>OZ004696.1:17920222-27920222 GCA_963924545.1 Pogonocherus hispidulus
AGCCTTCCTTGTTAAATGTTGTTCATATTTTCTAATCTAAAGACTTTTATTTATTAGATTAGTGTAAATTAACATTTCGCCAATTTAACAAAATATATAATAAATCGCAAAAGATCAGAGAACTTAATCTATACTATGAGTACCTATATCATATATAGTATTGCATTCAGTTAATGAATCCTTCAAATGTATGTAAAAATACTGACAAGGAACTTTACTTTTTTATAACATAGTTTTTAGTATTGAAAATACTTATGGGAGCGTATATATGGGAGCTGTCTCTTAAAATATTAACGCTTAGCGGCATGCAAAAGCAAGCGACCTCGACATGGGCACGTCCTCTCCTCATATGAAGACGACCTAGCCTAACTGTGTTGCTATAATAAGCAGTCTATGTTTATTGTTTATGCTTAGGTTACATGGTTCCTTGACTTACAGAGATTGTTTGGTTGTATCACGATAGTGGCCCCTTGTAATTCGAGCACGTTGAATAAAAAACTTCCCAGTACATGTTGCAGTGATTTATGAACTGAGGTTGAATGTAAAATAAACGTTTGGTATTTACTGATCGTTGTAATAGGATGAACAGGTTTGTTATTTTATTAATTTAGACTAACATATATACAGGGTGGACCCTGAAAAATGGAAGTTGCCTGATTCAAAATGCCTTTGGCTAGTTCCCAAGATGACAAATCTGTAAGCTTTGCCATGACGAACAAGGCCATTTTGCATCGGATAAGACGCTTAAGAAAATCACTCTGTATTACTGGTTTGCTCGAATTAGAAGATTTGTTAAAAAATGCATTGCATCATGTTTAAATTATTGGATTTCTAAAGATTCAATAGATCATGATCCAATTAAACAAAAAGAACGATACGATAGCCATAGAGCAAAAGCTTGCAAATATGAAAAAGGGGCTTTAGTAATGGTTTGTAAGACCAATAAACCTCCAGAAGAACATAAGAAGTTGTTGGCTAGATAGAAGAACATAAGAAGTATAAGGTTATGCTCAGGACATAAGAAGAGTTACAGAACATACAGGAACGAAAGGAAAGAGTTACGGAACATACAGTTACAGGACATACAGAAGTATAAGAGTTCAGGACCCTTATACTGGCAGTGCTACCAAATGACCGTTATGAGGTTGAAGACCTTAGGCAAAATTTTAGGCGAAAAAAAACTATTATTGCAGTAGATAAGTTGAAGTCATAGGTGCTTCTGAGAAGTAAGCGAAATATCAGGCCTGATCAAGAATGAATGTGTGCACACTTGTATAGAATGTTTTGATTCAAATTTAGTTCTGTGCGTAGCTTGAACTATTATGAATTCAGTTCTGTGCGTAGCTTGAACTATTATGATTAAAGATAAGTTCTGTGTAATACTTGAACTGTACTATCAGATCAGGCATATGTTCTGTGCTATGCTTGAGCTAACTTGAGACTAGCAAAAGGGGGCGGTCTTGTGCAACTCTTAGACTAACCCTTGACCGAATAGGTTTCTTGGAAAATTCTGTGCGTAGCTTGATAGCGAAAGTGAGGACTCCTGTGGCCCTTGTATAAACATACTCGGAGCTCGGGTGAAAGCTGCTGACAAGTGGATATGATTGGGATTCATTCACAAAATCGCATTAAATACTGTTCAATCGCATGTAACCGTTTTCCCTTTTCTTTTACATAAAGTTCTTAGTTTTTGGAATTGTGTGAGCTTAATTAATTCCTTACAGTATCGCACTCTGTATAAATTATAAATAGGTATAATGAACTATGAAATGTATACAGTGCGTAAGAAAATAGTTGTGTCTGGTATTTTCAATACGCCTACGATATTTGCGTAAGATGCAAGATCTGTGAATTTTTCTAAACACTTTCTTTGTGCCTATTTAACACACCTGAAAAAATATGTATACTGACTGTAATTTCTGTTAGTCGCAAGTAAATAACCTTAATCCTCACACACTATCTGCACTAAACAGGGTCTAGTTACAGCAAAAACAAATTTTGTAAGTTAGTCTACTCCATTAATAAGTCTTTTTCAACTTATTTATCCCTTCAGTAAATCGAGTACTTCGCTGTTAGCAATCAGTGTGAATTTTAGTATTCCTCAGCAGTTAGTAGATACATTGCTTTTCTACAGGCTTTTGCCTACATTGAAAACCAACTACTACTGCAATACATACTAACAAAACAGTAATGTACAATACATTTTGGGTCTCATACGGGAGTTATGGCACCAGCCCTAGGAAAGCTGCTGAATTGCAGGAGATAAGCCCGAGCTTATAAAAGGCAAACCAGCAGTAGAAGACACACTTCATCTTTAGATTTCATTCTATTCAGTTATTAGTTCAAAACTCTGTCAATTATTTTTGGTCAATAAATTGTATTTTTAATTCAAATTAAAATTTTTTAAAAATAGTGTTACGGTTCAAGGAACCATAACTGGCGCAGACGTCGGTAGGATAGTGCCCAAAAAATTTTTCAAAAATCAAAATTTTTTGTTCGTTTCTACGATTAAGGCACTACTCAACCTAAAACTTCAGTCCATTGGGGACCTGTCCAGTGAGGTGATTTGACAACCTGACAAGAAAATTCTTCTCATCCCAAAATCATCAAAGGAACCAAAGCGAGCAAACGGAAGGAAATACGAGACAGGCTACGGTTTCTACATAGCTAGAAAAGTCACTCGTATCGTTGTACTTCCCTCGCCAACGTCCGAAAAATGAAAACATCTTTAATCCAATTTTTGTAAGTAATACTGATTTTGCCAATCCTAATATACCTTCCCAAAATCATTTATTTCACCCAGTTCACAAACCTTATTCAAAAGCTTATATATATACTGCATTATTAAATTTCTATTTTTTAATTCCTAGAATTTTATAGTATCGCTGAACTGAGTAGGCGAGAAATAAAATTCCATCATAACTCTAGGAGCTTACTAACATATGTTTTAAGAAGTGACAACAAATATAATATTAAATTACCCGTCCCGCTGATAATTAAAACGTATTATTTTCAACACAGCTTACATCGCTTGTTTTAAATTAAACACGTTTTATGCATCACACCATAAAATATAAAACTTAAACAAAAGTGATATACTAACAAAAATAAAGTGCCGAAAAGTTTATAATTAGGTATTAAATTTTCATAAATTATATGTCGTTAATTGACGAATTAACACGAGAATTCGCCAATATTCCTACTGAGCGAAGAATAAATATCCAGCCAAACAGTAACCTTGCAAATATGGCACTACCACAAATATCTGTTAAGGACTATTTGGAATTAATACCACCTTTTGATGGAAATCCAACACAATTATCAACTTTTATTAAGGCTTGCGAACAAGTACTTCCATTAATGGCACCAAATAATGAGGCAGCAAGAATATCCTTTACTATGTTTCACATACGAACTAAACTCAGAGGAAAAGCAGCAGCCCTAACGTCAGCACGTAACTTTAGTACATTCCCGGAACTAAAAATAATTTTAATCAGTTTCTTTGGCGACCAAAGAAACGAGGAATCGCTACTATCAGACCTAAATACTTTAAGACAAAAAAGTAACGAAACGCCTCATCAATTTGCAGATAGATGCATAGATATTAGGTGTTTACTTTTATCAAAACTATCTTGCCAAGATGTCCCAGAAATGGTTAAGGATACAAAATCTAATATGTATAACAGTTTTACACTTAGAGCCTTCATCACTGGAGTAAACCCGCAACTATCACATCTATTAAGATGCAGAAATCCAGCTACTATCGAAGATGCAATACAAATGGTAATAGAGGAAGAAAATATTAACTATCACCGTACAAAAATTGGAGCTGTCACTCAGAATAAACCACCAAATAAACCACCATTCCAACTTAGGGTGAACCCACCCCAAACAAGACAAACAGATTTCACACATACACCTCAACATCAGACCAATAAATTTACATCACATGGACAGCAAAAATGGACACCAAAACCATTCC
Source organism: Pogonocherus hispidulus (assembly GCA_963924545.1). Taxonomy (NCBI): domain Eukaryota; kingdom Metazoa; phylum Arthropoda; class Insecta; order Coleoptera; family Cerambycidae; genus Pogonocherus; species Pogonocherus hispidulus. The sequence continues at coordinate 17,924,205 of OZ004696.1, forward strand.
CCAATAAACATCAATTTTTCCAGCAACAAAGTTTCGGTCAACGACCTGTAACGTCTCAACAATCAAGACCTTACCAACCCACACCTATGGAGGTAGATTCAAATCGCACTCGACTTACGAGACAATCATACCGTCCTAATCAATCAAAATATAGAGTTGAAGAGTTGACAACACAGGAAGTGGAAACATCAGGATATCAAGATAATGACTACGCAGATGGACCCGACTATTATGGACCCGAATATTACGAGAACTACGAAATTCAAGAAGAAGACCAGAATGCAGATGACGAAAATTTTCGGACATCAGCCTCGATTTCTCAGAATGCGAACCAATAGAGGTTCATACTTCCAGCAACAATCGTCTTCCATATGTTATAATACCAGAATTAAATGCCAAATTCATGCTAGACACTGGTTCAACTAAAACATTCATAAACGAAGAAGTTGCACTGCATCATTTCCAAAAATTTATTGAAGACGACCCATTTTTAATAACTACACCCCATGACACATCAGTTCATAACTACAGCGCGAATATCCCTTTATCAAAAATTTTCAATATGCCAGAAATGCATCATAAACACTATATATTTAACTGCAACCCAAACTATCATGGATTAATAGGAACCGATTTGATGACTACTTTAAAAGCAACTATTGATTTCGACAAAGGACTATTTATAACCCCAACATCAAAAATCCCAATTTATATAAAAAACGAATTAATGAAAAAACAGCCTGTAAGAAGTAACATAAGTGAAGTTCAAGTTCACACGACATCCATAAATAATATTATAATACCTCCATTCACAGAACAAGTAATAAAAATTCCTGTCATAATAAAAAATGACATCAAAGAAGGAATTTTAGAAAATATAAAAATAAATGAATATTTAGAAATACCGGAAGCTTTAGTAACTGTGATAGATGGTGAAGCTTACACAACAATCCGAAATACCTCAGACGAAGAACAGTCTGTAAATTTTAACCAACCATTCCCAATTATCGAAACGTTAACCACTACCGAATTAAACCATATCCAATCCTCACAATTAAGATTGCACGACAACACCATTGACAAAATTAGAAAACAAAATTTAAAATCTCTTAGGCTTAACCACACAAATCAGGAAGAATATGAAGCAATTCGTCTACTTTGCTACGAATTCAGGGACATTTTTCATCACGAAGATTTACCATTAACCTTTACAAACCAAATCAAACATCAAATTCGCTTGAAAAACGAAACACCAGTTTATACCAAGAGCTATAGGTATCCTCAAGTTTATAAAAAGGAAGTGCAAACCCAATTACGAAAAATGCTAGATCAAGGCATTATTAGGCCGTCAATATCTGGGTATTCCAGCCCCGTTTCCCAGGAAGAAGGAAGTGGCGAATCGTGATTGATTACCGGAAACTGAATGAGGTCACGATAGATGACAAATACCCAATACCACGCATTGAAGACATATTTGACAAACTGGGTAAAGCACAATACTTTACTACATTGGACTTAAGTTCAGGATTCCACCAAATTCAAATGGATCAAAAGGACATCGAAAAAACAGCGTTTTCGACGGAAGAAGGACACTATGAGTACACTCGCATGCCGTTCGGCCTCAAAGGGGCGCCTTCCACCTTTCAAAGGGTCATGGATAATGTTCTACGAGGTCTAACTAACAATATATGCATGGTGTATCTCGACGACATCATAATCTTTGCTACCAGTCTTCAAGAACATATGTCACGTCTCCGTCAAGTATTCGAGAGACTCCGCGACGCACAGTTAAAAATTCAGTTAGATAAATCTGAATTTTTGAAACAAGAACTTCTGTATCTAGGCCACATTATCACACCGCAAGGCATAAAACCTAACCCAGAAAAAATATCAGCAATAAAAAAATTTCCTCTGCCAAAAACACCAAAGGAAATAAAGTCTTTCCTTGGACTTGTTGGATATTACAGGAAATTCATCCCGAACATGGCGCAGCTAACAAAACCAATGACACACCTTCTTAAGAAAAATACAAAATTTCAACACACACCTGACTTCTTCGAAGCTTTTGAAAAATGCAAAGAGCTGTTAATAAACCCACCAATACTTCAGTACCCAGACTTCGAAAAGCCATTTATACTAACGACTGATGCTTCAAATATAGCCCTCGGTGCTGTTCTGTCACAAAATCACGATGGACAAGATTTACCTATTGCTTATGCAAGCAGGACACTAAATCAAACAGAGACGAAATACAGTACAACAGACAAAGAACTTTTATGTATAGTCTGGAGCACGAAGTACTTCAGGCCTTACCTTTATGGACACAAATTTATTATAAGAACTGACCATCAACCTCTGAAGTGGCTATTTAACCTAAAAGACAACGTAAACTCTAGACTAACCAGGTGGAAAATTAAACTATCAGAGTACGATTTCACTGTCGAATACAAAAAGGGCAAAGCGAATACTAATGCCGATGCTCTTTCTAGAATAGAAATACATCCTCTAGAATCTGAGTCAATGATTGTTAATCTCGATGAAAGTCAAATTGACCCCATGTTCGAATCATTACTTCAAGACATAGAAAATTTAGAAAGTAGATCTCTTAACACCCCAACACCGTCACAGTTAAACCTACCAGTAAGAGAAAATCCAGCCGAAAATGATGATCAGACTGTTCGATCAATAAATAATGATGATGTAACTGATAGCATTTCGATTTTAAATTCACCAATAAATCCTAAGAAAACACAAATTCACATAAAGACAGTGCCCCTGAATCCCAAGGGAACTGAAATCCGGAAATCAAATGGAAGAACTATAATCTATATGGAAGTGACAATTAACAACTCGGAAAAAGAGCTATTAAATCTACTTAAAGAATATACCAACGACAAACAAGTGTTCTACGTGCATACGGACATAGATTCAACATACAGAGCGTTATGTAATGTATATACATCCCACTTCCACCAAAGAGTAACGATTATAAGATGTACCAAATTATTACCAGAAATTGAAAATCAGGAAGATCAACTGGAAATAATCAAAAATTATCATGAATCGAAAACAAACCACCGGGGAGTTAATGAAACAAATTCTCGCCTAAGATCTTCCTATTACTGGACGAATATGCGACATATGATAGAAGAATATATAAGAAATTGTGAAGTCTGCAAAAGAGCCAAGTACAATCGTCACCCACCAGAAATTCCAATAATGGTCACTGAAACACCAGTAAAACCTTTTCAAATTTTACACGTTGATACAATAAGTATTGAAAACAAAAACTACCTCACGATTATTGATACTTTCACAAAATTAGCACAAGTTATTCAGATAACCGATAAAACTGCACTTACTATTGCAGACACCTTCATTGATTATTTTTGCTATTATGGTACACCAGAATCAATAATAACAGATAACGGCACCGAATTCAAGAATGACGTCATACAACAACTATTACAGCTCCACAAAATTAAAATTCACTTCGTGACTCCTCACAATCCCAACAGTAATGGCCCAATAGAAAGGTTTCACCTTACTTTACTTGAACATATCCGATTATTTAAGGAACAAACTAATGAACAAACTTCAAAACTAGTAAAGTATGCTGTGATCGCCTATAACAGCACTGTACATAATGCCACCGGATATACACCATACGAATTAATATTCGGTCACTCAGACAGAAAAAATATATTCGATCTGCTCTATGATCAACCAGCATTTAGTAACTATCTTTCCAATCACAAGGATAAAATGGCACTTATATATCAGAGTATACATCAAAAATCGTCAACCCAAAAGGACAAAGTTGCTCAAAAAGTGAACAAAGAACTCACACAACCTCAAGATAAATTCAAGTTAGGAGATACAGTATACGAAAAGGCATTTACATCCGATAGACATAAAACGAAAAAACGATTTAATGGTCCATATCAAATAACAAAAATTAACACCGATAACACTTGTGAAATAACAAATAAATCTAACAAAAAAACAAAAAGGACACACACAAGAAATTTACAAAAAACTTCTGTTGCAGACTCTACCTCGCGGCCTGTGGAGGACAACGAATAGAAAGTATCTCCGACAATCCCGGCATATTACCAGTCCCTTTAGGCCCATGCAAAAATATTATTGGATATTGGACTATAATAAAAACAATAAACGTAGAACCATTATTAATGGAATACAACAATTTAAAAAATAATATTAATTATATCAGCAATATAATTTCCCATTATAAAACACCCGAAGAAATGATGACCGAATTTAATAATTACAATGTACTTTGCCAATTTCTTCTAAAACAGCTAGAACAAAAATTTAACCAGCTATGTCCAAAAAACAAATTCAGAAACAAAAGAGGACTAATCAATGGGTTAGGAAGTGTAGTTAAATTCATAACTGGAAACCTTGACAACGAAGATTTGCAAAGAATTGAAACAAGATTAAACATCTTAGAAAATGATGATAATGACCAAACAGAGGCATTAAAACTGCAAACCACATTAGCAAAAGAAGCTATAATACAGTTTAACAATACTATGAGTAATCTTACATTAAATCAGCAAATAATAAGAAGAAAAATTCTAGATTTAGAAAGAGCAGTCAACGTCGACAAAACCAGAAGATACCACATTTTACACACTAATATTGTGTATACCCAAATTATCGTAATGACACAAAACATATTACAAATATTAGAAACCATCGAGGACTCAATTACCTTTGCAAAACTACAGGTGATGCATCCATCGATAATACAACCTGACGACCTCCTACAAAATCTCAACAAAATAGACAAGTCTATGTCACTACCATTTCCAGTACTACCTGACCAAGTGCTAAACTTCGAAAATCTCATTAAAATTAAAGCATACCAGATCCAATACAGATTAACCTTCTTACTTGAAATTCCAATAATTGACAATATCGATTATAAGCTATACCACATTTACTCCTGCCCTGTTTTAAAACTGCCTAATACTTTCCAAACAATCATACCTAATAATAAATTCCTAGCCCTGACAAATCAGTATTACAGTGCTTTCGATGATGTTTGTACTCTAGTTGGAAGTTCATATTATTGTAACAATTTATACTTGGTTAATGTAGATAATAGTCCCCTATGTGAAAGTCAATTACTCTTAGCTCAAAAACCCTACTCTATGTGTAATACACACTTTTTCCAATTACAGCAAGAAAAAATACAATTTCTTGAAAATAATCATATATTACTTGTATCTTCTTCTGAAAGTACCGTAACTTATAATTGCGCAAAGAATTCACAAAACGAAATCTTACCAAGTGGTACATACTTGTTAAATAAATTTGAAAAATGTAAATTAAAAATTAATAACAAAGTCATTCAATTTCCTACAGTTGAAAATATTGAAGAATTGTATATACCCCACTTAAGTTATAATTTCACTATTAATACAAATTATTCTATTGAACCAATTGATTTATTACCCATAAATTTAGACGATTTGAAAGAAATCAAATACAAGCTAGAAAAGCAACAAAATGTACTAGAATCTAATAATAAAATGAATCACATTTATATCCCTAGTATTTGGACAATTGTACTTTACATAATCCTCATATGTTTCAGTATTTACATTGCTTATAAAATTAAACTTCGACTTCAAGAAAGAACCAATTCCAATCAACCAAAAGAGGGACCTATCGAACTTCAACCCTAAAGTTCCCTTTAACAACGGGGGAGTTATGGCACCAGCCCTAGGAAAGCTGCTGAATTGCAGGAGATAAGCCCGAGCTTATAAAAGGCAAACCAGCAGTAGAAGACACACTTCATCTTTAGATTTCATTCTATTCAGTTATTAGTTCAAAACTCTGTCAATTATTTTTGGTCAATAAATTGTATTTTTAATTCAAATTAAAATTTTTTAAAAATAGTGTTACGGTTCAAGGAACCATAACTCGGGTATAAAGGTTTACATGAATGTATCAGAGGCATATTGCATTTCAATAACTACTGAATAAAATCTGCCATACGAGTGTGAATGTAGGTATGTATTTAAATAGAAAGCCACTATTATTATTGAGTAATGCTGATATACAATTTCACTGGAACGTCACTGCCAAGTGACAATAAATAATATATTTTTTGAGAGACCACGCTGAACATAATAACGTAGTAAACTTAAACGTGAAGGCATATAAGTACTTAAAGAATGTCATACAACTTGAGTTGAAATGTGCATCTTTCTCCTCTTTTACACAGTAAAAAAATCCGACTGATTTTAACACTGAATCCACACTCATCAGTGTGTATATAGTCCACACTTGGCCGTGTTAGACATATCGGTGTATTATTACATTACATAAAAGTAATTTAACACAGTAAATTTTACAAGATAATGTGTAATATTTAATTATTCACCGTGTAATTATCCCGTATTTATGGGGGATTGATTCATTTTTAACACAGGGTTTTGTAAATTATACTACAATTTATGAGTACTTCTACAAACTTGGTGGGTATATCGTTCGTGTAATATGAGTTCTAAAGATTTAGTTATTATACTACCCAGTTCATGTTAAAAATAACACTGCAGCAAATTACGATTACCATTTAGTAATTTTACCATTTGTCTTTTTTTTACTGTGTATATGTATATAGTGGACGTGCCAATGTTACAGCGTATAAAAAAGAATATACGACGCAAGGCACTGACAGTAAAATATTTTGCTGGTATTAATTAAGAGAGACTTAACGTAGATCCAGAGTTTAGTAACCATAAATATTGACATATTAATCACTAGCTGGTACATTTTTACAATGAGAATTTTAATTACTGTGACCATTCACAAAGCTACCTACTATCACTATCATAATAATAGTCAGTAATGCGTATTTTTTATTTTGTGCTTAGTTATGTTCCATGTTATGTATTAAAAATCTAACATATTATGTAACAAATGATTTTTATGAAAATCAAGTGTTTGATTTGTTCATATTTTATCAGAAATGTGAAAGGTAAACTGAAATGGACTTTATTAATTTCAATAATATTGTAAAGTAATAATTACAAAGGTGTCTTTAAATAATTTTCATCTAGTGTCGACCACTCCCACAGCCTTGTCAGATAGAGAAGGCTGTGGCACTCCTCATAAAAATTGGTATCTTGTAATTGTAAGTAAATATAATGTAACTAGAAATATATTCGAATCCCCCTACAATGTGTGAGTTACGATTTTAATAAACTGAAAATATAGTAGGATATTCTTTTTGTCCAATACATTAACACATATTTTTTAAGACTCTCATTATAGTATAATCTAATTTTGTTAAGGACTCTCTATTTGTTATTAGCACATTTGAGCAAAATATTTTCTCTTTTTAGCGATAAATAAAAACAAATAAATTACAAGGAGTTACAAATTAATTGCCGAATGTAACGACGCACTCTTTACCCTATTATCCCCGTTTGTTCCTACGAACAAACCAAGATAGCAGCGCCCTCCCGGGAGATGATAGAAAACCAGAGAGTGTGGCGTGATCATCACAAGGATCTAGGGATACCCTTGCGACTTCGATGCCGAAGCTGCGCGCATGGCAAGTGTGATTGTTTTGAATCTTGTATTGATGCTCTTCCTAGCGCCAAATGTTAAGACGCGCCAAGTTCCGCACGTCACAAATAATTTAATGTTAATAAAAATATTATGATAAAAATAATAACAATTAATAGTATTGTCATTATTATTGTCTGTTACCGAATTTAGTTTATTGCAGTTAAAGTTTCCACACTCATTTTCTTTTATTATAATATTTATTCTAGCAGGGCAATATCCACCAATTTTGTTGCTACCCTGTGTTTTTAATTTTCGAATATTCTTTCCTTTTGAATTAAATTCGCCTGATCTATGGCAATTATAAGTAATGGTAGTACAGTTAACTTGTTTTTTTAACCCATGCACATTTGTAAAGGATGCAAATGTTTCTTCTTTGATTGATGATAGTTTTGATTTCCATGACTGAAAATCTTCAAACGATTTAAACTGAAGGGTTTCATTGTCAATTTTCAGGAAATGGTCAACTCGGTAATGCAAAATAAAATTTTTTCTACTTGCAACTGTGTAGCAACATAAAGGACACTTTAACTTCTTAATCACTTTATGACTATTCTTATGTACAATTAATTGTTTTAGAAGTGGAAAATGTTCGTTGCAATATGGACATTTATAATTTTTTTTTTGATAGGGGCTAGTTCCTCTAGTTTATCTGCAACAAAATATAAGTTTGTCTATTAAAGATAAAAAAGTACTTTATAGTAATTTAGATCCTTACCCGGATGTTGCTTTTTTATGTGGCGTCTTAGAGTTCCTAGACTTGAAATTTTTTTACTGCATTCCAAACAGGTTACAAGAGATTCACATTGTTTGCTTTTTTTGGTGCAAGTACATCTACTTTATCTAAAAAGTATATAAAGTATAAAGTACCTACCTCATTATACAGGGTGTTAATGATTAGTTTTGCCAAACTGTAATGGCGTATTCTATCGATGAACACGGGAAAATAATAGAAATATTTCAAATTTTTGACACCCTGTATCTCCTTAGGGAAGCCTCCTATCAAACAATTTTATAAGACAAAACTTGAATATTTTCATCGGTAGAATATGCCATTAAATTTTGCCAAAACTTATCGTTAACACCCTGTATATTCTAACATATTCTGTAACATATAACAATTAACTTAATAGTACAGTACCTGGATGCTTCCTTTTCACATGAGCTCTCAAGTTCGAAGTTTTCGAAAAGTTCGTTCTACACTCCTCACAGTACATTTTAATCCTCGACGATTTAAGTTTATGAAAACTATAAAATATAAACACAACTACAAATTGAACACCGCAATCACCTAACAAAACACAATGACACCAATAAAATAAAAACACCAGACAGGTAAATATCGTGTGACAATTATTATACTCGTCAATGTTCAATTCAAAATTTATACGTATTTAAACGAATAAGTGAAAGAGACAGGTTATGGACATTACCGGTTACCGGTATTCCAGTAGGTATACCAACAACCAATACATAGCGATGAGTAACTTACTCTAGTCACATTTGCCATGCGCGCAGCTTCGGCATCGATGTCACGAGGGTATCTCTAGATCCTTGTGTGATCATCAGTATTGTCAGACTAACCGTTTTAACATTTTGAAACTGGGTATTTTGTAATCACAAATTAACTTGTTAATGCCTACCCATAATCTATCTAACCGTGTAACTACTTATTCTTTTAAATAAAGATAAATAAACACGTTAAATAATTGGCGTCCCAACTGTGGCCATTAACAGTGTATTCGCGATTTACGAAAACGTTTAAGTGTCGTACAACGGGTTTGGTCAACTTGGTTTCGATTTAAAAAGCATCCTAACTGCTGTGCGGGTAAATAAAAGTTTTTACAAAAGCGTCCTTTGTGTGGAACATTGTAAAAGTGTATTTTCAACCCAGTGCAAGTTTAATAGTGGGGAACATTATAAAATCAGCTGTGTAAAACAATTTTCATTTTGTTTCGTGCTATTGTGTAATTGTGCAGTGTGAAACAACATTTTTAAAAAGAGTGGAATCAGTTGTTATAAGAGCATCCTACAAGGAACATTATAACACAATATCACAAAAGTGTATAGTTCGAGTATCTACCTACATAGTTTGGTCAAGTTTAGTTTCCAGATTTTTCGGAATTCCAGTGCCGTATCACTTGGGTTTCGTCATAGGTAAAAGAATACAAGTAAATATCTGCAGAAACTGTAAGTACGTTATTTTAATACTTATAACTTGTCAAAACGGATCATAAACATTCATATAATTTGAGAAGTGTATCAAACAGGCCCAAAATGTCGGAGAATACTATTACACTAACTCAGGAGCAGTTTCAAGAGCTTTTGAGTAAAATAAATAATGTCAATGTCAGTGCTCAGGACGGTAATTTTACTCGATGTTCTTCGCGTTTTAATGGTACAAAAGATAGTGACGTGAACGCTTTTATAGACGCTATTGAGACTTATAAAGACTGTAGCAAAGTGTCCGATGTAAATGCACTACGTGGTTTGTCAATGTTACTAGACGATTTCGCTGCTACTTGGTGGCAAGGTGTGAAAGACTCTGTTAATACTTGGAAAGACGCTATTGGATTGTTGCAAACAACTTTCGGACCGAAAAAACCTAATTTTAAAGTGTTTCGCGAACTGTTTTCGAAAGAACAAGACTCAAAGACTAATTGTGACATTTTTATATGTAATGCTCGCGCGATTCTTTCTCAGCTACCTGCCGATACACTCACCGAGTCTTTACAAATTGATATGGTGTACGGATTGTTACATGGGCGTATAAGGGAAAAAATTCCTCGTGATGATATAACTACTTTTGTCGATTTATTAAAAAGATGTCGCACAGTAGAAGAGACGTTGCCAGATCGAACGGAGGATAAAAATAGTGATACTTCAAAACGGGTTAAGTGCAGTTACTGTAAATTTTATGGGCATTACAAGGAGAATTGTCGTAAACTTAGTAACAAAAAGGCAGATTCTGACCAATCGGTTACAAATGCGGTAACTGAGCAAAAAGCCACTACTGCTACATCACAAACAGCTACGACATCTACCCTTCGATGCTTTGGTTGTGGCAAACCAGGATATATTCGATCCAATTGTCCAACTTGTAAGGTACCTACCGCTAGCTCATCTATTGATTTCTGATCGCTGGAAAGTACTAATTCATCTATTTCGCCTAAGGCCAGGCCGGTGTTGCCAATTCAAATCCTAACCTCTAATGGTATTGGAATGATTGATACCGCTGCTAAGCAAAGTGTAGCGAGTACTTCTCTATGTAAACTTTTAGAAGTAGCAGGACATCAATTTACTTATGATAGAGTGCGTATTAGATTAGCTGATGGTACTGTAAAAGATGAAAACGTACGTATTGCTACTGTTGAAGTTAAACTTCAAGGTCGATGCATTCCAACAACTTTTATTTGCTTACCTGCTGCTGATATTACCCTTTTGGGGATAGATTTTATTCATGATGCTAATATCTTGTTAGACATAAGTAAACAGCAATGGTACTTTAATGAGGCACCAGATGAAAAATTCATTTTGCCGTTTGAGAGCATGACTTCTTCGTTATTAGTTCAAATTCATTCAATAAATATTTTAAGACCGGATGAAGGAACAATGCTCACTAGTGAAGAAAGAGTACGTTTAGGTAATCTTCTAGACAAGAACCCTGATATTTTTGCACTAGGGGGAGAGCCCTCACCGTATGCTGAACATAAGATAGAAACGGGAACTCATGAACCGATTTCTGTACCTCCTTACAGTATAACTCCAGCAAATAAGGACAAGTTAAAAGTCGAATTAGACAAACTATTGGAAACCGGTGTCATCGAAGAATGTGAGAGTCCCTGGTCTGCATCTACTGTTCTAGTTCCTAAAAAAGATGGAGGCACGCTATTATGCATTGATTACCGTGCTTTAAATTCTATAACTACAGTTGATTCGTATCCTCTTCCGAGAATGGACTTACGTGCGGGTTACCATCAAGTGAAAGTGCGTGAAATAGACAAAGATAAAACGGCTTTCGTGACACCTTTCGGGACTTTTCGCTATTGTACAATGCCCTTCGGTCTCCGTAACGCGCCGGCGACTTTTCAAAGACTTATGGACAGATTCCGTAGTGGACTTAAGGATGTTCTAGTTTTAGCATATCTAGACGATCTGATTATCTTATCTGAAAACTTTGACTCTCATCTCAGTGATTTGCAGTTGGTGTTGGCTAGACTGAGACAATTTAAATTAAGAGCCAATCGCGACAAATGTACTTTCGCGAGTGCGGGAGTGAAATATCTTGGTCACGTAATTACGAGTGAGGGAATTCAGATGGATCCAGATAAGATAGCTGCTATTGTTAATATGCCACCACCCCGTAATGTAAAGAACATTCAATCGTTTCTACAGACATGTTCATGGTATAGACGCTTTATAGAGAGGTTTTCTGATATTTCAAGACCTTTGAGTAATCTCACGAAAAAGAATGCTGAATGGACTTGGGGATCTGAGCAGCAGCAAGCATTTGATCAATTAAAGACTGCCCTTGTTTCTGCACCTATCTTACAGCAGAACGATGGATCCAAGTCCTATGTTTTGAGGACGGATGCTTCATCATATGCCCTGGGAGCAGTGTTAATACAAGGAGAGGGTCCGGATGAACGACCTATCGAATACGCCAGTAGATTATTGACAGGAGCTGAACGGAACTACTCTACAATCGAGCGAGAAGCTTTAGCGGTAGTTTGGAGTTTAAATAAGTTTAAAGGATATTTGGACACTTCCTCTGTGATAGTCGTTACCGATCATCAGCCGTTAAAATGGCTGCTGACTCTAAAATCACCAACAGGAAGATTGGCCAGGTGGGCCTTAACTATTCAAGGATATAACTTAAAAATCAGCTACATATCAGGTAAACATAATGTTGTGGCAGACATGTTGTCCAGACCATCATGTGATCATCAAGTCACGGCATCTTGTGATATTTGTCTGGTCACCGTTGATTTACCAGGTAGAACTCCTGATGAAATTCGTGCTGAACAACTTAAAGACCCGGAATTACGTAAAATTATAGACAGCTTTGAAAATCACGAAAATGAAAATTTTGCCAGATGGACCTCCCGTGGTTATATAATGTCAATTGGTGTACTATACAGGTATTCTGATGATGAGGAAGAAGCCCAGTTGGTAGTTCCGACTCATGAACGCACCCGAGTACTACAAGAACATCATGACGCTCCAACAGCAGCTCACTATGGAATAGAACGTACCATACAGCGGATTGCTAAACAATACTACTTTACTGGTATGAGAAAATTTATCAGTGACTATGTCAAAGCTTGTCCAGAATGTCAAAGGTATAAGGCAGTGAATCTGAAACCGGCTGGATTACTTCAGACACCAGTGTATGCACAACGTTTTGAGATCTTGGCAATAGACTTGTTTGGACCTTTACCAGTGACCCCTAGTGGACATCAATGGATATTTATAGTTGAAGATACAGCATCTAAGTGGGTCGAATTATTCCCATTAGTTAAAGCGACCGCTTTAGAATGTGCTAAATTACTCATTGATGAAATATATTTAAGATACGGTCTCCCACGTCGAATAATCTCGGACAACGGCGTGCAATTTGTATCTGCTGTCATGCAGCATGTATGTCATTGTTTAGGCATAAAACAAAATTTAACCCCATTGTATCATCCACAATCCAATATGGTGGAACGAAAGAATCGAGATATGAAACCTCGCTTAGCAATATTGGTGGGAAACGATCACACCAGTTGGGTAGAAAAACTCCCATCTATTCGGTTTTCTATGAATTCAGCGAAATGTGAGACCACAGGCTATACACCTGCTTACCTGACCTTCGCAAGAGAACTTCGAACTCCCGACGAAGTTACCAATGATTTGAGAACCATTGTTCAATCGACCACTTTTGTTCCCCAAATCACTCCATATTTAGATAAAGTTGCCTCGATATTGGCGGATGCGAAAGCAACTAATGAAAAAGCACAAGATCGCCATAAAGACTATGCAGACGAGCATAGAAGGCCTGCTCCTGTACTGGGAATCGGAGATAAGGTTTGGGTTGCTAGCTCTACTCGTAGCAACTTAGAGAAGAAGACTACTACTAAATTTGATCCTAAAAGAGATGCGCCGTACATTATTACTCGTAAAGTATCCACTACTTCATTTGAAATAGCCAATATTGCTACTCCTGATGTGCCCTTGGGTGTTTACCATTGTTCATTGTTGACACTCTGTAATCTAAATAAAGATGTCCAACCTGTGAAACCTCTGAAGAAACGTGGACGTCCAAAGAAGAAGACTACTATCAATGTTTCTGGTTCCTCGCCGGGTCGTCTTCGAAACCAGAGGGGGAGACTGTAACGACGCACTCTTTACCCTATTATCCCCGTTTGTTCCTACGAACAAACCAAGATAGCAGCGCCCTCCCGGGAGATGATAGAAAACCAGAGAGTGTGGCGTGATCATCAGTATTGTCAGACTAACCGTTTTAACATTTTGAAACTGTGTATTTTGTAATCACAAATTAACTTGTTAATGCCTACCCATAATCTATCTAACCGTGTAACTACTTATTCTTTTAAATAAAGATAAATAAACACGTTAAACGAAGCAATTTTCTTCTTGCCTAAAAAAATTATTTACCATAAATAAAAACCAACCTTTCGAGTATGATGAGCTTTATATAAAAAACCCACTATTTTCTAAAAAAAATAACACATCGCTCATATGTATATATATTTATCGAGCCGGTGGCTCAGGGCTTAGCGTCTGGATCGCTCAACCCAGAGGTCGTGGGTTCTAATTCCCATTCCACCAACAATTTTTCATTAAATTGTTTATTCGTAGATCAAGGCTTATTCGCAGGGATGGCTTGGCAACCATCCTGGCGATGGCCTAGGATGGGAAGAATGTCAATTTGGTGTTTAATGTGAGAGATTAAAATCAGTTGATGTTTGACTTGTCCCCCTAACTAATGAGGTTTTCCAGGTTTCCATCATTCCAGCACTGAATGGTGGTTAGGGCATACCAACGTAAGTCGTTCCTGAGGCGCAAATGCGGTCCGCGAAATAATAATATGCCGCCCCCTCTCCCACACAAGTCTCCGACTTCCGGGCTAATCCTTGTGATTAGAATGAGGGGTAGAGATATTATTATTATTATTATTATTATTATTATTATTATTATTATTATTATTATATATTGGCGAAAAGAAAAAGCTTTGCATTAGATGTCGTATGAGTTATACGGTGTCCGATGAAAATGCAAAGGTTTGGTTGACCTTCATAATGAAGGTTTAAAAAGTACCCTATGAATGTACTTACTTGTCAAAAAGTTGTCATCTGTTAGGGCACAAATATATGAAGCATGTTCAAAAGGACTAATAATCAGTTTTTTTTTTTCAATATCTCAGGAACAAAAATATCAACAAAATTTTAAAGCGTCTTTACATCGAAAAGTCTCCCCACCCCGTCAAGTTTTCCTGTTTCACCGAAATCGTAGCTCCTGTCATAACAGAGATTCCTATGTGAGGCTGGCATTCCGGGCGTGATGTATGTGAAAATTTTAAGCATTATTAGATACCAACAATAGAAAAGATAATAAATTATACATGCAGATAAAATGTGATCGATATGTAATAAATCATTTGGGATTACTGAAACTATTTTTCTATTTCAATTCACCTTCCAGTTTCACACAAACCACTACATGGATCGAATAGAAAGAATGTGAACTCGTTTTATGAAAGTTGCCGTATACACCCAATTAATCTGTGGAAAACAATTATTTTCAAGCCCGTCAGCACTTTAAATTAATTTCCTTAGAAAGCCGTTTAATTAATGATTTGATCATCTTCTTTGAAATGACAAATAAGCGTCAGTGCTGCTGAAAACTTAAATTAAAATGTGCCTTTATAAATCTTAAAAACTCTGAACTTTTTTAACCACGGACTGAAAAATTATTACTTGAGCTCTCTGAAGAATATTCAACAACTATGATTTATATATTATACAGACGAATTTAGTTATCTCGATTAAACATTTTTATATTCTGTGATATCCTGTTTACTTGCCATAATTATGTATTTATCTTTTACACAGGGTATATATAAACACTACAAGTTGATGAAGAACACTATACAGTCTTCTTTATGAAAGTTGTTAAAATTTTACACTATTTGCTGGTAATTCAAAAATGTATTCATTCAGGAAATATAGTAGGTGTGGCAAATACAATAGAAAATTAATTAAAAGAGACATCTTGAAGGGCATCTAATCAATCAACGTAGTAATAAACATAGCAGTGATAACACCGATAAGATTTGTCCGAAATCTAGATGAGCGATTTTTGACTTACCTCACATGTATGGCAAATTCTATGGTTGATGGTTGAACGACAGGAAATATACGTAGATTGGTATCATTAATTTGATAATAAATAAAGTGACTTGTCTTTAAAATGAATAAAATTTTGTTACACTAATTTTGAAGAATTGCGCTACTTGATTACTAGGTATTAGAAACGTGAAATTTAGGTATAAAAAATTTGCACATACCTTGTTACAAAAGCTTTTCGAAATAATATTCCTCGACTTGTACACAATTTTGGGCACGCCTTATCCAGTTTCTATCAATCGGCACTAAACCGATTGTTCCTCCTGGTTGCTGATCTTGTAAACGCAAATTATTAAGTAAATTGGGGATTTTCAGCATTTTGCTGCAACAAAAACTCACAAAACCTAACTTTTAAGTGATAATCCACTGGTAACAGTCCATTAACTCAGCATTACTGTACACATGAGCCATTTTGGAAATTTTACAGTTTAACACTTCTAACATAAATAAAACACCCGCGAGAGCGACACTCAGACTGACGACCCATAGACAATACAGATGTTATCCCCAATCCAACATTATTCGGACGGTTTTAACCAGGCGTTCCACACAAAAACGTGTTTACTTTTTTTATCACTTTCTTAGGAATGTGGTAGAAAAGTATCACATGTGTTGAAGTACAGTTGCCCAGCTACGTAGTCCTTTATAATGGTATAATTTTAAACATTGTTTATGGGAAATCCTAATACTTTTATTAAAATTTTTTTGGTGATATCGATTTCTCGATTTCTTATTTAAGGATACACATATCCTCAGTTTTAGAGATGAGTTCTGAATAACCCTGTATACGTTGAGCGCAAAGCCCGAAAACGGCCAATGGTCTATTTTTTGTTCAATCTTTAGATTGAACGTCATATAGCAACCAATACCCGAAGTTGAATTATATTTCTGGTTTTGGCCGTTTTTGAATAATCAAATCTAGGATTGTGAAATTACGAAACAACCAAAGCTTGACAGACATTTTTACTGAATCAATAGAAATTCTATAACAAATAAAAACTGAAAAAATAATTTGAAACCATGTGTTATTTAAATAATTATCTATGTTTACGAAGACATAACACATAACTATAGAATGGCTAAGTTAAAAATTTGAATAGAAAATAATTCTCAAAGTATAAAATGCAACAAAAAAACAAAATAAGATTACTGTTACACTGAAACTGAAAACTGAATTAAACAGCATAAGATACGTCAAAACAACTTGATTCAATATTCTTAAATGCGACATCAAGTGGAAAAGAAATCAGATATTGATAATTATTTATTTCTGCAAGTTGACAGTGGGCATTTGGAGTTGGCTTTCCCTTCTTTCTTCATCACCAATTTACGATACACCCTGTAGTCAGAAATTAATTACAAGGAAATAATTTATATTATATAATACTGCACATTTAAGGACAGATACACTTTATTAATTGTATTTTTAAGAAATACTTATACAATACAAATTTCCATTAAGCTAACTTATACTGTTTGTGGAGATCGAGAAAGCAAGTTATAAATTTTATATTCGGATATAATCCGTTTCTCCCATAAACATATTTTATCTATGTATTCCCGTTATAAAAATAGTACCTTTGTGATTTGAATTCCACATATGTATAAATAAACAGCAAGTCAGCCTAAGCCTATACACACAACTTCTGCTATGTATCACAGTTGTAAATTTGCATTCTGTGTTAACACTCCGAGCATATAATGTGATTTATACGAAAAATGTCCTTATATATGGAGATCAATGCAGTCAACTTCAATATAAGCACAGCACAACACCAGTAACAGTTATATACTTCGGATCATATTAATTGTACAGTTTTGGTTTTATTAACTACTAATTAATAAGGAAAATTTGAAACGATGAAGCTCAAGACACAGACAACAGTTTAAAATTTCGTAATTCTGTTTCTTTCAAATACGTTATATTTTGTTGTTATATAAAATTATACTTTAATAAAGCCGGATTTACATTTAAGATAATAAAGGACATGTAAGGTAATAGAAAACATTTTAAGTAATAAAGTAACAATACTGGGATTTTATAAAGATAATAAATTGCAGAAGTAGTTAAAAATTAACATAAAAAATTCTAAAGAATTTGGACAACTTTAAATACTGTTAGTAGTGGTGAGAAACACACCGTAGTGCACTCCTTGCGTCTTTGCTACTATTCGTCTGACAATTATTGTCAAACTTGTGACGCTCTTAATTCCGTTTCGGTTTTTTTCCTCGGGTTTCTGCCTTCGGGCGCCACCGTCCACTGGTTTTGTGTGGTGGAAGGTCCACACGGACTCTACTCGCTTATGAGTAAAGGCGGGGTAGCTTCAATGGAGAAGGTGCATAACTGCACGTGCCAGAGGGTCAATGTTTCCTAACTTAAGTAATAAAAGTCGCACACTTTCACAGCCCAAACTATTTATTTATATTAAAAATAAATCGGTCGGTAAATAACACAGCAACAAAATAAACCAGTATAAAATATCAATAGCCATATATTTGTTAAGCAGGGGAGGCAGCAGAGGTAAATAGTCAAAGCAATTAAATATTAATATACAGGCGGAAATACAAATAGGTAATAATAATTATTGTGAGGTAATAATGCAGCGGTAGATGTACAGGCAATCAAATTATTATTAAGCAACTAACAGTGAACCAGTCAACTAACCACAAACTTAAACCATAATCAATTAGATTCGGTAGCTATTATTACTAAAAAGGTAATAACAAAACGGTTGATGAATAAATTATCAATCTAATTAATCAAAGTAATTATATTCGGTATCAAATATTACTAATAAAACGGTTGATGAATAGAATCTATTCAATCAATCAATCTAATCTAATCAATCTAATTAATCAAAATAATTATATTCGGTATCAAATATTACTAATAAAACTGTTAATGAATAAATTATCAATCTAATTAATCAAAGTAATTATATTCGGTAGCAAATATTACCAAGCAGTGAATACTATCGGTTAATAGCAACAATAGGCAATAAGCAATGCGGTAAAACAATGTAACTTACTCCTGCTGGAGGTATCACCCACTTTTACAATAATTCACTACTAAATTTATTTATCCCGGCGGCCAGGAAAATCGAAGCACAAAAGAGAACTAAACTAGTGATACCATGGCTTTTATGTCCTGATCGAGCCTGGCTTAGCCAATCACAGTGGCGGATTTAAGTCATCTGCTTAATATATTTTCTCGAAAACAGTAACAATTAATATAATAATTCATTAATTAATTTACAATATGAACATAAAACCATATACAGGGTAGTTTCTAATACCCAACTATCAAATAACAATTCAATAACTTAAGTCTAGTTGCATCCTATTGTTATTCTCATAAATGCAATTCTATACATAACATAAATACCACCAATACTGGTTAACACGGATGGAAAATAAAATAACAACCTTTTATAAACATATTTCGTTTAGTGGAAATAAATATTTAACGCTACAAACGCCTAACAGGCGGTGAATCAAATAAATGCACTTTGTGCAGTTTCGGGAAGAGTTAGCTAGCTCAAACTTTACCATACCATTCATTATTAAATTTGCTATCTCAAAAGTACATCCAAAGGTACATATCGATTGCATAAGTATTTTTAATTACTATTTAAATCAAATATTTTAAATCTCCAATACATTAAACATAATTTTTAAGGTACCTAGAACTCGGCGCTTTACACATTTAGCGGCGCTGACAAAAAGTCGGTGAAACTATAAAAACAGCGGTCTGGAATTTCGGTAGATAGGCTTATTTAATAAATGAATATATGTATTGTTTATTGCTAACTGCAACAATGAAATATTTAAACTTTACCGGAGAACTTAAATCTATTTTTATATACAGGGTGAACCTCAAAATAAATACATGACACTGCAATAGTTAAATTCGACTGAAATTATTCTAAACTAAATAGACGGCTTATAACAATAAAATAACTTATCATTATGATTCTCTTGGCTGGTAACGGTCACATAATAAAAATAAACAAATTAACCTAAATCTGGTTAATATTATCATCGGAAAATAGTGACTTCGTTACAAACTGACAGACAGATAGCGACCTGCTTATTCGCAGGCGGCATTATAGCAGTGACGTCTATTGCCTTTGAGGAAGACAATCCTACTTATTTATTGGAAGTAGATGCCGAAAACAACTCCTCCACGGCCAATGTGCCCCGACTGGCGTTGCATTACTCCGGCATCTCCATGGAAGTCGCCACATCCTTCACCGAAATCAACCACCAGACACTGACCGGTTTCTAACCACTATTAACATTCACGATGGCCATTAGGCAATCATATCGCAACATCGTTCTTCGATTCCAATACCTATCGCACTCTGACGAGCGCATAACAAGCGCGAAACCGGTCAGTGTCCGGTTTTAAATTCACTTTTCCCAAATTAATGTTACTAAAAACAAGTGTTTTTTATGTCATCCTAATTTTATTTATATACTTATGAAATAAAAACACGCGAAAAATGCATATAATACACATAACAAGTGAAAAAGGATTACTGCTTCATGGAGTGCAAAACAACGCGTGCGGGAGTAATGTTAAGTAGTCCTGCTCCGTGCCGATTTAACGCGCAATGTACAAGAATGATGATGCCGCTCCGGTGGACTCTAATTTTAGCGTCAATTTATAGAGAGCGAAGACCATAGCCTGAAACGCAGATTTTTTTCGATATTGAATTGATGTGTTTCAGATGTTTTTAATAAATTAAGCACATAAAAAATAAATTACTTTAGGTTTACATGTGAAACAGATTAAAAAAGACGAGTAATATTCCTGGGGAGAGGTTGAAGCAACAAAATTCTCCCTAAGGAATCGCCCCTAGAGTACAATAATAATACTTTGTTTTGGAAAAATTGTCAGGCTGAGATTTTCTAATACTGACCATCTGGCGGGCAATCAGTGCAAGGAGCTCTTGCATTATTTCACTCTTCTATATATTTCATTGATTCTTGGCATTTATGAAAGCTCCAAAACTATAGTACAAATTCCTCTATTTATGATTTTCTCTCAATTTATGTTCATAGTTTACAAATATATTTGATACACAAAAGAACAAATATTTAATTTTTTTTTTATTCAGGAACAAATATTCCATTACATTTTTACTCCATACCCATAATAATCCATATGTCAGTCTCAAATCCATATGAATATTGGCCCTGCATTAAATATGGTATGTAGATTCTATTTCTGGCATCAGAATTTACTTGAAGTTAAGAGGCGGATCAGGAGAGGTCATAATATCGTAAAAACTTATTCTATTTCGAAAACATTTTTTCGAAACATTTTTTCGATTTTTACTGCATTTGAAAACGGATGCAACAACGGCGGATTTACCTTGGAAGATAAAGTCCCAGAGTCATCCGGAAAAATTAAGAAAAATGTTGAAAATGATGGATTTTTGGTCTAATAAAAAGTTCTACTAAAAATTTTCAATGAAATTAGCTTTCGTCTGAGCAAAAAAAGGGAATCACTTATCGCTCGAACGGTACGCATCCTCCAATCTAGACTTGAAAATACTTAAGAATTTTTACCTTCCCTATTCATAAAAAAAAAACTATAAAAAATTCAACCTGGTCAGCATGTGAGTCATTAACTTCAGAATTTTCAGGTTGATGGAGCCGTAGATGTATCTGATGTTCCTTCATCTTTGCTGCCACAGTTTTCTTAGTCATACAAGGTGGACCTTTGCAGCCATGACTATCACAGTTGCTGCATGGCACCAAATACACCTCTGAAGAAGTGCGGATAGTGGATTTAGTTGATCCTTAAGGATGCGTAGTCGTTGATTTATTTCGGTCGTAGGTTTTCCACGTTCTTCTTTGAGTATCCAATCCATTCGCTAGAAAAAAAAACAGATTCACTCTTCTATATATTTCATTAATTCTTGGCATATATGAAAGCTCCAAAACTATAGTACAAATTCCTCTATTTATGATTTTTACTTTTTGGTATACCTTTTTTATAATTCTCAAATAAAACCGCATGTTTCTATTCACATCATTTATACATCATACATAATTATAAAGTTAAAGTTTTTCGTGTAAGTATGATATGAGATAAGATAAAATGTGTTTTATTAAAATTGTATACATCATTGTAAGTATGTTGGAGCATTATTGGAATATTAACTAACGCTATTTCGTCTAATTTGCTGGTTTATAACATTTACTGCATCAACTATTATCTTTAATAATAGACATAGTTGAACACAATATTAGGATTTACTATGTCAATTAAACACTTTAATATAAATCTCACTGCCTTCGAGCTTTTGTTCGCGAAGCTGAGTAAAATTTTAGAATCTCGCTTAAATTGAATCGGGAAAATCGTCGCTGATCATGTAGACAAGACATTATAGAATGTATAAATTGCTTTTTTTGGTATAGATAAGTTTCCTTCTATTAAAATGAATTGGGTGTGACATTTTGATGAATAAAATTCTGTGTGTAATCATTAAAATGCTAGAATGAATTTCTTCCTATAAAACGCCTTTTCATTCAAGTTCATTTAAAATTCTTTAAACGAAAATTTGTATGTACATACATAGATATCAAATAAGGATGATTTGATTTATCTTTTGTATACGAGTAAGTCGTGTAACTTATTCATGCGATTGATATTTCCTCTTATGAAAGCAGAGTTCAATTGAATACATGAATCAATCCTTCGTTATCGTACCAGAACTTACTAATTAAAAAATGTATTACCTATTACAGAAGAAGACTGAAACCCTAAGCTTTGTCGTAAAATTAACTAATACGGAGCTCGGTGTCCGAGCGGTTAAGACAACTGATTTTTAATCGCTCTCCGCGGTTGACGACGGTTCGATTCTCACCGTAGTCAACTTTTTCTAATTGCTCCAATATTAAATCTGTGTGTATAAGGCTGGTAGCGTTCTTAATATGCAACTAGTACTGCAATATCACTGTATAAATGGCTAACAACCTACGGTACACTTTAATTAATAAGGTTTTCCAACTTTCCCTTATTCTCGTACTAAATGGTAGTTAAAGTTATAACATCGTAAATCGTTCCTGGGCGCACTCGCGGCCCGCAAAATAATAATATGCCGCTCCCTCTCCCACACAAGTCTCTGACTTCCGGGCTCATCACTAAGATGAGAATGAGGGATAGAGATATTAATACCTATAATCTATTTATATAATAATATAATAAAATAATAATGTAATAATATAATATTTTTACAATATTTGGGGTAGGAAGTTTTTAATTTAATATTAGTAGTGTAATTGTAATTGTAATAACAGCGTAATTTTGAGAGTTGCAACGAGACAGGACAAGATCGGATTCTGTCTCATATCGTCTCAATTTTCTTTGCTTTTGTCTTTGTGGATAAAATGATAGTATATACTACGAATAGTACTTACGAGTCTACTTTATATCCACCATCTGTAAACGCCTTAATTAAATAAGGACTAAAACAAATTAAGCTATTCTCCTAGCTATAAGCCACGCCTAACGCTGAATTACAAAATAAAAATTTGCCGTTGGAATGGAAAGAAATTCACACAGCTAGAATGGAAGTTAGGAAAAGGTTTGGACCTCACATCGTAGGATGTCAATAATTGCAGACCTGTTTCGATCTTTTTATCATCTCGTCAGTGCAATATAAGTGATCATACCTAAAGATGTGAAAACCCAAGTGTTAAGTACTTAGGTCTTCGCAGTACAGGTTCGTTTTGCATATGCAAACCCTATATCACAGCGACACCTCTTGGTAGTTCTCGCAACACAATCCAAACCAAACTAATCGTTTGAGAATTCAATACAATAACGAGATGTACAAACAAGTTGTACTACTTGACAGATGGGATATGTATAACACATAACTACGAATAGTGTGAATCTACTTTATTTTCACCATCTGCAAACGTCCCATTTGAATTAATCGGGAATGGTCAAGGTACTTTAAATTCAAAAGTAAAATATAATCAAAAAGTAATTTGACAGCTGAAATGTCACTTATGTTCAGCAAATGACGTAAATCTCAAAAATATTATAATATACAGGATGTTCCGTATAAAAATCAAGAGTTGGTATTACTTCCAGTAAAACCGAAAGTGACAAAAAGGCCATTTTTGTGTCATAAAATGACTTTTATTATTAAAAGTCATTGGAGGAAGTACTTAAGAACTTCCGCCATGCAAAATTTGTGACTTGTATCTAAAAAAATAAGGTGGAAAGAGGGGCATACCATGAATCTGTGACACACTGTATAGGATGTAATATTTAAAATAAGCCAGTTGACACCTACTTTTGATATAACCGGTAGTAACATCATGTTGAAAATATTATAGCCGAATTGCCCCCATCGACGTTGGTAACTATAGTTTTTTCACAGTCGGTCGATGAATTTCTCTGTAGGACACCCTGTACATACAAATACTCATACTATTGTTATCAGTCAAAGAGAATTTTGTAGGTAGCTTCTTTTATGTTTCAAGTCTTTGCTTTAATAAAATATTTAATTACCCTAACATCTGTCCATATCTCCACATATATGAATGCCGTTAGAAACGGATTTTTA
The DNA here is from genome assembly GCA_963924545.1 of Pogonocherus hispidulus. NCBI lineage: Eukaryota > Metazoa > Arthropoda > Insecta > Coleoptera > Cerambycidae > Pogonocherus > Pogonocherus hispidulus. The sequence goes on from OZ004696.1 coordinate 17,948,818, forward strand.
ACCGCCGATTTTAAAACAACAGAATTTTTGGCACAAATATGTACACTGAAAGAACAGTTTATTAATAATTAATGATATTGATTGACACCTAACAAAGGCTTTATTGGATAATGGCGTAATAAATTTTTGTTTATGAGAAAAAAACAATATATTAAATATTTTCAAATATACCTTATTACCGTCAAGTAAGGGTTTATTGATAATCAATAGATCTTTTATTTTCTATTAATAACGATCGTTTTTAATAAATATTATTATGAGTAAATGTAGCATTACTTATTTAATATGAATATTTCAGTTATTTATTATAAATAAAGCATACTAATTAAAATTTCGACTTTATTAGAATATAAAGAACAATGTTTATAATAAATATTTGTCTTAATTTTAAAAAATAAAGATTATTTATAATGAATAGTGTCTTATTTTCACATCCAGTAATTATTTTACGTTTATTTAGTATAGTTATAATCCAGATCTATTTTTTATGTCACAGCAATCACCACTGAACAGGTAATAATTCTAAACATTTTTAATAAATCACACAATCGGCAGTTTTCCAAAGTTACGTTTTCAAAGGTATATAAGTTTTGACGTCCCTACCTTGTGCACTATACACATATGGGTCATATAGGTATACCGTACAGCACAGTGCAGCGTCTATCGTGTCATCTCAAGTATTAAGTAAAGTAACGTACACTCACATTAACGAAAACGAAGCACTCGCGCCGCACCCAAATAATAGGTAAATGAAATGAAAATAATGAAATTAAATAAAGTCACCCAATCCAAGGAAATAGAAAAACATGTCTGCTACTCACTGTCAACAATGCCAACCTAGCCTACACTGCCAACTGCACAATTTTATAATGCCACAATAAAATATCTATTAATTAAAAAACTACTTCAGGATTTTTAACAAAAAAATGGATTACTTCATAATAAATAAAATAGTGTTAGAAATATTTGAAGATATTGATTTATTTGTATTATTTTTTTGTAGTTGTATAATCATTTTCTTACTAGAAGCGCTGGCCGCTAACGGTCGTAGAGAGATTAGTCAGTCTTGACAAATACCTCGTACGCTCGTGCCATTATTGCCGCTGGTGTCTTCAATATTTTGTTATTGCCCTTTTGTGATAGTGTTGTTGTTGTTACGGTGGTAATAAATAAAAGTGTGTTGAAAGCTATACAGTCTTGTCGATTCTAACATCAGAAGCGTGGATTTACTCACGAATGCCCATAAAATTGCCCTGATTGGGATTACAGTAAGTGATTACGAACAAAATATATTACGTAGAAACTATTGATTCTTATAAAAGAAAATATTGTCTTGTTTTATGTTTATGCATAAAGTGATTAAAATTAATTATTTAGCCAATTTTGGTTAAAGTAACATACTCCTTGCTGTAGGTCATCTAGTAACCTTTGTGAGTCATTAGGTCATGCGTCATAAATTCCTCAAGTAGCGAAAGTGAAACGTAAATAATTGTTAAGATGTTCAAAATTAAACTTAGTAGTAGTTATTTACTTTGATCATTTAAATTCCGTCGGAAATCTTTAGCTGCTTATACTAGTACCTATTTGGTTTCGAAATAATGTAATGGTGATAATGCTAATAATACCGATGATAACAGTAATTTTATCGAAAACTAAATTATTCATTGCAGAAATTTTACATTCTTATTAAATGGATAATATCCACAAAGCTGCAATATTTTATCAAATATTTTTATGAGTTGTCTTAAAACAGTAATTATGTAATTAATTAAAATGTTGTCATTTGGTTTATGCAAATTTAAATTCACAAAAAAGGAATTCACACCATTTCTGCTTAACTATTTAGCTCAAGTAAAGTGATTAGCAATAAATAGTTCAATTTATTTTATTGATGTAACAAGTACTGTCTGCTGGCATTACCTACTCATTAATTTACTTGTTGGTGAATTTGCATAATTGTGCTTGGTCTACTAAACAAAAAAAAAAAAAAAAACAAAAAAAAAACAAAACAGATACTGAAGGCTCTTATGTTGAAAGTAATAGGTAATCATTGTTTTTGTAGCAACACTTTTAAAATGGAAGAACTGCTAAGCCAATTGGTGAAAGCTATAAACTCCTCAAAAACTACTCCTGAACAAGTCGATTTGCCAATTTTTAAACCAGATGCAAGTGATGCAAAAAAATGGTTATCTCAAATATCAGATATTAAATCTGAATTTCAATGGTCAGAGCAACAAATTTTGACAAGGGTAGGTCGTTTCTTGACTGGAGTTTCGAAAACATGGTTTGATGTGTGGTCCCCAGATGTGAGAACTTGGGAAGTCTTTCAACGGGATTTTTCCGAAGCATTTCCGCCAAAGAAAAATCTTGGTCGTTTACTTTTGGAAGCTGCCGAATATAATAGTAATTGTTGCAATACCTTTGATGCATATGTTTTTCAAAAGGTAGGCATGCTGAGGAATTTAAGAGCTAATTGGGAGGAAGTTGATCTAGTAGAACTTGTTATACACGGAATAAAGGAACGTGATGTACAGACTACAGCAAGTAATCTTAATTTTAGTAAAATTACCGACCTACTGACTTTTCTCGGGTCAGTGACAAAACGTCACATACAAGCAGAAAAACATTTTTCAAATTCGAGCAATATACCTTCTAGAGAACCCCCGAGGAAACGTTTCCGTGAAGAATCTCGAGGTTTACATGACCCTCGCAAATCATACAGTCAAATGACTTGTTATGGTTGTGGGAAGATCGGCCACCTTCAAAGGCATTGCTTCATCAAACCTAACATAACTTCTTCAAGTGAGACAAAACCAAGTACATCCTCTGCAACTGTTAATTCAGGAAAATCGGATGTAGATTCTTGTTCATTTTGCGCCAAAACTGGTCATGATGCTGATAGTTGCTTTATGCGTAAAAATATAGAAAAACGTAAAAAGATAAATTTTTGCAGTACTGGAAAAGAGACAATCCGAGAAAGGATTAAAATAGATGGTCAGAATTATGTCGGAATTATTGACACGGGAGCGGATATATCTCTCATAGCTGAACGTCATCTCCAAACATTTGAGCATAAACTTTCTTCCTGCCGATTGACCCTAACAGGAATCATTTCTGGAAGCATAACCGTCGAAAAAGCTTTTAGAGCGACGGTAGAAATTTCCAATGTGGTTACAGATTTAACGTTTCATATCGTACCTGATCACGCTCTCGAATATGATGCTATAATTGGTCGTAACCTATATGATGATCCCGATATTTCAACGGTCACTGACTATACTGGAACTCGCGTAGTCCGTATCAAAACTGATAAAAATTTTCGAATCATGTGGTGTAACTCTGAAGAGCAGATAGACGTTCCAAAAAAATACTACTTCCAGCTTAAAACTCTATTGTCACGTTTTCCTGACCTGGTTCCCACTAATGGTTCCCTTTCTAGAGTAAATAATGCCACGTTGCGAATAAAATTACGTGACGACTTTGTGGTAAACAGGAATCCATACCGCTTAGCCTTGAGTGAACGAAAAGAAGTTCGGGCCATTATTGATGAATTAATTGGTCAAGATATTATTCAAGAGAGTGAGTCTCCGTTTGCCAGTCCAATTGTTCTGGCGCGTAAGAAGGAGGGATCCTACAGGATGTGTGTAGACTATCGGGAACTCAATGTACACACAATAAAAGACCGATTCCCACTTCCACTTATAGATGACCAACTAGACAGGCTAGGGAGAGGCCGTATATTTACATCATTGGACATGTCGTCCGGATTTCATCAGATTCCCATCGATGCAGATTCGATAGAAAAAACAGCATTTGTTACTCCGGACGGACACTACGAATATTTGAGGATGCCGTTCGGTTTAGCTAATGCACCAGCCGTATTTCAACGATCCATAAATAAAGCTTTAGGTCGTCTTAAGGATGATGTGGCCTTAGTTTACTTAGACGACGTACTTATCCCATCAGAAACTGCTGAAGATGCATTACAGTCGCTTGAACTTGTATTTGAGGCATTGCAGCAGGCTGGATTCTCCTTAAATCTTAAAAAATGTCATTTTCTCCAAGACAAATTAGAATACTTAGGAAGGGAAATATCTGCTGAAGGTATACGTCCTGGTTCTCGTAAAGTAGAGGCACTATTAAAGTCTCCTACGCCTACTACAGTCAAACAAGTTAGACAATTTATGGGACTCGCTGGTTATTTCCGAAAATTCATCCCCGAATTTGCAACACGCACTGCCTGTATCACAAAGTTAACCCGTGCCAATGAACCGTTCTTCTGGACAGACGATCAGGAAGCCGCCAAGAAATATATTATCGAAAAGTTGACATCCCGACCATTATTAACTGTCTTTGATCAATCATTGCCTACAGAACTTCATACCGATGCCAGCTGCATTGGGTATGGAGGTATACTGATACAGAAAAAGGATGGAAATCCCCAAGTAATTGGATATTTTAGTAAACGAACCAGCAAATATGAGGAACATTATCATTCTTACGAATTGGAAACTCTCGCAGTGGTCAACTCTTTGAAACATTTTCGCGTCTATTTGTTAGGCATTCACTTTACCTTGATCACAGACTGCAATGCTATAAAATCCACTTCGACAAAGAAAGACATATTGCCACGAGTAGCACGGTGGTGGTCGTACATGCAAGATTTTAATTTTTCTATTGTATATCGTAAAGGCAGCTCCCTTCCACACGTTGACTTCCTGAGTCGGAACCCAGTAGTACGCCGCATAAATGCTCATGATAACTGGCTTTATGTTGAACAAAGAGGTGATGCTGAAGTACTCAAATTAATTAATGATTCAAAAGAGGGTCACCTCGATAAAACTCGATATTTGGTGAAAAGTGGAATTTTACATTATGTCATTTCTTCTCCTGAGGGCACTTGCGTGAAACCGTTCGTACCACGGCAAAGCCGACTTGGATTATTACGCATTTTTCACGACGAGCAATGCCATATTGGCACAGAAAAAACTATTGAATCGATTCAGAAACATTTTTGGTTCCCCCGACTACGATTTTTTGTAAAAAAGTATGTAAAACATTGTCTGATCTGTGCAGTCAAAAAGACGCGTACAGGTCCTTTGCAAGGTTTCATATCAAATATTGACAAACCACAGGCACCAATGCAAGTTCTCCACGCCGACTGTTTGGGGCCTTTATCAACAACTATTGAGGGCTTCAAACATGTTCTTGTCTTAATAGATGCATTTACAAAATATTGTTTATTACAACCCTTGAAGACTGTACGAGCTGACGAGACCCAATTAGCATTTCAAGCGTTTATCGCTTTATTTGGGACACCAAAACAAATTGTTATGGATGCCGGCACCAATTTTAAAAATCTGAGCCTGCCTGAATATTTAGACTCCCTCAATATCACCTACCATTACACCACACCGGATGTACATCGTTCAAATGGACAAGTAGAACGTTACATGCGAACTATAATGAACCTGATTAGAGTAGAAACCAGTATTAAGTCTGAATGGTCCAAAACACTTTGGAAAATACAACTTGTATTAAATACCACGATTCAAAAGTCCACTCATACATCCCCATTAAAAGCCCTAATAGGTATTGATGGATCAACGCCCCTTATCCAGAGTCTACTGAAAAATTTGGGTCAAGATTTACACCCCATTAGAAATATGGCACTAGATCGAGAAAGAATTAATGATCACCTAACAACAAGTAGAGAAGCAGAAATTAGTACCAATAGAAAACGCCGCGATAACATTGATTTTTCCAAAGGGCAGTTCGTACTAATGCATAGGGATGATAAAATGCACCAAGGAAAGCTGAAATACGAATTTCAAGGACCATTTGAAGTTATGGGTGTTACTGCTGAAGGTCGTTATGAATTAAAGCGAGTTGGAAAATCAACCATAACCAAGGCTGCTAAGGAACAATTAAGAGGATGGCCGAGTGACTGGTCACTTACTTTGAACATTCCTGATTTATTGGACAGCTTAGAGCACGATCCGAGGTTAGTAAAAGCATTGTTTAATGGCTCGTGTTAGAAAGATCTTTATGGCTGAATTCACTCTTTGTGTGTTGTATGTGTTGTGTTGGTTGGACGTGTTGAAAGCTTGGACGCTTTGCACTATAGATCGTTGAAAGCTTGGACGCTTTGCGTTATGTTTAATGTGTTGAAGGCTTGGACACTTTGCACTGTAAATCGTTGAAAGCTAGGACGCTTTGCGTTATGTTTAATGTGTTGAAAGCTTGGACGCTTTGCACTGTAAATCGTTGAAAGCTTGGACGCTTTGCGTTATGTTTAATGTGTTGAAAGCTTGGACGCTTTGCACTGTGAATCGTTGGAAGCTTAGACGCTTCGCGTTATGTTTAATATGTTGAAAGCTTAGACGCTTTGCATTGTTTGATTGAAAGTTTGGTTACTTTTATATTTTTAAACATACTGGTGGTCTGGAATGTATAGAAAAATGTCTTTTTGTGAAAGAAAGAAATGATGAATGTATGAATTATTGTCTTGCTCGTTAGGATAATGCAGCCCAATAATACGATTACTTTGTTATTTTAGTGATGATGAAGGAGCGATCCCTGATGTTACCGAACCTAAAGTTACCGAACCTGAGGTTACCGAGCCTTAATGGAGGAGTCCTTCGAGAGCGAAGTCCTTTCCAGGATTGGCCGTGTTAGAAATATTTGAAGATATTGATTTATTTGTATTATTTTTTTGTAGTTGTATAATCATTTTCTTACTAGAAGCGCTGGCCGCTAACGGTCGTAGAGAGATTAGTCAGTCTTGACAAATACCTCGTACGCTCGTGCCATTATTGCCGCTGGTGTCTTCAATATTTTGTTATTGCCCTTTTGTGATAGTGTTGTTGTTGTTACGGTGGTAATAAATAAAAGTGTGTTGAAAGCTATACAGTCTTGTCGATTCTAACAATAGAGTAAATTAGAAACAAACATATATTAATTTTTAGTCTGGATTATTCAATATTCATAAAATCCAAATTAATAGTAAATATATTTTTTGGGAATACCACCAAATAAAGAATTTATTAAGATGAAACATTTCTCATTAACTATTAACATTTTTACACCAAACGAAGTATTTGTTTTTAATAAGTAAAATATATTTAGAAGAATATTTATAGTAAAAAATATTGTTTAACCTAATATATGTATTATTTATTTTAAATAAATGACATCCAAATAAACAATTGTTAACTATAAACCGCGTCTTTTCTTTCAGTGTATTAACCAAAGCGTTATTTAGATATACGTATAAAAATTTTAACTGTCAAAGTTCTTCAAGCTGTTTAATTTTTATCTGCAAAGCTGTTTTGCATGTGCTTATTACCAGCATGTTAAAGGTAAACGACTAGTTGAACTGATAGCAAAGGCAAAATATCGAGGTGCAACATGGTGTACCCATCGCGCCTATAAATTAATTTAAATAATTACAAGCTAGTTGGCGATAACATTGCTACCAACTGCGGCGACGGGAGTACATAGAATGGCATCAGCAGGGTTAATATCGCAAGCTGAATGCTAATACCCTGCTGGCTTTGCAGATATCGACCCCAGTAATGAAACACGTAAACAACACTGGCTGGTCCTTTTAGTTCAAGGAGAATATAAGCAAGATTACTACGTGCAGTTGTATCCAGGTATATACTTCGGGAGACGTCCTGATAAGACAACTTGATTGGAAAATGTTTTTTGTTCCTGTAGAGTCCTCGAAGTTATCAAGTTTTAAACAATACGCGAAGTTCGGGGCAGCCTTCGAAGTTGGTGATAGAAAATTATTTAGTAGCTATAGTCGACAAGATACAGCATCCACTGTAGCGGCAATAAAAGCAGGAACGCTGCTTATACAGGGTGTGCATTTACAGACTAATGAAGATCATGAAAACACATATTTCTCAACAAATATGCTACTATTAAAAACTAGTTTTGAATTCATTATAAACCCTTTGTCAAATATATAGTATTTTTAAAATCGATTGACTTCTGGCCATCCTGGCTTATGTTTCACCAATACGGAGCTGATTTTCTACCCACCTTTCTGTATATTTGACTTACAATATAATTAAAAATGTTGGGATCTGCGGAGGAATGAACTCGATATATGATATTGTTATGGCATATAAAGGGGGAAAAGATTCTCATCAACTTCGATAGCATAGTCTAATCTGACAAAGTGTCCTTCACTGGCTAAATACAATGATGTATGAATTAAGTAAATTGTAGGTTGCAAAGTAATATTAAACTACGAGTAAGCAAGTACCTTAACCAGAAAATTGACTGCAGATGAATTTACATATCCACAATCTACATTAGGAATAAATATTATGAACACCCGACCAAGTGTTTAAACTAAAACACAACCACTTGCATTCTACTGGATAATTTAGAGGCTATAGGACAGTGATATCTAGCAGCTAAGAAGGAACCATATGGGGAAGGTATTATTAATAATTAGACACTGTGCTTTGTCACACTATATTAATATATATTTAGGAATCCGTATGTATTCTTTATAAAGGAAAGAAGCCTCTTTCGTCAACAGGGGGGGGGGGCAGAGGTTTGTGGTTGGCTTTTTCGAGGGAAAACTTTGTGAAAAGGCTGTTGAAAAAAATCACGAAGCTGTTTACTTCAAACGGCACAGCTGACAACTCAAATCTAAGGCTGTAATTATGGTATTTTGACCACGTTATATTATTATCTAATCATTTATTTGCGGCCACTTGTTAGTTGGATATATTGGATTAGTTGGATATATCATATAATTCTATAACTTCCAGAAAACTTGAAAGCATTGCTCTTCATGAAAATGTGAATTACGACAATTTACATTCACGAAATAGTGAATTAAATCTGTTCACTGTTTTTGGATGATCAGTGCTATATAGGTACAAATAAACCTGTTAAATATTCGTATTTTGCCAATTTTCTCAAAAGAGGTGAAATTAAAAATATGTATGCATATTTGAGATAAAAATTACACTACTTAATTGTTTTAAATCGTAATTTCCATGATAAAAGGAACCCCATTAGAGAAAAGTTCATATTTTATAATTTAAATCAAACTGGAAAGGCGCCTTCTCTCGGGTCTTGGTCTCATGAGTCATGCTTCGACGACATAAACGAAACTCTGCGGTGTTGGGTGTATCCTGTGTTAGTCCTGAGGGACTCAGGCAACCAGTGATGAAATAATTTCGAAAATTGGCCTGATGGCTAGTAATATCCATTATATATTTGTATAGATAAATTATTACACATTGTGGGTAATATAGGAAACATCCCACTTCACCCTCTGGAATGTGTTTCTACAATTTCAGTATTTATATCGAGAAAGGTAATTATACGCGACGTTGTTTTTTAACTATATAGTGAACAAACTTAAAAATGGTTTTAGTAAATATAATAAAAGTGATGAATGAATGTCGAATGTCAAATAAAAGTATTACTGTAAATGAGTATCATCTATATTAATCTTTTAGCATCGCTATTTTTCTTGAACTGATTCATTTATTAATTTTTATACCTCAATAATGTTTGACAAGATATTTACAAAATTTCATAAACATTTTTCAAATTATCTTCCATATCAGCTTTAAAAATTTAATTTATTTTTGTGGATTTTAATTTACTTTAATTTATGAGTTTTACTTTGTTGTAAAATTGCCATTACTGATCCTAGTACATCTAGATAATTTGTTAAATTTAGAAATTGATCTGTAGCTGAAATACTCGTACTAAATAAAAATACCTTAACCAAATATTCTTCAAGCATTCCTAGTTAGGCAAAATATATAAAATTTTTGATAGGTATTTGGTATTCATAATTTATAACGCTAACAATTTCACAATTTAAACTGTTTATCTGTTAAAATATTTATTTTGATCAGTGTTTAGTACTATAATGTAAATGGAGTAAGTTACAAAACATACTGTAGAACAAACAAAGAAGTTCAAAAATCAAATCAGCTAATTTTTCATAATACAGATTCTGTTGAAAGTGAAAATGATAGTTCGTAATTAATTAGATTTGAAGTTGCTTAAAATTTTGCAATTTTTGGAAATCGGGCTAAGGAACAGGCAACTTGTCTGTCCACCGAGGCCTCCAGACCTCAATCCACAAGTTTATTTCTTTTTATGTTAATTCCTTTTATCAATGGCGAAACATTACGACAATACACAGCTACAACAGTCTTCAGGAATCTGCATCGCAATATAATTGCATAAGCTGTTACGATACTGAAAATACGTACGAATAATTTATAACATACGAGTACATACACTTAGTGAAGGTTACTGAAATGACCTGGTATTCCGGATGTAATTAGGAAAGGCTAGTTTACGGGGGCCTTTCAAAGAACCGGTTTTTCAATATAGAGTTAACTCATAAGTTAAATTTAACTCTGGGTGGGTTATTTATTAACATCTGTTTTTCAAGTGCAAGTTACCTTCCAGCTTAAAGTTAAGTCAGGGTTAAATTTACCCGCACATGAAGGTAGAGTTAACTATAAATGTCAGAGTTAAATATAACCAAATAGGTTTCGTGTTTTATGTTCAGTAAGTCTGTGTGTTCTCTATATAAAATTCTTACTATGGATTATGAAAGCAATGCATACAGTAGTGATGAGAATGCTAGAATGGAAATATTTAAATATATATCAAACTATTTTGAAGAATGAGTTCGCTATGATTTTGTGTACGCTCTTATACTGTCGAAAATTTTATAGAAAATATACAAGATATTGTATTTATTGTACCAACAACATTTATTTATGTGAATAATTGCATTTCGTGATTAAAACTGGCTTCTTTTTGTCTCCACCATACCACTCCACTTTTTGGGTTCCATAGTTTTCTTTTCAACTACCTACGTATAGTCTATTAATTGATTCTTTTGAAACAAAATGTTTTCAACGTTTTTTGTACCTTCCTACCTTATTAATTTTTAGTAAGAGATCATTAAATATCAAAATGTATCTATTAATACTTACACAAATACAATATTGAACCTTATTCAAATAGAAAGTCGTGTCATAGTGGTTTTAATTTAACATTTTTCTGCAAATGACAAATGACAAACTATCGCAAAAAAATCCCTAAAATACTATAAAATTCCGAAAAACTCATGCCAACTTAACATTTTTTCGCAAACTTGAAGTTTATTAACTCGAGCAGATAATGTTATTGAAAAACACTTTCAAATATACCTTAGAGTTAACTCATAGTCAACACATAGGTTTGAGTCACTTAACTCGTAGTTTAACTTCCAATAGAAAAACCGGGCCTAAAAGAGTTTCCACCTTATTTCACCGTCGAGGTATAAGGACAAATCTATGTATTTGTTATGGCCAATCTATCATCTGTTAAAGTCTTTTTATTATTTTTTGTATTTACCCAAATCATATCCATTATATCATTAATTCGCTTATAAAAAAATAAAAATACCCTATTCAGTCAAACTGATTACGTAGACAAAATAAGATTATTTGGAATGAAGGAATTGCAAAATCAATAACGTAGACACTTTGGGGAAGGGCAATGAAATGACAGAAGAGACGGAAGTTAAATATCAGACAACACCGTAAGACATCCTTAAATCGGTATAGATATGGACATTTATTTCAATGGCAGTAATAAAAATATGCAGTCGGTTGCTCGAGTACGATGATATTAAGAGCGCTGGAAGCCATAAGATGTCAATAATTTTCATTCCATTCAGCCCCTAAAGCACGACCTACTTCGACATATTTATTTAACTCTGATATTAATTCTTTATATCCCAAACTTCATGCAATATAAAATATTAATATTCCTCGAAAGATGAGGATGTGTATTGAATGTATTTTAATTAGGTATGCAAATTTGAATTAAGTTTTAGATGACAGTTCTTTTTAAATTTAAAATATAATGTGTATTTTTATCATTCCTAAGTTTAGTTTTTGTATTAAAAATATCTATCACAGATTGGTTTCTTAAATTGTTTGTCTTAACAAAGAGCTTCACAAATGAGAAAACATAGGTAAGTAAGTACATTAAAAATGTATAATAAAATCATATTTATAGCTGTGAAAGCTTTTGGCTCCTGCCGGCAGTGACTGTTCACAAACAGAGTGAATCAGTTCTGGATCCTGGGCATTCTGTCCTTGAGGGTAATGAAGTGACAGAATCTTTAGTCCGGGAGAGCGTTGCTTATAAATTAATCGGACAACAACATCCTCGAGTAAGCCAGGTAGATGTCAAAACTCTTGGCTCCGGCTAGCAGTCGCTCAGTTGAGCGTTAAGAACAAAGTGATTTTGTTCTATTGTAAAATTTCTATTGGAAGACGCTGGGGTGTCGCTTGTACATGATAATGAAACGGCAGGATGAAAGGATGTGATAAACATATCTTACGTCCGTGTCCCGATCGGACAAGTACATAAAAGATCATACAAGAGGGAACAGGATGGAAAAATATCAGATACTCAATATTTCGCAAAGGATTTCCCTAGAGGATCTAAACAAGTTCTCACCCAATAAGGTAATTGGACTCATTAAATGGCTGCATCTTTTGGGTAAAAATAATAAGGTAACCGCAATCGCGCCGGTGGATCTAGTATTCGAGCTACACACAAAGTAAAGACCAAACGTCGGTTTCCTTGGAAAATCATTAGATACAATTTAATTTATAATTTGAAAACGTTATGTAAATAGAATAAATATATTTTTTTATATTGTAATGATATTAATTTAGGAATCCTTAAAATTTACATTTTGCTAAATAGTCCATCTTGACATCTATTTCCGGTAGAACCGAAAAGTTTATTGTCATTATTTTCAAGAGACAAAACGCGTCTTATGGTCGAAATCAAAGTTTTAATTACTATGTTCTATGCGGTATGCATAGATCTCTATGCAGGGTATGCAACGACTTGACAAGTCGTTGCATACCCTGTATATTGTTTTTTATTATTTGGTTTAGGTATCAACTTTAATCCTACCAAGCACTTTCTCCGGAAGCCCACATACTTATTTTGACTAGTTATGTCGATAATAATTGATAAACTGCATTTAAGTTCAGTTATATAGTAAAAGAGTACATCCTTCTTATATATTAGAAAGAGAACGGCACCGGTAAATAGCTTTGTTGCCGACAATAGTTCAATTAAAAGCTCGGGTGCGCTATATTGCAAACCAAAGATTTATTGCCTCATGTAGCGGCTTTAAACTGCTGCACTTTAAACTGTTTTGAGTTATGTTGTGTGGAGTACACCATATTGAAAGCTGAACGTTCAGAGAAACCGGCGGAGGTATACACGACAGGTTTACTTTCTGTAATGTATTCTACGTAATAACTTTATTTTAATGTTAAATTAAAACTTTATTAGTAAAAAATAGGTATCAAGCACAAATATCGGAGCCCTATAAAACTGTAACAGGCTGCCCGATGTACTCTACAGGCTGCACGAAACTTACTTAGTGATTCATTTATCTCGAAAGAGAGTCTAAATTTTACTACTGAATCTATTTCTGTGTCGTTGGGTTCGAGATATGCTGTGATTGACGTATAAAAAAAGGTTTGACTTACCGTGGGTTATCTTATCCTGACGTACGTATTCCTGGGACACTTCTTATATGCTAACACTGAGAGGGTAGTTGGACGGATTTGAATGAAAACGAGGCACTTTTAGGCAAGAGTTTTTAATAATGAATAAATAGAATTTAAAATCGTAAATAAAAGAGAAATGCAAACTACTGAATAATCACTATTTGATCTATGGAATCGAATGAATACAGCACTAAAACAACTAACGGCGTCTACTCCGAGCCCAAGAAACGTACTTTACACTGCGATGGTGGTTTGCCCTTATACTATGAGGAGAAGCCACAAATAAATACAAACATCATCTTCTGAAGTCGTACCGTTATCGACTAACTTTTATTCAGTCGGAACTTTCTAAGTAAAGTGTCTTTACTATAAAATTCAAATCTACTAATCCCATTGGTGGTTAAAGTACGTTTCTCCTCTCTGTCTAGTACCGCGAACTATGACCTGTTTCTGTCACGCTGTCCAATCAAAATAGTATTTACTAGCTAGTGACCTAAGACCCTTAGATATTATTCTCGTCTCAAAGGGAGGGGGCATTACGGCTTATTCTACTGATATTATTCCTGGACAAACACTCCGAAAAAACCAGGTTGACCTATGCCTTTGCAATAAACTGAACATATAAAAGATCTTATTTCAAAGAAACTTTGCATTATGCCACCATAATGCATTAGAATCTACTGAACATACGCATTTAGTTACGCATATTTGGCGCTTTGTCTACTAAACACTGTTCCGTCCCCAGGGATGCACGGATTTAGACATCCATACATTGTTCTAATAAATCTGTTAAGCCGAAATAATTCTGAATAGTATTTATAACCCAAAATGACATTTTTGCTGAAGAACCAGCAATGGTTCTACAAACTATCTGTTTGAGCAAGATGTTACTTTCTAAAGATATTTAATTTACACACAAAAGTGCCACTTGAAGTTCACCATGTGGGCTTTTGTTACAAAACCTTATTTTAAATATGAATGTGTTTACCAGCCCAGTAATAATTAGGTAAGAATTAAAGGCATCCTAAATATCCAAGTAGTTAAAATCAGACATACGTAATAACCATAATCTAATATATATAACGACTTAGACAGAAATTGGTCAGCGCAACACAACTATTAGTACATATTTGTGGCTCATTGTCCGTTATTCTGTCCAGAGAAAATGCTGAATGGTGGAAAAGTTATTAGAGAGTTGATTAAAGGTCGTCTCCTTAGAGATCATGCCTGCAACTTCTAGAAAGAAGACAACGTAGCTTCTTTTAATATCGTGTGTGTACTTTAAAGAATACCTTCAAATTAACCTTGCAATTAGTTTTACAAAATATGTGAAAGTTTGCAATGTAAACAGAGATTAAATCATGGAGAATTTTAATGCAATAAACTACTTCTGAAATTATAAATATAGAACTGGCACTGGCTAGCTAGCTCACGTTCGTAGTTAAGTCGCTTGATGCAGCGATAAGATACTTTTAAAAGTTTTGATAAGCGTAAAATATCTCCTTGAACGCTTCTCAGCGTGATCGATGCGTTGTGCAAATTATCTGATTACAAGCGCGTCCTGACTTTGAACTAAAATTCAGTTCCAGGAAAGTCATTTCCTTTGGACATTCTGGACTTTGTATAAACGTGTTCGTTTTGGTAGCTGTCTTTATTGGTCAGAAATTAATATTTGCTATGAACATATCAACTAAATGTGGACGAAATGTTAAATACGAGCAACCTAGCTGTATGGTTGCAGGATTATTATAGTTGATAGTCGTCTTATAGCAAGCAAATTACAGTGCGGACAAAAAGTCTGAAACACAATTATTATTTCGGAATACGCAAATATTTTGAGAAATTTCTCGGACACATAATTTTTAGTTTTAATTGTGCATATTTTGACTTTATTTTTTAGCAATGTAGTCATCGCTACTTGGGTTTTTTAAATGGAACATCCTGTATATTTTTTCATTTCTGGTTAAGGCGTTATCTCACGAAGACATTGATATATGATTTGATGGATCTATCTATAATAATTAGAAAGATATGACCATAAGAGTAATGTGTTGGACAAAGGCTTTGTAATGCCTGTAGCCTAGCAATCAATTTATTTATGTTCTGTTTCCAATACACTTCTAGTTATAATGTTCATGCAGCGTGCCATAAACATTAACTTTTTGCACTATATACATAAATACCTATTATATTTTTCTTTTAATAAAAGTAATAAACTTTAATAAACGTGTTTCTTGAATCTGTAAATGCGCGGTAGGATAAAAATAATAATTTAAATTATAAATTAAGTACCCTTTATTAATTTACAAGCTGGGAATCGTGAAAGTGGCAAATAGATGTGGCAGCTATTTAGCCCCGCCGTATTTCATCAGCTAGATAAAAGGCACCGTCACTTTATTAAATTGTGAAAGCGCTATAGATTATAATCATATTATTTATATCTTTTCTGTATTTTGAACTAAAAATCCACTCTTTATATTATTATATGGCAATATAATAATATATGTGGAATACATTTTTCTGGAAAAAATTAATTTTTATCAGATATAATGGAAAACCACAACATACTCGTATGCATAAGAAAGTTTTAGTTTAAATTATATATTGTTTAAAGTTCTCAAGCCGGTGCCACAAACTGACCGTGCAACCTCTAATTTTTCTATAAAGTTTTCTAAATGATTAATATGGCCTATCAATTTTAGTACTCCAATTTAACACAAGAGAGCGCACCACTTGAATTCCCCAAGCTTATTCTTGGATATAGCTGTCTATTCATTTGTTCTCTAAATTATGGTTGTTAATGGTTATTAGCTCTTATCAAACACGTGTTAGACTATCTCCAAAACTAAAGGGATATAAATTTGAAATTTTGACATATGCCATTTTAGCAAGCAATCTATTTTTTTAATATTTTCGGTTGTTTTTTACTTCCGGTTATACGGGCAGTCTACGTCAATTTGCTTATTTTAAATGAAACACCTTATATATTTTTGCATTTTCGAAAAAAGCATAAAATTTTGAGTAAAAAATATGTAACATTCGTTCTAGCTAAATTCAGCAGTTTCGAAGATATTTGACATTTTATAAACAAAATTAACAGGTGCAAGAGAAGAGTTCGCAAGAACCTTGGTACTGCAACTTTTTTAGTTTAGCACGGTTTTATTCGGTTCTTGGCAAAAAGAAAGAGCCAAAATTATGCTACATTTTAGAGTAAAGACAAATCCAATAGTTTATTTGAAGGAGATGCCGAAAACAACTACTCCACGGCCAACTGTGCCCCAACTGGCATTCCATCACTCCGGCGTCTCCATACGAATCGCCTCATCTTTCATCGAGACCAACCACGAGAGACTGACCAGTTTCGCGCTTATTATGCGCTCGTCAGAGTGCCATATGTAGTGGAATCGATGAACGATCTTGCGACATGATTGCCTAATGGGCATTGTAAATATTAGTAGTGGTGAGGTACACACCGTTGTGTCCTCTCAAATAAATAAGTAGCATTGTCTTCCTCAAAGACAATAGAGGTCTGTAATGGCGCCTACGGAAAATCAGGTCGTTATCTGTCTATTTGACAATAATTGTCAGACACACAGTAAAAAAAGACAAATGGTAAAATTACTAAATGGTAATCGTAATTTGCTGCAGTGTTATTTTTAACACGAACTGGGTAGTAAATAACTAAACCTTTAGAACTCATATTACACGAACGATATACCCGCCATGTTTGTAGAAGTACTCATAAATTGTAATAATATTTACAAAACCCTGTGTTAAAAATGAATCAATGCGCCATAAAAACGGAATAATTACACGGGGAATAATTAACTATTACACATTACCTTGTAAAATCTACTGTGTTAAATTACTTTTAATGTAATATAATAAATACACCGATATGTCTAACACTGCCAAGTGTGGACTATATATACACTGATGAGTGTGGATTCAGTGTTAAAATCAGTCGGATTTTTTTACTGTGCAGATACTAGCAAAGACCCTGAGAGGGCACTACGGTGTGTATCTCACCACTTCCAAATTCAATGGTGCTATACTAAATGTTCTGTATCTGCCGTTACATTTTGGAGAAATGAAGTAGAGAAAATTTTTTTTAAGTCAAATGGAGCATCCGATATTCTTACATCATGTTATTTAGAATTAAATTCTCTCTCTTTCAGTATATTCATTGTAGGGTTAAAACTACAACTTTTTGAGATATCTCTATTTTCTTCAATTTTATAAAATTGTTCATAGAAATTGATACTAAATTAGCCACGGTTATAATATACTTACTTAATTAAAGAACATAAGTGAATTATGATGCAACTAAAAACAACAAGGCTACAATATAAACAAACATCTTATCTTCTGAATTGAAAATAATCTTTTGCAAATACTTATTTATTAACTTAATGCAAAATCCAATTTAACTTTCTGTGTATGTCAGTTGAGTCATAATTGAATTTTTCTTCAAATTCCTTCATCATACTTGCTATTTCTTGTGTCGAAAAATAACTATTCATCTCGCTCTTCTTTTTTTGTAGCTTTCATTTTCTACAGTTCCTCGAGGTATACCTCCTCTATTCCTTCTGAAATCCATAGCTAATATATGGTTGTCGTTTTTACCAAACTATCGTTATTCATTATTTCTACATGATCCATCTATCTCGTTGAATTGTTCTATTGCTGCTGCATTGGTGGTATATTTGGATGTTTCCTGAACATTTAATTTCTAACTCTCATCTCTTCTCGTATTTTCTTTTATTTTTCATAGAAATCTCATTTCAAACTGAAGGTGTAACTCTTCAGTTACACCTTCTTTGTTTAATATCTAATTCAGGTTTTCCGTCACCACCCATAATTCAATTCCGCAGGTCATTATTAATATAATTACTTTCCTAACAGCTACAGCTTTAGTATTTATGGTATATTTTCCTAATACCTCCATTATTCTTTATATCAATAAATAACTTATTACATTAAATAACTAACACCATTTTGTTTTACCCAGTTAACTATATTTCTTTCTCGAGAAATGATGTCTGATTGATTGAAAAAAAAGAATACTCGATATATTTACAGGTTTGTACAATACATTTTCTCACAAGTACGTGCCAAGTTATTTTTGTGAGAATTGAAACTTAGATATATGAAACAGTTCATAAGTTATTATAGCGAAAATGATCTAAATGTATTTTAATATCTTGAAAAAGCTTAATATTGAGATTATAAGCGCTTAATAACTTCTTTCTGAACTTGTTCTACTTGGAAAATGTAATATATGTATATCTACAAAGTTATAAATTAAACCGTAAAATAAAAACAATCTTTACACATTGTAACTTTTCCTGTTTCACTTTGCGTGATAACCGTATAAAACGCCATGCATATTATTTATTTTCCACCGTAAGCTTCCAGCTATATATCTAATGAAAATATCTTAAGATACCTATCACCGCCAACTTTACCCGCCAAAGTGAAATTCAACGCCTTGAAAGGACTGACAAATTCGAATTCTCCATTTCCATTACACTAAGCATATGTCAATGCGTTTCAATAAAACCATTCTTCCTGTGGGAACTTTAAGAGATCGGTCTACTGTATCTGACAGTTTGAAACAATAGCAGTATATCGATTTTTTAAGCTATTACGTATGTATAGATGTGCAACGAAAATAAATATTATCACTTTCAACGTTTATTACCTTAAGGTGGCCATACGGGGTGCTTCAAAATAGATGATATTGTATTGTAAATCTAAGAAAAATGCAATAATAATGATAATAATTCAGGTCTCCAACTATTTTGACAATTTGGTTTGTATTAACACGTTTTTTAAAATATTAAATAGGGTAAGAAAAAATAAAGTAAAAAATATAAATATACCAAAATAAATAATTAAATAAAAATATGTTAGTGATATGTAGATGACATATTTTCAATATAGCCCCATAGCTATGATATTTTTTTTTATTAACAGCAAATAAACCATTATAAATTTTACATCAGAAATTGAAAATGGTAATACCTAAATTACAATTTTTAGAAGTGTTAATAATTAAAACATAATCAAATTTTGAAATTAATTTATGTAGAAAATAAGACCAAAACAAATAGATATAGTAGAAAAGATATAGTAGAAAAGATATAGTTAAATATTTATGACAGAGCAAAATTAATATCATCAACATCAGATACTTTTATTAACGAAACGAACGTTATTTTACAATATATTAATATCTTTAAGGAAAACAATTATCCTAATTATTTTGATGAAGAAACGTTTGTAAAAATTGAAATTAGGCAAAATAGTAATATTCCAAGAGTAAATAAGAAAAAATCCAATAACAACCATTGTCATTGCCAACACTTGGTAATAATTTTGATATAAGGATAACATTTAAAACCAAAAAAAAAACACTTTCATATCAACTTATAAAAACATAACCAATTAATAATGATCAAAATTCAAAAAAATTTATTTAACAAATTGGTGAGTCTGGTAAACATTATATTGGTGAGACATCTAGACCTATGCAAATAATGGTTCATAAACATAAAAATTATGTTAGAAATTACCAAGTTGATAGATCTACATTCATAAAACATGTATGGAACAACAATCACAGGGTTGAATGGACACAAGCTAAAATTATACAAAAAGATCAAAGTGAATTAAAAGAAAGTGTTTTTATTAAACTTAATGGTGATAACTGTATCTCGTCAGCAATAATATTATTAGATCAAACGTGGCTTCCTCTTCTCCAGGAGGATGTTGCCAGTGGAATATTAATAATAACATAGTGATTGAAAAACATAGTGATGATAACATACAATTTTATATTAAACTAAAAAACCACTGATGCAATTTAGTTAATTTGTCATAGATTTATATTTATAGCATATTATTATAGTGGTTTATGGAGCAAACTGTAGAAATTTGCCTGAAACTACATATTCCTTCTTTATTTTCATCACTTTTGGTTACCTGTTTTAGTAGTATAATCTTTTATAGTGGTGTAATCCCAAAATAGACTACAATGAATTAAACAGGGCACTTTTGTCTTTTCTTAGGGTGAAAATATATACTCTTAGTAGGTAATTAATTTGTAATGCTTGCACAAGAAAGTAGAACTTTTACCAATACATATATAAAAAAATATTCTGAGCAAACGTGGCCATAAAATGAAAAACGGCTGTCAAACTTCGTCAAACTACGTGGCAGAGACATCATCAATAATATGAACATGCAAATGTGATATTAATTCCAGAAATAAAATAGTAATGAACAACAAGTTTCAATTAAAAAATAAAAGAACGTTTTAGTTAACAAAAATAAAGGTTAATTAAATTAAGACAGTAGATACTCCGACAATTATTATAAAATACAAGACCACCTTTGATCAAGACAATTTGCATGTCTTTATTTAATTGAGAGAAATGACATGTGCATAGTATGTTCGTACAATATAATATTTAAAAAAAACGCCAAAACTGCACGTGGTGGTTCACTTAGCAAAGTTATATTCCATTTTACCCTAATTCAATAGATATTCTTCTGGGATAACCTAAAATAAGTACTAGGAAGTGTTTCATAAAAGAAAATATTTTGGATAAGAGGGAAACTCCAGAAAGAGTGGGGGTAGTTAATAATCCTGTAAAACAAAAACGTGTCAGTTTTTTTTATTAAACGTTATTAACTATTAATAATCATAGTATGGTGGTACGTAGTACCATTTCTTCAAGCACTCCATTAATAAAACGCTCAACTTCAATGGATGCAAGATTTAGTTATATCAGTATCTCCATTTTCACTAAAAGCCATGTACGTTAAGTATTTTGCATTAGGCTTGTGCGATGTAATCCTGTTGTAAAGTCAATCGTAGTACCTACGTAGTACATAGTCTATTGAAATGTTTTGTAAGTGAGTTTGTTTTAAGAGTATAATTTCAAAAACTCAACGGTGTTTTGGTTGCCAATTAAAATTCGAAAAATGTGTAGACAAAAAATTACTTGTGGCTCTTAAATCGGTATGTACAGAACAGAATACTAGTTACTAGTTGGAAGCAATGCGCAGCAACATTGAGTTAGTTTATTGAGCACAAGCTTCCGTTGAATGCTAGATAAAATGAAATGTCATCTCTGTAATCTGATTATGGTGCAAGAATTAATTGTTTCGTATGTATTTCTTAAAATAACATGTTTGTAATGTGAAATATCTCTTTATGGAGAAGCATGAAAATTCACCAAAGACCATTACGACTATATCTAAAGTTACGGTATCAATTTCAAGCTCAATTTTAATTGGACTACTTCTTCAGAGAAACTAGTCATTTCGTTACTGTAACTTTTTTAAATTACACGAACATGAGATAGCACAGCAAAAATTTCCAGTCAATCAAAATCCCGGGGGATACTTTCAGCATCAATTAATCTGACGGGACTGAGATTTACTAGGACCAATTTACACTGATTATATTTGAAGTTTCCTCAAACACAAGATACTTATAAACAAACCATAATAATCTTTCTGCTTGTATATTTATCTGTAAATAAGAAAATAAGCAGAGCAGTGATATAAATGTTAAATTATATCATATGTCAGGTCACAATAATATTATTGTCTTGACAATATAAGAATAGCGTGGACCTGAATATATACTGTTACTGTCGTGATGTATACATTGTATGATGTTATCTTATAAACAGTATGATAAAAGGATCACAAGCAATTGCGACCATACCAATATGATCCAAATTGCTTGTGACCCGTTCATGTATCTTTTACTAGCTATATAAATAACTATATCCTTACTACTATATTATAACTATTATATAAACTCACTAGGGTTCAGTACTAATTACCTAGGGTTTGTATTAAAGGTTAAGAAATAGTATTAATAATAAGACCTGACCTAGAATCAGTAATATAAATAATAGAATATGCCATTAGATAAAATTATTTATAAGGCCTTTTCATGCAGCAATCAGCAACTAATCAGAAGAATTGTGATTGGCTGAAAACAACTGGTTTGGAATAATTTGATTCGATCTGACCAGTTTGTGATTCCTACAATAAAAGGGTTATAATCTCGTGACCTATTTTATATCCAATTATCACCTGTTTGTATATCCTAATAGTATATAAATTGAATTTCTTTCAGTGTACTTATGGATAAATGCAGTTTTGATATGCAGAATACATAACAGGTGGGTGACAGGGTAGAATTAATATGAAGATATTCATAGTAGAAGATTGTTAATAATTCTAATGAAAAAACTAATTCTCAACGAATCATTACAATTACTAATCAATAAAATGAAATAAATAATTATTTAAATATATTCACTACAAAAAACAGTCAAAGTTCTTTTACTTTTTCTTGATAATATACAATGAAAGAACCATGAACGTTTCTGGTAAACCAAAGATTCGATTATTATGATTAAAATACGTGAAGGACTAGGACCCAGTTCTGTCATGGAAGGATAAAATTTTTTGCAAAATAAAATAGTATTCTAAAATAAGTTTGACGTGCAAGGACAAACTTGAGTATATGAGTAGAGTACTATGGATATAAGGATTCCAGAGTAGCTTCTGATGTGAATGATAGCTTCAACTAAAAATTGTATCGATTCCTACAGTATCTACTAGGTACAAAATATATTATGTTAGAGAAAACCTTTTCTGCAAATTTCATGATAATATTTAAATATAACAACATAATAAACACTTTCATCTAACTAACTTAAAGGAGGAGTAAGTACAATGTTTAATAACTATTTTGATTGAATTGCAAAAAACTGTACCATTTTTCTATCTATTCTAGTTTTTCTTATAGATTTTACATACTTGATTAATTCTCACTTGCTCCTAACAAGTTCGAAGAGCTCGTTATTTTTTATTATTCATATGGTATAAGTAGTTTTTAATTTGATAATAAACGGTGAACCCTTATCTAATATCTGCTTTATTTCATTATTAAGCACATGTGACCAGTTAATTCTCACAATCCCTTATGCATAACAGGCTAATAAATATTTTATAATAACACAAGCTACAAAAGGGCATAATAGGCACTACAAGTATCTGCATAATACGCACAAATTTCTGAAGACCAAATTATAATGCCACTTCCTGAATTATGTAATGTTCATTGTTGTATTTCTAAAACTTCGCAGACCTGCGCAACTTATTCATCTAAAACGGACGTCCATATAGGAGTTTCAGTAGCATCGCGACGCCTGTATAAGCCAGTCCCTAAACGGCGTCCTCGCTGACGTCCTCCGAACGTGCTCTTGAATGTCTGGCGTCACATCTTAAAATAACATACACGGTGATAATAAGCCCAGAAAAATAAATTAGATTGTAGTTAAACCGATAAACATTTTAAATATGAAACGGGTATGAATAAGCCAACTAAAGAGACCTACTATGAGTGATATTTAAAAAAAAATTATAGTTGTACTGTGTAAAATGAAGTATAATAGGTGTGAATTAAACTTTTTTGTAACATTTATTTTATTGATCCTTGGTAAGTAATTATTACATTTTTAATAAATACAAATAGGTCATGCTTACGGCAAAATGGTGGAATTAATTTAGAAAGCATAAAGTAAGTCAAAAGATATGAAACATTTTAAAGGCAATAACTTTAAAATTTCACAATGTTTAAGAGCAAGGTATATACAGTTGAGCCAATCTCAAACCAGCCGTTAAATTTATGTTTCTCACAAAATGGGAAATATTACCTTTCCTTAAATTAAAAATACATACCCATAACATTTTATACCTGAAAGAAAACCTTCTGCCATTTTCAGTTGTTGTGACTATAAGGAATATTTCTCATTGTTTTCTTTTATGGAAAGCTTTCCTAATAGAATTTAATATTTGCTAACATTTTATTTTAAACAACCGTAATCATAACTGATATCGACAAAAGACAGATACATGATATGATAAGATGCTGCGATATTAAATCATATTTGCATCATATTAACTGTCTGATCTATTGATAGCATAGCAAACATCTTGTTTACATTGATGTATTTTCTATTTTTTACCATGCCAGTTTTGTATATTTTCACATAGCCTCAAATCAATGCATATTGTTGCAACATGCCTTTGTGCATTATTAACTAATATTATTTGTAGATTATTAAGACTTGTATTCGATAGTTAATGCTCCTCTAAGCTTTAATCTATCCTGATTTGATTAGTAAAATGTAGTGATAAAATGTAATATGTTGTGCTTTGTGCAAAACTTTTTTTCTTTCATATCAAAGGTTGTATATCCAAGTCCAACACTTTATCAGTACTCATTCCAAATTCTTAGAATTATTTACATCTAGTTGATATGCAATTCCAATTGTAACAGGTTCTTTTCAGTTCAAACATCACCCACATTTTTGGCATTTTAAAAACAATCTTCTGTTAAAACGGAGTCGCAATTTCTTTGACTAGAGTAACCGAGCTTGAGACTGTCAGTGCAGTTATATATACAATTATTTCTGGGGCTGGCGCTACAAAATTTCTGTTCATTATGCTGTGAGCAACTCTATCACATTACATTAAAATAATTATAACATAGAAACCTTTTTCATTGCAATAGTACCTACATGACGATTTTTTATTAGAACCTACTTTGCTGATAACGTCAGATTTAATCTATCAAGAAATTCTTTTGTAAAAAAAATAAATAACTATGATAAACCTATAGTTAGTTTATTAAATATTTACCCTATTTTGTACAGTGGTGTTACAGGTAAACTATAAAAGTTTGCCACGATATTATGCGTAAAAGTTTTTCAGGATACATCTGCTTTCCCGCTTGTTTATTATTTAATTTACAATCGTAGGGTAACTACAGTTACATGCACTATTTTTAAAATTATTACACTTATTATATAATATATCGTTGTGGATTGCCTATTCACTACGGAAATGGGACTATATTAACGAGTAAGTCAGTGTTACTTTTTTTAAATAGACGGGGTAACCTCATTACATTAGTTACATTATAATGCTTTTAGCAATTCATTCAGACTAACCTTAGTCATTTTATAGTTTACTCTTTGTTGTATAATACCTGGTTAGTTTAAAAACCTACGCTTAATTTTATTAGGCAATTTTCAAAAATGACGAGAATGAGGTTTACAAAAGTTATTAACTTAATCATTGTGGATAATATTTTCTGGTCTAATAATATTACTTAAGTAAAATATAATCATAAGAAGAAGAACTTTAAAATTCGGATTAATGAACAATATATGAAAATAAACTAAGATATAATGGCGATTCAAAAAATTAATTCGCCCTCTGCATGACAATATTTGAACCTATATAAAAGGTAATTTTTGGAGGCTTATTGCTGATATAACGACAAATAACACGTATTTGGGTTTGTTTATCATAATAATTTATTGGTGCTTGTGACTTTTTGGTATTACAAAGTTAACAACGACGTGGTTAGTATTTGTACATCTTTATTTTTACATTTTAAAATGGCATTCAAAAGAAACCAGTACAACACAAACTGCCGTGTATATGGGTGTCATTCCACAAAATGTGTTAAGAGAAGTGTTTAAGGCACAAAATAGATAGAAGTTTGGCACTTGTATACACTTCCTCACTTGAAACAGTTCCTCACTCATTTCTCCAAAAGGAATGTAATAATTTAATAGCAGATAACACGTTTATTTACACAACATAACCACTTTGTTGTAGTATATATACTTTTTAATTTAATAGCAGATAACACGTTTATTTACACAACATAACCACTTTGTTGTAGTATATATATACTTTTCTATTATTAGTCTTATAAAAACAGAATATATTTTAGTTTAAACATAATAAGTATTTAATAAAAAAAACACAAGCACTAATATGGTATCACCATACACTCTTTATACCGCGTGTTACACTTATTTTAGCTCAAAATGAAAGTAAACAAAAACTACACCTGTTTGAACCCAAAAAAAAATCATATAATTATCAAAGAAGCACTTATGAGACATATGACTTACGACTGCTTTTATCACCCTTTTTATCCTTTATTTCACCCTTACTAGCACATAAAGTCTTCATATTTATGGCAGTTGAATGCCAATAGTAGTTAAATGATATGATATGAAATGCAAAATTTTTACTGGTCTTTCTCCATATTTGTTTACAATTTACAGCGCCCTCATCGGTAACTTGAATCGCCAATAATAAATTAGGAATGACATATTTTCAAATCTGTTCGAATATTTCCCTTTTATAAAGATGTTATGTGAGAGTCTCACCAAAAATGGACCGTTTATATTCAGATCAGCTAGAAATAGAAATTGTGGTCAGTATAGCACTGTGCTATTGTGTTATTGATTTATCCATCCGTGCCTTAAAGAGTTCACAGATGCCTACTCTATGTAGGCATAGAGTAGGCATCTCTATATATCTATACATCCAGAAAACGTACGTCACCCCTGAAAATTTTCATATTTACCTCAAAACTACTACGACATTAGTGTATAAAAATATGTAATTTCTATAAATATGAGTTAAACAGTCATTCACAAATAAAGATCTATATTCTCAACAGTTTGTTTTCCTGAAAGGACACCATGTCAAGATTAAGGCGATTTGTAACACTGTATAGAAAATAATTTAATATAGCATATATTCTTGTTTTGTGGTTTAATAATGGTTTTTCATTAGCTGCATTAACAGTTTCGATAATGTTGTTTGTGGCGGGATTGTTAAATTGACAAATTAATGTGTGTTTCACAAACAAAAAAATCTGCCTAAAGTCATCGTACAATAATGTAAAAACAGTAGTGAAATGTTTAGATCCATAGGGCTACCTAGAAGTGTTTCTATTATGCAGTAATTTAGTGCAAGTATAGTGCAAGTAATTCCTCTTAGAAATATTTCTAGATTCAATCCAACTATACATACTCAATTAAATAATTAAATAAGACAATACACCTTTCTTCACATATCTATCTATTAGCAATGCTAAATGTATACATTTCGAGTACTATGTACTCATCGTCGGTAGCTTAAACACTAACCTAATACATACTTATTACTACTTATAAAATTCTTGTTATTTGAAAGAATCTGATAACATTAATTATTATTTCCGTTTTATTTTAAGACTAGGTTGATCTATTTTGTCTCTTTACATGGACTTCTTTATCCGCAAATGTTCTACAAAGTCCTTAAAAAAAACTTATGACATTTATGACATGCATTCTGGTGCAGTAATCTTGATACACTGGGTGTCCCTTGGGTGTAATTGGGTGAAACTATGTTCGAGATAAGTGTTATGGCTTGTGTGCAACTCAGTTGCTTTTTATTACGCAGTGAATAAAAACCAAAGTTTTCTGCAAATGAAAAGTAGGTACGC
Organism: Pogonocherus hispidulus; assembly: GCA_963924545.1. Classification (NCBI taxonomy): domain Eukaryota; kingdom Metazoa; phylum Arthropoda; class Insecta; order Coleoptera; family Cerambycidae; genus Pogonocherus; species Pogonocherus hispidulus. Next base: position 17,976,811 of record OZ004696.1, read on the forward strand.
AGCATAATTAATGATACTCTATAATTGTTAAAAATCATATACAGAATATAGAAATTAAAACAGAAAAAATTAACAACCACATCGCGGTCTAGTGATATGAAAAGTTATAAAAAAAAGATCATTTGGGATTAGTGTGACTCTGCGAACCTGTGAAAAAAATCTATACCGGGTCTGCCAAGCCATGTGACATGAGAATTAACATGGGTTATTACATATTTCATTAAATTTTATATTGCCAAGGCACACTATGACAAATATTGTCAAAGGAACCAATAGAACTAACTGATTGTCGAACACTTCTGATAACCATAACCTAGATTCCATAAACTACACGTCACTTATCAAACGCTCTGAGATAAGAATCTAAACTGTCTCTATTAACTTGAAACAAATTTTGTATTGATATTTTAATTAATAAACCATTCCATTTCTTTAAAAATGCCTCAGTCAATCCTTAGATATTATGCAACATCCACTGAACAAACGCGTCTCAAAATATTACTGGATCTACGGTCCCGTGGTATTTTATGGTAGACTTAATTTCCTATGATTTGATGTGCATAATAAATATAGTGGAAAAGGACAAACTTTCTTTTCCACTATTGCCCATATTTTATTGGCGCTCGGGTACGATTACTGCACAGTCTTTGATGCCATAGAACCGCTGTTTTAAGTGCAGCGGATTAAGTACATCATTTCGCAGATAAGTGTAAGTCAAAGCAATATGTTTGTTCACATGTGCCCAAAACCACTCAGTTAAAGAATGTTAGTCGGCGTTTCTCTGTTGTGTCAACTGTTGCAATTTGAAAAAGCAAAATTACTCTAAATACGACAATATTGACACTAATCACGCTGTTTTTGATAGTCAGTGTAATGTTACTTCTAAAGCTAGAGCACCTGGGTATCAGAGGTCAGCTAAAGTCATGGATAGCCAGTTATCTAACAAATAGGCTTTTTTCAGTTCGTGTTGGAACCGACTACTCTGCTTTCCGAAAGGTGTCTTCAGGTGTACCCCAAGGATCAGTTTTGGGTCCTATTCTATTCCTTTTATATACTGTAGATCTCGATCCACTTATTACCGTCCCCCACACTTTTTATGCAGACGATACCAAATTATACAGTAACCCGTTAGAACAGCACAATCTGATTCAGAACAATCTTAAAGATATTGAAAATTGGTGTAATACATGGCTGATACCGTTAAATCCTTCAAAATGTACGGTCCTTCATATCGGTAACAATAACCCCTTCCACTATTATGTGCTCAATGACATCCATATCAAGTCCGTTAATGAACATGTAGACTTAGGGGTAACGATAACCTCAAACCTATCCTGGTCCACTCACATTACTAATGTCGCAAAAAAAGCCAACCAGAGGTCCTACTTATTGTTTAAATCTTTTCAAAACCCTATCCCTAGATTATTTTCTCTTTTATTCAAAACATATATCCGGCCAATTCTCGAATATGCTAACATAATATGGACACCGCATTTAATAAAAGATATAAAACTCTTGGAAAACGTTCAACGGAAGTCTACTAGGCAAGTCCAGTGTCTGAGGAATCAATTCTATCAAGATCGGCTTCAAGCTCTAAACCTCCCACTTCTATCAGAACGAAGAAATAGAGGTGACATGATTTTCACATATAGGTTGCTACATGATCACTTTACGCAAGACATCAGAGAGCTATTAGAATTAAACACAGACGACCGACTCCGTGGCCACTCACTTAAACTCAAAAAAGAAAATTTCAGGACAACGATAAGACAGAACTTCTATTCCAACCGAATTTTCAACAACTGGAATCGGTTACCCAGTGATGTGGTGACTTCAGTGAGTGTAAACTCGTTCAAAAATAAATATGACTTATTTAAAAATGGTGAAATGCTTTGATGTAAAGACAAGACATTTAGTTGGGTATCCTGTATTGTGTCTGCAAATTAACTTCACAGAACATATATTCTTGTTTGTATCTTTTTATACAGTTATATTATTTAAGTCGTACTTTGTAATTTTTATTTAATTACTTTTACTGATAAATATGTACATATACTGTTACCTATAAGGATTAGCTGTACTGTAACAATTTACTATTGCCATTCTTGTCAATCTATTGTTTATTTTTAGGAGCATAATAGGTTTCGACCTCTGCTCTTCTCTTTAGTTTAATAATAATAATAATAAAATAATAATGTTTATAAGCAAAATTTAGATATATTTAGCTCCAATATCTTAGAAATTGAATAGCAATCGACTTCTACTAAATATTCTGTAACTTCTAATCTGAAATTATCACATGTGAAGTTAATTCTAGTTGTAAATATTCAGAACTACGTACAAAAACGCGGGAATTACTTACTGTGTCTGCATCAGTTGCAGAATTTGCCATGATAGGGTTTACTGAGTCCTGGTTAAATGACACCACTTTCAATTCTGAGCTTTTTGATACTGTGTTATTTGAAGTTTTCCGAAACGATTGGGATTATATGTCTACTAACACTAAAAGAGGTGGCGGCGATGTTTCAGCGGTTAATAAAGCACTGAAACCTATTTTGGTCGAGATTAATTTGTACTGTGATAGTTTTAAAGGTCTAGTCTTTTTAGATAATTTTATGTGTAAAAACAAATTTTGTAGGTAATATTTTATTTGTCTTACTTTTATATCCCTCCATGATAGGAAATGCGACATACATTATTAAATTTTTGACTCTGTTGCATCACTTCATTATGTCTTGGGAAAAATATTTTAATTATGCGTGACTGAACAACAGCAGTCGTCTGAATCTATCAATTTTGTCAGTTTTTAAATTTAACCCAATATAACTATTTTTTAAAGGAACATCTCCGATTGTTGGATTTATTTTTGTCTAATTTTTCTCAATGCATTCTATAGATAAAGATCTGATGTCCCTCTTCTACAGGAAGACGGTCACCACCCTGGGCTTTTTGTAGAATCCAAGTTTTATAAATATAAGAATGATTTTTTCCATTGGTGATATAAGAATGATGAACGAATCAAAATTCTTTTACCAAAAATAAAGATGATGTTGAAGAAACGGACTTAGATAATAATTACGGTGTAAACTCCATTGACATAACTTCTCTGCAAAATTGACAAATATGTAACCTTATTCATCTTTGGAGATTTTAGGTAGTAGTAATTATTTCCAAAATCAATGACTAGTTCAAAAATACTCTGTAAGATTTTAATAGCTTTGGAGGGTTGAGGAAAATTACCTATAAATTGCTACCGAATGCAAACCAAACCAATATTGCTAAAGAGGAAAACTACGTCAGAAGGAATGCAGCAACTATTTGAAGGCAATATCAAGTTTCATTAACAGGTGAATTTACGGCAAACATAAATCAGTAAACTGTGCTAAGGAATTCGATAACCCTTACTGGGACGACGTGCAATTAAATGTCTATAACTAATTGAATCCGAAATATTTTAAATTAATAACGGATATTGGTAAGCACTGAAACATTTCGAGAGGATTTCGGATATCTGAAGCGACAAATTAGTTGGAACTTATCGAATAGCTACATATTTTGCACAGTGTTGTATCCTTGGGTAATCCGCTATTGTAAATAATTGAACAAACGTATTTTTATACTGCGGTGTAAACAATTGAGAGAACTGCAAGTGTTTAAACAAACATTTTTTCATATACAGTTGCGTATTGTTCATAATGTGCTTATATGACAACTTAATAAATAACTTTATTTCGCTTTGAATATACAATTTTGCAGAAACAATATCCTGAATATAGGTAAGTCCGTCCAAAATCAATGACTTGGCCTGCCTACATGTAAAATTTTCACATTAATAAAATATCACAGAATCACAAAATACAGTATACAGGCAACATAACAATGTCAAGCAATAAAACACTGAAATTAACTTATAGAAAGAGAATCAGAATTAATTAAAAATATCTTTATTTTATTCTTAAAACATGCAAGTGTCTCTTTCTTTGAAGCATTCATGGATAATTAAAGCCTTGTTCTAAATTTTAAAAGCGCAATGTATCACGAATGGTGTTTTGAGTCTAGAATAATAGGGAAGCCTAAAAATATTTTTTTAATCGTGTACCTGAGCAATTTGCATATCTGACCTTTTCTTCCGGTGTGATATATTTTGCTTTACAAAGATTAAAAGTGAATAGGTATATATAAAATGATGTTAATGACATTTAAAAACATTTACACGAGATACTCTACTGTACGATCGCATTATAAGTCTTATTGCTCGTTTTTGAATCACAAATACCCTATTATCTCCTGAGGTGGACCCCAATGAACTATTCCATACGCCAATATAGACTGAAGAGACCCAAAGTGGGCTAGTTTTAACATACTCAAGGACACTGTCTCTCTAAGACTCCGAATAAGATAGGAGGATGAGCTCAGTTTAGGTAATATATATAGTTTAGGTAATATTCTATATGATTATTCCATGTTGGCCATTCACTGCGATAACATTATCCATCTAATTCACCTCCTTCCTTAGCAGAAGACTTGAATCTGCAGTGGTGTTTTTGATCAAAACTCCACCGTCATAGTCTAACTGCTATTTAATTTGATACCGTTAGGCTCACACCACTCTGTAACATTATCACAAAACTCTTAGAAGCAAAATGTAGAGTATCTTTCATTTTTGAGGAAAGTAATAAACGCTTTCGTTTATCGCTTTCTAATAGCAGAAAGATCTTATTTAACTTGTCAGAAACCGGTAGGTTATTAATAACACAGTTAAACAATGTTGGTGACATAGAAGATCCCTGAGGTGCCCACCTGTTTATAAGTTATGGCCCCGATTAGATACCATTGACTATCATATACTCTCCCTGTAATGTAAAATTCGGCTCAGTTTTTTTTGGTGGATTTCTAATGCCCATTAGAATTAACTTTTCCAGAAGCAGCTGATTTTCAACAGTATCAAATGCATTATTATAATATTTACTATTGAAATTATGTATCTACTTATTTGTAAAAGAATGAAATACGTTTCTATGTATTTTACCACTATATTTTTTACAAAATGATCCAACGTAGAATGAATTACAAACGGCAAATTATCTAAATATATATTTACTACCAAGCAAAAAAGAGACAGTAAATAAAGGCATCTTTTACCATTTGGGAACTAACTGATCATTTAACAAATTGAAATTAGTATTATTCTGATGTTTGTAAATTTCTAGGGATCCTAATATATCTAATTTACGTCCTTTTGTGGAACAGTGTAGTATTTCTATGCTATTTAATTCAGGAAACTTATGATTATTTTCTATACTGTAGCTAGCAAAAGACGAATCACTTTTTTGTAATCTAAACGAACTAAAATGCTCGTGCTTTAAAATTCCTACCACTCTGTCCAATATAGACGCTAGCTATTACAATATATTGGACAGAGTGGTAGGAATGGAATACCTACCACTTACGCTTACGCATTGTTCTACAAGATGTTAAATTACCACATAGTAACGACTTCCTCAATGAACTTTTTACCTACTTAATGATTGTTTAAAATATTTTAAGGTTTGTAGGCTCAAATTTCTTAAATAGGAGTCTGCTTTTAACTGTGACAAGTCTAAGTAATAAATAAATCTGGTCAAATATAGCTGACAATATGTAAATCAATATTTAAATACCTTATCAAATTATACTAGAATGTCTTCTTCTTTTAAGCGTTTCATGAATAATTCGTCGTTAACAATTCTGTTCTTTTAAATATTTAAATCAAAGAAAACTCTTCTGGAAATAAATCTAAATTTGAAAGAAAATTTATTTTAAAAAACTTTGCTTCTTCTTTCAATTTATATTTAAAATGACGACAATATTATTATAATGAAAATTATATCGAGAAACAATGAGTTGAATTTTATGAAAAATATGGCGTAATAACTAAATAATAAGGTAGTCCATATAGCTCGTTCAATAATTTTAGATGACATAGAATGAGGCTTTTGCTTTGCATACAGTGCATACAGGTCACAAGGTAAATATAACTTTATTGGATCATAATATTTGGTAATTTTATTAATATCTAATATAATAAAATGTTAGGAAGAATGTTCGTTATAATTAAAGATGAGGAGACAGTTTGAACCAATTGCATTAATGGGAAATTATCAAATTCACAATCGATGCAGTTATATTATGTTAATTTTCTGACTATAAGAAATTCGATGCCGTTTTAAAATAACTGTCCATTTCTTTATTATCTTATGTCTTTCGTTATATCTTATGTCTTATATTCTAAATAGACAATGTCGTCTCTTTAACTGTTTCAGTCTAATTTTTGAGCTTTTGAGATACTGATGAAAATATGAGAATATGCTTAATTTTCATTTCAATTAGCCCATCCAATTATACTACAGTATGTATTTTAAACTTCTGCGTACGCAAAAGCATTCATGAAATTTTATATTTGCCGGTTCATCATTAGCGTTTTTACCTTTATTATTTTTTTAATAGAAAAGTGTTTTCTAAAATATATCCGGAAATTAAAAATATGGCTGCAGGATTAGTTTAGCTGTTCCACCTTATAAATAGTTGAGGCCTTTTAGTTGACAAGAATACAAACACTAACAATTTCTAAAGACTTCTGCTTTAAATAATTTTGTGCCAGGTTCGATGCATAGCAAGGGAGTAGTTTAGAGTAAAAGTGAAAATAGACAAGACACGTTTACACTAACTATTATATAGATACCTAATTTTGACCGATCTTCTGCTATAAAATATGTAACTTATTTTTGCAACTGCTTTTCAAGATGCCAGAAGCTTTAACTTTATGTAATGGTCTGTTTACAAGTGCTCTGAGTAAAAGTTAAGTATGTGTGTATAAAATATATAAAAATAAAAATAGTTAATTGCACCAATGTTATGAAAAGTATACTAATTATTTTGGATGTGTTCGATTTGTATTATAAAAAGAGATATTATTTATAGGAAATATTAATTTTATAGCGCGATTTTCAATTAACGTTTAAATTGTTAGTAATGAATACATAATTCATAATCGTTAATAATTTAAATACCACTCAGTAAATAACTATTTCAGTTTTATTAAATTTTATTATTCCCTGTAATTACAGAAAATATTTTGTGTTGCAAACAAATAATAATATGAATATACATGTTATATCATAAATGTAACAAATCATTTTTTAAAAACTTTACTATTTTGCAAAGACTCTTTGAAGAGTCTTGTAGGATATTTATAATATTATAAAACTGCGGTAAAACTTCAACTAACTGTTGGGAGGTATCTTCCTGCATTTTATAACTTTATGAAAGCTTAGTCAGCAGTGACGATGATGTTGCAATTTGATTTCTAAGAATGGTTTGTAAGATAGCTACCGGACATGCATAAATGCTATTTATAGCACGTAGCTATATTAAGTTATACTGGGGATGGAGAGTTAATAATAAATAGGCTATTAATTTCATGTGAATAATAAGATAAACTTTAGTTGCGTAATATTATATAAAGCTGAATGAAATTATTCCATTCCACAGGTCCACAAAGTAAATAGGTAATATTTTGCATAACATACATATGTGAGAAACAGTAACAGTATGGCCAGATAATGGTCCCCAATTATGATCCCAAAGAGAGTAAAACATATATTTGAAATAAAGAATAAGCGAGAATAAATATTAATATTATTTTTATGCTCCGTTATCTTAAATAGTAAAACGTTTGTATATTATTAGATTTAGTTAATTTTCTTGAACCTATTTGTATAAGAACTTTACTTCGTGACAACCGTCGACGAAACCACCTCGAAATAAAATTATTGTAAAACCAAAAGTGTTTTGAAGAGAACCTATAACCCCAAGAACAGCCAAATAAAGCTATTATAAAGCGTTATAAAAAGTCTGATTTCAATCCGGAGATAAGATTTAATTTCAGGTACCTGAGATGTATGAATTTTTCTATTGTTTTTAATGAATCTTTGTTCCAAATCTATCTATGTTCTAAAAAAATGTATGTTATTATTATGATATTTTCAGAAGCCATCCGTATTTTATTTGTCGAAGAAATTCCTTGTTAATATGGTTTATTTGTAAATGTGCAAATTTTGTATTTTCGTAACCATGTTTCCAAAAACTTTCTAGAAATTACGACTTCAGTGGACCATAGAAAACAGTGGATCAGTAGAAACAATGTATGACATTTTTCTGATATTTTTACCCCTGCTGATGACACTTACAAGTTGAAACAGGTAGCAATTTTAAATTGATAGTTATATTTATTTTTGGCGTTACTGAGACACTGGATATTTTGCCACGCCATATTTTGGGAACAATAAAAATAATAGAAAACAGTGAACGGTAAAAAGTAAACACAAAGGTAATAGTGTGTTTGTTTGAAACCAAGTTTTGCGTAACTAAAAATAATATTACAAACGGGTTTATTTCCTTTTCAAATGTTGGAAACTACCATTGAAAGGAATAACGCTAAACTTTTACTTAGAAGTATAGTTATCATTTGTAATAATTAATCTTGTATTAATGACAATATAAACAATGTATTTTATTCAGTGTATCTTATTATTCTCATTTATTTTGTCTGGAAAGAATTCATTAGGAGATGTTATCTGCATAATATTCGCATTCTACCAATAAAATATATCTAATATATTACTGAAGAGGGTCACAGGTAATGGAATAATGAGAATTCTGCCTTTATAAAGAAGGGTGAGGGCATAATTCAATAAATTGATTCCATGTATTCATACTAAAATCGCTTATACGAGTAACAGATGTGCAACACTGGTTTCTTCGAACACGGTGCACTAAATATCGATCTTGATGTTTCATAGTACATCACCTGCGTCCACTTCACAGTAAATCGTGTACATGGTCTCCTTCATTGTACAATAAATACCTTGAAATCGTTCTTGAGACGGAACTTTGAAAGAAGTCGAATTTCCGAGTGGTACGCCTTCAGCCATGCTCGTATGAGGCAATCATTCTTATTGTATTTCCCTTGGAAAACTTTCTCGGGCCATTTTGAGCAAAAACCATTTGACTGTAATGTATTGAATCTGAGAATAGTATTGACGTATTTTTAAAGTCTTATTTGACTTAATTCTTCAAAATTAACTATGATTTTATGAATGCTTAATTTTATATTATGTCATGCTAAAAAAATAGTCTGCAGCAACTGTATAAAAGCGTAGATTTGAGTAACAAAACTCAGTAATTCTTCCGGAATGTATATGAACTATAAATATTTCTGATGTTTATACACATGAAAAAGGGGAAAACTCCATTATTAAGAAAGTAGATAAAAACGATTTTAAAATTACCCCAGTATTTTCCAATTCCCCATATTTTTTTCAAACGCTATTATCTTATTGTACATTTATTTAAATGAAACATCAGTGCAGATAGTCCTAGGAACGTCCGAATTTCAGTTAGTAGGTCTCCATCATCTCATCGTAGTTTATACTACTTACTAGCAAGCAAATGTAACATTTTAATTTCTTTCTTTTCTTGTTTTACTCTTCTGTTGTCTCTTCTTTAACTAGGCATACTGTACAATGATAACAAATGATTGTATTATAAGCATGAAATTACATTTAATAATCTACATTAATATGACATCATATGCAAATTCTGGTTACATATAGTGTTATGAGCAAGTGAAATTGCAAATGAAATTTGAATTTTTTGTAAGTTTTACAGTATCTCGCTTAATTTTCGAAATTTAAGAAATTTTCGAAATTTATAAAGTAGATATATGAAATGTATTACATTTTTGGAAATTATTCAATCTTTTCATGGGAATATAAAATATGAAATATTTCAGGAAATTTTCAGAAACTCCCCGTAACTTTTTCCCCGTAAAATTTTGACACCATCTTCTAACTTAAATTCCTCAGAAAGTCTTGTATCATCTGGTATTTGATCCATGGATTGTTTACTCTTTGATTTCAAGTTAAAAGAAGATGAAACTAGTGGTCTGGAAAAATGTTCACAATCAACTTATTTGTAAATAACACTGGCATAGTTTTCCACATAACACCAAAACACTTAATATTCTGTTAGTTTTTCTCTCAAGATTATATGTAAACATTGTTTAAAAAATTTTTTCTCAATACTACAGCATAGACTGCAACGCAACAAAAAGCAGTTTATATTCAATACATTTTTCTTGTTTGTCAGAAAATCAAAGAGCCAGATGATAAATAAATTTTTTGATAAGGTATCTGCGGAAACACAAGTCACTTTTTGGTTCATTTTTTAGAAAAAACTGGAAAAATGTATAAATAATTTATATTATTATTTATATACAAACTACATTCCTTATTGAATTAAATAATGATTACTTTCCACTGCAAAATAAATGCATTAGAATATCAATATTCCCTTCAATAACAAGTTTGTATAGAACTCTAGGGCAGCGACCTATTTACACTGATGTGTGGAGTAAATACGTATAACAATAAATATCAGTATGTTAACACCATAATTTCCTTTGTCGCTTTGTATTCCATAAACACATTATCCGCCATTTTAACCCAATGAAATGGACAGAATGATTAGAATTCAGAAACGGTTTCATCGTTTATGGTAGCTACTTCCACATAGAATTAACTTTTATTACCTCCTCCCATTTTTTGTGAGAGAACAGGGGCCACAATCCTACTAATATTTCATTATTTATAAGTGCAATAAAGACAAATAGGTTGTCAAGAGTCAGATTAAATGTGACGAAGTCTCGGTAATATTTCAAGCTCGTATCAGTAGTGGTTAATAGTTGAAACGAAAAGTTTCTTTGAGTATGAAAAATACATTTTTACATACAAATAGCTGTAAATATATTTTCTCCAACTAGACACTGACAATTCTACAGGTTAAAATCCAATTACGAAATCTTTATATGAGTATGAGTAAAGTATAAATGATAAAATATACTTTAAAAATAACTTGATCTATACAAAATTAAAGGATATAGATTCATAATCAAAATATGTTGCCGACTAAGGGTTATTAGTGGTGAGAGGAACAGTAAAAAGTTCGAGGAACTTATGAACTTGAACTTGAACTATACAATTCGTTCCAATTCCAATTTGAATGAAAATTGCAATTTTTTTCGGACTAATCAAGGATCGCCGCCTTGCACGAGTTAGCAGAACTCTAGAAGTCATTCTGCTAGAAAATATTTATCAAGTATACTCGTATATCGGAGCTTACGTACGTATATTATAAAAGGTTAACAGGTTCATCAATCAAAGTATTAAATAGTGTAGAATTATTATGAAACAATTATAAATCAGCAACAATATTATTAATAAAAATAAGTAAATTTCTATAAGTTGCGGTACACCCAGGCGGCACTTTGATGTTTAAAAATCACAGGCGAGCCGTGGAAACCGTTGTTTTCAACAAATTGATAGGGATATCGGAGTAATAAGAAAGCACTTTAGTCTTGAAAGGGGTTGGAACTTTTGGTGTGAAGATAAAACTGACCTAGTTTTCCATATAACACCAAAACATTATACCAAAACACCACGCGCGTCGAATACAGTATAGTGTTTTAGTGTTATATGGAAAACTACGCAGTGTTAAAGTACTTTAGGTTAATCAGGGCGTAACGGAATGTATGCTTTAATGAATGAATGACTGAAAGTTTAAGTACGTAACAAGATTTATAAATAAAAAAGAACAGGTAGTTTAGTAAGTTTTATATGGATATCTATAAATGAACATATAAAGAAGGATTTTAGTAGTGATGAGAAATGAGTGATGTGACGGCTCCTATGGAGATGCCGATGTAATGCAACGCCAGTCGGGGAATATTGACCGTGGAGTAGTTGTTTTCGGCATCTCCTTCAAATATATAAAGAAAGATATCTACATAAATCATTGTGTTTACCTGTGATGAATATAAATCAAAGTTAATATAAATAATGATTACTTATTAATTTTATGAAAAATTTCTACCTCTAAAAGGCCCGGAATATAAAAATACTTGTCGTCGATCTACGTAGGAACAATGTAGTAATCGCACTGTAATTAAGACGTTGTTTTGAAAGGGGCATAAAGCCTCATCTGTAAAATTCAGTAACTAAGCCTCATTCGTAACTTTTCTCTGGGGTAATATTTGTATATCCGTGGTCTCCGGTCATTCCTAATTGGATTCGCTAAATTTGGCATCTGTGAACAGAAATTAATTTTCATGTTTAATGACGGAAATTTTTTACAAAATTGATTTAATGGAATGGAAATTTGGAAATGATGAAATACCTGACCATTTAAGGGATCCTGATACAATAAATAAATTTTTCATAAATTCAGTTAGTAATACATCAGCTGATCCTGACAGTATTGAATATTATAATAATAATAAATATGCTAAAATAAATTCGCCGCTGGAGTTGCAAACTGTTACAACTGTTGACGTTGTAAATATTGTACTTGGCATAGAGACAAATGCTAAGGGGGTTGATGAAACATCATCAGAGATGTTGAAAATATGTATATCCTACTGTGCACATGCAGTTACGCATGTTATCAATTTTGCTATAAAAGAAAATATTCTACCTGCATGTTGGAAGCATGCCCTTGTAATACCTATTCCTAAAAAAGAAAAAGTTGCTACTTTAAATGATCTGAGACCTATAAGTATTTTGCCGGTGTTATCTAAGGTTATAGAAAGAATAGTATACAATCAGTTAAAAAGTTATGTAGAGGTCTACAACATTTTACCCCCTAAGCAATCAGGTTTTAGACCTGGCTTTAGTACAACTACTGCGCTACTTGACCTTACGGATGACATGTTGCAAGCTGTTGACAAGTCTATGGTTACACTGGCTGTCATGCTAGACTAGTCCAAGGCTTTTGATTGCTTAGATCACAAGTTATTATTGTCTAAATTGAAATATTATGGAATTTCGGTCAGTGCTTTGGGGTGGTTTGAAGCATATTTAAACAAGCGTCTGCAACAAGTGCAAGTTACAGTAGATGGTGGTAAGATATTCTCAGATAAATTAGAAATATTAAGAGGTGTTCCTCAGGGGTCCATCCTAGGGCCTCTGTTATTTGTCATATATACGGCTGATATACATGCTGTTGTACATTCAAATATGCATTTGTATGCTGATGACTGTCAGTTGTATGAGTCTTTTAGTTCTGAATCACAGCATTTAGCAATAAGTAAGTTAAATACTGATCTTGAAAGAGTGAACGATTGGTCGGTTAGAAATGCTTTATCATTAAATCCTCTGAAAACCACTGTGATCATGACCGGCACGGAAAAGCAGCGGGAAAAAATAAATATAGAAAACATGCTCTTATTAGGAGATGTTCCTCTATCTGTCAAAAATGACTGCATGAGTTTAGGATTAACTTTTGATAAAAATCTGTCTTTCTCGCGGCATGCTACCAAGTTAATTTCAACAGCCTATGGAAGATTAAAAGGTTTATATAAATATAAATTTGTATTGAGTACATCTATCAAACATAAACTGGTAGAGTCACTGGTTTTATCGCTTTTTGATTACTGCGACATTGTCTATGAGCCTTGCCTTTCAGTATATGATCAGCATAGAATTCAAGTAGTGCAAAACTCTTGTATGAGGTTTGGAGCGAATGTTAATCGCAGAGATCATATCACCCCTTATCTAAATCAGCATAATTGGAGTAAAATGAATGTCCGTAGAGATATTCATTATTGCTGTTTCATTCATAAAATTTTATTAACAAATAAGCCATCTTATCTTGTTTCTAAACTGGTGTTTGGTGATGACGTATACAATCGAGGTAGACGAGATAAATACTTGATGCATATCCCTAGGCATTCCACCACATCTTTTAAGGGTTCTTATTCCTATAAAGTACCATACATTTATAATTCTCTTCCACTAGCAATAAAAAATATTAAAAACTTTACTGGCTTTAAGTTAAAATTAAAAGAATATTTCAAAGACCAATAAACAAAGAATCTCTTTTCTCTGCTCATTATCACTGTTATTTTCGTCTGTCAACAATGTTCACTTTCTTTTTATGTAGTCTTCATACTTTAGGATGAGTATATTTTCTTATTTTTCTTATAAGTTATATATTATTAATATATATATTGTAAATTATAGATGTAAACTATTTTCAGGTTGGGCTAAAGCAGCCCTAGGCTGAGCCCCGCCTCAATAAAGTCAGTTATTATTATTATTATTAATCTAAATATATATTATGATAATCTTCAACACATGTGGAAAATTTGAGTATTTAGTTCCTAAAAGCTTTTAATATATTATTATCGAGATGTTCTTTTTTGTGAAGTTTTAGTAACTATTTATATAAAAGCTGTTTAATTTATTTTATAAATATTTTATAAAAGGATTAGGTGGCCTGCTGTTCCTCGATAGAGAAGTGGGCAGGGGGTAGACGGATGGGTATATTCAGACTGATATAACTTATAGCATATAGTATTTATTAAACTTTTCCATGGGCATGTGTATATTAGGCTAGACTTTAATTAACGAGTTTTAGCTGTCTCTCATTTCTGCACTTAGTAGGTTAGTATTTTCTAAATTTTCATTCCTGAAAGATATTGCTGCCTACAAATAATAATATGTCGACTTCTCTTCCACAAAACTATTTAACTTTAAAAATATAGTGTGTAGCATATCATATTAGTGTGCAGATCATTATCGCCTGCGTCAGATAAGTTCTAAATTGAACAAAATAAGTTAGTTATTCATCTACCTTTAAGAAAATAATGTTGAGTGTACATAATCTGATGCTTAACATTAACAAATGTATTCATGTAATGGTATTTCTAAGGACTTTCCTTAATTATTATTATAAACAATTATTATTTGCTCTAATTATTGATGACTTTTGTGAACTATGGAATAATTTGTGGGGTTTGTAGTTTCTAGCTTTAAGTACTGATACCATTTTTTATTGTTTCTATCACAAAGTAATTGGTTACTCTAAGTTTCCATACTGCGAATTATTGACCGTTTCAGTTCAAATACTCCAAACAATTTGATTCAACATATATTTCAGAAGCAAAATATTACATGTCTAAATAAATATATATCGAATTAGTGGTAGGTTGACCCCAGGAAACGCCTTAAAATTATATATAGCTTTTATATATCACTTTCTCCGGATATCCGTATTTTTATTTTATTTATTTATTTTATTTTATTTTAGAGTACAATGTCCAACGGGACGAATCCCAGTTACAGAACAAGGTTTTAAAAACAACATTAAAAATACATAATATAAAATCATAACATAGACAACATGAGTAAAAATACAAAACAACAAATAAGAAATACAAAGATATATCATCAATACAATATACAGACGACTATGCAAATAAATTTTTAATATATTCAGTTGAATGAAAAAATATATCAAGTCGA
Source organism: Pogonocherus hispidulus (assembly GCA_963924545.1). Classification (NCBI taxonomy): domain Eukaryota; kingdom Metazoa; phylum Arthropoda; class Insecta; order Coleoptera; family Cerambycidae; genus Pogonocherus; species Pogonocherus hispidulus. The sequence continues at coordinate 17,992,212 of OZ004696.1, forward strand.
TCTTCATACATTTGATAGTTAACAGTAATTTGATAAAGAGGGGAGGCTATGAGAATGTTTGTACGGGGTGTTGGCAATTGCAGCACTGAATTAGATCTAGAATTGAGTCGAGGAACACGATATAAAATTCGAGACAGCAGAGAAGGTGCATTCAGAGAATTATTGATAATTTTATGCAAAAAGATTAGAGAGTACATAATGCGCCGACGTTGTAAGCTAATTAAGTTGAATGTGGATAACAAAATGTCTTGCGGAATACCACGAACCGGATAGGTGCCAAAGTTGATGAAATGTAATGTCTTTAAGTATCTCCGCTGCACCTTTTCTACTTGTGTGATATGAATGTCATAAATTGGACTCCAAACAATGGAGGCGTATTCCAGCTTGCAGCGAACAAAACAATTAAAGAGCGTATTAAATGTGGCTACATTTCGAAAACCCTTAGAATTGCGCAAGACAAAACCCAGACTTTTAAATGCAGATTCAGTTACTGACTGAATATGTGTGTCAAATGATAAATTATCACAAAATGTAACACCTAGATCTTTGAATTGCGTGACTCTATTTAAAATAGTGTTGTGCATAATGTAATCAAGACGTTGAACATTTTTCCGACGACTATAAGACATGATATTACATTTACTGATGTTCAACGGTAAGTAATTATCTTCACACCAACGATCTAATACAGATAAGTTGTTCTGTAATTTAGAGTAATCAGATGCCGTGTTTATCTCAATAAATAACTTAAGATCATCAGCATACATTAAATAATTAACATCGAACAAATCAGTCAAATCATTGATAAATATAATGAAAAATAAAGGTCCCAGAATCGATCCCTGTGGAACACCTGACAATTGCGAAAAATTACTTGACTGAAAGCCCCGGTACTGAACGAATTGGAATCTATTTGTAAAATAAGAGCGAAACAAAGTCAACAGAGAATCAGATACACCCGTTAAATACAGCTTCTTAATTAAGAGATCATGGTTAAGCCGATCAAAAGCCTTAGAAAAATCGGTGTATATTACGTCTACTGGACTACCTCTATCGAGCACTTCAGATATATACTGCACTTTGTTGACGAGGTTGGTTGTAAGTAGATAATCCGGGCCGGTTCTAGAACGGAAGTGCGTAATCCAAGATGGCGTCTGACATCGTTGTCGGTTTTTAATTTTTGTATGAAGGTTGGTAGCACTGTGGGTGTTTGTGTGTGGCACTCCTGTCACCAGAGGCTTTGAGAGGAAATGACGTCGCTTAGGTCTTTTTGCTCTAATGGCGTATGACTTAAAAAAGTTATTTTTTTAAATAATTAATTTATTAATTATTTAACAATCAAGGATCTATTTTATATAACGTATTGTAATGATAATCTTATTATTTAATCATAGACTTTAATAATTATAGAATTCATTATTTTTTATTTAAATAGTCCTCTACTCATGTAAGACTACCTTAAGGATTTTATAGTGTACGACCTCCTTAAGCTTTGAAGGCATAAAGAAGACCAGGTAATATGCTAATGTATTAACCGCGAGCGCCTGAGGCTTGGAGCCGGGCTTAAACTCGGAATGTATAATTACGATACTTAAATTTTGTTATTGAACAGTTTTTAATATATGGGCTAAATAATTATACCTTTACATATAAATTGGTGTTTCAATTAACAAGACAAGGCAGAAGGCGACCAGATAATATGCTAATGTAATACCGCGAGCGCTCTGACAGCGGACCTCGCGAGCTAATTATACTTTCCCTTTTACATATAAATTATAGTGTCAATTACCAAGATGTATTATTAATGTACCAAGTTTAATTTAGGTAAAGAGACCGTGCTGTATGGATATAAAAATAATTTATAGTAATTTACATTTTTAGCGACCTTGCCCAACTTTATGAGATTTCAAAAATTACTGTCCTAGATTTTCCAGTCATGAAATATTTATATATTGAAACAAATAACATAATTATTTTACATTTTTATTAACTTTATTCTTCAGGCAATAAAGATTCATATTCGTCTTCTCTTAAATATCTCCCATACAGATCTTCTTCTTCTTCTTGTTCTAGAGTATTGTCCTGGACACTGTAAGAATAAAAATAATAATCAGTTTATATGTAGACTATTTAGTATACAGGGAAGAATGAAAGAATCTATGAAACGAAACTTTACTTGGGGTTTTACTAGAAGCAATGTTCAAGCTGTCTTTGATTTTTCTTCAGTGCAGATTTAAAGAAAAAAATGTTTACCTTGCTGGTAATTCGTCTTCAATTTGCATGCCAAATTCTTCTGTTCTCGGAATAGTCGCTTCGATCTGTTCCGGTAGGCTCCGCAAATCTTCTTGAGGTAACTGCAGACATTCTGGAATGCTGTAAGAACAAAAAATAATAATAATAATCGGTTTATATGTAGATTGTATTGTATACAGAGACAAGGATTAAATAAAAGTTAGAATCGAGAAAATCTTTACTTGGAACTTACTGAAAGCAATATTCGAGCATTTAAAAAAAAATTACCTTGTTGTTTCCTCCGCGTCGACTTCCATTTGTTCAAAGTCGCAAAAACATATTTCTTCATTGCAACACGGGTGTTTTTCTCCCATGTCAATATCAAAGCAATAATAACTGTTATTTTCTACTTGGTCGTCTTCTTGTACAAAATCTAGACAGATGCATTCGTACTGTATATCGCTACAATAATAATAATAATAAAGGTAGTTTAATAATAGTTAAGTGTTCCTATTAAAATACAGCCAAATCCCTTATTCTTAACGAAAAGTAATTGAAAAATAACTTATAGTTACAGAAAATAAATAAATTACTGCTTCTTTTATGAAGAATCTTTAGGTACACAAAATATTTATAATAATAATAATAATAATACGCTATAACTGATTTTAAACAATCCTACTTTTGAAAGATATATTTTATTAGTATTGCTTTTACGTTAAATCAAACAGAAATGGAAACTTTTATAATAAACTACCATAAAAGGCAGAAAAAATACATATATATAGAAAGTACCTACTTACTTTTCGAAAAAATATGCACTTGGGCAGATTGGGGGTGTAAAACGATTTGTTGCAACAATGAGACACTTTGGGCAAAACATTTTTTTGATTTAAATTACAATATACTTCGCTTATATAATTTTTGTGCAGTGAAAGGAACCAAACTGATAGTCTTCTCAATATGGTTCACATTTTTCGGTCACAAGGACGTTTTTCATAGGTGGGAAAGTGATTGTTTTAACTCGCGGTATGGGGATTTACCTATAAATAACCAAATTCGATATAGATAAAGTAAGTTATAACTGCAGTTAAGAATACCAGTATAGTACTCCATCAAGCTGTTTCAGGTAAGTTTACATTGTTTTTTACTATAAACTATCATTTGTTATTTGTTTTTCTGAAAACTGTTCCATCATCCAACATGACTAAAAGCAATCAATATTATTGCATTCAAATTTATTCTTGTAAGTAAAGATGTATCGTACAATTATAATTTCTTTCTTTATAAAATATTTCTTCGTTTTCGTGATACAGAGTCTTAAAGTTAATTTTATATTTATAATAGATTTTAGAGAATAATAATAATAATAATAATAATATCTTTGCCTCTCATTCAACATAAATGAGACTTGTGTGGAAGAGGGGGTGATGTATTATTAAGCAGACTGCATTTACCTCTCAGGAACGACTTATTTTATTAAGACCTAACCAACATTCAGTGCTTGAATGAGGTATTGAAATGTTAATTTCTTACATTATCATCAACTAGCAGTACTAGACATACACTACCAACTCACTTTTTATGCACCAGGTAATATGCAAGTAGAAATTTAATGAAAATTGTCTTGTGAATTGTACGATTAAAAGGTATTTTCGAAATTTTCATATACATGGTTACTCAGAACTAATTATTCTGTTTTTGCCTCTCATTCAACATAAATGAGACTTGTGTGGAAGAGGGGGTGACATATTATTAAGCAGACTGCATTTACCTCTCAGGAACGACTTATTTTGTTAAGACCTAACCAACATTCAGTGCTTGAATGAGGTATTGAAATGTTAATTTCTTACATTATCATCAACTAGCAGTACTAGACATACACTACCAACTCACTTTTTATGCACCAGGTAATATGCAAGTAGAAATTTAATGAAAATTGTCTTGTGAATTGTATGATTAAAAGGTATTTTCGAAATTTTCATATACATGGTTACTCAGAACTAATTATTCTGTTTTTGCATCTCATTCCACATAAATCCCAGAAGTCTTGAGACTTGTGTGGAAGAGGGGGTGACATATTATTAAGCAGACTGCATTTACCTCTCAGGAACGACTTATTTTGTTAAGGTCTAACCACCATTCAGTGCTTGAATGAGGTATTGAAATGTTAATTTCTTACATTATCATCAACTAGCAGTACTAGACATACACTACCAACTCACTTTTTATGCACCAGGTAATATGCAAGTAGAAATTTAATGAAAATTGTCTGGTGAATTGTATGATTCAAAGGTATTTTCGAAATTTTCATATACATGGTTACTAAGAACTAATTATTCTGTTTTTTTTCTTTGTTATAGAATGAACTTAAATGAAATTAATGGTATTACTTGTCTCCGTAGGAAAGATACCATAAAATTACAAGACCTGCCTAAGGATGTACCAGTGCCCATTCTAGGCATAAAAATAATCGAAACAAAGTTTGGTAAAGCAGTGTTGGCTGAACTTCAGGAAAATCTGGTTTTCTTACCAAAAAGAGCGCTCCCTGTTATTGAGAAGAATTTAGAACAATTTCAAGCTGAAAAGTATGTTTTAATATTTAAGGGTATGATAGAGTGTAATAAACCGAATGCCGCCATTAACTTCGAGATTCAACCTTATGATAAGTGAACAATATATATGTAGTACATACTCATAATTCTACATTCAGTACAGTCTGTACATTTATTTATATTAAGTATATATAAAATCTCAAGTTTTTCAACAAAGTTTAATAATGAATATATGTGAGCTAAGCGATCAAGTTATTACCAATTTTAATAAAGCTAAAAACATTTTAATTACTTCTCAAAACCTTGCTATAAAAGAAAAGTGGCTTAAATCAATTAGCAAACATTTACGTTTGCTCAACCGAGCTATAAAAAACTCTGATTCTATAGGGTTTACAAGAAAAATTAATACAAATATTGGTCATTTAAAGGCTATTAAAATTTTTTTAAAAAATATACATGTAGGAAGAGGGGTTGGAGGAAGGGAGAATAGAAGTTCTAGATTGCGTTTTGAGTATATTAACTCAGCATTTAAAAGTAGGTTGGTCTCAGGCTTAATAATAAACTTGAAGCACAAAGATATACTGCAGTTTTTGAATGATTCATATTTTTTATTTAAAACGCGAATAAACAAAATTTTAAAAAAACACCCAACAATAAAAGTTAATACAGTTTTCTGTGGTGAATTTATTAAAAGTAACGTTAATTCTGAAGTAATAGAATTTAAGTATTTAAACACAAAAAATTATGTGATTGATTTAGGTACAGATTTAAGCCTTTGGTTTAGAGAAAATGTAATTGATAAAATTTTAAATAAATTAGACGAATTTCAAGAACGCGACAGCGGATTTGCACTACATAAAATTGTTAGTTTGGAAGTAAATATAAATAAATTTGAAATGGGAAATGGAGGCACGTCTTTTATTCGATTACCGGAATACATTGAACGAAAAAAAGCTTGTGTAAATATTCAAAATTATGAGGATAATGCCTGTTTTGCTTGGTCAATAGTCTCTGCATTACACCCAGTTAATACTCAGGTTAATAGAACTAAATCTTATCCACATTATTCAAGTGTATTAAATATGACTGGAATTGAATTTCCAATGACAATACCGCAAATTGAAAAATTTGAAAAGCAAAATGATATATCAGTAAATGTGTACATGCTTCAATTAATTGGAAAAAGATTTAATGTAGTGCCTGCGCGATTAACCAGTAGTAAATTGAAACAACATGTTAACTTATTAATGATACAAAGCGAATATTCTGATGAACAGGATCTTGCAGATAGTCATACAAATAAAGAAATAAAATATCACTTCTGCTGGATAAAAAATTTGAGTAGGCTTGTTTCTTGTCAATTATCATTAAAGGCGCATAAAAAATACATCTGCGACAGATGTTTAAATTATTTTAGCAACGAAGAAAAATTAAATTTACATTCCATTGATTGTCAAAACATAAATAAATGTAAAGTATCATTTCCCAAAGAAAAAATATTAAGTTTTAAAAATTTCAAATACAAAGAGCCCATGCCTTTTGTTCTGTACTGTGACTTTGAATCACTGCTAGAACCATTTTCTGAAAATAGCAAATCTAAAACTGTAAAGTATCAAAAACATAAAGCCTTTAGTGCTGGATTTTATTTTAAATGCAAATATGATGATAATATGTCTTATTACAACAGTTATCGAGGGTTAGATTGTATAGAGTGGTTTAAGCAACAATTAGAAAGTATTTCGATTTTCATTGAATCAAAATTAAAAAGTGTTGTCCCCATGAATTTTTCGACACTGCAACAAGCTGAATTTTTAATATCCACTCACTGTCATATTTGTGAAAGACCATTCAAGTCAGATGATAAAAAGGTTCGTGATCATTGTCATTTCACTGGTAACTACAGAGGTCCAGCTCACAATGACTGCAATATAAATTTTAAAAAATCTTTTGTAGTGCCTGTTGTATGTCACAATTTAAGTAATTATGATGCGCTTTTTTTGATTAAAGACTTAGGGAAAACTGGCAATATATCTTTACTTCCCATAAATAAGGAGAAATATATATCTTTTACTAAAACTATGTTAAATTCTCAAGTAAAGTTTCGTTTCATAGATTCTTTCAGATTTATGGCCTCTTCATTAGATAAGTTATCGTCATATCTAAATAAAAGTCAAATGATAAATTTGCATAAGGAATTTAAGAACCTCGATGATCAAAAAATTAATTTACTTACTAGAAAAGGTGTATTTCCATATGACTATGTAGACTCTTTAGAAAAACTGACTGAAACTAAATTACCTCATAAAGATAAATTTTACAACAAACTAAATGATAGTAATATAACTGACGATGATTATCAGCATGCTCAAAAGGTCTGGGATTCATTTAAAATTAAAAATTTAGGGGAATATTCTGATTTATATTTAAAAACTGATATTATTTTGTTGACGGATATTTTCGAAAATTTTCGAAACAAATGTATATCGATTTATCAGCTCGATCCTGTTCATTACTTCACCTTGCCTGGTTATACCTGGGATTGTATGCTTAAATATACTAAAGTGGAATTGGATCTCTTGCAAGATATTGATATCCTCATGTTTATTGAACGAGGTATACGAGGTGGTGTAAGTCAATGTTGTAATCGATATGCAAAAGCCAATAATAAATTTATGTCCGACTATGACCCTAATGAACAAGCGAATTATTTATTATATTTCGATGTTAATAATTTGTATGGGTGGGCAATGAGCCAGTATTTACCTTACGGTGGGTTCGAGTGGGTTGATCCAAACATTGACGTCACAACTGTCTCGGACACTTCGAATGTAGGATATTTATTAGAAGTTGACCTTGAGTACCCTGAATATTTACATAATTTACATAAAGATATGCCTTTGTGTCCAGAACATAGAATACCACCAAATTCGAAATTACCGAAATTATTGACTACCCTCTACAATAAAACTCGATATGTAATACATTATCGAAATTTAAAACAAGCTTTAAATCTAGGTGTTAAACTTACAAAAATACATAGAATTTTGCGTTTCAATCAAGCTCCTTGGTTAAAAGCCTATATTGATCTAAATATTAAATTACGTCAGGCAGCTACAAATGATTTTGAAAAGAATCTCTTTAAATTATTAATTAATGCAGTGTTTGGCAAAACTATGGAGAACATACGTAAGCATCGGATTGTAAAGTTAATAAATCATTGGGATGGTCGCTATGGTGTTAAAAATTATATTGCCAGCCCAAATTTCCATAGTCGAGCAATATTCGATGAAAATTTAGTAGCGATTGAACTCAGTAAGACTGAGATTACTTTTAACAAACCTCTTTATATCGGTATGTGTATTTTAGATATTTCAAAAACATGCGTGTACGATTTTCACTATAATTTCATGTTAACAAAATTTCCAAACCAATGTAAGCTTCTATATACTGATACAGATAGTTTGATATATGAAGTACACTGTGATGATGCATATGATATTGTAATTAGGCAGAATTTAGAGAAATTCGATACTAGTGATTATCCCCTTAATAACAGATATAGGATACCATTATTAAATAAAAAAATACCCGGTTTAATGAAAGATGAGTGCAGTGGTTGTATAATGACTCATTTTATAGGTCTTCGATCGAAAATGTATGCTTTGAGAGTTGAAGGAAAAGATGAGATTAAAAAATCTAAAGGTGTTAAAAGCAATGTAGTTAAAAATTGTATAACTTTCGAGGATTATAAGAAATGTTTAGATAACGATGTTGAACTATATCGAAACCAAAGAAGTATTCAATCATATCTGCATAATGTTTATAGCGTTGAGCAAACGAAAATTGCTTTAAGCCCTTTTGATGATAAAAGATATTTGATGCGGGGTGTAACAGATACTTTATGCTGGGGTCATTATTCTATTATGTCTACATAATTATTATTATTAATATTATTTTATTGTTATTATAAGATTATATGTATTTTAATGTATTATAAATTTATGATTTATTTATACAATAAACATTTGTGCATTTTTATTAACTTGTTTTATTTGTTAGTAATAAATAATACAACTATATAAGTAGGTATATACTAGTTTATTTATTTAGTTCAACAACTTACTTACTTAAATACATTTTTCTTTCTAAATCATTAAATACTTCATTTCTTTTATAATAAAAACATTCACGAATACAGTACTTTCGAATACAAAAAGGTGGACTATCACACAAGTTTAATATTACATTATCATTCTGATTCGAATCCATATCGTAATTTGTGTCACTTAGTACATTACTTGCTATATTCAAAAAGTTATTGTAAAAGTTTGCAAAATCTATACGATTCAACAATTCTATATTTGGTTGAATCAGACTATTATCAAGTTTTAAAATACATGAAACAGTAGCTTCAGACAGGTAAAATGTACAAAAACCATTGGTCACCTTCAACATTTTAATATCCATATAAGGAGCCGTGCTAATGCTATAATGTGAGAACTCTATAGCATGTTGAATGTCTGCAGAGGCACCATGATAATTAAAGTAATCATTAATAAAATGATCCAAGTAAGTCATGAAATCCTTCCATTCTTCAGCATTAAAGGAAATATGATTTGTGCTGTTGTCGCTCGTATTCATTAACATCCTAACAGCCGGCATGTAATTTCTGGCTGCACTAAATCCAGTTACTATCTTGTATATGGAGGTATTTATGGGAAAAGAGCTTTCATTAATGTATTTGTCCTCATTTTGTATCTTTTTTCGATATTGTTCAGCTACTCTGTCAAGTTCTTGCCATATAATGGAGCCTTCTTCGGAAAAAGTTGGACTTGGACTGGGACTGATGGACGTCATATTTCACTACTTGCACACTAAAAGAGATCACTAAAGACTGATAAACTAACAGAATATGGTTAAACATTTATACCGAAATGGATAAAGACAGAGTTGAAATTCTAGTTTTCAAAAGGCTTCCAACAATTCATGTATATTGTAAACAGATTACAGAGCGTTCTCTGAATTAATCCAGCTGTTGTGTGAAGCATCTAGACCCAACCATTTTACATATTGTTTTTTACCACGTCTACGTAACACTCTTTCCACGAGGTACACATCTGGATGCTTCGTTTTCTGAAGCTCTTCTTTATAAAACCCTCCACTAATTGGTATACCACGAGTATCTTCCAGTAAATATGTGACAGGATTAGTCATTCGTACATTTACAATTTTAAATAATTCAGTAGTCCAGTTGGGTCTGTATCCCTTCCGAAATGCTTCCCTGTATTTACTGATCCGTACATAATCTCCCACTTTAAATTTTGTACGACTTAAATCAACAGTCTTTATGTAGCTGTATGCTGTATTCAACAACTTTTTAGCATTTCTTGCATTAACTTGATTAGGCTTTAATCCAAGAGTTCGGTGCTTGGTATTGTTATACTTACTTACAATATCTTGTAGTATATCTACCCACTTATAAGTGCCTTGAAGACTAAATTTCTTCCACATTAAATTCTTCAGTGTTCGATTTACTCGTTCTACCACACTAGCTTTTAAGTTGGAAAATGTGCTATAGTGATTAATTTTAAACTTCTTCATCAACTCAGAAAAAGATTTATTGTAGAATTCCTTACCCAAGTCACTTTGACAGTTGAGTGGTATAGATTTCATTTGCAATAAAATTTTCTTCATGGCATCAGTTACATCGCTAGCAGTTTTTCTTTTAATAGGTTCTGCCCACAAGTATTTACTAAATACGTTTATTACAACAAGAATATATCGATATCCCTTGTTAATTTTTGCATATGGAATCATTTCAACTAAATCAGCCTGAATTAAATCGTTCAATCCCTTTACAACAACATGTCTTCTATTAAAATTTTTTCTGGCAGGTTTATGAAGTTCGTTAATTACTTCCTCTTTAATATCAGTCATTTTTTGCTATAGGACACTGTAAAACTATTTCTGCATACAATGACTGCGGCTGCCCTCGCTCATATATAAAAAGGATGATATCACCTTTATTTATGGTTCGCCCAATAAGGTCTTTAGCTTTAATACTAACACCGCTTTTATAAAACAGTTCACAGTTATCGGGCACAATTTCTATGTTTTCAATAGTTCCAGATACTGGGAAGATATACTCTTCCTTCTGATTTTCCAAACTATAATGACCCGGGAGTACAAGTGGTGCTTTTCCAACAACTTTTATTATGCATTTACTGTGATGTAAGGAAGGTTCACAAATGTAAAACGCAGCTGATTGCGGGAAAGATGTTAAAATTGGTGTCTGCGAACTAGTTAATGAAGATACGGATGAATAAGGAACAGATCGGCCCCTTAACATATGTCTGCCAAATTTATCTATGGGCATATTTAACAACAACAGCTTGCACGTAAATGATGTTTGTCTTGTATATCACCTTATTTTATAATTTTATCTTCTCTGAGTTCTTCAATAATCGAAACGATTTCATTTTGGTGAGCGTTATTTCCTGCACTCTGCGATGCCAGTAATAAACGTAACCTATCTATTAATTCATTTGGATCATTGTAATACACATAATCGACTTTTTTATCAGATAAACTCAACAAACCACCGGTAGTCGTTGATTTATTCGTGCGTTCTGATTGTGTTCTTCGTAGGGGTCTAGTTGGTGGGGGAGGTTTCGCAAATGTTCTTGGAAGAGTACTTATAGTAGGTTTAATTATTCCCTTCTTTATCAAATATGGTTTAATTATTGTTCTATATTTTTCATTCTGTGAACCTTGGATTTGTCCTTTAGGATCGAAGTGTCTACGGTAAGCATGAGATCTGTTTAATATATCCATATAATTATCTAAATCTCCTTGCTTATATCCTACTGGTTGTTTTTTAAATAGTAATTCATACAGGCCAGGTGTTCCAGAGTATGGTTTTCCATCTACTTTAATATCTTTATCAACTATATCAAGATCACTGTTCCCAATTCTTAGCTTTTCCGTAATAAAGTCATGCTTTACACCATATACCCTATCATTATCTTTCTCATCTCCACGTACTGATATATCTATATAATAACGTGGTAGAGGATTATAAGCCTCTAGGTATTCACTATAAGCTTGGGTTTTGGACAGATCTTGAAGAAAAATTCTACTTTTTTCAACTTCTTTATCAATCTGCTCGTTACTGTCTTCCTCGATGGTATCTGAATTATTTACAGCATCATGTTGATAGGTATCTTCCAAAAAGCTCGGCATGGTCATGGGTAACGTAGGCAAATACTTTTTATATGTGCCAGTTGGTGAAATTTTCGGTGTTGATGAAATTTCATACTTAAGATCTAAAGGTTCTTGCTTAATTGATACATCTGGTTTTAAATTTAAAAGTAGCTTCTGCAATGGCTCTGTAATAGGTTTGTACTCCTTCTCCAATTGCGCTTGCGACTGAGCTACATCTGATTTTAAGCTTCTATATTTTTCCCTGATGGACTGTCTGGTTTTAACCAGCTGTCTTGCTAACTGTTTATTCATTGCTATGATCTTACACAATGATTAAGAGTGATAAGAGTAAATATATTTATAATAAAATGGTATAAATCTGGTTGTTTAAACGGTTAGGTGTGCTTTCGAATCCCACAACACTTTCTATGGTAAAATGTACGCATCGAAGCCTCTCCTATATCGTCCACATCTTAAGGGGCAGTCCTTATCAATAACAAGAAACCCATATTTCTCTTTCCAACATTCACCACATATATCCTTAAATTGTTGGAGTGACATATCAACATTAACATGTTCATCATATACATGCTTTAAATTTGTTGCATCTTGTTTAAAAAGTACTATAAGGTTCGCATTATCTCGCACAAGCTGCTTCGGTATTTTAGAATACGTTTGTGTTATATAAAAGCAGTCAGTATCTTTGTGACGACCGAAACAAAAATAATCTCTCATAACACTTTGATTGCAGCAAACAACATCATCAAAAATTATAATGGAATTTGGTTTTATTTCGTTGGGTGGTACTACTTGAGAACTATCATCATATTCATAATATCCAATTTCCTTTAACGGTTGCAATAACTGTCGCAAGTGTTCATATTTGGTTTGGTTCAACGTCTTGGAATATACGTAAATATTCTCAAATCTTAAGCCATTTGCATGTTCGATCAAACTCATCATTACATTTGTTTTTCCACAACCAGATGGACCAACTAGTAGACCTCTCTTGGATGAGCCCCCAAAAAGTGGACCATGCTTTTTATAAGTATTATCATCTGAAATTTCATCATGATTGATTATTGGCAGTAAAGTTTCTTGTTGTTCTATCTTCATTATGAAAGGAAGTCTGAACTACTTAATCACAAACCATATTATATATATATATGTGTAGTATAAATGAAAATGATTTTAGTTCTATAGAAGACCTGTACATGATATATAATGTTGATACACAATCCATCATTAGTTATTCATCATCAAAAGCGCGAGAAGAGCGGATCTGGGTTGATTAATACGCTTATAAATAACCTTCCATTTGAACTCCATATTCCTGGATACCAATACTGTGGTCCAGGTACAAAGCTTGCAAAAAGACTTGCAAGAGGCGATCGTGGCATTAATCCACTGGACACAGCGTGTTTATCTCACGATACTGCTTACAGTAAGAGTTCCAATTTAGAAGATCGTCATACAGCAGATCGTGAACTTGAACAACGTGCCTGGGAGAGAGTTAAGTCTAAAGACGCTAGTTACGGAGAAAAGGCCGCAGCGTGGGCTGTTACCAACGCCATGAAAGCAAAAACCAAACTAGGAATGGGTATCCGTAAGAAAAAACGATCCGTTAAACGTAAAAGAGGAGGAGCTCTTCGCAAGAGTACTATAAGTTTTAATGAAGCAGTACGTCGAGCTCGAGGTGGTATTCGACGTAAACCGTCTAAAAGTCTGATTGATATGGCAAAACAGGCTCTGTCTGCTATAGGAACAAAAGAACTGACAGTACCGCGAAAACGAATCATACCAATACCTAAAACTGGTGGGTTTCTACCACTCATACCACTGTTTGCTGCATTAGGAGCTCTAGGTAGTCTTGGAGGTGGTGCAGCCGGTATTGCGAAAGCTGTTAATGATGCAAAAGCTGCAAGGGAAAAACTTGAGGAAGATAAAAGACATAACTTGGCTATGGAACAAGCTACTGTTGGAAAAGGATTATATTTAAAACCATATAAAAAAGGATTAGGGTTGTATCTAGAACCATATCAAAAAAACTTCCAATAAAGCTGCCTCGTCATGCATTAACTAACCTAGATTTACTAAAGTTCGCTAAAAAGTTGTATATCCCATATTTTCGGGGGGTATTTATGAAAGATAATCTACCCCCTAAAATAACAGAAAATGAATGTGGAATCGTTAACTTAGACATTTCATCTGGTCCCGGTACTCACTGGACGGCATATGCTAAGAAGAATAATGATATAGTATACTTTGACAGTTATGGGAACTTGAGACCACCAAATTCATTAACAAAGTATTTCCAAAGCGATGGCAGCTTGAATAAGATTAAATATAATCATGACAAGTTTCAACGAGATAATTCAGAGAACTGTGGTCATCTCTGTTTAAAGTTTTTATATAATGTATTCAACTAGAAAATTATGTTATTATAAATATAGATGTTAATTCAACAACATGTCGTTTACTTTATCCCTTTCTGGAAATAGTTCTGTTTTAAGCGCAGATTTCAATCCACCCATTTATTTAGATGATAACTCTGAATATGTTATCGGTTTTGTTAATTTTGAAAGTTTCAATGTTATACCGAACATAGATGAGACAAATAATAAGTTTATTTATGAGAATACTACGTTAACGATTCCAGTAGGAGCATATGAAATTGATGATTTAAATAATTACTTACAAAAGGCTGTTCAGTCTCCCGCTACCATTAATATTATACCTAATAGCAATACTTCTACTGTTAACATTGAATCAAATGTAGACATAGATTTTACATCAGATAACTCAATAGGTCGTCTCTTAGGATTTGACAAGAGAATTCTGAAAGCAAATAATTTGAATGAATCTGATTTTCCCGTAGAAATAATTACCGTCAACGCATTATGTATAGATTGCAACATTGCAGTTGGATCGTATTCAAATGGGCACCCAGTTCATATAATCCATCAGTTCTTCCCGGCAGTTGCACCTGGTTATAAAATAGTGGAATCACCCCTCAACATTCTATATTTCCCTGTGAGCATCAAGACAATCAACAACTTAACAGTTAAAATCCTTGATCAGGACGGAAATCTTGTCAATTTTCGCAACGAAGTCATTACAGTAAGACTACATCTGAAGAGACTCTAATATGGTAGTTCGTTACAATGTGAAGTACCCGCTATCCAGTGTGGTAACTAAACGTAATTATAAAAGGCGATCTATAACCAAACCTTCATTTAGTACAAATAAGAGCGCTCCTAGAGTAACACGTCGAAATAAATTGTTTCTTCGTTCCCTTGGTTTGGAAGTGTTAATATGATGGATATTTTAAATATACTGCAAGAACCCGTTGAAGACAACTCTATTGTTAATTTTGAGTATCATAATTATGAACCATTCGTGGTATCAAAATTTGACTATAATGATCAGATTAGGATACAAATTCAAGAATTGGATGCCTACACTCTACCGAGTGAAAGCGTATTGTATCTAGAGGGTAGTTTAACGAAAGAAGATGGCTCTCCAGCAACTAAATTAAAACTTATAAATAATGCGTTTGCATTTCTGTTTAGAGAAATTCGGTATGAGATGAATGGTATTGTTATTGATTCTAATAGAAATGTTGGGTTGACATCAACACTTAAGGGATATTTATCTTTTAACGAAAGCGAAAGCGTCAAATTTCAAAATTCTGGATGGTTTCCCAAAGTCAGTACATTGCCTGATACTAACAAATTTAATGTATGCATTCCACTCAAAATACTGATGGGTTTTTTCGAAGACTACCGTCGCATAGTTTTCTCGGTAAAGCAGGAGCTAATTCTCATTCGCAGTAGCAATGATTTTGGTGCAGTCACTGCTGTTGATGAAACGGAAAAACCTAAAATTACTATCGATAAGCTTTACTGGAGAGTACCTCATGTGTTGGTGGGATTACCACAAGAAATAGCTTTAAGCAAAATTTTAGAAAAAAATATTGAAATATCGGTTCCGTTTAGAAGTTGGGAGCTTATCGAAGATACTTCTGTTCCACAATCAACTAGCTATACTTGGCCGGTAAAAACCTCTACAAAGTTGGAAACACCTCGACATGTTATTGTTGCTTTTCAAACAGATAAAAAAGATAAAATAACTTCGAATATGAGCACGTTTGATGATTGTTCAGTGAAAAACGTGAGAGTATTTTTAAATTCAGAAAGATACCCTTACCATGATTTATTCCTTCATTTCAAAGAGAATAAATACGCTACGCTGTACGAAATGTTCGCTAATTTTCGAACCTCATACTACGAAAAAGAGAATGAACCAATATTTACACCTTTAGAATTCAAGTCAATCTCACCCATAGCCCATATCGATTGTTCGCACCAAAAGACAGTTACACAGGCGTCTAGTATTGTTTTAAGAATCGAAGTAGAAACCGATGAGAAATTCCCAAAGGATACTACAGCATACTGCTTAATTTTGTATGATCGTTTATTCAAATATAACCCAATGACAAGAATTATAAGACAAATGTAACCTAAAAAGTGAGGTGAGAGATGGAAATGATAATATTAGTTGTACAGAGATATAAGTCTCAGTTTCAATTTACTCCTCAACCAAGATGCAATTCATTGTGGCTGATATACAAGGATTTAACCTACCCGATTTTCACCCGAAAGAAGTATCCTTTATCTGCGGACAACGGACAGCTCATTACCTATTAAAACCTCCAGTGCAATTCAATACCTTAGATGGCAAGTTGAAGAAACAAATTAAATACTTGGAACGACATCATCATGGTCTAAAATACAACTCTGGTTATGTAAATTATGATATGTTGAATGATATATTAAGTGAGCACTTGTTGGATGGTAATACTTGTATTGTGTATGTAAAAGGACATCAGAAAGAGGAATTTCTTAGACAAAAATTATATGATCTGGAATCCACAACAGCCGCACCAACCATTGTTAATGTGGAGAATTTAACAAATACACTTCAACCACCTCCTGTTTTTATTAAAGGCGCTCCACATTGTTTTAATCATTGTAACTCTAAAAGTATGTGTAGCTTAAAAAATTGTATAGAGCTTTATCATTGGTTGTATTCCTGTTTACCCAAATAAAAAAATTATAAATTTTCAAGATATTCTTTTCATTTAATCCCCTCCACCTTATACTTTAATGTAATTTTATTATTATTATTATTGTCTTTAATCCTGATGCGTGTTAGTATGCTTGCAAATCTAGAAATAAAAACATCCTTAAATAATAATTTTAAACAAAAATGTATAAAAATAATAATAATCAATTTATTGAAATTGTACCAAATTCCATACCAGAAGATGGTAGCTGGGAAAGCTCTGAAAAGACTGATAGTGAAGTAAATAAGGATATGTGTAAGTTATTTAAAATGAGGCTACAAGAACATATTAAACAGTTGGAAAAATTAAAAGAGGCTATAACGTTATATGAAGATCAGCAAGATATATTTAACAGATTTAAAAAACTTAATATCGAACCTAGAACGATGGATCTATGGGAACAAAACGTATTTAAAAATTTTGCCAGGTTTAACAATCCAAATGATTGTACAAAAGTTTACCATCAACATTCAACATAAATCAAGAAAATGTATATAAAATGCAGTAGTGTTCCAGTGAAAGTGACAATGTTAAGTTCAAATTTCATTATTCTGCAAGCGATATTGCAAAACGTGTTATACATCCAACGTCCACACAATACTCAAGAAGTGTTTGTGTGTTTCGATAACAATGGACAGAAAAATGAGAGCTGGCCATCAAATTGGAAAAGAATGATAGCGTATACAACTAATGATAATTTACCTACTCTTTCTGCAATAATGTTAAACCATACAATTCAATATAAATTAAAAATACGGTTTCAAAATAACACTGTGGGGGATACAGACTGGAAAAAGTTGAATTGTGCATCTGCCACCACTCCAAAGCCGGTATTATTACCACCACGCGATCCCTCTGTTACTTTAAATAAATGCAGTGCAGGATTGCTGTACTATATAACAGTTTGTTCATCTCTCTTAATAATAAAGTGTGTAGTAAGACTTGTTCAGAAGAAAAGTTTAAAATGTGGATGGCATACGCAGAGCAGCATTGGTCAAAGGCGGAAGATTTAAAAAGTGCAGTTAAACGTGTATATCAAGAAATTTCAGCATTAATATTTAGCAAACAACACGATTTAAATTACGATATACATTCTTTTCATATTGAAGATGATGAAACTCGTTACCAACAATGTCAGCAGACTATAGATAAGTACAATACGGCGTTGGATTTCTGTGACAAGTTTCTCGATGAGCGTATCAGCCTACATAAATTCTGCAGCAAAATGATTGCAGCAGACATGAAAGTTTTCCTGTATGATATTAAAATGTTTTTACCACATGAATATATTGTTGAATTTAGTCTTATAGATAATGATTAATATATGTATATGTATAATTCTGTGTGTTTTATTACAAACAAGTGACCTACATTATTATATATCATAAAAATACGTTTAATTAAATACTTTGCTACCAAATTAATAAAAGTGGTTCTTTTAAAATTACTGTATTAACCTTCTACACAAGGTGTACGAGACCTCAATTTACTTAACCCTATAATTATGTTGTTATTTGCAATTAATGAAAGTAGTTCTTTTAAAATTAATGTATTAACCTTCTACACAAGGTATACGAGACCTCAATTTACTTAACCTTATAATTATGTTGTTATTAACAATTAATGAAAGTAGTTCTTTTAAAATTATTGTATTAACCTTCTACACAAGGTATACGTAACCTAAATTTTCGTTGTTAAAGTCCGAGGAGCCTCGGGTCATACGCCATGACAGCCAAAAAGACCTAAGCGACGTCATTTCCTCTCAAAGCCTCTGGTGACAGGAGTGCCACACACAAACACCCACAGTGCTACCAACCTTCATACAAAAATTAAAAACCGACAACGATGTCAGACGCCATCTTGGATTACGCACTTCCGTTCTAGAACCGGCCCGGATTATCTACTGTTGTAGTCGACCGCCCCTTCACGAAACCATGTTGATGCTCACAGATATATCTCTCCACATGAGAGTATAAATAATTGTGAATGACTATCTCAAAAATTTTTGAAAAATTACTTATAATTGCAATAGGCCTATAGTTGGTTATATTATTTTTGGAATCTTTTTTGTGAACAGGACATATTCTAGAAAGTTTCCATGAGTCTGGAAACACACTATATTTAAGAATGGCATTAAAAATCATTTTTAAAGGTTTGGCAAAGATTATTCCACAATCTTTTACTAAAAAGGCAGGTATTAAATCAGGCCCCATTGTAAAATTACCTTTAATTTTTTTAATGGCTTGTATTATATCATCTTCAGAGATTTCGGGAATGCACAATAGGTCACAATTTGTAACAGTGTCGTAGTTGAAAGAAGGGGCAGTACTTCCGCTGAAAGCTTTCGAGAAATAATCGGCGAATGCATCTACTATATCAGAAGGCTCATATAATGTAATATCATTATAACTCATGTGTGAGGGAATAGATGTGGAACTTGCTTTTGAGTTGATATAGGACCAGAAACGTTTAGGATGTATAGATAAGTCTTCCTCGATAGATACCAAGTAGTCCTTGTAGGCGAAATTAATTAGGGATTTGACTTCAGATCTTAATACCTTGAATTTATTATAATCGTCTGCATTAGAGGACAATTTATAAGTACGCCACAGCTTATTTTTGAGTTTCAATTTCTTAATGATATTGCCATTAAACCAGACTGGGAATTGACCCCGAGTATCTCTCTTTCCAGGTACATGTTGTACGAGCAACGTATTTAACAGGTTGTAAAATTCATCGACAACTAGGTTTACATTTCCTAAGTTAGAGAGAGGTCCCCAGTCAATATCAATGATATTCTGGTAAAGTATATTCAAGTCACACTTTTTAAAATTAAGGCCACGTTTGTATTTGTTGGAAGGCAGAGGAAATACCGTATTGGCGTTACTGGAGAATTTTGATGTAATTATCAGAGCAGGATGATGAGGATCCTCATTAAGAAGAAGATCATCTGCCTTAGATACCGAACAATCGTAGTAATTACTGTAAACAAGATCTAAAATTCTATTATTTACATTCAAAATCTGGTTGTTTTGAATAAGATTAAAAAACTGTAAGTATTTTAATAACATGTTCGTAAATGAGCAATTCACTTTACTCATAAAAGTAAACTCACCTTTTTATTATATTTTGCAATATCTCCGGAATTGCTAATTCAAGGAAAGTCAGGGTCGAGTAGTATTTTCTTGGTTTTATATAAGAAAAAGTGCCTTGGGTTGGTAAGACGATATCAACTGAAAGGTATAAAAAGGGTATAAAGATATCTTTTACTTCTTTCATTTTTTCATATTACCTATATCAAATTAGGGACGAAATGGATCTAAAAATTCTTATCACGTTTAGTTATAACTGCTTCGCATAACCTAATTTAAATCACATTTTCCCCCAGTTCTTCTTACAACGAGGTTCAACTATCTACTCCTAAATAAAGTATATTTTAATAACAAAATTATCTGTTCAATAACTTCTCTTTTCTTTTTAATAACATCTTAATAATTGAATTATTATTAACATAGACCTAGCAATGTTTGGTAAATTTTTTTATTGAAATATGAAATAGATGCTTTTATGCTATTTGAAATTACATTTTCTACAAAATTATTGATTTTGGTATGGGGCAATTCATGTTGTTTTGATACAACAACTTGTTACCGATATTTTACAAGTTTCATCAAAATTATTTTATCTGTAAATACCAGAAATTCAGATTAAAATTTCGAGTTTTTCAACCAGAAATTCAGATTAAAATTTCGAGCTTTTGGGTTGATTTTTACAAAATAGTTGTTTTCAGTGATACAGAATCTCGACTCAATTCGACAAACTTTAGTCTCGATTGTTCGACGAGACGAATAATAGATATAGAATTTGGTATTGTCTCGTCTGGTTTAGTTGCAGCCTCGTCTCGATTAATCTCGCTACAATACTACTAATAAACTACTAAAATATAATAATAATAGTTACATAGAATTAGTCATATGATTTATATATAAAAATTATTTATAATCTGCAGCTGCTTTGAGTAGCTTTTGTTGAAACTTCATAAAGAACGAACAGAGTATATCTCTTCCTGCGTGCAGTAATAAAATATTTAATTAAAAATTTACTGTGAAAATTTTCAAATTCAGTGCGATTACATCTAAGCGTAAAATTTTCTATCAAAAAGGCCATCATAACTCACCCTTATAATGGCAGTGGCGTCTGGCATAAAATTGGACTGTCTGCTGTATTTACTGCAAACAGTGCAAACGTATAATATTTGTCGCTGTACCCTCGATGGAAACAGGGTTCATTTATTAACAGCGACCTTAATAATATAAACGCGGCAATTTCTACTTTTTAGTTCTCTCATCCTGAAATACTTGCTGCTCGGGTCGTTGGCTTAGAGTTTAATGTTTCGATCACTCAACCCAGACGTTATGGGTCCGAATGGTTCTAATGCCCATTCCGCCAAACAATTTTTCATTAAATTGTTTACTCGTAGATCAAGGCTTATTCGCAGGGATGGCTTGGCAACCATCCTGGCGATGGCCTAGGATGGGAAGAATATCAACTTGGTGTTAATGTGAGAGATTAAAATCAGTTGATGTTTGACCTGTCCCCCTAACTAATGAGATTTTCCAGGTTTCCCTCATTCCAGCACTGAATGGTGGTTAGGGCCTACCAACGTAAGTCGTTCCTGAGGCGCAAAAGCGGCCCGCGAAATAATAATATGCCGCCCCCTCTCCCACACAAGTCTCAGACTTTCGGGCTAATCCTTGTGATTAGAATGAGGGGTAGAGATATTATTATTATTATAATGCCCATTCCACCGGATAATTTCTAATTAAATTATCTGCTAGTATATTAAGATTGTTCAAAAGCATAAGTTGTCAACCATCCTGGTCTGCGGCCAAGGATGGGAAGAACGTCAGCTTGGTGCTAATGTGAGAGACTAACATTGGTTGATGTTTGAATGGTCCCCTAACTAATGAGGTTTTCCAGGTTTCTCTCATACCAGCATTGAATGGTGGTAAGGGCCTACCAACGTAAGTCGTTCCCGGGACGCAATTGCTGTACACTGAATAATGTTATATTGCTGCCTCTTTCACACAAGTCTACGATTTCCAGGCTGTTTCTTGTGATTAGAATGAGAGGTAGTGATATTATTATTATTATCGTGTTTTTGCGCATCCTGCACCTCTCTGTTCTTCGCTGATTTGTTTTTTTCCTTGTAAACGGGTTAATTACCAAGTCTTGTTATTATTATAACTCTGGTCTGGGTCCGAAGCTATTCCGGCTGTGAAGGGAATGAAGCAGCTGACTCTCTAGCCAGGAAGGGTGCTGCTTCTGAATTAGTGGCTTGGAACCGGTCGAGTATTGCCAAAGCAAACTATCTTGACCTGGACTAAGGGGCAAATCCTCCAGTACTGGCAAAAACTACCAAGATTATTTCATTCGAAGGCGTTCATAATAAACAACCCTTCAAAAAGAAGAACTAAAAAATTTTAGAGTTAAACAGGTTGCACCAACGAACTTTAATTGGCCTATATACTGGGGACTGCCGATTAAAATATCATATGCACATATTCGGCCTAGAAGAAGATGCTGAGTGCCGCTTGAGCTCAGAAGATGATGAAACGACAGAACACATATTCTGTCCTGTTAGGTGAAATGTGAGTAGGTGTGAGACACAATGGAGCATATGATCCCAGTGGAGGGTTTGGTTTTAGGCCCACTCAGTTTTAAACCTAACATATTATTAATATTTTTTTTTAAACCCAGTTGACTGGTTCCCTGTCTCCGATTCTCAGGGTCGGCCGCTGGTGATTATCAGGAGCCATGTCCGTGAGGTGAGTAATTACTGAGTCCAGGATTCGTGTCCCCTGAGCGGACGTAATGATCCCAGAATGACCGCCTTCTGCATTCTTCCGGCTAGACTATCTGCCGAATTTTCCGAATATAATAATAATAATAATAATAATAATAATAATTATTATTATTATTGTACAATAAGTACAAAAGTTGGTAGTTAAGGACAAAAACGTGGAAATGATCTATTATTGAGTTGTAGCATATGTGGACAACGCGTTATGTGACATAAAATAGACAGTTTTTCCACATACACTGGTGTATTTACCTCAAATATTAGTTATTTACAGTCACATTGTATTATGATTTTGGTTGGATTGAAAGCGATTTGAAATTGTAAGGTTTAAATATACAGTGACAATAGAGAACAGTAGAGTAGGTATGTAATTCAGTAAATTATGTTTGTTGTTGCATGTAATTGTTTTATTGGAAAATAACCGAATACCAAAGACAACAGTAGATATTTGTTGTACGGGGTGGGCAAATTTCGATGTTTTCTCATGTTATCTCATTAACTATAGGAGATAGAAAAAAATCATGACGAACTTTTGATGGTGAAAACCAAAATGGTCTATCGCCTTTTGTTTTTGAGTAATAAACAAAATTTCAGTTGTTCCACTTCCGATACATGCCTTGATAGTTTGTGGAGATAGAAAATAATAATAGACATGTCCATAATGATATTCAGACACAATTTTTTTATTGCTTCATTAAATTTTTAGTTGTGACCTTAAGTTTTTGTGTTTGAGTTGTGTTGTGTGACCTTTGTGTATAAGTTGTGTTTTTTAAATACAAATCATAGTTCAACCCATAGACTATGAGTTAAATGACTATCATAGTTAAAAAGGTTTTTTTCTGCAGGTATGTAGGTATTATTGTTTTTAATTTATTTTACTTACTCTGATATGAATTTCGATAATACACTTTTGTTATTGAAATATATATTACCACCCTAGACTAATATTTATTAACCAAATACTGCATTATTAAAAATAATTGCAGTAACGAAACTGCAATATCTGAAAGTGCAAATATCTCAAAAACTACTGAAGATAACACCAAGGAGATACAAAGAGTTACATACGTATTGTTGGATTAAGAAAAAATTAGACTCATTTTTCCATAATATATAGGGAGTTTTATTAAAATTAAAATAAATAATACAATAATAATATTTGAATATAATAATTTTGACATTGGATTTAAATTTTACAGGAAAAACACAAATACTTACATTTTTATGAAAAATTTGAAAAAGTAAGAATTTGGCAACTATAATTCACTAGAGGGATAATAGGTAGTGAAACTTTAAACAGATACCAATGGTATCTGTAGATACCAATATACCTAACATTAAAATTCATTAAAGTAAAGTGCAAAGTTAATTAATACTACTCGATGAAATAGGTAAGTAGATATCTATTTTTTAAAAAGAGCATGTAAAGTAACTGGTTTTCTTAATTGTTGACAGTCATAAGATTAAAAATGTATTTCATTCCTTAATATGATAATATGAGAAAACAGAAGTAGTATTTTGTTCATCATCTAGTAAAGTTCATATAATGGTGTACACAAGGCCAATATATGCAAATCAGATCTAATCAACTGTATAGGTATATAAACTAAATGGGACTACTATATATTCCAGATTAAGCTTCTGTAATTCAGAATAGATTAATTCAGATGAGTAGGGTTAACGAGTTAACCGGTTAACAAGCATAGCAACTATTTAAATCACATATTATGATTTCCATTTTCTCATAAGTATATATAAAGATAAATAGACGTAAAATATAAAACAGCTTATATACTTTTAAATTACGATAATGCGAAAACAAACTATAATTAATTTTGTTTATTATTTAATAAAATCAATTTTTTTTATACTGCGTCGGTTTGTGGGAAGTAGATGCGGAATAGATTGATTTCCAAATAAAAAATATTTAAGTGGACTTAATCTTACGATTTTGTAATCATAGTTACCACACTGATTTATGAAATATTACAGTTTATTAGAAGCTGATACACATACATTCCTAATCTTACTAGATATAAACAAAATCACACAATTTGAAATTATTACAACTCCTCTTTAGGTGTATAGGATTTATATACTATATATATATATTTATTTTTAATTTATGTTTTTTACATAAATAGTTTCACAACAACATTTATGTCAAAATATAACTACATAACAACATTCCTAATATTACTAGATATAAACAAAATCACACAATTTAAAATTATTATACTTGCCCTTCATTTAGAAAACATGATAATCTTGCAAATACTTCGGTGGTTCCCTAACTCTTCTTCTTCTCTTCTCTAATTCTTTATTAAGTATTCTGATTTGAATTTGTTAAACTAGCATCTTCTTCACTATCGTCACCTCTGTTCCCTCTTGGTGCAAGATGTCTATTAGAAACTGATACACATAACATTTCTAATCGTACTAGATATAAACAAAATCACACAATTTAAGATTATTACAACTCCAGTTTAGGTGTATAGGATTTATATAATACTGATTATATTAAGCTTGATATGGCGTCCTTAATTATTAATGTAACATAACACCACATGCTACTAGACTTGATTATTTTCCAGTTAATAATACATTAACTTATATCTACATCTGTAATGTTTTAAAAATATAAAAATATTTAAATGAAGACAATATGTGTATATTATAATCCTTGGATATAAGAAAACAGCATCCCCTCTAGTTAGAAATCCATTATTCTGTTCCGTAAAGCTAGGTGTCCACAATGAAACCAAAATTTCATGAGATTTTCTCTCATGGGAAATTTATCTCAGATGTGTTTCTACTGAACATGAAATATTTCCCTGAAACACTTGAGTTTATGCAACATATGCGATTTTCGTGACATAAGGTGCCTGCAAATGCGCTGTTTCCAGAGTATCTAAAATATTTCGTAAATTTTGTTGCAACAAAAAGTTGCAACTTGTAATTAATTTATTACCGTGTCCTTAAGTCCCGTACGGTATAATGAAAAGGTATAACATCTATTGGGTAAGGGATTGGATTAAAAAAGAGACAATAAGAATATCATGGAAACATTGTTATAAGGTCTAGAACGGGAAATTCAGGAATGTCATAAGAACTTTCTTCGAATGTCTAACTTCTTTCATTACAACTTGTTGGTCCGTCAATGAATTTCAAGGCATATTATTCCGATTTTACCTCAAAATTGTCTCTCGCTGCCTGGCCGCTTTTAGTGCGTTTGCGTTTTTCGTTAATGCTATGGAAATATCTTTAACTTCTTGAGCAGAAATTTCTAACTTGTTGAAAACTTCTGTTGAAAATTTCATCCGTAGATGATTTTCCAACATTTCTGTTTTTGTACTTTTCAGACCAGCAATGGCACAAAGTAGAATAGGATTCACATAATTCAATTCCCAATATTAGGTACGGGTTTTGTTCACTTCACATTATTCGCATCTTAAAAGATTTAGGCTAGTAGAAATAATTATAATAATAATAATAATAATAATCCGTTTATTTTCCTCAGAGACAGTTACACACCGTATAGGAATAGTCGCATTTAAACTTAAAATTAATTACAAAAAACTCGTTAAATGTATAAAAACATCCTTCAACTAAATAAGACTTTAGTTCATATTTAAATTTATGAAAATTATTAATTTCCTTAATATTGTCTGGTAAGTTATTATACACCTTCAGTCCCATGCAATTTGGCGAATTTATTGAAATATTATATTTGAAATATGGCACATAATATTTATCATTTTGTCGTGTATTTCTTCCATGAACGTCCAAATTTGTAATGAAATCAGTCTTATTATCAAAAACATATCCACACAATTCATAAATTAAAACAGAAACAACAGTTAAAACCCTATAATCTTTAAAAACACATCTACAGGATGTAGTACTATTAAGACCCGCCATGCTTCTTAAAATTATCTTTTGGGCTACAAAAACATCCGATGACAAGGTGGAGTTACCCCACAGACATACGCCGTACCTCAACCTTGATCCTACTTGCGCGTGATATATTTGCAAAAGTTGTGACTTTGACAACACTTTTTTCAAACTTCTCATTAAATAACAAACTGAATTTAATTTTGAGATTAGTTGTTCACAGTGCGGTTTCCATCTAAGACAATGATCGAACATTACTCCCAAAAACTTTACTTGGTTACTACTTGACGGTTGACAATTGCTATTTTCAATTTTGATATTTAAACTTGCACACTTCTTTTGTCGATTATGGAATCTTATACATGGAGTTTTCTCATGATTGAATTGCTGTTTATAGAAACAGTACCAATTATTTAAAACTTTCAATCCATTATTACAGCTTTGCTCTAGTAACAAATCAGATTTACTAGAAAAAATTAACGATTGATCGTCAGCATACAATGTCACGAAGGCATCGGGTATCAAATTGCCAAGTTCATTTGTGTACAATATGAATAACATTGGGCCTAGTACTGACCCCTGTGGTGCACCCATACTTACCGTATTATACTCTGAGTTGATCCTACCCAAGCTTCCATTTTGTGTAGTTATAAGACTAACATACTGTTTTCTTTCTTTGAGAAAAGAACAAATCCCACTCAACGATATATCTCGGATGCCATAATCGCCAAGCTTTTCCAATAGTTTATCATGATCGACGCAGTCGAATGCCCTGCTGAGATCACAAAAAATCCCAACAGGGCACTCGCCTGCTTCGATGTGTTCAATGAGTTTATCATAAAATGCGTATATAGCAGTATGAACAGATTTATTAGTACGAAAGCCATGTTGATTTACGGTTAGAATATTGTTTCTGTCAAGAAAATCCAAAAGACGGTGTAGAAAGGCATATTCAAAAACTTTAGAAAAAGCTGATGTGAGAGTGGCTGGTCTATAATTTTGAATTTTCATTGGATCCTCTTTTTTATATATAGGAATAAATTTTCCCATTTTTAGATATCTTGGAAAACTACCAGTAGTAAAAGATAAATTTACTAGATATGTAATAGGTGCTATAATTATATTAATAATATTTTTTATAATGAAAGAGGGGATTTCATCAGGACGAGACGAAGATTTATTTTTCAACTTAGCATTTAATAAAGTTAGTAACTGTTCTTCTGTAAATGATTCCAGTTCAAAATGTTCCAAATTGCAGCTTGATTGACTTGGTATAGTGTATTTATTAGCAGGTATATTACGAACCAACTCTAACGGCTCATTTATAAAGAAATTAGCAAATACAGAGGCTATGTACGTCGGATCATCACATAAGCTCCCATCATTATTTTTTAAAGTTATGTTTCTTTTAATTTTTTATTTCCCTGAGAGTTCCGACACAACACTCCATGCCATTTTGGAAGGGTTATCTGACCTTGATATCTTATTTTGATAATATATTTTTTTTGTTGTTGCTACCTACCAATTCATTATGCAATTTTTTAAATTGCTTATACACAGCGTCCAAAACTGGGTATTTACACTTCAAATGATACAAATTCTTTAAATTTTGACTTGACACTTTGACCCCATCATCTATCCAACTATTACTGGATTTCTTGCATTTGTACTCTGTTTACGTAAAGGGAAATGCATATTAAAATAATAAAAAAAGATGTGTTGAAAGTAATCATAGGCTTCGTCAATATTCACTAATTGATACAAACTTGACCAATCTTCAGACAAAAGAGCAAAATAAAAATTTGATTTAGCATTTTCACTGTAACACCTTCTAAAATAATAAGTGTCAGAGTTTTGTATCCTCTGAAGTGCAGTAAATTCAAATAACACCGTCCTATGATCAGAATAAATATTATCATCAACGCATACTATATTTTCTGAAACATTTGTAAAAACCTGGTCAATAATTGTCGATGTACTATTAGTAACCCGCGTGGGCCACCCAACCATCGGATGCAAACCAAAGCTATTCAATACATTACGCAAATTCTTAAAATCACCCATATTTGTAGAATTCAAAGACGCATCTACATTAAAATCTCCATTCACAATAATATACACATTCGGACGAAACAACATTTCCAAAATATTCCAAATTTTATCAATAAACACATTTAGATCACCACTTGGAGGTCTGTAACACGTTAAAATAATAACAGTTCTTGTTTTATCCGCCCATGTGATACCACAGGCTTTAAAATCCTTTTCTACACAAAATTCATGTAGGTCAATTTTATTTACATTCATATCGGATTTTGTGTAAATTGCAACACCTCTTTTTCATAAAAGGTTCTACAATAAAAACTTGCAAGTGAAAAATTCATAAAGTTCATACTGTGAATAGATTCCAGTTTAGCATGAGTTTCAGTCAAACATAAAAAATTGGTGCCTGCTTTCAACAACTGCATATATTGTTTTCCTTCTGAATAACCTGAATGGCTCTGATGAAACCTAACAGATCGAAACAGCTGTTTGCTCATAAGAGTGTCAAGAGCTGTCAAGCAGCTGTCTGATCATAAGGGTGTAAAGTTTTATATTCAAGCGGTTAATAAAGGTTTGTTCATGCCTTTTATAATATGAAAAATATTTAAAAAGAGGAAAGGGTGAAATTTTATTCAGTCGATATAATCTATCCATGCATGTGCCAGAAAAATAATGTCACTAGAAAGTTTCGGAGCAGTACTGAATAAATAATAACTTAAAGATTTATGATATGAATCCTCACAGTTCACTACTATAGTATTAAAGTACTCTTGAACTCATAAAAAATGTATATATAATCTTCGATATGGGTTTGGAAGTTCCGCATATTATAACAGTAAATTATTATGTATAGATTATTATCACTTAAATGTAGGTATTATTTATTCTACAGGTGCTACATTTTGTATGAATATAATCTAAGCCATAAATTCGGAAGGTGTTTGTATGTTTTGATTGCGATATAATATTCCTACGCTATACATTTAGAGTATTGTAAAGAAATAATTCCTTTGAATCCTCCTTAATGCCCAGGCTATGAGGAAGGCATTAGTTTGGCTTTTGCCTGTTTCTGTATTCACAAATGGATTATTATGATACTATTGTGCTATGAAACATGTGTCAGAAAATAATTTTGTTTTAATTTAATTTAATAAACTGAAACACATTATGTATACAAATATCTTAATTATTTATTGTACCTATTTAAATAGATAAATGACGATTTCTTGTTTCTTAATATACTTATAAACATCCTTATTCAGATAAGAACTTTATACAATTTATATAAATAAATATTTACAATTCTTGAAAAACTGTATAGACTATAAAAATACTATATCGATCAAATTTTAACATTTGTTGAACTTTTTCTTGCATCTTTTAAACTAAACGAGATTCCAAAAATGGAAAACAAAATTTAGTCCATTACCGTTAGTCTAAATTTAGTAGAAATAAGGCAGCTGAGCCATGCCAGGATTCTAATTAAACGTCTCTGGTTAAAAACAACCTAGTCAATCACTAAGCGCTGATTAACGTCTTGATCATTCGGATATGAACACGAGGATGCCATTCTTAGAGCAGCCTTCTTAACATTCAGAATATCAGAGAATTCGAATAGAGTAAGTGTAGGCCTTCGCACTCGTCTCTTCTGATTTTCCATAAGAGGCAAGCACAATGGGGGAGGAATGTTATGAGTACCTGCCAAGATATGTGAAGTGTTTGGCTCCTATCAATTTATTTATATCTCATATACTTTAATAATTTACACCTTCAAATGCAAATTATGGCATTTACATTTCCCAAATTATTTCTAAGAAAGTCTTTTGTAGATGGTATAAAATAAATCAAATATTTTGTTTGATTATAAACTCAGCTTCAGGCCGCCAACAAAAGCAAGTGGTGATTTGATAATCTCATTGAGTGGAGATTAGTGGCGCACCTAGGGGAGAGCAAGGGGCCATGCCTCCCCCCAAGATCTTAAAAAAACAGTTGCAACCGCGCGTAGTTTTATTTATCTAAAAAGACTGATTTCCAAGAACGACTTTGAAATGTCTCCAACAATAAACATTATATACTAATACTGAAATAATAGTTAATTTAAAGTTAAAATGTATACTCTGAAAATATTATAATGGGACATATAATAGCACAGCCGAAAGGCCGTTTTCAACACTAAAATATTTGAAAATTATCTACGAAGCACTACATCAAAAAACAGTCTAAACTGGTTAGCTTCTTTATATATTCATGAAAATATTGAAGATAAGCCAGATAAGGTATTACAAAAGTTAAGTCTGTCAAAAAAAAAACTGAATCTTAATATTTAGATACCTACTCCGGCTTTCAATGTAATAATTTTATTTTTAGTTTGGTTTTAGTTCTGTTTATTTTATTTTATTTTTTCTGTGATTAATTGTGATATTATTTTCATATAAAAGATCTTTTAGTTTTGTTTCTATTTTAGAAAATATTGTTTGTTTCTTTTATATTTATTTTGGATTCCTATAAAATGTATTTGTTAAGTTAAATATATTTTTATAACAAGCACAGATATACACCCACTCAAACACAGACACACATACATAATACTTTCTCTTTCGTTTATTATCTGAATCCCCAATTATCTGAAGAATTAGCTCCCACAAGATTTTTTCTGGGTGCGCCCCTGGTGGAGATTCAATAATATTCGTTGACATCTCAACTGTTTTTAATATTCCAACATTTACACTTTTCTAGTGTAGCACTGATTATTTTCATTTTATATTGTTGCTGTTTTACTGTTACTGCTGTATTATTATTGCTGCAATTTCAGAGAGATGAATTAAGACTTAACATTTTGTACTTCCGCGGGTATTTTTCATTTATATGGTATGGAGTGATACAAAAAGAATATACCTAAATGACTTTCAATAAAGATTTCACTTTCTTTTTATTTCGCCAGTAAGAACGACGTAAGGCAATACTTCCTTTCGTTTTTAGGTTGAAATCACATGTGCGATACGAGTAGTACTATAAAAGAATACATTTAGGAAAACAAAATACAATACGAATATCGGCAGCCTGCAACATATACTTACTTTATTTCTTCCTACCATCATCTGTATAAAAATATAACACAAAGGCATCAGGGTCTGAATTATGTTGTGATGATTTAAAATATTGTAAGTATAATCTCTTCATCCGTAACATCATCCAGCATCCTATCTGTAACAAACAATAGATAATAAAAAGAACTTTTTTGTTTTTATACTGTTTTTGTTTTTCCTCATTAAAATTTAGCTATATAAGATTTGTATACTTCTATCCTACATTATAGAGTAAATATACATTTACAAAAATATAAACTCTTTAAGACCTTTCAAACTTTGACGTAAAGTATTGACGTCTTCGCTTTTCTTTCGCCGGGTTAGTTAATACAGATAATTACCTGGATCAACATAACCCCATGTTAAACCAAGAACCCTAAACAAAGAAGGACTGATCAATTCATTCATAAAAATTTGAAGGTCATTTTCAACAGATTTCTCACGTCAGTGGATCCCGTAACACGTCAGTGGATCCCTTATTGCCAAATTGGCCTCTAATTGCAATTTCAAAAATTTTCAGTCAAAGTATCCAACCCAATATTATTTCAGAGATTGTATTAATGTAATCAAATGTGATTTTAAAGTATTTATATATGTGTTTTACGATATATATCTTACGATTTGAAGTGCGTTGTGCAAAAATCGTTGTCGATTTGACAACTGTGATAACTTGTGTTTTGTTAATCAGTGCACAGATTACTATGATATGATACAGAAATACTTTGATATGATGACATGACTGATGACAGTGATGGCATTCCAAAAACAACCGAGACATTCTACATGACAATGTGACATATATAGGTTATGTTAAAAGGTTAAAGCTGTTAAATTAAAACAAAGAGGATATTTAAATTTCAAATCTCCCGCTAAAGGGAATCCACTGACGTCACATAAGTGATAAACAAATGTGATTGGCTGTTACTGATTGATCAGTCCTTCTTTGTTTAGGGTTCTTGATGTTAAACCTGTTGCCATATGTTCTTTGTTATCTTTTCTATCTGTTATTTGCTGAGCTTCTTATTTTACTCCTTCCTTGTAATTAGAGGTCTATCTGCTTGAGTTTATT
The DNA here is from genome assembly GCA_963924545.1 of Pogonocherus hispidulus. Taxonomy (NCBI): domain Eukaryota; kingdom Metazoa; phylum Arthropoda; class Insecta; order Coleoptera; family Cerambycidae; genus Pogonocherus; species Pogonocherus hispidulus. Next base: position 18,025,285 of record OZ004696.1, read on the forward strand.
ATCATTTATGTTCTTCATCACTGTGTTGTACCCATATTTTTCTTCTTTGTTATGGCTTGTCTGAGTATTTCTAACGTGAGTATATCTAAGCAGATCCCTACTTAGGAATGTAGAGTAACATTGCTATTAACAAATTCTGTTAAATTCACATATTATTGATTAGGTAAGAAGTAGGTATAGTTTAACAATACACAGAACTACTAAGAAAAATGTTCGTGACTGATAAGGTTCCATTTGCAATTCCCGGACATCTTGAATCCTGAATGTGTACCTAATTCAGATTCTTGTCAAGCACGTAAAGTAAACTGGTGTTTGACATATTCAGTGATACTGAATGCCAATGAGCAAATCGCAACGGACACCGCTCTATCGCTTCTCTAACTTTATTGATGTTTAAGTCCGTATGTACTATAATTGGTCTTTCTGGGGACTTTTTATGTCAGTTGAGATATATCTCTAATGGTCCTAACCCCCAAGTTAATGGGTTAGGACCATGGGTTATGGATCCACTTTTTAAAATATTGTTTAATATTGAACCTAAAATCTTCAGATTCCAGATATTAATGATCACTAATACTTAGTTGACAGCTTTTAGAAATAATAAGGCCATTTCAATTGTCGTGTTGAATTTATTTGTATGCTGCTTCTTGTATAATATATGCTAATACTGTATTATAAACTTTTTCAACCAGTTTACTGATTATACTGCTAAATAATATCTGTTTGCCACCTTCCACTGAATGATTAATTTACATTTCAAGGGTATCTCAATAAATAAGTAGGTAAAGTATACTATATTTACGATAGCTATTCCTCACTGCCATGTAAAGGGAAGTCTTTTTAACTAAACCAAGTTTCTTAATTACTATCATTAAGGCTTCCATTTATTACTCTTTTTATCTTCGTGCTAGGTGGGTTTTCTAGCATGAAAAATTGCTATTAACCTATAACTGATAAGAGTTTATTATAATCTTCCAAGCTGAACTATCTGAAATATTTTTTGAATAGCAATGATTTTAAGTAGTACATATGGCTGGTTTAAATATGTTAGAAATAGAAGAATAGAAATGTTAGGCTTGATGTTACAATAGTGAAACTCATGATATACCTATTGGTGCAGTCCAATAATGCATTAGATGTTTATAGAAACAAGTAGGTACTGAATTTGTTCTAGATTTGTTTCTTTTATTAAATACCTTACACTACACAGTAAAAAAAGACAAATGGTGAAATTACTAAATGGTAATCGTAATTTGCTGTAGTGTTATTTTTGACACGAACTGGGTAGTATAATGACTAAACCTTTAGAACTCATATTACACGAACGATATACCCGCCAAGTTTGTAGAAGTACTCATAAATTGTAGTAAAATTTACAAAACCCTGTGTTAAAAATGAATCAATCCGCCATAAATACGGAATAATTACAGGGTGAATAATTAACTATTACACATTACCTTGTAAAATCTACTATGTTAAATTACTTTTATGTAATGTAATAATACACCGATATGTCTAACACTGCCAAGTGTGGACTATATACACACTGATGAGTGTGGATTCAGTGTTAAAATCAGTCGAATTTTTTTACTGTGTGTGGATCGTTATCGTAATCGTTATACTAAGCAGGTGTAGTGCCAAAAAGGATAGTCTTTTTGGCACTCTAAATAGTAAAATATAGTAGTTAATAATTGCTTTCATTTTTTATAGTATGTTTTTAATATAATTTTTTGACTTGTTTAACTGTTTACATCTTTCTTTATGTAGGAATCAAGCCAAAAATTTCACTAAGAGATAAATTATTAATGAAATAATCAAATATTATGGTTCAATAAAGTTTTATATTTCCTCATTACCTATAATCCGAGATATACAAAGGATTAACCTTATTATTTTTGAAATATGTCGCAAACAACTACTTTGCGTGCAATATGCACTGCCCAACATTGAATTACAACGTCATATCTTGACATAACCTCAACTTAAATTAAATAAATTAAATATATAAACATTTATTAATATTTAATATGTATTAAATACGATAAGTTAAGGTTACGTCAAGATATGCCGCTGTAATTCAATGTTGGGCGGTGCATTCTGCACGTAAAGTAGTTGTTTGTGGCATCTTAAAAATAATAAGATTATTTCTTTGCACACCTAGGATTATAGGTAACGAGGACATATAAAACTTTATTGAACCATATTATTTGATAATTTCATTAATTATTTATCTCTTAGTTAACTCTTTGCCTTAATTTCTATATAAACGACGATGTAATCAGCATCTATTCTAAATAAGTACCTAATTTTTAAAAGTTGCATCTCAAACATATTGACAGTTGATTTAAATTTAGTTTCCAGGATTTAGATGCAATTGCCTCACAGGGTAATTGCATCACTTTTAAGAAATGTCCTGAGTGTTATGCTTATATACAATGTATATACAATGAAATTCAGTATCTTGACTTTATAACCTTTTTGCCATTTTCCTTGAAATTAGTATTTTAAATAAAACTCAGGATAAATAATACCTTAAGATAACTGGTGACCAAATAATTAATCAAGTTGTATATTAATATCAAGTTAAAATTAACTTCAAGCAGGCTTCGCATAGCATTGATTTTATAAAAGCACCCTTTATCGATTAAAAATTAATAAAGGCAGTACACTTCCTTTAGTATTTATAGAAATAATTCGTACACGTCCATCAAATAAATATATCAGCATTTTAATCAGCATAATAAATGAGTTAATTTATACTGAAGTAAAGTACACATATAACAGTAATGTGTAATGACAATGACTATATTTACCAAATCAGGCAGAACGTCAGTTAATCAATCGATAGTTGACCAGTAAACCAGAGGCTAAGATTAGAATTATGGAAATTGTACTTGTAATTTAAATCGTATCAATCCCAAAATGTATGTTAAGTTTAGCAAATTGCATATTTTGTAATGGTAAATATTAGTAATGATAACAATATGGCGCAATGATATAGAAAATTCAAATAGGAAAAACAGGCAAAAGACTACAAATAATTTTCTTAAATCTGTTTTAAACAATGTCTAAATGAGATAAATTAAATAAGAACCTTTGTCGGATTGCCTATTGGATATCAACGACAAATAGTGAATAATACTATACGAAAAAGAAAATAAATATTTAGTGCACATGTACTACTTACATTATTATTATAAATTATTAATATTACTTTATATAAAATTTTCTTAAATCTTAACTATCCAAAATAAAGCTCTTGACTCAAAAACCTCTTAATAATATAACAAATATAAAGTAATTGCAGTCAATTATTTTAAAACCTGAAATCGGAAGTTAGTAAGATTGTTGATATTTGTACATATAAATATACAAATAATAAATACAATAATGATTAATTTTCATTATCTTGTGATAAAATTATAATAAATAATATATATAATAAAACTTGGTATAGTGGTACTCTTCTCTCCAGGTATATTTCTCTCTTCAGAAGTAATTAATTGGCTCATCTTCTTTTATGGGAATTTCTGATAAACTAAAAAAAAGTAAATACACCCCTACTACAAAAAGTCGCACAAGGATCGTCATGTATTAATCGAAATAGATAATATGTAAATAAGTAGTGTATTGCTTACGTAAAACAATAGCAGGGATATTAAAATACTGGATAAGAATCTTAATCTCAGCTGGAATGAAATTTGAAAAGCGTTTAGACATGCTAACGTTGCATAGTTCGGAATATTTTCCTTCGCAAAGTTTGTAGGTAATCCTATAAAGTACACTTTTCGTGTAGATATGCATATTTTTATATTGTTTATGAAAAAAGGAATGCAAATATTCTAAATGTTGGGAGTAATTGACGCCAGTGCCAGTTTTAAAACAAACTGCGTGGTTTATTCATTATTATGAAGGTAGTACGTATTAGAAATTATACAATGTACATAGTTTCCACGCTTGTAAATTTACTCATAAGTTTTAATAAAACAGGAAAATTGTGTGTTCAAAATTATTACCTCTCATACGTTGACATGAAATTTTGTGAAAACACGTTTTACCTTCATTTTCATAGTTTCATGTAACTGGAGCTAATAATGGACACATACCTAAACAATGGATATTTATAAAATTAATGTAACAAACTGTTACCTAAATAGGTTGGGAGAAAATTTAATAAAATTACATTTATTGGGATTATGAACATCAGCTATTGAATCATATAGAATAAAACTATAGAGCTCACAAAACATGTATTTTGACATTAATTCAACTTATTTGTGGCAGAGCATTATATACAATTCATAAAAAATATTTTCCAAAATATTATTTTATTAGTTACTAATAAAAGGTAGGAAATCAGAAAATAATTGAGTATTGAAAGTGTATAGTCCAAATATAATAATGCTTGAAGTGGAATCGATGAACGATTCCACTACATATGGCACTCTGACGAGCGCATAACAAGTGCGAAATCGGTCAGTCTCTGATGGTTGATCTCGATGAAAGATGTGGCGACTTACATGGAGATGCCGGAATAATGCAACGCCAGTCGGGGCGCATTGGCCGTGGAGTAGTTCTTTTCGGCATCTCCTTCCAATAAATTTTCGGCATCTCCTTTCAATAAATAAGTAGGATTGCCTTCCTCAAAGACAATAGAAGTCACCAGTCGGGGCACATTGGCCGTGGAGTAGTTGTTTTCGGCATCTGCCTCCAATAAATTATTGTTATTGGTTATGCAGAATCAAAACCAGTCGTATAAATTTTACATCTATTAAGTTAAATTGGGGCAAGACATGATAACAACTCAGTTTTGTATAATCTATAATGGGGTTCAGCAGGAACCCCATTATAGTACTTGGATGGGTGACTATTCAGGTAATAGGTACTAGCGGCCTGTCCGTCGGTGAATTTACGAAACTCTTCAAGAAGCTATTTAAGAAGCTATACAAATTTAGGTGAGGTTTGTTTATGTAGAAGAATCATCCCTCAGATAGAACGTAAATCCGTAGGTCCTTTGTTTATGTAATGATAGGTAGAAACTAAACGCAGTAAACAAACTGAAGTGGGCTCAGCTAAGCTAAATTTTCAGATTAGGGATTGCTCATCTTCTGGCTTATAGCATATCCCTGAATAGACTTTTATTATAAGTCCGCCTTTACAGATTCGCAGGAATGTGGAGAGGTATGCAAGAATGTGCAGACAAACAAGTTTCATTACATTTTAGTTCTTGTTTTTAGGTTATTTGTGATTGTCTCTTTATGTAGGTATTTGTAATTCTCTTTAAAATCAGAATTCTTTATTAAACGATGAAGAGTATTATATTTTAAGGACTAAATAATATTCTATATGTATAAGTTGCAAAACTTAATCAAGCGGAGATTATATTATTTAGATAGAATCAATCTCAAGTAAAACCTCAAGTGTGAAAATGACTCCAAATTTCTTCCTAAGTAATGTGCACAGAAAATCCGAAGTAATCGCGCTCATTCCCAAGTAAAAACATGAATTAGTGTGTAATTTATGTTCGGTTTGTGAGCATAAAGTCGGAGTAATAAAAATGATAAAATAATCAGGACTGCACCCGGAACTTTTTATCCGTTTGGTGAAGGACATGGAGAGTTTAATATTAAAACTTCCTTAATAGCTTATAACTCTGTATGGACTGAAACTTTAGATTAACTGCTTTTTTATCGTAACTTTATAAATTACCTAAGTCACTCCCCCATCAACAGGCAAGTGGCTTAAAATTAAAATTTTATCTAATTATGTTTCCATTATTCCTTTCCTTCTTCTGTTTTCGCTGGGTAGAATTTCATAAAAATAAATGAGATAAATACTTAAAACTTATTAAGTTACCAACATTTTACAATTTGAATATTTTAATACAAATACATAATTTTAGACAATACCCATCCGTGTGGACAAAATACAGAATATACAGGGTGATGTTGCTCAATAAGGAAAGATCTATTACTAATTACCGAAATACATTTGGTAAAAAGGAGGGCGAGCCAAGGCTAGGTACAATATTCTCACAATAATTTACCATGTGACTTACGATTAGTAAGTTGATGATTACAAAAACTATTGAAATGGTAATGTTAGAATTTCTGTTTCAAGTTTAACAGTTTCTTTGTTGACATTTATTTCTTCCAATAATGTCATACTCATATCCTCCGTAAGCGAATTCTGGAGATTTTCTCCCATCACTTGCAGAATATTGTCACTGTCTATTTTGCTTTGCTTGCCTTTGCTTGATTTCTGAAAATAGATTCGATAATAAGAGTGAGAAGAAGAAGTTAGTCGAATATCTGGAGGGGAAAGACTTCGGGTATTTGCGTCTGCATCTGTCACTACCGCTATCATTTTCACTTTATAAAAATATACCAATTAATTCACATTCTCCAGTACTATTATTATTTTTTTATTTATCTGTGTAAGTCTAGTCCTAAAGTAGGGATCATCCGTTTCTACGCTGTTTCTTGGGATTTCCTGATCTTTGAGAAGCAGCAATAATCCGAAATACCACAAACTGTAGATGTCTTCCCTGCCCGCACCAGATTTTCTAAGTCTATGACTTTCTCATCTATTCTTTTTGAAAACAGGTCAATTCAATTCCATTTATTTTTTTCTTTTACCACGTCCGTATTCGCGTCTGGCTTTATTTGCTTCAAAACTGCCACCAGTAGCTTATAAAAATCTTCCTTATAATTTCGATTCATATATACTCCTTACTTTTGACCTTCCAAATGCCTTCCTTTGATGGGTAATTGTAAATTCACGTATAACATCTTCTTTGCGCCGAATAACCATTTTGTTCACTAATTTCAATCTACGCACACCAAAAATCACTTTGAAACTGATAGCCTCTTGAACAATTATCCAACATGGACAATTTTGCGCGCGATGTGACGTACAAAATCAACAAAAGTTTGATCTTATCAGCCATGAAGGAGCCATCAGTTTTGTGATACACAAAAAATTTTTGCATATGTGAAAGTTTCGAATCACCGTGTATGTCCCGATTATGGTGCAACTATTTAATTAAACTAATTAACAGTGTCTTCAAAAATATTGTCATATGCTGTTCAGACTTCCCAAAGTTGATCTTCGGTACACCCTGGAAAGTATCTAAAAGCATTGTGTTTTAAGTTGTTCAAGTTTTAAGTAGAAAACGTTATCGAAACAATTGTCGTTTCCATCCTAAATCGTAAATTGTATTTGAAATAGCAGATGTAAATACCCTATACAACTTGAAATTTTTATAAAATTGTGTTATTTGTATTGCATGTTGATTACTAATAATCAGAGCTACGCTTAAGTAATTACATTGTCTATGTACGAATCCCTTATACAAATTCAGTAATAACTCAGTTGTAGATAATAAAATTACTAGATAGTAATTACTTAGATAATAAATTTACTAAATTTTAGAGTGATAGTATTCCCTCTACCTACTAATTTCCATAATATACATGGAATACTATTAAGTGATGCTTATTATTGCATGTGGAAAGCGGAAACAGTTTTATAACTTTTTTATTACTTACATGGTGGTAAAGTAGTAACGATCTAATGATTACGATTAATATTAATTCTAGTCGACGATTATAGGCAATTTTGAGTAATCGTTGAAGTTTTAAAACTATTCATCGTATTTATGTAATTGCTATATATTTGCAAATCACTTCTTGTGTTTAATTAGTTAATGTAAAAATCGATCTAATAATTACTGAGAGGATAATCTAAAATTTCCCGAGGAATTGATTTATTAAATTAAATGCAGGATGTTTTAAATAATCTATAAAACAAGCAAGTTTACTTGGTTCCAATGAACCCGGAAGCCGGCTAAAGTGGCTAATATTTTACTTAAAAATAAAGTAAGCTAAGCTTACAATTAGAGCTATCACTTTTCAGGTTCCTTAATGCACACTTACATAGTTTTGAATATACGGATAATCCACGGTTGATGTGTGATATCGTTATGTATCGTTAGGCGCATGACGATACATAAAAGTAAACTCAACGAATGAAATCATGTTTGTCAAAGTGTGATTTCCTGGTTCTGTCAGTTTGGGAATTAAGTGTGTTATGGCTAATTGGGAAATAAACCAAGTGTTTTATTACTACGCAATCTGTAGTACAGACACAAAGGTGCTTTTCATGTGTCACGTCGCGGACGCATTCCAACAAGAAACACGATTTGGATAAGATGTTTTGAAGAAACAGGCTTCATCGTATCAAAATTTCTTGGTGGTACTCGTATAATTTGTACTCCAGAAAATATTGAAAGGACCAGGCAATTGGTTTGGTGAAGGACATTGCGTTCTGCCGTCAGGCACGCGATTGCTTTAAATATTTCAGATCGAAGCTTATCATGCATTTTGCAAGAAGACACACTATCACGCATTTAAAATACGGATTGTTCATAAGAGAATGACATTAATAAAGGAGCCCGTTTACGTTTCTGCAGACAAATGTTAGAAGTGTTAAATAACGATCCAAATGTTCTCAATGGGCTTATCATGTTCATCTCATCTCATTTTCATCTAACTACATACGTTAACAAACAGAATTTTCATTATTGGTTACATGACATTCCAAGGGAGCTGCATGAACGACCTCTTCACTACCGAAAAGTGACAGTATGTTGTGCAGTATCCGCTTTTGACCTAATCGGACCATACGTTTTTGAGGAAAACAACCACACCGTTACCGTTAAATCTGACCAATATGTTATGATGTTGGAGATATATGTATATACTTTAGAACTTCAAAGAAGGGGCCAAAATATTGTATGGTTCCAACAAGATGGTGCCACTGTTCATACCAGTAGGCGAAGTTTAACTGTTTTACGGCAAATATTTCCACGTCGCCTGATTTCACGTTTTGATGACATACCAAGGCCTTCAAAATCCCCGGATCTGACAGCACCAGATTATTTTCTTTGGGGTTACTTAAAGGCAAAAGTGTACACTACTCGTCCTCAGACAATACAAGACTTAAAAGATCAGATTAGGGAAAGAGGTAAATGGAATTGGTCAAGATTTGCTTCAGAACATGTTGAAAAATTTTAGGAAGAGAGCACAAGTGTGCGTCAATGAGCATGGCGGACATCTTAAGGACATAATTTACAAACATAAAAAATTAACAACAATGAAGTTCATGTTTTAGTACCGGTTGTTTGAATCGCTACATTTATTTTTTCACATCAAGGTTTTTAAAATAGTTCAATCCTGTTGTCGCACCCTGTATATATATATACAAAATTATAAAACATATGATGTTCCACAATTGGTCGGCCCATATTTGACACCCTGTGTAATTTGCACTAGCTTTCGTATATTCTACATGTTTCGATACATTTCAGTGTTAGTCCTTAAAAATTTCAAGTGTTTAGGTTAGAAACTGAAAGAGATAGAACGGGGTAAATGTAACTATGATTTATGAGATCTTTTTGTAAAAATCAAAATAATTCGAAAACGATTAAGAATAAGGATAGGGTATGCTTATGAAACTTAACTTTAAACGAAGTGGAATCCAAAAACGAAATAAAAAATATCATATTCCATTTGAAATAAGCTAGTTCACATCGACTTCCGGTTCCACCGGAAGTCGCAACTCAACAGCAATATTTTAATCGATAGAATATTGCAAGAAACCTCCGTATAAAAATTTTCAGAATTCTAGTATGCGTAATACGAGGGGCGAGAGGGGCGAACACATTGGCCAGAAGGTGTACACCTACTTCCCTCTTTAGACGTACATCCTGTAATTCCCCCTTAAATTATGGGAAATCCTTAGTAAATCCTAACTACATCCCTCTAAATTCCATGCCAGTCTAGTAAATCCTCCTACATGCTAATAATTCCCCAGTAAATCACCTACATCCCAGTAATTCCCAAGTAAATCCACCTAATTAATTTAATTATTGTAGTAAATTTCAGAAATTATTCCAGTACTGGTCTTCTGTACTGGTCTCTATTCACCCCTCATCATTTTTACATTTACAAACTCCTGAGATTTATATTAATAAACATTATATTATATATTTAACCTCTTTATTTAAATTCTTACAAAAACAATATAATAAAAATCAAAAACCAAACAATTCTCGTTAAAAAAATTAAAAAAAAATTGAACAAAAAATATTAACATAAATCAGGTTTGTTTCTTACAGAATACATTATGTACAATATAAACTACTCATTTATGTAACAAATATAAGTAATAATAAATGCGAACTGTATTCAGTTATTTTGTTTCATTATAAGTAAAAGATATTGTTTCGTACTCATCTTGTGTTAACTGGAACTCCTCCTAATTAAGAGATAGACACTGGCGAGAACCTGAAGCAAAAGTTATAGGACCATAAAATGTATACTTCCTTTCGACTTCCTCAATATCTTCTTTCTTCGGCCAAAAAAAGACCCTTTCACTTCTCTTTCTTTGCTTCAAAAACTTCATTTTACACTTTTGCCGATTGTTTGATTGCTTGCAGTGTCTTATGATAAAGGCTGGTATATAGCCTTTATCATAAGACACTGCATAAAATTTGTCACCTTCCAATCTAAACTCCAACGGCTTGGTACTTGATGCCGCATCATCCTCTGAATCATTGCTAATACTGCTTGAAAACCTTTCGGTATCTGTGCTGTCATCATATTAAATTGCAGAATCATCTTCAGATGTTTCAGATGATATAGATAACTTTCTTTCTCTTATTTTGAACACAAAATAAGAGAAATTATAATAATATTGCTACTCCTTTGTCGACTAGGTTGTCGACTCAACGACTCAAAACAATACCCGGCACTTAACTTTAAAAGTGCGGTTATAATATTAAAAAGAGGGTTCTAACGATAAATTAAGTAGATGTAATATCAAACTGATTCAGATATAATTTTATAAGGACATAAGTGCTTACCTTGCTGTTTTATATATAATTTACGGCACTTATTACACTAATACTGGCACTAAGCACACAAAACAGTACAAGAGCATGGCCCGTTAAATGAATTTAGCGTAATGCACACGCGCATTAGCCAGTACATCCTAGGTAAATGCCTCATAAATCCTCAGAAAATCCCCACGAAATCCTGTACATCCTTCGAAATCCTAGTATATCCCGTACATCCCAGTACCATCCTAGGAAATCCCCGTACATCCCCAGTAAATTCTGGTAATTCCTCATAGGTGTACACCATAAATCCCCATATGTTCGCCCCTCGGCGTAATATTCCATAAACGACTAACTAAAGGTCTACGTGGTACACCCTGTATTATTGAAACATTACTCTATATCCATTGAGTGGCAAAATATATTCTTTAGTCTATATCTATTATGTATTAATTTCATACCGTTACCGTTATTCTTTTCGATTAAATGCATCTCAGGTAATTCTATAGGCTGAATTGCGGTTATTGATATACTAGCTTAAAAGTAGAAATTACATTCTGCTGGATTCATTATTGAAATAAGTAATCAATATTAATTTAATACATTAAAGTAGATACAGGTTTGTTTCTAGGCAGGTCTTTGGCTTATCCAATATTTAAACGGTAAAAGTTAACCATGTCCCTTGATGTTTGCAAGCATGGTTATATAATCACGAAAGAATATTAAAAACATCCAATTATGTTCAGTTTATAAATTACATCATTTTTCCATTAAAAATAGAAAGGCTGCAACATCCAGCTGCAGTAAAAAATTTAAATTTATAGAGCTTAATCCATTTAAAAGAGAAGTAGTAAAACACTGGTTATTATACACAGTGGTGTACAGGGTAGGGCAAAACACATACTTGAACAGAACATTCCCTAACAGTAAGGTAGATTATTCTTTAAAACGAAGGTCTGGTGCACACTAAATATTCATGAAACGCCAAACGCATAATTGCAAACAAATGTCTAGGGAGTCCGAAATATTTCAGTGATATACTAATACAGAAGACAACATTAAGATAACAAAATAATTATACATACACCCAGACTCACACGTCCAGTGGGTCTGGGTGCACATAAAATGTGTTCTGCTCTTTCATCATCTAGTATTTTGAATGGCAGTGCCCAGTTATGGCCAATTAAAGTTGGCAGGAGCAACCTGTTTAAAGTTTTTTTAGTTCTTCTTTTCGAAGAGTTTGTTATGCCTGCGGATGAACTTCGGACGGTAGTTTTTGCCGTATTGGAGCAGCTCACCTCAGCAAACGAGTTGCTTTGGGCAGTACTCGAGAATATACCAAGCACCGGTTCTAGACAGTAAACCGCTTTATTCCCTTTCTGGCCATACCGACTGAATGATTGATTAAATAATATTTTTTGTGGTGGATTATAGACATTATGTATACCTGTATTTAAATTGAAGAGATAGTGATAAAAATAGTTTCTATGAACATATAATTGACGAAAAATTAAATAAATTTTTTTGAGGTATCTCGAAGAAGGTATGAATAAAGATAGGCAGATTCTTTATATTACCAACTTAAACAAGTTACCAAAAGTGATAAGCTAGAAGAATACTACCCCTACGTTCACATGACTTATTTTTCCTTAATTTTTTTGTTATTAAACAAAGATTTTTATTTTTCAATTATCTTTGGCTAAAAAAACCTAATTTTGGGCTGCAATAAAATGCAGGAGTTTTCGGAGATAAATCAGATTTAATCCAGATATCTCTATAGGTTTAAGGACTTATTATGAACACCCAGTTACTATTATTTTACATCGAACGATGTGACAGCGGAATAAAAAGACTTTTTAGCAAAATGTGATATTTCATCAATGTGCTAACCACATGCTAACCAATGCTAACCAATGTGCTTATATAGCGTTGTTTTTTATTAGTTTTCATTATACGTTCTATTTATCCATAACATTAATGAAAATATTCAAGCTATCGATTGCGGCCGGTTTCTCCTGTCCCCTTCGGCACGTCTATGGCAGTAATTTATGCACTGCTTAATGAACTACCACATAAATTGTATCGTTATAGTTTTATATGCTTTTTACGCATACTTACATCATGTGCAGTATATCAAAACGTTCTCTCAGTGAGTAAAAGCTCAAAACGTATATTATTCTCTGGAGAACAATCGGAGGAAGTAAATATTTAATTTTTTCCGTTCTGACAAGGAAGATGATTAATCATAATAATAAATTAACGATATTGTGCTGCGCTTGAAATGAAAAATTTTCCTACTGGGAAACTTATTCGTGTTTTTAAGACTATATGCACAGATTTTCCTGCGTCTACATTGTACATAATAAAAACTCTGGCAAAAAGATATTTCAAAAGTAAACTGGGAACTCTGAAATGTCTCTATTCAGCATTAAAGCAGTCTAAATAGAGAATGGCCATTTATCGCACATGTCAATATTTTTCCATCGATTGAGGATTATGCTGCAACTAGTTAAACACTAATTTATACTAATGTTTTAAAGGTTGTTACATATTTTTCATGGATTTTATATATACAGGCTGATTCAAATTCGGGTCTATGCATGGGGATCTCGGAAATGGTAAGAGATACGAAGTGGGTTAAATGGGGGCAAAATTGCGCAATTAGGGAACCAATAACCACCCAGGAAGAGAGCGGCACTTGTCGCCCCCGGCTGAGACAGACTACCCCCGGCGGGTCAGACATGCAGGCGAAGAAAAAAGAAAAGAAAAGCACTAGAAGATAGGATCTTCTAGTGCTTCCTGGCTCTACCCTGCCCATCCTGTAGGGTAGAGCCAGGACAGGAGGAGACCCCACAAATCGCCCACATTTCAGATCTATCACTTTTTGTAATCGGGATTGGTGAAGGATGGTCCACCTCTACGAGGCAGTCCAGGGCTACAGCCATGGGGAGGGTAAAGACCGACAATCCCGTTCGGCCCCCCACCATCCCAGGTCATGACCACGGCCAATGGATATTGGCGCCAGGGAACCAATATAATGGCCGAAAAATGTCAATGCTGACTTGGTTGGTTTTTAGAATATCTTAAAAAAATTGATATTTTGGAAATTCGTTTTTATTTTATTCCAACCTTATTTGCGTAGATATTGAAAAAGAACCACTTCACAGCAACTTTTTATCCTCTATGGAATGGCATAATTACTTTTTCACAAATTGTTTTGTCTTTTCTAGGCCATTATCAATTATTTTTTTTTAAATACAGCCCAGGAAGTTTTATTACAGTTTTTAAATTATCTGTCTTCTGATACTGCCATCGCCCAGAGTTTTTTAGTCAGTCTCTCGTTTTCGGGTTTTTTTTTTCGTTTAATGTGTCGTATTGCCCAAAAAAGTCCAAGAGATTATCAAAAAAACTTATTTTCACACTACGTATTTATAGTAAATTAAAAATGGATTTTAAACTCAACAAAATTTAGGTTAAGTAAATCAATAAAGTAAAATCAATAAAAACAACAAAAGGACTTATAATGGATGTTCTAACTGTCTCTGTTTAACCGGAGCTAAAGCATTGAGAAAAAGCATTGCTTATAGAAGAAGAATACTTGGTCGATATACCCTTAGCAGAGCGTAATAGAATATGGCACCCTCTCACAATTCAAGGGAGGCATGCCCATACTTAAATGGGGAATTTTCAAAGTGATTGATCACAAATAAATGTCCTGTTAGGTGGCCACCAAGATTTTCTTATGAGATTATTTCTTAAGGGGTGTCATAAAAATTATAGATACAGAAACTTCGGTAATGCGGGTATATTCTTCCAGAGTATTTCTCAAAAACCTAAGCAATGCTTTTTGTCAATGCTTTAACTCCGTAATAATTTACTGTAAATCTTATTTTTATCTTGTATTTAGACGAGATAGTTTTAACCAGAATCTAACCTAATTCCGTGCTACAATAAAATTGAAAAATATGAAAAACGGAATAAACACAGGGATCAAATTTCAATAATTCAAACTTTAGAGTTCAATACTGCACATATCCCCACTGAGCTAGTAGTCCTCACACTTTTTAAAGCTTGGCCCAAAAGCTTTAAAAAGTGTGAGGACTTTTCTAAACCGTCTAGGAGGTGTGAGGAATTCTAAAGCTAGAATAATTTTATGTGCGATCCTCAGTACGTAAAGAAACAGAGGCTAAACGGTAGTAAAATATTTCCGACTTATAGGCGCAAACCTTATCTTCAAGGTTCGGGTCCATTTCCTCAAGACGAAAGTAAAATGGTACAAAAATACTTTGTATTTCTTTGTTTTAGGACTATACATCATGTTCATTAGAATATGATGTATGGTCCTAGATAGTAAAACGTTTTGGACCAAAAGAATACAAGAATATCCCGGAACTTGCAATAGAAGCTCAGAAGAAAATTTTAAATTTTCATAAAATTTGCGACGCGTATTTTTTCGACCCGAATTTTTCGTACAGATGACTAGCTAGAAAGGGATCTGAAGTGGTTTTGGACAATGGAAAAGGATTCAGCTTGTGGAGTTACAGCGATCTGCGCTCGGGGCTCTGGGAAGATGGGTGGAACTAAAACACAGGAATTAGTGGGTCTTAAAACTAGGATAGAGTCAAGGAACTGATGGAAGATCTTTTGCAGAAAAGAGTAATAGGGATGCTGGGTACAATAAACCTCGGTTCACAAGTTTGATAGGGTTCATTAGAGGATACTGCCATCTTAAGAAACATCTGTATAATACAATATTAGCAGAATACCTGTATCCCGGGTCTCTGAAGATGCAGACGAGACTGCACTGCATACTCTAGGTGAATATGAGAGCTGTGTGATGCTCGTATGAGGCTATGAGAAAACTATTTTGGGAAAGTTATAAGATGAGGGATGTTTCGCTAGGAGACCTTTGGACTTTATGCAAATAACGATGCTCCCTGAATAGGGAATCAGTGGGATGTACAATAAGCCTGGGTGTAGTCGCTGTGCATTGGGACTCATTCAGAGAAATCGATCCACATAAAAAAGAAGTGTCGTTAAAACACAAGCCAGAAATCGCCTCAAAATAGCAATAATATTTTTTAGTGTATCAAACATAGAGCTCAGATTTGAGTTTCTGAAAAAAACTGTCAGATTTTTGCATTATTTTTTTCACATTGTACCAACAGCAGTATTACTTGTTTTTCTACTGTTTCAGTCAATATTTAAGTAGTGTATAAATATTTCAGTTGAAAATTAGGTTGATATGGCATGGCTATCGAGCGCTAGTCACTTCCTTCCGTGTAATCAATCAGTATTTAAATGACATCTGTCATGCTCAGGTGCGATTATTTTGAAAATAGCCTACACATCTTTATATCACAATGCCAAATGTTTGAACTAACAACATTTATCCATTATAAATGGAGTACACAAATCACTGTAATATATTTTTTCAATTCGAAACTGTCCGTTCGCCTATTATTTACTGACGAAGTAGTCTTCATGAAAAATGATATGTATCATCCGAATGTTATTAAAACGAACATATTTTACCTCACTGAATATACGGTAGTGACGCGTGTTACTCATTACCAGTATTCGTTGAAACTGAATTTATGGACAGCTACTTTGATAAATTATTTCAGTGACCTACATATTCTTTCACTGCCCGTACAATGTGATTTTTGTGCGGATTAAGACTAACTCGGCTGTGAACATTTCAGATTTGTTTAGTTTTGGAAATAAAATCCTGGAACGGCTCTAATTCTTGAAGCGAAACGTTTAACTTTTGTTCCCTTTTTCGAAGTCATGAAGCCCATATACTCATTCATGAGTGATCCATTATTATTTATATGACGTTTCTGAAAATTTAAATTTAAAAAGGTACAGGTAAAGATAACACTGACATAGTTTGCCACATAAGACCAAAACATTATACTGCACTCGACGAGCGTTTCGCCAACCAAGTTGACATCATCTGCAGATGATTAAAACTGGATGAAGATGATTAGTTTTTTTTCACGGTTTGCACATTGATGATTATGGTTAAAACGTTTAATCATCTCCAGATGATGCCAACTTGGTTGTAGAAACGCTCGTCGAGTGCAGCATAGTGTTTTGGTGTTATGTGGAAAGCTATGTCAGTGTTATATTCACACCAAAGGTTGTAACTCCTTTCAAGACAAGTAAAGATAAATATTTTGCTTAGTTTTAATATGAGGTTTTATAACAAATTGTTTTTATTGTAATATATATTATCACTAATACTAATAACAAAAAAATACTGTATTATAAATAATAATGAATAAATTATTATATACAGGGTGATATAGATTTAATATTGATAACTTCAGGAATCGATAGAACTTCGCTTAGAAGATCGCTTTTCCCTCTTAACTTTCGAACCATTCATCCGATTGAAGTGAAATTCGGAACTCAAACACTCCTTCTGATCTTACATAAGCTTCTTAAGTTTTAACCACCCAGTCCTCTTAGAAGTGTATTTTGTATGCTACCCCCTCTCTTACTTTATTTCAAAAATTCAACAACAAAAAAATCATTAAGACAGCGGCACACCGTTTTTGCGTGATTAATTATGAAACTTTTTCGTTTCTTGTTTCTGAGATACCTATTCAATGAAATTCGTGACAGTGTAGCGCCATAGTCGCGTAAATTTCATTCAACGTTATAGTGAGCCATGAAAAACAAAACTCATAGTGATTAAATCAACTTCAATCAATCAACGCTCACTTCAATCGAATGAGTGAATAAGGTAAAAGCGGGAAAAAATCCTACTTCAACGTCCCCTATCTCTGAAACGATGCGATTTAGGATATTAAACCTGAATCACCCTGTATAATAAATAAATGATGCCGTATTATAATTTCTTATTAGCAAAAAAGAAAACACAAATATCTGAAAACTATTGAATATAACCCAAATAGTTATTATTATATATAATTGGGTTAAGATAAATAGGTAATTTCAATTTTTGCAAGATATACCTAGGTATAGTGTGCCATTAAAAAAATTATAATTAAAATTATGAAATCGGTGTTAAATTTTATAGAAAAATTCACATTGGTCAGGTTTTAGAAATAAAAAAATAGGTTGAGAATTAGGGAGAATTAGGAAAACAATCAGGGAGAGTTATTTTTACGCAGACCATAGTGTACCTCTAATTACTCCTGAATGTTTATTTTTGTAACATATTTATTACTGCCATGGTTTGTAGTTTCATATTCTATGTACGTTATTTCTATGTAAAATTGGTAATTTATAGAATTTCAATTTGTTCAACTATATTATTGTTCAATAAATATGTTGTCGGACTTGTTGCTAAATATTTATGTGTGATTTAAATAAACTTTCAACACGTTACTCACCATGTGCCAAAACATTATCAAAATCAATATTAACATAAGGCATTAGATTTACATTAGGCAAATTTATGCAAAACATGAGAGCTTGATAAAAAAATGGGTTTTGTGACAGTGAATAAATTCTAGGTCCGAAGCGGTTTAGTTCTTTGAAATGCAAAAGGTTTATACGAATTTTTCTAAAATCCCAATGTACGATGTCGTAACTTGAGTTTAAATTTACTCAGAGAAAAAATCATATATATACATAATATTTCATCATTTCATGTAGATATGTGTATATTCTCTATAACATAAAAAGATGTGTTTGATCTAGTTCTATATTGTGTGGAAAAATATATATACTGTTAGAACCTTCTTCTGGATGTGTATAATTAAGGACACTATTTATTAAATAATTTTATTAAACAATTACTTTTCCATTAAGAAAGAGCAACTTTGGTTTTCCATGACTTTTTGATTGATACTGTATACTTAATTTTTTTAGGCATAATGGATTTTAAGAAACCTTATAAGCAACCTTTTCCATAAATATCAGCGACCCTGTATACAAACAAATACATACAACATATCAAGAACAAAAACAGTACCTATATTTTTAAAAATTCAACAGTGACGGGGGTGTTTACATATTCCTGCACGTTGTAAAAGTTATGGGTGTGCATTATGGTTTTTATTTGTTTTTAAATTACATTTTTTTTATTTTTTTATTTCTGATGGAACTTTATTATATAGCTTCAAATCAAGCGATTTCTTAGCTAATTTCTGTAATCTAAACATGTTTAACATTATTTTTTTAATACTGGTTTATTTTATATAATAACTTAGGTGAAAATGATTCCACAAATAAAATTTTGGACTATAAAATAACTAGAAAATTAACAGGCAGTTAAGTAGGTGATTAAAATTATATTTTGCAACTGATTGTAACAAACGGGTGTTGCGCCTATCCGGCAAGAGACGCCCAAAAACTCAATTATATGGATAAATGGATATGTTCCATATTTTTTATAAATCATTAGTATCGAAAACTCTTATGAGAAAACGTGACATAAAAATGATAAGATACATTAAAACTAGGACTTGTTCAAAAAAGTATAGCGGCAAGGATCATTTCTATAATTTGTTAGTGAAGCGTAAATGTTAGTTAATTTAGTTTAGTTATAGAGATTAGTTGCATTCATTTTACATTAACATTATTAATTTTTGATATTTACATTTTTGCATTAATTTAATACTTAATACAGTGTTTTTTTAAGATAACTTTAAAAGTTGCCCATTGAAATGTCTAAGATTTCTATTCCTTGTCTTTTATAATTTTTAGAACTGACGGTGGCGTATTCTCATAAAAGCTTTAAATGAAATCGTGCAGCAAATAAGTAGCAGCGACTAATTTGACAAAACAGTCGCAAAATATTGTATTTTTTCACTGAATGCGCTTGAGATTTGAAATGTGCCCTACCTAGAAGGTCGCGAATTGACTTTATTGTTTCTGACCATTTATAGAGAATTAAGTCACAAAGTGGATCCCTTCTACAGTAAACTGCAAGACAATTAATTAGCATCTAGATATGTCGGAAATAGGTAGGTAACTGTAGTCCTCCCTTCCAGGACTCACAATATAGTATGAGCTGCCCTTTATTTCCACCTCTTTACGATCCTCGAAATGGTCGGAGACAACAATTATATTATACTACAGTTTTGGTAAAAGAGGTGACAGTTATTTCCACTACAGTAAAAATAGCTGACAAAGGTGAATATTAATAAATAATATATATGTTTGCGCAAGAACTTGTAAATATTTAAAATAAGACATTGGTTGCGTGACTCGGGACATTTTAGTGGCCAAGACAAGCTTGGGGTAATTAGAAAAGATTGAACTCTTGTAGGGAACCAACTCCTTTAAAGCTACAATTACTTTAATTGTTTATTTGAAAACAATTACGATCAGTTCTAATTTTCACTGTTTGTCAACTTAAATCTATCTAAAAATTGATAGGGAGTTTCTATAAATATCCACGAACTATGTGACTTCATGCATGTTACAGAATTTCAACTTATTACTAGTGATAATACTGATAATGATTAAAATAAAGTTTTCCTCAAACTGAAGATACGAATTCATATTTAACGTCCCGTTAGTTTTTGTATTCTGATTGGCTGTTCGATTGCTTAAGACAATTTGGAGTAAGTAATGTCTCTCGTTGTCAAAATGCACTAACCATTATGTTTGAATATAAAAACCAAATCACTAGCTGATTCCCATTGCAATAGAGCAATACCTATTGCTATAGTTGTTAATATTTTCCTTTCTTTTCTGTATGTTTTTTTAGTCATACTTTTATGAGATGATGATAACTTCAATGAAGTGTTTTATCTTGTTATTATTGTTTTTATTATTCATATTTTTATGCATTATGCACTTTTCAGTTCTTGCTGGTTTATTTCTCTTTTAAACGGATTAATATCACTAGTCTAACAAGAAATTGCCGTGATCTTCAAAATTCTTATTGAAGAAATCATGCTCGCTTATCTAAATGCAGCTGCAGAATATTGTGGTTCAGCTGTATTCTCAGCTGCATCTCAGTGCGGGAAAAAAATAGTTTCAATATTTCAGGCAATTTTCGTTTCCCATAGCGGTTTTCCAAAAACTCTATTAACTTTAAAATTCAGAAATTAATGGCAAACTATATGGAAATTTTAAGTTATTTTAAATAACCGAGTGACATTTGCCATGGATTTCAGTTGCGAAAGAAGTTTGGGGGATGCGTACAACAAATTGTTATTTTATGTAGAAACCCTAAGCATGATTGGTTAATGAGCTGATGGAAGTTAAGTTGTTCCAATTACTGTCTAATATAATTAGAATTTTAACAAAGGTAAAACGAGATAGGGGCAGGGCAGCGATACGATCCGATTTGTAATCAAAGATTTCCTGAACCTTCGGAGGAAATGGCTAGCCCATTCCCTGAATTAGTGCACAAGTGCCGCCTTTCTTTTGTGGCTGAAAAAGTCAAAGTCTATTTGAAATATATCTGTTTCCGGTTTTATACAATCATTTTTAATCATGGGACAAGAGATAACTCTTCCCTCGTCTCGGCTCGCAGATTCGATACAATAAATAAAATCATTCTCGTCTAGGAGACATTTTTCGTCACGTTTCGTTTCTTGTGCGATAAATCTCAAATTTCTACTGGTCAGAATAATAGCCTTTCATTCCATAGAAAACTAAGGAAATTGTAGGATACAATGATATCGTTGTGCAGAGTGATCTCTCAGTACAAATATTAAAAAAAAGGTGTAGGGATTTGAGGTTTAATTTTATAATATTGTATTTTTCGTAATTTCAATGCGATTTTGACATGTAATTATTAATAAAAGTTTAATTAAAACATGTTTTCTTAAATGGAAGTTTTAGGAATACTTGTACATATTTGAATAGGTTATGTAACATTATTTTAGTTCAGAAATTTTCCCTACGGTCATCAATCACATACTAAAACCTTAATAAAGGTATATGTTTTCCAAATTTATATAAATATACTTACTATATTATAAAATACTTAAGTTAACGGGTTTCGGGGTGTATTATAAACCACAGACACTTAATTATATTTGAATCGGTTTAAGTTAACAAAATATACAAGTATTTTACTTGTAGATTGATTCACACGGTTCTTAAAAAACCCTTAACTCATATTTGGGAACATCAGACATAGAAAAAATGCAGTGAACAATCTAGGTCTAGGTTTCATGCTGATAATTTCAAAATGCACTAAATGCACTGATAGTCCTTAAAATTAAACAAGTTTTTATATATTGTTAGAAGTTAAGAATAAACTGTATAAACAATTATTGAATTCTAATGTCGAACTACTATTCCTTACGTTCTGTCATAAAAGTCCATTTATTTAAAAAAAAAATCTTGTTTTATTTACTAGTTTTTAAATTTTCTTCTTGGAAATAACTGAATATTTAAACAAATATGCATCTGCATTTTACCAAACATTTATTTGTACCTATCAATTAAGTTATTTTGGGAAATAATTTCGTTCCCTGTCCAAATAACTTTCTTTTTTTACAAACAATCGCGATGAAACCATCTGAATATATTATATTTCTTTGATTAAATCAAATTTGATATATGAAAGGCTCAAATAAATTAATTTCAAATATGTATAACAAATATTTATTCCGCGATTCCACGGAAAATATACAAGACGTTTCTAGGACTATTAGGAAATGTTGATTCTATTACAATAACAGAGGAAAATTCCTCAGCTCACAACAAATTATTCCGAAGTGTTTTCTTGGTACAAATAAATTTAATTCCATTACAAGTTTGCAGCAACGTTACATTTAATAAACTGTCACGCTGGAAACGTACAACATGAAAAATGACTTTGTGTGGTTTCAGGATTATTGGAAACAGTGCTCTGCGTTCGTATCAACAGGCTGAATGTTCCAGAAGTAGCGCAGCTGGGCGATCCCGTCATCCTTGATTGTGACTACACCTTAGAGGAGTCCGTGGATGAGGGATTAGTGGTTAAGTGGTTCTTCAATGAAAAGCCTCTGCCTGTATATCAGTGGATACCAAATAAAAAGCCCCAGGAACTAGGTAAGAGCCAATGTTTTTTATTGGTTGGAACATAATGTATCGGAAATATATTACAAATTTGGGGATACGTTTACAGAGTTGGAAGGCATGTAGCGTGCGCCATGTTTTAGTTTTATTATCCCTTATGTCTAATTCTGTCGCCAACCCTATGGCAATTTCTTATAATAAACTATAAAAGGCTTTTCTACACATCGCAACAGTTCGTTATTATTTAATAGTTATTTGTAATACCTACAACTTAATTTACTGAAGTATAACCAAATGGTCACAAATACTGGAAAACTCTATTTTTAAATTGAAACCGCGATTCTTTTTTACTTCCATTCAATTCTTCTCAGAAAAATAATGGAATTATGGAGAAAATTTGCTATACTTATAGTGAACCTGTGAAAGTTACTCCTGAATAGTGGTTTTCCTAACAATAGGAATAGGAATAGACAACCTTGCGCAAATTTACCCTTATTTTTAACGCTGAATAAGATAAAATTATAAAAACAGGGAGTTTCCATTTGAACAAATTCACTTTTAACAATTTTTTCAATTTTGTTTTTACTCTTGTTTTTTGAGCACCCTGTGTTAATAATTGTCAAAATATTACACGAAGTTATCTTATTTATTTGGGTATTATACCACCACTGAAAAATACAATGTTGGTGAAACATTAAGACCTCTAAATGTTCGAATCGGAGAACACAAAAATTATATTAAAAGAAGAGAATTTGAAAAGTGAAAAATTTGTGAACACGCTTGGGAAAATTACCATAGCGTACAGTGGGAATCAGTTAAAATTTTAGATAAAGGGCAAAACAATATAAAAAGAAAACTTAAAGAATCCTCGACAATTTTATTAAGTAAGACAAAATGTGTACCTATCCAATATTTCCATAAATATTGATAGCTGTTGATTATTAATTTTAAAAGACGAGGTCAAAATAGAATAAAAATCGACTAATATCTAATATGCCCATGGAAGTAGATAAACAAAATAAACTACAAACAGTCATACACTGGTATTCATAGTCGATCGCCGAGCGCGGCGCCGTTACAACCTCCCGCCGGTTTTTATGAAGGGTTGGCGAATCGCCGAAATGTGTGTTTCATAAGTCAAGCGATGGAGAGTAGCTGGCGAGCCTGCTGGCCGCCCGGAGAACCATCAGCGGTTCTCCCATAGCCAACTAGGAATATATAGGAAATCGTAGTACTACGCATGTGTTCTTTGGCGGGAGATCGACTATGAAACGCAAAATTAAGTATCGCGGCCTGCCCGCCGGCGAAAGAATGTTCCAGGATGATAATCTGGCGTGAAAGTGGTACGCATACGGCGGACGCTCCACTGTGAAACAGATATTCAAAATTTCGGCGTACCGCCGCTTGGCGAGTCGCTGGCGAACGACTATGAATACCAGTGATACTATTCTGTACGTCAGTCACAATCGTTTTTAAGTGATGTGTTTAATATTATATATTGTTAATCTGCTTTTTAGTGTGAGATTTCTTTATTAGGCAAACATATTTTTCAAAAACCAACCTTTGACTGATCCGTTAGCGCAGAGGTTGATTATTAATTTTTTGTATTTTTCTGTGGTGGCATAATACCCAAAAAAATAAGAGTAATCAAACAATGCCACAAATAAATACTTTCATACATATTATATTATACGAAGTTTGCTAAAGTAAGTCCCTTTCTAGATAGAAACCAACTCAAATTAAATAATACAGGCTCCCATTCAGTCAAAATTAATAATTATTTTTCGGTCTACCAACGTCATTTTTTATATAAAATTTTAAATATGTCAAAAACTCTTAGACTTCGATATAGGACATTACCTATACATAAAATGTGTTTAGAATTCAGTGTAGAATCTAAAAATAAAATAATACATTGTCCTATTAAAATGGTGTTTATTTAAAATAAGCAAGTTGACATTTATTTCCATTATACCTGGAAGCGCCACCATCTTGAAAATATTTTAACCAAATGGCCCCCATCGACGTTGGTATGCCACCCAATTTTCATATTTCTGCTAATTAAAGTTTTCCTATAATCGATCGATGGAATTCCCGTTGGGACACCCTGTATATATCGATTCGGCTAGTCCTGAAATTCTATAATTCAGTATTCAGTATAATTCAGTATAATTCAGTATTTTTAATTTATTCTCTATAATTCAGTATTTTTAATTTACTAATAATACCATTTTCAGTAGTATTCTACTTGGATCCAATCTAAAGGCAAGCCAATGAGATATTCTCGTTTACTAAAGCATTAGTAAAATGAATTCATATTACGAGAAATACTTTCGTAGATATCTCTTTCGTACATCTAAAGTGTTTTATACTTCCCTGCAGATTTTATATTCAACAGCTAAATTAACTATATTACCTTCCCGGACAAAATTTCTATGCAACAAAAGGAATGCTAATAACGCCCATCTCTGAAAATTAATTTGGGTCCGTCAAGTTACTCCCACAAATATGTTAGTTAGTACGATAAATTCACATCCACATTGTGTACCGCCACAATTATAATTATTGGAATATTAGTATAATTTAATTAGCCAATCCTTTTTGAATTACATACAATTTTATAATAGAATGTGAATTAAAATGAAGAATGGAAATGTATAATAAAACGAAGAAGAATTAACATGAAGAAAAGAAAGAATATATATGATTTTTACGAGCTTCATTTTTGTTGGTATCGTATGCTTTACATATTATACTGTGAGCTTGAAAAGTATGGAATAAAATTTATTTTTTCCGAAATCAAAAATTAGTTTGAGGAAATCCTTTGGAAATCCGGTTTTTACTTTGAACTATCTTCTATTTTAATTATGAGGTCATTGTTCTTATTTATTGCACATTCTCCATTTTATTATTTTTGGATATGACGTTCTCTCACAATATAAGGGTTGATTGATTTATTTATAATAGAGACACATTATATCCTAAGAGAGTGTGTGGGTAACAGTTATATTTAGGACAAAGACGTTGCCCTATCAGTCAATTTATATCCTCTTTCCGACACAATACGTGTTTTGCACACTTTTTAGGTCATACCACCTTTATAAATATAGATATACCCATCAACTTCCATATCAATGTATTGTAATTGGAAAACGTAGTGCCAAAAAAATAAAAAAAATTACAAATATACATAATCACTACTTGTAATCAACGTTCTTTGGACCTCCCATAACCAAAATTTCACCATATTAAAGTTTACAAGTAACTGTCTCTTACAAACACATTTTCCCAAAAACAACAAGAACACAGTTTCGCTGACACTGTTAAAATTCTTCAAATGGCTTATTTAAAAACTATATCAATGTAGTAGTCTTAAAACGAAGAAGAAAACATTTAAAATCACATGTTAAATACGAAAACCAAATTTCTCTTAATAAATCTCAAACTGGCATTTCAATAGTTTCCTAATATCGTCTACCTAAGTTGTACACCCAAGGAAACAGCTTGAAATATAACAAACGTAACTTTTTAATTATAAATATAATTTTCTTAACCAAATCTTGTAGTGGGCATGTAAGGAGGCTCAACTGGCAATATCGTATTTTATAGAAACTGCAGAAATGTTTCCGAAACCAATTTTATAAAATAACGTTACTATCAAAAACACTTTTAAAACGTTTTTACAGCAGCAATAAATAGAAAATCTAATAAAATTATTTAATCACCGTTGGTAGTTTGTAAAGCTTGTTCGAATAATTACAAAACAATTATTATATAAAAATTTCCTCAGGCTTTAAGACACTTCATTCTGGGCACGATAAAATGGTTTGATAAGAGTGTGATTCTTAAGAATCCATTGTAAAAGAAATTC
The DNA here is from genome assembly GCA_963924545.1 of Pogonocherus hispidulus. Classification (NCBI taxonomy): domain Eukaryota; kingdom Metazoa; phylum Arthropoda; class Insecta; order Coleoptera; family Cerambycidae; genus Pogonocherus; species Pogonocherus hispidulus. The sequence continues at coordinate 18,052,002 of OZ004696.1, forward strand.
TGCATGAAGTCACATCAATAAAATAAAATATGACAGGGAGAACATAATAGATGTTCATCTCAGTTATTAAGCAAAGTGTGTATCTTCTATTTGTATATTGGTTATGTTTGATAGTCACCGAAGACAATATTTAATGCCAAGGAAATTTTACTGTAATTTATATAGAATGTTTTTATATATTTTAAATGAGCCTCAGTTTGATGATGTTTTCTGATAATTTTTAATATTTTCTAAAAGTTCAGGTTTAGAAATTTACGTTTGAAAATACGTAAATTGAAATTTACGTCAAATTGTTTTAAATAAGTATTTTAACTTTATAACTAGCGCGTTTTTAATCGCTATAAACGTTAATTAACCAATAATTTTTAAAATATTTTTAGTTAGATATACTTTCGACGTTCAGAATTGTCATTTGAAAATGGCTTCCTGTTATAAAACATTTTTGTGTTATTAGCAAGTATTTTAAAATAATTAAATTATTCAGGCGATTCCTACATAAAGTACCTATAGAATAGCACACCTCAGAGATGAAGATCTTAGGACACGGGCATATTATAATTAACACTTAGGTAACAAATAACTAAGTATTTTCAAGTACCTAAAAAATGTTTATCCGCAAAACGAGCAAGTTAAAATTACTGATAATTGTAAGTTTGGAGGTATTTTCCTAAAACCTTCTACAAGCTGTTGAATTGAAGTGTGGTAAATTGGGTGTGAGAACAGCTATTGCTGCCGTTTAATGCCGTCTTTAAAGTTACAGAATTTAGCGGATTGCCACATCTGAGGTACTTCCCAACCATATAAAATTATAATTCTCTAAACTGATAACCACTCCTATGGCAGGCAATAATATCATATGTCTAAAAGCACATATCCTATAGTGGCGCGCAGAAACAAGCAAATTCGAAAAGAAAATATAAATAAATTAAGCATTTTTACGATTAAATAAACTATTTTGTTTTATAACGACTTTGTTACCACTTCCATATTGCAGCAGATTGTAATACTACATGATAATTATATAACAAATTCAGAAATTACAATTTATTTTCAAATGCAAAATTGTTTGAAACAATTCTCTAACATAATTATTTTGTAAGCTAATAGGGAACAGTTACAAAATAATTTTTATGTCTTTATAGCAGTGCTAAAAATGCAACAGTAAATTACTAAATACGCGTTATAAAACAGTTTGATTGTATACGCTTCAATGTTTGATATCTTAGTCACAGAAACGTTTGTAAAATAATCTTTTAATTGATTTATAAGCAATTTTATAATTTTGTTGCAAAAACATTATACCTAACGATAAATTTACAAAATAGTTTAGATGCAGACAACAAAATAGCGTTTTCTGCAAGTCTAATTTACTATATTAGTATTTTGGAAGTAGTAATAAAGACATTAATAAAAGATAATAATTATAAACATTTAATTTCTAAATCAACTTTGCTGGTTGGGAGGCTTTCCCAAAAGATTTAATGTACTGCTGCTACCACATCAATATAAAGTGGATAATACTCTACACGGAATGAAAGATTTCGCCAAGTGAGTGGGACACATATATTTGGAGACTCAATATTTAGCCAGAACCCGCATTCTAGCCCGAAAAGGTTTTTTGAATCAGTGTAACATGCGGTGACTTCAAAGAAGTACAAAACACGCCATCCTTTCTTGCTTCGTTAAGCGCGGTTTTAAAGAAATACGGGACTATAAAATACTTCAGCGTGTCATTTTCCATGATTTAGTATATGAGGGGTTTTACTAAAATACTGCTTTGTAAACGTAACAGTCACAGTAGGGAAAAAAAACAAAGAATAAAAATGCAAATAAAAAGTAGGTAAAATTTTGTTTACCTACTACTGAACATAGTTTACCTTGGACAATAATAAATAATAATAGAGGTGCTCAGGAATAAGTGTTCCTTGAAATATAAGAAGGCATACATGAATATTTGCAAAGTAATATACCTGCAATGTAAACAAGGTGGTGGAGTTGACTCTATATGAAGAAAAAGAAGATCGAATAAAAAAAATAACTAAATAAACTTATTTGCATTATTCTACGTTTCTCGCGATAACATTAATCAATACTTTTCATTAAAATTATCGAAATATCACTACCATTAAAATATTATTTGTAGACATCTGCTCGTCTAGATATTCTTGAAATGTTTCAGATATTATCAAATAAGTATTTATGACATATTTTCATGAGAATACCTTATCGCTACTACAAGATATACAAACATGAAAGCAAGTCTTTCATTTACTATTGAAAAGTTGATGGTCTGATAAAGGTAGCTGGTTCGTAACAGAGCCGGGAAAATAATTAATTTCCAATAAAAATACAGAACTTCTCAAGTTCAATAATATTTATTTTAAAATGTCAATATGAAGACTATAAGAAATGGACCTTCTCATATCTTTCTCGAAATTTGATTTCCGTTAAGCAATGAGTGAAGACAGAATTAAGCTTTAAATGTTACTGGCAACATGTATAGTTACTAAAATACAGGTTGTTCCAGTAGCAGCGTACAAAAATTTACCAAGGGGTGGACCAGACCAAAACAAGAATAAAACTCTTATAAAAAAAATTTATCCGATGCACGCCTAACGAGTTACAGGGTGTTATTTTGAATAAAAAAACAATTTTTAGCAATAACTTAAAAATCGTTAGGTAATTTTTGGGTGACGTGTACATCTATTAAAGATCATTAAAACTACATGGTGTTTGTTGAACTCTGACTCCTTTTATGGCCTAGGCCTACTCTTCCTTATGACTTCCTTTGCATGTATTTTTCTGCATAAAGGAATGTAGTCTGTATTTTACACTCAATTTACTCGAAAATGGTTGACTTTATAGCTATGTAACAAGAGACCTTGTTTGTTCAGAATTGCTAGCCGATTAAGGAAAACTTAGTTAATCCACAAAAAAGAGTTATGAAGAGTTATGAAGCCAAAATCATAAGGAAGAGTAGGCCTAGGCCACCACAGATGTCAAAGTTAAACAAACGCCATGTAGTTTTAATGACCTTTAATAGATGTACATGTCACCCAAAAATTACCTAAATCTACGAAACGGTTTTTAAGTTATTGCGGAATTTTTTTTTCCAAATAACACTCTGTTACTCGTTAGGTGTGCATCAGAGAATTTTTTTTTGGTCTGGTCCATCCCCTGGTAAATTTTTGTACGCTCACACTGGGGCACCCTGTATAATATAACGAATATTTACAATATATAGCTTGTAATTTTGGTAATGAATTTTGAAGTTCCTGTAGTAGAAAAAATAGTATTTTATATATGATAATCAAACAACCTCATAAAAGGATGATGTTTAAATATATTATTTCCTACCTACTTAATAAAATAGTATTTTATGATAAAAGTTTATAAGTAAGTCTTTAAAGCATGCGCAACGAGTTTAAAATGTTGCAAGTGTTTTAAAGGCACTTATAAGCGTGTATCATGCGCTATTTTTTCTTATATCTGCTTCAGGTTTTGGCCTAAATAAAGCCACAAATTAAAATAAAATCAATACAATTTTCCTCAAATTTAATACATCTATACAAAGTAGGCTACCTGATGTTTTCAAGTTTTGTCAAAGTTTGTATAACATTTCACTGAATTTATCAGAATATCAATCTCGCAAGAATTGCGGCAATGCGTTTCTTAATCCTGCAATGTCTGCTTTGCTGGGTGCCGGAGCCGATCTAATGTTCTCAATTCTTCGCAAGCGCAGTATATTCTGGGAAATAATTTTTAATTAAAAATTATTCCGCCTCGCCGAGAGTCGAACCATGGCGTTAACTAAATAAATTTGACTCTCGCAACTCGTACAGTCCATTCATTCCGTGTTAATAAGAAAATATCACCGTCTTAATTCCTTGGACAGCATTTGTACCGTTCAACAGCAGGCAGAGGGGCCCTTGTTCAATAAGGAAACCATGTATTTAGTTTTTACTTAAAAGCTCCGAGTGGTGTCGAATTCAGATCTTTCTTTGTTGGAGATTCGGCACGCCCCAGGGGCTCTGGTTGGGTTGCACTTAGTAAAAAATTATGAACTGTCATATAAAAGAAAATAATTTATAATCCTTAAAGGGCAGCTCAAGCGGATGAACTGGTGATATAAACAAATAAAGCAATTCAAAAACTATCGCAACTTAACGAATCATTTATTGGGCCTAATTTTCCGAAAAAAAATTCCCAGAGAAATATTTCCAAATGTTCAGTGAAAATTATTTTATTCATTGCAAATGTATTGCTTTTATACGTACGTAACTTATGTACTTATATATACTGTAATTATATACCGGGTTTCCCATTTCATTTGACTAATGGCAATTAACATGGGCTATTACATTTCATTGAATTTTATATTCCCAGGGCGCACTATGAGAAATATCGTTAACGGAATCGATAGTACTGACTGTCAAACACTTCTGATTACCAAAATACTAAAGCGAAATCATTTTTTAATTAAAATATCAATAAAAATTCCTTTTAAATTAATATATGTAGTTTACATAAGTCTTTTAGCGACATTATTTTACGTCATCGATTGGACTAGCTGGTTGAGCGTCTTTCAAACTTTACCGCACAATTTTGCAGGTTCAAATCTGGCCAGAGACAACTATTTTTTTATTTAATTTTTCATTAATTACAAATTATTAGTGATTACTTATTTGAATAAATATCGTTCATTGTCAGTACCTAGTTATTATTTTTGAAAGTCACAATATTTACTTATCAGCAAAAAAATAAGACATGTTTTAATTGGTTCATTTCCTTTATCTTTAGCTAAAGCTACTATCCTATAAAATAAGTAATCAATAAGCAACATATTTTTTATTTATTACATGCACTGTGCTTTTACTAATAGTCTACTTATCTCTGCTAATAGTTACTACATATTATACCTCAATCTGGATATTGAGTTAAACAGTTACAGAGGAACTGTCGTGAATTAGTAATATTTTTTTTTTAATAAAAAACTAATTCTAAAATTATGAATATCTTAAAATATGTTGAAAAAACTCATAATTTTAGAATTATAGTTTTTCATTAAAAAAGAACCTATTAGGTACTAATTCACGTAGTTTTAACTGTTTCAACTGTTTAACTCAATATCCAGATTGAGGTATAATATGTAGTAACTATTAGCAGAGATAAGTACCTACACTATTAGTAAAACCACAGTGCATGTAATAAATAAAAAGATGTTGCTTATTGATTACTTATTTTATAAGAAAGTAGCTTTAGCTAAAGATAAAGGAAACTAACCAATTAAAACATGTTTTTTTTTTTATAAGTAAATATTGTGACTAAAATAATAACTAGGTACTGACAATGAACCATATTTATTCGATTTATTCGAACACTAATAATTTGTAATTAATGAAAAAGTAAAATAAAAAAAAGTTGTCTGGCGGGATTTGAACATGCAAAATTGTGAGGTTCAGTTTGAAAGACGGATGCTTAACCAACTAGTCCAATCGATGACATAGCGTAATGTCGCTAAAAGACTTATGTAAACTACATATATTAACTTAAAACGAAGTTTTATTGATATTTTAATTAAAAAAGCATTTCGCTTTAATATTTTGGTAATCAGAAGTGTTTGACAGTCAGTACTATCGATTCCGTTAACAATATTTCCCATAGTGTGCCCTGGGAATATAAAATTCAATGAAATGTAATAGCCCATATTAATTGCCATTAGTCAAATGAAATGGGAAACCCGCTATAACGTAATATATGTATATTAAGTTTTCAAAACTTTATTGAGTATTCTTCATTTTCAGATTCTTATCACTTTTTTACATTTCTAAGAGTAAAGAGTCTCCAAGAAATTATTACCATAATTACGAAATGAGGATGGCACTATAATATAATCAATTCCACCACTGTCACGAATGGCATGTTAGTTATAAACGAGTGTGAAATAAATATTTCACTATGATTGTATTGTATTCAACTGATAGTAACTCCGGAATAAAATAATGGGATTTAAAATCCAAGCTATTGTGGGATACAGAAATTAGATACCTTTCAGATAATGTGATTCTCAAATAGCAGTTTCGTATTTTATAGGAATTGTAGAAATGTTTCCAAAACAAATTTGATAAAATAACGTTACTCTCACAAACACTTTAAAATGTTTTTACAGCAACTATAAATGGAAAATTGGCACCATCTAATAAAATAATTTAATCGCTGTTCGTATTTTGTAAAGCTTGTTAGAATTATTACAAAACTATTATATAAACAGGTCCTCAATCTTTAAAAAACTTCATGCTGGGCACTATAAAATGGTTTGATAAGAGTGAGATTCTTAAGAAGCTATTGTAAAAGAAATTCTGCATGGAGTCACATCAATAAAATCAAATAGTTTCGTAATTTTATCATTACAGTTTCAAAAAGTGTTTCTGCCACGGAGTCATGGCACCGGGAACATATTCATTTCAGTGATTAAACAAAGTGTGTATCTTCTTCTGCCTATTGGGTATGTTTGGGATTTAATTATATCACAGTCACAGAAATGTTTATAAAATAATTTTTTAATTGATTTAGGAGACACTTTATAATTTTTGTTGCAAAAATGTTTTAACGATAAATTTACAAAACAGTTTAGTTGCATAAAACAAAATAGTGTTTTCTACAAGTCTAATATACTCTATTAGTATTTTGGAAGTAGTTATAAAACATCAATAAAACAGGGTCATTGTATAACTTTTAATTTATAAAACATATTTGCTGGTTGGGTTCCTATTGCCACCAATCCCATTTTCGGGCGCATATTTCAATTTTACGTCAGAAAATAATAAACTCGATAATACTTCACAGTTTTTATTTGATATATCTCATGAAGCATTGAAAAGTGAGCGGGGGCAGATGTATATTACATAGTAGATTTCATCTTCTAGATTGGAAAGCGAACCCTAGTTTACGGTAGCCCATTTCTATACTGAAACAAGGCCAATATCTCCTACATTTTCTCTTTATGTTAAAAGCTGCTACACCTTCTCAGGAGTCATATTGAAATTGGTTTCTATATTATATATACAGGGTGATTCAGTCATTAGTACTTTAATTTTAAGAGAAGAGGGAAAAATGAGTATATTAGGAATACACGATTTAGAACATGTTTGGAGATATATTTAGGTTAAAAAAATATGTTCAAATTATTATTTAAGCTCATTGTTTAGACTGTCAATGATTGCCGACGGCCTCGATTCATAGATAGCTGAGCAAACTCGGTAGCAGGCTTAGATGCAACGTTGCCAAATTTAAATATTTTCACAGAACATCGCCAGCAAAATCATAATTAGTATTTTACTGTATCAGGTGTCATAATATAAACGATTTTATTGACTAACTTGAAGAGTTGAATATTATTGATATTGAGTTATTGAGTTGAGTTATTTAATAACTAACTTGAATGCTGAATATTCATAAGATAAAGCAATTTCTATTAAAAATTCAAAGAACCACGGTCCATTCAGATGTTCCGGTAGAAAATGCGGTCCAATTAAACGTTAAAACAATCTCCTCTGAAAGCTAAACCGGCGAGTAGCGTGTATTTCGTCTGGTTAGATGTGACTGTTATTACTGCAAAAAAGTTAGCTCTGTTTAACAGTTTAAAAAATATAATTTAATATTGAAGTTATACATAAAACTTCAATGGATCAAATCATTTCCATTTCCATTACATTTCCATTTACATTTCGTTACAGAATAGTGCAGATAAAAAACCAACACTCAATTATTGGTGAATTATTAAAAGGGGCTGAAAAGTTTTTCTTATTTAAATACTTACTGTAGATACTTAATTTTGTGCTTTTGTATCACTGATATCCAATGTAAAATATAAATTTAAAACCACTTAGATACTAATAACGCGTAAAAACCTGTTATTGTAATCAAAAGTAAAAATGTCTCTACGCTCGAAATTGACCGATCCTACTTTCAGGCCATTGACCTTGTTGCCAAGTTGATTTTTACTGCATTTTTTATGTGCACTCTAACTAGATTTTATATTTAAACTTTGCTTTAATTATTATTAAATTTATGACTACATAAGTACATGAATATATATTTTACTTTTAATATTAAAAATCATTAGTTTATTTGTTAATAACAATAAATGTATGCGGAGAATAATAATACCTATGTTTTACGAATGTCGGGTTATTACAGTTTATTATATTTTTATTATTGTCCACATTTACATATAATGATGTTTATAATTTGTTAATCGATAAAATAATATGTATTTTATTTAGTATTATATTCAATTACCTATTGAATACCGTATACCTAGGTAGGTAATTGATGTTTTTCAAAAAGTTCTATGTTTAAAATGCCAGCACCAGGTAAAACAACAATAATTTATCCATATCACTTTGTTTCTGTATTTATAAATGAATACAAGACATTCTGGATAGTTAATTTTATAAATCGATAGGTAATAAAACTAATAAAATGGTGTTAGGGAAAGTAGCAAATGTAATTTACTAGTCCCTTAATTATTAATTAAGGAATGGAACATGGAGCAGTTGTATTGTCTTTGGTTTCAAGTAAAATTTAAAAGACCGAGAAAACATATTATTTTCGATTTCCTGTCTTTATTAGACCTTCCGAATACCGGGTTAAAAATGATGTACTGAATCACCCTGTATACTGCTGTTGTACAATCAAAAGTTTGGTAATAGTATGAGACTAAAAATAAAACAAATTGAAGAATTCATTAATCTGTTTTCCTATAATATTAATTCTTATAGAAATAAAAAAGTGTGTTCTATTTATTTCTATGTCAGAAAATATTAAAGATCAGCGGATATAATTGTATCTCATTCTAGTCAGGATCAAGAAAAGAATCAACTAGTTTAAGAAAAAATGTTATCAACAAGCAACACACGGCCATAAAAAATTAAAAAATCCAGGGGTTGCATTGTAAAAAAAAATTGTTTAACATAATTTACTCTTGACGTAAATTTTAGTACCCATAGTGTATTTCTATAAAATAAGCCATCGTCATTAAGAGAGTTAATGGAGTAGATAATCCAATTTCCAGTTTAATATATTTATTTTATGTAGGTAACGCTGTAAAAGTAAAACTAGGTTGGTTTATTATGCTTAAAATTTACTATTTTTACGTAGTCAAGAAACTGTGTGGTAAAGTCGGTCATTACGGTGGAAAATAAGGTGAATCGGAATTGCTAAATTCTTTTGATTATATACATTTGCAAGGCTTGTCACTTCGTGTACATTATTTCAAAGGCAAAATTACTGTTCGACAAACAAAGTAGAAATTAAGTCAAACGGAAAAGTAATGGGAAAAGTCAAATTATACAACAAGGACAACCTTTCTGCTTTACACGAGGAATTAGGTCACACGTAACACCCTCAAATTAATATCCGCTTCGTATTTTTTTGCCAAATGTCACCATAACATCCCGCTGTTTTGTATTCGTAGCCCACTGCTTTAACATTACAATACTCCAGTGAATATTATCCAAACAAAGAAAACCAAATTGGCCGTAGCCAAATGAATATGAACGTAGGTATAGTACAGTTGTCTAAATTGAGTCTAAGTTATATTCCAAATAAAATTTCTGTTCCCCTTGATATTGCATCCGGACTAGGTAATCTAAAAAAAGACACACTGTTAGGTGAACAGTTCCTAATTGTTAACTTTTTGGATGTTGATGGAACTACTTTTTTATTAATATAAAACTTATCGTTTCAAATTAGATTATTCGAAGCATTTGAAATACGAAAAATATTTTGTTGACATTTATTTTGTTAATTCAATCCATGTTTATGCTTCATAGATTAATCAGCAGCATACCCAATTGAACACAGACATTTTACTTCTTAATTTTAACAATTCTTTTTGTGTTAAAATAAACATCTCAACTATTTTAAGTCCGTAAACTACTATGGTTCTTCTAATATTTTTTTGGTTAAATTTTAATAAATAGATATTGGCACAATATTACACTGAACCTTAACACCATGAAATGATTAAGTTAAACTGATTTTCAGTATGCTTTAAACCTAAATTATTTGAATTTAACCGTACAAAGTGTGGATTCAAGTAGGAAGTCTTTTAGTTTAAAAAAAAGATAAGATTGATTGAACACTCCACGATGACACATGAAAATAGATGAAGGCCTATTATGTCCATGGTGATCGACCATTTTACATAACAGATACTGAAGGTTATTTTATACAGACACAGAGCCCAACTAGTGTTAACTATATCTGTTTTATGGTATTAATTGCGACAGCGAAGGGTGATCGTTAATGTTGTTATTCTTGATATCATGGACCAGGAAATCATCCATTTGTTGGAAGATTGGGGGTTTTTGCAACCCAATCGAAACTATTAAAAGTAAGTACCTATTTGTACCACTTTTTTACTGGATCACTAGAAACTAATCGCATTGTTCTCGCCTTACTTATTATATTTTTATGATTTTATTTTCTTACTATGTTATGTAAATACTTATTTATTGTGTTATGTTATGTTGATACCCAATCAGATTTTATTTCAAATATATGGGGTTGTAATGATATATACCTGTTTGATTAATTTAAAATACCTACCTTTTACCTTTAATACCTACAATGTTTCGACATTTCCTAGAACCTTGTTAAATATTGAATCGACTGTAAGAGGTAAGTAGTATGATTTGCTTACCTGTGATGAGGTAAGTAGTATTTTTTATTTCACACTAATTTCGGGACACCCTGTATATTATTACAAGCACTCATAGGATAAAATTTCAAAGTCAGTCTGGATACTACAGTTTTTATTAATTTTTTTTCTGAATATCTATCCAACAAGACAGGTATAATAAGTTACACGAACATACGGTTAGGTCTAGCTAAATGCATGGTTATCTAGATGTATAGATATAACGAGCCTGGGAATAAAAAATTCTTGTAGGTTTTATTTGTTCAGAAACGATCATTTGCGATCTCTTTGCCTCTCTATCTCCGACGGAATATCGTACTAAATTTTTATTAACCTATATTCTTTAGCTATTAAAGGCTTTAGGTTCTATATCCTCCAAGCATTTATAGAAACGTCTAAAAGGAAATGTTGTTCAAGAATGGTTTATACGAGGTATCTCAATTATATTTTACCACATACTTTCTCGTATCCTCAAAACTTTTTGTTGTTTTGGTAACTAGCAAGTGCGAAGTACAACGATGCATATGAACTGCAAGTAAGGTTCACTATTTCTTTTATAATGTATACATTTTTGAATATATAGACCATATAAGTCCATAAACTCTCTTGATACAAACATAACGGCCATTATAGTTTGTACCTATAGAACCGCATCACTAGCGCAATGGGATAGACTAGAGTAGTGGTGAGAAACACACAGTAGTGCCCAGTTTTAGTCTTTGCTACTATCCGTCTGACAATTATTATTGTCAAATTGACAGACAGATACCGACCTACTTTTATGCAAGTGCCATTATAGCAGTGACCTCTATTGTCTTTGAGGAAGACAATCCTACTTATCTATTTGAAGGGAATGCCGAGAACAACTGCTCCACGGGCAATGTGTCCTGACTGGTATTGCATTACTACGGCATGTCCATAAGAATCGCCACATCATTGTCTTCCTCAAACACAATAGGGAGAATTACTATAATGGCACTCGCTGAAAAGCAGGGCACCATCTGTCTGTCAATTTGACAATAATTGTCAGACGGATAGTAGCAAAAGCCAAAAGAGGGCACTACCGCGTGTTTCTCACCACCACTGACATGCCAGATGTCCTTTAGGCAATCATGTCGCAGCATCGTTCATTGAGTCCGCTACTGGGAAACTGGTCAATGTCAGGTAGTTGGTCTGGTCCCCTGACGCATGTTGAAAAAACGGGTCAAAGGTAGTTGGTTGATGAAGGATGTAGCGACTCCTATAGAGCATGATACAACTACACTAATATGCTCATAACTTGACCAAATTTCGTTTGTTCTGCGCACGACGTCATTCTTGATGCAAAAATGGCGAAAATTCAAATACCTTACTGTCAGCATAACTGTCAGTGATATAATTATTTTCGTGTTTGTCAATTGTATTCCCGTATTATTATAATTATGAGGCTGTCATTTTTATATTATAGGGTGGTATTTATTTACAGTAGTGCTTCTTATTATCTCTTCAAATTGTAAAATTTAGCTTAGAATTATATTTGGAAGGTAGATCGGTATCGGGACACAGAATGCGGTTTGAATTAGAATAAGAAAGATTAATCAACTATTATTTTAGTTTTCCTGTATGAATCGTGTATTATAATTCCATAATCGACGTTTATTTTATTTTGTTATCTTTGTTTACAAGTATTTTATTTAATTTTGTATCATAACTGACGTCACGCTCATCGATAGACCACGCCCCCATGCGCATAGGCATATCAGTGTAGTTGTATCATGCTATGGAAATGCCGGAGTAATGCCCAGTCAGAACACATTGGCCGTGGAGTAGTTGTTTTCATTTTCCTCCAAATAAATAAGGGATAGAACGTGCTGTGGCAGCATTTTTCAGTCACAATGCCTATATTCTGCTCTGGGTTCGATTCCCAACTTCGGCAATGTCGCAATGTCGATGGGTATGGGGTGTTTGTCTACTTTTTTTTAATGTCTAACTTCTTTCCGAACAACCTTTGGCTTTGGATTTGAGAGTTGTCTAATTTATATGGTTTCTTTAATTTAATAATTATATTCTCTTTTAGGGAACGTGAACAATACGGTGGTAACAGGGTTTCATTGTTCCTTAATATTACTAGATATTAACGTAATATTTAAATAATGTTTCATGTAAACTGGATTAATCATATGTTATCCTATTTTAATGTTTTGCAGAGTAATCTGAAGGAAAAACTTTGTATCACAGGTAAAAATGTGGTAGCCCAAGCTAAATGAACTAATCTAGGATGGTAAACATTTGGAAGAGAGTGCAGGAGCACTTGAGTACAGTTGTACTTCCTCGTTCACCATTCTTCTTATTGTTATCTTTTCTTGCCAATACTTTTCGTATGGGGAGAGAGAATAGGAGAGAGATAAAATTTCTTATACTGAATGCTCATAACTGGCCAGATTGATTTGAGATCTATTAATTTAGTACGTTATAAGAGATGGCCAATAATATACTGTCGATATTTTTAGCTGTATCGTTATTTCCTCTGAGGCTAGGTACTATTGCTTTTGCATGTTTCATATTTAGCTCAGTTTTAATAACTTGCTTGTTATGGGGTATTGCCACGGAACTCCGCGGGGCGTGCACGCCTATAAAGTATAGTTGAATAAGCTAATTCCGTAAAGACTACGTTTCTTTTAACATAGAAGTAACAAAGTAATAAGCAAATAACAGATTTATTGAAGTTATTTAGTTTTCTGCTCATTAAATTTTTGAAAACTATTTGTCCTTTGAATATTAAATCTGGATTTTAATATTTACACAAAACAAATAAAATATGTAAACATTGTACACACTGCATATAGTCTGTAAATCGTAAATATGTTGATTATATATATTTGCTCAACGAGCCATTGTAAATTCATATATGCATTGCATTGTTGTATGTATAATGTCGATTACTGCATATCAAATAACTAAAGTATTTTAATAAATATGAAACTGTATATCTCTAATGCATTTGAACTGCCCCAAAATGGTCTAAATCAGGACTACTTCTATTTAGTCTCTACAATTAATTTACCAGTGTAGTATGTAATATTAGTGTATACCCTAAATAATTAATAACATCCTCATTTGAACAATTAATTATGGTCTAAAAAAAATTATATATGTATGTGCCTAACTAGACATACTTATGCACATCTCAGTTTAGTGCCAGAAAAAGTACTTTTGCAAAAAATTTCACTCTGCTAAAAGTTACATCATGTTCTCAAACTCTAGATATATATGAAGAGTTAAATAACTCAATCTACAAAGCAACTTAAGTACATGAATACAACTCAAGAGTACAGTACACCTATTTCCCTAAATATTAAAAACTGTTGTTGGCAAAATACTTATGTTTAGAAGGTGTTTAAACATATGGTAATTTATATAAAAATAATTCACTGCTTTATCATATTTTTTCACCATTATACTGTTGTAACGAAAAATAGAGGTTTCCAACGTAAATAATACTTTTTGAGTTCAGTATAATAAAATGGAAGGTATGTTAAAATAAAATTTTAGATTCTTTTCAAATTTTATTAAAATATGCCTCTGGATGTTGGGTATAAGAAATTTGGATTTATAATAACAATTCCTCGTTGGTATGTTATCCAATCTTAGGTTTCAGGGGATATTATTATCGTACTCCTCACCATAACAAGATAATTTTGTAATAACCTCATTATCATACAGGGTGATGTAGGAAAAATAAGATAAATGATTGAAATATTTAAAAAAATTACCATACATTTTAGTTAATACTTCCTTCCAGTTCTAAACAATGTATCTAAATGAAACTTTTATATGTTTTGGGAAATTTACCCTGCAAAGAAATAGGAAATGATTATTGTTCATTATTTTCAAAATTTTTTCTTTGTGTAATAAAAATAGATAAGTTATCTCTAAAATAACTGAGTAAAAACACTACTTCTTGTATTGATTTTATTAACATAAAAACTAAAAACGGTTATTAAGTACATTAAACAGTGATTCATTCGTGCGATGTACCTATCCGTTTATATACTTTAAATTTCAAACTTTGACAAATAACGAACTCTCATAATTATTGGCTTTTTAAAATTTCAACAGGTCAAACTCTTGAAGTCTACGCGGTGGTGGTGACAATAATATAACATTAAAAGGATCAATACCTACCTATAAACGTAATCGTTTTAATTTAAAACTTTCTAAACAAATCCGATATATAAACATTTATTTCAGAATTTAAAACCCTCTGATATCGAAAATCCTACTTCGTGAAAACGAATCTGAATAAAATTGCGGGATAGAAAGAATCCCCGCATATATCTTCATTTTATATTTTTGTGACTTTTATTTAAACGAGATACTACTGGACACGTATTCCGACTAGAAGTGTTTGTATTTATTTTATTATTTCATGGTGAAACGTTTTTTCAAAATATAAAGGTATAGAAAAAAACTTGGTAAAAAAACTGCTAGACTTGCTAAAGGTGATAAACCTACCTACCTACAACACTGCAGCTGAAGACAGAATAAGCGAATAGCTTTTATATCTTCAAACTTTCTAATAAGTGTTCTAATAACACAGAACAAAACTTCTAAACCTAGCCAGCGCAGTGTTTCATGCAATCAAGGAATCAATGCAGTGCCACCTCACATAATTAACTGTTGCAAACAAATAATTATTATATTTGAGTTCTCTGAAAATCTTCCAAGGGCGATATTTTTATAGCATTTTTAGTTTCAAAATTATTATAAAGAGATATGTTAAATAAGTCACTCCCATATAAATACTCAGAATTATTGGAATCATATATCTCAGATATACTCTTCAGAGTCAAACAAGATGAAGCATACACTGAACTAAAAGAAATCAGAGCAGGAGTACTACTATGGAAGCGTCCTAGGCCCTATCTTATACCTGATCTACACTAGTGACATACCACAGTTAGAGCAAAACACAATAGCCATGTTTGCAGATGATACTGCCATTCTTGCGACAGGGAAGGGCTATGAAGAAGCTGCAAACAAACTGCAAACATCAGTTAACCAAATCAATAACTGGACCAGAAGATGACGTATCAAGCTGAATGAAACCAAATCAGTGCAGATTAATTTCACAAATAAAAGAGAACAACAAATACCTATTAACATGAACAATGTTCAGATTCCATATGCAAACTCAGCAAAATATCTCGGCATCACATTAGACGCAAGACTTCGCTGGAAAGTCCATGTTAAAAAGAAAAGAGAAGAGCTAGACATCAGATATAAGAAAATGTACTGGCTACTTGGTAGACACTCCTGCTTATCAACTTACAATAAAATACTGTTGTATAAACAAATTCTCGACCCAGTATGGACCTATGGAATACAGCTCTGGGGCTGTGCCAGTAAGAGTAATATATTAATCATTCAAAGATTTCAGAACAAAGTACTGCGGTACATCGTCAAAGCGCCTTGGTACATCAGAAACAGCGACCTTCATCGAGATCTTCAGATAGACACTGTAGAGCAGGCAATTACTAAATTTGGAAGGAATCACGAACAACGACTCCATCAACATGTGAACATCGAGGCCATCCAGCTTCTCGACAACACTAATATAGTAAGAAGGCTCAAGAGGGTTAAGCCCTTTGAATTAGTGAACTGATTATATCAGTATAAAAGCAGAGTAATGTGCGGTTAGTGTTACACGTTAGTGTTATTAAGTTACCAGACTCTAAGGTACACTAGTGAGTAAGACCTTAGCTCTAAGATTTTGAACTTTAGGTTAAATTAGGATAGAACCAAATTACTCATTGGTCTCCCTTTGATCAGATAATAGCAGCAAAATACCCTTTAAGGGGTATTTTCTATATATATATATATATATATAAAAAGAAATACACACACAATATGTGGAACACACTGTCTGATAATAAGAAAATTGTAGGTATGATATGCGTATATTATATTTTCTTCTATAATTCCGTCTTTTTCTTAAATAGCACAAAGTTTCATCTAAGTTATTAGCTGGTCAAATAAACTTTTTTTATTTTAAAAATGTTAACGAAACACTATACATATAAATTAATTTTGAAAAGTACCCGTAAAAGGTTAAAATTGGTTTTGTAAAAATACTTTTATAACACAGGATATTCTCATTAGTTTTAATGTAAGTGCAGGAAACATATAAGTTGTGTTATTTATGTTCTGTAATTACAATCAAGTGAAAATATTGAGAAAGAAAAAGTAGTACAGTTTCGTACAAACTTTATAAACTGTAAAAATATATTAAAATATCAATCACTTCTTTCCCTTGTAAATTCATAATTTTTACTTCAGTAACATCAATTGTGAAAAAAGACATTCGAAGAAAATTGACTAGATGATCTAGTACAATTACGTCTTTAAATATTGAAACGTTGAACAGATTTTCTCCTTTTTCGATCGCAATTTGTTCCTAATACTTGTTCCGCCGATGTCTTACGACTTCATTTCTAAAGTCTCTTACTGCGAGCTTGGCAATTTTTACATTTCAACATCGGCGGGAGTCATAAACTTTGACTTTCAAATTGAGTTGTGATACTCCCAGAAACAGGTGTGGGCAGGGCGAAAACAAGGAAAGTCATTTGTGAAGTTGTGAGGTCTTGAAAATAATAAGTTTCTGCAACTCCGGCACAGTTGTTTCAGCACGAGTTATGCAAATCAAAGGGGTAAAAGTTGTTTTTATTCCCATAAATAAAGTTTCTGATGGATTCACTGGAAAGCTACTCGGAGATAATATGGAAATAAAACAAAATGTTGCTGGGACGTCGTGGACAGAATAAAAAATTGGACACATAAACAGAATATAAAATAGATAAAAGTGAGTAAATAAGTTTTATTGTTTCAAATAGAATCTCAAACAGTGTTGCACGTTTACTTACAGGCAGAGCAGGTCTGCTATAGTATACTTTTATATCATGATTCTCGACCAGGCAAATAGTCAAAGTAAATATACGTTTTAATTTATTCCTTGTGGTATACAAAATCCTTCTGATAGATAAATATTCAGCAAAACGGTTGTATTTACGCAGTGCACTGAAGATTCACTGTTACAAGTAAACATTACATCCCCAACGTTTTGCAAATTATGATGCACACTACGTTCTTTATTGGTCAAGTTATCCTTAATTTAGATTTAGTTTGCTGCTGCAGAGAGACTCAGCACTTTTTATATTTCACAATATTTTTGCTTTTGAAGAGAAAAGTTAAATGAGAATTATTGAGCGAAGGTTCAGTACACATAAAGTATATAAAAAATGTATTTTATATCTATTGTTATTTGATTTCACATTACGAAATTCCTTACCTAAGAAATTTAGGAATTTTTCTATTTCAAAATGGAAGAAACAAGTCTTAATAGTATATTTTTTATCTCTAAATCCATATATATTAAAACGCGTCGATTCTGTCTCGCTCTAAATTCCGTCGTCGAATCGACAAAGTTTCAAAGCTATCTCCTCCGAGGGGCGATCTCGGAACGACCTCCGCGGACCACCGGAGGTCGCCCCCGGCCTTTCTCTAATGCGTAGGGGTATTTTCGTCCCGATTCTTACGGATTTTCCCAATTTAAACGCCTTTACAAAAAACCTCTGCAAAATCTTCGTCGATCGCCGTTCGGCGAGAGAGATGCGGCTAGCACCGGCGTTTGTCCTCACGCCTAATGGTCCCGTCGCGCCCGCCGAAATGCCGACTTTTCGCGGGACCCCCGAGACTTTTTTCTAATTTTTACGGCTTCGAGAATCGCTTTACGCGAAAGTTCCGACCTTTCTCTAATCCTTTGAGATTTTTTTTCGAGACCGTACGTTGACTCCTTCTACGTCTATTTGGTCTTCGAAAATCTCGAGTCGCATCCGTCTCAACTTCTATCTCATTTTATATGCCCATGTGAGATCGCACTAACGAGACAAGCACCTCCCACGAAAACTGTCAAATTAATTAAACTTCAAATAGGTTATTTTCATTATTTTCCTATGAGAAATATTGCTAACGGAATCGATAGTACTGACTGCCAAACACTTGCCAAACACTGATTACCAAAATACTGAAGCGAAATGCTTTTTCAATTAGAAAATTTGTAAAAATTATTTTTTCAGGTTGACACGTTAAGTTTACATACTTAAACGTCTCAAGGAAAACATTTGACAGCAGGCGCGGTAGCACAACGGGAAAGTCGTAGGATTCAAAACTTCATAATGCTGATTTCGTGAGTTAGAGTCACGCTGGAGGCAAACTTTTTTTTTTTACTTTTTAATTCCAATTATTTATTAGTATTAGTATTTAGTTAATCTGTTTGATTATCCGTAGCTTTTATTCTTTCTGCACGTAAAGTTTGGAATTAATTCGTTCATTTTGGCAGTCTATTATATTCTTAATTTTAGCTTACAAAAGTAAATATCTACAATATTTTTGGTCCCATTGATAAAATTGATAATAATGTTTACTTAAAAATAAATTCTACTTTCAGTACTTAAAAAATTATGATGTTTTACCTTCAACAATAGAGTACCCTTATAATTCATCAAAATATTTAAAAAAAATCGTTTAGTATTATTACATCATCATTCCAGATACAAAATTTATTTGATATGTATTTTCTATAAAATAATATTCTACATGCTTTTGTCACCGGAAGGGTGACCCCAGGCCGCAGGCTTGGACCCCCGGTAGGGCTAGAAATGGGAACGAAAATCGCGACAGCGATTTTCTCCTATTTCTAGTATATATTTAACACGCATAGCATAGTTTCCTCGCCGTCTTTATTCAACATTAGATTAATGTAATTAAAGCGAAGAAAGCCTAATGCATTTGATCTTATTTTCAATAGCAGGTATTCGATATTGCAGTGATCTTATTTTCAGGGACAGCATTCACTATCAAATTAATTTTACCGAGACGTGACTCACCGCAGCCAGCGGCAGATCATTAAACTGATAAAGCTGTTGAACATATCCGTTGAATTCATGAACTAACAACTATCCTGGTCTCCATCCGCAGGTTTCCTGTATTGCATGAGGACAATGGTCGCTAAAAGAGAACTTCGAATGAATTCATTTCTGGGCGACTGTTCATTTTCCATCGCCATTACTGCACAAACGTAATTATTGGAGCGGGATAAATTTTAATTACAGGTTTGCAATAGTTCAAATATCATGCATTAAGAACGGTAGAGTAAACAGTAAACAATAATTATTATTATTGTGGAAAGGAATCATCTGCGTTAGTCAAATAGGCTGTTCCATTTAAGCTCGCTAATGAAAAGTAATGACGACTGGCAGAATATTTTTAATAAAAATAGAAACTAGAAAATATACAAAAATGGTTAAATTAGGAAAAAAGTTACGCTATTTTATGCTCCACCTTTATCTGTTATCAAGCGTCGCTTGAATGGATTCGGTTTTTTTTATTCCTGAAAAAACTGAAAAAGCCGATTTTCTTTAGCCATTAATATCTTCCACATTATACGAGATAGTTTTAACAAAACTGGATAGCTTAATATTTCTGACCACTCTCAATTCAATAGTTTTGACAGGCATTTTCTAAGCTTTCTATATTTTGAGAAACGATTCTCAACTTTTCTTCTTATTAGCGCCATATTGCATTTTTCCCAGTTGAGATCAAGGAATTTATATACATGGAACGATTATAGACGACTGCGCATTCAATTTTTTGATGTCACTGCTCCCAACTTCTACATTTTGTATTGGTAGACCTGACCAAGACCCTAGAATTCTAGTGTCTTTTTCTTTATAATCTAAAAATTCAATGGTTCGAATCTTCCTAACACGGCAACAGTGGTCTTGTTGGTTTATTTTATTGTGATTCTCTCGGTTTGATTCTGTTTGTGTGTTTATTATTGTGTTCCTTTGATTTATAGAGTTTGAGTGACAATATTTGAGTTTTGAACGTTTCGTAATTATTCCAGGTAAATTCGGATTTTATAAAAAGAATTGAAAGTGTTAAGACATGCAATCATAGTTCCTAGCTAATATAATAGTAAATTATGAAAACTGCGAACATAAACAATACAAAAAATAAGCCAGAATAATTAAAGTAAGGTGATAGTTAAATTTTATGCATAATGCATTTTAAATATTTACTTTTCTAAACGGCTAATTGTGTATTTTACATAAATATTGTGAACAAAAGGTATAGTCTATATAATGTCAATTGAAACTGTAAAAAAAATTCCGACAAAAGAAACACCTGCACCTCGACGGCGGCCTGTTTGTTTACGCACGTGTGTCCTTTTTTATGCAGTTTCAATTGAGATTATAAAGACCGTACACAAAAGTATTTCGTTTGTACCTTCATAAATTTTACAAGAAAGTTTGATAACGATATATTTTATTTTTCACAAATAATTGTAATTAACTATAAAATATTGAACATTTTTTATACCTATTTAGAATTTTTCTTAGCCTCAAAAGTTTTACTTGCTGCTTTCTGTGGTTTTTATTTGTTATTGCTATCTAATTGAAGAGGCCAGGTTAATACTATTAAATTTCCCACCAATTTTCAGACTGAATGGCGGATTCAAAATTGGAATATTCGCGCAGCTTTGATAATCGTTCCATGTATATAAATTCCTTGGTTGAGATACGATTTGAGGAAAAACTTCATCCTGTAACCAAAATAGGTCAAATAGCTAAGGAGTGTCTGGAAATTTAAAATTTTGTAAAAATATAGATATAAAACCTTGACTTTTGGAATTTCTTTTGCTGGTATGAACTTGACTTAAATGCAGTGTAGCTTATTTTGATATTGCTTTCACTGGAATTCAAGTTGAAGACTTACAGTAAATGTATATTGTATTGTTTATATACTGAGGTTATTGTAAAATGTATGACCGGTTCCCTGGCTCCGATTCTCAGGGTCGGTCGTTGGTGGTTATCAGTAGCTACTCCCTACTTCTATTGTCAGTATCACAAGCTTCACAGTATATTCTAAATGGAGTCTGCGGAGTTCGAAGAGTATGTTTCGATATTTCGTCCGTTTCTCCTCCTCCTTCAAGATAATGTTGGTCCCGGCAGGAGCCGAGAACTCGATGACAAACATTGTCTTGAACTAGTGGTCGAGGAGGACTGCATCAGGCTTATTGGCTCGAATCTGCCTGAGCGTGGGAAGTGAGTAGTTCCAAAAAATTTGGCACTTCTCATTCCTCACAATGGACTCAATATCCCCCGGAGCGTATGGCAGCACTGGTGTTTCGTCTATCTCGTACGAGTGCCATAGAACGTAGTAAAGCCCTCGTAAAGCCGCATTATGTCTATAGATATAGGCCGAGGCTGTAAATGCATAATTATCTCCGGCGCCCTATAGCAGGCCCTGCATCGTGACCTCCATACCCATGACACGGCTTCGATAGACGAGGGTGTTGAATACACCATCCCGGCAAGCCATTATGAATCCCTCGATCTCGGATCCCAGCTGCAGAAGATTACCGTCTTCTGCAGCTTTAACTTTCAACTAAAGGGTCTCAACTCGGTGACAGAGTCTGGGTTTCTCCATTCAGCGTCGAAGATGAGACCGAGTTCATCAGCTGCTCTTCGTTCTGCCTTAAATAGAAATGCTTCTACCTCTGGAGAGGAAAGGATCCAAACTTCTGATTACCTTGCAGGCTCCATACCATCCTGCTGTACAGACACTCCAAACTCAAAAGTCCACAGCCTCCCCGAGGTCTTGGGATGTACAACCGCGGGAAGGACGACTTAGGGTGAAAACTAGTAGGTAGAGATGCATCATTTTGCGTGTTTCCACGTTGAGCTGTCGCAACTCTTCTTGCAACCATTTCACTACTCCGAGGGAGTAGAGGAGGATCGGAACGGCCAAGCATGATAATAGGTCGTATTCACCTTGTTACCCGACAGTTCTAAAGACAGATCTGGCGGAGGCGCTGGTTATACTTGCCGCGGAGAGTACTTTTTACGGCGGCTTCCTCTTGGGTGGAGCGTTAGTCAACACACAGGTAGGCATACTGTGCGTTTCACGAAGTTGTATCCCGGATTGGAATGTTAGTATATATCTCCAACGTATGGAGCGTCGTCATGTTATTAATTAAATTCAATGCATTGGCACATTTCGATTACGGACCGCTACAAATTGAGGTGGTGTGATTTAAACGCGCGTGGAAGTCTCCCACAGGATTTGCCAGCGAATCCTGACAATCCGAACATTCCAATCCGGGATACAACTTCGTGAAACGCACAGTATGTCTTTTCGACATTGTCGCATTTGTCCAACCCAAATTCCATCCCTACTCCGTAATCTTTTAATTAATCTTGTCAAGAATATTATTAAAATGCAAATTTTGGTGATTTACACCACAGCTTGTTATATACCATATTTACACCACAGGAATATAATAACAATAATAATAATAATAATAATAATAATAATAATAGTAATAATAATAATAATAATAATAATAATAATAATAATAATAAATATCTTATAGAACATTTTATAGAAATAACATTGTCCCTTTACAATAGAAATTTAACACAACACAAATTATTTGGATTCTTTCCTAGAATTAACAAACTTCATGCAAGAATTTTAATGCAGAACAGTAGTAAGGTGATATATTCCTAATAAAATCCAAAACAGAATTCCAGTGCAATTATTACGCCAGCCAAATATATAGTTAACATACCTCAGCGGTAAAATATTTTCTCAAGTGGCGCTGCTATTTGTCCCGCGGATGATATAAATGCAGAAGTCGCGCAAATTAATTGTAGTTCAAGATAAGAGCTGACAAATTCCGACAATGCACCTTCTTCCTATTAAAACCAACATCCTCACGCGATTGTCTCGTTTTACATGCCATTATCATTTACATTAATAGGCTATCCTCAGTACAAGCACAAAAACCTCCTTGAGAGTTTTGATGTCTCGCTGAATTTTTGCGTCAGACGCTGTACTCCGGGAGTCAAGTAGATTTGTCTAGAAAAAAGGTCGTGGTAATTACCAGTTTTATGGAGCTGAGAAACACGCGTATTGAAAAAAGTAGTAGAGATAACGACATTTTTCACAAATTCTTTGTAGCTCTATACTAACACAAAATACTTTTGTTCAAAACAAAATATTCGTTTTTGTAGACTTAATATGTTTCGTGTAAGAGTAACATCTGAATAAAACTGACAAGACTAGCTAATAATAATAAATAATAGGTCTTGGAAGGGGTTGAAAACTTTGGTCTGAAGATAACACTGGCATAGTTTTCTACATAACACCAAAATACTGTACTGCACTCTGGAGATGATTAAAACTAAACCTATGCTATCACGACGGATCAGTGCACCGTGATTTACTAACCAACAAAGCGGGCTGTATGGGATTGACCCTCTGTCACCTTTCATAAAACTTTTAAACTTTGCAATTTCCAAACTCTCAAATGCATCGAGCTGACTGGAATTTGTTACATTCTTAATTAGTCTATTGCTTACAAATGAAATTAGATAGAAAGCAGCAATTTAAGACTAATTACACAGTAAAAAAAGACAAATGGTAAAATTACTAAATAGTAATCGTAATTTGCTGCAGTGTTATTTTTAACACGAACTGGGTAGTATAATAACTAAACCTTTAGAACTCATATTACACGAACGAAATACCCGCCAAGTTTGTAGAACTACTCATAAATTGTAGTAAAATTTACAAAACCGTGTGTTAAAAATGAATCAATCCGCCATAAATACGAAATAATTACACGGTGAATAATTAACTATTACACATTACCTTGTAAAATCTACTGTGTTAAATTACTTTTATGTAATGTAATAATACACCGATATGTCTAACACTGCCAAGTGTGGACTATATACACACTGATGAGTGTTGATTCAGTGTTAAAATCAGTCGGATTTTTTTACTGTGTAGGAATGTAACACATTCCAGACAGCTAGATGCATTTGAGAGTTTGGAAATTGCAAAGTGTAAAAATAGTATGAATGGTGACAGAGGGCCAATCCCATACAGCCCGCTTTATTGGTTAGTAAATAACGGTTCACTAATCTGTCGCGTCGGTTCACTGAGCAGTCGCCACGGTTCATTGAACCATAACAATCGTTTAGGTGTCAACAGGACATAGTGTTTTCAGATAATGCCAACTTGGTTGGCGAAACGTGCATCGAGTGCTGTCTAGTGTTTTGGTGTTATGTGGAAAACTACGTCAGTGTTAAATAATAGGTAGCAATTTATTCGTCCAACATTACCATATTACATATTACAGAACAAAATACTTCTTAGGTTACTAAATATTTAAGAACAAAAAATATGTTAATATAGAAAAGATAATTTATTTTATATATATAGCGTAGGGTAAGGAAAAATAAACACAACAATTGAACATAGTACTCTATGAAAAAATAGGTAGTAAAAAACATGGATTATTCTACTATTACAAATAGAATCATCACTGTGATCTATAGTATAGATTGAAGCTTTCTTAGAGAGGTTAGTATTTAAAGGGAAAAATCAAATGCTAATGGCTTATTGAGACTGGTTAACATAAAGTACTAAACAATTAAAATTCTGAATTTGCGTTACTCTGCCGTGAAAAGGTAAAGAGCAGGATATGCCGAGATAAAAAAATGGAAATATTAAGGTTTAAAGAAATTTATTTACACCCTAATCCGCATTTAGTTAATTCTTCGGGTTAAATTTCTAAAATTATTTTTAAAAAATCATCTTTGTAATACAGTATATTAGAGTTCATGAAATATATTTTCAACAGAGCAAAATCACTTACTGCCCTTTGCCATTTTTTTTTTAGAAAAGATGGTATATTGTTCTGAGCAGTAACCGAGAATATGATTATTTGTAGAAAATGGTTAAGGTATTATTAATATTAGTAGGTCAGAAAAGGATTTAAAACAGTAATAAACAAAAGTGAACACAGTTTCTTGAGGCAGTATCTTATTCTTCATTCAAATACTGCCATTTGTCTAATAATTTTAATGATTTTACATCAGCGGTTGTTATGGCAAAAAGCAGTATTTTATCAACTTCTAATTTACTGCCTTTTGTTAAAATATTTTACTTATTTTTTATAAAATGATAATTTATCAAATGGTAGTATGTAAATAAAAGGAAGATACTGATACTGATACTGATACATGACTTACCTCGTCATGATAGGCACTTTTATCACTTACTGCTACTTGCCCTGAATATTTCCTAGCATTTTAAAGCACATTAGCTTAACCAAAACCAGTGCAAAAAATAAAGCACTTACTGCCAATAGTCTTTGTGCCATAATCTAAGTTTTTCAAAAAGTGTCACTTACTGCCTTTTACCTTTACACGGCAGTACTGGCCAACGTTATTATGCAACATTATAAATAAAAATTGTGTACTAGATAACTCTCTGCGAAACGCTAATAATGTGTTGTTTAATCTAGTAAGTATAACATAATGATTTACACCTCTTTCTGCGAAAAAACTACTTCACTTTAGGTGTAGTTCCATATGAGACACCAATAAGTACTTTAACATGGAATGAACGTACAAAAGTTGCAGTTTTATCAGTATACGAGGTCTTGCCTCAGCCTCAACTCACAAGATGAAAGTTTATAAAAAATTTAATAGATTGTACAAGATATAATAGATTGTACAAGTTTATTTGAAGGAGGTGCCGACTGGCATTGCATTACTTCGGCATCTCCATAGGAGTCGCCACATCATTCATCGAGAACAACTACCAGACACTGACCGCTTTCATGCTTATTATGTGCTCATCAGAGTGCCATAGGTAGTGGACTCGATGAACGACGTTGCGACGTGTAACAATCACCACTACTAAGATTGTACAAGTGTTTAGTATTTCTGTATGGATCTTTTAGATATATGAAATTCTCTTTATTCTACAATTAATACCTTTAAATTTACAGATGTTTAGAGGTAAGTCACTGGATAAATTCCAGTTCGAAATTATATTTAATTCATGTTAAAGACTAATGCACTGTGAAATAGTATGAAATAAGTATTTTACAACCATGAGCAAATATTAACTTAACAATAATAATTAACCGATCAATTGATATCACCAACTAAATGAGAAAAGCAACAGGCACACAATGAATCATTGGGGTTCAACGGATGTACACTACCAAAGCAGATCGTTAGAGTTGTCCATTAGATACTGATACCGATATTGTAAATATGGCATAAAAAACTGTGAGTGATCCAATTTAGTAGGTAGGTGTATTATTATGGTCAACGCAATCTAATGCTGTCGAAAAATCCATCGAATATTATTCCAAATAACAACAATAAAAATATACTGTCTGAAATTATTTATATGTAACATACATATAACATTACGTCCAAAACGAAAAATGAACTTTTGAGATTTGACTAATAAATAAATTAAAAAAAGTTATCGATGTGTTTGTGAAGATTAATAGATAAATACCTAAGTTTAAATAATTGAGACATATACAAAATAGTTAGCTTGAATTAGTTGCAGAGGTTTGATTTTGTACTGCGTTTTTTGGTTAGAATATCTGTGGTATTTTTTTTATATTTAGGAAAGTTAAACAGTTATTATAATAGGGTTATATATAATTGTTTTAGAAAAAAACACACAGTTCTCATTTAGATGTTTCAAGAAATATATAGAAAACACTCTATATACTAGTATTCCGAATTGTTAGGCCTTTCTCAATAGAGTAAATGTCTATTACTGTAGAATTTACTGTATTGAGAAAGGCCTAACAAGCCGAAATACTCGTATATAGAGTGTTTTCTATATATTTCTTGAAGCATCTAAATGAGAACTGTGTTTTTTCAAAACAATTATTTTCACGATGTTTTTATATGATTACATCTGCCACATCCTATAAGTATTTTTTACTGTAAGATAAGCAGCTGGGTAGGAAAGAATTTGTGTAAAAATAATAACTTTTTTAAATGACGACGCCAATATTTTTTCAAGTTAGCATTACCCAGCCCCTGGGTAATCTTTCTAATATCAGGGAAGTCAGGCATACGTCGCTCAATATGTAGGTGAAAAGGTCACCATTTGAGGTTTCGTGAAGGACCTTATCTTCGAATGGGAACAAAGTATAAAGGAGCAGGAGACATTTTGTTACGTTACAGATTCTCGTGATATATTTTCTTTCCCATGTTCGTTATAGTAGAATGATAAGGCTATAAGGTGCCTTCATATAATTAGAATAATTACTTATGTAGAAATTACTCATAAATCGGGCAGGGCTACCTCTATATGTATAGGGGAGGTTTACATTGCTTTAGCTTAGGGAAGTTATTTTAAAACAAAATGTAATATACACATAACATCTATATAAATATAATAATCAAACAAATATGTGTTTTTAATTTTAAATAAATATAAATTCTGAACAATAGATAATAATTTAACCAAACAGAATGAATCCGCGTAGCTAATACTAATCATGTAATTCGCTTCGAATCAATTATAAAATCCGTACTTTATTTTCTTTATTCATATTGTAAATAGTTTAGGGACGCCTAAATATGTCCCGTGTCGCTTCGTGAATTTGTTTGAATTTTTGTTTATTGTTTTCTCTATACTGAGTGGTCTATAATGGTTCCGGCTCTATAGCACGATAGATTGTAGAGGTCGAAAATTTGGGTAGTTTATTATTTCTGTTCATAATTTCTCTATCCGATATTTCTTTATTTTTCGCTTCTTAGGTAATCATAAATATCTAAAATAATACGTAGACTTTGAACGTGTAAGTCTTTATTTTTGAACTCTAAATCTGTTTCTACAAAATCAGGCCCAACCGTAATATTATTTTTGTTAATATCCGATGATTCTTCATTTTCTTCCGTTTCAAAAAGTCTCCAAAAGGCCCTATTAATTTAATTGTATTCTATTTAATATTTAGGTAGGTATAATAAAAATTTATATTTACCGCTTATTTGCCAAACACAGTCAGTTTGTACTGCACTGACACTGCTATAAGGCACAGGAATGTTTTTATGTCCAGCAGGCCAATGTAGGCGTGGTCAGGATATGAGTTTTGCCGCCAAGTGTAATTGTCTGGTCAACTGTTCGGCGGGACACAGTAGGTTGCGGTCGCACTGGGATCTTGTACAAGTTAAATGATATTTCATTGGGAAAACACTCGATAAGGAAACGCTCCTCGTATAATGGTATAATAGTTTTGTGTTTCAATTAATAATATTAGTTAAACTTTAATACTTGTATATATATTTCAACATGACCATAGACTGCAGGCATAGTGCTAATAAAAAAAATGCTTGGTGTCGAACAGGGGCTCACGCACGGAATCGTTTTGTGAGCCCCTGATTCTTAATTAGTGTTTGTGCATCTACTTGTTTTACATATATACCTATACTTTATTATGTATTGAATTAACAATTTTATTTACTATTAAATTCTATCAACCAAATGGCTTTGTCACACTTTCCATATTTATTTGCTACTTTTATTTTTATATAACATTTTCTGTAACTTTATATTTTGGAAAATAAACTATATTTGTAATATACCAATTAATATACCAATTTCGTCCAAAAGTAGATGGCATGTCGGAGTCATTATGATGGTAGGATTAATCATGAGTTGATCATAGAAAATTTCTGCTTTGGATAAAAGGTTGTAAAATGTCTAGGTCAAAAGCAAAAAATGAGTGATGAAGAGTTCAAGAAAGTGTTTTAGTTTACCAAGAAATTACGTATTTCACCATGTGACAATTTCATGCGTATCTATCGATGGCACATTCAAATTCGTTCATAAAATTCAAAATTTTAAATTATTTTCCGCTGTCTTTAAAATTATAAAGGGTGGCTGCTTGGAGAAGCAACAAACAGCTAAAGTATTCAGTCAAATGGGAAGCTATACGTATTGCCTGCCCTTCCCTAGTATAATAAGAATAAAAAACATGTACATAAATTTCTCCAATTGTTATTCATAACAAATGGTGACTTTATTCCCCCCAGACATAAATTACATCTTTTTATAACATTACTTCGTAGTTTTATGAAGATAGAATCGTTCTGATTTATAGCCTATTTCATCTGTATACTTCAGTCACCATTGGGCACATTTCTTTTTATTTTCAATTCCTGCTGAAAATAAAATAGAGTCAATATATTTGTGAACTAAAATAGTGGTATTGAAACAGTGAAATATTAGGTATCAAATAGATGTTTAACACATGGGTTTTTATCATGCATTCTATTTTATATAAAAAACAAATTTAATCTGATGCTGGCTTGAAAAGTAAATCACATCTTATGACTAACGGGTTGACTTTTACGTAGAAAAAATACATAAATAAAACGTAAGGTTAAGTATAAAGTCCATTGAAAAAGAAATTAATATTTGTTTTTTAAAACATGTATCAGTTTGAAGATATATTAGAAATTAGAAGTATATTATGTAGCAACCAAGTCGATAACTTATAGTTTTGCATCTCGATCACTTAACTATCGTGGGTTCGAATCCCTATTCCGTCGAAAATATTGTCTTAAAACTAAATTGTCTACTCGCGTATTAAGGCCTGTTCGCAGGGATGGGTTGGAATCTTTCTGGCGCGCGTGCTTTAATTGGGAAGAATGCTAATTTGGTGTTAATGTATGACATTAACATCAGTTGACGTTTGACTGTGCCCCTAACTAATGAGATATTTCAGGTTTTTTTCATGTGTTTCCCATGTTTTTCAAATTGTGGTTAGGGCATTCCAACGTAAGTCTTTCCTGAGGAGCAATTGCTGTCCACTAAATATTAATATGCACCCCTCTGTCACACAATTCTCCCACTTATGGGCTAATCCTTGTAAGCAGAATGAGAGATAGATATATTATTATTATATAGAGAAAAAAAAGTAATATTTATTTCTATCCGGATATACTGTTCAGGCGGCGTTAAAGGCTTTAGCATATTCAAGGACAAGATCCGCCCTTGTCCAAGAGTGCGGAGATACCCTGGAGGAGCTGGCCAGAGGAAAAGAGGTCAAATTGGTATGGGTACCAGGTCATAGTGGAATCCCGTGGAACGAAAGGGCCGATGAACTGGCTCGACTCGGATCTCAGGGACCCAGCCAGGGACCAGAACCGATTTTAGGCATTACACGAAGGCAGGTCAACATGGTTCTTAATGATTGGGCTCATGAGACACTAAGTAAACACTGGAGAAGGAGTGGGAGCTGTAGACAGGCTCGCAAGTTTATAATAGAGCCAAGCAAGACCAAGACAGCCTGACTGTTAAGTCGTAGCCGGAAGGCTCTAAACCAGTTGGTGGGAGTTTTAACGGGTCACTGCAGGCTTAGAAAACATCTATCATTGATGGGTGTTGAGGGAGACCCTATCTGCCCAAAGTGTGGGGAGGGCGATGAAACGCCTTCCCACTTCTTGGCAGAGTGCGCGGCTTTCGACAGACTGAGACACGACGTCTGGGGGACCGGAGAGTTGCAAAGGGAAGAGGTTAGTTCCCTTGAATGGACCGACATTCTGACCTACCTACATTAGAAGGTCGGGTAGGTTCGATGAGGGAAGAGGTGATGAAGCTAGGTAGGGACGACAGGGGTAGGTAATAAGGGCGCGCTTGCGGCTTACTTGCCAGGTCTTAGCCGCCCCACTACTACTACTACTACTGGAAACTACTTGTCTATTTATGTAATTAATTAATTAATTTATTCATTTACATTACAATATCCAATAGGATAATTTCTGTTGCCAAATTGACATTCTTCCTATCATAGGCTATTGCCAGGATTGTTGCTATTCCATCCCCGCGAACAAACTTTCTAGGAATAGATAATTTAATTATTTTAATAAATTTTCTGATGGAATGGGGATTCGAACCGACGACCTCTGGGTTGAGGGATCGACACACTAAACCGTTAGCAACCGGCTCGTCTATATAAATACAGCCGGTACGATATTTGTTGTGCCAGAAGTTCCAGAAAGGAGAAAGTCAGTAAAGTTTTATTCTCGGAATGCAAGGCTGTGTCACGGCTACTATTTACAATCAGTGGCGTACCTACCAATTCCTAGCGTTATGTAAATGCCAACTTCAAAAGCTGCTACGGTGAACGCCGCGCCGCGAATGTCTTTCTTTCCACTTGGGGCGTCGAATGCAGTAGATTTCAAGAAAGTAATGCAGCGGTCTTCTAGGAATTCTGACTAAACAAATATCGTACGGCCTGTACGTATAATGCGATAGACTTGCATGTTTTGTATGAATAAAGGGGATTCATGAAGGGAGTTAAGTGAAACCAGGAATAAAAACTCCAAAAAAATTTTAAAAATATGTAAATAGCACAACCTTAGCAAACATTACCTTTATAAAATTTATTGAAAGTGAAAATATATCAAGTTGATCGTCAAATCGTCAAATATTTGAAATCGAAGAGTGAATCACTAAGAAATCTACTGAGGTTGTTAAGATAAAATTTTGTACGTGAAAAATTTAAATTTGTGTAAGACCGAGACAGAATAA
Organism: Pogonocherus hispidulus; assembly: GCA_963924545.1. Classification (NCBI taxonomy): domain Eukaryota; kingdom Metazoa; phylum Arthropoda; class Insecta; order Coleoptera; family Cerambycidae; genus Pogonocherus; species Pogonocherus hispidulus. The sequence goes on from OZ004696.1 coordinate 18,084,184, forward strand.
ACCATATCATACACTTGCATATTATGAAATTTTAGATTAGTCGAGAGTTGCTGATCTTATAATGCCGGTGGCTGGGAATCATCTATTTTAAATGTCAGACACGTATCTAAATAAGGGAGATACGGACAAAATAATTTATCAACGGAATTGGAACATTGTCCTTCCCGTGTAATAGTTGTTGAACATTGTTTTAGTATGAGGTGAGAGCCTACCTAACACGGTTAAATATTATAATATTAAGAGTAACACAGGATCACGTCATAAACTGTTTTTAGAAGAACAACAAATTATTACTCTTATTTATTAGGGTATTATGCCACCACTGAAAAATGCAAAAAGTTAATAATCAACCCCTGCGCCGACGGATCAGTCAAATTTTAGTATTATTGAAAACTATTTTTGCTTAATCGAGAAATCTCACACTAAAAGCCAAACAATAGGTATATAGTATTAAACACATCCGAAAACTTATCCGTTTTCGTAATCAAAACTTTAAGCATGAGGGACGTACAGCATAGTATAACAGTTTTGAATTTATTGTGTTTATCTACTTCCATGGGCATATTAGATATTAGTCGTTTTTCATTCTATTTTGACTTACTTGTCTTTCAGAATTGATAACCAACAGCTGTAAAAATTTATAGAAATATTAGATACACATTTGTCTCCATTTAATAAAATTGTCGCGGATTCTTTAATTTTTCTTTTTGTATTGTTTTGTTCTTTATCTAAAATTTTAACTGACTCCCACAGTACCCAATGACTATTTTCCCAAGCTCGTCCACAAATTTTTGACTTTTCAAATGCTCTTCTTTTAATGTAATCTTTGTGTTCTCCGATCCGAATATTTAGAGGTCTTGATGTTTCACCCACATAATGTTTATTACACGCACATGGTACACTGTAAATGTTGTATTTTGAACTTTATAAATTATTGTTTGGCCGAGTCTTTGATAAAATTGTCCGTAAAGTAGGTATTATCTGTTTGAAAAACCGTTCTAACTTCGAACATATTACGAATTAACACATTTTTAATAAATCCTAATTCGTTTGTTAAAATTTCGTCTTTTGTAGATATTAATTTAACCCTATCATATAAACACTTAAGGGTCCATTCTCTGTAGATTTGACAGGCATAAATGTTGGGTCGGATTGAGAGGATGGGTGGCCGATGGGTGGCCGATGGGTGGAGACTTATATATTCCAACTATCGAATTATTAAGATTTCGGAGGTGCACGTAAAGCCGAAGTAAAAAGGCACATGGAAATAAAGTTAGCCCTCATTGCAAGGGTACCGGATTTGTTTTATAATTGCAACAAAATTTCTTTTTAATGTTATAAATTATATATTACCGGAAAGATCAAAAGATAAACTAGATCCCTATAGTAGCAAATTTTTGTTTAATACATGTATTTTAGAGAAAATAATTTTTGAAAATACGCTATTTTAATACAAGATTGTTTGCCTGGAATTTTAAAAATAAAAAGAAATACCAAAAATTACTACTATAGGGACTTAGATTAAAGTCTTATCTTTCAATACGTTTTTACTAAAAGTTGCTATCTTTTATAGTTTTTTATAATTAGACACGAGACGAACGCCGATTTAGGGCTTATTTCGACCTAGTGAGACTCTTTTGCAAATAACACTTTTCTTTAGGGCAATATTATGATTAGAATTAAAATGTAAATATCTATTTGTATGAGTAGGTTTCCTGAAAACACTTCTTTCATATGTGTTACTGACCTTTTTAATTAAAATATCTAGAAAAGATAAAGTGTTATCTTTTTAGATTTCTGTTGTAAATCATTTCATTATTATTTTCATACATTATCTTAACAAATTATTATTTTGGCCAACATCTTTTGCAAAATAATATTGGGTCAAAAGAAAAAGATACGTCAAAGTTTTTATAAGTACCTACTGTAAATGTGTTGGTATATTATTTGGCATTCCCCTTTTTCTGCTAAACAGTTTACATATAATTATAGATATTTCGTACAATCATTCTCTCACAAATACTCGTACATTAGTAAAAGGGTTACTCCCTTTTCTAAGTCTATACCAACCCTTTCATTAATGTATTTGTGAGAGAATGGTTTAAATATATCTATAAATATGGACAGTGGTTGTTCATTTGTTATCAAAAGTAGGTCACCTTCAATCAGACCTGAAGAAGCTAAAAATCTTCAGATAATTTTTAAATTTAATTTTTGTTCTTACAGGCGCCTTTCTAATTTATTTGATTATCATGAAAACATTCATCTGTTTGTCTGTTTCTGTTTAATCAGATATCTTGATAGATATTTTCACATACTCAAACTGGCAAATTCAGAAATGTTGTGTTACTTGTGACACAAGTAATAAAGTTGAATAGAATACTAAATTTGTTGCCGTATTTCCTGCAAAATAGTTTCTTTTTCTATATTTATGTTTTTAAATCGAGTTTACTTTGATTCAGATTTTGATTCACATACACAATTTGTTTTTATTTGTCAGGTATTGTCACTTTTAAAATACGAGTAGCTATTAGTATAACCTCCAGCTAATTTATGGGGAGGTTCTACAAAACATTAAGTTTATTATACAATCTGGAACAATATCCCTCGACTTGTCTTTTAATAGAAATCCGATAAATTCAATTAGTCCTAATTGCTCCAGTGCCAGACTGTGTATACCCGACGCTATTTTACAGCGGATTAAATGGGATAAAAAATGTTCTACAATTATCTAAATTATATGGAAAAAATCGAACGTCACAATTATTTCTACATTTGGAAAGATAAACAAGCAGTTCAACTTTATAGCTCTCGGTAGCTAGCTTTTGTAAAAAATAAAATGTACTAAACGACATCCCACTACTGAAAACTTTTACAACTCCACGTTTTAAGTGAAGTTAACTGAGTGAAGTTAGACACACATGTAACTTGAATCCAGTTTTTAGTTATCTGAACTTCGCGATATCAACCAATCAAATCGTTGTATTTACTTAAGTTTTGCATAAAATCTATAATACAAAATCGACTAGATATACTAGAACAGATTTATTATATAACGTATTAATGAACACAGTATAGCTAAGATACTTTACAGTGACATATTATAGTTTAAAATATTCATTTGTTTTTATATTTTAAATTTATCTACTTAAAAATAATTTAAGCAAGACGAGTGCTTTCCGAATTTCGGGTTATTAATACGTCTCAAACTACCTCCACAGTAACAAATCATTCAACAAGGCACTCTTTTGTTATTCCGAACAAGTTGTCAACATTTAACTTGATTATATTGAAGTACCTACTTGTAGTATTACTACTGAAAATGTTCCAAATATCTGATCAAAAGTTTGGAATTACTGAACTAAAGCAATTTTAATGAAATGTTTGTACGATTTATTCGATATATTAATACATTAAGGCATATAGTTATTTTTAAAACATATAACTTTGAACGTGTCATTTTGGATTCCTCCCCATTTTCTTTATGACTTCAAAATGATTTAAAGACTTTGTCAATTATTCTGACAATCATTTTTAATTCTTTAGTTTGAATTTGTTAATCTTTTTACTTTTGTTTTTGCAAAGATGTGCAACAATTTTATTTATTTTAAATTTGATGATTACAAAATTCAATAGGCAACATAAACGAAATATAGACACGAAACCACAACCGTAAACCATTCAAGTGAAGATAAAACTATCTACTCAAATTCATACTTCAGTATTGCATTCCACAAATAAAGAAACATGTATGGAATAGCAGTAGAACCTCATTTTTAGATCATACATAGCGGTAAAATATTATAGAAATATTTAGTGATTATTATTTAACATTATCTGTAATGTTAATAATGCAAACCGTACCTATAAAAAATTATGAAACTATGACAGAAAATTTCATAAATCATATATAAATGAAAAACAAAAGAATGAAGTATTTGTCTAAGGAGATAATTTTCTTACATTTTCATTGCAGGGAAATAGATAAATATGTACTTTGATATAGTCGACATGTAATTATTGATATGTTGGAGATTCCAATAAAATATTTATTCTTAGTGAAAGTAAGGTCTATTTTGACTAGAAAAATAGTAGATTGTGATATTCTACTATATATACTTGCCAAGTTAAATCAATCTAATAGCAAGGAGGAAAACTTCTAGGAAAACTTACAAGTGTGCACCCAGCAGATCTTAGGAATCTTCACTGAATACATTTTAGTGGCTGAATGTTGATATTAGAAAGTGCTTTACATCAGTGAACCATGATATGTAGTTAAGTCGCGATCTAACATCTAAATGTGAGAATAAGGAACATGTTTTAAAAGGTCGAATTTTTCGGATATTCATGACAGGAGATATGCTTCGAAAAATTTTCGAAATACAATCTTTGCACAATAGAAAATATTTACAATTTACAAGTCAAACATATTTTTCTGCGCATCTCTTAGAAATTATATAATTAATAATACATTGTAGCAATTACATAGCCCAATATACTGTCTGTAAGCTCTTGTTAATTGAAAAAAAGTAGTTAAACCTCTAATTATTGATAATGTACCACCATTGTTTCAAATTGCGACCAATTTAACTTTTAGATGACTCCCCCAGTAAATAGTCTACATGTTTATGTTCAAACATCACCTGACGCTTAATAATGTGGTAAACAATTAGCAAGTGAACTACGACCAATAACACCAATAACCATTACCTCTAGAATAATGCACAGCTCCAGGAACACTATAGTTCTCTAAAACTTGAGTTTTTTCACATAAATCATCCGATTTGAAACAAATAAGTCTATATCATCTACCTACTCATATTTGAACAAATAAATGACGTAATTCCTAATTTGTTTAACAGAACAATGGCACAATCAATGAGTCATTACAACGTTCATTAGTAGTTCACTGAGTAAACAGTAAGATATGGATCGGTGGTAATAGTAATGACATGTTCGTGTATTATTAGAACTATGTAAATACATGTGAATATGTTCTCCTATTAATATTATAGTGAAATTAAAACAGTATGTTGAGTATCTGTAAATATCTATTATGCACACATGAATTGAAAAATTCTAAATTGTTCTACTAATATTATACATTGTTCAAGAACATATTTATAGGGGATATTCAGTAGCTATAATAGTTCTGGCCAGATACGTAAACATTGTAATTCTCATATTTATTATTTATGATATCAATCAATTTATAATATTTTGTTGGTATGTGCTCGTTCAAAATCTCAAAGATTTAAATTCATTACAACACAGGGAACATTTTCTTATATGCAAAATAGTACGTATTTATTAAAATTTAATGAAATTCGCAAACTATAATTATGTATGTTAGTTCCTCAATGATTGACTACTGAGCAAAGGATGCAAAATTTTAAAAACTTAGCAATAAATATAAGTATAAATCACCAATACCCGCAACGAACCCAATTCCAATATATATAAACTTAAGCTAAACCTACAAGTTTTTTAATTTCCAATGATAGATATATCACAGTGTCAAACGAAACCCTTTTGAAAATTAAAATGCTAATGACTCAGTCAATTATTGACACCTTACTTTCTTACTAAATAAATGTCTTTAGGGGCTAGCCGTCGTAGCGGCTTAGCATTTAGCTTAGCTTAGCAAGCTACGTCGTTTGCGGTAGGGTACTTGAATGGCCGGTCTTGCAGGGAAGCAGTGGCGGCTTCTCCTTAAGGCCGCATGGCCCCTCCTCCAAAAATACCAAAGGAATCCTTATTATTATCATTGGGTATTATAAATTAAATGCAAATGTTAAAAGTTAAAACATGTTTATTGTGGTACAGAACGCCTGAACTATTGTACTTACTCATAACACCACAGTCCTCATCGCACTGGATCACAGCTTACAGCACGCTGCCACAGCACAGTGAGCAAAGGATCCATAGATAAAGCCAGAAAGGATCACAGATTCGTGGCCGCATTTTGAGTCGCGGCCCAGGTAACTATGGCAACCGACCCGATCTTCTTTTCGGCTACACTCGTTAGATACTTTCCATATACTTTATATTATGCAGATTTGGCCGCAATTATTTCGCGGCCCTAGGCGAACATTATTAAACGTTAAAACGTATTTTTAACACATTACATATTTTTAACATTATTAAAGTACCTATTTAATTTTTGTGAAAAGACAATTTTATATTTTACTTAACATGAATACTGTTATGCCAGTTTGCATCACCTCTCCTTAAGCTTGGCTTAATTTAAGCGTCAGATAGACAGTGAGGTCTTCGGTCTTATATCCTATATACAGGGTGTCCACCTAGTGCGCGTAAGTCCAATATCTGGGTTAATAAAAGAGATAACTTAATTTTTTTTTTCTACAGGGTTGTCTAATATCCCGAGCTGCACAAAATGAAAATATATTTACATATTCAGGGTGTTCAGTTTTTCCTGGACAGGTACCAACTTCATTTTTTTAAATGGAAACCTATATTTTTTATGGCATTATCGAATTCTACGTAAAAAATTAGTGGGACTTTGTGCATAACACTGCTATTGAAATATTGATAGTTTTCGAGATATTTGACTTTTAATTTTTTTTTCTTATGTTTCGTCACTTCTAATAGTTGACATAATTATGGTTGTATGACAGCTAGAAATTATTTTTTTTCAGAAACTGTAGAGTGAAGATGGCTCTTTCGAAAAACGTATCAAAAGTTACGAAAAGTTACGATTGCCCCCTGCGATATACAGGGGGCAACAGAAATCGTGCCAAACCTGATGGTTTAAAATTTAAAAAATCTCGACTTTTTCAAATGGAACACCCTGTGTTTTATGATTTCATTAGATGCCTTTCTGTAGACTCTACAATTTTATAATAGCTTTCCCTATACCTAAGTTGCGTAGTTTTTGCAAAAAACCCACTTTTATGAAAAATACCCGATTTGCGCACGTTCCTTTCTCGGGAAAAACGCAGTGAGCGTCTGTCACGCAATAAAATTTGTGACAATCAGTTTACATGTCATTTCTTCTTTTACTGAATATTCACGTACGAGTTTAGAGTAAGTACTAAGCGTGCATATAATGAACTATTCAAAAGAAGAATTAGTGAAAATGGTTTATGCCTTAGGAGAAGCTCATGGAAATTGTTTGCTAGCAGCACGTATTTACAAAGCAAATAATCCAGATTTACAGAGATTTCCACGTGCTGACTGTTTTGAAAATGTGAAAGAAAGATTTGAAAGAACAGCAAATGCGAATTATGAGAAAACTACCAGGAGACATGACGGTAACAATGACGATATTCAGTTTAATGTTGTGGCGTCTGCTGTTGAAAATCCAAATATTAGTGTCAAGAAAATCAGTAATAATCTTGGAGTTTCCAAAAGCTTGACAAACAAGATACTGAAGAAGAATAATTTTCATCCGTATCATATTAAAAACCATCAAGCACTGTTACCTCAAGATCACCTAAACCGCCTGCAATTTTGCCACTGGGCATTGGATAAAATTCAGGAAAGTCCAAACTTTTTTATGAATGTCTTGTTTACTGACGAATCAACATTTTCAAACACATGCTTACCCAATCGTCGCAACTTTCATCACTACGCTGACAATAATCCAAGATTTTGAGGGTACTAGATAATCAGCATCGTTTCAAAGTGAAAGTGTGGGCTGGAATTTGTGGAGAACATATTGTTGGACCGTACTTTTTTGAAGGCAATTTAAATGCCAATGTGTATTTGCATTTTTTGCAAAACGAACTTCCCCTTCTACAGCTACAGAATATGCCCGCTGATTATTTGGTTCAACAATGGTTTCAGCATGATGGTGCCCCTCCACATTCCACTTTGGCGGTACTGTGATTATTTTATTGTTGTAGTACTTTTCCTATTATCTATTCATATTTCAGATTAGAGAACACCTAAACCACGTATATCCAAATAAGTGGTTAGGTCGTGGTGGTCCAGTTCCTTGGCCTGCACGTTCGCCTGATTTAAATATTCTGGACGTTTTCTTGTGGGGTTATATCAAGGAGCGAGTATACGAAGTACCACCAACGGATATGCAAGACTTGAAAGAAAAGATCCAAAATGAGTTTCTAACCATAACGCCCGAAATGTTAAGAAATGTTCACATTCATTTTCGTCGTAGATTAATGCTTTGTGTTGAAAACAACGGTGGACATTTTGAGTATTTACTTTAGGTTAGCTTGCTTGTATGAGTATTGCGTATTCTTTTTTCAATACTCTATGTATATTCATCCATTTCACTAATAATTTTTCTAACTACGGTAACACCGTTTGGTTTTCAATATGATACGTATGAAACTTCTTCTTCAATATCTTATTTGTCGAGCTTTTGAAAACTCCAAGATTTCTACTGATTTTCTGATACTAATATTTTTGGATTTTCAACAGCAGAAACCACAACATTAAACTAAATATTATCGTTGTTACTCCCATGTCTCCTGGTAGTTTTCTCATAATTCCCATTTGCTGTTCTTTCAAATCTTTCTTTCACATTTTCAAAACAGTCAGCACGTGGGAATCTCTATAAATACGTGCTGCTAGCAAATAATTCCCATGAACTTCTTCTAAAGCATACGCCAGTTTTGCTAATTCTTAATTACATGTAGAGCTTTTATGATTTTTTACTTTTATTTACAAATAAATGGTAACTTTCCATAAAGACTTGTTTATTAAACTGAAATTATCTAAATTTTTCAGTTATTTTTATTTTAAGAAGTGTAAACTAATACATTTTATAAAAATAAATAGCCTTACAATATTTTTTCCGTCAAAGGAGTGCGAAATCGGGTATTTTTCATAAAAGTGGGTTTTTTGCAAAAACTACGAAACTTAGGTATAGGGAAAGCTATTATAAAATTGTAGAATCTACAGAAAGGCATCTAATGAAATCATAAAACACAGGGTGTTCCATTTGAAAAAGTCGAGATTTTTTTAATTTTAAACCATCAGGTTTGGCACGATTTCTGTTGCCCCCTGTATATCGCAGGTCAACTTTTGATACGTTTTTCGAAAGAGCCATCTTCACTCTACAGTTTCTGAAAAAAAATAATTTCTAGCTGTCATACAACCATAATTATGTCAACTATTAGAAGTGACGAAACATAAGAAAAAAAAATTCAAATTCAAATATCTCGAAAACTATCAATATTTCAATAGCAGTGTTATGCACAAAGTCCCACTAATTTTTTACGTAGAATTCGATAATGCCATAAAAAATATAGGTTTCCATTTAAAAAAATGAAGTTGGTACCTGTCCAGGAAAAACTGAACACCCTGAATATGTAAATATATTTTCATTTTGTGCAGCTCGGGATATTAGACAACCCTGTAGAAAAAAAAATTAAGTTATCTCTTTTATTAACCCAGATATTGGACTTACGCGCACTAGGTGGACACCCTGTATATAATCACAGTCTAATCTGTCATTTAAATTAAGCCATACTTAAACTCGCTAAGCAGAGGTGGTGCAAATGGGCATTAGTAGTATAATTATGAATATATATTTAATCTTTGATTAGAGCTAATTTTGCAAATCTTCCACTTGAAGATAAAATACAAATAAAAGAGTTGGGCGTTGCCCGCCCAATAAATACCTAATTCTGATAAAAAAGTTATGGAAAAATGTATTTCTATGAAAGACCGTACTGTATGAAGTTTGTTTACCTACGTAATAATTTAATGTGTCGTTTGATAACTATGAATTGAATAACTAAAATACTTTTGAGTTTGTGATTGTGCCATATCGTTTTTAATAATTATCTAACGGATATCTAAAAACTAAAAATAGTTATGTTCCTGCTTCCTGAATTCTAGTTTACAGCTTTTTTAAGGTAACGTACCCATATGTAAATTTTGTATTCTAAATATTAATTGCCTATTTAAATATTGTTTTAAAGAATTTTTGTCGAGATTTCCGTCAATCGTATCAAAAAGGAGGATATTTGTCTAACGAAAGTTATTTTTTCAAGCAAATATTTTTGCTCTGCGAATTTCTAATTTATAATTTTAAGGGGTTTGACTTTGAAATATGCAAAATTTTCGCCTGCGGCGCATTTTTTTATTTCTACGCCCCCCCATATCCAAATGTCACCAGCCGCCACTGCAGGGAAAACCAACAATGTCGCCCGCAATTTCTAGTGGCCTGTACTTAAGACTTATCATCCCTCGGATATGATATAAGCCGGAGGTCCCTTGTCCATGAGAAGACAGGCAAGATCCCTACCCCACAACAAAATGGGTTCCAAAGCTATAAGTTGTCTAGTTTGAAAAACATATTTATAATACATAATTATAATACAGGTAGGTACATATTATTCTTTAAATATATAAATGAATAAATAAATCAATATTTTCCTAATGAGTGCATAAGTAGGTAGGTAAATATTTCAGACGGCGCTTGATCCAATCGATATGTTTACTTTGTCACCATCACACACACATGAAGTATGAACCAGTGATTGATATAAGTATCATAAATTGAATGTCTGAAATATCTGGCAACGGTATAAAATTGTAATTTGATAAAACGTATTATTGTTTCTAGAATTTATAAAAATATAATAAACCATTATTTTTCTTTTTAAATTCCGACATATATGTCGCTAGTGTTAAATTTTTTATCAAAGTGTAACAGCCTGTCCGTTGTATTATATCTACAGGCTTCACGAAACTTATTTATTAATTTATCTGGAAATGAAGTCTAATTTTACTACTGAATCAATAATTTCTCTGTCGTTGGGTTTGAGGTATGCTTAATCTACGTACAAAAAAGGATTTACCGTGGGTTTTCTTACCCTGGGTCTCGAAGTTGAATATATTCCTGGGACACTCCTTATAATCTAGTAATGAAAAGGTAGTTTGGCCAGTAGAAGGATTTGGATGAAAACACTTCACTATTAGGCAAGTGTTTTTAATAACAAAAATAGAATTTAAAAACTTCAGCAAATGAAAAATACAAATTGAATGAATTGAGCCTGAAACTTTACCTAAAGTAAAGTTCTATGTTACCGACTTGAAACTTTGTAAGTTTCCAAAAATGCAAGTATGTATATAAAGGGTATCCCATTTAAAGAAAGAGATATAATGGCTTCACATAAATGTTTGACCTCCCTCTAGAATGTTTAAATTATATAACATAGAGGTAATTCATATTCACTCCATATTATATTAGGTAAATAATGGAGTTACAGTAGAAACATGTGCTAAAAGCTTTCAAAGGTTTCGAATAATTAGTAAAACAAATGTTGATATTTTTATATATGTAAATGTTATACCCAATACGATTTATCTTTTGCAATTATCATAATATATCAAAACAGCATAGTAAAATGAAATGTCTCAAAACTGAAAATTTTATAATTATATAGGTACTGAATTACTATTATGTGGAAAATACATTATGTAACAATTATTGTCGTTGCAATTTATAACGGTGGAAAAGCTATAAAACTACACACTACACTTCTTACAATTGTGAAAACCAGGTACCTACATCTAATTTTGCAATAAAAAATATATATGTTTCTGTGCTGAAACTAACAATTAAATCTGACGTGTAATATTTTTATAATCTTAAATCGAATTTGCTTTATTTGCACTGTTAAACATTTTTGTAATAATTATAGCAGGAAACGAGAATTTCAATCAGTTAAAGGAAAGGCGAAATACATTCGAGGCAAATTAAGCAGAATAACATTCTAGAATTAAATATTACGGGAATTAAAAAAAAAATAGGAAATTTATTTTACAGATCTCTGTGTGTGGCAAATTTCCAGGAGCTGTGCATGACATGTATAGAATAATGGACGTACCTACGTCTGGATATATTTAAATAAGCTGCAGCCTTCACAATTTTTTTGCACCAGTTATTTCATAAAATTAATATATACCATGGCACAAAAATTAAATATATTGTCTGCAGTATTTATAGAGGACTGAAAAAAAAAAACATTTTTAAGGAAGTAGCCTTGCAGATCGTCTGTATATGATATAAATTGACCAACTTGATTAGTCTAAAAATAAAAGCTGGACCGGTTTTACACTAAATTTTCCAATCCGTAGAAATAATTATTAAAGGAAGAGAGTAAATCCAAATTATTTTGTTTTCAAATTACTGTCAAATTACTTTTTGGACTCTATTTTACTTTTGAGTTTAGATACCTTGACCATCCCCGACTAATTCTTATTGACCTTAGCTACCATAAAAAAATTGAGATGGCGCCAAAAACATTAAATTTCTTTATTTACAGGGATTTAAAATTCTTCAAAGTAGTTATAGAGCTGAAACTAGTTTTTTTTTAAATATAATCATAATAGTACTAAGGTACTATTAGAGAGTACAATAATTATTAATAAGCAATCTACCCATATGCTTATTTTATCTGTGGGACCAATATAACTGAAATTACAGTAGAGAGAAGGCACTCTAAATTCAAAAGTAAAATAGAGTCCAAAAAGTAATTTGAAAAATGACGTAGATTCCAAAAATATGATAATATAAAGGGTGTTCCATATAAAAATCGAGAGTTGGCATTACTTCTGGTGAAAGAGGAAGCGGAAAAAAGATAATTTATATGTCAAAAAGTTACTTTTAATAAGTACAACCACCATACCAAATTTGAAGGTTGTATTTAAAAAACACACACTGTCACACGGCATACGTGGGTACTTACTTTTGAAACATTTTATATTTATTTATTCTCAAATCCACCAAACTAAAGTTGTTTAATTGTATGTCTATTCAATTTCCATACTGATTTATTATTACAAAGACATTCCAAACTTGAAAACTAACACATACTACGAGGGAGAAATATACTAAAACTTAAAATCGGTAGGTACTTATTATGGTTTAGTTTCAGGTTATGTTTTGAAATTACTTACTATACACTCTCGAAATAAAATACAAATTAGCCCTTCGTTTCCCTATTCATCTTGGTATTACAAATAAAAACTTTAAACTTTTTTTAAACATTATTGATGGTCAGTGTGTTACAATTGTTATTTAGGTACATGCATTGCGCAAAATTAATTAAATACTGACAAGTTTACAAGGTTTATGTAGTTGATTTCATCGATATTCACTGCATTCAAATAAATATAGTACGTTTAAATTCTGATTAATCGATGATATGTACATTTTGCATATTGTCTTTACCTCTAGTAACTCTCTACAATACAAGATGTCTAGCTACGAGATGACAGAGAAATTAATTAAAATGAATTTTTGAAATGTTTGTTTCAGCAGTATGATATCAATTTCCATAGAATATACCGGCAATATCTCATTACTCTCTTTTATACAGGAAGTATACATCAAAACATTCTTATTTTATATGAGTTTTCTCACGAATTCATTGATACATCTATTCCTAATTGAAAGGAAGAAGGAAAATACGGGTAGGTATTAGCTAAAATAATGTTTCACAAGCAGAGTGTGTTAAGATGAGAACCTACTCTACTGTACTACTGAGGATAGATGCCTATACTAAAATTTTTGTGTTTTTAAAAATTGTATTGTAATATTTTTTTAATTAATTGGTTCTGAATTGATATATAAACAGATAATTTATCCTTTATGGGCAAAAAACGACATATAATTATTAGTTGAACGAATTTGAAGCAAAATCTAAGATGAATGATTAGATTTTACTTTATTTATCGCTTTTACTATAAAACAAAAAAACTATTTTAACAACTTTGTTGATGCTTATGTTTTGTCGTCAATTTACCTTATAGCTGCTTTTAAATTATCTTCGATCCAAGATCCCCTGCTGGATATGCGGGTGTATCTCCTCGGCTGGTCCTTCTGTAAAAATATTGTTTAATCTAAAAATTTTACTTTTCGTACTATCACTTGTATTTAAAAGTCCCGGACTTTATGGTCTATTCCCATTGGTTACAAAACTAGCATCTATCCAGATGATTCCAACTTGGTTAGCGAAACGCGCATCGAGTACAGTATAATGTTTTAGTGTTATGTGGAAAACTTCGTTAGTGATAACTTTTCTTTACTTGAAAATTTAATTACGTTATGATTTACATGCCATATATACCTATATTATAGCAATTATATAGCACACCATATAAAAACCAAACGATGTAAATTTGTTGCTACCAAGATTTAAAAATAAAAATTCATTATATTACCTATAATGAATATTAATTTGCAAAAAAAAATATGAGTGAGTTCAATTTTGTTTCATGTTGTTTATTAAACATAATTATTATGGCAATGTAATTATGTTTATTATATATTTTTTACTTAAATATATTTATTTCATTAATATAAATTTACAAAAATATTCAAAAATACATTTAAAAATCACTATTTGTTTAGAAGACTCAATGTTTTAAATATCCAAATATCTTAATTAACTATTTATTTGCTCAGGTATCACCTATAACTGAATAATTAATTTAGATGATTGGATATTTAAAACATTGAGTCTTCTAAACAAATAGTGATTTTTAGATGTATTTTTGAATATTTTTGTAAATTTATATTAATGAAAATAATTAATATTCAATATTTTGTAATAAATTTTTGTTTCCATTTCCCCTTTTTTCGACCAAAACGGTTAATTTGCGGACATGCATTTATTTTAAAAAAATGTTTGATTTGATGTCCCCTATCATCCCAACAGTTTGTCGGTATATTTTTGGTGCACCCTGTATATTTACTAAACATCCCTTGTGGGAATCACTTGATGAATTATTCCATGAAATATATGTATACAGCGGCAATGGTCTCTGAATGGCCGCAAATATGCGTAAACAATTGACACCTATAGCTATATGCATTAGCACACTACACATTAAATGTCACGTTATATTGGTTTATTTACGATTTCCATTCCGCCGCCATGCGACTTTATCAAACCAGTAATTATTTGCAAATATGTGCCTAGAATTTTGATATACCGATATAGAGAAATAATGTCAGAACGTAGGGCGCTAATGGGAACAAAATATGGAATTATTATATTAGACTGACATACATAACATATTTTTATTTGAATTCCGAATGCGAAATAATTCTATCATATTTTACATCAATGTCAATATATATATAGTTTCGAATATAATATTTATATTCGACTGAATTTACAAAACACACAAAATATATATTTTTTTATTTGGTCATCACTTAAGATACCTTAATAATAATAATGTACCTTTACATCTGTACTGATAGAACCTGTACGGGCCGATAAGTGATAGGTATATATTTTATATATGGACATTTTCCACTAGAATGATGCTATAAAGGTAACTCTGATTTTGACGTAACTGATGACTAAAATTCATTCTCTAGATATAAAATACACTTCCTGTACACTGTGCATATTAATTATAAAGGAAATATGAACTATAAGATTTCTTAAGCAATTTATTTTCAGTCGTGTAAATATTAAAAAATATAATTTATATTCCTTTTAAAATAAATGAATAGCTTTATATCTTGTAGAGCTTGTAGGGACACTTGACAAATTCACAGTTACCAGGATGACAAGGACAAATTCGTTTCTTAGTATCGAGAATTGAATTCTGGCAGATGAAAAGTAAGTAAAAGTACAGAACAATACCTGGTGTAATCAATTTGAACCTTCCTCTTTCTTTTTTGTCATTCGGGACTATACGCATCCAAACTTCTATTGAAATGAAATGCTGTATAAAATAGCAACGTATATTTGTTCATTTGGACGTGAAAAGTTTCGTAACTCTTCGCAACTAATACTGGGAATAAAATTGAGTTATATAAACATATTCTGTGTGTAAATAGTTTTATCTCTGCACTCTTTTATTATGTTAATACTTAATCAATACATAAACTGTTTAAAAAGTTATCAGGCCGCTGAACCGTATAACATGTAGGTAGTAATAAAAATCAAATGTAAATATATAGGAGTTGGATAAATATATTTATGAGTGTTGAACAATAACACGATGCGGTTTTACGATATCTGGATTACAACCTCTGCTAAGCAGAAGTGCATTTTATGACAACACAATTTTATTTATGATTAACAAATTAACTTGGAAATATTGTACCACTGTCTAATGAATGGTATTTTAATTTTCTAATAAGACTGAGTAAATTGGGTATAGCTATGAATAATGGCAATAGAATCAGAATAGTTACAATCTCATTAGTATACTGTCTCTCAAATTGCGACCGTCTTCTAACACCTTAACTAAACTCCAAAACGGTGTTGAGTTCAGAAAATTGGAAAATTCCCGGGCACTTGTGTGGGGGAAGGACCGGCGTATTATTATTTTGCAGGCCATGTGTGCGCTCAGAAACGACTTACCTATGTTGTTATAACTTTAACTACAACTTAGTACGAGAATAAGGGAAACCTGAAAAACCTAAATTAATTAAAGTGAATGTAGCTTGTTAGCCAATTATACAGTAAGGTTCCAGCACTAGATGCATATTAATAACGCTTCTAGCTTTATGCGCACAGGTTTAATATAGGAGCAAATATATCATAAACAACTACTGTGCGTGCTATATACAGTGTGGCCCATTAAGAACCAGGACACCATTCTAAATAATTTTTGGTAAGCGCGATTCTAATGAATTTTTTTGTATATTAGCTTCCTAGATGTACTTGTTGAAACTATTACGATGGTCCAGCTGCTAATCCGCAGCCTACTACGATTTTTTTTCAATCAATTTTTTTTTAAATTACTTTAGGGATTTAGGGATATAGGGGACTACAGTAAAGTATTTTTTTAACGTTATTATTAATTTGTGAAGTAAGTAAAGGAACAGTATTCTAGATTAACAATAATTATTAGAGTTTCCAATGCCTGGTATATTTTTTAAGCGAAACACAAACTCAATAAACTTGAAACATTTAAGGCTCTATAAAAAAATTATTCTTCGATACAAATTGATGAAATTTGGTACACAGGGGTTTTAAGTGGACACTTACCAAAAATTTTTTAGAAGGGTGTCCTGGTTCTTAATGGGCATTGTATGACAATGGCACATCCTGCATGACCTCACGTTATTTGTGTTTAATAATATATTTTTGTTTTAATAAAATTTTAACAAGTCATAGTTTTTTACATTTCTGTTTTACATTTTTTACTGACAAACTAAAATTGTAGCAGTCTTTCTTAGCCTAATCTACGGTACGTATTGCTGCTTCCAATGTCTTCGGGATATATGGGCCGGAGGTATTACCATCCAAAAATTGTTAAATTACAAGCTTACCTACTCTGATTTTACATATTGGCTACATAAGAATAATAGTCTTCTCCATCCCATGCAATTAGATAGATTAGATGCAATAAAATATTTGTCTATTCTAATAAAATGTAACGGTTTCTATAGGTCTCAAATTTGGTTGGTGAATATAAAATATGAAATTTTTACAACTAGGAGAAATCTTTCTAAATCACTTTTAATGTACTACTAACTATCATTGGTATTATTTTACTCCTAAATTGCGTCTTAAAGTAAACAGTACCGATAGAAGGTACTATTAAACTGTAAAAAGATTTAAAACTAGTCTGCTTTATATTCTTTGCCCTAACGATGACAAAAGTTTACTTAACATCGATTTGAAGTGCCTATTTATTTTATGATAGAAAAATCCAAATGGGTACGATTTTAAAACTATTGTCATATTACTTTGCTGGCTTTATTTTTTATTGTTGTGATTAAAGTAACGTATTTGTTGAGAAGATATTTCATGGAATAATTTTTCCAGCGTATTAGAGTTTTATACACATAATGTATTAGCATGTTAGAGTCAAGGGACTTAGCTTTCCGAGAAATTATATAAATAAAATATTTTCCAGTAAATAATAAACTAAAATAGTAGTTTTCTATGGGATTTACCTTGAAAGTCATTTTTATATTTTCTTTTTGGCGGTCACCAATTTATCCTCGAACAAAATTGTATGTACATGGTTCCGATCTGCTTTATATCTTAAGGAAAAAAATATATAATTGTAGGTTTGCACAGTTGGTCAGTTATTAGGAATGACCTTGGTAAATTACGCTATTCTCATGAACATGCAAAATATAGGGGTATTTTGAAATATTGAAAACAAAATGAAATAGGTCATAAGGTCATGTGATTTATATAAAATTATTATAATTTTGTTAGCGATTTGCGATAAATCCATAATATAGACACCGTTTAGTTACAATATTTAAACATCAAAAAATCACACACATTTAAATGTTTTTTAAAATTTTGTATTCATATAATACTGGTTATTCTGAGTGAAATAGAGATTTGTAAGCAATGCGATTTCTGATTACACAGGAATGACATACGATTTTAAACTTTAGGTACATACAGGGTGTCCACCTAGTGCGCGTAAGTCCAATATCTGGGTTAATAAAAGAGATAACTTAATTTTTTTTTCTACAGGGTTGTCTAATATCCCGAGCTGCACAAAATGAAAATATATTTACATATTCAGGGTGTTCAGTTTTTCCTGGACAGGTACCAACTTCATTTTTTTAAATGGAAACCTATATTTTTTATGGCATTATCGAATTCTACGTAAAAAATTAGTGGGACTTTGTGCATAACACTGCTATTGAAATATTGATAGTTTTCGAGATATTTGACTTTTAATTTTTTTTTCTTATGTTTCGTCACTTCTAATAGTTGACATAATTATGGTTGTATGACAGCTAGAAATTATTTTTTTTCAGAAACTGTAGAGTGAAGATGGCTCTTTCGAAAAACGTATCAAAAGTTGACCTGCGATATACAGGGGGCAACAGAAATCGTGCCAAACCTGATGGTTTAAAATTTAAAAAATCTCGACTTTTTCAAATGGAACACCCTGTGTTTTATGATTTCATTAGATGCCTTTCTGTAGACTCTACAATTTTATAATAGCTTTCCCTATACCTAAGTTGCGTAGTTTTTGCAGAAAACCCACTTTTATGAAAAATACCCGATTTGCGCACTCCTTTGACGGAAAAAATATTGTAAGGCTATTTATTTTTATAAAATGTATTAGTTTACACTTCTTAAAATAAAAATAACTGAAAAATTTAGATAATTTCAGTTTAATAAACAAGTCTTTATGGAAAGTTACCATTTATTTGTAAATAAAAGTAATAAATCATAAAAGCTCTACATGTAATTAAGAATTAGCAAAACTGGCGTATGCTTTAGAAGAAGTTCATGGGAATTATTTGCTAGCAGCACGTATTTATAGAGATTCCCACGTGCTGACTGTTTTGAAAATGTGAAAGAAAGATTTGAAAGAACAGCAAATGGGAATTATGAGAAAACTACCAGGAGACATGGGAGTAACAACGATAATATTTAGTTTAATGTTGTGGTTTCTGCTGTTGAAAATCCAAAAATATTAGTATCAGAAAATCAGTAGAAATCTTGGAGTTTTCAAAAGCTCGACAAATAAGATATTGAAGAAGAAGTTTCATACGTATCATATTGAAAACCAAACGGTGTTACCGTAATTAGAAAAATTATTAGTGAAATGGATGAATATACATAGAGTATTGAAAAAAGAATACGCAATACTCATACAAGCAAGCTAACCTAAAGTAAATGCTCAAAATGTCCACCGTTGTTTTCAACACAAAGCATTAATCTACGACGAAAATGAATGTGAACATTTCTTAACATTTCGGGCGTTATGGTTAGAAACTCATTTTGGATCTTTTCTTTCAAGTCTTGCATATCCGTTGGTGGTACTTCGTATACTCGCTCCTTGATATAACCCCACAAGAAAACGTCCAGAATATTTAAATCAAGCGAACGTGCAGGCCAAGGAACTGGACCACCACGACCTAACCACTTATTTGGATATACGTGGTTTAGGTGTTCTCTAATCTGAAATATGAATAGATAATAGGAAAAGTACTACAACAATAAAATAATCACAGTACCGCCAAAGTGGAATGTGGAGGGGCACCATCATGCTGAAACCATTGTTGAACCAAATAATCAGCGGGCATATTCTGTAGCTGTAGAAGGGGAAGTTCGTTTTGCAAAAAATGCAAATACACATTGGCATTTAAATTGCCTTCAAAAAAGTACGGTCCAACAATATGTTCTCCACAAATTCCAGCCCACACGTTCACTTTGAAACGATGCTGATTATCTAGTACCCTCAATAATCTTGGATTATTGTCAGTGTAGTGATGAAAGTTGCGAAGATTGGGTAAGCATGTGTTTGAAAATGTTGATTCGTCAGTAAACAAGACATTCATAAAAAAGTTTGGACTTTCCTGAATTTTATCCAATGCCCAGTGGCAAAATTGCAGGCGGTTTAGGTGATCTTGAGGTAACAGTGCTTGATGGTTTTTAATATGATACGGATGAAAATTATTCTTCTTCAGTATCTTGTTTGTCAAGCTTTTGGAAACTCCAAGATTATTACTGATTTTCCTGACACTAATATTTGGATTTTCAACAGCAGACGCCACAATATTAAACTGAATATCGTCATTGTTACCGTCATATCTCCTGGTAGTTTTCTCATAATTCGCATTTGCTGTTCTTTCAAATCTTTCTTTCACATTTTCAAAACAGTCAGCACGTGGAAATCTCTGTAAATCTGGATTATTTGCTTTGTAAATACGTGCTGCTAGCAACCAATTTCCATGAGCTTCTCCTAAGGCATAAACCATTTTCACTAATTCTTCTTTTGAATAGTTCATTGTATGCACGCTTAGTACTTACTCTAAACTCGTACGTGAATATTCAGTAAAAGAAGAAATGACATGCAAACTGATTGTCACAAATTTTATTGCGTGACAGACGCTCACTGCGTTTTTCCCGAGAAAGGAACGTGCGCAAATCGGGTATTTTTCATAAAAGTGGGTTTTTTGCAAAAACTACGCAACTTAGGTATAGGGAAAGCTATTATAAAATTGTAGAGTCTACAGAAAGGCATCTAATGAAATCATAAAACACAGGGTGTTCCATTTGAAAAAGTCGAGATTTTTTAAATTTTAAACCATCAGGTTTGGCACGATTTCTGTTGCCCCCTGTATATCGCAGGTCAACTTTTGATACGTTTTTCGAAAGAGCCATCTTCACTCTACAGTTTCTGAAAAAAAATAATTTCTAGCTGTCATACAACCATAATTATGTCAACTATTAGAAGTGACGAAACATAAGAAAAAAAAATTAAAAGTCAAATATCTCGAAAACTATCAATATTTCAATAGCAGTGTTATGCACAAAGTCCCACTAATTTTTTACGTAGAATTCGATAATGCCATAAAAAATATAGGTTTCCATTTAAAAAAATGAAGTTGGTACCTGTCAAGGAAAAACTGAACACCCTGAATATGTAAATATATTTTCATTTTGTGCAGCTCGGGATATTAGACAACTCTGTAGAAAAAAAAATTAAGTTATCTCTTTTATTAACCTAGATATTGGACTTACGCGCACTAGGTGGACACCCTGTATATTCTTGGAAATTTTGACAAAGAGTTCTGGTGTATCTTTAACAAGACTAATTATAGAAAAGGATCAAGAATCCAATTACAATTTTTTTAAATTTGAGTTTTCTGCTGAATTTTGAACAGTGTCTGATTTTATCACATTTTCTTTTGCGCATTTTTTCACCATACCGTTAGAAAATATGATGCCGTACAGTATGTTTTATAAATAATCAAACATAGTCAAGGGAGTATGTACTCCCAGATGCAGTTGATGCTATAAAGAAAACATAATGATAATAATAACAATAATAATAATAATATGCGTTTTATGTTACAGAAGTGCATGATGCTTTGTAAAAACATAATAAAAATATATAATTTATTTATTTGGACATGCCGAAAACAACTACTCCACGCCCAATATGCCCCGACTGGCGTTGCATTACATCAACATCTCCATGGATGTCGTCACATCCTTCATCAAGACCAAATACCAGACAATGACCGGTTTCGATCTTGTTATGATCTCATCAGATTGTCTGTCTGTCAATTAGACAATAATTGTCAGACAGATAGTAGCAAAGACCCAAAGAGGGCACTACGGTGTATTTCCCTGTATCTCGCCACTACAAAAATAATATATAATATCTCATTATAATCACAAGGATTAACCAGTAAGTCTGAGACTTGTGTGGGAGAGGAGATGACATATGTAATAAAAGCTCATGTGGGAAATGTCGAGTTACACTTTTGTTTTGGATATTAAGGCATATCTTTAGAGAACAACATCTTCCTTAAAATAGGTCGAGTTCGTAGAATAATTTCTGCCTTATTAAACCGTTCTGATTAACAACTTTATGGTTTTATAATAACGCCCATAAAGCTTGTCGCCCATTTATCCGCCACGGCATGGCACAGCACGGTCCGTCAAAATACAGATAGAATCCAAACATCGCAAATGAATGAACTACTTGAGCGGTAGTTGTTGTTTGCATTCTATCCGTATTTAGACGGGCCGTGCCGTGCCGGACAAATGGACGACAAGCTTTATATGTATAACTCCATACCCAACGGGTTGAGTTCGAAGCTTATGGTAACATGAAGATTGTTCAATACCCATCTAAAACCGTACATTGACGGTTTAGTGCATGCGCATTGTGTGCCGTCATTTCAATACACGATCAAAGGCAAGTATCGTGTTTACTGACTGACGTAGTTGTGTGGCTTATTAAATTTATTTTGCTTCCCAAATAAGTCCCTACATACTTTGCATGTAATCTAACTTCCAAATACCAAATTAATCTTTTGTGGTTCTCTTTTATTTTTATCTATTTTTCTGTTGTGTTAACTAAGACAGCTAAACATTTGAAGATCCTATTGGCTTTACTGAATTTAGGTTTTATATTTTTTACCGTAATGATCGATATAGATTATGATACCGATTTTTATACCTAGCGAATCAACTGAAAAGAGTAACAGTAGGTATTTATTTAATTTAAAAACATTACAAAAATAATTTAAATGAGGTATGAAATCGCAGGACACCTAACAACCACACGAACTCTCGATCTCGAAAAATTAGTAATGAATTCCAACTGAATCTATTTTCCAGTCACCAAACAGTGCCAAACTAATGCTTGCGCATTAATCAGCTGTGAATTCATTCTTGAACGATAAATGAACGATACAAAATGGCGAGTTGGAACAGAACTATACTGTTTGGTAGGTGAAGCAGCGTTGTTGCCGCCTAAAAAATTAGTCCATGATCAGCTTGTCTAGAATGGTAACAAGTGTGAAAGTTATTTTCGTTTGATATGTGACATGATATACTAGTCTCTTTCATTCACATATCTAGTACTTTTTCTTATCCTTGATAAACCGTAATGAGGTAGATTTGCGATTGGAATGCGCTGGGCATAATCTGCAACTTAAATAACACCTAATGTCTATTTTCACATTTATAGATACTATCTTTAATAGAAACATCAGCTCCATAAAATTAAAAGAACATAAGACGTAAGTACGTAAGAATACTGGAAGTCGATTATAACTATGTAATCCAATTAGAGCACACTGAATTTGTTTAAATACTTGCAGGTATATAGGTAGATGTTTATAATTCTTTGGGTAGGTACTTGGAGCAGTCCGAGCCTATCTACTTTTAGTTTTATAAAATACTCATCATTAAATTTCATTAACTTCATTTATTACGCCTGCCGCAATAAATGAATATGATTAATGATTCAGCTTTGTTGTCACATTGTTTAAATAATTACAAATTAGCCAAGCACGCAACAGATACACGCACCAACGCGTGATTCAATACCTGCCCGTGGGTCAATAATATGTCACAAACTTTGATATGAAATTGGATTCTATTTATAACGTGAATGTATTGAAACATTACGTAAGTTTAATGTCCTTTTTTTCTAAGGTTCAACGGCATAGATAAGGCAAAAATTGAGTTTGTAGTTAACAAAGCCCTGTAACTCTACAACCGTGCTCTAGATGCATAGAACAGTTAGCGTGCCTGCATAAAATGCTGTAATAAGTACTGAATTCACTGTCATTTTGTATTTGAAAAGAAAATGATATTTTAGATTTTTCTGAATAGTAATTCAGTCTGTTTATTTTCATTTAAATCAAACTGTTTATGGTATTATGCTTCATGTCTCTATAGTTTATTATATTTCTGCGTTTGTATGCTGATAAAACTAATTTTATTATAGTCCAATGAATGTTGTCAGTAGGTCATTTCTATGGAAGGAAATAGATGAGCTTATATAGGTTCATTACTCGACTTTATATTATTGACTTAATTATTTGAAGGAGATACCGAAAACAACTATTCCACGGACAATATGCCCCGACTGGCGTTGCATTACATCGGCATCTCCATAGGAGTCGTCACATCGTTCATCGAGACCAAATACCAGACACTGACCGGTTTTGCGCTTATTTTGCGCTCACCAGAGTGCCATAGGTAGTGGACTCGATGAACGATGTTGCGACGTGATTGCCTAATGGGCATCGTGAATGTTAGTAGTGATGAAAAAAACACCGTAGTGTCTGTGCTACTCTTTGGGTCTGTGCTACTATCTGTTTGACAATTATTGTCAAATTGACAGACAGATAACGACCTGCTTTTCCGCAGGTTCCATTACCGAAATCAACTACTCCACGGGCATCGGGCAATATGCCCTGAGCCCCAGGGGCATATTGTCCGTGGAGTAGTTGTTTTCGGCATCTCGTTTAAATGAATAAGTAGGATTGTCTTCCTTAAAGACAATAGGGGTCACTGTTGTAATGGCGCCTGCGGAAAAGCAGGTCGTTATCTGTCTGTCAATTTGACAATAATTGTCAGACAGATAGTAGCACAAACCCAAAGAGGGCATTACGGTGTGTTTCTCACCACTACTAATTCTTGACTTAAGTTAACAAAATATTTCCGAGTTTCTGTGAACTATTTGTTGGGAGAATAGAAATGTGAAAATTTTATAATTAAAGAACATAGTATGCGTAACTGATTTCTTCAAATACAACATCTTACTGTTTGCTAAAATAATTGTAAACCTTAAAGTATAAATTGATATTGAAACCAGATAACATCATTCGGGCAATGAATTCTCGAAAATAATGGTAATAAAATATTTTAAAAGGCGAATAAATAATATAGTAGTATTTTATATAACAAGTGGCTAAGATGGTATTTTATTTTACATGGGACGTTTATAGGCGAGTACTATAAACCACACGTGTAAAAAAAAACAGAGTTATATACAACATTTTTTGTATCTCTATCTAATCCTGAGCAATATACGAGTCATAGCTTTAGGAGACCTTCGGCATCACTATTAGCTGGTTCTGGAACTGATATTTTTACCTTAAAACGTCATGGGGGATGGAAATCCTCAACAGTTGCTGAGGGATATATAGAAGATAGCCTCCAGAACAAAAAGGAAATTTCGAAAAAGATATTTTCAAACAATACCTCAGAAACAACTATGTCTGCCGATGTAGTCGTTGGTGAGAAACAGACCAACCACTGTATTAATATAAATGAATCAAATATTTTTCGCACATGTGAATCTATAATTCCAGGAATAAATATATAATTAATGTTAGTAACAGTACTATACATGTGCATTTTCGTTAAATTATGAATAAGATTGTTCATGAAATTTGTTTATAATTAATAAGTGATTGATGTAAGAACTTTAATTTGTTGTCTGTTGACTATTAAGTTTTATTTCACACTTTTTTCTTTATTTTTTACTTGTCAATAATGCAATTGTTTTGATTCATTGAAACTGTCAAATAAATGTCATTTTAGGATATGGCTTTACAAAAAAGACTATATTACTAATGCAAGTTTGTGGTGAGAGCCAACTAAAATACCTTTAGGTTTATACATATTATAATAATTATCTGTACTATCAGATGCCCGTATCAATAGGGTGCTCTGTATACACATTGATATAAGCTCTAAGCAACCACATTTCTCAGGATTATTAGTGGATGGGTGACATGCAGCGACGACGGGAGATGCTCGTCTACCTTTTATCTAGTGGCCTGTGCATAGGTGAATTTATAAAATAAGTTAAGTATACAAACTTAGGCGAAGTTTGTATAGAAGATCCTTCATGCATAATAGGAATGAATCATAAAGTCGGAGGTCGTACCCACGACAAGTAGAGATTTAGAAGTATTTCTAGATTGGGGGTTGCTCGTCCCCTGGAGTCAGTGATTGCGCTCCGTCGTGGAAATAGACCGACGTGAAATAACAGAATCTGAAATAAAATGTTTAGGTTCCCTACTGAATATGTAAAAACTTGTATTTAGACTAATATAATCATTTTTAACGAATTTCGCTAATATTGCGTGGAAACTATTTACTTAAATGCTCCATAAGTAAAATCTTAGATATCTTGGAATAGGGGAGATACACAAAATAGTTTCAAGTAGGAAAAAGTTACGGGGTATATACATTTTCAACTAAGAATGTACAAAGAAATTCATAATATTCTGTACTGTTTCAGGGTTACAGCGAAACCTGAAATTTGCCATTCCGTACCACTCTTACTATATATCTTTTCTTGAGCTATCTGTAGAACTGTGAAATTTAACATACATTTACATTATTTAAAGATATACCAAAGAGCTTAATTTAGCTTTCAATTGCCTGAAAATGTTTATAGTTTTACTAGTTTTTGGTCACTAGGTTTAGACCATTTCAGAAATGCCCTTAAGCCTTAATAGAAACGATATTCAGGGTAAAAGGACCTAAAATAAAGTTTCAAGTAAATAGAATATAGTTTGGAAATCGTACGTTAATAAAAAGAATAAGAGCATTTATACATAATCGCATTAAACTTTCAAACTAATAGATCAATGGTTCAAATAGTAATTGTAAAATATCTGTACATTATATACAATATAATTGTATAAGGTATCTTACACTATCAAAGAGTAACTTTTCGATAAAATTATATTTCAATCAGATCAATTATCTGAGATTCATGGTGTAAACTAAGTTCAAATTTAATTTGAACCTGTACCTTAATTAAAGTTGTTAAAATCAGTGAGTAATCTAAGAATGTATATTAAGATTAATGCCAAAGGTATCTCATTCAAAATAAAGAAGTTGGCACATATATCCTATAAAACCAAAAGCTACAGAATGTTGAAAATTAAATCACAGCCTAATGTAATTTTATTGAGCAATGAATTCCTCAATTGTGTCCCACGACGCTTGTATTGGGACTTCACCATGGGACACACTGTATGACTATTTATTTAGACTAAATAAATCACCCCGAAATAAATGTAATTTGTTGGAGTAAATAAACGGTGCTGTAAATCTAGAGGGAGTGTCAATATATAAGGAATGACCCTAAAGTATCAGCGAATCGGTTAGTCGTTTTTCGTTTAAAAAATACTTAGGTAGAAAAAAGCAAACTGCCCTCTTAGAATTTATTAGCCATTTGATTATTGATGTTTATTGTACCTATATAGTACCTTCTACGAACTGTCTTAAAAATAATCTTAAATAATTAATATACAGGTTATTATTTCAAGCATTGTGAAATTGATATATAAAATAGTTTTCGTGTTAGTGTAGGAAAATGTAATTTTACATTCTAGGTAAATAACTACATAAGCCCTAAAGGTGGAGTGTCAATCAGGCGACTGCAGCGGCTACAGCCGCGCGGCTGGAGACGCGCGACTTTTGCAGTACGACTGCAGCGGCCTATACGAGTGTCAATTGCGCGATTTCGTCCGCTTTCGCTTTATAAAGTTTCAGTTTGCAATAGACTATCATGGAGAAAGCAGTGGCTTTGTGGTGCTATTTAGAAAATGAAGAAGAAGAGGAAGAAGAACTTTTATTATTATTACTTGCGGATTCTTTACGAAGCAGCCCTCATGATATTTTTTGTACCCGAGGAGAAGAGGGTTTCGAAAATATGTTGGTTCGGAGACATCTAAATATTTGATTTGATTTTTAACATTTGATTATGACAGCCTGTTGTATTCATATCATGCCTCGAGATTCTTTCCTTGACGACAATAAATTCCTTCCTAGAGATACAAATCTGCATGATGTACCAACCAAAAATATTATACCTATACGTGCAACTGGTGGTTTTGCCAATGCTGGAGGGTTCGACGTCAGAGAGGCATTTACTCGTTATTTCAGCAGTCAAGAAGGCTCACTTTCGTGGCAAGAAAATAGAGTTAATCAAACCGATACTTCTAATAATACAAAAATATTTTTCTTAAACTTTATCACTAATTTTTGTTGTCCTTATTTAGTTAAATTTCAATTAAAAATCATATTTGTTTTATTTGATTACCTGATTGCTTTAAAATGTATACAATTTCCTTCCACATGTTGTCTTTTATATTTTGATTTTTATAATGAATGTTCTTTGGGTCATATAAACTGGGATGTTGCCCTACAAGTTCACTTAAAAAGGAGTCATCCATTTATCTTCAAAAATTTTACCAAAACACGTGGTTATAAGTAAATTTGTTATAATCTGTCGCAGACTGCTATTTTGGCAGACGCGCCGCCACAGTCGCTGCAGACGCTTCTGTCGTCACGCTGAAGTCGCGTAATTGACAACGCGTTCATATATTTTAAGGTAAACCAGTGACCGATGCAAAGTCGCCAGAGTCGCGCGGCTGTAGCCGCTGCAGTCGCCTGATTGGCACTCCACCTTAAGATAACTAGAAATGTCATTCGTAGCGGTTGTTTTATAATTGTCAATTTTTCACAACCACTATGTTATGAAGACTATGTTTCATCCTAAACTATAATTGTTTTTGAAACAAAGTTGATGATGGTATTGAAAAACCGAAACGTCTTATTGAAATATTAATGAGGGCATCAAAAGCAAAACTAAAAATTGCTTTAACAATGTGCAAACGAAATGTGGACATTTTAAGAAATTAAAAAACACCGGGTGTTCCGCATAAAAGTCCTCAGCCTCGTATCTCGGCCACGGAAAAATATATTTTGATTTTGCAAAAAAACCGATGATAGAGCTTATCTATGGCTTTGTCACGAAGTTCAACTTGATTTTTTTCAGAGCAAATTGGAGATGGCGCTGAGGTCGAAAGAAATTTCTCGTTGACAGGAACTTTGTAACAAGGTTTATCCGATACTTTATGCAATTCTAAACAATTTTTGTCAAATGACTATTTTTCAAAAACTTAATAGTTTCAGAGTATCGGGCTCTTCATTTGGTGAAGCCCAAACGCAACCGTATTTTAGAGTATCGAATTATTACCTTATACAATGAAACAATAATTATCCAAGTCAATTTAATAATAGCTGTTGTTAAGTAATAGTGAAATAATATGTATTTCTGTAAAATTTGGTAAGAGTTTTTTAAATACCTAATTCATTTTGTATAATAATTCATAATTATTTGTACGCTTGACCGAAAATATAGGTATCCTGAATGTATGTATGTACAAAATTAATTAGGTATTTAAAAAACTCTTGCCATATTTTACAAAAATACATATTAGTTCTAATAATAGAAATTTTATTGTTTCATAACATTCTTTCATTGTATAAGGTAATAATTCGAAACTCTAAAATACGCTTGAGTTTGGGCCCCACCAAATGAAGAGCCCGATATCTCTGAAACTATTAACTTTTGAAAAATAGTTATTTGACAAAAATTGTTTAGAACTGAACAAAGTATCGAATAAACTTTGTTACAAAGTTCCTGCAAACGAAAAATTTTTTTTGACTTCAGCGCCATCTCCAATTTGCTCTGAAAAAAATCAAGTTGGACTCCGTGATGAAGCCATATGTGAGCTCTATCATAGGTTTTTTTCAAAATCAAAATATACCTTTCTGTTGCCGAGATACGAGGCCGAGGACTTTTTTGTGGAACACCATTCTTTTAAAACATCAAAGGAAAATGAACTTCTATATATTTAATCTTCAAAATTAAAATTTTCATAAACTACCCTTTTCTGACTCAACTGACTTTTCAATGTGATGGGGTGCTTGGCGCCAACAGTAACGGTATTAGAGTCCCAAACAGTTTTTATATTTTCAGAATAATACTCAGATGTAAACAATTAACTAATTACAGTATAATATATGCTAATCTCGGCAATTTATATGTGAACGTCGAATTTAACAGAGATTACCTACTGTCTATTTAAAACTGACCTTGCATGCCTCGGGTTCATTTTTCAAACATTAAACCATGTAAAACTTGAACTTAATGAATGCAATAATATAAAATGGAATTCCGCAATTTCGTGCAAGTACCGTTTAGAATTTAGGGATCTTTCATTAGTGTCTGGTTTACACAATGTCGGCCAATCTATTTCGATAACATATTATGGTTGTTATATTTTAAACTATTCCCTCGTGTTCCTTGCAATTTAAAGTCTTTAAATCATGCGACATCATGTTTATTTAATAGTAGCGTGTCAGCAAACAACTTTCACAGTTTAGCACCACATGTCCCGCATTGAAGTCGATATTGTGTTATCGTTATCAGAGATATAAATAATATCACCATAAATATTTTAAAACAATCCAATTAGGTACAATAATTCTATTGGAATATATCTACAGGGCGTAGAGTATAATAAAGTTGAGGAAATATATTATAGAGAGTTCACCAAATTCCATGGTATTGGCAGCTTTTTCGCTATTATATTGAGTTAAAGTGGAAAAGGAAAGCACAATATACGCTATCATATAAACAACATTTTTTTTTTTCAATAATTACATACAGGTGTAATGAGGACGACACCTAAAGCTGCCCTGGAAGTCCTGCCAAGCCTATCCACATGGATAGGCTTTATATTTACTCCCCCATAATGAGGGAGGCAATGGCGACCTACTTAAGAATGCGGGACTCAGGGAGCTGGCGGGCGGGAGGAAGAAATAACGGCCACGCGGCAGTTGCAGAGAAGGTGGAGAGGGATAGAGGGAAATAGCTGTATCTGTCATCAGAGTAACTGAAGCAAAGGATCGCCTTAGATTAAAAAGGAAATATGCGTCATATTTCCAGAGAGGGAGGAATGGAAACAGGACCAGTTTAAATTCCCCCCTGATTCTCTGATCTGCTACAAAAATGGCTCTCGTGTGGCGGACAGGTTCTCAGGGGCAGGAATTTATGTGGAGGACAGGGGCGTGCAGCAAAGCTTTGCATTGGGTTCGTATGCCATAGTCTTCCAGGCTAGTCTTTGCAATCCTAATGGCAGCAAACAAGGAAGAAGTAAGGAACTGTACGGAGCAAAATATTTATTTCTGCTCCGACAGTCAGGCAGCCTTAAAGACTTTAGCATCTCCAAGGACAAGATCCGCTCTTGTTCAAGAGTGCGGAGATACCCTGGAGGAGCTGGCCAGAAGGAAAGAGGTGAAATTGGTATGGGTCCCAGGTCATAGTGGAATCCCGGGGAGCGAAAGGCCCGATGAATGGCTCGACTCGGATCTCAGGGACTCGAGCAGGTCAACATGGACAAGACAGGTCAACATGGCTCTTATTGATTGAGCTCATAAGACACTAAGTAAACACTGGAGAAGGAGTGGGAGCTATAGACAAGCTTGCAACTGTATAGTGGAGCCAAGCAAGGTCAAGACGGTCTGGCTGGTAAGTCGTAGCCGGAAGGCTCTAAACCAGTTGCTGGGAGTTTTAACGGGTCACTGCAGGCTTAGACATCTATCATTGATGGGTGTTGAGGGAGACCCTATCTGCCCAAAGTGCGGGAAGGGCGACGAAACGCCTTCCCCCTTCTTGGCAGAATGCGCGGATTTCGGCAGACTGAGACACGATGTCTGGGGGGCCGGGGAGCTGCAAGCAGACGTGGTCAGTTCCCTTGCATGGACCGATATTCTGACCTACATTAGAAGGTCGGGAAGGTTCGACGAAAAAAGAGGTGATGGAGTTAAGGGGCGACAGGGGTAGGCAAAAAGGGTTCGCTTGTGGCCTACTTGCCAGGTCTTGGCCGCCCCATACCACTAGATACTACTACTACAATAATTACAAATATATGCATAAAAACCTACATTTATAATAGAAACAGTAAGAAAAATTGATTCATGCAAAAATAAAGTGTAATAAAATCTTGTAATATTGATACAGTAATCTCTGTACCACTATCAAACTACCTCATTTTTAAGGTTTTTTTCTCAACTTAACGATGTATTTTATTCGCAACCAGAGCACTGCGGGTACCCAAAACTTCTAAACAGTTGTTTGTCTGAGTGCTTACGCTTTTGTCTAAACTATATCTTGATTTAGTAGAAAAAACGCCCAATTATATAATATTTTGCTCTGTAAATACTTTCAGGATATAACCTAAATTAAATAAATTTATGTATAAGTACTGTGGTTTGCTTTCTTTGAAGTAGATTAAAACAGCAAGCCGAAACTTGCGAGAGATTCATAATATATTTTGCACTGAACCTCCTTCACTATAAAATAACTATAGTAATAAAGTAACTATAAAATAGTTATAAGTAATAGTGAATGTTTGATGAATTGAAACAAATAAGTAAAAACAATTATATATTACAAGTAAAAATTGGTAGAGAAGAATCTATATATGATATTAAAAAATAATAAAATACAGCTGTCACAACAACTGGTGTATGCCAAGAATGAAATTGATCTGGTGTACAACAGATTCTTCTGGCCTCGGAGAATATATTTCAACCACTCACCAATAAATATTGTCATCCGGTAATGATGCTCGGAGGAGACTTTCGACAACGTGAAGATAATGGTACCAGAAAACTGAGAACAAGATGATGTAGCTAGCTAACTTCTTGTTGATCCTGATACTGCTAATGGAGATGCAAATGCCATCTCCTTTTATTGTCATTCTAACGGTAGGAGTTGAATTACTAGGTTGGTTTTCCTTTTCCAGGAAGCCAAGGTATTTTTACATGAAATGGAAGTATTTAGACGAAAATCGTAAAGAATAATTATATAAACTAATATGACATACGCAATAATGCGTTTTTTCGGCATCTCCTTCAAATAAATAACAGATCATTTTGAAATCATAACAATTGCAATCTGTTGAATTTAAACTAATAAAGTTTAAAGAAGAAGAAGTAAAAATTGACAAAATTTTATATATGAAATTTACTTGAAATGGGAATCACCCAGTATATGAAATTGCAAGAAAATTGTCCAAAATATGCAATTTAGAATGATAAAAACTAATTCTTGAAAATATAAAATATAATTAACTAAAATAAGTCAACCTTCAGTATAAGAAATATAATAAATGGTTCAATAAAAAATTACTAGAAAATATCCATATAAAAAATGTTTGCCCACAAAACTATTGTGTCATCTATAGTTATTATAACGTTATAATAAATATAGATGACACAAAATTAATGGTTATCAAATTGCAGGAGAATGGCTCTGTGTAACTTGGCCAGAAATAAACACTGCAAGTAATAAAAAGGATATGTAACACAAAATTGGTACCTTGTTGTTGAGAATTTAATCAGTACTAATCTACTTCAATTCACCAAATATACGTTAACTGTCTTTGAACTCATTATACTTACAGTATACGACTAAGGCAGTTACAAAGGCTTGACAGATTTTCCAACAAATTTGGTTCAATAACCTTAAAGGAAAAAATTGTAAGTTGGCTAATTGCCAGTCTAAAAGACCTAAACTCAAAATGAGTTAAATGAGTGTAATGCAGTTCAAATACAATTTATCCGAAAAAGGTATTAATCATTAAACCTTTGATTAAACTAAGAAAGATTCTCTACAGAATTCAAATTTCCACCTTAACTGGAATAGGTATAAATGTTATAACTAAATAAGATACTACTGATTAATTCTGTCTCAACATGTACGTAAATGCAAGTAATAATACAATAATTATTAAAATTTAAAATGGAACTGGATAATAGTTTAGTGAGTTAGAGGACCAGCTTGGAGGATAATGCTTGACAGATATCATTTTAAAATTTATAAAATTTTCGTTACATTCGTTTTCGTTACATTTTCGTTGAATTCTACATTGGTGCAACTAATTTCAATCCCGATATTCAGTCCCTAAGCAAAGTGTGGTGAATAATTGAATCAGGTGTGTCTTCAGGACTCTAAAATTAATAAGCTTTGGTTGGACATCAACTCTAATATATTTTTAGCAAAAATTCCTGTTTCAGTGTCTGTTACATACCTTATTTACGTTTCTAAGGACATGAGTGACATGCAGCGATCGTCCCTTCACCTGCAAAATATCCTCAAAGGATTCTTGGAACGGGTCGGTCACGGCACTGTACGGTTTCGGTAGTGCATGGAACGATGTAATAGTACATAGATGTAATGATTTTTAAGCCAAATTATAGTTTAACAGTTTTCAATCATTAAGTTTGAAAGTTTAAATGTATAATTTAATTATATATCACTTTCTTGAGATAAATCGTGTTTTTAAGTCTTGTGTAAAAATATGTTTAACAATAAGAAGGCATTATGTGGCAATTGTTCTGAATGATGTAGATATTTTCCTGCAATTTTAACTCAAATTCCTGGAAAGAAACCTTGCTTAATGACTAGTTGGAGAATTTATTTAATGAGTTTTAGAAGCAAATGAATGCGCCAGTGGGAACAATATCTTTAAACACGTCTAGAATGGGGCACATCGCTTTTATAGGCAGTGAGAAGTCCTTTTTTAATGAATAACCAATTCGCACTTACGTTTGCTACTAGGAACCATTTATCTACTACATTTCGACTTAACCACTTTCGGAAAATATAAATCCGGAAGGATTAATGCTGTTAAGAAATATAACTGGAAGATCGTAAGAACTGCCTTCTAAAGTTAGGAGACAGTGGCTGGAACACCAGGAAATGATTTTTATCGACAAGTTACAAATAGCTTAGTTTTGACATTAAAAGATTTACTCCACAGATAATGACAACCCTCTGTTTCCCACATGTATAGCCATAAATTAAGACAATGGATAAACAGCCCAGTGTCCGCAGGACCACTTCCTTTTTCACAAATAATCTCTGACCGTTAATCAAACTCGTACCACGTGGGTGATAAGCAAGACTTTGTCCTTTCGCACAGCTGGACACGAAAGATATGAGGAAAATGGAAAATAGAAGAGTTTGTATTTATATACAGTGGGTAGTATGTATATTGGCATCAATAATTAAAAGTACAAATATAAAAGCGTAGGGAAGCGGCATTTTGTAATAAAAATATATTACAATTTTTTACTGTTATCTTATTTTTGGTCTAAATATTGGCAATTATATCCAATCCTGCAATTTGTGTTAGAAGTTAACCGCATTTCCCTAGCGGAAATAGCTAGAAATTTAATGAAATTCGCTGTATCTATAATAATATGTTTTCTCTTTCCTAATTATTAGATGTACCTATCGTTTGTAGCTTATCTAAAATTGTTTTGTTGGTAACGGTTTCGGAATGTTTGCCTTGATTATTTTAAAAACTTTCATCGCAAAGGACTTTCTCTAACAAGAAGGTTGTTTCAAATAAGCCCACAGATTATATCATCCAATAATGCTATTCCTTTCTTCTTTTTTTCATTTCTGTTTTTTCTTGAAAAATTAAATAGATACGGAATTCGAGGTACTCCATTAAACTGGATAACCAGTTTTCAATTGACCATATTTCATCAAATATTAAAAATGTTAACTTGGGAGTACCACAGGGCTCAGTTTTAGGGTCTGTATTTTTTGTTCTTTATATCAATGATCTCGATAATCTATCTGGTCCGACCGAATATACCTTCTATGCTGACGATACATCAGTAATTGTCACTGCAAAGTCGGATAAATGTTTAACTAAGAAATGTAATCAGGTGTTATCTGATATGAATGAGTGGTTTAGCCAAAACTTTTTATTTCTGAACACCGACAAAACCAACGCGATCCGCTTTCATAATAGACAGAAAGCATGCGCTAGTATTGGTATGAATATTAATGATAATACATTTGTTACTAGTGACAGCAGTGTTAAATTTTTGGGATTAACAATTGATGCATGTCTAAATTGGCAGGAACAATATAACAACATAATCTCTAAACTCAATTCAATATCCTATCAGATAACAAATCTGAAAACCATACTGAATATTGATCAGTTAATAAAATTATACTACGCGCAAGTAGATTCACGATTGCGCTATGGGATTGATTTCTGGGGGCTTTCTTCCCATTCAGATGACGTTTTTATTGCTCAAAAAAGAATCATAAGATGTTTGTTGATGGGGATGTTAGAGAATCATGCAGGGATGCTTTCAAAAAATATAGTATTCTGACACTGCCCTCACTGGTCGTATTCGAGATGTGCCTATATGTATACATGAATAGAAATAAATTTGTTAGCAGAAGTGAAATTCATTCTGCTAATACCAGACAAGCAAATCAGTTGGATATACCATTTAGTCGACTTAATATTTCCTATAACTCGCCTGGTTGCTTGGGATTGAAAATGTATAATGTATTACACATTCAAACAAAATGTGTAATGCGTTATGGAATCACAAAATACTGTGATTCCATAACTGTTTTTAAAAAACGCTTAAGATATTTCTTGTGGAAAAATGTTTATATAAGATTGATGAATACTTTGCCTAAAATGTAAATATTGACTATAGTTGTCCATCTAGTTTGTAAGATATTTACCATTCCTATTAAACTTGTACTTACTTGGGAAAATAAACTTTATTATTATTATTATTAATATTATTATTATTCTATTGATATTTTACATATTTTCTAAGATTTCAGAGTTAGGTTATCAGCATTTTATAGATAATGCTCACGCGAATACTTAATAATATTCGTAATAATACATATAATAGAATAGAAAAAAAATGATAATATTATTAAATGACGGTTACAATATGGGATGTTATATTAAACCATAAAACAATATTTACGAATTATGTTTTGAGTATTTTAGTGTCATTAAAACCAACATAATATATAGGCACAATGGACATAAGGCCTATTATTATGTCGCACTCTGTCTAACGAGGTTGTACGATGGAAAAGTGCGGCCAAAGACGACATGGTTAGAGTGCTGTTAAGAGATTCCCTGTGATGTCAGCCTCTCCAAAACCCTCTTAAGGCATATCAAAGGTACTAGCTGGGTCCCTAGTAAACTGGTCTGATTTGTTGGAAAATTGAGGATCGTGAAAATGATAACTTATATATGTACCTTGCAATATATATATTCTTTTTTAATAATAACTGTTTTACTACCTACCAAATGATGATACTAAAGCATTATTAAAATCACAGAATTGACCACTCTTTCAAACAATTTAATCAAATGTAGCATAATTCGTTTAACAAAATTAAGACCCAATTAAATATCTCCTAAATGTGAAGCTCAATTATATTTCCGACCACACGTTTTAAATCTAAGGGAAATATGAATACAAAACTAGTTTAAGTTATTTTGTAGAACCGGTATTAAAAGAGTTATCTGTTGTTTAACATGAATTCACTTTATATTATGCACTTTTGTACTGGCCTTCGAATCATTCTTTTTCCTTTTTCAGGTATATTGAAAGGAAGACTAAATCTGGAATATTCTGCCAGCAAGGACACGAACAGCATTCACCGGGCTCTCCACATTATCGAACCAGGTCCAGATCTTTCAGGGAATTACACTTGTATGGTGTCCACATTCAGCGGAGAGGACAGGAAGACAAAGGGAATGCTTGTATTAGGTAAGTTTGACGAATATCTTACGGAGTACGGACTATTACCCTCTTCAAATTTAATTCCATGATAAAATTTTCTAAATATGGTTTCTACCATTAGTTAACATTTTAAATTTTACCTTTTAATTATTAAATGGATTAAATGTCTACTATAAAATGTATCGAAGTGTAAACGGCCAAAAGTAAATTACCGAAAAGAAAAATACTGCTTATAAGTGCTACAAATGTTATTACAAATAAGTGAAGAGTTTGTTGATAAATATATTATTAGTTTTTTTTGTATATATAAACGATTATTTCAATGTTTAATATTAACATTATGATGCATTATTTTTCATAATTAGGTATATCGAAAATATTATTGTGTACAACTATTTTTGGCAAATAAATAAATTTTTACACTCTTTGCTTATACTTCTCTCAACGCTTGAGGTAAAATAATATGGACAATCTTTGATTTTCATACATTTTTTATGATTCCTCCTCAGCTGCCTTAAAATCAAATTTTATACTCCACTTTTCAATTTGCACTTTATAGCCAAGCATTTTCATTCACCTTGGAATTAACATGAACATTTCACCTTATTTCCTTGGATTACATCCCTAATTTCTCCTCAGTGCTACAAAAACTACGCGCAATGAAAGATACCTATTGTTAGGAAAATGAAAACCATTTGAGAACATCCTTAGCTACTACTGTGATCTTATCCGAAGTACAAAGGCAAATAACACTCATTAATTAAAACTTTAAGGTACTTGCCACTGAATAGAACGGCAATCATGATAAAATGCAATATAACGACAAAGGGCGTCAAGTAACATTTTGATGAAAGGAAGTATTTGTATGACGCTCCTAGCTTTAGCAAAGATGAACATATACAGAGTATCCAAAGTGAAAGACATAAACGTTTGCAAATCTTTATTTGTATATATATTTGTCCAAGTCCGAGGTGGTAGCTGTTAT
Source organism: Pogonocherus hispidulus (assembly GCA_963924545.1). Lineage (NCBI taxonomy): Eukaryota > Metazoa > Arthropoda > Insecta > Coleoptera > Cerambycidae > Pogonocherus > Pogonocherus hispidulus. Next base: position 18,122,800 of record OZ004696.1, read on the forward strand.
GTGAACAGGCAATTTATTCGCTATAACATTTTCTGTTTTAATTGTATATTAAGTATCTATCTACATTTATGTGAATTATTTATTTTACATTATTTATATAACAATAAATACTGTAACAGTATTATTGTGCTAAATGCATATAAACAAAGGCAAGATGTATATATGGTTTAGGTTTTTAAATTATGCCCCAGCAACCATATTAGACATTCCAGAACACGTGACAAACATGGTTTCTGTTGGTCAAACAAAGTAGGTTTTTGTGGTTTTTTACTAATTATCATTAAGTACGCTAAGCCGCTATCAGACCGCTTGACGAGGATTTCACTCAGCAGCTGTTCATGATCATTATGGGGAGGGATATTGGTTATTTACAAACAGGTACGGAACAGCTGGTAAAGTTGTTAAAGTCAAAAGTTGATTTGTTACGGGTTAAATTTGAACCCCATAGAACTACGTATAGTTCGAAGATATATCATATAATATAGGTATATTGTTCCATAACTGTTTGAAATATCTGTTAGCTGTTTAACAGCTGTTCCATACCTGTTTGAAACTACCTGTTTCGGTTTAACAGCTGTTTCATACCTGCTTGTAAATAACCAACTTCCCTCCCGATGATGATCATGAATACCTGCTGAGTGAAATCCTCGTCAAGTGGTCTGATAGCGGCTTAGCGTACCTACTATTATCTCATATCAAAAACTTCTAAAACGACTTTTTATCTTCAAACAGACGTTGAATAGACGTAGAAGTAGACGTTCTTTTAAAGACGTTGAATATTTTCAGAAATAGTGATTACAATGAGTTTATGGTCAATTTTCGTCATAATAAAATATCATAATAAAAAAGAGAAATCTAACAAAATATTCAGGTAAAAATCATTTTAATGTATTTATAAGATATATGCTACCTCTAGCAGTTGAAATATATGTTTGTAAATAAACTTGGCGCACTATAAGTGCGCAAAAATGTAAAGTATTTTTTTATAATACAAAAGTAAAAAGAGCTCATAGTATGTAATAAATAAGTAACATTTTTAATAAAATTGCCACCACATGAATAATAATAATGTGCTGAATTCTACACTTCAATTTTACATCAGAAAATAGTAATCTCGATACCACTCGATCGAGTTTTTTATGCCTTCAATGGTTTAAAATCTAATAGGAATCAGACAAAAGACTATTTAAATAATGTAAGTACTTAACTATTAAAGCAAAAATAAAATTCATAGTAGAAGCTACATTCGTTTTATAATTATTATTTTGAAATTCATATTGTAGGAAGTAACATTTTCTATTTGTATGCCTATTAAAAGAATACTAGACCTTCACAGATATTTTCAATACTATTTTCATAATAATGATTTATTTTAAAATCCTCTCTTCAACTTACATAAAATCGAAATAGCTCTTTGAAAATATAGTAACAGCACTAGACTAATTAAAAAACTTTGTTATTACATGAATCAAATTAAATTTCTTTATCAAAATGGAAATTTCTTGCTTCCATTATTACCTTAAGGCACTTTTGAACTTATTTAAAATACGAGTACTTCCCCAGGAACGGATTTGTTTGAGACACATGCCTCTGACATTTTCAGCTGAAGCTAAGAAGTGGGCTATGTTATTGAAATATTGGGAGAATGTTTACGTTCGACAGCTTTATTTACCTACTGCGGCTGAAATTTCCGTAGTAAAAACATCGAGAATGCGTGAATGTTTTACGAATTTCACTGTCGATAGCCTTTTTTAGAATATCTTTTAGAACCTATCAGAACAACAATCCAATTACTCGTCAGTGTTGCTATTGGATCTTACTAGATTGCTTATACAGGGTCATCATATGCAAATATACTATTTTAAATTTCCGAAGGGCAAGAGGTAGACTATCAATTTAACGTCATCGATAAAAAAAATATAAATAAATTGGATTCAATTCATACTTGACTGGTTGACCATATAAGGTAAACCCCAATATTTGCACACAGACTTACAAACCGCAAGGAGTGGCTTGTACAGCGTGATTCACTTTCGAGTTTGTAACATGGGTATCTCGCTTATTATAAAAGACATTCTGTAGGCTTAAATTCGACAAAGTTGCGGAATTTTGTGCTCAATAAGTTGGCGCAAAGAAAACCCCCAAAAAAAATTTTTTTCCGGTTTTCGTTTTCTGGCAATAACTTCTATATTTTTGAAAATATTGGCTTATCGTTTTCACATTATTAAGACACTTTTTTGAGACAAGTACGATGCCGTAAACCGTTTTTTAAAAAATGTCCTTTTATTGTAAATCATCTTCAACTTTATTTTTTGTTATGGGCGCCATATTAATTTTTCTCATATTTGAATAAACCGATTTTTTCTGAATACAACAATATAATATATGTTAATATTTGCCTAAAATATTTGATATTATGATGGAAAATAGGTATTTTTTTGAAAATATCTAGTTAGCTATTAGTTATTCAAATATGAGAAAAATTAATATGACGCCCTTAAGAATAAATAAAGTTGACGATGATTTACAATAGAAGTGACATTTTTTTAAAAAACGGGTTACGGCATCGTATTTGTCTCAAAAAAGTGTCCTAATAATGTGAAAACGATACGCCAATATTTTCAAAAATATAGAAGTTATGGACAGAAAACGAAAACCGGAAACATTTATTTTTTGTCTCTAACTCAAAAACAAAAGCAGATATGGGGATTTTCTTTGCGCCAACTTATTGAGCACAAAATTCCGCAACTTTTCCTAATTTAAAGCAGAATGTAAAGCAGTTTTTACAATCTATCTTTTATAATAAGCGAGATACCCATGTTACACACTCGAAGGTGAATCACCCTGTACGTCAGTGGATTCACAAGCCTCAGTTAAACTTTTGTATAGAAGACATACAATTTCTCTGATAAGATGTAAATCAGGAGGACTATTTCTATACCATAATAAGCAAGTGAAAGACCGTACTTTTAGAAGAAATTAGGGATTTTATAAAATTTTCATTTCTGGGATTCTCCCCGCGTCTGTATTGACGTGTGAGGCTGCCGATTTCTCAAATATTATGTTAAAAAAATTTGATGTAATCCTCAAAAGCGAATTGAATTAAACTTTGAATGAAGATATACTCGTAGATTCCACTGTTCACACACACTCTATGGGTAAAATAAGTTCACTGTTTTGATTGATGGACATTTTTTTGGGTATGGTCAAGTTAGTTACCAATAGTTAAGTTACCAATACAATAAATAAATAATTTGTATATAACAGTTAAACATACGGTGATGATGGTATTTTATTTTACAGTGTCCTCTCACCACCGTCAGATGTTTCATAATATTGCTAGAGGTGATAAAAATTTGTGCAGGGCACAATGAGCACTTGGCGAAAGAATATACAGTTCACGTAATCTAAATTCACTGTCAATCAAGAACAACCACATGTAGATCATCTATTTTGGTTTTCAGTGGTCTCCAGGGTTTCCTTGCTGCTCTTCTTAATTCAGCTAATGTTACTTGTCGTCGAATTTTTTTGCTTCCTTCTGTTGCTCTAAAGTAAACATCATCTGGTGCATCCATCCAACTTATAACTTGTTTGCGACCTGAACCTGATCGGGTCATGTGAGCAATTTTTGATTTTCCATTGATTTGTGCAATGTGGCGGGGAAGGGGCTGACCAGGCAACATCTGTGCAGCCATCAAGGCTTGGAATTGTTCAGGCCTTGTTACATGCGCCGGTTCCTTTTTCATACTTTTCGGTGGCGGCGCGTTTAGCGTTACACCTACAGAAGAATTGGTTGGATAAATATAAAAACTTTAGACAACTTTTGATTTTTATCATAAATATTATTATAAATGCAGGAGGATTGGCACTGTTTGAGATAAACAAATACTGGGAGATATGTAATAATATAATTTAAATGCACATCTGAAAATTAGGACCACTACTATCTGGGGTAGTTATTATATTGTCCACGAACTAATATTTTTTATGCACAGTTTGAACAGATTTATAATTTGCAAACTGTTACTTTGGTTATAATTTTACTGTAAATATATGAATGTTTTTCTCTGTATAAAGGCCATTTCTGTCATGGTTCAGACAGGAAAAAAAAATTACATACCTATAGGTTACATTTGCTACCCCCACTTTTCGAACTGAATGAAAGTCAGTTTCTCTATAACCACGTTATTCAGAATATACTGTATAAACAGATTTTTTATGGAACTTTACATATTTGAATAGAACGTAATTACGAACTGATATAAATTAATTCTTCATAAAGGCGTCCATAGGCGAATTGGAAAATCCATAGGCGTCGGAAAAATATATTTGTTAGAAATGTATATTTTTTTACATTTTTTGTTAGCTTTATTATATTATTTTAATTACTTTTTCTTTATAATAAATAACAATAAATGAAAATGAATGATCAATAAAAAAATACCTAATCAATAGTCCATTGATGCTAATCATTTATTATAGAAAAACTTACTACCATCTAAAAATAATAAACAAATTAATATACAGAGATGATTTATTAACATCAGAGGTGAACTGTACCGCCTAAGCCAACTGGGCAACTGTTATTATGTATGGATATGATTAACAAATATACAGACACGATTTGCGTGCGATTCCTGGATTTCTTTCCAGGCTCGTAAAACGCGTGGTTCTTATATGTGTTAAGACTAATCTGTTTTCAACTGACAGTGGCTGAACTTTATTTAGTGGAATAGTATACTTGTTGTCCGTCATACTGTGGAAGATATACAACCATGACGACTGGACTGATACGCAAATGGTAAGTAGGTAATATGTCACTGATGAAGAGTTCCTGAGCCAGTTTCTTTATGTTAACACATTGCTTGCATGGTGTAGGTACAGATGCCTAGTACCTATCGAACCATGTTGCACTTTAGGTACTTATTATGATAAAGCGTTCTAGGCCGAAACATAATCGTAAGTCCTTCGGAGAAGACATTCTAAAATATTTTCTCTCTGGGAACCTTTAAAATACGTTTGAGCAAACAATTAGAACTTTCTTATAAATTATTTAGTGTAGCTACATTATGACATGACATTTGCTAATGTTTTCACAACGGAAGTATTTTGTTGTAATTTTCAATTACTGGAGACTGGAGATATAATATCCAGCTTCCATCCTTGACGGCAACTGATTTATATTTTAATATATTCATTTCTTAGAGTTCGAATTTTAATATAGAACGGAGTAGCTAGTCCCAACTGAATTAATTCGACTGATATCTACAAAATGTTCACAAAGTAGTGAATATCTGAATAATTGTAATTCTTAAAACTTAACTGATGACAATGAAAACTCGCCTGTTTTTTTTTGCAATAACGTACGGATAACATTATCCTAACGTATTGTATTACTTTATTTAGGTCACGAACAACTCAACATTTGAAAGTCGTCTAGTACAATTATAAATAAAAGTCAAAAAAAGTTTCTATCATGCTTTGTTTGCAAATGAACAAACCAAGTAATATTTTTTAGGGAAATATATATTTTTATAATTTCTGTTGTCTGTATTTTAGTCTGAAAAATATCTGTCACTTTATATTTGATAAAATTTCATAAATTTGTTCTATTTAAAATATTTTATTTTTGAAAACTTAAGAAGAAAATTATATGAATGAATTGTATAAAAGCAATTTACTGAAATGTTAAAATTAGAAATTGGTAGTTTCCTCTACCACATATTTTTTAGTCTTGTTAGATGTGTAATTAAATGGTTGGTCATTGAAATATATTAATATGATTTTTAAACTTGACTTACATTTCACTAATTTGGTGTTATGCAATTAAAATATATTATTTTCGTTTCTGAGAATCAATTCTTGTGAGCCATCTTGTAAACATTTGTTCACGCATATAGAGTTTCGGCGACGCAGCTCAATTTCTCTGAAATTTACAACACAAACTAATTGCCAATAATCACCGCTGACCAAAATTGGAATATTAAGTAAAAATTGACCTAGTCGTGAGCAATTCAACTAATGTTTGTGGTGTTATGTTGCGTGTTTACTAATGCAGTTCAATTGGCTTTTTAAAAAGAAACTTAAGTAATGAAGCAATTTTTCAAATCATGAAAATCACTCGTTAATGATTGTTCCGTCATAACTGCCAATTACACCTACTTCCCCTATATTAAAGGTAATCAGAAAAATATAGCATTTAGTCATTTCGTTTTAAATTACTTGGAACACAAACAACGTTACTGTTGCCAAATTAATCAAACGATTTAATGAAAGTTGATTTATTGCAATACTTTAGAAAACGTGTATTTTAAACTACATAATCAACAATTAATATTCTACGTTATAAATTTCTGTAATGAAACGGTGACTGAATTTCATAAAGCGACTAAACTTACATCTTTATTGATGTATACAAAACAATGGTGTGGTAAATATTGATTGCTGGGTACACAAAAAGGTCACGGGTGGCGTGTAGAGCAGTTAAGATTGTCACCCTTAATAAGCTTATACTTATAAGTGTAAGGGTGACTTTTAGGCGTTAATGTTTTTATACTAGACACGCAAAAATAACTAATATCTACATCTCGTCAGTTTACTATTTCTTAGGGTATGATAAAGTTGTATAATTATACAGGGTTCTTATATAATTATATGAGTTGAAATGGTTGGATTTGTTTCAAACATGAAACAACTGTATTTAGTTTTTCTTACGCGTCAAGAAAAAGCTTATTGCATGAGTAAAGGAAAGTTTGTTATATATTATATATGTTGCCACTACGTATAGAGGAGTCCTTATTTGATGGTTGTCCAGGGTAACTCCAAAAGTGTAAAAGCTGCGGACAAATTAATTGGACAGTCTCTTACTTTTTCAAGGCCCGGCTGATGGTGCCTTCAGCTGAATTCTATTGTCACATGTTTACGAGTTTCAGGATGATTTCGACTTTTTACTTATTTCAACAAACCCCTGTATATTTCCTATTTTGAGAGCTATAGAAAAAATGTAAATGACAAATTTTTGAAGAACTTAGTGGAATGCAGAGCAGCAATCATTTTTTTTTCTATCTATTTATGCTTTTGGGCTACGGAACAAACTTTAGGTTTGTTTTTTAAATGGAAAACCGTGTATATTTTTCTTTATTTAAAAGTAGCTTTTCTTCCTGATTATAGCAATGTATAATAGTATGGATATATTTAAATAGTTACGGCTTACTTATAGTTATTTTCCACATTAAATTAACAATATGAAACCGGAAAAGTAAAACAGGTTTATTAACAAATTGTTGATAAAAATCATAAAAAATTGTTAGGTTTGTAAACAATAAAGCTTTGATTGGTCAGGCTTTTTGCATTTCAATATATATTGTAGGAATTGATTCCTCGCCAAGTTCTTAAGCTCTAATCTGTCTTTGGGTAATGTTAGAGCGAGTGTCATGTCTGGACATTTAAATGGATTGCAAATAAAAATTAAAGAGAAGGCACCGCAGGCTGTATTTGTCTGCACACCGCCTGAATCTGGTTTTACAACAAAGTTTTAAGACGATATCACAGTCTAGAATTTTATTCACAAGTCTAACTGGAGTCCCTTCATTTTTTCATAACTCTGCGAAACGATCTTATGCCCTTGCTTGAACATTTGCGAGACGAATGACCAGTATAATAGAAACTCGATAGTCTTCTAATTCTAAATTACTCGAAGTTATAATGCAAGATTGGGCAGAACTAAAGGAAGTTTTTGAAGAGATAATAAATTTTGAATACTCAGATCGGAATTCAGTTCAGCTTGTCAGAGGTTTTTTAAGAGATATGAACGATTTTCAATTCACATTTTTAGTTTCAGTTTTCAATGACATTTTTGCTTTAACAGATATTTTGTACGACGTTCTCCAAAAAATTATTTAGATATTAACTACTATATTGCTCAAATTAAACAGACGCGCGAGTTACTAAGCATCAAAAGGAGTGAAAATATTTTTAAGACAACTTTTGAAAAGGCAAATAAAGTGACAGAATTTACCACTCGTAAACGACAACCCGCGAATATTTCCTAAAAATTAATAATTACAAAATTTAGAGCACTTTTTATGAAATATTGGACCATGTTTTGGCTATCTGGTAGATACTTCGAAATTCACGCCCTACAGTTCATTTTTTCCCACGGAACCATTTGCAAATTTGTTAGAATATTATGGAAACATATTTGCAAACAGTCAAAGACTTGAAAATGAACTTTTGTTAATATACAACGATCAGCGAAATAGAAATATAACATTGCAAGACCTACTTAAAAAACTACAAGACCATAAAGATATTTTTACAGAAGCTTATAAACTTTTTAGTTTAATATTGACAATACCTTCAACAAATGTGTCAGTGGAAACAACTTTCTCGTGTCTTAAAACTTTTAAAATCATTTACAAGAAATAGAATAACTCAAGAAAGACGATCTAGTTTAGCGAGTATTTCTCTTCTTGCAAAGACATTATAGAAAAATTCGCCTCTCTAAAGAACGGAAGAATCAACTTAATATACAAAAACCAAGTAAGTTTCTTTCAAACATATTGTTTTAGTAATAGTTCTACTGCAGTCTGTTTTAGTAAAATCTGTAAGTAAATACTTCTCTGGCACCCTGTATAGCTCGAAGTCGATTCAACGATGGATAAACAGTAATACACAATTTCGTTTCCACAAAAAAGCTCAAAAGGCTTTAAAGCCTTTTTAACGAAGTTTTTAATTAATCATAAGTTGTTTTGAGAAAATGGCGAATGCGCCACGAAAAATTTTCGCCTTCAGTGCTATTAAATTTGAGAGAGAGAGAGAGAGAGAGAGAGAGATTTCGGAAAATATCTGGAAAAAACACAGTTTTTATATTTTTATTTTTGGGAACAGGACAGCATATTGAATAATCTCCAAGCTTATGATATTAAAATAACCAGATTTTATTAAATAATAAAATCCCATATCGCTGAACGCAAGTTAATAAGCACGATGCAAAATTTTCAGTATTTAATAAATATTTGTAGTCTGAAAACTGTAAATCGATTAAGCTTGTTATATTTAGTGTTTAATAGGTGAATAGTGACTGTAAAACAATTGTGACTTATTTAAAACAATTGTTACTTGTGAATTATTTATTCACATTGAAAGCACCCGTTTTAAATCTAAGAACGTAACCATATGCTTTATACTTGATTAATATATGCTTTATACTTGTTTAATATTTAATTTCTTACTCACTATCTATACACGTCACAAATAAATGTGTAGGTATTTTTTGTTCTTTAAACGACTGTACAGCTCATAGTAATTCTTTGCCTCATGCAGTGTAATAGATAAACTAACAACTCTAGCGCAGACAATTTCTAACAGAACAAGAACGGAAAGAAAACGAACACCGCCCCACAACTGAGACATACGATTTGGGATTTCAGGATATTTTATAATAAAAATGCGGGAAGATAAAAAGGAAAAATATATTGCGCTGAAGTAATGCAGCTTCCCACTTTTAGAATATTGCTACGTTCTTCCCTAGTAAATTTCGCTAGTTTACTTTAGAACGGCCATGAATATATTTTATTTGCTGAAATACTAGATGTTGGTAAATTGTCGAATCGGTGCGGTTTTACAATGTCAGCACAAAAATTGTAATAACGTTATTCCTTGTAAAAACTACTCTATTTTTAATAAAATCTCACAAACTAGCTCCGTTGAGGAAGTTTGTGTTTAAAAGCACTTTAAATTCACGGAGAAAAATTGTCCACTTTAAATTCACGGGGAAAAATTGTATTATAAATAGGACGGAATTACAACTTTACAACTATCATTGATATACTGAAAAAAATTCTATTATTTCTTGTAAAAAATAATTACAGAATTAATAGTGCATAATAATTTTGTTTAATAGTGTTTTGAAAAGTTGTACATTTAGTAACTAATTTGAGTTGGGAAAAATTCGATTTTTCCTAACAAGTGCGGGAAAAATTTTCCCTCACGCAAAATACATCCTAATTCTTGAACTAACTAGAAGTATCTTTAATTGAAAAAGCATTTCCCTTCCAGTATTTTGGTAATCAGAAGTGTTTGGCAGTCAATGTTTCTCATAGAAAAATAACCTCTTCAGCTTTCAAACAAACAAGACTGAACAATATTTTTTTTTTCTAATAGGTATAATATTCTATAGAAAATCAAATAATTTTCCTGCTCGTACTACTGTTTCCGTTAGTTCATCATTTAGCTTCTTGTTGACTATTTGTACGTCCTTCATTGTTCATTTTAAGTACTATTGCTTTTGATGTTTCTTGACTTATATTAATTTAGATTTTATGAATCATAGTATTAATTTTTTAATTATGATTAAAGATATTGTACCATAACCCTCTAGAAGAGCACCCTGATTTTTTAAATGATTGTTTGCTTAAGAATGTTGTAACTCTGTATTACAGACATCCTATAATAATGCTATTAAAAGAAAATACTGGCAAAAACATTAGATTCGGAAATCCTTTCCAGTAGAACACCGAATTAATTCTGTTCTCCCAAGGCATTCCTCTTCAAAGAATATTATTATGTGCTTCAGGAAATACAGAACAAAGTCTCAGACTGTAGGTATAGAAAATATATCTTTTTATTATACCTTTCCGTTTATAGGCCTGGTAATGATACTTTTTAAAATTTATAAGACATTGTAACAGAGAGATAGGTTCGAACCCCGTACATCATAAACGAAGCTTACATAGTATATTAAAACAACGGAAGAGCCTAAATGGAAGCAATTCCTTTTTCTACCTGCCTGGGCATTACATAAATACTAAAACCAATGTATTATCTTCAAGGTATCTAGCCACACTACTAAATCCAACACAAAATTATACGGGAAATTACAATAATTATTCGTTAAGACTTTTTATAGCACGGGTTGAAAAAATTCTGTTCGTGAAAGAATACTTATATGAAATGTTTTCATTATATTCCACTTTTTAAAATACTGTTCCTCCTTAAATCAGAAAAATCTAAAGAGAGATCTTTATATCAGAAATAAAATCACATTAAAATTGGTTGATTTGTAGCCAAATCAATTTAGCAAATACAGGTAACAATCATCTCTTCAATTATTCAAGATATCTACTTACTCCTATCTTCAGTTACCTATTATTTTGCCAATAGTGTTTGAGTCAACAGAAATGTTAACATGACCTGTCATCTAATCTATACCTACCTATCGGTATTTGAAGGCAGATGATGCATACATACACTAGCGACATGCTCTCGAACTCTCATTAACACAGATAACCGTAAACAGAACTATTTGAAATGGAATTTAGTTCAGAAAGACGAGTGGTACTTAGTGAAATGATCTAATTATTTCCTAATTCGAACTGGTTCAGTGTATCGGCGTGAACAAAGATGATTCATATTGTTCAGAGATATCTAATTTCATATTTTTTCCCAAAAACCTGTATAGTCTACAGGTCAAGTTAAAAGCAACTGTGTAATAATTAATTATTATGACAATGTGCTACGCTGTTGACAAATTAAAAGATATATAAATAAAACTCTACAAGTGATATTTCTGTCTTGACGAAAATTGCTAGATTTTACGAACTCCTAGACTTACGGTATACAATAGATATCATTTATATTTATTTTCAGTTAAATTTCAGGCTTACAGTGGGCCAACACAGTATTAATATATGGGTAGAAAAATGCAAGAATACAATGTTGAGAAAGAATATAAAGATTTCATTATCACATATTAATTATCTTTTTGTAATGAGTCCTGTTCACTAAACCATTCAATATTTAATGACCTGCTGGATTTACGATAGTGGATGGAATTAAAATTTAATATTTGTACTACCTATCTAATCACCTTTTAAAGTGATTTAGGAAACCACAAATAATTTGGCCATACAATTCTTACTATTGGCTTGTTTAATGTGTTTCACATTTCATTTGACAGCATACAATTGTTATGTTATACTTACATTTCAGTGACCTGTACAAATATTTTTGGGATTGTCTACCAGGAATAAATTATTAAAAACATAATACACACAATTGATATTTTCCTTTATTCAGAATGAAAAAAAATTATGTCCTGGAAAAATAGAACATTCGATATAAAAGTTTTTTCAGCAGGGTATATTCATCAAGTGATTTATATTTACTTTTTTTCAAAATAAATATTTTTTTATTAAATTAAATACCTATACCATCAGTTTGATTAGTGGTGTAGATATTAGTTTAATCATATTTTATTGTTAAAAAAGAACACCAAGACTATGCTAATGTCAACAAATTATAAAGAACAGAACAAAAATGTGATAATTAACATGCCAATTCAAAAATAACATAATATACCAACCGTTACAATTTACTGATACAAAATTTACAGTTTTTAATTAGTCGGTTACAAATATACAGGCAGATTCGTTGAAAAAAGTTGTCCTTCAAGGTAACCTCTGTAGTGGACCACCCTGTATGTTTCAAAATGTTAGCTTTTCGCGCTACATCACTTTCATGGTCGATATTGGAGTTTAAGGCACTATTAAAAATAAAATAAATAAATAAAATACCCTTTTATTTAGCATACGCAATTTTTTTACAATTTTTTTACAATAATTCACAATCTGCTATTGTATATACAGCTTTGTTACATTTTTCACAAAGATGGGGCACCTATTGAGACGCCCTGTAGAGACAATTTGAGCAGCTGAATAATATTTTACCAGAATCACCATAAAATAAATTGGAAACAAAATTTTAACTATAGGAATACGATTTATAAGCAAATAAATTGAAACAATGTCAGTACGAGTATGACCGCTGTTGTTAATATAATTCTGTTTCAATGTTTGAATAGTAGCTTTGTCATTCTATGATAATTACCGGTGTTAAAAGGTTGAAGTATGATTCATTTAATTTGGCTATTTTACGCATAAATTCGGTGGTACAATTCACACACTACAATGGGAATAATGTCCTTGGTAATTAAAATTTAATAGTCAATAATTTTATCTTTCAGCCGAGCCACTTGTGAACACAGTTCATATTGCCACAAATCAAATTTGCAAAGTTGTAAACCGTAATAAATTGCACATACGAGTACGTCAACCATTACACAATCTTTCCATTACAAAATTCATTGTTAAATATATTGACTTAACTGCTTAGGTTTTGTTGTCGACACAACAAAGGGCACAGCGAGGTACATACACGGGTCGACAAACTGAAGTAACACAAAGAGTGTCCGTTCCAGTGCAGTAAATTATCATACAAACGCAAATACTGTTCCATTTGTTTCAATTAAACATATAAACGGGTTAGTGGCGTGATATCACGGAATATTAAACAGATAAGGATGCCATTGTAATTATTTATGGGATCGGTTGAAAAGTAAATGATCAGATAATTTGTATGTACACAGGGTGTAAAGGCTAAACTGAGTCATTGTTATTATTTCATATATGAGGAAAGGTCAGCGAAGAGTATTAAATGTCTTACAATATTTACAGCTGACTGACAGGCAGTATCATACCTAAGAATGTGGAGACAAAAATATTTGCATAAATGTTATCATGTCATAGAACGAAAACCATTTACTTAACACAATAGGTACTTTCTGGGGACATCAAGTAAAAAAAATGCTCCTGAAAGTCTACCTAAGTGGTGGTACGGTAAAAGTTTTAAAATGTAGGACTATTCATAATAAAATCGAGAATTTTCTCCACGAAAACTAGTATTTACTTGACACAAGTCAACTTTGGCACCCTCTATTTCCGGTCTTTTTTGAGGCCGGTTTGAAAATTTTTTCCTCAAAACACAAGTTCTATTTCAACATTTTTTCGATAAAATCAACAGGGGGCAATAAAATGGTCAATAACAGTTTACAACTCCTTATTGACGACACTTTTTTGATTATAACTTTCTTCTCTTGGCAGCTATTAAATATTTTTTCAAACAAAAGTTATAACTAAATCTTGACAGAACTAATAAAAGTCGACCTATACGATCACAGATATTCTACCTTACTACTCCTATTTTCAACAAAATGTCGCAGGTCTTTTAGACTTCAGGATTAGTAGAATTAGGCTTGTGTGGGAGAAGGTGTGGTATATTATTATTCATTAAGCCGTAATTGCACAGAAATAACTTACGTTAGAGGCCCATCGTAATCACCATTCAGTACTGGAATGAGGGAAACCTGTAAAATTTCATTAGTTAGGTGACTTCATTGTTAACAATGATAAACATTTATGTTAGTATGATTTCTGACACAATAATTTATAATTATTTTTCTAGTTGTGAAGAAGCAACTAGTTTGCACATTTGGGAGAATACAGTTTTAGTCGAAATAAATTTAGTTAATACATACAGAAGAGCAGAAAACTGCGCAATTCATTAAAATGAAAGCGTAATGTTATTACTGTGATACTGAAAATGTATTTCTACATGTAATACGTGTTGCACTGAACGCAATTTAAGATTTTATCTCTGAAATTTTATGTGCCCGCTCCTGAATTCTGAAAGAAAATCCAGTTAATCTTAAATTTAGGAGATGAAATCAGCAGTAATATCCTGCGAGAGCTTGGAAAATTACACATAATTTTCATCGACACAAAGTGCAGAATGCCGCGAAAATTACTAGAGAAAGAATGTTGGATTATAAATGCGATATGCAGTTATTGAAAAATTTTATTCTCCAAGCAAAAATAATTTTCATATACGTCACCTGAATCCATTACAGATATTATATAGGTCTTTCCACGATATATCTTGAAGTTCTTTAGAACTCTTGTTGCTAACTGAAATATGAATCAATATATTCAGCAGTTTTCATAGGAATTTTTTTTAAGTATGTTCGTCAATTCCTCGTAACCACAGCCTCCGCTATTACGCGAACTAATATTATTCTTTTCAGTATTACAAGAAAACTTTAGTATTTTGAGCATACATGTATTGTGTTCAAATAATTGGAAACCTGTAATTTCTAAAATTCTAAAAATATGTATAACTGTGGATGTACATGTAGTTATATCATGCTGTTACTATGTAATTTAATAAATTTGTTAAAAAAAATAAACAAATCCATTTATATTTAAACACGTTGATACTATCTCGCTCTAAATTTCATCGCCAAATCGACAAACTTTCTAAGCTATCTCCTCCGAGCAGGGATCTCGGTCGCCCCAAGCCTTTCTCCTATACTTAGGCGCATTCTCGTCCCGTTTCCTACGCGTTTTCTCAATTTAAATGCCTTTTCAAAAAACTTTTGCAAAATTTTTGTCGATTGCCCTCTAGCACCGACGTTTTTTCTCGCGCCTAATGACCCCGTCCCGCCTGCCGAAGTGTCGACTTTTCGCGGGACCCTCCCGACTCTTTTTCTAATTTTTACGCGTTTGAGAACCGCTTTACACAAAAGTTCCGTCCTTTCTCTAATCCTTTGAGATTTTTTTTTTCGTGAACGTACGACCACTCCTTCTACGTCTATTTCGTCTTCGAAAATCTCGAGTCGCGTCCGTTTCAACTTCTTTCTCATTTTATCTGAGATTGCTGTGATTAAACAAATGTGACGTTTGTTATAAATGTAAGAAACATTTATTGTTATAAGTTTGGTTGATATGGATAATTGGTCACTAACAAGGCAAAGGCTTTTCACCAGGAATTTTATGTGCCTCGCAGAGGATTAATTACAAACTGTTACTCGTACAGTTCGTACACCAGAAAACTTGAAATTCTGAATTTTTTGTACACTATGATTCCTCGTCGACTTTTCGGCTTCCTTTGAATTTTTTTTTAAATTAAAAGTCTATGAGATACGTCCACAAATAATTCAGGAACTCAAAGAGAGAATTATTGGAGAAATCAACAGAACCGATTACCTAATGTTTAATACAAAGTGCTAAGCAAAATTTCTCAAGCCGATTGCAACAGTACATAAATAGGTACAAATAGGGGGATTTTAAAGAGGTTATATTTAAACATTAGTAAATTGTCACAAGAACTTTTTTCAATAAAATGTTCAAATTAATGATTTGTTTAATCACACTCAGATATTAAAAATAGGTCAATCCTGTTGCCGTACCCTGTATAAACTAGACGAGCTCATAGGGAACACTTAGGGATTAAGAGCAAGCGTGATGTGCCGGACGTACATTAAAGTGGTTAAACCCATGATTACAAGCGCCTTTGGTATGATGGACAAGGATCCTTTAATACACAGCTGTACTAGAACAGAGAAAGGTACAATGTGCTTGTTTCGTTATAACGAGAACCGATCAAAATTTACCCTAACTTCAGTAATGACCTTGCTGAATCTCTATCTTTTATCTTTATTCGGACTGCAAAATTAACCTAGCAGTAAGTACAAGTTTGAGATACGGTCAAATTAAGAAGCTGGAGATATTTCATAACCAATATGCGAATGAAAAAAATCGGTGCAGATAGATACATATAACATTACGTTACAGGTAATATTCTGGATGAAAGATACTAAAAAAGACTCATGAATGGCTCATGAGCTGAAGAGGATATGTCCCTTTAATTAAAAGAGGAAGTCTCACTTGAGCAAATCACTTCATACCTATACAGGATTGCTCATTAGTGCGGTAAAGTACTACATCGACCGTATTAAGGAAGGCTACTAGAAATACCTTTTCTTGACATCATCTGGAGATGATGCCAACTTTCCTACCTATAAGGCAAAGTGTACCCGATATAGTTGTTCAAAAGGAAATAACACGATGTAGGTACGAGGTTATATACAAGACTCAGTCAGCCAAGACACTTTGAAACACAGGTGTGACCATTAGTTATTTAATACCAAAAAGAGCTAAGGGTCATTACCTTAACAAGATAAAATTATTGTGGACGAAAAGCTGATGAAGTCACTGGAAACTTATTAACAGTTTCATACAATCATCGACCATCGGCAATATGGGAATACCTACAATCCCTGTACTGAGTCAGACAACAAAAAGAATCATGCATCAGTACACAGTAGTACACTGAGAGAAATAATCCAATCATTAACAGAGGAAAACACTTTTATGGACCTCCTGACAGACCATTGCGCCCTAGAAGGGTACTTGTATATAATTGGGACGTACAGGGATGGGCGTTAGGTGCCCATTATTTTATATAGGTAATATATTGTGCAAGTATGTTATTAATTTTCTATTAACCTATTTGCAAATTACCTAACTCGTTTAAAATATTTAATGCGCAATACTTCTGGCACAGGCAGCTGGGTGACAACAGGCGTATTTTATACATCTTTGTAATCCCAGCGTAAAAACAAAAGAATTAAAAACTAAACAAGCTAGTCTTAATTTAGCGCCTTGTTATTGATTTATATCCAGGGTCGTAAATTAGCCTACTTAGAGAAGAATTATTGCAGCAAAGCATGCATAACGTAGCCAGACCAGACGTGTACCGTATACGAGTATACGTTGAGAAATTATTTGACTGGATGACTCATGCGCCTCCGATACACTCTTAATAACTTACCTTATCTGTTTAATGCCACACACAGCTTTGCTATAATAAAACAGAGGTCTATGTGGATGCACGTTCGTTTCTATTAAAGCTAGTCCCACACTTTTTCGTTGGAAATAGTTTATTGAAATGGGCTGGAGTATGGATAGATGCAACAATTTTGGTTTAATATAAAATATCAAATAATTTTCTCACCTCCAGAATATTATAGATAAAGTTATAGAACATGAAACTACTGGGTCGATTTTTTTTAATAAACCCAAAATGGGCATCACTACTTATGGGCATGGAGTTGACTGCCCCCGTGACCGAGTGACCTGCCACCAAAGCAGTAAAGAGTGCTAAAATAGGTGGAATTGTTTTAAGTTTAAGCACTAAGTAGTTCGTATTTCATCGTATGTTTATATAGTTTTCACAAACTGATATACCTACTTAAACTGCTTGCCAAACTCATATTCTACTCAAAGACAAATGAGATTATCGCTGCATCTGCAAGGTATGGCATGGAGATCAATGTTGGGGGTTTCCATTACTTTTCCAGGCACTTAAATATAAAGTTATTAAGTACGAAGGATTAATAATCTTATTATTGTTTATGGTGATAGCGATCGAGTGATTAAATAATGTCATTAGTAATAATACCAACTTACTGGATGATCCTTTATAAATTACTTCTACCAAATCTGATTTCATATCACTGAATCCTAATAGATATTATAAATTCCAATAGATACAGAATGTATATTTGTTTTATGACACGACAGATACCTACTGATACTAACAATTACTTCGTGTTGAAAAACATAATTATTATACCAATACCAATACCAATAACTTATCTCAAAAGGAATGAGATAGTTTGATAGAGTTTAGAGAGATAATGTTTGCACGTCTATAGCTCGTTTTATTGTCAAATATTCAGAATTTAGAGCGAGACAGAATCGACGCGTTTTAATATATATAGGGATAATAAATGAGTATTTGTCTTGTCTGAAATTTTTGATTGCCAAATTAGTGTCTGCTAAGGTATTCCCACACTTTAAAGTAAAGTTAAGTAAAGTAACACACCACACTTCAGATGGAGTTGCATATCCCTGATTTAACACTGACGTAGTTTTCCACATAATACCAAAACACTATACTGCACTCGACGCGCGTTCGGAAACCAATATGGCATCATCTGATTAAACTGTCAGTATCACTTTTAATCGACTTCAAATGATGCCAACTTGGTTAGCGAAAAAGCGCGCGTCGAGTGCAGTATAGTATTTTGGTGTTATGTGGAAAACTGCATCAGTGTTATCTTCACACCAAATGTTTCCACCAAAGATCCGTGATTTACATAACAATAATGTAGCTATACTGTCTAATTTGTTAGGTTATACTTCCACACAAACTCATAGAAGTAAATACCTATTGAGACTCAAAATATTCTACTTTCTTCTAATTACTGAATAGGTACTACTGAAACTGGATTGAAAAAGGAGTAATATACTGAAAACAATTTTCAGTATATTTGCAAATTTTATTAGGAAATAGATGTGAATACCTCATTCCAAAATGTTACTATTATTACTGTTATTACTGTTATACTATTATGTTATGTTATATTATTACTGTATGTTACTGTTTTTATTACTGATGTAGGTCAAAATGTAACTTTGTAAAATGTGCTTTTCATTTGTGGTCTGCATAATATTGAAATTTTATGATGTCAATCAGCACAAGGACAAGGACGTTTTGTTCTTTTCATAAAAGTACAAAGAAACGAATTAATCGATAGACATTAATGATATAATGATATTGTATAGAAAATTACAGAAATTTTCAAGCAGGGTAGATCGTTTTCTATGCTCAATACAAACAAATAAAATATTCTTCCAGCACGTTGCGCTTTGTACATAGACAGGTGAATGAATGATTTATATTTTGAAATATTAACTACTGACAGTCGACAACTTGCACGTTTTTGACTTAAATCACACGAATTGATGCTATCGGAATTTAATTTATGGTTATTTATGTCACTATCACGGTTCGAAAATCAGTAATGTTATTTTATATTCAGGACGCATCCACTCTAATTAGATAAACTAATTGTTTACCACGTCAGTGTGACAAGAATTTGCAAATTGAACCTGATTGGCAATGTTTACAGACAATAATAAGGTAATATACAGAGTATGTTACCACCGTTAACCCTTTTGCTGTTACAACTATTGTTCGAAGTTGGTAAAATTAATAGGATTTCTTTGTCATGATTTTATTGGTCTAATCTAAACTCTCGTATAATTATCTCAGTCTTGGATATTGTCCTATTATTCTAGAGAAGTAAAAGACAAACTACCTGTTTAAGAAGACAGAATGTCACAGTTTGCCTTGTCTAAATTCTAGTTACTATTAGAATTATTGTTCGAGGTTGGTAAAATTAATAGGATTTATTTGTCATGATTTTATTGGCCTAACTCTTGACTCAGACTTATTATCTCAGTCTTAGATATTGTCATACTATTCTAGAGAGGTAAAAGACAGGCTACCTGTTTTTGGCGAGATACAGTGAAATATGCCGTAGTGCCCTCTTTGGGTCTTTGCTACTATCTGTCTGACAATTATTGTCTAATTGACAGACAGATAACGATCTGCTTTTATGCAGATGCCATTACAGCGACCTCTATTGTCTTTGAGGAAGACAATCCTACTTAATTATTTGTATATTGCCCATGGAGTAGTTGTTTTCGGCATCTCCTACAAATAATGACAGACTACCTGTTTAAGAAGATAGAATGTCACAGATTGCCTTCTCTAAATTCTTTAGAGAATCTTTCTACTTCACTGGTAATAAGTTTTAGTGAACAAAATTTATATCTATACTAAATAAGAACCTCTACACGCACATACTATTACTTCCTTCCTAGTGTTTATTTCATAAATACTTCCAATAAAACAGAAAAGAGCTTGAACATTAGATTTAATATATACTTAAGTATATTTTTATGTAGATCGAAAGAAAAATACCCTCTCACTTTTAGTTTTCTGTTTATGGTCTTGTTTTTTTTATTTCTGTCTTAGGTACAAATAAACGCAGACGTTGACATTTTAAATGTTGAACGTATCATCTTAAAAAGAAAAACTGTGACATTCTCTTTTAGCCTAGTGACCCCTTAAACAAGTGTTGTTGTCATTGAAATCAATGATCAGACCCCTTAGTGTTAAGTG
This sequence comes from Pogonocherus hispidulus, assembly GCA_963924545.1. NCBI lineage: Eukaryota > Metazoa > Arthropoda > Insecta > Coleoptera > Cerambycidae > Pogonocherus > Pogonocherus hispidulus. The sequence continues at coordinate 18,143,512 of OZ004696.1, forward strand.
TTCCTGCATATATATTTTTTCAAGAAATGGAGGAAAAGTGAAAAAATAAAACATATATGACATCATATATTTTTTTTAATTATCCCATATTCTATACAATATAGTTATTAAATGTCTTAAAATCTGGAATTTATTGAGTACACCCATGTTTTAAGTGAAAAGAAAAAGATTTGAAAATTTGAATTAGGTTTTGCTTATGCAGTCTCAATTAAAAATTAAGATTATTGCATGAACTCGATCGTATCTGATCGACGAATTATTGTAATATGACAAAAAATCTGACACTGAAAAGAATCTTTTACTTTGTTAATTACTTAATTTTTCGCATGATGGGTTTATATCAAATAGAAATTGCTATTTACTTACTAATACCACTGATACATTAAGTTTATAATTGACATACAAATACAAAATGCAGACCATTTTATGCTATACATTCACTGATTTGACCCCCACAGTCGATGTAAAAAATTATTATAAATTTGTAATTTAGAATGGAAGAAGTTCAGAAATCACATTACATCTTGCTATCGTCAATTTTTTCTGGAAATTGCTCATATTTTCTTTATTTCACCTGTTTCTACTTTCATCTGTTTGATTATTTAAAAGAGTAAACTATATGCGTAACATTTAATTTGACCGAAATTTTAGACTTATATGTGTATTTTTGTTATACATCTTAATTACTTTTTGTGCAATTATTTTTCAACAAATTATACTTGATCACTTATTAAAAAAGCGTTAATGATTATTAAAACAATCAGAGCGAGCCGCTAGTGAAACTAGCGATGACTGAAAGATAGGTTATGTTATAAAGAAGGTAACTGCATGCCATATGTACATAATTATTATGTTGCATATTTTTCAAATAACAAGTTTTATTACACCCAGTAAACAAATAGGCAATATAAACATCGTAATACTCTTGAATTATTCATGGTAAACTGACTGCCTTGTCACAGGAAGACACATCCTCATACGAAGTGCTGAATCAAATATTCTCATAAATTACAAAGTTTCATGAATCCTGTGATTCAATGTTTTACGATATTCCCTTGACATGAGGTTACGTTAGACGTCTCCGATCTTCAAATATTAAAGCAACTCTGCAGATTTTCGGTTAGGTGCACAATTGACTATTCAACAACACTTTGTAGAAGTACAGTCCAGTGCAATTAGCATTTGATTCGGAATAAAATCACTTAACGTTTCTTTCTAAATTCTAAAATTCACTTAAGATTCTTTCAGAAGTGAGTTATACTGTGCTCCTTTTTATGAGTGCTATATGCTCAAAAATATCTATAATCTAAAAAAATTCTATTCAAATCTCCAAAAGTACTCTTACAAAAACCAATTCACACGCTCATTAAATTCTGCAAACTGCGACGTTTAAGATATAGTTTAATAATTCCATGCGTGAGCAAGGATTCAACATAGTTACCCAAGTGTAATTGGCATCGAACCCCAAACAAAATCAGTTCAGGAAATCCCTTCAGAAACGTTGGCGTGGGTATTTGTTACCATTCCAAACATCCCCGGTTGTTCGAAAGGGAAACGTTTCTACGGTTGGGCTTCAACTTCTAAAAATTAGGAATATTTTAATTTACTTTTTCAAGAATATCTTAATAGTTAATAATTCAACGAAAAACTGTGAGGAGAATATTAAAGTAAGTAAGAAACCATACGGTTTCTAATTAAATGGCATCTATTTTTATACTGGTAATATGTGATAATATTGTTGGACTAAAAAGTTGTAAAACTGGTTCTTTTATGGCAGATTTCCGTTAAACGTATTTGATGAAGTATCAACGCTTAGTTAATTACGAGTATTATTTGTAAGTATCAACTGGCAGTTTTGACCGTTATTTAATTTTATCATGATCCTCCATATTATGGAGCCAATGGATATTTGGACAATGTGTTTCATCTCAGGTGGTCAGAAAGAAGAGACGTAATAAACTTTACAGAACTAAATATTGTTTAGAGCTTAGAGTATGGTTTACGGCTAATGAAGAATGTTTCTGCATGACAATTTATTATAAGAGTACTACGCAACATAGACGCTAACTGCCTCAATTGAACAGGATTATACTTTTATCTAATAAATCCTAGTTTCAAATCGTGCAATGGTCGTTACACTTGTTCAGACTGTAAACCTAATACTATTAATTTTAGAACTTCAAAATAATTATGAACTCATTATTATTCCGCTAATTCATTTTACACTGAAAATATACACTTATGGATATTTTGATGGACTTATTTTTAACTTAATGAAGAACAGATGGATTTCTTATTGAAAATGTCACTTACGCATAATTTCGACAACTATCACTGTCATTTACAAACATTGTGACGTAATTATTCTCCACTATAGGTAGTATCGTGAGTTTTATAATTTTTAATGACTTGTGCTCCATTTTTGTTGGGAAAATATTCCAGAAAAATACAACTGGCCCAAAAAATTTTTTCATGTCACTAAAAAGCAAAAAAGTGATTTTGCAGGTATTTGCTTTAAACAAAAGAATTAATGCATAGGTATATACAGGGTGTGTCATGAAGAAGCCCCATTAGGATTATCTCAAAAAGTAGTCAGAATTGAAAGCTGAAAATTTGTATACAGGCATTTATCAAAAAGATCTATTCAATGAAAATAGTGTCAACTTCTTCGCACTTCTGGTTATACTGGAAGTAATCATCAACTTACTTATTTTAAATATAAGACTCATATCATTTCTGGATTCTGCGTAAAATTCTAAACACATTTCATGTAGGATGTCCTATATCTATCTTTAACTGTTTTTGAAATATTGACAGGTGAATATTGACATTTTGTAACTTTGATACTCTGTAATAACTAAACGGTTTGAGATCAAGCAAAATGGTTTACACGTAGGACCAAATGGTTTTACATCATAAGCGTTTGACGTTTGTTAGCCAATTTTTTAGGGCTAAGTAAAAAATCCTATATGAAGTACTTTCCAAATTTGTAACTTCCTTTATAACTGCAACACGGATAGAGTTCAGTATGATTTGAAAATTTACTTAATCAAAATTCTAATGGTATATCGTAAACCATCAGGCAGCAAATTACAAGATAATTTCTGTTATTAAGAAATCGCTTTTTAATAATTAAACACTTTCCCGGGACAGTGGAATAAGCCAAGAGGCCAAATTGATTTACCTTCTCGAAAGAGGAGACTGGACTTTTTCCTTGCGGGCAATTCAAAAATAGAATATGCGGCAAAGGGCTCAGATATTAGTCGACCTTGAGGTCAGTGTAAGGAATAAAATTAAAGGAGTTACAAACAATGCAATTTGAAAAATTGATTTTATTTAAATTACTTTATTCTTAAAGATTACGGTCAATGGAATTTTAAGAGATAAAACATATTGAATATTGTTGTAAAGTATGTATTGTATTGTATGTAAAGCGTCAGTATGTACACTCAACCTTTATACCGGCATAATCTAGGACTGAAGAATTTCAGGCAACTTCAGTAATGGTCAAAACCAGAACTTATGAGGTCATGGTTGTATCTGTATATTGTCCTCCAAGACACAAAATTAATAAAGAACAGTACTTAAACTTTCTTAATACTCAAGGTCATAGATTTATCATTGGCGGCGACTTCAATGCCAAGCACACTCATTGGGGATCAAGACTGACAACACCTAAAGGTAAAAGATTTATGGAAGCAATGACTCAACTAAAATGTGAGACGTACTCAACTGGCAAGCCAACTTATTGGCCCACAGATAGAAATAAAATACCAGACCTCATAGACTTCTTTATAGTACGAAATATATCAGCAGTCTATATCCAAGTTGATGAAGCATGGGACCTGAATTCAGATCACTCTCCCATACTTCTCACCCTCAGCGATACCATTATCCAAAAGGAAAAAGCTCCAAGATTAACAAGCAAATTAACAGATTGGCAGAGTTTCAGCATGGATCTTGAAAATGCGATCGATCTAGCAGTTCCATTAAGAACGGCAGAACAACTGGACGACGAGGTGGAATTGTTCGTTACCAATACACAGAAAGCAGCATGGAATAATACCCCCCCTATAATACAGCGGACAAAGGGAAACAACTATCCTAAGGAAATAAGAGACTTAATCTCTGAAAAAAGGAAGCTCCGGCGGAAATGGCATTACACCAGAGCTCCAGCAGATAAAACTAGACTCAATAATGCCACTCAGCATCTAAAAAGAGAAATAGAAAGGATTAAAAATGAGTCTATTCGTGAGTACCTCAGTGAGTTGACAAATAATAAAAACACTGACTACTCTCTTTGGAAAGCTACAAAGGGATTAAAAAGACCAATAATTCAGAATGCTCCAGTCAGAAATACAGATGGTAGCTGGGCTAGGAATAATATGCAAAAAGCAAATAGGTTTGCAGAACATCTTGAAAATACATTTAAGCCAAACCCAGGAGAGGAACTATCAGAGTTGGAAATACCTGCTCAGCAAGAAATAAACATCACACCAACTTCCCCTAAAGAAGTAGCAAAAGAGATAAAAGAAAACATCGATCCCAAGAAAGCACCAGGCTTTGATCTAATCACTGGAGAGGTATTAAAACAACTTCCAAAGAAAGCTATAATCAAACTAACACATCTCATTAATGCTTCATTTAGATTAAGGTATGTTCCTAAAATGTGGAAAGTGGCAGAAGTCATTATGACACCCAAACCAGGGAAAAACCCCCATGAAGTTTCGTCTTATAGGCCGATATCCCTGCTACCTGTAATATCAAAATTGTTCGAAAAAATTCTACTGAAAAGATTGAAACCAATCATGGATGAGGGTAATTTAATCCCAACTCACCAGTTTGGATTCAGAGAAAGCCACTCCACCCTAGATCAAGTACACAGAATTACTGACGTAATAGAAAAGTCGCTAGAAAACAAAGAAGTCTGTTCAGCGATATTCCTTGATGTTGCGCAGGTTTTTGATAAAGTGTGGCATGATGGGTTAAAATATAAACTAAATAAGTTACTTCCATATAAATACTCAGAATTATTGGAATCATATATCTCAGATAGACTCTTCAGAGTCAAACAAGATGAAGCATACACTGAACTAAAAGAAATCAAAGCAGGAGTACCACAAGGAAGCGTCCTAGGCCCTATCTTATACCTGATCTACACCAGTGATATACCACAGTTAGAGCAAAACACAATAGCCACGTTTGCAGATGATACTGCCATTCTTGCGACAGGAAAGGGCTATGAAGAAGCTGCAAACAAACTGCAAATATCAGTTAACCAAATCAATAACTGGACCAGAAGATGGCGTATCAAGCTGAATGAAACCAAATCAGTGCAGATTAATTTCACAAATAAAAGAGAACAACAAATACCTATTAACATGAAAAATGCCCAGATTCCATATGCAAACTCAGCAAAATATCTAGGCATCACATTAGACGCAAGACTTCGCTGGAAAGTCCATGTTAAAAAGAAAAGAGAAGAGCTAGACATCAGATATAAGAAAATGTACTGGCTACTTGGTAGACAGTCCTGCCTATCAACTTACAACAAAATACTGTTGTATAAACAAATTCTCAAGCCAGTATGGACCTATGGAATACAGCTCTGGGGCTGTGCCAGTAAGAGCAACATATTAATTATTCAAAGGTTTCAGAACAAAGTACTGCGGAACATCGTCAAAGCGCCTTGGTACATCAGAAACAGCGACCTTCATCGAGATCTTCAGATGGACACTGTAGAGCAGACAATTAATAAATTTGCACGGACTCATGAACAACGACTCCATCAACATGTGAACATCGAGGCCATCCAGCTCCTCGACAACACTAACATAGTAAGAAGGCTCAAGAGGGTTAAGCCCTTTGAGTTAGTGAAGTGATTATGTCAGTATAAAAACACAGCATTGTGCGGTTAGTGTTACACGTTAGTGTTAGTGTAATTAAGTTACCAGACTCTAATGTACACTAGTGAGTAAGACCTTAGCTCTAAAATTTTCAACTTTAGTTAAATTAGGATAGAACTAAATTACTCATTGATCTCCCTTTGATCAGATTGTAATAGCAGCAAAATAACCTTCAAGGGGTATTTTCTATATATAAAAAAAAAAAAAAAAAATAATCTAGCATCACTTGTACCATCTTTTACCACAGCTCCTTTGTGCATTTAGACCAGTGACGATAGATTAAAGAATAGAGTATAAGAGCTAAACGGTGTGTACAATCAAGCTTTCAAATATAGCTGAGCTTTGAATAGTTGCTATTTTAAATGTCGGCCTATTTTAAAATGGCTCTTAGAAGGACGATTACTTCTGTTTTTGTCCACAAAATGATTTATTTTAAATAGAAAACTTAGGTTCTCAAATAGAAAACGTCTCGTGTATCCTATTATTAAAAAATATCTAGAAGGTGAACTTCATCACATATATAAAGACTTATGGAATAACCCACAACGTTTTAACGAATAGTTACGAATAGAACCTTCTACACTCAATTACATTTGTGGAAATATAATACATTATTTTGCTAAGCGTTGAAAGAATTGCTATAAACACCCTATATCGTGATTTGAATGGACCTTATTCTATAAACATTTACATTTAAACAATTTTGTACTGAATTTTTCCATATTCATTTTAGGTTAGGTTATGATGTCATGCTCATGCTGGATGTACATCAAATTTCTTTTTTATATTCCCACAGCATAACTATTTTCTTACCTGAATCAATTATATGAAGCCCTATTTACAAGATGGAAGGAAGAATATGATGCTCAAATACCCAAATATCGCTATAATAATGCTAAATATAATTTCAACATCGTATTAGTAGGTATTGTTGAGATCTATTGTATTCGTATATTATTAATTCTATTTTCTACCGCTAAACCCAAAATAATGACACATAATGTAAAATCCTGCTGCGGCGTAAGTATCAGACACAGAGCTTGTTTTTGATGGGACCGTATCCATTTTAATTTTGTGTGGTTTTATAATGAATGTCGCCGGCTTTGTTATAAATGCGAAATGCTTACAGTAGCAGAAAATTTACCAACTGTCCAGAATACACGTACCGCAGTTCCACAACGTTTAATTTGTTTCATGTTTCCTATATAAATCGAACGTATCTCGAAATTTACCAGCTGCCAGCTCTAGATATCAGAAATATTGCTGTGAGGCTTGGTTAAATATTGATTGTCACTTTTAAAGCCCTTCAATGAAAGCCATGTGGACGTTAAGCTCTATGTATGCTCTGTATAGATACGAAATATAAAAGACAACATAACTGACTTTACCTCGTCAACCTTTTCTAAATCTTAAAATATTACGGTGGTTGTAATGGGGAAGATGATTCAAAACACTCAACACGGTTGGGGACTCCTCTTCGGGCGCCGGTGATTGGCCTCAGTGGCGGAAATGGGCGGCCGTTGAATAAACGAATTTAAAAAAGAGGGTTTAAAAATGTCCCTTATCAAATCCAGTGTCTGGTTTAACTAGAGGTTAATATCACTTCGCATAATTCTTTTGAGAGGGTCTCTGTCTGCCTGTTAATGTGTTTTTTAAATGTACCCTGGTGTCTAATTTTATAATATGAAGTTTATAATGTCTATTTCCAGAAAAGAAACGAAAGGTTAGAAAGGCAGGTTATAGTTTTTGTTCCCTTTTACCTGCATATTTAGTCAGAAATTCATTGTTTTAAAGTAAACTTCTATATGTATTAACTTTTATATTAGTTTAATTTTTATATTAGTTAAATGTTACGTATCAAATAACTACGAATAGTAAGGAGATCACTAGGTCCTCCATCTGCAAAAGCCATGTATATGGATATATTTCGCCAAGTGGTTCAATATTAAAATGTACCACGTTTTAGGATCTGACACTTACATTCTTAAAAGTAATAACTACATTTTTTCCGAGAATAATCAGAAATACATTTTTTCTATGTATTTTTTTAATAAAACTCTCAGTGGACCAACTGATTGAATTTTTTAAACTGTTGATGATATGCAAATTCTTGTTTAAGACAAAGTAAAAACGGTTTGAATTGACTTGCTCTTTGAACACTTTTTCAGATAATAACACATTTTTGAATTTACTTATAAATGTATAATATTGCTGAAATGCTGAAAATTTGTGTAAATACTTAGTTACTAATTCATTTGGTTTACCAAAATTTGTCTACCTAGAAGTAGTGTACCAAAGTAAATCAAATAGTGCACCAAATTATATCAAGCCTATTCTGTGGTATTAAAAACCAATGTATATCATATATTGGGCAATGGTATGGATATTACTTTCAGTGTATATATCCTTTGATGGAAAATCCTTTTTTTATTCCATAAAAATTTTATATTTTTATAAATCATTTAAAGTTCCTATTTAGTACACCGCCTATATTTCTGTCATTCTGAACGATTCCTGTACAAATTCACTTTCAGTTTAGCCAGCAGTGACATATAATTGTTGCGTAATATGTTTTCACGTTTAAATAATGTATTATTTCACTAATACCTCGCTATAGGAGCCAATCAGCTGTCTCTGATAGTAAAAAAGAGGGAAGACTAATACTTAATCTGAAGCCTAGGGCGGCAATATTTCAGGAATCGCAAAATTCCAGAAACGCTAAAACCGGAAGATTCCAGCTCCAACATTTTTTCTAATGAATATTCATTTTTAAATTCGATTTGTTCAAGAGAGGGACACGTCGAATTACGAAAGCGACACCGTTTGACCGTGATACCTAAGTGCGCTAGTACGGTCCAAACGAGCAATAAAAAACGGTCAGCAACACATTCGTGGGGACTTTCAGCCTCCCAGAAACTCTTAGTTTTTTGCCTGGAGCTCCGTCTTTTAGCATAGATAAGCCGGAATCGAATGTGTGTTCTTACAGATATTCACAAACAGAAATATTTACCAAATTGTTTTATTATTGGGTTCTTATATCCATCTGAATTATGAAAAAGAAACTCAACCGACCACAACTAAAAGCAAACATTTTTCTGACATGAATTTATGGTCAAATAAACAAATGATTGAGAAATCCTTTCCCACCCAATCTTTACATGCAGCGGTTTATTGTTTCTGGCACTATTATTCACTTCTTTTCTATAAGTATGTATATCTATGAAATAAACCTTACTACTTACAAGGTAGACTGGATGAACTTAGTAACTGGTGCGGATTTAATAATTTGAAGATAAATATTTTAAAGTGCAAAGTTATGTCATAATATTACTTGTAAAGAGCAAAAATTCAATATGACCACCACATCGATCAAACAGTTTTAGATAGACCAGATACTATTCGTGACCTGGGCGTTGTATTCGATGCCAAACTCTCATTTAGACATCATATTAATTTCACTGACGTAGTTTTCCACATAACTCCAAAACACTATACTTACTGTACTGCAGTTTTAATCATTTCCAGATGATGCCAACTTGATTGGCGAAACGCGCGTCGAGTACAGTATAGTGTTTTGATGTTATGTGGAAAACTACGTCAGTGATATCTTCACACCAAAGGTTGCAACCCGCTCCCCCTTCAAGATCACATTAATTCTATTGTAGCAAATGCTTCAAAGATGTATATGGGTTGGTTGTGAGATGTTCGATCGAGGGAATTTACTTTTGTTAGATCTAGCTTGGAATATGCGTACATTGTTTGCGTACCGAGCTATGCAGTTCATATAAATAATATCTAGAGAGTACAACGTAAATTTATGAAACTTGCATTCAGACTGGATGGTACTTATCCGCCACAAGGAATTCTTCAAGAATCTTTGCTCACTAGATTTCAAATGTTTTCACTGAATATTCGAAGGCAATATTTGTCTCAAGTATTTTTAATGAATTTAGTAAACGGTGTGGTCGAGGGTGTGGTAGACTACTCAGATATTTTGGGTCGAATGCAATTTTCTGTGCTTGCCCTGGTATCTACACAAGTGGGAACATTTGACCTAAGTGCTCCAAGAATAAATTTTCATCACCTCTCTATCAAATAAATGTGCTATCTTCTTAATAAAACGACAATATTGGCATATTTAATTGTAAAATATCATATTTATGTAATATTTTCTTTCGTGGTGATTAATTGTTCGAAACAAATTTGTCTTAATTCAAAAATCAGTGTTAATTTTCAGCTGTACGGTATTAAATATATTTCTTTTACTTATATTTCTAGTTTCATAGTATTTAGAAGTTCCTAGTATGTGTAAGTAAGATGTAAGTATTGTAAATTTTTTTGTCAGTTTTTCTTTCCCTCCTGTGTTTTTATTGGAATTTATTACTGTAAGACAGTATACTTATAAATAAATAAATAAATAAATAAATAAATAAATAAATAAATAAATAAATAAATAAATAAATGAGCTCATGAGATTAATGAATAAACAAAAATGTCTTGAAGGAATGTCTTGCCTGAAAAATCACAAAAATAATAAACAAGTTTCAAAATTGAAAAGTGCAGCTCTATTTTTTAGCACACATATGTTTAGAATTACCAATTTTCCGCATGAATTACAACTACACAATATACAGTGTTATTCAGAACTTATCCATAATAAAATTTGGGGATGTTCAACATACATGTAGAAATGTGCTAGTGCACAAAAAAATTTTTTTGGCGGTTTCTGAAAACTATTTAAAAATTTTTCATTGCACGCCGCTGGATACTGGTCCACTGTAATGAAGTGACCTTGGGACTGACAATGCAAACTGGCTAGCACGAAAAAAACTTCGGAAGTTCTGAGAGTATACCGACACCTGGTGCAAAAAAGATTTGCAGCGTTTTTACTTTAAAATAAACTTAAAGATAGATAGATGTGACCAAAGTGACGTGTCTTTAAAATGAATAAAATTTTGTTACACTAATTTTGAAGAATTGCGCTACTTGATTACTAGGTATTAGAAACATGAAATTTATAAAAAATTTGCACATACCTTGTTACAAGAGCTTTTCGAAATAATATTCCTCGACTTGTACACACTTTTGGGCACGCCTTATCCAATTTTGCCGCACTAAACCGAATGTTCCTCCTGGTTGCTGATGTTGTAAATGCAAATTATTAAGTAAATTGGGGATTTTCAGCATTTTGCTGCAACAACCACTCACAAAACCTATCTCGTAATTGATAATCCACTGGTAACATTCCATTAACTCAGCATTACTGTACACATGAGCCATTTTGAAAATTTTACAGTTTAACACTCCTACGATAAATAAAACACCGGCACTGAGAGAGGACACAGATAGACTGATGACTGAATAGACAATAGAGATATTATCCCCACTCCAACTCTATTCCCTCGGTCGTAACCAGGCGTTCCAGTACAAAAATGTGTTTACTTTTTTTTACCACATTCTTAGGAATATGGTATATCAGATGTTGAAGTACAGTTGCCCATCTTTCGCAGTCCTTAAAATGGTATAACTTTAAACATTGTTTACGGGAAATACGGGACTTTTATTATAAATTTTTTTGGTGATATCGATTTCTTATTTAAGGATGCACATATCCTCAAAGTTTTAGAGATAAGTTCTGAATAACCCTATAGAACGTACGTTGTTGCTCTCCCAGAAAACTATGGGAACGAGAAGTAATTAAAAATAATTAGAATTATCACACACACATATCACTCTGATAATGGAAATCACCTCCTCACTGTTCACAAATATTGACAGAAGAGCAGAGGGCAGAAAGTCAACCTAGGGGAGCTAAAGGTTATATCGTGCAATGAGGAGATATGTGAAACTAGAATTTTATGATTTTTTTCAACCTACAATGTGTTACCGTCACGGTATGGGATGAAAAACGCAAACAGGTTTTTCTCTCGTGTGTACTTGGTAAATAAAACTATTAGAAATTATTTTCTTATCAGCACGTTTAATTTTTATATCGCTTAAATATTAATATGGCGTGGTTTGCTGGAGTTAGTGATAGGGTATTTGCTTATTACAGAACAAGCACGGAGTTCGACCCCGGTGAATGAGGGGTTTTAGGTACCTACTGTAGTTTCACATACGTTCCATCTTATACAGGTTGGTTAAATTTATTTAACATTTTTTCCAGGAATCGTCAACTAGAAAACAAATTAAAGTGAATGGTTATGTAAAATCTTCACCAAATAATGAATTTTTATTTAAAAATCTACCACTACTACAGGGTGAGGAATACTGGGAATTAAAAAAAAGTTTGTCTGAATCAGACCCGTGTTTATACTTTTGGTTCATTAATTACAAGCGCGATAGAAGATGTTATTCGCCAGAAATATATGTGATTAAAAGTGATTGTCACATGTCTTACATCGATGAGGTCAAAAGCAGAATTACATGTTGTGCATTAGGACTTGTACTAGTACGAAAACATCTCCTGCCACTGTGACAGAACGCTGATTTTCGACGTTTGCAAATATTTTTGGTAACTGTTCCAATGGAACGTTCGCCCCCGAATCTAACAGCACCAACGGCGAGACACTGGCCGCGTTCAGCAAACAGCTGAACGCAGCTGACGGCGGTCTTTAAGTTTACGCTTTAAACGCAAAACGTTTATTCAGCGGTTACAGTCTGCTGAACGATCTTATTTTATTTTCCGTTGGTTTAAAATTCGAATGTGGTGGTTTGAAATTCTACACCATTATATGTATATATTTGGCTTCAAAATATTCTTTTTCCATATTATTTTCGTTTTACGACAGCTCATAACCGTCAACAAAATCTGCAAACATAACCTTTTTATCCTCTTTTCTATGCTTTCAACATGTTGAGAAAATTAAGAGCTTGCAAAAATTGCTACCGCTCCTAAAACATGTTGACATTCAACATAATTTTCAACTATCGTTCAACAGAAACAATAATCACAAATTGTTTGTTAACGTTTGTATCTGCTGAACGCGGCCACTTACAAACTTCTTCTGATAATGTTTTATTTCCACTACTCGTCATTTTAGTTTAACCATGAAATGTTTTCGTAGATCTGGTTTATTAATTAGAAATTTAATCCGGCAAACTCCATTATGCAATTTTTTTTATAAAAATATCTAATTTATTATATTTCGATGACCTTAACCTGCCACTTTCTTTTTTATCGATTTTAGAATCGTATTCAAAATAATAAAACCACGAAATTCTTGAAACAATAGGATTTAGAGTTAAACTGAGGGAATAATACATCTATGAATTTTTATCAATATTGAATAAATAGCAGCATTCAACACAACTTGGACAAACAAGAACAACCACAACGACCAACGACTTTCCGGCTGTAACCACAGACTAAATGTTTATATATTAGCAGTGACTGTTTACTCTAGCGCAGATCATTCAAATGTTTATGAAATGTTGTTTGTTCCCCATATTGTGCGCTAAAACAAAACTGAGATTATATTTCTACGGTCAAGCCTTACTAGGGAATAAAAAATAAATAAAGGACATCTCCACGTACACTTACCTCTCATATTAACAGTAGTTAAAGCAGATTACATAAGCTTCCAGTTGTCCGTGTAGGTCAACAAAGACATAAATTCAATTTGCTATTATTTTTTGAAAGAAAAATATTTATTTGAAGGAGATGCCGAAAACAACTTCTCATTACAACGGCATCCGGAAGGAGATGCCGAAAACATTACTCCGGCATCTCCATAGAAGTCGCCACATCCTTCATCGAGATCATTTACCAGACACCGACTAGTATCTCGCTTATTATGCACTCGTTAGAGTGCCATAGGTAGTGGAATCGATTAATGATGTTGCGACATGATTCCTTAAGAGGCATCGTCAATATTAGTGAAAAGCACACCGTAGTGCCCTCTTTGGATCTTTGCCACTATCCGTCTGAAAATTACTGTCAAATTATTTTCAATTTATTTCAAATTTTCGTCAAAATTACCGACGCCAGGAGACGAGCAACCCCCAACCTGGAAATTTGGCCGAACCCCGCCCACTTTTGTAGCAGGGTAGGGATCTCTTATTTGCCTATCATTTCATAGACAAGGGATCTCCGGCTTTACATCCTATCCAAGGGATAGTACGTCTTTCTACAAAAATCTCGCCTAAATTTCCATAGCTTCTGTGAATTCACCGACGTACAGGCCACTAGCAGAAGCGAGCAAGCACCGCGGGTCTTCCCTGCATGGTCCCCCATCCAAGTACTAACCGCGGCAAATGATGGTTGACGTTCATATCGATAATTTGAACGCCAAGTCGCTACCACGGCATGCCCTATAGATACATAAGAGTTAAATTTGTTCTTTTGCTTGCCATTTAACTTCTTCATAAATATATATTTCTCTTTCAAAATATTATTCCAAATATATTTAATTTAGAAATTACGTTATTGTATTATAAATTAAATCGATTTGGCATTGTATTGTGTAAGATAGGCCAGTTTTCCTTGAAGCAATTTAATGCAAATTTGTAGTTTTAACTTTAACTAAATAAAAAAATTTGACACTATATTTTTATGGAATACTATTTAGGTACTTACAATGGTAATTATTTCCCTTCTGTAGTGTATGTACATTTTATCTGTAAAAATTTTCCTGAAATTTTATCTACCCCATATTTTTGGGTGTGCTGAACACGAATCTGATATTATTTTCATGTGGTCGAGATTTGGAATAGGAAAACATAAAACAAAGTATAAACCGATGCCTAATACAGTTAATTTGGTTTTCGTACATTTAGAACCCCATACACTCTAACACAGTACACTCTCCATAGCTTCATTATGTGGACAAACGAAATTATAATCAATCGAGGAGAAGTAATTTTAGTAAATTTACGAAAAAATTGATTTAAATAATAATTATACGTTCTTGTTACATTATTATCATTATTTAATCGACCCATTGCTATAACTCCACTCCAGGTGACAGTGCTGATGTCACGCTATACTCGTATTAATGACAAATCTTGTTCAACATAAAGACAGGTCAGGTTCATGACAAATCTTGTTCATCATAAAGGTACTTAGTATGATGTAAACACAGTATGTTGCAAAGTTAGTTATATTGTTTTTTTAAATGATCAAAGTTAAATAAATAAGAAAATGCCAGATGTAATATATGATAATAACATTTAGACTAAGGCGAAAAAGTATAAAATATTTTTGGAAGAGAATGGTAAACGGATTTAAATTAAGCAGTTAAGAAGGTAGGTAAGGTTGGTAGTTAAGAAAATTTTCAAGCAGTAATGAAAACTATAGGATATTTGAAGTGTTTTAAAAGAAAGCAAATTACGGATGAAGCATGAAAAAAACATGATCATGTTGTGAAACGGAAGCGTAAAGAGGTGATGTGTAGGTAAAAAAGTGACAAATAGTGTATTCTAAAAAGTGAAAAGAAAAACTGAGCACTTAAAACCCCTCGCCTATAAAAAAAAAATGAAAAATATGTGTTAACTGTAATAAATGTAATATGTTAGAATAACTAAATTCGTATTTAGCACACTCAAAAATAAGGGGGGCGGGGGGTCAATTTCAGAAAAATTGGTAAGGTGTACGCTCCAGTAAATAATTATCCTTACAATTTTTCTTTGATATAACTAATCAAAATTGACACAATAAAACAACTTAAAAACTGAAGTTTTTATAAACAACTGATAAACAACAGCGAATATAAATTTTTTGGAAATTTTGATTTTCTTATAAAACTTTATCTTCTTATAAACAGATTCTCTATCTACTTATAAAACCTTTTGCAATACGAGTGAATATGATGCGTAGGTACTTTACGCTGATAGCTGTATATGTATTTAACTCCACGGATATTTTATATATTTAGCATAAAACTGGCGGTGGAATAGGCACTTTTAACTTATTTTTTATAGAACATGCTATATCAAAGCGTTTCATCATTGCCAAAAGACTGAGGTTGAAAATGTTGTCAGTTACACTGTCGGTAATTTTTTGTCCCGAGTCCCAGCCTATGGCTAACAAAGAGGGCATACCTTGGCTTGTGTGATGTGCCAAAGCTATATTATAATTTTTAAATATTTTTACTCCCTGAAAATTGCTGTTGGCGATCACATAATCCTCTATTCATTATTTTTTTAATGGCCTGGAGCCCGGCCCATGCTTATACCTTTCAGTTATTTTCACGAGGAATGTAATAATGTAGGACAATAATTCTCTCAAGTGTTGGCATTTATTCTGGGGTATTGTTTCACAAGAAAGTCATTTATATGGATAATGGTGTTTCCGGTTGTCTGTAGAGTTTCAAATATTGTTACAGCTTAATACGGAGGCGGGCGATGAAATTCTAAATATATCCAAGAAAATTCCATTTCGTGTTTTGAGAAAAGTAATAAAGTATCTCAAACTGTAGATTGGCACAACTTTCTACATGAATGGAGTGATGGTAAGCAAGCATCTACAAACTGCTATATCTGTATTAATGATTTACGAAGAATTTGTGGAATATAGATAACAAAATATGTATGCGTAAATATTTATTTCTTTATAGGGAGTAAGAGTAGACGAAATTCGTGTTTACGAGAGGCAGATTAATCGAAATGTGTGAACAGTGCCACTCCCCAACTTTTCAAATAATTTTCAAAATAATCGAATTTAAAAATTTAAGATGAAGATCTAACAACAACAAAATTTTAATATTGCTATAAGTTAATATTTATATAAGTAAGACCGAAAAATGGTTTGTATAGGTACCTATTTCCTTTATTTTTCCACATCTAATTTTGGCCTTAAATATGACCAAAAATTGCATTTGAAAGCTAACAGATTGCATACTTAGATACCTTCAACTAAGCATTTCCGATTAGATCCAGTGGTATAGACTTATATAATCTAAATGGAACGCTTTCTATATTTCTGGATATTTAGGTTCAACGTCATTATATAAACGTCAAAATTTTATGTTATTTTATTTTTAATTAATATTTAGAGTGATATATCATTAAGAATACCGTAATAGTAAATTAAATATCATAAATTTATTAGTTTATTCGTAAAACTCGGCTATTACTTGTTTGCATGTTAAAAGTACACGAATTGTTCTTTTTAAAATAATATTAATAATGTTTTTTTTCATAGATAATACAATGAGTCACTCGATTTAAAATGTCTATCCCACTAGCAGTGTCTATCTTCTTCCGTGATATTCCGATGATAACAAAGATGTTGGAGAAAGCAAATCACTTAAACTTTGCTCACAATCTTAAAAAAAAACAATACCACTACTGTCGAAATTGACCTAGATCATTCCTTTGATATGCTGTTATATTCGCGCTTGTAACTTGAAGTTTTTATTTACCAGTAAGGTAACTGTGCATATGAAGCTTAAAAAACGTGATACGACGTGTTTCTGGAATGTTTTGAATTATTCCGCTTAAATTCCTTATCCTGCATATTACTAGCAGTAATTCATTTTTTCCATTGTATTACTAATTTCTTCATTTTTATATCAACAGAAAAAAAGATTATTGTAATATTAAAATACCTAAATATTTAACGCATTTCAAGAGTCTGATTCCTCCAGCACCTAGGTGGTGGTATTATCAACTGATTTGGTATTATATTTGTTGAACGTGGCAGTTTTTTTATATAAGGGAACTTTATCTTATATTTCTTTTCTAAATAAAATGTTCATAAATTTTCAACAAAGTTATTCACATGAATCATATATGAATAGATTTTAAAAAACCAATATTTCCTCATTCTACTATCAAAAACTGAAAGCTACGATACAATATAGGATTAAAATCATATTGAGTCAAATATATAAACATACAAAATGTCTTAAAATTAACTTTTTAAAAGTTGAAGCGATGACTGAATCCAGAGGTTATTATAGGTTTCCAATTAAACATGGAAAAGACTCTTTTTGTTCTTATAAGCACTTCGCAAATTTGGTTAATATATATATTGGAAAACAAAAGAAGTACTGAGGCCAGTCGTCATTTTGACGTACAAATAAGATTTTAAATATCAAATTTAAGTATTATCTTAGATGTAATTTAATTTAAGATCAAATTTTAACATTGTTTGAGTTACTAATTGTGTTACTATTGTATTAGTCGAGATTCATTATAATGTGTATGATAGAAATTATGAGAAAATCTAAAATGTTTTTTATTTGAGATAACAGCCCTTATAAATCCAATAATTTGCATAGAATTGATTCATATGTAAAAAAAATTATCAAATATTGTACTATTATAATCTACAATAAGATTATGACGACAAACTGATGACAAGATTTGATATACTATAGAGAAAAGTTTTAAACTTAGCCAAAATTTTAAAGGTAATAGTATCTACATTGCCATTTCCTGTTTACACTTTGTATTCGATCTCACGGTGTTGTACTTCTTCTCATTTATTTGCTTCCATAATATGATACCGAATATTTACTAAAAACTAGTGGAGGTAATTTAGTCAATAATAAATAAGACGATAATAGAAATAAAAAATATCAACTTCACGTGGACAAGGGATACATGTAATAATGCTCGAGCGTACTTACTTGGTTAATTTGCTGATAATGTGATAAAGTACTTAGTTTGTGTTGAGTGCCAGTATCGTCATTTACCAAGTAAATTCTGGTTATTGTAACAATAACTTTATATTTAAGCTGTGTAATATAAGCCCTGTTTCTTCAGGAATCGCAAACTAGTCAGATCCAATTAAATCATTCCAAACCAGTCAGCAAATTGTTTTCAACCAATCACAATCATTCTGAAAAGTTAGCAATTGCTGCAGAAATAGGCCTATAAGCAGCACAGCAAAAGTCTGACTCAATGATAACTCTGCGGCCAGCTTTTATTCTTAAGCCAATCGCAGAAGTAACTGAAAACGATATGAAATTGGTATAACAAGAACCAGTATTTAAGAGAACTGGAAATAAACTAGTACATAGAGTTAAAAGTTAAACTATTAGAATGACAGATGATAGTTTAAACTGACTACCTAGAGTAGTAAGAGTTGCAGAACCAGAAGGGAAAGAAAGAAAAAGATAACTGAGGAAGCCATGGAAGCCATGTGTGGAAGGCCACACAATCATGGATTTATCAATAAACAAACATGAATATATCAATCTAATGCGAAGTAAGATAGAGGTATGGTCAAACGTATGAGTCGAATAACAAAAAACTGAAAACAATGGAAAACAAGAATGTAAAACTGAAAAAATGAAATCTCTAATAATGAAAACAAGACAAATGTAAGACTAACTAACAATCATAACTATACATATTTAAAAATCTGATATTCTAGGTAGGTATATCACCTAATACCTATGCAGGGTGCAATTTGAAATGAAAAGTAAACTGGTTTTAGTATTTATTAGATTTAAACTTTGAACCTTGTACACATTTTTTGGAGAAATAATACTTTGTAATCCATTCTGTCCCCGCTGTAATAGTAATGGATAAGATAAGATATAAAAATTTTGGATGAAATGATGTGTTTCACAGTTTTTACTGACGTAGACTATTGTAAGACAAATATGAGTTGTCCTAAGTAACAATTTATTTTGAACAAAAGTATTCAGACGCATAAAAATATTATTTCTGTAAATTATTTCTTTACTCAAAGATGGAAAAATGAAAGAAGCATAAAAAATATAACATAAAATTACATTTTCTTTAGAATTTCTACTTTAAGTATTATCACCCTGTTATGAGCATTAAGTAATAATTTAAAAATGTTTAAATATTAACTTAGAAATTTATGGACCGTTCGACTTCCAAGCTGTTACGTGTTTTACGGGTTCTAAATTACTTTAATGAGAATTTATTAGATAAGGGTGCAATTAAATTTAATTATCGTTGAAATCACCTTAAATGTAATCACAATATAAATTAATTTAAAAAGCAGTTTTAAGTATCAACTTTTAAGTCTTATTAAACGCATAAACAAGCTTTTCCTATTTAGAATTTATTCCTACTATCTTGAACAGAGAGTAAATAAGGTGTAGACATTTACAGGACAGGAATAGACATTACAAAGCATTTAGTACCAAAAATGTGATAAAACTTACTATAAATGTTCTTCAACAGCTCCTAAATTGAAGAGAACCCAATATTTTAAATGAATATTTTTTCATTTAATGTTTAGGTACCTTTTGGAAACATTTAACATGGAAAAAACATATTTTTAGTCTAGGTACAAGCTTTAGTTTTTAAAGAAAATATATTAGTAAACTAATACACAAAGTTCACTAACACTGACGTAGGTACATATCACCAAAACACTATACTGCACTCGACTCTCGTTTCGCCAACAAAGAGATGATTAGAAGTAAATCATCTCAGAACAGTTTTAATCATTTCCAGAAGATGCCAACTTGGTTGACGAAACGCGCGTCGAGTGCAGTATAGTGTTTTGGTGTTATGTACCTACGTCAGTGTTAGTGAACTTTGTGTATTAGTTTACTAATATATTTTCTTTAAAAACTAGAGCTTGTACCTAGACTAAAAATATGTTTTTAGTCTAGGTTCTAACCCCTTCAAGACAAAGTTCACTGCGTTTCTATAGAAACAATTATACCTAATAAATATTATATTTGTAGACAATTTTAATAAATTTTTCACGCATGACATTGAGACATTGGTTAATCTATCTCAGATACATCAATCTTTGCCTACTATTTAACTTGAAGTTTCTCAAAGGATCATTTCGTTAAAGTTGAAATTTCTTTATAAATTTCCTATTTCTTATAAATTTCTCCGAGTAATTATTTTCAATTGCCATCCAAATTTTCTGACCTAATAAAAGTACTCTATACCTAACCAAATAAACTACATCGATACTTCCAACAAGAGCAACAACCTCAATAAAAGCCTTTTTATAAATATTTTCTATGAAAGGATCTCATAGATCTTTTCATAGGAACTTTAACTAGGTAATTAATTTTCCTGCATAATACAAGAAGTGATATATGTGTTAAAGCCTGTGATAAGTAATCTGTCTAGTGACACTGTCCATTATAAATGAAATATTACAAAATTGTGGAGACAAAACTATTGTAATTACGTGTAAATCGCTAACCTAGTTCGATGTGATAAGTTAAAGAATTAATTTTTCTGGATTAATATGAGTTAAAATTTTACTCACATAAGGAGTGTCAAGAAATTATATTTTGCAATTGGATAACACTGCAAGCGATTTTCCGACTCATGAAACATGAACATTTGTCAACATAAAACTTTTTGTCAGATTGAAATTAGCATAACCTTCTATTTCAAATCTCTGATATGAATGAAATTCACAAAGATAATATTAAAAAAAACATAAAATAATTTTTTTTGTATTTTACAGTTTTATTTTTGTATGAAATTCAAAAGATTCACGTTGCTTTCCCTGATTTATTTGGGCATATCATACCCCGCTTTATAAACATGTTATATTGTTTTGTAATGTATACAAGGGTGGTTCAAATTGGTATGTTTTCGAGGGTTACCGAAGATTTGTAATAGATAGAGCAAATCTGATGAATGAGTGCTCTTTTTTCGAAAAAATAACAATGGCTCAACCCGCATCTCTCTATTTCTTACAGTTTTCGAGCTTCAGGGCCTTTCTCGATTTTTGGCAGAACCGACTGATGCCTATTTTTCGTTTCTCTTTCACAATATCTCAAAACGGTTTGAACGTTTTACAGACACTTTTTAGACATACATTCAAAGGCATAAAAATAAATTTGATTTAATTTTTTGTTTTCTTGTCATGGTCCCAACATGTGTTCTTGAATGGAACACCCTGTATTTTATTTCTAAAGGATTGAAAATGCATTGCAAATATATATAGTTCATTATATTATTTTTCGAACCATTTCTGGAAATCATATTGAGGTATCTTGAAAAGGAAACGAAAAAGAGCACAAGTCGTTTTTGCAAAAAATCGAGTAACGTCTTATAGCCCGAAAGAGAGAGAGAGAGAGAGATGCAGTTTGCGCCATTCTTATTTTTTCGAAAAAAGAGCAGTCGTTCATCAAATTTGCTCATTCTTCAGATTTGCTCTTTCTATTATAGATTCTCGGTAACCCTCGAAATGGCTCCAGCAATCGAGCCAGAAATGAGCAAATATTATGTGCTCATCAGAGAGCCATAAGTAGTGGACTCGATGAACTAGAGTATTACGGTGTGCTTCTCACCACTACGAGTACTATAATATTAATATTTAAGAACAAATTACTTTTCTAAGGTAATATTTATATTAATAATGTTAATGCCTGTTTTATTTATAAATATATATTTTAATGGATAATGCTGCAATATTGTAGAATTATCCATTTCAAAATTCGTAAAGGTTTTTTAAGGTTTAAAGGTGGAGGCTTTTTACCTCCATATTTTGTTAGATTTCTGAGTTGTCATGGCATGCGAAAATTGTGACTAAAATTAATAGGATCAATATTTACATCAAAGGATGCAACATATTTATTGATATAATATACTAAATAATTTTATAAGTCCTCAATATAAGGTGAAAGTGTAATTCAAGTAAAAAAATTGCTTCCAGGATTTCAAAAACTGTTGGACGAAAAGAGATTTCTGGACACTTATGACTTTTGATTAGAATTTCGCACAATTTATTTAATTTAGCCCATAACTTTTCTATTTACTTTAACTCTTTAAAAACAAGAGTGGACCGAATCGAACTGGTCACCGCATACATTACCCTTTATCCAAAGATGGCTATGGAGCATTAAATAAATAATGCTTTGTGCTATTATGCATGCATCGGTGTCAGTTGCAGTGCTGCACGGCGCCCCAGGTATATTAACAACCAACGCTTGAAGGGTTTCCACGAAACTATGCCACATACTAGGTATACGGTTTTCATTTATACTGAACTTATAACAAACAAATGACTATAAATAATACCTTATCATGGATTCAAAAACTCGTTTCTCAGTACCACTGAGGAGACCCAAGGAACCAAGACTTCACTTCGTGTAGGATACACGAAGGGAAGCATAGGATTATAATAATAATAATATCTCTACCCCTCATTCTAATCACAAGGATTAGCCCGAAAGTCTGAGACTTGTGTGGGAGAGGGGGCGGCATATTATTATTTCGCGGGCCGCATTTGCGCCTCAGGAACGACTTACGTTGGTAGGCCCTAACCACCATTCAGTGCTGATGAGGGAAACCTGAAAAACCTCATTAGTTAGGGGGACAAGTCAAACATCAACTGATTTTAATCTCTCACATTAACACCAAGTTGACATTCTTCCCATCCTAGGCCATCGCCAGGATAGTTGCCAAGCCATCCCTGCGAATAAGCCTTGATCTACGGGCAAACAATTTAATTAAAAATTGTTGGTGGAGTGGGAATTAGAACACACGACCTCTGGGTTGAGCGATCGAGACGCTAAGCCCTGCGCCACCGGCCCTTGATTATGAATCAATTGGTTCAATATAACTTTGAAACCACACATTAAAACTATGGGAGCTCAGAAACTAAATGATAAATTTCAAACTCAAACTAAATGATAAACTTTAAGAAATCACAGTTACTTACAGATATTTAAAACATTCCAAAAAAGGGTGCAGTAATAAGGCACCTTCATTTAAATAAGGAGTTGATGCGGCGCCTCAATCTTATATTTGTAAGCTCGCAATTTATTTTACGTCATAAAATTTTAAACTCGATACCACTTGACCCAGTTTTCTCTGATACCTCTATATTGACTGGTTAATAATTACTGGGTGGAAGGGGGCTAATTACATCCCAATTATATATTTTCTGTAATTGCAAGTATGTATTCCAACGTTTACTCAAGAAGACTCACTGAGAAAATGAATTAATTGAGAGAAATGCAATTTCTTATCATCAATTAAATAACTTATTTGTATTTGGCGAATTAAAGTTTTAATTGGCGTAATTTTGAATATTTAATATTAGCAAATAAATTTAATTGCTAAATAGAAAAAATATATTTATTTTACCGAATTATATATTTAGTTTCGGAAACGAATTTATTTGGAACACTTTTCACCACCTTTCATAGAAGATGGGAGAGATTATTTACTTTTTTTTATTATAATAAATATTCATATGACATAATTGTATAGAAAATGCATATAAAACTTCGCTCACTTTCCACATCAATGGAGAATTTTTTATGCGATATCTCTTAAATATGTAATATATCTACATATACCTTACGATATAAATTATTTAAGTAGGAAATTAGTTAGGCTGGAAAAGAAAATTCTAGATGCTAGAAAAGTTTACATTTCTTTATTGACATTCTTACACTGAAAGAAAAATCTTGATTAAAACCGGTAATAAGCCATAGTTTTTTGAAGTATGTAGTAAGTATTTGTTTTTGCATATTATATTTATTATACTCGTAGATAATTAATTATGTTTCTTTATAAAGAGAATATACCAAATATACCAAATAGTTATTTAATACTAAATAGTTTGTAGGTATCATTATTATTTAATTTAATTAATTTTTTTTTTTAATATTTGAAACAAACTATAGGTACATTTTTACAATAATATCAATTATTAATACTTACTTATATTCTATTAACAAAATTTTTTTTAAAAATAATGAATCTACCTATCATAAATATTTAATTTGCAAAAATAAATAATCATTAATTTGAAAAAACTATAGCTTACTATCTGTTTGAAACAACTTTTTTTGCCTCAGTCCGCGTTAGATAGTTGTAGAATTTCTTTGTTACATGACGCCGTGACATATTGCTACACTAATCGATATACCGCCCTTCAACGCGAATTTGGTTCACGAGAACCAGTCAACTACGTGTTGGAAATACATGGATCATCAGCACTGTTAATAGCAAACTGTTTTTGGGTAATGGTGGTAATAGAAAATGATATTTGTTGAATCTGCTGTAAGATAACGACCACATTCTTTACAAATTAATAATAAAATGTTCTGGTTTAAAAATAAAAAGGGCAAATAAAAGAAATCCAAAGTTGAACCAAACCAAAGTATTTTAAATGAAAAACTTTCAAAGGCAAGATTTTTGATGATTTGAATGCTTTTGTATGGTGAAGTTATAGAAATTATTCATTATTAATTTTAATGCAATCCTGATCCTAAATCATCCTTTAATTAGGGAGCCGCAGTGAAATCCTAATTTGCATATTATTTTTGTGGAAAACTTCAGGAGAAAATTTCAGGATTAAAGACATATTCACTCTCCTACGGCCATAGGCAAAAATAAGTATAAAATGTTATATGAATACAGGGCTGCTAACGCTTTGTTTCCGATATACAGGGTGTTAAGATAAAAATAAAATTGACAGTCGTTTAAATTTTGAAGACGAATAAAGATATTTAACTCCTCAACATAAAACAAAAAAGAGGACAAAAGAAGAGAGAGAAAAGAGGAGAGGAGGGGGGTATTTGTCCATGTATTTGGCTGAAAGTCCTCTTTTTTGTTTTTTACTGAAGAAATAAATTATATTTTAACAGAAAAATATGGTATGATTTACTGGTGAGTATATAGTGTGTACTGATATATGATAGCGTAACAGCAGTGGCGGAACCGAATTAATTAAAAAGAAAGTCGTACTACCCTGTATAAAATGAGTAATATAATAAAATCTTTGGTAAAAGTTATTACAGAGATATATTATGACTAACTATCTAGCTATAAATCACACCAGCTTTTACTTAAATACTAATCATCCTCAAGTTTTAAAAAAATATGACTATTTTTTGGTTTTAACATATTTCGAAAACGAAGAAACATTTCCAGTCCCATGTTTATATAATATATTTTGCTTATTTTTACCTAAGGACCAACTTCGTCAACTTAATACTGAAATATATTGTACATACATGATGAGAACAAAAGGGTAGAATTTTAAAAATGAGCATTTTAAAATAGCCACACTACTATAACACTATATGAAAAGCAGTTAGCAAAAGTTACCTACTATTATATATTTCTTCGAAACGTGCAACGTGCACACACAAAACATAATTCAAACTAAATGGAAAACGTAGCTAAACCACAAAGTAGTTTAAAATCGGCCATATGCAGTTGGAACATACTATTTCTAGAATAATAATGCTTATACGGTTATCAGTTAACTATAAATTACTAGTTTATACTTTCTTATCTAAACAGTGGAATACTATTTAAATAACAAATCGTTACTATCTATATAGTAAATAGAAGGTTAATAAAGGCTAATGGGTTGCCGGGGTTATTATTATAGCTTTCGAGAACACTTTAGAGTTTTAACTTGTAAGATGTTTTCTTAAAAATAATAGATTCCTAAAAAGAGACAGTAGATTGATTACTTATTACAAGAGACATTATTTGTTATAGTTATATTAAAAAATATATTTCTTATTTAATTTACAACGTATGCGCCTACATATAGTAAGTACTACATCATGCATTTTGTTTGCAGGGTACATTGGACCAACATAGTCTGATGATGGATAGTACAATCTCTCGTTCACAGCGCTATATTTGTTTTTGTATTTATTCACAGCACTATTTTTCTAATAATCTCATCCTATTTTATATTAGCCTTTTGGATATAAGAATACAAAGTATGGCTCCTTTTACTGATTGCTGACTAGATGCATTATATCTTCATTCAATGCAGTATTAAAGTGCAAAATGGAGGACTGTAGTACTTTATTTTCACCATTTCCTTGTGATATGATCTCGGAAATCTTCTTTTAGATCCAGGATCTGAAAAAAAACTGTGTCATTAATTATTACTTGTTTTAATGTGGCAATTAGAGTTTATCAATCTTTTACTAAAATAAAGTACTTTTATATATCTACTTTATGTATAATATCGAATTTAAGAAATCTGCACATTCTCGTAACTCTATCTCAGACATCGATGTAATTTCCAACCAAACGTGTATGTTGTGAAGCATTTTATACTTTTATGTCATACTGTCCAGGAAGTTTACTTATCCTCCACTGATTTGCGGCAGATAAATGGAACATTGCATACCTATGTAATTTTATTTCCTAGCAACACTTTACCGGACGGTTATTAGGAGCTATGTGTGAGTTTAAATCAATTCTTGACATTTATTCACTTTAATTTAGTAAAACTAAGAGTGAGCCAAATATGAATAATGCTTTTCTACCCATTTCAGTGAAGCTACGATGTTAGCTAATTTATTTAAAATTCCTCTGAGCACTCCCTTATTATACAACTAAAGAAAATTATGATCCATCAAAAGAAGGTTAATGTTATGTTAATGTTTTGGATGTCAAGCCCATGTATTTACCTAACTAATATTTGATACATTTTCATGAGCAGATTGCATTGTACAACAAACGTACACCGACCACGGCAGAATAGTCCAGATAAATACATAATAATTCATCTGACACGGGCGATGAAAGCTTACGATTTGTAGTTATTGCTGTCAGTGGCGTTTGTCAGTTATAATACATATGATAGGGAACAGGGTCCAGTGAAATGACGCGAAAAAGTTATGTATGAGAATCCTTCATATAATAATAAGTTGCCGATGTGTTGGCCCTCTTTCCAACAACTTGGGATCAGTTCCTACTGCGTGTGAGACAAATTCAATAATATATTTTGTGGAATAACTAGTGGTTTCGAAGGTGATATCTATAAACAAAAAATAGATGAAAATAGAGAGCGAAAATTAGTGGTTGACTTAGTTTTTTCCAGTCGTAAGCTATTGCTCTGGCAATTTTGACAACGTGTACAGTACACCCAGTACTGTACACGTTGCAAATAAGCTACCTGCAATTTAATGTAAGGTTATACAGAGCTCCAAATAAAAATGTGTTCAATTTGGAGGCAAGGATGTGTTGATAGTAAGTAAAGTGTTTATTAAACAGAGAAAAAAAAACGGTGCATGGGAGATAGCCGAGATATCAGTATCTATGGGTGAAAGATGCATGCACACCTAACACTTTAGATGAATTGTGTTTTTGTTTTCAAATTGAACACATTTTTATTTGTAACTCTGTATACATACTTACTTTTCTGTAAATAAGTTTTAAATAATTCCATACAGTAATTCTTACATTGATTATTCTATTTTCTTTCTTGATAAATCAGAATAAATAAACTGTTTTATCATACTTCATTTTAACTATATATTAGATTTATATCTCGTAAACATTAATTCCATAAATAAATATATCCTTGGTATTTTAAATCTTATATTTACTTGTCCCTTCTACTGACTATTATTTGCAGAAGACAACACAGTTTTTGGTTACCAACACAAAAATGTGTTGGTTGTCATTTGGTAATATATTTTCATAAATATCTGGTCAACAAAACGGTATCGAAGAACAATTTTATTATTCAAAGGGCACTTCTCTTTCAATTATCTGCTTACTTTGATAAAAAGTAAAAGCTTAAATTCAGAGGAGAATCACAAATGGGGTTACGGTTTTATGTGAAATACAAAAGGCTTTTATTCGGGTGTTTCCATTTGCATATATTTTCTGAAGGTACATGTAATTTTACAACCACATCCCAGATTTTTATATTTATTTGTAGTATAACAACCACGTTCTTGGTGATCACATAAACCTATAACCAATAAATTTAATTTATTTCTTTGTTATCTATAATACAATTTGTCGATAGTGTTTCTCGAGAAATAATATGTTTTTAGCATTCATTAACAATATTTGGATATATAAACATATTATTTATCTTATCGTTATGGTACAGGGCAACAGTTGATACAATGTGATACATGTTGTATATTTCGACAAAGCGGCATTAAAATAAAGTTATTAAACAAACTAGTGGTACTCAATACACATATAGAAATCAAATTGCTTTTAATTGTGTCATAAAAATAATAATATTTTTAATTTAACCTTACATATTATTATAGATATTTGATGATTTTAATACCGAAAACTTCTTATTAGGTCGTCATAATCTTCACAATACGAAAATATTATTGTACGATTTGACAATACTGCGGTTATTTTGTTATTATCTTCCTAATCTAACTTTTGTTACTATTTCTACTCTCCTTAATTGATAACAATAAAAACTATTTTTAAAATGTAATGAAACATCACTAATTCTTTAATATTTTCACCTCATGCAACAACAGTCAAATAAAAATCTTGAAATATGTACTAAAGACTAAGAAACTAATTATGTTGCATATTATAGATGTAGATGAACATTGTTTACTAGAAAACTGCAAAAATTATCAGCCATAATCTTTAGCAATGTTCATAAAAAATTGAAAACGTCTTTTACTTTCCTGAAACTATCGGATGAAACCTCTTGGAGCCTTGTATGTTTCACAGATGCCTCAAAAACAGACAGAGGAACAGGAGCTGGAGTATTTGGGCTGAGACCTAGATGGCGTACAAGCCATAATGTGGGGACTTATCCCACGGTATTCCAAGCAGAAAGTTTTGCCATAATGGCTTGTTTGGCGGACAATGTGAGGAAAGGGTACACAGGTAAACTCATCTTCATATTCTCTGACAGTCACGCCACCATAAAGGCTCTGAACTCAAACAAGATCAGTTCGAGGCTTGTGTGGGACTGTTTGCAATTGCTGGTGGAACTGGCAAATACCGATACTGTGAGACTGTGTTGGTTGCCACGCCATAAAGGCATTGAAGGAAATGAACGGGCAGATGAACTTGCTCAGGAGCATGACTGGGCTTATAACAGGGCACTGCTGTCTCACATTCTAAGTGAATGTAAAGGATACGCTCGTAGCTAAGAAGAAGAAGAAGAAGACTCGGATGAAATACTAAGGTATCAAGAATTTTTCTTATGAGTCTTATAAAATATTAATTAGCGGCGGATTTAAATCCATAAGACTCGAAAAAGGCACAACATTTAAACTGAAGTACATAGATAAACTGTAAAGTATAGTACAAAAATTAAAATTGATTAATTTTTTGTTGACACGCGTCCTTGATTTACGGATAATATTACTCCTAGGTGACTTACACAAATAAAATTATAAAAAAAAAAATTTTATTGGATAAATAATTATTACTAAAAGGCCATAAAGTATTTTGTTATTTGCGTAAGTTATATAATAATTATGTTTTTGCACAATACCTTGATTGATCATTACCTGAAATCATCATCGCAATAAACAGTAAACTACGTTTGATATATCCAATCCTAAGTTCACAAATATTGTCACAACTTTTATTTTTCTCTCTTGTAACTTTTGGCAACAAACTTGAAGGAAAATAAAAACTTTGTGCGTTCTTGATTTACTGATAATATTACTCCTAGGTGATTTACATAAAAATAATTAGAAATTTTTTAAATAAAACTAATGAAGAATGGGAATACTCTATAAAATATATATATATATATATATATAAGATGTGTTTATCCTAATTTATTACCCGAATGAAGGTCATACCAGTACACGAACGGATCAATTTGAAGGTTTTTGCAGGAAATAAATTAAATTTTGTAAGTGGAGAAGGATGAGAAATATGGGAATATCGAAGCTGCAAAATCTACGAAAACTGTTAGGTTTTATATTAGAATACAATTAATTAGATTTAACTGTTCTTTTCTTGACCGTTAGAGATTTAACACAGATTGTTTTTCTTGGGTATATCGGTCACTTAATTACATATAAAAAAGGTTACATTTTTTTATACATATATATATTTCTGACGTTTCGCCTAATAAAGCCGAAACGTCAGAAATATATATATGTATAAAAAAATGTAACCTTTTTTATATGTAATTAAGTGACCGATATACCCAAGAAAAACAATCTGTATTAATTAGATTTTATAATAAACTAGATTTTACAAGTGTAGACCCTTTACACTTGGTAAAAGTCAATATTTACAACATAGTTGTAAACCTTGAGTTACTTATAAATCACCAACAATTATAGTTGACACTGTTTCTTTACTAAACAATTTGTGGTTTCCTTAAAACGTAGACAAAGTGTGTTACAAGCTTGAGAACATATTTATAGCTAGAATCTCGTTGAATTCTTTATGCTCGTTAAATAATAAAAGTCACAACACAACTATAACTTCTTATATTCCTTCTTCAAATTTTCCAGAAAATAATTAAGAAAATACCACCAAGGCTCTGTAAAAATAAACAAACTGAGGTCAAACTTGTAAATTTATATAGGTATAGATATAAATTAATTGCATTTCTAAAATTCAGAAAAATTAACTCCATTTTATTGATTATCAAGTTGCAATCTCACACTGAATCAATCTTTATGTGCTTCCTCTAACTATATACAGGGTGATTCAGCTAGGCTGTTCATTAAAAGTTTAATATTTTTTTGAAAATTTGGACACAGCGGTTTTCGAGAAAGTTCTATTTATATATATAAGATGTGTTTATCCTAATTTATTACCCGAATGAAGGTCATACCAGTACACGAACGGATCAATTTGAAGGTTTTTGCAGGAAATAAATTAAATTTTGTAAGTGGAGAAGGATGAGAAATATGGGAATATCGAAGCTGCAAAATCTACGAAAACTGTTAGGTTTTATATTAGAATACAATTAATTAGATTTAACTGTTCTTTTCTTGACCGTTAGAGATTTAACACAGATTGTTTTTCTTGGGTATATCGGTCACTTAATTACATATAAAAAAATGTAACCTTTTTTATATGTAATTAAGTGACCGATATACCCAAGAAAAACAATCTGTATTAATTAGATTTTATAATAAACTAGATTTTACAAGTGTAGACCCTTTACACTTGGTAAAAGTCAATATTTACAACATAGTTGTAAACCTTGAGTTACTTATAAATCACCAACAATTATAGTTGACACTGTTTCTTTACTAAACAATTTGTGGTTTCCTTAAAACGTAGACAAAGTGTGTTACAAGCTTGAGAACATATTTATAGCTAGAATCTCGTTGAATTCTTTATGCTCGTTAAATAATAAAAGTCACAACACAACTATAACTTCTTATATTCCTTCTTCAAATTTTCCAGAAAATAATTAAGAAAATACCACCAAGGCTCTGTAAAAATAAACAAACTGAGGTCAAACTTGTAAATTTATATAGGTATAGATATAAATTAATTGCATTTCTAAAATTCAGAAAAATTAACTCCATTTTATTGATTATCAAGTTGCAATCTCACACTGAATCAATCTTTATGTGCTTCCTCTAACTATATACAGGGTGATTCAGCTAGGCTGTTCATTAAAAGTTTAATATTTTTTTGAAAATTTGGACACAGCGGTTTTCGAGAAAGTTCTATTTATATATATAAGATGTGTTTATCCTAATTTATTACCCGAATGAAGGTCATACCAGTACACGAACGGATCAATTTGAAGGTTTTTGCAGGAAATAAATTAAATTTTGTAAGTGGAGAAGGATGAGAAATATGGGAATATCGAAGCTGCAAAATCTACGAAAACTGTTAGGTTTTATATTAGAATACAATTAATTAGATTTAACTGTTCTTTTCTTGACCGTTAGAGATTTAACACAGATTGTTTTTCTTGGGTATATCGGTCACTTAATTACATATAAAAAAGGTTACATTTTTTTATACATATATATATTTCTGACGTTTCGCCTAATAAAGCCGAAACGTCAGAAATATATATATGTATAAAAAAATGTAACCTTTTTTATATGTAATTAAGTGACCGATATACCCAAGAAAAACAATCTGTATTAATTAGATTTTATAATAAACTAGATTTTACAAGTGTAGACCCTTTACACTTGGTAAAAGTCAATATTTACAACATAGTTGTAAACCTTGAGTTACTTATAAATCACCAACAATTATAGTTGACACTGTTTCTTTACTAAACAATTTGTGGTTTCCTTAAAACGTAGACAAAGTGTGTTTCAAGCTTGAGAACATATTTATAGCTAGAATCTCGTTGAATTCTTTATGCTCGTTAAATAATAAAAGTCACAACACAACTATAACTTCTTATATTCCTTCTTCAAATTTTCCAGAAAATAATTAAGAAAATACCACCAAGGCTCTGTAAAAATAAACAAACTGAGGTCAAACTTGTAAATTTATATAGGTATAGATATAAATTAATTGCATTTCTAAAATTCAGAAAAATTAACTCCATTTTATTGATTATCAAGTTGCAATCTCACACTGAATCAATCTTTATGTGCTTCCTCTAACTATATACAGGGTGATTCAGCTAGGCTGTTCATTAAAAGTTTAATATTTTTTTGAAAATTTGGACACAGCGGTTTTCGAGAAAGTTCTATTCATTTGAAGTATTTACATTTTTCTGGCACTTTCCGGTTGTACCGAAAATGGCTATCAACTTTCTTATTTTTAATGGAATACCCTATATGCTTTTACATTTTTGATTTCTACGCTAAAATCTACGTGTTCTAAAGTGTCAACCTATACCAGAGAAAAATAGGTTTTTAGGTATTTAAATTTTTTGAAAAAATAGATTTTGTAGTACCTTATTGAAATCCTTGTCATCGACTGACAAGCAAAGCTATGGTAACAAGTTTTGGGCTATGGTTAGGTAGACCATCAAGCTTTCAGATTATGTGTCATTTTTCATATTTAATTATTTACAGGGTGTTCAAAAAATAATTTGATTCTCACCAATTTTAGCTACCCAAAAGTAAGTTTTTATAAATGGAACACCCTGTATTTGACTGATCTATGTGATGGAGAATAAAGTGATCTTGCAATCTGTATTAAGATGTCTTATACCTATCTGTTGCTATTTCCTTACTATCGACGTATTTACTTTCTATACAATAGTTTTCAATTTCCTTGAATTGCCTGTGATTAGAGAGCCATGAAAATTAAACGAAACGTTTTCGAGATTGATAAATAAGACACATTGTTTTAATATCATTTTCCCTTTTCTAATTTTTCAAAGTCTAGTATATAGAGAATTGAGAGACCTTTTAAATGCTATGCAACACGTCCTTCTTATCATTAAAAAAATTATTTGACAGAGCCTGTGGCAATTTATCATCAAATAATTATACATTTACATGATTCATCCTGTATTTTGTCCGGAGCACTAACCCAAAAAGTATCATTAATTCTATCTGAGGAGTATTTGCTTCACTGATGAATGTTCCTTTTTCCTTAATGGAAATGTGAATAAGTAGAATGTTAGACACTGGAGTCAGATGTGGATCTGAATCCACATTGGTATAGAGAAGCTCACACACAGTATCCTCAAAAGTTGAATATTTAGGCAGGTATTCTGGTCCTGGTCCTCTGATGTGATCTCCT
The DNA here is from genome assembly GCA_963924545.1 of Pogonocherus hispidulus. Lineage (NCBI taxonomy): Eukaryota > Metazoa > Arthropoda > Insecta > Coleoptera > Cerambycidae > Pogonocherus > Pogonocherus hispidulus. The sequence continues at coordinate 18,177,696 of OZ004696.1, forward strand.
AGATCACATTGGAGGACCATTTAGTCTAGAATAATGTCCATTAGTTTTAAGGTGTTAACATAACATATAAATAGGACGCTGCGCCTCCATATTATTTTAGGGGAGTCAGGAATTTCCGTGATAACTTTTATCCGAACAGGTGGATTGGAAGTCGAGAACCTCTTGAGTGGCCTGCTCGTTCACCGGATTTGAGTCCATTGGATTTTTTCTATGGGGTTACCTTAAATCTAAGATGTGCACAACCAGACAATCTTTTGGATTTGTGGCAGAGAATTACCAACTACTGTGTATCTACCCATCCCCAGGCAAACATTTCACAACTTGCACCATGAAGTGTCTGATAGGTTTTCTACTGTCAGGAGGTACTCATTTTGAACAAAATGTCTAGTTATTCCTATTAAAATATTGTTTTCTTTATTAAACTGTTAAATTTGACTGTTTTTAATTCATTTATACCCTTACTCACAGAAACGCTTATAACTTGAGAACGGATGGACCTATTTAAATTTTTCAGACTAGTTTGCAGAGAATTGAGAGAACTTTTAAATAATATGCAATACGTCCCACCTTATCATTTAAAAAATTTATTTGAAAGCGCCTGTGGCACCATCTTTCATTAAAAAAAATTAATTAACGTCAAAAATAACACATTTTACATGATACATCCTGTATTTTATCCGGAGCACTAACCCAATTAGTCCAAAAGTAAGCAGAGGGGGGGATCGGACTTTAGACGTGCACTGTATAATTTCTTACACAATGTTATATATTTAATTTATTCTAGAATTGCGGTACAATATCTAAATCCTAGTAAATAAATCTAAACTCCCACATAAAGAATGACTTACACCTTTGTAGTACACTAATTGAACCTCCTCCCCAAATGACTGATTTACCTTTTAGTAAAATGAAAACACAGCCAGGGGCTTCACAAATTGCGTACGTCACGAAACTTCATTAGGGCACAATTAACTAATAGAAAAATAACTTATTTTTTTGAAACTTTTAAATGAGTATTATTGTGGGTATAGCATAATATTATATTACAGTATAGAAAAATAAAAAAGATGACGTTAACGTTGTGAATAAAGGGAGCCACCCTTAGGCTTTGCACTGCTGTTTTCAGTATTACTAATTGTGGTTCAGGATGTTCAGGAATATGATTTCATTTTAGCGAAATTTTTTATCGACAAAATTCAGTTTTTTTAAATAGAATTTCTCGTATTTCTTTTCATACAGTGATGTAGAATTCAATTCTGGGTTGACTTCTTGTAGCATTCCCTATGCCTAACTTCAATTGTTTTGCTATTACGGAAGGTTTTCGCTTTTGTTACCTAAAATTAATAATTATAAATCATCAAGATCTCTCTGGAGCCTGCTATTGACATGGCAAATAAAGTAATAATTAAAAAGATATTTTAATAATTTTAACTTTCATTTCCATATCTGATTATTAGGTATGATCATTTATAATTAATTTTAAGTAAGTGCAGCAAAAACTTCCATAAGGGCAAAACAGCTGAAGATAGACACTGGAAATGCTATTACAGGTCGACCTAGAATTGAATTATTCTGCATAACTATGGAAAGAAGCAGGGTACATTACATTTATTAAAATTGAATAGAATTTTAACAGTAAAATATCATTTTTAGGGAATAGCTTTGCTAATATGCTAAAACGAAATTATATTTTAAACACCTTTTACATAAACTAGCTACATTGATAGAAATAATCAGTGGAGATTATTTCAACATCATTTTTTCAATTTTCAAAGTGGTCAGCAAATAATTGAAAGTTTCAGTGTGAAAAATATAAAATTTTCAAAAACATTCAAATATCTCAAAAATGGTTCAATTTATGTATCAGAAACTTGAAGAAAGTCGCGTAAAATAATAATAGAATTCAAATATCAAGTACACTATTTCATTTAAAATAAAGAAGTTACTATACCAATTTTCAATATAACTCAAAGTGTAGACTTCAAAAATTTTTTTCTCCAACCGTAACAAAATTATGACACTTTTTTACTGTCAGCAGTCTGTAAGGTTAATATGTTTCTTACTAAAAAAAAATGACAATATACTATTATACAATGAGGGCATGGCCCATTGAAATTTATGACGAAATTTTCAGAGCTACCAATACTTCTAACGAACGATTTCAGTCAATCACTCTGTACTACTCCATAATTATAACAATAATTTTTACAGATAATTTTACATAACTTTAAAATTTTGAGTATAAAGTGAATCTTATATGTACCATAAAAATGCTTTTCTTTTTATTGTACCAAGTACATTATACTTTTTTTATTAAATATTTACGAAAAAGCAGCAACATTTTCGTATTATCCGTAAAAACGCTATTCAAATATTTGGATAATCTCAAATCATGGAAGCAAACAAACTTCAATGAATTATAAATATATAAGACGATAGAGGCGCCTAAAATGAAATTTAGAATTCATTAAGAGCCTTTTAAAACTTTTTCAATTTAATATGTTTATAAATTTTATTTCCCTGGTTTTTGCAGGTTGCAGGTGTTCAGGACCGTATACTTTTCCAATTTTCTTTATGTAAATGTATCTCATTTATTATTAGTTAATAACATTTTTGTTTACAATTTGTTTCGTTTACAATAGTTTAATATATTTTCCTATAATTATAGTTTTTATTTAATTTTTATGGTGTCTGTTGTTAATAAATATTGATAGAAGTGTCATAAAATTTGTTAAGTAATAAAAAATGAGGAGACAATAACTAACTAAAGTAATAGTGGACTACTTATGGCCTACTCTAACTATATTGACAAACATGACACTCCTAGACAATATAAAACTTTGGAAATTAACAAAAAAGTAAAACTAAAGTTATAAGTCGTTTATATAAAAAATATACAGGATGACCAATAAATGAGAGACATGATAACAAGAGACAGAAAAGGATATTTGAACGTAAAGCCTATATAAAGATCTTAAATTAATCCCTTTATTGCTTACACAATAAATACGAAAAACAAATGTAAAATAACAAATGTAAAAAACAAATGTAAAATAACAAATGTTGATACATCTAAACAAACACACAAATGTAAAGAATTGAAAATGCCTGGTATTGGTCTAACTTGTAAATATTAGATTCTCAAAATGATAAAGTTGGAACGTCTTCAGAGTAAATACGGTATTCTCTTTTAAAGTGAAATCTAAGCGAAAACAGTTACTACAATCCACGGGAAGGGCGCGATTTGTTCATTGTTAAGAACTGTCTCATGGAAATTGGTCATCTCACACTCCTTTGTCTTTGGTTGGAGCGTTGTCCGGGACAATACCAGTGGTTCTATTGTCGACCGGGTTTGATCCGAGGTTGAAGCAGTCGGCATCTGCATCAGAAAATGTGAGTTTTACTTTATTTTGATGTGGAATCTTCCTCTATCACATGTTGTTAAAAGGAATGGAACGGTCCCTTTGATACGGGGAAATGTTATCAGTTTTATTTAGTTATATATTTCGTGACATCTTAAGACTTTTCGGTTATGAAAGTACAAAAATAATTTTTTTTTAACACATTGTTGTTAAAATATTTATTTACACCAAAAAAAAAAACTTACTTATACGTATACGTACGTGTTTACTTACAAACATATTAAAATGCCTTTTTTCTTTATTTTTTAAAAGTAACAAGTAAAGTGAAACAATTTGCCATGGTTGCAATTACAAAGATAGGTATACATAACCAGCTGCGGACAACCCGCTTCGCTGGGTTTTTTCGAAGTCAACCGCTCTCAACCCCTAATCTTCCGCACCACCATCTGCATCGACATGCAACTACCATAGTGCACGATGGGAGACTTGGTTGGGGCTCCTACCACACACAAACAGTAGTAGTCGCTGAGTAGTTGTGGCTGCAATGTGAAATATACGAACAAACACGTCTATTTTTATATACAGGGTTCCCCATCTGAAACTCCTCATTTTGATATTTGATTTAAATCTAAAGGAAGTATATGATTATTATTTTCATAGTAGGCCATGATTAGTAGTCTCTGTCAATTAATTGTCAATGTCATAAATCCGTGTTAGTGCCACAAATGGTAATTTCTCCAACACAGTTTTATAATTTTTGACAAATTTATAAAATTTTGCAATATTAAGGTTTATTCAGGTGCAATAACGTGTGTTTTCCGTGCAAATCTATATTAGAACGGGTTCAGTTCGGCGTGCATTTCGACGACAATTTGGCATCAACAATAGAGGGTAATGCGCCAACGCGCAAAACAATTATGTTATAAGTTCATCTCTGGGGTGCAATTGGTTCATTGCAGAGCATTAAAGAACCTGGACGTGGAAGAATGGTTTGTACGCCTGCAAATATTAAACAAGTGAGAGTTGGTTTCACAAGAAGTCCTACCAGGTCTGCTAATAGCCAATCACTTTTTCTAGGAATATCTAAGGAAAGTCTTAACAGGACCCTTATTGAATGAACCCATTGAATTATTTTATCCTTACAAATACCATCAATCTTACCAATCTAGATAAGGAAACAAGATTAACATTTTGTTAGGAAGTTTTAAATCGGCATCGAGAAGTAATACATAATTTTAGATATTGGGGAGCTGAAAATCGTCGGGAAATGTTTACAAAAAATCTCCATAGTGCAAAAGTCGTTGTTTGGTGTGGTGTAGGATCGTTTAGTATTATTTAGTATCATTGGCTCTTATTTTTTTGGGGAAGAAACTAACCATTCTGTAACAGTCAATTCCGAGCGCTACATAAACATGTTACAAACGTTTCTCATACCAGAACTGATTAGACGAAGATTACTAAATGGTGCTCTGTTATTCCAAAAAGATGAAGCAACAGCTCACACAGCCAGAAATAGCATGACAGTTCTGGGCGAATTTTTTAACGGCCGTATAATTTCCCAAGCAAATTTGGAAATTTGCTTTTGCGCCCTAGGGCCCCCGACCTAACGGCACCCGATTTTTTTCTGTGGGGATATTTGAAGGAAAAAGCCTTTGCAAGTCATCCTACAATAATTGAGGAGTTGAAAGACCGCACTCGAGAAGAAATTACAACAATTGATGGTGATTTGCTTCGCCGGGTAATGCACAATTTTGCATTAAGAATTGAAAGTTGCATTCAAGTTGATGGAGGGTATTTAGGACATGACTTCTTAAAATTAAAGTAATGTTTAAGTATGTAATAAAATCCACAGTATGTAAAATGTAAGTATGTAATAAAATTCGCTGTGCGTTACTGGAATAAAAGATTTTTTTACTCGACTTGGAAGGAATTTTTCGAATACTAAAGTGGTTATTTAATATGGGGAACCCTGTAGATAGAGAAATACCTATAGATAGACCTATAGAAAACCCTATAGATATATAAATTAATATTATATATTATAGGAAAAGACAAGAGCCACCAATTTGTCATTCAAAACTATCAGTGGTAAATTTTATTCCTTAAAAGTGCTGGAAATTCTACTGCGAAGTAATTTTTCACGGGGGGGATGGTAAATTTCATTAAAACTGTAGTCTTAGTTTTGTAGTAAATGTTATATGAGGAGCAAGCACATGGATAATTTTAGGGAGCTACAGAGCTTTAGTATGGGTCACGAATGCTTATCGATTTTCTGAAATAATATAATTTGAAAGGTATAATATTGGCACACGAACTATGTTTAACATATGACAACTTATTTCTTATATAATGATAGCCCTAAAGAGGTCTAAAGCTGTTATTAGAGACATGAAAATTGTTTTAAAATTACAAACAAGGGTAACAGAGGCATATTATATACCGACACTGCTTAAAACATTGAGACAGCTTAATAGTTGTTATCTAACTGTTATATTACTTATATGAATAACATTTTTTCAGTCAAGAAATATTCAGTTCTTCACATTTTCACACAATCACACGATCGCCTTACTCTAGCAGATTCAAAATATATAGTTTTTAGTTTCAATCTGTGTCCTAATTTCTTTATCCAGTTGTATACCAAATACATGTTATGGTTTCCTCCATTTTGTTTATAATGTGGTAGAAATGAAATTACACAAAATCAATTATATTCTTTATCAGTACCGATTACCAGAGACTAAACAAAGATATTACTGTTTAAAGTATGAATTTATACCAACCAACCGGTCTGCTGAAAAACTTCATGCCCTTGTCTGGTTAATAGATAAACCGAAACCGAAAAAGACGGTGCTTACTATTTATTTTTTCATATTTTTAATGTATCAAACGTATTTTCCAACAAAAATTATTGCAAAATTTGTACCTATCTGGGGATCAATTAAATATGCAAGTTATTTGGGCACATTAGATAATACAAGTCAAACATCTATAGTATGAAAAATGAAAATGAAAACGAAAGAAGTTAACAACAATCAGCTCCTCTAATAGTCCAGCTCTGCGACTTTGACAAAAAGTCGCTAGACGAAAAATCCTATAGTTTTTGCCGAAAAGTATCCAGTGAAGTATAATTTAACATAATGTTGATAAAGTTCATGGAGATTTGCTATGTCAGTAATAAGAGCATGAATAGAAATAATGTTTGATACTAGAAATAAGTTCAACTCTACAATGACATAAAATGCTTGGGAATATTTATAATTTGAAGTCAACATAATTACAATAAACGGAATGCACAGTAATGGAGCAGTAAACTATAACAAAAAACTGCTTGGAACAAATCTGAAATGTCGGTTAAGAGACCTCACAGGTTCAACATGTACGCAAACTATTATAAGATGACGCTAAAAACTTTATACTCGACTAATGATGTTAACCCCATTAGTGTTAAATTAGCTTTTCGCATGTTACTCGATAACAGGTACGATGTTGCCCATGAACCACTTATTAATTGTTCATATCTGTTTTTCTTATTAAATGACTTTCCACAATCTGCTGCGATTAATATATTTATTATTCAACCGCTCAACTGCAAAACGCACATCGTTTTACTGAATTCCAAAAATCAACAAAATAATTCTAACTATTAACTTCACGAACTGGTTTTATATAACATTTAAATCAATGAGTGCTCAATCCAGTAAATTTTTATAAAATTTGACATAAGATCATATATGAAGAAACGGAGAATAATATCTGATTTATCTAAAAATCTGATGTGGATTGCTGGCATATACGAAATATGTATACGATATCTTTAAGTTTTCAAAATGCTAAAATATGTTACACATATGACGAACATTTTTGACGAAATAGGCATTATGTTTTGGTTTTTGTCTCAGCTATGGACAATTTTTAATACATGTACCGGGTTTTCCAACGAAATGACTCATCCCCTATATCTTTTTTATTTGTGGTGCTAATAAAAAGGTTTTAAACAAGTTTTATAATTTTTTACTAGCTTTCCAGATATGTAGTTGAACAGCCAATATGAGGACAGCTTAAAAAAATATGAACCTAGGTTCAATTTTTTTAAATGGAATACCCTGTATATTTTTTGATTCTTGCATGCTACGGGTTTTTCTGATTTCAAAAAATATATACAGTGTGTCCAAGATAAAGATGGGATAGCATTGGGATCTTGGAAACGGTAAGAGCTACAAAGTTGATTAAATTATGAAAAAGTTGAGCAGTTTTAATACCTTTTACATAGACTTTTCAAAAATAAGTTATCTTTTTTTTATTTCGAAATATTTGGAAAAACATTTTTTTGCGATATTTGTTTTTATTTATTTCTGTCGTTATTTTAACAGCTATCATAAAATAAAAAATACTTTTCCGTTGTCACTTTTTGAGCTTAACAAGATGGCATTCACCAAGTTTTTGTCCGACGTTTCGTTTCCGAGAAACCATCATCAATTTCTTTTTTTTGAAATACGGCCCTGTATTTTTAAATCGAAATTTCGATACCATTTTTTATTCTCAATTCAATGATGCGTCACAAGTAATGGTTTAATTACGTTTTTAGCTTGTTTTTGCCACCATTAAAAATTAACGAGGAAAAGCCTCCTGAGTTTATAACAAATAAACAAGTAAAATAATTTATTTATCTTAATTATTTATTAGCATGTTAATTACAAAAGATGTTCGAAGAAAAGACCATTATTTTCTAACATCGTTTAACTGTAGCTTCCAAACAATTGTTAAGTCCATCTGGCGTAATAGTTTGAAATGCTTTTAGTACCAATTCGCGTAATTCTTCCTCTGTTTGAAAATTACGTTGGTACACATAGTTTTTTATGTAGCCCCATATTAATATTATTTTACTTGTTTGTTTGTTATAAACTCGGGAGGCTTTTCCTCGTTAATTTTTAGGGGTGGCAAAAACAAGCTAAAAACGTAATTAAACCATTACTTGTGACGCATCATTGAATTGAGAATAAAAAATGGTATCGAAATTTCGATTTAAAAATACAGGGCCGTATAAAAAAAGAAATTGATGATGGTTTCTCGGAAACGAAACGTCGGACAAAAACTTGGTGAATGCCATCTTGTTAAGCTCAAAAAGTGACAACGGAAAAGTATTTTTTATTTTTTGATAGCTGTTAAAATAACGCCAGAAATAAATAAAAACAAATATCGCAAAAAAAATGTTTTTCCAAATATTTCGAAATCAAAAAAAGATAACTTATTTTTGCAAAGTCCATGTAAAAGGTATTCAAATTCAACTCAACTTTTTCATAATTTAACCAACTTTGTATCTCTTACCGTTTCCAAGATCCCAATGCTATCCCATCCTTATCTTGGACACACTGTATATGTGCTATAATCGATACAACAGTTGTCATTTTATGGAGCTTTTATAACACAGAAGCTGCCTTAGATATTGTTCATTTATCAAATTAGCCTTGAATAGAAACAATAAGGCCTCAAATAGGAGTAATTGCTTCCAAAACGTGTTATAAAAAAGCTCCATAAAATGACAACCGTTGCAGCGATTGATTATAGCATACATATATATTTTTGAAATTAGAAAAACCCGTAGAATGCAGTATTCAAAAAATATACAGGGTATTCCATTAAAAAAATTTGGACCTAGGTTTATATTTCTTTAAGCTGCACTCATTTTGGCTGTTCAACTACATATCTGGAAAGCTCGTAAAAATTATAAAACTTTTGTATAAAACTTTTTTTATTAGCACCAATGAAAAAGATATAGGGAGTGAGTTATTTTGTTGGAAAACCCGGTACAACGAAAAAGCAAAGATAATTAACCCAGACATTACAAAAATATGAGAATTGTCATACAAACTGAATCCCTGCGAAATATTATTTAAATACTCGAATCTAAAGAAAATGCTACCTGAATACCAAACTGGCCCTCATTTTTTGGATCTTAAGAGAATTAAGTCTATATTTATCTAGTGCTTATATTTACAACTTTTTGTATAAGGTAAAATATGAAGGAATAATTTTCTTTGTATTACAAATTTATACTATGCGAGAAATTATAATTTCTTGTATAGTTTTCCCTGTGTTATTTCCTATCCCTTCCCATTCTTTCTACGTTTTTTCCTTGATCTCCTCGTTATTCTTTTGCTCGCCTTCCGTGCCATTACCATCTTCCTTGCATTAGTGTGCTCCTTGCTCTTTTTTAGTATACCTAATAGTATTCGCATACCAATTTAGCACTTTACTTGCATTTCTATCATGGCCATTCTTGTTTTATCTTCCTTTCATCTTCCATGTTTCAACTTCCTTTCCCCATTATAACTTGTTTTTTTTGGTATTTCATGGATGCTATATACGTTCTAGCTCAATAATGTTAAAACGTCAGTATGCCTTGTAGCTTATTGTGCGTATTTGTAAAGTAGAAAATGCTTCAAACCAAAGCTCATTCATTACTTTAATCGCATCTCGGAAACAGAGTGTCTGTTGCAATTTGAAACCTGAAAAAATTGGCGCTGATTTTCTCTTAGCCAATTATATCAGATGCTTTGTAGCAGACAAAGCCGCTAGACTGTCGTATAAAGCAATCATTGAATAGACATAGAAAGAGATAAAGCAAGGGTATCAAGGAAATTTGAACCCTTGAAGGTGTTAAAATGAGTGAAGAGTCTTCTATTGCGTAGTCTTTAGTATTAATAAAAACAAAAATGAAGGTTTTAAACTATTTTCGGTAAAACCGGAACTAAAAAATGTAATAGTTATGCTACAAAATTGGGATCACATATACAGATGCACGGAATTTTACTGTTATTTTACTAAACAATGATTAAATCACAATAAATGCTCCCTTGGGTAACAAAAACCGGGGATATACATATTATGTCAGCCGCATATGCCTAACTTAACTTTTACCAGTATTTTATTTATACCATCCGAAATAGATTCAATTCCCAATGCAAGTGCACTAAACATTTGTGGTTTAAACTCGACGTAAATTTAACAGTATTGTGTGTCCCAGGCGGACATTCCACTTCAATACCAATAAAATTAGATTTTACATTTGTCCAGCTACGTTAATTTAAACACGACTGCTGTTTTGCGGCTACTCTACACGCTGTCAGGAACTAGGGCACTGCCAAATATTGCTGCACAAAGGTATCAAAAACAGGCACCAGTTTACCACAAATTCAAATGGTTGTTTGTGCCACCCAAATGGCGTTCAAGATATTAAATTATTTTATTTGAACTTCATATTGCATATTACTATTTACCACAAATTATATATATATATATATAATAGGTGCATAAGCCATTTTGCCTCTAATATAATCAGACGGAATCTATTGACTAGTTTATTACCTTATAAGTAGCTTGCTAAGATTTATTAGGGGGTGTTGCCATTTAAAAAAAATGAGTTGAGGTGGCTACAGCCCCAGCAGAGCTGCTTGGTGAAGGTCATTTTTGTAGTCATACTAATTCCCCCCCCCCCACATACCCTAGAAACGGTTTTGAGATTTTTTTTATATCTTTTAGATCCATGCTTACAGAGCATTGTTCGTTTGTAAATAGACACCCTGTATAGTATACTTCTGTGACTATTACACAGTAATAGTCACAGAAGTATAATGTGTACATTATACTAAAATATTTCTGTAACTTGTGAACAGTATACTAACAGGAAGTATATTGTTTGAGGCAAATTAACTGTCTGTAGTTTACCCATATTTTTATTAAAAAATAAAACAATTTTGTTTTAATTGTACTAAAAAGAGGAATCATTGGAATTTCTATCTAATTGTATTGCACCTACATAAAAGTGTTTGTCAAATTCATATACAAAGATTTTATTTTTGCTGTCCATTTTAAGTTTTCAACCAAGCTATGAATGAAAGAAAAACCGACGTTTCGCCCATTAATTGTCTCCAGGGCGAGTACATTTAATTGTTGTCGAACAACATGTTATTGTGAAAATGAGAAAACATATTTTATTTTCTTTTATTTACATCTCGGCTAAAATTAAAAACAGTAAATAAAAATGTCTGTAAATTTATAATTCATGTGTAAGTGAACTGTTTCCCATAAATTCTCTTTGTAAATTCGAGTTGAGAAAAAAGAAGTTTATAGCAATAGTTGCACATTATTTTGTGAACGTTTTATGTTAGGCCTTTGACTATACAGGGCGCCCTATTTCTTGACCCGTTGCATGGGTAACTTTTTTATTAGTAGAGATACAAAAACGCTTAAATGAGCAAATTAGTGCAGTTTCGTATTAGTAATTCTACGGTAAGGCGGAAAATTATATACGGGGGAAGGTTGAAAAGTTATTGACAAAAAACGAAAAATCCAACTTTTCTATTATCCCTCGTAGCTCGTTCATTTGAAGAGTTAGAGAAAAATGCTTCACATGTTTTTTGCAGTATTTTTCATGTAAAATGACATGCACTTGCTACTTTTTATATATCTCTTAAAATGGTTGAGAATCACAGTAAAATATATTTTTTTTAAATGTAATGGATAGGTGGCTGTGACATTAACCGAAAGTCCCCTTTTTTCTCTTTCAGATGATATAACATAGTCCATATTTTATCCTTACAAAAGTAATAATAATCGTTGTTTTTAAAGAAAGTTTATTGTCACATCAAGAATGCTATGGATTATGGAACAAAAGAATGTTTTGAGAACAGAAATTATTAATTAATTAATTATATTGAAGTAAATGTCCGAAATGACCACCATCCTGTTGGATACATAGTAAGCAACGTTTCTGGATACTTCTTAAAACATTATTTATTGTATGTCCATGTATGCTTCTAATTGCATCTTGAATCCTGACTTTTAGATCCTCTATATCTAGAGGAGCTGTCACATAAACTTTATCTTTCAATAACCCCCAAAGAAAGAAATCTAAGGGGGTCAAATCAGGTGTTCGCGCTGGCCAGTCGATATCCATTCTATTTCCTATAACATTATCAAACTGTTCATGTAAATATTGTTTTACCTCGCGGGAATTATGCGCAGGTGCTCCATCGTGTTGGAAGTATTTAAGATTTCTAAAAATATGAAGTGGTAATTCATTTAAATATTCCTCTGTTAGAGTATTCCTTAGAAAATGAAGGTAATTATTCGCATTCAAATTATCTTCGTAAAAATATGGGCCAATAATTTTGCCACAAAAAATTCCACACCACACATTTATTCCAAATTGACGTTGATTTCTTCTTTCAGAAAGAAGATGTGGATTTTTTCGGCACCACATTATGTTATTATGGCGGTTAAAAATACCATTGTTGGTAAATCTACTTTCATCACTGAATAAAAAATTTTTCCAGAAGTCTAGATTCTCTTCGCATTTTGAAATGTACCATCGACAAAATGTCATCCTTCTTTGATTATCAGCTGGATATAAAGTATTGCATATGGAATAATGATAAGGCTTTAAATTGTTACCTTTTAAAATAGCTCTTACAGTTTCCTTGGAAGTGTTGCAGTGATGTGCAATTTCTGCAGTTGAAGAATCAGGTTTAAAATTTACATAAGCCAAAACATTTATTTCAGTGTCTTCATTGAAGTTTCTTTCATCCTTAGGCTTTGAAAAAGAACCGTATAATCGTATATTATTTTCCAGCTGTCTAAATATTCTATGATGGGGTTGTCTTCGTTCCATGTAAGTTTCAAAATAAAGATTCGCTGCAGCTTGTGCATCTCGATTTTGGTTATAATAACAAAATAGCATATCATTTTTCTCTTCGTTGGTGTACATATTTGCAACACTATTATTTTGTATGCAGTATTAATAATAAACAATAAACTACTTAACAAAAACTAAAAATGTCACTTATGATCTGTCAATAATTAAATGCCAACTAGACGTTTTTAAAAATATCAGGAATCTTATTTTTTGTTTTATTTCCATAGCATTCTTGATGTGACAATAAACTTTCTTTAAAAACAACGATTATTATTACTTTTGTAAGGATAAAATATGGACTATGTTATATCATCTGAAAGAGAAAAAAGGGGACTTTCGGTTAATGTCACAGCCACCTATCCATTACTTTTAAAAAAAATATATTTTACTGTGATTCTCAACCATTTTAAGAGATATATAAAAAGTAGCAAGTGCATGTCATTTTACATGAAAAATACTGCAAAAAACATGTGAAGCATTTTTCTCTAACTCTTCAAATGAACGAGCTACGAGGGATAATAGAAAAGTTGGATTTTTCGTTTTTTGTGAATAACTTTTCAACCTTCCCCCGTATATAATTTTTCGCCTTACCGTAGAATTACTAATACGAAACTGCACTAATTTGCTCATTTAAGCGTTTTTGTATCTCTACTAATAAAAAAGTTACCCATGCAACGGGTCAAGAAATAGGGCGCCCTGTATAAACTTAAATGGTTAGGCTTATAAATTTTTAAGTGTCGGATATTTATCTTTTATATGATTCATCTATTTCCTCGATGCCTTCTGTCTATTGTTTTCCCATTTTTCATCTTATTTTGGCATATTCCCTATTGCCATATAGAATATCCATAGAAGAAAAAACTAATTCAAATATACAATAGTACCTTCCAAACTATTTCCTGATGTATAAAATATATAGATAGATCATCCGGTAGCTCAGGGCTTAGCGTCTCGATCGCTCAAGCCCCAGAGGTCGTGGGTTCTAATTCCCATTCCACCAAACAATTTTTAATTAAATTGTTTACTGGTGGATCAAGGCTTATTCGCAGGGATGGCTTGGCAATCATCCTGGCGATAGCCTAGAATGGGAAGAATGTCAACTTGGTGTTAATGTGAGAGATTAAAATCAATTGATGTTTGACTTGTCCCCTAACTAATGAGGTTTTCCAGGTTTCCCTAATTCCAGCACTGAATGGAGGTTAGGGCCTACCAACGTAAGTCGTTCCTGAGGCGCAAATGCGGCCCGCGAAATAATAATATGCCGCCCCCTCTCCCACACAAGTCTCAAACTTTAGAGCTAATCCTTGTGATTAGAATGAGAGGTAGGGATATTATTATTATCATAAAGTAAGTAGTCAATATATTTCAAAAATATTATTATATCTACGTAATAAATTCGGTCTATCCCAGAAACAAAAAAAAATGTTAATTTGAATATTTTATAGCTTGCACGTCACACTAGCAGTGCCACGAAACACTAAAAACTAAATAAATTATACATAAAAGGCGGCTTTTACTCCCAACATGACTCACGACATGATGTATGAAAATTAATATCTGTGTGTTGGGACAAATTTTTTGCCAGAGATTTCGTATGGTAACATAATTACTTCCATTAAACTGGGGAAAACTATTAATTATTTGTGACCCTTGTTTTAATTACTTATTGCATGTTAAAAACCTTTTAATTTGTACAACTAATCACCACAAAGCACGTAGTTAATAAGAGTAGGTATATGACCAAAGTCAAAAATAACATATTGCTATAATCTTTTTTCGATCTATGCGTAATACGTCGGAAATCGTATATAACTAGGTAAGGAGCCAGTAAGTACTCGTACAGACAGTGGTAACGTCACGTAACTCCAATCAGGTTGATCGGTAATTATACGATCCGTATTGCCGATATTAGGGCTTGAAAAATCAGGCAACAAAATTCAGATTGAAATATGAAGGTGAAGCAAGGAAGATACATTGATAAAATATATGTAAATGATTATGATTATATTAAAAAGGCATATGCAATAGGAGATCATCTAGAAAATTAGGCCATTCTCAACTTCAGAGAGGGCACATTAATAGAAAGATAATTGATTTTGCTATTTCATGTACATCTAAGCTATTTTGATTGTCTTGGATAGATTAATTATATGCCAGATATCAAGACAATACGAGATACAGGACAGTTAATTGTAGGCAAAAGCTCTGCCTTTAGAGGTATATTACATGTATGGAAGGAGCAAATGCTTCAAGAGAAGCTTGGATATTGCCGTAATGTTAAATTATTACGCCGCGCAAATGGCAAATTAATGAAAGAACTGATATAGGTATTCTTGAATTAAGTGAACAAGTAGACTATTTGCAGACTGGATCCATTAACTGCAAAATTTTATACAAAAAACATTATATTCATTTCATTCATCATGACTTCATCAAGAAGAAATCAACTACTTCAGCTACACATTCGGTTAATAAGTACATTATTAAGTATATCGAAGCAGGCGAGTGCCCTGTTGGGATTTTTTGTGACTTCAGCAGAGCATTCGACTGCGTTAATCATCAGAATTTATTGAGTAAGCTCGCAGCATACGGTATTAGAGGAGTGGCTCTCGACTGGGTTCGATCCTTTGTGATAGGACGGAGTCAGTATGTTAGTCTATCATATCAAAGTGATGGTCATGTGCATAGAGTCAATTCAAATCGTGCGAATGTAAATATTGGAGTTCCACAGGGGTCAATATTGGGCCCAGTACTATTTTTATTATATACCAATGAAGTTGATACTCTGACTTCTGAAGTGTTCTTTACGATGTATGCAGATGATATGTCCCTCGTAATATCTGACAATCTGGATGCAGCACTGATATCCAAATGCAACAATTTATTGAATTTGTTAAGTGGTTGGTACTCCCACAATTCCCTGTATTTTAATATAAAGAAAACAGAATTTGTAAGGTTTCACAATAGGCAAAAGAATTGTTCAAGGTTACAATTAAATATAAATAATGTGCCCTTTAAGGAAAACAACAGTGTTAGTTTTTTGGGTCTCAGGGTGGATGAGTTTTTAAATTGGCGGGATCAGTGTTGCACTGTTTCATCCAAACTGAATTCACTTATATATTTGTTTAGGAATTTGAAAGCTGTCCTATCTAAGGAACAACTGTTGGGATTATATCATTGTCAGGCTGAATCTAGAATAAGATAGGGTGTGTGTTTCTGGGGTAATTCTACGTTGTCATCGACGGTGTTTATTGCTCAATAGCGAATACTTCGATGTATTGAGGGTGTTAGTAGCACTCACTCGTGTAAAGAAATCTTTAAAAAGTATAATTTGTTAACTCTGTCAGGTTTATATATTTATGAATTATGTGTGTATGTCTATGTTAATCGAAATTCCTTTAGTACAAATGAATTTTATCATTCTGTTAATGTTAGAAATAAAAAAGATATCCATGTACATTTCTGTAAGTATAAAGTGTCTTTGAATTCTCCAAATGTTATGGGCCCTAATGTATTTAACCGCCTGCCAGTTAACTTAAGAAATATCCAATTATTATGTCGTTTTAAAAAACAACTCAAACGGTATTTAGTCCATAAGTGTTTTTATTCTTTAGATGAATATTTTCGACCTTAGCTTTAAGCTTGTTATGACTATTCCTATACATGCCTGTAATGTCTAGAGGAAAATAAATATTATTATTATTATTATTATTATTATTATTATTATCAAGTTAAAAAATCACGAAACATTATTTATCCACCGAGAGGATAAAAAAATTAGAATTATTTTTTACAAAAATTGTAATAACAAGGGTCTAAAAGTTATACATTGAAGCATCTCAAATAGTTAGGTAATATTCTCCATTTTCGTATAGCCAATTTAAATTGAGATTTGTAGACAGTTACTTGCACAATGGATCGAGTGACTTGTGAATCTGGTCACGTAATACTATTTCATTTACAACTGATATCTGGTTAAAGCTAGGTCAATAACGGCGGTCTTACCGGATAAAGGACCAATTTACGTTACACTACCAACGATTGCCAAAGCGTTGAAGGCTTTTAATACTGAAAAAATAATGATAAATTATAAATTAGAACCATGGCAAACCATTTAATAAACATACGCAAATGTAAGAGAACAGCTCTCAAAATATCGAAGTTATTTAAATAATGTTTTAATTTTCACTTCGTCAAAACTTATTATTACTTATAAAACTATAAAACTTATATAGGAAATTATATTTTCCTATATAAAAACTTCTCAAGTTAAAATCAATATTTTATATGCTGCCTGCATCGTTTATATATCACTATTTTTGAAGATTTCCTAGCCTCATTACTGTAAGAAAAGGAAAAATGAAGATAAGTTGCAGGCTTATGGCACATACGACCTTTTGGACTGATTATAGAAACAAATTGAAATCATAAAAACCAAACAAATAAAACATTTTAAAAGGGAACTGCATATACCATGTGTCCCAAATTCAGCGCTCACCATTGGGATCTCGGAAACTGTAAAAGTTAGAAAGTCGGCCATTTTTATGCTGATCCTGATTCTGTTTCGAAATCATGACTAGTTGGACCATGATTTCGATTTTGAGATATTTCAAAAAAACAAAAATTTGGTAGTTTATTTTTTCGGCTTTAGCGGAGCAATAGGTGATCTGACAAGTTTTAGGTTTGTACATTATTAAGACACAATTTAGAAATAATATTGTTTTTCTATTGTTTTCTTTCTACTCACTATTCCTTTCTAAGTTGTGTCTTAATAATGTAGAAACCTAGAACCTGTCAGATCAATTATTGCACCAGTACTACCTCAAAAAGAAATTACCTAGGTACCAAATTTTAGTTTTTTTAAATATCTCAGAAACAGACGCAGTTAGCCAAGATTTCGAAACAGATTCAGGATCAGCATAAATATATCTAAAACATTCCCCATTTAACCGACTTTCTATAACTTATAGTTTCCGACATCCTAATGGTGACCATCGAATTTGGGACAAATGGTATAATATTAATTAAAAACGCCATTTTAATGATTATTTTGACTTAAAAGGAAAAAACCTCAACATCTAGCAAGTATCCAACAGAAGGATGCGTTCAATTGCGAAACGAATCAGTCAATCAAGAGTTAGGTATAGTTAATACTAGTAAGAATACTGCTACCTGATAATGTTTTCTCCAATTCCTAAATGTATTCTATTGAATTAATGTATTCTAATTAAATTATCTACTAGTGTCTTTATCCAAAAAAAATGCATTCTGCCTTTAATTTAAATCCAATCATCAGTTTATCAACATTCAAAGTGCCGAATTAAAAAAAACCGTTGAATACCTGTTGAAATTTGCTGCAATCTGTGGAAATTTTGGATTTTACCCTGGAAAATAAAATTAGAAAGAAGTTCATTATTCGTGTAAGGATATTTCCATATAAAGAAATGATAAAACGTAAATTTTGGTATTTTTAGATCTACTTCTAGTTTTGGAATAATGGTCAAAGTATATTGAAAACTGATACAGATAGGAAACGAGGATAGCACAATCTGTATTAACAACTACCTATTTAATGGATATTTTTAATGGATACCCTTTGAACAACATATCCAATTGTACCAAATAGTACATCATTCGGGTGATCTTTGTTTCTTTAATCTTTTCTTACTTTTTTAATATATACCATTAACAAAAAAAAAAAAAAAAAAATAAAAAAAATCCGATTTCTTCTTTCTTATGCCACCCTGATTATGCATCAGAGTAGCCCAAAAGACTACCTATTTGCTACTTAAAAAGATAATTTGCTAGTAGTAGCTCAACGGTTTTTCCTTAAAGCCATCGTCAGAGCCAAAGAAAAGTATCCCTAAAATTTGATATATGATATTGGAAAAGTTGTTGACTGTTAAAATAGAATTTATTGCTTCAATGAAAAACAAAAAAAAAGAGGACTTTCACCCAGATACATATCCTATGCTCCGTCCGGATTTTCAGACATTTTCAAGATTACCTAATAACTAAAAATAATGATTTCACATAAGTATTAAATTACTATTAAATTACTAAAGTATTTAGTATTATTTAGTAGTAATTTAGTATTTAGTAATTTGATATTACGTAAGGAAACACTTTTTTGGATATTTATTCTGTCATTAATCTAATTTAATACTTATGTGAAACCATTATTTTTCTCTTAATTATATAATCCATAACCGATCGATGGATTTTCGATGGGACACCCTGTACATGAATATTTCCAATTCTGATAATTATTTGCAAACTACTAAAATTTATTCTAAGTAAGTAAATTGGTATATAATTATAGACCATTTCCTAGCAAAAAATTTTCAGGCGCCACATTATTTGTTATTTTGCTTAGGTGCATAAATTACCTATTGTATTACTTTACTCTACACTATTAATTAACAAATAGAGAGACTATAACTCCAAAATTTCCGACTGAAATATAAATGATTAGAATATATCAAGTTTAAAATATATTCAAATCCGTTGTCCTTGGGATGCACTTAACAAGTAAAGTGGTGCTTTGTTCTGCGACATTCTTATCCATTTCGGCAGCTAAATCCGATATGTATTTCCAGAGTTCATTTTAGATTCTTTTGTGTCCCTAGCTTTTGAATCAAATTAACTGTCACTACCCACCCGTACACTTCCCGTATAAATTGCAATTTCTTCTGCTTTCTTCACATCAATACTCGTTGACGTAACACAAACGCAAACAACAACGTGATTATTCCATTGAAATCGTAGAACGGAGACGATTTAGTTACATCATCAAAGGGGGCACTAATGACTTTAATAATACGGTATTTGATGTTGCTGCATGATGAAAAGCCTTTACCCATTTATATGATAGTTACATATTTTACATATTCAGACACATTTTACTTTGCTTCCGGTCAATTTTTAATTACAAATTGATCTGTAATGTCGTTTCAGCACTGGGTGCAACCTCAAAACTGTCGATAGTGAATAAAATGTTACTCTATAAGTGTTGAAACTGCAGTAATGAACAGTTATAATAATTAAAAAATGATAGAAATACAAACACAGACTGTCCTAAATAGCGTGTTCCAGTATTGCTATCTTTGAAACTGTAAGAGATACAAAGTCAGTTAAATTAGAGAAAAATGCCCTTTCTGGTGACCATTCATAATACGTTTACAGTGTTGCCAAATTGTTTTTAGTTTCTTGAAATGATATGAAAAATGCCTAAAATTACCTACTTCTCTTGATAACTCCAAAATTATTAACATGAGCGCAAAAAAAATAAATGAGAACCAATTCACAATTTTACCTGGTCTGGAAATCACACAGTATCACCGATTTTTTGAAATCACGTTTAATATTTCAAATAGGTACCGGGTTTTCCAACGAAATGACACCCCTTATATTTTTTTTATTTGTGGTGCTATCACCTATCATCATAATACCTATCACCGCCAATTCACTTTTTAAAATTTGGATCTAGATTTTTTATTTTGTACGTAAAATCGAAATGTAATTTACTACTGAAATAACTAACTCAGATAAATAAAAATACATTTTCGTAAAGGAAATAAACAAAATTAAATACCTATAGGTAACAAAACTGTATTTGCTAACCCAAAGATAAACAGTACAAACAAAATTGCAGTGCAACAAATCAGAATTAGATGTTAATTTAATAATTATTTATCCTTGAGTTTCAACTAAAAATTATACATATTATGTTAAAGTGGTTGCATATTAGGTAGTTGTTTCGTTGAATACTTCGCAGTTTCTAGCCCAAACGGCTAGATTTAGCTATAGGACATATTATAACCTACATGTTTTATACTGACAAATTATGCTATGTTCGGTAATGCAGAAACATACAAGGTATTACCTAAGAGATAAAATTTTATGAGGCCACTTTGAAATAAAGTGTCCTGCCTAGGTATTTCTAAATAAAATTATTATCAGTAATCTCAACAAGGCAATAACACGCATCTCATTGTTTTTATAATGAGTCTGAATATACAGTGTGTCCCACTTAAGGTCTAGCCACCCCCGTAATATTTTTATTTATGAACCGATTTCCATGAACTTTTTTTTTGTTGGGTAGGTCCCAAAAAAGTACGTAGCGGGCATGCCCCATTTGTTTGGTAAGTCGGCGTCATGGCCAACTACGACCTATTTTTTGGTATGCAAAAAACGAGATGTGCTATTAGCGAATTTTTCACAAAAATGTTAATGCCAGATTCTTAATCAGGAGCATCTAAAATGCAACTGTACCAAATTTCCTGGCGCTACTGTACAGGGTGTTCGTGTGTCCCACTTAAGGTCTAGCCACCCCCGTAAAATGTACATTTATGAACCGATTTCTATGATCTTTTTTTTGTTGGGTAAGTTCCAAAATAGTACATTGCGGGCATAATCCATTTGTCTTATCATTTTTTTGGAAAAGGTTTTATTAAAATTTGCTACAGGGCGGACCCAGAGAGACATTATTTAATGTGTGCTTAACTATTTTGTTGGGTAAATCTCAGAATGAATTGGAAAAATATTTCAGAGCCTAAATAACTACTAAATAAGTCATGATCAGTACTGCTAGGATATTAAATTTAGTTTTATTAATAATAGCAATTGAATACAACAATTTTAATTATATTTATTGAGGTACAACAATTAAATAATTTTATTAAAACTCTTCTTATAATACTGACATAAAATAAACATGCTGGAATACTAAAGTATATAGTTTGGATATTTTGTAAACTTTTTGAATTTAAGCAAATTATAGTTAGGTATAGTTATTTTCCTAAAACATTAGAATATTTTAAAATTGAAAAAATAATGTATCATTTAAGAAAATCTCTTATCCTCTGGAACACCCTGTACAGTAGCGCCATGAAATTTGGTACAGTTGGGTTTTAGGTGCCCCTGATTAAGAATCTGGCATTAAATTTTTTGTAAAAACTCACTAATAGTACATCTCGTTTTTTTGAACCAAAAAATAGGTAGTAGTTGGCCATCATGCTGACTTACCAAACAAATGGATCAGGGCCGTTATGTATTTTTTTGGGACTTACTTAACAAAAAAGAAGTTCATGGAAATATGTTCATAAATAAAAATGTTACGATTGTGGCTAGAACTTAAGTGGGACACACTGTATATATAATATACGAGTATAATCTGAATGTCTATACATAAATTTTGTAAACAAGGTATCTAATATAGGTATACAATATTATAATATTCTACAAATTATTTGTTCCGTACACACTAATCTAGAAGGTATTTAAAAAATAAATTTCATACCAATATAATTACCAATATAATCTTAACTAGGCTTAAAGTTGAAGCTGCCTAATAAATGTGTGCTGATACCTTTTTAATTAAATACTCGTTTTAATTAACCAAACTTTCATGTAAAACACTGTTTATCAAACAAATAATTATATCCCTTTAGATTTAATCACACGACTTCTGTTTACGTAGTTCCGGGCTGTTTCCCGCAGTTCTCATGGCATAAAGTATAAATTTAATTGGTAACTAATTACAAATATTGTTTCACCCAATTATAATGGGTATGCAACATTTACTTGTATCATTTCGGTATTCTGCAAACTGTGTAGATTTACTGTGTAAGTAAACTAATACCTACCCTTGCTGCAAATCTCAAACCATACAAACATCAGTAATCATTCTAAATACATCAGAACACCTTGTATGTCCTCGATAAGCCCAAAATAACCACGACATCCATATAATACCAAAAAACAGAAAAGTCTCTATGTTGTAGATAACAGATTCCACGATTATGATTCCAGATAGGTGTGCTCTGTAGATCTGTAGCTTTTAAAGAATGTTGTTCAAATAGCTGCCTTTTATATTCACTAAGCCTCGTTTGACGGTACCTACTTGGAAAATAAATGAAATAATTCCTTTTTCTAACCTGATATGTCTTTACGTATATAGTAATATAAAGCCTATATCAAAACCTATATTCATGTGACGATATTCCTTACAAGTGTGTGAATGTGTGTTTAAGGTGAATACACTTTACCTTCAAATGTTACTGTGGTCATGAAGTTCTCAACCCAATACCTATAGTTATAACTTGCTCAGTTGAAGAATGTAAATAAATAAAGATACTTGCCGAAAATTGAACTAGCTTTTTCGTTTTATTAGATCTATTTCTAATAATCTTATAAATACTACATCAATAAATATTAGATTTTAGCATTAACCTTAAAATAATCTACATCTTTATCAAATAAAATAAGAATCTAATAAATATAAACATATGAAGATGAACTCAGTCAATTTATAATTAATTCTGAAATCCAATTGCATTAATAAAGGACACTAAAAGCATCATTTACTCATAGAAATCTATTATAAAACGTTCACCCAGACAGTTTAAAGCCGACATTAAGTGTCTTGTACATTCCAATATAATCTAGTTAAACTAGTCAGACCGGCGGGTCAGGTTCGTCTTCAGTATGTGTAGATTGAGAAGGATGTAGAGATTAAGACCTATTGTAAGTTCTAATAGAGACCCGCAAAATAAAACTCAAGGTTCAAATTTGGCCACAATCTTTTGTTATTACAGAGTGAAACAACGTTATCCGTTTAAATGCAATCGTATTTAATCTGAGACTATTATTCTTATAAGAGATTGTTTTACGTTTCTGTTGATAAATACCGGTTTGGAATAAAATCAATCTAAACTTAAAATTATTTTCACCTGATAATATTTAGATCCTGAATAAACCTGTCGTTTAAATATATAAATATATTAATATATGAAAAATCGTTATTTAAAAGGAAAAATCAGAAATAACTACTCAGCAGGAAAAAACCCTGACCAGCTATTCAGATATCTAAAATAGGTACTTATTTTTATGTAATTTATTATAGTTATAAATATATCGGCATCACTTGCTACTTATTATCTAATAAAATTAAAGTACCTACAAATCTAAAACCAAACTAATATTTGGTCATACATTTTTCATTTTCTGGATTACTCTGGACTCCTGTTATTATATATATTAGTATATATAATATTATATATATTTATCTTCTTCCAGCCTCTAAAATGTATTTAGTCTTATATGTTTTGATCTTTATAATAATCCACTATCTCGTATGTCTTCGCGGATCGTAAATTATTCTGAGAACAGAATTCTTTTTTTCCAGAGAGTATTTTCTCGATCATCTTGATCATGACATTTCGCTTCTGTACGTAATAATTATAGGTATGGTTATCATCTGACATACGTCTCTCTTTGCATAATCGGGATCTGAATGTCTGTTAAATTATATGGAGTACTCTAATAACACTATATGATAGCATACATGATGTTATATAAATTAATTATACAATAAATATAATCACGTACTTGTTGATCAAACTTGTTTCTGTGTTGTCCTCACCGGTTGTCCAGTCCTGGTGCAGGAGCCTTGTTGTCCTGTCAAGTTGTTGTTATGGTTTGATTCTGGTCCAACCCTAGGGCTTAAGCTTCTTTAATTTTTTAACCCATCTAAGATTCTTGGGTCTTCGTAGCAGAGCGGTTAACTACACAAAGTTTCAATCGTTCCTCACATTTTTTGACGGCTGACGCACGGTTCGTATCTCGCCGTCGCGCTTGAGAAATTTTCCTAATTTTAGGGTAGTTCTGTTAGCTTTCTAAATATGCAACAAATACTGCAATCACACGGTATTTTAAATGGCTACTGTTCACTTTAATTAATAAGGCTTTTCTTATTCCCGTAATAAATGGTAAAGATAGTTTTATATATTGAATAAAGCATAAATGTTTATAACTATCACATTTTTTTTTATGTGAAGGTCGACACTTGTCAAGGAAATGCTGAAGAGTTATAACATCACGAGTCGTTCCAGGACGTACTTTTGTCTGCAAAATAAAGATAAACCCATATCCACTACACAAGTATTTTTTATTCGTCGTGACATTAACATACATTAATTAATTAAATATTGTCGGTCTATGATATTCTTAAGGTTCATTCATCCTTCTGCGTATATATATGTAACATATATATATAGATAATAGTGAATGTTCTTCTACCACACAAGTCGTCAACACCTAAGACCAACGACAGACAAGACCTTCCTGAACCTGTACAGCACTGAGGAGACTTAACAGGTCAAAAGAGGCTGCCTGTCGTTGGTCTTAGGACCAGATATACATATTAATATATACTCATATGGTAACAAATATACCCAAATGAAGTATTCAACATAAAGAAACACAAATAAGTAGTTCATCAGCCCCGCTACCATAGTATAATTAGTAAACCTACAAGTAACTTCAGTTTTATTTACCTGGAAAAATAATAGGACCAAACAGTTGACATGAAACAATACTAATGATTATTTATGCCTGAATGTACCTAAGTGCTGATGATAATATTCCAGCTGCAACAAGGGAAGAGCCGGCTTAAAATAAAACGACGATAATTACAAAATACTTCCTTGCTTGACCTGGCGTATAAAATTAGCATGATAAAAATGATTCAGTCAACCATAACATTACAAAGTTTGCAGTAAGCAACTTGTTTGGGTAGGTATACCTAATTAATATTATCATTTGGTAAATATACAATTGTTACAAATGAGCAAGCAAAATATTTATTCATAAATGATGATGAGCGTTAATAGATATGTATAAATAAATATTGGAAAAACAATATTCTTCAGGAATAGGAAAATTTCTAAAGGAAAGGGTGCAAAACAGGTGCAATTTTTACCATAATAGTTCATACACTGTATGAAATACTACTAATGGTTTCATGTATTTAGTGATAATTATTATAAAACGTGCTACTTTGAACATAGCCTGAATCATTTTTTAATAAATCAATAATTTCAGAGCCTAAATTCGGCGATATGAAATATTCTGAAGAATTAATTGACGTTGTTATAGTTTGAAGTTTGAAATAAAAAGTGTATAACTTGTAAAGACAGTACGATTCAGTATATAAATTCTGTTCGTTATTGAATTATATTGAATTATATTTATCTTGATATTTACATATTTTTGTAATACACTCGAAAATATAAGAAACTAGGCGTTGTCTATATACAGGCTTGTTGGTTATAAATTAATTGGTTGGTTTTTAAAAATATCTTGTAAAAATTTAAAATCAGCGTAAAGATAGCTTAGCTTTAAGTATGTCTCCACAAATTATCAAATTGATTTCGTTTGTATTTAACATTTGTTTCCAAAATCAATAATTAAAAAGTGAGAAGGGTGACAGTAGTATTGCGATGCGCGATCTGTACACTTCGATGGTATGTGTCCATCCGAACTGTCCAAAGGTCAGGGATACCATAAGGATTGTAGTTGTTTTCCTGAAGAAGTTGGTCATCAATGACCAGAATGTATAGTTCAGGGTTCTTTCGCTCGGATTCTACAGACATCGCTCTATTAGAGGCAGCAAAAGCAGAGTGAATTAGGTTGTCAAATGGTCATTCTGTGAACCCTTAATACTTCTTCATTTGAAGAAGTACGATCGACACTAACCAGAGGCTCTAGTTCAATTTTCTGCAGCTTGGATTTAAGTAGAGGTCACTTTAGTGTAGAGTAGAATAGAGGAGGTTTTAATAAGCCTAAGGGTGATTGCGGCTCACCAGTATGAATCACTTTTATCAAAAAGTCCTTATTTGTGTGAAGCCTTTATGGACTTTTGCACAATAAGATTAAAGGAGCCTAGCCTAATCTAGCCTAGACCGATAACCCCTTGGACACAAAGCTAGTGACTTTAATATTGCAATAAATAACCTTGTTTATTACATTTTAATTATCTATTAATATATTCATATATTCATACAAACTAATGTTAGTATTTTAAGGTACTTTTGTGAGTTAAGTTTGGAAAAATGTGAATCTCTTGAAACAATTATACTGAAGTGGTTGATTTACAATCTGGTGTGCATAATTTGTATGAAACATTTTCAGATTTAACATTTGATGCCAAATATGAATCGGTGTATGGAAATAGTTGAATAATGAGTGAAGACTGTTGATAAGAAATCGTTACTATAGAGGACGATATTTATTACCGATTAACCCAGCTCGGTTATTTGTTTAGTTTTACCCGTATCCTGCATATAGAGATAAAGTAGCGAGATACAGTTTTTGATAATATAATATTTCTTAAGAGTTACCCTACACACCTTGTACTCACTGGTGGTAGCTCATCTTATAGTGCCATTTTTTGTTAAAAAAAATACATCAAAGATGAGTATTTTAAAATGTATTCAAATGTTAAAATTCTTTAACCTCAATGGAAACCTTTAACCTCTATTCTATGGTATGGCAAAGGTATCTATTTTCCTAGACAATGGAACATTATTATTCATTTAATTTGTCAAGTTTAACCTTGGCCTCTACATACCTATTGTCTAGAAATGACTTATATAAAATTGTTTTATAAATTTTACAGATTTTTTATAACGTTCTGTAAGGAATACACATATAAGTTTATCTCTAATAATAAGGGAAATTTGTCCAAAAGAGTGGAATAGAAAATAAATAAGGACAGTCAGGATAGTAAGAACAAAGTATAATGATATAAATTTCTTTACGTCGTCATTAATTTTATTTGGGGAAAATCTAAGGTGAGAATATAAGACAAGATAGAAGATTTAACATGACAACATAATTTCGGGTCGGTTATAGGGGAGTGAATCGCATGAGTAATCATGAAATGCCATAAGAAATGTAGTGTAAAAATGGATCAATTTACATCTTCAGCCACATCTAGTAGGCGTAAACATACCTATACGAACATATTAATACCAATAATAATAGCAACTGCTCAGGATACATTTCTAAATAAAGCAATAAAGGAAATATAACTAAATATTCTTTTCCCCTATTACTGAGTAGCCATTTGTAATAAACTTGATACTGCCAAGCTTTACTTCCATTTATTTTATGACAATAACTCTTGGATGAATGTCGGATGGACATGAAAACGATTTATCAGTAGAAACTTCAGAGTTCATCCGCAAACATGGGAAAAACAATTTCCAGTGAACGTGTGAATCATTTTTTCTTTACGAAATTCATTCTTTTACTCGGATGTATCAGTTTAATCTACTTGTAATAACACCTACTTGTTATCTTAGGGTTATATAAAATAAGAAGGCGAGCGAATCTAAACTTCATAATTTTGAATAACAGTACTCGATTTCGAGATGTTATTTTTAATTTCCGTAATATAATTTGTGGTCTAATAACAGCATCCTAGGTAATTTTAAAACGATATTGGTGTTCTGTTGGTATATCTAACTAAATAAATATTATACATATTTATATGAATTATTGAAGAAGGCGTTGGAATATTCCATTTTATTTTCAGGAAGTTTTTATTTTAATAAATTCATAACTAGCTTGGAGAAAATGATCGTTTTGAAGGACGGCTTTCTACACCGACTGGTTGTTTTGTAAAGGTACATACTACGCCATGAAATTCAGTATGTGTCGTATTTCCTTTCCAATTGGGAACACCACCATTGCCAGGCAGCAGCGGCAGTGGCGCGGCGGTGGCAATATAAACAAAGAAAAAAATGCAACCATGTTGTTTTAAAAAACGGTCACTGCAAAGGAACAGATTTTCTCACTTGGTTTAGCCCACAACTCAGAGTTGTGTTGGAAAAGTGTTGTCCGGAATTGTATTATTCCGGATTAGCGTTCTGGAAGGACTTAGGTTAGTAAACTTAAAGCACCATTTAGTATAGGAACGAGGGTAAACCTTATCAGTTAGGGATACCGTCAAACACCCTTCTCTGCTAATGTCTCACATTTACGTCAGGTATCTTCTGATCCTAGCTTACATGCATAGTTGGTTGCCAATATATCTCTCCATTATTGGATCTACATGGAAACCCTCTACGTATGTATTCAAAGATCAGTAGCCTAAACCAGCCACCAACTCGATTAATTGGTTGCTCGATGGAAATTAGATAACTTCGCAATATAACTAGAAAGGATGCAAGAGTCTAAAATTTGACGATTTGGATTACAGAACGCAATGCACTGTCCCTTTTATAGGTAGTTTAATTTGCACAGGGATTTTCTGGGATTAATAGTGTGGGGGGTAACTTATAAGGTGCCTACTGGGAATTCATAGTACAAAAACTTAATTCCTGTAACAACCACTTTGTTGTTTCGACTAACACTGACACCAGCAAATCCTAAACAGCTAGCCACATCAGTCGCCAGTTCCAATCGCCAGATATTAACTGACTTCAAATTCGTGAATTCTCGTCAGCATGCCAGAGTAATTCAATGTTGGTTGAGACATTTCTCCACTAACGTACTTATTTCTGACGTTTCCTTTCAAGTAACATTTTCGATGATAGGTCACTGCTCTAATAGTACCTGCGTAGCTTGTGACTAACTTTCAATTCACATTAAAATCTATGTTCCTCCGATCAATGTTCCTCTCTATGTCTAGTCATCATCTTGTCTCTGAATGCAGGTCTCTATTCTATGCAAATGACCTTAAGCTGCATGCACCCCTCTGTGTCCAATATTGGTGATTGCCTTATGGTTCAAGATAAGATGGACAATAAGCGCAACTGGTGTATAATCAATTCACTTCCCCTTAACTTTCTGAAGTGTACCTACCTCAATGACATTTACTAGATGAAATAATCCCATCGATTTTAATTGTAGTATTGAGCTTAACATGATTAAAAAATACACCAGCATGAAAGATCTTGAAGTAACATTTTCAAGGTTCAGTTTTGAGCACATCAATAATATCCAGCTGGAAGCTTTTAGTCATCTTGGTTTTGTTTTGAGGAACTCAAGACAATTTACAGAAATTAAAACGGTGTTCTTAATTTTTAATGCATTGGTCCTCACAAAATTAGAATATTATGCCTGTCTCGTATGCGATCCAGGCTACCAAATTGATATCAGCAAGTTGGAAAATATACATAGGAAATATATTAAATACTTATGGTTTAAATCTGATGACATTTATCCACCCCGAGGAATTGCTCAAGAAAATTTACTCCAACGATTTCAACTCACTGATCTGGCCACTCGTCGTATATTTATAATTGGTTGGTGACTCTTCACAAATTTGCAACTAATAAAATTGTTTGTCCAAATTCGTTATATTTTCTATGTCTTCATGTTCCCCACCTTACCACTCAGTCTTCATTAATGTTTTATTTCACACATCCAAGACCAACCTATTAAAGTTCTCTCCGCAGTACAGAATGAACTATTATTAGCATTGCAAGATGCAGAGTTTGATTGATATTTTCCATGATCCTATTCCGTCCATTAAGAAGAAAATTTATACTGTATACCATACCATTTTCTTGCTATCGACGTAT
Source organism: Pogonocherus hispidulus (assembly GCA_963924545.1). Taxonomy (NCBI): domain Eukaryota; kingdom Metazoa; phylum Arthropoda; class Insecta; order Coleoptera; family Cerambycidae; genus Pogonocherus; species Pogonocherus hispidulus. The sequence continues at coordinate 18,208,130 of OZ004696.1, forward strand.
TTATGTTCGATACAGTAATTTTATATTTCTTTGAATTGCTTGCTGTGATTAACGGGCCATGAAAATTAAAACAATGTGTTTTATTTATCTCTCTCGTAAACATGATTTTCGTTTAATTTTCATGGGCCACTAATCACAAGCAATTCAAGGAAATAGAAAATTATTCTATCGAAAGTAAATACGTCGATAGCAAGAAAATGGCAACAAATAGGTATAGGGATTCCTAATACAGATTGAAAGATCATTTTTTCCCATCACATCGAGCCATAAAAGACAAGGTGTTTAAAACAAATGACTTTTGGGCAGTTGAAATTAGTCAGAATCAAATTATTTTTTGAACACCCTATAAATAATAAAATATGAAATTACACATAATTTGAAAGCTTGATGACTCGCCTAACCACAGCTAAAAACTTGTTACCATAACTTTCCTTGTGAATCGGCGACAAGCATTTCAATAAGCTACTACGAACAAAATTATTTTCTTCAAAAAAATTAAAAACGTAGATTTTAGCATAGACATCAAATATGTAAGAAAATAAAGGGTATTCCATATAAAATAAGGAAGTTTATAGCTATTTCCTGTATAACCGGAAGTATCAGAAAAACGGAAATACTTCAGATGATTAGAACTTTCTCGAAAACCCCCGTATCCAAATGTTATACTCAGGGTTTATAAAGATATATAAGATTATATTGTACCGGTTATACATATAACAATAGTAAAATAAAACTTAAAATATTTTCGTTGACAGACCCGTTTGATAAGCAGTATTAGCAGATATTATAAATACACTTACAATCTCTGGTATTAGAACCTCATAGGTTGGTTGACACGTTAGGTATTTTCACAGACAACCCTAAATGTATATTTTATTCTACAAAAATTCAAAAGGACCAGTTGACGTGTTTCAATGCTGGTAGGCTCAATAAAATAAAAATAACAAAATAATGAAATAATAATAATAAAATAAATTAAATAAAAAATAATAATAAAATAATAACTGCTCATTGCATAGTTAGGTGATATACTACAAGTTCTTAAAAAAAAGTTGAAACAAATCTAGCCCCCCTTGGGTGCAAGGACCTTATTTAATAATAGGCATTTGCATTTTAGCGACAAAATGTCGCGTGTACAATAGTCGTTTACAATGTTAATATCATAGCATAGCATAAGAGCCGTGTAAAAAAAATACATTTATTTAATTGGATTTAGCTAGATATTTAGGACATGTATTTTTCTCGTTCAGAAATAAAAGCAAATGAATATTTAATATCCTAATCAAGTCAAAATACAAGGTAAAAAGTTTCAAAAACTCGTGAACTATTTAAAGATGAATTGGTACCTAAATCTAAAAATTGTCTTTTGATTTCTTCCGAAATATATTATTTTCAATTACCCTTTATTATTTATCTTAAATATAATAATTTTTACTTGTTGCGTATATATTTCCATAAATACATGTAAAATGCCAATAACTCCCACGGATTATATAAGTTTCCAATATTTCAGACTTTTACAACTTGACCTTTAAAATTTTGAAGAGTCAAGTTCATTCATCTAGAATGTGAAACACATCCAACATATTTAAAAATAAACCTGTTTATAAATAGATATTATATCATTTAAAAGTGAAGTTTTAGTTTGATTTTAGGTTTCACTTCTATTCCTAGCTCTACTACTATTTTAAGTGCTCATTCGTAATGTATTGTATAGTTAGCAAACCTTCAGAAATTAAACATTTCTAGCTTTAAAAACAAGATAAATGTAATAGGTACTAAATATAAGTAATAGGTAGTGTAATACGCTGCTACACAATAGTTTTGGGCATCTTTGTATTGTCTCACATAAAAAATACGTTAAAAAAAGGTTGTTATTAAATTTTAAAAAATATAAAAATGCCATAAAAATAGAAAAGCCTATGTGAAAATAATTTTCCCTAAATTATTCATCTCAAAATGAATTAATAATATTCTATAAATTTAATACTGAGTGGATTGGTCAAGTAAAATGTATATTTATTGGGTCATTTCTCAAAAATAAAAGGATATCAGTCAGTCCTTTTTCTTACATTATGAAAAAACTGCTGCCGTTTTTCGTTTAAGTGGGTTATAATAATTAAGAAATATTCACTTGAACTATTAATTTGATATAAACCAAGATATTCTAAAATCGAAAACATCTGTAACCCATACTTCTTCCAGGTATCTCAAGAGTAGGTAACTCTCCGAAGTTGCTTATTACCACATGCCACTTGCGGTTTGTTTAGATAATCAATAATAAGCTAATCTAGACTCTAGACTAATTAATACAATATCACGAGCAATATTAATTTGTTATATTACTTACGTGTCTATTTCACTACAGCTTATCCAAGATTCTCAGATTTTCGTGAAATTTATAAGTTTTCTGAAACTGTGGTGTCAAAGAATATCAAACTACTTTAATGGCTTTATCAAATTAGTTTGTTCAAGCTGTCACAGTCTAAACAGAAAAACTATTTCGTTTCACTGATTTTACCAAACAACACTTTTCATTTGTATATTTAAAATTTCTAACTACCTACCTATTCATCAAATTGTTGACATTTTACATTTTCTATTTGCTTCATGATAAAACATTATCAAAAAAAAAAGACGATGGAGAAGGTTCTGCCAATGACACATTTCATACTTTAATAAAAAAAGAGATTGAGGGTAAGTTTTTAAGTTAAAAGTTGGCTTCTGATTAAAAAAGATTGAGGAAAATTTAATAATCTGACTCAGTATAAAAATAATATTGATGATGGCCTTAAAAAGGAGCATCTTGTATAAAACTAAAGCAATCGGCGTGCACTCTTTGGTTTTTGTTGAATTTTAGAAAATATAGGCCTAAAGCTTCAGTTTTCTAAAAAGCGGTGCCGTCTTTTAATGGCCGTCAAAATATGGTGCGTAACGTCACAAAAATGGTCTCGTGTATAATAGGGGAAGTGTTTTTCAAGAGAGCGGTAACGCACACCGTAACGTAATAGAGCGGTACGGTACGAATCAGTTCATCAACGTATTTTTGCGGTGTCTTGTATATATTAGTGAAGTAGTTTTATAATTTTAAAACTATTTTCATTATCATTGAAACGCTCTTTCTTATATTCGAAATTTAAATAACAGTTTTACTCTCTAAACTTGTTGTCATCCTATTACATAAATGACTAAATAAATAAATAAATAAATCCATGGTGATATTTCGTTTTCAGAGTTTACATACTCACTGCCACTGCGATAGCCTAATTTTGTTACCGTTTTTGTGACGTCATCCACCGTATTTTGACGGTTGTTAAAAGGCGGCACCGCTTCCTAGGAAACCAAAGCTTAAGTTCTTAAGTGGGTTGACATTGCCATTATTTAAATATTTAGGTCTGGGTCAATCTAGGTCAGAAACAATATTTTCTTACAACTTGGCATAAAAATACTATTTGGGAAAATGTACAATATTTGCACATTTAGCGAATTCTTATTTATAGATAGTATATAAATAAAACTTAAAAGTTATAGTAAGTTTACAAACACATAAAAGTAAAGCGATAAATACAGTAGAACTAGGTAGTATATTTTTTGTTTGGATGTTGTTTATTGCACAGCAGGACGTAATAGTTGTTTATATGTGGCGTTTTACATGTTTATTACTGCTTGTAATAACAATACGGGAGATTAAATGTCGGTAAGAATGTCAGTGTCAAAGTAAATGTAAATACTGACTAATCGGAAGAATTTAAAACTTTTACATATTTGTATCTTTCTTAAAACCTTAATAATTACTACTTAGTTTATACCAGTGGTGGCGAAACTTTGACCCGCGGGTCAGAGATTGACCAACGAAGACTTTTGAAATGACCCACGCCTGGATTTATATACTTATATTTTATATCATAAAAGAGGGAATAGACAATCGAAAATATTAAAAAAATAAAATAGATATAAATATCTAATGTGTATTATGTATACGTATATATCTGCGGTTTTGCATATGCTGGGATCATCATCATCATCATCTTCTTCTTCTTCATCTTCATCATCATCATCATCATCATCATCATCATCATCATCATCATCATATTAGAATTTCATACAATGTTAAATTTCTTTTTCAAACCTCTCCTTATTTAAAACTCGCCACTTTGCGTTGAGCAGAATGGTGAGAGTCTTTAGGGAGTTTAATTTTACATTAATATTACAGTTTATAAAGAGAAAATTGAGAAAACAAAATTAAATAAATAAATTCCTATAACGAAATTATGTATCTCACATTTAAAGTCACTTGTTAATTATTTTGAATTATTAGATTAGATAGTATATCCTTCACATACATACTTCACATACCTACCGATTACTAAAAGAAGTATTCTATTTCCCATTTTTAATATGGCAGAATGCGGAAATTGTATATCAATGAAGCATATGATAAATTCGTTTAATTTTAGTTGGTTTTTGGGCCTGTTGCATTTAGGTATCTGTAAAATGGTGAAAGGCAACTCATTTTTTGATATCGTCCAAATTTCTTTAAAATGAACGTAGTGTTAAATTATCGTTATTTTTCTTATCTTAAGTGGATCATAATTGCAGATATTTAAAGAGTTTTCTAATAATTCTATTGACATCAGATCTGTAACTACTAATTATCAAATTATTTTATATCAAATAACTGATTACAAAGATATGAAACTGCGTGTTCTAATTTATGTTTCTCTGCCTCTCCTTTATTTCTTAGGTTCCAATGGTGAGAAACGAATTTTTTCCACCCAGTACCTTGCTATTACTGCTATAAGTGTTTAATGCACTGGTCAAATAGATAATAATGATTTTATTTAAGAGGTAACTAAATTTGAAAGTGGTTCATTTCGCTTAAAGCGTTCCTTCAGAAAGTAAACGGATCGCGACCTTATAGGCTGTGTAACCAGAGTTAACAGTAGGCGTAACTCAGTAACGGTAAATTCGTCGTAAAAAAATAATAATAATAAAGAGAAGGAACAAAATGTTAATTACCTATTAAGGGTACAGTTTTAGACTTTAAACTAGTAACGACTTAAAAGAAAAATAATGGCAAAAATAATTATAACAATGCTGAATTGCTGATAGAACCACTTTCTTAAATTTACAGTGCAAGCAGTGCAAATCTCTTACTCCCAGAATGTATGATATATATTATCCAATGTTTACTTATTTTATGAAGTGTTTCATTGTAGTTTTCATAATATGAAATCATAAATACCTACTGTACAAATTCCTACTTATAGTAGTTTTATAGTCATAATTAAGTTTTGTTGATAAATCCTTAAACAAAAACTATATAATAATATGATGTAAATAAAACGGTTTAAAAGAATCTTATTCGTTTTTATTTCCAGAATCATTTTAGAGCTTATAAAATATAAAATGGCAACACTGATTTTATGAAAATAATGTTACAAACGGTTCAGTTCGGCAACAACGCAATAACTCAAATTTAAAGGGACGAGCACAATGAAGCGGATAGATAAAGATCAAAGGACTAGCCAGCTATATTCTCTTACTATCTACCACTTCACTCAGTAACCAATGTAGATATGTAATTGGAATTTTGATTTCCACTCAATTTTACTTTAGTTTCTGGCAAAAGGAGATATCACTTTCTGATGCATACACAAAAGCATGTCTAAACGTGTTTGCAAACTAACATCAGTATGCCAGTATCTGGCAAGAACACTGACTACTGACGCATTTTTAAATAAAAACTTTAGGAGAATTATATAATTGGTGAAATAATCTTTTTCTTCTCTTATTTTGAACTGCAAGTGACATTACCATATTATTTATTTCTTTTGGTACGCGGGGTAATTCCATTGTTCAGATGCACGGTGTTATTGCAATTCATAAACAAATGCTTACATAGTAGTGTGCGTGCAATTAGCATGTATATTCTTTGTTTTTTAAAAAGTATGCCATCTGAAAGCATGATATCAAAAGCATGCCAGATAACTAGTAAATGTATAATTTCCAAAAGCATACTACTGAAAGAACGCTAGCTACTCATACAAAAGCATACTTTTTTACCGGCATGTGTATATTCCCGGCTTTAGAGGTAGATTATTCAATTTATATATAACTGTATTCAAATGTAACTTTATATCCAATATATACGAAAATACACGGGATTTTCCATTCAAATTAAGAAATGTGATCTGTGCTTCTGATAGAAATGGAAGTAATAAAATACGACCATTATTTTCAGTCGATAGATCGTGACATCAAGGGCGAAACCAGCATTTCAATTCGTTAAATTAATTATGCAAAGTTTCGTATACTATCACCTCGTCTTTACAACATCCTACACAAAAAAGCGAGTACTTAAAAAGAAAAGTAATAAGTAAACCGACTAACAAGATCGCTGCGCTAACACAGAAAACAATGAAATTCATTCTCCGTCTTAATTAAATACAACAACTGTGATTTAATTGATTCTACAAACAATAAAATGTCTGAAACCAAGCATTTTTCATTTCTACTTTAACATTAATAGTTGGAGATTGAAAAGAGGAAGAGAACATTTTAAGTTAGATTTGATTGCTGGAAGTTTCGCTGGAAGCGAACATTCATTTTATCAAGAAAATATTTCTTTCTAGAAATGTGATACGTAGAATTATATTGCATAAGGTTTTTGGCTGACATAATTTTATCTCTCTTGGGAAATGTAATATCACGTGTTATCCCTTAATATAATTATTTCCCCCTTTCTCCACTTCGTATCTCCTTCATAGGTACACTCAATGTCATGTTCATACTTTTATTAAGTCTTAATTTGAGTGCATGAACCAAAGTTATATAAAAATCAACAATATTCATAAAAAATTACTCTAAAATAATATATTTTTAACAGGTTGTAGAAACTAGTTCTACTACTTGTCAGATGGCATGCATATAGCAAATAACTACGAATAGTATAGATGTCATTAAGATCATCCTCCATCTGCAACGCCTTATATTAAATAAGGACTAAAACAAGTCAAGCCAAAACAGCTATTCTCCTGGCAATATGCCGCGCCGAGCGCTGAATTACAAAGCAAGATTTGCCGTATTTTGGTCTAAACACAGTTAGAATCAAAAATACAAGGATTCGGATTGCAACGAAAACTACGAGGTAATACTCAGACCACACATCGTAGGATGCCACCAATTGCAGACCGGTTTCGACCTTTTTATGGTCTCATCAGTGCAATATAAGTGAGCACACCTCCGAATGCGAGTATTTGGCACAATAGGTTAGCCTTGCGTACGCAAGTACTAATTTCCTAATGGCGCCACCTCTGGGTAGTTTTCGCAATACAATCCAAACCAATCGTAATGGGGTGGTAGAAATCCAATACAATAACAGGTTGTAGAAACTAGTTCTACTACTTGTCAGATGGCATGCATATAGCAAATAACTACGAATAGTATAGATGTCATTTGTATTGGATTTCTACCACCCCATTACGATTGGTTTGGATTGTATTGCGAAAACTACCCAGAGGTGGCGCCATTAGGAAATTAGTACTTGCGTACGCAAGGCTAACCTATTGTGCCAAATACTCAGGTCTTCGCATTCGGAGGTGTGCTCACTTATATTGCACTGATGAGATCATAAAAAGGTCGAAACCGGTCTGCAATTAGTGGCATCCTACGATGTGTGGTCTGAGTATTACCTCGTAGTTTTCTTCGTTGCAATCCGAATCCTTGTATTTTTAATTCTAACTGTGTTTAGACCAAAATACGGCAAATCTTGCTTTGTAATTCAGCGGTCGGCGCGGCCTATTGCTAGGAGAATAGCTGTTTTGGCTTGATTTGTTTTAGTCCTTATTTAATATAAAACGTTGCAGATGGAGGATGATCTTAATGACATCTATACTATTCGTAGTTATTTGCAATATATTTTTACTTATAATGTTTTTTTAGAATTCTTACATTTTTAAAGAAAGAATTGGTTGTTTGAAGTTGATAAAGAACGGTTTGATGGAGTTCAAACAAAAAATCTAGATTCTAATCGTTGATTAGAAACTTATATTTTTAATTTAAGAAATATCTTTTAATCCTTAAGGTACCTACATTTAATAATAATTACGCGAGAGATTCAATCGTTCTTCTCCGGCAGCAGTGCCTATTATGCTTATTATTAATATCGACATATGGGATACTAAAACAAAACAAGAATTTAATGACGAGGAAACGAATATATCAAGGTGCTTTAAAAGCACATATCATGAATATGTTGAATCGTCCTCAATAGTTGGAACCACAACAATTCTATAATTGGTTGTCAGATTAAAAATAACCAACAAGAACAAATCGTTGACTGATTATTGCCAATCATTGGGCATGGCTGAATTTACTCTAATAAGATGGATGAGTCACGCAATGAGAATGTCAAATAAAGTGGTGCCAATTAAGATCAATGTATTGTTTTCTCAGTCCGCTCTCATATTGTTTATTTCTATTAGGGACCCCATCCAAGATCAAAGCTATTTCAATTATTACTTATAAAAATAATTTAAACAATATATCATCATGATATTGCTAGTAAAAAGTTAATTCTAGGGTATCAAACTATAAGTACAAAAAATTTACACTTCCAGAGAACATCAATTATTAATTTTTATAAACAGTTGTTTTCTATATCTATCTATAGAAATATTTTAAATAAAAATATTTCACAGTGAATTTGGTTTAAGCGGATTCTCGAAGGACTTACTTATATACAGGTAGAGACTTTAACTAGAATAAATTCGCTACCGGAAAGCTGAATAATTTTTCGAAAAATTCCTTAGACAAGTCAACGTTTGAATGTATTTACCTAACTTTTCCAAGCAATATGCGAAATATATAGCCCTTCAGAGAGAGCAGAAACCACCCCCAACTTTTTTTAAATGCAACACTATGACGTGTGACTCCTCATGGGAAAGATGACAGAAAGATGAGTCCATTGAGGTACCAGGTACCATTGATTGGCCAACAAGGTCTCCAAATTTTAAACCGTTGGATTTCTTTTTGTGGGGGCATCTCAAAAGTAAGGTTTAAGGGTAAGGGCTGAAGGAAAGAATAAGAGATGAAACTAGGGCAATAACCCCGGAAATGTTACGTAATGCAAGGGACGAAACCTATCACATATTAGGATGTTGCCAACAAGGGAATGGTGCACATTTTGAGCAATGATTAGGTTGAAAAGTAATTAAACTTAACAACCACATTTTAATGTTATGCAACCCTCAACCTCTTGAAAAATATTAAATGTGATCAGTACGCTGGATTCGTCTTTCTTTCACCTTTATAATGAGGGGTCACACGCCATAGTGTTGCATTTGAAAAACAAAGTTGGGGGTTGTTTCGGCTCTCCCTGGAAGACTGTATTTCGGATTTGCTTGGAAAAGGTAGATAAATACATTAAAACGCTGACGTTCCTCGGGAATTTTTCGAAAAATTATTCAGCTTCCCGGTAGCGAACTTATTCCTGTTAAAGTCTCCACCTTGTATATAAAGCTGACTGTACACAATACTCTTTTCTGCTTATTAGTGAAAATTAATTAATAAATGTACCTACATATTGTACATACCGTATAAATAGCAAAAAAAGTATAACTCTTTTCATATAATTAAGTCATCTTTCTGGGCATATCAAATTTTCAAAACATAACTTTGTACTTCTAGATTATTAGCATTACTTGCTCACGATATTTCTGTACCTAAAAAGTTATAATTATGTTATAATTATTAATATTACCTACATCCAGTTACAAATTATTACCGTATCTTGTAGTGTATACCCTGTGACGCTGTTATCAGATGGCATAGACATAATCATTATTTCGGGCTCATGCAACACTACATAGAATTGTTAATTTATCATTTACATGTGTCTGTTCATACAATTGAATTAAGGATAGTAATAGTAATCGTAACGAATAAAGAGTAACTTTTCTGTTAACCGACTATTAACTTTATTAATCTTATAAGGAAAAATAAGATTCACAAGCTCTAATTAATGTTCGAGTAGAGACAGTAAATGTTTAAAATATACCTTAAACAAACTGAAAACAAGGAATGCCTCTTCAACCTACAATAGTTAGTGTTAATTCTATTGTGTGGAGTACCTATTATAATCTAAAAAAGTAATTTTATGACTGAACTTTGATATTTGTTATGCTTATTACTGTTGCTATTCAAGTCAATTATCTATGAACATCACTATTTTGTACTATTGCTAATGCTAGTTTGATTCCTTCTATTACTTTTATCGTTTTTTAAATAGAAAATTGTATAAATTATTATTTCCCTTATAGGTAATAAAAAATATGTTAAAATATATAACTGTTAGTCTAGATCCCAAATATACCTATATAAAAATACATTTTATAGAATTTATTTCCTCAATAAAAGACAAAAAAACAGAACTTTCAGCCAAATACATGGACAAATATCCTACGTTTCGTCCCAGTTTTCGTACTTTTTCAAGATAGCTAATATCAATTTCCTATTTTGACTTTATTGTATGGGTTGGTTTTATTTTGTTTTTCATCTTTTCTTATTGTTTAAGAAGACAATTTACCTACGTGTAGTTTGAACAGAGGATGATCTTTGATGAGATTTAAAGTGATTGATAAGTAAAAATCTTGAAAAATATATTTTAAGTATAGGATATTAATATTAAAAAATTTGGAGAATTAACAAATCAATTCAAAAGTAAAATAATATAGGGGTACGTATTGCATTAAAAAAAATGAGAAAATGCTCTTTGAAAAATACCACATTGGAGTTATATCAAACAGATATCTCGTATCAAATAATCGGGACTTGATTGTAATCTAGTTTAGCTGTCAGTTCGCTATATCGTTGCAAAATACAGCAAAAATAGAAAATAAAAAAATCGGGTATCATCTAAAAGATAATTTTAAGTTGAATTCGAATGATCAAAAATGTAGAGGGTGACCATTTAAAATATTGTAAATTGACCTTGAACATCCGCTATAATAGTGGGCCACCCTATACGTCTCAAAATATTTTCAGAATATACGCCTTTCACTTTTTTCCTAAAACTGTGCAATTGGACTTTGAACGCAGTATTAAGACAACCTGTATGCATGTATTGTTTGTGTGGCTAACGAAAAATAGATGTTTTAATATTAGTTTATAATAATTGAAATACAAGATTTTTGTTGATAGGTACAAAACTAATCAAAATCAGATTTTTAATTAAACAAGAACAAAAATAAACAGTGCTTTGTTATGATTCTTGATTAATATTATGTTTTCAAACATTGCGTTTTTATGAATAATAAAGTGAAACACAGTAATGTTTGAAAAATTCGTTTCTATCATCTATTATTTATAGATTACGATTGCACAATCTTGCCATTTTACATTTTACTCCATAATCAGATACGTACGTATTATTATCAAAAAATCCGTTATTTTAATTAATGAGTAATGAGTATTATGGAATACGTACATATAAAAATATGACTTTGAGATAAGGCTGTATCAATAATTGCATTTTACGTAGATATATCGTACGATGTAATCTTAATCTTTGTTTATTATTATTATTCAATTGTTTTCATTTGGATCGTGCGTATCATATTATACAAAAATGATAACACAATAACAAAATCATTTTTATTCAGAAGATTTTATCCAGTGCATAATAATTATATAAATATTTGTACAAAATAACTTCTCTATATTTCTTTAATTTAAAAAATATAATGAGTTTTGTCGCAAGTTTTTTGCAGAGTGGTGGAAGACAGAAAGATATTAGATATAAAGAAATGCTAAAGCTACATTGATAATAATTCTTATGCTATAATTGTATAATATAAAAATTTGGCACAGTGGTGAAATATTTATGAAAAACATAAAATTCTTATTTTGTCTGTCGAGTCGAATGATTTACAAAATATCGAAATTTCATACAAAATATATATCTAGATATATCTAATACAATATGATTTTATAAATTCATCAGTACAATACATTTGTAAATAATATCATTCAAACCTTTTCAGTTCTCAAATTGCATATCTGGATTATAATTATTTGGCAGGCTTAGAGTTAATATAAAATGTTTTGGTGTAAAACACGCGATGGTGGTTTTTCATTTAATAAATCAAATTTAACACACCACGTTTACGTGTTTAGAATTGGTATTTCTATGAGCAAGTTTTATTCATAAATATGTATCGATATTTAAATGCAAATGTTACTTACACAGATATATTATTTCTCGTCTACCCACAGTGCCAAGTTAAAATATCAAGCAAATAATTAATGGATTTGTATAAATGTGCCACACAAATAAAGTAAACATAACCTCGAACGTAACCAAAGCTGCAGCAAAAGCTAAATTAATGTATACTATAGGATTCAGTCATTGTGCCCCACTGAATTGGAGTAGGGTCCGGCCTTTTTCAAAGCAAAAGTAATACTGTTTTTTTTAGTATACTCGTTTGCGCTTGGCTTAGGAACAAATATTGGAATAAAAATTAACGCCGAAACGGCGAAAATATGTAAACACCAAAACATTTTATTGTACAGTCTTATACACGGCCAAAGCTCTAATAAAACAAAGGGAAATGTAATGTAAGCCAAGACGAAATGAGTTACAATGAAAGTCAAAATGTCATAAAGTAGTTTTGACTCGTTACTTCCCATGAAATAACCTCGAACATGTCTTCTCACAGTCCTAGCAGCGAAAGTAAATATAGCAGCACTGAAAAATGTTAAGTAATATCCCGGATAGAAACCATGCCAAATTGCCGATAAGGCGTAAGTTAACAAAGTAGAGTACTTTCGAGTTCTTTCATAAACAGTCAGCCTTAGCCACATATTCGTACCCTTATTCCAGGCTTCAATACTTTGTTTCAGACTTGTAGCAAATTCGAATTGAAATATATCCACATTAGATATTTTATTCCAGTTTCCAGAACCATCATCATTATATCCTAGGAAACCTATACCACTATTATTACATAAAGCATCCGCTAGAGTCCAGGCGAAATAATATTTAAATCTCACTAAAGTTGTACTAACAGTCAGGTACCAAAACTTATGACTAATGCTGGTGTTCTCTACGAAATGGTCATCTTTCAGGCGACTTATTGGAAATCGTGGTAAGAAATTCACAAAGATTAAAGCACAAATCAACGCCAAAACCACTTTCTTAATAACTGGCTGTATAGGACAAGGTTCCTGTACTAAAATCTTGTCACTTGAGGAATAATTCTGAACTTTTTTGTAAGTTGTACCTTCAATAAAATCAATATAATCATTATAAAAGATCACTGGTCCCACCATAATTGAAGGAAACATTAAAGTAAAACTGAAATATTCCAAAAAACTAGGTGTTTTGTAGACAGCATATATTTTCTGACTCTCAGTCATTTCATTCTCCTTTTTGGTTAAGCCATCGTGCAAACTGAAAGCAAGAGATGAGACTTTTTGCGTAATTACCATAAGAGGTCCACTGATGTCCAGTCCATAGGAACCATAATCATAAATCTGTCTGTGCAGATGAAGACACGATAGGTATATTAAGGCCACTGTGAGCACCATCCCATGCATCACATGGGGATTTTGGGTTATTGTAACAACGTAACATACCGCAGGTAATCCAGCTAGGTGAATAGCTTGAAATCCAAAGCAAAAATACCCAATAAAAAGTCCAAATATCAGTCCAAATACATGTCTCACCGCCGTACTAGCCTTTGATGGATGTAGAGCAGTGCGGTAAAGGGTTGCCAACCCTAACGCAACAAGTTGACTTATTATGAAATTCAGCTGGTCAGTCGATAACCCCGTATACTGTGTTAAACCGGAGAAAATCTGGCTGCCGGCATATTTGTCGTTGGCGCTAACACTCATTCTGTCCTTCAGTGTTGAAACTCCTACGTAAGTAAGGTAGGTATTTAAGAAGATAACCTCACTTGCACTAAATTTTTCGTCTCGCAACTATCATCGAAGCTGCACTTAAATTCACTGTTTCATAATTATATTCAGGTACTTATAACGTCCATTAACTGCACAGTTAGCCTTCACAGATGCATTCGATACAAGTTACAACAAATTTTAAGATGTTATGTTGTGAAATAACGTCAGCTTTTACCAGCCGAACCTTCGGAACGTTAACTTGACACTGATGTTTGTCTGTCTCGCTCTTAGAAACTGGCGTGGAGACCGGCTGTTAGCCACGCCCATCCATATGCGTACTCAATACCTCACGGTGGGTATGAATGGGCCAAATTTAAATAACTGGAGAATTACTCAGCACTTAAATTTCGATTATTTTACATCATTAATTAAAAACCTATTTGTAGATTTAACAGCTGTAAATGAAATTATGTACCTAGTAATTACCTACTTACAATTTAATAGTACTTATGTTGCTGTAACGATATTAAAGACATAGGTATATTGAAATTGGAATCCAACAGCCCCCCATTATTTTTACTCTTTACCCACATCTCTACGGGTCGCTGCCTATAGATACAACAGCAACGCGTTTGTGTTTGTATGAGTATGTGTTTGTGGCAGAAGGTTAGGCACCTTCTGCGGTATGTTGCGCTAGGTTATGTTATCATCAAACAATAAAGAAAAATAAATTTATGTGGGTTATTACCTACCTACATAGTTACACAAGAGTTTAGTAACCTAACCTACAACATATCTGTTTGATTACTAGTGGTGAGAAACACACCGTAGTGCCCTCTTAGGGTCTTTGCTACTATCTGTCTGACAAATATTGTCAAATTATGGCGTCTCCTATGGAGATGCTGAAGTAATGCAATGCCAGTCGGGGCACATTGCCCGTGGTTGTTTTCGGCATATATTTGGTTGTTTATAATAATTGATGATAGTAAATTATAGGTTTGCCTGCAAGCGCTACAAAAGGCACATAAGTATACTTAAAAATTTTCTTTATAAAATTATAATTAAACAAATTCGTAAGGGAAAGAAGATGATAATGTTAGAACAATACATTAACGTTGTAGGTACTTTTATTTGTTGCACTTATATACTAAATTTCTCTTTTTTTTCTTGAGGGGATAATTTAACATGTATATGTAGGGAGATCGATCATATATACTATGGAAACTGTTAATTATTTCCTAACGTAAAATAGCTACCGAAAAATGTTCAACAAAAAGGATTGAGGGTTTTTGAAAATCTATTACAATAGAGAAAAATTAAGAATACAGGATTAGTCAACCTTGTCAGGATTTATCATTGAAAGTCACGGAAAAACAAAGTTTAGGTAACTTTTGTTTATGGTTTAATTTAAATTAAACCATAAACATAACATTTTTTGTTAGAACGCTCCCTCACCTCTCACTAATAGATTGATAAAGGAGTTGATATGTCTCTTTTAAAAAATAAGGGAGATATGCAGGGTTGCAGGGAGATAACATAAATTGGTTGCTTTTATCCAATACAAGGACTCCTATGGTTCACTCGGTTGGTCATTTCTCCCTTGTTATAATACAGAGAGTTCCAGAATAATTGTCCGGTACGGGAACCCAGCCTATCCTAAATATATGTAATCAAAATTTATTTCCATTTGCAAAAATTACTGTCTTTTTAACTGTCAATTTGAGAATTTTCATATTTGACAGCATTTGACGTTTAACTCAGTGGCGTTTAGCATTTTTTGTGTTGTGTAAATTGTTTTAATGAAGCATCATTTGCGTTTAAAAGAGTATTTTTCAATACTATACAGTTTCAAAGAATCCTAAACCAGGTTGGTAATTTTGTATTTCTTAATATTGAAATGAATGATGAAATTAATATAAGAACCGCTCCTTTTAACGCTCCACAATTCACAGTTTGAATAGGTTATACTGGTGATACATAGGAATAGAATAATACAAAATAATAACTATATTATTTTAATAAATTGTCTTTATTTTATTTTTAGCATAACTTATATTTACTGATGTACCGTGGCATGGAACAAATCAAATCAAACCAGTAAATTCCCTTGCCTGCGCTCATGATTCTAGTGCAGACACTAAAAATAGAAAGGCGGCACATAAAAAATCATTATGAAGCGGCACGGACAATCATTCTGGAACTCTTTGTAGATAGACCTTTAAATCCTACATATAGCAGTGTATTCATGAGAGAACGCCCTAACTAAAAATTAGTACGCACTTATTTAGTTATTTGGTTCAAAATAAATTTAGAACAATAATTCAACCTCGTCACTTTGAATATTAAGATTCTCGAAATTCAGAGGCATGTGTACAAAATGTTATGCTGGTGGTTTGTCACAGCTGATGTGAGGACTGCGTGCAAATAGAGCGATGTATCTTCATCGCTCCTGTCCATGTCCCAGAATATTTCATGGTTTTTCTTTCGATAATAAGGCTATTCACAATTTTCCATTTTTTATAATTTCTTTAGCTTCTAAAGATAAGTTTCATCTTCAATTTTCATTTCCGCGCTGAGGGTGTACCCTCTTCGACTGTTCTTCACTTGATTCACCACTTCACGGGTGCCACCTATTTAAATAATCAAACGAAGCACGCACGCAAATGTAATAACTTTGCAAGAATCTCATCAATTTCTTAAAACAGGTCCTACTATAGAGTTTCAACATGGACAATAAACAATAAACATTTTCAATTTTATGATGAGCGGCATCTCGAGGCAAGTAAAATTCTATTCAATCATTGAATGAATATCTATCTGAATATTCATATCACCCTATGAATATCTGTGGATTTATATCTTATCCCTATGGATATACTAATAGATTTGTTATCATCCTATCATATTAATACCGCGATGGTGATACCTGAATGAATCATTGTTTCCTTTCAAGAATGACAGCAATCGTTAAATAATTGACATCTATAGCTTACAACCATGGCCTCAACAAATATATTCGTTGAGGCCATAACAAATAAGTTAATCAAATAAATTAAGTAAGATAAAATTACAGTTGGTAAGATAGTGCCTTCGACTGTAAACTAGCTAACGAATTCTCAAATATTTTTAAAATACAAAATGAGGAATGCAATACCGTTAAAAACAATTACCTTACTAAATCATATCGAACATCCGCTGAAGAAAAGTTAATGACAATTTTGTAAAGAGCCTACTGAAATTCACACTGAAAAGGGAAACTTTACTTCTGCTTAAATGTCATCAATAATAATAGATCATAGAAAATAAATCAGCAATTAATTATTGCTGAACAAATTCTAGTTTTTCACTTTAAAAATGTAGATATTTAATAGTATATTATATACCTAGGTTGAGAAGTGAGCTATTATTGACCGAGAAATTTTATATCCTAAGGCGCGTAGCGCCGAAGGATATAATTTTCGAGGTAAATAATGGCCTTCTCAACTGAAGTATATATAGTATTTTTTTTTACTACTAATAGCCGAATTAATACCAGAAGATCTTATTATCATTTTAAAATCAGACATTTCCCCTATTACTCAAACATATCGAAATATCAAGTAGGTGAAATGTCAAACTGTCGTGAAATGTCAAACAAATGAGTTTCAAAACAATTTATTATTAACCTAGGTAAATAATGAATTCATTATTTACCTAGGTCAATAATGAACTACTTCTCATTACACAAATGAGGTAAATAATAAGGTTTTCTCATGTTAGTAGTAAAAAAAATAGATTTTCAAAATACACATTACGATATCAAGTAAATTTTAAAATACTATGTTGTAATATGTTAGTTTTCAACATAATTAATGATATGATGAGTAATGATACCTATAGATTACTATGAATGATAACTAAATATAATATTTAACAAAACTATATTTTTCATTCAATTTCTCGTTTACAAACATGATGCAAGTTGCAATGTATATTGGAGATTTAATAAAAATTCAGGCCTGCAAAAATTAATGAATATTTTTTACGGATCTAAATTAAAAATAAATAAAAAGAGAACTACATGAAATATTGGTAAATTACTTATTGTACTAATATCTTTGTATAATTATATAGTATAAGTATGTATAACAACGCTATACATACTTATTTAAATAATAAATTCCTAGCGATAGCGACGAGATCTAATCTATGACTAGTATTTCAATTTATTTTTGAATGTTCCGCCTAAATGAATGGTAAATTTACAGTTATATAAAATTCCTAGCCCACAAAAGAGGAAGGTTATGATATTCATGCTCACTTCGTAAAATTAGGTGGATACATGCGGGTGGCCTTATAGTGTGGCAAAGTTCCATAACTCCTATGCTGTAATAAATACAAACAAAATATATTTTAGGATCTCATTAAGCCTAAGACGACGCACATTTTAAAAATATGTATAGTCATTGGCTGCTCTATAAACCGGGACCATATCAAACATATGTTTTTTTTTTTTTGGAATTATATATGTTTTTTGTATTTTTAATTTGGATCATATTTCCGAATTCGACAATATAGGGTTTACTAGTATTATACAGAGTGATTCAGAAGATATGATCATTTTTGTATCTTAATCGCAATAAATTGAGCATAACAATAGTAGATAATTTTTACTTCCATTAATTTTGCCAAACAGTTTACTTTTACTTTCTATGGAATTTACTTCAGAATAGTAGTTGTATAGTTGTATACAGGGCGAATAAAAACTCGCGACCGCAATTTTCTCAATTTTTCTAAATGAAACCCTAGGAATATTTCATATAATTTTTATTAAGGTCTCTCACGATTCTTTCTATTCTATAAAGCATTTCCTATACCTAAATGCAACGGTTTTCATGATATTTTAGGTAATAATTCATTAATTAATTGTGTATTGCATTATTCTGCACCAATATAATGTTAAAAAAATATATTTCATTAGGTAATTATTAATCATTTCGTTAATACCTGATTCTACCTATCTAAGAGGCGAGCTTTTACATTTTTCCTTTTTTACTAAAATCGGTGTAGACGTTTCCGAGATGCAGTCTCTTAAAAATGTGGAAAAAATTGTGGTCAACTAATTTTGTGAACAGTTTATTAGCAAAATTCGCGATTCATTAGTAAAATTTTTAAAAATCAATAAAAAAAATTGTGAAAATGTGTATGGTTTATTTGAACTGTTTTCTCATGTAGTTTAATTATTGGTACTTGCATTAGATAGTTAGGTATACCTACTGACTAAACATTTAGTCCATCCCCTACTTCTAAAGAAAATGAGAATTTAGAGTTTAAAACCTCAAATATCTCAAAAACTGTTGCAATTGTTATAGAGAGTGCTTCATAGAATAGAAAGAGTCCTGAAATACCTTAATGAAGATTATATAAAATATTGGTTTCATTTAGAAAAATTGAGAAAACTGCGGTTGCGAGTTTTGGTTCGCCGTGTAAAGCTATTTTGAAGGAAATTCTATAGAAAGTAAAACAAGACCATGTAGCATAATTAATGAAGCCAAAACTTATCTAGTATTCAGTCAGAGGCACTTCCCTAACGGTATTCAAAAACTATCTTGAGGGTCGTTGGCAACAGGTTAAAATTAATAATACTCTTAGTGACCCTTTATTGATTACCAGGGGCGTCCCACAGGGTACGGTGTTGGGCCCCATTTTATTTCTTATATATATATATATATATATATATATATATATATATATATATATATATATCAATAACATCTATAAAATATACAATTTTAATGGGAATGTAATATCTTTTGCGGATGATACTTGTGAGGTTTTTGTGGATGATACTTGGGACAATGTATATGAAAAAGCTGAAAAGGGCATGTCAATGATTAAAAACTTTTTAGATGAGAGCCTTTTGAGTCTCAACGCAGATAAAACTAAATTTATAACATTTTCACTAACAGCAGCAGATCAACCTGAAAGAAAATATATAAAAATACATAACTGTACCTTAACAAATTGTAAATGTAAAACTATAAATAAAACAAAAAATATAAAATACCTTGGTGTTTTGGTTGATCAGCACCTCAGATGGAATGATCACATAGAATATACTAATTCAAGGATTAGAAAACTTATGTATAAGTTTTACCAGTTAAGAAATATAATGCAGAGAAAACTGCTACTTGTAATTTATGATGCACTAGTGCAATCTCTAATTAGATATTGTATATTAATATGGGGTGGGTTATATGATAATTCCTTGTGTGATCTTCAAACAACTCAAAACACATTGCTTAAAGTGTTATTCAAGAAGCCTGCAAGATATTCGACAACTATTTTGTTCAATGAATTTGATATTCTGCCTGTTCGGAAGCTATATTCATATCAAGCACTGCTATGGATAACATCGAATTTAAATGATTTTTCAAAACCAACTCATAATTATTCCACAAGATCAGTATATAATGAAGTATTAATGGTACCACTATATAGAAAATCTCATATCCGCAGAAGTCTATTTTTTATGCCTCAAAACTGTATAATTTTCTTCCAAAGAAAATTAAAAATATAAAATCATTAAATGTCTTGAAGAAAGAAATAAAATTGTTTATAAAAGAAAATTTTCATCAAGTAGAAACAATATGTTCACTATGTGTTCAATAACACTGAATTCTAGATTTCCAGTAAGGCATTTTTTGTATGTGATATTCTTATACCTTTGGCTCATCTTATTCAGTAGTTTATTCCAGTCCTCTTCAATTTCTCAGTCACTCTATATGTATATGTGTATGTATAGGTATTATATATTTAAAGTTTTTTTGTTTGTAATTTTGTATTTTTTCTCGCTATTCAGTAATCGATATTTTCAAATATTATATAGATAAATACCTAGTGGTTGATCATAGTATTAAATTGTATGTATATGTATGTATGTATGTATATCAACACTAATACCGCACACAAGCTATGCTTAGGCGGGTTTGTAACTAAAAAAGTTAATATTGTAAATTATAAAAATTAAGTTGTTGTAAAATTGTAAATTGAAATAGTATAATGTTGAATAAACTGAAACTGAAACTGAACTGATTTATTTTCTTAAAAAAGATACAGGGTGCTCAATTCATTGCGATTAAGATAGAAAAATTGAAAAATGTTGAAAAATGTTCATATCTTCTGAACTACTATGTATAAAACTGGTAAATCCTATATTGGCGATTTTAGAAAAATGATTCGAATTCAAATATGAAATAAAGATACGTCATTCCATTTAAAACGTTCCTAACTTTTAAAAGTTCCTAAGTTCCTAAGTTTGATATGGCCCCGGTTTATAGAGCAGCCTATATAACTATACATATTTTAAAATGTGCGTCGTCTTAGGTTCTATGCGAGATCCTAAAATAATTTATAGGAGTTATGGAACTTTGCCACACTATTGGCCCGTCCTGTATATACATATAGGTAATTCTTTTGTTATTGTCTACTTTATATTCTTAACATAAAATTATTTATATGCTGTATGCTTATGAAAGTAAATGGAAAATATGTATGTGTACAATGGTAACTCTCACTAAACGTTTCCTAAATTATGTTTGAGAACAATAAAATCTGCTCGGACATGGTTGTAAAGTAACAATACAACACGATTGCTTTCTGAGAAATAGAAAATGGACTTGGATGCTCCGATATCGTCATAATATTTTAAATTGTGAATCCAAAACGCATTCAGATAAAGCTAAACCTTCTAGAATGGTAGTACTAAATAGTAGTTCTTATCATATTACAACAAGCCGATTGTTCTGAGAAACCTAATTTTGGCCACTAAATTTGTATATTTTAACCTTGTCCCATTTAGATATAAGAATAATGATGTTTGTTTGGTTAATTACACCATGTACAGAGCAGTCCATTTTTGATGGGAATCTAGGGTATCTCGGAAACTACAAGATGCATAACAAAACCGCTTGCACATCCTCTAGCTACTTTTTCCAGTTTGACTTAATGGTGAAATCAGATCGGGTCTACTTTGTTTAGGTTTTGAGATACAGGGCATTTCTGAAATTTTGCCTTTTTCGTCAGGGCCCTGTAACTTTTTTATTTTCAGACCTACAAAAAAAGTTTAAAGGGGAAAGTTTTAGATATTTTTAAGTGGAATCCATTGGCGTAGCAAATTTTTTTTTATTGCGTCCCGTTTTTTAGATACAGACCAAACTTGTGTTTTTTTAGATGCAACACCCTGTATATTTCTAGTTAAATCGAAAGAACTTTCAATTCTGGTTACAGTAATATATAATAAATAGGGGTTTATTTGAATTTAAGTACCTTTATTAAACATTTTTATGGTTAAATGGGGGGGAAACGCGTATTTCCATTGATTTATTTCCTTATAAACTACATTGAACTCCTGTTTAATGTTATACTTAATATCTTAATAGTAATATAACCAAATACGGTTATATATAATTTATATTTGTAAAAATATTCGACATTTTTATGTTTCCATAATTAATTATTATCTAGTATTCGGAAATATTTAAATCTTTATATAAAATAGTGTGTTTAATTAAATCAAGAGTTTAATATAGTTTATAAGGAAATAAATCAATGGAAATACGCGTTTCCCTCCATTTAACCATAAAAATGTTTAATAAAGGGACTTAAATTCAAATAAACCCCTATATAATATATATTACTGTAACCAGAATTGAAAGTTCTTTCAAATTAACCAGAAATATACAGGGTGTTGCATTTAAAAAAACACAAGTTTGGTCTGTATCTAAAAAACGGGACGCAATAAAAAATAATTTGCTACTCCAATGGATTCCACTTAAAAATATCTAAAACTTTCCTCTTTAAACTTTTTTGGTAGGTCTGAAAATAAAAAAGTTACAGGGCACTGACGAAAATGGCAAAATTTGAGAAATGCCCTGTATCTCAAAACTTAAACAAAGTAGACCCGATCTGATTTCACCATTAAGTCAAACTAAAAAAAGTAGCTCGAGGATGTGCAAGCGGTTTTGTTGCGCCATCTTGTAGTTTTCGAGATACCCTGGATTCCCATCAAAAATGAACTGCTCTGTACAGAGTATATAAAAATTAAAATTTACAAAAGAACAGATAATGTTTAATTCTATAAACATAAAAATACTCACAAAATAACAGGAATACTGTGCATTAGAATAAAATAAATGTATAATATTTGGTGTGTGACTGCACTCAATGATAATATACATAAAATAAAATCAAAACTACATATACTTACACTTAACTCTGACATATGTTTACGGACTTATATGTTTGTATGTCCCATTTTAAATGGCACTGATATAAATTCCCAAATACTTTGATGCTGTTAGTTGAATTTACATGCATTATCTGACCACCATTGTTAAAATCTAGAGTGGTACCTACCAAGAAAATGGCAGAAACGAAGTTTTATCAAAATTTATAGTAAGTAGCTTAATAAATCACTTTTCAACAATTGAAAAATCTGCTTCGTCTTAATTTTTTAATTTAGTCCGGTTTAAATTCATATAATAAACCACAGTATCATCTGTAAATGAAATTATTTGTCCTTGGCCTTCCAGCGGTGAATAATAAGGATCTCGCAAAACTGTTGCTCGCGGAACACCAGTCTTTGGATCACTGTATAATCCAACCATTTATATGCAAATATTGAATTTTTATAAATATACAAGATGTAAGTAATTATATTTCTATAGTCATAAATAAGTCACCATGTTGAAACTATTTTTGACATCTCTTACAGACCTACCTACACCCGCCGTCGTCGTTTGTATCATTAATGGATGTACGAGGTCTCCCATTTTCGTTAAATTTCAGATTTATCTCGGTTGCCGATATAGCCAGAGAGATGTTGGTTTATAGAAGGTTGGCTACCTTTTCGAGAAACATAATTTGGTGAATTGGTTTTTATAAACCTTTTGTTTTTTGGTTATAAACAATAAATAAAACAATTTGATTATTTCTCTGGAAATTATGAGTACCTCCGGAAAACAGTAAAAAGTCAGTTACTCAGTTTTTGTTGATAAATCAAAATCAAAAGACGATAGCAACAATTTGTTTTCACAATTTTTTCACAAGTAGCCAACTATTGTGATAACGGCATCTCTCTATCCATAACGGTAACATAAATACATCGAAAATGGGGCACCCCATATAGAGAACCGAGAGCGAATTTTTCAAAATGAGTTGTGCATAAAAATTTTAACTGTTATTCAGCAGTTAATATATTATAGTCAACACCTTTTCATCCCTATTTATAAGTATGAACTCCTCTATTTATATATTTTTAAATGTTGGCCAGGAAGTTGCATTTTGAAATATCTATTTAGGGATTGCCAGTACCTGATGAGAGGAAAATTATATCAGTTCCATTTTTTGGATACAAAGTCCTAATTTAAATTTCTAATGCGCCGCACCGTTTTAATTCTCTATATAAGTTTATTTGATCATATGTTATTGGAGACCAGTTGGCCAACCAGTCTGACATAGCAAGTTATTTGTGTTGATGGTCTTCGATGGAATGGAACCTATTTATACAAGGCCCGATGCAGTTTCCGCGGTGGGCATCATTGCAAGAAATGTAAATGTTATTTGGCAGAATACACTGGCATTCACATACATAAATCAGTGTCAATGCTGCAAACAATCTAATACAGTTCTGATACTACCCTACAATTAAACCATGCCTAACAGGAGAACCTTTGAAATGCAATGATAAATGTGTAGTATTAAAATTGTAAAAGATATTGTACGCAAGATATTATAAATGATTACTGATCAGTGATCACGTACTACGTACAAACAGGGAAAGATATATTTAGATTGTAAACAACCGTAAGTAGATATCTATATACGGCTCATCGCCATGAACCAAATTAAACAAGGTTAAATATGATGTCAGACATACAAATGTTATATCGAAAATTGTGTATTTATGATAATAACAGTGCGGGATAATAACAGTGGGATAATATCACCATATCAACATGGATTTATACTTGGTCGTTCTACTGTTTCGAATCTTGTGGAGAAAAATCAGATTATTTCTGAGGTATTGGATAGGGGAAATCAGGTAGACGCGATCTACACTGATTTCTCTAAAGCATTTGATTGCCTCAATCAGGATTTATTAATTAAGAAACTTAACTTATTCGGGTTGTCTGCTCCACTTTTGAAACTTGTCCAATCTTACCTTAGTGACAGATCACAATTTGTGCAATCCCGAGGTCATAAATCAGTGATGTTTTCTCAATTATCGGGAGTCCCAGAGGGTTCTATTCTCAGCCCCCTACTCTTTATAATATTTATTAATGACATAACTCAAATATTTGTTGTAATTTTTTACTTTATGCAGATGACTTGAAGTTATTTCTTGAAATCAATTTTTAGACAGATTGTGCGAAACTGCAGCAAAATTTACATAATTTACATAATTTAGTTTGGTGTGAGATTAATGACTTATTTCTAAATGTCAGTAAGTGCAATGTTATGTCGTTTTCTAGGTGTAAAAACACTGTAAATGTTGTTTATAAACTTGGTAGTGCTGTTCTGAATAGAGTTAATCAATTCAAAGACCTGAGCCCTATTTTTGATTACATGCTGTCTTTTGACGAGCACATACAGCTGATTTGTCGGTCTGCATTTAAAAATCTGGGTCTTGTTCTGCGTAATTCTAAAGACTTTCGAAGTCAGAAAACCATAAATTTACTCTACTCCACATTTGTTCGTTCCAATCTGGAATATGCCTCCGTTGTTTAGAGCCTTATTTATAACACACATATAACTCAGTTAGAAAGAGTGCAGCGAAGATATTTAAAAAAACTTACACTTTATTACACATGGGGTATATCCACCGCAAGGAGACCTCAAGAAACGTTTATATCTGAATTTAATTTAAACAGTTTGCATCAAATACGTGTTATGTATTCAGTTATATTTCTTTATAAAATTATTAGCAATTTAATAAACTCTCGGTCTTTAGTCTGAAGAATTATATATCATGTACCTAGACCGAATACTAGAATGTATAATAACCGTGTGCTATATTTACACCGTGTGCACTAACTTACTTGCTCCGTCACCCTTTTATCAAACGATTTCAAATTATCAGCTGTATGAAGCTCAACTTGATATATTTTCATCTTCAATTAATTTTATAAAGAGAATGTATGCTTAGGGAATGAATGTATTTTGTATTTAAACATTTTGTATCTCCCAAATTGTATTTCCTATAAATTTAGTGATATTTGTCGTCTTATGTATATAAGTGCATCATATGTATTTTATATAGTATTATGTATTTATGTATTTTTATAAGTTTTCTGTGTTATGTTATCCTTATCCCGTAACAGGGACTTTTGTCCCGTTGAATATTGTAACTCAAATACATAAATAAATAAATAAATAAATAAAAATGACCGAAAGAGAGAACAACAAGCATCGCAACTTATATCTGATCGTATTCTGCTTGTTCGTATGATTTAATACTAACAGCAAAAGGTCCTAGCAGTAGAAACTAAAAATGCAGTAGAAATGTAAAATAAAAAATAAATCTCTTTTGAACGCTGCATGAGGATCTCTCAGCATATATTGTGCTATACACTCAGGGAAAAGATTAATATGTACCTCTTAATTGTACGATAGTGGTATTTAGGTTCTTAATGTGGTATTTAGGTTCTTAATGACAGATCCATGATCTCTTAGCAGTCGTGTGACAATCCCAACATAATTATCGAGTCTTAATCAGAACCCTGCAATAAAGGAGTAGGTCTTAACTTAGCCTTGTGTAACCATTCTACTTGTAATGTTTTCTTGTTAATATGTCTTCGTCGCATATCAACATACTTGAGCTTCTCCTAGTAAGGGAATCAATGTCCCCATTTTTAGATATTCTGCTATGGCCAGGAGGCCAGGTCAGCTTCTACATGTCTGGTTAATATTAGCTGTAATAGTAAGCAGTGTTGTATAAAAATTGGAAACGCTCATAAAGCACTAATAAGGTATGATAGTAAGAAAACAGAAGTACCTAAGAAAAAGCAGATGAAATAAAAAAAGTAAAGTGTAAAACCAACGAAGTAATTACACTGCTAAGCAGGTATAATTATTACAATGGCGGATAGTGAGTAGGTTCCATTATTCTGAAATAATAAATTCGTAAATTGCTGCAATTCATTACCTAAATGTTACATAAAATGAAAGGGAAAAAATAATTCTGAACTTTAAACTAGATTTCTAAAATTCGCAATAATAAAATTATAGCTGAAATATTAAATTTCACTTGCTGATTTGTTGACAATATTAAATATTTAATATTAAGGCTCAATTACATTTATCACTTTGGATGTTCATCTTGGAGGAATCATCCAAAGTGATAAGTGTAGATTGCCTTTCATTTGTGTTGCATCCAAAGTGTACATTAAAAATGAACGATGAAACAAATCGACCCTCTACCTATTTTTGATGAAAGAGATGTGCCCTGAACCGATGATTCATCCAAAGTGAAGGCTCAGTGAAAAATGTAAATATGATGAGTTCATTTTCGCCGCTCGCCGAGTTGTATACAGCCTCGATAACCTCGGAAAAAAAAAAAATAGTGAGAATGTACTTCTTGGAGTTCTGTACAGCACGCTCAATGTACCAATATTATCTCCAGTCGCCAGATATTGTAGCGTCATTTGTAGTTTTATTTTAGAGCTCAAAGCTTCTCGGAACCAAGTATCTTTTTTTTTTTGATTAACGGAGTAACTTTTTCGAGAAGATATGCGAATTGTTCCTCGTTCATTCTTAAATAATTTCTGTACTCCTCAGGATTATCTTCTGCCCACTCTCTTAACAGCGTGGACGAAGCTCCTAGATTTTCTCTCCTTGAAACCCACGGTTTCACCCACCAACGTCTTTTAGCACGGCCAGTTGTTAATATAATTGAGTTCAATTCATTTATCAGTATACTTGAAATTAAGTCAATGCCATCACGTAGGTATAAGACTTTTATTTTTTCTGGAACGAGACACCCTGCCGCCTGGTACCACAAGTTGTTGCACCAAACACGAAATGAAGAAATTCTTAGGAACAGTGAATAGTGACAGAGGTGAAACCACAAAACTGGATGAAAATATGTAAACAAGGATGATCACTCCGGATGATTTCACTCTGGATGATTCACGTTGGATGTACATCAAAAGTGATACAGTGTAAATCCCGCTTTACCATCGAACTAAAAGTAATGTTAATAGGTACCAATGCAGTCTTTAATTTGTCAAATACAAATAATTGAATTACTTTTAAAATGTAGTTTTTCTCAGTGTGGAAGGAACTTAGAATTATATCGTAGAAGGCATTCATGAAAACACTGCCTAGATAAAATTATGAGATAATATCTAGATAAAATTATCAGATGTAAATATTTGATTTATTATATAATGTATAATAATCTCCTTTAGTTTGACGTAATCATTATAATCACAATTATCATACGTTGCATTATTTACTTACATGTATGAGATTTAGATCGTTAAATTATGTATCCGACACAGATTATACCCCAAATATATGAGATTTCTTATAATCCCTTTGCTACTGGAAACATCGCGTAATCCTCCAATCAACCCCTCGTTGAGACACCTGATCTCCTCATGTCATTCAAACAGTTACAACAAGGATTATCTTGTTCTACAAAAACGTACCTATATTGAATTGGAGTCTTATTAAGCACATTATATTCTTGTCGGCACTGAACATATAAGTTGGCCTGGGTTTTTACAGATTTTAAAGGTTCTAGAATTGACAAATGTAACTTGTTTGTCGCCATAACTTTTTCAGTTATTACTTCTTTGTGGAATTTATATGCACATGGAAAGGTTCCATATCAACAACTTGTATTGATAGGGAAAATATTGAAAACAGGACAGTTATTTTTACATTTTGGTCAGTGTCTACTATTGGATACTACGAAAAATAGTTACCGAAGTAGTTACGCGAAAAGTTATTGCAAGTTTGATTTGATACCAATAGAATTAATTTTTGGTTTTATTTTTCTTCTTTTCAGTTGTAATAATGAAGATAATAGAACAACTGAAAAAAAAAATAGTCAATAGGCGAGCCGGTGACTTAGGGTTAAGTGTTTCAATCGCTAAACCCAGCAACCATCCTGGCGATGGCCTAGGGTGGGAAAGTTTAGTGTTAAAGTGCGAGATTAAAATCAGAAGATGTTTGACTCTCCCGCTAGCTAATGAGGGTTTCCCTCTCCCTCAGTCTTGTGGTTGGTCTCGATGAAAGATGTGGCAACTCCTATGGAGATGTCGAAGTAATGCAATGCCAGTCGGAGCACATTGACCGTGGAGTCGTTATTTTCGGCATCTCCTTCAAACAAAAAAATAATTACATATTTGTTGAATAAGCAAATCCCAGATAAGTGGAACGTCAAGTACTAACTAACACTTTCATACTTTTGGAAATCTCCATACCTACAAACTAAACATCACTGATATTATATACACAATTATCATTTAAACTGTAAATTATTATTATTAACAATTTACTCTACTAATTATGCATTGTGAAATTTATATACAGGGTTATTCAGAAGTTATCTCTAAAAGTTTGAGGATATGTGCATTCTTAAATAAGAAATCGATATCACCAAAAAAATTTTAATAAAAGTATTAGGATTTCCCGTAAACAATGTTTAAAGTTATCCCATTATAAAGGACGACGTAGATGGGCCACTGTACTTCAACATTTGATATACCTACCACATTCCTAAGAATGTGGTAAAAAAAGTAAACACGTTTTTGTCCCTCGAACGACGACCGAGCGAATACAGTTGAAGCGGGGATAATATCTATATTGTCTATTCAGTCATCATCAGTCTATCTGTGTCTTCTCTCAATGCCGGTGTTTTATTTATATCGTAGGAGTGTTAAACTAAAATTTTCAAAATGGCTCATGTGTACAGTAATGCTGAGTTAATGGACTGTTACCAGTGGTTTATCAATTACAAGTTAGGTTTTTTGAGTGGTTGTTGCAGCAAAATGCTGAAAATCCCCAATTTACTTAATAATTTGCGTTTACAAGATCAGCAACCAGGAGGAACATTCGCTTTAGTGCTGCTAAATTGGATAGCTTTAGGGACAAAATTTCGAACAGCTTACAAAAGCTGGTCGAAATTGCACAAGGTATGTGCAAATTTTTTATAAATTTCATGTTTCTAATACCTAGTAATCAAGTAGCGCAATTCTTCAAAATTAGTGTAACAAAATTTTATTCATTTTAAAGACACGTCACTTTTGTCACATCTATCTATCTTTAAGTTTATTTTAAAGTAAAAACGCTGCAAATCTTTTTTGCGCCGGGTGTCTGTATACTCTCAGAACTTCCGAAGTTTTTTTCATGCTAGCCAGTTTGCATTGTCAGTCCCAAAGTCACTCCATTACAGTTGACCAGTATCCAGCGGCGTGCAATGAAAAATTTTTAAATAGTTTTCAGAAGCCGCCAAAAAAAATTTTTTTGCACTACCACATTTCTACATGTATGTTGAACATCCCCAAATTTTATTATGGATAAGTTCTGAATAACACTGTATAATTGCCGGTTTCTGTTATATATAATTGTTATACTGTTTATGTTATTGCTATATATTGATAAGTATCTGTTATATAATTGACAATTTAAAGTATGAAATAACGTATATACCTACTTACCCATTTGAAATGCCAATTGTACATTATTGCTATAAACTGACAATAATTGAGAATTGATACGGAATATTACATATGTTTATATGCGTTTCCGCAGTATTATGGAAATTCTATTGGCCAATATAAAGCTGAAGTAGTAATAAATTAATAGAAAATCTTTTACTGAATACTGCAAATAAATAACTGGATGCGAAATATTTCGGTTTATCTGAGAACACTTTGTCTATAATAAGCGGACAAATGCAACTAGGAAGTGCATTGAAAATATTTTCATATTTCAAAAGAATGATAACTTATACCAAAATTATATTGCTACCAAAATTCCCAAT
Organism: Pogonocherus hispidulus; assembly: GCA_963924545.1. Taxonomy (NCBI): domain Eukaryota; kingdom Metazoa; phylum Arthropoda; class Insecta; order Coleoptera; family Cerambycidae; genus Pogonocherus; species Pogonocherus hispidulus. Next base: position 18,239,070 of record OZ004696.1, read on the forward strand.
AAACCATTTGCCCAAATCATGTGTATATAGTGTGCACTATAATAATAATAGTACGTATTTTATTAAATCTAGAAATTGAAAGATATATATTTTCTACTTGTATTATGCACATTACTGTTGACTTCAACTATAAAAAATAGAAAGTTTATAAACTTGTTTTACTTACCCATGTATTTATGAAAATCTAATTGCTGCCCGTTAAACAATAATTTAAAATAATGTACATTATAAAAGGCGAGCTCATAATGTCCGAAAGCTAGGAAATATATTGTATATAAAATTACAAAAAGGGTTTACTTGTACTATAAATACAACCGGCAAACGTAGCATGTAGGGATTATCCTCTATGACCTAAACAATAACTCACTCTTGTATATCTCATTGTTAAGCTTAACGGTAAAATTTGCTTATCAATCTTTTACAGTACATCACTCTTGGAACAGCACATCGAATTTGTTGTCTATTTATGATAGCAGAGCATAACGCTGTCACTCGATGTATCCGGTTCATAACTCGATGGAGATCGTCGATTAATTTCATTCCATTAATGACACACAAACACAAAAAGCTCACGGCTTTTCTCTCTATATAGCTTAATAGATGATAAATGAAAATGTGTGTATTGAACACGTCATTTCTTTATTTTCATCTGGTTATAAAATAGTGATTTGTGTTTCTACAGTGAAAAGTGCTGCTTAAGCACAAGTGCTTAATGAAAGAATAAAATACAAAAATAAATTAATAGCCGATCAATATTACGGCATTATACCATATCCAGTTGATTGACATGTAGGTACCTAATAGGTCAATAACTAGAGAGAACAAATTGAAAAAAAATCTTGGACGTGAAGTAAATAAGTTCGATGATTTGTAATCGCCATTTATCCTATGTATTAGTTAACATCAATATGGTATTGGCCAGAACACTGACAAGCAAACTTAAATTTGTTACCTGTAAATATGAAAAACAAAACAAGCAGTTAAGTGTATAGTTGAAGTCACCATGTAGCTTACCTACTTTTTTGAAAACACTGACGTAGTTTTCCACATACCACTATAATACACTCGACGCGCATTTCGCCAACCAAGTTGCCATCATCTAGAGATGATCAAAACTGAGTTTTAATCAACTTGGTTGGCGAAACGCCCGTCGAATGTAGTATAGTGTTTTGGTGTTATGTGGAAAACTATGTCAGTGTTAATCAAGTCGTCCATTCTTTGATCCATTATATACATCGATAATTGATTTCATATTTATATTAAAATTAGGAAAAAGCACGATATTATTATTAATAATAATAATAATAAGTCAAAGCCTGATGTAGTCCTCCTCGACTACCAGCTCAAGATAATGTTTGTCATCGAGTTCTCAGCTCCTGCCGAGACTATGTGACATTGTCTTGAAAGAGGAAGAGAAACGGCCGAAATATCGAGACCTTTTCTTCTAACTCCGCAGACTCTATCCAGAACATACAGTGAAGCTTGTGGTACTGATTATAAGAGCCCTCGGTTACAGATACCCTGTTTTCGAAACTGAAAATCATAGCGGTATGCCAAAATTCGGTAGATCTTCTAGCCGGAAGAATGCAGAAGACCGTCATTCTCAGCTCATTACGACTACTTAGGGCATAGGATTCCCGGACTCAGTAGTTACTCACCCCACGGACGTGGGGAGTAGCTACTGATAACCATCGGCGGCCGACCTAGGGAGTCGGAACCAGGGAACCGGTTTCCTTGATATAAAAAGAAATAATAATAATAACAATATTAACATTTATTGTCCAACAGAAAATGCTATTTACAGGAGAAAAAAAAAATACAATAATTGTACAGGGTGTCCAAAATATGATCCTCTATCCCCTTATCTCAGAAAGTATAAAAGGTAGACAAAAATGTTAAATACTAAAGTTTTTTGTTTTTACCTGAATTTTTCATTTTTATAACTTTCTTGAATACAGGTTGTTTAGTTTCTCCGATCCAGGCATCAACTTTCTTTTTTTAAATGGGACACCCTATATTCAATTATGTTTTTGAACCCTTCTTAAAATTCTAGGTCGATATTGTTAAGAGTACCCTATACCTATCATTTACCGTTATGAAGATATTAGCATTTAAAGAAAAAAATCTGTAAAAAACACCTGCTCAAAAAATCTCGGCAAAACAAATAAGACATCCAAAAAAAAGCTAAATAGGGTTTATTTCGTAGACAATTAGACTCAGAAATAACTTCTATGGATCGATATTACCTGATCAATATACAGGGTGTTTTTGACAGATGGCTCAAACATGTATATGTTAAAACTCCAGAAAATCGAAAATCTCTTATGGAACACCCTGTGTATTATTATATTTTTGGATTCTCTATTAAATTTTAACCATACTCTATATAACTTTCCCTATTCTTATTTTGCTTAGTTTTCAAGATATTGACGAAAATGTGGAAAAAATTTCAGCTATTAATCATTATCGGTTATTATTAAAAATATATCTACTATTATTTGGTATATTATAGTAAGTGTGCCTTAATACTGATTAAGAATATATTATTTTACTAAAAACTAATCTTTTTTTTAAATAATTTCATTAATTAACTAATATAAACAAATCTGTTTGTAACTTGAACCACAAATAACTAACAATAGTGAACAAATAACAATAAAAATAATAAATTAAATCAAGTGTCCTATATGTCCTCAATTTTCAGCTATGCATGTTGTGTATATAACTGCTAGTTTTCTTACAGCGCAATCACTTTGATTGAGCGCTTCAATTTCCATCCTGATTTTAATCTTTAAATCATCAACATTATTACTCTGAATTTGATAAACTCAGTCTTTCAATATACCCCATAAAAATGTATCAAGTGGAGTTAAATCTGGGATCCTCGGCGGCCATGGGATATTCCCGTTTGGCTCTATCCATTCCACAAAATAGTTCTTAATAAAATTCTTTACAACTGCAGTATTGTGGCATGAAACTCCATCCATCTGATAGATAATCTGGTTGGCATCTTCTTCGGCATCCAATAAAGGTAAAATGCAAGTTTGTAATGAATGCCATTTCCTGATATTTTACCTAAGGTACCTGGGACCATTTAAATATTGGCCAAGAAAGACAGGGCCTAAATAGCATTTAGCGCACTAAACATTTTCGTCAATATCTTGAAAACTAAGCAAAATAAGAATAGGGAACTTTATATAGAGTAAGGTTAAAATTTAATAGAGAATCCAAAAATATAATAATACACAGGGTGTTCCATAAGAGATTTTCGATTTTCTGGAATTTTAACATATACATGTTTGAGCCATCTGTCAAAAACACCCTGTATATTAATCAGGTAATATCGATTCACAGAAGTAATTTCTGAGTCTAATTGTCTACGAAATAAACCCTATTTACCTTTTTTTTGGATGTCTTATTTGTTTTTCCGAGATTTTTTGAGCAGGTGTTTTTGAAAGATTTTTTTCTTTAAATGCTAATATCTTCATAACGGTAAATGATAGGTAAAGGGTACTCTTAACAATGTCGACCTACAATTTTAAGGAGAGTTCAAAAACGTAATTGAATATAGGGTGTTCCATTTAAAAGAAGAAAGTTGATGCCTGGATCAGAGAAACTGAACAACCTGTATTCAAGAAAGTTATAAAAATGAAAAATTCAGGTAAAAACAAAAAACTTTCGTATTTAACTTTTTTCTCTACCCTTCATACTTTCTGAGATAAGGGGATAGAGGATCTTATTTTGGACACCCTGTACAATTATTGTATTTTTTTTCTCCTTATAACGGATCTAAAAATATAATACAAAATTATAAATTATGTACGTATAAGATTACATAATATTGTCGATCTGCCATTGACATTAATTCGTTAAGGCTACAGTTATTCAGGTCGCAGATATAAGATATTTGATTAAAATTATCTCATAACATATTATATACTGAAAATTTTAGGAGTAAGCATATTGGTTCTTACATTTCAGCTGTAGAACATACTTACCAAGCGAGAGCCATGTTTTGGTATGCGTATATTAAACATTAATAAACTCACTGAATTTACATGGGTATGAAACAACTTTACATATATACAGTGTGGCCCACTAACAACCAGGACACCCTTCTAAAAAATTTTTGGTAAACGCAATTCCAATGAATTTTTTTGTATATATTAGCTTCCTAGATGTATTTGTTGAACCTATTACGATGGTGCAGAATCCTCAGCCTACTACGATTTTTCAATCAATTCTTTTAAAAATTACTTTAGGGATTTAGGGATATAGGGGACTACTGTAAAGTATTGTTTTAACGTTATTATTCATTTGTGAAGTAAGTAAAGGAACAGTATTCTAGATTGACAATAATTATTAAAGTTTCCAATGCCTGCTATATCTTTTAAGTGAGACACAAATTCAATAAACTTGAAACACTTAAGGCTCTATAAGAAAATTATTCTTCCATACAAATTGATGAAATTTGGGCCACAGGGGTTTTAAGTGATGCTGAAGAATGCCACTATGTAAAAATCCCTAAAGTAATTTTGGGAAAAATTGATTGAAAAAAAATTGTAGTAGGCTGAGAATTAGCAGCTGAATCATCGTAATAGGTTCAACAAGTACATCTAGGAGGCTAATATATAGGAATCATTGGAATAGCACTTACCAAAAATTTTTTAGATGGGTGTCCTGGTTCTTCACCCTGTTCACATCACTGATTATAATCACATGCTTGGATTATAATCACTCTTCTATAGTATAATAGGTAATAATTATCTCCACGAAATCACAAAAATATTCAAGAAAACGCCGTTTAATATCTTCTATTTGTTTAATATCATTGTGACTGGTAAATAGGATACCAAAGAAAACCCTACCCTACCCTAATGGGCCCTCTTCGTGACACACCCTGTATATATATTTTATACATGCGCCAGTAACTATTCCACTATAAAAATGTATTTCTTAGTTCCAGAAAAGAATTTGGAGCTCCGACGGGAAAACATCGGCAACCAAATGTTCCAGCTAATGTGTTACGCGGAGGGCGTCTTTCCCAAGCCGAGCATGAGCCTGCACATCGGCAACAGGTAAATCACATAATATGCCGTTTAGACTAATATTCTCCCAATAAATTATTTGCGGCGTCTTATATAACTCAATAAACCGGAGAAATAGAGGGAGAACTACATGGTGGGAAATAAATCAATGTAGGAGTTGGTTTCGGCTTCAGTCGCGCGCAGTATACATACTTCTTGTCATTCAATTTCAATAAATATGAGATATATGAATTTGATATTTTTGGTGGTATTGGAAGGAATCATGAATAACTTTATTTCGATCTCGATTGGGGGAGCGGATTCTGTCAAGCATGTGATTCGAGACTCAACTTTTCTAAAAGAATTCTGAATTATTAGATTAGTAACGTTTAGTCTTCATAAACTTGCTCGTTAATATGATAATGTCATGAAATACTTAGATGTGTACATTTAATTTTTATGAAAAAGGTGCAATTGTGACATTTAATTATTTTTCACGAAACAATTGTGAGATTCTATTAAATCAGTAGATTTCTAGAATGTTAAAAAAGAAGTAGGTAGGCACTTATGATAAGGCAATAATACAGGGTGTCCCACGACGAACTGCGGCGATAGATCTCTCGAAAAGTAGCTATTGGAACATTTTGAAAATTTGGTATTAGGTATACTAATGTCAATGGGGGCAATTCAGCTAAAATATTTTCAAAATGGTGACACTTCCGATTATACTGGAAGTAGATGTTAACTTGCTTAATTTAAATAGAACAGCCTATATATTATTTCATTACTGGATTCTACGTCAAGTTCTAAACACATTCCATGTATACCTTTTTAAATATTTCAAATTTTATGTAAAAAATGATGTTTGCAGACAGAAAAATAATTACCAATTTTGACTATGCGATAGACTTTATAATTTAACTTGAATAATTTCTATGTGGAAAAGAACCTTCTTTAACAGACTTCGTATAAAATTTTCATTATTATTAACACAGGGTGCTCAAAAAACAAGAAAAGAAATAAAATTGTAAAAACCGCCAAAAGTAAATTTTTTAAATTGCAATAAAAATAAGGGTAACTTTGTATAAGGTCATCTATTCCGAAAATTTGTAGTTTTCGAAATTTGGCAAATTTAATATTTTTCTTTTGCAAAAATGCTACAGCTTACTTTTAGTTGGCCATGAAAGCGTTAGACGACAATCAACTGCCAAATTATTAATGTCACTGTCACCCACTTGCTAACAATAATTATTATTAACAATAATGCCGTAAAGCTTAAATTATATTATTTGAATCTGCTTATTTTATTTATATAAAATGTGATAAAATTACATCAAGAACATGTGATACATTTCCTACTCCATATCTGCCAAAACATTTATTTATTTGCACAATTTGCCGCTGGCTGATTACAGAAACCTATTTTACCAACATTATGACATACCTCCACATAGTGGGTACTTAATCAACAATTTTTTACAAGACCTGTTTATGACCAATGGACAGTCACCAATGTTTCTTTTTTTTGCCACCCTGTTCCTCAGATCTATCACTACTCGATTTTTTATTTAGACTACAGATAAAAATTGAGTTTACCACATCACAGTAACAACCATGGTGTAGCATTTTTGCAGTAGAAATATGTTAAATTGCCAATATTTGGAAAACTACAAATTTTCGGAATAGATGACCTTATATAAATTTACCCTTATTTTATTGCTGAATAATATAAAATAATAAAAATAGGGTGTTCCCATTTATCCGGAATTAAGCCACGAGCTTGTGACTCAGTGCTTAGCGTCTCGATCACTCAACCCAGAGGTCGTGGGTTCTAATTCCCACTCCACCAAACAATTTTTAATTAAATTGTTTACTCGTAGATCAAGACGTATTCGCAGGGATGGCTTAGCTATCACCCTGGCGATGGCCTAGGATGGCAAGAATGTCAACTTGGTGTTAATGTAAGAGATTAAAATCAGTTGATATTTGACTTGTCCCCCTAACTAATGAGGTTTACCAGGTTTCCCTCATTCCAGCACTGAATGGTGGTTAGGGCCTACCAACGTAAGTCGTTCCTGAGGCGCAAATGCGGCCCGCGAAATAATAATATGCCGCCCCCTCTCCCACACAAATCTCAGACTTTCGGGCTAATCCTTGTAATTAGAATGAGGGGTAGAGATATTATTATTATTACTATTTAGATATTTTAATGTCATTATTAATGTCTGTAACTACCGACTTTACTATTATTTTAGCGAAGCAGATTGAGAAGATGAGATAAAATCCCATCCCTTCAGTATATGGTAGACAACAAAAATCAGAAAGTGGCACAACCACTTTCTATTTCACCAGAAACTTAGAAAGTGAAACAGAAATGAAATAGTTAAACACTATATATATTTGGATTCAGTGTAATATTTTACAACAAGTCGGTACCATTTTTGACAGTTGAACGTCAAACTGTTCGATTTTAAAAAATGACGTTTTTAACAAACTTTATGGGATGTATTTTCTTCAGCGGCTTATTGTTGTTATCAATCAATTCGTTAAAGAGACTTTTTTATACCCAGTGAGCCATTTCTCATTTAAATAAAGAAGTTTTTTTAAAGAAAATATTGATTTTAATAGAGGTAGTGAAAATCAATAGTAAGATCTGCCGAATAACATAAGAAGTTGCAACAAATAACAAGCCAACTTCATGAATAAAATCACTCTAGTTGCAATTTTAAAAAATTGATAATTTTAATATTCAACTGTCAAAAATAAAAAAAAAATAGGACTACTAGACGCAAAAAATCACGTTGAATAAAAATATGTAAAAATATATAGGGTACTCCATTTAACTTTCAAAAGTTGGAGTAACTTCCGAATTGGTTGAGTAAATTGGGAAAATTTGGGTCAATTTTGGTGGCATTGCAAGGCTGTTTTCAAAGTTGAGATATGCCCTCAAGTTCCTGAAGTAACCTGAAAAATTTTTTTGATCTTCTAAGCTCTCCCCAAATCTACTAGATTTTTACTTTAGATATTATATTTACTAAAGATAAAAGCAACTTTATTTGTCACTAAGAGAATTTAAACTTTTACCTACGATAGTCAATAGATAAGGATATACCAAAATACCTACCTACATCTTAGGTACTACTTATACAAGTTTCTAACTATAACAGAAATTTTTATTAGTTAATTGGCTACCACCACATCAAAGTCATTTAACAAAGTTTAGTCGCCACTGACGCCCCCGAACAACATTCTAACCGCGAGTCAAATCCTTGGGAGCCTCTGAACCACCGGGTTAAATGCAGTTTCCTAAAGTAGTTTCGTCACTTGTCGTCTGGGGAGAATTTACCAAGCCCACAACCAGTTTATCGTTATCCATTTCCTCTTGTTAGTTTAAGGGCAATTAGTCTATTTCAATTAAAAGATTTATATCTGTTTATAGCTGGCAATAAAAGTAGGATAAACTTACCTCTTTCAGATCTAGCTATTTAACAAAAGAATGGTATGCAAACAAGATGTTTTAGGGCAGGTAAAAACAAACATAAAATAATGACATCCATCATCAGCCAGTTATAATTCCTTACTTCATATGTGGACAAAGCCACCTGTATAGCTAGAGATTTATTACCTTAGATAAATTTGAAAAGAGAAGCTCTTAATCAATATATCCGGATAAGAGTTACATGTATTTAGATATTTTAGATATTGACATTTATTTGTTGGCCGATTGAAACTTGTTTTTTTAATGATAGCCCTTCAATAACTCTACTATGATACCAAATTTCCAAATAAAACTGAAATTTAAAAAAAATATATTTTCAACAAATAAAAATTTCCTGCTTGCTTTCAAATGCGTCACTCTGTATATGTATACATATTAAATTGAGATAGTTTCGCAAAATAGAATGCACATACATATTTTAGAACGCATTCTAATAATCATACCTACAGTACCAGACATTGCAACTTGTGCATTCCAAGACATTGATACTTCAAACATATTCACAAAAATAATTAAAAGTAAACAAATTCACATTGAAAATAAAATAAAGTAAAAGTTATTATTAGTTATCAGAGTATCAGATTCCCTAACTAGGGATGTAGTTAGCGCTTTTTTGTAGAACTACTTTGCTTGCTTACAATTTTTATATATTTTATAAAATTGTCTTTAACCTGTTGTCATAAATATCATTCTCAATAATTACATAACTATTTATAGGTTCCATGATTCGAAGTCTAAATTGGTAATAGAAACATGTATCTAGGAATGTTTATTACCTGACATACCATTTGTTTACATTCATGTAGGTATTCGTGTATAGAAAATTCTAATATACTACTATTACCATTACTAGAAAAATTGTATTATGTACTTGGTCGCTGTTCACTTTATTTTAAGAGTAGTTCTATAAAAGTCGTGATCACGCTTGGAAATGACTGATAACAAAGAATCGCAATCACGATTCGCGGTCTGATAAAAAACTTATACAATATCGGTCATCACTAATAATCACTATTCAAGAGACACTACTTTAAAGGAATTAAAAACAATAAAAAATAAGAGAATACCTACTTGTATGTTTCAATTGATGTATTTGATTAATTATTATTTCAATTAACAGTTTGTGGGTTATCTGGATGATTTGATCTATATTATTCAGATGTCCATATTCTTCATGTTTACGACTAATCTAATAATTTTGAAAAAGCCGATTATAAAAAAGGTCGAAATAAATCAACCACCCCAAAACTGGTCATGAATACAAAATTCTGGAATTTGGACTTTTATAAAAATTAAAACATTTAAGATGAAGTCACATTTATCTCCCATTTATTTCTTCAATAAAAAACAAAAAAGAGGTCTTTCAACCAGATACATGGACAAGTAGTCTCTGTTTCGTCCGAGTTTTTGGACTTTTTCAAGGTTTCTATAGGTATTAATTTTATTGTATGGGTTGGTTTTATTTGCTTAACTCTTCAAACTATACGTACATTGCATTCTTAAACAATAAAAAAGATGAAAAACAAAATAAAACGCATACAATAAAATTAAAATAGGACATTGATTTAGCTATTAGGTAACCTTGAAAAAGTCCGAAAACTCGGACGAAACGTAGGATATTTGTCCATGTATCTGGCTGAAAGACCTCATTTTTAGTTTTTCATTGAAGAAATAAATTCTATGTTGACAGCCAACAACTTTTCCAATATCATATTTTATCAGCCATGTTTCAAAATTTGCATAAAATGTGTAAAAAGTTACACAAAGCAGGATGTAAATTAGAATGTGCAGTTTCTTAATTTTATATTCCATCTCCGTTTTAACCCAACTCTCAATTTTTCATTCTCAATGATACAATGTCACGCTATTTGGTGCAGAACCAGTGCCATTTAACATAACACACACCCACATCCCCCATGTTTATACAAATGTTATTATTATTATTATACAAGTGATATGACAGTTAATATCATAATATTAATTAAATAGTTGAAAGTTTTAAACTATATAGGCTTAGTGAATACAAAACAATGAAGGTTTCCATAGGCATTAAACAAAATCAGAGAATAGTAATGGAAGTTAAATATACGTAAATAACCCTGCAAATGTTGACATTTATGCTGTTTATTTACAAATCTTCGGGTCAGATCCCGTTCATATCCTTATTTACACTTTAAGACGTAACAGACTGTGCAACTAGGATTATTGTCTAAATTAGGTTCACAACTAATAATTCCATTAAGTTTACGTACGGTGAGATTACAGTGTAATACTGAGGAAATGCCCAGCCCGGAGAGATGTCCAATAACTAACATGTAACTTTGTGCAAGAAAGCAGTCCAGTTCACTAAGCAATATGCCTGAAACAATGTTCAGTACCAACTTATTATTTGTGCAATTCATAGTTATGGGAACTGCGAAATCTTCCAACTTTACTAATGTAGTAGCAATTAATACTTAGGAACTAATTTAGTTCATTGTTTATGCTGTATGGTATTCACATGCACTAGATGATACCATGAAAGTATCTCAATCAAATAGGATACATATTTTTTTAGTGCTGCACTTTTCACATTTTACCATCTTGTTAATATATCTGTAAATTTTCGTCACGGTTTAGTTGTGAACTATAGTAATGTGAAATTATATAGTAAAATTATACATTGTTCTAACGTGGAAGGTGTATTCCTCTATTAGAAGGGTGGCTTATGAATGGATCTCTTCATTTCTCAAAAATCGGTCAAAATATGTAAATCTTTCCTATACCTCACTTGGTACCGTTGAAAGAAAAAATCAGGATACAAGGATGTCGGTCAGGACTCAATATTGGGACCTGTACTATTTCTGTTATACACGAGTGAGCATGATTCCATAATCTCTATTTGCAACTATACAGTGCGCTTCGCAAAACCGAAACACCTTAAACTTAACTTTTTTTAAATGGGACCTATATTTTATATGCGGAATTGATTCCCCCTGTTTGTTCTTTAGTCAACCATATTTTTTTACAATCGATTGCAGCGTTCCCAAGTTATAATTTATTTTTTCAATATCTTTACTATTGAAGGGTCGTAATAAAAGCATTACAGTTTTTTCACTAGTTTTAATTTGACAAATATTTTTTGCACACAGTTGTAGAAGCAGGGTTCTACAAACACCTTTCAAATTGTTAAAAACGACAATCTTTTATACACTCTGTATATCTGTATTTATATTCAGGATATTATATATATTTCTGTTTAGTTTAGTTTTTGTGTCACCTAAAAGGGCAAACAAGCAAACCAGATGTATATGGTTAGGATCTAATATTTGACCTGTAGTTATTTCTCGGAATAGCCTGAGCCCTTAATAAAAGTTGTAAGCAATAACAACTGTTCTGGTTTATTTGAATGCTTTTTTAAGGTCTCTAGTACTCTCTAGTTCTCACTTACTTGTTCAACAGACCAGACGCTCTGTAATTCTATGTATGTTTTGTTTCTACTCTTTCTCTTCAATTAAATTCTGTTTTTACCTTCAAGTGACTGTGCTTAATTTAGACAATCTGTATACTTCCTAAATAATCTCAACAGGTTATGGGTCCAGGTATCTAATATACAGATTGTTTTGTTTTTCGTGAGTTTGCCTAAATTCGTGAATTGTGAGTGCGCCGCGCCGTCGATCACTCCAGCAAGTACAGTATACGTGACCGTAAGACTTTTTTTGAAAAATACGCGTGTGAAGTACGTTTTGTGCGAAACAAACATGGAAACAGTACGAGAGAACTCAGCAGCAGCTGGACACATTGTCAAGTTTAATGGTAAAAATTTCCAATTGTGGAAATTTAGCGTGTCCATTATTTTCAAATCCGAGGATTTGCAAGATATTGTTAATAATAAAACAACTGAGCCAGCGGACCGAACTACCGAGGAATGGAAAACCTGGGATAAGAAAGATTCTAGAGCACAGGTAATATTTCTGTCCTCAATCTGCCCAGAACAACTGCAATACTTAGTAAATTGTACAACTGCAGCTCAAATGTGGTCGAAATTAGTCTCTATTCATGAGCAAAAGACTGAAGTTTCGAAAGAACTCATGTGGCAACGCTTTCATGAGTATCGCATGCCTTCCAATTTAAAAATTGCTGCTCATATATCTAATATTGAAGCAATGGTTAAGCAGTTAACTGACGTTGGGGAAAACATAAGTCAAAGTGCAATTTGCTCCAAAGCAATCAGTAGTTTGCCTGAAAAATACAATTCCTTTAGAACTGCCTGGGATTCGGTTTCTCCAGAAATGCAAACCTTTGATAAGTTGGTTGCTAGGCTGCTTAAAGAAGAAACGCGAATGTCTGCTAGCGAAGACGAAAACTCAAGCTTGGCTTTAAAGGTTGAAGCATTGCAGATGAAGCTGGATAATTTAAACAAAAATCAAATGGGACGACAAAGTAAAAATAGAAACATGGCAGATTTGAAGAAGAAGACCAAGTGTAATTTTTGTCATGAGAAAGGACATTGGTCACGCGAATGCAAGAAACGACTTGCAAATCAGAAGCAGAATCAAAGTCGCGGCGGATCTTCAGGAGAATCAGCATATATCTGCGATATTTCAGAACTTTGTCTAGCTAGTTCTACAGAAGACCAGTCCGATTGGATATGTGATTCTGGTGCCACAGTTCACATGACAGCTAGAAAGGACTGGTTTAACGAACTTAGACCGCTAGAACAGTCGGTATCTGTAAAAGTGGCTGATAATAGAATAATTCAAGCTGCTGGGATAGGCAACATCGACATTCAAACCCTTGTCAATGGTGACTGGAAAAATCGTACTATCAACGACGTATTATATATTCCTGAACTGAAGAGGAGTTTATTTTCAGTGGGAGTAATGACCGACCGTGGTTTCAAGTATAGCTCGAGTCAAGACAGTTGTGAATTTCGCGACAAATACGGAAACTTATCTTGCGTTGGGGTACGTAGCAACAATTTATGGAAAATGCTTTTTCGCATAAGTTCGTCGATTGATTGTAATTTAGTTACAAAGAACTCACTTCAGCTGTGGCATGAACGCCTTGGACATGTAAACATAGATGTTGTAAAATCTGTTAGTAAGACTAATAATATAGAATATACAAATAGTGATAAGTTTTTATGTGAAGCATGCCAGTTTGGGAAGCAAGCTAGGAAACCTTTTCATTCAGTAGCAGAACCGAGGGCTGTAAACCCAGGTGAAATGATTCATTCGGACGTATGCGGACCCATGAGCGTAGAGTCACCGAGGGGCTCTAGATATTTTGTTCTATTTAAGGATGATTGTACAGGTTACAGAGTTGTTTATTTTTTAAGGCACAAGTCTGAAGTACTGGAAAAATTTAAAATTTTTGAAGCTCTTGTGACAAAGCAAACTGGAAACCATATAAAAACTTTGAGAAGTGACAACGGTACTGAATATGTGAATCATGAATTTAATGAATTTTTAGAACAAAAAGGCATAATTCATGAAAAATCTGCTCCATATACACCACAGCAAAACGGCCGCTCCGAGCGCGAAATGAGAACATTGGTTGAATCAGCTCGATCAATGTTACTTGGCAAAAATGTTGCGACAGAATTGTGGACAGAGGCCATTAATACAGCAGCATATATTTTAAACCGAGTTTTACCTATAGAAAATGGTGTTAGTGCGTTTGAAAAATGGTTTGGAAGAAAACCATTACTAACACACACAAAAATTTTTGGCTCAACTGCATATATGTCTGTTCCAGCTCAAAGAAGAAAGAAATGGGATGCAAAAAGTCAAAAATTAGTGTTCGTTGGCTACGAGGGTCATTCCGAAAATTATCGATTATGGGATAAATGCACCCGGAAAGTATATATTAGCAGAAGTGTGATTTTTGATGAAATTAGGATGACTGAAAACGATCCGAATGAATCCATTGCGGTTATACCATTGTTTTCTAAAAATATACCTGAAAATGAAAACCTCGAACCCCAAGCTTTAGAAGAGGTTGAAAATAGGGACGTTGAACTGCAGCGGTTACGTAATCGTGAAAACTTAAGAAGACCGGAATACTACGGACCTGCTGTTTATTGCTCTGTAGTTGAACCGGAAACTTATGAAGAGGCAATAAACCAACAAGATGCCGACAGGTGGAAAGAGGCTATGCAGGAAGAAATAGAGGCTCATCGGAAAAATTGTACCTGGAAACTTGTGCCAAAACCGAAAAATGCACAAGTGATCGACACTAAGTGGGTATTTCGTGTGAAAACGGACGGAAACGCGACGCGTTATAAGGCTCGGTTGGTGGCTAGAGGTTTTACACAAAAACAAGGCATCGACTATTATGATACATTTTCCCCGGTAGTGAGATATGACTCTATCCGTCTATTACTTGCTCTAGCTGCAGAAAAAGACTTTGAAATTGCACAGTTCGACGTGAAAACGGCGTTTCTTTACGGCGAACTTGATGAAACAGTGTATATAAAACAACCGCGTGGTTTTGAAGACTCTAGAGAGCCCTACAGTGTCGGAAAATTAAATAAAAGCCTATATGGTTTAAAGCAAGCTCCGCGCTGTTGGAATAAAAAGTTTGTTACTTTTCTGACTAGTTTTAATCTAAACAAATTAAAAAGTGATCCATGTGTATTTGTTGGTAATGTAAATAGTGTTGCAATCTATTTGGCCCTATATGTCGACGACGGTCTCATCTTCTCGACATCAGGGGACTTAGTTTCGGACATGCTGTTAAATTTAAAACAAAGTTTTGATATCACGGTGACTGACGCAAAATTATTTGTGGGACTTGAAATTGAACGTGATCGCGAGAATCATTCTGTTATGATTCATCAAAGACAATATGTGAAAAAGATTTTGCGGAAATTTCACATGGATCAAGCCAAACCCGTGAGTGTTCCCGCTGAACCTGGACTCCACCTGCAGGCCCCAGTTAATCAAGCGACTGCGACATCCCAATCCACAAGAAATGAACCCTATCGTGAAGCAGTAGGTTCATTAATTTTTCTGGCTACGGTAAGCCGACCCGATATATCGTACGCTGTGAGTCAGGTGAGTCGTTTTTTAAATAGTTGGGGAAATGAACATTGGCAAGCTGTTAAGCGAATTCTTAGATATTTAAAAAAGACTGAGAACTACTCAATTGTGTATAGTAAATCCACCAATGCCTGTGTTCATGGTTATACAGATGCTGATTACGCAGGGTGTATTGACACCAGGAAGTCGACTAGTGGCTATATATTTATGTTTGCAAATGGTCCAATCACATGGTCAAGTCAAAGACAAAGTGTGGTTGCATTATCAACTACCGAAGCCGAGTATATGGCTTTGGCACTTGGGACTAAGGAAGCTCTTTGGCTTCATTCTTGGCTATCTGAAGTTGGAATGGACCAGGAGTAAATCGCTATCAGCGTGGATAATCAATCTGCGATTAAGCTCGCTCACAATCCGGAATTTCACAAGAGGACGAAGCACATAGACATTCGTTTTCATTTCTTGCGTGAAGTTTGTGAAAGTGGTAAAGTTCAAGTGTTGTATGTAGAAACTAAAAGACAAATGGCTGATTTTTTGACCAAGCCTTTGAGTAAAAATTTGCTTGAAATTTGTGTTTCAAAATGTTTTGGAATATCCTGAATAAGTGGGAGTGTTAAAAACGACAATCTTTTATACACTCTGTATATCTGTATTTATATTCAGGATATTATATATATTTCTGTTTAGTTTAGTTTTTGTGTCACCTAAAAGGGCAAACAAGCAAACCAGATGTATATGGTTAGGATCTAATATTTGACCTGTAGTTATTTCTCGGAATAGCCTGAGCCCTTAATAAAAGTTGTAAGCAATAACAACTGTTCTGGTTTATTTGAATGCTTTTTTAAGGTCTCTAGTACTCTCTAGTTCTCACTTACTTGTTCAACAGACCAGACGCTCTGTAATTCTATGTATGTTTTGTTTCTACTCTTTCTCTTCAATTAAATTCTGTTTTTACCTTCAAGTGACTGTGCTTAATTTAGACAATCTGTATACTTCCTAAATAATCTCAACACAAATGTTTCTGAGGGACACTTAGTTATGTACAGAGTTCTTAAATTTTATATCCAAATTTTCATAAGTTTAGACCTAATTTACTTGATTTTTTCAGGTGTAACACCCTGATTCGTGTTTTATCAAAAATGTAATATTTTCATAACGATAAATATTTTATTGTTATGCCTACTGTAATAGGTGCTGCTTTATTTAAATTCAACTTGTCAACGTGACAAAGGACAAACAAATTTTACTATTTATAAAAGGATATAAAGGTTTTTGATATATGTTCCAATTTTTGATAAAACTTTACATTTGAATAAAATCGGGTAAATTAGGTCTAAACTTTTGAACATGTGGTCGTAAAATTTGAGTACATTGTCCATACATTATAATCCACTAATCCAGTGCAGTTTTATTCACCTTATTACCTTAGGTATAGAAAGGAATACCTTCGGTGCAATATATTATCAATATTTTAAATATGGAAATATTAATAAGTATCCATTTTACAGTTACAACCCCGTATATTAATTGCTTACTAAACAATTTTTTTTAAATTATCTATGGTAGACTAATGGTATGATGTATTAATATTTGATGAACCATAAATTTTTTTTAGTTACACTGTTTTTAGTTACAGTTAATTTCAGTAATATTGGTATGTATATAGTTGAATAATAACTGGTTTTAGAATAGTTCATAGCAATTCGGCTGCTGTTAGCAATATATTTCTAAGTCAGATGAAGCTGTGATATAAGGTTTTTGAAAATATATGACGGAAAATCAGAATAACCGTTTCATTTTATCGCGAAGTTGGTTTGGTTTACAGACAATGTACTTACAAAGAATATAAAGATGAACTAATTGTGTGGCCGAGTGGAAACGGGCAAATAAAATAAATGGTTGTTGGCGTAGTTTGCTTCCTGAAAGAAGTTCAAACTCATTCAATCTTGGTTCATGTTTAATTTAAAACCACATCAGTCATTTGTCACATTCATTACTTCGTAGTTCTTGCCTGAATAAAATACTATTACGAAGATTACAAAAATCCATTTATCTATAAAAGCTGGCAAACTGAAGATCTATAGTTACATGCTATTAGTTTTAGTAAAATATTTGCTTCCATCAAGTAAGCAGAATGTATAACGCTGTAATAAACTATTCATATTGCACAGCGTATTCATATTGTTATTTAAAAAATCCGGTGATTTTATTCAATAAAAATAATTGGAGAATTATTCCTTAAAAGTCTGGATCAGCTTTGCCGATACAGACTTGGATATTTCAAGCTATTCTCTAATGTAAGGTAGCAAATCGTCGATAACTGTAGCTGCTCTTTGGATTCTTTTAGGCACTGTGATACTGTTTCTTCTATTTCTCTGATCTGTTTCACCATCAATTTAATTTTTATTTGCTGTTGATGTCCTGATCATATGGCGTAGGGTAATACACGATATCTGTTTATATCGACTATCGACAGATGACCTAGATATACCATCAGCATTTCTTTAAATTCTGTTCTGGATCTGTACCCTCCTAGATCCTTTGTTTTACTAACGTTGACCTGAATAGAAGCAAAACCATCGAAATGTCGATATCTGTAGTTACGTCGTTGAATTACTGTGAGGATTATAACATCATTTCGCTTCACTTACTCTATATGCCTACTATGCTTCTGTATTCCATTTAAAATATAATTTGATGCGCTGCTTTATCCGGTCACACAGTTGGCACCGAACCTTGGAAATGTCAAAGTTATAAATTAGCATTAAGCACGTGTTTTTGTATTATTAGCATTTCGTTATTATTTAAATTTTTCAAACAGTTCCATTAACATGAGGATCATGGAACTGGAACTATGCCGTCTACAACTGGAACTAGTCAAACAATAAATTATGCTAGACATCACATTACACGAATGAAGATCTAGCATAAAAATGGTTGATTGACTGAAGTTAAAAGAAAAGTAAGAACATATAAAGGTTTAAAGTAATTCTCAGAATTATGATTTCTTAACAAAATTTTAAGCATAGGAATTATGCGAAGATGTAATATCTGTATATTATGTTGGTCGGCAGTATGAAAGGTCAGAATGTCTATTTAGATCTATTATACGTAAGAACAAGATGGAAGACGTTAAATATACTAAGGCGTTTGATGATGCAAAAAGGTACATCCAGAAAGATTCTACCAGTTGAATAAAACGACGTTTACATATATGCGTCGAATAAGTAAAATATCAAGTATATATAAAGTATCATATAAGTAAAACGTAGATATGATTGAATATCAGATACAAGACGCGGTAATTGTTCAACAGTATTATGGGAAACTTCCACAAAAAGTTGTTAAACAACAACTAAACGCCACCACATGGGTGTCCTCGTATAAGACCAGTATTACTTATAACTATATTATTAGTATTTATCTTTTTATTTGAAAGTTCAGTCAGTTCAGACATTTGCGAATAATAGATCATTTTAAATACTAATAACACCCTAGAAAAATAGTTACAGAGAATATATGATCGTAAGTAATTTATAGTTTAAGTGAATTCGTATATATTTACGTTATTCATAAAGCCCTTATTAAATATTTAAAGAAAAGCGGTAAACACGAGTATACATAAACGCGCAAGTATTACCGTAATAGCAGTTAATGGAATTGGTTATTTACCCCTATTAAGTAGATCTATATCTTGCGTTAAATTGAAAGCAATGTTGGCTGGCTATAATAAAATTTAAAATAAAAGTAATGGCACTAAATAAAGCATGAAATGGGGCACTTAACATTTATTTCACATCGTCGAATAAGCTACCCTAGTTTCAGAATGAGAAGACTAAGTAAAACACATTTAATGATGTCAAAGTTACAACTTCATTTACAGCTCTACGTAACAGGGTGAGTTCTATGAGGACAACTGATTTTATAAAACAGAAATCATCCAACATGAACTACTACAGTTTAGATTTCTATTCTGTCCATTCACTTTAAAATTATAGAAGGTACTTATTTATGCCCCTTTTAAAAAATATTACCTATAATAACCAGTACAAAAATATTATATTACCTATTTTTTCATGTTTCATTTTGAGTTGATAGAGGTAAGAAATTGGATCTAATTTTGATATTCTGGCAAGTCTTTAAGCTTTAATCTTTTCCACTACGAGTCAATAGAAGAATTAAAATAAGATCCCTAAAACTAGAAAACTGAGGGCTTTATGAGAAGATGACATGTAGAGTGATAATTGCATAACGATTTGTTAGTGTTCGACTATTTTTTTATTTTTACCATGGAAAGCCGGTCTTTATCTACTAAGCTATGAATAATACAGTATATTAAGAGCCTATGTTATATGCTATTTTGTTTGGGATATTTAAATTTTGGGATTTGCTTGAAATATTTTAGTTTTATATCTATATACTCGTCCTATTAAAAATATATTCTTATTGTATTTATATTCAACTTTGGGTATTCCGAATTCTATCCATAATATGATTCAGACACTTTTCTACAAGGAATCTAAATTGCGGCGGAGAAACAGCTGTCAAAATGATTTTCTTATGGGAGTCATTTTGGATTTTTGCATATTTAAACATAGTCTGTTTTCCTGATTACGATGTTGGATCTATCACATTTGATATTTTGTTATATATTTTGGTTTACTTTTGTGCAAAAATTCATAATTTTCAATTTTGTGAAGTGTGCTTTGAAAACAAAAACGAGTAGACAATGTAATTAAAAATTATTTGGTGGAATAAGGATTCGAACCCACGCCATCTGTATTGAGCGATAGAGACGCTAAATCCTGAGTCACTCTAACCGGCTCGTTTTGGTTAGATAAATAATAATAATAATAATAATAATAATAATAATAATAATAATAATAATAATAATAATAATAATAATAATAATAATAATAATAATAATATCTCTACCCCTCATTCTAATCACAAGGATTAGCCCGAAAGTCTGAGACTTGTGTGGAAGAGGGGGCGGCATATTATTATTTCGCGGCCCGCATTTGCGCCTCAGGAACGACTTACGTTGGTAGGCCCTAACCACCATTCAGTGCTGGAATGAGGGAAACCTGGAAAACCTCATTAGTTAGGGGAACAGTCAAACACCAACTGATTCTAATCTCTCACATTAACACCAAGTTGACATTCTTCCCATCCTAGTCTATCGCCAGGATGGTTACCAAACCATCCCTGCGAATAAGCCTTGATTTACGAGTAAACAATTTAATTAAAAATTGTTTAGTGGAATGGGAATTAGAACCCACGACCTCTGGGTTGAGCGATCGAGACACTAAGCCCTGAGTCACCGGCTCGCCAAGGCATTATATGTAACTAATTAAGAAAATAAAAAAAATAGTTGTTTGAACACATTTATATTAAGGACCTATTCAAAGAAAATCCACAAAATGAAAGAAGAAAAAATCAATTCGGTAGGTCCCTTTAGCAACCTTCAATGCTTCCATGGTTGTGACCTATGAAGTACTCTCACTCACTCTTAGAAATAGTACTCGTCGGCTCGGTCACAAGTTGGGACTTCGTTGGGACTTCGACTAATTTTACCATAGACAGTATTATATGTCTATGAATTTTATTAAGGCTGTAGCTTGAGGTACTTGAAAGTTTGAACTCTAGTGTGCTGACGGTGAGGGTGGTTGCGAAAGCCAGTCTTAATACAGTGAGAGACATATACATCTACAACAGTTCTGAAACTTATAATACATACCTATAACGTAACATACAAGGTGTGTTGATGAATTACTGGTTGCATAAAAGTTAATAAAATGGGGCGAAAATCCAAATTTAGGCTACCATATAATATGAGAATCTCTTGATTTGAACCGTGTTGGATACTTTTTCTCTTGAAACGAAAGACTTCCTTTCGAAAGGAGGATTATTAGGATAAAAAACTGCTGAGAAAGAATACTTTTGACACAAAATTATGTAATATTATGTATTATTACATTATTACATATTACATTATTATTATTATGTAATATTTATCGGGTCGGTGGCTCAGAGGTCGTGGGTTCTAATTTCCACTCCACCAAACAATTTTTAATTAAATTGTTTACTCGTAGATCAAGGCTTATTCGCAGGGATGGCTTGGCAACTATCCTGGCGATGGCCTAGGATGGGAAGAATGTCAACTTGGTGTTAATGTGGGAGATTAAAATCAGTTGATGTTTGACTTGTCCCTCTAACTAATGAGGTTTTCCAGGTTTTCCTCATTCCAGCAGTATATGGTGGTTAGGGTCTACCAACGTAAGTCGATCCTGAGACACAAATGCGGCCCACGAAATAATAATATGCCGCCCCCTCTCCCACACAAGTCTCAGACTTTCGGGCTAATCCTTGTAATTAGAATGAGGGGTAGAGATATTATTATTATATTATAAATGAGATTGTACTTTATTTCAATTAAAACTTTATAAAAAATCTCAAATTGATTTTAAAACATTTAATGATACACGACAATTTAAAGCGTACAAAGTATTATCTTATCTTCTGACTGAATTACGAAAAGTATAAAAGTTTATATATTTCTTTATATATAAATTAAGCCAAGTGTAAACTACGAGATAAATTATTAATGAAATTATCAAATAGATATAATAAATAAAGTTCTATAAAGTTTAATTTAATCTAATTTAACTAATTTATCTCTTAGTTAACTTTTTGACTTAATTCCTATATAAAGAAAGATATGAAGAGTTAAATAATCCAATAAACAATATTAAAAATATGTATAAAACTTTAGTTTAAATCCCAAGACGGTCCAATATTCACAACAGATAATTATTTTCCTCTACCTCTATAAATTATATTTAGGTATCCTAAATGAAAATGAAAATAATTTGCATTGTGCGTAAGCATACAATGACACTGTAAACAGAATTTAACCCTGATTATTCTATAAAAGCTTTATGACATATAACTAATGGTTCGCTAAAGACTTCCAAATTTTCAGTCGCCTCGGAAATATTCAATTGCCAGCTGTATTTTCTGGCGAACGCAGACAACCCGTGAAAGAAATAATGAGATATTACAAACACAAAGACGGATAATAAGGCTTATCTAGTTAAAAGGGTAAAATGCAAAATATTATCTCTTGGAAAGAAATTTAAAAGTAAATAAGGAAGTAATATCGAAATTTATATCAAGCATAAATTGCCTCTGGAAAAAAGTAATTTAATTTGTTACGCAAACTTATTTGCAAAACAACCATTTCCGGATCTATGCAGAATAATGTTGAAACCGAACAAAAAAAAATGGTTATCTCTTGAAAAAATTATAGTACCTACGTAACGGGAGATGATAGGTAAAACTTAATTTCAGTAGGACATCCATGCGCCAGTACCGTGTAATAATAATTGTGCGATATGTTTAAAATATAAATATTACGCTACTGTCTGAATGAAATGTAATATTTTCTTCAAATTCTATTAGCCATTTATTACATTACCACATTACACCCCCTTTTAAAATTTTTCGTCAAACACAACTTCTGACTAACTTTTTGTTTATAAACAGTGCGTGTCTTATAATAGAACTCCGAATCTAACTGATATTTTTTTATATAATTGAATTTCCTTCACGTCGATATTTAGATTTATAATTTATCAATATATTAATCTAATACTTTGAATAATATTTTTTATATTTAATTTAAGAAAGAATTGACGGTAACTCAATCATCACTATTACTTTTTTGGAAATATTTTCTTTATAGTTTTTAATATACAGTGCGAACGTTTAGAATGGAAACCATAAATGAAATGCGCCCTGTAGATTTTTCGCAAAAATGCTCGGACACGTCAATTCTTAAATTCAATTGCGGTTCTTTTGATACCATTGTTTTGGATATGACGTCATTAGGCAATCTCTGTGACGTCATTATGATATTTTGTCAAATGCGAATGTCCAGTTCTTTCACTAAATTTAAATAGAGAAAATATTCCTGAAAATGGCAATATAAAACACTATGGCCTAAAAGTGGATAGTTTTTGAGATAAAGGGCTTTGAAGTTTGAAAAAAGAAAAAGTAGGCTAGTCAAAAAAAACTGTTTATCACAACATAACTAACAAATGGATAATAAACACAATGAAA
Organism: Pogonocherus hispidulus; assembly: GCA_963924545.1. NCBI lineage: Eukaryota > Metazoa > Arthropoda > Insecta > Coleoptera > Cerambycidae > Pogonocherus > Pogonocherus hispidulus. Next base: position 18,262,742 of record OZ004696.1, read on the forward strand.
ACTAGTTAAATAAGGGGCTCGAACTGTAATCCCTGTGCTTCTTGACAATAGGCAAGCCTCTGTATCCAAATTCATGTATACTTTATTGATTGTGTGTTGGTGTATAGCTCTAATTTCATCTCGAATTTTTGTTTTTAATTTGTTAATATCCCGTGGTTTATTATTATACACTTTAGACTTAAGATAACTCCACAAAAAGAAATCAAGGAGTGTGAGGTCAGGGGATCAGGATCAAATAATTGAAATTTTTTTGACGAGCCTACTTCTTCTTTTTTCAAACTTCAAAGCCCTTTACGTCAAAAACTATCCACTTTAAGGCCATAGTGCCGTATATTGCCATTTTTAGGAATATTTTCTCTATTTAAATTTAATGAAAGAACTGGACATTCCCATTTGAAAAAATATCTTGATGACGTCACAGGGATTACCTAATGACGTCATATCCAAAATAATGGTATCAAAAGAAGCGCAATTGAATTTAAGAATTGACGTGTCCGAGCGTTTTTGCGAAAAATCTACAGGGCGCATTTCATTTACGGTTTCCATTCTAAACGTTCGCACTGTATAAACAAAACAACACTTCAAATACAGTTTGTCTATATATTTTTTCAAAGTATGGTTTTAAGTACTAAATATAACAATTAGTTGCATTCTGCATTTCTAAGTAATGGAAGCAATTAGATTTCTATACTAAACTGTATTCAGTTTTTGGTATAATTTATTGCAGTATATTTTAGCACAATACGATCGGGTATTCCCCTAGAATACATTCATGACCACCTTTTCTTTCTTTCTTTTTATTACTTGTTTTTTGAAAGTGTTTATATAATATGATACTAACTGCAGTAAAATCTGAACCGCAGGCATGTTTCCTATCGAAAAGGTCAATTGATTCAAATTTAGTTCGACTCCGTGTATACGTGTATACCGATTTTAGTAAAGCTTTTGACACAATAAATCATGACATACTTTAGGTAATAAAATTGCTGAAATTCAACGTGCATAGAGACCTGCTTCGGTGGTTAACCTCATATTTGTTCAATGGGTCGCAAAACGTGAGTATTAAAGGTTATAAAAGTTCTTCTTATGTAACTATATCCAGTGTCCCTCAAGGTTCCCATCTGGGACCTTTGCTATTTATACATTTAATATCCACGTGCAGGACTGAAAAATTAATTTCGTTAACAGACTATTCCTTAGTTCTAAAATGTATTTCATATTCTATTATTTATATATATTGGTTAGTTATGGTGTACTGGGTGATGAAAGTACCAGTTTTTTAGATAATTAGGTAAATGTGTATTTAAAATATTTATTTTGTTTAATGTATTTAACAGCTCTGAAGTCCATATAATATCGGTTTTGTGTTCCATATTGAATGGAACAAACTAGATAATTATGTTCGTTTAGGTACCCACTAAAATAATTCATGTAATTTGGAAAAAATAATGTAATTTATAGAGAAACTGGCCCTTTGTACATATGAAATTATTTATTATAAAGGGTATATATGAGTCAGTTTCAGATTTCTGAAACACTTATTAATATGTGTCTGCAATTCTGGAAGTACGATAATTCCTTTATTTGAAATACTTTTCTAACAGATCTGCAAAATAATGTATTTTCAAAATTGATGCCAGAGATAGCATAATTTTCATCATTTGGAAGAACTATTATTAACGAAATAACGCTAGGATCAAAGCTTATCCCAAACTATATAGATATAAACTAGATATAAATAAAAGTAACATTTGCACAAAAATTAAAGTTGCATCAACCTAAATAATAATATGATAAAATATTCATTTTAAAAACGGATGCATCTATACATAGATTTGCTGTTTTTTACAAAATAACATGGAAGTACCTATTACATTTGTACCAAGTACCAGGAAAAAACATGAAAAAAATTATAGCGTAAATGAATTAGAGGGGGCAAGGATCATATTTTGTATAAATAAGCTAAGATTTTATTTACCAGGAAATCATTTTGATAATAGAAACCGATAATTAGGTATTAACTTCAATTTTAAATAACAAATATGGAAATAGTACGATTCATAAGTGGAGTTTATTGTTACAGGTATATAAATTTGAAATAAAATATATACAAGAGAAGTCAAATATTTTAGCATCACTAGAAAGATTGGAGAAAATTTTAACAAAGAAAACAAAATTAAAATAGAAGCAAATATTATGAGAGAAGAAAGAATAAAAAATATTTTCATTACAAACAATAAAGTCAGATCAACTAAACCTGCCTTGTAACTGTCTAATGACTTACCTATCAATAAAATGAATATGATTAATTTAAATACATAATACAATAATAAATCCAGGAGCTAATACTGTTTAATCCAATATTATTAGTAAGCTCTACCGAATCTAATTTAGTACGTGCTGCTACTTAGACAGAAGATGATAGACATGTCGTCAGTTAGTAATTAGAAATTAGTTACCATAAGAATCGCGTGCCCTCTAATCAGCGCTGTAATTGGTGTGATCCAAATATTTGCTTACTTTTAGTTACGGATTTAATGTGCATGACCTTTCAACTAGAAATAGGATAAAACTAGACATCTCCATGGCATGCCACAGTACTTTCAGTGAAATTTTCATTTACATAACCAGAAAAATGTTTAATGGAATATATAATAGCTATTTCCAGCCATTTACCTGTGACAGTTCTTCATTGTAGAATTGCATGCAACTGTTCCACTTTGTGTACTAGGTTACGGTAAAGTATATCTAATAAATACAGTAATAAACAGTACCCACAAATGTCAACAAAATTTTGTAAAACACGATAGGAGCTTCTTTCGATTTAAGGTGCTGCTATTACCTCCTTAGTAAAATGTTTTATTAAATTTATTAAGTATACGCTGAATGCAAAAGTTACTAAATAATCAATTGTCAACATAACATACGAGGTGTCGTCCAAAGTTTCCATCTGATCAACTAGTATACTCCGTATTGCATTGGATTTGAAGGAACATCACAATGAATAATTGTGAAACAGAACTACTGGTATAAATATGTTTCACCAATGTTATTCTTCACCATCAACCATTCACCACCACCATTATGTTCCGGGTTTCATATTACATAAAGAGCTTTATATTCCGAATGGCATATAATATCTTTTCTTTAAGCGTCAAAATTAAAACTATATTTTTTCAGTCATTTATGTTGGTATAAAAAGCGATCTGAAGTGACCTTTAATTTCAAACTGACAGTTCTGAGAAATCATGGCTACGTTACACTCTTTTTTAATCCGTTGTTATGGTTACACTTTTACTTTTTTGTACTAGTAAAAAAATGAGAATACTTCTTTACTAGGAAAATAATAGTCCTTTTCTATAATACGTCCTATATACTATAATCTAAATATTATTATTATACGCTTAAAGAAAAAGCACTTTGTCGTCTGCCAGCTGTAAAAGTGAAATGACTTATTTATATGTAAAATATGAGTTTACTTATTGTTTAGCTAAAAATGTTATAATAACTATTCTCGTTATAAATGAAACTAAATGTGCTGAATCAAATGGTTTTAATTACATAAAAACATAAAACACACCACAGAAATGGACAACCTCCCTTCTGGAAGCCTCAGGCTTGTGTAGAGGGAGGGTACACATGAAAAAAACGCAGACACACAACCATTCCCTGGGAGACGTGCCGTTTCTCCCCTGGCGAGATTCGAACTCGCGCCACGATATACCATTCTGTTAGTCACAAGCTACCACCCAGCACCTAACAGACTGAGCTATCGCCGCGGCAATTATAATTAATAATCGTTTCCCTCAGTGTAGGAAAGGAAAACTTATTTTCATTCAGGTATGTTCACCTGGGTAGTTTGTCCAGTATTGCCTGGAATGTTACGAGGAAATATATTTGTCGAATATACTATGCTCAAGGATACCATTCTATTTTGTGAATGTTTTAATATTTCTAATTATGCAATGCTAGTTTCATTTACTAAACCATACAACAGTGAGCAACTCAGGTTCATGTTATATATAAAACGCAGTTGCAAAACAACCCGCAATATGATACTATATAAGTTGTTTCTGGTCGTCAAAGGGAAAATTACATGAATGTTTTATCACAGTTAAAATGCCTTCCAAAACTACCACTCAACGACATTTCACCATTGCCTTTCCTAGTACGCCTAAAAATAAATAATCATTGATATTTCAATTATTCTCAGCTTTGTTTTGAAAGAGGAAGAGAAAGAATATAAGAGCCCTCGGTGGCAGTGGCGGCTGGTGAAATTTAAGAATGGGAGGCATAGGGGGAAAAAAATGCGCCCCAGGCGAAAATTTTGCATTTTTCAAGGTCAAACACCTTAAAATTAAAAATTAGAAATTCGTAGAGCACACATATTTGCTTGAAGAAATAGGTTTCGTTAGCCAAATATCCCTTAATAATATTTAAATTGGTTCAAAAAAAGTATACATGTCAGAAAAATGACAGGCGAAACTTCTGTTTTCTGCTAGACCAGAAAAAACAAAGATAGATAAAAAAAATAAATAATAAAACCCATTTAAGTAAAACCCAAACCCATAACAAATCGTGTGCTTACCTTACAATCTGCAACCACCCGCTCGTCCATCGAAAACTAAACTTAGTAACTTTTAAAATGAAACTCCATTCTTCTTGACTTATCATTTGCGAAATGTTCGATAACTTGTTCGTTAAAATCAGTCATAGTGTTTACTAAATTTTTCTCGATGGAAAGCATTGCTAGAGCACATAACCTTTCTTGTGACATCGTGTTTCTTAAAAACGTCTTTATTCTCTGTGTTGATTAAGTGTTGAGAAGCAGCGTTCACTTTCGACTGTAGTCATAGGAATTGTGCACAATATAATAGTTCAACCGATTCCGGAACCGTCGTAAGTAAATTAATTTTAATTAACATTTGTAATAAAGCAACCGGACCACTATGTATGAAATCATCTCTAGAATACATTATATACAGCTCATTTTTTAATTTTGTAATGTTGATCTTTGGAAATAAGGCACACACTGTACACATATGTTCCAGAGGAAAAACTATTCTATAGTTGTTAAATTTCTCCTTTTCAAATTGGCTATAGTTAAAAAATCAGTAAATTGAAATCTCTCACGTACGTTCATTAATATGATGGGGTATTCCCATCTCTAGTACTCTGTACCGTCTGTTTGACGGGGCAGTCAAACAGACCATTTCAATGACGTAACAGAACGCATTAGAAAAGACGCGCTGGAAAAATAGAAGCTGTGTATCCTTTTCTTGCGCATGCAAATAGAAAATAAAAAAGAACAGGCACACAGCGGCCGTGCCCTGCCCAGTCCACAGACGGTGAAGCGTGAAGCGGTCTAGACGCTAGACGGATATGTACCTATGCACCAAAGATTCAATATTCATGATGAAAAATTAATAAAAAAATCCACCAAATTATAATAATTATAAAAGTTTATAAAATATCACAACATTCACAAGTCTTATGTGCTTACGCATAGGGCACGTGCCCTTGTGCCCATTATGACTAGCCGCCACTGCTCGGTAGAGCAACAGATACACTGTTTTCGAAACTGAAAATTCAGCAGATCTTCTAACCTGAAAAATGCAAAAGGTTCATTGCGGTTATTCAGGGCACATGATTCCCGGATTCAGTAGCTATTCACCCCACGGACGTGAGGAATAGTTACTGGTAATAACCTGTACCCGATCCTGAAAATCGCAGCCAGGGAACTGGTCGACTGGATTTCAACAAAAAAAATTTTGAAAAATTATAAATCAATAATAATAACCATAATAATAAGAAATAATGATGATAATAATAATAATTATAATAATAATAATAATAATAATAATTTTGTTTGTCACGGAGTTTTTGACTCTTGCCGAGACCAACATTGTCTTCAAAGACGAGGAGAAACGGACAAAATATCGAGACGTTCTCTTCGAACTTCGCAGACTCCACCCAGAATATACTGTGAAGCTTGTGATACTTATTATAGGAGCTCTTGGTGGAGCAAGATACACTGCTTTCGGAACTGAAGATCATACCGTCATGCCGAAATTCGGCAGATCTTCTAGCCGGAATACGGTCAGACGGTGGTCAACTTGGGTTCATTGCGAATACTCATTGCACACGATTCCCGGACGCAGCCCATGAACGTGGGGAATAGCTCATAACCACCAGCGCCCTGGGAATCGGAGCCAGGAAACAAAATAATAATAATAATAATAATAATAATAATAATAATAATAATAATAATAATGTATTGTAAGTATCTATTTCGACTTAGTACTTAATATACTTAATAGTATAACGTATATTTTGTTCATATAACGAAATATATTTGTTATTATGAACTAGAGGAAAAATAGCGTCAAGGTTGAGTTAAAATCAAGGACGTAAAATTTAACTACATAATCGAACGGTAGAATTAGCATTTGTTTCCCATAAAATACATGTACCTTTATCTGACATGTTTCCAGATACATATTAATAAGCCTCATTTATTGTACTGTGGCCCTGATAGAAACCGAACAATGAAAATTGAAATCACAAATGAAATAATCGCAGAAATGACCTATTTACGCTTCGTCGTGAACAAAAATTTAAATTTGAAAAATGCATCTGAAATACTGGATGGTCACGTTTGGTCATAGTCGCTTGTCTTTTGTTTGTTTAATAACTTGTAAATATATGAGGAAATTTGGTGGATAAGTCCAGGAAATAAAATAACAAATAATGTCGAAAAAATTAAAATTTCTTCTGAAATAAGCTACTATAACTACGCACAGAACTACAATTTTTTGTTAATTTTAGTCCTTGTAGATTAGATGTGAGTGGCACTCACATTTTTGTGATTTTTGTCTAAATGGAAATTGTAACATTCCAAAATATAAATTAAGTAAATGTACACATTTACATATATTTTATACATAAATGAATGAATAGAATGAATTAATAAACAAAAGGAATACAAATTAAATTAATACAGGGTGGCGCAGATGGATCGGGTGGTTTTAAAATACTTGTCAAACTGTCAATTTTAAAGGTATTGGATTGAAATAAAGTGCAAAACGTGTAGTTACAATGGAAGTTTATTAACAAAAAATTAGTAAAGTTAGTTTTTAAAAATTACATCCATCAAATGCCCTCCTTCTCGAGCGACGCATTCTTGGAGTCGGTCCTTAACGTTCCGCATTGCCCGCTCAAGCACATCACCAGGAATTAATGTGATTTCGTTGTGAATTGCTGCCTTCAACTCCTGAATGGTCCGGGGATTGTTCATGTACACCCTTGCTTTTAAATAGCCCCATAAGAAGAAGTCACATACCGTGAGGTCCGATGAGCGAGGGGGCCAATGGAGATCTCCATTACGGGAAATCCAACGGCCAGGGAACAGGGAGCAGGCGGTTACTGTTAATTCGCAGCGTTATGTGAACATGATTGAAGAATTTCTTCTCCCACAACTTGAAGAGAACAATTACGACATGGACAATATGTGGTTCCAACAAGACGGGGCAACTGCACATACCGCTAGGATATCAATGCAAGCTGTACGCGCTCTGTTCCCTGGCCGTTTGATTTCCCGTAATGGAGATCTCCATTGGCCCCCTCGCTCACCGGACCTCACGGTATGTGACTTCTTCTTATGGGGCTATTTAAAAGCAAGGGTGTACGTGAACAATCCCCGGATCATTCAGGAGTTGAAGGCAGCAATTCACAACGAAATCACATTAATTCCTGGTGATGTGCTTGAGCGGGCAATGCGGAACGTTAAGGACCGACTCCAAGAATGCGTCGCTCGAGAAGGAGGGCATTTGATGGATGTAATTTTTAAAAACTAACTTTACTAATTTTTTGTTAATAAACTTCCATTGTAACTACACGTTTTGCACTTTATTTCAATCCAATACCTTTAAAATTGACAGTTTGACAAGTATTTTAAAACCACCCGTAGGTATAGGTATATACTATATAAACAAATATATCATAACTTAAAATATTAAGAACATTCACAGTATCAGCTTTCGAGATTTAGTTTGATACTAAAAGAAGCTTGAATCAAAATGCATTCAACTGCGATGCTTATTATGTGGATAGGTTCATTTCCCAAACTATTATCTGCTTTTCCAAACTGAAGACGCTGTTAAACTGCGGCAGCTACTCTTAACTAACTCACTTTGTACACCTACTTTATACGGTATAATCTTCCTTGAGTGCACATAAAATCTTCTGTTTCAGTGTTTCGTAATTAGTGTTCCACCTTATTAAAGTTTGTTGCACATTCGAGAATTCCGGTGGTTCATTTCAATTTACGGAGATTTAACTGGAAGACATGCATGAGGCTCCAGCAAGATTTGTAGCTGCTAATAAAGTGCCACCAGTGATAATTGTGTGCCTACTTGTTCTTAACGGTCTAATACCTGAGTCGGGCTGTTTTCAATTTCTATATTTTTACTCGTAAAATATAAAAGGAAAACGGATAATCACTAAAAAACAATAATTGTCTTTTTCCGCTCTTTGTAAACAATTATTAATATTGTTTACAAACAGCGGATGATAAATTTTGAGCAGAAGATTTATTAAAATTTTTATTATTTATTTTAGTAGATACGCTTTTATTTCTGCAGTTAAATTTAAATATAGTTGCAGAAGCGGTTGGTAGTGTCTTAGGAAATGAAGATTTCATTATAATTTCTTCAATTCAATTTATAAAGGACTTATAAAAGTAAAGGTACATGATTGCAAAACTAATTTGAACCGAAATCGTTTCTCAAATGTACGAAATAGGTAATTTATAATCTTAGATTACATGTTTTAGCATCGGTGTGAAAACAGCACCTTAATATCGCTCCCGAAATTGGCTGAAGTTGGGACGCACTATATTTTTCGAGAAAATTGATATTGCTGGGTGTTATCTGTTTTTCATCCCCTAGGACCCATTTCAAGTCAATGATTTTTATACTGAGTAGTCTATATGATATGGGTATTACGTGTACCAATGGAGAAGTTGGAACGCTCAATACTTTTCGAGAAAATTCAGATTGTTTGTTTTGGGTGCTATTCATTCCCTGGGACCTTTTTGAAGTCGTTCTTTTTCATACCAAGCAGTATATATAAAAATAAAATTTCGTGTACCGAATGAAAATTTCGACGTCTTATGTTATCCGATGATTCTATTTTGGTTGCTATCTCGTGTTTACCCTCTGAGCCCCTTTTCTATTTCCAAATTTTTGTACTAAGTTATATACTCTACTTTGGTAAAGGATTCTCGTATACGAAATAAGAACTAAGGATGCGGTGAGTTTTCCATGGAATTTAAGGAGCACTCAGGAATTGAGGTTATGTTCATGCCTCTAGTATTTTAATTTAAATAAAATGATTTATCTATACGAATTAAACTCTTTTCAATTTATACTAATTCTATGTCTGTTTTAAAATATTAATTGAAAGTACACTGATTCAACACTTATTTTTAGGTTGAAGTTTGACTGCAATATTTTTCAAAGAACTTATTCTAAATAATAATAATAATAATAAATGGACTTTATTGAAAGAAATTAATAATACAATTGAATCGGTGAGAATAAGAACAGTAAAAGTCCAATTATTACAATTTTGGGAAAACGAAAAAAACTCCTAAGTTAAATATTAAAGTTACGAGTTTCGTATGTACACAAAAGTTTTAGTGTATCATTTCATACGTCGTTTAAACTAAAAATAAAATCTGTTGGTTCATGATTTTTTCATTTATACACAAAAAACTAACTTGGACTTGTACTGTTCTTAATCTCAATCTGCATATTATTAAAATATTTGACCAAATTTTTCTTTTTTTAAATAAACAACATGTAAAAACACACTTTTATTACACTATCAAACACAGAATAATGAATCTTAATCATGAGCACGACCATCATCATCTCTATTGGTGGTTGGCCATGATATAATAAAAAAAAAACATAAAACATAAAACACACCACAGAAATTGACAACCTCCCTACTGAAAGCCTAAGGCTTGTGTAGAGGGAGGGTACACATGAAAAAAACGCAGACACACAACGATTCCCTGGGAGAGGTGCCATTTCTACCCTGGCGAGATTCGAACTCGCGCCACAATATACCCATTCTATTAGTCACAGGCTATCACCCAGCACCTAACAGACTGAGCTATCGCCACGGCGATAGCTCAGTAATATAATAATAGTATAATAATAACGTAATATTAACATTAGTAATAATAACGTATAATATGGTAATAAAACTCTAGCTGGATTCTGATTTGGTTTCACTAGCTTAAAAGTGTAAGATGTACCTAACTCTGTCAATAAAATCAAGGCGCTTAACATAACCTGGATGAAATGCTTCATACATAAACTGCATGTATTTGGAAATCGTAAAGTTCTCCTTTTCGCTACTTGATAGATTTTTGCAAGTTTTTTTAAAGAACGTTGGCCACCAGTTTTTAAAATCTAGTATGTCGTTTTGCAAGAAATAATACGTATGGTAAAAGGCATATTTTTTGTGGAATTTTTAATCATTTCCTCATATTCCTCAGGAACGTAAATACGATCACATTATTTTCTGATCAATCTTTTTTAAAATCTGATCAATCAATATATTTTAAATGATATTTTAATAAAATAACTGCACATAAACAACAAACACCCTCAAGTAGCACTAAAACAGCTGATTGTGATTGCGTATCAAGTCTCTCCGCTGGGAATAAGAACCGTAGAAGTTCGGACTTGTACTGTTCTTACACTCAATGCTCTACGATGAGCGCTGCTATACGCCTTAATATAGTGATATTGGTGCTGTTCTTACACTCATTTGATGCAGCCTTGTAATAAAAACAAAATGGCTATGTCATGTCAAAATGTCGAATTTTGGACGTTCTTATTCTCACCGATTCAATTACAATTCAAACGGGTAATCTAATAACATGTTGCTGGAACTTGGCAAAGTCTAGCTAACCAGCTACTCTACTCAACCAAGTAACAGCATCAGAGATTCGGACAATAGACATCAGTGGTGATAATTAATATAAAAAAAAAATAGGTACATAAATACTACTAATCCAAACTTGCCACTAACAACTACAAAGTGTATATTACAATAAATCGATTTCCCTGTTTAGCAGGTATCTTTTGAATTTTTTTTTGAATGTGCATGACATAATTCCCAAAAGGTTATGAGGTAAACTGTTGTAAAGTTTAACGGCATTATAATGAAAACTTCTCTTAAAAAGCGCTGTACGATACTGAGGCATGGTTATTCCGGAAACGTTACGTAAGTCAATCGTGTGGACTTCAGATCTAAACGAAAAAATATTTAAGATGGGTTGGGACTGAGAATTTTGAATTAATTTAATAAGAAACACACCAAGATGGTGTAACCTACGACTATCCATACTCAACCAGTTAAGACTAATACGGCTAGGGGTTACATGATCGTATTTTCTCAAATCACATACTAATCTTACACAAGAGTTTTGAACTTTCTGAATGCGATTAGTTACCAAATCCAGACAAGGACCGTATATAAAATCACAATAATTAAAGTTTGAAAGCACAAGTGTCTCACACAGATTCTTTTTTAATTTAAAATTTAAAATTTGATGATTAGAATAAATAGGAGTAAAGAGGTTAATTTTTTTGTTTGTTAAACTTAACCTTCTGGAACATGATTTTGGTTTAGAGAATCATCAATTCATGTAATTTTGAAACAATTGAAAAGGTAATGCTGGGTTATGTTTTTTTTTTGGTAACTTTGAAATACATTTCTGGATTTTTCAGAAATTATACAATGTTACTACACTTTTTTTGTAGCCCGGTATATTCTCTACATATAATATATGTTTTTTATTGAAAGGAGATGCCAAAAACAACTAGTGCTCCACGGGCAATATGCCCCGACTGGCGTTGCATTAGTCCTGCATCTCTATGGAAGTCGTCACAGCTTTCATCGAGACCAACCGCCAGAAAATGACCGATTTCGCGCTTGTTATGCGCTTGTCAGAGTGCCATAGGTAGTGGAATAGATGAACGATGTTGCGACATGATTGCCTAAGGGGCATCGTGAATGTTAGTAGTGGTGACAAACACACAGTAATGCCTTCTTTGGGTGTTTGCTACTATCCGTCTGACAAATGTTTTCAAATTGACAGACAGATAGCGTCCTGTTTTTGCGCAGGCGCCATTATAGCGGTGACGTCTATTGGCTTTGAGGAAGACAATCCTACAATCTCCTTATTTATTGGAAGGACATGGCGAAAACAACTACTCCACGAGCAATGTGTCCCGACTGGTGTTGCATAATAAAATAATGGTTCACCTTTTTTATAGTTTTATTACTCTTATAACAAGAAATAATTTTATTATGTAGAAACAAAAAATACCGGAGTATTTATATTGTATGTTACTGGCTGCAATAATTACTATAACATTACCCTAACTAATGTGATATCATCAGTCACAATTACCACTCTACTCTAATATGGCAAAAAAGATAATGATATCAAAAATCGATTACCTAGTATAATTAAAATAATGAATATAATTTTGTAAACCCGAAGCGTTGTATATGGGTTTAAAAGGTATGCAGGTCACATAAGGATGATATGAATAATGCATTACTAATGAAAAACAAGTCATGACAGTTTGTGAATATTATGGTGTATTTATTGAGGCTGAAAGATACATCTAGAATTTAAAATAGATTTGGTTAAACCGAATTGGTAGAGGATAGGCCAGAATGGTACCCTAGCACCATTTACTGAAAACATTGTAGGTATTCCTAAAAACCTAAAACTACACTAGCAAATATAGATATATCATTATCAAGTTTAAATTTCCCGGACTGGTTAATATATATCTTCAGATTTACTGATACGATTGGGTAAATCACAAGAAATCTGAAACTATAGATGCATAGAAAAGCAATAAATTAGTTCAATTAATTCATGGATGGATGGATTCAGGATGATTCATTTGAAATACAAAACTTAAGTTCGATTTTTGAAAATAGTGAACATTTGACATCGCGATAATGATGCAAAACTCTAATATTTTAAAATATGTCAGTATAAATTTCTATTAAACTAAGCTAGATATTTTCTTAAATATTTTTATTACTCCATTCTTTTGCAACATGCTGTATATTTGTTTGCTTTATATAAACAAATATGTACATTTAAAATATTAGTATTCTATTAATATTTCCAAAAGTGAGTTTCCATAATACTCGAATCAACGAAATATTCCTACAGACCATGTTTGTAAAATTCTTATTTGATTTCTTATTGACCAATAATTTTTTATTTTGATTTCAGTTCATTTCATTTTCTTAGCACAACTACTTTGTACCGGTCAAACATGAAACATTGTGGCTATAGCAAAGTTCAGCCAACGACAATTATTGACCAGTTGACCAAAGATATAGGTACACTTTATGCCGTTGGTAGAATAGTAACTATTATTGGCTAACGTTGCAATTTTGCTTATTCCACTCTTAACCACACTTTTTACACGCCAATTTACGAGGGATTTCTGGGACGAAACCCTCGTTTATTCTTTTTGGATAAGCTAGGCTCCCGAACGTATACAATTCTATTGTACCAAGCTCTATATTATGTGTGTCACGTCGCACCTGATATTTCTCTTTTAGTTTAGTATACATTTCATTTGCATTAAGTTGAAACATTCAGTCTCGTGTAGCAGTGAAGATAATGGAAACCTAAAAAGAGCTAACGTTGTGTGGTATTAAGTAAATTCTTTATATCCAGCTTTTATAAATAGTGCCTTCCCTTATTCATTTTACCGTTTTAATTTTACGACCTAAAAGGATATTTTGTCACCGGGTACATTACTAGTTGTATTTCCTTTATGCTCTTGGTATATATAGTTCTATCTTATTATATTTTCATTCACATGGGTGTGTATAGTGCAAGATTGAGAGGTAGTGGTGGGTTATTGTTGCATAAGTTTAAGGCCCACCTGGGTAGGATTGGTACGTCTCTCAGGGAGTGCTTGTGCATCTGCTTTTATATTTAAAGAAAGGAGGTCATTTGCTTTTGTTCATGTGTGCTATGTTATTTATATATTTAGTTATATTAAAAAGATGGTAACGGTAGAGTGTTCCATTTAATGTAATTTCGCAATTAACTGATGTCTTCATTTGTTTTGTTGTGTTAAAAGTCATTTTATATATTCCAGCAACATACGCTGGAACTTCTAGGTAGTTAGCCCTCTAGTCACAGACGTGACATATTTTATAAAAAAAAAAAAAAATTGTTCAAAACATTTAAACAACGCCCCTGTAAAAGTTCAAATACTGTCTTTAATCTGACTCCGCCCCTGTTCGTCGCGACGGCACTTGTACTTTTCGCGGTTTTCACTTTTTCAGTTCGATTTCACTTCGCGAGGTGGCACTGGTGCACTATTCGTGGTTCTTTGGTAAGTTCTTTGGTACTGCTAAGTCTATGGGTACTACCGAAACTTTTGACCGAACACAATTTCATACACTGTTGACCACAGAGTATTTTCTTACTGTTTGCTTAATGTGTTGTGTCTGTTAATCCGTGGTACTCTGTAGCTTCAAAATCCTTGGTACTTCGTCTGATGATCTGTGTCTATGACATGGACATAAATAATATTTTCTAATATAAATTTTGAATAATTATTTGAATATTAATTTCTTAAATATGGATACTCATATTGTTGACAATATATTATGTCATCATTACCCCAGGAAGTTGTTTATCAATTAGATACCATTTACTAGATTTTCTTTTTTCATTTGCCTTTATTCAAATAATATCCGGAGGTCGCTGTTTTCTATATGTTGTTATATATGTTATGTCAAATAATGGTAGACTTATAGACCTGGTAATTTGTAACATATATTTTGTGTTCACTGGATTTATTTCTAATGATCTGTATATCTCACTAACATAGTATTTACCACATGATTATGGAATTGGTAAAATATAATCCTTTGTATTTAGGTCATTATCATTATGAATGGGCGATGTTTTGTGTTAGTATTAACTATAAGCTACTTGTTTTGGCCATCAAAGATATCCTTATGTTAGAATGATTATGATTATCTTTAGTCCATTGGATATTTCTGAATGACATTCTCAATTCTGAAGGTAACTATTATTTGGAAAATTTAAATTTATAATGTCTTTAGAACAAAATATTCTGAATAACTGTTTTATACATATTAATATTTTTAATCACAGTATCTTCTTTATTAAGAGCATCTGAGGTCCGTAAAATAATGTTTTCTCTGCCATATAAACATGTTTTGTGCGGATAAACTCTTCTTTGCATAAGTATGTCTTACCTACAGATTTTTTTGTTATAACTATCGTATTTACGTTTATAAATTTATTTATAAAGTCATTACCTTTTAAATCCTTCAGATAAGTCGTCCTGAAATATATGAAATAATGGAATTGATGTATGTTTTGCTATATTTGTTCTGTTGATTATTGTTTCGTTTAGTCAGTTTTAATAATGTATTTTCAACAAAATTTTCCGGATAATATTTCTCTTCGGGAATCCATTCGGTTTTTGTTTCTATACAAATTTCAATTCTACTAGTATTATATAATTATCAAAAGAATTTTTGATGTTTACACATTTTACATTATTCTTCATTGTTTAAAACGAAGATAGTTCTTTGAATATAATAGAAAACTGAAAATGATTCCAGTTTGGTTAACAAAACACCTATCCAGCAGGTTTCTTGTCAAACCCACTCAGATTTTATCACGCAGTCAATCACGTATTTTAACCAATACTGTAATAAACAATTTCCTACAGTATTTTCAAGTAAGGGTAGCTGCAGAGAGAAGGAAATGAGACTTAATATCTTCAATTTGCTGTGTATGTCAACTTCCCCTCAATTAACAATTTGACGTGATTTTTTCATTTCGATTTGCCTTACTTCATGAAGTTCTCAGGATGGATCCAATCAAAGAGTTTTTGAACTCTTATCTCACGAGCGGACGAACCGATTTCAACTTTTCGGATGTCACTAGATTGCTGCTCTTATACTCTTCAAAATGACGTATCAAGAGCAGGGGTGGCGACTGATGTTTTAAAGTTGGGGCAGAGATGAATTGGTATTTCAACTTCGAAAACTAACTTGGCCTATTTTTAGTAAATCTTATATTTGATACAAAATTATTTGCGATTGTGAATAGATAAAAGAGGGTGAGTTCCAGTTACTTGATTATTATAATTTTAATTTTTGGCATACTGTACAGGATGTATATTTTATTTCTGGCTACCCTTAGTATCCCCCCTAAATGGTAAACAATACAGAAGAGGTTAAATTGCAGAAAGTAGTTGCGATTTTGAAACAAATTAGCCGCATGGAAAAAATATTGCTGTATTTTTCAATTTCTGAAATACTAAAAATAATAATTGATGCATAAAATTATCTATATATTTTATTAAAAAATAATAAATGATAGAGCGTATATAAATAATAAAATGTGTTACTTAAATCTTCGCGAACTCTTGATTTTGCAAGTAATAATAAAAAGTAATAATAAGTAAAATAAGTAAGTAAGTACGGGCACCCTGTATATATAATATAACATAATATATAATAGTACATATTCTCTCATTTAATTTCTATTTTATTTTACAAACTACCTAGTCATATACTATGAAGGGACGAGTTCTTTTAAGGTTATGTAGAGTCTTTAATATAGAAGACATTATACTTTCTAATAATATAATTATTACTACATAATTTCATATAATTATACTTTCAGAGTTCTTGCCTTTTCGCTTTTAATTATATACAGATTGTTTTTCTGACTCTGTAATTCTAAGATTTAAAGCGTAAAAAATATTGCAGCAAATCAGTTATCTTGAGTTTTAGTCCAAATATAATGTTTGTTTTTTTTTCATAAATACCATAAGTCTTTCTGCAGAGGAAGCCTTTTGTTCTTAAATACTACACTTGTTTTCAAATCCAAAGATATTCATGTTTTCTTCTTCTTCACTAATATGTTATACCTATTGTTGTATCATTTCTCCTACTTTTAGCGGACTGGTTCTGTTTCCAAAAACATCTAGGAGTTTATTGATATCAGTGTTGGACAATTCATCAGCCTTGACTTATCATTTTAACTCTAATTAGACATGGCGGAACAAGATATACGGATAATGTCTGTAACCTTTTTGTGGTGCGTTTTCATGATTCATAGTTCCCTTTGGGATTACTCCATCCGTAACATAACAAAAATCAGGAAATTAGAAGCATACAAATTAAATATTCAAAGTGCATAATTCAAAGTGCAGTGCAGTACTTCTAAAGTTTGTCCCAAAATACCATTGTATAATATGTAATAAAATAAATATTTGATAAAATAACTAAATTTCATAAGTGGTTTTTCTATTTTATACAAAATTCTGCAATATTACATGTCATATTTTAAAATATGCCTAAATAAAATAATCATTATAATAAAATTTAAAAGAATTAAACACTTAACTAGCTTTTTCCTAAACGTTTCAAGTTGATCCTCAACTCTTCGTCAACAGAACGTTTGTATGATCTGGTAACATCCTTCTGGAGTAGGGGAAGCCACTTTGATCCATGAATATTGTTTCTAACAAGAAAAAATTATCACCATTAAGGGCCGATCTTTTCATCTCTTTATAAAATTGCTTTTAACTAAAGAAACTTTGGGGAATTCACCTTCTTTAACAGAAGGTGAATTTATCTGGCAGTTAAAAAATTGCATCTTTTCAACACAATTTAACTGCTCTTTTGTAAAAAGACTGTTTAATGATATTGGCAATACTGATTAAATAAGAAAGTCTATACAATAAAGTGAGACAGATGAAACTTTGAGGAATTCACCTTCTTTAACAGAAGGTGAATTTATCTGGCAGTTAAAAAATTGCATCTTTTCAACACAATTTAACTGCTCTTTTGTAAAAAGACTGTTTAATGATATTGGCAATACTGATTAAATAAGAAAGTCTATACAATAAAGTGAGACAGATGAAATGCGTCAACCATAATCAACAAAATATGTCAATCATGATAACATTACCTAGCTATAACATACTGTGGGTGGCTATAACCATCTATAACTTGTTTTAAGTTCTAGTCGTTTCTGGAATCTCTAGTTTAAATGTAATATTCAGAAGTGTAAAAATGTCTTACCAGGATGATACAGTGAAAAACTTGGAACCAAATTGCCCAAAAATTTGAGGCCCTTAAATAGTGCAAATAGTAGCAGTTCGGTCTTCCGTTCAAAATATGATTCAATAAAACATGTCATAAAATCTAACAGATACGTAGATATCATTTCTTTTTTTATTATTAACCTGTTAGTGTGATGCCGTAAATGTTGCTCGACTTCTTCTAGAATATTTAACACCGTTCTTTTTGATACTTGAAATCTTATAAATTCTTCATCATCCCAGATGATTAAATTGTCTATATGAGGTCTTACAATATATATTTTTCGTTCGCGCTTTGCAATATTTACCATGTTTATAATTTTATGATCTAATAATACTTCTTCTTCAAAATCAATAATGTTTTCCATTATAAAAATATATTTTTTGGTGTTTTATTAATCAAACGGTTTACTAACACTCAAGTTGTAAAATTCCTGACGTCAGAAATCTCTTTGTAACAACTTATAGGCCAGTAAAAGTGACCGATAAGTTAAAGAGCAAATAGAGAACTTTAAAGACAGGATTTAATTTAAAACACAGTGAAGAAACCCATTTTGTAGTTACAAAAATCAGTGCCTAACTGCTTAATAAATTGAGAGTAGGGCCAAGAAAGGCTCTTAGTAACACATACTACCTTAAATTACTACTAAATCTATCGCGTAGGTGTTAAGTTTTAAAATTTGAATTTTATTTGTTAGATAGGTAAGGAAAGTACTTACATTTAAAATAAAAAATATTAGTTCAACTACCTGTTGATGGATTAAAAAATACAGATTTATGATTCTGGTACACATTGTTACTAAAAATACGAGTATCTGCAAATTCTATTGCAAGCAATGCATCCCATTTGCTAATTTACATGGTATTCTGGTACAGGAAACTCTCTTATATTTTCGGATAAACTAGGTCAGCAAACTATACAATTCCATTATGTAGAACTCCACATTGTGTCTGTCACGTCGCACCTGGCACCTCTCTTCTAGTTTAGTATACTAATTTCATCTGCATTAATTCGAAACGTTCTGGGGTACATGTAATATCGGAAACAATTGAAAATTCAAAGCGACCTAATGAAAACTATCCTCAGCTGTAGCTTTTAGAAGTGATGTTTTTCCATTTCACTCATATTAAATTTATTTTTATTGTGCATTTTTTATAGATATATTTTATTAGGTTAATAATACAGAGTGGGCCATATTTTAACGTGAATTCAGGAAAATCTAAAAGGATGTTTCCGGATATTCCGGGAACAAATCCAAGAATTCTTGGTATGTAAAATTTGAGAAAAAACAAACATTTATATTTCTTTAACTTTTTTATGTGTCAAGTGAAAAATAATATGAAAACTGTGAAAATGACATAGAAAGATGAAAATAATAAATTTGTTGTCGAACTAGAAAAAATATATTGGATTTGTAAATAAACAATATAATTAAAATTAGCGATTATTTTTAAGCTCTATTTTTATTTCCGGCATCCTGAAATTAAATTGGAACTATACCAAAATACATTTTACTGAGATGTTACAGTTTGAAGTGTTTGTGGACAGGAAATCAGGAAAATCTGTGATTGCTTTGAATTCAGATAAAGTCGAGTATGATTGTTAGAATTTAGTATAATATAAATATACTTGAATTCACTCCCTTATAAAGTGGATTACAATTGCTTTACTTTTCTGAATAGGTGAACAACTTTAATAAACATCTTGCAAATAATGCAAGTTGGAAATAAATTTACTTCCACATAATCTTATTAAGACCTATGTAGAAAAAGTACTTTCCAACTTTATTCATCTAACAATAATAAACGGAAAAATGTTGGTCTAGTTTATAAGTTTTCCTTTAGTTTTATAAGTTTAATACTCTTGAAGTAACAGCACAGTTATATATAGGGTGATTCTAAGTAATTCCATCAGTTATTCCTGCGTGAAAGAATGTCCTTAAACCTTACCTTAAAATGTCCTTTTCTCCTCATTTACCTTAATAAAATTGTACGAAATATGTTCCGTGCTGAAACTTTGTGCTGAAATGGATGTAAAGAATAACTTTTAAATTTATTTATAAAAATGAAGTACCATAAATGGTAAAAACAGGTTCTTATAGGTGGTACAAGTAAGAGAGACCCGGGTTGGTTGTTACAATTTTAAGATACATATTTTTACAATCATTTATTGAAAAACTTAAAAAACAATGATTGTTTTTGTAGATTTGTTCCTAAATAAAAATAAAAGTAACACTTTTTTATATTGAACACAAAATGAGATATTTACGTTTCTAACAGGTAGCGTCAATTGTAACAACTGACCTCATAATGGGGTTAGTTGTTACTTCTTTAGGGTTGGTTGATAAGCAAGCAAGTTAACAAACTTAAGCATCGTCATCTGAGCCGCACTTTTGCCATATAAAAGATGACTGCATCTACACACTTTTCATGAGCCCATCCATGGCATTTTGTGCACTTTATCCATTCTTCTCCAGGTTTAGATTTGGTAAAAGTTTCAGCACATACCAAGCAAAAGGCATCATCGTCATCACATGACTCATCGTCAGATTCTATATGTTTTTTAAACTTTTTTATTGATTTCCCTTTTTTCTGTTCTGCAATATTTTTCTTCCCTTTACTAAGTTTCATATTTTGTTTATTTTTCCTTTCATTTCGTTTCGTTCCGCTTCCAATTCATTTTTATTGGGAGTGTCTGTCAGAATTGCAGTTTTAGGACGTTTGGACCTTTATCGATCATTTTACGAGGTTCCTTTTTTGGAAATGGACGTATATTAAAAGGGCTCTAATACACGGTATAATCCGTAGACATATAACATAATCTGAACAGCCAGGTTGTGGAGATTTAGACCTACTTGGAACACCTAGTGGAAAAATGAACATTTCAGCAGTTGGGGGCTCAGATGAAGGGCTATCGGATTGCTAATGGACTCTCGATTGACATTATACTTTTATTTCATACTGTCCAGTAAATCTACTTACCCTGCACTGATTTATGGTCAGTATATGGAACATTACAGTATCTGACAGTTTAAATCAATTCTTGACATTTATCCGTTTTAATTTAGAAAACTAAAAGTCAAGCAAAAATAAATAATGCTTTTCTATCGATTTCAGTGAAGCTACGAGGTTATGGAATTTATTTAAAATTTCCTCTGAGCACTCTATTATTATTGTTATTATTATTATTATTATTATTATTATTATTATTATTATTATTATTATTATTATTATTATTATTATTATTATTATTATTATTATTATTATTATTATTATTATTATTATTATTATTATTATTATTATTATTATTAAATATAGAAAATACTCCTTGAAGGTTATTTTGCTGCTATTACAATCTGATCAAAGGTAGTTCAATGAGTAATTTGGTTCTATCCTAATTTAACTAAAGTTGAAAATTTTAGAGCTAAGGTCTTACTCACTAGTGTACCTTAGAGTCTGGTAACTTAATTACATTAACACTAACGTGTAACACTAACCGCACAATCCTCTGATTTTATACTGATATAATCAGTTCACTAACTCAAAGGGCTTAACCCTCTTAAACCTTCTTACTATGTTAGTGTTGTCGAGGAGCTGGATGGCCTCGATGTTCACATGTTAATGGAGTCGTTGTTCATGAGTCCTTGCAAATTTAGTAATTGTCTGCTCTACAGTGTCCATCTAAAGATCTCGATGAAGGTCGCTGTTTGACGATGTTCCGCAGTACTTTGTTCTGAAATCTTCGAATGATTAATATGTTACTCTTACTGGCACAGCCCCACAGCTGTATTCCATAGGTCCATACTGGCTTGAGAATTTGTTTATACAATAGTATTTTGTTATAAGTTGATAAGCGGGAGTGTCTACCAAGTAGTCAGTACATTTTCTTATATCTGATGTCTACCTCTTCTATTTTCTTTTTAACATGGACTTTCTAGCGAAGTCTTGCATCTAATGTGATGCCTAAATATTTTGCTGAGTTTGCATACGGAATCTGGGCATTGTTCATGTTAATAATAGGCATTTGTTGTTCTCTTTTATTTGCGAAATTAATCGGCACTATTATTATTAAACCAAAGAAAGTTATTATATTTCAAAAGAATGTTAAAATCACCTTGGATGTTAAGACTGTTAAGATAGTGTTGCAATTTGAATATTGTCAGATTTTTTATTAGTTTAAAATTTACAATAATAAATTTCTATTTTAAAATGACGACAGTATGAAATAAATCATCATAAGATACACATCCATTAGGTATTGACAGGACTCGTTTAAACTTTCAAGACTCAGACTCCGGGAGTAAAATACTATTCATGCCTTACTTTCAAAACACACATATCAATGCATAATATTATCCATGTGACTTGAAGGTATGTATCATGAAGCCATATTCATAGTCGACCAATTACCTAAGCCCGTTCAGAGAGTACTCGTATTCAAGCTATTACACTTGATTTCAAATTCAGATATTGATTAGTTCGTTAGAAGTCTGCCTTTGATAAGCTTTCCTATAATCCCTAATGAAAATATATGAGGGAGGATAAATAAGTACATACTTCATAGTAACATCATAGTAATAAACCCATAAATCAGTGATAAATAATCCTTATATTGTGTCAAGTAGGTATAATAATTAACTTTAAAATTACGAATTCACATTGTGGTTTCCATGGCAAAGTTATTTCAAATTGAATTGGTTACGACTCGTAATTAATTAATATTTGTTTTGGAATTAAAACCCACAAATGATCTTATTTTACAATAATATAACTAAATAGGATAAGAATTGTTTCACTACAGCTACAAACACACGATACGTAACATTAAATTAAATTTTACGACTAGGTATGGGCATTAATAATTATATACCTAGTGCACTAAATTATATCTAACAGTCGGTATTAAATTAGCCAGAACTGATTTAATAACAATTACCCACCTACTATGTGGCTGCTATTATTAAATAATGGTTATTACTTTATATTAAACATGAGCTAGTACTAGCAGCGAGATAAATATCAAATATATACCTGCTATGTATTAACTACCAAATATTATGTACTTTCTGTAAGAGTATAACTGAACAAAAGTAGATATACAGGTGGTATACCGTAAAGACCTGATTGAGTCAGCATAAAAATTTATCTTTTTCCAGGCAATCAGAAATCATAAAATTCACGTAATTAATATGAGGACTTGAAAATTTTTCTTTGACATAAAAACAATTTTTTAGAATTTTAAGAACAACTTTTCTGAAAAGCATGAAATTCATCACAGTACATTATTATTTATAAAAATTGGGTTCTATTCAATACACCCTAACATGATATCAACTTGCGCTATAACAAGAAATGGCATGGTATATAATAATAATAATAATGATAATTATAATAATAATAATAATGATAATTATAATAATAATAATAATAATGACTTTATTATGGAAACCAGCGGAGATAAATATAGAAAGACAAATATAGAAATTATAATATAGAAGCTAGTTGGCTACCTTAAAAGGCGAAGTTCAGTTGCTCTTTTATACACAAGTTCAAGAGATAATATGGATCTTATCTTTCGAATACCAGTCTCAATACAATGTGTTCAATTATAAAGAAGAATGACTTCCTATAAACGGAAATAACTTATGTATCTATGTACCGTGAGTAAGAAAAGTATGGAATATATTCATTATTTCCTCAAATATATTTTGAGAAAATCCTCAGTGATTTTTTAAATGGAACATCCTTTAATTTTTTCAATAGGCGTTCTGTCGTCAATAAATTGGTTGCTAGGCTACAGGAGCTACAAAGTCTATGCCCAGCATGTTACTCAATAATGTCGCCAAGCCGTAACTAATAAATTAATAATGCCACATATAGGCTGTTTCATGGTGACTACCCATTAGAATATGTCAGAGACTACTTATATTTTAAGAGTGAAAATTAGGACACTGAAATTTATATTTAACAAAGATATTCATATAGGAAGTTGTTGTAATTAATGTTTTCTAGCTATACCTTAACAGTTGTTTAAATGCATACAGGGTGCTGAAAATTTAGTATCAAGTTTCATTAGCTTCAAGTCAAGAAAAGTAGATTTTATGTCCGAATTACTGACACCACCCCATCTCATAACCCCATATAACAATAACTAACACAGACTGCACTATATAAAAATGTTTAAAAAGTTTAATATCTAAGAAATATTTTACATATTCAGTGTGGCCCATTAAGAACCAGGAAACCCTTCTAAAAAATGTTTGGTAAACGCGATTCCAATGAATTCTTTTGTTTATATTGGCTACTTTAAAGTATTGTTTCAACGTTATTATTAATTTGTGAAATAAGTAAAGGAACAGTATTCTAGATTAACAATAATTATTAGAGTTTCCAATGCCCTACTATATATCTTTTAAGTGAAACACAAATTCAATAAACTTGAAACATTTAAGGCTCTATAAAAAAATTATTCTTCAATACAAATTGATGAAATTTGGGCCACAGGGGTTTTAAGTGGTGCTGAAGAATGCCACGATGTAAAATTTTTAATACAAAAATAAAAAAAGTAATTTTCAAAGAATTGATTGAAAAAAAATCGTAGTAGGGTGAGGATTAGCAGTTGGCCCATCATAATAAGTTCAACAAGTACATCTAGGAGGCTAATATATTTATAAAAAAATTTATTGGAATCGCAGTTACTAAACATTTTTTAGAAGGGTGTCCTGGTTCTTAATGGGCCACACTGTTTATACATTGTACAAAATTAGAGGTACTTATACATATAAGCTTCTAATTTTGCTTAGAAGCAATAATTTCATTTGCATTTTAGTATTGAAAATACTT
Organism: Pogonocherus hispidulus; assembly: GCA_963924545.1. Taxonomy (NCBI): domain Eukaryota; kingdom Metazoa; phylum Arthropoda; class Insecta; order Coleoptera; family Cerambycidae; genus Pogonocherus; species Pogonocherus hispidulus. The sequence continues at coordinate 18,287,818 of OZ004696.1, forward strand.
ATGGGAGCGTATATATGGGAGCTGTCTCTTAAAATGTTAACGCTTAGCGGTATGCAAAAGCAAGCGACCTGGACATGGGCACGTCCTCTCCTCAGATGGAGACGACCTAGCCTAACTGTATTGCTATAATAAGCAGTCTATGTTTATTGTTTATGCTTGGGTTACATGGTTCCTTGACTTAAAGAGATTGTTTGGTTGTATCACGGTAGTGGCCCCTTGTAATTCGAGCACGTTGAATAAAAAACTTCCCAGTACATGTTACAGTGATTTATGAACTGATGTTGAATGTAAAATAAAAGTTTGGTATTTACTGATCGTTGTAATAGGATGAACAGGATTATTATTTTATTAATTTAGACTAACATATATACTGGGTGGACCCTGAAAAAATGGAAGAGTTTATAGAAATTTGCTTGATTCCAAATGCCTTTGGCTAGTTCCCAAGATGGCAAATCTGTAGGCTTTGCCATGACGAACAAGGCCATTTTGCATTGGATAAGACGCTTAAGAAAATCACTCTATATTACTGGTTTCCTCGAATTAGAAGATTTGTTAAAAAATGCATTGCATCATGTTTAAATTATTGGATTTCTAAAGATTCAATAGATCATGATCAAATTAAACAAAAAGAACGATACGATAGCCATAGAGCAAAAGCTTGCAAATATGAAAAAGGGGCTTTAGTAATGGTTTTTAAGGCCGATAAACCTCCAGAAGAACATTAGAAGTTGTTGGCTAGATAGAAGAACATAAGAAGTATAAGGTTATGTTCAGTACATAAGAAGAGTTACAGAACATACAGGAACGAAAGGTAAGAGTTACGGAACATACAGTTACAGGACATACAGAAGTATAAGAGTTCAGGACCCTTATACTGGCAGTACTGCCAAATGACCGCTATGAGGTTGAAGACCTTAGGGAAAATTTTAGGCGAAAAAAAAAACTATTATTGCAGTAGATAAGTTGAGGTCATAGGTGCTTCTGAGAGATAAGCGAAATATCAGGCCTGATCAAGAATGAATGTGTGCACACTTGTATAGAATGTTTTGATTCAACTTTAGTTCTGTGCGTAGCTTGAAGTATTATGAATTCAGTTCTGTGCGTAGCTTGAACTATTATGATTAAAGATAAGTTATGTGTAATACTTGAACTGTACTGTCAGGAATATGTTCTGTGCGATGCTTGAGCTAACTTGAGACTAGCAAAACGGGGCGGTCTTGTGCAACGCTTAGACTAACCCTTGACCGAATAGGTTTCTTGGAAAATTCTGTGCGTAGCTTGAATGTGAAAACACTTAAATGATTCAGTGCTTAGCTAAAGTATTATTGAGTGAATATTTGTCACTAATAGAGTTCGGTGCTTTGCTAGAACTTGTAAATAGAGTTCGGTGCTTGGCTAGAACTTAGAAAAAATGATAAAATTCCAAACTGGGTAACTGTTGGATTGCCAAATTGGAATTGATAGCGAAAGTGAGGATGACTCCTGTGGACAGTCGTCTAGTCAGGATGGTCGAATGTAAGAAAACATTCAAGACTTCACCTTGAGTGCGACCACGACCAAGGAACGGGGCCCTTGTATAAACATACTCGGAGCTCGGGTGAAAGCTGCTGACAAGTGGATATGATTGGGATTCATTCACGAATTCGCATTAGATACTGTTCAATCGCATGTAACCGTTTTCCCTTTTCTTTTACATAAAGTCCTTAGTTTTTGGAATTGTGTGAGTTTAATTAATTCCTTACAGTATCGCACTCTGTATAAATTATAAATATAATGGACTATGAAATGTATACAGTGCGTAAGAAAAATAGTTGTGTCTGGTATTTTCAATACGCCTGCGATATTTGCGTAAGATGCAAGATCTGTGAATTTTTTTTAAGATTTTGGACTTTATATTATCAGGTTATCATTTAAGCTTAATTTTTTTTAATTACTAAAATCACTTTACTTCTATTTTCCTCGTATGAACACATGGAGTTCTCTAACAATATGTTATTATTTCCAGGAATATTTATATGGGGAATCCTACTTACAAGTTTTTTCCAAAGCTGCAGTAGTAGTCATTAAAAGCATTTATGCGATAATTTCTCTAAAATATTTTTTTATCTATGACGTCATCACTGCTCCCGTTATTGCTTCATCTATTGTTATTTTAAATAGAGCAATCTGTATATTTGTACAGATTTGGTTAAGAACCCCTCCCATGTACATACATTGATGTAGGGTTTGATTGTCCAAACTCTAATAGTAAGAAGATATAACCAAAAAAGTGTACTATAAAAGCAGCGCGTTGAAGAAAGACTTTGTAGCGTGTGTGACCTAGCAACGAATCAATTTTCTCCTTTTAACAGATTATACTGATGCACATCACACTCTTTTAAATAATAAAAAAAAATTGGATGAAGTCATAACCGCAGGAGCGATATTGTCCTAACTAAAAAATAAAGTAAGAAATGCGCAATTAAAATTTAAAATTGACCTATCCGAGGAATTTTCCAAAATATTTTTGTATTGCGAAATAATCAATTTATATCCTAACTAATTTCCATATAAAGCATTTTTTTAACATTAATCGTCTGATATTTTAGAGACTATATGACAAGAAACTACATCATTTAAGGACTGCGAAAATAAATATAAATTATTGCTCTTAGTATAAAAATAATGTTAACATGACTAAGATACTCTGAATAAAATTCAGCAGTATTCAGTTGTATAATTTCTTAAAAAAGTAAAATATTAGGAATTATACTCCGGTATTGAAGTTTGTATGAAGCGTCATAAAAACGTAAATCTGACACCGGAGATAGGTTTCTCGCAATAATTTATTATTTTCAAGAGCCCTTTGAGATACAGTTTTGAAACTTGGTAAGTAATTTAAAGTTCTCCTTTAGTCCACATTTTTTATCGTACCTTGGCTTTTCCTTTTCATATAATCTCGAAACATTAGGGAATTTATAAAAAAAATATCTTAATATAAATAAACAGTGTAGAACAATATCAAGTTATACTTAGAACTGACTTGAGTTATGTTGAAAAATGACATTGAGTCATGTTAACATGTTGAGTCATGTTGCTATATTCGGAATTCAGTGAAGTTATATAACAGATGGAGTTGTCTTGTTGAACTTGAACTTTCGTGTGAAGCGGTTCTCGAAACCGTAAAAATTAGAAAAAGGGTCGAGAGGATCCCACGAAAAGTCGGGATTTCCCCAGGCGTGACGTAGCGATTAGGCGCAAAAACAAACGCCGGTGCTAGCCTTATCTCTCTGGCCGAACGGCGATTGTCGATAATTTTGCAGAGGTTTTTTGAAAAGGCATTTAAATTGGGAAAACGCGTAAGAAACGAGACGAAAATGAGCCCAAGCATAGAAGAGTGGCTTGGGGCGACCTTCGGTCGCCCGATTGGAATCGCTTTGCGATGCCCGCTCGGAGGAGATAGCTTAGAAATTTTGTAGATTTGGCGACGAAATTTAGAGCGAGATTGAATCGACGCGTTTTAATATAAATGGATTTGTTAACACTTATTATTTCTTAAATAATTGCTGATGGCCTAATTCTGCCATTCCAAAGAGTACCTACTATATACATACTATAATGTCACTATAGTTTTCGATATAAGATTGTGTTCCATGTTATCGATACGTAAGTATTATACACTTTAGTTCACGTAAAGCTGATCCCCTGCTTGTCTTCTTTCTCAAAACATTTCATTGTTTCAAAAGCCAAGTCCATGAGATTTTCCCTGCAAAATTAAATTCCGATTTAAAAAGTTTAATTACTTAAAAATATTAGGTGTAAATATAGGTGTAATAATAGGTGTATCAAAATGATTTTTTTTAATGACCCAACATATTTTAGGTACAAAACCTAAAATTTCAAATTTGTTGAATTGGATGGTATCGAATTAACGAATAACGATATATAACTCTTTGGGGTTATCTCCAACAGTATTCGAGATAGAGTAACTGCAAAATCTCGTTGTAAAAAATATTAATCATCCAAAAAATGATGAAATAGTGTTTGAAGGAGGTCTTAATCCTATTAAAAAATATTAATAATGCACGCCTCCAGCAGTGGAACAATCTCAACCCTTGGCATAAATGACCGATTCCAAGTTATTAGTGATTTTTTCGCCTATTGGTCCTTAGAACTTGATGTACTGCAACGGCAACTATTATTAGCTACCGCGTTTTTCTCTTTTTTAGATCTAGTTTGGAAAACTTCATAAATCATACTAAAACTACTGCATTACGATCCTAAAAACGTTAATTTTATTACCTACTTACCTGATATAGTATTTAACTTCCCATGAATTTGTATGTATGTAATCCTGGTTCTATTCTATAGAAAATTTTAGTGCTGGCTGTTTTTTGTGTCACAAATTGCAAATTTTAGGTAAACAATTAAACACTAAGCATGCTTTAAACATGTTCTGATGGCCACATCTACAAAGCGCCACATATAGAAATTTAGTATTGTTAAGACTACAAACAAAATAAAATATATATAAATAATGTTTTTATTTGTCATCTTCAAAAGTTTCTAGTAGAAAATAAAATTATTTTTTTTCAGCTATTACAGTTCTTTCGGCTACCATAGCTTGCTCAATCTATAAAAATATTCTAGAAGGATATGATGTAACACTTGGAAATAAAAATTCAAAAAGTATGTCAGTATAATCAATCTAAAAAGTTTTGATAGTACTTATATTAACCGGCAAATATTAACAAACATCGCGCTGCATTTCTATCACATAATTCTCAAACTTCTGCATCTAATTCAACAGTACCGTATACATATTATTTATATTTATGATTATCATTAAATAACATTGTAACTTCATTATATAAATCTTAGAAGGGCGCACAGAAAGCTTTTATACATACCACTCGAAAATGCGAAAATGTTTACTGACAAGATTTCTTTATTCTCGAATTGAAGCAACTTTTCTTAAAAAAGTGGCAACGCCGCCCAACATGCCGGAAGTGGATAGAACACTATCTAAGTTGAGTTTAGGTGCGTCGCACGATTAGGGTACTTCGTAAACATTTTCTGTTAGTGCTTTTGTGCTTTCTGCTGTTTACTTATAGCTTGAAATAAAGTTTTATGTGATTGTATTATTAATATATATATGAATATATATGTATTAATATACATATATTTCTATCTGAAATATTATATCAAATATTACAAGAACGCCCCAAGATTGTATTAATCATAAAAATTCAGAAACCGAATAGGTATTAAAACTATGGTAGTAGAAAGAACTCTGATAGCTAAAAAAATATATTTCTTAATGCAACCTTTTTGAAATGGTTCTTCAAATACACAATTGTTTGATCAACTATTATTTTATACATATTTCATTTTCTTCTCTTTATAATTATTAATGATAAAAATAATTTTAAACAGCACTATTTCTATTTGATTTTAAAACGTATTCATTTATTTCTTTTTTTCCAGTGAAGTAAACAATTCAAAAATATTCGTACAGGAAAGAAATGGACTTTACGATATTAAAGCTGTGGCTGAAATACCGTCACTGGAGGTCCCTGAAGAATTTTCTTGTGAGCTTCACATTCCCCAAGCCAATTACACCGTGAGAAAAGAAGCTGTTTATTACCCAGGTAAATTGCAAACAACCAATAAATCACCACGTAATCAATATTATGTTCTGCTTTAAATTAAACATGCATGCGTGCTAGCCATAATAAATAACAGCTACATCGACTGCCTAAAATTATTGTACATATATATCTTTCTTTATATAGGAATTAAGCCAAAAAGTTAACTAACAAATAAATTATGAATGAAATTATTACATATTATATATAATTCACAAAATTTTTTAATTTTCCTCGTTACCTATAACCGACGCAAAGAAATAACTTTCACTTATTATTTTTTAAGATATGTCGAAAACAACTACTTTACGTGCAATGTACCCCCCCCCCCAACATTAAATTACACCGTCACATCTTCATATAACCGCAACTTATTGCTTTTAATAAATTTTTCTTTTTAATAGTGTTATCTACATCTTTTAAATAATGAAATATTAAACAAGCATCTACATTACATTAAAAATAATTATTTTTGGTCACATACCGTTTATAATTTATGTTTTAGTTAACGTTTTGGCTTGATTCCTATATAAAGAAAGATATAAACAGTTAAGTAAGCCGATAAATAATATTAAAAATATACTATATTGTACTTAAAATAATTAGATACCGCGGTAAGTGAGTATTTTCAATATAGTCATTATTTCAGCATCATTTCAATTACACAAGGACATTTATTTAAATCATGATATATTTAAATACAACAATTTAAATACAACGCACTGTATTTTATGTCTACATATTTGGATAATGGATTCATCCGCGAGTACACAAATCGGTAAAGATTTTGGTGGTTCAGCTTTTAAAAATAAGTGCTACAAAATTACTGATAACTGGGAAAATCTTGTATCAAAATAAGCTAGTAATAGATGGCAAAATAAGCAATAGATGGCACCTTGTATAAGAGAAACTGATGACAAATCTTCACGAAAAATATGCATTTTTCGCTGCTGGTTGTGCTGGTTTTGCACACAGTGAAGAAATAAAGTGAATGCATGTTGAATTTACCAAAAATGCATTTTTCCAAAAAAAAAAAAAAAATTATATTCAATAAAAAAACCGGACCGGTAGATATTATTTCATTTATAACTGGTTAGATACTGAAGTCATGTTAAAAATATTAAAATAAAGCTGAATAATTTCATTTACTAAAATATTCTTTTAGTAAACGAAAATTTTCTAAGCGAAAAAATACGGTTTCATGGAAACGCTGAACTTTACATTTAAATAATTGATGTCATTTATATCTACCAGATTACAGATATTACGGTACAAAATATGTACGTTATACAACGCTTATATTTCCTAACTGATACAACATATTGCCAGAAGAGAAAAAAGAAGAGACAATACAACAATAGATAGAATTCTATCTCTATTCTATATTGCCAGAATTTAAAGCCGTCTTTTTTTTTACAAAAACCAACCAAATAAAATCGTTCCGCTATCGAGACACTACAGTTTTGTAATAACAGCAGATAGGATAGGGAGAACCGAGGGCGAGAAAACCTTAACAAAGAAAGCATTTCTATTTAACTCCGTAACTACCCTCCATCGGTAAATATAAACCATCTTGGTGCATTCATGGCGACCCCGATGAAATAGACTTGCCCTTTGTGGAGTGAATTCCGATAAGAAACGAAGTAGCAATAAAGTAAATAGAGAGAAAAATAATTATATCTTCTAAACAGCTTAGGCTCAGCTTTCCTTGTATATGCCTTTTTTCAACTTAGCGGAGGCTTTATTTTTAGAGTCCATCAAGTAAATTTCGACTTCCAAGTATGTAGCAGCATGTAGTAGCTGCTATATACTTGATAGTAGCATGCTATTTTTTTGTAATGTTGAACATACCTACCCACTGCATCCTTCATGCAGCTCTGTTCATTGTACGTAACAATCACATGATTGGTTGGTCATTTTCTTTAACTTATCTTTAACTAATTTAGTTATTAAAGTGCATAATTTCGTTTTTCCCTATAGAAGTTAAAGACGTTTTTATTTACGTTATCGAACGAAGTTTATATTCGCCAGAGAAACTTGTTGTTTGAAAATTATATGAAATATGAGGGTGAAACAATGTATTCAATGTGCTTGTACATCCAGATTCAGGCGATGCCAATGGAAAGAATTTAAGAGCGACTGAATAAACCAAATTTTAAAAAGTACAAAGAAAAATGAACAGCCTTTTCACCTATTCATTTCACGAAATAAATTTCACTAGAAACAGTACTGAATTTTATAGTATATTGTCACAAAATTTGTGACAATATACTGCAGTTTGTAAACAAAAATACAAAATGGAAATAACTTGATCACCCATGCTCCATAGTTGGAAGTATTGAGGCAGCAACTGTTTTAATTGTCGTCAGTATTCAAAGGATTAATAAAAACATTTCGCTGACTAAGTATATTCAATTTTTGAGTAATGTTGAACATACCTACCCACTGCATCCTTCATGCAGCTCTGTTCATTGTACGTAACAATCACATGATCGGTTGGTCATTTTCTTTAACTTATCTTTAACTAATTTAGTTATTAAAGTGCATAATTTCGTTTTTCCCTATAGAAGTTAAAGACGTTTTTATTTACGTTATCGAACGAAGTTTATATTCGCCAGAGAAACTTGTTGTTTGAAAATTATATGAAATATGAGGGTGAAACAATGTATTCAATGTGCTTGTACATCCAGATTCAGGCGATGCCAATGGAAAGAATTTAAGAGCGACTGAATAAACCAAATTTTAAAAAGTACAAAGAAAAATGAACAGCCTTTTCACCTATTCATTTCACGAAATTAATTTCACTAGAAACAGTACTGAATTCTTCAAGCATTAAAACAATTTGAATAATTTAGATCTCAAAAATCCTAAAACTTTTCCCATAGACATAACGAGGAAGAAGAGAGAACAGAAAGAAGAAGATATAATGATGATATAGACCCTAAGGGTAAGAGAGAAGGGTTTGGTGTAAATTTGATTTTTTGAGACTCTTTAAAAGTTGCAAATGATATAAGAAAAGCTGAATTTAACGTTTCCATCTGGAAATAGCAGTACACAAGGACTTTTTGTATATCCACTTTTCGAAAGAGGTGCTATACCATATAATTATTATATACAATACATATAACTATTTATTTATTTACTTTACAGCTATCCAGCAGTAAAAAGAAAAGTTATAGGGTAGGATTGCACAAATCGTAAAGTACAAATTATAATTAAAATAATACATAAAAAAAATAGGTGATTGATTCGACCTTCAGTTAAAGAAAATCCATGTTTAACTCTTGAATGAAAACAAATACAGTTTTATGATTTTCACAATTTTTTTATTTATATATTAATTTCAAATACATAAAACAGTGACAATTGTATCACCAACACAGTGGCTTCTTCAGTATAGTACTCACATCTGAAGAAGCCACTGTGTTGGCGAAACAATTAACATGGTTTTATATATTTAAAATTAATATATAAATAAAAAATTTGTGAAAATCATGAAACTGTATTTGTTTTCACTCAAGAGTTAAACAAATAGGTATCTGAGAACAAACAAATACAGGCATATATAAAGAAAATATTTAAAATCTCATGATGATTTTTTGATTTTTGTCTAATAAAATGAGAAGAAATACGCTTTGTTAAATATTTTTAAATTTGAGTTCAATGAGGCATTTTATATTATAGTGTAGATATTTCGCAATAGAAAAAGAAATTCAAGGTAAACGCACGGCAAATTTTACTTATGAGATCAAGCTTGAGATAACCAATAACTTTTATTTTAACCGGTGATTGAAAAACTCATTTTCATATATACCTAATCACAGGTAATCTGTTGTGTTTTCTGATTTTAAGTAATATTTTTTATTGAAATGAACAAAAACAAAATTGTCCCAATTATAACATTACAGATATGATTCAGTATGTCCCCATTTTCATTAGCTTCCATTTGCAATCGTCTTCTCCATGCCCAATTATTGCATAAGCTATTTATGTCTACGGCATTGATAACTTCAAAAATATGAAATATTTTACACATAAATATCACGTCAACTATAACCATTTGGTTCTTCAGAGCAATATTTTAATGTGTTAATAATTAGTGAAAATTATGAACATTTAAATATTTATACTTCGTAGATATAATTACATTTTGGGCAACGGTTTTTTTCGAAGGTATTTTGGAAATCACCAATAACTGCCTTAGAGTCAAATATAGCTTCTGCAATGGAGCAAAGAAGAGGATGATTTCAAATGGTAAATGAAAGTTACAGCATACTGAGTCATATCTGTAATGTTATAATTGAGATAATTTTGTTTTGGTTCATACATTTCTAAACAAAAAATTTCTTAAAACCAGAACTTTGGCACAGCTTCATGTTATGGCCCAGAACTCTTAAGTTTGTACTACTTCATTAAAGCAAAAGTGCTTCATTTTATCTGTGAGAATTGGGCTTTTCAGTGGCATATTGAACGTACAAATTGTGTACCGTTTTTTTTTGCCCATTGTGTATGTATAAGAAAATCCAAAGGGTATCCTCGACCGACTAATTAAAAAACAACAAAGATCAAGCAGGGCTACGGTCACCTGGGGCTGTAATAAATAAACTCTGATTTACTACGCTGAGCTTTCGGCAATGTTTATTGTCTTTTTCAAGGTATAGTAAGTTGAGATTAATACAAGTTCGCGACTAGAGACATACGTTAAACATTATTCATAAATTTAACTTCTTGTAAAATTATTTGTTTGTGCATTCTGCACCTCAATGAGTTTGTTTCAAATCTGTACCACCTTAGATCTTTTCTTTAATTAAGCTGCGCTGTAAAGGAGCCGGTATCGTAGATCACATAAAGTGGACATCTGTTAGATAGAAGGCGGTGATTTTTGGCGGTTATGAATAAAATGTATGCAAACACCCCTATTCTAAAGAAACACCAAAACTAATTTGTAGTCAACTGTGTTTATACCAATGCTTTTATTTTCATAATGTTTTATTTGCGATTCCTGAAATATTATAAATTTTGAAGAATATGTGGATTGCACTAGAGGAACTATAGTTTCTAAAAACAGTTAGAGGACACTGTGCTAGAGGATTAATATCTTAAAACATTAAATAAATAAAAATCAGGAGCTAAAAGACAGTTAAAGTCAAAACGCCTAGCAAATTGTGTCGACGAGGACATTTTTAAATGGTGACATTTCAGTAAAAAGCACCCATAATAAAGCTGTAATCTTCTTGAGAGTCAAATTAATTTTCTAAATGCAGTTATAAATCCCCAAACCCCGAGGGTTTTAATGTAGTTTTTAATTTCCTAATGTTTTCTAGAAATTATTAATCTTTGTTATGCCAAGGCGCTTAGTTAAATTTATACAGGGCGGGAAAAATTTTAATGTGCAGCATTGGTATCTCGGAAACGGTAAAAGATACAACGTGGCTCAAACTAGAAAAAAGTTGCTTAATTTTATGCTGATTCAAAATATGTGAACAAGTTTAATATATTCCGATCCGTTCAGGAGTTATGCCGGAAAAATCAAAATTTGCCAATTTCTTTTAAGTCAAATAACTTCTCTTGAAATAAATGTAGACTTTTGAAATTTGGTACGTTTACATAGTTTGATGGGAGCTTTCGATTGCCATACTAAAACATGTTCTAGGCCTACTAGTTTTTCCGCAACAATATTCAACTTTTGAATTTCTTATGGGCGCCATATTGGATTTTTACTTCACTAAATACAGAAAGAAATTACAAGCACGGTGATATATCACACTTGATACTTTCTTCAATAAATATGGATAATACACGCGAATAACGATAAATATTATTTATTTACAAATAATAAACGATCGTTCATTTATAGTTAATTGTTACAAAGTGTGTTTTTAGCTTTTTAGAGGAACTAATTATTATAATAAGAAAAACAACTTATTTATACTGCTCGAATTGGCTGCCGTTACTCTGAATACAAAGTTGAGTCTTTACAGACATGTCATCCACTGCACGTCTTACACTGGTATTCATAGTCGTTCGCCAGCGGCTCGCCAAGCGGCGGTACGCCAAAATTTTGAATATCTGTTTCACAGTGGAGCGCCCGCCGTATGCGTACCACTTCCACGCCAGATTATCATCCTGGAACATTCTTTCGCTGGCGGGCGGTTTCAGCGATACTTAATTTTGCGTTTCATAGTAGATCTCCCGCCAAAGAACACATGCGTAGTACTACGGTTTCCTATATAATCCTAGTTGGCTATGGGAGAACCGCTGATGGTTTTCCGGGCGGCCAGCAGGCTCGCCAGCGACTCTCCATCGCTTGACTTATGAAACACACATTTCGGCGATTCGCCAACCCTCCATAAAAAACCGGCGGGAGGTTGTCCCGGCGCCGCGCTCGGCGATCGACTATGAATACCAGTTTACTGTTCCACCATCTATTGAATTTATGTATTCATTAATTCTTTCCAACATTTCATCCTCTGTCGATGGCATTGGATTATGTTTGATATAATTTTTAACAGCTCCCCAGAAATAATAATCTAAGGGGTTTAGACACGGTGATCGCGGTGGCCATAGAATGGGACCATTTGTACCCATCCACGAATTCGGAAAACGTTGATCTAGGTACTGGGTTACAATCCTAGCATTGTGTGAAGGGCATCCATTTTGTTGAAACTACTGTAAATTTTGTATATTTTGCAAAGGAAGGTTATCAAGCATTTCCTCCAAATCATTTTGTAAGAAGTGTAAATAATTTCACAAAGTTAATTTATCAATAATACGATAAGGCCCTAATACCTTGTTATCTAAAATTCCACACCAAATATTTACTACATCCTGGAGACAATGAGCGGAGGTTGCAATTTTGTCACTGGATGCAAAGATTAATGAGTAATGACAATGGTTTTTGTAGAAAGATATTATGGAGTGATGAGTCAACGTTTAGTAATTAATTGTGGGATATTCAATAGAAAAAATGAGCACCATTACGCACAACGAAATCCTCACCTGATTAGAGAAACGAGACCTCAAATTAGATTTTCAGTAAATATTTGGTGTGGAATTTTAGATAAGAAGGTATTAGGGCCTTATCGTATTATTGATAAATTAACTTCTCGAAATTATTTACACTTCTTACAAAATGATTTGGAGGAAATGCTGGATATCCTTCCTTTGCAAAATATACAAAATTTACAGTTGTTTCAACAAAATGGATGCCCTTCACACAATGCTAGGATTGTAACCCAGTACCTAGATCAACGTTTTCCGAATTCGTTGATGGGTACAAATGGTCCCATTCTATGGCCACCGCGATCACCGTGTCTAAACCCCTTAGATTATTATTTCTGAATGAATATTTCCTAATTAATGAATACATAAATTCAATAGATGGTGGAACAGTAAGACATGCAGTGGATGACATGTCTGTAAGGACTCAACTTTGTATTCAGAGTAACGGCAGCCAATTCGAGCAGTATAAATAAGTTGTTTTTCTTATTATAATAATGAGTTCCTCTAAAAAGCTAAAAACACACTTTGTAACAATTAACTATAAATGAATGATTGTTTATTATTTGTAAATAAATAATATTTATGGTTATTCGCGTGTATTATCCATAATTATTGAAGAAAGTATCAAGTGTGATATATCACCGTGCATATAATTTCTTTCTGTATTTAGTGAAGTAAAAATCCAATATGGCGCCCATAAGAAATTCAAAAGTTGAATATTGTTGCGGAATAACTAGTAGGCCTAGAACATGTTTTAGTATGGCAATCGAAAGCTCTTATCAAACTATGTAAACGTACCAAATTTCAAAAATCGACATTTATTTCATGAGAAGTTATTTGACTTAAAAGAAATTGGCAAATTTTGATTTTTCCGGCATAACTCCCGAACGGCCCGGAATATATTAAACTTGTTCACATATTTTGAATCAGCAAAAAATTGAGCAACTTTTTCCTAATTTGAGCCACTTTGTATCTTTTACCGTTTCCGAGATACCAATGCTGCACATTAAAATTTTTCCCACCCTGTATATTTAATTAAATATCACAAATATTTTTTCTAAAGTAGGTACAGAGACACAATACGGTGAACATTAGGTTTAATTAATATTAATCCAATTATGTTTTCAGTTCTCTTAAGTAAATTGAACGCCCACAGTGATGAAATAGTAAACTGTAGGATGTACGAATTCGCAGTACCTGCTTTAGAATAATAATTTCGTTAATCCGAGAACCGACTTTATGACATTGGCTGGTACCACAAAAATAGTCGGTGTCATAAATGAATCTACGAATGAAAAAATACTGTTTTGGTTTTATTTCAATCACTTTCAATTTAGTTAACTGATGGTTATATATTATTATTATGTAATTATTAGATATATTAGATATTATATTAATTATATTATATAATAACACGTTCTGTAGGTTGCAGTGTCTCATACTGCAGATGTATCCATCTATTGGCTTATATAATTCATTATTATTGTTCTATAAAAGAGTAGGTTAAGCAATTATATTTTGTATTAGGTTGCTAGAATAGATAAATAATTCAATTGATTCTTAATTAATAAAAACAAAAACTGTAATTCCAAGAATCTTATCGTTTATAATCTTCAGTATAATATATAATCAAACGTAATCACCACATAGGTGCCTACGTCAACCTATATCCGTATTTGATTTCAAATTACCGTTTTTATATTAATGGCTACACACAGGAGACGGTTTATTTAAGTCGATTACAAATTGAGCACCTAAGCAGCTTTGTTATTAGAAACTGAATTATTTGAACGTCATCAAAACAAGAATAGACTCGTATGTGTTTCACGTGAAACTAGCAATTTATTTAAAACAAATGGTTCTTTCATTAAAACTGACATACTTTTGAGGTTATTCATTCTTTTGAAGATTTAAAACAAAAAACAATATTACTTGACTGTTATGTCTTTAATTAAACCATAGTTCCTTTTTATTCTACATTTACTTAATTATTTTACTTAGAAATACATATTATATTTGTTATAATAACATTGACGTATCTTATTTTTTATCTTTGCTTCAAGTATTCTTTTGTAGTTACAATTTATTTTCTCTTGGAAAAAGAAGTTTCTATTAAAACAATACGACTATATAATACATATTGGTACAGGGTGGGCCGTATAAGAGTGCGTATCCCCTTATCTCAGAAACTATGTGAGATAGAAAAAAGAGTTTTATATAAATGTTGTTTGCGTTAAAGTTGTTGGTATTTTTTTAATATAGTTATATTTGTAGCTCTTCAATATACAGGGTGATGAACTAAACTTATCTTTTTTTAAATGGAACACCCTGTATATTATTACATTTTTGAAAAGCTCTTCAAAAGACTTGTTCAACGATATAGAACATGATGGGTCTATAGCCCACCGTTTCGGAGCTATTGACTGTTATCTTCAGGAAAAGGTTAATACTTATAGCGAGCTAGAAAAGTTACTGATTGAGGTGATAAGCTGTAATTTGGGCCAAGAAATTCTAATTTGGTCTATTTTATGAAACTTCTGTCTAATACTAAAATAAAAAAAATTGCAACAGTGATGCCAAGTTTCGTGAAATTTAATTTTTCATGATTTTTTTAAATGGAACACCCTGTATTTTATTACATCTCCTGAAAGTCCTTGCAAAGACGAGTTTATTGATATATAATATCAGGGGTCTACGACACACCGTTTTGGATTAATCTGCGTTTCTCTTCAGGAATTGACACATAAGTTATGCATGTTTCGGATGGTGTTATTAAAATTCTAGATATATAATTTGAAAAATGTAGATGGATTAATATCATATTACTAATATGATATTAA
This sequence comes from Pogonocherus hispidulus, assembly GCA_963924545.1. Classification (NCBI taxonomy): domain Eukaryota; kingdom Metazoa; phylum Arthropoda; class Insecta; order Coleoptera; family Cerambycidae; genus Pogonocherus; species Pogonocherus hispidulus. Next base: position 18,303,287 of record OZ004696.1, read on the forward strand.
TATATATAACTATATATAAATATAACTTATGTGTCAATTCCTGAAGAGAAGCGCAGATTAATCCAAAATGGTGTGTCGTAGACCCCTGATATTATATATCAATAAACTCGTCTTTGCAAGGACTTTCAGGAGATGTAATAAAATATAGGGTGTTCCATTTAAAAAAATCATGAAAAATTAAATTTCACGAAACTTGGCATCACTGTTGCAATTTTTTTTATTTTAGTATTAGACAGAAGTTACATAAAATAGACCAAATTAGAATTTCTTGGCCCAAATTACAGCTTATCACCTCAATCAGTAACTTTTCTAGCTCGCTATAAATATTAACCTTTTCCTGAAGATAACAGTCAATAGCTCCGAAACGGTGGGCTACAGACCCATCATATTATATATTGTTGAACAAGTCTTTTGAAGATATTTTCAAAAATGTAATAATATACAGGGTGTTCCATTTAAAAAAAGATAAGTTTAGTTCATCACCCTGTATATTGAAGAGCTACAAATATAACTATATTAAAAAAATACCGACATCTTTAACGCAAACAACATTTAAATAAAACTTTTTTTTCTATCTCGCATAGTTTCTGAGATAAGGGGATACGCAGTCTTAGACGGCCCACCCTGTACATAGAATATTTATAAAATAGGTAGATAAATAGTTTAATGAAATGAAAATAAATATAATAATATTTGGTACAAAATCTGTCATTGTTTGTATAGAAATAGTCATCTCACACATACATGTAAGATAGCATATTTGAAACATATTTGAGTATCTACATATATATCCAGATGGTTAACAGAATTCGTCATTATTTTTATAGAAATATATGTCGAGTTATAAGTAGTATAACCGGAAACAAATTCAACTTTGGGAGACAAATATTGTTACTTACATTAAATAAATGTTAGTAAAAGAACCGTGTTTAGTATATCCAAATAAACCATTTCCTCTGTATATCTACATGCACTTAACTTCGAATATTTACTGTAAACTATATATAACTACATATTACTATATGTAACTTATATTTCGACTGTAAACTTAAATAAAATGATATATTTTAAACTTTTACTTCCACATCTACGAAAACTTTTTCTTAATTATTATTATCTTAAATCACAACACAAATAATGCCAATACTACAACAAATAACTGCCACTGTAAATCATTTTAAACTATAGCTTTTAATATTACAAATTATCAAAATAATCTAGTTTTCAAAACACACAATGTGTTTTAAATCTAGAGGGGTATCTTATCTTCTGACTATCGTCACATAATTTTTCCATTAATCAGGTGGATGTTTTATTCTTATGGTGGTAAGTTATATAAAAGCGGTGGTCAACTTCTTACACTTCCGAAAAATAATTAAATAATTAGGCAGTAACTAAATTAAATGATTTGAAATAGAAAGAACGAACACTTATTCTGTACAAATGAAGAACCTGGAAAAGGGAATGCCACTTAACCTTAATAACACTCATCAATAGTAGGTTGTACCTCCTCTTGACTGTAAAACTTCTTGACAGGTTTGTTTCTTATTTTCTTAATTACCACTGAACACTGAAGCAATAGTCTCAGATTCGATTCGTTTTTGTTCTCCTTGTTACCTAAACCTATATAAGTATGCAAAATAAATAACTGGATTTCTGATTTATTCCTAAAATAAAATGTTTGTTTTCATTCTCATTTCATTTCGGCCGACTAAAATCAACTACTTCGGCAAAAAGGAACAAAAACAAATTACACATACTATATATTATAGAATACATGAAAAAAATTAATTGTACAGATAGTAGATCATGATAACCGAAGAGCAAATCTGAAAAAAAAACAGTTGCAGGATGTTCCTGTTATCCTATAAAATGCATATCTCTGTCGTAATGGCACAGGTAGTTCAGTAATCCATGAAAGTTGCAACTCACGCAAGTTTTTCTAGCAGCAAATCATGTCAAGCATTTTACAGTAATTGGCCCCATTTCTGGAATGTCTCCCTCAAATCTTATCATATTTATATATTTTTACATTTCTGTTTATATTCGCGAGTGCGCCTTCATCAGTAATATATTGTAATTAATTTTCCTAATGTTTTAATAACACAATTTTTGTTCTAATTTGTTTCTTTCTTTAAGAAACAGTGCAATTCTGAACTGACTTAATTACACTAGGATTTTGTGCAGGCTAGCCAGAGCATTATGATATTCAGAGAGGCTCCAAAGTGTCTGAGGCAAACAAACTTTCGTAATTTTCTTGTAATTAAATCATAGAAATTATTATATACGTTTGCCATGGGCATAATCTAATAAAGGACTAATGTATATACGTCTTAGGAGTTATTATATTTGTGAAGGATTTAATTATAATTTTGAGTTTCAGCAATAATGGAAATTATGGAACAAAGCACACTCTTGGGTCTTCATTAGCTATATATACCGTCCGCCATTCTTGAGAGCGTGAATCCTTGGGGGTAACATTTTCCCGAATAACATAATTTTCCATTTTATAATAAAGCTCGTCTTTCTATAGTATGTTCGTGCGGGTCAAAACGGTACTTCTGCGTTCTCTACCATATTTTTATGGGGCTCTTTAATTAAGAGGTAAATATAAGAAATAGCTAGGAGTCACTTGGGGCGAAAACTACTTTCTTGATTCCTTTGTTCATTTTTGTGAATTGTGCGCTACTGCGGCATTGTTGATTTTCAAGCGGGTCACGAGTGGCAAAAGGCCAACGACAGTATCGCATTACTTGATTGTTTTTAGACAGTGTTAGACAAATTACGAGTTGTGAAAAGTATTGTAGCAAAAAATATACTAAACATTGTAAGTGATAAATTTACGCAAGAAGAAAACTAGAGAAAGTATATATGATATTCGAAAAGTGGTTGGCTGTTAAAACAGGATTTATTCTTTCAATAAAAAACCAAAAAAAAAAGAGGACCTTCAGCCAGATAAATGGACAAAGATCCTATGTTTCGTCCGAGTTTTCAGACATTTTCGCATTATCTGCTAAACTCTTCAAACTACACGTAGGTAATTGTATTCTTAAACAAGAAAAAAGATAATAAAACCAACCCATACAATAAAATTAAAATAGGAAATTCATATTAGCTATTACCGGACCTTGAAAAGTCCGAGAACTCGGACGAAACGTAGAATATTTGTCCATGTATCTGGCTGAAAGTGTTTTTTTTTGTTTCTTATTGAAGAAATAAACTCCAAAGAAAGTGGTTTGTTGGTGTCCACAGCAAACAAATTTCTGAGTTAAATATTCTAAATAAAAGCAAACTATAATTTTATTATACCGGTTTAGAACATAAACCTATTTTAATACAATATATCTCTAGATAATATATATTCTAAGTCATAGATTATGAATTAAAGTATTTACATATTACAAATGTGGAATCAAAATATATAGTTTTTTAAAATTTAATTTCCTTGCTACATTTCTGTTACTGCAAATGCTATCCTTTCAGTTTGAACATACAAGCTTGAAGCATACATAGCTTGAAATTATAAAACAAAAGATACACGTCCTGTGGGATGGAACCCACGACTTCCATTATCTTAGAAATGAGTAGATATTCTTATACCTTCTTTATTTTTTAAAATCCTTTGCTTATACAGGCTGATTCACTTAAGGAGGCTCACCATTGGGATATCAGTAATGGTAAGAGATACAGGGTGGCTCAAATTACAAAAAAGTTGCGCAATTTTATGACGAATATTTTGGTAAAAGCAAACCTGAAATATCTTTTTTAATTTCTGAAATATTCTGAAAAAACTGAAAATTTAGATTTTTTAATTTTTGCCGTAATTCATTTGTTTTTTAAGATAAGTTCATGAAATTCGGTTCCCAGGCATAAAATGCTCTATTGATTGCATTGGCGAAGTTAGATCACCTCTATCTCTTATTGTTTTTGAGAGACGATAGTCAACTTTTTTTTTTCTTATGGGCGCCATATTGAATTTTTATATTTTTAGATAGCTCTTCTCATTCTCTTTACGACGATGTATTATAGTATGGGTAAATTTAAATTATTAGGGTAATAGTCATAATTTTTTTTTTATTAGCCTGTTATGACATCGGTCTTTTGAGAAAAGACCTTTTTCGTATTCCCGATCAGTGTTCGGCATTTTTTGTTAAACTCAAAATAAAATAAATAAGTTGATGTGATTATAACTTTGTAAATGAAAAAATCTGTAGTAAAATGTTATAAAATTTATTTAGAATTGGCTTCCTTTACAGGGTTATTTAAAAAATATAATACATAATATTGTTTTTATTTAGCCGCGGCGATAGCTCATTCTGTTAGATGCTGGGTGATAGCTTGTGACTAATAGAATGGTTATACCATTCTATTATGGATGGAATATTGCTGCGCGAGTTCGAATCTCGCCAGGGGAGAAATGGGACCTCTCCCAGGGAATGGTTGTGTGTCTGTGTTTTTTTTTTATTAATTTTATTAAACCTAATAACGTTCTATGTGGTTGTTCTCTTTCGGGATACATATTTAAATACATCTGCTCAGCTGCTATAGAATTTCTTCTGCACTGAATATAAATAGAATACATATTTTTCGTCGTTTGAAAACATTTCAATGGTAACAGGAGCAATACAAATATGAACGAATTAGTGCAACGATGCTAGAATAAACACTTTTGATAATCAATGAACTGACAAGTTTTAGTTTAATTTCATAGCAGTCTAATAAAAAATATTTTTGTATGACTATTACCCTAATAATTTAAATTTACCCATACTATGATACATCGTCGTAAAGAGAATGAGAAGAGCTATCTGAAAATATAAAAATCCAATATGGCGCCCATAAGAAAAAAAAAAGTTGACTATCGTCTCTCAAAAACAATAAGAGATAGAGGTGATCTGACTTCGCTAATGTAATCAATAGAGCATTTTATGCCTGGGAACCGAATTTCATGAACTGATCTTTAAAAACAAATGAATTACGGCAAAAATTAAAAAATCTAAATTTTCAGTTTTTTCAGAATATTTCAGAAATTAAAAAATATATTTCAGGTTTGCTTTTACCAAAATATTCGTCATAAAATTGCGCAACTTTTTTGTAATTTGAGCCACCCTGTATCTCTTACCATTACTGATATCCCAATGGTGAGCCTCCTTAAGTGAATCAGCCTGTATATTAAATAAATAGAACGTACAGTTCTATTATGAATATTATGTTTTATTATTATTTTCGTGTTACTAATAATGGGAATAAGTTTCATCAACACTGAAATAGGTGAGGTTTGCTTTATTTAATTGTACAAAGGGATTTTTATATAATGAACATGTAAACTTATAATTTTATAAGTAAACAAAAGAAATCTTGAAATGCTCGAAAACCTGTTAAGTCTATTCTATTTAGGGTAAACCAGCATGACTTTGGCCATCTATAGTAGAACCATTATTTTGTACCATATCTACCATTATTTTATATTTTTGAGATCTTAATGTCAACATTTTCAATTTCTTAGATTTACATCTAGAGTGAAATGATTCAGGAAAATGGCAACTTACCAAACTAAAAATCTTCAGAAAATGATTATGTTGCTTGGCAGATCCCACTGTTCCTTTTCACTGCTTTATAAAAAAGCAGAAATTATTGTCTTAAAAAAATTGTTTTATTTCAATATAAAAACTGGCTTAATCCTTATTAAGAGTGTAGAGTGTAGAGTCTTTAACGAATTGATTGGTTCCATCAAGGCAGGAACAAAAATCGTATAAAATACGAACTGTTAAAATTAGGAATAATGGTACTAACAAAGTTTACAGAATAAATATTTATTCTGTAAACTTGGCACTATAGTAAATGTATCAAATGACGCTTGGATGCCAATGTGTAAAAATGTACAGGGTGTCCCGTTTAGCTTTCAAACGTTTGGGTCACTTACGTTGATATCGGAAGCCGGTGGTGTCACTTTCTTTTTGCCCTTAAAAGTATGCTTTGATGCGGGGAGTACCAACCAAATTTAATTGACATACATTGCAAAATAAAAATGGTACAAGGGCAAGCTACTTTTCTGTACCATCCGGAATACATAACTCTATTCTCGAATCAATACTTTATCAAAATGTATTAAAATATAAGATATATTCATAGTATATATATATATATATATATATATATATATATATATATATATATATATATATATATATATATATATATTATAATATTTTTAATACCCTTTACTTGTTTGTAATTCAATTAAATTTTTAACTCCTTTATTTTTGAGGGTTAAATTATATTTGCCTCGACTTATTTATATCATTTAATGAATATTTAAATTAATTTTATTTTAATTAAATTTGAGTTTAGTGTTGGGCGCCAATTATATTTTAGTTTATAGTAAATTTTCGTAATTTTTAATTTTCTCAATTAATCAATTTCCATGTTATACATAAGAAAACATTATGCTTACCTCCTTAATCTACAACTCCTTCTTTTCAGCTATTCACCTATATTCACTCTATTTTGTTTTTATTTTTTATAATTTCAAAGTTATTTAATTTAATAAATTTTTTAGAAATTGAATCTATTGAATTGTTTAATTAATTTAGCAAATTGATTGACTCTTTTTCAGGTGGGGTTCATTACAAATATTTACTTGACTGTAATATTTTCAATTTAATATAAAATTTTTTTTTTTATTTTAATTTTAAAAATATTTTGTAAATTTGTTCTAGCAAATAAACATCTATTTAAATTTAACAATCCTTATTTTATTATAATCAAATATAAACATATGTCCGTGGACAAAAAACCGATCTATACAAATTTATGTAATTTGGGTTGCCTAACCTCTTACTGTTTGCAGATCTCGTATTAAAAACTTTACATAACTGTACTAATCTATATAAATTCTGCACAAGCAGGTTATGTTGCTTAACTAAACTAAAATATTACTATTTATGAAAACTGTGATTAATATTGTTCCTATTTGTGTAACAAATTCTGTATATTATTCTTCTTTCTGGATCATTTCTCTGGATCTCCTTTAAGGTAAGTACTTTATTTAGACTCCTGTCTATTTCAGGCCTGACTTTATATCTAGATAATATGTTATAGCTATATGTTTTAAATCATCTTATTAATGCATTAAAATGAAAATATAATCTTAATATTTCTGCTTGTAGATCTCTGCTATCTTTTCTCCAGCTGTACCTTATTTTAAGCAAGTGATTTGACAAACAAACTTACTTTGAGGTGATCTTGTTATCCCTGCTTATCTCTCCATAAATTTTTAACAACTTTCCTTCTAAATTTCTCGTCAAAATTCCAATTTTATCTTGATTTTTCAAAAAGGACGCCGCTTCCGTTTTCTCAAAATTTATTATCCCTCATCTCTTAGCAACAATTTCAATTCATTCTTTTTCATGGAACTTCGATTTTACCCATGTCTTTAATCACTCTTTTGCACTTAATAGTCTTTTCTCAATCACTTCAATTCACTTTAAATTGTTTTTAATACATTTTAAACTACTCTATTATTTAATTAACAAGTTAATATTACTTAATTTATTATTTAACTATCCTTATTTTCTAAAACAAATCCCTCATTTTATTTTAAAATACCTTCTCTTATCTAGTTACTATCTGTCAAAATTTTATTTGATTATAATTTAAATGTCCTTAATTCTCACAATTCAATATATGAATTTTAATAAATCATTGATAACTTTTCAATTACTTATTCATTCCTTTTGAAATTTAATAATCTTAATCTCTAATCTTTTCTGATTGAATATATGTCAATAGCTCTGGTTTTATTTTACTTTTTCTAAATGTACTGTGCCTAAATATTGTCATGTGTCTAACATTTTACATATGTATCAATCATATATTTATCCCTATAATTCTTTTAGTATTTCTAGAATGTCTTAATATATATATATATATCAACATGTATATTTTGTATTTAATGTTAAAGTTACCAAATAACTCAGAAATTATATAAAAATGGTATGCGTACATTTATGATTAAGCGTATACCTATAACAATAATGATAAAAAAAAGGAGTTCCGTCAATAAATCCGCTCCATTCAGTAGCATTATGAATATCGATGTTTCCTATCGCAGGCAATCGTTTGGAAATAAATATATTTGCCCATCCCTTTATTTCGATAAATTAAAGAAATTGTTAGTTATCTCTCCTTACAGATGATAAAGCAAAATTACGAAACTCTCAAGGATACGATATCTATTCAAACGGTTTTCTTGAATGTTTGTAAAGTTCTATCCCTCTTTTTCACAACTCATTTAAGATTACTAACAAACGTTTCAAGTTATAAATCACAATATACAAATGTATTTTGTTTCATAGTATTTACATTTGGAAGAATTTTAAGAGATAATGTGAGTGGTAGTCTACTAATAAATTAGCTAAAATAGGAACAACATAATAGAAATGTTTAAACAGACACATATATAGAAATAAGGTTTAAATATGCTTGTTATGTTTTACAGCACGTTTACGTAGATTTAAACACGCTTGCCACTCTATTTCAACCAGCTTGTGAAAGATTAAAATTACTTTATGCAAATAAAAGTATAGTTAATTATAGGGTAAGAAAAAAGAAGTGCGTGAGTCATTTTCTTTATCGATTTTCCCGTACTACACTATGGTTACATAGGGAGCGCTAACAAGATTTCAAATTACTCATAAAGCTCGTTGGTTGGTATACCTCTTGGAACATGAGGAAGACCCACTGTCGGCATATCTGTTATATTTCTCATGGTATGACAGCAAAATTTGGGTGGAGCCTATTTTGGAACGACAAATTTAATTTAAAAATACTATAAAAGACTTTTGACGAAGTACTAGGGATTTTCGAGAATTAAATGAAATCAAATTTTTATATACTTGGATAAAAGGTCAAGATATAACAAAAAGAGACAATATAACCAAAATAATAAATCATCAAGAGTAATGTGCTTGTTGGACAAATGTCCAAAAGACTTCAAAAAGTAACTAGTGAAAAATATAGAATGGTGAGCCACCTTTCCTTGCTAGGTATGAATTAACAATAGTAATAAATAATATCAAATAATATTAAAATTTATTTTAAAAATAATTCTTACAATATTACTAAAAAAATCTACGTATTTTACTTGAAAAGGAGTTGTTTATTAGGTATTTCAATTCCATAGATTGCATGATTAGTAATAGAATTTATGAGTGTTACTTCTAAATTTCAGCGTATATTATCTACTATTTTCAATATATACGGGATGCGTTTATTGATTTAGCAACTCCATTGCTTCTTGATATAGAAAGAAAATGTTGGCAAAAGTTGTATTGTTTAAAAATATTGCCCAATATAAAGGGAGGCTATATATGTAAGATATAACTAACTCTCTATTTAAAGTAGAACTACCCGCATATTCATTTGAAAAAGACTAAATTTTAGGCCATTTCAAAGAGATATGGTGTTTTATTAAGGAAGCGCAAGGATTCGTAGAAAAAATTATATAATTTTTGACCGTGGAAAACGCAACATAAAGTGTATTTACTCTCAGTTGCTAATCTAATTTGTCTTTGTTTAAGTATAAATATTGTAAATGTTGTCATAAAAAATATTGTTTTGTTTAGGTTTTTGCAAAGCTATATCACACCATCTTAAGTTGAATAAAGTATTGATTTTAATTTCTTTTCGAGTGCTTTATATCAGAATTTCCTTTTTCATGGATGTAACACACTTTTAATATAAAGAAGTTCATCCCGTACAGATACTGTTTAATTATTTAAAATATAAGGCTTTAAATGGCGAATCAACAGTTTTCGCACTTATTATACGATTTTAGACTTTAGATTAATTGCAAAAAGTCAACACTTCTTCTTTCTTTATGCCAAAATATCATTTTAAAATAGTTATTGTTTTAAGAACCACTTATGTCTGTCAAAATATCAAATATATTCAAATAACTCAAAGTATCGGGTATATTATAATGTTTTCAACATAAAATATGGTGCACCTTCCAAAAATATAACGATATACAGATTGTCGAATTTAAAATAAGAGAAATACCTGGATTATACACAAAATTATGGGAGCAAGTATACTCGCTGATATTTAAAAAAATCCAAGTCTATAGAACTAGTACCTACACATTGTGTTATGGTGATCATCTAAAATAAAATCTATAAACTGTTAATTTCAAAACTTTATGAAAAGCTATTTCAATATAGTAAAAAAATTAAGAACTGGCATTTTGCCTATTTGTAGTAGGTTATTATTTTAACATCCTTTTGATGTTTGAAAACAATGGCGCATTCGCCATTTTTTCGAATTTAGAATTTATGTAGTATTGCGCACTATTTTAGCGTAAATATGCAGATGTATAGATTTCTAGATAATTTATCTCCTTATGTCTACCATACTTAAAACACTGCGTGGAAGATATAAAGTATCGAACAAAAGTTTTCTTTCGTGAATTAACCAAACTTATGATAAGTTTGGTTAGTTCACAGAACGTTAGATTATGTACTAGTTTACACTGGTTTATACGTGTGGAACTCGGTGCCAAAATAATTTTACAGTGACTATAAGATACTTCACAGCGACAGTAAACATATTTTCTGGCACTTAACAGTTACTTTATAGCAGTTGTAGAGTATGATTATTGGGGGTAAAGATTACTTAAAAAGATCTCTATAAAAGTTGTAGAACCACTTTATAATGACAGCCTAGTAATTTTTTGTAACAGTTGAATCAGTTTCCACACCTTGAAGGTTACTTTGTCAATGACCACTTTACATTAATAGCAATTTTACTTTAGGGGGGCTAAAATGTAGGTCTTTATAAAATAAGTTTACTAAGCAGTAAAGTCTTGACAGCATAATGAATTTTACTGCTACTGCAAAGAGTTGCAATGGCGTCTATGTTATTATAGTTTTCGGCTACTATACCGTTTTTTTTGATTTGATGGTGAAAAATTTTTCTCAGTGTACGGTAAAATAAGTAGGTACGTATAACTTGATCTTGAACTTATATTTAAAAGTTTGCATTTAGTTTTTTCAACTCATTGCTCTTATTCATGCTAATTTCATATTAATATTAAGGCAAAATTGTAGGCCAAAGATAATAGCAATTATTAATAAAAAAAATAATAATATAGGTGACTCTACTCAATGGGTGCAGGACATTCAATGTACTGTGAAGAATGTTTAGTTTTTCGTAATTTGAAAACAAATAAAGTATTCCATTTCAACTAAAAAAGCTTTAGTTCTTTAAGTTGCCAAAATACAAACGGGAAAAATAAACTATCATACACCTTCTTTTCTTATTATTTGTCAAAAATAAGAATAAAATGTTCTTAATGAAAATAATTATAAAGAATTTTATAACACCCTCTAACCCTCTATGAATCGTCAAAATACACCACAAATAAGTTACAGACATTATAACTTTATATAGTCTAAAGTTTAAAGTCTCATTATTTTTACTGGTCCTCCATCTTCTCGAATTTTTTTAGCATAAAACTGGGACAGCCTTAATAAGAGCGCCAGATATTTGTGAGTTGCCTCCATCTCACGAAATATATAATTAGAATATCCTATACATTTTTCCATAGAGCAAACGGCTATGGGTCGATAGCGTTCTTTATACTCAATCAGAGGCTGCGGAAATATTCAATATTTTATAAATATTTTGACAGGGTCAAATAACAAAAAAAATTTTTGTTATTTTACAGGTGGTGTAATCCCAAAAGAAACAAACTATGAGTTATATAAAGTTATTTCCACATCTGTACCGTTTTTGAGAGACAGGGTTAAAGGGACAGAGGGTTGAAAAAAATTTTCTTTATTTATATCTCTGACAGCAATAAATCAATTGTTTTAAAATTTTATATGGTAGATATTTACATTTCCTTCAGAAAACACACCGTTTCGGAATAAATCGATATTTTATGAAACCATGTCATGTCCTTTCCTAACAAAATAATACCACAACTTGGACACCCTGTTAAAGAATTTTGACCTATCTTAAGAGTTATAAGAGAAATAGGCAATAAAATCACCACCCGTATCTTTTTATATTTCCAAGCCGATATAGAATCACTCTAATTAACCTTAGCTACCAGATCAGTTGCGTTATAGTTAAAAATTTTGCGCTAATGTTGTGAAATAAGATATAATAGTATTTTATCCTTAGTGACTATTGGGAGATACGTGACCGCGTAAATCACTATATTTTTACACCAATTTACAGATATTTACACCAATTATGGTTCCAATTTTAAACTAAGATACGGCAAAGAACTTCAAAGTGTGTAATGCCCTCCTCTAAACTACTTGACGTCTTAGTACATCCTTCTAACGACAACTTCTGCCGAACTCTTAACTGAGTATCTCGGTATACTGAGGGAACGTCTGGTTATATCTGAATTATAGAACAGCTTCCTATGGAAATGCTTGCTTTCGTGTGCTTATATATATCAGCCAAAATAACTGTGTGCCTTTGTGAACATATGCAATACAACGATACAAAGGGCACAAAGATTGGAAAAGATTTGACATAGATGGAATTACTAAAATTGGCAATATAATATGAATAAATAAAAAGAATAAAATAGTAAAAAGATATCAAAGATATAAAGGATAAAATAATTTTCTACAAAATATTATACTTTACGTTGTTCCAAAAAAAAAATAAATAAATAAAATACCACGACTGCCCAAAAAAATTATTAATGAATTAAACTTTTCTGATTTATTTAATTCCTGTGTAGAATTTCTCCTTTGGAACCATTTAAAATGAATTGCCTACTAATTCATTAACTAAAAATTAAAGCTTGTTTATCCAATCTCGCTCAAGTTATAAATACTCATGAACGAAAATATTTGTTTATTTCTTTCATAAAAATGGAGAAATATGTTTTCTACTACCTCGTGCCTAGTATGAGATAATTAACACTGATTTTAAAATACAACGTCTGGTTAGACACACTTTCTTCCTTTATATGTGCCTATACAGTTCTAGCATACTTCTTCAGTTTTGTCTTCACTTGTGTTCACAAAGTCAACATGAATTTCTCATGTACATCATTTATAGAAACATTTTTAAAAAATACAACCATTTATAATTTTAATACTTCATAATTCTATGTTAGTAAAAGCCACAGTTAACGAAAAACAAAATTACAAGGAACCGAAACTAGAAAATTCCAGAAAAGCTCTACATCAATTTGGATTTTTCGATAAATTTTATAGCCAGTTTTTCACTCAACACAACTCAAATCATCGTAAAAAATGAACACGTATGAGGAGTTAAATTGGACAAAACCATATTTACATGAATATTGTGAAGCTAACATAGAATAAGCAATGAATGAATGAATTTAGTTCAATACAAGTTTAACGATTTTAAGGCACATCAGTAAATAAAAAAGATTGTGGTTAAAACGAAGATTTCTTGTTAAATGCTGGTAAAACAATTTCCTATCTCTGCAAAATAGAGCTTTTTGTTTTTGCGGATTGCTACAAATATCTCTGCCGACATTTACATATTACATTGTCTTAGCAATAGAGATTGATAGCAATTTAAGGTAAGATTTAAAGCGATAAATTTAAGATAGCCAGAAAGCTGAATAAACGCTGTCAAAGTAAAATGCAAAGTTAAGTAATGTTTAGATTTTAGAGCTTTTATGTTAATTTACACCTTTCATTGCAATTTCCAGTTCCAGTATTCACTAAACATAATATGCAGACATACTAAAATAACTAAAATGATGGAAAGGGTCGTGGTTTGAATCCACCCAAAACCATAGGTACTTGATAATGGAAGGTAGTGAAAGCTACTACGTAATAAAAGGTCTATTGAGGCCTACTTGTTGGTAAGTTAAGCTATCTTTACCTTTAATAACCTAAAATACCTGTAAAAAGTCAGAATTTTTACTTAAAACTTCTAATCTAAATGAGATTTAGAAGTGCATATGCAATGTGTCTGGTTTAAGATGAATTGTATGGGCATCTCTGAAACCATTAGACATAATTGTTGGATACAAAAGTTGGGCAATCTTAAGCTCAAGAAGAGTCCAAGGTTATATTTCCAAAATATTCTTTCCTTAAAAGACACAGGGTGAAAAGAAAACATGTGCCTTTTCTGGAAACATTCATAGCTCGTTTATTGAAAAAGATACATTCATCAAATTTTCAGGCTAGGGAGAGCAATTAACAAGGACTTCAAAATTGGTCTCTAAAAAAAATTAGGTTTACTAGATTTTGCCCTACTTTACTCAACTTTTGATTTTCTTATGGGCGCCATGTTGGATTTTCACATTATACATAATATGTTCAAATATGTATATTAAACATATGTTCAAAACAAAAAAATATGAAAATCAGGAAAATCAGATTTCACCATACTATGGGTTTTAATGAATTTAATGAAATTGAATTTGAAATGATTTAATTACTTACAGAAGAAAAGAAAAATCAATTATTACTACTATTTAAGTACGTGTTCGAATAAACCTCGATTCTCCTCTATACAAAATCTACATTGCTTTAGAAATGCGTCACAACATTTTGTTAGCATGTTTGGAGTAGATTCCAATTACTGTATCTTCAACTGCTCGACGTAATTCCTCTGCAATTTCATACGATCTTGCATATGCTTTCTTTTTTAGATAACTCCACGTAAAATTCCAGTGGAGTGAGGTCCGCTGACCTAGCAGGCCACCTTATTAGTTTTCGGTTTCCTATCAAAGTGCCAGGAAATTCATTGTTTACAAAGTCTGCATCAATTTGAGCATTGTAAGGAGGTGCACCATCCTATTGGAAAAACATATTTTGCAAGGCAGCAAGTGAAAGCTCCATTACTCTTTCTTCTACATTTATTTGTAGTAGGTTCAAGTAGGTGATAGGTTAGTGATGATCATTATAAAGGAAATGGTCTAAGAATTGCAGTGGTACTCTTTCGTATCGCAGGGTATCGTAGGTTCAATTTGCTAAAGCAAGTAAATAAAACAAAACATAGACGTAAGGAAGAACACTTTACTTGCGTGCTGGCACCCTACACGGCAGTAATAAGAAAACATTCACTCCACAATATTAACAACTATGTAAGGTCAATGAGGCACAGCATAAAATCTAACACAACTGATTCCCCCGTATACCAAAGGGAACTGCTCGTCCAACACTTCTACACTCTCCACTTGTTCCGCACTATTAGTTCTTCACTTCGCAATTAGGCGACCCACTACAGAATAATGGTATATTATAAAATAATACTAATCCAAATGTTAAATTCCCATCTTACTTGTCGGGCTCCACGGAATAATTGTGGATTAGCGTCAGACCAATAATTGTTCCTTCGATTAAATGATGCATAATTTGTAAACCTGCTCTCCACTGTTCATCACTCCACAATATTTTCTTCGTAAAGTCTGGATCGTCATTGCGTTTTCTAATGAACCACTGGCAACATTCGGTTCTTCTGATGTGATCACAATTTTGGAGTCCTTTAAATGGTCGTTCATGATAAGGATGATATTTAAATAATTTTATAATTACACTGGCCCTTGGTCGAGAAACACCTATAGTGTTTTTAATTTCAAGTAGGGATATACGAGGATTCTCAACTATGGCTTGTAACACTGTATGTTCTTTATTTTCGTCTGTGTGCCGGTTTCTCTTGGGCTTCATAGCACTACCATGATTTCTTAAATCTTCATGTAATCGCCGAAAGATGGTCCTTTCTGGCTGACGTTTCTTCAGATAGTTATTGAAATACATTTCAGCAGCTCTATTACTATTTCTGCTGCAGAGGATGAAACATTCCAACAAATCATACCTTCCAATATGGCGTCCCTTACTTTGCCAGGAATTTTTAATTGTATTTAACAGTTCCATTCCTTACTAAAATAAAAAATATCCCATAAGAAAATCTAAAGTTGAGTAAACTAGCGCAAAATCTAGTAGAAACCGATTTTTTAGAGACCAACGAGAAGTTCTTGTTGACTGCTATCCCTACCCTGAAAATTTTATGAATGCATCTATTACAATAAGCGAGACGTTTCCAAAAAAGGCCCTTTTGTCGTTTCCATCCTGTATCTACTTAAGTGAAGAAAACCTTGGAAATGTAACCGTAGATTCTTATGAAAACTCCACCTTCATTGATCTTGGCCATCACAAAATGTACCACTTCAAACGATGACCGTTATATCGACATTTATTAGCTCTCCTTTGAAACAAGAAATAGTTTGTTAAAAAAATACAATAACTCAATTAAACAGACAAGGTATAATGTCACAGATTTTAAAATTTAAAACGAATTATGTCTCTCAGACACTTTAAAAACTTGTACTACTTATAATAATAAATTTGTTCAGTACTTTATCATCACCGTGTAGGACAGACATTATTATTTGAAGCTGAAGTTACTTGCTGGTATAATCATACTTAACCCAAAGATGAAGTGTTCCTTTGAGGCCCTCTAACTTGCACACTTCCTAAAGTCTCTCTAGATTTTGTTTAAAACTGTGTACGATAAGAGGGAAACAGGATTTTTAAATGCAGATCTGTTCTCCAACTGGAGGAGTGATTATATTATTAAAGTTCTCTTTGGAATGTAATTACATTTGCACTAAAAAGTCTCAAAATGTTGAAGCACTCTACTACTAGTTCTTAAAATATGTTTATATGCTGTTCACATTATAATAGTATATTATGTATCAAGTTTTATAAATGCCATTTTAGTCACGATCTTTATTAATCACGAGCGAAGCGTAGCGGAGCAAATATCTAAATAAAAATTTTCCACAAAATTACTTCTGTTATCACGCCGCGTCAAATTAGTTTGACAGATTGATTAAAAATGACACAGACAACTATCTTGAATTTTCAATAATTTCAATCCGTGACTAAAGCGCACGAAGCCACGGCTTGTATGCACGAAGCCACGGCTTGTCAAGCTGTATTTAAAAGATCACTTAGCGTCATGGAAACATATACGAAAAATGGCATTTTAAAGATGGGGAGTAGATAATAGTATATTATGTATCAAGTTTTATAAATGCCATTTTAGTCACGATTTTTATTAATCACGAGCGAAGCGTAGCGGAGCGAGTCTTTAATAAAATGGCGTTATAAAACGAGTTGCATACTATACTTTTTCTACGATAGCAATTTTGGTTCATTTTTCCATATTTACTTTCCACAAAATTACTTCTCTTGTCACGTTGCGTCAAATTAGTTTGACAGATTGATTAAAAATGACACAGACAACTATCTTGATTTTTTCAATAATTTCAATCCGTGACTAAAGCGCACGAAGCCACGGCTTGAATGTACGAAGCCACGGCTTGTCAAGGTGTATTTAAAAGATCACTTAGCGTCATGGAAACATATACGAAAAATGGCATTTTAAAGATGAGGAGTAGAAAAAACATTTTAAGGGACAAAAGTTGCAAATTTAGTATGTCGTAAATATTTTAGAAGACTATTATGGAAACAGTATGTTTACAAAAAAAAAAATGTTTTAATCTATTTGGCAAAGTTTATACAACACCAAGTAACGTAAACCTACAGTTAACAAACAAAATAACGTATTATCTACATCGAAGTCGCATAGTATAGTACACAATACAAGACTGGTATCTAATCCTAACTACAGATTATCTTTGCAATAACTGCTCTCATGTTCCAAGTTCTTGTAATGGGATGGAATTCTGGGAGTACAGAATGTTAATATTGTGGAAACAATGTATCATGTCTCTTGGGATATCTGTTGACATTTCCTCATGGTATAAGGATAATACGATTTAGTGTATAAAAGTTATTCATGGCTCACTTTTGCTTCGATTTGATTTTTACTTTCTGTAAAACTGTTAAATTTAGAGTTAACTTGTTACAGTTTGTCGAATAGATGGAACAACCTAAAAAAAAAACAGCAAGGGAAGACGAAAAAACTTTGAAGGCGGTATTAACTATTAGGAAGTTCTAGTAAATAGGGCTGTATTATTTGTATTGTCCCATTGTCCCATTGAGTGGCACTCATAGAATCACTAATGATTCTTTACCAGGCTAATGGTAGAATGTGTAATGGGCAATAATATATAATAATAATAATAATAACAACAGTAATAATAACAATAGCAATAGCAACAATAATAGCACTAGCAATAGCAATAGCAATAACAGTAACAATAACAATAACAATAACAATAACAATAACAATAACAATAACAATAACAATACCAATACCAATACCAATACCAATACCAATACCAATACCAATACCAATACCAATACCAATACCAATACCAATACCAATAACAATAACAATAACAATAACAATAACAATAACAATAACAATAACAATAACAATAACAATAACAATAACAATAACAATAACAATAACAATAACAATAACAATAACAATAACAATAACAATAACAATAACAATAACAATAACAATAACAATAACAATAACAATAACAATAACAATAACAATAACAATAACAATAACAATAACAATAACAATAACAATAACAATAACAATAACAATAACAATAACAATAATAATAACAATAACAATAACAATAACATTGTCTTGAAGGGGGAGGAGAGACGGGCGAAATATCGAGACGATCTCTTCGAACACCGCAGATTCTAATATCCAGAACATACTGCGAAGCTTGTGGTACTGATAATAGGAGCCCACGGTGGGGGGAGAAATACACTGGCTTAAGTCTGAAGATCATACTGGCATGCCGAAATTCGGCAGAACTTCTAGCCGGAAGAATGCAGAAGGCGGTCATTATGGGTTCATTACGTCTACGCAGCGCACACGATTCCCGGACTCACTCCACGGACGTCGGAAATAGCTACAGATTAAAAAAATTATAATAATACTATTAATGGTAATTGAAGTTTATTGAAACTTGATACTGATGTATCTACAGAAATACATAATTTCAATAATAATAATACATTTAATACATAATAGGTGTAATAATATAGGTATATTGAATAACTATAATATAGAGATTATAGTTATTCAATAAACATAAACCTTACAGAAATTTAATAACTGTGTGTAAGTGCTTAAAATAATGTGTATGTAGTTATTGTGTTATTGAGTAGTAGCGTAGATCCATATAAAACTTAATTTATATTTAATTACTATCCAACCAATCGCAGATATTAGTGAAAAGTTCCTTATTGAAAGTTAATCATATCATGTTAATTAAAAGAAGTTTAAAATTGCACCCAGTATGCCTGTTTTCATAAAATCTCAACAAAAAAATACCACGTTTTTTAATTTAATAGTTTATTCCAAATAAACTTTTAAATTCGGTTTTTTATCACCAGTTCAGTTATAATTCATTAGATTGACGATAGGCACTCACCACTTTTCACTTTTTAGTGTAAAATTATTCTCGTATTTTCTAAATGCTCTTTTAAATAAATAATCATTAAATTATTTATTGGTGGTATGTAAAAGAAACTTCGCAGTTACAATAATTAAGTAAAGGGGCAGTTCCAAAAATGAAATCAGTTGATAACACCCGATGCCCTTTAACTGCATATAAATGGATGAAACTAAATTGAAAATAAGTTTTCTATTCCTACCTACTTTTACAATACAGATTTATTTTATAAATAGAACTTAAAACGTTTTAAAGTGTATTTAGTACTTACACATCCCTTATCAAATTATGCACTTTCATTTTGCTGTATACAGAACATTTTTAGAGGAAATAGAACGCTTATAGTGGCTGTGAAGACGATTCAGAGAACGACAGCTTTATTACTTGTAGTATTTGCTGTAAGAATATTCTTTCATAACTTTTATAAATATATGAAATGTTAGTTGGGCGATTCATCCTGAATGTTGTGATACTTGAGATACAGTTTTTATACTATTCTATTATAATTAATAAATAATTGTTGCAAGTTTTCAACATTTGATTCCTTAAATATACTCCACATTAATAATTCTAAAACCTGATATGTTAAAAGTGTATTTAGTATATCGATTTCTGACGACTGATGATTAGATGAGATTTTAAGCTATCCATTAGGACATTTGTTCAAACTCAAACGCTTTAAGCATACTTAGGTAGTTTGTCTACATATAAATGAAGTTCTCTGCAGAAACTGATGATAGATGGTGTTTACTATACCAAAGTTGCATTCAAGTCCACTTGTGCAGATATGAGGTACCTACTTCTAATTGGTTCTTTGTAATTGTATTTAGACTATCTGAATCCATTTCCATGATTTGATACTATCGCTTTAAACATAAAGTTACAGTGAGTAGCTATAAAGTTTTAATGATAATTTACGAATACAATAATTAAGTGCTGTTCACAGTATATATTTAAACTATGCAGTACCCAAAATCTAATCCCATTTCAGCATGTTATTATTGTCGTTCATGATGTTATTACATAACTTTCATATTTACTCTACAGTGAGGATAAAAAGTCCCTTATAGTTTAAGTTAAAAATTATTTAGAATACAGTACTAAAATGTAGATAGAGAAGATACAATAAATAAAATCTCGAAATTTTCCTTTTCAGTCGTTTTCATTTTTTTAAGAAATTACAACTAGAAATCAGCTTATATGTCATTTGAAAAGTCGTTAAATCTTGTAAAGTCATTTTTTACCTACCTATGGTAGACAAAATGACAAAATGAAATTTAATTTCACAATAAAGTTTTACTAACAATTAAATTTTATTAAATAAGCTGTTAAATTAGTGTAAGATTTAATGTCTTCAATCAAGAAATATTTTTGGATTCACATCACAATCATGCAGATAAATGTATTCAGGTTTTTTCATAATATTAGTAAATCTAGATGACGCTATCAGTATACAAATTATATGACTCATAAATAAGACGTACTTATATTTTTAAAAATCATCGTTAGTAATATTATACGTATAATATTTTAATTTTATTTATATGTGGTCACATGTGGTTACAGTATCTTGCAAAATATCTTTCGTAATTAGGAGGTTTATAAAAAGAATTTTATTATAAAAGTTTTTAAAAGTATTAAGTATTAATAATACTACAATTAATAATTATTTCTACTGCCAAACAATAACTTTCACAAATTAGGTGTTCTAAAAGATCGTATAAGTTTTTGGATTTTTGGCAACAATAATTATGCCTGACAAAAAAGCTAAACTAAAAGAGTCGTGATTACATTTTATTTTAAGCATCAGTAATTCCCAAGAAGAAAGTTTGAAGGATTGCCAAGATTTTCTCGAAAGTGATATTTTAAAATCATTTTATTACGAGTCCGCGATGGGTTGGTTCTGCATTAGTATTCGATATATTCGATTCGATGTATTCGATATATTACAAAATATGTTTTTTGAAAATATGTTTTCTTTGCGTGTTTGCGTCCAACTGTGCAGCGTTGCTACATTTCAAAAGCGTTGCCTGAAAAGCGTAGCTGTTTTCAAACTCTTATGATTTCCATCTAAAAAATAAAATGTTACCCCAAAAATCCGTAAAGGTAAAGTCTATTTTTATGCCCTAATATTAGTTATGACTTTAATTTACTAATATTTTGCACCAATGACCAGTCCACTAGACAAATTTTAATTTAATATCTACTCGTAGATTAAGGATTATTCCTAAAGATGGATTGGCAATCATCCTGCCGATGGCCTAGGATGGGAATAATGTTAGCTTGGTGTTAGGCAACTAAATGGTGGTTAGGGCTTACCAACCTAAGTTGTTCCTTAGCCAAAAATGCGGACCGCGAAATAATAATATGCCGCCTCTCTCCCACACAATCCTCAGACCTTCGTGCAAATCCTTCTGAATAGAATGAAAGGGTAAACAGTAAAAAAAGACAAATGGTAAAATTACTAAATGGTAATCGTAATTTTCTGCAGTGTTATTTTTAACACGAACTGGGTAGTATAATGACTAAACCTTTAGAACTCATATTACGCGAACGATATACCCGCCAAGTTTGTAGAAGTAGTCATAAATTGTAGTAAAATTTACAAAACCCTGTGTTAAAAATGAATCAATCCGCCATAAAAACGGAATAATTACACGGTGAATAATTAACTATTACACATTACCTTGTAAAATCTACTGTGTTAAATTACTTTTAATGTAATGTAATAATACACTGATATGTCTAACACTGCCAAGTGTGGACTATATACACACTGATGAGTGTGGATTCAGTGTTAAAATCAGTCGGATTTTTTTACTGTGTAGAGATATTATTATTAATATTGTTATTATGAAAAATACCAAGAAGAAGTACTATCGTTCTTTTCTCAAGTCAAAATAAAGCGACATAACTTTAGTTTAACCCTTAAATTACCTATACAATATGAACTATGAACCCTATAAAACTTCTAGTAGCTTCTGGAATAATTTGGATTCCAATTTATTTTGAGACATTCGCACATATACGAAAAATAATTAAATTATTAAATATAAATACATATAAAAAAGTATCAAAGATTCATCACTTTTTCGTCTTAGTGGTATCATTAAAATTATATTTATTTTTGATGTTATACATATTATAAAATTAACTCTATAGAATTAATGATTAGTTAACTTGTTAACCATGAAAGCGAATGTCTAGTTAAATTTTGCTTCCCGTCGTTTATTATGCACTTGACCATCTACTACAGGAGTTCTAATATTTGGTTTATAACAATATGGCTAACAAAGTTCGTGTAATAAGTTAAAACATTTCCTTGCAGTTGGGCTATTGTTAGATATTATTACTGTAAAGTATGAAACAATTCTGCCCGCCAGTAGGTACCGATGGTATAATGTTGGAAAGTTCAACTGAATACGAATTTTCAATCTGCTTGCAATATACATAGATAGTACAGAAACGAGTATTCGAATACAATATTTGGTGGTGGATCGAGGACTACGTAGATATTAAATTATTGTATAGCTCACGAAATACCGTAATGCCGAAATTATTAACCTTTTACCTACATCTGATGTGAACTGCTACATTGAATAAATATTAATAGGCAGCTATAAATGATTACTAGCAAGTCATGCCTATCATAGACAAAGGATCTGCGGCTTTACATCATTTCCAAGGGATAGTACGTCTTTATATTACGTACGTACGTAAAGTACGTTGTACACAAACCTCGCCTAAGTTTGCATAGCTTCTATAAAGTGACCGACTTAAAGGCCATTAGAAGATGCGGGCAGGCACCGCCGGTCTTCCCTCGCCCATCCAAGTACTAACCGCTGCAAACGTTGCTTTTTGCAAAGAATATTATTATCATTTCTTTGTTAAGTTATGCTGAAAGTCCATGAAATTCGTGTAAATCAAGAAAACTTTTATAATATGACAAAAAATTACGTAGCTGCAAATAATTTTGCACACAGAAATTATGGAATGACAGATTTTTAACAACCACAGCAGCGGTATGAATTTAAGAAATCACCAGAAACAGAATAGTTGTTGAAATACTTTAGTGCAGCATGGAAGCCCGAATTAAAAAGTGGTCCCCGAAATTTTCCATAGCAAGGAATAGTTTCTTATTGCTTTATAATATATTCAAAATAAAATATTTGGATTGAGGTTCTTTAGTTCAAATCAGTTCTACATTATTTGTATCTAAAATGTGTAGTTTCTATGCATGTATTTTCTGTCTTTTTCTCGTTTTCTCTTAATTTATTCTTGCATTTTCACTTCGTGCCAAAAGTTTTTTTATTGACTTTTTTCAACTTATTGTTCAGGATAACTTGTTTGACATACCAATAATTTATTTGAAGGAGATGTCGAAAACAACTACTCCACGGGCAATATGCCCTGACTGGCGTTGCATTACATCGGCATCTCCATAGGAGTCGCGATATCTTCAAATAAATAAGTAGGATTGTCTTCCTTAAAGACAATAGAGGTCATTGCTGTAATGGCACCTGCGGAAAAGCAGGTCGTTATCCTTCTGTCAATTTGACAATAATTGTCAGACAGATAGTAGCAAAAACCCAAAGAAGGCACTACGGTGTCTTTCTCATCACTAATACCAATAATTGGTTTTGTGTAAGGGAATGGGTTAGCTATTATCCTGGCATGCGTGCCTAGTAAAGGACGAATGTTGGCTTGGTGTTAATTTGAAAGATTAACAACAACAGTCAACAACAGTTGACGTTTAACTGTCTCTCTAATTAGTAAGATTTTCCAGATTTCACTCATTCCAGCACTGAATGGCTTACCGACGTAAATCGTTCCTGAGGCCCAATTGCAGCACACTAAATAATATTAATAATAATAATAATAATATATAGTCCCTCTCCCACACAAGTCTCATACTTTCAGGCTAATCCTTAGAATGAGGGATAGAGATAATAGGGAGTTTTTGAACCCCTTAAATTTTAGCACATCGTTAACGTTATCGTTATTCTGAGCAGGCACAGTACCAAAAAGAGTATCCTTTTCATTTTTTGCACTGCTCATGCTCAGTATAACGATTACGATAACGAAAAGATAAAATTTAAGGGGTTCAAAATCTCCCTAATATTATTATTAATATATTTATTGTTCTGAGTATTTGCTTAAATTATATTTGAAATTCCCCTAAAGCAAACTTTAAAATATTTCATTGGCACTATAGTGGCAATGATAATTTATAGTAAAGTAATTATGATATTATATTATACTTCATTTAATTTATTAATTAATTATAACTATACTTAATTTTAGCAGAATTTTAGTTTTCTTGTTTTATAATGTCTGCAGGTAGCGAGTTTTCAAAAGAATTTCTTGATGAATCATGGAAACACTTTTTTAATATATTTTACATATAAGATTACACCTTATCTAATAAACGGTTTATTAAATTTGTAATACACCACATTTTACTTGGAATAAATCATTTCTTATCTTTATCTTCAAGCTGCAAGATCCCTTACAATGTTGGTGTGTGCTTTCATAATAATATCTGTATATTTTATGGATCACATACTGAGAACATCTCTGAGGCATAATGGGGTTTTCAACTTTGTTATGAATCAAAATACCAAAAAACCGTGCCTTTCTAAGACTTTATACTCCACTTATACGAATTCATTCTGGGCGTACAAAAATAAAACTGTTGATATATTGTTACTTCCAAAAGAAGCCTAGAATCGCATTTCTTGTTGATTCTGAGAGCAAATATTTAGTTCTCCTTTGCTGAAAAATCCTGAACAACGTACATTCAGTGGGGAAAGAACATAAATTTGGAATGTTTACCCGTAACTCTGAACTGAGTAACTCCCAACGCAGAAAATTAAATACGTAACGTTGTCTAGAGTTCTCAAGACGGCTATAGCGAAGAGTGTAAAACACTGTCTAAAGAAGGCAGCACCTATGAAAATCTTTCATCTTTCCCAAGGCGATTATAGCCATTGACATAGAAAATGGAGGGGAGAAGCTAATGGCTTATTGCCATTACTACCTATATATAAATTTATGTTTAGTAATGTATCTGGCCAATATACAGGATGTCCCAGTTTGATGTTAAAAACATTCGGGGTCATGTAGATTCAGCAAAAATAGTGTCACTCCGTTATTTAAATTTATATCTAAATCTGTACCGTTTCCTAAATACAAGGAATGAAGTTGAAAAAGAAAAATCTTTTTATACAATATATATCTCTGACATGAATAAAGCCATTATTTTCAAATTTTATGATGCTATGAATCTTTATTTCCATAAAAAAATTCAGCTCGATGGGAATAGCGAGTGACATATAACCTGCACTCTTAAAATAATACGATATTTCGATGTCTCACTTATTTCTCTATAAAAAAAGTATACTTACATGTTTTTCACAAAACACACCGTTACGGAGTAAATCGATATTTTATGTCCTTCTCTAGGAAAATAATACCTTAATAGAAAATAATACCTTAATTTACCAAATGAAATTTGAAAATAATAGGTTTATTACTGTGAAAGATATAAATAAAAAGAATTATTTTTTCAATTTCGACACCCTGTCGGAATCGATACAGAATTGGATATAAGTTTATATAGCAAAGCAAAGCAAAGATCCATTATTTTTACTGGATCTACATGATCCCGAATATTTTCAGCATAACACTGGAACACCCTGTATTAAGTTATTTTCGGCATCTCCTTCCAATAAATAAGTAGATTGTCCTCCTCAATGACAATAGAGGTGAAAAATTAGAGCTAAAAATTATCTACTTTTTATTTTCTTAAAATACATACAGGGTGTTCAATTTACTGCGATTAAGATACAAAAATGCTCATATCTTCTGAACCATGTTATATAATACTAGTAAACCCTATATTAGCGAATTGGGAACAATGATCTGAATTCAAATAAGATATAAAAAACATAATTAAATTTATAAAAAACATAAGTTTGATAGGGCCTGGTTTATAGAGCACCATATATGACTACATCTTTTTAAAATCTGCTTCTTTTTAGGCTCTATAAGATCGTAAAATATATGTTTTTCTTTTTGTTTTTACGGCATAGGAGTTATGGAACTTTGCCACACTATTAGTCCACCCTGTATATCTACTACCTTTACGTTCCGCTGTTTTATTTTACAAAGTATGGTAGGTTTGTGTTAAAGTTTTCGTAAAGTTGCCATTTGTCGCAATTCAGTTACACTTATCCTTTCGTTGCATGTTATTTGTCAGCTTGCTATTACTGGTGTACGAAGTCAAGAGAAGGAATAGTTGATGAGGTAAATACAGATATCGAAATATGTAGTCGTCTCTAATAAACAATTTAGCTATCTAATAATGCAATATCACGTGCCTGGAACATATTGGATACCGTGATTGCAGTATCTAATAATTAATAATGATCTTGACAGTACGTTTGAAATAAATTATGAGTGAAATTGTTGACTGGAATGTGTTTATGACTATGAAATATGTTTATTTTGATTAGAATTTTATTTCTTTACATCTCCTGACAAGAAAATTCTGTAAAAGAGTTTTTAAGTGTACCTTTGTGTACACTTAAAATGTATTGAATGTGTACACTATGTGTGTATTGAATGTGTAAATCATATATACTTGGAAAATATGCTATTAAAATGGGTTTATTACGATATAGTAACTATAGAAGCAGTACTGTTAAAATAAATTGAAGTGCAATTATTTACTGAAAAAGTATTTACTGGCAAAATTTATTGATTTTTTATTACACTCATTTTCTATTTGACATTCACTCGTTAGACCGTAATATCCACTTTTTTTGTTTAGCTAAAATGTGTTAGTGATCAATGTTTCACTTCAGTTTTATTTTTTAATTTAAAATTATTTTGTATATTATGTTACAATAATTATATTCCCAGAAGTGCGAAAAGCCAACTACAGCAATTAAAAGGAACGTCCACGAGTAGCTACACGTTGTAGCTATAACAACTGACGGCATTTTCGTCGAATTTCTGACAATTAAATTGTGATGTAAAAGCGAAACACAAGGTATAAGAATAATGAGCAAATAATTTAACCTTCTCTAACACAGACAAGTTGACGTAAGCAGATTACAGCAGATAAGGCGTTGCAGAAAAAAGTATACGGATTAGAGGAGAATTTATAAAACATCATTATTTTTAACAAATTATACCTACTTGTTATTAGGCAGCTTTATCCTTAAAGTATACCTTTTTGCATCGAGTGCCATATTAAAGAAGGCTTTATAATGTAGAAGCCAAAGTATTCTATAAGTAATCTGAAATTATATGATTGTTTATAAGAATCACTAATGAGATGAGATTACTTTACTTAATAGGGCACATAATTTATTGAAAGATTTAAGAAGGCATATACAGGATGTCTCTGAAAGGTATCCGCCATTATTGAATTACAATAATGGCGGTATAATTAGTAACTTAAAAGATCAACAGGTTTAAAATTTAATTAGCCTTAAAGTTCATATCCTGTTTTTCATACATTGCAAATTAAAATTTTGAGAAAGACAAATGTATAAATGTAAATACCTACTGGCTTTGAAGTTTCACCTACCGCTACAAATGATTACTGTAATATACATGTATTGTACATAAATGTAATATACAGTTTTTGAGGATCCCTACGCCATTGCTATTAATTTATAATATGTGTAATAGAATTTGGAAAAATTGTACAGCAGAAATTATGTTATGTATGTTATGTTATGTTATGTTATGTTATGTTAGAGTAATTAAGGACTCTAAATTCAAAGTCAAGTAGATTGTAAAAAATATGTCTACCTTGAACTTGAACGGATTAACTTTTATGTGTTATTATTTTTACTCTTTTAAATATAATATCCTTGTAGAGAATGTAAAAATATTTAACACCTATTTTACTATTTTTGCGAAAACTGAACCATTTTTCCACTTGAAAAATGAAAACCTTCTAAAAATGGTATTGTTACATAATCATGGGCTACCAAGTCAGCGATAAGCACACTAAACGAATTTCACAAGCAGGCAACAGTGTTCAACCGCAGGTCAAATCACTCGTTTGTATAAATCATTTTGACATTTGTTCACAAATAACAAACTACAAATAAAATTATTATTAAATTACTTCAATTAACACAAATTCAAACAAAGAGACACTATTACGACATCAACCAGCAAAAAATATCAAACAAGGATCACAGAAAAATGGAGCGTTATACGTCGGCTTTGGTATTGTTTAACAGTTTTGACAATGTTGCCTTAGTGATGTTGCCAGATTGTATTTAGGAAGATTCACCATAGATATTTTAGTCAATAATATATATAACCGATAAGTACCTCATCAATTTACTTTTTCTCAAATTACAAGAAGACTAGCGATTCGATTGAAAAAATATTTAAGAATAAAATTCTTCATTGAAAGAAGAAAATTTTAAGCCAAACACGTTCCTTCAATTTATTTTAAATGTCAGATAAATAATATCGCTTGTTTGATTCTTAAGTTTTATTCATAATTTTGAACCAGAAAAATTATTATTTACCCCAAACATAAAGCGTGTAATTGGAAAGTTATTTCTATATGGCTTAGGAATTAAAAACAGAAAATTGTATTATTCATTTGAAACTTGCATGGAAGCGTTTAGAGAACAGTTAATTCTAAAATCTGGTTTTCAACGTAACTACATTTGCACAGCAAATAAAGAGATTAGCTTATTTTCTTCAAAAATAGAAAACCGGTAATAGAAAATCAAGGACTGGTTGAGTATGGAAAAGGAAAAAGCAATACTATATTACTAGCAATATTACTAGCAATGTCTGAAATTCTATACGACCAGTACCTATCATTTAGGTGGAAAATTATCGCAGGTCCTGGAAATTACACACTTAAGAAAAGATTCGAACTTATACCGATATAAAGCACAAATGTTTGAGGAACATTTTCCATCAGATGACGTGCTCAACTTATCGGTTTTATACTATGAAGACTGATGTCATCTAACTTATATTTCAATTAACATTATATGCGTAACTAGAGCATGATTATCGCCATTATTAAAGTCTACTATACATTCTGTTAACGATATAAGGGTTTGGGTAGATAACAGTCTAGAAAAAGAATAACTATTTCGTTGCGATACCCCTTTTGGAATGTAAAATATTACTGGCAATAAAAGAGATTTTGGGTAATATCACTTGAAATCAGTTAGCTATGAGGATTCATAAAATTACTATATTTGTTTTTTATTGTGCACTAGTTAAGGCGTGTAGCTATAATTATTAGCTATTCAGCTTTTACTTGGGACTGTATTTGGTAAATTCCTTTTTACACTTTGCCTCGTCCTTGCATTTCCTATAATATTATCTATTGTTGGTTCTGTTAGATCTTGTTACGCGTACTTCTTTTAATCAATTCATTCTATTTACTATTCAAAGTTTCTTTACAAAGAAATGTATTTCAAGTCCCGTTTCAGTTTCTATGTAAACGCTACTGAAAGCTTTTCAACTGTAGCAGGAAAAATAAAAACAAACCGTATATCTCATGATTACGTAGTACAGCATCCATAAACACTGATTAATTTTTTTGATCCAGACAAATTAATTATATGAAATAGATTTTCCTGAAAAAGTGAATATCAATTCACTGATGTATAAATAAGATACCTTATTCATTCTTCCCTATTCATTCATACCGTATTCTTTACCTTATTCATTCGATTTATTACATTTCCGCTTCTCTTACTTGGGCCTAAGCTGGAGCTAAGAATGTGCAAAACTGGTTTTATTTAAATGTTAATAATTTGCATTTGTAGCTGGTTAAGGCTTTTAAAAATTCGTAATATTCATGTTAGTGGGAAATATCGTTTAGAAGCGCTTGGGACTCACGAGCTACTTTTGAATAAAATATGGTATCATTAAGAGGCACTTTACGAACCCCGCTTTGGTGTAAAAGGAGATGTTACATTTCTGATAAACTCCTGCAGATAACATGCATTATTAGCGCAGATAAAAAATTAAATGCGTACCCTGTTGGTAAATTTCCTGTTGGCGATTCTTCCCAGTTACCTCTCCGCATACGAAATTTTATATTCTCTGAAACCTTTCCACTAGATTGTGCTTCTTGAATAATACTACAATTTATGCAGAGTATTCTTTTAGTATGATTGGTGGATAACACTGAATATTGCCATAGACTTTAAAAATGAAAGACTCACAAGCCTAATGCGTACAGGGTTTTCAAAGTAAAGGTCTCAGGTTTGACTTGTTCTACCGGGGATATTGCAAGGCACCCAGAAATTTCAGATCCTGTTTTGAAAGCGATGTTTGTCGTAAGACTAATTGGCAGGTGCATTTAGTGTTTTCTAATAAAACTTCGTGATTTTTTAATTATAGGAAACTTTTGTGGTGTCCATTTTCTCAACAATTTAGTTCAAATTGAAACAGATGCTTAAAAAATATGTATTCAAAAAATATGTATAATGTAAAACAATCTATCAAAACGTACAACGATACGTTACGATACGATACGTAAAAACTAATATTTATCACACAGTATACAACCCACCTGTATAACGAGGATTTAATTTAAATCTTGCAAGACTAGGAATGTTGTGTTGCTGCTTTTAATAAATTTACATGTTAATGTTTGTTTTCACCAAATTCGGCATTCCAAATCCTTCAGGCACGGTATTTACATTTTCACAACATGATTATAATATGAACGATTTACGCCTAATAAACTTGAAATATTTCATGTTCTTCAAGCTAAAAATCACACTTAATACGCGAGAATTAACGTATTGTTATTTTTCATTGAAATAAGAGCATAGGAATAATTTTAATACATATAAAGTGAAGAAAATTATTACTCAAAAAATGTGTAGTTTTAATTTGAAAATTTATTGGGTTAAAACTTGCCCTTGAGAATATCGGAATAATTCAGGTAACTTAATATTGTTTTTCTAATTTTGACATATAAAGTAACACTTTTCAAAACCCTTTGACGTTAGGAAACGTCTTACTTTTCATAACTAGTTATGAAAAATGTTTGTATTGTTTGTAATTTTTAGATTGTAATGGTTTTGTTATTTTCAATGTGACTTTGTATTTATAATGTGACTTTATGCTTAATATTTGTTCTATTTTGTTTTATGCTATATTTGTTATAGTCTAAATTATACATCTTATAAGATAATTTTAAATATTGTTTTTATGAAAATATTGAAATTTGTAAGTAGCCCCGTGTTGCCATCTTGTTTCATTTTGAAGTGCCTATTTTTCTTTCTGCTACAAAAAGGTAGAAATCTGATAAACCACTGATGAGCAGTGCGGAAAGGGAATACAGAGTAAGTCTTATTTCGGTCAATTAGTCGTAACCCGTAACATAATGTAATTATCTTGCCAACAACATGCGAGGTGAATACAAACAGCTAACTCTGATTGTTCTAAAGTTGTCTTACGTGTATTGTTAATAAAGCAGATTTATGAAAAGGAATTTTTACTACTTATTATATAGAAAAGTATTTTGCAGATACATGAAATGTATATGAAAATGACGTTTACACTATTTTGCTTTCTAACGACACAGGTTCAAAAAAATGATGTTACTTTATTACTTACCTACTGACTTACGAAATATTAAAATTTAAATTGGTGTAGCGATTAATTAATCAAAGGTATATGCATATTCTAAAATTATTTTGTATAGGTTACTCATTATTAGTCTGTAACAGATACCGCAAAGGTATATGCAACTAGTACTACAATTTCACTGTGTAAATGGCTAACAACCTACTGTACACTTTAATTAATAAGGTTCTCCAGGTTTTTCTTATTATCGTACTAAATGAAGTAGTTAAAGTTGTAACATCGTAAGTCGTTCATGGGTGCATTCGCGGCCCAGAAAATAATAATATATATGCAGCTCCCTTTCCGACTTCCGGGCTCATCATTAAGATGAGACTGAGAGATAGAGATGTTATTATATATGTACAATTATAAAAAGTACTATTAAACATGTGGTCTACAATGTATTCTAAGCAAGATACAAGGCATTTATTTTCAATAATTCGGTGTATTTTCCAATATTTTAATATGTATTCCTGAGTATTATAGTATTATGTATTATGTAATATGTATTACTGAGTATTATTGAGTATCCTATAATGACAAAATGAAACATTTAAATATAATCACAGATTAGTGACATGCGATTCCTTCAATCACGAGTTACTAAAAACCGGTTGTTCTGCACCAATTTTCAAAGTAATCCAATTGATAAAAACTTTCACAGCCAGTAAGGAACGCTGTTTTTAAACATTCGAAATTTAAAATAACATTCTAAAAGCTCTTATGTGATTTTGATGTTTTTTCATACAATTTTAATGTTCTTGCTAAGGAGGTATTTCAAACCCCATCCTTTGTAGGCAAATGATGGGGTTTAGAAGGAAGGATAGAAGTCAAAACTTTTAATAGATTAGAAGTTTTGACTAGTCTTTTTCGTACTTTTTACCCTAAAAATATAATAAATTGATATTAAGCTGTATACTTGTTCCGACTGAATATAATCCAAAACTAGGCAGTATACCTCTTTTAACCAATCATATTCGTTCTGATAGATTTGCGACTGCAATTAAACCAAACCTATGGTCTTTACTCTGATATTTTATTCTGACAATAACAACTGTAACTAATTAACAAAAATTTTAACAATATGATTTTAAGTTACACGAGTAATATTTGTTATAAAAATCATGTACTTATAGGTATTTTAAAAATAAGTGATACTTATCCATGATACTGATTGTTAAGGAAATATATTCCAATATATGATTTTTTTGTTACAGAGAACGGAGGATCCACTAACTTCAAAATACCTTTCCTGCTAGAATGTGTGCTGGTTATATTTTTTCACCTACTTTTACGTTTTGGTAAGTTTAATAATAATAATAATTTTTTAATATGTTAAAAAAATATGTTTTGAAAATATATGTGTTCCTAAGATTTTCGAACAATTTCATTGTTCAAAGAGAGATTGTTTAAAAAGAGTAGGTACTCAACTATTTCACAACGTTAGTTAATTAAAGTTAACCATATAAAAAAGTGTCACTCACTTATTTGTATTTTTATAAAACACATTTCTATTCACCCGGCTATGGCGTTCATGTTTTATAATCACAAAAAATATAGAGGTACTTTTTAAATTCCTCTATCGATTCAATCGTGATTTTAACAGTTTCAGCAGTCATGTTTTAACTTCAAGAATTCGGGGTTATTACGCGGTGATATAGCTATGCATTTTGGGATACCCTGTATGTAGGAGTTGTTTTAATAGTTTTAATATATCACTATTTATAATTCGGTTATATGATGATGATAATGGATGGGTTTACTTCGTATCTTCTGCTTCATCAATAATGCATATTATTCTTTTTCATAGTTGTAACAACTTTCTCACTGAAATGAGCGACACATGTTTTTAATCTGTTTAGTTCTGCGTTAAATGTCCTAATCAATATCGTTAAATAATATAAAACGATATTGGCTTTGCAACTACAACAACTAGTTTATAAAAAATAACTAATAATAACATTTAATTAACATAAAAAAATAACAATTTTTTAATTTTTTTTAGGTTAAAATTGCATCTTCAAGCCAAAACTTTATTTCTCTAAATATTTTCTATATCTGTGTATATTATAATACAAAATGTTATAAATCCTTAAATAAATTGTGTACATTTTCTAAAATGACTTTTATTTCATTTTAAGTATTTATTAAATTTTCTACCAGGTATACCAAACTGTATCAAATTAAATAAAAAAAACTCATTAATGACGTATCTTCAATACAGTGCCAATTACTTATATAGAAATGGTCATACCTGAAATCTTTATAATGAAACCATGAAAAAAAGAAAAATATATTTTTCATTCATCAAATTTAAGATGATGTTTGGATTATCATATTAAGAAATATACGAAAATCTTACTAGATAGAGATTTTTGTTTATAAGTAATTATAAATATTCAGCAGCACGCCACTGCAGTAATATAGATGGCTGATTTAGATCTTTATATGTCCCGACTAACTAAAATGAAAATATTTTAACGGATTTAAAATTGACAAAATCCTACTAATATTTTTACGATCTATCAAAAAATTCTAATATAGTGTTTAGGTAGTATCATAAAGCCACTTTTAAAGTGTGACCCGTAAATCACTCTACAAATTAATGAAATTGGTTATTGCTGCCTTCTACTTTACCGACGTAACTTCTAGATATAAAGTACCAAATCAGGCACTAGCAGCTTAAAACCGTCTTTAAGCTACAAGCTATTTGCAAGGTAAAAACACGCGGTAGTGGTTAAGGAAAACCTCCAACCAAGAGCTAAATTTGTCGTGGTGTAGTAACACTTTTATATGGGAAAATTTTCAACATATTTTCAGCATCCAATCAACGTCGGTTGTGGTAGAGTACACAAACTAAGTAAATTTAAGGTTTGTGGCGCCGGATTACTATTGCCTAGACGTATTAGGCAATATTGCCTAGACCTTATGTTAAATTTCTTGATTAAAAGTAAGTGAACCCTTTTGTTCTGAGTTTAATCCAACGTCAGAGTTAGTACAAATTTGCTGGAAATCGGAAGACAACTTGTGCTAAGAAGGGTAAAAATAATATTATTAACACGCCCTTAACAAAAGGTAAGTAAACGATTTTATTGAGTTTTTGAATATCATTGATACTTTTGAATAAGTAGCTAGTCCTTTACAGAGACAAAGATAGAGAAAAAATTTTTTTTAGGTAAACTAGTAACGTAGAACTTAATGACAACTTGATATTCGTTCTCATTTTATAATTTCAAATTATCTTGCCAATGTTTTGACTATTTTAAGAACTATACTCTGATCTGAACTGAAGAATTGAGAAATCATTAACTGTATACCCTAATCAGTGCGCCGCTGATTTGTAAATTTAGCGAGCGAGTAATTTTGTTAATTAAAAAAATAGGAAGTTAATAGTGTTCTCTACGTCAGAGATAACAAATTTATATTAGAACTCGCATAACAGAAACAAAAGTAAATCCTAACCTTTGTATAATCAACCCCAATTTGTAGGCATCTAGTGGAATCTCGTTCAAAATATTTCGCTACTCTTCCGTAACGCTATTAGTACTTTTGTTTTTGAACGTGACTTTTAAAATTGCTCTCTGCTTTCTAAATCGAAACTTACGTTATTGGATTTCTTATAACAAGATATGATAGCTTTGTTTGCACTGAACGATTCAATGCTGAATTTTCGATGGGCAGGAAGTAAATGTGGATATTACAAAGATTTAAAAATAAAGAATAGATATGCAGAGGTAAACAACACTAATTGGAGTAAATAAAAAGGTAGAAAGGAAATCTGTGCCTTCAGAAAGTCTCAATTAATTATTGTATTTTCAATTCCATAATTTTTATTCTCGGTAAGACCAATTTCTTTGATGCTTATTTAGGGAAAGATTTCTTAACAATATTTAATGATTTTGCTTACGTATGCCAAGTACCTAACGAAAAGTAATTTGACACTGACATTGTACGTCGCATACATTGTAATTTATTCGAATTGAAAAATGCAAACGGATAGCGTTTTTTAACCCTGTACGCCGGCTGATATAAAGAAGTCAGTAGAAAATGCCACTTTAGAACTATTGCCCAAAAAATCAAGAGTGGGTATGAAAATAGTTACCTATAAACGATTACCTATAATGTTAATTATTATTCCAAGTAATAAGTCTTCTGTTGAATTTACTAATAAAATTATGTCACCAGTCCTGATGACTGGTATGGCATGATTGTTTGCAAAATTATTTTACAATATGAAAATATACCTAGTCAACCTAACATCGCCAATCCCTTGTCTATGATGAAAACTGGTGGTGTTAATTATAAGCAGGTGGAATATTATGTTAAACTCGTACAAAAAATACGTTTTCGAGACACGTAAAATTGCCGGACTCGGCTAAGTGTTATCCGGCAACCCTCTGACTCGTCCTGAAAACGTATATTTTTTGTATTTGTTAAACAAATAACTATTTAGTGGTCCAGCCACAAAATCGAGTGAGTGAACAGTTTTTAGATATTTATAAATTATGGAAATGTTTCTCGATTATTCCCCGATCCAATTAAATCTTTTCCGAACTTATTGGAAATCTAATTTTTTACACTGCAATCAGGAGTTTCATTAATACTTAACATTATCGGATCGTGGAAAACCAGGAACAAGGTGAATTTGAAAAATTACATATAAATTCTTTATTAATCCTGCAGCCCAATTCCAACAGAAGAACGTTATTTATAGAATCATGGCTGGGCTCGTTCAAACAACTTTGTGTGCTTTGATAAATAAATCTAAGCACACCCACTGTTCGGTGACCCGTTTCCACTAAACGGTAATAGAGCTACCTACCCACAGTTGTTGCAAATAGGTCGGTATGAAACAGTTAGCTTAAAAGACGGAAAAGGAAATCATTTTAAGCTGATGTTTATCCAAGTAATGTAAAATTAAATCCAACGAGTAAACACCGGTAAAGGAATTCATGCTATGGTCACAGACGAAGTATTTAGAAACTCAATATATTTTCTTCTAACCTCTGTTGCTACATTTGCATTTGTGACAATAAAAATGGCTTGGTATGGTAGATATAATTTAAACAACTTAAAGATACCTTTTTAAAAGCAAATAGTCCTGGGAATGTAATCTTTTGCTTTACTAACCTTTTTTGTCTTGTTCTTTTGACAGTTTATTACTGCCACAAGAATTGGCCTAATAGCCTTCGAATAGCCTTCTGAGTCATTAAAAATATGTTTTGAATGGTTTTTAGTGTCATTGATCGCATTGACATCTACATCAATCACAGGGCAATATATTTAGTAAAATATAAGTAAAGCAAACATTAACGAAATATGTACTTGCTGAATAGGAAAAAAATAACAGTAAAACAATTCGACATATACCTTACTTATTTTGCTAACAGAACAGGTATTGATACCACAGGGGGATATAATTATTTTAAAATTATTTATTACAAATCGTGTAAATAGGCGACTGTTGAATAACATTAGGGATATTTCGAGTCCCTTAAATTTGAGGTTATAGTTATCGAAGTCGTTATATTGAGCATGCGTAGTGCCAAAAAGGATACTATTTTTGGCACTGCGCATGCTCAGTATAACAATTATTACCATAAGCTCAAATCTAAGGGGTTCAAAATTTCCCTAGTACTTTGTGCATTAAGGCTGTAAAATAAACAGGTTACGGCTAAAAAATGTTGGAAAAAATATCAGGCGAGTCTACGCGGTTACGGAATCTTGAATACAAAATGTAGCAACACTGTCGCTATCAGTGCAATCACACTGTTGCTATGTAGCAACATCAGTGTGTTATCTGATACTTCTGAATTCTAATGACTGTATATTGTAACCTATCCAAAAGTAATTTTTGATCTATAAGTATCTTGTGGATATATTCCGTCTACTTTAAGAGAAAATTCCTGAATTCCTTCTAAATTAGTTTAAGGTTCCTGATAGTGTGGAAACTAAATTAAAGACGCGTATTCTAATTTACTACGAACAAACGAATAATACAAAATTATTATAGTTTTTATGTCTGTAAAAGATTTGGTCTTTCTGATAACGAATCGCAACATAGAATAGGCTGACCATGTAATCATGTTTATATTATTATGTTCAATAAAAGTAAGTTTTCAATCAAAAGTAATAGGTACCTAGGTCTTTTGTAGATGCAACACGTGTTAACAAGATATTGTTAAGGGTATAACTAAATGCCATTGGTTGCAACCTTGTACAGTGTGTCATTACTTTGCCTTAGATAGATTTAAATTGAGTTTATTTGCAGTAACACCAGCGTTTCCGTTAATATTTTTGCTCTTGTAGGTGTTCAATAATCACTAAAGTGTACATCATGCCGTATGGGTGGATAAGGGATGCACAGAACAAGGCTATACGCTTAGGTGTACTCATGTCGGCTTGGAGTCTTTTTGTGCTTAAGCTGACAATTTTGACATTGAAATTATTTTTATTTACTATCAGTTTAATTGTCTTTCATATATTTATTGTAATTTTTAACAATTCCTAGATGTTAAACCTCCTGACGCACATGTGCCTGAAGACGCCAGAAGCAGAAATACGTATCGCACTTAAGCTAAGGAGGATTGCTACAATTTCAGTTTTGTCAGTAAAAAAATTAAAACAGATAATATTTTTTTCATTTAAATTCAATACAAAAGGTATGTGACCAAAAATAATTATTTTTAATGTAAACTGATGTTTGCCTAATATTTGATTATTTAAAAGATGTAGATAACACTATTAAAAAGAAAAATGTATTAAAGACAATAAGTTGAGGTTACATGAAGATATTCCATTGTAATTCAATATTGGGGGGGTATATGATATAGCATTCAATGTAGTTGTTAGACATATTATCTTTATAATAATAAGGTTACTCCTTTGCATACCTAGGGTATAGGTAATAAGGAAAACTAAAACTTTATTGAACCATAATATTTGATAATATTATGTTAATAGATTATTTGATAATATTATATTATTATAGTAATAGATTATCTATATTATATTATTGAACCATAATATTTGATAATATTATGGTTCAATAATATAATATAGATAATCTATTTATCTATACTAATCTAGATAATAAGCATACAAACACACAACTTTTCTGTTTCTGTTTCTTTTCAATTTAATCTTTTCTGTATTCTGTATTCTGAAAGAAATTTTTCCCTGGATATGGGAAAAATTTTCGCGGCGCATTCGCCATTTTGTCAAAACAACTTATGGAAAATTAAAAACTTAGTTAAAAAGGCTTTGAAGGCTTTAAAGCCTTTTTAACTAAGTTTTTAACTAATGTTTTCCCTGGATATGGGTACCCTACAGTCTACCTAGCTCTTCACCACTTTTGAAGTCTACGAGCCGCCACTGCAGGTAGGTACAATAAATTAAGTTAATAATTAGGATCTCGGAAACCGTAAAAAATACAGAAAAGATTAAATTGTGGAAAAGTTGTGTGTTTGTATGCTTATTATCTAGATTAGTATAAATAAATAGATTAGATATATTATATTATTGAACCATAAAATTATCAAATATTATGGTTCAATGAAGTTTTAGTTTTCCTTATTACCTATAACCTAGGTATGCAAAGGAGTAACCTTATTATTATAAAGATAATATGTCTTGAACTTTTTTGTGGAAATTAAATAGTGTTTTACTGTTTATGCATCGTTGAATCGACTGCGAGCTATACAGAATGCCAGAAGTGTTTACTTAAAGGTTTTACGAAAACAGACTGTAGTAGAACAATTACTGAAACAATATGTTTGAAAGAAACTTACCTAGCTTTTGTATGTTAAGTTGATTCTTCCTTGATAAGTCCTTTATAGAGGCGAATTTTTCTAAATGTCTTCATATAAAGGTTCTTCTTTCACTAAAGAAGTAAGCAGATCTTTATGTAGAGAAATAGTCGCTAAATTTCGATAGCCTTCCTTGAGTTATTCTGTTTCTTATAAATAATTTTAAACGTTTAAGACCCGAGAAACTTCTTTGCACTGACACACTTGTTGAAGGTATTGTCAATATTAAACTAAAAAGTTTATACGCTTCTGTAAAAAATATCTTTATGCTCTTGTAGTTTTATAAGTAGGTTTGCAATGTTATATTTCTATTTAGCTTCTATCTTCATCGTTATATACTAACAAAAGTTCATTTTCAAGTCTTTGACTGTTAGCAAATATGTTTCCATAATATTCTTATCATTGTTTATGATAATGGTTTGCAACAAATTTGCAAATGGTTCCGTGGGAAAAGCTGAACTGTAGTGTGAATTTCGAAGTATCTATCTGTGAAACAAACAGCAGTTTTTCACAGTCTTGAAACCTTAGATCTATTTCTGCCAAAACATGGTCCAAAATTTCATAAAAAGTGCTCTAAATTTTGTAATTATTAATTCTTGGGAAATATTTGCGGATTGTCGCTTATGAGTGGTAAATTCTATCAATTTGCTTACCTATTAAAAAATTGTCTTAAAAATATTTTCACTCCATTTGATGCTTAGTAACTCGCGTGTCGGTTTAATTTGAACAATACATGCAGTAATTAATATCTAAAGAATTTTTTGGAGAACGTCGTACAAAATATCTGTTAAAGCAAAAATATCATTGAAAAAATGAAACTAAAAATGTCTAAAAAAACATTAATAACTTATCTCTTAGTTAACTTCTTGGGTTAATTCTTATATAAAGATGTAAACAGTTAAATAAACCAATAAATAATATTAAAAATATGTCAATTTATGTATATAGTGGATACTTCCCTTGGGTTCGTCTAGATTTTATCTTTTTTTCTCAAAATAAATAAATAAATAAGTCAAAAACTTAGTGTCTTGTGGATTAACAATACATGGGGTCATCATAAAGTAAGGGTATAAAGTAAACTTAAAGTGCTGTTTGAATTAAATGATGCAAATCTTTCCATCAGGTATGATTTTTCTTTACAAATATTAGCTCAGATGGAAATTGAACCCAAATAGTTATCCCGTATTTTATGGACAGATGAGGCCCATTTCTCTTTAAATAGTGGAGTCAATACTCAAATCGTTCAGGAAGGTCTTCATGATAAGAAAGTCACCGTTTGGTGGGGTTTCACATCTAATTTTATCATTGGACCATACTTTTTTGAGGAGATACAGAATGGAGAAGCCTATCTGTAACTGTTACTGGTGAACGATACCTGCATATGTTACGAGATTTTGCCATTATACGGATACAAAATGAGCACGAAGGAATTGAAAACATGTTTTTTATGCAGGATGGAGCACCCCCGCATATTTATCTACCAGTTAAAGAATGTTTAACTGATGTTTTTCAAAATCGTGTTATAAGCAGACATTTTGTAAATTGATGGCCTCCAGGATCGCCTGACCTTAACTCATCGGATTACTAGCTGTGGGGTTATTTAAAAAATTTGGTGTTTAAAACGCGACCAACAACGCTGGAAGAATTAATCGACTCTATTAGGGAGCAAATTGCTGCAATTTAACCAGAAATGCTTAATAATGCTGTGTACAATTTGGAGGAACGGTTGGTGATTGTGCAGCAGGAAAATGGACAACAGATCGAACATTTGCATTAACAACTGTTAGACATAAGAAATTCCATTATTTAAGCAATCGAATTTCTTTCACATTCTGTTGTCAACTTATTTTGTTAAAAATATATAATAGGCTGAAATATATCCATTACTTTATGATAACCTTGTATATAAAAGATATTCCCTATTTATAAATAACAAGGCATGCTTATATGTATCTAAGGAAAGTGAAATTGTCTGAAATAATTTTTAATTATACGTATAAGACTAAAAGCAAATTTAGTGTAAGGTAACAGTCTGAAAGACCTAGTGTCACTGTACATCATTTAGATAAATCTAGATTCCCTCTTATTTTCTTGGGAATTTCCTTGGGCTATTTCCTCAATGTCCATGTCCAAATGAGAACAACTTGACATGCTCTCAAGTAGAAAGTGTCTGTCCT
Source organism: Pogonocherus hispidulus (assembly GCA_963924545.1). Lineage (NCBI taxonomy): Eukaryota > Metazoa > Arthropoda > Insecta > Coleoptera > Cerambycidae > Pogonocherus > Pogonocherus hispidulus. The sequence continues at coordinate 18,345,331 of OZ004696.1, forward strand.
CGTAAACTCTTTTTGTGGTTTTCGCATCAATTACTCTTAATTGCGGGATTAAGTGGTAATTTTTTTTCCAGTGCCAGTGTATTCGTAAGTATTAGTTTTATTTATTTATAGTAAGATTCTGCGGCTACATCCTGGAATTGTAATTATAACTGATTTAGGTTTTGGATGTTTACTCCTATTAAAAAGAAGGAACACCATAAATTTAAAGGAACATCAAACATACTAAAGTAAGTAATATTTAGATAGTATATACAATAATATACAAGAAACATCAGAAAATATTGTTTAAAATTATTCAGATTAATTTTCAACTACAGTCAAAATTTTGTGAAATAATATAAGTATTATTTTTCTGCAACCGAACGCAAAGAACAAATTTACGCTTCCAATAGAAAGCACAAAGTAGCACTTTTCCGAGGAGCGAGCATTTTATGCTCGCTCATAAGATGTGCAGAATAAATTTTGATATAAGTACTTTGCAGTAAAGTTAAACTCCGCCAACCAAAAAAGCTACTCATAGAAGAAAAACTAGTGAAAATATTTCCTATATACTTAAATAAGAATTAAGTGTGTGTGGAATTAAGTATTTTTTTGCAAAACAAATATAAAAGTTACTAAGAATGCAGTTACTATGGGCTTTTCAAGTATGTTTTACGTACAATTTATTTCCGATACATTATCTATCCACTTCCACTTCCAATCCACACACTCCTCACTTCCAATCACACTAACTACATAAAATTTAATGCAATTTACTATTCCATTAGTACATTTAGGCAGGCACGAAAAATATAATTATACATTTGATATTTACATATAAATAAGATAAATAAGTAATTCAGTGATAATTGCATTTGTAATTTATATTTCTATGGTCACGATATTCTCTTCCCCACTAGGATGAAAATGGTTTCCTTTCATAATTTGTGAAGCAAATACCTACTTTCGTCTCTAAATTCAGCGAGGGAAATATTTTTCTTATATGCGATGATGTTGGAAAAAACATATCACTCAGGCAAGTGGCAGTTGAATTCGCAAAAATATGTATTGTGAAAGTAAGAAATTTTGAGTAAGTATTTATTGTACACATTCAGTTCCATGAGAAAATACTGTTTCGTTATATAAAATATGTATCGGGTCCCTTAACTTTACAATTTTTTTAAATAAGATCAATAAGGTATCATATAAAGACTATCTTGTTTCGTCACAAAGCCATCATAAACTGAACAAAGACTTTTACAGAAAGACAACAGTTTGAGATCAACTACATTTTAAAATCATATCTTGTATTTTCCTGCGATTATATCGCTTTAATTTTGATTCGCTCCTTAAATTAATTAAATTTAAATACAGTGAGGTTCAAAACTCTGGAACGCCCCAAATAACTTTCAAAATATTGATTTATTTGTACAGTGACGTATCACTGAGGTGCAAAAAAAAATTTTTTTTTAAATAGCAACCCCAATTTTTTATTCGGAATTCATGAAAAACACATTTTTTTACGTATCTTTGACTAAAACTTTACAGAAAAAAAACCTTTATAGGGTTACAGAAGAAATTTTTCGATATAAATGCAATTTACAGTTAAAAAACCTACAAATGTTCTCTAAATTTAAACCGAGTAGGTTCTGGAATTTATTGAAGCTAAACAATATCATTGCTTCATCTAATGTCAAAATTTTAATTTGTTTAACACGTAGCAAAATTTAAATCCATAATTTTGGTATTTCATTGTTATTATTTTATTGTTTATTTCGTATTATTCATCTAATAATGTCTGTTTCGGAGAAAGAACGGATTGAGATACTTATTATGGTTGGTTACGGGGATAGAAGGAGAACTGCAACAGAAGTGTGTGAGCTGTTTAATAATACTCATCAAGATTGACCACCAATTGTGCGTTCAACAGTGAGTAAAATTATTAGTAAGTAGTAGTAGTAGAAAGTTCTGTTCGCAGGACTTTACTTAAACATAAATATCATCCGTACAAGGTAACACTGGTTCATGAGCTTTCAGACGATTTTGATCGTAGAGTACAATTTTGTGAAATCATGCAGGAACGTTGCAATAACAATACCATCTCAGTAAAAAATATTATTTTTTCTGCTGAGGCCACTTTTATCTTAATAGGTCCGTCAACAGACAAAATTGCCGCTATTGGGCAACACAGAACCCACGGTGGATGCAGGAATCCCACACGCAATTCCCTAGAAAAGTTAATGTTTGGGCGGGAATAGTAAAAAACAGAATTTTGGGATCATACTTTTTTGATGGAAATTTAAATGGGGAAATATATTTGGAATTCCTAAGAATGGAGTTATTCCCGACTTTAATTGGTTTATTTCCAAATGCGAATGATCCAAATTCAATTGATGACCAGATATGGTTTCAGCAAGATGGTGCTCTACCTCACTATGCTCTTCCTGTTCGTACTTACCTAAATGAAGTTTTTCCTAATAGGTGGATAGGTCGACGTGGTGCAATAGAGTGACCTGCTCGCTTCCCGACCTGACCCCACTCGATTATTTTTTATGGGGCTACGTTATAGGTCTAGTGTATGAAAGTAGGCTAGAAAATATTGTTGAATTAAAAAACAGCAATTAAACAACAATTTGAACATTTGATTTAATTGTAATATTATTGTAAGTAACCTAATTTTTGATATTTTGTTTCAATAAATTGCATTGCATTTATATCGAAAAATTTCTTCTGTAGCCCTATAAAGGTTTTTTTCTGTAAAGTTTTAGTCAAAAAGTGTTTTTCATGAATTCCAAATAAAAAATTGGGGTTGCCATTTAAAAAAAAAAATTTTTTTGCGCCTCAGTGATACGTCACTGTACAAATAAATCAATACCTCAAAAATACAGAAAAGTAGAATAAAAAATTGACGTGTCTGAGCGTTTTTGCAAAAAAACAATATTTTGAAAGTTATTTGGGGCGTTCCAGAGTTTTGAACCTCACTGTATATTAAGGTGCAAGTTTATTACTTCTACAAGTAAATTATTTAATCCGTTAGTATTCAACTATGCAATTAATCCGGACACTTTCATGACCATATTCAATATTATAAGACAAGTCGTGATTTTCATAATAACAATGATCTGCTCAAATTATTTTACACAAATGTTCCTACAAAGCTAAAATATTGTTTACTTGCTTGGAGTTCTATGTATAACGTTCAGTTAAGCTTTATTGATTCTTTTCAAAATTTGTCAATATTTGTAATACCTAGATATCCTGCAAGAGAAGTGGTGGAAACACACCGTAGTGTGTTCTTTAGGTCTCTGATACTTATTATCAAATTGACAGACATATAGCGACCTGCTTTTCCGTATGACCATTACAGAAGTGACCTCTATTGTCTTTCAGGAAGATAATCCTACTTTATTTGAAAGAAATGTCGAAAGAAACTACTCCACGGACAATGTGCTCCTAAGAGGGCACACTATAGTGTTTTCTCAACACTACTAATATTTACGATGCCTCTTAGGCAATCATGTCGCAACGTCGTTCATCGATTCCACTATCTATAGAACACTTACGAGCGCATAATAAGCGCGAAACTGGTCAGTGTCTAGTGGTTGGTCTCGACGAAGCATGTGGCGACTGCTATGGAGATGCCGATGTAATGCAACGCCAGTAGACGCACATTGCCCGTGGAGTAGTTTTTTTCGGCATGTCCTTCAAATGAATCCTTCAAGAGGTTATGATTATATCGCTTTAATTTCGACTCGCTACAGTTCAGAAGACAGAGTAGTCTGAAATGTTTTTCATGTACATTCTTCTGTATATCTAAGTACATCTAAAGTACATCCAAAGTAAGTAACGAATTATTTAATGTTCACCATAAGAGTACGCTATATTAGATAAGAATATTACTCAGTCTGCCTTTACTATAACTATACTATTATAATACTTTATATTATATTATTATATAATACTATAACTATTATAATACCTACACAGTTTCGAACATATATTGTTTACAATTAGAGATACACTCATATAAAACCTAGTTCAAAGTATATTGATGAGAATTCTCCACAAAAAAATTGATATAAAAATTGTTTCATTAAAACCATAAGTTTAGTTCATATGTCGTGCTCTACCGAGAACCCTCTATAAGTTTGCGTACCAAAATATTTTATTGGTCTGTATCATTTTCATCTGAAATATTTTTGAAATTATAAAAGTAATCAATATAAGCAAGAGATATCAGGATTCACTATGTTACTACATACATTACATATATGCCTATAAAGTGTCCCACCTTTAACTCCATCGATCGATTATGGGAAAACAATAATAATTAGGAGAAATTTGACAATTTGGTGGCACACCCAGTCAGTGGAGGTTATTCGGCTAAAATATTTTCAAGATGGTGGCACTTCCGTTTACACCAGAAGCAGATGTCAACTTGATTGTGTATAGAGGAAAGGAAACACCCTATATATTATTTCATTTTTAGATTCTACGCTAAGTCCAATTGTTTTTGACATAATTAAAATTGTATGTAAACAATGACGTTTGCAGTCCAAACAATAATTACCAATTTTGACTATACGGGAGCCTTTATTATGTAATTTAGTTTCATTTAGTTTAGTTTAGTTTAGTTTAATGGTATCATAAAGAACCATCCGCTTCGCGTGTCCACTTTATTTAATTTAGATTGGTGTCTATGCAGAAAGAGATTTACTATAGCAGACTTCTAATATTTTCATACTTTTTTCAAATATAAACGTCCAGTTTTTATAATCTATCTTATTCAGTATTAAAAGTAAGGCTAACTATACAATAATTATCAAATTATTAGAAGTTAGCTAAAGTAGCAACCCAAATTAAATAACACAGGCTTTCGTTTAGTCAAAATTGGTAATTATTTTTCGGTATGCTAACGTAATTTTTTACATAAGATTTCAAACATGTTAAGAACGGTTAGACTTAGTTAGGTATAGGATATTATACATGAAATGTGTTTAGAATCATGAGTAGAATCTAAAAATGAAATAATATATAGCGTCTCCTATTTAAAATAAGCAAGTAAACATCTATATCCGGTATAACCGGAAGCGCCGTTGGTGTGTTACCAAATTTTCAGATTTTCTCTTATTATAGTTTTTCCATAATCGATCGATCGAATTCCCGATGGTACACCCTGTATCTATTTATATAAATATTATTTGAAAGAAAGTTTCATTCCGCATTAAAAAAAATTCTAGTTTTACTATAAAGTTGTCACTTACGATTGAAAATACCGGACAGTTGGATGAGTGGTATTTACGTAATTGACACAAATATATTTAGATACTGGTTTTTATTTATTTTTGACAGAATAGCAGGGATTGATTTTGTATAAGTTTCTTCTTCTAAGTAAGATTCTTTGTTTACTGTAGCGATATAGGCACAGGTGTTAATGACGCAGTGTTAATCTATAATATATCAGTTACGTCAGTATTATAATTTAATATTGTGGGCAGTTGTAACCCAACCCGGGTCCGTATTAATGAAATTAAGAGCTATTATCTATATTACCTATAGCATGGCTAGCCATCAACACGTTTGTTGTGCCATGTGAAAGATACTCTTACCAATTGACATGGGAGCTAATTACAAAATAATCATTTTAAGGGTCGAGCGTAAATTCAACATGTCAATCTACGTCATTACACGAACCCATTAAATTATTAGTGTAGTGTCTAATTTTATCAATTAATGTAATTATTAAATTATCATTATAAAGTTTTAGTGGATATTCACATTGCGAATGGGTAGCACTTGATTCTACTACATCTTGTAAAATAACGTTTTTAGCGAATATTAAATAAAGACGTAGGTGTTTTAGCGGTGAGCGAGATCAAGAAAGAACCATTGGTGGAGCATGCAAAAACACTACCATATTTTGCTTTCATATCGAGAATTGAAAAGTTTAAATCACAGGTTAAAGACTAAGATTTTTTCCTTAACGTTATTTCCTATATTAGCAGCTATTTTTTAACATTGGAAATATTTAAGGAATTGGTAAGTGTAACGCTAGATGTTAGGAAAATATGTAGAAGCTAACAGGAAACTATAAATAAATATAAGCGTGAATGATAAATAGTACACTCAACCCTATAAGCTATAAAATATAAATGCTGTTTGAGCCCTATGTACAGGGTGTATAAACTTTCAAAGTGTAACAAATGTTCGGTCGCGACCCCTAGGCGCAGGGTTGGTCAGATCGAAGAAATTTTGGTGTCGTTGGTCCTTTCTACCTTTTGAAGAAAGGCAATCAGATGGGTTGGAAAATGGTGAACCTCTACATCTGGCATTTTGACAACTCTGTCAATGCTTAAATCAATTTTCAATTGTCAACTTTGGTTGAAACACAATAGTATAAACTGTATCAGTGCGAGTATTAAGAATAATTTAGAAAAATACATTTGGCAGCCATATAGCCAATAATTGACGGAGCTAAACGATATTATAATCAAATGTTGCCTAATAGTGGCCATTGATTGATTGAAATTTATAAAACTTTCGTTACACTACTTACAACCAAGCTCCTAAAACTGTTGTTAATTTTCGACAAATTTTAAGTACGGTTGCCGTCGCAACAACTCTGATTTTATTTTATGGTTCAACCATTAGAGTCATAAAAAGGTGCCCCCTTTATCAAAGACATCATCTCAGTTGTCATTTTGTGCGCAACGCTATTTGCATTAGTACACACGGCCAGGTTTTTCAAATTAACTTCGTTTCTCGTATATCACCCAGCGATTGGGCACTTGCCACAGGCCAGACGAGTTTTATTGAATGTGTAATGTATTTCGCACGCTACACATACACGTCATAGAATTCCAGCAATGCAAACACTCATTATGCCGTTTTCGATGCTACCCTCCATTATTTCCATGACAATTGCCAGTCATTTGCTTTGACATCGCTGAAACAGTGGGTTTAGATAATTGTGTTGCCGAGGGTTTCCTGAGGATATAAATAAACTTATCGTGTTTCCAGCAGGCACTCGGTGAGGAGTAAATACTGCCTCTGTATAATTAAACTTCTTTTTTATTGACCTGGTAATTATAAAGAAAATAACAAATTATAGTACAGATTCGGGCCTATATAAATTGTGATGTTAATATATTTTATGTAATTATTTATCAGTGGTATAATTCCCCTAGATACTATAGTGTTTGGTCGAAATTATAGAGTGACTCGCAAGTAGTGTCAGAGCATTATTACGATTCACTGCATAAAATAATACAGGGTGTCCCAAGATAATGTAGCACATTTTAATGGCTTATAACTTCAAGGCAAAATGATATCTATTTAAAGAAATATTTAAGTTATCTTTTTATATTTTTTTATATTTCTTGTCACTTCACCCAGCGTACAGCTCCATATGCTGTGAATGAGTCACTCTAAAAAATAGGCCAAACCCAAGTATTCGAATCTCATACTGTAAAAGTAAAGTAAAAATTAACTGAAATAATAATTCCCTGCTGGTGGGTGGTTACTTTATCAATTTAAAAACCAATGCCTGATTTTTTAGCTTCATTTTTACTTTATAGAAAAATATCAAAATGATTAAAAAGACAAACTATACTATACAACGATTATATTGAATGTGAAAAACTTGTATTCCCTTTCGTTTATATTTCGATGGCTTATTCATTCTTCAGAGCAAAAATGGGGAGAAATCACATCATTGCACATATTTGTTTGACATCAAATATCAAAGTAAAATTACTCACCGTTCTAGTGATCTTGCAATCTTGGGGTCTTGCTTCTAGTGAGCATATCTTGGTGCAATCAAGTATTTCGTAGATATTTTATAGTGAAGAAAGTAAATCTACTACTGTTTGTACGTAGTCTGTCTGTAGTTTAATATTAGATCACTCTACCCCTTTAAAATATCTTCATACGAGGTAAATAATAATAATAATAATAATAATAATAATAATAATAATAATAATAATAATAATAATACTATCTCTCTCCCTCATTCTCATCGTATGAGCCCGGAAGTCACAGACTTGTATGGGAGAGGGAGTGGCATATTATTATTTTGCGGGCCGCGAGTGCGCCCAGAAACGACTTACGATATTATAACTTTAACTACCATTTAGTACGAGAATAAGGGAAACCTGGAAAACCTTATTATTGAAAGTATACAGTAGGTTGTTAGCCATAGAAAGATTTTGTATATTTAAAAATTGCCGTCAGTAAATAAGAAAAACGTGCATACTTCGTCCTTGGAAAAGGATTGCAGAAATTGATTGCACCATATCAGTAAGAAATGAACCAAGGTAAGTATATTATTTATTTTGCCTATTTTCAGTTTTAAAAATGATAAACTAATAGTTGAAGTTCGATGTTGGATTTCCATATAAAGTTACATGTTCAATAATTTGTTTTATATATTTACGAGTATCACTTTTTTGTAATATAAATACTACAGTACTATCAAGTTAAAAGTCTAACTTTCCATTTATGGGTTAGTATTTAATATAACTTTAACACTGTTCAAAATATTTGCAATTGCCTCAACATAACAAAATTTTAGGCTACGAACAGGACCACCAATACAATTACAACCTTTTACCTAAAGATACGAGGGTGTGGCGTAGCTTTAGAATCGAGCAGCATCGGACCCTTTTTCCGGAAAAAAACGGCACTTGTAAAAAAAATGCTATTCGCTACAATTAATTGTGGTTAAAGTATAAAAAATATGATACCCGTATATATTCCAGAATATACTATACCCATAGGACCATCAGAGATGCTTGGTTTTAAATTTTTGGGATATGCTTTTTATAATTATATGAATTAAACTTTTGAAGCTTGTGGTAATATATTTTTTACATTTTGAAAATACATCTGCGTCCCTTTTCATAAAAATAAACTTTATTAATGAGTCCACCTCAGGATTGTTTCGCTGTTGCGTTACGTGATTCTATATCCCTACACGTAAATTGTCCTCTTCATTAAGTGTAGCCATGAATTGGTGTTATGAGTATATGAAAAAGTTCAACCAAAGGAGATACGTTGAAAATTATTTACCTGAATGAGTCGTGGAGTTGTCAAAACATTTTTAATGATCACAGCAATAATCAAAATGACATTCTGAATGCGTTTATAATATTTTTACTCCAGTGGCATCTATTAATTTAGAATTCTTTGGAAATTGGTGTTGCATTTTGCTAGCTATAGAGACAATGAAGAAGTTCTTCAATCGTAGGATGGCAAAGCACAATTTGTACTTACTTAATTCCAATTCAATGAATATCCTATGTTGACAGATCTTGCACAACCCAGCAATGAGAATTAATGTTAATTTACGTTTGTTCAAGTAAATTTTTATTTATTTTACAATTTTAGCTTTTCCAAACGGGAATAAGATTTAGGGTTTTCAAAATTAACCACCGTTTCACAAAGTCGAGAACTTTTATACAAATTGGAACGATTTACGCAAAGTTATATTAGATTTAACTATTTGTATAGATTGGAGTTACAGATTTTAGAGAAACATTTTATGTGGGGCACCAACAGTATCAAAATAGTCTGAAATTATAAATAACTGGAAAAATAGCCAGTAAAAGCAAGTGCAATGTCATTAGAATTTTCCAGGATCTGTGCTTTTTAATATTTATATAAACGATTTATGTAATATTCTGGATCAAAGTGAGCACCGCATTATAAATTTTGCTGATGATACCTCACTGCTAATCCAAGCAAAAAATATTAACACCTTACTAATTCAAGCTGATACCACCATGAAAACAGTAGAAAATTGGTTACTACAAAATAAGCTAGTCTTAAATAAAGAAAAAACTTGTCACTTAATATTTAGAACAAATAGATCACATTTAAGTATAGATGAAAAGAATTTAAATATAAATAATCGGAAAATAGAGTTGAGCGTGTCAACAAAATTTTTAGGTATTTATGTAGATGAAAATTTAAATTGGTCTCGACATGTTACAGAATTGATGAAAAAATTAAATGGCCTTTGTTACAGTATGAGAGTTTTAAATAAATATGTTGATAAAGCAGTAATGAAAACGGTCTATTATGCTTCCTTTATCTCAAAATTAAAATATGGCATTATATTTTGGGGCGGAGCATCTGATATTAATAAATTATTTGTCATTCAAAATCAAGCTATCAGAATTATTAGTAATATGTCAATTAGTAACAGTTGCAGAGGAAAATTCAGGGAAAATAGATATCTTACGGTTACTGGAATATACATTTATGAATGTTTAATGTTTAATTTTAAATATAAAGCAAAATATAACACACAATAAATAAACCATAAGTATAATACTAGGTGCTTCAATGACTATTGTTTTCCCATCCACAGGTTAAGCATGTATCAAAAAGGACCTTTCTACGCAAGCATGAAATTTTTTAATAAATTGCCAGATAGTATAAAGTGTATTACAAATATTAAATGTTTTAAAAGAGAACTTTTCAATTATTTGGTTGAAATTGCACCGTATTCAATAAATGAATTTTTTTGAAAATTAAAGCTGAAATTATTACTTTATAGCGTGTTGTACCTTGTTTCTGGATGGTTCCTATGCTGTTTTTAAATTATATATTTTTTTTAATTTAGTTGTTAAGTGGGGTATTTTTCAAAGTTTTCCGCATGGAAGGGGTAAAAATGTAACAAATGAATTTTATAGGTATATTTATACTATGTTAGTGACCTGTTTCAACCTACTTTACTTCGCTTTGCAGATGTTCGTAGTTGTTTGAAATAAAGTGTATTATTATTATTATTATTGTTATTATTATTAGCATAAATTATGGTAGGCCGAATTCTGGAATTACTTTTTGCGCATTGGGGAATGTCCAAAATTTATTCGGGTTGCTCCTAAATTTATCTTTATAATTGCCTACATAGGTACTTTAAATTAGCGGTATTCACTTTAGTTTTAATACACTGAAAAAACAGTTTATTAATAATTAATGATATTGATTGATACCTAACAAAGGCTTTATTGGATAATGGCGTAATAAATTTTTGTTTATGAGAAAAAAACAATTTATTAAATCTTTTCAAATATACCTTATTACCGTCAAGTAAGGGATTATTGATAATCAATATATCTTTTATTTTCTATTAATAACGATCGTTTTTAATAAATATTATTATGAGTAAATGTAGCATTACTTATTTATTATGAATATTTCAGTTATTTATTATAAATAAGGCATACTAATTAAAATTTCGACTTTATTAGAATATAAAGAACAATGTTTATAATAAATATTTGTTTTAATTTTAAAAAATAAAGGTTATTTATAATGAATATTGTCTTATTTGTCACACCCAGTAATTATTTTACGTTTATTTAGTAGGTATAGTTATAGTCCAGATCTATTTTTGATGTCACAGCAATCACCACTGAACAGGTAATAATTATAAACATTTTTAATAAATCACACAATCGGCAGTTTTTCAAAGTTACGTTTTCGAAGGTAGATAAGTTTTGACGTCCCTACCTTATGCACCATACACATATGGGTCATATAGGTATACCGTACAGCACAGTGCAGCGTCTATTGTCATCTCAAGTATCCAGTAAAGTAACGTACACTCACAAAGCACTCGCGCCGCACCCAAATAATAGGTAAATGAAATGAAAATAATGAAATGAAATAAAGTCACCCAATCCAAGGTAAATAGAAAAACATGTCTGCTACTCACTGTCAACAGTGCCAACCTAGCCTAACACTGCCAACTGCACAATTTTATAATGCCACAATAAAATATCTATTAATTAAAAAACTACTTCAGGATTTTTAACAAAAAAATGGATTACTTCATAATAAATAAAATGGAGTAAATTAGAAACAAACATATATTAATTTTTAGTCTGGATTATTCAATATTAATAAAATCCAAATTAATAGTAAATATATTTTTTGGGAATACCAACAAATAAAGAATTTACTAAGATGAAACATTTCTCATTAATTATTAACATTTTTACACCAAACAAAGTATTTGTTTTTAATAAGTAAAATATATTTAGAAGAATATTTATAGTAAAAAATATTGTTTAACCTAAAATATGTATTATTTATTTTAAATAAATGACATCCAAATAAACAATTGTTAACTATAAACCACGTCTTTTCTTTCAGTGTACTAGACCTCAGTTGATTGAAACAGCTAGGGTTTTCAAATCTATGAGCGGCGATAGCTCAGTCTGTTAGGTGGTGGGTGATAGCCTGTGACTAACAGAATGGGTATATTGCAGCGCGAGTTCGAATCTCGCCAGGGGAGAAATGGCACCTCTCCCAGGGAATGGTTGTGTGTCTGGGTTTTTTTCATGTGTACCCTCCCTCTACACAAGCCTTAGGCTTTCAGTAAGGAGGTTGTCCATTTCTGTGGTGTGTTTTTTTTATTTATATTTACGCCAAACCAGATATTTTTGTTTTACAAAGTTAATTATATCTAAATCAAACCATGGCGGATAGATATTGATTAACTAAATCATGCTATAGATAATCGTTTAATTTCCTCTTAAAGGCAACCAGTTCGCTCCCACATTTAGTAGTTATTTAGATTACTAGACATATATTCTATATAACGTTAAAGTAAACCATAGATTTATAAGACAAGGTATGTTAAAAACAGATCAAAGAAACATCATATATATACATCTAAAGGTCATTTGAATAATGGCAGTAAACAAGTGAGGCAGCTCCACGTTAACAAAGGTTCATGTTCACGATCAGATAAGTGTAGGTATATATTTCTTTGTTTACTGCCGTAGCAGTATTTAGCTTAAGTATAAGCAGAATCCTTCTAGTATCATACTTCCCTTTATTTGTAATATAAGCTAGTTCAAACTTACTTATGACAAACGTTACTTAGGCATAAGAGTATATACACGGTGGTCCGCCTGAAACTTCATCGATCGATTGTGGGAAAACTATAATTAGAAAAAATCTGAAAATTTGGTACTGTACTAAAGCCATTGGGGAACATTTGACTAAAATATTTTCAAGATGATGGCACTTTCAGTTATACCGGAAGTAATGCCAAGTTCGTTTATTTTAAATAGAATACCCTGTATATTATTACATTTTAGATTCTACGTACAAATCTAAATAAATTTCATGTATATACCTAAGTCTAATCGTTTTTGGCATATTTCAAATATTATGTCAAAAATGACGTTTGCAGACCGAAAAATAGTTATTAATTTTTCCTATACGGAAGTTTTTATTACATAATTTGGGTTGGTTTCCTTGTAGAAGAGGACGTATTTTAGTAGTCTTTGTATGATATATCAATAAAGGGTGATCAAAAAGGAAGAATTAAATGCAATTGAAAAAAACTGTTAGAAGTTCTCAAACTCTCAAATCTTTTGACAGTTTTTTCAATTACATTTTTAGTCTTATTTTTTTATCATCCTGTATTATTAATTATCAAAATATCATAAATAAGACTACTAAAATAGGTCGGTCCCCTTCTACAAGGAAACCAACGCAAATTAAATAATAAAGTCTTCTGTATAGGAAAAATTAATAATTATTTTTCGGTCTGTAAACGTTATTTTTTATATAAAATTTGAAACACCTCAAAAACACTTTGACAACATGTCAAAAACGGTTAGACTTAGGTATAGGACATTATACATGAAATGCATTTAGATTTATACGTGGAATCGAAAAATGTAAAAATACAATGTGTGTTCCATTTAAAATAACGAAATTGATATCTACTTCTGTTATAACCGGAAGTGCCATCACCTTCAAAATATTTTAGTCAAGTGTCCCCCAATGGCTTTAGTACAGAATCAGATTTTCAGATTTATTCTAATTATAGTCTTCCGGCCATCTATCGGTGGAGTTCCCGGTGGACCACGCTGTAGAAGAAGAAAATTTCTTTCTTGGTTATATTTATAATGTTAGCCAACAAATATATGGCTACCTAGAGCTTGATTATAGCCATAGTTCCAAACTTTTCCTTTGTGATTATACAGAGCCAGAGTAAAGTATTTATAGGTATTAGATTGTCAGTGTTTATATTAACACATCCTATGATTACAAGCAAATAGAACTTGAACTTTTAAATCCTACTATTTCCGGGCCGCGGTACTAATAAGTCATGGAAGTAAAATATAGCTTCATATTGATTAAAAAGAATAACATCAAAGGAATTTTATATAATTTCGTCTTTGTGAATCGTATATTAGTGTTAGAATTACCATTTTCCTAGTTTGTAATTAGGTATGCGTTTTTATTTTAAATCATTCTTCAATGAAAAATAATAAATTCTGTTTAATGAAGTAGATCCTGGTTTGTAACGGAACTTAATTGAAAACTGGAAATATTTTCATGCATTTTTAGCATTCGTAATAAATTTACAATCCAATCATGGGCGTCGCCTGCAGAATCTCTAGGGGGGGGGGTGAAATTTTTTTTTTTTAGTATTTGCATTCACAAATATAATTTTTACACAAAATAAAATTCAATGTATAAAATAGCAGCACGACATAATGTGCCCTACTAGCATCTATAGTAATGATACCTGCGGAAATGCAGGTCGCTATCTGTTAGTCAATTTGGCAATAATTATCAGACGGATAGTAGCAAAGAACCAAAGAGGGCACTACGGTGTGTATCTTACCACTATACACCAACATTCACGATGCCCCTTAGGCAATCATCTCGCAACATCGTTCATCGATTCCACTACCTATGGCACTCTGACGACCGGATAATAAGAGCGAAACCGGTTAGTTGTTCTCGATGAAGGATGTGGCTACTTCCATGGAGATGCAACGCCAGTCGGAGCACATTGGCCGTGGAGTAGTTATTTTATGCATCTCCTTCAAATAAATAAATGCGGAAAGCAGGTCGCTACCGAGACGTCTGACAATTATTTGAAAATAATTGTCAGACCGATAGTAGTAGCAAAGACCCAAAAAGGCACTACGCTTTGTTTCTCACCACTACTAACATATCTAATTTATTGCATCAATTAAAAATGGTTTTTAACTTTTTCGCCCATACCTATTATGAACGTGTCTAAATTCTAGTGTCAGGCGTTTTTGTACTATTACAACTGAGATTTGGAAGATTACTAATTTAATTTTACTGAAATTTATTTGGTTTCTTACCAAATTTTGTATAATGTGACATAAATTCACGCTATGCCCCTTTTCCCCCTTATTTTTTTTACATGAAATTTTCAAATTTCGCATGTTGGGAGTAATTATTATAGGTCACCTTTTGACATAAAATTTACCTTTTTGTAACTTCCGATTTTTCGGGAAGTAATACCAACTCTCGATTTTCATATGTACACCCTGTGTTATTATATTTTTGAAATATACGTCACCTTCTGAATCCAACAGTATAACATTCAGGTCAAATTACTTTTTGGACACTATTTTCCTTTGAATTTAGAGTGCTTTCACTGTTCCTGATTCTATTCTAAAGGACCATAGAAACCATAAAAACATAGAGTTGGCGTCAAAAACATTCAATTTCTCTTCTTACAGGGCGTTAAAATTCTTCAAAGTGGTCATAAAGCAGTAGTAGTAAACATGTAGTTGCACTATTTTTTTTACATAGTATCATAATGGTACTAAGTACCATTACAAAGTACAATTAATAAGCAATCTACCCATTTCCTTATTTTATTGGTAGGACCAACAGAACTTGATTTACAGTTGAGAGAAGGCAATATAAATTAAAAAGTAAAATAGATTCCAAAATATAATTTCACAGCTCAATTTATGGAAATGTCATGTTATATCGTTGGATTCAGAAAATGATGTAGATTCCAAAAATATAATAATATTCAGGTTGTTCCATATAAAAATCGAGAGTTAGTAGTACTTCCGATAAAACTGGAAGTGGCAAAATGTGTGTTTTAATAAATACTTCCGCCACGTCAAATTTAAAAATTGTATGTAAAAAAATAAGGAGTGAAAAAGAAGTATACCATGAATCTATGTCATACTGTATATTCCATGAGTTTTCTTTTAGTTTGACGGTCTTCGTCAGGTGGAACTTAATCCAAAATAAATATGCGAATTAGGAAAAAATATGTTCATTTTTATAATTTATGAAGTTTAGTAGTACCTAAACTATAAAAAATAATTACCTGCATATATATAAATATTGCTACTGAATGAATAGCATTTGCAATATGAATAACAAAAAATGTATAATGCAATATAAATAATAAATTTTCCTTTTCAACGAAGGAAATAGATAATCTGGTCTCCAGCTATTTTGTAAAAGTTGATATACAATTACATGTAGAATCAATAGTAAATTATTAAGCAATAATTCTAGGTCTTTACTTCCTCCAAATCTCAGTCCAACTAATTTTTAAGGAATGGCAGTTGGAAGTATACATTAAGGGAGTCAGTAATTTAGAAACTTCTTTCATATAAATACCTTAGATAACTAGTTTAAGTATTTAACCTATTTAAGATTTTCAAGAAAATTACGAATCTTATGACCTTGTATATAAACCTTCATGAACATATCTATATAATGCATGCATACCTCGATTAATTTATCAAGCAAATTATTAAAGCACCTATTCATATTCAAGTGAAATTGATAAAAATATTTACTATACTTAAAATACCAACAAAATTATTACAATTGTTACAGAAAATTCAATGTTTCTACAAATAACGATTAGTCAAAAAATAATATAATATTTGAACATTTCTAAATACTACGAAGTTCTATCTATATCTTCAATTAACCTCTGGAATAGTTTTGAAATTGTTGAAAATCCGGCATAAAAAATAAAATGATTCAGTGTATATTTCTTTACAGCCATCATAATATGACTACGTTAATGAGGATTAAGTCATAGAGAAGTTAGTTATTTTTAAAATAATTATATTTCTTCCAACGTTTTGACATATTTTATTGATAAATGATAGTTATTTTGCTATATAAGTATAGTAATATGAAATTACGATACGAATATCGTACAATATTTTATCTACTATCAATACTTCTCATAATGTTATAAAAAAGACTATAACTTATAACTACAACAATTTTAAAATGATAAACTAATAGTTTCTGAAAGTATTTGTCATGTTTATGTCACTAGCTGTCACTGTGGCGTCGATAAAATGAGTTCGGACGAAGGTGTTGCTTCCGACATAAAATTTGCGCAAATGCAGCCATCGAATGCAGCACGTAAAATATGCATTCAGTTCAAAATTTCCTTCCAAACATAAACTAAAAAGCTTATGTTTGGCGGGCTAGTCAAAATAAAAGTTTGACTAGCCCGCCTCTCTTCTGTCGATAAAATAGGAATATGTTTTATCGACATAAAATATTTAGTTCAGGGCCGCGATTCTGTAATGACGATACGACAGTGATACGATATCGAATCGAACAAATAGCGATTCTCTTTGGAAATCGACTCCTCGACTATCGAGTAATCTAACCTAAAAATGGTCGATAGCTTTGGAGGTGTCGTCCAGCGTAAACGATAGCATCTTTGTCTAATACGGTGGTGGTTATTTGTTATTTTATACAAATAAATATAAGTTGTGATAGGTAAATTTAGATGTACATTGATATAAAAGAGCATAAAATTCTTTTTGTTTTGTGGTGTGGAGCATAATCATTTAGCAAAGACAACACCTTTAGTTACAATGTCCTTTAAAATGCAGGATATACATTGGGAAATTTTTATTCATTTCGTAGAGTATAAAAGTTTAGCAGCAGGAAAATTTGTAAACTCTCCTGCTAACTCTTCAACTAACTGTTTATTTAAACGAAACAATTTAATAAACCTTCGTTCTCGCAAATCAAATGGGTTGTTAGTTGTCAAATAGTCTCCTATTTTGCTTTCGTCTTTCATTGTATCCATGATACAACTACACATGTAGTTGTATCATGATTGTATCAACGTGCCATCGAGCTCATTCATTAAATATAGGTAACATGATCATGATAACAAGATTAATAAGTTCTATAATTAAAGAAGAATTTATTAGCACTTACATTTTTCATAAATAAAATATATTATCATGAACCAGTTTAGAGTTACCACGATTGTCGTTTTATATCTCCGATCAAATATGTATTATGTATTTGGTCGGATTTTTATTGGGATTTTTATATAAATTATAAACTTTTAATAAGTGAACAAAACAAAACAAAGTAAGGTTAAAACAAGTCAAAAATCAATCCTAAACCGCAGTGTTGCCAACAGCCTAGCCAACAGAATCTCTATTTTTTCGCGTTTAAATTGGGTATCGAAACGATAGTGAACCGGAATCATTTTAAACACAATCGTACTGACGATATCGAAAACTGGGGTCGTATCGTTATTGAAATCGTATCGTAGAATCAGAATCCGGGCCCAGAAAGCCCACCTTAGTGTTGTACGGGTAAAAAATCCTTGGTACGGGTCAACTATTGTCAATTGTCATTTTACGTAGTGCCAATTTTTAACACTGAAAGAAACTCTCTTTATTTTTATATTTCTCTATATAGTAGATAAAATGTATTTTCGCATATGCAAAATTAATTTAGATAGACATTATTTGCTTAGTTAAATAATATTTTCCCATTCATTTAACCAGAAAACCAAACGTTCAGGCAGACAATATTTACGGAAGTAGGTAAAAGCTATTTTCCTAAAATATATATATATTTGCCTGCGACGTAAAACAAAATTTGTACAACAACCCAATTGCATTATATTTAAATTCGAACATATACATTGTAATCATATGAATAATCCGCTGAAATGTGGCCTACATCATCCCGTGCATATTAAATGTCACAAAGCGCATACATCACACGGAAATATGTTACGTACATTTTAGCTTTTTATACTTTTTGGTAACTGGCAACAACATCTGGAGACACGCTCACGGCACCCGTTGATGGATTATGACTAACAGCAAAATATCTTTTTATTCTCGTATATATATGAAAAGAGGGTAGCATATTAGGATTTTAACAAGGTTAGTGGAAAGAAAAAAACTCTTCAGAAGTGGGAGGAACAGTGATACACAACATTAACGATGCTAATAATAATGGAGTAGGAAAGAACCGAGTAAGAAAATATAAAGTTCTCTAAGTATCACAGAAAGTTTATTGTACTTTGTAATTCCTCTTGAAAATTATATTGGGTACCTTAAAAGCGCCAGCTGTATATAATTTGAGTTTTAAGTTTATTTTCATTTTATTTTTATTCGGGATTACATCACCTGTAAAATAATAAAAAAAAATTAAAAATAGAAAGCATGAAAAAATGCTTTTGATGACCTTTACCATTCTACTGACGAGGAGTCGATAATCAACTTGAAACGTATAGAAGAACAAAGCTAGTTAAGTGCTTAAATTTCATATAAATTTTACTATAATTTGTTTATTTAGACATAATTTTTAATATTATAGAATTAAATGAAACTCACTGATAAAATTTAGTTAATTTGTCATATATTTATTTTTATTACATAATTATACAGTGGTTTCTTGTGCCAAACTTTAGAAGTTTGCCTTATACTACATAATCCCAAAAGAAAATAAAATGAATCATGAAACTGCACCACATATAAGTTACAGACATTATTTTCCAGTTTATATATTTATTTATTTAATTATTTACATTATCCTACAGGCCAATGTTCGCCTACAGGATAAGAAGATGCAACGAATGTATAATAGAAATTTATAGATAGTAAAAGAGACATAGATACCTACATACTTACCTACATACAGGGTGATTCCACTAACCCGTTCATTAAAAGTTTAAGGACTTCCCATTTCAATATTTTTTGAATATTTGTATACGGAGCTTTTCGAGAAAGTTCTAGTTATCTAAGCTATTAGTTTGTCTAGCACTTCCGGTTATACCGGAAATGGCTATGAACTTTCTTATTTTAAATGGAATACCCTATATTTTTTTTACATTTTTACGCGTACGTCTACGTTTAACGTAGAAATCGAAACTTTAAAAACAGGACATTCCATTTAAAATAAGAAAATCAATAGCCATTTCCGGTATAACCGGTAGTGCCAGAAAAACGGAAATACTTCAGATAAATAGAACTTTCTCGAAAACCTCAGTATCCAAATTTTCAGTCCTTAAGTCCTTAAACTTTTAATGAACGGGATAGCTGAATGACCCTGTATAAAAACAGTGTTTATGTAAAGTAGTGTATAAATTAGTTACTTTGTAAATAACTATTTTTTTCTAAATTGTTTAGATCCTTCAATTTTATTTTATTTTTGCCCTTATATTACATACATAAATACTTAATTTTTTACGGGGCGATTCAAAGAAGTTACTTCGATATCAACTTCAATACTTTAAAAGGGACACCCCCTATTTTTACATATTTGGAAAAAACTCTGTTTTACGAATACGGTCATTTTATGGGTCTATCTCTAATAATAAGGGAGATATGCCCAAAAAAGTTGGCCAGAAGAGCCATGTGTTATGTTATCTTCCATATTATTAGTGATAGATCCATAGAACCTTATATGACCGTATTCATAAAAAGAGTTATTTCCAAATATGTAGAAAGTACAGGGCCTATTTAAAATATTAAAGTATATATCAATGTAGCTTCATTGAGTCGCCTGTAAAAAATTAAAAATATGTAAAATAAAGGCAAAAAATAAAACAAAATCGACGGGACCGAGCGATTTTAAGAAATTGAGTATTTATAAAATAACGAATTTATCCACTAGGTACTTGTATACACTGTACTGCACTGTATACACATATATACCGTATACGAAAGTACATGAGTTCGGTCGACTCTATTATGAGAGGAACAGTATAAGTTGGTAGACATGTGTAAGAACAAACAAAGATGATTACATTTTACATTGTTTCAGTAATGTAACATCAAGCAAACATTTCTGCATTAAGCTCATGTAATAAGATTTAAAGCGTGGCATATATATATGTTATATATCTGTCTAACTGCCTTACGTAAAGTTTATCCTCTACTTTATTAGGTATTGCACCAGACTTCCGAACTTTTTCATTTTCTTATGTAGTACATTCAATAATATACAGGGTGATTGATCGAAACCGTCCATTAACAGTATTGGGAATTCTGTTCATAATATTTTTCTGAAAATTTCAGCATCTAGGTAATGAATCATGCTCTTTTCAATGAAAATATTTTCAAGATGGCGGCACTTCCGGAAGTACCGGATATTGATATCAACTTTCTTATTTCAAATGGAATGGTATAGTTTTTTTTGCATTTTTGAATTCCGGATGTAATTTTAGGGGGACTTTGTGTAGCATTCCCTATACCTAACTTAAACTGTTTTTGAAATATTGACGGGTGAATATTGACATTTTTGCAACTTTGACACCCTGTAAAATCTAAACGGTTTGAGATCAAGCAAAACGGTTTGCACATTCCTATCTTAACTTTTCATAAGCTATCGTTTGGTACTAATTTCAGAATTATCCAAAAATTTTAAATTTTCTGAAAATTTTGAAAATTTTTAATTCCTGGATACATTTGAAATTAGTATCAAACGATAGCTTATAAGAAGTTAAGATAGGAATGTGCAAACCGTTTTGCTTGATCTCAAACCGTTTAGATTTTACAGGGTGTCAAAGTTGCAAAAATGTCAATATTCACCCGTCAATATTTCAAAAACAGTTTAAGTTAGGTATAGGGAATGCTACACAAAGTCCCCCTAAAATTACATCCGGAATTCAAAAATGCAAAAAAAACTATACCATTCCATTTGAAATAAGAAAGTTGATATCAATATCCGGTACTTCCGGAAGTGCCGCCATCTTGAAAATATTTTCATTGAAAAGAGCATGATTCATTACCTAGATGCTGAAATTTTCAGAAAAATATTATGAACAGAATTCCCAATACTGTTAATGGACGGTTTCGATCAATCACCCTGTATATACGTTATAAACTCAGAAATATAACAAACCATGAAGATCTTAATCGAGTAGTGCTGTGTATATCAGTATGGAAGATATCTATTAGATTATCAAAATTATTAGTATTTCCAGATAACATTTGCCAGAAGGAACTGAAAAAGTTCTGGGCGTCTAGATGCTATTCGCAGCAGATTATAATACACACTATTACTCACACTTGATATAATTGCGAATAATTTTTTATAAAAACATAAATATAGATCGATTGTGTCGACTACTGAGGAGGCTATCAACTTGATAAGTTTGCAAAGGAATTTCATGAGGAAACTCTAGAAGGATAGTTACCAAAATGTTTGAAATATGTATTTTCCAAAACACGCTTTTGAATGCTTTCCAATGCGCTCGTATACCCATTCCCACATAAAAATATATTCAGTTTTGAAGCAATGACATAAGATATTAGGACATGTGAGTTAAATAAAGACAAATAATATAATACCCGAAAAATACTTCTAATTCGTGAGAGGTACACCCACAGACCCTCTGTGGCCACACCTCTGACCGCTGTCATCCCAGCTCCGCTCATTATTCGTTGCATCTACCAATATTTAAAAATAAGTTATTTCACAAGCGCCAAGTGTTGAACAAGTTTAGACTGTCCTCTAACCGCTTACAGTCTTCAGACTCAACTTGAGTAAACATTTTCATGTCGTTTTATAAAATATATGAAGTCAGTAGTCAGTAGTCAGTAGTACCTCTCAATGTTTTAGTAATTGTTGTTCTATAATCTTGAAGGGGGTTGGAACCTTTTGTGTGAAGAAGCAATAACGTAGTTTTCCTCATAAAACCGAAACATTATCCTGCACCAGACGCGCGTTACGCCAAACAAGTAGGAATCATCTGGAGATGGTTAAATGGTTAACAGAGAAGTCCTAAAGTTTACCCATTACTTACCACCTAGTTTTTCTGTGATTAATTCCAATGATTTCATTAATAACGTGAAAAATATTCAGTTTGGAACAAGGTGAAGTTTTGCTCTCCTTGACGTTTGGTCATTATTTCCAAGTGTTCCCATACCACATACCTTGGACTACCGTAAGGATCTACTCGAATCAAACAATCTGTCAAGATGTAGTAAAAGAATATCTTACTCTTACTCACTAAACTTTGCATGAATCAATATTGCTTTCGATTCACTGGTAATTTCTTCGAACAACATGAGGGTACAGCAATGGGTAACCCTGGTCACCATTCATTGCCAATATCTTCGTGAACAGATTCGAAACAGAGCCAAAAGTGACAGTGACTGCATAGTGACAGAGGGCAAATCACATACAGCCCGTTTTATTAGTTAGTAAATCACGGTTCACTGAACCGAAGCAATAAGGACACATAGGTTTAGTTTTAATCATCTCCAGATGATGCAAAGTTGGTTGGCGAAACACGCGTCGAGTGCAGTATAATGTTATTTGGAAAACTATGTCAGTGTCATTGTTTTGTAGCAACTTTTGAACATCCAGTAACATACACTTATCACTAGGTAAGTATTATTTCATAGGATACACATTAGTTTTCTTTCTCGATGTTTTATGAAAGAAGAAAGAATACACGTTAGATATATGAAAAGACATACAAGTTATTACAGGTTTCTATATAATTCAAAAAAAAAAATTATATTGTTCGTAGATGACATACTGTATTATGATGAATACTTTATTATCTGTCATAATCTATCGAAACATTAGTTTAACAAATAATATATAGACAAATGGTTTATTGACGAATATTACGACATTAATATTACGTTAGTTATGTTTGTTGATATAATTTCAAACATTTTTATTCTTGTATATACTATATTAAGGCAAACTTTATACAGGTCGGTGATATTTATGGAAACGGTTCATTCTTTCCTAAAGTAAAATAGCTAGCAAAAAATGTTAAACACACAAGTTTTAAAAGTTTTTTAAAATATATTAGATCTAATAAAAATTAAGTATACAGGATCAGTCAAAAAGTCATGGAAAAATAAAGTTGCTCTTTTTTAATGGAACACCCTGAATGGTTTTTCATTTTTAGTTAGGACGCTCCTTTACGAGTACACTGATATAGGATTTGATGGGCCTATCTATAATAATAAGGAACGCAGATCGAATAGTCTGCCATAAGAGTAATGTGTTGAACAAGAGCTATGTAGCCCGTGTATCCTAGCAACCAATTTATGTTCTCTTTCCAACACATTACACTTATGGCACACTCTTTTGGTCATCTTTTCCTTATTATTATAGATAGATCCATCAACCGCTATATCAATGTGTTTGTAAAGCAATGTTAAACTATCTAAAAACTAAAAATGAAAAAATAGACAATTAAAAATAGAGCAACTTTGTTTTTCCATGACTTTTTGACTGATCCTGTATACCAAATTTTGCTCCATTATAATAGATCTTAAAAAACCGTAAAACTATTTTACTTTAGGAAATAATTTACAGTTTCCATACATATCAGCGACCCTGTATATATTCTCCATAAAAATGAAATCTTGTTTAATTTGAACTGTTTGTGACTGTTTTCAAATAAACTACCTTATTCCGTCTCTCTCTGACGTTTATCTGGGAAACTCAATATTAATTTCAGACAACAGAACTAAAGAATTAATTCGATTATTTATACCAGACATGTTAAAGGTATACTGTTAAAGGTATTAGTTCGTATATACCAATGTTTTTTTAGTAAGTTCCAATCTTATTCATTCTGTTTCGCAAAATCAGGAAAACAGAATTTATACTTTTTATAAAATACAGACGATTTAATCCCTGCCACTGTCTATATCTAGCCAATAAATATATTCATTCTGAATTGGTAAAATGTAATACTTTATAATAATTAATGACACTTCTGATTAACTATATACTAGGAAATTTGATAACCAGTTCTTCCTTCTTATAATAATAGTACTACTTAAAACATGACTTCTGAAAATTTCAATTTAACTCAATAAAACTTTCCCAAAATGTACAGGTTCATTTGAGCGAAAGCTTGAACTTAAGTTAACGTCACTTGATATTCTGAAATTTGTCTAGGTATGTTGGGATCTCTTGCAGTCTCCACTACAACCGCTGAGGACTTGTCTTGTGATGAAAGTAGACACAATACATTATACCAAAAGATATCCTCAGAGGCAGGATTGTTTACAGTTTTTTTATTTTTCTAGTATCTATACTGTAGCAGAATATCCATGAAAGAATAGTAAATACAATAAAGTTATGATTATAAAATCATTTGTACTACTCGCTTTAACATCTACATGAAATTTGTGAGAGTCGCAGAAAACAACTCAATACACACTAAACTTATCTAGCTTATTTCCGAATAGAGGTAAGAAAAAATACACAAAAAGTAAGTTCTCTAAAGGCTGAATAATAAAACTTCTTTGTATGTGCATAAAACTTAAAAAAGAAAAGAAAAAATAGTGCTTTGTAAAGCTTTTGACAAGACTTCGGATATTGCCCCAGACCGAATCGCAGTTCCTGAAGGCTGGTTAATAGTCTTATTATTTAGATCGTTTGAGAACTTTGTTCTAGGAATATTAATGAGATGGAACACTCCAGTTGTGAAATAACGAGACGGAAAACTTCCGTCAAGAAATGGGAAAACCGCGTTTGGAAAATATTATGATTATATACTTACTACACATAGTCGAGAATTTGAATTTGTGTTTTCTTTGGAAATTAATACCATCTCAGTCATGAACGCGGTAATAAAGAGGAAAGGAAAATTTCATTTGAGCCAGTTAACAGCGTGTGGCTACACTGCAATTCCTTCCTCATTTAGTTGTCGGGCATATTGTAAATTAAGTGATGTCGGTTTGTAGAAATTCATCCCAAACTTCCCGAGTTTGTTGACGAAGTTCATTTGTGCTCTATCTGGGGGGTACGAATTGATAAGTTTACAACGTGTCACACATAGAAAACTTGTCACGATCAGATAAAAGGTGCATTGCATATAGGAATAATTCTAGTTTGTTTTAGAAGCGTCATACATGTGCAGTGCAGCCCTGTTTTGACTTATAAATTGTAGTTCCCAAAATTTTTCAAATAATGCAGCATAAATTCTTAATGTTAACAGCAGTTCTGTTAAATTAATACTATAACAGTGGCTTATGGTTATATATATTGCACTATTGTGAAAAATGGTTATTCAAAAAAGGTATCTCAAAAAGTCACTTTATTTGTTTCCACAAACAAAGTAATGATGAAATTAATCAGGACTTATTTGGTGATACTTCAAGCATTGCCGATTTAGCTTATTGGGTTATACAATTGCATAAAATATGCAAAAGTAATAAAATTCAATAAAGAACTAAGAAACAGAAGAATGAAGACATTTTTTTGCTTTATCTTGTGCTCACAAACATTGCTGACCCAAAAACTTGTGTGCCTAATAAGGCGACGTTACACGGCGTGGGGAGTGCCACGCCTGGAGTGTGTTGTGTGGAGTGACGCGCCGATGCGCATTTTGGTGATCGCGATTACACGACCTGCAGATTGACACGTTTACCGCCACGCCAGACGCCAAACGTGGCTTCATTTTCATTTCAACATGTCCGTTCGTCGAAAACGGATGCTCGGTTGTGCAGCAGCTTGTTATATTAATTCGCTGATTGTGCAAGTGATACTAAACTTTTGTTGGATTCGCAAAGTGTGCAAAGTTTACCGCCAATCGATGGAACCCGGCACGCCGCCTGTTACTCGTCACGTCGACCCAATTACACGGCGTGTGGCGCGACAGTTTACACTCCAGGCGTGGCACTCCTCACACCGTGTAACGACGCCTTTATAGCTAAAATATTAAACCTACTAAAAACCATACATAGAAAAAGATATAGAAACTAGACTTATCAGTCCATCAGTCCTACCTATTAAAAAAATACTTATATATATAAAAAATTTAATAATAATAATAAAGATTATAAAGTGATCAAATGAGAGATGTCAAATTACAAAGGCAGGTTAACTAGAAAGGTACATACAGTGCCCGTCTAAAGTCTCCTCCTTGCTAACTTTTCATCTGATTGGGTTAGGGATTCTGGACAAAATACAGGGTGCATCATATAAAATGTATTATTTTTGACGATAAATTAATTTCCCTAAAATGAAAGTTAGGGCCACAGGAGCTGTAAAATGTATTGTTTTAAATGATGAGATCGGACGTGTTGCATACCATTTAAAAGATCTTTCAATCCTCTGCATCCCAGTCATTAAATAATTGAAATCGGTCCATCCGTTCTCAAGTTATAAGCGTTTCTGTGAGTAAGGATTATAAATGAATAAGAAACAATCAAATTCAACAGTTTCACAAAAAAAAATGTTTTAATAGGAATAACTGAATATTTCGTTCAAAATGAGCACCTTGGACCTCCGGACAATATAATAATCTATCAGACAATTCCTGGCGCATGTTGTGAAATGTTTGCTCTGCCACAAATCCAAAAGCATGTCTGGTTGGGTGATGAACATCTTAGATTTAAGCTGCTCCTATAGAAAAAATCCAAAGGACTCAAATCCGGTGAAGGAGCAGACCACTCAAGAAGTCCTCGACGTCCAATTCACCTGTTAGGATAAAAGTTATCAAGAAATTTCCTGATTTCCCTAAAATAATGTAGTGCCGCACCCTCCTGTTGATACGTTATGTTAAGTGTTAAGCCCTTCATGGATCCTGGATATTCTTTTGCACTATTCCGGCTATCGGAATAGCCGATAGCAGTCGAAAATATGCAGCCGCTGCACTCTTCTCGTTTTGTTGAAGACAAAACGAGAAGAGCGCAGCGACACCCAGATTGGTGGCTGACTATCTGAAGCTGAAGGATACCCATTTACATACAGGACCTTGCTTTCGGCGAACGCCTGGTACATTTTTGACTAAGTAATGGTTCCGCAGATATGTTTGACGCTTAAACGACACGGAGGCTGGCGTTCTTCGTCTGTAGCAGAACATTATGTGGAAGAGTAGGTGGCTAATAAGATTGAGATGGCAAGAAAAATAATTCATAGTGAAGAGAGCACAAGTAAAGAAATCAGGACTAGAGCAGAAATTTCTTTGAAATTTGTCATTTTTGGATTTATCAGATTTTGTGTTTTGTAATATAGTGTTGAAGTTACTTAATGTTGAAGTTATTTAAAAAAATATGGAATTTTTTATCATATGAAGATATTTATCGAAATAGGGAAATTAATTTGGAATTACATTTCTACATTTAACATTGTAGTTACCGGATTTTCCGTAAAAAATAACTTTTTATAACACAATTACTTTCTCTACGGGCAATGTGGCCCGACTGGCATTGCATTACATCGGCATGTCCATAGAAGTTGCCACATCCTTCACCGAGACCAACCACCAGGAACTGACCGGTTTCGCATTTTTTTATACGCTGATCAGAGTGCCATAGGTAGTGGACTCGATGAACGATGTTGCGACGTGATAACCTAATGAGCATCGTGAATGTTAGTAGTAGTGGTGAGAAACACACCGGAGTGCCCTCTTTGGGTCTTTGCTACTATCGTCTGACAATTATTGTCAAATTGATAGACAGATAACGGCCTACTTTTCCGCAGGCGCCATTATAGCAGTGACCTCTATTGTCTTTAAGGAAGACAATCCTACTTATTTATTTGAAAAATATGCAGAAAACAACTACTCCAAGGGCAATCTACCCCGACTGGCATTGTATTACATCGCTTCATCCTTCACCGAGACCAACCACTACAACACTACCTACGGCACTCTGATGAGCGTATAATAAACGCGAAACCGGTCAGTGTCTGGTGATTGGTCGCGGTGAAGGATGTGGCGACTTCTATGGAGATGCCGATGTAATGTAATGTAATGCCAGTTGGGGTACATTGTGCGTGGAGTAGTTGTGTTCGGTATCGCTTTCAAATAAATAAGTACAATTTATCTAGAAAATAAAAGAATTAAAAAGAATCTTCGTATTGTAAGAGAACAGTTTCTTATTTTTATGGATTGAGTATGATAAAGCAATAAATATTAATCCTTAACATGTCTCGTTTTCCGCCTTTTCTGAGCCAGTCATTTTTCGAAATTATCCAATAAAATTTTATTCAACATGAATTCCACATCTCTCTTCCTAACAGCATTAGTCCGGGAAATATATCTCTCTCTCTGAGGTAAGTAGATTTGTCAGGAATTCAATTTTACGTAAAGCCAACTTATCTAGATAGAAAGTGCGTTGGTGAGAAATAGCAACACTACAGTTGACGTTATTTACTGACATTGGACAAATAGTTGTGCTTTACTCGAACTTGCTTGATATGTGTTTACATCAATCAGGTCCGTTGGAATGTGGTACGTATATGTATATCCATTGCATTTTGCACAGTTATACTCGGAGGTATAAATTGCTTGGAAAATAAACGAATGTCCGAGTCAAATTGAAATGTAAATTAATTGCAGTTAAAGGAACTTTGGATCAATAAGAAATTGTTATAATCGACAAACCATTTTGTAGGCAGAAAAAAGACTAAGTGATAAACATGAAATAAATAATTGGAGAATATTAAAACAAATGCAAAGAAATAGATAACTACATATAACAACAATAAATAAATAAAAGGAATACTTTGGTACAGGCAAACATTTACAGTTCTGTTGTAATAAATTAAGGTAATATTACTGCGGGACGATTATAAAGAAACTGTACAGAAATGTAAAATACCAACGTCGTAAATACTATTTATAAAAACATGGTCTAAGTGAAATAAATTTTCTGTTTAGGGATAAAACTATTAAAGAATATTTGTATCACCTGTATTCAAAATAAATTTTATTGGGAAAATAACTTGTAAATAGAAAAGGGTAGGTACAGTCGTAGAAAACTAATTATAATAACATAACACAAACATAGATAAATTAATAAGAACAGGAAACCAGAAACATTCAATATAAACATTCAGATAACTTTTAAAGTTAAAACACAGAAAAGTAAAAAAACAGAACTTGCGATGAATAATACAGCTACACCGCAAATATATGTTACAGACATTATCATGAAATACAGATACCTATTTATTTAAATTATTATAAGGTGAAGAAATATACGGCGTATCTGGAAACAAATAAGTTTATAGAGTAGTTGATATCCCTACCTTAAGTAGTAAGGAATATTACTATTAAGGGCGGCCATAGTCTACATATTTACCGAACATCGTCGGCACGATGATGTTCGTCCTGCCAAATCGTAGTTTGTGCCCTAAATCCGTCGTACCGAATCGCCAAACAAAATATCTCAAAAGCCTGAATTTGTGTACAACGAGCCGCTTGTTGTCTTGCAGAAACACAGTCTAGGGATTTTGGCAACGAAAACCGTCAGATCAAAATAAATCGTTTATTGTTGAATTTATCGATATATTTAGAAACATTTCCATATCTATAAACCTTTTTAAACGTTTTCCTTTTTAGTAGCCATTCTTTGGTCCAGATTGAACGTCTGTTTTTCACTTGAAACAGCAGCTGTCGCTACTACTGCTATCAGCTGTAACCGATTCATCGTGAGCCCTGATGATGATCTCATAACATAAAATAGAATAAACTAATTAGTGAATACTTACTTCTCAAGGTTGCAGAAAATATATAATTCTTTGGTATAACAAAAGACATACTTACTACAAATTCTCATAATTTTTAATGAATGTTCCATTTTTTGTGTAAAATCTTCACCAGATATCATAAAAATTCCAATTAGTGTAGATGTTACAAATAATTAGAACTACAATCCTCGTATAATATATAATATATGTCATAAGTAAAATCAGATATAAGAGGACAGTGAGATGTTTATGGAAGAGAAGAGTATTTTAAGATCGTAGATTGCGTACGTTACTAAATAAATTTGTTGAGAATAGGATTACAACAACCGAGGGAACCTTTTCACTTGACTAACAAGTAATGGCTAATGACAGGAATACAACATAGGTTTCGTGTCTCTTCTCCTGCTTCTAAAATTAAATACATCACAGACTTCATTGTTCTGGCTTTTACTGATTTCTAATTAGTACGAATTGGTACGCGCTGTTCAGTAATTTAGGTAGCTGTATTTAGTTTACTTTTGGTTAGTACGTTGAAACTGGATTTGTTTTACAGATAATTTCTACCTCCTCTTAGAAAATAGTACACAGAATGAAATTTACTTAGCACTGTTTTGTTATTAGTGTAAATAAATGTACGAGTGATAAATATAAGAATAAACAGGTTTACGTCTACTGAAAATTATCGATTGTTTTACTTATAGTTCTTATGCATGTGCAGATGTTGAAACCCTAAAATGTCCTCGAAAATTTGTGCCGTTTCCAAAAAGTCGCCTTTGTACCAAAATTTTATATGCAACTTCTGAGTTCCTACCAGTTCTCGTTAGAAATATCTTGATGAGTTCCTAATTGTTTCTTTAATCTAAGAGGAGTGTTAGCAGTTCTTTTTTCTTTTCTTTCTTAGCTTCTTGTTCCTACAAATTCACACGAAGCTCGATGTTCAGACATTTTAATTTTGATTGCCTACCTTTTCCAGGCATCTTAATTTCAACTATCTTTTATATTTTTATGAACTGAACGATTTTCTATGTACAGGGTGATTCACTTTCGAGTGTGTAACATGGGTATCTCGCTTATTATAAAGGATAGACTATAGGTTTAAATTCGGCAAAGTTTCGGAATTTTGTGCTCAATAAGTTGGCACAAAGAAAACCCCCATATCTGCTTTTGTTTTTGAGTAAGAGGCAAAAAACAATTTTTTCCGGTTTTCGTTTTCTGGCCGTAACTTTTATATTTTTGAAAATATTGGCGTATCGTTTTCACATTATTAGGACACTTTCTTGAGACAAATACAATGTCGTAAACCGTTTTTTAAAAAAATGTTACTTCTATTGTAAATCATCGTCAACTTTATTTTTTCTTATGGGCGCCATATTAATTTTTCTCATATTTGAATAAACCGATTTTTTCTGAATACAACAATATAATATATGTTAATATTTGCCTAAACAATAAGGGCATTATGAAGGAAAATAAGTATTTTTTTGAAAATGTCTAGTTAGCCATGGCCACGACAGTCAATTCTTGACAAACCACAAATGTCACTTATAATTGTTATAAACTGCATCTGTGGAGTACTTTTTACATTGACTAACGATGTATACAACCGAAGAGAAACAAGATATTATAGAAATTTATTACAGATGTAACAAAAATTTAAACAGACAGTTGAAGAATATTTAAACACATATCCTGAAAGACGACAACCATGCAAGAGATATATTACTAAACTGCACTGTAATTTAAGAAATTATGGCAGTTTTTCTAAACCCAGAAATAGGTATGGACGTATAATTTCTTACAGTGCAGTTTAGTAATATATGTCTTGCATGGTTGTCGTCTTTCAGGATATGTGTTTAAATATTCTTCAACTGTTCTGTTTAAATTTTTGTTACATCTGTAATAAATTTCTATAATATCTTGTTTCTCTGCGGTTGTATACATCGTTAGTCAATGTAAAAAGTACTCGAGAGATGCAGATTATAACAATTATAAGTGGGCATTTGTGGTTTGTCAAGAATTGATTGTCGTGGCCATGGCTAACTATAGACATTTTCAAAAAAATACTTATTTTCCTTCATAATGCCTTTATTTTTTAGGCAAATATTAACATATATTACCTATATTGTTGTATTCAGAAAAGGTCGGTTTATTCAAATATGAGAAAAATTAATATGGGGCCCATAAGAAAAAATAAAGTTGACGATGATTTACAATAGAAGTAACATGTTTTTAAAAAACGGTTTACGACATCGTATTTGTCTCAAGAAAGTCTCCTAATAATGTGAAAACGATACGCCAATATTTTCAAAAATAGAGAAGTTATGGTCAGAAAACGAAAACCGGAAAAAATTGTTTTTTGCCTCTTACTCAAAAACAAAAGCAGATATCGGGGTTTTCTTTGCGCCAACTTATTGAGCACAAAATTCCACAACTTTGCCGAATTTAAATCTAGTCTATCTTTTATAACAAGCGAGATACCCATGTTATACACTCGAAAGTGAATCACCCTGTACAGTCTGAGTCACCAACACAGCTTACCCACTTTTCAATGTCTTGTTTTTATTTTAGAAAAAAATGAACATGGGTACGAAATGGTTTGTTATTGGCTAAAGTTTAGACACATTAATTTATGTACAGGGTGTTCTAATTTCTGGTGCCATTAAAGTCGGCATTTTTTTAAATGGAAATGCATAGTTTCTTTAATCATCAGAGAGGCCATAAAGAGAGCTTTCCAAAAATATGATATAATTATTGGTATCGCGCGTTTTATATCGAAAACCACGAAAAATGAATAAACAAATACAATAATCAATAAATGGTAACAAATAAACGATATAATGATACCTAAGCAAACGATAATAAATGATAAACATCTACTAAATAAACGATAAATAAACTCAAAAACTGTAATACAAAAATAACTTAAACTAGAAAGTTCTCGATGACAGTTTGTAAATAAAACAATAATTTGTACTTATGTTTGGAATAGGAGCAACTTGATTTTTATTTACCAAATAGGACTATGTAGAGAATTTATACACCTACCTTTCAAATATTAAAATGATTGAAAGCCAACACATTCCCCGGATTTAACA
The DNA here is from genome assembly GCA_963924545.1 of Pogonocherus hispidulus. Taxonomy (NCBI): domain Eukaryota; kingdom Metazoa; phylum Arthropoda; class Insecta; order Coleoptera; family Cerambycidae; genus Pogonocherus; species Pogonocherus hispidulus. The sequence goes on from OZ004696.1 coordinate 18,378,930, forward strand.
TCTATAGATTTTTTTTGAGAATCCAAACCTCGTAGATTACATTACATTACATTAACATTCTTCGGTTAAAACATTTAAATATTTAGAGTAAACGATGGTCCTTTCACTCGCCGAATGATACATAGAAACGCTCGTAACTGTTTTATGTAGGTACCTCTGTAAATTATGCTGTTGGATAATGAATGTATTTTGTTGTCTACCTTTACGTCTATCTATCCAAGAACTCGTAACTGTATGAATACATTAAAATCAAATTTAGTTCATTAAACATTTTTCAGTCACCCACCAGGGACCGACAAGTTTCTCTATTACAAAGATATTTTCTTTATGGATAATGACTCCATTTTACCCTACTTTATTCGTTATTAAACGAGCGGTTTTTTACTAGTTATAAATCCCGTTTTATATTATTTAAGGAAATCGTTACTTTATTCTATATCACGAACCTATAAAGTGCTAAAATGCTGTACAGTAAAAAGTTAACAGAACCATCAAAAATATTATTATAACACTTATTGTGTCTGGGAAATATCCACTTAAAATTGACGACATTCGATACTATAACCTTCATATGTGCGAATTCCACTCCAACAGCATATTGTTTCCAATACCGTTATATCACAAGGGACTATTCGGTTATGGGCCATTATTTATATCGTATATAGTCTCCCTCAACACCACTCATGAAATTCAAACAGAAATAGGCAACAATGGAACAACAAAGTTCAAAGGACGGGTGTCTGAAACCGTTACCAGTCTTTCTGCTCTCAGAAATTTACTATTACCGAACTACCATGCCACAGAAATGTACTTCTACCTGCAAAGAGTCTCCGTCAGATAATTTTCAACGTTTCAACGTTTTTTGTATAACTAAAAACATATACGCTTATTATAATATGTGCTGCAGAGATAGGTATAAGTAGTATATTTCCAACTCATTTTCATTTTCTATGTAGATTACCTCCCCGTCATAAGAAATGAGCACATTTCCTAAACGTACAGTTTAGAGTAAAAATAATACGTTGACTAGAGTATTTGCGATGCGCATCTGAGTTGCATTCAGATATTTTTATATTATAACTAATATAGTGGTCTAAATTCTTCATAAATTTTGACACATGGAAGAATAGCCTATATATTCTAGCCTAGTTTATTTGAACGAGATGCTGAAAACAACCACTCCACGGGAAATATGCCCCGACTGGCGTTGCATTATCGGCATCTCCATAGGAGTCGCCACATCGTTCATCGAGAGCAAATATCAGACACTGACCGGTTTTGCGCTTATTTTGCGCTCATCAGAGTGCCATAGGTAGGGGACTCGATGAACGATGTTGCGACATGATTGCCTAATGGGCATCGTGAATGTTCGTAGTGGTGAGAAACACACCGTAGTGCCCTCTTTGGGTTGACTACTAACATTCTAGCCTAGTTTTACATTTAATTTTGTCGACCATGGGGATTTTGGAAACTTTAAGAAATATAGAGTGGCTTCAATTACAAAAAAGTTGCAAAATTTTATGCTGAAGCAAATGGCACTATATCTGCCATTTACCTATCGTTTTTTCCACGGCCAACTATAAAATGTACATTATTTTTTTATTTCTCCTCATTCTTAAAATTTTATTATGGGATATAGTACATCATTGTCAAGATAATAAAACGCTTGATCTGATGACATACAAATTCAATATGGCGTCTATAAGATATAAAAAAATTGGCTATCGCATCTCAAAATCTAGAGTGCTTAAAGAAAATCTAACTGAATGTTTGAACCCGCCATTATCAATAATACATAAGTAGCGAATTTGAAGTCTATATATTTCTTCAGAGTGAAGATATTTAACATTTTGTAAGTCGTCAGTTTTAGTTATAACCTAACGCCATTTGATTCAGCATAAAATTGTGCAACTTTGTTCTAATTTTTAAACCATCTTGTATCTCTAATCGTTTCCGAGATCCCAATGGAAGCTAAAATTAAATGTAACACCATGTATATCACAAAATTAATGCTATAATACAGATATCTTGAAATATATAATATATTAAAAGACAATTCAGTCAGCTTAGACAAAAAATGTGTCTATGTTTTAATGTTGAACATATGTATTCATTATAAACGAATATATTGAAGAATATATTTTTCAGACTAAACGACTGAATTTAGTTTGGGCAAGAGCAGCATGGATCATGGAGACATTATGATAGTTCTGAAAGACAGTCGAAATGAATATATATTCGGTGCCTTAAGCCTTATTTTTCATTCAAACTAATCATCATTATGCACATTAGTTAGACGTAATGATAGTCCCTTGATGGATGATCCCAACTTTGTTCCTATTTATGCTGTTTCATACCTATTACCATTTTCGATATCCCTGTGTTGAGAAGCGAATTTTTAACAAAATATATTTATGTACCCAAAGCTGCTACTTATTAAAATTGTTACTAAACTAAATATAAAGTAAATTTAAAAATATCTTAGAAAGTGGGCGTTTTTTGTCAGTAAACTGCCACTCATCTTTTCTCATGTTTGGCATGAGGTAGGTACTTACTTGAATTTGAAAAAGCATTTAAGTGGAACTAATATAGATTGATGAAATCTTTTGTTCTCAGCTCCTTTCATCCTTTGTTTATGAACTTTGCTATTTATTGGGGAAAAACGAGCCAAGACGTAAAGATTACTTACTTAATCACAGATCAATGCGTTTTCTTATCAAATTAACTTGCTAACATATTTATTTTGGGAAATTAATAAAGTATAAATAGGGTATAAACGCGCTTTAGAGATTTTGTATGCCTCAATAAACATAAAACGGAATGTAGTTAATTGTTAATTCCACGTTTCTGCCAATATTGAGATTTAAAAAACCTGCCTTGAATTATAAATAATATAGTAGTTAATACATGATATTGGAAAAGGTATTGACTGTTAAAATAGAATTTATTTCTTCAATAAAAAACACAAAAAAGAGGACTTTCAGCCAGATACATGGACAAATATCCTACGTTTCGTCCGAGTTTTGGACAAAATGGATTTACATAAGTATCAAATTAGATTAGTGACAGAATAAATATCCAAAAAAAGTGTTTTCTTACCTAATATCAATTTTCTATTTCAATTTTATTGTACGTGTTGGTTTTATTTTGTTTTTCGTCTGTTTTATTGTTGATGAATGCAATGTACGTGTAGTTTGAAGAGTTAAGCAGAGAATGATCAGTATTTGGTGTCCCCGTTGATGTTTTTCTTTTCGAGAGCAGGTAACATAGGGTCATTTTACTATCAGATAAACTGTTTCACAAAGAAAACATAATTAAAATTAAAAGCATTATTTTACATAATTTCTACCCGCTATAATTCATAAATAAGTATATTCAAAAGAGAATACATACCATAAATAACGAAAACAAGGGAAACCAAATTGACATAGATTTACAACCAAACTGTTTAGAGCTTGATATCGATCAAACCTACATCTTTGTATTTGTGAGAGGACGTTCTATTCAAATTTATAAAAATACACATGATGTTCCATTTAAACAAGTTCAAGCTATGGTAAACCTATTTTTTCTGGGACACCCTATATGAATGTCAATAACATGAACGTGAAACCTGCAAATAAAAGTCGACATGTCTCTGGAATTTGATGGAAAAACTTAAAAAGTTACTAAAGATGGAAACTTGCAAAAGTTTTATCCTGTATATTAATTTAACAAATGAGTTAAATGGGCTGACAAAAGTCAGTTCAATTAGCTAAGTTAAGCAGAATTAATGGCGGAACTTGATCTGCATTCAAAATTAAAGATGGTTCTTTCATCGAATGTTTGAAATATTTAAAAAACACTATAATTTTCAGTCTCAGAATTCAGATATGAGAACAAACAACCTATCACATTTTTTCAGTCAACGTTTGGTGTGAGATTCTTGGCAATAAAATACTCAATTCTTATTTTTATAAAGAAAATCTTTACAAAATTAATTAGAATATAAAATTTTGAATTATATTCAGCTTGATGGGGAACCACTAAGTAAAACTACTAACATCATATCTGAACGAAAGACAGCGGCTTGTAAAAGTAGGGGAGGAAATTAGCGAACTACAAATAGTAATTCACGGAATGCTTCAAGGAACTGTTTTATATAGACAATCTATTAAAACGAGGTCTGAAGGAGAAATATTATCTTTTGCAGATGGCACTATGATCATTTATACTGCCGATATATGGGAGCAAGTAAAAATAAAAGCCGAGAATGATCTAAGGAATATAAAATACTAGTTTGATGAAATGAACCTTTCAGTAAATATTGAGAAAACAAAATATATAGCTTTGAGTTGTTATAGTCGTATGTCTTCTTAATTTATTTCATTAGATATCATATTTGAATAGGGAACTCATTTCACAATAGAGGCAGCACACCATAATATCAAATATTTCAGTATAATGATGGATAGGCACATGACGTGGGAAAAGTATATTAAAGTGACACTAAAAAAATTAAGAGTGATGCTACACAAATTTAAGAAAATAAAAATTTTTTGGAGTTAAAACAGCTACAAATTGTGTACACAGATTTAGTGGTATCAGTTCTTCAGTATAGAATTGTGGGCCTGGGAGGAATATATAAAACAACTTTACAATTATCAATTGGAGGTAATACAAAAATTTTATTTAAAAATGATGTTAAATAAAGAAAGAATGGACCCCAGCAACAAATTATATGAAGAGGCTCAATCGTTTGATATGAGATAGTTAAATATATGCACCTGCACCAGTATGCACCAATTAAATATATGCACAACTGCAACATAAACATAAACAAAATTTAGAACTAGTTGAACATGCACATCAAACAAGATATAAAACATAAATAGATTAAAATACAAAAGCAAACAAAAAAAATTGAACAAAGATCTTTAAAATGATAATTATACCATATACCTACTCAATAATTGTACTCTTCCTAAATATGTTTCCACTTTTTATCCTTCTCGTATAATTAACGAGGTTTCTACAATACTAAAATTAGCTACTTCTGCGATTCATTTTTTACTCTTTGTTCTACTTTGTTGCTTATTATTATAGGCAAAATTGGATTGATGGTCCCTTTTTAGTTTTTTTTTAGTTTTGGTTTTGGTATTTGCTAGGAATAGTTATTGCTGGAATTACATGCCATATAGAAGCTACATAGTAGGTTATGTGGAGTATTCCAATTTTTCTATTTCCTGTACTATTTACTTGTCATAGAATTAAAAAATGTTACATGTAAGTTCTGGGAAATAAATTATTATTATTATTATTATTATTATTATTATTATTATTATTATTACTATTATTATTACTATTATTATTATTACTTAATGTAGTTTTCAGAGTCTATTATCAAACTGGGTCAGTAGCCATATAAACAGTTGAAGTTATCCTTAAGTGAAAGTCTGTAATGTGTAGGAAATCAGGTATGTCAGTTTTTCCAGCAACACAACAAAGTTTTGCATTTCATCCATAACACACACAAAATTCTTCGCGCTGCATTTCCGAGTGAAATTGGAATTGGAAGATGGAAAGTTCCTACTACAGATACAATAATTTAGTTGATATATTCTCTTAGAAGGTATACATGATATCCTGTTACTATAAAATTGGTTTTTATTATATATAGGTTTGTTAATTGAATACTTTTACATGAATACTTGATTGAATAGTTTATAAATTGTAAAAAATTACAATTTATAATAACTGATATGACCTAGGTCTAGAAAATCATATAATAGAGCAGCAAGATAACAAAATTCTCATTAGTATTAAAAATTACATTCTAAAAAATTGATTAAAGACATTTAAGATCCAAGTTATCCCTCATCCAGCTGGACACGCCATTTCATATCTCTCGTACATTAGGAGACAATTCGTCTCGCTCCATGAAAGCACCGGCCACTTACTCATTTCAACTCGATTGCACTTTTGTATGTAGAAACGTAAATTTTAAATGTTTTTACAAAAAATCGCTTGGCGTTCTGCCAACTCGTGCCCTGCCCTATAGCTTTAGCTTTTCCCAATAAATGCGCTTATACACTCCAGTTAATTGAATTGATTTCTCTAACGTACTTTATACATGGCGTATCTGTGAGGTAAGACAACTCCGGAACATAATTATGGCACCCACAGTTTATAGTTGAGAAATACCTTTAAGTTAACTACGAGACTCCTTTATGTGAGGGTGAGAGAGAATATTTATATTATTTATAAACATTTTTTATGCAGGGTGTCGAATTTACAAAACTAAAAATGTATTTCCTGTATTAGTAAGAAACAATATAAAAGAAATAGTAAATTCTAGATCTCTTGTATCTTGTCTAAAGAGAATCAATATCGTATTCCTTGATATTCTGAAATATTGACTAGACAATGATCTTCTGACATAAAATGCGTTTTGTTTGTGGAATTGGCTCAAGAAACATACTATATGTCCCAAATTCCATGTTCACTTGATTTCGAGATACCCTTGACTATTTTTATTTTTGAAAAAGTTTTTTTAAGTTACCGCCTTAAATATTATTTTTCATATCATAATGATGCATCGTTAGAAACCTCTTGTTTTAGCTAAATTAGAAAAACTGAGAGTCCAACAGGGCCGCCATAAGAAAAACAAAAGTTGACAAGAGTATCTCGAAATCAAGTGAAGATATCATCGAATATTCGAAAAAAAATATTCCTTTCACAATTGTGTCTTAATAATGTACAAACTTAGAACCTATCAGATCAATTATTGCTCCGCTACAACGGAAAAATGAAATTACCAAGTTGTTTTTTTTTTAGGAAATATCTCAAAAACGCACGCAGTTGCCTATGATTTTGAAACAGATTCAGAATTACCATAAAAATGTCTAAAACATTCTCCATTTACACGACCTTCTCTCCCTTACAGTTTCCGAGATCCCAGTTCTGAGCATCGAATTTGTTACACATGGTATATTTGACCATTACAGAAATATGATTGGGCTAAAGTCTGTGTATTATAGTGGAGAAATCTCAAATTAGCCGAACTCTTCCCAAAAATGTGGAAACGTAAATTTTCAACGTGAAATTGAACTTTAAATTGACTTTGCAACTCTGATTTAACTTTTCAATTATATATTGCTGTAATAGGTAACTTTATAATATCTGAAAAATATTTGTACCCTATTTCTTACATGATCGGCTAAGTTCTTTAGAGATTTGGTATAAATTTTAAAATACTATTGTACTGTACTGATTTGGTGGTCTAGAAAACTTATGGAAATGATTGTTACTTTTTATGACACTAGCTATTAATAGTTTAAAAATGCTAGTAAATCCTCAGACGAATGACGTTTTCGGAGTAGTTCTGCCATGGGTCAAGGACTAATTTTCTAATACTTTCACCGTTTTAGAGCTGAACTACTTTTGCTTAGTCGAGTAGTCGACTATCTTTCGGTCTCAATGAAAAATGTGGCGACTTTGGTGAAGATGCCGGAGTAATGCAATGCCAGTCTGGGCACAGAGTCTGTGGTGTAAGTAGTCGGCATCTCCTTCAAATAAATAAATAGAATCATTCTCCTTAAAGACATAAGAAGTCAAAGAACCTATAATGGTACCTGCAGAAAAGCAGGTCGCTATCTATCTGTCAATTAGGCAATAATAATTATCAGACGGACAGTAGCACATACCAAAAAGGGCACTATTGTGTTCCTCGTCACAACTAGTAACTAATATATGTTTAATTATTTTTTATGTGTCACAACTTTTCTAATAGTGTACTGTTTGAAACGGAAGCTTAAATAAAACGGTATTACATGAATTTTCCTTTAGATTAGCTGATCATTTTTAAGAGAGGATTTACCTACTTGGTATATTTATGCGTGATTGTATTTTTATTATAATTTCTGATTAAATGTTTCTGCATGAAACTATGCTATAGAATAAATTAAATAACAGCTTTTTAAGCATTTCCTACATATCCTAGGCATATGACCAAGGATTTATCGAGCAGGTGATATTTTTACATTTTGCATTGCATGAAGGTTTGTAACTAATGACCAATTCGTGTGCCACGAATAATTACGCTACATTCGCTAACAGTTTGCTATCCTATTTTGTTAATAAAATGTTATACAATGCGAATGTAAAATCTAAAAGGATGAAACAAAAGATCACAGAAAAATATTAAAGAAGAATAAAATAAATATCTACATTAAAATAATCAGTCAGGGGTTGTTTGACTTATAGAGAACAAAATAATAAGAGGCATAAGATGAAAAATCTGTAAAGAAGATAGTTATGATGTTTAGTATAACTTAAGATACAAATTATACACGGCGTGTCTCACTTTCAATGGCTCGCTTGCGTATCTCAGTTATTTGTTACCTGATTTCAACCAATGACCATGGGTATACTCTTTTTCTATAAAATCAAATTTATTTTTTGTGTAAGGCGCACATTCTTATTCAAGCAAAAAAGGTCGATTTTTCTAGAAGTCATGTTTAGACAAAAATTAATAAAATATCTTTGCTCCTCTGGGCTTTTACATAGAGGTTTTGAGCCAGAATTCCTACAGCATATCTACTCACAGTCTGTGCCCTGTATATACAGGGTGTCCACCTAGTGCGCGTAAGTCCAATATCTGGGTTAATAAAAGAGATAACTTAATTTTTTTTTCTACAGGGTTGTCTAATATCCCGAGCTGCACAAAATGAAAATATATTTACATATTCAGGGTGTTCAGTTTTTCCTGGACAGGTACCAACTTCATTTTTTTAAATAGAAACCTATATTTTTTATGGCATTATTGAATTCTACGTAAAAAATTAGTGGGACTTTGTGCATAACACTGCTATTGAAATATTGATAGTTTTCGAGATATTTGACTTTTAATTTTTTTTTCTTATGTTTCGTCACTTCTAATAGTAGACATAATTATGGTTGTATGACAGCTAGAAATTATATTTTTTCAGAAACTGTAGAGTGAAGATGGCTCTTTCGAAAAACGTATCAAAATTTGACCTGCGATATACAGGGGGCAACAGAAATCCTGCCAAACCTGATGGTTTAAAATTTAAAAAATCTCGACTTTTTCAAATGGAACACCCTGTGTTTTATGATTTCATTAGATGCCTTTCTGTAGACTCTACAATTTTATAATAGCTTTCCCTATACCTAAGTTGCGTAGTTTTTGCAAAAAACCCACTTTTATGAAAAATACCCGATTTGCGCACGTTCCTTTCTCGGGAAAAACGCAGTGAGCGTCTGTCACGCAATAAAATTTGTGACAATCAGTTTACATGTCATTTCTTCTTTTACTGAATATTCACGTACGAGTTTAGAGTAAGTACTAAGCGTGCATACAATGAACTATTCAAAAGAAGAATTAGTGAAAATGGTTTATGCCTTAGGAGAAGCTCATGGAAATTGTTTGCTAGCAGCACGTATTTACAAAGCAAATAATCCAGATTTACAGAGATTTCCACGTGCTGACTGTTTTGAAAATGTGAAAGAAAGATTTGAAAGAACAGAAAATGCGAATTATGAGAAAACTACCAGGAGACATGACGGTAACAATGACGATATTCAGTTTAATGTTGTGGCGTCTGCTGTTGAAAATCCAAATATTAGTGTCAGGAAAATCAGTAATAATCTTGGAGTTTCCAAAAGCTTAACAAACAAGATACTGAAGAAGAATAATTTTCATCCGTATCATATTAAAAACCATCAAGCACTGTTACCTCAAGATCACCTAAACCGCCTGCAATTTTGCCACTGGGCATTGGATAAAATTCAGGAAAGTCCAAACTTTTTTATGAATGTCTTGTTTACTGACGAATCAACATTTTCAAACACATGCTTACCCAATCGTCGCAACTTTCATCACTACGCTGACAATAATCCAAGATTATTGAGGGTACTAGATAATCAGCATCGTTTCAAAGTGAACGTGTGGGCTGGAATTTGTGGAGAACATATTGTTGGACCGTACTTTTTTTAAGGCAATTTAAATGCCAATGTGTATTTGCATTTTTTGCAAAACGAACTTCCCCTTCTACAGCTACAGAATATGCCCGCTGATTATTTGGTTCAACAATGGTTTGAGCATGATGGTGCTCCTCCACATTCCACTTTGGCGGTACTGTGATTATTTTATTGTTGTAGTACTTTTCCTATTATCTATTCATATTTCAGATTAGAGAACACCTAAACCACGTATATCCAAATAAGTGGTTAGGTCGTGGTGGTCCAGTTCCTTGGCCTGCACGTTCGCCTGATTTAAATATTCTGGACGTTTTCTTGTGGGGTTATATCAAGGAGCGAGTATACGAAGTACCACCAACGGATATGCAAGACTTGAAAGAAAAGATCCAAAATGAGTTTCTAACCATAACGCCAGAAATGTTAAGAAATGTTCACATTCATTTTCGTCGTAGATTAATGCTTTGTGTTGAAAACAACGGTGGATATTTTGAGCATTTACTTTAGGTTAGCTTGCTTGTATGAGTATTGCGTATTCTTTTTTCAATACTCTATGTATATTCATCCATTTCACTAATAATTTTTCTAACTACGGTAACACCGTTTGGTTTTCAATATGATACGTATGAAACTTCTTCTTCAATATCTTATTTGTCGAGCTTTTGAAAACTCCAAGATTTCTACTGATTTTCTGATACTAATATTTTTGGATTTTCAACAGCAGAAACCTCAACATTAAACTAAATATTATCGTTGTTCCTCCCATATCTCCTGGTAGTTTTCTCATAATTCCCATTTGCTGTTCTTTCAAATCTTTCTTTCACATTTTCAAAACAGTCAGCACGTGGGAATCTCTATAAATACGTGCTGCTAGCAAATAATTCCCATGAACTTCTTCTAAAGCATACGCCAGTTTTGCTAATTCTTAATTACATGTAGAGCTTTTATGATTTTTTACTTTTATTTACAAATAAATGATAACTTTCCATAAAGACTTGTTTATTAAACTGAAATTATCTAAATTTTTCAGTTATTTTTATTTTAAGAAGTGTAAACTAATACATTTTATAAAAATAAATAGCCTTACAATATTTTTTCCGTCAAAGGAGTGCGCAAATCGGGTATTTTTCATAAAAGTGGGTTTTTTGCAAAAACTACGCAACTTAGGTATAGGGAAAGCTATTATAAAATTGTAGAGTCTACAGAAAGGCATCTAATGAAATCATAAAACACAGGGTGTTCCATTTGAAAAAGTCGAGATTTTTTTAATTTTAAACCATCAGGTTTGGCACGATTTCTGTTGCCCCCTGTATATCCCAGGTCAACTTTTGATACGTTTTTCGAAAGAGCCATCTTCACTCTACAGTTTCTGAAAAAAAAATAATTTCTAGCTGTCATACAACCATAATTATGTCAACTATTAGAAGTGACGAAACATAAGAAAAAAAAATTAAAAGTCAAATATCTCGAAAACTATCATAATTTCAATAGCAGTGTTATGCGCAAAGTCCCACTAATTTTTTACGTAGAATTCGATAATGCCATAAAAAATATAGGTTTCCATTTAAAAAAATGAAGTTGGTACCTGTCCAGGAAAAACTGAACACCCTGAATATGTAAATATATTTTCATTTTGTGCAGCTCGGGATATTAGACAACCCTGTAGAAAAAAAAATTAAGTTATCTCTTTTATTAACCCAGATATTGGACTTACGCGCACTAGGTGGACACCCTGTATAGAATTCATATTCTGGTATATATTAGAAATAACTTGAAATACAAGTGATTTTCCTTTTGTCTACAAAAGTAGAAAAACTTAAGTAAAGAAAAAGTAAAGGAAAACTCATCATTTTCCCCACTAGTAGGTAATTTAATTAATTTATTAAAGCATCTGATTACGATCTGCAGTTGTGCTTCATCGAGAGAACGGTGCTTAAAACATCTTTCTCCTTCACTAATTTCTTAATGAAAAATTAAGTTTAAGTGAGAACTACCTAAGGTAAAGGAAAATATTTTAAATTGTGGTAAAACGGAAGCAGTTGTAGTTTCAGTCATAGTTATGAAAACCGGCTGCTTAGAATAGGGTTCTAGATCTTAAATCTCTCTTCCCGTCCTTCATATTTCATTATTTTAAAAATCTAGATCACTATTAAAAAGAAAACAGCATTAAAGGCGAGGTTATGCAATAAGTTGAGGTTATATGAAGATATACCGTTATAATTCAATGTTGGTCGGTGCATGTTGCACACAAAGTAGTTGTTTGCGAGATATTGTAAAAATAATAAGGTTATTCCTCTGCATATCTAGGATAATAGGTAACGAGGAAAAACAAAAGTAAAAGTTTTGGCCTAATTCCTATATAAAGAAAGATGTAAACAATTAAATAAGCCCATAAATAATATTAAAAATATACTATAAAACGGATTGTTGGCATAGTCTCGTAAATAAAAAATGTCGTAGCTATGTATTAAATGAGATGAGATATGGATGTTTCAGAGTTTTTGCTCCTAATCAATTATGTAACTCAAGAAAATTATGTACTTCATAGATTTAGGGAAAATGGAAAAACGAAAACTACAGTACCACGGTACTCCATTTACACATTCATGTAAAATTGGACAAAAAATACAGCATCGACTAAAAAGTCAGTGTACAGTAATGTAGTTTTCGAATTTGCATTGAGTTATACTCAAGATTTTAGTCTACCATCCTACACTGAGATACACAGATTTTATGTTTTAATATATCTCTCCCACGAATATCTTATTGTTGTAAAAGATTTTTACTATTTTATTAAGGGTAACTCTAACTATAAGTATTCTTCTTTTTAGAGGTAGGTATAAGTAAATTAAGGTCATGGGGCCAATTACCTGTTATACTAGGACACTCTGCGAAACAATGTAATACATTACTGTATATGTTTTTTTAATTAAGGGAAGTTTGTGGACCTTGTTAAAAACTTTTATTCAACTTTTAAAGTTTTAAATTTCACCTAATTAAATTAAGCTACTTATTACATGATTATATACGAACATAAACATTTTACTAAAATAAAATTGAATTATTTTTCGATTTAATATGTTTACTTCCCTTGCCCTCTGCAAGTACTGAACTATACATACCGTGTGTGCAGACTAAGATACTCAACTTGCGCATGGTATCTTATTTGGAAGCATATCCTCTATATCTTCTAGTGATATATTTTTTATTTTTATTATTTATTGATAGTGAATGAAATTAGAAAAAATTATTAAGTACTATTAAATAACTAAAATAACCTGATTATTTAAAGCGAAGTATTGTATTATACTGTATATACTAAAATATCTTTAATGTCTATTTTTAGCTAGATTATGCGATAGCAAAGAAAATCAAACGTCAGAAATTCATAACATTTTCATTAATAATTTATCTCACACTAAGTATTTTGATTAAACATCTAAACACTAATTCTTTTATCGATGACCTAAATAGGCAGTTCTCTATATCTCCCTATTTCGGAATCACATTGGTGAGGATCAGGGATTATTGGTATGTACTAAGGATAGTCAATATCAAAAATTGTTCTAAGGTAGGTTATCTTATTTCCAAACTTAAAATATTACCGGTAAACGCTCGAATTTATAAATACAACTTTTCGTTATGGAATGGTATAAAGCCGACCGGTGGACTAATAACTGCGCTTAATACAAACAGCGATTTTTATTTATTCAGAATTGCTGAACTAGCAAGACTTTCATGTACGTAATATATAGCAGGTTTAAACATTGTAAGAATGAAAGAGCAATCTATTTCAATTAGGCTCCCTGTATCACCTAAAGCCCCTACAATTCGAAATGCGTTTCAGTAAGTTAAAACTAATGGTTCTTTCGCACTTATCCATCGACAAACCTTAATGGTTTGTTAGGACATTGGATTTATGAAAGAGCAAATAAATGGATTTTCAAACCATCGTTCAACGCAATGGAAACATATCGTCATTTCCCTTTCCTACTTCGTTATGAAAGTTTATTACCTTTTTTCTTTTGAAGGGCCAGGATCTAAAAGTGGTATTTTACAAGGAAACTTTAATATTATATTAATTATTATTAATAGTATATTAAAAAAAATATACGAAACGGATACGACATTTTTTCATAAAAATTGAAGCTATTCACCTACAGCCTGTCTTTAATGCAACATTTCTTCGTCAACTTTTGCTAATAATTCTTTAATGGGATATTTTAGGGAAATCAAAAACATGGAAGTCATGTGTGGCATCGGTTTTGATTTAGATTCTGTGATTTTAGAAGTATGACTATGTTTTTTCTGCCAAATGGTATCTTCGTATCCGACTTATCCACTATCATTACCCACCAATTATTAATAGTATAAAGAATAAATTATGCGTTTCTTTTTTAAATCAGATGTACAGGGTGATTCACTTTCGAGTGTGTAACATGGGTATCTCGCTTATTATAAAAGATAGACTGTAGGTTTAAATTCGGCAAAGTTGCGGAATTTTGTGCTCAATAAGTTGGCGCAAACAAAACCCCTATATCTGCTTTTGTTTTTGAGTAAGAGGCAAAAAAAATTTTTTTCCGGGTTTTCGTTTTCTGGCCATAACTTCTATATTTTTGAAAATATTGGCTTATCGTTTCCACATTATAAGGACACTTTCTTGAGACAAATACGATTCCGCAAACCGTTTTCTAAAAAAATGTCACTTCTATTGTAAATCATCGTCAACTTTTAGCGCCCATAAGAAAAAATAAAGTTGACGATGATTTACAATAGAAGTGAAATTTTTTTAAAAAACGGTTTACGGCATCGTATTTGTCTCAAGAAACTGTCCTAATAATGTGAAAACGATAAGCCAATATTTTCAAAAATATAGAGCCTATGGCCAGAAAACAAAAACAGGAAAAAAATTGTTTTTGCCTCTTACTCAAAAACAAAAGCAGATATGGGGGTTTTCTTTGCGCCAACTTATTGAGCACAAAATTCCGCAACTTTGCCGAATTTAAACCTACAGTCTATCTTTTGTAATAAGCGAGATACCCATGTTACACACTTGAAAGTGAATCACCCTGTACAGATATTTTTAGGCTACAACCTGTATTTAGCGATAACAGGTAAACTTTCCGTAAAATTTTGCCTATGGTTCAGAGATAGGGAGTTCCTTCTAGGATAGGATAGGGAAATCGACACTTATAACATGGTTATAATTGGGCCTCTGCAGATGGATTATTAAGAGTGTGGGAAATTAATAAATGAATTTTCTAAGGTTTCAATAAAAATCGAGCTTTTTCATGTACAGCCTGTCTTCGATGCTATACTTTTTCTATGTTGAATGCACAATTAGTTGAATATTTTCATATAAATGAAGTGCAGAAAAAAAAAAATGTAAAACAATCCTTGGTAGTTGGAAGGTTTTAAAAATCAATATATAATTACTGCATTCTTTTTACTTCTAATAAACAATTCATGTGCAAATTTTTAATAAATCAGACATTACAAGTTTCAATTACATCGTCCTCTTTAATCAAGAAATACTAACCACTCTTATCTGTAAAATGGAAGAGGAACTATTCCTGCTCGCTACTCATTTTAGATAAAACTCTAAAAATTCGCTTCTAGATAGTTTCCGCTCAGTGCACCATCCTTTCAATTACTGAAATTCGCTGAAAAAAGAGAGGAACGATAATTATGCAGCTTCGAATCGTAACAGGAATATAAGATCCTAGCCTACTCGTTTCGCCTTCTCTTGTCATTTGCATTTCTCTGTCGAATCGTGCTAATAATGCCTAATCCAATCCGGCACTTTCATAACTGATTAATTAAAAATGAGGGCAATCGATGTTTGCATACTGAAGATGACTGGGAATGGCACAAATTCAGGTCAGAAAGGCAGCAGATGTGCGAGTTTCGAATAGTAATAAGCCAATTGGAATAATGGAGATGGAGGTCCTGTCCATAAGTTGAATATGAAAGAGATTTATACCAAACACGCACATACAAATGTTTTACGGTTCCATCAAATCACCATGGGTTATAACGAATGCGCTGTCATTTGTTTTAAAGCTTTTATCATTTTATGGTAAGATCGACCCTCAAATTCCGGCGTTTTATGACTTTGATAAGCATCCTTTATGGAATTGAGATTTTGCGGCCAAATATTTGCTACTGTGTTGCCAGAGAGACAATAATCAGAACAATAAACTACTCCGAAGTACTCACCCTTAAACCCTAATCTCTACACTTCAAAATTAATTGAGTATAGCTTTAAAACTTGTCAATAATTATTATTGTTTAAATCTAAAAAACGCTAATGTTTATTAATTGTCAGAAGGTGTGAATAAGAGTACAGGGTGATTCACTATATTTTGACCACTCTGTTAACCTTTTTTGTTTGTAGAATTATAAAAAAATGTGAAATATAAGAGATGCAGGATTTTTTATGAAGTTTCGAAAATAATAGTCTAAAAACAAATGAAATGGCCGCAGATGTTAACTTTGTTAATTTAAATTGAACTCCCTGTATATTTTTGCAGATTTGGATAGAACGTTGTCACACAAATACAGTGATATAGATATTGATGGGTCTCTCTTTAATAATAACGAAGTGTAACCAAAAAAGTTACAAAAATAAGAGCGATGTATTGGAGAAAGACTGTGCCTAGCAACGAATCGATATTCTCTTTCTAGCACATCGCTCTTATGGTGCATTTTTTTGGTCATATCTCCGTTATTATTAAAGATAGACCCATCCATGTCTATATCACTGTATTCGTGAGACAACGTTCTATCCAAACATGCAAAAATATACAAGATGTTCCATTTAAATTAACACAGTTAACATTCGCGGCCATTTTATTTGGACTTCATTTGTTTCTCTACTATCATTTTGAAAACTTCATAAAAAATCGTTCAACTTTTATATTTCACATTTTTTTTATAATTCTGTAGAAAAAAAGTTAACAGGGGGTTGGTATATAGTGAATCATCCTGTACCTGTTGAAATTGTCAACAAAAACTTTGTGTACTTGAATACTTGACTCTGTGTATTTGAGTTTTGGTAAAATATGTTTTTATTAAATAATTTATCATCTAGTAAACATCTTTAAACATCTAGTAAACACCTAATTTTAAATGCCTGTCAATTGTGGCGCCAATAATTCACTGACTGATTAATTTATTTCATTGTTTTTGACGATTATGATTGATAAGCTATTGGAGTTACAAAAAGGGTCTTTAAGTAGTATGCTTTATTATATGATCCCCAAATAAAACCATGTTCAATTTGAAGACAAGGATAGGTTATTAATAAGTAAAGTATGCATTAACAGAGAAAAAGAACGATGCATGGATGGGTCAAGGTATCAATATCTATGGGTGGAAGACGGTGGTGGCAGTAGTTAGAGGTGTGGCCACAGAGGTGATGCGAATGTGTCTCTCAGTTGCGTTCCCCCACTAAATAACGAATTAGAAGTATTTTCCAGTATTATGTTATTTATATTTACTTAACTGTCATGTACTAATAAATATCTTGTGTCTTTGTTTCCAAATTGGACATATTTTTATTTGTGGACCTGTATACTGTTCGCAATTTATTAAAAGAAAAGTTAAAAACAAATTTTAAATCATCTCCCAATTCAAGTCTGAAGTTTCGCATTATTTCATATTCACTGACACTATTTCTAATATTAACAAAGTATCTGTAAATTCTATACTCCCCTTAACTTCTTATTTTATATTAAATTTTTCCCTAAACTGAATGTTATCCTACACTCTGTGTAACTATTATCTATTATGTTTTAGTTTCATGCACATTAAATCAATTTCATAACAATGTATGGGGAACACTGGCATGTCTGTAATGGCTACTGCAAGTTTGTTCCGTATATCTGCAATTAAAATTACGTTTCATATTTAATTTAGGAAAATCATGAAACTGTATTATTGTGAAGTGCCCAATTAAAATATCAATTTGAATTTCACGTTTACAAATATTGACGCAATCACCTGTACATGAAATTCCACTCATTCGATCAAATTACTTCTATTCAATAATATAATGCATTTGAAAGGACATGTATAGTAGTGTATTAAAAGCTTGTTCAAAACATGAACATAAAACCAAATAACATGTTCAAATATAGGATTATTTATCTGTTGGCCAGAAAATTTTATAACATTCTGACTTTACAGGTGTAATTTTTTTAAATTAAGTATTTTAGGACATACCGTGTCCGTGTAATAGCCAAAGCTGTTCATAAATAACATTCATCAAAAAAGTTTTAAAAATGAAATGTTAAATTTCAAAGAGCCAGTAATCCTACTTGAAATGTTAAATCATAATTAGTTTTTATTACCTTTAATTCTTAAATTAAATAAAATAATCAAATATCCCAAAATCAATTAAAAAGTTTCAAATGAGTATTTCAACTACTTAGTCGTTTGCAAGAAAAATATATCAGGTCTGTATCGCGTTTGGTTTGCTACCTACTTATGAGACTCGAAAAGCAGAAACTACGCTGGGAATGTCATAACGCCACCCTTGCTTGTACTGTTAAATAAATTATACTCTCATACTGATATTTTTTATGGTACTAATTGGACCGTTACTTGATGACTCACCTATTACCTAATTTAATTAAATAATTAAATCAAATTCATTATCACATTAAAACAGTAGATAGTTGTTTTTATAAAATTTTCACTTTAATTTATTACGGTAACAATTGTTTCGCCACACAGTGGCTTCTTCAAATGTGAGTATTATAACTAAAGTTTAGAGTATTGAACAGTATTATTGAAAGAAACTCATCTCCACTATTGAATTTATTTAGGAATTCCCCCTAATTTAAATTAATACCTATTAAACTACTAGTAAATAATCCAGAACCTAACCTCTTAGAAACCGTATTCCCTTTTTATGTAAATCTAATTTGTTTGTACCTATACAGCGTGTCCCAGTGTGAGTGTACAAAAATTTACCAGGGGGTTTATCAGACCAAAATAAGAATAAAATTCTTATAAAACAAGTTTCTCTGATGTACGCCTAACGAGTTACAGGGTGTTATTTTGGAAGAAAACAACAATGTTCCGCAATAACTTAAAAACCGTGTCGTAGATTTAGGTAATTTTTGGGTGACGTATACATCTATTAAAGGTCATTAAAACTACATGGTATTTGTTTAACTCTGACACCTGTGGTGGCCTAGGCCTACTCTTCCTTATGATTTTGTCTTCATAACTTTTGCATATCCTACTTTTTCGTACATTGACTAAGTTTTCCTTAATCGGCTACCTATTCTGAACAAAAAAAGGTGTTACACAGCTCTAAAATCAACCATTTTCGAGTAAATTGAGTGTAAAATACCGACTACATTCCTTTATGCAGAAAAATATATGCAAATATTTTATTTGTTGTCATCTCGTAGGTACTACCTGCCATTATAAATAACAAAATCGCTTACAAATGTTATGTCAAAAATTGTTACGTGTAGTCACACTACTAAGATATAGTTACTGCTAAGTTACTAGAAGTCAACTCAGTTGTACAAAATAGTAAGTTATTATTTACTATGGAATTTTCCACTAATGAATATTCTGATATGATATATGCCTACGGTTTCTGTGATGGAAATTCATCTATAATTCTCAATATCTACGCAGATTCCTAGAGATACGCAGAGGAAAACTCAGTCAATTCACGAAAAAGTAGAATATGAAAGAGTTATGAAGACAAAATTATAAGAAAGAGTAGGCCTAGGCCACCACAGGCGTCAGAATTAAACAAACACCATGTAGTTTTAATGATCTTTAAAATATTTACACGTCATCCAAAATCTACCGAAATCTACGAATCGGTTTTTGGAACTGTTATTGTGGAAAGTTGTTGGTTTTTTTCCCAAAATAACACCCTGTAACTCGGTAGGCGTGCATGAAAGAAATTTTTTTATATGAATTTCATTCTTATTTTGGTCTGGTCCACACCTAGTAAATTTTTGTACGCTCACACTGGGAAGGGCCCGATCGATAAATGGAAAAGTATACAGGGTAATTTTTAAAATTTGGTTATTTACGAAAGTCAGTGGGGTCTACGTTTTTAAAATATTTTCACGTTTCTGGCACTTCCGGTATAACCAGAAGCTAGGTCGATATAAACTAATATTCTAAAAGGAACACCCAGTAGGTAGGTACTGTTTTAAATATTTGCAAAGAACTCTTTTTTACGAATACGGTATATAAGGTTTTACACGTCTATCTGTAATAATAAGGGAGATATGCCAAAAAAAGTGTCATAAGAGCAATGTGCTAGAAAGAGAATATCGATCCGTTGCTAGGCACAGTCTTTCTCCAATACATCTATTTTATGACACACTTTTTTGCGCATATCTCCCTTATAGTTTTCTTAAATAATTTGGAAATACCTATATCTGTACATCTACAGCTGTAAATAGCTGTAGATAATAAGCAGGACAATATAAAAAATATTCCACGTATGAACTCTTGATTGGACGCCTGAGAGATTTCACGCAGTTCTGCTTCAATTCGGGCCCAGAGGTAAAATTAATTAATTGGTGGACGGACCCTGACGAGTAACGGGCAGACCGCAAAATCACACAAACGTCGTTTGCATTCAGAAACTGAAGTACGTTTTGTGCCTATTAGTGCTGTTCTCTTTGTCATCAGCGTGCGGAGATACGGCCGTCGCAGAAAGTCACGGTGTACCCGATCTCGTTAGGGAAAATTATTCTGCATCGGTCTAGCATAGCCGCATATTGTTTTTTTTTCTTTGTAGGTTTACGTTGTCGTTCCGATTCTTTGTACCTTTTTCTATAAAGGTAAGTGTAGTTGTATTCGCATTGGATGCGCGTTTGACCCAGTATTGTGTCTGTAGTAATTTTATAAGGTTCAATGTGTCTATGTTAAATTTTAACAGAAACGTGTCTCTTTAATAATGCTGTATTTTACTGAAACACGAGGGTGTATATTTCTATAACTCCTGTTCTTTAGATAATGTGAAAATTGAATTAAAATATATCTTACTAATAATCTATTTAGTTAAAAATTTAAATAAACAAAAATGTGTTCAAAATCAGTTTATGGTTTCATATTACAGATAAATGTTTTATTCATGAGTGCAAGTACGTGTGGGAAAAATTTAGCTGGTGACTTATCCATCCCCAGTTGACACATGCGTGAGCATGGGCGATTGCTGCAAAGACGTATATGAAGAAGATCCAGGCTATAGAAAATATCGGGCTAAGGATCGGCGTACGTGAATTCTGGAACCTTCGGACAGCCGATATATACCGGGACCTCGACTACGTCCCAGTCCTAGAAGTCACCAGGAGGCGCGGAGTCAAACTCTTCGCGCGTGCCAGACCCACAGCAACCCGCTAATCCGGGAAGCCGTGGACTACGAGCCCGATGCGGCCGCTGTACACAAGCGGCCAAGATTCCAACTGCTGGATTCAGGATGGGAGGAAGGTCTTCTATCGGAGACTCTCAGAGCTCCCCCTCGAAGCCGCGACCGCCGACACCAGTCGCGGGCTCACTTCGAGTACCCTTCCCTTACCTTGCATAAAGTTAAAAGGAGAGTTGGCTCCTTTAGAGGTGCATCCCCGGCTACACAGCCACTCCTGATCTACCCCCAAACCACCATCCAGGACGGGAGTGGCAATAGCCGCCCCAGCCCGAGACTGGCTACCTCCGGTTGGTTAGACATGCAGGCGAAGAAAGAAGACAGAAGAGCACCAGAAGATCCTAATCAGCCTCCAGGGTAGAGCGAGGATAGGAGGAAACCCCCCGAACCGCCCACACCTATCACTTCTTGTGATCGAGGTTGGTGAAGGATGTGGTCCACCTCTACGAGGCAGTCCAGGCCTACAGCCATGGGGAGGGTAAAGAGCGATTACCCCTTCGGCCCCAAACCATCCCAGGTACTGAGTATTGACCATGGTCAATAGATATTGGCGGCTATTTATCCATTTATGAAATACTTAAAAAAAAATCACGTTGTAGATATGTGGAAAAAGTTTTTAAAAACCCATATTTATATTGTGAAATAAAAATTGTTAAAAAAAACGAATTGAAACTGCTATAATATACTTTTCTAATCACTACATATAAATAAACTATGTATGCGAAGCATAATTCATATTTGTTTAGTTATGTTTTATTATTATAACTATAAAAATATATATTTTGTTGGAACACTTGTGATATCAAACATACTGGCACACTTCTGCGCCAGTGTATGTGCTATCAGGATAGATTATAAATGTTCTAAATATTGTAATTCATCTCTAAACTCAGCCTCATGACTTTTATTTGCTATAATTTAGATTTTAGTATATCAGCTGTGTTGACATATACATTAAGGAAGTGGAAATGGAAATGTCTTAATGAGATGTCACTTGATGTCTTTTTGCATTTGAATATGCTTCGATGAAATCACAGGTTCAACGTCAATTGCTTGAACAACATGGCAGATATGTGTAGGTATGTGCGCATACATATTTTTACTGACACATCCACATGTTTCAGATATTCTGAAATTCAGTATAGCTTGAAAAGAATCGTATTTATTTTTTTCATCCAGAATCAAGTAAGGTGAGAATTCTGCTATAGTAAAATAAAATATTTTCAGAGGTATCTGCAATATTAATCTATCAGCTACTCATATTACCGATAGGTTATTAATGTTCATAGTATATTGCCGATATAAACTTCGGAGGAAGGATATTCAGCCTTATCAATAAATTAAGAAGTAGCAGACTATAAACTAGTACCATACTAAAAGCCATATTACAAACGGATAACAAAATATTTCATGGGTCTGTTAGTGGTCGCTAGCTTTATATATTTATTACTGGATAACTGGAAAGCAATATGGTTTTTAAATGAAGGATATTTGCCTCTTGAAGTATCGAAGGTTGCTCAAAATGCAGTATTATTCCTAAAAAATCTGCAAGACAGTAGGTAAGCAGCTTATTGACTTTTCAAAAAGTTTTGTACGGAAAAGAAAATTAAAATATCTGAAAATAAATTACTAAAAACCTCTTACACTAGATCAATTTACTCTATATGAAAAGTACGTTAAATGTTAAAGAAAATATATATTAACATAAGAAGATTCTCATGATTGGTACCCTATTTAAAATCTAATAGTTTGAGGAAAGGATAAACCATAACAATTATTATAACCTAAACTTGTACACTATATGACAGTGTACAGTGTATGACAGTACACTATATAGAAGACGTCTGTTGTTGGGTTATCTTTGCAACCCGTTGGAAAAAATCGGAAAACTCGAATGAAACGTCCAAACGTCCGTACTTGGCCATGTATCCGGCTGAAAGTCCTCTTTTTTTTGTTTTTCATTGAAGAAATAAATTCTTTAACAGCCAACAACTTTTCCAGTATCATTTATTCAAGTATCTATACATTTTCTTGATGTTGAGAAAGTAGTAAACTATATTTAAATATCAGCAATATTAAGGCTATCGTTGTCACTGAATCCTATGCAGATAAACCATTCTATTGCGGAGAGATGTTTACCAATTCGATAGATAATATGATGCATGAAAAATGATACCGCATAAAACTGTGTGTGCTGATGCAGGCCAGCCTAATGCAGCACATAAATGCATACAAAAATTCATTTCAAATTGGTTATGTCAAACCCATGTTCTTTCTCGCATTTCACGGTATTAAAAGAACATAATTTGTACGTAAATTTAAAAACACGCTTCCGGCTGTGGAGTCTACTGCATTATGTTATTTTGCAATTTCGCCACTTGTTATTTACTACGGCAAAGCTACGTGATAGAATATTTCAGTTCAGGAAAACCTCATGTTGCTACGTGTACCACTGGTGCTGCAACATATTGCAATTCAATGCAATTCCAGTATTTCCGTTATTCTGGAAACAGCTTATATGGACTGAACGTCTGCGATAAAACATAAATTAAATGAAGTATATTGTACCTAACAGAAGTAAATTAGTTCTTCCATAAAGACGGAAATACGATTATTTCAGAAATGTTGGAATATAGCGGAACAGTTATCATTATCAGCTGTATTCTGTATGACGTACGTACGTCATTTTAACGGGTCTTTTAAAGTTGAATCATAGATGTTAGGATCTCTTAAAAATAAGTTTCTTGATGCACAATACAGGTGACTACTCTTTAAAACTAATACACGCATTGAGAATACTAGTGTAGTTATGTATAAGGGAGGAAGGGAATTTCATGTCCTTATTTACCATTTTTAATATTGCATTATCCCATTAAAACAAGTAAGTATTGGAATGCAACGCAGTTACTAGATTTTCCCTGGAAAAACTGGTAAACATCGGAACGAAATATTTGTAATCAATTTAATTGCTTCCAAACACTCTCTATACTATTAACATCTTAGAATGGAAGGATATTGACCTAGAGAAAAGATCTAGTACAACTAGCACTGAGTAATTAGTACAAGAGTACTCACTATGTAATACTATAATACTTCTACTCTGCACATTTTATGTAGTGGTTTCAGATCTTTACCAAAGTCTTCATATTATACCGTCCTAGATTCCTTCCCTTAGTATTGGCACGAATACACTTTGATTGTTACAAATAATATTTATTATACCGTGGGTCAAATACTTTTTTTATTCAACACTAATCGATTATTTATGACAACCGACTGCACTAGCCCTATATTGAGATGGTTGTTTGTGTTTAAATATGTTTGAGTTCCATACATTGTTTTATTACTGATAGGTAGTCATATAAATATGGGTATTAATCAGACATGTAATCATGTATACAATGAACAGCTGATGATTTAGGGGAACAATAGCAGCAATTGTTCTGTTTTTATCAATATAAATATCTATGTATTTCAATTTAAAAAGTGCTTAAATAAAGTCTAAATAAATGTTAAAAATAGAGACACAAAGTGTAATAAAGTTAATTATACATTGTGTGTAAAAAGTATGGAATTAATTCGATAAAAAAATATTGTCGAATTTGTAAAAAATCCGTTCGTCAACTTTTGTTTTTGAACGTGCATCTTTTTTGATAATTACTGTTTGCTTATTGCCTTTTGTTTTCACCCCGTCACATCATCTTCGATTTTTTAAACGATAACTTACATTTTCGACATCATAGTTATATAGCCGCTGAAATTGCGATTTCAGAAATATGCCACATTATTAGATTGACGCTGATATTTTTCCAGATAACCGAGTTTAAATTAAAAAAAAAACTCAAATGAAACGTATTGGTAATCATTTAATTGGTCGGTAAATTTAATAAAATAGCAATGAGTGAATATTAAGAATTAAAGTTGATGTTCAAATTGTCATCCAAACATTTCTTGATATCCTACCAACAATATCCTATCCTATAGATCTATCCAACAATACTCTAGTCGAAATAAGAATTCCTGGAGATCATGGCGGATACTCTCTGCTCTAATGGCCCTAATTCCATTATGGATTATCTGCATCAATTCATCTATCATATTTGACATATTAAAATAAGTTTTACTCTTTAGATAGCCCACAAAAAAAATCAAGTGAGGTAGGATCTGGGGATCGTGCAGGTCACTCAATAGCTCCTCTTCTACCAATGAGTAAAGAATGCCCAAGGCGAGAATTAACTCATATCTTAAAAAATATAGATATTTTTAGCGGTTAGTGACCCTTCATATAAAAATTACCGCAAAATTCGAATGTCAATAATTCCAGCCCAAATATTTACTTTTATAGGGAACTGAGTCTATGCCTCAATTATCCAGTATGGACTTTCAAAAGCCCTTTGTATGTAGCTTTCTCGGATAATATTCCTCATTGAGTTCTTGTACCAAAACTAATCCTATACAATGCCATTTATACTTCTTGAAGACATTAACTTCCGATTTTTGGCATATGTTATCTCTCTCGCGTCGTTGTGTGGGGATTTTCTTGCGCGGTCAATAAAATATCTAATTTGACAACATCTTCTACCTTTCGACGATCATTTCGAGGACGGTCCCTAACATGACCAAACTTTAAAAATTTGTTCTCGATTTTAGACACAGTAGATCTTGAAATGGGCTCTTGTTCTGGATGCTTATTATTAAATAGCTCACACACTTCATCTTGTTTTCAACTTCGTTCGCCGTAGCCAATTATCATCAATATTTCAATTCTTTGCTTTTTACTTAAATATCGAACCATTTTCACCACTAACCTTAAACAACGCAGAACTGTCATAATTTAAAGAAAAACTTCAATTGTTTGCATTTTCAAGCAAATCATGGCTAAAACAATTACTATAATCACATATTTTTACTTTAAACTCGGGTTATCTCGGAAAATATCAACATCAATATAATAACAATATGGCATATCACTGAATTTCAGCGGCTATTTAACTACGATGTAAAAAATCTGGGTTATCATTTAAAAAAAATCGATGATGACATCACAGGAAGAAAACAAAAGACAATAAGCAAGCGGCAATTATAAAAAAAGATGCACTTTCAAAAACAAAAGTTGACAATTTTTTTTTCGAATTAGTTCCACACTTCTTGCTCACAGTGTATGTGTCCCAATAATTTGCTCAGTTAGATGGTCACACATTAAAGCAGAAGAGAACTCGTAATGGTTGGAACAACCACGTCCATTAATCCACATTTTTACCTCCCTGCACTATCTGTTTTCCATCTCATAAACCAAGGGCCAACCGACCCATATGTTAGGCTATTAATATGTAATTCAACTGATTCGGCTTTCCGTCTAGAATTAAACTGATAACAACATTGAGGGATGTTTTGATCGTATTACATAGCCAGATCGTGTAACAGGATTAATATTTGGGTTCATATGCTCTCTATAAGGTGATTATGTTAATCAAACAAAATGTTGTAATTATAGTTACCTTGGGCTGGCAAAAATTGCGTGGATTTATAATATAACATAATTTTCAGACACAAAGTGTATGTAGGTTTAGTGTAAGCGCAAAAATTATGAAAATAAATTAGATTATTGATTACCTAAGTAAATGGTAATAACCACCAAAATAGCAGCAAAAGTGGTATTAGCTTAAAATCCAATTTTAAGTCATAAGGCATTAAATCAGTATCTTAGGTGTATCAGTCAGTACTAAAGGCAACACTGGTTCCTCAGTTTAAAAGAATTAAGAAAATTATTAGCCTCTGCGTTTCAAAGTTCGTTTTTAAATTATTTTCTTTTTACTATCAGTTTTATCGTTGAGTGACCAAGTTTGGTCAATCAACGGTTTTACTGTGGACTATGCACTGACGTAATTAAAGAAATATAGCACCAAGAAAACCTGGAATACTATTAATATTATTATATTTATAGTATTTTCTGTAACCGCCTAAAATAAAGCGTGTAAATATCCTATCCCATCCTATCAGATTACACAACTTTACCCCTAGTTAAAGGTCTTCGTATCTCTTACAATTTCCGATATCCCAATGGTGACAAGCGAATTTGTAACGGCCTTTATATATAGAAATCTCAAAGTTAGACTATATTCTCCTTAATTTTATTTTGAAGAGATCGAAACCGGAAATGATTGGATAATCGGCCAAATCGCTTTTATTGATTGAATATATTAGTTATGAAAGTAATAAATGCAGGTAATAACAATAAATGTAAATGATAAGGGAATCCGCCTGCAAGCGGTAAGTAACTTCGTATTCGTCATTTCTTGGCATACGATTGAAGCAGTAATGTTAATAGTGATAAAATGTTACAAAACTGAATAAAATATAGGAAATGATGTATTGTTAGAACTCAAATTCCATATCTTCGACTAAGAAACAAGAGAACCTTTATTATATCTGCAAATTAATTCGTTAGTTCGTAGTCCGATATTACCAAATTTTGAACTTTTGCTACCTATGACTGGTATTAACGGTAAAAAATATTTAAATTTTATCTTCGAGCATTGAATTATTTATACGTGAAGCATTCAATGTTCTGTTTTTTTAATGGTAACAGTACCTTCCATTTAAAACCGTAGAAAATGCTTCATATTTATAAATTGAATTTACATAATAGGACGACTGGCTGATGCATTAAATAAATACACATTAAGAGAATTACTTTAAAAGAGAATGGTAGAATAGGTTAATATTTATTTAACTAATAGTTTATTTTACGTCAAGGTGTGAAGAGGGCTAGAGTTCAATCATGTATGGGTATGAGAAGGGTCAAATTAAGGGTTAGGACGAATATGTGCTTGGTGTACAAATGATGCTTCCCAGAAGATTGTGAAATTGTAATTGTAATTCAAACTGTGGTGGTCGGTAATAATAATTGTATTCACTCTTGTATATATCATTACAGAGTGGTCCACGAAGGATGGAGTACCTATTAGAAGCATATGGTCAACCAATCATTTAGAAAATTCGATTGCCATGGTAATCGGACATACTCTATCGGTCTAGATTATTTTCGAGAGTGCGGTGCTGCAAGTTGTACGTAAAACTAGCAACGTCTTCCTTAAGTTAAATGGAATACCCTGTATATTTTTCATTTTTGGATTTTACATCAATTTCTGAATACTTATCTTTTGTTAATATTTCCCTATACGTATCTCCAGCCGTCTGCGTTATATAAAATAAATCTCAAATTTATTGAGCAAAATCCGTCACTAAATAAATCGTGTTCCTCTCTGCAACGAAATAATCAAAAGCTAAACTTTGGAGTATCAGTTAGTCAAAAACTGACAGTCTGTCATCTTTTAATCAAATATTAGAAGTAATATACAGGGTGGACTAGAAATAACTGTTTTTAAAAGACTTATAAAAATGATCAAAAGTAGATTTTCTTAAATAGCCTGTAAATTGCCGATTCAGAAAGCTGACATATTTCGCTATTCATTTATAAATACCTATACTCAACTAGCAGCGTTTTCGATTTATAAGCTTTTATTTAAAAATTTGCTCCAGAAATACATATAGGCCTTTGTTCTCTTATACCGGGTAGGCCATGAACATTTTTGTACTCGCAGAAATGTCATTTATTCACTTACACTTCTTGTTTATTTAGCTATAAATTAAGCGTATATAGTATTCTAAGTTAAATATAAGTAAAACAAAAGAGCGATAAATTTTCTGTCATTAATTTGTGGTAAATTTGGGTACTTCTCATTAAATGTTCTACAATTCTGTTTATATTGTTATCACATTGTCCATGCCATAATAAATAAATTCATTAAAACTGTATTTGTAAATTTTTTTGTGCCATTGGGCTATCAACGCTGCCATTCTCTGCCAATGAGCTTATCACTATACAGGGTATTACATTCAAATTAACGAAAACGTTGCCAGTTTACGTAGTAACGTAAACTCGCAACACTGTAACACCGGTAACTGGCAACACCACAATCTCGAAAATATTTTAGACTGATAGAGTATGTTTTGGTACCTTGGAACCTCAATTTTCAAAACGATTGATTGACCCGTTCTTTATACACTCAGTTCATCCTCGATCCATCGTGAATCATCCTGTATACACATATAGATTTGACATTAAATTATGCGCTTAAGTTGAATACGAGTTTAAAGGAAAAACTAGTTCGCAGATTGTAGTAAATAAATCCATTGCAAACATATAAACTGTCATAGCGTCAGTAGTGTCAGCGACATTATCCCCATATTCAATAAACAAAATTTTGGACCCTGCTGTATACACAGATAAAGACAAAGCATGTGAGTTCAAATATTTGAAATATTAAAAAAACTGGAGATTATCTAGGGACTAATCCTGGGCCCTGAAAAGGAATGCAAATACGGTAAATTTAATACCATGCCACAATCGGGGAGCCTGTTATCCAATTTTCTATGTACAGTGAATTAGAATTATTTTGAATGGTCTTTAATAGAATAAAAAACGTAAAACTTATAACTTACAATAAATAAATAGAATAAATAAGTTATGGGTTTCGGGTTATTATCAGATGGGAAATAACAACCTCGGTAAATTAAAAAAAAAGTTGAGAAAAGTTGCAGAAACCATAAATGTACGGTGTGTACAGATACACCCCCTAATTTAAAAGAAGATAAATATTAAATAATTCAACTCTTATATCTTTACACCGAAACTAAAAGGGATTTAGAATTAGTAGGTACCATCATGATACAATAATTTAACTGGGGATATGGTTATACATTATAGTTCTTCTTTGATCCTTCTATAGGTTCGGAAATATTAACTATCTTTTGTTCATATTACATTTTTGAAGAAAACAATTGTTTTATACAAGTTGTGAATACTAACTCATTTAAGAGTATAACGTGTACTGATTTGTAAATCGACGCACAATATTATCGAAAAATTCAAACTATCAGAATGATAGTTGTACAGTTGTAACAGACAAAAGTATGTTATTATTATATATTTATACATGATTTATTTTCTTCCGATAGCTAGTACGTAACCAGAATAGAACATATTATATAAATACTTATATTATATATTACATAAATATATCTACTGGGGTTGTCCACTTTTGCACTATGCGTCATTTTCTAACTTTATGTGTTTTCAGTGTCACCTTTATCATTGCCCATAGTATTTTTATTCATTAGTGATGCACAGGTATTCAGGAAATTCTGAACACTACAAATAATTGTTAACAGCCAGACAGAACCAAATCTTCAAAAACAAGGGCGAACTTGTGCAAAAAACAAAAAAATATTGAGTCTGCTGCCGCATATTAAGCTGTTTCAATTTTCAGTGTATTAAATTCACTTTTTAGTGTAATAATGACAATGCTTCATGTTTAATTATATTCTGCGTTATTTTCTAAATAAACAAGACACAAGTAAAAAGTAATTAATACTGATAACACTAAAAGATTTTGCAAGATGATTTGGAATAATCAACAATTATTTTTGACAATATGGAAAAGGGAATCGTAGCCTTTAAATCAATACATTCTGTGTACAGACATTTTTATAAAATACGAATCAGTCATAATTTTTGGCATAATCTCAGCTCCTTCACATTGCGGTAGAGCAATATTGTTAAAAAAATTGGAAAAACTACGCACCTCTGAAAGAAAATCAAGCGGATGAACAAAGTCAGAGTTGGCAACCAACTTTACATGTGAGTTAGGATGGAACATGCCTATCAGATGTTAATGTGAAGTTGGGTGTTGGCCATTAACTAATGACGTGTTCCACATTCAGAGTCAGAGTTGGCAACCAACTTTACATGTGAGTTAGGATGGAACATACCTATCAGATGTTAATGTGAAGTTGGGTGTTTGGCCATTAACTAATGACGTGTTCCACATTCCTGCACTAAATGGTGTTCCAGGTTTTTCAACATAAGTCCAAGAGAATGAAGACCGTATTGGAAAGGGAGAAGACGTAAGCTGTAGAAAAAATAGCGCCCGACCTTAACCGCACTCAAGGAACGAGAATGGTCTTACAGACCAGCAAGTCTTACCGAATATGTAGTTTCAAATGAAGTGGATTCAAGGCAGTGTATTATTTTTTATCTCGCATATGATGATGTAGATATTTGGTTTCCTAATAAAATATCTCTTATACCTACTTAAATTGAGTAATTTAGAAACAGTTTAGTCATTTTGCAGCTCATAATTGCATAGGGTGCGCGCTCTTGATTAAACGAAGAAAAAACTCGTTCTAATGGTGGGGTACTCATAATAGAAACACGGTTTGTGGTTTTCTGAATGAAGTTTAAAAAATCTACCTACAGCTGAAAAATATAAGCCCAATAAAGTGTCTCTAACTTAAAAATCACTTTGTATACATAGTGAAAATTGCTTAGACAAAATGTATAGATTTTGAACTTTCAACAATTATCTATTGATAATATTTTCTGTAATTTCAAGTCAAATGCATTATATGGAAAATTAACTTTGTAAAAAAATATTACTGAGGTAGGCGACATCATTTAATGAAAAAGTAAACTGACTAGCATATTAAAAAGTAAAATGCTGTAAATATAATGGCCAAATAATGTTAAAATGTAAAAGCGAACGCGATTGAGTAAGGTTCAGGGATTATATTTTAAAATACCTATACCTCATAAAAATAAATTCACATGTGATCTTCATGTTTTGTATTCAGAGGACTTATTATTCCATTTGAATGTGATTTATATTCAAAGGGCTTATGAATCGCATTAAATTACAATTTTATGGACTTTTACTTTAACGAGATTTTACTGAAACTAAATGATGATTTTGTCACTTTGCATAAAGGAAATTTTTGATTATCTTTGTTATTAATAAATTAGTTTTACACGAACACAATATTTATACAGATTTATACTAAAATGATTACTTTTCCGCTGTTACGCATGAAGCCAATGTTTGGGATTGGGTTTGGCAATACAAAGACGACGGTTTGCGGAAAAACATGTTTTTACACTTATTATTCATAATATGGGGTTATAATTAACAAGTAGGTACACTTGACACAAATTTATAGACATTTAAAGAAGAACTAAATTTAAAAAATATGAACCACTGACCATTATATACCTCCCCATACCACACCATAATTAAAATTTTACAGTGCATTAGATTCTTAGCTTTTTTAATAATTGTTTTGAAAAAACACAGTTCTCATTTAGATGTTTCAAGAAATATAATATAGAAAACACTCTATATAGGTACTAGTATTTCGGCTTACTAGGCCGAAGACATTTACCAGAGTAAATGTCTATTACTAAATGTTTCCAAGGGGATTTTTGTTATTTATCTATTTACGAGTACCTGCCCCGATTGAACCTTCCCATCTGGTAAAGCCCGAGTTTTAGTACATTTTCTAAGAAGGGCGAAAGTGTAAAATCTATCTGATCATTCATAGTAGAAAGATTTCTAATTGAAGATTTTTTAATTTCTAATTGCTCTAACAAATCTAAGCGCTTTCCTTTCTTTTCCCGATGCAGTACCTTTACATTTTTTAGATCTATAAAATGATTCTTTCCTACACAATGTGTCAATAATCCTGAATGTTTTACGTTATTTAGTATGGATTTTTTATGTTCTTTTACTCTAGTTTTAATATTTCTAGCGGTTTGACCCACATACACGGCATTACAATCCACGCAGTAAATTTGGTATACTCCCGATAGTTCCAATTTATTAACTCTTTTTTTGTTGTATATCAAAATCCTCCCAATATTACGTTTGTTGATACTAATGGGTTTACATCCGTTTGGTTCTAATCTGCGAACTTTTTTTAATAGGTATATGTTCGTTTATTTTATCATAATCGAAATACTAACAGAAAGCTTGGTGAGTTTAAATAATATAAGAAGTATGAATAGCAAAAGGAACAATCATTGCAGATTAAAAGATATTGTGAAATGCAAAAATCTATATGGCAAGCATCATCCAAACCTGGTGATTCAATATGCATTGGAATCTTACAAACCGTTATAGATGCAGAATCGGTTAAATTGTAGTAAAGCTGGATAACTTAGTACTATGTGGGTAGTTTGTCTTAAAACTATAAAAAAAACATTGAGATATTTGAAAGGATCTTAATTTACTTATTTTATTTTTGATGGTATGCTTTTTAAAGCATTTTTTGCTGGGACAATATATTTTCTACGTTCTGTTTAATGCACTTTGGGGCTGACAGAAACAATTTCCCATATCGACATTTCTCAAATAATTATAATAGAAGGATGTCTCGCAATGTCAACTTTATGCCGGTCAGTATACATGCAGTATATATTCCATTTATAAATATTTACATGACTATAAAATTATTTCATTAAATATTTTTGTCATCACCATAAATTATCCATCTGTGTTTGTGATATTTACGAAATGCTTGAGGATATGACTTTTTCGATCAAAAATGCAATAAAATTTTACCAGACTTTTTTGCAGGTCTGTCGTTGAGCGTGTTATTTTCCAGCGAACGATGACCCGGCATCCTGCTAACTAATGAGGATTAAGTAATAAACATCCAATTTTAAGTTAAATTGTAGTTTGCAATTTCATAAATATTATATATATGTCATCTCACATGAGTTATTTTGTCCGTTTGCAACCTAATGTTAAAGTACATCAGACAAAGACCATTCAAACTTATCACAACTTAAATAGTTTATTGCAGTATATTATTATTAATTTAATATATATTATTAAGATAGTATATTTAGTCGATAGTAAAGACTGTCGAAGAGACAACAATATTCGGAAATACTTTAAGTCCATCAAATTTTTCTAGTTGCAATGTTTATTTTGATTTTTTGTTATCCTCTAAAATATTAGATACAAATACTGTAACTACTCTTTCTTGAAAGGGGTTGGAACCTTTGGTATGAAGATAACACTGACGTAGTTTTCCACATAACGCCAAAACACTACAGTACACTCATATGTGTGCACTATAGTATTATTGATACTCTAATTGCTTCCATCAAAAAAACTGTGTATGTATCTAATTCTATCAAATACATAATTTTATATAAAGCATTTCTACACTACCCAATTAATGTTTCTCTCAAATTAAACCTATGAATTTAATGAAAGAAGCATTAAATTGTACCTTAAAATTACCCCAGTTGTAATGGCAAACACTAATTATAAATTACATTGTACGATAATACGACTAGCAAAAGTACTAAAAAAATCGATTCTAAAGAAAATTCACTACTTCAGTTACAAGATTAACTGAAAATAATTCCTCTCAGTACATGTTGGGCAAAAATATATTTACTTAACAATTGACTGCTACATCAGCTCTTTATTTAAGTTTCATTTAAAATGCAATTTCCTGCTGGTTTTGAATGCGCCTGAAATTATACGTGCTATGATAGCACAAGATGAACACTGAAACAATTTGAAATTATGACTTTGTTTAACTTTCTCATTATATAAATCTGCAAAATCTTCAAATAAAGCCAGATTTTCCGGTTTATGCAACTACTTTCTGCCTTTTCAGAAAACTAATTGTAATACATATATTTCAGGCTGCTCAAATTATTGTGTAAAATAATGTCATACCTATATTTGCAGTTGATGTCATAGTCTTTATATCATGCTGCAGCTACAACATCGAAGTTTTGGAGTTTTTATTCCTCTTCAGTAAATCATAACTAACTGCAGGGCCTACTGGGATGGTATATAATAGCTTTGTTCCAACACGCCGATTTTGTATGATACACGTACTGGTTCATGTACTATTTTATGCGCCTGCGTCGATACCGTACTACTTTCGAACTGATTCCAAATCGCGACGTGTTGGAACGGTTTTTGAACGCACGACGCACCGTTTGTCATGCTTTCCTTTCATCCTTCACCACCTGCACCGCCATAATGTTATTAATCTAACTGTTGCTCTAAATCGTCACTAGAATCAGATTCCCAAAAATCTGAAAAGTCCTACAGATCGGACATATCTTTCTTTTTGTTTGAAATAACAAATAAAAAATAAATACATATAACGTATAACATAACCTGCTGCTGGCTAATGGTAATAATGGATGTAAACTTCTGTTTATTTCATATTGCGCATGTCTCTGACTAACAGTACCACTACTAATTCACGGACTGATTTGACCGTTCAAGAACCAGTTCATTTACTGTACATATTTATGTTGGAACAAGGAACTCCCAGTGTACATATCAGCCAAAAGTTGTGTTGGAACAGTAAATTCATTCTGCGCATGGACTGAACGATACGTGAACTAGTTCGCTTCTGTGTTGGAACAAAGCTAATATGTAGAACCACAATAATGACTCCAAGAGTATTAGTACTAGTCGGGCTGTACTGTAATGTAAATTACATTTACAGAGCATGAAGCCCCATAACTCCGAAACGATTATTCTGCATCCACATAAATACAAATATAACTTATGTGGTTGTTTTCATTTGGAGCGTGTGCCATGAACCCATTGGTTTGAATAATTTTCCCTGTGAATTCCCTGTTGATTTGTAGTTTTGTGGGAAAATTTTCAATTTGCAAGATTTTGAAAATTTGAGGTCAATATTTTCAGATACTATAATGTAATTCTTCACAAATCTTGGGTTGAGTGGAAGAGCAGAGGTTTCCATGCGTGGGAAATCACTGAACTCTGCCCCTTATGATGCAAATTTTTCCTTTGTACAAATCAACATCATTATAATAAAAACATTAATTATTATTATTATTATTATTATTATTCGTACTAGAGTCTTCAAATAAAATAACGAAATAAATTGCTTGCCATGTGGGTAGACACAAGAGTTCCTCGTCCTTAAAGAGCAAAATATACGCTCCGCTTTTTTTGTTGACTTTTGTTCCAACTGTATACCGTCCCAGATCCTCCACTTAAGGGATTTAATCTTTATATTTTTCAAGAACATCAACCTAAAGCATTAATATTGACGTTTTTATTTTAAAATAAACAAGGTTTCACTGCGAAAGTTCGCACTTGCCTTCAAATTAGTCCCTTAAGTATACTTTACACTTACCTACATAGTATTTATATTCATTCCTATATGTATTTATCTAGTATATACATTTACTTGAATAGATACTGCGAGATATTTCCTGACAAGTTGCAATTTATCACACTTAAAATTATTGAAAGGGTGCATCAACTTATTTCTTATGTTTAACACCAAAAGCTCCAACCAATTTGTACCACAGATAAAACATTTTTCAGCAGATGCTGTTGGGGTTTGTTGTGACTACAACTAGTATCCCCCACGTCATCTTAAGAGCCTCAAGTGCGTTGCCTGTCCTAAAACTACCTGCTCCTTCGCCATTCCTGTAACAGATTTACTGGGAACGAGCATTTTCCTACGGTAGAGTCCTTTTGAAGCCAGATTCAAACTAGTCCTTTAATTACCACCAACAATCTCAGCCTTTGTGTGGCTTAAGACTAGACAGACTAAAGCTGACCTATTTCTACATATTGATCCTTAATGTAATTGCATAGATGGTAGCCAATGTGAAAGGCTTGTAGTTAATGTTTCGCTTTCTAGGCTTGACATAATACAGGGAATTAAAAAATACACACACACACAGTAATAATAACAATGATACCTCTACCTCTTGTTCTAGTCAAGAGTTTACCCATAAATGAACGACTTGGTGGAAATTGGTGGTTACTTAACCTTCAGTTTACCCATATATACCCAGTTTAACCATATATCAAATTTACTTACGTTGTGAGTAAATTTTTCACCTCTATTTTTTATCTACTTCCGAATTGAACAGGGTGTTCCACCTGAAAGGGTCGCGATCGATATATGGAAAACTACGACGTACAGGCTGATTTTGGAAATGTTGTTATTCACAAAGGTCAGTGGGGCCTTTTTAAAATATTTTCACGTTGCTGGCACTTTCGGTATAACCGGAAGTTGACACGAACTTGCTTATTTTAAATGGAACACCCTGTATGTTTTTGAAGTTTTGGATTCTACGTTCAATTTTAAGTCAACCTAAGGTTTGACAGTTTCAGTCAATTGTATCTATGCGAATTCAACTGACAGATTTGTCAGTACTCGTTAAATACTTTTAGGGCATATGTACATAGGAACAGTTACTTTTATTTTTAGATGTAGTACTGCCCCTCCAAGTCCGGTACACTATTTTTTTACATCCTGTATAGGTTTATTATTTGTAATTTTTTAAATTATTTTGCGACGTAAAAAGTATCCATGTATTTGCATTACCTTTTGTTTCAATCTAGTAATATAGTAAATGTAATACAATTTATGTTACTCTACGCCTCGACTGCATCACTAAAAGTTTTGTTTTTATTACATACATAACGATGTAGCCAATAATATATCAAGCGGCCCGACTTTAGTGTGTCATTCAATTAAGCGAAAGACACCCAAAAGGGCAGTTTTTATAAACCGCATACATATTTATGGCGACAGAGTTCCACTTTTAACCCATCCCTTTGAGATTTTCTAATGCATAAGCATAAGCCCCTGGTTTGTGTTGATCTACAAAATGCAAAACAACCCACCTGCTTTGTGTCTGATCAGCACTAAAACAATGTTGCCAACAGGAGTGAGTGTAAATACACGGGTCGGCGTCAACTTTGTATAATTCAGGGTCGTTCCCAGGCTACTGGTTACCCCATTCTCAATCTATCTGCACATTTTTTGCACATAATTTATTTAAAATAAAACTATTATAAACTAAAAACATTTATAAACTAAAAAAGTTAATTTAGTCCCCTATTACGAACTTTTTAATGAATTCCATTAAGGAATACAATTAAAAAAAATATATTAAAGACAATAAGTTGAGGTTATATTATGAAGATATGCCGTTGTAATTCAATGTTGGGGAGTGCATATTGGACGCAAAGTAGTTGTTTTCAACAAATCTTAAAAATAATAAAGGTATTGCTTTGCGTACCTAGGATTATAGGTAACGAGGAAAATTACAAACTTTATTGAACCATAATATTTGATAATTTCATTAAAAATTTATCTCTTAGAAAGAAAGAAAAGAAAGATATGCTTTTATTGTTAGTTTACTGCATCACTTGCCTCTGTAGAATTTTAAATATGATTTACTTAGAAAATATCTGCTTGTGTGAAGATATATTTTCTGTATTTGTTATTGAGACTAAATGTGGCTCTTAATTATTTGTTTGACTCAATTAGTGTATGAATAAAAGCATTGTCCACACCACACTGTGATCTCGAGAGCACTATGGGTTGTTACTCGACCTTTGTGCAAAAAAAGCTGTCTCTAGTGGTTATGAAGCTACCAGTAGGCATCAGGTCAAACTTATTACTTTGCATGAACTCTTCATTAACCAATGTCAACAAAAAGCAGGGAAAGCATTATGGTATTAATGACATAACGTGGCTGATAGTGTGCACTGTCTGTAACAACAAAGTAGCAATTACAACAAAGTATGGTGCTGCCAAGGTGGCAGTATCATAATAATATCAGTATCTACATAATACCTTTCCTTTCTTTAAATCATGAACCCTTCAAGAGTTGGAAATAACATAATGCAGACTTAATGTTGGTATATAAAGAAACTTTCGTTTGAAATTTGTATATAGCTGAAGATGAAATAAAACCAATACTCTATGGATAGAATATAGCAGGCTTGCAGTCTCTTAGAATATATCAGGTTCTATGGACAGGCTCTATTATACTTGTCATGGCGTCGGAAAAAGTCGGCTTTTCTCCATATCTTTACATTCCATGTTGGCACCTTGCAATGAATCAATGAAATACTATACGATTTCTTTTTGCAATATTTTGAATTTAATTTTTAGAGTCGGGAATAGTATTTTGCTTTGCAGTGATATTGTGGAGGAATAAAATATAATAACTAATCCAAGCCGCTCCTGCATTGCAAGCCCATCGCATTTTTTTTACATTTTGGTTGTCTACAGCATTCCATAACTACGCTTTATCAGCTCTAAGTAAACTCTTAAATGTATGGAATGTGCTCTTAAATTGTTTTAAATAATTTGGGAGAACATTCACGCCAGCTATTCTTTTAGGAATTATAAATTTCATCTTGACAAACGTATCTACACTGAAAATTTTTACAATTTTATCACTTTTATTACATATACATTGAGCTTCATCAGCGATTATAAAATTCAACTAGATTTAGACAACTTAAAATCACATGGCGAAAAATATCCACATAAATAGTATTTAATATATTTTGCTTTCTCACGTAGACTAAGAGAAGGGAGAAATAACGAAGCCTGGACGTGATTATGATTAAGTTAAACGGTTACCTCGGCGAAATGAAATTACATTGTACAGGGTGGGCAAATAAGAGAGACCGCCGGCTGTATCTCGGAAACCGCTTATCGGAGAATTTCCGGGAAAAAATTAAATATGGCCAAGAGATGTCGCTGGAAATTATTTTCAAGTTTCTAAAATGACCGCTAGGGGACATAACATCCATGGCCAACTAGAAAAATGAACTTTTCTCGAAAATTTGTCTAATAAAGTAGTGTCGGAAATAAGTAAATATTAATCTAGAGGAAATTTGAAACTTTTTTGTGCAACTAATTTTTTTCTATCTTTTAAAATAAAGTGGTGGGGGGCGCCAAACTTTCTTTCCTTTAAACGTTAATAACTCGGCTCAGGATAAACCGAATCCAACAAACGTAGTCTCATTAGAAAGAGATTTTTTTGTTGCATATTTAGAGTCACGAAAGCTGGTTTTGTTACTTTTATTATAGCCGCTAGAGGGCGCTATCTGCCAACATAACAAATATGGCGGATTTTCCAGAAAATTTCAAATGGCAAGGTATATTTATTGTCACATATTTAAATAAAGGACAACAATCCCTAAAACTCAGTGAAAACCGCAGCCTCATATCTCATTCCTAGTGGAATATAT
This sequence comes from Pogonocherus hispidulus, assembly GCA_963924545.1. Lineage (NCBI taxonomy): Eukaryota > Metazoa > Arthropoda > Insecta > Coleoptera > Cerambycidae > Pogonocherus > Pogonocherus hispidulus. The sequence goes on from OZ004696.1 coordinate 18,419,250, forward strand.
TACCAAAGAATTGCAACTGGAGATTTGTGATGTAGCCCTGTAGCCTTTGTGATGCACCTTAGCATTCAAAATCGACTCGTGATAGCCTATTATTAATAAAATATAAGAAAAAAAAACTGTTGCGGAACTAAAACGCCGTTAGCGCTTGTAATTTTTTAAAAAATATGATATGAGATAAAAGTAAAAGTTAAAAAAATAAAAAATTTGAAACAAATTTAAACTGATACGGCAAATGCTGACTTTGTAAATGTATTCTTTATGAAATAATGTGGTGGTCCTGAAAACGACTGATTTATTTGGAGACGTGATGTTCAAGGGCCTCTTAAATTTTCAAAATGTCGCCGATCGTTTTCAATACAGAGTTATAACTGTTCTTAGATAGATTAAACTGCAGTTTCCACTTCTGGCACGGGAATACGAGGAATACACCTTAATACGTTCTATCATCACTTCCCTTGTAGCGGCAGGCCCCATTGCGTAAATTAGTTTTTTTAATCGGCCCCATAAATAAAAGTCCATACAGGTCAAATCAGGGATCTATAGAATAGATAGATGTAATAAATTTCATTTTCAACTTGTTTAATATAATACCTAGCCGGGTTTCGTCTACCCAAGAACAGTTGTAACTGTGTATTCAAAACGATGCGCGACATTTTGAACATTTGAGAGGCCATTGAGCATCACGTCCCTAAATAAATCAGTCGACCACCACATTATTTCATAAAGAATTCATTTACAAAGTCAGCATTTGCCGAATCAGTTTAAATTTGTCTCAAATTTTTATAATTTTTACTTTTATCTCATATTCTATTTTTTGAAAAAATTATAAGCACTAACGACTTTTCAGTTCCGCAACAGTTTTTTTCTTATATTTTAGGTATTAAGAATAGGCTATCGCGAGTCGATTTTAAATGCTAAGGTGAAAGGCTACATCACAAATCTCCAGTTGCAATTCTTTTGGTAATACCTTACGTTAGGAATGAGATAGAAACCTGCGGTTTTCACTGAATTTTGGGGATTGTTGTCCTTTATTTAAATATGTGACAATAAATATATCGTACCATTTGAAATTTTCTAGAAAATCCGCCATATTTGTTATGTTGGCAGATAGCGCCCTCTAGCGGCTATAATAAATATAACAAAACCAGCTTTCATGACTCTAAATATGCATCAAAAAAAGCTCTTTCTAATGAGACTAAGTTTGTTGGATTCGGTTTATCCTGAGCCGAGTTATTAACGTTTAAAGGAAAGAAAGTTTGGCGCCCCCCCACTACTTTATTTTAAAAGATAGAAAAAAATTAGTTGCACAAAAAAGTTTCCAATTTCCCCTAGATTAATTAATTAACTTATTTCCGATACTACTTTATTAGGCAAATTTTCGAGAAAAGTTCATTTTTCTTATTTGGCATGGATGTTATGCCCCCTAGCGGTCATTTCAGGAACTTGAAAATAATTTCCAGCGACATCTCTTGACCATATTTACTATTTAAATTTTTTTCCGGAAATTCTCCGATAAGCGGTTTCCGAGATACAGCCTGCGTTCTCTCTTATTTGCCCACCCTGTACATTGTACTTAATATTACATAAAATAGACCCCGCACACTGTAAAGATAAAATGAATAAATGTGATTTGATCAGAATTCCTTCTTTTTACACCTCACCCATAAAAACTAACCTGTCCTGCATAGTATGTCAAATAATCCATACCATAACCAACGTAAAATACCGTAATGTGTCACAAAAAAATAAAGACTATACCGCAGGGATCCTTTGCGAACATTTTTTACTTATCATTTACACAATATCATGATATTGATCATGACAATGATATGGTATAATTAAACTAAAAGTACTGCTATAAAATCTAATTGTTCGTATATCTTACAAAATGGATAGTGAATAAAACTTCGATAAAATTAAATGCAAACGTTTTAATATGCAGTAGTATTATTTAATCACAAATAGGAATATGTGTCACGATATGTGCAGTTATTGTGGCACGAGTGTACCCTTCAGCTCTGCCAGACATGTCAATATTAGCTCGTTTACTTATCTGTGGAGTAACTTTGTTTTATTCTTTTCTATAAATGTTCAGATCACTATTATTATTATTATTATTATTATTATTATTATTATTATTATTATTATTATTATTATTATTATTATTATTATTATTATTATTACTATTATTATTATTATTATTATTATTATTTTTATTTTCTTTTTTATTTATTTTTGTTGAAATCCAGTCGACCGGTTTCCTTACTCCGATTCTCAGGGTCGGCCGCTGGTGGTAATCAGTAGCTATTCCCTACGTCCGTGGGGTGAGTAACTACTGAGTTCGGGGATCGTGTGCCCTAAGTAGACATAATGAGCCCAGAATGACCGCCGTCTGCATCCTTCCGGCTAGAAGATCTACCGAATTGCGGCATGCCGGTATGATCTTCAGTTTCGAAAGCAGTGTATCTCTTGCTCCACCGAGGGCTCCTATTATCAATACCACAAGCTTCACAGTATTTATGGAGTCTGCGGAGTTCGAAGAGAAGATCTTATATTTCGTCCGTTTCTCCTCCTCTTTCAAGACAATGTCTTTATTATTATTATTATTATTATTATTTTTTTTTTTTTTTTTTTTTTTTTGTAGAAACTGGTTAGGGCTTGCAACGAGCCCCGACTCATCGTTGCAGCCGTGCCAGAAGTCCAGGTCGTGACTGCAACTACTCCTCCCCACCGGTCGGTAAGTAGTTGCAGGTTCCCAAATCGTGTGCCCTCAACAGACGTAGTGACCCCAGGATGACTAATTTCTGCATCCGACTTACTAGGATCTCGGCAGAGTTCCTGCAAGCCGGAATGGTCTTCAGTTCAGATAGCAGCGTTGTGCGAACTCCTCCTAAAACACCGATAATGAGGACTACCAGCATGACTTTGTGGCCAGGGTATAGCGTGCGAAGCTCGAACAGGAGATCTTGGTATTTGGTCCGCTTTTCCTCCTCCTTCAGGACTATGTTTGGTTCCGCCGGAGCGGAAAACTCGATGACGTGCATAGTCCTGGTTTGTTTGTCAAGGAGGACAATGTCAGGCTTATTAGCGTGTATAAGCCTGACGGTCAGGAACTGGTAGTTCCAGAAAATCTGGCATATGTCGTTCCCGACGACGGACTCTATATCTCCTGGCAAGTAAGGCGGCACTGGCTGTTGGTCTATCTGATACGAGTGCCTAAGGTGGTAGTATAGCACTCGTAAAGCCGCATTGTGGCGATGATGTACGCCGAAGTGGCTTTTGCCGGACACGCTGACAACAAATGCATCAATGTCTCCGGCGCCCCACGGCAGGCCCTGCATTTGACATCAGGGACCTGTACACCCATCACGCGGCTACGATAGACCAATATGTTTATAACGCCATCTTGACAGGCCGCATCTTATTATTATTATTATTATTATTAGTATTATTATTATTATTATTATTATTATTATTATTATTATTATTATTATTATTATTATTATTAGTATTATTATTATTATTATTATTATTATTATTATTATTATTATTATTTTGAAAAACGCTCACTTGTCAATTTTTATGTCCATTTTTTTTTGTCTTAAAGTAATATACCTACCAACGAACTATGTCGATATATAAATCCAAATTTGAATTTATTACTTCTTTAATGAAACACCCTGTATATTTTTGTATATTTGAACACAACGTTCTCTGACGTATGCACTAATATAGGGTGGGTGATATTAATGGGTGATAGGTCACTCGCTGATTGGATTTTGTCACTCAAAATCCAAAGCTCTGAAGGTAATGAAAATATGACCAAAAGACCATAAAAGCAATGCGTTAGAGGGAGATCATTATTTGTTGCTAGGATAGAAATTTCTTGTCTGACACGTTACTCTTTTGGTAGAGACAGAATACAAGATCACCTTTATCAGTGTATTCGTGACAGAAAGTCTATTCTCATCTGTAAAATATCTGTAAAAAAAGATACACCTTGTGTATCAGGGTGTTTCAATACAATATTTACCTATACCAATACAATACAAAAAATATCAATATAATTACTTACCTGTATTAAAAGTTGTATTTTTCTGAAATATTGTAGAATTTCCAATTTGCTCAGCATATTTTCCTTTACCTATATGTATAATATAAAATTCTCGATAATAGCCATTTAAAAACGTTCAACATCTCAATCGGCGCTGACTTGGAGCTATGAATTTAAAATATATTGAGTAGCATTTATGAATTTTATAATTACTTATAGGAATGCGAATATTGCTACCAATTTCCATCCACCAATTTTCTGTTTCTAAAATAATTTTTAATCAAAAATGCTTGAAACAGCAGTTCAAAGTTCCAATACCAACATAAAATGGTAGAAATCAATGGGTTTTAAAATAATTTGTTTTTCCTTGTTAATCTAGGTATTGAGCAATAAAAGACCTAAGCTCTATTCGCCACCGCAACTGAGATAGCGGTTTATAAAGATAAAGACTCTTTACTTTGTCTAGACACTTGAGTGTTTTGTTGGACAAATTAATACTTTTCAAATAAAAAAAAAACGCATAGCCATATCTATGTCTAACTGATATGGTCATTCCACAGCAGGGACGTTCTTTCATTGCTTAGAAACGGCCCTGTGTAGCGTAGCCAACCAGCCTTAATGCATATCAACCGCAAGCGGATGTCAGCCGGTTCCACTTTGACGAAAGGTGATGAATACCTCATCTCCATATATTAACCCCATGCATATATAATTGGGTGGCTTTTGAAGAGACGTGAGCCTTTGCTGCGCCGATAACGCATTATCAACCCTCGGGCGATTCGCTTTCAACATCAACGGCAGCAGAACCGAATATTTGATTAACAATGTGCCGCATGCCGCACGAACCTTCCTCTCCAGTTCCTTTAATGATGTGGGATGTGCCGCGGTTGTCGCTGGCGTCGATATTGTCGCCTCCGCTTCTCATGTAACAGGGCATTTCCTTTACTTATTTCTTCACTTTCCTTCATTGTTATTTCACCTAGAGATGGGCATTTTGGTACAAAGAAATCTATTGTTACAATAGTCAATAAAATTTGTGTATTGAAATAACACAGCAGTTTATTTGAAATTTATAATAGTTAATTATTTGAGGAGCTTATGTTTTATCGTGTAGTTTAGATGTATCGTACCTAAGTATAAATATTATAGGGAATGTTAAACATTTAACTATTATATACTTTGCATCAATAAAGTATTATCTAAAATATGGTATTGAAGCTTGGGGTGGTGTAACAAACAATTGTTTGAGAAATACCAAACTCATGCAGAAATTGATAATAAAAAATATTATTCTAAAGGAAATTATTACCTTTCATTTAAACTCTACAAAGGAACAGTTATTTATTTTATCTGTACTTTATTAACCTTTGATCTGATTTAACCTTAATAATCTTTATTAATACAACTCATTATACACTGCCATTATTTTTATTTTATGACGCTGAGGTTTCGTTGGTATTTTAAATGCAAGACAGATCGAGCTGGTATTTTCGAATATGACGTAATTTAACATAAATTTTGTAATAATAACGTTTCAGTTGTGTGAGGCCCCCTGTATATAAACATAGATATCATCTACCTAGTCGCCCTCACTGAATACTGAATATATTTATAACACTGTTTCAAATCAGCTGTATGAAGTATGAAGTCAGCTTAGTTAAGTAATACCTATTTATTTGTATCACAAACGATAATCTGACTTTAAAATAAGCTAAGGCTTTCATAAAAAATCTATTACACCGTTTACATTGTACCCAGATTATGTATTAGTATGCATAAGGGTCATATCAGGTACTATATTTCTTCGCACGAAATATATAACACAACCCCAACAATTACACAAAAGATAAAATATGAAATACGCAGGTGTTTGTTCTGTAGGGTTGTATATCCCTTTAAATCTAGTTTATTTTAATTGAAAACTGGTTATAGTATCGTGAAACGATTGATGATTGATGAAAGCGCTGGATTAATTTAATTAATACAAGTTTGTTACGAACGAGAATATGTTGTCTGATTTTGTATACACTGTGGTGTAAAACTAACGCCAACTACTGTATTTCAGTATTGTAATCACCACCTGTGTAAATTATAACTTACCTATTTTCTCATATACTAGGTCATTTTTCATTGTATACATATATAACTCCGATGTCTCCTAAGATAGAAGATATATGTTTTCTTTTTGCCTTCTGCAGCACAACCAATTCCGCTTTCAATATAAATTAATAATGTGTATATAAATTATTGAAATGTGCAAATAATTTCAAAATATCGAAAACAAAGCGCAATGTGATTGTTAAAAGCAATGAATCAGAATAATTACTAAGGAAAAAAAGCGAAAAGACTGCGCCAAATGCCCCCAATTGACATCCACACTGGGATGAAACCTTTTACTTTTCTAAAGTAACAACTCGAGTTTATGCCTCTGTTGTATTCTTTTGTCGCAATATTATTTTTTTGAATATTGCTGGCGACTTTTTATGTCACGTTTCCAAGTTTACCCTCTCTTGGCCTCTTCTGTGGCACATACATATATAAATTGTATTTTAATGACACATGCTGTGACATATTATGTAGATTTCCCAGTGCACCTTTTCCTTCTCCCTGGATATTCGTATTGTATTATGCAGATTTTTCTATTTCCCTGATCGAAACCTTGAAACGTACAACTCCTAAGTTTTATTCTGTTAAATTGCAGAAATAGAAAGATGAAAATAGTTCGACGTATGTATACATGTATATTGCAAAGTATGACTTTTCGATATATATTAATAACAAATTGAATATATAAATACTTTTGAGGGAGATAATAATATTAATAATTTACATTTTCTGACCGCCGACCTTTGCTTTTTTAAGGTCAGCGGGCTTAAGTCGGAGACCAAGGGATTCACAATGGCTTGCTAGGATGGTGTATTTAACACCCTCGTCTATCGAAGCCGTTTCATGGGTATGGAAGTCCCTGATGTCAACTGCATGGCCTGCCATAGGGCGCCGGAGACAATTATGCATCTGCTCTCAGCTTGTCCCGCATATGCAGTCTCGGTCTATATCCATATAGACATAACGCGGCTTTACGAGTGTTTTACTACATTCTACGGCACTCGTACGAGATGGACGAAACACCAGTGCCACCATACGTTCCGGGGGATTTTGAGTCCGTTGTGGGGAATGAGAAGTGCCGAATTTATTGGAACTACTCATTTCCCACGCTCAGGCAGATTCGAGCCAATAAGCCTGATGTGTCCTCCTTGGCGAAAAACATAAAGAGTTTTGTACTCCGAGTGACATATACTATTTTTTCTCCAAGCGTCAAAATTAAAACTGTCTTTCTTCAGACATTTATGCTTGCTTCTATAAAAAGCAATCTGAAGTGGCGTTTAATTTCAAACTGACAGTTCTGAGAAATCAGGGATGGCTACATGACTGTATTTTTTAAACCGTTGTTACACTGTTACTTTTTGTACTAGTAAAACAATAGACCTTTTCTATAATACATCCTACCTACATAATATTATGTATTATTATAGGCTTGAAGCTATTATATGTTAACGAAATGAAATAACGTTAACTAACACCGCTGATGGAGCACTAAGTTTTTTATTAGAGCACTAAAATATCACTTCAATGAAAAACAATAAAAGAATGTAAAACCATTATTTTTAGCTATAAGTTAACTTTGATCGGACGAAACGTAGGATATTTGTCCATGTGGCTGAAGGTCCTCTTTTGTTACTAATTCTCATGTGTGTGTGTGTGTTTAGTATGTGCAATAACAGCCTCAGTTTAACAGACTAAACACAGATGAACTGATCTTATAGTTGTTTAAGTTTGACTTTTAATATTTGTCCCCTTGAAAGGGGTTGCAACCTTTGGTGTGAAAATAACACTGACGTAGTTTTCCACATAACACCAGAATACTCAACTCACGTTTCGCCAGCTAAGTTGACATCATCCGAAGATAATTGAACTAATGAAAACAGTTTAACCAATGCCAGATTATGCCAACTTGTTTGCCGAAACGCGCGTCGAGTGCAGTATAGTGTTTTGGTGTTATATGGAAAATTACGTTAGTGTTGATATTTGTTCCATAGTTTCACAGATATATTTTACAATTTACTAAATCCGACTTTTGCTTCCAGAAATTTTAGGGAAGAGTAATGTAGTGGTATTTTATCAGTGAAATTAATTTGCCTGAATACACGCGAACTTTATACAGGAATAATAGGCAGTAATATAAATTAATTTATTCGCTCGGAAATAAATTATTTCTGTTCCATTATTTGTTCAACTAATAACTTTATCGTTTAAGGTGCTAATTCTATTTGATTAAATTTATTTTAGAATGCTTATCATTGTACTAACGATTTTTCCTCTCTATATTATTACTTTTTCTATAATATGAAGACAAAAAGTTTGTAATTCAGTTAAATAGTGCACCATATCAATACGATCAATTAATCTGATATACAAGCTTTATCATAAAGTAACGGATATATTTCAACTTATTATTAACAAATTAAGTTAGTAACAGGATGTGAAAGAAATTCGATTGCTTAAACAATGGGATTACTTATGTCTTAGTGGTTAACGCAATTGTTCGATATGTCCAACCGTTCGTCCAAATTGTATACAGCATTATTCAGAACTTGGGTGATTTACGGCAATATGCAACCTACTAGAGTCTTTTAATTCTTCAAGCGTGTTGGTCGTGTTCTAAACCACAAATCTTTTACTAAACCTGTTAAAATCAATTTAATATATACCTAGAAATTGGTAGAAAACTGAAAAAAAAAATTGAAAACATTAACTTGTGGCATAAATTCAGTGCGATTTAGCAACTAGATGTCATTGTATAGACAAATTTTAATAGATATAATTTCGAAATCGCCCTTAAAAAAATCGACAAACATTCGGTTTTGTTTTATGATTTATTTAAATATTTTTATATATTATTAAAAGCACCATAACTGTCTTCTTTGCATATAAAATAATGAATCCGATTATTTCCTTCCATAAGTCACCTGCTATATACAAAACGCTTTTTACAGTTACTTTCCGGCAGTTCCTGTTTTGTTTAGGAGCTTTTAAAAGAAGAATCTCTGCAACCCCCTTAGGCCTCGTAGTATCGTTTCCGTGTATTCACGTCTCCGTAGCTTTCCAGGAAGTATTCTGAGTTCTAAGCTTTTTTACGTATTTTTTATACATATTTTCGTTATCCGAAAAGATTGGATGGCTCCCCTGTATTCACCTGTTGTATTTGGTTAATATTATAAAATTTGTAATACCTGTATTTAGATTATTTAAATTAAATTCAAGTTACGGAGATTTACTAAAACTTAAGTTAGTTTTTTGGTTTATCTCGTTGCTAATACCCAATCATTTTTAAAATATAAAATGTATTTGCATATTTTAAATGTGTGTGTTAAATAAATATTTGTTTATATGTAATTTTTATACAATATTTTTTCATTTTTTATAAAAGCGGATAGTAGGTGCAAGATGATGTATATACAGTGTGTCCATTTTCGATGTCCTGATGGGATATCTCGGTTAATACCACAGATAGAAAGATTGTCCACTTTGTGAGAAAAATAGAATAATGTGATAAAAATTTCGCAACCTTTATTGTTTTCTTAGTTCTGGTTTCAGTTGTTACGAAAACATTCTAATAACTTCTTTAACAAAGAAAATGTTCAACTTCTTTATCGGCGTACTTTATACATTTTTTGCGTATAATTCAGTCACGTCCTCAGTTTTTTAATAGCACTTACTGTTTCCAAGTTATAGATAAAAGTTAACTTAGCGATGATAACGAAAATAGGACACACTGCAATGTCCCGTACAAAATAAAACTGGTCTGAGGAATGTAAGTAGTAAGTAAACCTATGGTTGTTGCCCATGTGCGTGTAAAGTCAGGTGGTATCTTTCTCCATTACCTTTCTATTTCCCCAGCTGCCCTACTTTTTCGGTTGGGTTGATAGATAAAAAGTGATATCAAATATTCTTTCTAAAACTTAACGTACTCTATACCTATTATTTTTTACATAAAATCAATGCAATTTCTCAGGTGCAAATTATTAACAAGTTACGAAAGTGGGGTTTTAAATCCATTCCAAAATTGGTCTTCTAACGATATGTCACACTTCATATTTTGTTTTAGGGTACCTCATTTATCTGATTCTTGACACCATTTGCCAAAATATTCTTAAAATAAAAATTATATTGAAGCTTCTTCAAAATATTTTAACTTGATTTTAAATATTTCATTCTATAAAATGAAATACATTCTGAAATTAAATATATAGTATCCTGATTGCGCATTGCTACAGCAGTAACAATGCACCATTCAATAATTTTGACCAATAAAATCCCTTAAAAAAATTAAATAGATGTGTATAGCTGTACAGTTTTCAAAGCGCTAATCGCTATCAAATTCTGGACATTCTGTACGTGATTCTAAGATAGTTGCTATGGTATGACAGCATAGAATATGCAGGCCAACGCCGTTTCTCTGATGATCGTAAACATCCTACAATATAATCCCATCCATTACATAAGGATTCAGATGCACTCCCTGTTTAATTTAACTAGCTACCAACCAAAGCCCCAAATTATTGCCTAAAGCACGGCACCAGGCTCATAAAGAGATGCATGGGGATACAATAACTTTATGGTATTTCCCAGCGAATGGATCCTTAATCTGTAAAATGGTATCGAGGGAATGGTAAAAATTGTGAAATCAGAAGTAATTGAAACCGCTAAATAAGAACTGATGTGTTTGCGATATACTGATATGTTTCTGTTAACATATTGATATTACTAAAATTACCGCCGCGACAACTCAGTCTGTTAGGTGCTGGGTGGTAGCTTGTGACTAACATGCAGAATGGTATATTGCTGCATGAGTTCGAATCTCGCCATGGGAGAAATGGCACCTCTTCCACACAATGGCTGTATGTCTTCATTTTTTTCATATGTAAGGTACATATAAAACAATCTACACAAACCTGATGCTTTCAGAGGAGAAGTTGCCCATTTTTGTGGTTTATTTATGTTTTTGTTTAAACAGAGGCAGTACACTTTTTAGGGTGTTTTAAGGATGAAAATATTTTCAACTGCTAATACTTTCGTGTCGTTAATAATAGTTTTTGTGTTTTCCAGTATATAACTATCCCATAATATAAATTACAGTAAGTTAACAGTTACAGTTTAAGAATGGCAATGAAGTTGATACGATTGAATAATAAGATTGGTCAAATAAGATTGAACCCGATCTGCAGTTAATGATGGTTTAACATATTGTCTCCATGGAGATCATCTAGATACACACATGATTGATCTGGCACATCTCTTTTGCAGTTGAAGAACTCTATCAGTAATATGTGATGAACCCCAAAATGTAATACAACATTGAACTCTAGAGTAGATCTGTGCATAATAAGATAATATAACATGACTTGAGAATTTGAAAAAGTTGTTGCAGGTATAACTTTATATTAATAGAAAGTGTATCATTTATTTTACTCAATATCTATTTAGAGAAAATTATCGCTTTCTGCGAAATGAAACTTTGTGTTACGACATACTTAATTTAGTGTAGAAAATGTCGAACGTTACATTTTACAGAACCAATTTTAATGCAATAAATTTTTCCGTTGTAACCACCCTTTTAAACCCGGTCTGCAACGTTATTAGTTGGTATTATGAGTTTGACGTAACGGGGAAATTGTAATTAAAATTTCAATAGCTAATAATATTGCACATGTATTGAACAAATGTTACTTTGTAACATTTATGTATTATGTTCTTTCTACTTGGGTACCTAATAAAATATTGAAGGAGGTGGAAGCAATGTATTTTTTTCTCCAACCGTCTTAAAAGACGCTTGATTTGATACCCATATCTGACATTAAAGTTATCGTTTTCATTACTTGGATGAAAATTAATGGGTTGCTAGTTGACACTTTTAAATCCACCGGAGAAAAAGTACTTCATTTCAAACTGTCCAGTAAATCCACTTACCCTGCACTGATTTGCGCCGGTAAATGGAACATTACGGTACCTTATATTGTAATGTTGTTTCCTAGCAACATTTTACCGGACCGTTACAATATATATATTTTTTCCAACCATACGAATAAGACACTATAAAACATTAAATTATTTTGTATAAAAAGAGGCCAATTTCGGATGAGATCGCCATAGCAACTTTACAAAAAAGAGATTATTGTACAGTTGCACAGTACCGAAAAGTAATTTGAGATTGATATTGCATGTCAGATAATATATTGAAGTTTAATTAAATAGAAAAATAGAAACAGATAGTGATTCTGATGAATCGGTAAACTGGAGGTGCTAATTAGAAGCGGTTGGAAAAAAATATTATGTTAAACTCGTACAAAAAATACATTTTCGAGACTCGTAAAATTGCCGGACTCCGCTAGGCGTCGTCCGGCAACCCCTTCCCTCGTCCAGAAAACGTGTATTTTTTGTACTAGTTAAATAGATAACTATTATCTATGGACTATTATTATGGAGCTATGTTTTTGAGTTTAAATCAATTCTCAACATTTGACCGCTTTAATTTACTAAAACTAAAAATCAGCCAAATGCTTTTATACCCATCACAGTGAAGCTACGACTTTAGGGAATTTATTTAAAATGTCCTCTGATCACTCCATTATTATACAACCAGAGTAAATTAAGATACGTCAAAAGAAGGTTTGACCTTGCACATCAAGGTTGTTAAGATAGGGATGCAATTGAATATTGTGGAATTTTATTTTAATGATTGGGTTAAAATTTACAATAATTCATTTTTATGTTAAAACGATGGCAGTATGAAATAAATTATCATACCTTACACGTCCGGTAGGTGTTTACAGTTCTGGTTTGCACTCTCCGGACTATTTTCGGTAAAAAAAATTCGAACTATACTACTTCACCTACTGGACTTGTATTGGACGTAAAGTACTATTTTCTCCAACCGTCACAAAACTATGACATTTTTTTACTGTTAGGAGTCTGTAATGTTGACAGTTTCTTTACTGGAAAAGAAATATAGCTTAGTAACAAAAGTAGTCACTTTTAATCCTGACAACGGTGAAATAATTCAATAATTTCAAAGCACAAATTAATAGTTAAATGGAGGATTTCGGTTGGAGAAAAATAACATCTTATATTCGGATTATAAGTGTCTTTTTTGTCTAGCAATTTTCCATCCGCTCGGCTACGCTACGCTTCGCCTCGCAAATACAAAATTCGCTCGCCAAAAGAGTGACACTTTTAATCCTAATATAACAATATACTATTTTCTCCAACCGTCACAAAACTATGACATTTTTTGACTGTCAGGGGTCTGTAAATTTGACATTTTCCTTACTGAAAAAAAAATTATATCTTATTAACAAAAGTAGTTACTTTTAATCTTAGGAGCTAAAGTTGATACTTTAAATCCTGACAACGGCGAAATAATTCAATAATTTCAAAGCACAGATTAGAAATTAAATGCGGATTTCGGTTGGAGAAGAAATAACATGTTACATTCGGATTAAAAATGTCATTTTTTAATCTGATTCATGTTATTCCTACTCTCTTTATTAAATCTCATGTAAGAAATTTAGCCCTGGTAGTTCTAAACAGTAGGTTCTCAACTGCAATTGAATGTAATTTTGGCTTTAGATTTTTTTAAGCAATATTCAATATCTCGAAAACGGTCCATTTTAGGAATACTTGATGAAAGTAACACTACAATATAAATGTAGAATCCAAAAATACAATAATATACAAGGTGTTCCATTTAAAAAACATAGTTGACGTCAACTTCAGGCGTAACCGGAATCGGTACAAGGACGTGATTTTATTTGACGAGACAATACCTAAAAACCCCAAAGTGGTAAATTTCAAGATTTAAATCGAAGTGGTCTCTGAATTAAACTAATAGCCTTATCTACTTTTAGCCACCCTGTATTTTTTTTTAGGAATCAGGTTTATATAGGATTACTTCGTCGCTAGCAAACCATATTTCCTGGACTAGCTTTTGTAACCTTTTAACAAATCAACATTATTTCGTTAAATTGTATACAAAAAACTGGAGATTAAAAATATTAATTGACAGGGTGAAATCCTCTGTTCAAACATTTACCTTTTCCGTTCGGATAGAGCTCCAGCCGGCATGCCATAATCCATTCATTCAAGTAATTAATTAATTGGTATACCAATTCCGACTTCAACCTGCTGCTCCTCTAAACTCGCTCCATTCGGCATCTTGATATATTTCATAAATGTATGCATTACTTAATATTGCCACATTTCAGATGATTGTAAAATGGACACGTCGACACTCAAAGAAAGTTTCATTATATGCTACAGCGCCATCTGCAGATGTGTATACACGTACAAATTATATCTTACATCCTTGTTTTTCATATACCAAATAATTAAATAATTCATAACAAGTTACAGCATGAATAAAATATAATTAATAAAAAAATTAACCATATATAATCCTAAAAGAAAACATAAAACACTGGACTTTCTCTGAAAATCTGCCATTGAAGGACTTACAAGATCTGCGGTACTAAGCCAAACGTGCATATATTAAAAACTACATTATTTCAATGCAAGTAGGTACTTATTTACTTACCTACATGATATATTAGTAGATTGATGGAGTCTATTGGACTTTGACTAAATTTATTTCCTTTTCATGTCAATTGTGTGTTTTTTTTTTTGATTAATTTCCTCCTCAGGCTTCAGCCTATCCAGCCTCAGGCCCATAAGTATACTCCCGAATCTTTCAAAGGTTCTGGAAATGATTATGAAAGAACAAATTTCTGATTATATTTTTCAGAATGATATAATTCCAAATTTTCAGTCGGGATTTAGGGAAGGTTATAGCACTACCACAGCATTGACTATAGTGTAACCGATGATATATTTGCTTCAATAGATCAAAGTAAAGTTACTTGCTTGGTGTTGCTTGATTATAGTAAGGCGTTTGACACTCTTGATCCTTTAGTTCTTTGTAGTAAGTTGAGATATTTTGGTTTCAATGAAAATGCCATTACATTAATAAAAAGTTATTTAAGAAATCGTTCCCAATATCTCACTAAATTAACAAATATCTGATATACTTTCAATAAATCTAGTCGTCCCCCAAGGCTCTATTTTGGGCCCATTAATATTTTCAATATATATATATATATATATATATATATATATATATATATATATATATATATATATATATATCTGATTTTCATTCAATTGCAAAGCACTCAAGTATTCATCATTATGCAGACGATACCCAGATTTATTTTAGCTTTCAAATCAGTGATTATAATTTAGCAAATACATTATTTAACAATGATTAGCTATGTTATTTGATATATCTTCAGCACATAATTTAAATTTGAATACAAGTAAATGTATGGTAATGTTTTTTTCGGATCAAAGGAAAAACGTGAAATTGCTCAGGGTTTTATGAATATACAGATAGCTGGTGACAATCTGTCAGTGGTTACAGAAAGCAAAAATTTGGGTCTCTGGTTGGACAACCCACTAAGATTTTCGAAACATGTAAGTTATCTCTGCAAAACTTCATACTGTATACTTAGACAGTTGTAGTATACTTAGACAGTTGTATACTCAGAAGCAGATTTTAAATAAAAACTTAAACTTAATTTGTGTGACTCTCTCATAATATCCAGACTTTCGTATTGTGATATAATCTATGGTCCAGCACTTAATAAAAAAGATGAAAAGCGAAATTTAGCTTCTCTTCGTACCTTACATTTACTAACAGCGACACATAAAATTCTGACAACTAATAAACCTCAATATTTGCGGAGAGGATTGAAGAGATTCCAAAATATAAATAATTTTCATACGAGAAACAGATAGTTATTAGCAATTCCCAAACATCGCACACCTATATATAAACGCAGTTTCTCGTATAATGCAAGCAAATACTATGGTCTCTTACCACCTAAATTTGCCCACTATTCAATCCTAAATTTTAAGAAAAAACTTAAAATCCGTTTAGTGCAACAGTGACTCAAAAACAATCACGCGGAATGGACATAAGGACGATTAATTCTGATTGGCAACTGAAATGTTTGAATTTTATGAAATTAAAATTATCCATATATATTAAAACGCGTCGAATCTGTCTCGCTCTAAATTCCGTCCCCAAATCCACAAAGTTTCAAAGCTATCTCCTCCGAGGGGTCATCTCGGAACGATCTCCGCGGACCACCGGAGGTCACCCCCGGTCTTTCTCCAATGCGTACGGGTATTTTCGTCCCGTTTCCTACGCGTTTTCCCAATTTAAACGCCTTTTCAAAAAACCTTTGCAAAATTTTCGTCGATCGCCGTTAGGCGAGAGAGATGCGGCTAGCACCGGCGTTTGTCCTCGCGCCTAATGGTCTCGTCACGCCCGCCGAAATACCGACTTTTCGCGGGACTCCCTCGCCCCTCTTCTAATTTTTACGGCTTCGAGAAGGGCTTCACGCGAAAGTTCAGTCCTTCTCTAATCCTTTGAGATTTTTTTTCGAGACCGTACGTCGACTCCTTCTACGTCTATTTCGTCTTCGAAAATTTCGAGTCGCATCCGTCTCAACTTCTTTCTCATTTTATATGCCGATCTGAGATTACACTAACGAGACAAGCACCTCCCACGAAAACTGTCAAATTAATTAAACTTCAGATAGGTTATTTTCCTACGAGAAATATTGCTAACGGAATCAATAGTACTGACTGCGAAACCCTTCTGATTACCAAAATATTGAAGCGAAATGCTTTTCCAATTAGAAAATCGGTAAAAATAGTTTTTTCAGGTTGACACGTACAGTTTACATACTTAAACGTCTCAATGTAAACATTTTACAACAGGCTTGGTAGCGTCACGGGAAAGTCGTATACGATTCAAAACTTGATAATGCTGATTTCGAGTTACGGTCGAGGCAAACTTTTTCTTTTACTTTTTAATTCCAATTATTTATTAGTATTAGTATTTAGTTATTCTGTTTCATTATCCGTAGCTTTTATTCTTTCTGCACGTAAAGTTTGGAATTAATTCGTTCATTAAGGCAGTCTGTTAAATTCATCATTTTCGCTTACAAAAGTAAATATCTACAATATTTTTGGTCCCATTGATAAAATTGATAATAATGTTTACTTAAAAATAAATTCTGCTTTCAGTACTTAAAAAATTATGATGTTTTACCATCAACAATAGAGTACTCTTAAACCCTTACAATTCATCAAAATATTAAAAAAAATCGTTTAGTAGATATAATTACATCATCATTCCAGATACAAAATTTCTTTAATATGAATTTTCTTTAAAATAATATTATTCCAGATGCCTTTGTCACCCGAAGGGTGACCCCAGGCCGCAGGCCTGGACCCCCGGCAGGGCTAGAAATGGGAACGAAAATCGCGACAGCGATTTTCTCTCATTTCTAGTTATTATTATTATTATATATCATTAGCTCTCAAATTATGCACCTATATTAATAGAAACATGCATGTAGGTAACATTGTCCCTATTAGGTTAAGTTGAAAAACACTGTAATTAGTGACACTTCGCCTTTTCGATGTAATATTATTATTGTATTTATTTATATTGTTATAACTATCAAACTCCGATTAAAGTCGTATTATTATTATTATTATAATTTGTATAAGATAAGTTAAAAATCATTAGTTATACTGATTTGCGTCGAATATATGCCATTCACAACTTTCACCCACTTTCCACTCTAGAAGTCACTTTCAATCAAAAATGTTCTCTGCTGCAGCATAAACATTACTCCAAAGAAAAACTTTAGAAAAGCTCCTGAGACACCATAATATATAACGATAAATTCAGTTAAATACACCTTTCTTCACATATCTATATATCTATTAGCAATGCTAATTTCGTGTATACATTTCGAATACTATGTAAGTAAGTTGATAAATTGAGTTATTTAAAAATTAATTGAGGAAGCCGTTACTATGTGGTAATTTAACATCTTGTAGAACAATGAAAACACGCTTCTATGTATTTTACCACTATATATTTACCACTATTATTTAAAAATCAATTGTTATTTGTTATATTTTGAGTAATAAAACGCATATAATGTATGTGTTTGATTATTCAATACATAACGAACAACAATAGTATATTCGCATATTAGGCTTAAAAGTCAGTTTTTTTGGCAAGCAAATATTGTATTTGCGAGGCGAAGCGTAACTTAACCGAGCGGATGCAAAATTGCGAGACAAAAAAAACACTTTTAATTCGAATATAACATGTTATTTCTTCTTCAACCGAAATCCCCCATTTAATTATTAATTTGTGCTCTGAAGTTATTGAATTATTTCACGGTTGTCATTTTTAATGTCACAACATCTGACAATAATCTAACTATTAATGACTGTTGGACTCATAGACATAATGTCTATGGTTGGACTACTTTGAGAATTGCTCTAACAATGAGGGTACTGGCAGTTTCAGTGGTCATTTAATTTTAATACTTGTTCAAACTGCGTGTACCTATTTAATATCAATGTGGATAAGCAAAAATGATTGTAAATATTGTTGAATAAACTAAAACTTGATTAATACTTTTTTATCTCAGGATTAAAAGTGTCAACTTTAGCTCCTAGGATTAAAAGCGACTACTACTTTTGTTACTAAGATATAATTTTTTTTCAGTAAGGAAAATGTCAACCTTACAGACTCCTAACAATAAAAAAATGTCGTAGTTTTGTGAGGGTTGCAGAAAATAGTATATTATTTTATACGGAGGAAAAGTGATACTTTTCATGGCGCGCTCGTGTTTAGTAGCCCAACAAAGTGAGGCTGTTAATAGAGAGCAAGCCATGAAAAGTAACTTTTCCTCTAAATAAAATATGCAAATGTCGGCAAATTTATGCAGGAATTTATAGAAGAGATAGGTATCTGTTTTCAATTGAAGACAAGTGAGTTTCCAAGGAGGTTTGAACCGGTGAATAGGTATAGGGGTTGTTTCTGTAATAGTACAGCATAAGCTGTCAAGTGGACAGCACTATCAACATTGTATTTTTTTTAAGATTATGTTGAAATAGGTAGTCTAGGGATATTAGTAAGTAATTATTGAGTAATTTCAATCAAATAAAGAAAACTTTGGTCCTAAATTAGTGATTTTCATAAATGCAGTGCACGCCGCCCGAAATTTGTTGATGCTTATGTGTTTGATGTTTCTATGGTTTTCCCTCCGGCCGGCGGGAAAGTGAAAAGTAAACCTCTAGAGAAAAAAATGAAATTTCACGGCCGACTACTCAGTCAAGCAATGTTCGATTTACTGACCTTTGAAGAAAAATTATATTCTTTACAAAAACTGTGACCGATTTTGTGGAGATGTTATTAAGTATCCGCTTTTAAAATGGAAGAAGACATCGAGTGACCTTGACGAGTCAAACGGAATATTCCATTTTCTCTTCATATATATTTTGTTTGTGTGTACGTAGTACATCTGTTATAAGTTGTACGTTATAAGTATAATATGGTGGTGATTTACGAATGTATGAAGGAAATCTGTGACAAAAAAAGTTCAAATAACATGAGAAATTCCTTACTTGCTCAGAATGTAGTAATAATTCGCCTGAGCCTACGCATCGTCGTTTGGATTCTCTGTCCTTGAATATATTTATATCCATCATAAGAAATTTTTTCCATTGTGCTAGAGACAAGTTTTAAGTATATTTTCTAACAAGAGTGTAGAATTATCTTAATTAAATTTGATGACATAAAGTCATTTGGATAAATAATAGCGAACAAGATTTTAGCAAAGTTCCGAGTAAATATACTTATAGTTGTTAACTTGAGAGAAATGGGAAGAACAAATTTATAGCACTTTTGTTGTAATTGGTTGTAAACTCTTCAGATTAAAGTAAATTTATAGCATAACTTTAAATGGTAACGATCCATTACCCTTCGGCTCATAAATATTGTCCCCTTACATGGAAATAAATCCATTGGACATCATAAAGGTGAATGAGATATCTTTCGCCATAATTTGGCAGATGTCACATTTGCAATACTAAGGCTTTTTTAAATTACTGTTTCATGATGAAGGCATTAGTTTAACGATTTAAGTTTATTTGGCTCAAATTAAAGTAAACTGAATATTATACTTTTGTTAATACTTCGACCAAATGAATGCACCTAATAAGAGAATAAGAATTCTGTAAAATAAATAGTTAGTTCATGCCGTAGACAAAATAAAACGACACTGGTTTATCTACATTTCTACACAGGTCTTACTTACTTACTTTAGAATGGGTATTGCACATATTCCCTTTAAAATGTTCATATTTAGTATCAATTAAGGGAAACAGAAGTAATAATTTATTATGATCACTTTTTATCTTACAAAATGACATACATTTTCATTTCAAAAGATCGAATTTCTCAGCTGCGTCTACGATTGGGATTGACGCATGCGTCTGATCGTCACGATTATAAATTGCAGATGTTTTCCAACATGTGGCGAACATGTTCGTCACACATCAGTATACATTACGATTCATGGAGAATAGGTATGTATCCGAAATGAGTATGTTGTCATTCTTAGTCTTAGAAGAGCACGATGATGAAGTTTATTATATTATTATTAATGTCAAGAAAAAATAGAAATGTGACAAGAAATTTATGTAATAATATAATAATACCAGTTCATACATGACTACGAAACTGAGTTTAACCTGGTAGAAGATGAAAAACTTATTGAATGTGTTGGAAACTGTCCTTTGAAAACTCTTCACTGCGCCGTTCTTTATATAAATTTCTTGTCACATTTCTCTTTTTTATTGACATTAATAATAACATATCATCATTACTGTGCTCTTCTAAGACCAAGAATGACAACATACTCCTTTTCAGATAGGTACCAATTCCCCATGAATCGCAATGTATACGCGATTCTTGCTAAGCAATACGCTACCTACTGGCGGCACGCACAACTAACGCGTGGGACTCAATTTTGTGTATGTATGTCTATTGTGAATTTTGAAATATCCGTTGTTATATTAGTTAATTGCTTTGATTAGATATGAATCATTATTGTTGTGAGCGTCGTTGTTCCTCTTGGACAAAGAAAAACCCCGAGATCGGTTTCATACTTTTCCAAAAGCGGGAAAATCTGAAGCTATTGTGGAAACTATAAGTTGGGCACTAAAGAGTTACAGGAGACAAGTATATGGATAAAGAAGCTAAAGAACGCAAAGTAAAGTGTGTGCTCTTTACTTTTCTCGAAGAATGACTATTTCTATATAGGTATGTATGCCGTATGGCCAATAAAGAATTTTACATATTTTGAGGTTAAGTTTAATTTTCAGATTGAACGCTCGAAAAATATTGAAATATATTTTAATTTTACATCACTACTTACCCCTTTCAAAATAGTTTTACAAGCTTTTTACCTGGTTAAAAGTTCTCGACAACAAATCTTTGATGAATACAATTTCAAACGTCAGTGTCAGGGGCCGTAGGTTAGTATAGGTTAGTGCCGTTTTGGCGCTTCGACCTTAAAATGAATCGCGTATACTGATTCGTGACGCACATGTTCGCCGCATGTTGGAAAACATCTGCAAGTTATAATCGCTTTCAGACGCATGCGTCTAGTCGCATGCGTAAATCGCAATCGCAGACGCAGTTAGGAAATTCCACCTTTTAGTATGCCATTTTATTGTCACACATTATTATTTTTTTGTTTGTAGATTCATGTACTTATGACGAACTTATAATACGTAATATTTATAGGTATAAGTCAGTCAGTAATTGCGTATAATTGGATAATTCATCGCTATCATACAAGCTATTTGCGAATTAATACTAACTAGATCAGCATCAATCGAATGCATATTTGCGTGAATCATTTCTCAGACCTATATAAATGCGGTTTATCGAGAATAACAGATATTAATAAGACTTATTAATTATTAAATTGCAATTAACTGGCATTCAGTTGTTTTTCTTTGCATTGATGCCCTGAAGTAATAATTATTCCACTGTATTATTTAATTAATGAAATAACGTTTACCCCCTTGTATGTTATTTCACTGCAAAGATATCTATCCAACTTTGTAAAATCTGATTTCTAGTAAATAATACAGCGACTAAATATACATTGAAATGTAGCAGTATAAAGTAAAATTATGTACCTATATGTATATTAGAAGTTCAAATAAAGAACGCCTGTAAACAAAATATCTTAATGTAAATACTGCTATAGTATTGAAAATATCTTTTCGATTCTCCGGAATTCCCTGATCTTTAAATAATAATATTAGTTTTCTTTGTAATTACTTTACCTTAAATATATTTATCTTTTCTATTATTTTATTAGTATCTAAGAATATATTGCCAATGCATATATCTATTTTATGTAATATAATAGCTCAATGGTAGCGCTCAACTCATATCCGCTAAAACTTATATATTAATTTCTATAACAATTTCTTAATATAATCCACTACAGTAATCGTATTTGAAATTGTATGGTACTCAAGAATATCCAAGAATTCGGCTTCCACCATCACCACCACTCCACATCCAAGGGTAGGTTGCACCAAGTAAGTGCATAATGATGCACTTACATTATCATACATCAGTAAACACTCATTATACAGACTCGGTGGATTGTTAAGTTTCACATGCTCGACAATAGAACGAATGATATAAAGTAATTCCCTCAATGTGCTATACAATTCTTTTTATTTTTTTAGAATGACCACAGCAACGTTGCAATTTGAATTAGAGGTATTGTGGTAAAAGTCACATCGCTCTGGAATAATTTACATCAACCGGGCATCCAGAAATCACGTGCTTTGTACTGGAAATAACGATGCTTCTTGTTGTTCTCGTTCAATGCCGGAATAGTGTGGTAAGCCAGAGAACTATTATCTATTACAATACGACGATGCTTTTTAACAATACTATTTCCAACTGTTAAAGTGATTATATTTTCACAAGACGTAGCCAGTGGAGCATTCTGATTTGGATTGTAGGGTATCTCGATTCCTGAAAACTATAGTTGGCTTTAGCGAACTGCATATAAACCAATTTTATTCTGCTTTCTGAAAAGATATAGTTGGATGTAGTTAAATCTACAAGTAGTTGAGTTATTGCAATTTCTTTACAAAAGTAAGTATCTGTTCGGAGCTAAAAATAAATTCATAATTTCCACGAGTGTCCACGCGCCAGGCGGCACCTTTGCTTTTTGTGCAAAAAAAATAGTTACACCCAAAAAATGTAGGTATAGACACGGCTTGCTCTTGACATCTCGTTTCAGAGCTGACTTGATAGTGATATAATAATAATACCTCTATCTCTCATTCTGATCACAAGCATTAGCCCGAAAGTCTGAGACTTGTGTGAGAGAGGGGGTGGGATATTATTATTTCGCGGAGCGCATTGTACCTCAGGAACAACTTAGATTGGTAAGATCTAACCACCATTCAGTGTTAGAATGAGGGAAACCTGGAAAAATTATTAGCTAGAGGTAGAGTCAAAAATCAACTGATTTTAATATCTTACATTAACGCCAAGCTGACATTCTCCCATCCTAGGCCATCGCCAGGATGGTTGCAAACCCATCCCTGCTAACAAGTCTTAATCTACGAATAGACAATTTATTTAAAAATTGTCTGGTAGAATGGGAATTCGAACCCACGACCTCTGGGCTGAGTGATCGAGACACTAAATGATTTGTGGGTGATTCGTAAATGAGAAATTTAAAAGAATAAAATAAAAAGAATAAACAAAATATATTTTATTTCGAATACAATATTTTCTTATATATTCTATTATCTTTCTATATTTCTAGCTGACAGAAGTTGAAGAAAAGTTAAAGATTGGAAGCGCAAACACTTCAAAACATGCAATATTTAGAAAGCAGAAGGATATAAAGTTGAAAACAAGACAAGCCGATCGAAATAGTCATATATTATTCAAACGCCATTCTTATAAAAACTTTTTAAACTATCGAGATAATGTTTTAAACTGAAAAAGCTACGACTGGAAACAGAAAATACTTTTTAAATTACAAAGAGGTGCTCCCTTTAAAGAAAATGACTATTGATTCGTTCCTGTATATTATGAAATAAATATCAAATGCCTAATCTAGAAAAAAGTTATATTTCCATAAACAAGTTATTTCCTTTAATATATAAACAGAAGTGGATCTACCACTAGCATGCACAAAAATGCCATGTTTAGTACCCTAAACAGAGGTTTGTATAAATGGTTAACTTAGAAAGACTTATTTGACTGAGTTATATAGTTACGATTTACCATAAATCTTATGAATCTGGCAATCAATTCGTTTCGCCAGATAGAAGAAATGTATTTCACTTAGAATATAATTGGATGGGACTCGATCATTTATAATTTGCCGTACTTTTCTCGGTTCAAGTTCAGAACAAAGTGTGGGTGGCCAAGGTTTCACCGATTGTGGTATGAAATAATATAGATGATAGCAATATTGAAAATAGCAGAAGATAAAGTTTTAAATGAATACCTAAGATTTCATAACATAGTGATGCTTACATATCTTTAGTATGGGGTACAATTTATTAAAATCCTGTGTAAACCTTCTTCTGAAGTTTTTCGTTTTGAAAATTGTAACCAGGAACAAGTTGTTCTACTAGGTGTACAACAACTTGTAACTTAACCGCGTTGTAAATTTGTTTCAATTATTTTGATTTCGTAATAATTTATCTTACAGTTGCTGTATTTATTGTCAAAAAATGTCACTCAGATTTGGAGTGTTAAAAAGCAACAGTTTTGCTCTTAAACCCCTAAATAAGGTTGTCTAAAGTCCCGTTCATGCGAGTTTTTCAGACTAGACGCTGTATGCGAAAATGGCACAAAAATCAGTTACTTAATTGACTTCATAAATATTATTTTAAATGAAAAACGTTTTGACAAAGTTGCAGGATATTAATTATTAATACACAAAAACATTCTGAACCGGACACAGGATGACATTATTGAATAATTTTCGCTTCATGCAAATGTATCATATTCATTATTCATTCTGTACAGGACAGTTTAATGTTTGATACAAAATAATTTCAGACACTCTTGACCACTGCACTGGTATTAAATTTATTCACACACTTCAACATAAATGAATTCTGTCACACATTCCACATCTCCGTAGTTAATTATCATTAGTTTTATGCCAAAAGGGATTAAAATCTAACCTAATGGCAGCTACATATTCATATTAAATAAATATTTCCGTTGCTTGATTAAATAAGCATCTATACAGGGCCGTATTAACCACAGGACCAATGTGGTGTGATCCAGCCGCCCCAAACTCCTGTGAGCTGCTGAGAGGTTGTCAAATCTTACGTATTGAAAGTAGATAAAAGGAAAAAAATGCGTTTTAATTTCAATTCTTCTGCAGACGAACGATGTGCTTTATTGATAACAGCCTCAACAAGTTTAGTAATACCTGCAAGGAATCTGATCACTATTGTGTTATTTAAAGACCCAATTAGTACACTTAATGATATAGAAATACTAATTTTATTTTAAATAACTTAAAAAGAAGATACTGTAGGTATCATAGTTGTTGATAAAAATGAAAAAATAATAGTAGGTAACTAGACCATATATTTGCAACGATAGCAATTAAATTTCAGTTCCTATTGTTGTTAGCTAATGAAAAAATATAAATATTTATATTGTCCTACTAATAATTTTTTATCTGCATTGTGTTAAATATAGTTAGATATATCGTATTCTGAATAACATATATCGTAACCTGAATCGTGAATTCCTGAATATTATGGAAGTTCTTCACCATGGAGGAGAACCTGACAATAAAAATTATTGGGTAGTGCCTCCACGGGAGTTTTGGTGAGAGGCACCACTCCTTAGACCGGCCCTCAGCCACCATATTTGCCAACAAAACAAATTGAAATGAAAAATCTGCAATATGATATCTATATTATAAACAAAATTAATTTGGTACTTAAAATATTGTAGTTATTGTTTAAATACACCGATAAATATGGGTATTTAAACAATAGTCCTAATAAATGATTTCAGACAAACCAAACAACATTATTATTACAATACATTTGTTTATGATAAAACGGGTGAATTAAAGCTAATTTTTTTTCACGCTCATACTAGTGTCCTGTTTTATGTATTCAGTCATAATAATTTCTTTTTATTACAACATATCCTCCTACAAGATACAAGATTTACTAAGATTCCAACTAATATCAGATTAGAATTCGTATTTGTAATTTCTGAAATAAATATTTTAAAATATTTTATAAACATATAATATTAACTCTCTCCATATCATACATTTTAAGTGGGTTATTCAATTTCCGTTTGTCCTTGTTTATTTTTCATTGTAATTATTTCATAGATAGAGTAGTAAAATATTATTTCTGTGACACTACAGCATCCATCGAAACGTCCTGACCTAAATACCTGTGACTTAAGGGATTACTTGAATCAACTCGTAACGAAGTTGAGATAACTTGAGTTGTAACAAATTGAATGTAACAAAATAAAATAAAATAATTTAGATACCTTAAACGAAAATGTGAGCTGATAAGTATATTATTATGTGATTTTATATTTTTTATTCGTTACAGTTAGAAGTAATAACGCTTTATGCATAACTTGAATACCCACAGTACTTGAATACCCACAATTTTTCTTGTTTCGTTGCCTTTAGCATATTCGTTTCTCTTTCGTTTCAATTTTTTTGTTTGAAATTGCTCCTGAAGTTTAAGTATAAGTTTTGTAAACATTCTAAGAAATAAGATATAATGATGAATCAGGAACATTAAAACTTCAGTAGATAAGCACATTTATGTTCTTAAAACAAAAAATATGTTGTTATAAAATAAAAACAAAAATCACAGGAACGTGGTTAGAAAATAAATCATTGGGACCCACATCTCTGATATTGCACTTTAAAGTACCCTCATCCCTTAGTAAATTTAAAAAGGTTTTAAACTCCATATTCTCCATATAAAAATTAAATTTGTTTCCAACATTTTTAAGCAATAATTTGCTTCCTCCTAAGCATATGAGAAATTGAGACTTTAGGGACTTATCTAGGGAATATCTAAATGTCTGGAAAAGTTGATTCCACAATTGTGTCTGTATAATAACAGGTTATGTGTGAATATAGGTATGTATATCAATAATTATAAATATTTGTGAATGTTACAATATAATATTTATTTATTTGAAGACTTTATCCACCTAGATTCTTCTGTTTTATTGGCTTATTAAAAAATGTTTTTCGATTGAAGAAAATCTTAGCAGAAAACCTAACTTGAGTCGGTCGCCTGCGTTCAATTGGTATTTTTTAATTATTAAAGTTTCCGTAGTTATAAAACGTCAACAATTAGACATTCTACACTAACACTATCCAATTAGTAAAGCGAGATAAAGCTGGCCCTTTTCAACACTTTCGATTGGTAAAAAATTATATCGAAATATGATTTCGCACAGTTCGAGTTAGGACTGAACTGGAGTCATTTACTAGTAGGAACTTGGGATTTTAAACAAATCTGACAGCTATTTTTACATTTTTTACTACCACCCTTAACATTGCTTGATTAATTTATGCAACACAAATATTAATATTCGATAAGAACTTCAAATATTTATTGTTCTGAGTAGTTGTCTTCACTAAGAATAGCAATTTTTATGTTTACTGAGCATATTATTTATAGGTGACCATACAATAATATATCCATACAATTCTATTAATATTTTTGAAATAATGTAATAACCCAGTGAGAACAGGTTGGTTGTTTTAACGTGTATGTAACGTTGCTGTAGTTGAATAAACGTTACTCGTTGAAAAAATCAACGTTGTTTAAGAACCTACTTTCAATCAAACGTTAAGAACACGTCTATTCAACAATCGTTATCAACGTAAGGTGTAACTTATACGTTATAAAAACGTCAAATTATTAGTAGAATTCAATGGGTAACTTTAACGTTAGAGAAACGTAGATTTTATAATAAAAAGTAACAACTTGATTGGTTTTTAACGTTTTTGCAACGTAAATAATTAGGTTATATTTAACTATAACCTGTACGTTATATAAACGTTAAAAGAAACAATGTTTCAACTCTTTGATTAATATTGGTAATATTTTCATGGGAAATTGACGTTGGTTAATCAAGTTAATTTGCGCTATAACTGTTAACGTTATTACAACGTAAATATGCACGTAATTTTTACGTGTAATTTGTACGTTAAAAGGACGTAAACTTTTTAATAAAAAGTAACAAATTGCGTGGTTTTGAACGTTATTTCAACGTAAATAATAAGGTTACATTTAACTATAACCTGCACGTTATATAAACGTTAAGAGAAACAATATTTCAACTCTTTGATTAATATTGGTAATATTTTCATGGGAAATTGACGTTGATTAATAAAGTTAATTTACTCTATGACTGTTAACGTTAATTAAACGTAAATAGGCACGTAATTTTTAAGTGCAATTTGTACGTTAAAAGGACGTAAACTTTATAATAAAAATTAACCGCTTGAGTGGTTTTGGACGTTATTTAAACGTAAATAATAAGGTAATATTTAACTATTTTCTGCACGATATATAAACGTTAAAAGGAACAATATTTCAACACTTTTGGTTTAGTATTGGTGATATTTTCATGGGAAATTTACGCTGCTTAATCAAGTTAATTTGAGCTTTGACTGTTAACATTATTTAAACGTAAATAGAACGTAATTTTTAGGCGTAATTTGTACGTTAAAAGGACGTAAACTTAATAATAAAAAGTAACAGCTTGCGTGGTTTTGAACGTTATTGCAACGTAAATAATAAGGTTATATTTAACTATAATCTGCACGTTATATAAACGTTACGAGAAACAATATTTCAACTCTTTTCAACACAATAATTTTACGAGTATCTTTATTTTACCTACAGATAATTTTATTAAAACAACATGAAAATGGTGAATCATTATTGACATAAATTTCAAGATCATAGACAATTTTTCACATCTATGATTTTATACACAAGATGAAACGTCAAATTTTTCGTATTATCTATCACAATAATAGCTATTAGATATTGCTATAGGTAGTTTATGTTTATGGCGATCTTAGAAACACTTCGGCATTTCTGCACAAAATAAATCAGTATTATTTTTCAGTGTAATATTTTGTGCAGTTGAAGTGGAAAAATGTATTTATAAAAATTGTCATAATACGAACGAAAAATGAAACACAAATTCAGTTCAATTCAATTTTTTACGCCAACTTCACAATCGGAAAGGTTTCACCTAACCTATCAGTAAGCGGACATTTGATGGCTGATGTCAATTGTAATAATCGTGATTGGTTGTTGAAACCGTTGGCAGTAAGCAAGCATGATGTCAGTCGTTAGTTCCCTTTTCCGTCACGTTGTCGTGTTGTTAAGGAATGTGTCACGTGTTATGTCGCCCGCTAGTTCCGCCACCCGCCACTTGTTCGTTCGTACTTCGTATAAACGTAATGGATGTGTAATGTGCTGATGTGTGGTGTACTGGTGAAGTGGAAAATTGTCACTATTGGCAGGGAATAACTAGTGAAAAGTAAGTTTATGAAACCATTTTAAGTGGATTGTTGTACTTTAGTTGCAAGTTTATGCATTACTGTTTTATTTTCATACTAATGGTTTTCGTTGCATGTCCATGTCCAGAAAAGGTATGTAGGTAGGTTACGTCCCCATACTCGTGTATTTCAATATGGCCGTGGCATCACAGGTGCTGTAGCTCATGCTTTTTTTATTGTTTTAACTTTTTTTCAACCTCGGCTAAATTTAAGTTTGCTTTGATGCTTGTCTACGAAGAGGTAAGTAAATTAAATTTTGCCCTGCTTTGAAATTACTGTAAAATATTTATTTTTTGAGTTACCAAGTTGAAAAAATGATACAGCCTTTTCGTAGATCAGTTTACGTTAGTCATTCTAAATTTTCTGTTAAAAGATGTTGAAATTCTGAATTCTGAACTTCTCAATTGTAAAGTGATAAATTCTGATTTGCAGTAAAAATGATTATTATCTAAACTAAAATACTTTTACTTTTCAGGTTCTCCGTACATGGCCAAATATGATATATTGTAGATATATTAAGTATTTTAAATAAATGTTTAGTCAGATGAAGTGGTATTATTATTGGTATAATTAATTTTCATTTAGAATTTAGAAGCTAACTTAAAAGCAAAAATAAAAATGTTTTTAGAAACTACTATTTCATAACTTTAGTCTCGTGGAGAAGCCCTAAAATATAATATATTGTTTTCAAGCAGTGCCAAGTGGTGGAATTTGTATAAGTGATTTCCAAAAGTGTTGCATGTGAAAATTCGTCATCATCGTATTCGTGAACATCGTATTCTAACTATCAATGTTCTATTAACGTTGAGACCAACGTTATAGAACTCTAAGATCAACGTTAATAGAAGATTGATACAGTTAGAATACTATGTTCACGGATACGATTATGACTACGTTGATCTCAACGTTATAATCTCAACGTTATAGTAACGTTGATCTTAACGTTATAGTAACGTTGATCTCAACGTTATAATAACGTTAAGCTCAACGTTCTATAACGTTGATCTCAAACGTTCTATCAACGTTGACAAATATTTGAAATGTGTCTGAAACACGTTTCTAACACACGTTGTATTAACGTTTAGTAGCGGTTAAATACTAGTTGTTTTGCGATCAAATTCAACGTTTAATAAACTTGTTATAGAGACGTAGTATATTAAGTTATAAATAACGTTTTAAATAAAGTTATAATAAACGTTATTAAAATGTTGTAACATACGTTGAAATATACGTTGAACCGCGGGACATTCTTCCGTTGATTCAACGTCGTAATACAAAGGTTACTCAACGGTTGGTTACCGTCAATTTTAACGTTATTTTAACGTTTGTGTTCTTGCTGGGAATAGTTAAGTTTTGTGTATCAATTGAA
Organism: Pogonocherus hispidulus; assembly: GCA_963924545.1. Classification (NCBI taxonomy): domain Eukaryota; kingdom Metazoa; phylum Arthropoda; class Insecta; order Coleoptera; family Cerambycidae; genus Pogonocherus; species Pogonocherus hispidulus. The sequence continues at coordinate 18,450,334 of OZ004696.1, forward strand.
TAATTAAGCAAGCAAGTAGGTAAAGTAAATAAGTACTTGCAGTGTTTTTATAATATAATTCAATTTATTTGGATCATTTGGTATTGGTCACAGCAGTGACCTCTATTGCCTTTGACCAATCCTACTTATTTGTCGAAAGGAGAAAACAACTACTCCACGGCCAATGTGCCTCTACTGGCGTTGCATTACTCCGACATCCCCATGGAAGTCGCCACATCCTTCATCAAGATCAACCACCAGACACCGACCGGTTTTGGGCTTGTTATGCACTCGTCAGAGTGCCGTAAGTAAGCGCAACCGATGAACGATTGCACATTTCCCGTGGAGTAGTTGTTTACGGCATCTCCTTCCAACAAACTTCCAAGTGTTTCACCGATTTTATTTTCAAAAAATTTTAACTTACAATTTCAAAAGGCGACAAACAAAAGTTACACAAAATATATCAGACGCCAATTTAAGGAATAGCAAAATCCACAAAATAATATCCAAGCCAAAAAATCTTGTACACCAATGAACAGAAGGTCAAAAACTGTCAAATTTCGAAATCGAACAATTGACAGTATAAAAAAAAGTAAATTTTAGGAAGCGGAAATCAAGTTTGATAGAAACTGGGAAGGGTGCATTCAGAATCTGGTCAATTTTTCTGGAACTCACTATACAACACTAGCCATTGTTCCACTGACAAGCATGTATTACCCTTATAGATTCAAGACCATCACTTACAAATAATGCTATGTATAAGTAAGTAAATATACATTACTACTAACAACATAATAAAACAGTAACATTATAATCCACTTCAGAATAGATATTGCAAAAGTCCTAAATTTATTAGACTTTATATTGAAGCACGTAACTAGGCTAAGTATATCATTAAATTTATTAGTAATATATGTGCCAAGCTTAAATGAACTTTAGTTGAAAATGGAATTCCTCGATTATTCCTGCTTATCGTCGCAACCAACTCTATTTTAAGCTTTCAGGGACGCCCATACCATTTCTGATTCTCTTCCGTGATATAAAACGAGGCAGCTAATGAAGCTCTTTCCTAATTGCCGCAGTGCCACCATCGTCAGCTTAGAAATAGTAGTGATAAGTGCTTAATTAGCTGCCTTTACAAATTTAATCCCTTATACTGAGTTTATATTTGAATCCCAGGCAAGTTTCTAAGTGCCAAGTTGTTGAAACCTTTCTTAATTCGAGCCAGCCACTTTTAAAACAGCTAAATGAACGAATGAATGACTTAAAATACCATTATACTTCGGTTCGCACCATATAAACGCCGGGGAACTTCACTAGAGTTTGAAAAAGTAAAAAGCCTGGAATGTAGGGGATTTACGATTTAATGGCAGCTAAAATAGTGTTGTGTAGTTGAACTGTTTAAGAAAGTGTTAACGAAAAAGTTTTGGTCTACTCTGAGGTGGCTCGTTTAAGCTCAAGTAGCTTCCACATTCAGAAAAGAAAATATATCATCAGCCTCTTTTTAGATTTTAAAAAGTGAATAGGAGTTTCAAAATGCTTTTTCCGCTGAGAGGGTACATGAAACTACCATTCATGCAACGCAGTATTTAACAACTTTCTGCTGTCCCTGAAAAGAACAAAAAGATAAACAGTGCAGAAAGAATCTTTTCGTAGAGACAATGGCTGAAAATATATCGGCGGTAATTTTCTTTTACAAATTTTTAAATATTAGTGATTCCAATCACGTTTCTTAATTCATATTTTTGCACTGTTGAATATTCTGCACAGCATAAAAAAATACAGGGTGGAACAAATTCGTGTCAAACCATTGAAATATCAGAAATGGAAAGAGAGAGAAGATGTATATAAATATTTACCCATATTAGATTAGCTTATTATTTGACTATTTTGACTATTGAAGTTGTCTATGTTTTGTTCAGATATTTCACAATTAGAAACTTGATAATTTTCTTATTTTGCTGAAGTTACTTAGTTTGCTACTTAGAAGGAGATTATATAGAAGGATAATTTTATATATTTGCCTCTTACAGCATTATTATTATTATTATTATTATTTTAAACACTGTATCTCAAAAGCTTTAAAGCTTTAGAAGAAAAAAATACAGTGCTTTTTACATTGCGTTCTTCATTTTAAGTTTGGTGGCCTAATTATAGATCAATTAACAGTTCAAATAAATTACATAAGTACCTACTTGTAAATTATTATACAGTGTTATTCAGAACTTATCCATAATAAAATTTGGGGATATTCAACATACATGTACAAATGTGGTAGTGCAAAAAAAATTTTTTTGTCGGGTTCTGAAAAGTATTTAAAAATTTTTCATTGCACGCCGCTGGATACTGGTCCACTGTAATGGAGTGACCTTGGGACTGACAATGCAAAATACTTGATTACTAGGTATTAGAAACATGAAATTTATAAAAAATTTGCACAGACCTTGTTAGAAAAGCTGTTCGAAATAATATTCCTCGACTTGTACACACTTTTGAGCACGCCTTATCCAATTTTGCCGCACTAAACCGAATGTTCCTCCTGGTTGCTGATCTTGTAAACGCAAATTATTAAGTAAATTGGGGATTTTCAGCATTTTGCTGCAACAACCACTCACAAAACCTAACTCGTAATTGATAATCCACTGGTAACAGTCCATTAACTCAGCATTACTGTACACATGAGCCATTTTGAAAATTTTACAGTTTAACACTCCTACGATAAATAAAACACCGGCACTGAGAGAGGACACAGATAGACTGATGGATGACTGAATAGACAATAGACATATTATCCCCACTCCAACTCTATTCGCTCGGTCTTTCCAGGTACAAAAACGTGTTTACTTTTTTTTACCACATATATCAGATATATCAGATCAGATATATCAGGTATATCAGATTGTCGTTGAAGTACAGTTCCCATCTACGTAGTCCTTTATAATGGTATAACTTTAAACATTGTTTACGGGAAATTCTAAGACTTTTATTATAAATTTTTTTGGTGATATCGATTTCTTATTTAAGGATGCACATATCCTCAAAGTTTTAGAGATAAGTTCTGAATAACCCATTAGGAAAAAAATTAATTCAAATGAAGAACATACAAATAAAATTAGTAATTAAAAAATAGAAGACTAATTATTATACTAATTTCCCTTAAGAGTCCTTAAGAATGCGTTTGTTCTTGATCAATACCTAAATCAATTATTAAGGTCCAAAGATAAATATATTAAGCCGATTGTTTTAAAGTTTTGTTAACATAAGACAAGTTCAATATAATCGAACAACTTCCAGATGTAAAACCGTTCATTGTCATTGGATAAAATTATTGTCACTGTATTAATTGCGTATCTGCATTCACTTAAAATAGATATAAATGAAGATTACAAATGAGCAGAAATAAAGGAAGACTGGCCTAGAAAGCGGCTTTACGTTTTACTTTACTTTCATTATTAAAATGTTTTATTACCCAGAGCACGAGTGCCTTTTCAAAATTTTATTCCAGTTAATTGACAAGTTTTAATTAGAAAAGAATTAGCCGTGGGAGCTGCCGTATAATATGTTTACTTTTAATTTTTATAGGAAATTGCTTGGTTTAGTGCTTATCCTCAAGGAGAATTTAGATGAGGCAAATATTATACAATAGCAGCAGCATTAATAAAGCAGAAGCTTGCGTTACTTTTTAAAAAAATGCAAGTTTACACTGAGGAAAAAGATTAATAAAACCATTCGGTCGTCTACAGTTCTCTTCATATAAAACAGCCATTATAATATTTATTTTAAGTTAACACATAACCAGAAACATATTTTAGATATAAATAGATCATTTGGAAACAATTTCTTTCTGTATGCGAAACAAAGCTTAAGTTCAATTTTAATTTAGTAATTATAAGTCAAATGTTTCGTAATGATACTAAACCTTAATTAAATGGACAAATAATGCCAACATTATATTAAGAAAACTGACCTCATATTCGTGAACCAGTTATTATTTGTGTAAACGTTAGATTTGGTATAATATTGGAATATAGTTTTTGGGTGTTAAATAGAATTTATTTCTTCAATAAAAAACAAGAAAAGAGGACTTCAGCCAGATACATGGCTAAAACTATTAAACAACAAAAAAGATGAAAAACAAAATAAAACTAACCCATACAATAAAATTAAAATAGGAAATTGATTGAAAAAATATTGAGGGTTTATAAGATTGAAGGTTTATTGAAGAAATAAGTTAGATTTGGTAATAATAACTAACATTTTATTATTATGTCATTATGTCTTAGACAGATCAAGAGCGTTTAATCAGTTAGAAAACGTAATCGGGAAAGTCTGACATCGAGTGTAAATTATTTTAGAGCCACTATAGAGCTGTTAGTGTTGATCCAAGTAATGTTGTTGTTCAGTCACAGTTCTTCAACGTATACACATTCATGTATGCCCTCTTATTGCAGCCTAATTTTATAAATCAGTTTTTTTAACTAGTGTGTGTAAAAAGATTGGTGCTGTGAATATCTAGTGGATAGATAAGGACATAATTTGGGATTATTATAGATTAAATCAAGGAACCATGCTTTTTGCAAGTTTTTCGTTTTCCTTGACGCCATATTGATTTCAACTATTATTCGATGTTAAAATTAGAATTTATAATTAGGTTAAATATACGGATATTCTTATAGGCATCTATTACACCAAAGAAAAGATCCAAGCAGGCCAGTTTCAATCAGAGCTGAATTTGTTTGTTTATACTTACAGGTTGTAAATAAAACAGTAGAGCACCCATATTCTCCAAATGCTTCATAACATAATAGTAATACAAATTAAAACAAAATTGGTGTATTGTAATACTATGTTCGTAATGCAGAAATAATTAAATTATGACAAACCATGTAACTGATGCAACAAGATATTTATTTGCCTCTATCCAATTTTACCATTTGCTAAAATAAATCAGATGCTAAGTACCTATTATTACCAAACCTTTTTCTTCGTGTATACTTTAAGATTTTGTATTACACCCCACAACACTCAGCTTAGTGTATAGGGGATAAATTCATTAGATGATAAGTCACAAAGGCATAAGGAATAGATTAAAGTTATAAAGTATAGAATATTTACTATTTAAAGGAGGATACTCTAAATTTATGAAATACCTACCACGCTAAGATATCGATAGATATTTAAGAGATATTGAGTATTGAAAGCGATCATTATAGGTTTAATATAAACATAGTCTTCTGGGTTTGGCAGAAGATGATCATTTGGACGCTTAGTATATATAACAGCATGCCGAACCTACGAGACCCAAACAGAGAGAACTTCAATTACAAGGTAGAATTTTTCATTATAACCTTTACATACTTAAAAGTGGCAACTTAAACTAATAAAGTGTTAGCCAATGTCAATAAATATAATACGAAGTAACACTTTATAACAAACTTACAGACAAACAGAACAAAATCTATGCTTTTATAGTGATGCTCTCTACGATGTGTTTATGTCATCTGGCTTACAATTGAAAATGTCAATTCGTTCTATTGTAATTAAATGACATTACATACAATGGATAAAATGTCAGAATATTTGTTTTCGCAATGGGAAAATACAACAATGTTCTAATACATGGGAACCAGGAGATGCAACTGAGAAACATTAAAATATTATTTATAGCAAGCAATAGCAAGTTTGTTAATCGTAAATAATAAAAATAACAGATCATTTATTTTGGTAAACCTTAGATACATTGCATGGACAATGCATACAACCATGGATACATTTTATCTTCATTGAACCATAAAGGTTTACAAAGCGGATTTGCACTGATTCAATTGCTGTTTTATGTATTTCATATCTTGGGTTCCATAATACTGATGCTATTAAGTTTAGATCTTATATATGTACTAAATAGAATGATTAGTGTTTCTACCTCCTCTACCTCTCCAATTTCATTTAATGGAATTTTAAACTTTTAAAGACCCGTATCACAATATCATTTAGGTACAAGATTAATAAACATTAGTTGCAAATCGAAAGTAATATCTAGTTTCCAAAGATACTGCAACTGTATATAATATCGTTGTTTATTTTGTATTTGAATCCAAAGTTTTAAATTTTGTCAGTAAAAAACTTAAAACGGATTTTCAAAAAAATATATTTTTTTTATCATTAAAATTCAATACAAACGGTATGTGACCAAAAATAATTATTTTTAATATAAAGTAGATGCTTGTTTTATTTCATTATTTAAAATGTTGTAGATAATCCTATTAAAAAGAAAAATGTATTAAAGACAATAAATTGAGGTTATGTCAAGATATGCCGTTGTAATTAAATATTGGGGGTACATAGATTACGCAAAGTAGGTGTTTTTGACATATCTTTAAAATAACAAGGGTATTCGTTTGCATACCTAGGTTATAGGTAACAAGGAAATTAAAACTTTATTGAACCGTAATATTTAATAATTTAATTAATAACTTACCTCCTAGTCTTATCCTTACCTTATCCTTACCTTACTTTACCTCCTTATCTCCTTATCATTTTGGCTTAATTCCTGTATATAGAAATATTTTAACAAATTACTTACATCGTTTAGAAATAAGTGGCAATTTGCATGGATATCATTGGAATTAAATGGATTTAGGTCATCTCCATAAAACATAGTAAACTGCACTGTAAACGTATTTACTACAATTAGTATATTTATACAAACATATACATATAGTTGTATACGTACGTTTATTTAGTACATTTTTTTCATCATCATCATCATTTCATTCATTTTTTTGGCGACATCAGTATCATGAATATCAACATTGACAGTACTGAACTGTATACTGTACTGAAAATTAGTTTCGTATCACTAATAGGTACCTGATCGATATGTACTTTCTAGTAACAGTCAGATGAAAATACGGCAAAATTCTTATTAGTTTTCTATTCGGCAAAAATACCCTTTAGATACAATTTTTTACATCCACTGTGCAGTAAATTTTATATCTCTCTTTATTTCATTAAATTAACTTATAATAAATTATTAAAACAGATTTTTCGGCCTATTTTGTATTCAGTTTTCAGAAAAAATGTTTGTATAATTGTGAATAAAACTTGTAAGTCGGTGTAAACGGACATTTACCAGTTTAAAAATTTATTTTATAGCAAAAACATTTCTAGTTTGATGGTTCCGGTTTTATTTTGATTCTCAAATAATCTAGCTATTCCTCCACTCTAATATTCTCCGTGCATAGGAACGTCGTACTGTTATAATAAAATAATAAGTATTAGAAACTTTGTTGGAACAATGCTTCCAATAAAGTTTATGCTAAAGGAAATGTTATGTATAGAGAACAAACTGCTTTTGAAACAAATAGCTCAGAGGAAACTATATGAATAAATTTTCGTTCGAGACGAAATACTATCCCGTAAAGAGATCAAGTGGGAAGCAGACACGTTGTAGTACTGCGTTAATTACCAGTAAACTATTGCAATGGACTCTGCGAAGCTGCAATTGTAGGAACCCATATTAACTCAAAGTTATATGTCGATGTAGATATTTCAAAGAAAATACTACTATAAATAGATTGTAAAAAATACTGACAAAACATTATAATAAAATAATGGTGAATAGGATCTTAAGTGTGTCAAAATATCAGCTTTTAAATAAATATATAAATTTCAGACCCAGTGAACTGGGCCTGATCACTACTAACCCCATGCATTATTGAGGGAGTGATTGCTGATATTACAACCGTCTCTTGTTGGTGTCGGGGTCACAGTAGTTAAAGTTATAACATTGTTAAGTTGTTCCTATAGGCGCTCTCGCTAAAATTACAAAAAACAGGCAAAATAACAATATTGATATGCCTCTCCCACTCCCATATCTGACTTTCTGGCTCATCGTTGCGATGAGAAAGTGGAGTAGAGATATCATTGTTTAAAAATCAAGTTTTCATTTTTCCTTTTTCAAAAAAGTAATTAATTGTTTTATTACAGATACATAGTTCTAGATATATTATTGTAGTCCGAAGAAGACTCGTTCATTAATTTACAAGTAAAGTAGTGTGTCTATTTAGATTGAAACGTACACCGCATAACGTAACATAAAGTACTTATGGGTCAGCAGCAACTTAAAACAAGAGGATTACTTTTCCACTATATATTACTTCAAGCGTATCTGCACTAAGATTTTCTGATATAAAATATTTTATCGCACGTAATGCACTGTAACAAATAGCGACCTCTACTCGCTTGAACGTTAAAGCCACGAACTAGACCAATCATTCGAGAAAATATATTTTTAACATTTACCTAAGGCATTCGTTCCTTCAGTGTTACACATTGATTGTAATCTGGCCTGAAGTATATAATTTTTTATAGAAAGGAAATAATGCCGCACATTTTGAAAAGGAGTGACGCTTGTACTCGGCCATATTTTAGAGCATCCAGACCTGGGGGTGACATCCCTATTTATAACACTTTGCTGGATTTACCTTTATTTGTCTTTATTTTCCATTTTATATAGTACCTACTTATCCAAACTAAACAGATTTATTTTTGAAGGAAATTAACTATTTTTTTTATATGTTGTAGTTACCACATGACTAACTAATTAACTTATATTATCTCTTTATATAGATTGTGACTCAAAATTTATATGTTTCTTCTAGTTGAGATTTAAAAAACCACTGAACGCTGTCTATGACAATTATATTTAACGATTATGACAAAAAAAAAGTAGGCAAAACCTTAAGGTGCATTTAAATCAGAGCGAACAGAAGCGAACGAACGAATTCGTTTGCTTAAGCTTGCATAATTCATCTTAGAAGGGCTATATATTTATACCTACTATGAAATATAGAGCGTCCTATTTAAACATGGCTCAAAAAATAAGAAATATTGCAGAAGAGTGGCTATTTGTATGTACTAAAAGACTTGTTTCGGCGTTTTCTTTAAATCTCAACTAGAAAAAAAAATATGAATTTTGTCTCATCAATTTGGCACACAGTGTATATACGAGGAAGAAATAATTAATATTTTTTGAAATGCTAAAAGTCAAGCCATTGCGAAAATTGGCTTCATAAAATGTCTTTCAGAATGTTGGCTAAAGGTTGGTCGGTTTTATTGAATTAGTCATTTTGGTTGCTTGAAAATTGTTTTCAGGAGGAAGAGTACGCTTATATAAGTGATATCATTTAGTTGTGTTCAGTATTATACAACGCGTGACTAGATGATAAGCCGTTTAACTAATATAGGAAAGTAAAATTACTCCTAATTATTTTGAGTAAAACACTCTGAATATCAATTTTCCGTAACTAATCTCTTACCTAAAATAAAACGTTTTGTGGATATTATTATTAAAAAACTAACCATATATTGAAAATCTACCGGCTCTATTACTTGTATTAATTTATTAAAATATGTGGTTAGTATTCCTTAGGATGTCGTATAAATTGCATAGACTAGTCACTGACTCAGATAAGTTCGGTTCAATTAGTTTCGATTTTTTCATCTATACACCGCCGTGAATGTATAGGGAATCGTATCAAATACCACAAATTAATATGCAGTTACCCGAAAACAAAATATTGTATAATGCCAAATAATTTTATTGGCATTATTAATCCTTCATGCCTGCCATTTACGTGTAGGATAAGCTTCATATTCTAAAGCTCAAAGGTATGCTCTTACCAAAAATGGTAAGAGGCATAAATAAATAAATGAAATAAATACAGGTAAATAAAATAGTAAGATACAGTCACATTAAAACAGAACATGTATAATTCAAATTTTATTGGATAGCAAGACCCCTGCAATATTATTGTCAGAATGTTTCTGAGCGACTCTCTAGTCCGTTAAAATAATCGTCAAACTCCTAGTAAATAAAAAAGTCATATGCTCTAGGACTGATAACAATACGAAGAAATGGAAAAATCCATATTCATCTTGAAATGTGTTCATAGAGACGTTAATATAATTACATGACAAAAATCGAGTAACTATACATATTTCATGCAGAAAGACAGTCTTTTATAAAATGAATTTTCCCTAAAACTTCTAATCCCTGTCTCATCTCGATAATAAAAACTGCCTGGTTTTTAACCGTAATATAGGTACTACATCATAAAAATAATTCCATGAACAAACATTCCCCGGTGAAATATTTATTTGACTCAACCAAAGCAACGTAAGTTGAAAATTTGCCGGGTAATATATCATGGAATTCTAGGGGTGGGATGAGCAGTGGTGACACGTTGTTTTCAGAATAATCCAACTCTAATAGGAATATGAAAGGATGGCTTATCTTTCCATCATGTAGAATAAGACAAGTGGTTTTTAAGATGGCAGCATAAAGCGCTAGGATAAAGGCAAAGGGTATGCGCATTATGGCATTAAGAATTAAATTTAATCAAAAAGGTAGGGAGTCAGATTTCTTTATTTCAAACAGTGTCAATGATATCATTCAATGGAATCTTCACAATGGACGTCGTGTAATATCAGTCATGTAACCTCCAGTCGGGTAATAGATACAACGGTTAGTCGATAATTTTCACTGAAATATAAGATGTGCTCTGTTTGCCCCTACAATGTGTCCAGTTCGGAGCTACACGTTATACAGGGTGAGTCAATGAAAAGTTTCATTAACGATTATCTTAATGGAACGCCCTTTGTATATATACAGATTTGGATAGAACGTCTTCAGAGTTGAGCAATTTTTGTCGGATTAATTTAGTTTGGTAAGATATTCCTCATCATATGATCAATAATCGATAGAGAGTTTAGGTTGTACCTGGCTATTTGCTATTCATTAGGTAATTATCAATAAGGATAACTATTACACAGGCTATTTATAAGGAATTTGTATAGAAAAAAGGATTACATATTTATTATACTAATATTAATAGCTTCAAGAACATAGAGTACATAGTAATTTTTTCGCTGTGTAACTATAGGTATATAATTCATTGCAGTTACTTTTGGGACTACCCCACTTGTAAAACAAAAAACCGGAGACCACCCAACCAGCAAATTTGTTTTATAAATTAAATGTTATACAATTATTATGTTTTGTTAATGTCTCATTACTACTTCAAAAATGCGAATACAGTATAATTAGACTAATAGAAAACACTATTTCGTTGTCTGCAACTAAATTGTTTATAAATCAATTAAAAAAATATTTTATAAACGTTTCTGTGACTGATATATAAGACTTTTATGCTTATAAAATCAAATTGTTTTATAACGCGTATTTAGTAACATAATGCGACATTTTTAGCACTGCTATAAAAACATTAAAATGATTTAGTAACTGTTTTCTATTAGCTTACAAAATAATTATGTTAGACAATTGTTTGAGATGATTTTGCCTTTGTGAGTAAATTGTAATTTCTGTATCCGTTGTATAATTATCATGTTGTTATTACATTTGCTGCAATATGGAAATGGTAAGAAAGTCGTTATAAAATAGAATAGTTTATTTAACCGTAAAAATGTTTAATTTATTCATATTTTCCGAATATGCTTTTCTCCCGGAGCCACTATAGCCATGGTGTGGTTATCAGTTTTGAGAATTATAATTTTATATGGTTGGGAAGTAAGATGTGACAATCCGCCTTAATTCTCTATCGTTATAGACGACATTAGAGGGTAACGGCGTCAGTAGCTGTTCTCTATAATTTACCACACTTCACTTCAGTACAAAGTTTTAGGTAAATACCTCCAAACTTACCATTCTTAGTAACTTTTACTTGCTCATTTTGCAGATAAATATTTTTTAGGTATTTGAAAATACTTGGTTGTTTGTTAATTACAATATGGCCTTGTTACAAGATCTTCATCTCTAAGGTATAAGTATTATTCTATAGATATTTTATAGGAATGACTTAAACAGTTCAATTATTTTAAAATTCTTGTTAATAACACAAAAATGTTTTATAACAAGAATCCATTTTCAAATGACAATTCTCTGTTCAAACAAGTTCTGCTGATATTCTTATCACACTGTCCATGCATAATAAATAAATTCAGTAAAACTGTATTTGTATAATTATTCCCTCCCATTAGGCTATCAACTCACAATTACTATGGAAAAATAAAAAATAAGCAAGAATTGTAAGTGATTAAATGACATTTCTGCGAAAACGAAAATGTTCATAGCCTACCCGCTATAAGGGAACAAGGCCTATAGGTATGTATTTCTGGAGCAAATTTCTAAATAAAAGCTTATAAATTGAAAACGCTGCTAGTTAGGTATAAGGTACAATATACATAGATGAATAGCGGAATATGTCAGCTTTCTGAATCAGCAATAATATACATATAATTATATTTAAGAAAATTGACTTTTGATCACTTTTATAAGTCGTTTAAAAAAGTTATTTCTTGTCCACCCTGTACCTATATTACTTCAAATATTTGACTAAAAGATAAGCGACCCTCAGTTCTTGCTTAACTGTACCCTAAAGTTTAACTTGTGAATATTTTGTGGTAGAAAGGCAGCACGATTCATATAAAAACGGATTTTGCTCAATAAATTTGAAAATCAATTAAGTAATATCTCGAAGCCGGCTTGACATAGGTATTGAGAAATATTAACAAGAGTTACTCAGAAGTTGATGTAGAATTTAAAAATAAAAAATATACAGGGTATTCCATTTAAATTAACGAAGACGTTTCAAGTTCTACGTACAACTGGTAACACCACATTCTCTAAAATATTTTAGACAAATGTAGCATTAAAATCTGGTTACCTACCTTGGTAATCAAATTTTCAAAAAGGTTGGTTGACCCGTTCTTCATATACTTCTAATACTCCATCCAACGTGAATCACCCTGTATATATTGATACAATATAGAATTATAGCGATAGCTAAATTAGATAAGAAATTTATATATCAACATTAAACAAATTTTAATACTGATTTATGTGATATGATTTACAAGAAACTGAATAAAATTGATAATACCATATGTTATTGTAATTATACATAGTTTAAATTGTAATTATTGGCAGAAAACCAGAATAAATCCAATAATATTTAAGATAAGATTTATAAATCCAATATAAGATTTTCAAAAATAAATCCATAAGAAAGGCATGCATTGCACGAGTCAATTAAAAATTACAAATAAACAGAATCGATTTGCTTAATTTTAACAGATGTCAGAATGTTTGTCAGAAAACGAACTCCAATATCATATAACAAAAACAACCTTGCGAGTAGACATTGAAATTATATTTATATTCAAAATTAAATTTATTAAATTAAAATTTACCATGACAGCAAATGTCAAATGCCAGGTAAGGCTAGATTTGCAAGTTACAACCAGGACACCTACAAAATATAAGAAATAAAAGTTAAATTTAAGACAAAATGTTTAATTTAAGTATTAAAATATTGTATAAAATCATTGGAACAAATGTAGTAGTTTAGGACAGTGCAGTGTAAGTGAAATGAAAAACTAATTAAGAAATTAAAATAATGTGGATAAACTTTTAGTCAAGGATTAAATCATTAAAAATCTTAGTGTACGGAAAAACAATAAAATTATTTACTTGGTTACGAAAAATTTAGAAAAGATTGGCGTCGTTTATTGTTAGAGAAGAAAAATTAGTGATTTTGAGAGAGAGAAAATTTGAAAAAAAGGAATAATAATAGTACTTACGTTTGCAAGAAAGAGGTTAGAGGAGTTGCAGAGTAATTTTCCACGGTTTCCATTTATTAAATTGGGACCTAGAGCATTGGAAACCATCTACAAGGAGTTCCTGTTTCATCCAATGCAGGTTGCAGAGCAAAAAAAACTACAAACACAGTGAGGTAAAACCAGAAATTAAAAAGGTACCTTTAAAAAACTTATAAAGTGATTTAAAATAAAAGCTAGCATAACAAAATACTTCGAAAAGGCCAAAGTAAAAGAATATTTGAAAAGTATATAATTTTGAAAATACTTACCAACGATAAGATCCGCTATATAAGAACTTTAGACAAGAAATAATCACAAAATTAGATATAAACTTTGCATTAAAGTGAACTATTTTTAGATTATAAAGTTAGGTTATAGTTAAGTTGATAAGGTAGAAAACTGAATTGGTCTATGAAGTTTAATTTTAAGAATTTATAGGACAAACAATAATTGTGCATGTAAATAGTGTTGCATACAAACATAAATAAAAGGGGCGATTTTGGGAAGATAAATAAAAAAGCACATAATTATTTTTGGTCTTATATACATGTTTAAAGAACGTATTAAAAAATTTGAAATTGGTCAATTAATTAGTAGTTATAAGTGTTTAAAATTTGAGTGTTTAAACTTCTTATATCTTTAAAAGGTGTGGAATTTAATCAATACTTTATTTTAAATTAAAGATTTATAAAATTTCAATATCTATTTATTTTTGAGCTGAGATCTCTTTGAGATGAGATTGAGTCTTTTGAAAACTTCATTTGAACTGACTCCTGAGTTAAGAATCTTATGTTCTGATAGAAAATAAAAGAAAAGAGATTTAAAAGGTATAGTATATGAGCTGAGCTAGGGAAATAAATAAGTCAAAAGAATCAGAAAGTAAGTTAAATAATTAAATTTATAAAACAACAATATATCTAAACAATTAAAATAATTAAAATAAAATTAAAAATAAAATAATAAATAAAATTCAAATTTATATATATTCACCAGAAAACAAAATTCACATTAATATATATATATATATATATATATATATATATATATATATATATATATATATATATATATATATATATATATATATATATATATAATATTCATTAAATAATTGAAAATATCGTTTTATTTGTAATTTCATTAAAATGATATTAAGTATATAAATTTTTATTGACATAAAAAGCCGTATAACGAGAATTATATTCAAGAATGAACATAAATTTAATTAAGATATTTTTGGACACTGCATTGCTTCGAAGCGAAGGTCGAAAACAAATTGCAGAAATTGAATTTTTTATATGTGTCTTTACAGAACCTCTCAAGGAAGGCTAGCCTTGTGCAAATTTAATACAAAGCTTTGATCTTAAAAAAACATACCTTCTCGAAGTTTATTTCAGCCCGACGTCTTTTCAGGCTTATATATTTTGTAAAAAATTCCCTAGGGAGTGGACTTTAAACACCACATATAAGTTATATTTCCTGATATTTGTCGTTTTGTGTTTGCCGTTCAATCTCGCTTGCTTCTTTGCAATTTGCGGCAGAATCCCAGGGTGTGGGATCAGTGTGTTATTGCCTTCTAGATATAGCGGGCTGCGGATTCCATGGCCGCCTGTGTTTGAATTGGTAGGGCTTAGGGAGTACGTGAGTTTGGTCGTTCATGTGCACAACATATTACGTATAGTTGGGATTCGGCTTTAATCTTCTGCTCCTTGAATTTCTATAAATCTCTCACATATATGCTGTTATCTTTGGGGATAATAGAAAACGCCTTGCTCTATCTTCCTCTTACAGATACTCTTAGACATAATGAAGGCAAGGCTCTGAGGGAATATTGAAATAGATTGTTGTTTAATTATCCTCAAGGTCTCGTGAGAACAGACAATAATTACCACCTTGTAATATTAACATTATAAAAGACAGGAAAGTGAGCAGAATGTGTTAGACTCGACGCACAGAATAATTATATGCTAATGGCATGAAGTAAAACGAAGATGAGAAACTACTAAATTTCATCCGCGCTTGGTTAAATTGAAATTCTTAATAAATATCACGTTACGAAAGTGTTACGTGTTAAATGAGTACAATTAGGTGCGTATATATTTAATGAAACTGGGTTTAGCATTTCAGCAAACATTTTCTATCACAATAGTTAGCTGTGATATTTTACACATAGTTTTTAATTAATATCCAGAAATGATCATACAAAATTTGAAATTAACATTCTAGGGTTCCTTTATGATTCTACTTATATATTTTAATGTTTCTGATATATGCAACTTTCATAAAATTCATCTCCATCAATTAAATCGAATTTAGTCTTCTTATAAGTAACATAAACTTAAAACAATACCGTGATGGATAAGTAACTAATCTGTAACTATAAAATCGCATTTAGTTCTGACATTTATCTGATTACACTATTGCAAAAAAAATGCATGAACTTTGTGTTGTATTTAATCTTCCTAGACAATGCCATTAACATTGAAATATTTCTGTTTTTCACCCCCTGGGACCCATTTCAAGTCGTTCATTTTTATACTGAGTAGTCTATATGAGATGGGGATTACGTGCACCAAAGGAGTTGGAACGCTGAGAAAATTGGGATTGTTTATTTTGGGTGTTATCTATTTTTAACTCCCTGGAACCTATTTTAAGTCGTTCTTTTTCATACCAAGCCGTAGATATAAAAATAAAATTTCGTGTACCGAATGAAAAGTTTGGACGTCTCATGTTATCCGAAAAAAATGTTATTCTCTTTTGGTTACTATCTCGTTTTCATCACCTGAGCCCCTTTTCTATTTCCAAATTTTTGTACTATGTTATATACTCTACTTTGGTAAAGGATTTTCGTGTACGAAATAAGCACTAAGGATGCGGTGTGTTTTCCATGGAATTTAAGGAACACTTAGGAATTGAGAGTATGTTAATACCTCTAGGATTTTAATTTAAATAAAATGGTTTATACCGGGTATTAG
Organism: Pogonocherus hispidulus; assembly: GCA_963924545.1. NCBI lineage: Eukaryota > Metazoa > Arthropoda > Insecta > Coleoptera > Cerambycidae > Pogonocherus > Pogonocherus hispidulus. The sequence continues at coordinate 18,466,968 of OZ004696.1, forward strand.
TTAAACATGCGGCAAAAATTCAAGAGGTTATTCCTTGGACTATTCTAAGGATATTTTATCCTTTGATGATTTTTGAAAAAGCGCTTTGTTGCGATGATATAGGGCGAAAAAAATTTTCAACAAATAACAATTTATTACTAAAAATTACATGTAACATTTCTGAACCTACAAGAATTGTTCAAAATGGCTACCTCCAGGTCGAATGCAACCATCCAATCTTCTCCTCATAGACTCCCGAACTCTTTCAAAAACACCAGGGTCGTTTCTTATTGAGTTACACCCAGCAATTATCCGATCTCTTAAATCGTCCACATCTTCCATTGGCGTAGTATAAACTAATGACTTTAGATGGCACCATAGGAAATAATCCAGGTGGTTTAAGTCCGGGGATCGAGCAGGCCATTCGTGAGGTCCACCTCGATCAATCCAGCGATCTCCGTATGTTGCTGTTAAAAACTCTCGAGCAACTACACTAAAATGAGGTGGTGCACCATCATACATAAACCACATTGCCTGTCTTGTAGCCAATGGTACATCCTCTAAAAACTGAGGTAGCGTTTGTTCCAAAAAGTTGCGGTATACTTTGCCGGTAAGTCTTCCTGCAGAAATACCGGTCCAATTAGCCAGTCACCCACAATTCAAACCCAAACGTTCAATGAGAACTGATGTTGAAACCGATCTTCACAAATCTCTTGTGGATTTTCGTCAGGCCACACATGGTTATTGTGGAAATTCTTTATTGCATTTCACGAGAAACTGACTTCATCGGTAAAAAGAATCAGCGTAAGTAGTCGAGGGATTTCAACCAATGTGTGCAAAAGCTATTGACAAAATGCAATACGTGGATCAAAATCCGCAGGAAGAAGTGCCTGAACGCGTGAATGTGGTATGGATACAACAAATTATCTCTCAGAATTTTCCAAACAGTCCAATTACTTACATTCAAAGTATCTGCAATTCTTCGCGTAGAAGTACCTGGATCTTCTTCTATCATGTCCAGCACATTCTCTTCTACGTTTACCGTTCTTACAGTCCTTCGCCTTTCTGGTCCTCCACTTCACTTCAATGTTCTAGTTTCTCAAAGACTTTGATGAATACTTTGAAATCGTTCAATGTACAGTCGCCTAGCTTCTAATGCATTGCCATCAGCAAGTCCATAAATAAAATGCATGTCAGCCATCTCGGCATTCGTATAGCGAGCCATGATAGAGTCTAACAACCGTTGACACGTCAACTAGCCAAACGTCAATCAATCTTAACAAATGCGACACATACAAACTACAAAAATACAACATACAAAAACATACAAAATAATCACTCCGAAGTATCACGGGATGTTGGTAAGAAAAAACAACTCCTTTTTCTAACGTCTTTTACTTGATACGTCCAGTGTAGTAGGTACGCCGTACTTTTATTTCACCTACATTAATAATGTGAAAAATACCAAAATTGGATTTGTTGAAAAAATTTTCCGCCCTATATCTTCGCAACAAAGCGCTTTTTCAAAAATTATCAAAGGATAAAATATCCTTAGAATAGTCCAAGGGATAACCCCTTGAATTTTTGCCGCATGTTTAACTAACACCCTGTATATACGAATTAAACTCTTTTCAGTTTATACTAATATTATCCTTATTTAAAAAGTAAATTACAACTACTATGCACTAGAACAGCTATTTTCTTCTCGTTATACCCAATTTAACGCACGTCTATGGATGTTCGGGTATCTCTGAAAATTTCGGGTGCTGTCTTACGGTACTGTTTTCACACCGGTTTTCAAGACTAAATTTTCTTCTTTCAATAAATTATATCAGCTCGTTGCAACATAATTTTGTATTCTACTTTTGTTAGTGATTGTCCCTACCTTTTAATAAAAATTAGTCGCCTTGATGCCACTCGTAGAACTTACATCAAGGTCACGTTGGATACATAATAGTAGACTTTCGTAACAAGCGACAGCGACAGGAAACCGATACAGGCGACAAAGACAGACGACAGCGACCGAGAAAAAATACCAAAGAGCTCGTTCGCAACGTACGACAGGCCAGTGCATTAACACCTTTTGCTGGAAACTAACGCGTGTGAAGTGTTGAGATTAAAATGTCCGCAAATAAGAAAATTATTTTAAAACAAATACTATTAGAGGAAGAAGAAGATGAAAATCTGATTTTATATTACTTTTATAAAAAAATGTGAAAGAGAGCCAATAAATACTTTATTTACAAAACGAAAAGATGAGGGATCTTTTAACCTATTAATATCGCAACATTTAATGTCTGAGGAAGATATGTGTAGAAGATATTGCAGGTTAAATAAACAACAATTTTATTTTGTTTTAAGTTTAATTGAGAAGAAAATGGAACCAAAAAAAACTGCATCAATGATTTCAACTGAGGAAAAACTATTTATTACTCTACTAGTCTAATAGACAACTGGGTCTATTAGAATTTCATCTTCTTCAGATGAAAAAGCAATTGACTGTGATAAAATAATTTTAGCTTTTTTCGATGTAGAAGGCATTGTTTGCAGAGCCAAAGACAAGCTGCAAGAGACAAGGCGCAACAACCACGGAGCTGCGAGTCGCTGTCGTTTGCTTCGAACGGAATCGCATTGAATTCCATTGTATCGGTAGTGTCGCTGTCGTCTGTCCCTGTCGCCTGTCTCGGCCTCCTGTCGCTGTCGCTTGTTACGAAAGTCTACCTTTAACATTTTAATTTTCTCTCATCATCTGTTACCTCGTTTATTCCTACAATGTGCCACTTAATTCTTGATAGTCTTGGAGAGCGGTCGCAGTTTTCAGTTTGGGCGTGTGTAATACACACACAGCCATAGCATGGCTGCAGGTCTTAATTAAATCGACCTTATCTATCCCGACATGTAGTCAGCTTATAAGCGATGTTGATTAACAGTGAAGATAACTAGAAAATGTAACATTGTCATGACACAACGCCGTTCACAATCTCTATTAGCCTCGCCTGCTGTGTCTTTATTGTAGGATATTTATTGGGACCCGGGCTGACACTCTGCTTTATTTGAAAGCTTTCACTAAAAAGACAGGTCAATAGCGGCTATTCTGGGTCTCAGTAAGTAATGCAATAAAAGAACTAGGAGGCAGCTAATTACAAATTTCACTAAAATTAGTGTGTAAGACATAGAAATCCTTAATTTATTTTATTTTCTTGGGATTACACCACCTGTAAAATAATAAAAAACAGAACATCAGGCAAATGTCTAAAGTTTCCCAAATAATAATAATACTACTAATAATAATCATAATAAGAATAATAATAGTATTAGTAATAATCCCAAAAGAAAATCATGTTAATATTTAATATAATATTTATCATAAAGTTAATCATGAAACTGCACCACAAATCAGTTACAGATATTATGAAAATCCTTATTTTCAACTCAGTTACAGATGGCATTTGTACATAAATATGATGAGTGCTGATAAATATAAATCTTGTATGAATAAATATTATACTGAGATGTGTAAATATTCAAAAACATGTGTTCAAACAGTACTTTGTTAGAGATCCTTGGATAAGATATTTTAATACATAGATATAGTCGACATTATTAACCACTTTTCAGATCCCACGATTATCCAAGATATTCATTAAAGGAAAATAATATAAATGGAAAGAAAACTATGCCAAATACAAAAATTATGTATATATGAATAGAAACATTGAAGATAAGAAGAACATGAAAAGAGAATTGCTTAGAAGTATTATTGTGTAACCAAGTTACACAGAGTATAGCAACTGATAAACATTAGCACACAAGTAAACCATGAGCAAATCAACTTAAATGAAAATATTAAAAATATGTTGAAAGAATATACTTTCTCTATATATTATGAACCAAAGTAAGACTGAATATCTTAGAGTTAAATACTATTAAACATGATACTTCTAAATTAGGGATAAATAAATATATTTAATAATGAACAGACAAAATTTACATTTATAAAATAAGTCAAAGAAGAAATGGGGAATCCAGTGAATCAATAAAAAAAGTCAAGAAAGTGTTTTACAAATATTGACACTGAATTAGTAAATGATATACTAAAGATAAACATTACTAAGGGTAGACGGAATTAGGTGGTGGTAGACGGACATGGCAAGTGCATAACAAGTATATGGCAAAAGATATGACTGGTACATATCCCGAAGCATTAAAAACTAAAATAATTACTTACACCCATATTTAAAAGTGGCCAGATGTTGAATTAAAAACCTCTTTATAAACTATACATACAAAAATAAAATAATGTCACTAAATCAATTTAAAATTACTCAAGGGAAGTCAAAACAGGATGCAATTACGACTTTCATTAATGAAATAAGTGAAATGGATAACTCGTACTCAACTTTAAATAAAAACAAACTTTTTCATCATTGTATAGGCAGCATATCCCAAAAATTGTTCTGACAACTTCCTATAATGAAAATAGACACTCCTTGTAGTAAGTTACTTGCAACCTGAAACAATAACAACCTACTTCTGTTTCTTCCAAATCTGAAATGATAATAGCCGTATTCAGCCGTGTTCAATAATTCATCTTATTGTAAGTAATCAGTCAACAACTATTCGAACTGGTTGTATTCAAATATATACAGAGTGAGTTTTATGTATGGAACGCCTCAATTATCTCGGAAACGGCTTGCCCGATTTTTATGAATTTTGGTTTATAAGGGTTTTGTAATATGGCCGATATTATTGTGGCATTTACATTGTTCTCAGATCTTTCGTTTTTCCGGAAATATACTGAAATTTGTTATTTGAAATGGATCACCCTATATATTTTTTTGTTTTTGAAATCTCTAAGAAATTTAGAATATTTTTCATGTAATGTTCCCTATACCTAATTGCTATAATTTCGGAGTTACAGCTACATTTGCAATATCTCCGCCGAAGTTAAAATATTACATCAGGGCGGCTATGTCTGCGACAAAAACAATTTTGACGTTTTAATAAACTATTATTGTTGGTGTTTATTGAAAGTTACAATGGACCGTTTATCTGAGAAAGAAGGAATTGAGATTTTAATGATATTAGGATATGGTGATGTGCGTAGAAGTCAACAGGAAACGTGTAATATCTTTAATAATTTATATCCTAATAGAAATTCCATAACAAGATCTACTGTGAGTAAGTTGTTAAAAAAGTTTAACCAAACTGGAGCCATAAAAGATTTACCGAAATCAGGGCGTATAAAAACTGCAACAACTGAAGACAAATCTTTAGATGTTTGTGTTATGTTAGAAGAAGATCCACACTTGAGTACTAGACAAATATCCAGGGAAGTTGATATTTCTCAAACATCCATAATGAAAATTTTACATGCCAATAAATTCCATCCTTACAAAGTAAGATTGGTTCAAGAGTTGTCAGATGATGATTTCGATAGACGTGAAGAGTTTGCCGACACAATGATGGAAAAATGTTACGATCAAAATAATCCAAATTCTTTAAATAATGTTATGTTTTCCGATGAGGCCACTTTTTGTATTGATGGAAACGTAAATCGGCATAATTGCAGATACTGGTCACGTAACAATCCTCGTTGGATGAGAGAATCCCACACCCAATTTCCACAAAAGATTAATGTATGGGCTGGAATAATAGGCGACAAAATAATTGGTCCTTTTTTCATTGAAGGAAACTTAAATGGTCCGGCGTATTTAAATTTATTACAGAATAATATTATACCTGAGTTGGCTCGGTTATTTCCAAATCTAAGTAAGTATTCTCAATTGCCTGTTAATTTAGAAATTTTATTATTTGAAACTTTCAGACAATAACAATGTCCCAAATAACAATATTTGGGTGCAACAAGATGGAGCTCCACCTCACTATGCGCGTGACGTGAGGCAATACCTAAACGATGTGTTTCCCAGAAGATGGATTGGAAGGCGTGGTTTTATCGAATGGCCCCCGCGATCACCCGACATGAATCCTTTAGACTATTTCCTGTGGGGTCACTTAAAAAATATTGTTTATAAAACCAAACCTGCCAATATTCAGGAATTAAAAGATAGGATTACCACAGAGATAAGAAGAATTGAGCAGTCAGGAATGTTACAAAATGTACTGCAAAGTTTTAAACATCGCATGACTTCTTGTATGGAAGTAAACGGACAACATTTTGAGCATCAGCTGTAACCGCCTTTACTTTATGTTTTCAAAACATCCTATGGGATTTCTATTAGGATATAAATTATTAAAGATATTACACGTTTCCTGTTGACTTCTACGCACATCACCATATCCTAATATCATTAAAATCTCAATTCGTTGTTTCTTAGATAAACGGTCCATTGTAACTTTCAATAAACACCAACAATAATAGTTTATTAAAACGTCAAAATTGTTTTTGTCGCAGACATAGCCGCCCTGATGTAATATTTTAACTTCGGCGGAGATATTGCAAATGTAGCTGTAACTCCGAAATTATGGCAATTAGGTATAGGGAACATTACATGAAAAATATTCTAAATTTCTTAGAGATTTCAAAAACAAAAAAATATATAGGGTGATCCATTTGAAATAACAAATTTCAGTATATTTCCGGAAAAACGAAAGATCTGACAACAATGTAAATGCCACAATAATATCGGCCATATTACAAAACCCTTATAAACCAAAATTCATAAAACTCGGGCAAGCCGTTTCCGAGATAATTGAGGCGTTCCATACATAAAACTCACTCTGTATGTATGTTCCAATAGGAACAGTTCGCTTATTGATTACCTATTTCCTATTTACCTATTCCTTCCGATTACTTGTTTACAGTTAATCACAGCTGAACAAAGCCAATTTTTCATTAACTATTACATATTTATTGAGTACCTATTTAACAAAATCAGAAAATCAGTTTGATAAAATTTTTAAAGAAGCTACATTATCCGTGACGAGATGATTGCAGCGTGTGTTGTTTGTTCTTTCATAATTTAAAATGTTAGTTCAAGATATCTAATTGCGAATCCACGGGAAATTTTTCCTTCATGGCACAGAAATGGTTCCACTGGAAATGGTGAAGCCCTCAGATGCCTCAACAATTCTAGGATATGTAGGTTGTCGAAGATGATTGCTTTAAAGTTTATATTTATTGATTTATCATTGATTCGAAGATTGTTGACTTTTGAACAAAAACTAAGTAGAATATTACTCAATATCGGTAAGCAAAGACCATCAAACTTGAATCCATTATTGAAAAGGATAACCAGAATTAGAATTAAGATTCATACTTACAGTTTTGTAATAAGACCACCGGTGTCTAAGCGTATCTACTGAGAAACTGATTGCAGTCTTTTAGTTTAAGCAGAAATTATTTTCTGTTAATATACAGATTGGTTCTTATTAAAAGGATGGTATACTGGTGTCTATATAAAATGTTGTTACCTAGCGTAAGATATTCATAAGTTTAGGTAAGATCAAAAGTGCTCTAATTGCGATGTAAAAATGAACTCATTACTCAGTACAACATGAAAATTCACAAAGCAACCAAAGCTCAATATTTCATCTGATAACTTTACCAAGCTATAGATAGATTTTGGCAAAGGCTATGGTTAGCAGCCAGCTCTCGTGTCGTTGTATGGAAATTTTCTTACGCGGTCAAAAACATATCTTATTGGACATCTTCTTCTACCTTTAAATGACCAGTTCGAGGTCGATCCCTAACATGACCAAATTGTAAAAATTTTTAAACACTCAATTTTAAACACTGTACATATTGTAATGGCTCTTATTCTGTATATCTACTTTACTCGCCGCAGCCAATTATCATTAATATTCCAATTCTTTGTTTTTCGTAATTTAAAGGAAAACTTCAATTGTTTGCGTTTTCAAGCACAACATGGCTAACACAATTATAATCACTTCTTTTTACTTTAAACTCTGTTATCTCGAAAAATATCAACATTAATACAATAGTTTGCCATATCACTGCAATCACAATATCAACGGCTATTTAACTACGATGTGAAAAATATTGGTTATCATTAAAAAAATCGACTATGGATGAAAACAGACGACAATAAACAAGAGGCAATTATCAAAACAGATGGTACATTAAAAAAACCAATACCGTTGTAATTCTGTTGTGCATACACAACAGAATTACAATACAGTACACAATACACAGTGCTTACTCAGTAGTTGTTTATACATATTTTCAATAATAGGTAACAAGAAAAATTAAAATTTCATCGAATATTTTAAATATAGTGTAGGTGTAGTCAATATTTTAGAATTTTATTAGCAATTTGTTAGTATATGATTTTATCTGAACACTTATAAATAAATATGTAAATAGTTAAATAAGGCAATAAGTAATTTAATTTATTATTTTTTTAGAATAAAATGCATTTTATATGCAGCATAAAACTGGCTTTATATCAGCTGCCAGATTTCAGTTGAACCAGCTCAGAATAAAGTACAGAAAGGGCAGGAGAGAAAAGTCGAGCATGAAGCTTTTTACGAATTTTAACGTGCACGGGAGCTAACTTCGAAAGGGATTAGTGCAAAAACGGGTTTAATTTAAACTTTAGTGTTGATTTAACCTAATATTACTTCCAGTTAATGAAAGTTACTACTGCACAGCTTTTCACTTTGTATAATTTTTGCAATAATATATTATAGGGAAAATTCAAGAATTACTGTGGAACTTTTAGTTCAGTTTAAACTAGAAACTTTAACCTTTAGTAATTAGTTATTATGAAAGTATGACGTTTCTTAATAACCCTCATCTATAAATGTATAATAAACTACTCGAGTGGAAATAATGTCTTTAAAAAAACAAGTACTGATATAATTAATTCTTTAGAAATAATGAAACTTCTGGTTAAGAAAACTTACTTAGGGTAATGTACTTGACCACAATTAGGTCATTAATCTATTTTTAAATATTAATAAACTTTAATAAAAGAAATATACATAAAAATTTTATATTCTCTTGATGGCTATTGGAATATAAATTTCATGGGTAAATTTCAATTATAGGGAACATTAATATACTTACAAAGTTCAATTTTCCTAGACATGTTAACGGAATGAAATCCTGTCAAACTGCAAGGAATTAATGAAAATTATAAAGTTAAAGATGAGCTACACTTAATTGAGGTTGAGTTTAACTGAAAATTATTATTTAAGTTTTTCAACAAGGATAAGTGATCACTGGTTCATAACAAGAGAGGGCTGAATGTTGAATATTCGGTTGTCAAGCAACGTTCCACCCAACAAATGAGTCTAATGAAACATCTTCGTGGAAAGTATCAACAAAAGCAAGACGTATGTGACAAATATGCTCCCATTCCTATGCTCTAATCTTTCAGTAAAGCAAATGGACACGAGAAGAGTTATCATAACTCGATGTAGGAACCAAGCAGATGATGCATCTTCACAATTTTGTGAAATTTTCATCCAAAATCATCCGTTTCGAAGTTATATCTCCTACGTCAACAGGAATGCAGTGATCTGATGAGTTTGAAGTTTCTCCATAATAGAATAGTCCAGGATATGGTTTGTAAAGTCAACAGGAGTTTGAATCTCCATCTCTGCATGGTGCGAGTGGGATCTTTTAAGTTTTTTGGATTTCTTTCGTTCGGAATAGCAACCAAGGAACTTCGCTTCATATTCTACGACTAGTGGGTGAATTAATACTCCTAGACAGAACCTCTTCCGTTAAACACTCAAATCAAAGCTACGCTTTAGCATAAAAAAATGTACAGAGCCTACAGTGGTGCGCCAGAGACAGTCGATCCATTTGTTGTCGACTGGTCCAATATATATGCAGTCTCAAAATGTATCTACAGATACGACGGAGCTCTGATAATATTATACTATCAACTTAGATAATACTTTAAGATAAACGGCGCAAGTGCTGCTTTACGCTCTAATGGATAAACCTATAGTCCGTTCTGAGAAACGAGAAGTGCCTGATTTAGTGTAACTCAAGATAATGTTGGTTATAGAGTTGCCGGTACCTGCTGTAATTAACATTGCCCTGAAGGAAGATGAAAAACCGAAACATCAAGACCTACTCGTCTAATTCTGTAGATATTGCCCTGTCCATACTGTTAGCTGGTGATAGTTTTCTTAACTAAAAACCAAACCAGCTTGCAGAAATTATAGTGGGTAGAATTTTGAAAGAAAATTTATCCTTTGTTCGTTGAGAATCCCATGATGTGAGAAGTGATTGCTGATATTGCCTCTCTATGAATGCGGAGACACAGAGTAGGACAACTGGATCTACTTAAAACAATAATAATATTATGATTATTATTAAAATAATAATTTGGATAATATGTAAAAATTATGAAATAATAACGAATTAGTTGGTTGTCAACACATCTTTCCATATAAACCTGATATACGAGTCATGATTTAATTCAAATTTGTTGTATACGCCTGGAAATGAACTCGCTTCTTCGATATTGAAAAACTGTTATCCTAAACCAACTGAAGTAAGCCACTGCATAATATACAATAAGACTGAACATGTTTCGACAAAATGATTTTTAACAACTTATCATCGTTTTGTCCATTTTAATATGAGTTATGGATCTTAAACTTGGAGTATTTTTTCCAGTGCTCCAAAATATCCCGAACTGTCGGAATTATTGCTGATACCACTCGTACAGAGCTGTTGTCACTATTATCAAATTATTTATTAATATTTTATCAGCATTATCTTATGAACATACTACAAGAAAAACATATACTACGGCCTATTTATCTGGGGCTGTAAATATAGACATTCATTTTTCAAGCTAACCGCTGATAGAAATTAAATGTCTATGTAATACTGATTATATTATAAATAAAATTAAGATAAATTATTGGGTTAGAATAATTGAGGTATTTTATACAATTGATGCATATTTGAACAATAATCTTGCTATGGTCAACTGTCATTGGTAGCGCCTTTGTTACCTTTGAAAATTACCAGACTTTCAAACAGATAGTCTGTCATTAACCGCGTGTAGCAGTGATTTTTAAAGGTGCAAAGAACATTGGATAAATGGAAACTGGAAACGATGGCGAGGAAAATACTGAGATGTGCTACTCAATAAGAATGAAAACTACACGCTACAGAGAACAGCAACTTTACCGCATATGTATAGACTTGGAACCTAGATGAACCCTATTCATTGACTACTACTTCCAATGTCGTTATTGCGTGGAGAGTGTATTACTGTAAGTGGAAAGTATAAATATATATTATTATTTGATATATGTATTAAACCTACAAATATGATAGAGTTCAAATTGATAGTACAAAAGGAGTCCGAAGTCATCGAAGGTAGGTAAAGTAAAACAGTTAATTGTTTTGGTTAAAGAACGTCAAGAATTATAGTGATATAGTGGAAACAGAAAACATTTGGAAGGAATGCACAGCTGTGTAGCTACATCTTCAGCCAATGTTATACCTTGTTAGAAATGGTTAGGTAAATTGTAATTGGTATTATCACTCTTAACATGCTTTTTTGTCTACTCACTATTATTACTTTGTATTTATTTTTATGGAGTAACATCAACAGAGTACCATTATATAGAACGCTAATTTTGTAGTTTTTGATCATTGTGCGCTGTTTCAACATTTCAGACTATATATATCAACACATTTTGATGTCCTAAGATTTATAGCCATAAATCTCAATGCTTTCTGCTCAGTGGATTTTCGGTATACTTTGATAATAGAATTTCTGGAAGATCTCCAGTTTATTCATTGTACTGACTTTAAGAGTTTATTTCTGTAGTATGGGCCAGTTCGGTACAAATGTGGAGGTACTATTTTATATTTTATAATATGTAAGCTTTAAGTTTGAATTCACATTTGATCCAGCTCGATTTAAAAGTCAAATCATAATATATTTGGTAAAATTTTAAATGTTAATACTTGCACAATGTAATATATTTTATGTATAAATATTCAAGTAATTATCCTAATAATAACATAGTGATATACATATGTTAGGTATAGACGTGGAAATTAAAAAAATGAACTGTTAAATATTAATTAATATGGACAATTGACAAGGCAGTGAATGAATAATACTCTATTAAAGTGCTCGCACCCTTCTAAATCACCGTAATTCCCCCGCTCCGTGAACTATTTGCCTTAAAGTGAAAAAACTGAAATATTCAGCTGAAAATGTTATGCTTAAGATGCTGACCCAATATCTTAAGAATATCACGTAGAAAACTTACGAATGATGTTACATATATTTTTCTACAAGAAAGTTTTTATGGAAAGTCGTTCATAGAAAAGGTTTGTACCATTAAGCAATTCTGAAAAAGGTTCGGAGGTATTTAATTCGACTTTATTACAAACAAACTTTCTTTGCTATCTCGTACTTCTGTCCATACTAAGGATAATTTAACTAAACTGATAATACCCATATGCATATTAATGGCGATACGATTCAAATATCACCCGAAATGTAACCACCGTAGGCGATGAAAAATGGACCACTTCTATTCCAACTTTCACCAGGAAACGTGAAAGCATTTATGAATTATGGGATCGGATTACACTAGGACAGATAGATAGGCAGGACTGCCTGTCTATCCGTCCTTCCGTATTAATAAAATATATAGGAAAATCCTCTTACTTTTTAAGATCATTCTATATTGCCATACCATCAATTGTAGTACAAAATCCCCATTTATTTTCATATGAAAAAGTGCCAAGATGTTCTTCTAAGAGATTCAGTTAAGGTAACTTGCAAACATATCAAGAAATATAACAACAATATTGTTACTAAATTGAAAGAGAATTTTAGAGAAATTGAATTACTATTTTCGTCTTATACTTGTTATTAAATAAATCTCTATTTAAATTTTTACTTATATTAAAAACACGGAACGTTATAGACATGTACATTGCCAACAATTTACACATAGCGACAGATTTGTAACATTTCTGAGGTTTAAAAGCATTTCACTCTATATTTTATGTGTATTTCACAATAATATATGCACACTGAATATATAATTCAATATGATAGGTAACATTCTGCAGCTGTGGTTGTCTATTATTTCACCGGAGCTTATTACATGAAAGGGTAGTTTAATCGTACCTACTGAAATGTTTTTTTTTACTGAAATGTTACCTACTGAAATTTTGTAACTCAGTACCAAAAGAAAACCTGAAAGCCATCAATGTCAATACACATTTCTTAGGAATGATAACGATTATATAAGAAATAAGTAATATATCATGTCCTGTAGACTGTTATTTCAATAAACAGTAAAATTGTCAGCTTTAGTAGAAACTGTTATTATTTCTAGATTTCTAGGTAAATCAATAAAAAACAGTAAAATACTCTTTTTCCTCTTCTGTAATCTTTAGAACATGATTTGAGTAGTATAATAAAAATTACTGAAGAAAGATGCCCTTGTATCATGGGTAACAAAATTCGTGTTTATGCTGTGTGTGTATGCTCGAGTCTGTACGTCGGTGAATGCTGCTGTATAAACTTAGGCGAGGTGTTTGTGGAAGACATACCTACTACCTCTCGGATAGGATGCCAAGCCGGAGGTTCTTTGTATATAAGAAGTAAAAGTAAAAGGCCCTTAATCAAGTATAGAAAGAGGATGTTCCGCAAGATTTACAGGTCGTCTCCCGGCGTCTATAGATGGCCTTAGTCGCGGAAATAGGTCGACGTTAAATAACACTAACAAAAAAATCACTCACCTGCATTATAACAAGATATTGTGTCTATGCGATATTATTTACGATTGTATTACTTAAATATTTTGTATTACAAGTTGCAAATAATACCTACTGTTACTGTTTGTTGTGGCAAATATGGGTAAGTAAATTTATTACTTACTTTTATCATTTTTATAATAATAATAATAATAATAATAATATTAATATTAATATTAATATTAATAATGTCATCGAGTTCTCGGCTCCTGCCGAGACCAACAATGTCTTGAAAGAGGAGGAAAACGGATGCAATATCGAGATCTTCTCTTCGAACTCCGCAGACTTCATCCAGAACATAGTGTGAAGCTTGTGGTAGGTACAGATAATAGGAGCTCTTGATGAAGCAAGAGATACACTGCTTTCATAATTGAAGATCGTACCGGCGGCATGCCGAAATTCGGCAGATCTTCTAGCCGGAATAATGCAGAAGGCGGTCATTCTGGGCTCATTACATTTTAATTTCAGTATATTTCAAAAAGCAATCATTATTCAATAGCTCTTTTGAAATGGCTTTGAACTTAATGGTTAAAAAATCTATTGCATTTCTAGTTGTTTTATAAAATTGCGAGCGACGTATCCCAATGAAAATATAATTTATCGGACTATAATAAGTTAATGGAAACTTTCCTTAGCAATTTTCTAAAATTTGGTTCTGGAAGTGTTGGTGAAAAGTGCTTGAAGGTTCAGGTAGGCAGAAGAGGTACCTACCTATTTGCCCTGAATTTTTTGGATTTCTACAAAACGATGACAAAACAGCTCCTCCATTTGCAATTAAAATTTTATGCGAATACTATCATGACACTGTGATTAGGAGAAATATTACAATACGCTATCTCTTCTACTCTTATAATAAATTTTAAACATATTTTTCACAGTTTTGGAGATCTACAGGTCTACATTTCAGGTCAGGTTTCCAGGTCTACATTACACAACTCCGAGGCCCCTATATAAATGTGAATATTTTCGGAAACGTATTGTCGTTTTATTTTTACTCCAAATATTAAAATTGCTGACTTTAGAGGATTGATTTTTAAACAATTCTTCTGAGAAAGATTCACAAGTGATTTAATGTCAGTGCTTATATGCATGATTGGGTTCACTCGGTGGAAATGAAAGATACAATAATTGTAATCACCTGCATAAAAATGAGATGAACAGAATTCCATGCATTCTTTAAAAGAGGAGGTACCTATATACTGAAAACAATATGGGTCTTAGAATTTATCCCTGTGGAACTCCACTTTTAACATTTAGCGGTTCCGAAAGGTTCTTAAATAATTTTAAAATAAAAAGCAAGTGGACACTGTATATAATCTAATATACTCAAAAGAAGATCAAAATTTATAGTACGAACACTTTCGTGTAATCAAGTAGTACAAGCACAGTGGCGTAGAAGATAGTATATCATCGGCAACTTAAGTAGTGCTGTCTGTAGAGCACCCGTGTTTTTTCCAAATAGTTGGGCAACTGTCTGTTGTACATTATTGTGCGTATTATTTATTAGAAATGTACTTCACAACAGTAAACTAAACTAAACAGTGCTGCAATGTATACTCTGTATAAACATATAGCTGTAATACATGTACATGGGTAAATTTATAGTCCGAACTTAATATACAGACCCTGGCTACTAAATTTGCTTGTGCTTGACTTTCAATTCGAAACAATTCACCTTTTTTGACAGTCCCAAAACAGTTTTAATAATGAGCCGGTTATTCCGACTAAGAGAAATCGAACTCTAGGTGAATACACAGCGCACAGAATTCCTGGCACATACATCACTATTTATTACCGAGATATTTTACCACAGAGAACGCGGCGTTCCCGGTTCAACTGTGCTATATTTCACTTTTTACGAGAAAACAATACCAGCTGGCCCGCATAAAGGCAGTGAGAGATCTGCAGCCAGGGGTGGCTGGCGCGGGGCACCATCCCCGCTCGTCGGATACTTTTAAAATCCCATTGAAGGAGGAACATCTCATTTTAGAACAATTAGTTTCTTTCGCCTCCCATCTCGGACGGCCTTCTGCAATAAGGGAAAATTTAAGTGTATTTCCAGTACGTAAATTTTATCCAAGTTTGAAACAGACCCAATTTATATCAATACTAATTATTGTAATAGGGTCAGCCTATCCCTATCAATGAACGACATCTATTCTTATAATTTTTAGTTTAAAATACTCCTCAAATATTTATTTTTCAATTATATTTCATTAAGTACGTAAAGATACTCATTTAAACATTGGCTAATCAATGTATAACCATAAAATATTTATTTAAACCGACATTTAAACTTTATAAAATTTTCAAAATCAAAGTTATAATTTCTATTATGGAACACACACTTTCTATCTGTTTGATTTTCTTTTTAATTTATTACTTGGCAGGATTTTTATTTTATCACTAGATTTCTTACATTTCATTTTAGTTGTGGCTTTAGCTATAGCTATTAGATAATGATATGTCATATTTTGACTGACAACAACATAATTTTATATATTGTTATAAATTATAATGACTACATTGTTTTGCAAAAACAGTAATTGAAAAAAGTATGACAACATACTTATAAGGTCAAATAACATTTCCTTAAGGAGGATTCATTTATATATGTCCACCCATCAGGAGTTAGTATAAAGTTCTCCCATCAGTCCACAAGGATTGTTATAAATTTATTTGTCCACGACTATTGTAATAACGTATCCATTATGCATGTGTTCCATGGAGAATAATACTATCCATTATTCACTACGGTGAATAATGATTTCATAGTATTCACTGTAGTAAATAATGGGCAAATTCACATGACACTTACCTACACGCTTTTTTTTAGTTACTAATGCCATTGAATTAACTTGGTAGTTTTTGTCATTGCTGTAGTATGGTTTCCTTAGCTAAGTTCAAAGAAAATATTCGTAAAATAAATTTCCGCATTATTGAAAATATATAAACTTACCAACCCTACATCAAGTTACATCCTACCTACAACAAGACTAGGTCTACTTTATTTTGTTTGTATAATTTATGAACATGTTTCTGCATGTTTCTTGTTTGCACTGGTACGCCAATTTCTCAAAGTTTGTTTTTAAAATATTAGTACCTATAACAAACATTGACTATCCTTCAAGAATTGAATTTTGAATTGAATTATTTATTTGAATCATTATGTTAAATTACAATATACAATATACATCATAACACAATAACAAACAAAACTATTTATATATTATCAAATGGGTAGGTATATGTTTAAATTTGTTAGGATACATTGCATATTTATTTATATTGAGACAAAATATCTGCCACTTAAGTCAAATGCGACTTGTCTGTGGCAAACAGTATAGATAGGTGTATACATAATTGTTTTTATATTTCTTTTTCTTTTATTGGTTTTTGTTTATTTCAGTAATAGTAAATTTTCTTTGGAATAAGAAAGATTTTACTAAGATATAACAATAATAATAGTGGACATAAACATAAATATAGTGCAGTTGTTATATCCGTTCAAATATTTTATTAATCAGTTCATTGTGTTCGTTTATCCAAATTTTAGACAATTTAATATAATATCCATATGATTTATTTTCAAATATTTTCAGATCTAGAGATAATTCATTGAAAATCTTTTTCGATATATATATATATATATATATATATAAAGTTTCTTTGGCCCAAGCTTTTTTTCATGAATGGTAGTGTATAACTATGAGTCAAAACAGATCTTGGTTTAGATTTAAATATATATTTCATTATTTGGAGAACATATAATTGCCGAAATGTATGCACTTGCATCTCAATAAAAAGTTGTTGAGTGGGATAATCCCGTGGTTTCCGTAACATTATTTTTATTAACAGCTTTTGCACAATAAAAACTTGATTGATAATGACATTATAAGCGGCACCCCAAGCTATAGTGCCATATGTTAATAACGATTGTACTAACGCAAAATATACAGTTCGCAATAGCCTCAGGTTTAGAATATTTTTTAGTAATTGAAAGGTGTATACTAATTTTCTTAACCTATTACATACAGCAAATACCTGTTCTTTCCATTTTAAATTGCTGTCAATAATGACACCCAAATATTTTATTGAAAACTTTCTATCAATTTCGATTTTACAGTTACAGTTTTTGTATATTTCACAGTCCGGTTCATGTATTCTCAAAGACTGCAGTAGAGGCTGCCCGGCCGAATTTGAAGAAAATGTTAAGAACTTTGTTTTTCCATAGTTTAACTTTAAACTATTAAAATCTAACCATTTTTTTATTTTCTGTAGGCAGACTTCTGTTTTTTCTTTAACATCTAGCCAACTACTTCCTTCGACATATATAGCCGTATCGTCGGCATATGACACTACATTGCATAAAGTGTCCAACTCAAAAATATCATTAATATACAGGATAAATAGTATGGGACCTAATACGGTGCCCTGTGGGATTCCACTATTAATTAAAGTGGCTCACTTACTGATGTACCAATTTTAACACGTAATTACGTCTGGAACCCTATGAAACTACATTTCATGTTTCAAACGATTATTGACAGCACTCTATCCACTTGAAAATGTTCTAATTGATTCTGTAGTCAACCTTCAGAGACAGCAACAGTAGGAGAAGAAGTACCTACAGCTTTGGCTGTCGAAGAGAAATCATCACAACCTGAATACCTATGTTTCCAGTACCTGAGTAACAATTTTCCTGGTTACCTATAACTGAGTTATATAAAGGAACAACCTCATTATTTAAAAGAATATATCGTAAACAATTATTTAAGAACTACTGATAAATTACGAATAAAATTACCACATTAGTGCAATTTCCTATATATTCTCCATAGAACTTTAACATTTTTATAGCTTCAGGACTGAATTTTCTTTTATATGTACCGACACAGAAGTAAAAGAAATATCTTTTACACGATCAACTCTTGACGAAGAAATTACAAGGACATTTATTTTTCACAAAGAAGCAAAAGAATCACACTCTTTTAATGCCTCAAATCTTATTATAATGAGCTTCACCTTGCATGCTATTCAACGAACGAGCTATTCATCTTGTACGAGATATTCATTTTGTATTTCTAAATAGCG
Source organism: Pogonocherus hispidulus (assembly GCA_963924545.1). Classification (NCBI taxonomy): domain Eukaryota; kingdom Metazoa; phylum Arthropoda; class Insecta; order Coleoptera; family Cerambycidae; genus Pogonocherus; species Pogonocherus hispidulus. The sequence continues at coordinate 18,485,788 of OZ004696.1, forward strand.
AACTTGTTCGACCTACATAACTTTTGCACATGTTCTAGCACTAGCAGGTATTGCATATATACATATATGTCTTCAATTTGTATTGTAAATAATGAAGTCAAGACTGCACATTTAGGCGATTTTGGCACAACTTCGATTTTATCATTCTTATAAGTAAATTTGTATCGAATATTGCTCTAAAAATTATCCAACCGATAATAATTAATAAAATGTCAAATATTTCCGAATGAATGACACAAAATTTGATACAAAAGTAGATTTCAACTCGCATTACTTTTGGAAATAAGACCTATGGTCTATCGTTGCAACCCATCCTATGGTATATCTAAAATTTAGGAGACAAGGTAACTACATACATAAATATTACATTATCGTATTGATTTTCCTGGAGCATTGTGAATATTAAATTTCTTTATGACCAAAAGCTTTTACATTCTACAGTCCACAAGCAAAGGCTAATATTATACTAAAATCTCCCGTAAGCATAATATGTTATCATTACAACTTAAATTCAGATGTTTGCAAATATCCCTCTTAAAACTTTGTACTTACCGCGAAGTTATACGTTAATTGAAGTTTCAATGGCTAGATAAGCCAGTTTAATAATATTACTAGAAATGAGAGAAAATTGCTTTCGCGATTTTCGTTATCATTTGTAGCCCTACCGGGGGTCCAGGCCTGCCTGGGGTCACCCTTCGGGTGACAAAAGCATCTAGAATAATATTATTTTTAAGAAAATACATATTAAAGACATTTGAGATAATCCCTTGTATATGATATAAGAAATTTAGAGAAGCTGAATTTTTTTATCTGAAATGATGATGTAATTGTACTAAAGGATTTTTCTTAATAATATTTTGATGAATTGTAAGGATACTCTTATTCTTGATCGTAAAACATCATCATTTTTAAGTGCTGAAAGTAGAAATAATTTTTTAGTAAACATTTTTATCAATTTTATTAATGGAACCCTTCGCTACAGTTCAGAGCCACGCCCGACCTTCGAAAAGGTGTAACGGCCGCGTTAAAAAATATATTGCTATTATAATTGTTGCAGCAAATTAATACGGTAGATATTTTCTTTTGTAAGCTAAGATGATGAATTTTACAGACTGGCAAAATGAACGAATTAATTCCAAGCTTTACCTGCAGAAAGAATAAACATTATGGACAATGAAACAGAATAACTAAACACTAATAAATAAATAATTGGAATTAAAAGTAAAATAAAAAAAAAAGTTATCTCCAGCGTTACTCGAACTTGCGAAATTCAGCATTACGATGTTTGAAATTCATTACCCCACTCTTATATCATTACGCCACCGCGTCACTCGTTATTGTTATGTATGTAAACTATAAGGTGTAAACCTGAAAAAATAATTTTTACCAATATTCTAATTGGAAAAGCATTTCGCTTCAGTACTTTAATAATCAGAAGTGTTTGGCAGTTAGTACTATTGATTCCGTTAGCAATATTTCTTATAGAAAAATTACCTACTGAAGTTTAATTAATTTGACAGTTTTCGTAGGAGGTGCTTGTTGTTAGTTCAACCTCACGTCGGCAGATAAAATGAGAAAGAAGTGGAGACGGACACGACTAGAGATTTTTAAAGACGAAATAGACATAGGACTCGACGAACGGTCTCGAAAAAAATCTCAAAGGATTAAAGAAAGGACGGTAGTTCCATGTGAACCGGTTCTCGAAGCCGTAAAAATTAGAAAAGGAGCGAGGGGCGAAGGAGTTCCGAGTTAAAAGTCGGAATTTCGGCAGGCGTGATGGGGCCATTAGGCGCTAGAACAAACGACGGTGCTAGCCGCATCTCTCTTTTGCCGAACGGCGATCGACGAAAATTTTGCAGAGGTTTTTTGAAAAGGCGTTTAAATTGGGACAACTCGTAGGAAACGGGACTAAAATACGCCTAGGCATAGGAGAAAGGCTTGGGGCGATCTTAAGTCGCCAGCGGAGGTGATAGCTTATAGAAACTTTGTCGATTTGGCGACGGAATTTAGAGTGAGACAGAATCGACGCGATTTAATATATATGAATTATGGAACTGTTGACACTTAAGCTTTTTATTCAGCTTCAATATCCTGTATCTCAAAAATGGCGGTTGAGTATACCATGACTCATTTGAATAATATCTATGTAGATAATAGTAATGGTGAGAAACACACCGTAGTGCCCTCTTTGGGTCTTTGCTACTATCCGTCTGATAATTATTGTCATATTGAATATTGTCAATGGAATCATCACCTTCAAATATCTATGTCGATGTTTCAAAGTTTATCTTACATTTAATAGTCGTATGTTATCCCCATATTCTTATTTTTGGAATTAGGCTATCATTTGGATAATGCACTTGTAAAAGTTAGGTACATAACTTTATTATTAAAAAAATTTAACGAAAACAGAAACATCATTTCAAGAATTTAGTAAGTGTAAATGTTTATTGATAACACTTATTTTGAAAAAAGAATGATTATTTTTGAGGTTTAATTACGTTTTATTGTCGGATCGATCTACACTGATTGATATTTTATAATGTACTGTATATTGTTTTAGTCTATCTTCGCCAGGCGGCGTTGTCAATGCTTTCCGCGGCAAATTCGCCCTTGAAACGGCTTGAACATGCCCCCCGCCTTGAAAGAGCTTAAACACTTTCAACAACACTAATGTTACTGTCACTGATCGGTAATGGGCAAATTTTTGCAAAACTGCGTCGGATGTCCCCTGCTGATGTATGGATAGTTGCCACTCGTCCTATCTGGTCTTTTCCGGGGTGTACTTGGAGTACTCTTCCTAATTTCCACTTAAGAGGGGGTTGATTGTCGTCTTTGATAAGGACTAAAGTTCCCTCCTTTAGATTGCCTTGATTTTTCTTCCAACGTGTACGCTGCTGCAACTCAGATATAAATTCCTTTTGCCAGCGGTTCCAAAAATGTTGCTGTAACTGCTGAATATACTGGTATCTCGATAGTCTGCCAATTGGTATATTTCGTATGTCAGGTTCGGGTGTTGATGTTAGTGATTTTCCAACCAGAAAGTGAGCCGGGGTAAGAGGGGAAAAATCATTGGGATCGGATGAAAGCGGAAAAAGTGGCCGGGAGTTTAGAACTGCCTCGACTTGAACGATTGTGGTATACATTTCCTCAAATGTCAATTTCGACTCCCCCATCACGCGTTTTAAATGATGTTTTGTTGATTTTACGCCGGCCTCCCAGAGGCCCCCAAAGTGAGGCGAATGCGGAGGAATAAACTGCCAATCAATGCTTAACTCAGTGATCATTTTGGTTAGAGATTTGTCGTTTTCGAGCAAAAATTGTCTCAAATTGTTCATTTCTGAAGCGGCTGCTGTAAAATTAGTCCCGTTGTCAGAGAATATTTTGCTTGGCTTGCCCCTCCGCGCTATGAAACGTTTTAATGCTAAGATGAAGCTGTCTTTGGTTAAGTCGGTAACTAACTCTATGTGCAAAGCCTTTGTAGTGAAGCACACGAAAATGGCTATATAACACTTACTTATTTTGCTACCGCGGCCTTTGTGATTTTTAATTTGAAATGGGCCACAATAATCTACGCCGGTACAATTAAATGGTGATCCAGAATTAACGCGATCCTTAGGTAAATCCCCCATTATGGGCTGAATTAATTTTGGATTATGACGAAAGCAGATTATACATTCGCGTATCGTTTTTCTTGCCAAATTTCGTCCTGATAAAGGCCAAAAGGTTTCACGCACTGAAAATAGCGTATGCTGAGGTCCAGCGTGCATGAGTTTCAAATGTTCGTGAATAAACAATAGCTTTGTTAAGTGATGTTTTGAACAAACAAGTATAGGGTGTTTTTTCTCGAAATTGAATTTGGAGTTTTTTAATCGTCCCCCAACGCGTATTATACCTGATTCTACAAACGGGGTAAGACTTAAAATTCTGCCCTTTGCGCCTAATTCTTTGCCCTTGCTTAATTGCTCGTACTCCTTTGGAAAAGATTCCTTTTGCGCGCATCGAATTAATGCATTGAATGCTTCTTTTATTTCAGTTACAGTGAGAGGTTCTGTTTTTCGTTCGTTTTTATTTAATTTACAATTATTTGAAAACCTAAAAATATAGGCTGTAACTCGTTTTAGTTTTTCTAAATTTGAAAAACGTTCAAAAGGAAAAGTATGAATGCCTTGATAGAAAGAACACATAGGCTTTGGCCTCTTTATTTCGGGTAATTGTAATTCATCAATAGAAAGTTTTAAATTTGGCCATGCCTCTTCAGTTTTACACAAAAAATCGGGACCTAACCACCACAACGGTAATTCTTGCAAGTTTTCTGCACTAACGCCTCTAGATAATAGATCCGCGGGATTTTGCTTTGTCGGAACATGTTTCCAAGTGAAATTGCTTGTTAAATCTTGTATTTCGGCCACGCGACTGGAAACGAAAGGTTTCAACGTGCTTGGTGCTGTTCGTAGCCATCCTAACACTATTGTAGAATCTGTCCAAAGGTAACAGTTGTCAAATTTTAGATCTAGAGATGTTAAAACTTTCTTGGCTAATCTGGCTAAAACAAGAGCACCGCAAAGCTCCAGTCTGGGCATGGTTATCGTTTTTAGAGGTGCGACTTTGGTTTTTGCGCATAACAAACGCGTAGTTATATCACCGCTTTCGCTTACGGATCGTACATAAACCACACCTCCATACGCTGTTTCGGAAGCGTCTGAAAAACCGTGAAGTTGAATAAGGTTTGAATTTTTACACAACACAAATCGTGGTATTTTTAGATTATTTAAATTATGCAATTTTTGTCTGAAATTTAGCCATAAAGTATGTAAATCTGACGGTAAGGACTCGTCCCATGAGATTTTGACTAACCATAATTTTTGCAACATCACCTTTGCTATTATAAGACATGGACTTAGAAGACCTAAAGGGTCAAAGACTTGAGCTACATTTGACAAAATGGTTCGTTTTGTAATTACCTGATTTTCAGGTGCTAAATTTATTTTGTAACCAAAGTTATCGTTTTGATAACTCCAGACTAAACCAAGAGTTTTTGTATTTTCATTTGCACCGAGTTCTACGAGTTTTGCGGATGAAATTTCGTTTTCGTTTACGTACCTTAAAATCTCCGGTTCATTCGAATGGAATTTTCTGAGTTCAAAACAGCCAGTTCTCAGCGCCTCGGTTATCTCCTTGCAAAGTCGCGCTGCGCTTGCCTTTGTACTTGCTCCGCTTAATACGTCATCAACGTAAAAGTCGCGTTCTATCACGCGGGCTACTTCCGGTTGTGTCATTTTTACTTCCTCTGCTATTTGGAATAAACATCTGATTGCCAGAAATGCCGCAGATGATGTACCGTATGTCACCGTGTTAAGATTATATATTTGTAACTTGTCGCTGGGATTTTCCCGCCAATAGATTTGCTGCAAAGATCGCTGCGCAGGATCAATAAGAACCTGGCGGTACATTTTGGCCACGTCGCCGGTAAACACATAAGCATGACTTCGAAAACGCAATAAAATAGATAACAAATCATTTTGTATTGTTGGGCCTACCATTTGAAGGTCATTTAATGAATACCCAGATGTAGTTTTAGCCGACGCGTCAAATACGACTCTAAGTTTAGTTGTTAAACTTTCTTCTCGCAGCACGCCATGGTGAGGCAAAAAATATGAATGTTTTGTAGTTTGTTGATTGGATAACTTGGACATGTGTCCCAAGTGTTCGTATTCTCGCATGAATTGCACGTACCGAGTTTTCAAATTGGCGTTAATTTGTAATTTTTTCTCAAGTGACAGAAATCGTTTTTCTGCCTGTTCTGCTGAATCCCCTAGCTTTTCTAAATCATCTTTGAACGGTATCGAAACTAGAAATCTACCATGACAATTTCGCTTAGTATTAACTTTAAAGTGATTTTCGCAATCAAGTTCCTCTTTTGATAAAGATTTTTGAGGAAACCCCTCCTCAATTTCCCAAAATCGGGTTAGCTGATTTTGAAGATCTAAATTCTGGGAAAAATTGCAATGAACCCTGTTTGTCGAAGGTACGCCTATGGGGCCGGAAATTACCCATCCAAATTTCGTTTTCTGTAAAATCGGTTTATTTGTGCCTAAGTTGATCTGACCAATACAGAGTAAGTCCCAAAAGATATCGGCTCCGATGAGCATGTCAATTTTTTCTGGTTTAAAGAAAGTTGGGTCAGCAAGACTAATGTTTTTGGGAATTTCTAATTGCGTAATGTCAAGACTACACGCGGGCAGTGTACTTGTGATTTCCGGTAATATTAAGCAAGTGATATTTTTTGAATAATTGTTGTTTAATGAACGAATAGTTACGTCGCATTTGGAACTGATTTTTGAGACCGTTTGATTTAATCCGGAAACTGCGAATTGAATGTGTCTTGTATGAAGATTTAATTTCTCAGAAAGTTGCTTTGTTATAAAGCTGCACATAGACCCCGAGTCTAAAAGTGCCCTTATGGTATGAGCGCCGCCACTGGCATCTAAAATGCTTACATATGCTGTTGACAGCAAAACTTGGTTTGCATGATTTTGCGCCGATAAAGAAAAGGTTTGCATATTGTTTGTATTATCACCCGTATTAATATTTGTGCTATTTTTGTCGTCAACGCCCGTACTATTTGTCGCTTCAGTTGTAGCCTTTTTATTTTGATTATCATTAATTCTCTCGATATGCAAGAGCGTGTGATGCTTTAGATTGCATTTCTTACAATTACCTGATCGACATGCCTTGCTGTGGTGCCCTGCACGCAAACAATTAATACATAATTTAGCATTTTGTGTAGCTTTTATTCTGTCTTGTATTGAAAGTTTGAGAAAATCGCCGCAACTGTGCGTATAATGTCCCTTTTTGCAATACGTACAATAACCTTGAGTTGAACTTTGTGCAGATGAAAAAAAGCCTCTAGCGCTATGACCGGGTTTTTGTAATTTGCGTTCGTTTTGATTTTTGACCTCTAGCGTTTCTAGAAGGTCAGCCCTACCCTTTAAAAACATTTTGAGATTTTCTAACGTAGGCACTTCGTTTTCGATTTTGTACTGCTCCCATTCACGGATTGTGGTCGGGTCTAGTTTTGTACAAATTAAATAAATTATAAGAGTATCCCATTCGCTTGTTGGTTGTTTTAGCTGCTCCAGAGCTCTTAAGTGCTTTGACACGTTGTCTAATAACGCGCGAATTTTTTCTGCACACTCTTTTGTTATGGGCTCTATATTAAATAACGATTTTACATGGTTGTGAATTAAAAGACGAGTATTGTCAAATCTATCACACAATGATTTCCACGCAACTGTATAATTTTTTGAGCTGAACTCGATTGATTTGACAATTTCTGCTGCCCCCTTTTCCAAACATGCCCTGAGATAATGAAACTTTTGAATGTCCGATATGTCTGGATTGTTATGGATGAGAGATTCGAACGTGTCGCGAAATTCTAGCCAAGCATGATATTCTCCGTTGTACTTTGGTAGCTGGATAGTAGGCAATTTTAACCCTTGTGAAATTACCTGTCCATTTGAATTGTGTGTAAGAACACTACCAGCACGAGATAAGACAGAACTATTATTTTCAACTAAATCGTTTTTTTGATATTGCTTTAGAAGTTTTTTCGCTATCGCAATTTGAGAATAATATTTTTGCTCGAAATCGTTTCGCTCTGTATATTGTTCATCCGCATTTTCCACTAGAATTTCTATTTGTGTTTGTATCTCGTCAAATTCGTATAATAAAGACTGTTGTGTTTTTTCCAGCCAATCGTCGAGTTTGATAATGTTAATGTCCTCTAAGGGCTTATTGTTTGACATTAATTCGTTCAAGCTATCTAAGAAATTTGAAAAACTTGTTAATTTCGCCTTTTGCGTGCCTCGCTTTCTTATAAGCTGTGCAACGTCCGTACTCATTTTTGTGATTTGATAAATGTGTAATTTTAATTTATTAAGTAGGTAAATGTAGCGATATGAATTAAATTCGTACAAGTCGAGACACTTCTAAGAATGGAAAAGGTAAACAAAGATAAAAAAAAATTGGAATCGGCTCACCGGTGTCTCCTCCAGTCGTCCACCTCGTCTCTAGCTGCGTTTCTGTGGTGAATCGCCAGTTGGTTTGCTGGGCCACTGTGCTGTGTGCCGGCCGCGTGTCTTCTATTGGTTAACAACAGCGGTTGCCGGTACGTACTTTAGTTTTGCTCAAAAAACTTTGTTTTTACTTATTGCTTTTGTATTTAACTGTTTAATCGGACTACGAAGGACCATATGTTTATTGATAACACTTATTTTGAAAAAAGAATGATTATTTTTGAGGTTTAATTACGTTTTATTGTCGGATCGATCTACACTGATTGATATTTTATAATGTACTGTATATTGTTTTAGTCTATCTTCGCCAGGCGGCGTTGTCACTGCTTTCCGCGGCAAATTCGCCCTTGAAACGGCTTGAACAGTAAACATTATAACAATTACCTGCTTACCAAAAATTATAAACCTACACAGCACTTAATAAGTTTAAACAAATTGAACATCAAGAAGTTACCGTCTCGGTATAGTAACATTTTAAAAGTGTTTTATTCTAACGAAAATGAAAAAAGCTAGGTCTACATATTGTTCAAATTGCGGACCGTTCGCGACAACATAGGCCTTACAGCGTTTTCTAATTCTCACTTTAATTTTTAACATATCAAATATATTTTGACTTAAATCACCACAGGTGGATGTCAGTAAATACCTGAGAATCTGCACAGGTATTGGTGGATGAGGTTCCCTGACAGAATATTCTATCAGGAAACCTCATTCTGTACTTCGAGATGCCTTCAATCATAGCATTCACTCGGGGGCTCCGCTTCAATGCATATATCATCACACAATTGGTAAGAATACACAATATCAGCTTTTCACCATTAGAAAATTTATTATATGCCATTTTAATGTTATGTAAAATTTGAAATACCTAATAATGTTAAATTATTTTTTATATTTAAATTACAAGTTTATTTGACCAGCAAAATTGATTCCAAAGCAAGTTTGATAGCAAAAAATCGTGTTTATAATTAGGTATTATTTTGTTAAGAAAGGACATGACATGGTTTCATAAAATATCGATTTCTCTGTAACGGTGTTTTATGGTTTTATGAAAAAACAAAAAAGTGTAAAAATACCTTTTTGTAGAGAAATGGGTAGGACATCGAAATATCGTATTATTTTAAAAAGTTAGTCAATTGGGTAACATTAACAATATTTTTTTAAAGGTGGGTCCCAAGAGTGTAAATTGCACGCCACTGGCTATTCCCATCGAACTGAACTTTTTTGTAGAAGTAAAGATTCATAGTAGCATCAACCAAATAAAATTTTAAAGCAATTGGTTTATTATTGTCAGAGATGTAAATAAAAAAAGAAAAATTTTTTCCGAGATACACCCTGTATCTCGGAAACGGTTAATATTTGGAAATAAGTTTATATACCACAGTCCCATTATTTTGACTGGATCTACATGCTTCCAAATTTCTTCAAAATAAAACTGGGACACTGTGTAATGTAATTATGCAACTTTGGTTAGGAAATCAATTTACTAAGTAATTGCTTGGAAATTCACACAGTTTAAATCAAGAAAAAATCACAAATATATTTCGATTTAGCCCTAAAGTAATGTGATAGAACCTGTAGAGCCTACCCTGACTGCTTAAATATCCATGACCCACGGGAACAAAGGGCAGCGGTCAGAAGGGAAGGCTGGGTGTGAATCAGGGGAAATATTGAAAAACGCACATGAGCCTCTCCAGTACCCCAAGGATTAGCGATTACTGAATTTAGCGTGTCGGATTACTTTCTGGCCATTTTCACGGTCTATTTTCATGTATTTATATAGAAAATGTGATTAAAGAGAATACATAAATGAGTTCTAGGAATTTAACAAGCCAATCCACTGGGAACTAATTTACATGTACAGTATTACTAGTTTTCTTCGTATTCCTGTAATTCGTACTTCCGTTGAATGTCGATTCCTTTTATAATAATTACATGGATGGCATTTGATGATTTTCCTGGGCAGTAAATAAAATATATCTTCCACGAGAAAGAAATATAGAAAAACCTCACATACACATACCATGTGCAGTGTTTCCTAATATATTTTATTGTTGCTAGCTCTTTATAACAGAAAAAAGTACGTATATAGAAAAAAGATGATTGAGGAAGTCCTTATTATGAAGTAATTTAACATCTTATTAGAAGAATTGAACACAAACAATAATACACACACATACACATAATACAATTGTTTCCACTTTCAAAGTAATTTTCAAACAATGATTCAACATAGAATTATTTACAGATCGTCAAGGTATCCAAAAGTTGGATTATTGAAATTATATTATTATTGTTGATGTTTGTGAATCGGTATTCTAAGGTATTTAATTTTGTAGAACAGTATAGGATTTAGATGCTATTTAATTTAGGAAAAATATGATGTTGATGTTGTTGATGAGAGTGATTTTCAGAAAAAGCAGATCTCGGTTATTATAAAAGATACGAACTCTGTTAGATTGGGGCAAAGTTGCGCAATTTGGTGACCAATAATATGCGTGAAAAAATATAAGACTTATATGATTAGTTTTTGAGATATTTGGAAAAAACTGAAATTTTGTATTTTTTCTCAAATAATTCATTTATTATTACAGCCACTCTTCTAATTTTTAAACATCATTAGGGCAACTTTTTACGTAGAATCTGAATCTGCCGACCGTTCTTTCGTAGGAGAAAAATGCGATTCTAGATCAAAAAAATTGTTTTATCATGCGTGCTATAGAAATAGTATAGGATAGGCAGAAAAACTATACAAAATAAACCTTAAATAGTCCATAGTTACATTTTCTTTGGTTAGGTTAATTAGGATTTAAATCAAAAACAGCTAACAGGAAATTTATTTTTTGTATTGTAACCTGATTTAAAAAAATAATAACTTAATAAATAACATATAAGTGTAGGAATTGTTCACCATCTACTTCTGGACACAATCCTACTCGTATTGAGTAGAATTGTGAAATGAAATTCTGCAATGCAGATACAATGTCCCTTCTTATTTTTATTCTCAAGGTAGTAATAATATTCCTCGGGAAATCATCAGCATCATTTCAAATTCTCAATCATAATATCTTAAAATATGGGAGACTTAATTTACAATAATGTGTCGAGCATATTTTTCTCTTGCAATATCATCCCCAATTTTGCTCTCACAAACTAAGCCGAACACTCCAAGAGTTGTTGGTTTACTCCATGGGTCTTCGATGTACTATATACTATCATTATATTTATGTTAGCCTACTTGTGAGAGAAAACTGTATGCTGCTAAATCTCCACAAATTGGGGTCGTTAACTCTTAGAATGAATTGACTGAGCATTCACAGTTCCTGGAACAATGAATAAGACGCATAAGGAATATCCATAATAGAAAACACCAGAGATACAAGGTTTTCGCTATAAATGTGCTGTGATTTGGCTTGTTTGGGTGGGGTTGCTAGCCACACAACAATCTCAGACCCATTTATCGTGCTAGTATTATTTGTCGTAAGCTTGCTTCTAATTAGTCATTTTAGCCAAAGCAGACTTACATAATGCAGAAGTTATAAACATATTTAATACTTTTATTACTATAGCCTCGCAAGAACTATAATAAAGGAAATTCGTATGTTTTGATAATTAACATCCAGGATTAATGAAGGTCAAATCTTAAACCTTTTTTATTTTACACCGTATCTGTCTTCACACTCAAAAATATAAGGAATATAGCAATACTGTGCGTTATAGCTACAGGATTTATTTTTCAAATATTACAGATTTTAGTAGATCGTTTTCTCACGAATATTTTTGAAGAACTCTTATTAACCAAAAGTTATTAAAATAATTAAGATATCAATTGAAATATGCTTGAGACACAGGTTTAATGATTTGGTGTGGTCTCACTCAGTAGGTCGGAACTAAATATTTTCATTTAAATCTATTTTTATATTTTTTAAATTACAATTAAATAAAATAATAATTAGAATAAATAATAATACCTAATAAATAAAATTAGAGCAAAATAGGTCCTGCCTGCATAAACAGTTTTTTATTGTAATGTAATTAATTACTAATTTATAAATGTATGTATTAAATTATGTAACTAGTTAATATTTAATTAATCAATTGATATTTATATTTATGAAATAAAGCATAGGTATATAAATAATGAGGGACTAGGTAATGTTGCACATTATTAATATCTACCCCCGTTCATTATAATGAACGGGGATGAAAAATTTAAACGAGAAAATTTGTGGCAATATTTAATATTGACGGTTAATAACTAAACCGTAATAACTGGTATCAGTGAATATAATGGCTGAATAATAACATGGTATATTAAACAGACATGAGAACAATAATGCATTTATTTTATTAAGCTATATGTAAATCAAGAGTTACATAAAATTCAAAATATCTACGTTTATGTTTTATAAAATATTTCCTATTTCTTTCATTCGTCTTTACATAATATTACGCAACTAAAGTTTTATCTTATTATTCAAATGAATTCCAATAGCTCTCATATTATCTCTCCATTCCCAAAGTAACTTATATAGCCACGTGCTATAAATTATATTTATGCACGTCCGATAGTTATCTTACTTAACCATTCTTAGAAACCAAAATGCGACTTCACCGTCGCTGCTGACAAAGCTTTCAAAAGTTATAAAATCGATCTTCCTCCGATCCGAAAGTTGATCCTCCTGCTGGGTATCATGTTTTGGCTGATTCAGCACTTGACTTAAGACAGTTTGTTAAGGTACTCCGCTCTTAAGCAATTGAGTTAGGCGCTTCTTCAGCTCCTCCTAGTCGTTTCCTTTTAAGGGAGAGGTTGTCGAAATATGTGGATGCCTCATCCTCTGGATTGCCTCTTCCCCTGGTCCTAGGTATCGGAGACTTTAGAAGCCTCCCCTCCTGATCCGATGGCATCGGACTTTCATTAGCAGTAGGATTAATCCCAATCTGCATGAGTTCCCCAATTGCCTGCGAATCAAGGGTTTGACCTCCCTCGTCCAGTTGGTTTTTTACTGTGTCTTCTTCCATAAAAGTCTCACGAATAGCAAGGGATACACCACGGCAGAGCCCCGCATTACCGTGGTTTCTATCTATTAGCTTTCTTCACTGTCGTATATCCATTGCGGTTTGGAGATAGCGCATGCACTGAAGTTCAACGCTGTAAGTGTGATATATAAGTAACGGCATCTAGGACGAAAAAAGCTAAGCACGAGGCCGAGGCACGAAGTTTTATGTGGAGTGACTATTTGATTACAGTATCCTTCCACATCTGCATATTCGCAACAATAAAGCTTCGTACTCTTCGTAGATTGTATACTTACAATATTTTAAGATACAACTTTCTGAGGGCATACATCCTTTAGTACTGTACGTAAAGTAGTAAAGTATTGGAAACTATATCGCGGGATGCCTTCTTTGCTTCAAAGTTAATAATAATACATATCTGTACAATTTTAAACAATCCACAGTAATCTTAAAAGGAGTCCTTCGATATGGACTTCAAATAATGAGGTGTAATTGCACCTTCTGGTAGTATCTTTGTAAAACACAGCCTACTAACTGACAGCTTACAGAACCTTTTATTTTTTAAATTTATGGCTGAAATTTAACATTTTTGGAAAATTTACAAATAGAAAATTTCTATATTATCACAAAAATCTTGAATTATTCCGAGGTTAAAACCAGGAGTTTGCTCTTCTAAATATTCCTTAGATATTGAGGTCGTCCTACACATTTGAGTTTATCCAACTTTTTTTATATATAATTAAGTTACAAATTTATATTTACTATCATTTTGTTGCAATTATAAATTACCAATTACCAGCTACCCATTTATTTTATAACCAGCTCAGTCGTGTCACATTATTACTATAATGAGAAAATCTCCTATTACAGTAACAAAGTATGAGTGAAGACCAATTTAATCCCCCATGGAATAATTTGACTGATTTGCAAAAGGGCGCAACTCAATTCGAACTTGTTGTATTGAATCTCTCGTAATAGGCAACTTGTGAGACGTAACAGGCTTTTAATTGAATGTTTTAGATCCCGGGGGTGTGCCCGTTGGTCAAGCAATCATGTAGCAAATCTGCATCAATCTGTCTGTAAATCGTTTACCGCGCCCAACCCATCTTTTGCACATAGCCCCTTTGCAAAGTGATTGTTATTTCATTAGAACCAAATTGATTTTACGCCAATCAGTTTGTGGCCTCTCGATATTGAAGCAGCAATGGACCAACAAACTTAATATCAGTCTTATGACTTTCAATGCGATATTTCGCTTCGGGGGATATTGAGAATTTCCGTTTGCATCTAATAATTGACTGTTTAAGTGGTTTTATTGCAAGTCAGCCGCCTGCTTTTGAAGATAATACATTTCTATTTTAAATTTGGGAATTAATAAGAGTACGGGAATTTTATTACCAAATTCATATTTGCATGAGTCTTATTTTTATAAATTTGGGATGAATATACATTTGAAATATTTGTTTAACAAATCTACAAATATGTAAGATATGCTGTAAAACGGTTTTAGAAGTTGGAAATTAAAAGTGATATTTTACAAAAATTTTTAAAATGTTAACCAATTGCTTCAATACAAAGATTGCAGTGGCTCACAGATTCTATGGAAGATTTATGGGATTTTTTAGCTTCTAAAACCAATTCTCGTTGGACATTTTGATACACTTCTGATGATATTAGTTGGATTTCTTGACGTATTCAACTTTATATCATTAATGCTATTTGCTCTATTAAAATGTAGATTTTAAAGTAACCCCATAAGAAAATGTCTAAAGAGGATAGAATTAATTCCATCGCTGATAGTGTGACAAGAAACATTTTGCTCAAAATTCATTGCTCTTTTATTTCCTTGCCCTCTAAATCCCAAAACTCTCTGTAACTAAACTCTCTGTTTTAGTCCCTAGTTTGAGACCTTACTATACTTTTATTTCATTTCATTTAGAAAGAGTATCTCTCTCTTTTGCGATTTTAAGAAATAAAATTCGATAGTCGAAAAACTCTTTTAACATTGTCAAGCTTAATACGATTACGCAACCTAACCTTCATGAACGGAAAATAGTGTCATCCAGAAAACATTTAGGGATTCAAGGCACTGGATAAGAAAGGGGAGATAATGAAATAATTAACAACTGTCCCAGAATACCGTCTCCTGTTTGTGTGTTTGCAAGAAGAATGTGTGTGCCGAACAGATGTTGGTCTAAGAGGCAACAAATTCTCCCTCAGACTCATAAATATTTGCTGGGTTAGAGTGCCAGGCTATTTGTGAAAATTTTCATCGTCCTATTGTATTGCATCACTTGATAATGTATCTAGGAATATAATACAATATTAAATCAAAAAAAAATAAACAATTACAATTAAGAGAAAGCTGTTAAGGCCAAGCTACTAGTAAGTCTATCGTCAGTTTTTAGTAAAATTGTAAGTGTGGTAAGGCGTATCGTATAATATATTTTTAGTTCAACAGCGAGAAGCACCGCTCAACTTTATTAAAAATTAACGATGCTATCATTGGATCTAGTTTTAACTAACGACCAGCAATGTAATTTTTCTTCTTCGCGATATAACAAATGCTATTAGTTCTTGAAACACATTTACTAAAAAATCACTTGGTATTCTCTCACAAATACATTGCTAATGTTTTCTTATACGTTAATTATTTTATTATTAATTAGTATACTTATATAAATTTATTATTTATTTCAGCTATATAGCAGATAAAACTATAGATATATAGAGTTATAGATTGAAATAAAATATAGATTAGATATATATTAGGTGTATTAGATAAAACACTGCACATTCTGAATATACAGGGTGTCCACCTAGTGCGCGTAAGTCCAATATCTGGGTTAATAAAAGAGATAACTTAATTTTTTTTTCTACAGGGTTGTCTAATATCCCGAGCTGCACAAAATGAAAATATATTTACATATTCAGGGTGTTCAGTTTTTCCTGGACAGGTACCAACTTCATTTTTTTAAATGGAAACCTATATTTTTTATGGCATTATCGAATTCTACGTAAAAAATTAGTGGGACTTTGTGCATAACACTGCTATTGAAATATTGATAGTTTTCGAGATATTTGACTTAAAATTTTTTTTTCTTATGTTTCGTCACTTCTAATAGTTGACATAATTATGGTTGTATGACAGCTAGAAATTATTTTTTTTTCAGAAACTGTAGAGTGAAGATGGCTCTTTCGAAAAACGTATCAAAAGTTGACCTGCGATATACAGGGGGCAACAGAAATCGTGCCAAACCTGATGGTTTAAAATTTAAAAAATCTCGACTTTTTCAAATGGAACACCCTGTGTTTTATGATTTCATTAGATGCCTTTCTGTAGACTCTACAATTTTATAATAGCTTTCCCTATACCTAAGTTGCGTAGTTTTTGCAAAAAACCCACTTTTATGAAAAATACCCGATTTGCGCACTCCTTTGACGGAAAAAATATTGTAAGGCTATTTATTTTTATAAAATGTATTAGTTTACACTTCTTAAAATAAAAATAACTGAAAAATTTAGATAATTTCAGTTTAATAAACAAGTCTTTATGGAAAGTTACCATTTATTTGTAAATAAAAGTAAAAAATCATAAAAGCTCTACATGTAATTAAGAATTAGCAAAACTGGCGTATGCTTTAGAAGAAGTTCATGGGAATTATTTGCTAGCAGCACGTATTTATAGAGATTCCCACGTGCTGACTGTTTTGAAAATGTGAAAGAAAGATTTGAAAGAACAGCAAATAGGAATTATGAGAAAACTACCAGGAGACATGGGAGTAACAACGATAATATTTAGTTTAATGTTGTGGTTTCTGCTGTTGAAAATCCAAAAATATTAGTATCAGAAAATCAGTAGAAATCTTGGAGTTTTCAAAAGCTCGACAAATAAGATATTGAAGAAGAAGTTTCATACGTATCATATTGAAAACCAAACGGTGTTACCGTAGTTAGAAAAATTATTAGTGAAATGGATGAATATACATAGAGTATTGAAAAAAGAATACGCAATACTCATACAAGCAAGCTAACCTAAAGTAAATGCTCAAAATGTCCACCGTTGTTTTCAACACAAAGCATTAATCTACGACGAAAATGAATGTGAACATTTCTTAACATTTCGGGAGTTATGGTTAGAAACTCATTTTGGATATTTTCTTTCAAGTCTTGCATATCCGTTGGTGGTACTTCGTATACTCGCTCCTTGATATAACCCCACAAGAAAACGTCCAGAATATTTAAATCAGGTGAACGTGCAGGCCAAGGAACTGGACCACCACGACCTAACCACTTATTTGGATATACGTGGTTTAGGTGTTCTCTAATCTGAAATATGAATAGATAATAGGAAAAGTACTACAACAATAAAATAATCACAGTAACGCCAAAGTGGAATGTGGAGGGGCACCATCATGCTGAAACCATTGTTGAACCAAATAATCAGCGGGCATATTCTGTAGCTGTAGAAGGGGAAGTTCGTTTTGCAAAAAATGCAAATACACATTGGCATTTAAATTGCCTTCAAAAAAGTACGGTCCAACAATATGTTCTCCACAAATTCCAGCCCACACGTTCACTTTGAAACGATGCTGATTATCTAGTACCCTCAATAATCTTGGATTATTGTCAGCGTAGTGATGAAAGTTGCGACGATTGGGTAAGCATGTGTTTGAAAATGTTGATTCGTCAGTAAACAAGACATTCATAAAAAAGTTTGGACTTTCCTGAATTTTATCCAATGCCCAGTGGCAAAATTGCAGGCGGTTTAGGTGATCTTGAGGTAACAGTGCTTGATGGTTTTTAATATGATACGGATGAAAATTATTCTTCTTCAGTATCTTGTTTGTCAAGCTTTTAGAAACTCCAAGATTATTACTGATTTTCCTGACACTAATATTTGGATTTTCAACAGCAGACGCCACAACATTAAACTGAATATCGTCATTGTTACCGTCATGTCTCCTGGTAGTTTTCTCATAATTCGCATTTGCTGTTCTTTCAAATCTTTCTTTCACATTTTCAAAACAGTCAGCACGTGGAAATCTCTGTAAATCTGGATTATTTGCTTTGTAAATACGTGCAGCTAGCAAACAATTTCCATGAGCTTCTCCTAAAGCATAAACCATTTTCACTAATTCTTCTTTTGAATAGTTCATTGTATGCACGCTTAGTACTTACTCTAAACTCGTACGTGAATATTCAGTAAAAGAAGAAATGACATGTAAACTGATTGTCACAAATTTTATTGCGTGACAGACGCTCACTGCGTTTTTCCCGAGAAAGGAACGTGCGCAAATCGGGTATTTTTCATAAAAGTGGGTTTTTTTGCAAAAACTACGCAACTTAGGTATAGGGAAAGCTATTATAAAATTGTAGAGTCTACAGAAAGGCATCTAATGAAATCATAAAACACAGGGTGTTCCATTTGAAAAAGTCGAGATTTTTTAAATTTTAAACCATCAGGTTTGGCACGATTTCTGTTGCCCCCTGTATATCGCAGGTCAACTTTTGATACGTTTTTCGAAAGAGCCATCTTCACTCTACAGTTTCTGAAAAAAAATAATTTCTAGCTGTCATACAACCATAATTATGTCAACTATTAGAAGTGACGAAACATAAGAAAAAAAAATTAAAAGTCAAATATCTCGAAAACTATCAATATTTCAATAGCAGTGTTATGCACAAAGTCCCACTAATTTTTTACGTAGAATTCGATAATGCCATAAACAATATAGGTTTCCATTTAAAAAAATTAAGTTGGTACCTGTCCAGGAAAAACTGAACACCCTGAATATGTAAATATATTTTCATTTTGTGCAGCTCGGGATATTAGACAACCCTGTAGAAAAAAAAATTAAGTTATCTCTTTTATTAACCCAGATATTGGACTTACGCGCACTAGGTGGACACCCTGTATAGAAAAAATTTTTAAGAAGAATTGAAAATCACAGTTTACATTTTATTACTTTTTTAAATTTATTTATGTGTTATCACTAATAACGTCTTACCCGAAGATGAGAATATTAATTTCAAAAGTATTATTTTCTATATGTACACATATTCTAATCTTAAATTAAATAATACATATTTAAAGAAAGATATTGTTTTCCCCTGTGTAAACTAAACTTGAACTAAAACAAATGTTGATTTTCCAATGTTACAAGGGCAGTTACGTTCCAAGTTCAGTAAAGTAAATTCCCTTACAGAAGCCTTGCTTGTTAAACGCAACTGTAATCTCATTTGTCCCTGAACTCGAACGCCAAAATGAACAATTTAAATTAAATTAGCAATTCACATGCTGCAAAAATGAGAAAATTATTGCTTGATGTAGGAAACGGTATCACTGATTTGTTATTATTACAAATAGTAATAAGTATATACAAGAATAAAGTATAGCCTTATGCCTGTTTATACATAATATATACTGAGCTCCATTTAAACGAAAATTTATATGGGGACGCTTTAGCATAATGCGAGTAATATGATGAGCCTACTGACAACACTACCCAACTTCCGGTTTAACTGGAAGTGATGCCAATTATTTTTCTAAATATATATTTGCCCTCTATGTTTTTTAGATTTAAATAGAGCTTGACATTAGCTATTCAGTGACATAAGGTTATATACGTTTAATTTCAGTAATTCAAGAGGTACCTATTAGCGTATTGTCAGTATGTAGCGTATTAGCAGTATTGTTACTGAAGAAATGTTATATCACCTTATATGACTAAATAAATCTAAGAAAAATATACAGGGATCTCATTTAGAAAAAATGGTTTCATTTACGGTTAAATCAAAAGTTTATATTTTCGATTTTTTAGAATTTTAAATCGAAATTGAGAGTTAATATTTTCAGTAGGCTCTGAAGTATCAGATCTGTCATTATGCTAAAATGTTCCTATATATTTTTTCGCTTAATTTACTATTACTTTTTTCTGCTACTGTATGGAAAAGTTATAAATTCACTATCAAAATAAGTTAGGAAAAGTAGATTTTTTTCACAAAAGTACGGAAAGTAAATCAATAGACACAAGAAAATACAACTTTACTTATTAACTATTTACAGTAAATATAGGTAACTATAATTGGCATAAATTAAAATATAATTCTACCTATACTATAAAAATTAAACGCGCTTAATAAGAACAACAAAACAAAAACAAAAACAAAAAAACTTGCAAAACCCTGTATTTTCAGAGCAATCTATTTGTTTTTCGGAAAACAGTAAAGCGCTTTATTATGGATCTATTTAAGCCAATGACAGCAAAACTATTAAAGATAATTATATAACCTTATATGGCATAATTTGGAATTGGAAAGAATATCTAACGGAAAATCGTAAAACATACAGGCTGTCTCATTGAAAAAACTGAGGTTATCTCGTCTGCTTGAACATAGAACGGCGATAGGAAAAAATCTAAAACTACCATGTAAAACTTTGGAAAAAGTATTCAAATGCCTTTCTTTGAGACACCTCTATCTCAAGAAATAAAGATTTTACAGCCATTTAAAAGTGAGACAATATGTAGAGAATACAGTGTACAAAATATAGTATTAATTCTGAGAATAAGTACCTTCTTAGTACTTCTATCTGAATAAGACACGTAGAACGTAGAATTTATTATAGCTATTAAAATTTCAACATAGGATTTATGTATTACTTAACTATTAACTTAAACCTCAGTTACCATATTTTTTCATTATGGAAGAGAAAATTTAAATTGCCTGATGAATAATATATTATTCTGGCAACTTCTAAAATGTTCATGACTGGTGATGTTAATTTATTAACAGCCTGAATTTGCGAGAAAATCTTTTGATGTTACAACATTTAAGTACTTTGATTGCTTAAGGAAAATTCTAAAATCAGAAATATAAACAATAAAATGAACTTACAAATAATTATAAGTTTACGTTCAGAATTTTTAACTTGCAAAGTTTACCGTGCGTTTTTATTTAAAGGCACAATATAACTGCTTCTAAAATCTGTGATTTATTTAATAATGATTTCGGTTGGTCCAAAGTAAAACCTCGTAGAGTAAATTCACCGTTTGTCTGTGTGTATAAAGTATAAAGTGTTGATTGAATAATTTAATAAGACACGCAACAGAGTGGAATCGGGATGTTTGACATACTCATTAAAAAAAAAGGTAAATCTTAATATTTTTTGTCTCATATGAAAACTGCTACCAAGTGGTCATGTAATATCAAAATTTTATTCGAAAATCGGAAAGATTGTCCAAGAAATTCTGATGAAGAAAATGTCGATTCCACTCGGTTTGGAATGGCTATGTTTTATTAAACGTAAAATCAATAAATACGTTTTGATATATTTGAGTTTTTGTCATTTAGGTTTTGTATATGCGTACCTAGCAATGTTATATAATTTTGGTAGGACTGTTACTTCAAGGAGATGGGAAATTCTACTGAAATATAAAATATTTAAATTATTCAGTAGAATAACTAAAACTTAGTTCGCCAGAGGCAAGACAAACAACCCTCAAGTAGATACTCAGTAAACCATAAACATTTATTTACTAAGTTTGTTAGAGAAGATAAATTCGTTAGAGACTCTGTTGCTTAAGAATCCTGCAGAAGGATAATAAATGATAATTAATGGCCTATTAATTTTAAGGATACAGAATTAATTGAAATGAATTTCGTAACTACAGATGAATTTTCCGTGCCATGAAAATGTCTGAAAATATCTTTATTGAAGACATTTATGAGAATAGCCACGCTAAAAAATATTATTTGAACGTGATAAAGGAAAAAATCACAATTAATATCTTGGACCACTTCTATTACGTTGGTCACCACTATGATTACGTCATCAATAATTCTGTCCCTTTCCGATTGAGGGCGATACCTCAGTGTCTCAATCTCCGGTACAGAAAAATGCGTCTTACTCATTGTCGCTGATATGTATGGAAATGGTCGATTATTTCTAAAGTAAGATAGCTAGCAAAAAACGTCAAACACAAAAGTTTTATGGTTCAGGATCAGTCAAAAAGTCATGGAAAAACAGAGTTGCTCTTTTTGAATGGAACACCCTGTATATTTTTTCATGTTTAGTTAACGCGTACCTTTACGAAGGAACGTTCTATTCTTCTTCTGCCAAATCCCACTCGTTATTGAATTAATAACAGAGAAATTTGATTCGTACTTTTTTAAGAAAATTGATGCACTCAAAAAATTTCCGATAATAATTCAATCACTAGGGAGATTATAAGTGCAAATTGGATAATCGTAACTTTATTTTATTATATTATTTTTCTTATTCCGGTTAGTAACTTCGGCCTATTCCGTGATCCAATAAGGCCAATCACCTACGACAAAGGACGAGCAACATCCAACCTAGAAGTTTTGTGGAACCCCAACTTTTGTAGTAGGGTAGAGATCTTTTACTTGCCTACTATTTCGTAGAGATTTCCGAATTTATGTCCTGTTAAAGAGATGGTTTTCTACACTAGTAAGTGTCTACTTTCTGAATTCACCGACATACAGACCACTAGAAGGTGCGAGCAGGCATCATGGATCTTCACTGCATGGTCAACCATCCAAGTACTTACCGCGGACCAATTCGTAATTTTATAATAACGATTGGTAGTTATGTAGATAAAAGGTATGTTGTAATTTGCTACGAACAACCTTATACGAGTACGTAATTGATATATTTTAAAAGCGATCCCTTACCAATCTGATGGCACCCAAATAATAAATCTTTGGCAAGTTTATAGCTACAAAATTTTATGTTGAACTTTGTGACTATAAACTTGCCAATGAATACATCGTTTTTCATGGCCTTTGATATGTGAAGATATAAAGTAATTTATAAGTTGAACCTCACGTGTTTTACACATTGGACAAAGTCACGTGTCTGATCCACGTTTCTTAACTTACAAATAAAAGGATATAAGATGACATTCTTACTACCTACGGGGGCACACTTTTGAGGACAGTAGTAGATGTTATAAATCACTCTTGTTTATTTTTGCTTTGTTAATTTTTAAAAATATGACGAAGTCTATAATAGATATCTTTAAGATTAGATTGGGCCTGCAAGTAACAAGTCAAGCATTATTTTTTTATTTATATCTCTTACAGTAATAAACCAATTGTTTTCAAATTTTATTTGGTAAATGCTACTATGAATCTTTACTTCCACAAACAGTTTCAGCTCAATGGGAATGGACATGACATGGTTTCATAAAATATCGATTTACTCCGTAACGGTGCCTTTTACGAAAAAAATGAAAGAATACGTTTTTGTAGAGAAATGGGTGGGACATCGAAATCGTATTATTTTAAACGTTAGTCAGTGGCGTAACTTTTATTTTTTAGAAAAGTGATCCGAGAGTGCAGGTTGCGCGTCACTGGCTATTTCCAATGAGCTGAAACTGTTTGTGGAAGTAAAGATTCATAGTAGCTTTTACCACATAAAATTTGAAAACAATTGGTTTATTACTGTAAGAGATATAAATAAAAAAGAATTTTTTCTTCATCTTCAACACCCTGTATCTCAGAAACGGTACGGATTTGGAAGTAAGTTTATATAGCAAAGTCCCACTATTTTTACTGGCTCTACATGTTCCCGAATTTTTTCAGCATAAAAATGGGACACCCTGTATAGTGTACAGAAATATTTTTTTTTCAAAAATGTTTGTTTTTAAGAAACCATTGACAATAGATTACATAATACTATATCGTAATACATAAAAAATTCCTTATATCTTATATCTATCGATATTTTTCAGAGGATCTTTAAAAGTTGTAACATACAGGGTATTCTATTAAAAACATTTTTGTAATTCTGCCTATTTAACACAAATATCAAAAATAATTTAAAAATAACGGCTAATGCAATTATTCATATTGATTAGCATGAAATTGGCGCAACATTCTCTAGTTAATAGTATATTATGTTACTAGGAGTAGAAGGCGAACATTATTTTGTTGAGCCCAGAAGCTTATACAGCCGAGGCGTTAGCCAAGGCTGTGTAAATTGGGCGAAGCACATAAAGAGCTTTATACTCCGAGTGACATATATTATTTTTTCTTCGAGCGTCAAAATTAAAACTTAATTTCTTTAGACACTTATGCTTGTATAAAAGCGATCTAAGGGGACGTCAAATTTCAAATTGACAGTTCTGAAAAATCATGGCTACATGACTCTTTTTTAATCCGTTGTTATGGTTACACTTTTACTTTTTTGTACTAAGTAAAAAATGATAATATATTTTAACTAGGACAACAATAGGCCTTTTCTATAATACCTCTTACATAATTTATGTATTATTATACGCTTTAAGAAAAAATATAATAGTCTACCCCCCTCTCCGTATTTAATGACACTATACGTACGTATCACATTCAACTACTCGTTCATAATTTAAATTGGTTGAAATATGTCAAAAGTAACCCTAAAAAGGAAGTTTAATAGCTTAACTGAGGTGTCAAAAATTGACGTTAAAATTCGGTCCTTCTTTTATATCAGTAAACGGCGGCCTCAAATAACCCGGTTGCTCCTGACACATATTACTTCAAATCAGTTTGATGCGTAGGTAATATCCGTTCCTTTACGAGCCATTTGTTATACACTTCAAATAAAAAAGGGTCGTGCTTGAAAATTTAACAGCAAATTTTCTCTTAATTTCCACATATTTATTCCTTAAATAAGGATAACATTAAACTTAGGAGTATTTTATTAAATCTTTATATATACCTACTTACCTCTAAAAGGATCGCGAGGTGAATAATATAAAAGCTTTCTGAAAGTATCAGCTTTTTACCTGGTAGTAAAGATGTAATATATCTCTCCTATCACTTTTAGAACTTGATATATTTCCACTATAAAAGCTACAGGATCGATATCTCAGTTCTGTACATACAGTACTTTATTTATCAAAATTTTCTGACATCTCCCTGTGATTAGATTAAATGAAATAGCAAATTCACCCTTAAATGACAAATCGACATATTGGTAAGTAGTATATAACTTGTATTGTATGTGACATCGTCAACAAGAAATACTATAAATATTTACTTTTAATTTTCATCATTAAACTAAATATTAAAACTTAAAACATTTAAATATTTTATTAATAATATACTAATATAAAGTGGTGTAACGGCGGTCTTGGAGGTTTCGTACCATGTTTTGAAATGTAGTTTCAATTCATGGTATTATTTACCGATTTTTTAAACTATTTATATATTTATTTGGGCATTTACCCATAATAGTACATTTCATTATTCCATTCATGTAAACTGGTAGGTTGTTTTCATATAAAATAATATATACTCTTTAAATTAATGTGTAATAATTCCATAATCAAATAAAATTCATTTTAACGTTGTAACTTACAGCTCACCTTAAAACTTCCCTTAAACAGAATGTTACATTTGAGATCTGTGCACACAAGCTGGAATTTTCAGGCGTCGTAGTTTGTTAGTTAGATAATCGAGAAACGATGTTTTGATTTTATTTCCATTGTGTATCCTTAATATATTACAAAAACTTAAAAGCATTGGGAGTTTCAAAGTCAATATAACTGTCGGAAGAAAAGGAAACGCTTGTGAGCACTTTGAAGTAGACGGAGCCGATAGGTGAATACCTAGTAGGAAATGCTTCAATTGAAATACGTAACGATTTATTCACGTGTCCATCATTGGATAAGTTTAAAGCGCAACCGATTTGTGTTCAATGGATATACTAATCACATAAAAATCTACTACCACTACATACATACTACATACTAATCACCCTATAAAAGTATATATTATCAATTTTACAGCTAGGATCACATGTCGCCATCTAAGTTTATATTCCTGGGCGTTTATGTTTTACATGGCAAAGATGGAATAAAATCTTCAAGAAAAAGTCTTTAAAAACAGATAGTACGTGTGGTCCCTTTTACCAAACTAATGG
This sequence comes from Pogonocherus hispidulus, assembly GCA_963924545.1. Classification (NCBI taxonomy): domain Eukaryota; kingdom Metazoa; phylum Arthropoda; class Insecta; order Coleoptera; family Cerambycidae; genus Pogonocherus; species Pogonocherus hispidulus. The sequence continues at coordinate 18,511,819 of OZ004696.1, forward strand.
TCCAAAATATCTGCGAAACGCAACATTCGCAGAACTGCACCTATTTGTGCATTTGTTTTTATGTATTCTGAAATATTTTTATAGCCATATATTTATTTATTTATTTCAAAGGAGAAGATGCATATTACACTGCTATCCAACAGTTCGTTATGCTTAAAAAAGCCACAATTTGAACCATAAGGCAAACAAGATTGTGTAAGATATCCGTCATCGTTTACTTCAAACGCGAATGTTGCTCTTCTGGCTGTTGTCTGTTGTTTATTCTTTAATAAACAACGCAACATATTTAATATTAGATGTACTTAAACTTAAATGTATAGAGGGTGTTTCACTAGGCAACATTGGCAAATTTAGCAACATGGTAAAGTCTCAATAGGGCGAACCCAACCTAAATATGTAGAACTTTCCAGCACTTCCGGTTACACCGGATGTTGACATGCGCACCATAGCATACGTCAATTTTTTTCTTAAATACTAATATCTCAAAATGCGTAGCTCCTAGCTACATGGAATGTCACATAAATTGACCCTAAAATTTTCCGTAGATTCAGAAAATGCAATAATATACAGGGTGTCCCATTTAAAATAACGAAGTTCATGTCCACTTCCGGTATAACCGGAAGTGGTGCATAGTTCCATATATTTTGGTTGCGTTCGCTCTGGAGCAACTTTACCATGTTGACAAATTTGCAAATACCTATTTCGGATTAGTACTTTCCCAGATATTGATCGACGCAGTTTCAGGTGAGACACCCTGTATAATATCAATGTAGTTTGTTGTTCTCAGTAGAGTTTTTGTTAGAACTATATGTTTCCGACTTAGGTACATTTATTTGATATACTAGAAACTTCTTGACTCGAATTATTCGACTTAAATTTCTATTTGTATTTAAGAGTGTATTTTTCACGAAAATGTCATATTATTTGCGATGAATACACAGTTCGACAACTCTTTACGCCATCGAAAAGTTTACAGATTACAATAGGTATAGGGTAATTATAAGGTCTCATTGGCTGTTGAAATAGATTTAAGTAAATAATATCAATAATATTACTAAGATACTATTATTAGATGATTATAATGTTAGAAGAAATAAGAAATAATAAATAATACAGTTTTATCTCCTGTATACTGCTGTAGTCGTGGGTACCTACAGGCTTTATAATGTTATTCCTTATAATCTAACCATACTTATAACCAACTATGCTAAAAATGTTTCATTTACAACGTTTTCAAGCGTTCTATATAATTTGATACGGACCTCGTAGTTGATCATTATTGACGGAAAATACTGAAGCTGAAGTAAAAATACTTATTTTAAGACGCCTCTGCAAGTCCACTAGGAGTTTTTCTTTTTAACGATAATGGAACAATTCCAGAATGCTATATTCCAATTTTGAACTTTATAAATTATTAAGAAGTGACATCTATAAATGAAAATTAGATCGATAGAATTATAAAGAAATTCTACGCTTTAATAATAATTACCTATAATTTGTGAGCAATAATATCAAATTGTACACACGCAATAAAAATACAATTTAGTCCTGAGTAGTCAAGAAAAGAATATTTTATAACCTTTATTATTTCACAAGCTTTATTTATATTATAATGGTGTAAAGGTACATTGTAAATTATAAATTTACAAAAAACAGGAATCAAATATAAAACAGGGGTGGATTTTCGTATTCTTATCTGAAAAAAAACTTCCAATTTAAGAAATCATGTAAGCGAAAGCATTTTAAAATACTGCACACAAAAAACTGAGTGTTCGAGATAAGAGGTAGGTAATAACAGAGCTTTCCATTCATTAATCAATAGCGAGAATGATTAAAATGTTCTTGCTGTATTATATGCTGGAATATTAAGAACAAATCCTGATAAATCGCCAGACCAGAGAGACTTCCTTTAATGCCCAATAATCCTTAAATCTCCAGTTTTGCAGGTAAGCAGTAAAATATATAGGTGCACTAGTATTATTATCAGTTGGTAGTCGTGACCGTATTTTTTATATATAACTCAGATATAAAGTTTTTGATATTGCTTTACTTTAAGATCTCATGAGAGTAGACGTAAAATTTATATTTTATATAGAGAGTTTTGAAGTCATTAAAGAGATTTAGGTCAGGTTACTCGGGGCCCTGCACCCTATGTTTTTAAAAGGACCCTCGGAGGCATCCTTAACTTGTTGAATATCAAAATTATGCGTGCTTCTATCTTGGTTAATCTGTGCCAGGCTTAATAATTTATCGGGAGGAGTCCTGCAAATAGTTCAGGGTTGTTCCGGGACCACTCGCAGGACTATTCAGGATACCCGACAGTGATGGTAATGAATGGTCTCAGTGTGGCCCTCACGGATGAGCTATGGGAGTGCCTGCTAGGGCTTTTCGCCCTTGAAAAACTGCCCGAGCAGTGGCTACGGTGAAACTGGGAATACGTGGGATCCTAGAATTTTGCAACAAATTCGTAATTATTGAGCATATTTATTTTTTACTACTATATACTATTACTTTAATATAGTCTTGTTGTTACACCTATACAGAGTATTTAATATACACTGGTTACATCTGATCTTATCAATATTGAGGACTATTAAAATTATTTTCTTCGGCTGATAGTTTTATTAAAAAATGTGCTGTTCTAAAATATATGTTCTGATATAAAGTTTTCTACTGATTTTATTGACAAATTGATCAGGTAAAATAAAACACTGCAGTCTCTAACTAAATTTATATAAATAATCAAATCCAACCAATGATGACAATTTAAAATCAAATCTTTTTCTATGGCAAACATTGGACCAAAAGATTCACAAATCACCAGTCATTGGACACCAAATAAATAATAAATTCGACAAATACTGGACAATTACTCTGGAAATCTGTAACTTATCAAGAAAGTTACTGTTTAAAAATGGAGAACTAATTAATATATTAGGGTAAAGGGAGGTCAGATGGACCAGGAGGATAGACGGACCATCGGTAATATTTTGCAATTTAAGGCACCACCGCAACATTTGACCGCAACGTTTCGATCAGTTCACCTTGATACAGTCGCGATCACGTGGTTTCCAGAATTTGTGTGGAAGTATTTTAAGAAAAATAGATTTTGCCTTAGTGAAAATTGTATTTATAGATATACATTTCTATTTTTAACAAACTTAGGTAAGTATAATATTTTTTTTTGTTAATGAAACTGTAAGTATATGCATTAATGTCTTATAGAAACTAAAATATTAAAACTTTTTTTTAACCGTTTAGTTGTTACCGAGTGGTCCGTCTACCCTCCCATTTGAGAATAGATGAACCAATATGGGGGAGGAGAGTCGGACCAATAACTTTTTGTTTTAGTACAATGCTTAATAAGTAAATATTTAAAAGACATGTTCCTGAACGAGGATATTGAACCTCTCAAGCGTTAAATGATGCCGTAAATGAATACAGAAATGGCGAAATTGGCGGCAATGAAGCCGCTACAGCATTTGGAATACCCAAAACTACATTTAAGTGCAAGCAAGACCTGAATCTTTCCAACCAAGTACCTCTGGTATACAAAACCAACAAACCACTTCTAAGAAATCAACAGCTAGGTACTGAAGATATAGCTCCTGGAAAAGCTCTGGATGAACCGCATACCCGTCGTATCTATAGCTGTAAAAAGAGTTCTTAAAAAAATATCAGGAGTTATTACCTCACCGGAATTTATTAAAAAAAAGGCACAATGCAAGAAAAAAGCTGGCCCCAATTTGGCAGTGAAAGCAGTAAATAGACATCTGGCCATGTCACATTAGATGACTATTCTAGGACGGATGAACATTTCAGCGATTTAGAAAATAAGAGTGTTGGCTGCAGTGAAGATTATCGTTTAACGAAAAAGAAAGACGATTGGTCACAATGCCTTTTGTGCAAGCGCTGGTTGCACGAGAGCTGCACAAGTAGCCTTTGCCAGAAGTGTGGAAACGTAGCTTCTAGAAAAAAGGAAAAGTAGCGTGGTCCATCTCTCCTACCTACTATGGTCTGTCTCACCTCCATAGGGTAGGATAGATGGACCGTTGACAAGTCTGAGAATTATTCATTTTTTAGTTTTAATGATAAATATTTCTTTCTTTTTAAGTGTTCCAAAAAGAGTACCAAAGCTTAGTTATTTTATGTACCAATTTACAGATTTTTACTTTGATTAATGAAGAAATTATCTTAATTTTTATAAATGGTGGTCCATCTCCCCTCCCTTTACCCTATTGGAAAGTGTGGTGCGGATATAAATTTTAATGCATGTTATATTGGTAAAAAAATAATAACAAATTTAAGAAGAGGTTCAAAAAGGATTTGCTTACAGCCGGGTTATAACTTTTCATTATTTGTGGATCTTACAAGATACTATACAAGATACTATAATAAGTTTGGAATACTACAGGTAACTCAAAAAGAGATCAATATGTTTGATGAATAAACTGAAAGATGTAGAAACATTTGTTGCTTTGTTCAGTAAGTAAATATAATAATTTACATATAATAATACATAAATAAGTACCTTTTTAAACATAAAATGATCTATCTCGTTTTTTAACGATTAAATGAAACTACTTATATCTTAGTTATATAGTTAGTTTAATCAACAACAATAAATATCCATGACACAGTATATTAAAATTAATAAGCAACCCCCAGTACATCGGCTCACTCCTGTCTACTAAATTTTACTAGACATTAACAAATAATCGTCTAGTCTTCCTAAATCCATAACCATACGCGGAATAATATAGCAAAAAATCAAAAAACAAATATCCACACGAACAAATTATGAACAATTCTATGAACAAGTTGCAATTCTTCCCTATATCTGACTGAATTATAACTTTTCTTAAATTTATTTGTCGGGATTGTGTGTATCTTACATCAGTATTTTATGAGTTACAAACAACATTTTAGTACCTAAATTTAGTAGTATTAGTAGTAAATAAATTTAGGTACTAGTTATAAACAGAAAATAAGGCCAACTTCACATACCATTACATATGTGAAAATTATCTACTTGTATATACCCATAACTGAAATTTAATTTTTGTGCCAAATTTAGATAACCTTAACTCGCTACTTTTTTCAAATAACTTTTTGTCAAAACTTTCTAGCAAAATCTTTTAGTATGGAATTCTTTACCATCGGATATTGTTGTGAAACTAAGTTAATGTCATTGGAATTTACATATTGTATTTTAATTTAAGTAAATTTCTATTATGAATTACCTACACATTATGCTAAATTAATCTGAAGATGAGCCTATTTTATGTCCAAAACTTAAATCTAAAGTTATTTAGATTCTAAAATGTTACTTAAAATTATGAAAACATCGGTGTAAGAAGAACCATAATGCCGATAAGTATATTTTGATTTGCGAATTTAAGAAAAACAATAGTTTTTTCAGTTCACTCTGTAAAATGTTATAAGATCCGGAAACTTTGCGGGATATATCCCAGTTCAGCTTTACAAAACTATAGTTTTGTAGTAGATTTGAACACTAATTCAATATGCCTACTTCGAAGCAAGTTTAATTTAAGGCGCCTAATAATTTGACATTAACACCGATCCATTTCCTTGAGTGACAAATTCACAAATTGGATCCTCTCAGAAATAGTCTTTGCTGCTAAATACAGAATTCCTTATCAGTTCGTAAAGTCCCTGCAAGTACCTAAAGTCTGTGCTTAATTATCTCAGATAATTTATCCTCCCACTCTTTAGATTAAAATTGACCAAACGTTGTAATCCATTTGTCAGTTGAGAAGACATTCACCCCAGAAACCGAGCTCTGTTTTGCTTTGACCTGAACTAAATACCAGGTTGTTAATTAGACTGCATACACCAATTTGTAGTAATTTGAACTGAAAATGTTTTGCTACAATAGATCATTGCTTCTACGTAGTGAACTAGTTTAGGCTTTCATATATATTATACTATTATCTTTGTATCCTCCATAGACAGTTTTCAAGTTACCTACAGTTTGAGTTAATAGTTTATCACCAATGATAACAGAAAAGAGCAGCAGTGAGTGTAAACGGCTTACGTAAGAAAGGCCTAGGTAAATCTGTTCAAACTTGGTTCATGTATCTATAATAGCCCGCAAAACTGTAATATATGTATCTTTCGTGTTATGTTAGGAATCAGTTTAGTATTTAGTCAGTTGTAAAATATAATCGTTAAGTGCAGGACGTTGTTTTTCAAGCAAAAAGACTAGGTTGTTCAGTATAATAAATAGTAAATTATACACCTTGGGAGTAAAATGCATGATTTTGACAATATGACATTTCTAATTTATGAACATAAAAATCTGCATGGTATACAAAAATAAAATTGGTTACCATGATGACTGATAAATATGAGTAGCCGTAATATTCATTAATTGAGTTGGCTATGCTTTTTTACCCTAAAGAGTAAAAGACTAACTTTACTGCCACTTTTTAGGGACTAAAATTTCTTATTATATAAGGGTGATACAAAAAATAAAATACAGTCCATTTTATTATACTACAGTAAATAAATAAGTGTTTTAATTCAATTATACATCATCAGCGATGCTACCGTAGCTAGCTTATTGTTAATATCGCGGATAAATCCCACGAAATCTGAAAAACAATAAAGCACAATCATATTCTTTACATGTGAATATACAGGGTGTCCACCTAGTGCGCGTAAGTCCAATATCTGGGTTAATAAAAGAGATAACTTAATTTTTTTTTCTACAGGGTTGTCTAATATCCCGAGCTGCACAAATTGAAAATATATTTACATATTCAGGGTGTTCAGTTTTTCCTGGACAGGTACCAACTTCATTTTTTTAAATGGAAACCTATATTTTTTATGGCATTATCGAATTCTACGTAAAAAATTAGTGGGACTTTGTGCTTAACACTGCTATTGAAATATTGATCGTTTTCGAGATATTTGACTTTCAATTTTTTTTTCTTATGTTTCGTCACTTCTAATAGTTGACATAATTATGGTTGTATGACAGCTAGAAATTATTTTTTTTCAGAAACTGTAGAGTGAAGATGGCTCTTTCGAAAAACGTATCAAAAGTTGACCTGCGATATACAGGGGGCAACAGAAATCGTGCCAAACCTGATGGTTTAAAATTTAAAAAATCTCGACTTTTTCAAATGGAACACCCTGTGTTTTATGATTTCATTAGATGCCTTTCTGTAGACTCTACAATTTTATAATAGCTTTCCCTATACCTAAGTTGCGTAGTTTTTGCAAAAAACCCACTTTTATGAAAAATACCCGATTTGCGCACGTTCCTTTCTCGGGAAAAACGCAGTGAGCGTCTGTCACGCAATAAAATTTGTGACAATCAGTTTACATGTCATTTCTTCTTTTACTGAATATTCACGTACGAGTTTAGAGTAAGTACTAAGCGTGCATACAATGAACTATTCAAAAGAAGAATTAGTGAAAATGGTTTATGCCTTAGGAGAAGCTCATGGAAATTATTTGCTAGCAGCACGTATTTACAAAGCAAATAATCCAGATTTACAGAGATTTCCACGTGCTGACTGTTTTGAAAATGTGAAAGAAAGATTTGAAAGAACAGCAAATGCGAATTATGAGAAAACTACCAGGAGACATGACGGTAACAATGACGATATTCAGTTTAATGTTGTGGCGTCTGCTGTTGAAAATCCAAATATTAGTGTCAGGAAAATCAGTAATAATCTTGGAGTTTCCAAAAGCTTGACAAACAAGATACTGAAGAAGAATAATTTTCATCCGTATCATATTGAAAACCATCAAGCACTGTTACCTCAAGATCACCTAAACCGCCTGCAATTTTGCCACTGGGCATTGGATAAAATTCAGGAAAGTCCAAACTTTTTTATGAATGTCTTGTTTACTGACGAATCAACATTTTCAAACACATGCTTACGCAATCGTCGCAACTTTCATCACTACGCTGACAATAATCCAAGATTATTGAGGGTACTAGATAATCAGCATCGTTTCAAAGTGAACGTGTGGGCTGGAATTTGTGGAGAACATATTGTTGGACCGTACTTTTTTGAAGGCAATTTAAATGCCAATGTGTATTTGCATTTTTTGCAAAACGAACTTCCCCTTCTACAGCTACAGAATATGCCCGCTGATTATTTGGTTCAACAATGGTTTCAGCATGATGGTGCCCCTCCACATTCCACTTTGGCGGTACTGTGATTATTTTATTGTTGTAGTACTTTTCCTATTATCTATTCATATTTCAGATTAGAGAACACCTAAACCACGTATATCCAAATAAGTGGTTAGGTCGTGGTGGTCCAGTTCCTTGGCCTGCACGTTCGCCTGATTTAAATATTCTGGACGTTTTCTTGTGGGGTTATATCAAGGAGCGAGTATACGAAGTACCACCAACGGATATGCAAGACTTGAAAGAAAAGATCCAAAATGAGTTTCTAACCATAACGCCCGAAATGTTAAGAAATGTTCACATTCATTTTCGTCGTAGATTAATGCTTTGTGTTGAAAACAACGGTGGACATTTTGAGCATTTACTTTAGGTTAGCTTGCTTGTATGAGTATTGCGTATTCTTTTTTCAATACTCTATGTATATTCATCCATTTCACTAATAATTTTTCTAACTACGGTAACACCGTTTGGTTTTCAATATGATACGTATAAAACTTCTTCTTCAATATCTTATTTGTCGAGCTTTTGATAACTCCAAGATTTCTACTGATTTTCTGATACTAATATTTTTGGATTTTCAACAGCAGAAACCACAACATTAAACTAAATATTATCGTTGTTACTCCCATGTCTCCTGGTAGTTTTCTCATAATTCCCATTTGCTGTTCTTTCAAATCTTTCTTTCACATTTTCAAAACAGTCAGCACGTGGGAATCTCTATAAATACGTGCTGCTAGCAAATAATTCCCATGAACTTCTTCTAAAGCATACGCCAGTTTTGCTAATTCTTAATTACATGTAGAGCTTTTATGATTTTTTACTTTTATTTACAAATAAATGGTAACTTTCCATAAAGACTTGTTTATTAAACTGAAATTATATAAATTTTTCAGTTATTTTTATTTTAAGAAGTGTAAACTAATACATTTTATAAAAATAAATAGCCTTACAATATTTTTTCCGTCAAAGGAGTGCGCAAATCGGGTATTTTTCATAAAAGTGGGTTTTTTGCAAAAACTACGCAACTTAGGTATAGGGAAAGCTATTATAAAATTGTAGAGTCTACAGAAAGGCATCTAATGAAATCATAAAACACAGGGTGTTCCATTTGAAAAAGTCGAGATTTTTTAAATTTTAAACCATCAGGTTTGGCACGATTTCTGTTGCCCCCTGTATATCGCAGGTCAACTTTTGATACGTTTTTCGAAAGAGCCATCTTCACTCTACAGTTTCTGAAAAAAAAATAATTTCTAGCTGTCATACAACCATAATTATGTCAACTATTAGAAGTGACGAAACATAAGAAAAAAAAATTAAAAGTCAAATATCTCGAAAACTATCAATATTTCAATAGCAGTGTTAAGCACAAAGTCCCACTAATTTTTTACGTAGAATTCGATAATGCCATAAAAAATATAGGTTTCCGTTTAAAAAAATGAAGTTGGTACCTGTCCAGGAAAAACTGAACACCCTGAATATGTAAATATATTTTCATTTTGTGCAGCTCGGGATATTAGACAACCCTGTTGAAGAAAAAATTAAGTTATCTCTTTTATTAACCCAGATATTGGACTTACGCGCACTAGGTGGACACCCTGTAGGTACAAATATTTATACACGGTGTTATATTTAATTTTGGTTACCATTAGAATCTCGGAAACGGTAAGAGATACAGGGTGGTTTAAATTAGAAAAAACTTGCATAATTGTATGCTGAATCATTTTGTGGTACGTCATCTGCCATATATGCACCCGTTCGTGAGTTATTGGGGTTAACGGAAACTGACAAACTTTACAAACTACTAAATACCTCCGCACTATAAAGAAAAATAGAAACTTCAAATTTGAAACTTATACATTATTGATAATGTCGAATACAAAACTTTCGTTAGATTTTCTCTAAGCACTCTAGATTTTGAGATGTGATAGACAACTTTTTTATTTCATAACACCGATGTATTATATGCCATATTAAATTTTTGAAAATGAGGAGACATCAACATATAATTTACATCTTATAGTTGGCCTTGGAAACAAAATATTATTCTATGTAATTGTGTAAAATTGTAAAAATTGTTTCTAATTTAAGCCATCTTGTGTCTGTTACTGTTTTAGAAATCCCAATGGTGGCCAAAATTAAATATAACACTGTGTATAAAGTTTTGGTTTATAAAACACTCTTTCAGAAATGGTATCGAAAGCAATTTGTTAGTGATTTATTCTTTATGTTTTTAATTGGCTTATTGAACTGTTTCTATATTTACTTCAGGATATTCAGCCAAAAAATAAACTAAGAGATATATTATTAACTAAATTTTCAAAGTATTATGATCAGATAAAGTTTTAATTTACCTTGTTATTACATATACATACCCTGTTCCCATTAAGACTCGTTACAAAAATACATTTTGTAAAAATCTGTATTTGTAAAAAATATATTTTCATTAAGAATTTTTTTCAATAAAATTTGTTGTAATAATTTTTTACATCATAAATATAATTGTTCTGGAATTTTAAAATACAAATCATTATTAAAAAATAAAAACCAGTTTACTTCGCCCTATTAAAATAGGGATTCTTCTTTAATTTAAACTATGACTTTGTATTCATAAAATTATAGGTACTAGAAGAAGAATGTACCATTTTTTTTTTTTGGGAAGTCAGCTGGACAATTAAAGAATATTTATATTATATCCGTTTTCACGTACGTTTCCATATAACTAAAAATGCTCGAAGTAAATATAACGATCTAACGTAAACGCATTAACGCATTATTTATTTAGAGTGCCCTCTACGTTCTCGTAGGATTCACACCGACGCTCCTGCTAAGCTATTACGCCTACGAAACGTTACGTTAATGGGTTCTATCGTTCCCTATATCTTTGCTTTCTGCCTAGAATACGCACACTGCTCACATCTACTACTAAGTTTGACAGTATGGGTGCCTTCACTTCCTCTCCAACTCTTAAAAATTCAGCCCTGAGTCGTAGACTATTTCTAAATGATTGCGGCAAGCGGTTTGCAGGAAGTGCGTGACGTAGTAAACGCAGGCGTTGACTGTTTCCTTCTATATGAATATTTTCGAGGAAGGTGATTTCTATTCATATTAAAATATATGAGCGATAATAAAAAAAGTCCTTTTATTCTGGCAAAATGCGCTAGCGTGTGGAGAAATTCTCTTAAACTGCGCTGTTTTCCCTTATCCTTACTTTTGTTAAGGGGAGAGGGGGTGGCTAAATACATATTTTACATTTACTTGGCTCACCAACGGTGTAGGTAGATAAGACATCAAAGGCAAACCAGATCCATCCAAAGGAACATTTACCACAAGAGGGAAATATTAGAGATGTAGACACAGAACAAATTTTAATGGGAAATATTTGTTTCAAATTATGGAAATGGACTTGATTTAACTGTCAAATAAAATCTTAGACCAGGTGAAATTCCATGGATACTTATATCAACCCTTTTCGGGAGGTCCTCCTCAAATAAAATAATGGCGCCCGCGTAGCACCTCCGGTTATACCGGAAGTCGTCATAAACTTGTTTATTTAAAATGAAACACCCTATATATTGTTGTAATTTTGGATTCTACGTAAAATTTTAGGTGGACTTTCATCGATCCTCGCCTAAAATTAACTGTTTTCGAGATATTTAATTTTTTTCAAAAAATTTAAGAAACTGTAACTAGCTTAAAATCATGTGTATTTCATAGTAAGAAGATTAAAGCGACAGTATTTATGAGGAATAGCTAGACCCTAAGCTTCCCATTCATACTTTAAAAGTGTCTTAATTGCACACAGAGTGGTGAAAATTTAATGCCGAGTTAAATTAACTTCGTCATACGTTGTTTTTTCAAATGGACCACCCTGTATGTTTTCCATAGTCTGGTGTACAATATTGTTCTCTTTCGAACGGTATCATGGTTCCCTATACCTATCTCTTCTAGTTTTTAAGTTATCTACTCTTTTTTGTAAATCATTTAATTTCCTGCGAGGATGGCTGTCAAATTCTTAGCCGAACTTCAAAACAAACAACTAATCTGTCACCAATTATTTGTTGTCAGTCTAACACCCATAGAGGAGGTTTGATTAAGTATTGTTTATATTTAAAAAATGGAAAATGAATACACGTATTCAAATGCTGACATTCTAAATTTAATATTTATTCATGGTGAATGTAACAAGACAATGAATAGAACTTGCAGATTATTTAATGAGAGATACCCTAATTTATCAAAAATTAGTAGAGAGATATTAAGAAGAATTTTCAGAAATCAGTTAGAAAATGGTCGGATTTCTGCAGCTAGGGTTTTGTCAAAGTCTATAATCTCAGAGAAAGGTGTATATTGGTATAACTGGAAGTGCTACCCGAGAGTCATTATTTTATTTGAGGAGGAGGACATGCCCGGAAAACCCGGTATCCCAAATTTTCAAAATTCAAATCGAAGTAGTTTCTGAAATTTTCTAATGGGTGGTCATCGTGAGGCACCCTGTATAATGTGACACATGTTGTAATTGATTTTATTTAATGTTACTCAGTGATTGTGCTTTAATTATTTGAACACCAAATGTGGTAACTGATGTCAAATATCAAATCAGGATGATATTACTTTCATGTCTGCTCTTTTTGAAGCTTTGAGTATAATTACAAAATGGTTAATTAATTTGTCTTTTACATATTGAAAATATATGTTAACACTGAAGGAAATACCAAAAAGTTAGTTTTTATAAACATGATGTTTAGGAAAACAAATTGTGAAATAATAAAATTGTTAATATATTACTATTACTATTATAATTATATTACTATCAATATAATATAACGGTTACGTACAAAATAAAATATTAAATATGATTAGGTCATATTTATTTTGTGAAACGAAACTTATAATAGGTATACTTATCAACACATTATCTGACTAAATATCTATTAAATCATTTATGCCGAAAGAGCCGAGATGCCGAAAACAACTACTCCACGCCCCGACTGGCATTGCAATACTTCGGCATCTCCATAGGAGTCACCACATCTTTCATCGAGAGCAACCACCAGACACTGACCGGTTTCGCGCTTATTATGCATTCATCAGAGTGCCATAGGTAGTGGACTCGATGAACGATTTTGCGACGTGATTGCCTAATGTAAATTATTAATTGTAGTAAATTTATTGTAAATTAAATTACCAAACCTTTCTCTTAGTGCTCCTTCATACGTTCATATATGGAAAATAGGGACATATTACTTTTCAAGCATTACTTCGTTATTCCTTCGTTACATTCCTTTTAATATATCATTAGGCAAAATCATCTAAAAGCACATCCTATATATTACATAAAGATTTAAATGTATTGTAAATTTCCGACCGTTTAGCGTAGGTAACAATCGGAATTTATAATTCTGCATGTACCCGTTGTGTACAGGTTGAATCTGATGAGAATTCAATCTATATGTAGCAAGATAGTACGCTGCACCTGTTCTAAATTGCAACATGTATTAGGAATTCCAGGCACAGGATGTTTACTCTCCGAGCTACGTTCAGGGATGGGTACAAAACGCTAAATGATAAAATATTGATGAAAAGCTTCAAATACATTCTTTATAAAGTATTTTTAGAGATAGAACAGCACCGTTAATTTTAGAGGCAATACAAATTGTCAACAAAAACAGGAGCAACAGCCCTCTTATTTCTTTCAGCAAACTAAGTGATTGTTTTGTAAAACATGAGAATATTTTTGGAGACAGCATTCAGTGTTTACGTTCCAAGTATACCGCGTTATAAGTAGAACTCATAGAAAATATTAAAAACATTATTTTTAGTAAGTTAATTTTGTTGTTTACTGTCGTAATTAGGTCGAAATATAGTAATTTGTTTAACTAGAATCTACAAAAAGTATACGTGTTCGGAACGAGTGAAGAATCGAGTCTCGAAAACGTATTTTTTAAATGAGTTTAACATCATATTTTTTTCCAACCGTTTCTAATTAACACCACCAGTTTTCATATTGTAAAATAATTCTGCGCAAACAATCATGACATATCTGTCACCATGACAGATGGCATAATTGTATTAGTAAATTCAAGAGAAGAGTACTTCGAATAATAATTAACATTATAGGTAATTGTTTATAGGCAACTACTTTCATACACTATACTCTTGATTTTTTGGGTAAAAGTTCTAAAGTGGCATTTTCTGCCGACTGAATATTTATATTAGGCGGTGTACAGGGTTCAAGAAATGTTGCCATTGCCGTTGCCATTTTTCAATTTGAATAAATTACATGCAATGTCAATGTCAAATTACTTTTTGGTAGTGTAGGTAGTGTACAAAAATCTCTTTTTTTGCACAGTTGCTTGGGGATCTCAAACGGTCCCGAAATGGCCTTATTTTTATACAAAATAATTTAATGTTATAGTGTCTTATTTCTGTGGTAAAAAAAAATTATTATTTAACTTCAATAGATAAGCCTGCTCAATAACGTCCCTGTTTAACATAACCTGCTCAATAACATCCCACCCTATTTACAAAACTTTTTATCAAAAAATGAAACATGTAGTGTGGCTTATATTCTATGTGGAAATGCAATGATGCCACATTTTTGTATTGGAATAAGGAAACTTTTGAATGACACATCTGCTTTACCCCTTCCAGACTTTCATCTGTACAGAGTGTGAAATATACATAGTGTTCCATTTAAAATAAAGAAGTTGATGCCTACTTCCTGTAAAACCGGAAGTATAGAAGCGATAACTAACGTATATGACACGAGCCAAAATTTCAATTTTGTATCTCGATTAGCTTCAAAGATACCTTTACTGTCAACTCGTGGTTACACACCCTGTATATAGTAGATATAGATTTCGAAAATAATATTGTCATGTAAGAGATAATATTAATTATAATAATACATTACTTCAAGTCCTCAAGGTAAGTGGTACCCAAAGGTACATCTTTTACATAAAAGCGTTTAGAGTGCGTTTCCGAAATTGAACTTTACTATTAAGAAAATATCTCTGACATTATTGTCAGTAATAGAAATGGAATTTTTGGGACCTCACTGAGTAACCTATTCATCTATCTATCAGTAGGGAAATTAGTTCAAAAACGTATATCTGTTATTACATAGCCAATATAGGAATCTTTGAACATCTGAAAATCATTTTCTCCAAATGAGACCATATGATTTGTTCAATTCAAGGAATTTGTATTCAAAAATGCTTTATTTTGATATAGGGTTACCCTGTACCTAAAACCCTATTTACACATGTAAATGGAATTTCTAAAAAAATTCATATTTCAAAGAAAAACATAGTTTTATTATTATTTGTTTTATTATTATTGCCTAAAGGGCATCTGGTGTGTTAGTAGTGGCGAGAAACACACAGTATAGTGCCCTCTTTTGGTCGTTGCTACTATCCGTCTGACAGTTATTGTCTAATTGATACACAGAGATAGCGACCTGCTTTTCCGCAAGTGCCATTATAGTAGTGACCTCTGTTGTTTTCTTTTTATACCCTTATTCTAAGACATCCTGTACATGCATTGAAGTTCCTTCGTAAACTGAAATACGTTACAGTTATTTATTTCTAACATAACTACGCATTTGTATATATTTTTGTATGCTGCTAGGTAATTTGGCATATACATCTGATAATTATTATCACTCTGTAAATACAACTGTTCAAATTTATGTAGTATCGTAAGATAAAAAGTACCTGTTTTATTCCGAACACAAACAGCCAGCCAAAAGCCTTTCTCTCCAACCGGATACTTATCTCTGCTTGTTTCAAAACTAAAGAATCTTCAGTTAACTAAGTAAGTCACTGTAAAAACTGTAATTGTAAAAGGAAGTAGTAGTGTATGCAATTAAAGTTTTAAGTCCGAGGAGCGGGCTGCGGGCAAGAAGTAGTATCCAAGTAGAAAGATTACCAAGAAGGTGTTGTTTTAGAATGATTACGATTTTACGCTATACATACTAAATTTTTAAATTTTCGTAGAAGTCACCTCAGCATTCTTTAGAATTTAAAACAAAATTTTGTATTTTTGTATATTTCAGATATAGTTAACACCTAGAAAAAGCTGCCGCTTTCTTTCATTTTTATGCAAATATTTTTCATACTAATTAGTTATTTATGGGATCATGGCTTATTAATA
Organism: Pogonocherus hispidulus; assembly: GCA_963924545.1. Lineage (NCBI taxonomy): Eukaryota > Metazoa > Arthropoda > Insecta > Coleoptera > Cerambycidae > Pogonocherus > Pogonocherus hispidulus. The sequence continues at coordinate 18,528,146 of OZ004696.1, forward strand.
AGTAAAATATACCATACTAATGTTAAAAAGTATCAATTTAACGTTTTATAAACTTTTAAACATATTTTCACCTCGCTAGGAACTAAAATCTGTTTAGCACTAGCCTAACCCTTTGAGAAATATATGTTTAATTTGCCTTGCTTTTTCATTATTTTAAATTTCAAGCCGTGAAAATATCCTGCTGGTACAGTCCGAAAAGTATAGATATCTATATAATTCTTTAGTACAACATGATACTTATTTGAAGTAGATGCTGAAAACAACTAAGTATACCTACTGCATTACTTCGGCATCTCCATAGGAGTCGCCACATCTTTCATGACCGGTTTCACGCTCATTAAGCTCTTATCAGAGTGGATTATAAATACCAAATAAATAAGTAGAATTGCCATCCTTAAAGATAATAGGGGTCACTGTTATAATGGCGCCTGGGGAGAAGCAGATCATTATCTGTCTGTCAATTTGACAATACTTGTCAGACAGATAGTAGCAAAGACCCAAAGCACACTACGGTGTGCTTCTTACCACTACTAACATAATACATATTATGTATTATGTTGTTCTAAAGTATTATAGACACACAAACTAAAACATGCAATATAATCATGATACAATAAAACAAGATATGATATTAACGCGTCCTAATTTCGTCTGCTTTCGCGCATGACGTCACTTGGTGCGAAGAATTTTAAAATGTATATGGCGCAAAGTGCGATTTATTGTTGGAAAGCGTCGAAGTTTAATTATAATTGTTTTATTTATTGTTTGAAATATACTTTTAGGTGGTTTTAGTTTGCAAGAACACATTTCTTATGTAAAAAAAACTTCACATTGACGCAACATTTGTGTAATTAGAGCAACATGATACGTTACAATCCAAGTATTTTTATGATGTTACAGTGAAACAGAATAAGTAAATGTTGTTTTTAGTGAACATCTGAAGTACCTATATGTACCTCAGACTAAGCTTGTATTACATTATAGTTACTTTCATTATATGAATTTAGGTATTATGTACAGGGCCTTTCAAAAGTAACTAGTACATTCTAGGTAATAAAATACATAACATTTTTTTAAGTAATTTTTTAAAGGCTTTGTATATTAAGGCTCCTAAATTCATATAATGAAAGTAACTATAATGTAATAAAAGTTTAATTGTAATTATACAACAGTTATACCGGGTGTTCCCCGGTGACGGTCCATTGAAAGTATCTGGAGAACCAATTAAGCTATTAATTTGAAATTTGAGGTGAAGTGAAAGTGGACCATAATCTACTTTATGAAAATATTTTGTAGTTTCTACCATTTCCAGTTATACCGGAAGTCGACATTAACTTCGTTATTTTGAAGGGGACGCCGCCTATATATTATTTCATTTTTGGATTCTACGTGAAATTCTGAACACATTTCATGTAGGATGTCCTACACCTATCTATCTATCTTAACTTTAATTTCTAGAAAATCTGAAATTAGTGTCAAACGATAGCTTATAAAAAGTTAAGATAGAAATGTGCAAACCGTTTTGCTTCATCGCAAACCGTTTAGATTTTACAGGGTGTTTAAGTTGGAAAATGTCAATATTCACTTGTCAATATTTCAAAAACAGTTGAAGATAGGTATAGGACATCCTACATGAAATGTGTTTAGAATTTCACGTAGAATTCAGAAATGAAATAATATATAGGGTGTCCCATTTAAAATAACGAAGTTAATGTCGATTTCCGCTATAACCACAAGTGGTAGAAACTGCAAAATATTTTCATCAAGTAGATCATGGCCCACTTTGACTTCACCTCAAATTTCAAATTAATAGCTTAATTAGTTCTCCAGATACTTTTAATGGATCGTCACTGTAGGACACCCTGTATAATACCTGTGGAATTTTCACAGGTTATTTTTTTAATACCCAATATATAATAGGTACCTATAATTCAGAAACATATGTACCTATGTGCTGATGGAACTTAAGTATTTATTTTTTAAATTACATATGAAGTTAAGTAAAGCAATATTGTATGTTGGACGTCAAAGAATGTCAAATATTTTTACATTATATAATTATACATGTATTTACTGTTTTTAAAAAGCTGTACAAGATTAAACAAAAAATTTTAAAACAATATTGAAGAGAAAACATTATCAGACTTATTTCTGTCAATTATTAAGGAATTAAAAAAAATATAAGGGGCGTCAAGGGACGATGTCTTGCTGGCCTATATCCCAGCAATTCATGTTTTAAATTGCGTTCATAATCGCTTTTAATAAAATGCTTATCGCAAACACGAGCAAATTTAACATTAAAGCTATCTTTACATTTACACAGCTGTTTCCAAATACCCTGCATTTGCTTGTCTTTCGGAAATCTAAAAAACATGGTACCGCACTCGTACAAAACCCTTGCACATATTATCAACAGCACAACCATACATCGTACACCTCATTTTTCACAAAAATCAACGCTTTAACACTTTTAAAACTAAAATTTTAAAAAGATCTTTGCTATGAACCGTACAATAAACACACAAAATATAGGCCAATATGGGGGAAATTTGCACCAATTGACGTCACATATACCACGCCCACATGCGTGGTATCATATCTTGTTTTATTCTATCATGCAATATAATGAAGAGGGTATTCAGGAAGTTCATTGTTAAAATGTGTATGTTTAACTATACAAAAAATCTGGGAAAAGTATTATCACCTCGCATAAAAATTATTAAAACCAAAAGAAATATATGAAAATTCTCCGAGACCTGTCAATTTCTGTTCTTGGGGGGGGGGTTCTTCTGTCATTTTTGACAGCCAAGCCAACTTGATATGTTTATCCCCCCTAACACCTACAATCCTTTTTTTTTTTTGTTTTTTTTTTGAGGAGGGAAAATTCATCAGTGTTGGACTTTAACCAACTAAAATCCCTCCCTTCTTCCCTTCCAGGTAGTGCTGGTACCGCCTTTGGGGGCATATCGTCGGCACTATCCTTGCGGTCTATTTTCATTCCTTTAAAACTATACGACTGATCGAGTGTATATGGGACAGAACAGCAGGACATAAGACAAATATATAAAATTCAGTATAAAACAGCAAAATTAATAAATAGATAAAGTAATGAATAAATAAATAACAGACAACAGATAATGAACAGTATATATATGACATTTGGACATGACCAGCCGCAAGCATATGAATAACGAAACGATGCACGGAGTTTTCAAGGAACACTACGGGTCTTCGGGAATTTGGATTCCCTGATGTTCCCTCTCTTCCCTCTCCTTGATAGCCATAATTTCTGTTATCATTGTGTGTAGCCGGTCCCACTTGTTTTTGCTCTCCAGCATTATCTCTACCAAATTGTGTGGCCCGATATCTCTATCAAAGAAGCAGGAGAGTGCTACCCGCCTAATACGATCCCATCTGGGGCAGTCGAAGATGGTATGCTCAGGGTCATCCACTGCGTCGCAGTACAAGCACACTTCGTTCTGGGTCCTTCCGATTCGTTTAGTGTACGATCTGAAGGACCCATGTCCCGTCAGAGCCTGTGACAGGAAATAGTCAGCCCTTCTATGTGCGCAGGATACCCAGGATTTGACATTCGGTATCAGTCTCCTAGTCCACTGCACCTTTACCTCATTTGCCTCCCATTCCTGTTGCCAAATGTCTAGTGCTCTAGCTCGTATCTCTTTCCTAACTTCTTTCGGGATACGAAACCCGAACGAAACGAGACGGGACTAATAATATATTATCTATACAGTTCTATTAATTTAACACCTCTATACGAAGACGATGAAAAAATTAAAACAATTGCTATACAAAAATTATATAATAAACACAAGCAATTACTTTGAAAAGGCCGTGTATCGACAAATCGTATTTATAAATTGGTCATACAATTTAGCACTGCCTCGGTAAATAGAGAGCCAATGGCACAACAGGATTCGCCCCCAATCATGTACAACTGCCTACTTTCACCAACTTGAAGGTGAATCGGCAGCACTCCTACAATCCTAACTTTAAAATTTCAAATGGAGCTTTCCTGGAACTGCTGTTTTTTTATTCATGACCACCAAATCGTTGGTTTCAGTCGGTTGTTGAAACTGTAATCGTGTCGAACTCACGATTGAGCTAAAGCTACAGCATGAATTTTAAATGCTCATTATAAAAAAAAAGAATGTAAGCTATCAGTACGTTAAACAACTAATGGATACATTTGTTGCAACGGGTTCACTTCTAAACAAGAAACGCGAAGTAGGTAAATCACCCAGTTCGAAATTAAGCAGTTGAAGTGGAAATTTTGGGTCACTTGCAAATGGACAATAATCAGACGATCAAAGCACAAGCTTCTCTAGCGTATTCAGTTCAAGTGTTCATCGAATTTTGAAAAATTACAAGTTTCATCTATTTAATATGATGCTGATTGAAGGGTTACATGAAGATAATTTTGATTTATCGTACCCAATTTTGTGAATATTTTACTGAGCGATTTCTACTGAACCCAAATCTTCTCTACAATACGTGTTTTTCAGACGAATGTGCATTAATGTTGAATAGCCAAGAGAATAGTCACAATTGTAGCTATTGGAGTGGTACTAATCCTCATTTAATCGAGGAATTTCAGACTCAGACTCCTCAAAAATTAAATGTTTGGGCCGGAATTTTGAGCAACAATCTTGTTGGACCGTTTTTTGATCAAGGAACCCTCGATGGGAACACCTATTTAGAATTATTGATAGAAATGATTGACAGAAACTTAGAACAGAAATTTAGATAGTGACGACAATTTAATAGAAAATTAAATAACTTTCCAACAAGAAGGTGCACCCTCTCACTATGCTGTTGCTGTGCGGCAATTTTTGGATGATCATTTCCCAGAGCATTGGATTGGTAGAAGGTCCGGTCGAATAACCACCAAGATCACCTAAAGATATCATCCTAGAAAATTTTATGAAAACAATGCATACTTTGTACTATATTATACATATAGAAGAAAAAAACTAAGAAAATATTGCAACTAACGCTATTTTATTTCAGTAATCAGGAATATGATTATCCAGTAATTTTTTATCTTATTTTTTCTTTGTCTTCAAACAATCTGTTTATAGACAAGCATTTCAGAACAACATACAAAAATTGACCTTTTTAAAATAATGTGTTAGTCTTTATTATCTTTCTGATTATTAAGCATATTATGTTCTCTAAAAATTCGTAAGGGTTATGTATATTGCTCCAACAAAAGATGTCGCTTTCACACAATATTGATATTACAAAAAATTAGTTATTTATTATACATTTTAATACAAAATACACCAAATATTCAGTAAAGGGTCCACAAAATCTGGATTTTTCTCTACAACATCAAAGTTTCTAAAATACCTACATAAATATAAAATATAAATTGTTTTCCCTTTCTGTAACATTTTTTTTATAAAAGGATATATTAAGGACCTTCTATGCAATATTTCTTCTATAATTCCCAACATTCACATATTTCACGGGGAAAATTTATATATAATACGTTTTTATACTTCCAGCACTAAAGTTCGCCCCACCGAATAAAGAAAACCCCACGGCTAGAAGTCAATAAAATTTAAATTTGAAATCCCATTCAAATGTAACAGTAAGGCATTCCCATACAAGCTCCATAACTTTGCAGTCTAATGTCCTTTAAAATTACATGGGAAAGGAAATAGAATATTTCAAGGCCAAATATCGGAAAAGGGTATTAGCGCGGATGAATAGAGAGTAGGCCGTGCGTAACTTTCAGTTGCCGCCGTTCAATGCCCACTTTGTCTTTGTGACACCGTGAGCGGAGAAGGGATCGTAACATTCTTCACATTTTTCGTGTTTAAAAAAATATATTTTTAAATAGAATGTAAGGCAAATGATTTTTATATATTCCCAGCGACTCCGCCATTATATAATAAATTGAACGAGCCAAAATAAATTTCAGGATCAGCTTTGTGCCTAAAGAGTAGCTATAGATGGAGCTTTGGTTCGGAATAAAGGTATTTTCTCAAACATTATATAGACGGAAAGTACCCAAATGTGAGACTATTATCGAGTATTTTTGAGAATCTTTGAAGTATACGAGACTCAGTACGGAAATATAACATGTTCCTTTTAATTATTGGCCTTAGTAGAATATTTTATATTATTCTTGTGAAATATATAGAGGCGTATTATTTTTTTTTTGTTATCTCTATTCGCAGCTGACTTGTCACCTACATATTATTCTGAAGTATTCCGAAGATACCCTATTTCCATCACTCTGAGTCTAGCATCTTTTAGTATATGTATATAATACGGAAAACTTTAAAAGTTTGCTTTGATACACTTTGTGTATCAAAAGGAAAAGTGCAGTATACTTTGAATATTTAATATGCATACATCTGTTTTCCTGTTTTTTTTATTATTGTACAGATGGTGTAATCCCAAAAAAGGCTACAGTGTATCTTTTAGTATCAATATAAAATTTCATTATGAAAATACGAGAAAACATCAGGTGCTAGTAATTAAAATAAATTGAAAAACTATCATACTCTGGACTTCTGGAAGTAGTTCCACTGAACATTTAAATGCCAGCTCTCAAACGGGATTGATATATGGATGCATGGAGTCACATCCTTTAAATTTTGATTATTTCTAAACAATCCTTTGGAATTGTTTTGTTTCTTACTACTTTGCGCCTAAAGAGAGGATTGCTTAGAGCTTTGATTCTGAAATATATCAAGTATGTTCTCTCAAACACTCATATAGAAGAATTCTTTGATAATTACTGTAAAAATTACTCGTTACATTTTAAGGAGGAAATAGGTTAAAAATTGAAAAATATTTAACCAGCACTGTAAAATATTGATATGAAATATTACCATATTAGAGGAAATTTGCGTTCATTATCTGAAATTTATTACACTAATAAATTGTAATCCAAAATTCTAAATACCTATTAGCTATAAAATATGATGATGTTAAATTTCACTTAGTAATTATATATTTATTACATCAACCGCATCAAATACTTCTATGCTGCCACTATTACAATTTCTAATTAGTATATTTTCATTATAAATTATTTCGTTTTGAATAACATTGGTGGCCACTTTATTTTTGCAAGAGTCTTCATGTATAATTTGTATGTTGAAGAATTCACCAACATTATGTTCTTCTGTAGAGGAATCTGTATTATTGTTTTTATTATACTATTTACTGTAACAAGTTCAGCCATTTCAATCATGAATGCAATATCATTGTTGTTAATATTTAGCGACTTATTAGGTATTCCCGAGAGTATTCCATTATTAACTATCCTCAGGCCATTTGACATAGTATTTTGTTTCTCCAGAGCTTCAAAAATTTTTCTTAGTTCTAGATGACATTTTGCTGGAACAATATGCAAATCCAATGCAATATCCAAACATTAAAAAAGTAGAGTTGATAAAATTTTGTATAAAACTTTATATGATATTTCAAATATTCGATAAATAAACTCACTGTTGTTACTCAGGTAACAACAACCTAAGTAACAACAGTGAGTTTATTTATCTAATATTTGAAATATCATAAAGTTTTATACAAAATTTTATCAACTCTACTTTTTTAAAGTTTGGATTAAATCTGACAAACACGTAAACAAATGCAAATAGATGCAAACTGTTACTAAACCAATAAATGATTGACGTTTGTCTTACATATCTATAGATAAGTAGTTTGCTAAAATAGCTGTTAGTGTAATATAGTTAGTAATAAAACTTCTACATTGTATTTATGTATATTATAGAAGTCCCTGTATAGATATATATATATATATATATATATATATATATATATATATATATATATATATATATATATATAAACTAATCTAAGTAGGTAAAAATCAGTTTGTGACATTATAATTGTAGTAACTAAGTAACCAGACTTTTGATTTAAATAAGCTTGTACACCCTCTTCTTTAAATATTTAATAAAGTTGTTTAAAGTAAAGTGCATCTCAATATTAAAAGCATCCTCAAGGATCTTCAACAATAGCAATAACGAGAACGAGAATTTTGTTCGATATTTGCAAAATTCCATTCAATAAGTTGGATACTTTATGTAATGCTAAATGGCATCGAAATCCAGTTCTTGACCTTTAGTAGGGTTACGCAGTTTGCGAATTGTGCCGACGATATATTTAATACCACAGATCTCTTTGGAAGACCTTAATAATTTGAAGTGAGGTTCCTTGTTTCAAGGAAACCTTTTTCTCTGTGTAGTATTCATAAAGAGTCAATGATTGATAAAACTTACGAGTGAAATTTGCTAAAATTTTGACAATACTCCATATTTTGGTAGGTATATATTATAATGCAATAATAAATATTACCTACTACACTAGATTAATTTGACTAAAATACCTATATTTCAAAATAAATTACTTCTCAAATTGGTTTACATGCTTTGTTTCCTAATCTGAGGGTAGCGAAATCAAATTAAATATCTCAGATTGAAAGGTGTTATATTATAATTTCAATCTAACCAAAATTATTCGAAACAGCCGGTCTGTAGGTACACAAATCGCTGAAATAATTATTTATTACATCTTTGAACAAATTAAAATAAAATTACTTAAACTTGTGGCAATAGTCTTTGTGCAATGTTAATCCGTGCTTTGCATTTCGACTAGTAACTGAAAACCAACTAAATAACACACAATTATGTAAACACCTCAAACAGTCATTCGCTCTATATGATCCTCAGAAAATCTCCTTTGAAATTGTGAGACAACGTTGCAGGCAAACTATTATAATTAAAATTACTGTCATTTACCGGATGCGCAGAATAAACACTGCTTTAAAATACTTATAGAACTTATAATCACGATTTATTTATATGAACTTACGAAAACGGAATATTTCTTCGATTTTATTTCATGCAAAATTACATGTTACATTCGTTTCAATAATAATATAATAATAATAATATAATAATAATAATAATAATAATAATAATAATAATAATAATAATAATAATAATAATAAGAATATGTCTACCCCTCATTAGGATTAGCCCGAAAGTCTGAGACTTATGTGGGAGAGGGGGTGGCATATTATTATTTCGCGGGCCGTATTTGCGCCTCAGGAACGACTTACGTTGGTAGACCCTAAACACCATTCAGTGCTGGAATGAGGGAAACCTGGAAAACCTCATTAGTTAGGGGGACAAGTCCAACATCAGCTGATTTTAATCTCTCACATTAACACCAAGTTGGAATTCTTCCCATCCTAAGCCATCGCCAGGATGGTTGCCAAGCCATCCCTGCGAATAAGCCTTGATCTATTAGAAAACAATTTAATTAAAAATTGTTTGGTGGAATGGGAATTCGAACCCTCGACCTCTGGGTTGAGCGATCGAGACGCTAAGCCTTGAGCCACCGACTCGCCAATGTTTTTGATAACATATATCCAACTGAATCCTTTAGTGGATTATTGCTTTACTTTACATAATTTTCCCGGTTGGTAGTTCATCAATATTCCATTTGTACCAAACTAAAAAACCACTGAATTGAACAATAGTGTCATATGAATGTTGTGCCGAATGTGGAATGGATTTGTTTCAGTAAATGCGAATTCGTATAAATTCGGCAAACATCGAGAAACCCTGGCACAAATAGGACATAGTATGTAAAATCTAAAATTGAAAATTTTGTATTTTCATTGGGTGATTTATTTGACCATTGTAAAATATGTCTATCGTAAAATAAATATAATTATTTCTCTCACGCAAAACCCGTAAGAAAAATAAAAGTCATGACTAAAAGCAATACTTGCTTATAGTACTATAAGTTTTTAAGGCAGTATAAAGATCGTTTACAATATTAAAATTCCTTTTAAATATACTATTAGTTTAAATATACATGACAATGTAATCTGTCATGAATGACAACACCCGACAATAATTCCCATAAAGTCCCCGTTTACCAAAGTCAAATTTAATTAAGAAATAAGCTTTTCTGTTTTATTAATGTTGCTTTCTGACTAACTGGTATTGAACCAGACCTCAACAAGATTAGGTAATGAGTCCAGGAGCAATGATAGTCAAACAAAATTGAAATGAGATAGAATAAGAGTGGTATCATTTACAAAACTAATATATTTGTTGAGACAAATAACATACCGACCATTACAGAGCAAAAAACCTGTTTTACACTCTGTTATTTTATAGTTAGTAAAACACTATGGTCATTTTAACAGTTTATATCTTCATAAATTGTTATTATATATGTATTTTATTTACGCCTCAGAGAAAAAATGTTCTGTAATTTTTAAAATATAGGTATGTAAGATGATATCTTTTGTATAATGTTTATAAAACTAATAATTTACTGCTAATAAAGATTGTTATAATTATTGTTATTATGATTAAAACATGTTAATTTAGTAATAGGTCAACATATAATATTACTTAAAGCTTTATTCAAGTAAACATCCTCCATCTATGCGTAAACTGTGCTGGAAAAGGAATTATGGGATATGCCAGAGTTGTCGGATTTTCTGTTTTTTAGGTCATTTCAATCAGTATAATGTAGGTACTTGTTTTCTCTTGCATTACAGCTTGTAGCTTATATTAATATGTACCTTTATTTATTTACTTTTTCTTGCTATCTAGCCTTAATTAAATGTATCTATAATTAACATTCTACCTCTTGGTATTACTATACTAGTCACAGCAAACATTCACAAATGTATAGCGATAAATTATGTAGTTGATATATAGGTAGATAGATGATGTACAAAAGTTATTGGAATCAGTTTTCAAAATAATTTGAAATTTAAAAATCACAATATTCAGATAATTATGGAAGCATTGAAGATAACTGACTTTATTAAACGAACCAAGTCTGACTATATTGATATTGATTACAAATTGTATTCCTTTTGTCCGTTCGTAATTGGAATAACGAAAAATTAACATAATTTGAAAGTCTACAGTTTATTGAACACACTGTAGAAACTAATGAATTCTGTTAAGTTCAGTAAAAATAAATGTAACCGACATTAGTGCATAATATGAGGATCTGCCGTGACTGAGGATAAACTCTCTGGACTTTGTATGATCAGTGTACATCGAAAATTAGTTGAAATGGAAAAGCAATCTCCAATGTTATCGAATTTTTCGGTTCTGAAAGACGAAATTTAAAATTCCTAGTTTCCTAGTTGGCCTTAAACTGCAATGTTTTTGAATTTGTTTATATGTGGTACTTGCTAGGTACATTATTTACGTATTTTTTCGCGATGTTGCCGAAATTATGTTGTACTCAGAATTTATACCTACTTGTTCTGTTAATTTTATTATATATTTTTTAAGTTAATTTGAACTGAATCTGATTTAAAATCTGAACTTGTTGCAGATATTAGGTAAATTCGAATGTTTACATAAGACTGCCATTTATAGCAGCAGCGTTTAGCGTTAAAACTAAAAAGGGTTTACTCTTTAGTTTTAACGCAGTTATCTCTTAGCTTCAAGTTTTAACCACTTTTAATAATTAATAACAATAAATAATGAAATAGTCTGTATTTCCCAAAAAATAAAAATACCTATCTACAGTGTATCCCATTTTGTTGTCATCGATGATTTATTAAAATGATATATTTTTGAAGACAGGAAAAGGTCTTTCCAGATTTATAGAAATATACAATATGTTCTATTTTTAAAAAAATATAAAAGTATATCATTTTGGTCTCGCAGATGCCTAATTGCGTTTCTGATAGCATATTCTCAATCTTCAAAAGACATCCTAGGAGTATGACCTTTTTTCTTTATAAAATCAAAGATTAAGGAGTTTGGGGCTATACGTGAAGTCTCTGTACATCGTTCTTAATATATATTGTCCATTAAGTAAGAATTTTATTCAAAATAACTTTATGAAATAAACAAGCTACATGCGTGCGTTGTCTAAACATATTATGGAGTCATCCGATGTCATTAAGTTAATGAGAAATGTGCCCTCATTGCCTTATTCCAAATATTAGACGTAAATTGAAATTTTGTTTCAGCTGTATTCTACTACGCTGATCTTTGACATCTAAACAGGGATTATACATTAGATCAGCAAAATTAAATTTAAGTTAAATTAATATCTCATAACGAACAGTTTTGACTTTTCCACTAAGATAGAATTGGTTATGAAAAATAATTTTTAAATTATCATAAGCCCTTAATAATTTACTATTAATGTGTAAATACTATGTAGAATTAAAGTGAGATAGGTGAGTAAGTTTTCTTTTATATTTTGTGAAAGAAATGTTACAGTTTCCCAAAATATGGTAAAGGAATTGGGCGTCCATGGCTGAGATGATCATTTTAGTACCTACTTTCCACTTAACTCGATTATTAAAAAACATACAAACATTTGTAGGAGTCTGCCATTCTATCTATATAGGGTGTTTAAAAAAGACACGGCAATATTTAAGGGGGTGATTGCCCAGGTCATTTTATAAAAAAAGTTCCTATAAACATAGGTCCGCAAACGCTTCGTTACCGATCTACAGTACAGGATGTTGAAGTTTAATTTAAAAAACAGTAAACATTAAATTTCTCCAAAACCGCTTGAGATATTCCCGCTCCCATTAGCTATGGGAGACGCATAAAGAGCCTCCTAACTTCACAATATTATTCTAGTTAGGACCAAATCAGCCCCTTTTATTTCTACAAACAACAAACAATAATTTGAATTTCTGAATTAAAACAGCATTGGTTTTAGGCGCGCACTAAAATGGTTTTAATTTTTTTATTCAAAAACGGTGCGTCGCACGATAAATCTCAAGAACGCCTTTATCTTCATAATTGAACAAGAAATTCAAAAATAATTTTTATTTTTATAAAAACCAGCGACGTCCTACTTTTTCCTTTAAAAATAACCAGTGGCGTGCCAATACGCGCGCCACTGGTAAGACTAAAAAATCGTTTTGTAGCGGTTTTGCAGAAATCAAATTTTTACTGTTTTTTAAATTAAAATTCAACATCCTGTAGATTGGTAACGAAGCGTTTGCGGACCTATACCTATTTATAGGAACTTTTTTTATAAAATGACCTGGGAAATCACCCCCTTAAATATTGCCGTGTGTTTTTTAAACATTCATATAAGTTATATAGCCACGTGGTATGGACGCGTGATGTTTAAATGTGTCTACATCCCTGGTATATACCACAAATTTCGCTTTGGCGGCGATTAATGTACTTTCAGAACATACAAAAATAATTTTCGAATATTTTTTCAAATGTCTGATGACATTTGTGGGCGTTCTGGTGGAGTAGAGTAATTAAACTAACATTAGATAATTTTAAAGCAAAAATAAATCCAATTCTATAAATCTTGTGTCTGCAATATTAGCGTTTTCGCCCTCCACGAATATATTCATAATGGGCGGTCCTGACAATAATTCGTGGTAGTAAATAAACGGGTCTTGTTCTAGACGACTTTAACCACTCCGCAGAAGTATTAAAATTTTACAAATAAATTCCACTCGCCTTTGTTTCAACCCTTGCAAATCTGCCCTCCCGAACCGTTATTATGCATGTTTTATTAACGAAAACTGTATTTAAATCTTTATGGTGGGTATTTCTAAAATGAACGCTTGGATTATTATTATTATTATGACCGCTTTGAGATCCTTATTTTTTCTGGTTAAAGAGGATGTTGAGATGAAAACACAATAGGTTTGTTCCTACTCAATGCCAAATTATCAGCAAACTGTCAGGAGTCTGCGCAGACCACATTTACCCGTTCCAACAAAAAAGTTACTAGGTTTCAAACGGTTTGGTGACTGTCAAATCGATTTGACGATTATTTAGAAACTATTAGTCAGACGCATGCGTAGTGGATATTGGATAAAATCATAGAAAATGAAACTGGCAGTTTTAACTAAACTAACCTAAATTTTGAGAGAAAATCGATTATGTAAATATTGTTTGAAGTGGTATAATTTTATTTTCATTTATGCGAAATTAATTGCCACATTTTTTTTAAGATTTGGAATTTGCTGGGTTCCATCTTTATTCGAATTTTTCTTATATAAATCTACCAATAAAAGTATGTCATTATGTACCCTGTACCTGACTTGCATGAGCATTTGCTTAGTTCCAACACTGCTGGAACGAACTGTGGAACTGAGAATTCAAAATTCTTGTAAATCCATGTAATTTAAAGAAACATGAAATTAGACTAAATTTTCCACTTATTACTTTTTATTATCTGTTACCTGACATTTTTTAAGGTTAACTCGTAGAAAATCGAAATCAACAAAACAAAGCAATGCTACTGGCGTTTCTACCAGACATTATGTGAACTAAAGATTGTGATTCAACAACAATAATTCAAATTAGTTTCCAACTGATGCATGAATCGTACTTGCGCATTAAACCAGTGCTTCAAACTATCAGAAACTGCTATGTAGGAACAAACCTAATGGCTAAGTGGTGCTGAGAGGCACAATACCGCTACCTATTTACCTCATATGATACCTATCATAATCTGAGTCAGGTCACGATATTATGGGTGTCCGCATCATTCGTCGGTTCTTTCGTTTATTGTATACTGTTGAGAAATAACAAGTTCGAGAACCGTCTGTGCCTAATGGTGGCGCTGCGATACTGTGTACCTTATAAGTTTATGTCGGTGTAATTCAATACTGATCGGGGGTTTACTGAGTAGTCCTTTCTGAAAATGCTTTCTAGACAAAACTAAGTAATTTAAATAGAGATATATAACACACTCAGGAATTGTTGAAGTACATTTTTGCTGAACTTACAATAGTAGATTTATAGATAGAGAGGTCTAATAAAGTATTTTAAATACTTTTCCAAATATTCCTGCGAAAATAGGTATGTGTTAATAAGTTTGGCCTGTAATTTTCGATTCTGTTCTGTATCCAGTTTTACATATTGATGTTGCTATAGCTGATTTCTATGCACTAGGAAGATTATTTGTTAAATATATTAAATTGGTAATATATTATCCACAAGCTTTAATAAATGTGGATAGATGTAGATTTTAACAGTTACGTTGTCTCTATCTCTGGTGAGTTAGATAAGCGAAATATGTAATAATATTTCCTTTCCATGAAATAGCTGAAGGAACAATGTTTCAGTTATGCTTGGTTTTATAAATTGAACTATGGTGTAATTTTTCTGCCAGATTTTTACCAGTTTTAATAAAATAATTGTTGAAATTTACACATTTATCACTATCATTTATATAGGTAGGTACGAAATGTGAATAAAGTAAAACCTACGTTTTCATTCTCCAAATACAAACCTAAATATCCCTCTGAATATAAAGTATTTCTAGATATTTTGTAGTCGGAATATGAATTAATTGCAATTTCATAAAAAATAGCGTATCACACCACTAAGTAATTTATACTAATTAGTTTAAGATGTTAGCCATCAACTATATTGAACTTTTTAGACGAATTGCTTCTACTAAAACAAGGTAAAATGTAGTTTTAAAAAAGTTTTCTATTAAAAAATAGATTAAGTTACAAGTTACAAGCTAAAATAAGTTACAAACCACTAACTTATTTATACTTCTGTTATTTAATTTGATAGAGAGAAACCTTGTTTTACCTGAACACTAAGCTCTTACCGTTCATCAAAAACTTTCAGTAGCAAAGCTCCTTATTACGAGTACTCCCGCGATTACTAAAAGTTGTATATAGAAAGAGTGCATCGTATACAATATGTAGAACGTTTTAAAACTGTTTGCATCTTCCTTTATATAGAAATTAGGCGAAAAAGCTAAGAGCTGAATTATTAATGAAATTATCAAATATTATGGTTCAATAAAGTTATTTCATGGTTACCTACTTACCTTTTGTACAGAATTTTAATGAACATTTTTTTTATTATTTTTTACTGATAAAAATGAAATTGTAGTAATCCTCCTTAGCCTAATGTACACGGTACGTATTTCTGCTTCCAGCGTCTTCAGGCACATGTGTGGCAGGAGTTTTTATGTGGAGCAAGGGGCATCTATTCTTTTGAATAGTATTATCTACTTTATATTTTAAATATGCTGATATTAAATAAGTATCTATTTTACATTAAAAAATATTATTTATGGTTAGACACATTTTGAGTTTAATCGAAATTATTATGACACTGTTAGAACTCTAACTGCTATAATTCTGAACTTTATAATGGTACCTAAGGGAATGGAGTGACAGAGGGTTGACAGAGGAGTGTGTGCAAATAAAAAACTTCTAACATAATCTACTATATTTTATTTGATAAAATAAACTCAATCTAAAGACAGTATTCTTGGTGACGGAGATACAAGTTGTTTACTTAATTTTTTAATAGAAGAATTGCTAGAACTCCTCATTCAACAACAAAATTAAGTACGTAAGGAACAAGTGGAAGTTCATAAGGAAATTACAATGCTAGTTTAGAATCAAAAGCCTTCAAATTCAATTTCATTAAGTTCCAGTTAGTCCAAATTCATTGATGTAATACTTTTTGAATCCGATAACCAAGACGGTAAAAAGTTTCATAAATGGGTTAAAGTTTTCACTGTGCACCTGATTATTCTGTTCCAGAATTGATTGATCAAAACAAAATTAAGTGCTTTTTAAACAAACTCTCTAATGATGCATTTAGCGAGTACAAATAATTGCTGTATGCCAAAAGAACTTACTGATTTTACTGATAACGAAATTAAAAACAATTTGCAAAAATTGTTCGTTAAAAACATTTAATTACTGACCGTTATAACTGCATGCGAATTAAAATATTTCCAGGAGAGGAATTTAACAAATATGTAAATCGAATATGCTTGAAACTGTATGTTTTATTAATCCTTGCGGTCAAATTTATTTCATATATCTATTTAAAAATTCATATTTGCTTACGTTTCGTTCGAAATTGTAAAGTTTTTTATTTACAGTAAGAATTAGATTGAAATACAGTGGAGAGGGGAGATTTATTAAAAACAATAAATAATTAATTTAAAATATTCTAGTTGATTTCATTGTTAATTTATGTATGTCCTTTTTCTCTTTTTCAATATCTGTCTCCCATCTTCAATATAGAACAATAAAAAAATGTTCACCTTAATTTGTTTTGGGATCATAGAATATTTTAAGTAGCAATAACAATCAAAACAATCCCAACAATTAATCTTGTAAGTCACCTGATTTTGGTTTAATTTATTTTTAGCATCTTTTAACTTTGTATAAAATTTATTTCCAATATTATTATACTTTTTATGTGTTATAGGTATATACAGTCTGTCCATAAAGTAACCCCCTCTGCTAACTTTTGAACGAATCGAGTTAGAGAGTTTTAACAAAATACAGGGTGAATCATGTAAAATGAAGTTGATTCTGACGATAAATTCGATTCTTCAAATTCAAAGATGGCGCCACGGGCGCTGTCAACTCAATTTTTTTAAATGGCAAAGTGTGCCGTGTTGCACCTCATTTAAAAGGTAATTCAATTCTCTACATTCTCGTTTTTGAAAAATGACAATCGAGTTATCCGTACTCTAGTTACAAGCGTTTGTATTAACGATATTTAAAAATTTTGCTTTTATCAAGTCTCCTTGCCTTGCTCGCCACTGTCACTTAAACGTCAATAAGGTTCGAGAAAGTAGTTTAGGCGTTTAATTTAAGAGTGTTTGAAAGTTTGTAGAGTTTCTAGAAAGTTTCTAGAAAGTTTTTCTTAATTTTTTAAGTTATTCGATTTGATAGATTTTATAGATTTAAGAGAAAATTTAAGAGGAGAGCGGTACATAAGAAATTTTTCCAAAGATAGAAAGAATAGCAGACAATAACATTCAAATTATTGTATTTCAACAAGATGGGACTCCACCTCATTTCTATGGACCTGTTACCGATTTTTTAAATAACCATTTCCCAGGCAGATCGATTAGCAGAAGGGGCCCGATAGAATGGTCGGCTCGTTCCCCGGATTTAACTCCTCTTGATTTTCTCTTGTGGGAATATTTGAAGTCAAAAGTCTACAGAACTCCTCCAGTAAATAATATCGAGAATTACAGTAACGTCTAACACATATGTGTAGAAATATCTCTGCAGAAATTTTAGGAAGTATCAGACAAGAATTTCAAAGTAGACTTTTTGTGAGCCAAGAAGGCAATGGACAACAGTTTGAATAACTTATTTAATTGTTTTATTTTTTGTTTTAATAAATATTTGTTCAAAATTTGTTGTATTAAAATATTAATTAACATTTTATTCATGCATCAAATTAGAAACAGAAACGCTTGTAACTAGAGAACGGCTAACTCGATTGTCATTTTTCAAAAACGAGAAAGTAGAGAATTGAATTATCTTTTAAATGCAGTGCAACACGGCACACTTTACCATTTAAAAAAATTGAGTTGACAGCATCTGTGGCGCCATCTTTGAATTTGAAGAATCGAATTTATCGTCAGAATCAACTTCATTTTACGTGATTCACCCTGTATTTTGTTAAAACTCTCTAACTCGATTCGTTTAAAAGTCAGCGGGGGGGGGGGTTACTTTATGGACAGACTGTATAGTAACTTCCGTGTTTGTAACTTCCGTGTTTTTTCGAGATAAGTATTGCCAGTACATGTAGTACTGACATGTATTTTGTTTTAGTTTTGAAGATAATGATATTTTGATAATAACGATTCATTGAACAAGAGCCTTATATAAGTACAAAGTTCATTGCATCTTACTAACTTCATTCATACGCTTTATTTTTAACAGAGTTATGACTCATTAACGCTTTGAAAGGGTAATAATTAAGCTATGAACGAAGCTAACTATTATAGAACTATTTTTATTACTTTGAAATTCCACTTAACACAAGAAAGTGAAACTAAAATTTACAACAGTAAACTTTTACCTTTTCCCATTCATTACCAGCAGCTGCACGTTGTACATATCTGTAGCGCAAGAGGATAAGTAGTAACAATGTTGTTACTAACATTGATGAGGGACACAAAGAAAGAGGAAGAAAAAGTATTTGTCCTTTTCAGAACGAACTACTCATTTATATTGATCTGAAATTGTTCACTAACAAATAAATAACTCCATTAATCGTTAAACGGGCCATACACGATGAGATCTTGATACATACATACAACGCCTCGATTCACGCGGTGAACCGCGTGAATCGAGGCGTTGTATACCGATACTATCTCGAGAAGAGCAGAAGCAAATAGAAGTTGCGACCATAGACATAAGAAGGGGGAGACAGAATTGTTTACATTTCATGCCGATCAGACATCGTTTTCAACAAAAATCAATGATGTAAAATCTATGCGGATTGCCCTAGATCTACCGCCGGTGTTTGAAAACGAAGAGTATATTAATTATATTTATCTGAATTTTTATGTGTAATTAAGAAAAAATAATATACTAAATATTTATCTGTGTTTTTTAATGAATATACATAATCTCTACTTTTAAAATTATTTATAATTTCCTAATAACATAAAATTATTATCGTGTTAGGGAAATACTATGGCAATGCTGTACCGCTGTTTTGCTATCAAATGACGCTCTTATGTCAAAAGATGACGTTACAATGTTGCTGTGCTGTGTTTGTGATCTTTTGGGATTTTTTTATTTATTTGCAATGTTTTTTTGGCAGTAGAGGTATTTAGAGCCTTTTATAATCAATCTACAATAGTTTTATAATCGAGGGTATAAAAAATGGTAACCGTCCCTGGATTTGCATTTTGACAAAAGTAATAACGTCAAAAGGAATGTTGTTTGAAAACATTTTGAACAAAAAAAAGTTTTGGAAAATATCTCACAAAATAAACTTTTATCGATTTATATACATTTAAAAGTAGACACACTATAGATACAAAATAATTTGTTGTAAAAATTTAAACAGCTCGTCTAAAAATGGAACTGAATATGAATATTCTTCCGTATATGTTTTCCGTACAGTGATTTATTTCAGTCTTCTTGAATAAATTAAAACACCGTCATTGTTTTTGACAAACTCATAAATTATATAATTTTCCGTTAACAACAAACGTACCTGATTTTTTTTATATATTTTTAGTGATACGTATGGTTTTGTGAATAGTTATCAATGCGTTCCATTAAATTAGCCACATTTTACATATTTTATATATTTTCTGTTCATCAAATGTAATAAATTGCAGTAATAAAATTCATAATAAATTGATTTATTACTAAAGATAATTAAATTACACATTTATAATATATTTATTAGATAATTATAAAAATATAAATGCGTGTGCACTTGTTCATGCCATAATAATTTATTACAATCATATTGTCACTGAATTTAACCTGACGCCAGTTAAATCCAGTTAAATGTACAGTTAAAAATTCATTGGGTTCAAAAACTACCAGTGATTGATCGACTGCAAAGAAATCCGTAAATTAGTGGATTGAAATGTAAATTGTTACCAATTTTCTATGCGGAGAGGGAGAATGAACATTTCCAGACCAGTTCTTATGTAATGATCCAGAAAATGTCACACTATTAATTACAACATCCTGTCATTCGCATACGGAAATAGGTCAGTTGTATCGAGTGGAGCATTAGCAGCTCGTGGAGGTATAATTCCAAACGGCTGAACTAATTTGACGGTAATTGGGGAATCGATCTGATACATAAAGGGAATATAATTAAGTTATTATAATATATCTCCTTGGAACATCTATATAAAACTCCTTTTGAGGCGCAACGTAATTAAAGTTTGCTCTATTTATTTTAGGCTCATTTGCCATGTTACATAATGTAATAATTATGTATTGTACCTATGAGAACTATCGATGTGTATTCAGAGTGAGCAAAATAACTAACACGTATATCTCTATACATGGTGTTGTACCTATATTCAATGAAACATAAATATCTTAAAATTGTTCACAAACTTTTATTTTTAAAAGTTTGCAACATTTTTTTAAAGTTTGTGAAAAATTATAAAGCGTTTATGTTTTATTCTATATACAATACAATGAATATAAATTTTCACTAATCTGGGTATTCTTATGGGTGCATTTGTTTATATCAGAAATAAGTATCATGCAGGTGTTAACATTGTATTTACCACGTATATTATTTAAATTCTCGTCTGATCTAAAAATCACATGATTGTTACAAATGGTTTTCCTATTTGCCTCTTCTTCCCCTTTTCCTTTCTTTTCTCTGGAGATTCGTCTTATCTTAGAAATAAAAAACAATACATATTATAATGTGGTAGTAAGTCTGTCAAAGAGTGAATAACATAAGAAGTCCCAAAAGGCTCTAATCTAGATCCACTTTGTTATTATTTTCCAAAATTAATATCATCCACATTATTTGCAATGATAATGTTGTTTTCAACCTCAGATCAAATTGTCTTTTGTACATGTTAACATGTAGACCTATTTTATTATGTTGTTATTATTAAATAAACTGCAGACTTTCTTGTAATACCTTTGATACTTATACTGATAATACTGTAATACTGATGCACTTAAAATTTGTAGACTAACACCAATTTTTAGAAAAGGTAATCCAGATACTACCGACAACTACCCTCCTATATCTCAATTATACCATACCTTGGCAAAATTGTAGAATTTCTCATTAAAACTGGATTAGAAAAATATTTTGAAAATAATTGTATTCCAAAATGATAGCCAGTATGGCTTCAGTAAAACTCGTTCAACAATAAAGGCCCTGCTAAAAGTTGTGAAAGATGTCGTGTGACTTTTCACTGGTCCAAATTGAGTCCATTCACTGGTCCATAATAAGCCCAAAATCGGCGTTCGTCTCGTGTCTAAGATAGCGACTTTTAGTAAAAAAGTATTGAAAGATAAGACTTTAATCTGAATCCCTATAGTAGTAATTTTTTGTAATTTTTTTTATTTTTAAAATTCCAGGCAAACAATCTTGTACTAAAATAGCGTATTTCAAAAATTATTTTCTCTAAAATACATGTATTAAACAAGAATTAAATAGGGATCTAGTTTATCTTTTGATCTTTCCGGTGATATATAATTTATAACATTAAAAAGAAATTTTGTTGCAATTATAAGACAAATCCGGTACCCTTGCAATGAGGGCTAACTTTGTTTCCATGTGCCCTTTTACTTCGGCTTTACGTGCACCTCTGAAATCTAAATAATTCGGTAGTGGAAATATGTAAGTCTTCACCCATCGGCTACCCAACCTCTCAAACCGACCCCGAATTCATATCTGTCAAGTCTACAGTGAATGGACCCTTAACAAGGCCTTCAACTGTATCTGTTGTGACACGTTGCGGGATAAACTCCCACTTTATGGAGTTCGAGGTACGCCTTTGTCATTGATTAAGTGATAACTTATTGGATCAAATTGAGTAATAAGATATCTTGAAAGGGGTTGGAACCTTTGGTGTGAAGATAACACATCTGGAGATGATTAAAACTAAACCTATACTAACATTGTGTCCTATTGATCAGTGAACAGCCCCGACTGATCAGTGAACCGTGATTTACTAACTACATACATTTTTTACATACTATTTTTACATTTAGCGCTAAATGTAAAAATAGTATTAAAGGTCACAGAGGGCCAATCCCATAGCGTGATTTATTGGTTAGTAAATCACGGTTCATGCTAAGTGTAAAAACAGTATGAATGGTGACAGAGGGCATGTTAAATAACCCGATTTTGGAAAACAACGTCATGAGGATATTGGTGCAGATATACATGATACGGATTATATTTATTACGTTTCAAAATTTTATAAACACTGCTCTGGGACAATCTGGAATTGCGAGCTATTTCTCATGTACTACCATGAGGATTCGCAGCCACTGCAGCTAATACAGCAATTTCATTATTTTCTCCGGTGACTGTTGCTTGACAAGTTATTTTTTTCGGTTGAACACTTCCGTCAGTCGTAAATTGTTTGGCAGTACGATAAAACGATGCAGGACCGAATTCTATCTAGAACACGCTGGGCGTAGAGATTGACAGCATTATCAAGATTCCTTCTAGCCTTTCCATAAACCAGAACCATTTAAATTTTCTCTTTTACTGTTAAATACTCCATTCTCAAGTACTATCAATAGCCTAACGAAAACAGATGTTTAATTGCGAAGTAACCTTCGAACTGAGTGGAACGAGTGGCATCTTAAATATCTTACTTTTGTACGTTTATTTACAAAACAAACAAAACAAAAACATAAAAACGCGAAAAGAAAAAATAACACAAATGTTAAACGTAAACAATAAAACATTTTTATTAACATTGTTTTTCACATAAGAAATGGTATTCTTAAAACAAACTACAAAATCTCATTAATTTGAAAGCAGATTCAATTAGGCACTCTGATAAGTTATAAGGAAATAAAATGAAGTTGATCAGGTATGTCAAAAATATATGCCTGTTCCTGAATTAAGATAATAGTAGGTAGTTTTTTGACAAACTATTTTTCAGTAACTGAAATTAGGGAAATAAAATTTGTATTTTGATTATTTACAATGAAAATGTACTATTTTCTAATATAAACGTACTGTAGAATAGTATGCATAGGTCCTCAGTTGGAGAAATCGAAAAAATTTATATCGTCGATTATTCCCTGCTGAAGTAATTCTATATATCCTAGATATTTTTATTAAAGCAAAGTAAGACATAGTTCTCAAGTTGTCATGCTAAAGGATCTTTCTGTATTCAAACAATTCAGTGCATGCACGATATGTTGTTAGCAGGTAATTACTCAAGTCATTATTTCTACCTAATTACTGGGCTTTTCTATACATAGAGTTGAGTTTCAAATTGACACTTTCTATATGAGTGATGGCTGTGTTGTAATAAACACACTATGTGTGAATCGTGGTCGTTGACAGGCATAAATTATTCATGACATGACTTTTTCCCTTGACGGTGCGAATGTTATTGTACCGATATGGGGTTATTTGTACCATGTGAATAATGTATAAACCTGTATATATACTATTGTTTTTTATTACTTACATGTCTCAATGTTTCAGTATTTCGCTGGATATTCTAAAGTTTACATAAGATTAATGTAATATGTATTGTAACAATCCTTATAGTTTACTTAATTTTTATATTTACTTCCCAAGAAAGACAATGTAATATTACCCCAATATGGCATTTACATGACAAAGACTGTCGATAGGCAAACAAAACACGATGAGACTTTTGACTCGCCGTATGTTTCGATACCAGACAGATGAACAGACTCTCTCTGGGAATGCTGCTTGGCTCAGATTAACCATATAGGTACAAGATAAATAACAGCGAGAGAAAAATGTCCACGAAATGAAATATAATTAAATAAACAAATCCCACTGCATGCCATTGGTTTGTTACAGTTTTTGACGGACCGAGATATGCCGAAAATACACGACACAACGACTCGTGACTTCATATTTGTTTTGAAGTTTTGTGAACGTAAATTTATTTAAGTATTTCATGTGATATAAGTGGTCATCAGTCAATAATCTAGGCTGTGTTATAGATATTTAGTTTGTGGAAAATCTTTGTGGACAGTGAAATGACTATTAAATGCATAGTTTTCCATAAATCGGGCAAAAAAGGTGATGGGATCCACCGGTAAGTAAACAATGCTGACCATAGACGTATCATTCGTTAGGAATTCAACTTACGTATAATGTTCATGGGTAATATAAGTAATATAGATAATATTGTAGTTTTATATTGTATATTTTCTATGGATGATAGTTTCTGATCCACATAAAATTATTTGGAGACAATGAAATTTTTATCGTTTTTCTTTCCGATAATTTTATGTCTGGTGAAGGTTAATAATGAAATAAGGAAAATTTCAAATGTTTACCCCTCTTTGAAAAAAAAAACTCGAATAATTTAAAATATAGATAAGAGTATTAGATGTAGTTTTGATTTAGAATGGGAAGTGAATTTCGAACCGAAAAAAATGTATTTTCTTACTTCACTTTCAGATTTTTAGTAGGTATAAAGTATTATGAATATCTTTATATTATATCGCTACTGTATTTGGGTATTTGGCCACAATTCTGAACAAATTAATAAAATTTGGAGTAAACAATACCTACTCCTCGCTAAAAGACCCATTAAAGTTTTTTTTTAATTTAACTAATCAGTTCTCATGCGAAAAAAAGTATAAATATCATAAAACATAGTACACACTTTAAGTTGAAATAGCACTAACATTTCGGAAACTTCACTGTCAGAAGAATGTATTGTGTTCTATATTTATGTATCTATATTTAAGAAAAAACTCTAACAGACTCTTCGGTGCAGAGGTTTATTTTCTTACTTTTTTATTAGTTTTTTCTGAATTTTAGGAAAATAGCTAAATAAAGTAAATTATGTGTTGCGTATTATGTTATATAGCTACCTACACATTAGTTTTTGTAGATGGTAGGTGTTTTTTTTTAAATCGTGAGGCAATAGGTACTTTACGTTGTTAGAAACACCTTTAAAAACATTAATAAACCCTCTTATTTTGAGAAATACTGGCCGGCACTGGTAGCTATTTACAAACAATTAAATAAATACTCCCCCATTTCGTAAATTGTTGTTTATTAGATGGACAGGCATATTAATGCTTTGGGTATTGCTGTTACTTATCTTTTACATGGTTAATCTGAGCTGCTTGGTCTCCAGTTTCATCGTGTTTCTCCGATTGTGAATTTGTTTGCACAAATACATTATCCATCTTTTTTGAACCGAGTGTTTAATGTGATTTAAGTCAAACTACACTGTTAACTGAACAAGTGATTGGCACTTGTTCAGTGTGTTCAGTGGCACTTTCTTAATTTAAATAAACCACAGTACTTCCTACAAAAGATGATTACAAAAAAAAAGTTGTCCAATCAATCAACGTTTTACAGTTATAATTTTAACAACTTCAGGAATAATTACTTAAGGCTTGTTTATTAAACCTAGGTACGCAAAGCAATAACTTTATTATTTCTAAGATATGTCGAAAACAACTACTTTCCGTGAAGTATGCACCTTCCAACATTGAATTACAACGGCATATTTTACCTTCGTTACCTATTACCTAGGTTATCTATAGGTAACGAAGAAAATTAAAAACTTTATTGAACCAATATTTGATAATTTCATTAATAATTTATCTCTTAGTTAACTTTTTGGCTTAACTCCTGTATAAAGAAAGATATACCTTAGTATTTGATAAATTTTACCAAATGGTAAATTATTGTTTGTTTACTCACTTTGACTGTTATAATTTTCTTCACTAGTATTATAACCAAAGTATTACAATCCTCCATTTTTTTCTTTTAGATACTATGATCAAATCGCTAGGTAAAAAAAGTAGGTGCCTTATATCTCCTGAATTTGTCTTTAGAATAGCTATCTATGTATACTATAAAATATATAATAGTCATATTTAGAAAATGTCTCCGTCCGTAAAAAAATATAGCGCCGTTAAACATAGCTCAAAAAAAGGAAATATTGCAGAAAAGTAAAAATTTCTATATTATTATACAAATTGACCTGTTTCAAAATATGAATTTTGTTTACATCATTTTGGGACACACTGTATATAAGTATGATTTATATTTGCAAAATATAAAAGATAAAACACGGGCATATTTGAATTTTCGTTTCGGATATCACTTATAAGAGTTCCTGAACTATTTGGCTATTTAATTTCTTGTAGCTTTAGTGAACTTTGTCTTACTTAAAAATTTATATTTATGCGTTTATAGAAAGATTTTCAAACATAAGTTTTTTGAAAAAAAAAGCTTAGAACGTTTTAAGAAGGAACTTTTATGGGAAATACACAAACTTATACAGGGTATTACAAACTTATATATAGCTAGCTAGGGTTATGTATTTTAAATCAAATATATATTAATTTGTTTTCTTTTTTTGACAAAGACTTATACCAATAATACATGGATATTGGAATTAATTAGTCGACATTGTTAAATATACCCAGTAGCAATGTACTCGGTGTCCTAACAAAAAACGGAATAATATACGGGAAGGTCCTTTAAAAATACTTATCTTTAAAATGCTGTGATTTTGTATAAAACCCTGTTAGATATTCATCACTAAAGGATTTCTATACCTATATTAGAAAATACTTTTCTAAACTCAAAAATAACCAAATCATCAAATCTTCGTTGTAAGTCGAAAGTGAAACACTCATATATGTATAGGTACATTAAAAATATCACCCTCTATCTTATAAGTTATCATGAAATAAGCTTATTTCTATTATACTAAACTTTGAAACTGCAGAATCTGTTCAATGCATTCAACAGATTCTGCAACAGCAATTCAGAAACATTAAAATAAAAGCCATACGGCCTTAAAAGCGATATATATCTTTCTGCCTACGAAATATAGGTATTTTTCCAACACATCTGACTAATATTACAATTTACGCGAGATTCTAGAACGAATTGGACTCTATCCTTAAACGTAGTATACGAAGTTGACCCAAAGGCGCTGGAGATTTGGTTAATCTTTCAGGCCTCACACCCATCATAAGGCAGGTCAGGGAGCAACCTTTGCATCGGGGATAGCTCCATTTATATTCCCCTGTGCCACCGCCGTTCAGTAAATGGGGCAGGCTACATAAGCTCGTAAGCAGATAAATCACTCGCTCGCAAAAATTGTAACGGGTATCCCGAGGGATAGGTACTATTTTATTATTTAAAATGGTCTCAACTTGTAGGGAAAGATATTGTCTAAAGCTATTTATTCAGGGTACTTTTGCTTTATTATTTTGACATGCTTGGTATTAAACCCATGCCGAGAAAATGAGTTAAATATTTTAAAATTATTTTGGCTTTGCCAAAATCCTAACTGAAGAAAACAAATATGAATGAAGGGTGAACTGAAATTCAGGATAACAGGAATAATATGGCACATAATGTTAAAAGTTTATAATATGTTCAAAAAAGAGTAATATTAAAAATAAAATAACAATAATAATAAAATATAATAGAAATACATAATATTCAAAAAATAAAAAGTAAATAACATTAAGAGGAACCGCTCGATTTTCATAAATAAAAGATATGAATCTGGAAATATTTATTAAATTTTGCTCAAGACCACTGAGACCAGGTAAGTTACAGTAGAGTAACTGTTTGAAGTGTCAGACCTGTTCAAAGTACTAAGTGAAAGTGTTTGAAGTACCAAGCATATGAAGTATCTAGAATAGTATTTGCAGTTGCCAGTACCAGTAAATAACCAGTTACTTATCAGGAAGTCTTTAAAATGTATTACTATTACATAAATAAGTAAATAAAACACTATACTGCGCTATTTTCGCGCAGTGTGGTATCTCCTTCATCAATAATCATTTATACCGGGTGTCAACGGATTTATTAGACAAGCCATAACTTCTAGAGTATTGGATGTATCAAAATGAGATTTGGTATAGGTAAATGATAGAGGAAGAGGAAAGTTTTTGCATATTTTTCACGTTTAGGTTACTTCCGGTTTCACCGGAAATGGCTTCAATTTTGAATTTTTAAATGGAACACCCTGTATATTTTTACATATTTGAATTTCTGAGACAATTTTGAACTAGAAAATGACTTAAAAAGTTTTTTCGCCTACTTGATTTTTTTAGAGCCATTTTTAATATTGCATCTAGGTGGCCATGATTGAGCGCAAACTAATCTGAAGGCCTTAGATGATGTCAGAAAAATGTAATCGCAAAGTTTTAGTGATTAGTATGGTAGATAGGAATGAGACAAGTTGGCAAAATTACTTTTTTATATCTAACTATTTTTTTTCAAATGGCAACACTTTTTAGACAAGCTCTTTTCAAAAAGGGATTTTTTTTGCGAATCCAACGATACTAAATTCATTGTGATTGGATTGAAAATAAGCTCATAAAATACATTTCCTTCAGTGAAGTTTTTAATAAATTCGAGTATTATACTTTAAAAGTTTTAATGTCATTTTCTAGTCCAAAATTGTCTCAGAAATTCAAATATGTAAAAATATACAGGTTGTTCCATTTAAAAATTTAAAATTGAAGCCATTTCCGGTGAAACCGGAAGTAACCTAAACGTGAAAAATATGCAAAAACTTTCCTCTTCCTCTACCATTTACCTATGCCAAATCTCATTTTGATACATCCAATACTCTAGAAGTTATGGCTTGTCTAATGGATCCGTTAACACCCGGTATAGTATTGTCATAACTAATCAATTGAAATATTTAGGTTGTCATACTCCATACGGAACTCTCAGCTTCTATATTAAAAGAGTCTAAAAAATATCACCTGAAACCGTATCTGTTTACACCTGACTTGCATGCACGCTTTCTATGGTTTCACTAATTTCATCATGCTATATGATTGATAACGTGTATACTTCAAAGCTGATTTTCCATTTGGATATATTACAAGGCGAATAGCATTTCGACTTTAAATAACGGCCACAGAGTAAATTTGAAAATGAAAATTAATTCTGAAAGTGTTTTTAAAGAATATTCGGTTGATAAATAAGCCTAACCAAATTTTCCTCAACACGCAATGCGTTGCCTACACAATAGGAATACAATTTTAAGATGCATAATTATTGATTGATATTTTAACGTCACGTTTTATTGCTTTCTAGATGGTCTTTATTACCTATCTTTAGGAATGCGGCTTGAATGGAAACAAAAGCTTTTAATTAATAAAAATATATTTCTTAATTTTGCATTTTTATACTATTAAATCATTAAAACTAAAAGAAAATGACAGAGGTATATAAAAGCGAAACGTTTTCCTTATTCTCATTGAGGGGTAATAGCCTCATCCATTGTGCTCTTTAATGAAACAATACCCTTTTTGTCACCCTTCGAATTAGGAAGGCAAACATTCTAGATTAATTAAGTTTCTATTAGATAGTATTATATAATCATCATTTTGTATTCAAAGCACAGGACAACATGCGCCATCATTTGAATAATATTATCCGAAATTCCAAAAAAGGAGTATATTTAAATTTACTACTGCAGGGAATTATTGGTTAACATGTATTTTCAGCACAAATTCACGTTTTTTGATACAGTATCCTCCATCGAGGAAAGGTGTGGAAAGGTGTGGAAAGGTTGCTTCAGCATTTCGCTATATTTCATTAGTCATTAGTCTAGGGATGTTTTGTGAGACATTGAGATTTTTTGGGTTCAAAATTACAAGACAAAGAGATTAATGGGAAAAAATAATATACAACATCCAAAATAAGCCAAAGAACTACTAGATTTCAACAAAGTAGATGAAATGGACATTGTCCTGTTAGATTAGATTAGATTTATATAGGAGTCGGCCCCCTGGCCTGATCCACCGCGACCTAGAAGATCTATTGTGGCACTCCTAACCTATTTAGAGCACTCTGTCCAGCTTTGTCCTTTGCATTAGACTCCACAACCTTGATAGAGGCTCTTCCATGTGGCTGTTGGCTCTTGGTCTACCTTCCCCAAGTATTTGAAATCTCAGTCTTGTCAGGCCCTCGCACTGTCACAGTACATGTACTGAAGTTTCCTCTTCTTCTTGACAGAATCTGCAAGTTGCATCATCTGACAGTCCCATAAGATTCATGTACCTATTTAGCCTATAGTGTCCTGTTAGGAGACCTACCATTATTCGTATGGCCTTTTTATTCTGACCTAACAGATCTGCTGTGAATTTAGGCGTCCGTTCTTTAATGAATAGCTTTGCCTGTCTCAGTTGTGGCAGATTCCTCCACCATTCTAGAGATTTGTTTCTTATGGATTTCTCCAGGGATGTTTTAATACATGCCTTCGCTATACCGCAGAAGGGTTCTGGTCCTATGAGGTCTTTTGATGCACCTTCTCGGGCTAGTGCGTCGGCGTCCTTATTACCCTTGTGCCTCTCAAGCCCCCAGGTGCCCAAGCTAGGGTCACTCTATTCTCGCTCCCTAACTCTTTCAGGGTATTCAGACAGTCCCACGCGAGTTTTGTGGGGACCCTATTGCCTGTATCGCCGCTTGACTATCGGAGAAAATGGCAATCGAGCGGTTGTCCGTACTTCGCCTTATTGCTTCCTAAGCGCAGCATTGTATGGCTATTACTTCAGCCTGGAAAACAGTTGACCATTTGCTTAGACTTATTGAGATTTTGGTTATTGGCCTCGTCCCATAAATCCCGGCTCCAACTCCCTGTTCTGTCTTGGATCCATTTGTATACCAGACCATTTGAGACATTGTCCTATTAGATATATAGTCTCAGAAAGAATTGCAATGGAGTAAGTACAAAAACTGATTCTACTGAAGGTATGAAAATTTTGAAGGTATGGAAATATGCATTTCCATACTTAAGAATATACTGATATATAATATTATGAATATAATACTTTAAAGCTTTACTGATTAAATATTTTTTAATTTTGGTATTGTATTGCTCAAACGATAAGCATCATCTGACTCAAAGAGGTAATGCATTGAAAACATGTACTCTTAAGTAACCAATGCCATCTTGCGTTTTATTTAAACAATGGAATTTTACATATGGATCATTTCTATTTCTAGTATTATAATAATATCCTTCTGGTATAATATGAATTTTCTTTATTTTTCACATATAGTAGACAGTGAAAAATGGATGTACCTAATAGCCGTTCTTTTCAATTTTCAAATTTATATGTGTATACGAACATATAAAGTAATGACATGAGTTAAATTAAATTAAAGTTACTCTTTGGGAATTAACTAATGCTGTAGAAGGCTTTACTGATTAAACGTTTTTTAATTTTGGTTTTGCATTGCTCAAACGATAAGCATCATCTGAGTCAAACAGGTATGCATTGAAAACATGTACTCTTAAGTAACCAATGTCATCTCGCGTTTTATTTAAACAATGGAATTTTACATATAGATCATTTCTATTTCTAGTATTATAATAATAGCCTTCTGCTATAATATGAATTTTCTTTATTTTTCACATATAGTAGACAGTGAAAAATATATGTACCTAATAGCCGTTCTTTTCAATTTTCAAATTTATATGTGTATACGAACATATAAAGTAATGACATGAGTTAAATTAAATTAAAGTTACTCTTTGGGAATTAACTAATGCTGTAGAAGGCTTTACTGATTAAACGTATTTTAATTTTGGTTTTGTATTGCTCAAACGATAAGCATCATCCGACTCAAACAGGTATGCATTGAAAACATGTACTCTTAAGTAACCAATGCCATCTTACGTTTTATTTAAACAATGGAATTTTACATATTGATCATTTCTATTTGTAGTATTATAATAATAGCCTTCTGATATAATATGAATTTTCTTTATTTTTCACATATAGCAGAAAGAGAAAAATGTATGTACCTAATAGCCGCTCTTTTCACTGTTTTCAAAATAATTGCAGATGAATCTGCACTGCTTGTAAGTATTGGATTTGTGCCCTTTTCTCCTGGGACTGAGAATTCAAGTTACATAGGTTTAACATGGCAAGCTCTTGATCTTCTATCCCAGGATTTCAATTAAATTGCGACAGAAGTTTGCTCCAGTTTATTATTCTGGATAAGTACGCAGAGGAAATGATTTATTTCACAAAATAAGATTTTCTATTGTTTCTAATTAAACATTTTCCTGTCATGTTCGTGTCTTTCATTTTCAACTTCGTTATAAACAATTTCTTGGACTAAATTTCTTGGAACTGCAGAACAATGTATGCAGTGCAACAATTCAGTACCTAATATTAAGTTTTTTCTATAATTGTGTAGATTTAATGTAATCTACCCATTATTTTCCAACATAATATGGATATATTTTCAAAAGTATAACACTATCAAAACATGCATAAAATATCATCTCTCCATTTGGTTAATATTAATTTTCGGTGTATAGCTACCAACTTGGTTTCACTAAAAGTAAAATAAAATATAAGTCTTAGAAGAGGCTTCTTTTAATTATCTGTTATTAAAGTATGATTTTAATTTACAAATAAATATATTGTTAGGCGATATTTTTTAACATATCTAGTGATTTCTGCAATACACAACCCAGACACTAAAATTGGAAGTGACATTCAGTACACTACTTCTGTAAAATGTAAAATGTAAAATGTAAGTGTACAAATATGATGCTTGACGCTCTGTCAACTTTCCCATTTCTGTGATACGTTTACTATTTTAAAATAACTACTATTTTTACTATTTATTTTTTTTTTTAGTTTTTACTATTAAAAAATTAGTAAACTTGATTGTGAATTTGATTAGGTACGTTTTTGTTTGTTAAATGCAGTTGAAGAATTAATAACAATATTATTTACATGGCACTAATGGTAATATGTAGCTATATTATATCAAAATATTGGTAATAAAATATATTCCAATTATTGGAAACATGAGGCTGGAACAAATTGGCTGGAGCACTAAATGATGCATTATATTATCTCTTGTCAGGAAAATGTTAAATAAACCATCTGATTAATAGTGTCTTAAGTCAACTCGAGAGTGTTTGAGTACTCGACAAATTATTTATAAAGCTGAAACTATCAGAAAATTATTTGTGGTGCAGTTTTAAAATTGTTTTTTAACTTATTATTTTACTGGTGGTGTGATCCCCAAAGAAACTGTAATGAATCAAACTATCTATAAAGATTTGTAACATTTTAACAACAAACAAGATGCCTGTCCCATTTAGACAAAAATTTAATGTCTGTATTCTTCCTTATTGGTGCAAATAAAGGATATAATAAAACCAGATTGAATCGTTATATTTTTTTATATTGCATTACCTCTTTCCGCAAAAACGTTTCCATAAGTATGAGAATTCGACTCTTTATTCAAATAAGACTACCGATTTGTTCAAATTCATGCTTTCAAAGGTTCCCCGGAATGCGATATATTCATATGTTCTTTTGGCTTATTAATACAAATGGTGTGGTGATGTTTTTCATTTTCGAGATATTATCATGACTGTTTTTCCTCAAAATGTGAGGAATATTAAAAAACTAACTAAAAGAATATAAGAACTAAATGGATGTAATCTGTTCGTTATTATTTTCAGGGCAAAGGAGTTGTAGGCGCAACTATATTCTCGGAACAAGTTATAATAGCACATGTATTTCAAGGTGGTGATTTGAGCCATTCTGTATCCCGTCGAACATAAAAATTGGACATATATAAACATTAAAAAAAGAAAATAATCTTTAATTACACTTGTAGAACTATAAAACACTCTGCTATGTATTTTAAAAAAAACACACACCACAGAAATGGACAACCTCCCTACTGAAAGCCTAAGGCTTGTGTAGAGGGAGGGTACACATGAAAAAAACGCAGACACACAACCATTCCCTGGGAGAGGTGCCATTTCTCCCCTGGCGAGATTCGAACTCGCGCCGCAATATACCTATTCTGTTAGTCACAAGCTATCACCCAGCACCTAACAGACTGAGCTATCGCCGCGGCTACACAACGCGGTTTTACAACTATATATATTTTTTTAATTATTAAATGAAGATACCTTTGCAAGTCGCAACTGCAGTCACAATCTTTGTGAAAAAATATAGTATTGAAATACATGCTAGTGTGTTTAATTGTTCTACAAGATGATAAATTATCACATAGTAATGGCTTCCTCCATCAACTTTCTAAGGACAATTACAAACAAATTCTGATACCAGCATCAAACAAAGCGGGATGCGACTTGACAGAAATTCGTTAACAATAAGTATTATACAGGATTATTAACAATTTCTAGAATTTACACTATACAACTCTAGCGAGACAAAACTAGGCAGATTTTTGTAGCCACTTTTGCCGACGAAATGGTTCAAGTCACTTAATACTGTAATGTTTACCTACGTATTTCTAATCAACAAATAACAAATATAAAATATTATTTCCACTTCGTTAAATTGCATTTAATAGCTGAATAAATATTTTATCACCGGAATTACGCAATTTACTGTCCATTATCCCTTGATTGATCCATTCCCCCTTCGATCTACACCTCAGTACACCCATCAATTGTGAGATTTTGTAAATATTTAGCACAATTCAATTTCTCTTCCGTCGATATAAACCTTCACGTCTGATTTAATAAAAAACGATTTTCTCTTTCCTCATCCATAGAGCTTCCTTTCTCATAGCAGCTCAACCCTATGAAGCCCCCTTAATATTTAGGGTATACAGCGTGTCCCGGATTTTATTTTACACTGAATTTGTTACGAGGAGGGTTGGCTAAGTAAAGCCTAAAATACTAAACCTAAAATTCACCTCAAATTGGAACTGGAACAAATTGGAATTTCCAATTTTTAATACATATATAGCACAAAAATGATATCTTATTATCTCTATTATTATGAAAATATATTAAAGCATATCATTTAATTTTTTAAAACATTTTTAGCGTATCAAAATCAAATTTAATAGTTTATTTTACTATATTAGGATCGAACCACAACATACTAATCCTTTCGTTTCTCTCTGAGAAATAGGCAGATTGACGCTTCAGATAATTTCTTACTTCGTTCTTTTTCTCTTGAAAATCACTCCAAAACAGAAGCCAAACGTTCAGACATTAGTAATCTCCACCTCGGTTGAACCCGAGAAACTCGTAAAAATGTATGTAAGATATAACCTTTAACCATCTATTTGTAAGTACCAATTTTAACTTAACGATTACTATTTTTAATGTAAAATATTACAGAATGTTTAGAATAATAAACCGAAACGTAATGTTTATTTTATTTGATGACCGATACTCAATAGAACCAACTAATAATTGTATTTACAAATGGTCAAGAAGGACTAATTCATTTAGCTACATATGTTTTGTATTCTCGGACTTTATTTAAGAACAAATTCAGGGATATTCTGTATTTTAGCCAGTAAACTTTTAGACTGGAAGTGCAATTGTACACTGCAGTGCATATGAAACTTGTAAATACTTAACCACATTAATATTTACCTCGTGTAGAACTTCCGCATTTGAAGTTTCTCTACCCAATTTTGCATACATAATTATTTTATTTATGGAGTTGTACTAAAGATACATTGTATTTAAGAGTGGAAATCAGTACGATTATGAGATGAGAGAGAAAACCAATTTCAGTTGCTTCTTTGTAGGATTAATAAATTTCTTTAGTAAAAATGAACAGAATTTACAGAATTTTTATAGAAATAATTAAACATAATAATTAACTTTGTATTTAATTATTTAAATTATTATAAAGATTGTATCTAAATTACTCTTCCCTGACTTGTTATTAAAATAATTATTTTCTTTGATCTGGTAAGCCTTAGTCCTATCTTATCTTATCTAGTATTAGCAGTCTTAGAAAAGTTATCTTTGAAATTTTTGCAAAGATACTGCTGTGTCAAACTTGGTACAAACTAGAGTAATATGTGATCAAATATATAGATAATATTTGACATACACAGTAAAAAAATCCGACTGATTTTAACACTGAATCTACACTCATCAGTGTGTATATAGTCCACACTTGGCAGTGTTAGACATATCGGTGTATTAGATTATATAAAAGTAATTTAACACAGTAAATTTCACAAGGTAATGTGTAATAGTTAATTATTCACCGTGTAATTATTCCGTATTTATGGCGGATTGATTCATTTTTACACAGGGTTTTGTAAATTTTACTACAATTTATGAGTACTTCTACAAACTTGGCGGGTATATCGTTCGTGTAATATGAGTTCTAAAGGTTTAGTTATTATACTACCCAGTTCGTGTTGAAAATAACACTGCAGCAAATTACGATTACGATTACGGTTATGTTTTTGTTTGTTTTATTTATTTGTAACTTTCGTTGATTAGTTTATTTATATCCAAATGCAATAACCATTATTATTATTATTATTATGTTGGTAACCGTTCTGTATATATATATATATATATATATATATATATATATATATATATATATATATATATATATATATATATATATATATATAAATAAGATGTTTGAAACAAACATGCTACCGAAATGGTAGCAGTATTGTAAAAGGGAATATGAAATAATACGTATTTCCACGAGGTATGGCATATGTTTAACATTACTTTATTTACTTCTGGAAATCGATTAAAAAGTTATAGATATATTTATCAAACCATATTTATTAAAAACTAAAGGAGATTAATAAAGGTCATTCACGTTAAGTTTAAAGTGACGTCATTTTAATTGTAATTAGTAATTAATTGTTGTCAATATTCGATAAACAAATTACTAATAAATTAGCATAGCATTTGCCATTTACAAAGAGTTTTATATTTGACAACCCTTCTCTGCGTTGTCAAGTTGTTATTTATTTATATTGCCTCTCTATTGTTTACTGGTTTTTTGGTGTTTGGTTCTGCTTAAATTTTGCTCGTGTATTTTCTATTTACGTTTTTTAGTTATTCACTTTATTTACACTAAAAACAGTTCTTCTCAGAACTAAAACCGGTGTGATTCTGTGATATTTTTCAAACTCCTGCCCATAAAAAAGTTACATCTGTCAACGGCGTATTTTTTGACAAGGTGACGTCACTTTAAACTTAACGTGAATGACCTTTAACTGTTACTGAAGCTGAAACACATTTAGGACTCATTCATTAATTATTACTTTTGTTGCGGCAGTGAATTAAATAGTATCTTACTATTTAATTTTTTGCCGGCAAAAAGATGATAATGAACAAATTGCTGCACATATTTATCGGACAATGCAATTATATTTAATATCTCTCGACTAGAAATTGTATTTTAACTGATAAAATTTCAACCACAGCAATTTCCAATTCTACATTAATTCACTTCTGTGTCAGATACATTGTAATGCAATTTTATCAGTTTATAAGATTGCAAACTCTTTAATTTAGTAGGGCACGTTAACTAATACTTTTTAATAAGTATAACCTAACCTATTAAGTATACCTAGGTACTTAATAAACATTAGGATTTTATTTAGGGGAATATTACTTAGGGATATTGATGTCTTTAGCATATATTTCATATACAAATAAATATTTTTCGTGTCCTAAAAGAGTAGATACATTTATTTATTCATATTTCAAGAGTTTAATTTAAAAGCTAGGGCCATTCAGTCCTTAATGTAACTTTTTATTTTTCGGGAAACCGCTCTAAACGATAGATAAGGCGATAGAGATCCAGTAAGATAACCTACGCAATCATCCAATCTGTCGCTATTGGCTTGATTCCAGTTTGAATTTATGTGGTAAGTAATAAGGGTATCCAGTATTTCCTAAGATAGTTCGTAGATCGTTTCATGACGACAAAATTTTAATTGGTTGCTTCTCTTTGTTAAATAAAACAGCTACCTAATGCACGAAGAAAGTTCATTAAACACACTCAATGTATGTTATGGAGTGTATGTGTACAAACATACATTTGTACACATACAAATGTATGTTTGTATGTATCGTTTAACGTTACGCATGTAACGTATGTGCTGTTTAAACTATGATCGATAATTAGGATAATATTCTAATATAGGTACACGTCAATTGGTAAAACTGCAAAATCCATACTCTAGTCAAAATATTATATACCTAGAATTATTGTTTGTCATAAATATATATGAACGAGATAAACAATAATATCAATACCAATATTCATGATACGCTTTTCCTAAAGTTGTTTTTTAAAAATCGGTTAAAATTTGTTTCGTTTAGTTGGTATTCAAATCGTTTTTCCTAAGCAAATATCTAGTAAAATAGTTTTTAAATATGTGTAACTATATTCAAAGCCGGATTTATGACTTCTTGGAGCCTTCGAGCGGAGATAACAAGGCCCTGGGAGTTGATAATAAAATAAAAGTAAAATACCTGTAATTTTATTAAAAGTAAAGTTTTTCTTCGGTTTCCTTCAGCCTTATGAGTAATCCGGCCCTGTTATAAAACACTATAAACTGTTACTGTTTAGCTAAACCAAGGAAAATGTGCTTCAATTTGTCGTATTTCTGCTTAAGTTTTGCTTAAAATGCGAATTTCTTCTTTCGTAAAATACCGACATTGGAATATTCAACTATTCAACTCTTGTTGCTAATCTAAAATATAAAATTATACTATCGCTTTAGTATTTTTTAAATATATACTTAGTAGGTTATTATAGCCGGAATTGAGACTCCCCCCACCCCTTTTGACCTTGAATGACCTTGAATGACCTTTGGATGACCTTGAATGACCTTTGGATGACCTTGAAGTGACCTTTGGATGACCTTTGAATGACCTTGACGTGACCTTTATATGACCTTAAAGTGACCTTTGGATGGCCTTTATGTGACCTTTGGATGACCTTGAAGTGACCTTTGAATGACCTTGAAGTGACCTTTGGATGACCTTTGAATGACCTTGAAGTGACCTTTACATGACCTTGAAGTGACCTTTGGATGACCTTTGTATAACCTTGAATTGACCTTTGGATGACCTTAGAGTGACGTCATTTAGTAAACAGACACGACTCCTCCCCCACTCCCCAATTCCATATTTAAAAGGAGGGAATGGGCAAGCTGAAATCATTTTGAAGTAAATTCTCGTGAGGAACGTGTAATACAACAAAAAAAAAAAATGCATTTGTGTAGTAATTGTGGTAAAACGTTTACGCGCAGTGACAATTTACGTCGTCATGAGATAATGTCTTGCAAATCGAAAATGACTAGTGATGATGGACCCAGTGCTAAACGTGCTAGAATGGATTCCTCAAGTACTCAAACCATTATTTGTTGTAACAAAAATATACCTGCTAATCAAATAAATTCGCATCGCAGAACCCTCGAGCATAGATCAATGTCTTGTACTCCTAAATGCGATGGCGTACAAATTATTAACAGTGCCTTCAAATGTAGAATTATTAGTTATCGAGTGCATAGTCAAAATCAGCATATAGATTACAATTTGTTTTTCGACGAAGTAAAGGAGAAGATATTGAAATTGTTGGAAGAAATTGTAAAAGTCCACAAATCTGCAAAAATGAATATGGAAACATTTGCTAAATACACATTACCGAAACAAGAAACAACGGATGTTAAGACTTTCAATAGTTCTAACAAGATTATAGACGAATCCAAAGATCTGAATAATATTTATCAAGAATTTGTCGATAAAATGATATCTCAAACATCTGAATTTGAAGAAAAAGATTCTGGTATGTAATTCATAAAATACAATTAATTAGTTTTATACATATATGTATTCAATGTTTCAGGTTGGGCTATCGTTGAAGTTTTATATGTGGAAGTAAATATAAATAAAAATAGTCCTCTGTGCGCATCGTCATACATGAAGTTACCAAAGTTTATCGAAAATAAGAAAGCTGTAGTGAACATAAGAAACGATGATCAGAACTGTTTTGCATGGGCCATTACTTCAGCACTATATCCACCTAGAGGACCAGTTCAGGAGGTCTCTTCGTATCCACATTATTCTACAGTTTTAAATGTTACGGGTATGGAATTTCCAATTAAATTAAAAGATATTACGAAATTTGAAGTGATGAATAATATATCAGTTAGCGTTTACGGTTTAGAAAAGGAATTTGTTGATAATAAAATGAAATACGAAATAGTAGGACCGCTGCGCTATGCATCAAAGAAATTACGTTATCATGTAAATTTGTTACTTATTACAGAGGACTGTGGAGAGAACCATCATTGTAGAAAGGAATGTATAAAAAGTCACTACTGCTGGATAAAAAATTTTTCAAAATTAGTTTCCAGTCAAGTTTCACTTCACGAACACAGAAAATATTTTTGTGACGGTTGTTTAATGTATTTCAGTAGTGAAAAAGCGTTATTACAACATCAAAGTAATGATTGCAATCATGTTTATACGACGACGCCTTCAAATAAACTTCGTATAGATAAGTTTGGAAATAGCGTTCCCGAAAACATATTAAAATTTGAAAATTTCGAAAAGCAATTGAAAGTACCTTTCGTAGTTTATGCCGATTTCGAATCAGTTCTAAAACCACACGACACTTGTGAACCCGATCCTACAAAATCTTTTAGTAACAAAACGTTCAGTCACGAACCGTTCTCATTTGCATACATAATAAAATGTTCATTTGACGATTCTTTATCTAAATTTGTATTATACAGAGGGGAAAATGCCGGTAAAGAATTTATAAAGCGCATCGAGGCGGATTTAACTGATATATATAATAAACATTTGAAAGAGTTCGTTCCAATGAATCCTTTATCTGCGGAGGAAGAACAGGACTTTTCGAATGCAACCGTTTGTGGTATATGTGAAAAACCGTTTCTTGAAGGGGAGGTAAAAGTCAGAGACCATTGTCATTTGACGGGCAAGAAAAGGTTCGGAGCTGCTCATTCTGTTTGTAATTTAAATTATAAATTACCTAATTTTGTCCCAATTATATTACACAGTATGAGTTCTTACGATTCCCACCTTTTTATTAAAGAGTTGTGTTCTAATAAAGATAGAATAGAAGTAATAGCTCAGAGCAAAGAAAAATACATATCTTTTACTAAAAACCTGTATTTGCATGATTATACGGACAAAGAGGGAAAAGTAAAGAAAAAATATTTGAAGATGAGATTTATCGATAGTTTTAAATTTTTATCCACTTCACTAGAAAATTTAGCGCAAAACTTGAGCGATAATCAATTTCAAGAAACGGTTAAACATTTTCCAGATTACGAACAATTTAATTTAATTAGGCAAAAGGGCGTTTTTCCTTATAGTTTCTTAACGACATTGGACAAACTAAACAATAAAAATTTACCCGCGAAAGAAGAATTTTATGACAATTTATCAGAAGAGCATATATCAGATGCCGATTATCGTAGGGCGCAAAAAACTTGGAATATATTTAAGTGTCAAAATTTGGGGGAGTATTCGGATACTTACTTAAAATCAGACGTACTTATATTATGCGACGTATTTGAAAACTTTCGAAACATTTCATTAGATAAATATCATTTGGATCCCGCACAATATTTTACTGCCCCGGGATTAGCTTGGGATGCTATGTTAAGACTCACGCAAGTAAAATTAGAATTACTGACAGATATTTCAATGATTCATTTTATTAAAAAAGGAATTCGTGGCGGTATTAGTCAGTGTTCGGAGCGAAAACACATCGCAAATAATATTTTTGTTCCAAATTATAACCCACAAGAACGTTCATCTTTTATAACATATTTGGATGCAACAAATCTATACGGCCATAGTATGTCACAGTATTTACCAACCGGCGGATTCGAATGGTTAAACGATCAAGAAATCGGTAATTTCAACGTCATGAATATTCCAGATGAGAATCGTTACGGGTATATGTTAGAAGTTGATATTGAATATCCGCTGGAATTGCACGACGCACATAGAGATTTACCATTTTTAGCCGAAAGTATGATTCCACCCGGTTCAAGATCAAAAATTCCTAAATTGATACCCAACTTGAATAATAAAAGTAAATACATAATACACTTTAGAAATTTAAAACAAGCCATAAGAAACGGTTTAAAATTGAAAAAAATACATCGCATAATAAAATTCGAGCAGAGTTGTTGGTTAAAAGTATACATAGATTTAAATACCGAAATGAGGAACAAGGCAACAAATAAATTCGAACGGGATTTATACAAATTAATGAATAACGCAGTGTACGGAAAAACAATGGAGAACGTGGATAATAGAAGAGATATTAAACTGATAACTCATTGGGAAAGGAGGGGGAAATCCTTAGGGGCAAA
Organism: Pogonocherus hispidulus; assembly: GCA_963924545.1. Taxonomy (NCBI): domain Eukaryota; kingdom Metazoa; phylum Arthropoda; class Insecta; order Coleoptera; family Cerambycidae; genus Pogonocherus; species Pogonocherus hispidulus. The sequence continues at coordinate 18,570,802 of OZ004696.1, forward strand.
CACATTAATCGCTCGTCCTAATTTTAAAACTTGTACAGCATTTTCAGAAGACTTCGTGGCTATACATATGGGGAGAACAAGAACTCATTATAATAAACCGCTCTATCTGGGGTTTTCAATTTTAGAGTTATCCAAGACAGTGTTGTACGACTTTTACTATGACACCATAAAGAGAAACTATAAAGATGAGGCCTCTTTGCTATATACGGATACCGATTCGTTAATTATAAAAGTGTATACAGATAATTTTTATGAATTTATCAAGTCAAATCCGAGCATATTCGATACGTCAAATTATAAAGAAGGTAATAAGTTCGGTATTCCCGTAACGGCATCCGTATTGGGAAATATGAAAGATGAATTCCCTTCGGATCCCATAATGGAATTTTATGGAACAGGTGCAAAAGCTTATTACGTAAAGTCGGTGAATACTGAAGTCAAAAAAGCTAAAGGCGTAAAGAAATCAGTAATAAAAAAGAATTTAACAGTCGAAGATTATAAGAAAATCGTAGAGCAAGGCGGTACCATATTCAGAAAAATGAGTTCGTTTCGGAGCGAATTACACAATATATACACAGAAATAAAAAATAAAGTGGCATTGTCTTACTTCGACGATAAAAGATTCATAATACCAAATACAACACGAAGCCTACCGTGGGGCCACAATGATATACAATATTATTTAACGGATGCGGAGAAAAATTTTGAATGGTTCGTAGCCGCTTTAAGTCAAACAGCTGGGTGCAATATCGATAATAGTCAAATTAGATTGAGATATTTGATAAACGCGCTAGAAGAATTAATATGATGATTGTACATAGAGACGAAACGAATATGTGTGTTTACTCGTACCATAAGTAATTAGAATAAAGTTAAATGTAAAAGTATGTATTATGACGTACAGTGAAGTAAGAAAAGATGTAATTATAATAAAAAAATATTATATAAAGTAACTGTAACATATCATAATATTCGAACGCATGTAATAGATGTATGTATAGATGTATATGTATGTAATCTCGCATGAGCTCGGTACAAAAAAAAGTATGATATTAGCATTAAAATAATTAGAAACGTAGTAAATGTTTAAGATTATAGAAAATAATTATATTATTAAGTACAATGTAATTATAGGCTATCGAAGAACAAATGTAATGATTATATGTAATGTAAGCAATGTCGTATTAACATGTGATTACTTGTACAATAATTAGAAATGTAACGAACGTTAAGGATTACAAAAAAAAATAATTATAATTATTAAGTACAGCGTGACTATAGGCAATTGAAGAATAAACTTGTAACATTGGTAATGTACACAATGTCTCATTAACGCGTAACTATATGTACAGAAAAATAATTATACTTATTACATACAATGTAATTTGTATTTGTACAGAGAGTAATTATAATTATTACATACAATATAATTACATGTAATTGAAGAACAAACTTAATAATTATATATAACGTAAGTAACATAGGTAATGTACATGTAATGTTTTATTAACGGGTAACTATTTGTACAGAAAATAATTATAATTATTACATACAGAGTAATTATAGGTAATTGAGAAACAAACATAATAATTATATGTAACGTAAGTAATATACATGCAATGTCTTATTAACATGTAACTATTTGTACAATAATAATTAGGAATGAGAATAAAATAATTATTAAACAAGTACTCTTTCATTCGTACAATGTCATTCACGCTACCTCATCCACACTGAGCATCAGAACGTACTTTAAGGTATATATGATCTCTTCGTGGTAGAGTGGGGATGGTGGGGAGAAAGTCATATCCTATAGAACGTTAAGAAGGATAGGAGGAGCTAATACTCGTTCACTGTAGTACAGTGGGAGGGTGGGCGGAGCGAGTCGGATCCTATAAAAGCTGAAGTCGAATCGGAGGAGTTTGTCACTCCTTCAGTCGTCGTCGAGTGTAACAGTGCTAGTAACAGTTTGTCAAAGTACTAAGTTTAATACAATGGGTAATTGTAGAAACGTTAATCAAAAAGTACATGGAAGTCGAAAGCATCAATCCAAGGATAATTCAACATCACGCAGAGCACCGCAGAAGAACATAGAAACACTTAAAGTATTATCCAATATAATAATACCAGGGGTTAATATGCAAGACAACCAGTTGCATTCATTATTTACAAACCCAGGTAATGGACAACAACAAAACGCAACATACCCCACGGCTTCGACATCACAGCATCCGGGCTACTTCACAGAACCATATCAAAATGTATGGCGGCAAGCAGAATCGTTGAACGGTCAGGAGACATCCCACGGCGAGGCCTCAATTCCAGTGGATATCGTACACCAAGCTCTGGCCGAAGTAATCAATGAAGAGGGTCATGAGAACGTAAGCAATGCAGTGATAGCGGATATGATCCATCAAATGTCACCATGGAGCGAGGACGACTTTATAAAATCAGAAAAATCGACAAGTGAAAAAATTAAAGATAAAGGACGATCCACAAAAAAGTCCCGTCGCACCACCGAGAAAGATGGATCATCCAAAAAACCAAAAGTGAAGGAAGAAGAAGGAGCAAGTACACTAAAACACTTGCTAGGTGAATTCTCTGCTATACCGATAGGGAACAGAAGAGAGCAAGAACAATCGGCAGCAACAGAGAACCCTATCACCATACCCGACGACGAGGAGGAGAATCTCAACATGTTTTCTCAAGAAACAGACATGACAATAATTAGACAAGCGATAGCATTAAAAAATAAATTGCTAAAGGAAAAAATGGATGCGGATCGGGAGTTTACAAGTACCCAACAAGAAGCGAACGGGTTGGAGGAGGAAATCACTCGTTTAAACCATCTATTCACAGCCACGACTAGTCGACTGGAAGAGATAAGTAACCGTCGCGACAGACTCACACATAAAGTAAACTGGATAAGACAATCCTTAGGTTAACAATAGTATTAAATAAATGTATACATATAATTAATGTTAGAGCAGTAAGAATAGTGTAAGATAGAAAAATAAATAAAGGTTGAAAAAAATAAATTGAATCTTGAATGGAATGAAAGAACAGAATGTACAGAGACTGAAGTATGTAAAAGGGAGCAAGTAATAAAATTGAAAGTTGGTAACACTGATAATAAAGAAAGATGGAATGAATAGAAAATGAGGTTGGTAACATTGGTGAGTTGGTAACACAGACAAACGGGGCGCATAATCAAAGGTGGAGGGAGTCCAAATCTAACCCAAGCTGCGTAGAATCACTGCGCAAGTTGAGAGGGGGAGTGGAAGCCATGAACCACGCTAGAGACGTTTGTGAAATTCTTTTCCTTCCAGCCTCCGCCGGGTACAGACGTGTGTCTTCGTGAAGAGTCTGAGTAATTGTTGTTAAATTAGCTTCACTCGTTTTTCGCGTTTTCGTGTTTGTGTTGTCATTTATTTTTAAATATCTGCGTTAACGATGGTCGGCTTAAAACGTCCGAGAAAGCGTACCACCGCAAGGGCTGAACATCAAGCCCAACCGCTGGTGACGCCGGCCCAGCGGATCTTGCATCGCCAGTGGTTGCAGCCGGCAATTCCGCAATTGCCACCGCAGGTTCAGCTTCCCCAGGGCACCGAAATCGCCCTGGTGCCGGTGGCCAAGCGGCCAAAGACTTCCACGAAAACCGGGACTCGGAGTGAGCAGGCGGTGGTAGTTGCGGGAAAAGGCAGCGAGGAAGAAAATACGGTGGTGCCGCCGCTATTGTCGCCGATGAGCAGCGTCACAGAAGACGAGATCGTGTGTGACGCCATTGTGGGGGGACCAAGCACCAAGATGGCGTCTCCCTCGTCGATTAAGGCGGCCGATAACAACGCGGCAACTACGTCATCGGCGAGGGAGACGCCATCTGACGGGGCAAACCAACATCAGGCCCCCATAAGGTTGGTTACCAGCGCCGATGTTCACGTGTCGGCCGAGCCAAGACGTGAACAACCGGGCGGTAATCAACCTCAGCCCATCGGAGATGATAGCGGAGACGACCTGCGGCAAGTCTTCTCGCAGGAGTCCCAAATCCAGATGCTTGATCTAGTCAAGCAATGGAAACGGGACAATAGCGAGGGGCTGATAGCAGCCAATCGCGAGGTCGATATGCACGCGCAAGTAGTGCAGAACATCCGCGATAGCTTGCGCGATGCGGAAGCGGCCTGGGAAGCTTCAAAGCGAAAGCGCGATCGACTGCTAGCGCAGCAGGAGCATATGAGGAGCATCGTTAACGAATAATGTTAAATTCGTGCGCGAAAACGGAGACACCGGAGGTTGTGACTATCGGAAATCCTCACCCCCTAACCCCACTCCACTCCCAATTTTCCCTCATCCTTCCCACATCTCAAAACCCATAAAAAAACACATATAACCCCCCCCCCCCAACCACCCCCCTTTGGGGGGTCCCCCCCCCTCCCCCTCCCCCCCCCCAAAAAAAAAAAGATTGCTTGTGGAACTTACTGCGCAGGGATAACTAGAAAGGGAAAGGAGAGCGCACTGTTTTGGTCGATTTCAAGGAAGGGAAATAGCTAGAGCTGCGCGAAAAAATTTTTGGGGGGAGGGAAGGGAGGGGGGTTTGGATGGATGGCTCAGGGGGAGGGCGGGTGGTAAAAGACAAAACCAAAAATATTCTAAGTCGCTTAGCCTTTTTTTTAGCCTAAATTTTTAAAATTCATTTTCTCGTCTTCTAAGAATACGTAGTACCCCGTGTAACGTATCAAATTACTCGTCTTGACATTTCCTATCGATTGATACCGCTTTTATTAGCATCCGAGAAAATTTCAGAAAAACCGTATGTAAAATTTCTAAAAAAATTTTTCTAAGTTGATTTAAAAATGAGAAAAAAAATTTCTTTTTCAATTACGATATTACGGATACATGTATGACCTTTCCAATTACCCATCTTTACATTTTCTATCGATTGATACCAACATTCGTTCGCATCGGGAAAAAAATTCATAATTCGTGTCACCTTAAAAAAAATTAGAAGAAATTGTTAAAATATTATTTTATGCGATGGTGATTTCATAAATTACATTTGTATATATGACAATGTTACCCCCTCCACTCGATGATGTCACACACTATATTTAAACGGAGGAGGACCCTACCTTAACTCAGTTTCATTTGATCTGCGAATAGTAAAGTATTAAGTAATAGAAAATGGCTGTAGGGCAACCTCATATTGAATTCCTTACCTGGTTAGCTACCACGAATTTTCAAGAAAACAGCTATGAAGAGAGTGATGAGGTAAGTATTATAGTATGTAATTTTCCATTTTAATTGAAGGTAAATTATATATTTTTGTGTCATTTAGGCCGATCCCCTTAACGCTGCTAACGTTCCTCAAGCGAATTTGTCAATAAGACAATTGGTCGAGGCGGGATTGAATGTATTCCAAGAGAAAGATGATGAAGGTATGGAAGCTGATGCCGACCAATGGCTTGCTCGTGGGGTATATGTGGAAGCTATAGATATCTTTACAGGACAAAAACAGTATTGCAATACGGTGTCTTGCATCGTAGTGCCAGGTGATAGACTTTATTTCCTGTGTTATAGATGCTTTGAGTGGTTTACCGTTAACGTTACCCCCACCTCCAGATACCAATACATCGAATCACATAGGACAATCAGACTGGAGGATGCTGTATTACATACCTGCGACTCTTGTCAATTACCCCTTAATCAACTGAAACTAACAGACTGTTGTATACTTTGCAATAAATAGTGTTAAGTAGTTTTTGATAGATTAAACGATGCAATTTGTAAATAAACTGTATATGAAGAAACCTCATCATTGATTACGCGGTAATTGACATATAGAAAATACAAGCATAATGTTAATCATTACCCGTAATGTAACGTGTAACGTAAATGTTTAACGTGTAACTATTTGTACAGAAAAATAATTATAATTATTACATACAATGTAATTTGTATTTGTACAGAGAGTAATTATAATTATTACATACAATATAATTACATGTAATTGAAGAACAAACTTAATAATTATATATAACATAAGTAATACAGGTAATGTACATGTAATGTTTTATTAACGGCTAACTATTTGTACAGAAAATAATTATAGTTATTACATACAGAGTAATTATAGGTAATTGAGAAACAAACATAATAATTATATGTAACGTATGTAATATAGGTAATATACATGCAATGTCTTAATAACATGTAACTAGTTGTACAATAATAATTAGGAATGGGAATAAAAATAGTTATTAAACAAGTACTCTTTCATTCGTACAATGTCATTCACGCTACCTCATTCACACTGAGCATCAGAACGTACTTTATGGTATATGATGTCTTCGTGGTAGAGTGGGGATGTCTTATATTAAGTAGGAGGGGTTAGTGGCCAACTTTAAAACCTACCATTCAATAGTAAGTGGAAGGGAGGTTCAGATTATCTCTCTCATTCAAAATGCGAGAGGAGGGATGACTTTTGCCTATATATATCCGTAACTTGAATCTATTTGACAGTTAAGCTCAACAGTTCAGAGTTAAAGAAAATAAAATGAATATCTTAGAATCTGAAAACTGGGATGGAGAATGTGTAGAACCTGGGATGCCAAACCCAGGGAAAACACTTATTAATCCACATATAGGACCAGAGCCGCAGCCAGCAATGGAGGAGAGCTGGGATAATGAATGCGTCCCAGGACGCACATACAACCCCAGGGAGGCGATCCAGGACCGGTTGGTAATCCGGAGCTGCCATCCGGTAGTCAACAAGACCAAGACGGAGAAGAAGGCATATAGATATGCCGAAAGAGCGCGATGGCTCCACCTGATGGGTCGCCGAGAGGAGGAGAAGAGCCAACAGTTCTTAAGTAGCAAGAAATAATTTTTCTTGCTACTTAAGAACAATTATATTTTTAATTGTATATTTTTATTTTTTTTAATTGTGTATTTTATTTTATTATTTGTATTATATTTTTAGTTGTATATTTTTTAGTTGTATTATTTTGTATTTTAATTTTTAAATATAGTGTGTTTTCTGTCCAAAGTGTGTTTCTTTTTATTCCAAGTTCTCCTCTTTTGTGCAATATGCATAAAGAAACAAAAAAAAAATAATACTTGAAAAGTAATTTTATTGTGATAATAGAAAAAAAATATAACTATAAGTGTTACATACAACTGCAAATATACTAAATTAAGCATATATTTTACCATATCATTTTACAAAGCAAGATAATTACTATATATATATTAAACTATATCAGTCTTGTTGATCCAACCATTCTGATCTGGTGGTAGTCCGAGCCATTTGACAAACAATTTATTACCTCTTTTCTTTAAAATCTTTTCCACTAAGTATACATCGGGGTGTTTAGTCTTCTGAAGTTCATAATCATAAAAACATCCTTTAATAGGTTGACCTCTCACATCTTCTATCATGTATGTGACGGGATTTGTTACATTAACTTTAACAATTTTAAAAAGTTCCGTTGAATAGTTGGCTGTATACCCCTTTTCAAATATTCCTTTGTATTTGCTAATCCGAACCATGTCACCAACATGGAATTTTGATTTTAATGCGACTTTGGGATGATTATATACACTTAACTTTGTTGTATATTTTACATCTATGGGCTTCATCCCTATTGTACGATGGACTTTATTATTGTACAACTTTATAATATCAGGAAGTATATCAAACCATTTGTAATTGCCTCTGACCGAGAATTCTTTATATAACCAATTTTTTAAAGTTTTAATTACACGTTCCACGATTGCTGCCTTTTTTGTACTGAATGTGGAATAATGATTTATGCCATATTCATGCATCACTGTGGAGAACTGGCGATTGTAAAACTCGAGTCCTTGATCGCTCTGTACGTTTGTTGGGGAATAAACAGCTTCTTGAAGAATTTCTTTCATCGCAATAGAAACTTCCATAGCAGTTTTTTTCTTTAGCGGTTTGGCCCAAACATATTTAGAATAGCAATCAATTACTATGAGTATATAACGATAACCTTTATTTTCATTTGCAAAATTCTGCATTTCTGCCAAGTCAATCTGCCATAAGTCTGCCAAACCTTTTATTACGGTTCTTCTCCTTCTAAAATTTTTTCGTGCTGGTTTATGTAATTCATTGACAATTTGTCGTTTTGTGCCACTAATGAACATTATACCTTTTTTATTATTCAAGTTTATTAATAATAATAGTAATATACATTTAGATGTTCCACGTTCTGTTTGAAATGACTTATTGTGATGAGCTGCTCCTTGTTTTATTTATATAAGGCATAAAATTTTTTACTCAACTTGTGATGATCTTAGAATCGGTTGGTCGTAATGAAATACCTGGCCATGCTAATCCTCCTGTGTCTCTCGGGGGATGATATTTCGCAATAAGTTGTTCAATTTTTTCTACATCAAGTATGAAACCAGTCATATTTTGCACCAACTTAGTATGAGCATCCGAGTTTCTCTCACTTGTATTTTTTAATTCATCTATTTCAGTTTTCATATCGCTTATCGTTGTATCTATTTTTAGTTGTAAATTTTGAAACGTTTTTGTTATTTCATCCACGATTTCGTTCCTTTCTCTCTTTATGTAGTTTACTAAATTATCGGTTATAAGATTAGCTGATTTTTGTAGAGCGGAAAGGATATCTTTTTTGCAGGCATCCATAACTAAATTCACGTAGTTTAATGTTGCACCATCATTTTCATCTCTAGGATCTCCTATATTCTTTAATTGCTTTCCTTGGATGTCATACTGTTTTTCAGTAGTAAGTTTAAAACCGATGCCTTGCGGACCACGATGACCTTTACAATTAGGTCCTTTTCGGCGTCCAAATTTATCAATGGAGCCCATCGTTCTATTGCGTTCAAATTACAATTGACAAAATAAACTGATATCTGCTTTATATATGTATTTATGGTTGATGAAATAAAATGCGATAGTTATTTCTCTAATAGATGATTCCTTCTTCCCTTAATTCATCAATTAGGGATATTATTTCATTCTCATGACCTGAATGTCCAGCCATTTTAGAACTCCACAATAATCTTAAGCGGTCGATTAATTCTTTGGGCTTATTCCAGTATATGTAATCCACCTTTTTGCCTGTATATATTTTCTGAGATGACATTAGACCCGCACCTTTCTTGGATCGAGTTGACATTCCACGTTGTAAAAGTGGTTTTATAATTTCGACGTACTTTTTTGATTTACTAGGATTGTATCCCAATGTTACATTGTAATTTTTATATGCCGCATTCGTTATATTCAATATGTCTCCAAATATATTTTTATTTTCATCGGTGATTCCATAACCCGCACTGTTTAGATCTGGGGGAAATTTTAAAAACAGTAAATCGTATAACTGAGAATTTCCTTTATATGTTCCGAGTTTCTTATTATTTCTCCAAAATGATATAAGGTCACCCTGAAATCGCACTTCGGAGTTGCCCATGGCTAACTTTCCAGTATCGACATCAACTCGCACCCCATACTTGTTATCGAACGTAGATTCACCAGCTTTAACACCATTGATGTAGGTTGAAACGACATCAGTTAAATTTCGCAAATTACTACTAGACGTGGTAGAACTTGAAGGTGTCCCTACAGACGATGGTGGCGGCGTTTCCATATAAGAATTACTTTCCCTAATTGTTTCATCTGATTCGAATTTCGGTGTTTTGATTACTGCAGAGGGTTTTTTAGGCTGTGTTGTTAAATACTGCTGTGTGGTTTGAAATTTACGATTTGTTTCCTGCGTTGTTTCAGAAATAGTTTTTAATGGCTTCGTTAACGGTTCATATATTTTTTCCAAGGCCATTTGACTTTCTACATGTTTATTTTTTATGTAATTGAATTTTTTGCGAACAGCGTCCGTGGCTTCTATTAATTTACGTTTCAAATCTATTTCACTATCATTATTTTCGTCCTTATCAACTACTGATCTCTTCATTTTCTTTCGATGTGTACCCACCATCACTACCTTTACAATTGATATATATATTGGCATGCATTACGGATATATGTAACTGTCCAAACCTTTTCTGTATCTACCATCTTTTAGTTCTCTATCTTTATCGATTACTAAAAATCCATATTTATCTTCCCAGCATTTTGCACACATATCCAAGAACTCTTTGAAGGTAACGTCCGGTGATACATGATCTTGAAATATATGATGCAAATTCATTTCATCTTGCTTAAACATTATAATAAAATTCGAATTGTCTCTAATCAATTGTTTTGGTACTCGGGAATATGTTTGAGCCAGATAAAAACTATCTATGGATTTGTGTCGGCCCATACTAAAATATGACCTAATAATATCTTGTTTTTCACATATGATATCGTCGAAAATGAAAACGGAGTCCGGTTTTGCTTCAGATGGTTCCACAATTTCTACGTTATTATTAAATGTGTAAAATCCTAATCCATCAATGGGTTTTAAAATCTTCTGAAGATATTCATATTTTGGTTGATACAGTGACTTGGAATATAAATAAATATTAGCAAAACGTAAACCGTGGGGATGTGTAATAAGGGAAATCATAACATTTGTTTTCCCACAGTTCGAAGGACCGATTAACAAACCCCGAATTGTTGAAGGCAACAAGGGTCCATGGCGTCTATTGTTGATATTTACACCACTTCCTACACGTTCATCGAAATTATCCACTACAAATGTTTGCTTTTGCTTTACAATCCGCATTGTTTGAGGGTTGGATACAATATAAATAGATATAAATAGATATAAACGGTGTATTCAATATTTTAATCGATAACTAGCGTTCCTAGTGTTACCATCGAAGTAATCGGTGTTATAAAGAAAGTTTTACTACGTTTTGTTTATTTTAATGCCGTTCGTCAGTCAGTCTAGACGTAAAGTGTCTAATTCGCGAACAGGAAGGGGATTTATAAATTCTTTAATAAATAAACTACCCTTTGAATTACATTTACCCGGTGGCTACCAGTACTGTGGACCGGGTACAAAATTTCAAAAAAGGATTGCCAGAGGTGATCCAGGCATTAATGGTCTGGACCAAGCTTGCAAAGTTCACGACGCTGCTTACGAAGATCATAAAGATTTACCAACACGCCATAAAGCAGACTACGAATTAGAACAGCGCGCCTGGGAAAGGGTTAAATCTAAAGACGCCAATTTTAGAGAAAAAGCATCCGCCTGGTTAGTTACAAATATCATGAAAGCAAAACGTCGTTTAGGTATGGGATGTAAATCTAAATCAGTTCCCAGAAGAAAGGCAAATAAAAAGAAGAATATTAAGAAAAAGAAGGTCAGCTTTGGTGGTAATATTGTTCATAAAGTACGAGATGAAATACGTAAAGCTGGCGGTAAACGATTCGTTTCTAATGATACAAAAAAAGCAACACATTTTGCTTTACAAGCAGCACGAAAATTTGTGAAAACATCAGGGGGTAAAAGGAATATTCGTACTCCGCGAATTATACCTATACCGAAAGTTGGTGGAATTTTACCATTAATTCCTATATTTGCGGGATTATCGGCGCTGGGAAGTTTAGCCGGCGGTGCTGCAGGTCTATATAAAACAATAAGTGATGTAAAAAATGCAAATCAGCGCATGGCTGAAGGGGTGCGTCATAATAAAAAAATTGAATCTATGCCTCTTGGAAAAAAAGGCGAAGGATTGTATTTAAAACCATATCGAACTGGATTAGGACTTTATCTGAAGCCGAACAATCCAAAAAACTTCTAAAGTCTCTACCTCGAAGAGCTCTCAGCGACATTGATATTAGTTATTATGCTAATATTTTTAAAATTCCATATTTTCGAGGTGTATTTATGCGAGACAATCTTCCTGAGAGTGGTGCCCTACATACTGAATCTGCAATTTTGAATTTAGACGGTATAAATGGTAGAGGAACACATTGGGTAGCCTACAAGAAAATTGGTAATATTATTAACTACTACGATAGTTTCGGAGATCTTCCCCCACCCAGGGAACTCTTAAAGTATTTCTACATTAAATCAAATCCGATAATCTATTACAACTACGACCGTCAGCAGAACTACAATACAGTGTGGTGTGGACATTTGTGTTTAAGATTTCTAACTAACAATGAATTTTCCAATGACTCCAAAAGAAGAACGTGAAAAAATTAAAAAGACGGCGGATTCGTTGCGAGCTTTCTCAAAGTATAGGACTCTTACAAAATTGACAAAGGAACAATTAGCTGATTTTCCTAAAGAAGTGATGATCACCTGTGCTTCAAATGAAATCGCATGGGTGTGGGATAAATTACCTGAGCATTTAAAAAGCGATATTGATGTAATGAAGTATCAATATTGTTTGGAACATTACAGTGACGATAATACATCACAATCTATTGATGTGAATGACGGACCTCCACCACGAAAATATTTGTGTTGCTATTGCAATATACGCGATGTTACTGTAGCGTCCGAAAATAAAGTTTCTGCAAGGTTTAATATGGTACCATCAAATTCAAGACAGGAAATGTGTCTCAACTGCTGCTGTAAGCAACAATAAAACGATGTGTTAACAAGTTATATGTGTTAGTCATGTCTCGTACATTCACGTTCTCAGGACAATCTAGTGTGTTAAGCGCTAACTTTTACCCTCCAATTGAACTCGATACAAGTTGTCGATATGGATTGGGACTACATGGATTCTATTCTTACAATTCAATATTAAATGTTGATGAGAAAAATAATATTATTGGATTCAAATTGAAGAATAAATCACCTACTACTTTCTTTCAAATTCCTCCAGGAGCATATGAGTTGAATGAAATCAATGGAGCAATTCAAAGTGCTTTGGAATCTATAATAAAACGCAGTGTTAAGGATGACAACTTCAATATTAATAAATATTTCACATTAAAAGCCAACAATAATACGCTGAAATGTGAAATAGTATCTAAATATGAGATCGACTTTACTCACAAGTATTCTATTGCAACTATATTAGGATTTGAAAACAAAGTATATTCTGCAAATAATTCACTTGAATCTACATTACCAGTTGATATAATGAAAGTTAGAATTATTCGTGTTGATTGCAATATCACTTCTGGAGCTTATATGAATGGCGAAGAAGCACATACTCTCTACGAATTTGATATAGATGTTGAACCTGGATTCAAACTCTCCAAGGAACCACAAAATATTATTTATATGTCTGTAAGACCTGAAGGACGTCAGTTTATCGAAAACATTACATTACGTATATTAGATGATAATGGTATTCTGGTAGACTTTCGTGGTGAGAAAATTATTGTGAAGCTAGAATTAAAAAAGCTATATTAAACTATCAGGATATAATGGGCTTTTGTTTTAATCAAAGAAAACATTTTCCATCTCTGTTACATACAAATAGTAATAAAGTTTTGAACAAGTGTGACAAGCCATTTATTATACGAAAGAACGTTAAACGGTCAACATCTAAATTGTCTGCTAGAGATCGTATCTTTCTTCAGTCAATTGGATTAAAGCTGAAACCTTAATATTTGTAATCATGACGTCAACTAGTGCAAAGTTGGATGTGTTTGATGAACCTTTCTTTGATAATTCACTTGTTAGTCTACATGAGCACACTTACAAACCATATGGATCACCGTACTATAGAAATTCGGATGAAATAAGAATTCCTATTCACTGCCAAGATCTTATTCTCGATATTGCTGAAAGTTATATATATATCGAAGGTAAATTTACCCCAAGTGATGCCACTAAAATGTGTTACCTATCCAATAATGCGTTAGCATTTCTTTTCGATGAAATTCGTTATGAAATGGGTGGAGAACAAGTAGCTGTTATTCGAAAACCTGGTATAACAACAACAATGAAAACCATGGTGTCATGGGGACAAACACATTTAAAATCATTACTATCTTGTGGATGGGGACTAACAGTGAAAAACCAGGACGTTTTGGATACCAACAGTCACTTTTTTAGTGGCAAATTGCCTCTAAAGTATCTTATGGGTTTCGCCGAAGATTATACAAGGGGCATTCTCAACACCAAACAAGAGCTTATACTAATAATAGCTCGATCTTTTAAGAATTGTTACATTGGAGAAGTTGATGCAGATCTCGAAATTAATAAAATCGAATGGAGGCTAAGGCACATCATCCCTGAAGATACACAAAAACTGAAGTTGCTGAATCGCATTAAGAAAGGTGGTGTAAATGCTACGGTTAAAATGGCCTATCGCATGTGGGATTTATATGAATTACCGACTCTAAGAAAAACAGCTACTGATATATGGCCTATAAAAACCACAACAAGTTTAGAAAGACCTCGATATATTATTATCGGCTTTCAGAGTACTGACAGTTCTGATAATATAAGCAAGGACGTTACTCAATTCATTCATGCAGATGTAAGTAACATCCGACTATACTTAAACTCAGAAGTATATCCATATGAACGCTGGAATTTAGATTTTGGAAAGAAATTGTATTCTTCAGCTTACTATGCTTATGAAAAGTTTCAATCCAGCTTCTACGATAAAGATAATTATGAACCGATGATGGATATTGGTGAATTCCAAAAAAATCCATTATTTGTTATCGACTGTTCACATCAACAAGACGCCATGAAGTCATCCACTGTAGACATAAAACTGGAATTTGAAACTCGAAAGAAACATTTTCCTGAGAATACACGGGTTTATGCATTGATAATTCATGATTCTTATTTGGCTTATAATGCTTTGGATGGGTCTGTACATAATGGATTTAAGTAAACTGATGAACATTTTTTTTTACATCTTCCAATTTTTATATGTTAATGTACTCTATTTTATAAGTATAATCTATTTTTAATACATTTTTTTTTGTATTTACTTATTATATTTATATAGTGTGTTTTTTTTTTGTACTTATGTGACAAATAAATAGAAATAAAAGATTTAAAATTTTTTTTTATTTATTTTTTATTTACACTACATCGTTTTTTTTTTTTTGTTTTACAACAAAATAAGAGAAATATTTAGTACAATACAATTTATTACTATAATATACAATGTATATAATAATGTAAAAATAATGAAAAAACTTATAAAAAAATTAATTATATTACTTTTGATCATCATTATCTTGATCATCACTACCATATTCTTGAGATGCTAACTTATATTTCACAACAATTGCATACGGTAGATAATCGAGCAAATTGGAATTGAGAAAACATTTTAGTCCTTTCTCCACCATTTTCTCACAAAAATTATTCAAAGTTAAAGTGTTATTTAAATAACTATCACACAACGAAGCACCAAGGCGATAGTTTTCAATATCTTCCTGCAATTGTTTAACCAATTCTTCGGAAAAGCAGTAATCCCTGTCATAATTACAAGCATGAAGTCTATCCATTACCAAGCAATCCAACTCACTCTTCATTCTTTTCACAGCTGACTGGATGTCGATAGCTTCAGTCCAGTGTTGGCTAGCATAATGCATCCACATTTTAATAGTTTTCTACAAAATAAACGTTATTGTTAAAACTGATAGTATAATATAGCAAATTATTCATTACCTTTTAGACTTATAAAACAAGAAAGGCAACCTTATATGAGATACTGCTAAATAGTGTAAATAGGTAAATATACTAAGATATGATCTACAAATTATATTTATTACTAATAGATATATGTTTTTAAATAAAATTAGTTGACAATACCAAATTTTATCAATGCTTTAGATCTAATATCTTTATATGTAGGCTCGCTTTGACCTAAATAAGTTATCGTGTACTGTTCCCAAGAAGAATTCATTTTATTCATAACGTCCTCTGTTATGTGTTCTATAACCCTCTTTGGTAAATAACACTTAAAGCTTACATTGCTCTTACTATCGAGCAGTATAGCCAAAACGCACTTTCCAAAACGTGTATTGACAAATGACATTTTTTTAATCAAATAAGGGGTATCAATTTCTAACGAGGAAATTGATCGTCGAGCAATATCAATAAAGTCTCTGTTAATGTTACTATTAATTTTGTTTAAATCAACACTTGGTAATGCCATTTCTTGTTTAAAGATAACTAGCTGTAATATCTAAATAGTAATAAATACAACAATTGTTCTCACTTGAAAATATTAATACAGGACAACACACAATTTGCACTATTGTAGACGTTGACTATAAGGTTGGCAGTGAACGAAGTGTGATTCCTTGCTATAATCTCCTCTCTATATATACATATTATAGAATACCCCTTCCCTAAACACTCGATTACGTCATGTCTTGTGTTGACAATTACAGAGGTCAAACGAAGGTCAATTCAAGGTTATACAAAGGTCATCCAAAGGTCACTTTAAGGTCATGTAAAGGTCACGTAAAGGTCATCCAAAGGTCACATAAAGGTCATCCAAAGGTCACTTTAAGGTCATATAAAGGTCACGTCAAGGTCATTCAAAGGTCATCCAAAGGTCACTTCAAGGTAATGTAAAGGTCACTTCAAGGTCATCCAAAGGTCATCCAAAGGTCATTCAAGGTCATTCAAGGTCAAAAGGGGTGGGGGGAGTCTCAATTCCGGCTATAATAACCTACTATACTTAACAAAATACCAAATTAAACATTTTGTTGTGTAAGCATAATACAAATATTAATTGGCACTAGTTTGATCAAATTGAAAGAAAAATTGTTTAAAAATTTACATACTTACGAATACAAACTAATAGTCCCGTAAGTATGTAACTTAGAAGTTAACTTCATATATTTCATATAACTTCATATAACTTTCAATTGTTTGGTCTACGTTTCCTTCTTCTTTTAGTTTTATTGTTATTTAACTAGTAGAAACTTGTAGCGATCTTTTTAGCCTTGTATATAGATTATATAGTACTAACAGTTTTTAATTAAGGTATTTTTAAAAGGGATATTATTGAAACAAAAAGTGAAGTAATAAAATTTGGGTTTAGCGAGCATTCACTTTTCCAGATGTTAATTTAATTTTAGCTTGCCTTTTCCCTTTTATTTTGGAGGTTTCTTTGACGATATTACACGGATATTTAAATATTTCACAATTTCTCGGTAATTTATATCAGAGTACGGTTGATATGCAAGAACCTCTTTACCATGTAATTGGATGATGTCGCTTCGTAGGTACTGACCGTAATATAATTATAGACATTATGCTATACATTAACAATAAATGAACAATATCCAAACTGTTAGTAGTAGTGAAATCACAGTAAATATCCTGTATTGATCTGCTAATATTTCTCCGATATTTTTGCCGACATAATCGATAGTTGCCTTCAATCGACAGGTAGTTGTTTCTAGCATTTTTTTAAGAAATTAGGATCATTATACAAATATTTAAATGACTTCAATGACAATGACGTTGCAGTTAACCTATATTATCCAGCAAATAAGAAAACATGTTTATACTAGTTGAATGTGTATAGACATAAACATTCTTGTACTCATGCTTCAATATCAAACAACATTTAAGTAATACTGAAGTAAAAGTTTTTAAAACTTTTTAATATCATCTTATAGAACCGAGGGGCGATTAAACTTTCTAGAGCCCATTTTAAGTCACTATAAAGTTATCGCTAAAGTCAACTTGTAATATCTAAAAATCAAATATGTTATTATTGTTTTAAAAATGTTGGGGACATTTAGAAAACTGCATTAACATTATTATTTTGTAAGTGGTTCAATATTTATCGATTAGTTAATTAGTTATGCAAAGAATACAAAAAAATATTTGATAAGGACAAGGACAAAAATGTCATGTGAAATAACACAATAAACTCAAATTGGTCTAAAGAAAAATTTTCGAAAGTTTAATATCTAATATTATACCTAGCATTAATTTGATTGCATTATTACAAGTTTAAGTTCTTCCCATTGGAATATTTTATTGAAAATTTGCATACGGGGTTTTTTGAGAAGTTATATTCATCTAAAATATTTCCATTTTTCTGGCACTTGGTAATTATCAACTTTCTTATTTTAAATAGAATACCCTATATTTTGATTTCTACGCTAAAATCTACGTTTTATAATGTGGCACAACCTATACGAGAAACTAATAGTTTTTAGAAACTTTAATTGTTTTGAAAACATTTGATTTGGTAGTACCTTATTGAAATTCTTCTCATCGATTGACAAAGAAAGTTATCGTAACAAGTTTTTGACTATGGTTAGGCGGGTCATTAAGCTTTTGGATAATGTGTAATTTAATATTTTATTATTTACATGGTGTTCAAAAAAATAATTTTATTCTGACTAGTTTCAACTGCCCAACAGTCATTTTTCTTAAATGGAACACCCTGTATTTTGTTGCTTGATGTGATAGAGAATAAAGAGATCTTTCAATTAGTAGATATTAGGGTTCCCTATACCTATCTGTTAGCATTTTCTTGGTATCGACGTAACTTTCGATAGGTACAATAATTTTCTATTTCCTTGAATTGCTAGTGACTAGCGGGCCATGAAAATTAAACGAAAATCACGTTTACGAGATTGATAAATAAGACACATTGTTTTAATTTCAATAGAACTTTCTCGAAAACCCAAAAAAATTTTAAGTAAACATTGCAACTAATAAACGTACTCTTGTTTTAGTTTGGTTGCCCGGCGTTTTAAATTGGGTTGACGTATATTTGATTTTCTATAACATCTTTCAAATTGCATCTATTCCAGCTATTCAAATACCAGCATTAGTTGCGAAACTTTTCTATGATTCATGTCAACGCATAGGTATCGCAACATTGTCAGTACAGATATACAAGATAATAGAGAAACGATGTTGTGAATAGTATTCAATGTCGTATATGGTCTAAAGTTACTATTAGAAGGACGATGATGGATGCAAACAAAGTGCTTTATCCTCATATTAATCAAAGTATACGCGTATGGCTATTGGCTGCTAACTTTAAACGATACCCATACATTGGAACATCCAATAACAATACCTGTATATCCTATGCATTTTGTTTGTTACGGCTTATATCGTATTTCACCAAGTGAACTTTAGAAACATATCAATGAATTATATCATTTCGATAACATGACAGGCCATATAATCTCTACATTTAATTTTGTTATATCCCTGATAAAGAAGAGAACCAGAGCCATGATAAATGTGCGTTCTTCTCATAGAACTTTTCTGATTCCTTTTCCTTATCTTATTCCACAGGATGGATTTAACACATCAAGTAAGTGTTGCGGCATTTATAAAGGAACTGTAAGTGTAGTCCTGATCTGTGTCGCTTTATGTGACAAGTTCAGTTATATAAGGAAAAGTAGTGGTAATAATTCAGTTATAACCATTTCAGTTTTGACATATCGAACATTATATTAGTCTACACTGATTTGGGCTGTTATAAGTATAAGAGAAAGAATGCATTCGCAATTATTTTATGTATAAATATAATGTAGGTAAATTTTTAATAATTAATTTTCCACATTTAAAATACAAACGCAAGAAGTCATATTTATAATACCAGATTGAGTATTGCTAAGTTGATAAGCTTGTCGTCAATGGAGACAGGAGGATGCCCCTCCCGATTATTATTAGATATAAGTATTTTTCATTAATACATATATGTTCTATACCGGATCAAATACAACGATAAATATATAAATATTTGAAGTCATCCATATATAAAAAATAAAGTACATACAATCTACAATAAAACAGAACCTCTTCCTCATTTACAGAACGAGTTCTGTTACTGTTTATCAAAGGCAACAATTGCCACCAACAATAAAAAAAGTGTCAGAGTATACCTCGGATAGTTACCCATTAGCGCCTCGCGGGTAGGTATGAACCCACTTAACACCTTGTCTCTTAGGGTCATGTACAGACAATGTCGATTCGATTCGTCATAAAATGTGTTAGTGTGTAGTTAAGGAGTAAAAGAGTATATGGAAGCCGTGTTTATTACATTTTTGACATTTACTTGACGTGAAGGGGAGTTTGTTTTAGGCGCAGTTGTGCAATGGATGAAAATTATAGTTTCCAATTAGTGTAAGTAATTTTTAGTGTAGTCCATGAATTATTACCCAAGTGTAATTATTGTTACAAGTTGTTAAGAAGTACATAGTTTTAATATCTCTTCTTGAAATTTTTATCAAAACTTAATTTTTGCGTGTAACACTTATTGGTCCCATATGGAACCATTAAACACTAAGCTGGAATATTTAAAATTAATTTTGATTTTTGTTGTTTTAGGGGAATCACCCTTCAGGAAGCATTAAACATAGCATACACTTCAGACAATGAAGACGAAGTCACAGATATTTATATAGAAGCTTCTGAAAGTGAAGTTTTCACCGACGAGACTCTGCCGATGAAGATGAAGGTGGGCTTGTGGACTTGAAGCGGATGTCGAAATGGGTTTTAGCAATAATAAAAGACCAGGCGGCCCTGAAGATATACCTAGATCCCCTGAATTGGCGGAAGAAATAAGTAGTTTTCCAGTGTTATGTAATTCCAGTTCCAGAAGGCAAAAAACGCCGTTGTTTCGCAGCACATAGTTCTGGGAAATGAATAACACTGTGTTCTAAATGTCAAGTTAGACTTTTCATCAATTGTTTTAAAGATTTTCATGATAGGCAATAAAAACATTTAAAAACAATGATATAGTTATGTTTTATTTATAAAGTAATTTAACCAGAAATGCACTTAGCGGGACCATATGGACCTAGCCACCTATTTTCTTTTGGAAAAAAACTTGTTTTGGTACCTACGTATTAGATTAAACTAAGCTAATAAAGGTTATTCACGTTAAGTTTAAAGTGACGTTACCTTGTCAAAAAATGTGCCGTTGTCTGATGTAACTTGTTTAGATGTAGAGTTTGAAAAATCTAACAGAATCACAACGGTTTTAGTTATGATAAGAACTGTTTTTAATATAAATAAAGTGAATAACTAGAAAACGTAAATAGAAAATACACGAGCAAAATTTAAGCAGAACCAAACACCAAAAAACCAGCAAACAATAGATAGGCAATATAAATAAATAACAACTTGACAACACAGAGAAGGGTTGCCAAATAAAACTATTTGTAAATGGCAAATGCTATGCTAATTTATTGTGTCATTTGTTTCTCTAATATTGACAACAATTAATTGCTGAAAATGACATCACTTTAAACTTAACGTGAATGACCTTAGAAACCACTAATAACATGTAAAAATAAAATAGAAAATCAATTTCAGGCATTAATGGGTTAAGATAAGAATATAGAGAGTTGTAGAAGTTCTTACTGAAACTATTTTACTACAAGGCTTATTTAGAATTATTTTAATAAATATAGAATGCAAAATTCAATTACTTTATTATGTTAAATGATTAAGGGTGATGTACATAGGTCATTTAAAAAAGGACCTTATATAAACTCTACATACATTAATTCCACGACAAAAGTAAATTGGATTAGTCATTGCCAAATCATCTTATTTTTCTCAAGAAAATTTAACCCGTTTTAATAAGCCGCTTCCCACCACATTATGCATTTAATTCCAGTCGGAAGCAGACAAAAAAATGCATAACAGTTCGCCGGCGAAGGGGTGGGGCCGCGCCACCACAATCATCTGCTATTTATGGCCATTAATCGTGCAATAGAAGCGAAAGTAATAAGGAGAGGGTCGTGCAATTTGCGCCGTATTTGCATACAGATGAAACGCGACTAGTACGGCAGAGCGACGCTCACCGACGACTGAGAGCATCGGGGCGCCTAGGGGATCCCATATTTATCCTCCATTACCTATCACGCAACTTTGCAGGAGTGTCGAGGAAATGACTGAATTTACAATGGATTTTCGCCGATGGAAAGTTTCATCCACGTTCGTTTGTATAGCAACAAAACTTTGATTAACTTAACTTATGTACAACAGCACCGTTTGCTTTGCCGAAGGGGTATTTGGGTTCCTTAAGTGTTTGAGGATGCCTACACAAAATCACATAAATCATTCAGTTACATAATTTTCATTGAGTACACAACATGTATTGTTGTCTATAAAGCGTAAGCCAGTTTATTGTGCTTTAATACCAACAGGATCGATGATTAATTCAGTTTATGCACATGGTTGAGTTACTTAAATGTTAATACCCCTTGTATGCTTTGTTGTTGACTTGGTCCTTAAAATAATATTTTAATCAACTTGTACGGAGTCACTTGCGGCTCCAGCCATACGCAAACAGCTTATACAATAAGGACCAAAAACAAATTAAGTTTAAACTGCTATTCTCCTGGCTTTAGGCAAAATTTCTTGCCTAATATTATTCTTAATATCAAAATACAAAGATTAGGATGGTACAAAATCTGTAAGTAAATGGATGGATGGTAATAGGATGTCACATTGATTTTGACCTTATTTGATATCGTCAGAACAACATAAATGATAACATCAATCAGTGCAAAAAGGCTTATACTGAGAATATAACTGATATATTACGAAAATCACCCAATCTCTACTGACGAAGAGCTGGGTATCGGTTGGAAAGGACTTATTATTATCATTAGCAATAATAACACTTTACAAATGTGATTCTACAATCCACTGCAGTAAAATAATAAGTATAAATAAGCCCAAATAAGGCCCCCCCAAGCAGACATGAGTACATCTAAGTGTAGGCACTTGTCCTGTGCATCTTATATCCATTCATAAGACACGACTTACATAGGTACCTACTTACAAGCAAACTTACTTTACAAACAAACTAAAACATATTACATTTTCACACCATTTAAACATTTTAAAATTCAACTCGTTGAGAAGATAACACTGACGCAGTTTTCCACATAACACCAAAACACTAAACTGCACTCGGCTCGCGTTTCGCCAACCAAGTTGGCATCATCTGGAGATAATTAGAACTCGGTTTTAATCACCTCCAGATGATACCACTGTATCCAGATGATACTACTGTATCCAGATGATACAGTGTTTTGGTGTTATGTGGAAAACTACGTCAGTGTTATCTTCATAAAAAGGAAGCCCTTTTAGGAATCCTAAATTCTTTCAGGAAAAGGCTAGATAACCCCTTTCAGGATCGTTGAAAAGAAGTACAACGTAACAGAAAATTGACATATCCAGCCATGAAAGCCATATTAAACTAACTCGCGAAGGAATCAATCACTATTTACTCAGACGTTCTACATTCAAAGTTTTGGTATTTGACTTTCTAGATGAATTAATAGTTTAGTTATATTTCCGTGTCATGAATAATATAGATATCTCTTTAAACTTTGCATTTGTTATTATTTTATTTTTTAATACCTAAGAAGCTAGGTTCAATTAATTCAACAATTAATATTAGGATGCTAATATAGCAGATGCACATTAATTGTTTAATATTATATTGATTAAAGTATGTAAGTAACAAATAGGGCTTCTCAAAGAAAGGTTTTAGGGACTGTTTGATTTTCTGGTTTAGGACACAAAAAATGTGTCTGCCTCACCATTCATCACCGAGATTACAAAGAAACAACTACCAACTGGTTTAGTAGATCTTTTTTCCTTTAGTTAACTGTATTAAAGTGTGAAATTAATGAAGGGTGATAGAATATATTATTTTCCTTTAAAAATGTGCGTATACTAATGATAAAAACAATAAAGAAAACAGATATGAAATGATTT
Organism: Pogonocherus hispidulus; assembly: GCA_963924545.1. Taxonomy (NCBI): domain Eukaryota; kingdom Metazoa; phylum Arthropoda; class Insecta; order Coleoptera; family Cerambycidae; genus Pogonocherus; species Pogonocherus hispidulus. The sequence continues at coordinate 18,594,414 of OZ004696.1, forward strand.
TTTTGGGGCATTATGTTGATCCCCCTGATTATTCAACTTTGCCTCAATTTAAGCTTCCTCTTATCTCTTAGAGTTTCCGAGATCTCAATGGTGAGGAGCGAATTTGTAACAGCCTGTATAATAACTAAGGCTTGATATTTGATATTCAACAGAACCGCCATCCAAAACAGATTATTGACTCACACCATCCATCCGATATGATGAACTAATTCTAACTAAACATTCTCAGCCAATGTTTATCCTGTATTCCTATTAACAGTCAAGTTCGTTCCCGATGTTTTCGTTTAAAGTTATTAGAAGCAGTAGTATAATCAAATATATAATCCAGAACATTTAGAGATCAATTATGTTACCCATTACAGTTGTTTATTAAAATACTACATAAATTAGACACCACCAAATCCAAATACAAAGGCTGTCCCGAAGGGGGTTACACACTGAGAAAACGCAGACAAACATTACATACCCACCGACATTTCCAGTGTTGGAGATGGGAATCGAACCCAGACCAGCGCAGTGCTCCCGAGAATTCAGCCACAACACGCTCTAGCTACCGAGGCGGTAAATATGTTATTAATAATTATTACAATGTTCATATTAACATTATTTCTTCGTAATTAAAAACCGATGCCTCAACTATAACCAGTAAAATAAGAAAGTTCCAGTTAATTTTTCATTATAAGTATGTCAAATAAATTTGGAAAATTTCGCTCAACCACTTCTGCTTTAACCGAATATGGCCTTAAATTAAAAAAATGAAATAATTCCTCGACATATTTTACACATTTTGATAAGGCCATAAATACGGTTAATAGGTTTATATTTTTCTTTATATAGGAATTAAGCCAAAAAGTTTACCAAGAGATAAATTATTAGTGAAATTGCTAATATTATGGTGCAATAAAGTTTTTAATTTTCCTCGTTAGCTATAATCCAATATGCATCTATATCAATAAGGAGGATTGCTACAATTTCAGTCTTGTCAGTAAAAAATATTTTTTTTATTAAAATTCAATATGAATGGTAATAATTATTTTTAATGTAATGTAGATTCATTTTTAATATTTCGTTATATAAAAGATGTAGATAACATTATTAAAAATAAAAATGTATTAAAGACAATAAGTTGAGGTTATACGAAGATATGCCGTTCTAATTCAATGTTGGGGGGCATACTGCACGCTAAGTAGTGGTTTTCGACATATCTTAAAAACAATAAGGTTATTCCTTTGCGTACCTAGGATTATAGGTGACGAGGAAAATTTAAAACTTTATGCAACTATAATAATTACATAAATATAATTTATCTCTTAGTTAACTTTTTGGCTTAATTCCTACATAAGGAAAGATGTAAACAGTTAAATAAGTCAGTAAATAATATTAAAAATTTACTATAAAAACTACTATCGTTAATACGTATATACCAAATAATAAGGGAGAGATAATGAATAATATGTATACACGTTATACTCACGGAGACTAACCAAATATTATACAAAAACCCGAATATATAGCAACTCATAAATTAGCTGCATCTATCTATAACAACTCACTGCTCTAGTGTTACTAGGTTTAATTTGTCTAGGAGTGTTACGGAAGCTCACCTACCTTGCTAGTGAATCTGCCTGTTTTGTTAATTCATTTCTTATTGTTTATCAATTAACATTTGTAAAATCTTTAGGTTGACGTTTCTAATCTAGAATTTTCGTTGAAGTCATAGAATCGTTCCATTATGTTCCGGAATACAAAAAGAGGCTCCTGAATATTCCAGAAGCTTGAAAAATATATAAATAGTTGTGATTTCAAGAGGACAGGAGTTTTTAGTCGAAAGCGTGAGCGCGTTAAACAGAAACGTCAAACTAAGGAATTTGTGTAGACAGTTGTGAAAAAGAGTTGAAGTTTGTATCTAGTGACAATAAAGATTTGTGTTGTTTTGCCGAACAAGCTGGTTTAATCTGTTTGGAGGTTAGACAAACGGTACATTTGGTGTCAGGTGTGGGGTTAGCCAGAAACAAAACCATTTCCGAAGCCTTGGCGCAGGCGTTAGAAATTGAAGCTGCTCAACAAGCATCCAGACGGGGTCAAGGCAGAGCAAGGCAAATTAATTATCGATCAGGTGAACAAAGTAGTAAAATAAATATCGAGGTTTTGCTGAAAAATGTTCAAGATTTGTTGAGCAACTTGCAAAACGAACAGAACCATACCGACTCTGCCACATTTAGTAGACGTAGACCCATCCGCTGCTGGAATTGCGGTGGCGAAGGGCATCTCAGGAATCGATGCTATTCTGCTCAACAAGTATCCAGGCGAGGTCAAGGCAGAGCAAGGCAAATTAATTATCGATCAGATGAACAAAGTAGTAAAATAAATATCGAGGTTTTGCTGAAAAATGTTCAAGAGTTATTGAGCAACTTGCAAAACGAACAGAATTATACCAACTCTGCCTCATTTAGCAGGCGTAGACCTATCCGATGCTGGAATTGCGGTGGCGAAGGGCATCTCAGGAATCGATGCTCTAATAACACATCTGATCAGAATCCGGAAGACCAAGTGGCAAGGGGGTTTCAACGTTTGCAAGAGGACGACTTCAAAATTGAACACCGAAGAGGACAGAGCCATCGCAACGCTAACGCTTTATTCAGAAGGCCATGCCCTACTGATTCTAAACACTGCTCGCGACAGGAAGCAAGAGAACAGGACGAGTTCCATTGCCGAAAAATTACCATCCAAGGCCCAGAAGATTGGGATAACAAAAGTCTTGCTAAAGAACAGAGTGAAGATCCAGAGTTTGGCCCAATTTTCCAATGGAAAATAAATAAAATGGATAGACCTGATTGGCAGGATATTTCCAATAAATCTCCATCTCTGAAAAGTTATTGGGCATTATGGGACTCCCTAGTGGTAGAAAATGGCCTACTAAAAAGAGTATGGGAGAGTCCGGACGGCAAAGAAAGGAACTACCAGACTGTATTACCCAGGACAAGAGTTCCAGAAGTTCTCCAAGCGGTTCATAGTGGCGTTGGTGGTGGACATTTTGGAATCAATAAGACTTTGAACAAAGTCAGAGAGCGATTCTACTGGCTTGGGAGTCGTTCCGATGTGGAAGAATGGTGCCGGCGTTGTGAAACCTGCGCCTCTAGTAAGGGACCAATGACTCGAAGTCGCGGACAGATGAAGCAGTACAATGTCGGTGCTCCATTTGAAAGAATAGCTATTGACATAGCTGGCCCATTTCCTCGAAGTGACTCTGGCAATCGTTATAGCTTGGTAGCTATGGACTACTTCAGCAAGTGGCCAGAAATATATCCTATACCTAATCAGGAAGCAGTCACCGTAGCAGAGGTCCTATTTGAAAACTGGATATGCCGTTATGGAGTTCCGAGGGAAATCCATTCTGACCAAGGACGGAACTTCGAATCTGAGGTATTTCAGAATGTTTGCCAACTACTAGGTATCTCGAAAACTAGAACGACACCTCTTCATCCACAATCAGATGGAATGGTCGAGAGATTCAATCGAACCATTGAAAATTTCCTGAAAACTGCCGTGACTGAAAAGCAGACCAACTGGGACACCTGCATTCCTCCATTTCTCTTAGCATATAAAGCGGCAGTTCACGAAACCACTGGTAAAACACCAGCCAGTGTGATTTTTGGCAACGAATTACGTCTACCGATAGACCTCATTGCAAATAGACCAGAACATCAGGAAAATATCAGTGACTATCTCCGCCACCTGAAAGATCGAATAAAGTTGGTACATGAGGAGGTACGAGAAAAGCTGAGAATAGAAAGTGACAGAATGAAGACCCGTTACGACTTACGTGCCAGCAGTAGTGGGTTTCATGAAAATGATAAAGTTTGGCTATACAACCCAAAGAGGACTAAGGGCAAATCACCTAAATTACAGAGATCTTGGGAAGGCCCTTATTCAATTGTGACCAGGTTAAACGATGTCGTGTATAGGATCCAAAGAAATCCTCAATCCAAAATGAAGATTGTTCACATAGATCGACTGACGCCTTATCAAGAACACCATGCGGACAATGGAGTAACCTGATCGAGACGATCAGTTCTGAGAGGGGAGCAGTGTTACTAGGTTTAATTTGTCTAGGAGTGTTACGGAAGCTCACCTACCTTGCTAGTGAATCTGCCTGTTTTGTTAATTCATTTCTTATTGTTTATCAATTAACATTTGTAAAATCTTTAGGTTGACGTTTCTAATCTAGAATTTTCGTTGAAGTCATAGAATCGTTCCATTATGTTCCGGAATACAAAAAGAGGCTCCTGAATATTCCAGAAGCTTGAAAAATATATAAATAGTCGTGATTTCAAGAGGACAGGAGTTTTTAGTCGAAAGCGTGAGCGCGTTAAACAGAAACGTCAAACTAAGGAATTTGTGTTGATAGTTGTGAAAAAGAGTTGAAGTTTGTATCTAGTGACAATAAAGATTTGTGTTGTTTTGCCGAACAAGCTGGTTTAATCTGTTTGGAGGTTAGACAAACGGTACAATATCTTAGTTTGATCGCAGCTCCATATTATCGGAAATATGAATATCTATATGAAGTTTACCCTGATAGGTCTTTATCCGAATATGTAGCAGTATCCCATTAAATTTTCAAACTTTGCGGGCACTTCCAATCCAACAATTAGTGGTTGAGAGTCTTTTATATTGTCAAACAAAGTTTCTAACCCATGGTACTATACTGACACTCTTGATATTGGTAGTCTTGGACACCCACCTTATTCACCTGATTTAGGATCGTGTGACATTTATCTTTCTAAGGGTAAATGTAAAGATAATCAGATATGTTCAGACTATTTAATGGGCCAAAGTATGTTGCAGGATATAACACGTGAGTATGTAAATGAAAAATAATAAATCACATTTTGCCACCAATTTCGTAATTTAACAGCAACACCACTTATTTTCTCATCAGTTGAATTTTATGTCACATCATGTCATAGTCATGCTAACGCAACGTTTAAATTTTTATGAAGGTCTAAGCTACTTCAACTCAAAGATGGATTTAGTTTTAGTGGAATTTATTAAGATTTTATTTTAAAATTGTATGGAGTTTCCCATTAAATCTTCAAATAATGCAACCAGCACAGTGGACTAGAATCTGTTGTGGTATTTCTCGGTCACGTTGCCTATTACGTCTAGGTCTGGTTTGGGTTCGATCCCCAATTCCAACACTGCCAATGTCGGTGGTTACGGGGTGTTTGTCTGCATTTTCAATGTGTAACCAACTTTAGGACAACATTTATTGGCTTTGGATTTTTGGGTTATGTGTTGACGGGGTGTTTTAATGTTTTTTTTTTAATAAAACATTAACTGATAATCATGATTTGTGTAACATTTAAACTAATTTCTTGAATGGAAACACGTAGGTATAATTATGGTTTGTTCGGATATTTAATGAAAATCATTTGTCTCACATTTGTGGAAAAATACCTTTTGTCTTTTCCTATCTATATGTAAATGGAACGAACGAATGATGTGTAATGAAATTCATCACACGATGCCCATGCATAAATTACTTTTTGAAAAACACTTGTGGGTGGGTACATGAAATATAAATTCTACCAACTAAACATATTTTGTTATAATAAGTTTGCAATAGATCCGATGGGATAAGGAAATAAATTTTATATAGTTTTGAGAGAATTAGTGGTCCAGAAGGAACCATTGGAACCAATGGAAGTGTATGTGTCGGAAATGTATATTTAAATAAGTTAATAATAAGCGGTTTAAATGTATTAGTTGTAGCTTAAAGGTTATAACAAAGAAAATTAATAGAAAAAATAGAAAAGTTCAGCAGGTATGAACAATTTTAAACTAGGTTTTAAAAATGAAAATGCATAGAATATAATTATTGTAAGAATTACATAATTTCAATAATTTAATTTTATGAGCCCTTCAACACACTTAATCTACATCAGAATAAAAATGCTGGTATTCATATTCATATGACGCTAAAATGAATAAAGATAATAAGTAATGAATTTCTATTACAGTGTCTTTAACAAATAAAATAAATTTCTTCTACTCCATTCATTAAAAATTCGGTTTTCCTCCTTGATTTTGTGAAACAAAGGGTCACTTTGCCTCTTTAGGGAAACAAAATACTTTTACCCCTTACGAAGGAATGTATTTATTCTCCTCCAGCTTTTTTATTATGAAAACCATTGTTTCATAATACATAACAACCTTCTGCCATCTATTGGCAAATATTTTTAAACAAACTTTAAAATAAAACAACATTTATACAAGCAAACTTTATTTTATAAGGAACTTCATTACCTATTCCAAATTTTAGTGCATTTTCAGAGTAATTTTTTACCCCCTGGTTTTACACCATTCCATATAGCAAGTAAATTCTTTTTAATATCTTTCACTTGAGTTTTGGGTTTAAATTTGGCTTCCTCAATTTCCGAAAGAATATTTTGTACGTCTTCTTCACTTTCATATGAACTTTCTGCGAAAAATCTTTCTCTTCTAATCCATTTTTAAACAATTAATGAATATTCAATATTCATTCAATTTTGGGACGCTAGGTTTTATAATCACTGGTATATATTATGGAGAATTCGGAAGAATTGGGTGTTATTGGAGAACTCCGCCTTTACCATACAAGAATGTACTTAATTACTAATCATAAACACTTGCAAACGAATCACAAAACGATCGCGACCAATATTTTGGTTTCAATTTTGGTGTATCAAATCATCTCGTAGCAAAAATGATATCACTATCGTTCATCTTCGCAAATGAATCGCAATCAAAGTTGTTGTAAATGTTGAATGCTGGCATGCTGACTTCACGTTGTTAAAGCGGATGATTATAAAGTCAAAAAATGTAAATTGGTGGTTTTATAAATACACAAACCCGAAATTCGATTTCCAAAAAGTAATGAAAGTAATATGTTCTGCAGAAATAGCCGGTATAATTGCATCCCCCATTAACAGGCTCTCAAAAGACATAATAATTTCTGTGAGTCTGACACTGAAAGGATAATTTAGCAAACCTTTCTCTTACGAAATTGTTTTTTTCTTTTTCCGGAACAAAGGTAGTCATTCACTCACTCTAACTGGCAAGTGCTGCACTTAATAGCCAACTCTATAATCTTTATTAACTTATCCTCTCATAATCTATCTACACGCTGTCTGTGTTTTGCAACGTACTGCCTAATAACAATAATTTAAGTGAAAATGTATGTTGTTAGCGCAGCTATAGCGCAAATGGAGTCATTAGCGTCGGCAGAACGGTGTGTACATGCAGTAGGAGGGTTATGCGACCAATATTCCGACTTTCAGGGTGTCACACTGAGATAACAGTCTAGATACGTTTTTAACGTAACGCGGTACTTATTTTTAAAGTAAATTTTACTAATGTGGGGATAATTTTAATGCGTCCTTTTTCCTCTAGCCTCGGCGGTTTATTTAATTATATTTTAACGTTGCACGATATTATTAAAATGTAAGGAAAGCTTAATGTACCTTTTCTCTTATCGCGGCAAAACGAAACAAAACGCTTAAAATGCAGCACCATACCCACGCTTGTTACCTCTTACATTTTCAATTTCCACTTCTACATGGCGAAATTTCATTCCGAGCTCGAGGTGCGCAGATTAGGACAGAGAAGATGATTAACGGCGTAACCATAATTTTATGAAAAGTAATTTAAAATTAAATTAGTCCGACAATAAAATTATGGCAACACTTTTGCGTTTGTTATTTTAAATTTCCAATTGCTTTCACTTTACTCATTAAAATGTTGGCAAGTCTTAAAAAAGTCGAAGGCTAAAATATTGAAGGTGAAACAAAATTTTGTAGAAGGTGTTCGTAGAACGATTGATAAATTTTAATAAAACAAAGAAAAAACTGATGGAAAATAGTTCATTCGCCAACTGGCCAAGCCGATCAATCAGAACAGTCATTATTGTTCACACAAATGAGACATGCAGAATATGTAGCAGTAAATAAAAATATGTAATAATATTCTAAAATGCTTATCTATAAGTAGATATTCACAATTGTTACTACTTTTCGTTAAGACAATACATAGCAGATGTTTAATGTGGCCACAGTTTTTGTTGATGCATATATTCAATATTTTTATTTGCTATTTGATTTTGGAGCTTTTCAAAACGTGTGATATTTGATGATCAAATTACTTAAGGTGAGTGAAGCAGCTGACAAAAAGGAAGCAAGAATTAAATCAAATAACATCTCAGTAATCACATATATAAAAACATCAATTTAAAATTAAAACAATCACCGGTGATTGTCATGTTGTGTCAAAGTTAAAAGGGTTAAAATGTAAAATTAAAGCATTAAAAAGTGTAACTACATCACAGCAATAATTATTAATTCGTAGGTTATAATTATTAAAAATAAAAATTCTTGCGTTGATGCGTAGTTACACTTTTTAATCCTTTAAATAGTGGGCTATCAATGGACTCCTGTTCTATAAATCTTGTGGTGTAGGTACTATCTCGTAGTGTAGAACTGATAAATACATATTATCTGCTAGAGACTGATAAGTACGTAAAACGATTTTTATACTAAAGATATCAGCTTCATCATATAGTCGTAGAGTCGATTACAATCTTTGCTTTGGCTTTTTCAATATTATTTTTAATAACCTATTCTGTACTACTTGTACGACTTCCAGATTGTTGGTGTATAGGCCACCGCAAATACTAATATAGTATTTTAGAACCGATTCATACTAAGGATTTGTAGATAATTAGTAATTTTTTTTGGCTATCTCAGTGCATAAAATCTATGCATTAATAATCTAAGTTTTTTGTTATATAACTCGCATGCTCTTCCCATCTTTTTGTGTTGATCAATCATTACTCCTAAGTAATAAATATGACTGACTTTTTCTCTATTAAGGCAATTACACTTTAGGCTGCGAGCAGTTATTTTTATGGAGACTTATATTATCCTAATTTGGTAGATTATTAATAAGATTAATAAGATAAGTGTTTACTTGAGGAAAGGAGCATGTTCAAAACAGGCAGTAATCATGTAAATGTAATGTATGAACATATATTCTTGCTTATCAAGAAAGTAATATTCTCTTGTGTATCTCTGCAATCGTGTATAATAACAGCCTTTTATTGTTTCACAGTTTCTTGTTGGAGCATAGAACTGCCCAGCCAATAAATTTTTACTAATTTTTGTAAATATTCTATGTAGTTTTAAAAATGCACAGTACTGGTACCAGAAAGTTGATAAGTTGCATCCATTACGAATCATTGTATACTTTAGGTCTTTCGTTAATGTGAATACACTTTGGATATTTCTACATTGATGCTTTGCCAGTTTCGTTGCTATTAGTCATTAATGTAATGAAATAGGCAAATGGGGTAATATAACATTAACTAAACTATTAATTGTCGAATAATAAATAAAAATATGTAGGTATGTTTTATCAAAAGATGTGTATAATTCTTAATGAAATAAAAGATGCCATTAAAACTAGCTATATGGGAGTGCCAAGCACTTGTACCAAACTGGCCATTTCTACGATCATTTGCATCCGAACGTTATTATCATAATCCAGTAATAACTGCCACATTTTATTAACTAGTAAAAATTTGGTGTGTTGAGAGCATACATTTTTCTTTTAGAAAATTATAAGCACATATAATAGGCATATTCATCCATGTTTACGATCCCTTTTTTTTAAAGGAAATTTATAAGCAAAGGAAAAAACGTTTTCTAACTATAAAAGGAGCTGGAAGTGCTCTTGAAATGTCGGGATTCTATACGGAGTTATATCCACACAATTCAAACAAGTTTATGAATTTTTAGAAAGAAAAAATTTGTCTTGCGAGGGTTAGCAAATTTTTCCTTCAAATTTATGAGTTTTATGTGTTTATACTATATGTCAATGTTTGGTTTTCTCATTCCCAATTCTATTAGATAAAGTACTTAAATTTAAAACAAGTTAACAAGTTTCTAAATAACATAATTAGTTTTTACTGAAAATGAATGATATATACTGCACCCGTCGTTCTATTTAATAAAAACTTCCATTACTTCTGATTATTCTTTATTAGTAGTATATGTACATATTCGTATAACGCATTTCATAAAGTTGGAAATATATAGGACTTTTTATGTATTTAATTTAGATAGAATCTTCATGTGCAGGATGTATGTGCTTGTAAAAAGACACTAAATGCCATACAAAACTTCTGACTAGACTTTTAATTACACAGAAACTCAGATGAGTAAATTAATTACCATTTTTTCGAAATATTATATAATATATATTATACTGGGTGGGACAGGAATGAAAGTGGCATCTAGAGTGTTCTTACCAAAGTAAAACACATCAGAAAATTATTAAATCACTTCGCACTGATTATTGTAAAAGTAAAGTAATATGTTAATTTCTTCAAAATAACTGACTTAAAAAAATGAAAACATTGGCATTTAACTGTCAAACATAGAAAATAACGGTAAATCAAAAAATAACGCTGAGTCAAAAGTTGTAAAATATACAGGATATTCCGATTAACTTTCAAAAGTTGGGGTCACTTCCATGTTGCCTTTAAATACATTTTTTTGGTCTAATAAATACTCCCCAAATTTAGTTAACATATCTCTTAAAATAAAAGTGATATTGGACGAAATAACATCGATATCTTGAAAATCGCTTAAAGATACTTAGAGACTAGGTTAAATTGGGGTGATCAATAATATACCTCAAAAAAAATCAAGTTACAATTACTTGATTACTTGAAACATGATAATTTTTTGAAGATATTTGAAAAAATCTAAATCTTCAGAACCATTAACTTCAGTTTTTCTAATATGGCCCCATTAATATTTTTACGTTACTCGGCAGCATTTTTCCTTGTGAGTTCAATGATGCTATACTTATAGCATCATGCTATACTTATATGTGAGTCATATGCTATACTTTGTTTATTGTTTCATTTACAAAATTTCGATTCCTTTCAAATATCTCGAGAACTAATCATGTTAGCCTCAATTTTTTTGAGGCACAATATAGGTCACCAAATTACGCAACTTTGCTCCAATTTAATCTCTATTTCTAACAGATTCCAAGATATCCAATTTGAAACACACTGTAATATATATGTAAGAAATAGGAATCATTGGTTTAACTATTTTTTCCGTTTTTCAGAAACTTATTCCACAGATGCATCACTATACTACCCAAATATAATATTTTTCCTTATTTACGAAAACATTTATATAAGACAAAAATTTCCCGCAAGTGCCTTTACATAAAATCTTTATTTGTTGTATAAGAAATAAATTATAATAATTGATTAGATCATTACTGAAATACTCAATATGCGGTAGTTCTTAATGGATATTAATTCGTTACCTATTACCTCACATGTTTTCACACTGTTAGTTATTTATAGCTGACGATTTAACCGGAAAGGAAAATATTTTTCAGAAAACAAGATTTCATTGATTATAGGAAGTCACACGGGTGTTAATAAAATGGACGAGGGCATATTGAGTATTTACTGAATTAAGGGATTAATTTTATGTAAATGTTCTGTTTGTAATTTTAATTTTTATTTATTGTTGAACTATTTATTAAACTGAAGTACGAACGTGATTTTTGCCATTTACGTGCCTTGAATATCTACAAACTTGAATAATTAAAAAAACTATATTTTTCGAAATAAAAATTGACCTAATAATATCGCATAATATAATAAAACCCTATTACAACAGAACAACATAAGAAATCTATTGTGATTTGATTGATCTAGCGTTATGATTGGTCTTGTTTTATGAGAAATTCAATTGTAACAAGAATATAGGTATAGTCTTTATAATCTCAATTGAAACTGCATAAAAAATTCCGACAAACGACACACGTGCGTAAACAAAGAGGTCGCCGTCGAGGTGCAAGTGTTTCTTTTGTCGGAATTTTTTTTACAGTTTCAATTGACATTATTTACAGTGAGCGGCAAAAGTATGGAATATATTTATTTAAAAATCAAATGTTGGTTTTTTGAAAAATCGCTCGAACCCGTCGATTTCTATTTTTAGTTGCGAATTTTCTGAGGCAATTGTTATTTATACAGGGTGACCCCAAAAAAAGTTATGAAATCAAGGCCAACCTTTTTAAATGGAAACCCCACTTTTTTGTATTTTTATTCAATTCTCCCTGGAATTCTGATCATTTTTTATGTAACATAACCTATACCTATCTTTAACCGTTTTCGAGATAATGGCGTCTGAATATCGAATATGGAAAATTTTCAAAAATTACTCTCGATACGTAACGTCGTAACGTACGCCGATACGTAATGTCTCGATACGTAATGACTGTAACGTCAATGTCAGTGGGAACTGGTGTACCTAGTTCAGTACTACTTATACTAAGGACAGTGCAATTACTTAACTAGATGGCACATCTAACAGAAACGCAGCGGATAGAAATTCTAATTTATTTGGGACACGGTGACAAAGCCAGAACACAACAAGAAGTATGTGATATATTCAATAACAAGTATCCAGATCATCCAATCAATCAAGCCACTGTAAGCAAAATTGCCAAGAAATTTTCGAGATTCTGGTCACATAAAAGACATCCCCAAAACAGGTCGTATGAAAATAGACGAGGACATTAAGTTAAATATCTTATTGCAGTTGCAAGAAAATCCTCATAGTTCGAGCAGAGATATTGCTGGAGGAAATGCAATTTCCCAAAGATCAGTTTTGCGTATTTTTAAAAAAGAGAAATATCACCCGTACAAAATTCATTTAGTACAAGAACTCAACGAAGATGATCCTGATCGTCGCATTCAATTTTGTGAAACCATTTCAAGATTATCCGACCGCAACCCACAGTTTCATCGGCAAATACTTTTCTCAGACGAGGCAACTTTCTGTTTGAATGGTACTGTTAACCGTCAAAACTGCAGGTATTGGAGTCAAAACAATCCTCATTGGATGACTGAGGCACATACTCAGTACCCACAAAAAGTGAATGTATGGGCAGGCATAATTAATGATCAGGTTCTTGGCCCTTTTTTCTTTGAAGAAAACCTCACGGGAGAAAGATATTTGGCCTTCCTTCAGTTTCATCTAATTTCCGCCCTCATTCAAATTTTTCCAAATGGAAATGAACCTGACATGCCAAACGATACCTTGTATTTTCAACAGGATGGCGCGCCGCCTCATTTTGCTCGGCAAGTCCGGAGTTATCTAGACGAATGTTTTCCTGGGCGTTGGATTGGAAGACGGGGACCAATAGAGTGGCCTCCGAGATCACCCGATCTCACACCTTTGGATTACTTCTTATGGGGTTATTTAAAATTCAAAGTTTATACAATAAATCCACCGCAAAACATCGAGTATTTAAAAACCCGAATCAGGCAGGAAATTAGGAATATCGACAGAAACGTACTAAATAATGTTCAAGATGAGTTTGTACATAGGCTTGCGTATTGTCAAGAAACCAATGGATGGCAATTTGAACATTTAATTTAACTCTGTTTATTTGAATTAGTTTATAATCCTGAATTATTTGCAAATGTTTCTTACAGTAGTTTGAATGATTGTATGATTTGGATATTTGTTATTCAATATTTGACATATTCTTGCTTTCTTCTGGCTTTGTCAGTTTGTACCAAACAAATTAAAATTAAGAATTAAATTCATTACCTGTGTTTAAATATTTAAAAAACACAAAAAGTACACCAATTCCCACTGACTTTGACATTACAGACGTACGATAGTTAATTTTTGAAAATTTTCCATATTCGATATTCAGACGCCATTATCTCGAAAACGGTTAAAGATAGGTATAGGTTATGTTACATAAAAAATTATCAGAATTCCATTCTGATTTCCATTTAAAAAGGTTGGCCTTGATTTCATAACTTTTTTTGGGGTCACCCTGTATAAATAACAATTGCTTCAGAAAATTCGCAACTAAAAATAGAAATCGACGGGTCCGAGCGATTTTTCAAAAAACCAACATCTGATTTTTAAATAAATATATACCATACTTTTGCCGCTCACTGTAGATTATACATATTATGTTTCCAATTTTGATGAATATTATTGCGATATACTCAGGTATCAGTTTTTATTTGAGACACTGTCGTCTACTGTTATACACTATCCATCTCAACGCATTTTAAAAATTATGCAGCGTATTCGATGTCCATTTCCGACTACTTTCGGTGTTAACAAATTGATTACTTCGGGACTCCCGTTTTTGTCAGGCAATATCCGGCACGAGTGTCTATTTGGCCTAAACGTAATCCAGGTCACACAAACTATTCTCTAGGTGTATGTGACCAATAATCCAAGTTCCAGGATGGCGTTGCTGCTGTGCTTCTGCTTCCTGTAACTGCCGGAGCGGCACGTTTTCAATTTGGGACTCCCCAGCGGCTCACGTCTTCTATATGCGATTCTCCCCCAGGATACAAGTGTGGCTATTTTAGTTCTCATTTTCCTGCATATAAGATTTTTTAAGCAAAGTCCTATACAAGAAATTTCTAGACCTGAATCAGGGCCAGCAACACAGTTTAATATATTTAATCGCGCAGGTTTCAAAACAATATCGAAAATAAATAGGAATTGGAAATTATTGAAAATATCAAACATTCACATTATTCAATATCATACATATATTATGGCCAAAAATTTGTTTAAATAACGTACGAAAAAATATAAAAAAGAAATCATAAAAATTGCTTAATAATAATAATAATAATAATAGTAATAATAATAATAATAGTAATAATAATAATAATAATAACAATAATGCAGGGGTTGGAGCATTTCTATTTAAGGCAGCACGAAGAGCAGCTGATGAACTCACTCTCATCTTCAACGCTGAACGGAAAAACACAGACTTTGTCACCGAGTTAAGGACTCGTTCAGTTAAAAGGCCAAGTTAAAGATGCAGAAGGCCGCGGACCTTTTGCAGCTGCATAAGGATAAGCCATTCTATAAGAGCTTTGAAGACCAAAGCTTATCCGAAAGGTTGATCTTTGCTTTTTCGAGGTCAGCGGGACAAGCCGAAGCTGAGTGATTCATAATGGTTTGCCGGGAAGGTGCATTTAACACCCCCGTCTATCGAAGCCGTATTTTGGGTATGCTCTGTACTCTCCGCTTGTCCCGCATATGCAGTCTTGGCCTATATCCATAGACATAATGCGGCTTTATCAGTGCTTTACTACTTTCTACGGGACTCGTTCGAGATAGACGAAACACCAGTGCTGCCATGCGCTTCGGGGGATATTGAGTCCGTTTTGGCAATTGAGAAGTGCCGAATTTATTGACTCTACTCATTTCTCACTCTCAGGCAGATTCGAGGCAATAAGCCTAATATAGTCCTCCTCAAGTACCAACTCAAGACAATGTTTCTCATCGAGTTCTCTGCTCCTGCCGAGACCAATATTGTCTTGAGAGAGGAAGAGAAACCGACGAAATATCGAGGCCTTCTTTTCAAACTCCGCAGACTATCCAGAACATTCTGTGAATCTTGTGGTACTAATTATACAGCAAGATATACATTGCTTTCAGAACTGAAGATGATACGGGCATGCCGAAATTCGGCAGATCTTCTAGTCGGAAGAATGCAAAAGGCGGTCATTCTGGGTTCGTTACATCCGCTCACGGCACACGACTCCAAGACTCGGTAGTTATTCAACCCACGGACGTGAGGAATAGCTACTGATAACCACCAACCCCCGACCCTCAGAATTCTAGCCAGGGAACCGGTCGACTGGATTTTAATAAAAAATAATATGTAATAATAATAATTATTATTATTATTATTATAATATAATAATATAATTATTATTATTATTATAACAATATTATATGCTCTAAATTTATTTCTACATAAGTTGTTGAAATCTAAACTTATGATCAAACATATAATTTGTTTTTGGATAACAAAACCCTTGTATATACTAATGCTTGCTTGCTGCCCAAAATATAATTCCAAATTTCATCCTTGACAAAAAATTTATATATTTTAAAATTGATTAAAATTGAATTGTGAAAATTACTCTTATGCTATATAACATTTATAACATAATAATACATAGGGAATACATAAAAGCAAGCTAAGTATACAAAATAAAAAATAATTCACCTATGCACGTTCTTTATCTAAAAGAACGTACCTACTTTTATTTTTAATGAAAACGTTGGTTTTATTAATTATTTATTAGTTTGGTTTTTTATTAACAATTAATAAGTATTAGTTAAAATTAATAACTAATACTTAAATAATAATTTAATTTCAGCTCAACTAAAAAACAAACGCATGCAAAATTAATTTATTAAATAATTACACTAATTACATCTCATACAGTGGTCCTTCGGGACTAACTTTAGAAGTTTGCGTGAGCCTACCTTGAATACTTTCTGTTTTTTATTTGTTTTTCTTATAAAGGTTACATATTCCCAAGAGAATTTTTGATTGATCATGAAGTTGTGCTACAAATACATTGTAGACATTATTTGTAAGAAAAAATATTGAAAAGCAAAGTATCGATCACAAAAATGTCTGAGCAAAAGCTGACCTCGTCTGAAGCTATATAATGGATTGATTTTTTTTGTTAGGGCTGGTAAAATTAAGATGAGATTTTTTACATCAACAGAATTCCATTGAGAAAGGCACCTTCCAAGCGTGAAATAGGCATAATTATTGTATTTTCCCTTAATAGAAATTGTATTTTATTTATATACCGGGAGTTAGTGACAGATTTGTTGTTGTAATTTTAGTTAGTATACTTTTCAGAAGAGGATATTGCCTTTCCGATATTGCCAGAAATATTTAAGCCTACGATAGCTGAAATACTCCAGAATAATGTTCATGAGTTTCAAGGGACATAACTTAACATATCAACGGGACGGTGCGCCACATCATTATTTTAGGGAAGTCAGGAATTTTCTTGATTCCACTTGATTTCATTTCACCTTTCACTTTGACTTTTATCCTAATAGGTGGATTGGACTGCTTTTAATTGCCCTGCTTGTTCACAGGATTTGAGTCCATTGGATTTCTTCTATGTGATTACCCTAAATCTATGGTGTCCATCACCCAAACTTTGGATTTGGTGTCAATCTTTTGAATTTGCAGCAAAAAATCATCAACGAGTCTGCATGCATCCATCACATGGCAAATATTTCACAACGTGCGTCAGGAAATATCTACTTATAAGTTCCTCTATTGTCAGAAGGTCTAATGTGCTAGTTTTGAACAAAATCTTCAGTTATTACTAATAAAATATTGTTTTCTCTATGAAATTGTTGAATTTGACTGCTTTTTATTCATTTATAACCTTACTTACAGAAACGCTTATAACTTGAGAACGGATGGATGGATTTAATTTTTTCAAATACTAGTATGTAGAGAATATAAAGTATCTGTATCTAATATGATATCTCAAGTCCTTTATGACTAAAATTTAGAAATCGTTCAAGGTCGATGTTTAAAATTTGCCTATTTTAAAGAGATACTCCGCTATTAGTTTTCCACAGTCTCACCTTTTGACTATTTCAATGGGTAGCCTTGAGACACCGCGGAAAAAAATTATTTATGATTTTAGCGCAGACGGTATGTTGAATTAAAAAAAATTTCGGTTCTTAAATTTCGGTTTTGAAACTTTGATAAAGTAGTCGCTAAAGTAGAGCACAGCTTAGGCTCTTTCCTTTTGCCAAGAACCAAATAATCCCGTGCTAAATGGAAAAAGTTATAAATGCTCTCGTAAACTCTTGCACCTGTCAATTTTTTTATAAAATTTCAAATATCTGAAATGGCTGGGCTTAGCTATAGGATAATATATTTTTACATATACTACCTATTTTTTATTCAGAATGTTCTGCTCTTTTGGAAAATGCAAACATATATAGGGTGTTTCATTTAAAACAAGAAAACAAAAATATTTTTTAAAAATAGACCGCCGCCAAAATGGAATTCTTCAATTTCAAATTTATACCCCCATTAGTTTTGGAGATTCTTCTAACAGGCACTTCACCGTGAATAATCCTGCATGTATATGTATCTTTTTTCTACATTTCATGCTTCACCATGTCACCAACCTATGTTTTTTTTAAAAAAAAGTGGCTCATGTATAATACCGTTTAATACCGTTAATCATTTTTGTCGTTTTATAGGTAGTATATAATTTCCTCGAAAGAGAAGATAAGCCGTATGGATGTATTTACATCGTGGGACCCTAAAGGAAGTAACTGCATAAAGTGTCGTCCATAAACTACATCACAAAGGCTAAATGACGATAAAGTCTCTTGTACACAATGGTCTTACATTATTGAACTTAAAATATCTATTAGCTACTGAAGTAGCATCATTAAGAATTAAAGTTTTATGGCTATGTTAATGTAAAATTGAAAAATTAATTTAAATTTAATGTGCAACAAATGCAGTATTTAAAGCTTGTCACTAATATATACCCAATATTCTCAACGAAGTGAATTTAATCACAGACTTATTGCAAAAGAAATTAGTTACTAAGGCTCCATTCAGAAATTCCTACGAATATTAAAGCTAAAGACTATAGGTTCTCAAAAATTGTTACAAAAAGGCGAATTGATTTGAATATTGTAAAATGTATACAATATTTATATACTAATATCTAATCTATTATATTCCAGAATATTTTTGCATTGTGTAAAAAATAATTAATTGTGAATCACCGGTTATACCCAAGGAAATGCTACATAAAAATGTTACCTCAAGGATATAGACTTCATAAGCAAATTACATTTTATAGCCCATATTTTATTTATTATTTTCCAGCACGTAGACGGGTTTTTATCAAAGTGAGGAGATGGACTTTTATAAACAGTTCAAAACCCAAGGAAGATTAATCAGTACTAGTAACGAAACAGTGCTATGCAGGAATTTCTTTTGTTTTTTATGATATAAATCACAGCAGTGTGAGGAGTGTATGTCTGAATGGAGAGGTTTTTGGAGTATGTTATATATCACAATTAATTGCGATAGATAATGGTCTACTGCTTCTTTTACTTTATTATTGTAATAGACACTGCACTCCTTTTGGAAAACATGATTTTCCACAATATTATCAAATAAACCACACCGCATATACAGGGTGAGTCAACGAAAAGTTTCATCTTAGATTACCTGTCATATGGTAATTACTCGAACAGGTCGATTCTTTTTTAAAGGGGGAGGGGCATATTTTTATATTGTTAACATTTGTCATGAATACATTGATATCAGGTTTTCTGGGATAACTCTAATAGTAAGGGAGATATGTCCATAAATGGTTACCATAAAGTCAATGTGTTGGAACAAGACTTTGTAGTCTATGTAGCCTAGCAACGAATCGACTTTCTCTTTCTAACTCCATTAGGCTTATGAAACACTCTTCTATGTATATCTCCCTACTATTAGAGCCATAATGGACTAAAACACGTCGCCTGCTCCAATTTGGGTACAGGGGTTAACAATTCACGTGGTTGCCATGGAGATTCGGTAGCTGTCGCCACCACATTCTGCCGCTGAGAACTACAAAGTGTCAGTGTGGCATACTCTATCTGTCAGAAGTTGACAGTGACACTAATGACAGCAGCTGCACTTTACAGCACTAGAAAACTCATAAAAGTAACCAATACTTTAAAATTACACAACGACCAAATAATTAAAAGTAACGAAGGTAATTCGGATAGCATTACAACAATCATGAAAATACTAGCAGATTGGTGGCAAAACAAACAATTGACTTCCGTAAACTTATTTACGTACTGCCAATGCCGGTAATTGCGGAAAAGCAATGAAACAGGGCAATGGAACAGACTAGTAAGGAACCAGGACCAGGCGACTTGATCTAGCTGGTTATGTTAGAGTTATATCCATCAAACCCTATATCAACGTATTCCTGAGAGGACATTCTATTAAAATCTTTCAAAATACGCAGGATGTTCCACTTAAAAGATACAAGTTGTGGTAAACCTCTCTTTTCTTGTTCACCCTGTTTAAATGTCAATAATACAAAAATGTTCGAGCATTTTCCATGGAAGCTAATCTTTTGATAGATAATCGAGAATGAAACTTTTCGTTAATTCATCCTGTGTGTTACCGTTTCTGATCCCGCTTTTAGTTTACAATTTGATTTGAAACCCTTAGAGTATTTATTTAAATTACCGACTTCCTATAAATTATATCGGATCTACATCTACATCTAAAGGATATACGTAATTTTGGGATACAACTCGGTAAAAGCAAATACCGTAGTGGGATTGAATATATATATATATATATATATATATATATATATATATATATATATATATATATATTATGTATTGTAAAAGTCAGGAATTGTTTTTAACATAATACTAGAGATAACTTAAAGCCATCTATCAAAAAGTAAAACTTCGAAGAACCGATCCACTTAAGGACAGCAGCAACAAAAACGATATGGAAAAGTTAGTAAAACTGCAAGCTGAACACGCTCGATCTTAAACTTTGGAAAATTAAAAGCAGCCACTGAAGTATCAGGGAGAATAGCTTACCTTTGAAGATGCTGTAGCTCGATAATTCGAGAACGTGTTAATCACATTTGGGGTGGTGGATTTGACCAAAATGAAATTTAATTTCTCAAAAGCTCTGAGCCTTCCTAAATCGATTGCGAGGGAAAGGTGGAGTATTAGAATTTCGGCGCTTTAGTATTAATTTGTAAACTTATTTACAACGTATAAAGTAATTTGACAGTTTGTGCTAAAGTAGGTGTAAATATTAAAAGTCAGTAAGGCTATCTGATGGACGAAGTTGACAAAATTAAACAAACATTTACCGTAATGATGAAAATTATAACTTTATTTACGTAACTGAACTCTGGTATTTTACTAGTAATTTGTAATAATCATATTATTTAAGGACAACTAGATTAGGAAACTAGAAGTTTATAACAATTACATCAATTTAAATATATATTTTTTTACAATTTCAATTTAACTGTTTTCTCTTGGTATAATTCATCTGGGTTTTATGTGACAATCGAAGTAGAAAATGAAAGCTCGGTCGATTATACAAGATATTAGTTATTCACTTTTGATGGGTATAATGAATGTCCACATTTTTAATAGATTTCCATAAAATGAATGACAACACTGATATTGTAACGTACTGTATTGTAAACGTTATACTTTTGCATATGGCATATAGTGTGGAATGACTATATTTAGCATTATTTTCATTTATTAAAAGAAAAAAACCGTTTACTCCAAGTATAAGAAAAGTAGCAGATAGATATTTGATGACAATATTTTTGCAGATATAGATATAGACGATGTAGACAGTCTACGTAATAAAATTAGTCTATTTTGTTACTATCTATAGCTACATATAAACAGCATGTGACAAGTAAATTAAACATATAAACTAATAAAATAGACATGATATATTAATAAAGAAAATAAAAATATTTATAAATAAAAACTTGTAAAGGCAGATAATAGCTACGATTAAGATCAAAAATAATATATTATTATATTAGTATTATAGCAGTATTATATACGTACCTACCATAAGAAGATTATTGAAATTAACTTAAAATAGACACCATTAAAATGAGCGTAATAAACACCTAAGAATCTTAAATGCAGGTAGTATATTTTTATATTAACTTACTTTGTAACGTCAATAAACAGTGTTTTATATCATTAAAGAGGAAAATGTGACTAGAGTATCTTGCGAAAGGAGAATTAGAAAAACTGATTTGGAATTTGGAAATACTACTACAAATTGTAAATATATATTTACAATTATTATTACTGCAGGAATCGACAAAAATTTTTGTCATCTCTGGTTTTCAGACAATTTGTTAAAATTTTCACACTATTTTTCTGTCATTCTTTTTTTTTAATTTAAATATACCGACTTAATCAGTAGAAATTATAAAATTACCGCAATCCCAATTTTCCATCTCATATGCACCAAAAAGTCCATTCACCTCTTATATTCTCGATTACAAACGTGATGCTATATTAACAAAGTAAACTCGGACAATTTGTTGATAATTGACAGCGGTTAGCAGCGACGAAATTACCGCAGATGAGCTGATATTTGCAAAACAATTCCGTTGCGCCACCGAGCGTATATATAATTTTAAACGTAATATAGAAGCTAATGCGGTTTAGCCGAGATGGTGGATTGGTTAATCACGTATTCATGATGCTAGTATGCAAATTAGGCAGTGCATTAACACCGGAACCTTCCTTGGAGTGCACACGGCGGCATCTGCATTGCAATATTAACCACCTTATGTGGAGAGCTGCGCTGCTAATGGGTACAACCTCAGATCAATTTACCAAGCCATTCACTCTCTTGTCGCCGAATATGTGTATTCGCACTAACAAATTGCATTATCATACCTATGTTAAGCGCATTTGGGTAATTACTGCTTTGAGATTCATTCTTGATCGAACAAATTATATTCACATTCGTGCTGTAAAGAAAACTAAAGCAGATGGCGGAAATTTTAAGTAATCAGGAAGTGAATAACAATGAATACCATTCAGTTTTGGACAATTTCACTTCGGTAATACAATTACGATAATACAAGACGCAGTATGTAAAAAAACAATTGGAAGTGATAATTTACATGGGGTTATAGCAAAAATTTTACAAATTTGGTATAAAATTTAATAAAATCTGAAGTATTCTTTAGATCAACATCCTAGATGGCGTAATACATATTACATCGCCATATTACATCGCCAAGTCTGGAAAGAGGTTGGAACCTTTGGCGTAAAGATGTCACTGACGTAGTTTTCCACATAACACCAAAACACTACACTGAATTGGAGGCGCATTCCTTCAACCAAGTTGGCATCATCTGGAGATGATTACACCTGACTAAAACCGTTTTAATCACCGCCAGATGATGCAAACTTGTTTGTCGAAACGCGCGTCGAGTGCAGTATAGTGTTTTAGTGTTATGTGGAAAACTACGTTAATGTTAGACTAATCAGTGTATGTATGCACTCTTGAAAATAATTTTCAATTGTATTTTCACGTATTATTCGTTATTAGTAGATACAACTTGCGATTAGGGATGAAGATTTGTGTTTGTAATAGAGCTTAAGCCTTTCTTTATGTAAGTGAAAAGTGTCCTCAGGAGTATCTCCTAGTGATAGAGATAAAATAATGGAGTAGTACGTTTACTATACAGTATACTGTATAGTAAACCGTATGTTCTACTCCTTTTTCCGTCGATCACTAATCCATTTATAATCAATATTAACATTTTATCGTAAACTACGAACTATATGTCAAATTGAAACATCTATTTTTGTATGTTAGTAGTGGTGAGAAACACACCGTAATGCCCTCTTTGGGTCTGTCCACTACCTATGGCACTCTGATGAGCGCAAAATAAGCGCGAAACCGGTCAGTGTCTGGTATTTGGACTCGATGAACGATGTAGCAACTCCTATGGAGATGCCGATGTAATGCAACGCCAGTCGGGCATATTGCCCGTGGAGCAGTTGTTTTCGGCATCTCCTTCAAATATCTATTTTTGTAGTTACCTACTACTAGGTATAGAATGTCTCATTTTTAATCAAACTAAAAAAACAATTTTCTTATTTAGAATTTTCTTATATGTATATTGGCATATAAAACAATCTATCTACGTAGGAAAACCATATGAAAAATAACTGCTTGTTATCAAATACTTCAGTACAACTATTAACTTAATTTAAGAGCTACTAAAGCAAAAATCACTAGAAGATTTTCTTACTAAATTTGTTGAATGCTTGTACTAAATTTTTTGTGTCATTTGCTACAATTTGTCGCTGTATTTGAACATTTCTATTGATTGTAGATATGAATACCACAATTGTGCATATTATTACTATATTCTTCTATCCATAGAATGGCAGGGAGATATACTAGGTATGCATAACAAACAGCTTTATCAAAATCTACTTTGCGATCTTTTAAGATAAAAATGACATGAAGTATGATAAACGCTTTATTTAGTCAAAGTACCTTTACATGGCATTCTGGAGCTCGTTGACTTTTATACACTCTAGCATGTTTCCATCGAAGGCAATAGAAGCAATATCTGAATGAATACACGGTAAACTTGAAGATTAAATATTAAAGTAATAAGAGTAACTTAAGCAAATCTGCTACGAAAAATTATGTTAAAAATATTATAGCTATCTTTTAGGTAACTGCGGTATAGGATATCCAGCAATCATATTCTTCAGCTTCACACGCCAAGTAATATAATATACCAAGCAAAAGCAAAGTAATTACTTCTTCATACTGTATTCGTATCTTCAATATCTTCCGTAAACCCCTACAGTTAGCTTTGCAAAGAAGAGGCACAAAATCTCCAAAACATCATTGCTTGTAACACCACTATTATTTTCCGTTTTAAGATGTTTGAGATTTTATTTGTTTATAATGATATTATTATATCAATCCGATTATTTACAGAAACTTTACATTGAGTTTATTAAAGCCACGATATTGTAATTGTTTTTACGTGAAAATGATAAAATCCATGTAATTTTATGTTTAAGAATTCTAAATTTGTAAGTTTTGTGATACCTATACTTCCTACTTATTGCAAAAACATCTATAATCTTGAGTCTCTAAATAATCATTTTTATATAATGGTTTATTTATATATTTAGTTAAAACACTAAAAATTATGAATTAATGTCAATTTAGAAAAATAACAATATATCAGCAGTTGTTAACTGAACTAAAAACTCAAGTTGGTGTCTGAAATTTAACTATTTATTTTATTGTGTTCTCTGCCAATATTATTTTTTGCCAATGGGTGTCCCAAGATAATGTGACACATTTTAAAAGCTTATAACTTCAAGGCAAAATGAGATAGCGACGAGCAGTTTTCACTGGTGCACTTAATTTGATAAAAAGTTTTCTTTTGTCATTGGCACCAGTTGGCTTTACTTCTACAGGTGCTTGAAAAAAATTGCCACTCCTTTATTCAAAATTGTGATAATTTTTTAAATAGAACACCCTGTAGATTATATTACCATTCGATAGAGACACTTTTCCTCTTTTCAAAAATGTATAGTTTGATAGAGTTATACTAAAAATAAAGGAGTTATTTCAATTTACACACCAGCCCTTTTCAATAGACCATAATTTTTTTGGAAGATCGCATTTTATTTCCTTTACATTCTCAGCAGAGAATAATGGACCGCATCAAAGGATAGATAGGTAGAACCGGACCAATAGAATGGCCTGCACATTCTCCCGAACTAACGGTAGGTACCTGATTTTTTCATATGGAGTTACGTCAAAAGTCGTTGTTATAGTCCTGCTGTACAAAATATAAAACAACTAAAACATAACATAACTAATGTTATTCAGACCATAACACCGGAAATGTCAGAACTTAACAACATCAACAATATGCAGTTTAGATTGCAAAAGTGTATTGAAGAAAATGGTGGGCACATTCAGCAATTTAACTTCAAACATTAAGGATGTGCAATACATACTTATGTGTGTACCTATATTAAAACTGATTTCTACTTAATTGGTGTTTTTGTTTCAATAACTTAGTAATTTATGCTGTAATGTAATTTGTATAAATTTATATTAAATTAGTTCTTTTTTTAATAATAGCTTTAGTTATTGACAATATAAAAACATCTCTATTGAATGGTAGTATAATCTACAGGGTATTCCATTTAAAAAATGATCACAATTTTGAACTAAAAAGTGGCAATTTTTTTCAAGCACTCTCGACTATCGCCCCCGGTGGACGTTTTCTGCTCTTGTATTCTATTCTAATTGCTCTTATATTAAATCTGTACGTATAAAACTAGTAGTATTCTTAATATGCAAGTAGTATCGCAACCTCACTGTATAAATTGCTAACAACGTATTATTCACTTAAATTAATAAGGTTTTCCAGGTTTCCCTTATTCTCGTACTAAGTGGTAGTTAAAGTTATAACATCGTAAGTCGTTTCTAGGCACACTCGGGGCCCGCAAAATATTAATATCCCGCGCCTTCTCCCACACAAGTACTGACTCCGGACTCATCATTACAATGGGAATGAGGAATAAATATATTATTATCAGTTTTTTTGTTAAAATGCAGTCGACCGGTTCCCTGGCTCCGATTCTCAGGGTCGGCCGCTGGTGGTTATCAGTAGTTATTCTCCATGGTTCGTAAACTCTAGCTATTCCCCACGTCTGTGGGGTGAATAACTACCGGTGAAAATAATAATAATAATAATTATTATTATTATTATTATTATTATTATTATTATTATTATTATTGCCGAAAGAAATAAAATATAAATTTCAATAAAAATAATCCAAATCAATTTTGATGTTTCAAACTTGATTTTAAACCTGCTTAAAAATTAGAAACATCTGTTTATTCGAAAACTGAGCAAATAATCACACCTCCCTCGCTTTAAAGTGAACTCACTCGGATATAAATTAAATACACTAGTCCAATTACCTCCAAGATTTACGTAATTGAATGCATTACATTGGTGAGTAGTTTGCCTTAGCGTGCTTGTACTGTGTACATTGACGGACGCATTATAAAGAAAAAGGGGAATTTTAACGAATACGTTTACATTATCAGATTTTTAGTCGGTAGATACGCAGGAAATAAACTGCTGCTTGTAATGTACATAGAGTAAACTTTAAAATTTCACTTTGAGTTGTACAGGGTTGGTTGAATAAAGTCATGCATGAGAAAAGGAAGAAACGATATTGGTCTCCAAGTCCTGATGGAATCTTTTGGCATAGACAAAATAACGGGAATTTATCACTGTTCATCAAATCCAAACCAAACGACCTTCTCGATCTTATTAACTACACAGGTAAAATCTTATTAGTTAAACAATATTTAGTACTGTTTATTTATTAGTACTCTATTTTATTTATTTAGTACTCTTTATTTATTTGTTCAAAATGGTAGATGCAAAAGTAGAAGTGAGAAAAGAAATATTAAACTCTTTCATTTGCATGGACATCTTGCCTATTTTGATATCTACGTCATTTATTGGTTTTCCCTTTGGATCCCTTTTTGGTGATGGCTATGTAAGTGGTAAATTACAGTATAGAGTGCATATTACTAAAGGTTTTTCCTAATCTAATAGACGTTCTTATAAAGACACTATAAATCAATATTACCCCTTATCTACGTTCAAATATTAACATTGAGATCAAAGAAATACTTAATATCAAGAAAGGATATTTGTCATTATCTTTCAGACACTTTTAAATTTTTCATATTCGTGAAACTATTCTAATATTATAATAATTATGATAATACCCAGAACAGGTAACTTCGCTAGGAAATCTTCTATTTCAATTTAGTCATAAATGAAAGGTACATCCTCTCTTTTTCTTTCAAATTTTTTTAACGTGGAATAGGTGGATTGAAAAATCAAGAAGTTTTTACTTTTTAAAGTGGATACGAATTATTTTCTTTTCTCTTATGAATCACACTGTATATTAGGTACTTTTCACAAGTAAATATTGTTATCTATCGTATATCCAGAATGTAGATAAAGAAATGGAAGTATATATTTTGAAAAGTAACTGTTTAAGGTAGGTAGTAGTGAAATAAGTAAATCTGTATTTTGTGTAAACTGTCTTGAAATAATTGATGTATTTTTTTAGAAACGTTTAATCTAGAATATGTTTATTATTAAAGTTAATCACTTAATGCTTACCAAATTTAATATAAGAAATGGTGCAACGTTGCGTGCTTTTAGATCAATAAAAGTAGAATCGTAACAAAATCATGATAAATGACCAGGTATCCTGAAACATACGAGTATATCCTGAGAATTCCCCAGTTGATTCTAGTGTCCGAGCTCTAGAACATTATTTATAAAACTCTGTGCTTTTACAATCTTAAGAAAAACGTCCGGTGTCTCTTACAATGCAATATTTTACAATATTCAAGGATGTCTGAATATTTGTCGTAACCGAATCGTTTTGATTTAATCTTTTTCAACTTCAACTACCAGACAATTTCATTAAGAGATATTTGTGAATGGAGTTAACAGAAAAGTGGATGGGGGAATAACTGAAAGATAAAGCTCTGCTCTTTTTATTAAATATTTCAAAGATGGCGGTCAGTGCAAAATCACTGTGGCATTAAATTGTTTTTTAAAAAGCACTTTCTAAGTCTCTTACAAATATTATTTCGGTCTTTCAATATAACAGTGATATCTGTTAGCTTTGGAAAGAACGCAGGTTTTTTAAGAAAAACGTAGTTATTATATTTCATCTCTTAGATAATTTTTTTCACATATAGGTATTTCAGAAGTATGATGTGATAGATGGAGACAGACGTAGATCTAGTAATAACTCTGAAAAGATTAAAAGGTTTTAAGATTAGTTTCATTCTAATATAAAGAAAATTGGAACTTTTTCAATTTATATCTTTTTGTGTATATGTTATACTCAAAGATCGAAAACGGTCACTGAGCGATAAAATTATTACAACGCGTTCTGTCATACATAAAAGTGCTACAAAGTAAAATGGCTACTTTTAAAACGCACACAATGCCTGGTGGTATACATAAAAAACTATACAAAAAGAGACACGATTATAATCCTTTCGATAATCGACTAAAACGCGTTTTAGAAATGGCAAGTTTCAACAATGTGTTGTGTATATGTTGGACATATAGCCATGATACAATATAATACAACACACTGCTACAAAAATAACTCAAAAAATGGCTTATATAAATCTCTATTT
Organism: Pogonocherus hispidulus; assembly: GCA_963924545.1. Classification (NCBI taxonomy): domain Eukaryota; kingdom Metazoa; phylum Arthropoda; class Insecta; order Coleoptera; family Cerambycidae; genus Pogonocherus; species Pogonocherus hispidulus. The sequence continues at coordinate 18,623,187 of OZ004696.1, forward strand.
AAGTCAAATATACAAAGTAATTTGTGTTTTTTATAAATACTTCTTGTTACAAAATGCTCAGTAGAAAAATAAACGAAACAATACTTAATTAATCATCTAAGTTAAATTCTGAATGTTTTAGATGCATTTCTCTTATGTGAGTCTGTGGCTCTAATATTTATTTATTTATTTATTTTTGCAAGAATTATTGTACTTTGAATTGCACTTGACATTATTTGACTGAAATATTTACATTTTCGGCCAATACAATATCTTGTACAAGGGCACTGGCAATGGTTGCGTTACCGAGTACGCACAAGGCATCATAAAATATTACCATAACCAGAACGCGTTCTGGTCGATTATGGAAAGAACACAACACGAATTTCGCATTCTGGATCTTTTATACCACAATCATTGAGTTAGGATAGGAGGGAGGTGCTATCTTGTAGTAAAAAAATAGCATCGGTACCATAGACATAATTTATATGTCTATGATCGGTACCGCCATATTGATACAACACTATTGTCAAAACTAACATGCGGCTGTGGCGCATACGTCAATTTGTTGGGTTTTTAGTAAATTTGTATGTCTTGGAGGTTTATATACCTACAACACTAAAAGAGAATGGTTTCGTGTGCCCATAGTAGCTGTAATAGTAGATACTGTATTGATAAAAAGAAATTATGCAGAATGACATTTCACAAGTTTGCATTATAAATTAGTAAACAATATGCAGAGCTGTATTCGGCATATTAAGTAATTACTTAATGTTTTAATTGATAATTGATTGCTTAAATATAATATCTAATAGTACAATTCGTTCGAACATTCGATAACAACTAACAGATCTAACATAAAAACGTCACAAGGTGGATAATCTAGATACATGCTCAGGGAAAGATTAATACGTATATCCATACTGAAGGAAACAGTGGCTCCGGTGAAAGTGACTATAGTTACTTTTGCTGACGTCGAAGTTTACTAGATTTTAACGGATATCAATTATGAAGCCCATATCATTTTCAATCAATTATCAAGATTACTTGGTTACACTAGCTTAGGGTAAATTAAGCAGCACAGCCATGGAATATGCACAGGGCCCTGAATATATAAGGTGGACAGATAAAAAGGGGAGAGCGAGCAAAACTATCGGTGAGAGGGTAGTATAGACTGAAAAATTTACTGGAACCCAAGAACTAGGAATATCAGTTCCTCAATTAAGATTTTCTGAGTAGATATTGAAAAAAGAACAACACTTCTTCGCAGTAACTTATTGTGCTCTATCGAATGGCATAATCATATTTTTAATAAAACGTTTTGTTTTTCAAGGGCCATCATTAATTTAATTTTTTCAAATACGGCCCTGGGGCTTTTATTACATTTTTTTGTAATCTCTGTGTCTTCTATGACACTACGTTGTGGAGCAAATTCAGACGTTTGGTCCAGAAAAATCCATATTCAATATTTGCATTTCCATACATCAATTTTTTTTACTTATCCTCATTTTTCGAGGTTTTCTTTCATGCAATGTGTCGGATTGCCCAAGAAAGTTTAAAAGATTATCAAAAAACACTCATTTTTGTATAGCAAATTAAAAATGCATTTTAAATTCTTCTAAATTTAACTTAAATTTAACAATAAATTTGAATTAGGTTGTATAGTTGTATAGTACTATATGAGAAAGCGAGGTAATAACTGGGTCACACAAACACTACAACATGACGTTTTTAGTTGAATTACTAGGAAAATACTTTAATAGCTTTCCCAAATGTACTCACTAATCACTTTTTCTTAATAAATTTGTTTTTATATATTATTATGTCCGTAACCATAAATATGTTTATTTTTATAACATATGTGATTGAATAATTACAGCTCTATTTTTGTTAAAAGAGATTTAAAGTGCTTTCACTTTGTTTCTATAATCTCCGTTTTTTTTTGCTTGTAACAGAAATTGTACTATATTTAGTATTTACAAAGCAGCCGCAACTACAAACAGTTTCTTTCATTATGTAGTTATTTGGTAGAACTCAATTTTTCAGCAGAGGCCGATCATTTGTCACACGCTGTGAAGAAAACGACGAAAACAGCACAGAAAATTGTTTAATAAAAATGTATAATAAGGGCCGGGCTACTTTTATAATTTTATTACAATTTAGTCTACATTAACGGTTTCATACAAATAATAAGTTGACTTTACTTTTCCCTTGTTTTATGGAAATTACAAACTAATTTTGCAGGAAAACTTTTTTAATTTCCTTACGCTTAATAAAAAAAGACTGAATATTAAGAAAACGAATTTTAATGTCATAACTTTCTTAATATCTAATTTCTTATACAGATATACAACAAATTTAGTATCTCAACAATTTTAACTTCCAGGAAAACTTTTTGAATATTCTTGCACACCTTCTCCATCATATACTGCCTTATTTCTGCTGCCAGTAATTTGCTTTTAAATAACCTTTCGCAAAGGCGCTTTAAAGACGAGATAAGAAAAAAATCGATAGGTATATTAGAGACTATTAGAAAAAAAACGATTTGCATATTACCGTGCTCAATTTTCAAGAAAAAATCAGCTATTCTTAGAATCATTATTTTGATACTTTCGACTACCTAGGAAACTGTGAAGCAAACATATTTTTAATGAGAATCTCTTGAATATTCCCTAAGAAATAAAGTACTTTATTTGCTTTCCAAAGATTATAACACTAATAATAATAATAATATAATAATATCTCTACCCCTCATTCTAATCACAAGGATTAGCCCGAAAGTCTGAGACTTGTGTGAGAGAGGGGGCGGCATATTATTATTTCGCGGGCCGCATTTGCGCCTCAGGAACGACTTACGTTGGTAGGCCCTAACCACCATTCAGTGCGGGAATGAGGGAAACCTGGAAAACCTCATTAGTTAGGGGGACAAGTCAAACATCAACTGATTTTAATCTCTCACATTAACACCAAGTTGATATTCTTCCCATCCTAGGCCATAGCCAGGATGGTTGCCAAGCCATCCCTGCGAATAAGCCTTGATCTACGAGCAAACAATTTAATGAAAAATTGTTTGGCGGAATGGGGATTCGAACCCACGACCTCTGGGTTGAGCGATCGAGACGCTAAGGCCTGAGCCACCTGCTCGGTGGCTAATTCTAACATATTTATGAAATCAGCTATATACTTCACTGAAAATTAGATTTTGCACTAATCTGTTTTATATTTCTTGTATACAATTTCGCATAATTATTCTGAGAATCTATTCTCCAAGCTGTGACTATATAACTATATAATTCAATGTAGATCTGTGTATATCAACACAGTTTTGTTATTTTGCCTTATTATTGAATACTGTCTATTCTATATGTTTTTGCAGGTTTAATAATATACACTGTGTCCAAAACTCGACGGTAATATCGCAGGTTTTATAAAAGATAGAGAAATTAAATTAGAAAAGTTTTGTAGAATTTTATACTGATGTTTTAGAGAATGTTTCTAGAATTTTAAATATGTTTTTCATTTTATTCTATTTTTTTTTATTTTTCAAGATTTTTGGAAAAAGCCAAAAACTGCCGATTTCATTTTTCTTCAATAACACAGTAGGCGTTCATTTGACAAGTTTTAGACTTGCACATTATGAAGACATTATTTTACAGAGAAACTTTTTTATGGATATACAACGATATTTTATAGAATCATTCGATGAAGATGCAATGATTTCCTCCTCAATTTTTTCCTCTATAGACGGCCCGGGTAAATTTAAAGACTTAATTTAATATTTTTTTCTGCACAAAAACACAATACTGCTCCTTCAGTAATATGGGTCCCCTGTAAATAATGAAAGGATTATTTTGTATCAGTGAACTCCAGAACATTGTAGTTAATCATGACCCAAAAGATAAAATATGTATACAAGCAGAAGCGAAAAGAAAGTAATAAAAAGTAAGCACGACGTAGTAAAACTTCAAAGAGGGCTGTGACAGCAAGCAAGAAACTCTAAAATGTAGCCTTCCAAACGTTATATAGCAGCACTCGAAGAAGTTGTGGATTTAATTACGGGAAACAGTTATATATTCTTTTATTTTTCCTTCATTGTTCTGCGAAAAATTTAAAACATTAAAACGGAAAGTTAGATGTCATTCGCCGTTCTAAAAAAATACAAGTCATGGGAAATGTGCAAATAAACTTCCCCTCTTGACAAACACCAAGCTTGCCGATATGGAAATTTTGTCGGACAATGAAAATAATGTTTGAATTCCTCGCAGTGAATTATAATATGCATGTATATTTCCAGCTGTGACATGTTTGCCTATCCATATATCTAGTTATAAACTTAGATAGATAATGGCTTTAACTAGTCATTTGTGGCATTAGCTGGATATTCTTATGTGTATATTTATATCTCTAGAAATCTAAAGATATAGTTTTTTAACACTTTGTTAAACAAATAATGTTATTATTTTCCCAAGCATCAGCAAAATTATCTTAAGGAAAAAGGCACACAATTATTATATTTTTTTTTTTCGTTTATTTAACGTCGGCCTATTTCCGCGACTAAGGCCAATCACCGACGTTAGGAGACGAGCAACCCCCAACCTGGAAATTTTGCCGAACCCCCACTTTTTATAGCAGGGTAGGGATCTTTTACTTGCCTATTATTTCATAGACAAGGGATCTCTGGCTTTACATCCTATCCAAGGGATGGTACGTCTTCTACGCAAATCTCGCCTAAATTTGCATAGCTTCTGTGAATTCACCGACGTACAGGCCACTAGAAGATGTGGGCAAGCGCCGACGGTCTTCCCTGCATGGTCACCCATCCAAGTACTAACCGCGGCCTACCTTGCTTGGCGCTCATATTGTTAATATGAACGCCAAGTTGCTACCACGGCTTTCCCACACAATTATTATTAAATAAAAAGCGACTCAGGGAGATTTTTTTCTGTCTACCTAAGTCTTAAGGGAATATCACTTTTCATTGTGAATGGAAAATGATTTCATCTATTTACCTGTAGATTCTAAAGAATTATTTCTATATTTTTTTGAAATTAGTGTAAAACTTATACAAGAATACAATTATATGGGAACCTCAATTTTAATAACAATAATTTTAGTGACATACTAAATAACTCCTTATTAATCCAATGATGATGTTATGATCCCTACTTTTTAGATAACTATTATTAGTTTTTTCTTTTAAATTACAATCCTTCAAAATACTCCCTTATTCTATACCTAATATTAGATACATCAAGATACGGGGGCAGAGATAACTAATTGCACTAATTGCGAAGTTTCATCGCTATATATTTATTTTTTTTTCTACAAAATATCGGGAAATTATCACTATAGAAGCAAAATGATTATCAAAACAATATTATTCGGTAGATAAATTTCGCTGGGGAATAATTAATTATATAATTATTAAGAATTAATTAATTAATAATTAAGAAATAATTAATTAATAATTAATTCAATGGTTGTCTTAGAAGAAATAATCTTATTACAGTATGGTACCAGTAGGGGCCGTACCCAACCTAGTCGGGACGGTGGTTGAGAATTTGGTGTTTCGATCGTTCAACCCAGAGGTCGTGAGTTCGAATCCCTATTCCGAGGAATAATTTTGAATAACATTGTCACACGTAGATTAAGACTTGTTCCCAGGAATGGCAACCATCCTGGCGTGAGGTCTAGAATGGAAAGGATGTCGGCTTGGTATTAATATGAAAGATTAATATCGGTTGATGTTTAACTGTCTCTCTGATTAATGAGGTTTTCCAGGTTTCCATCATTCCAGTACTGAATGGTGGTTAAGGCCTACCAATGTAAGTCGTTCTAGAGGCGCAATTTTAATGTCCTTTTTTCTCTGAATCCTGTAGCTGATCTATACCATTCTATTCCCTTTCCTTTAGGTACGCTAATATACTGAAGACCAACATCCAAACATCCAAATCTGCATCAACGTCTGTTTAGTTTTAGAAAATATGTCTCGTATACCTTCGTTAATACTTTCTCAAGTTTTATTTTAAGATTGTCAGGTACATTCACAACAATCTAGTAAAGTTAATATCTGTAACTTATTTGTGGTGCGTTTTCATGATTCATAGTTTCTTTTGGAATTATACCACCTGTAAAATAACAAAAAGCAGGAAACGAAAAGCATACAAATTAAATATTCAAAGCGCAGTATCAAGCCAAAATTCTAAAGATTGCCCCAAAAAGCCACTGTATAATATGCAATAAAATAATATTTGATAAATTAACTAAATTTCTTCAGTGATTTTTCAGTTTTATACAAAAGTCTGTAATATTGCATATTTTATGTCATATTTTAAAATATGTCTAAATAAAATAAATATTATAATAAAATTTAAAAGAAATTAAACATTCTACTGACAAAGAATTGAGGATCAACTTGAAACGTTTAGGAAAAAGCTAGTTAAACGTTTAATTTTGTTTAAATTTTATTATAATTATTTATTTAGATATATTTTAAAATATGATATATAATATTCAGAATTTTGTATAAAACTGAAAAACCACTGATGAAATTTAGTTAATTTATCAAATATTATTTTATTGCTTATTATATGCAATGGTTTTTTGGGGCAAATTTAGAAGTTTGCCTTGATATTGCACTTTGAATATTTAATTTGTATGCTTCTGGTTTTTTGGTCCTGCTTTTTTGTTATTTTTAAGATAGTGTAAGGCCAAAAGAAACTATGATTCTAGTAAAGTTACAACTCGTATAAAATTATTAATTATTATCACTAGTTCGTAAGCTTTCATAGCCGGTGTCACATGCTTATGTGACATCTTCAGTGCTTCTCTTATTTCTTCACACAATGACACACGACAATCACTGAAGATGCCACCTTGCTAAGAATGGAGAAATATCTGCGATTCAGCACCGACCACAGAAACATACATTAAAAGATCTACATAATTCAGTAGTAATAAAATAATCATTATAAGCGGAAATATTTTAATCTCAGCCAAGCTTTTACAGCTAAAAATGTTAAAATTCATGTAATGGGCAGTGGGTAATATCAAAGGTAAGCAGAATGCATAATCAGACTTCAAAGGAGAACAACCATATAATAATGTCTTTCTAAAATACTTTTCGCTGTGACGGCAAGCAAGAGATTGTAAATAGCCCTCGAAATATTGTATAGTAGCTCTCTAAAAAACTTGAATTTCTAATTAAAGGGGTTCTGCCGTCAACAGCCCTTCAAGCGCCGCCTAGCATAAGACCCGTATGGCGGTTTTTCTTTGAACTCCCGACTGCAGAGTACGCACTAATTACTAATTGCTAATTCTTCTTTTGAAATCTCCAGATGAGATTTTCTTTGATGGAGATCCCCCGACCGAAGACCTCTAGGTGTTTCTTTTCACAGGAAAAACCATTGTTTCATAAAGACATCGAATATTGAAATTATTTCTGGGAAACCCATTACTAAATTGCGGCTGTAGGTGTGTTCATCATTATTTATAAAGAAGAGGGGCGTTACTGGCGCTTATAAAAGTTTTTTTGATTAATGTGTTTTAATTAAACCATTTTTGTAGGCACGTAATTACTCCTAAGATGTTCTTTTTTAAAAAGAAACATTTGATCAGTTTAATTATACAGTAGCTTGTGTTGCTATATTTATACACCGATATTCGAAAATACGATTTCAACATTCGAAATACATGTAGATCTTTCACAGATATACATCAGAGGATAGCTCATTAGAAACTTATATATTTCATATAAAAAATTACTTGGTTATGTAAAGGTCTTTTAAAAATATACCTTCGTCTAACGGAACAACAGTCAGTGAGGCTTTGAAAAAACCTCGAAAAAAACACTAAAAAAAAAGAAAATAACCGCTGAGGATTCAGGGGGTGTCGCCCTGAAAAATATAAAAATTATGAGAATCGCTTTTGAGTTTTATTCAAATCCACGTAGCAAAAGAACTTCAAAAAGTAAAAATACTAAAGCCTGCTATATACACACATGCAAGTCGGCCAACTTGGCCTGTGGAAGCTAAGTCGAAAAGGTAATCTGCTGGTCTGAAGAGGATCCACGCGTACTAATTTTGATAATTAAAAATTTGAAAACAGGGAGTCCGATCAGGTTAGTAGCTACTGCAGTTGGTCTATATTTTAAAGCAAAATCTAAAAAACGAACACGGTAGACCAAAGAGTAGTTAAGAAAACGGGAAAGATATTCACATATACCGGGTTTCCCATTTCATTTGACTAATGGCAATTAACATGGGCTATTACATTTCATTGAATTTTATATTCCCAGGGCATACTATGAGAAATATTGCTAACGGAATCGATAGTACTGACTGTCAAACACCTCTGATTACCAAAATACTAAAGCGAAATGCTTTTTTAATTAAAATATCAATAAAAATTCGTTTTAAGTTAATAGGTGTAGTTTACATAACCGTTTTAAGAAACATCATTAAACGTCATTCGGTGGAGTAGTTGGTTGAGCGGCAGTGTTTCAAACTGAACCGCAATATTTTGCAGGTCCAAATCCCGCCAGAGACAACTTTTTTTTACTTTTTCATTAATTACAAATTATTATTGTTTACTTATTCGAATAAATATGGTTCATCGTCAGTACCTAGTTATTATTTTTGAAAGTCACAATATTTGCTTATCAAAAAAAAAAATAAAATAAAACATGTTTTAATTGGTTCGTTTCCTTTATCTTTAGGTAAAGCTACTTTCTTATAAAATAAGTAATCAACAAGCAACATATTTTTTATTTATTACATGCACTGTGCTTTTACTAATAGTGTACTTATCTCTGCTAATAGTTACTACATATCATACTTCAATCTGGATATTGAGTTAAACAGTTACAGAGGAACTGTTGTGAATTAGCAATAGGTTTTTTTGAGGAGTTTTTTTTAAATATATTCTTATTTTAAAAAACTCATAATTTTAGAATTATAGTTTTTTATTTAAAAAAAACCTATTACTAATTCACGACATTACACGGACAGACGTGTAATGTCGTGTTATGTATAATATGTATAGTAACTATTAGCAGAGATAAGTACACTATTAGTGCACAGTGCATGTAATAAATAAAAAATATGATGCTTGTTGCTTACTTATTTTATAAGATAGTAGCTTTAGCTAAAGATAAAGGAAACGGACCAATTAAAACGTGTTTTATTTTTTTTGATAAGCAAATATTGTGACTTTCAAAAATAATAACTAGGTACTGACAATGAACCATATTTTTTCGAATAAGTAAACACTAATAATTTGTAATTAATGAAAAACTAAAATAAAGAAAAGTTGTCTCTGGCGGGATTTGAACCTGCAAAATTTTGCGGTTCAGTTTGTAACACTGCCGCTCAACCAACTAGTCCACCGGATGACGTTTAATAATGTCTCTAAAACGGTTATGTAAACTACACCTATTAACTTAAACGAATTTTTATTGATATTTTAATTAAAAAAGCATTTCGCTTTAGTATTTTGGTATTCAGAAGTGTTTGACAGTCAGTACTATCGATTCCGTTAGCAATATTTCTCATAGTGTGCCCTGGGAATATAAAATTCAATGAAATGTAATAGCCCATGTTAATTGCCATTAGTCAAATGAAATGGGAAACCCGGTCATAGAGTTATGAGACCAACTATTTTACTATCTAAAAGGTTCTCTTCTAGACTAACTCGTCTTATTTAAGTTTAGGATAAAACCTGCGGCATTCTATTTTTGAATGTTGTCCATGTTACTGTAACTGAGTCATTTAAAATAGTGGATTAATTGGATTCACTGTCGTTCAATAGAAAAATTCCGTATAAGCAAATGAATACCTGAATTTTAATAACCAGTAACTGAATGTTTAGGTTAACACCGAAGTTATTATAATGCATTCCATAGACTGAACTATACAGCACTACGGGACCGCTATTCTCCAAAATCTTCTCCGCCCGTTCGAACGTGTCACCTATAACGTTTACGGCAACTTTCATTTCATAATATGTACTCTTATAATGGACATGGTATTGCAGATCTTCGCTATCTTGTCTACTAATTTCCGCTAAATTAGTTTTAACAAGCGGAGACTTTCTTATGTAATGTTACATTTCATTATTGTTATTTCAATTATTTTATCGTATCAATGCCGATTCAAACGTAGTTCAAGCTAAACTAACTTTATTTTTATTAGGAATTTAATACATAAATGTCATAACTGGCATTATTCATTACACTATGACTAGCCAAGCTAAAAATAAAGTCCATTATGACTCTTCTATGTTTACACAATAGGCTCATATTATTTAATTCAAAACAAATAAAAATTAAAAATAGGACACTTTTTTTCTGCTTCCTAATGTAGCATACGTATCATATCCAGCATACGTACCAGCAGTCCTTATCAGGCTAAGGACTGCTGGTACAATTTCAAATTTGTCAATAAAGAAAGACCATCATAATTTTGTTTAAATCTGTTCTATCCGCTAGCTTATCCAGTATCCTTAGTAATTTTAGATATATACAATGTGGAAATGAAGTCTGGAACACAATTCATAACTTCGCTCGGACACGTCGATTTTCTGTTTTGTCTTGTCTTGTCCAAAAAGAGTTACAGGCTAAAGTTATATTTAAACCCCTATATACTACTTTATTTTTTTGTTAGGGCATTATCTCACGAATACATTGGTATAGGATTTGGTGTGAAAGAGTGGAGCCTAGCAACCAATTTATGTTCTCTTTCCAATAGACTTCGCTTATGTCACACTCTTTTGGTCATAACTCCCCTATTATTATAGATATACCCATCAAATCCCATCAGCATATTCGTAAAATGATGCCCTAACCGAAAAATGAATTAGTATATAGGGTGTTCTATTAAAAAATATAACTTTAGTCTGTAAGGTTTTTTTGGGCCATCCAATTAGTGAATTAAATTAAAAATTGCGCAATAAAAAAGAAATCAACGTGTTCGAGCGATTTTCTTGAAAATATTAACTAATGCAGTTATGAACTATGTACCACACTTCTTTTCCACACTGTATATAATATATATCCACACCAGTCAACTTTCTATGCTACAATAAACTGGTAGTGGCTCCTCGAGCTTTGAGTTAAAAGTTCGATTATATTTTACGAGATTGATCCACAAGGGACATAGTTTGCAAGGAAAACCAATTCCAAAGTGTTTTATTATTGATACCCTAGCTGAGATCAGATATTGAATTACAGTTTATATATAACTAATACATAACTCCACAAAGTGGTTTTCGTAGTTTTCAAAGCTCTTAAATTTTTTGGTCAAATTTATATTTTACGTTAGAAAATTTAAAATTTTCCCTTTTTCAGCTAGAAATGTAGAACTACAATTACTTAAAAAAAAAAACAAAAATACACGAATTGCCACAACAATACCGCAATACATAAATTTTCATTTAAAATACACATACATTTAAAATACTTATATCCTTATAAAACCAAATTTTATATATAAATCAATTATTATACTCACAATTATACAAAAAAAAAAAACAAATTTCAAAATAACTGAATCTACCGCAAATATTAATGCAACAGATCCACCCTTAGATACAAATTTAAAAACTATAAGTTTTTATTATAGCTCGCTCCATCGTTTAGATTATGTCCAAAAATTGATTTAGAATAGTTTACAACTTTTTAGTGTCATAGATAAAGAGGTGATCGAAAAAAAATAAATAAATACTAGAAATCGGGAGAAAATCGCTGTCGCGATTTTCGTTCCCATTTCTAGCCCTACCGGGGGTCCAGGCCTGCGGCCATTTTTAAGTACTGAAAGTAGAATTTATTTTTAAGTAAACATTATTATCAATTTTATCAATGGGACCAAAAATATTGTAGATATTTACTTTTGTAAGCTAAAATGATGAATTTAACAGACTGCCTTAATGAACGAATTAATTCCAAACTTTACGTGCAGAAAGAATAAAAGCTACGGATAATGAAACAGAATAACTAAATACTAATACTAATAAATAATTGGAATTAAAAAGTAAAAAAAAAAGTTTGCCTCGACCGTGATTCGAACTCGCGAAATCAGCATTATCAAGTTTTGAATCTTATACGACTTTCCTGTTGCGCTACAAAGCCTGTTGTCAAATTTTTACCTTGAGACGTTTAAGTATGTAAACTGTACGTGTCAACCTGAAAAAACTATTTTTACCGATTTTCTAATTGGAAAAGCATTTCGCTTCAATATTTTGGTAATCAGAAGTGTTTCGCAGTCAGTACTATTGATTCCGTTAGCAATATTTCTCGTAGGAAAATAACCTATCTGAAGTTTAATTAATTTGACAGTTTTCGTGGGAGGTGCTTGTCTCGTTAGTGTAATCTCAGATCGGCATATAAAATGAGAAAGAAGTTGAGACGGATGAAGACGAAATAGACGTAGAAGGAGTCAACGTACGGTCTCGAAAAAAAATCTCAAAGGATTAGAGAAAGGACTGAACTTTCGCGTGAAGCCCTTCTCGAAGCCGTAAAAATTAGAAGAGGGGCGAGGGAGTCCCGCGAAAAGTCGGTATTTCGGCGGGCGTGACGGGACCATTAGGCGCGAGGACAAACGCCAGTGCTAGCCGCATCTCTCTCGCCGAACGGCGATCGACGAAAATTTTGCAGAGGTTTTTTGAAAAGGCGTTTAAATTGCGAAAACGCGTAGGAAATGGACGAAAATACCCCTACGCATTGGAGAAAGGCCGGGGGCGACCTCCGGTGGTCCGCGGAGATCGTTCCGAGATCGCCCCTCGGAGGAGATAGCTTTGAAACTTTATGGATTTGGGGACGGAATTTAGAGCGAGACAGAATCGACGCGTTTTAATATATATGGATTTCTGATTTAACAAGCAAAAAGAGAACAAGTTAATCAATTTTCTTATCCACAGTAGTTTCTGAAATATCCTGCACTTTCGTTAAATTTGTCGCACTCGATATACTAATTGATATGATAATTGTGAAGTATAAAGTACACAATATGCTAAGAAAAGTCTTCCCTGCACCATGATCAAAGGGGTCGAAGTGTTGATTAAGGGTTGGTTAAAATGTGTGACAGTGATTTTGAGGTTAAACGTCAAAAATAGTGTGCACCCTTAGATTAAGAAAGGGAGGAGACTCGCAATCACTACCATCAGCGTGAAGCAAGTTGCCACCAATCTTTTTGGTACCCTCTAATTTCTTCTTGATCCTATTTGTACACTTAAAGGCAGAACAGGCTCTACAATAATTTATCATTACATCAATCTTACAAAAACACACAGTTTTATTTCTATGCACACAGAAGAATCAATGATGTAAAATCCATTGTTTGCCACTAATAGAATAGCAAATGAAGGATTAGAAGTTCTTCAGTTCTTGAAGTAGCAAGAGCTAATTATTTTAATGAATTGGATGCTAAGGCGTTTTTGATTATCGAGAAATTAAAACTTTTTTCTTTCGTGCTCACTACCTAGAAGTGCATTAAGAATAAAAAGGAAATAAGTACACCATAAATAAGTATTTAATATCGACTTTATAGTTGTGCAGTATCTATCACAAAATACCTATATGTGTCTATTCTGGCCTGGCACCCCAAACAGCATATGCCATAACATTCAAAAATTACCAATTCAGTATTTCCAATACGGTAAACTGTGTAATCTTGGAGGAAAAAATGAGAACGTCCCTTAAAAAGTACAAGAAATATTTCATTTGACAGTTGATACTAGCAAATTTAAAATTGCAAAATATTATATTAACTGCTACGGCTCTCCAACAAAACAGAGTAAAAATAACTAACATTTGTGACTTTGCAAAATGTAGCTAGTCATTAGTTAATCAAACGCGTCTGAATACTCATGTTTTGGTTTACTTTACAAATTTTAAACAGAGTTAAGTAACCGGTAGATTTAACTAGAACTGGTGCAAATCACCATTAGCTTCTCATATTGATGATATTAAACATCTACAAAGGCTTGCCGGTTAAACACTGTAATGCTTCACGAAACTTACTCATTTATTTATTTATTACTACTAGTTTATTCATTTATTACTACTGAAATAATATTTGACTGTGAAATTTATCAAACCTGTTTTAGTCATGACACTTAGGAAAACTTAAGAAAAAGAATGGATACAATACTAATATACACTGAATCGAATAGAAGTTTATATAAAATTAACGGCATCTAATTCGAGTCCGGGAAACTTACTTTACCCACCCTTGGTACTTTGCCCTCATACTACGGGAGCAACGCACCAAGCACCAAATATCAACAACTCGTTCTGAAGCCGTTCCAAAAGAAACTAGCGCTTCTTTTTTAAAAATTTTCTAAATAAAATTTCTTTGCTATAAAATTCAAATACACGAATCCCATTGGCTGTTAAAGTACGTTTCCCCCCTCTGTCTAGTACCGCGAACCACGACATTTTTCTGTCATGCTGTCCAATGAAAAGATATGTTTATTTACTACTAACTTAAAACCCTTCTTATCCTTGCCCTAAAATAGGCGGAAGTTACGACTTACTTTACAACTGATCTTACAGACCTAGAAAATTTTTATCTCATCTGATCTGATCTTATAAACCCGGCCTTTTCAATATTTATATACACACAACTAATGTCTTATTTGTGAGTTCCTTCTAAGTGCCACCCAGAATTCATATGATTTACTTGATTGTTATTATTGCCATGCCCATTTGGCGCTTTGTTTACTAAACGCCGTTCCATCCTCCTAGACTTGCGAGCCTGGTTTGTGTTACGTTACCATAAATTTGTAAAAAAACAGTTTTCGAGAGTATTTATAACCAAAATGACATTTTTGCTAAAAAAACCAGAAACGATTCTACGGACTCGACCTATTTAAGCAGGATGTTACTTTCTAAAGATATTTAATTTCCAGACAAAAGTGTAAGTTGACGTTCACCACATAAGCTTAGTAACAACACGCTTCAATCTTAAATAAAAGATTAATAGAACAAAACTGTTATTACCTCGTAGCAGTTCATAATTTCTATTTCTAAATATATTATAAAGGTATAGATATTTTATAGGCATTAGGACTGGAAAGGATCAGAAAAAAATCATTTGCGTTCTAACGCCGAGCAGCGCAATAAAATGAAAGTTTGTAAAATTCATGCCCTCTACGAATAGGTACCATTCGTGATGTAAATACCAACACGATAAAATTCATACTATGTAGTGTATTTCTACTCCATGCCGATCGATAAAACGTGTTGTACATTAGACGTTAATGTAAAATGATTCAAGAAAATAGTTAATTCTATATTGATATTTCAAATCTCAATACACATCAATATCACGCAATTCAACAATCTGCTATTACAACTTCCAACACCTGGCTGGTCCAACCAGCAAAGTTCTTCATTTGTATAGGTATATATTCAACAATGTGCAAGTAGGCAGATAGTATAGCAGAATTTCCGGATATTACCTATCAGCTATGAGAAATCAATTGGATATTATGAGCTAAATACTACATAATTAGAAGGCTGCCAAATTGTACCTAATTCTGTGATTCCATTGACACACTGAGAATGATTGGTAATTTGAGGATGTTCTATAGTTCAAAGAGATATTGCTTGTCACGATAACAATAGCAAGAGATGCTGGTATTTCATGTTAATTACCTGCATGAAAGCATTTTGCACACATGTATTAATGTATTTTTTTTTTAAATTATACTATATTACACATAATGATGTAATCAGAGGACATAAATACTTCCTGATTTAAATATTATTAACAAATACAATTGAAGGAAGAAATTATATAGTTTTACATCGAGTTTAGTATATCTCACGTATTTTTTATCCGAACATCCACATCATATTTCTTCATTGTTGCGTCGTTGAGAAGTAAAATGAGGTCATGGGTTAATAAATATAGAAAAGCTGCATATACTAGATTAGTAGCCGCCACCTTTTCGAGTATATTATTTCTGTATTTTATATGCCCTTAAAATAGATGCACCTTTTTAAATCTAGGAAAATTACAAGAACATAAAATATCTCTACCTTTCTCACATCATCCAATTACTTACGTGACTCGATTTCTGGTGTCGCACTAGTGAAATTAGTCAGTTTTCTACATGTTGCTAAGTGCTACATTTTGTAGGTTATACTGAAAAAAGCTGGTCTGCTAAACTAAAAGTGGCAGTTTGTCAATGAAGCCTACATAAAGAATGTTGGAGGTGTTGTTACATTCTGGTGGTGCAAACACAAACAAGAAAGGCTATCTAACACGAAAATTTGTGGAAATGGTAACGATAACAAACATACTGACTTCACTAAAGTATACCTAGCAACGTTATGTATTGCAATCATCATCACCAAATCACACCATAGTATATCAATAATTGGTTTTGGTGTTTACAAGTAGCTATACGTTAAGGCGACTGCTACCGAACAACAAAACCATTGATTTCATAGATTCTATAACGTGTTATTAATCACTGAAATACACAGTAAAAAAATTCGACTGATTTTAACACTGAATCCACACTCATCAGTGTGTATATAGTCCACACTAGGCAGTGTTAGACATATCGGTGTATTATTACATTACATAAATGTAATTTAACACAGTAGATTTTACAAGGTAATGTGTAATAGTTAATTATTCACCTTGTAATTATTCCGTTTTTATGGAGGATTGATTCATTTTTAACACAGGGTTTTGTAAATTTTACTACAATTTATGAGTACTTCTACAAACTTGGTGGGTATATCGTTCGTGTAATATGAGTTCTAAAGGTTTAGTTATTATACTACCCAGTTCGTGTTAAAAATAACACTGCAGCAAATTACGATTACCATTTAGTAATTTTACCATTTGTCTTTTTTTACTGTATATATTATGCTAGACCTCATCTCGTAAATAATACGAGTTTAGTACCCTCACTACTACCAGGTCGATGAACTTTAACGAGACCTCCATATCAAACATGATTCAAGATCAAATATGACTAAGTTTTAATTTTATAATTGTTTTATGTCTTATTCACAAGATAGTACTGCCAAAGTAGCAAATATCAAATTTTATGGCACAAAAATATAGACACTATAGACCGATCTCAGATAGACAGTAATATCCTAGATGTGAAACAAAAAATATTAATTACCTAGAAATAATGAGATACTTTAATCAGTACAAAATAATATGGTGTCTAAAACTATTTCCAAGATTTGTTTATGTAAAAGCAAATTATCTCAGCTGATTTTAGATATTCCAGCAAATTGGGGCTATACGCGACGTTTGTACAAGCCGTACGACGTGGTCTACTAAAAGGTGTTTTTTTAAGGATGATAGAACTTTAGGCTTTAAAAAAATATAAAAAAAAAATATTTTGTAATTAAAAAAGTAATATTATTTAAATGAACAATATATTACGTTAAACATTTAAAAATTATTTGCCGCATGTGGTCACCGCGGCTGTCCGCAAGATAGCGTATTCTTTTCATCCAATTTTGGGTGACTTTTTCGAGCACTTTCGGTCGTATATCGTGAATAACACGAACAATGTTGGCTTCTAAGGTTTCAATTGTTGCTGGTTTATCAGCATAAACTAATGACTTGACATAGCCCCACAGAAAATAATCTCCGGGTGTCATATCACAGGACCTGGGTGGATAGTTAACAGGTCGATTTCTCGAAATTAATTTGTCACCAAACCTTGTTTGCAACCACACTTTCACGTGCAGCGGTAATATTCCTTTCATTACGCACATTCCATCGACGCATTGGCGTTTTCAAATCATGTAGAGAGTATGTGGTACGAAATCTATCCACAGTACGACGAATAAATAGCTCAGATGGACGATCATGTGGGCCATAAAATTCACGAAGTCTTCTATGCGTTTGACGAACCGACGAATGATTTTCAAAGTAAATGTGAGGAATTTGGTAGCATTGTTCAAGAGTTAATCTATTCATGATGATTTGCCAAAGTATACTGAAAATAAAGTTTATAAACAGTGTCGGACTAACAGTTCAGTCTGATAGTAGTTGTCATGTAAAGTTCTATCAAACCTAAAAAAACACCCTTTACTACTGGAATATACTACTTCAGAAATGTATTGGACCAAGAGGTGGAATGAACACTCGATCAAGATGATATCCAGAACTTTCTTGCTGCTGTTACCTTAATTGTTGCTCCACGTTTCCCGGTTTCGATTATTCTGAGTGACTTTTAACGAGGTAGGACTAAAATGTAACGCACTGTTTTGCATAAGCTTGAATGAATTGAAACATGTCTGAAAAGTAATAGCAAATCAAGGATTTCTCAGTCAAATCAAGGATCAGAAATCCTTGATTCAGAAACATACCATATTTTATATTACAATTACATAATTAAATTTAAATGAATGCCTTTTGTTAAAGGCATTGTATTGCACTGAGAATTTTCGCACAGAAATATTTCATGTTATGGTCATAAAGCGCATATCTTAAGTTTTGACTTTTTAGTGAAAATTCGTAAGGAATTCAAAACGAAAATAGTATACAACTACGCAGGATACAGCTTTTGTTTGTTTATAAAATAAAAACCTGTTTAATATGCCTTCAAATCAGCAAAATAGTGTAAATGCTATGGTATAGTTATATGCCTCAATAAAAATTAATTTTCTATAAATTAAGTTTTGTTTTTGAAATATTAAGAGAAAAACTGCAATTATGAGGTTATCATTGTTGCAGAGTAATATTACATAATTATATAATTATTGTAATTTATATTTCGCCAATTTTCCGGCCTTTCGGCTTTTCATGTTCACATTCTCATTCCCAGAATAAAGAGTGACTGTTTTACATCTGTTTTGCGTAAATCCGTCCATGAGTTATACAGTATCAAAGATTGAACATGCATAAGCAATCACAATGTGGTTTAGCACGGTTTGTATACGAGTATATATAAGCCCACGTAGATACGTAGAAGCTAAACACAAATGAAGGCGTTCTTTGCAAGCCATGCAGGGTTGGGTAAAAAATAATTTAATTCCGACCCATCCGGGTCGCAATCTTAAAATCCTCAGCAACATATTTTAGTCAAATTAATATTAATAAGTGTAATCCCGCAGTTCAGTCATGCGGTATATTAATATTCGTTTCACAAACAGTTTGAATTATCCGAGTCGACGTTTTCGTTCCTCAGAATGGAATTTACTTGGATTGTGCTGTTCCATTTAACTGATTGAAAATAATTGTATAAATACTCATAATACTGCGGATACTGCGGATAGGAGGCAACTTATATATCGCTTCGAACCATCTCCATTCAAGCTTCCAGTCGAAAAATGAGACTGCTTAAACAATATATAACTGGAATATTAAAAAAAACAATCCAGTTGGTTGATTTGTCGTTTACAATCAATTTAGGTAATTTTGAACTAGCTTCTAGTGCCACTATCCATTCCACTTGTGGTGAAGGGAACTAATTGCCTCATCACCTATTTCTTTAACCTCATCATCTAATTTCTTTATATTTTTCTAATTTTGGTGGGAAATACACATGCAGAATCAAAACTATAATTTACATATATATAATACCTACGTCCCTTTCTGTGTGCCATACATTTCGTACTCATTCTTATTCTTGATCATGTTATGGCTTCGTTAACCATTTTATTTGTTACTCATTTGTAAACGTAAATTTATCAAAACACCGTATTAATTAAGAAATTTTATTTATACAAGCTACTAATGTAAAAATTTTACAAGTTAGTAGCATTATTTACATTAGACAATTGTGTTTTATTTGCATCATATATTGGTACAACATGGTACAGATCATGGTACAACTGTTATTTCCGGTAATACGCAATTTGGACGATGAAATAGTTGAAATTGAACCATTTGCTGATGCAGAGACTGCTGAAGTAGAAGATAACGGCATACCACTTGTAGATTCATCTTTACTAGGAAATAATTTTATCGACATTTCGATTTTGTTATTAATGGAATCATCAGCATAACTTGTGACAATTTCACTAGATTTCCTTCCCCCTGCATGTTTTAGTGATAAAATATCTCCACCCACATCCACAACCATAGTGGCCCCAGATCGCCGAAAAGTATGATCGGGATATAACTCTGGTTCTTTAAAACCTAAATATTTCGCAATTTGCTTTGGGACAGCATCAATAGTGTGCTGACCAGCATTAAGGAAAATGCACTTTCCATTTCGTTATGTTAAAAAAATCATAGGCCTTATGTTCTAGGAGGCCCAAGATTTAGGTATTTTTTGAACAACATGCAAGGCTCGAAGCTGCAGCCGTCATCGGTTATGGTAAATCTTCTTGTTAAATTTTTTGTCGCAATGTCACAATTATGTATTTCCTCATATCTTCTACGTCATTCTTGGTCAGAGAAGGAAGTTCATCACATCGACAACAACCAAAGATCCCGAATATTGTTACAATTTTTGCACGCAGCCAATGGTCATAAAGAACGTCTAACAGAAATCGTTCAACACCATCTTTAGTTAAAATCTTTACTTTTTTAGGAATATAACGCTCATTTTTTCATTTAAGAAATGCAATTATCTTTTTAAATCTACAAATTTCAAATTTTTACATATTTATTATAATATTAAATAAAAAACAAACCTGCGAACTTGAACATTTTCCTTGATTTCTAAACAACTTTTTAGCATAGATCATTTTGCCCATAATATATTCAGACTGAATCTAACAGAACATCTTCTGTTACCCCAATTACACCAGTTTTCCTGCCAGTTTTTGAGGTCGCTATATTCGCGCTCGTACCTTGAAAATGATTTTTCTGCCAATAAACTTGAGGCTATGCTGGTAGCTCATTTATTTCCACCAAAATAAATAAATAATGAAATAAACAGCATACGTAATCACGGTAGCGCTTCCAAAGCTTACAACCAAATTATTGAGGATTTTTTGTAATCGAAATTTAAATATATATATCAGATATATTTACAAATTAATAACAAATAAAATATAATATAACAATACACGCAAGGTAACTGTTTTTACTGGCTCCAGAAAGTGACAGGCTTGTCTACGACTCGTCAGTCATATTCTTCTGTCCACCAGTAAAAACCATTTTACCATGCTAGTAGTGTTATATACTATTAAAACACTTTACAAATAAAAGTTTAAAAAATAAACAGTTTACACTCGGCGCGAATTTTAGTACTAGAGAAAACAGTAAACTACAGTTTATATAGTCTCAACGAAATGCCTTTTAGTATTTCCTAGATTAATAGGTTGATTATCGTTCATGTTATCCGACATCTCTTCAGGAGTAGTATTCCTTTATCCTGTCACGATTCTACTCTAAGCTATTAATTTCCCACAACATGACACAAACTTTTACGAATATCAATAAACACGTCAGGAAAATTTATCTATTTGGAACAAATCTATTTTCCATGAATCACGTTTTATAAATTATTTACTATTAAGTATTAAATCTTATTATAGATGAGAGTTAAAAGCAAATCGTTAGTTACAAATATTTCAAAAGCACAAGTTTCAATTTTTTATAGTGAAGGTTGCCGCGGGTATTTTTGGATATTTATTCTGTTACTAATGCCATTTACATTATATATGCAATATTTTAGCGTATCTCTTGCAATTTTACCGGCATTATGTTGTGGGGGAACTATAAAGGTTTTAATAATTTCTAATAATGCTCCGGAGATTTTGCGAGACGATACAAAGCTTATATTTATTTGTAGACGTTCGTGAAGCAATTTTTGATGAAACCACTTTTGTCTAGTTTTAATTAATTTTGCTTAACTTGTTGCATTAAGGCTTCATTTTGTATGAATATAAGTCTAAAACCGTTTAATATATACAGTGCGGCGGGTTTCTCATTGTTCAACTGATATATTATAAAATATTAAAGATATTATTACCGATATAGATTATAAACTATAGACTATATAAATATATATTATAGATTATAGAAATATTAAAGACTTTTTAAAAGAAACATAATCTACCAAAACACCACATACAATTTTTCTCTAAAGCCTACCTATTTTCTGGAAAAAAATTTAACTTGGTATTTTAAATGGAACACCCTGTATATTTAAACGGAGTCAGATATCAATTTGATCAATTTCTTTATACCGTAGTATATCACAAACACTATTTTGATTATAAATTATACTTAAGTATTTAACAAATGTATTATGTGTTTTTGATAAAATTAAAATTTACTTTAATACTAACAACAAATTTACCAACAAAATAGATTAATTCGTTATAATGATTTTAAATTATCCACCATTGAATTCTAAACATTTTTGGGCATTTATAGCCATCAAAGCAAAATGTCAGTCGCCTGTATTTTTATTTGTTGAACGACTAAGCATAATTTAAAATCAAAATGGTATTTGTGATATGCTACCATACAGAAAATTAGATGTAGAATCTAATTCTGTTAAAATACAGGGTGTCCCAGTGTGAGCGTACCAAAATTTACCAGGGGGTAGAGCAGACCAACATAAGAATAAAACTCTTATAAAAGAAAAACTCTTTGATGCACGCCTAACGAGTTACAGGGTGTTATTTTGGAGACAAAAAAACAATTTTCCGCAATAACTTAAAAACCGTTTCGTAGATTTAGGTAATTTTTATGTGACGTACATCTATTAAAGATCATTAAAACTACGTGGTGTTTGTTTAACTCTGACACCTGATGTGGTGGCCTAAGCCTACTCTTCCTTATGATTTTGTCTTGATAACTCTTGCAAATCCTACTTTTTCGTGGATTAACTAAGATTTCCTTAATCGGCTATCAATTCTGAACAAAAAAAGTGCTCTTGTTACATAGCTCTAAAATCAACCATTTTCGATTAAATTGAGTGTAAAGTACCGACTACATTCTTTATGCAGAAAAATACACGCAAAGGAAGTCATAAGGAAGAGTAGGCCTATAGACCACCACAGGTATCAGAGTTAAACAAACACCATGTAGATGTTTAGATGGTCACGTCTCCCAAAAATTACCTAACAATTTTTAAGTTATTGCGAATTTTTTTTTCAAAAGAAACACCCTGTTAGGCGTGCATCAGAGAAATTTTTTTTATAAGAGTTTTATTCTTATTTTGCTCTGGTCCACACCCTGGTAAATTTTTGTACGCTCACACTGGGACAACCTGTATACCTACAGTGTGTTCTTTTAAAAACATATGTATGTTACATATTTTTCGATAGAATTATATTCTCCTTTCTAAATCACGTTGTTTCTGATAAGTCACAAATTTTACCTTTTTTGTATCTTTCATATGTCAGGAGATATTATCTGAATAATGCAAAATCAGCCACCCTGTTATATAAAGCAACCTACTTTGATAATATTGTATGGGTTGAATTTGAAAAATCAAAGCTGTAATACGTAACACTAAACTATTCAGATCATCTCTATTTCAGCTAAATATTTTTCAATTGGAAAGAGTCACAGCATAATATTGTTTTCAATAGGTTCATTAAAATCCAATTAAACCGGTCATAGAATCCGTACGTTTAAATCACAAGGACTCTTCATGGATCAAATGTAAAAGCAGATTTAATTAAACTGCTTCGACAGCAGACTCTGATATCACTCGTTACTGATAGAAATGATGAGTTAAATGATGACATTCAATACTAGCAATGAAAAACAACTTGTGAAAATAATAAATAGGTGACAAGACATGGGTGAAATGTACAGAGTGGCCGGTTTACGAAATTTTATACTTAAACTAGAGTTATCACATATAATAAAAGAATAATTTAATATTTTGTAATGATTAATCGAAGTTCGCTCATTAGCATATAATATTACCATATTTTTAACAAATAATTGTTGTATACTAAATGCGTACTTAATAATTATTTGTTGGTTTACAATAAAAATATGATAGCATCTGCAAAAGTTCAAATAGGAACTATTTGCTGTGGTAAATTTAGTTCGAAAAGTTATTTTTTATTGGCAAGAGAAATAGCGAGTTTCATGTTGCAAGCCATAACGTGATTTCAATTCAACCATAGCAAAATTGATTTCTGTCTTAAAATATAAATCCTAGTGGAAAATTGCTGTGGCATTCCTAGAGAGTTGTTTGTAATAGTTTGGTTATTCATAACTTTTGGTATGGCCTCACAATCCAAACTTTACTATCCTGACAGTGTGAGAAACGCCAAAATAGTTTTACTTTTTAGATGCAAACTTTTGCACTTGTTCGAGTTGCCAAGGAAAGGTATAAACAATAAATGGATGTTGAGCGCAACTAAATTTTTTACGTTGCAAATTATAAATTAAAAAGTTAGACGTACGCCGTGAAGTTTTAAACTGTACCTGCGAGACCAACGGGAGAGAGCTTTTATTATTAAATATTTATTCAGAATTTTCCTTCAGTGGTCGCTTTGTTTCAGTTAAAGTAGTGCAAAATTATATTATGTGTCTCATATACCTTAAATAAAACTTTCAACGTTTAATCAGTGGGTATGTGACAAAAGTTTTCAGCATAAGAGTGAAAATAAAGCTGTTAATTCCTGTTGATAATATTCTTTACCGAATTAAAAGTACACCCGTGAGACAAAATCAAGAGGAATAATGTATTATCGTGTACAGAGAATCTGAGGAAACATTATTAACAAGATAGATACCAAATTAGGCACATAGGTATATGGGCGACAAGTACACATATATATTAGTACATATAGCAACCTTTACAAACTATTCCTACATAATATAATGGTTTGAATTTGCACACATACCTGTAACTAATTAGTTTCCTGAATATATATACAGGGTCTTTCAACGAAAACTTCATCCCTTCTACAATTATAAAACAAAAAAAAAATTATAATTCGCCGAGACCCGTCGATTTGTGTTCTTGGGTGGACCATTTTTGGCAATCAGGCCAACTTGATATATTCATCCTGCTAACCCCTAGCAACCCCAATTTTAAAATTTCAAATTGAACTACCAACCCTTTCGTTTGCCAATACACTGATGCACAGTTTTTGGGAATCGATTAGGATTTGACAGTTATTGGCTAAAAACAAAAACAAACGTATTTTGTTGACAAACGTTGACAAACGTATTTTATAGAGCCAGCCATCGTTTGATAGTTTTAGGTAGGTAATAGACCTTACATAAAGTAATATGCTCAGGGAATTTAGAAAATATATGATTGGGATCTGTGTATATGATATTTAATGATATAATATTACCATATTATTCAAAATAATCGTAAATATTATGTAAGTCGATTAAATGATGTGAAGTCTTATGTGAATACTAATAATACAAACCTCTTCTATGATAATACCAAGATGGTAATACGAATGACCGTAAGTTGAGATCAACTTACTTCGTTCGTTGTTTTAAATAGAACGATTAGCATAGAATCAACCTTTTATTGCATATTTGATTTTACATATTATGATTTTAAAGGAACCTTCATTTATACTTCCCTATAACTAGTTTAGATTTTTTGAGATACTATTGATTAAAAAAATTGGTTGATGACAAATGTGACATGTTGAAATGGCGAATTAGAGCAACCTTTAAGCTTCATATTAGAACCTCGAGTGTTAGTCATTTGTCTATAGGGTGTCCAAAATTTAATTTGGTTTTTACGCAAATTCAAACTATGAGGACTCAATTTTTTTAAATACAATTCCCTATACTTTCTTCAATATTTTAATGCACAATGGCATTTTGCATCAATCTGAATTAGCATTTCCTATACCCATCTCCAATAGGATTGCTGATTATTTCATATTTTTACTGAATTTGTCCGAAATCTATAACGCATATAAATATTTTTCAAAAGCATGCCTTGGAAATCTTAGATTATTTGGATAAGTTTTTGAAAAGGTGGGATGCAGTAAATCCCAGAGTTTTATGTTTGATATAACCATGTTTTTATTCAACTGTCTATTCATGCTTTACCACCCTGTAGTAAGTAACTTTTTACCACCTTGTAAACTACAATTTTAAACCCCATTTTAATATTTTTATGATTGTGCAAAGCAAACTGAGCATTTTAACGCATTCAGAACACTCTAGATTCAAAAACAAAATTTACAGGGTGGTCAAAAAACATGTAAAGTTGAATTTCATTCTACCATATAGGAAATAAACTCTGAGTTTGAGTGAGAACCACCAAAACAAATATGCTGCCAAAAATCTAACTTCGAAACGTATTCCAATAGACAATAAGTTAATTTAAAATTAAAAATAGATAGAATAGAATATATACCTTTATTCAAAATATTTAAAACATTGAAAACAAAAAGAATGACGGATTATAAGAGTGCTGAAAAAGAACAGTTTGCAAACATAGAAATATTAAATATAGTTTAATCTGCTGATGTCCGCAGGGTTGATGTCTGAGTTGTTGAGATATTACCATGAATATTATCTGAAGATTTTTCTATGAGGTTTGCTATTACACTGAAGTATACTGGTTCTTGATGTAGTTGTAAATACGATTTTATTAAAATTGATTAGAAGTGGCCCGATATTTTTATTAGTTATTGCACATTTACACCAGCTTTAACCAAATTTGAGAGTATACTTAGTGGGAATGATTTAATAATATGTTTTTCTTTAGTATTCAATCCAATTTTGCCTCATGACACTTTAGTCCATTTGAGTATCTCATTCAATCTAATCGGTAATCATAATTTTTCTTAAATGGATTATAGGTTAGAAATAATCTATCTGTTGTAATATGTGTTGGTTTTTGCTGTAGAATTTTTTAATATAATCTTACTGATTAGGATAGTCTTCCTCAAAGACAATAGAGGTCGCTGTAATGGCATCTGCTTTTCTGCAGATCGTTATCTGTCAATTAGACAATAATTGTCAGACAGGTAGTAGCAAAAACACAAAGAGGGCACTGCAGTGTATTTCACTGTATCTCGCCACTACAAACATTCACATATGCCTCTTAGGCAATCTATGTCGCCAGATCATTCATCGATTCCGATACCTATGGTAATCTGATGAGATCATAACAAGATCGAAACCGGTCATTGTCTGGTATTTGGTCTTGATAAAGGATGTGGCGACATCCATGGAGATGTTGATGTTATGCAACGCCAGTCGGGGCATATTGCCCGTGGAGTAGTTGTTTTCAGCATCTCCTTCCAATAATCTTACTGATTTGTAATTTTTAATTAGCCACTTGATATCACAGCATTGGTTCGAACCAAGGATTGTTAACAGTTTACAGGGTTGCTCGATCCCTATACTACAATGTAATCCATAATTGTGACGTCATCAAAGATCCAAAGATCTCGAACTTGTAGAAATAGGTACACTTTATACTGTTATTACAAACTTTAATAAATAATAATATTAATAATCATTCAAATACGAAAATTCTTTTGCAAATGTGAAATATAACAAACACAAAATAGGTATATTTCGACAATTCGATTACATAGATCTTCGATGACGTCAGAAAGGCGGATGACAAAATTGAGCGATCGAGCAATCCTGTAAACAGTTAACAATCCTTGGGTTCGAACCACCTTCATAAGTTTTAGAAAATATGGTATATTCAATACGACCTGTCAACATATTATCATTAGACTTTTCTTCTTTAAAATGACATATTTTACAAATTGCCGCCTCACTACTTCGCCAGGCGTCAGGCAAAAAAGCGTCTCGCTAAGCGCCATTTGCTAATTTCGTTTTCGTTAATGAAACTGAACTCTGACTCACTTCACTAACTTAGTTCACGAGCTCTCTTAAATAGTATATCTGAGAAGGGGTCAAAGGAAATATAAAGTTGGTCGTTGTACATATTTTGAATCCTTTTGGCAGTTGATTTTCACATTGTCTTTACAACATATTCTTTCTATCATCTCTCCATGCTTTTGTTTTCATATTGTAACCCAAGTCCATTAATATATTAGAAACACATATACTAAATTTAAATAAAAATTTCGCTTATTGCAAAAATTACAAAATTAATTCCAAACTGGAGATTTACTTTTTATTTCACTTTCGCGTACGGTCCCAAATTGAAACATTAATGTCACCTTCATTTATGTAAATGAGTTTTCGACATCACAGGATTTGACCATAACAAAAAGGATGCGTTACTATAAAAAAGTATAAAAAGTTAATAAAGAAAATATTCGATTTTTTAGTAAACGGCTTATCGGGTAAATTTAGGTACCTACTTGCTTCCTAGAGTATAAGTTTTTTAAATAATGTCTGATGAACTGATGATCTGTAGTAATATATAGCTTACCTTTTGTGTGTGTTCGGCTTAAATGTAGCGACCATAAAAATTCAATGGTAGAGTCAATCTCTAAAAATTATTATCACTATTTTTAAATAGAGAATAAATCTATTTGTTTTATTCACTTTGTCGCAGTTCAGTTGATTTTATAGAAAGGATTCAATTGATCTGAAGCACCCGTAAGCAAATAAAAGTGTTAATAGGATCGCTGATTTATATAGATGTTATTAGGATTTATAATTGTAACTCATACTGACAAATGGATGAAGGCAATGTTACTAATAATGAAGGTGATGATGAATGTAAATCAATACGGTATTCGCAGATTCATTACCGATTGATGTTTAAAAAATCTGCCCAAAACAATGACCCAATATATACATCATTCTTTTGATTGGCACATTGTAATTACCATTTAATCCTCTCTATTTCATCTCAAACTCGTCAATCAACTCCTGAATATTTACAATTAGTGCTGCTCTTTCATACGACTAGCAGGCTAATTTAAATATTACCAAAATGCCAACATGAATTATTATGCACTTTTGGAGATTAAAATCAGTAGATATAATCCGATTTAATCTTCTATTTATTGATTATACATAAAATCTCTCTAATGTTCTTTGAATATCTGGAAACCTTTTACACATCCTTCATAATTAAAACCTATATTAGCTTAAACAATGCAGACACAAAAGACCAAGCAAGCGACACATTATCCATGCCGGTTTGGAAAATGTATCTTTTGTTCGGAGTCTTTCCATGCTAGGGTAAGGTTCTGGTAATTTAATTATAAAGAACAATCAGGAATAGCTTAGGCGTAATATTCGACATTCCGCATTAAACTTCTTGAATAACGTTACATATTTCTCAACATTATTTATCAAATTTAATTGATACACTGACTTGTCTTAATTATTTTACTCTTTCGAATTTTAAGGGATAATTCTTCAGAAAAAACTATTATTTTCGCACCATATAAAAGGTACGATAAAATCTAAATTTCAAAATGCAGACAACATAGTATTATCAACATGTTTGTGGAAGGTAGGTTTATAATAGGTAGATAGGTAAAACATAAGCCATAACAACTGATCCGCTATTTTTAAAGAAGTACCATTCAGTCTAAAATTAAAGATCAAGAAAACGTTCTCCCAGCCGAAGGATAAAACATTGCTACTTTTTAAGGAACCAGACATTTAAAGAAAGGTTGTTTAAGCAACACCCATCTTAATGGTATTCAGATTGCCTTAAAGTAACTCACAAACATAGTCATAAGTCAGTAAAGGCACAAAACAGGTCCATACCAGGGCTATAAGGCAAATGGTTAACATTTACATAGATAGTCATGTTATTTAGAAAAAGTCTTCTGGTTGAATTAATTTTTTTTTAGAAAGTGGGATACGACTATCAAGTGGACTCTGACACAGTAGAAGACATTTGTGGCATATGTAACGGCGATGGTACACAATGCAAACTTGTAGAAGAGGTCTAGAGGGATACAGGGAGTCGTGGTATGTTGGTATGTATCACCATGTGGTAATATTTGTCGCTATAGATATATTGATATTTCTAATTTTAGTAGTAGTTTTCTGGAGGGCTTTTCCACCTGAAACGAATTGAAAGAACGTGTTTGGCTTAAAATATTTTTTCAATAGAGAATTTAACTCCCTAGTCCGAAAGTCACAATGCCATTTTCAGAAGATTTTTATTTTTCTGTGGAAAAAGAGTTCAGTTTTTATACGAGTTAAAAGTTTGTAAAGAGTTAAAATATTATTATACTGATTGGGCCGTTAGTGGATGAAATTTAATTATCACATTAAAACAGTAATTGTTTTTATAAAATTTTTACTTTAATTTGTTAACATAACAATTGTTTCGCCACACAGTGGCTTCTTCAGATCTGAGTATTACAACTGTACTACAACAGTATTACAACAGTTGTAACACTCACACCTGAAGAAGCCACTGTGTGACAAAACGATTATTGTTATGTTAACAAATTAAAGTGAAAATTTCACACCGCCATTTTTTAAGCAATTAGAGGCTTGTTTTTTGTTCAGTTACCATGCCAACCCAAAAAATTTCCGGAATTTTTAAGGTTGTGTGAAATTAATAAGTGGAAATTTTTCTGTCATTTAAAATGTCAAAATAAAGACGCGGCAGTTGGCGTGCTTTTAGAATAAAATTTTTCCACCAATATTAGTAGATCAAAGTTGATAAGAAACAAAAATATAATATGTTTTTAAGTTATTTATAAAAAGTTCATGTAACTAAACTTGGAAAATGGTATGTTATTTCACTAAGAGATTTCCCATTTTATTAAACATATAAATTTTGAAGTAGGTACTTCAGAATAATTATTATTAATATTAGTAGATTCAAGTTAGTAAGAAAAAAAAGTTATTTATAAAATATTTATGTAACTAATGTTAGAAAATGACATTTTATTGCATATTGATTTTGGCATAATATTTATAAAGTAATGGTGTGAAATTTTCTTACCGAATATCCCACGAGTTTAAATTAAAAACCGGAAATTTTTTCTCGTTCATGAATATTTTAAAAAAATACCTCGAAAAAATTTCCGGAAATAATTTAAGCACTAGGGATATTATAAGTGAAAATTTCTATCAAAACAACTACTCTAAAAATTCAAAAAATTTTCAAAAAATTTTTTACCTTCCATATAACGTACACAGTAAAAAAAATACAAATGGTAAAATTACTAAATGGTAATCGTAATTTGCTGCAGTGTTATTATTAACACGAACTGGGTAGTATAATATCTAAACCTTTAGAACTCATATTACACGAACGATATACCCGCCAAGTTTGTAGAATTACTCATAAATTGTAGTAAAATTTACAAAACCCTGTGTTAAAAATGAATCAATCCGCCATAAAAACGGAATAATTACACGGTGAATAATTAACTATTACACATTACCTTGTAAAATCTACTGTGTTAAATTACTTTTATGTAATGTAATAATACACCGATATGTCTAACACTGCCAAGTGTGGACTATATACACACTGATGAGTGTGGATTTAGTGTTAAAATCAGTCGGATTTTTTTACTGTGTACCATCATGTTGCTATTTTATTAAATCTTAACTTTTACCACTATTAACTACATTTTAGCATTCATTCTACTTAAAAATATCACAAGTACTCATCCCGAATTAGTGATTTTATTTTGAGTCTTCGCTCTGTATAACAAAGGAAATTATAACATCGGCGCATTCGCCAGAATTTCGAAAATAATTTGTTCGCTCAACTCTACACGTTGGGTGAATAATAAATCTGGAATACATTAAATATCTATGTAGAAATTCTCAGATAAGATATCAGACTCTTAATTTTTTTATTTTCTCACATCTTAGCGCTAATAATTAACGTTTTCAGTAACTAGGTACTGTCAGGTAATGTTGCGAGATCAGTCGTCATTCCATTTTATTCTATCAGCTCTGTCTGTCTTTCGGGTACATTTCGAACCTAGATAGAGTAGAATTACATATATGGCTTCAATTTCAGTGGCAGTTCCCGTTAATTGATGTACTGACTTGTCTTAATTATTTTACTTTTTCTAATTTTAACAGGACTAATATAGAAACGACTATTATTTTCGTACCATATAAAAGGTAATTTGTATAGTTGTCTTCAGTTAGAACCCTTAGAAATGTAATTCAAAGATTTATGGACTCAATGAAAAACAGTTTCGTACATTTTATATAAGTAATTAAGTTTAGTTTGCTGCTGCAGACTGATTCATTATTTTATCTGGTAAATAGAAATATAGATATTTTTTTGGTTAGGATCTGAAGACCTCTGTTGTTGTTCCACCAAAAACAGGTCCCAATTCTTAATATATATGGCATTAGAGATTTCTTAAGCTCTAAGAGTCAATTTGAAACTAAACTTCTATTCGGATACTGTAAAGACAAACGATTGTACATGGTACAATGGTTTACGAGATTTAAAGTGTCACTGCAGAAAAGATGGGTTATTTAACAGGGGTTTAGTAGGTGGAGTTAAACCAACACCTATACTAAAGGCGTTAAAGGACTCACCTTATAGATTGGCTCTTTGTAAACAAAAACAACAAGATTTAGAATAGCCTAGCCTAGCTAAGAATAGCGTGCCTTGGCACGCTATTTATTATTAAATGGAATCAACTCAATTTTCAGCTTTAGCTTGCCGTGATACTAATAAGGAAATCCATTCAGCTTTTCCAACATAGCTTAAAACTTTAACGAAAAATGTGACATGTTTGTAATACTACAAATGTTGCATTTCTCTTTGACAATCCAAGAGTATGTGAATTTTTTGGAAAGTTTCGGCATAGAGATACTACAACAAATGTTATTAGTAGAGCACCCCCCAACACTTTATTGGTTACACTAGTTTTTCAAGATATACATAGGCCAAGTTCTTAGAGTTTGCAAGTGTTGAATAGACAATGCAACCTTTATTATCAAGTTTTTTGTCTTTTTCTTTATAAGAATTCTATTATACCTGCTGTGGTCGTTCGATCCTATCTGTTGTTACTGGCCTATCGAAATATACTAATACACCTGCTAATCCAAGCACATCAACTGGCAACTACTTATAATATGTGATATTTTACCCTACTAATTTTGTCGGCCCAAATATAACAGTAGTTTTAGACACCCTCCAGTAATATATTCTATTAAGATATTACATACTGTTACGGGGTCACCGACAGTGTGCCCGGGTGCGGCATTGCCAAGACTACATTTTCACAACCCTAGGGAAATTCTGCCTAACTTGACAACCCCACCTCTGGGGGTGCCAGGAACAGGTCTCAAGGACGAAATCTCAAAGGCCCTTTTATCCACATGTCCTGCAAGTTGTCATCGGTACTTACTGAATTCACCTTGTGTTTGGATATGGGTTACTTATTGAATTGCCCTGGTATATAGATCGTTCATGAATGTTCAACATATGTAATGGCAAAGTTTCCCCAGACACCACTTTTACAGTATGCACTGGAAGTAGCAAAAATCACAACGAGCAAGAATCTCATCCTTAATGTAGATGGCCTGCGCCATCTACATTAAGGATCTATAACTATCTAATGTAGATAGTTATAGCCTGCGCATTTGCCGATATGCTGAGACATTGTTGCAGCTTTACTAGTGAAGAGGCGCAAGAGTATGTAAACATTGGGGTGATTAATTCTTTATTCGTTTTGGGTAGGTCAATTGGATTTATAGGAAACTATATGGATCAGAAACGATTAAAACAGGGTCTCTACAGACATTCTTGGGATGATATTTCATATGTTTTGCCGGAACAATACAGTAATGATAATTATATTCCTGAATTAAATTATAAAAAAAAATGAACAAACAGAAAATATTGTAGATGCAATCTTATTCGAATTGAAGTTTCTGCAACCAAATAGAAGCTTTAGTAGCATATATAAAGGCTGCTGCATCCCCAGTAGACCAAGGTAAAAAGACAATTTGCAATTTTCGAAGTGTTTTTGCTGTGTAATTAATTCCATATTGTAGAATAATAATAATATAATAATCTCTCTATATCCCTCATTCTCAGCTTAATGATGAGCCCGGAAGTCAGAAACTTGTATGGGAGAGGGAGCGGCATATTATTATTTTACGGGCCGCGAGTGCGCCCAGGAACGACTTACGATGTTATAACTTTAACTACCAGTACAAGAATAAAGGAAACCTGGAAAACCTTATTAATTAAAGTGTACAGTAGGTTGTTAGCCATTTATACAGTGATATTGCAGTACTAATTGCATATTAAGAACGCTACTGGCCGTGGGCGCAAAGTTTTAATATTGGAGCAATAAGAAAAAGTTGATCACGTTGAGACTCGAACCGTCGTCAACCGCAGAGAATGATTAAAAACTTGACGTCTTTAACCGCTCGGCCACATGAAAAGTGGAGAAAAAAGTCCCACGGAGAAAAAGTGTTGTGTTGTGTCTCAAAAGCTGAATAAATAATTTTGTTGTTGTGTAAGTTTCAGTTATCTTTTGAACCCCTGGAGGAGTAACCATATTAATGAAGATATCCCTTTCCGTACCTAGGTTATAGCTAGGTAACAAGGAAAATTTACTTTATTAAATCCATTTATATCAAAACGCGTCGATTCTGTCTCCCTCTAAATTCTGTCGCCACATCGACAAAGTTTCTAAGCTAACTCCTACGAGTGCGGATCGCGAAGTGATCCCCGCAGGCAACCGAAGGTCGCCCCAAGCCTTTCTCCTATGCTTAGGCACATTTTAGTCCCGTTTCCTACGCGTTTTCCCAATTTAAACGCCTTTTCAGAAAATCTCTGCAAAATTTTCGTCGATCGCCGTTCGGCGAGAAAAATACGGCTAGCACCGGCGTTTATTCTCGCGCCTAACGGCCCCATCACGCTTGCCGAAATCCCGACTTATCGCGGGACCCTCTCGACCGTTTTTATAATTTTTACGGTTTCGAGAACCGCCTCACACGAAATTTTGGTCCTTTCTCTCGAAAATCTCGAGTCGCGCCCGTCTCAACTTTTTTCTCATTTTATCTGCCGATGTAAGATTGCACTAACGACAAGCACCTCCTACGAGAACTGTTAAATTAATTAAAATTCAGAGAGAATATTTTCCTATGAGAAATATTTATAATGGAATCGATAGTACGAACTGCCAAACACTTCTGATTACCAAAATACCGAAGCGAAATGCTTTTCCAATTAGAATATCGGCAAAAATTCCTTTTTCAGGTTAATTCGTACAGTTTACATAATTGTTTCAGAGTCAAACAATAGAGAGTTTTTGAACCCCTTAAATTTTAGCACTTCGTTATCGTTATCGTTATTCTGCGCATGCGCAGTGCCAAAAATGATGCTCTTTTGGTCACTGCGCATGCGTAGAATAACGATAACGATAACGACGTGCTAGAATTTAAGGGGTTTAAAAACTCTCTAATAACGAGTGACGCGGTGGCGTTATGGTATAAGTAGCAGGATTTCAAACATCGAAGTGGAGAATTTCGCAAGTTTACTTTTTAATTCCACTTATTTATTAGTATTAGTGTTTAGTTATTCTGTTTCATTCTACGTAGTTTTAATTATTTCTGCAAATAAAGTTTGGAATTAATTTGTCGTTTTAGCTTACAAAAGTAAATATCCGCAATATTAATTTTCTGCAACAATTATAATAGCAATATATTTTTTAACGCCGCCGTTACACCTTTTTGAAGGGCGATATTGAATTGATAAAATTGATAAAATGAAAATGTTTACTAAAAAGTTAATTCTACTTTCAGCACTTAAAAAATGATGCTGTTTTACCATCAAGAATAAGTACCCTTAAAATTCATCAAAATATTATTAAGAAAAATCATTTAGTATAATTACATTATTATTTCATATACTAGGGATCATCTCAAATTTCTTTGATATGTATTTCTAGTTTTTTTCTCAACTCCGATAAATAAATGTGTTAAACATGTTCTATTCGTCTATGGTACCGCACTCCTTGTATCTGCCCAGCCTTCTATATTACCATAGTATAAGTAAATACCCGCTTTGCAGCTACCACAGACGTCCTACATGTTTACTCCTTATTATTAGCTTTTATAACTATCTCCTAAAATTTAACCGACTCTAAAAAGTGAATCTAAAGTTTAGCTTTAAATTAGGTATATCAATTACAGATTCCTAAAAAGAAAACTTAAATTGAGGGTTATTTATTTTGAAATTAAGGAATATAGTTACGTTTTTGTATCTGCACGATTATGAAAATGCTATTCTGAGTTCTTAATAAATTACTGACTCAATAAATTTATCATAATCATGAGAAATTGTCTTGTAAAATGATAACAGATAGAATTTACTCCCTCTAAACAACTCTATAAATCATCTTACTCTTTATATAGATTTATATAGCCCATTTGTCTTCCTTAAAAGATTTGGCAAAATTAAGAATAAAATAATATATTCAATAGCCTTGTACTTAAATACCTTAATTCAAATACTGAAATATTTATTACCTTGAGTAGTTCTAAGACTTTTTCATGTCGAATGTTCCCGTATACTTTATCATAAATAAATATAGCTATATTTATTTGTATAGCTTTCAAAAGAAGTACCTACACTGCACATATTTTTGCAATTATGTATTATACTATCCGATTGTAGAATTTCTTAATTTATAAGATAAAAACAACCCCTTCTTGTCTACTCTAATGGAAAACTTAAACTTATCCATTGAAGTTTTAATTGAGGCATAACCAGCAAGTTTTAGTCAGCAGTTTCCGCACTCTTTGGGATAAAATTTAAAAAGTCTCATAAAGAGCTGCTTTATCTACAGGGGGGGGGGTTCGCACCAGGAATGTGTACTTCACATAGTTACATTGGAAATGCTACTAAATCTGTTTGGAAATATGGAAGTAAAAAGGGACGCTTTTGCATCCTAAGCCATTTTGGAGTTTAGGAATAGCTGAAGTAGTTTAATACCTTATCGTAATCTCTTCTGGGATTAGGAACTACCTATAAAGTAATACTAATAATAATAATATGAAATAATAAGTATTCAACATGTAGATTCAAAGTGTAGTATCAAGAAACAAGAAATTATCAAGTATCAAGAAATTTTTAAAGTCGGCCTGAAGGACACTACATAGCATGCAATAAAAATAAATGTACAATAAGTGAATTAAACTTCATCAGTGCTTTTTATTTTGAAGTAATATTTTGAATTATATTAAACTAGACATCGACTGATGTGGTTTAGTTAAATTACGGTATTATTATTTATTACATATTGTGCAGTATTTTTTGGGAAGCAAACTTTCATTGTGTATAGTTCTATTTGCCTGTTTTTATTATTTCACTTGCACAGGAAAACAAGACGTGTAAAATTTTACACGAAATTTACCCGGTTTCTAGTCCAGATAAGTCCATGCGCTATGGGTTAAAATTTACCCCTTACAAATACATTTGTGTACATTATTTAACCAAAAATTTTGAAGAATTTCATTGCAAGCGTGTAAATAAAATTACCATATTATGGGGTATATTTTAAAACTACAATACTTAATAATAATTACACGGTGAGGTGTACCTATGTACGTTTTATTCAAAATTTACACAAAATGGTGTAGACAACCGAATGAAAACGGTTTCAAATTGTAAATAGTGGATTATGAATATATTTCATGGCCTTTTAATCGAGAAAACGTCAGTTTTTCACGAAATTAATGGATTTGATTTTAACAAACATTACCTATCCTATATGTCAAATTATCTAAATAATTCCACATACAGTTATAATTATACATTGATACAAATAATTCATAATTGATAAAAATTTTGTTTTCTGAGAATTTGTAGTTCAATATCGATCTTGCAAAATAATTTCTTCATAGATAGGTACCTATATATATTATACAGGGTGCCCCACGGTGACGAGACATTACACATATTTCAGAGACTACTTCGATTTTGATTTTGAAAATTCGGGCAATAGTGTTTTCGGGCGTCCTTGTCACCTAAAATAATGGCCTCTACCTCACACTTCCTTTTATACCGGAAGTTGATGTCATCTTCGTTATTTTAAATGGAACACCCTGTATATTATTGAAATTTTGAATTTTACGTGAAATTTTAAACACATTTCATGTAGGATGTCCTCCACATTTCATGTAGGATAAATATATCAACAGAGGTACCCTGTTGATATATTTACTAATAAAACGAGTAAAATTTGAGACGACATTATTTTACTAAATATAAAATAGCATAGTGTAAAACATATTTTTTCCTGTCTATGTAATGTAAAGAAGGTACAATTAATCGAATAACTGTATCTTTCATGAGTAAGACACAGATATTACGTAAGTGTAAGTCTTTTTACCATAAATGAAATAATCATCCCTTAAAACAGACATACTGTATTTATATATTGAAACATTAAGCAAATTATTCTACTCCAACAAACTACTACCGTTACGAAATTCAAACTTGTACGTCCATTTTGCTCTTACTGCTGGCTAAAGTTTTGTAAAACTTGATATTCCACCCTTTGCAAAGCAAAGCATCTCGCGACGGGAAACATTTCTAACCGTAAACGCCTTTTCCAATAAAATCCTCTATGTAAAGAGCACACAGCAAATCTGCTGTGAGTATCCACTATTCAGGGATGATCGAATTATTATCCGACTTACCCGAACTACATAAAGTTATGCAGGGGCTGTATTGTATTTTGTTTAAAGTTACACTCGAAGGGATTCAATTTTGCAATAAATTATGAACAGCTGACGTGTTGACTTCAAACGTTTTCTATATGCGCCCGAGCATTCGTTATCTCGTCATGTTGCCTGCACTGGTCCCATTGTGAGAAGTTACAAGCTGGCTATAGTGCTATAGGAGTTTGTAAGTCCTCTATAGTCTACACATCTAAAACGCGAGATACTTTGAACCATTAATTCAAGCAATTACCAAGATGACGCGAAGGTGTAACACAATACAATTCTGCTATATAGAGGAGTGTCGCAGTTCGCAGGATGTACGTTTTAGTTCTATAATGAATCGCGGTCCTGTTTCAAGAGAAATATCTTTGCATCACGTTAATGGCATTAGATATGTATACCGCACATGACAGACTTAGAGGTCATCGAGGGCGTCAGCAGGGGAAGAAAAACAGGGCCTTTCGCTCCCTCTTCTGGATTTTCCGTAATAACAAAAATAGTATTACGATGCTACAAAAATATTTTCAAAACTTTATTTGCCTAATGAAATATTACTGTTATCTCTTACTCTTATATCAAATATTACTGTGTTCTATCATAACATACAAAACCAACATCAAACAGAATGAAACACTGGTTAAAATAATTCTTAATAAGCAGGCACTCATTGTATTAAACAAAATTGCATTTTTCGTAGACGAATCCCATATTTAGTAATTACTAAATTAAAAACTACCTTGTTTTCTTTCACCCATTTTATTGTGATAAACAAGCATTATACAAAGTCCACATAGTCTTTCAAACGACATAATAACACAATTATTACTATTAATTAACTAATTCTTTATTAAACAAAACCTTCTTCACTCCATATTTGTTCGGTGTGCATTGTGCCACCTACACATTAGTAAAGGAGATTAGTAAGTCTACATTATAATTAGCTGTACTTAACCATTGATAATTTCATAATAATAAGTATGTAAAGATGGTGCAGTGTCTAAAACATTCACAATTCTGCGAGTTTAATTAAGTACGGGTAATTAAAAATTAAAATATTAAGAATGTAATGAACCTACTTTAATTTTTTCTTATTGGTGACTCAGGGTGGGAGCAGATTCGTAGTTTTATAATTAATAATATATTTTGTATCACCTTGTGGACGCCAGGATAGTTTTGTATTTAACTTTCTATGTATAGATAATAGTTATAAATAATAATGAATGGTTGGCGAATATTGAAACAAATAAGTAAAAACAATTCTACATTACAATTAAAATATTTTATAGAAAAATATGTGTATTATATTTAAATATTATAAAAACAATAAATAACAACTGATGGTAGTTATCACTCAAAATCACATTACAGGTATATCTACTAATAAAGAAATCATCCCATTTACAAAAAATGTATTCTTCAGACCTCCGAGAATATAATTCAACCTTTCACCAATTGATTTGTAACTGAAAATTTGATACCTCGTTGATGATCAGGACTAATACATACTTCAATGTACGAAATATGCTTTAACTATCTTTGAACTCATTATACCTATACAGCGACTAAGACAGTTACATAGGCATTTGGTTCAATAACCTTAAAGGAAAAAATCGCACCTAAGTACTAAAAAACTTATTGTCTCAAAAAAATCTAAATTCAAATGAGTTAATGAGTATAATGCAGTTCAAATAAAAATATCTATAAAAGGTATTAATCACTAAACCTTAACTAAACCTAACTAAAACCTAACTAAAAAGAACACCAACACGTGGCCTCGCAATTCACTAAAGAATCCAAATTTCCACCTAACTGTATATAACTAAATAAGATACTACACACTACAAAAAGTCTATACTCTAACGTGATCGTTCTACAGGGTGTCCACCTAGTGCGCGTAAGTCCAATATCTGGGTTAATAAAAGAGATAACTTAATTTTTTTTTCTACAGGGTTGTCTAATATCCCGAGCTGCACAAAATGAAAATATATTTACATATTCAGGGTGTTCAGTTTTTCCTGGACAGGTACCAACTTCGTTTTTCTAAATGGAAATATATATTTTTTATTGCTTTTTCGAACTAAACCCTTGATTTTAGTAGGACTTTCATCAGCCTTCCCTATACCTAACTTAAACTGTTTTTGAAATATTGACGGGTGAATATTGACATTTTTGCAACTTTGACACCCTGTAAAATCTAAACGGTTTGAGATCAAGCAAAACGGTCTGCACATTCCTATCTTAACTTTTCATAAGCTATCGTTTGGTACTAATTTCAGAATTATCCAAAAATTTAAAATTTTCTGAAAATTTTGAAAATTTTTTATTCCTATATAAATTTGAAATTAGTACCAAACGATAGCTTATAAAAAGTTAAGATAGGAATGTGCAAACCGTTTTGCTTGATCTCAAACCGTTTAGATTTTACAGGGTGTCAAAGTTGCAAAAATGTCAATATTCACCCGTCAATATTTCAAAAACAGTTTAAGTTAGGTATAGGGAAGGCTGATGAAAGTCCTACTAAAATCAAGGGTTTAGTTCGAAAAAGCAATAAAAAATATATATTTCCATTTAGAAAAACGAAGTTGGTACCTGTCCAGGAAAAACTGAACACCCTGAATATGTAAATATATTTTCATTTTGTGCAGCTCGGGATATTAGACAACCCTGTAGAAAAAAAAATTAAGTTATCTCTTTTATTAACCCAGATATTGGACTTACGCGCACTAGGTGGACACCCTGTATATATCTATTTTCTCCCCACTATTATACCTACTCTGAAATTAACATGCTGAAATTTAATGAGTTATTAGAGGACCAGCATTACCTATGATGGCTAATTTATATATTGCCTAATAGTGACTATTCGTTAAAGGTAATATATTATTTCAACTTAATAAATTACATATTTCCACTGTCGAATTAGGTATTAAGATTTCGGAGATGCACGTAAAGCCGATGTAAAAAGGCACATGGAAATAAAGTTAGCCCTCATTGCAAGGGTACCGGATTTGTCTTATAATTGCAACAAAATTTCTTTTTAGTGTTATAAATTATATATCACGGGAAAGATCAAAAGATAAACTAGATCCCTATAGTAGGAAATTTCTTTTTGTTTAATACATGTATTTTAGAGAAAATAATTTTTGAAAATACGCTATTTTAGTACAAGATTGTTTGCCTGGAATTTTAAAAATAAAAAGAAATACCAAAAATTACTACTATAGGGACTTAGATTAATGTCTTATCTTTCAATACTTTTTTACTAAAAGTCGCTATCTTTTATAGTTTTTTTATAATTAAACACGAGACGAACGCCGATTTAGGGCTTATTTCGACCTAGTGAATGGACTCTTAAATATTTAATGAAATTCAAAAATATATACAAAATTAATTGTTACAAGAAACATTGTATAATGTTATATATATTTTTCTATTACAGATTTAAAAATTACAGATACAAATAAAACACATTCTCTATTTCAAAGCCGGTCCAGTCGAAAATACTTTTTTGATCAACCGCTATATAGGTGTACCCTTTAATCAGTAGGCAAAACTGATAATGAAGATTATGTGTTACATAGTTTCCAAGTGCCCTTGGAGACAGTGCCCTTCTATGCATATCAGTCATATCGTTACTAAATAATTAAATAACATCCCAATGAGTAGAATGGAAATAAGTAACTTCTTAGATGATCTGCTCTATTAACTGTTCCTAGATAGTAATCCAGGAATAGGTTCCCACCAGGTATTACCTGTTCCTGAATAGTACTCCAGGAACAGGTAAGAAGTCCTTTACAAAACAAAGACCAGAAAAGATAAGATGAAACAGTATAACAATATAAGATTGATTCCACATTTGATTGATTCTACTTTGGAGGCTGCAATAATGTATGTACCTAAATATACTTAAAAAAGTAAATAGTAATATTACATTAAATATCGTTGACCAGAAATACAGTACCAGAAAAAATGTTTAAAGTTTTATCACTATAAATACTTTCTTTATATTTTATAAATATTTTTTTTTTTAATGAATAATTCTGCCATACGATTTTACAGGAACATTGTAAAAATCCAAGAAAATGTAATTATTTTATGTTTCGGTAGAGCCTGTGATTAAATAGGTTGATTTTTTATAGTATATTTTGAATATTATGTATTGGCTTATTCAACTGTTTATATCTGTCCCTATATACGAATTAAGCCAAAAAGTTAACTAAGAAATAAATTTAATGAAATTATCAAATATTATGGCTCAATATTATTTTTAGATTGAGGTTTATTACATATTTTAAGCACATTTTCATACTAAAATCTCAAG
Organism: Pogonocherus hispidulus; assembly: GCA_963924545.1. Taxonomy (NCBI): domain Eukaryota; kingdom Metazoa; phylum Arthropoda; class Insecta; order Coleoptera; family Cerambycidae; genus Pogonocherus; species Pogonocherus hispidulus. The sequence goes on from OZ004696.1 coordinate 18,665,964, forward strand.
TATGAAAATTGGATTCAGATATGATTTAGCTCATTAATCAGCCCATTCAGAACAGAAAAAAAGTTTTGAATGTTGTCTGTTTTGTAAATAACAAATATTAATACTATAAAATTGAATTTGCTTTTACTTGATAAGAGTATGGCAATATTTGTGGCAATAAAAATAAATACCACTTAATACGAAACCCTTTGAACCAGTCCTGAAAAAAATGTTTCCTGATAAAACACCGAGATCGGACCCCTTTTAAATTTAACTTAATATAAAACATTCTGCTCTCTGTAGTCACTGATTCCAATATTTCAAATGCAAATACGGGTTGTGCGAAAAATCGATCAAAATGCCTTTTAATCATCAAAATAAACGGCCGAAGTATTTTTGCACAACTGTACTTTCGTATTTCAAGCTTTTTCTAACTTTATAGTTTCTGTTCCGTTTCTCCATTTATCTTGTTTAATAATGTAAAATATAATGCACTCTATTAGCTTAATATTGTATGTGTGAGACTACTTAGATTTAAAGAGTGAAAATTTAAACGCTGGGGTTTTTGAGTATGCTCTCCTCAAATGGCGTCCTCGTGACACTTTGCCGTTAACTTTCTTATTTTAAATGGAATACAACATATATTATTGCATTTTTGGAACAATGAATCGATGACAGATAATTAATTTATTTTAATATAATATGAAGATTTTGTTCTGCTTACCATTTCATAACCATCTTTGCAAGAAATTTAAAAATTTTTGTTATTGTAATTAAGAGTTTTAATATAAAAACAAAAAGAAATAAGTATAGGGAAGTGTAATACAGATGTCAGGGAATAAAATTCTTTATCATAATAAATGCGATAATATACAGGGTGTCCTATTTAAAAAATCTACTTTTCTTGGTACAAATATTTAAAAAATAGTTATTTGTTTAACTAGTACAAAAAATACACGTTTTCGGGACGAGAGAAAGAGTCGGCAATTTTACGAGTCTCGAAAACATATTTTTTGTACCTACGAGTTTAACATAATATTTTTTTCCAACCGCTTCTAATTAGCACCTCCAGTTTACCGATTCATCGGAGTCACTATCTGTTTCTATTTTTCTATTTAATTAAACTTCAATATATTATGTGACATGCAATGTCAATGTCAAATTACTTTTCGGTACTGTACAACTGTACAGGGTGTCCAAAATAAGATCCTCTATATCCTTATCTCAGAAAGTATAAAAGGTAGAGAAAAATGTTAAATGAGGAAGTTTTTTGTTTTTACCTGAATTTTTCATTTTTATAACTTTCTTGAATACAGGTTGTTCAGTTTCTCTGATCCAGGCATCAACTTTCTTTTTTTAAATGGGACATCTTATATTCAATTACGTTTTTGAACTCTCCTTAAAATTCTAGGTCGACATTGTTAAAAGTACCCTATACCTATCATTTACCGTTACGAAGATATTAGCATTTAAAGAAAAAAATCTGTAAAAAACACCTGCTCAAAAAATCTCGGCAAAACAAATAAGACATCCAAAAAAAATCTAAATAGGGTTTATTTCGTAGACAATTAGACTCAGACATTACTTCTATGGATCGATATTACCTGATTAATATACAGGGTGTTTTTGACAGATGGCTCAAACATGCATATGTTAAAATTCCAGAAAATCGAAAATCTCTTATGGAACACCCTGTGTATTATTACATTTTTGGATTCTCTATTAAATTTTAATCTTACTCTATATAACGTTCCCTATTCTTATTTTGCTTAGTTTTCAAGATATTGACGAAAATGTGGAAAAAATACCAGCTATTAATCATTATCGGCTATTATTAAAAATATATCTACTATTATTTGGTATATTATAGTAAGTGTGCCTTAATACTGATTAAGAATATATCATTTTATTAAAAACTAATATTTTACTATGGAAAATGATAGGTATAGAGCACTCTTAACAATGTCGACCTAGAATTTTAAGGAGAGTTCAAAAACGTAATTGAATATAGGGTGTCCCATTTAAAAAAAGAAAGTTGATGCCTGGATCAGAGAAACTGAACAACCTGTATTCAAGAAAGTTATAAAAATGAAAAATTCAGGTAAAAACAAAAAACTAATTATATATGGGGTATTATACATTTAAAATAAGAAAATTAACGGCAACTTTCGGTGTAGCGGGAAGTGTCACGAGGACCCCATTATTTTATTTGAGGAAAACATAGTCAAAAACCCAAGTGTCCAAATCTTCACTCTTTAAATCTAAGGAGTCTCATACTCTAATGGTTGGTCACCCTGAAACACCCTGTATATTTTATAAATCAAGGTTCGTAAACATGAAATAATTATAAATTTATTGTGTACCGATTTTCAATTCCCATAATGGTTATATATCTACTTATTCATGCTCATTCAGTAATAAATCCACTTATTCAACTATTATGAATGCTTTTGTATAAATAGAGTTCCATTAAGCTGATAGTTTGAAAATATGGATAAAGGATTTATATATAAAAATATGTATATTGATTTTCTAATTGGATACGTCTAATGTTCTCTGATTACTGTGGAACGTCGAAATATATTTACATACAGAAAAACAATCACCTATATGTAATAGTGTAATGAAGTTATGTATTTATTATGCTTAGTAGTTGAAACATGAGGGTAATAAACTGTTACTAATTTCACTCAAAGTGAGGGTCTTCATAATTTTTCAACCCCGTAAACCTAATTCGATCTCAAAAATAATAATTTCTATGATTCGGAGATTTTCTTTTAAGCAATATCTATTCGTTTACGTCTATTATACGTTATTCGATCTATTATTGTTTACCAAATTTTTACAGTTACATTTTTACGAAAATGTCTAAGAAATCCGGGTATTTAACCATTTGAAAATTGCAGAGGCAATGGGAATACAAGAGTCATATAAAATCCTGTCACGAATTGTGGGTATTATTAAAAACGTATGGTAGAAGTTTAGACAGATAATCGGAAAAGCCCTGAGTCCAGCAATTCATTAGTTGGTTTCGCTTACTCACATGTATCAGTCTATCGAACGCTTTAAACCAGCCTCGATATTGTGTCCCATTGAGAATGAACGTTGATTGATTAATTTATTAAAAAAGCTTGCTCCGATCCGCAAATATAAAACCTGCCTGCGACTAATGATAGCGGCCATACTTTGCCCGTGACATAAAATGCGAAATCCCGAACAAACTCTCCACCAACACCATCTATCAGTTTGCGATTCATTGAATTTGTTTTAAAATCTCCGTTTCGTTTCAAAATACTTTAACTAGCATTACTTTTACACCGTACTGAGTGACAAAATTAATTACCTACTACTACTTTTTGAATATTGATTGAAGATTGGTAATAGGTTCGGACGTAAGTATACCGAGAACATACCGAAGTATATCGAGTACTGAAACCATGTGATCTATTGTAGTTATCACCTAATAACCTCTTACTATTATATTATATTACTATTTCTAATTTACAGTAATAAGATATGTATGTATGTACAAGGTGGCCTGTTTAATATGGGCCTATACCTTATCTCAGAAACTACAAGTCCCATGGAAAAAAAAATACATGAAATTGTTTTTTTCAAAGTTATCTTCAATTTTTTATTATATTCAAATGTATAACCTGTTTATATACAGGGCGATGAACTAAAGTTCCTTTTTTTTAAATGGCACACCCTATATTTTATAACATTTTCAGAAAGCCCTTCTAAAGACAAGTTGAATGATATATGACATGATGGGTCTGACGCCCACCGTTTCGGAGTTATTAAGAATTATCTTCAGGAAAGAGCCTATATTAAAATGGTGCTAGAGAAGTTAATAATTAAGTTTTTGAGCGTCAACTTGCGCCAAGAGAATTCTAATTTTATTTACTTTATTATGTAATTACTCAATTTCAGTTTATAAAAAAATGTTTACCGTATTGAAACATTTCGAAAACCATAAATTCTCACGATTTTTTCAAATGAAACACCCTGTATATTGTTACATTTCATAAGTTTACGTTCAACAACTTAATTATTAACTTCTCTAGCACCATTTTTATATAGGCTATTTCCTGAAGATAATTCTCAAAAACCCCGAAACGGTGGGCGTCAGACCCATCATATTATATATCATTGAACTTGTCTTTAAAAGGGCTTTCTGAAAATGTAATAATATATAGGGTGTGCTATTTAAAAAAAAGGAACTTTAGTTCATCGCCCTGTATATAAACAGGTTATATATTTGAATATATTAAAAAATTGAAGATAACTTTGAAAAAAACAATTTCATATAATTTTCTTTTCCATAAGTCTTGTAGTTTCTGAGAGAAGGTATAGGCCCATATTAAACGTACATCTAATAGTAAGCAGTACAATTTCACTTAATTGTCTATGGTTAAGTCAAATCTAAAGAAAGAAAAAGGTTATTTAAAGCAGTGAAAATTACTTTTATTCACGACCACTATATTAGGAAGATTTAATACGTCTGTTTTCCGTAGATTCCATACACTGGTGGATTAAAATTCATAATACCTCTTATTGACAAATAAACAAACGCATGTCATAGAAACGACTCCAACACATTCTAGTTTTCAGCTCAAAATCAATATTCTTGGTCAATATCTATAAATTTTTCAAATCTGACGTTTTTCAAGACCAGAATTTTTCATCTGCTCTCACACGGCCTTCACTCTTCTAATTGACTGGTTTTGGCCCTGGTCGTGGATAAAACGTTGAATTACATATTAGGTATATTCGGAAATTAACAAGCCTTTGTAATAATTTATTTAAAATAGTAAAATCAAACAATTTTTACCCACTCATATGTCAATTTTACTTACTGAAGGGTAATTTATTTCAAAACTAATAATATACCTAATATGAACAATATTTATAATAATTACGTAATTTATGCTCGGCGCTTTGAATTTATATAAATATTAAACGTACAATTTTGATTACTGGAAATATTTATAACGGGAACACCAGTCTCGCACAAGATACTGGAATGCCCGAACTGGATGAGGTGGTCAGATTGGTATGAGATGGATTATTTGGCATCTGCAGCTTCAATTTTTATATCTTCTGGTAAAGCATCTTCATCACTATTTTCGTTTTCTTTATTAAATTCGCACATTTTTTATGATAATTTTAACCAAAAGTCACTAATATTGATAAAAGTCAAAACAAGTCGCGTTACTATAAACAAAATCCAGTAGGTACAAAACCGTGAACAGTATAGCGATCAAACCAATTTAACCTTTTTCTCAACTTTTGTTAAATATTTCCGCTCAAGAATAAAAGAGAATATTAGACACGACGGTAAAAAGGCTTGACCTCCTCGAGGAATTAATCCACTCGCTCCTTCGTCCCTCGTGGATCAACATTTTCCACTCACAGGTAAAGCATCTTTTTACCGCCTTATATAATAAATAACTAATCTAATTAGAGAAACCTCTGTTTTCAGTATCAATTAAAACTGTATTTGGAAATAACGATGTGCAGGTATTTCAACCCCCCCCCCCCCCTCTTAAGTCACAGTGTGTTGGACGAAAAATATTAAAGCTATTACATTTTATTAGATAATATATTACTTTTAAATATTTATTAAATTATAAAAATCATTTTCGTCTATCGAACATAACTTTTATATTTATTTATAAAAAACATACATATATTTTGAACAATCACCACTACCAGATGTTATTAAGAAAAAATATTTTATTGACTCAACTTTTGCTTAAAATATATAAGAAAATATTTCATAATCTGCAGGAAATTTTCCTCTTCTATAACCTCTTTATGTTTAACAAATTCTCCTTTGAAATCCAAAATATCACATCTTACCTCTAAGTAGTACATCGATTTCTCTTTCTTTTAACATATCACTGACTTAGTTCTCCACATAACATCAAAACACTATACTGCACTCCACGCGCGTTTCGCCAACCAAGTTGGCATCATCTGGAAATGATTAAAACTGAGTGCAGACTATGAGTGCAGTATAGTGTTTTGGTGTTATGTGGAGAACTAACTAAATAATTTCTTCACACCAAAGGTTCCAACCTCCTTCAAGGTCTTTCTTTTAACTTAAAATTTGTAAGTATATCCATATTGTGTTGAACAAATTAATTCACCATTTTCTTCAGTAATACTTATTAGCAAGTAGGTGACAAGGTACTCAGAGGTTGTTATTCTTAAGGATGTTGGTTTTTTGTTTGGTATTTATATTTCTGTTTCCTATGGGTTTATGAAGAATATCTGTGCATTTGACATAATAGAGTAACCAGAATGACTATAATATTCATAGGTATACCTAAAGAAAAACATTGAGGTATTAAATATTTATCTTATAAACTTATTTCAAAATATAAACTAAGTATTACTACAATATGTACTATAGTTACTTATTAGAGAAGAACATGGAGTACACAATGGAACACTGAAGAGCTTAGATGCTGAGTGATTAATATTTGTGAAGGCGAATATTTCTTCTTATATTGACTATCAAAACTGAAAAATAATTTAAGTTATTTAAACATTGTTGGTAGTGTATTTATTCAACAGTTTATCATATCATATATTTTTCTGGAACATGTTTTTTATAAATAATAGTGCGTCCTTGGCTTATCCTTTAACATTTGTAACTAAATATTGATATTTGAACTTTCCTCACAAAAGATATATTACATATAAATAGATATATTCAGGTATCTGAGTATATTGTGTAGAATCTAATTATTTTATTTGAAATATAACATTTATTTCCCACAAACATAGTACCGCTATGTATAACAAACCTCTGAAATTCCCAACAATATGAATATTAAAGTTAACTAAGATATTTTAAGTACCAGAATTTCTTAAATATCTGCAAGTATGTTATTTGTTAATGGGAAGTTGATATTTTTTGATATGTTATATTTAAGATCATAATTTGTTTTATAAACGTAATTCATTAATTTATAAACTAATAGTTTTTCCGGTTGACTATAACTCGCTACATTTATATTAGTAGGCAACAAATATACCAGCACGAACAGTTTAAAGTTTAAATCATACTTTGATATTATTTTGAAGTTATAGATATTGTCGTATTGGCACATATTTGAAATTACCCTTCAATCTCTGAAAACGTGCGTAAAGGTAGAAAATATATCCGCCATTCGATAGAGCGAATACCTAGATGTATATATCTATTTGTATCCATTGACCCAAAGAATATCTTGGATGGAAATATTTCAAATATTCTTTTATGATACGATTTCCTACGATCTCTCAACACACAAAATAACATTTCATAACAATGTTCCAACTATTCTAGATATTCTTTTACATCTACAGTCGTAATTGTTACATGGATGTTCTCATTAAATTAAGGTAGACACTTTTACAACAGTATGCAGAACTTGTGAAAAAATAAATAAAACAAAAATAATAATCTGTTAAGGGAAGTGTATCTTATTTTTCGTTTATCTTGAAAAGATAAAATTCTTTCGTTTTTAAGAAAGTTGTGTATATACACTTACTTTTTGGTATTGCATAGGTTCTACACTTTGCACATTTCCACCAGAAGTTATCACAACAATCCAAACCAAAACTAGAAATTTAAGTGAACACTTTAATATTTTGTTTATAATAAAACAAACATTTCCGTAAGCAAACATTTGGTACCCATATTTACTTAATCCTTGTCGTAAGTATTCGAACCTGGCAACGTTGCTTACTATTAATAGTATTATTTCCAAGATACGAATGTTAGAACAGGATAAAGGTGTCCATCTGAAAATGACGTCGCATAAGGATTCTGACATCGAGTAAAACAAAATGTTTGAAGGTTTTAAAATCAAAAAATGAAAAAGAAAAAATACCCCGGAATTATTTTTCAGAAAGTTACCTTCTGACATATATTCCAGAAATTGGTGGCACAGTCCATTATGCACATGTGAGTTGGAGGATTTATTTTCAGTAATATAATTTTCTCCATCTCTCAATCCCTCAATTTCCTGCAAACTTGGCAATGAAAGTGCTACTACTTTCACTTTGTTAATTGATGTTTTCAACGCTACCAGTTTTTTATATCCTCTCAACTTTTCCGGAGCAAAGAAATGCTCGCGTTATAATTAGATCATTTTAATTTAATCTTTAATTAAAAACTTCATACCTTCAAGATGGGGACCAATATTGACAAAGTCAATATCTATCTAGCTTCAAAGAGGCTTCCACTACCTACGTTACGCTTTTTATTTTATGCTACTTGCTTGTATTTCGTAATGCTATAATTATATTAAATTTTGAATCTATCTGATCAAAAAAGTACTTCTTTGTTATTACTACACTTCTCGATTATACAGGGTGTCCTAAAAACATACCGACAAACTTTAAGGGGTGGTAGGTGACACGGAAACAATCATTTTTTGGTAATAAATATATGTCCACAACTGAGCAGTTTTGGCAGAAAAAAGGAAAAATAGTTTTTTAATTTTTGTTTATTTCTATGATATATAGTTTATTACATACCGAGATGGAAAGTGTTTCATTCTTGTCGAGATAGAGATAAAGACAAAGTAGATATCTCCAAATTTTCGAAGTTATCGGGATTTTTAAAATAACAAAATCTAAGATATATATTCAAAAACTGAATCACTTTCGCCAATGAGAACATTGCGGTGTTTTTTAATAATGCACCTGATGATATGCTACCTAAAAAGTTGAACTCATAATTGGTGTATCGCATGTCAAGTGACGAATTATATAAAATGAAATTGGCTTATCGTGGAAAATAAGGTTCACATCGAAATTCCCACATGAAAACCTACCAGTCAAGAGTATTTATATATGTTGATTTTCGTTTAGACGTTCTAAATGAAAACTTTTTTTTACAATTACGATTTGGTAAAATCACTCGCCAGTCATTTGGCCACAATTCGATTTCCAAAAAAAAAAATTGCAGTGTTTCTAAAGCTTCCGTATTGTGAAACATACACGGGACACTGCTTCCGAAGAACGACAGCCACAATATTGGTAAATAGCGGTGGTGACATTCTCCAGGTGCAGATATTAGGGGGATGGAAATCTTCCACCGTGGCGGAAGGGTACGTCGACAAGTCTACAGATTCTCAGGTTAAAATTGACACAAAAATATCTGAGGAAATGCCAAACTCCAGTACTAAATACGTTGCCATTTCTACGCAGGATGTTCAGCATGGATTAACAATTTTTGTTACAATTTATTTAGTAAAATAATTGGTAATAGGTACTTAATATGAATAAAATTTACCTCGGTTGAAAGTGACATTTGTCTGGGTGGAAAGTAATCACTTTCCCACCTGGTATATGTCACTTTCCATCAGGATATATGAAGTCAGAAATATGTTTCTTTCAAATTTAATTTAAGTATGAAATATCAACGTTACAGACAATGACGGTTGTAAATAAAATAATTAATATTCATTTACAAAAAATGTTCAGGAGGACATTAATAAATCACTTTTTGTACGTGTTGTACTTTGTTTTATTGATAAATAAATGAAGGTTTACAATAAGTAATCAAAATGTTGATTACCATTTGCTTCAATACAAAGATTGCGTCGTCGATTCATTGACTTCCGGACTGTATGGAATATTTCGGGAATAGCTTCAACATGTGTGCTTCAACTGGCCATTACTCTTGCTAAGAGATCTTCCTCATTACGACTAGGCCTTTCGTAGTCTAAAGATTTCTGATGAGCCTAAAATAAAAAATCCAGGCGGTTGAGATCGGGAGAACGCGCGGATCAGGCCACGGGACCTCCTCTTCCAATCAACCGGCGGGAAAATTGCTGGTCCAGATACTGGCGCACATTCAAACCAAAATGTGGGTGCCTCGTCATGTTGAAACCACATGTTATTTTTAATGTCTAAAAGGACATTTTCTGATAATAAAGGCAAAATATTTTGCATAAAATGGAGATAAATATCTCCGTAATATCTCCGTTCAAACGAGCAAGCAGCAAGTGAACTATTAGATTATCTCCAACAATACCAGCCCACATGTTTACAGAAAATTGTTACTGGTGTCTTCTAGAGACCACAGTGGGAGGAAATTCATTATGCCAAATGTGGCTGTTTCTACCACTAAAATAACCATCGCGCGTGAAACGTGCCTCATCAGAAAACAATACGATTGTTCCAAAGTGAGGTTCTATTAAATTGTGATCCAAAAACCATTGTCAAAAAGCTAATTGATGTGGATAATCTTTAGGATTGCGCGAACACTTGTGGATTGATTTTCCTCCACATAGTGTAAAACGCCTTCTTCAAATTCAATCGTAAGATCTGTTCTCGAACGACCACCACTACCACCAGGAGGCTTTCGGTTCCCACTTTCTCTAAGGCAACGATGGATGGAAGCAAAGGTTGTATGATGAGGTTGCTGGCATTCTGGATATCTCTGTCCTTACAGGCGTGCAGCTTTTCTTCCATTACAATTTGCTGCATCATAAGCAAGCTGCATATCGGTAAGTTCTTGAAGTGAGAAATTATCATCCATTTTCAATACAAACTTTGAATTAAAAATTAACAAAGTTAATGTTCTAATGCCAACTAAATAAGTTATAAATAATATGGTCTTAAAATTGGAATCTTTGGAATATTTATTGTGAGTAAGATTTTTTCTCCCAACAGGAAGCGTAGTTGAAACAAAAAATGTTAAACGAAATACACTGGTGTTCAACCAAATCAAGAATTAATTTAGTTATTTGGGTACGATTTAAAACATTTTATTTACTTTATTTAACATAAAGTTTCTCGGTATGTTTTTGGGACACCCTGTTTTAAAGGTGCTTCAAGGTAAGTACAAAATAGTACGTCGGGAATCCCTCACATAATTTTGTTTAAGCAAGATGTTACTTCTAAGATTATTGTCTTAATTTTGACAGTTTAATATATAAAGTTAAAATCTGAAGAGCAGCCTGCTCAACATTTACATTTTAATCATAGAACAATGAAAAGCTTTCCGGAGAAATATATCTACTGCTTCCTTACTCGTATAAATAAGTTTATATAAGAAATACAATTCCAAGGAAGGCAGCTCAATAATTAACCGATTTATGTTGCCCGAACTTTCAAATTGGTGGAGTAAATTGTTTGATTAGAGCTTCTACATAATGAGTACAATCCTATGTTAATGGTTTTTTAAATGTTTTGCAAAACAGACTGACAACTTTGTCAATCCTCGATTTTTCATTTCAAAAAAGTGCACATTACCTGCATCTTCATACGGGTAATATCGCTACAAATAGATTGTTTAAAAGTGATTTTTAAGACGCCTTGAAAAAAATAGTGGTAAACGAAAAATATTTGTAAAATGTCTATAAGGCTAATATGGCTGGATCTGGAGTAAAAGTGGGTACAGTGTTCTTCGGAGCTGCTTGATGATGCGTTATTATCTTCAACATCTCCCAAAACAATATGTTACCAATCTAAAGTCGCAGGCAGTACTGGTAAGTCTGCATTGTGAAGAACAGGTCTTATGACAGAGGGCAAATTCGGATATTGCGTTTTCTATTTTGGAATAACCTTCATTCTTTGTCATACACAAATAGCAATCTTAGAAATGATTGGTGAATTCTCGCTATAGCATTGGAACTGCAAAAGGTATACTTGTTCCCTTCCCTCTCATCCAATGCATCAATGACACGCTATAGCTGACACAGCACACGTGGAAACCACTAACCACTACTTGTCTTGATCTCCAATTAAAAAGAAACTATGAATCATGAAAACTCAGCACAAATAAGTTTCAGAAAATATCTACATATTTAACCACTCAATGTTATTGTACAAAGTAGGTCAAATTATAATGTAATAAATTTTTAGTTACACCAAAGAGATATTAATCAATCATACGTTCACTTCCTGAGCAATATTTAAAATTACAGATAAGTAAATTTTATATAACTGCGCATTCGCCATATTACAGGAAATGAATGAGAACTTGTCACACGGAAAAATATTCTTGCTAAATATAAACATCTAGAATAAAAATATTAAAATAGAAGGATATACTCGTGCCACTCTTTCTAAATTTAATTGGAATTCTTCCGTTTTCCTGTTTTTTATTATTTTACAGGTGTGGTGTAATCCCAAAAAAGACTACAATGAATCATGAAAATGCACCAGAAATAAGTTGCAGACATTATCTAGAATTATATATATTGAGAATATGAGTATAGGAAATATCTTTTCATCATTATAACTGTAGACATCCATTGCCTTTAATTTTATTTTATAAGGTAAATCTGTTACTGTAATCTAAAATACAATAAAAATACCTTTTTTATCCTATACTAGGCAAAAATTCTATTTTCCTGAGCCTTTAGCAGCACGAAAGTAGGCATTTGCACGGCGCATTTGGTGCCTCCTTTATCTGTCATCGTAGCGTCGTTTAATTTCACATTATAAAGTAATTTTAAGTGAACACATCATTATTGTTACCATTAATTATTAAACAATGGACGACACAAGTATCCCGGGGACATTTCAAGCGTCTGAAAGTGATGAAAGCATGGAAGAAACTGTATGGAAGCTTCACTTGTCAGAGAACCTCCAGATGTGACATATCATCATGAATATCATGATTTAATTTCAACAACAGTTTCAGAACAAACCCAGTTATTGAGTTTATCTAAACGAGGTATTGCCTTGCTAATTCCACTATTCATAATCCTGTATTTAATATCAATATGTCAAAGAACAAATTTTTTTTGTAAATTATTGATTGTTATATAAAAAAGTTTTGAAGTTAATGATTTTTTTCTTGTGATTTGATTGATTTCTTTCAGCAAGCCTTTCCCTCGTCCCGAAAACGTATATTTTTTGTACTAGTTAAATAAATAACTATTATTATATTATTAGCTACTTATTAATGGAACAGCTCTATGGTTTATCATTGTTTATATAATAGAAACGCAATATTTAAAACTAGAAATATTGACCAAAATAAAACTGATTTAATAATTATTATTGTGATCAAAATATGTACAATGAATTGTATTTATCAAATTCCCTGTGAATGCAATAAAGACTTGTAAATTCTATCAAGACCTGCATCATATTATATTATATTATCATTCTCTCTCGCTCTTTTCCTAGAGATAGTTCTCATAATTTGTCACACTTTTATCAGAGCATATTCCAAACAAAAACCATAAATTATTAAGGTATGACGAAATTGGCACTGATTTCCTTAAGAATCAAGAGACTTGGCCTGGACTAAATGAGTATAAATTGTACAACGTGATAGGACTTTGAGATAAGAATATCACAGATAAATCGTAGATAGATAATAATCTACTAGTGGACAATTTATTTAAAAATTGTCTGGCAGAATGGAGATCTCCCACGTCCTCTGGTTTGAGCTATCGAGACACTAAAGCCTGATCGCGTGACCACCGGCTCGCCTAGATGCGCAGTCTTTTGATTTTTTTTCTTAAATTAAAAATACCATATAAATTACCAAACCAATACCACAACCCCCAAATTCAAAGCCAAAGACTGTTAAAAGGAAGTAACCCATTGAAAAAATACAAACACCCTATAGCCACCGGTATTGTTTGTACCGGAGCTAGAGATTCAACTAGCTGTAGCGGTAATATATTGTAATTTCTTTATTGTAATCTCTATAATTTTTCCTTTCAAGTCCGATTATGGTGGACCAGTAAAATTGGTGAAACTTTGAAGCAAATTTATTGTGGTACTCTATCAGATAAATTGCAAGCTGAATTTAGAAACCCCTATGATTAATTCAGTCAGATATTTTAACCCTAATTCCAATGACAAAGTAACATTCGATGGAGGTCAATAACACTGGAAAAAATTGTCGTGGAACTATTGACAAATATTGTCAGGCAAATAAGGACGCCAACAATTTATGTTGACGATCTCTGCAATAATTGTAAAAGTATTATCTACAAATTGTAAACTGCAAATGCAAACTGTAAACAAAACTTTCACATTTTTCTTCTTGGATAAAAAAAGAACGCACGCATTCTTTGAAGGCCCAATGAAAGTTGTTTTATAAATATTTTCTGCCCCGGATTTCAACACCTTGTATCGGCGCCATACTTTAGCGCATTAGGTTACATTTGCAACTTTTTGATTTATTTTCCTATCAGGAATCCATTACATCCCATGGGACTCCGTATTTCAAGTTACTGCGAGAACTCTCTGCAGTTTCGGTGTCTACGCAAATAGATTAACGGGTGATACAGAACTATATTAACTTCCTTATCAAGACTCTATAAACATCCTAGGCGTACGACTCGGTCCGTTATTTACGATCGGATCATTACTATTAATCCGGAAATTAATCAAATAAATCTTCGACTATTAATTGGCGGGATTGAAAAGAAATTAATTATAATTTGTTTATGGGACGTGATGCGGGCTATCAATCAGTGGAATTTCCATGAGAGAATCGCCGATGACTATAAATCTTCACTCGGGAATCAATAGGGACGTGTCACTCTTTAACCCACCACTATTTCGTTATGAGCCCGAGTCTCGAGGGAGAGCAATATGTCATAGAGGATTCACGGTAGCAGTGCAGCTCGCCGCTAGTTTTTTTTCTCCTAGCTCGCGTCTGAAAAGGTTCACGGTGGACATAATTTTTAGTAAAGTAAATATCCCTTGAGTGGTATATATGGAGACAACAATGGGAAATGGATTGTGTAATGCACGTATATAATGTACACCTTTAGTAAATTTTATAACTAATAATTTTTCACCAGGAAAATATGTGTGAAACCAATTTATCCAACTAGTACCTGTACAGAAACCTTTCAGGTAAATGGATTGCAGTTCCTTGTACAGGGAAGAGGCTTCAAGCCAAATTATCTGAAACGACAATCTTTTGTCTACTGTGGGTATATACAGTTCTGTATGGTTGTCATAAGACATAATAGTATATTCTGGAACAAGTTTTGACATAGTATATTCCGCACAAGTAATCAAACCTTCTCCAGAGCAAGACGAGGACGGACTACAAGTGCGGAATATCCTTTTCAAACGTTTTATGACGTACTTTTTCTACAATAATAATTTCTAAGCTCATTAAATGACCACAAATTTAAAAAAGTATAGACTAAAAATTCAACTTATTTGTTAATTGAGGAGATAAAGCGTTTGAATTAAATCGTCCCCGACTTCGTAAGAGTCAGAGTGTAGCTCCTAGTTAAGAATTGTATCGAAATTGTTCAGAAGCAAATAATACAATTCATATTGCAGAAGTATGATTTTTTATAATATTTAGATACAAGGTGTATTGACAATTCCAAGAAAATGCCAGTTCATATAAATCCTTGAGGTTAAGTTGTATTTTAAGCACGAGCTATAAAATTTGGTAAATTGATCATATCAGACGTTCCTGCTAGGTGGCATTTAGAAGATTGCAATCAGATTTTAATGAGTTATAACCTCTGGATCATTAAATCGTTAGCATGTAAATGGTAAGCTTAAAAATTTAAGACAGGGATTGGTATGAAAACTATATAGGTCAATACACAGGACTGCTCATGTGTTTGTTTCAGTTATTAACGTACAAAAAACAAGGTCATAACTGTTATACACGTATTCCTTTTCCTACTGATAAAAGCTAGGAATAATGTAGACATTAAGAAGCACCGAGACAAAACAATTAATTACTAGGCATATGACTTCAACAACACGTGAACTTCCAAAATGCTTTTATACAGCACAGAAGTGGTAATAAAGTTAAATTTGAATTATGATTAATGTATCTGAATTAGTTCAGTACAATAATTACTGTATTACCTTTCCTACTGATAAAAACTAGGAATAATCTAAAACTAGGAAAAACTGAAAATAATTTATCTAGTTTTCAGGGAATGAATTCAGGGTTTTAAGGATTGGCAGGGTATATTCAGTCAGCTACACGCCTATATATCATACGTTGGGGAGCGGCGTCGGTTCTCGCCAAAATCACAATGTATTTAAATGACAAGTTCTTTTTTATTATGTTTATATTCCAGGTTATATTAAATTTCATCAAAAGTTTACTTTCATATACGAATGGGTACCCCTGAGAGTTTTATAAAATTTCAGATTCATTACTTTCGAGTAACTCTAACTGAAGAACAGTTTGTTGAATCAATACAGTCGATAGCCCGGGGTCTGGAGTCATAATTTTTAAATCCAGAGGTATCCATGTCGTTCTGGTTCACGCTGAACCGATAATTTCCATTTCACTTCTGATTCGTATATAAGAATTGCACGGAGAGAATCCAAAATACGATGAGAGAATACTTGCCTTGCTGGTTATTAATATGAGAGATTAATATAGGTACGTGGTTGACTGCGTCTCTGACTGAGGTTTTCCGGGTTTCTCTCATATCCGCACTAAACTGTAGTTAGGGTTTATCAATTTTAGTTGCTCCTGGGCGCTAATTTGGTCGGTAAAATAGTAATAATATGTCTTCTCGCAAACAAGTATCATATTTTTGGGCTGATCCTTATGATTATAGGGTTAACGATATTTTTATACGGTATTGTATTATATTTGTTATATAATACAGGCTTCTCTCCATTGGGATCTCTGAAACTGTAAGAGATTCGAGGAAGCTTAAATGGGGGCATAGTTGCGTAATCAGGGGACCAACATAATGCCCTAGAAGAGTCAAGACTAACTTGATCAGGATTTGAAATATTTGAAAAAACCGAAATTTCGAAAATTCGTTTTTATTTTTGCAACTTTATTTAAGCAGTTACTGAAAAAATTAAGAGAACTTTCTCGAAGCAACTTTCTGTCGCCTATTGGTCAAGATATTTAGATTTTCAATGTGATGTTTCATTTTTCCAGAAACATCATTAACTTCTAAATGTAAATATAATGGAGAGAACTTTCTTAAAGCACCTTTCTGTCGTCTATTGGCCAAGATAGTTATATTTTCAATGTGATGTTTCATTTTTCCAGTGTGGTTATTATAATTCTTATTACTTGCCATATGCTTTATACAAAAAGGTAAGTGCGCTAAGTATTGATTTGAAACATATTTGAAATTAAAAATGCTGCTATAGAAAACTCAATGGATTGAGCTTCAGTTCAAGGTTACAGCTTAAAGAGCTTTGGGGTAATGCGATATTGATGCGTGAAATCTCTGTAATTCCAGAATTCATCATTGTATAATCGAATACAAACATAAAATTTTATTGAAAGGTCCTGAGCATTATTAAATAAAAAATTGATTTACTGAATAGTGATTCTTTGATTGTCTTTATTATTAATATTTAAATATAACAAAATTGCGAAGCGAAAACCAATTTGGAAACATTATTTTTGCTGCAATCTGAGTAGAAAAATCAATTAGCAATGAAACATCTCATAGAATATGTGCTAACAAATTGCAGGTCAACTTTAACATTAACATTCCTGAAAAAGATTTTGAATGGTGTTTCACAGTACCTAGACAAGAATGAGAAATGTATATTCTTGATTAAATAACAATCATATCAACAATCAACATTTCATTATATTCATCAGGAATCAGACAATGCAAGAAGTCAAAACACTATCTGGCTAACGTTTTGCTAATTTTTGCACAAACTTCCTCGGGGTGGTTTGTTCAAGACAATGTATATTTACCGCAACCAAATTTTTCACTTTGAATTATGTAAATAAATATTACCTTGACTACATTATTTGAAATATTCTACATGAATAAAGCTTGATTACACAAAAACATTTTTATCTAGTTTAGGTCATCACTAGTAATGAAGAAAACATGGCAAAATCACATGGTCATAATTATAAACTTGCCTAAAAATTGACTCTGAAGCAATGTTTCAGTCATTGCATTCAAATACTGGAAAGTATGAAAATCCTGGAACAGCTTTACAAAAGTGAAGTTGATAATAAAACTAATAAAATCCAATAACAATAACTGATAAGCCTTGGTGTTCTTCTTTAAGAATATAAAGAATTTTTCGTCAAAAATTAATAATATGCATCAGGTAACTCTAAATAACCCCAAATACTTGTTATTTACAGATGATATTCCAAGATAGATTTCTCCCTTAAAAATTATAGCAGCCACTAAAGTGACAAGTCGGCTCCCCCTCGGCAATTTATTTCCTTTTATTATGAGCCTCCAACACAATCCATTTGGAATCAATCATAAATATTTCCCTTAGTACAAATTTCCTCGAAGTTAAGCGTTAAGTTTGATTTATTCGATTAAACTGTTGAGAAAGCAGTAATTTAAAACCAACAGCGAAATTTAAAATTAGCTTCAGGAAAATCCAGGACATTTAGGAGACTTAATCTTGCGTTTACTCAACCAGTGTACACAGGCAAAAAAAGCAAAAAGACTCAAAACATAAAACGTCCTGCCCGAACAGTATAGCATACAAGAAAGCTGTGAATAATTCGGATATACTGAGTCAGCTTCTTGGGATACTACTAATTGAATTACGGAAAAGTGGAGTTCGACCACAAAGATAAGATTGTGCCGGAAGTTGACCCAGGAAATATGCGACATAAACGCGCTCGCTATATTTTAGAGCTAGAAAGGGCTTATTGCGGATTCTGGGAAGTCGAACGGAAGCTCGAATAGACGCTCGCACACTTCAAGTTCTTATTACAGCAGGAATAATATGACACTGACTGATGTAAAATCATTTTATTACTAGAATATAAAATGGCGATAGTAAAAAGAGGTAATGAAAATTGAACGTATTCTACAAAAATTATGTAGACAGTATTGATTTACTTTATATAAAAGAAGCAAATAATACACTTTCTAGTAAGTACTCCTTTAGTCAAATATAATTAATAGGAAAAATCATCCCTGCAAATTGAGTTACTTAGCGCTTTATTTTTCGATTTTTCTTTGATTCACGAAGATAGAAAAACTGTATTAACTCTTTGTCCTCTTCTAGAGATCATTTTATGCGCTTGGCTTCTAATTTGAAGATTTATGTCTTATTGATTGATTATTTCCAAACCTCCTGTCCCTGGCCGTAGTTTTCAGTCCTTCTATGCTTTTTATTCCTTATCTACTTGGATATTTCTAGGTCTACGTCGGTATTTTCGTTTTCTCAGTCCAGATCTCTATTTTTTCTGTTCGTATTGTTAAATTTCATTGTTTTGCAACAGTTAATATCAACTTTTATCAGAAGATGATCAATCCCTTATAAATATTACCATAAATCTATTAATTAATACATATTGGAGTATGTATCAGCTATCAGAACTATATTATTAGCAGATAGAAGGTAGCATCTACTTTATTGGGCTCATATTGGTATCACTAATATGATTGTAGATATCACATCGAGTGTACGATGTTGCTTTGTCGTTTCTCTCATGTCTTGCAATATCTTATTCATTATTATAAAATATACAGGATGGCCTGTCGACAACGAAACAGACAGAATATATTGGAAACTGGACACTTCTGTCAAAAAAGCAGAAACACGTCAATTTTGTTTTGGAGGGGCAAAGCTTTTGGGTTTAGTTTCAAGAGGGTCAAGCGGTGGTCAGCATCTAAAATATTAAATTGGAAGGAACCACATGGCACGTATTACACTAGCATCAAAATAAATTTTTAGCATCTAAGAAAGAGAGTTTTGATAGATTGAATTACTACAAATTTGAAAATTCGCAAAAAATACATCTGAGCAGATAAAAAAACTTTAGACCAACAAAAAGAAAACCCATTTCTACCTCTAAATGTCTGCAACTTGCTATCTCTTACCGTTTCTGAATAATTAATTTTTAACATATGCCTTGCAAGTGTTTGACATCAAAGTTAAAACGGCGAGCCAACGGTTAGAGCAAATGGTCGACTATGGGGTATCAGATGATTCCAAATTTTATGGAGTATATTAAAATGAAGAGTAAATTGGGGAGATTCTATTGTCGGTAGCGTATGGGACACCCTGTATACTTGAAAATATTTTTACAATATGCAGCTCAAAAAATTAAGGGAACATGGTATTTTCAATTTTCGTCTACCTTTATTAAAACTATGACTCCATTTATCAATATATTCAATACCCAGAAATCAATTCATGAAAATCTCATTACTCCTGACTGTTGTTTATATCAACTGTTATTGTAACGAACCAGAGCGCTAATATAATTTCTGGATGTGAATAGGTGACAGCGTGATTGTTGCCTATTGAAAATAATTGAAAAACACTGACAAAACTGGGACAGTATTATGCCTGAAAAAACAAGAGTTTGTTTGTTTTCCTTCTATTTATTTGATATATTACAATTTCGCAGCGAAATTGAAAGATTAGTTAAAAGTAGTGCAGAATATTGTAAACATCCGGCAATGGATTGTTTATCATTAAAAAATGTCTCTTAAGAAGTGTTTACACAAAACTTTTTAACAACCTACCGAAATAATTTATTTTTATAAATAGCAGTTTTCTCTTTATAATTTTTTATGAGTAAGTATTCCACATTCATTTGCTATAGATTTGATTGTATTTTTCATATTTCGTTTTGCTGTATGCACTTTTACATTTCCTAACTACACATGCATGTTTTTTTGTTCTATAAAACTACTACTGCCAAGTTCCTAATACAAACTCATATATAGACCAGAGCTAATATTATTTATTTGGCTTCATTATTTACGGTATTTATTTTTTATTTTAGTAGTAATACCCGCAACAAAGTGAAATCGCAATTTTTTGAGTCAGGTGAGGTGGTCACGTAGAATGAAAATTAGATGAAGAAACTAAAAAGCTAGTCCGTTCATAAAAATATTAATAATAATAACAATAATAATAATAATTAATAGTAATAATAATAATAATAATAATAATAATAATAATAATAATTTTTTTTTTTTTAGTGAGGTCGCTGGCTTCCCGGCGGACACATCTGTGAGTGAGCCCGCTGCGATTCTGGTAATCCCACACTATCCGGCAGTGCGGACCCTGCTGGATGCCTTTTTGAAGGTTTTTCCACCGCCCTCTTAAAAAAAAAAAAAAAAAAAAAATAATAATAATAATAATAATAATAATAATAATAATAATAATAATAATAATAATGCATTCTCGGTCTATATCCATAGACACAATTCGGCTTTACGAGTACTTTACTACTTTCTACGGCACTCGTACGAGATAGACGAAACACCAGTGCTGTCATACGCTCCCGGGGGATATTGAGTCCGTTATGGGGAATGAAAAGTGCCGAATCTATTGGAACTACTCAAGCAGATGCGAGCCAATAAGCTTGATGTGGTCCTCCTCGACCACCAGCTCAAGACAATGTTTGTCATCAAATTCTCAGTTTCTGCCGAAACCAACATTGTCTTGAAATAGGAAGAGAAACGGATGAAATATGAGGTCTTCTTTTCGAACTCCGCAGAGTCCATCCAGAACATACTGTGAAGCTTGTGGTACTGATAATAGGAGCCCTCGGTGGAGCAAGAGATGCAGTGCTTTTGGACCGGCATGCGGAAATTCGGAAGATCTTCTAGCTGGAAGAATGCAGAAGGCGGCTATTCTCGGCTCTTTACGTCTACTCAGGGCACACGATTCCCGGTCTCAGTAGTTACTCACCTCACGGACGTGGGGAGTATCTACTGATAAAACCACCACCAGCGGCTGACCCTGAGAATCGGAGCCAGAGATCCGGTCGACTGGATCACAACATAATAATAATAATAATAATAATAATAATAATAATAATAATAATAATAATAATAATAATAATAATAATAATAATAATAATAATAATAATAATAATATTAATAATAATAATAATAAAAATAATAAGGGAAATTATTAAGGGGAATTATTAGAAGCACAGCAAAAGGGTTTTCGATTCTCTGAACAAAAAACGAAAGTGATTCACTTCTGTCGTCTTAGATCGGAGCATAATGAACCTCAATTAACACTGAATAATCGGGCCATCCAAAATGTAGATTCTCTAAAATTCTTAGGATTAATATTTGATAAAAAACTTACCTGGGACATGCATATTCGGGACCTACTAACTAGGTGTAAATTTACACTGAATATACTAAGGTGTTTGTCTAATGCTAGATGGGGGGCTGAAAAAGAAGTACTACTCACCGTGTATAAAACACTCATTCTATCCAAAATGGATTACGGTTCCATAGTCTACTCTTCAGCACGTCCATCAAGACTTAAATTATTAGACGTTATCCAAAATACAGCTCTCAGGCTATCTACAGGAGCTTTCAGAACAAGTCCAATAGAAGCACTGGAAGTAGACGCAGGTATTTGCCCACTTACTTTAAGAAGAGATAGGCTAATGGCTAACTATGCGACATCGATAAAATCTCAACCACAGCATCCTAATTTTAAAATCCTATTCGAGTCTGAAAATGATATCTATAACATCAGATCCACTATCACCAAACCCCTTACGGCCCGCATCAATAGAGGAATTCTACATCCAGACATATATCCGAAAACTTTTTCCTCTGACCTACCATGGCAGTTTGCTGTTCCAAATCAAAATTTGGAATGCACAACATTCCAAAAAAATGAAACAAATCCAACCATCTTAAAAACATACTTTAATAATATTCTACATAACTATACAGGTGCAGAAGTAATATATACGGATGGATCTAAAATGGAAAATGGAGTAGGCTGTGCAATTGTAATAGAAGACGAAGTTCACTCGTGGTCCTTACCTAAAATAACCAGTATATATACGGCTGAAATGTATGATATTTGGCAAGCTATCCATTATTGTGAGTTTTCCACAAAGCAGAAATTTCTTATATGTACAGATTCTCTCAGCTCCCTGCAATCAATCAAAAATATATTTAATACAGACCCATTAACCCAAAACATACTTACCCTGTTAAATTGGTTGAAACACTTAAACAAAAAAGTGGAGTTTGTTTTCACACCGGGCCACGTAGGAATACCAGGGAACGAAAAGGCAGATAAATCCGCTCGCTTGGCAGCGAATAATAATAATATTGATGATGGTATCCCTGTAAGAGATGAAGATGTCATTGTTGAGATTAAAAGAGAATATGAAAGGAAGTGGCAAATAAAGTGGAGCGCCAAGGAAATAGGTTATAAAACAATACATCCAAATGTAACTACTTGGAAATCTGTATTAAAACTAACTCGACGAGAGCAGGTAGTAATTTCACGGATTAGAATTGGACATACTCATCTAACATCCTTTCATTTACTCAGAGGAGAAAGAGCTCCAAGATGTTCTAGATGCCGAGTAACAATAACAGTAGAACACATCTTGATAGAGTGTCCCATATATGCATGCTTTCGACAACTGCTGAACCTAGATAACACCTTACAAAAAATTCTAGCAAATAATAAAGAATCGATTAATAAATTACTGGTATTCCTCAAAGTTATCGATATATTCGCAAAACTATAATCTTTACTGTATCTACCAAAAAAAAATATATTGCTTATAATACACGGAAATTGTACTTACATTATAATAATAATGATGAGGCTAATGACCTAAGCTGTCGATGCCAAAAAAAAAAAAAACTTATTTGTGGTGCAACGTCATGAGTAATTTTCTTTTCTTTTGGAATTACCTACACCACCTCTAAAATAATAAAACAACAGAAATCCAGAACTATTCAAAATAGATATCGAGTATAATATCTAGACACTACACTTTCAATATTTACTCTGAATACTACTACTGGTTTTCTCTTTTTTTATTATTTTACAGGTGGTGTCAGTTTAACTACCCAAAAAAACTCGGAGCCTAGCTCAATTCCCTCCATTACAGACTACAGTCGTAAATCTCTCAAAGCTTCTGAAATAAAATATCTATAAATAATGTGATTTGAAAATAAACGAATTATTAATGTTTCTAATCTTCAAGGCGTATATGTTTTAAGTTTTAATTATCATAATCACTCCACAATAGAACAATTCCCTAATATTGTATACATTGATTATTGCTATTGTATTAGTATTATGTCAACTGTAACTTTGATAGTATCTAAGTCAATCAGGACGTAATTGAGTATGAATTATTATTATGTGGATTAATCTACTACATCAGCTAATTTGATTAATTATGTTAGGCCGACAAGACCCTAGGTGCCACCCACACATGCATGTACAAGAGAACGACGGTGGGACTTTTGGTTGAAGGATATCACTGATTCACAATAAAGGTTCGTTTGGTATAACTTTCTGTATATAACGTATTTAAGTAAATATACAACGTTGCTCATTAGTGCGGTAAAGTTCAATATCGGCCCTAGTAAGGGTACCGGAAAAAACTTTCATACAGTGAGATATAGTGCCAAAAGATGCACATTTTAAAAATATTTTGCAATATACAGAGTGACACTACAGTGATAGAGTTTCTTCAATGCCATTTTTTTCAATGGATTGCTATAGATATTTTAATATTTTTCAAATCATAAGAAAATTATGTTTTCACCGATGTGCCCATTTTCGACTTTTGATGAGGCGTTGCTGAGTTATTCAAAAGATTGTGAAAATTTCGGTAGGGACAAGTTTTAACAAATAAACCTGCCGTATGAAAATTACAGTCAATTAAGAATTAATATTTTGTGATTACATAGCCAAGGGACCTACTTAAATCTTGCATCCGCCGAATAATGATTATATCATACAGAGTGTTTTTTTGCATAAACGCCAATGTAATAAATTTCAAAGAACATTTTAAAAAGCAATTAAACTGTCCAAATGCCCAATTTTATGCAAAAATCTGAAATATCTAGAAATATCTTATAAGATAAGTAATGGTTACGATAACAATATGTGCCGCTTATAATTCTAATTTAAGGGTTAAATAGCGATTGCGAAAAATTATAAAATCAATGGTTGATTTTTCCGTCCACTTCATAACATAATTCTAAATATAAAAATAAAACTGAAAATAAATCGCGACTTCTTTGATGCGACGGCGAAATACCGACAACTGATAGGACGCATTGATATTACTGTTACGTTGTTACGCTGTTACGCAGTGCCGTCCAAACTTGTTGGAGCAAACTTGTTGCATGTCTCTACGCACCTTAAGAGCCTCGTCTCCGGTGAGGGAGTAGACCACTCAGTTGTGTCCATCTCTGTGTCCTCATAGGTATCTTCAAGTCATATTTATTTATTTGTATAATCTCATTTTGTAATAAACATGGTTAAAAAACCAAATAAAAACAATACGAGACTGCAACAGTGATAAATGTAATAGATGCACCAAAAAGAATGGATAATAGAAAACAAGGAAAATAACAACATCATTAGATCATAAGATTTGTATATGCTCATTGGTAATGAATTTCTTAACATTTTTTCATTGAATACCCACAAAAGTATGATTTAAAACGAAATGAATGTTTTTTATTCTAAAATATGTATATACTTGCAGTTAATCGCCTGGTGTATTTTTGAGTGCATTAAAAAACTATCTAATCAGTTTTTAAATTATGTCGTGAATAAAACGATGAATTTTGCAAATATTTATAGTTTTTGTTTTTGAAAGTAGCAACACCAGAGCATTATTTAATGAAGTAGGAACAATTAGAATTGAAAAATATATAAAACTTACGCTCAAAATTATCCTGTATGTATTAAAAAATAAAGGTATAGTCCAAATAGATATAGGTATAATAAATTTTCATTTGTACGGACACCCCTGTTGAGTAATTCATAACTTCCAGAAACTTTTCCACGTAATTTATTATTAATAAAGATTCGACAGTTCTGAAACCCAAAAATAATCTAATACCGGAGAAAAAGTAGGTGGAAACTTTATTCTTTATTATTCTTAACGTCTGTGAAGTTGTGAAAGGAACGTAAAGTAAAGAAGATTACAAATATCTTTAGCTATGTACAATAGGATTAAAACTTAAAACTTCCGAAAGTTGACTTAAGGATTTCGTCAACTTTCAGCGATAATAATGTAAACTTCACTTGGATTTCCCCACGGTTCCATATTAGTACGGACTACCTTTTTATTGTATTTGTGTTATCAAACAGAATAAAGTGCTTTCAAGGTGGAGCCGGCGTCTGGAGGTCCACGTAATGTGATATACTTCAAAACTTCTATATATCAACTGATATCACATGGTTTATTCATATAAGTTGAGTTTCCTGAAAAAAGGAAATTTTATTATGCTCCAGTTACCCAATAAACATTTATTACAGGATTATTCTACCAGTGCACGTAGACGTAGAGTAATAAAAACCATATGAATCTCGTCTGATATAACTTTTACAGGTATTGACAGACCAACAAACTAGCAATTTCAAGAAATCATTTTAGATAATTATTAGAATTTCAGATATATTCAGTGCTATCTATATAGTGATATTCAGAATATTTGAAATTGACTCATGAGCGTATACAACAAAATGATTAAACTTCATTTGTTGCTGGCGATATTAATTTTTTATTAAAACCAACTTCGTTGAATGCCACTGGCACACTTCATGATGCATGTAGTGAGAAAGTGAGTTCGTAGCAAGACTTTACGGGTTCAATAATACTGGACTTCTTTCCATATAGGTAACAATAAGTACCTAGTTTATTGTTTTTTATTTCTATTCTCCTAACTTTAGCAGCAAGTAGGGGAGACCGGGGCTAGTTGGCTACAGGGGCAAGTTGGCATAATGCTTATATCTGCGATTGGTGTGGATGTGTAAACGCAAATACCATTAAAATATAAAATCGACAATTCTCGGCAACCATGTAAAAAGTTGCGCACGCAAAGTCACACGGTGAATACCTGTTAGTTGTGTTCGTTTGTTTTCAATACCAGTAAGTAAATTTTTGTCCCCTTATAGATTTATAGATAATCTGTTTCATATAATGTATTAACTTGATTTTTTCACCACAATTCGTTGCTAGATGGCTAGTTGACATACTATGCTAGGCAAAGTTATCAAATTATTGTTTGTTTTTTGGAAAAAATATGTGTTGTTGTAAAACCTGTGTCGGGGCAGGTTGGCACATTGGTTTCGGGGCACGTTGACACAGTGTGCCAACTAAACCTGGATTTAAAAATAAAACTAACAAAATTAAAATTAATAAAAAAAACAGTTTTGGACATGAGAACCTACAAAAAAAAATACTGGAATGGATACAACACTCAGTGATGTAATCTCAAGAGCTCTAGAAATGGTAAAGAATGAAGGCAGTTCAATATACGAAGTGTTGCCACAGACTTCGACATAGCTTTTAGAACTTTAGCCAGATATTGCCAAAAAGCAAACCATTCGGTGGTTACGGTCTTATCATTCCCTGCCCATTGCAGTCACAAATTGCACCCCCTGGACAGAAGTGTATACGAGTCATTAAAGAAGTATATATTAATTCAGCTTATGATGCTTCGATTACGAGTACTAATCACCCTGGTCAAACTATGACCATATATGACGTTCCTGGAATTATAAATCAAACTATTCACCTAGCTGCATCACCAGCAAACATAAAAGCTAGGTTTCAAGTCAGTGGTATATTTCCGTTTAACAAAGACATATTTCCTCCTGAGGAGTATATGCCATCTTATTCCACAGACAGACCCATCCAAGTTAATACTAACATCGAAGAGCTTTTACCAAATACTGTGGTCAAAGATATAAATGTAACAGAAACCCTTCCTAATCAAACTTCTACTGAAATATTAGAACCTCAGCCAGGGCCTTCGAGGAGAGTTTCTCCAGAATCCAGTTTACCTCAAGGTGCCACCAAGAAAAACTGGCACTTCGCGGCGAAAAAGAATGTCGACAGCTATTCTTACGGATACTCCAATCAAAGATGCTTTGAAACAAGAGCAGAATGCTTCTAAAAACAAAAAGGAAGTTGCGACCGAAAAGGCAAAAAAGGCAGTATTTGAAAATAAAAATGAAAAAGGAAAAATAAAGTTAAAAAAGAAAATCAGGACCGTTAAACATGTTTGTGCAGATGAATCTAATTCTGATGAAGAGGAGGAAACTTTTTGCTTGGTCTGCATGGACAGTTTTACCAGTAGTGAACCAGGGGAAAAATGGATTCAGTGTGTGTCATGCCATAGGTGGTCTCATGAAGCATGCACTAACAAAGAGCCGCGATACATATGCTCAAATTGTGTCTCGGATGATTCTGACTAACTATTAACTTTTGGTGTTTACATAACTGTAAGCTTTATACTACTTTCTGTTTTAGTTTTAGACGTTTTTCTAATCTATTTTATTTTGTATTCTCTTAGTAGGTAATAAATTTTAAAAACTATAAAAACACTTTTTTTCTCTATATAACTTACATATGCCAACTAACCTCAGTTAGTGTGCCAACCTACCCCCAAGTTGGGGTATGTTGGCACATTTACACTGATGTTTTTGAAAAATTGTAACTATTTAACTTTTTTTTATAAAGACACTTTAAATATCCTAAAATGTAGGGAAATTTTGCAAATCTGTTCTACATATTTTGTAATTCAGTTCAATTGTCTGTAGTGCTAAATAAAAAATAAAGTTTGAAATGTGTGCCAACTAGCCCCGGTCTCCCCTACATTTTTTAAGTATAGATATCCAGTATTTGTAGTAAGCTAGATTCATTTTATCGATAAGTTTTTTAATAGAAAAAACAAAAAAAAATACTAGTTAGGTACTTTGCAATGAAAAAGAATCAGTTGAAAATTAAATTACAGGGTTTTATTAGGCGGAAGGTATATGGAAATTGGATGTATATCCAATAATATTTTAGATTTTTTTTAATTAGAAAGTTCTTTTAAACAAAGTAAAAGTGTAGTTTATCCACTCTTGTTGAAACTAAAAGGAAGAATATAATATTTTAGTATAGGTATCGACTGGTCCAATTGCGCCAGAACAATCAAGTAAAAATTGAACAGGGTACCGGGTCATCACAACATAACTGGAAATAAGGAAGCCGATGCACTGGCAAGAAGAGGCTCAAGTATGAAGTTTACAAGGCCCAAACCAATGCCCCGGCTTCCGCCCAGTTATGTAGCGAGGTTCATTGAAAACTGGATCAGAAAGAGATCTGAAGAAGAATGGTCGAACAGAACTGGGCTGCAACAAGCCAGGCTCTTAATTGAAGTAACAGTTGTAAGTCGTAATAGCATAAGGATTGTCACAAGACTATTATTAACAGCTCATGGACATCTCTACAAGCACCTTAATAGCTACTATTGATCTTAGTGACACTAGAACTCGCGGAGGTTTTGCGGACACAATGGCGATGACTCCATACACATCCTCTGTCGCTGTGCCTGGTAAACACAATGAACATCTGGGTGCAGCGCTTCTCCTGCCCCAAAACATTAGAGAAAAGAGATTCCAGTAGAACTGATGTTGGCCTATTTGCGCATAGCACGAGTCTCTTCCAATAACTCTCGACTAGCGGCAGACACAATGGGTCTAAAGGCCTGAGCACAGCCTTAGCTGCGCGGGTGACCGCGCTGCTTCCCAACAACAACAACACCATGTATTATAAGTATACTTACAATTACATTTTTTTCAATTTTCGCCGTTTTTGTGAACATGTGAATTTCCGATTCTAAACCCCATCAAATGTATGGAAGTGGTGTGTAAATGTAGTAGGGTTGAATCAAAACATTTTATATGAAACACCCTCCTTAAAATCTGACACAGATTCAGTCAGCCATTTAATTTTTTCCAACTAATTTCAAACACCTTATATAAGCATATCAGGACTAATATAAAAAAATCTCTACGCAGGATTTCATAAAGAAACAGCCAACACAAAAATTGCAATACAGTGTGCCCTATCTTCTCTATCAAGATGTGTGGTGTATCTCGGACAGATGTCCTTTTGGCGAACCTTAAGGCAACCTGCGAAAACTAAGATAGTTTAACTAAAACTTCTTCTTACCTTCTTTTGTTTCCGAGTTATGCACAAAAACTGAATTTGAGCTGCTTCGGTGACATTCTCGTAACTTATTTAACAAGAAAATATTCAATTGTTCTAAAAGCACATATTCTATACATTTTTTTACGTATAGAATATCCTTTTGAGTAACACCTATCTTTTCCGAGTTACAGGTCTTACACAGCAATGACGACGAAAATGGGACACATCATACTGTTTAAAGTTATTAACATTTACTGGAAAAATAGTAATTGAATGTGACACAATAATTGGCAGAGCAAATAAGGACAGAACATGAATTTTTGATTTGATCATTAGTTAGGAAGCAAAAATTCTAGATGCTTTAATCTTACATTAAATTGGTAAAGAGAGGTAAGTACACCAATACTCTGGGGCTCTACTACGGTTTGGGGCTCTTTACGCTCTTTACCCTCCCCATCGCTGTAGGCCTGAACTACCTCGTAGAGGTGGACCTCATTCTTCACCAACCCCGATCTCAAAAAGTGATAGGGCGATTCGTGTGGTTTCCTCCTGTCCTGGCTCTACACTGTGGTTTGGGGTAGGTCAGGACTACCAGAGGTATGTCAGGAACTTTCGCAATTACAGTTGAAAAAGAATATTGCAATAATTAATTAATATTTCCATTATCCATAATAAAATGGAGGATACTATATTTCTAAAAAATGTTGGTTTTGGTCTCTATATCATTTATCTATTGTTTTATTCTTTTATTCTTATCTTATTCCTTTACTTAATTCAATTTTAATTATCTTATGATCATAATGATAATATTCTCTACCGTTCATTCCACCGAATCTTAATAATTAGACCGAAAGTCAGTAACTAATATGGGAGGAGATATTGTATCTACAATTAAAAATAAAAAATCTTCACGAAAAGCAGTTAACAACGACTCACATAAACTTGGTTAGCACCATAGTTACCTATAGTACATACCTACTAACACTTCTAAAACTTAAAATTAGTGGAGTAGAAAACGTAACTTAATAAATATGTATATCAGATATCAGTTATAAAAGTTAGAAATGGTATTAGAAAACCTTTTTGGTATATATACATACCTAATTCAATGTTAATCCGGGACATGCTTTTGCACTTCGGTATTTGAGAATAATAATTTAATCCAAATTAAAATCTTTAATGATTGCGGAAAAGTAAATAGAATATGTAAATCTCAGTGTGCACAGGACTTAATTTCACACTTATGAAAGGAAGCAGGGACGAAGTTGCGGCAGGATAAGCACATTTTTAAATTCGCTTGTATCTGTTCTGTTTGAGTAAGTAGACATTAGTAGGTAATGAGTGAATTTTTAAATATTGTTAAATTTAATTAGGTAAAGGTATATTGTAGGCTGTTAGAAATTTGTGTCACTGTTAAGTGTCATATTTTTAATAAATTAAAGAGATACAATATTTGCTAGTGGCTAACTATACTTATTCGAACCTTTAAACTTTTAAAAAGATATAATAGTATATAAATATTTCAAACATTTTCATTTTATACAGGGTCTTTCATAATTCTGTGTGAAGTTTCGTCAATTTCAAAAAACAAAAAGGTCTATTTTTCAAATGGAACTCTCTATCGATATTTTATAGACCCATCAGTAGCACCAATAAATACTCTACCAATTTATCGAGGCTATCTTTATAGCTAAATCAAATAGTTATCCTTAAAACTGTATATTTATGGAGTATTGTTTGAGTATATCGTAATAAGTTTTGTGCTTTTCTTGCCGAAAAATCAATAGTTAAACCTTCATAAAAGTTTAAAGCCATTGTCAGTTTTGGTTAAACATTTATGATTTGAGGTGACACACCAGTAGTGCCAGCCATCATACTGACGTATTGGCAAGAGAACACGTTATTTAAATAAATACGTACCTATGTAAATAATTCTAGGTAGGTAATAACTGAACAATTTAATTTTGTGTGATTTGCAGTTCTATCTACGCTCAATAAAACTATTTCACATAACCGTTATTAATAAGATTGTCAATTATTATGTATACGAAGTATTAAATAAAAAAAACATGCAGATAAATTTTAGATTTGCAAAATATTTTTGGATATTTAGTAGGTATCTATCTGGCCTACTACTTATAAAAATAAAGGTCGGTGGGGTGGTGCAGGCAATATCTTCTGGAAAAGAGAAAAGTAACTGAAATACTACATGCACCTACCTATAGTGTTCTATTATTTTTAATGGTCGTCATTTTGTCGATTTTCTCGATAATACTTCTATATAGTGGCATAGTTCCACAAGTGTTATAGGAAATTGATTACCTAATTTTGAACTTCATTAAACATAATTAACTTCATAATATAACACTATAATTAACCATCCATCGCTATATTGTGTTACATATATAAACTAAATTAAAATATTTTAATTGCATCGCGACAAATTCCTGTGCAGCAGTGACGTAATTTATTTTGTTCCCATGTGGGATTATCCATATTTAAAGCACTCCGCATGCCCCCTTTTATAATTTGCATTTGTAGCCTCCGTTGCCAGTTACTCTGGAATACATATACAAAGTGTCCTACTTAAAACTTTCTGCATTCCTAATTATGCCATTTTATACCCGTATATAATACCAGATTAATTTCAAGGAAAATTTAAAGCAAACTTACACTTTATGCCTTTTATATCTTATCTTTAAGACAAAAGTTAATTAAGTGGAGACAAAATGTACAGACGAAAGTTATTAAATGTAAAAAAGTTCTTATTTTGGCGTTATTCTTAAACATTAATTAACCATGGTGGCGTTTCCACAAATCTGTATTTAATGAAGACATTCTCTAAGATTGTCTCACCTATAAAATTAAAAGAATTTAATAAAAAAAACACTTCTAAGCACAATTTTCTTTTACGATACACGACGTCCCACCGGGAAGGGCCGCGATCAATAATATGGAAAATTACGTAAAAGATGATTTTGAAAATTTGGTTATTTACAAAGGTTAGTGAGGCCTACTTTTTTAAAATATTTTCGCGTTTCTGGCACTTCCGGTATAACGGAAAGTCGACAACAACTTGCTTATTTTAAATGGATCACCCTATATATTATATAATTTCCGGATTCTACGTGAAACTCTAAACACATTTCATATAGGACGTCCTATACCTATCTTCAACGGTTTTAGAAATAATGATAGGTGAATATTGACATTTCGCAACTTTAACATCCTGTAAAATATAAACGGTTAGAGATCAAGCAAAACGGTTTGCACATTCCTAATCTATTAAACTTTTCACAAGTTATCGTTTGACACTCATTTCAGATTTATAGCCATAAATAAAAAATTTTCGATTAAATTTAATCTTTTGGTTAACCAAGACCACTGACCACTGCCCTTTGTAAATAACCAAATTTTCAAAATCACCCTGTACAAGTACCTATACCTACATATAATCAGCAAATAAGACTTAAATAGGTACCTACCTAAATATTTTAAAGATATATTTTTTAATATTATTAAATACCTATTATACACACGATTCAATAAAGTTTAAAATGTTCATGTTATCTACAACCTAAAAGGTACCAACGCAAACGCAAATATCTTTAATTATCATTTGAAGAAAATATAAGCAACTGTATACTGTGCGTGTTAGGTATAGGTACGACTATACATTCCCCACTGAATTACAACGCTATATTCCTATAAAAAATAAATAATACAATAGGTAAATACACAAACACATTTTTAATTTAAAAGAAAAATATATAAACAACGATAAGTTGAGGTTACAGCATATGCCGTTGTAATTGGTGGTCAGGGTGCATACATAGTAACCACAATAGTTGTTTACGACATAAGTATTCGGACATATTCCTTAAAATAATGAATGTACCTAACAAGAATGAATTTGCTACAGTTTTGATAGGTTTTTTAATAGTTTTACGAAAGAGAAATTAACAAACATTAACACGTGAGTGTATACTGAAATAGTTACTTTATTGTGACAGAGTTGAGTTCATCGTCTACTATAGCAACTTTTTTTACTACTGTCATATCTGGGGGTTGAGACGCCGGCTGGGTTAAGACCAGGGGGTATTCACTTAATGAAAAATGCCCTTTTTTCTTATCCCCCCTTTTTCTAGTTCGCGGATCCTATCACCTGCAGCGCTGTTAGCACTTCGTATCCTTTTCTATGGGAGGCATCATTGAATGAGAATGAAATGAATTATGTTTTGAAAATAAAAATCATAACCTGTTAGTTTTGCATAAACTGTTGCTTTTTGTTAGTTATTGTTAAGTTAATAAATCATCTAATAATTGAACTAAATTTCAGTTATATTCACCATTAAGTATACCTACTTATGTACATATTCAATTAATTATAAAAAAAACTGCTGCTTGCTTGTTCTGCTATATCTATCCACAGGTTCATACTTTTTATTATATAGTATAGACGTTCAAAATGTTGACACAGGCAATTTGCAGAACCGATCTCTGCTCTGTGCCTAGAAAAAATAAAAAGTTATTGAATATGTGATATTCAGTTCTCGGAGGATCAGAAATTTCAAGCAGACCGTAATAAGACCAATTTGAAAAAGCACGCCGTGCCATATTTAGGTTGAGGACACTGGTTGTGAAAGGCGTTCAAAGTTTGCAGATCATGGTCTTTATGACAGGGGGAATTAGCCAAAAATGGAAGCAGCCAGTATGCTATTACTTTTCGGAAGGTGGTATGAGCACACCAGAACTCATGCGGGTAGTAAAAGAAGTAAATGAAGCTCTACAGGAAATTGGATTGAAAGTAGTGGCCACGCAGTGAGTTTGATTAATATAGTTACATTCTTAATAAGGTAACATTTATTTTTGTAGATATGTGACCAACTTTCAACGAATACTGCGGTTATAAATTATTTAAAGACTAAGACCAATGAGGAATTCAGTGCAAGAAATTAAGAAAATGTTATGTATGGATTCTGCGTGGGTGGAGAGGAAATCATCCTACTATATGTACTGTATGTATGATGCCCCTCATCTAGTTAAATGTCTCCGTAATAATATACTCAAGGGAAATGTTAAATCCACTTGGCAAAATAATGAGCAGGTAGTTGCTCAAACATATAAAGTTATTTATAACATCTGTTAATAAATAAAATATTCATTTTGTTAGAGATAGCCTCTTGGAATTATATTTTTGTCATACTTAAATTTATATACGTGCCATTAAATTTTAAGTGTTATCATTGTCTTAACGAATTAACAAGACATACAACTGGGTTATAATAGATTTTTCATGTGGGTGAATATCGGAAAGATGAATATCAATAGTTATAAATTCTACCCTCAAAAGATAGTATCTGAAATAGTTTCATGGTAGAAAGTTAGATACAAATTAATTAGTAATGGTAAAAAAATAAGCCACGAAAATATCAATTGCATCTGGTTGTGTGTGTCGTTAATTGATTCATTAACTGAAAATTGCTATATTATAATTTTTAACATAGCTTAAAACACTTCTTATCCAACCATAGATCATGATTTAACATGAATCATAACTATAATGATTTAAATAAATTTAATATTTTCTTACTATACTCTTATTTAATTTCCTTAAATTTTTATATCTTATAGCGATATTGTTATGGTATATATAAAATTTGAAATATATTTAATTGTTCTCCTATGTTTTACAGATTCATCATAATTTGAAGAAAATAAGTAAATATTTGGTCGGATAAGTTAACAATTTCGATTTTTATATATCACGCATATAAAACTCAAACTTTATTCAACTGTTCTACTTATTTTGTTCAAATGAATTTCCATTACAAATAGCAATCAAGTGTCCAGCTATTTGTAATGGAAATTCATTTGAACAAAATAAGTAGAACATTTGAATAAAGTTTGAATTTTATATGCGTGTTATATAAAAATCGAAATTGTTAACTTATCCGACCAAATATTCACTTATTTTCTTCAAATTATGATGAATCTGTAAAACATAAGGAGAACAATTTAATATATTTCAAATTTTATATATACCATAACAATATTGCTATTATTCCTACAAAAGTGACCGATAAACCAGCTTTGGTAGTGCAACCGCGAAAAATTGCCTAACACACTTAAAACTCTCTGCTCAACAAAAATTGACATCAGCGCCGCAAGTGATAGGATCCAGGTACTATTTCAGGAAAAAGTGGTGGGGGAGTCAGAATTACCAATCTATTTCAGTATATATATATTTTATCTATGGTTAAGACTCGACTACATGGGCACGACGCAGGCATGTTTATACATTATTATATGAAGATGTTCCTTATTTGCGTACCTAATAGGCTATATAGGTATAACAAGAAAAATTTAAACTTCATTGAATCAAATTTAAGTAATTTTATTAATTAATGAATAAATCTCAGTTCAAATTTTTCGGGTTAATTCCTATAAATATGTAGGTGGTATACATTTTTGTGTTGTCAGAGACGGATCCAGACAGACTGATATGCCAACGAATAAATCTGTGGTTCTAACTCTTCAGACAGTTAAAATGTGTGTTATTACAAAACTAATAAAAACTACTTACCTATAGAAATCTTATTTCTAAATTTAAGTAAAAAATAATAAAATTATATACTTAGTATAAGATATGCTAAATATATATTTAGCATATATATATATATTAGTATTAGATATGCAAAGAATATGGATACACTTTGGACTTAAGTGTGGCAATAAGGTCCGACGGTGTCTGCCTTTCCGCCACGCTTTGTATCCTCCGCTGTAGGCACTGTTCAGTAGGTACAATCAGTAATCACAATACTAAATACTTATAACTTTGAAGGTGGTTGAACTTAAGAGGTAGGTAACTAACTAATAAGAAATAATTTAATTAATTTCAATAGGTACCTTGCTACTTTGTAGGTATCTTGTAAAATAATATTTTCACCGTTTTAAGGTAGGTGTAAGTACATACCTACACTTGAAGACATAATTGGTTTCGCAGTTTGAACAACCTCGGATCTCTTGTGACACCGTCACTTATCTAGGGGTACATCTGGATAAGAGGCTGCGGTGGAAACACCACATCGAGAAAGTCGTAGCGAAGTCGAAGCTGGTCAGAGCAAGCCTTAGGTACTCGATGTTGTGCAGCACCTGCGAGCTCAGCCTAAGGAATAAGCGAACCCTGATCAAGAATGTCATCCAACCCCAGTTGACATATGCGTCAGCAGCATGGACGATTGCTGCAAAGACGTATATGAAGAAGATCCAGGTCGTGGAAAATATCGCGTTAAGGATTGCGGTAAGTGCGCCCTGACTTGCGGACAGCCGATATATACCGGGGGGTCGACTACGTTCCAGTCCTGAAAGTCATCAGGAGGCGCGGATTCAAGTTCTTCGCGCTTGCCGAGATACACAGCAACCAGCTAATGCTAATCCGGGAAGCCGTGGACTACCAGTACGAGCCCGATGCGGTCGCTGTACATAAGCGACCAAAACTCCAACTGCTGGACCCAGGATGATAGTAAAATCTTATGTTTCAGATTCCACCCGGAACAAGCGTAGAGGACTACGAAGCGACTAAAAATCGACCCCCAGACCTCCCCTCGAAGTCGCGACCGCCGACAGCGGACTCACTTCGAGTACCCTTCCCTTACCTTGCATAAAGCTAAAGGGTAAGTTGGCTCCTTTAGAGGTGCATCCCCGGCTACACAACCACTCCTAACCTACCCCAAACCATCACCCTAGACGAGAGCGACACTTGCCGCCCCCGTCCAAGGCAGAAGACAAACAAGACAAGACAGTAAGAGCGCCAGAAGATCTTACCCAACCTGCAGGGCAGAGCCAGGGCAGTGGGGGTCCTCCTCTACCAGGCAATCCAGGTCTACAGCGTCGGGGAGGATAAAGAGCAATAATCCCGCTCGACTCCAAACCATCCCAGGTCATGACCATGGTCAATGAATATTGACGTTGGCGGGATCTCTTATGAATACCAAGATACCCATGCAATAATTACATACATCTAATTATATTATTTTACTCACTGAAGGTGTAGGTACCCAAGAGCGCAATTTGGGTTAGGTATCTACTTTTTTATGGATAATTGTAAACGAACTATTTATACCTTTGCATTCTCACCATTTATTTGTTTTGCTTATGACCTCATATAATTTTTCATATAAACGTAGCATTACATTGAGGATTGTTTAATTCTTCAATCACTTGAAGAACTGAATATAAAAACGAATATAGTTACTACTTAAGGTATATTCATTTCCCCTAAAATACAACCTTTGATTTTAAATTACAATTGTGTATGTTTAATTGGTAGGTACTAGTTATGTGCCATGAGTACGATCTTGGTGTAATTTTTTAAGATAAATTATCCTTTTCTGATCGTATCAACGAAGTAGCAAATAAATTATATAAAATCTGGTACCTATTCAGTATTAGAATCTCAACAGCTGTTAACAAAACAGTATGGCTTTAAAATCATGACTAAAGTATTTAGGCAGGTACCTACATTGCAGCAGGAAAAAACTGCCAAAGGGTGTTTTGAGACTATTATCGTATTATATATTAACAATTAATATTTTGTTCGAAATCACCACGATTTCCGTTTACAAAAATTTCAAATTCAATCACTAAGTAGGTAAATACTAGAACAACGCTCGCTAGTATTTTTGTTATATTTTTTTTCTTCAAGCGTAAAAAATGGTAGGTCCATATTAGAAAATGTTAACCTGATAATGGTCACAGACAGGTGAAACGTAAGTACCTATAAAAAATCTTATTAAGCATCGGATAGAGGACAAAAAGTGGCAATGAAGATCTGTTTACTGATTTTCCATATTGGTTCAAATAAGGTCAGAAAAAAATAAAGTATATTTTTAAAAGTTTCAGTGTTTTCTAAATATTTGAAAAACGACTTCAGATATCCTTGACTTTTTGGTACCATATTTTTTACCTCCTAATAATAATATATCTACCTCTCTCTATTCTAATCACAAGTATTAGACCAAAAGCCTGAGACTTGTATGGGAGAGAGGGCGGGGTATTATTTCGCGGGCCGCATTTACGCCTCAGGAACGACTTACGTTGATATGCCCTAACCACCATTCACTGCTGGAATGAGAGGAAAACCTGATTAGTTAGGGGGACAGTCAAACATCACTGATTATAATCTTTCACCTTAATACCAAGTTGACTTCTTCCCATCCTAGACCATCACCAGGATGGTTGCCAACAAACTTTGATCTACGAGTAAACAATTTAATTAAAATTTGTTTAATGGAATGAGGATTCGAACCCACGACCTCTGGGTTGAGCGATCGAGACACTAAAGCCTGAGCCACCGGCTTGCCTAAACTATCTACACAACTATTTCTAATTTAACCAAATTTGTAGGTATTTCTCATAATGAGTTTACCCACGGTGAGCCTTTTAAGTGGCCCATCCACATATCTGTATACTTTTTGATAATTTTCATACACAGAATTTATAGCAGTGATGTCAACTTCTAATTCCTACTTTATTTTTGCTGCTAAAAACCAGTCAGCTGAACATAAAACATCAGGTGGTGGTTCCATGGATACTAAATGTAGCATCTTTGAATAAGTTCTACTTGAACAAATTGATTTTAGTCTAGTTTGCTATGTTTATGACAGACAAAATTCAACGTGTCAGCCTAAAACACTAAATTAAGATGGTATAAATATACAAATAGCATATTATTTGCTTTTATTTTTAATATGAGCAGCGAGGAGCCAGAACTAGCGACTGTAGCACCAGATGCAAGGTATCCAAATCAAAATGCTACAGAGTGGTGTTTTGCTACTTTTGTAGACTACCAAAGATGTTGTAGACTTCTAGGAGAAGGGTAAGATCAAGATGGATAGTTGATAATAGTTTGTTAATTTTTTCGTGGTAGGTAGGTATACATATAAAAAATTTTTAATTAAAAAAAATAAAGAAATTGTTCTATTTATATTTATTATTTTACTCTACTTTCAGGAGTAATTGCTGTGAACAATTTGCAAAGATTTATAAATCTATATGTCCTAATGAATGGATAACTCGCTGGGAAAATCAGATAGAAATAGGAACTTTTCCAGTAGAACTACCCCCTAAAGAAAATGATTGTAAAAAAAAATAAATAACGTTTCTATAAGTACTAGTACCTTAATGTCCAAAAAATAATAAAACCCAGTGTATTTACATTTTTTTACTACAGCAGTTTTACAAATATTTCCCTAAAAACTTAAAGTCAAAATTCGAAAGCCATCGATGGCACCCGCCCATATTATTTTGTATCAGGTATTTCATAGTATAAGGATTCTGATTATTTTCTTCTTCCCATTTTTCTTTAGCATCCATTTCCTCCAGCATTTCTTGAGACACTGCCATCGCTTTGAATGGCAATTTCATAGCTATATCATGTAAAAAGTCCTCGACTTCTGCATATTCACATTTACCGCCTACTTCCAGAATTATACGACCTTGAAACAAAAAAGTAGTAAGAGTGTAATGATGGAATTATAAGTATACATGTATACAATGTAAATTGGAAGCAAAAAGTTTTTTTTTTATAAATATTGTCAAAAGTACACTAAATCTAGGGCGTCCCAATCTAACCGGGCACAACCTAGTGCAACTGTAATTTAGTTTTCTTTTTTTATTGGATTAACTATATACAGGATGTGTCCAGTGGCGTAACAACGAAGCCACGGGCCTGTGTGCAAAAATTTTGTCGGGCCCCCAGCCCCGGCCACAAATTAAGGAAAAAAAATTAGAAAAAAAGTAGCGAAGCACAAATCAAAAACACTGCGTAATAAAATAATAATTTTACTATTTTCATATACATGTTGTTTTTGTCGATTGTCGACGTAACCTTCTCTCATTGAGCTTTTGTAAATTGTGAGAGTTTAATAAAAAAAACACCACATCTTTTAGCAATTATGGAATTTTTTTCTTTTTCGTTATTCGTTCCCGGGCCCGTGTACTTCGCACACGTTGGCACACCGTAGTTACGCCACTGGATGTGTCAGTATGAAATCGTCTGATAACTTCGGTTAGAGGTATATTAATAGTCAAAAAATCCCATGTAACCTTAATTTTTTGAGCTGCATCTCCTGAAAGTATTTCCATGTATATAGAGTGTTCCATAAGAGTAGGTACTACTGATATTAATAATTATTATATTAATAGCTTCCCCCTCCAACTTTCTCTTGATTTTAAAATTCTGTATAAAATTTCGAATCATCTACCCTATAGTCGATCTTTTGCTCTAACCGTTGCTCTAACCCATGTCATAGTTTAGGAAATAATGACCAATTTATTCAAATTCGCTCACAATTTGTTGGTCATTACAGAGTGTACCATGAAAAACAATATTAGTAACCTTTTCACTTGCATCTTGCATACTTACAAAATTGTTATCATTGCAGCAGTTTATTGTTGTGCCTCCAAAATGAAATTTTCTAAAGAACAATTGTTGGACATAGTATTTGTTTTGGGGAAAACGAAAAAATCCGGTACCCAGCTTCAAGAATTTACGCAAAAAACTATCCAGCGAGAAAACTGCTAAAACCAGTCGATTTTAGAAACGTTTTACAACAGTTTCAGCCGCCAGGCAATATGAATTATAAAGAACAAAATGAAGAAAACCTGCAACGGGTGAAGCAAACGAAGAAATGGTTTTGGCAAATATAGTAGAAAATCCGCATACAAGTTGTAGAGGTATTAGCTGAGATTTGGATATTTCAAAAACCAGTGTATCTAAATTAATCCATAGTAAGAACAAGTTCTATGGCTATCACGTCCAATTTATGCAAGGCTTAAGTGAAGAGGATCACTCACGAAAACTGAATTTTTGTTTATGGGTTCATGAAATATTTCAGTAAACAAATCATTTTTTTGGTTATGTTTTCTTTTATGTGTTTTTTGATTACTCTTCCGTCTTTAGAAAATGTTATATCTTTAGTAAATTTGGACAATTACGTTAAGATTCTGTATATGAAATATAAAGAGAAAGAATCCAAACTTAATAAGATTTGCTTGATAAAATATGTACGAAAAAAACGGATATTGTATTCAGTTATTACTTATTAATTTGTTTCAGTGGCGCTGATATCAGCAGATTCTAAAAATATCTACCCGAGAATAATTTATATGAACATCAATAATTGCTAACCATTTCAAAAGACCTATGTATAATATTAAATACGTAAGTAACTGTACAAAGTTAGTTATTATACTGAATAGCAGAGTATAAAATATGAGCATAGGTTAATAATGTACCTATATATTTATTTGTGCCGATAAATTCTTTTGAGATTACATCTTTTGTTAAATAATAAAAACATGACAGTAGAAGTATTCAGCATAAAACTTTCTAGTATAGTAGGCAAACTTTTACGTTTGCCTCAAAAAACCACTGTATATTTAGGTAAATATGCAATAAAAGCAAATTTTCAGTGAATTAATTTTGAGGATTAGGGCAAACTTTAAAAATTACCTTGATACTACAATTACGCTGCTATTCATAGTCGAGCACCTAGACATGTGCTGCAACAACTGCTAGGAGGTGAATAGTTCAGTGGGCCAACCGCTAGCACGTAAATTGTTTAGAGCGACAATTGTTTAGAGGGAGGGTTTCAAAATGACTGTATCATTTGGTCGACTTGTACACCAACCCTCGCTTGTTGGTGATATCTCATATCTCAATATCATCCAAGAAGTGCTTTGCTTATCAAGATTGTTCCTCAAACACATCCAGCACGCACAGGTCAATCAGCAGGCATTTGACTATGAAACTAAAATTGAGAATGTCACTGAAGTCAAAGTTATAAAATATGATAATCCAAAATGACTTCCTCTATCTGGGTTCTATCCAAAACAAATTTAGGTTATTAATTTCCACTAATTTAAACTAATTTAATAAATGTTTAGGAATCATGCTTACACAAATTGAAATTTGTTCAAATTGATAAGTATTATTGTCGGTGTCACACGCTGATCTAATACATAACCAGTCCGAATTTTATAATAATAAAAAAATAAATAAGATAAAAAGATTAATGAAAAAATACTATATTAATAAGAATGATTAATGAAAAGGATATTTAGGTAACCAGCCCTAAGTGTACTGTAATTAAACATTCACTGTTTTTAATTTTTACATTACTCTGGGTTTATTATTATAGCATATAGCTTTTGTCATATTAAAGGCTGGTAGTTTCACTTCCAATTAAACTGTTAATTGGCTGTAAATATAATCCATGTTTAGACTGTGAATGTTTTAGTCCTAAGTAATGGAATAAACTCACATTCTAACACTAGTTAATTCTATCCCGCGATTAGTACATTAACGGGGTGTCAAAGTGTTTAAGTGCGATCTAAGTACTTTTTGAACTATCTCTATAGTTCCTGTCTGGCATAACACACTTGTGAAATTTGTTTGTGGAAATCCTGTAACTAGCAGATAGGTACATCCAGCTTAAATACCAACCTGATTTTACTGGAGTTACATAGTGATCAATGGCTCCTTTGCCACCACCCATTCGTTGACCTTGCCCTTTTTTTGTCATGGGCTGCCAAGGAGCATCCACTCGCCAAATAGCAAACATTCTGTTTGTATCTATTTTCCGACCTATTGTAAGACGCATCATTTCGAAATGACCCCATTTTAGGCGACCACCTCCAAGAGCCTAAAACTTATTTTTTAGAAGATTATGTTTTCGTAGCAACTTTATGTAAGTATACCATTATTCCATACTGTTTGTGCTGTAAAAAGTTATGGACAAGTTCCGGGCCTCTCATTAATCTTAACTTTTTCTGCATTTTTGGAGGTTTTATATTAGGAGGTAGTTGTGGAACTTTGTCTAGAATTTTAAGCTTCGGTTTGTCAGGAAACTCGACATCTAAAAATATATGCCATTATTTTTTGAATAATTTAATGTAGGAGTATCAGAGAACCTATGAACCTATAAGTATTATTATTCCAAATCTGAACAATGCTAATTTCTAAATACTTACTGTCGTATTTCGGAGGTGGTGGGAAATGCTTCATGCCACATTTTTGTAATATTACTGTTACTGGTACTAAAACATAAAACTTTAGATATAATTTTTATAAGTACCTACTTTCTAATGCATCATACCCCGAAAGGTCAATATTCTTTGGGCATTCATTTTAAAGCCTAATAAATACAAATCGTGCTTAAAACTTTATATATGGAAAAAGGTATGAACAATACAATGTACACAGAATATTTTGTCTGTCAAGCTCGATTGCTCGATGCTCGATAAATATAAGGTTAGTTTCTTCTTCTTCTTGCTTTTTTCTTGGCCTTCGTCCATTGAACATTTAGCCAGTAACCGGAACCGGGTTTTGATATCAAATCGAGGAATGCGTTCGACGCAACTTTTATAAGACTAGGTAGGTACGTTCAGAAACATTACATAATTAGCAATTGGACAACACAAAAAACGAATATTATTTTTGTATTCATTTTATTATCATCCTCTGCTACAAAGGGCCCACAAATAAGCCTTTATCTTTTTCTACACGTACCTATTACATTTGACATTTTCTCTAAATACGTTCAACACTGTTAAACACTTCTAAATAAATAAGACTAACCCTAATTAAATGTTTGCAATCTACCTGATTTCAATGCAACATTCAATGCTCTGTATAAAATACCTAACTTTAAACTAAATTTTCCAAAATAGCAATACCTATACCTACCTCAGCAATGAAGACAGAAACATGGATAAATGATATCAAGAAGTCATGGAAAGGCGTTAGAACCTTTGGTGTGAAGATAGATAATATTGACGCAGTTTTAAGTTTCAATCATCTATCTAGATGATGCCAACTTGGTTGGCGAAACGCGCGTCGAGTGTAGTATAGTGTTTTGGTGTTATGTGGAAAACTACGTCAGTGTTATCAAGAAGTCAAATTAAAAATCAATTTCTAATTTAATTTAACTATTTCCCCCGCTG
The DNA here is from genome assembly GCA_963924545.1 of Pogonocherus hispidulus. Classification (NCBI taxonomy): domain Eukaryota; kingdom Metazoa; phylum Arthropoda; class Insecta; order Coleoptera; family Cerambycidae; genus Pogonocherus; species Pogonocherus hispidulus. Next base: position 18,710,812 of record OZ004696.1, read on the forward strand.
ACAAATATCATGTTCTGACAAAAAAAAATTAGGTATCTCAATCAAAAAAACTTAAAAAGAATAAACATCAACATCATAAATATCAACAAAAAATTTTATAGCCTGAAAATAACACAAAGAATGTGACACGTGTAACCATAAAAGCACCGGTAATAATAATTGTCCGTGCCTTAAGCATTGACTGTTTTTTGAATTGTATGCATCCATTAGGTATTAACCCTCCTGCCTTTCAAACAGCAATACCTAAGCTTGTTTTCTGCAAGCCGGAAAAAAAATTGGTTACCTATACGTATATATACCTACCTATATGCCCTAATTATATGGTTTTATAACTCAGTCAATTGTGGGTCACAAGGAAAGAGTGTCGTTTGGTCTAAATGCTTTAACTAAGCAATAAATTATTGAGAAAAGTTCTGAAAGTCATTTAATTTAAGGAATTGACTGTTGGAAACAGAAAGGTGAATTGAGAATAGCCTATATGGAGTTCTAAAGTAAATAAGTAAGTACATTAAGAGTCACGTTTTTATCTTAAAAACCCTAAAAATGAGTGGTCAAATAGTAGTACCTACACATATTTTGTTCCCTTGAGTAATTGAGCAAGTTGGTCAATTAATAGTGCATAAGCATCTCTTAACTTTATTGGTAGGGGAGACCGGGGTTGGTTGGTACATTTTCGACATCAAGGCTTCCCAAATTTTTTTATTGATGAACGAAGCAAAAAGACCTTGAGTGTTTTGATTATTCATGTTTTGTTTACCTAATTCTCAAATTAGGCCATGTTTGGACATAACTTAAATTCAGAATCTTTTTTTTTCTCCAAGGCTGCAAGTGTACCAAGCAACCCCATATCCGGGGAAGGTTGGTACATATCTAGGGGCTGGTTGGTAAGAGCAAAAACTAAGGTATAACTTATTAATAGTTTTATTGTCTTAGGTATGAATCAGTCTGAAAATAAGTTTATAACACAAAAATCGTTAATAGTGAGTTCGATAAGTAGGTAATCTAGTCAGACCCATCTGAATCGCAGTTATGACATACATAGAACAAGCTTCCGTCTGCACATTTTTCATGTGCCCACAATTTACATTGGGTGCACTGGATCCATTTCTCCTTTGGCAAACTATTTGACCATGGTTCAACGCAAATTAAGCAAAAGCATTCTTCGTCACTGCTTGAATTGTCTTGAACTGTTTTTGTATTCTTCTTATTTGCTTGTTTCTTCGAGTTCTTTTTCTGTTTGCCAAAAACCTGCTTTTTTATCGAACTCGTTTTCTTTTCTTTTACCCTTTTCTCTTCTTCCAATGCGTCCTTAACAGGCGTGTCTGTCAAAATTTCAGATTTCCTTTTTTTACGACCTTTTTGTTGCAGATTTCTTTCTGCTGCTTTTGGAAATGGCTTTAAAATTTCGAGATCTGTAAAACTACATCCTGCTCCAAGATTAAAATTATTATTTACTGAAAGCTTTTCAGAAGGCTTGTTAGATGAGAGAACATTTGAAAAGTTTTTGGTAGGTGTCCTACTTCCTGTGATTCTGCTAGGTCCAGTTTGTTGTACATCTACATTAAAATGAGTTTCTTGCTCTGGCAAGGGATTTTTGACAATATTTAAACTCTCTTCGATGGTAGTTATTTGGACAGGTTCAGATTGATTTTCTTCAACGATTTTGCAGTATCTTCGTAAAGTGTTAAATGGAATGTTAAAGTCACTTGCTGCTGATCTTAAAGATTGTCCTTCCAAATTTACTGCTCTGGCACCAGCTAGAAGCACAACGAAGAAAAAACACAAATCTAGCTGTGGGGTTGGTTAGTACACTGTATCAACCAGCCCCGCACAGTATGTACCAACCATCCCCAATGTAATTTTTTAGTTAAAAAATGCCGAAACAACTCATGAGAGTAACATTAAACAAAGTTTGATATTTGAATATCATAGAAAAATGCGTACTATTTCTGAATATATATATTCTGTAATAAACGACATAGTCATAAAACTGATATTACAAATATTCGAAACTCATAAATTTTTACTTACGGGTAACAAAATCACGTGCACCAAATAAAACTCGTAACAAACGACCGCACCTCAACGATATTTATTCCCAACTGACACGCGGTCGCAATCTTCACACAGGAATGGCCGACTCCGGGTTTTACCGAACAGGTTCCGAAATTTCGCGATTGTACCAACCGACCCCTGTGCCCAACCAACCCGGTCTCCCCTAAATGTGTAAATATATACTTAAGTATTTAATTAATTTAAAAAAAACAACATTTTAAGTAAATAACCTTCCTCATCAATCTGACTAGTCTTTGACCCACAATAAATGATCAGTTTAAAAAGTTATTCATATTTCTTTATAATAATCAATCATCAGGTCAAACAGGGTGTCAATAACTAGAGCATACTGTTGTCAAAACTAACCGCCAAAATTATCTCATGAAAATCCTATAATATTTGGCTTTGGGTTATTTAAATTACAAAGATTTTATTTAACCTGATTTCTGAAATGTATAAACTGATTGATGTGTACAGTTGACCTATTACTAAATATCTTTATTTGAAGGAGATGCCGAAAAAAACTAGTCCACGGACAATATGCCTAAAGAGGGCACCACGGTGTGTATCTCACCACTACTAACTAAATATTTTATTTCATATTAAATTATGCCTTAAGCTACTTATTCAATTAACGGTACGAGGTTGTGTCAATTACTAGATCGATGTGTGTGTGTGTTTTTTTTTTTTTTAGTTGAATCATAAACCGAGATTTTTAGCGATTGATTTGCAAAACGCAGTACCTAAATGCTGTAAATAATGATATGAGCTATTTTCGAGCGTCACAAATCTTTGATTTATAAAAAATTGTCCAAACTTCCAATAGATAGAAAAGTGGGTCCAGCCAGTCCACCAGTCTAGTGGTGGGTCATCGTCGGAGGAAAAACTTTGGGTGAATTGGATATTTCACATATCAACAATGACATTCCCACCCACAAAAAAATGTCCAATGTAGTACTGTAGTACTGTAGTATTTTAAGTTCCAAAAGCGACAATATCTTAGTTAAGAAAGGTGAAAAGGTGTATAATTTTATAAATAATGATAATAATGAATGTAAAATGGCAATAAACAAAAGAATGCTGAGTTTTGATAAATATATTTTTATTTTGACTACTTATACAGGTCTTATACATTGAAGACAATTACTAGGTCCCACCTAGGTCAATAACTGGAACGTTCATTTTTTGTGTCGGTCAATGATTGATACATTTGGTATTTGAAATAGAAATATTATTTTACTATATGATATCAACTATTTACCTATGAAAAAAATAATGCTATCCCTTGAATACAATATTTCAACAATGTATTTCCTTTACCTAAGTAAAGGAAAGTACCTATTTAGTGTCCATTGGTTTACTGTAACTGCGTCGTACATTTTTTTAGTAAAATAATTTAAATAGCCAGCTGACACGTACCTTATTAAAAAATACGATGGTCCAAGAAACAGAACAATGGTCCACAAACAAATATTGGTATAAATTCAAAATTGTTATGATTACCTACATTGATTTTGATATCAGATGAATCATCGTCTGAATCCTATTAGGTCCGAGGCAGTACTTTACTGCGATAGTGGAAACTTTCAAATATATACATTGTCAGTGGCCGTATTAAGAAAAATGAACTTGAAGGTGGTCCTAGAGAGATAATCCTTAATTTTAAATTCTCATCCAATCCACTCTTAATACATTGCACATTAGAAAATATGATGTGACCTTAATACAGATATTTTCGAATGAAACGCCCTTACAGATCCGCGTATTGTAGAACTGCAATACTCTCAATAAAATGATCGTAATAGTAATTATACAAGTCATCAACGGAGGAACGCCGCCGCCGTGACCGGGCGGTTTGTTCTCACCTCACCTAAAATTTCGCCACCTGACAATTCTTTCTCTAATAGCTCCTTGCTTTTTTATTAAATATGAGTGCACATAAAACTCCTACCGTTTTTAACTTTAATTAATAAGGATTTCCGGGTTTCTCTTATTCTCGTAATAAATGGCAGCATTAGAGTTATAACATTATAAGTCGTTCCTGATTGACTGAACTAATGATAATAATATGTCGTCCCCTCAATATGCTGTCACATTCCCGCCCCTGCCCGAGACCGACTGCCCCCAGCGGGCCATACATGCAGACGAAGAAAGAAAACAAGACAGAAAAGGACCAGAAGATCCTACCCAGCCTGCAAGGTAGCCCCAGGCCTGGAGGAGACCCCACGAATCGCCCACACGCCCACATCTATCACTTTTTATGATCGGGGTTGGTGAAGGATGCGGTCCACCTCTACGAGGCAGTCCAGGCCTACAACGTTGGGGAGAGTGAAGAGCGATAATCCCGCTCGGCCCCAAACCATTCCAGGCCATGACCACACTAAATGGATATTGGCGGGCACAAATCTCATACTTTCGGGCCCATTATTACTATGTGAATGAGGGATGGAGATGTTATTATTATCATTATTATTTTTTATATAGCATTTCCGACGCGGAAAATATGTAAGCGTTTAGAATTAACACACCCTGTACAGTACATTTATTTAAAATATGATAATAAACTATTCGATTTAATCTATTAGAAGTTATACCTACCATTTTTCACAAGGGTAGTAGCTGACTTTGCAAGAACCATGAACGTTTCAGAATGTTGAAATGGAGGATAGGTGGTGTAGTTAGTAGGAAAAAAATACAGTTTAAGATCTATTCATTTTCCGATAAATTTGTTAACTTTACCTTTAAAATTTTTACTATTTTAGATGAGGGTACTTAATTAAATTAAAAACGATTTAAATGGTACGATAAAAACATTGCCTGTATCTATGAATTAGTCCATCTTTTCAGAATTTTTAGAGTGTAACGATAGTTTTTTAACATATTAGGATTATATAATGAATTTCTCCTTCAATACAACTTTTTAGACAAGAGCAAGTATGCATACCTACTACATCTACCTTTAATGGATGTGAATCCAAAATAAAACATTACTAATTTTATAAAAATATTTATATTTCTCATATAGACTTTAAAAAATCGTAACAAATACGTACATACACAAATAAAATATTCGACAAAATAAATAAATTATTTTAAAAACTATACCAAATAAAAATTAAAATTAATTATTGGTCTGGATCTTTTGTTTAGCTTGTAACCTCTTTATCTTTGCTTTAAGTCCATTCTCTCTTTCTTTTATTTTAACACCCTCGGACATGCGTTCAAATTCTTTTCGTTTTATTTCTTGAATCCTACAAAGAAACATTATAAACACTGTATAATAACAACATTATTCAATCAACTTACTTTTCCTTCTCGAGTCTAATCAGTTCCTTTTTAAATATGTCCTTAAAATCTACACAAAACTGCAACCATAGCTCAAAGAACGAATTCGGCGGAAAAGCTTCTAATGTACCAGACTTCGGCTTAAAAAGGTAAAATTTCATAGTAGCGATAAACTGTTTGTGGCATTCTTCCAAAGATTCAAATTCAGTAGCCAACTGTTTTTTTGAATTCTCCAAAAACGCTGTCATCTTGTCCTTAAATGGTTGAAGATTTTCAGAGCTGGAAGCCTCGATAATTCTTTGAGATTTTCCCTCACACGCTACAATCAAAGATATAGATTGTTTTAACTGGCTGTTTAATGTATGAATGTAAAGCAAAGACATCTTAACAATGAAATGAAGTTTAAGAAAACTACTAATTGAGAAAATAACAATTGTTATGCGATGTAGTCGCAAGTATGCACATATAGGTATGTATATTAAAGGATGCCTCATTCATAACGAATGTTTATATTACTTGTCGGCCCAAAATTCATTTAAATCAAATAAAATCCAGGGTATTCAATGAGGGTTCTGCTTTTAAGAATATATACCTTTCTAAGAAATAACAAAGAGGACAGTCTTACACTTCAACATTCTAGTAGGCTAGAAGGCTCTAGTTTTAACTAAGAGTTCATCTCTGCTAAACCTTATATAACAAATTTAAACGTTTCATTTGGATAATTTTTTTCAAAACATCTCAGGAAAACTCGTCGTGTAATGCCTGCATTATCATGTATATTCATTTTCAACCTATACAGTATAACTCACCTTCTAACTGATTTTGTAATTTCTGCAAATCTATCCTGAGGTCGTCAAAATTCACAGAAGCTGCCCTTTTTATATCACCCGGTTCAGGTACTGGCAATGGCAAGTTAGGTTCAAAAGGATTATCAATTTTCTTCATATACAGTCTTACAATGAAATGTAAGAGTGTTATTTTCGAATCTTTTGATTTAACGTCCTTTAGCTTCGATAAAATCTCCAGGCCAAAGCCGTCAGCCTGCCCTCGGGTCATGTTTCCGCCATTCATATAGTTTCCTAGAGTCAGGATTATAGCCATTATCTCCTTCAGCTCTGCACTGTTTATTAAAAACTGAAATGATGAATTATGAAAGTTATTTTGGTGGTCTCATGCATTCAGTGAACATAATGTAAATGATATGTTTAAAAAATGGAAACAAATGGAATCTGAAAATATTCAAATAGTCTCTAGCAACACGTGGGTTGGTAAATATGTAAATGTTGGAGAAATCCGAGAAGAACCGAGAATCCGATAAGTTATATTTGTTAAGAACGTAAATGTTTATAAAAAATAGATTCATTTGTGAATCTAATGAAATGAGAATACTAAAATTTAAATTAAATTTTAGGTTCAATCGGTGATATGGAATCTGAAATGTAAATCCTCTTGTTTACAAATACAATGATGTAGGTCGATAGGTCTACCTCTAAAAGTAAGAGTAGTACATCCAAAAAAATAAATCATAATAGTAATAAAATTCAAGAAATTATTGAAGCCTGATTTCATTATCTTTATACTGCACACTATACTGGACATAGAAACAGGGTACGAACAGGACAGGGTACGAAAGCACCTGAGTTCGGTCGATTCTGTTATAAGAGAAACGGAATAAGTTAATAGACATGATTAAGAACAGACAAGGATGTCTGTAGAGCAAGTGTCAACTCTGTGATGTCATAAAACAACTTAAGAGGAGGGGGAAGATAGAGGGGTAGGGGAGTGTACACGTGCTTTGCTTTTTGGGCGTTCTTCACGCGCCACTGGGTATGCGTCTTCACTGGTCAGCAGGAGTAGCTGATAAAATAAGATCTAAAATGTGGCATCTACAGGGTGGCGCAGATGGATCGGGTGGTTTTAAAATACTTGTCAAACTGTCAATTTTAAAGGTATTGGATTGAAATAAAGTGCAAAACGTGTAGTTACAATGGAAGTTTATTAACAAAAAATTTGTAAAGTTAGTTTTTAAAAATTACATCCATCAAATGCTCTCCTTCTCGAGCGACGCATTCTTGGAGTCGGTCCTTAACGTTCCGCATTGCCCGCTCAATCACATCACCAGGAATTAATGTGATTTCGTTGTGAATTGCTGCCTTCAACTCCTGAATGGTCCGGGAATTGTTCATGTACACCCTTGCTTTTAAATAGCCCCATAAGAAGAAGTCACATACCGTGAGGTCGCTACTGTTCGCGCTCTGTTCCCTGGCCGTTTGATTTCCCGTAATGGAGATCTCCATTGGCCCTCTCGCTCACCGGACCTCACGGTATGTGACTTCTTCTTATGGGGCTATTTAAAAGCAAGGGTGTACATCAACAATCCCCGGACCATTCAGGAGTTGAAGGCAGCAATTCACAACGAAATCACATTAATTCCTGGTGATGTGCTTGAGCGGGCAATGCGGAACGTTAAGGACCGACTCCAAGAATGCGTCGCTCGAGAAGGAGGGCATTTGATGGATGTAATTTTTAAAAATTAACTTTACTAATTTTTTGTTAATAAACTTCCATTGTAACTACACGTTTTGCACTTTATTTCAATCCAATACCTTTAAAATTGACAGTTTGACAAGTATTTTAAAACCACCCGATCCATCTGCGCCACCCTGTATAAATATGCTATATCTCTGTCTAACTGACTTACATAAGATTTTATCCTCCTCTTTCTTATTTTACCAGACCACTGAAGTCATGTTCTTTCGTGGGTATCCTGTTTATATACCTATTAAATGAATAGGTACTATTGGAGATTGACCTATAGACCTAATGCCAAACATGTTAGTAAGGTGCTGCATTTTTAAGAAAAAAGTAGATGTCACTCTCAGCTGAATAGAAACCTCGACAGGCATTTGCATTTTTTCTGGAAATGAATAACGTAAACTAAGTGCTCTTGAACTTTTGGTGTACCTAAATATATTATGAAAATATGTCAATGTTCTATTTCCAATTTGGTATAAAATAGATATATTTGACCAGATATTTTAAATTTTCTGGTTTTTATTGTCTACCTAATCACTGTTGTATAACCGGAGTTGTTTGTAAAAACAAAATAGTTTATTTTTTTACCATGATCGACAATTTGATGATTTAAAATTTCCTAAAGTATTAATTTTAGTTGGTGAAACAAGATCTCTGTGATACAAGAAGTTTTTTTGGATATGTGCAATTTATAAAATTGAAAGATTATATTCGTTATATCCCCAAACAATTTTTTGATGAATTATAAGGAATAAATCCAACTGGTAACTTTTAAAATAGAATTTAAGGATTTACCTCACAGGTTGTTTTGATGTTAGTCAAGGTATGGCCAATTGTGCTAATAGAATCATCGAATTCCACTTGAAACATAAGGCAGGATATTCTCTCAGCGAAGTGGGAAATTTCAGAAAGTTCGAATAAAAATTGCTCAGGTTTATCCAGGGGGACCTCTGGCTTTGTCCCTAAATGGCTTTTGATTAGTTCTAATTCCTCAGAATTTGCTCTCTAAAAAATAATAATAGATTAATAATAATAAGAAAATAACTGAACACGATTTAGTAATTTATTTATTATTTTTATTAAAAAACTAAACTCTCTGAACTTCTCTCTAAACTAAAAAATGTTTTTTAATTAAATATGTGTGATTTTTACTTTTCAAGAAAACTGAAAACTATATTTCGCCTGTAAAATATAACTATAATATATGCCTTTACGACTGAGTAACAAAGTCATAAAAGGAAATAAGTTAGAAGTTTTATATGCAGTTGTTTAATTATTAAACCCCATTACTCCCCCCAATAGCCATTATTACCCCATTTAATTAATAATTTGTGGTTTGAAATTAGGTACTGAATTATTTCACCGTTGTCATTTCTAATGTTACAACATCTGAAAATAATCTAACTATTTATGAAAATGTGTTGGACTACTTTGAGAATTGCCCCAAGAATGAGGGTAGTGGCAGTTTCAGTAGTTCATTTTATTTTAATACTTGTTCAAACTGTGTATTTCATATCAATGTGGATAAACAAAAATTATTGTAAATATTGTTGAACATTTATAAATTAAAACTTAATTAACACTTTTAGTCTAAGGATTAAAAGTGTCAACTTTAGCTCTTGGGATTAAAAGTGAGTACGTTTGTTACTAAGATATCTTTTTTTCCAGTAAGTAAAATGTCGACTCCTAACAGTAAAAAAATGTCATAGTGTTGTAACGGTTGGAGAAAAAAATTATTAATCAAATATGTTTAGAGGTGACAAACTTTTTAAATCCTCATGTCACTTAAAACTTTTTCATTTCACTAAAAACTCCTTTAAATTCTCTTTCCAATTATGTATATCCTGAAGTTGTATTGTCTTGTCCGGATATTATGTATATTCACACGTTTTCTTTTTCTATTTCTGATTATTGGGAAAAATTAACTGGGAATATTTTATCACTTATAATTGCACAAGAGGTTTGTAGTTTACCGGATAAATTTGGATTGTTTAATGAGAAACTGTTGCCAAGCAATTAGACGAGAAAAACTGTCAACTATTAAAAACGCGACACCGAAGGTGGAGCGTTTTTAGGTTGACAGTTTTTCGAGTCAAATTGCTAAAGGAAACAGTTTAGAATTTAAACAACACAAATTTATCCGGTATCAATACAAACATCGAGTGTAATTCGACAGGACAATTTAATGAATAAGAAATTTAGAAAGATATGAATGCAAACTTTATTTATGAAACACTAAAAATAAGCTCATTTTTATTTGAGCATCACCGAATGGATTCATTGTTAGTGTTTAATGATTCAATAACTTGATGACAGAAATGTCAAACTGTTTATTTTGGCAACGGACACCGCGATAATTGATTAAAAAATGAATAGGTGAAAAAGTCGTTTTAAATTCAAGGGAAAAAACCACTAATGCATTTGTCACTGTAAAAGTTGTAGGTAACTTTTATCAACAGTAAAACCACAAGAGCTTTTTTTTTATCGGATAAATTTCTCTTTGTAACGAAATAATTTTGCCAATCAGTTATTTTATGAGAAAAACTGACATGAAAAAATCGCGAGACCGGAGGTCGAGCGATTTTGTCAAATGTCAGTTTTTCGAGCAAAATTACTGAATGGAAAAATTTTGAGTTAAAAAGAAATTTATCCATAAAAATAAAGCTCGAGTGTTTTTTGGCAAGATAAATTAACGACAAAATATGTAAACAAAGAACAACAATAATATTTATCTTCATTTGTACAATTATTTGAAGCAACAGTTATTAAAAATGATTGACGATTTCGTGTTTTTTGTGGATTGCGGAATTGATTTTTCTATGTTTTCTGTAATTTGTTTAGTCGAAATTTTCCCAAAACGACTCATATTGTACAGTATAGTTTCCACTTTCCACAATACTTAAAAATTATAGCTGACAGGACAGATTTTAAAGTGACGTGCGACTACTAGATGTACTCTGCTTTTGAGGAACAGGCATTTTTATCGGTGATAAAAAACGATGCACCTTTTTTATCGCTGTCAAAGTGACAAAAATGTCACTGCCAAATAGACTATTTTATATAGGAGTTAATTTATCGTTGACAATTGCACTGTGGCATATGCGATTTTTTATATATAAATTAAATTGTCAGTAGTGTGACAATATTTGTAACTAGTAGTGAACAGTACAAATGCCAGTGTGTCTTAAAAAAACATAGCCTACTTGGTAGAAATTAAAAAATAACTGTGATAATGACAATCTTATAGGTTCATTTCAAATAAAAAGTCAACATTTTGAATCAGATTGCAGAGAAACATCGAAACTTTAAACAAACAAAACGTTTGTCTATGTTGACGTAAATTTGCGAAAAAAGTACATGTTCTTTGCTGTAAGGTTTCATATGTTTTTACAATTTGTTTATTAGGAATAAATTATACACATATGGTAAACTTACTACTTCATAAATCTGCTGGAGAGCTTCTAAACTAACAATTGAGGTATCAAAATTGTAAATGGCATTTTCAATTTCTTGAATGTCGGCACGTAAACTTTGAGCTAGGATACCAACGTTTTGAGATCTTTTGCTGTCCAGTAACTTGATCGCTTCTACTTTAGCCTTTTCCTCTTGTTTCTTTACGGTGGGTTTCCGGGTCACAACTTGCCTGGAGAATAATTCCGTAAACTCCGACATGTTGTCCAAAGGTAGCTCCTCTATTTCCTTCCAAAGGGCATTTTCCGACCCAGCGTCTGTGGTATCCGGTGGAGCTATGATTCTAGTCCAGTATAACGGTTTCATGGGTATTTCGGGGTTTACGGTAGGTTTTCTCATTGCTGAAAGAAAATAACCATGTTTTTTATTCTGCTTAGCGACTGCGATTTTAGCACCCAAAGCTTTGATATAGTACATCGTATTATATCTGTATACAATAGACTAAATATCTCAAGAACACTATCTTTTTAGTTTTCTAAACAGATTTTTACAAAACTCGGCTTTTACTAGTTGAAAAAAATATATTGGTTCAGCAAACTGAAGTTAACACATTCAATTGTAGTTATTACCGATTTAACGTACATTTTAGTTATCTTCTTTTCTGTATGAAGTTTATCTTGTGAGTATTTTAAACGGGAAAAAGATTAATCAAGCTTTTTTATTTATTTATCACTGACTTATTATATCTAACATAGTTATAAAATTTATTTCTAAATGTAGATACTCGTCATACTATTTGATGCTATTTATAAAAACTCTGGTTTTTACTTAGTTAAATTCAAAATGCCATCAGGTACGTATTTTGTAGACTTACCGTAACCTCTGGTCGATTTAGATATGCCTAAATTACTTATCCTTACATTATTTAAAATATATTTAAATAGGAAAAGTCGATATCTGGCTTTGCTGAACAAACGCTTCGTTCACTCCCAAATTATAAAAATTCCTTTTTTAAAACATTTCAAAGAAGAAACAAATAACTTCTACCTAACACTACATTCAGTTCTCAAGTAGATTTAGTCAATAAAAGTAGTACACCATCGCAAACAAAAAGTATATCTTTAATACCAAAAAGTAATTCAAAGATCTCGTTTTTACTACTCGTATTTTTTGTAGTGTCATCGGTTTGGCATTTTTTTTATTGTTGGTTGGTGCTGTTGACCGTTTTGTTCGTGTTTGGACTATTAGTACAATAACTAAGTTCCTAATATTTACTTTAAACTGATTTTCTTTACAAATATTTTGAAGTTGTTTAAACTTATGGCGACTAAACTGGTAGCCAGGTATTTCCGCACAGTAAAATATTAGATAATTTTGTCCAACTCATATACTGGGTCGATACTTCTAACCAGGATAAACGAAATATTTATAGTTCCAACGTAAATATCCATAAAATACCATAATCCATTATAAGGCATAATAAATACTACAAAAGAACACTATTTATATTATTATGTATATCAAAATTACACGGGTATTTTAAGTATAATACCAAAGAATAAGTATGCAGTTTATTAAATAAAATCCACTTCTTGTTTTATGAATTGTTATGAAAACTCAATAATTAATAAATATTCCTTAATTAATATTCTCGGTTAGACTGAGGTTTTGTTATTTTTTATTTTTTAATATAATATGTGCACATTTCAATTAATGTAGGAATAATATAGATGAAAATATACAAGGTGTACCACTTAAGTGTATGCGGATCATAGCGGCTAAACCGTAAGAGCTAGAAAAATGTATGTCCGGAAAAGTGGTATCTACCTACTCGCAGATGTCCAACCAAAACAATCCTAGACAAGGAATTTTATTCATTCCTATTAGCACATCCTAGATACTGATATAGTGTGTAGTGCGACAGATATAAGTTTAGTGAAACAGTTATCCTTATGATAATCGTTAAGACAGAAAAAATTTTACTTGTCATTATCTGCATATTTTAATATTGCAAGTAATCGTATCTCATATTAATATTGAGCTAAAGGTGCAAGTGGATATAAGTACATATTACAATTTTCAACCTAGCTCTGGCTCAGGACTACAAGATGAATGTCACGTAAGTAGTGGTTATCATATTATTATACCAAAAAATTTGTTTAGCTAGATAAGATTATATCTGGTAGTTGTGATTCACAAAATTTTTTGGTTCAATTAAATACACTTGTATCATATATTTGATCTAGATAATACTAACAATACATAATAAAAACATATAATCTTGTTTTTCTTTTTACCTTTATTAATTTACTCAGACTAATAATGGATTTTCCTATAATTTTCTTAATATAATGTTAAAGTTTTCAAACTTTGTATACTTAAGTTTACTAAGTTTCTCTATCAAATAAAAATATACTGAAAGATGGCCGACTTCCCGTTACACCGGAAGTTGGCAATATTTTAAATAGAACTCTCTGTATAGTATTGCATATTTGGACAAAGCGTTCTTTCACGGATAAATTGATATAAGGTTTGATGCATTTATATCCTTAATAATAAGGGAGGTATAATCAATAGGATGTATCATAAGTGTAATGTGTTGGAAATGGAACATCTATTCCTTGTATCTATGATACGAAGGCTACCAGATCCGTGCCTATAAACCAGTGCGTTATTATTACTTTCTTTTGGCCGCAACTCTTTTATTATTAGAGACAAATAATGCATCGAACCTCATATCAATGATCATCAACCCTTAGGTATATCAATGGCCAATGGGCACGTGGAAAAATATATTATGCAATAATATAAAAGAAGTTCCATTTAAAATAAGAAATATTATACCAACTTTTAGTTGAGTCTACAAAGTTTTAAAACTGTAAACTGTATTATATATATTAAGAGACCTATATAATAATCCATTTTAAGTACCACACCCGTGTGAGTGGCTTCGGATATGGTAAAAAATAAACGGATTAGTAATATTGGAGAAATGTTGCATAATCAGCACCATCCCTTCAAGGCTAACCTGGATTGAATTATTAAAAAAATATGTATGCATTGTAATGTATGTATTTTTTAAATAATACAAACCTTATCTGAAAAGCGTTTTCTTAAATGGAAAACATTCCATGGAATTGTACCCATTTGATGAGATCGTATAGGATTTTCTTATTGGTTATCCTCGAGTAGGTGCCCATATAATTTCAAAAAGAATTTTGAACCTTGCCGGCCTATACAGAATCTTAACACGGCTCCTATTGCGATCTCATTCTGAACCTAAATTATTATAACATAAAATTTCGTTCCTTATACTAAAATGAAACTTTAAAGTTTGTATGTTGCTCGAATCGAAGTACACGATTTCGGCTCAATTTTTTAATATTAGTAAAATCCCCACACCCCGTCTTTACTTAGTCAGTCTGGTACCTATAGTCAAAAATATATTCTTTAGATTTATATGATTTTCAACCAGGGTATTATTTCTATATTTATACAGATATAGTACTCAGTACAATCTTAACAAATCGCCCAACTTTAAAAGCGCGAAAACAAAAAATTCTCTTCTTACCTAAGAACGCTGGAACTGGTGGGGCCACTACACAAACATAAAGAAGGAAAGGTGCATTCTCAGTACTACAACTTAACAAAATACAAAACAGGTGAACGCAAAATGATTATGATAACACACTTAACATATGGCTGAAGTGAAGTCATATAATATAATGTACTAGTATTCTTTGCTTTAATTCAACATATTTCAGCATATACAGGGTTGCCCAATAGTATGGGCCACCATAACTCCTATGCCGTAAATAATAATTAAAAAAATATATATTTTAGGATTTCATAGAGCCTAAGAAGACGCGCATTTTAAAAATATGTATATAGTCATGTAGGGAGCTCTATGAACCGGGCCAAATTAAACTTTTTGTTTTTTTAAATGGAATTATATATGCTTTGTTAGCTTCTGTTAGTTTGATGTCAAAATGAGAGACATCGGTTGATGTTTGACTGCCCTCTTAACTAATGAAGTTTTCCAGGTTTCCTTCATTCCAGCGCTGAATGGTGGGCAGGGCTTACCAACGCAAGTCGTTTCTGAGCACTGACCAACAATAAATGTCCCAACATTGGGACATAAGGTCCTATTCATGATGATAATACAGTGGTGTCCTAGATGTCCCGAGAAACATAACGTATTTAATTGGGTAACATTAACACAGTTCAAGATGTAGTAATATAAGAAGTAGCTATCCATGTTATTATTTCCAAAAATATTTAATAATATGTATGATTTTTCGGGCAAAACATTAATAAACTGCGTACTTTACACTAAAGTGCGTACTTTAACTTTATGTTGTGCCAGATATGACAAAACTGAATAGCTTTCAAAGGAGGTGTGTCCAAAAGTGTGAATTATATAAAGTAATTCTTAATATGGTACACACTTACTTGTTACTCTACAGACAACGCTTTTTGGTACTTTGTATATTTTGCTATTAATAGGCTAGCTCCTATACAATCAATGTATTCGTAAAAAGGAGTTCCATCCAAAACATGAAATTATCACATTTACCATTAAAAGTTTCCTTTTCACCCTCGTGCATTTTTTTCAAGGCAAACACGAAATAATCATACAGATATAGTTACATAGAATTCTGGATAAAAGTAAATAAAGTATGAAATGTTAAAAATTTAAGCTGACAAAAAATAATTTTTCAGAATATTCCACACTAATATAGAAGAACAAATTAGGAACTATTGCTGCCGTTAAAAAAAATCCAAGCACTTTATGAAACGATATTAATACTATTTAACTATAAAAAACTAACATTAATTATAAATATTTATCTTGCGGACATTTAAAAAAATACATAATGTAGGTCTAAAAGCTAAAAATTCATAAATAAATTCTTAGAAATTAATTACTTTCATTGTTTGAGGTGGTCTAGAAAACCACAGCTTAAGTAAATTTAAGGATACCTGCCTAGTAAACCGTTGATGAAAGATGCTCCAAATCCGATTATAGTTTATTGAACGGGCAATGCACTGTATCTAATGACATTACAATTGAATTGATTCATTAATAAGTACATTTCGTGTTTGTATATGACTTCACTTGAGCATGGAATGAAATTCAATGACAATGGATACTTTATCTTTCAAATGCAAGAATTGTAACACAATGTTATATTATGCCTTTGATCGAAAGAGTGTTCTACAATCGATGCTTCTAACCAATTTAAAAAGTAGACGTTTGGTTACTTCTCCGTGATTATTTTTATTTTTTCTTATACAAATAGTAGGTACTTCACTTGTACCATAGACTAAACGTTTCTTCTATGCTCGTACTAAATATTGCAGTTATTTCTTTAATTCGGTAAAAACAGGCGTTCAAATTGCCAAACAAAGAAAATATTCTAAGAATGGGCACAAAGTGAGTTTATCTTTCGAAGTTTTATGCTACACATATGGATTATTGTTATAGGGTTCGGTCTGAGCGAAGGGAGCGAGCTTTTTATCAGCCAATCATAACGTAGAGACAGTACGTTCCCATTAGTTGAAATTTAATAAAACGTCCAGCTTCTTCAATAGAGCGGCAACTCAAACTCACCCAGAGTTTATCATAAAAATGATGTGTTATGAGTGTTAGAGAACGACGTTAAGTAGGCTCTGAAAGGGAAATGTAGCGCGTAACTTAATACAGCCCATCAACAGCTGTAGGATTAATACAACTGTGCATTAGACAATTTTTATAATTTCCATTTTCTTCCGAAAATTCACGTGTTGTTTGATGGTTTTGTTGAGTTACGACATTTTAGAGAGTTTGTTGTCAAAATTGCTTAGAAACCACACGCAAGGCGCTGCTCTAGCAGGTAGATACACAACTTAATGGAGTTCTTTAAGTTGGGAAGTTAAAGCATAATTTACTAGATCAGAGTCCTGTTGGTTGTGCATCCTTGTTTATCGAATCGTGCGGGAATTTGTGTACAGGGGCCTGTAATTGTTTATCTCCTTGACTTGAAAGACCCGGAAAGTGGTGACCCCACATTCTGATACAAAAAACTACAAAAATATTTAATTTCTAATATCAAAACTATCAGTGATTTCTCTGTTAAAGTGAGCCAAACAAATGTTGTGGATGGAACTTGTCGTTTGTAATACCAATTAATTTTATATTATGGCGATATCACTCATCGGAATTATCTAGTGAATAAAATGTATTACAAATCTATGCCAGCTGCCTCAAAATATCTAAAATTGTAGACCGATTTTCTGTTTCTGTTTTCTGAACTGTTTGTTCATCGAAGAATGTTATAATCCACACCCATATCTGGGAACTAATCTTGTTCAAAACACTATTGACAGAACACGCCAGCTCCTTCAACCTGTCGCCCATTTTTAAACTAGAGTACAGCTTGACTATTAAACTTTTGAGGAAGCAGCAGTATTCGGATTCTGAAGTAGCTCGTTCTAAATTTAAGGAACTATCTCAAATACTTAATACTTATGTGTTTAAAACGTCAAAAAATTTGGTATGATGCAAACCTAACTTTAAGTCCAAATTTTATAAAACAATTTAAAACTTTTTCCAACCTGCTTATAAAGTAATTTTCTATAGCCTACTTGTTATTGAGCATACACTCTTACACTCTAGTTCTTTGTACCTAAATATCTGTAGATACAAATATGATTTTCAGTATGTTAAATTAAAATAATTAACGATTATGAATGATTCGATCTTGTTAACTGTCAATATTAACTTTGCTATTATATATTTGTTTGTATTATTATAAATTAACTACGCATATTTACTTATTACTGTCCCGTATGTTAAAGATTTACCTACTATAATAATTGTAATATTGTACACTCGTAATATGATATGATGAATGAACATGAACTGTTTTCTGAGAGAGACATATATTTAATGCAACATAGAACATTTAAACAAAATGAGTCTCTATTCTATCATGAAATATTACAAAAAGTTAATACAGTAACGAAAACATGTATGTAAAAATTCCAGCATCTAAAAAAACAGACTTCTCTAAAATGAATTAAATAAATAAAAATATGTACCTGCTTTTTGAGGATTCCAGCCCCCAACCGGCGGCGCTGGCAATGGAACTGGTCCCCCAGGTGGTGGTGGAGGAGGAGGTCCAGCTCCTACTGCAAGTGGAGGAGGAGGCGGTATTCCCATTCCAGGCATAGGAGGTGGAAGAGGACCAGACATTGATGGCAGTGGTGGTGGAGGTGGTCCTGCCATTCCTGGCATCGGAGGTGGAGGTGGACCCGCCATCCCTGGTACTGGAGGAGGGGGAGGAGGTGGTGGGGGAACAATTTGCCCTGGCATTGGAGGAGGAGGTGGTGCTGAAACACATGGCAGAGGAGGAGGGGGAGGAGGTGCACAGTTTTGTAATGCAGACGGAGAAGAGGTTATTGAAAGAGATGTTGCAGACTCATTTTCGCTTTTGATGGAGGAAACAGGTGGAGCCAAAGATTCGTTTACTTCAACGTTTTTTGAACTGCTGTCAAAATTTTGGTCTGCGCTAGTTAAGGCCAGTATTTTACTATTTTCTGTTTGTGTCTCTTGTGCAATAGTTATCAACTGTTCTGTTTGTGTTGATATACTCTTTTTTATTAAAATATCAGTTTCTGTTTGTGCTTCTGCGTTAATATGTGCAACTTTGTTTCCTTCAATCGATTCGTCTAATTTATTGTCACTCTTTCTTAGCTTACTTACACTAGATAAATTATCACAGCTTTTAATAAAAGACTTATTTTCTTCTTCTACGGGCGAACTAAAATCCATAACGGCATTTGTGGTTAACGTTTGTATCTGAATAAGAGTTTTATATTTTTCCACTTCCTGTTTTAAGCGTTTTATTTCATCCTCCAGGGATAGTATTTCCACGTCCCTGGCAGAGTTTTTGAATTCCAGAGGCTTTGGCTTGTTAACATCATCAGTGGCTTCCGACCAAATGGTACTTCCTCCGGGCGGAATTTCCGCTAATATTGAATTTATTGCTTCGTTTGTGCTTGGCGAGGCGAACGGATCAGACGGTGATGCAGGCGGCCATGAGAGAGCGCTCAGCCGCCCGGGAGTTTGTGGAATTGATATCGGAGTCTCAGCATGGCTCCAGTAGTACATGCAGTCAGGCTGAAACATGTTATAGTGTAATAACAACTAATTAAAACAATAGCCGGTAGAAATTCTACTTCATACTATGGTGACCGTTTTTATTGTACTAAAAACTATTATATAGATAAAATTAAAAAAGCTGTCTTAAAACCTAAAAATATATCTAATACAATGGAGCTACTTTTATTTTTCACTCTACGTCAAAACACTATAAATTCTTTCACACTGAAGGCTGTGTAGAGTGGTCGAGTATGAAATCGCAGCCTTTTAGTTAAAATTTTTAATTTTCTGTTATTAATTTAAATGAATTTGAATTTTTGCAATCATTTCGGTTCAACTACTGATTAAACTTTATTTTAAAGTTATTATTTCATAATAAGACAAAGGGATTATCCACAGCTAAATCAATGATGGTGATTTATTGGGTATATACATACATTATTTTCTAATCTATAATTTCGATTCAACATTCAAGTTTAAACCTCGTTTGTTTTTAATAGTTACTTAAAGAGTGAGGGTAAGTTTTACTGTTAAACTGCATTCTGCCCGCAGAACTGCCAGAACTGCACTTTCTTGATTATTTTATGTTAATGAAATTAAAAAGTTAAATTTTTGGTGCTATTTGCATGTGAAATTCACAAATTTCAATTCAGTAAATAAAATATTAATTTTGAAATAGATTATTACTGCTCTGAAGAACATGATTTACGATAAAAAGAGGAAGAATATAGAAATGGAATTGATTTTAGAATCAAGTGATATACATTAGAATATACATGGTCCTGCACAAGAGCTCCCTTCTTTTGTAGCTCATGAACTGGTGCCTTTATAAATTTCGTTCAAATCTGACTGCAAACTATTCGTAGAGAGGCACATTTTGAAAATATTTTCAAATATACAGGGTGCTCAAAAAACATGTACCATACTAAAGTTATGTTTTTTTAAATGGAACACACTACATATTTTTGCATTTTTGGATTCTGCATGCAAATTTGGTGTCAGTTTGTGTTATATTCCCTATAGCAAAACTTAGCCGTTTCGAAGATATTCGACATTTTATAGAAAAAATTACAGTTGTTAGAACTATTTCAAAGTTATATACCTTATACAATTGAACAGCGTTTATTTTAATTTTTATGTGTCAGATAGTTTAGGCATTGGTCTTTCTGAAAATAGCTAACAGAAGTCTGTAATACATACAGAGTGTTTAATATTTACTGAGCAACACGTCAATTTTGAAACGTGCAAAACTATTTTTTTTCAAGTGGCACACCCAGTATATTATTCTACAGTTAAAAGTACCATTCAATTCTGAATTGAATGATATAGCATTGTCCTATACCTATCTCTTAAGGTGCTCAAGATATAATCAATTTTATAATAAAGTGCTCGAAAATTTAAGTTACCCCGTTTCTAAGTGGTGTTCGAATAAAATAAAACAACTAGAAACATTTTAAATTTATTGTCAGTTGCTTTGACTATAATTATGGCTATGACTAAACACAAAATGTAAAAAATTATCAACAATCATCAAAAACAGCAATATTAAATAATTATTCACAGTCTACAATCTTATAATAAATTTTCAAAAACTTTGACGGTAAATTCTATTCGTTAAGAGACAGTTGTTTCGTTCAGACTCACCTAATATGAAAATCATGTCAGCTAGCTCTTCTTTACTATACTTCATTATAAAAATAAATTGAAATAACTAACTAAACTAAGTAACTAACTCTAACAACTAAACTAACAACAAAATTATTGAAATAAGTATAAATATTTGTAATTAACTTAAATTGTCGACACCAAGTTTGACAGCAAACAAATTGAACAAGTTATTTTGTTGTCTTTACCAGGTGACCTGATTTATTCTTAAAGCATAATTTGATGTACAAAATTTGACTTCTTATAGGGTTACGTAACAATTAAATCTGTGAACAATTATTTACCATCAATGCAGTTTTTTACATTTTGTGCTTAATTGGAGCCATAATAAGAGTTAAAGCAACTGACAATAAATTTGAAATGTTTCTAGTTGTTTTATTTGATTCGAAGACCACTTAGAAACGGGGTAACTTAAATTTTCGAGCACTTTACTATAACATTGATTATATCTTGAGTACCTTAAGAGATAGGTATAGGACAATGCTATATCATTCAATTCAGAATTGAATGGTACTTTCAACTGTAGAATAATATACTGGGTGTGCCATTTGAAAAAAAATAGTTTTGCACGTTTCAAAATTGACGTGCTCAGTAAATATTAAACACTCTGTATGTATTACAGACTTCTGTTAGCTATTTTCAGAAAGACCAATGTCTGAACTATCTGACATATAAAAATTAAAATAAGCGTTGTTCAATTGTATAAGATATGTAACTTTGAAATAGTTGTAACAAATGTAATTTTTTCTATAAAATGTCGAATATCTTCGAAACGGCTAAGTTTTGCTATAGGCTATATAACACAAACTGACACCAAATTTTCATGCAGAATCCAAAAATCCAAAAATATATAGTGTATTCCATTTAAAAAAACATAACTTTAGTATGGTACATGTTTTTAGAGCACTCTGTATAATTGAAAATATTTTCAAAATGTGCCTCTCTACGAATAGTTTGCAGTCAGATTTGAACGAAATTTATAAAGGCACAAGTTCATGAGCTACAAAAGAAGGGAGCTCTGGTGCAGGACCCTGTATATTTCTTCAACTATTACCTTTTATTATACACAGAGTATGATGAGAAACGTTTATTGAAATCTAATTATTACACATAAATTTTCAATTATTATTATTATTAATGACCTATAAGGTGTAATGCATAGAAATTTTTGACCTGCATAATGCTGATGTCACAAAACATAATTCACAGTAGAGATAATATATAACACAGAATATATAAAATAGCATCGTAAAATAGTATTAGTAAACTACAAGTGTCTTTATATGTAATGTCTTTAAATGTATTTAAATGTCATTAAATTCAAAATATAATCGACTTTTACGAAGATGACTTAGGAATCGATTAGATAGATGTTACTAACAGTAATATTGTTTGATGTTTAAATAAATTGTTCTGTAAATAAAATAAATATATGGAGTTTCTCCTACCTTAAATATATTGTACATTGGCACGTCCTTGTCAGGAATCTGTTTCAAGACACCTGCCGCCAAAAGGTGTGTACAAAATTGTACCGCCAATATCTTGAAATCCTGATCATTCAAAATCTGACTGACGGGGTGCTCATCGCTGAATTCGGACAGATACCAATTCACCAGCATGTGACCTTAAAAAAACAGTTCATTGCTACAGCATTGAAAGGAAAAACAACCATAAAATTAGATTTACCAAGGTGGTATTTTCTAATTTGCTGAATACAAATTTAGTTAAGCTGAATACTAGTTTTAAGGAGTTAGTACGTTATCGCATTTAAAGGTATCTCAGATTTATTTGTATAATAATCAGGCTTCGTTGTGATGGCAATCAATGCTCAATCGTAGGCGTTTCGCCATATGTAATAGAAGCCATCTTCAGTGGTTCTCGTATTGGGTGCGGCAGCTGAATACAATCCAATGCATCGCCGCTGATCTACATAATTCATCTGGCCTTGATAATTTAGATCATTTTATATACAGGGTGCGGTAACATAACTTCCTTTTTTTAAAACTTAATAAAACCCATTGTATGAATCGGAAGATTTTTATTGTTTTTTTATAATGTAGGCGCATGCCTAAAGTTTTGTTTTACATAGTTTTGAAGATCAAATCAGATAGGTGACGTCCCCCATTGTCCATACACTGTGTAAACCGATTTCTGGCGTTTGTCATGACTCTTGCCAGCACAGCAGGCGTTATGTTGGCAATATCTTCCTGGATGTTGATCTTCAAATCTTGTAGGGTCCTTGGACGGTTCACATAAACACGGGATTTCAAAAAACCCCATAGAAAAAATCACAAGGGGCCAAATCGGGAGAGCGGGCCGGCCACTCCAAATCGCCCCTAATTGAGATGAGGCGCTCTGGGAAGTGTTTCCTCAAAACAGCCATTGATGCTCTTGAAGTGTGTGCTGTTGCACCGTCTTGTTGGAACCAAATGCCCCCTAAGTCCAACTCATCTAGCCGTGGAAAAAAAATCCTGTATCATGTTTACTTACCGGTCCGAATTCACTGTCCCTGCGACTTCATTTTCCTCAAAGAACCAGGGACCAATAATTCCAGCTGAGGAAATTGCACACCACACTGTGACTTTAGGTGAATGCAAAGGCCAACATCCAGGCCAACATTGGATTTGAAGAGCAACATCCAGGAAGAAATTGCCAACATAACGCCTGCTATGCTGGCAAGAGTCATGACAAACGCCAGAAATCGGTTTACTCAGTGTATGGGGAATGAGGGACGTCACCTATCTGATTTGATCTTCAAAACTATGTAAAACAAAACTTTAGGCATACGCCTATATTATAAAAAACAAATAAAAATGTTCTGATCCATTTAATGGGTTTTATTAAGTTTTGAAAAAAGGTTACCCTAAAAAGGAAACGTTATGCTGCCGCACTCTGTATATACACGGTGTCGCATTTGAGATGGATCCTTGATATTAATCTTAATTTAAAAGATCCAGTTCGGAATATTGAATGAATACATATTAAATGTGACAATAAGTAATGTATACATATTGTATACCTTACATATAAGTAACATTATTACATATTACTAACAAAAAGTACTAGTGGGCACTCAACTTAGATAATTTTAGACGCAAATAAATGCAATGAATTAAAAGGACAAATATTTACAAATGATTACTAATCTGCAATCATAAATCAAATTGCATTAAAATCAAATGACGAGTTAGCAAGATTTTATACAAGATTAAAAAAATATCCATAAACAATAACGCCTTCTATCGCCTTTCAGGGATTTTTTTATATAGATAAGATGATTTCAATCGTCATATTTTGACTCCAAGAATTTATGGGTTTAGGGACACCCTGTATACAGTTACTTATAATATTATGTGCAAATCACGAATCTGAATCCAGATAGTAAACGTAGAAATTTATAAATACAGTAAAAATTACATCTAACTATTACTGACTTACCCGGTGAATTTCACAAGTAAAAAACAGAACTTCGTCATCGAAACTACGCTAACAAATGAACATCGTGGTGCATATTCATCACTCTAAGGATACATGGGCTACTGATCACGTTGTTTGGTATAGGTAGCCAAAGAGCATATCTAACTAGATTTTTATTTCCGCGCTCTAAATGAATGCGTAAAAAATAAAAGGGCGTAAGAAAAATAATTTGTTGCGTCTTGCTTAACAGCAGGCTAATAGTATACTTTTACTTTTTCAGAGAAATCTTATCGGCGGATCAGTTAATCATTGCAAAATATATGGCTTACGTGAGAGTGAAATCTTTGTTTTGCTAATTATATGATAACATTTTAATGTAATAGTTTTTAGATAACGCTTGCTAATTAGATATGATGCAAAAAAAATAAAAATCATCAGGTGTGACAAAATAAGCGAGCAGGATTAGAATGCAGAATAATTTTTATCAATGTGTAGTATTATATAATAGGTAAAAGTATATATTGGTGCTATAGTTTTTCTATATATATGACCACGTGCTGCTATTCTATCAGTTGTAGGTACTAAATGACTACAACACATCTTTTTCCCACTAACTTTTTCACTTAGTAGTCACTTCAATGGCTGTTAGTAGAACTATTGCCTATTCATGATCTGCTTATTTTATTGATACCAAAAATGGATTTCTTTCAATGAACATTTATGCCCCATTGTTGCTATAAATTTGATTGAGTAATTTTTTTTATTATAGCCGACTATTAATATTCAAATATGCCGCCAAGATTGAACCAAAAGATAATCTCAAAAATTAAAGGGTAACCCAAGAACCTTAAACAGAGGCTACAGAGGTTAACCCACATCGTCACGTGGAGTAGAGTACGGACTGCACATTTATGACTTGTGTGTTGCATAAGTAATTTTCCCGCTTTATTAAAGATCTGGAAAACTGAAGATTTTTTACTTTATTCTCCCGTATAGTCAAATATATGTTCTAACTTATTTGATTTACTTAATGTCAAATTTTATATTATATGTAGTTTTTGGAAAAACTTGCGCCTGAATCCTTGACTCTCGTCATAGTTTTATCAATGAGGGCCTTTAAGCAGGCATTAGTGGTCTTGTCACATGATTTACTTTTTTAAATATGAAATATCTAGTCAAAATCTGCAATAATATATTTTTATTTTAAAAAAACAATATTTACCTACTTCATTGAATTTACTTTATAAATTAGGACAAATTCATCCTTGTAATTAAATGTGAAGAAAATAGGTAGCATGAAGATATTTAGGGTATTTATGCAATAAATACCCTAAGCCCTTTAATACCCTTTATGCTTTTCGACCAGAAAATATCCTGTACATCCCATAAATAAAAATTCACATATTTCGCAATTCTTGCAACCATCGGAGTGCATTGAAAATGAATTAAGGAAATTTGGAACTATAGAAAGCTTGCAAAAGTTACCTTCTAATTTGAGAACTTGCCATTTGCGACTTACAGACTTTGCCACCTGGTAGTTATATCACATTCACATGAGAGTTCAGATTCTCAGACTTGCAATTTGCAATATACGAATAATACAAATGCCAAACTATGCGCCCATGCCGTCCGCTCTACTCGGTCCCCCAATACCTAACACTCCTCTGTGACCTAACCATGTCGGTGTGACATGCTCATCGCATTACACTTTTCATCGAAACATATCCATATACCTTCGCGATATCTTTTTTAGCTTTGATTGTCAATGCTAAAAAAGATATATCGGTTGGTAGATTTTATTACCCATACAGCACGGATAACATGTATTGTATTTCATAAACTTGTAACTGTTTCACATGTAAAAACCAATTTTTATAGGAGTTAATTGATTATGAAAAATGCTTATGTATTTTAAAGCACTTTGACAATGATTAAGGCTGGTAATTATCTGTAACATTCCATGTGTGCACAGCGGGGAAAACGCAAGTTCCAACTGGATATGTCATAGAGCTTTAATAAACGATTGCGGTCAATCAGCCGTAAATAATTCATAATTGGTAACGAGATTACATACGCTTTACAGTATATGATATACCAGCTGCAGTAAAGCGATACACGAGATGTGGATAATTTATTGTGTTTTTCGCTGCCACCATTCGATATTATGAATATGTCGAAATAAGCTTATAATGAAAGACTTAAATTTAAATCCAGATTTAAATACGAAGACGTGTGTAAAAAAGTTGTAAATAAGATATTTTAATAGTGAAACCCACAAATACATTGTTAAAATGTGGTCAAAAACGTTTTGCCGAATTTGTCTTCAATTTAATTTTTATGTTAAGTGCTTGTAATATAGCATTTAGTATAATAATTGAAAAAGAACTCTTGCCTGAGAATTACACGTGGAAATTACGAGACCGAGGAAAGTTGCAAAGGGACTACCATCTGTGTGCTACAGTTGAAAACAATATTAAATCCTTAATACTTAATAAAACATTATTGTGATTAACCATAGATGAGAATACGGACATTCTCTTGCTAATATTATAATAGTACGCACATTGAATGTTGGACCGTATTTATTTACGTCAACAGGTTAATGCGTATTTGATATATTTAAAAACTTATTTAATTAGAATTCCAATGATATCGTTAACTAACCTTTAGAAACCATATTACAAAATATGAAATTAATCTTCATGAATAATATTTAAATAATGTTGAATATCTCATGAAAAAGATTCAACTTTTTTGTCCATTAACCTTTCTTCAATAAAATACAACCTGTCAATGAAGCAACTTTGTAAACTTGTTAATGTCCAACTAAATACTCATTATCGATGTCATTCTGCATTCTGACCTTCAGACTAACTAATATGCTATGCCAGTTTACACATAGACTTTATTTTTTAATGCTCCCAAAAGAAAATGTCCGTTAGTGTCAAATCTGTAAAGCAAGGAGGTCACTCGGTCTTCTTGGCCCTAAATAGACCCGCCTGAATAAGTACCTACTTTAATAATTTAAAATTGTTTTTTGTTTGATTGATATTATTTTGTAATTTGCTGCCTAAAAGTTAGTTTAAGATATATTATTGGAATCCTAATTTTCGTTATCATAAAGCTTTTGAATCAATCTCCATTCAAACTACCAGTTAAGAAAATTAAATATGATGGCGTCTGCCAATCCTTAATTTAAAAAAAGTACTTTACATAAACATTTTTGAAAAAAAAATTACTCCTACCAAAATTATTATCTTTCTAAATTTTAAACAGTTGAGAGATATGCAGATACTTCGCATTAAAATGACTTTTCTAGCTCCGCTTTAGTAAAGTTTTATTAAAAATCACAGCAATATATGAAAGCAAGGAGGTAAATTACAGTTTTTAAAAATTTTATTGGTATATCAGTGTTTATCTACTTTTTAGTCATATAAATTTATAAATACAAGTGAATAATCACTTGCCCTTTGATCGTCTTTATAAGGCTGTATCAGTGACATATGATTAATGATTAATTATTATTACATGTTATTACTTTGCTAGACTTCACGTCTCAATTTCTGATATTATCACATACCTAATAACTTATTACAAGATAATGTTTTATGTTAGCTATTTATCCTTAAACTTCAAATGACAGAAAATGGGTTATAGAATCATAATTCAAGAAAAAAAAAACACCTATTTTTGTACTTTCCCCATTAAAATATGTATTTCATTAATTTCGTATGAATAGGTTAATTTTTTAAATACATGTACTACATTCAGGTAATGATTTATTGAGTTAATTTAAGAAAAAATGGTTCTATTACTATAGGACACAAAGGTCGAGGCACTAATTAAAAAAAAAATCGTGTATCTTTTGAAATAAACAAGATATCAAGCTCAAATTTGGCTTTTTAATAGTTCAAGTTGAATATTTCATTATATTTTATGACATTCTGTTTCCATTTCACAACTTATGGAGAAGTAAGTAATTCCAAACCCATCAAGTATTAAATTAAGTTGAATATCGATTTTTGTAATTTCTTTGTTTTACCGCTTTTACCGCGCTTCTAAAATTATTATAAATGTTTTATAATGATAATAATGTCAACATCACGTTTCCATTTTTAAAATGGCCATAACAGATAATTCAAATTAATGTAAATTCAATGTAGAATAAAAAATTTAAAAGAAAATAATTATTCTCTCAAAAATAATTGAATTTATGTAGAAGGATCCTTCATCAAAGTCTCTCAAAACAATTAATAGGTTCCAAATATATAATAAAAATTAACATCATGTATATCAAAATAACGATTTTCGATAAATTATTACACTTCCAGTTAATTTATTAATAGAACTCTCAATACTACTATTGAACGGTTTTAATTCATGACCCTGTATAATCGTCTTCAAAATTTAAATACTTAGTTTTTCTCTGCCTGCGAAAATGTTACATAAGGCCGTCTCGGGGCTCTTGCTGGTCTCTGTATATTAGAAATAATTATTTTATTCATCTATTTTATATATTGCTGCCTAACTATGTTCAATCTTTATTAGTTGGGTATGTACCGGGTGACCAAATTTGCTTGCTATGGTAGGACAACACTTGAACTAAGAGAGATACAAAGAAAAATTAACCCTCCTTTCTCGATCTCTTTTTCATAGGCACTTAATGCCGAAATGCAAAAATGACCCGTCTTCTTTTATGTTTGATATATTGGCGAAAATTCGATTTTTCAAATTTTAGGTACCTGTGCATATCTTGGTTATGCTAGATATTAAAAAAAAATAACTCATATACACTTTTTTAAACGGAATGTAGTGGTGTAGAAAAATTTTTCAACAGTAACATTTCAAGTTACACATTCTTTTAAATATAGTCGGCTATAATTTTGTTAGAAAGATAACTTTCTTCTCTCTCTAAAATATAATTTTTATTTTGATGGTTATTAATACCTTCCATTCCGTTTTCGCATCTGTTTATGATTTTCATTTTAAAAAAATTCAAGTTTATGTTATAACTCAGTACTACTAAATGTAAATTCAATCTTGAATCTTCAAAAAGGTGAAATTTATAGCAACTTTGTTAGCAGATACATACAATATTGTGTAATCAGTATATACCTACTGATTAGACAATATATGCATATGAATTAACTATATATTTGTTTGTAAATGATTCATGAAATATAATACCAACCTCTCCGTTTCTTCTTTGGAAAATAGCATATCACTCGAATTGTGGTGTTTTTGACACAGCTTTTAGAACACTTTATTATGGCCATCGCGTATTTTAATTATACTTACGAACATTGACTACTGTGCATGAAAACACCATTTAAATAGAATTTCCAAAAATTATTTGGAGGTGCGAACTATCAGCCAAACCGGCTTGATGAAGCAAACTAAACACAATCGCTGTATAATAAAATATCGAATTCTATTTAGTAGATAATATCTACAGTGGATTTTACCAGATAATTGAAATTAAAAATAAGTACCTATATAACTACGTCAGTGATAAAACATGGCTTAATCCAAAAGATTTTATTAACATAGATAATATATATTATATTTTCATAAACAAGGACGAACAAACAGCTACCTTTAGACAGATTTAACTATCTGTAAACAATGAATTGCAAGAATATAAATAAATACCCTTTCTTTAATATAAATATCAAGATATACAGTGTGTCCAGCCAGGACCTCAAACGATCCATATATGAGAAACTACTGCACTGAGAAAAACCGTCCAAATAAACTATGTTGCTGAAAAAAATACAATTACTCCGAGTAATATTTTAATTGTTGCAGGTACCTTAACTATTACCCACAAGTAGAAAAAGATTTCCAAATCTAAGCTACTAGCATAAATGTCATTACTTGTCACTTGTCATTACAGAAGTGTTTAGTTGAATTTTAATGATCACTTACAGTAAGTGATCAGGTCAATTGTCGTTGACATACTACTAACAGTAGTAGTTAAATAAGGTTGCTAAAAGAAATGTTTCTGTCAGAAGTGAACACATCATTTCGTGTAGAAATATAGGCACTTACAGCAATACCTTTGGGCACTTATCACAAGTGAAGGCATTTTGTTTTCGGACAAATTTATATTGCGAGTTCACACGAAAAGTCTCGAAGAAGGTAACGAAGATTCTGCAGACCGCCGACATTTTCATTTAACGTGGTGCGTGGTGTTGTAGAAAAGTGAGGTTGTTACACAGAGTTTGTTCCATGCAGTTCATCTAACTAATAAAAATAATAAGAAATACCTAATGAAAAAACTCCGATAACAACAAAATATTCTTGTTATGTGAAGTATATTGTTTAAAACGAACATAAAATATTTTTTTCATAAAAATAGTGCGATAGAAGTAATTGGATAACAATCTTGGAATTGCCTTGCGGATTGAAACATCAAGATCTAGACAGAGAAGGTTTTATTTATACTATACTAACAATATTGATTACTTGTGAAAGAATTTACAGTAATTTACTTTTTATAATAAAATACTTATAATTTAATGTACAGTGTGCTTTAGCAGGATCTTTATCAATGTTTTATAGTATATACAAATGGCAGTGCACACCATTTTCAAGTGGATGTAAATACGTAAGTGTTCTTAGTGGTTGTAAGATACATTCAGTCTTAGTTACAAATAAAAAGTTTTAAGTTCCTTCAGAACAAAATAGGCTGCATGATGGACGAATACTTATAAAGCTATAATATGTCTCATAAAATTGAATAACATTGTATCTTTATAAATGCCGAGAATAATATTTATTTTTTTTAAATAATGTGTATGTATCATGACTTACAATATTTGTAATTTCTATCAAAATACAGTGTATTATATTTCTTTTGGTATTTTTTTAACCTGTGCTAAATATAAGTAACCTAAAAGGTAAGTATAAAATTCTATACCTATAGCAACACTATTCACGTGCCATTAATGTACCATCCCAAATTAATCGCTTTATACAAACAAGGAGTCAACTTACTATAGTAACATAATTCAGTTGCAAATAATACACTGTCCAAGATAATCTATTCGTTACACCTGAACAGTTAAATTACAACAGTAATACAGCTCACTTGCCTTTAATGTACTATCCAGAAAAATCCATTCTTCAGAGCTGACAAGTTCAATAATTGCAGCAATACAGTTCACTTACCTTTAATATTTTATGCCGAACCGTAGATTACTCCCAGCTAAAGAGTTTAATAACCACAGAAATAAAATACTATTAAAAGTAGCAACCTGTTTCACTTACCGTTAGTGACTATAGTTCAAATGAGTTGTTCACCTGACACAAGTGACAGAGGTTTAGAAAACTGTATTTACCTAGTATAACTGACTTGTTTATTTGTCCCATATAGTATACAACTTTTTTGCTGGGGCACGTGAATTTTCACTTGCCACTAGCGAATTTTTTTCTCAGTGTGGCACGATTTTTCTAAAATTTTGTACGTGTAGTAAATACATGGTGCTCTCGGCAAGCCAAATATTTTGACAGATCTGTGACTTCCGGTTGTAAGGACCGGAATGGGATAACAACGTGCTTAATTTAAATGGAACACCATCTATATTTATCCATATTTAAATTCTACATCTAATTTTAGGGTCACTTTTTGTAACAAACATTATTCCTAAAATGTACAGTTTTCGAAATATTAATTTTATTATAACAAAAAATTTACAGATGCGGCTAATTAAAAGGCGTTAAAAAAATATTTAGTTGTATACCTACATGATGAGTACAGTGGCAGTGGCAAGTAAATAAAATCGCATCTTCGATTTTTAAATGTAAACACATAATTTTTTTATTTTAATGAATTCTATGGCCAAAATATGGGTAGTTTGTATTATATTGTACTTCCCTATACTTAATCATATCGGTTTTTAAGTTATTAACAGAAATTCTATAAATCCAAGTAGATCACGTTAGTGAAAAACGTGTTTCTGTGATTTTATTTTAATAAAATTCACCAAGAAGATGAAGATTTCTTAGAAGTAGTTTGGACTGATGAATCTAAATTTATAAAAAATAGATTATTCAACCGACATGACTCACTATTGGTTCGATGTAAATCTTCAGTTTATTAGGAAACGAAATTTCCAAACTAGTTGAGAATTAATGTCTTTTGTGCAGTGTGAAATAAGTAAGATATGGATCGTCTGAGCTCCTGGCTGGACAGTACTGGACACACTGTATGTAGTGGTATGCATTATAACAAGACATAAGCCACAATAACCGGAATTTTTAAATTTGAGGAAGGTTTTTACAATTTTTTCTCATTTAAAACTCTTGCTTCGATTTTATCACTTTTAGAATTATATATAGAACTAGAGAAAACATTCTATCCAAAAACATATGAGGTGTATTTAGGAAAAAAATAAATTATCCCATTTCAGGTGAATGCAAAACAGCTAGAAAGTATTTGTATTGGCGAGATACAGTGAAATACACGGTAGTGCCCTCTTTGGGTCTTTGCTACTACCTGTCTGACACTATTGTCTAATTGACAGACAGATAACGATCTGTTTTTCTGTAGATACCATTACAGCGACCTCTATTGTCTTTGAGGAAGACAATCCTACTTATTTATATATTTGGAGATGCCGAAAACAACTACACCAGTGGGGGCATATTGCCCGTGGAGTAGTTGTTTTCGGCATTTCCAAATAAATAAGCTAGAAAGTATGTCTCTTGAAAATTTACAATCTCCCGCCATGTGCCTGCCAAATATGCTCGCGCAATTTCTGTTAATTGTGATATCTTTCAAAAGATAAATAGTATTCTTGAGAAAATAAATGTATATTAATAGCGAAAAATTTAATAAAGATTAAGTTTCTCTTATATCGCAATAATATATTTTTTACTATTGGTATCGCTAAAATGATGAGATCGAAATCAGTTAAATTAAAGAAAAATAGCCATTTCTGATGACCATTCATAATACGTTTACAGTATTGCCAAATTCCTATTAGTATCTGAGAAATTAGGCAACATAGGAAAAATTCCGAAAATTATTATTTCTCTTAGTAACTCGTAAACTGTTAACGTGTCTAAACAAGTGCGCACGAATACTTTTTCTGTCGTTTCTACCCAAAAATCCTAGATAAAATCTTTTTTAAAGAAAAATCTGTAATACGTTCCTGTTTTAAAAGTCCCGCTATTTCTACAAAGCTATAATGTGTTATACGTGGATTAATATAATTTAAATGTATAAAACTTCCTTTTGTTTTCTATTGAAAACTAAATTTCAATCTGTATATCCCAACAATTATTTTGAGATATAAATAAATTAAGTTAATTATCCTTTCTATCTTTTACAACATTTATTAATAACTGTCAAAGATAACAGGTCAATAAGTCCCTATTATAAAAATTATAATCCTTCTAATTTTATCACTAATAAGTTTTATTTATACATACATTTGATAATTTAAACTTATTTATTGTTGTCTGCGAGTATAAAATGTTCGCAGGTTGAACTACTAGCGTCATTTAAGTGAACCGTATAATAATGTAACTATATTTCGAACATTTAAATCTAAATCTGTTCTTCCTTTATTTGCATTCCGTCATTTTGAATATTTTTCCAAAAAGGATAGGTACATGGGAATATATCATTATTTTTAGAAATCCAACTGCTGATTATTTCCTTTGGCGTGAGGGTTTATTTTCTATTTTTATCTTTTCCAAAGTGTGGGAAAATTAACGAAGGCCGTATAATGAGTACATGAAAAACATTCAGACATTTGTTTAACTACTGATTATTTGTTTGTATAAGTACTTCGTTTTTCTAACACGTCTTTCTGAGTGTATATAAATAAATATTTATAGTATTTAAACTATTTTTACGTTTTTTTATTATTTTTATATGAGGTTCAGAAAAATTTACCCTAACGTGAACAATTAAATTGCAATGTACCTAATCGTAACGAATTAAAGAGAAAGTTTTGTAGTATATGCCACGATTTATACCAAAAATAATTTATAATGAAGGTTAATTAGGTAAGGTGATTTCGTTAAATTAGATACGAGCATTTTTCATTTTATAATGGGATTGATAAAACCAAATAGTAAATAAGTTTACTATTTAAAAAAAAGTGAGGAGCAAGGTGCAAGGTAAAACTATAGATAAGTGTAAGCACTTTGACGCAGTCAAATTATTTTATGTGAAAAACCTACTGCATGATTTACTAATATTTCGTGCGTATACCTTTTACACGGGGTGTGTCAATAGCGCAATCAATCCAATATCGACCTTATGACAAGACGTACAAAAAAAACTATATGGGGAGGTGATGTAGTATGAAAAGGCACAGCAATATTTTGAAACATACGACTGCTACACGACATCTTGAATGTTTTCCTTTAACATTTCTTTTGAGGAAAATTTAATAAAAGCCTGAGAAAATGCCATATAGAAAAACTGAATAAAAAATTGTACTTATTAGGTAATTACTATAATGGTCAAATACATGGTCACAATAACAGTTAGAATATTATCTACAGAAATTGTCAAGAATCAGACTGTCAAATCAAAAATAAAATAATGTACTGGGTGTCCATTCGAAAAAAATTTGAAAATATCCCGAATCAAATCATTAACATTAATTTTGGTGTTGCGTAAATTAAATATAGCCTTTGTATACTTTAAAACAAAATATATTTTCTTAATTAACGGTAATATTCACAGGGCGAAGTTTTTTATAAAAGCTTGTCGCAACCAAAATTTTCAAATTTTTCCTAATTAATCGCCAAAGCAAATTCAACAATAATTAAAAATACGGGTATCGTTAACAACGTATTTCCAAGCAAAATTTAAATATAGAAAAATATACACTACGATCAGTCTCCCTATATATTTCAAAATATGTTTGCACTATGCGCCTTTTCAGTCATTTACTACATCACATTTATACATTTTTTTCTACTATTTGTAAGACGATATTGTCTTTTTAGACACTGTTAGGAGATCATGAGAAATATTTGTCCACGGCTATTAAATAATGTATCCATTATGCATGTGTTGCCTCGAGAATAATATTAGATATTCATTATTCACAGTTGTCAATAAATCATTATTCACTAGTAGTACCTATCACAATTGTGAATAATGGGCAAATTCGTCACTCTATAGCTCGTATCGTGACCCCCTCGTATTCACCCCCCGTATTCACCCTCGTGAATAATAGCCAACATTATATGCTTATTGAATAATACACTATTATTTTTTAAGTGTTAGAACAATGGCAGTAAATAATTAAACAGTATGGCCAACAAAAATATTTCTAATGTAACATAGGTATTTAGTAACAACATATCTAATACGATCCATCCCATTCTAAATCACATTAGGTTAATTAATTATACATATCAGTTTTGGTCAATTTAGTAGAAAAGTGATATGTAGGTATATAAAATAAATTGACAGATCACAAACAAATACATAGTTGACATTTTAAAATTGGTAAGTGTAAGAAAACAGATTTATTGTTATGACAGAAAAACTGACTACCCTTGAACAAAGATATTCTAGTTGTGTATATTCGTCAACATTTCAAAGGATGAAAACTACATCATTAAAAATTCAAAGTGTTCGTAAAAAAAATAGTTTTAGTTTTAGAATTCGTATGATGAGATAAACACAGAGAAATATTAAAAGAAAAACAAGTCGTTTCCCTACTAATTGGATGCTTATATGAATAAAAGGTAGCTGCAAATATTTATTCATAAAACATTTCTAAATCATGTCTATATTATGAAGACAAGTACCTACCATTCAGTTTATTTAGTTTCCAAGATATAGGATAATTAATAAGTATACCATAATCATCCGACCTATTAGCTTACGAAATGATTAAATAAAATGCAAGGAAATACAATCATTTAAATAATTTATTTTATAATCTTTCTTGATTTTATCAATAAGCCAATAAAAGCTACAAATTTATATGGTTCAACGAGCATATAGGTATATTTTATACTCAGCAGTATCCAGTATTTTAGTTATTAGTAATTTTATATGGATGTTTAGTATTCAATCAAGTATTTAATAATTTAAAATAATTTATATGCATTGACCGACCTTTTTTTATACAATTTTAAAGGAACGTAAAGAATTCTACTAATCTGTAGAATTTTCTTCTTCAACAAAACTTATACTGTGAAAAACGATGCCCAAAGTATTATCGTCTTCAGAAGGAACCGTTTTAGAGAGAAAGTGGGAAAGTCATTATTAATTAACTTAACTATATATACAGTGTGTTCAGTAACAAATACTTCCCCGCTAGATTATATAACGAAAATTAAGGAGGATATTTCATCTACAAATATACCCAAAAATGTTTTATCGTCACATTTTATCGACTACCTATGTTAAAACTTAGTTGCAGCTGTATCTCTTAAATTCATTAACTAATTGTTTTCTCACACATTTCAAAAAATAATTGTTTCGCGATTGTGCAATGTAAAATAATTCTACGTTTGAAATCCTCAACCAGCTGACAATAGCAAAACAAGAGTGCCTTCCTGTTGAGAATTGGTACGGAATTCCAAACATAGAATTATTTTAGTTTTACGCAGTCATTTAATATTTATTTTAGAAAAGAGTGCCCACTACTCGATCAGGACTGGCAAAACAAAGGACCGGAAGGCAATATGAGCCCCCAGATAACCAGCATTAGAGCTAGTGAGATTAAAATCTAGTAGACTATACGCAGTGCGTAAGTCCATAGCATATATACCTAGCTAAAACTAATTTTTATTTTTTTAATTTCAACGAGTATCTCGGAAAAGTTTACCTACAAATTTGGATTCGAAATAATTTCTAAATTTTAATCATGGAATTTAGTGAAGGGGCTCATTCCTTACTGAACGTCTTGTATAAAAACAAGTATTCTACATTTTAAAGCAACATTACTATGGTTTGAAGGCGTAACAACTTAGACAGAAAGTAATTTATAATATAAACTTTCGTCAACGACTTCTGAACAAAAGCAGTTATCAATAATACAATTAAACATTTACCTCACGAAATAATCTTTATATTAACTAATCTACTTATCTACTCTCTTCAAAATCTCACTTTTGCAATTTCACAGCCACTATGGACTACTTCTTACATTTAATTTAAAATCAATTCGGATAAAACTCCAAGGTATCATTTAGCAAAGCCACTTTAAAGCTCGAGTTCCAAAAGCGGGATTTAATTGTGGCAGATTCGGGCTTCTTAACTTCTAGCATTACATTGTTATTCACTCACCTTCAAACTTCTCGTATAACTTAAAGTCCAACTTCTCAGGTACAAATTTTGGCTTGGAAACTTTAGACTCTAATTCCACTTTGCTTAAAGTTAGGGATGCGACCTTCTTCAACACTGTACTGTCCGAATTGGCAATGGAAATATCTATGGGTACGGACATGTGCCTTTTATACTCTGGGTGACCTAAAAAATAATACATTATCAGATCTAAACCAGACACGTCAACAGAATAGATTGCTTGCTAATTTTGGCAATAGCTTCAAACGGCATTTTCTACCTAATGCCCCTATTTAATAAAGCCCTAAGTACCTAGTTTAATATTTATTTATTCTCTATCACAAATTTTAAAAATTCATAAATCATAACATTCCTTCAACTAATGAGTAGTAAACACACCTAGATAAATAACGAACTTACTCATCACAGAAGATACACTGATATATTGTCAAGACCAGGTATATAAATAATCTTTTTTATTTGAACAGCAGGTATAGATATTAGTACCAGAAGATATTGGTACATTGTGAACGCTGTGTTTATCAATAACAGGGTTATGGATGATATTCTAATGTAGCAGATGTAATTGCGGAGCCGCCCCCTTTAT
Organism: Pogonocherus hispidulus; assembly: GCA_963924545.1. Classification (NCBI taxonomy): domain Eukaryota; kingdom Metazoa; phylum Arthropoda; class Insecta; order Coleoptera; family Cerambycidae; genus Pogonocherus; species Pogonocherus hispidulus. The sequence goes on from OZ004696.1 coordinate 18,749,206, forward strand.
AAAAATGTAGGTGTATTGTTACTGTTAAATGTTTAATATGAGTTTAACGAAAATACAGAGTACGGTTCAAAAGAGTTACCTTCAAATATATTGAGTATTTATAAATTACCAAAATAAGACGAAAGGCAAAATAAGCATGAGAAACGGATGAAGTAAAAAGCATTATAACTCATTTTGATAAAATAGAATAGGCTTATCAATGGTTTTTTGATCCATGACCAGGTAATTGTCTCAGCCAGGGATTGAACCCTGTCCTCAATAGAACCTCTAAACTGCTGAAGTAACATTGACAAAGTCTACATTTTGACATTGGGTTAGGTGAAGATTCAATCTGACGACTTACCAACTCAATTTTGATTCTTAATTTTTATCCTATTCCGCATATTTCTCAAATCAATTCGGACTTATGATAATAAACTGAAAGGGGATTGAAAGAGTAACTGAAAGACTAAACTATTTGTTTCAATTTTGTGCGACTCCTTTATTTGAAATCAATATCATTCATCAAATCATCAAAACAAAATGAATATGGATAAAATCCTCTTATTCTTCATTTATTATTTGACGTTTCATATACAGGACGACAGTAAATGCTAAATTCTTTACTACTGTTTATCTTTTTAATTTATACGAAACCATGCACCGACAAACATTTTGAAATGTTGGTTTCGTTAAACATGTTTTGTGTTGATACAAATGTTCTGAAGACATCCCACAAATTATTTAGTTTTTCTTTGATTTGACCTTATGCAAATATAAGGACATAAGCTCTGAGAACATTGGATTGGTAGTAGCTTATTCCAATTTTCCGAATACTGATACTGAAACACTCTAAGATGATAATTTTTTTCTTCTATGCTTCTATACTGACAAAACAAACGTAGGTACCATTACATAGCTGATAGAGAAAATAATAACAAAATACGAAATATTCTAAAAATTAATTTTAAATAATTTGGGAAGGTGGTTGAATTCTCAAACCACCACCCACTACCTCTGACGTTAAAAACATAGCCCGTCCAAAGGAATAAATTTGGTTTGGTTGTAAACATAAAGAGATAAACGTTCAATTTATAATGATATTGCTCTCTTCTATCTGGAACAAATGCGAGATATTAATCATGACAATCTTGACAAGGATTGATCGCTTGAAATGTTGGAAGTGATGGTATCAACGTCCTATCAAGTGTCGTGTTTGAGGGGAATAATAGCAATTGTGATTTCAATTAGTACATCAGTTAGATAAGTATCGTACATATGTTTTTAGTTTATGGTGGTACTGTGTTTTGGAATAAGTCCACATTCATTTTAAAACTCGACAACGCAATTTGAACTTGTTACGATTTTTTACAATAATCTTCTCCCATTTTCATCCCCTCAGATGGGGTGACAAATAATAGTAATACTATTTCCATTTAAGTGAAAATATGGTACCTTTATTATATTATCAAAATATTACAAAAATAAAATATATACAGGGTGCCCATTATCTATCTCCTGACATGGCTAACTTTGTTAATAGTGGAGATAGAGAATTGGTTAAATTAGCTAAATTGGGCAGAATTACAAGGGGAATTCAGGGTCTCCTTCAGATTTAATTATAATTTTCAACTTTTCGAGATATTTTAAAAAAACTGAAAATCGCCAAAATTTTTAAATTCAAATATCTCGAAAACTATAAAAGATACAAATAATATAAAAATACTGTATAATAGTGTTTATTACGTGGAATTAAGCGGTGATATTGAAAATTTCACGGGTTTTTGAGAAAAAAAAGAAAGTTATGTTTTTTAAATTTCAGGTTTGGTTTTTTAAATCGTTTTTTTCTTCGTTTGTGTACAGGGTTAGTTTTATTAATGTGAACCCCATCTTAATATTTTAATTATTGACGGATAGAAAAAACTTGTAAGCTGGTCTTATACACTTTTTAATGTAGATTCCAGTCATACTAACAGTATTGCGGTGGCAAATTATGTATACAGGGTACACAAAAAAGTATTTTTTTTATATGGAACACCCTGTATATTTCAATATTTTTGGATTATATATATATAAAATATATATGCAACAAAATAAAATTGAGGAAAACATAAATATCCTGAACTTGAATATAGCCTTTTTTCAAAATATTCGCGCGAACTTTATGAAACGTTGTTTAAAATGCATTGAGGTTAATGGTGGATATGTTGAAAATGTTATGTGATTTATTTTAATACGGTATAATGTAATCTATAATAATATATTTCTGTTACCTTAAAGTTTCCACAGTTTTTGGAGAATGAAACAATGAATGAATATGAAACCAATTATACAAATTGTATATATATTTGTTATCAGAATGACGTACCGAATCCAAAAATATTAAAATATACAGGGTGTTCCATATAAAAAAACATACTTTTTTGTGTACCCTGTATACATACTTTGCCACCGCAAAACTGTTAGAATGACTGGAATTTACATAAAAAATTGTATAAGACCAGTTTACAAGTTTTTTCTATCTGTCAATAATTAAGATATGAAGATGGGGTTCACATTAATAAAACTAACCCTGTACATTTCACAATAATGATTTAACATGAATGTTTAATTTTGACGTGTATATTGTGACTTTAGTGTGATCTAACATTTGTATTTTATTGTTGTTTACTGATCTACGTTTGTTTTTCATAGCTTACTAGGTTAATAAATTATTAGTTCATTACAATAAACGATTTTTTGTTGAAAATGTAAAAATAAAGGGAAAGGTATATTAAATACTATATTTTTGAAATCAGAAAAGAGTAAGCTTTTTATTGATATCATAGCCAACTATGGTTGCCATTTAAAAAAAAATATCTTCATTTTTTTCTCAAAAACTAAGACGCCTGTGAGATTGTCAATATCACCGCTGAATTTCACATAAAAAACACTATCACACAATATTTTTTTATTATTTGTATCTTTTATAGTTTTCGAGATATTCGAGTTTAAAAATGTTCCTCAATGATTTTCAGTTTTTTCAAAATATCTCGAAAAGTTGAAAATTAAAATTAAACCTCAAAGAGGTACCGAATTCCTCTTGTAATTTTGCCCAATTTTGCTAATTTAACCAATTCTCTATGTCCACTATTAACAATGTTAGCCGTGTAAGGAGATAGATAATGGGCACCCTGTATATATCAATTCAATTTATGGCCAAATGCTATGCAAAAATGTATATTATTTCTAATATGAGCGAAATCCTCTTGCTTGATAATGTCATATTATGTTATGTTTATGTTTTACACAAACTGTTCATAGACACATAACACGAGAAAACTGTTTTCTATTAGCCTCGTTTCTTACATGTCATTTAACGCAAGCTGTATGAAGAAACATGCTCTCCCGTATAATATTTACAGTACCTGCCCTTGTGCAGTAAATAGTAGTATTCAAGTTGTTTCCAAGAAAAATCTAATTACGCCAATAAAATTTGTATGTCTTGTAGGGAAAATACGCATACAACTGATTGTAACTGAAGTGACACCACCTGTCATATTTCACATATTTAAAAAAAAAAATAGGAAAAACCGCTTTTTTCTAATATTTTGTTTGTGGGCAATTTTCAGTTCAAAGAAAACATTTTTGCATAATGTTTTTTTATTAAAAATCAGGAAAATATTACTTGAAAAAAGTACTTGGAAACTGATTTAAGTGCATGTCAACGTGTATAATTTGATATGAGAAGTTTTAAGGAAAAAAGAAAAAATATTCTGAGAACATAGATGGTACCTAATAGTATTAGCTGCAAAATATTGTATCAATAAGGAATTTTATGTATTTTTAAGCAAATTTTAATTAAAAAGCTACGCAAAAATTGTTCATGTCTGTAACATTACAATATCAAAAAAATAAAAAATTTTCTTTCAAACTGAACAACTTTTATTTTTACGTAATATATAGAATGAAGGCTATTTCGCCAGATTTTTTCATAAAATTTTAAGTTTGACAGGTGACGACTGGTGTCACTTGGTCAACTTTCTTCAGGTTTTTTGCATCTGGGTAGGATTTTTTTGGTTCCACGCCATGCTAAATTTGTTATAATTCAGTTTTCCTTGGAAACAACAATAAAAAAAATTCCCATATGATTCAAACTTTTTGAAAACCACTGTATATATTGCAGATATTGTATTGTAGTGTAGATGGCACTCGCCTTCAAACAATTATGGTACATGTCGTGAGAGTGCAGATAGTGAGTCAGTAGGCCATTTGTAAATGTATAACTCTTGGATATGAGATCTTAGTTTTTCAATTATGAAAAACAGAAAACAATGGAAAAGTTTGTTGAAAAAGCGGTTAAATAAAGGTTCTTTTAATGTTGATATATTATAAACTAAAACTCTGACACGCAGTTTGAACACAGGAGTGCTATTAATACACCAATTTGAATATCGTTTGACCTGTTAGACAAATAACATAAATTTACATGTTTTGCTTATTATAATTAATTCTACTGGACTGACTAGGTGTCGAAGCAATTCGAATAATAAAAATAACTGAAAATTACAATTATCTAGGCTTTTTAGTTGTGGTGAGAAACACACCGTAGTGTCCTCTTTGGGTCTTTGCTACTACCTGTCTGACAATTATTGTCAAATTGATAGATTGTCTGACAATAATTGTCAGACGGATAGTAGCAAAGACCCAAAGAGGGCACTACGGTGTGTTTCTCACCACTATAACATTCACGATACCCATTAGACAATCACGTCGCAACATCGTTCATCGAGTCCACTACCTATGGGACCCCGACGAGCGAATAATAAGCGCGAAACCGGTTAGTGTCTGGTGGTTGGTCTCAATTAAATTGTTGCGACTCCTATTGGGATGCCGAACTAATGCAATACCAATCGGGCACATTGCCCGTGGAGTAGTTATTTTCGGCTTCTTCTTCAAATAAATATGTAGGCTTATATTAGGTAAATCTATATTGCAAGTTAATGTAAAATATTAAGAGATCTCTGGAATAATGAAAATTCATAAATTCAAACTACTTAATGCGCATAATTACCAAAGACAAATAGTAGCTGTATATATTTTTTAAATCGTAAAGTACAGACGTCCGGAATGTACTTTTGCTCCAGTCTCATTTTGAATTACCCCATACGAAAGACAAATTTCTGTTCAGATTAGAGCTGTAGATGTAATATTCTACATATTCGAATTATATATATGTTGCCCTTACCATTTGTTAAACTTGCATCGGACATCCTTTTCACCATCTCTGTCACTTTCTTACCATCAGAAGTCCCATCCACCGATTCCCTGGACCTCCTTTTCAAAGTATCATCCCTTTCCAGACTGTCATTAACAATTCCACTGTCATTATAGTTATCCTGACTGACAATTTCCACATTATCCGAAACGAAACAGTCACTGGGGTTGCTGTCTAAACTGATTTGGCTGGTCTTGGACACACCGAGCTTACTCAACTTCTTACACTTTTCCTCTTCATGCCTGGCGCGGTATTCATTCAACTTGAAACTATTCAGTGTCAAATTGTGCAAGAACGTCTCATTAGTAGAGTTAGGAACTTCGACGTCCAAGTTTACACTCTCCTCGCTGTTATGATACACGTTTGTTGCGGCATTAAAACCTACAGGTGTCAGAGGATCCGTAAAGTTGGAGTCGGAGCTTGATGGGGAGGTAGCAATCTTTTTCTTATCGGTGTTCTCACTGCCCAGATTGTTTACTTTGCACCAAGAATCGGTCACTATAACATTGTCTGGCTCTTTTTTGGTCTCAGTTTTTATTTGTTGATTGAGTGTTTTTGTTTCCGGTGGTTTTTCGTCCTTTGGGACCGGCGCATGCTCCACCGCTTCCGCTCCATCTGGTACTACACCTGTAAATAGTAACTCGTCGGATTTTCCTTTTTTTCCTCGTAGTTTTATTTTGGTTTTCGGCTTTCCAGGTGACTTGCCGCCTTTCACCGGTTTCGATTCACTTGTTTGCAGATTTCCCATAGTTAAAAACCGTATAACCTTATCACTTTAATAACAAACATAAACTGCCAACAACATTAAATACTATTTATTTTACGTTATTTAAACGTATGCTTAACATTATTATTTTAACATATCTGTTTTAACCACTGTAACACTTTTTGTATTTGATTATTTCCATTTCAAAGGCGTGTGGGTAGTGTTTATCGTGTGACAATGACGAAATGGAACTGATTCTGTTTACTTTATTGTAATCCACACCGACAAACTTTTTTTATGTTTAACGCGTGACTGATTTTTTATTGTAATTCACTTTCTTTATAAATATCACATTTTGTTAAAATACTATGTCTAACACGTCTGACCCAACTCAAACTCACATTTGCGCAGACTCCTCGCGAAGGATCGATTATCCTGCCACCGCATTTGGCAGACGTTCGGTCCAAATTGATAGGAATAATATATTGATGGTGGATTTATATTCTTACTTCTGGTGTGGTGTTTCTTATGTTATTTTCATTAACCAGTGGCGCTTAAACATTCCTATCCTCAGTATCAAAATTAAACGAGTTAAATATCAAATACGTAGGTACATTTCGTATTATATTGTTGTCGTAGGTCAATTGTAACGAGATAATTAGTAATCAGAATGTGACGTGTGACAACTAATTTGATTACAATTTGAAGGTGACATAATGTGCTCTAGATATTTGTGACACAAATACCTGTGTTTTAGCCTTTATGTCAAAAATTGGCTGCATGTACTCTGAATATACATGAATGAATAAATCACTTATACATAATTTTTACAATAATGTAAAAAAAACTGTGTTATAGTTATATATGTATCAAGGGAGTAAAGTTTCAGTCACAGTATGAGTATTGAGTGAAGGGAGAAAAACACTCATGAAAGGGACTGAAACACACTTTACTCCTTTGATGTATACAATATTTTTTACACAACAGATACAACTTTTATTGCCAAAAAATATAATTTCGCTATTACCATTTTGACAAATTAAAAATGTTGATGTTACGTTATACTGTTATATTGGTTCCTTGGGAATAAACACCAGTTTTAAAAGAAACTTATTCGAAACTGCAACTTTTTTAGAAAAGCTATTATTTTTAAAAATTTCGCTTTCAGTTTAATCAATCAGTTATATGTAAAGGGGCTAAATTATTTAAGACGGCAATATCCATATTATTATTATTATTATTGTTAATGTTAGGTACCTACATATTTTTGTTTTATACATTTTGTAAACACAAATTGGAATATTTTCTACATTCACTGAATTAACAAAAATTATTGATATATCCATTTTCATTTACTAAAAGTCTAAGAGTTTTATTGTATATTTTAATGCTTGACAGCAGAAGAGATTATCAATTTTTTTAAACCTATTTCTCTTATGAAAAAGGTTACGAAGTTCCAAAAGGGCACACTATAGTTCACACTCGGGAGAATGGGTATTTTATATAATTTACAGTATAAACAGAGAACTATAGATGAATTTACAGTTTAAAGTAAATAATTAAAAATAAATAATGTGGCTCTACTAGACCTATATAATGATAATAATAATACCTATATCTACACCTCATTCCAATCACAAGGGTTAGTCTGTCTCAATTATTGTGCCTCGGGAAATAGGCACTTTAGGTTATCCTAAGGTGCCTTCGTACCTTAGGTTAGCTCTAATCACCATTCAGCGCTCGAATGATGAAAACTTGGAAAATCTCATTAGTTAGGGGGATAGTCAAATACTAACTGAGCCATTTTCTTGCCGGTTGCAAAGGACTCAAAAGTTGATTTAAATTTCTCACATTAACACCAAGCTGACGTTCTTCCCACCCTGTGCATACACGGCAGAATGGTTACCAACTCGTCCCTGCGAACAGGCCTTAATATATAACTAGACAAATTAATTAAAAATTGTCCGCCGGAATGGGGATTCGAACCCATGACCGCTGGGTTAAACAATCGACACACTAAACTCTGAGCCACCTTCCCGATATGTAGGTAAATAACATTTATGTTGATACTATATACCTATCACTTATCTCCTGAAATTGTATGTAGCTTCTAGGGTTAATTATGGAACTCGTAATTTCACATATGTAATTTCAACAACAGCCTGAAATTGATACATTCTATTCCTTTCTCTCCCCTTTACACACGCCATTGGTGCCACCATTGAAAGTGATTAATACCACTAGTTGATAAGTTCACGAGGTCGCATTAGCTATCTAGTTGATGTTTTTTATTTCGTACGTTTAATACAAAATAGAGTTACGCAAATGCAAATAACATTTAATTTTTCCTTATTTCGTATGCGCAGGTATCATGATTAATTTATGAACATGCCAAGGTAGGTACCAAGGCATCCAAATGTCGCCAATACCTAAGCTTGTATACAGGCTGATTCACTTAAGGAGGCTCACCATTGGGATATCAGTAATGGTAAGAGATACAGGGTGGCTCAAATTACAAAAAAGTTGCGCAATTTTATGATGAATATTTTGGTAAAAGCAAACCTGAAATATCTTTTTTAATTTCTGAAATATTCTGAAAAAACTGAAAATTTAGATTTTTTAATTTTTGCCGTAATTCATTTGTTTTTCAAGATAAGTTCATGAAATTCGGTTCCCAGGCATAAAATGCTCTATTGATTGCATTGGCGAAGTCAGATTACCTCTATCTCTTATTGTTTTTGAGAGACGATAGTCAACTTTTTTTTTTCTTATGGGCGCCATATTGGATTTTTATATTTTCAGATAGCTCTTCTCATTCTCTTTACGATGATGTATCAGATTATGGGTAAATATAAATTATTAGGGTAATAGTCATAAAAAATTTTTTTTGATTAGACTTCTATGAAATTAAACTAAAACAATTGCATGCTTTAGTTGTCAGTTCATTGATTATCAAAAGTGTGTATTCTAGCATCGTTGCACTAACTCGTTCATATTTGTATTGCTACTGTTACCATTAAAATGTTTTCAAACGACGAAAAAGCAGATATGTATTCTATTTATATTCAGTGCAAAAGAAATTCTATAGCAGCTGAGCAGATGTATTTAAATATGTATCCCGAAAGGGAACAACCACATAGAACGTTGTTTGCAAAATTGGAAAGGAATTTGCGTAATTTTCGATCATTTACCAATAAATCCCGAGATAGACAAAGATTGAGGGACGAAGTAACAGTGGTAAATGTAATAGGTTTAGTTGCAGCAGATCCTCAAATTTCCACTAGACAAATATCAAGGCAGTTAGACATTCCACAATGTACTGTACACAGGATTATAAAAAAACAAAAATTTCGTCCCTATGAAATACATATTTCCCAAGCTCTGCACCCTGGTGACCAAGAAAGAAGAATACGGTTTTGTCAATGGTATCTCAATCAGTGTGAATTAGATAATAATTTTTCTACAAAAATATTGTGGTTTGATGAAAGCAGATTTACGAATTATGGAGTTTTTAATAGACAAAATTATCATTATTATGCATAAGAAAATCCTAAATTAAATAGACCTGTTAGACATCAAATTCGCTTTGGTATAAATATTTGGTGTGGAATTCTAGGAACTAGGATAATTGGACCTTATGTTTTTCAAGAGAATTTAAATGGGGAACGCTATCGCCAATTTTTGGAAAACACTCTTCCAGAATATTATTTAGATGATTTACCTCTTGCAATACTGGGAAATTTATATCTTCAGCAAGATGGTGCACCACCGCATAATGTTAGGAATGTAAAAAATTGCCGAATGCCAAACACTGATCGGGAATACGAAAAAGGTCTTTTCTCAAAAGACCGATGTCATAACAGCCCAATAAAAAAAAAAAAATTTTTATTTATTTATTTATTGTAATACACCATTCAACAGGCCTAACGGCCCAGTACTAGAATGGGAAAATAAGTTTACAGTAATATAACAAAACAATGAACATAATTAACATAATCAACATAATACACAAAGAAATATAAAAACACTAAAACAAAAGATTACAAACATTACTTAACAAAACCTATCAAATAAAATTACAATATTACACAAGTATAGCAAATAATGAGAAAGAAAATAAAATAAGGCCAACATTGAATTAAAAGAAACGGTTACAAATTTAACCTTTTTATAAATGAAAGGGAACAAGAAAAAATATCGAAGGATGAATTATTATAAATATTACAGATGTTGCTTAAAGGAGAAAATTTTCTGATGTTTGTCCGTGGAGTTGGCAAATAAAATAAATTTGAATGGCGCGAGGCTGTTCTGGGAACATGGAAGTTAAGCATGCTTACAATTTCAGAGCAGTTGATATAACTATGCAGTAATTTAAAAAGAAAAATTAGACAAGCAATGTTACGTCTTTCTATTAACGGAATAAGCGAAAATCTATCGAGAAGTTGAGAATGAGGAAAACCAATAGGTGGATATACTCCATCTGAACGAAAGGCAGCAAGTTTAAGAAAACTACGCTGGACTCTCTCAAGACTGTCAATATAAATTGAATAATTAGGAGACCATATTATTGAGGCATATTCAGCTTTAGAACGAACTAGAGAAATATACAATGTTTTAAGGCAAGCTTCATTTGTAAAATTGCGCGTATTCCTAATAACATATCCAAGAGTTTTATACGCCTTGGCAGTTGTGTTTAACATATGTTTATTAAAACTTAACTTTCTGTCAAATGTAACACCAAGGTCACAAAAAGTTTCAGGTCTAGAAAGGATGTTATTAACAATAGAATAATTGAAATTTATGGTGTTTACTTTTGTAGAAAACGACATAACATTACATTTCTCTGAATTCAAGTGTAGATTATTTAGTATGCACCATTCATTAATAATATTCAAATTCTGCTGCAAATGTTCGCAGTCCTGTAAATTTGAGATTCTAGTAAAAATCTTCAAATCATCAGCATATAGTAGACATTTAACTGTTAACCGACTAACTATGTCATTAATAAATAGTGTAAATAAAAGAGGCCCAAGAATCGAACCCTGTGGAACACCAGATGTAGCAAATACCTCGCTAGACTTATAACCACGGTACACCACACACTGAACTCTATTGCAAAGATATGACTTTAGAAGAAGGATGAAGGAGGAGGAGAAACCGAATGAACATAATTTCCTTAATAGTATACCATGATCAACCCTATCGAAGGCTTTGGAGAAATCAGTATATACAACGTCTGTTTGGAACCCTTCATCGATGGCTGATGAAATAAATTCAGTTACACAAAGTAGATTTGTTACTGTCGATCTACCGCGAAAAAATCCATGCTGGAAGTCAGTTATCATGTGCTTCGTATGAACAAATATTATTTCAGATAGTAACATCTCAAGACATTTAGCAAAGTTGTTAATAATTACAATAGGTCTATAATTGCAAATATTTGTCTTTTCGCCTTTTTTAAATATTGGAATTATTTTAGATAATTTCCATATAGTTGGAAAAGTACATGATTGTAAAATTTTATTAAATAAAATTTTGAGGGGAGTAGAAAATATAGCCGCACAGTCTCTAAGCAAAAAAGCTGGAATACCATCAGGGCCACTGGTGAGTTTCGGTTTAAGATTTCTCAAGCATTTGAACACTTCATCCTCATTGAAGTCAGAAATATTTAAGTTATGACAATTTAATTCTGCAATTCCAGGAAGATTAATAATATCCACTTGTTCATTGTAAGAACTCTGAAAAAAAGTAGCAAAGGCATTACAGATATCACCAGACGAAGTAAGAATTTCATCCTGAAAAGACATACTATTAGGTATATTTCGGCTGTTCTTAATATTGACATACTTCCAAAAGGCAGACGGATCATGACTTATGTTATTTTCTATGTTTATTAAATACTCCTTATTTAGTTTCTTTTCATCAACTTTAAATTCCGCTCTGAGACGTTTAAATTCGGTAAGAAATGTACGATCATTTGTTCTTTTGTACTTTCGCCAGCACATGTACTTATGTTTAAGTTTATTGATTAATGACCTATTAAACCACGGAGGATAGTAACGGCGCGCTGGGGTTGTTCTAGGAACGCAAGTTTGAAATACTGAATCAAGCCTGATATAGAACTCATTACTTGCCTGGTTAATATCTTGAATTCCATTCAAAAAATTCCAATTGATTCCTAGTAAGGATTGGTAAAGCAGTGGAAAATTCGCTTTTCTAAAGTTATAAGAATTCGAGGAATTTAGATCAGTAATATGGCAATTTGTGGGAGATTCAAAATTGTACAAAATAACAAGTGACGGATGATAATTGTCTTCGTCAATTAAGACATCAACAGCTCTTTCAACTACACAAATATTATTAGAAAATACAAGATCAAGTAAACGATTCATAAAGTTAAACACAGAGTTATGTTGCTGCAGATGAAATAGGTTTTCAAAATTTAGGACAGACTGTAGCAACGGCGGTATGTTAAAAGAGTTTGCCAACACATAATCCGGCTGATTAAAATCTCCAACAATAATTACATCCCTCTCAAAGATATATGTTAAAGATAAAAATGCATCTACAATTAAGTCAAATGTAGCAACAGATATTCTGGGAGGAATGTAAATGATAAATATAAAAATAGGGTGGTTATCTATTACAATTTTTACGCCTACCACATCAATCGTAGGAATGTACTTAAAACTAGATTGAGATAAATCCAATTGAAAAGCAGAGATATCAGACCTAACAGCAATTAAAACTCCCCCCCCCTTAGTCTGATCAACCAAATTTCGGTCAGATCTGAAAATATTAAAAATGTTATTATCGATAATTTCGGAGTTACCAACATTTGATTGCAGCCAGGTTTCTGTAAGCGCCAAGATATCAAAATTTGACATTGATGCATTTGAATAGAACGTGTTAAGCTTTGTATTTAAACCTCGAACATTTTGGTAATAAATTGACAGATTTTGAGCGAGAACAGCTTGTTTATTATTACTTGAAATTACGGAATCAGAGATAAAACTGCCTGAAACACTTGATTGCTATTTGTAGCCAAGATCAGATTTAAGCTTAGAAAGCACATTTTTGTAAGCCTGACACTTATCATGATCCCAAACGGCATGCTCAATATCGATATCCGATTTACCAGATCTTTCAACTAAATGAGAACAATTTATACATTTCAATTTATTAGAAGTACAGTCTTGAACGCTATGGTTAAGGGTACATTTAGGGCAAGACATATTATTTTTGCAATTATTCTTAGAATGATGAAACCCATTGCAGTTAAAGCAGCGGATTATATCAAAGGCCTCATACACACGACAAACATCTAACCCAATAAGTAAATAGCCATTATTAAGTACCTTTACGTAATCAGATCCCTGCAGCTGAACAGTAGCTTGAAATAAATCTTTATTATTCTTTGTTGGCCAAATTTTAACTACTTTACATGTACTATCACTGGAAAACAATTCATTATTTTGTTTAACTACCAAATTGCATAAAGTATTAGCATCAAGTTCATCTGACATCCCCACAATCCTAATTCTTGGTTGAAGTCCTTTAACTTCATGTATAACATAGTTATCGGATAACTTCTCCTCTGCAATTTTCTTAAACCTAGAAGTTTCATCAGTGGTTTGGCAACTAACTAACAGACCTCCATCCTTGACATGTTTAATTTTCTTTATATTCAAATCAACAGGGTCAACATTATGCAATATATCAGACTTAGTTATTTTATTCTGCTGCATGACTTTTGGCTTCACTACTATGGCTTGTTCAGAGGTTGTGCGCAACATAGAAGAGTAAGTAGGTTTAGGCTTAGACGACTGAGACGGTAACTGCAGTTCATTTAATTTGTCCTCTGTCTTTTTAAAAAAATCAGACTTAACAGATAGAAACAGTTCATTTAGTTCATCAAAGAAATTATTAACTTTTAATTCAAAAACTTCTCGCAACTTTGCCTCATTGAATATTTCTGCGCTCTCAAGACAATCAGTGCACTTCCAGTAAAGCCCCTGTATATCCTTTAAGTAAGCAGGTAAATCAGTCGGCGCTCCAATACACGTTAAATGAAATGACTTTTTGCAGGACCCACCACAAGAAACAGATGGCTTTTTTGTGGTGATAAGGTTTGTACATATGCCACAACGAGACATATTCGATTCATATCATAAATTTTCAAAATTAGGATTCTAAGCCAATTGACTAATTGCCAAGATGCTGTGATATAGACAAAATTTAAATAAATACAAATACTGGTACTAACATCAACTCACATAAGTATCCAGATGGCACAACTTGTTTCAATTAACTCGAAGTAAATACTTTAAATTTCACAGTACAGAAGAGAACTTCACGCACAGCCTATCGCCCATGCTATGACTATTATGACTAAATTATGACTATTACCTAATAATTTATATTTACCCATAATGTGATACATCGTCGTAAAGAGAATGAGAAGAGCTATCTGAAAAAATAAAAATCCAATATGGCGCCCATAAGAAAAAAAAAAGTTGACTATCGTCTCTCAAAAACAATAAGAGATAGAGGTGATCTGACTTCGCCAATGCAATCAATAGAGCATTTTATGCCTGGGAACCGAATTTCATGAACTTATCTTGAAAAACAAATGAATTACGGCAAAAATTAAAAAATCTAAATTTTCAGTTTTTTCAGAATATTTCAGAAAATACAAAAGATATTTGAGGTTTGCTTTTACCAAAATATTCATCATGAAATTGCGCAACTTTTTTGTAATTTGAGCCACCCTGTATCTCTTACCATTACTGATATCCCAATGGTGAGCCTCCTTAAGTGAATCAGCCTGTATATTAAATGATACTTTTATCTGTAACTTGTTTCTACAAAATTGTTTGGAGCATATTATGAAATTATATGATTCTAGTAATTATAAGTTACTTAAGTCCATACAATATTATATTTCTTGACATTAGTGAACAATATTCTTACGCATACGGCTGAAATAATATTTTACACATTCAAAGCAGATTAAAATGTGTGTTATTGACATTATAATATACCTAATGCAACGGCAAAATTTTTATTAATCAAAACTGACAATGGTCGAATTAGTTTTTATAATTATTT
Source organism: Pogonocherus hispidulus (assembly GCA_963924545.1). Classification (NCBI taxonomy): domain Eukaryota; kingdom Metazoa; phylum Arthropoda; class Insecta; order Coleoptera; family Cerambycidae; genus Pogonocherus; species Pogonocherus hispidulus. The sequence continues at coordinate 18,764,259 of OZ004696.1, forward strand.
TTATTGGAATAGGTGCAACCGTATGCACTATGGGGGTTAAAGTCTGTTTTAGTAATTTGTATGTTTTACTCGCCTTTCTCTGGAAATATAGGTACTAATACCAGAGACTTATACATCTACTAAGTCTCTGCTAATACGAAGACTAAAACCTTACTCACATCACTCCCTTGGAACATAAATAACCATTTTACAGAAAGTGGAAATAGTGAATCAAACAATATTCTTCCTTGTCCCAGTGCCGATTTCAGATATAAATTGCCTCTAGGCCCAGGTCAATTTTCAAAATTGAAATAAAGGACTAATTTCAGATTTTCTAGAAATTAAAAATTTTCGATTAAATTTAATGTCTTGGTTAAATCTGAAATTAGTATCAAACGATAGCTTATAAAAAGTTAAGATAGGAATGTGCGAACCGTTTTGTTCGATCTCAAACCGTTTAGATTTTACAGGGTGTCAGGTTTACAAGTTGAAAAATGTCAATATTCACCTGTCAATATTTCAAAAACGGTTGAAGATAGGTATAGGACATCCTACATGAAATATATTTAAAAGTTTGAGTAGAATTCAAAAATCTAATAATATACAGGGTGTTCCATTTGAAATAAGCAAGTTGACACCTACTTCCGGTAAAACCGGAAGTGTGGCCATCTTGAAAATATTTTAGATCGCTTGCCCCCAGTGACTTTGGTACACTGCCCAATTTTCAATTTTTTCTTAATTATAGTTTGCCATATGTAGATCGAGGCGGTTCCCGGTGGGACACCGTGTATAATCATCATCAGAATTACAACTGAAAATAATACACTTTCATTGACACCCGCAATTAAAGCAAATAATAGGTATAATCTAAATGAGATAGCTATTCACACAAATGTTTGAAATATTTACATGTTTGATGATCTCCTCCATTAAGATTTAAATATAACGTTTTTCCGTCCTTAGAACACAGGTACTTTAGTTTGTACCTAATACTATTTTGAACTGATCGTCTTTCAAAATCACGTCTCAGCTTATATTTAGGTACATGGAATATGCAATATGCTCAATTTGTGGCTACAATTTTTATTTTTTATCTTAATTGTAGTTGTAATTTACCAACAAATTAATAATAGACAAATTTAATTTAATAACGCACTGTCGGTGTTTTTATCTGATTACTAAAGTCACTAAAATAGAATATGCGTATTATTCTGGTCTATATTGATAATTATTTGTCTTCTTGTTTAGGTCATCATTATATATGAATCTGCGTTACACATTTGCATTGTGATAAAAACGCAAACAACAAGTAGAAATAACCATGAAATAAGCATATAATTATCAGGGTCAACCCTGACTCCATTTTAGTTCATACATTTTTAGATAACTCTATTTCATTCATTAAAAAAGGTGAGTCAGTAGTTACATATTACTACCATAAAGCAATATAACGAATCCAAGTCGTCTACCGCAGCAGCAGAGGGCTACATACAAAATTCAGTTGAGAAGAAGTAAATTTCAACTATATATTCTAGGTCTTCTGGTTGATTTTCCTCAAATGCTTCCAAAAGATCATCCAGCGGCGGTCTGGGTACCTATTACCTACCTACCTACCTACTACTGAAAATAGGTAGGTATAGGTAGGTTGGCACCTACTACTGAAAAATCAACTACTTCAATGGGTATTAATATAATCATTTCTCTAATTGTAAAATTTCTCTGTTTGACATACTGAATAATTTGTATTAGTGGTTATAGTATATAGTACACATACTTACAAGTTCCCAAGCAATTTCATTTACAATTTATTTACTTTTATAAATTAGTACTATAAAATTTAATTTTGAATACTACTTATAAATTAGAATTAAAAACAGTACAGAAATATATCTAAGTGCGCCGGATGGTCTATACATATTTATTCTTATAGAGGGATGAATGATCCTCAGTTTCACCGAACTATGTAGGCCATCTTCAGAAAATATTTTTCATTATACCGGGTGTTTAGTTTAACCTGAGCGCTATGCAACTTTGGCTTTTTAAATGGAACACCCTGTATTTTTTGCATTGTCAGGAACAGCATGCAATTCTGAATTAAAAACATGTACGTACCTACATATCTTAAAAACAGCCGTTCCGAGGATATTTGACATTTTATAAAAAATGTAACAGGTTCAAGGGTTTGTAAGAATCTTCATAACTTTTTTCATATAGGAGTTCCTTATTTGCTTTTGGCAACGTACAAAAAGCACAAACTGTGCTATCTTCTACATTTAAAATAGATTCAAAGATATCATAGTGTTTCATTTTCCAAGTTAGATTCTGACAATTTTAAACAGCAAAAACTTTTTTAATTGAAATAGTACAGCCTATTTTTTTAAACCAAGTAGTGTTAAATTACCTTTTGTCTTATATAGGCATTGTAGGAGTTTACATTACAATTTTTTGCGATATTCGCGATTTTCTCAGAATTTATAAATTTTTGTAAATATTTGCTTTTAAGTTAGTCATGCAAAGAAAAATGTGATTAAATATTTGAATTTAATTAATAATCATATTATTTTATTAGTTAATACAATGTACCTACATAAAGTAATAATACACAACTTTATCTAGTAGGTAATACAACATTAATACAACAATAAGCAAGGAAAAAATTAATAAAGATATAAAACAACAGTCAGACTGGCAGACCTTTTAACAATACCTACATTTATGAGTAGTTTATGTTGAATGTTCAAAATGTTGTCCATTTTAAGTAACACATGAACGAAATCGTTTTATCTTTAACTTGCACTTTCCTGGGCATCTCTGGGGCCACTTGGTGAAAGGCTAATAAAATGCATAGTAGATACCTACCTAACTTCCAAAGCAGTGGAGCTGTGTTATATAGGTACTCTGCTTTTTGTGAATCCCCACAAAAAAAATCACAACTTTTGAAGTCTGGCGATCCAGGAGACCACATGTTATCTATATGGAAAATTTTCGTCCAAAAATATCGAACGACGACGAACTACATATGAATCATGTGGTGTGCCACTATCATGTTGAAGCCACTTATTCCGCAAGGTAGCTAAAGGTACATTCTGCAATAAATGATGTAAATTATGTTGAAGAAAATTTAAATAAATTATTTCTGTTAAACATTGGTTAAAAATAAGGGTCCGCTAAAATGTGTACCTAAAATCCCTACCCACACATCGAAGACCATCTAGATTGGCTATTAGTTGATCTAAATTTGTGAGAAGTCTCTACTGAGATTATCATTATTTTGATACTTCAAAATAATGACAATTATGACAATTTACAAAGTCATTTTTTGAAAACTTTAAAACAATTTTTAGCTTTGCATCTGAAAATATTACTTTGCTGAAGAAATCCCTTACCTGGTTAATTTTTCAAATGCCCACTTGTCAGTATCAGAATAGGGATGATACTTATATTTTTTAAAATCCTTTAGAGTATTATAGTATAGAGTAGTATATAGACCAAAACGCTCTCTTATCTGAATGTTTCCGATTGGGATAATGCTGTGCATAATCCCGCGTAACTGGCGTTTTCGTATTTATTTTACTATTTTACATTGTATTTATTTTAACACTAAATTACCTATATTATACATCTAAACACCAACTTTAAAACGCAATCTGCTGTTATTGAGAGGATTTGTAGGAGAAACTACATATACTAAAACAATATTCTCATAGTTTGCCTAATTTTGAAATAAATGTTTAATAAACTTGCCTGCCAGATTCTTGTACTGTAAACAATGTTAAAAAATATAGGGTATTCCATTTGAAATAAGAAAGTTGTTAGCCATTTCCGTTATAACCGGAAGTGCCAGAAAAACGGAAATACTTCAGATGAATAAAACTTTCTCGAAAACCCAAATTTTCAAAAAAATCCTTAAAGTTTTAATTTGACAGTATACACAAATAGATTTGCCTGCCCAACTGTTCTTCTAATTGTTCCACAGATAAAAAAATTGCATGAGTAAATAGAAATTCACAAAACTATTAAAAATAAGCGATTAGAACCAATGCGATTTTGAGGATTTCAGTTTGATTTATGCATGGATTTTGAATAATGGTCAATAGCAACGAAAATAAAAATATGTATAACATCAAATTTTTATGTTATATCACATATTTGAAAAATAATAATGTCTAACCACACTACAAGAATCAAATAGAACTGCCAATTAAAGAGGTAGAAGTAGCATTTGTCAATTTTCTTATTATTTCTATTCGATTACTATTCTTGTGGTGTTCTATTAACTGTTCCATTATAAACTTGCTAAGGTAAACAGTGTTTAACAATAAAATTGTCTTATGGTTTATAATGAGAAAGTCGTGTTTTTATATATAACACATTAACTGTCTACAATTAACAATGAGATAAGAAGTATATTGTCTTTGTTACAATGGTTACTTTAGTACCTATATACACAATTTATCTTACCCTATTTTTACAAGCTTTTATATAATTTCACATGTATAATATGTATGTTCAAATTTTGCACCACTGATTTTACCCACTTCTGTTAATCTTGACCTATTGAGGTAAAACTTGCCACACTTATTGATCTATGATGACAATAATAATAATAATGATAGTTTTTATACTTTTCTATAATAAATACTGAAGATGGTGGCTGCAATATTGTGGATGAATTTAACTAATTTATGGTCCCATTCTACCAACAATCTGCAGCAAATTAATATTTATAAATTATTAATTTTCAAATTAATATTACACTTAAATTATTAAAGCTATTTTGATTGTATAAGGCATTTAAACCAAATGAGAATAGCCTTTCAAGAAAGCAGGTGAATGTAAGTGTTCCATTTAAGACAATTTTTTTGTACCTGAGATGGAGTTGAATAAATTATAATTTTTTAGTTTTAATATACATAAACATTACATTGGAATAAGTGAAGTGTTTCCATGCATACAGTAGTTTTGTTGAATTATATTTCAGCTTTATTGCAATTAATATTTTCTGATAACAGTTAACTTCTATAGACATATAATTAACTTAAAACAGCATTGAAAGGGCTAAAGGAAATAAAAAAAAAAAATTATTACAAATTCTTAAACAGACATTTATTTACAAAAAATTAAAAATACAAATGAAAAGTGCGTAATATTTATTTACAAAGTTAAAAACCACTGTATATTTCTTCTTATTCTATAGTCTTACATTTACAAAATAATAGTCTCTTGTATTTTATTTACAAAAAATATACAAATAAAAAATTTAAATAAATAAAAACTTTAAAAAAATACTTTACGCTTCGATGTTAATATAAAATTGGTTTTAAGTACCTACTATATTTTTGGATTTTATAGAATTTGGCTGAAATTTCTTTAAAATTACAAAAAATGTATGTATTAACAAATTTTTGGCGCAATTTTAAAGTATACTCTTCGTTATTTAAAAGAAATATCAGCTGTTACAGTTTCTATAAAACCAAAAAATTTATTTCTCAAATAAGTTTGTGAAATCTGGATTTTTACAATATTTGGAAGATTGATATTTATCCTTTATTGTGAAAAATTAAAGGAAAATTATGTAATGTATGTATGTATAATGTACCTACTTATTTCTTAAAACAATATGTTAATTCATATGGCAAATATAAAAATCCAAAGAACACAAGCACACAATACATTTGAGGGTTACTTTTGTCTCCATGCTTCTGAGATCAATTTGAAAAAATTGAAAAACAAGTCTAAATTCAAATAATTAATTATTAAGGCAAAATCTGTTGCGATAATAAATCTCATACAAACAAATGACATAAACATTGTTAAGATTTCAATTAAGTACAATTACACAAAAATATATAATAACGATGTAATAAATTGTGTTACTTTCCTTTGGCACGGTTTCAAAGCACACACCCAAACATACACCCACATACATAATCTGTCATAAAAAGGAGAAAATCCTTATTTCCATCTTCACTCATCATTGAATAATAATATAATGAATGGAAAACAACACAATAAATACATCTCAAAATCATTTAAAACGAGTACAACAATATAGAGCACAACAATCACTTATTGCAAGTTAAATCACATTTCATTTAAATTGTCCATTGTAAAATTGTTTAACCAAGTTTTTCACTTTTGGCTAAATGGCATTGTAAGTCACTTAAAATGGCATAGTAAAAGTTCACACACATTCACGTAGATAATAATTAAACTGTTAATATTAAATGTGAAGGATTGTGTTGCCAGTGTTACTGGTATAATCAAATTTTGAAAATATTCTAAAAGCAGAACAGCACAGTACAACTTCCAGTACATTTTCTAGGAACATTCATGGAACATTCAAATAAGGTATATGGGACATTATTAAAAATATTCTATAAAAATATATCCTATAATATTCATAGAATACTTGAATTTCTAATAAGTGAACTTCCCATGAACACTAGAGAATAGAAAAGAACATTCATGGAATATTGGATATGATAGTATACATAATATTTTAAAAATTATGGATAACTGAACAACACTACATTAAAATTGTGATCTTTCAGGTACTTAAGAAGATACATTTCCAAAATAAGATGAGAAAAACCATATATTCTCAAACGGGGATGATGTTGCATAAAATTTATGGTTACCAGTCTATTAAAGCTTACACAATTATTTCGCGAATAACTCTTCTAGTTCGTGAGTTGGGAGTGGAATATCCACTTTCTAAGCTTTCCTCATAACTCAAAGACATGTGTTGTGGTGGTTTTTCATCTTCCATTTGCTCTAAATAGGGGTCCGGTAAGCCACTGACGTCGTGGTATGGCGAGTCTGAAATATAAATAAAGACAAAATTAAACAAATCGCATAATTTGATTTTAGTTATGCAGTGAGCAGCAGAAAGCTGGAAAGTATGGGCAATAAATGAAGAAAACGTTAGATTTTTTTCTAAATACTTGTCAGTTTTTAGAAACCACTATTTGGGTGTCAGGTTTAATTTGTTTAGCTATAATAATCAATGGTCACAAAAGTTGTTTAAAAATATAGTCTCTTTTCCAAGAGTCTTGTTACAAAGACAAAAAAAGTAAAAATTACAAATTGCTATCTATTCCACTGCTTCTTAAAATGTCACTGACATATCTCACAATAACAGATCTAGTTATTTTAGAAGCCCTCCCAATGTATTTATTTAAAAAAATAAATACACATGTAAGTTTTAAATATCAGTAGAATTTTAATCAGCTTACCAATATGTTGTTCAATACGTTTCTTAGGTTTATGTACAGCTGCATAAGGGTCACTACAGTAGTCTTGTCTGGACGGATTATTACTGTTCCTCATGTAATCATCTCCATGATTACTTTGAGTTGTAATGTGTGGGTATGGGGCATAGTCATCAACGGCACCATAACCACCATGAGTGATTGGATCATAACCATACGAATTATGTCTGTCCACATTCATATGATGTTGCTGAAGCTGATTGTTGGAGTTTGTAGAAGCTGCTGCCATTTTCATTTGCCAAAGTGAATCCTGGGAGTTAACGCTTCCCCCATTGTTGGAGTTGGAATAACTATTTTCTAGGTAGCCCATGTTAGCCCCTGAAAACATAACACAAATTTGATTAACTTAATTTCCTTAAACAAAAGCTAATAGCTTCAATAAAAGTATTGTAAATGTTTTAATCACAGACATCCTGAGCTCAGTTGACAAACAATTGATTATTTCCTAAAGTGAGATAGCTAGCAAAAAATGTTAAACACAAAAGTGAAAGTTCCTTTACAAATACATTGATGTAAGAGTTGATTGGTCTATCTATAATAATAAGGAAGAGATGACCAAGAGTATGCCATAAGTGTAGTGTGTTGGAAACACATTACTCTTATGGCACACTCTTTTCATCATATGTTCCTTATTATTATAGATAGGCCCATCAAATCCTATATCAGTGTAATAAAGGAACTAAAAATGAAAAAATATTCAGGGTGTTCAATTAAAAAAGAGTAACTTTGTTTTTCCATAACTTTTTGACTGACCCTGTATAATTAATTTTTATTAAGTATAATAGATTTCAAAAAACCTTAAAACTTTTGTTTAACATTTTTTGCTAGCTATCTTATCTACTTTAGAAAATAATCGACTGTCTCCATATATCAGCAACCTGTATATTTGTGTCTTACTAAAGGCTATGAATCATTATTGGATTTGAAAATTATTCTCTAAAATTGCTGAAAAACTACTTACAGTCTTGATTATTTATATTCTGTCTTGATTGAATATCTGGATTAGCAACATGATATCCATATCCATTCTGTGTGGCATAGACAGATTTTTGATCTTCCATGGCTAATGCAAGATCTAAAGAATGTTCCAGTGCTTTATTCTCCATCCCAGTAGATGGGTAGTAAGGAGGGGGAGCTTGATTTTGTTGAGGTACAATGGTAGGTCTTACAGAGTCCATTTCATAGTCTTTGGCCTGCGATTTTTTCGACTGATTTCTCTTGCAGCGGCAGAATATCAGAAGCAATCCCACAAAAAGTAAGAACACAATGCAAGAAACTACTATCGCTATAAGTGTAGGGGTTGTTAAAGCTGAGGCCTCTCGAAGCTGCGTGTAACCTACTAATAATAGAAAAAATAAAACAGAATTAATATCAAAGTAATTATTAAATGTCAAATACTTACATTCTGCTTCAACAAATTCTCCACAATGCTCTGGATGTGTCTGTAAACAAAGCTTCACCCGAACTCTTGGATTATAGTTGTCATTAACAGCTATTGGTTCATCAAATGATCTTCCTATTCCTCTATCACCCCTGGAGCCCATTGGGTCCAAATTCTTTTCTTTATAAGTTGGGACTAACCCTGACACTTGTAACTCCATAGTGTCAATGACCTGCCAAGCAGTAATGGGATGGTTTTCATTGCTCACTGTTTCCACAACAGCTATTAATGGAAGACAAGTAGCAGGAACATTTATGGACAAAGTGTGTGAAGCACGGTCATAGGCAACTCTTTGTGGAAGAGGAATTCTATCAACTCTTGTCCTTTCCCTGATTTCTTGAGAATTTTCACTAGTTCCTTTAGTATTTAAAGCCTTTACCTACAACAAAAAACATGAGAATTAACTAAATGAAAAACTGAATAGAAAAATCTAGGTCCTAACTCATAATATACATTTATTTGAAGGAATACAATGCCAGTCGGGACAAATTGCCCAAGGAGTAGTCGTTTTTGGCATCTCCTTCCAATAAATAAGTAGGATTATCTTCTTCAAAGACAATAGAGGTCAATGCTATAATCTGTCTGTCAATTTGACAATAATTAGTAGTAGCAAGATAGTAGCAAAGACCCAACGAGGGCACTACGTGTGTTTCTCACCACTAGTTTCATAATAATATACATATTCAATACTGATAGCTGCTGCACTGAATTAAAATAGAACATATACAATGTACTATATTGTGCTATCCATTACTGTTAACATTATTAGTATGTTTTACCTTGAACAAGTAGCTCTGATGTTGATCAAGATGAGTAACATTACAGGGAACATTTTGATGGCAATCTACTTCTGACCAATCAGTTGACTTTGAAACTAGCCCACAACCTTCTACGATAATATCATTATCACTGGATACTTTTTTGTACGAGACAAAATATTTGGTGTTAAAAATTCCTCCATTAAATCCAGGCTCCCATCCAAGAGTAACAAAGTTTGGTCCAGTATGAAGGGCTACAAGTTTCGTTGGTTTTTCTGGTGGTCCTTTAGGTTGGAGTCGTATTTTTGTTTCAATTTTTCCTAAATTATTGACAATTTGACAATTGTATTCCCCATAGTCCTGCTTCTTAATATTAGAAATTCGAAGAACACTGGTGTAAATATCATTGTCATCACTTGTAGTATGCACCACATAATGACCTTCTGAAGAAGAATGAAGTGGAGAAATGTTGGTACCGAAGAACCACTTGAATTCTGGTTTGGGATAGGCCTGTACCTTGCATACAACCTCAGCAGTTTCAGAGATGTCATATGCTACTTTGTTGTACTGGTGCAGAACAATTGGTTCATCTATAAAACCCAAAATTATATAATAAATGAAATATAAAAATTTTTTAATAAGTACCTAGTCCTTTTTATGTGGCTGTAAAAAATTGTACCCACTAGTTTCGAAGTTAAACGCCATCATTACAGAAAAAAACTATTATTAACCATTATGCCTACATTTTCTTTAGATGATTTAAATCAACTTATCCCGCATAAAATTTTTGTAAAGTATGAAGGACTTTATTTTAAAAAGAGTATACTGATTATTTGTTGACGTTAAAATAATGAAAAACTAAGTATAGACGTCAATAATATTGTATTTTCATCAATAAATTTTTAATCTAAAATTACAGATATAAAATTATTGACACATATATTAAAAGGACTAATAAATTACTATAAAAATATTTTTCATAGCTAAAATAACGAATATATATTAAACTAAATTTGTGTAATTAAAACAAAAACAATCTTAGTACGTTGGCTGATATCTTTCAAGTTATATTGAATGCAGAAAACATTGTTTTTTAGAGGGAACTTTTAAATAAATACTTACGTTCAATTTTTAGATGCATCGCCGATTCGGACTTTTTAACTTCGTTTTCAAAGGTACACGTATAAACGCCCCTGTCGGAGGGTAACAGCTCATTTCCATTCGGCCTGGCCTTTCCACTGAATTTTAAAACGCTCTGTACGCTCACTGCCCCATTACTGATCTCCGAATAATCGGTTTTTACTTCATACATATTTAAGTCCGGAGTTAGCTCCTCATCGTCCTTCAGCCATTTCACCATCGGTCGAGGCTTGCCTTTTGCGCTGCACGCCACAGAAAAATTCGGGTCCCCTACGCGCTTGGTTTCCAACGGTTTCAGTTTGTATTTGAAGCTAGGCGGCTGGTGAACTTCCAAGTCTACTGAGGCCATCTCTCCAAGACCTAGCTCGTTGGTAGCCTGACAGTTATAAACTCCTTCGGTGCCGAGATTGGCGTTGGCGATCGTGTACTTCGTGCCAGTGGCCAGAATTGTGGTTTGTCCATCGGAGCCTATCCTGAACCAGCGATATTGCGGGGCAGGCCAGCCCGGAGGAGTTGCCGTACAAGTTAAAGTAACCGCAGATCCTTCAGTAGTGACTGGCTTGTCCGGCATTATCCTGGCCCTGCCGGGTTTGTGGCGAATTAGCAAAGCTATCGATGCGTTGCCTATTTTCTCAGACCGCCTGATTGGAATAGAACTAGGGCTGATGATGTTTACAACCCTACAAATATATGTTCCGGAATGCTCGGCGGTGACTTGACTCAATTCCAATTTGTCTCCTAACTGTCGGAAATCCGGCTTGCCGTCTTTAACCCATTCCACTGTGATCGGGCTGGGGTTTGAACTTACATTACATTTGATAGAAACAGAGTCGCCTTCTTCTGCCTCTCTGGTTTTGGCTTCGAGGGTAACGATAGGGGGATAGAGAACGTCAAGAAACATCTCCTTCTCGCCCACTTTTCCCAGGCCGTTATCGGCGCTGCAGGTGTACTTGCCAGCGTCTTGGATGCTGACTTTGTGGATAATGTGGTTGTGCGAGGAGCTGATAAATCTGCCGTTTCGTGTCCAGCGGACCGTCGCGACTTTGGGTTTGGCGTCGACGGTGCATTGCAGAGTGGCCTGCGAGCCGCGCTCCACCCGCAGAGGATTTTCCGGTCCGACTTCAACACGGGGAAAATCTGGAAGGCGTAAATTTGTCGTTATAAATACTGTTTGTGCTATTTGCCAAGTAAGATCATTATGAATAATGTTTATGCTAAATTTCATATAAATGGCCAACTAGGGAGTTAATTTAAATTCTATACATGGCTAACACGACAGAGAGGCGTTAATATTTGTTTAAAAGTTAAATTGCAGTTACCAATGTCGACAGTGTATGATTTTATGAATTGTATGCAGGACAGCAACTCGCTTTAATAATGTTGGCACTACCTAATATTAATACGGTTATGGGAAGGCATTTAATAAATTTGATTTTAAATATTAAATACTAAATTCTTATATTTATGTACAAGCTAATCACCTCAACAATTGATTATTGACACACTCACTTTTAGAAGATTATTAGAAATTACTTCCAAGAATATGTATAAATACTAAAACTAGAGAAATGCACCGCTAACATGAAACAATTTTGTATTTGTAGTAAAAATAATATAAGCACAAATAGCAAGTTGTGATAAAACAACTAGCGTCTCATTTTTAACAAAAAATACACTTAAACCAAATTCAATATTTGTATAACCTTAAATCAGTCTTAAGGGTTTTTGCAACGACTGTAGATAATTGTGAACGTGTTTTTAATATGCACTTATATTTGAAATGTGGAACGTAATTTGTCACAAATTATTTTCTTAAATTGTTTATGATTAAACTATTTTGAATACAAGCGTATTTGTATATCATATAAAGTAGCCAACTAAAGTCGCGTACACATTTGTAACGGAACCTCGATGCGTAATTCCGTCGCGAACAGGGTTAAAGCAAAGGACGTGATACGCGTAACATGTAGAGGGCAAAAGTTTCTCCCAACCGAACTCGTCGCGAACATCCTGATGTTCAATGTGTACGCAACCTGGCCCGTTGTGTTTGGAAAAAATGTGAAGTCAGACATTTGTCAAAACCATGGACAACAATTCTAATTTATAATTATTGCAAATTGCGGCCGCGGTATATATTTATATCCATTATGCGACAAAAATGAAAAAACATAGAAGATGCGATGGTAGAAACGTTTCTATACTAGAAGAATGGTGTACAGTGATTATAACTTGCTGGCTGATTTAAAGTTTGTACAATGTTTATGCGCGATATAGATCAATTAAAATATTTTTTTATGTTACTTTGTATGCTATAAACGTGTGACATAACATTTGAAAGTTTTGAAATACATACGACTGAAAATCGTCTCTCCAAACCTCTTATTTGTTAATAAATGTAACCTTTGATAAACAAACCTAAATGATATGTACCATATGCTTATATTATAATCTATTCATCCCATTATTATTTGCTCCAGCTATTCGGTTAGTGCCCTTGTAGAGCGATTCCACAGTATTTGGTCGGAAATGCTAGATTCTATTTACCTACCACCTATACCTATAACAAATGGATCGATGTGGCTGAATAATTGAAGCCGGCTTATTAGACAAAGTGGCGAATACCAGAATATACAATCATGCTCCCACAGCATTTGGAAACTCGAAGAAATATTACGTAGATATTCTTAACTAAATAGCCGGTTACGTATCGTGTATCGAATAAAATATACAGTGAGTTCATAAAGTCTCGCATATATTCATTACTTCAAAAACAGTAAAGTTTTTGAAAAATCGCTCGGACACGTCGATTTTCGTTTATTTTTGCACTTCTTTCACACATACATTACATTTTTACTGGGCTACTCGATGAAGTTAGGCCGACATAAACTTGAATATTTTAAATGGAACCCCCAGTACTGTTTTACATATTTGGAAAGAACTATTTTTTACGAATAAGGGCATTTAAGGTTTTATGGGTCTATCTCTAATAATAAAGAAGATATGTCCAAAAAAGTATGTCATAAAAGCGATGTGTTGGAGAAAGACTGTGCCTAGCAATGAATCGATATTCTCTTTCTAGCACATTGCTCTTATGACACACTTTTCGGGCATATCTCCCTTATTATTAAAGATAGACCCATAAAACCTTATATGACCTTATTCGTAAAAAAGGATTATTTCCAAATATGTAAAACAGTACTGGGTGTTAGTCGTGGTGAGAAACACAGCGTAGTGCCCTCTTTGGGTCTGTGCTACTATCTGTCTGACAATTATTGTCAAATTGACAGACAGATAGTAGCACAGACCCATCAAAGAGGGTACTACGGTGTGTTTCTCACCACTACCAACATTCACGATGCCCATTAGGCAATTACGTCGCGACATCGTTCATCGAGTCCACTACTTATGGCACTCTGATGAGCGTAAAATAAGCGCGAAACAGGTCAGTGTCTGGTATTTGCCGATCAGTCTGGTACATCTGGTATGCCGATGTAATGCAACGCCAGTCGGGGCATATTGCTCGTGGAGTAGTTGCTCCTTCAAATAAAAACAGTACTGGGTGTTCAATTTAAAATATTAAAGTTTATATCTACGTATAACTCCATTGAGTCATTCTGTAAAAATTAAATATAATATGTAAAATCACTGCAAAGATGAAATAAAATCGACGTGTAAAAAATACACAAAATCTGTTGGTGAATATCTGAAGTCCAATTTTTTTCAATCCTTAAAATGAAGTTATTTTACAAACAGCATGCCGTTCAACCAGTAAGTAATGCCTGTAAGTAATTGACTATAGGGGCTAACCAGTAACTGTAACTTTAATGGATGGTATTATTTCCCAAAATTCAAATAGCCAATTACCACATAGTCTGTAGCGATAAACATTCATTTGATTATTGGGAATCCTGGGATATGCAATTATCGCGCAATTAGATTAAAACTCTAAAACTCGGTTTTAATATAAAACTAATTTACAGAAGCCACGCTAAATTTCCCCATAGATGAAAGTTCTAATTAATTATTTACAAGGTTTGTTTAATTTACTGGCTCGCAAAGAAAAATAAACGGGACAACTTGCTGGCGAATTTTTAACACTAATTGGATCGGAGCTGTACGAAATTGGGCTTTATATTTTACAACTGGAATGCAGTTGATTATTAAATGATATAAAAAACAAACTAGTTTGTGTAACTAGTCTTAAGAATGCTCAGTGCAGTAGCTTTACAGAGTTGCAAGTTAGTTGCAGTTAATAATGCAGTTTATTAATTAAACCGTATTTTCCATGTGAACATATTAGGGTTATTCACGTTATTTGACATGAAAGATTATGGCTAGACAGCTATATTTTAAAAAGTTATAGACAGGGGACTATTGGCAGTATATTTTAAAATTATTTTCGTAATGTACCGGGTGCTCCAAAACACGAAACGTATCAAAGTTGTATTTTTTTAAACGAAACACCCTGTATTTTTCAAATGTATTCGATTCGCCTATCTTTTACCTGTCAAATGTTATTTTATTTTTGAAATTCGGATGCGGAGTTGCCAATTTATTTTCAAAAAACGCATTTTCCAGGACCGCACTAAAAAAATCAACGAGAAATTATCTTCAGCGATAAAGGAAAGTTATTTTGCAGACACCTAGTATTATCTCCGTTCTTCATCGCTACAGTTCTGAAATCTGCATTTTTTGTACAGTGTTTTTCACAGGTGTAGTAATTTATCGATTTTGAAACAGCTGAAACTTATTTTTTTTAATGGAACATTATTACAAAATTAGTAAAACTGAAGTAAATGAACTCCTGCTTCAAAACATTTCAATCAACGTGTTTGTTTTGCAAGGTTTGTTTACCTAACCAAATAATTTCAGAGTGTTTGAGCAAGCACAGATGAATATTACTGAAAATTGCCGTTTAGATCTGTATTGAAACACTTGGCATTGGCAAATATGATGAATCTCCAATAGTGTTTCATGTTTTTAAGACAAATTTTCTAAATTAAATTGTTTATATTGGTACCACAAATCGTATTTCATATTTCACAAATTACTATTATGATGACTGATGATGAAAAAATAATATGTAACATGTATAGTTTCAAATATTGGTAGGTTTTAAATTGGTTATATTTATCCAATACTTAATCGATATTATAGCTTATATTACATTATATTACACAATACAATTTGGTTGGGTTTAAGTAAAAGTACAAAGCATATCATTAGTATCTGAATTTTTCTACTGATGTTTTCTACTGAATATTTGCCTATGAGTAATTCAAATAAGACTTTCACATTTCATTATTGAAGTACTGAGAATATCTACTTTTCATAGAATTTCGTTTCGTATTCTGACGAACATTAAAACATCATTCACTTGAAAATCATATTTTCATTTGTTGGTGGTTTTGTTACCACCACCATCATTTGCATATTTCATTTCCACATATCATTGTCTATTAGTATTAATACATATTTCCATATTACTGAGTCAATATTTAATTGCATCTGTCCTTCCTCTAACAGAAGTGATTAAACAAAAAAAAATTAGAAATTGTCATATCAATTAAGCTCGTTATTAAGTAGAAATCATTCATGCATGTTGATGACTCAGTCAAATGAATATAAAAGATACAAGTTTCAACTATTTGCATAACATGTTGGCAGTAATACCAATACCTCATGTCTTGCGCAAATACTTATACTTTATTTTCCTTTAAGAAAAAAAACATTTGTATACAAACAGTCAAAATACTTTACCTTACAGGTGTAGTATATACAAAAACATGCTATACATATCTATACCCGTTTACAGAAATTCTACCGTGTAAAATGCATTGGATACTAAATATTTATGTTACATATCTTTGAAACATAGTAGGCGTTCTGCCTTCTTTACTTCAAGAGGTAGGTTGGTAAAAATGTTTAAATCTAGATGAAAAGATGTACTATATGATATCTTGTATTTACAAAAAGGAACATAACCATTTCGTTCTGCCAAGTACTTCTGCCACGCAAATTTTCATGCAATACAAAATCCAAACGTAAATTGTTGCACTTGAACGGAATTAAATTAAAAGACAATCTGAGACTCACAATTTTGTACAAGTTCAAAGAAATTAGTAAGTACGTGAGAAATATAAAAATAAAATTGTAACACTTAATCCTTAGCCTTGTTTGCTATAACTTTATTTTTGAGGCTAAATACAGGTATATAAGAGGCGTTAAACGTAAAACTGAGTGGGACTAATCTAGTTGAACTATTATTTCAAGTTTAGACCTAAGTCGTACTTTCTTCGAAACTTGGCTATTGCATTAAAATTAGATTCAACGCTTTACGTTTGATCAGATAGGTAATATATAAAAAATACTTACGATGTTCTAAATATAATGAGAATATAGATGGCATTGTGGAAGGAACGAAAAGCATTGAAAATTTAAATGCGCCTCTTGAAGAAAATTCTTCAATTTATTTTAAAGTATTTTAGTATTTTAAAATTTTAAACTGTGAATGAGAAAACAATAAGTAATATTGTTGGGAAAACATTATTGGACAAAAGGTTTGTGTAAAGAAATAAATTAAACTTTTCCACTGGACAAAATACACGAAGTACCAAACATTTAAAATTAAGAAAATTGGGTGTGCGTGTGCTATCGTTGAGATATTGTTAGAAAAATTACAAGAATACCAATATAAAAGACAACCAGCTATTTATATGTCTATTTTAAGTTAGCTTAGCTTATATTTTATCTATACTTAAATACTGAGATGCTTTCTTTATTAATAAATAAATATATTTTTATGTGGTTTGTTTTACTATGTAGCCCCGATCTCCAGATTCCGATTCTATTAGTCTGGGCAAATTGTAAGCATGCTTACATTATGTCAGATCCATAGCAATGTACCCAGATGAAAAGACACGTGTCATAAATTAACTGAAGCCTATCTATGGTTTTTTGGTTTAAGAAAAATGAAATAGGAATTTATTTATATGTATAAACATTTATAAAAAAAAAATAATTCAATTAATAAAACACCCCACAAACGTGTCACGAAGATACTCGAATTTTTGTCCGTATGTTTTGTGTTTGAAAAGTTGTAACTTTTTATTTATCGAAATTTTTGTATAATTGATAACATGAACCTATATCGTAATAATAAACTAATAAAAAAATACTGATGTACTTTGACGTAAGTTTTAGGAAAAGTTGTTTTATTTTTTTATTATTGGTGGCGATGGCATTTTACGTAAAGGTTGCACTAATTTAACAGTAATTATATTTATATAGTGACGTCAGGCATCACAATTAGATATCTTATAGGAAGGCTAAACTCATTATCGAAGTATTTTAAAATGGAAAGCACTTTTGAAGGAAACTCTCGACAGTCTGCTCTGATTCAGTCGATGAATTGCGAACTTAAGTTTTAAATGAATTAAAACCAGTCCATACCGATGGTTAAAAATAGAAATCCGAGCCTGAACAGCCATCAATAGTAGGCATTAGTATTTACTAATTCACTGGGAACGAAAATGTTTTATACGTTTCCTGCAAAGCGAATGAGCTGAACACTTTCATTATAAAGGGCATAAAGTATTCATTAATGCTACAACCACGTTTATTACATTTCGAGGTCAGGCTTAGCCAGGATATTTATATGGTGCAGTTTCGTTAAAGTAAGAAGAAGTAGGAGCAAAAATTGCTCTTATCAAATAAGTTATAATTTGCATTATACTAGAGGTGGTATTTTATATTAAAAGTGTTAAGAGATAGGTGGACCATGTTACCTCAAAATATTTTACCTCGCATGCTTTTGGAAAACAAACTAAATTTATCTTGAACATTTACAAAGGAACAATTGCATACTGCTCAGGGCACTTATACAGGACCCCCAAATTTGAACAATACTTCATAATATAATACATTTATCTATAATAAATTAGGTGTATTAGTACATCTGGTGTTTCAAATGAACTACATATTGTTAAAAAAAGATAATTATACATATCAAATAAACAACCGTCTATACCAAAAACCCAAACTTGTGGACGTAGAGTATTGGCGATTCAAATTACCGATGAGGGCGCTGCACATTGTAAACAAATATGGAGGAAGACGAGTAAAAATTTTGCATTTCATATCACATCACTTAGCAATTAGCATTAGTATTCAATTGCCATAAATATACTGACTTCATGTGCTAGTTGTGAAATAAAGGATAAAAAGAGATGTAAAAGAAGTCTATGCTCCATAAGTACATAAATATATTCTGTTTTTATAAGACTAATAACAGAAAAGTATAGACATACCGCAACAAAGTGGTTATGTTGTATTAATCAACGTGTTCCCTTTTATTAAATCGTTACATGCTTTTTGAAGAAATGAGAGAGGATGAGGAATTGTTTCTTATAGTAGGCCAAACTTCCACCTTAAACACTTTTATTAACATTTTATGGAATGCCACCCATAAACACGGCAGTTATGGGACTGTCTGAAGATGCAACTTGCAGATTCTGTCAAGAAGAAAAGGAAAACTCAGTCAGTACACGTACTGTGCCAGTGCGAGGACCTGACAAGAGTGAGATTTAAAATACTTGGGGACGAAAGACCAAGAGCCAATAGCTACATGGAAGAGCCTCTATCAAGGCTGTAGAGTCTAATGCAAAGGACAAAACTGGACAGAGTGCTCTAAATAGGTTGGGAGTGCGACGATACATCTTCTAGGTCGCGGTGGACCAGGCCAGGGGGCCGACTCCTATATAAATCTAATCTAATCTAAACACGGCAGTTTGTGTTATGTTGTTTTTTTTTTAATGCCATTTTAAAATGTAAAAATACTAATGCCGTGCAAATACTAATCACGTCGTTTTTAAGTTTGCAATACCAAAAAGTCACAAACACCACTAAATTTTTACCTTAAACAAACCCAAAGCCAAATAAATGTTATTTATCATTATTTCATCAATAAGCCTCCAAAAATTATCTTTTAAATAGGGTTAAATATTTTCATGCAGAAGGCGCATTCATTTTTGGAATCGCCAATACATATTTAATAGCCACCTGACATATATTAACTTATTATTATTATTATTTTTTTTTAGAAAATGGTTTAAAAAATTAGCAACTCAAAATCTTTAAACTGGATGTTCATAAGATAATGATACATTTGACGCTTCGAATGTGGTTTTCAGTCTGCGTTTCGAATTGGTATGAAGGCATAGAGATTAATTATGTCATTTCTGGCTAAAAATTTATAAAATTCGGACTGTAAACTAAATATTTTACAAATTTCTACTTAGGTAAATTTAGAACTTTGTGAAATTAATTCCGAGATTAAAGCAATAAATCATAATTTAGTAAAATGTCGAGTTTAATTATTAACAAATTATATAAAAAATAAAATTGTATTATGTGGTCCTTCTACTTTAATTAATTAGTATATACATTTTACCACAATGATCACCTTTCCACAACAATTAAATTCAACAATTTATAGTTTAATGGAAGTCACTTTAATTATATGTATAAATAAATACACAATTAATTGAACAATACAGATTAATAAATGAAAATTGGTTCATGGATTCCTATATTAGCTATATTGCGATAATAAATTATAGACGGGGTGAAACAGTGAAAAGTGAATCGCCATTGTAAAACTTTGTTTTTGCAAGATACATCATCTAAATTTGAGGAGTGGTAAATCGACCAAAAATGCATTTAAAGGCAATATGAAAGTCACGACTTCAGCTTTTGAAAGTTACATGAAATTTTCAATTTTTTAAATTTGCATGTAGAAGTGATTCATGAAAATAATTTTCTATCAAACTAAAAAATCATCAGAAAATTATTGTTAAAATTTGTGAAATTGAAAAAATAGAGGAATAAATAATGAAACTAAATGGTTAAAAATAGAAAATAATAGTACTTGTATAGATGTAAAAAATCTCGCTGAATCCAAATATGTTAAAATATACACCATATACACAAAATATAGGGTGTTGCACTTAACTTTCAAAAGTCATTAACTCACTTTTATATAGTCGTTAAGTATATTGTTTGGTCTACTAAGCACTCCCAAATGAGAACATTAAATATTATTTGACAGTGTTTTATTTAACTTGGTGTGTGTTTTTTCACGCATGTAAGACTGGTTGTCCTAGATGTAGAATCTTTGAACCCAATTCAAAATCAAGCAAAAGAATTACGTAACGAAAATTTTACATTTAAGTAATTGAATGTATAGTTACATTTCTATTGGATTCTGAAAGACCTAAAGTATCTTTTTAGCACAAGAACTTTGATAATTATGGATGATACCTTTTACTTTTCAGAAAAGATAATGCACTACCTATGCATCCTGTCAGTATCAAAGAACAATAAAAACAAAAATTATTATAAATACATATTATCAAAGCATATTTTTTGCGTTTCTGTTTGCCTGGTGTCTCATTCATCACAGCAGCAGGGATGCGCAAAATATATATCAAAAATGCCATATGGGTACAAACGATGTATTTCCAAATACAGCAAAATGCTTTATAAAAGTGAAAAATAATAGTCATTAGTTATTATGACGATGAAAAACATATATAAAGGAAATAAATCGATTGGAAAAACAATGTTTGGCTTCTATTTGTTTGCCCTGCTTTTAAACGAACAACTCAATGAAAGATGTTAATTGCTAGGTAATAATTGATATTTTTATTTGCTATTTTAACCTATTTTGTTCATAGAATGTGTTGGCTATAGATTTTAAAGCAATAAAATTAGGTCGGGGGTTTAACAAACCGATTTCAAGCAAACAAATAAAGTTTAATGCATTATTTACGTGCATTTGAAATGCATCCTATTTTGTTGTCAACTAGTGACTGTACTGATTATAAAATGTGTGTTTGAACGAGCAGTGTGTAGTTTGCTGTTTATTAGTAATTTAGATAAATACTACACAATTTGTAGAAGCCTTATGTTAATATACTTAAGATGCACTTTAAGAAATCCGATTTGTTTATATGTTTGTCTATCGTTAGGCTTAAACGAATTGTTTTAACACTGTAGTTTTTACCTGTTTTAGAATTAGGTAAAATTGTTGACAGTATCATCTTCGTTTAACACTATTGTATAAATTTAAAGAAAACCAGACCCCTTTTACAAAGTTTAACATTAATCTTTCATTTAATATAATGCTTTTCTGTTTATGATTAAACACGAGCTATAATACAAACCAGAATATTACTGAATGAGTTACTACTGAACGTAAATATATAATTAATCCGAGTTTATAATTAAAATCTTATAAATTGTTTGAATTATTGGGAGATTTTTGTAAACGAGGTGTTGGATAAAATCAGGTAACAATTTATTATCTTTTCGGTTTTATGTACCTACATAAAATTAATATAGTGCAAATATTTTAATTTTCGCTAGAACCAGTTGATTGTATATATAACGCATATTTGGTGATTTCATGAATCTGTTTAAACTGTGCTCCACATGTGTTGACCCAATTTTAATGAAAATATACTTAATCTATATTGTGGACGTTATATGTATACTTGTTTTTTAAAAAAAAGTTAAATTACCAACTAAAAGGTAGAAATACAATACATGGTGTCTGACTATACTATACAGGCTGTTACAAATTCGCTTCTCACCATGTTACAATGTTACGTAATCAGGGAACCAACATAATACTCCAAAAAATCAAGGCTAAATTGATTAGGTTTTCAAATATTTGAAAATATCAAAATTTTGGAAATTCGTTATTATTTTTTTGGAGCCTTATTTGAGCAGATATTAAAAAATGAAGAGCGCTTTCTCGAAGCAACTTTGTGCCCTCTATTGGCCAGGATATTTAGATTCTAAATGTGACGTTTCGTTTTTCCAGAATCATCATCAACTCTATTTTTTTTTAAATATGGACCTGGACGTTTCAAACCCTAATTTGAAAGATTAAAAAAATAAAAACAAATTTCAAAAATTTTAGTTTTTTCCAAATAAGTATCTCAAAACCTAATCAAGTTAACTTTGATTTTTTTGGGGGATTATGTTGGTCCTCTGATTACGTAATTTTGCCCTCATTGACTTCATTGTATTTCTTACAATTTCCGAGAGCCCAATGCTAAGAAACGAATTTGTAATAGCCTGAATCTGAAATAGTTTTAAAGTAATAAGTAAAATAAATGTTTTAACATGATATAGCAGAATAAACTAGGTATGTCTTAATTGAATTGTTTGATAAAATTTATGTATATGCTACCAGAAAAATGTTTTCATTTCTCCTGTATTTTAGTTTTATTTACCTTTATGTATTTCAAACGGACATAAAATATACATTCCAGCAATTTTATTATATGAAAGACATCTGGTAATTTTACCCAACGAAGTATACGTATTTATGTTACACACACCGGATGTTCTGTTTTACACTGTTTACATTAAAAAGTTGTAACGCTTTCTCGGCGTCAAAAATGAAAGTTGTTTACAATCGGCCAAAAATATAACACCTTGTATACAATAAAACTCAATTAGTTTACAAAACGGCGCGAAAGCTTTTATGGTCCAGTGTAAATATTTTAATGAACTTATGATTAACTTTGGATTTATTAACTCTATGAAAAGGGCTAGTAGAGGTTCTAACCTAGCTAACTGGCAACTAGCTAAACTGGAAAGTAAATTGACAAAAAACTTACAGTTAACGCTTAGAGATACCGTGGAAATTAATTTTTTGCCTTCGGAAAGGGCCCTATTCCAAACTTCACAATGAAAAACGGCGTCGTCGTCTTCTTTCGAAGGGTTAATTGATAGGGTGGCAGTGGTAGGCTGGTCCCTGGAGCCGCCATTTTTTAAAGCCGCTTCCAAGGGATACGTAGATCCTGAAAAAAAGTAATTAAACTCGTTATTACATAACATCACAAAAAGAATTTTATATTATTATTCTGCGTGCTTCATTAGGTGTTCGTTAGGATAATTATTATCCCATATGATGATGAAGCCTTAAGGGCATACTTATTTAAGGAAAGCATTAGGGATAAATAAAAATGTTGCCTTTGATGTAGACTCTGTTAGTTATAAAAGCAGTAGGTAGCAATTATAATTATTAAAATTAAAAGAAAGAGGAGGGTAATTTCTAAAAAAAAAAAGCATGTTGAAATTTGATCTGGATCCCAAAGTTTTTATTACTTAACACAATAATTATATTGGAAAAATTAAGTGAAAATTGATTTTTAGTAGAAATAAAAAGTGTTATTTTTAATAGAAATATAAACATATTTCGTATAGAAGTTTAAAAAACTTTCCGTGACTTGATGTTATGGTTTTGTTAACATAAACATCTGTGCAATACGTTTTGTATGTTCTGGAAGCATTTATTAAACCAGGTTATACTTTAGTAGAATAATCCGAATAAACCATAAACATAAACAATAGAATCAATAATTTTATAGTAAGCAAAACATGATAAGTGAATCTACATTTAATTTATGACATTATAGCAGAAGGACACAAATGATTTTTTAGCCGAAAAATATGAACGTCCTTCTTTTCAGTTAAGCACAATTCGTTAATTACTTTTTAATTATGATAACTTACTTTAGGTAATTACAATTACTCAACGCATGAGGGAAATACATAAGGTAAAATAATCAAGTAATAATTAATAAAGCAATCTCAATGGCATCAGCATATATATGAACGATTAAGAGATTTGTTGTAAACGGTGACTATTATTCTATATAACATACAGGGAAGGTAAAATATATGTAAAGATACAGTGGTGCAATGTTTACTAGACTGCGCAGTGATTTGCATACGATAAATTAACCAATCTTTTATAAAAAAAAAAATTATGATGTCATAACCCTATTTCTTCGTTTCTAAGGTTAGAACAAGGATCGCATCTTGTGTGTTTTGCTCTGTATTCTTTGATGTAACGTAAGTACTAAATAATAAACGTTGCATTTGACGTACACCAGCAAATTTTTACTTTTAATTTTTAAGGTACATTTATGTACCTACGTCCAGAGACATAGGTATCGATGGATGGATGGTGTCTTATGCAGTTTTAAGTAACGTTTGTTGACGGGTACGTATTGCATTAAAATATATCTAATGTGACTTTTTATTCTACAATTATGTGATAAATGATAAAACTAAATAACGTGTCATGAAAAATTAGGAGGGCAATTAGAAGAGTGAAAGCCGTGTGACAGCAGGTTAAAAATTCTGGTTTTTGAAAAACGTCAGATTTGACAAATTTATTTTGTCCAAGAATATTGATTTTGAGCTGAAAACTAGAAAGTCTTGGAGTCATTTCTATGACTATAAAATATAAGCGTGGTATTATGAATTTTTTCTACTCCCCATCTTTAAAATGCCATTTTTCGTATGTTTCCATGACGCTAAGTGATCTTTTAAATACACCTTGACAAGCCGTGGCTTCGTGCGCTTTAGTCACGGATTGAAATTATTGAAAAAATCAAGATAGTTGCCAGTGTCATTTTTAATTAATCTGTCAAACTAATTTGACGCGGCGTGACAAGAGAAGTAATTTTGTGGAAAGTAATTGTGGAAAAATGAAGATATTTGCTATCGTAGAAAAAGTATAGTATGCAACTCGTTTTATAACGCCATTTTATTTACTCATCGTGATCGTGACTAAAATGGCATTTATAAAACTTGATACATAATATACTATTAATCCACTAGTGTATTAGAAGGCCTCTAATCCACGGAAAACAGACGTATTAAACCTTCCTAATATAGTGGTCGTGGATAAATGATAAATGTTAATCCAGTGAAATTTATTATTATATATTATTTATAGATAATCAATGTTATCAAAACTTTTAGAAAATCATCAATATTTCAAAATAACTAATTCAATTCCTCACGATCTACCACATAAAAAAATGATTTTATGTAATTTGTACCCAAAAATATTCACTTCTTATTTTTTCCATCGTTAAAAAGTACAACTTTCTTTGTGATATCTTCCCAAGTATATGAAATTAAGTATGTATACTGTTTACTGATGATTATTATTACAGATTCCCATGAGTAGCGCTACTTGCAATTCCATATGTTTAAGGAAAGGACAGCTGAATTTCAAAGCTGTCAGTGTTAGAGATATGGAGAATGCACAAGTGGAGGAAGGTCATTTTTTCTCATCGTATACAAATGATAGATTCCGTTATCGTATACGAACAAAGCCGGTAAGAATTCCCTTTGTCCGGTTCTCGGTCCGATCCGTTCGAAAATTGAAAGATTGCCGATGGGTCTAAAGTATTTTTCTTGTCCGCTGCCTACAGTTTTATAATATTGATATGTGGAACGAAATCCAGTAGCAAAATCGGTTCAATAAATGTCATTGTGATATGGAAATATGCACATAATTCAACCTCAAACTACAACTACTAACAACTACGTAACAGATAAAGAAGCAATAGTTATTTTTTATATACCAAGAGCACAAATCAAGTGTTTGAAACCTGGATGAGTATCGCTACTAAAAGATACTTTATTCCCGTTGTGCATACAATATTTTTTTACGAATTGACGCATCTTTTATAGCAAAAAAACGAGTAACAAAAATTATTCCATTGCTGTCAATTTGACACAATAAAAGTTTAACATATTGTTATATTTACATTATTTCTTGGCTTTCATAGCGTCTTTTATTCCCATAAGAATAAACGACTATTTTACTCCATTTTAGATCTAAAAATAACGTTTTATTCTCGTTCCTGTAAAAAAGTAGATATATTATTTTGTTACATTATAGTCCCTATAAATAGGAACGCACCTCAAACCTATGTCACTACTCAAATGCTCTCTGGATTTACCACAGCGATAACAAAGAGGCAGAGATACATATTCTGAATATCCTTCTTTTAGAACATAAACCGTTGTCTTACATAGAAAATATATTGTAAAGAGTGCACTTGTATAATGTATAATATAATTCAGTATAATTGCATGCACCTTTTAGAAAATACCTTTTTCAGATCGACCTTTAGTAGGTATAGATATTTATTTTTATCAGATTTATATTTGGTGCTACGTTGACCTCCAACAACATTTGTTTAATTGTCGCATCATATCATCCATAATTAATTATTTACAAGTAAAATTACGGTATTAAAAGATGGCCATAAGATATAGAAAACTGGCCCAACCCTGGGCTGCCCTGAATCTACAGGTTGACTATTAAAACACTTAAATTAATTGGATTTTTTAAATTATATTTTTTTTATTAGGTAGTTTTGTCATTTTCGATTTGTGCACGTAGTTATAAAATTTTCTAATGTAATTGTTCTTTGCTTTCATTCAGAAATTTTAACCACTAAAATAGAGCATGGCAAAAAATAATCAATTAATCCGTTCATGTCATTAAAAAAGCCAATATATTCATACGTACACCCACGCCAAAGTTTGTCACCGCCTTTGATGTATGCTCTATTTCACGCCTCGTTTCTGGTCACAGGATAATAATGATCCCACTACCAACTACCACTACAACTTGGCCCAGTTTGACCATGTCGTGTAAAGTCGCCTTTACAAACACTGATCAACAGTGTTGAATACATTTAAAACAAGTTAAAAAGGCCGGTTAGGGTTAGGGCACAATGGCACACCGCAGATTCTCCCACATATAGGGTATACGTCTGGAATAAAGTGCAGTGCTATACTGCCTCTTTGTACAAAGCACAGTCCTGGAGAGAGGTAGTCCTTCATTATTAGTATGATCACCTGCAATACAATCGGTTTTAGTCCGCACTTACAATTCTACGGTCCAAGCTAAGAGCAATAGATAATGTGTCCACCCTCTAAGATATGGATGAGCGCTTGTATGTTTGTCTACTGACTACAGTATTGCTTTCATTGCTAGTATTCCATGTGTGAAAAATTTGTGGCGGTGTCAAGTGCTTACGACCAATACTAAAAAGATAGCGCTTTTACTTAGTATATTTTTATTTATACCGAGTAGCTAAATTAACCAAGCTGTATAGTTGGATATCTGGTCTAACTGGAAGTAATTTAACTTTTCGTACTTTTAATCGTGATTACCATAATCACGCGCCTTAATATTCCTTCATATAGTAAATCTGTTTCTTATTTATTAAAGTATAGGCCATGAACTGGTACGATTTTAAACTATCTACAAAAGACTATACCTACTGTAATTTATTTGAAGGAGAGGCCGAAAAAAACTACTCCACGAGCAATGTGCCCCGACTGTTGCATTACTTCGGCATCTCCATAGGTGTCGCCACATCATTTATCGAGACCAACTAACCAGACACTGACCGGTATTGCGCTTATTATGCGCTCATCAGAGTGCATCATACTATTATAGTGTTTCGTAAATTATTACGAACGTTGAATGTTTATTACAGGTTTTAGTTGTAGTAGAAACATTTTTGTCCAAATTTTCCCAAATATGCCAAGCACGCTGATATTTTTAATGCCATATTCTCGCGTACTTTCGCGATTGACTTAGGTACAACAGGTAGGTATACTGCTTCTTACCTTTGTTGATGAAAATTATACTAATTTCCAGTAAAGTGTAAGCTTATCTATTGATGGTAATTGTTTCTAAAACGTGATTTGCAAAATCGGAGTGGTTTTTCTTTATTTTTTTCTAAAATTTATTGACTTTTTGAGCTACTTTTTTGATAGTTTTAGGTTTCAATCCTATGTGGAGGTTGGTGTTCTTTAATAAAATATATGAAATACTTTCTAACAAGAGCCCAAGCTATGTTAGAGATGTGAACTTTTTCTTATGTTCTGTTTAATTATTGGATAAATCTTATTGATTGTTATTTCTATGTGTCCTGTGTCCATTTGTCATATATAGACTAACAGGGATTTCGAAAAAAACTCAATTTTAACAAATAAATTCAGTTCCAGTTATTTAATATCATTTTGTATAACAAAATTAATTATAAAATTTTTTTAAGTGATTCTTCGGTAAATGGAAGCTTACTTACTTACTAAAAAATAAACTTAGGTAAATATACTGATTTAATTATGATTTCTAATTTTAAGACATAGAATTTCTAATTAACAACTTGTACAATTACTACGAAATATCTAATAAAAAAGTACTGAAAAAGCATAGATAATTGATATTAATAAATGTATGTTAAAATAGTAAAATAGCAATAGAAAATAAAACTACGGAAAAAAGACGATTTGACGACGTTGCATAACTAACAGTTTTAGCAATTTTTATACTTATTTTTCAAATCGCATAACACTGTGGAAAGCAGAGGCAATTAATGTATACGACTACTTATATAATAGCAAAAACATTATCTAGTAACATATTCCTACACTATAATACAGGCGTACTGTAATATATTTTTTTTTATTAAAAAAACGAGGGCCAATTCGTAATGACAGTTAAAACAAGCATGTTAATTAAAGTAAAATTTACTATTAGGTACTTTGAGGCGAATTAGGTTACAGCGAATGGATCCACGAAAAGAGAATATCTTAAAAATAAAACTAGCCTAAACAAAAGAGTCTTATTTGTTTTAGCCGGATTGTTGGCTGCATATTCAAGCAAAATTGAATTTAAATGAAATACGAAACGGTATTATACTGCAGATGGTTAAAGAACGGCTTGAATTAATGCCCCGCGATTACTCACTTCCTAAGAATATCTCAGAAACAACCAACTTCCCGTCGTATTCTTTGTGTTGTTACGTGTTCTGTGAGAACTAACTACTGGAAACGAGCTGTGTCTAAACAGAGTCGCAGATACTGTTCTGTGTTTTAAGTAATTCGCGTAATCCAGAATATTGCATTTAATTCGTCTCCACTGTTTTGTTTACAAAACAAATTACACGATAGTTTGAACACCAGAAATCTGTTATGAGCTGAAATATTGAATGGCCATTTGCATATAGATTGGTATTTTTGCATTTCATTTTCGCTTATATTAAAATTAAGCAATGTTGTCTTTTTTTTTTTAATTACAAGCTTTCCCGAGAAATTTATATTTGCACAACTATGCATAACTTTTACAAGTCGATTATTCCAACAGTTATTATACTGTATCTCAGTATAGGTAAAAACTTAGATAGGGAGATTTTGAACCCCTTATATAATTTTCAGCTTATCGTTATCGTAATCGTTATACTGAGCAGGGGTAAGTACCAAAAATGACACTCTTTTTGGCAATACACATACTTAGTATAACGATTACTATAACTATAAGCTAAAAAATTAAGGGGTGCAAAATCTCCCTTATTAATTCTTGAGTATCTCTCAATAGAAGTTATCAAAAAATTCGTTGATAATATTTGAACTCAACCATATACAATGTCCGGCAGAAATTTTGACACGTATGAGAAACATAATATAAATTTTATTCTACATAAAAGTTTTTAAATGTGTTTTAACTTAAAATACACACATTGAATTTGAAAGTGCTAAATATGAAATTAAAGCACTTTGTTAAAAAAAGTCAATGGTTTTTCATTTTTTCCATCACCCGTACATTTGTTGAAATTCTACAATTATATTTTCTTCAGTTACTCCTATGGGAGAGTATAAAATATGGAAAACCAAGGATAGTTATATATGAAGAATAAGTTTTACAATAACTGCAATGTTACATAATGAAATCACATCTCCTGGCTCTATATATATTAAAGAATAAAAACATGTAACTTTTAATTAACTAACTGATACTCGAATATATAATATAATATAATATAATATAATATAATCGAATAAACAATAGATCATATTTCTAAAATATAATACTTAGTAGAAGAAAGCCAAAAACAGTGTAGAATTGGCTTTACTTTCAAGTTGCCTCAACGTATTCTCAACAACACAAAATATTAGTTAATGGAAATATATTGACTTTGATATCCCTATATTTAAATTAATACCTTTCCAGAAGTATTTTCTCACATTCAAAAGTAGGGAAACATCTGCATTCGAATATTTTATATAGATACTTACGCGTAAATTTATGTCAGCTATCAAATTTTTATTGACGTCAGTTAATATACTGCCAGGCTTGTAAAATACACATGCTTTATATTCTCTCTCATAAACAAACAGTTAATTAAGTGGTTCTTCATATGTTTACTTTTGGAAACGGTGTAATGATCCACACCCTCAGTCCTAGGTCGAAGTACTGGAAGACGTGTAAAATATTCAAATGATCCCATACGCCATATTATGCTATACAATATAACCTTTGTAGAACTTATATCTTCAATAAAGAACAAAAAAAACCTTTTTTCCTTTTTAATTATTTTTATTTTTAGAGGACTTTCCATCAGATACATGGATAAATCATCCTACGTTTGCTCCTAGTTTTCGGACTTTTTCAAGGTTACCTAATAGCTAAAAATAATGGTTTCACATAAGTATTGAATTAGATTAGTGACAAAATCAATATCCAAAAAATTGTAAACATTTTCATCACTCGAGAAAGCCGTTAAGAAGAGGTTTTGCAGTTTGTACATATACAGGATGTTTAAAAAAACAAATTACTATTAACTAAGATTGTGGTATATGCTACTCAGATTTTCTATAGCTGTTTGATAATTTACTGTTTTTTTGTTGCTTTGTTTTTCAGGCACTTCCAAAAACATACATTTGTGTTGGTATTTCTTTAAAAAACGTAATTTCGCGGGGGAAACCTCATTAGTTAGGGGGGGCAAGTAAACATCAACTGATTTTAATCTCTCACATTAACATCAAGTTGACATTCTTTCCATCCTAGGCCATCGCCAGGATGGTTGCCAAGCCATCCCTGCTAATAAGCCTTGATCTAGGAGTAAACAATTTAATTAAAAATTGTTTGGTGGAATGGGAATTAAAACCCACGACCTCTGGGTTGAGCGATCGAGACGCTAAGTCCTGAGCCACCAGCTCGCCCACAGCGAGCTCTCGTTATCAAACAAATATAGAAAATATAAGTAGCATATATCGCAATCTTATTCAATAGGAATTGTTTTTTAAACTTCTCAACGGCTTTCTCGAGTGATGAGATATTTACAATAACTCTGTCATTCAGACCATCAATATATATGCTATCAGTTCTTAATTACCTACCTACTCTCAAAAATAAACACATCAACGGCGACAACAAATACTGATCATTCGCTGCTTAACTCATCAAACTACAAGTACCTACATTGCATACTTACACAATAAAAATGAAGAAAAACAAAAAAAACCACCCCATACAATGAAATTAAAATAGGAAATTTATATATTAGTTAGATAATGTAGGATAAGGAAAAATGTTTTGACGCAGACGGGAATCGAACCTAGGACCTTCGGCTTTCCGGGCCAATGCTTTTCCAACTGAGCCACCGCGCTTCCACACTTCCATTCTACTAATCAGGATAGCGTTCTTAACATTATTTTCTACAAGTCGGCCATAGCTGACAACTCAACATAAACATTCAACATTCATAAACATAAGGAAACTGTGCGATCATATGGATTCCCTATCCCACTTCTGAATCTCTAGGAGAATGAAAAATGTTTTAACGCAGACGGGAATCGAACCTAGGACCTTCAGCTTTCCGGGCCAATCCCTTCTATTCTACTAATCAGGATACCGTTCTTAACATAATTTTCTACAATAAAAAAACACTTTTTTGTATATTTATTCTGTCACTAATCTACTTTAATACCATTATTTTTAGCTATTAACCTTGAAAATGTCCGGAAACTCGGAGCAAACGTAAAATGATTTGTTTATGTATCTGGCTGAAAGCCCTCTAAAAATACAAATAATAAAAAAGGAAAAAAAGGATTTTTTAGTTTTTTATTGAAGAAATAAATTCTACTTTAACAACCAACCAAACCACTTTCCCAATATCATTTATAACCTTTGTAGTTGTCACCTACGTTTTACATTTAAAATTAAAAAGCAGGCGTGGAAACAAGCAGGCGTTGTTAATTTAAACAACTGTACTTTTTTACAGCAAAAACTTAATATTTCCGCTTTCCCACATTAAATCAGCTCTTTGTAGATTTAGTAATATCTCTGATTCGGGAGAGTAAATTATAATGTCATTTGCAAGTGCTCCCTTCTTGTGTGAACGGAAAATGCTTTGGGTTTTATAATATTCCAAAAACTCGCAAAACAAAACTTCTAAGCGTTCGTTCATAATAAATTTGACTTTAATGTCCATAATGTCCTGACACATGCCAAGAGGAAAAATTATTTAATTCGCTTTGGGAAATGAGGGAGTAAGGTACGTTTCTTGTCAAATTAATTTATAGAGGAAATTTTGCAAGAGAAAAATTAACACTGCGAAAAGAAACGCTTGTCAATATAATAAAATTGGCATCATTTTTAAAAATTTTCTTTGTTGAATGTACCTAGTATTTTCCAATTTCAGTTTTATATAAGTTTTAAAATCAGCCATATGATTCACTAATAGACTAGGTTGCTTTTGATTTGAATAAGCTTTTGAATAAGAAAATGGTAAATAACTTTTAGCTCTGACCAAAGCATTTAATAAAAATAAGCACAAACTACTAATAACAATAATATCTCTACCTCTCATTCTAATCGCAAAATTAGCACGAAGAGACTTGAGTGGGAGAGAAGCGGTATATTATTATTCAGTAAACCGCAATTATAGACCCTAATCACTATTCAGTGTTGAAATGAGGGAAACTTGGAAAACCTCATTAGCTAGTGGAACAGCCAAACATCAACCGATGTTAATCTCACACTTAATGTTTATATTCTTCCCATCCTAACAGGTCTTAAAACATACGAGTAGACAATTTAATGAAAAACTGTCGGTGGAATATGGATTGGAAACCACCACCTTCGGGTTAAGCCATCACGACACTATACACTTTGAGCCACCAACTCAACGCTTAACTAACTCATCAAATAACTGAAATAACTGTGCGAAGGTAAACTAGGTACCTTCCTAAGATTTGTTAAGGGCGTTCTAAGCCTACTACTCTCGGAAAATATTCTAATTGGAGTAATATCCTATTGACAAAGTTTCTAAGTACTACTGATAAACAGAATATAGCAAACTTTGCTACTGCTACTGGTCTCGGTCTCCTAATAGCAAACTGACGTAAAATAATTATTGAGGATTACACCTCTTCACTTTAACGAAATCATGTACGTCTACCTATGTTCATTATTTATAGATTTAGTTATTAAAGGTTCTTTAGAAGTTTAGACATTTCGTAGAGATCGTCGATTTATATAAAAAAAGCTTTGAATAAAAATCTTCAGAATATTATATGAATGAACCAGATTTACATAAAAAGGAACAAGTGCCAATCAAAACGTTAATAGAGGAACGTTACTTTTTTTTCTATTGCGTCAAAGGACCTCGAGTAGGTAGATATTTTTTACGGAGTTAAATAGAGCGTACACCCACGACCCACCAGTGCTTTCAAGATAAGTCTTACATAAAGGTGCAGATAAGGATTACAGTTTTAGAAATATCGAGTAAAGCTGGGGTAGTTCACATACTTAAAAAGAAAACGCAATTTTATATTTTGAAAAAATAATTTTGGGGCGTAAACATAAATATACGTTATATATAACCTTAAGAACAAATAAAATTAAATAAGCGTTTAAAATATAGAATTTTAACAATAAAAGATTATTTGGGCATCCCATAGTTAGTGCGACAGTTGTACCAATGTGGTAGATATTATACCAACTATCTTCTACTCAGTTTGAAAGTTGGATAGAAGTGGTGAACTTCTTTGTTTGGAGTTATCCAAAAAAACAAGTTCATGTAAAATTAAGTTACTAATGCAGAATTACACAACTAAAGCACACTGGATATGCAAGGGAGGCATTCTGGATACATTCTTCTACAATAAAATAAGCCATTCTTCGAATTGAAGGCCGTAAGATTCTACAAATGAAGATATGGTTGTAAAAAATAATCATTGAAGGCTTCCTATCATTGATCTACTTACAACCCCTCCATTACTAACCAAAGTTAACCAAACTAAATGTTGAAAATATAAACCTGCTTTACCAAATTTTGTTAGATTATTTTTATTTTTCAAATACACCGTTGCTATAACAAGCAAAAGACATAATAAGCAAATATGTTATCGAATGTTTGTCTCACTTTGATGAGGGTTATCAGAAAGTCTTCAAACCCTTTCTTCCAACATTCTGAATATCAATTACCTGCAGGTGCTGTACAAAATATTATCATCGGAAACTGTAGATATTTGACTTAATCACGACACTCGATATTTAATTCAAATGAGCCAGTTTCTTCTCGATAGATGAAAAGTTATGTTCACGACTATCGATAAGTCGACCTCTTTTAATCTAAACTATTGAGTGAGGTTAAATTTCAGTTTAAGTTATAAAAGCTGCTGATCATTTGAGTTATATTATATGCTATAATCTCTACTTTGTGATTTTGTCTAGGGGAATACTATTATCTCAATCCATTTATCCACAGTTTTTGTGTTATATTCTAAGCTATTTAATCTCGTGGATAAACCTTGCGAATTTCCTTTAAAAGTACATTTTCTGTTTAGACCAGTAATTCTATCATACAGAATTAGATAATTAAAAATAACTTCTAATTATTGGCATATTCTTGGTTGGAATACGATGCTCAATATCGCTTTGCTATTTCAACATTTCAATGGTAAATTATACCCTTCAGCAACATGAAGGAAGTTGTAAACCAATTCTCATTTTCGATACAATTTCAATATTTCTATATATTATAAAGTTTGATATATCTATTAAATTGAAATGAGATTCGCAATCGGTTGCGCCCTGTAGAATGATATTATTCTACAATTAAAATAAATATAAACATATATATTAATCAGTACATCGATAGTTTACAAATAATTAATAAAAAGACCTTATATTATTGAGCAAATAAAAATACTTGTATGTACTACATACGTACTATCATTACTGGTTTGTAATTTATCTAACTATTGTTGTACCTTCGACTATTCTTTGTCTTCTATCTGGGTATTTTACCTATTGAATTTTTACAGAAATTAATAAATAAATCATTAACGTATTCTCATAGAAATATTATTACCTATTCCTACTGTCATAGAAATCATAGAAAATAACTTACTGCCAAATATCTATTTACTCTTTTAGTGATCAAAGCAGAAAGTCCAAATATAGTCCTGGCTTTATTATGGCCAACCCAAGGGTACTTACTAAAACAGCTAGCGCCATGTCAGCTCTGGGCAATAGCTTAAAATCCCTCTTCTGATTTTTCAAGCGTTCAATTTTAGTTTAGCTAAAATAGGTTGTCGTGAAAATGCCTGCAAAAATCCTGTTAATTTTTTGAGCTAACGCTTTATGAGATTTTGCAAAATTTATATCGAATTCATATTTTTTCAACCGTTTTTTTGCAGCTGGGCGAAGTCTATCTATGTTTCCATTGAAAAAGTGTACCGGGATATCAAAAATTATCTTGGTCAAGGGTGGTTGTGGAATGTAAAACGTATGTCTTACTTTAAATTTTTGAATATGTTTTGTTGTGTCAGAATCTGTCAAGTCATTGTGCTGAAATTTTCTAATCCAGTTTTTGAATCATGCCTCTTACCACACAGCACAAAATTTTCATGATTGAAGCCTATTTTCGAACGGGTGCGCTAGTTAATGGAAATTGGCAATACAATCAACGTTTGTGTTTGGACAATTTTCGAGAGCACTTCCCAAACGTGGCAATATTACCGGACAATTTTTATGCGTGCCTTACAAATTGCGTTGAATTGTTTCGCGAAACTGGTTGTGTGACTCATAAAAAAGGTGCTGGTAGACCAAGAGTTCGTACAGAAAAAGTTGTCAATGACGTTCGTCAACGCATGGAAGAGGAGCCTGCAAAACCTTTGAAACGTCTTTCTCAGGAAATTGGACTTTCTTATGGAACATGTCATAAGATTTTAAAGAAAAACTTAAACATGCATCCATATAAGATGCAAGCACATTAAGCTCCTCTGCCCGCAGAGTACCCCAGACGCCTTGCTTACTGCCATTGGTTTGTCAATAATTTAATGAATGACGATCTTCTGGACTTAACTTTTTTTTCTGATGAAGCGTGGTTCCACCTTTCGGGATACATCAATTCTCAAAATATGCGAATGTGGATCAATGGTAACCCTCATGTTTTTACTGAATCGCCACTACATGCTCAAAAAATTGGTGTTTGGATGGCAGTTTCTCGCAGAAGAATAATTGGGCCAATTTTTTTCGATTTCACCGTCAACGCAGAAAGGTACAGACACAACTTTTTGGCTGAATTTGTGCAACAGTTAAACGATGATGAAC
Source organism: Pogonocherus hispidulus (assembly GCA_963924545.1). Lineage (NCBI taxonomy): Eukaryota > Metazoa > Arthropoda > Insecta > Coleoptera > Cerambycidae > Pogonocherus > Pogonocherus hispidulus. The sequence goes on from OZ004696.1 coordinate 18,801,159, forward strand.
TTCGGTACGGTTATTTCCAGCATGACGGTGCAACAGCACATACTACACGAGAAAATATTGCTTTCCTCCGCGAGTTTTTTGATGACCGGCTGATAAGTTTGTATACAGAAGTTGAGTTTCCTCCGAGATCACCTTGTTTGACAATTATGTATGACAATTAAAAACAAGATTTTCGCAACTCTGGTAAATAATTTGCAAGAACTGCAACAAAGAATTGTTCAGCAATGTGGGCAACCATAACGCCAGAAGTACCGCAAAACGCTTTTCACAGCATGAGGAGGCGCGTCAACTTGTGCATCGATCAAAACGGGGGACATTTCCAACAATTACTGTAATTTAGTTTTTCTTGTTACTAAAACCGTTATTTCATAATTTGTAGTTCATTATTGTTTTACAACTGAAATAAATAGGTATGAAATTTGTAGGTTATTGATGATGTCAGTGTGACAGTGACATAATTATTTAAAATTTAAAGTAAGACACACGTTTTACATTCCACAACCACCCTTGACCAAGACAATTTTTGATATCCCGGTATAAAAGCATAACCCTTTCTGTATAATATAACCATTACAAAAACGTTTTATGGCAATTTTATTAGTTAGACTCCTTAATCATTAGAACTGTTTTTTCACTATATGTATAAGCAAACACTTTACCATACTAATTTTATACCTAATAACTACAGCCAAGGGGTTCAAGCGTGAAATATTGCCAAATTACAGTAATAACTGTTGGACATTATTTCATCTATTGGAAAGCAAATGTCAATATTTCCGTTGTCTGCGCTCCAGTGCCGAGCTAATCCTGCCGACAGACGACACTTCACTTTCTTATCTTATCTAAGGGTGTTAGATGTACGTCGAGGGTTTGCGCCATGACGCTAAGGCGTAAAACGGATTTGGCTTTGTTTTTATACCTCTACGACGAGAATATCACGCAGAGCAAATAGCTAGGATATAACACGTTTTGTTATATGGCCAATGTACTGTATATAGAAATAAGTATATACAGGGTGTCCCAAAAACATACCGACAAATTTTAAGGGGTGGTAGCAGACATGAAATGAGCTGTTTTGGCAGAAAAATGGTTTATTGTTATTATTATTATTATTATTATACTAAAGAGTAGAGCTGAGGCCATTTAAGACTTATATTGCTCAATTACAAAATTAAAAAACAATACAATATGCGAAACAGAAAGCAAAATATCCAAAGTTCTACAAAATAATCTTCTAACAGTTTTACAAAATAACTACCACACTGAGTTCATATACAATTGTGCTCCACTGTATAAAGTTAAAGTTAACCAACATAAAATGAACGCATGATTAATGTAATTGTCATACATATTTTTGAACACATTCACACCACTTGCCGTTACCACATCACCTGGGAGTGTGTTCCAGTTGTTAAGCACTATGTTTGAGAAAAATTTTTGCCGGATTGTTGTCCTAAAATTTTCTTTCTGTAATTTCCATTGATGACCACGTAGCCTCTGGTCTGGGTTTAGGGTCAGTAGATTCCTGATATCGTCCTGGAAGTGATCATGTAAGATTTTATAAGTAAATATCATGTCTCCTCTGGACCTTCGTTCTGACATGAGAGGAAGATTCAGATACTGCAACCGTTCTGGGTATGATAGTATATGGATCTGAGGAATCTTTTTTGTTGCTCGACGTTGAACGTTTTCGATAAGTTTGATGTCTTTGATGAGATGTGGCGACCAAATTAGTGCAGCATATTCCAGCAGTGGTCTAACATAAGTTTTAAATAAGATACGGAATAATTCGGGTGTAGGATTTTGGAAAACTTTGAATAATAGGTAACAAGTTTGGTTGGCTCTTTTTGATATTTTGCCAATGTGACTGGACCAGGAAAGCTTGGTATTGATAGTGACACCTAGATCCACTTGCTCGTTGGTTGAAATAATAGGTTCATTATTAAGCAAATAGATGTGGTGGGGGTTATTGTTACCCATATGCAATACAGTGCATTTAGACGTGTTAAGAGGAATTAACCATGTATCACACCATTTTTTAACTTCATCAAGACTATTTTGAACAGAGTTGTAGTTTACGAGAGGGTTAGCGTACAGTTTTGTATCGTCGGCATAAAAGTTATGTGGAACGGTTATTATTGTGTCTAAGTCAGAAGAATATATTAGAAACAAAATTGGGCCGAGAACAGAGCCTTGTGGTACTCCGGACAGAACTTTATGATAAGAAGAGTGGTCAGAGCCCACACGTACTGAGAAAGATCTGTTGGTTAAATACGCTTCAATCCAGGAATTTAAATTGCCACGAATACCCAGGTAATCCAGCTTTAGAAGTAGTCGATCTTTGGGCACTTTATCAAACGCCTTTGAAAAGTCTAAATAAACTGAATCAACCGGGTCCCCTTGGTCCAATAAGTAAGTCCAATAATTTAGACTTACTAACAAGTTTGTAGTCGTAGATCTTCCTCGAGTGAAGCCGTGTTGTGTTTGGGGCAGAATGTTATTTACCATAATGAAATTCATGATTTGAGACACAATTATTCTTTCTAGAATTTTGAGACAGATACTCATGATACTTATCTGTCTGTAATTGTTAGGATCTGTTTTATCTCCCTTTTTAAATATTGCAATCGATGATGCCACTAACCATAAGGGAATATTATGGTTTACAATAAGTACTTCGATCTCTAAGGCGACAATGGATGAAAGCAAAGGTTGTATGATGAGGTTATCTGATATCTCTGCCCATACAAGCGTGCAGCTTTTCATCCCTTAGAATTTTATGCACCATAAGCAAGGTGCATATCGGTACGTTCTTGAAATAAAAAATTATGGTCTATTTTTAATACAAATTTTGAATTAAAAATCGACAAAGTTAATGTTCTGATGCCAATTAAATAAGTCACAAATAATATTTCGACCTTAAAATTGGCATCTTTGGAATGTTTATTGTGATAGACATTTTTTTCTGTTAACAAGAAGCGTAGTTGAAACAAAGAATATGGAATGAAACAGGTCCAACTAAATAAAGAATTAATTTAGTTATTTGGATATGATTTAAAATATTTTATTGCTCTACTGCCCAAACGGCCCATTTCCGGGCATATGTTTATTATCTTGAAAGGGGTTGGAACCTTTGCTGTGAAGATAATACTGACGTAGTTTTCCACATAACACTAAAACACTATACTGCACTCTGCGAGTCCAATATTATAGTGTTTTGGTGTTATGTGGAAAACTACGTCAGTGTTATATGTTTATTAAATAAAAAAAGTTTGTTTCCATGCAACCTCCCTTCCTCCCTCCCCCCTTAAAGCTTGTTGGTATGTTTTGGGGACACCCTGTATAATAGAAATCTTCTATTCATAGTGGTATAGTGGTATTTAGGTGGTAGTATAAGAATATCAATACTGTTACCATCACAAAGGCTATAACCATTTTACCATTGAGGGCATACATATAATAGGTAGTATAGAATGCTTAGGTGGATATGCGAATTCATATTTTTCCTTTTTGATATTTTTCTCTATTCCTCAATGTTCCAAATGTCGAGGAATAAAAACTACGGAATGAGATAAAACTATTTTATAAAGAAATTAACCTTTTATGACATCTAAAATTAAAAATATATAGTTTATTATTACACTATTCACTTTTATACAAGACCAACGAGGTTAAAGTATATTCGTATATCAAAAGAAACAATATAATCTTATGGTAATAGCTTACTTCCGTCTAGTACATTGTAAAATATCCTTGTTCTCATACAATTAAGGCGACATCTAAAGATCGTGTAGGCGAGAATATTACTGGATACAAAAGAAATGTCTTATAATAATTATAAAACAATATAGGATGCAAACGTCTCCTCGTTCACAAGTATCACGATAAAATAATATTAATATGCAGCAAGAAAAGATTTCAACGATAGATTACTACACAGTGAAGATTACTACTTCACTGAGCGATGTAAGCTAATATTTTTAACACAATTTATTTAGTTGATTACTACGGTAGTAAAATTTTGCTGAGCTAAAATACGTGACCATGAACATTATTGTTCCTAACTTTGTCGTCCGAGCATATAAAGTTACTAAAAAATATATGATAGATGTATGTATATAAATATTATTAATAAATAACAAAACAAAATAAATTACAAAACTATATACTCTTTCACATCCACTCTCATATTCTCCCACATCAACAATTTGTATACCTAGGTTCTTTTAATGCTGAATAAAACTTAAAGAACCCATGGTCCTTCGAACACTTTCTTTGCGACCTCGATCCTGACAGAGGATTTATTCAAACTGTTGGCGACATCTACGCTTGTACTATTATTTTGAGATGAACAGAGAATATGTTATAAACATGATCAAAATCCAGTAGCAATGTCCAATACATAGCTCTCTTATTTAACATTTTTTTCTAAAATGTTAAAGTTTCACTAAAAATACTAAACTTATTTATGTTTACTTCCTGCGGAAAATACGTCACACATATGTTCATACGTTCCACAACCTGGTATTTATGAACTAAATATAGAGTTTTCTTGTTTTTTATATGTCTTTAAGAATTAATGACTCTCCGACATGACAGTTAATGTACGTCAGCGGGGTTTCCTGTGTCTTACACTTACATGAAACGTGAAACTGAAAAACTGAAATTTGTCAAATAAAGATTAATCTGGTTGACACATTAGTCATAATAATGTCACAACATTAAAATTTATATATATTGAAGCTTTCTAAAAAACTAAAGCCATTTTTCATACTGTTAAAGATGATTCTAAAAATAAACAAGGAATTATGTTACATAAAACTTTATAAATACTGACAATTATTATTCTTTAGTGTATATAGCAGTAGAGCTAAAGACATTTTTGATACTGTTGATGATGGTTCTAAACAGATATAAGGATATCTGTTTATGATAAAATACATTACATATATAATAATAATATACATCTCTATCCCTTCAAGCTCCTGATTATAATCACAAAAATTCGCCTGAAAAGTCCGAGACTTATGTGGGAGAGGGGGCGGCATATTATTATTTACCATAACAAGTCTTAATATAGGAGTAGACAATTTAATTAAAAATTGTCCGATGGAATCGGGATACTGACACAGTGAAAATTATTATTTTTTACAGCAGCAAAACAGTTGGAACTGACAGAACTCCTCAGTATTCAATGAACTAAAAATAGTTGCGAATACTCATGACAATAAATTCTGTCTTCAGTTATTAAACGAGTTAATATTTATCTAATACTTAATTTGGAAAATTTTACAGAATATAATAATTCCGTAAACTTTGCTTTTAGTCAATTTGAACTCAAATTACATAAATATAGTCTGCACCTTGTCCTAGTTAAAATTTTATTCTTATTTTGACTAATTGGTATATTATTACGATATTAGTAATTATATTACGAAAAAGAATAATATATTATATTGCTATATATCAAAATAATGGTTGAAGCAATCTACCCCTAGCGGTGCAATATTTCTATAACCCGACGTATTATATCTAGAAATGACAGATGTCTCCTCAGACAAAGGGAGTTTTATTAGAATGCGGCTATATCGATGAAAAGAAAAATTCATTTGTATATAATTCATGAAAACTGCACCGGCAGTTGACAACTTTATACAAATTTTATTAAATAGAAACTGCCATTTTGTAATCTCGATTGTAATATTAACTCAGAATTGTGAAACAGGCATAGACACTGGCGATGCAGAATCTCACTTTTGTATACAGAGCGTGTTAGTTTAATGATACATACTTAGCAAGCTTGAGGATATGATTAATTGCTAGTATAATGGTTCTCGTATTATAATCGTTGCTTCTGAGTAAATTTTAACTCAACGGTAACGATAATCTTTGAAGTATTAACATAGTGAATCTTAACATAACAAAATATAGATAATTTTAAAACAACAACAAACACTTAATTGCTGATTTTAGAAAAAATAGTTAAAAAAAATTGTTAATGTTATACAAGAAAATGTGTTTTAATGTTAAATTTATATGCAAAATTAAATTCTTTCTAATTTCGGCTTATAAAACTATTTCCAGGGAAACTTATCATAAAAGTATTATAAAAATTAGCATAGAAAAGGTTAAAAATTAAATAACACTGCAATCGGCTGGCTGATACTTTTGGTCTATATATTTTGCCTTACTATATTGTAACATGGTTTTATAAGGTATAAAAAGGCCTTTAAACACATTTTTTTCTATTTTTTATTTTTCTGTACCTACTTTAAGGATGTCACTTAAAAGAAAAAAAACGTGGTTTAATTATTATCGCTTTCTACGTTGGATTTATGTAGCATCCTCAGACTTATGAGTATTATTAATCTTAATCTTCCAAATTACTAATTAGTTAGTTAATGTTTAAGTAGATTAATTAAATTATGTGAATAGGTAGGTACTTCAACTTTTCAGAATAAAGATTAACGTACCTAGAGGTTTAAGAATAATAGAGCATTATAACCCATTATTAATCTTTTGCACCACTGAACAATAACATAAATTAAGAGAACATTCTTTATTATTTTACCTTACGAAAATCCGAGGGGAAAACCACTTTTTCATTATTAATGTACAGGGTGTCCAAAATAAGATCCTCTATCCCCTTATCTCAGAAAGTATAAAAGGTAGAGAAAAGTTAAATACGAAAGTTTTTTGTTTTTACCTGAATTTTTAATTTTTATAAATTCCTTGAATACAGGTTGTTCAATTTCTCTGATCCAGGCATCAACTTTCTTTTTTTAAATGGAACATCCTATATTCAATTACGTTTTTGAACTCTCCTTAAAATTATAGGTCGACATTGTTAAGAGTACCCTATACCTATCATTTACCGTTATGAAGATATTAGCATTTAAAGAAAAAAATCTTTAAAAAACACCTACTCAAAAAATCTCAGCAAAACAAATAAGACATCCAAAAAAAAAAAAAGGTAAATAGGGTTTATTTCGTAGACAATTAAACTCAGATATTACTTCTATGAATCGATATTACCTGATTAATATACAGGGTGTTTTTGACAGATGGCTCAAACATGTATATGTTAAAACTCCAAAAAATCGAAAATCTCTTATGGAACACCCTGTGTATTATTATATTTTTGGATTCTCTATTAAATTTTAACCTTACTCTATATAACATTCCCTATTCTTATTTTGCTTAGTTTTCAAGATATTGACGAAAATGTCAAATGAGTTTTAACATATACATATTTGAGCCATCTGTCAAAAACACCCTGTATATTAATCAGGTAATATCGATTCATTGAAGTAATTTCTGAGTCTAATTGTCTACGAAATAAACCCTATTTACCTTTTTTTTGGATGTCTTATTTGTTTTGCCGAGATTTTTTGAGTAGGTGTTTTTTAAAGATTTTTTTCTTTAAATCCTAATATATTCGTAACGGTAAATGATAGGTATAGGGTACTCTTAACAATGTCGACCTAGAATTTCAAGGAGAGTTCAACAACGTAAATGAATATAGGGTGTCCCTGTTGCAACTGGAAACATTTATATATTTTTAACGCCCTGTATTGTCGTAGTAATTTCGGTTTTAGCAGGCGCATATCTTTTCATACCTACTTAGAATAGAAAGTTTCTGTTTCTTTGGATATAGCTGTTGAGCGTAAGGGCCCATCTGATATTTATTGCCGTAGACAAGTGTCTGCTGGCTGGGCGATGTTTAGATGACTTTATGACTATTTTAAATGGGTATCGGTTATGTAAATATGTGCCTTTATTTTAAGTTGTAGAGTAGAAAACTGAATTTTTAGATATTTAGTATTACCAAGAACTTGGAAAGAATCGGAAGCAAATTCTCGAACCGGATTCCGTGGTGTGCACGGGAGTTTTTCGGTAATTCCGATTCTTATAAACAGTAATCCTTTTCCGTTGTACTTTATGTTGTACGAACATTTATTACGTTGTAGATAGCTTGTTTATACGTTGGTAAAAGGGGTGAGATATTATATTAAAGGTTGTACATAGAAAATACGGCCTTTTTATTTATCGAACGACGTGCCGCTAAGACGGGTAGTTTTAGTGACGCGACAGTCCCATTTAAAAAAAGAAAGTTGACACCTGGATCAGAGAAACTGAACAACCTGTATTCAAGAAAGTTATAAAAATAAAAAATTCAGGTAAAAACAAAAAACTTTCGTATTTAACTTTTTTCTCTACCTTTTATACTTTCTGAGATAAGGGGATAGAGGATCTTATTTTGGACACCCTGTACACTTAAAACTTCATTATTTCAAGAATTTTATATTTTAAGGTTTTCGTTACATTCAAATTCATTGTGTATAGTTTTGCGAGTTGTTGTCCCCTCTTCCTCTAGAAAAACCACACCCGGAAACTTATTTTTATTAAATAGGTACTCACCTTGCCTGTACCACTTGACCTGAGGATCAGGCGATCCCCCGATGCTCGAACAGGTTAACTCCTGACGTTTGCCCTCGGTGACGGTGACATGCGAGCTGGGTGCGATGGCGGGCTCCTGGGGCACAGTCAACACAGTCAGGGTATATTTTTGAACGTGCAGATTGGCCCCCGAGCCACCAGCCTTGACTTTGCATTCGAATTTGCCATTGTCCCTGTCGTAGCTGGCGTTGGAAATTAGCAGGTCGTAGATACCCTTTTCTACTTGATAATTCAATCTGTAACATGGGAAATGCGGGGGTTAGGCTACGGAGGGCTTAATAGAGGGATTAGTTGCGAATTGTTTATCGCGTTTTGCGGTTGTAGGTGTGCTGTTATGCACCGGTGGCTCTATGGGAATAGATATTATCTAAACGTTTACTGCAGTGTTTATAAACGTTGTTTTACTGCTAATGAAATAAAATTGCGACAACGATTTAAGACGATAGATCTAAATGCAAAAATACTGAATGCAAATCTTTAGATAATACTAGAGATATACATATCTATAGACAGGTGTTTAGTTAATCTGAAATATTTAAGGAGTCAGCGGCATGCATGATTTTTTTCATACATACAATTAAGTAACTATCCGTACGGACACCTACGATAATGCTGAAACATTGATAATAACAGCCTTATACCGAGGTGTAAATGACTACAATTAAATATGTCAATTTTAACCTAGTAAATAAAAATAATTTTAATGCTCAGAAACTCTTAGTCTCTTACTTAAAAACTACATTTGACCTTTTCTTCATGAAATTACATGAGGAAGCGTATCTTTCAGTATTTCAGAGTATTTAGGAAAGACCCTATATATAGAGATAGATTGAGATAGAAGAGAGAGCAGCAACTTCAATGTAAAGAAATCTCTTTTGCCCTGAATATAATGAAGAATATGGTAAACCCTGTCCTCTCACCTCCATAACCATTTTTAAGTTGGTGTTTCAATTATTATCTTCTCATTAAAAAGTAATAGTTGTTCATTTCCTGAAAAATTTAAATCCGTAACTCAAAAAATATGAGAGATAGAAGGATGCAGTTTGTGCCAATATAACGGTTTATCAATATTATAGGTACCCAATATCCTCATAACCTTACGACTTAGCGAGTTGAAAATTCCACCTCCTTGACCTAAGCGATTTTGTTGCTCGAAATATATCTTAGGAAAGTACAAATTTCAACTTTTCAAAGATCTAAGGCTAATAAACATGTTTCGAGTTCTGTGCAGCCAAACACATTTAAATGTACAAAAATCCAATGGATAATGTACCAATGTGCATTTCGCAAAAAATTTGTAGATATATAATAATAATAATATAATAATATCTCTACCCCTCTTTCTAATCACAAGGATTGACCTGAAAGTCTTGGACTTGTGTGGGAGAGCGGGCGACATATTATTATTTCGTAGACCTCATTTGCGCTTCAGGAATGGCTTACGTTGGTAGACCCTAACCATTCAGTGCTGGAATAAGGGAAACCTGGAAAACCTCATTAGTTAGGGGGACAGTCAAACATCAACCGATTTTCATCTCTCACATTAACATTAAGCTGACATTCTTCCTATCCTAGGCCACAGCCTTCTACTAGAGAAGGCTGTGCCTAGGCCATTGCCATGATGGTTGCTAACTCATCTCTACGAATAGACAATTTAATTCTGCTACTCTGGACTGAGCGATTGGGAAAATAAACCCTGAGCCGACTCGCCAACAAATCTACATGAAATTGTTTTAATGAACCACAATTTTTTACGGAAAATTCTATATGGTGTTTTTAACATTTTTACTGCTGCTAATCGTTTACGAATGACGAGGCCAAGTAGGGTTAGGTATCACTACCCTCCATCCACTATTCCTTGAAGGTTTTTTCTTTTGGATTTTAATTTAGAATTAATTATACTTATTACCTATAATATATTAATTATAAGTATATTAATAACGAAATATTGAAAAATCACTTAAAACGGTTTTGACGCATCCACATAATTTGGATTTGTAAATCGTTAATTTGGTCAATGGGCTGAGGATCAGGTAACCGAGTTGATGACCTGAAGTAAAATAAGAAGTGATATTTTCCTTTTTTTGTGTTCAAAACTGAAAAACAAGCAGGGTTTTCCATTTAAAAAACTCAACTTGTATTGCATCGTAATTCCCAAATAATTATCAGCAAAAAAAATGTTAAGTTAAAGCAATATTGCTGTCAATATGTTACTAGTATTCAGTGTAAATATACTTCGAACATTTAAGTAGATATCAATTAATACCGCAGTCATGTAATTATTTACAGAAGAATGAACATTAGTTATTTTGATTGCACAGTTTATTTGCTTTTATTTAATTTTTTTCTATTATATAAATAATCAATTAAATAATTGTTCGATATCTAGATTGTAAAATATAACCGATTCACGTTGGTATTCATTTGTACGAGTTTCATATAAAATCTACACAGTACTGTAAATGATTTCTTTTACTTAATTATTGAATTCCATATATCGTTATCAATCTATGCAGGAGATCTACTAACCGAAATGACTACAAAGAGAACTTACCCACGAAAATTAGATAATTACACATTTACTGGCTGTAATTCAATAATAATCAAAATTCCTTGTTGTAATTATTTATCCTTTATATTATTTAACAGTTTATAATTTGATTCCTTAGGGAGGTCAAAGCAGTTGAAAAATTTATTAGCGCCTGTGTGGATGATACAACTTTTAAAGATTTATAGCGTTGACATTTTCAGGATGCCCAGAATGTGAAGGGCCCTAAAAAGCTTTACACATCCGCAGCTTCCTCTTAGAATGCTGAAATGTATCATATGCAATTAATTTTATCTTATATGATATATATTAAACTACTTTAATTTAATTTTTATTTTAAGTTTCAGCATGTAACGTACTTTTGAGTCGTTCCATGAGGTTGACTATTATGCACCCCGTAAAACACCCAACCTAATTGTTGGTGGCTTAAGTTCTCGGTTTTTGAAACAATAACGCGTTGGAAGTCGCTGATTGGCTAGTAAACGCTGGCCTCAAGCGAGAACGCCGGTGTGATTTAGGAATGAACAGATATACGTTTCCAGGCTTCGAGAGTGTGCAGACATGAGCACATATGATATGAGATGAGTTATTTTACCTATTTGATAAATATAATTTATTCACTTTCATTATTGTTTGAGATTATCATTATTAGTACAGAAATACGATCATAGCGATTTGTTGTTATTATTAAGTATTTATATTTCATATATAATCAGGATTTACCTGGATTTTAGGTAAATTATTTAGGCGTGGTCAGTGAGATTTTTTTGTCACCCTATATGGTTAGAAGTAGTACGATTCGAAATAATAGAATATAGTTTCAATATTATTTTATAAATTTGTGAAGCTGTGCTCTAGTCAGGATATTATAGAAAATATAGTTTTTTAAACCAATAAATTTGAGTTTTCTTGCCTCCAACCGTTGTTTTTGGAATTTTGGGTCAGATGATAGAGGGTTTTTTTATTTAATTTACTTTTGTTCCTTCTGAGCTATAGTATGTTTAAATATTAACGATTAGAGTTTTTTATTAAGAATAATTGTCGAGTGACTGAACTGTAGTCAGTTCATTTGAATGCAAATTTTTGGATAATTTTATTTGCTTCATTCTGGGTAGGGTCACTAAAGGTTGACACCTTCCAGGTTTTGTTTCCATTTGTTAATTACTTTCCCTGTGCGAATTCACAGAGGATTTTACCAAACCAGAGTTGCTGGTACATTCCCTTCAGGAACTTATTTATAATTTTTAATCTTGGCTACACTAGCCGTCAACGTTCATCTATATATTTGTAAATTTTGGGGCACTCTTAACACAAAGAATTCTTTGTATGTACTCTTCTGAGACGAGGCTGCTGTAACCTGACTGCAAGATCTATAACCTGCTGAAGAACTCTGGACGCTTACCACCTGCAGATCCCTAGATAAGAGGATTGGACTTAGCCAGTACGTGACCGTCATCTGGACTAGAGCTCTAGCTTCCCCACTTTGCCACGGCAAGTCCACCTGGATCCAATCATCAGCAACAGGTTAAGGGTGAGAGTACTGACCTCATAGAGAAGGAACGAGATTGTCAGAGTGACCCCGAACCTCATAAAATTTTTGTAAAGTGAGCCCAGCTTAAAATTTCAATTTCACATAATTTTTTTTCATTTCTAGTAACTATACATCATTTTTAAATTATTGTTCAATAGTAACTTCATTATTAAATTGTAATCCTATTTGCTTATTTGATTATAGTGTATTCAACTACATTTTATATAGTTTTTTTTTGTGTCATCTAAAAATTATCCTGGTGCCCAAATAAATTGTCAACAGTCAAAGCAGTCCTACGAATACTACGCCCTAGTATCATAAATCTCCCTGAGCTACCGGAGGTAATGTCAGTGAACTTAAGCTAGTGGAATTGCACATCCCTAGCTTATCTGAAGTTATTGTGACAAGCATAAACAGAGTAATATCAGATTGTCCTATTTAAGATTATTTGATAAAAGAGAGTCATGTTACATTTCCAGGTTATATTTTAGTTTCCTTAATTTATGTCAAATTGAAAAATATGTGTACGAACCAAAAGTCACTTCCGGTTTTTTTATCATATCCATACAAGACTCAGGTATGCACTTTGTGCGAAACCCAACAGCTGTAGCTATAAAAAACTCATTCCATGTAATTAACACTTTCTGAAAAAAATCGCTGATTAGATTTCCTTCTGCCTTCTTCGTCCAAACCCCACTATTATGGCCATGTGACATTTCATTTAATAAGAGCTATAAATCAGAGCTATTGAATGCAAATATTTTGGTAACTACCATTCCATTGTTGAAAAATCTCACATTCAATTAAATCTAAAATTGTAATAAACCAGGACACTTACTTAAAGACTTTGTGAATAAATGATAGCCATTTTGGACTGTATATTGTCAAAAATGTTTACAAAATTTAAAAAATATTGATAACTTTATCCAAATCAAATGTGAGGCTATCACTGTTTTCATTGAAAACATTTTCAGCAGTTAATATGTAAAGGAGAGGGGAGAAGCAAATATTGATTAGATCATTACAATAATTAGATCATACATATTTCTGCATTTTTTCCAGAAAATATTAAATAAGTAATATATGTGGTGTACACTTCTCATAACACACTATGCATAACAAACTTTATATGGGACAGATAAACACTGTATTTACTATATTTTTTCAAGTAGAAAAACTTATTTTTTACTAAATTCGAATAAAGGTATAAGTAATTGAAATAAAAGATATCTCCACGGATATCCTTTGTTTTGATTATCCATACATTGAACCAACTGAAAATACTCAGAAACTTAAAATTTAAGTTTTTATAGAAAAATTAAATTAATACTTTTCAATAAGTTGAATCTCAATCTATAATTTCCATATGAATACTTGATGGGTAAAATGTAAACTTTACACGAACACAAGAAGCATGCCGTGAGAATATCTAATAATACTAACCCTTTGATTCATTCTATTCTAACGTCAAAATGAGCCTCATTAATAATAAATTGAAATTCAATAAATTCCCTCATAACCTGAGAAGTGTTTCCTGTGATAGTGGTAGTATCGGATTTCCCTCACGTTTCTAACCATTCATCAGAAGTACAATACTCTACGTGAGATGTGTTGTATAAAGTAATACCTCCGCGAGTAATATTTCTAATAAAAATCAGAAGAAAGAAGATTGTATTCCTTTAAACACAGACGACGGTTCCTATACTTCAACTGCTCCATTACATAGACAAGAAAAGCAATTGCCACGTTCCCCATGGAAGAAGAGAGAAAGAAGTGTACTCAAAAGCTTTTGAGGTTTGCTTTACCGTAATACATACAGTTACTTTCAGTGCTCATTACATTCATATATGTACAAGTCTGAAATAAAAACACCGCATTTATTTGTCAAAGCAAAATTGCGAGAGTATTGATGCATGATGCTTTTACTAAAATAGGCAAAGAGTGGAAAATAACCCAACTTTCGCACAAATGTAACAAGGAGTGGAAAAATAAAGACGCTTGTTTTTCAGAAATGAATATAAATAATTTAATTTATTTTAGTATTTCAATAGTCTCCAATTTTCAGCAGTTTTTTTATATACTGCATACTGAAATGATATTATATGATCCGGGCTATTCTGCTTTAATCCATGTTTATTTGCAGACGTTTCGCCATTCTTAAGCCATCAAAAAGGTTAAAGTTTAGTAAAGTAAAGTTAAAGGTTATTGGATTTTTATAATGAATCCATAAGGCAAATCGAATACTCAGTTTTCAGAATCATGTTATATCACTTTTATATTATCTACTAGTTTTACAAAACAGTTTAAAATATTTATAAGTTGGAATGCTTTTGGCTGTTTTTTAATTGGTTTGAGATCATGCAATCCACACTTTTCTAGTCAAACTTAAAAAATTTCCTGGAGTTGGTCAAATTAGTCTTGGTGGAATTATATAATATAATAAATATAATACTGGGTGTCCCATCGAAAAGTATCACATTTCGCCGCCTTATATCTCGAAAACTAAAAGAGATATCGGGATGCGGTTTGGACAGAACGACTTAAGATTTTTGTAAGTTTTTTTTGACACTGTTGCCAAATCTCCAAATTTATTGGTAAATTTTTTATTGAATACGCTCCTCTTTGGAGTAAAATTACTTGCTTATATTAAGTGGAACACCTTGTATATTTTGCCTTAATCAGGAAGCCTAATCACTTTACTTTTCAAAAAGGTATACATTGTTTACATTATCTTGAGAATTGGAGCCACAAAATTCAGTTGAATGGGAGCACCTCTTACTTGAACAGTTTGTGAAGCTAGTCTTCGTTTTCACAGTAGCCATGAAAAACAAAAGTACAATAATAATAAACTGTATTGTCAGTTGTGTCAAATATTTGAAGTATAGATATAAAAATGTTCACATTAGAAGGATTACACACTTTTGATCATTTACTACTAAGGATGCACAAATGTATATTGAAGTAAATGGTGGGCAGTTAAAACAAATTGTTTTCTAACTTATTCAAGTACTTTTTATTAATACAGTTATTTTTATTTTATCTGTTTTTTTATTACTGTCATTGTGTTTTGTTGTTATTGTTAACAAAACTTGTTCCTACCGATTATTAAAGAATTATTCTTTTCTCCCTATCTGTTTTCATTTAAAAAGCAAATGCAGTCAAGTTCCACATCAAGTTTGATCAGAGATTTTATAATGAAAAACTATATAGGGTATTTTATTTAAAATAAGTGTACCAAAACTTAAAAATAACTTTACAAAGAAAGAGGTATTTTTTCATTCGTAATAACCCAAATAAAAGTACTTCTAACAAATTTAATTTTGTGGCTCCAATTCTCAAGATAATGTAAACAATGCATACCTTTTTGAAAAGTAGAGTGATTAGGCTTTCTGATTACGGCAAAATACACAGGGTGTTCCATTTAATATAAGCAAGTAATTTTACTCCAAAGAGGAGCAAATTACATAAAAAATTTACTAATATATTTGGAGATTTGGCAACAGTGCCAAAAAAAACTTACAAACATTCTAAGTCGTTCTGTCCAATCCGCATCCGGATATCTCTCTTAGTTTTTGAGATATAAGGCGACGAAATGTGATACTTTTCGATGGGACACCCAGTATAATAAAATAGATATAATAAAAAAGAGTGTATAGGGTTATCTACATTAATAATTCTTGTTTACCGGTTTAAGGTTATTCCCTACCCAAGAGGAAGAATGGCTGTTACGATAATTATCAGCGCTCGTAATTTCCAAGAGTTTCCGTAGATGTTAAGGTAAGGTTTATTTACGTTAAGCTAGTAAGAATTCTAAAGCTGAGATTCATTTTACTTTGGCAATATAAACTCGAGTTTGCTCTCGATTTAAAACGAATCTAACTGTGTTTACCTTTTACGTCAAACACTAGATTGTGAAATACAGTGCTTTATAAAATGCTTTTAAAACGCGGAAAATTCAGATTGATTTCCGCAACAGATTATGGAAAAATTGCATACGAACACAGTGATTATTGCATTAAAAGTTGTCGTGCAACATTTCCTCAGAAACTACTTTTACATTAACACTGTTTTTGGTATGGAATGATAAATTGCAGTGTGGATATATAATTAACATGAGTCGTGCCTTGTGTAGTATTTACGTGACATCAAGAATTTTTTCGTACCCACGAACACCTCGCTGCATACATTTTGTATGGAACAAGGTCTAATTAGAATGTGAGTAGATCCTGGCAAAATATTGTTTCCATAAATTGTTTTACTCGGCTTAGTTTTATGAAAAATCACACTAGGTGCGAACTAATTACCTGGAAGTAAACAAGCCAGGGTTCTTTTTTATGAGAATTATATGCAGATTTATCTAGCTAATAGCAAAATTTTATACACAAAATTCCTCATATTTCAGTAAAGCTAAAATATAATACAATGTGTAATTCGAAAGTTTTATATTTATTTTTTGTACTTATATACCTATCTAGGTTGAAAGTGCATTTTTAGAATTCATTGTTTTTTACTTATTGAAATTATTTTTTATAAAATCTTAATTTATAACCAAAATTTTGAGGGATATTTCTACAAATACGACTCGCTACCCACGTGCGGTCTTTCAAAGTACGGTGATGCTGTGGCGATGGATTTGCGATCCAGCCAAGAGTGGATATTCAGGGTGTCCTAATGTGAGGGTTCAAAAATTTACCAGGGGGTGGACCAGACCAAAATAAGAATAAAATTCTTATAAAAAAAACTCTCTGATGCACGCCTAACGAGTTAGAGGGTGTTATTTTGAAAAAAAAAAACAATTTTCAGCAATAACTTACAAACCGTTAGGTAATTTTTGGGTGAGATGTACATCTATTAAAGGCCATTAAAACTACATGGTGTTTGTTTAACTCTGACGCCTGTGGTGGTCTAGGCCTACTCTTCCTTATGACTTCCTTCGCATATATTTTTCTGCATAAAGGAATGTAGTCAGTACTTTACACTCAATTTATTCGAAAATGGTTGATTTTAGAGCTGTGTAACAAGAGCACCTTTTTTGTTCAGAATTGGCAGCCGATTAAGGAAAACTTAGTCAATTCACGAAAAAGTAGGATATGCAAGAATTATGAAGACAAAATCATAAGGAAGAGTAGGCCTAGGCCACCACAGGTGCCAGAGTTAAACAAACACCATGTAGTTTTAATAATGACCTTTAATAGATGTACATCTCACCCAAAAATTACCTAACGGTTTGTAAGTTATTGCGGAAAATTGTTGTTTTTTTCCAAAATAACACCCTGTAACTCGTTTGGCGTGCATCAGAGACATTTTTTTATAAGAGTCTTATTCTTATTTTGGTCTGGTCCACCCCCTGGTAATTTTTTGTACGCTCGCACTGTTCAGACTGTATGTTTATTAAACATACTGTGACGAGGGATCTACGAAAAATGCACGCAAGCGTGCAAACAGTGCCGCAGCGTCGTCGGACGCCCGTGCGTGTAGCTTCTATTCAGCTCTGTGTATCCTACTTTATTTAGTCACTGGGATTAAACCAAGAGATATAACTTTTGAAAATCTGCCTTAAAGTCGTGGACATATAAAGTGAATGAATTTAGTAACCACATTTTTGGCAAAGAAGAATAACTATGTATGGAGTATATAGATTTCATATTATGAACAAACATCTTATAACCATTAGCGTTAAATACATTTTCTTTAAAGCAAAGGGTTCAATCATGCGATTGTCACCGTTTCTACAACATTTATTGTAAATAGATTAAGTGACGTGGAAAACTGTCAAGTAATAGTTTTACTAAACTAAAGTCATAGTAAGATAAATAAACAAGTCAAGATGAAGTTTAAAGTGGAGAATCACTAGAGACAGATTTGTCTCCTGGCGTTCGTGTTAAAAAGTGTTTCACAAACTTATTACGTAAACTTATATCGACACATTGAACTATCGACACATTTATGAACTAATTTTATGAAGTTACAAAATAACAAAGTAAAAGGCTAACAAAACACAAGCAGCTGTATAAATTGCGGCCTCGTAATAGGATATTTTCGGTATACATACGCGAAAAGCTGTTTGTACTGGCAACACATTGGCAGGTCAGACCACACGCCGTAACGATGTAAAGAGGAAAATTTCAAATTAAAAGAAAATACTCACTTGTAATTGGTATCGAGTGGCACATTCCCGATGGCGACATTGTCATGAGTCTGCTTATTTTTCTTCGCCCAGTAATACGTTAAAGTGTCCCTCGACGTTTGTGGGGGAAACCGGCACTCGAGCGTCACGTCCTCTCCCTCCCTCGTGTCTCTGGAGCCATCTTCCGACGAAACAAATGTACCTGAAAACAAAAAACAAACGTCATCGTCGTTCAACCGTAAAAAAAGTTAAATAATGGGCAGTCGACAAGAGCAATGCCGTAAAGCTCGAATAGAAGTCTAGACAATCGGGGTTCCTGGATATTAAAAAAACTAAGATCGAAATATAGGCTGTCTTAATGTAGTTATAAGTATATTATAAACTATCCAAAGTATCTATTAATAGGTATAACCAATTTATATTTGTTAGATATTAAGTTTGTTGATTTCTGTCTGTTGTGAGATATAAGCAAAGACAATATACTAATAAGACTTTTCACTTAATGTAATTTCCTATCTTCTAAGTTTCGTTTTTGCTAAGATCTACACCATTCATTCATAAAAATGAACAGATGATACTAGACAAGTTGTTGGCTGTTATAGTTGAATTTATTTCTTCAATAAAAAAAACCAAAAGAAAATCTTTTTATTTTTTTTTATTATTGGAGGACTTTCAGCTCATTTTTTTTTTACATTGATACCTTCTCCGACGTTTCGTCCGAGTTTTCGGACTTCTTCATAGGTTACTTAAATACTACTAGAATCTTTCTATTTTAACTACCTACTACATTATGGTTTTATTTTATTTTTATATGTACATTTGCTCCATGATTTGAGCAGTGATCTGACTGTTTTAGGTGTCGCCGTCGATGTGTTTCTTTTTGAAAGCAGGTACCTAATTAAGTCAAGTGCGTATGTTAGTGGTTCAGATAGCCTAATATTGATGGTCCGAACGACAGAGTTATTATAAACATTTTCACGACTCGAGAGTGCTATTGAGAAGAGGTTTCGCAGTTTGTTCATCTACTGGGTGTTTGAAAAGCAATTTACTATTGCTCTATTATTTACTATTACTATTTACTAAGCAATCTCATACATCAATCTCATAAGCAATCTCTAATGATTGTATGAGATTGCTTAGTAAATAGTAATAGTAAATAATAGAGCAATAGTAAATTGCTTTTCAAACACCCAGTAGATGAACAAACTGCGAAACCTCTTCTCAATAGCACTCTCGAGTCGTGAAAATGTTTATAATAACTCTGTCGTTCGGACCATCAATATTAGGCTATCTGAACCACTAACATACGCACTTGACTTAATTAGGTACCTGCTTTCAAAAAGAAACACATCGACGGCGACACCTAAAACAGTCAGATCACTGCTCAAATCATGGAGCAAATGTACATATAAAAATAAAATAAAACCATAATGTAGTAGGTAGTTAAAATAGAAAGATTCTAGTAGTATTTAAGTAACCTATGAAGAAGTCCGAAAACTCGGACGAAACGTCGGAGAAGGTATCAATGTAAAAAAAAAAATGAGCTGAAAGTCCTCCAATAATAAAAAAAAATAAAAAGATTTTCTTTTGGTTTTTTTTATTGAAGAAATAAAAAATAAAAATGAACATTTGACATTGCCTCTTAAATATGCCGAGAGCACAGGACCGGCTACGATATGTATATGTATAAATTTTACAACACAATGATAAATGTTATAATATAATTAACACAAGCACTAAAACACCGAGGGACTCGATGCTTCCAAATGATCAAACAAATAAATCAACAAAAACTAAATGGAAGTAACGAAAGACGAAACCCTGATCTGGCAGGCACACCTGCAACAAGTGTAGATGTTCTCTCATTTTTTATTTCACTTATTTGTGTGTCACCGACAAAGATAACTAGATATGCGATATGATGATGATTAAACCAATCTCATAAATTTATTATAATCTATTATAACCTGCGCCGAGTGTGTTATTTTTCACTCAAATTTGATGCGTCTGACGCATAGTGACAAAGATAGAAGTTTGGTTGACGGCATAAATGAATGTGAAAATTCTTATTAGTCTATATCCTTTGATATAAGTAAATCGCCAAAAGTAAAAACTGTTTGGAGAAATCTGCGCATTGTGCCTTCTCTCAATTAATGAAATTAATTTCTACATTTATTTCTAGTTTAATTTTCTTGAATATTTTAGAACTCAGTATAAGTAATGAAGGAAGATAATTCCGATATGTAATCAAATAGATCTAAATTTTTTCAATGATTGTATTTTTATGTATCAATAGAAAACGCTGTGTAGTTGACGTCTGCGGACAATACCGATGTACATAGTTATGGGGACTTATTTATTGTTTACAATAAACCTTATTCGTTGTTGATAATTACTTTAAAACAAAAATTAGGGACCAATGGGGGCTCCTAATATTGTATCACAATACAACGTGTATAGAGATATAAATTGAAGTAAAGGTCAGTTTATTCTATATTTGGCGTCCTGATTCGTAAATATAGATCAGTTTTAATTGAAACCATTTTCGACATATTTTATTAGTTGGGGAGATGCTAGCGGTTTTAACAAAACTCTATAAAATATTAATTGGGTTTTTTGTTTAGCTATTTGAATGAAAATATTGTAACGTTTGTCTAACCTCCAAACAGATTAAACCAGCTTGTTCGACAAAACAACACAAATCTTTATTGTCACTAGATACAAACTTCAACTATTTTTCACAACTGTCAACACAAATTCCTTAGTTTGACGTTTCGACTTAACGCGCTCACGCTTTCGATTAAAAACTCCCCGGCCTCTTGAAATCACGAGTATTTATATATTTTTCAAGCTTCTGGAATATTCGGGAGCCTCTTTTTGGATTCCGGAACATAATGGAATGATTCTATGACTTAAACGAAAATTCTAGATTAGAAACGTCAACCTAAAGATTTTACAAATGTTAATTTATAAACAATAAGAAATGAATTAACAAAACAGGCAGATTCACTAGCAAGGTAGGGGAGCTTCCGTAACACTGCTCCCCTCTCAGAACTGATCGTCTCGATCAGGTTACTCCATTGTCCGCATGGTGTTCTTGATAAGGCGTCAGTCGATCTATGTGAACAATCTTCATTTTGGATTGAGGATTTCTTTGGATCCTATACACGACATCGTTTAACCTGGTCACAATCGAATAAGGGCCTTCCCAAGATCTCTGTAATTTAGGTGATTTGCCCTTAGTCCTCTTTGGGTTGTACAGCCAAACTTTATCATTTTCATGAAACCCACTACTGTTGGCACGTAAGTCGTAACGGGTCTTCATTCTGTCACTTTCTATTCTCAGCTTTTCTCGTACCTCCTCATGTACCAACTTTATTCGATCTTTCAGGTGGCGGAGATAGTCACTGATATTTTCCTGATGTTCTGGTCTATTTGCAATGAGGTCTATCGGTAGACGTAATTCGTTGCCAAAAATCACACTGGCTGGTGTTTTACCAGTGGTTTCGTGAACTGCCGCTCTATATGCTAAGAGAAATGGAGGAAGGCAGGTGTCCCAGTTGGTCTGCTTTTCATTCACGGCAGTTTTCAGGAAATTTTCAATGGTTCGATTGAATCTCTCGACCATTCCATCTGATTGTGGATGAAGAGGTGTTGTTCTAGTTTTCGAGATACCTAGTAGTTGGCAAACATTCTGAAATACCTCAGATTCGAAGTTCCGTCCTTGGTCAGAATGGATTTCCCTCGGAACTCCATAACGGCATATCCAGTTTTCAAATAGAACCTCTGCTACGGTGATTGCTTCCTGATTAGGTATAGGATATATTTCTGGCCACTTGCTGAAGTAGTCCATAGCTACCAAGATATAACGATTGCCAGAGTCACTTCGAGGAAATGGGCCAGCTATGTCAATAGCTATTCTTTCAAATGGAGCACCGACATTGTACTGCTTCATCTGTCCGCGACTTCGAGTCATTGGTCCCTTACTAGAGGCGCAGGTTTCACAATGCCGGCACCACTCTTCCACATCGGAACGACTCCCAAGCCAGTAGAATCGCTCTCTGACTTTGTTCAAAGTCTTATTGATTCCAAAATGTCCACCACCAACACCACTATGAACCGCTTGGAGAACTTCTGGAACTCTTGTCCTGGGTAATACAGTCTGGTAGTTCTTTTCTTTACCGTCCGGACTCTCCCATACTCTTTTTAGTAGGCCATTTTCTACAACTAGGGAGTCCCATAATGCCCAGTAACTTTTCAGAGATGGAGATTTATTGGAAATATCCTGCCAATCAGGTCTATCCATTTTATTTATTTTCCATTGGAAAATTGGGCCAAACTCTGGATCTTCACTCTGTTCTTTAGCAAGGCTTCTACTATCCCAATGTTCTGGGCCTTGGATGCTAATTCTTCGGCAATGAAAATCGTCCTGTTCCCTTGCTTCCTGTCGCAAGCAATATCTACAATCAGGAAGGCATGGCCTTCTGGATAAAGCGTCAGCGTTGCGATGGCTCTGTCCTCTTCGGTGTTCAATTTTGAAGTCGTACTCTTGCAAACGTTGAAGCCATCTTGCCACTTGGCCTTCCGGGTTCTTGAATTGCAGGAGCCACTTCAATGAAGCATGGTCGGTTCTCAAAATGAACGGCTGACCATAGAGATACTTGTGAAAATGCTCCACTGTTTTGACAATGGCAAGTAATTCTCTCCTAGTCACACAGTAGTTCATCTCTTGCTTGGAAAGGACTTTGCTAAAGTAGGCAATCACTTTCTCTTGTCCTTCCTCTACTTGCGATAGTACCCCTCCAATTCCAGTATTACTGGCGTCAGTGTCTACGATGAACTTCTTCCCAGGAATTGGATATGACAGGATCGGGGGAGAACACAGGGCGCCTTTAAGCTTCTGAAAAGCTTCCTGACACTGTTCCGTCCACATAAATGGTTGGCTATTTTCGGTAAGTCGATGCAGAGGTTTGGCGATATCGGCAAAATTTTTCACAAACTTCCGATAGTATGTGCAGAGTCCCAGAAAACTCCTTAATTCATGTTTGTCTCTCGGCACTGGCCATTTCCAAATGGTTTCAGTTTTCTCCGGATCAGTTTTGACTCCATCTGTAGAAATAATGTGTCCTAAATACCTGACTTCTTTTTGGAAGAGCATGCATTTCTTGGGACTTAGCTTCAGTTGGGCTTCTCTTAACTTTTGCAAGACTTCCTGTACATTCTTTAAATGATCTTCAAAGTTCTTGCCAAGTATTATCACATCGTCAAGATAGACTAGACAGGTTTTCCACGTCATTCCACGGAGAATTGTTTCCATCAGTCTTTCAAACGTGGCTGGCGCGTTACAAAGCCCAAACGGCATAACGTTGAATTGCCACAAACCTGTCCCAATGGAGAAAGCTGTCTTTTCTTTGTCGTCCGCATGAATTTGGACTTGCCAGTAGCCACTTTTCAGGTCTAAAGTAGAAAACCATTGAGATCCAGATAGTGTGTCCAGAGTGTCGTCTATTCTTGGCAACGGATAACTGTCCTTCTTGGTGACATCATTTAATCTTCGGTAGTCAACACAAAATCTAGTAGAGCCGTCTTTCTTCTTCACCAAAACTACTGGAGAGGTCCATGGACTTTGTGATGGTTCAATGACTCCCTGTTGTTGCATCTCGCTCAACAATTTCGATACTTCTTCTTGTTTGGCCAATGGAATTCTTCGTGGGGCTTGCTTAATTGGAGCGGTGCCGCTGGTATTTATGCGGTGTTGAACTAGGTCAGTTCTTCCTACATCGTTCTCAGTTAGTGAGAATACATCTTGGTACTGTCTTAATAATTCTTCTACTTTATGAACGTCATCCGATGGCAATGATGACGTGGATCGGTTAACCAGGTTTTGCAGAATTTCCGGCAGTATTCGAGGATCACAGCGTGCTGTTGATGATTCTACATTCTTGAAAACTACATCGACTATCTGACAAACTCCCAAGGATTCTCCTTTCTTCACTTTTTGTGGGTAGTCTTTCAGATTTAACATTCTCACCAACACTGAGTTGTTCTTCTTTTGTGTTAGAGTTTTTCCTATTAAAATTCCTCTTTTGGAAAGATTGCTCTCCGGTTCTGGTTCCACAATTACTGTTTCTTCAAAAGTCACCGAACTGTTACAAATTGCCTCAATAGTTACTTCTGATGCCGCGGGTAGAATAATGTCTTCTAATGCTTTAACGGTTTTAATCGGTAGATTTCTCACTTCAGGATAATGCATTAAAATTTCTTCACCTTTGGTCTTTAGTAGTCTCTGGGGAAGATCCAGGATAAAATTTTGCTCAGTCATGATATTCAGACCAAGAATGACGTCATCGGTGATGTCGGCTACAAGGATGTCTTGTTGGAATGTATTTGTTCCTAAACAGATGTTTGCCACATGGATGCCTTTTACTGGTATGACTTCCCCATTTGCTGTTTCCAAAATGAAGTTTCTGTCTGGCTTCTGAATTCTACAATGGGCTACGATGTCTGGCCTTACTATGGTGTGACTTGAGCCAGTATCAAGGACCATTTCGCATTCCCGGCCGCATATTCGCCCTGGTACTACCAAGCTGTTGCCGTTGTTGTGCAGCCGGGTAACCTTGATCTTCATGGTTGGTGGGGCTTGGTAGCACCTCACCAGCTTTCGCCCCTCAAAGCTGGCTAGTTGGCGTTTCCCTGGTCCTGTTCCGATGTGTTTTTAGGGCATCGATTCCTGAGATGCCCTTCCTCCCCGCAATTCCAGCATCGTATGGGTCTACGTCTGCTAAATGTAGCAGAGTCGGTATGATTCCGTTCGGTTTGGAAATTGTTCAAAAAATCTTGAAAACTTTTCAGCAATACCTCCACATTTTTGTCATTACTTCGATAGTCGGCTGGCTGATATTTAATTAGCCTTGCTCTGCCTTGACCCCGTCTGGATGCTTGTTGAGCAGCTTCAATTTCTAACGCCTGCGCCAAGGCTTCGGAAATGGTTTTGTTTCTGGCTAACCTCAACGCCTGACTGATTTCAGGGTCTCGCAGTCCATCTATGAAGCTACTTACAGCTAATTGCTCTTGGAACTCTACAGGGGCAGTGGGGTAAGCTAGCTTCACCATCCGGGCTATATCGGCCTCATATTGCTGAATATTTTCTTCGAATCGTTGTCTTCTACCCTTTAATTGAGCCTGGTAAACATGTTGCATGTGGGCTTCACCATACCTCATTTCGAGAGCACTTTTCAGCATTTCATAATCGGTTTTGTTCTGCTCAGGCATCGTTCTTAAGATTTCCATAGCCTCACCTCTTAAAGCTACAGTTAACGATATCGCCTTTTCACCTTCGGACCAGTTATTTGCCATGGCAGCCGCCTCAAATTGCTTTAAGTATGTGCTCCATGGTACCTTTCCATCAAATGTTGGTGGCTTGACCCTCGAAGATGCAGAATTACCTTCAACTTTAATAACTCCTGTCGTGGACAGCTGTGTGAATTTTCGGTTGACTTCTTTCTGCATCTCTTCGACTTCACACTTCAACGTACTGTTGACTTTCTGCATTTCGTTGACTCTCTCTTCGACTTCACACCTCAGCGTACTCACACTTTCTTTTACAATTTGGACTTCGTCTTGCATACTATTCCTCAATTGATTTATTTCTTCTTCTACAGTTTCTTCAAAATCTTTGAATTTTTCTTTCATTAGCTCTTCTAACTTTTTATTA
Source organism: Pogonocherus hispidulus (assembly GCA_963924545.1). Classification (NCBI taxonomy): domain Eukaryota; kingdom Metazoa; phylum Arthropoda; class Insecta; order Coleoptera; family Cerambycidae; genus Pogonocherus; species Pogonocherus hispidulus. The sequence goes on from OZ004696.1 coordinate 18,827,539, forward strand.
CTTTCTTCTAAACTGTTCTTTAGTTCTTCTTGGCTGTTCTTCAGTTCTTCTTGGTTATTCTTCATTTCGTTTTTTAATTCATCTTGACTGTTCTTCAGTTCTTCTTGGTTGTTCTTCATTTCACTTTTTAATTCTTCTTGGTTATTCTTGATTTCCTTCATCATTTCCATTAATTGTGTCAAGGTCTCATCCATTTTTATCGATTTCGATCTGGTAACTGGCATACACTTACTATTTGATCCCTTTTTTTTTTTTTTTTTTTTTTTAATCTTCGAACGTTTCACGTCGTGGAACGTCCCACTTCTGACACCAAATGTAACGTTTGTCTAACCTCCAAACAGATTAAACCAGCTTGTTCGACAAAACAACACAAATCTTTATTGTCACTAGATACAAACTTCAACTATTTTTCACAACTGTCAACACAAATTCCTTAGTTTGACGTTTCGACTTAACGCGCTCACGCTTTCGATTAAAAACTCCCCGGCCTCTTGAAATCACGAGTATTTATATATTTTTCAAGCTTCTGGAATATTCGGGAGCCTCTTTTTGGATTCCGGAACATAATGGAATGATTCTATGACTTAAACGAAAATTCTAGATTAGAAACGTCAACCTAAAGATTTTACAAATGTTAATTTATAAACAATAAGAAATGAATTAACAAAACAGGCAGATTCACTAGCAAGGTAGGGGAGCTTCCGTAACAATATATAACCAAATTAACAGAACAACCACTTTAATAACAAAACAAATAGATTTGCTGGTTTAGGGTGAACATAGTACTAAATAATTAAATACTGCATGAATATATGGATACAAATATAAGCTGGTTTTAAAATTTAAGCGATATTCTATGCAGATAAACAGCTTGTTTAATTAAAATTGTCACTTCTTTCCCAATTAAACTATTCGGAACAACATTTATTATAAAAATAAATTTTTAAAAGACCTTGTTATTCTATTGCTACATAATATGTATTGTAGAGTTATTTTATTATTTATTTTGCCATATATTCGAAAACATTTAAGAAGCTAAGTAAACAAGATTCAGTAAGTTTGTTATAAAATATTTTGATTAATAAAAAATGTCATACACATGCGATTTATAATTATCTACATTACACATTTTGTCTACAGTATATTAAAGTTAATGATTGATAACTGAAAAATTATATTTTGTGAGGTTGAGATCAATAGATAATCATTTATTCACTATAACAGTGCTACTTTTTTAATGTGAAAGAAAAATATGAGATGAATATATCCAATCATAATAAATGTCAAAATGGTAAAACACAAGACTTCTAAAAGTTCAGCCCAGGGAAGGTCATAGATCTTCTTGACCTTATTGACTGGTAAGTGGTGACAGCAATAAGACACGCACGGACGGACCCTTTCTTTACCTTAAAAATTTGGTTTTGGTCATAACAACATAACAATCAAATCAGCGTATGCAAGGATGCTGTTGTTCATCAGTACTCTAAGGCTTTTATCCAAGAAAATAAAATATTTGGAACTATAAATCTTATAAAAATGTAAATTAGTTGTGCATTTAGCATTGGATTAATTTTTAATTAATCATTTTATCGGACAATCAACAATTGGGTTAAGAAGGAGCATTTTTAGTTTATCTAGATATTAGAATTGCATGAAATATATAAAAGCCGTTTTCATTAGTCGTGATTGAGATAAGAGCCACACCACAGAGTACAAACACCATGTGAACATTATTTTCACTCCCAGCTACAATTTTCAACCGAACTCAGATTTGAACTTTATTAATGGAAATTGGTACCCAATAAACTACTAAATACGCATTCTTATAATAGTATTTACAACAATTAAATTATATATCTCAATATTAAATATAATCACATGATACGCGTTAGAGATGATAGGTGTAGCTTAACTCCATATTGAATATGATGGAATAAAAATCCCCGCAGGCGACCGAAGGTCGCCCCAAGCCTTTCTCCTATGTCTAGGCCTATTTTCGTCCCATTTCCTACGCGTTTTCCCAATTTAAACGTCTTTTCAAAAAACCTCTGCAAAATTTTCGTCGATCACCGTTCGGCGAGACAGATGCGGCTAACACTGGCGTTTGCTCTCGCGCCTAATGGCCCCATCACGCCTGCTGAAATCCCGACTTTTCGCTCCTTCGACTCCTTCGACCCCTTATCTAATTTTTACGGCTTCGAGAACCGCTTCACACGAAACTTCCGTCCTTTCTCTAATCCTTAGAGATTTTTTTTTCGAGACCGTACGTCGAGTCCTTCTGCATCTATTTCGTCTTCAGAAATTTCGAGTCGCGTCCGTCTCAACTACTTTCTTATTTTATAGTTCTAACTAACTAACTAACTAACTACTACTAAGTACTAACTAACTATAGCAGATAGTACTAACTGCGAAACACTTCTCTGATTACCAAAATACTGAAGCGAAATGCTTTTCCAATTAGAATATCGGTAAATATTAATTTTTTAGGTTGACACGTACAGTTTAGATACTTAACTGTCTCAGCGTAAGAGAATAACGAGTGACGCAGTGGCGTAATGGTAAAGTCGATAAAGTCCAATTATTTATTAATATTATTAGTTGCAACAACTATGACAGCAATATATTTTTTAACGGCGCCGTTACACCTTTTCGATGGGCGGGCGGGGCTCCGAACCGTAGCGGAGGGCCCATTGATAAAATTGATAAAAATGTTTACCAAAAACTGAATTTTACTTTCAGCACTTAAAAAATTATGATGTTTTACCATCAAGAATAGAGTACCCTTACAATTCGTCAAAATATTATAAATTAAGAAAAATCGTTTAGTATAATTACATCATCATTCCAGATACAAAATTTCAGCTTTCTGTCTTTAAATATAGTATTTCATATACAATAGATTATCTCAAATTTCTTTAATATGTACTTTCTTAAAAAGAATATTATTCTAGATGCTCTTGTCACCCTTCACTCCAACCCACAGGGCCAAACCCCCGGTAGGGCTAGAAATGGGAACGAAAATCGCGACGGCGATTTTCCCCTATTTCTAGTACTAATTTCAAATATACACTCTATCTTTATCTTCAAAGAATGGTTTAGAATTTAAAACTAATGAATCCGTTGCTACCAAGACACAATAATAACTCATCAATTATAATCGACGTCGTGTCTCACTTTGGAGAAATCCAGGTAAATAAATTCGAAACGGCGTTATCCATCTTAAAACAATAGCCCATGATTGTGGCTATATTGTGGCTCCCGCGAGCCATATTTCACGGCCCCCTGATAGCTCCATAGAACGTCACGAACACACCGATGATAAATATCTAAACACATGCTGATAAAAACTGTGAGCCAGTGATATTTCTTATTTCTACACATGTGCTGCACAAAAGGGTTCGTCACGAACACAGGCCACGAATTTGTGGTTGAATAAAGAACTTCTTTCATATACAGATAAAAAATGTTTTCTGCCTAAAGAGTAGGTGAACTTATGATGCAGAACTTGAGATATTGGATATTTATATTCAACACAAGCATAGGCGTAACAAGCGGTTTGGTCATTTAAATGTATTCCCACGTTATGATTTTTTAAGAAACGGTTTCTAGAAACTAGTTATAAATATAATTAAACATATACAGCATGGGAATAAATAACTAACAAGTTGCTAACTTACGACAAATTAGGAAGAGAGATAAAGATAAATATAACTCTAAAGGCAACGTTAGGCAAAAATATATAGAGTGAAAATAATTTTGGTTTTCTAGTATATCCGTTCATGGATTGTTTTGATATATGTCATATATTTTTCAAGATTTTTGCAGCCAATATTTAAATATTCAGCATCTCTAATAAAATTTACAGGGCAGGTTAGATTACCTACTGAAAAATCAACTACTGAGTAAAACGCAACCCTCAACCTGTTGAATAATATTAAATGTGATCAGTACGCTGGATTCGTCTTTCTGTCACCATTCCAATGAAAGGTCACACGCCATAGTGTTGCATTTGAAAAAACAAAGTTGGTTGTGGTTTCCGCTCTTCCTGAAGGGCTATATTTCGCATATTGCTAGGAAAAGGTAGGTAAATACATTCAAACATTGACGTGTCGAATGTAAATTTTTCAAAAAATTATTCAGCTCCCCGCTAGCGAATTTATTCCAGTTAAAATCTCCACCCTGTACAGATACCCGTTAGTATTTCCATATGAATTACCTACCTACACATATCCATATTAATACAGTATTACTTACTAAAGTTCAAAATGAACTTCTCAGAAGCATAACTAGAATTGGGTATATAATTTATAAAAAAAATTACTTCCACTATATTCAGACTCCCACGGTTGATAGGTCATTACACTTTACCGTCAGTATGAGATGCCACAATTTTGTATTTCTGAAACTCTATAGACGAAACTCTGAAACCGAAAGACAATATTAAACAATCTACTAATTTTGTTATTCTTAACGACATAATGTATAAATTTACGCAATGCAAAATTGGAATGCCAGCAAAAAGCGTTTATTCATTCAACAGATGATTGTAAGAAAGCAGAGCATTGAACTTTGAAACTGAAACACCTAAATAGATTTACGTCACGGTTTAGTTTGTTATTACTAGTTTCACTTAGTTTATCTTGCGACTTACTAAACACAACTAAATGAAGATTTTGAAGAAACTCAATAAATTTTTTCCACGGTCGGGAGTAGAAATCAGTTTCTATGACATCAAAATTGAAACAGAAGTAGTCGATTATTCCCAAGGGAGTATAATGCTCCCAAGGGAGTTTACATTATGGAGAACGTTGTTCATGCAAAAAAGAGGTAACATTGAAATTATTTATTGACATTTAAATTAAATGTAACATTTGTACAATTTTCAAAATTAATATTAGAAGGAATATTACTTTCGCTTACATTTAAAGTTTTTGTGATTGCGCTAGTGGTGGTACCTACTAAAACGTGATTAGCAATTTTGGTCTTATTTTCAATGGAGTTCTCGACATAACCCTCAGCGACTGTCGTTGATTTCCAACCAGCATGACGCTTTATTGTCGTGATATCCACACCAGCATCTGCCAGTAATGTCGCTGAAGATCTTCGTAAGCAGTGACCAGTATAACATGCAGCATCAGGTAATTTTAAATGCGAAGCTACTACACTAGGAATTTTTCCGATGGTATTCTTGCCAACTGGCTGCGAACTACATTTTCCTGCTTTGTAGTACAAAAAAAGGCGCTTATGCTTGACGTGGGGAGAACGAAGGGACAGGTATTTTCGATACAATTCAAGCATATTTCCCACATCGGTAACCACAAAGGTTCGTGGAATCTTTGTCTTAGTGTTTGGAATTTTTACAATCAAGGATGAGCCTACATCCTCAATATCATCTACAGTTAAATTGACTAGTTCATCAGTTCGACAAGCTCCGGCAATCCCCAGAATTAATACAACCTATAAAAAATCAAAATACTAAATAATTGAAATACCTAACAACAAAAGTAATCTTACCTTAATCATTAAGAATTCTTTGTCATCTGCAGTTGATAGAAAACGGTCGATTTCACCCTTTGTCAATATTTTCGATTTTTTCGCTTGATATCCGTCACCGGTTCTTTTAAAAAATGCGATCAGTTTGGGGAATTTGCTTATATCTATGTTGTCGTAAATTATCAAGCATGACTTAACCATAGAATATTGCGCCCATAATGTGGAAGACTTGTAATTCTTTGCATTTTCACTGAAGTATGCCAACAAAACATTCTCGCTGTATACTTGAATATTTTTCTCGGCGCACCACGTTTTGAACCGATTGTAAGCTATATCGTATAAAGATCTTGACTTCGTAGGTAACAAATTGCTTATTGCAATATTTGCAGCCTCCACAATATCTTCAGACTCACAATTATTCATTGTGCACTAAACAAACTGTCAACTAAACCAAACTAACATCTTAATTTGACAATTCTTTTTGTTTGTTTATTTTGTAGTTATGACAACTCAACGACTACTAAATAAAGGCTTAAATCCGAATACAATAATTCTGGTGCTACTTACTTCATAATAACAAAATATGTGTTTTTAAGTTAATGAGACCGTGGAAAAAATAGTATATACCATACGGGAGAAATGCTATTTTGTCCTCGGTGCATTGTAGCCCTCTGGCTTCGCCCTCGGGCTTCAAATTGCACCTCTGCCAAAATAACGCATTTCTGTCCCTTATAGTATAATATACTATTATATAACATACCTACTTAATACAGAGAAACAACTATGAAATTATATAGATGCTCAAATTTTAACCCCTGTCTCCCTAACTAATAAGGGTTTTCTAGTTTCCTTCATTCCTGCACTAAATGGAAATTAGGGCCATTATCCCTAATCGTTCCCTGTTATCGCTCCTTGGCGATAATGCGGCGTACATAATAATAATATACCGCTACTCGCCCACACAATTTTAAGATTTTCGAGCTAATCCTTGCAATTAAAATGAGATGTCTAGTCTCTACGAATATTATAATCGTGTCTGCACAGGCTTTGGTTGCCTCTGTTTGGTGCAATATACATTCTGTACAACTGGGTGCACATTTTTCTCAATTGTTACAAATAAACTTCCAACAGCTCTGTTTGTTTCATCGCGGATATTGTATTTGCAAATGCGAATATCGTGTTTCGACAGTAACAAATAATCTAATACAGTTTGTGGAATAACATCGAATATAGATATTTTTGTTTATTGATTGCTCCAATGCAATGTATCAATGATCACTGTTTATGTTCACCCATTCTACTCGAAAACTTAATAGGCTTTACACTGATTAGTGACTGCAAATGTGAAGAGATATTAATTATACATCACACGACAATTTAGTCGCTAGAGTTATTTTAGCAGAATGTGTCCGATGAATAATTTCAGCAGGAAATGCGATATATGTTAGATATAACAATACTGAAGCATAAATTACGAATGAATATCTCGGGGGATGCCCCAAAATATTATGACACCATGTTATCGAAGGTAAAGAATGTGCTTTTTTATAATACGTTGAAAATTGTATTGTCAAAAGTAGGGTAATAAAGTATATATTTTATATCTCTAACACTTTTTTTTCTTTGAAATAAAGTTCAGTATATTTCAGTCGGTTGCATTTTTTACATTTTTATTTAAATTTTTGTATCTATGTTCAGCTACTTACTATAAAATATTGATATTAGAAATATTTTATTAAAGATGAAAAGATTCTTCAAACAGTTAGAAAACATGTTTATGGAAAAATTATGAAACATGTGATGAAAAATCAAACAAAGTCAAATATCGACAATTGATTTGGCGGACAAAACTCAATTATTCATAGTAGTTCCCATGTCCAAATCTCCGGTGTTTCTATAACGGTTCTAAAATTGATGTTTATTCTCTTTTCCATCGCTCACGTTATGCAGGATATAGTCCAGCAAAGCCTGCAGAACACAATTTTGTACGGCAGCTTTTGGATGAATCAGTATTTGATATAAAAATATCTCCTTTGAAATACTTTAAAGTGACCATGCCGAATATATTTTTGAATAAAACATAAGGTTGCATAGGTCTTCCTAGAACTGCTGCAATTAAAATAATTCTGCGAGAGTCCAAAGTTCCCACCGACTTTTATATTAGGAGAAAGCCTATTCCAGGTTATTAAAATATTTTTTAAGGTGTTTTGAAAACATATTTAGTCGCAGCAAAACAATTACATATGACAATTTGGGATTCCAGAGTACCTATGTTTTATAAGGTACAAAGTAACAAATACGTGACAAAAGGTCAAAAACAGAAAACTATTGACTGGTGAACTTTTATGTTGTTTTTATGGTGGTAACATAAAAGTTGTTACACCACATATGCCTGAATTTAAATAAATGGTTTACACAACTCGAGTTACAGACGAGTTCAACCGTTAAAACAAATAATAAAGCTATTTCTATAGGACTATAGTTTATAAATAAATGTTTTGCAATAACTACAAGTAAAATAATGCGAAGTTGCACAACTGCTACTTAGGGTTAATGACTTGTGGCATTTTTGTAGGTTATACGAGTATAAACGCAAAATAAGTCATAAATATTAAAAATTACTGCAGGAACAAACATAATTTAAACTTTAACTATAAAAACATAGCTATAAACAATTTGGCAGTAAGCTGCAGCGACAAAACAAAACAAATTTGCTTTTATAGGCCCATTATCTGACTTAAAAAAATAAAACTTTCCCTGTAGTAAAGAAAGGTCGTATAATATTGGAGGACTTTTATATAATTGCACAAATCTGACATATAAAGGCTTCTTGTTATTGCCTTCGTTCATTTTTATTGTTAAGATTTTGGCAAGACGGTTTAAATATTGTTTGCGTTTCCATCTGACATTATTTTACGTTACAATGCATGGCCCAGAGGTTGCAAATGAGTTATTTTAATTTTATATTGCTAATTTACAGTAAACCTTAAATGACAAATATATAATGTAATTAATGAAATAATTTAATAATTGTAAAAAAATATAAATAGAAAAACAAACTGTTTTAATTTTTGACTAAATACATATTATAGTCTGATATACTTAGGTAAGAACTTAATCTATGAACGTACATAATATACGTACATTTGAATTTACTTTGATCAAGATAAAAATAAAATTAATAAGTACCAAATTCTCTCCAGGTTTGTAAGTAGCAGATATTAAAAATTATTATAACAAAATATAAAAAGAATGTTAATCTTTTTCCAATATTAGCTGTGTAGATTTTCACTCTTTCTATTAAACGTTATACGAACTAAATGAATTTTAAAAATTGCTTGTTCCAACCAGTATCCTTTCTTTCGGTGACTTTCTTGTTTTCCCCCATTCTTTTCCAGTGTATTTATTGAGTTCCCTTACAAATGCACTCATTCATATTTACAGCGAAAGTGTATATGTTGAATCTGCTAGAGCGTGATAATTGTGATGCATTGCTCGATATAAGATTGATCTGTTTTTATGTTCGTCACGTGTGAGTTATTGGCCGCAATGCAGGGCCTTATGAATGAAAAGAGACAAGACGGAAAGACATACAGGAACTCTAAATATTATATTGATGACATGACAAGGAAATTTATTAATGACACATATTTAGAGTATACTTATGGATCGCAAAACGTCATTACACTGCATTACATTATTAGAAGTAATCACAGAGTAGAGTAATCATAAAACATAAATAAATTCATATAGGCAACAAATGTGGCAGTGGGTAAAATACCCATGACAAAATAAAGTACATATTCAGGGTAATTCTTATAACATATACGCATTAAACTTGGGAAATTATAGCTGAGGACAAAAAATAGTGACTAATAATGACAAAAAAATGTAATAAAACATTTTTAGTTTCGGAAAAACCATTTCATTAAATTGAAAATGCATTTAATCTATTATAGTAACTGTTCGAAGTTATTTCCGCGATTTTCAATATACAGTTGAGCTCGCCTAACCTATGAGTTCCCACATCCCTACGATTTCGCAACTTCGATTTCGAATGTATGCGATTTCGCAACTCTTGTTTAGTGTTAACTTCGGTAACATACACCATACTTTTTATGTGACCCCAAATTATTCAAGCGGATTAAGGTCAAGCGATCGAGAGGGCCACCAAATTGGACCATCTCGGCTTATCCTTCGTTCGGGAAACAGATGGTCCAAATGTTGTCGCACAACTCGCGCAAAATGTGGTGGGGCACCATTGTGAAGACACCACATATACTGTCTAACCTTAAAATTAACTTCTTCGGTGAGTAAAGAGCACCAATTAAACGATTTTCCAGAATGAAAGGACCAATAAGTACTCCGTTCACAATTGCAGCCCACATGTTTACTGAAAATCGTTGTTGAAAGTGTGTTAGCCAAGTGACATACAGATTTTCCAATGCCCAATAATCCGTATTGTGGAAATTTTTAATACCATTACGTGTGAAAATTGCCTCATCCATAACTAAAATGTCCATGGTAAAGTTTGGTTACTGCTGCTGATGTAACAACCACTCGCAAAAGTTCATTCAAAGTGGAAGATTCCTTGGAAGTAAGGCTTGTACGCGCTGCACATGAAATGGCTAGTCGTGCCTTAACGTTCGCCCAACTGTGGATTGTGATATCCCAAATTGCTCTGCAATTGTCCTGGTACTTATGCCAGGCCTGCACTGCCCCGCTGGGGAAAGGATCAGATACTCATTATTTGGCAAAGAACAATTTTTGCCAGAGGATCTGAATAAGTTATCACCCAATAAGGTGATCAGCTTCATTAAGAGGCTGGACCTGTTGGGTGAAATATAAGTAGGTGTAAGCCACAATAGACCACATGGTCGCGGTGGAGGATCTGGTTTTCGGTCCATTCACTTTTGAACCTAACCTAAGCTAACCTAACCTATACCAGGCCGCTCCTCGACGTTTAAAATATCTTCCTCGAGATTCACAATTTGCCTAGGTATAATGGCTTCCCCATGTTGGCCAGAGCCGCAAATGGCCCGTTTTTCTACCCCGCTGAACCACACATAAAAAGGCTTCACGTCTCGGATCATATCTTTGGGGAAACCTTTGGGCATAAAGATGAGTTGCAGCCAGTAAATTTTGATATGATTCTCCATATACCCCTATCATGTCCATAAGTTCTTCGTTTGAGAAATTGTGCGCCATAGTTTTATTCTAACCGCGAGAAAATAAACTCGCATATGACCACAGCCTGATAACAAAGTACTGCTAGAAATACCAAACATATCGTCCTGACGTGATTACGTCTTAGTTTTTATAAACAAAAAATTTCACATAATAAATTTTTCTATACATTTCTTTCAAATATATTTCCGAAACTAAAGATGTATTAATACATTTTTTTTTATTTCCCAAGTTTATGCATATAGGTTAAGAATCACCCTGTATTATCCTATTGTCTTTACTTTGTAGGTACATAATTTATTAAACAATTATTTTAATTATGTTTTGTATACGCTGTGGCGGTTTGTGGTAAACTTTAAATATTTGTCTTTAGTCCGAATAAAATTTAAAGGATGTGTGACGACAACGTTGCTTTGAGACTTTGTCGAATGTCCGTTATTATGAAGAACACTACGGTGTCCTGATGTGTAATGAACGATATATTGATGTGTACAGATGCTCTAGATATTATCAGCGCACCTCATAGTGGGCACAGCATAATACTGTACGGTGACAGCACTGATATGTGTACCCATATTTTCTATGTAGTGTTAAAGTATATCTTGAATTCGAATTTGCTAGAGCGTGATAATCGTTATGCCACGATTCGATAAAGATTTATTTGTTTTTGTTATTATCGCGTCTTCCTTATCACATGCAGGAACTCCTGGAGAAACTAGTCAACCGCAAAATCGACCCGCACTTTAATTCATGTATAGTAAATGCTTCCTACTTCTGTCATAACCTGATAATCGTAATTCAATTTTCTCCAAATGAGCAAAAGGACTGAATGCTCCACTGTTTCAGCAAAGTTGCCGACCTAATTATTATCGGTTGCAATTTGGGACGATTTCATTGCCAACTTGTCTACTGCACCGAAATTCTCCCTTGCCATGCTAACGGGATTTAAATGTTCTTGTAGTTTACATCCGCGGTACGTTGTCTAAAATTGGGATCAGAAACTTTGCTGTTTACACGAATATATACATTAAGTTTCGCAATTAAAAGTTTAAAAATAGTGAAGTACATACCATGTTTCTAGTGGGTACTTGTATTCTTTTTTATTTGTTTTGCTTTTATCAATTGCCTCTTGAAAACAAATTGTATTACTTTGAGTTAATAGAGATAATGTGAATTATTCAACTATATGTTTGGAGATTCCTTTAAATATCTTGTTGGCAAGATATATATGAGGAATATTGTTTACCTTCATATATTCATTATTCATATATCAAACGATCAACAGTAACAATTAAATTTCCCATGTCAATACTATGTCATAATATATACATATAATATCTTGAGGTAATTTGCCGATGAATATACTTTTACGGATAAAATGGAAACAATAACACACCTATTATACTTTTATTGTCTTTGTATATCTTCACAAGAATCTACTCATTTGGTTATTTGCACTCTAACTCTAACCCATAAAAATTTATTAAACGAGCACTTTTTTATTTGGTTTTGTTTCGCAATTTGCAAATAGATGCTCGACCAATTAATTACGACATTTATACTTACAACTAGTATGTGGCCTAAGCACCATTATATTTTTGTCTTGTTTTCAGCAATTTATAACAGCCAATGACCCAATCTTTCTTCTAAACCGAGTCCGGACGTTTAAATTAAAAAACATTTGTTTCCTTTTAAAAAGAATTTATCGTACAAAATGTATCACTTTCCACAAAAAGAAAGAAATTTAGATAAATGGCCAGCTTTTATGTTATTAGCTGCAGAAGGCGCGTTATATGGCTTCACAAAGCGATAACATAAATAAAAAAATTATATCTAGTTTATTTACCAACGCTCTTATTGCATTATATGCTGGAAAATATATCCGAAGCAGCAATTAGGATTTTGGAGCTTACAGACCAAAGCGTAAGAGATAAATTATTCTACTGGCATGGTCAGAAATCCTTTCGTTTTCTTTTCATTAGTTTTTTTTTTGCAATTATACATTAAATGCCATTAAGTACAAATTAGTTAATGAATAAATCCATACGGTAAACGGAAATCCCAGGCAGTTGTTATTTTCTGTGTAGAACAAATACACTTGTTTGACTAACTTCTTGCAGGATTTATACTCCTGCTAAGGATTCACCCAGCTTTAGAATACACTACTTTCGGGCGTAATTACATCTGCATACGAGTACAACACTTTCGCATTTGAATTATTATTACTTCGCATAACAGTTTAGTACTTAAAGTGTTTAACTTACAGATAATCTGCAAGATATAGCGACTATGTTTAGACACTTTTGTTTTCCAATTTGAACAACATTTATAACTGACTTTTAAGTTAAATATATTCAAACTTAGTTACCGAGATCACAGTTTACTGCTATCTTATTCTGAAATATTATATAAAAAATACCCACATATGCCAGTCTGTCTGATATTTTTAAAACTCGAGAATAGACAAACCGATTTTAGTACCTGTGTCTAATGAAATTCGGCATGGATGTGATTGTGTCTTCTATAGGCTTTCATACATTCAGAAAAACGAACTAGGACGAAAGGAGGAACGATGTATCTGATATAACATTCGGTTTGATGCTAAATATATTATAATCTGTTGTGGTTACATACGAGGGGATTTAGTGAAATAAAATAAAAATTAGTAGTGATATGGGGCGTACATAGAAATAAATATAGGGGTAGTATTCCAGTGCAAAATGAGATTTACTTTTTTTCTTTGTAAGATTTCTCGTGGATGCCCATATGCAAACTTTATCTATAGAGAGATAAACATCGAGTCAAACTCTCTGATAAGATCGAACACGTTATTTATTGACGCGGTGTTTAAAAGTGTAGGATGAGGTACTTATCATGAAGTACCAACTCATATAATAGAAGAAGTAAGGTAGATATCAACAAGTGACCAAAACAACCCGCTTCTTAAAAGATTGATTTAGTCAGCAGTAAATGTAACGAGGCGGAAAAGATTTTAGGGGAGTGGACGCCTCGTGTATATGAACATCTTAGGAAAATAGTACGAAACGATGTTGGTTGGACGAACATTGCTCCAACGACTTAGCAATGATGCTAACTTGGTTGGAGAAACGCGCGTCGAGTGCAGTATAGTGTTTTGGTGTTGTGTGGAAAACTACGTCAGTGTTAAAATGTTATATTACTAAAACCAAATGAAATTTGTTTATTTTTGTACATATAAAGATGCCTATAAATAAATCAGCAAAAGTTTTAGATAAAATAAGACGTATATTTTTTGTATCCTGCAAGAAGTACGCCTTTATCAAAACTGTAAGCGATTCTAATAGGGATGCCTAGACACAACAGCACGATCCGCCAACGATAAATTCGCTCCCTGAAAAACTGGCCGCTTCCTTATTCGTTTTTATCCATTTTAGGAAGATCGTTGAGCCGCGCTCGGTTTGGCTTTTTGCTTTAACTAGCCAACTTGGATTGTATCATTACCGTCAATATTGTATATCTACCTTTTTGCCGGATACATGCTTTTCCATCTCCGTAGTTTATCCATACTTCGTTCAAAGTACCTACTAAAAGGCTGTAATAATTTATGCTATTAGAAAGAACCTTACTTTGCGGCAGAAGTAAATTTGCTGGAATGAGGCATAATTACTTAATAATGGCAATCTTGTGGCGATTCAGAAATATTTAAAGGTTGTTATGGGGTCGGCTCGTAGTCCAACGGATGTTTGAAAACTAGAATTATAATTATGTTCTCGGTAAAACTAGGTGAAATTATAGGGCGTCTGTGTTATTCTCTCACAAAAAGAATTAGTTACCTAGCTAGGTTTTATACAAAAAACAAAATGAAATGTAGTCCAGCCAGTTGAAAAGAAGAAAGTGACTACCTGTATTATCTACCCGTTAATTTTTACAACGACTTTTGTGATCTGATTGATCCTATTCAATACCTAGAAAAACTGACCAATACCTACAGAACTGATATTAGTATCTTTATAGCCTTGCAATAATACTTTTAATTGCATATTTTATGTATTATTAGTATGTAGGTATTATAAAACTTGACACTGGTTACTTGTGACTAAATTAATGTTAATTTTACATAATTGTTTGCTTGGAAAGGGCAGTGCGATGTAGTAACTAGATTACATTATAAAAAATGTGTTTTAACCAAACAGACAATGGATAGCAGTGCATTAGGCATTTTTCCAGTAGCTGTATAATGCTAAACTATACATTTTGCTTACAGTGTGATTAATTCTAGAAAGTTGTACTTTTATTTTTACCTGCATAATAATTACCGACTCCTGATTAGTCATCGATTCATTTCCATGGATTGAATGCCCGACAGTAGCGAAATAACCCAAGTACGTAATGCAAAGCGTTAGCTGATTGAGATAATTTAAAACGAATCCTTATGTATAAACTATTCGAAATTTCAATACCTTTCTTTAAAAACGACATATCAAGTTCTTTTCAAAAAAAAATAATTAAATATGTAATAATATTTAAAGGAAATTCTAATAATTAGCATTACTGAAGCATTCCCAAGTTAGTGATATAATAACACTTTTAAGGTTATTATTTTGAATCATTGACAATGTCGCCTAAAACCAGCTGGCCAAGAATATTCTTGTCTATTACGTCAACCTGTTTTACAAGTTTACCTCGCTTGTCCACTTTGCCAGCAGGCCGCACTTTAAAGTTGTTTAATGTGATAACAATAACCATTAATCTGGAACTTGTAATTCCCAGTAATAAATGCAGGTCCCTATATGCAAATATTCTACTACTCAGATTTGCCAAATTGACTGGACTGTGAATCTAGTAAATTATGTTGTATTCTACGAAGGCGTAGAAGGGCCACGTCAAAAATTTTTCTTCGCTTTCGTAGATTTCAGACTTTAAACTCAGAATTCAGACTTTAAACAATGAATTCAGACTTTAATATTAACAACTACATTAATGTCTTGAAAGTATAATACAGGGTCTTCAAATTTTCAGGTCAAAGTCGAAATAGAAAAAATCACCAAAACTCAAATTTTAGTTTATGTAGAATGTTCTATACCTAAAATTCGTTCCTGGTCATATATATACGGGATACCACTAATAATGGTACTTATGATACCACCAATAATAAAAGTAGTGCCATGAAAAACAAATGAATAATTTTGCCAAAATGCCGTATATTAATTATCATTTTAATAACAAATCATTTAAATTACCTAACTGAATGTTAGGTTAACAAATTTACATCTTGCAAAAGGTGGCTTTTCCACTAAGTTACCACTCTACACTCGTAGACGATATGAGTTACTTGTTCAGAGCCTTCATTACAGAGTCCACGGATTAATTTCTCGTTATGTACGCCCATATTTTGTAGATATTTTCTTAAGGTACAGTATCCCGTTACCTAATTGGAGTCGTACGTTCAGGCATAACACTTGATAGTTCAGAGTTCAAAGTCTGAATTCAAAATTTAAAGTCTGAATTCAGTCTTTAAAGTCTGAATTCAGAGATTAAAGTCTAAATTCAGAGAATAAAGTCTAAATTCAGAGAATAAAGTCTGAATTCAGATATTAAAGTCTGAATTCAGAGTTAGTCTGAATTTAAAAAAAATTTCATACATGGCCCTTCTACGGCTTCGTAGTATTCAGAGTACAACTGAATTTAAAATTAACAACTAAAACAACTAAAATGGCTTGTATAATCAATTTGTTTTTAATACGTCCAAAAAATTGCATATATCCAAAAAAAATTATTGTGAACAAGGCATAAAAATAGATATCATTTTGTTAAACCAGCGTTAAACATTAACATGAAAGTATCTAAACAAGCTAGACAGCCACACTAGAAAAGGTATTCAAATGAAAAAATTAAAGAGCTGCTATAGCGTAAAGAGCCATCTATAATCGGCTATTCTATTCTCGACTGTAATTGGAAATAGAAGCCTCGATTTCCAGAAACCAACTTGTTGAATATCAAACGGTTTCGTACAGGCCGACAGGTAGCTGAATAAATTGATAATGCGAGGAACGGAAAGGCATTAGTATTCTTCTACATGATGGTAACAATTATATATTCTTTTCATCCCTCGACTCGTCTCTCTAGGCAAGGAATTCGTAGTCCTTCAGCTCCGCGTACGTGGAAACGATATTAAACGCTCAGAACATCATGCGGGTATAATTTTCCAAAAGAAACACGATATCTGCCCTCTAGTTTAGAATTTCCCCGTTGTGTGGGTATTCTATATAATTTTGTTTTGTTGTTTAGCCCGAATGAGTTATCTTTAGCCGTTTACCAGGATAATTTCCCGCAGATAATCCAACGCTTTGTTTTAATTGAAATAAATTTCATTAAATCCCGATAAACTGATTGTGTGTACCCACATTCACTACGGAAGGTTATATTTCTTAATAAGAATTAGTAAACTGGCTACTGGTTTGCTGTGAATGCAATCAAGTTAAGCCAATTTGCTGTGCTGTGTCACACATTTTACAAATTGGGTCACAATAGTTCAGCTTAAATGTATGTTTTATACGTCCAGCTTACTGTAATAGGATTTATTGACCTTCTGCTATATTAAATTATCGTACACTTATAGTAATAGAAGATACGTGAGAGTATTCATGTTTAAAATGATAGTAAATTACAAAACGTTTCACTTTTAATACACTAAATTTTATAAACTTAAAGAAATAGTTAACGAAACGAAATAGTGAGGGTGACAGCCCAAGATATGCAGACTATCATATACTTACTTTAAGAGATGTTGTACAATAGAGCACTAAAATATTTCCCTTTTATCATTTGACAGACAAGATATTAGCATGAACTTTTAGCAATTTTAAAAATTAAACATTAACTTTTGAAATCCGTTATATATAGTGCGAACGTTTAGAATGGAAACCGGAAATTAAATGTGCCCTGAAGAGTTTTCGCAAAAACGCTCGGACATATCAATTCTTAAATTCAATTGCGCTTCTTTTGATACCATTGTTTTGGATATGACGTCATTAGGTAATCTCTGTGACGTCATCATGATATTTTTTTAAAATGGGAATGTCCAGTTCTTTCATTAAATTTAAATAGAGAAAATATTCCTAAAAATGGCAATATACGATACTATGGCCTTAAAGTGGATAGTTTTTGAGATAAAGGGCTTTGAAGTTTGAAAAAAGAAAAAGTAGGCTAGTCAAAAAAAAATTTCAATTATTTGATCCTGATAGTGACAGTTCCGCAAATTATTTCAAACTAATTGTCACAGTCGGTTATTGTTTAATATTTTTTTGTGATAATTAATAATGGTACGAACTTTAACAGAAAAACAAAGAATTGAGATCTTGATTTTGAGAGTTTGTGACGAAATGAAAAGATTAATTAATGAAGTATGCAACATTTTCAGTAATAGATATCCGAATGAACCACGCATTAGAAAATCAACAGTGAGTAAGATTGTAAGTAAATTTATCCGGTTGGGACATGTTCGGAATTGCATCAGAGAAAGAAAGTCCACATGTTACTTCGCGACAAATCGCATCCAAACATGAAATTAGCCAAAGTTCTGTGATAAAATACATGAAAATAAATAAATATAGAATGAATCGTATAGGGATGCATACGATTCAGCTAGTACAAGAATTAAATGATGATGACCCTGACCGCAGAATAGAATTTTGCGAAGAAATGATGAACCTCTGTAACATAAATCCGTGTTTCATTAGCAATACAGTTTTTCCTGATGAAGCTACATTTTGTTTGAATGGCAATGATAACAAACAGAACTGTCACTATTGGGCCCCTAATAATCCTCACTGGATGATGGAAGCGCACACCCAGTTCCCTCAGAAAATAAATGTATGGGCAGGAATTGTAGAAAACCATATTATTGTCCCTACTTTCATTGATGGTAGTTTAACAGGTGACAAATATTTAGAAATCTTACAACAAATTATTCCGGAGTTAGCAGCACTATTTCCAGATGACAATGATCCGAACATTCCCAATGACTTTGTATGGTATCAACAAGATGGAGCACCTCCACATTATGCCGTAAATGTTACTACTTAAATGAAGTATTTCCTAATCGTTGGATAGGCAGAAGAAGTTTTATTGAATGGCCGGCTCGGTCCTCTGACCTCGCACCCCTTGATTTCTTTTTGTGGGGTTATCTTAAGTCTAAAGTGTATAATAATAAACTACGGGATATTAACGAATTAAGAACAAGAATTCGAGATGAAATTAGCTATACAGCCACACACAATCAGTAAAATATTACAAGAATTCCAACAGAGACTTGCCTATTGTCAAGAAGCACAAGGATTACAGTTCGAGTCCCTTATTTAACTAGTTTTCATTGCGTTTATTATCCATTTGTTAGTTATGTTGTGATAAACAGTTTTTTTTGACTAGCCTACTTTTTATTTTTTCAAACTTCAAAGCCCTTTATCTCAAAAGCTATCCACTTTAAGGCCATAGTGTCGTATATTGCCATTTTCAGGAATATTTTCTCTATTTAAATTTAATGAAAGAACTGGATATTCCCATTTGAAAAAATATCATGATGACGTCACAGAGATTACCTAATGACGTCATATCCAAAACAATGGTATCAAAATAAGCGCAACTGAATTTAAAAATTGACGTGTCCGAGCGTTTTTGCGAAAAATCTACAGGGCGCATTTCATTTACGGTTTTCATTCTAAACGTTCGCACTGTATGTATAAGTTAAGAAGGTTTATTCTCTCTAAAATAATTTTTTCTGAAAATAAGTCTAAAAAAGCTGCGCCTTCAATTCCTGTACACCATAATTCACGAAATCTGGCTGATTCGATTGTTTGCGTATATAAAAGAGTAGCCAATAGCTCAGTCAAACCTGTCACCCAAA
Source organism: Pogonocherus hispidulus (assembly GCA_963924545.1). Lineage (NCBI taxonomy): Eukaryota > Metazoa > Arthropoda > Insecta > Coleoptera > Cerambycidae > Pogonocherus > Pogonocherus hispidulus. The sequence continues at coordinate 18,847,100 of OZ004696.1, forward strand.
TTAAGTGACACATTGCACTGATAAGTGACATTAAATGAAACCTGCTAAGGAATGATGCCCAAAAAATTCGAATATTCTAATCAGTCAATTCAATCATTTGACACATAACTTTTATTACTGTTATAAGAGAAAATTTACTACTTGTATAGAAGGAAATGTTACTTTAGAACAGGAAAAGCCATATCAATCCTCATTATAATAGAACAGAATAAACCTAAGAAACTGGAAGTTTGTTGTACTTTTGAGACCTGAGTGAGCGCATACCGTCCATATTTGATGCCATTTGTTCGTTCGCCTTAGCATAAACTTTTTAATATTTACGAGAAACTTAGAATAAATTCCATGAAGTCTTACACGTTTCATTAAAATGTAAGGGCGCCCATACACAATACATTCAGATGACCGCACCTGATCTGCATAAAATATATGTTCTCATGGTTACTCTGCCCCAGAATTTGTATTCATGGCGTATAAGCTTATGTAAGCAATTAACATGCAGGCGATGAATCTACTAGACGGGAATAGTTTATTATTTTTAGAAAAATAAATACTATACAAGCGTTGCATCGTTGACTATAATAATGCATTATGTAATTATTGTTATTTTATGTCGCTGCGGTTCTTTTCTGTAAACAAACAATGCATATGTACGCTGATTACAAGTAGGTCTGTGGCCTGCATTATTTGTTTCGAGTTTGTTTATATCATGTTGTCAATTATTTGTTAACTGTAACATAGTTCTAATATGACCATCTTATAGATCAGCTGACAATCGGTTGTTCTATATTTGTTATATCTACGGTTAATTTAAATTTGTTATATCTACCTAATTTTTTGTATGTTATCAGATAGGTACCCATGTTTCCCTCTACCGATTTAAAGAGATAATTCTGGCATTAGCAACGTATCTAAATATTTGAATTACACCCTGCATAATTTTACATATTTACATTATTTATTTCAAAATTATTCCTGTATTATAAGTCAGTATTATCTACGTCCTTATTACGACTTTTGTTAGTCCATTTTGTTATGAAATCAATATTTGTATTGTTACATGCACAATTTTCTGTTAGTGTTTTGCTTATTTTATTCAACGTTATTTAGCTTTCAGTAATATACACCTAAGATCTGTAATGAAACTGAAATAGAATAGTATAGTAAATTTTTAATGTTTGTGTCACAATGACAGTATTGCTAGCATAATGATTATAAAAAAGAATAGACCTGCCCGCGAAATATACTGATTACACTATAGCGCCGATTGTTAGCTATTATAATACATTTTTAAAACAACACATACAGCTTGGATTATGATTTATGTACACTATTTTATTTAGAATTTATAGCATTAAGTAATGTATGTATAAAATTTTATAAATTTCAACTTAAAATATTTTTCAAATTCTAAATTGCATATTTTAGACCATTTTCTTGCAATTTTATATACCGGGTGATTCCCATTTTAAGTAATTTTCACTTATCAATTTTTGTCAATTTTGACTTCATTAATTTAAACTTTTATTCAAGAGATTGCAATTGTTATCATTGCAAAATTATTTGTTGTTAACTTGTTTACTTCATATTAGTTTATATATTTTTCCTTTACAATCTTGATTTAAATACTTCCCATTTCATGCAAAATCACCTTGGCTTCCTGGAAGAGGAGAACCAACCTGAAAAATCAACTCACACCGTTGGAATGACGATAAAAGGAGAAGGCACTTGCATCCAGATTAGCTGTATCAGGATCAACCAGAACCTAGCTAGCTACATCATCTTATTCTGTTTGTTGAAGGTACCATTATCGAAAGTCCACTCCGACTATTATTACTAGATGATAATATCTATTGTTGAGATATTGAAATAAATTCTCCGAGGCCAGAAGAATTTTTTTGTGAACCAGATCAGTATCATTCTTGGCAAATGCAACCTGTAAGGTGGTTTTGCACGATATCAGCTGCTATTTATTATCTTTAAATATTATATAGATCTATAGATTTTTTATTGTAATATAATATTGTTTTTGCTTGTTTGTTTCACTTCACCAAGCATTCAATGTTAATTATAACTATTTGTCTACTTATTACAGTTGAATATAACATTATCCTGGCGGCCACAAGGTGGTATAAAATTGAATAGTAAGTATAAAGCTTCGATTCTGGTCCTAACCCCTGAACTCAGCTGGAGCTAATGTCAGAGAATCTAAATTAATTAAAGCCAATAGAAAAATTAAGGTACGTTCATTGCAGTACACAAAGACTAACTCTTGTTTCCACATTAAAAAACTATTTTTAATTAGTAGGTAAATGAATTGAAAATTAAACTTTTAAATTTTGGAAATAAATACATATATTTTAGATTTATTACAAAACATTTTATATTAAGAATATACAGGCACAAAATTGAGCGAAGTATGTAACAAATCTATCTTCGGTTTTAAGAAATAATCAAATTTAAAAGTTACAAGAATATCTTTTGGTCCACCAAATCACGATAACTACATTAATTTATATATTTAATTAAACGTTGGCTACGATTATATTATTCATAACTTTTTCTAATGTCTTTAATAATTTCAAAAAAGTGTTCTAAGTATGCACTATTTTAAATCGTATAATATAATATACAATAATAAAAAACAATTAATGCGTACCTACTGAAAATTAAATAAAAAACATATGGATGATAAATCCAATATTTATTCCTTAAATAGATACGTATTTACACATACTGTGTAAAGACAAACAATGAAGTAGGTTGATCCCTAGTTAGATGGTGGCTGGATAGATTAAAATTCTGATATAATTTTAAATCCATTGTAGAAAGATGAAAACAGGGTTTTAATGAAATAATAATACTTCCAGGAAGGAGTTTTTCCCAACCTCATTATGGGTAGGTAATTTGTTGTCGTCAGAAAATTATATGTCTGTTGCGACCAGACTGACCTAAGTGGTCACAAAAATTTTGATACATCGGAAGAGGTATTATAAATATGTTTGTAATAAAAATGCGTTCACTAATTTATTTAGAAAAACATTTTGCAAAATATATAGTAGTTAAGTAACAACTTATTTCTCTGTATTTTGGTCCACAAGCTTGTATTAATTTGACTATGATCATACAAACACCACTAAAAGTTTAAAAAATACATCAGTTTAGGCTTTATAAAAGTACACTATTTAAATATTATTCGCATAGACTGCTTAGGTATGTTATTTAAATGCCGAAATAGGCGGAAATATTATGTATTGTAATTGTATATGTTCTGAATAGACAAAGAGGACGCTGGCTTAGGCACCTCGGAAGCAAATACTGAGTCAAAACCAATCAACACACGCCAAGTTGTTGACCCTACGTTGGCGTGACCCTGCATCTGTTTGCATCTGGCGCAGCGTTGCCATAGCGGCTTAAGTAAGGCTTCTCGATCCATTACATTTTATATAAATAATATAAGATTTAAAATCCAGTCTCATTTGCATCTGAGACTCGACTCAGTCAACTAGAAAGTCTGCTTTAACAGCGAAGGCCCCCTCATCGCCCGTTTAAACAACGGCAGGTGCTCGCTTGACCTCGTACAGCTTGGCAACGCAGCAGAGCTAGTTTTTACTGTCCCTCAAACCGGTCGTGGACTGCTAGATTGAAGACTCGTTTACCGTGTACCTGGTTCGTGTTCTTACCCAACGTCGGAGTCTCCGTTGGATTTGATGGTTTAAACTTAAAGCCTTCTCAATTATGGCCTTATCGTACTTATCTACGATCGTTAAGATGTTTACAACGGCTCAAAGTTACTCGACTCTGCTTAGAAAATATACATTTAGTCAAATTATAAGAAACTCGATAAAACTATAAAACTATGTTTGCACGTAAATTCTGTACCAACGCTAATTAAAAACAATACCTTCAGTTTTATTTGCCTAGTATAACTTTGGTTTAAGGTTTAACATCAAAAGATAAAATGTTATCCAACACAAAATACATTGTTGTATACACAAGTAGTGCAAGTAGATATACTATTAAAATTAATTAGTACAGACAGACACGTTGATTGGATTCGTTTCTGCAGGTACCTAATTCAATAGACCAATAATAAATTAAAGATAGATAATTCAATTTGCCAATAATGATATTTATTCCTTTAAAACTAACGACTGGTATAGTTTTGAATTTACTTTTAAAAGCTTCGCGATGACGCTTATGGGTCTGAAACAGCAGATGGCTGGGTTCTTGTAACGCACTATGTAGGTAGAATTTCATTTTATAGTTTTTAAAGACATCATAATATTACTGTGGTTTTGTTGAAAGGAACGTCTACATTTAACGTTCTGGTTTATCTATCGAAAAAAATCTCAATTTAGTAGGTAGATACAACAGTTGTGGGTATTCAACAGAGCGGAATCAAAACGTAATATAGGAAGAAATTGTTTATTTGGATAAGAAATAACAAGTCATTGGACAAACAAGATGTGCAAAAAGGTACTGAAATCTTTCAAATAGAAATTGGCACCAATAAGAGAAAAAAATTGGTAGAAGGACCATTTATTTTACAATCAGTGCAACTGTAGAAAGCTACCTACTAAGCATATCTTCAAATTTATTTTTCTCGCAAAATAAGTTGTGATGAGGTACAGATAATTGTAATAAAGTTATATACCTACGTTCTATATAATTTTTCGAAACGTTTTAAGATTTCTTTTGTAGATATCAACTGCACATACGCAGAAATATGATTTGTTATAGAAATAAGATAAGGGCTAAACTTGTATTTCTTTAAAAGAACGCAATCTAAATTATTTCAATTCTAAAAATAATGTTCTTAACGTTTATAGGTACTTTTCTTAATTTGAAGTGAAAATGTTATTAGGTTATTAGATAACCTATGATTACCTATATCAGTGGAATAGTGAAAATCTGTGATGATAAATAAGCGATGCATTCTTCAAGTAAAAGCATTCGCATCCTTTCAGTGAATAAATGTTATTTTCAAATGAAAATTAATTGCCAATAGATGCAAGTTTCAACGTCTAATTACCTTCTTGTTGCAAAGAAATTGAGTTTTACACAACAATAAACAATATCTTGTTTTAACAAAATATTTCAAACAATTCAGTCCCCAAAAACAAAGAATCATCACTCACTAAGTAGTACGAGTAATTCAAGATAATAGTTAATTTAACAAAACACTCGTAAATATTGTTGAATATACTGTAAAATTTTATTATGAAATGCAATTATCTGAAAATGGGCACACTTAAATTTAATTATTTTATATAGATATAATTGTTTGGAAGACATTGCATTCGTTGTATGTAGGTAGTAAACCTTTATTTCAATTTTAATTTAATAATTATAAATCTAAAGCTTGCTAATGTTACTAAACCTTGACTAAAAGAATGAATAATATCAAGATTCCATTAAGAAAACTGAAAACGTCTCAGTTGGCTGAAGAGGTTTTAACCAATTATAGTCCGTAATCGTAGCATGACATTTTATAATTTGGAATTGTTGGTGTTTGCACATGTAATGTGGTTTAGCAACTTCAATGTGTTCACATATTACTAACACGTATTTATGTATGTCCAGTTATTCCAACCTACTATTATCAATTAGTTGATTCTAATAATGAATTATATGTAAAAATATTAGAACTGCGGATCAGACTATCATTTTATAATATCAATGTAGGTATAAATCAAGCAGCCACTGTTTTTACAACTTTTCGTTTCCCTTGATGACATTTAATTCAAACATTATCTAATGTTAAAATTTGTATTCTTAAATACATATGCCTAATACGAGTACTCGTTTGTATTCATTGTAAATTTATGGGTACCTATCCATGTTCGGAACACGGTTCATAACAATAATAATAAAATGTATGAATTTTCAGGTAAGTAAATAAGAATGAAGACTGAATATGCCATAACATTAACATACCAACATTTGATAGGTAGATTTGGTAACTCATTAACTGTCAAATCAGATGAACTCATTTCATTTTTGCTGTTAGCAAAACTTTAGATATAATTATAAAATAAAATATTTAAATATTTAAGTAAATAGTGATTAAGATCATAGTTATAAAATTTTAAAAATGGAGCAACTATTATAATACTTCGGTTACAATAGCGGAATAACAAAATTATAATAATCAAAGTGAGTAAACAAACAATACAGCTGATTCAGCTATATATATTCATTGCCCTGTATTCAAATTTACCCCCATTTGGTGAAATAAACCAAATACCAAACCAATTCTGGTGTAATTATCAAACTTTTCTCTGAGTGTAGTAACAAAAGTCAAGATATAGACAGTAATTTAGGTAGTAAAGTGTGGGTGCTCTAAATCAATACACGACTTGCAATGGAAAATGGTGAACTGCTTACAGTTAATAGAAATGACTAGTCTAGACTGTTTATAAATGGATCGTGATTTCTATAAACTGCCGCTACGAATACCGTGAAACAAATAATGTCAGCATTTCTGTTCTACTTCACTAGACTGGGTATGGCATCCATGAAATCAGGATAAAAAATAACTAAGGCATTCTTATGAGAAAATTACATAAATAAAATTGACCAATAAATTAAAATCTATATAGTATTCCCTTATAGCCTTATATATAGTATAATCTTATATACTATATAGTATTCCCTTCAGAACAAAATATAGCAACAGGAAACCGTTATAATGTGTACAAAATTACTACATTTCTTATATTTATATTTCTTTTTATTTGTATAAAATTTGTTATATATAACACTGGTAAAAAATAACCTACAGTGAGTAGGTATAGTTATTTTAACATACTAATACAGTAATTAATAAAATAGTTTTATTTCACTTTATAGTGCTAATTTTATGGCCTGGTTAATGCAAAACTGGATGACAAATGTATAAAAGTAAATTTCTGTAAGTAGTGACATTTTTAAATTTTAGAGGCATGCATGCGTACATAAACATGCATTACTGTGGATATCAAATAAGTGCAAAACGTCCATTTTTTTATTATATAAAGATACGGGGTAATTACTAAACTTAAACTTAAACTTTTTTACAATCCAGTGGTATACCAACCTTCCAAGTTGATGCCACGTTTATTTCCAAACATTATAAAACGGGTGATGATAAACTGATAAAAATTATCATGATATTACATAATAATAATATAATAATGTGTATGTAATTATGTGTATTAATATGTATTAAGTATATGTATTAATAATATACAATATCTAGCTGTTTCTACATTTTGGTTATGCACATCTAAATACATTTATTATTGTAATTTTTCGTATAGAAATTTGTAAAATAATTATAATTTTATTATTCAGTCTGATAAATTGTAAGCTACACAGCTTAATATCTAGAATTTGGTTTAGTGCCCCGATGTGGTACCTCGTAATGTAATGTAATTTTACATGAAATACCTTTAACTGGAAAAGTTGTAACGAAGTATTTTTTATTCGCCAATAAAACTTATACGATTAAGAGATTCAGAGTATACATCTGAGATGTTAATAAACAGCCACCGTCTCAATTGCTGTTTATAATAGAGCGTATCTAGGTATTTTATTACTCAATTATATAACAAACAACAATAAATGCTTAACATCAGATAAATTATAATTCATATAAGGTTCCTGCTATAGTGATATAGTTGAGTTATTTAAATATTGAAATATATGCTCAGTAAAAATGCTTGAAATATAAACATTTTTAAGGTAGACGCATTTGAGGCCTAATGAATAATAATATGCCACCCCTCTCCCACATAAGTTTAAAATGCATGGGCTAATCCCTGTGTTTAGAATGCGGGGTAGAAATATTATTATTGTTATTATTTTTAAAGGTGAATGGGAATATTCAATTAAAGTATTTATAATTATAACATATTACATAAGAAATATTATATAACTTCTATGTAAAAGTCATATTTAGTGTTATTATGTTAGTTCAGAGCTCCGTTTTTCAAAGCTGACTGAAGTGAACCATCAGCAAACATAGTTTTACGAAAATTATATAAACAGGACACTGTGTATAAATTAATTTCAAGAAGAATTTACCTGTCATTTAGGACCTCTCTTATTAAAATGTTTAAGGTCAGATCGTCACAACAGACCCTTTTCTAGAATATTATTGTACAAAACCACGAGTAATTAAACAGATATTAGATTTAGTTTCTCTTGTTGAAATAATATTCCTTTGTGGTTTGCCTACATTTACAGTTACGTCGTATAAATTCTTTGCATCGCCTAGAGATGTATTCGTGCGGCAAATTAACTGTTAAGATCGACAAATCATTTCGCTATAATTTACAAGATTTCATGTTAATCTCTTTTGTAATCTGGGCGATAAAACAAAAGCGAATTTATTGTATTTATTTCCTTGCTTTATCGTGAAAGCTTAACAAAAAAAATCTAGATGGAGATTTCCCACAGCTCGCCACGGAAACATACATTTTGAATAATAATTAACCCAAATTATAATTATACCGGATGCTTCAAAATTACGGTAAAATGTTCACAAGATTAAGAATTTCGAATACTAGAGGATGTTACACACACATTAAGTTATAAACTGTTTTTATAATAATTATGACACTGTATTGTGCTCATAGTTGAATTATTGTGAAAAATCTTGCACGTTTAATAACAGAAGTACAGAAATTACTTTTGGTTTACAAATTAAGACATTACTCTATATATGGTGAGTCATTCGTACGTGGGCGTGTTCAGTTATTACCTTCGAAAATAATGTGTAAAATTAAGCCATACAGGCTTATATTACATTTTTGGATTCCACTAAATATCCTAGTGTCACATTCATTAGCCTTACCTATATGTATATTATACTATACTATACTATACTATAATACCTATACACATTTCCTTTTTCGATAAGGGAACGGTATGTCAAGTCGAGATAAGTGATATTTATTAATAAATTTATTTTTTGTCCATTTCAACACTTTCCAATTACATAAATACAAGAACATGTACTATAAAAATGTATCTGTAATATACATCGCTAATAGAAATCTTATATTACTACTATTAAAAACTGTAAATATATTAGGTTTACCTCTATAAATTTCTGTTTAAGAATGAGACGAGGTGAATGAGAGTTTGACAGATGGTTTTTTCTCAACTCGTTTTATGGCATCACTGCATTTTAAAATGTCTTGAAGTACTATATTAAGGTGAAATCGATATCTTAAGTTTGTTTACTGAACATAAAACAAATAGTTTCTCTAAATGCAACACCATGTAATAGGTGGTTAACGTACGGTATTATTGTAGGGAGTGGTTGGACATTTTGCAAAATATTCTCTTTCTAATTTTAATAAAACAACCTATTTAGTCGCAACAAATATCTATTGTGTGTCGCGCTGCAGGACTTTCGAATGAGAAAGTGTGACTGTAGTAAAAGATCTACCAAAGAATACTTCGTAAGTCAGATAACGGGCAAAAAGATTTACAAGACGGAGCAGGTAATTACATTTCTAGCGTGCATTAAAAAGTTCTACGGGGACAAAAAGCTTCTCGACGATCTAGTGGTCTTTGCGGTCGCATGACTTTACATTTTGTATGGTTGGCGGCAATTAAGCTTTTTTAGGCCCTTTTGTATCGCTAAAGCATTTTAAGCTGAACTTCACTTCGTACTTTTTGTCTGGTTTTATTCAAATTTGTTTGTATTTGTTGTTTGATGCATTAGAGGAGGAATAGGAAATGAGATCATATTTAAATATTTTTGCTAAAGTTTGCCATCATCTTGTATTACTGAAAGTTGAGTTGAGTTACAGAACTTGGAGTCTTAAGTACGAGAGGACCACAGCGGTAACCTTCAGGATTACATTTAGTTAAACCGAAATGTTTTTTCTAAATCTAAATATCAAAAAAGTTTCCTTGATATAAAAAAATTCTTGAATAATACATTGTTAAGTTTTATAGAGAATACTTCCCAATACTTTCTCTTCTACTATATAATTTTTCTTTTTTCTTATTCATAGCACTGAAATATATTTCACATGTCTAAAATTAGACAATTTAAATGTGAAGCCTTATTTCCACTTATAATTCAGGTATATTTCTTTTTAGTGTAATATTTTGAATACGAATAATGATTAGATATGTAGGAAGATTAACTTCCCTCTTATTCTAAATGTCAAGGTAAAAATACTGCTTTATTATTATTGAAATGTTTCCTGTGACTTATAAATCAATCATCGTAAAGTGCGAGTGCTAGTCACATTTTAGGGAGTTTAAAATGAAGAATAATTTATTTCTTTTTAGGCCTATAAAAAGCAGGAATAAAACATTATTTAGAAATTAAAATGTAGTTCCAATAAACTACGTTTTTCTGGCTAGGAGAATGTTCTTGGGGATTTTAAATATTGGAGAATATGACAGTTTTATAGATGAGAGAGAGAACAACGATTTATAACAGCCTATAAAGAGTGAAATTAAGTACAATACTTTCTCCTGAAATATCCCCTTTTTATAAGAGCCTGCGTAAGGGTTCGGACCATTTGATGCGCTAAAACAAGTTTTATTCTATCCATGAACTTTATAAACAAGGCGATACAATTATTAAAAATGTTAAAGGAAAAAAATTACATTACATGGAATAGCCACGTTTAAGTTACGAAAGCGTAGAGCAGATCATATTTTTATAATATTCAGTTTCAACTGTTTATTTTGTAAAATTTCGAATTTGAACTGTATATATTTTTGTAAAACTCATAATCTAAACCGTAAACTAACAACCACTTCCATTTCAGATAGAGATTAAAATTATCCTTATATAGTGATATTTATCTAAAATATTGTCATCGGCATGCTAATTCAGTTGTTTAAAATTGCTTTAATATTACTACATTTCTGTATAGAGTTCTTCACAACAAAGACATTGCTGTAGGTTGCTGATAGGTATCTAATACTAACAAAGGTATGTTCAAGAGCGTGTACCATTAGGTGTAAGCAGTGACTATAAAAGTTCTATAGTCACTGGTGTAAGATATTAGGCAAAGAAGACTTATATAGAGTTAAAAAAAGTACTCAATAGGACTCCCAATATTTCAAGTGAACTGTCCGCGGACGGGAATGAGTTTGGCCAGAGCCTTGGCTATGAGGCTCTCCACCCGAAGGTGCTTGCCTCGATTTAGATGAATGTAAATAAGGTTAAGGGGCATCTATCGCGAAATAACAATCACCTCTGTGTATTTATTAGTAGGGCTGTCACAGAGAGCCGCGATTCAATGGCGTGTGAAGCGGGTCAACGTGGACATGCGCGAGCCGCGGCCTCAAAATGCTTTTCGCGTTCGTATACTGTTGCTTATGTTGTAGTGCGGATGAGTTGTGAATACATTGTTATAAATTGTGCTAGTTCATTGCTTCTGTTCCTACGTAATTTATTTTATTACGATTATCCCGCGGCGCAGTTGTAACAGCCATATTTACTAGTATATACAAATTAAATAAGATCAAACAAAATAGGTGCCTACATATAGATTTTCTCATAACCAGATTATCAAGTTAAGATAGAAGGAGAAGAGTAAAATTCTTTAGAAAATTTTGTAGGATATGCTTCTAATAAATTATTAATAATAAAAAATATTTAATACATTTGATACTTTTTGAAGTATTCTAAAAACAAATACCAATTTTAAATTTTCAGGTACTTATATGTTAGATATTTTATTGAGTTTTCTATTCTTCAATTACAAATTCAATCAAAAAAATTACAAATTTTAGATATATTTGTAATTTTTTGGAAATAATGGAACAAACTAGTACGGAGTGTAAATTATAAGTCAATAAAATCTGAAACAAAATTCAAAGTTTAGTCGATTTTACAGATGACACTAGAAAATGGAGGAACAACATGCTACACGTCCACCATATGCTTTTCAAGCAAATACTAAAAAAGGAAATTATTTATATGGATAAAATCATAGGTGGTGAGGAATACAACAAAGCAAAAGTCAAGGTGTCAAGGTCAAAAGTTTACTGAAATACTGCCCTCAATATACCAAATTTGAGACCCTCACACACTATAAGAAACGGATAAACTTCGTGCTAACCGATGATGACAAGTTGTGTTAAAAATTTTAAAAGTAATATTCCTCATGAAGCTCTCCTGGCTCAAGCTGATAACAATGAAGGTGGGTACACAGACTGCCGTACGTCCTTTATATAATTATAACTTTGAAACAAGTATGTATAATCTGTTTCATAGATATATCAGCAAATCATTTGCATGTTTAAGTGATTTTACTGTCAATAGAGTTGCTAAAAATATTGTATAATTCAGTTTCCGTAACGTTTAAGCTTTATTTTGCTTTCCGATTTTTATCAAATACAATAGGTGTAATATTAATAATTTAAAAGAATTTAAGTTTAAAAGCGTCCACTAAAAAATATTTGAACCATAAATGTAAATATTTCGGCGTCGATTATATTGAAACATTTTTAGTTATTTACAATACTATATTTCGTTTTATTGAAAATTTATACAAATGTGTTCATTTGCAGTGAACTTTCATTTTATGTTAACGTTGAATTCGGTGATAAACCAATTACCAATACAATGATAAAAATATACACTACGATCAAATTTAACGATGTCGTTTTCCAGAATCGGCAACTATATTATTGGTTAACCCTGTGAAATATTAAACATTAAATATATGTATTCTTCCCTTTTCAACAGTTCTCAAAATATTGAAAATATAAAATACACATCTATACCAAAATCAACAGTTCTACTGCTACTTTCTAATATTTTTAATATTTTCAGAAGTATGGGAAAATATCTAAAAAAAAATAAAGAATTAAATAGTTACAGACAGTACAAAATCTATGTAGTTAATGATCCTCACAAATATTATATTGGACGAATTATAGAATTATATTAAATTATAGGTACTACTTTTGTCATAAAAAGATTTTCAAATGTGGTTATAATACTTATGCATTTTAAGGTTACCTACAGAATGAATTTAAAAAAAAATATATTGAAAACATAATTTGTATAAATGAATATATATATGATGGGAAATTTTAGAATGGACGTGTGGACATCTAAAAATGTATTTTTTATAAATTACACTGGGCATATCGAATACTACAACAAATGAAAACATTTTTTGAAGCTGAACAGTTTTTTAGATATTTTAGTTAGAGTTGCAAACATCCGCGATTATATGTCGAGGAATTTTATATAAAATTATTGTTAATTGTTTTGTTTTGTTTTGTTTTGAAAAAAACATTGATCTCATTTAGATGTTCCAAGCAGTATATAAAAAACACTCTATATACTAGTATTTCGGCTTATTAGGCCTTTTTCAATAGACTAAATGTCTATTACTGACTGACTATTACAGTAAAAGACATTTACTCTACTGAAAAAGGCCTAATAAGCCGAAATACTAGTATATAGAGTGTTTTCTATATATTTCCTGGAACATCTAAATGAAATCAATGTTTCTTTCAAATCAATTATCTTCACTTTATTAAAATTATTGTTGTCTAAACCTTTATGGCATTGTTGAAACATATTACTGCTTAATGGTGCATTTTACCACAGTTTTAATTAAAACCAAAAGACCATTATTTTAGTGAAGGGTTGGTTTTTAATCTTATTTACAAAAAAAATCAATAGAAATACATAATGCAACGAAATATGTTTTAAATGAAGGTTACAGCACTACATTTATCACTTTACAATTAGTATCAATGCATTTTTTTTTCTAAGAAACTATTTCTTACTAACTACGAAACCGGAATTATAGAAAGAAATTCTTGTAACGACTCACTCAGTTGTCGAGAAATATTAGAAAATGTTCGTACCCACCATTTTCCACCAAATATTTTCAAGTGCTCACAATATCTTTGCTATATAAGGTAAATGCCCATTGCCTAATAACGTATTTTTTTATAAAATCCTGCTAAAACAATACAAAAATTGTACGCTATTGTTCTGAGGCATAAGTTGTTCCTGCCAGAGAAAATCACATATTTAATACTAACCAGATAATTACCAAATATGTATATATAATTTGTGTTTCCAAATTGTGTTATTTTGCCACTAGAAATAGTATTGTTATTGAAGTTTTCAGTACAAAATATAAATAATTATTGTAAATATAGTCCTTTTTACTTTGAAAATGCGGGTTTTGGTCATGCGAAGTAGGTATGCTTTGGTCAGTCTTTGTGACTCCTACGTAATATTTTTAATTCAAATAAATGAAGTTTTTCTCAAATCAGTAGCAAATATTTTTAGGTTATACATATTTACCTAACGATGCTAAATAATAAGTATTATTTAAACATTTCTTAATAAACCTTCTTACGAACAAATCAATCCTGACCAAAATAAAAATAAAAAAGTTTAATGAACGTTAGTAATGTTTTGCTTGATAACAAAAGCGCTGGTTATGCGTTAAAGTTATGTAAGTTACATAATATCCAAAAATCTCATTCGTTTGTTTTAACTTTAAATATTACAATTAGCTTTATTTGGTATAGAATGTTCTTAATAGATGCCAATAATTATAGCTTAATGCGGATCTATGTTTGAAATTTAATAAAAGAAAAATAAATAGCGGATTTTGCGTCATTACGATCTAACTAAAAATAAAATCATACTGAAATGCAGATAAATATTCCTAAACAAAAACACACAACTTTTTCGATAATAAGAAATTGTATGTATACAGTTTCCCTTAGGTATTAAAATCCTGCAAGTATGCCAAACCACCTAAGATAAGGCAGAAAATATATTAATAAAACTGGTTTGGCACATTTATGCACAACTATTTTTTTATACACCAGATTCCCCTTTGGAATAAACGTTTCGTAGTCGGCAGTAAATGATAGTTACTGGGAATGTGCAAACATTGATATTTGTCTCGTTTCTGAGTCGAGTTTACTGCTTTTAACCTATATTTGTATCGCGTGATACGGGCCTGCTTTCCAGGTTTTGCTTCTAATATTTGTAATTCCATTTATAATAACAATATGTAGAAACCGTTGTTTCACACGTTCCGTACATGAAACGAGTTGCTTAAGTTGTGAGAAAGCGACTCAAATGGCTTCCATTATTTTCCAAGGCGAAACGTGTGTACTTATATATCTGGTTCCATTTCCATTCTATTATATTACCTACAAAACAACTGGATTTTTTAAGTAATATTTCCCATGTCTCTTGCACACAACCGCGGTCGTAACTTTAGACATTATCTCAGGAGAGCAATTTTTTACTTGCATTCATTCCCATATCTGCGAAACGCTTTGCCATCATTATAAGGCCGCCCAAAGGTACAACAGAATTATTGGCATTGTCAAGAAATTTTAAATCTACGGCGACAAATAACCCCAGAATAAGGTTATATACAACGTCTAAAACTCTGGAGATTTATATGTTTCAAATAACCATAAAAAGAAAAAGGAAAGGAGATATGTGTTTTTCATTTAAACTTGATTGAATTCGGAAATTTATTTGTATGGTTTTTGTTGTAAGATAGATGGATTATTTCTCTATACAAAACATATGTCAGAGGTGATTCACGGATATGGTCACCAATATTTTCATCCCTTAACAAAATATAGAAAGATATTGTAGGTATTGTAAAACTTCAAACATATATTAAAACATGCACTAAACGTAGATACTTGACAAATTAAAAAATATCATTTCGTGAACCAGTACATAAACGAAAAAACTAATTTGAAACAATTCAAATCATCCATCTATAATATTTCATATCAAAGATATAGTTAAATACAATTTTATGTACGTTTTGAATTTTATTTCTAGCATCGTTTACAAAAAACTGTGACTTAAATATTTTTTTTTAATTTTTAGTTTAAATTGATTTTGTTGTTATGACTAAAATCCGTACGATACCTGAAAGAAGTAAAATTACTAATTAGGTACTGTATTTAAAGGCACGTTTGAAAAATGTTTGTACCAACAACAGATTAAACAAGATAACTGCAAACAAAGGAGAAATTATGCAATTTTAATTTGGTTCTAGACGCTGGTTTAGTCCCCAAAGCGCAATATTTGTAATTAATTGCATAAAGTGGCTAAACTCTGTAGAAAATTATGTTGTACTAAAAAAAACTTAATAAAAGCCCTTCATCTCGATCCAGAAAAATATTAATTAAGAAAGGGCTTGCCTAGAAATTACATTATTCTCTTAAAGAACGGATGTTAATCCGAGCCCAGATAAAAAACGAATAAAGATAAAGAAAACGATGTCTCGATTCCGTTATAATGGCGTACTTTCCTTCCTTTAATTGTCCTTTTTATCCACATTAACCGCCCGCCCGGTGGACATAAATATGCAAAGCAAAATTACATCCGAAAATGTCGGGTTGTTATATCTTTACTACAACTCAGCGGTGGTCCAGCCAAGGTTTCCACCTACAGAACTTAGTTATTTTTCTCATATTCTGCGGTTCCAGAATCGTGACTAGGCCACAAAATTGCTGATTGTATCAAAAGTGGGTGGCCTTTCTTGATAACATTATTACGATCAGGAAAAACCATTTACTTCGAATAGAACTCCGCTGCCGTAAACCGACAAAGACATGAATTGATTGAAAGAGTATGTCTTTCCCCGTTGTAGGTTATCACTTATCTTCAAAAATTTACGAGTAACTCGAGGCTCTTCCGCAGAATCTATAGACAAATTCACATCGATTTAACGATTTCATATCTTCATTAAACTTATTATTTTCAGACTTGTGCAGTTTAAAACATAATTAACAACGATTTTCCGTGAAATATATGCTATTCTAAGCTTAATTTGTAGAGCGCTTTTGCACATAGCGCGTCATTTTTTATTTAAATGAGCTGGCAAATCCGTGCCGCTTTACAATGCATTAACACTTGATGAAACGCAACTTTTCTGCCGTAGGGTATTAATTAAAAAACACAAAAAGACAGTGAAATATTAAGTTCATTTGCGCTGTTGGAGAAAATGAAATCAGCACGATCAAATTTTGTAAAAAAAAAACATAATATATCTTCTTGATTGCCCACTGCAATAGCTAAAATTATCTATTGTACGATTACCAGATATTATATAGAATGCAGTTATATGTTTTTATCTTTTGGATACATCAATGGCGCTATTTAATGTTCTTGTCGGATTAGGAACATGAAACATACCTATATAGGTATTTTTCATGTTCATGTTCATGTGACATACTTATATAAGTGTCTGCGACTATACCGGGTGTCAACGGATCTATTAGACAAGCCATAACTTCTAGAGTATTGGATGTATCAAAATGAGATTTGGTATGGGTAAATGGTAGAGGAAGAGGAAAGTTTTTGCATATTTTTCACGTTTAGGTTACTTCCGGTTTCACCGGAAATGGCTTCAATTTTGAATTTTTAAATGGAACACAGAGCCATGTTTAATATTGCATCTAGGTGGCCATGATTGAGCGCATACTAATCTGAAAGCCTTAGATGATGTCAGAAAAATGTAATCGCAAAGTTTTAGTAGATAGGAATGAGACAAGTTGGCAAAATTACTTTTTTATATCTAACTATTTTTTTTTTCAAATGGCAACACTTTTTAGACAAGCACTTTTCAAAAAGGGATTTTTTTTTGCGAATCCAACGATACTAAATTCATTGTGATTGGATTAAAAATAAGCTCATGAAATACATTTACTTCAGTGAAGTTTTTAATAAATTCGTATACGAGTATTATACTTTAAAAGTTTTAATGTCATTTTCTAGTCCAAAATTGTCTCAGAAATTCAAATATGTAAAAATATACAGGGTGTTCCATTTAAAAATTCAAAATTGAAGCTATTTCCGGTGAAACCGGAAGTAACCTAAACATGAAAAATATGCAAAAACTTTCCTCTTCCTCTACCATTTACCTATACCAAATCTTATTTTGATACATCCAATACTCTAGAAGTTATGGCTTGTCTAATAGATCCGTTGACACCCGGTATAGCGATATAGAAAGGCAGTATTACACAGATTGAGAGTAAATAAAGCAGACATTCTTCGCCTATTCACTTCACTGTCAATATTACAATAACTGATTATCCTCAAGAAACTGATAAAAATGATAAATTAGATATCAATTTCAATTCCTCTTACACTGGCAGGTTCATACTTATAATACTTATATTTTCAGCTATTCTTTTTTAAGAAAAAGTAAAAGTTGCGAATTTGCTTTACATTCACTTGCTTCGTAAGATGACACTAATATGTCGTTACATAATATACACAAAGTTATCATAAAGTAAGAGATATATTTCAGCTTATTATGTATTTTTAACAAATTAAGTTAATAACAGGATGAGAAAGAAATTCGATAACTTAAACAATGGGATTTTTTATCTTCAAAAGTGGTTAACGCAAATGTTCGATATGTCGTCCATTTTGCTGCTGTACAATCACCAACCAACCGTTCCTCCAAATTATGCACAGCATTATTTAGTATTTCTGGTTGAATTGCAGCAATGTGCTCCCTAATACAGTCTTATAATTCTTCCAGCGTTGTTGGTCGTGTTCTAAACACCAAATTTTTACATAACCCCCACAGCCAATAATCCGCTGGGTTAAGATCAGGCGATCTTGGAGACTATGAATTTACAAAATGTCTGCTTATAACACGATTTTGAAAAACATCCGTTAAAAATTCTTTAACTGGTCGGTAGAGATGCGGGGGTGTTCCATCCTGCATAAAAATAATGTTTCAATTCCTTCGTGCTCGTTTTGTATCCGTGGAATGGCATAATCTCGTAACATATGCAGGTATCGTTCACCAGTAACAGTTATGGATACGGCCTCTCCATTCTGTATCTCCTCAAAAAAGTATGGTCCAGTGATAAAATTAGATGTGAAACCTCACGAAACGGTGACTTTCTTGTCATAAAGACCTTCTTGAATGATTTCAAGTGGATTATTTGTTGACCATATTCGACAGTTTTGAGTATCGACTCCACCATTTAGAGAAAAATTGACCTCATCTGTTCATAAAATATGGGATAACCATTCGAGTTCCATTTCCATCTGAGCCAATAATTGTAAAGAAAAATAAACCTGATAGGAAAATCTGCATCATTTAATTCAAACAGCAGTTTAAGTTTATAAAGATACATTTTTAGGATTTTGTAAAAAATTTTCCAAACCATGCTGCATGGCATTTGCCAAAACATGGTGCATGTTGATATCGAAATCAAACTACTAATTGCTAACGGATTAGTGTTGGCTATGTTTTGATTTTCCCGAAGAATTTCTGCAACTTGGACATCACTAATCCTTGGTCTTCCTGATCTCGGTAGGTTAGTTACAGTCTCTGGTTTTTCAAATCTGCTAATAAAATTACGATACGCTTTCATTTGACAGGGCTCTGCTCTCAAACCCATGTTCGTATGAAATCTTCGTAATCTAACAGTGTAATTTCTGCCATTGGACTAAACCAATTCTTGTTTGTAGATCCATGTTATTAAAGTTTAAATCGTTTCAATTTACATTTACGTGAGTTTTATTTTGAGAACAATTCTCTAAATCGCAATGATTACGTTCGATACTACTTGTATCAGCAGTTGACACGACAACTCTTTTGTTTTCCATAATAGATACAGTAAAATCCAATTATTGAAGCAACTAGATTCCATTTACTTTTTGCTACTAGCTTGATTTATTAAAATAATATAAGACAAAGTATACCCCTTACTTTATGATGACCACATATAATTCCGAATCTAATTCATTTAGAAGGAAATAATAAATATCATAAATTAAGTGGTTTTTGTAAGGGATACGACAGTGGTCTCTTATGAAGCATTTAGTTGAATTAAAAGCTAACTTAAAACTTTTACTTTTTCTTCAAAAACCAAACTATAGAGACAGAGATATTTTTAAAAACGTTACTTTTAATTACTTATAATATGTATATAATTATACTTATTGTTATAACTTCACTTAATTATAATATAACTAAACTGTAATAATCTTGGTAAAATACTTGTTTTGACCCATTTAATAACTATTAACATGAAAAAGTGATTTTTACATACTGGAAATATTTTTATATGAATGTAAAATGTGTTGCAAACGAATTGCAAAATGAATGCAAGATGAATTCCAAACAACTTTCTTAAATAAAATTTTGCAATATAGGTGTATTTATGCAAAGTGACTATTGGCATATAAATTATTATTTTTTTTAATTTCCGCTTAACCTTTAACAACGAACGGAACTGTTTAGATATTTTTGGTGAACCTATTAAAGCAGAAACGACTATGTCGATATTTATATAAATTTTGTAGTAAAAAATACTTCCATTCTTATAGTAATTTATGCCGGCCACTGTATTTTATAAAATATCAATAAAATTTTCTATATAATATTCCTAACCTTGCGTCTCAGTGTTCGGCCGTTTTCGTAAAAAGCTGAATAAGGGTAAAAACGTTGAATGATGATCCCCTTTTTTATTTCGGGTTTATAAATTACAGTCACTTTATTTCAACACGCCATTTTTTCAGTGTAGCTGAACAATATTAGAGCTAGATTTCCGCAATATCCTTATCAGGCAAACAGGATCAGCACTCAATGTATGTATAACAACAGATGAAATATTTTGCTTTTACCGAAAGCTGAAAAATCACAAAGTGCCGTACGGCTATCTGATCATTTTCCGAATACAATATATATCGGGATTTGAGCATTTATCACAATCCTAAGTATACAAGGCGGTAAATAAATATTGGATTTTAGAATACATATACAATATGTATTCTAAAATATGTATTCCATTTTAGAATACATTATATACCAGTCCACAATTCCGCATAATAATTATAGCATTAAAAAGGATAATATAAAAGGAACGTTTTTTCGCAGAGTACAAATATTTTGTTTCAGAAGTTTTCAAAAAGTTGGTCTCACTTATTTTGAATAGATATGATAATTTAGCCTTTAGATAATTTGACAATAAATATAATGGCACTGTTGAACTGATCGGCTCAGAATTGATTGGTTTTAGAAATTTATTTTATTTTTATATAACATTTATAAAACATAATTATTGGAAGAAGATGCCGAAAACAACTACTCCACGGGCAATATGCCCCGACTGGCGTTGCATTACATCAACATCTCCATGGATGAAAAGACCAAAAGACCCAAAGAGGGCACTGCAGTGTATTTCACTGTATCTCGCCACTACAAACATTTATAAAACATTTTTATAAAACAAAAAGAGGGCGTCACTTTAAAATATTTAAATTACCGAAAAGTCATAGAATACAGAAACTCGAAAATATTTTAAAAAATAAGTTATACTTATTTAAGGTGAATGTTCTTGAGATTTTCAGTTACTGAAAATACTTGGGATTTTATTATTTTAATCTAACATTTCGGTTTTATTATTCATTATAGAAAGATATGCATTATACGATCATTTAAACTTTATCTAAATATTTCATATGTTCTGCGATATTATTTGTTTACTACAAACCCAGCAGCAAGCGATTCAGTGAATACATTTCAATTCAGAAACTTGTAAATTTATTATTTACTAGCTTTGATGCGCATAAACTACCTGAAGTGTCAACTTTGTTCTGGTTTAGGTTATAGAAATTAGAAGGGCTGGGATATTATAACTAACATATTGTAAAATTTGTAAGTTAATTTTTAAAATATTAATAAACAAATAATATATAATTATTTCATAAAATTACACTATTATCAAATATGAAAATATATTAATTTAAATTAACGAACATTAGTTTACAATTACTAAAAACAGACAGCTCATCAAAACATTACATGGAAAACCGCCTCAACTTTCACTTTAACCCATAAATTTTAGAAAAAGAATCACAAACTACTACCTAAGAATAACAAATCACAGATTACAAATTATAAAGGGTATAATCCCGCCGTTAGTCTCACTGGTATGCACAATTTAAGTGAATATTTAAAATAATATTCACGATTGGCGATAAATATATCGCCAATAAAGAAGCACAAACATATATAAATATCTTAAAATTCAATGCTTTTGCTGGAATTGACGTTTGAACCATGCAAATTTGGAATAGCTTAATATATTTATGTATAAAGTTGTTTTTCTCTTTTCTTCGTTCTGCATACTCATATATTAAATTTGAGGTTTTAGTTCCTCCAAAGTAACCCCGAACACATTAATGTCAGATATAATCACAGCCGCAAGCTTGGACATAAATTTCATTCTTGCTCTCAACTTTTGAGATAAAACGAGAAGAGCAGCGTCCCAAGAACACCGCACATGCCTGTTTTCATTTTATCACCTAGCACAGATTCAAAACTTGGGATCATATTCGAATATTCTGTGCGGATCCGCTAATTTGAAATGAATTGGTATATTCAAATTGAAAGTTTTACATAACTAAATAATGTAATTAATGGCAAATAATACCCTCGTTACATTTAAAATTCGATTTACATAGGTATCACTAAATAGAATTTAGTCACTTTAGTTTACAATCAATATACATAAATGTACATGGTGAAGTGTTTAAAGAAAAATACCCATGTATCCCATTTAATATTGAACTTGTACTTAGGTTTTTAAACTATTTAATTATAATTACTGGTTTCTAATAGTGACTGAAAATTATTTGCATCACTTCAGGTTTAGCCAGAAGAGAAAATTTTCACTTGTAATCTCCCTAGTGATGGAATTATTTCCGGAATATAATTATCCCCAATCGCAGGCGAGGGATAATTTTCTTAAAATATTAGTAACCGAGGAAAAATTTCCTCTATTAATTCAATTACAAGGGGGATTCGGTAAGAAAATTTCGAACCTATTAAAATTTTATAAACATTGAACACTTTTATCACAAATGAAAGAAAATTCAAACTAAAAATACAAATAAATAAGTATTAACATTAACATATTATTTCTTTGTGCATCAAATACGTTTTTTGCGTCGACAAATAACATTAAATTCGAAAGCTGCTCTAATATTCCCGCGTCATTATTGTAACATTTAAAATGACAGAAAAATTTCCAGTGTAATTTTGTGGGAAGTTATAGGAGGATGAATATTTCCGGAATTTGTTTTCGTTGCTTTGGTAACGATTTAAAAAGAAAGTGTGTGATTGGTTCGAAAAAGTGAGTGCGAAATTTTTATTTTAAACAATATTGCAGCCTCAAACCTCTAAATTCAAAAACCATTTCACTATGTGAAAACCTTCTTACGCATTTAACTGTATTTTAATAAGTTCAATCAACATAAAGAATAACTTTGAATAAATGTTGTCAGTAACAAATTTTGACGTTAGTGCCTAACGTTAATTTGCGATATGCCAATTGTTGCTTCTTAAAGTGAAATACATGAATAAATATATTTTTATATAGCTAAAGTCGAATTTAGATATAAGTAAACAAAATTATTTAAAATTAATAGATCTACAACAACTTATAGAAAAATACTAGGTGTGCTACTTACATTTTAAGTAAGGTCACTTCTAGTGAAACCAGAAGTAAGGGAAACCATTTTCCATGAATATTTAAATACCTACATTATAAATTTTTATAAAAAAAGTTTAAATAAGTCTATATAGGTAGTGTAAACTCAATATTGAGAGAGATATAGCTACGAGTTTTTATTTTTTAATAATATATGTTTATTATATGTTTATGCAAAAATATGTTTATTGCTTACCCATTCATTACTGGATGATCTAGAACACTTACCTGTAAAAAAACAATAATTATATTAAAATCTATTAATAGCCATGCCTAATAAAGAAAATATATATGTACTAAGATATATCTTAAATGTATACTATTGAATTGAAACCCTTCAGCTACGTCCCTGAAAACTAAGTAAGACATCAAAATAAAATCTTCTATAATGTGGGGTGTATAGTGTACCTATATCGAAAAAATGTTGTTCTCAATCTGAAACTGATGCACATGAAAACACATCCCTATAATTCTGAGGATCTACTTTGGGATAAGTGGTTATCGAAAAATCAATATTTTTCAATAGATTTTATCATTTATATCAACGATAAAAGTGGTCATCATAACCAAATTACATAATATTGCTGTTTTTCAACAAGAACCCTGAAAGTTTTAATATACCTACAACATACACAGAAATATGTTTAAAGGCATGTTTCATATGTAAACATAATGTCTAAAATTAATAATAACAAACATCTTTTATAAAAACAAATGGATGTTTATGTAGTTTGCATAACTTATTTTATGAAAACAAAGGTGGCCGTGGCTACTACATTGGAGGTGAGATTTTATATTAACGGTATTGTAGATGCCCTAAAAATATAAATAAATATTTTTATAATAAATGAGTAAAACGCAACTACTTAAACTAAACTATGTAGATATCCTTTCTGTATACCCAGAACAAACAATACGAAATTTAAATAAATTTGAGAGCTAGCAGGATTAAATATGGCATGTCTACCTACCATATAACAAACAAATAAAACTACAGAGTAAATCAGGACGACTGAGCTACATTTTTGTATCATTGTTTAGTTGATAATTATTGTTAATGAAATTTAATAATACTGTTACCTATATAAAAAAAATATGGGCATTTAGATTAGATATTTTAATGAAGCGTCTCTGTCTCAAATATATCTAAACGCCCGAAAACAAAAGTTTCTATAATGTCCAGACTAAATGAGCGAGCAAGAGCAAGTGGGAGCGCGAATATTCTCTTAAATTTCGTCGAGATTGCTGCTGTCGGAAGCACATAATCGGCTTCCGTCGACATCTAGAGATTATTTTCATGATCACTATTGATCGAGGTTCTATAAATCGATCGTAAATAATAAATATGTCGAACAAAATAATGGCGTGTGCTTGTTCTATTGTCTTATATAAATTATTCAAACGTAATAAGAAAAAAAAACGACGGGAAAGATAAAACTTTTTAAAAATCGACATTTTAATGGTGGCAACAATCTCTTGAAAGATATACAAGCACAAGGTTAGGAAAAAATTATTATTTTATTCCGAATAACACACATATTTTCATACTCTATTAGATTTAATTGACTGAAAGTGGTGAAATGTGACAACTATTGAAAAGCTATTTTATCCCGAGAGGCTAACTATAACCCTATGGTTAATAGCACAGTAGATAAAACAATCAGGAAGGAAGTCCAGCCAAATTATTTATGAATGTGTTGGCTAGATTTTATAATGCGCCTTCGTTCAAATAGTGCGTACTTATGAATGAAGTCGCTGAAAACATGGCGGATACTAACTGTCAAACTATTTAATGCAATAAATATGAACATAAGTTTTATTTTTGAATAATTAGATACGATTAAATTGTGAATTAAATAAGAATAGGAAATGAAAATGTGAAAACAAATTAAACGACAGTAAACACAATATAAATATACCTAGTTAAATATTAGGATTGTGTAACGTGTAGTAAAAGTTATCAGACTCCAGTATCATGGAGCTGGACGGTCATGTACACTAAAAATCTAGACGACGCGACGGCGGGAAATGGGAACTTCCTTACTGATTCTTTTATATACTGGGTTCATAGCAACAGAGGATTTGTACACTGGCCTACAATACTCGTTTAAAGTATTAAGACAAACAATTTCTGAAATCGTCCCAGAAGTGTGTGAAGAGCCAAGAGAACGAATTTATAAACTAAATATCTGGTCCGTAATGCGAACGTCGTGAATTTTCTTTGGAGTACCGACCTTGTCAATATCGTCCAGCGCGAGCGAGCAAGCATTCGTTCGCTCGATTATCCGTCTACATCATGTAAGTATTCGTAGAACATTATCTTGCTCTCGTTCGCTCTTACTGGTTCATTTGGTCTGGACCCAACTTTACTGGTTATGCTGGTTATATAATAAAAGCGAAGAAAATAGATATATGCAAAATATATGAGGCGTAGTGGTATTAAGGCACACTTTTGATTTATTCAAAGCTTTATTTAGCAAATAGGTATTCAACAAGCTACAGTAAAAGAAATTATACAATAAATTAACTCAAATTATTGTATTCATGTTATAGTTATAGTTTTACATAAATGATATATTTTAAAATGAAAAATTATATTTATTATAGCATTGATTAAACAAATTAGAATTACATAATCGATACACTAATTAACCAGAATATATCAGGTATGTTAATATATCTGGTGTGTGACATAATGCAAGCATGATTTGCCATTTCAGAACAAAGCCCAGTACCTGGTCTCGTAATGCATTAATAGCAGCAACCGTTACTGACAATCAACCGCAAATTATAAATTAAAAGGGAAACATGAACAAACATATCCACTTAACCGATTTTGGGTAGTTCGTTATAACTTAAATAAAGAAATTAGGGTAGGTACAAATCGTATGCTTCCAATTATAGTGTAATTGGAGTACCCACACACACAATGTTAAACAAAATTCATCCCATACTGAATTACCCTATTTTTTTAAGTAATAACCTATGACCTAGATCAATATCTTAATGGCTTCATATATTAAGCACGTTCCTCTTCTGTTTTCATTTTAGTAAATAATACGTTAACGATTTTTATTATTTTAGCCTATAAAGGGGTATTATGCACTCTCATTTATATTAAGTCTGGAGTTCAGCCAAATTCCTAACTATACAAAAACTTATGTATTATGCATAAGTTGTGTAACGTTTTATAGTAGGGCATACAACTAATTGTATGTTATCCCTCATTTAATATATCCAAATCTATCTGATTTATCAAATATCCTTCGGGCAGTTTAAAATAGGTAGTACATATCCACCACCAACTACCATTGAAGCTCGTGTACCAATAGGATTTATGCAAACAACCCAGTCATTTCAGAGGTGAATAATACATGTATTAGCGGCATCTAATATGCGGCATCGAATCTACAATAATTTATGAATGGATTTTAACTCGTAAAAGTAGTAGGTACAGCCTCTAGGTACTACAAACCAATTTTACTGGACGGGTTTGTTATACCGATTCTTATGCCGACTGAATATAAAGAGAAGGGGGCAATAATAGGAGGTCTATTATTGCCCTCTTGTCTTTATATTCAGTATCATTATAATAAATAAACTGTTTTACTGAAATTATAACAGATTTAGATAATTCCAGTATTATAATGTCTGTAACTTATTTGTGGTGCATTTTGACGATTCATAGTTTGTTTCTTTTGGGATTACACCACCTGTAAAATAACAAAAAGCAGAAAACCAGAAGTATACAAATTAAATATTCAAAGTGTAGTAACAAGGCAAACTTATAAAGTTTGCCCCAAAAAACCACTGTATAACGTGTGATAAAATAATATTTGATATATTAACTACATTTTATCGGTGGTTTTTCAGTTTTATACAAATTCTATAATATTATATGTCATATTTTAAAATATGTCTAAATAAAATAGTTATAATAAAATTTAAAAGAAAAACACTTAACTAGCTTTCTTCTATACGTTTCGAGTTGATCCTCAACTCTTCTTCTGTAGATTGTTTGTACGATAAGAACTCTTTATATAAAAAAGAAGTATTTTTTGTCAGATTGACATTTTTAATTTTCGATTGGTAACATCTTTTTGGAGTAGAGAAAGCCATGTTGATTGGACACAGGCTAAAGTCTTACAAAAAGAAGAAAAATCGGTTAAAAGAAAATTAAAAGAAAGTGCTTTCATTAAACTTCATGGTGATAATTGTATCTCATCAGAAACAATATTCATAGATCAAACATGGCTTCCTCTACTCCAAAAAAAGATGTTACCAATGGAAAATTAATAATATCATAGTGATCAGTGCATGTGAAGTCAATTTATATTAAAAATGTCAATCTGACAAAAAAGAAGTATTTCTTTTTTTATTAAAGAGTTCTTATCGTACAAACAATCTACAGAAGAAGAGTTGAGGATCAACTCGAAACGTATAGAAGAAAGCTAGTTAAGTGTTTTTCTTTTAAATTTTATTATAACTATTTTATTTAGACATATTTTAAAATATGACAATAATATTATAGAATTTGTATAAAACTGAAAAACCACTGATAAAATTTAGTTAATATATCTATCAAATATTATTTTATCACACGTTATGCAGTGTTTTTTTGGGGCAAACTTTAGAAATTTGCCTTGTTAATACACTTTGAATATTTAACTTGTATACTTCTGGTTTTCTGCTTTTCGTTATTTTACAGGTGGTGTAATCCCAAAAGAAACCAACTATAAATTCCAGTATTATATTACTGTTACAAGAACATGTCTCATGTCAATGACTACAGTTTGTTTAACTACACATATATTTCGATATGTCCGTAGGTATTCATCAATATACTAGTATTACTTTAAAAAATATAGTTTACAAAATTAAATTATTCTTTCCCTTTACACAAAGGTTGTAATTTTTTTAAAAGTCCTCAAATTATATTATTTACTACTTGTGGCAACAGATCACAACATCAAAATATTTAGGCTTCATCTTCAACGTATTATTTTCAAATATGGATATCAAACTTCACAATGCACTCTAGAACGAAAATGATAAAACATTTTAAAATAAAACACAGAGGCTATATACCTTAATTCACTGATTACAGATAATGTTAAGAATTCAATTATCAAAAAACGTAATTTAACTTTAGTATAAACAAATACCTAATAATAAAGACTAAAATAAACTCCACCTTTAAATACCTATACTAAGAAAATTCTTAAGGTAAAATTGGAACAGTTAAGTCAATACGATGAATTTAACAAAAATATAATGATGTTATGGGAAAGTAACCATTGCGTTTTATTACAGAGATTAATAACGATTTCAAATTACAGGATAAAAGGTAAGTTCCTAGGACGGCAATAAAATCTATTTAATGTCATTTCTACATGGAACATTGCATTCAATACGGACTAATAAAACCGCGAGCCAGAAAAAGACATGTCTTTTCTGTTACTGCAAGTTCTCCCATGCGCCAATTTTGTAACGACGTAGAACCAGCAAACGGTTTATGTTGCAATAATGCAATATTACATATTATAATCGCACAATGAAACCACCCGAGGTGTAGTGAACACGCGACTAAGAAATTAAGATTGGGCAACATATTCAAATATGCATTTCCATGACAGTAGGAGTGGAGCACACCCGTTCAAGTTAGATATTAATAAGTCTAACTGGCTTTAACTCAAATTACGTTCTGTGGGAGAAATTGCCCGATTCGCTGCGGACTATTACCGGTTTAAAAACGATGAAATCGGACGTGTTTCTTCGAAACGCCATGGAGGCACTCGGATAGTTACGATTAGCTTGGGTTGTTTCTCTCCACGAAATGAATAATCTAGTTTGTAATAACGCGGAACTAAGACGGATCATTTTTAACTCAAATCAAGATTAACGAGCTTATACTTAGCCTTCGGGCGTAAATAAACCTGATTAATGTGGATCTTAAATAATAAGAACAAAGAAATAAGTTTCTCAAAAGCGCCATTAATTCCTCGAATCAAATCGTTTTTTGAGGGTGCGACGGCGGGATCCAACTATTTTAATAGAATCGGTAGTGTAACGATATGAAGAAAATATGTAGAATCTAACAGGGAACTATAATATTGTAGTCGTAGTCGGATGGAAGTTATTTCGTGTCATTGTATAGGTTGGACCTTTCTACATAGAATAGAAGTGGTCCAGGCATCCCATGGTGATTATGGGGGGTGACAATGGGGAGGAAAATGATTAACCTCTATATTTTGCCTATTTTTATAAGACTGTCGACGTTTAAGTGTGCTGCAATAAGTGAACTTAGCATTCAAACTAGGTTTCCCAAGGCACATCGGGTAGAGGGTGTATTAAATGAATGGTTTTCAAAGGCAAAATTTGTCACAATCCGTCGATAATGTTGTTATGTTGATGATAAAGGCGTGTGCAGTTGGGATAGCTACAGTTGGCGGTTTTCAGAAATTTTTTTGTGATTCTGAGAGTAAATGGTGAGTAAACATATACAGGGTGTTATTATTTATCGTTTTTGAGCAGGTACAAGGTAATTCTTAATTTTTAGCAAAAATGACGACCCTATATATCTCTTTTTAAACTTACGATATCGTAAAATGCTTTACGATACGAAATACATGCAACAAAAAAATAAATTTTGAGTTTATTTTCGTTTTTAGACTACCTATTATTTTTTTTAACAAATGAGTAATATAGATAGTAGCGTTTGCCGTTATATTGCAAACATTTAAAAATACGATACTCAACCGATA
Source organism: Pogonocherus hispidulus (assembly GCA_963924545.1). Classification (NCBI taxonomy): domain Eukaryota; kingdom Metazoa; phylum Arthropoda; class Insecta; order Coleoptera; family Cerambycidae; genus Pogonocherus; species Pogonocherus hispidulus. The sequence continues at coordinate 18,877,378 of OZ004696.1, forward strand.
CTATTGCATTTCTGAGTGGGTCAACCATGTCACCGACACGAACGACATTACCTTCTATATTCAGGTAGTACCAAAAATGAAGAATTAAAATTTTCTGTACAAAATCATTCTCTTGTGACAATTTATGCAACAAAATTTACGCATAACTTGCAGAACAAGTTATCAAAGATTTATAATTAGAAATTTATTCTTTTTAGTCTTCATTTTAGTTATAAAAGCAGAACATATATTTAAGAAATTTCAAAAAGAGAAGAACAGTAATATAGATATACAATCTATAGTCTAAAAATATGGCCAATTATATAGTAATAATAGTATAGGTGCACTATTCTAAAATACTGAGTACCTTGAGTCGCAAGGTACTCAGCATTTTACAGTACTCGCAACAAATGGATCATAATTTTATAGTAACTGATATCGTGGTATGATCTCAAGAAGATATATTATGATGATACATATTTCAATAGATTATTTTGTACACCTACCCTAAAAACCCATTGCAGAATTACAATGAATAAAATAGAAATACCTAATAGATGACATTACATGCTGTCCCAATAAGTACTGAACTGAATGAAGACCGCATTATTTTACCGGTAGAGGCCAAATACATAGGTTAATAGATTCCGATTTGCCTAATCAATAATTCATCAGAAGAGATAAAAATATAGTAATCTAACTGAATTACAAAAGTTTTCCTAATGAAACGTCAATAACAATACTAGATTATCATTATTCGTATTTCAAACTGATGAGAAACTGGATATAATTCCAGCATACCCAAATATTTAATATTTGTAAGTTATATTTCTTATTATTCCGTATTACGTTGATTGGTCAGTAACTACTATTTCTTTTTCCATAAAGCCATGAACTTGATTAATCTTATATCGATATGATTTATATACTGTTATAGCTAGTAACTCATAATAATATTTATAGTTCTAATGGGTATAACATTAAATAAAATATGAACCACTTACAGTAAATAATACTATATATTGAAAAGTTCTATATGTCCGTAAATTTACTGTTAGATAAAACGAGTTTAAATATATAACAAAGGGCGTAAAAGCGTGATTTATGAAAACTTATAAAAATTATGGGAAGTATGAAACGTCACTCATGATAAAATATGGCCTGGTAGAAAATTAAAATATAAAATTATGGTTCAACAACTAAAAATAGACCCAGTCTGAAAGAAATATTGGCCTTCAGTTTTACTATTTTTGACAAGCGTGCTGCTGCAGTACGATACAGCATACAGGGCAGTAACTGTTTATTGAATTTTCTAAATTCTATACTTATGTTTTAGGTATTTATCCAAAACAAATAAATTGAGGGATACGTCTTTAATTTTAATTTCGGGATATAGTAAGTATTTCAATATCTACAACCTAATCTAATGAAGTGTTTCCTATTACCTGTACGCAAAAAAATATTCTCATAGACATTTCTATTACAATATTTGGAAGTATCGTAAATCTTAGGATTTATGATGGAATTACAGATATCAAAATACTTTTTATTATTATAGAGAAAACTTGATGTAAGTATATGAAATATGATTTTATACCACATGTGTATAACAGTGTTATATACATGTAAACCAAAACGTGCATGTTTTCTTGTAATATATATTCAATTAATTGCCATTTCCTTAAGCGAGAATGACCGAGACATGCGAGAATCTACTTTCGTCGCGTTTCAGCTTGAATTGGACTAGTCCCAATTATTTGAGACTAGACAAGACAGAGGCGGCTAATATTTGTATTTGTATCGCAGTAATACTAGCAGATCAAGCAGCGTTTCGCAAATATTTAAGTTAATACTTTTATCTTTAAATGTAAGATGTATTTGGCTAAACGAAAAAGAAATGTTTAGAACTTAAATAATGGACAGATTAGTTCTAGTACTTGGCCATAAAATTTCCATACAATGAATGTGCATTGCATAAAATTTACGAATGGAATTCTCGCTTTTAAGAATAACTTGTTGGAGCTTAAGCTTTACTGATAATGGGCTATACATCTGCGAGGTCGCAAGGCGTCATATATCAAGCCGTGTTGAAGGCATTAATTACCTAATGTATACTTTAAGACTTGCGCCGCATCGGTCAAAAATGATCGCTGCCTATCACGCAATTTTAGTGCGGTTCATTGTGACTGGGCGTCCAATCAAAGGGGCAATTTTAACTTCCAATGTTCCTGCTTCCGAAAATCTGTGAAAATATGTATATTAGCAAGACCCAAAGAGGGCACTACGGTGTGTTAATCACCACTACTAACATTCACGATGCCCATTAGGCAATCACGTCGCAACATCGTTCATCGAATCCACTACCTATGGCACTCTGATGAGCGGAAAATAAGCGCGAAACCGGTCAGTGTCTGGTATTTGCTCACGATGAACGAGGTGGCGACTCCTATGGAGATCCCGATGTAATGCTACGCCAGTCGGGGCATATTGACCGTGGAGTAGTTGTTTTCGGCATCTCCTTCAAATAAATAAGTAGGATTGTCTTCCTTAAAGACAATAGAGGTTACTCCTGTAATGGCACCTGCGGAAAAGCAGGCCGTTATCTGTCTGTCTATAATAATTGTCAGACAGATAGTAGCACAGACCCAAAGAGGGCACTACGGTGTGTTTCTCACCACTATACTAACATTTGACTAGTGTTGATAGATATAAAACGAGACGAGAATTGAGTTTACTACAACACTATAAGTTCCGTACGAAACATTTATGACTACACATTTATGTTTTTGTAATTTTATTTCCAAGGATTCTGTACAGTATTCAAAACATGATTTGAACGTTTTCTAGAAAGAACTATTTTGTAACAGAAAGCGGTTGGTCAAAAACATTTAAAGTACCTAAACCGTGTACAAAAACGTGATAAAATGCAATTCTAAATTTTTCAGACAGCACGGCATTTCTCTAACATCACGTTCATGCCATTATTTTTTTTATTTTATTATTTTGCTAAATTCCCGTTTCAAACAACGACATTACAAATATTACTTTAATTTTAAAATTAAATAAGTTATATATTTATTACATATGAAGTATGAATTTTGGTTTAACCGTATAGATGGGCCAACAACATGACAAATAAAATAGCGATATATATGACAAATCACATCTGGCCAACAAAAAGGACATAGTTGCCTTCACAAGTAACATACCAGCTAACTGTGATTCTCGAGAACCGTACAGGCACGATTCCATAATTTTTTTTTTCTTCAAGCGTATATTAATACTTACATTATAAGTATTAATATACGCTTACGTAAGACGTATTATAGAAAAGGCCTATTGTTTTGCTAGTAAACAAACATTTCTTTACTAGTACAAAAAAGTAACCGTTTATACCCATATATCCATATAACGGATTAAAAAAGTCATGTAGCCATGATTTCTCAGAATTGTCAGTTTGAAAGTAAACGTCACGTGAGATTGATTTTTATACAAGTATAAATATCTGAAGAAATAGAGTTTTAATTTTGAAGCTTGAGGAAGTACAGCATATGTCACTCAGAGTATAAAGCTCCTTTATGTGTTTCGCCCAGTTTACACAGTCTTGGCTAACTCCTCGGCTGTGTAAGCTTGTGGGATCAACAAATAATGTTGGCTTTCTACTCCTAGTAACATAATATATTATTTTCTCCAACCGTCTTAAAAAACGCTCGTTTTGATATCCATATCTAGCATTAAAGTTATCATTTTCATTACTAGGGTGAAAATGAATGGGTTCTAGGCAACACTGTTAAATCTACAGAATCTACAATTCTTAAGAGTATAATAATACTTAGGTACATTATATTATGTAGGACGTATTATAGAAAAAGCCTATTGTTTTACTAGTACAAGTTTTAGATGATTTTGACGCTTGAAAAAAAAAATAGTGTACCTACGTCACACGGAATATACAAAGCCCTTTATGTGTTTCTCCCGGTTTACAACACCCTCGGCTAACCCTCGGCTAACGCCTCGGTTGTGTCAGCTTCTGGGCTCCACAAATATGTTCGCCTTCTACTCCTAGTAACATAATATACTATTGTCTTCCGCCGGATTTAAAAGTGAAATGACATCTGTCACGTTTGTTAATGTCAGATTATGTAGATATGTTTAAAGATAAAGCTACATGATATTCAGGCATAACTGACAGTTTGTTTATTTATTAATTTCACGTTTTAGTAAAATCTAAACAAATGTCATGACTGCACTGATATTTATTTGAATGACGATTTAAAATTGTTTGTAAAGAACATTAAAATAATGAAAAAGTATTCATCTCAGATGATTGGAGAGAAAATAGTATCTGTTATTCGGATAAAAACTAATGTTTTCGACTTGATTTGTATTCACTGAGCTACGCTTTGGGCTACGCTGCCACTCCTCCTCGTAAACACAAACAACTTCTCATCAGAAAAAATATCACTTTATCCTAATAACACAATATACCATTAATCATACGAGTACCTGTAGGCATTTTGTTGTTTGGAACATTTTTATAACATTTTTATTGTAAAAATGATGTTTCTATATTTTATATTTTTAACTTTTAATTATTAGATAATAGTATTCAGTTTTCATCAGTACAAATGTTTCTACTCAATAACAGATAATCGAATTGTATGTTATCGTTATCGGTACATCTACAATTCTTATGACTAAGTACAAGTAAAGGTGAGAGTCTTAAGTAGAATATTTAAGCCAGGCACTGAAATGTATATGTTTCCCATTCTCCCTTAAAAAACGTATTCCGCATAATAAATTTTATATATTTGCATTGTAGAAAAATATATTAATTTAAGGCTGTGCCTATGTACCTATCTATGAAAAACTATAAGGTTATACTTTCTCGTTAAAAAATTCGAAAGTTTTCTGTGGTAAAATAATGTTGTAGGGTAATTTAAATACCAAAATATACCCACCTGACAAAATTACAACTAGTAAATAAATGATTAAGCCATCCCTCTCAATAATTACGTAATTGTATACCTTCAAGTATCAAAGAAAATTAAATTAAACTACTTAGAAGAACGTTAGAAGGTAATTTGCATCTCAAGTTCTATACAGAACGGTTCTGTTCCCTATAATTTATACACGTGGGCCTTCTAGTTACTAATTATTGTAAGTACAAATTTACAGAAGGACTTTGTTATTTATGTGACCCACTCAATAATGCAAAAGGCTTCGCTCTTGGACTGCTATATTTTGTTATCATTCCGAATTTAGTTAGTAAACCCAGTACGGACTAGGGAAACTCATACATCATCTTAAGATAAATTTAATTAAAAGGGCGCATCTATTAGTCCTACGGTTCCCAGAGAAGTACCAACAGAATATGAAATTAATTTTGAATCCATTAGATGTAAGCAGCTACGAAAGATGTATTTAAATTGCCAGTTCGAATATTATAAAAAGCGATAACAACATATCTACCTAAGTAATTACACAGTGTGATCAATTATATCTGTAACTATTCACTTGAGGCATTCAGTTAGTGTTTTCCTTTTTATTGAGTATATGGCCGCACCTCTGATAATATAAAACACATTAGAAAATAGTTCTTTTCTAACAAAGCCAGAATAGCCAAATATAATGGCCAATTTCTTATTAATTGTATGATAATTTCATTATAAAAATGTAAGATGATGAACACGATGAGCTTAGTTTCATAAAAAATTGAATTTCGTTTCGAATCGAATTATCATTTGTTAGACTATTTATGCGTTACTAGTCAGATTTACATTTGACCACTGCTGCTTAGCTAGGTAGCTAACAATTTAAGTGACATGATATTTATATAATAGATACAAAACTAAATACGTATTATGTTGTGTCAGATTATAACTTAGTTAAGAAACTAAAACCGCGTTGATAATAATTATTGTTAACTTACTTGTTAAAATGGTATACTTATAAATTTCCAATTATTTCTCAGTTTAAAATTTTTGTTGTATTCTGTTTTCACATTTCTTTAGAAGTTTATACAACTCAATGGCATTATGCTAATCCTTAGCGAAAAGAATTTCGGTTAAACGACAATCTGCACCAATTATGCAACCTACAATTTACTAAGTTGATTCGAAGGCGGCGCTGGAAAATCAATGCGGCAAAGTTAGCATTTTCAAACTTCCAACAAAAATCGAGCAATTTGTTCAACTGCATGGTACAAGTGACCTGATTAGCTGGCGTTTTATCATAAAATCCTCGCCTAAGCAAACTTTAAGTCGCTGATGGTTTTACAAGTACGTATTTAGTGTCTCCAATTAACAACAATTTTTCTGTGAAACTTGTTATCAAGTCCATTCAATTTTCTTACTATTAAGACTCTTCTTCTACTGTGCAGAAAGAATGTAATAGACGCTGTTTCCCCTTAAATATCTATTTCTTAACGATAGACAAATGCTATTTCAGAGAGCATGATAAATTTAATCATATACCAAAAATGAAACCAATTACTATTTAAATAAGATCAGTAGAAAGCTCAATAGAAAAAAAGAGAAATTGTCTGAGAGAAAACCATTTCCTCCTGACATTTAGTTAATAATTTCTCTCACTCTCTCACCCTTTTTCAAGTACGAATTCATCTTAACTGTTTATTTCATGAATGCCGATAAGTTTAATTCAAAATTCTCGATATAAACAGACTGTCTGTCTGTCTGTCTGAGATATTTAAACGTATTAAGACTCATAAATCTATCTCAGCTTTCTGGATTATTCCAGTTTCCTCGAGGCTTCTTATATCGGATTCTTTGATAGGGACTATGGAAGTATTTCTTTCATTTTAATGTTTCTTCCAATTGCTCCTCTTGTTCTCCATATTACTGACAACAAAATCAACGCAATTCTATATAGTATAACTGAAATAACCAGAATCATTTATTTGGTTCAATACCTGTGGTTAAACGATCACTATCTTATGTCACTATGTTTCTCTCAAGATGTGTATATGTGTTTCTCTCATATGGGTATAAGTATGAGATTACTCAAAATAAATGCAGTAAGGTGCTCCACTACTACTCCAGCAATGTTCATCTCAATGTTTTTTGTTTTGCCAGCAGATAGTAACAGAAGTGACTTTGATAATACTTCAGAAATTCGTTTTATACTACCTAATACATTATCTGATCATGATTGTTGTTCTCTAAATTTATTTTTGGATTTGAGCTCCTCATGACTCTTTTATCATACCCAAGATCCTATATTGACTACCTACTTCATTGGAACAAAACTGCTACTAAATGTTAAAGGTATCTGTACACGATCCCTTTCGATCCGATTTAAATTTCTCATTAGTTTGTATAAGTCCATTCTCCAATTTACATGAATTTCTGTACCGCTTACAAACAGGTCGCAACTTTCTCTTTGACCACTTCTTGTTGCAGTGTCAATGAGTTTCCGTTTGTTGCCTTCTACCATAAACTAACTGTTAATACTTAGGTACTCTATTCACTCTAAAATTAAAGGCAATGAATTGGCACTAAATTATCAAAGGCATGCAGGCCCTTATTTTTATATGTGACATTACACCAAATAATTTTTATTTTTCGCTCTTATAATCCTTAAGTATTGATTAAATACAAGTTAGAATATTTACAACAATTATAATTTATTGAACATATAAGTTTAAATACCTTTCAGTACCTATACTTAGTATATAAGACTAAATATCAAATTTTTTTCTTCAAGCGGGTGATTAATCTAGGAACGAACCTAATAGATTATTGTCCTTATGTACTATTTTCAATGTTTATAGATGAAGTAAATAGTTCTTTAGTTTACCTATTAGACTTCCAAGTCCATTCCTAGCAGGCCCATTACAAAAACAAGATCAATTAGTGCCTTCGCTCTGTGATCTCTATATTACAAATTACATTAATTATTCAGTTAATATGCTATAAACCGTCGATTTGTGCCAGAAAGGAATTTTAAAATTATTCGTTGTCAATTGGGCGCTACCGGTTTAAAACCAGCACGTGCATCCCAACGTATAATTTCGAGAAAATCCTTCTACCCGTAATTTAGAATATAAATTATAACCAGTTCCTATCATCGGAGCAGCTATGTTTTTATAATGAATGCTTCAACGGCTATATAATGAATCTCATCTCTTTCGAGAGATTTTAGTTCTTGTAACCAGAAATATACACAAGAATCCGCTGCCTCTCTGGAGGTGTGTAATTATCAAGGTAGGCCAACGGAAGGTAATATAGACTCGCAGTAACCTTGATTCTGCTTTACTCTATATCTCTTTCCTCTGTCGACTGGTTCTTGAAACTGCCTGGGTGTGGTGACTTGGAGAATGTTAAACAACTAAATAAAATTGATACAGTTTATAACAGCGTTACGGCAACTAACTCTCTCTTAATTTTGGAGTCACGATCTGCCTCTGACATTTCCAAGTATCCAGTCGGCTGATAAACACGGTCGAATATGATTTCTCTTTGTTCTTTGTTTAACTTGGCGTCAACACCAGTGTGTGTCAAAACTTCAGTAAAATATTTCAGTGTAATGCAAAATTTCGCCCATTTGTAAATAAATCCAGAATTTCTATTTCTTGGAAGTTGTGTTTGAAGAAATATCATCAGATAATTTTAAAATTAGTCACCATCTGTTAAATCCGAATTATTAACTTTCTAAATATTTGTGTTTACATGACAGGAAATGTTATTTTGTAAGTAAACTGCCACGGTTTCTCCACTCGTAAATATTGGCAGTCGCAGATGAAAAGTATCTACTTTTACTATATTTTCATATAATGCTGCCACAGAAATAAAAAAATTGGGATATCCTTTTTTAGACGAAATATTTTCGCTGTTTTCAGCGAAGAATATTGTTTTCAGAATATTTTGTTAAAAGGCTGTTTAACTTTTTTTATAGTATAGTTTTGATATTATGTATTGGCTTATTTAACTGCTTATATCTTCTTTATATAGGAATTAAGCCAAAAAGTTATTAATGAAATTATCAAATAAGGTAAAAGGAATGTGACCAAAAATTATTATTTTTAATGTAATCTAGAAACTTGTTTAATATTTCATTATTTAAAAGATATAGATAAACATTATTGAAAAGAAAAATCTATTAAAGATAATAAGTTGAGGTTATATGAAGATATTATATCATTGTAATTCAATGTCGGGGGTGCATATTGCACGCAAAATATTTGTTTTCGCCATATCTTAAAAATAATAAAGTTATTCCTTTGCGTACGTACCTAGGTAATAGCAACGATGAAAATTAAAAACTTTATTGAACCATAATATTTACAATTTCATTAATAATTTATTTCTTAGTTGACTTTTTGGCTCAATTCCTATATAAAGAAAGATATAGACTGTCAATGAATACAACTTTTTTTTCATTTGAAACTGGCGGTAGGTATTTCATTTCTTAACAATTGACCGGTAGCAATTGTCTTGCGTTAAGAGTCCATTCACTAGGTCGAAATAAGCCCTAAATCGGTGTTCGTCTCGTGTCTAATTATAAAAAAACTATAAAAGATAGCGACTTTTAGTAAAAAAGTATTGAAAGATAAGACTTTAATCTAAGTCCCTATAGTAGTAATTTTTGGTATTTCTTTTTATTTTTAAAATTCCAGGCAAACAATCTTGTACTAAAATAGCGTATTTTCAAAAATTATTTTCTCTAAAATACATGTATTAAACAAAAATTTGCTACTATAGGGATCTAGTTTATCTTTTGATCTTTCCGGTGATAAATAATTTATAACATTAAAAAGAAATTTTGTTGCAATTATAAGACAAATCCGATACCCTTACAATGAGGGCTAACTTTGTTCCCATGTGCCTTTTTACTTCGGCTTTACGTGCACCTCCGAAATCTTAATAATTCGATAGTTGGAATATATAAGTCTCCACCCATCGGCCCCCCATCCTCTCAATCCGACCCAACATTCATGCCTGTCAAATCTACAGAGAATGGACCCTTAATAGTATGAGATGTGTGATATTTCTATAAGCACTTGAAAACTTTTTCCGCAACACACTGATTTTAAGATACAAATGTAGGCAGTAAATGAAAGTTAATCGTAGTTTTTACCCCAAAAATCTGTCAGAGTAATTATTTAACATGTTGGCATAGATTTTCAGTTTTATTCAAAATGTGTCGCAATGTGCACATATAGTTATAACAAGTATATGTCGTATAACTTCATTAATAACAAGCATACATTTAAAATCGTGGCTATACTTATATACTCGATAATATTTTAATTTTTGAATTCTAACCGTATTAATTCCTTTAGGTTATTCCCCTTAGAAGTAACTTAAACAATACAAGAATATGCAATTATCAAGAACATATTTTTAAATTCTATGGGCATATACCTAAACCACACATCATTAAAATTAATTCACTGATATTTCCAACACTTTGTATAACTACACCCTTATCCGCGTTGTAAATCTATCTAACTTGTCACGTCAAGGAGAGCTAGGATAAAAATAAATGGGATACCTCTTATTATGCCCGACATGTTTTTTATGGAGATGAAAACCATTTCAAGGCAAAAGTCCTTTATTAACGCATCTTTGTTCCTATTGTGGGCAAAGTGTTATTAAAACCCAGAAGAAAAAATGTTTCCGCACCAGTGCCACATTTAATAAGATATCTTGTCGCATTACCTTGCCGGCTATGAATACTCTCCTCCAACCCCATCGTTAGGCGACTTTTCAGCTGAGCAGGCAACGGAAAATTCTGTGTGGTATTCTGCTACTCACACTGAGAAGGAAATAAATAATCAATTATTGTACATGGATGGTACAATTCATTGAGAATTGATCTCTTTCCTTAAACAGTAGGCATACATCTTCTCCTCTCAGTTTTTTAAGGCTTACCGAGGGATATTGTGTAATATTAAACGAAAGGAAACTTTGTTCATAATTTAAGTACGATGCTATTTGGCGTATGTAACGTCTAACGGTCTGTATCTTTAAGAATTAATGTTATTACAGTAGTTGTTACCATCCAGTACTTAAATGGGTACATAATGTATTCGAAGGTGCATGTACAATGAATTTTTTATGATATATATACAGGGTGGCCCCAGTCCCATAATTCCTATGCCGTAATAAACAAAAAAATATATATATTAGGATCTCATAGAGCCTAAGAGAGCGCACATTTTAAAAATATATGTAGTCATATAGGGTTAGTGATGGAAAATGCTCGAGCATTTATTTTTTGAGAACGCAAATTGAGCACAAACCAGAATAAACGAGAAAATACGAGCATAAACTAGAAATTCCCGAGAATTTATTATCAGTATAGCCGAATTAGGCTTTTTAACGTTTTTTGTCAATGTTTCTAATTTTTCTCATTTATTCTCAATATTCTCGAAAATATTTTGATTTTTCTCAATAATTTCAAAAATATTCCCAATCTTCTCAATTTTCTCGAGAAGATTACAAGTTTTCTCAATATTTTCACCTTTATTAAAAAAAAAACTATTTTATGTTAAATAGTTATAAAAAAGAGTAAATACAAATAAAGCTCAATACAAGAGGAAAAGTTTGTAATCGGTAGAAACAAATAAGTACCTTCACGGTACACATATCGGCAATCGCCGTCTTTGTTTACTCTACATTTCAGATTATTACGACAGAAAGAGATAATAAATTCTATGGTGTAGCGGCGGCCCGGCTGTGAATCTCGGGAAATAGGTCGCAAGTCGCAATATTGCCACTTTTACCTCTTAACGGCAATTTGAACAATGTGTCTCGATTGTGCTTGGAGAACATTCACGAAGTTTCAAATAAATTTGCGCGCACTTTCCCGGCCGAACGTTTTGGAGCACATATTGAGCATTTTGGAGCACATATTGATCATTTTGCCGAGAATTTTCGAGCATATTCAAGGGAAAGTTCTCAATATGTGCTCCAAAATGCTCGGCCGGGACAGTGCGCGCAAATTGATTTGAAGCTTCGAGAATGTTCTCCAAGCACAATCGAGAACGTTCCCTCATTTACAACACTATATAGGGTGCTCTATCAAACTTATGTTTTTTTAAATGGAATAACGTATTTTTATATTTGAATTCGGATCATTATTCTGAATTCGCCAATATAGGATTTACTAGTATTATATAGAGCGGTTCAAAAAATATGAGCATTTTTGTATCTTATTCGTAATGATTTGAGCACACTCTATCCTTTTTAAGGAAATAAATACTAGACAATTTCTAACTCCATTAATTATGCTATATAGTTTAGTTTTACTTTCTATAGGATTTCCTTCAAAATAGCTTTACTTGTATACAGGGCGAATCAAAACTCGCAACCCCAATTTTCTCAATTTTTATAAATTAAATTTAGTATAGTAATTTTACTATATGAAATATAAATATAATAGTAATGATATAAATATAATTTTCATTAGGGTCTCTCATGACACTTTCTATTCTATGAAGCATTCCCTATACCTAATTGCAACTGTTTTTAATATATTTGGTTTGATCTAACCACGTTGTTTTATTTGATATAGAAATAATATCAAAAGAAATTTTAGCCTGGCATTGCAACGAAAAATTATAATTTGCATATTTCGACAAATCACATATGACGTTGACATTATAGCAACATTGTAACATAATAGTTATTTATGTAATAAGGATCATAAAGACAATCATTACGGTATTAGCCGTGAATATTATCAGACGAGACGTTAGCCGAGTCTGATAACATGGGGTGTACCGTAATGAGTTTTTATGATCCAAATTACATACAAAATTTTATCCGGTCGTGGCATCAATGTTATTATATTTTTCTAAAAATAAAAATTTTTGTATTTTTGCAACAACAGATGCGATAAGTTATTTATCTGATGGTACTAATAACTACACCTATTTGAATACTCTTCAAAAATACAAAAAACATACTTGTCCGCCCAAATCAATTTCATTAATAAGATGCCACTTAAGTGAAGGTTATTAATTATCGCGTTTTGTTCCTATTGACTTAAATCTGTGTTTCAAAAGAAATGCATCAATTCTAGGCTAAAGAGAGATTCTTAACAAATCTGATTAATTTTATTACGAAGTCTCAGAAAATTTACATTTCCCTTAAAACAACAATGAAATAATTTGGTTAGACTTTAGTTGTTTGTGTTAACTTATAAATAGGAAAGTTACTATCAAGTTACTAATCAGAACTTAAATTTATAAGACAGTTTAATAGCGCTTTAAAGACCAACCAGAACTAACTAGTTCCCTGCTTTTAAATTATTAAGGATATCACATCAATGTAACCCTCTTAAACAAAATATAAGGTATTAAATTATTTATATATATGCACATTAGATTTTAACTAAATCAATCAATACCAGGTACTAGACACGTTCGGTAACAGGTCACTCATTAGTAGTCATTTGTCATAACACTACTAATTTTATTATTAATATTTTATTATTAACAACGAGATTAACAATAATATGATTTTGAAACACACATATTAGAGTCAAAGAGATTCTGTAACGCAGCTTATTAATTAGTCATAACACAGTAATGTTATTATTAACTTTAATAGAATTTGGAAACAAATAGAATTCGAGATGACTACTACAAATTCTTACATACGAATATTTCCAATAACACTTTGTGGTCAAGAGTGCCATCAACTTTTAATTTTTAAACGGAACACCCTAATTATTTTTTCTAAATTTTTATAGTATAAAATTTGCTATACGGTTGTCTGTTTACTATTGGATATATTACTATTTTTCATGAAAACCAAAATTAATACGGAAAAGCTATGTACAGCCCGGATAAAAAGTCTGGAACACAATTATTATTTCGGAATTCGCAAATATTTTGGGAAATTCCTCGGACAGGTCGATTTTTAATTTTAATTGCGCATCTTTTGACTTATGACGTCATCGCTGCTTGAGTTATGACGTCATCTACTGTTTTTGTAACGCCTGTAGCAACTAATTTATGTTGTCTTTCCAACACACTATACGCTTGCGACACACTCTTTTGGTCATAGCTTTCTTATTATTATAGATAGATCCAGCAAATCCTATATTAATGTATTTGTAAGATAACGCCCTAACCAAAAATGAAAAAATATATAGGGTGTGCCATTGAAAAAACTAGTAGATTACATCATAACCCAAGCAGCGATGACGTCATCGCTAAAAAACCAAAGTCAAAAGATTTACCCATGAACCCATAGAAGTATTCCCATGAACTTCTTCTAAAGCATACGCCAGTTTTGCTAATTCTTAATTACATGTAGAGCTTTTATGATTTTTTACTTTTATTTACAAATAAATGGCAACTTTCCATAAAGACTTGTTTATTAAACTGAAATTATCTAAATTTTTCAGTTATTTTTATTTTAAGAAGTGTAAACTAATACATTTTATAAAAATAAATAGCCTTACAATATTTTTTCCGTCAAAGGAGTGCGCAAATCGGGTATTTTTCATAAAAGTGGGTTTTTTGCAAAAACTACGCAACTTAGGTATAGGGAAAGCTATTATAAAATTGTAGAGTCTACAGAAAGGCATCTAATGAAATCATAAAACACAGGGTGTTCCATTTGAAAAAGTCGAGATTTTTTAAATTTTAAACCATCAGGTTTGGCACGATTTCTGTTGCCCCCTGTATATCGCAGGTCAACTTTTGATACGTTTTTCGAAAGAGCCATCTTCACTCTACAGTTTCTGAAAAAAAATAATTTCTAGCTGTCATACAACCATAATTATGTCAACTATTAGAAGTGACGAAACATAAGAAAAAAAAATTAAAAGTCAAATATCTCGAAAACTATCAATATTTCAATAGCAGTGTTATGCACAAAGTCCCACTAATTTTTTACGTAGAATTCGATAATGCCATAAAAAATATAGGTTTCCATTTAAAAAAATTAAGTTGGTACCTGTCCAGGAAAAACTGAACACCCTGAATATGTAAATATATTTTCATTTTGTGCAGCTCGGGATATTAGACAACCCTGTAGAAAAAAAAATTAAGTTATCTCTTTTATTAACCCAAATATTGGACTTACGCGCACTAGGTGGACACCCTGTATATCATTCATTATTCACCAAATATTCGTTTGAAACTATGTTACCTGTAAAATACTAACAATTAAGGATCACAATAGTAGTTGTAGTATGAAAGGACTAAATTTTGCACCAAAAAACAATTGTGTGAGAAGGAATGAAAAGAAACTGTTTGTTGTTTTAATTTAACTGAAATAAAATAACTATGCAATAACTTGACCTAGAATAAGTGAAGTTCGATAATAATTATGAGCGCCATTTCCGAATAGATTGTATAATTGTAGTAAGCCTACTCTGCGTAAGATCTAGCAGGTGCTATTAGAGGAGTAGGTTTACTACAACTATACAATCTGCAGGAAATTACGCAAAATATAATTTAAACTAAAGAATCATTCGAGATGTATGTCCAGATATATATTATTCCAGGTTTAATTATATTTAACAATAATTATTATTCCTCCACAGTAACAGTAATTCTTGTATACGTTGGAATTAATTCCAAATTTCTACCTTTACGTATAAGAGGTTGCAAGTGCAGAAAATGTAATAGAAAAAAGTTAGACTGAGTAAATATTATAACCGAAAATTAGAATGCATAGAAGCTGAAAGGCGGCCATTTTAACAACGGAAACCCCTAAGAACGATCCTGGTCATATGTGATGAGAAGTGTATATATGCTACCATTTTATAGCAGTTTATTCCCTTGATTTTTCTGCTCTACTGTGCAGTATTTTAGTAAATGTTGGCTATAAACTATATTCACCTACCGAGGAAAATGGTGTAGTTAGAGGATAAATGTAAAAATAGAGCAAATGTAGTTCTATTCTCGGCAATCGCAATACTAAAAATCCTCGGACGGCAATGATGTCTTGAGTTTTATTTTAAGAACTAAGAGCGGCTTTAGCAGACATTGTGGATGGTTAAATACAAGGTGGCTGTTTCTATCTCCACCGCATTCAGCCTTTTATTCCATTGTTAGCTGTATCAGGTTCATTCACTGACTTCCTCGATAGCGTTCTGGCTCCGATACGGACATTTTATCATTCAAAAGTAAATACCAGTCTTGTGGTGTGGCTAAATTAATGAAAGTAAACATTTCAGAGTTTCTATAAGATTTGTCATGGTTTATGGGGTTTTCTGTTAAATATCTAGAAGAATCCAATATTGTCATCAAAGTGATAAACTGTTTTAGTTGTTTTGCTTTCCAACAAACACAAATTTTAAAATATATAAACAATTCTATTTATGAGTGTGCAACTTTTGCTCCTAGATTGAAACTTGTATATCAAAGTTATTTGGTGTTTACCAATTATGCTTACCAAGATATATAGTATTTTCTGACCGTTAGTGAATACTAAAAATATTTCCTATAGGCACTTTTTTCGCTTTATCATCGAATAGCCATGACCTTGATATAACCACCTTTGCCCTAAGCCCTAATTTACCTATCCTGTATCTCTTAGTGTATCCAGGATCACAATGATAAGAAGCGAATTCGTTACACCCTGTATTATAGCGAATATAAATTACACCATTAGCGAATTTGGTACACCTTGCATTAAGTGTATGTATTTAGTTTGGACATGAAGCACTTTTATCAATTCTTTGACACTGTATCTTTTATCAAACCACTAGCGCTACTTGATCAACAGCAATATTTGAAGACACGATGAAGGCAAAGCGATTAATACATCTGGTTCAATGATTACCTACTACTGGCGCTAGGAAAGTTGGGCATATTTTTCTTCAACAGATGGTCACATGATAACTGTAACAGCTGCTAGACTGATCACATGCAGTCTATGCTTCAATTTTTTGTCAGTAGATAACGTCAGTAATAATATCTTCGAATGAGACAGAATAATCTAAGTAAAAACATAAGTATCTCTGTCACGACACTGTATTTAATGTTTTATTTTTAAATATGACGATTCTAGAGTTTGTATTATGTTATTTTTATCCCTTCAACATTATTCTTCAGAAATATTTTTCAAACAGGTCAATTATAGAAGCTATAAAAATCGTTAAATAGCCCTCACTAACTATATCTCCCAAAACAGTCCGTGATACATTAGACAATATCAACAGTGTTAATTAAGGAGGCATTACCTTATCTTTATAGTTAACTTCTTTTAAATTAAATGGATATTCTTAGTACAGATAACAATAAATTGAATCGAAAAATGATTTACAAGAACGCAGTTTGAGATATAAAAGCTATTAATTAAAAATTATGGGGGAACATGAACGGAAAATAACAAGAAATAAAGATATTTGTATTTTAAATGTCTTTAACGCAAGTGAATAAAGAGATTAGGCATACAAAATAAGGCATTTAAAATCGTTTCTTTTGTCCTTGGATTGTTTATATTGGAAGACTTAAGGATCCCATTAAAAGTCAAAGATATTTCTCTTATTACTTATATATTCCTAATGACAGCTATCTCTTGGGGTAAACCATATACAAAAAACTTAAGATTTCCAATAAATCAATTATAGTGTAGTGTATAATGGTGGTTGGTACGGTATTGGTGTTGGTAACAGTATTACCGTATTGGTAATTTTGGATTTCTCGCAAATTTTTTATATCAAATATGTAGTACCTACTGATTTCATACATAGCCTTACAAATATTTCTTCATTTCAGAACTAATACCGGGAATAAGTATTTTTGAACATTAAAAGCATTCCCCTTAATTAATAGATGCAGTAGGATTTATTAGTTCATTACATTTCTGCAAAATGTGACTGTAATAAGAAAATATTACAAAAAGTCTAATATACATGGAAAGAGAAATTTTGACGTAAAATATTTTTTTGGTAATTAGGTACCTACTTAGTTGTAATCTTCGAATATTGCTTACCATAATTTTTTTGACCGGGAATTTTACAAAACTGAATAATATATTTCTTTTTGTAAACAACTAGGTCTTTAGATATAGAAATAATTTAAATATAAGAATATTTCCCAGTAAATTTCATTTTTCAGCCGATAAGGGCATTTTGGGTATTTTAAATGTTTAAAACATCTAACTTAATTTTGTACATATAAATTATTAACAACGATTGTTCATTATATGGTCAAAACAAGAATCCAAGCAATACACTTCATCAGTTATAAAATTGTTTACATGACTTTAAAGGGCTAAAAACATTTATGACCTTGCAATTATGTAATCACAGTAAATCACAGTAGTATAAACTATGTTGAGGTACATCAAAATTACAAAAAAAAAACATATATTTATGGAAAATAACATTGTGTCTATCCATGTCTGTAACTTATTTGTGGTGCGTTTTCATAATTCATAGTTTCTTTTGGAATTACACCACCTGTAAAGTAACAAATTCTTATCATACAAACGTTCTACTAACGGAGAGTTGAGGATCAACTTGAATTTATCTAATATTCACAGATTTCGCAATTCTTGCAACCATCGGAGTGCACTGAAAATGAATTAAGGATATTTGGAACTATAGAAAGCTTGCAAAAGTTACCTGCTAATTTGAGAACTTACCATTTGCGACTTATAGACTTTGACAATTTGTATATCACATTCACATGAGAGCTCACATTCTCAGACTTGCAATTTGCAATATACGAATACGAATACCAAACTACGCGCCCACGCCGCCCGCTCTACTCGATCTCCCACTACCTAAGCATGTCGGTGTGACATGCTCATCGCGTTACACTTTTCATCAAAACACATATACCTTCGCCATCCTATAAACGTATTCAAGGCTAATATTATTTTATTGCGTATTATACAGTGGTTCTTTGGGGCAAACTTTAGAAGTTTGCCTTGATACTGCACTTTGAATATTTAATTCGTATGCTTCTGGTTTCCTCCTTTTGTTATTTTACAGGTGGTGTAATCCCAAAAGAAACTATGAATCATTGTGTCTATTCTTTATGACGCACATCGCTTGGATTCTTGTTTCGAGTTTATTAATAATTGAGGATATTTCTATACCTAAAGTAATATGCAACGTCTACTTTTTACGTTGACATGGCCTTCAATCGTTCGTACTTTTAAAAACTTGTTGTATTTATTTTCTTATTAAAGTCCTTTTATTTCTTAACAGCATTCAGTTTCATAAGTTAGTTAATTAAACTTTATACCCACATACTTTTTGCAAATATTTATTTAATAATGCTTTATTTAAATAAGCCATCCATGCGTAACTTTTGCGTAACTTTATAGAAATGTTTCTAGCCAGAAATCAATAATCATTGCAAACTGTATTAGTGCCTAGTTCGAATGAGCATTTTAATTTTTTAATTTATTTTCATGAAATACTGAAATGTTCCAACGGGCAACATCTGACCTCGAAATTGTCTTTGGAACTTGACCTTTAGAAGACCGGTGTCTAATATATAAATATAAACCAGTCTTTGAGAAGAAACGCATTTAGCGCGTCTCAGTTTATCCTCCATTCGCTATAAATAACTCGCCAAGATATTATTCGGTAAAGGAATTTCAGAAGTAATATCTAAAGTACCTAATGATAATTTTCATAAGACCTGAAAATGTTTTCAAATTTACATTTTGTGCTTATTAATTTACGCTACATAGATCAATATCATCGTTCTTAGTACTAACAATCAGTTACATTTCCAAAAGTTTGTGTACAGTAATATCGCCCTTGATATTTACACGTTGAGCTGTCCCTAAAGGCTAATGCTTCCACTCGGAAGGGACGAGACAGCCATCTCTAACAGACGAGCCTGTGAGGGAATTATTATTTCCGGTCCCATTCCTTATTTGTCAGAATTATAAAACTCAGAGGTTTTATTTAATTAGTATCATGATATAATTTAGTTAATTTCTAGTCAACTAAGCTCATTAGTCTTGATTACTCAAACTGACAGAAGTGTATAACCATCGCCAAATGCAAGTGCCACATCAACTACCAATATACGTTCAAATGACAGACCGCTGTTTCGACCACTCAAAGATACCGATTCCTGAGAGCATCTCTTCTCGTGAGTTCATCTTCTATGACATATGGAAATATACTATGCATGAACCTCATGCACGAGTAGCAAACAACCACGAAAAGTGTAATTAATTAGTTTTGACAATACCAATTTTTTTTTTGTTGAAACTTATAGGCTTATAATGTTTACTATTAGAATTTTTAAGTTTAAATATAAGGGATTGTGTGGGTAGAATCGATAGCAGTATGTTTACAATAGTATATAATAATAATTATTATTAGTTTTTCAGAATTCATTTTCTTTAAATTTACTGTCTTCCTCAAGTGATTTCACAACATTGATTGTGATTGTGATCAAGTGATTTAAAGGTAACACTTTTCACCTCAAGTTGAAATGTATTATCATACAGTTATTAATATTTCGTTTTCTTAGAAAACATCCATTTTAGTAATATTATAAAGCATGTATTCAGTAGGTTAAAATAACTTAAAATGGATTCTTGCATCAACATCCTGTCTTTCCAAAAAAAGTTTAAATGTGAATTTCTACCTGCACAACTGACAACTTTAATAGTGAAATAAACTAAATATCCCAGGTAAAAACGTAGGAGTAATAAAGGAATTTCTTACGGTTGACAGCGCCCGTATGCTGCACTATGAAGGGCAGGCCATCCATTGTGTCCGCTTCGAATAGTATTTTTACCTAGCCTGAGGGTGCATCCTGTACAATCATTCCTATTTATTCAACCGCCGACACGGCAAAATTGTGGAGCCGTAAATTCAAAGAAAAACTCCTCTAAAGAGAGGGACGGCCAAACTTAAACACCCTTTTTGCCTGGTTTGTAAGTTTTACAGTCGACTTGAAACAACCCACTTGATCTTGGGAGCAGACTGGGCGTAGCAAATTCTTCGATTCTTTTTTGTTCCATCGGGTTACTTTTAATTAACTTCTCAGTTATTTTAACGAAAACAGACTCTGTCAGTTTCGATAATTTATAACCTGGATGTTCTCGGTTCAGACGGTGATCCGGGAAAACAAAAGCGTGTTTCAGAGTTTTAATTCTATTTGTATCGATTGGATATCTCTTGATCTCTCGCCTAATTTCGTCAATGTCTAAGTTCAGAAGGATGTGAAAGATGAATCTTACTTTGTTGCGCCATTTAATGGTGTTGTGTACCATTAATAATAACTCATTGCATCTTTTCTGTCCTGCCAAAGATATTTCTTAATACTAGGCCGACATGCGACAGGACGTTTAGTAAATGTCAAATGCCAGTAAAAATGAAATGGAGAAAACGTGTATTTTATATTTAGTTAAAAATATTGTCTATATATTAAAATACAATCGTGATATACAAAGATACAGAAATAAATTTAAAAGTAGAATTAGGTATTTAGAAACTGCCTCTTCAAACAGTTGTTATTCATTTACTAAAATTGCTACTAATATTATTCCATTTAACATTTTGATGAAAAGATATTAGGTCAAAATATATTTGAAAATTAAAATATCAACAAAAAGGAAATCATGTACAAGTAAAAATGAGTAAATCACAGGTCGGTAAGTAATAAGGGATGGAAAATCTATTAACCGTCATTATTTACTTAAAATTTACAGCTGAGCTGATTGTTTAAAAGCGGCGTGGTTACCCGCAGCACTCAGGCCGTTCGGCCCATTGTGCCTGGAGCTAGTCAAGTGCTATGGGAAGAGACCCGTGCTGTGCGCATAGGCCAACACCCGTTCTAGGGGAAGCTGTCTAATGTCCTGGGGCAGGAGAAATGCTGCTGCACCCAGATGTTCGTGTCTCTTGTCCATAAGACAGGCACAGCGACAGAGGATGTGTATGGAGCCCTCGTCATCATCTTCGCAAAACTGCATCTTCTAAAGTCATAAGGCCAACAGTATTAAGGAGCTTGTTGAAATGTTCGTGACCTGTTAATAGTCCTGTGGCAATCCTTATGCTGCTAATAGTATTGATCGAGTTGTGTTTGACCAGGGCCCTTCAATTAAGAGCCTGGCTTGTCGCAGCCCAGCTCTACTCGACCATTCTTCCTCAGATCTCTCTTTCTAATCTAGTTTTCTATGGACCTCGCTACATAACTAGGCGGAAGCCCAGACTGCTGAACTGATTCTCTTATGTGCAGGATGAGTGAAAGGGTCAGCATTTCCAATGTTTGGTCCAAAGTTAAGACTATACCTACCTAAATGACAGAACAGAAAGTTCGTACAAACCAATTTTAGTTGCATAATCTACAATAGCTTTAATTTCTCCATTAATTTACTTTATTTCATCAGCAGAAACTAAATTTAAACAAATTATTTTATAAAATGGGTCACAGGCTGTCTTGTCTGTCTAACTTCTTGAATTTTGTCTGGAATTCTATACCTGGTTCCAGGATCTGACATTGATGTGCCAGGGCACATTGCCAGTGGAGTAGTTGTTTCCGGCATCTCCTACAAATAGATACTTTACATAATGCAAAATATTTTTTGTTGTATTAAATGTAAATTAATAAAAAAATGTTAATAAACCCCTAGAACCATAAACCTTGACTAAATTCCAGAACTGAAGAAAATGAAAATGTGCCAAAGCTTATCCTTAACTTGTGTTTAAGTAACAATAGTTAATAACACGGGATGGCTTTACTTAACAAATTATAAAGTAATATGGCTGGTTTATGTGTCTTGAAAGTTTCTTATATTTTGGAACGGATTGATCAATGGTTGGTTTTCTGTCAATATATCTTCAACGTGTAAACAGTATTGGGGTATTTTGCCAATAAATGCGGCATTTGTTATTTCTAGAAAGCTTTGTTTATATATGACTTTAATTCATTCTAGGTTTTGCAAATTTAGGGGAAATGCTGTGGTCTAGTCGTGACGACTGATTGGAATAAGTCTCCAGTGTCTAATAGTGCTTCACAAGTAAATTTTGAAGTTTCAAAATCTTTAACGTTCTCTGGAAAAAAAATAATTAGTTCTAACTAATGCGGATTGGAAAACATTATCCAATTTAATAGTAGAAGGTGCTTCCAATAACACAAAAAAATCATGATGTAACCCTAAGAATAGGCTATAAACAGTTATATGATTTGAAAAGAACCTTCGACAGTTTTAGAAAATGTATTAACTAATAGATCTAGAAATTTAATACAATGGTCCGAAACTACAAATATTACAACAAAAATAATCTTTAAGTTTACCTATGATTATAATTATTCGTAAATGTAACATTTGTCTTGTACGAATGAAAATGATGAGATTTCTATCTTTGTCAAAACAAATCATACCCAAAGTAATGAAGGAATTAATAACGGAATTCTGGTTCGACGGAAAGTTTGAAAATATATTATTTTCCTTCGTTGGATGTTTTTGGGTTAAGATGTAGGTATATCCTATAACCTCGACCTGGTCCGTTTCCATACCTACGAAGCGACCGAACAATGTCCAACACAGTCAAATAAAACGAACTTTTCCCATAACAGGGAGCATTCAATAAAATGTAGAGTAGATCGCTGTAACACGGTCGCAAATCAGTTTTCACTAGAGCTGTAAAGGAAAAGTTGCGTTTCAATATGCAGTAAATCCTTCGATCTAGCGCCACTTTCTGTACAGAGCGACAACACAGTGAAGTTCATAACTTAACTTACCTATAAATTATAAACTCCCTTCATTCAGACACACATCAAATACATTGTGAAGCGAAGCGGTTGCCATGTTGGTTTGTTTAGACATTTGATAACTTGGGAAATATGACAATGCATAACGTCACTTCCCCAGAATACTCACTCCATTGTCCAATTCCTTCGACTCTCCCATTACCGAGATATCCTATACTATACATAGCACTCGTATCTCGAGTGGCTGATGGAATACGGGGAAATTTTTGCGAATATGTATAGTGTAGGACCATTAGTCCCTTTTAGTGTGGGGTCTATAGAAACTTATTACATAATTAATGTTACACCAGGGTAGCTCCGAAATCCTGATGACTCATTAAAGATATACCTACCTAAAGCATGACCCAGCAGATCCGATATTAGATGACTCGAAAATCTTTTTTCCTACTTATGGCAAACACCATACGGTGCAGTTTATTTTAGTTTCGTCATGATAGATGATGAAGATAAAATGAAGCAAATTTGGTTATTTACAATTTAAATGCTTAAAATAAGAATTTGCTATTTATTTTCTAATTAAAATATATTACATATGTACAGGGTGTCCTAAAGTCCTGCCTTATATTAAAATCTGGACCTGAGTAAGAGATATACATACAATCATAAATTTTAGAAAATTGTGTGCAATTCATGTAGGTAGTTTTAAATTTTTACACTTGAATAATTATTTAAAAAAAAATCTGGAATGCCGGCTTTTAATTTTATGTTATCACTTCCATGTTGCAAAAATGGAAGGTTCTTTTTTTCAATTAAATTTTATTTGAGCTATTTCTATCGATAAAATTATTAGTTCTCAATTTCCCAAAGGTTCTTCCAAGTCTTTAATATGAAATTACTTTCTCCAAGTCCACCCTAAACTTAATTTGTTTTAAATACAGACTCGTATAGACTACGATTTCTATTTAATTCTTAGTAGAGTTAATTATTGTAAATACAGTTTGTTGTTTTTTTAATACAGCAGGGTTTTGATTTGAATTTACAGACAATAAAACTATTAGGTACTAATTATTTATAGTTATCCCATTCAAAGTGTAACATTGCTGCGATAGACTATTTAGTCATTCTTTATTTTTTACTCTTACGATAATTGGAGCATATAGATAATTGCTTAAGTCATAAAGTCTTAATTTAAAAATTAACAAGTCAAAGGACTAATTTAACTCGCAATAAATATTCAAATAAAACCTCTCTTCTGAACACACTTTATGGCAGTATAAAAAATCGTATGTGTGTAAAATAATCCACAATTTATGGTACTTCTTTCGAAATGTTTCTGATTCTGGTACTTTAGAGGCAAGAAATTCATCTGCTTCTATGGTAAATTATTTATGTATTATTTATTATTTTCTTAATGGTTTATTTCTTTATTTATAAAAGACTAGAGATAATAATA
The DNA here is from genome assembly GCA_963924545.1 of Pogonocherus hispidulus. Classification (NCBI taxonomy): domain Eukaryota; kingdom Metazoa; phylum Arthropoda; class Insecta; order Coleoptera; family Cerambycidae; genus Pogonocherus; species Pogonocherus hispidulus. The sequence goes on from OZ004696.1 coordinate 18,902,439, forward strand.
TAATTACATCCAGTTCTTTTTAATACACAAAACTAGTTAGAAATGTGCAAAATTTGCAGTTTTATTGAACTTAAGTAAGGACACACCCACATGAAAAATTATAAATACACAATTAAAAATAACTTGTTATTCCGTATTTCAAGGAAATTGATATGCAATTAAAGTCTAAGAATAACTGTAAAAGATAATTAACTGACAATAAGAATGTTTGAGTAGAATGTACATAGTAGCTGAATTTCAATAATACCAAGAGAAAAACGTACTTGATTAGTTTCATATACAGTATCAATTATTGCTATAATCGGAAATCTTTCAATTGATCAACTTAATTAAAATAACCTATTTATTATTCATGTGTGTTTATAAAGTATCAACGTCTCGGTTGCCATGGAGAATGGAACACAGGTATCTTATTACTTAAAGAGATTACAATGCAGTTTCAAACCAAGGATTGTTAACAATCCTTGGTTTCAAACAACAAGTAAGTTATATTAAATGTCAGTGGTTATTCTCCAGTCGCGTTAATTTTCTAAACTGCTAGAATATAAGAAATAAAAATGTGTGTAAATTACGTTTTAAACTTGAAACAGCGTTCTTTAATGTCAATATTATGCCACCGATTGCGAGATGACAAAAGCTTTTTTAAACACATTAACCACTTAAAACCATAAAATCACATATTTCTAATGTAAATGTTTCTTCAAGGCATACAATTTGGCTCTGGCATATGAGCACCAAATAGCAATTTTGAAATAAAACTTTCAACTATGATAAGAATAATTTCCCAACTTTTGTCTGATTTTCTCACGAAATTAACCAAAGAAAAACATTAAGATAAGAGGATAGTAGCACCGGAAGTCGCTGAACAATGATAATAACCAACCGCCAAGACTTAAAACTTGGCGAAGTACAATAATTATTGTCTTCGAAACAATCATTTTCGAATTATGAATTACTAATTACAAAATACTAGGCTGACAGAAAGATTATCTACCTTTTCTCAAATGGGATAATTGCTCAATAGACGGTCTCTCGAGTGCCAAATGCCAAGTTTATTAGATGTTTGACATTGACTGTTTAGTTATAAATTTCCACAAAATAGATGATCTAAGTAAATCAAAAGTAATAGTAATGCTTCTCGACAAACTAAAAGCTGTTTCCATGCTTTTTTAAAAGTGGGGCAAAAAATATACCCCTTATATAGGTGATTTTTGAAACTGTCCCATTGAGATCTATATCAGCCACGCAACAGGCAAGTAGAGACACAGATGGAAATATTTTAATATTGACATCCTATGTATTTATGTTTGATACATAAAATTTAATAGAATGAGATTATAACTTGTTATAAACTCATATCAATCTTGGAAAAATCCGTTAAACGAGTTTATTATATATACTGGTTTAACGGATTTTTCCTCAAAAAAAAAAAAGTTCACATATAAACTATTCTTTAAGTCCAGACCTAATCAGTTAAAGCATAAATTAATTAATAACCTAAAATAGGGGATTGTAATAAATGCTTTTTTCAGTTTACTTCCCAATAACAATTAGTTATGGCTGTACCAGTTTCCTCCAGTAAATATAAAATAATTTATAGACGTTTAAATATTAATTTTCTTAAATGGATCGGACCAAATAAATTCACATAAATATAACATAATTTTACTTTAAATATTAAAATTTCAAATAGTATTTTCACATCTTTAAACTTATTCAAATTGAAATCGTATTGTTCAACAAGTTCATTTATAATTACCTAGATACCTTACAAGATTTACTATATATTTATTTTATATATATTTACTATGTCTGGAGCTGATTATGTCCAAGTCCTTGTTGTATAAAATGAAAATTGAAAAACTTAATGTATGTTCAACTTATGTAATGGGAGCTAACCTCATTGATAGGTGGTTTTATAATAATAAATTTATATAATAAATTTATTCTAAATATACTTTCTGTGCGGATATGTGGCTTGATATTCATCTCACTTTTTTTAATGTAATAATTGAAGCCCATTGCGAATTCTAGTTCTATAATATACCTACTTTATGATTATATCAACTTTGATGCAATTTTCAGAAAATTTTATATTTTATTTAATTTTTTACGATTCTTGTACCATTAAATTATCTATTAAATTATATAGTTAATTATTCAAATGCTATTTAAATGAATTTAAATTCGCTTTTATTTTGTAAATATTTATAAAATAGTGCAAGAATTAGAGAATTTTAAATAAAATTTAACCAGTGATTTTGACAAAATTTAAAATTTTAATAAAATAAGAAATATATACAATAAAATTAACATTACAATAAACATAACATGTTTAACTGATATAAGTGTACACATACAATAGAATGATAAACATGTACAATTTATTAAATAGAGCCAAAGTTTACAGAATAAAATATATTTATTCTGTAAACTTTAATAGAACTAGCATGTGCCTAGCCAAAAGGCATTATAGTGACGAAGATTTAATATAGATTTAAATTTTATAGATAATTACGATTTTAAACTTGATGTGAGTTATCTTTGACACCTGATATGCCGTTAGAGTATCCCAAATGATACCCAGAATGTAAAACTACTGTTTCTATCAGTGTTTAATTCAGCCCTTAGGGAACCATTACCTATCTTAAAATTTGATGTTTCTCTACGGCTTCATCTGATGTAGAAAGGTGACCTTACTGATTAGAAGTTACATGTATAAAAATAAACTAATTCTCTACTTTGCAATTATAATCACGCTAATCGGATGAAAAAAATCTAAATGTATGCAACATAAATCATAAGCTACAAGTTTTCCCTTTAAAAATTTGCATGTTAGTTGATAATTTCAAAGGGTATATGTAAGCTGTTGCTTAAATCACGATTTTACGGTATAGATAAAAGCTTTATGTTAGTAACATGGAAAGATTCTGAAAATAGATCTTTTTTTTTCAGTTGAATCGTTTAAACTCGTGAAGTTTAGTATTCCATTCATAATACTACAGAAGGCTTCATATAATAAAAAAAAAATCCCTAATAGATTATATACGATTAGCGAATGTCGTATCGATTTCAGTAACAAGCTTACAAGTATATTTGCGCTTGACTTGTAACTTAATAAAACTCAAATTTAAAATGAATTAATAATACAAAGGACATATCCGTTTCGCATTTTTTTTTTTATTATATGTATTAAATGACTATAGCTATATACATCACCTGATGTACTAATTTGAACCCACGTTTTAATATAGCTTGTTTTCACATGCAAGAGTCGATCTTAATTTGTCAGATCGATGTCGTCTCTTCATTTGCATTCATGACAACCGCAAAACATAATTACATTACCTAATAAAGTAACTTTTCATAAAAACTCTATGAGAAGCTAAGCAGGGAAATAGTAGTGAATGAGTAATGACAATTTTAGTTAGTATTTGAGTAAATTATAATTCATCTAGAGGGCGTCCCACCGGGAACTCCATCGATTGATTATGGGAAATCTATAATTAGGAGAAATTGGGCTAAAAAATATTCGGCTTCAGCATAATGGGGCGTTCGGCTAAAATATTTTCAAGACGGTGGCACTTCTCGTTATACCGGAAGTACCTAGATAGTTAATTTAATAATAATTACCGACATTATTGTTGATAATTTTTAGCAAGTAGGTGACAGTAACATTTATTCAGCGCTTTCTAATGCCATCATGGCCAACTAAGTGTAACTGATCTTAAAACCGTAACATTTTTACAACAGAAAAATATTAAATTCTCAATACACATTTCGAAAACTTCAAATTTTCGGATTAGAAAACATTACGCAACGTTAGCCTTAATTTTTATGAATAAGATAAAATTATAAAGACATTGAGTTTCAATTTCAAAAAAATTACTTTTGACAGTTTTTTCAATTTAATTTTAATTCTCATGTTTTTGACCACCCTGTGTTAATCATTATCAAAATGATATACAAATTCTGCTAAAGTAGGTCCCTTTTTACATAGAAACTAGTAAGTAAGGCACCCGTAGATACAGTCAAAATTGGTAATTATTTTTCGGTTTCCGATCTGCGGTCTCCGGTCCCCGGTCTCCATTCATTCGGGCATTTTTTACATAAAATTTTAAATTTGTCAAAAACGGTTCGACTGGGGTATAAGACAGTATTATAAATAAAATGTGTTTAGGATTACGCGTGGAATCTAAAAAAGAAATAATATATACGGTATTTAAAATAAGCAAGTTAAAATTTACTTCTTGGAATACATAATCGGAAGTCTTGAAAATATTTTAGATGAATATTTGTTGACCCCCATCGACGCTGGTGTGCTACCAAATTTTCAAACTAATTATTATAGTTTTTCCATAATCGATATATGTATACGATGCCCGTATATGTACACCCTGTACATATACGGGCTTGCTTAATTCACCTTCGGAACGGATTCTAAGTAGGTACAAGCATTGACTGAAGGATATGTGTTAAGGATACTAAAGGATATATTAAATCCATCAGTGGGCGTTACAGGCTGAAGTGTAGAGATCGGAGTTCAGCCCTCCCTCCCTTTGCACGCTTACTTTCAAAAGCCAAAAATAGGTATTTAAGATAAAATTTATAAATGACAATCTAATCCTTTTTTAAGGTGGTACAAAAAGTTATACTAGGTGTTTGAGAAAAACAGACTCAAGTTTTTATTAAATGAATCGCTGAATTATTACATTTTTAGATAATTGTAAATTGTTCCTCTATAAATTGTTCCTCTATAAGTTGATGGGTCTACATTTAGTAATAAGAGAGATAGATATTCTGGCATTTGGCATATTGCATTTAAAAAACAAAGTTAGGGTGGTTTCCGTTCTCCCTGAAGAGTTATATTTCACATATTGCTTAGAAAAGCTAGCTAAATACATTCAAACGTTGACGTGTCTCGGGAATTTTTCGAAAAATTATTCAGCTCCTCGGTAACGAATTTATTCCAGTTAAGTCTCCACCCTGTATAAAGAAACTCTAGTCTGTGTATATGAAAATGTCACTCACCATTCACTACGTAGCTAGGTCAATAATCTGGCACTTGTATGAGGTACTTACCTGAAAAGAAAAACATGGTTAATATTTAAATGGTTGATTATACCTTCCGCACACATTGCAACTAATATACGACTCTCATTGGAGCCGGAAGTTGCGAAATTTTACCATCACACAAAACCAACACATTTTAAAAAGCTATTGGGATTTGCTACAATGAAATAGCAATTCTGGTAATTGTGGAATTTTCTTTATTCATAAACTAGACTGAAATAAATCATTTCTATGTAACTATTAGGTAGGTACCCGTAAAAAACGCAATAGTCCTGTGTAATCGACATTTTATCTACATTTCCTATTTTATACTTAATCTAAATAAAACGCCTACCCTGGCGGTTTCAAGCACAAAGAATTTTTTAAATATTCATGGTAGATAAACTGAACTTTTGATATATTATTATAGACCAAAATACGTAACAAAATTGATAGTTTACCAGGAACATAAATATCAACTTTATTAAAATCGATGCTGGGATGTAGTAAAAATACCTTTAAAAAATTTATGCCCGTAGGATAGGAAGTTTTTATTGAGGTGAAACGCTACAGTTACAAATTCTTTGCCACATTATTACGTAGAATACTAGCCATGAAAAAAATAGTTCGCTAATTTTACTAACTTTAAGATGAGGAGCATGCAAATATAAAAGGGAAAAAACATGATTTTTCATTAGCCGGAATTTACAGATTCTTTAAAATTTTTGTAGGTGATTATGATGAAGTAAGAAGGAATAAAATTACTCTATATTAGTTTTTTTCAACGTTAATCTTGATTTTGGTTAACTTAACTTTAAAACATTTTTATACAATCGCCGAACAAAAGAAACGGATCTTTCAACGGATATATGATGTCCTCTGCCTATGTTACATCAGGACAATAAGGTGCAACTATTAGAGGACGATATATATTCTCAATGCGTAAAAAATAAACGGTTATATTAAATGGTATAGATAGTTTCAGACTAAATTAAAAAATCTCAACTTTCAGCGTTTTGATGAAGTCAAGAGCATAACAATTATAAAGTCAATTGTTATCAAGTGAAATATAGTTATATATAGGTATTTACTATGGTCTATGATTTATTCATGCATATTTTTGTATGGCTGTCAAAGGGTCAGCTTGGTTTACGATTGAAAACAAAATCTATGAGACGATTTAAAGAACAAAATAAACATATTCATATTAATTATTATTATTACCAATTTTTTTATAGTTTTTTTTATACGCGTGCTTTTCACATACTACGTTTCTTTGTGTTTTTCGCTATGTAATAAGTCTGTTAACATAATAGTGTACACGTTAAACCTGAAATTTGCAATAAAACTTCTACATATTTCTACAAAAATGTTTCGACGCAGCCGGGAATCGAACCCAGGACCTTCGGCATTCCGAGGCAACTACTCTTCCAACTGAGCGAGCTACCGCGCTTCCACACTTCCATTCTACTAATCAGGATATCTACCGTTCTTTAACATGATCTACCACAGTTCGGCCATACCTGATAACACAGCCGTCCTCGGTTGCCGGCCATAACCCGACACCTTGGTAAACATAACTCATAAACATTAGCGCGAAACTGTGCTGTTAGGCGGATTCCCTATCCCACTTCTGAAGGTGTAGTGGAATGAAAAATGTTTGGACGCAGCCGGGGATCGAACTCGAGACCTTCGGCTTTCCGCGGGCCAACGCTCTTCCAACTGAGATACTGCGCTTGCATACTTCATTCTAAAATCAGGATACCGTTCTTTAACATAATTTACTTCAATTCTCTTTTATTGTGGTGTTGTCTTAGTTATATAATTTATACTACCATTAATTCTTTATACTTTACAAAAGTATAAAATCGCGGAAGATACATATTAATGTTTGTTTTCTTGTCATTCAGACTCTTGAACCCCAACGACGCGACGGCCAATTTATGTACAAAATTTAACAGTGGCTAATGTTTGTGTTTTGATGCAATATTCTAAATCGTTGTGTAAAGCTCCAGCACAATATGAATAATAGAGTCATTAAACAAGCCCTTGAGGTGCATATTAAATACATCGTTAATGAGAAAATATACGTCCCAAAGATTAATGAAACACCACAATGTAATATATTGTTTGCACATTTAATTACGCTGAAAACTAATTTAAAACAACGTGCATTGTGCGGTACTTATTATCCTTTATTACAAATAAGAAAGAAGAATGATAAAAGAAAATGTAAGGCAACTGCATGAATTCTTTATAAAACGACTTTTCTTTATAGCCATCCCTTTGTCTGAATTATATATCGTATAGTAAAAATGGCATATACCTGTACCACTTTATTAATTTTTTTTTTATATCGGTTTGTTTTCAAATATGACTACATATTTAAAACTTCTGGGCATTTATTATGCTCTGTTGTTCAAAATAATATTTCATAATGTATGAGGACCTGGTTACAAAGTGAATATTCTTGGAAATATCGTTCAAATGTTTATCCCACACATTGATGTGATGATTCACAGAATGACTAACTTGGAGCGGCAAATATAAAACCTAAAGTATCCATACAATTTAGCTATATATTCATATAAGCAACCACTGGGGGCACAATATAGACTTGCACTATAAACTACATTTCCAATTGGCAAGTAACGGTTTATTACATTATAAAACGAGGAACTGCTCAGCAGATATACCTAATTTAATGAGAGAAAGCTAAATCCTAAGCCAGTTCAAACAACAAACGGAACCTAATTATACATGGGCAGACTGCAAAAACACGTCACGAGAATTTGTGCTTAATTAGAAACAATATTTATTTAACACAGCGAAGGTTTTGGTATTTACAGTGGACTTCAATAATTATGAATCCCAGTGATGTCCATTTAATCAAATCAATAATTGAACTGTAACTATAATTTAATTTTATTGACGACATTGTTACCCTGAGGGAAATATTTTGTTTGTAAAATAAATATATGTAAATATTTTGTTGGTGAAATAAAAAAAACAATGTTTGAAAATAATTAAATGTAGGTCTATTGTCGTGTATTATTTATATAGCTTAGGCACATTTCATAATAATATTATAGAAAAAAAACTGAGGTATATTATTATTTTAATTATAAGAACATTATGATATGAAGTTTAAATTTTACTTATTAGGTACCCATAACCTAGCTACGCAAAGGAATATCTTCATTATTTAAAGGAATATGTCGTAAACAACTATTATGCGTACTATATCCACCACCCACCAATCAATTACAAAAGTATATCCTGCGTGTAACCACAACTTATTGTTTATGGGTTACATAATCAATTAAATAAGCCAATAAATAATATTGGAAAATATATTATATGAAAAAAAAAATATATTTTTTACATCACAAAATTAAATAAATCTTTACATTTAGTGAAGGGGAAGAATAACACCCACTAAAATAAAACAGCAAGAATTTAGTAAATAGTGCAACCTCAAGTGGTATGAAAAGTGTGTAAAAATATATGCCTATTATTTATTGAACCATATATAAACAAAATTATATAAGTAATTACTCTTCCTGGAGGAAAGTGCTAAAAGTAACTTTCTACATCTCCTTAGAGGTGCTACATAGGGATGGGTATATAATGAAAGACATTGTAAATTGTTACGAAATACATATAGCTTAATATGGAATCGGAACAGTTTAGAAGATAAACATTATTTAGGCATTAATATTTGTTTTCCCGTCTAAAAGCTAATTAAAGTTAGGTCGTTCCTTTCGGAACGTAAATTATATACATATATTATATTTTTCATTATTATATTATATTATATTTCAATGAAGTAGGAACAGAAGATAATTATATTTATGGTGATTCGTGTTCCTAATTAGTTCATCTTTATATTAGGCAGGTGTTTTGAAATCCGATTTTAGAAGAAACAAATTACAAATTCATAGATTGATTCAAGGCTAAGATTTAATTTGTAATTTTCCTGACAAGTAATATATTTTTTATTAGTAAGTATATATAAATATATATATACAGGGTTATTCACATTATTCCATACGAAAGATTATAGCTATATTGCTTGATTTTTAAAAAGGGATGGATATACGGACATATTGGCGGTACATTTTAAAATTATTTTCGTAATGTACAGGGTAGGTGTCCCAAAATCACGAAACTTATCAACGTTGATTTATTTTTAAATGGAACACCCAGTATTAATCAATGGTATTTGATTCGCCTATCTTTTAGCTGCAAAATGATATTTTATTTTTTAAATTCAGATGTGGCGTTGGTAAGTTATCTTCAAAAAACGCATTGCAAGGGTGCACTAAAAAAATCAGCGAGAAGTCATCTTCACCGATTAAGGAATCCTCATCGCTACAGTTCTAAAATATGCATTTTTTGTACAGAGTGCTTTTTACAAGAGTAAGTATCAATTTTCAAACAGCTGAAACTCATTTTTTTTTTAAATGGAACACCCTTACAATCGTATTTGATTCATCTTTCTTTTACCTGCAAAATGATATTTTGTTATTGAAATTGGAATGCAGCGCTGCCAAGTTATCTTCAAAAATCGCATTTTACAGGGGTGCACTAAAAAAATCGGCGAGAAGTTATCTTCAATGTATAAGGGAAGGTATTTTGTAGACACATAGAAATCTGCATTTTTTGTACAGAGTGTTTTTCGAAGGAGTAGTAATTTATCAATTCAATTAGTTAAGCAAACAAGTTGAAAATATTTATCTGTCCTTTATAATGGAGACAACAAATACAGGTAGTCCATTTAAAAGTTGAGTTTCAGCAGTTTGAAAATCGATAAATTACTACATCTCTGAAAAACACTTTGTACAAAAAATGCAGATTTCAGAACTGTAACGATGAAGAACGAAGATAATACTAGGTGTCTGCAAAATATCCTCTGCAAAATGCGTTTTTGAAGATAACTTGGCAACACCGCATCTGAATTTCAAAAAAACAAAATACCTAACATTTTGCAGGTAAAAGATAGGCGAATCGAATACGCGTTTGAAAAACACAGGGTGTTCCATTTAAAAAATACAACTTTGAAACGTTTTTGGTACGTATCAACTTTAAGCGTGTTTTTGAGACACTCTGTACATTACGAAAATAATTTTAAGATGTACCGCCAATAGGCCCCTACCCTTCCCAAAAACAAGAATTTTTTAAAATCAATCAATCTTATTGATTGATACTATTGACACTATTCTTATATTTTCAGACTAATTTATATTTTATATAATTTAGGATTTAGGTATCCTAAAATCGAAGTTCAAAGCTGGTGTAACATGCAATGTAAAATGCCTAGGACCGATCTATTTATCATCATTGGTAGGTATCTATCAAATTTGACCTACTTATCTTCCACCTCAATCAGTTCAACTCCATCAACGTTTCACATTATGGTTTCAGATAGAATATAATAAAATAATAACATACATATTTGTTGTTACTGAAAACTGCGATATAAGCACCAGAAAAATAAACGAATAGTGACAAATACAAATTATATTAATGATAAATTCTAATCTGGCATGCTACATTCTTAAACTGTCAATGTTCATTTAGTTATGGTAAAATAATTTCAGATAAATGATAACTTTCAGATTTGTTGTTACTGAAATCTTCGATATAAGCACCAGAAAAATAAACGCATAGTGACAAATACAAATTATATTAGTGATAAATTCTAATCTGGCATTCTACATTCTTAAACTGCCAAAGTTCATTTAGTTAAAATAATTTCAGATAAATGACAAACATCGTGCCCCGCACCATGCTATAAACCCGATTTGAAGTTCCTTCTCCTTTGTCTCTTTATCGCGGCTGTGGCATTGCACCTATTTCCGTTTGAATAGCTAACTTAACATCATCAGATATGTGTGGCCTTCCGTATACTTTTTCTATTTCCAGCACGATTTTGAGGACAAAAGAGAACTTCCAGTATGCCCATTTGCAGGCATGGGAATGAGGAATAGTGGCCTCTACTTACCGCACATGATTTTCAATAGCGGCCGCTGCGCTATATTAACCTCCCGATCTTTGTATTTATCATTCAGTGACATCCTTCATTTTTCATCCTTCATTTTTTAGATTAATTAGGATACCAACTGTTCCCTTGTGTTTTATTATTATTTTCCAGGTGGCGTATTCCCAAAATTGATAGGGGCTATTAGTTGTTCTGATGTTTTAGGAGCATTTCAATTTGAATTTCATAACGGTATTTTTCTATTTTTTTGAATAAGCCCGACACAGTCACAGTCAGTGAATAAGTCAATCAGGAAGGTCGATATTACCCACCTTATATTTTTATATGATAGACCAGTTGACATTACCTCCTTTACGTATTTCTACTTTGGCTGCATCGAATGTACAACAGAAAAACAGAATGTTCTTCATAGACACAAGAAAACGTAAAAAGGGTACGTTAAAAATACGTAAAATTTGCATTAGATAGGCAGTTACTACTATGTTTAATGTATGGTACATTACAAAATTAACTTAAAGCATAATATGCAACGAAAAGCTAGAGCATGGGTAGCAAACAAAATTTTCAGATCAGGAGGAAGAAATTGGTACAACATTTTTGTCCATGTCAGTTATTTCACTGCTTAAAGTATACGCGAATTGGTTTTCGATGTTTTATGCTAAGCTAGTAAGATAGTTCGTGAATGTGACATTTTGCATCACTTGAAATTGGAACTGTAGATACCTACTTACAATTATTTAGTTGTTAGGTAGTCGGTATTCCCCTACATTCCCCTAAGCTTGCCAAAGAGATTCTAAAGGTCCTGTGAATCGTTTGGCTAATCTTACTTTTACATAAATTAAAATTATCTATATAGATACAGCTTTGTGAAGCAGTAAAATTTATATATTTTACAAGACGAGCTTTTACTAGGTCAGCGTTTCACTAACGTGTTATTAAGTTGAGTTTAGAATGCATTACGTCTCGTCGTTAAAAAAGCACAAATCACTGCAGTATTCATAAAACAGCTTATTAAATGGATCTATTTATATAACGTACCTATGCACTTTATTATTGCATGGTACATAATATAACACCATAAATATGCGAAAAATACTGAAAAAAATCATCAACGAACTTATGCTTATAAATAAAATTTCAGGCTTCACGCAGAGGGGTAAACCTGATAAATAGGTACCTGAATTTTTCTTTCCATTTATTCTCTAATTTAAAACTGCCTTATATAGGCCCTCGCATTTTTTCGAGACTATTTCATTTTTTTGTTGCCGATCGTAATACCCAAACCGGCTATATCTTGCCGGAGTATCATATCAAACAATTTATAATAGACAAGATAAACGCTTGGAGAGCTTCCTAGTCCCAGGAGAATTTTGGATAAAGGCAAGTTGATACAGGACTTTGGCGAGCATGAGTGTAGTTATAACATAACATTTAATATAGGAGCTATACATAAAAGTATAAAAATACGCAAATATTCCGTTACGTCTGAAAATATTTTTAATATTTTATCTTAGTCGTACTTGACGTGGTATTTAAATTACAAAGAAAATGTGCTTGTTGCATTTTATCGTGTATAGAATGACCCGCGACCTTTGTAATGGAAATTATAATTCCTCTGACACATTTACAATATCTCTAGTAAATTTACGTTTATTTAAATTCGTAGATACGAGAGAAATAAAAAATCCTCTCAAGGGAATAATATAATTTGTTTTGTTACATCACTAAGAATAATAAACAATGCAAAGGTAGCTTTAATAAAAGCTGTACTGTAAAAGCTATGCTTGCACGCGAAAGTGAGCCACCGAAATTCAGCCTTTATATCCAACTATTAGAATAGCACAGAATTAATATATACACACCCCACAAAAATTATTTTTGTGGGGTGTGTTATTAATATAAACACTAAAAATTTGCTATTATTTTGATATTCGTTTTCTCTGGAACTAATTGTCCGATTTAATTGATTTTTCTTTTGTATTGTAGGTTTATTCGTTAGCAATGTGACTGGTTTAGTTACATTCTCGAAAAAAATAATTTTGAATACATACAGGGTGAAACAAGTGTAACATGATTTGTTACAGAAGTTTAGAACACCCTGTGGAGTTAATCAGTTATGGCAACATAGTAAAACTTAATAGGAGTTAAAGCGACTTCTTTTCTTAACATAATCGTCTTGGTTTCACATCGATATCTCAATAATTAAAGGAGATATTTCAAAATAAAAGGTTCAGTGTCATTTTAGTAAAAAAAATCGATTACAAGTGCATCATTAAACAAATTTAATAAAACAGTATACCCTTACAGCAATAAAACACGTCATAAAATTAAAATAACAATTTTCAGTATCGGGTATTTCCTCCCCTAGCCTCAATTACCGCTTGAATACGCTGTGGTAGACTTTCAACCAGACTGTGTATGTAATCTTCCCCTATATCATTCCAAATCTCTTGAAGCTTGTTCTGGAGCTCATTTAATGTTCGGCAGGGGATTTGACCCTCCTTGATTTTCCATGACATGTAGTTCCATACATGCTCAATTGGATTTAGGTCTGGACTGCGAGCAGGCCAGTCCATTGTAGCAACATGACTGTTTTCAAGATATTCTCTTACTATACGTGCAACGTGAGGACGTGCGTTATCTTGCATTAAGGTAAAATTATTACCCAACAAGCGTCCATATGGAATCACATGAGGAACTAAAATATCCGTTATGTAACGTTGGGCAGTCATGCTGCCATTGTTGACAGGCACCAGTGCCGTACGCCCATTAACAGAAATTCCTCCCCACACCATTACCGATCCACCTCCAAAATTTTCGATCTGTCGAAAATTGCACTGCATATGCCGTTCACCTGGCCTTCTGTATACTGGCATACGTCTATCTGACGAATATAAACAAAATCTTGATTCGTCAGTAAACAGTATGCTAGACCATTCTTCTAGGCCCCAGTTACTGTGTTCCCTAGCAAATTGGAGACGGGCAACTCGATGTTCCCTGGTCAGACGTGGTCCCTTGGCTGGAACCATAGGACGTAAATTAACTTCTCTAAGACGGTTTCTAACAGTTTGTAAAGAAATGTTTGCATGTCTGGCTCCCAAAATTTCTCGTTGAAGCATACGAGCAGTACAATGTCGAGTTCTTAATGCCGAAAGTCTTAGAAATCTATCATCTGCAGCTGTAGTTACCTTTTTACGCCCTTGTCCTTGCCTTCTGGAATGTTGTCCTGTTTCTCTATAACGCCTGATTAATCTGGAAATGGTACTTGGTTGAACACCTATTACATTTGCCACATATCTTTGACTTCGACCGTGTTCAACGAGTGCAATTGCTCTTACCGACTCTTCATTTGACAAATGTCTGTTTAAACGAAGTTCAGCATTCATTTTTTTTAAATTTAGCACGCAAATTAAAAGAGTTTTAACAAAACTGTAACAATCGTATTTCTGTAGAAATAATGATTGTAGGAATGACATATAAAATTTTGTTTTCAGAGCCTGCTAAGTTTTCGTAAAATCTGTAAATGTTTGTTAAGGTTTATTTGATTTTTTTTACTAAAATGACACTGAACCCTTTATTTTGAAATATCTCCTTTAATTATTGAGATATCGATGTGAAACCAAGACGAATATGTTAAGAAAAGAAGTCGCTTTAACTCCTATTAAGTTTTACTATGTTGCCATAATTGATTAACTCCACAGGGTGTTCTAAACTTCTGTGACAAATCATGTTACACTTGTTTCACCCTGTATGTATTCAAAATTATTTTTTTCGAGAATGTAACTAAACCAGTCACATTGCTAACGAATCAACCTACAATACAAAAAAAAAATCAATTAAATCGGACAATTAGTTCCAGAGAAAACGAATATCAAAATAATAGCAAATTTTTAGTGTTGCGATAATTTTTGTGGGGTGTGTAATTGTTGTGTAGGATGCCTTTTCGAAAAAGCAGTTTGAGTTGTGATCACTATGAGACTTATAGGACACTGAGAAGATGTAATAGATCCAAACAAATGTTTATCTTATGCAGTTAGGAATTATTGTGTAAAAAAGTTGTACATTTACCGTAAATAGGTATATACCACTTTTGAATGGGACTATAACAATTAACGTTTTTACCTTTTCAGAAAAAGTGTGTGAAATATTCGGTGTGATGGAAATTACTCAATTCTTTTATAAGTTCTCAAAATGTAAAATATTTTATTTTCATAGTCCAGAATAAAAAATATCTTTCAATTCCAATTTGCATACCTAACACAACCGTATATTCCCTGTTTTGTCGATTGACCATTTCGTGGACTGGACATTCTTATAACCTGTTTTGATACCCTTTCTTCAACTGAGACCTAAATAACTTTTAACCCTTCCCGTTTTGTAGACTCGGCCAATTAAAGTTCCTACCTCGGTAAAGTTACCTAGATTGGTATTTACTATGCAGCCGGTTCGATTAGGTTAGGTTAGGTTATGTTACGATTATTATTATTAATCTATAATTATTGAGGAATAATTACCAATAGATTTCCATTTCAGATAAAAGGTTTAGTCAATCGATGACAAAGGAATTATTAATGACACCGATCTATAAGTTAGAAGGCCAGTAGACAAAACGGGAAATTAGCTTAATGTCGACAAAAGAGGAATCGACGAAAAGGTCATGAATCACTCAAACAACATAATATGTGTTTACTTTCGGTTTAATCCAAGGATATAATACAACTTATTCAGCTTCACCATTAGTTGTTAAAAGGACAAATATCTAATGAAAAAAAGTTGGAAATATCTTAAAATAAAAACAAAAAAATATTTACCCATCTGCAACTGTTTACATATTTTCTATAATTTATTTTCTGGAAGATTATTGATCCAGTCGTACCATCACATCGTCATTATATTTATAGTTGCAAAAATAAGTTTTCAATTATATTATCGAAAAACAACTAAACGAAGATACGTATTACCAAGACTTTTCATTATTATTACCAAAGCATTTTCTCGTGAATATATTAATATAGATATTAATGATTATTAAGTTATAGACATTAATAGATCTACGGCAAGATGACCACATGGTTTTCTCTGATACCACACTTGTGGTCTTTGATTTTGTTGTCCTATTTTTATTTTAAAGGTAAGCAATTTTCCAAATATATTTAGAAGTGGAAACGACTCATCTATATACCCTATTTCGTTGCGATAACTATCTAAATCTATAAAATACTGAATGATTTGATATTACACATTAGATATATACTCGTGGATTACTTATAAACGGATTATTTTGTATGAATTATCTCTTCTCTTAAGAAATAAGAATCAATTTTCGCTTGGGTTTCCCCCGCGGCTTTGAAGATTTATCTGCGACATTCAGAACAAGCCGGGACATAAATAAAACGCTTTCCTATGAAAGGAAATATTGTCGCACCCCAACTATAATTCTTTTTTAAACTGCTGTTTTTCTCACCGAATCGCCTGCGAGTCTAATGAGTCGTATGAGCACCCCTCGATGTGCAAAAGGGTGCTTTGTCCTGAGAATATAAATCCGATAGTAATTCGTGAGGTTTCTTAGTGATAAAAGCCCTTGTTCCATGTAAAATATGTGCTTTTATGTAAGATAAGGCGCAACAGGGGTGGACTTAAAAGTGAAATCGTAAATGGGATTACGTTTATGAGGTTTTACCTTTGGCAGTTATACCTTTATCGAAGATTTAGAAACAGCATAGCGCCAATCGTCTGCATTCTTTTGCCATTTGCAAGTCAAGTCACTTTTTATTGAGTGAGTTCAAGCACGAGAAAATATATCTTTAGGCACAGCATAATCTAATACAAATTTTTACGCAAAACTTTTATTTTGTTTTCATGTAAATTTTAGGCATTTAAAGCTCTTCCTGATCTGTATTTAGATACATTACCAAGAGATGTTCAATTTTTATTTGGAATATATTTTTAAATGTTAGATTGAGTTTGCCAGTTGCTTAAGAAGCTAGCAGCTGTTTTAGTTGAGACTGATTGCTCCTGACAGTTGACTTCCCTTAACGGCGATGACAAATCAGTATATGAAATCCCACTATGTGTCGTTTCTTGTGGAGATGGCGTTGCAATAGGCATCGTAAGTGTGCCAGTGGGTAAAATTAATGGCGAATTCTGATAATTTTGATTAAAACTCATAGTTGCTGTATTTCTATTTATATCAAAATGGATCAGCTTGAAATAATATATTGTTTAAGTGATACTGCACTACCGCTTTAGTCTGCTTAGAATAATTTCTCAGCTTATTTGCCACGTGCTTTCCATAATCGCTATCGGATATTTCTTCAGGCTTTTCCTGAAACATTATTCAGTACTGAAAGATTCTATAAATATAGATCTCTATAAGAGCCGGTTTCATAATAAAGGTTAAAGGAACTTTAACTAAATTTGCTTTTTAATACCTTCGATATAATTGTCTCAATAATAGTATCCAAGGTATTTAAAGGTAACATTAACTAAACGTCCTTTATTTTTTATTATGAATTCCGGCCTAAGCCTACGCTGACATTAAACCAAACTAATTTGTAAAAATGTCTAATATGCTTGTTTTAATTAGTAAAGATCATTTAGTTAATGCAAATTTCTTGTAGGCTATTAAAATTATTACGGCTAGCGTTAATATACCTATTTCCAAACATCTTGATGTATAAGCGCTTTTTCACATTCCAAAAGTTGCATAATGCCGAAGTAAATATGAAAACTAAAGCAATTACAAAAACAAGTGTGTTTCCGAGGATGTGTGGTAATGTTACTCATTACCGACTAATTACGAGCTAATTTTCAGAAATATGTAAATTGTTTTAGCCATTATGGCTGTAACGACACTTGGCTCCTGCAGCCTGGCATTATTAAGGAAGTTCGTATGACTTTTTTGACAAATTATCCCTGTTACTAATTTAAATATACGTCATATGCCTGCAGCCCCACGAGTCAGAATACGGAATACGGTTTTCTAGATATTTACTAGCGGTACCCTTGATTTTTGTATATATCGATCACACACACATGGAATGATGAACGTCATCAGGATTCTGAAAATTATTTATTTAAATATACTTTTTTTGCAGGTAACGATCCCAAACATACCAAAACTATACAAAACAATGATTTGTTTATGAGTAAATATATATATTAGTTATCAATTGCTTGAGGTATATTACAGGCATATTAAAATCTGGCAGAATTTTGGTTTATTTTGAAATGATCTTTTACCACATATATATTACAGTTACATATTATTTTTTGGAGGTTTAAATGTAATAATATCATAATAACGAGTAAATATATGTTGTGTAAATATGGTATTTTTTAATTATTGTCTCGTCACGCATGTGTCGTCTAAAACTGAAACTGAAACAAAAAGCAGTAAACCTGAAGACCAAATGTTATTTCTACATGTGTGCAATATGCTGTGAAGTTATATGTGCAATATGCTGCATCATGTTGTAAGTTTTTTGCTCGATTGCAGTGCGTAACGTACAAGGTGGTATGAAACGGTTTGCCAGTATCACTTCTACACTCACACTGTATTTGAAAAAAGTTAAAAAGATGTAGATAGGCATATCTCTTAGTATCCGTTTCCCAGAAACGTTTTCATTTAACCGCCAATTTTTTTTTATTTAATCACTTTAATACTATAAATAAATGTTTATGGTCTCAATATTATATACCTATACATTCAACGCATATATATTTTATAATAGACATCACTCATAAATAAAAAAAATAAATAAATAATTAATGTATAAAATAATATCTTTATATATTTAAAATTTGAAATGGAATTTGAAATAGAAATGCAACAAAGGACATATAGATGCTGTTTTTATTTGAATGAACACCATTCAAAAATATGACTTAAAATTTATAGTCACGTATAGTCACGGTGTGCTACAATGAGTAGTCATGAGACTTTAACTTTGAGACAATTTGATAAGTAAAATTTTGGTTTCAACCATATAATTCAACGTTCGTATCAACTGAAAATTATTTTTTTACCTCCGTTTCTACAACAACATAATAATTATTTTAAAATAAAGCACCATATATATTTTGCCAATTTACATAAAGCGTTTTCTCAAAAATACAGCGAGGTACGGGTAGATGTGTTCATCTCTAATAAGAGAGGTATGTTCAAAATAATGTGCCATAGATATTTTATTAGGTATAAAGAGCACATAGCCTCTCGTAGTAAAAATATACTGCAGATATTTAAACTAATTACACAATTCCACAGATTTGACTTATTATACATTATATGTAAATATCAAGTATAGAAATAGAAATATTTATTTTACCATTTCTATCTGCAAAAAATAACCAAAACTGATTTTAAGAAAACAAATAAAGAACCTTGACAAAAGTATTAAACTTTTGTTTGGAGAGAAAAGACAAGTACATAAAAGACAATAAGTACCTACAGCATGTACTTGTCAAAACAATAATGACACATTAAAATAGCATATTATAAAACTAAAAAAATACTAAGGGCACAAAAACTATACATATAACTACACACACATACAAACGTGTATATACACATACATAATATATACACACACCATTACACCATTCTCATATTTACATATACTGACATGTTTTACAGATAACATACCTACTTATATTCAGAATGAACAAGGCAATGCCATATTTATTACGATTAAATTAATTCAGATTTATCAATTTGTTTCACTGCATAATAATACAACTCAATCCTTCCATATTATACGTAAATTGTTCTTCATTTTGTTACTTTTATCTACTTGTATCGTTACACATACCAGCAACCTCATAATTATTTATAATTAATTTTGATTGGATGGTAGAACTTAAAGGTGAAAATATAAATAACTGAAAAGATATTCCAGGAAATAGAGGTATCTGGCATTAAAGATTAAAAACACTGGAAACTAGTTAGCCGACTGTAATCAATTTTATTCCTTCAACTCTTCCACAGAAAAGTTATTTTAATTATCGAGTAGATTGCTAGTGCCACGCTAAGTTAGAATTTTAATGGTGTTGCTGGTCTTATAGCATACGAACCGTTAAAGGCTTGTGCCCTATTTTTACAAAACAAGCAGTGATTAATCTCTCACGGTAAAAAACTTAATTCTACATCTAAAAAAGAACTGGCAGTGGCAGCAAATAAAACAAACACAGTTACTATAGACCAAGTTTGGAGTTGTCTTTGCCAGCGAATATGCTTGTCCGGATTAAAGATCCATTTTACCGTTACTTCGTTAACAGGCTCCGAGTAAACCAACACCTCCTGTTTGAGTGTACTTGTAAATATAAGAATAATGACAACATTTCGACAGAATAGACTCCCAGAATTAGCATCAGCTAGTTTTATATGCAACAAGAATGTGCAATAATAGATGCTTCTGAAAGTGTTTCAAATTCGATGCATTACAATTGGTGTTTCTTGAAAATCACCAGATAAATAAGTAGGTAAGCCAAGATACCTAATCAGGTAACCAACAAAAAGGCTATAAAAATTCAAAGCTTACATGAAAATTTAACAATGTATCTTTACATATCGGGCCGGTGGCTCAGGGCTTAGCGTCTCGATCGCTCAACCCAGAGGTCGTGGGTTCTACTCCCCACTCCACCAAACAATTTTTAATTAAATTGTTTACTGGTAGATCAAGGCTTATTCGGAGGGATGGCTTGGCAACTATCCTGGCGATGGCCTAGGATGGGAAGAATGTCAACTTGATGTTAATGTGAGAGTTTAAAATCGGTTGATGTTTGACTTGTCCCCCTAACTAATGAGGTTTTCCAGGTTTCCCTCATTTCAGCACTGAATTGTGGTTAGGGCCTACCAACGTAAGTCGTTCCTGAGGCGCAAATGCGGCCCGCGAAATAATAATATGCCGCCCCCTTTCTCACACAAGTCTCAAACTTTCGGACTAATCCTTGTGATTAGAATGAGGGGTAGAGATAGTATTATTATTATTATTAATGTTTTACATGTTTATGTTATGTTTTAAATGTTTTACGGGCTGTCCGTAAAACATTTCGGGTGATGGTTACTCGAACCAGAGTAATATGTTTCTGAAAGATATTAAAAATGTTTCAGAAAATGTCATTTACAAATCTGTATTGGCACCTCTAGCACCTTAACGCTACGTTTTCCAAATGGGTAAGATAGCTTACCGGCTGATTCATAATTTAGAGTCTGTATGTTCTTATGTGTAAATTTATCCCAGTCCACATAATAAACAAATGCATCATCATGGCATATTGAAACTATATGAAAACTCAGTTTAATGCTGACATTAAATAAAGGTACAAGTAAGAAAAATTAAATCCTATAATATGGTAGAGGGAGAAGACGTACATTAATAATTTTGGTTTTGAAAATAAGCGGACTGTCACATGTCTGAATATAAATTGTAGCGGTTGTTAGTTGGCTGCATGAAATTTGGCATTGATTTACTGATTATCATAAAATATATGTAAATCTGGCTATGAAAATGTCATTAAATTTCGTTTGAGACCGCAACGCTGGTGCGGATTATTTAAATCTACAATTATTTATTCAAAAATCGAGCCCAACATATACTGAAACAAACATAAAAGTTTGTTACGAGTAAACCATAAAAGAGGGTCAGCCTGTTTCAATGTTTCAAATTCAAGTCGTTCATGTGATTATAGATAAAATTCGTCTAAAAGTTAGAATGGAAATCACAAACATATTTATCCTTGAGTATATTCCGATTTAAATCAGATTTTGCGACCGCTATCTTCGGTGCCTTGAGGAGAATTCTCTTTCGAGACACGGGAATGGAAAAGTTTTTTATATTTCCATTGAGATCTGTCAATTTAAATGTATTTTCTCTCTAGAACGGATCTTAAATTCTTCTTTATTACTCTAAATCCCAACCGGTTCACGGTTTAGTTAGAATTCGGGAGAACCACTACAACTCGAAAAAACAATCTAAGTTTTTAAGCGATGCAAATTGAGGTGTCACAAGCAAAAACGCAATAAAGTTTATTAGGGAGTACCAACAAAACGAAACGATTTTCAGGGGATTACGTCTGAAAATACACAGATATTCTAAACAGCCCTTTATATTCTAAATGCGTATTCTCAATTTTTTTTTTTCTGTATACTTCAAAGAAATCGCGGACAATTATGTTCTAGATATACCTATTTCTAAATTCTGTAGAAAATCTATTTGTTCACGACCCAGCTTTAGACGACAATATAAATATTAACACATTTTACAAGACACCAATGTTTATTACTGAGAAAGATTTCTTATATGGAACGTGGAAAATCAAACACTTTATTAAAGAATAATATTTCATTATTTCATTAATAAAGTTCTGTTAGTTAACCTGTTGGCTTAATTCGCATATTAAGAAAGATATGCAATAAAGGGGAGATAGCCCATAAATAATATTAAAAATATACTATAAAAAATTACCAGAGTTATAGGACTCTAACATTATTAGGATAGATTATAGATTAGATAGGTAATATAGGAAATTAGAAAAATGTTATTAAAAAACACCTAAGTTATCTATAAACTGACAATTTTGACATTGGAATCAGTTTAATTTTAAAATCAGTTTAATTGCCATATATTTTTTGTAATTATTAACAATTCTTAGATGTTAAACCTCCTGCCACACATGTGCCTGAAGACGCCGGAAGCAGGAATACGTATCGTACATCGTACATTAGGCTAAGGAGGATTGCTGCAATTTCAGTTTTGTCAGTAAAAAATAATTATTCTAATGTACAATGTAGATGCTTGTTTAATATTTCATTATTTAAAAGATGTAGATAATACTATTAAAAAGAAAAAAATGTATTAAAGACAATAAGTTGAGTTTATATGAAGATATATGTAGTTGTAATTCAATGTGGGGGGGGTGCATATTGCAGGAAAAGTTGTTGTTTTCGACATATCTTAACAAAAATAAGGTTATTTCTTTGCGTACCTAGGATTATAAGTAAGTAACGAGGAAAATCAAAAACTTTACTGAACCATAATATTTGATCATTTCATTAATAATTTATATCTTAGTTAACTTTTTGGCTTAATTCCCATATATTGAAAGATAGAAACAGTTAAATTAGCCATTAGATAATATTAAAAATATACTATAGTAATATTTATTCTACACTGAAGAATACATAATGTCCAATATACATAAATTAAAATTTAGTAAAAGCTTATTATATATCTTTCATAATTAAAAGTACATATATAGTTCTTGGGGTACCCACTAACGAATGTATATAAAACACTAGTGATACCATTTGCATAATATATATAATACTTATAAGTACATAGGTACTTATTTTTGATTGAATAAACCAGGAGTTTAATTTTTAGTAGACATTCCACATAATGTAATCTAGTTACAATGAAAATGGTTATGTAGTAAAGTATTAATGTATGTAATCGATTTCCCATTTGCTGCATAAATATTTAAATAAATAATTCGTGGCTTATTATGATAATTTTTATGTCAGTATTACTCGTACACTTTTATGAAATACTTTACTAGTATTATTTATATGTACAACATACTTTTTACTGATACTTTACTTGTTGGAAAATGTTGGCATAATAACTATAAACGTTTACCTTGTTGCATGAACAATAAAAATATAGTCAGATAGCATATACTATAATATACTATATACTTTAGTCTCCCAAGCCTCAGAATAATTCAACATCTTAAAGTTCATTGTAACAGGTGTAATAATTTAAAACCATACAATATATTTCATCAAATTTTGGATGGTTTCTTGTATCCATTTGCTTTCTCAGATATTAGAAACTCAAATATTGATGGAGATATTCACTATAGTGGAGTGATACTTGAGAAGTGCAATCAAACTATAGGTACTTTCTGTAAATATTTCTAAAAAAAAATGGTTAATTAAGATAAAATAATTTTTTTAATTAAAGGCCAAGTATTATTTTATCCGAGACTTAAATACCTAGTATGTAGAACTGTAAAAA
The DNA here is from genome assembly GCA_963924545.1 of Pogonocherus hispidulus. NCBI lineage: Eukaryota > Metazoa > Arthropoda > Insecta > Coleoptera > Cerambycidae > Pogonocherus > Pogonocherus hispidulus. Next base: position 18,926,514 of record OZ004696.1, read on the forward strand.
AGTAGTTCAGTATGAGCACGTTAAGGGAGGTACCTAAACCATAGCTATTTGTGCAATAATTTAAGAAAAGTGACTTTTTTCCGCATCAGGCTAAGTTTTTCGATCACGGCGCCAGCGATATAAAAAAAAGTACACCATATGCTGCAAAGACACTTTTCCTACGAGTTGCACACATGATCTTTTTTAATGGTGTTTTGAAAATAGCTCAAATAACTATATTTATCATATTTTTTTATTTTTCACATTCTGAAAATTACGAAATTCACATTATCGAAAATGTGAATCAAGAATTCTGAGGGAATGTTGATACAGAAACGAGTTTGTTTATTAGGTTTCCGTTTATGTAATATTATTGTGTCAGTAATTTATGAAAAATGTCCGAATCTTCTGCTACAAATGATAATATGGAAGATGATATAGAAGAATCAGCAAAAATCGCGATTCAATCATTATTGCCCACAAAATCCAAAGATAAATATGAAAAAGCGTATCGCTTATTTGAAAATTGGAGCCACCAAAAGGGAGTAATATCACTGAGGCAGTTCTACTAGTATATTTGAAACAAATATCCAGAGTATACCAAAGTTCCACGCTGTGGAGTCTTTACTCAACGATAAGGACAACATTGGCAGTGAAAAGAAAATTGACATAACGAAATTTCCAAGTTTATTTGTTTTCCTTAAACGTAAATCGGTAGGACATATAGATCCAGGAAGTCTAGTGTTTTAAGAAAATCAGAAGTTGAGAAATTTTTGAAAGAGGCAGTTGATAAAAACCTACTTGATGATGAAGGTAAAGTGTAATTTTCACATTTCTCTCCAAATATTGAAATTGTTTCTTATTTTAGATAGTGTTGATTGTTGGTATCAGTGGAGCATCCCGTCGAGAAGAACTAACATTTCTTCAGTCTGAACATATAAAAGACATGGGAGAATATATACAGGGTCCTGCACCACAGCTCCCTTCTTTTATAGCTCATGAACCGGTGCCTTTATAAATTTCGTTCAAATTTGACTGCAAACTATTCGTAGAGAGGCACATTTTGAAAATATTTTCAAATATACAGGGTGCTCTAAAAACATGTACCATACTAAAGTTATGTTTTTTTTAATGGAACACACTATATATTTTTGCATTTTTGGAATCTACCTGAAATTCTAAACACATTTCATTTAGGATGTCCTATACCTATCTTCAACTGTTTTTGAAATATTGACAGGTGAATATTGACATTTTTGCAACTTTGACATCCTGTAAAATCTAAGCGGTTTGAGATCAAGCAAAACGGTTTGCACATTCCTATCTTAACTTTTCATAAGCTATCGTTTGGTACTAATTTCAGAATTATCCAAAAATTTAAAATTTTCTGAAAATTTTTAAAATTTTTTGTTCTTGTATAAATTTGAAATTAGTACCAAACGATAGCTTATGAAAAGTTAAGATAGGAATGTGGAAACCGTTTTGCTTGATCTCAAACCGCTTAGATTTTACAGGGTGTCAAAGTTGCAAAAATGTCAATATTCACCTCTCAATATTTCAAAAAAATGTTGAAGATAGGTATAGGACATCCTACATGAAATGTGTTTAGAATTTTCTGTAGAATCCAAAAATGAAAAAATATACAGGGTGTTCCATTAAAAAAAACATAACTTTAGTATGGTACATGTTTTTAGAGCACCCTGTATATTTGAAAATATTTTCAAAATGTGCCTCTCTACGAATAGTTTGCAGTCAAATTTGAACGAAATTTATAAAGGCACCGGTTCATGAGCTACAAAAGAAGGGAGCTGTGGTGCAGGACCCTGTATATAGGTACTGATGGAAATTCCCAACACAAAAATGAACGTAATAACAGAAGTTACTATTTCTAGAAGGAATATCGAAGGAGTCAATTTTGTCGAAATGTTTCGTAGTCCACTCGAAAAATATTCCTCTCTTAGTCCGTCACCAATTGAGTATTCAAGATTTTTCCTAGGACATATAACTGGAAAATGTACAAGACATTGCGTTAATAGACAATAGTATAAATTCTATAGGGAGTTTCCTTAAAAAATAGCAGAATTTTTGGAATTGCGGAATGCTGGGAATTACACCGGCCACTGTTTCCAGTCTGCTACGATACTTGCTGATGCAGGAGCAGACATCACCATTCTTAAAAGGCATGGTGGATGGAAAGCGATGAACGCAGAAGGATATATAGAGGATTGCGTTCAATAAAAACTTGAAGTAGTCTCAAAATATTGGGTTAAAGAGAGATCAATATAAATACAAACTAAGCCTCTACTTCATCAAATACATGCGCAGGACTTTCCATAACCAATTGTAAAAAAGTTATAATTAAAATTTATAATAATTATAAGAAATGATTTAAGTTGACAATAAATGAATATAGTTCAAGAATTAGGATGTATTTTTTGCGTGGGGGAAAATTCTTCCAGTACTAGTTAGGAAAAATCGAACTTTTCCTAATTCAAATTAGTCACTAAATGTACAGTTTTTCAAAACACTATAATTAACCGATTCATGAAATGGCAACCTCACTAAAGCCACCATACTGTTTTAGGTATTATCACATATTTAGTATAAATTATTATTGGCTAAAAAAATTACCTACATTCAAATCAAATTACAATAGAACTCATATTACAATTTTAGTTACGATATTATAAAAGACGATTATATAAGCACGATATAAATTTTTATTTTATTTAATACTTTCATTAGGTACTATCTAACATTTCAAGGAATTGCCAATTACCTACTCTAAACGAGTAGGGAAAAATTAGTCAAAAATACAATGTTGTTCTATAAATTATTTGTAACATTATATACCTTTAGACGAAAAGCCCCAGAGAAAGACGAGAAGTTTAAATTTATAGAATATTTCCTTATAAGCCCTGAAGATTAATGATACTTAATGTTCAGGGGGACGTAGCAGAGTAAAGTAATGAAAAGGTCAACAAATCATATCTAATATTTCCAACAGGCTATAAAAAGTTAAACTGAACATTACAGAATTAGGGAAGTGGCGGCAGGGAAACATTAACAAATTAATAATTTACAAGGTTGTTTTCAACTCCGTCACGTCTCGAACTGTCTTTCGTAATGGATAATTCACGTGCTTTTCTTTAAAATATGCTCCTCCGCAGTTATATAAAAGTTAAATTAAAATGCAGCACCTAAACTTTACGACAAAATAAAGTAATTTATAGTTACTACTTTCAAACTACCCCTGGGTTTATTAAGAAAATTCCATTTAGTTTACGGTTAATGCAGCCTTTCCTAATTTTGTTATATTTCCACGCTATAAATATGTCTTTCCTTTCGAACGAATATTTCGCGAATCTCAAATAACAAAGTTAATGTTTTATGTCTGCTTCATCTTGGCACAAAATCTTATCGACCCGACCCTCGGCAGCCAAATTGAAGTTTGCTGGCTGACAAACATCAGACTAAAAAATAACTTTATGAAAAAAATACACAACAGAAAAGTAACGGCTTCGTTAATATGAGTAGTAGATACCTAAAAGAATGACAGGTACTTCTAAATTTTTAGTGTATTAAATAGAAAATGTGTAGTGTTTGATGTCAACTGGAAAACCGATGTTTTCTTATTTTTTAAATCTTCATTTAACACTGAATAGCATTTAAAATCATTAGCTACCTAGTAAAATTTATATTTTTTTGAATAAATAATGTGTTTTATAATTTTAAACAGAGGATCCTATACTTAGGTGTAAATTGGCACAGACTTATAAATTATTAATACAACAAAACCCTGACAAGATCATTGTACCGAGTGACTTCATATAAACTAGCACCCCCGTAACTTTTTAATATACGGGAAAAAAATTGACATACAGAGGAATTTTTTTCCTTTCCAAATCCTCAGTCTAATTTCCGGTAACTTTGCATATATACGGAAAGCGACAAAAAGTATATACCTATTTTTATAATGTATGGTATATTATTGGCTAAACTGAAAGATCTTTTTTTCTGAATTTACATTATCTTTATTTGAAGGAGATGCCGGAAACAACTACTCCAAAAACCCAAAGAGGACACTACGGTGTGTTTCTCACCACTACTAACTTACATTATTCTGATATACGCTGCCATGATTACTGCATAGAAATCAACAACTTTTTGAACAGTGTGTGAATATGGGTCATGATTGTTTTCATGGCCCACTATTCAAAAAGTTGTTGATTTTTAATATACGGCTGAACCAAATGTGAACTTGTATATTTTAAATCAGAGAAAAAAGATATTTTATTTTAGCCAAAGATATACCTACAGAGTATTCCATTAAAAAGATATCTACTTTTTGTCGTCCTCCGTATATATGCAAAGTTACCGGAAATTACACTGCAGATTTGGAAAGGAAAAAATTTCCCATATATGTCAGTTTTTTTTATTTTTCCCGTACGATAAAAACGATCAAAAAGTTACGGGGGGTGCTAGTTTATACGAAGTCACCCGGTACAAAAGGTTTACAAAAAGTGTAATCAGTACGTGAAAGTATAAATGAGTCTTTTCTTTCTACTAATACCCTTATTTTTCCACGCAATGCCAACTCTTGCTCTTCTATTTGATAAACCGTACATATTTAATGACATACGAGTTGTGTAAGAGCGAATGAACTAACAAAAGATTGTCACTAATTTATTCTGTAATTCTTTATTTTTATTTCATAGAGATTTTAACTATAAATGATGAAACAAGTAAGATCAACTAAACGTAGTTTGGATAGATTGGGTATCGTTAAGTAGGACTAACGAAATTAAGTAAATTAAGTAAATTAAGTAAATAAACTAAAAGGAACGAATTACCAAGTATTTAGCACAAAATATACTTCCTTCGATAAAGAAACACTATATTGGAATGGATTAATTATATATACATTTTTTTTCTCAAGTTTCATTCCCAGGAGATTTAATTTCATTAATGAAGAAATGTCTAAAATTTACAATTTTGGATGATACTAGACAAGTTGTTGGCTTGGCAAGTTGCTGTAGTTGAATTTATTTCTTCAATAACCAAAAGAAAATCTTTTTATCTTTTTATTTTTGGAGGACTTTCAGCTAATTTTTTTACATTGATACCTTCTCCGACGTTTCGTCCGTTTTTTATCTTTTTATTTTTGGAGGACTTTCAGCTCATTTTGTTACATTGATACCTTCTCTGACGTTTCGTCCAGAGGTAGTTAAAATAGAAAGATTCTAGTAGGTAAGAAAACACTTTTTTGGATAAATATTCTGTCACTAATCTAATTTAATTATTCATGTAAAAACATTATTTTCAGTATTTAAGTAACCTGTGAAGAAGTCCGAAAACTCGGACGAAACGTCGGAGACGGTATCAATATAAAAGAATGAGCTGAAAGTCCTTCAAAAATAAAAAGATAAAAAGATTTTTTTTTGGTTTTTTTTTATTGAAGAAATAAATTTACAATTTTGGGTAAGACGAGGGGAAGACCTTCCTGCAGCATAAAAAACATTTATTGAATAGACTCCATACTTTGTTCGAAAGAAGAAAGGTTAATTAAGGTTATCAAACGAAAGTAAAGAAACAAATCTTTTTATATTCGGAATACAAATAATTAAATAGCTACGAATAATTACTTTTGAGGTACAAAACATGTAGCTAAGTCAAATTTATCTCTACGTTCCACGTAGGTATAACATAACAATACAAATTTCTTCCCGAGGCTACATGCTGGCTCGTTAAATTGTACATATTCGTTACAGGTATAAGAATATCCTGAATATCATGCGTGTTAGCATCGATTATGTGCCTAAGGGTATTCCGACCGCTACGTGACCCAAGAGTGGGACACGACATGGCCTTCTTTGCAGCATCCGGTGATGCATCTAGCCTACTCTTATACTCTCCTACTCCCATACCTTTTTATCGGCCTCTCTTCGCCCTCGTTTTGACATGAAAGTCAACAACTAACTAGAAGTGTCACTATGGTGGGAAAAACATGTTACCCAATTTTCCAGTGGCGTTCGTCGGCCTAAATATGCCTTTAAAATTTCCTTGAATTGTTTCATATTACACTAACAAGTTTGACCTGATTGTTCCAATTCGATAATAATTTGTAAACATATCTTCTCATTAACTATCAAAATGTACAATTTTTCTGTAACTTAATAAAAAATAATAAAGTTATTCCTTTACGTACCTAGGTTAAAGGTAACGAGGAAAATTAAAAACTATTATTGGTTCATAATATTTGATAATTTCATTAATAATTTATCTTAGTTAACTTTTCGGCTTAATTTCTATATAAAGAAAGATATTAAAAGTTTATTGTTCATTTTGTCCAACAGTAAACCTAATTTATAATACCTAAGCAATGTAAATTTCTGAAAGACCAAACTATAATACTTACTTCTAATAAAAATGATTTTAAAATGTTTAGCTAACTGCCACTTTCAGAACCGGCTCTTCACCTACATGTTAAAAATAAGTTTATTTTTTTGTCATTTGCATACGCGAATATAAAATAAACTGATAAAGATAATATTTTTTCTTCACGTAAACATGGATGAATAAAAATGGACAAAAGTCCTTAAAAGGGACCTTGATACTGATTTATTTAAATAACTCCGAAACCGGTTGTATTTAAACTTGTATTTAAGGTAAGTCTACACTGCTCCAAACCGATTTTTTTTTATATAAATCTGGCATACATTACCAGGACGTGGGTCCCTATAATGTAATTATGTGAAATTTTACTAAAACTTTAACAAGAAGTTTAAACGTTAAAATAAAAAACTGTCTAATTAAATTATGGGCTATATGGCGTGACAAAAACCCACAGCAAATATATCTATATAAAATTTCAGACTTGATAAGCTGGATAATATAAGCATATTGTGTTGGTTAACAGTTATTTGCACTGCAACGGCCGTCTCATGTAGATAAAACAGAACGACAGCGCAATTAACACATTGTGAAAGAAAAGCCAAGAGAAATAAAACGAAAAGTGCTTAATATCCGTTCTAAGGCTTTTTAGTATTTTGCCCGAAGTCTGAGCTGTCTGAAGTTAAACTTATAAAATACACAGCGGGAATACACAATGCACAAAATGCAATTTTAACTGCACAAATAGAGGATCTAATAAAAATAAAGAGGTATTAAGGACTATCTGAGAATTCCATTGTGGTTAGTGCTCCAAATGAGCGGTAAAACCCACAGGATATATCTTTTAAGGAATGATTTTATGTCCGTAAATGTGATTAAATTCGAAATTTGATTTATTTGAAACGATCCCTGCGAAAACAATGAAACTAAATCCTTTATCCTTAATTTATATAAGGTTACAATATATTGATTGCAGTAATAAAACTACTGGTGATCTGATGAATACCTATACAAATCAATTAATTCGTACTAAATTAATAATTCCATTGAAATTACTGCTTTGCAAAATGTAAAATTAGACTATTTACTGAAATACAATGGCTCATTCATTGAGTAAATGGTGAAAATGTTACAGATTTAACAGAAAATTATGATGAAGACTAAAGACTCTTGATTAAGATATTTAGGGCCAATCTAATAATTAGAAATTGTAATATATTAAGTGCCGTTATAAACAATATAAACGCAACATATTAAACTTTATATAAGTTTATATAAAAAATTATGCACACGGTTTTAAGTATTAACAACATCATAGTTCATCATATGCCTTTACGGATGGAGAGAAACGATCCAACCAGATCTTTTTTATTACTGAGCATTATCTATGCCTAAATTTTAATTAACTCGAACTGAAACATCCTATATTCTATTCACTCGTTACGACACTTGTGTTAAAGTTGCACTTATCGTAATATTACGTATTGGTACAACGTACAATAGCTTTTAGCGGTCATTTTTGTTAAATGAAGTAAAATAAATACTACTAAAATGAAAATAAAGCTTTTGTGTTGGTTAAGATAAATTTCCACTCCAGTTTTTCTACCTTTTCATTCATTTCAATTATATGGATTTTTATTATTGTGATTAGTTAAAAATGGACGCAATTTTTAACTAGGTTGTTAAACATAAGTTTCCTTAGATAATTTATCTTAACTAACTCAATTAAAGTAATACAAAATATAACTAAATTCAAGTACCACATAGATAAAGCAGGTACATAGTTTGGTTAATCTATAACTAAGAAACAAACTTATAAACCTGAAAAAACATATAACTAAGATAATATTCAATTAGCCTAAAGCTTATTATGACTTATTATGACTCGACGTATTTCATCATGACTAAATTTTCATGACGGACAAGTGAGGGCTAAGCTTTAGAATGGATGCAAAAGTAAACGATTATTAGTAGAATCTCAAATATATTTAATCACTTAAAAATATTGCCATTTTTGTAGTAGTGTAATCACAATATTTTCGCATTATTATTAAGCATTGTTGTGTAATCCCAAAAAATTACGTGATATCTATGTACCTATCTCTGTTTGCCAGTTTATGCCATAACAGTATCCGAACACTGACTGTATTCGCCACAATTATAAAGTATTACGTAGAAGACAAGTGCTGTGTGTACCATTCAGATCCCAAATACCAAGTCTATGAAAATTAGATTTCCGTCGATGTCATGGCATAGCAGCTACACGTAGGTATATCTATAATTGACATCAGATTGTTAACATTTTCAAGATCTCGTTTCACAATGAAACGCTATTACCAGAGATCTTATCGATGTCAATGCAAATGTTGACCCAAGCATTCAAAATATCACATGTGAGACTGCCGTGATACTCCGTATGCAGTATGTGCACAAAAGCTAAATAAAAAAGTTAAGGATAAAGGTATATTCCAGTTAGGACAAGTACCGAGAAGTTCCTTTATGTCGGAATTGTCATAATCATAACTAATAATAACAATCAAAATATGTAGTAAAAATCAGATAGGAACGCGATTGATAAGTCAGAGACTTGTGTGGGAGAGAAGATAGCATATTATTATTCTGTAAGCCAGACTAATGCCAACAAACAGCTCCTATACAATATCAAACAAATTCAAGATATACCTCTTTTCCCCCCACTTTCTGACACAAAAATTACCTTTCTGTCACTTCCGGTTTTATCGGATGTAGTACCAACTCTCCATTTTTAAATGGAACACCCTGTAAGTGCCTTCTCTCAACTGTAGTTCAGTTCTGTTGGTCCCTCAGATAAAATCAGCGTAGATTGTTTATTAATTGCACTTTCTAATGATAGTTACCTTAAGTACCAATATGATACTATTTAAAAAAAAAAACTAATTTCAACTCCAATGAATGTATAAACTCTTTTTTTTTATGGTTGATGTTGATATGGTCCATTAGAATTAATTAATCGGGGATGGTCAAGGCACTCTAAATTCAAAAGTAAAATAGAGACCAAAAAGTAATTTGATAGCTGAAATGTCACTTATGTTATTTCGCTGGATGCAGAAATAATAGTATACAGGGTGTTCTATATAAAAATCGAGAGTTGGTAATACTTTCCGTGCAACCAAAAGTGGCAAAAAGGTAATTTTTATGTCAAAAAGTGCCCTTCATAATAAGTACTAACGCAATCCCAAATTTGGAAATTATATTTAAAAAAAATAAGGAGGTAAAGAGGGGTATACCATGAATTTATGTCACACTGTATACAACTAGAAATACCAACAGAAAAAAGTTTTCTTATATTTGTTATTAGTTTCGGATTTTTATTTATATGACCCGTTCCTCAGACATGATATCTGTAATAGAATTATATATAAACTATATGCAAGATAGATTTGATATATTACAGATTTTTGTGTTTGAAACAGAAATTCTTTTATGCTATAATGGAATAGCACTTCTCATGAAATATAGTATCCATATTTTAGTCATACTTATTCACTAATACACTTTAGTTTGTGATAAAAACCACTAAAAATAAAACAGCCATGATATGTGTAATTGACAGGCATACCTTGATTCCATTGAGAATATGGTAGGTACTTGAAATTCAAAACCCCATGTTTGATGACTGAAGGAAATTTTCAAATATAGTAACTAGCTTTAATGGAAAAGTTAATAGACAAGCCGACATTTTATCAAATTTGGTTCATTTAAACAGAGGGTATTATGGGATTTTCAATTATCAACATATTCAGCGGAAATTATTTTTGTCAACTCACAGTTGAGTTGAAGCGACACGACGGTGACATTTTTAATTTCAATTTCCAATTCTAGGTTAAAAATAAAAATCCTGCATTGCTTAATTTACCGTTCGCAACAAATTAGCGGTTTTGTTCATTTTTTCAGAGACTGACGACAAAAACTTTTAAATAAATACTCGTATTTATAAATGTTTCAGTCGTAATAACATTATTTATTTTTACCTCAGCCTAATTATTAAAATTACAAAGTACTATTACTAATATATTAAATTATAAAAAATTTACACCCAAATGTTCTTAATGAAACAAAGGGAGAAGAACAATATCTATTTCCCTAAATTTCCGTATTGAATACTGGCACTGTACTAAAGTTAGCAAATTAAAGTATAGAAAATTAAACTAATTGATGTTGCGTGTAACACGACAGAAAAATTATACTAATAACTACACAAAATTTGTTAAATTATGTTTTTTTTTAATATGTCCATTAAGATACCCATAAGATAAAAACAATACATTGTGTACACCCATAAAAATCCACGTAATAGCATATAAAATTCAAAATGTTATTTATTTGCTTATAACCATGATTGATATTTCCTTATTATTACTTTTCTTTGGTTTTATTATCCAACTTCAATGCGGGTGGAACAGAAAACAAGCTCCGCCCTTATATTCTTTATTTATAAAATAAACCACACAAAACTCTTTAAATGTTATGATTTTATTTTATTTTTGAAAGTACAAATGTTCCGATTAGTAATGAAAAATGATATCCAACAAGTGCCCTTCTCTGCTTCTTTGGCATACTCAAAATTTTGGGAAACATTCCTTTTCAAAAATTTTCGATAAAATGTTCACAGACATTCACTCCAATTTCTTCAATTGCTTGAATAATATTAACTCGAAACTGTTCAGGTCTTTCAGGATTGTTAGTGTAAACACTTTCCTTCAAAAAGCCCCACAAGAAATAATCCAGGCGGCCAATTGACGTTAGTTCTTCGAGAAATTATTCTATAGCCAAATCTCTCCCTTAAAAGATTTAGTGTTTCATCCGCTGTATGGGAAATGGCTCCATCCTGTTAAAACCATATATTGTGGACATCTGTACCTTCCAATTTATTTCACAAATAATCTGTTGTCATTGTCCAATCCAAGTCCAAGGACTAATCACGCCTCCCGCTCAAAAACCACACCACACAGTAACTTTGCTGCATACTTGTTTCTCTACTATTTCTGTTGGACTTTCCTCACCCCATATTCTGTAATTCTGCTTGTTTAGATATCCACTAATTTCGAAAAAAGCTTCATCGCTAAAGATTATTTTTTTTTAAAATCGTATGGTTTAAAAACAGGTACGACGTAATCAACGACGATTTAATCGCTTGGTTTTAATTCTCGAATCAACTGTATCTTTCAAGCTTTTAAATGACGATCTTTCTTTAAAATGATGTGCAGACTGGACCTTTTAACATTGACTTACTGTGAACGATTACGAACTGACATTTTCGGGTTCAGATCAACCCCATTACCGCATCAATGTTTGCTTCTAATAGGGCAACACGATTGTAAAGTTACTGAGAATTTTATGAAGAAATTTGACCAGTCTGGGTCAATAAAATTCTTAATAACTTTAACAGATGGTGGCAAATTTCTTCCGAAATGCGTACGGTATCTTGTTGCAGTTGCGTCAAAACACATCCCATTTTGGTAATGAGAATTCACAATAAATATGCGCTCTTCAATGGGCAATAGCTCCATCATGACCAAGCCACAACTATAATCGCAAAGTTTTTACCTGATATTGGTCACTATAGAGAAACTGTCAATTAAGGTTGGTATAAATGATGGCCAATTTAAATCGAAAGATCAAATTTGGACACCCTTTATATAAGTATATATCAGGATAAATATGTTCATACACTTACACAGTGGTAATAAGTCTTTCTATTATAATAATGAGGCATTAAGGACCAATATAATGCGCTATATAGGAGTCACGTGTTAATGTGTTATCTAACTTATCTATAACTTATGTAGAAATATGCTGTATAGTATGTTCTATATTATAAAAAAAATTGTACACTAATGTATCACGATGCCCTAAATAATATAATATCTCTACCCCTCATTATAATCACAAGGATACGTTGGTAGGCCCTAACCACCATTCAGTGCTGCAATGAGGGAAACCTGGAAAACCTCATTAGTTAGGGGGACAAGTCAAACATCAACTGATTTTAATCTCTCACATTAACAGTTGATATTCTTCCCATCCTAAGCAATCGCCAGGATGGTTGCCAAGCCATCCCTGCGAATAAGCCTTGATCTACGAGTAAACAATTTAATGAAAAATTGTTTGGCGGAATGGGAATTAGAACCCACGATCTCTGGGTTGAGCGATCGAGACGCTAAGCCCTGAGCCATCTGCTCGGTTAATCACGTAGCACACCCTCTGTATTATTTTTTGCGAACATCTTAATTTATAACCCAAACATGGTGAAATAAAATGATAACAAGAAGAAACCAGTGCATTGTATAAGTAATATAATTATAAATTTTGTTTTTATAATTGTCCAGTTTTTCAGGAGTACAGTTACAATGTACTAACAATGTGCCTATTACTTTATAAATTGTAAAATGTACCTAATAACTAAGATTTTCATTGAATTTCAAACATACCTCAGATACAAATAAACTAGTCGTGCAATTCTAAACAATATTACGGAATATTGGACACGAAGGGTTAATTTGGTTATGACCCTTTAAACCTCAAACAACGGTAGTAATTTAAATTAGGTTTATTGCTTATTGTACAACCATCCCTCGACTAAGTATACCGGGTGACCTGATGGCAACCCCTCTAAGTCGGAAGGTTAGCAGTACTGAAATATGATATTTGTAAAACATAATAGCTATTTTTATTGTTATAGATTTCAGGATCTTCATCGATCAAATCAACGCTAATAGACAGAACGATATCAATGTTTCAGTGTCGGTCCCTTTCAATTATATTTTAAACAGTATCTCAGTTCCTGTCAAATTTAGGAGAACACTGATATATTGCTGATATTTATTTAATACACATTCGAGTAACAAAACATGCAGTAATCGATTTACTTTTAAGACATTTTTATTAATTTCGTAGCCTGTCTTGGTTAATAATAATAATAACAATAATATCTCTGTCCCTCATTCTCATCTTAATGATGAGCCCGGAAGTCAGAGACTTGTATGGGAGAGGGAGCGGCATATTAATATTTTGCGGACCGCGACTGCGCCTGCAGGAACGACTTATACGATCTTTTAACTTGAACTACCATGTACTACGAGAATAAGGGAAACCTGACAAACCTTATTTATTAAAGTGTACCTACAGTAAGTTGTTAGCCATTATGTTGTAATACAAGGTGAAGGAATTTCAACATTTTCTCTATCTCTCTGTATTTATGGTAAAATCTAAATTTATGCCTTAGTATATTTTTGTACTTTTCGAATAACCGAAATATAAAACATGCTATTATCAGTTTTCTCATAAAAGTCGACAGAAGCTGCGATGAAATGAAAATCCAGAAATCCTAACGAAAATTATACTAATGCTTATTGGTAATAATCTATTTTGTTGCAACAAGTAAGGCATGGAAACAAGAAGTGACAACTTGAAAAATGTTGATATGTCAGTTTATCCGTTCTGTTTTGAAATGTTTTCATTTCATGTTTCTGGTCACGTTTTTGTGCAATAAATGAATATTAGCTATAAATGTTTACCTACTTGCTGATGTTTTTTTGATAAGATCTAAAAATTTTTAACGTCCCAAGCGCTCGCAAATCCATTAAGCGAGTCCTGTACTCTAATAAAGGATAAAATAATGAAAGATAGAATCGTTCGTATACAATTCAAGTCTTTTCTCCTGAACCGAGTAATTAAGATAGAACCACAATGGAACACACAATACTGATACCGATACAACAATGCTTTGGGTCTACAAACATAAAACATATTTACGTCTCCTTTTCCGTCACATTTTATTCCTTTATAACCGAGTTGGATTTTGTTTTGTTCCGTCAGAGTGCCCGAATTGTCTTTAAGATTCAGCTTGCATTGGCAATCTCAAATAAAACGAAATCAAAGTTACTTTTAAGGAATGTTTGGGATTCAGATACGAATAACGTCATCAGAGGACTTTTATCGGGCGTTGAAGAAAGAGGGTTGCGTCGTTTCCTACAACACACAATTTCTACAAAAGTAGATGTTATCAACTGTTCTTTGGTTTGGATAATTGAAAAGAAGTTTCTTGTTTTCTATTGTCTATTGTTTACTTTTCGGAGTAGTTGGCAATTGATTCCCCAGAGGTCAAGGCACTTCGTTTTGTAAGTTCGGTCCTTTATACTTATTATGTCAAGTTACATACACCAAACGTTTTATTGAAGCGGTTAAAAAACTTTGGGCAAGTTTCTGTGAATTAAATATGTAAAAAATTAATCAGTCTTTAATGTCAAAATATTAATACAGTCTCAGACAACCCTTGACTGGTATATTTTGATATATCGAAATGTTCTTATATTTACTAACTAAAATGCATCTTCAATGAACCACTGGACTTATTTATTCTAAATTGGTGTACTTAATATTAAAAATTACAGCAGTTCACCGACAAAATCAATACAATCTCCTAACCGTTTTATAAACCCTGTGTACTATTGTTTATGTACTTTACTATTATGTGATATTAATAGAGAACTTTCTAATAATCCCATGAATTGTAAAGTAAATCATTTCGCAACAACTGTTGTGATAAATGAGTCATTTGCTATTCGAATATAATTATTTTGTAGTAAGTAATTAATTACTCCAATGTCATATCGTTTTGTTTATCTTTCTTAGTACAGAATCCTCCATAACACAAGTAGTCTGTATAACCTGTCTTAATTAAGTACATATAATTGTAAATATTTAAAAAATGTAAGTTCAACTATTTCATTTTTAATGGCTACTAACTTGTCTTTCTAAAACATGCTGTATTTCGAACGTAACATGTTTAATGAATCTAGAGTAAAACGGAGTAAATCAGGAACTTTTATTCTTCCAGTTTCAAGTCGATAAAGAGGGGAATGTTCGAATCCCAATAACAATTACCCAGCTCGTTATCTGAGATTGGACGTCGCCAATGAGTTTGTTACACCAATTTCAGTTAAAATGCTTATAGCTGCCATAATCGACAACATTTTCCATTTATCCCCAATACAAAATCGGAACTTTTTATATTTCCATAATCTATTGCAAAATCGATTACCGATTTAAAAAATAAATGTGCACATATTTGAATATTTTTAAGAGCGAATTAAAGATTTGTTTTACATATTGAGTATATAGGTACCACATCCGGTGGCCGTTATAATTATATAATATTATCAAATGAATTAATATTTTTAAAAGTATATGAAGAAAAACTTTTTATTTATCAACAGCCCCTAAATCTATTATTCGGTTTTTCATTGTATATAAGTTATTTATACGTTATTTATATCTTCACTCATTAGTATGAGAACTCTGTCAAAGCTTTAAAGAAGTTGAAACTGGCGAACATATTTTCTAGTAGTTTAGGGATTACTTTTAAATTAGTCTTAAGGAACAGGGTGAAAGGGTGACATACAAAACAAATCAGGCAATGATTTATTTCACTATACCTAGTGAATTATAAATATTCCTGCACAAAAGACGCGTTTGTAGCAAAAGAATAATAATAAACTCAAAACTTTTTACGTAGACCAAAAAAAAAAACAACAAATAAAGATTAATACAAAGAAAAGATCTTAAAAATTATCAGATGAAACGAATTTATTTTTTAGGTTCGTATCCTTGATGCCATATGACAATAATTCATGTAATAACAATTTTATTAGTACTTGAAAAAATGTAGTTTCGTTAAACATCCTGAAATTTATAAAATGATTTATCGACGATGCATGTCTATAGTTTGCTGTAGTGAGTTTATGTCCATGAAGCACGCGAATATTTGCAGATACGAGAGCAAAGATAAAAAATTTAATATAGTTTGTAACAACAACTATTTATTATATTATTATATTGTTTCACGAATACTGGTTACAAGCTCGGAGCCTACATGGTGGTTCAGCAAAAAGTTCATCGCTTCTCTTAGGGTTATATTTCCCATTTGCCACATTCATATTTATATCCATAGGGTCTTCCACATCTCGCGTAGACACTATCGTATAGGTAGGTATTCTCATCTATGTTCTAATTCTTTTAAAATTTTTATCAGTTGTACGCTCAGAAAAAACTAATATTTTTTCTAATAATGTAAGATTAAATTTTACATTATCGACCACGGCCTACTGAGGACGCATAAAACAGCTAAACATTTTAAAACCATAGTTTTATCAAAGAATGTCATTAAGAAAAATCGTTCAAAATTACAAACTTAGCATATCTATATCAATACTCGTACAAATTGACTGAAAGATTAAAAAATTGATTTTTAATATTTCATTTTATAACTAGCATTTGCTTATTTTTAGGAATATACGCTATATTACTAGTATTTATAAATAATAATATTCACTTTTATTGATTGGACCACTAACACAAATTTTAATTTTGAATTTTTCCCAAGGTTGCAAGTTCTTCCTAGAACAGTTTTTGTATTTTCCAGCAACTCTTGGTTTTCAACATATAAAAACGTCTAGTGGATTATACCTTGAAATACACTTAGGGTGGTCATGTGGCCAAGAGTGACCGTAAGCCTCTCGGATTTAAAGGCAGAATTTCTCAAGGAAATTCTATAAAACTAGGCTTAAATTAAACTGACCAATTCGTCGTGTTGCCTATTCTTTCGATCTCTGATTTAATCATCAGTTCAGCCAATTCAAATGCAAAATAAAAGTGAAATTAGACTACATTAGATAATGTTTCAAACAGTCACTCTTTTTTGCATTTTAATTTTTAGATGCCAAAATGAGTTTACGTTTATTTTAAGTTGTCTGTTACGTGTTCACTTTTTAGGTTTGAGTACCAGCCCTCGATGTCTATTTTCAATAATTAAAAGTAGTATTTTCTCTTTTCCCCGAATAATTTAAGAAATACCGGACTCTTATATGCGATGGCCTGGAAATAGGTAACTATGATCTGCATGGTAACCCTAATTATACCTACTGGACCTAAATAATAACAAAAAGTGACAAATATTTACAACTTACTTAGATTAATACAGATGTTCTGTATACAGGTCCCTAAATAATAATATGTTCAATTTGGAAATAACGACACAGATATTAATATACGTGTAACAGTTTAAATATAAATAACAAAATAGTGGAATAATAACTCCCAATTGGTTATTTACGGGGAAATGCAGCTGAGAGCCACACCTCTGTCATCCCACTGCCGCTCGCTATATCGAATCCATGTCGAGTATCAGGCGTGATTTCCCCTACCATACCTAGATATTGATATCTCGGCTCCCCCCCCCATGCACCGTTCTTTTTCTCTGGTTAGTACACACTTTAGGCAGAGATGTGGTGGGAGTTCTCTGCTTTAGGTACTATCAACCCGTCCTTATCTCCACATTGAAGCTATTTTTATTTGGAATTTGTATATTGTTACATGAATTCACCGCAAAGTCGCAAAGCATAACATTTTACTGTTTAATGAGAATAACTAACCACAGACACTATACTTAATTTCATTGCTGAATAAAATTACTATTCAATAAATATTATGACATGCGGTGGACGCGAAAGACGAGTTTTAATTTTCAGCTAATACATATTACATCACAAAAGTTCTATGGATACCTACTGTTCAACGGAAAATTAAATTAATGGCTGCTGCTTTTCGGGAAATCGTAATGTTCTTATTGCAAGTTAAATAAATCTGTTACCTACATTCTACATTTGCAGACGTATAGAAATTCTTTCTCATCTCCCTCTCGCTCCCTCTTTATATCTGCCTGAAAAACCAATTAATTTAATTAATATCGGAGCCGAACTGACTATTTATCCGTAACTTTGTGAATGCAGTTAAATTTTACACTTTACTTTCAATTTAAAATAAATTAAATACAAATAACGTACTACTGGGTAGATCAACCAACCCTTTCTTCTGCCGCACAAACAGCCCTAATGCAACGTCAACTAAGTTCAACTTGAGCGCGTACAAGTGTCCTACATATGCGATAACAACAACAGCAAACATTGTCACAGTCGATTAAAAATTTACCTAAACGAAACCGCAGGCACATTAATAAAGCTAAATAATTTAAGCATTGCGTGTTACCCGCAAGGTTTTGTGTAAGTACTGATAATTGGCAATATTATGGATATTTTGGGGTGCGCTCTTAAAAAACTACGTCTTGTCCGCTTTTCAGTTCATTTCAAGACCAGAATACCTATATATAGTTAATACATTGAGGGTCCATTCACTGTAGACTTGACAGATATGAATTCGGGGTCGGGTTGAGAGGTTGGGTAGCCGATGGGTGAAGGCTTAGGTACATATTTTCACTACCGAATTATTTAAATTTCGGAGGTGCATGTAAAGCCGAAGTAAAAAGGCACATGGAAACAAAGTTAGCCCTCATTGCAAGGGTACCGGATTTGTCTTATAATTGCAACAAAATTTCTCTTTAATGTTATAAATTATATATCACCGGAAAGATCAAAAGATAAACTAGATCCCTATAGTAGCAAATTTTTGTTTAATACAATATGTATTTTAGAGAAAATAATTTTTGAAAATACGCTATTTTAATACAAGATTGTTACATAAAAAAAAGAATTACAAAAAATTACTACTATAGGGATTTAGATTAAAGTCTTATCTTTCAAAACGTTTTTACTAAAAGTCGCTATCTTTTATAGTTTTTTTATAATTAGACACGAAACGAACGTCGATTTTGGGATTATTTCGGACCAGTAAATGGACTCTTCAGTTTTCTGTATAATTAATGGTTTCCATTCTTCCAGAAAACATTTTTCCGTTTTCATTTAAACACAAGAATATGCCGTGTTGTTTCGCATTTGAGTTTGTGCATTTTTCTTCGTTTTAAAGTATCTTGGACCTGATTATACGATTTTTGAACTAATTTTGAATACGTTTTTCACGATGCGTAATTCTTTAAATATGCGGCAATATAGGCGACAACGTGAAAACTGAAATGATAAAATAAATAATGAATAAAATAAAAAATATGTAACCAGATATATTAAATATCTATATACATAATAAAAGTAAATAATAATAATAAATAACCCAAACCGAGATTAAACCCACATTAGAGCCTCATAATCCAAAACTATAAACTTAAATCAATGTCGTGCCGTAAAGCGTTATTCTTTCTATAAAATGTTTGTAACGGGCGTTTTACTTAGTGCAAGATTAAAAGAAGGCGATAAGGCGACGATAACGTCCCTTCTTTCACCTGCAGTCTTATCAAGACAGATTTGTTTTACTAACGATAAGGAACGTGTATAGCAAACACTTTTTAATATTGCCTACAACTTCCCTTGTGGGAGGAAACGTTGCGTGAATACATAAATTTAATATCCAAAGAATTCCTCATAGCTTTACATATCTTTTGAGAAATGATCAGTGGAGGTCGATGTCCAATTCGACTAGATGTATTTTCAAATTGGTATTTATTTGAGCCACCACATCTCAGCGAATTCGTAGGTACTCCCAAAATAATCTCATAATTGTTTCCTTTATTTTCATTTCATTTAGGACAATCAATATTCAGTGAGATTGTAAAAAATATTAATACATATATTCATTTTACCATAAGTAAGTAATTAAAATTCAATTATAATTTATTTTTGTTCAAATTTTCGAAACATCAAAATTATTCGAAAACGGCTAACTTTGACATGTGGTAAATATATCTCTCTATGTACAAGTTTAGTTCAAATTTAATACTGAATCCGAATAAGAATTAAAATGTAAGTAGGTAGGTTTAATTTAAAACAAGCAAATGACTATGATCTGGAAATTCCATGTCTTATTAATATTTTCTTTGAACTCAACAGTGTCAACAAGCTATAGAAATAAAAAATCATATTCCAGGAAGTTTCTGGTTTCTGAGCAGTCTCATTGTGGGATGTCCTCTATTAGTTAAGATTTCTTTTACAGGTATTTTCTCTGTTGCTTGAAATTTATTAAGAATATTTGGCAACTTTTTCACAATACTAATGCATGTTACGTCATTGTATTAATATAGACCCATATTGCTTCTTTTGAATTCACTTAATATGGCCACCAAGTAGATGGGTGCAACTTACAGGGTGCTTCCCTTAAGAAATACAATAGTTTACCGTGAATGACATACAATCTGAACAAGCAACAGCGTCGACTGAAGTCTGAGAGAATAAGAAGAGCTATAGATATACATTGTCATTACTATAATGACTTCATACGTCATACAATAGACTGATATTATTAATTTTTATCTCTAGTAAAAGTGACAATAAAGTGGTCAGATAATACCAAATTGTGTTTAAATTCTCGATTCCTCTCAGTGTTGCGTCTTCTTAAATTCTTCAGTCAATGGTAATCTAGTACTAGATGTATTTTCAAATGGGTATTTATTTTAGCCATCACATCCAGCGAATTCGTAGGTACTCCCAAAATAATCTCATCATTTTTTCCTTTATTACTTTAGGACAATCAATATTCAGTGAGATTGTAAAGTTCTGCATAAATTCAATAAAATGCAAAATACATTTTTAATTTTTTAGTTTTAAAATTCAGTTTTTTGTATAAACATTTTACCATAATTTTCAACCCCCTCGGAGGGCTGACAACCCCTTAAACTTTTTTAAATGGGAACAGGGGGTGTGCAGCACCTCATGTCAAAGAGAGTTTAATGCTCTATCCAACGACGAATTTCTTTTTAAATTTGGATCAATAGTTTGCGAGACAATAAACGTTTAATGAAAATAACATTTTTGATGTAAATGTTAAACATACAAATTTCTTTAATTAAAACATTATTATGAAATAACTGTAAAATGAACTGAAACAACTTGTACAAAACAAACAAACAAAAATCAATATTTCAGTAAGTGTTCCTACTGCATTTCCTGAATTGCGCTGTGAACAACCTCTGGAGTTTTACTTCTTAATATTGTTGTAATTTTATCTTTTAAGAGTTCCACGTCATTTAGCATCCCATTATATACTTGGCTCCTTACATATCCCCACAAAAAGAAATCTAGAGGTGTTTTAGATCAGGAGATCTTAACGGCCATTCGACTGAACCTCTTCGACCAATCCACCGATTCGGAAATACAAAATTTAATACCCCCTCACTGGTTCTGCGTAATGTGGTGGAGCTCCGTCCTGTGTTAAAACAACAATGCATCTCCAGAAATGTTTTAATTTTCGGAATTTGAAAGCAGGAATTAGTTCTGTTTGTAAAAAAAATGTAAATATAAGGGTTTCACCAATGTGAGTATTTAAATAATATATTTCCGAATCGATGAATTGATCGAAGACGTTCAGTCGAATGGCCGACAAAATCTCCTGATCTGACACTTCTAGATTTCTTCTTGTGGGAATATGTAAAGAGCCAAGCCTATAGAGATGCCAAATAATGTAGAACACTTAAAAAATAAAATTACAACAATGATAAGAACTATAACTCCAGAGGTTGTTCACAGCGCAATTGAGAAATTTGAAGGTGGAATAGCATATATTGTCAAGAAGTTGGTGGAGAGCATTTCGAACACCTACTAAAATAATGATTTTTGTTTCTACAAGTTGTTTCAGTTCATGTTACAGTTATTTTACAAGTTTTTCATCAGAAATGTTGTTTTCATTAAACGTTTATTGTCTCGCAAAGTATGATCCAAATCTAAAAAGAAACACATTGTTGGATAGAGCATTAAATTCCCTTTGACAAAATCTCTGTTCTGATTTAAAAAATTGTAAGGGATTGTTACTCTCCGAGGGGGTTGAAAGGGATGGTAAGATATTTACATAAAAAAACTGCATTTTAAAACTAAAAATTGACGTGTTTCAGGGTTTTTTCAAAAGCAGCTATTTTGCATTTTGTTGAATTTATGCAGGGCTTAACAATGTCACGGTATAGGATGCAGTATGTTATATTTTAAACTGTGCAGTGCAAATTTAAGATTTTTAAAATGTTAAATTGGTGTTTTCAGCCAATGTTCTGCCATTGCGAATGAGAAAACGTTTCATTTTGCAATATAAAAGCCCAGGATGTTCACAAATTTAATTCTGTAATACGACCTACACGCTGAATTAACTTTGGGTGACTGCTCGCAGCACCCAAAGCATATTATTAACACACAATAAACATATTAACTACATCAACGCCGTTTTTATGAGAAGCAAAATAAAATCACTGGAGTATTCACATTCCCATCCGATTTGAAATATTTAATTACAATGCTACAACGTACATAACTGTTCTGGCTTATTAACTATTATAAGTTGTGTATACGATTAATAACGTAAAAATAATTTAATTTTTGAACTATAAAACGCCTAATTTACTTGGAACAATGTGTACGTGGCAGTACACCTTTATACCAGCAAACACAGCAAATATTTATAAACATAAAATGAATATTCATTTTCGTGCTATTATAAAATAATTAGAGAAAAACATCACCTCTAGAAATCAGCTAATAAAATACTCAGTTTCATTGAATTAAATTTACGTAATTCAACTAAAATCTAGTAATCATTACGTTGTAAGCTTTAATATTACGGTACAATTTAAAAAATAAACCACTGTCGTTTTTATAGAATTCCGTAGCAGCGAAATATTTGTGTCTCACAACCTCCTCAAATATTGCGCGTCATGCAAAATCACTTGAAATAATGTACAGAAGCAATGGACTGAAAATGCTTTTATCTTATCACACATCGTTCAAAAAACTCGTCGGAAATATCACTGAGATGTTTTTATTTTATGTTATCTTAGCTTTAGTTACAATGAACATACTCTACATACTCTACTATTTGATCGATGTATAGTCATTTATATTGGCAAGGAAACAAAATTCATCTTAAGGATAATACCACCCTGACAAAAAACAAATTCCTACAGCTCAAACGGTCCACTATTAGCTTCGGCAAAATGCCTCGTTACTTAATTTTCCAATTTAGACACTATCTGGATATTCGGGACGTAGCAAAACACCAGGCAAAACACTATGCGGCGGTGAAGGTAGGTTTAATAATCCCTCAGCGAAGTTTGCAAAGTAAGATGTGATTCATTATTCAAGAAGCTCAAAGGTGGCTCATTTTCTTTGAATAGATATAAATTAAACTGGGTAGTACGAATATTAAACATAATAATCCTTTGAAAAACTAAAGCAGAAACGAATTTCATGTAGTAAAAATCATAAAATTAATAAATATTTTAATACTAAAACCTTTAACAGTGGAATTTGGAGCTGCTTCATAAAACTTAAATTTGTATTTATGATTAAATGTATACATGCTACGTTTCTGATAATTATTTTCCAGCTAGCCACAGCGAATACCAGAGGAAACGAATACGTACTGAAATAAATATACCTGCGTCAAAATAATGCATTGCACTTAAGCTTCTTGAGAATCCTGTTGTCGAACTTACACTCCTCAGTGTTGTGTGATAACTACTTAGGTACAATCTTCTGTATAAGTTTCTATAAGTTTCTGCAAGATGTAGATCGTACAAAAGGACGATCTCGACGAATTTCGAACATTCGTTGTGTGTCATATAAGATAATAGAGTGAGAATCAAATATCAGCCCCGCTCTGGTCTAAACTTTTAGAACCATGTTTGCAATATGGTTAACAATAATTAAGAAGGAGGTTACAAGAAGTACAATAGTACTTTTAGTAAGAAAAATAAAAATTTCCAATTTAACTAAATGGCAACTGGGCATGGTACATCATTAGAAAAATCGACAAATGAATCTGTTGACTTAATTAGTTCCAAATCGTTGTCTATACATCTCAAAATGGTTAATATCTAAATTTTAATTATGCATAAAGCGAAAAAATTACTCTCTTGAGTAACAATTTCTGCAAATCAAATATTTGGCAATTAGTTGCATCCTAGATATTTACTAATATTTACTATCTGAAAGAAACGGTATCTTAAAGTTATTTTAAAATGTTGTTTTTGTATAAAATTGCATTAAAATTGTTATTTTATCTCATCCGACCTTAATGAATCTTTTGTCTTTTTGCAGTTTATTCTTACCATTAAGAATTACTGCAACTACAACAAACTGTAAAAAGCGCCACCAGCGCTACGTCAATTTGAATATAGGAAATGCAAACAAATTTAATTGGGTATTAGATAACTGTTCATTATCAAATAAATTTAGTATATCAATTGGTCCAAATTGGCAGGTAACTCGCCACTTGCTACTGCTATGGAGAACATTAAATTACACTAATGTTGCTAAACTGAAAAAAATATATTAAAAACGTATTGGTCTTATTATTGGACTTATTGGTCTTTGTAGGTAGGTACGTACATGCAAGACTTTTACTTAATTACCTCTCACGTAATTACTGCTAACTCAGAGCCTGTCCACTGAGAGATTTCCCTAGTAGCTAGAATGTATATATCTCCTTATTTGCAGAGAAAGGAGGCTATTTCTAACTATAATATACTTAAATAAGGCTGAATAACGGTCAGACAAATCCAACGTCACGTCACAATAGTATATTTTGACATTGTATTTCCAGAACATTATATGAACAACTAAATATTTTTGCGATAATTAGCTTATTTTTTATAGTATATTTTTAATATTATTTATTAGCTTATTTAACTTATTTAAGAAAAATGTATTAAAGACAATACGTTGAGGATATGAAGATATGCAGACATAAGTCAATATTGGTCGGTGCCTGTTGTAAGCAAAGTAGTGGTTTACGACATCTCTTAAAAATAATAAGGTTATTCCTTTGCATACCTAGGATAATAGGTAAAGAGCAAATGCAAGACTTTATTGAACCATAATTTGATAATTTCATTAATAATTTATCTCTTAGTTAGCTTTTTGGCTCAATTCCCACATCAAGAAAGATGTTAGCTTGTTACTTTGAAACAAAGTGTTTTAACAAAATTTTGGGTATATTTGTTATTTGCTCTTTTTATTGCTAGAGAATATTTAAAATAAAAAACTGCTATAATTATCTTTGGAAAATTATTATCAATTAATCTTGTAACCAAGTTTTTACCAAATTTGGTGTATGATATCCTGTTGTATGCTGCTATCAATGGAGAAAACTATCTATAGCTGTAAAATAATGTTGTTTAAAATCCAAATCTAGAATGTCTCCATATCCAATTTCAAGTATTGAATATTAGTTGTGAACAAAATGTTAATCTTGTTTCCTTATCCCGATTGGTAAGATGCTGTGCCATTTGGCATTTGTAAGGGTGAAATTTTAAATCGAAATGAAGAATTCTGGAAGACTTCCTTTGGATATTCCTAGAGCAAGTGATTGCCTATTAGCAGACCTGGTAAGACTTCTTGTGAAAGCAACTCAAAAAAATCAAGTTTGTCATGTAATTTTGGTCTAAGATGCCCAATTGTGTTTCTGGTGGTATATTGTGATTGTTCAAAACACCTTAATATCCGCATTAACGAAGTTTTTTGTAAAACCAAAGATTAGAGTTAGAGGCTAATTCAAAATTTACATGAAGACCCTGTACTTTTAATTTTTATTTAGAATGTTTACGTTTTCCTGTTTTACAAGTGGCGTATTTCCCAAAATAGTTACTATTTAATTTGTGGAAATTTTAAAATAACTTTTGGAAAC
The DNA here is from genome assembly GCA_963924545.1 of Pogonocherus hispidulus. Classification (NCBI taxonomy): domain Eukaryota; kingdom Metazoa; phylum Arthropoda; class Insecta; order Coleoptera; family Cerambycidae; genus Pogonocherus; species Pogonocherus hispidulus. The sequence goes on from OZ004696.1 coordinate 18,952,491, forward strand.
TGTGGGACTCCACCGAATGAAACGTTAACAAATTATATAATATTCTAGTATTCAGTTAATAAGGAGAAAGTTCCCTTATAAGGATAATATTCCCTAACGACAGTTATTTGTATTATTAAACTAATCCTTACAAATACATAATAAATCTGAAGTCTAACCCTGCGTTCAAATTTTGTTGTGTATATAAAGTAATACAAGTGGGAATACAAACAAGGGCAAAGAACAGGGACAAAATGACAATACGTAGGTATACGCGAGCTCACGCGCTCAGTTATAGAAAACAACGAAGCGCGGGATAATGAAGATTTATTCGTAAAATCCATAACGAGTATCACAAACTAATTACATATCTCATACGAATATACCAGCAGCATGCTAAGCAGATTAAAAAACAAAACATTTATCAAAACAGGAACATCCTGCTTTTCTGCTAACACTTCCATAATGAATATAAATAGGAAAATAGCGACACTTTTTGCAGAGCCGTATTGTTGCGCACCAGCCGCGGTAATTTGTATTTTTTTACCGCTGTAGAGGTGGCGTGATAAATCAAAATTAAACCCTAGCTTTGGAACCTTACCCAATCGAGTTCTGAATATCAGACCCAGACACACGCACACAGCATGTAAAATAAAATGGGTACAACAAAGAATGCACATAAATTTTAGATTTCCAGTGAATCCTTCATGGTAAATCAAACCTACAGTCCAATAATTCCTTCACAAAATACAGTAGTAGGTGATCACGGTTCGTAAACTATATTTTACGAACCTGGTAGGTAGTAGACAGTAGGTACCTTATAGAAATTTATCCTTACTATCAACGACAAAAACAGAATACATGTCAAAGTTGACCGTAAACCTAAGTCCATTGTACAAAATGAGTTTAGAAAAGCCTTTATATACAATTATAACAAGCTTCCACAGGTTATTTCTTTATAAATATAACAACTAGCTGCCTACTACATCAAACAGAAAATCAAAAATTAGAAATTAGGTACTGCAACTGTTTATACCTAGTACCTAACATTGAGGCCAGCATTCAAGTTGTTAAAATTATACCATTGAATTTATCTTATTTCATACGAGAGTTATATCTATTAGCATTGACTGAGGGATTTCACTGAGTGGAATTCAATATTCTTTGATAGACTGTATTTTGATGACAAATTTTGTTAATTTTCATCCCATATGGAAGAGGTTATCAAGTTGTCACGTAGTACTAAATGAATTGAATTGAAGCAACTCAGATGACTAAAATTTCGATTCCTTTTAGCTGCATGTTAAAATTAGATTGATTGTAATATTTATGTTATAGTAATAATTTGAAATTCAGTAAATGCTAGGCTTTTCAAAACTAGTTAATGCTAGCAATTACCCAAACCATTAGTAAATATTATATTTTAAGGGGAATGTGATACTTATACTAGTGAATTTTGGAAAAACTAATAAAAACAACATTTACTTACAGTAACTAGTGACCATTCTATCCTATACAACTTTTACTTGAACACTTATTCAGTCAGTTGTAACTGTTACTACCAGAAGTGTATTCAGATTGAAAATATTTATCTTTTACTAGGTATGAGTAGGCAAATCAGAAATAGCAACATTTACTGATTTCCAGCATTCACTGTAACATTTATATGCTTACACAACTATTGGTTGTCAATGATACATATATATACAACTATCAACCTAGTTGCACAGGGGGCTAGTGTGCATAGTGTGTTATGACACCATTTTTCGGTCACACCAAAGTTTACAGAATAGTTATATTCTGTAAACTTTGGTCACATTGCCTATTCTGGTCTGTGTTCGATCCCCAGATCCGGTACTGACAATCTGGATGAGTGAGGGCATTGAGTTTATAAACCAAGAGAGACAGTCCTTAAGAAATGTACTTATAGTTGACACAAAATCGGTCAGATGTCTCCCTGTGTACAATTTACGAATTTATTTGAACGAAAGAAATTAATCGCAAGCCTCCGCCAGTAAACAAAAAACTTGTGCCCGGCAAAAAACTAATAAGGAGATCTGAAAGGCGGAGTCGATATCCCACCAAGGCTCAGCGTCCAGCCATCTCGATGTCAATCAAATATAGAAATTTATATTTGCAGTTTCTTATAGAATAGAATAATCTCATGGGGCCTCAAAAATTTTATTAGAAAAATGTAACAGAATAAATATTTTTTTAAGTAGGTAATTTGTCAGCATATTACGTCTTGATATTTCTCGTATGCATTTTGGTTATCGTAATTTAATTGATAGTAGAATTAATATAATTATTTATAACTAGTTTTAAAGACATTATTTTTTATCCCAAATACATATTAAAAAAGTAAATATAATTAATTATTATAATATCATGTATCATGATTACCTACTGACAAACCACGGATAAACTATGTAATTTTTTGATAAATCAAAATCATTATTATACCCCACATTATTATACCTACATCCTACATTACATACCTATGTAGGTATAAATGATTAATTATTTCTAAATAATAATTAATTAAATAATATAATATAAGTAATTCTTGGTATGTTTTGTTTAATTTATTTCTATGGGTTGCAGAAATATTTTTTCGATACAAGTTGTAAAATAAGTGCCTTATATTTTACAATAATAATTTGTAAATTACCTATTTCTCATTTTATATAGTAAGTACCTCCTTTTAGTAGCTTTCATTTAATTGAGCAAAAATAATAGGTATAGGTATGTAATTATTGAGGCACTTTTATCAAATAAAGGGTAGTTATAACAATTCAAAACAGTGTGAAAATAATGTATTAAACAAACAATATATTTTAGGTATAATATAATAAATATGTACGATTCCCATGTGGCTGAAGACAGACACAGAATCAGATTCGAAAAACGGCAAATTACAGCGGACCAGTTCGTTGTTGGAAATAATGCGAAATTATTTAAAACACCAGTTATTTCCCATATGAGAACTTATTAAACAATTAGTATTTTACTAGTCACGTTTACTTAGGTTCTTAAAAATGTTTTTCAACCCCCAAAAGCAATTTAAATAGCCTATATATAAATATATAAAGATCAGAAAACTAATTACCAGTTAGGTAGGTATACCTACTTATTTCTATGTAATTTTCTCATTGACTCTCACTTCTTCAACACCACAGGTTACAGACATACAGGCCTGGTGTTCCAAATAATAACAGTTAGGTAAAAACACCGAGATTTTAAGGGATATAATTTTAATTAAGGGAGTGAAAATCATTTTTCAATGAGAAGTCAAAAAAAAATCGTGGATTTTACAAATAAAGGTGTTACACATTTTAGTTTACAGGTTATCATTATAGACGTTCTATAATCGTACTGGTAGACGGAAATTAGAAAATTCAGAGTTTAAGGGGATGAAATTCATTATTCAATCTGAAATAATAAAAAAATCGCGGATTCTACAAAAAAGGGTGTTACACATTTTCGTTTACAGGTTATCATTATAAACATTCTACAATAATGTTGGTAAACGGAAATTAGAAAATTTAGAGTTTAATGGAATGAAAATAATTTTTCAATGAGAAATCATGAAAAAATCGTGGACTCCACAAATAAGGCTGTCACACATATTCGTTAACAGGTTAACATTATAGACGTTCTACAATCATGCTGGTAGACGGTTAACGAAAATGTGTAATATTTTCATGATTTTTCATTGAAAAATTATTTTCATTCCCTTAAACTATGAATTTTCTAATTTCCGTGTACCAGCTTGATGGTAGAACGTCTATAATGACAACCTGTTAACGAAAATGCGTAATACCCTTATTTGTAAAATCCGCGATTTTTTTATGAATTCGGATTGAAAAATGAATTTCATCCCATTAAACTCTGAATTTTCTAATTTCCGTTTACCAGCTTGATGGTAGAACGTCTATAATGATAACCTGTAAATGAAAATGTGTAACACCTTTATTTGTAAAATTCACGATTTTTGACTTCTCATTGAAAAATGATTTTCACTCGCTTCCTAAAAACTCGGTGTTTTTACCTAACTGTTATTATATTATTTAGAATACTAGGCCTGTACGTCTTTAACCTGCGATGTTGAAGAAGTGAGAGTCAATGAGATAATTGTAAAGGAAGTAAGTAGGTATACCCTTAATCTATGGATATACCTACCTAACTGGTAATTAGTTTTCTGATCTTTATATAGTTATAAGCTATTTAAATTGCTTTTGGAGGTTGAAAAACATTTTTTGTAACCTAAGTAAACGTAATATGGGAAATAACTGGTTTTTTAAATAATTTCGCATTACTTTCAATAACGAACTGGTCCTCTTTAATTTGCCGTTTTTCGAATCTGATTCTGTGTCCGTCTTCAGCCACATACAATTCCCAAGTTTCACTGACCATCCTATCGTAAATGCACAGGGTAGTTAGTGCAATACAGTCTATTTGGTTTATATTTGGTCTAAATATCTGAAATATTTTTATACAGGTAGGTACCTAGTGCCTTTATCAAAAATTTTTATAAGAATCATGTTGAGGATATCAGATTACTACCACCAGTTCTGTGTTCGAGATACATATTACATATTACATAATTATTGGTAGATATTTTTTGGTACCATTAAATTATCATCAAAATTGATGATGCTTTCATTGTTTTTCTTGAAAGGGGTTGGAACCTATTGTTTTTCCTGGAACCTATTGGAATTATTGTTTTTCTAATAAACTGACCCTACTTCAGGTTGCCGTCGCCACATTCTTAAAACAAATTACAGATATAGATGTATGTGCAACTATTTCAGCTAAAATAAAATTTGTTCATTGTCAGTAATAAGTAAAATAAGTTATACTAATGAACAAAATAATGATTTGCGTGTAAAGAAAAAATTTAGCAATTTTATTATTTTGTTTAATGAAGTACTGAATGCATTGCTAATTTAATATTTTCAATACAAAAATATAATTATAGGTACCTACTCAGATAAGTACCTACATACTATTATCTGTTAATAAATATTGCATTACCTACTAAGTAACAGTAACAGATTTTTACAGTTTTAAATAGTATGACAAATTATTATTTATTAGGTACATTAAATAATACTGTTATTTGAATTTTTGTTTCGATTAGAAAGGAGATGTTTAACTGGAAATTTCTCTATTGATTAATTTATGTTAAAATTTGTTTAAAAATTATAACCAACTGTTCTCAGCAATTACATAATTTTTAAAAATATTGGTAGTTTTGTATAGGTAATAAAGAAATAATTTTGATAAATTTATAAATACAAATTTGTGTAAAATATGCACAAGTAAAGTATACGAGTACTACAATTACATTTCTTTTTCCAAAATGCGTAATGGGACAATATTCTAAAGGGTTGATGTATTTTATATCGATCTGATTAAATAATTAAATACCTAGGTACTTAAATATGATATTATGTAGATATTGTATACCTAGTACAAAAATGTCTCCTTCCCAGAATTTAAAACCCATTGTCTTAATCGATTTTCATCTTTATATGGAAAAGGAAAAGTCTGAGTCTTGGAGAGCTTCTCTTGGTTTTATTGCAATTTAAAATTTAAATATACACATTTATTTCCCGATTGCCTAGACATGGTAAGTAAATAACTAACAGTAGCACTCGAGTTAAAGAATAATATAAAATGAATAATATGCCAACAGGTATCACACACTGACAACGGTAACACAACGATAACGCAAATTATAATTAGGAAAATATTTAAGGGGTTTTAGGGTAAATAAGTAATAAAATAGAGCTATAAAATACATGTTGTGCTTCAAACCAATCATATTTTAAAGGCGGAACTTGATTTTATGAACCAGAATTTCTGTGTAACATTATGCCATCCTCGATGCCATCTGTTAGCGCGAGGTCCAAGCTTACCGCGACTATTTGAGTTGGTCTCCCATCAGCCGAGAAATGGTCTCCCAAACCGGCCAACCTAGTCCCGCATTACTTTGGCTAGTCTTAGTAATATAGTCAAAGGTGAGGGGTGTTGTCTATTTTATGTTGTGTTTCTCTAAGTTATTCGTTTTGTTAAATTTCAATGTATATGACAATGTATTTTAAAATTATCTTCTACCTTCCAATCGTCATTTGTGGCATTAATAAGCTCGAAAACCCTATATAAAAATTACTTACTTCATTTGGCTAAAGTGCGAAAACATTTATTTTACCTTATATAAGGGAACCCTACATCCAGGAATTATTTAGTCACATTTTATGGTCGTCATTTTTCCAATTGTGAGGAGACAATTGAATAGTAAATAAATTAGTTTATTACTTACTCTTCTAAGTAGTACTACATCTATCTAAATAGAATGTTCTGTATTAAATACTTCTGTCAGTGTAGATTCAACCATTTCAATAAAATCTGTATAGGTTCAGTTGCATTAATAATGTGTAAGAAAATATGACGGAAGATTTTCCTTTTCACATAACATTTGAAGACCTTAGACACGCACAATTCGCTTAATAAAGGACCCACATTCCGGTTTAAAAGTTATGAAATGGAATCCTATGACTGATTTCCCCCTATACACGTCACCCTTACCTCAGGTTTGTTGGATCGGCCCGGAAAATAGGAATCCGGAATTCCGGTACGAACCGGATCGGAAATCGGTCCCAAGTTCAGTAATAGATAATTCCGGACAGCCGCAATAAAATTTTAAGCATAATGGAAATAAGTTGGCCAACCCTTTTATCTAATTTAAATTTTATTTTAATCTCTTTCGATCTGCCCACCAAGAGGATTGTGTTCGATACCAGCTTAAGCAGAGTTAATACATTAAGAATTTACTTAGGTACTGAAAACGTTACAATATCAAAAACATTTTGTTTTTAGTAATTCAAAGGTACTCTTTCTTATTTTCAAAAGTCTTTGTGAGGTAAAATAAGTACTTAGGTATTAATTTTGATGTTGAAATAATTTATACGCCTAGGTTCAACAGCGTTATTCAGATTTATAGCTTAGCTTATTAGATAGCTATATAGATTTATAATTCAAATTTATAGCTTGTAACTACCTTGATATCCACAAATTTTTCAGCCAATGTATATGATCGTTGTATATAGCCGAATATACTAGTAAAATAACTCCCATGCAGGCATAAATGCACTTGTATCTAGTCATTATTCTTATATTTGGATATTTCTCGACAAAACGAGAAATTATATTAGGTATTTAAGATAACAGCTACACTACTTATAACTAAAAAATCTTTTAAAAATATATTTTGTGCCACTCTAGTATGTACAATAGTCTAAATTGTGTTAGAGAATATGTAAATAAAGAAATGCAAATATATATTTGCAGGAGAATATCTTGAAAAATGTAATAAGTCGAGGATGAATTAAGAAGACACAAATTTAAAAACCATAATACTACTAATATATACATATACCTACTGGTCCTAACTCGAAATGGTTCACCTCAAAAATTAGTCGATTGTGATGGCCCATCTCATAACTTTTAAATGGACACAGATGAATCTGTTTTCTTTCCTGCGGTGGAAAATGATAGGTATTTTCTTATACATTATTATTTAGTCCCATGTTAGATTTACTGGAAATCATTTGCTGAAAATTATTTACTTGAAATCATAACCTATATTAAGAGGCTATGGTTTTCAGGTAGTACTTTGATATGGGATGAGTTTTGGTAAATTGGTAAGGTATTCAACCGCGGAATGAATGTATTTACCTCTTGACTTACCTCCTATCAGTTTTCTGATATTTTATAAAAATATAGCTCTATAATAGCACATGTCGAAATATTAAGTTCTCGAAATCTTCGTCCACCTCATGCACTTACATATTGCAATATTGTATGCACTGCAAGCATATCGTAGTTCCTCAACCACGGCAGACTTATAGTATGTGTAGTTTATTCTAACTGCAATATTGATAGACTACCAATTTGTTAAGAACTCCTACTGAAAACTATAAAAAGACGACTGTCCATTCTTTTTAAAGATAGACTAGGTATAAACAATACGTACGAGTAACGCTTGACTGATAACCCGCAGGCGATGTAAAAGAGAACCGCTCTAATATGGGTTCGTTCATTGAATTTTTGTGCGAGTCTGTCGGTCCAATAACTTTGCACATTTTAATTGTCAATAACTTGGGACCGCAATTCTTCGCACAACTTGCTATTTATGATACCTCACTATTATCCTGATGACACGTTAACTACCTCCATATGCAGCATTAGCAGATATGCTGCTCGTCAATAAAGATCACGTGATTAGTCTTAATGCTATTCTATTTTCATCTTGTGATGTTCACATCCAAATCATTATTGACTTCAATTCTATCTTTAATGTGAATACACTATAGTCAAGGCAAAGGTACATTGTGAAACTATAATATAGAATTACTGTACTCAGACTTCAGAGGTCAAAACGAGAATCCGAGAAGTGAACACCGTCAGTCTCTATTGACTGAGGGCGGGCACATTCCGCTTTGTAATCATGTTAGCACCACAGACGGCAGACAGGCAAGCTCACAGGATCAATTCATAATAAACTGTTTCAAAGGTATAGTCCAGGTACATCGTCAAAGTATCATTTTGATTGATATCTAACAATCGACATTGTGATAGAAAATTTGTTATTTAAACATTTTTGGTAATTGCTAGGGAAAATATGATAAATTTAGTCATATCACATTAATCACCTAAAAATATTATCAGAATAACAATAATTTTGCATCTCAAAAACTTGAAACTTTTCTCGAGTCCCCTATACCTATGGCACTCTGATGAGCGCATAACAAGCGCGAAACCGGTCAGTGTCTGGTGGTCGGTCTCGATGTAAGATCTGCCGACTCCTATGGAGATGCCGAAGTAATGCAATGCCAGTCGGGGCACATTGCCCTTGAGTAGTTGTTCTCGGCATCTCCTTCAAATAAATTAACTGAAATATTTGATTCACATAAGTAGGTATGGAAGAACTCAAATTTTCAAACAAATTATAGATAATATTTTTTGTGTCTGAATAAAACAAAGAGCAGGAAACTGGAGACAATACCTACTTTCCTACTTACATTATCAACCACATCATATAAGTTGTGACATATTATACTTCATCAGTTGAAGAATAAAAAAATCTTTAGAACTGCATATTATATTTCACGGTTTTATGTTCAACAATACATCTGTCGGTGTTGTATTAAAAACGAGGTTAGAAGTTCTCGCAGGGAACCGAGATCGGAACAAACGACTAGAAACACTTATACGAAGCCTTTATCTCAATGCGAGTCTCCATTATTGTCTCTTTCGAAATAAAATCCATTCTGTTAATAGCGATATACCGATAAATATTAAAAGCTAGAATTGTATTTAATTATTACTTAACAAAGCTTTTGTTAAGAGCGTGGATCACGCCCATGTTCGTGGAACTGGTTTTGTACTATGCTAGTGGTTTGGCGCCCAACATGATACTTGTGTGGGTGTGCTGCCATGTCTGTAATGTCTATTTTATTGCTTTGTGTCTGCACGATTTTTTCCAGCTATATTTAAATCTGATATAAACAATTATTGCTCTAATTAATAGCGGTATAATAAGTCTTTATCGCTTACTAGTCCGCACAAATCTAAAAGCTAGACGCCAAATTTTCAAGACAGTTTTAAAGCACGTAAGGGTTTACCTACCTATATAGGTACTAGAGATTCCTACTCTGCTTCCTACTCCACTCACAAGGACATATGAGTGAGGTATTTGGGCAAACAATTAGTCAGATCGATCACTCTTTTGCAGTATATTTTTTCTCGATTTTATAAATATTTTTGAAAGGCAGTAAGTAACACATTTTGCCATATTTACTATATTGCATATTCTCGAATTGTAAGTACCTACATAATTTCAGAATTGGGCTTTCCATTTAAATCAGCATCTGTTGCAACAATTTTTTCAATAGAGGCACCCACTGGTAAACCTTCGCTAATAGGCTTTTCATAGTCTGCTTGTTGAAAAACTGGAGCATTATCATTTGAATCATCTACATAAATAATAACTTGGATGACAGACGGATACATTTTTATTAGTATAAAACACACATTCTACTATTAAACATTATGGTTCATAAGATTTTCAAGAACATTTTATAGCAAGCTAAAAATTGTCTAATAGTGGAAGACAATAAATGTATGTCCTTTTGCCTTTGGCTGGTTTTGTGGTAGAGGAAAAAATTCTATTAAATCTTTACGAGGCAATAAGCGCACCTATGAAAAAGGATATTAAAATATTAATCAATAATAATAGGTAAGTTAGAATAACAGAATATGCATGTACCGAGGTATATTCAAATGATATTCCGAGTTTTATTAGCATTTTTCAAAAACTTGCGCTCACCGAAACTATTTACATATCTTACCTAAGTGTTAAAAATAAGATGATTAGGTACCAATTTCAATCTTCAACAACGTCAGTAGGATAAATTCTCGGATCAATTAGTATCTCGATTAGTACTTTATTGTATTTTCAATTAACTTTGTCTTAAACCTATTTATTTTGATTTTGACCTATCAAAAATCGCAAAGACCTATCAAAATCGCCATTGCCCGTGAAGTATTTGTTTTCGGCATCTCCTTCAAACAGTTAATTTATATCTTCTTCACAAATACCTACTTCGTAAAACTACAAATACTTATTTCATAAAACATCTTTTAGCATTATTTTCCATTTATAAGTATTAGAATTGTTACTTAATATCTACATCTACGAGGTTGACTTTCATATGAGGTTATATCATTATGAGATGTCAAATAACTTTGAGGTTACGGTTAACAACACAACTGTCCCAATAGTTCAGAATTCTGGAATGCAGAATTTTCTTCACAAATTAACAAGTATATACAAAGATCATATACCTATATGGCATTAATATTACTTTTTCCACATAGACATTATTTTTATTTATCTGTGAAAATTAAACCTTGTTGTCCGAAACATTTGTCTTATCAAATTTTTGTATTGTGCACCTGTCTACTACCATGTCTTGATGTCTTAACTAAAAATAAAATACAAAGGTTTCAAAATTTATGCTTGAGGTATAAGGTGCAGAGAATACATAGACATCTCATAAATTGCCAGAGATGAAATAGTTAAATATGCAATCGTCTAAAATTGCAAACTTTGTGTCAGTACCATCAAATAGTTTCAACAAAATCGCCATAAAGGTGAATCTTAAAATCTCCAGTTTCTTGACACAAGAAAATTCGCTATCGAACAGATGTTATAATACCTATAAATATTAGAAGCATACATTATACTCGTATAACACCACCCCTCGCATCACCCTTACAACAAAACCAGATTTTACGAGCGGTCTTTTACTTATAATATAACATATTGAAACTACAATACGGGACCTGATGAATTCAAAATAATGTCTTTAATAAAATTTGAATCGTATCTTTCAAGTGGGTACGTAACCACCAATTATGTTATTTTTTTCCCCAAATTGTATGTTCTTGGCTATTAAGATTACTAAATTTGTAATTTAGCTAATTATTGATTAAGCAAAATACTATACAGGAATATTGTTTAAACAAAATACTATACAGGAATATTGTTTAAATTACAACAAATGGACTTAACCGGGAGGAAGATCCTGGTCCTTCCTGCTTGACCACAACCTAGTGACTTGCTCTATGCTATGCTCGCTTCTATGAAAAAAAAAATAAACTCTATAACTCTGTATGTACATTGTATTCATACATATATATGAATGGAAAATAAATGTATTGTTATGAGTATTATTATTATTATTATTATACTACTCTAGGCGGCACATTAAATGCTCGATTACCATTTAATCAAATCAGTTCATGCTCCTGCAGCTTTCCAAGCATTGTTCGCCCGATTGTCTTAAAGTTGTATAGTTACCTTATATAATTAACTATTTGAAAGCTTAAATTTTATTATACATTACTGTTTCAACTTGCTGGAAATGAAAATTATTTCAACTACATACTTATATTTTATGGAAAATCACACTCAATCATTAAATTGATGTCAACTAGAAGACCTCTGAGAAAATAAGATGAGACCGTGGAAAAAAATTTATTTGCGAAAAACGTTAAACCCAAGTTAAACTCAACAGGTCAAATTAAATGGGGGATTGGCAATGCCAATTAGTTATATTGAAAATGTAGGTCTTGTTAAGGAATTCCGATTCCGCTGAGGAAAATTCCTCTAAGTGGAAAACAGGACAAGGCATCTAGCAGCTGTACGTAGAGGTAGCAAGAACTGCGTTTTCTTTTGCAGGAAGCAATTTATTAAGGAGCCTGCTATCTAATTAATTTGACTTAAAAAATTTTAATTGAAAAATTAATGAATCTTGTGATATTTCAAATAAACTGGCACAGAAGGTAGGGGCGCAATCGGTGTGCTTTTTGATACATTTCTCTATATTTATAGATGGGCAAAAAGATAATGAAAATAAGAAATATTCTCTATATTTCGAACTCAAAACTAAAACTACAGTAGGTAGGTACTAAATTACAATTTTAATTCCACGAGTTTTCGTAAGTATAAGTATCTATATCGTTATCTTATAAATTATAAATAACCTGATAACTTATAGATACTTTAAATACAAAATTGTGCCATAATAAACTAAAATGAAAGAAGGTTAATATATATAGTATATATTAACCTTCTTTCATTTTACAAATGAAATAATGGCACAAATAACCAAATTATTTTTAATACCGTAATAATTTTAGGATAATAGAATATTTTCCATTACCGCAAGATAATACTAAAGTACATATAAATGTTTTAAGAGAAACGGAGCCGAGGATAGATGTTAGCCACCAGATAATAATTATGTTGGATTATTATAGTGGCAGCTAATGCTATGTCGGCACGGGTCTCCTAAATTGTTTTCCCTGTGTGCATCAAGAAATCTTGTATTGAGTAGCAAAATTTCTCAAATATCACAGGTTACTAAACAGTACTGCTACATATTTCTATTTCTAACACATATGTTTTCTTGAAATCTTTGAAAATCTGTTAACTACCATCACTGCTGTGAGGGTACCAATTTATATACTATATATATTAACCTATATACCTTTTTTAAATATATTAAGCTAATATGCTCGGGTTTATGCAGATACTCCTTTTCGTGTATGCTTAATATTGTACATTAATTAAGCATAATATACCTACATATAGATTAATAAATAAATCTGACAAGTATAATTGGGGCAATGTTTACGTATCTGAATTGAAAATTCCTAAAATTTCAAGTGAAACTAAAATTTATGTAATTAGGTACGTCCCCACAAACTTGACAAGCGGAAATTGGTGTCTCGAAAACTGATCCCTAAACAACCTTTCCTCAAAATTACAGAATTTGTGACATGTGCGGCACAAATGTGCATAATTCCGAAAATAGACTCTTGCTACATATGTTTATACATATTGCAGTCAAAGCCATGTATTTATAATTCAATTAGGTATTATCCCAGATCTAGATACCTAGGTTAATACCGAGATTACGCTTCTTATATAACAATAAAAAAAGTACGTGCTGCTTAGGTATACTATCCCATAAAGGAGGTGGATGTTGGCCTCTAACATAGAGGCCTGTATTTTCAAGCTCTAACCATAACGATAATTATTATTGTTGTACTAGGTAATGTTTCGTTCGATTGGCCACGAATTCCTCTTTCCAAAGTTTACATTCAAATATAGGTAGGTATCTACTGCCGATGCAGTACCTACATATATGCAGAAATACTGTTCAAATAACTATTATAACAATTAGTTAAAATGTGTTTAGTAAGTTTAGTATAAAAATACCCTGATTGTACACCGCTTCAATGAAAGTAGAGAACATAGAGAAAAAATATTTACCTATACCTACTTAATCATGAGTAATTAGTAATTACCTACATAATATAATTATAATACCTACTTGAGGTATGCATATAGTATGCTTAAATGCAGAAAATGATGTTTTGTCAAATTTGGTAGCGCTTATATATATTTTCCTTTCAATAGTCTATCCTTTTTATTAAATCTATCAGCTCTATTAAATATAAACTACAAACAATACCGAAAGGAAACCCGTAACTGTACCTGTAACCTTTTAAATGCATACAAAACCTTGATACTTTAATACCTACTTACTTTCATATACCTATGTCCTTCGTCGACGTTGCAAGTTGACTCCAAGCTTATACAACAAGCGTCTCGATAAGCGCCAATATCAAAACGCTGCAACCGTGAAAAGCTCTGAAACTACTGTAATCTAGGTACCTAGGTATTCTAAATATGTACCTAGGTAATTTAATTATTATTAAAATTTTAAAAGTTCAGTTCTCAATGCTGAGCCTAAGGAAATAAAATATAAAAATCTGACTATTAAAACCAGTAGGTACCGACCCTAAAAATGTTGGGGGACAATACAGGTAAAACTGCTTTGAAATTGTGAAAGAAATTAAACACCCTTCCTCGATTCGGATGCAAATAGTCCACCTTTCCCCAGAGACCTTTAAACATGACCTGAAATTACTATACGCCTCAAATAAATAAATTCAATTGGACAAACGCGGCCCGAATGGTACAGCAAAATAATTTAATTTCGTCCGAATGGCCAGAAAACGTCAGGCCGGCAAAAGTGATTAAATTACTTTTAAAACGAAAGGGCTATTCCGCCATGTATAACTGAATATTTTACAGGATTTTACGCTCCAATCTGAAACCGTTGAAACACTGAAAATTGTGGCAAATCCCATTAGTTTAACCAACTAGACGTTTTTACACATTCGCAAAAAAAATCGTTCAAGAAAATTTACACTTTTTCCGTTATGCTACTACTTACATAGTAACGCTGCAATTAGAAACACCTGCGGAGGAATTTTTGGAACAGCACCCATCGTTATATTCGCAATAAAGTTCGTTGGAAGTCGAAAAAATCCAATACACAACGTTTTTCACTTTTAAATCCTCATATCCAGAGGAAATGTGGTGGTTGTCTCCAATCGCACAAAGAGTAGGCGGTAAACACTATCACAATGTATATAAACAATTCTTAAACCATGTTCACTGTGAAAGTTGTAGGTAAACCAATCACTAGATAATCCTTTGATCGCAAAATTCAAATATCCATGGCACAAAACAGTTACACTTCACCTAATACTGTCCGCAAAACTTTAAAACACACGCAAACAAGCGCGAAACCTTTCAGTATCAACCACCTCACTCTGCAACGTCGTGTAGAGGAATGAGCGGCAAGAGAGTTTAAAGTTGACGACCGTTAGTGCGTCGCCAGCCGCTAGCGCCCTCAGTTGTAAAAAGAGATGGTTCAACACCTGGCCAGAGGTAGTCAGAAAGAGAGAGGAAAGAATAATCAACAAGCAACTGCCGACTTCGTTATGGGAAAGAGAAAAGTAAACAGAAAGAGACGGAAAATGTGATTCGTTTGATGTCCTCTACACTGATTTTTCAGGTCCAAGTTTACAAACATGTGGCTGAAATCTATCTACAAGGCTTACATGATATAAGGAGTACATTTTTTTTACATTTTAATAGAGAATTATAACAGCCTTGATTTGTATTTGAAAAAGATTCCGAAAACATCTACTCCCATCTGGACAATATGCCCAGAATGGGAAAGCGAAACTTTCACGGAAAGCGTGAAACATGTTCGGTGGACAGAAGCAAGAGATTTAATGTAATATTTATAGGATTATGTTGCAAACAAATGAGCACTATTCAAACAAAATTTTCCTATGCAAAATATGACTTCTTCGAAGCCTGCATGTAAATAGCCAAAAATACGACGTTGTCTTAAAACGTAACCAAATGGTTATGTTGATGAAGATACTATATGTATACAATGATTAACTGATTAATATGAAGAAAAAAGATTAGTTTTGTGTCAAAGAGTGTGTTCGTAAATCTCTTAAAAGATCTTTGGAATATGTCTTTGTACTTGGATATATCTTAACTCAGGTTGTTGGAGTAACACCACTTTTAAATTCAATTCCTCTTAAAGTTGCACAGTAACTCGAAGTATAAAAGAACTGCTCCCATAATGAATTATTGGCCGTGGAGTAGTTGTTTTCGGCATCTCCTTCAAGGAAATAAACAGACAATAGAGGAAGACTCAAAGACAATAGAGGAAGACTCTAATGGCACTTGCGTAAAGGAGGTCGCTATCTGTCTGTCAATTAGACAATTATTGTCAGACGGATAGTAGAAAATACCAAAAAAAGGGCACTACTGCGTATTTGTCACCACTAGCCACGATTTGGTTATGCTTTGTTGAACAGAGTAAAAACCGATTTATTGGTTTCAAGTTTCAACTTATTTCTATTCATTGATCTACAAGAGACTGATATGAGTATAACTGGGAAAATCTCTACCTGTACAAAAAGTTTGTTATTATGTAAGTAACGGAAAACGGCCTAGATTTGCCACGTGCTCCCAACGTATTGCAACTTCTTAAGCTTGTTGTAGATCTCATGACACTCATCGCATCCTATCCTTAAACAACGAAATTCTAGTGCTGCTGCTTGATTTGTTTTTTCTTAATTCTTCTGTTTTGATGCAACCAAAATAATAAAGCTTCATCCACAGGTTCATGAATTTAGCCATTTCTTATAAATAATATAGTACTCATTGTACCATATTATTTATAAATACCACGTAAAGTATCTCATAGTACCGCATCAATTTGATAAACCTATATGAGGCACCTAAAAATGTCATCAGAAGAAACTGAATACAGATCGTCCACAAGGATAAACCTGATCATATATCTATTATCTATTAGTCGTACATGTAATATTTATATAGGTATATACGTTTTCTGAAAAAGTATATTTGAGCGGCTTTTATTCGAGATAAAATAGCGACCGGTTTTTTCTGTTACGTAGATAGATTCTGTTCCGTTAGATAGGTATAGGTATGGTATAGATATGGATAGATATCTTAGATATAAGTTTACAAGTTCTTCCAAGTTAATTACCTAAATGATGTTTTAAAAGAGGTTATGAAAACTAAGAGACTTAAGCCAAATATTAAATTAGTTTATAGATACTGGAATTGAACGATCAACCAAGAAAATGTAAAGGTGACAATAGAGGATTTCATGGACGCAATGTTAAACCATAATCGTCAAATAACCTCTAAAGGAATCATGCACATGCAAATGATCATGAAGTTAAGTGTGTGTAGTCGGAATACCAAAAATAAACCAAAAAGGTAAATGTAGTAATATAATAATATGTTTTCAGAGCAATAAAACTAGTAACCCTAAAAAAACTTAATGTACGAAAGCGTGAAGGTACAGATAAGTTAATGTATAATAACTTATTTATGGTTTTATATTAGTTTAATACTTGACTCGCAGTCAGTATTTATTTAGAATATTTTTGATTTCCTGTTTTTATTATGTCGAAGGTGGTGATTTCGAAAAAAATAAATAAAATGAATGGTATTTACAGGTGATACTTGAGACTATAAAATTTCCAACGAATTCTATACCTACCAAGCCCTGTATTTCACCCTATATTTCACTACTGTATATACTGGCATCGCCTATATATCCCATTTTGAACAGATTTTGGAAAATTGGGTGCAGAGTGAATTGTGTAAGAAAAGAGGAAGTCAGGCATCAGAATACGATCCGAGAAATATTTTGAACGTATTTTTAGAGTATAATTTCTACCTACAATATTAACATACAATATCTTACAATGATATATCGAGTTCCACTGTTCCTATCAATTTTTTAAGTGTAAATAAGGGCCTTCTATATTTTATATTTTGTAGCTCTCAAAAAATATTTATTTTCAGTTGCCAGTGTTGTTTATTATAGCGTTTAGTAACAAATCATTAAAATTGTCTTTAAAATTTATAGTGTTTGAAGTTGCTGTATGGGATTTACATAATCTGCTAGGCAAAATGAAAAACTCCCTCATAAAAAGGTATAAAATAGTTACACGGACCATGTCCAATAAAGTAAGAAAATTTAATGCGACATTTAATTAAAGTGTCAGTAAAAACTGATACTTTCCCGTTTGATTTTACAAAAATATGAGGATATTAAAACATTGATAATTCCTGCGATAAAACCTAAATATAGCAGTTATGTAGGTTGCAAATTAATATTTATGGATATTAATCGTTATGCAAACACGAAGGCTATAGAAAGGAACGTTTCGCTCTTACTATTTACTGCCTAATCAAAGTTATACTAACTCTGACTGTATACCGTTACCCTAGTGAGAATAAAAGGTATCTATATGCTGTGTGCACGGTACGACTTCAAACACCGCTCAAGCGGCGTGCTGCAGCTGCCAAAATAGACCTTCATTGACGTACCCTGGTGGTTTTTGGTGTTTTGAAATCAATAGTGCCTCAGTGGCGGTACCGCTACGCGTAGCGCGTACCCACGTGGTTCACCGCAGCTCCGTAACGCAATTAGGGATTAGGGCATTCCTACAATCAAATTCAGTTTCAGGTGCATATTAT
This sequence comes from Pogonocherus hispidulus, assembly GCA_963924545.1. Lineage (NCBI taxonomy): Eukaryota > Metazoa > Arthropoda > Insecta > Coleoptera > Cerambycidae > Pogonocherus > Pogonocherus hispidulus. Next base: position 18,971,011 of record OZ004696.1, read on the forward strand.
ATTTATGATCAAATTTTTATGCGAAAGCATTATATACGTTCAATTAGAAATTAAAAAGTTGTTGAAGCCTACATTCGGAGCAACTTCGCATTATGCTTGCTCATTTTGTCCAATACAGCCAGAAAATTTGTCCCTGAAGTGAACTTCGGAGCCTCCGAAGTTCCTTCACCATCCGTGATGTAGTTCTTAATTGAACTACATCACGGATGGTGAAGGTCATTCGAACGTGGCAAGTTTTATGTATACAAAGTGCTATCAAATATAATTTGTTATATTGTAGATGTAATTATTAAGTACTCTCTTGGATAGAACAATATGTATGTCCAAATATCATGTTTTCTGGTATCACTCGCTTAACCTAGAGGTGGTGGGGTTCGAAACGAAGTCATTCGAAAATGTTTTCGAGTTTTATGGTACACAAAGTACTTACTATCAAATATAATTTGTTATATTGTAAGTAGATTCAATTATTAAGTAAGTTCTTTCTTGGACAAAACAATATGTATGTCCAAACATCATGTTTCGTTTTTCTGATATTGCTCGCTTAACCTAGAGGTGGTAGGGTTTAAATCCTCATTCTGCCGACACTTTTTAATTAAATTGTCAATTCGTAGATTAGGGCTTCTTCTAAGGGATGAGTTCGCAAATAATACCCTGATGTGCCTGCCTATAAGATGGGAAGAATGTCGGCTTGATGTTAATGTGTGAGAGACTAACATCACTTGATGTTTAACTGTCCCCCTAACTAGTGAAGTTTTCCAGGTTTCCCTCATTCCAGCACTAAATGGTTGTTAGAGCTTAGGTACCAACATAAGTCGTTCCTGAGGCGCAATTGCGGCCTACTGAATAATAATATACCGCCCCCTCTCCGACACAGACTTTAGGTTTAATCCTTGTGATGATTTGGATGTAGTACCTAGTATTTTTATTATTATTATTAGATATTATGATATTCACTGATCTCTGCCTCAATAATTATTTAATTCTAATAAAAAAATTTGTATTTTTATTATATATTTCGTAAGTGTTATTAACTAGTATTAAGTAACTAAAGGTAAATGTGAAATATATATTCTTACAAACATCTAACATAAAATCCTTAAATCCCATTAAATTTTTAAGGTCATTCATGCGTTAATAAGTTTAAGAAAAATTATACCTCTATAAAAAATTAACTTAGACTAAAAATATAAAACACCGTAAAGTTATTAGTCCAGGGCAAACATTGTAATGATTAAAAAAATTGCAATAGTTTTTAAAGAATTGGGAAATTTTAGGAAAAATTTAATGGGTCTGAAAATTGCCCTGTACAATTTATGATATAAATGACGTTACAATGTCTGGCCATATAAATTTATTTATTTATTTATTTATTTATTTATTTATTTATTTATTTATTTATTTCCGGTTAAGGCAACCCAACAGAATTTACAAAGAAATCCCAATTACAGGGTAACACATGAGATAAGAACTGTGCAAACACTGCACAAAAATTTGCAATTAGAAAATAGAATGAAATAGTTATTTTCCTAACAAGTGTGGAATGTGATACTTTTCCGCAAGCGACTGCAGTTGTCCGAACGACGCGAAGCGGAGTTCGGACAAGCAGTGAGTGCGGAAAAGACACCTTCCACATGTGTTAGGAACAACGTTTTTTCTACGGGCGTGAAGAAAATTGACATATTCGTTTTATATTGAAATAAATTGTGAAATGTTAAGTGCACACAATGCTGTCTAATAATTAGAAGTGTCAAGGATTCCTTTTTCTTTATGTCAAAATCTGAACAGTGACAACATGATTTTTTGGAATTAAGATAATATTATGATCACATTGCAAGTAATACATAGGTATTTATTTTCCGCACTAGTGCGGAAAAGTGCAATTTTCTACACTCAAATGCGTGCAGAAAATTGTAACTTTCCACACGCCCGTAGAAAAATAAATTTAAAACAACTTAATATAAGGTGAACAAAGATACACACATATACCTACATACATACACACCCCAACATATATTTAACTAAAAACAGATGTTGCTTCGCGCCTGACCTGAACATATAATCCACAAAACAAATCTATGTGATTAAAATATTCATTATAAAGTTTTTGAGCTAAACAAAGTGGAGAATTATTAGCATAATTGGTGTTATTTAAATTTAAATAAAACAAATTTGTTGAACGAGTTGCACATTGTTTAACGTTAAAAATAAGTTTAGTTGTAATGAAATTACAGTCTATATTATTATTAAATATTTTGTATAGAAATAGAATATAACATATTGTTCTACGAGATGACAGTTTTAATAAATTATAATGCTTAATTCCTGCTTCATAGGAACCAAAGTGGAGATACCTATTAAATCTATAATTTAGCATATTAACAAATTTAATTTGAACTTTTTCGATTCGCTCAACATACTTAATGTAGCAGGGATTCCAAATTATGCTAGCAAATTCAAGATGGCTGCGAAGCAGAGAGTTAAACAATATTATTATAGACTTTGGATTTGTAAAAGACTTCGTAATTCTCATTATAAAGCCTAAATAAATAACCAAGAATTTTCCACCTATATACCTTTAAAGCCGTGTCTCAATCCTTACCGCATACACATGAAGCAAAAAAGGTGTCAGATTCTGAGGCGTTATTAAATTATATGAAAGTTTTTATTCCGAACTTTGATTACATTTTTGCCCAATGCAATAAAAATCAAGATGTGACAAACTAAATCATTTATTATTCGGAAGTCCAACAGGAAAAAAGTTGTGTAACACCCTGCATTTATGTACGAAAGCACCCTGGTGTCAAACATACTTGTTATTATTAAGAAACTCGATATATTGAGATTTTTCTCAACTATTTCTATTTTATTGTCTTTAAGGTTTAAGGCTTTGGTTTTCGGGTCGAAGATACAGTTCGTAAATTGGTCAATACCAATATTTTCCGTAAAAAAACATTTTAAAATCACTTCCTGTTTTTGCGGATGTGGACCTATGTCGAGAATTTTAAATAGAATCCTGTATATTTTTTTGACCAATCGATAGGGCTTAAAACTCCCTTTCCAATAATATATGATAATTGCCAATGTAAATAAATATACATAAAAATATCACAGTACTAAAGAAAAAAATCAAGATATTGAGGTTTTTCTCAAGATCTTGAGAAAAATCTCAATATATTGACTTTTTAAAAATAAAAAGTATGTTTGACACCAGGGTGCTTTCGTATGTATGTACCGAAATCAAAAATTCTCTCCAAAATTCTATATTCTTATTCTATACTCTTATTTGTTCACGTGACAAATTAGTTAATGTCATATGTTTATTTTTATTGCATATTGTACAGTAGTTTTTTGGGGCAAACTTTAGAAGTTTGCCTTGATATTAAACTTTCAATATTTATTTGAACTGTTCTATTTCCTATTTTATTTTTTCAGGTAATTACAAGTGAATCCCAAAAGAATCTACAATGAATCAGTCTTTGTTTTTGTTTGATTTTATTTTTAACTTAGTCCTAATTTTACAGTCTTGAATAAATACCTTTTTCTTTGGCATCGTAGCTTTTTAGAATTACACTTTTCTGTTTTCTCTTTTGGAAAAAGCCTTCCAAATCGAAAACTTCTTATATAAAAGAAAATGTTTATTTATCTTATTATTTATAAGTTTTCTTTCGTTTGTGTGAATAAAATTCTATTCTAAATTGCCGGTTTATAATAAATACATACAGATAAGTATAGAATTTTTATATCGGCACCTACATAAAGGGTGTTACGTAACTTCTTCCATCTGCTGGTGTTACGAATTACGACAGCTGATCACAACCCTTCCTTTACAAGTTTACAAAAGCACTGTGTTTGCCGAATCATCCCTCCCACTAACACTGATTATTTACACGTGCCCTGACTAGCAATGGGTCACTGTCCTCCTACAGAAATTCCGACTAGGTATTCCTCAAGAATGCTTAAGTAGGTATAAGTATGCGTCTAGCCATGATTATGTCATAAATAAATTATTTATTAATTGATCCATTGATAAATAAAGATGCAAAATATCCCATGTTGTACATGCACACTACGTTGTACACACTACGTCGTATTATTGCCAGTAGTAAAATGTATATACGTTAAAAATCAACTCCCATCATTAGAATACCAGCATTAACAGTTTTTTCTCAGTGTGGTTTGGAGAAAAAGAAATTAATTATAAATAGTATTGCAATTCATAGAAAATATAAATAATACTTAGCAGATAATCAACGTAAAACGGATGCACACTGACTTTTTTAATACCGTTCGTACGAAATAGTTTGACTGCGCTTTCATATTTTCTGCTGTAAATTAGCTAATATTTACGAAATATTTATTGGTTTCTTATTTATTTAAGTGGCACATCCTGTATTTTATTGAGATATTTAGAGACAGTGTTCAATTCTGATCTTAAAGTTATCTGTCTCTTGAAAGCAGTAAAATCACGAGAGTTATATTAGAATATCAGATCGTTCTAGGTTGGTAAATATTCAACTATTCTTAATTTTGTTAACGAAACTCTATAATTTATTGCACTATTCCATAGACTCGTGAAATATGATTTTACCGAGAATTTGACACTCTTTTGAGTATCGTAACAAAATGTGTTCCAATTAAAAAACAAAAACCAATTAAGTATCTCCAAAACACGATTCTCATGCAATTGTTTTTGTGATGCAGATTCGAAATCTATTGGAAAAATTATGAAAAAGAGTAATCATGTTATTTCATAGAAACGGTATTAAAAAAGTTAGTCTTTGTATCCATATTATGTGAATTCACTGTGTACCTACAGTAGCATATATTTTTGTATTTGCGAGCGATAACAAAACAGCCTATATTAAATATTCAGAAGTATTAGTTACCTCGCCTTTCGTTTAATTTAGGCTAACGACATTTTAAAGCATTAATGGATATTCGAAACTAATGAAGGATAGAGACAGACAATGATCAAGATAGAAAGCGTTAAGACAAAAAATAGGAGAGTTCGGCGCGTATACCATAACCAATACTTTCCACTTAATTGCCTTTTTAACGTTAAAGGCGCTTCTCTGTGGCACTTAAATTCTTTTGTGAAACTAAAACGTTTTTAGCGATTCACGAGGATATGATGGTCTAATTTTAAGGAATTGTAAAGCTATTCAAGGAAAAACCAAATCATTACTAGCTCGGCGTAAATAAAATGAAAAATTTAATAAATATACTAAAAATATTAGATTTTTCTTAACCAAAATTTAATATATACCTATACTTAAAATAGATGCGACATTTTTATTTTAGTTTATTTGAAGAAGATGCCGAAAACAACTACTCCACGGACGAGGTGGCCCGACTAGCGTGAAACCGGTCAGTGTCTGATGGTTGGTGTCGATGAAGGATGTGGCGAGTTTCATGGAAATACCGGAGTAATTCAACGCCAGTGGGCGCACATTGGCCGTCGAGTAGTTGTTTTGGGCATCTCCTTCAAATAAATAACTAGGACTGTCTTCCTCAAAGACTCAGTCAGTCAAATAGAAGTCAGTACTGTAATGGTACCTACCTGCGGAAAATAATTGAGAATAATTGTCAGACAGATAGTAGCAAAGACCCAAATAGGGCACTATGGTATGTTTTTCACCACTACTACTATTATTAGTTTGTCAAGTGCCAGTTGCTTTATGTTGTTTGTTAAGTTTTAACAATCTCTAGAAATTATAGTATTACCCAATTCTTATAATACTAGTTTATATTTTTTAATCTATGTAAAATTTATTAAAAAAAGTTATATTTTCGAAATTCTGAGTTACAAAATGGAGATCTAATTTCTACGTTGACTGAGAGTTATCGAAAAAATCTGTTTCTATTATTCAAAATAGATATGATAACTTTAAAAGGAACCACAAAGAAATCATGTTTCGCTTATACAGAAGCTGTCCCATATAGAGTGTGTGTGCTATTGCTAACTCCGAAACTGTAAGAGATACGAAATACATTAAATTAGAGAAAATAGCCTTTACGATATATCTATCTAGGTTAAAGATTGACATGAAATTCTCTCATTTCGTTAAAGTTAAAACTTACAAGTTGTCCTGCCTTGCACTTTAATATACACAGCCAGTGACGAGAACCACGTATCGATAGTTTGTAAAAAACATTTTAATATATTTAATGAACTGTTTGATATTTAGTATAATTACCTGTTAAGTTCGCATAATAGTATCGTAATTTGCTTGAAAGTTCTCATGAGCAATAAAAGTACATGTCCATTCGTTTTAGCATAACTTCAGTCTGGGCTTTAGGTACCGATTATTTTGGGGATTACTTCAAGCCAGCTTAAAAATCAATATATGTCAAAAGCCGCTTATTTTATGTATCATGCATATAGTGCAACTTGCGATGTCTGTAAATCTGCTGCAATCGAAAACAATGATATTTTGTAGCGATCAGCCAAAAACACTATTCATTGTTCCATGTTACAACTCGATTCATTCGTCCAAACCAAATCATTATGAATTGTGAATTGGAATCTATAGAGTTTTTATATCTAGTAGAACATATTTTTGTTTAACCCCTTTTTGTTATATGTATCAATACACAATAGCAATCCAAAATTAGCCACTAAAATATTTTTAAGTCCGAATGCATGAATGACACAAAATATATTGTTTTTTAGACCAGTCAATATTCAGTCCTGTACATCCACAGGAACTTTATTTTAAAAAATTATTCAAATAAAGTTAATTTATAGTTAAAATGATTACACTTTCATTACAAATTGGGTAGTTTTAATTAGTGGATGGAATCTATAAGAAACAAATTTTTTTCTATTCTTGGCTCTATTCTGACTGACAGATTTGACTAATCAAGAAAACATACACATTTCGTGTATGGTCAGAAAGTGAATTCAAGATTTTATTGAGAAGTAAAGGTTTGTAAGATAAACTGGAAGTAGGAAATCGAGTTATATTTTCAAAGTTTCTATCCTATCCAAATTCGTGTCAAATGTTAAAATTTCTTAAGTTGTAACATCGAGGCCTACCTACCTACAATCTATTACACCTACAAGTGTAGGTATACAAGTATTCTTCAGCAAGTATCAAGTGGGTTTCAAATAAAAATTATATTCTCTGTCATTTCGGACTTTTAGAGCAATTTATACAGTGTCCATTTAGTACGGACTCCCTTCTTCTATTTTAGCTTTTTCGTTACTCAGACAAAAAATCTGATCGGTGCAACGTTAGTAGGATTGAGGACATTCCCTCAAAAAACATTTTTTTTATTTTGGCTACACCTCATAAAGACACTCCATCTAATTCGCATCTAAAGCGTATTTTAGTAGCATCTGGATAAATAAGCGGCTCGAATGCTTGGTGATTCGAATATTAATAAACTAAAATCAAAATATACTCTGTTCTTACGCTTGATATATAGGTAAAATTATATCTAGCTATGGGTTTTCATTATTACTGCATTGGATCCATAATTGGTACATTTAAAAATGGTTAATCTAATCGTTCCCGGTGAGATGATCTCACTTAGGTTACCACTAATTGTGGCTTTTAATAAAACCTGGTCATTTACTGTCAGATTTAATTTCTATATAGATTCTTAATATAACACAAGGATATTAGTCCTTATAAACCATTTACTTTTTACCCTATGACAGAACATATTCCACATAACGGTTTTCCATATATAAATTTTTCATCTAAATTGTTCAATTTGTATATTTTCGAATATCATCAAATTTTACCTTCAAAAACTATAAACTGTCAAAGAACTAGATGCTTTCTACTTACAGGTCAATATAACACATTTATAATTATTTATCATTATAACTAAATACTAATTTATTTATTTCTATTTACAGAAACACGTTGCAATTATATTAATATAAATTTGAAGGCTATTCTACTAATACCAGTTTTATGTTTGCACTTGATGCAATTTATTTAACGGCTTATTCAATTTGCTGTACTATTTTCAAATCATAAATATTAATTTATTTCTGGCAAATTTTCATCCCATGATCCACGTTATTTAATTTGAAGTGGTATAAAATATTTTCAATTCTACTATTTACTGCCAATGCATTTTAAACACATGGATCAAAAATATTATAGTGCGTAGGTTATCTACAATTATATATGTTTAGGGTTCGGCAATGGGATTAAACTATATTAAAAAGCTTGCTGTGAGAAAATAAATGTAGCGATTCAAAGAACCGGTACTGTAACATGGACTTTATTGTTGCCAATTTTTAATGTTTGTAAATTATGTCCTTAAGATGCCCGCCATGCTTATTGACACAAATTTGCAGTCTATTCCTAAAATTTTGCAACACGTTCTGAAGCAAATCTTGATAAATTCCGTTTTCCTCTTCCCTAATCCGATCTTTTAAGTATTGTATGGTTTCAGGACGAGTAGTGTACACTTTTGCCTTTAAGTAACCCCAAATAAAATAATCTGGTGCTGTCAGATCCGGAGATCTTGAAGGCCATGGAATGTCACCAAAACCTGAAATCAGGCGACGTGGGAACATTTGCCATAAAACTGATTGTCTAGTCCTCTCAATATTTTCTGGAGTACGAGTTCTACGAGTACCACCAAGAAATTTTGATACAAAGCTGCCTGTTTCTTCAAAACATCTTACCCATCTTAAAATCATGTTTCTTGTTGGAATGCGTCCGCGGCATGGCACATGAAATTCATTGCGAAAGCACCTTTGTGTCTATATTACAATCTACGCAATCTAATACAGATTGCGTAGAAATAAAACACTTTACCGCAAAAACGCGTTGATTTATTTCCCAATTAACCATAACACACTTAATTGCCAAACTGACAGAACCAGTAAATCGCACTTTGACAAACATGACTTCATTTTTGTTTTTCCATGACAAGCTTTTTCAAACCGTTAAATCCTGACATGAGAAAAAGGCACACTCTTTTCAGTTTTCAAGCTTTCGAAACTTCGAAACTTTATTTGTTCCTTCATCAGGAAAATTAAGTTGAGATTGAATTTGAAGTTAGTAACATGAATGGTGTCATCACATGACTAATAATATTAAAAATTATTTTTGACTTGACTTGAGGATTGTCCTCATCGAGCTAACCCCCTTTTCACTTCAAAATAAGCTAAATCTTTGGACCCTCGTTAGCATCCTAAACTACAGTTCGATTCATAGTTGGTCATAGATTACGGCCCGACATCGAAGTCTGAATCTAACTAGCCCTGTGTAAAGTCAAAGGGATCTCCTGGGACTTGCCTACTGCCCTCTTTGCTGACCATAGATCGTCGTTGACTTCTTTCTGATCAATGAGCCCCAGGACCAGCTTACTACCAAGTAATTTGCCTACAAGGGTTAGGGATATTCTGTACATAACGAAGCTTCTAAAGTTGTCTAATATCTTCTTTTGAGAACAATCTCAATCTTCTAGTTTGTCGAGAAAACCATTTCATTAAACCACCTCTTTTTGATAGTGCGATTTACTTGCATCATGCGAAGATTTGAAGATGCATTCAGGAGTTGTATTGAACTTAACATTATTGCGGTCCACTTTAATAGTTTAACATGCGTATCAACGGAAGCTGCCATAAAATGCTAAAATAACATGTTTATATTCAGATCAAGACATTCGTTATAAATTCGTCCCCTTCCAGATGTTATTAGGTATGGGTGTCCCGGTTTTTCATTATATTTTTATTAAGGTTTTATTAGATAATAAAGTTTTGATTCCAATATAAGTTGTAACTGTTTTATTATAAACTGGCAAGCTGTAAGGGTTTGCATGACTCACTTAAAAATTATTTCTAATCTTTCACTTGTTATAAATACTGTTCTTTATTATCTTAAAACAATCTGTAGATCTGTATATAAGTAGGTACTTAGAATACCATTATGTATCTTAATAGTTTCAATTTAGTTCAGTGCCACATCTTTTACACTTTTCTATTTGGTTCTACTCGAACCTAAACATCCAACTTTTTCGGTGGGTGGTAATAGATATTTTTCAATAAACCGCTGACATATTAACGTGCATATATAATCAACAAGAAACGTGACTACGTGACAAAATAAGGTTTTGCACTGGGCCCCAGGGTGGAACCAATAGTTACAGGTTTGGGAAATAGCGATTAGAATTACGTGTAGAATAGAACACTGATAAGAAATTTTAACTTTAAATGTTTAATTTAAAATGGTCTTTTATAAAATATAATTTTTGGATATTATATAGATAACAATCACAAAACACTAAAAATATTAAATGCTAATGTTAAATTAAATGGTGCTAAAATATTGATATAGATGTGAACAAGAAACATTTAAATTTATCACTGACTGCAATTACAGTATTAGGTCCAATAAATAGGTATATAAAAGAATATTTCAAAGAAAACTTGGAATACTCATATTTTAGTTTTGCCTATTTTACCTTTTGGTTTAGATGATGCTAAGTATTGTTCAGATGAGTAGAATATTAATATTACCATAAGACACAACAGTGTAAGAACAGAAACTTCAATACAATGACACAATAAAATAATACCCTTAGATTAGATTTACAAAGGAGTCGGCCACCTGGCCCAGTCCAACGCGACCTAAAAGATCTATTGTGGCACTCCCAACTTATTTAGAGTCCCTGTCGAGCTTTGCCCTTTGAATCAGACTCCACAGCCTTGATAGCGGTTCTTCCATGTAGTTATTAGCTCTTGGTCTTCCTTCCCCAAATATTTGAAATCTCAGCCTCGTCAGGTCCTCACACTGGCGCAGTACGTGTACTGAGCTTTTCTGTTCTTCTTGACAGAATCTCCAAATTGCTTCTTCTGTCAGTTCCATTAGATTCATGTGCCTACAGTGACCTGACAGGAGACTCACTATTATTCTTATGGCCTTTTTATTATGGCCTAACAGATCTACTGTGAATTTAGGCGACCGTTCTTTAATGAATAACTTTGCCTGTCTCAGTTGTCGCAGAGTCCTCTATCATTCTCGAGATTTGTTTCTCATGCATAATGTCATTTGTTTAATGCATATCTTCGGTATGCCGCAGAAGGGTTCTGGCCCTATGAGGCTTTTTGATGCGCCTTCTCTGGCTAGTGCATCTGCCTCCTTATTACCTTTGTGCCTCTCGTGCCCAGGTAACCAAGCTAAGGTGACCCTATTCTAACTCCCTAACACTTTTAGGGTACTCAGTCAGTCCCAGACAAGTTTGGATGTAACCTACGAGGACCTTTTTGCCTGTATCGCCGCTTGGCTGTTGGAGAAGATAGCAATTGAATGAATGTTCCTCGCCTTATTGCCTCCTTAGCGCAGCATTGTATGGCTGTTACTTTAGCCTAGAAAGCAGTTGCCCATTTGCCTAGACTTATTGAGGTTTTGGATATTATCCTCGTCCCATAAATCTTCACACCAACTTCCTGTTCTGTCTTGGAATCGGGCGTATACCAGACTATTAATGTGCTGTATTCGGGGACCACTATTCCAGTCATCCCTATTTGGTATTTTAACTACAACGTTTTTTGGAAGCTATACCTAGGGGCCATTATGTCCGGCATTCCTAAATAATACCCTTTAAAATATTTTTAATTGTGTCCATGATCTTGATGATAATTATATTTATGTAGGTACCTATAGTTAATAAATTTTTGTAGTCGAACTCCATTTAAGTAGTTTTCAAGTGAACTTGATGTGTATGTTAGATTTTAGGGAATATTAAACTAAAATCATGTTGTTCTAGAGACCCAACACAAATCTTTATTTCTTAAGTTACAACTTTCAGCTGGGTCTATCTTAAACAAGCGTTCATTCAATAATAATCTGCGTTTTGAGCAGTCACACATGTGGACCTAATATTATCATAATAACTATAAACTATGCACACTTAAAGCACGTCGAATGAATGCTCACCCGGCCAACCTGACAATTTGATTCGGTCTCGAATTAATTTTTTAATTCTGTTGGAGTGATGATCTCAATCGATGTTATAATTTATTCTTGGCAATTATCATCTGAAAAGAGAAACAATCTCTAAGGCATCAAATCTTACTTATTCGTATTAAGGCCGGTTTACATTGGTATAGCACTACTGTCACATAATATGAGGGACAGTGGGTGTTTACACTTGAAAGCATATTTTATGCGCACTAGTACCAATAGTGCGGTCACATTTCCAGATCCAGGATGAATCCTTTTCGTTGTCATGTTTTTCGTCATTCTAAAATATGGCGCAAGGAAAAATTTAGAAAAATATTTGTGAGAGTTAAGCCTATTGGAGAACTTATTAGAGAGATTGAAAAGGAAAATTGTCGTCCAAACAAAGAGAATATGAGTCAGAGATTGGATCAGTAGAAAGGATTCAAAAGGAGCATCAGTACTTCTTCTTAACGCTCTGTTAAGTTAATCTGTACCTATAGTTAATCCATTTTTGTAGTCGAACTCCATTTAAGTAGTTTTCACGTGAACTTGATGTGTATGTTAGATTTTAGGGAATATTAAACTAAAATCATATTGTCTAGATACCAACACAAATCTTTATTTCTTAAGTTACAACTTTCAGCCAGGTCTATCTTAAACAAGCTTTCATTGAATAATAATCTGCCTTTCAAGCAGTCACACATGTGGACTTAATATTATCATAATAAGTATAAACTATAAACACTTAAAGCACGTCGAGGGCTGGTTATTGATGAGGAGATGGCATCTTCGTCTCGGCCCGTCGGTTTATTTGTTTTAACATCGATGAATGCTCACATGTACATATTGAGACAATATTTATAAAGGTTATTAAAACCATTCAAATGGCATGGAAGAGATTTTTAAGTTCGATTATATTTTATCAATGAAAATATGAAGCAATATAACTCTGTATTTTATTAATTTCACACCAAAAACACAAAGGGATTCAAACAACTCTATACGATTTGTTTAGTAAAACCAGTCGTATATAGAGTTGAGTTTTATCCATTTTATTTAGTAAATTATTACTAAAACCAAAATACACCAGGATGCCGCTTTATTGATATTTAATTTATTATGATTCATTAATTGATCCATCAATCTATAAATGAATTTCGGAAATACCTACATACTTATTATACCAATTATTTGAGATAAAATATATGAACAAAGAATTTATTTATAATACATATAATTCAATATTTAAAACGGTAAAGAAAGCAAGAAATAATATAAAAAATATACCACTAAAAGAATTATCAGTTAATTAGTACGGAATGAGTTACAGTATCAAATAAATAAATATTTTATTCATTCTATTTCATTAATTATTTGAATTTTATACTTGGTTAGAACTGTCTTTCCTATGTCTCAAAACCTTCCCAACTTTATCAATGGCATATAATTATAATATGCCGATACATTCTATTATTTTAACAGTGTACCGTATAATTTATACGACTTAATAAGTAGTATCAAAATTACTTATATAAGGGGTAGTTTTGATTACTTTTTAATAACTGAGAAGGAAATGAAATAACTTACTTTGGTTTCTGCTTTTGTTTTTATTCCTTTATACCTTCAAGTATACCATATTTTTGCAAAGCAGTTTAAAAATATGGGGTAGTGTCTTATAACAAAATACATAGTTGTATATGTATTTTTACAAGATACAACCCCATTCTTTAAAAATTAAATAGAAGTATCTACGATTGTATTGTATATTGTATCTTTTGTATATTGTACCTGGAAACTTAAAGAGGAGATAAATTATCTTATTTAGATAAGAACAGGTTTTATAAATAGATTTAAAGGAACTTTACCTAGTTTTACTTTCAATTAACTTGGATAAAATGGTTTCAATAATGGATTCCAATTTTTTATGGTAACTTTAGATACAAATTTGTTCTGGATATAAAACTCTGGCTAACATAATCAAAATTAAACAAAAAATACCTTTTCAGTAATTACGGGGTTTAAACTTTCCTCTTAATTAATTGATTGTTGGATCCCTAGTTCTCAATGCAAGTTTCCAATCCTAGCAATATTGACTATAATATTATTAAAAGGGAGTAAAGAGGAAGAGGAATATTATTCAGCACTGACGAATAAATCAAATTTTGTGTGATTTGTTGGTAATCTATTTAGAATTTGTATTTTTTCATTGGTTACAAAAGTTTATTTAATTTCACTTTAAAAAGTAGTGTCAATATAGAAGTAATAAAAAAGTTACGCTGAATAGTTTTCCACATACCACCAAAACACTATACCTACTGCACTCGACGCGCGTTTCGCAAACTAAGTTGGTATCATCTGGAATTGATTAAAACTGATGACTTTTAATCAGTGTTAATGTTATCTCACATCAAAGGTTCCAACCCCTTTCAAGAATAAAAAAGTAGCCACGAAGGTTATATCCTCTCTTACATACTGAACATGCATTTCAGGTTGTCCACGGTCACTAAACAATATAAGGTTGGCGCATCTGATACAAATTTAGGTAGGAGATCTCACAAAATGCCGCAATTCTAAAACGCTTGTGGAAATGTGTTTGTGTAAAACGGAAATGTTTCCAAAAAAAATTTCATAAAATAACGTTACTTTGAGAAACACTTTCAAAACGTTTTCACAGCAGCTATAAATGGAAAATTGGCACCATCTAATAAAATTATTTAATGGCCGTTGGTATTCTGTAGAAGCTTGATGGAATCATTACAACACAATTATATAAACATTTCCTCAAGCTTTAAAAAACTTCATTCTCGGCACTATAAAAACGTGTTTTAAACGTGTTGAGAGTAACGTTATTTTATAAAATTTATTTGGGGAACATTTCTGCAGTGTCTATAAAATACGAAATTGTTAGTTGAGAACAAAAAAACAGTAAATTATCAAACGGATATAGAAAATCTAAGTAACATATATCGCAATCTTATTCAATCAAGGATGTTTTTTAAACATCCTTTAAACTTTAAAACCTCCTCTCAACGGCTTAATTGAGTCATGAGAATGTTTACAATAACTTTGTCATTCAGACCAGCAATATCTATCAGTTCTTAATTACCTGCTCTCGAAAAGAAACACATCAACGGGGATACAAAGTACTGATCATTCTCTACTTAACTCACAAGTACATTGCATTCTTAAATAATAAAAAAGATGAAAAACAGAATAAAACCAACCCATACAATAAAATTAAAGTAGGAAATTGATATTAGATAACACTTTTAAAACGCTTAAAACACTTTTTTTGGATTTTTATTCTGTCACTAATCTAATTTAATAACTTATATAGAACTATTATTTTTAGCTATTAGGTAACCTTGAAAAAGTCCGAAAACTCGGACGAAACGTAGGATATTTGTCCATGTATCTGACTGAAAGTCCTCTTTTGTTGTTTTTTATTGAAGAAATAAATTCTATTTTAACAGCCAACTACTTTCCTAATATCATATAAAAACACTTCCGCAAACGTCACTATCAGCTCCCAACTTGAAATCATGAAGGTAGAAGCTACTAAATAGGTAATGGCCGTCATTTCATCTGAAGTTAGCTCAATATAAATTATTTTCAAGGTTTTACGTTCACTGTCAGTTATAAATAAATTAATGTAAGGTAAAACCATGACTATATCATATCATTTGCGAAAATTTTAAATATAACCGAAACATTTTTATAATCTTTCATAAAAAGGAAGTTAAAACAAAGGCTTCATAAAAATAATTACATGAAAAGTTGCATTGGAAACAAAGTTAAGCTCCTGCTTAAGAACAAAGTTGAAGCTTTCGGAGCTATATATAATTTTACACCAAGAGGATTTTTAAATATTCATCCAATAGTTATATGCATCCTTACTTTACATTTTACATTTTAATAAAATATAAATAATATTATTTTATTGTGAATATAGAGTAGGCTACTCATGGCTTTTAAATAATTACTACTCTATAGGCATCTTACGTACATCTAATTTAAGTCAAAATAGTTGAAGTTACATTGAGTATTCGACTCTCACAATAATGAAAAGTTCAAATTTTGCAAACTCCATTATTTTTTAAGCTTTTAACGGAAACTAGGCAATCTAAATTTAATGAAGAATTGAAAATCAATATTTAAACTTAGAATTCTGCGGGATCACCAAGTTTCAAAACTTAGTCATTGTCTTCTAAAATAACATTAAATTAACTACCTTTTATTGTGAAAATCTTGCGCTTATAGCCTGGAATATTGATATTGATTTTATCGTAGACCTATAGTAATGTCTTATTTAAGTTTGCTACATATGCGTTCTTATAAATTAATAAAGTACAAAATTAAAATAAGGCGAGTTCAGAACACAAACCTACACGAAAAGGCGGAGGCAATCAAATTTACATATTACTATTATAATGAATAACAACAATTAATAATTAAAATTAAATGAATTTGTGGTGGAATTTTCTTGATTCACTTAATATCACGCACAACCATTCATTTCAATACAGTAATAAGTTTTATTAAGGTACCTATACATATAGGAATAACTATAGCTATTGGTAAATTATAGAATTAGTTCTTGAAGGGGTTGGAACCTTTGCTGTGAAGATATCACTGACGAAATTTTCCACATAACACCAAAACACTACACTGCACTTGACGCACGTTTCGCCAACCAAGTTGGCATCATCTGGACATAATTAAAACTCGGTTTGGAGATGAGTCAGAAAGTCTCAGTCTGTCAATCTCAGTCAGTCAGAAAGTCAGAAATTCACTCAGGTAAGTTTTAATCATCTCCAGATGATGCCAACTGATTGGCGAACCGCGCGTCGAGTGCAGTATAGTTTTTTAGTATTATGTGGAAAATGATATCAGTGATATAGAGTTAGTTGTAAAATGTTTGTAACATTTAAGTAATTGTATCTAAATATCATCTGGAAAGTGAGATAAGAAAGATGGAGAGAGACAGAATAAAAGTCGATTTTGATATTGACTTTCGATCACTTGATTCAAGGTTTTTATTGACACTGTCAAGCACTACATTCAATGAGTACTTATCAACTTCTTATTTTCAAAATAAAGTACTTATCAATGTTATAAAATGAAACAATCTAAATATTATGATTTAATATCAGTTTTGAGTTCCCTTTGTACCCATTACATCGGTATGCTGAACAACGCCAATTTTAAAAGAATATGTCTACTGGCAACAAAAGTGTGTGCTATACTCAGATAATCTGAATGATATTGTATCTCTTGGCATATATTTTTTGGCTGGATACCTATAAATAACTATATAAATCCTTAAATAAGCCAAAAATTAATACATAGGTACTTATAAAAAATGTACAATTAAAAGTTAATTCTATTAAGTTGATGACTTTAATCTACATCCGAGATCTGGAGTCAACGTGGAGACAATGTAAAATTAGCATTTATACAGCTACGGTCGTTATATATTTTTACTTATTTTTGAAACGATAAGCGCTGCAATAAAATGTACATAAATAATTCTATGATATAATCACATCAGTACAAGTTGATCATTTATTCAGCACCCACCCTTAGCTTAATGAACTAATGACGGCCCTCGCCCACTTGACGTGTGAGTTACACTCGAGCATTCTGCAATATGCATGGCACCGCAATCTAATTACCTACGGAATTACGGCCAAGAGGAGCATGGACTTTTGGATTTCTTAGTAATGGCTGTCTACTTTACTGAAAGCTAACCTATTCATAATATTAAAAATATAATACTCGGTCAATTTGTAATGTGGTAGAATTTGCACAAAGGTTTGCCCAGGCATTGAATAATATAAACATGAAGAAACAAACGAAAAAAGGGGTATAAGGTATACTTGGATAATTTTGTCCTTGTTTATATAATTAAGGTCATATTTCCTGCGCAACTTATTTATAAAACCTTTTGAAAAATTATAGTTTTCTTCTAATTCTATGGTTTTTATTTTTATGCGGTTTTGTTGCTGAAGGTGTATAACATTATTTCTATAGCGTAACTAGAACACATGTTATTTATGTTGGCCAATTTTCCTAAAAAAAAATAAACGAAAACGCAGCTCCACATGCCTATAGCTTAGAACAGAAAAGTTATATGTAAAATTCTTTTTAGTTATTCAAAAACGAAATTTTTTCCCATCTTAATCACAATAAATTTCACTATTTTGATTAATAGATGTTGTTGATTGAATATGAGAATGAAACAATTTATTCTTGTGGCTATATAAAACCATTCAAACGATGATTCCTGTGCAATGAATTGAAGGACCTAAAACTGAATGTTACACCGGGTAATGAAATACCTTTCAAGTAATGTGCCATTAACCCACCTTGACATTTAAAATATTAAAATAAAACTTAAGTAAACGGAAGGAACATAAAAAGGTTTAGGCGATCTTGAGAGAAGACACGGTTGGTGTAGAGGAAAGGTTGAAGGAAGTAAGGGGGCGGATGTCATCATCGACATTGAAAGAAATAAAGAAAATCGAGATCGGTAAATCATTTGTCTCTAATGCCTATGGCGACATTTATAAGTGATGAAATGTATAATTTCTAAGCGATCCTTCACAGTCTCTCTCTAGCCTAAAATATATCAGTTGAGAATTTACTGAAAAATCATTAATATTACCACCAAGTTGAAAATAATTGAGTTGAATAAATAGTAATAATACCATTATAATATACAATATAAATACCAGACAGGGAAGACTGGAACAATGGTCCCCCAATAACAGCTCAAATAGTCTGGTATACAGACGGTTCCAAGACAGAACAGGGAGTTGAAGCCGGGATTTATGGGACGAGGCCAATAAACAAAATCTCAATAAGTCTAGGCAAATGGGCAACTGTTTTTCAGGCTGAAGTAATAGCCATACAATGCTGCGCTAAGGAGGCGATAAGGCGAGGCACGGATAACCGTTCGATTGCCATCTTCTCCGATAGTCAAGCGGCGATACAGGCAATAGGGTCCCCACAGGTTTCGTCAAAACTCGTGTGGGACTGTCTGAATACCCTGAAAGAGCTAGGGAACGAGAATAGAGTGACCCTAGCTTGGGTACCTGGGCACGAGGGGCACAAAGGTAATGAGGAGGCAGACGCACTAGCCCGAGAAGGCGCATCAAAAGACCTCATAGGACCAGAACCCTTCTGCGGCATAGCGAAGCCATGCATTAAAACATCCATGGAGGAATGGATGAGAAACAAATCTCTAGAATGGTGGAGGAATCTGCCACAACTGGGACAGGCAAAGCTATTCATTAAAGGACGGATGCCTAAATTCACAGCAGATCTGGCCAGAATAAAAAGGCCATCAGAATAATAGTAGGTCTCCTAACAGGACACTGTAGGCTAAATAGGCACATGAATCTTATGGGACTGTCAGAAGATGCAACTTGCAGATTCTGTCAAGAAGAAGAGGAAACCTCAGTACACGTACTGTGCCAGTGCGAGGGCCTGACAAGACTGAGATTTCAAATACTTGGGGAAGAAAGACCAAGAGCCAATAGCTACATGGAAGAGCCTCTATCAAGGCTGTGGAGTCTAATGCAAAGGACAAAGCTGGACAGAGTGCTCTAAATAGGTTGGGAGTGCCACAATAGATCTTCTAGGTCGCGGTGGACCAGGCCAGGGGGCCGACTCCTACATAAATCTAATCTAATCTAATAGTAATAATAATAATAATAAATAATCCTGGACGACCTATATATTATCTCTAGATTATAGTGGAATTTACTATTGGAATAATGTTAATTTGGGTATGAAATTTATCAAAATACAATTCAATACAGACAATTTAAATGTATTTAAATTTGCATTATAGGCATTAAACAGTATGAACTACAGAGAAATATTAACGAAAATAATAAACAAACATAATTATAAACCAGTTGTCTGATACTTTTTAACAATTTCGTGTTTGAAACAAGTAACAAAAACATTTAGTTTAAATGTTCTTTTCTATCAGAATAGACTATGTTAGAGAACTTGCAAGAGAATATGGACAAATATATTTATATTTATCAGAAAACAGGTTTGTGAAATATCGGAGCAATAATATTATACTTTGTCATTTCTACGAATCAGAAAAGAAATTTAGAATTTACATTTTTCTAACTTAAAATATATATATTGATTTTCCAATCATTTGGATATTTCAGGAGTTCATAATGATTAGGATTGTTCTCCAGAAATCAAAGGTACTTCTCTATTGCCAATACGAGCCAATGATTTAAATAAAAATGATCTCTCTACCTCTAGATCTGAAGACCAAAAGTCGAGACCTATGACCTATAAAACCATGAACTATAAATAAGATGAAATTAGATATATTTATTTATTTATTTATTTATTTATTTATTATTTATTTATTTTAGAGTACAATGTCCAACGGGACGAATACCAGTTACAGAACAAGGTTTGAAAAACAACATTAAAAATACATAATATAAAATCATAAAATAGACAACATGAGTAAAAATACAAAAACAACAAATAAGAAATACAAAGATATATCATCAATACAATATACAGACGACTATGCAAATAAATTTTTTATATATTCAGTTGAATGAAAAAATATATCAAGTCGATCTTCATACATTTGATAATTAACAGTAATTTGATAAAGAGGGGAGGCTATGAGAATGTTTGTACGGGGTGTTGGCAATTGCAGCACTGAATTAGTTCTAGAATTGAGTCGAGGAACACGATATAAAATTCGAGACAGCAGAGAAGGTGCATTCAGAGAATTATTGATAATTTTACGCAAAAATATTACAGAGTACATAATGCGCCGACGTTGTAAGCTAATTAAGTTGAATGTGGATAACAAAATGTCTTGCGGAATACCACGAACCGGATAGGTGCCAAAGTTGATGAAATGTAATGTCTTTAAGTATCTCCGCTGCACCTTTTCTACTTGTGTGATATGAATGTCATAAATTGGACTCCAGACAATGGAGGCGTATTCCAGCTTGCAGCGAACAAAACAATTAAAGAGCGTATTAAATGTGGCTACATTTCGAAAACCCTTAGAATTGCGCAAGACAAAACCCAGACTTTTAAATGCAGATTCAGTTACTGACTGAATATGTGTGTCAAATGATAAATTATCACAAAATGTAACACCTAGATCTTTGAATTGCGTGACTCTATTTAAAATAGTGTTGTGCATAATGTAATGAAGACGTTGAACATTTTTCCGACGACTATAAGATCCTATAAAGGATATAGATCCTTTATTGTCACAAACCCTAGAAGATCCAGTCATGCCAAACTTTTTTAGTAGCAAGAGTCTACAATATAGCATTTCATTTGAGAAGACACCATATTAAATAAATTTACCATCTGCACACGTGCAGCTTTCAGTTTTAGTTTGTAAAACAGATAAAATATATTGGGTTTTATTTTCAAACAACGTTTAATGTGAGGCATTGTTTTGCATCGAGCATTATTTTTAGACGATAAAGTATTAACATTCTTTGTGGCAACCTTTCTAAATAGTTTTATTACATGTAGATGTGATTAAGACTGATTTATTTCAAAATGGCGTGCGAAGTGCGTTGCCCTGTTTTAGCTAAATAAATAAGGACGGTTAACAAATTTATAACAAACAACACCTTGTACTATTAATAGGTGGATTTCAATTTTAGTATCGAATTTAGTATTGAAATTTAAATTTGCTTTTCAGGGACTTATAATATTTAACATAATTTTTGGAAAACGAACCATTTATTTTCAAAAATATATTAATACGAGTACATAGGTACCTACTTAGTGAAGACGAAATGATCTATAATTATTTCAGAAATAGAGCGATCTCAACCAAAATTGACGACCCGTAATATAAAAGTTATTGTTTAATTAATTAACCTACTAAGCATTTATTTGAAGGAGATACCGAAAAGAACTACCTACTCTACCGGCAATGTGCGCCGACTGTAATTGCATTAGTCCGACATCCCCATAGGAGTCGCCACATCCTTCATCGACACCAACCACCAGACACTGACCCGTTTCGCACTTATTCTATGCTCATCAGAGCATAGAGCCATAGATAGCGGACTCGGTGAACGAAGACTCCGGACATGACTGCCTAAAGAGCATGTGGTGTGTAGTAGTGCCCTCTATTGTTGCTTTTCTCAGTAAGGTAGGTGATCTTTTTTATTTTATCTTAAAATATTATATCTGGTCTATTAGGGTTCATTATGGGTCTGGTCTATATTATTATTAGTTATTCATTTAGTGTTTCATTTAACAAAATTAAGAAAACTGCGGTTGCGAGTTTTGATTCGCCCTGTATACCAGTAAAGTAATTTTTAGTAATTCAGTAAAGGAAATTCTATATAAAGTAAAACTAGATCATATAGCATAATTAATGCAGCTAAAAATTTTCTACTATTTATTTTCTTAAAAGAGATACAGGGTGCTCAATTCATTTCGATTAAGATACAACAATGCTAATATCTTCTGAATCACTTTGTATAATACCTACTATTAAACCCTACATTGGCGAATTCAAAAAAGTGATCCGAATTGAAATGTAAAAAATAGATCATTCTATTAAAAAAAAATGATAAGGCACCAGTTTATAAAGAACCCTATCTGAATATATTCATATTTTTAGAATGTCATTTTCGTCCTCTAAGACTCTATGAGATCCTAAAATATAGCTTAACCATTTCTTAACAGTTTTCCATGGCTTTATCTGTGGATATTTATATTTTTTAAAGACTAAAAAGAAAATGCATTTTACAATAATCGGGTATACGGGGGACTTATAACGACAATCTTATTCAAGCAATATTTAAAACAGCAATAGAATTCAAATACGATAATAAACAATTTAATATTGAATGAAAAGAGTTATGCAAAAACAAATAGTAATACTTTTATTACGATGCCTTTCATAATTTTTTATAAATGAACGGTTGTCATAATTGAATACCTTTTTGCTAGTGGTAGGAAATCTTCTAGAAAGTAGAAAAATAATACAATTACAAAATATTATTAAATTCTTTAATTACTTTCGTAATTTTTTCTCCATTATCACTTTTATTTTAGATTCTACATTCATTGGATTTTTTGGATTTGAAAAAAGGCGAAAACCTTTGTATTCGAAAACCTATGTCCCTCAATGATATAATTTTTATCCATTGATTGTTGTTATTTTTGCATGCATTTAGAAAGAAAAATTAAGCATGCATTGGTGCTTACCAATGGAATATAAACTTAGTTTCTTCAAAATGGCCCCATATCTGATTCAAAGAAAATTAGACAAATAACAGGTTTTTAAAGTTTTCCTCTATAAGAATAAATAGACTAAATAGAGTAGAGAAATTCCAGTCAATTAAATTTATATATGCATGCAAGTGGGTAACCGATAGTATATAAAAATAATAAATAAGACTATTATATCGCACATGTGATTTATGCTGCCACTCAATATGCACTACAATTTATATTGTATTACCCCATTTGTATACGTTTGTGTACGTTTATGTCATATACTTTGTCATTTATAAATATACCTGAGTGACGTAATAATAGTACCTAAATACAAACAAATAAACAGATTAAAATGAATTGAAACAAAATTTTACTAGAGTAGGACTACCTACGGTGCTAGGATCCAATCACGGTGTAAAACATAAGCATGGATGAATTTGAAGATTTTCAAAGAAATACATTTTTTATAATAATATTTTCTATTCATATGACTCTTTCATATGACTTTCCATTGAAAGTCGTATGAGACTTTCAACGGAAAAAGTGTAGTTATTACATTTATTTTTTATTTGGTTTTAAATAGAACATCCTGTATATTTGTACATATTTTGATAAGCTTTCCATTTATATGCTTTCTCACGAACGCAACGCAATGATATAGAGTTTGCTGATTCTATCTTGGATAAAAGTAAACTAGTAATAATTCATCCAACTCTTGTATTGGACATGTCTCCCTCACGACTGTGTTTGTGAGAAATGATTTTATTCAAAATCATACAAGCTATAACCTACATATACAAGGTGTTCATAAAAAATAATAAATTAATAGCTGCAGCTATTTTGTTTAGGGTTAAATTGTTTTCCTGACACGATTTTCAAAATCTTCATAAAAATTTTACTATTTTTGTATGAACCAATGTTATGGGGAGTCGGATTTCTTGCAAATCACCCTGCAGCCATATATATATTAATTTTAAGCGAGTTCTTGAACTGTAGAGTTTTTGTATATTATGTATTAGGTATGAGCACTAAGTATCAGTCCTCATGAATATTCAAATAAATAATTTGGGTTTAACAATGTACGATTAAACGCCTATAAAACATCAATAAAGATGAAAGAGTGTTATTTTAATTGGATGGGACGTTCTTTGTGAAACAAATGAAAATTATTTCGTAAGGAAATTTCTTCTCCGTGACAACGTAGTAATTGTTTTTTACTCAATTCAGCACCTTTAACTGTACTTTTTTATCAACCCAACACTTTGAGAACGATTTCACTTATTTGAACCGCCATGAAATTGTATAGAACTAGCGAAATATAATTTTCTATTTTATTAAATGATGAATGTTATAGTTATTGTAAAAGAAGCTTTTTAAACCTTTTTTGCGGAGTTTAGTTTTTGAAATGAAATAGATTACTACCTAAACATTCAAGTTTATAAGTTAGAGATAGTCCTTTTCTTTTTTTGAATAGTCGACAATTCCACCTCTAAATTTGTATCTTCCATATTGATAAAACTCTGAGTAGTATGTTCGCCTGTATCAATATAGGGTCAAGTGTAACTAGAACAATATGTATTTAGAGGCTAACATACATGGACTAAAGAATACCTTTCTTTTACTTAATTTTTGATTGTCACTGTTAAATATCTCACATTTTACTTTTTTAGTTACAAAAAATATAAAGAGATATTTATATTTTGATCAAAATATTCTAGGTATGTTTTAAAACACAGTATAATACTATACAGTGCTTTGGAAAAGTAACGAATAAATTCATTATTTTAGGAATTGAGAAGTTTTCGAAAAAATCCCCTGACACGTCGATTTTGTTTTTAAAAAAGGCACTTTTTGACATACGACCCATATTTGTGACGTCATCGTTGTTCGGGATATGACGTCATCGACAATTTTTTTAAATAGCAACCCCCAATTTTGACAACGCCATTTGAAAGAGCGTATCATTATTTATTTATTTTTATTTATTTATTTAGAGTACAGCTGCCCAGACAGATCAAAATCAAATTACAGGGCAGGAAAATATGTAAAAAAGTAAGAATACAACAATATACATATACAATAAATTAGCAAACACAAACATAAAAACACTATATATAAAAAATATTAATAAATAAAACATTTACAAATAAATCAAAGGATCAGATAAAAAAATAGGTAACAAATAGCAAAGAGCATGAAATTATCAAAAAATACAACTAAACATACAAATGTGATAACAATTTAAAACACGTTTTGTGCCTAACTTAAAATACATTGCCTGATGTTATGTACTGAACAATTAAAAATGTCTAAATTTAAATGAAAATTCATATAATTAGAACACATTCTATATATTGGGGAATATTTCAGTACATTTGTTCTTGTAGTTGCTAAATAAAATAATGCATATGTGCGAGTATATACATTGGGGACATTGAAATAAATATGCTGTAAGATGTCTGGACAATCAATTAAATTACACAGTAGTTTGAATAAAAAAAGGATGGAAAAATATACACGTCGCAAAGCTAGGTCCCTTAAACCAAATCTATTCAACAGATCAACCTGTGGCGTACCCTGCACGGGATAAATGCCGTCAATTCTAAAGCAAATATATTTGACGAATTTTCTGTGCACTCTCTCCAATTTGAGAATGTGAATATCATGTTGAGGATCCCAAACTATAGTTGAGTATTCCAATTTTGGCCTGACAAGTGCATTGAACAATAAAGTGAGCGTAGACACATCTGCAAAATGACTTGCATTTCTCATAATAAAACCCAAACTCTTGTAAGCGTTTGATATAATATAATTAGTGTGAGCAACAAAACTCAGCCTGCTATCAAAAATGACGCCCAAGTCCTTAAATTCTGTCGATCTATTTAAGTGAGTATCTTCTATACTATAAAAAAAATTTATCGGAACACTCCTCCTGGTAAAACTAATTGTGTTACATTTTGCAATATTTAATGACAAACTGTTATTTTGGCACCATACATAAATTTTTGTGAGATCACGTTGTAAACGATGACAATCCATAACAGTGTCAATAGATGCGAATAGCTTTAAGTCGTCAGCATAGAGGAGGACATTTGTTTCAAGGTTGCTACATATGTCGTTAATAAACAAGACAAATAGAAGAGGCCCGAGTACCGAGCCTTGTGGAACACCTGATGTTGCATTCACGTCAACCGATTTATAACCGCGGTATTGAACGCTTAAGACACGATTACTCAAATAAAAACTAAAAAACTTGATAAAGTCGAGTGTCAGTCCAAAATTTGGTAATTTATATAATAAAAGACCATGATCTAATTTATCAAAGGCTTTCGATAGGTCTGTGTATATAACGTCAGCCTGGCCGCCCTTATCCACTGTAGTAGCAAGAAAGTGTGTAATACTCACGAGATTAGTAGTTGTAGATCTTCCAGAAATAAATCCATGTTGAGAGTAAGAAATCAGTGACTTTGTATGAAAACACAGTATATTGTATAAAACTACCTCAAATAATTTACTAAAATTGCAAAGTATAACTATAGGCCTATAATTTTCGATAGTGGCTTTACTTCCTTTTTTGAAGATAGGACATATTTTTGATTTCCTCCAAACCTCAGGAAATGTTGCAGATTTAAGAGATAAATTAAAGATGATGGAAAGAGGTGAAGCAAATACAGGCGCACAGTCCTTCAGTAGAAAAGCTGGAATTCCATCGGGGCCAGATGTTAATTTATTTTTACATTTTTTTAGTGCGTTATATACGTCATGTTCAGACACCGTGGGTATATTAAGCTGAGGTACGTTGGGCGTTAAATCTGCGGTCAAAAAATCATAAACTGACGACTGAATAAATGCTGCCTGAAAGAAATGGGCAAAACCATCGACTATATCCTGTGGGTCATTAAGGGGGCGATCTTGATAACTCATGGAACTTGGAATACTAGATGTGTTTCTCATGTTGTTTAAGAAAGACCAAAAATGACTAGGATTAGATTTAATATGCGACTCTGCATTTCTTATGTACATCTTATGTGCTATATCAATATCCTGCTTAACTTGAGAACGCACCAATCTGAATTGATTCAGATAGGATATATCTCCAGTTCTCTTGAATTGACGCCACAGACAAGATTTTAACTTAATATTATTTATTACTGGTTTATTGAACCAAGGAGGATAAACCGTATTACTCCTAAACGTCTGAGGAACATTTTTAAGAAATATTAAATTTAATTTATCATAAAAACGAGAACAGGCTTCATTGACATCAGTACAAGTAGATAGACTAGACCAATCTGCATCACATAGATCATTATATAAGGTACAGAAATCTGCTTTTTTGAAATTAAAGTAAGACGTCGCTCGTCGGGCAAATATTTTTTGGTTAGATTTAACATTGAGGGAAAATTCTAAGGATGGGTGATGAGCATCCTCAGTAAGTAGATGATTCTCAGATTTGTTGACGATAACAGGTGACCTACATAATACCAGATCCAACAATCTGTTGTTCAAGTTCACGACGTAATTATACTGAGTAAGACCGAACCAGCTACAAAGATTAAGGAGAGAACTTAAATAGTTATTACTAACCTCACCAGTTGTTAAATAATTAGTATAGGACGGAATATTAAAATCACCAAGTATAAGCAAAACATCGTCATTAAGAAGGCAGAAAATTGAAGCAATTGCGTCAAAGAAAGATTCATATGTTTCAGCATTAATACGGGGAGGAATATATAACAACAGAACGTAAACTGAAGAAGAGGCTAAATTTATTTTAATCCCTAAGATATCTATATTATAAAAATATCTATATTATACATACGCATCATGAAAAATTATGGTGTTACATAACAAAAATTTCAAGAAAATAATGTTTGAAAGATCTTAAAATTTAATTTTCACAATACTGACAATGATAATGATTATGTAAAAAATCGACTAAATTAAATGTTCAAATTGTGCACCGTTGGCTGCCTGACAGTAGCCAAGACGATTAATAAATTCTTTTTGGACATTATCTATAACTTCAGGAGGTATACGATGTATCTCATGACGAATTGTTGCTTTTAAATCTTCTAAATTAACCGGTCTAGTAACGTATACTTTGCTTTTTCCCCACAAGAAATAATCTAGGGGTGTCAAATCAGGCGATCTGGATGGGGCCACTCAATCGGCCCCCTTCTCCCTATCCAACGATTCGGGAACAGCTCATCTAAATAAACACGGACAGGTGTTGCATAATGGGGAGGTGCAACATCTTGTTGAAAGAACATGTCATTTCTTGGAAGATCACGTCCCTCTATATCTGGATATAAAGTTATTAGTGCAGGAATGAGGTCGTCTCGAAGAAAATCCAAATATCTTGCACCAGTTAGGTTGACGTCAAAGAAATAGGGACCCAATTAATTTAGAAGATTTGAAAGCAAGAATTCGTCACGAGATACATCGTATACCTCCTGAAGTTATAGACAATGTCCAAAAAGAATTTATTAATCGTCTTGGCTACTGTCAGGCAGCCAACGGTGCACCATTTGAACATTTAATTTAGTTGACTTTTTATATAATCATTATCATTGTCAGTATTGTGAAAATTAAATTTTAAGATCTTCAAACATTATTTTCTTGAAATTTTTGTTATGTAACACCATAATTTTTCATGATGCGTATGTAGAATAATATACGTTCTTTCAAATGGCGTGGTCGAAATTGGGGGTTGCTATTTAAAAAAATTGTCGATGACGTCACAAATATGGGTCGTATGTCAAAAAGTGCCTTTTTTAAAAACAAAATCGACGTGTCAGGGGATTTTTTCGAAAACTTCTCAATTTCTAAAATAATGAATTTATTCGTTACTTTTCGAAAGCACTGTATATAATTACAGACAGTCTTGATACTTTGCACCTACTATTTTACTAAATTTAATAATAAAAGGTAAGCAGACACATTAAAGCCTAATTGAAATATATTGTCATATTATAAGGAAAGTTTAATAGGGTTATAATGCACTAAGAATGGGATAGTTAAGACTATATATAGATAATTTATGTTAAATAAGATACGTCGTAAAATGCAGCAGCAGGTAGCTAAAGGTATTAAATTCTGATGTTATCAACTTTGTAGTCTTATATAAAGAGCCGTAAAACTAGCGGGCGACGAAATTTCTAAGGTAAAAACATCAACACGAATATCTAACTAATGATGATAAAGTGGCATTGTACTCTGTTCAGTTTCGCTAGCCTTTAAGTCAAGAATTATAAAATACCGAGTACCGATAAAGTTACCATAGCACATGCTTGTAATCCATGCCTAATGGAAAATAGCACAACATAGGAACACCATTTTGACTCTTAAGTAGTTCAACTATTTTCAGTTTATTTATATTAAAAATCTACAGATTGCTATAATGACTGACAATCTCGTCGATTCTGTTCACAGATGGTAACGATTTTGTTAAGTAGCAATGTGGTTGTAATTGTAAATGTTAACAATGTTGTTATGAAAAGAGTTATTCTGTTTCTTCAATTTCAACCAGAGTTGTTATTGTTTCGCCGTAAGAACATGTAGTTAAAAATCGAGTGAAGTTAGCTATCACGCATGCGCAGTTTCTAGATGATCATTTTAAATTATGTACCTAAATAGAACGTCTATTTTCTATATACATAACCTCAAACTCAAAATATTTATATATGCAACAGCAGGATTTACATTGTCAATCTATGTTGCCAATTGTCTGGGACAGATGGATTGGCAGAAGGGGGCAGGTAGAATGACCATCACGTTCCCCGGACTTAACTCCTCTTGAATTTTTCTTATAGGGAAGTTTAAAGTCAAAAGTCTACAGAACTCCTCCAGTAAATATCGACGAACTACGGCAACGTCTAACAAATATGTCTAGAAATTTTAGGAAATGTCAGACAGGAATTTTAAAATAAACTTTTTATGTGCCAAAAAGTCTATGAACAACATTTTGAACAACTTATTTAATACTTTTATTTTTTGTTTTAATAAATATTTGTACAAAATTTGTTGTATTAAAATATTAATTACCTAATATTTATGGATCAGATTAGAAACAGAAACGCTTGTAACTGGAGAACGGATAACTCGATTGTCATTTTTCAAAAACGAAAATGTAGATAATTGAATTACATTTTAAATGAGATGCAACACGGCACACTTTGTCATTTAAAAAAATTACGTTGACTGCGCCCGTGGCGCCATCTTTAAATTTGAAGAATCGAATTTATCGTCAGAAGCAACTTCATTTTACGTTATTCACCCTGTAATTTGTTAATACTCTCTAACTCGATTCGTTCAAAAGTTAGCAGGAGGGGGGTTACTTTAAGGACAGACTGTACTAGATAGGTATCTGAAAATAAAATAAAACTTACCTTTGATACACTATTACATGCAATATAATTCGATGCGGAACATGCTTGAGCTGTTTTTTAGAGGAAACTTCAATTAAGCATTTATATAACGTACAAAATGAAAATAAAAACTTGGTTTCATTTTTTCCTTAAGTGGTATTAGCTAAGTGCCAAGTAACTATGTTTGTAATATTAGACTGTAAACCTTGATACTGAAATATAACATTCTAGCCTGCTAAGAAGTTACTTGATACTTAACGAGTGGTGGAAAAATGGGCTTTGGCATTTAAAAAAAGATAACCAACTGTTATTGGATACTCTTGATTAAGAAATATTGTGTGGTTAAGTTTGCAGCTCCTCATACTCACGCGAATATGTTATTCGCGATTTCTTTTTCTAATAAATTCTTCCTTACTAAGCGTTAAGGCTTTGTATTTTAGTGATACCTTGAATAAATATACGATATTCTGCTTGACGGAGAGGGGATAGTATTTTGTGATAACCGCCCTTTATTAGATACAAAATTTAATTAAAAGCCATACTAATTTTTTGCTCACGACTACAACATTCCACTTTCCTTAATTTGAAAATAAATTGGCTTTTTCGCTTTTAGACTGAAGTAGTGATTAACCTTCGGAGGTGTTACCCTAATTTATATTTAAGATTGGGATAAAAAAGCTATTGTTAAGCCGTGAAATACGAGTAGTTCGGCACCAAACGATTTAGAACATCTACCTGGCCAAACCATTAGAATTAGACAAAGGCGAGCACAGGTAGGAAAGAGGCGGGCGACCGAGAAGTATTTCTTTTGGGTCTTTCCCACTTTTGCATATTTTACATAATAGAGAATTGCAGGATTCCATGACTTGATATATTATGATACGAATGGTGAACATTTTCATGAAAAATTATAGATTGATGATCAACATTTCAAATAAGTAGGTATCACCTATTTCAAAGCATAGATAATTTGGCATCCATAAAAATATAGATAGTATTTGCAAAAAATAAAATATTTATTTGAAGGAGATGCCGAAAACAACTACCCTACAGACTATCTGCCCCGACTGGTATTGCATTACTCCGGCATCTCCATGACAGTCGCCCCATCCTTTATTGGGACCAACCATCAGATACTCACCGGTTTCACACTTATTATGTACTCATCAGAGTGCCATAAGTAGTGGAAGCGATGAACTAAGTGGCGACATTAATGTATGTTGTATCTAGACACTATGTTGCGAAAAGTGTCAGTTTGGCGCTTTAGTAACAGTTATATAGTTACTGTCAAATTCATAGCGTGGAAATATATTATCCATAAATGGTGAAACACCGTGAAGAGTCACTTTCCAAGCGGTTGGAAAAAGAATAGCCTTATTAGAGTTTAATTTTGTGGATCATTTTCAATTTTAAATTAAGTCAATCTAGAGGCGATCAACTTTTAGTCCTCCAACCATCTCAAAACTGGAAACGTAGGTACCTGCAGACATTGAGCACAGTCGCGAACAGAATCCAGTTTTATTAACTTCTTAAGAGAGTTATTAAGAAATCAAGATAAAGTAATGTTTTTGAGACAATTAAACATAGAGTATTTTGTGTTTAACTCATTTACCTGTGTTAATTCTCGTACGAAAATCTACCAAACACGTATTATTTACATACAAAAAACATTTTTTATAATGTTCTCTTTATTTTTTCCACTATTACTACTTATTATCTACAATTTACTTTGCATTCGATAATAAATTTTTAATAAATATCCGAATTTTATCTGTTTAAAGTAGATAATGCTAAAATCCTTAAAATCAAAGTGTTCAAGTATTTGCTTCTAAAAATAATTTTGTTTTTGTTAATTGATATTAAAATTTAGCAGATTGCTTGTAATATTCCAGAATTTCTTTAAGTTGATATTGTGTATAAGCCCTAGTAAACTTAAACACAAAATGGGCAATATAAAATTTAAAGGACATTATTATAAATAGTACATTCTACAAGTTGTCCACCTAGTGCGCGTAAGTCCAATATCTGGGTTAATAAAAGAGATAACTTAATTTTTTTTTCTACAGGGTTGTCTAATATCCCGAGCTGCACAAAATGAAAATATATTTACATATTCAGGGTGTTCAGTTTTTCCTGGACAGGTAGATACCAACTTCGTTTTTCTAAATGGAAATATATATTTTTTATTGCTTTTTCGAACTAAACCCTTGATTTTAGTAGGACTTTCATCAGCCTTCCCTATACCTAACTTAAACTGTTTTTGAAATATTGACGGGTGAATATTGACATTTTTGCAACTTTGACACCCTATAAAATCTAAACGGTTTGAGATCAAGCAAAACGGTTTGCACATTCCTATCTTAACTTTTTATAAGCTATCATTTGATACTAATTTCAAATGTATCCAGGAATTAAAAATTTTCCGAAAATTTTGAAAATTTTTAATTCTTGGATAAATTTGAAATTAGTATCAAACGATAGCTTATAAAAAGTTAAGATAGGAATGTGCAAACCGTTTTGCTTGATCCCAAACCGTTTAGATTTTACGGGGTGTCAAAGTTGCAAAAATGTCAATATTCACCAGTCAATATTTCAAAAACAGTTTAAGTTAGGTATAGGGAAGGCTGATAAAATCAAGGGTTTAGTTCGAAAAAGCAATAAAAAATATATATTTCCATTTAGAAAAACGAAGTTGGTACCTGTCCAGGAAAAACTGAACACCCTGAATATGTAAATATATTTTCATTTTGTGCAGCTCGGGATATTAGACAACCCTGTAAAAAAAAAATTAAGTTATCTCTTTTATTAACCCAGATATTGGACTTACGCGCACTAGGTAGACACCCTGTATAAGATAAAATTATTCAACTAATAATTCCCAAGATCAATGACTATTCAACTGTTCATCACAATATGATAAGCACTGGTGCTTCTGTCATATGTTAAGAATGGTTAAGTCTGGATGGCCGAGTCTAAGGATGGTCTGTGGGTAAGCATCGAACACAGCGTCTCAATTTCTCTATATCACTGATCCAAACAATGTTCCCTTCTAATGAATCTTATTGTATTTTAGCTTCCGTGGTGATTTTCTATTTTAAATATATTAATAGATATAGAGACAACGTTTCGATAAAACTAATTAAGTTTTGTCGTTTGAATAGAAATAGTATAAAGTTTTGCATTTCACGCAGATACAAGCTGTTCAACTTTCTAGAAATTACCATACCTTCATTGAATATATATTTGCTACCTATTGAAAAGTCACAGCTGTTACCGTGTCTAAACTTATAATTTTAAAATGTTTAAAAGAACCGCAAATTGTTGGCGTTCCTTTCTTCATTTTATTTTTATGGATAAGTATATCTGCAAATCTAAATTTAATTTTTACTTTAGCATTTATGCCTTTCTACAAAAAACTATATACCTATATAAATAATAGATACAATTCTTGAGCATAACAATTAAATATACAGCGTGTCACAAATTAGTAGACCAAACCGTGAATCACAGATTCCTTGAGCGAAAATAATGGAGCTTTCATTGTGTCACTGAATTTTAAAAAACTGAATTTTCTAACATATTCAGTTGCAATTGTGCACAGGATTATTAGCTACGCTGTCACACTTTCTTGAAAGATTCGTTTAAAAAAATGAGAGTGCAAGAATAGAAGAGGGTAGTGATACATTCACATGTACACGAAAAGTACTGTTTTTTTTTTTGATTAAATTGCTCGTTTCCTAAATTTTTCTCTCTTGTAAAATATAGATTTTTTGTTTGATTCCAGAAATATCTGACAATATTTTTAGCTACGTAATAAACTATCCTTGGACAAGGCTTAGAGTTTGGAATTCTTAAAAAACTGTATTTTAAAGTACCTACAAGTATTGATTGATAAGGGCTGCATTAGACATTGTCATGCCTTACGTAATTTACTTTAAGGAGGTATCTAAAGTAATTGGAAGAACTTGGGTTCATAGTAATCAACTTCTTGACACATTAGGAGGATGATTATCTTTTTCATTTCATGATTTTAAGTTAAACATAATATTAAACATAAGCAATCTGCATCCAGCAATTCACATAAGCATTAGTTAATATAGTTTATACAAGCACATACGAATGAAAATACAATATGACGGGAATAACAAAAAATGGACATGTATACAGGACAGTTTTCAAATGCATTGTAGTAGAAAGCAGATATTTACTATACTAACGTGACAAAATAACTTTCCTGCACTTGTTCAGGAAAACACCAGGTAGCACTAGTGCGTAGTAAATTTTCTGAAATAATGACAAAAATGTGCTACTATGAAAGATAAGAAAAATAACAACAATTTTTTGTGACCATAAAATAATTAAATAAGAAAAAAATGTAACTAGAATGATACTTCAGTAGCTAGGCATTATGCAGAAGCATCAATATCATCCAAAACATTCTTTGAAGATAAGTCCATCTCTTAACAGAAACATGAAAATTTAGGCAACAAAAAGGGTCGGCCTATGTGGACGGCCATGTAAGGTTGGGCTGAATCAAGAGCGCGACGTCTGCATATTCGACTGCTGACCAAATTACCCTAAGGCATGGTTCGGTCAACTATAGTTCGTATGTAGAAAAGACTCACTTTCCGCATTATTAGCTTCGCAAAAATATAATTACCTATAACTACTATGAACAAATAATAAAAAAGTATCTAACTATGGAATAAAAACTCGTCATAGAAGAATGAATCTCAGGTCCATTTGCAATATCCCAAATGGAGTACGCACCCCTGTGGAATGAGGAATAAAAGTTTGAACTTGAAATTAAATCACTTGTGAAAACTCAGAACGTGCTTAATGTTTTCAATTTTCAAATTTGTGTAATTTGTTCTACCACAATGGTATGAAACTTGCATCAATGTTCAGCTACATCTACAGTAATTTTGCTTAGGACTGTATCCATTCTGAAGTTTGAAGTACAAACGTAAGTACTATAATAATAATAATATCTCTATCCCTCATTCTCATCTGATAATGAGCCCGGAAGTCAGAGATTTGTATGAGAGAAGGAGCGGTATATTATTTTGCGGGCCGCGAGTACGCCCAGGAACGAATTACGATGTTATACATTTAATTACCATTTAGAACGAGAATAAGGGAAACCTGGAAAACCCTATTAATTTAAAACCTGATAATAATACCTAAACTAAATAATTAATACCTAAAGTTTTATTGTGATTTATGATGCAATTGTAAAAACTAAAAGAAGGCAAACAAAGGAGCATATGTTTGTAGTGGCGAGATACAGTAAAATACACTGCAGTGCCCTCTTTGGGTCTTTGTTACTACCTGTCTGACAATTATTGTCTAATTGACAGACAGATAACGATCTGCAGAAAGCAGATGCCATTACAGCGACCTCTATTGTCTTTGAGGAAGACAATCCTACTTAATTATTGGAAGGAGATGCCGAAAACAACTACTCCACGGGCAATATGCCCCGACTGGCGTTGTATTATATCAACATCTCCATGGATGTCGCCACATCCTTCATCAAGACCAAATACCAGACAATGACCGGTTTCGATCTTGTTATGATCTCATCAGATTGCCATAGGTATCGGAATCGATGAATGATCTGGCGACATTGATTGCCTAAGGGGCATATGTGAATGTTTGTGAATCCATGGAGATGTTGATGTAATGCAACGCCAGTCGGGGCATATTGCCCGTGGAGTAGTTGTTTCCAATAAAGGAGCATATATTTCGCTTTTTCAAAATCTTTTCGTATGGCAGAAAACATTTTTAATTGTTATAAAATTAATTTGTTGCTGCAAAGAGGAAACTAAATGTAGCGAACTTACATAGATAACTTTTATAATGTGGTCTATTCTAAACCAATACTTTAAATTATGGTAGCTTTTATGATAGAAAAACTTTCTCCTCTCAGTTTTTGAGCTGACGGTTGGTGGTACGAAGTAGGAAATTTTAAATAAAGTATACAAAAAACTTAATAAATTTCGACGTCAGTCTTGCCGTTCTTTTTGCACAAAAACGGGAACTGAGTGCTCCCGTTGTAAAATGCTTCTCTTAAAAAAGCTTTTTAATATTTTTTGTTTACGCACAGGGCCTCTGTGATACATTATGTTATTAAGGGCTTTGTACTCTTATATAAATCTGTGTAATAAAACGTAGCGCAACAATTGCAGTATTTTCCACGGATGCGAACATTTACTAGATCTTCATATTTACCAAAATGCCAAAAGAAAAATGTCCTTCATCTGAAATTGTCACTTTGATTTTCTGTTGTATTGAAATTAAATATCTGTTATATATTTTGGAGGATCCCAGTAATGCAATTATTATGTATCTGCTTAGAACTTGCCCTTTTATCTCTACGAAAATCCCCTTGAACATTTTAAATCGAACCCGTTCTTCTTACTGATACAATTAATTGAAGTTCTAGAAAGGAACAGCTCTCCAGGCAAAAAGTTTCATTGACTGAATAATATGCTAAACTTTAAGGACAAATGTCACCGGAACATTTGACGGGGTGACAGATGCCAGTCTCTTTTATTACTGAAATTCCTATAATAACTAATGCTGGCAAAATGATTTTTTGTCGTTTATACAATCACAGTGTACACCGTGTTCCATATAAAACGACCCACTATACTATCTGGAAATCTATAAAAGATGTGAGAAAAAGTTAAATACAAAAGTTTTTCAGATTTTCGAGTTCTTTTAAAATATAATACTTCCATGTATACAGGGTGTCCCAATTTTGCTGGGACGACATCAACTCTAAAAATTTAAATGAGACACCCTGTATTTTTGTCAATTTTTTGATTCTTTGTCAAAAATAAACTCGACTTACCTATTTAAACTATATTCGAATTTTGCGTAGTTTTCGAGATATTTGAGGTCATGCGTGCGTTTTTGAAAAATCAAGGTATTTTTCAACACGATATAAAAAAATTATCAAAAAGTAAAATTAAAAGTTTGCGTCGTAATTTCCACTTACAAAGCGTCAATGCAGATACAAAATACAAAATTTTTGTTAACACTTATACAGGGTGGACATACTACGAAATCAATTTTGCAACTTTATAATCTGAAAAAGGTCGATTTTTTTAAATGAAACATCCTTATATAATTACTCTATATTAAAGACAATGAAAATGCCTGTCATTTCATATATATATGTTCTATACATAAATTCAATGGTTACAGAGAAAATCGCAATTTTATATAAATTTACAATGATTTCTAGTATAATGATATTGTAATGCTGCATGCTCTCAAAAAAACTAGGAGGCTAAGGAATGAATAATATTGAAATTTGTTTTAATTTGACAGTTCTGCAATTTATTTGTGTTTATACGGTGAGTGTCAACTTATGTGTCAATTCCTGAAGAGAAACGCAGATTAATCCAAAACGGTGTGTCGTAGACCCCTGATATTATATATCAATAAACTCGTCTTTGCAAGGACTTTCAAGAAATGTAATAAAATACAGGGTGTTCCATTTAAAAAAATCATGAAAAATTAAATTTCACGAAACTTGGTATCACTGTTGCAATTTTTTTTATTTTAGTATTAGACAGAAGTTTCATAAAATAGACCAAATTAGAATTTCTTGGGCCAAATTACAGCTTATCACCTCAATCAGTAACTTTTCTAGCTCGCTATAAATATTAACCTTTTCCTGAAGATAACAGTCAATAGCTCCGAAACGGTGGGCTACAGACCCATCATATTATATATCGTTGAACAAGTCTTTTGAAGAGCTTTTCAAAAATATAATAATATACAGGGTGTTCTATTTAAAAAAAGATAAGTTTAGTTAATCACTCTGTATATTGAAGAGCTACAAATATAACTATATTAAAAAATATCGACATCTTTAACGCAAACAACATTTATATAAAACTTCTTTTTCTATCTCACATAGTTTCTGAGATAAGGGGATACGCACACTTATAAGGCCCACCCTGTACATATTTTTTATAGCATTTATTTAGTCGCTGCTATCAAAATCAAAAGTAATAATAAGAACAGTACACTTAGATAAAATAAGTTAAATCTAAGTAAGCGATTAGATAGCTAAGCTAGATATTCAATGTTTGATTTACTTAAATCATCTATAATTTTGGAGGGGCGAATCACTGGGGTATTTTAGTGTACAAGCAGGGGGAATTTCGAGAAAAATTGAGGAATTTTGGGGAATTTCAAGGAATTGTTGGGAATTTCGGGGTATTTTGGGGGATTTCAGGGTATTTCGGGCAATTTTTTGGGTATTTTGGGGAATTTAAATCGTACATGCTTAATTTTTCTTAAAATTTATACAATCTTTCTTTTCAATACTTGTTAAATGTTTTTGTTATTTTATTATTTTGTTTTAAAGTTGTAATTTATCCATTAAAATGTTACGTTATTCATAACAATATCTTTTACAAAAAATGTTTTCTTCATTCTCGTATTTTGTTATATCTGAAGCCCGACCTGAGGTTATACCTAATCCTCGACATTTTTTAGTAATATTTTACGTTATATTTTTGCTAGATTTCATTATACTTCTTAATTACGAAAACATTTTTTCTTGACAGGATTATAGGGTACGCCTTAAAAATGTTTTGCAATGGGATGAATATATTTTTACCTTAGTTTAATTTTATTTTTTACCAGAGAACGTTTTCTGGTAAACAGAACATGACATGCATAGCATAAATAAATATACTATGGTATATTTGTTTTTAATATGGTATAAATAAATGTTACAAAAACTTAATTTGTGTTAGTCTTTCAGTAGCACATAATAATGTGTACTTATTTTGTTGGGAATTTCAAAACGCTATGGGGAATTGCGAGGTATTTTGGAGAGTTTCGGGAAATTGCTGACAATTTAGTACATCCAGGGAATTTCAAACGTTTGGGGGTATTTCAGGGAATTTTTGGGGAATTTCGGGAATTTTTCCCTGCAAGGGGAATTTCAGTGTACACATTTTTTTTAGTGAATTACCCCTCGATAATTTCAAAACAAGGTGTTGAGTGTTCCTTGGTCACTGGAGTGGAAAATTGGTCCTTTTCTTCTACTATTGATCAAATCACAATAAAAAGTAGTAGATTAGTATAATCACATTTTACATTAGTCGGTTGGATGCCACTGTCTTTCGAAAATAAGAGAAAACGTTCTGATGCGTTCTGAAACTCTTCTTTAAACAGGATATTTAGAGCTTATAATACATTTTTCTCTCATATTAGCATTTTTAAAATACCTCTCAATATCTAAAAACACGATAAGGCAGTTATAGTGAAAATAATTAATTATTATATTTTATATCATA
This sequence comes from Pogonocherus hispidulus, assembly GCA_963924545.1. NCBI lineage: Eukaryota > Metazoa > Arthropoda > Insecta > Coleoptera > Cerambycidae > Pogonocherus > Pogonocherus hispidulus. The sequence goes on from OZ004696.1 coordinate 19,010,896, forward strand.
TGTCCTATAATATTTAGTTTTGTTTGTTTAATACTAAGTGGGCCTTGGTTTTCGGCTTTCTATATCTCTTTTGGTCCTTTATCCTGCTACAAATAAGTAAATTAATAAATTAATAAAAAGTGGTAGGTATTGATAGGATCCTTCCGATCTTCCGACAGCCTGCTACTCCCTGCAGAATAAGGACGTATAGAGAAAACTGCTTGCCTCACACTATTTTACTGCTGCGGGTCTCTGATTTCCAATATTTGATACAAATTTCGCACCAGAGGATGGCATGGGTAAATTTAGGCATGAAAAATGTTGAGATATTACATATCCAGTGACAGTGAAACATATCCTTACTCTGATAGAAAACAGAAAATAAAGAAGAAAGCAGGATCAAATTTGACAAACAACTCAGACATTATTTCTACATTCAATCTTGTGTTATGTTGTAAAGTTATCATTTGACGTGAATTACAAAGTTTCATTTCTCTGCCTCCCTTCCACATCAAACGTTATCATAAAGTTGTAGCTTCATGTCTAATGCGTCTTGAATTTATAAGCCACAAATGGGTAGGTAGGTAGGTATTGAAATAAATTATTAATAGGCAATTATTTGAACTGTGTTTAGAAATTTGTAGCATAGAATGAATACAAAGTTTACTATAAATAGAATATACCTAAGTACCTATATAATTTAGAATAATACAAAGTAAAATTTTTTTATTAAATTTTTATTTTTGTCCACAAAAATTCAACCACGTCCACAGCCACTTTGGCAGCCATTTTATGTGCATTCCGTTTTGATGTTCTTTCTTACAATTGGTATAAGTAATGCATTAGTTTAATATAACAAATAAGTTTTAAACAAAAGTAAATTAATTAAACAACTAAAACTATAACACTGATGTAATTTTCCACACAACGTCAAAACATTATATTACTCTCGGAGATAATTAAAAATGTGTTTTAATCGAAGTTTTTCCAGTTTTAATCATCTCCAGATGATGCGTCGGCCCAGAACGCGCGCCGAGTGCAGTATGGTGTTAACACAAAACTACGTCAGTGTTATCTTCACATCAAAAGTTCCAACCCCCTTCAAGAACTAAAACTACTATGGCGAAAAAATTTGCCGGTGGTCTAAAATAGAAACAATTTTCTCCATTTCTTTTGATTTTAAATTAAAAACACCTGTTGACAGATCATTCAAAAATATGTTTTGCAGTACTTGCTTGAGTGCCTGTAGTGAGTAGGATTGTTAAAAATTGTCTCGCTAAGCACGGTCCTTTAAAAAAAATATGTTTCATTTTCCACTTGGATTTTGCTATAAAATGAAGAACATTATGTGCAACAACAAGACAAGCTATTTCTTAATTTTCCTTACATTATAGGTTTAACTCTGAAATATGAGAGAGTAAATTAACAAAAACAAAATATTTCCGAAAAATGGTAATTCATCGTTTTTCCCGTTGACACTATTTAGTTCTATAATTTCATGTATTCTTTTCTATAGCTACCATACTTGGTGAGTGATTTTAGGTAGTTAGGCTACTTGGTGCTTTACAAAATTTTCCTATTGTAGTAATTTGCCCACCAATTTGGCATCATCTGGAGATGGTGCCAACTTGGTTGGCGAAATACGAGTCGGTGCAGTATTGTGTTTTGGTGTTATGTGGAAAACTACGTCAGTGTTATCTTCACACCAAAGGTTCCAACCCCTTTCAAGATGTTATTGTTAACTTATAGTCTAAATTAAACAATCAGCAAACAGCCTATCTACCAACTGCCACTGCAACTACCAACTAGTTGGCATCATCTGGAGATGATATCAACTTGGTTAGCGAAACGCGCGTCGAGTGTAGTATAGTGTTTTGGTGTTACGTGGAAAACTATGTCAGTGTTAAGACTGAAATCTATCAAATACTTTTGAGTATTACACAAAATATAAAATACACTAAAACATAAACCTGTTTGAGTCAATAAGCACATATTGAAGTTTCCTTTTCCCAGTTTTAAAATTAAGATTGCTTACGATCTACAGCTGAACTGTTCTTTAAATCTGTAAAGAACAGCTAGATCTAACCAATGTCAGATGATCAGATGCATTGTGAAGTATTTGACATGATATTTTTGCATGATATAGTTAATGCCATTAAGAAAAATGAAAATTTATAAGAAAAGGTTTAGATTTAGAGTATAAAATTATTAATATTGTATTTTAAGTATTATAGGTTTTCTCTTCAGTTGCGCTTTATAGTTATGTATTATCAGAAATGGAGAAATATGTCTAGTAACATTATGGTAAATCAGCATTTCAGAGTTCCAAGGCCCCTGTTCTCGGAAATGAAATTTATTAGAACTTAATTAGTATTCAGCTTAACATTCCCTGTTGTGTAAGATATGTTAACTGTACTTCGCTTAGCATTTTAATAGTGTAATAATGCTACTGAAGTCATGCGGAATACAAATACCTATTATAAAACATAATAGTTAAAGTTTATAATGTAATAATACTACAGAAAAATTAATTAATATCACTGACGACTTTAAATGAAATTAAATCGATAAAAGTTTGACATAAATTTATTAAGAAATATAAAATAAATAATCTAGTAGAATTTAAAGAAAGAGGGTACGAATATTACAAATAAAATTTGTAATATTCGTACAAAAAAAAATTTGTAATTACAAATTTATTTTTTCTCGTTCAATTGCAGGACACTTTAAGGATAATAGCATTTCAACATTTAAATAATGTTTTTCTCAATAGAAGACTCAGTACTATATTAAACTAGCTATAATTTGATGCCTGTTTAATAATTTAAATAGCAGACATGTTTTTGATTTAACATTTTTAAGAACGCAGATAGTCCTTAATATGACGATCATAGTACAAATTTGGTTAAACCAACTAGCAGATAATTAAAATAATCTTAATTAATGAGCTTTTGACATATCGTCAGCTTTTGTGAGTCTTTCTAACGACCATGTATAGAATCTTTCATTACAATATAGACCAAACAATATTTATTTATTATTTTGAATTAATAATGAATTAATTAATAATATTGTGTACTGAAAACTGATGTGAAAATATTTTATTAATATGGGTTTGTGTAAGTATTATGTAAATAGTTAGATTATTTAATCATGTTATAAAATTAAATTTCATTTAATATAATTTATTTTCACCAATTATATATCAAATCCCATATATTATTATTTCGGCAGACTTGTTGGATTCAAAATTATACGCAATTTATTATTCTATATTTTAATAATATTTTATACACACAAGCAGTGAGGGTGTTTCAAACAAAGCTGATTGAGCTTCCGCTTAATACGGGGCTGTTACAAACTCGCTTCTCACCATTGGGATCTCGGAAATTGTAAGAGATACGAAGAAGTTTAAACGGGGCAAAGTTACGTAATCAGGAGACCAACCGATAATTTTCAAAATATTTGCCACCTGGAAAAACAATTCCGGCAACAATTTTGCACTTGAGATATTATATAACTTATAACTTATAACTTATAAATGTAACTTATAGTAACTTGAGTAACTTATAAATGCCATTAATAAGAGATACTAATACTAGGGATAAAAAACGTTCTCAAATAATACTTTTTTGCATGAAAATGAAAAAAAGTTACCCTATTTCTAATTTTAGACGTGATCCCACATTGCGACTTCTATTGTGAAATCATCATTAATTTATCTTAGATATATATTTGACCCGACCGTCATCTCGGGAAGGTATGCTCTGAATGTAATGTATTTTATCCAGGACTGAACTGTGAATAGCAGTAAAGGCACTTTACGATTTTATTCAACTGAAAAAGAATAGCTCTCTTTTTACTGAACATCCTGATTTCCATTCCAGAACAATTATTCTTCGTATCTGTAAGAAGTCTACTAGAAGAGTAAAACGTGTGTAAAATGTTAAATTTTATGAAATGCTAAAAGGGTTAAATTAACAACCGGAATACGGTTCTGTAAGTTATGAGGATCTATAAATTATTTCACAATATAGAAATAGAGTTTGGGGTTGATTAAACAATAAAACAATATTATTAATAAGTCTATAATGCTTAAACTTAGTTGTTATATTGCAGCTTCATTAAATGTTATAACTTTTAACTTATAAACAGAGGCAAGTGCTTTCATTGTGCATATTTCCTTAATACATATTCAATAAAGAATGACCATCTATGCATTCATAAATGGAGTTCTCTCTATACATATAATGTCCATAAATGTTTTAGAATAAATGAAAATGACCATTGTTTGAGGATATATACGGTATAAACTTAATGCACACGCTAGTAAACCTTTGTATTCCACCACCGCTAATGAATAATAGGTGTATTAAAAAGAAATGGGCGAGGAATAGAGATACTAAAATTGCTATAAAAAAAAGTCGTTGTAATATGAATCTATTTTAGTAAGTTTACTAAAATTATAGTTCACATTATAATTTACTGTCTATTTATTTTCCTATAAGTGAGGATTTGAATTGTAACTGCACCCGTTTTTGTGTCAATTTTTACCATTTAATTGATGAAAATGTATTTGCATAATTAATTTAAGTCAGAAAATTATATATCTGGGAGACTATGTGCATTATGCATTTTCATTAATATGTTTAGTAATTTCGTTTAGTAAACACGAAGGTGTTTCCTATTGGGTCCCCCAAACCAAGCGGATAATCGCAGCACCTGCGGAAGTTCGCACCGCTTGCGATTCGCATCATATTGTTTCCATTGCGTTAAATATGCAAGTTCAGACCAACACGATTTTTTTCGTTTAGACTGCGAACTGTCTGCGTTTATTTCGTACGGAGTTGGCTGCGTTTTTTCTCCAATCCGTAGTAGTTTCGCAGTGTCTTAAATAGGAAAATAATTAATAAAATGGAAAAATCATTGAATTAGTTCGAAATTATCTTATATTATACGACCTTTCTCATGGCGATTACAAAAATATTCGAAAAAAGTAACAAAAATATAATATCGATTCTCGTATTTTCGTTATTTGCTTCATTAATGTATGAAATTCTTCATATGGTCGTCTTTCTTGATTAATATCGTGAATCCATTTTCTTTTCTTCCTAAGGTTAGATACATAATATGATCAACACATTTACTTTTAAATAATAATAACAAAGTCTACATGTAATTAGAATATATGTAGACTTTGATAATAATTTTACCTTAAATTGTCTTCTTCCAGTGCAAGCAACACAAGTGCTTCTTCATCCGATGATGTATACATATTTTGTGTATGATAGATAAGTATGTAATCATTTTTAGTTAGCATAATCAGTCTTTTCGATACTGAAAATATCGCATATGATGCGATTACATTCGCTTTGGTGTGAGGTTCTCTACGGATTCCGCTACGAATTTCGTTGCTAACTTTCCGTCACGAATCCGTTGCGAATAATTCGCGTTGGTTTGGGGGAGCCTTTAGGCACAGTAAACAGCTAAAGTAATATGTTAAATGAAGTAAATGGCTTTCATTGCATGAACAGAGCCTAGTCAATAAGTAGTTGAAAAGCCAAGATATTCCGAAGATCACTCCGATTTTTTAGTTCGTTAACTTAGTATGAACAGTAAGTGTTGGCTTACACTTTGTAAGCACACTGTGGATCCAGATGAAAGAAGCAACCTGGTGTTAAACACAAAATTATTTCCATATGTAATATATTTTTATGCAACTTGATTACATACAAAGAAATTGAGAGTTAATTAAGATGACTCTATCAATCGAGCGTTTGGTGACAAGTAGCGTTCCCTACTTACCGTAAAGCGGTAGTACAATCAGCTTTTCTTAAATGACAACTTTCAAGCTCTTAAACCAAACACGGTAGTTACGAAAAAGAATATTGGAATAAGGAAATATGATTGAAGAGGACCAGCATGTTACTGCCAAAAGTATTCAAGCAACTTTAAAGATTGGTGTGAAAGCATTTGACACCATTTTAACCAAACATTTGATGGTGCGTAAGCTTTGTTCCCGTAGAGTTATCCACAATTTGACTTCAGTTCAAAAAGAAAACAGTGTGACATGGTGTAGATCTACACTGAATCGCTTTGACAATGAATCGTTTGATTTGGTGTACATCATTACAAGTAGTGAAACATGGGTATACTGCTATGATCCGGAAAGAAAGCAACAGTCAGTATTTTGGATCTTTGAAAACGAAACAGCTCCTACAAAATATTTTTGTGAAAAAACCTAAACGTAAGGATAGTTGCCACATTGTTTTGAATTACTGTACATGTTTCCGTTGTATTACTGGAAAAAGTCGTACTGTTAATGCTGAATGGTACACTAAGGTCTGTGTGCCTCCTAGGACCTAATGATTTCTATTTACTTCCACTTGTAAAAGATAAATTATGGGGTTTAAGTTTTTATCTGCCGAAGAAGCGGTTCGGATTTAAAAGTAAAATAAACAACCTAACATTGGAAAATTGGAGAAAATGCTTTGAAGATTGGTTTTCGCGAATGCAAAAATGCATTTACTGTGGAGGAAAATACTTTGAAAAATAATAAATGAGTTTTGTCAATAAATTGTGTATTACAATACTAGGCTTAGCGGAAAGAGAATAGCCCTCGTAGATACTTATACGTATGTATAGGGACGGATGTAAATGGATTTTCTCAATAAAATGTCTAGATAGACAAGTCTGGACATAATGGACATAACGTTTTCGCTGGAAAGGTATATCTTAAGATAGTTTCTAGTTAGGGTCTTATGGTGCACTTATCTTACACTAATTTCTATACGATTTCTTAGTTGTGTAGTTTAGTTGTGTGAACTAAAACATGTGTAGTTTTATATCGTGAGCAGCGTTTTTAATATAAATATATGTTTGTAAAAAATGGAAATGGCTTTACAAAAATGTAAGACTTTGTTTAGAAAATGTCAAAGAAGTATCTTTTAGGCATATTCTATCTTTTAAATATTCCATTTATTGGTAGAAAATGTAATTTCTGCAGTAAATATTGGGATTTTGATAAAGAACTAGTGTATCGCTCCCATTATAACTAGACAGACGAAATTTTAAAAACACTGAACCTACCGGGCTTACAAGTGTGTGTTGTTTAAATAATAAGGATACGAAGAAAAGAATTTCAAGCATTGACAATTCCTCTTTAAACCTACCAAGCATTTATTTAGTAACTCAGTTTAATTATCTGCTTCTTTAGTATCTGTGTATGTTAAATTCTCCTTTAGTAGATACGTAAACTTCGATCTAATTATTGAAATTCGCGCGCCAGAACATAAAATACGTGTCTTCTAGTTCACGATTGGAATAACGATGAACATTTGCAATCAGTAGGAAGTACTAATTAAATTCAGAACTTAAATTATTGCAACAGCGACAGCAACTAATTTTATACAAATGTACAATAACACAATCGCGGTTTATTGGAAAAACAACCACGTAGGTTGTTAGTACTATAATCCACTTTATGTTTAATTTACTGGTTTACTAAATTAAGATTTATATCGTTATTTGTATATATATTTTCTTACACAACTTTTTGGATGTGTAGATGGTATAGTATCCATACAAGTTGGCTACAAAATATATACTTATTTAGCGTTTAGGCTTTTCATATTTTTATAAATATTTAAAAAACCCTTTGTTGAGTTTTCAATAATGTATACGATTATAATGTAATTTTAATTTTACATGTCTTAATTTAAAATAATATTACTACAGCTGGATTAATATTTATATTATATTAATATTTAGATTTATCTGAATAGCAGTTTTTAAATTTTTTGTTTTACTTGAGCGCTCAGCAATGAAATGGTTTTTTGCGGCCACCTACCTCGAAAACGATGATACACAGAACAATTTTTGTTCTCAACACGCGTGCAAGAAGAGACGAACACCGCCGTTTTCCGAATTGTTCATTAATTTAACAACTTAAATTTTTATTAGACATTATTCGATATTAAATTAAACTTTGATTTAGTGTTTCATTCCTGATTTATTGTGTCGAACTATCGATTGTGTAAGTGCCATCCCGCACACCGCTATCAACAGGAGAAGGGCTCTCTCTCGAAAGATTAGAAGCGTCTTCTCTACGGAACTAGAAGGCGAGTCGTATAATAATCGCCATTTCATTTTTTCATATCTGCATTTAATTTAGTTATTTCGGAAAGTTACATACAATCCAACTAATACTCTCCAGGCTGGTATTGAGACTGATTATTTAATCGGTCAGCCAACACCCTTAATAGGAATCAGATTTGAATAACGTTGTTTTTCCACGGTCGGGAGTAGAAATCAGTTTCTATGACATCAAAATTGAAACAGAAGTAGTCGATTATTCCCAAGGGAGTATAATGCTCCCAAGGGAGTTTACATTATGGAGAACGTTTTTCATGCAAAAAAAGAGGTAACATTGAAATTATTTATTGACATTTAAATTAAATGTAACATTTGTACAATTTTCAAAATTAATATTAGAAGGAATATTACTTTCGCTTACATTTAAAGTTTTTGTGATTGCGCTAGTGGTGGTACCTACTAAAACGTGATTAGCAATTTTGGTATTATTTTCAATGGAGTTCTCGACATAACCCTCAGCGACTGTCGTTGATTTCCAACCAGCATGACGCTTTATTGTCGTGATATCCACACCAGCATCTGCCAGTAATGTCGCTGAAGATCTTCGTAAGCAGTGACCAGTATAACATGCAGCATCAGGTAATTTTAAATACGAAGCTACTACACTAGGAATTTTTCCGATGGTATTCTTGCCAGCTGGCTGCGAACTACATTTTCCTGCTTTGTAGTACAAAAAAAGGCGCTTATGCTTGACGTGGGGAGAACGAAGGGACAGGTATTTTCGATACAATTCAAGCATATTTCCCACATCGGTAACCACAAAGGTTCGTGGAATCTTTGTCTTAGTGTTTGGAATTTTTACAATCAAGGATGAGCCTACATCCTCAATATCATCTACAGTTAAATTGACTAGTTCATCAGTTCGACAAGCTCCGGCAATCCCCAGAATTAATACAACCTATAAAAAATCAAAATACTAAATAATTGAAATACCTAACAACAAAAGTAATCTTACCTTAATCATTAAGAATTCTTTGTCATCTGCAGTTGATAGAAAACGGTCGATTTCACCCTTTGTCAATATTTTCGATTTTTTCGCTTGATATCCGTCACCGGTTCTTTTCAAAAATGCGATCAGTTTGGGAAATTTGCTTATATCTATGTTGTCGTAAATTATCAAGCATGACTGATCCATAGAATATTGCGCCCATAATGTGGAAGACTTGTAATTCTTTGCATTTTCACTGAAGTATGCCAACAAAACATTCTCGCTGTATACTTGAATATTTTTCTCGGCGCACCACGTTTTGAACCGATTGTAAGCTATATCGTATAAAGATCTTGACTTCGTAGGTAACAAATTGCTTATTGCAATATTTGCAGCCTCCACAATCTCTTCCGACTCACAATTATTCATTGTGCACTAAACAAACTGTAAACTAAACCAAACTAACATCTTAATTTGACAATTCTTTTTGTTTGTTTATTTTGTAGTTATGACAATAACTCAACGACTACTAAATAAATGCTCAAATCCGAATACAATAATTCTGATGCTACTTACTTCATAATAACAAAATATGTGTTTTATATATATGTATAACAAAAAAAGGGGTTTTAAGTTAATGAGACCGTGGAAAAAATAGTATATACCATTCGGGAGAAATGCTATTTTGTCCTCGGTGCATTGTAGCCCTCTGGCTTCGCCCTCGGGCTTCAAATTGCACCTCTGCCAAAATAACGCATTTCTGTCCCTTATAGTATAATATACTATTATTTACATTAATATATTCTTTATTTCTTCATTTGTTTATGAAATTAAAGGAATTAATACTCAAAATATATTATGTTTGAGAAAATCTACACAAGACACTTTATAACACAATTATTTCTTACCAATGTCTATTGGTAAGCAGTTGTTGTATAAGATTGATAATATAATATATAAGATAAAGCAGTTGATGTATAAGATGATGTATAAGATTGATGTATAAGATAATAATATTTCAGATTACTATCAGTTTTTAAGTTAACTATTTCACTCTGTACCTTACACGTGGAATGTCAATGATGAACGTTTTAATGTTTATTTTTGCACTACCCCGCAGGGAAAAATTATGTCAATCTTCATTATACTTCTATTATTACTCATATAACTGCAAACAATAATTTAATAGTGTCAATTTTCATTATAAGTATTGTTTTTGTTTCCTATTATTTATAAACAGAACGTGGATGTGAATTTTCAATGCATACGCTTAGGTCCATTTTTACTTTTACTCCAAACTATTTAAACGGGTTTCTGGAAAACTGTAAACTCTACTTATCACAAGCTAACAAAAAGTTATCTTGTCACAAGTATGTCGTACCTATATCTCTATAAATTTTGAGGTGCTGAATACGGATCTGACCTCGGAATTGCTTCACCACGTCCAGATTTTTATCTAACCTAAAAAAATCTACATTATTTACCATGAGACTAGACACGTTGGAAAAATGTTTACTTAGATACATATTGAATTGGATTCAAATCCCACATGGAAAATCCTAACAATCCCACGTGGTCATCTATGTCATAACTTAAATAAATATATGAAAAACGCCTTAAAACCGGACTTCTTGAATAAATTGATTTAATAATATTAATAATATCTCCCCGCATTTTAATCACAGGATTAGCGTCTGAGACTTGTGTGGGAGAGGGGTAGCATATTATTATTTCGCGGGCCGCATTTGCGCCTCAGGAACGACTTACGTCGATAACCCCTAACCATTAGTTTAACAGAAAAACTGATTTTAATCTCTCACATTAACACCAAGTTGTCATTTTCCCCATCCTAGGTCATCGCCAGGATGGTTGCCAACCGATCCCTGCCAACAAGCCTTGATCTACGAGTAAACAATTTAATTAAAAATTATTTGATGGAATGGGGATTCGAACCCACGACCTTTGGATTGAGCGATCGAGACACTAAACCCTGAGCCACAGGCTCGCCTAATGGTATGAATGAGTTTTTTGAAAATATCCTCTTCTCCAAACAGCTAAAACTAAAAAAACCGGACAACCCCCGATAGGCCAAACAGGCAAACCTAAAATTCAAAAAACCCAGACACCCTATATTACAGACATGTCCACCTGAAACTCAACTACCAATCTTCTTGCTTCCTATCATCTAAAGTTACACCTAGATCTTAATAAACTTCAGTAAGCATATCTTTGTGATACTGTACGGTAGGTACTCATTTTCAAACTGTCGACCCAATGGATTTCTCTTTCGATTCGGGATATCTCATTTTCGTAACTAGCATTAATCTGCCATTATGTTTGAAGCATCGATGAATTTATTAGTTCTGTTGAAGTCATCTTTCTCCTTGATATCTATGAAGATCAGATGAGAGTCGATCTAGGGGAGATTTTTAGATTTTATGAATTTACAGTTTATGCCTAAATTTATTGGGTTTTAGATTAGCTTCTCTGTCGTTTGAAGCATCAAAGATTATTTGGTTTCAGTTTTAACTTTATAAAATATAGAAGGAGAATTAACAAAAAAGATTCTAAGTAACAAGTATTATTCACAGTATTATTTAATTCGCAAAGCGCACAAAAGATGAGGCTTGATGGCGTATATTATATATCTTATATATTTATCAAATTTACTATAATGTAGTAAATTCTGACGTCATGAAGCAGTTCTGAGATCAGACTAGTATTTAGTGACTCAACATACATGGAGATATGCTGACCAAGTCTCTGAGAGAAAAGACAAAAGGCTCAAAGGACCAGGCTTGTGTAATCATTAAACAAATGTTGTGACTTGTTCAAATAAATGTTGTCGGTCATCGTACGTCAAATATTGAACAGTGACAACATTATTTTACATACAAAAGCGACGATTGCCTTTTTGCAGTGATTTTTATCCCAGTTTTATTAAATGGTATCTACAAATATTTTATTTGCTCTATCCATTCTTTCTTGCCTTTCTATAATTTCTAATTGCAATAATTGAGAATAATCAATATCCCCTGTATATTAGCCACGGTATACCGATGTACTTTGTTATTCGGAAAAATTATTTTTATCTGCTTAACGCGTTGCTGTCAGTTAGCATTAAAGTTATCTGTAAATAAATTAGTAATCATTGTCACTTCCCAAACATGGGTCAGGAGAGCCTAGTTAATTCGCACTGCCGCCTGTCACTTTAAATTGATTATACTGGGTCGGGAAATTAAGAGGAAAAAGGCAAATCGTAGTGGGGTCGTGGTCGCGTGGTTTGACCACCGTTCCTGGGCAAAAAATCAGGTACCATAGTAGGTACCTACAGTAAAGTAATATTGTACGTTTCTTAACGTTTTATGTTATTCTGAGAAAACTTACATTATTTTATTAATAACTATTTTGAGAATAATTCGATTGGGTTTAACTAATATTCAAATACCTAGTGATTTCAGTAATTGAAACATTTAAACTAATCGCATCATACAAAGTATAAGTAGGTAGGCATGATACATGTACTTATTATATCATGGTAGGTAGGTATACCTATGATTTTCAGACATAGTCGCGTATTGCAATTGGTTTTTGATTACTATTGATTATATAAATATGAATATAAATTTCTATGATATATCCTTTATTAAATAATTTATTTCTGATTATATTTATAGCAAATGTAGCAATACAAGACTGTCTTAAATTGATTTACAACTTTGTTAAACTCGAAACAAGAATTCAAGCGACTCACGTCATGAAGGCTCCACAATGTTATTTCACAGAAATATATATTTTTTGAAATTTTGATGTACCTACTTCAGTATATATTACATTAGTGTAATTTACTGTGATTACATAATTACAAGGAAATACATGCTTTTGGCGTTTTAACGTCATATATATCATTTTAAAAGTGATATACAAACGTGCATCGCTTAGATTCTTGTTTTGACCATATACAAAACACTTTGCTGTCACAATTACAAATTATGATAATAAATAATTGGATTAATAAGTTATATACTTTTGATATTTTCATTGATGTTCTATGAAAATAAAAAATATTTTTATGCAATTTTATTCAACATTACATAATCATTGTAAAATTGTAATAGGATTAGACAATCTCTTTCCCCAATAACTATAAAGTATTTTATTTGGTAATACTGCAAACAGTATCCGCTCACGTTAATTTTTTGTTTAAAGTAAATACTACAAAAGTCTGTCAGACATCAAAGGTCGATTAATACGTCTGCTGATATTAGAGCCTAGATTTTACACCCGTAATAAGGAAAAGCAAAAAAATTGTCTGAGATAATAAAGAGTGTTGAGATAACAAGTTGCACCAGACGCTTTGCGACAAAGTAAATAAAAGTAATGGGGTGTTTCTAGCAGGTGATAAATAAAGTTTTGAGATTTATATTGCAAGAGAGCTCCCGAGAGTGTTGAAATTCTAAGTAGAAATAATTCAGTGCAAAGTCCTTTTTAAGTTAAAGTTTATTATGTCATTAAGGCCTTAATAAGTTAAAGAAACCGAGATCTTTTAAAACTCAATTTGCACTTTTTGGTGAAGTTAGTTATAACCTGAAGTATTCATTTGAATTACATGTTTAATTATAACGAACTTAAAATTCGTCTTGACTCGTTTTGAAAAAAGTCAGACATGCATAATATAAACATATTAAATGTTTTCTTTTCCTGACCGCTGATTTTAAACACTGTTTTTAATATTCTTGGCAATTTGTTCAAAGTAATAACATATTTTAATCTTTTTTCAAAGTTTCGGTTTACTTCTATCTATCTTCAGAGAAATCCTTTGGTGTTATTATAAGTTTTTTAACGGTAGGGTTTTATATACACAGCGTCGCTGATGTGTATGGAAACGATCGATTATTTCCTAAAGTAAGATAGCTAGCAAAAAATGTAAACACAAACGTTTTAAGGTTTTTTAAGATCTATTATAAGAGAGCAAAATTAGGTATACAGTTGCCCTTTTATAATGGAATACCTTGTATGTTTTCTAATTTTTAGTTGAATGTTCCTTTACGAATACACTGATATAGGAGTTGATAGATCTAACTATATAGATTTTAAAAAATTTTAAAACTTTTGTGTTTAACATTTTTTGCTAGCTATTTTACTTCAGGAAATGATCGACTGTTCCCTTACATATCAGCGACCCTGTATATTGGTCTTGAACTGATAAAATCTTCTTTCCGACATACGAGAAATTTATCTCCAAGAAAAATACTATTGACAATAACGCACCAGAAAGTTTAAAATTCAAAGAGGAGTCAATTTAAATAAACTTATACTTATTCTCTAAGCACTTGGAAAAATATCTTTACAGTTTTTTTTAGTACACTAACAACATAATACACACACAATAATACATAAACAAAATAACTAACAAAACTAAAATTAAAATCAGTGTAATATTAGACTATTAAAATAGATTCACTATTATCCAGGTTATCTGGTAAGCTTAGGTATTTGTAAATATTTACAAATATATGATAATAACTCTATCTCTCATTCTGATCGCAATTATGAGCCCGGAAGTCAGCAATTTGTGTGGGAGAGGGGCGGCATATAATTATTGTGACACCGCGAGTTATTATTGTTAATTACACTCGTATTTAATGGATTTAATTATTTCCAAACAGACTTTGCGATACTTACTTTTATATACCGATATAGCCTTTGCCTTATCTGTTTGACACATCAGAAGTCGTTATTGTCTGGAGCCTCATCCATCGACAATAGTTACAAATCAAAATAAAACATTAACCTGTTTACAATTACGATAGGATAATAGAAAGGTGTTTTTTATTACCAATCATTAATTTCCAATACAAAATATGTGAGAAATTACTGCTGATCACCCTTGACATATTTACACATTGATATATTATTACGTTATTATGATATAAAATGACACTGAATGACAATAAAAAGAATAAAATGAATTACATGCAATGTCAGTCACTTCTTTTTTGAATACCCATAGATTTTAATAATTACAGAATAATAATGGAATTCTGGAGTACATAATATATCCATTTTCAATAAATGAATATTCATATCTTTATAATAAATAATAAAACTTGGTATTAATTATTATTATTATTATTATTATTATAAATTCAGTAAGGGCAGAGGACAGATGTCCTATAATGCCCCAAATAAAATACAATTTGATAACAAGAACCTATTATAGTAACTAAAAAGACCTAGTCTGTAGAAAAGAGGTAATTGTCAATTTTATTTTTGAACGAGTTCACCGATTGCGCATTAATCACATCATTTGGCAGGTTGTTCCAAACTACAAAGTTTCTATTACAATATTCTTCTATTACAATCTGTAGCAATTATTTGTGCTACATTCTATCTGAAGTCGTTTGTTCTAATTTACCTAAAAAATTGTTTGGGTCGGTTCGAGTTGTTGTTAGGCACCTAATACAAAATTGCTTGTTCATGTATTCCTCTTGCTTGTCGGTATTTACGTTTTCCTTCTAACTGACTAACAACTATCTAGTCTACTAACTTCTATCATACTCTACTCTTTTGGAGTAAGTAATCTGAATCATATTTAATTTAACTTTAGATGTAACTGACTAGACATTAGTTTGTATTTCTTTTGTTGATACATTAAACGTGTCACAAATAATATGGAACTGTAATCCACTTTGTTAATTCAAAATGGAATTGTTTTATATTTTTTCTTTTTACTTACAAATAAAGTATAAACAGTATTGGAAAATCATAGACTTTGATATATTTGTGGTACTTTGAACGTCTTGGTATTATTTTTGTAGCAGTATTTATGGAAAAAAATGAATGATCATAAAAATAACTTTTTCATATTTCCGAAAATTTGAAATACCTAACTATATCTGGCAAAAGTATATTGCTGTTAGTCTTTTTGTTAGTAGTCTTTTGAGACTGAAATAAATCCCCTGTTTAAAAATTCTAATTTTAAATCGAAAAGATAGCTTCGGATATTTCTTTATAGTTACTATTTCCTTATATATCTGCTTCTTATTCATCATCATAACAATGAGTAGGTATATTCACACAATCCCTCACTTCACCACAAATGTATCCTCTCCACCACTATGGCTATGTCATGCACATTACTTTTAGATCAAAATTATGATTTCGGGTAGCTTCGCCTATGAGAAAAATTAGGTTCATATATTTGAAATATGCTGTTAGGGCCTAGAGATATAGTCCAGTCATTTATAAAACCAGCGCATGATGACGAGGGCATTTCTCAATGAGATAGGCTCAAACCCATTTAGCCAAATAAATCACAAAATATATATTTTTGTTTGTTAAAACGTAAGCTTTTGGAATTATATGAATGAACTGAATTATTTTCGTCAGACGTTGAGGAATTAATTGTGTTTCGGTCTCTTTTAATTAAAGGATTATAATATTTCAACGAGATCCCGTTTGCTGATATTTAAACAGATTTTATCTACATTTAATAACATTTAAATTGTTCAAAAACGCAGAAGTACATACAAGTCTTTATAAAAAACACATTTTATTTATAAGAATGATATTTTCATATTTATTCCATTTTGATAGCATCCTTGCATTATTTCATTACCCATAGAATGAATTAATAATAACAGGTCTACCTCTCTTCCTAATCACAAAGATTAGCTGGAAACTAAAAATGCAATACCCTGTTTATTTTATACCATAAGAAGTAGAATTAAGTTCTGTATAGTGTTTATAATCTCAATTGAAACTGCATAAAAAATTCCGACGAAGGACACACGTTTGTAAAGAGGCCGCCGTCGAGGTGCAGGTGTTTCTTTTGTCGGAATTTTTTTACAGTTTCAATTAACATTATATAGACTATACAACTTTCATGAAACTTGGTTTTGTAGAATTTCGGTTTTATAAAAAATGCCTTTGTTTTTTTAATAAACATATGCGGTGTATATGTTTATTTACTTTGTTGCTTTGAGTATTTTGAATTATCCACTTCGAAGAAGAATAGCCTATTTCTATTTAGAACTATTAATATTTTTCTATATCTGATTTATTTATAATTTTCCTGGTAAAATTTTAATAATTACTTAAAATATACAAAAAATAAGATAAGGGAGACCGGGGCTAGTTGGCTAAAGGGCAAGTTGGCACAATGCTTATATCTGCCATTGGTGTGAATGTATAAACGCAAATACCATTAAAATATAAAATCGACAACTCTCTTCAACCATGTAAAAAATTGCGCGCGCAAAGTCACGCGGTGAACACCTGTTAGTTGTGTTCGTTTGTTTTCAATACCAGTAAGTAAATTTTTGTCCCCTTATAGATTTATGGATAATCTGTTTAATATAACGTATTAACTTGATTTTTTCACCGCAATTCGTTGCTAGATGGCTAGTTGACATACTATGCTAGGCAAAGTTATCAAATTATTGTTTGTTTTTTGGAAAAAATATGTGTTGTTATAAAACCTGTGTCGGGGCAGGTTGGCACATTGGTCTCGGGGCACGTTGACACAGTGTGCCAACTAACCTCGGATTTAAAAATAAACTAACAAAATTTAAAATAATAAAAAAAAAACAGTTTTAGATATGAGAATCTACAAAAAAAAAAACTGTAAGGGGTACAACACCCACTGATGTAATTGCAAGAACTGTAGAAATGGTAAAGAATGAAGGCAGGTCAATACGAAGTGTTGCCACAAAGACTTCGACATAGCATTTAGAACTTTAGCCAAATATTGCCAAAAAGCAAACAATTCGCCAATTGAAAAAGTTGGTTACACCCGACATAGATTTTTCAGAACCCAGTTTACCTCAAGGTAGAAATACTATACACCACTACCTACACCGGAAGACATACCCCCATTCCCAAAAGCTCCACCAAGAAAAACTGGCACTTCGCGGCGAAAAAGAAGGTTCACAGCTATTCTTACGGATGCCCCAATCAAAGATGATTTGGAAGAAGAGCAGAATGCTTCTAAAAAGAAAAAGGAAGTTGCAACCGAAAAGGCAAAAAGGCAGTATTTTAAAATAAAAATGAAAAAGGAAAAATAAAGTTAAACAAGAAAATCGAGACCGTTAAACATGTTTGTGCAGATGAATCTTATTCTGATGAAGAGGAGGAAACTTTTTACTTGGTCTGCATGGACAGTTTTACCAGCAGTGAACCAGGGGAAAAATGGGTTCAGTGTGTGTCATGCCATATTTGGTCTCATGAGGCATACACTAAAAAAGAGCCGCCATACATATGCTCAAATTGTGTCTCGGATGATTCTGACTAACTATTAACTTTTTGTGTTTACATAACTGTAAGCTTTATTCTACTTTCTGTTTTAGTTTTAGACGTTTTTCTAATCTATTTTATTTTGTATTCTCTTAGTAGATAATAAATTTTAAAAACTATGAAAACACTTGTTTTCATCTATATAACTCACATATGCCAACTAACCCCAGTTAGTGTGCCAACCTACCCCCAAGTTGGGGTATGTTGGCACACTTACACTGATGTTTTCAAAAAATTGTAACTATTTAACTGTTTTTTATAAAGACACTTTAAATATTCTAAAATGTAGAGAAATTATGCAAATCTGTTCGACATATTTTGTAATTCAGTTCAATTGTCTGTAGTGCTAAATAAAAAATAAAGTATGAAATGTGTGCCAACTAGCCCCGGTCTCCCCTACTGATAAAATGTTAATAATTTTGCAACACTGACTGAATTGAGTATATGTATAGAAAACGTACACATTTGTAAAGTACCTGTAGAACTAACAACTACGAGTTGAAGTTGACACTATATAGTGAAATTGCAAATAAGACCAGGCGCGCACGGACGATTTTACGATCGACCGATTAATCAATCGGGTAATTAGACCTGTACTTTATATATGGAGAGCGCACATGAACGATCGCAAAATCGCCCGATTTGAAAATCTGTGTCTGGACACAGATTTCTGACCCGATCGCGATCGCCCCATTGCATTAGCCCAATATATTTCAATCTGCGCGCGCGAACGCATATGTTTTCAGTCGACCGATTCACGATATACTAGGTGCATGTCTGTTGTTTCCCTAGAATATGGAAATTGACACAGAAACATTATTAAGCTTGGTAGAAGTGAAGTAGAAGTGGTAAATTTTTCAGGATGCAATCTCAAATCTTCATATATTTCATAAAACTGTCCTTTCACTAGACGAGCACTTATGAGAGGATGTACCCAATATCGCCTTTTTCGTTTCTTTTCTCGAAATCTAATAATAAGAAGGGCAGAAATACAGGCAGCCTTTATCAAACCCATTTTACAACTGAGCAGAAAATACGAAATCCATTTTAATCGGCCGACTGCCAATCGTTCGTCTGCGCTGGGACTAATCGTCCGACTGCGAAATCGCCTCATGCGCGCGTAAACCTGTGATCTGGCGATTCTGATCGGTCGATTCCACAATCGTCCATGCGCGCCTGGCCTTAAGTGTCAGTTAGACCACGACTGAAGTAAGCTTCGAAAATTAAATTAGGACAACCTGTATATTTTTAAAAGTTTGGATTAAGTGATACTGATACTCTTAGATAGAAATATATAGGCGGATTTATTAATTTAGGTTTTAGGTCCACCTCTAATATAAACTAAAAGATATTAAAAGAGTAGGCAATGTGTAGAGGGAACGTTCGTAATATCTACCTCTCTTTTAATACATTCCTCTTATGATGCATTCTTTTGGTTATATCTCCATTACTATTAGTGACAGATACATTAAAACTTAAAACCTATAGGTATCAGCGTAATTGTGAGGGAACACTATCCAATTTTATTTATATAAAAATATAAAGGGTATCCTATAAAATTTTTTAAATTTGATCAGACGATCAAACAACAATCATTGACAGTAGAAAATATTGATAGAGCATGGCTAAACGATGCAAAATATTATTTTTTCGATGAAATCCTGTTTCGTACATTTAGTTGTTGTAATTTCAATTGACTGCGGAAGGAACACTAAGTACTCAAAATATACTAAAAGTTAAGTGCTTTGAAGCTACACCAGCCATTTCGGCCCACCACCAAAATTTCTATACCATAATTTATTACACTTTTATTACAAATTTATTCCACCAAAATTAATTTTATTACCCTTGCCGTAAGTTAGTTATAAGCGAACAACCTAGGTTTAATTTAAACCTACATCAGCCACTGGTAACTTTTGAACTAAATAAGATATGGAGATGGTTCTTTCGCTAGAATTTATTACAAATTTATTACATTCGACCCCGCCTAGTTTAAACTCCCTACAGTGAAATCCAAGGGGTGAAAACAACCCCAAAGAGGTATTTTCAATTTTAATGAACCTGAAACGTGCAAATTCATCCGAGATATATTTTAATTTATCTCTTAGAAATATTAAATAAACATTTCATACCCGGGGGTGAAAACCACCCCATCTACCCCAAGTACGTCCAAACACCGATAATCGAAATTTAAATTAAATTAAATTTTAAAATATTGCAAATACAAGAAGAATGAAACCTGCTTCGTATTTTCTTCCATTTAAATTATAATCGATTAAAGTAAACCGCGATTTTATTACACTTGCCATTTTCGAGAAATCGGGAGTGGTCGGCGTGAATCTTAAGCTAGCTCGCCCACTCGTATCTCCGAAACTACATAACGTATTGCAATGAAACTTGCATCATATTTTATTACATTTTAATCCTAACTGAATAGAGCAAACCGCGATTTTATTACACTTGCTATTTTCGAGAAATCGGGAGTGGTTAAAATTGAATGGTAAGCTAGCCCGCCCTCTCGTATCTCCGAAACTAAAAAACCCACTGCAATGAAACCTACATCATATTTTATTACATTTTAATTATAATTGAATAGAGCAAACCGCGATTTTATTACACCTGCCATTTTCGAGAAATCGGGAGTAGTCCGCCGTGGTTTGAAGCTAGCCCGCCCTCTCGTATCTCCGAAACTAAAAAACATACTGCAATGAAACCTACATCATATTTTATTACATTTTAATTATAGTTGAATAGAGCAAACCGCGATTTTATTACACCTGCCATTTTCGAGAAATCGGGAGTAGTCCGCCGTGGTTTGAAGCTAGCCCGCCCTCTCGTATCTCCGAAACTAAAAAACATACTGCAATGAAACCTACATCATATTTTATTACATTTTAATTATAGTTGAATAGAGCAAACCGCGATTTTATTACACCAGCCATTTTCGAGAAATCGGGAGTTGTCGGCGTGAATCATAAGCTAGACCGCCCACTCGTATCTCCGAAACTACATACCGGATTGCAATGAAACTTGCATCATATTTTATTACATTTTAATCATAATTGAATAGAGCAAACCGCGATTTTATACACTTGCCATTTTCGAGAAATCGGGAGTGGTCGACGTGAATCTTAACCTAGCCCGCCCACTCGTATCTCCGAAACTACATAACGTATTGCAATGAAACCTACATCATATTTTATTACATTTTAATTATAATTGAATAGAGCAAACCGCGATTTTATTACACCTGCCATTTTCGAGAAATCGGGAGTTGTCGGCGTGAATCATAAGCTAGCCCGCCCACTCGTATCTCCGAAACTACATACCGGATTGCAATGAAACTTGCATCATATTTTATTACATTTTAATCATAATTGAATAGAGCAAACCGCGATTTTATACACTTGCCATTTTCGAGAAATCGGGAGTGGTCGACGTGAATCTTAACCTAGCCCGCCCACTCGTATCTCCGAAACTACATAACGTATTGCAATGAAACTTGCATCATATTTTATTACATTTTAATTATAATTGAATAGAGCAAACTGCGATTTTATTACACCTGCCATTTTAGAGAAATCGGGAGTAGTCCGACGTGGTTTGACGCTAGCCCGCCCTCTCGTATCTCCGAAACTACATAACGTATTGCAATGAAACTTGCATCATATTTTATTACATTTTAATTATAATTGAATATAGCAAACCGCGATTTTATTACACCTGCCATTTTTGAGAAATCGGGAGTAGTCCGGCGTGGTTTGAAGCTAGCCCGCCCTCTCGTATCTCCGAAACTAAAAAACATACTGCAATGAAACCTACATCATATTTTATTACATTTTAATCATAATTGAATAGAGCAAACCGCGATTTTATACACTTGCCATTTTCGAGAAATCGGGAGTGGTCGACGTGAATCTTAACCTAGCCCGCCCACTCGTATCTCCGAAACTACATAACGTATTGCAATGAAACTTGCATCATATTTTATTACATTTTAATTATAATTGAATAGAGCAAACCGCGATTTTATTACACCTGCCATTTTTGAGAAATCGGGAGTAGTCCGGCGTGGTTTGAAGCTAGCCCGCCCTCTCGTCTCTCCGAAACTAGAAGACGTACTGCAATGAAACCTACATCATATTATATTACATTTTAATTATAATTGAATATAGCAAACCGCGATTTTATTACACCTGCCATTTTCGAGAAATCGAGAGTTGTCGGCGTGAATCATAAGCTAGCCCGCCCACTCGTATCTCCGAAACTACATACCGGATTGCAATGAAACTTGCATCATATTTTATTAGATTTTAATCATAATTGAATAGAGCAAACCGTGATTTTATTACACTTGCCATTTTCGAGAAATCGGGAGTGGTCGGGCGTCAATCAAAGCTAGCCCGCCCTCTCGGATCTCCGAAACTAAAAAACGTACTACAATGAAACTTACATCATATTTTATTACAATTTAATTATAATTGAATAGAGCAAACTGCGATTTTATTACACCTGCCATTTTAGAGAAATCGGGAGTAGTCCGACGTGGTTTGACGCTAGCCCGCCCTCTCGTATCTCCGAAACTAAAAAACGTACTGCAATGAAACCTACATCATATTTTATTACATTTGAATTATAATTAAATAGAGCAAACCGCGATGTTATTACGCCTGCCATTTTCGAGAAATCGGGAGTGATCGGCGTGAATCATAAGCTAGCCCGCCCTCTCGTATCTCCGAAACTAAAAAACTTATTGCAATGAAACCTACATCATATTTTATTACATTTTAATTATAATTGAATAGAGCAAACCGCGATTTTATTACACCTGCCATTTTCGAGAAATCGGGAGTGATCGGCGTGGTTTGAAGCTAGCCCGCCCTCTCGTATCTCCGAAACTAAAAAACCCACTGTAATGAAACCTACATCATATTTTAATACATTTTAATTATAATTGAATAGAGCAAACCGCGATTTTATTACGCCTGCCATTTTCGAGAAATCGGGAGTGATCGGCGTGAATCATAAGCTAGCCTGCCCTCTCGTATCTCCGAAACTAAACAACTTATTGCAATAAAACCTACATCATGTTTTATTACATTTTAATTATAATTGAATAGAGCAAACCGCGATTTTATTACACTTGCCATTTTCGAGAAATCTGATGTGGTCCAAATTGAATGGTAAGCTAGCCCGCCCTCTCGTGTATCCGAAACTAAAAAACGTACTGCAATGAAACCTACATCATATTTTATTACATTTGAATTATAATTGAATAGAGCAAACCGCGATTTTATTACACTTGCCATTTTCGAGAAATCACAAGTGGTCATTGACCATGATGTGGTCCAAATGTAATAAAATATAATGCAAGTTTCATTGCTATACTTATGATTCACGCCGACAACTCCCGATTTCTCGAAAATGGCAGGTGTAATAAAATCGCGGTTTGCTCTATACAATCATAATTCAAATGTAATAAAATATGATGTAAGTTTCATTGCAATTCGTTTTTTAGTTTCGGAGATACGAGAGGGCGGGCTAGCTTCAAACCACGCCGGACTACTCTCGATTTCTCGAAAATGGCAGGTGTAATAAAATCGCGGTTTGCTCTATTCAATTATAATTAAAATGTAATAAAATATGATGTAGGTTTCATTGCAGTATGTTTTTTAGTTTCGGAGATACGAGAGGGCGGGCTAGCTTCAAACCACGCCGGACTACTCCCGGTTTCTCGAAAATGGCAGGTGTAATAAAATCGCGGTTTGCTCTATTCAATTATAATTAAAATGTAATAAAATATGATGTAGGTTTCATTACAGTGGGTTTTTTAGTTTCGGAGATACGAGAGGGCGGGCTAGCTTCAAACCACGCCGATCACTCCCGATTTCTCGAAAATGGCAGGTGTAATAAAATCGCGGTTTGCTCTATTCAATTATAATTAAAATGTAATAAAATATGATGTAGGTTTCATTGCAATAAGTTTTTTAGTTTCGGAGATACGAGAGGGCGGGCTAGCTTATGATTCACGCCGATCACTCCCGATTTCTCGAAAATGGCAGGCGTAATAACATCGCGGTTTGCTCTATTTAATTATAATTCAAATGTAATAAAATATGATGTAGGTTTCATTGCAGTACGTTTTTTAGTTTCGGAGATACGAGAGGGCGGGCTAGCGTCAAACCACGTCGGACTACTCCCGATTTCTCTAAAATGGCAGGTGTAATAAAATCGCAGTTTGCTCTATTCAATTATAATTAAATTGTAATAAAATATGATGTAAGTTTCATTGTAGTACGTTTTTTAGTTTCGGAGATCCGAGAGGGCGGGCTAGCTTTGATTGACGCCCGACCACTCCCGATTTCTCGAAAATGGCAAGTGTAATAAAATCACGGTTTGCTCTATTCAATTATGATTAAAATCTAATAAAATATGATGCAAGTTTCATTGCAATCCGGTATGTAGTTTCGGAGATACGAGTGGGCGGGCTAGCTTATGATTCACGCCGACAACTCTCGATTTCTCGAAAATGGCAGGTGTAATAAAATCGCGGTTTGCTATATTCAATTATAATTAAAATGTAATATAATATGATGTAGGTTTCATTGCAGTACGTCTTCTAGTTTCGGAGAGACGAGAGGGCGGGCTAGCTTCAAACCACGCCGGACTACTCCCGATTTCTCAAAAATGGCAGGTGTAATAAAATCGCGGTTTGCTCTATTCAATTATAATTAAAATGTAATAAAATATGATGCAATTTTCATTGCAATACGTTATGTAGTTTCGGAGATACGAGTGGGCGGGCTAGGTTAAGATTCACGTCGACCACTCCCGATTTCTCGAAAATGGCAAGTGTATAAAATCGCGGTTTGCTCTATTCAATTATGATTAAAATGTAATAAAATATGATGCAAGTTTCATTGCAATCCGGTATGTAGTTTCGGAGATACGAGTGGGCGGTCTAGCTTATGATTCACGCCGACAACTCCCGATTTCTCGAAAATGGCTGGTGTAATAAAATCGCGGTTTGCTCTATTCAACTATAATTAAAATGTAATAAAATATGATGTAGGTTTCATTGCAGTATGTTTTTTAGTTTCGGAGATACGAGAGGGCGGGCTAGCTTCAAACCACGGCGGACTACTCCCGATTTCTCGAAAATGGCAGGTGTAATAAAATCGCGGTTTGCTCTATTCAACTATAATTAAAATGTAATAAAATATGATGTAGGTTTCATTGCAGTATGTTTTTTAGTTTCGGAGATACGAGAGGGCGGGCTAGCTTCAAACCACGGCGGACTACTCCCGATTTCTCGAAAATGGCAGGTGTAATAAAATCGCGGTTTGCTCTATTCAATTATAATTAAAATGTAATAAAATATGATGTAGGTTTCATTGCAGTGGGTTTTTTAGTTTCGGAGATACGAGAGGGCGGGCTAGCTTACCATTCAATTTTGACCACTCCCGATTTCTCGAAAATAGCAAGTGTAATAAAATCGCGGTTTGCTCTATTCAGTTAGGATTAAAATGTAATAAAATATGATGCAAGTTTCATTGCAATACGTTATGTAGTTTCGGAGATACGAGTGGGCGAGCTAGCTTAAGATTCACGCCGACCACTCCCGATTTCTCGAAAATGGCAAGTGTAATAAAATCGCGGTTTACTTTAATCGATTATAATTTAAATGGAAGAAAATACGAAGCAGGTTTCATTCTTCTTGTATTTGCAATATTTTAAAATTTAATTTAATTTAAATTTCGATTATCGGTGTTTGGACGTACTTGGGGTAGATGGGGTGGTTTTCACCCCCGGGTATGAAATGTTTATTTAATATTTCTAAGAGATAAATTAAAATATATCTCGGATGAATTTGCACGTTTCAGGTTCATTAAAATTGAAAATACCTCTTTGGGGTTGTTTTCACCCCTTGGATTTCACTGTAGGGAGTTTAAACTAGGCGGGGTCGAATGTAATAAATTTGTAATAAATTCTAGCGAAAGAACCATCTCCATATCTTATTTAGTTCAAAAGTTACCAGTGGCTGATGTAGGTTTAAATTAAACCTAGGTTGTTCGCTTATAACTAACTTACGGCAAGGGTAATAAAATTAATTTTGGTGGAATAAATTTGTAATAAAAGTGTAATAAATTATGGTATAGAAATTTTGGTGGTGGGCCGAAATGGCTGGTGTAGCTTCAAAGCACTTAAAAGTTAAAGTAATTGAAGGCACATACAGGAGTATTCCTACAATATTAAGAACAGAAATATTTGTGCTACAAATGTTTTTTTCTTCGGTTACTGGATCATCTGCAAAAGCACTAAATAATACAACATCTCCCAATACACAGATGTTGAGTAAGTAACGGTCTATACAACGCAACTACGGCGATGAAGCTCGACGTGGTGCTTTCAACAAGGTACAACATGCACTCGTCAGCTTAAACTCACCATCGTCTTAGATGCTCCCTTTTCCGCTATATGTGAAGTAAGGCGTGCACAAGAGAGAGCGACACGACTGTGGGCCTTTAAGCTGATGAGTGTCGTACCTCTGTCATCCAATAAGCAACTAAGGAAAAAATCTGTAAAATCATTGAATAACCAGCTGCGATGTATGAAGAGGTGAGGAAAGGCTTTAGCTGACGGTCTTATCGAATGGATTTATAGGAATAACAAACATGATATCACATTTGTTTTATGTGGGTACAATACATAAAACATGTACCTACTACACATATTTATAAATTAGAACATTGAATTAACGAATTCATTTGTTGTAATAGTGTGAAGAGTGATTAATATTATATTGAATTATGAAACATAAACACATATTCAATGTAAATTGTCCATAGAATGCATGTACAGGGTGGTTCAAATTGGTCGGTTTGCAAGGGTTACTGCGAATCTGTCATAGATAGAGCAAATCTGATAGACGAGTCTATCAAATTTATCAGTATCTATGAGTCTACAATTTCAACATCTAATATAATAGTGTCGATTTTCAAATATTATCGTATATTTTACTCAAAAAATTGTTATTTTTTCAAAATTTCATATTTTCTGTAACACCACTATTTACTTCTGTTTGACTAGTTGATATAATTATTATTTTGTCTTATATGCTATAGAATAGAGCATCATTTTCTCACTTTTCCTGATTAGACTTGCTGAAAATTTTGTTTACAGGTTTAGTGTAAGATCCATGAGTATTCAAGTTGATTTAAATTTTTAGGAAATTCTTTAGCTTGGTCCTGACTTCGATGGATACGTTGAAATGGAATCACTTTATGTGAAATATTATTATATTAATTTTACTACATGCATTTCCATTTCTTAGATTAAAACATTTTATTTAATTCTATTTGTCTTCATTTGAGTAACGAATCATTTTTCATTTGTGTTAATACGCTTCTAGCAATGTTTAACGTCAAACTTGTTTGTTTTCAACGCTTTCTTAGTCAGAAAACTGAAATATCGTTGGTACGTGTATTTTGAAAATTTCATATTTTCCACAAATCTACACAAAAAATAATAAGTAAAGTATATATTTTTGGAATGCATTTTAGTTCTCTTTCCGTTTTTGAAATATAATACAGGGTGTTCCATATGAAAAAACACAAGTTGTGGTCATATCACGAAAACTAACAATATTATCACATTTATTTTTATGCCATCGAATGTATGTCTAAAAAGTGCCTGTAGAATGTTCAAACCGTTTTAAGATATCTTGAAAGGGAAACGAGAAAAGGGCACCAATCGCTTTAGTCAAAAATCGATAAACGCCCTGTAGCTCGAAAACGGTAACAGATAGAAAGATGCGGTTGACGCCATTGTTATTTTCTCGAAAAAAGAGCTCTATAGACTCGTTTATCAGATTCGCTCTATCTATGACAAATTCGCAGTAACCCTTGAAAACAGACAAATGTGGACCACCCCGTACATGTTTAATAACAGCATGCGAATCACCGACAATTTAACGAACAGTTCGTTGTGATAATAAAATTGTGTTTATTATGTTCATAAATCTAGATTCATTGTACCAATGTACGATAGTTTCTTGCAGATAATATTAATACATTTTGTTCATATTAATGTTTTATTCGTTGCAGCAACAGAAAATCGATCATTGGGCAAATCTAAATATTTGTTGTATATAGATAGCTGTGTATTTCTAAAATTTAAAATTAATATGCAGACATTACTAGGTTATTCCATTTCACCGCTCTCTGTAAATAAAACTTGGATAATGTACGTGGATATTTAGAGACTGAACCAGTATTAATATAAACTCTAGAGTGGGAAACGAATATGTTACAGTTGTGTTTCATATAACTTTATGAAAAATGTATGATCTACTTTAGTAGTACCAGACTTTGGAATGCCCAAATAAATAATAAAGCTGATAAATAAATAATGTTATCTGCTAACGATCATACTTTTTATTTGCTTTCAAAATACTCATATGTACACTAAATAGAGGGTGGAGGGATTATATAAATGATATATGGGTGTATATTTATAGTAAAAATAATATTAATGGAGCTGGAAGTATATTAGTTCTGATTTCTCGGTCTTTCTCTTAATATGTACGTTCCACATCCTGCTCTATTAGTATGGACATGGTCATGATTAATAGCTCTAGTTTTTGACTTTCGTATTATTTATTTAGTTGCTGCCGAGAATAATAAGAATGCTTTAACTGGCCAGAAAATATGTACTGATCATGGTGGTACAAATTAATAACTTCGAAATAGACTCCTTCTTGCGAATAAGGTTAATTCTCTTCTATATTCACATGGTTCCTTGTTATATTATAATCTATAGGCTGTACTTATAACTATCAGGTGCTTAACCCTTTAAATTTTAACTAAGCCTCTTGCACTCTAAATTAACAGGAAACAAACTAATGAATTAACTAGGTAATAAAAGATGAAATGATAAACACAGAAATCACCAAAAAAAACTCATCCACAATTTTTATCTCTAAATAGATGCCTTTAAAGCACAGACCATGATGAATGTCTCAGTGAGAATTCCATCACTGGTAAAACGTCCCTGTTCTTTCACTAAAATGGCGACTAGGCAGGTTTCAAACTCGCGAGTTATCCTCATTGTCTGTTTCATCGTTGTCATTGTTTCTCCATTTACGGTATACACTCAAAACTAACTAACAAGCTTGAAACAGGTCTAATTAATTGTGATGAATGATGTGGCTACCTGTCTACAATATGGCTTAAGAATTCAGTTCTGGTGGGAACGTTTTCCCCAAGAGTAATTATTTCCAATATTTCCTTTTCCTCTATTGGAAGATAAGCTCGAACTGCAATGATCCCTAGATGTGGATTGACAATATTTTCGGACGGATAGCAATAGATGACGTCACTTTTTGCCGCTTACCACTACTATCACAATCTGGATCAGGTAAGGCATTCGTGGTTATCGGCATCAATCGTCTATGTATTCTCCATAGGTTCCTTCAAACTGATGAATTTGGAACTTGGGTGTATCTAGCAGATGGTGCGTGAGAATGATTTGATTACCTTTCAAGGATATATGCTGGAGCAAGGATATTTAATAGGTATCGGTCGGATTTAATACGAAGAGTAGGGGAAGAGAGTTAGAGGCGATAATATTAGCGTCAAGAAATTGGAATATGAGAAACGTCATGAGATGAAAAAGAAGTATTATCTACCGATAAGCTGTATAGCTGGATAGAGTGAGGTTAGGATAGGTTCAAAAGTGAGTGGGTCGAAAACCAGACCCTCTACCTCGACCATGTGGTCTATTGTGGCTCACACGTACTTATTTTACCCAACAGGTCCAGCCTCTTAATGAAGCTGATCACCTTATTGGGTGAGAACGTATTCAGATCTTCTGGCAGAAGTTGTCGTTTGCCAAATAGTGAGTATCTGATCCTTTCCTCAGCGGGACAGGAGCATAATATGTGTTCTGCCGTTTTATCATCTTCTAAGCACAAGCGGCACTCAGCATCTTCCGCTAGGCCGAATTTGTACTGATGATATTTTAAACGGCAGTGACCAGTATACAGTGTGTCCAGTGTAAGATGATCTGTATGGGTATCTTGGAAACCGTTAGAGATACGAAGATGGTTAAATGGGAAAAAAGTTGCATAATTATATGCCCAAGTTGTAACAATTATTAGATTTCGAAAATTCCCTTCCATTCGTTAGATACAGCCTACTAGATTTTGAGATAATGTACCTAACTTTCGATTTTTTTATGGGCGCCATATTGTATTTTTGCATTTTTGAATTCCTCATAAAAAATGCTTTTCAGCCATATGTAATATGTTTATAATCGGTTAAGGGAAAAGTAGAAAATTACGTTTTTTTAATTCGGAATGAAGTAGACCTTGATCGATCAGCCATATTATGTACTATTATTCTACTATCGCAGCAGAATAAGTAGGCGCTGATATCTTTGACATGTTTACAAAACAATTGCGTCATTATTGCTACATTTGTGTAAACGTCAAACAGTTATTGTTAAAGGTTTCTGTGTTTCCATTTTCTACTAAAAGTTAGAAATGAATTCATTTTCCAATAGTGACAAATATGATATGTTGGAATGTTTTATTCTCTGCAGAAGAAATAGTGATAGAGCTGCCGGAATGTATTTTGATAATTATCCGGAAAGACGTCAGCCGGGAAGAAGCATATTTAGGCGTATACGTGCAAATTTAATAAACCATGGCAGTTTTAATAAAGTAAAGAGAAACCGAAATATTAATGAAAACAACGAAATGTTGTATTACAAGCCGTAGTTGAGAATCCCCGCATATCTTTACGTGAAATTGAAAACAATGTAGGCGTTTCTCGATCATCAGCTGGTGTAATTTTAAAACGTTATAAATACCATCCATACCATGAACGACCCAGCCAAGGGCTTCGAGAAGGCGACCATGCAAGGAGGATGGAATTTTGTTAATGGTTCATCGGACAATGTACTCTAAATGCAGACTTTACGAACAAAATTTTGTGGTCTGATGAAAGCAAATTTACCAATTGGGGCATGTTCAATAGAAAAAATACCCACTACTGGTCGGACCAAAATCCGCATTTACACCGGGAAATCCGACAACAGGTGAGATAGGGATTTAATGTATGGATAGGTATTATTAATACCTCCATTATTGGTCCTTTTTTACCATGAAAATTTGACCTCTGCTACTTATTTAAATCTTCTTGAAACTGAGGTAACAGAAAGGCTAATGGAGCTTCCTCTTGCTACTGTACGGGATATGATTTTCCAGCAAGATGGCGCTCCTGCACACAATGCATACATTATTTCCGATTTTTTAAATATGGAGTATCCCAATAGTTGGATAGGAAACCAGGGACCAATAAGATGGCCAGCCAGGGCTCCTGATCTGTCGCCTATTGATTTCTTATTGTGGGGGTATTTAAAAAATAGGGTGTATGCAAGGTCCTACAACAATGAGGCGGAATTACGGCAAGCAGTGCAACAAGCTGTAAATGATATAACTCCAAATATGATAACAAAGTCTTGTGCTGCAGTTCTGACTCGATGCAGATGTTGTCTCCAGGAGAATGGAGGTTTATTCGAACATTTACTTTAATTGATTATTTGTAAAGTCCTGTTTTCATTTTTTGTTGCTTGTTTTCTTTGTTACGTTTAATGTTATTAAACAATAATTTAAATTTCTAAGACATTATTTGATAATAAAGAAATTAGTTTTCCTTTAATTTAAATGCATAAGCCAAGGCCTACTTCATTCCGAATTAAAAGACGTAATTTTCTACTTTTCCCTTAACTGAACTGAACTGAAAAGCATTTTTTATGAGGAATTAAAAAATGCAAAAATACAATATGGCGTCCATAAAAAAATCGAAAGTTAGGTACATTATCTCAAAATCTAGTAGGCTTAGATTTTTTTCAATATCATTATTAAAATCCTCGCCTGTTATTACCCCTAACCTGCAAATATCTTAGATGTATCTCTCATAATAAACGAGATATAGCGATTTATAGAAAACGCAAATTTTCAGTATTCGCCCTGTATCTAACGAATGGAAGGGAATTTTCGAAATCTAATAATTGTTACAACTTGGGCATATAATTATGCAACTTTTTTCCCATTTAACCATCTTCGTATCTCTAACGGTTTCCAAGATACCCATACAGATCATCTTACACTGGACACACTGTATAGGTCAATTAAAGTTCGTAGGTGTAACCTGCTTGACTCTAAAACTTTTTTAGTTCTTGTTATTAAGGGTTTATTATGAACGCCTTCGAGTGAACTAATCTTGGTTGTTCTTGCCAGTACTGTAGGATTTGCCCCTCAGCCCAGGTCAAGAGCGTTGCTTTGGCAGTACTCGAGGATATGCCAAGCACCGGTTCTGATCCGACAAATTCAGAAGCAGCACCCTCCTTGGCTAGAGAGTAAGCTGCTTCATTCCCTTCATGGCCAGAATGGCCTGGGACCTAGACCAGAGTTGCTCTATTTTTTTCTGCACAAATGGATAGAGTTGCTGGTGTATGAAGTTTTTATATTTCACTCCTATTTATGTAGTTCTACCGAGAAATAAGAAAAATATGATTCACCATTCACCTAACATATCATCAACCAAACAACTTTTGTAGACCTTGATAAAAATCAGTAATGTTTCTTTATTAGTTGTGTTACCATAATTTGAAATTATTGATTACTAATTTTTTTGTCGACGTAACTTTCTGACTAAATTTCTTCGTTGTAATGGGGCAGCATATTCGTTTTATACATATAAAATCATATCTGTTTATCTATTCTGCATGATTTTATATCTTCCAAGGATTAACTTGAAACAAGTACTCAACTATTATTCGCCTTAATGGCGCTTGTTAACACCTCGGTCAGAACGTATGATGAATAAATAAATAGCTTGTAGGTAAATTTATTTCATGAGCATAATACAAATGTTTTACCTGATTCAAGTTTAATGATCGGAAGCCAAAAATGTATATGTTAAATTTATTGACAATTAACTTGCTTTATTAAATTAATTAAGCATAAATATATCTACTGTTTGTGGGTATTCAATTTGTAGATAATTTCTATCGAATTTGCAATGCAAAGTTTATAGTACCTACATCAAGTAAATACATTGTCAATCCAATCTAAGTAACCTACCTAGGTGACACATTAATGGTAGAAATGGAACACCCTGTATATTTTTACATATTTGAATTTCTGAGACAATTTTGGACTAGAAAATGACATTTTAAAAAGTTTTTTCGCCTAATTGATTTTTTTAGAGCCATTTTTAATATTGCATCTAGGTGGCCATGATTGAGCTCAAACTAATCTGAAGGCCTTAGATGATGTCAGAAAAATGTAATCGCAAAGTTTTAGTGATTAGTATGATAGATGGGAATGAGACAAGTTGGCAAAATTACTTTTTTATATCTATATTATATATTTTTATATATTTTTTTTCAAATGGCAACACTTTTTAGACAAGCACTTTTCAAAAAGGGATTTTTTTTGCGAATCCAACGATACTAAATTCATTGTGATTGGATTAAAAATAAGCTCATAAAATACATTTACTTCAGTGAAGTTTTTAATAAATTCGTATACGAGTATTATACTTTAAAAGTTTTAATATCATTTTCTAGTCCAAAATTGTCTCAGAAATTCAAATATGTAAAAATATACAGGGTGTTCCATTTAAAAATTCAAAATTGAAGCCATTTCCGGTAAAGCCGGAAGTAACCTAAACGTGAAAAATATGCAAAAACTTTCCTCTTCCTCTACCATTTACCTATACCAAATCTCATTTTGATACATCCAATACTCTAGAAGTTATGGCTTGTCTAATAGATCCGTTGACACCCGGTATATAGGTTGACTTCAATTTGTTTTTAAACTTTATTTATTGACACAAATGTTTGGGTGCATGTTGGCAACTTTTTCAATATTAACCACAAGTGATATTTATATTAGGATGAACTATACACTAAAAAATTAAAAATTTAACTTGCGATGGTATTATAGGTACGAGCACTTTATAGATCTTATTTAGTCATACTAAAATCGACTGATTTTACTGGTGTTCTGACTATAAATTAATTTCTTATTTTCTCATTACTTCATTTTAACATAATATGATGCAGATGAAATGTATTATTTTTGAGGTAAAAATGAAAAGAGGACAATTTAAAGTAAATTCACGTTTCTACATAGTGAAATGTTATTCAAACCTTTTTGGAAATTGTATTTTAAGCGGAGCGTGTAAATCGATTCTATTATCGTTAAATCTCCCCTTGAAAGCATATCTTTTAACTTTTAAGATTTCGTGCAGCAGGGATTTTAAATTAGGCATCTGTTTTGCAACAGGCTATTTTGTCTAGACAACCCATTTTCTGAAATTTATTATAATAATAGGTTTCCTAAATTGTGCCTAGAAAGCTAAAACAATTAGAAATAAGTTTGTTTATTTTGACGAAAATAAGGAACGTAGTTTCCTGTTAACCAAAAATCCACTTTACGCCTTCCTTTTACAGCGGCATCTTATTATCAAATTTACTTTACATGGTATTGTTTGAGTAGCACTAACGTGTCTGGGTGGATACCATCCAGGCATTTTGGGTGTGTACGAAAAGGAAACCATTAGCATAAATAATTAATTTAGAAATTGTGAAAACTGTAGGTGTACCTTTCGAGAAGCATTTAAGTATAGATACAGTATAAGCAAATGTACCGGGTGGCCAAATTTGCTTGCTATTATAGGACAACTCGAGAACTAAGAGAGATACAAAAAAATTAACCCCCCTTTCACGAGCTCTTTTTCTGAGACAAACTTAATGCCGAAATGCAAAATGGCCTATCTTCGATTTTTCAAATTTTCGATGCCTGAGCATATCTCGGTTATTTTAGATATTAGAAAAAAACAACTTATATGTTCTTCAGACACTTTTTTAAAAGGAATGCAGTGGCGTAGACAATATTTTAATAAGTTGATAAAATTTCGAGTTATGACATAAACTTGTATTTTTTTAAATGAAAATCATAGTCGGCTATGATTTAGTTAGAAAGATAATTTTTTTCTCTTTTCAGCGATATATAATATGTGTGGTTAATTTATTCGGCTTGACTCTTTTTTAAGGAATCTTAGAATTTTTAAAGTTATTAATAGCTGCCATTTTGTTTTGAGAACCTTTTCACCTTTTACAATTAAAATAAATTACCAAGTGGCCATTTCTTCTAGTTATATTTTCCAACTTAAACAACAAATATTTTTTGATTGAATAGGACACCTCTCTATTTTTTTACTCTATTTTAACCCACCCCGTATATATTATTTATTTAATCATATCTAATACGGTGTAATAATGATATCAATAAAAACACAATAAGCATGTCCGACACAATACCTGTTGTGTGCTTTTATTCACGTTACAATTTATGAAAACCATTTGCTGCGTAAAATACCGCTAATAATGTAAATAGTGTGCCATTAAAATAAATAATTAAGTAGGAATATATCCATAAAATTAAAAAATAATATAAATATAGTGTAAAATGTTTTTATATTTTCAAGTACATAATTTAAATGTACAATTCCTAGTGCCAAATAAGAATTAAAAGTTTAACGAAAAGCGATAAAATAGTTCATCTATAAATACTTCATTGGCAATAATTTTGAAAAACATCAATAGCTTATCGCTACATTTTCTATATAAACCAAAACTCTACGCACTCATTAACTATTGTAGAATAGTCATGCTCTTTTTTTCCGATCTATTGGTTTAGGATATATGATAGTCCTGTATTTCTCATAATTCCAAAATTATGGAAGTTTCTATAAGACCTGTGGAACTGTTTAAAAAATATCATATATAAATAATATAGTATATAAATATTAACTTTGATTTATGCAGCTAGCCACTAAACTAAACTAAACTTATCGGTAAAACTATCAGATAATAATATTTTGTTTGTTAAAACTTTCACTGTAATTACCTACATAGTGATAAAAGTTCAAGGAAACTTTTAGTTAATAAAATGACTTACGTTTTACCATAGAGGGTGGCAAATAGATTTTGCCATACAATAAGTGGTGCCTGCTGAAGAATATTATTCATTCTATATTAAAAAACAGTAATAATCCATATACCACACAAACATAATGTATGTACACTGTTTTTGCTGTCAGTCAGCCTCGGCTAAAGAACATGTAGAAATCTTCAGCAGCACAACTTTAATCCTACAAAATTGATAGGACCAAGGGCTACCGTTACTTCACTTCTGGAGACTATTCTAGAGACAAGTTGCATGCAATGTAATGAGTATATAATGAGTATGTACAATGTATGTAATGAGTTGCAATGGCTGTATAATACCATGCAAAGGTTATGTAATTCGATGCAATGATCGTGTAATGCGTACAATGATCGCGAAATGCAATGCAATGATCGTGTAATGCGATGCAATGATTGTGTAATGCAATGCAATGATCGTGTAATGGGTACAATGATCTAGAAATGCAATGCAATGATCGTGTAATGCGATGCAATGATCGTGTAATGCGATACAATGAAGGTGTAATGCAATGCAATCATCATGTAATGCGACGTAATGTTTATGCAATAGTATTGGCAATGGCTGTGTAATACGTGTAAACCATTCCGCATCAAGAGCGGATCTTTTAACGACCGCGGTCGACTGAAGTATATGTAAACGCGGTTATCTTTCATTTTAATGTATAAACGGATCTCCCTTCTAATTTTACTAGAACTGAATATTGATTTACATTTTTTTAGAGATTTTACATGTAATTCAAATTTGATGAATATGCTCAGTTTGAATTTTGAAATACATTAGTATGCGAGACATACATATATATTTTTTTAAGTTTTATTCCTTGTTGCACGCAGGCTTTTTCGTGGTTTCATAGTTTTGACTCGGTTTACGTGACCTCTCGGAAAGCTCGGAGAGGTCAGTTGCCTTGTCAGCAGAATTCGAGCGTGATTCTCTGGGACGCTCAAGTTAAATTTGTGGGATCATTGAATCAGTTGCGTTGTCTTCAAGCAGCGCGCAGCGCGCCTGTGTCTGGTTAGCATAAGAACGGAACCGTGGGCTCTACTTGCTAGATCTAGGAAATTATCCTCAATTTGCAAGAAAAGTATTTCGTGTGCTCCTTCCGAAGGGTAATATGCGCACGTCTCCTGAGGATGGGCTTCTCAGAGTCACTTCTTGCTACGTGTAGACTCTATGGGAGCGCAGTTGTTTTTACTCTTGTGAGTATAGTTTCTTGAGCACGGCCGCTATCGACGTCTGCGAGGTCCGAGGGGTCAGTTCAGCAGCTCGTCAACAGTCTTGTTGATTAGAGTGTTTCTCTCGGATGAACTTGGTCCAGCAATGCTGGCCCTTTATGGACCAGTAGTACAATTATTAGCGTCAAGCTTTCTGAAAAAACGAGTGATTATAAATTTTCTGAAAAAAGTATTATTCAAAAAATTATGTGCATGTGTTAGTTGTAGTAGACAAAGTTTATAGTAAAAACTTGAATTAGAATTTAATTATTCATTAATATACTGGCTAAAATTAAATTTAATGTGCTGCATACTAACACCCCAAAATTTCAAAACTATTACTATAAAGGCCCTAGATATAAACCTATCCGAACTTCTCGCGTGGACACAAGTATAATTTCTAAGGTGGTTTGTCTTTAAAAACCTGTTGAATTTTCCTGTGTTTTTCTTTTATTTAAAAT
Source organism: Pogonocherus hispidulus (assembly GCA_963924545.1). NCBI lineage: Eukaryota > Metazoa > Arthropoda > Insecta > Coleoptera > Cerambycidae > Pogonocherus > Pogonocherus hispidulus. The sequence continues at coordinate 19,048,993 of OZ004696.1, forward strand.
AATATCTTGCCTTTTTCATGAGATAAGAAAACGGGAATAGTATGTTTTGTCATATATTATTGGCGAACACATCTGTAAGTGATACGTAAATTATTTAATTAATTAATTTATTTATTTATTGATTGTATACCCTAAAGTTCAAGTTATTTTCTTAAGATGAAAACTTATAAGTTTATGACTTTCTACATAAGCCAGTGTAATACTTTTTGTTAGACTCGTATATGATGTCGAGGTTAGAAATATTAATATTCATGCTCTTGTAATGCCTCACTCGTAAAAAATTTTATTTGCGTTTACTACCAAAAAAATATTACAAACAGGGAACTTTTGTAAACAAGGGTGCGGACCATAATGTGTTTTTTATTTCTCACAGATTTATTATACCGTTTGCAGGAAAATGTTTTAAATGGAGGAATCCTATTGGGACTGTTTGCATTATTTATTTGCATATATATGTTCGCGTAACACACATTTGATTTTAAAAATGTGATGCGAAACATTAACTAAAACTCAAATAGGACATTGGTCTGGATTTACGTACTAGAACATTAATGTCTGACTGTGAACGTGAGGCCAGCGAATGCTATGCAACTGTTTATTTTGTATACTGTAACAGTAAAGGGGTCGAAGGCTAATTCTTACTGAAATAAATGTTGCATATTGGAATGAAAATTGAAAATGAAAAATTATTTGATTTTTTATCAGAATTAACCAAGTTGAAATTAAAAGTTTAATGATTTAGGTAAATCGTTTTAAGAAAAAATGTTTCAATAATTTCTGCAACTTAATTGGAGAGTGGAATGTAGAATACTCTTTCTTATACTGGGTATATCAAAACACAAGTACCTACTTGTGGAATTGAATCTACAAGAATCAAAATACAATAAATATTTTTAACAAAATAACGAACCTCGAAAGTAACTAAATGTAACAAATGTTAAAGGAAAAGTAACCAGAAAACGTATTAGAATATTGCACATACTGTACAATGATATCATTTGGTAGGACATATACAGGGTGACCCATTCGTCTGGGATTCCTTTATTTCTCCACTATTACCAACTTTAGAAAAAAATATCTAATACAAAAGTTTTCAGAAATAATAAGGGCTACAATTTAAAATTAGTTACAGATATACAGGGTGTTCACATCCTTCCAAACCTATAAAAATATTCTTATTTTAAATGGGACACCCTATATATTATTAGCTCATTGGATTCCTCATCGCAAGTGCTTTCAGTCCATATAATATTTGTTATAGCTAAACTTTATAGTTTCGAAGATATTTAATATTTTGTGTAAAAAATGACAAATGCAGACTTTGGTGAAAATAACAGTATCTTCCTTAGTTTTTACATTTTGACAATAAATATTAGTATTCGTTTAGTATAAGCCATGGCGTATATTTTGCTGTATATAAATGTTTTATACATTATACAGGGTGTTAATAATCTCGTAGCAAAATTGCAAAACTGTAAGGGCCAATATCTTGTTTATTTTAAATGGAACACCCTGTATATTTTTAATGGATCAGATTCAGAATTGAAAACTCTATCGATCCATATTAGTATGTTATATATCCAAAGATAATAGTTTTTGAGTTATTTTGAAATTTAAAATATTTTAATCTTTGGTTACAAGTAAACATAAATTATGAGCCTAGACATTAGTCAAACACAAGTTAGTAAGTGTTTAAAGGATAACAAATTTCATCCCTAAAAGATTAAGTTACATCAAGCTCTACGTCCAAATTACTTGGAAATAATAAACAATGAAGAAATATTTCTAAATTTTTTAATGTTCAGCAACGAAGCAACGTTTCATAAAAATGGAAATGTGAATCGTTGCAACTTTCATTTTTATTCAACAGAACAACCAAATTTTTTGAGAGTTGTCACTAATCAAGGCTAATGGCCTATAAATTGCTGAGGAGCAATTTTAGGAGAGCACATAATAGATCCATATTTTTTTAAAAATCCACTTACAGGAGAGACATATTTAGATTTTTTACAAAATTACCTTTTGGAATATCTATCTATTGGATGATATTCCCTTAAATATCTTACCAAGGCTATGGCTTCAGCAAGATGGTGCCCCCGCGCACTATTGCGTTAATGTAAGGAATTGTTTGAACGGACATTTTCCAAATAGATGGATTGGTCGAAGGGGTCCAGTAAATTGTAAATTGTCTGGATTTTTTCTATGGGGATACGTCAAAGATAGACTATACAGCATGTCTCCGACAGCGGACGATATGAAAGAAAGAATTAGACATTGCTTCCGAAACATTACACCAGATATCCTAAGAAATGTGCAAGTTTCATTTCGAACAAGAGTTGAACTGTGCATTCAGCAACAGGGTGGACTGTTTGAAATGAAATAAAATAAAATTTAACCAGACTGTTATTGTCTAAGCGTAGGTTAATCTTTAGAAGGGTTGAGCAAAATCTCATTTATATTAAAAAAAATCAAAAATTTATTTTTATTACATTGTACTGATAACTTTTAAAAATATCATGTTACGTTAGTTATTTATTTGAATAAAAAAAAATATTGCAAGAGTTTGATTTAAATCATGATTTTAATTATGATTTAAATTCACTTGATAAATTTTGTTTTCCAAGCCATCTAGGCTCATAATTTATGTTTACTTGTAGGTAACCAAAGAGTAAAATATTTTAAATTTCAAAATAACTCGAAAACTATTATCTTTGGGTATATAACATTCTAATATGGATCGATGGAGTTTTCAATTCTGTATCTGATCCATTAAAAATATACAGGGTATTCCATTTAAAATAAACGAGATATTGGCCCTTACACTTTTCCAATTTTGCTACGAGATTATTAACACCCTGTATAATTTATAAAACATTTATATACAGCAAAATATTCGCAATGGCTTATACTAAACGAATACCAATATTTATTATCGAAATGTAAAAACTAAGGAAGATACTGTTATTTTCACCAAAGTCTGCATTTGTCATTTTTTACACAAAATATTAAATATCTTAGAAACTATAAAGTTTAGCTATAACAAATATTATATGGACTGAAAGCACTTGCGATGAGGAATCCAATGAGCTAATAACACCGAATACAGGGCGTTCCATTTAAAATAAAAAAATTTTTATAGGTTTGGAAAGATGCGAACACCCTGTAAATCTGTAACTAATTTTAAATTATAGCCCTTATTATTTCTGAAAACTTTGGTATTAGATATTTTTTTCTAAAGTTGATAATAGTGGAGAAATAAAGGAATCCCAGACGAATGGGTCACCCTACACACATACGACTTACGAGTATATTATTGGTCATCGGTTTGGAGGGGTAGGAAGGAATGGTCAATTTTTGATAGTATGGTTACATTAAAACTACATAAGGAGCTGATCTAGCATCTTTTTTACTGGTGGAAACTCTTGTTAAAAAAAAAAATAATGGGACTCGATATTTGCTTTTGTATATAGATAACTAAAAAATTCCAATAAATTTTATTTGTGAGTATTAATTCAGGCTATTTTTAAAATTATGTGACGTTGTATTTAGTATACGACCCGAAAGCCAGGGGGCAGTTACCCCCTGTCCCTCCCCCTTGTCGACGGCCATAAATAAAACATGTGTGTATGTATAATAAAGACATCTATAGAAGCATACAATTCACAATTACAAGCAAACTTGAGTAAACAACATATATGAAATAATATTTGAATAAATGGCATTTTTAATATGAGAGAACAAAATTATTGGTAAACAGCGCGATGTGAACACTACAATGTAAAATAGAGCAATCGAATATCACATGTTTTGTTCGATGAACGCCAGCAAGTTGCAGTCACATACATAAAATAATTATTTTTATTAGACTTCAGAAATAGAAATGCCCCAGTATAAAGTCTGCATTCTCTTTCAAGAGCTAAAATTAGATCTAATTATTTTTTCAACATGTCTGGGCACACACAATGGATTGTAGGATTAAGGAGAATAAATATATCGTTTTGTACAGACATCCAATTAAAATAATGTGTAGGATCTGGTTTCGTGTAATAATAATAGCTACCAGAGCCGTCTATTTTTTGCCTTCTGCTAATACAATACATATAAACAGAAACAGGACCTGGGTAAACAAAATTAAATGTAAATCGAAAATAAGACAACAACACGATTTTAAAAATATACAATTATTAAAGCGAGGTTTTTAGTATATATTTATAATATAATTTAATATTCAATTTACTTTTTTTTCAAATAATTTTAACTGTCATACATTTCTTGTCATTTAATAACTTTTCAATGGCAAGAAACACTTCCTCTCACACATTCCTGAAGACGCCGGAAGCAGAAATACGTTCGTATTTAGTCTGAGGAGGACTGCTACAATTTGAGTTTTGTCAATAAAAAATTTCAATCAAATTCAAATAAATTTTAAAATATCAAAAAAAAAATGTTTTTTCTTAAAAATTTTAATATAAAAGGTATGAAGCTATAAATAATATTTATTTTATATACAGGGTGTTCCTTAATGTCATGTTTATAAAATTATACACAATGACACAAAGATTATACTAAAATTTAAGATTTTATTACTATATAGAACTATTAAAAATGTGTCAGCTTAAATATTTAAAGTTTTTGCCAGTTACCATTTCAATGATATCGTTCAAGAATATGGTTCTGCATTTAATGAAATAAAAATCCAAAGCGGCTCCTATAAAAAATAGTTGAATATTGCCAAAAACAAATGTCTCAGGTAATTTTAGGTAGCTATTGAAAATCTCTCATATAATTATGTAATTATATCATGTTTCAAAATGGTATGCTTGCTTAACTCAAGAAAAGTTATTGATTAATATATTATTATAAAGAATAACAAACTTCAGTTGTTCCGACATAACTCAGTGATAATCAATGATAAACGGTACATACTTTTAAGAAGAATATACCCATAATATCTCTACTTTGGATCTCTTGGCGTTTCTTCACTGGTATTCTGTCTGTCCATAATAATAACCAAATTACTTTCTGTTTTTCGGCTATTACATTTAAACAAATAAGTTAATGCCGTTATTAAGTAGATGCGATGCACCTATAATATGTGTTTACGTTTACATTTATCGATGGAGCACTAGGACTCACTGCAGTATGAAGAAAACAGTTAATATGGGCAATAAGTGAAGAAGCGATACCTATATTTATTTTCTGAATATAGGCTTTACTATAAGTCCAAATTATTTGGACGGTATTATTAACATTGTACAACCGCCATTTTGCATTACAACTTTTACAAATGATCGTGGATTACTTTGTGTTATAATATATTTTCGGCTTTCCTGTGTTACACCTTTTCTTTTCAGAAATCCCGCACTAAGAGGCCATATGAGTTAATTTATGTTCGATTTTTATGGCGACTAAATTGTATTCATTTTTCTTTGATGCTTCCATAACAGTGAACGATGACTAAATTGCGGAATAGTTTTCTTTTTCAAACCTAGACTATAAATCTGACATTTGATATATCAAGCACTGTACAAATTCATGTGATTATAAACAAAAAAAAAAAACTACTGAACAAATGTATTATAACTGTAATACGTGCAGATATATTTGTGTAAATTAGTAACAACTTTAACTTAACTATGTGTTGACATCAACGTAGTTGAGCTAGTATGGATATTAATTTAACATACATTCGTTTCATTTTTTGATACATGAGCAGTTTTCATGGGTCAATCATCCGTTGACCGTGGTCATGACCAGGGATGGTTTGTGGCAAAGCGGGATTATCGCTCTTTACCCATCACCCCATCGCTGTAGGCCTGGACTGCCTCATAGAGGGAACACCATCTTTCACCAACCCCCATCACAAAAGTGATTCGTGTGGGCGATTCGTGGGGTCTCCTCCCGTCCTCGCTCTACCCTGCAGGCTGGGTAGGATCTTATTCTGGCGCTCTTGTGTTTTGTCTTCTTTCTTCGCCTGCCTGCACCACTAATAACTCTATTTTTTTGGCTGCAGTTCTACATTTTGTTAAATTGAAGCTTATTAGTAGATACATACAAGTAAATATCTTGGAAATAAATATTTTGAGTAAATGTTACCGCCTTAACGTATAGTTTTATCCTCGTATAATTAAATTTTAATTGATACCAGATATAAAAGGTCAAAAACTCAATCTCCATAGTACATATAAACATTAACCCTGTAAATTTCAAAACGTTCTGCCTTTTTCTTGAAACGAGCACTATATTTTTCCTTACGATACAATGACACACTGTTTTTTATTTTAATCTAAGAATTAACCACTAAGGTAACAGCTTAAACTTCATTCGACATTCAAAGCAATCCAAAATCGAGTATCATGGGAAGGGATTAAAACACTTTGAATATGGACCAACCATTGAGGTGGGCCTCTTCAATTGTTGAGCATTATATTAAAATAATTTAGGTGCGATTTAATTTAGATTAATATAAATGTCGGTTCTTCTATCAGTGATCATTTAAGAAGTAAAGTACCACAAAGAAATCCCGTTTCATAAGAAAATGAAGCAGTTAATTCAGTTAGCCTGAAAGAGAGTTAAATGGAGGCAGAACTGCATATCAAAGGAAAGCTATCTTAAAAGTCTGGAGTAAATCAAACGTTCCATAAGGCAGTTATCAGATGCTGGCGGAGTGAATCGCAACATTTTGCATCTCAGAAGTTGTAAAATGGAATCACAATAATATACCAATAACCTATTTCTGCTGCAGTTCACTAAACTGCTGTATTGATTTATATTTACTGCTTTATATATAGCAGACAAGAAAAACTATATTCTGTTATTTCTGTTAACGTCGTTTTATACGTCGTATTATACGTTAGATTATTTGACCTATGATTGTATCCAATTACAATAATAAGCGTCAAATATAACGTAGACGAGAATTTTTATTAACATGATTAGAATGGGTAGAGATATTATTATTATTATTATTGTTGTTATTATTATTATTATTATTATTATTGCTATTATTATTATTATTATTATTATTATTATAATTATTATTATTATTATTTAAGACGTGTACTTCTCACCAAGCTACTCTTAGTTGAACATAATGCACAGTTTTACAACTTTGAGAATAATTAAGTATTCTCTTATTTGTTAATATGAATTCTATATCTTGAAGGGAGTTAGAACCATTGGTGTGAAGATAACACTGACGTAGTTTTTCACATAACCAAAACCCTATACTGCACTCGACGCGCGTTTCGCCACTCAAGTTGGCATCATCTGCAGATAATAAAACTAAATCTATGCTAACACTGTCCTATTTACAACTAAACTATATATAGCTGCGAGTAATGGATATTTGTTTAATGGATGAAGTTTAATTGATAAAATAATAAGGAAACGCAAATTTAAAGAGACACTTCGAAATTCCTGCACTTTCCAAAATGAAAGGGAAAATCCAAAATTCATATCTATTCCATACAATCCTCGTTTCACCCGTAGTTTTGGTAAGGTTTTTAAAGACATAGGGTATGTCAGTGGTTTATTCATCGGGAAATAAACTACAACAACTTTTAGGCAATCCAAAAGACAAAATAAAAACTGAGGAATAGTCGAGTATTCACGAAATTAGCTGTAGGGACTGCAATCAAAAATATGTCGGACAAACTAGAAGCTCAATTCAAACTAGATTCAACGAACATATGGCTCATCTCAAATATGGTAGAACAGATAAGTCTAGTGTCGCCTAACATGCGTTTGAGAACAACCATAAACAACAACACTACTTAACAATTTAAGTCTAATTTGGAATGAAACAAACTCCAGACAGCTGGATGCATTTGAGAGTTTGGAAATTGCAACGTGTAAAAATAGTATGAATAGTGACACAGGGATAATCCCATACACCCCGCTTTATTGATCAGTAAATCACAGTTCTCGGTAAATCTGTAATAACACCAAAACAGTATACTGTTTTGGTGTTATGTGGAAGACTATGTCAATGTTATATACCTATATATTATAAAAAAATATGTTTGATTAAAAAAATATTGGAGCTCATTTTAGCGATTTTTTTTTAAACTTATGTATACATAGGTATAGGTCTTCTAAATTTTTCTAATAAGAATATTTATTGATGTCCCGTCAAGGTACAGAAGTTTCTTTTCCATATATGTTATTTGATTAGACAACTAAGAAAATGTTATTTTCACTCAACATAACTTAATTCAGAAAGTCCAAAAATTTTTTGAAATAAATAAGTTACAGAAAATTGTGAACAATACGTTTACGTTATACGTGAAATTAAGTTTTCCAAAATATATCACCCTTCTACATACACGGACTTAAATGAGTAACCAAATTACCTAAAACTTTTCCCATTTAATCAATCTCTTTGTCCCTTATAGTTTCCGAGATCTCAATGCATGTATCACTAATTTCGAACAGAACGTATATAATTCAAAACTTATCATCAAATTTAAGTCATGCATATATTGTATATAGTTGCATATATTTCCAAACATATGTCTCGTTTTATTTATGCATTGAACCCAGTGTTTTGAATTTCCTAGAAACATGTTTGCTGTATATCCTGTGCATATTATTAATTTCAACTTAAATATGATCAGTTTTAAACCAATTATACAATAATTTTACCCTGCTGATGGAACAACTATAATGAACTACCGTTGAGCTTTAAATATGGCGGACATGATGAACATTGTACTCCACATAATTAATACCTGCTGGACTGTTTCGATAATAACAACGGCTATAATGTGTGTTATTAATGAGGACGTAAATGGCTGTCGTTAATTCTGAGTTCATATCTTTTGGGGCAGATATATTACGATTAATTTATGTGTAGTGAATATAAATTCAAAACACATCAAGGGTCCAACTTGATCTGCTTAGGTATTTAACCACAAAAAGAAGCGATAGTTATAATCCTTACTAAGCGATCTGTAATAATACATTGTTTTGGTTAAATGTATCAGCAACGCTTCAACACAGCATTATTCTGACTACGTTAATTTCGTCAATATCGGCTTGAAAAAAGGATTGAAAATGATGACTTAAACGCTTGTTGGAATTGAGATTCTAAGTGGCTTAGAAGGTTCAAGTCAATCCTAAAATATTTTAGGATTGGCTTGACTCAAGCTGCTTCGCATTTAGATATAAACGCGATTGGATTAAATCAGATCTAACTGTAGAAGTTTATATGCTTTACGTACTGAAAAATCACATGTGACGAATGAAAAACTTCTTTGATTTATTTGAAGAAGGTGCCGAATACAACTACCCCACGGCCAATGTGCCTCGACTGGCATTACATTATTTATCAAATAACTAAGTAGGATTGTCTTCCTCCAAGACAATAGAGGTGACTGTTATAATCCTCCGGAAAAGCAGGTCGTTATCTGTCTGTCAATTTGACAATAATTGTCAGACAGATAGTAGCAAAGACCCAAAGAAGGCACTAAGTACGATATACTTCTCACGACTACTAACATTCTTTAGTGATCATGTGAAAACTAAAAAGTAAATTCAATGGTTATAACATATTAATAATACAACAAGCAATACTCAATTTTGAGGTTAGGTCGTTAGCTACGTACATAAAGCACGCAAGCGCAGGAATACAGCTTCCAGCAGTAGGATTGAATGCTTCAAGTAGGATTCAATCCCTTCTTTATTCCTATGAGATAAACACTCTGTATTGAGATTCGGTTTCAAGCTGCTTTACTTCACATCGCTCTTGAAATTGACGAAATAAACGAAGTGAATGTGGTAGCAGTAGTACGGAGCTTGAAAGTAATGTTAAGTAATACATTCATCTGTTTGTATATGTTTTTTAGGTACTCAACCTACAAAATTTAATTAAGCGACATGTTATCGTATAAAATCTTTAAATATTATAATCTAATATGGTATATATTATTATCTATAACCTAAATATGTAAAGAAAATAACGTAAAATATAATAATAATAATAATAATAATAATAATAATAATAATAATAATATAATAAAAATAATATTATAATAAAATATATGTATAAAAAATTGACAATATCTCACATTTTTTTGAGAATATTATATCCTTTATCATTTATCTAGGATATCCTTTGAATACGTAAACAGTAGGTAATAAAGAAAATAAAAACTTAATTAGATCATAATATTTTAGTAATTTTAATAGTAATACCTACTTATCTTAGTTTAGTTACCAATAAACAATGGAAAAAATTATTATTGTTTGGTCTAATTTCCAACTCTCACTAAATTTAAATAAATAACAATTTTGAAAATGGCATCTTAATTTGTTAAACATTATACATACACCTTTACAAATGTCAAAAATGCACAGCTTAATGATATGTTTTTACACTTTTCATGATTTATCCAAAATTATCTACCACTGTGAGCTTTTTACTAAAGCTTTTTTCCTGGATAATAAGGTACTTGTGTGTTTTTAGTTATTAAAAGGCCCATGCTAATTAATTTATAGACAATTATACGAAATGATTCCACATTTGTGAATATGCATGATATCCGTATAAAAGTATACCTATGTAATTCTTTAATGAAAATAAAACAGACTTAGATACATATAAACACAAAATATCAACGAATTTGATTGTGAATTTGTCAGTTTTCTCCTTCTTATATTACGCTATATGCATTTTGAAGTAATACCATGTATTATAACTAATTTTGTAATACATTGATATGATAATAAAGTAAAACTGCTACTAGCTGTTGTGTGTTTTCAGTGATTAAATCATAATTGAATAGAAACCATAGTAAAAGTCAGAAGTAATTGAATTCTAAATTTATTGAATAATTGTTTACATCCTTTGTGAACTGTTTATAAGCTGTATGCATAATACCCCAATTAACTATATAATCTAGGTAGTGCCTTTGTTGAAAGACACCAGACAATTACGTTTCAATAGAAAATAAAATATTTATGATATCCTTAACCAGGGCACATCAGAGCTTATTACAGACAAGAATAATAACGGTTATTTATTATGCCTGGGATAGATTAAGGACATGATTAAGGACAATTGCTGCATTTATTTTTAATCCGCTATAGATAGAAAAATTCAACATAGGTATTTCAATGTTAATAATAATAATATAAAAAGTTTGGCTAATATAGTTAACGAACTCTATTTTCTGATAAAATACTGAGCTTATCTTCTAAGTATTTATAATATTATATTGACGTGGCTTCTAACATTATAAACAATTCACCAAAATCGTCTTCAAACTGCGCAAATGTTACCCACTATTTTGTATTCTCATATGAAAGTCAAATTTAATTTCATGAAGATATTTGAAACAACGAAATTTTACACACTTAATCAACTTAATTAAATTAAATTTAAATTAATACATCACATGAATTAGACAACCCCAAGGGTTCCTGTCCGGATAGATTACATAATAAAAAAAACACCCCATACACACCAACATTAACAGTGACGATCTAGTCCACTGCGATACCGTGGTGATAAAGTTCTAATCAAGAGCTTATATTATGTACCTATAGGAACTTGAGTGACAGCGAAATAGCATTTTATTATCTACTAAGAATCTTCTAATGTTCATTTCATAAGCTACAAAATCTTAACATGATATTTACATGGTACCTAAAATCCTTTCTTGTCAAGCGGTTTCTTTTGAATCGCTTTTCTTTGCAAATACCTACAATAAAATAGTATCAAAAACATGGAATATCTACAATTGACACACCAATATTTTAAGGGTTTTGAGTAGATCATACAACATGCCCGACTACACAAATTTCCCGTCTATGGGAAAATGGGCCGAACTAGAACATAGGAATTACTGGCTTTTAAAACCAGGACAGAATCATGCGAAGGCACTCATGGAAGGTTCTTTGCAGAGAAGAACTATAGAAATGCTGGACATGAGTAAATCTCGATTCAGGACTCATAACAGGGCACTGCCATCTGAAGAAGCATCTCTATAATTTAAGATTAGCAGAAAGCCCGGTATGTCGAGGCTGCGATGATGCAGATGAGATTACGCTTCATACTCTAAGTGAATGTGAAGGCTACGCTCGTATGAGACTATCGCTCTTGGGTAAACCATTTTTGGAACCTTTGCGAGCTAAGAGAAATTTCAGGGAGTAGACTTTTGGACTTTATGCAAAGGACAAGATTGTTTGCTGAAAAGAAGGCCGGCGGGATGCACGGCTTCGGCCACCAGATGTGGCCGAAGTGCTTTGGGACTCGCTGCAAAGGAACCAACCGGCAGGAGAAAGAAGAAGACAAATTCCCAGCAAAATTTCCCTGTGCATCGACAGCCATCTTGAAAATAGAAGTAAATTTGGATATCTCTACTCCATAAACTTTGTGCGGATGGCTGTGGTGGATAGAACCACAACTCAACAATGATATGGCATGTGCATATATATTTTAGAAAAAGCTGCACCTGCAGCTCCTTTCTAACCTCTAATCAAGTATTTGGACTCATAGAAAAGAAACTTAAGAAAATGCCAGTAATAACCAATCCAGAAGATTACATTGACTCGTTCAGAGAACATGGAACTGTGACGAAATTGTAGGATTCTGGGGTGAAAAACTGGAAAGACATGATGACCAAAGATTACATAAAAAGTGTGCAACCATGGCACTTCAAGTTCTCTTCAAAGAGAAAGCAAAAAGATTCTTCATTCAAAAGAAAAGTGGGAAGGATGATATTGTCACTGTTAGGGGCCAAAAAAAATATACGGTGGGCATAGGAGAAGCCAAACAATTTCAAACGAAGAAAACGATCGAATCAGATAAAGCTTTCACAGGTGGAAAAAAGTATAGCAATAAATCTCAAGGAACTGGTTGATCTTAAGAAGCTTTTAGTCATCCACTTTGGAGCAAACTAGTTTTTAGATAAAGAACTAACTTTTGTCACTATTTCATCCAAGAGCAAGAAGGATATCCTAATGCGAATGACAGTGATATCGAAACTGGCCACCATTTCTGTGAGGGGGACAAGGAGAACCTGAAAACTTACGAATATATATATTTTTTAAATAAACTCGTGTTAATGTACGTTCTTACTATTTTCATAATAAAGATTTGTTTTTCTAAAAGTGACTATATTATTTCAGTATCATTCCAAAATTTGCCTTATCCAAATAGTCTTGCTGAAACTCACTGAATACCAATTTATATCTCGAATTACTAAAAACGGGTGAAAAATATTTATATATTTCAAAAAATGAGATATCTCTCTCATACATAAGAAGACCAAGACCCTATCAAATTATACTTTAAGCAGTATATTATTATTATATAAATATTACCGATTTTTTTTTATTTTCTGCAAAATCACCTAATATGGATAATGCAGGTTTTGGAATGGACCTTCTCAATATAACCCAAAAATTGAAAAAGGGGTTGAAAATTATTATTATTGACCATTATAATATTGCATCCTGTTCATTTTATCGGAAAAAATGTTGAAATAGAACTTGTAGAAGACTCATTTCTCTGAAATTTTGAAATTCCGCTTTTGAGGTGACTCAAAATACACCAGAGATCTAAAAGGTGCTAAAGTTAACGGTGTCAAGTTAGTTTCGTTTTGTTCGTTTATTTTCCTCCTTTATTTTTCGTGGAAAAAATTCGCGGTTCTTTTATAAATGTCGTACATTATAAAACTCTTTTCCACACCACCACTGGTGCTGGGTAAAGTTTAATATGCATTTTTTACGTGGTATCCTGAGTAGGTATAATCCACTGGCCTGAACAAGTGCATTTCATTCTATGATATTGTTATAACATTGGACACAAGTCTTTTATCTTGACTCTATTCGGTGCTCGCTTCCTCACTTTCGGAATCATTTGTAGGCACCTTGTACCTACCAATGTAGGTAGGGCAAAAAAATAAGAACAAATTAAATCAAGGATGGACCCATGTCAACGATTCCTCTATAAAATGTCGTAAATAAACCTTTTCAATTTAATATCATTATCGTTGCCACTGAAGTGTCATTCTGTTTAAATTTACAATGCTGCTAATAATTCCCAATTTCTGTACAAAAACATGGTTTTTGTGGTAAATTTTTTGTGATATATATAATTTTAACAAAAGCTAAATAAACCTAATTATGAAAAAATAAATAAAATATACAGGGTGTTTCAGTTTTAAATTGACAAACTTTGTGAATCAATAGAACTTTGAAAAATAATGTCACTAAGAAAGTCACAGGGAGTTAAAATTCACAATAAAGATATTTTTAAAATCTCTGAAACTAAAAAAGCTGTCCAAGCCAAATTTGGTACAGTTGTAACTAGTATCGGTTGCCACAAAATAGAGAAGTATCCAGCTGAACGAAAAACCAGTGGCGCATATATGGGTAATTAGTTATGGTAATTTAAGAAAAAAGTAGCCAGGCCCTGTGCAAGGTTAAAAGCTGCATTAATTTCGAATGTCCCCTTTTATTTTCCACCAAAAAGTATTCTTCATGTTTGTTCGTATCTGCTACGGTTTCATGGGAATTAAGTTTTTTTTTTCAATTCATACCTAAATATGCTTTTTTTTTTTTTTGAAAAAAGACATAGAAACTAAGCAGAATCGTTTGTTTCTTTGAAAGGAAAAGAAAACGAAATGTTTTCTTTTTACAGTATTGCACATCTACAGGTGTACCAAATTTGGTATTGAATAGCTTTTTTAGTTTCAGACTTATTAAAAAATATCTTTATTTTTGGGAACTTTAACACCCTGTAACTTCCTTAGGGAGCTCCAAACGGATAAATTTTATAGGAGAAAGTGGCATTATTTTTCAAAGTTCTATTTCTTCCCAAAGTTTGTCAATTTAAAACTTTAACACCCTGTATTCATTGTGAGTTGTAGTTACGCTATATAGGACGCTCCATAGGAAAAATCTTCTTGTAAATTAGGACTCCGATGTTATAATTTTATTAAAAGTATGATAAGAATGCTCTATATGTCACGAAGAAGCAATTACAGCAAATGTATAATATGCAATACCTACATATTAAATATTGAAAAATCTCCAACATCATATTCCGGTCATTCGGAATTCACAGTGCGGAATTTCATTAAATTAGTTTCTATTTCGCAGTGCAACTGGAATGCACCCGACATATATCATTTAGCTAAAAGCATATAGTGTAACACATGGCATTTAAAGTTTGACTTCCGTGCCAAAAGTCATCATTCAATAACTTTCATCTCTGCTGGGTGTTTTAATGGACGTTCCACAACTTGGTTGTCGTGCTTTTGCTATAGCTCTGCCATATTCGGTTTCGATTACGGGGCCGTGTCATATAGTTTTGCCTTCTCTTAATTTATATAAGAACGTTATGATTTTTTTTTATAATATAATGAAGAAATGTTCCTATCACACAATACTTTATTTACCAATACTAGTTTCGCATTATTCACTAAGAACTTGCATACTTTGATTTTATTATCTACTTTCTTTGAATACTTTTATTTTATTTTTGCTATTAAAAAAGTAAAATAATAAAACAAATTATATTAACCTCTGCCCTAGACCGATCACTAGGTATATATTGACGTGCGTATTAGAAGGTTTTAGAATAATGCCGGCATATCAAAAATTATCTTAGTCAAGGGTGGTTGTGGAATGTAAAACGTGTGTCTTACTTTAAATTTGAAATAATTATGTCACTGTCACACTGGCATCATCAATAACCTACAAATTTCATACCTATTTATTTCAGTTGTAAAACAATAATGAACTACAAATTATGAAATAACGGTTTTAGTAACAAGAAAAACTAAATTACAGTAATTGTTGGAAATGTCCCCCGTTTTGTTCGATGCACAAGTTGACGCGCCTCCTCATGCTGTGAAAAGCATTTTGCAGCATTTCTGGCGTTATGGTTGCACATTGCTGAACAATTCTTTGTTGCAGTTCTTGCAAATTATTTACCGGAGTTGCGAAAATCTTGTTTTTTAAGTAAGGAAATATAAAATAGTCCATAATTGTCAAACAAGGTGATCTCGGAGGAAACTCAACTTCTGTATGCAAACTTATCAGCCGGTCATCAAAAAACTCGCGGAGGAAAGCAATATTTTCTCGTGTAGTATGTGCTGTTGCACCGTCATGCTGGAAATAACCGTACCGAAGTTCATCATCGTTTAACTGTTGCACAAATTCAGCCAAAAAGTTGTGTCTGTACCTTTCTGCGTTGACGGTGAAATCGAAAAAAATTGGCCCAATTATTCTTCTGCGAGAAACTGCCATCCAAACACCAATTTTTGAGCATGTAGTGGCGATTCAGTAAAAACATGAGGGTTATCATTGATCCACATTCGCATATTTTGAGAATTGATGTATCCCGAAAGGTGGAACCACGCGTCAGAAAAAAAGTTAAGTCCAGAAGATCGTCATTCATTAAATTATTGACAAACCAATGGCAGTAAGCAAGGCGTCTGGGGTGGTCTGCGGGCAGAAGAGCTTGATGTGCTTGCATCTTATATGGATGCATGTTCAAGTCTTTCTATAAAATCTTATGACATGTTCCATAAGAAAGTCCAATTTCCTGAGAAAGACGTTTCAAAGATTTTGCAGGCTCCTCTTCCATACGTTGACGAACGTCATTGACAACTTCTTCTGTACGAACTCTTGGTCTACCAGCACCTTTTTTATGAGTCACACAACCAGTTTCGCGAAACACTTCAACACAATTTGTAAGGCACGCATAAAAATTGTCCGGTAATATTCCCACGTTTGGGAAGTGCTCTCGAAAATTGTCCAAACACAAACGTTGACTGTATTGCCAATTTCCATTAACTAGCGCACCCCTTCGAAAATAGACTTCAATCATGAAAATTTTGTGCTGTGTGGTAAGAGGCATGATTCAAAAACTGGATTAGAAAATTTCAGCACAATGACTTGACGACAGATTCTGACACAACAAAACATATTCAAAAATTTAAAGTAAGACACACGTTTTACATTCCACAACCACCCTTGACCAAGATAATTTTTGATATCCCGGTACTATATTTTATTCCAATGATTTTAAATTTGTACCCAACCATCCTTTAACTACTTCTACAACCCCTAAAAGTCCTAATTTCAATCCTTAAATCGTCCTATTTAAATAATAAAAAAATCCGAAAAACAACCCCTAAAAGCACCCCTAAATAAAAAAATCCTAATTTCAACCCTACGAACTTCCTACCCATAAATAATCAATAAACCACCCCTAAAATCTACCGAATCCTAAATGTTTTCTCCCCCCAACATCCTTTATAATAAATAACAAAAAATCCATAATCCACCACACTTAACCCACGCCATCCCGCACTGCTGTTAATATTAAAAAGCGATAGATGCCTGACATTGTTTTCTCTAATATAAACCGTCGCAAGCACCATCAGGTGGAGAGCCTCAGAGGAAACTCATCCCCGTTGACCGACACGACGAACTGATTTGAACTTTTGAACACGATTGAACTTATATTGTGACATGACACAATATAAGACCATAATATTTATGACAAAATTACCACCATATTCTCTCTTATTACCAATGGTGTAATACGAAAATTTTCCAAAATTCCATTTTGTATATTATACGTAGAGTAGCTGTATTGTAACTTTTGTAAATGGTCTTATATATTTTTATTTTTATGACAAAACTAACTGTAAAATTTTAAAACGTGTATCACCTATCAACATTTTTATATAAATGTTCTGTGAAATATAATTAAATTCTATCAATTAAAAAAGTACAGGTCATAAATTTTTATAACCTATGTAGATTTATACAATTTTAAAATAAAAAAGTTATGATTTCTCAATATATTGAACGTCTTGTATCAGTACAGAAGAAAAATTAACGTATCCTGCAAAATGTGGCAAGTGGCCCTGAATTTATATTAAAAGTCGAATATATTTATTTCCTGAATTTGAAATATTGCAGATTCCCAATCTGTGATCTGGCATTAAAAGTTTTTAATGTTAAAAGTTTGAGCTTCATTATATTGATTTAGGTGAGACACAATTTAAATTAGTAATTTACTTATATTTTTGTATACATACTTTTCCCATGGTTTTTAGATTACCATTCCATTAATAATTTTTGACAGTTTGTTCAATAAATTACATTACATGAATTTATGAGCTTTTACCTTCAAAAACTATGAACTTTCATTTGAAATGTGATGTGTGTTGAAATGTGAAATGTGTAATAAAGAAAACCTTTGAAAACAATCTAGAAGAAGGTGAAGAAAATCCAAACGTTTAAATACATGAGTTTTGTTATGA
This sequence comes from Pogonocherus hispidulus, assembly GCA_963924545.1. NCBI lineage: Eukaryota > Metazoa > Arthropoda > Insecta > Coleoptera > Cerambycidae > Pogonocherus > Pogonocherus hispidulus. Next base: position 19,067,286 of record OZ004696.1, read on the forward strand.
CGTGAGTGTAGAAGTAAGAGTAGAAGAAATAAGAAAGTCACTTCCACCAGGTTGCAACTCAGTTACAAAAAACAGTTAGGTTTCAACTTGAAATATTTATACTTTTTCGACAAAATTACCAAATCGTTCCATTTTTGTTTTCAATTAATCTACTGATTTAAGTCACACTACTATCAAATTTCCTATCTCGCAAGTTTCATTTTTTCCATGATTTCTGATGCGCCAGGCCCACGCGTAGATCTAAACAATTCATTCATTAAAACGAATATCAATCAATATTGCCTTTTGGAAAGGACGAGAGTTCAAGACCGGCTACGCAATTTCTGGCACTGATACAATATTTTGATAACATTTCTAACGCAAGGAAACTGTTATAATATAAATAACACAAGCACTAAAACACCGGGACACTCGAAGCTTCCAAATGATTCATTCAAACAGATAACAACAAAAACAAAATGGAAGTAAGGAAGTAACACGGAAAACGAATCCCTGACCTGGCAGCCACATGTGCAACAAGTGTAGATATTGTCTCATATTCCATTTCACTCATTTGCGTGTCACTGACAAAGATATCTAGATGTGCGATATGACGACGATTAAACCAGTCTTATAAAAAATTTACTATAATTCACTATAACCTGCGCCGAATGCATTATTTTTACTCAAATTCTATCCACCTGGCGCATAGTGACAAAGATAGATATTAGATCGACAGTATGAATGAATGTGAAACTCTTATTTATTAATTCTCTTTGCTTCTGTGTTTCAACTAAAAGTTTAAAATTCTTTAATTAGTCGGGAGCGCTGAGTGAAAATAAAAAAGTCGGATATCATCAAAAGTATATCAAGCTGAATTCAAATATAAGAAAAATTTACAGGGTGATCCATTAAAAGAATTGAACTTGAAGATGTGCCGATAGAGTGGACCTTCCTTTATGTTTCAAAATAGTTCTAAAATATGATGGTTTTCACATGGCATTATTTCCATAAAAGTATTTTTTCCCAAAACTCTGCAATGGGTTCGATATTAGACTTTGATACAGTATAGGGATACCCCGTTCAGACTGTTTTAAGCAACTTTAATATAAGAACAAAATTTGTTTTAATCTGAGCCTTACAACTTCGACCATTTTTTTAGTCAGTTTATTAAATGTTATACGAATAACGACCAGCATGCTTAAAGCGAACTATAACAGAAGCATAAAGTTAAAATTATTCAATTTTAAATCACTTTCACTTCACTTAATTCAATTTCATCAAATTATATGCTTTGTTCTAAAACTATTGCAGACACCCCTCTACAGAATAAATCACTTTATACTTTTGGTTTGTAAAATATAAATTGAAAACAACTTGTTTATGTTGAGATCGCATTAATAGGAATACCAGTCAGTTTGGGTTTCTATATTTTTTATAGTAGTATTAGAAAAATAAGTACGTATTTGTCGATTTTCTTCAAAACGACTTATTAAAAAAAATATTAAATTTTAATAAACAGTGTGACCTCCTTCACATGTACATGATTACACTGATTACGATGATTATCTATTTGAATTAATCTTTTCGAATAATATAATTTAGCAATGAAATTAAAATTATAATATGGTAATTATATTAAAGACAACTCATAAATCACCACACCATCAAGTAAACAGTAAACAGTCACAAGCCGGCAATCAGTGATTATGTAATCAATCACAAAAAGAAGTAAAAGTTAAGTTGATATTCTTCTTATTCTCTTAGGCGAACTGTATTAGTCTCGGTTCCTAATTCATTCCCAATAATTTCACACAGATCAAAAAGTAGGTACATATGATGTCATAATTATGTATAAATTATGATTAAAAACTACTCTAATTTAACTTTTATTAAAACAATAACTAATAGGGTAATCGAGTATTTTTATAATAATGCAATTTATAGCATTTCCAACATTTCGGTAATAGTAGCATTCCCCCTATTCCTACCTACCCCATTCTTGCCTAATTTGAATAATATATGTTCTTTTTGTTACTTATTTTAAACTATCTTATTAGAATTGAAAGGTTACTTTATTAGAACTAAAGAGAAATTAGAATTATTTTTTCAAATGTCACACTAATTAAAAAATAGTTTACTTTCATCCCTTATGGGACAAACATGAATTTTCATCTTTATGTTACATAATTTTTTGATAGGGGATTTATATTCACATGCGAAGAAAAAGTATGTACCTAAATAAATTTGATTATCTACCCATGCTACGTTTTTCTCAATAATATTCAAGATTTAAAAATTAGATGAAAACAAAACGATTTTTGTGTGTCCTTTCACCACTAATATCAGACGCATGAAAATTTCCACAATTAAGTCAGCCTTGAATTCTCCTTGCAAATGGTAGGATTGTGGGTTTAGCTTTATTCTGGTGCATTTCACGCAGTGTTAAAGCCTCAACATTCACGACAATAATGAGCGAAAAAGGGACCAGCGAATGTTAGAACAATGAAGGGGACGTTTTATTTAGTAGCTGACGAAATCTGTTGTAACAAGAGTTTAAATAACATTCAGCATTGTGTATTTTCACTGTGTTTTATCAAGTAGTTACTTGCGAGCTTTACACTAAAAATTATATGGATTATATACTTTAAAGTGATTATATATTTATTTTTTCACGTGAGCACAATTGGATACCTATTGCCTTGTATATAATAGTGTCTTATATGTTGTAGAGTAGGGAATTCTGAAAGAAACAGTTGGTATAATTGTAAAAACGAATGTTGTTTTTAAAACTCTAAGTCAGATTAGTCTATCATGGTTGAGAGCACTGTTAGTTGATTTTTCCACCTACGCCATGCTGGCGACTTCCGATAAAGTAGAAACCTGGCTGACGAATAATATACTTATTTCTTAGCATACGTCGAAATAATTTAGTGTTGATCGGGGAGTTTTCCCGACAAATAGTGGTTCCAGCATTCCTTTTTTATATTAATTGTTGAAGTTGAATTAAGACATTTGGTAGGATACTCGTTCAGTGTTCATATACAATAGTACGTTTATAATTAACTTTAGGTCTAAAACTAGATCATTTTGTTTCCAATTTTCATTTGAAAAGGAAGTATGTTTATACGAAAAGTAAAAAATAACAGAAAAGATGCTATTTTGTACTTAAATCTGCTTTTTTGTAATTTTAGTGTCAGGTGAAAATCTTGAAGGGGGTTGGAACCTTTGGTGTGAAGATACTGACGTAGTTTTCCACATAACACCAAAACACTATACTGCACTCGACGCGCGTTTCGCCAACTATGTTGACATCATCTAGAGATGATTCAAACTAAACATATGCTAACATTTTGTCCTATTTCTACCGATACTATTCCTACGATTTAGTGAACCGTCGCGACCGCTCAGTGAACCATCTCCACTGCTCAGTGAACCGCCGCGACTGATCAGTGAACCGCGGCTATATGGGATTGGCCTTCTGTCACCATTCATACTATTTTTACACTTTGTAATTTCCAAACTCTCAAAAGCATCCAGCTGTCTGGAATTTGTCACATTCCTAATTAGTCTCAAATTGCTACTATCTATTTTATGGTTGCTCTCAAACGCATGTTGGGCGACACTAGACTTATCTGTTCTACCATATTTGAGATGAGCCATATGTTTCTTGAATCTAGTTTGAATTAACCTTCTAGTTTGTCCAACATACTTTTGATTACAGTCTTTACAGCTAATTTCGTAAATCCCCGACTTTTCCTTAGTTTTTATTTTGTCTTTTGGATCGCCTAAAAGTTGTTGTAATTTATTTCCTGATGAATAAACCACTGACATACCTGTTATCTTTAAAAACTTTACCAAGACCATGGGTGAAACGAGGATCTTATGGAATAGATATGAATTTTAGGTTTTTCTTTCATTTTGAAAAGTCGAGGAATTTCGAAGTGTCTCTTTAAATTTACGTTTTCCTAATTATTTTATCAATTCAAGTTACAGAATATCCATTTCTCAATCACATTAATCAATAATCTATGCCTTTTTTTTTTAAACCTCTCCTTATTTAGAGAGAAGATTTATAGGCGAAGAGTTAAAAAGTTGAAACTGGCCATTTTATGTTGAGCACTGTTGTGATAGTTCTTAGGGATATATCTTAAAGTACTGGTATCTTTTCTGTATATGTCAAATTCTAACTTATTTTCACTATTTCTACTTATTAACACATCTAAGAATGGTAGTTGTCCAGAATTTTCGATTTCATATGTAAATTTAACTGACGCGAAACGACTATTTAGGTGAAAATATCATTTGAATTTTACACCATTTTAAAGGTGTACCATTTTAAAAAATAAAAGTCAATTGAACATGTTGTAATGGCGACGCTTAATGAGTCTTAGTAATAAAGGCGGGGTAAATTTTGAAAAAAGTGTAATTAATAAAATAAGTAAATCTACTCTGCTACTGCTATTGCTCCCAACTATTTAAAAATATCCTTCTCGAGGTCCTGCTGTCTGAATGTACACAGAGTTATATATTTTTGTTCCATATAAGAAGCCATAAATCAGCAAGTTTGGCAGTGCGCTTATATTTTCATCCATACATATACTTACCCCGTGCATTCGTCTGTCTTAATCTGAAATTTATAACGTTTTTTTCACAATGCATATTTCAGTATTTCGCTCACATGTGAAGGAACTGGAAAATAATATAACTGAACTCGAAGTGTAACGTGCCAATAAAGTATCCTCTTAAAAATTGATCCTCATCCATTTTGCAGTGAACATTACGGGTTACTTTTGGTAGTTTGTCGGAATAACAATCCGAGGAAATACATATTGTTAGAAAAATGTTTTTACTTCAATAATAGAAGTTATCAGAGGCGCAAAATGACCACACATTCCCTGCCCCAAAGTGATATCATTCATTTTAAAACGTCGTTTCCGTCTGATTCTCTTTTTAGAATTTTGTCGAAATAGCGGAGCAAAACGGTCGGAAAAGGATTGACTGCATGATGAATTACACGAGCTCTTATTGAATTTTCTACATATTCTTATAATACCATAATGCAGACATCGTTTGTTGTTTTGATTGATGTCCTAAGATAAGTAGGCGTCTACATTGAATTTATGTTTCAAGCCATTGTTCTTAAAAAGTTTTTTAGAGTAATGTTAGCAAATAATTCCTGCATGAATAATAATCATGCATTGTCACAAATTGTTAATTAGGCAGTTAATAGAATAATAATTGTCAGTAGACATCTCCGTCAACTTAATTTCAGCAGTCATTGTTTCTTTCATTTACATTTCAGCAATATATTATAAATATCAACAATGCAATATTCTACTATTTCTTCATCACTTGTTTGTTTTTTTTATTACCTACACTTATTTTACTTTATTATTTCTTAATATATGTAGGTATCTTTCTTTGTGGTTTGTTCCTTTAGCAGTTTACGAAATATAAAAGTTACACAGAATTTTCTCTTGTTTTCCTATTTCTAGCTTTACGAATATGTTATTATAAAATGATAACGATCAACGATTGCTGGGAAACTTAATTTTCAATTTACTCTTATATTTATCAATATACGAGTAGTTTGATTCTATTAACATAAAATAAATTAACAAATAACTACGAATAGTAAGAATACTTTATATCCTCCATCTACAAACGCCTTATTTAAATAAAAATTAAATATATAAAAATAAAGAATTATGATAGTCAGTGAAGTCAGTGTAATTTGAAGAAGATGTTAAAGTGAAAAAACTGCTCCGTGATTTCATAACATACGAAAAATGTTTTTCTTATCTTAGGTATAATTAAGAATTGTTTCAAATTATTAGTTACAATTCGAACTCGACTACAACTCTAAGAATTAAATTGTTCTACAAAATTATATAGTTGTTATCTACTTGTTGATTATTTTTCACGTACACCCTGTATATAAGTAGGGGAGACCGGGGCTAGTTGGCACACATTTCATACTTTATTTTTTATTTAGCACTACAGACAATTGAACTGAATTACAAAATATGTAGAACAGATTTGCATAATTTCTCTACATTTTAGAATATTTAAAGTATCTTTATAAAAAACAGTTAAATAGTTACAATTTTTTAAAAACATCAGTGTAAGTGTGCCAACATACCCCAACTTGGGGGTAGGTTGGCACACTAACTGGGGTTAGTTGGCATATGTGAGTTATATAGATAAAAACAAGTGTTTTCATAGTTTTTAAAATTTATTATCTACTAAGAGAATACAAAATAAAATAGATTAGAAAAACGTCTAAAACTAAAACAGAAAGTAGAATAAAGCTTACAGTTATGTAAACACAAAAAGTTAATAGTTAGTCAGAATCATCCGAGACACAATTTGAGCATATGTATGGCGGCTCTTTTTTAGTGTATGCCTCATGAGACCAAATATGGCATGACACACACTGAACCCATTTTTCCTCCCCTGGTTCACTGCTGGTAAAACTGTCCATGCAGACCAAGCAAAAAGTTTCCTCCTCTTCATCAGAATAAGATTCATCTGCACAAACATGTTTAACGGTCTCGATTTTCTTGTTTAACTTTATTTTTCCTTTTTCATTTTTATTTTCAAATACTGCCTTTTTTGCCTTTTCGGTTGCAACTTCCTTTTTCTTTTTAGAAGCATTCTGCTCTTCTTCCAAATCATCTTTGATTGGGGTATCCGTAAGAATAGCTGTGGACCTTCTTTTTCGCCGCGAAGTGCCAGTTTTTCTTGGTGGAGCTTTTGGGAATGGGGGTATGTCTTCCGGTGTAGGTAGTGGTGTATAGTATTTCTACCTTGAGGTAAACTGGGTTCTGAAAAATCTATGTCGGGTGTAACCAACTTTTTCAATTGGCGAATTGTTTGCTTTTTGGCAATATTTGGCTAAAGTTCTAAATGCTATGTCGAAGTCTTTGTGGCAACACTTCGTATTGACCTGCCTTCATTCTTTACCATTTCTACAGTTGTTGCAATTACATCAGTGGGTGTTGTACCCCTTACAGTTTTTTTTTGTAGATTCTCATATCTAAAACTGTTTTTTTTTTTATTATTTTAAATTTTGTTAGTTTATTTTTAAATCCGAGGTTAGTTGGCACACTGTGTCAACGTGCCCCGAGACCAATGTGCCAACCTGCCCCGACACAGGTTTTATAACAACACATATTTTTTCCAAAAAACAAACAATCATTTGATAACTTTGCCTAGCATAATATGTCAACTAGCCATCTAGCAAGGAATTGCGGTGAAAAAATCAAGTTAATACGTTATATTAAACAGATTATCCATAAATCTATAAGGGGACAAAAATTTACTTACTGGTATTGAAAACAAACGAACACAACTAACAGGTGTTCACCGCGTGACTTTGCGCGCGCAATTTTTTACATGGTTGAAGGGAGTTGTCGATTTTATATTTTAATGGTATTTGCGTTTATACATTCACACCAATGGCAGATATAAGCATTGTGCCAACTTGCCCCTGTAGCCAACTAGCCCCAGTCTCCCCTACTTTTGGATATCCCGCTATTATTTCTACCGAAGCAGAAGAAGATTCCTTGAATAATTATTCTCATTTACCATTAACAACTAATAACTTTAATTGCGATTTTCAGTTTACTTCACCCCTAGAAGGCTCAGGCTCACCTGCAATTCTATGACGAAAAATCTTCATTACTACTCTAAAGTAACATAAAATAGTCTTAATTAAAATAGAAAAATTATGGAATACTCAGGAGGATAAATTTATTACTGTGCTATGTGCTCAGTTTATACATCTATACGGGGTGTCCCAGTGTGAGCGTACAAAAATTTACCAGGGGTGGACCAAACCAAAATAAGAATAAAAATTCTTATAAAAAAATTTCTCTGATGAACGTCTAACGAGTTACAGGGTGATATTTTGGAAAAAACAACAATTTTCCGCAATAACTTAAAAACCGTTTCGTAGATTTAGGTAATTTTTGGGTGACATGTACATCTATTAAAGTTCATTAAAACTACATGGTATCATATTTCACTGTATCTCACCACTACAAACATTCACATATGCCCCTTTTAGGCAATCATCTCGCCAGATCATTCATCGATTCCGATACCTATGGCAATCTGATGAGATCATAACAAGATCGAAACCGGTCATTGTCTGGTATTTGGTTTTGATGAAGGATGTGGCGACACCCATGGAGATGTTGATGTATGCAACGCCAGTCGGGGCATATTGTCCGTGGAGTAGTTGTTTTCGGTATCTCCTTCAAATACATGGTGTTTGTTTAACTCTGACACCTGTGGTGACCTAGGCCTATTCTTCCTTATGATGATCTTGTCTTCATAACTCTTGCATATCCTACTTTTCCTACTATCCTACATTTTCTAGTAAATTGAGTGTAAAGTACCAACTACATTCCTTTATACAGAAAAATACATGCAAAGGAAGTCATAAGGAAGAGTAGACCTGGGCCACCACAGGTGTCAGAGTTAAACAAACATCATATAATTTTAATGTACACGTCACCCAAAAAATACCTAACGATTTTTAAGTTATTGCGGAAAGTTGTTTTTTTTTTCAAAATAACACCCTGTAACTCGTTAGGCGTGCATCAAAGAATTTTTTTTTATAAGAATTCTACTCTTATTTTGGTCTGGTCCACCCCTGGTAAATTTTTGTATGCTCACACCGGGACAGCCTGTATAGAACAAGGATTGTCCGAAAAATATATTCAAACTTAGTCAAATTTTTGCTACCTACGGTGTACAAAAATAATCGCTATTTATTTCACCACAGTCAGTGGCGAGAATCGCTGCTTGAGAACATAAAATCACACACTTATTTTCTTTCTAAACCGATGTCCAATAGATCTTTTAAAACACTTTTCAATAGACATTTTCGATGGTCACAAAAACTATTTATTGAAGACTAACATTCTTTATCTGGATAACTTCCACGGTATAAAGGCAGGTATACGTGTACAAAAGAACTGTAATATAATAGTTTTCACATTGACAATTTCTTAGATATTTCTTGGAGCTTTTCTCTAATAATTACAGTTTACCTGACCACCTATTATTCACTGAAAGCGTAAATGATTACGTCAACGAAGAAACTTTACTTGTAAGGATTATTTATGCGACATTTGCGTGAGAAAACTAAATTTTATTGCGCTGTTGAAACTGCTGGTATCTCACGATGTTGCATAGACACCATACAATTTTTTTAAATAATTAGGTAGTTCCTGTAAAACTACTGTTATTATAGATACCTACATTTTTTATGAACACTTCCGTTTTCATTAGATTCTAACGAAATGCACTTTGATATCATTTGGTTTATAGTTTATACTTGAATATTTTTAGAAATAAATCACATGCTTTTAAAAGCAAGATAATGGGTAATATAATAATGGATAATATATAGAGCTAGAATTTTGAAAATTTGCATGGGAGGCTAATAGGTGGCCTTGACTTTTTTATAAATATTTTTGACTTCCTGTCACCTCCGGTTATACCGAAAATAGATACCAATGACACAGAAAACGTTTCAGATGCTCTTGAGATGAACTTTATCACATTCACCATAAATGACTAGTAAAAAAGAAATCTTCATTATTTAATCCTAAACGCCACATTACTTAAGAGCAAATTACGAGATAAGTTGATTAAAATATTGTTTTATGTCTGTTAGTTACAAGTAGGTAACTAGATAATTTTAGATTTGCGTTCGATCGCCACAAAAATTATTTATCCTAAGAAAAAACAGTTTTTCAAAAAGAACTCAAAAAGGGTTTACTTTAGGTATAACAAGTTATACACATAACTTCATTATTTTTTTTGCATTAATTGCATGGAAGTAAAAAAAATGGGTGTTGTCATTTAAAAAAATTGAGTTTTTGCAAAATGAGTTTGCAACCGAATTTTTTAAATACCCATTAGCAAACCCCTTTACGTCAATTAAGTGCCCTTGACATTCTACATTCAGATTGCGAGTCAATTGTTTTTCCTGATGAGATGATTTAGAAAATTTCAAATATATCGTAAAACCTTGCAAGTGATAATATTTTTCAAAAAACCTAAATATCTCAAAAACCGTACATTTTAGGTATAGGGAATTATTTATAAAATGGGCCTTAAATTTGTGAGGGAATTAAAAAATCCAAAAATTTTGTAAATTGAGTACTATAATTAAAATTAAATTGTCTACTCTTAGGGTGCGTTGTATCGCAGGCAGTTAACCAACGGATCACGAAACTAGAGATCAAAGTTTGATCTCAGATCAGCCAATATTCTGTTGTATGGACTTCAGTCAGATCAAGTTCAACTGATCCGTCGGTTTCCGTTTTTCTGTAGTGTTGGCTATTCTGCGAACGCTAAAGCGCATTGCAAACTTATTGATTTTATTGTCACTGGCCTGCTATTGGACGTATCGGGCACCTGTTGAAACATATGAAAATAATGCGGGGATTCCTAACAATTTATGGTCGAAGGGAATTCCACGACCTTACTTACCTTACGGAATTGCAATATTTTGTACTTATTACATTCTTGATAATTATCACACATGAAAGAACTTCATGAATTAGATGTACAACAGAAAAAATTGGAAATTGAAATTTTGAATAAAAAGAGTTGAAAATTATTTTTTCTATTTTTTGATAAACTTAATATTTTTGAAATAATATAGAAATTAAGTAAAACCAGTTTTTGTATAATTAGGTATTTTTATTAAAAATTTTTCTTACACTAATGCCTGAAAGTAATTATTAATTAAATTATGCCTATAAAGATTATTGTTATTTATATTATCATCTTGTATATGGTCAGGATTAATATTTTCCATGAACTGCATGGCCTCTTCGACATTTTCATCTGGCTCAAGATCAGGTTCGCCCCTCTCACATGCAATTAAAATTCACTCCCATTCCCATTAAATTACTTACTTATTTTTAAAGCAAGGTAAATCTTCATTTATTTCCTCTAGTATGATTCACCGTGTCTTTTGATAGTCGAATCGAAAACAAAATGATTTGTTTTTTCACGAAAAATTTTAGTTTTTCGTAGAAAAGCTTCTATTTCAACTAATTCTAAAAATCTTCATCATCAGCCAAATTTTCTAAAATATCTCTTCCAAAATCCATAGTATAATGATATTAATCCACAAGCAATAAAGTTAAATAAGCACACGAAATACGGAAATCACAAATGTAAACTATGTACATAACCTCAAATTTGTACTGATCCTCAGTTAACTAGCTGTTTTCCACCGGTTCCGTGATCGCTAGTTAAACCATGGATCAACGTTGATCTGTTACCATACAACACGTTTTTGTATCTTGATCTTCGATCAAGCTGATTCACAGATCACCGACAAGTGAACTCGGACGATACAACGCACCCTTAGAGAAAGAAGGCTGGTTTCCCAGGGGTGGGTTGGCAACCATCCTGGCGATGGCCTAGGATGGGAAGATTATCAGCTTGATGTTAATTTAATAGCTTAAAATCAGTTGATTAACTGTCCCCCTAACTAATGAGGTTTTCCAGATTTCTCTCATTCCAATAATAAATAATGGTGGTAAGGATTACCAACCTAAGTCATTTCTGAGGCGTAAATGCGGCCCGCGAAATAACAATATGCCGACTCCTTTCCCATACAAGTCTCATACTTTCGGACTAATCCATGTGATTAGAATGAGGAGAATTATTATTATTATAAATGGGACACCCTGTATTTTTTTTACATATTTGTAAAAAATTTGTTTTACGGATACGCTATATTTAAGAGGAGATTTCCTTAATATTTTGTCGGTAAATGACAAAATTTTGATAACTTAAATTAGGTAATATAAGGTTTTATGAGTGTATCTCTAATAATACGGGAGATATGCCAAAAAAAGTGTGCCATAAGAGCATAAGAGTAACGTGCTAGAAAGAGTATATCGATCGATTCGTTGCTAGGCACATAATCTTTCTCCAACACATCGTTGCTATGGCCTACTTTTTTGCGCATATCTCAGGAAACTGAAGGTATTTCAAAAATTCCGGCAATCACTATTTAATATATATTTTGTACTATAGTATGTTTTGTTTTAACATTTTAGTTAATATAATCTTAACCTAACTTATTTTAAGAAGAATCTAATTTCTCTATAGCCGTGCATATATAATTCTAGATCAGAAACCTAAACAAAAAGTTATGAAAAGAAGGTTAAAATACGTTCTAGAAAAAATTCTAGGTTTTTCATGAAATATCAAATTACAATAGGTGCTTATGGCATATACATACACTAATCCCTAAAGCTCTTCCACATAGGCTTAGATTTGCGTGCTTAAAATCGTATTGTGTTACTAGAACAGTAGAAAAATACTATTATGTAATCAGTAGAAATCAGTTTTAATACGCATTTGACAAATAAAGAAATATTGTGTGCTGTGTGCATGCGAATCGGTCATTTTTACTATCATGAATTAATATTTTCGGTGCAACACGGAAATACGCATTTAAAGTACTTTGTTTATCAAGAAAGAAAACTAGCTTTAGAGAACAATCTACCAGTATTGGCACGCTATATAAGGGGAGATTTCAGTTAACCTACATTTCCTTAATATTTTGTCCATAGATGACAAAATGCTGTTGACTTAAATTAGGTAATACTTTTAGTTCCAAATGGAAACTAAAATTTAAAAGCTCATATATACCATAGATAGGTACTATCTGAAAATGACTTCCAACGTAAAATCATCATAGGATAGATGCATAGGTTGTGGTCACCCAGAGACTAATAACCGAATAAATTTGATTCTATTTGATTTGAATAATCAAATCGAAAACAAGTTCTCCTACTACTTTAATCTTTTGTAGACCGATATTGCGTATTTCGCATTCTATGAAATAGACAGGGTTTATTTAACAGTCTTGTTTGTCTTGTTTTCCAATCAAATGGTACACAATTTTTGCTCATTGCTCTAGTTGTGGCCACTTGGTGGCCACAAATGGGGCAGGGATACTAGTTATGGCCACATATTGGAAAGAGCAAAGAAATACTAAATGAAGTATAATAAAAATAAAAAAACCTGTTATTTATTTTCAGAGAAATGTCTACGAGGAAACTATTTCAGTATTTAGAAAATGCCATGAGAAATGCCATCTAAAAACAAAAAATAAAGGGAGAACTGCAACAAAAGAAGTTATTGATGAGAAAGAAATTATAACAGAAGAGAGAGTGTTCATAACTAATGTGCGAGATAATGAAACTGTGAATGGAATAGACATAAATGAAGAAGGAACTAATACCGAAATTGTTCCCGGTGAAAAAACTAATACCAACAAGACCGAAAAAGAAAATACTAATCAAGCACTACTCTTTAAGAAAAAAATTATGAAAAACGGGATGGAAAAAACTGAAGTAAAGACTGAAGAAAGCTAATCTAATAAAGACAAAACCAATAAAGAGGAATACAACAAACAAATATTATTACAGCCAACAAAATTGACGACGAAGAAACCAATTGAGAAAAGACTGAAAAAGAGACTGATGGAGACAAGACTGAAGAAGAGACTGATGAAAAAGACTGACAAAAACCGACGAAAAAATTTATGACAAAAAGATGCAAAAGAAAATAATGGTGAAAAAGAAACTATTGTTGAAAGATTAAATTATTTTGGAAAAATTAATTTAGAAAAAACCAAGAATATGACTGACAAGAAAAATAGTAACAACAACAATGAAGGAAACTAAATTTTGAATATCGGATCCTATGTTATTGTTAAATATGAAAAACAATTTTATCCAGCTAAAATTGTTAATAAAGAGAAAGATGAATTTTATTGTTGTGCAATGGAGAGAAGTGAAATTACATAATGGAAATAGCCCGATCCCCCAGACCTTCTCTGGTATAATAAGCAAGACCTAACTTTAAAAATCAATTTACCTTAATTTATTAACACCAGGGAGCGGATTCTGTTCCAGAAATTACATTATTTTTACAATAAATTGCCTAATGGTAAATAAGTGGCCACAACTGGCAGACATGTACTTCCTTCGGATTATATTCAGGTCATCTTTGTTGGGTCATCTAAAAATTTTAATATCTTTTATCACTTTTCCACTTAAAAATACCCAATGATATCATTTATGTAATTTTCTATACTTAGATCTTATTAGTTTTTAGGCTAATCTTAATCAAACTTGAAAATTTTCTTAAAGTAGCCACAATCAAAAGCATCTACCCTAAATGTTTGATTCTCAATTTATTACTAACTGTTTTATGTAAGAATCTTTAAATTAAATTGTACTTGTTTGTTGTTTTGATACAAGTAATCCGTGTAGACTTTTTATATACCAAATACAGTATCATAATACATCAAAAATGGTATTCTACATTACCTATTTGGATTATATTAACAGAAAGCTATGACTTTACTTAAATCATTTTTAATTTCTAATGTAATATTTGAGAATATAATAATAATAATATTCCTTTCTCTAACTTTTAGCTGTAATATGTAAAATTATTACAAAAGTTGTGTTAAAGTTGCATTAGTTATAAATATTTTACTACCTATAAAAACTTTTATTGACTGGCCCTTTTAGATAAAACACACCACTTGCAAAATAAGTTCCCGCTATAGTATATAATCCTGTGCAATAATCATTAACAAGCGAGTCCACGTGTTCGCAAGTTTAAGAGGGAAAGCATGCTGCTGCATCTTGCCTTATCTGGGGTTATTTTTTGGGTTAGAATAGGCCTATTCAGTTTAGGGATCTTTAGATTGGAACACCTGCCGTCTGCATCTTTTTCAATCCGCTAGGCCACTTCAGTAAATGGAAGGGACTCTTGGGAATGCCTTTTAAAGGGTCAATAGTAAAATTTTATATTCTGGGAGAGGTAAAAATATTTACTTAACATTTTCGGGTAAAAATATCAACATTAGTAAAATATTTTTGTAGATATTAAGCATAACTGGATATGTTGACGTATATAACTCCTTGATAAATATTTTAGAAAGATATCATGTCGCTGATTCTAATTATTAGTTGATATGGCCATTCCTCAATTTTTTATTAAATTTGATGTAATTTATTTAATTTTTATTACCCTTATAACCTATTTTGGCTTTAAATTCCTTTTTATTTTAAATATTTTGTATATTAAAAAACCAAATATACCAATGTCTATGTATCAGCATATCTGGGTATTTTAGAAATCTGTTGGTTACAGATACTTTATCTGCATATCGATGAAATGAAATTCAAAGAATTCACAGTTTTATCAACGAAAATGATCTGTTATTTTGATCTATGTGTCTTTATTCGTTTTTGTTGTGTTAAACTGAGGATTCTAATAGCTACTAAAACTGCTTTATCTACTATTTCTACTACTATTACTACTTTACTATTTCTTCTATGACATTTTATTTATTACCTAGGTGTATTTTGAAAATGATTTTTCTCCTGAAACAATTCATGTAAACCTAACCCAATTACATCGAAAGCAAACAAATTGAGTTTTTATTCATATCAGTCCATAAAAAACCTACACTGAGAGATGTGTTTAGTAATACTAGGTGAACTTCAGGGTATGACTAATAATTGGGTGTTGAGAGGAGTAAATGGAGTCTCTAGAAGTTTCTGGATTGAATTGTTTAGTAATCAGAGTTAAAATAAAAGGTAAAATTAAGATTTAATTAAATCAAATGATATAAATTAAGATATATAAAATAGTTTATTAACGTTTGTTCATTTGATAGTTCATGTTATAATCTGTAATCTAATTAGGCTAATTAGCCGATCAGCCCTATTATCTATCATTTGATGTTAAATAACATCAATGTTAAGCTTTACAGTCAACTAGAAATTATTATTTTTCAAAAACGTGGCTTCTGATTGGATATAAACTTAACAGCTATTGCTATAAAATAACATACGGGATATGTTTTTCATGATCTATAATTTCTTTTAGGATTACACCACCTGTAAAATATCTATGATATCTATATATCAAAATTCTATGATATAGATTTTTTTTATAGATAGATTATTTGTGGCCAATAAAATCTATAAAAAAAAAATCTAAATCATAGAATTTTGATATATCATATGTTATGATTCCACTACAGTCCACCGCTCTACCAACTGAGCTATCAAAGGTTTTCATATCATAGATATCATAGATATTTTACAGGTGGTATAATCCTAAAAGAAACTATGGATCATGAAAACGCTCCACAAATAAGTTAAAGACATAGACTTGAATGTCGATATACGTCGCTACCGTGACGCGTCTCTACCATCGAATACAGTGTAGTAGTATATTGTGCATTATGTGCATCTAGTCGTGTTCGTTCCTTATCTGCTTCCCTTAAAAACACACTTTCCTCTCTACAACAACTGGTTTTTGAATATATAAGGAAACATGCCATTTATATACCTAAGGATTTTTTTATCTTCAACTTCAAAGAGAACCAGAAAAAATCTTGTGAGGAATATTTTATACCAAGCGCACTGAAGCTCTATCTAGTTTTGAGTAGCACTGGCACATTTATTTTTGTAGTATTGGTATAAAAAATGTAAGGAAATGTGGTGTGGTAAGAAAACGTGGGACGCGGTCAAAATTTAATAGCGGGCGTCTTATTTTCCTATTTCAGTTTTTTATGGGTACTTTAAGTTATTTAAATAAGGCACTGTTAGCATAAAATTATACAGATTTCTGTGTAATAAGAAACTGTTATTTAAAATACCAATTTCATATTGAATTTAATGAATATTGGAAAATATAATATAATTAATAATATATTTAAAGAAAATTCAATCTCAAATTGCCAAATTGCCTTAGTTTTTATAGAATTACCCTGAGGAAGATTCAGTGCAAGAGGATGATTCAATAAATAGCCGAATCATAACTAATTTGTTGTAAACATGTTTTTTTAAAACACAGCATTTTTGTTTTTTTGATTTTGAGATATTTGAGATGTTATGACCTCAAAGTTAAAATATATCATGACACCAAAAAACAAATAATTCTTTCATGATCCAGAATTAATTTTAATAATAATTTATACAGGGTCCTGCACCACAGCTCCCTTCTTTTGTAGCTCATGAACCGGTGCCTTTATAAATTTCGTTCAAATTTGACTGCAAACTATTCGTAGAGAGGCACATTTTGAAAATATTTTCAAATATACAGGGTGCTCTAAAAACATGTACCATACTAAAGTTATGTTTTTTTAAATGGAACACACTATATATTTTTGCATTTTTGGATTCTACCTGAAATTCTAAACACATTTCATTTAGGATGTCCTATACCTATCTTCAACTGTTTTTGAAATATTGACAGGTGAATATTGACATTTTTGCAACTTTGACATCCTGTAAAATCTAAGCGGTTTGAGATCAAGCAAAACGGTTTGCACATTCCTATCTTAACTTTTCATAAGCTATCGTTTGGTACTAATTTCAGAATTATCCAAAAATTTTAAATTTTCTGCAAATTTTTAAAATTTTTTATTCCTGTATAAATTTGAAATTAGTACCAAACGATAGCTTATGAAAAGTTAAGATAGGAATGTGGAAACCGTTTTGCTTGATCTCAAACCGCTTAGATTTTACAGGGTGTCAAAGTTGCAAAAATGTCAATATTCACCTGTCAATATTTCAAAAAAATGTTGAAGATAGGTATAGGACATCCTACATGAAATGTGTTTAGAATTTTCTGTAGAATCCAAAAATGAAAAAATATACAGGGTGTTCCATTAAAAAAAACATAACTTTAGTATGGTACATGTTTTTAGAGCACCCTGTATATTTGAAAATATTTTCAAAATGTGCCTCTCTACGAATAGTTTGCAATCAAATTTGAACGAAATTTATAAAGGCACCGGTTCATGAGCTACAAAAGAAGGGAGCTGTGGTGCAGGACCCTGTATATTAAAGGTACGGGTAGGTACAGTATAGTAAATAAATATATTTTCCTTAATTGTATTTTTTAGGTATTTCACAAATATTTGCAGTTACTGAAATAAGAGGAGCTTTTCTATCTAAAAACAATACTCAGGAATCTTATCCTCGTATTAAAATTGCAAAAAGACAGCTATTAAAAAAGGGAAAAGACACACCCCATAATAAATGTCACTCTTGAAGGCAATATCTAAATGTTTAATGTCGTTACAGTCACCGATTTCTCCGCCAAATACCTATATTTCAGTTACCCGAATATAATCAAAGAGAAATATCAAAACTGCATTGTATTTTCTGGTGGACCTACTAAGGGTTTTGGCTCCTTATAGAAAACTATTTTGGAAATATGTTTATGTAATTTTTCTCTGACTTTGGTGACTACTAAACTAAACTTTTCTTTCTGACTCTTATTCTGGGATATGCTGTTAACTTTCTCTATCTCTTATTCTCATCTTGATGAGGAGACCGGAAGTCAGAGACTTGTGTGTGAGAGGGAGCAGCATATTATTCTCGGGACGCGAGTGCGCCCAGAAACTACTTAGGATATTATAACTTTAACTACCATTTAGCACGATAGTAACGGAAACCTGGAAAACCTTATTAATTAAAGTGAACAGTAAGTGGTTAGCCATTTATAAAACGATATTGCAGCACTAGTTGCATATTAAGAACGCTAACAGTTTTATGCACACAGATTTAATTCAGGAGCAATTAGAAAAAGTTGAACGGCAGTGAGATTCGAACCGTGGCGTCGTCAACCGCGGAAGATGATTAAAAACTTGACGTTTTTAACCGCTCGTCTATGAAGCTCTTTATATAAGAGATGTTTGCAAAGTTCTTCTGGGGAAATTCATATGAACGAAACGTAAGCATATACATAGAACAAATATACAGCGAATCACGCGATCACTACTCATTAGAATATCTCAGAGTTTACTTTCATTTGAAAAGTGAAAATTTTGATACTAGAGTCGTCGACTATGCTCTCTTCAAATAAAATATTGATGTCCTTGTGGCACTTCCGGTTATACCGGAAGTTGCTTTCAACTTTATTACTTTAAAAGGGACCTTATGTAAATTTTAAAATTTTTAGATACATTATTTTAGGAAGAATTTTATCTGATTTCCCTATGTCTAAGTCAAACGATGTTCGACATATTTAGAGATTGTTCAACAAACTAGTTATTACATTGTCCAAGTTATGACTGCCTATTTCTTACATCGTGTAAGAGACCTGGGCTGAGAGGCAAATTCTCCAGTACTGGCAGGAACTACCACGATTAGTTCATTCGAAGGCATTTATGGTAAACCCTTCAAAAACTAAACTAAAAAACTTAAGTTAAGTAGGTTTCACCTACGAACTCTATTGGCCTATATGCGGGTCACTGCCGTTTAAAATATCATCTGAGAAATTCGGCCTAGCAGAAGATGCTGAGTACCGCCTATGCTTAGAAGATTATGAAACGGCAGAACACATATTGTACACCTGCCCCGCTGGTGAAAGGATCAGATACTCAGTATTTGGCAAAGGACAACTTCTGCCAAAGGATCTGAACAAATTCTCACCTAATAAGGTAATCAGCTATATAAAGAATCTGGACCTGTTGGGTGAAATATATGTAGGTGTGAGCCACAATAGACCACATGGTCGCGGTGGAGGGTGGTTTTCAGCCCACTCACTTTTGAACCTAACCTAACCTAACCTATATCGTGTAAGATAAACTGGTGATATTGTGACTGCTGAAGGGAAATTGGTGAATACTTATAATTTGTAGAGGTAACTTAGAAGCTACGTCATTTTACACAGAGTAATAAAATTAAATATCGAATTAGTTAAATATCGAATATTTAATGACTTTTAATATCTAATAATTTTCATATCTTGAACATGTTTACGCTCAGAATTTTATTCTTGCAGAATTGTATTCTATATCGATCCATATTACATGTTATCTAACAACTAAACATTATAGTGGCAATCTAATTAAGTATTTATAAAAAAGGGAAAATACTTAATCAAATATTGAAATTTTGAACTTTGAACTGAATCACTGAAAGTCCAATGGAATTAGAAACAAAATCTGTAGTGTTTTCACTGAGAAATAGGTACCCCAATTTGCAACCAATGAACAGGAAGAAGTTAAGCAGATTTCTAGAAAATAACTTAATCTGTACACAAACTTTCTTTTCAAATATGTATGAATATGGAGGGTGTTCCATTAACAATTATTTGGGCATGGTAAACTATAAAAACCCCATAGATTTTTATGTTGTTAGTTGTTACAGCATATTTTTAGCTATTTATCAATTTTCTAAATTACCTATTGCACAATGGGACGAAAATAATGTCAGAGAGCTAAGAAGCACTGTGATTCTAATATTATTGTTTGTATTTGTTTGTATCTTCGATACTTAGGTACATTAATTGTTTACTTCCGGGATTAAGTCACATGGTAGTGTTAATTTTGCACACATGCATTTGAACTATTGCTGACTATACTGCTTCATATCGAAATACGTTATAAAGTAGTAAATTATTAATAATTTCTGAACGCACAATAATTACCTAATGTTTAACAAATCATTAATAACCAGTTAATAATAATATCAGCGCTCTGCATCATACATTGTAAAAATAGGTATGCAAATATTTATATTAAAATGATTCACAACACACCGAGGAAACACACATTCCCGACAAACTTTATGTAAAACATACAACATGAACATTTTCCTTTCATAACATAACATACTTGAACAAGGAAGAGCAAATTAATCAGGGTTAATATTAGAATATAGTATAGTCTAAAATAAAAAACCTTCACACGTGCCTATATCGTATTTGGATACTTGCAGCATATCTTAACATAATATGTTCGCATTATAATACTATTAACTGATAGGTACCTTTGCATACAGGGTATCCGAAAATAGTTTAAAAACTGTAAGCATTAGGTGAGGGAATAGTTTCGCTCAACTCTTCCGAGATGAATTCAAGATTAGTTCTTAAGGAATAGGAATAAGGTACCATTGCATCAAGAGGTGTTTTGTTATATTTGGTGTTTGAGTAGGAGAGATAAGTTTTAGAGAAGGTATTATTTTGCTCTCAGTGGAAGTGATTAAAGTACTCTAATGTACTACGAGCTATGGGTGGTTATTACTTTTATAGAAGGTGATTCAATTTGAAAAAATAATTTTATGAGTACACCACATCTGCACATTCCAATTTCTCTAAGGGCAATTATTCCAAACTAAAACCAAAAAAAAGTACAAAAAATAACCAAAAAAAAAAGTAAAAAAAGGACAAAAAAATGTGTCCAAACAATTATTTAATTTTTTCTTTTTGGTAAAGGATTGCCAAGGAACCAAGCACGAGTTAGCATTTTTTTATTGGCTACGTTATTAGAGGAGGATTTTATTGGTTACTATTCATAGGCTTGGTAGTTTATATGAATAATATTAGTCCATTAAATTATAGACAAGGCAATAACTAAGAATACATCAAAAGATGTATTCTTTTGATGTATTGATGTATTGATGATGTATTGATTGATGTATTGTACGATGATGATTGATGTATGATGATGCTGTATGATGTATGATGTATGATTGATGTATTGTATTGATTGATGATGTATGATGTATGATTGATGTATTGTATTGATTGATGATGTATTGATGTATTGATGTATTGATGTATTTGACAGATAAATGCAGAAAGCCACATCTTCTTGGATATGTAGGCGGTTCTTTGGTGTTTTTCCATCTCGGTACTAGAAAGAATAAAGCATATTTATATTTTAAATTTAATCTAAATATAATCTAATTTTTAAAAATTAGATTGAAAACAGTTGATTGTTACGTTGTAGTTAGTTTAGTTTAGATTTGTAGAATTGCGATTTCTTTCACTAGCCTGCACAGTAAATTTATTTTGAATAGTAAACAGATATTATTAATTAATTCAATGAAATTAATTTATCTGTCGCAACTCACGACATAAGTGCCTCTTGTATGTAGTATTAATTAAACGCCTTAGGAGTATTAAATTTTCATTTAAATTTGCTGTTAGTCGTTCAGTGTAAAATTAATCAGCCACTTAATTATGCATAAAAACCCTAATTGGTTATTAAATTTCTGGTCGGCTATGGTTTACTCCTCAAAAATAGTTCCAGCGACATTTGTTGATTTAAAAAACAGTTTCTCAATGACAAATCTTTAATTTTAATTCCACAACGTTTTTTATATCTCGTTTGTTAGCCATATTTGGCTAACAATGATGATTTAAACTGTCCAGTTTTAATCATCCGGGGATGATTAAAATTGTCTGCTTTTAATCATCTCCGGATGATGCCAACTTGGTTGCCGAAACGCGCGTCACATGCAGTAGGTATAGTGTTTTGGTATAATGTGCAAAACTACGTCAGTTTTATCTTCACACCAAAGGTTTCAACACCTTTCAAAATTTAGTTTATGTCCTATGATGGCACTAAACCTTAAGTCTGTTCATTGTAGTCTCTTTTGAGATTACACCACCTTTAAAATAACAAAAAACAAGAAACCAAAAGCATAGAAATTAAATATTAAAAGTTCAGTCAAGGCAAACTTCTAAAATTTGCCCCAAAAAACCACTGTATAATATGCGAATATTTCATGAATTAACTAAATTTCATCAGTGTTTTTTTAGTTTAATACAAAATTCTGTAATATTACAAACCATATTTTTAATTATGTCTAAATAAATAGTGCCCTATTGGAATGATACTGCAAATAGGTTGAGGTTATTAACAGAAAGTTATGATTTTATTAAATATAAAATTATTGGCATTGGTCCTGTCAATAGTTCTAGGTATTGACCAGAAGCACCTAGATTTTTAGATGATTGAGATAATAATGATGAGAAACCTAAAGATAATTCCACGTTCTGACTCTTATCTGTCTTCGAAAACCAATCAGGTAACAATCTGCTAAGCAGGGTTTGCATTTTCAAAATAGTGTAAAACGAGAAATGGTGTTTTCTAGAACGGTATACGGTTAGGTACCTACGTGTAATTTAATGACAAAAATTGCATTGATACAAAAGTGTGCTAAAGCATTTTCTTATAAAATATCGAGCCATTATACCGTTTACAGTTGGCGTCTTTTTCTTGTTGGTTTGTTCTTGATTCTTGGTCATGGATACGGTGGTTGACTTTTTTATTACACAGACTAAGTCAGTTTAACATATATAGTCGCATGTGAATACTATGTACCGGCCTTATTTCCCGAATCTGGCTAACATAATGTACGTTTATACCCAAACGTACCGAGAAAACTTTTTTTTTTTTTACAGGTGGTGTAATCCCAAAAGAAACTATGAGTCAGCGTACCGAGAAGTCCCTTTTTAGTATGCGAAGACAATTCTATAAAACATGAAAAGTTCCTAATAGAGCATTTAAAAATATATTTAATCAATATCGTTATAGTTACATTATATAAGTCATTAGTAGCTACAATACGTAGCTATATCTTTTCTGAAAATTGGCATCTCTTACTAGTTTAGAGTATCTAACAAGTTTAATTCTGATGCCATAGTCCTAAAGCTGTGAATTACAAAGTTCTATTCGGCAAATTGCGAGATATTGAATATTGTGAGATATTGAATATGCAGCTGCATATTAATAGAGTTGCGGATATCACTGTGGTGTTTAATTAGTTTCACTTTATTATATTCCACATTCAACCCTTAATAGGATACAAAATTTATAAACGTAGAGACAAACGATATTTATTAAATAAATATGCTAATGATAATTTTTGTTGAAATTATTTTACTTGAAAACTTACTTATATATAAGAATATATAAAAAGATATAAATTAAACTCGTGAAATGAAATATAAATTTACTATGTGGGAAATCAAAAATTATCTTGGTCAAGGGTGGTTGTAGAATGTAAAACGTGTGTCTTACTTTAAATTTTAAATAATTATGTCACTGTCACACTGACATCATCAATAACCTACAAATTTCATACCTATTTATTTCAGTTGTAAAACAATAATGAACTACAAATTATGAAATAACGGTTTTAGTAACAAGAAAAACTAAATTACAGTAATTGTTGGAAATGTCCCCCGTTTTGTTCGATGCACAAGTTGACGCGCCTCCTCATGCTGTGAAAAGCGTTTTGCAGCATTTCTGGCGTTATGGTTGCACATTGCTGAACAATTCTTTGTTGCAGTTCTTGCAAATTATTTACCGGAGTTGCGAAAATCTTGTTTTTTAAGTAAGGAAATATAAAATAGTCCATAATTGTCAAACAAGGTGATCTCGGAGGAAACTCCACTTCTGTATGCAAACTTATCAGCCGGTCATCAAAAAACTCGCGGAGGAAAGCAATATTTTCTCGTGTAGTATGTGCTGTTGCACCGTCATGCTGGAAATAACCGTACCGAAGTTCATCATCGTTTAACTGTTGCACAAATTCAGCCAAAAAGTTGTGTCTGTACCTTTCTGCGTTGACGGTGAAATCGAAAAAAATTGGCCCAATTATTCTTCTGCGAGAAACTGCCATACAAACACCAATTTTTTGAGCATGTAGTGGCGATTCAGTAAAAATATGAGGGTTATCATTGCTCCACATTCGCATATTTTGAGAATTGATATATCCCGAAAGGTGGAACTACGCTTCGTCAGAAAAAAAAGTTAAGTCCAGAAGATCGTCATTCATTAAATTATTGATAAACCAATGGCAGTAAGCAAGGCGTCTGGGGTGGTCTGCGGGCAGAAGAACTTGATGTGCTTGCATCTTATATGGATGCATGTTCAAGTCTTTCTTTATAATCTTATGACAGGTTCCATAAGAAAGTCCAAATTCCTGAGAAAGACGTTTCAAAGGTTTTGCAGGCTCCTCTTCCATACGTTGACGAACGTCATTGACAACTTCTTCTGTACGAACTCTTGGTCTACCAGCACCTTTTTTATAAGTCACACAACCAGTTTCCCGAAACACTTCAACACAATTTGTAAGGCACGCATAAAAATTGTCCGGTAATATTCCCACGTTTGGGAAGTGCTCTCGAAAATTGTCCGAACACAAACGTTGACTGTATTGCCAATTTCCATTAACTAGCGCACCCGTTCGAAAATAGGCTTCAATCATGAAAATTTTGTGCTGTGTCTTAAGAGGCATGATTCAAAAACTGGATTAGAAAATTTCAGCACAATGACTTGACAGATTCTGACACAACAAAACATACTCAAAAATTTAAAGAAAGACACACGTTTTACATTCCACAACCACCCTTGACTAAGATAATTTTTGATATCCCGGTATCTATGTAGTGAATTTATATTCTTATATGAAGAAGCTATAAAGAGAAAGAACTGGTAACTTGAAATCTATTGTCAGGTAGAAAAAAGTAAACAAAGAAAACTTTTAAGGTAAAGTATTTATAAAGTCGTTTTAGTCCAAATAAACAACTGGGGTATAAACCGAGGTATAAACTCAATTTCTTGTCGCACAATCTACTTGTGTGTCAAACTGTGCTTACTGAGTAAATACTTTTATCAATGATCGCAGAGCTAGAGGAATATGACTATTAACGAAACAGCCATGTGATAATTATTTTTTTTAATACAACTTGATTTTATGTCAACCAGGGCCGGTTCTAGACGTGTGCGAAAGCAGCTTTCACCTTGGAAAGTGAAATATCGATCTTCTTTAAGCTGAAGATACTATAAAGCTGTTTGATACCTTTTATACCGCAAGAGAGGTTTGTCTGACTGACAATGATATCGACATAGCAAGAGTGTCTTAAAAAACCGATTAATTCATTACTAATACTCTTGCTGCAGCGCAAAGTGTATTTTGACGGATTTTATATTTTTAAATATATTTTTTTGTACTACTGACTAGAAAGTAATTTGGAGTAGAGTTTTCGTTTTATTAAAACATTTATATTTGCAGACACATACAGTATTGCTGGGTTAAACCATAATATTTAAAAAATATATATCTATAATAAATAATCTAGCTCTTAGTAAATGTTTTAAGCTAAATACGGAAATGACTATATGAAAATTTTGTTAGGTACTCAATTTGGACCATATTACCACTACCGACATCATTTTTTATCCGCGTCTGTAACAAATCAGCAATATGATTCCTATAGAGGGACACGTTAAGCCCTTTAATAATGTGCTGTCAATTGTTCTTCCATTGATGTATTATAAACTATGAGAATTTATATGAAATTTTATTTTTCATATTTTTATATGATAAAAAATTAAGAAGATAAGAAACATATGTGGCTCCATAATATGTAATTTAAACTTAGGTTAGGTTAGGTTCAAAAGTGAGTGGGCCGAAAACCAAACCCTCCACCGCGCCCATGTGGGATATTGTGGCTCACACCTACTTATATTTCATCCAACAGGTCCAGCCTCTTAATGAAGCTGATCACCTTATTGGGTAAGAACTTATTCAGATCCTCTGGCAGAAGTTGTCCTTTGCCAAATAATGAGTATCTCTGATCCTTTCCTCAGCGGGGCAGGTGCGTAATATGTGTTCTTACGTTTCACCATCCTCTAAGCACAAGCGGCACTCAGCATCTTCTGCTAGGCCGAATTTGTGCAGATGATATTTTAAACGGCAGTGACCACTATATAGGTCAATTAAAGTTCGTTGGTGCAACCTGCTTAACTGTAAAAGTTTTTTAATCTTTTTTTTTAAGGGTTTATTACAAACTCCTTAGAATGAACTAATCTTGGCAGGTCTTGCCAGTACTGGAGGATTTGCCCCTCAACCAAGGTCAAGAGCGTTGCTTTGGCAGTACTTGAGGATATGCCAAGCACCGGTTCTGGTCCGACAAATTTAGAAGCAGCACCCAGCAGGAGCAGGCTAGAGTCGACTGCTTCATTCCCTTCATGGCCAGAATGGCCTGGGACCCACACCAGAGTTACTCTATTTTTCCTTCTCAAATGAGCGAGCGCCTGCTGAATTTAAACTAACCGCATACAGTACACAGTAAAAAAATCCGACTGATTTTAACACTGAATCCACACTCATCAGTGTGTATATAGTCCACACTTGGCAATGTTAGACATATCGGTGTATTATTACATTACATAAAAGTAATTTAACACAGTCGATTTTACAAGGTAATGTGTAATAGTTAATTATTCACCGTGTAATTATTCCGTTTTTATGGCGGATTGATTCATTTTTAACACAGGGTTTTGTAAATTTTACTACAATTTATGAGTACTTCTACAAACTTGGCGGGTATATCGTTCGTGTAATATGAGTTCTAAAGGTTTAGTTATTATACTACCCAGTTCGTGTTAAAAATAACACTGCAGCAAATTACGATTACCATTTAGTAATTTTACCAATTTTCTTTTTTTACTGTGTAAATATAAGCACAGTAAGAACAGCAAAGAACTCAGCCCTCTGCCCTTTGGTGGAGTCGTAGCGGAAAGCAAAATATTAACTTTTAACATTTAGTTTATGTTCTATTATAGCACTCCAACTCAAAGTCGGTTTTTATTTACAACTGGAAAAATTCTTGCAGTACCAGTAGCAGTGAGTACTTGTCCCTAATATATAATAAATACAGGTTCGCTGATATGTATGGAAACGGCCGATTATTTCCTAAAGTAAGATAGGTAGCAAAAAATATTAAATACAAAAGTTTTAAGGTTTTTTTAAATCTATTACAATAAAGAAAGATTAAGTATTCAGGATCAATCAAATAGTCGTGGAAAAACAAAGTTACTCTTTTTTTAATGAAACACCCTGTATATGTTTTAATTTTTTTTTTTTTAGGACGTTCTTTCAGGAAAACACTGATATAGAAGTTGATAGGTCTATCTATAATAAATAAGGAAGAAAGTACCAAAAGAGTGTGCGATAAGCATAGTGTGTTGAAAAGTCAACATAAGTTGGTTGCTAGGCTACATGGGCTACAGAGCCTTTGTCCACAATAATCGACAGCTTCCATACTTTTCAGCGGTCCTGTAAATATAATAGACATACTAGTATTATCGAGTTGTCGCCCTTTGCCTTATAGTTGCCAAACTTTAATTTAAGAAGCTCTTTAAATTTTTTTAATTCCCCACAAATCCACTTTCTCCACCAGCCCTGCTTTGTATGTAGCAATAAACTCCGCGAAAGGTTAAGCCTGCCCTGGTAACAATTTTTCGTGATTGATATAGGAGATAAATTGCCTTAAAGTAAGAAGGTGCTTAATCAACCTGGAATTGGCTATGGATATGCAATCAAAAATAGATTTTTTTTAACTCAACACTAAAATAAGAATTTGTGAAACAGATTTGATAATGTTTATAAATTTTTTAATTTCTGTCAAGGTTATAACGCATAGATAAGCAAAATACACCTATTTCTGGTATTGATTCATTCAAACAAAAACTTCTCTAGTATGTTGACCGTTATAATAAATATGTTAATACTGTGTTATAAGTCTAATTGGACTTTTAAAAGCTATAAAATGTATATTTACTCAAGTATAGTATGTAGTAGCTTTTAGCAAATATTAGTAATATAGGGATGAGGGATAGGGCGTATTGCTCCAGGCATAATGCTTTTAGTCACTAGCTATTTGGTTATCAACATCAAAATAGTAATTATAATCCTAATTTAGGGGTTTAGGGTTGAGAAATTGCACAATGAAATTAATGCAAAATTTCTTGGCAGGGTTTCATAAGGGTATCCACGGTCGACCCGGAAAGATGAACTACTTTCATCGTGGATGATAAATATGTTAAATAATATGTTATAAAGTCTGGACAGAGCTGGAGAAAGCAAACGAGAATATATAACTTACAAAGTGGGATATAGAGGATATTTATAAAGATAGATTCAATGCCCGAGAAGTAATATTGTTTGTTGTTTGTTTGTACAAATAGATAATAATAAGTATAATAGTTAATACATTGTATTATGTAAAGAATTAATTAATTTCAAAGCTAATTTTGAAATAATACAAATTGTTTCAAATACGATTTTCATAAATAAATTTAATGTTGACTTTTATCATTAACTGTGACGTGCACAAACAAAATTATCATTGAAAACGTCACTCTATTATTGATAATTTATAAAGAACTCTTTTAGTAATAAGATAACAAAATCTATTTAGTGTTTCGTTGCAACTATTATACCAGAAGAAATGTTATATGGAGTACTTCATATAACATTTCTGGAAAGGATAAGATACTCATTATTTGGCAAAGGAAGACTTCTGGCAGAGGATCTGAATAAGCTCTCACCCAATAAGATGATCAGCTTCATTAAGAAGCTGGACCTATTGGGTGAAATATAAGTAGGTGTGAGCCACAATAGACCACATAGTCGCGGTGGAGGGTCTGGTTTTCGGCCCACTCATTTTTGAACCTAAACTAATCTATGGAGTAACTTTAAGTATTTCTGGAGATAATCTAAAAATATGATACTGTTGAAGTGTGACGCCACTAGATACAATATTTGGAAAACTTATTGTGGGAGATACATGTTAAGTTTGTTAAGGTTAACAGTATAGCGCGCTTGTACGCGCGGATGCATGTCTCCAACCGTGGACGATTATCACAGGATGCGTTATCGTCACAAATAGATCGCAAGGATACTGCCATCTATAATACTCCTCAAGACATAAATCGCGTGATTCGTCACTCATTTTCTTACATTTACCAAACTTGTATAAAAAAATTTAGACGTTGATTCATCTTCAGACGATGAATCTTCTTGTCGCTTCTGGTTGCGGTTGGTGATAACGAAGAAGCAAATAGTTTGAGAAAATCCAAACACAGGTAAGTTTATTATTAATCGCATCAAATTTTAAAAAACTGTACGGTACGTAAATCAGTATGGATAAGTTTTAGGAATCGTCTTTTTCCCTGTTGTTTTTATACAAAGAGAGTATCTATTAATATACTTATATAGTCATATTAAATGGGATGCTTTACACACTATTAAAAGTTCTATGTCCATTTTACTCAATATCTGAAATACGTAGGTACCTATTTACGCTGAAAAATTACTATCTACAATGCTCTCTACAGTATACTGTGCTCGTGGTACTTTATTTATTGCCCATACATGCATGCGTAATCGGATCAGGACCGTAGTTATCGCAAACGCGCCTGTTTAAATGCTTCTATGCGATACTGCGTTGTTGCGTTGTTGCGATATCGCTAAATGAATCGTTGTTAGGACACGTCCCTGTCCCTGCGAAAGGAAATCCTTTATTCTGTTAACAAAAAGTGCCAATATTGTCAATATTTCATTCATGTTTCCAGATATCCATGTGGACAAGCAGCCCAAAGTTTTAAAAATGGAAATGTGAAAAGTATGTACCGAAAAGTGAACAGTATTTTCAAAGTTAATAGATCATTTCCATAAGCTCATGTGCACAAATATTACGACAATTACTTCCATAGATTGATCATTTAATCAGATAATTTTACCTACTCCTCTCTAGTTCGTCCTAAAAAATATATGGTTGAGAAATTCTCATCTTGATATTTCTACATCTAGTTGCTTAGAAGTTTATCTAAATTATAAATATGTTCCACTGCTGCAGATAGTATGTAACAAATAATATTTAACCGAATTTTACACACTTCCATTTCGTCTAGGTGTGCGACAGACTAACTCCATCATAAATTATACTTGTTTGACTTTTGTATTCTGAAAAATATTATTCAGACTGCCATCCCTCATAAGGTTCTCTGGAATTTGTCAGATTTTTTGCCTTTTAAATTTATAATACAACAGTTTTTATTGCCAGCCCAAACTGAATTTATGAACCTGGAGATAAGCATTTAGTAAAATAAACGCCGAGTTTTCCAGTCCATTTTAAATCTCTCCATTAAGTGTGTCAGATGCGGTAGCGCTCTACGTCGAATACACCTGAGACTAAAACACTACAACGATTTCAATGAAATGTACCATACGAAAATATAGGATGTCATAGTTTCCGGAAGTTGTGAAATTACTTTGACATTAGAGATGAATACAAATAGGCTCTTATCGATATTGGAATGCTCTAGGTGCAACTTTTTTGTGAAACGAATAATAAATTCAGTACGTAAAACCATATCCACGACTAGGTAGAAGTACGTACTTCGCAGCCCATTTATAATGTTCCGACACGTCAACGGAATAAAGTAATAAAATTAAATTAACGCTCTGCTGGATGCAAAATCATTACTTATTATTGTTTTAGGCATAACCACAATTCGATTCCAAGAGAATATGAAACTAGTAAAGGCAAATCGACGAAGGTCAGGTAAACCACTTTTGCTGTGGATGCATAATGATTTTCATACTTTTCTTGAGTAATTACTGTAATACAAAAAATAGCAACAAAGACTAATGCTTACACAATTCATATAAACAGTTCAACCTCGGTGCTAAGTATAAAATCAGAGGTATCATTTTTGTTATATTCTAATGAAACATATATGGTCTCCATAAAATTTACGTCAATTTTTTAAACTTTGGTAATATTGTTTGAAGGAGATGCCGAAATCAACTACTCCACGGGCAATGTGCCCCGACTGGCATTGCATTACTTCGGCATCTCCATAGGAGTCACCACATTTTTCATCGAGACCTACCACCAGACACTGACCGGTTTTGCGCCATAGATAGTGGACTCGATGAACGATACTGCGACGTGATTTCCTAATGGTCATCGTAAATGTTAGTAGTGGTGAGAAACACACCGTAGTGCCCTCTTTGGGTCTTTGCTAAAAAACAATAGGGGTCACTGCTATAATGGCGCCTGCGGAAAAGCAGGTCGTTATATGTCTGTCAATTTGACAATAATTGTCGACAGATAGTAGCAAAGACCCAAAGAGAGCACTACAGCAAGACTTTTTAACTATTCCACGCTAGGACGCTTCCATGGGTTTTACAGCAGTTTGCCCTCCAAAAGGATGTATTTACAGCTATTTAGTTTTTCACATCGGTATATGATGTGTAAAACTGATATTTCTTTTTTATTGTAAGCTCATAAAAGCACAAAGTCCAGTTAATAGTTTTGTCACCTGGCTTGATTCATACTTAACTGCAAAATATTATTTATTAGTCAATGTTCTATGGTGTGTTAACCGAATATTTGCTTTAGTCCTGCTTCGTAATCCTGATAACATTGTTTATAAATAACACCCCAGTATGTTTACTATTTGGAATACAGAACCTGTAAATTTGATTTTTTTCTAGTTAACATTCCTATCTTATCCTTATCCTCATGGTTGGACCGTGCCTTCTCCTTACTCAGCATTCCCTTTTGTATGCTGGCATCCACTCATCACATGGTAATGCTTTTATTTCCGTGGAATCTCAAAGTGAATAACATATTTTTGCCTTGTATACCCTCGATATTATAATATTAGTTACTTAACCAAGTTTTCTTGTGATAAAATTTGAATACATTACACCCACTCATGCTAAAGTATTACATTGAATTAACAAAGAGGCAAACATTACACTTCGGTTCAATATATTTTTCCACTTTACTAAGCCTATTGGACTCCTTTGATTATTGGGACAGCTCTAGCAGTATATCGATGAAGCTTTAGTTAAAAGAATTTTTTTCTAACACAATAGTTGCGTTCGGTAATATGCTCACGGATGCGACGAGATTACAGTCACGTGATTCCAGATGAGACGGACAAATAGAAAATAAATGAACGAAATCGATTCCATAAGTCATAATATATAACCTCACCTTTTCTGTTTTGACTTTGTTGACGGTTTGTTTATATTCCATTTCGAATTACTTAAATAATGAATATTGTAAAATCAACCATTTTAAATGCAGTCCAAGGATATGAAATAATTTTTCAAGATGAAGATTAAGAATATAGTTACAAATTGTTTGGAAAAAAATGAAAACTTCGCTGAAGAAACTGTGCCAAATTTTTTCTGCCAGGCAGTTTAAAGAACATTTTAGAATGTCTGCGGAAAAATTTGGAGACTTCTTAGGAACATTACACTACAAAATTACCAATTACAACTTCAAAAAGTCAATGACAATTGACAACCATGCCCACCACAACCTCACAAATTCAGATAAATTTTTCTCCTCGGCCGAAATGCTTCGAGCAAACAGATCTTGCTCTGATCGATCTGATTTAATTTCTGAACGATCAAGATTTACCTCCCCTACCTCTAGATGTAATTGATGAACGATACGGAGTAAAAAGATCAATCTGAGGTAATTACCGAACGCCACTATTGTTCCTTTTGTATTAAATTTTGAATGTATATCGCTTAATTATTAGAGACCAGCTCAAGAAATTTGCTCATATTATATCTTGATTCACATTTTCATGAAATAAAATGTATGAAAATGTATAGAATATCACATTTTAAAATACTTGGAGTCGTTTCGAGTATGTTCAAAATAAATGAATTGGAATTTTAACTCAAGTGAATAGAAAATATATTTGAAGCGAACTGCAGCTGGCGTTGGTTCAGTATATCACTTTTGAATTGACCCTATGTCCTATTTTTTATGAAAGCCAATTCTTTGTCTATCGGCTATTCATATGCAACTTGAACTATCAGATCTAATTAATTTTACATCTTATCTATTCTTCTTCGTTACTTTATGATATATAGTTTTTTTTTTTTAGTCTGTTCCATGTATTTTCCACTGAATCAGAGGATCTAATGATGTTATATATGTATAAGTAAATATTATCTTTGACCATATTACATATGACCCATTTTAAGGTCTAATATATTTTTTTATGATTTTGTCTAGGATTAGCAACACAAAATTGCTAATGCTAACAAAGAAGCATTTCGAGAATTTTCAAACCCATTATAATAAATTACAACCCATTAAAGCAGTAATTTAAGATTACATGCATATCACTGCTCATAACTCAATGATTTACATACATTAAACCATAAGCAATTTGTTCCGTGAGTTTAATACCTATATATTATTTAGCTCATGGAGTTTAATTCTTGAATATTTGTAAAATGACAATGTTTTATTAAATTAAGTTACAAATTTCACGTTGCCTTAAATATATTCACATAAATATTATTTATGTAGTTTTTATAACCATTATATTTTTGCAACTAATCTAATTTCTTTTAAAACAGAGTGGCAAGTGCATTCCTGCGGCTTAAAAATGTTTACATACCGGATATTAATCCCGTGTGTCTGCTCTAATGATTAATTAATAAAATCCAAATCTAAAAAATTTTCTCAAATGATTGAGTCAATAGTCTCAATCATTCTAGAGAGCTATGCTCGTATGGAGCTAACGGTACTGGATCAACTATTCTTGGAACCGTGTGAATTAAGGGAAATTTCAGCAGATTGCTGCAATTTGCAAAGAACAAAGATGCTCGCTGAATAGGGAATCTGTGGGATGCTGTAACGGTCTCGTTTTGTTTAGCTAATAAGATACCTTTCTTAGTTGATTTAAACTAATAATTCTTATCTTATTCTATGTTTTTACCTGCTTGTTAAACCCCAATTCTGTATTTTAAGTACTCTATGTATTCTGTGTATATTCAGTGTGTATAATCCCGACTTCATTCTCCATGGTTTACGTCTATCCATGTCGTAGGTTATATAAACTAAGTTCATAACGATATAGTGACGCCATCTCGTGTTAAGAACGGGAGGAGACGGAGGACGAGAGAGAAGGAGGGGGGAAGCCAAAAAAAATGGCGAAAAATGGTGGTACCGATGAGTTGGTGAAAACGTGCTGAATTTTAATATAGAAATAAGGGAAAGAAATAAAACAAAGTATTACGAGTGTGATACAGCAGAACCCTGAATTTGTTTTCTATAATAAAAAGGCAAGAAGACGATCGTGGATGACTATTTTATGGTGCTTGGACAGCAACGTAGTAAAAACGTTAAGGTCTACCATCCCTGTAAATTTGTGAGTACCTCATAATCTACCTATTTTGGAAGTGTTTCTTGAACACCTGTGTATACCGTGACTTCCTTATTTAACTTAACGCCTAGGCCGCGTGTGCGCTAGAACTGGGCCCTTATCGTTACTGCGCGAACTGATAATCTCTAAAACTTACCTTTCTATATAAATTTTAGTATAGCCGAATTTTCTCTCCTGTATCTGAATTTGAAAGTACTTGTTAATATATGTAAAATTATATATTTCTATATGTATTGAGTGTTCGTAAATGTATAGTTGAATATCATTACATTAAAACTAACTTTGTTCTTGTCAAGTGTTTTTTTTCAATTGTCTTCACTTAGATAGGAACTATACCTTTACCAATACCATAAAAAAAAATCAATTGATGGCGCCCAAGTTTGGCAAATAATAGAAAACCCTACCATACTTCCCACTGCTCAACCCTGAGGGAGAATTTCATCTCTATAGTAAGTATATTTGTACCTTTACCTAAATCAAAAAATAACGAGAAATCGTTATAATGCACATGAAAAAGAAGAAAAAGTTTCATTCCTTGTAAAAAATTAACAAAAGTAACTAAACTTGAAAAGGGATTATCCATTTTTATAAGGCTCTTTAATTTATATGCAACTTAAATATTTTTTATAACACCAAAGAAATGTAAACTTGTGAGGAACAAAAACTTTGAAGCATAATTGGGTGTAGGTTTCTAATCATTCGTTTGGTTGTTTTAATTTTTTTCCTTACAATGCAATACATTAGCATTACATTGTCTTAGGACTTTCATTTTTGTTTCAAACAAGGTAGCACATTGTCATAAAATCTTTTACTTCGCCTTTAATGTTTAGTTTCGTCTTTCTCAGTGAAAAAAGTAGAGGGCAGAGTACAAAACCATGACAGACATACATCTCTTAAGCAATTTGACAGGTTTGGTTCAATATAAGGTGTATTACTGATTTGGAGAAGCATATTTTTGTAATGTATGTAATGCAGACAAGAATATTCTCATAAGCTTATTCATCAAAATTCGACCAGGAAGTCTCTCTTGCTAAAGACGCAGGAAGTGTCTCTTGCTAAAGGCGCAAGAGAGACTTTCTAGTTTCATAAACTTGGGTTTGAATTACGAGGTCGCTGATTGTTTTTTACAAACATTTACTACAATCTCTATTTATGAGAAACCATAAGATACATTCTCCGATAGTGTTACACCAAGAGAACAGTCTATTTATGTTAACAAAAGACGTTTATTTGATCTTAATTTGTTCAATCTGAACACATCAAATTGCAATAAAAGTTATACATTTTGCTTCAAAATTATCACTAGTTTCATTTGTAACATATTGTTTATTTCAGTAAGTTTCTTTATTATAAATATATTTGTTTACGTTAAAATTATAGCATAAGATCCTTTCCTCTTAAAAATGCTAGTATATTTGAAGAACAAGATGATAGTTTTATTCTAAAATTATAATTCCTTTGTATATCCCACTGCTTAACTAGAAACTTATATTACTATTAACCAGAGAATATAATTTTACATGTAATAAATCTGGTTTGTCCACCGGCTTGGCCTACCTTTGATGCGCATGCGCATGATTTCCTATTGCGCAGCAGCAGTATGAGCTTTACCATCAGTATTTGAGAACCCAGAACTGAAAGTACGCAATCATCGCAGTACTTTTGTATCTCATCTCGTAGTTAAAGATATATTGTGTGTTTTGTCTTATTTTCTGTACAAAATAGAAAACTTTTAGTATCCTAGACTTTAAAAGAATATATAACCTATTTGAAGGTAAGTACCTAATCACTTTAATAATAAAATGTATACAAAAATCAAAATATATGTTAAGCATAAACAAATGTGTTTTACCACTAACAAATGGTAATATTACTTCCTATCTAATATATTTTGATGCACCAAAGTTTATTAAATTTATTCAAACTTACTATTTATTTCAGAGAATTTTATATTTGTTATGCCATATCCAAAATCAGCATTTGTTTATTGTAAACGTAATTCATTAATAATAAAAAAATTGTTCTCCCTGTATAAATAAACAAAAAGATGAAATCTCACTTGAGGTGGATATTTTCTTAACTAATCCCTAATTAATTTTGCGAAGTGTATCTTGAGTAATCCCGAATGACTTGTATTTTATAATCGAAATCGAAACCTAGAGGCCACCTAAAAACTAAAGTTTGATTATCATCTTTCAGAACATTATATTTCTTCCCCACTAACAAAGTAACGATCAAATATTAAGTGCAAGGGTTGTATCTGCTGCTTGCGGCTGTCAACTCTATAAATCGATATATAGCCTGAAAAGTCAAATATTCACTTTTGCAGTAAAAAGGAAGAGTCTGCCGCCCTGTGAGCGATGTAACAAATAAACTACCAGAAAGTTAAATTAAACCTCCAACAGGAAAGAAACAAAAAAAGTGTTACTATCCATATCGATCACGTGTAATTTTAATAGAGCTGGAGCGAGTTCGGAGTATCAAACTTCATTTGATATGGCACAAGTTTGCTACTGAAGCAATTTGCATTACTTTAATTTAG
Source organism: Pogonocherus hispidulus (assembly GCA_963924545.1). Classification (NCBI taxonomy): domain Eukaryota; kingdom Metazoa; phylum Arthropoda; class Insecta; order Coleoptera; family Cerambycidae; genus Pogonocherus; species Pogonocherus hispidulus. The sequence goes on from OZ004696.1 coordinate 19,104,704, forward strand.
AAAGAGTGGCTCTTAATAAAATCTGAAAATTGGGAAAGTTAAAGGAGCAATGGAGCCCTTAAAACGGGCCGTTTGCTTAAGCAATCTGAAGCACCCTAATTAGTTAATGAATTTTTCTGTATAGAATTAGTAGTTACCGTTTCCAGTGCTAGGGTATTTTCTCTGTTTTAATTAAAACCATTTCGTAGTAGAACGGCTAGTCCTATATTGCTAACAAATGATTTTTGTATAAGCAAATATTTATTTTCAATTTTACTCTTGAACATGACAAAACAATCCATATACTACTACGGACTATATTGATCATATTTTTTTAGAAATATATATAAATTTGTTATTACCAAATAGTGAAATAAATATACTTATACTTATCCCAGATAATCCCACATAAAGTAAATATATTGTATATATCTTTATCTCACAGTTCCTTATATGGCATATGATCAAATTATTAAATATAACATGCTCACTCCTCTCCCTGTCCACATACTTACCTATGTTTGTGCAAAAGAATCGTTATAACAATTTATTGGAACTGAGTAAATATTAAGCTTTTAAAGAGAACGAAAGATAAGTTTTACTTAAAAGCTGTACCAACTTACGAGCAAGATATGAATACCATTTTCCTATTTTCATACATATTTTCTTTTGTGTTTTTCGAGGGGGGGCGGTTCTCTCACCATCGCACTGCAGCCTCTGGGGCTTATTGTGCTCCCCCTCTTAACATACACAAACATCCATGGTGAAAGCGGGATTCGAACCTGCGACAGAGTAGTGCGATGCAGTACGAGTTTCTCGACGAGTTCCCGCACACCTCGGATGGGTCACCCATCCAAAGGCTAGCATATAGGTACGTTATATCAAAAATACCTTGGTTTCTGCTCTAAATTTACTAAAAGATTTTTCATTAGATATACTAATGGAAAATGTGGCAATCAAGTGGTTAGTATAAATAAAATAAGAAAGAGAAATTGTTGCCTATTTGAAATTGCCCGATCCTGAAGGCAGCGGGTCACTATTTCAGACTCTTCACCTCTTCCGCGACGACCTTAGTTGATGTTTCAGCAGACATTACCCCTATCAAAATACTTGGGAGTTGGAAGTCTACTTCAGTGGTGGAAACGTATACTGAAGACTCTATTGAGAATAGAATTCAAGTTTCAAATTGAATATCTTCGAAAGTGCATTATCAGCTTCGAAACTTAATAATCCATCGAAAAATAATTCTTGAACCGTTGGTGCTTCAGAACAAGTTCTGGTTTTAAGAAATTGCCTTGTCTCCAACTCTAAAGTATTTTCCTCCACTGTAATGCTGGTAGTCTTGTTATGCAATTTTTAAACAGAGAAAATAATAGTAGTTGATTAATTTGAGTTCTAACATTTGTTCAAGTAAAATAAATACACTTCCAATCATAAGTACTCATATAAAGTAGTGACTCAGAGTTTAATGTGTCCATCGCTTAACCCACAAGTCGTCGATTCGAATCCCCATTGCGCCGGACAATTTTTTATTAAATTGCATCTATTCTTATGAAATCCTGTTCACAGGGATAGGTTGGCATCCATCTTGGTGTGCGTACTGTGCGTTTCACGAAGTTGTATCCCGGATTGGAATGTTAGTATATATCTCCACCGTATGGAGCGTCGTCATGTTATTAGTTAAATTCAATGCATTGGCACATCTGGGTTACGGACCGCTACAAATTGAGGTGGTGTGATTTAAGCGCTCGTGCCAGTCTCGCACAGGATTTGCCAGCGAATCCTGACAATCCGAACATTCCAATCCGGGATACAACTTCTTGAAACGCACAGTACCTAGGATAAGAAGAACGTCGGCTTGGTGTTAATGTGACGGGTTAACATAGGTTTATGTTTGACTATTCCCCTAATGAAGTTTTCCAGGTTACCCTCATTTCAGCAGTGAGTGGGGCATAGAGAAATACCTATATAAATAAAAAGTGTTCCTTTCCGTGTTAAAAATTGACACTATCTGAAAAGACAATTAACTAGTTGACCGATGTGACACTAAGGTGGGCTTTCTTAACTAATGTTTTATGTCGATAAAACATATTCCTGTTTTATCGACAGAAAAGAGGTGGGGTATTCGAACTTAACGAGTTTTAAACTATGTATGTGTATAAGTAAGCTCAATAGCAAATACCTAAAAGCACTGGATGTTTGCAAAACGTTGTAGAAGAGTTTAAAATCTTCTCCCAAAAATAGCCTTTATCATATTAACTTTTTTTTAATTTTTAGGGATCAAATCGAATTTTAATCAAAAAAACTTGTCAGGAAATGGATTTTATTAATATATTACAACATTACAGTCTTCTTTTTAATCACAGTTATAATTTTAAATACAGTATTTAAAAAATATATATCTCTAGGAACTTTAGAAGAGTAAATTAATTAAAAAAAAAATAGTTTATCCAGAGACCCTTAAAAGAAATTAAATTAACAAATTTCAAAATTAAAATTAAACAAATTAAAGGTTCAAATTCGTTTACTTAACAATGAACTAGCAAAAAAAGTAGAGCAATACATGCTTACCTTTCTTATGTAGAAACTTAACACAAATTTATACGAAAACTGCCCTAAAAGTTTTGGTTTGTTTATGTATATTCGCCGTAATCATAGATGAGAGATTGGCCGTGTTAGGTGCCGTACCGTAATGTCATGTCAAGGGAAAGCAAACGTCAACAGCTTCGTCCTTTGTTTCACTATATTGTGTCACGTGGCCCATTTGAGTTACTGCCGCTAGTGCAGTATTGTGTGCCAAGTTGCTCATAAGAATTAAACACTCCTTATTTTTATATTTCTCTATGGAATGACGGTTAGGGCTTTCTAACGTAAGTCGTTATGAACCTTATGGGACTGTCAGAAGATGCAAATTGCAGATTCTGTCAAGAAGAAGAGGAAACCTCAGTACACGTACTGTGCCAGTGCGTGGGCCTGACAAGACTGAGATTTCAAATACTTGGGGAAGGAAGACCAAGAGCCAATAGCTACATGGAAGAGCCTCTATCAAGGCTGTGGAGTCTAATGCAAAGGACAAAGCTGGACAGAGTGCTATAAATAGGTTGGGAGTGCCACAATAGATCTTCTAGGTCGCGGTGGACCAGGCCAGGGGGCCGACTCCTACATAAATCTAATCTAATCTAACATAAGTCGTTCCTGAGGAGCGAATACGGCCAAGTAAATGCGGTCTACTTAATAATAATATGCTGCCCCTCACCCACACAAGTCTCAGATTTTCCTCCTGATTACAATGAAGTAATCCATTTAACTAAACGGTACTTTGGCACTTAGAAAATAGAATAAAAATGTCAACATTTTATGAGTAGTGCAACAAAGTAATACTGGAATTCCTCTTGCGAAATATGATGTACCTAACAGCTAAATCGGTAATTTTTTTAAGCGTGAAAATAAGTAATAAGTCAACTGATGAGCTTAAACTGAACCATTTATATAATCTACTTTGAAGTTTTTTTTTAGTAGATTTGTAGGTATTCGTAGGTAGTTTTGTTATCTATCTAATTATATTTTTTCCGCTACATTGTTTGTTTCCGCTTAGATTTGGTAGCAGGATATTCACTTGACTATTGTTATAAAATTGTATTGTCTACAACAATATAAAAAGTTGCAATAAATATAAAAACCGATTACCTATAACAGAAAATATGTTTGGTAGGGACCTAGTTTCATGTAAAGATATTGTTAAAAAGCAAATGGATACATATACTGGAAATAAAAAACACATACTTGAAATAAATGTATGTACACGATGCCGGAGCAAATTTTATTGAAATGAAAAATGGAAGGCCTGCATCCTTTTGTCGACAATATCTCGTCTTAAACTTCTTCTCGCGCTATTCAGAATACTCACCTATATTGAATGCCTTATATATAAAGCCCTATTTTACGCCTTCCCCGTTCCAAATAAAATATTTCACTTTATCCTGTCTGCTAACAAATAAAAACGTTAAATAAGAGAGGTGCTGTGAGATTTTCTTGTTTACAGAGGCAACGTGCAAGTCATCATTCTGATACCCGTTTCTAAAGTATATTATTTTTAAAATACGGTTTTTTGCTTGCTGTAAGAGATTGGTTTTTTCGTAAATCATACAAGAATGCGCAACTTAACCCAAAGCACGACGTTCCGCACTCTTCTCCTCTTTTGGATGTTTTGCCATCCAACTTTGTGCGAATTTGTATATTATATTATTTCTATGAGATCTTAATAGTGGGGGGCTGCATTTAACTCACCCTGTACGCTATCCGTTCACACAGAAGTAAATATTTGACATGTTGAAATAAAACTATAGCAAAGTATTTACCTAAAAAATACCTACCCAGATAAGTGTTTATATGCTCTAATTTATAAAGCAGGACACTCTGGAGCTTATGCAAGCATATGATCGCGATAATATGGTATATTATGTGGTAATAGTTCCTTATTACTTAACTTAGACTAATAACCTATACAATAATTGGTAACTAGTGTTTAGTTTATTAATAATTCTTAATATTTACCCAGTCAAAGTTTGCGACACTGTCATGTTTTAGTATAAGTTATAGACATTTGAAAAAGAGCATGTGGCCCCTGTTTACAATTTTTCTTGAAAACTGATGAAAAAAAGTAAAAGTCGCAGTCAGGAGGAAAGGAAAAAAAATCGCAGCCGACCTATAGAAAGAATTATATTTTAACAATATAATAAGAGTAGTAGTAAGGACGAAATTCCTTTTAAAATTTTCATTAAATTTTCAGACCGGGGTGAAAATGTATTTCTTATTTGGGATATTGTTGACTTTGGGGACAAAATTCCCAACCCTCGAACTAGCTTAACTGCCTTTGAAACAGCAAATGCCTTAAATAAATATTGCTTAAAGTCTAATAAATTTCACAGTAACAGACACATCGTCAGCATCTCCTTACTGTTGCTCTCACTGAGGGTAATAAAAGTGCTTCTTTGAATTATGACATGCACTCGCACTTCCTTCTCGCGGTACAATAAAATTAGTCGGCGATAGTCACGTCCTGGTTCCCTTTTATCTTAATTACCAACAAGGTGTAGCGAGAAAGAGCCCTGTGCACCCCTGCCCTTGCAGATCTCCAGCTGCACATCGGATAAATAAATATTTCCTTCGAGTGGTAGCGACGTGACGGTCGTTATTGCTGATAATGACGATCATAAGTCATTTAAAATATATTTTTCACAAAATTAATGTAGGTGTAACCATTTTTATAAATTTTACTTACGCACGTGGTATCTTTATCTCGGGCACGCCTATGATGTGGTAAAAAAATCGTACAAATAACATGATAAATGGCGGACAATTTTTTACTTCTTATCAGCACTGATTCTAATATACTTTATACATTGAATCCTTGTATTTCACTGCAGTTCATTCGCACTAGGTGGTATCGGTTGAAACAGTTTACCGAGCTCCTTGTTCATTTGACTCCAATCTATCCATGCTTTGTATGACCAATGTGACTGAATATCAAGTAATCAAACTAAAACAATACAAGTTAACAAGAAACGAGCACACTACAGTCAGCTCGCATACTGCTAATTGGGTTTTGAGTTATTCGGAAGATAATTAAAATCTGTGACAAATTCTGTATATGTATAGTACTTTCGTCCATAAGGACGTTATTTTCAAAATTGAGAAGAAGAAATGCTGAATGTTAATAATTCCTTTGAGTACCTACACCAAGGGAAAACACATATTGTAGATATTACAAATAAGTGATTAGGAAGACATTATTTTCTTTGTATGCAATAAATCTTTTTTTCAGTTTTAATTTATTTAGTAATTATAAATCAAATGCTTCGTAATGTTACTACCTAAACCTTGAGTAAAAGAAGAAATAATATCCACATTCCATTAAGAAAACTACAACACCATGCAACATGGTTATTTGGGTATATGGTAGAACAAATAACATAAAACCGTTATATAACATGTTTCTGGTATTGCTAGGGTACACGCATTCCTATTGGCAGGTGCTTAGTGATAACGTACATGTTATTATAGTAGTTTGGACTTCTATGTTCCATCAGAACCCCAAATATTTGTGTAAACAGAAGATTTAGTAATATTAACTAACTAATACTAATAAAATAAAATATATTTACAAGAGTCTATGTTCAGTCTCAAAATAGTACATATAGTTCTGATTTGAAATCCAAAAAGTAATCTTTACGTGATATCTATCCACTGTAATTTTAGACAGTTTAAGTCTACCTAGGGTGATTCTTGAACTGCATCGCCCCGTTTCCACATGTTCCGTAATTCTGATATTGTTTGACGTTTTTTTCGGTCATAGAGCACTGCCTACTTTATTGAAGCATATGGCTGCAATAGTCAGTTTCATTAAGGATGGTAACAGGTACACGTTTCATATTTTTCCTTTCTTGGCGTTTGGAATTACACTTTAATTAGATTTGGTTGGAGTTTTGGCTTTATTAGAACACTTTTAGTATTCTTTTATCTTAATTATCTGACAGGTGTGGGACCCATGCATTCTTTCAGATCTTGGGCTGTCTACATACCAGAAGGACGACAAATAACAATTACCAAAAAAGGGATGACTATTTCGTAGAATGATAGTAAGGTGACGTTAGTTATTAATGGCAATAAAAAATATAATTTTAATATTTTGAGAGGTATGCAAAATATGAAAATAAATTCGCACAAGACATATATAATTTTAAGATGGTGATAAGAAACTACTGGTCATATTCTAGCTCCTGTATGGATTAGAAAGCTTTCAGAGTAAATATGTTTAACAGTTTTATGTACGAGAAGAAAATCTTCCTTTGTTTAATAACCCACTGCCCCCTTGTAAAAAAAATGTTTCTTAAATCACCTTAAATTCATGATGGTAAAAAAATAATTAGACAATAATGTCTTGCACACAATATGGAGTCATCGAAGTTGCCTTTTGAACCATACTTTTACATAACCAAAAATGCAATTATCATACTGAAAGCATTATTTATATTGATTTTCAATTTGAGAATTTTTTTTAATAAATAAAACATATTTCAAAAGTCAACCCCTGAATGAATTAGTTTCTTAGCTTTTAAACTTTTCTTCATAGTATTGTTGAAAACAAAAGAAATAAGGAGGAATAATTGCGTCACAAATGAATGAATAACTAATTTTACTGGCTTGATTTAAATATTGAAAACTGCAGGCAGTTCCTTCTCGCCTCTTGCAATACAAAACGGCAAACTGTATGGAGTATCTATTTGGTACACAACTAGGGATGATATTTTTAAAAATGTATTTAGAAGAGTAAAAAGTTAAGAATCAGTATTCGCTCGTTAAAATTTAAATAATCTCCCAATTTCCGACAAGAAGTGGTCGAGAGCAACAAGCGACGAATCCTAACATCACTATTGTAATACGCTTTTTTAAACATTAATACGAAACATACCTCTTTCTTTTATCTTGTCAAATATCTAGATTTACACCATAGAAAATGTACAGAGAGGTACAATGATTTTGGTGGAATATACATTTGAGCATGGTTATCTTTCTAAATAACGACAACATTGTACTATTTAACATGTATAGTTTACTACTACTGAAAACCTTCGCGAAAATAACAAAATTACATTTTATATGAAATTACATTTAATATAAAAATAATGCGTATAACTCATGTCTAGCCAATTCATGATAGGCGGAAGAAAGCTACAGTTCCATAGTAAACATTTTTAATTATAAATTCGTTACAGAAAAACTAGTACAAGTATAAAAAATATTACAGGCGAGGTACCAGATTTATATGGCAGATAGTAAATACGGTTTCCAATGCAGGGACGCCATAGAAAAACATACACCGGCAGTGGATGCCTAATCGTATCCATCCTGATGTGCAGTGCGACTGAGAGGCTCGTAAAAGAAATGAAAACATCCCCGGCATTTTTTACGAGAGAGAATAGCAGAGATCAGCTGTCGGTGGATGGTGGATTATTCAAAGCGAAATAGCTCGCGCAGGCCAAATGTCACCGTTATTATTATGGGGTAGGTTAGGGCAGGCTGGGGTGCGCGTGCAGGGGTGCTAACGATGACGTCCGTCTGCGGAATTGGCCCCTACCAGGGAGAGATCTGTACACTGTGAGCCAAATTAAATTGTACCCTCTTTTATTTTCGAATATCTTTTGTATTATTTACTCTTTCTTTATGCAATTTGCATACATTACGATGGAACATTTTGCTATTATGCTGCCAGTGGCGTACGTATTAAATAGCGAGTGGTTAAAAGTAGTCAAGGACACTGTATAGTTAACATTTTATCGCATTTTCATGAAATATCTTGCTTTAGTAAAGTTAGAAATGATTATCTAATAACATCATTTTACATATTGGTAAAATACTTGAAAATTACTGAATTAATTGTTACTATATTCTTGTTATCAAAACATAAAAAAATCAGTGTCGTTAGCTTGCCTTTGCAATATAAAAGATTTTGTGTTGCATTTTGGTGTAAAATTATTTGTGACGCCCAAATAGCAAGTTTTTTCGAAAAACAAGCAATTCTGTCCTGGAAACCAATAGATATTTAAAATTTTAGTCTGTACTTAAAAAACATGTTTTCTGAAAAAACTACTCTGATTTATAACTACGAGTATCAATTTTATAACCAAAGACATAAACAAAATTGTTATAGTAATTTAGTGATACTTTGAGAAGTTTTATACGTTCGTGTTGTGACAATTGCATCAATTACTCTCGAGTACAGCTTTTATCCACAAGGCAAAGACTGAAACCGTTTTCAATCTATATTATCCTAGATCTCTTTATTCAGCTATAACCTACACTGAAGAACAGCAATTTCCCAACGAACCATGGAGAAAAACCCTTCTATTATTTTAATCTGCTTTTCTCAAATCCGATCCTAGTGTTTTCCGAATTTCATTGATGGATTTTCAAACCTCACTCTAGACATTTCATTAAGCCATGGTATATTTTGACAGTACCTTTAATCACATTTTTATCAAATACATATTCGTAATTTCAGAAGAGCGCTGAGATGCAGAAAAACACCTTAATTTGGCTCACACTATAAGTTCATAGGCGGCAGATCTTGAATCTGTTTTATAGTCAATCCAATAAGGTTCCTCCTTTATCATAGTGTGATGTAATTGTGATTAATCAGACGTTGCAGATATAAACTAAAGTTTATTAAAGTAATTCCTGAAATGATACTTTAGGATGTAAATAAACTATTAAGGGTCCCCCAAACCAACGCGGATAATCGCAGCACCTGCGGAAGTTCGCACCGCTTGCGATTCGCATCATATTGTTTCCATTGCGTTAAATATGTACGTTCACACCAACACGATTTTTTTCGTTTAGACTGCGAATTGTCTGCGTTTATTTCGTACGGAGTTTTTGTTCGCAATCGGCTGCGTTTTTTCTAGGATCCGTAGTAGTTTCTCAGTCTCTTAACTAAGAAAGTAATTAATAAAATGGAAAAAATCATTGAATTAGTGCGAAAGTATCCTATATTAGACGACTTTTCTCATGACGATTACAAAAATATTCGAAAGAAGTAACAAAAATATAACATAGATTCTCGTCTTTTCGTAATTGCGGCATTAATGTATGAAATTCCCTATATTGTCGTCTTTTTTTATTAATATCGTGAACCCATTTTCTTGTCTTCTTAAGGTTAGATACATAACATGATCAACACATTTATTTTTAAAGAATAATAATAATTTTACCTTAAATTGTCTTCTTCCAAAGCAAGCAACACAAATGCTTCTTCTTCATCTGATGATGTATACATATTTTTGTATGATAGGTAAGTATGTAAGTACAAGTACAAATGGTTTATTTTTCGTTTTCAGCAATAGCAATCAACCTTTTCGATACTGAAAATATGACGCATATGATGCGATTATATTCGCTTTGGTGTGGGGTTCTCTGCGGATTCCGCCACGAATCCGTTGCGAATAATTCGCGTTGGTTTGGGGGAGTCTTTAAGTATGTTTCAAATTTGATTTAGCAAATATGTGCACGGATATAGACACTAGGCCAGTTTAAATAAATAAAGAAAAGAGAGTTTTTTACTGTATGGGTTTTTACCAACATTGTTTGTATTTAACTGTATCGTAATTAAACATAAAGGATTTCTAATTCGTAAAAACAATGATTTTCTTCTTTCAATGTGGTATTACTTCAACAAAGGCTGTCAAAATAGGTGAAACTAATAAAACTGCTTATGTAAAGGTGCACTTAAATCAGAGCGAACAGAAGCAAACGAACGAATTCGTTTGCTTAAGCTTACGTAATTTATATGGAGAACAGAACGGGAGCGAACGAACTCTTCCGTGTTTCTGCATATATTAGAAGAATGAAGAATGAACGAATTCGTTCGCTCGCTTCGTTATAAAATATAAATATATAAATAAAGATAAGATAAGATATATTTAAATAAAACTTCTGTTTTTTCCAGATATTGAATTTCCTATTATTTTTGTTATCAATCATATTTACCAATTTCCTTTTGTACTAATAATAGTTTTAATAGATTGTTTTAAGTAATTTTAAATAATTGGGATGCTTATAATTCTGTATGGTATCTGCTACTACACACACTTTACGATAATGTCTCAATTTTCAAATTTTAATACCCCTTCATTTTTCAAATACTGACTGCGCTCCAATAAAACTAGATGAGAAATGCATTGTCCATTGTGGGCTAATCCGTGGGATGTAATTTATAGTGGTTTGGAACCGGTGCTTTAATTTATCGATGTACGTTGGGTGTGCCGGTTCTTTAAAAATGTCAAGATTTGTCAATGTGTAAAGTATCCGTCTATAATATTTTCCTTGTATATATAGGGTACTTCACAGTCAGCGTTACAGAGGAATGAAACAATTTAAACAAGAAAATTTATGTACAGGGGTTCTCGGATATCGATTTATTCAAGAAAAATAATGTGAAACTTCCTATTATATCAGAAGTAGTTGTAAACTTCGTTATTTCAAATGAGACTGTCCGGTATATTTTTACATCTTTTAAAGAGTACATGTTATGTTAGATATCTGTAGTAAATCCTTCATCTGGACACGGTTGCCACAGATATATTTAATATTTTAAAAAAATTTTGAAAAGAATATAAATATCTAAAAAAATCTTGGTTTATAAAATAGATTTTCATTTAAGTCCTGGCACGTGGAAAGAACATAATCTATTCTAGACTTTAAAATGATAATATATTAAAAATATCATTACCTGTGAGGTACTCTGTACATAAATGGTATTATATGGGATTATACACAGATTATTTTTTTGCAGCAACAGGTATGAAGGTCCTGTCAAAGAGTACAACTCAAACTAGGACAGTTTAAAAAATGTAAACATCATTATATAAAATCACATCATATAAAATTTTCTTTCTTTCTAACTGATGATCTTCATGAAATGTGGAGGAATCGTTCATTGTTCTGTAAGTTATTGGATATGCTGTATAATTAGGGGTGATTATGAATTAATTTACATTTAAACTGAATGCAAAGAAACGTGCGGTCAATGTAAAAGTTCCTCCAATTTTATTGCCTTCAATCTATCTATATATTCAGAGAATAGGGCTTGTTTCATGCACAAAATGATAAAAATGCCATAGCTTACTCACCATCTCTTCGCAAAATATACTTTGGATTACTAGCTGAAAATTGCTCTCTCATTTGAAACAGTATATCTTTATCTCAAGAAGGTATTTATTGGGTGACCACTAACTCACCAAACCTTTAGGAAAACATCTTAAACTAAAGAGGACAAACGATTTAAACTTTTTACAATTTTCGTTTACTTCCTTTCTTGTTTAATTATGAAGGATTATGCTGAAAATACAAATTTCGTATCAGTAGGTACTGTAAAAACTGCTTTAGTTTTCATTCCACCAAAGATGGTTATCGAGTGTTTTTGTGGTCTTAGAACGATGCGTGACAGGAACAAAATAGTCCAGCGATCTATAATGAGACTGATACAACTCTCTCTTGGGACAGTGAACACCTGTCTGAAGGGGTGGCTAGTATTATAGGTAATTTAATTTTTTTTTCTTTATGGTCTCTATTTTTATTCCTGCAGTTTCTGTATTTATTCATATGGAAGTGGTGTTATTTTTCTAATGGCGAAACCAATATCTTACTTTGAATATTAGGAATACACGTTGTTTATAACTGTTTCATAATGAAAACTGCTGAAAGCTGAGCAGACATCCACTCAAGATGGACATTGGAATCCTTAGATTATTTATTGAATTAAAGAAACAAAATTATTGGAATTACACAGATTTTGGCATAGATTCAGTTCCAGTTAAATAAAAGAATCGACCTGAAATACCTACTTCTAAAGGCTTTTTCACAAAATTCTAGAGATGTCAATTATATGTTGCAGGAAATACGTTTCCCACTTTATTGAACGTGATTGTACGAAGCAATTATCGATGTAACAATCTTGCTATGAGTAAGGAATAGGAACACAGTTTTCATACTAAAAACTGCTTAAAGCTGAGCAGACATGGAATCCTTGGATTATGCCTTGTATTAAAAAAAATATTATTGGAATTACACAGATTTTGGCATAGATTAAGTTGCGGTTAAATAAAAAAATCGACCTGAAATACCTACTCTAAAGGCTTATTCCCAAAATTCTCGAAATATTATCGATACAATTCTAAAGCGATTATCGGTACAACAAGCTTGCTACCGGTAAGGAATAGGAACACAGTTTTCATACTGAAAACTGCTGAAAGCTGAGCAAACATGGAATCCTTGGATTATTTATTGTATTAAAAAAAATAAATTATTGGAATTACACAATTTATAGAGGACGAGGCCTCATCCTCTATAAATTGGGAGACTTTATTTATAAACTTGTTAGTGTTTAAGCTACCGACGTGAGTACAGAGTACTCGAAATGTATACATTTAGCATTGCTAATATAATAAATGTGAAGAAAGGTGTATTGTCTTATTTAATTATATTCATCTTCACGAACTCACCTCAATCAGTAGAAGTTATAACGTATTTTAGAGTTCTAGAAATGTAATTAAGTAAACAGATATAATAAAATAATTTAGGTAATTCACTATATAATATATAATTATATATAATAAAATTTATAATACATAATTCAATAATTATTTTCTAGAGATCTAGATATTTAATTTACTACCTTTTGTAGAACAGTGTAGGATTTCCATGCTATTTAATCCACGACAAAAATATTATTTTCTTTACAAAAGAAGAGCCATTTTTTTAGTCTAAATGACCGAATAAGCTCTGAGTATTATGGTTCAAAATTTCTCCCACTCTGTCCTATATACGCTATGAGGCTTTTAACTTAATTTCCAGATTTACTATTTGTCTGTTGTATCTTTAGCATTATGTATATTATAGTTTATTTAATAGTTTATTTTGTAGTTTAAAACTTATTTTAAATGGGATAATTTTTTCAGATTCAGAACTTCCCACATTTGTTATTCTTGAGTGGGTATATATCTCTCTCTATGTTTCATATCCAGAATAAGATTGTATCCAACTCTACGTGACAATAGAACATATTTCAAAAATCAATAGATTATATATAGACAAAAAGGATTTACAGAAAAGATGTACAAATATATAGGCTATGTTAAAAAAAAGAGAATACATTTCATGTCATATACAGACAAGCTGAAAGCCAGAAAATTATTTCCTATCCTATTATGTCTTCTGCAAATTGCATTTCTCATATAAATAAGGGTAAATTTCCTCAACGGAATGAGGTCAATTTATTTCAACGGAACTTAAACTTGTGTAAAAATATGTAATCAAGTTTTAGTATGTTTATTTCATCCTGTCCAGTCCAATAGAATTACTCATTACTCATCATGCCAGTGCAGGGTAGTAATGTTCTATTTAGCGGCCTCAAATCAGTATCTGCAGCCGGTAGCAACACTTTACTGGATTGTCATTGGGGAGCTATATTTTTAAGTTTGAATCAATTCTTGACATTTATCCGCTTTAATTAAGTATAGGTAACTAAAAGTCAGGAAAATATAAATAATGCTTTTCTACCCATTTCAATGAAGTTAGTGAATTTATTTAAAATTTCCCCTGAGCACTCCATTATTGTACAACCAAAGAAAAGTATGATACTTCAAAATAAGGTTAATGACATGTTAATGTCACCTTGCATCTCAAGGCTGTTAAGTTAGTGCAATTTGAATATTGTTAGATTTTATTTTGATGATTGGTTTAAAATTTACAATAATTCATTTTTATTTGAAAACGACGACAGTATGAAATAAAATATCATACGATGCACATGCATTAGGTGTTTATAGTACTCCCCTACACTTTCCGGACACGACTCCTGATCTCGCCTCCTTCGTAAAACTCGCACTGTATAACCTCACCTACTGGACTTGTAACGTAAAATACTAATTCTTTGCCTCAGTATGCCTCTTATATGAATACTGTTCCGTCATTGAAATCAATTATCAAATCAGCAGTTTCTATAATATGGATTCTAAAGTTTTTACTTCCATCGAAGAAAGTACGGCAGTTTATATCCTATTTACACTAAATTTCTTATGGCAAGACGATACACATAAATTGAAAAAGGAAGATAGAAAATTGGATGGTACAGGATTTTATTTGTGAATAATTAAAAAATATGAAAAGTTAACTGTTTCCTCTCTTTTAGGAAATAGAATAGTTCAGGAGCATAGTTCAGTAGTAGCATTTAGGAATAGTAGAAAAAGTAATATTTTTCCTACTATATTCTGACTAGTATTCTCAAATACTCAGGATCCGTAGTTATTTTCGAGATGATGTCTTGTAGTAGATTGGCAGCGATTAATTGACCATATATTATATATCATCGTTCTTGAAACACTGTTCCAACACACATTTCCTGTAAGAAATATAATGTGATTACGTATCATTTGTCAACACGACCTACATCATTATATAGCTTAACGCTTAGATTGTATTAACTTTAAAGGAAGAAATTTAATACAAAAGATATGTAACCGTAAATAATATTTTTATAATATCAAGTAAGTAAATACTTATTTAATATTTCCCTATTAAAATAATGTACTATTAAAAATAAAAACTTATTTACAATAAATTGTGGTTATGCAGGATATGCCGTGGTAATTCAATGGTGATGATTGCATATAACACGCTTAGTAATTGTTTACGATACATTTGTTTAAATAATTGGGTTATCCTTTGCGTATTTAGGTTATACGTAACAAGGTAAATTTAAACTTCATTGATTCATTTACTTCAGTCCATTCATGGTAATATTTAAATAATTTCATTAATAATATACCTATCTCATAAATAATGTTTTGGCTCAATCACTATAAATAATAGTATATTATTCAACGAGCATATAATGATGGGCTATTGTTCACGAAGGTGATGTTTACCACACGAACCGTAGGTGAGTGGTTAAATCACCCGAGTGAATAATAGCCACTATATGCGAGTAGAATACTATACATTGCCCACAGCTATAAATAATATAAACTTTTTCTTATTTTATAAAATTTTGACAGTCGAAATCAATGACAAAACTATGCTTTGACAAAGTGGCGTGGCTTACTAATAAAATGTTTTTAGGCGCGTAAGTAAATACTATGTGAATTTTCCCATTATTCACTATAGTGAATAATGAAATGATTATTGACTGCAGTGAATAATGGTTACATTATTTAATAGCCGTGGACACTAGTATATTATCCAACGAGCAGATAATGATGACTATTATTTACCAGAGTGAGGTAAATCACCTGAGTGAATAATAAGCAGCCATTACATGCTATAGAATACTATACTTTGTCCACAGCTATAAATAATATAAATTGTTTGTTGTTTTATAAAATTTTGATGCTTCAAATCAATAACAAAATTATGCTTTGACAAATCGTCATGGCTTACTAGTTATATGTTTTTAAGTGCGTAGGAAAGTATTATGTGAATTATCCCATTATTCTCTAAAGTGCATAATATAATGATTATTCACTGTAGTGAATAATGGATAGTATTATTCTCGAGGGAATGCATGCATAATGGATGCATTATTTAACCGCCGTGGACAAACTTTAAGTATAAAACAGTTAAATAAATCAATAAATAATATTAAAAAATATATCTTCAAAAATAAATATGTGTACTTCAACAAAAAAAATTAAAGTCCTATGTTGTTACAAAGAGCCTTCCAATTCACACTTTAAATATAACGTGCTGGTGCATCTGAAATTATTTGTTATTTATTTGCTGGCAAAGCTTTGCACTGGGTTCGTATGCCACAGTCTTCTAGGCTGAAGTCTTTGCTATCCTAATGACAGCAAACGAGGAGAAAGTAAGGAACTGTCCGGAGCAAAATATTTACTTCTGCTCCGACAGTCAGGCAGCCTTAAAGGCTTTAGCATCTCCAAGGACAAGAGTGTGGAGATACCCTGGAGGAACTGGCCAGAGGAAAAGAGGTCAAATTGGTATGGGTACCAGGTCATAGTGGAATCCCGGGGAACGAAAGGGCCGATAAACTGGCTCGACTCGGATCTCAGGGACCCGGCCAGGGACCAGAACCGATTTTAGGCATTACACGAAGGCAGGTCAACATAGCTCTTAACGATTGGGCTCATGAGACACTAAGTAAACATTGGAGAAGGAGTGGGACCTGTAGACAGGCTCGCAACTTTATAGTGGAGCCAAGCAAGACCAAGACGGGCTGGCTGTTAAGTCGTAGCCGGAAGGCTCTAAACCAGTTGGTGGGAGTTTTAACGGGTCATTGCAGGCTTAGAAGACATCTATCATTGATGGGTGTTGAGGGAGACCCTATCTGCCCAAAGTGTGGGGAGGGCGATGAAACGCCTTCCCACTTCTTGCTAGAGTGCGCGGCTTTCGGCAGACTGAGGCACGACGTCTGGGGGGCCGAGGAGTTGCAAGGGGAAGAGGTTAGTTACCTTGAATGGATCGACATTCTGACCTACATTAGAAGGTCGGGCAGGTTCGATGAGGGAAGAGGTGATGAAGCTAGGTAGGGACGACAGGGGTAGGTAAAAAGGGCCCGCTTGCGGCCTACTTGCCAGGTCTTGGCCGCCCCACTGCTACTAACTACTACACTACTACTACTACTACTGTTATTTATTTACATCGAACTTTCATTAGCTCAATACGATGACGAAATTAAAAGGTTCTTTGTCTATACCTCGCGTAGAACCAAATACCTACCTAGTAATGATATCTCTCATGTAATTCAAAATCATATCTCACATCTGCCGTATTATTAAAAAGAGCTATTAACCGTAATATGAGTGTACTTATTTGTAAAGGAATATGTTTTATCCAAATATGTACACATATACAGGATCGTTCGATTTAATGTTTGCCTTCTCAATTTGGTAAAACATAATATACTCGTAAACAGATAGAGTGAATTACCTTCCTGTTCTACTCTGCGTTATAAATTATAAAAATGGGATCACAATTTCTTATATTTTCAAAATTGTGGGTACGATGATAACTAGAAGAACATATTAAGGATATGTGACAAGTTGATAGAAGAAGTAACTCTGAAACTAATTTAGATACGTAATTGAAATGTTGGTTTTGGCCATATTACGTCATGTTTCGTCAATTGGTAGTAATGGGCAAATTTTCATTATTTTGTTTTAACTGGAGGTAGATAGATATCATCTTTCCTGTACTGGTATTTTACCAACACAATGTATTTTAAAAACTTTCATCGTTTTCTCACGATTATATTGACATACGATTTGTTCAGTTTATCCCTATTAGGGCCAGATCAATTTACTGAAGTTTATATTGTGAATTTCTTTAACGTTTTATCTACAATTATGCACATTCTAAACTTAGTTAACTATCGGTTAAATAACGGTAACCATCAATTGTGAAACCGGGCCTTAGTAAGATAGATACACGAACAAAAAAAACTTATACAGTGTGTTGCATTTAAAATAAAATTTTACTTGGAAGCACGAAAGTAATAAAATATGACCATTATTTTATTATTAACAATAATTAGTATATGCCTACTAAGAAAGTGGTGTAAAATAAAGTTATTACAATAATAAAATATGTTCTCTTTGGTTTATAAATAAAACTAAGGAATAAGGTAAAGTATAAAACTGTGTCGCCTTACATACTGTTAAAAACTCGAGAGTACATTTATTGGCTAGCTAGGCAATGATTGATAAAGGCTGATACAGAGTTAAATACTGCTGACATTAAATTTGAGGATTAACGTCAAAATTAAGTTAAAGAATTGACTCGTTTATTAAATCTCAAATCCCTTTCATTTACAGCAAAATTGATAGCTTTGTCTGCTGGATTAAATTCATTAAACAAATTTTTCTGCATCTTATCTTCTCACAAAATTAAGTGAAATTAATACAGTAATGTGGATGTTGAATATTTCCATTAATTAGTATCAGAAAATTAATATCAAGTATTAAATAACCTTCACCATGAAATAATTTTCAATTTGACTGCAATTTTAACTTACTTTGGAACTCTTTGCTTGAAGAAAAAATCTAACAATATCTGATCTGCAATGCCCACATGCAATGCAGTCAATTAGTGCTACGTCATCTCACGGGGACAGGTCTGTCGGGTTGATTTAAATTTTACACTTCCAGTGGATCTATGTGCACATGTGATGCAACTAGGGTATTATCGTGTGGTTATCTATTAGCATATTTACATGCACACGTTAATTAATTTTAGAATTTAATATTTAATCTCTTTATTGTTATTTTTAAATAATTAATAATAATAATAATAAGTCGGAGACCGAGGGATTTATAATGGCTTGTCAGGATGGTATATTTAACACCCTCGTCTATCGAAACCGTGTCATGGGGATGGAGGTCCATGATCAACTGGACAGGGCCTGCCATAGGGTGCCGGAGACAGTTATCCATCTGCTCTCCGCTTGTCCGGCATATATTGTCTCGGCCTATATTCACGGACATAATGCGGCTTTACGAGTGCTTTACCACTTTCTACGGCACTCGTTCGAGATAGATGAAATACCAGTGCTGCCATACGCTCCGGGGGATATTGAATATCCCCCGTTGTGGAGAATGAGAAGTGCCGATCAGATTTCCTCCTCTTTCAAAACGACTCTTGCCTCTTCGCCTTGGGGGTTGTACTGAACAGAGGGCACAAATGAAAGAAAATAGTTTAGTTTTAGGATTCCAAGAGCCTTTCACTTTAAACTAGGAGCTATTTTCATTTTCTCGATACGCCTCACCACTTGCATGAGAGTAAAGCAGGTCTGTATGGACTCTATAGTAAAAATGAAAAGAAACAAAGAAAGAAAGGAGAAGTTGGAATTAACATGTAAATGAAGAAATTTCAGACTAGAAAATAATGGAGAAAGCGGACTGTTCGCTTTCTCCACAGCCCTCCACAGCCTTCTCTATAGAAGAAAAGGATAGAAGATGGAAAGAGAATCATTTCCGGCCTGAAGAGACAGAATTAGAAAATTGATTGTCCTCGGTTAAAATAAGATGTCCTCTATCTTCCCTTACCTTTGTCTTGTTCTCTATTTTTTTGCAAAAATCTTCTTTGAGCCTTGTGGCAAGAAAGAGAAATATGCCGCCCCCTTTCCCAGAACCGCGAGGGATCGAGTAGTGAAATGAACATATCACTTCCGAAAAAGAGACGGTTGGTATACCTTCCCAGTGAACTTGTACTTCCATTGGTATAAAAGTGAACTCTCCTCACATTCTCCTTGTAACATTTCCAAGCTCTTTTGGTAAGAAAGGGGGAATTATACGGGGAATTCTAGTTACAACAAAAGGCAGCAGCGCATCCCACGTTACCTATTCCGCTCCCCTCACCCGTCTTGCTTTATAAAAAGGTCACAAAGAAGTAAGTGTTTGATCGGCAAAGTGAACTCGATGCTTTTCTCAAACTCACTTACCCATCTGACCAATTAGGGCAATGGCTAGGTTTGACTAGAACGACGGATTAGAAGCTTTCTTAACAACGTTTTTCTCGAGACGTGGACAGGTGGAAAGAATTGCCAGCCAGAGATCACCCGATCAGACACGACTTGATTTTTTTTCTAGGGTCATTTGATGTCTGTGGTGTATCGCGCAAAACCTCTCACGCTCCCCGAACTTAAAGATAGAACTCTAGCTATTCAACTAATATTAGACCCATCGCTAATATCAATTGACAAGTAGCGCACTACCCTTTCCCTTTCCCTTCAATCTTTCTCATAATGCCCTCTAAAATGTTCAACGGGAATTTGTGGAGAAACCAAGTTACCGTCAGGCGATTGGGGAAGGGGGTCATTTAGAACATATATTTTAAAATTTAATTTAATTTCAATTTAAAAATAAATGAAAATTCGATTTGTTTTGATTTTACATTATGACAGAATTACGTGACAGAATCATCCATACAAGTATTATAACCTGTAACTCAGAACTGCTTAAAGTATCAAAATATAAAGAAATATATAGTGTCTTCCTGACGTTTACGTCCCACCTTCGCTTCGCACATGATGACGTAACGGATTTAAAGTGCATGTCTAAAATTCCAAAAATTTTGTTGTTTACAGTACTGAAAACTCGACCTTGACACGACGTTCCGTTCGGGTGTAATCGAACCGCTCCGTGACTTTTGCCCAACCCTGTATGTTATGTTCAGTATAATTAACGCATAGTTCTGATACTTCTGATACTTGTCAGTATCAAATTATTGATCCCGAACCCATATTCATGAAATGCAATAAACGGCAACACAAAATAATATTATCCAATAACCAAAAGCCGTTTTATATAAATATACAACCCGATCAATTTGGAGAATTACAAAATTATCAGCACTCTGCCAATGAATTCGAAACACTGAAAATGGCTTCCTGATCTGATAAATTTACATCAGAATGACAAAGGCTTTATAGACAAAATTCATTATCGGTTAATAAATATATCATTTATACCCCATAATATTTAATATTCACGAAAATGGCTTCAAAGGGGTTATAAAATATAATCACTGGCTGATGACTTACAACGGTAATTATTTGTTAAATATTCATAGCATGGTAACTCAGTTAAGATTTATCTTTACAGTTTGTAATAAAAGTAAATTTGAGTCTTGAAGCGAAGTTCATTGGTGGCGAATTCAGGGAGCTGGCACATTTAATAGTTCTAATGTCCTGATTTTCTAAATAATATAAATGAATAAGTATCATTAAATGTGAATAAGGATAAAAATTTAAAAGAAATGACAAATTCTTTTCCAAAGGAAAGAAACATGATATGGTGAATCTGGATGAAGAATTATTTGCCTTGAGATAAACAAGCATTATGATAACGTTACTAAATGCAATTTTGTTTTGTAAAGTTTCTGTTAAATAAAATTAAAATATCTTGAAAGGGATTGGAACCTTTCATGTGAAGATAACACTGACATAGTTTTCCACATAACATCAAAGCACTATACTGCACTCGACGCGCGTTTCGCCAACCAAGTTGACATTATCTGGAGATGATTTAAACTAAACCTATGCTAACACTATGTGCTATTTACACCTAAACTATTGTTACAGTCAGCTGTCTGGAATTTGTTACATTCCTAACTAGTCTTAAATTGCTACTATCTGTCTTATGGTTGTTCTCAAACGCATGTAGAGCCATATGTGCCTTAAATCTAGTTTGAATTGACCTCCTAGTTTGTCCAACATACTTTTGATTGCAGTATTACAGCAAATTTCGTAAATCCCCGACTTTTCCTTAGTTTCTATTTCGTCTTTTGGATTGACTAAAAGTTGTTGCGGTTTATTTCCCTATGAATAAACCACTTTCATACCTATATCTTTAAAAACCTTACCAAAATCATGAGTAAAACGAGGATTGTAAGGAATAGATATGAATTTTGTATTTTGGAAAGTCGAGGAATTTCGCAGCTATATCCCTAATCAATGCTTTTTCTTTTTCAAACCTCTCCTTATTTAAGGGAAAGCTTAATAGGCGATGAATTAAAAAATTGAAACTCGCCAAAGAATGCATCTTCCTATTTTAAACCATTTAGAACTGCACTGCAACTGAAATGCACAGCTTAAAAAGTATAATAATTTCAGAGGCCGATAAATCGATTCTAATATATTTATTGCTTCTTATTAAATGTTTAACGCGCATTTTAGACATAACAAATTTTCTATTTAATTCAACTCATTTAAAGTCCCAAAGTTTGTTGAATTAGTGTTGCCAAAACTGCACAAACTTCGTAGTTAAATTGAAAAACTTAAAGAACTCGGTAATGACTTCGTTCACATTTTTTTATATTATGTATAAATGTTTACAGATTTCATAGTTTCCAATAAACTTCCTTCAACTTTAAGATTGAAGGCAAACATTGCAATATCATATAAAAGCACTATACTAAACTATCTTCTATCAATGTCGTCAATTTCAAAGTTTTATACTAAGTTATATATAAGTTTTATACGTAGTCTTGCACTGCTTTTGTTTTGTACACAGTACCTTTTACTGGACCGTTATTTTCTGTAAAAATAAATAAATAAATAAATCGTTTATTGAATACATAAATAAACCAAATAATATTATAATTTATTAAAAAAGGTGGATATGTATCCAAAAGGTTGAGGTTAGCCTAAGCTCTCTTACACCCCACCTATTTAATATTACTTTAATATAAGTAGCGCAAATAGACGCAGAGAAAATAAAATTTGAAAGAGAAATTTACCATAAACCATAATATCTACATATACATATACCTAATTAAATGCGATATATTTTCTTTTAATTTATTCAGTAAATACTGTAGTTTCAATTGCCTTTTTATAAGTTGATATACTTTGGTTCTATATGATATACAAAGTGAGTCAGTTTATACTTGCAGGACTCTGGTATTCGATAGAACACCTGATTTTAAGTTAAGTTTGTCATATAAACAAATGTCGGGAATCGCTTCGTTTTTGAGATACAGGGTGTCAAAGTTTTGTTTTTTTTTTTAGTATTTTCCACACAGCTCCTATAGTTTTTAAGATAATTTATTCAAACTTTTACCATAGATTACTTATGATGGTTCACAAGTTTCGACATATATAAACAATTTGAAAACGTACAGGGTGATACTTTTTCGGAGGTCAGGCCCTCTTTTACCATCCAGAACTTTTTTGTGGTACGCCACTGACTGCTTATTTGCGACGAATCCAAAATTTGGATTCCACGTTCAATTTAGAAAAATTTTCGTCGTTTGCATTTTTATCGTAGCTGTAACAGTTGTCGAGTAATTTGAAGAAATCTCTGAAAGAATATGTTATTAAAAAAAATATTTTTATTAAAATTTTCACTGAAAACAATAATTATTGTTAAACGAAAGTTCATTAATCTAAATTGCCAAAGGTTACATACTTACAGTACAACTTTTACCACTAATTATTTATTTTTTGTAGCATTTCAGAGACTTAATAACTAAGTAAAATAATTAAGAACTAATAATAAACCAAGGCAAATTCAAATAAATAACCCGAAATAATTTTATTTTCAAATTAAAATTTTCAAAATATGGTCAATTTTGTTGGATACATAATCGGCATCGCATTTCAATAGACCTTCTTGCTGAAACTAAGTGATGAACTCTTATGTCTTCGCAAGCATGCCTTATATGCCCTCTAAGATTGTCAACATCTTGAACAGGAAGTGGCATACACTTTTTCTTTAAAAAAGCCCCACACAAAAAATCCATTGGTGTTATATCTGAGGAACCTGAGGGCCGTGCGATTGGACCTCCACGTCCAATCAACCTCTCTGGATAATTGTCGTCTAACCAAGCTCTTACATTTTTTCCAAAATGAGCTGGGCAGCAATCCAATTGGAACCAAGCTTGCTGTCTTAAATTTAGAGGGACATCTTCCCACATATTAGGATGCTCGGTTTCTCGAAACTCTGAGAAGTTTTGCGAGCTGACCCTTTCTGGCAAAAAATATAGTCCAAATAAACCATTTTCAAAATACGTTAGTGGAATAACTCATTTTGGAATTTTCTTGGCCTATTAGCACGTGGATTTTGCTCTACCCAAATATGTTGACTTTTGAAATTTACTATTCCACGTCGGGTGAAGCAAGATTCATTAGTCCATAATATTTTATGGACTATTTTATTGTTCAAATTTTAACTTGGAATATACAGAGTGAGTTTTATGTATGGAACGCCTCAATTATCTCGGAAACGGCTTGCCCGATTTTTATGAATTTTGGTTTATAAGGGTTTTGTAATATGGCCGATATTAATGTGGCATTTACATTGTTGTCAGATCTTTCGTTTTTCCGGAAATATACTGAAATTTGTTATTTCAAATGGATCACCCTATATATTTTTTTGTTTTTGAAATCTCTAAGAAATTTAGAATATTTTTCATGTAATGTTCCCTATACCTAATTGCCATAATTTCGGAGTTACAGCTACATTTGCAATATCTCCGCCGAAGTTAAAATATTACATCAGGGCGGCTATGTCTGCGACAAAAATAATTTTGACGTTTTAATAAACTATTATTGTTGGTGTTTATTGAAAGTTACAATGGACCGTTTATCTGAGAAAGAACGAATTGAGATTTTAATGATATTAGGATATGGTGATGTGCGTAGAAGTCAACAGGAAACGTGTAATATCTTTAATAATTTATATCCTAATAGAAATCCCATAGGATCTTTTGAAAACATAAAGTAAAGGCGGTTACAGCTGATGCTCAAAATGTTGTCCGTTTACTTCCATACAAGAAGCCATGCGATGTTTAAAACTTTGCAGTACATTTTGTAACATTCCTGACTGCTCAATTCTTCTTATCTCTGTGGTAATCCTATCTTTTAATTCCTGAATATTGGCAGGTTTGGTTTTATAAACAACATTTTTTAAGTGACCCCACAGGAAATAGTCTAAAGGATTCATGTCGGGTGATCGCGGGGGCCATTCGATAAAACCACGCCTTCCAATCCATCTTCTGGGAAACACATCGTTTAGGTATTGCCTCTTGTTGCACCCAAATATTGTTATTTGGGACATTGTTATTGTCTGAAAGTTTCAAATAATAAAATTTCTAAATTAACAGGCAATTGAGAATACTTACTTAGATTTGGAAATAACCGAGCCAACTCAGGTATAATATTATTCTGTAATAAATTTAAATACGCCGGACCATTTAAGTTTCCTTCAATGAAAAAAGGACCAATTATTTTGTCGCCTATTATTCCAGCTCATACATTAATCTTTTGTGGAAATTGGGTGTGGGATTCTCTCATCCAACGAGGATTGTTACGTGACCAGTATCTGCAATTATGCCGATTTACGTTTCCATCAATACAAAAAGTGGCCTCATCGGAAAACATAACATTATTTAAAAAATTTGGATTATTTTGATCGTAACATTTTTCCATCATTGTGTCGGCAAACTCTTCACGTCTATCGAAATCATCATCTGACAACTCTTGAACCAATCTTACTTTGTAAGGATGGAATTTATTGGCATGTAAAATTTTCATTATGGATGTTTGAGAAATATCAACTTCCCTGGATATTTGTCTAGTACTCAAGTGTGGATCTTCTTCTAACATAACACAAACATCCAAAGATTTGTCTTCAGTTGTTGCAGTTTTTATACTCCCTGATTTCGGTAAATCTTTTATGGCTCCAGTTTGGTTAAACTTTTTTAACAACTTACTCACAGTAGATCTTGTTATGGGATTTCTATTAGGATATAAATTATTAAAGATATTACACGTTTCCTGTTGACTTCTACGCACATCACCATATCCTAATATCATTAAAATCTCAATTCGTTCTTTCTCAGATAAACGGTCCATTGTAACTTTCAATAAACACCAACAATAATAGTTTATTAAAACGTCAAAATTGTTTTAGTCGCAGACATAGCCGCCCTGATGTAATATTTTAACTTCGGCGGAGATATTGCAAATGTAGCTGTAACTCCGAAATTATGGCAATTAGGTATAGGGAACATTACATGAAAAATATTCTAAATTTCTTAGAGATTTCAAAAACAAAAAAATTTATAGGGTGATCCATTTGAAATAACAAATTTCAGTATATTTCCGGAAAAACGAAAGATCTGACAACAATGTAAATGCCACAATAATATCGGCCATATTACAAAACCCTTATAAACCAAAATTCATAAAAATCGGGCAAGCCGTTTCCGAGATAATTGAGGCGTTCCATACATAAAACTCACTCTGTATATAAATTCCTAGACTCTTGTCGTAATTCAGCCATTGTATATCCAGTGAGTCCCAGAAGTAATGTCTAATTTCATTTAAAATTCAGAGGTGTGTTATTTGGAAAAACGCTCGGAGAGCAGGACGGAGAGGAATTTAGATTCAATTCTATAAACAATTAAATAAAACATGTCTCAAATTTATACATAGAGCGATAATCTATACATAGGGCGATCTTAAGTAAGCTACGCAGTGATTTATTTGTTTAATTGCAATCCTGACTTGCCTTATATGCCAAAAGGCAAACTTTATGTCTTATGGACTATAGTTTATCATAGTCCAAAATATCCTAGTATCTTCAATATAAAAAATATTTGCAGAGTTGAATTTATGTGCACAGGTAATTTAATAATCTTCAACATTACAGTCAAAACAGTTTTTATTTTAAATACCATTTTCTATGAACTAGCGTTATATTTTTTATATAACGCCAATGCATTATGACGTAAAATATAATTACATGTTAGGAAATTATTTCAAATTTCTTTAACAAGGAAAACGAGTTAAACTTTTTACTCTTATGAAGTGTGATATAATGGAAACCTAACTTATCTGGAGAATTTATGCAAATTTTTTGATAAGCCTGTAATGAACGTGCATTAATTTTTTTAACAAAAGTACTAATTATAATACATAATTCCTATAATCTGGGTCATAAAATATACAAGCTACCTGTTGAAGAAAATTTCCTTCTGTATTTTTAATACTAAATTCTACAAGGCATACTGAAATGAAATATTTAATATAATAATAGTATTTTATTTTCCAAGATACTATGTGAACCAAGTTTAAATGTATATAAAATCAACAACTATATAATATAAAGACACTACTTTTGTAGTGAACTCTCTCCGAAAAAGGATAACCTGTATATTTTCACACGCTTGAATAATAATTATCTGATGAATACTTTGATACAGGGCTTAATAATTCTGTCTCTAACAATCAAGAGATGAAGAAGAGTATAGTAGTTAGAGTATAAGTAAGTAAAGAAGTAGTAGAAGTATACGTATACGCATTATATATTTTGCATTTTTTACACAGTATTTATATTAGTAGATTATATATTATATAGATTAGAATATTATAGAGTAGAAACACATTCATCCGCCTTCATATCAGTATATTTCTGGAAAAGCAGTCCAGATTTGTTATTTGGATTACTTATTTTAAATTTAATAAGTTCAAGTCAAATATTTGACAGCTCATTATATTGTTTATGAAGCAATCGGTTACCATTTGAGTATTTCTTTAATTTGTCTGCTTCATCTACCTTAAAATATACAAAAGTTAAAGCTCTTGTTTAACGAAGTAAACATATAATATGCACTATTGATGCATCTACAATTTTCTATCTACCCATAGAACGATCCATTGATATATCTATCTAAACCAAACATACCACAGTAAAAGGAATTTAAATAAATTTATATAAAACTTCGTATGTGTACAGGGTGTCCAACGTAACGGTCTCACTTGATCTGTGCCTTTAATGTCATATTTACAAAAAAATGTCAAATACACAAATTGTGGCATTTTTATAAATGATAAGAAAGTGTCTTAGAAAAAAGAATAGAACATCGATTTAAAACAATTATTTACTACAGCTCAATTTTTTTAATGCAACACCCTATGTATTTTTTAAATTCTGAAAAAGCATCAAATTTTTATTAGATCCCTATGATATACTTATATATTTGTTCGAGCGGTTACTGAGATATAAAGGAAAATGTATCTGTATCGAATGTATCTGATACATCAAGACAATTAGGAAATACACCCAAAAATTTTAAAAACTCTCGTAGGCTGTCAGATACCAAATACTTTAATGAGTCAAATAGATGGTATTAGCTTTTCTAGTAAAAAAATGCAAAATAAGGATTTATAAATATGTAAGTAATCATAAACTTAAATAAAACAAATAAATTCAATAATCAATAAAACATAATTTTACAAATAATATTGTTCGACATTTTCTATATAAATGTACAAATATTTGAAATAAATTCTATGGGGAATATGCCATTTGGACATTTCAGTCTGTAAGATTCATATGCGGCACTATTTTTATTATTCTGTATAAAAGTTTCGATTATATCTGTTTTCTCTTCTTTGGAAAACTGCATTGTTATGCTTGTCTATATCTGCCACCTGGACTAGGATTAAAATTTTTGGATGTATTTCCTGGTTGCTTTGATATATCAGATATATTCGGCATTTTCCTTTATATCTCAGAAACCACTGGAACAAATATATAAGTAGGTATATCATATGGACCTTATCTTAAATTTATGCTTTTTCAGAATTTAAAAAATACATAGGATGTTGCATTAAAAAAATTGAACTCCAGTAAATAATTGTTTTAATTCGATATTCTATTTTTTCTTCTAAGACACGTTGAATCATCTACAAAAATGTCATAATTTTTGTATTTGATATTTTTTTGTAAATATGACATGGAAGACACAAATCGAGTAGAGCGTTACGCTGGACACTCTGTACGTACCTACTACCTAGATAAGTATCAGGCCGTATAGAAAACCAACCTGCTTTACAAAAATAAGTGTAAATAAAAATAGTGTATTTAAATAATGATGAAAACTAATTTAGTAGCTCTGAATAGAATCTATAATACTTTTTTTTTGTTCGTTAACAGGAGAAATGAAAAATTGTAGCAGTCATTAATGTACTATTTTAAAACTTTCGAGTTTATTCCAGCTGGCAATACTATTGTTAAAACTTAAAAAGCCTTTTATCTTGATATTGGATAATGGCATATCATTAGAGTAAGTTTCATATTAGTAATTAGATGTACAAGTTTTGATAATTTAACAGAATTCGCTTTAATATCTATATATCCTCTTTTCTGTTTTAACTGAAATAATTAGAGAAAGTCGAAATACATCTAGAGGATTCAGATGCTAATATAAAATCCTATATACTGCCCTGTTAAGGATAAACGTCGTACCTAACTGCAACTGTAATGGATTTCGACATTTTTTTCATATCACTTCAGAACAAGCTTACGTATCTATGTTTGTAGGTTATGTTTGTTAGGCTCAAATGTTGTAATTGATGCTAAAACATCCAGAAAAGTACATTATTATAAAGTACAATGTCTTATTTTTATTTTAGAAAAAAATGAACATATGGGTACGAAATGGTTTGTTATTGGCTAAAATTTAGACACCTTAATTTATGTATAGGGTCTTCTAATTTCTGGTGCCATTAAAGTCGAATTTTCTTTTAAATGGAAATGGATAGTTTTTTTAATCATCAGAGGGGCCATAAAGAGAGCGTTCCAAGAATATAATATAGTTGGTATCTGCTTTCGTCCATTTTTGAAATATGGCTACTTAAATTTTGAAAAATTAGGCGTGCTATTCATATTTTTAGCACAAGTTATGAGTGTGCTATGAAATAAGTGGCATCAATTTACATAGTAAAAGAATTTGAACCAAGTGAACTCTCAACTAGTGGATTTGCAATCAATAATAATAATATCACCATGAAAAATACGAATAGCACAACTTAAACTTTAATAATTTTTCAAAATTTAGGTACTTAAATTTTGAAAAATTATTAAACCTATATTTAAAAAATGGTTGGAAGCAGATACCAACTATATTATATTTTTGGAAAGCTCTCTTTATGGCTTCTCTGATCATTAAAAAAACTATGCATTTCCATTAAAAAAAAATTTCGACTTTAATGGCGAAATAAATTAGAACACCCTGTACATAAATTAATGTGTCTAAATTTTAGCCGATAACAAACCATTTCGTATCCATATATTCATTTTTTTCTAAAATAAAAATAAGACATTGAAAAGTGGGTGAGCTCTGTTGGTAACTCAGACTGTACATATTATGGCACAACTTCTTCAAATTATATAATAATAATAATAATATATAAATACGACAAATCTCTTTAACAAAGCCTCACTTTTGACATATGAGTCACATAAGCGGATGAGGTTAGGTTGTCTTAGGACAACCTAACCTCAAAATACGTCAATAATTATAATAATACCTGTTCTTGTCCTGTTGTTGACATTGATTGGTGATTTATACTTTGATACTGGAGATTGGTGATCGATTTACGAACGACACTTATAAAGAATAATATTTCTATTAATCTTTGTTAGGTACATTTATTGATACTAACAAAACTCCCTTTCAGAATTTGAAAATGTCAAAACTAAGTTAATAATGAAATTCAGACTTCGAAAATATATAGGTACACTTAATCCATAAGTACCTGTACCTTTACCATAAGAAACAGAAATACTTAAAATGGAACAATTGTACTGAATATTTCTTCATTTACTCAAAACTATTAAATGTGCATATACAAAGTTTATCTTTAACACAACAGTTAAGGGGGGGCAGTTAAGTCGGTGGGCACACCTCTTGAGGCTGCTGAAGCCTTCGGCGGAAAGCTGCAAAGTGTGCTAGGGCTGAAATATCTTTTTTCTACGGGCGTGTGGAAAGTTACAATTTTCTGCACGCATTTGAGTGTAGAAAATTGCACTTTTCCGCACTAGTGCGGAAAATAAATACCTATGTATTACTTGCAATGTGATCATAATATTATCTTAATTCCAAAAAATCATGTTGTCACTGTTCAGATTTTGACATAAAGAAAAAGGAATGCTTGACACTTCTAATTATTAGACAGCATTGTGTGCTGTTCAATTAAAATATTTATTTTTCTTATGTCAATTTTCTTCACGCCCGTAGAAAAAACGTTGTTCCTAACACATGTGGAAGGTGTCTTTTCCGCACTCACTGCTTGTCCGAACTCCGCTTCGCGTCGGTCGGACAACTGCAGTCGCGTGCGGAAAAGTATCACCTTCCACACTTGTTAGGAAAATAACTATATTAAGCGGTAGCTTCTCCTCGTGGAGAGTTTTCCAGAAGGTCTCTACCTTCTGGAAAACAACAACAACAACACGCTGAGGTGGCTGGAACAGACAGAAGGTTTTTGACGAAATTGCTCATTCTCCGTCAATCCTCTCGCCAATCTTCACTAGTGACTTTTTTTTGCAGTCACTAGTCACTAGCATCCGTATTTGTATTTTAAGAACAGAGCATTGCCTTATGCGAAAAAACAACAATAATCGTGTTTGGTATCATCCACTAGTGCATACTTCTATGCAAATTTGTTAGATCTATCCCTTTATTTCTAACATTAATAAAGAACAGCAGTAAGTATCACCAAAGGTGGAATTTGGTATGATATCAAATACATCTATAGATCCAATCTGTGGCCATATTTTTAAAAACTAAATGACCTTGTTTATCGATTTCGCTATTAAATGAACAGCTTCCCTCCAATTTATTTGGAGGGGAGCTGTAATGAAAACTAGTTTAAAGTTTTCGACTCTACTTAGGTATTATGTGGCATCATATAATTCTATAAATTATTGCCTATATTAATACTGACAATATAAATGGCACTTTATACTAAAATATTGGACACAATTATAAATTACGAGTATATATTAATAATAATTCTGATGTGTATGCTATAATATATAAATATTCATAAATATATTTTGTGCGTATTACGTAAACAGTTATGTTCACTTTCACATGGAAATTTCAGCTGAAATATATTTTACTTTAGTGCAATAAATATGTTGTTCCCCATATACTAGGCTATTTTATGGTCACTGTACACATACTAAAATATGTACTGTAGACAATACAACTTCATAAGATAATAATTCAACATTAGGTTTACTGCCACATATCTATTACCGTTGACCGGAAAAATGAATAAGATGCGGAACACTAATGTAAAATAGCGTATACGGTTTTCAGAGCAAATCGAGGAGCAAATGCGCAGAGATTTGGATTCGGGCTTATTGTAAACCGCCCGCCAATCTCAAAATCCATTTTAATCACGATGTTCCCCATAAAGTTTGCGCGTGTCCTACAGGGTGTCTACTTTTATTTATTTACAAATCCATAAAACCCTTATATTTCAAGATAATCGACTGAATTTTTTTTTATTTCACAGGGCATTAAAAACTGCATATTTTGACCCTATTACCGCTTTTAAGACCAACATGGGCTGCTACGATTTTTTTATACCACCGAAATTCAATATAACCATTTGGGGATTTTTTCAGGTAAAGTTAATCAGTACTCCTCAACCATATGCGAAATTTGAACAAAGAATATACAGGGCGTTTCTGTATACACTATATTAAAGTTAAACAAAATATCAAATTTGGAAGGCACTAGACGAGTGAAGTGTGTCACGAAATTATATTAAAATAGTAGAATGTTATATGGCATCACTTACATTTAAATTTCTGCCAATATTTTTCTTATAATTTTCATTTGATGTCTTGATGGCGCACATTAATATTATTGTTCTAGGGTAAAATTAAATTTAAGTGATTTTATATTACATTCAACTGTTTTGACATAACTCCGTGGCACTCTTGACTCATCTAGTGCCTTTCAAATTCAATATTTTACTTAACTATGATTAACGTAATCAACATCGTGTAGAAAAAAACGGCCTGTATATTTTTTCTTCAAATTTCGCATATGGGGGTTTTGAGGGATAATATCAAGTCGATTTTGTTTGAACATAACAATACTGTTTTTGGCTATTTTAAAAAGATATGGTTATTTATTAACCAGGTATGTAAGATACCTATTCTGTTTGATAAATTTTAACAAGATGATTTGTCATTTTAAACATATCTTGCTATTATTTCTGGTAATCTTAGCAACATCATTTTAGTGCTGGCTATGAACATTGCAATATAGTTAGTGATTAAATTTAGTGTTTAAAATGGCCATAAATCCATTATTTATACATTTTCAGCTGAATTTTCATGTTTCAAACTGTTCTACATCAGTAAGTAGGTACCAACCTACTTATATTTAAGTACAATTATTTTTATTTGTGTACTTTGATCAGAAATGTGTACTGTTGGATGTATATAATGTATTGGATGAATTGGATGTATATATATATATAAATGTGTTCTTCTGGATGTATATAATTAAGGACACTATTTATTAAATAGTTTTATTAAACAATTACTTTTGTTAGTGGGTTAACAGTAACGTAACATCTGTCTTCTTTCACAGTTAAAAATATATTATCAAGTCTGTGTCTCACAATACGAATCTCTGCGCCCTGTCCATCAGTTCGTATCGTTGTTTTATAAACAACGGCCCAAGATAAAACAATAGTCTAACACCTAAATTAAAATTGAATATTTAAAATGTTTTAAAACAATTAAGACTTGAATTCAAAAGTATTAGAGGTGCAAGCAACCCATTTGTGGTTCCGAATGAAAAATTTATCAAGTTATTCTGTTTGAGTAAAGGAGCGGCACTGAAATTAATTCAGGAACTGGAAATGTTTGTCTATGCAGCTACAATACCATTTTATTTACAGGTGATACACAGGGATAATTTAATTAAAATTATCAATTCACATAGAAACTACTTTTGTAGGTTTTTGTAAGCTTATTCGAGATAATTTACAATTAGTTCCATTTGAGGTTTGTTCGTTTTCTTGCTTATTGACATGGTAATGGCAAAGAGGATAATACACGTTTTCTCTATGGGATAAACTAATTCTTCTTCACAAATCACATAGGTTACTCTTTGGTAAACATAAAGGTGAAACGCTCGTGAAACCGAAGATTATATCGTGATTCGCAATGAAACGGGTAGACTTATAATACTAACTTATACTACTTAATACTACTTAGACTAACAATACTTACTATAACTCTTCAAACGGAATACCAATTTTGAATAAGATCTTGTTACCACTTAAACTTATGACAACATAGTTTACATAACAAGACTCTTAGCAAGATGCAAACAGAATCGACCCGAATGATTAGCGCTATTTGTGTCAGATTTTAAATAAAAAAATCTGTAAATGATTATAAGTATTGAATTTCAGTGGTACAAAAAAAAAATAGAAGTAGGCCCTGCATGTTAATCTTAAAAGCGGGAGTAGAGTTAAAAGACGTAGTTTTTAATGCCCTCTGAAACAAAAAATGTTCAGTCGATTATCTTGAGAATCAAGATTTTACATAAATAGAAGTAGACACCCTGTATATTTCTTCAATAAATGGTATTACATACTGTTATAAAAGTTACAGAATTAACATTTTGTTAGTTCAATTAGTTTTATTTAATTACTTATATACATAAATATAGATATTACACTATACATCATATTAATTATCTTTTTTTATTTTATATTCCTTATAATTTTGATTAAAAAATCACATAGCACCCACCTACAGCAGATAGATTACACTTACTTACAGTAAGTGGATTACTTACTTAATAATAATAATAATATCTCTACCCCTCATTCTAATCACAAGGATTAGCC
This sequence comes from Pogonocherus hispidulus, assembly GCA_963924545.1. Classification (NCBI taxonomy): domain Eukaryota; kingdom Metazoa; phylum Arthropoda; class Insecta; order Coleoptera; family Cerambycidae; genus Pogonocherus; species Pogonocherus hispidulus. The sequence continues at coordinate 19,139,430 of OZ004696.1, forward strand.
CGAAAGTCTGAGACTTGTGTGGGAGAGGGGGCGGCATATTATTATTTCGCGGGCCGCATTTGCGGCTTACAGACTTACTTCACATTAAACTATTGAAACAAATCAAACACTTCGAGAAGGGTTTACAACATAATGCAAATATTTGGTAAGAGGTCTAATTCTTTGATTAACAGTAAAAAAATAGTTGAACACTTTTTTAGACATAATTTTGCAATATCACTTTATCTAAGTCGACTTTTGTTATATAATTTTCGATTTTTTCAAATTTCCCTGAAGACAAACGGCAGTTTTTAATGCTTTTTGAAGTTTGTATTGTTCTATGGGGTTGTCAAAATGTCATAATAGTTCAAGCATTTCTGATATATGATAAGATGATATTCAGAGGCTCCAATCCTTTGTCAACTCTCTCCTAAAATTATTAGCTACAAAGCATAATAACCAACTCAAATCTTTAACTCGATAATATACAATTTTGATATTACGTAGGTATTTAATAATAATAATAGTAATAATAATAATATGTCTACCCCTTATTCTAATCACTAGAATTAGCCTGAAATTCCGAGACTTGTATGGGAGAGGGGCGGCATATTATTATTTTACGGATCGCACTTGCGCCTCAGGAACAACTTATGTTGGTAGTCCCTAACCACCATTCAGTGCTGGAATGAGGGAAACTTGGAAAAACTCATTAGTTAGGGGGAGGGGGGGTACAGTCAAACATCAACTGAGTTTAATCTCTCACATTAACGTCAAGTTGACATTATTCTCATCCTATAGTCGATCACCAACCTTGCGAATAAGCCTTAATCTACGAGTAGACAATTGAATTAAAAAGTGTCTGGTGGAATAGGGATTTGAAGGGACAATCTCTGGGTTGAGCGATCGAGACACTAAACTATCGAATCAATTGCATAACCAATAATAGCGTTTAAGAAAATATCACCTTCTTTGTTATTATTAACACATCTTCTAAACTGCTAAACTAATCTACGAAAAATGAAGTAAAAGAATGTTTTACTTCATTTTTAGAATAGAAGATAATGAAGAACCCATAGTCATACGAAAATCTTGTTGATAGAAGTCATTTTTTAATTAACGTTATCCGTTTCGAAAACTTATCCGTTTTCGAAACCGTAAACGTTTTCAAGTGATGTGTTTAATGCTATATATTGTTAATCTGCATTTTAGTGTGAGATTTATTGATTAGGTAAAAATATTTTTCAAAAATCCAACCTTTGACTGCTCCGTCGGCGCAGAGGTTGATTTATACATTTTTTGTATTTTTCAGTGGTGGCATAATACCGACATTATAAAGAGTATATAATATCGACTTCAGTTAAGCTAAAAAATATAAATGTTTTTCATTTTGCACCATTATAATTATACTCGAATATACAACACTAATAGAATATCGATTGTGAGCTTAAATAACATAGGGAAATAGAATTTGGTAATGCTCTTGAGTGCTTTCATATGTAAGGGAAACGGCGTCTACTTGCAGAAGCTAATGTGTGCATTGGCGTAATTATGATCACAAATGCGATATTCCTATACAGAGTAAGAGCTTTGTTCCCGTAACATTAATATCGATTTGAAGGAAAAAAAACTACTGTGCAACAATATTACATAATCTAATGTCCACACATTAATGTCATCCTTTTCTTGTATTGTCCATTACCACATGGAGAAAAACAGTGCACACAAACTCATTGTATTGACTACTCGACACAGGTCCTTTATGCTTGCTCAATAGAGAGATAAAAATGCAAAATGGAATGCTTTAATGCTGGACTGTCCGTTTTCAATCTTATACCATCCTTTGTTTTAATATTGGTGTATTTTGAAATGCAAATGTTAATTTTTGTATGGAAATCTATATTCCTTCTTTTGATTATTACAGATTATTACATTAATTAATAGAAAACCAAATTTCATAGGAAATAGGAAAAATATTTACGTTGTAAATATAATAATTATTCATATGACCTGTAATAATTGTAGAAAATGCATATAAAACTTTTCAGTCAGTTTCAGCTTCATTTGAATATTCTGTACTTATGCGGTATCTCTTAAATATTGATACCTAGACATATCCCTACACCTAAGTAATAAAAAAATATGTTTTTCAAGTAGCCTTTATAAAAGTTAACAGTTTTTATTTTAAAATCTGTACCTAAAACTTTAAAATTGTAATTATATTATGACTGAAATGAGCAACATTAATAAGTTATTTAATATTTGAGTATAAAAGATATTAGATACCTACCTACTTGCTTTTATAAATTATTTGAGTAGACAAATAGTTGTGTTAGCAAAAAAAACATTAGACTAAGTCAATTAACATTAATTTATTGTTATACATACTTACATATTATTATTTTGAAATAAATAAGTGACGGAGCCACCTCTGTTGTCACCTTAGAACGTCTGGCGCAGGTTTCCTAACCTCACTGCGATTATAAATAACCCATAATACCTATTATTTACATATTATTGGATCACAATACTACACAATTAGTTCGTTATATAATTATTCACTGAACGGCTAATTACACTTACCCTATTTGCAAAGAAACACACAACACGAAACAAAAATGGCTGTGCCGTGAGTGCTATCTGCTATAATTTCCACTGTCCCCGAGAACCTGAAGAAGATAGTGTACGCGCCAGCGCGGTTTTAATTAAATATTTAATTGTGGGAAATAAACGTATTTCTTAAAAATGAATATTTGGTTCTAGAATGAATCGTTGGGTCTAAAAAAATTTAATAAAATTATTAATATCAAATATTTATTCTCGACAATGAAATACTATTGTTTAAATTTATACAGAGCACTGAGCATATACTACTGAATATTTTGCAGGTAAATAATTATTTAATTTTAAAAAATAAATATTTTAAAAACAGTTGGAACAGACTATACAATTTTTACAATTAAATCAAATAATTAATAATTTCAAAAACTATGACTTATTAGCTGTTTTAAGCAACATTTTTCCCTCAGTGTGATTTTTAGGCCCAGAAGCTTATTTATTACATATTCTAAATGCTCTCTGAAGTGGAATTTTCTAATAAATAAGAACAGTTTTAGTGGCATTTAATTGAGTATCTGTAACACGTAAAACACCATTACAATTTCTAATTAAATATACACTGAAACGTTTATGGGTGATAAGCACGACATTCCTGTTAATATAAAACTTTCAATTTGCATTTGTTACATACAGCCCTGGTTGTAAAACTTTACGATCCGGATATTACTATAGTTTTTGCAATATCCTATAGGAGACATAATAGCTATTTAGTACTATATACTGTTTAGTACTTTAAACCTCATCATATCCGTATATGACGGGATTTATAGGGTTCGTTAGTTACACCGCACAAGAAAAAATTTATAGTATGGGAAACACATAACATTATGTTACTTAGTGTTTTATTCGCAAAACGGGAAAATGGTAAACCATCATGATCTTAGTTACACTGAAATAATGTTTTATAACTTAATCCATATATATTAAAACGCGTCGATTCTGTGTCGCTCTAAATTCCGTCGCCGAATCCACAAAGTTTCAAAGCTATCTCCTCCGAGGGCGACCGGAGGTCGCCCCCGGTCTTTCTCCAATGCGTAGGGGTATTTTCGTCCCGTTTCCTACGTGTTTTCCCAATTTAAACGCCTTTTCAAAAAACATCTGCAAAATTTTCGGCGAGAGAGATACGGCTGGCACCGGCGTTTGTCCTCGCGCCTAATTGCCCCGTCACGCCTGCCGAAATCTCAACTTTTCGCGGGACTCCCTAAACCCTTTTTCTAATTTTACGGCTTCGAGAACTGCTTCACGCGAAAGTTCCGTCCTTTCTCTAATCCTTTGAGATTTTTTTTCGAGACTATACGTCGACTCCTTCTACGCCTATTTCGTCTTCGAAAATCTCGAGTCGCGCCCGTCTCAACTTCTTTCTCATTTTATCTACCGATGTGAGATTGCACTCAAGAGACAAACACCCCCCACGAAAACTGTCAAATTAATTAAACTTCAGATGGTTATTTTCCTACGAGAAATATTGCTAACGGAATCAATAGTACCGACTGCCAAACATTTCTGATTACCAAAATACTGAAGCGAAATGCTTTTCCAATTAGAAAATCGGTAAAAATTATTTTTTCAGGCACGTTTTTGACACGTCCAGTTTACATACTTAAACGTCTCAAAGTAAACATTTGACAATAGGCGTGGTATCGCAACGGGAAAGTCGTAGGATTCAAAACGTCATAATGCTGATTTCGCGAGTTCGAGTCACGCTGGATGCAGATTTTTTTTTTACTTTTTAATTCCAATTATTTATTAGTATTAGTATTTAGTTATTCTGTTTCATTATCCGTAGCTTTTATTAATAATAATGTTTACTTAAAAATAAATTCTACTTTCAGTACTTAAAAAACTATGATGTTTTACCATCAAGAATAGAGTACCCTTACAATTCATCAAAATATTAAGAAAAATCGTTTAGTATAATTACATCATCATTCCAGATACAAAATTTCCTTAATATGTATTTTCTTAAAAATAATATTACTTTAGACGCATTTGTCACCCGAAGGGTGACCCCAGGGCGCAGGCCTGGACCCCCGGTAGGGCTAGAAATGGGAACGAAAATCGCGATTGCGATTTTCTCCCATTTCTAGTTCATATTTAATTTCCGTAATCACCCTGCAATTCTTATTCATTTCAATTCCAAATTTTAAAGTTCTGTTAATTTACTGTCCAGCAATATTTAAAAAATTTAGGATCACTGCAACTGATCATATAGAATAATTTTGCATCAAATTTCATAAGAAATACCTCCTATTTCTGCATCCACCTTCGTATACCTGACTACATTTTTGTTTTCATCCATTTCACTTAAATCGTCCTTCTCATTCTGCTGGACTAGAAATCCTACTGCTAATTTTGGCAAAGATAGTATATAAAAATCATTATCGTGATTAGAATGATATAATCATATCTTTACCACTCATTCTAGTCACAAGCATGACACCGAAACCTCGAAGTTAGAGTTAGGGAAGTTGTCAAACACACATATCCATGGTCCTTCACATGCGAACTATTATCAAAAAAATCAAGAGTATAGTGTATGAAAATAGTTCCCTATGAACGATTACCTATAATGTTAATAATTATTATTCGAAGTCTTCTATTGAATTTACTTAATAAAATTTTGTCATCTGTCATGGTGAAAGGTATGCCATGATTGTTAAAATTATTTTACAATATGAATGAAAACTGGTGGTATTAATTAGAAGCGGTTAAGAAAAAATTATGTTAAACTCATACAAAAAATACGTCAAGTTTTCCAGGCTCCCCTACACGTCGTTCGGCCACGTTTTCACTCGTCCCGAAAACATATATTTTTTATACTAGCTCTACGTCATTTTCTAAATCCAACGATACAACACACGTGACATTTCAACTGTCAAATTATTTTTTGGACTCTATTTTACTTTTGAATTTAGAGTGCTTGACCATCCCCGATTAATTCGAATGGACCATAGCAACCACCACAAAAAAATAAACTTGGTGTCAAAATCATTTATTTTCTCTACTTACAGGGCGAATTTTTCAAAGTGATTATAGAGCCGAACCTAGTTTTTTTTTAAATAGTATCATAATGGTACTAAGGTATCATTAGAAAGTACATTTAATAAGCAATTTTGAAAGCAGAAATGTCGCTTATATTAACATTGTTGGTTACAAGAAATGAAGTACCATACCAAAAATAATATTATATTACTCTCCATTTAAAAATCGAAAGTTAATGTTACTTCCGGCACAACCGGAAGCGGCGAAGAGGTAATTTTTCCCATACCAAATTTCAAAATTGTATCTAAAAAATAAGGGGGATAGAGGGGTATAACGTAAGTCACACTATATATGGTAAAATATATTTGAGTAACCTATTTTTCAAAGTATCAAGTTTTAAACGGGGAATATTGGGATTACTGCCACAATTTTGATTTCGTTAGCAGAAAATTAATGTAAACATTTTTAAAAGGTAATTAAAAATGTAATCAAACATTTACGGTCGATAATTAATTTCTGTTGGCGAAACCTTAAATGAGATATGACATAAATACATTCTACAGACTATATGGATTCTAGATACAACACTTGAATCATTTCTAAAAGCATCATGATTAAAAAATCTCCATTTAGGTATATTTGACTTTTTTAGTATATATCATGTGCCCAATTAACTAATGAATAAAAAATTTACAGCGGTATTAATATAAAGTTCAAATATAAAATTAACCACTCTCAACTTTAACCTCTATAATTTTGTTACAATATGCAATGTGTGTTAGACTTGTTAATAGTAGAATTTTCAGATACGTAGAAGGAAGTGTGAGGCATATTAAAAGGCATAGAGATGAAAAATTATGTATTTATATTTTTGTACTTATTCGATCTTCTGTCAAGCTGTATGTTGCAGGCAAGTCGCTTATTTCTTTCACGGAATTTTGCTTGTGTCTGACTTCTAATTTGAAGCTGAAAATTTTAAAAAGGTTGTACTTCAGTCTTGAAGGGGGTTGGAACCTTTGGTGTGAGGATAACACTGACGTAGTTTGATTAAGGTAGTAACACTGACGTAGTTGAAGAGATTGAAACTATTCAGTTTTAATCATCTCCAGATGATGCCAACTTGGTTGGTGAAACGCGCGTGGAGTGGAGTACAGTGTTGTGGTGTTGTTGGAAAACTACGTCAGTGTTGTCTTGTACTTCAGGTTCTATTTTATCTGCCAGTGCTAACTTGATGTAGTACTTATTCTTTTCATATGTAGTAATTATTTTTTCCCGCCGTGTAAGTATATTATTATGAGTCGGTTGTTTAGGAATGTGCGTTGATTTTACCTCGCTTGGAAAATAAGTAACTTACATATCTAATGGGGTAAGTGGGGAAATGCGTTTATTAAAAAAAATAATATTTTCGGTTAAAGTTTATTGATTATTATTAATCATGTTCAAAGTGAAATTACAAAATTACGATTACTATCTATATTAAAATATTTTCTGTTACTTGCGTTGTCTGGGTTAATCGATTTGTTGATCTTGTTTTTTTCTGATGCTGTGCTGCAAACAAATTCAGAGTTGCTCAAGTATACAAAGTTGTGATTGCCACTTCATTTTTGTTTGTTATACTATCCGCTATATAACTCTCGACAACATTGAAAGGCTTCTTCCCCTCATATCTTTTGAGCTACATAACAAGGACGCTGTATTTGCCAATAAAGTGACCCAAGTTCTTTTAAATGAATGGCCTGTATAAGTTTGGGGGCTAGCCTGATTTAGAAATTATACAATTTTACTGGGTATTGCAGAAATAGTATTTTTAGGGGCAAGCCAGTTATGCTTCTTAACTATTGTCAGAAAGAAAACTTATATCTTTATATTATTATTATTTATTTTATTACATATATGCAGTTACTTATATCATTTGAAGTACATTGATGCGATAGTAAGCGAACATTTTTAAAATTATCCGATATACTTATATCCGATCCAAATTTACAAGTCAAAATTCAAATCAAATAATCAAAATTTGTTGAATGTGTTCATTGTTTATTGGGCAATGTGTAACGAATATTTTCATGTTTCTCAGTTATTCATATTGATAAAAAACTAAAACACAAAAATAAATAACACAAGCATCAATAATTAAAACAATATCTTTAAATTACTTTTAAATATAAACATGCTACACATGACTTGGATAGTTTTGCACAATCTATTTTTGATAAGTACTGCTTACTTTCCTTATAGCATAACATAACTAAATAACTACGTAAACATATAATGAAAACAGCTTTTTTTACTTACATTTGTTTTTATATGGCCACTCCTGCTAAACTGGAACACGCAATGTGGTTTCAGCAGGATGGAGACCTCCTCATTATGCGGGAAACGTGACCAATTATTTGGATACTGTTTTCCAAAGAAGGTGGATTGGAAGACGAGGGGTAATAGAGTGCTGGCGAGGTCGGCTGACTTAACTCCACTTGATTACTTCTTGTGGGGTTACCTTAAAAGGAAGATGTATATGAATCCTCCAGGTAATTTATATAAACTGAAACAAAGAATTCACATTTCGAGAGATTCTAGCAATAAATCAACAAGTTATTGGCAATGTGTTATATGATTTTGAATTTAGACTTGGTCATTGCCAGTTATGGCAATGACCAAGCCAATGCCATGCCAGTTGCCATGGTGGTCATTTTGAACATTTATGTTAATTTAAGTTTGTTTCGTTATAATTTTTTACTTACTTTTGTGTTTATATTGCCACTCCAATTTTTAAACAAATTGTAGGACAACAATTCAAACAAGACATAGGTACGGTGAACCATAATTAAATATCATTAGATTTTTTAAATCAAATATGGCGTCACAAGAGATGTCAACTCAAAATTTTTAAATGTCACGTTATGTCATATTGCATATTATCTGAAAGATATTTCAATTCCCTACATGTTCATTTTATGAAATGAAAATATAATTATTCGTTATCTAGTTACAATGGTTTCTACTAGTAAACGCACAAACAAATAAGATAAAGTCTAAATTGAAACTCGGTACTTAAACAAAAACCTGTTGCACCTGTAACAGGTGTTACCTGTTACAATAATTGAAGGATTCCTTTTTGCCTTGTTTTTACACAAATAAGTATAAACTATATCAATATACATCAAGATGATGTATATTGATATCATGATGTATACTGATGATGACGTTAAATAAAATAAACTCAGTTTATTCTAAAAACGGATGGGTACGATAGCAGGATGGCATCAAAGCGACTTAAAGTGCAAGGCTTTTGTAAATATAACTGATTAATAAAATCAATATTATATAAACATTTACGTATTGACGTAACGGCAATACCTGCAGAAGACACAAAATGTAGTTTCATAACAGTACAAACTTGCTACTGGATAAAATATCAATAACGTTAACTGGATGTCCACAGGTATGGTTCGTGAATTATATAAGTTTAATTGAGTTATTGAGCTTAATGTAAATCCATTATCAATAGTGGCAGATGAACACGGTTCTCGACCGCTATACCTGCAGCACTGCAAGCTCGAACAAAAAATATTGTTACGTTTTTCACACATTATATTCTTGAAACATGTAAAATGTGTCCAAGATGCGATTTTTTTTGAAGTAGCTCCATTACTTTACAGATGTTCAAGTTTTTTTGATTTTATGTAGATTTAAGATATTTTGGACATTGACTTATACTACGATATTAGGTCTTACTTATTTGACACTATAGGTAGAAAAAATAGAAACCATCATTAACATCAGCATTGCTGAAAATTGTAGTGTCTTCCTCAAAGGTTTCTTGGAGTTGAATTTGCAATTGTGGGCATATAATTCCTGATATATGTATATACGGCCTTGATCATGACTAAATTAAAGTGGAAACATCGGCCAATTTATATATAAAGGGACTATTTACCCTTCAAAAAATTGTGATGTGCTGATAGTTTGTTAGATCTTCTATTATTATTTTAGTTATCTTTATTTAGATCTTATTCAGTGTCTGAAAAATTAAAAATAATTTTGTGACCAGAACAAAAGGTACCGCCATTTGTTGTGACCTACACTTTTTTCTATTTTCTTCTTCAAAGTTGTCGATCTGTTTCACATGTATATGTATTGCATGTTTTTAAAGTGAAGCCTGAAAATTCAATTATTTACTTTAACTTAGTTAGCTATGATATGAAACTGTGGAAATTAAATTGAGAAAGCCAGTGCGGTATAAAGTAAACTTATTAAACAGTTACTAAAATTCCCTAATAATTAAATTACAATAATTAATTGGTACTAATATTTTACAACTACAAGTAAAAGATATAAAAATCCCACAATTTCAGTTTTTCTTTAATCTATACCCATAAACTTGGGAAATTATAGCCGAGGACAAATAATGACTAATAATGAAAGAAAATGTAGTAAAACATTTTTAGTTTCGGAAATAATTTTAAAGAATTTACAAAAATTTATCAGGTGAAATTTTTTGTTTATAAAAATTTAAAAGGAAACAAGTCAAGACGATATGTTTGGTTATTGATATGGTATTTCTAGCTGTACTTTGTTGTCAGTTGTGGTCGTATTCAAGTTTATCTTCAGGCGATTAGAATAAAAGTATGACGCATAATTTCTCAAATGAGAAACTTATGGACATGATATTGGCATAGGGGCATTTTATGAAAACCACGTTCTTTTATTTTTATTCGAAATAATTTGGTATTTCCGAAACTAGATTGTTTTACTAATTTTTTTTTTTCATTATTAGTCATTATTTGTCCTCAGCTATAATTTCCCATGTTTTTGTGTATACGTTAAAAATCACCCTGTATATATATATATATATATATATATATATATATATATATATATATACAGAGTGACAAGAAAAACAGGTCACTGAAAACTGTAATTATAAGTTTGATACCAACGTCAATACTTTTCAATAAAAATCCTTCTATATTTAATATCTTGTATTTCGTACTTCATAAATTGTGTTACTACTTTAAACTAGGAACTACTCCAGAGTGCTTTAAATAGAAGTTTAATAAATACAGACCACTTAAATTTTAATGCATTGCTATAAGTTTCAAATCAAATTTATTCATTTATAATGTGCCTGCAGTAATTAATCAATGTAATCATGGAAGGTGGAACAACATGATTCATTTGTATCAGCTACTGTATACGAAAATTTGTTACTAATTGGTGGCCCATAATGTAGTGACAGATTTTAACGTTTAATAACTTTGCATCTGAAAAACATATAGGTAAGTTTTTGGTGTTGTTCGATAGGAACACTCAAAACGTTTTTTTTTTTTTGTAGCAAGAAATACAGGGTGTACCAAAGTATAATAATTCAAGTCAAAAAATAACTATGTAAAGTTACATTCTGAATACTACTATTTTTTTGAAGCGTAACCATACAGATCATCGCCCTTTTATTGTTGAAAATTTCTTTAAAAATAACCAGTCTATTGTCGTTACACAACGTCAGTTTCGCACAAGATATTTAATTTGAATTCTCCGTGTAGAAATACAATTTTAAAATGGGTTGGTTAATTTAGAACCACAGCAGCTCTGAAGAAGAAACCTGCAGGTAGGCCTATTTCAGTTAGAACTCCTGCAAATATTGAAAGAGTTCGAGTTGCAAGTCCAAAGCGATCTACGAACAATCTCAAACATTAGCACTCTCAAGAACTAGCCTGCAAAGAATATTGCATAAAGATTTACGCTTAGGCTTAGAACCATATAAAGTTTAACTTGTGAAGGATCTAAAAGACACCGATTTTGCAGCCAGACTGGCTTTTTCTAACAATTTTTTAGAGCTTTTATAAAACAATGCTGATTTGTCCGAAAATGTATTTATTTCTGACGAAATTTTCACATTTTCAAATGTGTGGCTATGTAAACAAACAAAACTCTCGTTACTGGTCTCATGAAAATCCCAAAGAAATACACCAAACTCCTATTCATAGTCAAAAAGTTACTGTTTGATGTGCAGTGGCAGCACCGAAAATTATTGGACCATATTTTTTTGAGTATAAAAATGAAGAAAATACCACGGTAACTTCGGAACGTTATGTGAACATGTTGGTAACTTTTTTTCAACAAGAGTTACGGCGTTTTCCTGAAAACATGTGGTTTCAGCAGGACGGCGCCACATGTCATCGTGCCCGCGCATCCATGAATGTCCTGCGGAAAATGTTTCCAGGACGCCTGATTTGAAGGTTTGGTGGTCTCCACTGGCCCTCGAGGTCATGTGACTTAACATCCTGTGATTTTTGGTTATAGGGCTATTTAAAATTCAAGGTTTACATCAATAATCCGCAAAATATCGACGAATAAACAACAAAACAAAATATTCGAACAGAAATCCAGAATATTGCTCCATCATTGTTGCATAATGGTATGCGAGATATGGTGTCTGGAATAGAAGAATATTCAATAAGAGAAGGTCATCATCTTTTAGACACAATTTTTAAAAAGTAGGCTAGTTCTTATTATTATTATGTTAGTCAGTTGTTAATAATGGGGTTCCAAAGGGTTCCTGAGTCAAGTAGTGAGAGCTTAGTATTAAAGCAAAATAAATTTGGAACAATGTTTGGAAACTATAATTTATTTATTAATTAAGTAAACTCCTAGTTAATAAAGAATTATTTTGATGGTTGAATATTAATTAAAATATTTAGATAATTGCTCTAAAAGTCCAACGATTAGAAAGAGTGAAATTTAATGCACTTTTGAACATTGCTTTATAAATTAATATTCATTATTTATCAATAAAATAAACAGAATTCCCAAAACATTATTTTCTTTTTTCTGAAAAAACGGCTTATTTGCAGACATATGTTTAACAAAAAATATTTGTTTTGATATCCCCTACCAACCGGAATGTTTGTCTCGATCTTTTTGGGGCACCCTGAATAAATAAATATCTTGTATGATATACAAAAATTGGATTCAGTGGTATGCAGAATTTCATTTGAAATAAATTTTAGCCTTATTTAGTTTTAACCTGCTGCTTTTAACTAGCATATTGACATTGTCCTCAATAGGTTCTCCAACTTTCAACCAAAGATTAAAAAATCTAAGGATTATATAATGTGGAACATGCCAAAATGACAGATTTCGGAATTTTTTATAAATATGTAAACATCCATATGTATATTCTTTTTAATATTTTTATGGCAACACTTCGAGTGATGCCTCATTTGCCACTACCATGTTAAAATACGTTGCGGGATATTTTCTTCATAATGACAGTTCTATCACTGCCTCTATAATCCATAATCAAACTGATAATATTTGCTCTTTATTTCAGTAATGCAGACTTGAACACTGGTTTTAAATATTTGAATTATTTAATACACACCCCACAAAAATTATCGCAACACTAAAAATTTGCTATTATTTTGATATTCGTTTTCTCTGGAACTAATTGTCCGATTTAATTGATTTTTTTTTGTATTGTAGGTTGATTCGTTAGCAATGTGACTGGTTTAGTTACATTCTCGAAAAAAATAATTTTGAATACATACAGGGTGAAACAAATGTAACATGATTTGTCACAGAAGTTTAGAACACCCTGTGGAGTTAATCAGTTATGGCAACATAGTAAAACTTAATAGGAGTTAAAGCGACTTCTTTTTTTAACATAATCGTCTTGGTTTCACATCGATATCTCAATAATTAAAGGAGATATTTCAAAATAAAGGGTTCAGTGTCATTTTAGTAAAACAAATCTATTACAAGTGCATCACTAAACAAATTTAATAAAACAGTATACCCTTACAGCAATAAAACACATCATAAAATTAAAATAACAATTTTCAGTATCGGGTATTTCCTCCCCTAGCCTCAATTACCGCTTGAATACGCTGTGGTAGACTTTCAAACAGACTGTGTATGTAATCTTCCCTTATATCATTCCAAATCTCTTGAAGCTTGTTCTGGAGCTCATTTAATGTTCGGCAGAGGATTTGACCCTCCTTGATTTTCCATGACATGTAGTTCCATACATGCTCAATTGGATTTAGGTCTGGACTGCGAGCAGGCCAGTCCATTGTAGCAACATGACTGTTTTCAAGATATTCTCTTACTATACGTGCAACGTGAGGACGTGCGTTATCTTGCATTAAGGTAAAATTATTACCCAACAAGCGTCCATATGGAATCACATGAGGAATTAAAATATCCGTTATGTAACGTTGGGCAGTCATGCTGCCATTGTTGACAGGCACCAGTGCCGTACGCCCATTAACAGAAATTCCTCGCCACACCATTACCGATCCAAAATTTTCGATCTGTCGAAAATTGCACTGCATATGCCGTTCACCTGGCCTTCTGTATACTGGCATACGTCTATCTGACGAATATAAACAAAATCTTGATTCGTCAGTAAACAGTATACTAGACCATTCTTCTAGGCCCCAGTTACTGTGTTCCCTAGCAAATTGGAGACGGGCAACTCGATGTTCCCTGGTCAGACGTGGTCCCTTGGCTGGAACCATAGGACGTAAATTAACATCTCTAAGACGGTTTCTAACAGTTTGTAAAGAAATGTTTGCATGTCTGGCTCCCAAAATTTCTCGTTGAAGCATACGAGCAGTACAATGTCGAGTTCTTAATGTCGAAAGTCTTAGAAATCTATCATCTGCAGCTGTAGTTACCTTTTTACGCCCTTGTCCTTGCCTTCTGGAATGTTGTCCTGTTTCTCTATAACGCCTGATTAATCTGGAAATGGTACTTGGTTGAACACCTATTACATTTGCCACGTATCTTTGACTTCGTCCGTCTTCAACGAGTGCAATTGCTCTTACTGACTCTTCATTTGACAAATGTCTGTTTAAACGAAGTTCAGCATTCATTTTTTTTAAATTTAGCACGCAAATTAAAAGAGTTTTAACAAAACTGTAACAATCGTATTTCTGTAGAAATAATGATTGTAGGAATGACATTTCAAATTTTGTTTTCAGAGCCTGCTAAGTTTTCGTAAAATCTGTAAATGTTTGTTAAGGTTTATTTGATTTTTTTTACTGAAATGACACTGAACCCTTTATTTTGAAATATTTCCTTTAATTATTGAGATATCGATGTGAAACCAAGACGATTATGTTAAGAAAAGAAGTAGCTTTAACTCCTATTAAGTTTTAGTATGTTTCCATAACTGATTAACTCCACAGGGTGTTCTAAACTTCTGTGACAAATCATGTTACACTTGTTTCACCCTGTATGTATTCAAAATTACTTTTTTCGAGAATGTAACTAAACCAGTCACATTGCTAACGAATCAACCTACAATACAAACAAAAAATCAATTAAATCGGACAATTAGTTCCAGAGAAAACGAATATCAAAATAATAGCAAATTTTTAGTGTTGCGATAATTTTTGTATGTAATTAATGTATAACAATGAGCACCTACGCAAACTGGATAGTGAACTGTTAGAAAGTTTGAATTCGCCGTAATTTATTGTTGGCGGGTAACTTAAAAGTTTGCGAGTATGCTTTGGACTTGTTTACAAGTTGCATTAGAGTGTATAAATGGTTAGTAATTAAACAATTTTCAGCATATATTCGAAGTTACTAGTACTACACCCATGAGAACAGGGTTTTGTATAAGTTAAGTGTGTGTCTGTTCTAATTCAAATAGAACTTCATTATATTACCTAATATATTAAACAAACGTCTATTCTGTGTTATCTGGGAACCTACTAGACATAAAATATATGCAGCATATGAATCAGAAGCGAACTAGAGAATAGGTGTGGAATGTAGTGAAATGGAGCTCATATAAATTATGATCTATGACATACTTTGTGATGAAGTTGAGTTAATTCACTCATGGCTTTGCATTTATATTGCTTTATATCTAGGTTAAGCTGCAGAAATATGTAGGAATATGCAGCTAATAATAACAATAATGATAATAATAATAATATTATTATTAATAATGCGCCACAATTTCATAAGAATTTAATAAAAATATATTTGTATGGCTGTGTCCTGGCAAGAAATTATTTAATATTTCATTTAATACAAATCATGAATACAAAAATTAAACTGACTAGATTAGGTACACAATTCATTAGGTAGGTAGTCACTCCTATGGTTGGAAAAATATATAATTGACTTGCTTATTTTTTAAACACCCCAGGTCACTTTTTACCAGTTTTTTGACATTAAGCATTCATTAGATTCATTACAAGTTTACTGTCGCTTGTGCCCTGTTGACTGGTGTTTACTGTGTTAGCAAACACAGTAAAGACTCGGCCAAAAAATAATTTACAAAATTCAAACTACTGCATTTACAGTGTATCGTGTGAGTATAATAAACATTATGTGGGTAAAACATCAAGTCAAAATAGAATGAAAATCGACTATCTAATATCTAATATGCCTATGAAAGTAGATAAACAAAATAAATTACAAACTGTCTTACTATTCTGTATGTCAGTCACACATAAAGTTTTAATAATGGAAACGGGAAAGTTTTCGAAACGTAAACGTTTTTAAGTGATGTGTTTAATGTTATATATTATTAATCTGCCTTCTAGTGTGAGATTTCTTTATTAGGCAAACATATTTTTCAAAAAACCGACCTGTGACTGATACGTCGGCGCAGAGGTTGATTATTAATTTTTTGTATTTTTAAGTGGTGGCATAATACCTCAATAAATAGGACTAATTAGTTCAAGTTAAGACCAGAGAAGCGATAGGTTTAAACTTGTCAAATGAAGTGAATTTGCTACATTGTAAAGAGAAATATTCCTAAAGTATATTCAGTAACATAAATGATAAAATGCAATTTTGAAATTGAAAATTTGTATGCAAGTGTCAATATACATTAAACCGAAACTTATTTTATGCTTTTCGCAGCTGGTCTTATTTACTACTAGGGCTATAAACTAGTGAATTTCATTTTCCACATATATTTTATATCTAGTTTTCATCTAGTTCGATGGTCTTATCTATAATAATTTTATTTTATCGATGTCACCTGTCCCATAAAAGTATTAGGACGCTTTTACGAGCCCCAGGCTACCTAAAAAATTCAATTTATTAATATTCTAAACTCCAGATACCTATATTATTATATAGCGTGACCTGTGTTGTTATATATCCTAAAAAAATATTTACTTTGCATATTATATAAACAGATATGTGGCCCATGCGTGTGTTACATATATAAAATTTCTTACGTCTTTTTTGTAAAAGCAACAGACTTAATGTTTTTCTTTGTGAAGGAATATAAAATCCTTGTGGAAAACATTCTAGGTAGAATTTATAAGGAGGTAACATTGTCTCCAAGTCTACTATTTTTAAAGAAGATTTGGATAACCCACAGTTGTATTTATGTGCTGCCTACTTTTATCATTGAATATTTTACCGGTTTTGTTATATTATGTGATATGAATTTTTCATGGTAAAGTACAACAAATATGTAAAATAATATTAGCTCGTCCTCAGTGAAAACCAGAAGAGAGCAAAGATCTTAAGGTGATTTAAGTTTTTACGTGCTTCCATAAAGTATTATCTCGCCATAAGTGTGAGTCGAGATTAAAACAGAAATTCCTTGTATAAGATTATTATCACTGCAGTCCATTATTTTCATAATACTTCACTTAATATTAACAGATCTATCCTTGTACGTCTATCGAAAGAACGCTTTCGTCATATTCGCAAAAATATTAAAAATATGTCTTTAATTAATATAGCATTTAATATTGAAAAGTTGAGGTCATTTCCTCTCAAACTTGAATGGATGAGCGAATGTACAATAGTCTCTTAAAATACAAGTTTTATTAAGTAACAAAATGTAGAGGGGCTGAGCCACCCTCTTGTCACACATAATATTATGGTAAACAATACTCATTACGACAATAATTGGAAGAAAACATCTTACATCTTATCTTACTATATAATTTCTCACAGATTGTTTTTCTTGGGTATATCGGTCACTTAATTACATATAAAAAAGGTTAAATTTTTTTATACATATATATATTTCTGACGTTTCGGCTTTATTAGGCCATCTTCAGAGATTCTGCAGAAGATTACATTTTACATTATTTGTTTAATGTTTTTTTGATATATTATACTTACATTTACAGGATGTTTCATGTATTGTAACTAACTAAATTATAATAATTTTAAATTGTTTGAAACGATTATTGCGTTATTTTGCTGCATACATGTTGTTTAAGGGCTTTGACGCGACTGAGTTTTAAAGTGGTTTGGGTTCAGTTTTGTTTCCAAGCTGACAGATTTGCTGATAATCTCTGAAGATGGCCTAATAAAGCCGAAACGTCAGAAATATATATATGTATAAAAAAATGTAACCTTTTTTATATGTAATTAAGTGACCGATATACCCAAGAAAAACAATCTGTGTTAAATCTCTAACGGTCAAGAAAAGAAAAGTTAAAATATATAATTTCTTGTATTTATATTTGTTTCTGATCCATAGCAACAAATTACCTATAAACATGTTACATGTATGTTTAAAGAGAGCTCATATAGGGAAAATTTTAACTTATACATATATTTTAGTCTCAATAGTTTAGTCATGTCCTTCTAGGCCATGGAAAGCCCGTTTGTTCTACACATTTTCTGTGATCCGTCTTCTACAGCGTTTTTTTTTTTGAAAATAATGCATTATTTTAGATATTCCAAAAACTGGAAACTCAAATTTAAAAAACTTAAAAACCTATTAACTCTCTTAGTATTCCGTATCTTGCAAAATGGCACGCACTTATTCGCTTTATAAAAATAGGTTATTGCTTAAAACATAGTAGCTCTATACTGTACTGTAGTGTAAATATCACCTTGTACTTAATTATAAAAACGATAAAAGCAGTTATTCCGGAGAAAAGAAATATAGGATTGTTATTGTGTATTAAAATATTTGCACATATGTACACATTTACAGTTATGATTTTGGCGTTTTCTTCGTAAATCGTCTGAAATTTATTATTTGAAACACTTTCATAGATAAAATGAGTTATGATTTAATTATTTACTATTTAATTAAGGTGAAAGACAATAGGTATTTTCAGGTACTGAATAAAATAATTTTGATAGTAGTTTAATAAAGATTTAATATGATGCTGATTAAGCATTTAAAATAAAAGCTCACTCAGGATGGCATTTTCCGCAGGTGAAATGTCACATTTAATTTCAAGACAACTTTTATCTATTTAAATATTGTATTAAATATAATATGTATTATATGTATATAAATATCTGATAGGTGCTTCTACTATCAGGAGGTCCAAGGTGCTCATTTTGAATAAAATATTTAGCTGTACCCATTAAAATATATTTTTTTGTTAAACTATCGATTTTGACTGCTTTTATTCATTTACATCCTTCCTTACTCAAAGGAATGCTTATAACTTAAGAACGGATGGACCGATTTCAATATTTCAAAGACTAGTAAGCAGATAATTAAAAGATTTTTTAAATGATATGAAACACGTCCCACCTTTTCATTAAAAAAATATATTTGGGAGAGCCTGCTGCGCCATGTTTCATTTAGTATAATGAATTTATCGTGACAAAATAATACATTTTACATGATTCACCCTGTATTTTGTCCGGAGTCCCTAACCCAATTAATTCAAAAGTTAGCAGGGGGCGGACTTTAGAGGCCAACTGTATAATATTTATAATATTTGTGACAAATAATTGGAATTGCGAAATATTGAGGTAGCACCTTCACCGCTGTATTGAAAATAAAATAACTGCCCACATTTGTATATTTAGAATTTTGCAATTGTATGCTTGGCTATGCAAAATAATTCAGTGATAAATATTTATAACTTTTAAGTTTAGCGTATCACTTACACACCTAAATTATATTTTTCACCCAGCGCATCCTTGAAGAAAGTAATTTGTATAATCGTATTTATAAACATAGAAAGTTATGCACGTTCTCACTACATATCTGCTGAAATTTATAATCTTGACATAATCATGACAATAATCATATTGTGCTTGATAACATCCAGAAATAAAATTCCTACTTCACAACAAATGCTAAGAATTCGACATATTTCATGTGTAACTAATAAAATCACTTATGTCCACAAATATTACATTCTGTTTTCTCCTAATTCAATTAAATGTAATTGGAAATTAAATAAATTCTTACGTTTCAGACTTTTTTTGTTAATTTTACTCTAGTTACGACTTTATTAAGTATTTATTTATTTATTACATATTTATTTATATGTATATTATTAGCATTTTAATATTAGCCTTCCACCCTCGTCGCTAATATCTATTATAGAGTATAGTAGAGACATAAACGATAATGTGTAGCTTATTTGGCATTAAATGTGTTTAATTTGAAATAACATTATCCAAGGTCCTTGGTTCAATGGAACCAAGAGACCGATATATCCAACAGTTGAGATCGTAATAAAGAGAGTAATACTTTTGCGTTTTTGCCATTATTGCGTATAGATACATAATAGAGGATATAGAATACAGAATAGCAGAAGTAGAAAAATTAATATTATTGTATGGAAAGGGAACACAATTATATTTTGCCTTGTTTCTATACAAAATTAGCGGATCAATGGATTCACTGAATCATTCGCTGCTACTCCTCATCGAAATAGCCTATTCGTTTATCAGTCGCTAACTCGGCCGGCACAATAATAATATGCCGCCTTCTCCCCCATAAAAGTCTCTGACTTCCGGGATCATCATTGTGATCACAATGAGGGGTATAGATATTCTTATTATTATTGTGTTTTTACTTCGGTTTTTACTCATTACGCACTTCTCAGTTCTTCGCTGGTTTACCTTTTTGTAGACGGATCAGTACCGAGTCTATCGAGAAATTATTTTTGATTTAGAAATAATCTTACTATATTGCATATATGAAATACTGCTGATTTTTGTGACTGGGTATATAGCCTTTATTGTCTGATTATTATTAGTTTGATTTATAAAAAAAAAAAAAATTTTCAGTAACAAATATGTTTGAATTATACCTAATTAATGTGGTTTATTCTGATTTATCGTCAAAATAGGTTTTGTCCGGAATTTATGAACAACACGTATTTGAACCGTGTAGTGTTATGTACTGAAACTAGGACAGTTAATATATGATCAAAATGTATCTATTAATAACCCTATAATAATTATACCACTGATAGAGAAACCGTGCATACACTCAACACTGTACACAGTCACTATTACAATATTGACCCAATCATATCTGAGGCCCTATTAACTAAGTCTAAGGCGAGCGAGAATGCACATGTAGAAAATATGGTTACGTCAAACGACGCCGAGCCGAAGTCCCGAACCCAAACTTGTTCTTCTATAAAAATACGTAGGTATTGTAATTTTACAAAAATAATTACGTAGGTACCTAGCAAATTTACGTGAAATACAATTTAAAAAAAAAAAAATTGTGTAATACGGTCCTGCATTAGGAAAAAATACCGATAAAGTGTGTTGTATTTCGCAGGTGTACTTTAGGGAATTTTGTTTGCTATATTTATAACTTTTCAGTTCTTTTTAACAACTTTGGGATTATACGAAGTGCGAACGATTAGCTCTTAATACTTTATATATCCCAGTAACGCAAACTTTTGCAGTTTCAGGCGGGATAACATATCGAGATTAAGGCAAACGCAGGAGAGACCGCTATAAAAGTAGTTTAGTAACATTTGGAAGCAATATTACATATAATATTGAAGGAGATATAATACCGCTTGGAAATTAACTGTGGGATAAATTGTCCTTTGTGTTGTGGTATGGCATAAACTTACTAGTTTTAAATTAGGTACCTAACTACTTTATTGTCAAATATTAATATAAATACTGCAAGTCGACCACTTTTATTTTTAAATGACATTTTGGCAGGAAATCAATACAGACAGTGTGGGCCATTTGATTTCTGTCTCTAATGCATACATACAGTTCGTTCCTAAAGTACCCCCCTTCTCCACCTTCACGTTTCAACGAGTTGAGATATTGACCTCAAACAGAATTAGGATAAAAACTGGTATAAAAAATAAACGATAATAAACGATAAACAACTACTAAATAAACGATAAATAAACTCAAAAACTGTAGCACTCAAAATAACTTAAATGTCAAACTAGCGACTTCTCAATGACAGTTTGTATATAAAAGAATCAACTGTACTTATGTTTAGAATAAGAACAACTTGATTTGTATTTATCAAATACGATATGTAGAGAATTGATCCACCTAGTCTTCAAATATTAAAATGATTGGAAGGCAACACATTCCCCCGATATAACACCTATAGATCCATTTTTTTGAGAATGTAAACCACTTAGATTATATTACATTAACATTCTTCGGTTAAAATAATTTATTTATTTATTTATTTATTTATTTAAGGTAAGCTGCCCAGACAGACAAAATCCAATTAGAGGGCAGTAAAGATACAATCAGTAAAAAAAACATACAATACATACAAAACATAATACATATTAACTATTTGATAAAATACATCTCCTAATATACTTAATAGTACAATTAAAAATATCAAGGCATGTTTAATAATGATTATAATGTAAACACATATTGTGAACAGGTGAATACTTTAACAAATTTGTACGAGGAGTGGGTAAGTAAAACAAATAATATGAGCGAGTTTGAAAAGACGGAATATTAAAGTATAGAGAAGTAAGTAAAGCAGGACAGTCAACTTTATTAGTTAAAAGTTTGTGCAGGAACAGTATGGCAAGATATATCCTTCTCGCTGCCAAATCAATCAAATTAAACCTAGACAATAACTCCAACTGAGGGGTGCCAATAGGCGGGTAAACACCATCCACCTTATAAGCAAGACATTTCACATATTTTCTCTGAACCTTTTCAAGATTCGAAACATGAATATTATTCTATTGAATATTCTATGAAACATGAATATTGTTTGAGCTCCAAACAACAGAGGCGTATTCCAGTTTTGATCTGACAAAGGCACAAAACAATAAATTAACAGTTGAAACATCTTTAAAGTGCTTCGAGTTTCTAATAATAAAGCCAAGGTTTTTATTACAATTAGTTGTAATAAAATTAATATGAGGTACAAACGTTAAGCTGGAGTCGAAAATCACACCCAAGTCCTTAAATTCAGAACAATCAGTAAAAAAAACATACAATACATACAAAACATAATACATATTAACTATTTGATAAAATACATCTCCTAATATCCTTAATAGTACAATTAAAAATATCAAGGCATGTTTAATAATGATTATAATGTAAACACATATTGTGAACAGGTGAATACTTTAACAAATTTGTACGAGGAGTGGGTAAGTAAAACAAATAATATGAGCGAGTTTGAAAAGACGGAATATTAAAGTATAGAGAAGTAAGTAAAGCAGGACAGTCAACTTTATTAGTTAAAAGTTTATGCAGGAACAGTATGGCAAGATATATCCTTCTCGCTGCCAAATCAATCAAATTAAACCTAGACAATAACTCCAACTGAGGGGTGCCAATAGGCGGGTAAACACCATCCACCTTATAAGCAAGACATTTCACATATTTTCTCTGAACCTTTTCAAGATTCGAAACATGAATATTATTCTATTGAATATTCTATGAAACATGAATATTGTTTGAGCTCCAAACAACAGAGGCGTATTCCAGTTTTGATCTGACAAAGGCACAAAACAATAAATTAACAGTTGAAACATCTTTAAAGTGCTTCGAGTTTCTAATAATAAAGCCAAGGTTTTTATTACAATTAGTTGTAATAAAATTAATATGAGGTACAAACGTTAAGCTGGAGTCGAAAATCACACCCAAGTCCTTAAATTCAGAACAATCAGTAAAAAAAACATACAATACATACAAAACATAATACATATTAACTATTTGATAAAATACATCTCCTAATATCCTTAATAGTACAATTAAAAATATCAAGGCATGTTTAATAATGATTATAATGTAAACACATATTGTGAACAGGTGAATACTTTAACAAATTTGTACGAGGAGTGGGTAAGTAAAACAAATAATATGAGCGAGTTTGAAAAGACGGAATATTAAAGTATAGAGAAGTAAGTAAAGCAGGACAGTCAACTTTATTAGTTAAAAGTTTATGCAGGAACAGTATGGCAAGATATATCCTTCTCGCTGCCAAATCAATCAAATTAAACCTAGACAATAACTCCAACTGAGGGGTGCCAATAGGCGGGTAAACACCATCCACCTTATAAGCAAGACATTTCACATATTTTCTCTGAACCTTTTCAAGATTCGAAACATGAATATTATTCTATTGAATATTCTATGAAACATGAATATTGTTTGAGCTCCAAACAACAGAGGCGTATTCCAGTTTTGATCTGACAAAGGCACAAAACAATAAATTAACAGTTGAAACATCTTTAAAGTGCTTCGAGTTTCTAATAATAAAGCCAAGGTTTTTATTACAATTAGTTGTAATAAAATTAATATGAGGTACAAACGTTAAGCTGGAGTCGAAAATCACACCCAAGTCCTTAAATTCAGAGCATCTAGAAACGGTTTCACTACCAATTTTATATGAAAATGTTATTGGATTAGACTTCCTTGTAAATGACATAATGTTGCATTTAGATATATTTAACGGTAAATTATTGTTTTCATATTATTAT
The DNA here is from genome assembly GCA_963924545.1 of Pogonocherus hispidulus. Classification (NCBI taxonomy): domain Eukaryota; kingdom Metazoa; phylum Arthropoda; class Insecta; order Coleoptera; family Cerambycidae; genus Pogonocherus; species Pogonocherus hispidulus. The sequence goes on from OZ004696.1 coordinate 19,163,675, forward strand.
AATTAAATATTTAGAGTGAACGTTGGTCCTTCACTCGCCGCATAAGACATAGGAAGGCTTGTAAATCGAAAATGAATGACTCGATTTTAATTTTTCAACAACTAGTGTGAAGAGAATTTAAATACCTTTCAAACGATGTGTGATACAGCCTACTATGCTATTTAAAAACAAATTGCCGACTCCGACTCTGGCGCCATCTGGCGTCTGGCGGGTAGAATGTAGTATTTTTTATACCATTCATCCTGCATTTTATGTGAGGTCGATATCTCAACTCTTTCAAAAGATAAGGTGGAGGGGGGCTACTTTAGGGAAGGACTAAGGATGTTTAGCGACGAGTTGACAGTGCACGTAATAATAGTTACAGAAACTAATTTACATACATGACTTAAATTTTCATTTGAATTTAGTTAAACGTCACGTGCAACTGAAAATAATGGACATATTTTATTATTTCTACCATTTCTGCTGAAATGAACATACTTTTTCTCATTTTCAATGGAGCATCCTTATATTTTTACAGATTACGATAAAATCCCTCTCATGAATAAATGAATATATGGATATGTGGTGCTTAAAGATCTATATCTAATAATAAGCACGGTAGTTTAATGAGTTCCAAAGTGTGGTGCGTCCGATTACACTATCTCTTATGGTGTAGAAAGTATGGCTCCAGCTCTGGTACTGGCAATGCCGATTGACACTTTATTATCTGTATGTATTCTAGTCATTACTTAATGTAAAACTTCAAATTCACCTTTACTGAGAGCTTGCTTCTTTGCATAATAATCCATTTTTTATTTTCTTTTTAAATAATACATACATTTTTTAATTAAAGCAATTAATTGTAGTCAATAAAATTGAAAGAAATGTTTTCTGAACTACGTAATACAAATTTAAATAAATAATACATAATTATGATAAATAACTGTCTAATAGTTTTATAAGTAAAAAAAGAACGTCAGCAATGGTCTGCACCTTTTACCTTTTATAAATACGTAGAGTAATAATTACGACAAAAATACACAAAATGTCGAAAACATCACAACAAAAAACTTGAACACTGGTCAGTCAATAAACTGATAAATCGGTAAAAGTACGGGCTTTATTAAGAAGACATGCTTCGGATGTAGAAATGTTATCCAATTACACGGAACGAATTCTATAAGCATCTCCAGGACCTAAAGCAAAGTTTAGAAAGGTCGGTTGGAATCGATTTGGAACTTTCTCCTATTATGATGTGTGTAAGAGCCTGAAACGGAATGTGCGTAGAATACGGAGAGCTGAAATTATTTTTAGAATTATGCCACTTAAATATTAACTAAAACGATAACATTTAGGTATTTCTACATTGTTGTAATAATTCAATCAACGCGTTTGTTCTAAAAAGGTTTCGCTTGGCAAAATTTCTTATTCGTCAATGAACGCGATATACAGTGTGTCCAGCCTGGAGCTTACACGATCCATATCTCAGAAACTACTGACACGATCTATGTAAAATATTCTACGTGTACAGGGTGTTCTCGGCAAATGAAATATTTAGAGAGTTCTGTGACTTCCGGTTCTACCGGAAGTAGATGCAACTTGCTCAATTTAAATGGAAATTTTTTTAACAAGAATTCGACAGATACAGGCTTGCAAAAAAAATTTATCTGCGAATAACCCTTCCACTAAATTGAAAATATTTGACTGTGGGCATTATAAGGAAAGCAGTAGGTAATTAACAGGCAATTAAAATTAAATAGGTAATTAAAAAATATTTAGTTGTATACAGGGTGAGTACCTACAATGGCAATGGAAATATCTAACTAAAAAAATTAAATATATAAATTTTTTTAAATGAAAAAATTAAATTTTTAAATTCTTTATTAGACTATATGTATAATTTTTTTTTTACTATAATATTTTTTTTTGTAAATTTAGTTTCATCAGTCCAAACAACTTCTAAAAATATCCATCTTTTTGGTTGCATTTCGTACAGAATTCGTACTTCAACGCCCTCTATCCCCAAAAAGATTCCAAATTTTTGGAAAATTGTTTATATCATGAATGAACATTACTTTAACCTGTTCTATCGATTCCTGAAATTACCAAGATTAAACCTGAATAACTCTGTATACCAACAAATGCAGTAAAGCAATGTGCATCATTTAATGAAGATGGAACAAAAATTTTCTGAATTAAAATTAGATTTGCACTTTCCTATGGGTACCTAAAAGTCGAAAATTTAATTGTCTCATGTATTTTATTGAATAAAACTAGGAAAATTGGAAAAATTAAGGCTATATTATAGCCTTAATTTAGTGGCTATAAACTTAGTTTTCTATTACAAGCATGTCTGACCTTATGACATTACTGTACCTACACTTTGTAATTAATTACAAAATATTTTATGTGATTTAAAACACATTATCGTACATCATACATCAATATACATCATTACATAATATACTTAAAACAAAATTGTTGTAAAGAATTACGAGGAAAAACTATCTCCTCGAGCTTTACATTGTTCTATAAATTGATTGTGATAAATAATTAACGAGGTATCATTGCGCTGTAATTTTTATGTTTCAGTATTGATTTCAGATTGTTAATTCACCTAGGACAGATGAAAAATTAATGACTGACCTGCCTCCATAGTTATCCACATAACTGGAAAACCGACCAAATAAATAAAATACTTAATGTTTTATTTTCCATTATTGATAATATGATGATAATCCATAATATGATAAAAAGAATATCTTTCTAAAGAATATTTATCACCATTTTTATATACGAAGATAAAGAAAAATTAAACACAATAACTAATATTTCCTTGTCATTGAATCGCATTGACGAGAGGCGAGAATATCTCATCTCAAAACATTACTCACGTAATGTACCTAGATAGTAAATTAAATGGCTTATTCTGTGGAATTTGCTTGATATCCATAGGATTGAAACAAAAAACCACATGAGTTACACATACTGAAGACATTATGTTGACGTTTATCTGTCACTTACCCTCAACTACAAAAAAATCGTAATACTCCCCATCCCCATTTCTCACTCCCCATTTTTCGTATTTTAATGAAGATTGCAGCGTTTCTATTACCGATTTAGAAAACATAATTTTGAATGTCAAAAATGCCGAAGGAAGCTGAAAAAGGGAAAATACCTATATGTTATTTTAGTCGTGGTGAGAAACACACCTTCGGGTTTTTTGCTACTGCCCTTCTGACAATTATGGTCAAATTGACAGACAGATAGCGACCTGCTTTTCCGCAGATGCCATGCATTACAGCAGTGACCTCTATTGTCTTTGAGGAAGACAGTCCTACGTTTTTATTGGAAGGAGATGCCGAAAAGACCCAAAGAGGACACAACGGTGTTTCGCACCACTACTAACATTCACGATACCCCTTAGGCAATCATGTCGCAATATCGTTCATCGATTCCGCTACCTAGCTATATTCCGCTACATTATCTATAACTTCAGGAGGTATACGATGTATCTCGTGACGAATAATAATAATGACAAAGTTACTACTCAATAAACACTTCAAACGCAGTGCTTTTGCCAAACAAAGGATAAGATAATCCTGAAGTTATATAATGTCCAAAAAGAATTTATTAATCGTCTTGGCTACTGTCAGGCAGCCAACGGTGTACAATTTGAACATTTAATTTAGTCGATTTTTTACATAATCATTATCATTGTCAGTATTGTGAAAATTAAATTTTAAGATCTTCAAACATTATTTTCTTGAAATTTTTAATATGTAACACCATAATTTTTGGTGATGCGTATGTAGAATGATACGCTCTTTCAAATGGCGTGGTCAAAATTGGGTGTTGCTATTTAAAAAAATTGTCGATGACGTCATATCTCGAACAACGATGACGTCACAAATATGGGTCGTATGTCAAAAAGTGCCTTTTTTAAAAACAAAATCGACGTGTCAGGGAATTTTTTCGAAAACTTCTCAATTTCTAAAATAATGAATTTATGCGTTACTTTTCGAAAACACTGTATAGTAACTCATAACCATAATATTTATTTCACTGAGTTTGAATTAAAATATTTCCTTTCCTTCAATTATGCTCTACTGAAGAAAAGCTCCTCCGGCCTCCGTTTTTGTTTCCTTTGGAGTACGATAAGCTTTGTTTATTTTATTTTTTCCCCTCCAATTTAACTATCACTGTACATTTTTTTACATATTTAATATAATAAAATTAACTAACCATCATCTATTTTCTTAAAATTATTTCTTTGAGGGTCGCCGGTTACCATAATAAAAATCAAGTTACAGTTTTGTTTTGAGCTAATTGAAATTTACTACTATTTAAAAAACGTTATTTAAAAGTTTTAGAAATTAGTTGTCAGTTAACACAAGGATTGTATATTTCTTAATGTTATCATCATTATCATCTGTCCTTATAAATTTGCGTCGAATTTACAGTTCTGGGGATGTTTGTCTTTCGGAGAGTCGAGGTAAAACGTTCCAGAAATATCTACTAACAATGTCTAGGTACTACTAATGGTACAGCCTCAGGTGCATTTCTTACGGGCTCAATGATAATTGCATTGACTTGAAGCCACAAGATAACCTTGTTCATAGAGGGCTACAGCTGAGCTCAAATTGCGAATGCAAAAATACTCCACGGGTATTACATGGGACGCGTGTCCCCTCCAAGCGGTACAGACATTATTGCCGGCCGACAGCAAGTAGCCTAGCGTGTACCCATCATTCATCTGGCTATAATTTGATAACGCTGGGTCTGCTCTTTGAAGATGTATAATAATATATCTCCGGGGCCTCTGCGGGTTCACTAATCACTTCTGTAAAAACAAACCCGAAATAAGCAGCACGCGTGTTGTTCATGAATTTGCATCATGATATACAGAGTGGTGTCGCAATAGGCCCAAGCTGAGTTCCTCCTTATTTTACAACAAAAACTATAAACACAGATGAGTAATAGAAAAATAAAAAATACAAAAACTACACCCCCAAACCTATCTAACCCTTGTACTGCACTACAAAGCATCAGATGCCCGATATTTTCAAGACCAAAACACATCGAGGCAAGCACTAGTTAAGTGGAGAGCCTCATGGAACCGGCAATCAATTTCAGCCATCCGCCATTAAGCTTCGATGAGAGAAACTAGTATATTTTATATTATATACCTATGCAACTATATTTACTTTGGCTCACAAACGCCCATTTTCTATGTGAGGCACCTAAGAAACCTAGCGAGGTCTTCCGATGTAGTTTCTATCGGCAAAGTAGATGGAAAAGGAGTGCAATATTGGTTATTTGAGTGAAAATAAGTTCTGTTAATTTCTTCTATCAATAAATCTTAATTTGAACGGTGGAATGTTTTATTAGAGTAGAAATTCTAGAGATAGGCAAAATATTTGTATACAGATACTTATATACTAATAACAATAACTACTGTTTCTCCTGTTTCTTGTGCCAGTGATTTTTATTTAAAAATTACTAAACCAAACTTTCATAGTTGAAAAGATACTCAAAAAATATATTGCAGACTGCTTTATTCGACCATGTATTTTAGTTTTTGTTTCATACTATACTAAATACATATAGAAACAGTAGTAAAAACTGGAGTATCTCCATGAACCTAGTTCTTCCCATTCAAGTCCTTTGGTATTAACAAAGATCTTTAAACAATAAATAGCTAACGGCTATGTAACAGTAGCTGAATCTTGTAAATAATTTTAAAACTCCAAACTTGAAGTTTTAAAAGGAGGCCTTAGTATATACCTAATTAAATAAAAAAGTGCGTACAAGCCTACCAATCACTATTAGTTATGATATGATACGACGACTTGACTCCTCAATCCGTCTATTTGTAGGAAAATCCCAGAGGTTGTTGTTCATTATTTATAAACGATCGATACATAGCAGTTCCCTGTATAAAGTGAGTATGTTTGAAGATTTGCTATTAGCTTGCTAATGTATACAATGGAAAGCCATTCCATATATTTTCGATAAGATAACCTTGGTATTTAAGTTTTGCAGGGTATAAAAATGTTTTGAATACTCATCATGACACTAAACATAGAAATACATGTCACCTTTAATTACTAGTAGTCAAGAAAAAATATCCTTATAAATGTTTCCAAAATGAGGGACGTCAACCTGCGGTCACACTTACTTATGCCTTAAGTTATATTTTGAAAATTATTAGCTTGTAACTGTACAAGTTATCCAAAAAAATCGTTGTCAGTAGTATCGTATTAAAAAGTTGGACGAGGTCAAAATAGTTGTGGTCAAAGAAGCCTGATCCTAATGCTAATTTGTAATATGTACGAGTAATACAATTCCATAAAGATTTATTTATTTATTTATTTATTTATTTATTTTGATTACAATACCCAACGGGCACAAGCCCAATTAAAGGATAAGGTTAGTAGTTAGGTACTTAAATAAAATGGATATAAAAATGCATACCTATCAAAAAGAAATGATATAAAACAAACTGATAACTTAAACACAACAGTTACAAAACGGATTAAAAGACGAGAATTAACATACTCTAAAATATTAAAAGTTAAAAAACATTAAGAAATACAACATCTGTAAAACAAAAAAAGGTACAAGACTGACTTCATACATTCAAACATTTTCTTATCTCATTCACACTAGTAAAAAAGATATCAACACGTGATTCAATGTTCGCAAAATTTGCAACCATCTGATAGAGTGGAGAACATTTGTACAAATTAGACCGATGGCTTTTTATATTAAATAAGTGGTACTCACGAGTATTGACACAAGGTACTCGGATATCCAACATGGATAAAATTTCTTCACAAATGATCTTGTTATTTAGGACTTTGAACAAGAATAGTACTGAATGCATCATACGTCTTTGCACCATACTGGACATTTTAAAACTGTTGTAAAATATCTCTTGAGGAGTGCCTCTCGGTGGATAAAAACCTTCTAAGGTGAAAATAGCCGATTTAAAGAATCGCCGATGAACTTTCTCTAATGATGATATATGTACGTTATATATTGGACTCCAAACGACGGACGCATACTCGAGCCTGGATCTAACAAAAGTGTTAAATAGCAAACAGAGAGTGTCAGGATTTTTAAAATCTTTCATATTTCTAACAATGAAACCCAGACTTTTATATGCGCTCGCCGTAGTACAATTAATATGTCTAGCGAAGGAAAGTTTAGAGTCAAAAGTAACACCTAAATCTTTTATAAATTCGGGCCTGGATAAGGCAGATGTACCGAGCTTGTACTCATGTAATATTGGATTATTTCTGCGAGAATATGTCATCACATTGCATTTGGATGCATTTAACGGGAGTTTATTTACAATACACCATGAGTTTAATAAATTTAATATTTGTTGAAGTTTCTCAGTATCCATGTTGGATTGAATCTGACAAAATATTTTTAGGTCGTCGGCAAATAATAAATAACGAATGTCCGTATGCGAAATTACGTCATTAATGAAAATAAGAAACATCAATGGCCCAAGTACGGAACCTTGTGGAACTCCAGATGTTTGAAGCAACTCGACAGACCTAAACCCACAATGTTGGACAAATTCCTTCCGATTAGTTAAATATGACTGCATGAGTTGAATTAAATCATTACCGAAGCCTACACAGTGAAGTTTTGACAGCAAAAGTGCATGATCGAGCCTGTCAAATGCCTTTGAAAAATCTGTGTATATTACATCGACTTGACCACCTTGGTCCAGGATTTCATTAATAAATTGCGTTTTGCATACTAAATTGGTTATCGTTGACCTCCCATTTATAAAACCGTGCTGTTCAGGTATAATAATATTTTTTACCTGGCCCGATAGAGTTTGATGCAGTGTGATTTCAAATATTTTGCTGAAATTACTCAATATGGCAATTGGTCGGTAATTGCTAATATCAGATTTACTACCCTTTTTGAAAACCGGACATATTCTAGATAGTTTCCAATTATTTGGAAAACTTAGGGTGTTTCGTTTATTTTTATGTGTAGCAACGAAGCACCGCACGGATTCTGTACAGACATAGAACCGACCTTTAGTGCTAACTTGTGTCGATGTTCTACAATTTACTCTTTCGTTTCGTACCTAATGAAATGCAAATTAAATCTAATGTAATGTAAATTCCTGGATAATTCCTCTGTTTTAGTAATAAATCCCAAATACCACGCTCTGCTAAGTTTGTTTACCAGAACAGCAACGGATAATAGACGGTAAATTATCAATATTTCCGTAGCACTCATTCTGGAATACTGGTGATCGTTTGTAGCGAATGCCAGCGATGTTTGAAACCCCTAATTTGTTGTTCATCGCCTGGACGAACGCTAATCTAGTATCGAACGAATTGTAATTCAGTCGTCGCAAATCACACAATCGATGGTTAATAGTGTTAGCGGCAATATCAAGTGAAACGTGCATCATATCCTCATAATTAGTTATTATCTCCTCCGTAGTGGGTGCAATGTGGTAGCAAGCGAATGCAGTAAGGGCCAGGCCGTTCAATAACTAATTTTCTTTAAATAACCACCTAATATTGCTCTAGTTAGGCAAAATTATTGATTGGATGAAATCATAATATGAAAACACCAAATTCAGACTTCCAATGCTTCTAACAAAGTTATAAAAATAATAGACATAATATTTAATATTATACCTACTTTTACTTATCAATTTGAGAGAGAATTGTTTAATTGATACCAAAGGCTTACTTCAATCTGTGTAGCAATGGCTAATTTAACTGTTAAATACCAATATAGTAACACTGGATTGAGTGCGAGGTCATGCAGGCATTGAAGGAATGTGAAGATGAATTTTCTAGAAAGAGATGACTGTGAGTGAAGTGAAATGGCCTTCATAGGACCGAAGCTAGGGCATGGAATTGTTTATAGTGCTGCCAGAACGGCTCTTGGAAAATGCTTGGAACTAGATTACTGAGTCTTAAAACAGGTCTTGCGAAGGGACTGATGGAAGGACCTTCGCAGAAAGAGCTCATGCTAAGCACAAGTAAACCTCTGTTTACCCATGCTAATACCATCTTAAAAAATATCTCTATAATTTAAGATTGGCAAACGGTGTGTTTCTAAATGTTTCACCGATGGCACCGATGTCACCGAAGTTTGTATTACCGGTGGCAATTTGGTGCTACCACTTTAGAAACAACTTGTTAAAAGGTTGACGTCACATAGTATTCATTGCACTGGTCTATGCAATGGGTTTATGGTGTATGGTCTATAGATGCTAAAATTAGCATTTTCTTATTAAACTCTATTCTTTACAAACAAAAACAACCACAACTTCAAAGTCAAAACATCTGCAACCACAGATTACTAACAAAAAAAACCTAGAGAAGGCAGGAAACATCAACTCATCAAACTTCCACCGTTTTCACCGGCAAAAATTGATCGGTGAGTCACCGATGAACCATCGATGAGTTGAGAAACAGTTTGTTAACACACATCGGAAGCATCGGGATTCATTAAAAAACAGTTTGATGCCACCGATGCTCATCGGTGAGCATTTAGAAACACACCCAAAAAGTCTGATATACTGAGTTTGTGATGATTCAGACGATATTACGCTGCACGTTCTGGATGAATGTGAGGGCTATGCTCGTATGAGGCTAACGCTCCTGGGTAAATCATTTTTGAAACCTTGTGAGTTAAGGGAAATTTCAGCGAGTAGGCTTTTGACTTTATGCAAAAAACAGAAATGATCGCTGAATAAGAAATCAGTGGAATGCACATTAGTTGCAGTGCTTTAGGAAACCAACCGGCAGGAAGAAGAAGAAAGGAAAAAGATGTGTTGTGTTGGTTTTTCATTTCGTTTGCAATTATTTGGAATCATTTTATTTTCAAAATCATTTTTATCTTGTTTCAGTTGCGAACATACAGTCTTGATGCCACTAGGCAGTCCATTTGTGCATACTTCCACCGTCATGCTCTTCAGGATCTCGGTTCAGTAGTAAGGCACTCTAGACCTGCTCTCTCTGTATTTCTCTAGTACCAAAGACATCGTACTGTTGCCTTCTTATTAAGGGCTATACATACCGCAAAAAAAGAATTTCATCGCCGAACAAGTAATGCATCAACATTGGCCAATGCTTTTTTCTGTTACTCTGACCTACCAGGTACTTATACAGGGATAGAAAAAAGTATGAATCATGTGAGTGTGACTCATTGATTGAGTACCAGTGGCGTCTTTCAAATTAAAATTTATATAGGGGTTTTAACACATGACGAATATAATAAGTCTAGTGACAACTTGAAAAGTAACTACTGACAAACTAAGGAGTGTCATCACTTCCAATTCAACCGGAAGTTATCCAATGTTGTCAGTAGGCCTATTATATTCGTCAGGTGTTAACCCCCATATGAATTTCCATTTGGATGACGCCACTGATACTCAATATATTAAACATGATCCACACTTTAGCCCATCCCTGTAATACGTTTACTTCGTTTACTCTGATATTTCAAATTTGTTTATTCCTTTCTTTTTACTACGAATTTTATTAAGGGTCCATTCTCTGTAGATATGACAGGCATGAATGTTGGGTCAGATTGAGAGGATGGGTGGCCGATGGGTGGAGACTTATATATTCCAACTATCGAATTATTAAGATTTCGGAGGTGCACGTAAAGCCGAAGTAAAAAGGCCCATGGAAATAAAGTTAGCCCTCATTGCAAGGGTACCGGATTTGTCTTATAATTGCAACAAAATTTCTTTTTAGTGTTATAAATTATATATCACCGGTAAGATCAAAAGATAAACTAGATCCCTATAGTAGCAAATTTTTGTTTAATACATGTATTTTAGAGAAAATAATTTTTGAAAATACGCTATTTTAGTACAAGATTGTTTGCCTGGAATTTTAAAAATAAAAAGAAATACCAAAAATTACTACTATAGGGACTTAGATTAAAGTCTTATCTTTCAATACTTTTTTACTAAAAGTCGCTATCTTTTATAGTTTTTTTATAATTAGACACGAGACGAACGCCGATTTAGGGCTTATTTCGACCTAGTGAATGGACTCTTAAAACAGATTCATTAAATGCAATAATGTAAATATCCTTGTTCTACAAAATAACTTTCACAAATTTCAAAATTAGCACTTCGTTCTCAGCCACCCCTATACATTAAATTACCGGCAAGGTATTCATTAAAACTTAGTTAAAATTGTATAATAAAGATTTCCCTTGATAAAATTATTTGCATGCTAATAAATGGTTAAGCAGAAGGGCAATGGCGTAGTAACCTTTTACCTTTCACAATGAAAATGTATCGAGGAAAAGAATTTAAAACAAAAAATAATTACAAAGGACACACTATGCCAACAGTAATTACTGTGGAAAATCTAACAAAAAACTATGTCACTAACGAAGTATAATGAATATACGGGCTCATAGTAATTACAATTTGTAGTTGTTGAGTAAAGACGGTTTTCTTTTGCCCCGTTGCCAAACACGAAACGAAGCGGGGCTGTTAGCTGACGTGCTCCCATTAATTAGAATCTAGACTTTCGTATATTTTGTAAAATGAAGCAGAAACCCATGTAAAGCAGTGTTTTAATTAGTCCTCTCTTTCACAGTTTACTCTAGGACTGGGCTGTGAGAACTTTATTGTTCTGGTGCCGGTGTAGAATTAATTCAAAGTAGGAAATGCTGGATATGCATATGCACTTCGGCTTTTAAGGAATATTAGGTATTATACAGGTTAGTCCTACTATATGGGGAAGAAATATTTACAAGACCGCATTTACTCTGTGATTAAAAAATACAAAGCTTTTTATTAACCATAAAAAAAAAACAGATTTAGGTATCTGACCATTCTTCACATAACCAGTCTAATTTAAATAAAATAATGTTACCATATAGGGTTAAATTAACTACGCCCATTTCTTCTCTTTTCAAATGAGAAAATTATTTTCAAATAGGTACATACTCAAAATCAATTGCTCTTTAATTATTAAATGATTTTGCACAATAGTAATAACTTACTATTAATTGTGAATCTCATGTTTTATTAATTTACTTATTTTATTTTAGTTCATAAATGTGTGATTGATATCTTCTAGATTGATCAAAACAGGAAATCATAAATATTTAGGCAGACAAATAAAAAAATTTTAATTTACAAAATAAAATTATAGTTAGTAGAGTATTTAATAAAAAAGGTGAAATTATATATTATACAAAGTAATGTTGTACAGGGTGTCAACATGGTTAGCATGGGTAACTTTGTCATCAAAGATAGACATTTGGTTAAATGGGAAAAGGGTTGCCATCGTTGAAGTGTCACTAATCAAATTCGAGAAAACAGAGGGCCAATTCCATATAGCCCGCTTTATTGGTTAGCAAATCACGGTTCACTGACCCGTCGCGGCGATTCACTGATCAGTCGCGATGGTTCACTGAGCGGTCGCGACGGTTCACTGAACCGTAGAAATAGTTTGGGTATAAATAGGACACAATTTTAGCATAGGTTTAGTCTTGATCATCTCCAGAAGATGCCAACTTGGTTGGCGAAACGCACGTCGAGCGCAGTATAGTGTTTGGGTGGTGTGTGGAAAGCTACGTCAGTGATATACATTTTAACTTTAAATTAAATATTATTTCAGTATCAGTACATAATGTTTATTGTTGGAGACATTTCAAAGTCGTTCTTGGCAATCACTCTTATCAGTATTTTGTAAAGATCTTGGAGGGGGCCACAGCCCTTTGGTCCCACCTCTGACTACGCCATTGTACTAAGTACCAACAAAAGTAACCTTTTCGCTTTAGGTATTTAATCAAATCTCTATCTTTGATACTAATAAAGTTACTCATGCTAAGTGCAAAACCCTGTACATAAAGACACATTTTAATTTAGAAATTTGCGTTTTATGCCACGAAAGGAAATCAAATATATCAATCTTGGATTGGCACCTTCTATACTTGTAAGACAATATAAATAGGACTAAATTTCAACAGATTTATACGTTAAACAAAACTGAAATCAGATATAGATAGAATGGACAGGAATGTTGAAATGAATTAATCTAAAAATATTCGACTTTTTACATATTGCAAAAAGTACGTAAAATAGTACAGAAAAATAAGCTTTCCTTGAAGTTAATTGTTTTAACTGCAATCTCTTTTGTAAATCTAACCACGAAAAATCTCGGATTGAATAAAAACCATCGACTCGATTTAATTTCTTGTATCGGTATAATATACTCCATTATCATGTTTGCTGTATGAAGCTACTCGTAATGTCTCCTATTTCATGTTACTTAGGCTGCGTGGTTACATAGTTACAGTAGAAACAAATCAGTCGTGAGAATAGTTGCTTGTCGCTAGAAGTTCAAACGGGTTTGTTTAATTATAGGTAGCAGATATTCTCAGTTCATTTTACTTTGTGTTCGTTAAGAATGCATTTTAAATTTTCTATATTCTTAGGTTTAATAGAAGAACAGTGTGCGACTTTTAAAGTAAAAATGCCATAACCGTGACTATCACAGAACTTAATTATGTAATGTGAAAACGTTGAATTGTTAGCAAAAAATAAAAATACAATTGCATAGGATACAATAAAAAATACCCTTAAAAATTTTAAATGGGAAAGGGTATCGAGTAATACCTCATTTTAAAGGTTTTTTTTAATCCCTACACGTCCATGTTTTTTTATTTTAATTGATCGATCCATTGTAGAGATATTTAGTTACTCTTTCGTACCTTTTAAATAAAACTTTGTAACTGTTTTTTTCTCATTCCTTTCAATTATTTTGCGCAAAAATGCTGTCGTAGAATGTATGCAAGGAAAATTTTTACTCGTTGAAGAAAATAAAATATAGATACCTTTTGAATTCATTTCTATGAGCTGCTATAGTATTGCTAATAGTGACAGATTGTGTGATTGATGAAGTAAATTAACAAAAATAGTTTACACTTTGATCGAAAAAGTTGGAATAGTGTTAATGTATACTAGAGCCGAAAATCAATGTGCTCGGCGAACTGCTGCAACGTTTAACGAAAGACATCCGGATAAGATCACATCTCATGGGTATGTCCTAAGCCTTATTGCCAAATTTACTCAGACTGGATCTGTTGCAAATTTAAAACATGATCAGCCAAGAGTTTTAAATGAAGCCACTCAAGTTGAGGTATTGGGTTATTTCGGCATGAATCCTTACAGCATTACAAACATTTTCTGCTGCAACTGGCTCTGTCCACAAAATTACAAAAATTAATAAACTCCATCCTTATAAAATTAAAATATATCAAGAGTTAAGTGAAGACGATTTTGACAGAAGAGTTGAGTTTTGTGAACGAACGACTACGAATATTAATAATAATAACGCATTTTAAGAAAAAATATCTGCTTCAGGGATGAATGTTTGTTTTTATTTAACTAGATCTGTCAATACATAACTGCAGACATTGGAACAATGAAAATTCCCATGTATTTGTAGAAGGGTATACCCAGTATCCTGAAAAATTAATGTATGGGCCGGTATTTTAGGGAATGAAGTAATTGGTCCATTCAATGATCAATGGAAATCGAAATAGTGAGATATATTTGAATATGCTAGAAAATACGAGCAATCCGATAATTACCGAAGCAGTTGACAATCAACTGGATAGAGCTGGAAAATACCCATGATACAACTACACTGATATGCCAATGCGCATGGGTGCGTGGTCTATCGATGAGCGTGACGTCAGTTATTACACAAAATTAAATAAAATACTTGTAAACAAAGATAACAAAATAAAATAAACGTCGATTATGGAACTATAATACACGATTCATACAGGAAAACTAAAATAATAGTTTATTAATATCAATCTTTCTTATTTTAATTCAAACCGCATTCTGTGTACCGACCTAACCTACCGAATATAATTCTAACCTAAATTTTACAATTTGAAGAGAATAAGAAGCACTACCGTAAATAAATACCAACCTATAATATAAACATGACAACGATAACCCTCGGGCCTCACAATTATAGTAATACGGGAATACAATTATTGACAAACACGAAAATAATTTTGAATTTTCGCCATTTTTGCATCAAGAATGACGTCGTGCGCAGAACAAACGAAATTTGGTCAAGTTATGAGCATATCAGTGTAGTTGTATCATGGAAATACCATACTTGATGAGAATGAGTTACATTTTCAACAAGATCGAGCTCCGCCCCAATATGTTCTTCAGGTCCGGCAATGGTTAGACAATGTATTTTTTGGTAAATGGATAGGGCGAAGAGAGGGGCCCTCTGGGTCCCTGGATTTGGCCCCATGTGACTTTTTTCTATAGGGACATTTAAAGCCAATTGTTATACACTTCCACCTCAAAATTTAGAAGAGCTTCGTCAAAGAATTACTGAAAAGTGAAAGCAATTCAAGCAGATGAAAATATGCGTCGCGAATTTGAACAACGGTTATACCATTGTTTGGCCAACAATAAACAACATTTTGAGTAATTATTAAATTGATTTTATGTGCAAAATATTTGTAATTATCAAATAAAAAGAATGAGAAAATGCAGTTACAATGTTCTATTTAATTGGTATGATAGGTTTTGAAAAATGTTTTTCTAAATATCTCGACAACGGATCGATCAATTAAAAGAAAATAAACAACGACATGTAGGGATGTAAGACCTTTAAAATGCGGTATTACTCGATACCCTTTGCCATTTAAAATTTTTAAGGGGGTAGCTAACACTAGCAGCGGGTAAAAAGGGGCGCGTCAATTTTCAAATTAAGAGTTGTCGCTCTCGATAAAATTTTTCACTTATTTCGGAATTTTTCAGAAATACACAGATATTGGAGAAAGCTGGAATATTTTTATTAAATGGAGAGAATATAAAACTGTATAAACTGTTTCCAAGTGTATTTTTGATTCGATAATTTTCTGTACTTTCGTTCAGCTTAAAGCAAATCCGTTTCTATCTTCTAAATTTACAACGCATGCAGAAACAGACAGCAAATATATTTCTTTACTTTGCTAAAAAAATATTTTCTAAACATGTATTACATTTTCAAACCAGTTTTCATAAGTGATTTTCTATTATTCAGCCACGTATATTCAGTTTCAGTATATCACGAATGGAAAACGATTAATCGAAAATTACTAGTGAGAATTGGCTGAGCCGATAATGATGATATAAGAAAATATTTATACCAAATTTCGGTTCTTAACTTGACAGTGTAAAAAATAACCATCTATGGCCAAATAATTTGTATGAACTAAGGTATTTAATTTGCAAACCGCGGCGTTGTTGATATAAAATATACGTTAGGAACATCTAGAAACTGGTTTGATATTTGCATTTTAATAATGATATTACCCAGCAGGCTATAACGCTACTCTAACGGATATGTTTAATTTAAATATACATTTTTTGCAGCAGCTATTTGTTTTAAGATACGAAACATTTTATAAAGTATATTTCAACATTGCATAATTTCAATAATGAATTACGACACCTATAAGAATTATGTTTTAAATAACTTTTTCATCTGCAACAGCATCTGCCATACGTTCAATTTCTAACAGATATCGATTGCTGTGAAGTTTCCAGTAGTATCTCCAGCAATAATAACATATTATTGCTGGAGTATTCTGTACCTATTGCTGGATTTAAAAGGTCACGATTAGTATTTATCACGGCTATTTTATGAAGTAAAGGAACACGATAGAATCAACTGAGGCATCAGTTCCATTATTCTTATGGTATGGTAATATATTATACCTCATCAGGTATTGAATACTCTATTCACTATGACTTCCTAATAAATTCACTTTCAAATTTTTATTTTAATAATTATTTGATTTAGTAGATTTTTACATATTAATTCGCATTCAAGCTGCCATAATTGTTGAATTAATGCGATTGTTTTTTTTTATGAAGCCATTATATCATTTAAATAATAAAATAATAATAATAATATCTCTGTCCCTTATTCTCATCCTAATGATGAGCCCGACAGTTGAAGATTTGTGCGGGAGATGGAGCGGCATATTATGCGAGTGCGTTCAAGTGAACAAAAGGTTGTTAGCCATTTATATAGTGAAGTTGCAGCAATAGTTGCATATTAAGAGTGTTACTAGTTTTATGGGCACATATTTAATATAGGAACAATTAGAAAAAGTTGAGATAGGGTCAGATTCGTCAAATGCGTTCCACTGAAATCCCCAGATATTTATGTCTCTTGACCATATGACAGGCACAATAACAGAAAAAAATGAAATCCTCGCCATCTTGTCTGCATAATTTGCGCCATTTGGTGATACTCAACTTGTTCGCATCCTGTGACGATACTGATACTGTTCCTGCTCAGCACAGTTATTGACTGGGTTACTTTAGACCGGGGCCCTTTAATAAGGAGCCTAGTGCGGAAACTACTGATCATTCCATTATCCAGTTGTCACTAGATGTTATTACATAATATTGCGGTCCAGTGGCTGGGTCAGGCCTATTGGTTTCTTGAAACTCTTACAGTCTCTCTCTTGAGTTTCTTCCAACTAGCGCTTTCGCTCTCTGTTATTTCCATCTATGGCCAGGAATCCATGTCAGTATCACTCGATTGCTCTATTCAAGAAGGGTGAGAGCAATGATACCAAATACAATGGATATAATACAATTTATATAGTACATTTTCGTGGATTGTGAATCAATTTTTATCTGTCGCAATCTAAGGTGTTCATCGAGCACCATCGATGTAGTCATCGAGCTATAATCACTATAGTAATTCATTTTAAAGATATTTTCATCGTTTTCGGCGAGAGGTGTTGCTAATTTTTTTTTCTCATTACTGTTGAATATACTTAGTTAAAAAATATGTTATACAACTCTATATAACTATAAAAATATTTTCGGGAAAGTCATTGGACAATAGAAGAGGCACAGAAACAATGTTTATCAATATTAATTTTCCTGTGTAATATTAGAATTATATTTTTGGACTTGAATGTTGTAAAGTTGTAAAAATAATATAAAACAAGTATATACGTACATTCACCAAATCCGCAACCGCGTTTTGTCGTCCTGTAAAATTTCGGAATTAAAACTGAAATTCAGATGCGTCATCAGATAACGCGATCAGTGACAATAAATACAGACCCATGAATTCGTTCAAACTGGCTAAACCGAAAAGCTGGCAGATGTAAAATGGTTATGACACAATCATGACTTTTTATGGCACAGAAAAGCTGCAGCGATTTTGTTACTGATTGTGCAGTGTCTGTGTATCTGAATAATTTAACACTTTTAAATGGCGTACTCGGCGCCCGCATTTTGTGAAACAGATCCATTTGTCACTGTCGTTAACACTTTTACTGCGGTTTCCACCTTACTTTATAAAAATTTGTCATTGTTAAGACCTTTCTCGATGGCTTAATGTATATGTAACATTAATCTAACGTTAACACCCTCATACTTTCAGGAATTCTACAAAAATATATAAATAACTTTACAAATTGGAATATTAAAAGTTAATTATGTATGCGTCACCTTTGGAATGCAAAAACTGCATGCTTAGACCTTATTATATAATGTCCAGCACTGTGAATACCTTATCTGGTACATGTTTAAAATAATATAATTTATTAAAAATGTTAATAAACAATTATATATCACATGCATATACATTATTTCTCTAACAATAATTTACTTTTTAATCATATAGAACGTTTGAATCTCAAGCGTAATGGTTAAAAATTTCAGTAAAGGTTTCACGTTTCAGGGTGTAGACCACCCATAGTGGCT
This sequence comes from Pogonocherus hispidulus, assembly GCA_963924545.1. Lineage (NCBI taxonomy): Eukaryota > Metazoa > Arthropoda > Insecta > Coleoptera > Cerambycidae > Pogonocherus > Pogonocherus hispidulus. The sequence continues at coordinate 19,182,447 of OZ004696.1, forward strand.
TGAAGATGGTGTAGACCGTAAAGTGTACTATTTTACTTACCAAATGGCGTCTAATGATAAGTGGGAAGGAATCGCTCTGTAAGTTAGTACCGAAGGCCACTATTTTTCAAACACATGCTGATTGCCGAAAGATACAGGAACGAGTTATTGTAACATTTGTTAAATAATATTCACAAAGGTGAGCTACGGAATGATTTTCTACAATATAAAAGCTCAGCAGCTCATGCAGCATTTTGAACATAGGATCATCAGCAGGAAATCTGTAATACTCTGGCCCTCTTGCTGTGATTATTTTGAACCTTTTTCAAAGACCCTATCTGAAATATACAATTTTAATTCTTCGGTTATTGACCAATCATAAATTATACCATTTTGAGGTCATAAAATCTTTGGCTATTTCATCTCAATAATTTTTATGGTTTTGACCAACTTCTGATTGTAAAGTTGTTAATGAGATGCACATTGAAAACATGTAGAGGTTTTATTTGAGAAGAACCACAAAAATTTGATTGTGTATACTAACACAGTATTGTATTTTCCCTAATAGGACAATATAAAATATAAGTTAGGTTAGAGTAAGGCCCTTCTATTTCTATCGCGGCTGATACTTAAGTTACAGTCACTGAGCTCCTCCATCATACAGACCTTCTCAGGAAGTCGTCTCTGAGACCGTCTCATGACAGTTATAAGTAAAAATTTGATTAGATTTCTTAGCCGAAGCTGCTTTTATCTAAATAATAAAACCTGATTTCCAACATTGTATAAGAACACAGAGCGTATTCTGCAGTTTCGCTTTAGTCTATGCCAAAATGGAATTTCGTGTTATTCATTAATCCAAACTTCTTCAAGTAGCTTGTAAGGCGACATTGCCTCTACCAATATACATAGATCGCTCTGCTAAGCTCTATCAACTGCTGATGGGTGCAAGCATTCAGTTAATTTAGCATAGACATTCCTTTTCAGTAACTGCGAACTTTCTGTGTATCCAGTGTGAAAATATGTATGAAGATCGAACAAATATAAAAGTCTGCCATCTCATTCCTATAGGATACTTATAGATATGTCATAAAGTAATTGTATACTAGATTTAAATTTACATGGTAAGAAGTAAGATTTTTAGTTTACTATAAAACTTTATTACTTGGTGCTTGTGTAAAAACCTGAATATTTTCATTGACCTAGCCCATTTCTGTGTAACAAACAATATACGTAGTCTAATTGAAATTCAAAATATACGAAATTTATTATTCCGTTTTAGAGTAATAATGATATAAAAAGAATATCTTTTGTATATAGAAAGGCTCTTTGCCATCATTCATGCCATTCTGCCGTAAAGCACCCTTTCAAGTCAGTTCATTAACTACAATCCTAAAATAACGCGTTGAAATATATTTTAATAATTTTAATTCCTGCTCTAACGCCTGTTTAGATAATGTTTCCCCAGCAAAATGATGCTTTTGGAATAATTAATAATTCCCTCCTTTCCTTTCTATTTCTAAATCAGAGTTCTCTGGAGACCACTCCCTTGGTACATAATTTAATAGAAACGTATTATAAAAGGGGCAACTAAATTTATGCATTATTAAGTAACAGATTTTAAAATATTCTTATGAAGTTTTTATTAATTTGGGTTAAACATATTATTACGTTGGAATACTGACTAATTATAGCTCCGGCTACTGCTATCTACTAGCTAACTTACAGAAATGTTTGCTTTATTATTTACTATTTCCGTATAGATTTATAGCAAAAACGCATCAGTAATTTATAACTAATTACAAAGTTTAAATTTCAAAGTGATGTGTTAAATGTAACTTTATTGAGGTTGCTTCGTTTCTAATCATGTTTTAAGGGCGATAATGCATGTAACTTATTTGTGGTGCGTTTCATGATTCATAGTTTCTTTTGAGATTACACCACCTGTAAAATTTGAGGCAAACTTTAGAAGTTTGCCTTGATACTACACTTTGAATATATAATTTGTATGCTTCTGGTTTTTTGCTTTTTTTTATTTTACAGCTGGTGCAATCCCAAGAGAAACTATGAATCATGTTTTAAGGGCGTATGCGATTCTTTTAAAGAAATAGGATACAGATGCCATTAAAAAATAATTTGTGGAATGTAGAAAAAATTGAACATTATCTAAATAGTATAACTAAAATTTTATAAAAAAAGATACAAGTTTCTGAAGAAATCACTCATGAACAAATATATTCAGTATATAGCCAAGTGTATGGAACTATCACCACATGAGTGTAAATCACTCTTCAACACCAAACAAAGACACAGTTGTTTCTGTATATTAAATCTCCTCAGTGACGTATAGGTCTCAGACTGAAGACATTGTGGTGACGACACTCGTGTGGTGGTGTGCGTAGAATTTTTGAGGCATATTGTACCTGGAAGACCATTGTCAACCTCATCTGCGTCTATCTGTATGTATTAACAAAAGAATAACGAAAAAGTAACGAATCGTTAATAATAAATAATAATTAATTAACAAGAAACGATAACAATTATTAACAAAACAACAATAAATAAGTAATAAGTAATTTATTTTAAAAAATTATTTTTAAAATTTCTTAAAAGCTAATCATGTTAGAGCCTTCATTTTTTTCAGGCATATTATTGCATATTATGGCTCTAACAGTTTTCAAGATACCAATATTATTGCATTCAATTGAAACACACCGTATGTACATGAGATATATCCTCAGGAACTTGTATCCTTTCGAAATCTGCTTTGGGTATATAACTTACAGAGCCACGCTCAAAGCTTTTTGCTGCGGGTCTGCGATTGTGGAGGGATACTACTATAAATAAAAAATCTTCCTCGTGAAACTTTAGCTTAATGATTTTTCTTGTGGTAGTAGTATTGCTTGTAGTAGCTGTTTTTAGTGTGTTCCTAAAACTAACTATTACAAACTACTACATATTTGGAGAAATTATCATACTTACTAACATTTTTCACAAGCCACTTATCAAACGAAACATATTTTATTAAGTTCATAGTACCTACCTAGGGGAAATTATAGACTTTATGACAACTACTTGTTGTCAGTAGTTGTATCAACTACTTCGTAGCTGAGATATTTGTAGCTGTTTTTGGTGTCTTTTTAAAACTAACCACGACAAACTACTACATATTTGGAGAAATTATCATACTAATATTTTTCGCATGCCATTTATATAAAGAAACATCTTTTATTAAGTTCAAAGTACCTACCTCTGGGGAAGGTAGGAGCCTTCCCCAGAGGTAGGTATAAATGTAGACTTTATGACATTGTGTAAACTACTCCGTGAATGAGATATTTATAGAAGCTCGGTGCGTCTAACTAGAAAATTAGATTAGATCTCTCTAATGAGGCTAACTTATCTGGACTTTTCGTTCTAATGCAACCTAAATGTTCTAAAAAAAGTCTCTTGATTAGATAGTGCATCTTAACATAGACCAGTTCTTTGAAGATCCAGTTTATTTTTATACCATATATTTCTATGGAGCACGTAACGTAAAATCTTTCAGCACCATAATAATTTAGTAATTCGACAGTGACCAGTAGCGTAGTAAAATGAATTTGCTGAAGCTTAAATCACTTTTCTATCGGAAATATACGAGTATATTAGATATGGAAATTCACTTGCGTCAAAAAAAAACTGTAGAAGAATTAACAATATCAGCTTCAGACAGGAGCTTTATTATTACCAGAAAGAAACTATTTAGGTGCAGTAACATTATAGTCCGTCGGACAGCCCGGTCTAGGATACACAGAAAAAAAAAACGAGGTATAACCAAATGGGACCTTCACCATTTGTAAAATCATACTTTTTTACATAAAAAATGGAAATTGACGACTCTCTCCATTGGTCGAGACCAAAAATATACGAAAAAAACTGAAAAAAAGGGAAACATTTTTTTTTAACTTTGAAGACTTATAACTTTTTTCCAAAGAAAGTAGAACAACAATTTTTTTTAAGTTTTATTACTCATTCAATTTCCTTTCTTTTGGTATATATTTCATTAAAAAAAAATTATAAACTATATTAAAAAAACAGTAATATTTAGAAAACGACAACAAATTGCCAACATTCTTTTAAACTCACCTCGCCATAACTTTCTTATGCAAAGAGCCATTTCAATGTTTTTTTTTTCAAAAATTGCGCAATTTAATGAACTTTATTTTGTCTCGATTAACATGTGGTCTTTTTTTAAAAATAAAACCGGTAGCGGCTTTTAAACGTCGGAGCGCATGCCACTGCGGCGGGCTAGACGGCGATTTTTTCCCATTGCGATCGCTGCATCCGCGCCTAATTACAGTATTTAATTTGGTATATTTGCACCGTATCCTTATAGTGAGTACATATCGAAAATTTTATTCTCAAAAATTCTGTGTTTTGTTTTATTTATAATTGTTGAAGCATTTGTGCTGGTTTTATTTGAACAAATTTTAATATTTGGTGATCGATAGACAATTATTAATGTATTTCTGATACAAGGATTATTTTCCACATGCTATCCTCCAATAAAAATGGTAGACTAGTCGTAAAGTGTGATGACACTGATGTTCTAGTACTATTAATTTATTATTATCCTACTCGCGAAAATTTTAGTAATAGTAATACCAAAGAAATATTCATGGAAACTTGTCAGACAAATATGACAACTAACAAAAAAAGATATATTCCTATTAACGTCATTTCAAAAAAATTAGTGAATTTTATTTAATTTTAAATTGGCATGTAGGCTTACCAAGTTTTCACAGCCTCACAGGATGTGATACGACCAGTTCCCTTTAAAAAAAAATGGGGAAAAAATGCTTGGGAGGTGTACTATAAAAATTGCGATACACTCAATCTTCACAAATTTGCCAAATTTGTATAAAAAGTTTTTTATACAAAAATAAAAATAAAAAATATTAAAATTCATTAAAATAAAACCACGACAAACGTTTCAGCAATTATAAATAAAACAAAATACAACATTTTTAGAATAAAACTTACGATCTCTTCTCACTGCAAAGTGCAAATATACCAAATTAAATATTGTAATTAATTAGGCGCGGGTGCAGAGATCGCGATGGGATAAATCGTAGTCTTGCCCGCCGCAGAGGCATGCGTCCCAACGTTTAAAAGCCGTTAGCGGTTTTATTTTTAAAAATAGAACACATATTAATCGAGACAAAATGAAGTCTATTAAATTGCGCAATTTTTGAAAAAAAAACCATTCACTCTTTGCATAAGAAAGTTATGGTGAGGTGAGTTTAAAAAAATTTTGATTATTTGTTGTCTTTTTTTAAATATTACTGTTTTTTTAAAATAGTTTATAATTTTATTTTAATGAAATATATACCAAAAGAAAGGAAATTGAATGAGGAATAAAACTTAGGCAAAAATTGTTGTTCTACATCCTTTAGAAAAAAAGTTATGAGTGTTCAAAGTTAAAAAGAAATATTTCCCTATTTTTCCAGTTTTTTGTCTATATCTTTTCTCTCGATCAATGGAGAGAGTCGTCAATTTCGATTTTCTATGTAAAAAAACATGCCTTTTCGACTGGTGAAAGTTCCATTTGGTTATACCTCAGTTTTTTTAGCTCCGAAACTAGAAGGCTTTTCGCGCTCCATCCGACGGACTATTAGATTTGCTAGATGAATTATCAAATGAGAAAACTTAAATTTCTTGCACATTATGCTAACCTGCAGTGGTGCTGTAACGTTTATATTTTTTAATATATTTTTTAATTAGGAATGTATTTTTTTGAAAAATTAATTAAAAATTGCTTAAATGTATTTTTTAATTAAATTAATAAAACATCTACAGGCGCTTCGACATTGGGAAATGGAAGATGATATATAAAGATAAACAGAAATTTTATTAAATTGAAAATTGTTTGTATATCTTTTTATAGCTCCAATTAAAATTATATAAAAGCAAATCCGTCGACTCGTATTATTTCTACATTCTAAATTCGTAATATTTCTACAATTGTTATATATATATATTTGAGTTTTATAAATATTTGAGTTTAAAACCATTTTCATTTATATACCCATTAAAAATGTGACTCTAATTAATGCATTCCTATTCCTATAAAAATTTTGTGGAATGTGGAGAAATTGAGATGTATAAGTACGTAATTTATAAAATTGTATTCAACCTGCAAAGGTATTACTTTTACTTTCTCCTATAATATTATCCTTCTCTAGAAATCATTTTATGGCTGTATTTTGAACTGTGAAACACTCTGGTGTAATGACAGAGTGCAATGTAGATATAAATTTCTATTTAACTTAGGAAGTTATTACTCCACTTTTCGTGAAATCTACTGCACGTCAACTTGTACTGCTGAGTAGCCTGTATTTGTTATTTGGATCCTCGGTAAATTTGTAATTATTATAAAATATACATTTTTTTATCTGTATGAGTGAAAGAATATATTGCGAAGCTGGAATATAGTCAAAGGATTTAGGTACACCAGAAGTTTTACATCTACTAACAGTTAATTTAAATAACTGGTAATCGGACAATGAAAATCGAAAATAGTTTTACAATTATCTCCGTGATCTCATCAAACTAATGCAGCTAGATACAACAGGAGACATTACAAAATATTTTCCTTCTAATAAGTAACAGTAGTTATGCTCAAAAGAATGCTGACAGATAATGTTAAGAAATAACTAATAATAACACGACTTTATTTGGAGTTTGAATGTTCTAGGAATCCAAACACAATAATAATAGTACATTGAAAAGGCGAAGTGTTACTAGTTATAGTGTTTTTCAACTTAACCTAATGGGGAGAATCCTACCTACATGCTCGTTACTATTAATATAGATATATCATAATTTGTGAAGTCAATTTTAATATTTAATATTAATATTAGTTACATAAAATTCCAAATCAGTACAGTTGCCAGCCAAACTTAATCGTCCTTATTATATCTATTCCGCGTGATTGTTTTAGTGTCCGTGTTTTACTAAACGCATCGTATGATTTTTCTAAAAATTGAGAATTAATAGTGGATAAACTATGAATCGCATCAAAAGAAATGTTACTAGTTGTAATGCATTGGAGTAAATTGTTTAGACGGGAACCTAATCTTGTTCTAACTAATCTTATTATCCATATATATTAAAACGCGTCGATTCTGTCTCGCTCTAAATTCCGTCACCGAATCCATAGTTTCAAAGCTTTCTCCTCCGAGCGAGCCGAGCGAGCCCCGCGGGCGACCCGAGGTTGCCCCCAGCCTTTCTCCAATACGTAGAGGTATTTTCGTCCCGCTTCCTACGCGTTTTCCCAATTTAAACGCCTTTTCAAAAAACCTCTGCAAAATTTTCGTCGATCGCCGTTCGGCAAGAGAGATACGGCTAGCACCAGCGTTTGTCCTCGCGCCTAAGGGCACCGTCACGCCTGCCGAAATCCCGACTTTTCGCGGGACTCCTTAGACCTTTTTTCTAATTTTATGGCTTCGAGAACCGCTTCACGCGAAAGTTCCGTCCTTTCCCTAATCCTTTGAGATTTTTTTTTTTCCAGACCGTACGTCGAGTCCTTCTACGTCTATTTCGTCTTCGAAAATCTCAATTCGTATCCGTCTCAACTTCTTTCTCATTTTATCTGCCGATGTGAGATTACACTAACGAGACAAGCACCTCCCACGAAAACTGTCAAATTAATTAAACTTCAGGTAGGTTATTTTCCTATAAGAAATATTGCTAACGGAATCGATAGTATTAACTGTCAAACACTTCGGATTACCAAAATGCTGAAGCGAAATGCTTTTCCAATTAGAAAATCGATAAAAATTATTTTTTCAGGTTGACACGTACCTTTTACATACTTAAACGTGTCAGGGTAAACTTTTGACAACAGGCGCGGTAGCGCAATGGGAAAGTCGTAGGATTCAAAACGTGATAATGCTGATTTCGCGAGTTGGAGTCGCGCTGGAGGTAAACGGTTTTTTTACTTTTTAATTCCAATTATTTATTAGCATTAGTGTTTAGTTATTCTGTTTCATTGTCAGTAGTTTTTATTCTTCCTGCAGGTAAAGTTTGGAATTAATTCGTTCATTTTGGCAGTCTGAAAATTCATCATTTTAACTTTCAAAAATTAAATATCTACAATATTGCTGCAGCTATTATGACAGCAATATATTTTTGGTCCCATTGATAAAATTGATAAAAATATTTACGGAAAACTAAATTCCACTTTCAGCACTTAAAAAATTATTATGTTTTATCATCAAGAATAGAGTACCCTTCGTTTAGTATAATTACATCACCATTCCAGATACAAAATTTCTTTAATATGTGTTTTCTTAAAAGTAATATTCTGAACGCTTTTGTCACGAAAATCGCGATAGCGATTTTCTCCCATTTCTATTACTTATCTTAATTAACCTCACATATCCAATTCACATTTTCGCAGATAATTTCATTAATGTATATGGATACTGGCCGTAAAAAACTTATTATCTGAAATAACAAGCAATATCGCTGCGTCAATTCATGTAGATTCTTTAGTTCATTAAACATTTAATTATGATCAGTTATTGATGTAATGTTGTTCATTCTCCCCTTAATTTACTTAAAGGTCATTGTATTAAATATTACATCATGAAGGAGAAAATCAGCTCCTATACATATTTATATAAAGTTTTGAGAGAACTCATAGTAACTAGTAAAATAAGCAGTAGTTCCTACCAATTCAAAACTTCTTGCATCTACAGCAAGCCCAATTTCATTTCACCTAACTATCCGAAATAATAAACCAATCTCGCTTGGTTCAGACAGTCAGAAGATTGGGCGATGCACACGGCACTTTATTTAGTATAATAACAAGATATCGTAGCCCGAAGCCAACATGGGGAGCCCACCGCAATTACAATTATCTAAGAGGATGGGTTCCACTATAGGCCCCTTTGATTCTGTGAATCGAAGGCGGCTAAGCCTTGGGGCGAGAAATGCAGATTAAAAATCCATATTATGCCATAGACTATAGTCATCGTGTTTCCCTGCATTATGTTTAGTTCTTAGTAATTAGAAATTATTGCTATAGGGAAACCGGAGTGGGATTTGCCAATATCGACTACAGGCGGTATTGGATTTGCTGACATCGGTTCTGTTTTCGTAGCTGCAAGCTATTCTCCAGGAACAAACAATTATTATAGTTAAAGGAGTTAAATAGTACGTAATCTTGCACCTGTCTTTTGATATAAGCAACATATCAATTTGAAATTTGTTAAGGCTTATTACTAGAATAAGAGTAAGTGGAAGATGCACAAGAAAACAGTGGGGCGTATTAGATAGCTTAAAAAAATAAAAAAGGCTCATGTTAAAGACTTCAAACAGTTCTTATTATTGATAGAGTATATGTACCTAAATGTATTTAGTTCCAACAAATTCGGTTCTTCTCATTCCCCACAACGGACTCAATATCCCCCGTAGCGTATGGCAGCACTGATGTTTTATCTAACTCATAAAGCCGCGTTATGTCTACGGACATAGGCCGAGACTGCATATGCAAAACAAGCGGAAGCAGATCCATGATTGTCTCCGGCACCCTACGGCAGGCCCTACAGTTGACATCAGAGACCTCCATACCCATGACACGGCTTCGATAGACGAGAGTGTTAAATACACCATCCTGGCAAGCCATTATGAATCCCTCGGTCTCCGACTAGTATACCCGCTGACCTTAAAAAAGCAAAGGTCACCCTTTCGGATAAGCCACAGCCTTCTCTAGTACTAGAAAAGGCTGTGGATAAACTATGGTCTGCAAGGCTCTTATAGAAGATACCGTGCAATGGCTTTTCCTTATTCAGCTGCAGAAGATTCGTTCAGCTTTGAATATGAGACCGAGTTGATCAACTGCTGTTCGTTCTGTCTTAAATAGAAATGCTCCGATCTCTGCATTTTCATGGGGTTTAATCATGCAGAGGAGGAGATTCAAACTCTTGATTACGTTGCAGGCTCTATCCAGTATCATTCTGCTGTGCAGACACTCCAAACTCAAGAGTCCACGCCTCCCCGATGTTTTGAGAAGTACAACCGTGGAACAGACGACCTAAGATGCAAACTGCTATTGAGACGCATCATTTTGCATGTTTCTATCTATCTAGGATGATATAAGATACTTCCGTCCACAAGCTGCGCATCTTCGCCATAGTCACCACATCGTTCTCTCTTCAGATGAACCAGTGCGTGTTTATTCAACACAAATTCCATTCCGACAGCCTGCGTGTACTCCTTTACTACCCTGAGAGATTGATGTAAATCCCTCTCTGGAGGCACAAAGTTTAAGGTCATCCATATAAAATAAACGGGTGACCTTATGCCTCCTGTTACCGAGGGTACCGCAGTTGTATCCACGAGTTTTGCGGAGTTCAATGGACAATGGCAGTAGCGAGCTGCAGGACAGGAGAGCGCTGAGGGAATCTCCCTGGAAAACTCCTCTCCTGAACAATACCAGCTCTGTCTGGATCCTGATATTACCAGATGTACCAGATGTAGAGTAAAGCGGGTTGTCCAGAGTTGCATCAATTCTTCAATGCATCTCACTATAAGATATGCCACGGTAAGACGCTGGAGGAAGTAGACAATAAGCTCATGAGATGTCATATCAAACGCCTTGCGGTAGTCGATCCAGGCGATAGAGAGGCCCCGTTTATACTACACGGAGTCCCGCGCAGGTTCTCCTTGCGGCCAGCGATACCTCTCTTGGACCCACGCTGATCATATGTCCTTTCATAAATCATGCTTTAGATAAAAGATAATTGATAGATAATCGAATATTGAATCTAAGATAAGTTGGAAGATAATTAAAATGTCACCTAGATAAAATGATAGAAAGTAATACTTTATATAGATAAAAATGTCACTCATATGTAACTATTTCGCCTAGAACGATTCACATGCGTGAGCTTTAAGAAATATTTCTCATGCCCTTCATTAACATTGTAGATTTTTTTACATAAAAGGAAATGTCTTTTTTGTTTGCAAAATATAAGGTTTTTGATGCGAGTATAAGTTACTTTTCATTAGCGTACGTATTGATGTGAAATATGATGCATTTTCTAATGCACAACGTATTTTTGCGTTATTATTAGAATGTGATTTTGCGTTTGATCATCAAATGCCATACAAAAACTTATCATTACTTGCATACATTATGTAGGACTAGCAACAGAAGGTAACTTATCATTAATTATTTCTGAAGTAACCAAATAGCGAATTACAGCCCGAAAGGCTTGCTTACCTCAGTATAGAGCTTCAAAGTAGCAAACCAACATAGACTCCATTAATTATAAAACTAATATAAATCCATTAATTATATTCAAACTTGGAGCCGTCATCTATTTTCGGATTGGAACCTAATTAAATAATGATCCATTTAATATTCATCTATATAACAATATTGGAAGATGTACCACTACATCGAAAGGGACAGTGAAGGTTTGGTTTACTTAAAAATTAGTTTTCTCGGTTTTGCCTAACCATAAATATAAAATTTAAATTTTACATTTTGAGGCACTTAAAGTCTGTTTGTAGCATCAGTCATCCTTGACAACTTGTTTTGAATGATTATATACTAACATTCGAATTCGATTCCGAATCAGTTCTAATGATTCGAAAAATTAAGATATTTGCTACCAATTTTTATACAAAATTTTACATTTTTTGACGTAAAATAACTAAGAATTCTTTATTTTTACTATATAACATAGGTACCGTATATTACAAAGAGGAGGCGTTACCTTATTCACCTTATTCAGCTATAAACTGCCCAAAAAACGACTGAAACTGACAAAATTTTGACAACAACTGACAGTAGTATTTTGAATGTATATAAAGTCGGCAGAGTTTAAGCATCATAAATTTTTAGAACTTTCATTTTATATAATTTTAAAGCCGCTAGGCATTTCCTAAGATGCTACTTTTCATTTTTACCATGCATTAAAAAATCGGAAAATAAATAGATGCAAAGTTTTATACAAAACACTAGGGATATCATTTTTTGGTACACCCCATATTTTACGGGATTACTCTTTATAAATCTGTAGTGCTAATAAATAGCATTATTTATTATTATTAATTCAGTTGTAAGCATCACTTTGGTTATACCCCGCAAATTTGTGAACAAGTGGATAAACCAATTTTCCTAATGGAATTAATTATTCCTGTTTTAGAAAAAAACTCCACTTGTGCTGAAAAGCATTATAGTTTTACAAATCTGTAAATTCAAAATTAATGCAGGTCAAAAACTAGTTTATGTATTAATTTAAAAGTCTGCAAAGCAAACCTATTTTGAAAGGATAATTGGACTAATGGAATTGTGTTGGATTTGATAATAAATGAGACAGACCACAATTGGATGATGTCAAATTTGGGTTTAATTGAGGTCATGTAGGTTCGTTAGTAAGCCTCAATTGATATAATTAATAAATCTTTCACAGTGGTAGTGATATAAACGGGATGTAAAGTATCTGAAATTTCCATTTATGTAACTAAACACAAGGTATTTCTTCAATTTATCCATGTTAATAAAATTATAAATTGCAATTTGTTTGCAGAGTTTCGTATTTTTAATTTATACTTAAGTATTGCTGTTCAAATATATCAGGAAAATTTTACTGTGCGTAACTGTTATTAGCATTTCTTTTTCCAGATTTAATCCGCGATTTGTAACGATGTTAGATTTTACCTAACAATTTTGATTTTATCGACGCCATACTGGTAAAAGAAAGAGAATTACGGAGCACGTTCAGCTATGCCATCCCTAATATCCCATTGGTTACTACCTATCCTTATTTCGACGAAAACATTTGTGTAAGTCATATCTTAATGTGTCCTTGGGAGCGTGTCAAAATGTTAGTTAAAATCTAACTTGAGACTGGGCGTGTGAATATAAATTATGAGTTGTGTCATTTAAACCCTAACGACGATACTAAGTGAGTGCTTTTTTGTTACAAATTATTAGTAATGGAGTACGAAAAAGAGTAAAATAGGTTGGAAAGTTTATGGCAAAAAATTTGGAAAGAGGAAGAAGAGGAACAAGGAGAATTAAACCAGCCAAGTACATCACATAGCATTCATTATTAGATATCGCTGCAAGTGAAAACGGTCTCTCTGACCGGAGATACCCCTGGTCAGATGAACCGGTGATGAGCTCTGATACGGAGCAATAATGTTCCGAAAACGAAGAGGAATATTTGGAATATTTGCCGTGTAATGTTTCCAATTATCCCTTATACACCGCAAAAGATGCCAGCAGACGTACAGCGAACACTGTTCTGATTTGTCCAGCATGTTCCAATAGAGATGAGGACTCATTTTGACAGTGTTTTCCATTTGGAATCCTAAGAACAAATATCTACATTTTCATATTTCATATAAATTTTGTATGTAAATATTAATAAAAGCATTTTAAAACACCCACTACTATTTTTTAAATAATAAAGCAAGAATGGCTATATTAAAAAAAAGCAAAGCAAATGCCAAAAGGGTGATAATACAGTATTACAGATAATACAGATAATACATGCAGGTATTGTGTTAATCATGCTTAATAACATACAATAAAAAATACTTTGATGTACTTAAATAAGTCTACGTTAGATAAAATCTAACACATTACCAATCACGAGAGTTTATCCAGCCAGCGTTACCAATCGCTGGTTTTAATTATAGAAAATAAATCTTCCGTGTCCTTCACTCTGAATTAAAATAAGGACTTCTATTTACATGACATAGATAATATAACAAATTGATACCTAGTTATTTAAAAGAAGAAGACGAGCATAGTTTGGTCAAATAAATACGGTCCAATAAAACAATTTAGTAAATATTATATTAAAACATGTATGGTCGTTCCATTAATCTATCTAAAAAGGTGTTTTAATGCTTCAAAAAACTACTCCTATGGTGCCTGTTTTTTATGGTGTACTCTCTCTTACTGCTAGTGATGGAATGAAAATAACTTCATGTATTCTTTGGGGAACTCTCTGCCCAAATACGTAAAATTCTACAAGCTGTGGTATTTAAAAAACAATGCTGATATTCAACTTTTTAACTATCATTTGTTTTCATCTTTACAAATTAAATCGAATCTGAAATTGTTGCTGCTATTTATTCAAAATATAACCAGATATCCTATACAGTATGAATCTATAAAATAATTATATGATAAATCCAATAAAATATATAATTTATTATGTTTCTTTGTGTTTTAGATTATCCTTATTTTACCTTATCCTTCTTATCTTTGTTTTTTACAAGTATATATTTATTGCATACCCATTTTGAAATAATACGTTTTAAAATTGCAAACCAAACTAAACATTTTAGATAAGATATAAGACGAATCAATAATTCAAAAAGCTATAATTAATTTCTTAGAAAGCCAATCGTTGTAGAAAATAAAACATCATAGAAAATATACGATTCGATTAAAAGATATATCAATAATCAAAACATCATGCGGCGCTACTTTTCTTTTCATATGAAAATAGTAAAAACTGAGCAATTTTTTATTTTTATACCAAAACATTTTGTATGTATAGGGGAGTTAGCAAAACGGGATGACTTTATTATGGGGATCTGACCATATTATGGTTAGTAAATTTATTTTTATCAAAGCTACACGTGTAGCAGTCATATTTGAATTACGTAAAATAATTTATGGATTTATTAATAATTCATCAAAAGAGCTGTTTTCTTAGTATCAAACATATTATAGGATGTATAATTTTGTTCATAAATTATTCGACGTATCTTTTATCATCCACTTCCCTTAATGAACTTGAATTATGAAATTCAAATATCACATACATACTTAACCGAATCAATCATAGAGTAATAGCAGAGTAATAATTTTTTACCAAAACAAATGTACTGTTTCCTTCGATTCAGTGTGGCGTTAAGAATTAAAGTAGCAGTACACAAAAACACTTATTTAGGTATACATGTTTCTTCATAAGTGATGATCTGTCGATTTAAGAGTTGGCCAACTTTTACCTTTTTAGCTTAAATCATAGTCGAAAGTAGAAGTGCTCATGAGCAAACAAAAATTGTAATTTTGTAATGAGCGAATAATTTCACTTATTTATTTATTAACTCTTAAACAATAAATGTATTTGCACAGCCCTTGTAGTCTTAAATGTTTCCTTAAGTTTTCTTAAGTTTCCTTAAGTTGATAAATCTTAAGTAATAAATGTTAAATTTATGTGTCTAAATCCACCAAAAGTGGCAATGAAGGAAGTTTTGTCGATTTTTTCCGACGACTTCATTGTAATTCGCAATTTAGGATTTAAGTAGGTGCCCAAAATCGTATGTCGGTACTCAAAATGTAGCTTCAAACTAATATAACATATTTACCGTGGTTCTTTCATGATCGGTACTCATCGACTTGAAAGCTACGAGCTCCTGTATGAGCTACTTGCAAGCTGTATTTAATTTCATCTTCCCCTTCATATAAAACGAACTTGTAAGTGCTTTCTTACTTTCTAGCTTAACCTACAAATTTCATTTGACTCGCTATATGGAAAGAAATTCTGTAAATTTGATTTAATCATCTATGTTTTTTAGTCCCAACGATGACGAGGTGTGCACCAGGGGTAAGAGAGAAAAGCAGCCTATGCGCTTGTAGCCTAAATAAAAGGAACACTATCCAAACAGCCGTGAGTTGCTAATAGCAATGTGCAAAAGAAGCACATCAAAGCAACTACAAACGTGAAACACTTAGATGTCATTAATTGTACAATAATCGCATACCGGCTTGTGTCGAATATTGCCATTCATACCACTTAACGGAAGCAACTTTCAAACCAAAATGCTTTCTGCTTCAACATAAACATTATTTCAAATATCTCTTGACACCGTAACAATATCGTAACTACATTATGTAATATTTGTAACTTATTTGTCATTAAATAATTCATTATGTTGACGATTATATATGTCATTTTCAGAGTTATAATTTATCCTAAGTTGATCATCTCACTACCCACAAACTCACTGACAATGAGTTTACAATATGAGTATGGTTTACAATAATAATAATTGTTGAGTTTTCAATAATTTGAAATACTTTAATTTTAATTTTAATTGTCTTAGTTTTAAATAATATTAGTAAACTTAGATTAATATAATACATGCCTGTTTACCTGAATAGTCTTTTTAAAATTTTTTGTTTTATTTGCGCGCTCAGCAATGAAATGGTTTTTTTGCGGCCACCTACCTCGAAAACGATGGATTTGAGAAAACAATTGGGATATATACGCGTGCCGGCATAGACGAATTCGAACGCTTTTTAACTGTTCCTTGATATAACTAACTTCTTAACATTGTTATCAAACATTATTCGCTACTAAAATCACACTCTGATTTAGTACATATTGCATAATTGATTATTGTGTCGAGCCTTTCGATTGTGTAAGTGCCATCCCACGTACCGCTGACAACCGCAGCAGGGCCCTCTCCAGAACAAGCGGAAGCGTCTTCTCCACGGAACTACAAAGGTGAGTCGCATAATAATCGCCATTTCATTGTTTCCTATCGGTATTTAATTTAGTTATTTGGGAAAGTTACATACAATCCAACTAATACTCTCCAGGCTGCTATTGAAACTGATTATTTCATCGGTTAGCCAACAATAATAATAATAATAATAATAATAATAATATCTCCATCCCTCATTCTAATCACAAGGATTATCCCGAAAGTCTGAGACTTGTGTGGGAGAGGAGGCGGCATATTATTATTTCTCGGGCCGCACTTGCGCCTCAGGAACGACTTACGTTGGTAGGCCCTAACCACCATTCAGTGCAGGAATGAGGGAAACCTGGAAAACCTCATTAGTTAGGGGGACAAGTCAAACATCAACTGACTTTAATCTCTCACATTAACACCAAGTTGACATTCTTCCCATCCTAGGCCATCGCCAGGATGGTTGCCAAGCCATCCCTGCGAATAAGCCTTGATCTACGAGTAAACAATTTAATGAAAAATTGTTGGTGGAATGGGAATTAGAACCCACGACCTCTGGGTTGAGCGATCGAGACGCTAAGCCCTGAGCCACCGGCTCGCCTAGTTAATACATACTAATAATAAATAATTATTGTTTTTCTACGAAAAGTATTCAAAGACTCCAAGTGCACTATTAAAGCAAATGTTATTCCAAAGAGCCACTTTATGAAATATAAATAATAGGGTAAAGGGAGGAGAGATGGACCACCATTTATAAAAATTAAGATAATTTCTTCATTAATCAAAGTACAAATCTGCAAGTTGGTACATGAAGTAACTAAGCTTTGGTACTTTTTTTGGAACACTTAGAAAGTAAGAAATATTTATCATTAAAACTAAAAAATAAATAATTCTCAGACTTGTCAATGGTCCATCTATCCTACCCTATTGAGGTGAGATGGACCACAGTAGGTAGGAGAGATGGACCTCGCTACTTTTCCTTTTTTCTAGAAGCTACGTTTCCACACTTCCGGCAAAGGTTAAAAAAACTTGTGCAGCTCTCGTGCTGCAACCACCGCTTGCACAAAAGGCATTGTGACCAATCGTCTTTCTTTTTCGTTAAACGATAATCTTCACTGCAGCCAACACTCTTATTTTCTAAATCGCTGAAATGTTCTTCCGTCCTAGAATAGTCATCTAATGTGACATGGCCAGATGTCTATTTACCGCTTTCACTGCCAAATTTGGGCCAGCTTTTTTCTTGCATTGTGCCTGTTTTTTAATAAATTCCGGTGAGGTAATAACTCCTGATATTTTTTTAAGAACCCTTTTTACAGTTATAGATACGACGGGTATGGGGGTAACTTCATCCAGAGCTTTTCCAAGAGTTATATCTTCAGTACCTAGCTGTTGATTTGTTAGGAGTGGTTTGTTGGTTTTGTATATCAGAGGTACTTGGTTGGGAAGATTCAGGTCCTGCTTGCACTTAAATGTAGTTTTGGGTATTCCAAATGCTGTAGCGGCTTCATTGCCGCCAATTTCGCCATTTCTATATGCATTTACGGCATCATTTAAAGCTTGAGAGGTTCAATATCCTCGTTCAGGAACATGTCTTTTACATATGTACTTATTAAGCATTGTACTAAAACAAAAAGTTATTGGTCCAATTCTCCTCCCCCATATTGGTTCATCTATCCTCAAATGGGAGGGTAGACGGACCACTCGGTAACAACTAAACGGTTACAAAAAAGTTTTAATATTTTAGGTTCTATAAGACATTAATGCATATACTTACAGTTTCATTAACAAAAAAACATTTTAGACTTATCTAAGTTTGTTAAAAATAAAAATATATATCTTTAAATACAATTTTCACCAAGGCAAAATCTATTTTTCTTAAAAAACTTCCACATAAATGCTGAAAACCACGTGATCGCGACTGTATCAAGGTGAACTGATCGAAACGCAAAACATACGCCTGTCAAATGTTGCGGTGGTGCCTTAAATTGCAAAATATTACCGATAGTCCGTCTATCCTCCTGGTCCATCTAACCTCCCTTTACCCTAAAAGTATCTAATAAATTAACTAAATTGTATCGGTGGTTTTCAGTTTCAATAGTTTCAATAGTTCAATACTTTACTTATATAAACTACAAAAAACTTAACTCCACCATCTTTCCGTGTTCTGTTGTTGTCCCTTGTTGTTTTCCAGCTCTGAAAGCTGGAGTTCGTCTAGTTTCCAAGAGCGGCAACTTGTGGTGTATATTCCAAGGCGAAATTGCATTTCTCCATGGAGTGGTGCGCTACGCTATTTGCTTTATACGTGTACAGAAGAAAATCTAATAAGGAGATACTCAAATTAGCATACTGAAATATGAATGATCCGTTAAGCGACCCTTGCAGACCTCTCATCTTTAAGAGTCATTTCACATGTGGTTCTATAGTGTAGTAATCCGGTGAAGCTAACGTAAATTCCTGACCATTGCAACATAGATGGGAACGATATGACTGACGCCCTAGCTAGAAGAAGCTCAAGTAACCAATTTAAGGGGTCCAAAAGTTCTGGTGTAAAGCTCAATTCAACTCAACTCAGTCAGTAACACTGCTGAGTAGGAATAGAATCAGGTTCGTCACAGAACTACTAACAGGTCATGGCATTCTCAATGAAGAACCATACTAAAGGGCTAAGTACAAAAAATGTAGGTTTTGCACCCTGCAACCTCAGGGTAGCCTTCCTGGTGACTCAGGACATCAGAGGGGTTTCAACGAAAGTAAACGTTTCGCGGCTGTTTTCGCGACTGATTTGTGTATATACTTTGAAAACCTACTTGCTTTGCTGTTATCTTTTTTTATTTTAGAAAAATTTACGTCAATAAGAGCCAAATGCATTGGCAGGTATTGTGTATTTTTTTAACACAATATTAACTTTTCTCTAATTCTCAGAAGAGTGATCGTATCCTTTTGAAATGTACGGTTCAAGAATTACATCTACTCGTAAATATTTATCGACTTTGTTAAAAGATAACGTCAGATTTATAATATTTGTTTCAATATTTTAACGTGCTGCTCAAATTTAATGAATTTAAATATAAAATAATACTGAATCGCTTTTAGCACTGTTTATTAATTTTTAGAAACATTACAATAATTGTTATTGTTCACATTCGACAAATTCACTTCCATTTTGAATAGCCTATCGCCTCTTCCAAGTCACAAGAGTCACTGGACATTCTTCAAACACAAAGGCGCCTTTACGGTTCTCCATTGATGATCTCGGATATTGCATTTTCAAGTATTTTTATGTTATAGTCACTGTACGACATTTTATAATTCAGATCTTATGACAACGGAATGACATTTGAGTACAAATATAAATAACAGAAGCGACTTGATTGTAGGTAGAAATTGACAGATTAAATGAAAGCACTTGTATAAAGTAAAGGTACTATCTAACATATCTGTTGAATTCAATTAAACCATTCAGGGAAATGAACATGAAAACATTTGTTCAGTGATCTGATCAGTAATTTTATCATTTCAAAGTAGAAACACGTCCTACCTTTGTTCATTTTGACTCAATACTGTTAAACTGAATGTGAAATGGCAAGTGACAACGGAGAGTTTCATTTAGTACGGAAAACGGTAGCTATATTTAAGTAAAATATTTTCCATAAGTAGGTAAGGTGAAGCAAATGAAAAGATACGAATGATTTGACACAAAAATATATATAAAGTTTTACCCTGAGCTTCTTTACTTTGATTTTAATGAATTTATTTTGTGATTTAACAATCTGCTAGTTTATTTGAAGGAGATGCAAAAACAACTACCCCACGGACAATGTGCACCGACTGGCATTGCATTGATGTCCATGTTTCTACTTTGAAATATGTGGCGACTCCTATGGAGATGCCTGAGTAATAAAATGCTAGTCGGGGCACATGGAGTAGTTGTTTTCGGCATCTCTTTCAAATAAACAATAATTGTCAGACAGATAATAGTAAAGACACAAAGAGGGCACTAGGGTATGTTTCTCACCACGTCTAAAATCTGCTAGTATGAAAGAAAAAGGTGTTTTTATTAAAAAGACTAGATAGACATATTCTATAACAAACATAGTACAAATTATTTTTTAATAGTTTATAAAATGGATTGCGACCCAACTGCAGAATGAAAAATTATTTAAATAAATGCAAACAAAATTTGGCGCAAACTCTGTCTCCTTGTACAAACTTAAATGTAGTACTATATAATTTAAATATATTTAAGTTTAAACACATTCAAACAATGATCATAATAATACCTGTACCCCTTATTCTAATCACAAGGATTAGGCGGATTCCTACAATTCCAGTTTTGTCATTAAAACAAATTTTTTTTCATTAAAATTCGATACAAAAAGTATGTGATTAAAAATAATTCTTTTTAATGTAATGTAGATGCTTATTTAATATTTCATTATTTAAGAGATGTAAATATCACAATTGAAAAGAAAACTGTATTAAAGACAAGTTGGGGTTATATGAAGATACTCCGCTGTAACTCAATATTTGTTGGGGGGATGCATATAGCAGACAAAGTAGGTAGTTGTTTTAGACATATATCTTAAAAATAATAAGATTATCCTTTTGGATACCTAGGTTATAGGTAACGAAGAAAATTAAAACATTAATGAACCATAATATTTGATAATTTCATTAATAATTTATCTCTTTGTTAACTTTTTGGTTTAATTCCTATATAAAGAAAGATAGGAACATTTTGTTTCGTACTGCTTTCTGAATGAAGTTCAAAAATCAAACTGTGTACTAAAATGGTTAATTTGCCGAAAATTCTATTTTCCTAGTTATTTTTGTTTTGTCATCAAAAATAAATTAGTTATGGAAGTATGTTGATATAAGGTAATTTCATTAATAATTTATCTCTTAGTTAACTTTTTGGCTTAGTTCATATATAAAGAAAGATATAAATAGTTAAATATGCCAATAAATAAGATTCAAAATTTACTATAAGAAACTATGTGAGCATAATGTAACTTGCCTTTGGTCGTAGTTCAGTGGTCAGTTATGTAACCGTATGGAGTATTGATCTGTAAAAGTAAAAGGTAAATGTGTTTAAAATAAAAATACTCATTAGAGAAAATTCCAATTTATTAATTATAACCGAATTCGCATTATAACGGACTTTGGTTCCACTGTATAATTTTTAATAATCACTCTCCATAAAAATATTTACGAGAACTCCTAATTTCATACCTACCAAAGTACAACATATTTCAATTTGGCTCAGGTAACGTCATGGGGTAAGCCCACGCATTAAGGAATTTTAATAAGCACACTATAAAATATTCCTATATCGACCTGCCCCAAATAGTTTTCCAAAGGATCGCTCTTCGACATAATCATATTATCAGATAATGTCAGTGGGATAGACGTAAAAGTTCGACAAGGATTCCGTTGAGACGTAGTAAAAATAATCGGTATAAATACTTCAAGAAAATATGGTAAAATATCATATATTTTATACGTTTTTCTTTAACTTTTACTTTAAGAAATTTACTGCGTGCGTTTAAACAGTTTACTATTATTTTTATCCAAACAATAAAAAATTGATGCAGTGAAAGCTGTTTTTCAAAATGGCTTATAGTACGATACTCATCACTCATCAAAGTCATCATAATTTGCATCTCTTGTGCACATCTCACTTCACATATGACGGGAAAGAGAGCACCTGAGACCGTGGTGAGTTTATGCTGGCGAATGTTGTATAAGTAAAAATTACAGAAAAATATTTCGTACTCAACTGTATTCAATTTTACTTCAGAAATGAGGTTTAAGTTCTTATTCACCCTGTCGCAAAGAAATTTAGTAATACGGTTTTCAATAAGTGTTCGATAATATTTATTCTGTGAGGGTAACTTGGAACATGCTTACAGAAATATAAAAATTGAACAACTTTATCAAAATGTACACAAATAAATACACGATTTAGATTCAGACGGTAAACCTGCTTAGGTACTATAATTTAATATTCGTAAACCAATCTACGAATAAAGTGGTCAAAGAAAATATTGGCTGAAATACCGATAAGAGCCGTATCTTGGTATATGGAGCAATTAACTGTTGACTACAAAATAAAGAAGTGCACAACGTAATGTACCAGAAGCATCATCGGGTTTCTCTCAAAATTCTGAAAATTAGTGGACAGGATTTCTAACATTAGTTTAGTTTGTAACAAGAATTAAGAGTATTTGAGTGAAAACAAATTACTTACTTACCGATATATTAAGGTTGGGCTTCTCATTCGTTCACACGTCGGAACGGTGTTTATTGCTAATACAAAAATTAAATATTTACTTAGACATACAGATCTACTCGTATTCTTAAAAACTGTACATATGAAGAAGTAGACAGATTATATGATTTATACCGATAATATTAAATCTTAATATGTAGCGACATCATTTTGAAGTCAAAATGTCCACAGTGTTGATTCGGGCGTTTAGTTTTCCAGTGTCTGGACGACAATATTATCTACTGCTCTGGTTTCCAGTTCAATGGTTTCTAGTTTTTCAGTGTCTGGATGACAGCACCTCATATGAGTAAGTACTGTTGTCCACTACAGATGAGTAGGTACTGTATGTAAGCATATGCTTATAGTCAATGTATGTATATAAGTCAATAGTCAATAATATGTTTTAAGTTATATGCATCTAATGACATCTAATGACATTAAATATAGCAAATAATTATTATTAAAACTGTCCTTTTATCCGCATTTTTCCAAATAAATCCATCTGGAAAAAACAAAACCATGAGAATTTATGTTGTTTTGTTTGGAGAAAAACATACCTACACACCTATTCTAGAAAGGGAGATAAGATTGTATTCATTGGTTTTCACCGTAAATCGTATACTTAGGGTAGTTTTATAATAAATATTTACCATTACCTATAAACCATTTTCTTTAAAAATTACAGTAGACGTTATAGTAAACAAGATGTTATTAAGAACACCTCTTGCAGTTTAATGCATATTTTTTTTTTTTTTAGTTTGAAATTCTAGAAAAGCTATATATATCATACTTTATAATTTATATAGTCACAAATAATAATTAATGGTATGGGCATGCAGAAAATAATCTAAGACAATGGAATGATTCAAATTAAGTATGGCGTTATTTCAATGAAGTACCTTTAGTTAAAATAATTTCAGTATATACCGGGTGTCAACGGATCTATTAGACAAGCCATAACTTCTAGAGTATTGGATGTATCAAAATGAGATTTGGTATAGGTAAATGGTAGAGGAAGAGGAAAGTTTTTGCATATTTTTCACGTTTAGGTTACTTCCGGTTTCACCGGAAATTGCTTCAATTTTGAATTTTTAAATGGAATACCCTGTATATTTTTACATATTTGAATTTCTGAGACAATTTTGGACTAGAAAATGATATTAAAACTTTTAAAGTAGGTATAATACTCGTATACGAATTTATTAAAAACTTCACTGAAGTAAATGTATTTTATGAGCTTATTTTTAATCCAATCACAATGAATTTAATATCGTTGGATTCGCAAAAAAAATCCCTTTTTGAAAAGTGCTTGTCTAGAAAGTGTTGCCATTTGAAAAAAAATAGTTAGATATAAAAAAGTAATTTTGCCAACTTGTCTCATTCTTATCTACCATACTAATCACTATAACTTTGCGATTACATTTTTCTGACATCATCTAAGGGCTTCAGATTAGTTTGCGCTCAATCATGGTCACCTAGATGCAATATTAAAAATGGCTCTAAAAAATCAAGTAGGCGAAAAAACTTTTTAAAATGTCATTTTCTAGTCCAAAATTGTCTCAGAAATTCAAATATGTAAAAATATACAGGGTGTTCCATTTAAAAATTCAAAATTGAAGCCATTTCCGGTGAAACCGGAAGTAACCTAAACGTGAAAAATATGTAAAAACTTTCCTCTTCCTCTACCATTTACCTATACCAAATCTCATTTTGATACATCCAATACTCTAGAAGTTATGGCTTGTCTAATAGATCCGTTGACACCCCGTATATTTTGCTATTAATAATATCCAGTTGGTTGTCCACTTTAGGATTGGCACATACGTATTTTCTTCGTAATCAAAAATAAATAATAAAATACTCACCGTCCAGAGCATGGTGCAAATCCCACCATAATCCCAGTTTCGTTCAAATTAAGGTGACTCTGGATGTTCCCAGAAACCAACAGTCCAAGGTTCACATCGCAGCAGACTCATTTTAAGCTATCTCGCATAAAAAAAATTCAGTTTGCGAGGTATACAATATTGGCTCGACTCACCTATTAATCTCGAACGTCTTTGCCCTTTATGACCGCAGTCGCATAGGGCACAAGACGCCTAAAATGTCTGAGTTTTTACCACAAAAATCGTTTCACACCAAAATTGTTTCATGCAAGTGCATGTAGAGTGATATTCACTTGCAGTTATTTCAAACAGGCTTGTGCAAGATGAGCTTCTGGCGCGGAATATTAAAACTTTTAAAATAATTATAGCACACATACCTAACGTAGCTATTGTCGTCATAGTATACCATAGGGAACGTTAAAAGTAAGAATGCATATACTATTCAAAGTAATAGAAAAAGTTTATATAAACATACCCTCAAAAATTCCTCTTTACGGGCCTTATAGAATACAAGTTCTTATATGAGATTCAAACAAAACGTGTCTGCTGCAAAATAATGAAAACCGTTAAATGCTTGTGGTTGAAGAATTCTGTTTTCATCAATCATTTGTTTTATGAAATTCCATTTTCGTTAGTACATTGCATATTTTAATGTCACAACTGTATCCTCTAATACTGCTGTTGGCTATGTAACAAGAGAAGAGCTTTACAAACAATACTAAGAAAACTTATCTTCAAATTGGAAATGTAAAAATTGATTTTAATCAAAATTTGGCAAAAGCAATTTCTCCCTGAGAAGCAACTATCAAATTTCAGCTCCATAAATCTAGTCATTTTAAAAATGTAAAACAAAAAAATTCTTGAGGAAAACTATTACCTACAGGAAAATATTTTTAAGGGTATTACTTTTATTTTATTTTAGATAGTACCAAATATAAGTATTTATTATATTTTATTCTGGAACATCCCCTTTAAATTTGTTTTCTACACAATTCTCAATATATTTCAGGGCAAATATAAATTGTCCAACCACAATTCGAGAGCAACCAATTAAAATGTATTAGTTACTTGCAGCCATCCGTAGAGAGAATATTAACATGTTCCTATATTTGAACATAATTTGCCTCCCATCAAAGCCAAATCCAGTTTATCTAACTAAAACATCTACGCAGAATTTATACACGATAAACTGCAAATAACGAGCATTACCTATAAATATAAAAGCTAACTGGTTTGTTACGCAGGAAAAACGTACAAAGTGTTTTTACTTAAGTTCATAGTCGTTCGTTAGTAGAATTTCTAGTATCGCCTACAGGTATCTACCTAAGCCAGTGACCTGAAGAACTTAGCAGACAAGAGACTGCAACACACACAAGACCTTGCTGCTTGGTCACGCAAAGCAACATTTGTTGAAGAAAACGTATAACTACACTATTATTGGTAGTAGCCAGCAACTTCGTTATTTTAAATGAGACCCATCATTTTTTATTCCTTTTTCGGATATACATACGTACATGAAATTTTATCAAGTAAAGAATAATAATTGTTTTATTCTTAATTGTATATTATAATTGTAGAACTTTTCTGATTCTTCGAAAATTTGGATATAATTATTTAATACAATATTTATTTAATAATTATACTCAAGTAAATCTGTTTGTAATCTTTGGTATCTTGCTAGCTTCTGCCAGTACTGAATAACTAATTACGTGAACCGCCTAACAACTTGAACCATATTTGGAGAATGTAGCCATGCATTTTATATAATTAGGGAGCTTTCAGCGTGATCGCATGATCAAAGAAATTTAATAAGGCTGGCCTAGCAGATGCTGCAGGAACTGGTTCTGGTGGACCACACTTGAAATAATTTTTACAGTCCGCTTAATTTCTGCAACCTACAGAAATTATGTTAAAGTAAATTTGAAAAATTAATATGGAAAAGCAGCAATTCCTTAATTGAAAATATGGGTTATATTTATAAATAAGATAATATAAGAAAATGTAGATATATCTCTTTTCCGGTATTAGTGTTGAATGTCTTAATAATTGATAAAATGTAGCAGAGAATATGATTATTTTATTGAAATGCAAGACGAAATTAAATCAAATATAAAAGTGAAGGTAGATTTAGAAGTTTGTTAATTCTTAACATCTTGACATCTTATTTGGTAGGTATTATTTAAATTCATTGAGGTACTCCATACAGAATTCATTTTCTAAAAAATTTAAAAAATAGTAAATGTGTGTATTATGAAAAGCGAACGACATATTGAACATTGTATAACGTAAAAGCCTGTTACTGTGTTATTTTATTTGATTATTGATGATTTTACTGGTAAACTTAAATTGTATATACTTAGTTAAAAGTAATTTGTTTTCAGCAACGCTAAATTGGTTTGTTTTAGTTAATATTTTCCATTTTATCTGAATTAATTTTATATATTAGTTCGCTATCTAAATACACAAAAAAAAATCCGACTGATTTTAACACTGAATCCACACTCATCAGTGTGTATATAGTCCACACTTGGCAGTGTTAGATATATCGGTGTATTATTACATTACATAAAAGTAATTTAACACAGTAGGTTTTACAAGGTAATGTGTAATAGTTAATTTTTTACCGTGTAATTATTCCGTATTTATGGCGGATTGATTCATTTTTAACACACGGTTTTGTAAATTTTACTACAATTTATGAGTACCTACTTCTACAAACTTGGCGGGTATATCGTTCGTGTAATATGAGTTCTAAAGATTTAGTTATTATACTACCCAGTTCGTGTTAAAAATAACACTGCAGCAAATTACGATTACCATTTAGTAATTTTACCATTTGTCTTTTTTTACTGTGTAGGTATGGTATTCTGCGAAAATTTATAATAATGTCGATATAAGAAGCAAAAAAGATGAATGACTTTCACAAGAAATTCCCAGTAATCTGAGATTGCAAAGAAAAGTGGAAGGTATTCTACTAGGTACGTGTATTATTAATTATTGTTTCAGATATAGAGTAGTTAGGTATCACAATGGAAAATAATGAATCTGCAGATTGAGTTTCGGTCATATCTAGTAAACTTTGCATTATATACTTTGAAAACCTAAAAGTCGAATGACAATTTTCTTCTAATATTTCGATATAGTAATCCCTACAGTCAGTGCTTAAGGTCTTAGTAGGTAAGGTATAACATTAAAATTGAGGACGACACCTTGAGATAATGAATATATTACATGGTTTTCTAAATTTACTTAATTCGCAATTATTTCTTCAAGGATTTGAACGTAGGTGTATTAATACTAACTTTACCTATCGTAGGAGGAATAAAATAATTAAGTACACTCTATTCTACTTAAATAGGAAATATATTAGTATAAACCTGGGCAAATTCTCAAGCCAATCCATTATATTTTCTTTTTGTCTCTTTCTCGTGTCAGTTTTTTCTCTGTATTTGTTTTACCGTTATACTTTTGATATGACTCAGACCTGCCACGGGAAGACAACAGAAGTTCGTCACTTAATGTGTCATTGTAATCGCTCAAGTGTGTTACATACACACCAGTCAGGTTGTGGTTGTTCAAGGTCGGTAAATTTTACATTGTAACGGTAAATTCTGTATAATTTATTAATTTCCACAATATCATCAGATATTGTGTAAGATCACCCTTGTATACAGTATGGGTGAGTTTCCATTACACACTCAGTACCCTCGTAAATTTCAAGATATTAAAATTTTTCAAAAAATACGTCTAAGTGATTTTTTGTGCTCTTTTGAACCCTCTGATTAAACACGCTCTCATCCAAAAAACAAAAGAGCAGGGACATATAGAGTGATTTTTTTAAAGGGAACACCCTGTATTTTATTTTATAATTCGAAATCTTATCAAATTCTGAACATGGCACCGTTTTTATTTTTTCTTAAAAATGATAATATGTACGTTAGGGACAATACAAGAATTATCGGTACTAGGCCGTGGATTGCACAATTATTGAAAACAAAGCATGCTTATGAAGTCAGAAGTTATGCAAATTACTCATGAGGTTGTAAATGATATTATTTTCATTTATTTTAGTACATATTTTGTTTGAATTGTACAATCCATGGCCTAGTGCCAAAATTTACAGAATAAATAATCTGGAAACTTTGCTAATACCGATAATTTTTTGTATTGTTCCTAACTTACATATTATCACTTTTAAGAAAAAATAAAAATGGTATCATATTGAGAATTCGATAGGATTTTAAATTATGAAATAAAATACAGGATGTTCCCTTTAAAAAAATCACTGTACATGTCGCTGCTCTTCTGTTTTTGTTAATGAGTGCGTTTTTAATCAGAGGTTTGAAGAGAGCACAAAAAGTACTTTTTGAAAAATTTTAATATCTTGAAATTTACGAAGTTACTGAGTGTGTACTGCAAACTCACCCACACTGTATATAACGTCCTGATGATATTGTGGAAATTAATAAATTCTGCAGAATTTACCATTACAATGTAAAATTTACCGAACTTGAACAACTAGAACCTGACTAGTGTATGTAACACACTTGAGCGATTACAATGACACATTAAGTGACGAACTTCTGTTGTCTCCCACTTGGCAGGTCTGAGTCATTAAAAGAAATGAGATCATCATCAGTTTGTCTGAAATATTCAGTATATTTATTGAATAAGGGGTTTATTTATTTCACACACAGTAAAATGGGTCCTGTAAAGAGATTCTAGTGCAATAACTAAGTACTTATTGCACTAGAGTAACAAAGTATAAGTACCTATACCTAGTCACAAAAATATATAGGTACGACAATAATATAGGGAACTGTTGTACAGCATGTTTATGTTGAGACTAAAAGAAATGAAAATCCTATGGCTTTATTATTAGCTACAGTAATATTTCAATTTAAATAGAGTGGACATGTGTATTTACACACTTCACTAGCAAGTATATAGGGAAAAAACAACAAAATATACTGTGTGGGTAAGAGAATTCACTATGACAACTGATGTAAGTGATGTATATACGTTGATATGTATATATTTAACTATTTTCTTGTATACACGATGATTGATTGAAACAGTACTTTGGAAGTATAAGTATTGGAACTTTAGCATAAACAGAGTGGGCCATGACCCTATTAAATATAAGTATTTTCAAAATGGCTACACGTCCTTTTAAAGCCATCTTGTCGAGTCGAGTAAGGTGTCTATTTTAAATGAAATGGTGTACTTTTTATTCCATATTTAAATTTTACTAATTATTTTAGGACTTCCATCAAGTTTCCTGGTCCATTGCTTACATTTTTAACAGAACGATATTATGTTGGACATATTCTTCATGAAAGCCTTCAGAAGGTGCAAAGATTAAAGGTTTCTTTATGCATAATGCCAACATCACCTTTTCAATTTTCAAAATAACTGTAGATAATTCAGAGTTTCACAGTTAAAAAAAATGAAAAAATGAAATATTGCAGAAATGAAAGTTTAAATTATCAGGAAACTTGATGAAAGTCTAGTTACCCCTATAGTGATAAGAATACAAATTTGGAATAAACGTACACCATTTCACTTAAAATGAAGAAGTTTCGCCTTCCGGTATAACAGGAAGTGTAGCCATTTTGAACATGTTTACGTTGAATATAGCACGGCCAAATGTATTGGTGCTGAAATTTTCAGAAAAAAATATTAACAGAACTAACAATACTTCTAACGAACGATTTCGATCAGTCACCTATATGAGTGAGTGATATCATATGCTTATATAAGTCACTATTTAAGTCACTATACAATCACCTATATAAGCACCACAATAGTTCGTTAATATACTAAAACAAATTATTACATAAAACTTAAAATATTGTAGGCTTTTCCTTAGGCAAAAATTATCCTAGAAAAAGATGCGCTGAACTAAAAAGGAATGTGATTCGTCAGACTCTTCACTTTCGGTTTCATTAGCATAGATATTAATGCTTTGTTAAAAATAACAAAGTTATAGGCAGTGTGCCATTGATATTTTCAGTATTCGTCAAAGAAACCCGGACATGATTTCTCGCGTGTCTTTTGACGACTGGTAGGTATATAAGAAGGCAGAGTTGAATAATGAATTAAATTTAGTATATTCATTTATAAATACTAATATAAGGTTTTACTCTTTTTTTATAAAAAGTTCATATTTAAATTGGCCTTAATATATGGCTTTTACAAGCAAAACATGATGTAGACAGTTAATTCCTGAAATAAAATCCTGAAAGTAAAGATTCAAGATCTGCTTCTTGAGTATTGGGGAATATATTTCATTCTTTTATGATGTGGCACCTAAATTATTACAACTGTGGAAGTCTGAAATTTATATGTGTTAGAAATTCTGAACATTGACCCAGATATCTATATGTAAATTTAGTTGCGTTGATATATTTCCATTTCCAATAATAACTGGGAGATATTCTTCATTAATAGTGTACTTTTACAATACTAAAAGCATCATTAG
Source organism: Pogonocherus hispidulus (assembly GCA_963924545.1). Classification (NCBI taxonomy): domain Eukaryota; kingdom Metazoa; phylum Arthropoda; class Insecta; order Coleoptera; family Cerambycidae; genus Pogonocherus; species Pogonocherus hispidulus. The sequence goes on from OZ004696.1 coordinate 19,213,561, forward strand.
GACTAATCATAGTGAATTCTTCTTGTTCTCAGATACTTTGGGAACAATGCCAAATGTCTATATTAGGTTTATTGGCTTCCTTAGTAGAAACGGGGGCGCTGAAAAATACCAAACGATTTATATACACAGGGAACATTTATTTCCACTAACTTTATTGCACAGCTACTTCCACTTACAAGAGGTTGAATGTTTATTATGGAGAAAAATAGCGTCTACAAAAGCATAATATCTTTAAATAAATAGAGTATTTTCTCGGTTTAATTTTACCACTTCTGAAAATACAAATACTGAAAAATAACCCCTGATCAGAAGGAGCATCCAACGATTTTTTAAAAATTAGTTCTACCTAACCAAACAGAAAATATACATACACTGAAAAGGAAAACGAATAATTATTATTAAGCACAATGCAAATATTTGAATTGGTCAAATATAACATAAATATTTGTTTAGCTGCTTCCATCAAATACAGGGTGTTCAGAAATTAGTTGGCAAAATTGACATGGCGAATTCTAATATTGATTTTAAAGGAGAGCTTAGTATAAGTCTGTTAAATAAATCATAAAAAATATTCTACAGTGACTTTTGCAATTTCATTTTTGCCTAATAATTTCGGAACGATTTTCAAAAATAATTAGCTCTGTATAAGTTATCAGACAATCTGCTCTTTAAGCAAAGATAACAAAACACTATTTTTTTATATTATGACATAAATAAAACAAATAAAATAATATTAATTTGAGAATTATTACTGAAATATATTGCTGAATGGGAAATTTAAATAAATTTATATGTAAAAAACTCCGATGAAAAGGACTTTTAGTATTTACGAGATCCAACTTATCCATGCCAAGAGGATAGCTATTCCGCTTTTTTCAATGCATACAAACTACATTGAACAATGGATGCCTGAATGCGTTAAAACCGCAGTCTGGTTGAGTTTAACATTAATATCCCCTTAGAGAAGCGTGCGAATTTAATGAAATTCCCTTGAAATGATGTTGGTACGGCTGCCGCCACTGAAATATTTTATTGTATGAAATTAGCTAATACTCGGTGCTTTGGCTCCATTTCTGTAAAGACTGCCAAGTGTAAGAGCGATGAAATTTAAAAGTATTATGTCATTACTGCATGTGATTGTTCAAAACGCAATACCTGAAAAGTTCAACCAAGAGTAAGCAAGCATGTGAATCGACTTTAATATAGGAATATTTCTCTTAATGTCTATGGGCCGGTATCATAATTTAAAGTATCTTTAGTTGAGGTTACTTTTAAATAATAATAATAATAATATCTATATTCCTTATTTTCATCTTAATGATGAGCCGGAAGTCAGAAACTTGTTTGGGAAAGGAAGCGGCCTATTATTATTTTGCAGGCCTCGAGTGCGTCCAGGAATGACTTACGATGTTATAACTTTAACTAGTATTTAGTACGAGAATAAGGGAAACCTGGGAAACCTTATTAATTAAAGTGTAGAGTAGGTTGTTAGCCATTTATATAGTGATATTGCAGTACTAGTTGCATATTAAGAACGCTACCAGCTATATGCACACAGATTTAATGTTGGAGCAATTAGAAAAAGTTGACCACGGTGAGATTCGAACCGTCGTCAACCGCGGAGAGCGATTAAAAACCTCGCGTCTTTAACCGTTCGACCACGGAGCTTGGACACTATTATTGAGAACACTGTATCCAAGGTATTAAAGGTATTTAAAAATTTATAAAACAGTATCTATATTCATTTAGATTTGATTATGAAACCAGCCTTTAATGTAGTTATACTTTAACTTCAGCTATCATACTTGTGTAACAGGCTGGTCGATGTACTCTATAGGCTTCGCGGAACTTACTTAATTATTCAGTTATCTCGAAAGGGAGTCTAAAGTTTTACTACTGAATCGATTTATCTGTCGCGGGGTTCGAGATATGCTGTGATTGACGTATAAAAAGAGTATTGACTTACCGTGGGTTATCTTATCCTGAATCTCGATGTAGGGACGTATTCCTGGGACACTTCTTATATGCTAACACTGAGAGGGTAGTTGGGCGGATTTGCACGAAAACACAGCACTTTTAGGCAAGAGTTTTTAATAACAAATAAATAGAATTTAGAAACGTAAACAAAATAGAAATGCAAAATACTGAAATAATATTTGACCTAAGAAAACGACTGAATACAATACTAATGAACTCTAAACTGAATGACTCTATATAAAACAACTAACGGCGTCTACTTCGAGCCCGAGAAACGTACTTTACCCTGCCTGGGTGGTGTGCCCTCATACTATGGGGAGAAGCCCCAAATAATTACAAACTGGTGGTGAAGTCGTACCGCGGGAGACTAACTTTTCTTCAGTCGAAACTTTCCAAGTAAAGTTTCTTTGCTATGAAATTTACATACACTAATCCCATTGGTTGTTAAAGTACGTTTCTTCTCTCTGTCTAGTACCGCGAACCATGACCTGTTTCGGTCACGGTGGCCAATCAAAATATTATTTACTAGCTAGTGACCTAAAACCCTTAGATATTATCCTCGTCTCAAAGTGAGAGGGGGTTACGACTTACTCTACTGTTATTATTCCTGGAAAACCCCCTGAAAAACCAGGATGACCTATGCCTTTGCACTATTGTCTATATGAACATACAAAAGATCTTACTTCGAAGAACTTCCAAGTACCACCATAATTCATTACAATTTACTGGCTTTAATTAGTTACGCCCAATTGGCGCTTTGTGTCCTCAACATTGTTCCGTTTCCAGGGATGCACGGAATTAGACATCTATAAAATGTTTTACTAAATCTGTTAAGCCCGAACAATTCTCAATACTATTTATGACCCAAAATGACATCTTTGCTACAGGACCAGAGATGGTTCTACAAAATCTATCTATTTGAGCCAGATGTTGCCTTCGAAATATATTTAACTTACAGACAAAAGGGCCACTTGACGTTTATCGTGGGCTTTTGTTACACTTGTAAGTGTGTTTCATAGAAAATGCAACTATACTCGTAACAGGATTTAATAAAAACTTGGATAGGCAGGCAAATAATCATAGCACTGTGTCATTAGGCCTTAGTGTGCATAAACTGCTTATAGAAAGAAACATTCGTAGTGAAGGTCAAGGAAAAATAATAAGCTTTGCTGATGATACAGCCTTAATGTGTTCTGCAAAAAATTCGAAAAGTATCGAAACCGCGACTGACCGAATCGTATTTTACAAATATTGTGAAATGGTTAATAATACAGAAATAAACATGCAAAAAACCTTCATGTATTTTACTTCATACACTAACTATCCACCAGACTATAGTCTGGTAGATAGTTAGAGTACCTCACTTTTAGTAGAGTCTCACTTTTAGTAGAGTCTCACTTTTAATAGAAGTGAATGAATGGATAAACAGTTAACCTAACTTGGATTTCTATGTAAAGTCCGTCTAAAATGTATACGAAGTTCACTGACCGCCTAAAGGAACAATCGCTATTGTCACATGTAATTTTCAAATTTCTCAATATTCAATTAAAATATCAAATTCCACAAAACAATTTATAATAGTTGTATATATTATTTATGAATGTCATAAAAGAAATACAATAATTTAGTATACGCCAAGATATTAGCCATTTTTACATTTACTCTGAAAATATTTTCGTCTACTTTACTATGACAATTCCGTAAACGTCTATCTTAATAGTTAAAAGCGACAACGCCGCTCAGCTCGTTGCATATATCTCTTTTTAACTTATTGGAAAGACGTGCTATCTTTTTTCTTTCGGCAGAATACATAAATGCTCTGGCCTGGCAGTGGCGGGTTGGAAATATGTTTCGCGCGCGTTTTTTATTGCAATTATTGTCGTTCTGTTATTTACATAAGGAATTTATATAAATTATTCGACATTAGTGCAGTGCAACTGTAGATAAGTGTATGTGATTTAATAGGAAGTGATTTAATAAGTGTAAGTGATTTAATAGTGTAACCCATATAAGGAACACGTAAGTATCTACTTTTTACTATAATAGGAAAATCTTGAGGTTAATTTTAAAGAGTTGAATTTCTCAGTAATTTCAATTTCCATAAGACGTGTGTAGGTACTGTGCGTTTCACGAAGTTGTATCCCGGATTGGAATGTTAGTATACATTCCAACGTATGGAGCGTCGTCATGTTATTAGTTAAATTCAATGCATTGGCACATCTCGGTTACGGACCGCTACAAATTGAGGTGGTGTGATTTAAACGCGCGTGCATGTCTCGCACAGGATTTGCCAGCGAATCCTGACAATCGGAACATTCCAATCCGGGATACAACTTCGTGAAACGCACAGTATTCGCGATTGTGTAGTGCTGTTTTACTGTTATTGTGATACAATATAATATCAGTGAACGATGGAAAGTATTTCAGGGCCGTCATCTGCCTCCGATGCAAAACGAGGCTCTATCGAACGGTAGCCGAGAAGAAAATTATTTTACGAGTATTTTACTGCATACAGAGAGATCATCCTCATCGCAACAAGGATGAATTAGTGGATATGTGTTCGGATTATACAGAAGAGTCAAAGACAGGCATATACACACTTTTAAGAGAAGACGAGATACATGGAAGTGTACAGCCACCGAAACCAAAAAGCGGTCGAAATAAGATTGTAGTGGAAGAAGATGCAAAAATTGCGGTACGTAGAACGGTCCACGGTTTCTTTACAAAGAACGAATTGCCAAGTTTAGATAAGGTGCTGCAAAGTATAAGAGAAAATGATATTATACCTAAAATGTGCAAGGTTAGTTAGTCTGGCAAAAATTTTGAAAGACATGAATTTTACGTATGGAAAAGTAGACAGAAAGAGTATTCTCATAGAAAGATATGAAATAGTTGCTTGGCGGATGGATTATCTTCGAAAAATAAAAATGCTTCGAAACGAAGGGCGGAAATTGTTTCTTATGGGAAATATGGCTACTGGCGAACCACCCACTAAAAAATGGTAACGCACCGAAAGCAATACTTGATGAGTGGTGTGAAAATTTGCATTCAATATCATCTGTGGTGTTTAAAATATGCATATAAAAACCTATTTTTAACCCCCTAAAAATAAAAAAATGCCTACGCCCATGACTAGCGCTGATCTTCTTCGTTTTGCCGGTCAGTGAACTTCATATACATTTTAGATGGACTGTAAATACGTATCGGAAATAGATTCGTATCAACTATGTTACTAACAAATTAAGAACAGTGTTTTATACAGAACAGTGTTTTTAACAGATTCAGATATATAGTTTCTATGATCTGGATCAATACAATTATATATTTTTCGTTGGTTCAAAGTCAGATTAATTGTGGTATTGTTGCTTGGGAATCCACTTTTGAAGTTCATATTCATAATCTAAAAATGATTCAAAAGTACATAATTAAAATGATTCTAAACAAAGCAAAACTATTTTCCACAAGCTTTCTGTTTGAAGAATCTCATGTTTTTGACATTCAAAAATTGGATTTTTCTAATGTAACAGTTCAAGGCGTAAATAAAAGCGAATTAACGCAGATTGATCATAACTATAGTACTAGATATATTTGAAATTTGGTAGATATATATTCTACGGACGGTATGTTTCTCACCACTACTAACATTCACGATACCCATTAGGTAACCATGTCGCAACATCGTTCATCGATTCCACTACCTATGGCACTCTGACGAGCACATAATAAGCGCCAGACCGGTCAGTCTCTGCTGGTTGGTCTCGACGAAAGCTGTGGCGACTCCTATGGAGATGCTGGAGTAATGCAATGCCAATTGGGGCACATTGCTCGTGGAGTAGTTGTTTTCGGTATCTCCTTCAAATAAATAAGTAGGATTGTCTTCCTCAAAGACAAAAGAGGTCACTGCTATAATGGCGCCTGCGGAAGAGCAGGTCGTTATCTGTCTGTCAATTTGACAATAATTGTCAGACAGATAGTAGCAAAGACCCAAAGAGGGCACTACGGTGTGTTTCTCACCACTAATAACTGATTATTTGAGTGGTTTTTTTGTTATGGTCATATTTTATTCAGCTCATCCACATTTTGGATTAGCCCCATTTAAATATTTTCTTTTGTTTTACATAAATATAATATTTTATGTAAATAATTCATTAGCGACTAGAAAATCATATCAAATTAAATATAAACTTACTTTTTTTTTAATATATGGTCACTAAAACTATAATCAGATTTCTTAACCTTGGATTAATAAGATTTTTAAAAAATAAAAACATTAGGTATAAACTATGTGAGAAAATGCACTTATCGTTTTATATTCATAAAAAATACCTATATCTATGATATAAATAACGTATTCATAAAATGATTCTTGTTTTCGTACAAATTTCATAACTTTCAACTTCCTACTGTTGCCAGCTACTGCATTTCAATGCATTATTCAAGACATAACAATACGTGACAAAGACTACTGTGTATTAAAATAATGGAAGAATACATATTTAAATTTAGCTAAACAGCATAACTACTTTTTATAATTCTTGACAAAGAAATTATATTACCAGATGTATGATAGCAGTGGGAAAATTCAGACGGTACTTCTTAAAATACACTTTGTGCACGGTCTATCAGCCAAGCATCTAATATGCATTTCCTTTTTGTTGGAAGTACATGGTTACTTATTATGATGACAAGGCGTCTTTTACACTAAAATTGTATGTGTTTGGATTAATAAATTCCTTATTACGTTTTTATTTTATTAAATATCTTCGATATGGGTATCTACAATGTATACTAATTATATCTACTTTTGGGAAAAGTAATATAAAACATTTATGTTAACGTCCCTATTTCATCAACCTCGATATGTTAGATATTTAATAATATAGATTTCTATACAAGCTCTATATAAGACCCTTTGTACTTTATTATAATTTATACCAAAGTCTTGTACGGAACTGAATACAAGGCATTTCAAATTATTTATTTAGCGTGGTTTTAATTTTTATTATGAGATTTACCAGGTATGACAACTTAACACAACTTTTGTATAGATTTTATTAATCTAAATTCAAAAATAACAACACAACATTTGGGAGATTATCATTTTAAAAGGATTTGTTATACATTCAATTTTTGAGCAAACAGCAGCATTGAATTATTTATAAGAAAACTATCTGCACTTATCGAAAAGTTTTAAAATAAATGTTTATTTAAGCGGGTTGCAATGTCTTTAAACTAATTGTGCAGAATTTGGAATATATCTATTTTAAGAATTTAACATTTAAATTTGAAAATAGCATCGATTTTAAGGATCTTAAGGATCCCTTGATCATATACATTTACAAACATAAATAACTCACAATAAAAAAACATAAACATAAAAAACAGGAAACCAGAAGTATTCAAATTAAATATTCAATGTGTAGGTAGTATTAAGGGTCCATTCTCTGTAGATTTGACAGACATGAATTCTGGGTCGGGTTGAGAGGTTGGGTAGCCGATGGGTGAAGACTTACATATTTCCACTACAGAATTATTTAGATTTCGGAGGTGCACGTAAAGCCGAAGTAAAAAGGCACATGGAAATAAAGTTAGCCCTCATTGCAAGGGTACCGGATTTGTCTTATAATTGCAACAAAATTTCTTTTTATTGTTATAAATTATATATCACCGGAAAGATCAAAAGATAAACTAGATCCCTATAGTAGCAAATTTTTGTTTAATACATGTATTTTAGAGAAAATAATTTTTGAAAATACGCTATTTTAGGACAAGATTGTTTGCCTGGAATTTTAAGAAATACCAAAAATTACTACTATAGGGACTTAGATTAAAGTCATATCTTTCAATGCTTTTTTACTAAAAGTCGCTATCTTTTATAGTTTTTTTATAATTAGACACGAGACGAACCCCGATTTAGAGCTTATTTCGACCTAGTGAATGGACTCTTAATACAAACTTCTAAAGTTTGCCCCAAAAAACCACTATATAATATGCAATAAAATAAATATTTCATAAATTTACTGAATTTTATCACTTAAACGCTTAACTAGCTTTTTTCGAAATGACTCGAGTTGATGCTCGACTAGTCGTCAGTGGAGGAGAAGTTTGTATGATAAAAAATTGTCATATTTTAACTTAACTTATCATTACTCATAGAATCTTGAATCTTGGTGTCGAATTATATTATATATTTATATTATACGTTATAGTGTAATGGTCGTCAATTTTAAATGAAAAAAAAGGAATTGTTAGCTCCCAAAAGAGTGCTTTGAAGCTACACCAGCCATTTCGGCCCACCACCAAACTTTCTATACCATAATTTATTACACTTTTATTACAAATTTATTCCACCAAAATTAATGTTATTACCCTTGCCGTAAATTAGTTAGAAGCGAACAACCTAGGTTTAATTTAAACCTACACCAGCCACTGGTAACTTTTGAACTAAATAATATATGGAGATGATTCTTTCTCTAGAATTTATTACAAATTTATTACATTCGACCCCGCCCAGTTTAAACTCCATACAGTGAAATCCAAGGGGTGAAAACAACCCCAAAGAGGTATTATCAATTTTAAAGAACCTAAAACGTGCAAATTCATCCGAGATATATTTTAATTTATCTCTTAGAAAAATTAAACAAACATATCATACCCGGCGGTGAAAACCACCCCATCTACCCCAAGTACGTCCAAACACCGATAATCGAAATTTAAATTAAATTAAATATTGTTTACAATATTGCAAATACAAGCATATTGCAACGAAAGCTGCTTCATATTTTATTGCATATGAATTATAATTGAATAGAGCAAACCGCGATTTTATTACGCCTGCCATTTTCGAGAAATCAGGGGTGGTCGGCGTGAATCTTAAGCTAGCCCCCCCTCTCGTATCTCTGAAACTACATAACGTATTGCAATGAAACTTGCATCATATTTTATTACATTTGAATTATAATTGAATAGAACAAACCGCAATTTTATTACACTTGTAATTTTCGAGAAATCGGGAATGGTCGCCCGTCAATCAAAGCTAGCCCGCCCTCTCCTATCTCCAAAACCATACAACGTATTGCAATGAACCTGCATCATATTTTATTAAATTTCAATTATAATTGAATACAGCAAACCGCGATTTTATTACACTTGCCATTTTCGAGAAATCTGATGTGGTCAAAATTGAATGGTAAGCTAGCCCGCCTTCTCGTATCTCTGAAATTAAAAAACGTATTGCAATGAAACTTGCATTATATTTTATTACATTTGAATTATAATTGAATAGAGTAAACCGCGATTTTATTACACCTGCCATTTTCGAGAAATCGGGAGTGGTCGGGCGTCAATCAAAGCTGGCCCGCCCTCTCGTATCTCCGAAACTTAAAACGTACTGCAATGAAACTTACATCATATTTTATTACATTTTAATTATAATTGAACAGAGCAAACCGCGATTTTATTACACCTGCCATTTTCGAGATATCGGGAGTATTCGGGCGTCAATCAAAGCTAGCCCGCCCTCTCGTATCTCCGAAACTATACAACCCGTTGCAATGAAACCTGCATCATATTTTATTACGTTTTAATTATAATAATTGAATACAGCAAACCGCGATTTTATTACACTTGCCATTTTCGAGAAATCTGATGTGGTCCAAATTGAATGGTAAGCTAGCCCGCCCTCTCGTATCTCCGTAACTAAAAAACGTACTGCAATGAAACTTACATCATATTTTATTACATTTGAATTATAATTGAATAGAGCAAACTGCGATTTTATTACGCCTGCCATTTTCGAGAAATCTGATGTGGACAAATTGAATGGTAAACTAGCCCGCCCTCTCGTATCTCCGAAACTATACAACGTATTGCAATGAAACTTGCATCATATTTTATTACATTTTAATCATAATTGGATATAGCAAGTAAAATTAATTTTGGTGGAACATATTTGTAATAAAAGTGTAATAAATTATGGTATAGAAATTTTGGTGGTGGGCCGAAATGGCTGGTGTAGCTTCAAAGCACTTAAAACAAAGTAGGTATAACCTTATATCGGTGAATTCGTCTTTAGAAAGGCTCTATTTATAACAAGAAGTATAGAGCGTCCTATATTAAAAAAAAAATCTCTCGAGCTATAGCTCCGCCAAACAGGGCTCAAGAAAATAGACAATACTGCAAAAAAGTGGCAATTTCTATATATCATTTGACTTTTTACAGCATTTTTTAATCTCAGCTAGAAAAAAATTCTGTTTTTTCATCATTTTGGGACACACTGTACACACCTAATTATGTAAATGTTGAAAATTTAAATAAAATTTTAATATTGCCTCTTTTTATTTGAAAAATAAAGTGTAATATGTAAAGTAAAAGTCAAACCATAAATATACTAAAGGAAAATTGGAAATAGAGACTTACTGTAGGTTCAGAGTAAATGAAATGTAAAATTAAATTTTACGGGGTAGTATCTGAGAGTGAAAGCAATATCTGAAGATATTGTGAAGTAGGTTGTTGTATAGTATATTTTTAGTATTATCTATTGGTTTATTTAACTATTAACATCTCTCTTTATATAGGAATTAAGCCAAAAAGTTAACTAAGAGATACATTATTAATGAAATTATCAAATATTTTGGTATGATAAAGTTTAAATTCTCCTTGTTATCTATAACCTAGGTACGCAAAGGAATAACCTTGAATGAGAAAAATATATTATATTACTTACCTTTTTATAAAAAAGGTATGTGACCAAAAATAATTATTTTTAATGTAATGTAGATGCTTGTTTAATAAGTATTTAATTATTTAAAAGATGTAGATGACACTGTTAAAAAGAAAAACTTATTGAAGGCAATAAGTTGAGGTTACATCAAAATATGCCATTGTAATTCAATGTTGAGGGCTACATATTGCACGCAAAGTAGTTGTTTTCGACATATCTTAAAAATAATAATGTTATTCCTTTGCGTAGCAAGGATTATAGGTAACGAGGAAAATAAAAACTTTATTGAACCATAATGTTCGATAATTTCATTAATAATTTATGTCTCATTTAACTGTTTGGCTTAATTCTTATATAAAGTAAGATGTAAGTAGGTTTTTGTCGACAATGAAAATACCTCATACCTTACATGCGTCCAAGATATATCTTCAAAAAACGTCAGACAATATTTTTATTAGTACCTTCTGTTATTGTAGAGCAATGCAAAATCTATCATTTTCTAAAAGAACCATACTAGACTTAGAACTTCGTTTAAAAAAACGGTATTACAAATATGTCGGATTCCATGTTTTTCTTAATAACCTTTCAACTGCACCCTCTACACAAATATCGTTTCCTCAATTAAATATTTCATGAACAGCAAAGAGCAGTATTATGCCTAGTGTTTTTTTTATATTCTTTGTAGTCACTTTTTAGTTTTGATTTCATAGTCCTGTTATTATACCTACTATATAATTATATACAGTGACCGGTATAAAGTACGAATGATATGGGTATATTTTTTATTATAAATAAAATTTGGATAAACATCTGGGCGATCGTCTCTATTTCATTAGAAAACCAGAAAAAGTATAAAAAATACTGCACGTCTTCTAGAGTTTGCTCGAAAATAATTAAATTATGCTCCGATGAACTTTTATTTTAAAAAGTTGAATAAAATATATTTTTATAGCGCAAACCAAATTTGTAAAACAATGAAAGGAAATACAGATTTATAAATTAAATTTGGCGTATACCATGAAGAAATGTAATAGAAGCAGAAAATTTATTTGTTTTGAAGAAACAATTTAAACACCATATTTTGTTAAATCAGAAAAGAGTATAATTTAATTTTACATTAAATACATGGTGTTCCAATTAAAAGAATTGGGTATACTTACTTTATTAGAACTCTAATAAAATTTCGATATTCTGTTTGAGAATGTCGAAAATATCTCTTAAGTAGTTATAAAATTTTATGATTTCTGGAAACTTAAATTCCGAAAAATGGCAGATTTACAAGGTGGAAGTTAAAATAACTTGGGTATAATTATTAGAGACAATAAGACAATACGATGGATTCTGCCCTATATTATACCTCTACAAAATTCTATAGATTTTTAATTCTCATTAGTGAATATTTCTAAATCAGCCTTTTAAACTTTATTGGATAATATATATATAATTACATATTTACACTACGAATAAAAGTATGCAGTGCATGTTCTGATAAAACTAAGTTTTTCTAAATTACTTACCTTTTACTGCTAAATATTTTGACTTTCAACAATGCTGTGCTCAAACGCTTTTACTGTTTATTACAGATGTAATATGTTCTGTTCAGCATATAAAATTAATACATATAAAAAAATATGGCATTAAAAACTTTCTCAATTTGGTATTGGCTTTTACAATGTACATACTATGTATGTATATATACGTATATGTTTGAAATAATATCCATAGTGATAAAATTGCAAGTTATTTCTAATTTATCTTTTTTGGAATATACTTTTACTAAAAGTTCAAATGACTGACTATTTGAAAAATATCTATGTTAGGTTATCTAAATGAAGTAAGAACAAATATGCTATTATAAAAAACTGGCTAATTACACAATTTCTAATTAATATGAAGAAGTCGAAAGATCCTGTAAAATAATACACTGTATTATAAACTGCAACAATTTTATTTAAAAACAAATTACTTTTACATGCAAGAATTCTCTTGTATAAAAAAACATTATATAAAACAAGTTACTGATATTTGAAATAATGAAATTATTGGATACAATGCAAATAATAATAAGTTTATGTCTGCAAGTTAGGACAAGGTCCCTACCCCCAATTCTTCCAGCTTCCTAATGCCTTAGTCCAATCCAGATAGTCCAATAAAGATAGTCCAATCTCCTAGATCAAGTGTTTCAAAATCCTCGCCTAAAAGACACACCTTTAAATAAATAAGTTATTTTAGAAATTGTGGTATGTATATTAATTGTAAGTATAGCTACTACCTATAGGAAAATATACGTATGAGAGTAATCTAAATCTTACATCCATTGGAAATATGGAAATGAAATTAGATAAAATTGCTGACATAAGAATAATTACATGCACAGTTTATATAACAATGTTGATTACTTTTCATTTAATTTGTAAAAGAATAATGACAGTGGTAATTTTTGCCTATTTCATGCTTCATTTAATATATTTTATAATTAGTAATTTTGTAAGGAGCTCTTATCTAATAGTAACATACACACTTTATACATATGAAAAGGGGCTAATCAAATAATTTACAGTAATAAGTATATTATACTCTTTGGATTAATATCCACACCGTGGAATCGTACCGAATTAATTTGTATTTTTTTTATTTTCTGCGTAACTAGTTTATGTGACTTTTAGAAAATATTAAATAAACGAATAGTACAACGAAAGTACCAGGTGTAAATGGAAATTTCGTAGCGAAGATATCTTGGCTCTCAACTAAAGATAGAAATTTTATTAATGTTAATTTCAAGAAAAAATGTCATGTCTGCCTATATATTTTCGGATTCTATGTCTATCGTTTTGGCAAATAACCAGTCCCACTATTTAAAACTTACTTTATCGTACATTCTGACTTTTGTACAACCAGGGTTGTCGAGTTTGTAGCGCCAGCTGTACCAAGAGCGAATCCTGTATCCTTCGGAATGTAGCACCAATAGTACCAAGAGGAAATCCTGTATCCTTTGGAATGTAGCACCAATAGTACCAAGAGGGAATCCGGTATCCTTCGGAATGTAGTACCAGTAGTACCAAGAGGGAATACAGTATCCTTCGGAATGTAGCACCAGTAGTACCAAGAGGGAGTCCTGTATCCTTCGGAATGTAGCACCAATAGTTTTAGTACCAGACAATCTCATCCAGCCTTTGCCTCGTATTCTCTGCCACACCATCTAAAGGTAGAGCTTCTGTCATTTGATGTCATTCCCAATAGGCAGACTTCACTTTCTTCTGTATCTTTTTTCTCTAGTAGTATAAAAGGTGTCATTATTAATGCATCATAGGAATGTCTTCCATCAATAATAATTATATACCTGTTGTAAATATTGTTGTAGTTTTCTTCTTTTAGGTAAATCCTTACTATGGATAGCGTGGTTATTAGAAAAATTAAACCACTGAAATAAATATATACCCATGCATTGTGGTGAGAAAGTAGATGAGATTTTCTGACGATTAAATTCTTTTAACTGTTGTATTGAAATTTAGAAGTATTATTTAGACGATTCGATTTTTCCTCTTCTCATTTATTGTGCTTGTTTAGAGAAGTTGTAGCTCTTTTAGCTGTAAAAGATCAACTGTATGATCTATTTTTTGTTATTACTCTACTCGTCTTTCAAGTTCCGATGAGTTTTAATTCAACTTTGTAGATTTCGACGAGTTTTAGATCAACAGTATGGCTTTTTTTAACTACTGCTGTATTTAAGCTTAGGAGTATAAATTATAATTTTAAATTGCGACGAGTTACAGATCAACAGTATGATCTATTTTTTAAAATATCTTGTATGTAGATCAACGGTATGATCTATTTCTTTACCCATCGCTGTGTTGAAATTTCGAAGTATGATTTATTCTTTTAAGTTGTGTTCAGTTGTAGATCAACAGTATGACCTATTCTTTTAGCTATTAATATTATTATTTATTTGCTATCAATATTACAATCGCCTTCGTGTTTGAAAGTCAGCAGTATGACTTGATCTTTTAACATAGTTCAGATCAACAGAGCGACTCTTTGACAGCCATCAGGCAACATTTTCCCCTTACGTGCCGGTTAAAGCAAATGGAAGCCACTGTATATACCTAATCCCTTTGTGACAAGTGCCGACTTTGAACATTCGACCTCATGCATGTCAGAACTGATACTCTCTCTCTCCTAATGAAAATACCTCTCGTGGTTCCATGCAGGAAAGTGTTGGTCACTCCGTTATGTTGGAAAGCAAGTACGAAAAGTGTCAATAACTGTTTAAGATAAGTAAATTTATGCTACGTAACATATTTCTTAAAAAAGTGTTGACAAAAGTTTGTTTTCCGTAATCGATAATTCCGGGAGTTTTTAGAAAACAAAAACGGATTCTGGCACGGAAGATACATCACAAAACTCGAGGCTTAGGATGTAGATTAACTGTATGACCTATTCTTTTTAATATTTTTAATGCGGATCAACAGTATGATCCAATCTTTTACCTGTTGAGGCTTAGAAACATAATTTATTCTTCCAAATTGAGGTGAGTTGTGGATCAATACTATGATATATTCTTTAAGCTATTACCACTACTTATTTGCTATCACTATTACAATCGCTACGGTGTTTGAAAGTCAGCTGTATGACTTGCTCTATTAACAGACACATTAGTTTAGTTTAGTTTAGTATCAACAAAGAGTATGATCTTTTTTTCAATTTTCTGAGTTGTAGATCAACCGTATGACCTATTCGTATAGCTATTACCTCGAGTATTACTTATTTGCTACTACTATTATAAACGCGTTGGCATTTGAAAATCAGCAGTATGATAATCTTTAACATATACCTATTATAGACCAGCTGTATAACCTTTTCTCAATTTTCAAAGAGATGGAGGTCAACAATTGTATCACCTATTCTTTTTAATATCTTAAATGTAGATTAACGGCATAATCTATTTTTTTTTACTACTAACACGAGAAAACCTTATTATTTACCTCATTTGCGTAATGAGAAGTAGTTCATTATTAACCTATTGAGAAGGCCATTTATTTAGCTCGAACATTATATCCTTCGGCGCTACGCGCCTGAGGATATAAATTTTCTCAATACATAACAACTCACTCCTCAACCTAGGTATATAATGTAGATGTAATGTTTCAATTTCCAAACAGATGCAGATCAACTGTATGACCTATTCTTTTAAATACCTTAAATGTAGATCAACGGTATGATCCATTCTTTTACCTATTGTTGAGATTTCCATGTATGATTTATTATTTCAAATTTCGATGAATTGTAGATCAACAGTATGACCTATCCTTTTTGCTATTCCTTTATTTATTTGTTCGGCATCTGAAAGTCAGCAGTTTGACTTGCTCTTTTAGTACATAGTCTCTCAAGTCAGCAGTTTGACTTGCTCTTTTAGTACATAGTCTCTCATACATAGTTTCGATCAACAGTATAATCTTTTTTTTACTACTAACATGAGAAAACCTTATTATTTACCTCATTTATGAAAAGGGCAGTAGTTCATTACTAACCTATTGAGAAGGCCATTTATTAACCTCGAAAAATTTCTCGGTAAATAACAGCTCCCTCCTCAACCTAGGTATATAATATACTACTTTAATTTTCAAACAGATGCAGATCAACTGTATGACCTATTCTTTTAAATACCTTAAATGTAGATCAGCGGTATGATCCATTCTTTTACATATTGTTGAGTTTTCCAGGTATGATTTATTATTTCAAATTACGATGACTTGTAGATCAACAGTATGACCTATTCTTTTTACTATTCCTTTATTTATTTGTTCGGTATCTGAAAGTCAGCAGTATGACTTGCTCTTTTAGTACATAGTCTCTCATACATAGTTTCGATCAACAGTATAATCTTTTTTTTACTACTAACATGAGAAAACCTTATTATTTACCTCATTTATGAAAAGGGCAGTAGTTCATTACTAACCTATTGAGAAGGCCATTTATTAACCTCGAAAAATTTCTCGGTAAATAACAGCTCCCTCCTCAGATCCCGCTAGATCCTCAACCTAGGTATATAATATACTACTTCAATTTTCAAACAGATGCAGATCAACTGTATGACCTATTCTTTTAAATACCTTAAATGTAGATCAGCGGTATGATGCATTCTTTTACATATTGTTGAGGTTTCCAGGTATGATTTATTATTTCAAATTACGAAGACTTGTAGATCAACAGTATGACCTATTCTTCTTACTATTCCTTTATTTATTTGTTCGGCATCTGAAAGTCAGCAGTATGACTTGCTCTTTTAGTACATAGTCTCTCATACATAGTTTCGATCAACAGTATAATCTTTTTTTTACTACTAATATGAGAAAACCTTATTATTTACCTCATTTATGAAAAGGGCAGTAGTTCATTACTAACCTATTGAGAAGGCCATTTATTAACCTCGAAAAATTTCTCGGTAAATAACAGCTCCCTCCTCAACCTAGGTGTATAATATACTACTTCAATTTTCAAACAGATGCAGATCAACTGTATGACCTATTCTTTTAAATACCTTAAATGTAGATCAGCGGTATGATCCATTCTTTTACATATTGTTGAGGTTTCCAGGTATGATTTATTATTTCAAATTACGAAGACTTGTAGATCAACAGTATGACCTATTCTTTTTACTATTCCTTTATTTATTTGTTCGGCATCTGAAAGTCAGCAGTATGACTTGCTCTTTTAGTACATAGTCTCTCATACATAGTTTCGATCAACAGTATAATCTTTTTTTTACTACTAACATGAGAAAACCTTATTATTTACCTCATTTATGAAAAGGGCAGTAGTTCATTACTAACCTATTGAGAAGGCCATTTATTAACCTCGAAAAATTTCTCGGTAAATAACAGCTCCCTCCTCAACCTAGGTGTATAATATACTACTTCAATTTTCAAACAGATGCAGATCAATTGTATGACCTATTCTTTTAAATACCTTAAATGTAGATCAGCGGTATGATCCATTCTTTTACATATTGTTCAGGATCCCAAGTATGAATTATTATCTCAACTTACGATGAGTTGTAGATGAACAGTATGACCTATCCTTTTTACTATTTCTTTATTTATTTGTTCGGCATCTGAAAGTCAGTAGTATGACTTGCTCTTTTAGTACATAGTCTCTCATACAAAGTTTCGATCAACAGTATAATCTCTTTTTGACTACTAACATGAGGAAACCTTATTATTTACATCATTTGAGAAAAGGGAAGTAGTTCATTATTAACCTATTGAGAAGGCCATTTATTTACCTCGAAACATTTCTCGGTAAATAACAGCTCCCCCCTCAACCTAGGTATATAATATACTATTTCAATTTTCAAACAGATACAGATCAACAGTATGACCTATTCTTTTAAATACCTTAAATGTAGATCAACGGTATAATCCATTCTTTTACCTATTGTCGAGGTTTCCTGGTGTGATTTATTATTTCAAATTACGATGAGTTGTAGATCAACAGTATGACCTATCCTTTTAACTATTCCTTTATTTATTTGTTCGGCATCTGAAAGTCAGTAGTATGATTTGCTCTTTTAGTACATAGTCTCTCATATATAGTTTCGATCAACAGTATAATCTTTTTTTACTACTAACATAAGAAAACCTTATTATTTACCTCATTTGTGAAAAGGGAAGTAGTTCATTATTAATCTATTGAGAAGGCCATTTATTTACCTCGAAAAAGTTCTCGTTAAATAACAGCTCCACCCTCAACCTAGGTATATAATATACTATTTCAACATTCAAACAGATACAGATCAACAGTATGACCTATCCTTTTAACTATTCCGTTATTTATTTGTTCGGCATCTGAAAGTCAGCAGTATGACTTGCTTCTTTAGTACATAGTCTCTCATACATAGTTTCGATCAACAGTATAATCTTTTTTTTACTATTAACATGAGAAAACCTTATTATTTACCTCATTTGTGAAAAGGGCAGTAGTTCATTACTAACCTATTGAGAAGGCCATTTATTAACCTCGAAAAATTTCTCGGTAAATAACAGCTCCCTCCTCAACCTAGGTATATAATATACTACTTCCATTTTCAAACAGATGCAGATCAACTGTATGACCTATTCTTTTAAATACCTTAAATGTAGATCAGCGGTATGATCCATTCTTTTACATATTGTTGAGGTTTCCAGGTATGATTTATTATTTCAAATTACGAAGACTTGTAGATCAACAGTATGGCCTATTCTTTTTACTATTCCTTTATTTATTTGTTCGGCATCTGAAAGTCAGCAGTATGACTTGCTCTTTTAGTACATAGTCTCTCATACATAGTTTCGATCAACAGTATAATCTCTTTTTTACTACTAACATGAGAAAACCTTATTATTTACCTCATTTATGAAAAGGGCAGTAGTTCATTACTAACCTATTGAGAAGGCCATTTATTAACCTCGAAAATTTCTCGGTAAATAACAGCTCCCTCCTCAACCTAGGTATATAATATACTACTTCAATTTTCAAACAGATGCAGATCAACTGTATGACCTATTTTTTAAATACCTTAAATGTAGATCAGCGGTATGATCCATTCTTTTACATATTGTTGAGGTTTCCAGGTATGATTTATTATTTCAAATTACGATGACTTGTAGATCAACAGTATGACCTATTCTTTTTACTATTCCTTTATTTATTTGTTCGGCATCTGAAAGTCAGCAGTATGACTTGCTCTTTTAGTACATAATCTCTCATACATAGTTTCGATAAAACGTATAATCTTTTATTTACTACTAACATGAGAAAACCTTATTATTTACCTCATTTATGAAAAGTAGTTCATTACTAACCTATTGAGAAGGCCATTTATTAACCTCGAAAAATTTCTCGGTAAATAACAGCTCCCTCCTCAACCTAGGTATATAATATACTACTGCAATTTTCAAACAGATGCAGATCAACTGTATGACCTATTCTTTTAAATACCTTAAATGTAGATCAGCGGTATGATCCATTCTTTTACATATTGTTGAGGTTTCCAGGTATGATTTACTATTTCAAATTACGAAGACTTGTAGATCAACAGTATGACCTATTCTTTTTACTATTCCTTTATTTATTTGTTCGGCATCTGAAAGTCAGCAGTATGACTTGCTCTTTTAGTACATAGTCTCTCATACATAGTTTCGATCAACAGTATAATCTTTTTTTTACTACTAACATGAGAAAACCTTATTATTTACCTCATTTATGAAAAGGGCAGTAGTTCATTACTAACCTATTGAGAAGGCCATTTATTAACCTCGAAAAATTTCTCGGTAAATAACAGCTCCCTCCTCAACCTAGGTATATAATATACTACTTCAATTTTCAAACAGATGCAGATCAACTGTATGAGCTATTCTTTTAAATACCTTAAATGTAGATCAGCGGTATGATCCATTCTTTTACATATTGTTGAGGTTTCCAGGTATGGTTTATTATTTCAAATTACGAAGACTTGTAGATCAACAGTATGACCTATTCTTTTTACTATTCCTTTATTTATTTGTTCAGCATCTGAAAGTCAGCAGTATGACTTGCTCTTTTAGTACATAGTCTCTCATACATAGTTTCGATCAACAGTATAATCTTTTTTTTACTACTAACATGAGAAAACCTTATTATTTACCTCATTTATGAAAAGGGCAGTAGTTCATTACTAACCTATTGAGAAGGCCATTTATTAACCTCGAAAAATTTCTCGGTAAATAACAGCTCCCTCCTCAACCTAGGTATATAATAATATACTACTTCAATTTTCAAACAGATGCAGATCAACTGTATGACCTATTCTTTTAAATACCTTAAATGTAGATCAGCGGTATGATCCATTCTTTTACATATTGTTGAGGTTTCCAGGTATGATTTATTATTTCAAATTACGAAGACTTGCTCTTTTAGTACATAGTCTCTCATACATAGTTTCGATCAACAGTATAATCTTTTTTTTACTACTAACATGAGAAAACCGTATTATTTACCTCATTTATGAAAAGGGCAGTAGTTCATTACTAACCTATTGAGAAGGCCATTTATTAACCTCGAAAAATTTCTCGGTAAATAACAGCTCCCTCCTCAACCTAGGTGTATAATATACTACTTCAATTTTCAAACAGATGCAGATCAACTGTATGACCTATTCTTTTAAATACCTTAAATGTAGATCAGCGGTATGATCCATTCTTTTACATATTGTTGAGGTTTCCAGGTATGATTTATTATTTCAAATTACGAAGACTTGTAGATCAACAGTATGACATATTCTTTTTACTATTCCCTTATTTATTTGTTCGGCATCTGAAAGTCAGCAGTATGACTTGCTCTTTTAGTACATAGTCTCTCATACATAGTTTCGATCAACAGTATAATCTTTTTTTTACTACTAACATGAGAAAACCTTATTATTTACCTCATTTATGAAAAGGGCAGTAGTTCATTACTAACCTATTGAGAAGGCCATTTATTAACCTCGAAAAATTTCTCGGTAAATAACAGCTCCCTCCTCAACCTAGGTGTATAATATACTACTTCAATTTTCAAACAGATGCAGATCAACTGTATGACCTATTCTTTTAAATACCTTAAATGTATGATCCATTCTTTTACATATTGTTGAGGTTTCCAGGTATGATTTATTATTTTAAATTACGAAGACTTGTAGATCAACAGTATGACCTATTCTTTTTACTATTCCTTTATTTATTTGTTCGGCATCTGAAAGTCAGCAGTATGACTTGCTCTTTTAGTACATAGTCTCTCATACATAGTTTCGATCAACAGTATAATCTTTTTTTTACTACTAACATGAGAAAACCTTATTATTTACCTCATTTATGAAAAGGGCAGTAGTTCATCACTAACCTATTGAGAAGGCCATTTATTAACCTCGAAAAATTTCTCGGTAAATAACAGCTCCCTCCTCAACCTAGGTATATAATATACTACTTCAATTTTCAAACAGATGCAGATCAACTGTATGACCTATTCTTTTAAATACCTTGAATGTAGATCAGCGGTATGATCCATTCTTTTACATATTGTTGAGGTTTCCAGGTATGATTTATTATTTCAAATTACGAAGACTTGTAGATCAACAGTATGACCTATTCTTTTTACTATTCCTTTATTTATTTGTTCGGCATCTGAAAGTCAGCAGTATGACTTGCTCTTTTAGTACATAGTCTCTCATACATAGTTTCGATCAACAGTATAATCTTTTTTTTTACTACTAACATGAGAAAACCTTATTATTTACCTCATTTATGAAAAGGGCAGTAGTTCATTACTAACCTATTGAGAAGGCCATTTATTAACCTCGAAAAATTTCTCGGTAAATAACAGCTCCCTCCTCAACCTAGGTGTATAATATACTACTTCAATTTTCAAACAGATGCAGATCAACTGTATGACCTATTCTTTTAAATACCTTAAATGTAGATCAGCGGTATGATCCATTCTTTTACATATTGTTGAGGTTTCCAGGTATGATTTATTATTTCAAATTACGAAGACTTGTAGATCAACAGTATGACCTATTCTTTTTACTATTCCTTTATTTATTTGTTCGGCATCTGAAAGTCAGCAGTATGACTTGCTCTTTTAGTACATAATCTCTCATACATAGTTTCGATCAACAGTATAATCTTTTTTTTACTACTAACATGAGAAAACCTTATTATTTACCTCATTTATGAAAAGGGCAGTAGTTCATCACTAACCTATTGAGAAGGCCATTTATTAACCTCGAAAAATTTCTCGGTAAATAACAGCTCCCTCCTCAACCTAGGTGTATAATATACTACTTCAATTTTCAAACAGATGCAGATCAACTGTATGACCTATTCTTTTAAATACCTTAAATGAAGATCAGCGGTATGATCCATTCTTTTACATATTGTTGAGGTTTCCAGGTATGATTTATTATTTCAAATTACGAAGACTTGTAGATCAACAGTATGACCTATTCTTTTTACTATTCCTTTATTTATTTGTTCGGCATCTGAAAGTCAGCAGTATGACTTGTTCTTTTAGTACATAGTCTCTCATACATAGTTTCGATCAACAGTATAATCTTTTTTTTACTACTAACATGAGAAAACCTTATTATTTACCTCATTTATGAAAAGGGCAGTAGTTCATTACTAACCAATTGAGAAGGCCATTTATTAACCTCGAAAAATTTCTCGGTAAATAACAGCTCCCTCCTCAACCTAGGTGTATAATATACTACTTCAATTTTCAAACAGATGCAGATCAACTGTATGACCTATTCTTTTAAATACCTTAAATGTAGATCAGCGGTATGATCCATTCTTTTACATATTGTTGAGGTTTCCAGGTATGATTTATTATTTCAAATTACGAAGACTTGCTCTTTTAGTACATAGTCTCTCATACATAATTTCGATCAACAGTATAATCTTTTTTTTACTACTAACATGAGAAAACCTTATTATTTACCTCATTTATGAAAAGGGCAGTAGTTCATTACTAACCTATTGAGAAGGCCATTTATTAACCTCGAAAAATTTCGCGGTAAATAACAGCTCCCTCCTCAACCTAGGTGTATAATATACTACTTCAATTTTCAAACAGATGCAGATCAACTGTATGACCTATTCTTTTAAATACCTTAAATGTAGATCAGCGGTATGATCCATTCTTTTACATATTGTTGAGGT
This sequence comes from Pogonocherus hispidulus, assembly GCA_963924545.1. Classification (NCBI taxonomy): domain Eukaryota; kingdom Metazoa; phylum Arthropoda; class Insecta; order Coleoptera; family Cerambycidae; genus Pogonocherus; species Pogonocherus hispidulus. The sequence continues at coordinate 19,236,973 of OZ004696.1, forward strand.
TTCCAGGTATGATTTATTATTTTAAATTACGAAGACTTGTAGATCAACAGTATGACCTATTCTTTTTACTATTCCTTTATTTATTTGTTCGGCATCTGAAAGTCAGCAGTATGACTTGCTCTTTTAGTACATAGTCTCTCATACATAGTTTCGATCAACAGTATAATCTTTTTTTTACTACTAACATGAGAAAACCTTATTATTTACCTCATTTATGAAAAGGGCAGTAGTTCATTACTAACCTATTGAGAAGAGCATTTATTAATCTCGAAAAATTTCTCGGTAAATAACAGCTCCCTCCTCAACCTAGGTATATAATATACTACTTCAATTTTCAAACAGATGCAGATCAACTGTATGACCTATTCTTTTAAATACCTTAAATGTAGATCAGCGGTATGATCCATTCTTTTACATATTGTTGAGGTTTCCAGGTATGATTTATTATTTCAAATTACGAAGACTTGTAGATCAACAGTATGACCTATTCTTTTTACTATTCCTTTATTTATTTGTTCGGCATCTGAAAGTCAGCAGTATGACTTGTTCTTTTAGTACATAGTCTCTCATACATAGTTTCGATCAACAGTATAATCTTTTTTTTACTACTAACATGAGAAAACCTTATTATTTACCTCATTTATGAAAAGGGCAGTAGTTCATTACTAACCTATTGAGAAGGCCATTTATTAACCTCGAAAAATTTCTCGGTAAATAACAGCTCCCTCCTCAACCTAGGTATATAATATACTACTTCAATTTTCAAACAGATGCAGATCAACTGTATGACCTATTCTTTTAAATACCTTAAATGTAGATCAGCGGTATGATCCATTCTTTTACATATTGTTGAGGTTTCCAGGTATGATTTATTATTTCAAATTACGAAGACTTGCTCTTTTAGTACATAGTCTCTCATACATAATTTCGATCAACAGTATAATCTTTTTTTTACTACTAACATGAGAAAACCTTATTATTTACCTCATTTATGAAAAGGGCAGTAGTTCATTACTAACCTATTGAGAAGGCCATTTATTAACCTCGAAAAATTTCTCGGTAAATAACAGCTCCCTCCTCAACCTAAGTGTATAATATACTACTTCAATTTTCAAACAGATGCAGATCAACTGTATGACCTATTCTTTTAAATACCTTAAATGTAGATCAGCGGTATGATCCATTCTTTTACATATTGTTGAGGTTTCCAGGTATGATTTATTATTTCAAATAACGAAGACTTGCTCTTTTAGTACATAGTCTCTCATACATAATTTCGATCAACAGTATAATCTTTTTTTTACTACTAACATGAGAAAACCTTATTATTTACCTCATTTATGAAAAGGGCAGTAGTTCATTACTAACCTATTGAGAAGGCCATTTATTAACCTCAAAAAATTTCTCGGTAAATAACAGCTCCCTCCTCAACCTAGGTGTATAATATACTACTTCAATTTTCAAACAGATGCAGATCAACTGTATGAGCTATTCCTTTAAATACCTTAAATGTAGATCAGCGGTATGATCCATTCTTTTACATATTGTTGAGGTTTCCAGGTATGATTTATTATTTCAAATTACGAAGACTTGTAGATCAACAGTATGACCTATTCTTTTTACTATTCCTTTATTTATTTGTTCGGTATCTGAAAGTCAGCAGTATGACTTGCTCTTTTAGTACATAGTCTCTCATACATAGTTTCGATCAACAGTATAATCTTTTTTTTACTACTAACATGAGAAAACCTTATTATTTACCTCATTTATGAAAAGGGCAGTAGTTCATTACTAACCTATTGAGAAGGCCATTTATTAACCTCGAAAAATTTCTCGGTAAATAACAGCTCCCTCCTCAACCTAGGTATATAATATACTACTTCAATTTTCAAACAGATGCAGATCAACTGTATGACCTATTCTTTTAAATACCTTAAATGTAGATCAGCGGTATGATCCATTCTTTTACATATTGTTGAGGTTTCCAGGTATGATTTATTATTTCAAATTACGAAGACTTGCTCTTTTAGTACATAGTCTCTCATACATAATTTCGATCAACAGTATAATCTTTTTTTTACTACTAACATGAGAAAACCTTATTATTTACCTCATTTATGAAAAGGGCAGTAGTTCATTACTAACCTATTGAGAAGGCCATTTATTAACCTCGAAAAATTTCTCGGTAAATAACAGCTCCCTCCTCAACCTAGGTATATAATATACTACTTCAATTTTCAAACAAATGCAGATCAACTGTATGACCTATTCTTTTAAATACCTTAAATGTAGATCAGCGGTATGATCCATTCTTTTACATATTGTTGAGGTTTCCAGGTATGATTTATTATTTCAAATTACGATGACTTGTAGATCAACAGTATGACCTATTCTTTTTACTATTCCTTTATTTATTTGTTCGGCATCTGAAAGTCAGCAGTATGACTTGCTCTTTTAGTACATAACCTCTCATACATAGTTTCGATCAACAGTATAATCTTTTTTTTACTACTAACATGAGAAAACCTTATTATTTACCTCATTTATGAAAAGGGCAGTAGTTCATCACTAACCTATTGAGAAGGCCATTTATTAACCTCGAAAAATTTCTCGGTAAATAACAGCTCCCTCCTCAACCTAGGTATATAATATACTACTTCAATTTTCAAACAGATGCAGATCAACTGTATGACCTATTCTTTTAAATACCTTAAATGTAGATCAGCGGTATGATCCATTCTTTTACATATTGTTGAGGTTTCCAGGTATGATTTATTATTTCAAATTACGAAGACTTGTAGATCAACAGTATGACCTATTCTTTTTACTATTCCTTTATTTATTTGTTCGGCATCTGAAAGTCAGCAGTATGACTTGCTCTTTTAGTACATAGTCTCTCATACATAGTTTCGATCAACAGTATAATCTTTTTTTTACTACTAACATGAGAAAACCTTATTATTTACCTCATTTATGAAAAGTACAGTAGTTCATTACTAACCTATTGAGAAGGCCATTTATTAACCTCGAAAAATTTCTCGGTAAATAACAGCTCCCTCCTCAACCTAGGTGTATAATATACTACTTCAATTTTCAAACAGATGCAGATCAACTGTATGACCTATTCTTTTAAATACCTTAAATGTAGATCAGCGGTATGATCCATTCTTTTACATATTGTTGAGGTTTCCAGGTATGATTTATTATTTCAAATTACGAAGACTTGTAGATCAACAGTATGACCTATTCTTTTTACTATTCCTTTATTTATTTGTTCGGCATCTGAAAGTCAGCAGTATGACTTGCTCTTTTAGTACATAGTCTCTCATACATAGTTTCGATCAACAGTATAATCTTTTTTTTACTACTAACATGAGAAAACCTTATTATTTACCTCATTTATGAAAAGGGCAGTAGTTCATTACTAACCTATTGAGAAGGCCATTTATTAACCTCGAAAAATTTCTCGGTAAATAACAGCTCCCTCCTCAACCTAGGTATATAATATACTACTTCAATTTTCAAACAGATGCAGATCAACTGTATGACCTATTCTTTTAAATACCTTAAATGTAGATCAGCGGTATGATCCATTCTTTTACATATTGTTGAGGTTTCCAGGTATGATTTATTATTTCAAATTACGAAGACTTGTAGATCAACAGTATGACCTATTCTTTTTACTATTCCTTTATTTATTTGTTCGGCATCTGAAAGTCAGCAGTATGACTTGCTCTTTTAGTACATAGTCTCTCATACATAGTTTCGATCAACAGTATAATCTTTTTTTTACTACTAACATGAGAAAACCTTATTATTTACCTCATTTATGAAAAGGGCAGTAGTTCATTACTAACCTATTGAGAAGGCCATTTATTAACCTCGAAAAATTTCTCGGTAAATAACAGCTCCCTCCTCAACCTAGGTATATAATATACTACTTCAATTTTCAAACAGATGCAGATCAACTGTATGACCTATTCTTTTAAATACCTTAAATGTAGATCAGCGGTATGATCCATTCTTTTACATATTGTTGAGGTTTCCAGGTATGATTTATTATTTCAAATTACGATGACTTGTAGATCAACAGTATGACCTATTCTTTTTACTATTCCTTTATTTATTTGTTCGGCATCTGAAAGTCAGCAGTATGACTTGCTCTTTTAGTACATAGTCTCTCATACATAGTTTCGATCAACAGTATAATCTTTTTTTTACTACTAACATGAGAAAACCTTATTATTTACCTCATTTATGAAAAGGGCAGTAGTTCATTACTAACCTATTGAGAAGGCCATTTATTAACCTCGAAAAATTTCTCGGTAAATAACAGCTCCCTCCTCAACCTAGGTGTATAATATACTACTTCAATTTTCAAACAGATGCAGATCAACTGTATGACCTATTCTTTTAAATACCTTAAATGAAGATCAGCGGTATGATCCATTCTTTTACATATTGTTGAGGTTTCCAGGTATGATTTATTATTTCAAATTACGAAGACTTGTAGATCAACAGTATGACCTATTCTTTTTACTATTCCTTTATTTATTTGTTCGGCATATGAAAGTCAGCAGTATGACTTGCTCTTTTAATACATAGTCTCTCATACATAGTTTCAATCAACAGTATAATCTTTTTTTTTTACTACTAGCATGAGAAAACCTTATTATTTACCTCATTTATGAAAAGGGCAGTAGTTCATTACTAACCTATTGAGAAGGCCATTTATTAACCTCGAAAAATTTCTCGGTAAATAACAGCTCCCTCCTCAACCTAGGTATATAATAAACTACTTCAATTTTCAAACAGATGCAGATCAACTGTATGACCTATTCTTTAAATACCTTAAATGTAGATCAGCGGTATGATCCATTCTTTTACATATTGTTGAGGTTTCCAGGTATGATTTATTATTTCAAATTACGATGACTTGTAGATCAACAGTATGACCTATTCTTTTTACTATTCCTTTATTTATTTGTTCGGCATCTGAAAGTCAGCAGTATGACTTGCTCTTTTAGTACATAGTCTCTCATACATAGTTTCGATCAACAGTATAATCTTTTTTTTACTACTAACATGAGAAAACCTTATTATTTACCTCATTTATGAAAAGGGCAGTAGTTCATTACTAACCTATTGAGAAGGCCATTTATTAACCTCGAAAAATTTCTCGGTAAATAACAGCTCCCTCCTCAACCTAGGTGTATAATATACTACTTCAATTTTCAAACAGATGCAGATCAACTGTATGACCTATTCTTTTAAATACCTTAAATGTAGATCAGCGGTATTATCCATTCTTTTACATATTGTTGAGGTTTCCAGGTATGATTTATTATTTCAAATTACGAAGACTTGTAGATCAACAGTATGACCTATTCTTTTTACTATTCCTTTATTTATTTGTTCGGCATATGAAAGTTAGCAGTATGACTTGCTCTTTTAATACATAGTCTCTCATACATAGTTTCGATCAACAGTATAATCTTTTTTTTACTACTAACATGAGAAAACCTTATTATTTACCTCATTTATGAAAAGGGCAGTAGTTCATTACTAACCTATTGAGAAGGCCATTTATTAACCTCGAAAAATTTCTCGGTAAATAACAGCTCCCTCCTCAACCTAGGTGTATAATATACTACTTCAATTTTCAAACAGATGCAGATCAACTGTATGACCTATTCTTTTAAATACCTTAAATGTAGATCAGCGGTATGATCCATTCTTTTACATATTGTTGAGGTTTCCAGGTATGATTTATTATTTCAAATTACGAAGACTTGTAGATCAACTGTATGACCTATTCTTTTTACTATTCCTTTATTTATTTGTTCGGCATATGAAAGTTAGCAGTATGACTTGCTCTTTTAATACATAGTCTCTCATACATAGTTTCAATCAACAGTATAATCTTTTTTTTTTTCTACTAACATGAGAAAACCTTATTATTTACCTCATTTATGAAAAGGGCAGTAGTTCATTACTAACCTATTGAGAAGGCCATTTATTAACCTCGAAAAATTTCTCGGTAAATAACAGCTCCCTCCTCAACCTAGGTGTATAATATACTACTTCAATTTTCAAACAGATGCAGATCAACTGTATGACCTATTCTTTTAAATACCTTAAATGTAGATCAGCGGTATGATCCATTCTTTTACATATTGTTGAGGTTTCCAGGTATGATTTATTATTTCAAATTACGAAGACTTGTAGATCAACAGTATGACCTATTCTTTTTACTATTCCTTTATTTATTTGTTCGGCATATGAAAGTCAGCAGTATGACTTGCTCTTTTAATACATAGTCTCTCATACATAGTTTCAATCAACAGTATAATCTTTTTTTTTTTCTACTAACATGAGAAAACCTTATTATTTACCTCATTTATGAAAAAGGCAGTAGTTCATTACTAACCTATTGAGAAGGCCATTTATTAACCTCGAAAAATTTCTCGGTAAATAACAGCTCCCTCCTCAACCTAGGTGTATAATATACTACTTCAATTTTCAAACAGATGCAGATCAACTGTATGACCTATTCTTTTAAATACCTTAAATGTAGATCAGCGGTATGATCAATTCTTTTACATATTGTTGAGGTTTCCAGGTATGATTTATTATTTCAAATTACGAAGACTTGTAGATCAACAGTATGACCTATTCTTTTTACTATTCCTTTATTTATTTGTTCGGCATCTGAAAGTCAGCAGTATGACTTGCTCTTTTAGTACATAGTCTCTCATACATAGTTTCGATCAACAGTATAATCTTTTTTTTACTACTAACATGAGAAAACCTTATTATTTACCTCATTTATGAAAAGGGCAGTAGTTCATTACTAACCTATTGAGAAGGCCATTTATTAACCTCGAAAAATTTCTCGGTAAATAACAGCTCCCTCCTCAACCTAGGTGTATAATATACTACTTCAATTTTCAAACAGATGCAGATCAACTGTATGACCTATTCTTTTAAATACCTTAAATGAAGATCAGCGGTATGATCCATTCTTTTACATATTGTTGAGGTTTTCAGGTATGATTTATTATTTCAAATTACGAAGACTTGTAGATCAACAGTATGACCTATTCTTTTTACTATTCCTTTATTTATTTGTTCGGCATATGAAAGTCAGCAGTATGACTTGCTCTTTTAATACATAGTCTCTCATACATAGTTTCAATCAACAGTATAATCTTTTTTTTTTTCTACTAACATGAGAAAACCTTATTATTTACCTCATTTATGAAAAGGGCAGTAGTTCATTACTAACCTATTGAGAAGGCCATTTATTAACCTCGAAAAATTTCTCGGTAAATAACAGCTCCCTCCTCAACCTAGGTGTATAATATACTACTTCAATTTTCAAACAGATGCAGATCAACTGTATGACCTATTCTTTTAAATACCTTAAATGTAGACCAGCGGTATGATCCATTCTTTTACATATTGTTGAGGTTTCCAGGTATGATTTATTATTTCAAATTACGAAGACTTGTAGATCAACAGTATGACGTATTCTTTTTACTATTCCTTTATTTATTTGTTCGGCATATGAAAGTCAGCAGTATGACTTGCTCTTTTAATACATAGTCTCTCATACATAGTTTCAATCAACAGTATAATCTTTTTTTTTTTCTACTAACATGAGAAAACCTTATTATTTACCTCATTTATGAAAAAGGCAGTAGTTCATTACTAACCTATTGAGAAGGCCATTTATTAACCTCGAAAAATTTCTCGGTAAATAACAGCTCCCTCCTCAACCTAGGTGTATAATATACTACTTCAATTTTCAAACAGATGCAGATCAACTGTATGACCTATTCTTTTAAATACCTTAAATGTAGATCAGCGGTATGATCCATTCTTTTACATATTGTTGAGGTTTCCAGGTATGATTTATTATTTCAAATTACGAAGACTTGTAAATCAACAGTATGACCTATTCTTTTTACTATTCCTTTATTTATTTGTTCGGCATCTGAAAGTCAGCAGTATGACTTGCTCTTTTAGTACATAGTCTCTCATACATAGTTTCGATCAACAGTATAATCTTTTTTTTACTACTAACATGAGAAAACCTTATTATTTACCTCATTTATGAAAAGGGCAGTAGTTCATTACTAACCTATTGAGAAGGCCATTTATTAACCTCGAAAAATTTCTCGGTAAATAACAGCTCCCTCCTCAACCTAGGTATATAATATACTACTTCAATTTTCAAACAGATGCAGATCAACTGTATGACCTATTCTTTTAAATACCTTAAATGTAGATCAGCGGTATGATCCATTCTTTTACATATTGTTGAGGTTTCCAGGTATGATTTATTATTTCAAATTACGAAGACTTGTAGATCAACAGTATGACCTATTCTTTTTACTATTCCTTTATTTATTTGTTCGGCATCTGAAAGTCAGCAGTATGACTTGCTCTTTTAGTACATAGTCTCTCATACATAGTTTCGATCAACAGTATAATCTTTTTTTTACTACTAACATGAGAAAACCTTATTATTTACCTCATTTATGAAAAGGGCAGTAGTTCATTACTAACCTATTGAGAAGGCCATTTATTAACCTCGAAAAATTTCTCGGTAAATAACAGCTCCCTCCTCAACCTAGGTGTATAATATACTACTTCAATTTTCAAACAGATGCAGATCAACTGTATGACCTATTCTTTTAAATACCTTAAATGTAGACCAGCGGTATGATCCATTCTTTTACATATTGTTGAGGTTTCCAGGTATGATTTATTATTTCAAATTACGAAGACTTGTAGATCAACAGTATGACCTATTCTTTTTACTATTCCTTTATTTATTTGTTCGGCATATGAAAGTCAGCAGTATGACTTGCTCTTTTAATACATAGTCTCTCATACATAGTTTCAATCAACAGTATAATCTTTTTTTTTTTTCTACTAACATGAGAAAACCTTATTATTTACCTCATTTATGAAAAGGGCAGTAGTTCATTACTAACCTATTGAGAAGGCCATTTATTAACCTCGAAAAATTTCTCGGTAAATAACAGCTCCCTCCTCAACCTAGGTGTATAATATACTACTTCAATTTTCAAACAGATGCAGATCAACTGTATGACCTATTCTTTTAAATACCTTAAATGTAGATCAGCGTTATGATCCATTCTTTTACATATTGTTGAGGTTTCCAGGTATGATTTATTATTTCAAATTACGAAGACTTGTAGATCAACAGTATGACCTATTCTTTTTACTATTCCTTTATTCATTTGTTCGGCATCTGAAAGTCAGCAGTATGACTTGTTCTTTGAGTACATAGTCTCTCATACATAGTTTCGATCAACAGTATAATCTTTTTTTTACTACTAACATGAGAAAACCTTATTATTTACCTCATTTATGAAAAGGGCAGTAGTTCATTACTAACCTATTGAGAAGGCCATTTATTAACCTCGAAAAATTTCTCGGTAAATAACAGCTCCCTCCTCAACCTAGGTGTATAATATACTACTTCAATTTTCAAACAGATGCAGATCAACTGTATGACCTATTCTTTTAAATACCTTAAATGTAGATCAGCGGTATGATCCATTCTTTTACATATTGTTGAGGTTTCCAGGTATGATTTATTATTTCAAATTACGAAGACTTGTAGATCAACAGTATGACCTATTCTTTTTACTATTCCTTTATTTATTTGTTCGGCATCTGAAAGTCAGCAGTATGACTTGTTCTTTTAGTACATAGTCTCTCATACATAGTTTCGATCAACAGTATAATCTTTTTTTTACTACTAACATGAGAAAACCTTATTATTTACCTCATTTATGAAAAGGGCAGTAGTTCATTACTAACCTATTGAGAAGGCCATTTATTAACCTCGAAAAATTTCTCGGTAAATAACAGCTCCCTCCTCAACCTAGGTGTATAATATACTACTTCAATTTTCAAACAGATGCAGATCAACTGTATGACCTATTCTTTTAAATACCTTAAATGTAGATCAGCGGTATGATCCATTCTTTTACATATTGTTGAGGTTTCCAGGTATGATTTATTATTTCAAATTACGAAGACTTGTAGATCAACAGTATGACCTATTCTTTTTACTATTCCTTTATTTATTTGTTCGGCATCTGAAAGTCAGCAGTATGACTTGCTCTTTTAGTACATAGTCTCTCATACATAGTTTCGATCAACAGTATAATCTTTTTTTTACTACTAACATGAGAAAACCTTATTATTTACCTCATTTATGAAAAGGGCAGTAGTTCATTACTAACCTATTGAGAAGGCCATTTATTAACCTCGAAAAATTTCTCGGTAAATAACAGCTCCCTCCTCAACCTAGGTGTATAATATACTACTTCAATTTTCAAACAGATGCAGATCAACTGTATGACCTATTCTTTTAAATACCTTAAATGAAGATCAGCGGTATGATCCATTCTTTTACATATTGTTGAGGTTTCCAGGTATGATTTATTATTTCAAATTACGAAGACTTGTAGATCAACAGTATGACCTATTCTTTTTACTATTCCTTTATTTATTTGTTCGGCATATGAAAGTCAGCAGTATGACTTGCTCTTTTAATACATAGTCTCTCATACATAGTTTCAATCAACAGTATAATCTTTTTTTTTTCTACTAACATGAGAAAACCTTATTATTTACCTCATTTATGAAAAGGGCAGTAGTTCATTACTAACCTATTGAGAAGGCCATTTATTAACCTCGAAAAATTTCTCGGTAAATAACAGCTCCCTCCTCAACCTAGGTGTATAATATACTACTTCAATTTTCAAACAGATGCAGATCAACTGTATGACCTATTCTTTTAAATACCTTAAATGTAGATCAGCGGTATGATCCATTCTTTTACATATTGTTGAGGTTTCCAGGTATGATTTATTATTTCAAATTACGAAGATTTTGTAGATCAACAGTATGACCTATTCTTTTTACTATTCCTTTATTTATTTGTTCGGCATCTGAAAGTCAGCAGTATGACTTGTTCTTTTAGTACATAGTCTCTCATACATAGTTTCGATCAACAGTATAATCTTTTTTTTACTACTAACATGAGAAAACCTTATTATTTACCTCATTTATGAAAAGGGCAGTAGTTCATTACTAACCTATTGAGAAGGCCATTTATTAACCTCGAAAAATTTCTCGGTAAATAACAGCTCCCTCCTCAACCTAGGTGTATAATATACTACTTCAATTTTCAAACAGATGCAGATCAACTGTATGACCTATTCTTTTAAATACCTTAAATGTAGATCAGCGGTATGATCCATTCTTTTACATATTGTTGAGGTTTCCAGGTATGATTTATTATTTCAAATTACGAAGACTTGTAGATCAACAGTATGACCTATTCTTTTTACTATTCCTTTATTTATTTGTTCGGCATCTGAAAGTCAGCAGTATGACTTGTTCTTTTAGTACATAGTCTCTCATACATAGTTTCGATCAACAGTATAATCTTTTTTTTACTACTAACATGAGAAAACCTTATTATTTACCTCATTTATGAAAAGGGCAGTAGTTCATTACTAACCTATTGAGAAGGCCATTTATTAACCTCGAAAAATTTCTCGGTAAATAACAGCTCCCTCCTCAACCTAGGTGTATAATATACTACTTCAATTTTCAAACAGATGCAGATCAACTGTATGACCTATTCTTTTAAATACCTTAAATGTAGATCAGCGGTATGATCCATTCTTTTACATATTGTTGAGGTTTCCAGGTATGATTTATTATTTCAAATTACGAAGACTTGTAGATCAACAGTATGACCTATTCTTTTTACTATTCCTTTATTTATTTGTTCGGCATCTGAAAGTCAGCAGTATGACTTGCTCTTTTAGTACATAGTCTCTCATACATAGTTTCGATCAACAGTATAATCTTTTTTTTACTACTAACATGAGAAAACCTTATTATTTACCTCATTTATGAAAAGGGCAGTAGTTCATTACTAACCTATTGAGAAGGCCATTTATTAACCTCGAAAAATTTCTCGGTAAATAACAGCTCCCTCCTCAACCTAGGTGTATAATATACTACTTCAATTTTCAAACAGATGCAGATCAACTGTATGACCTATTCTTTTAAATACCTTAAATGAAGATCAGCGGTATGATCCATTCTTTTACATATTGTTGAGGTTTCCAGGTATCATTTATTATTTCAAATTACGAAGACTTGTAGATCAACAGTATGACCTATTCTTTTTACTATTCCTTTATTTATTTGTTCGGCATATGAAAGTCAGCAGTATGACTTGCTCTTTTAATACATAGTCTCTCATACATAGTTTCAATCAACAGTATAATCTTTTTTTTTTTCTACTAACATGAGAAAACCTTATTATTTACCTCATTTATGAAAAGGGCAGTAGTTCATTACTAACCTATTGAGAAGGCCATTTATTAACCTCGAAAAATTTCTCGGTAAATAACAGCTCCCTCCTCAACCTAGGTGTATAATATACTACTTCAATTTTCAAACAGATGCAGATCAACTGTATGACCTATTCTTTTAAATACCTTAAATGTAGATCAGCGGTATGATCCATTCTTTTACATATTGTTGAGGTTTCCAGGTATGATTTATTATTTCAAATTACGAAGACTTGTAGATCAACAGTATGACCTATTCTTTTTACTATTCCTTTATTTATTTGTTCGGCATCTGAAAGTCAGCAGTATGACTTGTTCTTTTAGTACATAGTCTCTCATACATAGTTTCGATCAACAGTATAATCTTTTTTTTACTACTAACATGAGAAAACCTTATTATTTACCTCATTTATGAAAAGGGCAGTAGTTCATTACTAACCTATTGAGAAGGCCATTTATTAACCTCGAAAAATTTCTCGGTAAATAACAGCTCCCTCCTCAACCTAGGTGTATAATATACTACTTCAATTTTCAAACAGATGCAGATCAACTGTATGACCTATTCTTTTAAATACCTTAAATGTAGATCAGCGGTATGATCCATTCTTTTACATATTGTTGAGGTTTCCAGGTATGATTTATTATTTCAAATTACGAAGACTTGTAAATCAACAGTATGACCTATTCTTTTTACTATTCCTTTATTTATTTGTTCGGCATCTGAAGTCAGCAGTATGACTTGCTCTTTTAGTACATAGTCTCTCATACATAGTTTCGATCAACAGTATAATCTTTTTTTTACTACTAACATGAGAAAACCTTATTATTTACCTCATTTATGAAAAGGGCAGTAGTTCATTACTAACCAATTGAGAAGGCCATTTATTAACCTCGAAAAATTTCTCGGTAAATAACAGCTCCCTCCTCAACCTAGGTATATAATAAACTACTTCAATTTTCAAACAGATGCAGATCAACTGTATGACCTATTCTTTAAATACCTTAAATGTAGATCAGCGGTATGATCCATTCTTTTACATATTGTTGAGGTTTCCAGGTATGATTTATTATTTCAAATTACGATGACTTGTAGATCAACAGTATGACCTATTCTTTTTACTATTCCTTTATTTATTTGTTCGGCATCTGAAAGTCAGCAGTATGACTTGCTCTTTTAGTACATACTCTCTCATACATAGTTTCGATCAACAGTATAATCTTTTTTTTACTATTAACATGAGAAAACCTTATTATTTACCTCATTTATGAAAAGGGCAGTAGTTCATTACTAACCTATTGAGAAGGCCATTTATTAACCTCGAAAAATTTCTCGGTAAATAACAGCTCCCTCCTCAACCTAGGTGTATAATATACTACTTCAATTTTCAAACAGATGCAGATCAACTGTATGACCTATTCTTTTAAATACCTTAAATGTAGACCAGCGGTATGATCCATTCTTTTACATATTGTTGAGGTTTCCAGGTATGATTTATTATTTCAAATTACGAAGACTTGTAGATCAACAGTATGACCTATTCTTTTTACTATTCCTTTATTTATTTGTTCGGCATCTGAAAGTCAGCAGTATGACTTGCTCTTTTAGTACATAGTCTTTCATACATAGTTTCGATCAACAGTATAATCTTTTTTTTACTACTAACATGAGAAAACCTTATTATTTACCTCATTTATGAAAAGGGCAGTAGTTCATTACTAACCTATTGAGAAGGCCATTTATTAACCTCGAAAAATTTCTCGGTAAATAACAGCTCCCTCCTCAACCTAGGTGTATAATATACTACTTCAATTTTCAAATAGATGCAGATCAACTGTATGACCTATTCTTTTAAATACCTTAAATGAAGATCAGCGGTATGATCCATTCTTTTACATATTGTTGAGGTTTCCAGGTATGATTTATTATTTCAAATTACGAAGACTTGTAGATCAACAGTATGACCTATTCTTTTTACTATTCCTTTATTTATTTGTTCGGCATATGAAAGTCAGCAGTATGACTTGCTCTTTTAATACATAGTCTCTCATACATAGTTTCAATCAACAGTATAATCTTTTTTTTTACTACTAGCATGAGAAAACCTTATTATTTACCTCATTTATGAAAAGGGCAGTAGTTCATTACTAACCTATTGAGAAGGCCATTTATTAACCTCGAAAAATTTCTCGGTAAATAACAGCTCCCTCCTCAACCTAGGTATATAATAAACTACTTCAATTTTCAAACAGATGCAGATCAACTGTATGACCTATTCTTTAAATACCTTAAATGTAGATCAGCGGTATGATCCATTCTTTTACATATTGTTGAGGTTTCCAGGTATGATTTATTATTTCAAATTACGATGACTTGTAGATCAACAGTATGACCTATTCTTTTTACTATTCCTTTATTTATTTGTTCGGCATCTGAAAGTCAGCAGTATGACTTGCTCTTTTAGTACATAGTCTCTCATACATAGTTTCGATCAACAGTATAATCTTTTTTTTACTATTAACATGAGAAAACCTTATTATTTACCTCATTTATGAAAAGGGCAGTAGTTCATTACTAACCTATTGAGAAGGCCATTTATTAACCTCGAAAAATTTCTCGGTAAATAACAGCTCCCTCCTCAACCTAGGTGTATAATATACTACTTCAATTTTCAAACAGATGCAGATCAACTGTATGACCTATTCTTTTAAATACCTTAAATGTAGATCAGCGGTATGATCCATTCTTTTACATATTGTTGAGGTTTCCAGGTATGATTTATTATTTCAAATTACGAAGACTTGTAAATCAACAGTATGACCTATTCTTTTTACTATTCCTTTATTTATTTGTTCGGCATCTGAAAGTCAGCAGTATGACTTGCTCTTTTAGTACATAGTCTCTCATACATAGTTTCGATCAACAGTATAATCTTTTTTTTACTACTAACATGAGAAAACCTTATTATTTACCTCATTTATGAAAAGGGCAGTAGTTCATTACTAACCTATTGAGAAGGCCATTTATTAACCTCGAAAAATTTCTCGGTAAATAACAGCTCCCTCCTCAACCTAGGTGTATAATATACTACTTCAATTTTCAAACAGATGCAGATCAACTGTATGACCTATTCTTTTAAATACCTTAAATGTAGATCAGCGGTATGATCCATTCTTTTACATATTGTTGAGGTTTCCAGGTATGATTTATTATTTCAAATTACGAAGACTTGTAAATCAACAGTATGACCTATTCTTTTTACTATTCCTTTATTTATTTGTTCGGCATCTGAAAGTCAGCAGTATGACTTGCTCTTTTAGTACATAGTCTCTCATACATAGTTTCGATCAACAGTATAATCTTTTTTTTACTACTAACATGAGAAAACCTTATTATTTACCTCATTTATGAAAAGGGCAGTAGTTCATTACTAACCTATTGAGAAGGCCATTTATTAACCTCGAAAAATTTCTCGGTAAATAACAGCTCCCTCCTCAACCTAGGTGTATAATATACTACTTCAATTTTCAAACAGATGCAGATCAACTGTATGACCTATTCTTTTAAATACCTTAAATGAAGATCAGCGGTATGATCCATTCTTTTACATATTGTTGAGGTTTCCAGGTATGATTTATTATTTCAAATTACGAAGACTTGTAGATCAACAGTATGACCTATTCTTTTTACTATTCCTTTATTTATTTGTTCGGCATATGAAAGTCAGCAGTATGACTTGCTCTTTTAATACATAGTCTCTCATACATAGTTTCAATCAACAGTATAATCTTTTTTTTTTCTACTAACATGAGAAAACCTTATTATTTACCTCATTTATGAAAAGGGCAGTAGTTCATTACTAACCTATTGAGAAGGCCATTTATTAATCTCGAAAAATTTCTCGGTAAATAACAGCTCCCTCCTCAACCTAGGTGTATAATATACTACTTCAATTTTCAAACAGATGCAGATCAACTGTATGACCTATTCTTTTAAATACCTTAAATGTAGATCAGCGGTATGATCCATTCTTTTACATATTGTTGAGGTTTCCAGGTATGATTTATTATTTCAAATTACGAAGACTTGTAAATCAACAGTATGACCTATTCTTTTTACTATTCTTTTATTTATTTGTTCGGCATCTGAAAGTCAGCAGTATGACTTGCTCTTTTAGTACATAGTCTCTCATACATAGTTTCGATCAACAGTATAATCTTTTTTTTACTACTAACATGAGAAAACCTTATTATTTACCTTATTTATGAAAAGGGCAGTAGTTCATTACTAACCTATTGAGAAGGCCATTTATTAACCTCGAAAAATTTCTCGGTAAATAACAGCTCCCTCCTCAACCTAGGTATATAATAAACTACTTCAATTTTCAAACAGATGCAGATCAACTGTATGACCTATTCTTTAAATACCTTAAATGTAGATCAGCGGTATGATCCATTCTTTTACATATTGTTGAGGTTTCCAGGTATGATTTATTATTTCAAATTACGAAGACTTGTAGATCAACAGTATGACCTATTCTTTTTACTATTCCTTTATTTATTTGTTCGGCATCTGAAAGTCAGCAGTATGACTTGCTCTTTTAGTACATAGTCTCTCATACATAGTTTCGATCAACAGTATAATCTTTTTTTTACTACTAACATGAGAAAACCTTATTATTTACCTCATTTATGAAAAGGGCAGTAGTTCATTACTAACCTATTGAGAAGGCCATTTATTAACCTCGAAAAATTTCTCGGTAAATAACAGCTCCCTCCTCAACCTAGGTGTATAATATACTACTTCAATTTTCAAACAGATGCAGATCAACTGTATGACCTATTCTTTTAAATACCTTAAATGAAGATCAGCGGTATGATCCATTCTTTTACATATTGTTGAGGTTTCCAGGTATGATTTATTATTTCAAATTACGAAGACTTGTAGATCAACAGTATGACCTATTCTTTTTACTATTCCTTTATTTATTTGTTCGGCATATGAAAGTCAGCAGTATGACTTGCTCTTTTAATACATAGTCTCTCATACATAGTTTCAATCAACAGTATAATCTTTTTTTTTTCTACTAACATGAGAAAACCTTATTATTTACCTCATTTATGAAAAGGGCAGTAGTTCATTACTAACCTATTGAGAAGGCCATTTATTAACCTCGAAAAATTTCTCGGTAAATAACAGCTCCCTCCTCAACCTAGGTGTATAATATACTACTTCAATTTTCAAACAGATGCAGACCAACTGTATGACCTATTCTTTTAAATACCTTAAATGTAGATCAGCGGTATGATCCATTCTTTTACATATTGTTGAGGTTTCCAGTATGATTTATTATTTCAAATTACGAAGATTTTCTAGATCAACAGTATGACCTATTCTTTTTACTATTCCTTTATTTATTTGTTCGGCATCTGAAAGTCAGCAGTATGACTTGTTCTTTTAGTACATAGTCTCTCATACATAGTTTCGATCAACAGTATAATCTTTTTTTTACTACTAACATGAGAAAACCTTATTATTTACCTCATTTATGAAAAGGGCAGTAGTTCATTACTAACCTATTGAGAAGGCCATTTATTAACCTCGAAAAATTTCTCGGTAAATAACAGCTCCCTCCTCAACCTAGGTGTATAATATACTACTTCAATTTTCAAACAGATGCAGATCAACTGTATGACCTATTCTTTTAAATACCTTAAATGTAGACCAGCGGTATGATCCATTCTTTTACATATTGTTGAGGTTTCCAGGTATGATTTATTATTTCAAATTACGAAGACTTGTAGATCAACAGTATGACCTATTCTTTTTACTATTCCTTTATTTATTTGTTCGGCATCTGAAAGTCAGCAGTATGACTTGCTCTTTTAGTACATAGTCTTTCATACATAGTTTCGATCAACAGTATAATCTTTTTTTTACTACTAACATGAGAAAACCTTATTATTTACCTCATTTATGAAAAGGGCAGTAGTTCATTACTAACCTATTGAGAAGGCCATTTATTAACCTCGAAAAATTTCTCGGTAAATAACAGCTCCCTCCTCAACCTAGGTGTATAATATACTACTTCAATTTTCAAATAGATGCAGATCAACTGTATGACCTATTCTTTTAAATACCTTAAATGAAGATCAGCGGTATGATCCATTCTTTTACATATTGTTGAGGTTTCCAGGTATGATTTATTATTTCAAATTACGAAGACTTGTAGATCAACAGTATGACCTATTCTTTTTACTATTCCTTTATTTATTTGTTCGGCATATGAAAGTCAGCAGTATGACTTGCTCTTTTAATACATAGTCTCTCATACATAGTTTCAATCAACAGTATAATCTTTTTTTTTACTACTAGCATGAGAAAACCTTATTATTTACCTCATTTATGAAAAGGGCAGTAGTTCATTACTAACCTATTGAGAAGGCCATTTATTAACCTCGAAAAATTTCTCGGTAAATAACAGCTCCCTCCTCAACCTAGGTATATAATAAACTACTTCAATTTTCAAACAGATGCAGATCAACTGTATGACCTATTCTTTAAATACCTTAAATGTAGATCAGCGGTATGATCCATTCTTTTACATATTGTTGAGGTTTCCAGGTATGATTTATTATTTCAAATTACGATGACTTGTAGATCAACAGTATGACCTATTCTTTTTACTATTCCTTTATTTATTTGTTCGGCATCTGAAAGTCAGCAGTATGACTTGCTCTTTTAGTACATAGTCTCTCATACATAGTTTCGATCAACAGTATAATCTTTTTTTTACTATTAACATGAGAAAACCTTATTATTTACCTCATTTATGAAAAGGGCAGTAGTTCATTACTAACCTATTGAGAAGGCCATTTATTAACCTCGAAAAATTTCTCGGTAAATAACAGCTCCCTCCTCAACCTAGGTGTATAATATACTACTTCAATTTTCAAACAGATGCAGATCAACTGTATGACCTATTCTTTTAAATACCTTAAATGTAGATCAGCGGTATGATCCATTCTTTTACATATTGTTGAGGTTTCCAGGTATGATTTATTATTTCAAATTACGAAGACTTGTAAATCAACAGTATGACCTATTCTTTTTACTATTCCTTTATTTATTTGTTCGGCATCTGAAAGTCAGCAGTATGACTTGCTCTTTTAGTACATAGTCTCTCATACATAGTTTCGATCAACAGTATAATCTTTTTTTTACTACTAACATGAGAAAACCTTATTATTTACCTCATTTATGAAAAGGGCAGTAGTTCATTACTAACCTATTGAGAAGGCCATTTATTAACCTCGAAAAATTTCTCGGTAAATAACAGCTCCCTCCTCAACCTAGGTGTATAATATACTACTTCAATTTTCAAACAGATGCAGATCAACTGTATGACCTATTCTTTTAAATACCTTAAATGTAGATCAGCGGTATGATCCATTCTTTTACATATTGTTGAGGTTTCCAGGTATGATTTATTATTTCAAATTACGAAGACTTGTAAATCAACAGTATGACCTATTCTTTTTACTATTCCTTTATTTATTTGTTCGGCATCTGAAAGTCAGCAGTATGACTTGCTCTTTTAGTACATAGTCTCTCATACATAGTTTCGATCAACAGTATAATCTTTTTTTTACTACTAACATGAGAAAACCTTATTATTTACCTCATTTATGAAAAGGGCAGTAGTTCATTACTAACCTATTGAGAAGGCCATTTATTAACCTCGAAAAATTTCTCGGTAAATAACAGCTCCCTCCTCAACCTAGGTGTATAATATACTACTTCAATTTTCAAACAGATGCAGATCAACTGTATGACCTATTCTTTTAAATACCTTAAATGAAGATCAGCGGTATGATCCATTCTTTTACATATTGTTGAGGTTTCCAGGTATGATTTATTATTTCAAATTACGAAGACTTGTAGATCAACAGTATGACCTATTCTTTTTACTATTCCTTTATTTATTTGTTCGGCATATGAAAGTCAGCAGTATGACTTGCTCTTTTAATACATAGTCTCTCATACATAGTTTCAATCAACAGTATAATCTTTTTTTTTTCTACTAACATGAGAAAACCTTATTATTTACCTCATTTATGAAAAGGGCAGTAGTTCATTACTAACCTATTGAGAAGGCCATTTATTAATCTCGAAAAATTTCTCGGTAAATAACAGCTCCCTCCTCAACCTAGGTGTATAATATACTACTTCAATTTTCAAACAGATGCAGATCAACTGTATGACCTATTCTTTTAAATACCTTAAATGTAGATCAGCGGTATGATCCATTCTTTTACATATTGTTGAGGTTTCCAGGTATGATTTATTATTTCAAATTACGAAGACTTGTAAATCAACAGTATGACCTATTCTTTTTACTATTCTTTTATTTATTTGTTCGGCATCTGAAAGTCAGCAGTATGACTTGCTCTTTTAGTACATAGTCTCTCATACATAGTTTCGATCAACAGTATAATCTTTTTTTTACTACTAACATGAGAAAACCTTATTATTTACCTTATTTATGAAAAGGGCAGTAGTTCATTACTAACCTATTGAGAAGGCCATTTATTAACCTCGAAAAATTTCTCGGTAAATAACAGCTCCCTCCTCAACCTAGGTATATAATAAACTACTTCAATTTTCAAACAGATGCAGATCAACTGTATGACCTATTCTTTAAATACCTTAAATGTAGATCAGCGGTATGATCCATTCTTTTACATATTGTTGAGGTTTCCAGGTATGATTTATTATTTCAAATTACGAAGACTTGTAGATCAACAGTATGACCTATTCTTTTTACTATTCCTTTATTTATTTGTTCGGCATCTGAAAGTCAGCAGTATGACTTGCTCTTTTAGTACATAGTCTCTCATACATAGTTTCGATCAACAGTATAATCTTTTTTTTACTACTAACATGAGAAAACCTTATTATTTACCTCATTTATGAAAAGGGCAGTAGTTCATTACTAACCTATTGAGAAGGCCATTTATTAACCTCGAAAAATTTCTCGGTAAATAACAGCTCCCTCCTCAACCTAGGTGTATAATATACTACTTCAATTT
This sequence comes from Pogonocherus hispidulus, assembly GCA_963924545.1. NCBI lineage: Eukaryota > Metazoa > Arthropoda > Insecta > Coleoptera > Cerambycidae > Pogonocherus > Pogonocherus hispidulus. The sequence goes on from OZ004696.1 coordinate 19,258,485, forward strand.
TCAAACAGATGCAGATCAACTGTATGACCTATTCTTTTAAATACCTTAAATGAAGATCAGCGGTATGATCCATTCTTTTACATATTGTTGAGGTTTCCAGGTATGATTTATTATTTCAAATTACGAAGACTTGTAGATCAACAGTATGACCTATTCTTTTTACTATTCCTTTATTTATTTGTTCGGCATATGAAAGTCAGCAGTATGACTTGCTCTTTTAATACATAGTCTCTCATACATAGTTTCAATCAACAGTATAATCTTTTTTTTTTCTACTAACATGAGAAAACCTTATTATTTACCTCATTTATGAAAAGGGCAGTAGTTCATTACTAACCTATTGAGAAGGCCATTTATTAACCTCGAAAAATTTCTCGGTAAATAACAGCTCCCTCCTCAACCTAGGTGTATAATATACTACTTCAATTTTCAAACAGATGCAGACCAACTGTATGACCTATTCTTTTAAATACCTTAAATGTAGATCAGCGGTATGATCCATTCTTTTACATATTGTTGAGGTTTCCAGTATGATTTATTATTTCAAATTACGAAGATTTTCTAGATCAACAGTATGACCTATTCTTTTTACTATTCCTTTATTTATTTGTTCGGCATCTGAAAGTCAGCAGTATGACTTGTTCTTTTAGTACATAGTCTCTCATACATAGTTTCGATCAACAGTATAATCTTTTTTTTACTACTAACATGAGAAAACCTTATTATTTACCTCATTTATGAAAAGGGCAGTAGTTCATTACTAACCTATTGAGAAGGCCATTTATTAACCTCGAAAAATTTCTCGGTAAATAACAGCTCCCTCCTCAACCTAGGTGTATAATATACTACTTCAATTTTCAAACAGATGCAGATCAACTGTATGACCTATTCTTTTAAATACCTTAAATGTAGATCAGCGGTATGATCCATTCTTTTACATATTGTTGAGGTTTCCAGGTATGATTTATTATTTCAAATTACGAAGACTTGTAGATCAACAGTATGACCTATTCTTTTTACTATTCCTTTATTTATTTGTTCGGCATCTGAAAGTCAGCAGTATGACTTGTTCTTTTAGTACATAGTCTCTCATACATAGTTTCGATCAACAGTATAATCTTTTTTTTACTACTAACATGAGAAAACCTTATTATTTACCTCATTTATGAAAAGGGCAGTAGTTCATTACTAACCTATTGAGAAGGCCATTTATTAACCTCGAAAAATTTCTCGGTAAATAACAGCTCCCTCCTCAACCTAGGTGTATAATATACTACTTCAATTTTCAAACAGATGCAGATCAACTGTATGACCTATTCTTTTAAATACCTTAAATGTAGATCAGCGGTATGATCCATTCTTTTACATATTGTTGAGGTTTCCAGGTATGATTTATTATTTCAAATTACGAAGACTTGTAGATCAACAGTATGACCTATTCTTTTTACTATTCCTTTATTTATTTGTTCGGCATCTGAAAGTCAGCAGTATGACTTGCTCTTTTAGTACATAGTCTCTCATACATAGTTTCGATCAACAGTATAATCTTTTTTTTACTACTAACATGAGAAAACCTTATTATTTACCTCATTTATGAAAAGGGCAGTAGTTCATTACTAACCTATTGAGAAGGCCATTTATTAACCTCGAAAAATTTCTCGGTAAATAACAGCTCCCTCCTCAACCTAGGTGTATAATATACTACTTCAATTTTCAAACAGATGCAGATCAACTGTATGACCTATTCTTTTAAATACCTTAAATGAAGATCAGCGGTATGATCCATTCTTTTACATATTGTTGAGGTTTCCAGGTATGATTTATTATTTCAAATTACGAAGACTTGTAGATCAACAGTATGACCTATTCTTTTTACTATTCCTTTATTTATTTGTTCGGCATATGAAAGTCAGCAGTATGACTTGCTCTTTTAATACATAGTCTCTCATACATAGTTTCAATCAACAGTATAATCTTTTTTTTTTTCTACTAACATGAGAAAACCTTATTATTTACCTCATTTATGAAAAGGGCAGTAGTTCATTACTAACCTATTGAGAAGGCCATTTATTAACCTCGAAAAATTTCTCGGTAAATAACAGCTCCCTCCTCAACCTAGGTGTATAATATACTACTTCAATTTTCAAACAGATGCAGATCAACTGTATGACCTATTCTTTTAAATACCTTAAATGTAGATCAGCGGTATGATCCATTCTTTTACATATTGTTGAGGTTTCCAGGTATGATTTATTATTTCAAATTACGAAGACTTGTAGATCAACAGTATGACCTATTCTTTTTACTATTCCTTTATTTATTTGTTCGGCATCTGAAAGTCAGCAGTATGACTTGTTCTTTTAGTACATAGTCTCTCATACATAGTTTCGATCAACAGTATAATCTTTTTTTTACTACTAACATGAGAAAACCTTATTATTTACCTCATTTATGAAAAGGGCAGTAGTTCATTACTAACCTATTGAGAAGGCCATTTATTAACCTCGAAAAATTTCTCGGTAAATAACAGCTCCCTCCTCAACCTAGGTGTATAATATACTACTTCAATTTTCAAACAGATGCAGATCAACTGTATGACCTATTCTTTTAAATACCTTAAATGTAGATCAGCGGTATGATCCATTCTTTTACATATTGTTGAGGTTTCCAGGTATGATTTATTATTTCAAATTACGAAGACTTGTAAATCAACAGTATGACCTATTCTTTTTACTATTCCTTTATTTATTTGTTCGGCATCTGAAGTCAGCAGTATGACTTGCTCTTTTAGTACATAGTCTCTCATACATAGTTTCGATCAACAGTATAATCTTTTTTTTACTACTAACATGAGAAAACCTTATTATTTACCTCATTTATGAAAAGGGCAGTAGTTCATTACTAACCAATTGAGAAGGCCATTTATTAACCTCGAAAAATTTCTCGGTAAATAACAGCTCCCTCCTCAACCTAGGTATATAATAAACTACTTCAATTTTCAAACAGATGCAGATCAACTGTATGACCTATTCTTTAAATACCTTAAATGTAGATCAGCGGTATGATCCATTCTTTTACATATTGTTGAGGTTTCCAGGTATGATTTATTATTTCAAATTACGATGACTTGTAGATCAACAGTATGACCTATTCTTTTTACTATTCCTTTATTTATTTGTTCGGCATCTGAAAGTCAGCAGTATGACTTGCTCTTTTAGTACATACTCTCTCATACATAGTTTCGATCAACAGTATAATCTTTTTTTTACTATTAACATGAGAAAACCTTATTATTTACCTCATTTATGAAAAGGGCAGTAGTTCATTACTAACCTATTGAGAAGGCCATTTATTAACCTCGAAAAATTTCTCGGTAAATAACAGCTCCCTCCTCAACCTAGGTGTATAATATACTACTTCAATTTTCAAACAGATGCAGATCAACTGTATGACCTATTCTTTTAAATACCTTAAATGTAGACCAGCGGTATGATCCATTCTTTTACATATTGTTGAGGTTTCCAGGTATGATTTATTATTTCAAATTACGAAGACTTGTAGATCAACATATGACCTATTCTTTTTACTATTCCTTTATTTATTTGTTCGGCATCTGAAAGTCAGCAGTATGACTTGCTCTTTTAGTACATAGTCTTTCATACATAGTTTCGATCAACAGTATAATCTTTTTTTTACTACTAACATGAGAAAACCTTATTATTTACCTCATTTATGAAAAGGGCAGTAGTTCATTACTAACCTATTGAGAAGGCCATTTATTAACCTCGAAAAATTTCTCGGTAAATAACAGCTCCCTCCTCAACCTAGGTGTATAATATACTACTTCAATTTTCAAATAGATGCAGATCAACTGTATGACCTATTCTTTTAAATACCTTAAATGAAGATCAGCGGTATGATCCATTCTTTTACATATTGTTGAGGTTTCCAGGTATGATTTATTATTTCAAATTACGAAGACTTGTAGATCAACAGTATGACCTATTCTTTTTACTATTCCTTTATTTATTTGTTCGGCATATGAAAGTCAGCAGTATGACTTGCTCTTTTAATACATAGTCTCTCATACATAGTTTCAATCAACAGTATAATCTTTTTTTTTTACTACTAGCATGAGAAAACCTTATTATTTACCTCATTTATGAAAAGGGCAGTAGTTCATTACTAACCTATTGAGAAGGCCATTTATTAACCTCGAAAAATTTCTCGGTAAATAACAGCTCCCTCCTCAACCTAGGTATATAATAAACTACTTCAATTTTCAAACAGATGCAGATCAACTGTATGACCTATTCTTTAAATACCTTAAATGTAGATCAGCGGTATGATCCATTCTTTTACATATTGTTGAGGTTTCCAGGTATGATTTATTATTTCAAATTACGATGACTTGTAGATCAACAGTATGACCTATTCTTTTTACTATTCCTTTATTTATTTGTTCGGCATCTGAAAGTCAGCAGTATGACTTGCTCTTTTAGTACATAGTCTCTCATACATAGTTTCGATCAACAGTATAATCTTTTTTTTACTATTAACATGAGAAAACCTTATTATTTACCTCATTTATGAAAAGGGCAGTAGTTCATTACTAACCTATTGAGAAGGCCATTTATTAACCTCGAAAAATTTCTCGGTAAATAACAGCTCCCTCCTCAACCTAGGTGTATAATATACTACTTCAATTTTCAAACAGATGCAGATCAACTGTATGACCTATTCTTTTAAATACCTTAAATGTAGATCAGCGGTATGATCCATTCTTTTACATATTGTTGAGGTTTCCAGGTATGATTTATTATTTCAAATTACGAAGACTTGTAAATCAACAGTATGACCTATTCTTTTTACTATTCCTTTATTTATTTGTTCGGCATCTGAAAGTCAGCAGTATGACTTGCTCTTTTAGTACATAGTCTCTCATACATAGTTTCGATCAACAGTATAATCTTTTTTTTACTACTAACATGAGAAAACCTTATTATTTACCTCATTTATGAAAAGGGCAGTAGTTCATTACTAACCTATTGAGAAGGCCATTTATTAACCTCGAAAAATTTCTCGGTAAATAACAGCTCCCTCCTCAACCTAGGTGTATAATATACTACTTCAATTTTCAAACAGATGCAGATCAACTGTATGACCTATTCTTTTAAATACCTTAAATGTAGATCAGCGGTATGATCCATTCTTTTACATATTGTTGAGGTTTCCAGGTATGATTTATTATTTCAAATTACGAAGACTTGTAAATCAACAGTATGACCTATTCTTTTTACTATTCCTTTATTTATTTGTTCGGCATCTGAAAGTCAGCAGTATGACTTGCTCTTTTAGTACATAGTCTCTCATACATAGTTTCGATCAACAGTATAATCTTTTTTTTACTACTAACATGAGAAAACCTTATTATTTACCTCATTTATGAAAAGGGCAGTAGTTCATTACTAACCTATTGAGAAGGCCATTTATTAACCTCGAAAAATTTCTCGGTAAATAACAGCTCCCTCCTCAACCTAGGTGTATAATATACTACTTCAATTTTCAAACAGATGCAGATCAACTGTATGACCTATTCTTTTAAATACCTTAAATGAAGATCAGCGGTATGATCCATTCTTTTACATATTGTTGAGGTTTCCAGGTATGATTTATTATTTCAAATTACGAAGACTTGTAGATCAACAGTATGACCTATTCTTTTTACTATTCCTTTATTTATTTGTTCGGCATATGAAAGTCAGCAGTATGACTTGCTCTTTTAATACATAGTCTCTCATACATAGTTTCCATCAACAGTATAATCTTTTTTTTTTTTCTACTAACATGAGAAAACCTTATTATTTACCTCATTTATGAAAAGGGCAGTAGTTCATTACTAACCTATTGAGAAGGCCATTTATTAACCTCGAAAAATTTCTCGGTAAATAACAGCTCCCTCCTCAACCTAGGTGTATAATATACTACTTCAATTTTCAAACAGATGCAGATCAACTGTATGACCTATTCTTTTAAATACCTTAAATGTAGATCAGCGGTATGATCCATTCTTTTACATATTGTTGAGGTTTCCAGGTATGATTTATTATTTCAAATTACGAAGACTTGTAGATCAACAGTATGACCTATTCTTTTTACTATTCCTTTATTTATTTGTTCGGCATCTGAAAGTCAGCAGTATGACTTGTTCTTTTAGTACATAGTCTCTCATACATAGTTTCGATCAACAGTATAATCTTTTTTTTACTACTAACATGAGAAAACCTTATTATTTACCTCATTTATGAAAAGGGCAGTAGTTCATTACTAACCTATTGAGAAGGCCATTTATTAACCTCGAAAAATTTCTCGGTAAATAACAGCTCCCTCCTCAACCTAGGTATATAATATACTACTTCAATTTTCAAACAGATGCAGATCAACTGTATGACCTATTCTTTTAAATACCTTAAATGTAGATCAGCGGTATGATCCATTCTTTTACATATTGTTGAGGTTTCCAGGTATGATTTATTATTTCAAATTACGAAGACTTGTAGATCAACAGTATGACCTATTCTTTTTACTATTCCTTTATTTATTTGTTCGGCATCTGAAAGTCAGCAGTATGACTTGTCCTTTTAGTACATAGTCTCTCATACATAGTTTCGATCAACAGTATAATCTTTTTTTTACTACTAACATGAGAAAACCTTATTATTTACCTCATTTATGAAAAGGGCAGTAGTTCATTACTAACCTATTGAGAAGGCCATTTATTAACCTCGAAAAATTTCTCGGTAAATAACAGCTCCCTCCTCAACCTAGGTGTATAATATACTACTTCAATTTTCAAACAGATGCAGATCAACTGTATGACCTATTCTTTTAAATACCTTAAATGTAGATCAGCGGTATGATCCATTCTTTTACATATTGTTGAGGTTTCCAGGTATGATTTATTATTTCAAATTACGAAGACTTGTAGATCAACAGTATGACCTATTCTTTTTACTATTCCTTTATTTATTTGTTCGGCATCTGAAAGTCAGCAGTATGACTTGCTCTTTTAGTACATAGTCTCTCATACATAGTTTCGATCAACAGTATAATCTTTTTTTTACTACTAACATGAGAAAACCTTATTATTTACCTCATTTATGAAAAGGGCAGTAGTTCATTACTAACCTATTGAGAAGGCCATTTATTAACCTCGAAAAATTTCTCGGTAAATAACAGCTCCCTCCTCAACCTAGGTGTATAATATACTACTTCAATTTTCAAACAGATGCAGATCAACTGTATGACCTATTCTTTTAAATACCTTAAATGAAGATCAGCGGTATGATCCATTCTTTTACATATTGTTGAGGTTTCCAGGTATGATTTATTATTTCAAATTACGAAGACTTGTAGATCAACAGTATGACCTATTCTTTTTACTATTCCTTTATTTATTTGTTCGGCATATGAAAGTCAGCAGTATGACTTGCTCTTTTAATACATAGTCTCTCATACATAGTTTCAATCAACAGTATAATCTTTTTTTTTTTCTACTAACATGAGAAAACCTTATTATTTACCTCATTTATGAAAAGGGCAGTAGTTCATTACTAACCTATTGAGAAGGCCATTTATTAACCTCGAAAAATTTCTCGGTAAATAACAGCTCCCTCCTCAACCTAGGTGTATAATATACTACTTCAATTTTCAAACAGATGCAGATCAACTGTATGACCTATTCTTTTAAATACCTTAAATGTAGATCAGCGGTATGATCCATTCTTTTACATATTGTTGAGGTTTCCAGGTATGATTTATTATTTCAAATTACGAAGACTTGTAGATCAACAGTATGACCTATTCTTTTTACTATTCCTTTATTTATTTGTTCGGCATCTGAAAGTCAGCAGTATGACTTGTTCTTTTAGTACATAGTCTCTCATACATAGTTTCGATCAACAGTATAATCTTTTTTTTACTACTAACATGAGAAAACCTTATTATTTACCTCATTTATGAAAAGGGCAGTAGTTCATTACTAACCTATTGAGAAGGCCATTTATTAACCTCGAAAAATTTCTCGGTAAATAACAGCTCCCTCCTCAACCTAGGTGTATAATATACTACTTCAATTTTCAAACAGATGCAGATCAACTGTATGACCTATTCTTTTAAATACCTTAAATGTAGATCAGCGGTATGATCCATTCTTTTACATATTGTTGAGGTTTCCAGGTATGATTTATTATTTCAAATTACGAAGACTTGTAGATCAACAGTATGACCTATTCTTTTTACTATTCCTTTATTTATTTGTTCGGCATCTGAAAGTCAGCAGTATGACTTGCTCTTTTAGTACATAGTCTCTCATACATAGTTTCGATCAACAGTATAATCTTTTTTTTACTACTAACATGAGAAAACCTTATTATTTACCTCATTTATGAAAAGGGCAGTAGTTCATTACTAACCTATTGAGAAGGCCATTTATTAACCTCGAAAAATTTCTCGGTAAATAACAGCTCCCTCCTCAACCTAGGTGTATAATATACTACTTCAATTTTCAAACAGATGCAGATCAACTGTATGACCTATTCTTTTAAATACCTTAAATGAAGATCAGCGGTATGATCCATTCTTTTACATATTGTTGAGGTTTCCATTTATGATTTATTATTTCAAATTACGAAGACTTGTAGATCAACAGTATGACCTATTCTTTTTACTATTCCTTTATTTATTTGTTCGGCATATGAAAGTCAGCAGTATGACTTGCTCTTTTAATACATAGTCTCTCATACATAGTTTCAATCAACAGTATAATCTTTTTTTTTTCTACTAACAAGAGAAAACCTTATTATTTACCTCATTTATGAAAAGGGCAGTAGTTCATTACTAACCTATTGAGAAGGCCATTTATTAACCTCGAAAAATTTCTCGGTAAATAACAGCTCCCTCCTCAACCTAGGTGTATAATATACTACTTCAATTTTCAAACAGATGCAGATCAACTGTATGACCTATTCTTTTAAATACCTTAAATGTAGATCAGCGGTATGATCCATTCTTTTACATATTGTTGAGGTTTCCAGGTATGATTTATTATTTCAAATTATGAAGACTTGTAGATCAACAGTATGACCTATTCTTTTTACTATTCCTTTATTTATTTGTTCGGCATCTGAAAGTCAGCAGTATGACTTGTTCTTTTAGTACATAGTCTCTCATACATAGTTTCGATCAACAGTATAATCTTTTTTTTACTACTAACATGAGAAAACCTTATTATTTACCTCATTTATGAAAAGGGCAGTAGTTCATTACTAACCTATTGAGAAGGCCATTTATTAACCTCGAAAAATTTCTCGGTAAATAACAGCTCCCTCCTCAACCTAGGTGTATAATATACTACTTCAATTTTCAAACAGATGCAGATCAACTGTATGACTTATTCTTTTAAATACCTTAAATGTAGATCAGCGGTATGATCCATTCTTTTACATATTGTTGAGGTTTCCAGGTATGATTTATTATTTCAAATTACGAAGACTTGTAAATCAACAGTATGACCTATTCTTTTTACTATTCCTTTATTTATTTGTTCGGCATCTGAAAGTCAGCAGTATGACTTGTTCTTTTAGTACATAGTCTCTCATAAATAGTTTCGATCAACAGTATAATCTTTTTTTTACTACTAACATGAGAAAACCTTATTATTTACCTCATTTATGAAAAGGGCAGTAGTTCATTACTAACCTATTGAGAAGGCCATTTATTAACCTCGAAAAATTTCTCGGTAAATAACAGCTCCTTCCTCAACCTAGGTGTATAATATACTACTTCAATTTTCAAACAGATGCAGATCAACTGTATGACCTATTCTTTTAAATACCTTAAATGTAGATCAGCGGTATGATCCATTCTTTTACATATTGTTGAGGTTTCCAGGTATGATTTATTATTTCAAATTACGAAGACTTGTAGATCAACAGTATGACCTTTTCTTTTTACTATTCCTTTATTTATTTGTTCGGCATCTGAAAGTCAGCAGTATGACTTGTTCTTTTAGTACATAGTCTCTCATACATAGTTTCGATCAACAGTATAATCTTTTTTTTACTACTAACATGAGAAAACCTTATTATTTACCTCATTTATGAAAAGGGCAGTAGTTCATTACTAACCTATTGAGAAGGCCATTTATTAACCTCGAAAAATTTCTCGGTAAATAACAGCTCCCTCCTCAACCTAGGTGTATAATATACTACTTCAATTTTCAAACAGATGCAGATCAACTGTATGACCTATTCTTTTAAATACCTTAAATGTAGATCAGCGGTATGATCCATTCTTTTACATATTGTTGAGATTTCCAGGTATGATTTATTATTTCAAATTACGAAGACTTGTAGATCAACAGTATGACCTATTCTTTTTACTATTCCTTTATTTATTTGTTCGGCATCTGAAAGTCAGCAGTATGACTTGCTCTTTTAGTACATAGTCTCTCATACATAGTTTCGATCAACAGTATAATCTTTTTTTTACTACTAACATGAGAAAACATTATTATTTACCTCATTTATGAAAAGGGCAGTAGTTCATTACTAACCTATTGAGAAGGCCATTTATTAACCTCGAAAAATTTCTCGGTAAATAACAGCTCCCTCCTCAACCTAGGTGTATAATATACTACTTCAATTTTCAAACAGATGCAGATCAACTGTATGACCTATTCTTTTAAATACCTTAAATGAAGATCAGCGGTATGATCCATTCTTTTACATATTGTTGAGGTTTCCAGGTATGATTTATTATTTCAAATTACGAAGACTTGTAGATCAACAGTATGACCTATTCTTTTTACTATTCCTTTATTTATTTGTTCGGCATATGAAAGTCAGCAGTATGACTTGCTCTTTTAATACATAGTCTCTCATACATAGTTTCAATCAACAGTATAATTTTTTTTTTTCTACTAACATGAGAAAACCTTATTATTTACCTCATTTATGAAAAGGGCAGTAGTTCATTACTAACCTATTGAGAAGGCCATTTATTAACCTCGAAAAATTTCTCGGTAAATAACAGCTCCCTCCTCAACCTAGGTGTATAATATACTACTTCAATTTTCAAACAGATGCAGATCAACTGTATGACCTATTCTTTTAAATACCTTAAATGTAGATCAGCGGTATGATCCATTCTTTTACATATTGTTGAGGTTTCCAGGTATGATTTATTATTTCAAATTACGAAGACTTGTAGATCAACAGTATGACCTATTCTTTTTACTATTCCTTTATTTATTTGTTCGGCATCTGAAAGTCAGCAGTATGACTTGTTCTTTTAGTACATAGTCTCTCATACATAGTTTCGATCAACAGTATAATCTTTTTTTTACTACTAACATGAGAAAACATTATTTACCTCATTTATGAAAAGGGCAGTAGTTCATTACTAACCTATTGAGAAGGCCATTTATTAACCTCGAAAAATTTCTCGGTAAATAACAGCTCCCTCCTCAACCTAGGTATATAATATACTACTTCAATTTTCAAACAGATGCAGATCAACTGTATGACCTATTCTTTTAAATACCTTAAATGTAGATCAGCGGTATGATCCATTCTTTTACATATTGTTGAGGTTTCCAGGTATGATTTATTATTTCAAATTACGAAGACTTGTAGATCAACAGTATGACCTATTCTTTTTACTATTCCTTTATTTATTTGTTCGGCATCTGAAAGTCAGCAGTATGACTTGCTCTTTTAGTACATAGTCTCTCATACATAGTTTCGATCAACAGTATAATCTTTTTTTTACTACTAACATGAGAAAACCTTATTATTTACCTCATTTATGAAAAGGGCAGTAGTTCATTACTAACCTATTGAGAAGGCCATTTATTAAACTCGAAAAATTTCTCGGTAAATAACAGCTCCCTCCTCAACCTAGGTATATAATAAACTACTTCAATTTTCAAACAGATGCAGATCAACTGTATGACCTATTCTTTAAATACCTTAAATGTAGATCAGCGGTATGATCCATTCTTTTACATATTGTTGAGGTTTCCAGGTATGATTTATTATTTCAAATTACGATGACTTGTAGATCAACAGTATGACCTATTCTTTTTACTATTCCTTTATTTATTTGTTCGGCATCTGAAAGTCAGCAGTATGACTTGCTCTTTTAGTACATAGTCTCTCATACATAGTTTCGATCAACAGTATAATCTTTTTTTTACTATTAACATGAGAAAACCTTATTATTTACCTCATTTATGAAAAGGGCAGTAGTTCATTACTAACCTATTGAGAAGGCCATTTATTAACCTCGAAAAATTTCTCGGTAAATAACAGGTCCCTCCTCAACCTAGGTGTATAATATACTACTTCAATTTTCAAACAGATGCAGATCAACTGTATGACCTATTCTTTTAAATACCTTAAATGAAGATCAGCGGTATGATCCATTCTTTTACATATTGTTGAGGTTTCCAGGTATGATTTATTATTTCAAATTACGAAGACTTGTAGATCAACAGTATGACCTATTCTTTTTACTATTCCTTTATTTATTTGTTCGGAATATGAAAGTCAGCAGTATGACTTGCTCTTTTAATACATAGTCTCTCATACATAGTTACAATCAACAGTATAATCTTTTTTTTTTACTACTAGCATGAGAAAACCTTATTATTTACCTCATTTATGAAAAGGGCAGTAGTTCATTACTAACCTATTGAGAAGGCCATTTATTAACCTCGAAAAATTTCTCGGTAAATAACAGCTCCCTCCTCAACCTAGGTATATAATAAACTACTTCAATTTTCAAACAGATGCAGATCAACTGTATGACCTATTCTTTAAATACCTTAAATGTAGATCAGCGGTATGATCCATTCTTTTACATATTGTTGAGGTTTCCAGGTATGATTTATTATTTCAAAATACGATGACTTGTAGATCAACAGTATGACCTATTCTTTTTACTATTCCTTTATTTATTTGTTCGGCATCTGAAAGTCAGCAGTATGACTTGCTCTTTTAGTACATAGTCTCTCATACATAGTTTCGATCAACAGTATAATCTTTTTTTTACTATTAACATGAGAAAACCTTATTATTTACCTCATTTATGAAAAGGGCAGTAGTTCATTACTAACCTATTGAGAAGGCCATTTATTAACCTCGAAAAATTTCTCGGTAAATAACAGCTCCCTCCTCAACCTAGGTGTATAATATACTACTTCACTTTTCAAACAGATGCAGATCAACTGTATGACCTATTCTTTTAAATACCTTAAATGTAGATCAGCGGTATGATCCATTCTTTTACATATTGTTGAGGTTTCCAGGTATGATTTATTATTTCAAATTACGAAGACTTGTAGATCAACAGTATGACCTATTCTTTTTACTATTCCTTTATTTATTTGTTCGGCATCTGAAAGTCAGCAGTATGACTTGCTCTTTTAGTACATAGTCTCTCATACATAGTTTCGATCAACAGTATAATCTTTTTTTTACTACTAACATGAGAAAACCTTATTATTTACCTCATTTATGAAAAGGGCAGTAGTTCATTACTAACCTATTGAGAAGGCCATTTATTAACCTCGAAAAATTTCTCGGTAAATAACAGCTCCCTCCTCAACCTAGGTGTATAATATACTACTTCAATTTTCAAACAGATGCAGATCAACTGTATGACTTATTCTTTTAAATACCTTAAATGTAGATCAGCGGTATGATCCATTCTTTTACATATTGTTGAGGTTTCCAGGTATGATTTATTATTTCAAATTACGAAGACTTGTAAATCAACAGTATGACCTATTCTTTTTACTATTCCTTTATTTATTTGTTCGGCATCTGAAAGTCAGCAGTATGACTTGTTCTTTTAGTACATAGTCTCTCATAAATAGTTTCGATCAACAGTATAATCTTTTTTTTACTACTAACATGAGAAAACCTTATTATTTACCTCATTTATGAAAAGGGCAGTAGTTCATTACTAACCTATTGAGAAGGCCATTTATTAACCTCGAAAAATTTCTCGGTAAATAACAGCTCCCTCCTCAACCTAGGTGTATAATATACTACTTCAATTTTCAAACAGATGCAGATCAACTGTATGACCTATTCTTTTAAATACCTTAAATGAAGATCAGCGGTATGATCCATTCTTTTACATATTGTTGAGGTTTCCATTTATGATTTATTATTTCAAATTACGAAGACTTGTAGATCAACAGTATGACCTATTCTTTTTACTATTCCTTTATTTATTTGTTCGGCATATGAAAGTCAGCAGTATGACTTGCTCTTTTAATACATAGTCTCTCATACATAGTTTCAATCAACAGTATAATCTTTTTTTTTCTACTAACATGAGAAAACCTTATTATTTACCTCATTTATGAAAAGGGCAGTAGTTCATTACTAACCTATTGAGAAGGCCATTTATTAACCTCGAAAAATTTCTCGGTAAATAACAGCTCCCTCCTCAACCTAGGTGTATAATATACTACTTCAATTTTCAAACAGATGCAGATCAACTGTATGACCTATTCTTTTAAATACCTTAAATGTAGATCAGCGGTATGATCCATTCTTTTACATATTGTTGAGGTTTCCAGGTATGATTTATTATTTCAAATTACGAAGACTTGTAGATCAACAGTATGACCTATTCTTTTTACTATTCCTTTATTTATTTGTTCGGCATCTGAAAGTCAGCAGTATGACTTGTTCTTTTAGTACATAGTCTCTCATACATAGTTTCGATCAACAGTATAATCTTTTTTTTACTACTAACATGAGAAAACCTTATTATTTACCTCATTTATGAAAAGGGCAGTAGTTCATTACTAACCTATTGAGAAGGCCATTTATTAACCTCGAAAAATTTCTCGGTAAATAACAGCTCCCTCCTCAACCTAGGTGTATAATATACTACTTCAATTTTCAAACGGGTGCAGATCAACTGTATGACCTATTCTTTTAAATACCTTAAATGAAGATCAGCGGTATGATCCATTCTTTTACATATTGTTGAGGTTTCCAGGTATGATTTATTATTTCAAATTACGAAGACTTGTAGATCAACAGTATGACCTATTCTTTTTACTATTCCTTTATTTATTTGTTCGGCATATGAAAGTCAGCAGTATGACTGGCTCTTTTAGTACATAGTCTCTCATACATAGTTTCCATCAACAGTATAATCTTTTTTTTACTACTAACATGAGAAAACCTTATTATTTACCTCATTTATGAAAAGGGCAGTAGTTCATTACTAACCTATTGAGAAGGCCATTTATTAACCTCGAAAAATTTCTCGGTAAATAACAGCTCCCTCCTCAACCTAGGTGTATAATATACTACTTCAATTTTCAAACAGATGCAGATCAACTGTATGACCTATTCTTTTAAATACCTTAAATGTAGACCAGCGGTATGATCCATTCTTTTACATATTGTTGAGGTTTCCAGGTATGATTTATTATTTCAAATTACGAAGACTTGTAGATCAACAGTATGACCTATTCTTTTTACTATTCCTTTATTTATTTGTTCGGCATATGAAAGTCAGCAGTATGAATTGCTCTTTTAATACATAGTCTCTCATACATAGTTTCAATCAACAGTATAATCTTTTTTTTTTCTACTAACATGAGAAAACCTTATTATTTACCTCATTTATGAAAAGGGCAGTAGTTCATTACTAACCTATTGAGAAGGCCATTTATTAACCTCGAAAAATTTCTCGGTAAATAACAGCTCCCTCCTCAACCTAGGTGTATAATATACTACTTCAATTTTCAAACAGATGCAGATCAACTGTATGACCTATTCTTTTAAATACCTTAAATGAAGATCAGCGGTATGATCCATTCTTTTACATATTGTTGAGGTTTCCAGGTATGATTTATTATTTCAAATTACGAAGACTTGTAGATCAACAGTATGACCTATTCTTTTTACTATTCCTTTATTTATTTGTTCGGCATCTGAAAGTCAGCAGTATGACTTGTTCTTTTAGTACATAGTCTCTCATACATAGTTTCGATCAACAGTATAATCTTTTTTTTACTACTAACATGAGAAAACCTTATTATTTACCTCATTTATGAAAAGGGCAGTAGTTCATTACTAACCTATTGAGAAGGCCATTTATTAACCTCGAAAAATTTCTCGGTAAATAACAGCTCCCTCCTCAACCTAGGTGTATAATATACTACTTCAATTTTCAAACAGATGCAGATCAACTGTATGACCTATTCTTTTAAATACCTTAAATGTAGATCAGCGGTATGATCCATTCTTTTACATATTGTTGAGGTTTCCAGGTATGATTTATTATTTCAAATTACGAAGACTTGTAGATCAACAGTATGACCTATTCTTTTTACTATTCCTTTATTTATTTGTTCGGCATCTGAAAGTCAGCAGTATGACTTGCTCTTTTAGTACATAGTCTCTCATACATAGTTTCGATCAACAGTATAATCTTTTTTTTACTACTAACATGAGAAAACCTTATTATTTACCTCATTTATGAAAAGGGCAGTAGTTCATTACTAACCTATTGAGAAGGCCATTTATTAACCTCGAAAAATTTCTCGGTAAATAACAGCTCCCTCCTCAACCTAGGTGTATAATATACTACTTCAATTTTCAAACAGATGCAGATCAACTGTATGACCTATTCTTTTAAATACCTTAAATGAAGATCAGCGGTATGATCCATTCTTTTACATATTGTTGAGGTTTCCAGGTATGATTTATTATTTCAAATTACGAAGACTTGTAGATCAACAGTATGACCTATTCTTTTTACTATTCCTTTATTTATTTGTTCGGCATATGAAAGTCAGCAGTATGACTTGCTCTTTTAATACATAGTCTCTCATACATAGTTTCAATCAACAGTATAATCTTTTTTTTTTTTCTACTAACATGAGAAAACCTTATTATTTACCTCATTTATGAAAAGGGCAGTAGTTCATTACTAACCTATTGAGAAGGCCATTTATTAACCTCGAAAAATTTCTCGGTAAATAACAGCTCCCTCCTCAACCTAGGTGTATAATATACTACTTCAATTTTCAAACAGATGCAGATCAACTGTATGACCTATTCTTTTAAATACCTTAAATGTAGATCAGCGGTATGATCCATTCTTTTACATATTGTTGAGGTTTCCAGGTATGATTTATTATTTCAAATTACGAAGACTTGTAGATCAACAGTATGACCTATTCTTTTTACTATTCCTTTATTTATTTGTTCGGCATCTGAAAGTCAGCAGTATGACTTGCTCTTTTAGTACATAGTCTCTCATACATAGTTTCGATCAACAGTATAATCTTTTTTTTACTACTAACATGAGAAAACCTTATTATTTACCTCATTTATGAAAAGGGCAGTAGTTCATTACTAACCTATTGAGAAGGTCATTTATTAACCTCGAAAAATTTCTCGGTAAATAACAGCTCCCTCCTCAACCTAGGTGTATAATATACTACTTCAATTTTCAAACAGATGCAGATCAACTGTATGACCTATTCTTTTAAATACCTTAAATAAAGATCAGCGGTATGATCCATTCTTTTACATATTGTTGAGGTTTCCAGGTATGATTTATTATTTCAAATTACGAAGACTTGTAGATCAACAGTATGACCTATTCTTTTTACTATTCCTTTATTTATTTGTTCGGCATATGAAAGTCAGCAGTATGACTTGCTCTTTTAATACATAGTCTCTCATACATAGTTTCAATCAACAGTATAATCTTTTTTTTTTTCTACTAACATGAGAAAACCTTATTATTTACCTCATTTATGAAAAGGGCAGTAGTTCATTACTAACCTATTGAGAAGGCCATTTATTAACCTCGAAAAATTTCTCGGTAAATAACAGCTCCCTCCTCAACCTAGGTGTATAATATACTACTTCAATTTTCAAACAGATGCAGATCAACTGTATGACCTATTCTTTTAAATACCTTAAATGTAGATCAGCGGTATGATCCATTCTTTTACATATTGTTGAGGTTTCCAGGTATGATTTATTATTTCAAATTACGAAGACTTGTAGATCAACAGTATGACCTATTCTTTTTACTATTCCTTTATTTATTTGTTCGGCATCTGAAAGTCAGCAGTATGACTTGTTCTTTTAGTACATAGTCTCTCATACATAGTTTCGATCAACAGTATAATCTTTTTTTTACTACTAACATGAGAAAACCTTATTATTTACCTCATTTATGAAAAGGGCAGTAGTTCATTACTAACCTATTGAGAAGGCCATTTATTAACCTCGAAAAATTTCTCGGTAAATAACAGCTCCCTCCTCAACCTAGGTGTATAATATACTACTTCAATTTTCAAACGGATGCAGATCAACTGTATGACCTATTCTTTTAAATACCTTAAATGAAGATCAGCGGTATGATCCATTCTTTTACATATTGTTGAGGTTTCCAGGTATGATTTATTATTTCAAATTACGAAGACTTGTAGATCAACAGTATGACCTATTCTTTTTACTATTCCTTTATTTATTTGTTCGGCATATGAAAGTCAGCAGTATGACTGGCTCTTTTAATACATAGTCTCTCATACATAGTTTCCATCAACAGTATAATCTTTTTTTTACTACTAACATGAGAAAACCTTATTATTTACCTCATTTATGAAAAGGGCAGTAGTTCATTACTAACCTATTGAGAAGGCCATTTATTAACCTCGAAAAATTTCTCGGTAAATAACAGCTCCCTCCTCAACCTAGGTGTATAATATACTACTTCAATTTTCAAACAGATGCAGATCAACTGTATGACCTATTCTTTTAAATACCTTAAATGTAGACCAGCGGTATGATCCATTCTTTTACATATTGTTGAGGTTTCCAGGTATGATTTATTATTTCAAATTACGAAGACTTGTAGATCAACAGTATGACCTATTCTTTTTACTATTCCTTTATTTATTTGTTCGGCATATGAAAGTCAGCAGTATGAATTGCTCTTTTAATACATAGTCTCTCATACATAGTTTCAATCAACAGTATAATCTTTTTTTTTTCTACTAACATGAGAAAACCTTATTATTTACCTCATTTATGAAAAGGGCAGTAGTTCATTACTAACCTATTGAGAAGGCCATTTATTAACCTCGAAAAATTTCTCGGTAAATAACAGCTCCCTCCTCAACCTAGGTGTATAATATACTACTTCAATTTTCAAACAGATGCAGATCAACTGTATGACCTATTCTTTTAAATACCTTAAATGAAGATCAGCGGTATGATCCATTCTTTTACATATTGTTGAGGTTTCCAGGTATGATTTATTATTTCAAATTACGAAGACTTGTAGATCAACAGTATGACCTATTCTTTTTACTATTCCTTTATTTATTTGTTCGGCATATGAAAGTCAGCAGTATGACTTGCTCTTTTAATACATAGTCTCTCATACATAGTTTCAATCAACAGTATAATCTTTTTTTTTTTTTTTACCAACATGAGAAAACCTTATTATTTACCTCATTTATGAAAAGGGCAGTAGTTCATTACTAACCTATTGAGAAGGCCATTTATTAACCTCGAAAAATTTCTCGGTAAATAACAGCTCCCTCCTCAACCTAGGTGTATAATATACTACTTCAATTTTCAAACAGATGCAGATCAACTGTATGACCTATTCTTTTAAATACCTTAAATGTAGATCAGCGGTATGATCCATTCTTTTACATATTGTTGAGGTTTCCAGGTATGATTTATTATTTCAAATTACGAAGACTTGTAGATCAACAGTATGACCTATTCTTTTTACTATTCCTTTATTTATTTGTTCGGCATCTGAAAGTCAGCAGTATGACTTGTTCTTTTAGTACATAGTCTCTCATACATAGTTTCGATCAACAGTATAATCTTTTTTTTACTACTAACATGAGAAAACCTTATTATTTACCTCATTTATGAAAAGGGCAGTAGTTCATTACTAACCTATTGAGAAGGCCATTTATTAACCTCGAAAAATTTCTCGGTAAATAACAGCTCCCTCCTCAACCTAGGTGTATAATATACTACTTCAATTTTCAAACGGATGCAGATCAACTGTATGACCTATTCTTTTAAATACCTTAAATGAAGATCAGCGGTATGATCCATTCTTTTACATATTGTTGAGGTTTCCAGGTATGATTTATTATTTCAAATTACGAAGACTTGTAGATCAACAGTATGACCTATTCTTTTTACTATTCCTTTATTTATTTGTTCGGCATATGAAAGTCAGCAGTATGACTGGCTCTTTTAGTACATAGTCTCTCATACATAGTTTCCATCAACAGTATAATCTTTTTTTTACTACTAACATGAGAAAACCTTATTATTTACCTCATTTATGAAAAGGGCAGTAGTTCATTACTAACCTATTGAGAAGGCCATTTATTAACCTCGAAAAATTTCTCGGTAAATAACAGCTCCCTCCTCAACCTAGGTGTATAATATACTACTTCAATTTTCAAACAGATGCAGATCAACTGTATGACCTATTCTTTTAAATACCTTAAATGTAGACCAGCGGTATGATCCATTCTTTTACATATTGTTGAGGTTTCCAGGTATGATTTATTATTTCAAATTACGAAGACTTGTAGATCAACAGTATGACCTATTCTTTTTACTATTCCTTTATTTATTTGTTCGGCATATGAAAGTCAGCAGTATGAATTGCTCTTTTAATACATAGTCTCTCATACATAGTTTCAATCAACAGTATAATCTTTTTTTTTTCTACTAACATGAGAAAACCTTATTATTTACCTCATTTATGAAAAGGGCAGTAGTTCATTACTAACCTATTGAGAAGGCCATTTATTAACCTCGAAAAATTTCTCGGTAAATAACAGCTCCCTCCTCAACCTAGGTGTATAATATACTACTTCAATTTTCAAACAGATGCAGATCAACTGTATGACCTATTCTTTTAAATACCTTAAATGAAGATCAGCGGTATGATCCATTCTTTTACATATTGTTGAGGTTTCCAGGTATGATTTATTATTTCAAATTACGAAGACTTGTAGATCAACAGTATGACCTATTCTTTTTACTATTCCTTTATTTATTTGTTCGGCATCTGAAAGTCAGCAGTATGACTTGTTCTTTTAGTACATAGTCTCTCATACATAGTTTCGATCAACAGTATAATCTTTTTTTTACTACTAACATGAGAAAACCTTATTATTTACCTCATTTATGAAAAGGGCAGTAGTTCATTACTAACCTATTGAGAAGGCCATTTATTAACCTCGAAAAATTTCTCGGTAAATAACAGCTCCCTCCTCAACCTAGGTGTATAATATACTACTTCAATTTTCAAACAGATGCAGATCAACTGTATGACCTATTCTTTTAAATACCTTAAATGTAGATCAGCGGTATGATCCATTCTTTTACATATTGTTGAGGTTTCCAGGTATGATTTATTATTTCAAATTACGAAGACTTGTAGATCAACAGTATGACCTATTCTTTTTACTATTCCTTTATTTATTTGTTCGGCATCTGAAAGTCAGCAGTATGACTTGTTCTTTTAGTACATAGTCTCTCATACATAGTTTCGATCAACAGTATAATCTTTTTTTTACTACTAACATGAGAAAACCTTATTATTTACCTCATTTATGAAAAGGGCAGTAGTTCATTACTAACCTATTGAGAAGGCCATTTATTAACCTCGAAAAATTTCTCGGTAAATAACAGCTCCCTCCTCAACCTAGGTGTATAATATACTACTTCAATTTTCAAACGGATGCAGATCAACTGTATGACCTATTCTTTTAAATACCTTAAATGAAGATCAGCGGTATGATCCATTCTTTTACATATTGTTGAGGTTTCCAGGTATGATTTATTATTTCAAATTACGAAGACTTGTAGATCAACAGTATGACCTATTCTTTTTACTATTCCTTTATTTATTTGTTCGGCATATGAAAGTCAGCAGTATGACTGGCTCTTTTAATACATAGTCTCTCATACATAGTTTCCATCAACAGTATAATCTTTTTTTTACTACTAACATGAGAAAACCTTATTATTTACCTCATTTATGAAAAGGGCAGTAGTTCATTACTAACCTATTGAGAAGGCCATTTATTAACCTCGAAAAATTTCTCGGTAAATAACAGCTCCCTCCTCAACCTAGGTGTATAATATACTACTTCAATTTTCAAACAGATGCAGATCAACTGTATGACCTATTCTTTTAAATACCTTAAATGTAGACCAGCGGTATGATCCATTCTTTTACATATTGTTGAGGTTTCCAGGTATGATTTATTATTTCAAATTACGAAGACTTGTAGATCAACAGTATGACCTATTCTTTTTACTATTCCTTTATTTATTTGTTCGGCATATGAAAGTCAGCAGTATGAATTGCTCTTTTAATACATAGTCTCTCATACATAGTTTCAATCAACAGTATAATCTTTTTTTTTTCTACTAACATGAGAAAACCTTATTATTTACCTCATTTATGAAAAGGGCAGTAGTTCATTACTAACCTATTGAGAAGGCCATTTATTAACCTCGAAAAATTTCTCGGTAAATAACAGCTCCCTCCTCAACCTAGGTGTATAATATACTACTTCAATTTTCAAACAGATGCAGATCAACTGTATGACCTATTCTTTTAAATACCTTAAATGAAGATCAGCGGTATGATCCATTCTTTTACATATTGTTGAGGTTTCCAGGTATGATTTATTATTTCAAATTACGAAGACTTGTAGATCAACAGTATGACCTATTCTTTTTACTATTCCTTTATTTATTTGTTCGGCATATGAAAGTCAGCAGTATGACTTGCTCTTTTAATACATAGTCTCTCATACATAGTTTCAATCAACAGTATAATCTTTTTTTTTTTTTTTACCAACATGAGAAAACCTTATTATTTACCTCATTTATGAAAAGGGCAGTAGTTCATTACTAACCTATTGAGAAGGCCATTTATTAACCTCGAAAAATTTCTCGGTAAATAACAGCTCCCTCCTCAACCTAGGTGTATAATATACTACTTCAATTTTCAAACAGATGCAGATCAACTGTATGACCTATTCTTTTAAATACCTTAAATGTAGATCAGCGGTATGATCCATTCTTTTACATATTGTTGAGGTTTCCAGGTATGATTTATTATTTCAAATTACGAAGACTTGTAGATCAACAGTATGACCTATTCTTTTTACTATTCCTTTATTTATTTGTTCGGCATCTGAAAGTCAGCAGTATGACTTGTTCTTTTAGTACATAGTCTCTCATACATAGTTTCGATCAACAGTATAATCTTTTTTTTACTACTAACATGAGAAAACCTTATTATTTACCTCATTTATGAAAAGGGCAGTAGTTCATTACTAACCTATTGAGAAGGCCATTTATTAACCTCGAAAAATTTCTCGGTAAATAACAGCTCCCTCCTCAACCTAGGTGTATAATATACTACTTCAATTTTCAAACGGATGCAGATCAACTGTATGACCTATTCTTTTAAATACCTTAAATGAAGATCAGCGGTATGATCCATTCTTTTACATATTGTTGAGGTTTCCAGGTATGATTTATTATTTCAAATTACGAAGACTTGTAGATCAACAGTATGACCTATTCTTTTTACTATTCCTTTATTTATTTGTTCGGCATATGAAAGTCAGCAGTATGACTGGCTCTTTTAGTACATAGTCTCTCATACATAGTTTCCATCAACAGTATAATCTTTTTTTTACTACTAACATGAGAAAACCTTATTATTTACCTCATTTATGAAAAGGGCAGTAGTTCATTACTAACCTATTGAGAAGGCCATTTATTAACCTCGAAAAATTTCTCGGTAAATAACAGCTCCCTCCTCAACCTAGGTGTATAATATACTACTTCAATTTTCAAACAGATGCAGATCAACTGTATGACCTATTCTTTTAAATACCTTAAATGTAGACCAGCGGTATGATCCATTCTTTTACATATTGTTGAGGTTTCCAGGTATGATTTATTATTTCAAATTACGAAGACTTGTAGATCAACAGTATGACCTATTCTTTTTACTATTCCTTTATTTATTTGTTCGGCATATGAAAGTCAGCAGTATGAATTGCTCTTTTAATACATAGTCTCTCATACATAGTTTCAATCAACAGTATAATCTTTTTTTTTTCTACTAACATGAGAAAACCTTATTATTTACCTCATTTATGAAAAGGGCAGTAGTTCATTACTAACCTATTGAGAAGGCCATTTATTAACCTCGAAAAATTTCTCGGTAAATAACAGCTCCCTCCTCAACCTAGGTGTATAATATACTACTTCAATTTTCAAACAGATGCAGATCAACTGTATGACCTATTCTTTTAAATACCTTAAATGAAGATCAGCGGTATGATCCATTCTTTTACATATTGTTGAGGTTTCCAGGTATGATTTATTATTTCAAATTACGAAGACTTGTAGATCAACAGTATGACCTATTCTTTTTACTATTCCTTTATTTATTTGTTCGGCATCTGAAAGTCAGCAGTATGACTTGTTCTTTTAGTACATAGTCTCTCATACATAGTTTCGATCAACAGTATAATCTTTTTTTTACTACTAACATGAGAAAACCTTATTATTTACCTCATTTATGAAAAGGGCAGTAGTTCATTACTAACCTATTGAGAAGGCCATTTATTAACCTCGAAAAATTTCTCGGTAAATAACAGCTCCCTCCTCAACCTAGGTGTATAATATACTACTTCAATTTTCAAACAGATGCAGATCAACTGTATGACCTATTCTTTTAAATACCTTAAATGTAGATCAGCGGTATGATCCATTCTTTTACATATTGTTGAGGTTTCCAGGTATGATTTATTATTTCAAATTACGAAGACTTGTAGATCAACAGTATGACCTATTCTTTTTACTATTCCTTTATTTATTTGTTCGGCATCTGAAAGTCAGCAGTATGACTTGTTCTTTTAGTACATAGTCTCTCATACATAGTTTCGATCAACAGTATAATCTTTTTTTTACTACTAACATGAGAAAACCTTATTATTTACCTCATTTATGAAAAGGGCAGTAGTTCATTACTA
Source organism: Pogonocherus hispidulus (assembly GCA_963924545.1). NCBI lineage: Eukaryota > Metazoa > Arthropoda > Insecta > Coleoptera > Cerambycidae > Pogonocherus > Pogonocherus hispidulus. Next base: position 19,283,665 of record OZ004696.1, read on the forward strand.
ACCTATTGAGAAGGCCATTTATTAACCTCGAAAAATTTCTCGGTAAATAACAGCTCCCTCCTCAACCTAGGTGTATAATATACTACTTCAATTTTCAAACGGATGCAGATCAACTGTATGACCTATTCTTTTAAATACCTTAAATGAAGATCAGCGGTATGATCCATTCTTTTACATATTGTTGAGGTTTCCAGGTATGATTTATTATTTCAAATTACGAAGACTTGTAGATCAACAGTATGACCTATTCTTTTTACTATTCCTTTATTTATTTGTTCGGCATATGAAAGTCAGCAGTATGACTGGCTCTTTTAATACATAGTCTCTCATACATAGTTTCCATCAACAGTATAATCTTTTTTTTACTACTAACATGAGAAAACCTTATTATTTACCTCATTTATGAAAAGGGCAGTAGTTCATTACTAACCTATTGAGAAGGCCATTTATTAACCTCGAAAAATTTCTCGGTAAATAACAGCTCCCTCCTCAACCTAGGTGTATAATATACTACTTCAATTTTCAAACAGATGCAGATCAACTGTATGACCTATTCTTTTAAATACCTTAAATGTAGACCAGCGGTATGATCCATTCTTTTACATATTGTTGAGGTTTCCAGGTATGATTTATTATTTCAAATTACGAAGACTTGTAGATCAACAGTATGACCTATTCTTTTTACTATTCCTTTATTTATTTGTTCGGCATATGAAAGTCAGCAGTATGAATTGCTCTTTTAATACATAGTCTCTCATACATAGTTTCAATCAACAGTATAATCTTTTTTTTTTCTACTAACATGAGAAAACCTTATTATTTACCTCATTTATGAAAAGGGCAGTAGTTCATTACTAACCTATTGAGAAGGCCATTTATTAACCTCGAAAAATTTCTCGGTAAATAACAGCTCCCTCCTCAACCTAGGTGTATAATATACTACTTCAATTTTCAAACAGATGCAGATCAACTGTATGACCTATTCTTTTAAATACCTTAAATGAAGATCAGCGGTATGATCCATTCTTTTACATATTGTTGAGGTTTCCAGGTATGATTTATTATTTCAAATTACGAAGACTTGTAGATCAACAGTATGACCTATTCTTTTTACTATTCCTTTATTTATTTGTTCGGCATATGAAAGTCAGCAGTATGACTTGCTCTTTTAATACATAGTCTCTCATACATAGTTTCAATCAACAGTATAATCTTTTTTTTTTTTTTTACCAACATGAGAAAACCTTATTATTTACCTCATTTATGAAAAGGGCAGTAGTTCATTACTAACCTATTGAGAAGGCCATTTATTAACCTCGAAAAATTTCTCGGTAAATAACAGCTCCCTCCTCAACCTAGGTGTATAATATACTACTTCAATTTTCAAACAGATGCAGATCAACTGTATGACCTATTCTTTTAAATACCTTAAATGTAGATCAGCGGTATGATCCATTCTTTTACATATTGTTGAGGTTTCCAGGTATGATTTATTATTTCAAATTACGAAGACTTGTAGATCAACAGTATGACCTATTCTTTTTACTATTCCTTTATTTATTTTTTCGGCATCTGAAAGTCAGCAGTATGACTTGTTCTTTTAGTACATAGTCTCTCATGCATAGTTTCGATCAACAGTATAATCTTTTTTTTACTACTAACATGAGAAAACCTTATTATTTACCTCATTTATGAAAAGGGCAGTAGTTCATTACTAACCTATTGAGAAGGCCATTTATTAACCTCGAAAAATTTCTCGGTAAATAACAGCTCCCTCCTCAACCTAGGTATATAATATACTACTTCAATTTTCAAACAGATGCAGATCAACTGTATGACCTATTCTTTTAAATACCTTAAATGTAGATCAGCGGTATGATCCATTCTTTTACATATTGTTGAGGTTTCCAGGTATGATTTATTATTTCAAATTACGATGACTTGTAGATCAACAGTATGACCTATTCTTTTTACTATTCCTTTATTTATTTGTTCGGTATCTGAAAGTCAGCAGTATGACTTGCTCTTTTAGTACATAGTCTCTCATACATAGTTTCGATCAACAGTATAATTTTTTTTTTACTACTAACATGAGAAAACCTTATTATTTACCTCATTTATGAAAAGGGCAGTAGTTCATTACTAACCTATTGAGAAGGCCATTTATTAACCTCAAAAAATTTCTCGGTAAATAACAGCTCCCTCCTCAACCTAGGTGTATAATATACTACTTCAATTTTCAAACAGATGCAGATCAACTGTATGAGCTATTCTTTTAAATACCTTAAATGTAGATCAGCGGTATGATCCATTCTTTTACATATTGTTGAGGTTTCCAGGTATGATTTATTATTTCAAATTACGAAGACTTGTAGATCAACAGTATGACCTATTCTTTTTACTATTCCTTTATTTATTTGTTCGGCATCTGAAAGTCAGCAGTATGACTTGCTCTTTTAGTACATAGTTTCTCATACATAGTTTCGATCAACAGTATAATCTTTTTTTTACTACTAACATGAGAAAACCTTATTATTTACCTCATTTATGAATAGGGCAGTAGTTCATTACTAACCTATTGAGAAGGCCATTTATTAACCTCGAAAAATTTCTCGGTAAATAACAGCTCCCTCCTCAACCTAGGTATATAATAATATACTACTTCAATTTTCAAACAGATGCAGATCAACTGTATGACCTATTCTTTTAAATACCTTAAATGTAGATCAGCGGTATGATCCATTCTTTTACATATTGTTGAGGTTTCCAGGTATGATTTATTATTTCAAATTACGAAGACTTCCTCTTTTAGTACATAGTCTCTCATACATAGTTTCGATCAACAGTATAATCTTTTTTTTACTACTAACATGAGAAAACCTTATTATTTACCTCATTTATGAAAAGGGCAGTAGTTCATTACTAACCTATTGAGAAGGCCATTTATTAACCTCGAAAAATTTCTCGGTAAATAACAGCTCCCTCCTCAACCTAGGTGTATAATATACTACTTCAATTTTCAAACAGATGCAGATCAACTGTATGACCTATTCTTTTAAATACCTTAAATGTAGATCAGCGGTATGATCCATTCTTTTACATATTGTTGAGGTTTCCAGGTATGATTTATTATTTCAAATTACGAAGACTTGTAGATCAACAGTATGACCTATTCTTTTTACTATTCCTTTATTTATTTGTTCGGCATCTGAAAGTCAGCAGTATGACTTGCTCTTTTAGTACATAGTCTCTCATACATAGTTTCGATCAACAGTATAATCTTTTTTTAATACTAACATGAGAAAACCTTATTATTTACCTCATTTATGAAAAGGGCAGTAGTTCATTACTAACCTATTGAGAAGGCCATTTATTAACCTCGAAAAATTTCTCGGTAAATAACAGCTCCCTCCTCAACCTAGGTGTATAATATACTACTTCAATTTTCAAACAGATGCAGATCAACTGTATGACCTATTCTTTTAAATACCTTAAATGTAGATCAGCGGTATGATCCATTCTTTTACATATTGTTGAGGTTTCCAGGTATGATTTATTATTTCAAATTACGAAGACTTGTAGATCAACAGTATGACCTATTCTTTTTACTATTCCTTTATTTATTTGTTCGGCATCTGAAAGTCAGCAGTATGACTTGCTCTTTTAGTACATAGTCTCTCATACATAGTTTCGATCAACAGTATAATCTTTTTTTTACTACTAACATGAGAAAACCTTATTATTTACCTCATTTATGAAAAGGGCAGTTGTTCATTACTAACCTATTGAGAAGGCCATTTATTAACCTCGAAAAATTTCTCGGTAAATAACAGCTCCCTCCTCAACCTAGGTGTATAATATACTACTTCAATTTTCAAACAGATGCAGATCAACTGTATGACCTATTCTTTTAAATACCTTAAATGTAGATCAGCGGTATGATCCATTCTTTTACATATTGTTGAGGTTTCCAGGTATGATTTATTATTTCAAATTACGAAGACTTGTAGATCAACAGTATGACCTATTCTTTTTACTATTCCTTTATTTATTTGTTCGGCATCTGAAAGTCAGCAGTATGACTTGCTCTTTTAGTACATAGTCTCTCATACATAGTTTCGATCAACAGTATAATCTTTTTTTTACTACTAACATGAGAAAACCTTATTATTTACCTCATTTATGAAAAGGGCAGTAGTTCATTACTAACCTATTGAGAAGGCCATTTATTAACCTCGAAAAATTTCTCGGTAAATAACAGCTCCCTCCTCAACCTAGGTGTATAATATACTACTTCAATTTTCAAACGGATGCAGATCAACTGTATGACCTATTCTTTTAAATACCTTAAATGAAGATCAGCGGTATGATCCATTCTTTTACATATTGTTGAGGTTTCCAGGTATGATTTATTATTTCAAATTACGAAGACTTGTAGATCAACAGTATGACCTATTCTTTTTACTATTCCTTTATTTATTTGTTCGGCATATGAAAGTCAGCAGTATGACTGGCTCTTTTAATACATAGTCTCTCATACATAGTTTCCATCAACAGTATAATCTTTTTTTTACTACTAACATGAGAAAACCTTATTATTTACCTCATTTATGAAAAGGGCAGTAGTTCATTACTAACCTATTGAGAAGGCCATTTATTAACCTCGAAAAATTTCTCGGTAAATAACAGCTCCCTCCTCAACCTAGGTGTATAATATACTACTTCAATTTTCAAACAGATGCAGATCAACTGTATGACCTATTCTTTTAAATACCTTAAATGAAGATCAGCGGTATGATCCATTCTTTTACATATTGTTGAGGTTTCCAGGTATGATTTATTATTTCAAATTACGAAGACTTGTAGATCAACAGTATGACCTATTCTTTTTACTATTCCTTTATTTATTTGTTCGGCATCTGAAAGTCAGCAGTATGACTTGTTCTTTTAGTACATAGTCTCTCATACATAGTTTCGATCAACAGTATAATCTTTTTTTTACTACTAACATGAGAAAACCTTATTATTTACCTCATTTATGAAAAGGGCAGTAGTTCATTACTAACCTATTGAGAAGGCCATTTATTAACCTCGAAAAATTTCTCGGTAAATAACAGCTCCCTCCTCAACCTAGGTGTATAATATACTACTTCAATTTTCAAACAGATGCAGATCAACTGTATGACCTATTCTTTTAAATACCTTAAATGTAGATCAGCGGTATGATCCATTCTTTTACATATTGTTGAGGTTTCCAGGTATGATTTATTATTTCAAATTACGAAGACTTGTAGATCAACAGTATGACCTATTCTTTTTACTATTCCTTTATTTATTTGTTCGGCATCTGAAAGTCAGCAGTATGACTTGTTCTTTTAGTACATAGTCTCTCATACATAGTTTCGATCAACAGTATAATCTTTTTTTTACTACTAACATGAGAAAACCTTATTATTTACCTCATTTATGAAAAGGGCAGTAGTTCATTACTAACCTATTGAGAAGGCCATTTATTAACCTCGAAAAATTTCTCGGTAAATAACAGCTCCCTCCTCAACCTAGGTGTATAATATACTACTTCAATTTTCAAACGGATGCAGATCAACTGTATGACCTATTCTTTTAAATACCTTAAATGAAGATCAGCGGTATGATCCATTCTTTTACATATTGTTGAGGTTTCCAGGTATGATTTATTATTTCAAATTACGAAGACTTGTAGATCAACAGTATGACCTATTCTTTTTACTATTCCTTTATTTATTTGTTCGGCATATGAAAGTCAGCAGTATGACTGGCTCTTTTAATACATAGTCTCTCATACATAGTTTCCATCAACAGTATAATCTTTTTTTTACTACTAACATGAGAAAACCTTATTATTTACCTCATTTATGAAAAGGGCAGTAGTTCATTACTAACCTATTGAGAAGGCCATTTATTAACCTCGAAAAATTTCTCGGTAAATAACAGCTCCCTCCTCAACCTAGGTGTATAATATACTACTTCAATTTTCAAACAGATGCAGATCAACTGTATGACCTATTCTTTTAAATACCTTAAATGTAGACCAGCGGTATGATCCATTCTTTTACATATTGTTGAGGTTTCCAGGTATGATTTATTATTTCAAATTACGAAGACTTGTAGATCAACAGTATGACCTATTCTTTTTACTATTCCTTTATTTATTTGTTCGGCATATGAAAGTCAGCAGTATGAATTGCTCTTTTAATACATAGTCTCTCATACATAGTTTCAATCAACAGTATAATCTTTTTTTTTTCTACTAACATGAGAAAACCTTATTATTTACCTCATTTATGAAAAGGGCAGTAGTTCATTACTAACCTATTGAGAAGGCCATTTATTAACCTCGAAAAATTTCTCGGTAAATAACAGCTCCCTCCTCAACCTAGGTGTATAATATACTACTTCAATTTTCAAACAGATGCAGATCAACTGTATGACCTATTCTTTTAAATACCTTAAATGAAGATCAGCGGTATGATCCATTCTTTTACATATTGTTGAGGTTTCCAGGTATGATTTATTATTTCAAATTACGAAGACTTGTAGATCAACAGTATGACCTATTCTTTTTACTATTCCTTTATTTATTTGTTCGGCATATGAAAGTCAGCAGTATGACTTGCTCTTTTAATACATAGTCTCTCATACATAGTTTCAATCAACAGTATAATCTTTTTTTTTTTTTTTACCAACATGAGAAAACCTTATTATTTACCTCATTTATGAAAAGGGCAGTAGTTCATTACTAACCTATTGAGAAGGCCATTTATTAACCTCGAAAAATTTCTCGGTAAATAACAGCTCCCTCCTCAACCTAGGTGTATAATATACTACTTCAATTTTCAAACAGATGCAGATCAACTGTATGACCTATTCTTTTAAATACCTTAAATGTAGATCAGCGGTATGATCCATTCTTTTACATATTGTTGAGGTTTCCAGGTATGATTTATTATTTCAAATTACGAAGACTTGTAGATCAACAGTATGACCTATTCTTTTTACTATTCCTTTATTTATTTGTTCGGCATCTGAAAGTCAGCAGTATGACTTGTTCTTTTAGTACATAGTCTCTCATACATAGTTTCGATCAACAGTATAATCTTTTTTTTACTACTAACATGAGAAAACCTTATTATTTACCTCATTTATGAAAAGGGCAGTAGTTCATTACTAACCTATTGAGAAGGCCATTTATTAACCTCGAAAAATTTCTCGGTAAATAACAGCTCCCTCCTCAACCTAGGTGTATAATATACTACTTCAATTTTCAAACGGATGCAGATCAACTGTATGACCTATTCTTTTAAATACCTTAAATGAAGATCAGCGGTATGATCCATTCTTTTACATATTGTTGAGGTTTCCAGGTATGATTTATTATTTCAAATTACGAAGACTTGTAGATCAACAGTATGACCTATTCTTTTTACTATTCCTTTATTTATTTGTTCGGCATATGAAAGTCAGCAGTATGACTGGCTCTTTTAGTACATAGTCTCTCATACATAGTTTCCATCAACAGTATAATCTTTTTTTTACTACTAACATGAGAAAACCTTATTATTTACCTCATTTATGAAAAGGGCAGTAGTTCATTACTAACCTATTGAGAAGGCCATTTATTAACCTCGAAAAATTTCTCGGTAAATAACAGCTCCCTCCTCAACCTAGGTGTATAATATACTACTTCAATTTTCAAACAGATGCAGATCAACTGTATGACCTATTCTTTTAAATACCTTAAATGTAGACCAGCGGTATGATCCATTCTTTTACATATTGTTGAGGTTTCCAGGTATGATTTATTATTTCAAATTACGAAGACTTGTAGATCAACAGTATGACCTATTCTTTTTACTATTCCTTTATTTATTTGTTCGGCATATGAAAGTCAGCAGTATGAATTGCTCTTTTAATACATAGTCTCTCATACATAGTTTCAATCAACAGTATAATCTTTTTTTTTTCTACTAACATGAGAAAACCTTATTATTTACCTCATTTATGAAAAGGGCAGTAGTTCATTACTAACCTATTGAGAAGGCCATTTATTAACCTCGAAAAATTTCTCGGTAAATAACAGCTCCCTCCTCAACCTAGGTGTATAATATACTACTTCAATTTTCAAACAGATGCAGATCAACTGTATGACCTATTCTTTTAAATACCTTAAATGAAGATCAGCGGTATGATCCATTCTTTTACATATTGTTGAGGTTTCCAGGTATGATTTATTATTTCAAATTACGAAGACTTGTAGATCAACAGTATGACCTATTCTTTTTACTATTCCTTTATTTATTTGTTCGGCATCTGAAAGTCAGCAGTATGACTTGTTCTTTTAGTACATAGTCTCTCATACATAGTTTCGATCAACAGTATAATCTTTTTTTTACTACTAACATGAGAAAACCTTATTATTTACCTCATTTATGAAAAGGGCAGTAGTTCATTACTAACCTATTGAGAAGGCCATTTATTAACCTCGAAAAATTTCTCGGTAAATAACAGCTCCCTCCTCAACCTAGGTGTATAATATACTACTTCAATTTTCAAACAGATGCAGATCAACTGTATGACCTATTCTTTTAAATACCTTAAATGTAGATCAGCGGTATGATCCATTCTTTTACATATTGTTGAGGTTTCCAGGTATGATTTATTATTTCAAATTACGAAGACTTGTAGATCAACAGTATGACCTATTCTTTTTACTATTCCTTTATTTATTTGTTCGGCATCTGAAAGTCAGCAGTATGACTTGTTCTTTTAGTACATAGTCTCTCATACATAGTTTCGATCAACAGTATAATCTTTTTTTTACTACTAACATGAGAAAACCTTATTATTTACCTCATTTATGAAAAGGGCAGTAGTTCATTACTAACCTATTGAGAAGGCCATTTATTAACCTCGAAAAATTTCTCGGTAAATAACAGCTCCCTCCTCAACCTAGGTGTATAATATACTACTTCAATTTTCAAACGGATGCAGATCAACTGTATGACCTATTCTTTTAAATACCTTAAATGAAGATCAGCGGTATGATCCATTCTTTTACATATTGTTGAGGTTTCCAGGTATGATTTATTATTTCAAATTACGAAGACTTGTAGATCAACAGTATGACCTATTCTTTTTACTATTCCTTTATTTATTTGTTCGGCATATGAAAGTCAGCAGTATGACTGGCTCTTTTAATACATAGTCTCTCATACATAGTTTCCATCAACAGTATAATCTTTTTTTTACTACTAACATGAGAAAACCTTATTATTTACCTCATTTATGAAAAGGGCAGTAGTTCATTACTAACCTATTGAGAAGGCCATTTATTAACCTCGAAAAATTTCTCGGTAAATAACAGCTCCCTCCTCAACCTAGGTGTATAATATACTACTTCAATTTTCAAACAGATGCAGATCAACTGTATGACCTATTCTTTTAAATACCTTAAATGTAGACCAGCGGTATGATCCATTCTTTTACATATTGTTGAGGTTTCCAGGTATGATTTATTATTTCAAATTACGAAGACTTGTAGATCAACAGTATGACCTATTCTTTTTACTATTCCTTTATTTATTTGTTCGGCATATGAAAGTCAGCAGTATGAATTGCTCTTTTAATACATAGTCTCTCATACATAGTTTCAATCAACAGTATAATCTTTTTTTTTTCTACTAACATGAGAAAACCTTATTATTTACCTCATTTATGAAAAGGGCAGTAGTTCATTACTAACCTATTGAGAAGGCCATTTATTAACCTCGAAAAATTTCTCGGTAAATAACAGCTCCCTCCTCAACCTAGGTGTATAATATACTACTTCAATTTTCAAACAGATGCAGATCAACTGTATGACCTATTCTTTTAAATACCTTAAATGAAGATCAGCGGTATGATCCATTCTTTTACATATTGTTGAGGTTTCCAGGTATGATTTATTATTTCAAATTACGAAGACTTGTAGATCAACAGTATGACCTATTCTTTTTACTATTCCTTTATTTATTTGTTCGGCATATGAAAGTCAGCAGTATGACTTGCTCTTTTAATACATAGTCTCTCATACATAGTTTCAATCAACAGTATAATCTTTTTTTTTTTCTACTAACATGAGAAAACCTTATTATTTACCTCATTTATGAAAAGGGCAGTAGTTCATTACTAACCTATTGAGAAGGCCATTTATTAACCTCGAAAAATTTCTCGGTAAATAACAGCTCCCTCCTCAACCTAGGTGTATAATATACTACTTCAATTTTCAAACAGATGCAGATCAACTGTATGACCTATTCTTTTAAATACCTTAAATGTAGATCAGCGGTATGATCCATTCTTTTACATATTGTTGAGGTTTCCAGGTATGATTTATTATTTCAAATTACGAAGACTTGTAGATCAACAGTATGACCTATTCTTTTTACTATTCCTTTATTTATTTTTTCGGCATCTGAAAGTCAGCAGTATGACTTGTTCTTTTAGTACATAGTCTCTCATGCATAGTTTCGATCAACAGTATAATCTTTTTTTTACTACTAACATGAGAAAACCTTATTATTTACCTCATTTATGAAAAGGGCAGTAGTTCATTACTAACCTATTGAGAAGGCCATTTATTAACCTCGAAAAATTTCTCGGTAAATAACAGCTCCCTCCTCAACCTAGGTATATAATATACTACTTCAATTTTCAAACAGATGCAGATCAACTGTATGACCTATTCTTTTAAATACCTTAAATGTAGATCAGCGGTATGATCCATTCTTTTACATATTGTTGAGGTTTCCAGGTATGATTTATTATTTCAAATTACGATGACTTGTAGATCAACAGTATGACCTATTCTTTTTACTATTCCTTTATTTATTTGTTCGGTATCTGAAAGTCAGCAGTATGACTTGCTCTTTTAGTACATAGTCTCTCATACATAGTTTCGATCAACAGTATAATTTTTTTTTTACTACTAACATGAGAAAACCTTATTATTTACCTCATTTATGAAAAGGGCAGTAGTTCATTACTAACCTATTGAGAAGGCCATTTATTAACCTCAAAAAATTTCTCGGTAAATAACAGCTCCCTCCTCAACCTAGGTGTATAATATACTACTTCAATTTTCAAACAGATGCAGATCAACTGTATGAGCTATTCTTTTAAATACCTTAAATGTAGATCAGCGGTATGATCCATTCTTTTACATATTGTTGAGGTTTCCAGGTATGATTTATTATTTCAAATTACGAAGACTTGTAGATCAACAGTATGACCTATTCTTTTTACTATTCCTTTATTTATTTGTTCGGCATCTGAAAGTCAGCAGTATGACTTGCTCTTTTAGTACATAGTTTCTCATACATAGTTTCGATCAACAGTATAATCTTTTTTTTACTACTAACATGAGAAAACCTTATTATTTACCTCATTTATGAATAGGGCAGTAGTTCATTACTAACCTATTGAGAAGGCCATTTATTAACCTCGAAAAATTTCTCGGTAAATAACAGCTCCCTCCTCAACCTAGGTATATAATAATATACTACTTCAATTTTCAAACAGATGCAGATCAACTGTATGACCTATTCTTTTAAATACCTTAAATGTAGATCAGCGGTATGATCCATTCTTTTACATATTGTTGAGGTTTCCAGGTATGATTTATTATTTCAAATTACGAAGACTTCCTCTTTTAGTACATAGTCTCTCATACATAGTTTCGATCAACAGTATAATCTTTTTTTTACTACTAACATGAGAAAACCTTATTATTTACCTCATTTATGAAAAGGGCAGTAGTTCATTACTAACCTATTGAGAAGGCCATTTATTAACCTCGAAAAATTTCTCGGTAAATAACAGCTCCCTCCTCAACCTAGGTGTATAATATACTACTTCAATTTTCAAACAGATGCAGATCAACTGTATGACCTATTCTTTTAAATACCTTAAATGTAGATCAGCGGTATGATCCATTCTTTTACATATTGTTGAGGTTTCCAGGTATGATTTATTATTTCAAATTACGAAGACTTGTAGATCAACAGTATGACCTATTCTTTTTACTATTCCTTTATTTATTTGTTCGGCATCTGAAAGTCAGCAGTATGACTTGCTCTTTTAGTACATAGTCTCTCATACATAGTTTCGATCAACAGTATAATCTTTTTTTAATACTAACATGAGAAAACCTTATTATTTACCTCATTTATGAAAAGGGCAGTAGTTCATTACTAACCTATTGAGAAGGCCATTTATTAACCTCGAAAAATTTCTCGGTAAATAACAGCTCCCTCCTCAACCTAGGTGTATAATATACTACTTCAATTTTCAAACAGATGCAGATCAACTGTATGACCTATTCTTTTAAATACCTTAAATGTAGATCAGCGGTATGATCCATTCTTTTACATATTGTTGAGGTTTCCAGGTATGATTTATTATTTCAAATTACGAAGACTTGTAGATCAACAGTATGACCTATTCTTTTTACTATTCCTTTATTTATTTGTTCGGCATCTGAAAGTCAGCAGTATGACTTGCTCTTTTAGTACATAGTCTCTCATACATAGTTTCGATCAACAGTATAATCTTTTTTTTACTACTAACATGAGAAAACCTTATTATTTACCTCATTTATGAAAAGGGCAGTTGTTCATTACTAACCTATTGAGAAGGCCATTTATTAACCTCGAAAAATTTCTCGGTAAATAACAGCTCCCTCCTCAACCTAGGTGTATAATATACTACTTCAATTTTCAAACAGATGCAGATCAACTGTATGACCTATTCTTTTAAATACCTTAAATGTAGATCAGCGGTATGATCCATTCTTTTACATATTGTTGAGGTTTCCAGGTATGATTTATTATTTCAAATTACGAAGACTTGTAGATCAACAGTATGACCTATTCTTTTTACTATTCCTTTATTTATTTGTTCGGCATCTGAAAGTCAGCAGTATGACTTGCTCTTTTAGTACATAGTCTCTCATACATAGTTTCGATCAACAGTATAATCTTTTTTTTACTACTAACATGAGAAAACCTTATTATTTACCTCATTTATGAAAAGGGCAGTAGTTCATTACTAACCTATTGAGAAGGCCATTTATTAACCTCGAAAAATTTCTCGGTAAATAACAGCTCCCTCCTCAACCTAGGTGTATAATATACTACTTCAATTTTCAAACGGATGCAGATCAACTGTATGACCTATTCTTTTAAATACCTTAAATGAAGATCAGCGGTATGATCCATTCTTTTACATATTGTTGAGGTTTCCAGGTATGATTTATTATTTCAAATTACGAAGACTTGTAGATCAACAGTATGACCTATTCTTTTTACTATTCCTTTATTTATTTGTTCGGCATATGAAAGTCAGCAGTATGACTGGCTCTTTTAATACATAGTCTCTCATACATAGTTTCCATCAACAGTATAATCTTTTTTTTACTACTAACATGAGAAAACCTTATTATTTACCTCATTTATGAAAAGGGCAGTAGTTCATTACTAACCTATTGAGAAGGCCATTTATTAACCTCGAAAAATTTCTCGGTAAATAACAGCTCCCTCCTCAACCTAGGTGTATAATATACTACTTCAATTTTCAAACAGATGCAGATCAACTGTATGACCTATTCTTTTAAATACCTTAAATGAAGATCAGCGGTATGATCCATTCTTTTACATATTGTTGAGGTTTCCAGGTATGATTTATTATTTCAAATTACGAAGACTTGTAGATCAACAGTATGACCTATTCTTTTTACTATTCCTTTATTTATTTGTTCGGCATCTGAAAGTCAGCAGTATGACTTGTTCTTTTAGTACATAGTCTCTCATACATAGTTTCGATCAACAGTATAATCTTTTTTTTACTACTAACATGAGAAAACCTTATTATTTACCTCATTTATGAAAAGGGCAGTAGTTCATTACTAACCTATTGAGAAGGCCATTTATTAACCTCGAAAAATTTCTCGGTAAATAACAGCTCCCTCCTCAACCTAGGTGTATAATATACTACTTCAATTTTCAAACAGATGCAGATCAACTGTATGACCTATTCTTTTAAATACCTTAAATGTAGATCAGCGGTATGATCCATTCTTTTACATATTGTTGAGGTTTCCAGGTATGATTTATTATTTCAAATTACGAAGACTTGTAGATCAACAGTATGACCTATTCTTTTTACTATTCCTTTATTTATTTGTTCGGCATCTGAAAGTCAGCAGTATGACTTGTTCTTTTAGTACATAGTCTCTCATACATAGTTTCGATCAACAGTATAATCTTTTTTTTACTACTAACATGAGAAAACCTTATTATTTACCTCATTTATGAAAAGGGCAGTAGTTCATTACTAACCTATTGAGAAGGCCATTTATTAACCTCGAAAAATTTCTCGGTAAATAACAGCTCCCTCCTCAACCTAGGTGTATAATATACTACTTCAATTTTCAAACGGATGCAGATCAACTGTATGACCTATTCTTTTAAATACCTTAAATGAAGATCAGCGGTATGATCCATTCTTTTACATATTGTTGAGGTTTCCAGGTATGATTTATTATTTCAAATTACGAAGACTTGTAGATCAACAGTATGACCTATTCTTTTTACTATTCCTTTATTTATTTGTTCGGCATATGAAAGTCAGCAGTATGACTGGCTCTTTTAATACATAGTCTCTCATACATAGTTTCCATCAACAGTATAATCTTTTTTTTACTACTAACATGAGAAAACCTTATTATTTACCTCATTTATGAAAAGGGCAGTAGTTCATTACTAACCTATTGAGAAGGCCATTTATTAACCTCGAAAAATTTCTCGGTAAATAACAGCTCCCTCCTCAACCTAGGTGTATAATATACTACTTCAATTTTCAAACAGATGCAGATCAACTGTATGACCTATTCTTTTAAATACCTTAAATGTAGACCAGCGGTATGATCCATTCTTTTACATATTGTTGAGGTTTCCAGGTATGATTTATTATTTCAAATTACGAAGACTTGTAGATCAACAGTATGACCTATTCTTTTTACTATTCCTTTATTTATTTGTTCGGCATATGAAAGTCAGCAGTATGAATTGCTCTTTTAATACATAGTCTCTCATACATAGTTTCAATCAACAGTATAATCTTTTTTTTTTCTACTAACATGAGAAAACCTTATTATTTACCTCATTTATGAAAAGGGCAGTAGTTCATTACTAACCTATTGAGAAGGCCATTTATTAACCTCGAAAAATTTCTCGGTAAATAACAGCTCCCTCCTCAACCTAGGTGTATAATATACTACTTCAATTTTCAAACAGATGCAGATCAACTGTATGACCTATTCTTTTAAATACCTTAAATGAAGATCAGCGGTATGATCCATTCTTTTACATATTGTTGAGGTTTCCAGGTATGATTTATTATTTCAAATTACGAAGACTTGTAGATCAACAGTATGACCTATTCTTTTTACTATTCCTTTATTTATTTGTTCGGCATATGAAAGTCAGCAGTATGACTTGCTCTTTTAATACATAGTCTCTCATACATAGTTTCAATCAACAGTATAATCTTTTTTTTTTTTTTTACCAACATGAGAAAACCTTATTATTTACCTCATTTATGAAAAGGGCAGTAGTTCATTACTAACCTATTGAGAAGGCCATTTATTAACCTCGAAAAATTTCTCGGTAAATAACAGCTCCCTCCTCAACCTAGGTGTATAATATACTACTTCAATTTTCAAACAGATGCAGATCAACTGTATGACCTATTCTTTTAAATACCTTAAATGTAGATCAGCGGTATGATCCATTCTTTTACATATTGTTGAGGTTTCCAGGTATGATTTATTATTTCAAATTACGAAGACTTGTAGATCAACAGTATGACCTATTCTTTTTACTATTCCTTTATTTATTTGTTCGGCATCTGAAAGTCAGCAGTATGACTTGTTCTTTTAGTACATAGTCTCTCATACATAGTTTCGATCAACAGTATAATCTTTTTTTTACTACTAACATGAGAAAACCTTATTATTTACCTCATTTATGAAAAGGGCAGTAGTTCATTACTAACCTATTGAGAAGGCCATTTATTAACCTCGAAAAATTTCTCGGTAAATAACAGCTCCCTCCTCAACCTAGGTGTATAATATACTACTTCAATTTTCAAACGGATGCAGATCAACTGTATGACCTATTCTTTTAAATACCTTAAATGAAGATCAGCGGTATGATCCATTCTTTTACATATTGTTGAGGTTTCCAGGTATGATTTATTATTTCAAATTACGAAGACTTGTAGATCAACAGTATGACCTATTCTTTTTACTATTCCTTTATTTATTTGTTCGGCATATGAAAGTCAGCAGTATGACTGGCTCTTTTAGTACATAGTCTCTCATACATAGTTTCCATCAACAGTATAATCTTTTTTTTACTACTAACATGAGAAAACCTTATTATTTACCTCATTTATGAAAAGGGCAGTAGTTCATTACTAACCTATTGAGAAGGCCATTTATTAACCTCGAAAAATTTCTCGGTAAATAACAGCTCCCTCCTCAACCTAGGTGTATAATATACTACTTCAATTTTCAAACAGATGCAGATCAACTGTATGACCTATTCTTTTAAATACCTTAAATGTAGACCAGCGGTATGATCCATTCTTTTACATATTGTTGAGGTTTCCAGGTATGATTTATTATTTCAAATTACGAAGACTTGTAGATCAACAGTATGACCTATTCTTTTTACTATTCCTTTATTTATTTGTTCGGCATATGAAAGTCAGCAGTATGAATTGCTCTTTTAATACATAGTCTCTCATACATAGTTTCAATCAACAGTATAATCTTTTTTTTTTCTACTAACATGAGAAAACCTTATTATTTACCTCATTTATGAAAAGGGCAGTAGTTCATTACTAACCTATTGAGAAGGCCATTTATTAACCTCGAAAAATTTCTCGGTAAATAACAGCTCCCTCCTCAACCTAGGTGTATAATATACTACTTCAATTTTCAAACAGATGCAGATCAACTGTATGACCTATTCTTTTAAATACCTTAAATGAAGATCAGCGGTATGATCCATTCTTTTACATATTGTTGAGGTTTCCAGGTATGATTTATTATTTCAAATTACGAAGACTTGTAGATCAACAGTATGACCTATTCTTTTTACTATTCCTTTATTTATTTGTTCGGCATCTGAAAGTCAGCAGTATGACTTGTTCTTTTAGTACATAGTCTCTCATACATAGTTTCGATCAACAGTATAATCTTTTTTTTACTACTAACATGAGAAAACCTTATTATTTACCTCATTTATGAAAAGGGCAGTAGTTCATTACTAACCTATTGAGAAGGCCATTTATTAACCTCGAAAAATTTCTCGGTAAATAACAGCTCCCTCCTCAACCTAGGTGTATAATATACTACTTCAATTTTCAAACAGATGCAGATCAACTGTATGACCTATTCTTTTAAATACCTTAAATGTAGATCAGCGGTATGATCCATTCTTTTACATATTGTTGAGGTTTCCAGGTATGATTTATTATTTCAAATTACGAAGACTTGTAGATCAACAGTATGACCTATTCTTTTTACTATTCCTTTATTTATTTGTTCGGCATCTGAAAGTCAGCAGTATGACTTGTTCTTTTAGTACATAGTCTCTCATACATAGTTTCGATCAACAGTATAATCTTTTTTTTACTACTAACATGAGAAAACCTTATTATTTACCTCATTTATGAAAAGGGCAGTAGTTCATTACTAACCTATTGAGAAGGCCATTTATTAACCTCGAAAAATTTCTCGGTAAATAACAGCTCCCTCCTCAACCTAGGTGTATAATATACTACTTCAATTTTCAAACGGATGCAGATCAACTGTATGACCTATTCTTTTAAATACCTTAAATGAAGATCAGCGGTATGATCCATTCTTTTACATATTGTTGAGGTTTCCAGGTATGATTTATTATTTCAAATTACGAAGACTTGTAGATCAACAGTATGACCTATTCTTTTTACTATTCCTTTATTTATTTGTTCGGCATATGAAAGTCAGCAGTATGACTGGCTCTTTTAATACATAGTCTCTCATACATAGTTTCCATCAACAGTATAATCTTTTTTTTACTACTAACATGAGAAAACCTTATTATTTACCTCATTTATGAAAAGGGCAGTAGTTCATTACTAACCTATTGAGAAGGCCATTTATTAACCTCGAAAAATTTCTCGGTAAATAACAGCTCCCTCCTCAACCTAGGTGTATAATATACTACTTCAATTTTCAAACAGATGCAGATCAACTGTATGACCTATTCTTTTAAATACCTTAAATGTAGACCAGCGGTATGATCCATTCTTTTACATATTGTTGAGGTTTCCAGGTATGATTTATTATTTCAAATTACGAAGACTTGTAGATCAACAGTATGACCTATTCTTTTTACTATTCCTTTATTTATTTGTTCGGCATATGAAAGTCAGCAGTATGAATTGCTCTTTTAATACATAGTCTCTCATACATAGTTTCAATCAACAGTATAATCTTTTTTTTTTCTACTAACATGAGAAAACCTTATTATTTACCTCATTTATGAAAAGGGCAGTAGTTCATTACTAACCTATTGAGAAGGCCATTTATTAACCTCGAAAAATTTCTCGGTAAATAACAGCTCCCTCCTCAACCTAGGTGTATAATATACTACTTCAATTTTCAAACAGATGCAGATCAACTGTATGACCTATTCTTTTAAATACCTTAAATGAAGATCAGCGGTATGATCCATTCTTTTACATATTGTTGAGGTTTCCAGGTATGATTTATTATTTCAAATTACGAAGACTTGTAGATCAACAGTATGACCTATTCTTTTTACTATTCCTTTATTTATTTGTTCGGCATATGAAAGTCAGCAGTATGACTTGCTCTTTTAATACATAGTCTCTCATACATAGTTTCAATCAACAGTATAATCTTTTTTTTTTTTTTTACCAACATGAGAAAACCTTATTATTTACCTCATTTATGAAAAGGGCAGTAGTTCATTACTAACCTATTGAGAAGGCCATTTATTAACCTCGAAAAATTTCTCGGTAAATAACAGCTCCCTCCTCAACCTAGGTGTATAATATACTACTTCAATTTTCAAACAGATGCAGATCAACTGTATGACCTATTCTTTTAAATACCTTAAATGTAGATCAGCGGTATGATCCATTCTTTTACATATTGTTGAGGTTTCCAGGTATGATTTATTATTTCAAATTACGAAGACTTGTAGATCAACAGTATGACCTATTCTTTTTACTATTCCTTTATTTATTTGTTCGGCATCTGAAAGTCAGCAGTATGACTTGTTCTTTTAGTACATAGTCTCTCATACATAGTTTCGATCAACAGTATAATCTTTTTTTTACTACTAACATGAGAAAACCTTATTATTTACCTCATTTATGAAAAGGGCAGTAGTTCATTACTAACCTATTGAGAAGGCCATTTATTAACCTCGAAAAATTTCTCGGTAAATAACAGCTCCCTCCTCAACCTAGGTATATAATAATATACTACTTCAATTTTCAAACAGATGCAGATCAACTGTATGACCTATTCTTTTAAATACCTTAAATGTAGATCAGCGGTATGATCCATTCTTTTACATATTGTTGAGGTTTCCAGGTATGATTTATTATTTCAAATTACGAAGACTTCCTCTTTTAGTACATAGTCTCTCATACATAGTTTCGATCAACAGTATAATCTTTTTTTTACTACTAACATGAGAAAACCTTATTATTTACCTCATTTATGAAAAGGGCAGTAGTTCATTACTAACCTATTGAGAAGGCCATTTATTAACCTCAAAAAATTTCTCGGTAAATAACAGCTCCCTCCTCAACCTAGGTGTATAATATACTACTTCAATTTTCAAACAGATGCAGATCAACTGTATGAGCTATTCTTTTAAATACCTTAAATGTAGATCAGCGGTATGATCCATTCTTTTACATATTGTTGAGGTTTCCAGGTATGATTTATTATTTCAAATTACGAAGACTTGTAGATCAACAGTATGACCTATTCTTTTTACTATTCCTTTATTTATTTGTTCGGCATCTGAAAGTCAGCAGTATGACTTGCTCTTTTAGTACATAGTTTCTCATACATAGTTTCGATCAACAGTATAATCTTTTTTTTACTACTAACATGAGAAAACCTTATTATTTACCTCATTTATGAATAGGGCAGTAGTTCATTACTAACCTATTGAGAAGGCCATTTATTAACCTCGAAAAATTTCTCGGTAAATAACAGCTCCCTCCTCAACCTAGGTATATAATAATATACTACTTCAATTTTCAAACAGATGCAGATCAACTGTATGAGCTATTCTTTTAAATACCTTAAATGTAGATCAGCGGTATGATCCATTCTTTTACATATTGTTGAGGTTTCCAGGTATGATTTATTATTTCAAATTACGAAGACTTGTAGATCAACAGTATGACCTATTCTTTTTACTATTCCTTTATTTATTTTTTCGGCATCTGAAAGTCAGCAGTATGACTTGTTCTTTTAGTACATAGTCTCTCATGCATAGTTTCGATCAACAGTATAATCTTTTTTTTACTACTAACATGAGAAAACCTTATTATTTACCTCATTTATGAAAAGGGCAGTAGTTCATTACTAACCTATTGAGAAGGCCATTTATTAACCTCGAAAAATTTCTCGGTAAATAACAGCTCCCTCCTCAACCTAGGTATATAATATACTACTTCAATTTTCAAACAGATGCAGATCAACTGTATGACCTATTCTTTTAAATACCTTAAATGTAGATCAGCGGTATGATCCATTCTTTTACATATTGTTGAGGTTTCCAGGTATGATTTATTATTTCAAATTACGATGACTTGTAGATCAACAGTATGACCTATTCTTTTTACTATTCCTTTATTTATTTGTTCGGTATCTGAAAGTCAGCAGTATGACTTGCTCTTTTAGTACATAGTCTCTCATACATAGTTTCGATCAACAGTATAATTTTTTTTTTACTACTAACATGAGAAAACCTTATTATTTACCTCATTTATGAAAAGGGCAGTAGTTCATTACTAACCTATTGAGAAGGCCATTTATTAACCTCAAAAAATTTCTCGGTAAATAACAGCTCCCTCCTCAACCTAGGTGTATAATATACTACTTCAATTTTCAAACAGATGCAGATCAACTGTATGAGCTATTCTTTTAAATACCTTAAATGTAGATCAGCGGTATGATCCATTCTTTTACATATTGTTGAGGTTTCCAGGTATGATTTATTATTTCAAATTACGAAGACTTGTAGATCAACAGTATGACCTATTCTTTTTACTATTCCTTTATTTATTTGTTCGGCATCTGAAAGTCAGCAGTATGACTTGCTCTTTTAGTACATAGTTTCTCATACATAGTTTCGATCAACAGTATAATCTTTTTTTTACTACTAACATGAGAAAACCTTATTATTTACCTCATTTATGAATAGGGCAGTAGTTCATTACTAACCTATTGAGAAGGCCATTTATTAACCTCGAAAAATTTCTCGGTAAATAACAGCTCCCTCCTCAACCTAGGTATATAATAATATACTACTTCAATTTTCAAACAGATGCAGATCAACTGTATGACCTATTCTTTTAAATACCTTAAATGTAGATCAGCGGTATGATCCATTCTTTTACATATTGTTGAGGTTTCCAGGTATGATTTATTATTTCAAATTACGAAGACTTCCTCTTTTAGTACATAGTCTCTCATACATAGTTTCGATCAACAGTATAATCTTTTTTTTACTACTAACATGAGAAAACCTTATTATTTACCTCATTTATGAAAAGGGCAGTAGTTCATTACTAACCTATTGAGAAGGCCATTTATTAACCTCGAAAAATTTCTCGGTAAATAACAGCTCCCTCCTCAACCTAGGTGTATAATATACTACTTCAATTTTCAAACAGATGCAGATCAACTGTATGACCTATTCTTTTAAATACCTTAAATGTAGATCAGCGGTATGATCCATTCTTTTACATATTGTTGAGGTTTCCAGGTATGATTTATTATTTCAAATTACGAAGACTTGTAGATCAACAGTATGACCTATTCTTTTTACTATTCCTTTATTTATTTGTTCGGCATCTGAAAGTCAGCAGTATGACTTGCTCTTTTAGTACATAGTCTCTCATACATAGTTTCGATCAACAGTATAATCTTTTTTTAATACTAACATGAGAAAACCTTATTATTTACCTCATTTATGAAAAGGGCAGTAGTTCATTACTAACCTATTGAGAAGGCCATTTATTAACCTCGAAAAATTTCTCGGTAAATAACAGCTCCCTCCTCAACCTAGGTGTATAATATACTACTTCAATTTTCAAACAGATGCAGATCAACTGTATGACCTATTCTTTTAAATACCTTAAATGTAGATCAGCGGTATGATCCATTCTTTTACATATTGTTGAGGTTTCCAGGTATGATTTATTATTTCAAATTACGAAGACTTGTAGATCAACAGTATGACCTATTCTTTTTACTATTCCTTTATTTATTTGTTCGGCATCTGAAAGTCAGCAGTATGACTTGCTCTTTTAGTACATAGTCTCTCATACATAGTTTCGATCAACAGTATAATCTTTTTTTTACTACTAACATGAGAAAACCTTATTATTTACCTCATTTATGAAAAGGGCAGTTGTTCATTACTAACCTATTGAGAAGGCCATTTATTAACCTCGAAAAATTTCTCGGTAAATAACAGCTCCCTCCTCAACCTAGGTGTATAATATACTACTTCAATTTTCAAACAGATGCAGATCAACTGTATGACCTATTCTTTTAAATACCTTAAATGTAGATCAGCGGTATGATCCATTCTTTTACATATTGTTGAGGTTTCCAGGTATGATTTATTATTTCAAATTACGAAGACTTGTAGATCAACAGTATGACCTATTCTTTTTACTATTCCTTTATTTATTTGTTCGGCATCTGAAAGTCAGCAGTATGACTTGCTCTTTTAGTACATAGTCTCTCATACATAGTTTCGATCAACAGTATAATCTTTTTTTTACTACTAACATGAGAAAACCTTATTATTTACCTCATTTATGAAAAGGGCAGTAGTTCATTACTAACCTATTGAGAAGGCCATTTATTAACCTCGAAAAATTTCTCGGTAAATAACAGCTCCCTCCTCAACCTAGGTGTATAATATACTACTTCAATTTTCAAACGGATGCAGATCAACTGTATGACCTATTCTTTTAAATACCTTAAATGAAGATCAGCGGTATGATCCATTCTTTTACATATTGTTGAGGTTTCCAGGTATGATTTATTATTTCAAATTACGAAGACTTGTAGATCAACAGTATGACCTATTCTTTTTACTATTCCTTTATTTATTTGTTCGGCATATGAAAGTCAGCAGTATGACTGGCTCTTTTAATACATAGTCTCTCATACATAGTTTCCATCAACAGTATAATCTTTTTTTTACTACTAACATGAGAAAACCTTATTATTTACCTCATTTATGAAAAGGGCAGTAGTTCATTACTAACCTATTGAGAAGGCCATTTATTAACCTCGAAAAATTTCTCGGTAAATAACAGCTCCCTCCTCAACCTAGGTGTATAATATACTACTTCAATTTTCAAACAGATGCAGATCAACTGTATGACCTATTCTTTTAAATACCTTAAATGTAGACCAGCGGTATGATCCATTCTTTTACATATTGTTGAGGTTTCCAGGTATGATTTATTATTTCAAATTACGAAGACTTGTAGATCAACAGTATGACCTATTCTTTTTACTATTCCTTTATTTATTTGTTCGGCATATGAAAGTCAGCAGTATGAATTGCTCTTTTAATACATAGTCTCTCATACATAGTTTCAATCAACAGTATAATCTTTTTTTTTTCTACTAACATGAGAAAACCTTATTATTTACCTCATTTATGAAAAGGGCAGTAGTTCATTACTAACCTATTGAGAAGGCCATTTATTAACCTCGAAAAATTTCTCGGTAAATAACAGCTCCCTCCTCAACCTAGGTGTATAATATACTACTTCAATTTTCAAACAGATGCAGATCAACTGTATGACCTATTCTTTTAAATACCTTAAATGAAGATCAGCGGTATGATCCATTCTTTTACATATTGTTGAGGTTTCCAGGTATGATTTATTATTTCAAATTACGAAGACTTGTAGATCAACAGTATGACCTATTCTTTTTACTATTCCTTTATTTATTTGTTCGGCATATGAAAGTCAGCAGTATGACTTGCTCTTTTAATACATAGTCTCTCATACATAGTTTCAATCAACAGTATAATCTTTTTTTTTTTTTTTACCAACATGAGAAAACCTTATTATTTACCTCATTTATGAAAAGGGCAGTAGTTCATTACTAACCTATTGAGAAGGCCATTTATTAACCTCGAAAAATTTCTCGGTAAATAACAGCTCCCTCCTCAACCTAGGTGTATAATATACTACTTCAATTTTCAAACAGATGCAGATCAACTGTATGACCTATTCTTTTAAATACCTTAAATGTAGATCAGCGGTATGATCCATTCTTTTACATATTGTTGAGGTTTCCAGGTATGATTTATTATTTCAAATTACGAAGACTTGTAGATCAACAGTATGACCTATTCTTTTTACTATTCCTTTATTTATTTGTTCGGCATCTGAAAGTCAGCAGTATGACTTGTTCTTTTAGTACATAGTCTCTCATACATAGTTTCGATCAACAGTATAATCTTTTTTTTACTACTAACATGAGAAAACCTTATTATTTACCTCATTTATGAAAAGGGCAGTAGTTCATTACTAACCTATTGAGAAGGCCATTTATTAACCTCGAAAAATTTCTCGGTAAATAACAGCTCCCTCCTCAACCTAGGTGTATAATATACTACTTCAATTTTCAAACGGATGCAGATCAACTGTATGACCTATTCTTTTAAATACCTTAAATGAAGATCAGCGGTATGATCCATTCTTTTACATATTGTTGAGGTTTCCAGGTATGATTTATTATTTCAAATTACGAAGACTTGTAGATCAACAGTATGACCTATTCTTTTTACTATTCCTTTATTTATTTGTTCGGCATATGAAAGTCAGCAGTATGACTGGCTCTTTTAGTACATAGTCTCTCATACATAGTTTCCATCAACAGTATAATCTTTTTTTTACTACTAACATGAGAAAACCTTATTATTTACCTCATTTATGAAAAGGGCAGTAGTTCATTACTAACCTATTGAGAAGGCCATTTATTAACCTCGAAAAATTTCTCGGTAAATAACAGCTCCCTCCTCAACCTAGGTGTATAATATACTACTTCAATTTTCAAACAGATGCAGATCAACTGTATGACCTATTCTTTTAAATACCTTAAATGTAGACCAGCGGTATGATCCATTCTTTTACATATTGTTGAGGTTTCCAGGTATGATTTATTATTTCAAATTACGAAGACTTGTAGATCAACAGTATGACCTATTCTTTTTACTATTCCTTTATTTATTTGTTCGGCATATGAAAGTCAGCAGTATGAATTGCTCTTTTAATACATAGTCTCTCATACATAGTTTCAATCAACAGTATAATCTTTTTTTTTTCTACTAACATGAGAAAACCTTATTATTTACCTCATTTATGAAAAGGGCAGTAGTTCATTACTAACCTATTGAGAAGGCCATTTATTAACCTCGAAAAATTTCTCGGTAAATAACAGCTCCCTCCTCAACCTAGGTGTATAATATACTACTTCAATTTTCAAACAGATGCAGATCAACTGTATGACCTATTCTTTTAAATACCTTAAATGAAGATCAGCGGTATGATCCATTCTTTTACATATTGTTGAGGTTTCCAGGTATGATTTATTATTTCAAATTACGAAGACTTGTAGATCAACAGTATGACCTATTCTTTTTACTATTCCTTTATTTATTTGTTCGGCATCTGAAAGTCAGCAGTATGACTTGTTCTTTTAGTACATAGTCTCTCATACATAGTTTCGATCAACAGTATAATCTTTTTTTTACTACTAACATGAGAAAACCTTATTATTTACCTCATTTATGAAAAGGGCAGTAGTTCATTACTAACCTATTGAGAAGGCCATTTATTAACCTCGAAAAATTTCTCGGTAAATAACAGCTCCCTCCTCAACCTAGGTGTATAATATACTACTTCAATTTTCAAACAGATGCAGATCAACTGTATGACCTATTCTTTTAAATACCTTAAATGTAGATCAGCGGTATGATCCATTCTTTTACATATTGTTGAGGTTTCCAGGTATGATTTATTATTTCAAATTACGAAGACTTGTAGATCAACAGTATGACCTATTCTTTTTACTATTCCTTTATTTATTTGTTCGGCATCTGAAAGTCAGCAGTATGACTTGTTCTTTTAGTACATAGTCTCTCATACATAGTTTCGATCAACAGTATAATCTTTTTTTTACTACTAACATGAGAAAACCTTATTATTTACCTCATTTATGAAAAGGGCAGTAGTTCATTACTAACCTATTGAGAAGGCCATTTATTAACCTCGAAAAATTTCTCGGTAAATAACAGCTCCCTCCTCAACCTAGGTGTATAATATACTACTTCAATTTACAAACAGATGCAGATCAACTGTATGACCTATTCTTTTAAATACCTTAAATGTAGATCAGCGGTATGATCCATTCTTTTACATATTGTTGAGGTTTCCAGGTATGATTTATTATTTCAAATTACGAAGACTTGTAGATCAACAGTATGACCTATTCTTTTTACTATTCCTTTATTTATTTGTTCGGCATCTGAAAGTCAGCAGTATGACTTGCTCTTTTAGTACATAGTCTCTCATACATAGTTTCGATCAACAGTATAATCTTTTTTTTACTACTAACATGAGAAAACCTTATTATTTACCTCATTTATGAAAAGGGCAGAAATTTCTCGGTAAATAACAGCTCCCTCCTCAACCTAGGTGTATAATATACTACTTCAATTTTCAAACAGATGCAGATCAACTGTATGACCTATTCTTTTAAATACCTTAAATGAAGATCAGCGGTATGATCCATTCTTTTACATATTGTTGAGGTTTCCAGGTATGATTTATTATTTCAAATTACGAAGACTTGTAGATCAACAGTATGACCTATTCTTTTTACTATTCCTTTATTTATTTGTTCGGCATATGAAAGTCAGCAGTATGACTTGCTCTTTTAATACATAGTCTCTCATACATAGTTTCAATCAACAGTATAATCTTTTTTTTTTCTACTAACATGAGAAAACCTTATTATTTACCTCATTTATGAAAAGGGCAGTAGTTCATTACTAACCTATTGAGAAGGCCATTTATTAACCTCGAAAAATTTCTCGGTAAATAACAGCTCCCTCCTCAACCTAGGTGTATAATATACTACTTCAATTTTCAAACAGATGCAGATCAACTGTATGACCTATTCTTTTAAATACCTTAAATGTAGATCAGCGGTATGATCCATTCTTTTACATATTGTTGAGGTTTCCAGGTATGATTTATTATTTCAAATTACGAAGACTTGTAGATCAACAGTATGACCTATTCTTTTTACTATTCCTTTATTTATTTGTTCGGCATCTGAAAGTCAGCAGTATGACTTGTTCTTTTAGTACATAGTCTCTCATACATAGTTTCGATCAACAGTATAATCTTTTTTTTACTACTAACATGAGAAAACCTTATTATTTACCTCATTTATGAAAAGGGCAGTAGTTCATTACTAACCTATTGAGAAGGCCATTTATTAACCTCGAAAAATTTCTCGGTAAATAACAGCTCCCTCCTCAACCTAGGTGTATAATATACTACTTCAATTTTCAAACAGATGCAGATCAACTGTATGACCTATTCTTTTAAATACCTTAAATGTAGATCAGCGGTATGATCCATTCTTTTACATATTGTTGAGGTTTCCAGGTATGATTTATTATTTCAAATTACGAAGACTTGTAAATCAACAGTATGACCTATTCTTTTTACTATTCCTTTATTTATTTGTTCGACATCTGAAAGTCAGCAGTATGACTTGCTCTTTTAGTACATAGTCTCTCATACATAGTTTCGATCAACAGTATAATCTTTTTTTTACTACTAACATGAGAAAACCTTATTATTTACCTCATTTATGAAAAGGGCAGTAGTTCATTACTAACCTATTGAGAAGGCCATTTATTAACCTCGAAAAATTTCTCGGTAAATAACAGCTCCCTCCTCAACCTAGGTGTATAATATACTACTTCAATTTTCAAACAGATGCAGATCAACTGTATGACCTATTCTTTTAAATACCTTAAATGAAGATCAGCGGTATGATCCATTCTTTTACATATTGTTGAGGTTTCCAGGTATGATTTATTATTTCAAATTACGAAGACTTGTAGATCAACAGTATGACCTATTCTTTTTACTATTCCTTTATTTATTTGTTCGGCATATGAAAGTCAGCAGTATGACTTGCTCTTTTAATACATAGTCTCTCATACATAGTTTCAATCAACAGTATAATCTTTTTTTTTTTCTACTAACATGAGAAAACCTTATTATTTACCTCATTTATGAAAAGGGCAGTAGTTCATTACTAACCTATTGAGAAGGCCATTTATTAACCTCGAAAAATTTCTCGGTAAATAACAGCTCCCTCCTCAACCTAGGTGTATAATATACTACTTCAATTTTCAAACAGATGCAGATCAACTGTATGACCTATTCTTTTAAATACCTTAAATGTAGATCAGCGGTATGATCCATTCTTTTACATATTGTTGAGGTTTCCAGGTATGATTTATTATTTCAAATTACGAAGACTTGTAGATCAACAGTATGACCTATTCTTTTTACTATTCCTTTATTTATTTTTTCGGCATCTGAAAGTCAGCAGTATGACTTGTTCTTTTAGTACATAGTCTCTCATGCATAGTTTCGATCAACAGTATAATCTTTTTTTTACTACTAACATGAGAAAACCTTATTATTTACCTCATTTATGAAAAGGGCAGTAGTTCATTACTAACCTATTGAGAAGGCCATTTATTAACCTCGAAAAATTTCTCGGTAAATAACAGCTCCCTCCTCAACCTAGGTATATAATATACTACTTCAATTTTCAAACAGATGCAGATCAACTGTATGACCTATTCTTTTAAATACCTTAAATGTAGATCAGCGGTATGATCCATTCTTTTACATATTGTTGAGGTTTCCAGGTATGATTTATTATTTCAAATTACGATGACTTGTAGATCAACAGTATGACCTATTCTTTTTACTATTCCTTTATTTATTTGTTCGGTATCTGAAAGTCAGCAGTATGACTTGCTCTTTTAGTACATAGTCTCTCATACATAGTTTCGATCAACAGTATAATTTTTTTTTTACTACTAACATGAGAAAACCTTATTATTTACCTCATTTATGAAAAGGGCAGTAGTTCATTACTAACCTATTGAGAAGGCCATTTATTAACCTCGAAAAATTTCTCGGTAAATAACAGCTCCCTCCTCAACCTAGGTGTATAATATACTACTTCAATTTTCAAACAGATGCAGATCAACTGTATGACCTATTCTTTTAAATACCTTAAATGAAGATCAGCGGTATGATCCATTCTTTTACATATTGTTGAGGTTTCCAGGTATGATTTATTATTTCAAATTACGAAGACTTGTAGATCAACAGTATGACCTATTCTTTTTACTATTCCTTTATTTATTTGTTCGGCATCTGAAAGTCAGCAGTATGACTTGTTCTTTTAGTACATAGTCTCTCATACATAGTTTCGATCAACAGTATAATCTTTTTTTTACTACTAACATGAGAAAACCTTATTATTTACCTCATTTATGAAAAGGGCAGTAGTTCATTACTAACCTATTGAGAAGGCCATTTATTAACCTCGAAAAATTTCTCGGTAAATAACAGCTCCCTCCTCAACCTAGGTGTATAATATACTACTTCAATTTTCAAACAGATGCAGATCAACTGTATGACCTATTCTTTTAAATACCTTAAATGTAGATCAGCGGTATGATCCATTCTTTTACATATTGTTGAGGTTTCCAGGTATGATTTATTATTTCAAATTACGAAGACTTGTAGATCAACAGTATGACCTATTCTTTTTACTATTCCTTTATTTATTTGTTCGGCATCTGAAAGTCAGCAGTATGACTTGTTCTTTTAGTACATAGTCTCTCATACATAGTTTCGATCAACAGTATAATCTTTTTTTTACTACTAACATGAGAAAACCTTATTATTTACCTCATTTATGAAAAGGGCAGTAGTTCATTACTAACCTATTGAGAAGGCCATTTATTAACCTCGAAAAATTTCTCGGTAAATAACAGCTCCCTCCTCAACCTAGGTGTATAATATACTACTTCAATTTTCAAACGGATGCAGATCAACTGTATGACCTATTCTTTTAAATACCTTAAATGAAGATCAGCGGTATGATCCATTCTTTTACATATTGTTGAGGTTTCCAGGTATGATTTATTATTTCAAATTACGAAGACTTGTAGATCAACAGTATGACCTATTCTTTTTACTATTCCTTTATTTATTTGTTCGGCATATGAAAGTCAGCAGTATGACTGGCTCTTTTAATACATAGTCTCTCATACATAGTTTCCATCAACAGTATAATCTTTTTTTTACTACTAACATGAGAAAACCTTATTATTTACCTCATTTATGAAAAGGGCAGAAATTTCTCGGTAAATAACAGCTCCCTCCTCAACCTAGGTGTATAATATACTACTTCAATTTTCAAACAGATGCAGATCAACTGTATGACCTATTCTTTTAAATACCTTAAATGAAGATCAGCGGTATGATCCATTCTTTTACATATTGTTGAGGTTTCCAGGTATGATTTATTATTTCAAATTACGAAGACTTGTAGATCAACAGTATGACCTATTCTTTTTACTATTCCTTTATTTATTTGTTCGGCATATGAAAGTCAGCAGTATGACTTGCTCTTTTAATACATAGTCTCTCATACATAGTTTCAATCAACAGTATAATCTTTTTTTTTTCTACTAACATGAGAAAACCTTATTATTTACCTCATTTATGAAAAGGGCAGTAGTTCATTACTAACCTATTGAGAAGGCCATTTATTAACCTCGAAAAATTTCTCGGTAAATAACAGCTCCCTCCTCAACCTAGGTGTATAATATACTACTTCAATTTTCAAACAGATGCAGATCAACTGTATGACCTATTCTTTTAAATACCTTAAATGTAGATCAGCGGTATGATCCATTCTTTTACATATTGTTGAGGTTTCCAGGTATGATTTATTATTTCAAATTACGAAGACTTGTAGATCAACAGTATGACCTATTCTTTTTACTATTCCTTTATTTATTTGTTCGGCATCTGAAAGTCAGCAGTATGACTTGTTCTTTTAGTACATAGTCTCTCATACATAGTTTCGATCAACAGTATAATCTTTTTTTTACTACTAACATGAGAAAACCTTATTATTTACCTCATTTATGAAAAGGGCAGTAGTTCATTACTAACCTATTGAGAAGGCCATTTATTAACCTCGAAAAATTTCTCGGTAAATAACAGCTCCCTCCTCAACCTAGGTGTATAATATACTACTTCAATTTTCAAACAGATGCAGATCAACTGTATGACCTATTCTTTTAAATACCTTAAATGTAGATCAGCGGTATGATCCATTCTTTTACATATTGTTGAGGTTTCCAGGTATGATTTATTATTTCAAATTACGAAGACTTGTAAATCAACAGTATGACCTATTCTTTTTACTATTCCTTTATTTATTTGTTCGACATCTGAAAGTCAGCAGTATGACTTGCTCTTTTAGTACATAGTCTCTCATACATAGTTTCGATCAACAGTATAATCTTTTTTTTACTACTAACATGAGAAAACCTTATTATTTACCTCATTTATGAAAAGGGCAGTAGTTCATTACTAACCTATTGAGAAGGCCATTTATTAACCTCGAAAAATTTCTCGGTAAATAACAGCTCCCTCCTCAACCTAGGTGTATAATATACTACTTCAATTTTCAAACAGATGCAGATCAACTGTATGACCTATTCTTTTAAATACCTTAAATGAAGATCAGCGGTATGATCCATTCTTTTACATATTGTTGAGGTTTCCAGGTATGATTTATTATTTCAAATTACGAAGACTTGTAGATCAACAGTATGACCTATTCTTTTTACTATTCCTTTATTTATTTGTTCGGCATATGAAAGTCAGCAGTATGACTTGCTCTTTTAATACATAGTCTCTCATACATAGTTTCAATCAACAGTATAATCTTTTTTTTTTTCTACTAACATGAGAAAACCTTATTATTTACCTCATTTATGAAAAGGGCAGTAGTTCATTACTAACCTATTGAGAAGGCCATTTATTAACCTCGAAAAATTTCTCGGTAAATAACAGCTCCCTCCTCAACCTAGGTGTATAATATACTACTTCAATTTTCAAACAGATGCAGATCAACTGTATGACCTATTCTTTTAAATACCTTAAATGTAGATCAGCGGTATGATCCATTCTTTTACATATTGTTGAGGTTTCCAGGTATGATTTATTATTTCAAATTACGAAGACTTGTAGATCAACAGTATGACCTATTCTTTTTACTATTCCTTTATTTATTTTTTCGGCATCTGAAAGTCAGCAGTATGACTTGTTCTTTTAGTACATAGTCTCTCATGCATAGTTTCGATCAACAGTATAATCTTTTTTTTACTACTAACATGAGAAAACCTTATTATTTACCTCATTTATGAAAAGGGCAGTAGTTCATTACTAACCTATTGAGAAGGCCATTTATTAACCTCGAAAAATTTCTCGGTAAATAACAGCTCCCTCCTCAACCTAGGTATATAATATACTACTTCAATTTTCAAACAGATGCAGATCAACTGTATGACCTATTCTTTTAAATACCTTAAATGTAGATCAGCGGTATGATCCATTCTTTTACATATTGTTGAGGTTTCCAGGTATGATTTATTATTTCAAATTACGATGACTTGTAGATCAACAGTATGACCTATTCTTTTTACTATTCCTTTATTTATTTGTTCGGTATCTGAAAGTCAGCAGTATGACTTGCTCTTTTAGTACATAGTCTCTCATACATAGTTTCGATCAACAGTATAATTTTTTTTTTACTACTAACATGAGAAAACCTTATTATTTACCTCATTTATGAAAAGGGCAGTAGTTCATTACTAACCTATTGAGAAGGCCATTTATTAACCTCAAAAAATTTCTCGGTAAATAACAGCTCCCTCCTCAACCTAGGTGTATAATATACTACTTCAATTTTCAAACAGATGCAGATCAACTGTATGAGCTATTCTTTTAAATACCTTAAATGTAGATCAGCGGTATGATCCATTCTTTTACATATTGTTGAGGTTTCCAGGTATGATTTATTATTTCAAATTACGAAGACTTGTAGATCAACAGTATGACCTATTCTTTTTACTATTCCTTTATTTATTTGTTCGGCATCTGAAAGTCAGCAGTATGACTTGCTCTTTTAGTACATAGTTTCTCATACATAGTTTCGATCAACAGTATAATCTTTTTTTTACTACTAACATGAGAAAACCTTATTATTTACCTCATTTATGAATAGGGCAGTAGTTCATTACTAACCTATTGAGAAGGCCATTTATTAACCTCGAAAAATTTCTCGGTAAATAACAGCTCCCTCCTCAACCTAGGTATATAATAATATACTACTTCAATTTTCAAACAGATGCAGATCAACTGTATGACCTATTCTTTTAAATACCTTAAATGTAGATCAGCGGTATGATCCATTCTTTTACATATTGTTGAGGTTTCCAGGTATGATTTATTATTTCAAATTACGAAGACTTCCTCTTTTAGTACATAGTCTCTCATACATAGTTTCGATCAACAGTATAATCTTTTTTTTACTACTAACATGAGAAAACCTTATTATTTACCTCATTTATGAAAAGGGCAGTAGTTCATTACTAACCTATTGAGAAGGCCATTTATTAACCTCGAAAAATTTCTCGGTAAATAACAGCT
The DNA here is from genome assembly GCA_963924545.1 of Pogonocherus hispidulus. Lineage (NCBI taxonomy): Eukaryota > Metazoa > Arthropoda > Insecta > Coleoptera > Cerambycidae > Pogonocherus > Pogonocherus hispidulus. The sequence goes on from OZ004696.1 coordinate 19,317,955, forward strand.
CCCTCCTCAACCTAGGTGTATAATATACTACTTCAATTTTCAAACAGATGCAGATCAACTGTATGACCTATTCTTTTAAATACCTTAAATGTAGATCAGCGGTATGATCCATTCTTTTACATATTGTTGAGGTTTCCAGGTATGATTTATTATTTCAAATTACGAAGACTTGTAGATCAACAGTATGACCTATTCTTTTTACTATTCCTTTATTTATTTGTTCGGCATCTGAAAGTCAGCAGTATGACTTGCTCTTTTAGTACATAGTCTCTCATACATAGTTTCGATCAACAGTATAATCTTTTTTTAATACTAACATGAGAAAACCTTATTATTTACCTCATTTATGAAAAGGGCAGTAGTTCATTACTAACCTATTGAGAAGGCCATTTATTAACCTCGAAAAATTTCTCGGTAAATAACAGCTCCCTCCTCAACCTAGGTGTATAATATACTACTTCAATTTTCAAACAGATGCAGATCAACTGTATGACCTATTCTTTTAAATACCTTAAATGTAGATCAGCGGTATGATCCATTCTTTTACATATTGTTGAGGTTTCCAGGTATGATTTATTATTTCAAATTACGAAGACTTGTAGATCAACAGTATGACCTATTCTTTTTACTATTCCTTTATTTATTTGTTCGGCATCTGAAAGTCAGCAGTATGACTTGCTCTTTTAGTACATAGTCTCTCATACATAGTTTCGATCAACAGTATAATCTTTTTTTTACTACTAACATGAGAAAACCTTATTATTTACCTCATTTATGAAAAGGGCAGTTGTTCATTACTAACCTATTGAGAAGGCCATTTATTAACCTCGAAAAATTTCTCGGTAAATAACAGCTCCCTCCTCAACCTAGGTGTATAATATACTACTTCAATTTTCAAACAGATGCAGATCAACTGTATGACCTATTCTTTTAAATACCTTAAATGTAGATCAGCGGTATGATCCATTCTTTTACATATTGTTGAGGTTTCCAGGTATGATTTATTATTTCAAATTACGAAGACTTGTAGATCAACAGTATGACCTATTCTTTTTACTATTCCTTTATTTATTTGTTCGGCATGTGAAAGTCAGCAGTATGACTTGCTCTTTTAGTACATAGTCTCTCATACATAGTTTCGATCAACAGTATAATCTTTTTTTTACTACTAACATGAGAAAACCTTATTATTTACCTCATTTATGAAAAGGGCAGTAGTTCATTACTAACCTATTGAGAAGGCCATTTATTAACCTCGAAAAATTTCTCGGTAAATAACAGCTCCCTCCTCAACCTAGGTATATAATATACTACTTCAATTTTCAAACAGATGCAGATCAACTGTATGACCTATTCTTTTAAATACCTTAAATGTAGATCAGCGGTATGATCCATTCTTTTACATATTGTTGAGGTTTCCAGGTATGATTTATTATTTCAAATTACGAAGACTTGTAGATCAACAGTATGACCTATTCTTTTTACTATTCCTTTATTTATTTGTTCGGCATCTGAAAGTCAGCAGTATGACTTGTTCTTTTAGTACATAGTCTCTCATACATAGTTTCGATCAACAGTATAATCTTTTTTTTACTACTAACATGAGAAAACCTTATTATTTACCTCATTTATGAAAAGGGCAGTAGTTCATTACTAACCTATTGAGAAGGCCATTTATTAACCTCGAAAAATTTCTCGGTAAATAACAGCTCCCTCCTCAACCTAGGTATATAATATACTACTTCAATTTTCAAACAGATGCAGATCAACTGTATGACCTATTCTTTTAAATACCTTAAATATAGATCAGCGGTATGATCCATTCTTTTACATATTGTTGAGGTTTCCAGGTATGATTTATTATTTCAAATTACGAAGACTTGTAGATCAACAGTATGACCTATTCTTTTTACTATTCCTTTATTTATTTGTTCGGCATCTGAAAGTCAGCAGTATGACTTGTTCTTTTAGTACATAGTCTCTCATACATAGTTTCGATCAACAGTATAATCTTTTTTTTACTACTAACATGAGAAAACCTTATTATTTACCTCATTTATGAAAAGGGCAGTAGTTCATTACTAACCTATTGAGAAGGCCATTTATTAACCTCGAAAAATTTCTCGGTAAATAACAGCTCCCTCCTCAACCTAGGTGTATAATATACTACTTCAATTTTCAAACAGATGCAGATCAACTGTATGACCTATTCTTTTAAATACCTTAAATGTAGATCAGCGGTATGATCCATTCTTTTACATATTGTTGAGGTTTCCAGGTATGATTTATTATTTCAAATTACGATGACTTGTAGATCAACAGTATGACCTATTCTTTTTACTATTCCTTTATTTATTTGTTCGGTATCTGAAAGTCAGCAGTATGACTTGCTCTTTTAGTACATAGTCTCTCATACATAGTTTCGATCAACAGTATAATCTTTTTTTTACTACTAACATGAGAAAACCTTATTATTTACCTCATTTATGAAAAGGGCAGTAGTTCATTACTAACCTATTGAGAAGGCCATTTATTAACCTCAAAAAATTTCTCGGTAAATAACAGCTCCCTCCTCAACCTAGGTGTATAATATACTACTTCAATTTTCAAACAGATGCAGATCAACTGTATGAGCTATTCTTTTAAATACCTTAAATGTAGATCAGCGGTATGATCCATTCTTTTACATATTGTTGAGGTTTCCAGGTATGATTTATTATTTCAAATTACGAAGACTTGTAGATCAACAGTATGACCTATTCTTTTTACTATTCCTTTATTTATTTGTTCGGTATCTGAAAGTCAGCAGTATGACTTGCTCTTTTAGTACATAGTCTCTCATACATAGTTTCGATCAACAGTATAATCTTTTTTTTACTACTAACATGAGAAAACCTTATTATTTACCTCATTTATGAAAAGAGCAGTAGTTCATTACTAACCTATTGAGAAGGCCATTTATTAACCTCGAAAAATTTCTCGGTAAATAACAGCTCCCTCCTCAACCTAGGTATATAATATACTACTTCAATTTTCAAACAGATGCAGATCAACTGTATGACCTATTCTTTTAAATACCTTAAATGTAGATCAGCGGTATGATCCATTCTTTTACATATTGTTGAGGTTTCCAGGTATGATTTATTATTTCAAATTACGAAGACTTGCTCTTTTAGTACATAGTCTCTCATACATAATTTCGATCAACAGTATAATCTTTTTTTTACTACTAACATGAGAAAACCTTATTATTTACCTCATTTATGAAAAGGGCAGTAGTTCATTACTAACCTATTGAGAAGGCCATTTATTAACCTCGAAAAATTTCTCGGTAAATAACAGCTCCCTCCTCAACCTAGGTGTATAATATACTACTTCAATTTTCAAACAGATGCAGATCAACTGTATGACCTATTCTTTTAAATACCTTAAATGTAGATCAGCGGTATGATCCATTCTTTTACATATTGTTGAGGTTTCCAGGTATGATTTATTATTTCAAATTACGAAGACTTGCTCTTTTAGTACATAGTCTCTCATACATAGTTTCGATCAACAGTATAATCTTTTTTTTACTACTAACATGAGAAAACCTTATTATTTACCTCATTTATGAAAAGGGCAGTAGTTCATTACTAACCTATTGAGAAGGCCATTTATTAACCTCGAAAAATTTCTCGGTAAATAACAGCTCCCTCCTCAACCTAGGTATATAATATACTACTTCAATTTTCAAACAAATGCAGATCAACTGTATGACCTATTCTTTTAAATACCTTAAAAGTAGATCAGCGGTATGATCCATTCTTTTACATATTGTTGAGGTTTCCAGGTATGATTTATTATTTCAAATTACGATGACTTGTAGATCAACAGTATGACCTATTCTTTTTACTATTCCTTTATTTATTTGTTCGGCATCTGAAAGTCAGCAGTATGACTTGCTCTTTTAGTACATAGTCTCTCATACATAGTTTCGATCAACAGTATAATCTTTTTTTTACTACTAACATGAGAAAACCTTATTATTTACCTCATTTATGAAAAGGGCAGTAGTTCATTACTAACCTATTGAGAAGGCCATTTATTAACCTCGAAAAATTTCTCGGTAAATAACAGCTCCCTCCTCAACCTAGGTGTATAATATACTACTTCAATTTTCAAACAGATGCAGATCAACTGTATGACCTATTCTTTTAAATACCTTAAATGTAGATCAGCGGTATGATCCATTCTTTTACATATTGTTGAGGTTTCCAGGTATGATTTATTATTTCAAATTACGAAGACTTGTAGATCAACAGTATGACCTATTCTTTTTACTATTCCTTTACTTATTCGTTCGGCATCTGAAAGTCAGCAGTATGACTTGCTCTTTTAGTACATAATCTCTCATACACAGTTTCGATCAACAGTATAATCTTTTTTTTACTACTAACATGAGAAAACCTTATTATTTACCTCATTTATGAAAAGGGCAGTAGTTCATCACTAACCTATTGAGAAGGCCATTTATTAACCTCGAAAAATTTCTCGGTAAATAACAGCTCCCTCCTCAACCTAGGTATATAATATACTACTTCAATTTTCAAACAGATGCAGATCAACTGTATGACCTATTCTTTTAAATACCTTAAATGTAGATCAGCGGTATGATCCATTCTTTTACATATTGTTGAGGTTTCCAGGTATGATTTATTATTTCAAATTACGAAGACTTGTTGATCAACAGTATGACCTATTCTTTTTACTATTCCTTTATTTATTTGTTCGGCATCTGAAAGTCAGCAGTATGACTTGTTCTTTTAGTACATAGTCTCGATCAACAGTATAATCTTTTTTTTACTACTAACATGAGAAAACCTTATTATTTACCTCATTTATGAAAAGGGCAGTAGTTCATTACTAACCTATTGAGAAGGCCATTTATTAACCTCGAAAAATTTCTCGGTAAATAACAGCTCCCTCCTCAACCTAGGTGTATAATATACTACTTCAATTTTCAAACAGATGCAGATCAACTGTATGACCTATTCTTTTAAATACCTTAAATGTAGATCAGCGGTATGATCCATTCTTTTACATATTGTTGAGGTTTCCAGGTATGATTTATTATTTCAAATTACGAAGACTTGTAGATCAACAGTATGACCTATTCTTTTTACTATTCCTTTATTTATTTGTTCGGCATCTGAAAGTCAGCAGTATGACTTGCTCTTTTAGTACATAGTCTCTCATACATAGTTTCGATCAACAGTATAATCTTTTTTTTACTACTAACATGAGAAAACCTTATTATTTACCTCATTTATGAAAAGGGCAGTAGTTCATTACTAACCTATTGAGAAGGCCATTTATTAACCTCGAAAAATTTCTCGGTAAATAACAGTTCCCTCCTCAACCTAGGTATATAATATACTACTTCAATTTTCAAACAAATGCAGATCAACAGTATGACCTATTCTTTTAAATACCTTAAATGTAGATCAGCGGTATGATCCATTCTTTTACATATTGTTGAGGTTTCCAGGTATGATTTATTATTTCAAATTACGATGACTTGTAGATCAACAGTATGACCTATTCTTTTTACTATTCCTTTATTTATTTGTTCGGCATCTGAAAGTCAGCAGTATGACTTGCTCTTTTAGTACATAGTCTCTCATACATAGTTTCGATCAACAGTATAATCTTTTTTTTACTACTAGCATGAGAAAACCTTATTATTTACCTCATTTATGAAAAGGGCAGTAGTTCATTACTAACCTATTGAGAAGGCCATTTATTAACCTCGAAAAATTTCTCGGTAAATAACAGCTCCCTCCTCAACCTAGGTATATAATATACTACTTCAATTTTCAAACAGATGCAGATCAACTGTATGACCTATTCTTTTAAATACCTTAAATGAAGATCAGCGGTATGATCCATTCTTTTACATATTGTTGAGGTTTCCAGGTATGATTTATTATTTCAAATTACGAAGACTTGTAGATCAACAGTATGACCTATTCTTTTTACTATTCCTTTATTTATTTGTTCGGCATCTGAAAGTCAGCAGTATGACTTGTTCTTTTAGTACATAGTCTCTCATACATAGTTTCGATCAACAGTATAATCTTTTTTTTACTACTAACATGAGAAAACCTTATTATTTACCTCATTTATGAAAAGGGCAGTAGTTCATTACTAACCTATTGAGAAGGCCATTTATTAACCTCGAAAAATTTCTCGGTAAATAACAGCTCCCTCCTCAACCTAGGTGTATAATATACTACTTCAATTTTCAAACAGATGCAGATCAACTGTATGACCTATTCTTTTAAATACCTTAAATGTAGATCAGCGGTATGATCCATTCTTTTACATATTGTTGAGGTTTCCAGGTATGATTTATTATTTCAAATTACGATGACTTGTAGATCAACAGTATGACCTATTCTTTTTACTATTCCTTTATTTATTTGTTCGGTATCTGAAAGTCAGCAGTATGACTTGCTCTTTTAGTACATAGTCTCTCATACATAGTTTCGATCAACAGTATAATCTTTTTTTTACTACTAGCATGAGAAAACCTTATTATTTACCTCATTTATGAAAAGGGCAGTAGTTCATTACTAACCTATTGAGAAGGCCATTTATTAACCTCGAAAAATTTCTCGGTAAATAACAGCTCCCTCCTCAACCTAGGTATATAATATACTACTTCAATTTTCAAACAGATGCAGATCAACTGTATGACCTATTCTTTTAAATACCTTAAATATAGATCAGCGGTATGATCCATTCTTTTACATATTGTTGAGGTTTCCAGGTATGATTTATTATTTCAAATTACGAAGACTTGTAGATCAACAGTATGACCTATTCTTTTTACTATTCCTTTATTTATTTGTTCGGCATCTGAAAGTCAGCAGTATGACTTGTTCTTTTAGTACATAGTCTCTCATACATAGTTTCGATCAACAGTATAATCTTTTTTTTACTACTAACATGAGAAAACCTTATTATTTACCTCATTTATGAAAAGGGCAGTAGTTCATTACTAACCTATTGAGAAGGCCATTTATTAACCTCGAAAAATTTCTCGGTAAATAACAGCTCCCTCCTCAACCTAGGTGTATAATATACTACTTCAATTTTCAAACAGATGCAGATCAACTGTATGACCTATTCTTTTAAATACCTTAAATGTAGATCAGCGGTATGATCCATTCTTTTACATATTGTTGAGGTTTCCAGGTATGATTTATTATTTCAAATTACGATGACTTGTAGATCAACAGTATGACCTATTCTTTTTACTATTCCTTTATTTATTTGTTCGGTATCTGAAAGTCAGCAGTATGACTTGCTCTTTTAGTACATAGTCTCTCATACATAGTTTCGATCAACAGTATAATCTTTTTTTTACTACTAACATGAGAAAACCTTATTATTTACCTCATTTATGAAAAGGGCAGTAGTTCATTACTAACCTATTGAGAAGGCCATTTATTAACCTCAAAAAATTTCTCGGTAAATAACAGCTCCCTCCTCAACCTAGGTGTATAATATACTACTTCAATTTTCAAACAGATGCAGATCAACTGTATGAGCTATTCTTTTAAATACCTTAAATGTAGATCAGCGGTATGATCCATTCTTTTACATATTGTTGAGGTTTCCAGGTATGATTTATTATTTCAAATTACGAAGACTTGTAGATCAACAGTATGACCTATTCTTTTTACTATTCCTTTATTTATTTGTTCGGTATCTGAAAGTCAGCAGTATGACTTGCTCTTTTAGTACATAGTCTCTCATACATAGTTTCGATCAACAGTATAATCTTTTTTTTACTACTAACATGAGAAAACCTTATTATTTACCTCATTTATGAAAAGAGCAGTAGTTCATTACTAACCTATTGAGAAGGCCATTTATTAACCTCGAAAAATTTCTCGGTAAATAACAGCTCCCTCCTCAACCTAGGTATATAATATACTACTTCAATTTTCAAACAGATGCAGATCAACTGTATGACCTATTCTTTTAAATACCTTAAATGTAGATCAGCGGTATGATCCATTCTTTTACATATTGTTGAGGTTTCCAGGTATGATTTATTATTTCAAATTACGAAGACTTGCTCTTTTAGTACATAGTCTCTCATACATAATTTCGATCAACAGTATAATCTTTTTTTTACTACTAACATGAGAAAACCTTATTATTTACCTCATTTATGAAAAGGGCAGTAGTTCATTACTAACCTATTGAGAAGGCCATTTATTAACCTCGAAAAATTTCTCGGTAAATAACAGCTCCCTCCTCAACCTAGGTGTATAATATACTACTTCAATTTTCAAACAGATGCAGATCAACTGTATGACCTATTCTTTTAAATACCTTAAATGTAGATCAGCGGTATGATCCATTCTTTTACATATTGTTGAGGTTTCCAGGTATGATTTATTATTTCAAATTACGAAGACTTGTAGATCAACAGTATGACCTATTCTTTTTACTATTCCTTTACTTATTTGTTCGGCATCTGAAAGTCAGCAGTATGACTTGCTCTTTTAGTACATAATCTCTCATACATAGTTTCGATCAACAGTATAATCTTTTTTTTACTACTAACATGAGAAAACCTTATTATTTACCTCATTTATGAAAAGGGCAGTAGTTCATCACTAACCTATTGAGAAGGCCATTTATTAACCTCGAAAAATTTCTCGGTAAATAACAGCTCCCTCCTCAACCTAGGTATATAATATACTACTTCAATTTTCAAACAGATGCAGATCAACTGTATGACCTATTCTTTTAAATACCTTAAATGTAGATCAGCGGTATGATCCATTCTTTTACATATTGTTGAGGTTTCCAGGTATGATTTATTATTTCAAATTACGAAGACTTGTAGATCAACAGTATGACCTATTCTTTTTACTATTCCTTTATTTATTTGTTCGGCATCTGAAAGTCAGCAGTATGACTTGTTCTTTTAGTACATAGTCTCTCATACATAGTCTCGATCAACAGTATAATCTTTTTTTTACTACTAACATGAGAAAACCTTATTATTTACCTCATTTATGAAAAGGGCAGTAGTTCATTACTAACCTATTGAGAAGGCCATTTATTAACCTCGAAAAATTTCTCGGTAAATAACAGCTCCCTCCTCAACCTAGGTGTATAATATACTACTTCAATTTTCAAACAGATGCAGATCAACTGTATGACCTATTCTTTTAAATACCTTAAATGTAGATCAGTGGTATGATCCATTCTTTTACATATTGTTGAGGTTTCCAGGTATGATTTATTATTTCAAATTACGAAGACTTGTAGATCAACAGTATGACCTATTCTTTTTACTATTCCTTTATTTATTTGTTCGGCATCTGAAAGTCAGCAGTATGACTTGCTCTTTTAGTACATAGTCTCTCATACATAGTTTCGATCAACAGTATAATCTTTTTTTTACTACTAACATGAGAAAACCTTATTATTTACCTCATTTATGAAAAGGGCAGTAGTTCATTACTAACCTATTGAGAAGGCCATTTATTAACCTCGAAAAATTTCTCGGTAAATAACAGTTCCCTCCTCAACCTAGGTATATAATATACTACTTCAATTTTCAAACAAATGCAGATCAACAGTATGACCTATTCTTTTAAATACCTTAAATGTAGATCAGCGGTATGATCCATTCTTTTACATATTGTTGAGGTTTCCAGGTATGATTTATTATTTCAAATTACGATGACTTGTAGATCAACAGTATGACCTATTCTTTTTACTATTCCTTTATTTATTTGTTCGGCATCTGAAAGTCAGCAGTATGACTTGCTCTTTTAGTACATAGTCTCTCATACATAGTTTCGATCAACAGTATAATCTTTTTTTTACTACTAGCATGAGAAAACCTTATTATTTACCTCATTTATGAAAAGGGCAGTAGTTCATTACTAACCTATTGAGAAGGCCATTTATTAACCTCGAAAAATTTCTCGGTAAATAACAGCTCCCTCCTCAACCTAGGTATATAATATACTACTTCAATTTTCAAACAGATGCAGATCAACTGTATGACCTATTCTTTTAAATACCTTAAATATAGATCAGCGGTATGATCCATTCTTTTACATATTGTTGAGGTTTCCAGGTATGATTTATTATTTCAAATTACGAAGACTTGTAGATCAACAGTATGACCTATTCTTTTTACTATTCCTTTATTTATTTGTTCGGCATCTGAAAGTCAGCAGTATGACTTGTTCTTTTAGTACATAGTCTCTCATACATAGTTTCGATCAACAGTATAATCTTTTTTTTACTACTAACATGAGAAAACCTTATTATTTACCTCATTTATGAAAAGGGCAGTAGTTCATTACTAACCTATTGAGAAGGCCATTTATTAACCTCGAAAAATTTCTCGGTAAATAACAGCTCCCTCCTCAACCTAGGTGTATAATATACTACTTCAATTTTCAAACAGATGCAGATCAACTGTATGACCTATTCTTTTAAATACCTTAAATGTAGATCAGCGGTATGATCCATTCTTTTACATATTGTTGAGGTTTCCAGGTATGATTTATTATTTCAAATTACGATGACTTGTAGATCAACAGTATGACCTATTCTTTTTACTATTCCTTTATTTATTTGTTCGGTATCTGAAAGTCAGCAGTATGACTTGCTCTTTTAGTACATAGTCTCTCATACATAGTTTCGATCAACAGTATAATCTTTTTTTTACTACTAACATGAGAAAACCTTATTATTTACCTCATTTATGAAAAGGGCAGTAGTTCATTACTAACCTATTGAGAAGGCCATTTATTAACCTCAAAAAATTTCTCGGTAAATAACAGCTCCCTCCTCAACCTAGGTGTATAATATACTACTTCAATTTTCAAACAGATGCAGATCAACTGTATGAGCTATTCTTTTAAATACCTTAAATGTAGATCAGCGGTATGATCCATTCTTTTACATATTGTTGAGGTTTCCAGGTATGATTTATTATTTCAAATTACGAAGACTTGTAGATCAACAGTATGACCTATTCTTTTTACTATTCCTTTATTTATTTGTTCGGTATCTGAAAGTCAGCAGTATGACTTGCTCTTTTAGTACATAGTCTCTCATACATAGTTTCGATCAACAGTATAATCTTTTTTTTACTACTAACATGAGAAAACCTTATTATTTACCTCATTTATGAAAAGAGCAGTAGTTCATTACTAACCTATTGAGAAGGCCATTTATTAACCTCGAAAAATTTCTCGGTAAATAACAGCTCCCTCCTCAACCTAGGTGTATAATATACTACTTCAATTTTCAAACAGATGCAGATCAACTGTATGACCTATTCTTTTAAATACCTTAAATGTAGATCAGCGGTATGATCCATTCTTTTACATATTGTTGAGGTTTCCAGGTATGATTTATTATTTCAAATTACGAAGACTTGCTCTTTTAGTACATAGTCTCTCATACATAATTTCGATCAACAGTATAATCTTTTTTTTACTACTAACATGAGAAAACCTTATTATTTACCTCATTTATGAAAAGGGCAGTAGTTCATTACTAACCTATTGAGAAGGCCATTTATTAACCTCGAAAAATTTCTCGGTAAATAACAGCTCCCTCCTCAACCTAGGTGTATAATATACTACTTCAATTTTCAAACAGATGCAGATCAACTGTATGACCTATTCTTTTAAATACCTTAAATGTAGATCAGCGGTATGATCCATTCTTTTACATATTGTTGAGGTTTCCAGGTATGATTTATTATTTCAAATTACGTAGACTTGCTCTTTTAGTACATAGTCTCTCATACATAGTTTCGATCAACAGTATAATCTTTTTTTTACTACTAACATGAGAAAACCTTATTATTTACCTCATTTATGAAAAGGGCAGTAGTTCATTACTAACCTATTGAGAAGGCCATTTATTAACCTCGAAAAATTTCTCGGTAAATAACAGCTCCCTCCTCAACCTAGGTATATAATATACTACTTCAATTTTCAAACAAATGCAGATCAACTGTATGACCTATTCTTTTAAATACCTTAAAAGTAGATCAGCGGTATGATCCATTCTTTTACATATTGTTGAGGTTTCCAGGTATGATTTATTATTTCAAATTACGATGACTTGTAGATCAACAGTATGACCTATTCTTTTTACTATTCCTTTATTTATTTGTTCGGCATCTGAAAGTCAGCAGTATGACTTGCTCTTTTAGTACATAACCTCCCATACATAGTTTCGATCAACAGTATAATCTTTTTTTACTACTAACATGAGAAAACCTTATTATTTACCTCATTTATGAAAAGGGCAGTAGTTCATTACTAACCTATTGAGAAGGCCATTTATTAACCTCGAAAAATTTCTCGGTAAATAACAGCTCCCTCCTCAACCTAGGTATATAATATACTACTTCAATTTTCAAACAGATGCAGATCAACTGTATGACCTATTCTTTTAAATACCTTAAATGTAGATCAGCGGTATGATCCATTCTTTTACATATTGTTGAGGTTTCCAGGTATGATTTATTATTTCAAATTACGAAGACTTGTAGATCAACAGTATGACCTATTCTTTTTACTATTCCTTTATTTATTTGTTCGGCATCTGAAAGTCAGCAGTATGACTTGTTCTTTTAGTACATAGTCTCTCATACATAGTTTCGATCAACAGTATAATCTTTTTTTTACTACTAACATCAGAAAACCTTATTATTTACCTCATTTATGAAAAGGGCAGTAGTTCATTACTAACCTATTGAGAAGGCCATTTATTAACCTCGAAAAATTTCTCGGTAAATAACAGCTCCCTCCTCAACCTAGGTGTATAATATACTACTTCAATTTTCAAACAGATGCAGATCAACTGTATGACCTATTCTTTTAAATACCTTAAATGTAGATCAGCGGTATGATCCATTCTTTTACATATTGTTGAGGTTTCCAAGTATGATTTATTATTTCAAATTACGAAGACTTGTAGATCAACAGTATGACCTATTCTTTTTACTATTCCTTTATTTATTTGTTCGGCATCTGAAAGTCAGCAGTATGACTTGCTCTTTTAGTACATAGTCTCTCATACATAGTTTCGATCAACAGTATAATCTTTTTTTTACTACTAACATGAGAAAACCTTATTATTTACCTCATTTATGAAAAGGGCAGTAGTTCATTACTAACCTATTGAGAAGGCCATTTATTAACCTCGAAAAATTTCTCGGTAAATAACAGCTCCCTCCTCAACCTAGGTGTATAATATACTACTTCAATTTTCAAACAGATGCAGATCAACTGTATGACCTATTCTTTTAAATACCTTAAATGTAGATCAGCGGTATGATCCATTCTTTTACATATTGTTGAGGTTTCCAGGTATGATTTATTATTTCAAATTACGAAGACTTGTAGATCAACAGTATGACCTATTCTTTTTACTATTCCTTTATTTATTTGTTCGGCATCTGAAAGTCAGCAGTATGACTTGCTCTTTTAGTACATAGTCTCTCATACATAGTTTCGATCAACAGTATAATCTTTTTTTTACTACTAACATGAGAAAACCTTATTATTTACCTCATTTATGAAAAGGGCAGTAGTTCATTACTAACCTATTGAGAAGGCCATTTATTAACCTCGAAAAATTTCTCGGTAAATAACAGCTCCCTCCTCAACCTAGGTGTATAATATACTACTTCAATTTTCAAACAGATGCAGATCAACTGTATGACCTATTCTTTTAAATACCTTAAATGTAGATCAGCGGTATGATCCATTCTTTTACATATTGTTGAGGTTTCCAGGTATGATTTATTATTTCAAATTACGAAGACTTGTAGATCAACAGTATGACCTATTCTTTTTACTATTCCTTTACTTATTTGTTCGGCATCTGAAAGTCAGCAGTATGACTTGCTCTTTTAGTACATAATCTCTCATACATAGTTTCGATCAACAGTATAATCTTTTTTTTACTACTAACATGAGAAAACCTTATTATTTACCTCATTTATGAAAAGGGCAGTAGTTCATCACTAACCTATTGAGAAGGCCATTTATTAACCTCGAAAAATTTCTCGGTAAATAACAGCTCCCTCCTCAACCTAGGTATATAATATACTACTTCAATTTTCAAACAGATGCAGATCAACTGTATGACCTATTCTTTTAAATACCTTAAATGTAGATCAGCGGTATGATCCATTCTTTTACATATTGTTGAGGTTTCCAGGTATGATTTATTATTTCAAATTACGAAGACTTGTAGATCAACAGTATGACCTATTCTTTTTACTATTCCTTTATTTATTTGTTCGGCATCTGAAAGTCAGCAGTATGACTTGTTCTTCTAGTACATAGTCTCTCATACATAGTCTCGATCAACAGTATAATCTTTTTTTTACTACTAACATGAGAAAACCTTATTATTTACCTCATTTATGAAAAGGGCAGTAGTTCATTACTAACCTATTGAGAAGGCCATTTATTAACCTCGAAAAATTTCTCGGTAAATAACAGCTCCCTCCTCAACCTAGGTGTATAATATACTACTTCAATTTTCAAACAGATGCAGATCAACTGTATGACCTATTCTTTTAAATACCTTAAATGTAGATCAGCGGTATGATCCATTCTTTTACATATTGTTGAGGTTTCCAGGTATGATTTATTATTTCAAATTACGAAGACTTGTAGATCAACAGTATGACCTATTCTTTTTACTATTCCTTTATTTATTTGTTCGGCATCTGAAAGTCAGCAGTATGACTTGCTCTTTTAGTACATAGTCTCTCATACATAGTTTCGATCAACAGTATAATCTTTTTTTTACTACTAACATGAGAAAACCTTATTATTTACCTCATTTATGAAAAGGGCAGTAGTTCATTACTAACCTATTGAGAAGGCCATTTATTAACCTCGAAAAATTTCTCGGTAAATAACAGTTCCCTCCTCAACCTAGGTATATAATATACTACTTCAATTTTCAAACAAATGCAGATCAACAGTATGACCTATTCTTTTAAATACCTTAAATGTAGATCAGCGGTATGATCCATTCTTTTACATATTGTTGAGGTTTCCAGGTATGATTTATTATTTCAAATTACGATGACTTGTAGATCAACAGTATGACCTATTCTTTTTACTATTCCTTTATTTATTTGTTCGGCATCTGAAAGTCAGCAGTATGACTTGCTCTTTTAGTACATAGTCTCTCATACATAGTTTCGATCAACAGTATAATCTTTTTTTTACTACTAGCATGAGAAAACCTTATTATTTACCTCATTTATGAAAAGGGCAGTAGTTCATTACTAACCTATTGAGAAGGCCATTTATTAACCTTGAAAAATTTCTCGGTAAATAACAGCTCCCTCCTCAACCTAGGTATATAATATACTACTTCAATTTTCAAACAGATGCAGATCAACTGTATGACCTATTCTTTAAATACCTTAAATGTAGATCAGCGGTATGATCCATTCTTTTACATATTGTTGAAGTTTCCAGGTATGATTTATTATTTCAAATTACGATGACTTGTAGATCAACAGTATGACCTATTCTTTTTACTATTCCTTTATTTATTTGTTCGGCATCTGAAAGTCAGCAGTATGACTTGCTCTTTTAGTACATAATCTCTCATACATAGTTTCGATCAACAGTATAATCTTTTTTTTACTACTAACATGAGAAAACCTTATTATTTACCTCATTTATGAAAAGGGCAGTAGTTCATTACTAACCTATTGAGAAGGCCATTTATTAACCTCGAAAAATTTCTCGGTAAATAACAGCTCCCTCCTCAACCTAGGTATATAATATACTACTTCAATTTTCAAACAGATGCAGATCAACTGTATGACCTATTCTTTTAAATACCTTAAATGTAGATCAGCGGTATGATCCATTCTTTTACATATTGTTGAGGTTTCCAGGTATGATTTATTATTTCAAATTACGAAGACTTGTAGATCAACAGTATGACCTATTCTTTTTACTATTCCTTTATTTATTTGTTCGGCATCTGAAAGTCAGCAGTATGACTTGTTCTTTTAGTACATAGTCTCTCATACATAGTTTCGATCAACAGTATAATCTTTTTTTACTACTAACATGAGAAAACCTTATTATTTACCTCATTTGTGAAAAGAGAAGTAGTTCATTATTAACCTATTGAGAAGGTTATTTATTTACCTCGAAAAATTTCTCGGTAAATAACAGCTCCCCCCTCAACCTAGGTATATAATATACTATTTCAATTTTCAAACAGATACAGATCATCAGTATGACCTATTCTTTTAAATATCTTAAATGTAGATCAACGGTATGATCCACTCTTTTACCTATTGTTGAGGATTCGAAGTATGATTTATTATCTCAACTTACGATGAATTGTAAATCAACTGTATGACCTATCCTTTTAACTATTCCTTTATTTATTTGTTCGGCATCTGAAAGTCAGCAGTATGACTTGCTCTTTTAGTACATAGTTTCTCATACATAGTTTTGATCGACAGTATAATCTTTTTTTTACTATTAACATGCGAAAACCTTATTATTTACCTCATTTGTGAAAAGGGAAGTAGTTCATTATTAACCTATTGAGAAGGCCATTTATTTACCTTGAAAAATTTCTCGGTAAATAACAGCTCCCCCTCAACCTAGGTATATAATATACTATTTCAATTTTCAAACAGATACAGATCAACAGTATGACCTATTCTTTTAAATACCTTAAATGTAGATCAACGGTATGATCGATTCTTTTACCTATTGTTCAGGATTCCAAGTATGATTTATTATCTCAACTTACGATGAGTTGTAGATCAACAGTATGACCTATCCTTTTTACTATTCCTTTATTTATTTGTTCGGCATCTGAAAGTCAGTAGTATGACTTGCTCTTTTAGTACATAGTCTCTCATACATAGTTTCGATCAACAGTATAATCTTTTTTTTACTACTAACATGAGAAAAACCTACATAAATAACATACATAACAAATATTAAATGATATAAAGATGCGGGAAAATTTATATAGAGACCTACCTCGGAAACTGTGTGTCCTAAAGTCAGTAATCTGACCAATTAGTTAATGAATACATAATAAATACATACATAACAAATATTAAATGATATAAAGATGCGGGGAAATTTGTATAGAGACCTACCTCGGAAACTGTGTGAATCTTACCAAATTCGGATCACCTGCAACAAAGAAATTATAAATTAAATAATGTACGAGTTTACTAATTTATCGCAGGTTCACTGCCGCAATTGAAAAATATAAATTTATTGGATGTGAATTAGTAAAGTTTTTCTAAGATAAACCGTCAACAACGTTGAACTATTTTGCATTAAATTTACGCCCAATGCAACGAGTTAAGTAGTAGGTATCTGTAATAATGCTAAACGTGGTAAAATTTGTATTCTGTTGTTTATCTTTGGCATAGATAAACATTAAATAAAATACTTATCTATGAAAATTTATAAATGATGAAAAAACTTGACCGGTCCATTCTTGTAGAAAGAACGTAAGAAACAAGTATTAATTTTATAATTTTAAAAAATGTGGACTCGATGTAATGTTTAGCTATATTGTCACTAGAACAATCATAAACTAATATTATCTATTATGAGATAATTATTGTTATTTTGTAAAAAAAATACATGTTCAAGGGGTTGTAAGAAGTCACTCTCAAGTTAGCCTCTGATATTAAAATATATTCCATACGGTCCCAAGTGTTTATGGTCTATATTTTTCTGTGGGACTTGTCATGAATTGATATCATAAATGTGCAAACTCAATATTAACATGTTGATAAAAAAAAAGAAAATATCAAAAGAAAAATTAATATTCCTAGGTTAATTTAAACGTTTTTGGAAAAGGTATCGAAAATATAAGTTAAATTTTGAAACACATTGAACACGAAACATAGCAATTAAAGAATGTAGAAATTAAGACGCCTTTTTGGACAAAGGTATGTAGAAAATATATGAAGATTGATTTTTATGTTTATATTGAAATAAAAATTACGAGTAAGAGTATGTATGATCATTTACGAAACTGACTCATTTAAAATTGTTGATTGTTTTTTGAGACTTTACACCCTGATTATAAAGGGTATTTCTTTAAAAACGAGCAATGCTCCGTAAGTATGGACCTAAAAAAGATATAAAAAATTTCTAAAAACCGTTTCCAGGGTATGTTGGGGGACACAGTATGACCACAAAAATGACCTTCATTAAGCAGCCCCTGGGGCTGTAGCCACCTCTGTAGAAATTGCTATTTAACAATACTAAACAAAATACTTCTTAATAGTTTAATTTTTGAGAAATACGCAAAATAAATTTTATAATTATTATTTATTCCAGTTTCTCGTTATACCTATCAAATTAAACCAATAAAAATAGTTTCAACACGTTCAGCCGTTATATAATCATTTTGGAAACCAAACAATACTAAAACTAATCAGCATGAATAGCAGTCTTTTTATAAATCTGCTCCAAAAAATCCAACAAGACCATACACATTCCATTGAGGATTTAAATTGTTCAATAATACCAATACAATATTTCGCGACAAAAATTGCAAAATAATAAAAGACTATTTAAAAATAGACTCATGCGAGTTGTTTTCTGCATTTAATTTAAAAACCTAAAAATTAAAGTGTTCTGATTATTGTTGAACAATTTGTTTATTTATGCTTTTCTTGTTTATTATACTTCTGTTAGAATTATTTTGTGTTCTCCAGTTTTTTTACGATATTTGCACCAAAATGGTTTAATTTGATATTTATAACGAGAAATTGGAGTAAATAATTATAAAATTTATTTTGCGTACCTATTTCTCAAAAATTAAACCATTAAGAAGTATTTTGTTTAGAACTGTTAAATAGCAATTTCCAAGAGCTTTTCAGTGGGATCTCACAAAGGGGGTGTTGCCATTCAAAAAAAAATTTGGGTTGGGGTGGTTACAGCCCCAGGGGTTGATTAGTGAAGGACATTCTTGTGGTTATACTGATTCCCCCCACATACCCTAGAAACGGTTTTGGGATTTTTTTTATCTTTTTTAGGTCCATACTTACAGAGTGTTACGGCCTATATGCCGAACTAGCGTATGCGTCTATAGAAAGTGGACTGTATGAAATGTAAAACAAAATAAAAATGAAAATAGTGTCGAAAAACTTACCAACTGGAAGTAGCGTTGTTGCACAGTGGCGTCGGCGGTTAAAGGAAATGGGAAAAAGGAGGGAAACTTTCCGACACTATCGTTAGTATTAAAATTAGTAATATTATCTTAATATTGTGATCACTCTGAAATATTTTTCAACTTGTTCACACGGCGGTCGCGCTCGGTCTCTCCTTCCACTATATCCCAGAGAGACTTTCCTGCCTAAGTGAATGCGCAGAAAACGCCATTCTGGAGTTTCAGGAAAAAACTACTAAATTATATTTAAATTTAAGCGCATTTAAATTTACATTTAAATGCGCGTCACCATTTACCCCCGGCCTTGAAAAATTATTTTCAAAACCATATAACTATTTAGAAAGAAAAATTTATTAAACAAACTATCAAAAAACTCTTAAACCTAGAAACTAAATTTTGTTAAATTTATTGGTTAGGCAGAGGACATAGTTTTACTATGGGCCTCTTATAAGTACTATATTTTGCTCGAACAAGCGCAACTCTGATAACTCCATCCTGCCCTGGAAAAACCTCTTCAATGATGCCTAAAGGCCACTGAAGGGGAGGAGCATTCTCCTGCCGAATTAAAACTAGAGTACCTTTGGTAACGGTACAAGAGGGAGTGTTCCATTTTTGACGTGTTTGTAAATTACTTAAATACTCCACATGCCACCTTTTCCAGAATGATTGAACTAACTGATCGAGCAGTTCCTTACGAGTTAGTAAGTTCTGATTTTTGTCAGAATAGTCAGCTGCAGGTAGAGACTGCAATGGAGCTAACGTCAAAAAATGTGCGGGTGTAAGTGGTACCGGATCAGATGGATCGCAACTTAACCAGCACAACGGTCTCGAGTTTAGCAATGCTTCTATTTGCGTTAAAAGAGTTGTAAATTCTTCATATGAGAGAATTTGACTTCCGATTACTTTATGCAAATGCGTTTTCACCGATTTTATATTGCTCTCCCAGATTCCACCAAAGTGGGGTGCCGATGGAGGGTTAAACTTCCATTCTATACCATGCAAACCCAATTCTGTACCCAAGCTA
Organism: Pogonocherus hispidulus; assembly: GCA_963924545.1. Lineage (NCBI taxonomy): Eukaryota > Metazoa > Arthropoda > Insecta > Coleoptera > Cerambycidae > Pogonocherus > Pogonocherus hispidulus. Next base: position 19,338,245 of record OZ004696.1, read on the forward strand.
GTTACATAATCACTACACTGTATTAGATTATAAATCTGATCAAGTTCAGCTTTTGCCCCAATAAAATTCGTACCACAGTCCGAATACATACAAAGCCACTGGTCCCCGACGCGCTAAAAATCGCTTAAAACAGCCGAGAAATATGGCAGTCGTCATATCTGAAGCTAATTCTAAATTAATTGCTTTTGTGGAAAGACATACTAATAGACATACATACGCTTTTTGACTTTTAATGCCTCTTCGTCGCGACAAAGTTATATAGAAAGGGCCAGCATAGTCGACCCCACTATTTAAAAACGGTTTAGCTTCAGTTACTCTTGGAGCAGGAAAATTGGCCATTTGCGGAAATAACGCCTTAGGTTTCATTTTAAAACAAAGGTTGCATTTTTTAATGCGATTACGAACAATATTTCTCGCTGATATTATCCAATATCGTTGCCTAAGAAGTGATAATAATAAATGAGGTCCAGTATGCAAATATAAACGATGAAAGTGATCAATGAGAATGTCAACTAAATGATCTTTCTTAGGCAGTAATAAGGGATGTTTTTTCTGAAAGCTAATTTGTGCGTTCTCCAATCTCCCTCCTACTCTAATGCACCCTATATCTATAAAAGGACATAAATAGCGTAGTGACTTTGAACAAATATTTTCATTGTACAAAAGTTTAAAATCTTCAGCGAAATGAATTTTTTGGACAATGCGTATTAAAACTAATTAAAACATTTTCCAAATCGCGAGCTGTAATAATTTTCCTCCTTGGCAAAATTCTTAGAAACCTGAGAACATATACTGTAATTCGACAAAGTTTTGACCAAGAGGATATTCTAAGTGTAAGGTTACGTAATTGATTATCTTCAATAATAACAGCAGGAAAAACATGGGCGATTTTTTCTTCAGGTACATTGATATTATTCTCTACAGTGCGTTGAATTGACCACTTGTCTGCTCCTAATTGAAGCCAACTAGGACCTGATACCCAATCGGTGCGTTGCAATAAAAATGAAGGCGTCAGTCCTCGTGAAATACAATCGGCGATATTGTTTTTACTATCTATATAAAACCATTTTGCAGTTGGAACAGAATTTTGAATTTTGGCCACCCTATTGGCGACAAAAGTTTTCCACCTATGTGGAGAGCTATTAATCCAATGTAAAACCACAGTGGAATCAGAAAGTGCATAAATCTGTTCTATTTTAACATGAGGCGAACATGTTTCTACGGTTGATTTAATTAATTTTGCAAGAAGTACGGCAGCGCACAACTCAAGTCTAGCTATCGTACAAACTTTTACTGGAGCTACCTTGGATTTTGCACACATCAAGTTTACTTTAATATCCCCACTAGGTTTTATTATTTTTATAAAAACTATAGCGCCGTAACCGACAGATGAACTATCACCGAAACCTATTAGCGTTGCGTAAGAATTATTACATACTCCAATATATCGCGGCACGCGAAACTGCGATAGAAGAGGAACTTCATTATAAAATTCTGACCATAATTTTTTAATATGCATTGGCGGTTCGTCAACCCAATCAATTTTGGAAATCCAAAGTTCTTTTATAAGAATTTTTGCATACAAAGTCACTGCTGATAAAAACCCTAGAGGATCCCAAATGCGCGCTAATGTTGACAAAATATTCCTTTTTGTGCAAGTTCGATTTGGAATATTTACAACAAATGAAAATGTATCAGTAGATGGATCCCATTGTAACCCCAATACTTCTAGAGAATAATTAGTTTCGGAATCAATAAATTCTACAGTTTTTAATAAACGAATATTTTCGGGAATTTGTTTAAGTAACTCTGGTGAATTAGTCACCCATTTAACTAAGGCGAAACCCCCGGCCGAGAACAACCCCACTAACTGGTTATAAAGTTCCACAGCCTCCGCAGCTGATTGAAAACTCACTACTAAGTCGTCTATGTAGAGATTAGTATCCACAACTTTCGTTGCCAGAGGAAAATATTTTCCTTCATCGTTAGCAAGTTGTTTAATAGTTCTTAAGGCCGCGAATGGTGATGACGTAATACCAAATACTACTGTTGTTAATTCATATATTGCTAAGTTTTCCTCAGGGGAAAATCGCCATAAAAGTTTCTGGTATTTTCGATGTTCAGGGCAGACCTATATATTGCGATACATTTGACGAATGTCCGAAATCGCGACCTCAAAAAGTCTAAAATTAAGCAGAATTCTAAAAATATCCGTTTGCAATTTGGGACCAGAGAATAAGACATCATTCAGTGAACGTGAATTTGACATTTTTGCGGAAGCATCGAAAACGATGCGCACAGGTCTGCTAACACTATCTTTAAACACTGGAAAATGTGGAATATAATAAGAACCGTAATCAATATTACCATCTGAAACTAAGGACACAAAAGACATATGTCCCTTATTTAAATAATCGTCAATTATACCACTATAACTATCTTTTAATTGAGAAGATTTTTTTAATTTATTTTCCAAGGAATAAAATCGTCTACAAGCCATATCAAATGAATTTCCTAGTACAGGCGGATATTCTTTAAATGGAAGTGTAATAGTGTATTCTCCCTTCGCGTTGCGCATAGTAGTAGTTTTAAAAATATTTTCACATTCAGCGTCATCCTTATTAAGCACAGGAGGCTGAGGTATCTCCTCTAGTTCCCAAAATTTATGCAAAACTTGTTCTAAAGATGGCGTAATTATTGAACAAAATGTTTGCGAATTTTCAAGTGTAGTAGCGGTGGGAATATTTCCCATGACTATATAACCTAAACTAGTTTGAACTGCCATAGGCAAATTCGGTGGCCCTACCACTTTGCTAGAACCTAAAATATGTAAAAATAAACTAGCCCCAATAATTCCATCAATTTTTGAAGGTTTGAAAAACTGATCATCTGCCAACTGCAGGTACTTTAAATAATTTAATGATTCAATTGGTACACTTGTAGTTGGGAGTCTATCAGTTACCTTTTCTATTACTAAAGCGTGCATTTGATATTGAATATTTGAATCAAAGCGTGAATTTAGAACAAAGTCTAAATGACCTAAAATTTTTTGTGAGCCTCCTATACCATGAACTGAAGACTGATATTTTACAAAAGATAATTTAAGTCTTTGACAACACTTTGCAGTAATAAAATGTACCTGACTTCCACTATCTATGAGAAAACGTACAGGTTTATATTCACCCGAAGCAGACATTATATTAACGACTGCTGTGGAAAGTAAAGTGGTATAACTATTTTGCGACACTTTACTATTTGAGGTTGAACAAAAAATTCCTGTGGATGAATTTTCAACAATATTTTCACCTGATTGTGATTGACTAGTAGATGCTATATTTCCTTTATCTTGAACCGTATCATTTGATTTAGAAAAATGCAAAAATGAATGATGACGTAAATGGCAACTATTGCAAACATTTGTCGATTTGCAATTTGAAATTTTATGAACAGAACTCAAACAATTTATACATAACTTCTTTTCTTTGGCTAAATTATATCTCTCATAGGGCGAGAGTCTCAAGAAGTCAGGACATTGAAAAACCGAATGAATTTGTTTACAAATAGAACAACTATTAGTAAAGGTTTTATTAAACTTTTTATTACCCGAACTATTACTGAGGAATGTGTGGGATACGGTTTTTTGCCTATGACTACTACCAGTATTAATGTTAGGTTTAGAAGAATTCATATAGCTATGTTTTTGAAGGCTATTCAAAGCCGTTCTTTGATTTTGAACAAAATCTACTATTTCGCTGTAAATGGGAACATCGGATTTTTTTTGTTCAATGTTGCAAATAATTTACGAGTTTGATTGTCTAATTTTGATAGCGCTATAGAAGCTATAATGAAATCCGCTAAATCTGGTATATCTAATAGTTTAATCGCCTTAACAGCTGTATCGAAATTTTCGAGAAAATTATTAAGGCAAGCAGAAGACTCATGTTGTGCTGGTTTAAAATCCATAATTTGGTTAAAATATGTGTCAGCTAGCATACGTTTATCTTCATATTTGTTTACTAGCGTTTCCCAAAGAATATTAAAATTTGCGGCAGTTGGCAATATACCCGCACAAACATCCAAAGCTTTACCTTTCAATGCTCCCAACAAGTAATGAGTTTTACTAACATTATCTAAATTAGAAAAATGCACAAGACTTTTAAAAGATTCGAAAAATATTGGCCATCTTTTAGGATCTCCGGAAAATTCCGGTATATCTAATTTTTGCAATTTAGCAACAGCTGGTTGATCAGTTGATTTTCTACTTTCAGAAACTTGGTTATCTAAAGTTTTGGCTGCCTCTTTTATATGACAGTACAAAGTATCGACAGTTTCCAATGGTTTATAATTAACAACATAATCATTATCTATTTCTAGATTTATGTCGTTAATATTATCTATAGTTTGTTTAAACAATGTGAAATTATCCTCTAAGGTATTGAGTTGAACTTTAAAATTATTTAAATTGGCCTTATTGTTCAAATCTATTGACAAATCGTACAAGCGCTGTATTTTGTTGTAATAAGTCTCTTTTTTAGCTATAAGTTTATTTTATTTTAAATTTAAATCGACATTTAAATTCTTTGGTGGCATTGTGGATTATTTGATATGAAAAAATAACTATTTTACGGGAAATAAAACTATTTCACCGGCTTTTACAGTAGGTAATACTTATGTTTCAAAGAAATAATGTATACTTAAACAAATAATAGTTTTTTTGATAGCGTTGTTTAAATGATAAACAAAGTGCGAAAATAGGTATATAGCCGGTTTGCTACTATGAAAATAACTTTCCAAGAATTTTCAATTTGAATACCAATATATGGTATAATTCTACTAAACTATTGCGTGCGAAAAAAGATTAATCACAATATTAAGAATCACAAAAACTATTAGCAAAAAGTGAAGCCAGCTATAAATCCTGGCTCGCAAGAACCAAATGTTACGGCATATATGCCGAACTAGCGTATGCGTCTATAGAAAGTGGACTGTATGAAATGTAAAAAAAATAAAAATGGAAATAGTGTCGAAAAACTTACCAAGTGAAAGTAGCGTCGTTGCACAGTGGCGTCGGCGGTTAAAGGAAATGGGAAAAAGGAGGGAAACTTTCCGACTTCCGACACTGTCGTTAGTATTAAAATTAGTAATATTAACTTAATATTGTGATCACTCTGAAATATTTTTCAACTTGTTCACACGGCAGTCGCGCTCGGTCTCTCCTTCCACTATATCCCAGAGAGACTTTCCTGCCTAAGTGAATGCGCAGAAAACGCCATTCTGGAGTTTCAGGAAAAAACTACTAAATTATATTTAAATTTAAGCGCATTTAAATTTACATTTAAATGCGCGTCACCACAGAGCATTGCTCGTTTTTAAATAGACGCCTTGTATACAAATTCTATATAAACCTATTTAAATATATTTTCTACAGAAATATAAGAAAATTAAATTTACTTTGGAAATATTCATGGAAATGTAATTAATAACTTATTTTGTTAAAGAGAACTTACAGTTTGTTCCAATCTCGTTGTCCTTATATCCGTTCGATCTTTGAAGTTAGAGCCATGTAGTTTTCTTCAATGTTGTCTGTCAGGAAAATATATTTGGGTTGCGCCAGCCCTGAAAAATGTTTTTATTAAATTTTTTGTGACAAAGTGGCATACAATTTTATATTATTGTGGTTATGACATTTGTAATTCTTAGTAAAATGATAAGAAATACCCGTAGTATTTTTAATAAATTGTGGATAGCAGATGAAATGCAATGTGAAATACCCACGCGCAGAAAGCGATTTTATACGCTCGCAGGGTTTTAAAATCTGCTTGCGCTTTGTCCTATATACTCGCTATAAACTCTGTAAGACTGCATCCTTGTACTAAGTACATTATACAGGATGAATTATTACCTGACCAACTAACTTTGTCAGATGAAAGCTCATGTAATTTTAATAAAAAAAATACTAGGGACATATTGTTTGATTTGGAATTAGATCAAAAGTTATAATTTTAAAATTATTAATGTTTCAGTCACTTGAATAATTGCAATTGAATAATTGCTAAGTAATGACAGAATAATAAACGTATTGCAAAGGTATTATTATTATTATAACGATATATTTAAATGATTCAAATAAGTAATAGATAAAGAGGTATAAATGGGTACAAATGAACAAAAACGGTTAAAAAAGAGGGGAAGTAAAGAACTGATGCAAAAAGTTTTAACGTTGAAGAATACGTAATCGTATTTATTCTGGGATTGCTAAAGTAAATTTTTATACGCTGACTTACTACTATGTATCTATGTTTACTACTATATTTTTGCAAAATTGATATTGCGCACTACATTTTTTCCGTGGGCTGAATTGTAGTTTTTAAAGTAATACCTACTCCAAAATTTACAGGATTTTCGATTATATCCCGAACATTCTACTCGCGGCAAAAGTTAATTTTCACTTCCGTAATTTAACATAAGTTCTATCAGAGACTTATTTAATACATCTTAAGTCTCTGGTTCTATTAATGTTAATCAGCTAGCAGATGATTATGCTCGTTGATTGAAGGATTTAATAAGACGCGCAACTGAGCGGAATCGATTTTTTCTTACACTGCATTAATGAAGAAAAATTAATTAATATTGCTAATTATTGTCCTATATGGAATTAACTATCAAGTTGTCTAGTAATACCAAATTTATACAGACATCTACAGTGTTTTCTGAGAAATTCAGGTTCCTAGAATCTCGATTCCACCCATTGTATTCCTTGTTAAATCATTTAGTAGCCGTAAAAATTATAAAAATTTAAACAAGCTTTTGTTCGATGGGACGTTTTAAATAGAATAGTTGAATATTTTTGTACTAAAAAATAAATATAACTTTTCTATTTAACACACTGTTCTTGCGGCTCAAATTTGTTCAGGTAGGTATCAGAAAATTCTAGTGATGTGAGTCGGAATTTTTTCCACTGGAAATTTTTCCATTTTTAGCTATTAGCCAGCTAAGAAAAGTACATTTTTGCCGGCTAAAAATAGTTTTTAGCCCAAATTCCCGCCAAAACTCGACCTTGTGACAATTAACAACCTAAATTTACTAAATTCAATCAGAGATTACAGTGGGTATCTCTGAAATCAATATTACTGTTTTTGAAAAATTTGTTGTGGAAAAATTGTTAAGGTATGAATGTTATCATATTGTATTAACAGGTGATAAAGTATATTTTCGTCACGGATAACTTTAAATTAGAAAATGTATTACCATTTAGCCTAAAGCAAAAATCTACTATCATATCCAAAATTAAAATGTCAAACTGAAGTTTTTTTTTTGGTACTTATTTTGCATAATAGGGATTTATTTGTCTGTTTTCATATTAAATTTAAGTGCAAACAATAAAAAATTATGTGATTTTATTCACAAACAAAAGGTAGGCATTTATGTTTGAATCTTAATTTGGTAAATGGTAAAAATTGTAAATTTTTATTCAAAGAAAGAAACTTATAATTAATAGTAAAACTAAAGCCCGCAATGTAATTACTTTGATTATCTGTTATACCGCCGCCTAGATAGATTAGATAGATTTCCTTGTAGTACCATCACAGACAAGAAAGAGTACCATCAAGCGGCGGTGATCTGTGATACAATATCACTACTTTATCTAACTGTTGTTTGTATAAGAATATTAAAAACAATATATATTTTGTTTCTGTGAAGAATATTGTTTGTTGAAAAATGTGTTTATCCACATTATTTGATAGTTTCTATTAAATAAGAAAAAATAAAATTCCAAAGAAATGAAAAAATTTTATATTACATCATAAACGTAATACGTAGATATAATAATTAATATCTGAAATATTAAAAATAAAACGCTCACAACTTAGTTCATATAACTAAATTAATAAACATAAACAAATGTGGCTTTCGACTTTGTTATACTTTTCACTTTTGCGCTCTGTGCTCGAGAATAGCTCCATACTTTATTATTATTACAGTTGATAATACAGGATGGAGATATATTGACTATGCGCTAAGTGACCTTGAGAATTTTCATGAGAAAATTATTATTTAATAATATTTAAATAATAACTTGAACAACACACATGTATTTGATATCAAATTAACCAGGAGAATGCAACAAATTTAATAATATTCATTAAAATGAAATATTATTTTTGCCATTTTTAGCCGAATTTTTTGTCGGCTAAAAATTGGCTAAGAAAGCTAAAAATCACATTACTAGAAAATTCTATAACTGATATGACTAATGCCCGAGGCGTTTATATAATATTTGATGTGTAAAAAAATATTGAAATATTGAGGTTCAAATCCTACAAGATTTAATAGATTACAAGAAGCCGTATAAATTCTATAATATTCGGATGAATAATTTCGGAGGTAGCAGCCGGAAAAACAATGTATTTGTAAATTCTGAACAGATAATTTTTAATTTTTACTACAAATAAGTATTTTATTTGATACGATCCCTTAAAATAAAAGTTTTTATAAAAAATATTTCCAAGAATTGCTCTTTAAAAATTAGCTTTAATTAGTCTTTTTAGTAAAGAAACATATTTGGACAGTCACGGAACAGATTTTTAAAAAACATTTCCTGAATAAAATATAAAAATATAGAAATAAGTGCAGGTAGGTACCTGTTTACCGAAAAAAAATATACATATTTAATTCAAATTACAGATTATATTTTACATACAACATGTATAATGAATTGAATTAATGTATAATTGAATTTATGTTCCGTAAAATGATTGTGTATACCCGTACATGTACATGCAATAGTTTAGTTGAAAATAAATTTTATAAACTTACTTAGAAGCAAATGTTTTCCAACTTATGTGAATATTATCCAGCAATGTTTGAAAGATTTTTCCTTAAAATCACTTTCATATGACATATTTTTCGGATGTCGTGCCTTTAAAATCCAAAACACCTTTTATTTATACCTTTCCACATCACTTAATACACTTGCACACCCACACACACACACACACGCACACACGCACACACGCACACGAACACTCGCAGACACATGCTGCTTCTTTCACGACCGCAAAACTAATGAAATTAAATATTATTTCAGATGAGGTTCTTGAATGGATAAAAACCACAGTAAGAGCTTATCAGTTTTTTGTTGGCAGTTCGTTTCTGTTTTTAATATAAATCAATAATATTCTAATTTTAACGGCTATTTCTTTTATAACTATGAATTTTTGGGCGATTTTTTCTTCAGGTACATTGATATTATTCTCTACAGTGCGTTGAATTGGCCACTTGTCTGCTCCTAATTGAAGCCAACTAGGACCTGATACCCAATCGGTGCGTTGCAATAAAAATGAAGGCGTCAGTCCTCGTGAAATACAATCGGCGATATTGTTTTTACTATCTATATAAAACCATTTTGCAGTTGGAACAGAATTTTGAATTTTGGCCACCCTATTGGCGACAAAAGTTTTCCACCTATGTGGAGAGCTATTAATCCAATGTAAAACCACAGTGGAATCAGAAAGTGCATAAATCTGTTCTATTTTAACATGAGGCGAACATGTTTCTACGATTGATTTAATTAATTTTGCAAGAAGTACGGCAGCGCACAACTCAAGTCTAGCTATCGTACAAACTTTTACTGGAGCTACCTTGGATTTTGCACACATCAAGTTTACTTTAATATCCCCACTAGGTTTTATTATTTTTATAAAAACTATAGCGCCGTAACCGACAGATGAACTATCACCGAAACCTATTAGCGTTGCGTAAGAATTATCACATACTCCAATATATCGCGGCACGCGAAACTGCGATAGAAGAGGAACCTCATTATAAAATTCTGACCATAATTTTTTAATATGCATTAGCGGTTCGTCATCCCAATCAATTTTGGAAATCCAAAGTTCTTTTATAGGAATTTTTGCATACAAAGTCACTGCTGATAAAAACCCTAGAGGATCCCAAATGCGCGCTAATGTTGACAAAATATTTCTTTTTGTGCAAGTTCGATTTGGAATATTTACAACAAATGAAAATGTATCAGTAGATGGATCCCATTGTAACCCCAATACTTTTAGAGAATAATTAGTTTCGAAATCAATAAATTCTTCAGTTTTTAATAAACGAATATTTTCGGGAATTTGTTTAAGTAACTCTGGTGAATTAGTCACCCATGTAACTAAGGCGAAACCCCCGGCCGAGAACAACCCCACTAACTGGTTATAAAGTTCCACAGCCTCCGCAGCTGATTGAAAACTCACTACTAAGTCGTCTATGTAGAGATTAGTATCCACAACTTTCGTTGCCAGAGGAAAATATTTTCCTTCATCGTTAGCAAGTTGTTTAATAGTTCTTAAGGCCGCGAATGGTGATGACGTAATACCAAATACTACTGTTGTTAATTCATATATTGCTAAGTTTTCCTCAGGGGAAAATCGCCATAAAAGTTTCTGGTATTTTCGATGTTCAGGGCAGACCCATATATTGCGATATATTTGACGAATGTCCGAAATCATAGCGACCTCAAAAAGTCTAAAATTAAGCAGAATTCTAAAAATATCCGTTTGCAATTTGGGACCAGAGAATAAGACATCATTCAGTGAACGTGAATTTGACGTTTTTGCGGAAGCATCGAAAACCATGCGCACAGGTGTGCTAACACTATCTTTAAACACTGGAAAATGTGGAATATAATAAGAACCGTAATCAATATTACCATCTGAAACTAAGGACACAAAAGACATATGTCCCTTATTTAAATAATCATCAATTATACCACTATAACTATCTTTTAATTGAGAAGATTTTTTTAATTTATTTTCCAAGGAATAAAATCCTCTACAAGCCATATCAAATGAATTTCCTAGTACAGGCGGATATTCTTTAAATGGAAGTGTAATAGTGTATTCGCGTTGCGCATAGTAGTAGTTTTAAAAATATTTTCACATTCAGCGTCATCCTTATTAAGCACAGGAGGCTGAGGTATCTCCTCTAGTTCCCAAAATTTATGCAAAACTTGTTCTAAAGATGGCGTAATTATTGAACAAAATGTTTGCGAATTTTCAAGTGTAGTAGCGGTGGGAATATTTCCCATGACTATATAACCTAAACTAGTTTGAACTGCCATAGGCAAATTCGGTGGCCCTACCACTTTGCTAGAACCTAAAATATGTAAAAATAAACTAGCTCCAATAATTCCATCAATTTTTGAAGGTTTGAAAAACTGATCATCTGCCAACTGCAGGTACTTTAAATAATTTAATGATTCAATTGGTACACTTGTAGTTGGGAGTCTATCAGTTACCTTTTCTATTACTAAAGCGTGCATTTGATATTGAATATTTGAATCAAAACGTGAATTTAGAACAAAGTCTAAATGACCTAAAATTTTTTGTGAGCCTCCTATACCATGAACTGAAGACTGATATTTTACAAAAGATAATTTAAGTCTTTGACAACACTTTGCAGTAATAAAATGTGCCTGACTTCCACTATCTATGAGAAAACGTACAGGTTTATATTCACTCGAAGCAGACATTATATTAACGACTGCTGTGGAAAGTAAAGTGGTATAACTATTTTGCGACACTTTACTATTTGAGGTTGAACAAAAAATTCCTGTGGATGAATTTTCAACAATATTTTCACCTGATTGTGATTGACTAGTAGATGCTATATTTCCGGTATCTTGAACCGTATCATTTGATTTAGAAAAATGCAAAAATGAATGATGACGTAAATGGCAACTATTGCAAACATTTGTCGATTTGCAGTTTGAAATTTTATGAACAAAACTCAAACAATTTATGCATAACTTCTTATCTTTGGCTAAATTATATCTCTCATAGGGCGAGAGTCTCAAGAAATCAGGACATTGAAAACCCGAATGAATTTGTTTACAAATAGAACAACTATTAGTAAAGTTTTTATTAAACTTTTTATTACCCGAACTATTACTGAGGAATGTGTGGGATACGGTTTTTTGCCTATGACTACTACCAGTATTAATGTTAGGTTTAGAAGAATTCATATAGCTATTTTTTTGAAGGCTATTCAAAGCCGTTCTTTGATTTTGAACAAAATCTACTATTTCGCTGTAAATGGGATTTTTTTTGTTCAATGTTGCAAATAATTTACGAGTTTGATTGTCTAATTTTGATAGCGCTATAGAAGCTATAATGAAATCCGCTAAATCTGGTATATCTAATAGTTTAATCGCCTTAACAGCTGTATCGAAATTTTCGAGAAAATTATTAAGGCAAGCAGAAGACTCATGTTGTGCTGGTTTAAAATCCATAATTTGGTTAAAATATGTGTCAGCTAGCATACGTTTATCTTCATATTTGTTTACTAGCGTTTTCCAAAGAATATTATAATTTGCGGCAGTTGGCAATATACCCGCACAAACATCCAAAGCTTTACCTTTCAATGCTCCCAACAAGTAATGAGTTTTACTAACATTCTAAATTAGAAAAATGCACAAGACTTTTAAAAGATTCGAAAAATATTGGCCATCTTTTAGGATCTCCGGAAAATTCCGGTATATCTAATTTTTGCAATTTAGCAACAGCTGGTTGATCAGTTGATTTTCTACTTTCAGAAACTTGGTTATCTAAAGTTTTGGCTGCCTCTTTTATATGACAGTACAAAGTATCGACAGTTTCCAATGGTTTATAATTAACAACATAATCATTATCTATTTCTAGATTTATGTCGTTAATATTATCTATAGTTTGTTTAAACAATGTGAAATTATCCTCTAAGGTATTGAGTTGAACTTTAAAATTATTTAAATTGGCCTTATTGTTCAAATCTATTGACAAATCGTACAAGCGCTGTATTTTGTTGTAATAAGTCTCTTTTTTATTGTTAAGTTTAAGTTGTATAAGTTTATTTAATTTTAAATTTAAATCGACATTTAAATTCTTTGGTGGCATTGTGGATTATTTGATATGAAAAAATAACTATTTTACGGGAAATAAAACTATTTCACCGGCTTTTACAGTAATACTTATGTTTCAAAGAAATAATGTATACTTAAACAAATAATAGTCTTTTTGATAGCGTTGTTTAAATGATAAACAAAGTGCGAAAATAGGTATATAGCCGGTTTGCTACTATGAAAATAACTTTCCAAGAATATTTCAATTTGAGTACCAATATAAGGTATAATTCTACTAAACTATTGCGTGCGAAAAAAGATTAATCACAATATTAAGAATCACAAAAACTATTAGCAAAAAGTGAAGCCAGCTATAAATCCTGGCTCGCAAGAACCAAATGTTACGGCCTATATGCCGAACTAGCGTATGCGTCTATAGAAAGTGGACTGTATGAAATGTAAAACAAAATAAAAATTAAAATAGTGTCGAAAAACTTACCAACTGGAAGTAGCGTCGTTGCACAGTGGCGTCGGCGGTTAAAGGAAATGGGAAAAAGGAGGGAAACTTTCCGACTTCCGACACTGTCGTTAGTATTAAAATTAGTAATATTAACTTAATATTGTGATCACTCTGAAATATTTTTCAACTTGTTCACAAGGCAGTCGCGCTCGGTCTCTCCTTCCACTATATCCCAGAGAGACTTTCCTGCCTAAGTGAATGCGCAGAAAACGCCATTCTGGAGTTTCAGGAAAAAACTACTAAATTATATTTAAATTTAAGCGCATTTAAATTTACATTTAAATGCGCGTCACCACAGAGCATTGCTCGTTTTTAAATAGACGCCTTGTATACAAATTCTATATAAACCTATTTAAATATATTTTCTACAGAAATATAAGAAAATTAAATTTACTTTGGAAATATTCATGGAAATGTAATTAATAACTTATTTTGTTAAAGAGAACTTACAGTTTGTTCCAATCTCGTTGTCCTTATATCCGTTCGATCTTTGAAGTTAGAGCCATGTAGTTTTCTTCAATGTTGTCTGCCAGGAAAATATATTTGGGTTGCGCCAGCCCTAAAAAATGTTTTTATTTAATTTTTTGTGACAAAGTGGCATACAATTTTATATTATTGTGGTTATGACATTTGTAATTTTTAGTAAAATGATAATAAATACCCGTAGTATTTTTAATAAATTGTGGATAGCAGATGAAATGCAATGTGAAATACCCACATGCAGAAAGCGATTTTATACGCTCGCAGGGTTTTAAAATCTGCTTGCGCTTTGTCCTATATACTCGCTATAAACTCTGTAAGACTGCATCCTTGTACTAAGTACATTATACAGGATGTATTATTACCTGACCAACTAACTTTGTCAGATGAAAGCTCATGTAATTTTAATAAAAAAAATACTAGGGACATATTGTTTGATTTGGAATTAGATCAAAAGTTATAATTTTAAAATTATTAATGTTTCAGTCACTTGAATAATTGCTAAGTAATGACAGAATAATAAACGTATTGCAAAGGTATTATTATTATTATAACGATATATTCAAATGATTCAAATAAGTAATAGATAAAGAGGTATAAATGGGTACAAATGAACAAAAACGGTTAAAAAAGAGGGGAAGTAAAGAACTGATGCAAAAAGTTTTAACGTTGAAGAATACATAATCGTATTTATTCTGGGATTGCTAAAGTAAATTTTTATACGCTGACTTACTTATAACGGAAAAGTTATGAGTAAATATATATATATATATATATATATATCTACCTATAGTGAATATACCTACCGGTTGTAGGTATTTACGTAATATATACATATCTTAGTATCTGAACAACAATGTATCTATGTTTACTACTATATTTTTGCAAAATTGATATTGCGCACTACATTTTTTCCGTGGGCTGAATTGTAGTTTTTAAAGTAATACCTACTCCAAAATTTACAGGATTTTCGATTATATCCCGAACATTCTACTCGCGGCAAAAGTTAATTCTCACTTCCGTAATTTAACATAAGTTCTATCAGAGACTTATATAATACATCTTAAGTCTCTGGTTCTATTAATGTTAATCAGCTAGCAGATGATTATGCTCGTTGATTGAAGGATTTAATAAGACGCGCAACTGAGCGGAATCGATTTTTTCTTACACTGCATTAATGAAGAAAAATTAATTAATATTGCTAATTATTGTCCTATATGGAATTAACTATCAAGTAGTCTAGTAATACCAAATTTATACAGACATCTACAGTGTTTTCTGAGAAATTCAGGTTCCTAGAATCTCGATTCCACCCATTGTATTCCTTGTTAAATCATTTAGTAGCCGTAAAAATTATAAAAATTTAAACAAGCTTTTGTTCGATGGGACGTTTTAAATAGAATAGTAGAATATTATTTGTACTAAAAAATAAAAATAACTTTTCTATTTAACACACTGTTCTTGCGGCTCAGATTTATTCAGGTAGGTATCAGAAAATTCTAGTGATGTGAGTCGGAATTTTTTCCACTGGAAATTTTTCCATTTTTAGCTATTAGCCAGCTAAGAAAAGTACATTTTTGCCGGCTAAAAATGGTTTAACCCAAATTCCCGCCAAAACTCGACCTTGTGACAATTAATAACCTAAATTTACTAAATTCAATCAGAGATTACAGTGGGTATCTCTGAAATCAATATTACTGTTTTTGAAAAATTTGTTGTGGAAAAATTGTTAAGGTATGAATGTTATCATATATTGTATTAACAGGTGATAAAGTATATTTTCGTCACGGATAACTTTAAATTAGAAAATGTATTACCATTTAGCCTAAAGCAAAAATCTACTATCATATCCGAAATTAAAATGTCAAACTGAAGTTGTTTTTTTTGGTACTTATTTTGCATAATAGGGATTTATTTGTCTGTTTTCATGTTAAATTTAAGTGCAAACAATAAAAAATTATGTGATTTTATTCACAAACAAAAGGTAGGCATTTATGTTTGAATCTTAATTTGGTAAATGGTAAAAATTGTAAATTTTTATTCAAAGAAAGAAACTTATAATTAATAGTAAAACTAAAGCCCGCAATGTAATTACTTTGATAATCTGTTATACCGCCGCCTAGATAGATTAGATAGATTTCCTTGTAGTACCATCACAGACAAGAGTACCATCAAGCGGCGGTGATCTGTGATACAATATCACTACTTTATCTAACTGTTGTTTGTATAAGAATATTAAAAACAATATATATTTTGTTTCTGTGAAGAATATTGTTTGTTTAAAAATGTGTTTATCCACATTAATTGATAGTTTCTATTAAATAAGAAAAAATAAAATTCCAAAGAAATGAAAAAATTTTATATTACATCATAAACGTAATACGTAGATATAATAATTAATATCTGAAATATTAAAAATAAAACGCTCACAACTTAGTTCATATAACTAAATTAATAAACATAAACAAATGTGGCTTTCGACTTTGTTATACTTTTCACTTTTGCGCTCTGTGCTCGAGAATAGCTCCATACTTTATTATTACAGTTGATAATACAGGATGGAGATATATTGACTATGCGCTAAGTGACCTTGAGAATTTTCATGAGAAAATTATTATTTAATAATACTTAAATAATAACTTGAACAACACACATGTATTTGGTATCAAATTAACCAGGAGAATGCAACAAATTTAATAATATTCATTAAAATGAAATATTATTTTTGCCATTTTTAGCCGAATTTTTTGTCGGCTAAAAATTGGCTAAGAAAGCTAAAAATCACATTACTAGAAAATTCTATAACTGATATGACTAATGCCCGAGGCGTTTATATAATATTTGATGTGTAAAAAAATATTGAAATATTGAGGTTCAAATCCTACAAGATAAGCCGTATAAATTCTATAATATTCGGATGAATAATTTCGGAGGTAGCAGCCGGAAAAACATTGTATTTGTAAATTCTGAACAGATAATTTTTAATTTTTACTACAAATAAGTATTCTATTTGATTCGATCCCTTAAAATAAAAGTTTTTATAAAAAATATTTCCAAGAATTGCTCTTTAAAAATTAGCTTTAATTAGTCTTTTTAGTAAAGAAGCATATTTGGACAGTCACGGAACAGATTTTTAAAAAACATTTCCTGAATAAAATATAAAAATATAGAAATAAGTGCAGGTAGGTACCTGTTTACCGAAAAAAAAATATACATTTTTAATTCAAATTACAGAATATATTTTACATACAACATGTATAATGAATTGAATTAATGTATAATTGAATTTATGTTCCGTAAAATGATTGTGTATACCCGTACATGTACATGCAATAGTTTAGTTGAAAATAAATTTTATAAACTTACTTAGAAGCAAATGTTTTCCAACTTATGTGAATATTATCCAGCAATGTTTGAAAGATTTTTCCTTAAAATCACTTTCATATGACATATTTTTCGGATGTAGTGCCTTTAAAATCCAAAACACCTTTTATTTATACCTTTCCACATCACTTAATACACTTGCACACCCACACACACACACACACGCACACACGCACACGAACACTCGCAGACACATGCTGCTTCTTTCACGACCGCAAAACTAATGAAATTAAATATTATTTCAGATGAGGTTCTTGAATGGATAAAAACCACAGTAAGAGCTTATCAGTTTTTTGTTGGCAGTTCGTTTCTGTTTTTAATATAAATCAATAATATTCTAATTTTAACGGCTATTTCTTTTATAACTATGAATTTTTATATCGCATTTTTATATCTTTTACATCGCATACAGACGGGCAGTTACAATCTGCCAAATTCTTTTTTTTTTATATATATTTATCTAGAATAAAATATTGTCGGATTGTAGGAATACTAGTAATTCAGTTGTATATAAAAATTATACCCAGAGTTTAACTAAGTCATTCATTCTAAAACAAAATGCAAAAATGCACACTTCGAGATTTAATGTGACTCATTCACGTATACCTTTGACTGAAAGATTCAATCTCAGTCTACTCTTATACTTAGAAATCTAAAGCAAATTATAATAATAATATGTGTGTATATATAACTATATAACCCCCTAACTAATTAGGTTTTCCAGGTTTCCCTCATTCCAGCACTGAATGGTGGTTAGGGCCTACCAACGTAAGTTGTTCCTGAGGCGCAAATGCGGCCGCGAAATAGATAGAACGTCCTCTCACTAATACATTGATATAGAGTTTGAAGAGTCATGGAACTAGCTCTAATAGTGATGGAGATTTACCTTAAAGAGTCTATAAGGGCCAAAGAATTAGCCTCGGTAGCCTAATAACGAATTGATATTTTGTTTCTAATGTATATTCATGATACACTCTTTAAGGTAACCTCAATTACTATTAGAGCTAGATTCATCAAACTTTATATCAATGTATTGGTAATCAAATTTGTAAAAATATATCAGGTGTTCCACTCAAAAAATATAAGTTCTGATAATTCTCCATTTTTGGGACATCCTGTATAAATGACAATAAAATGGAAATACATATGTCCCCCTTAAAACAAAAATTAACCTATCCGAGGATTGTCCATTATTTCCACTTAAAACATCATAAACTGCACTGAATTCTCTTCGTTGGGCCACAGGGTAATAAGGATATGTTGGGCCTTCGGATATATAGGATGATTAATAATGGTAAATAACACTTAACAACTGTAGATAGTCATAGTCAAAATTACTATTTAGCTAATATTGAATAAATGAAGTTTTACAAGTAAAAAAAATGACAAAAGGATACATACAGTATGTGAAAGTTAAAATATGTATAGGTAATTTTTCATTTTCGTTCGCAGTTAAATGGGTTTCTTCATTATCTCGTGAAAGTTGGGTAGGCGTTATTTGGAAAAAGAAATCATAATACACCCTCAATTCTGATTTAACTCCTAACCCTTAAATAAGTCGTATTTTTTTACCCGTCACTTTACAGCAGATTTCGCAAAAAATATATTTTTCTCTCTTGTCTTAATGAAAATTCTATACTTCTTTAATAGTCTCTAAATATACAACAAATAAAAAATAAATTTTAACTCAGACATCCTGTACTTTTAAAATATTAAAACTTTGTCTGCTCCCATCCACATTTAAGTATTGTAGTATTATTTATTATTAATTAATCACCGTGTATATTATTTAAATATATGTATAATTTAAGTATTCATCGTGTCGTTACTTTCCTGAAAACTAAACTTGCCGGTTTAGTTTTGGTTATAAAACCTGCTTGCCAAGCAGGTTTCATTGCAATACGTTGTATAGTTTTGGAGATACAAGAGGGCGGGCTAGCTTACCATTCAATTTGGACCAAGTCACATTTCTCGAAAATAGCAAGTGTAATAAAATCGCGGATTGCTCTATTCAATTATAATTAAAATGTAATAAAATATGATGCAGGTTTCATTGCAATACGTTGTATAGTTTTGGAGATACGAGAGGGCGGGCTAGCTTTGATTGACGCCCGACCACTACCGATTCCTCCAAAATGGCAAGTGTAATAAAATTGCGGTTTGCTCTATTCAATTATGATTAAAATGTAATAAAATATGATGCAAGTTTCATTAAAATACGTTATATAGTTTCGGAGATACGAGTGGGCGGGCTAGCTTATGTTTCACGCCGACCACTCCCGATTTCTCGAAAATGGCAGGTGTAATAAAATCGCGGTTTGCTCTATTCAATTATAATTCAAATGCAATAAAATATAAAGCAAGTTTCATTGCGATACGCTTGTATTTGCAATATTGTAAACAATATTTAATTTAATTGAAATTTCGATTATCGGTATTTGGACGTACTTGGGGTAGATGGGGTGGTTTTCACCCCCCGGGTAGGAAATGTTTGTTTCATTTTTCTAAGAGATAAATTAAAATATATCTCGGATGAATTTGCACGTTTTAGTTTCATTAAAATTGAAAATACCTCTTTGTAGTTGTTTTCACCCCTTGGATTTCACTGTAGAGAGTTTAAACTAGGCGGGGTCGAATGTAATAAATTTGTAATAAATTCTAGCCAAAGAATCATCTCCATATCTTATTTAGTTCAAAAGTTACCAGTGGCTGGTGTAGGTTTAAATTAAACCTAGGTTGTTCGCTTATAACTAATTTACGGCAAGGGTAATAAAATTAATTTTGGTGGAATAAATTTGTAATAAAAGTGTAATAAATTATGGTATTGAAATTTTGGTGGTGAGCCGAAATGGCTGATGTAGCTTCAAAGCTCTTCCCAAAAGTACATGTCGGAAATCGAATATCTACTGAAAATTCCACTATATCCATTTATTTCTAACTTCTTCATATTCGTCGTAGTCACTTTAGTGCTCTTCAAAATAATTAGTGATATTTATTATTTCGACCAATTCAACTTGACTTGTAAGGCATAGGGAATAAATAATATGTGTCTGCAACTGCATCGATATATAAAATCACTATTTTTACATAAGTACAAGAAAGATGAGTGAGATACTTTTTGAATTATATGAATTGGTTTGTTTCTCTATTCTATTAGTTTCATTATATCTATTATTTCTATTGCTAGTTCTCTCTTTTTAATATATTTTAGTCAGATGTTACCGCACATTTATGAGGTAAAATGGTTGCTTTCATTTTATGTTTTAAGTATTATACCTAGTATATTATGAATTCTGTTCTCTGTGCAGTAACTAAATGCCATACGATTGTTACAGGTGACTTCAATACGAGCTTTTAATTGTCGAATTGGGAAGAGGAGACTATTACTTGATCTTTGCATATAAATAATAAACCTATGTTAATTTATAAAAGAAATTTTACGGAGCAAACTTCACTAACTTGTAAAATGTTCATTCTTCCGTTGGCTTTTGGCCGTTATTTTTTCAAATATCGTTTATAAGTACTTACCTATATAGTGAATCCTACGGAAGCGCTGAAGCATCAAGCAACATATTTTTTTATCTTGACTCGTCGAGATGATAACTCGACCGGTCGAGATAACAACTCGACCGGTCGAGATAACAACTCGATCCCCCCACCATTTTCTGTGGCCATACCCCCTATACACACCAGTCAATATTCGACTTATTTTAAGTGTTTGATGTGATGTGAGTAGTTCTGGCCAGTTTTTATAGATTAAGGAAGTTCGCGATATAGTGCACCCTACTAGAAGCAGGTACTTATTCGTGGTAAAAGTGAGTTGTAATAGTAACTCCATTACTCCATTGCGAAGAGAGAATGGAAGAACCAATCCTTGATACCGCAATTAAGTACTATTTCCATATGGGTCTGCAGCAATATGAAATTCTTTTGTTTCTTTTGCAACATGGCATTAATGTAAGCAGTGCAACCTTAAAGAGACATCTCAAACGGCTGAATTTGTGTCGTAGAAAGAACTACTCCTCTCTTCAAAAAGTCATTGACTTTCTAGATAAGCAAATTATAACATCGGCTAGTTTACATTTCTACAAGTGGAACCACCGTAAATGTTTACAAGAAGGACTAAACGTCAAACAAGAAACTGTACGCCATTTCTTGAACATTGTTGACCCTGCTGGTGTGTCTTCAAGAAGAAGAAGAAAATTGCAAAGAAGACAGTATTCTAGTAAAGGGTCAAACTATTTGTGGTATATTGACGGATAGGACAAGTTAAAACCCTTGCAGTATCAAGAATTGGTTCTTCCATTCTCTCTTCGCAATGGAGTAATGGAGTTACTATTACAACTCACTTTTACCTTAGTTCACTATATCGCGAACTTCCTTAATCTATGGGAACTGGCCAGAACTACTCACATCGCATTAAACACTTAAAATAAGTCGAATATTGACTGGTGTGTATAGGAGGTACGGCCACAGAAAATGGTGGGGCGATCGAGTTATTATTTCGACCGGTCGAGTTGTTATCTCGATCGGTCGAGTTGTTATCTCGACCGGTCGAGTTATTATCTCGACCGGTCGAGTAATGATCTGGACCGGTCGAGTTATGATCTCGACGAGTCAAGATAAAAAAACATGTTCGTTGATCCTTCAGCGCTTCCGTAGAATCCAACCAAGCTTGAAACATTCTGGCAATACTTATTATACCATCTAGGCATTTTTTTATTTATTTAGTTAGGTACTGCACCCTATAGTATAAAACAAATTACAAGATGATACAAAAAATTACGAGAGGATACAAAAATTACACTGAATTTTATATAATTAAATAATTAGAATATAAATAGTACACAAATAACAAATACTGGTCTTTATTTATTTATTCACTTTCGGGATAGATACAAAATAAACCCACTAAAGTATTCGCTGTTTACTGTAATTCTAAATACAATATTCATATACATATAATCTAGAAATAACAGAAAAATACAGAGAACAAATTCAATGATTATCGAGAAAAACCATGTTTACATATTAAAACTAACAAGGCTTACATGAAATATATCTAAATTTGAATGTGAAGTATTTCTTGTAGCACCACTGCATAAAAGGGAGATGTAGGTATGTACAATTAATTATTGTTAGAAAATTATCGACCATTAGTATAACTAATAATATATTTAATATTAATAATATTACAATATAATATACGTTATTTTTCGAAATAGTTTAAAAAAATAGTTCATAAAAGGATTCAGCATTCGTAAATGGTATTAAAATAATTACAATTTGAAGACTACTAAATATTAAATTAGAATCTAGCGACCTACCTAACTTGTTTTTTTCTTAAATAGCATACTCTGTATACTTTTATATTTAAGTTATGATGAAAGGTACTTGAATGTTATTAATTATTTTTAAGAAAACCTCTATTCTTTCTCTCCATTATAATATGAAAGAGAATTGGGATGATCTTAGTGGATTTATGCATTAGATATGAATAAATTTAAAGCTTAATCAAACATTGTGCAGCTCAGCAAATAGATGAGAAGTTTTTACACCATCTAGAATATATTTTCCTAAATATATTAATAATTTTCGCTAATAAATTAAATGTTATAATTATTTTCATTTAGTTAGTTTCATAGTATTAACAACAGAAGCATGAACACGGTACATTACGTATTCATAATCATATTTTTGCTTAAATGCTTTTTAGTTAGGCATACTAGAATACCGTCTTTTGATCTATTGTCATAAATACAATCTAATTTCCTCTAGAAACAAGAAAATCTAATTTCCTACTTGTACATGCTCATAATTAAACAAATACCACAAAAATGATACCGTATTAGGTATAATTATGAATGGGAGTCTGGCTCTTTTGATGTCTTTTGAATTTTGATATAATTTTATCCACCTTTTATTAGTATATAATACATTATAGGCGCTTTAATTAGATTGAATGTATTTCCATATCTGTTTCTTACGCTAAAAAGGATGAGTATTAATTTTCCCCTAATTAACATTTATTTATACACTCTTGCATTTATTAGATAAATATATAAAGTAAGTAAATATATAAAGAAAGGATAAATGATATGCTAGGCATAGTTCCTGGAAGATTACTTTATTTCATTCATAATTTATAGTCCTACCTATTTTCAATGGAAGTAAAATCCTTATTCTTAGTAAGATCCTTATAAGGAACCCAATATAGAGATACATATATTTATAGGCATGCTTTCTATAGCCTTCATTTATAAATGAAATATAAATGACTCCAGCAACTTGCGAGTTTTGTAAAACATATAGATGTTAAAGATATTAAGAAGTAAAGATATATTTCTATTTGTATTTCTAATATATCCGATAAGCCTAAAATGTTAAAATCTAACAAAGATTTGCTACATAGATTATTATGTTAAAAAAAAATATATATTTTTACTCGTACTTTACAAAATTTGGAGATGTGAAAGTTGCAAAAACTGTAGAGATGACCGCATAAGAATAGTTCGCAAAATTTTATTAATATACCTAAAAATAGGTATCTCAAAAATAAAAATTATATTCCGTTGTTTTTAGTTGCACGTTTTTTTTTTATTATTATTATTATACGAGTAGAGCCTGCTCTACTCGTAGAGACTCGTAGAGCTAGACTATAACTATGTCTATTCAAAATTTTTGAGAATATTTTTCGTTTCGATTTTTGCCGAATACAAATTTAAAATTATGAATTAGAGTATAGATTCAAAGTTGGATATTCAATAGCAATCGCGCCACTACTTTTTGTTTTTTCTTTATGAAGCGATAAATCGTATTGAGGCATGCAAGTGTCTTGCTGATTTATTTATTTTTTTATATATATATATTATAAAGAGGTTTTCAATTGTGTGAACATAATAATAGCTTTATAGCATTGGTGTCTAATTTTTTTTACTATCGGTAACAAAATATCCCTGTCTTTAGTAAATCTTCTACAAATTAGATAATTCCAAACACATTGTAGCTTGACACAACAACACTCTAGAACTTGTATGTAACTCGTTAAGATATAATAATCTCGTAAAAATAATCTGTCTAATCTAAATAATCTAAATAGACTTCGATGTTGAAAAAATAATAATGAAATTTCAAGATGTGATAAATATATCCTGCAAATTTTTATGTCATGACAAAAATAACAGGAAGTAGTAATAATAGTGAATGGGAAACCTGAAGCCTGGAAAGTAGGCCATTATGGCCCTCTTTGCCTACCCCTACCTTCCCGTTATCTACTCACCATACCTTGACCCTCCTAGAACCTACTTAACCTCCTGATGAATTTGGGTCCATCTGAAGGACTGGCATGAAAGACATCATCTATAAGCTTCCTGAAAGCCCCACATTATCCCAAAAATTTGATTTTTTTCTAAAATAATCTGTCGTTTTACTCAGACATTGCTGGTTCCTTTAGAGGTGCATCCTCGGCTACACAGCCACTCCTGGCATACCCCCAAACCACCACCCAGGACGGGAGCGGCACATGCCGTCCCCACCCGAGACAGGCTACCCCCGTTGGGTTAGATATGCAGGCGAAAAAAGAAGAGAAGACAGAAGAGCACCAGAGGTTCCCACCCAGCCTGCAGGGTAGAGCCAGCACTGAAGGAGACCCACGAATCGCCCACACCTATCACATCTTGTGATCGGGGTTGGTGAAGGATGGGGCCCACCTCTACGAGGCAGTCCAAGCC
The DNA here is from genome assembly GCA_963924545.1 of Pogonocherus hispidulus. NCBI lineage: Eukaryota > Metazoa > Arthropoda > Insecta > Coleoptera > Cerambycidae > Pogonocherus > Pogonocherus hispidulus. The sequence goes on from OZ004696.1 coordinate 19,363,233, forward strand.
TACAGCGATGGGGAGGGTAAAGAGCGATAATCCCGCTCGGCCCTAAACCATCCCTGGTCATGATCACGGTCAATGGATATTGGCGGTTGGCGCTCAAACATTGCGATGTAGGTAATTAACGACTATTTTCAATCTTTCTTTAAATCTTTAAAGAGTCGTTTTCCATAGAAGCTTAAAAATATCTTCAAGTTTCGGAAATAAATATTTTTTTGTAATATTTATTATATGCTGATGATGTTATTTTTGGTCATCAGTTAGCGTTTGTTCAGATTCTACTAGATATTTTTAAAATATTGAATATTCTGATTGTATGTAAGTAAGTCCAAAATTTTCGTCACATCACGAAACTTACTTATGGTTTTATGTTAGTATGGTTTTATTTATAAAACCATACTAACAAATGCCAGACTACACCAGGGAACTAAAAAAGTATATATTTTTCATTAAAAAACAAAAAAGAGTACTTTCAGCCAGATACAGGACAAATATCCTACGTTTCGTCCGAGATTTCGGACTTCTTCAAAGTTACCTAATAGCTACAAATAATGGTTTTACATTATTTTTAGTATAGTTTGTATAACCATTATTTTTAACTATTAGGTAATCTTAAAAAAGTCAGAAAACTCGGACGAAACGTAAGATATTTGTTCTTGTATCTAGCTGAAAGTCCTCTTTTTTATTTTTTATTGAAGAAATAAATTCTATTTTAACAGCCAACAACTTTTCCAATATCATATAAAAAGGGGTATTTTTCTGTTTTATAGTTTTTGAGTCATGTTCATTTGAAAATAGTCAACCTGAAGTTGGTAGCCCTGTATCATTCGTGTACTTGTATATTACATGCACATCATCTAAGAAGGCATAGAGTATTGACAACCGCAATAAACCAATTTTGCATGAGAACATGGCTGACAAAGCGAAGTTGGAAGTTTCGGAATTTACTTAAATCTAGAAAACACTTCAGGATAAGTAGGCGGAAGGCACTTCGAAAGAACAGATATGGTCAAATAAGCAGAATACCTTTAGTGTTTGATCAACTAGAAAATCATCCATCTTGGGGTGATTGTGTTTCACAGCGGCATATTTCAGTGTCTAGTTACCTTCTAGGAAGATAAATCAAAGGGAAAAGGGCCACATATGTCACGGAACAAAAGCTTTTGTTAGACCTAAGGGTCTTTTTATACTGCTATTATTTCCAAATTTGCCTCGAACTTGTTGAATGTGTAATAAAAGCTATGGCTAAAAAATAAAAGCCTTTAAAGAAACAAATTCCTGGAATACCGTTATTCTAAAAATATATAAATTACTGAAATTTCTTACCTAGAAAAACGATATAAAAGCATATTGCCACTTTAAAATACATTTTCTTTGAAAACGCCTTGTAATACCTTGCTGTATGGATATGAGAATGCTATTCTTTGGATATAACATTTTTATTAGCTGGATTCAAAATGAAAGTGACAACACTTAAAGTTGAATGAAACTGTTGAATAGAAGTTCTTATAGCATAAAATTATTTATTTATGGTATTTCGTTGTTCTATCAGAATCCCATCATACCAAATACCACTGGCACCAAAACAAAAATTGAGGAATGATATAAATCTTAAGATCATTAGAAATGTTTTCTCGAATGCATTATAATGGAGTTATCATATTAGACTTATAAAACGTTTAAGCCAAAATAATGGATGCGGATTAACATTATCCTCATCAAAATAAAGGTACAGCAACGTTTTGAGTAATTCATGGTGAGTAATTGGATAGGTAACCACGCAGGGAGGGTTAGTTTAGATTTAAAAGTGAGTTGGCCCAAAACCAGACAATCCACTACTACCATATGGTCTATTGTGGCTCACACCTACTTCACTTATATTTCACCCAACAGGTCCGGCCTTTTAATGAAGCTGATCACCTTATTGGATGAGAACTTATTCAGATCCTCTGGCAGAAGTTGTCCTTTGCCAAATATTGATTATCTAATCCTTTCCTCAGCGGGGCAGGTACATAATATGTGTTCTCTGACCCTTTCCTCAGCGGAGCAGGTACATAATATCTGTTGTGCTGTTTCATCGTCTTCTAAGCACAAGCGACAATCAGCATAGGCCGATTTTGTACAAATGATATTTGAAACAGTAATGCCCAGTATATAGGCCAATTAAAGTTCGTAGGTGAAACCTGTTTAACTCAGGACTTGTTTTTGAAGGGTGTATTATGAACGCCTTCGAATGAACTAATCTTGGTAGTACTTGCCAGTACTAGAAAATTTGCACCTCGGCCCAGGTCAAGGGAGTTGTTGAGTTGGCAGTCCTCGAGGATATGCCAAGCACCGGTCCGGTCCTGGCACCGGGGCCCAGACCAGAGTACGCGGGGAAGGCTGGCGATGCCTGCTCACTTTCTGATGTCTCTACAAATTTAGAAAAGATTTGTGTAGGAGACTTATGTACATCCTTGGATGGGATATAAAACCGGCCCTTTTGTTCATGCGATGATAAGATATATGACAATTGAATTGAAGGTGAATTGAAGGATGTGTTCCAATATGGACCGTTAGACCCGTCAACATATTAATTACATGTTGTATGATTTTGCTTCAAAGTCTATGTTCTTAATAATGAATAGCCCTTTCAGACAAGAGCTTTTAATGTGAGTTATTAAGAATCGAATATTTTTTATACAAGGAAAATGATGCTGAATGTATATCCGTAGTATATCCCATAAAGTTCAAAGGCATTACTGGTCGTACTATACTATGGTCTTACTAGATCACAGTTCACTTTGCTGTTAACTGTATCATACGATTATGTGGAATCTAATAGGAATATAATCTTATATAATCTCTATAATCTATTACCTTGATTAATAGGAAGGCATCTTAGATAGTGCCACCATGTCAATATACATTAGAAGCAAACAGTTGACTAATTAGCTCCTTAAGTACTGCCAATGTTTTTCATTGAGGTCAAGCACTGAAACAGTGCATGGAGCAGACCACAATTCTCGCGGATAGAATGATTTAGACGATAATGACTGGACTCAATTGAGTAAAATGAAATACTTTTTGCAATGAATATAGTTGATTTTGTTTGTCCGAGAAAAAAATTGAAAAACTGGGAAAGTTACATGGGACGTATTGACATAACTGTGTCATTTCCTCTTGGTTTCCGAGCTTCTAACGCAAATAAATATTTCTTTTTAAACTATGCATATTGTAATGTTAATTTTGTTTTGTGTCATTGGCATTCCAAAAAGCAATGTTCAATTTATATTCCAACAGTGTAGACGTTCGTTCTAGTTTCGGAGATTTACATCTCATTATAAAAGTAAAAATGTTTAATTAACAGTATTTACCTTCCAATTAAGTATTTTATTACTTTGGAAATTGTAACATAACGCATCCTCACGGCACTGGGATGCAAGTATTTTATTCCCAATTAGTATTTGTCCCTGACAATGCCGCCCTAAAAAATTCTACCGGTGTTTCAATTTGCATGTAATGGAAAATCAAATTGGATTATATTTTACTTGTACATTCCCGTTTTATTGGATATTACCGGCTCAGTTTTTTATATCCTCTTTTCGTATTTTATTTTGGTATGTCCTATATTTTACGTTCACGTTATTCACTCGCCAGTGTACTTAACACTCTTTTATATTCCTGTACTTTTTGATTATTTTACATGTGATTGTTAGACAGCGGAAAGGAATTATAGAGAATTAGATTATAATTGAAAACTAACAATGGAGATAGTCTATCCTGTTACGAAAAATGTACTTCAGTTTACTTTTCATTAATTTTAATATCAAATATGACTAAATAATATGAGACGTAGTTTTTATGCAAAATTATTCAATTCCATTATAATTATTGTCATTTCAATAACTTTCTGGTAAGGCTATTTGATATTTACATTCATGAATCTTTTGATTTACTACTGACGTAGTTATCCACATAACACCAAAACGCTAGGTACAGATTACTCGCCGCGTGTTTCGCCAACTGAGTTGGTATCTACTGGAGATGATTAAAACTAAACATATGCTAACACTGTGTCCTATTTTTACCTAAACTATTGCTACGGTTCAAGGAACCGTTTTGATAACTTACTGAAATGTCGCAGTGAACCGGGATTTACCAACCAATAAAGCGTGCTGTATGGGATTGGCCCTCTGTTACTTTTCATGCAATACTAATTCATGCAATTTTTACTCTATAATTTTCAAACTCTCAAATGCATTCAGCTGCCTGGAATTTGTTACAATCCTAATTAGTCTTAAATTACTACTATCTATTTTATGGTTGTTCTCAAATGCATGTTGGATGATGCTAGACTTATCTGTTCTACCATATCTGAGATGAGCCATATGCTTCTTGAATCTAGTTTGAATTGACCTTCTAGTTTGTCCAACATAGTTTTGGTTGCAGTATTTACAGCTAATTTCGTAAATCTTCGACTTTTCCTTAGTTTCTATTTTGTCTTTTGGATTGCCTAAAAGTTGTTGTAGGTAGTTTATTTCCTGATGCATAAACCACTGACATACCTATATTTTTAAAAACCTTACCAAAACCACGGGTGAAACGAGGATCGTATGGAATAGAGACGAATTTTGTCTTTCATTTTTGAATAATTCCGAAGTGCCTCTTTAAATTTACGTTTCCTAATTATTTTATCAATTAAACTTACAGAATATTCATTACTCGCAGCTATAAACCTCTCCTTATTTAGGGAGAAGCTTAATAGGCGATGAATTATAAAATTAAAACTTATATCCCTAGTCTTTAGGGATATAAGTACTCGTATCTTTTCTGTATATGTCATACTCTAACTTATTTTCACTATTTATAATTATTATTAATACATCTAAAAATGGTAGTTGTCCAGAGTTTTCAATTTCATATGTAAATTTAACTGACGCGAAACGAATGTTCAATTTAGAAAGAAAGTTGTCAATATCAATAACTTTTGTATCAAACACTGCAAAGATATCATCCACATATCTGTGGAAATTCTTGAACTTCTTGAAAAAATTGAAATCAAACTTGAATTCTTTTTTTGCCTCCGTTTCGAATCTGTTCATGAAGAGATTGACTAAATGGCGATAAGAAATTACCCATTGCTATATTGCATTGCTTGATATAGGTACTGGTTTTCCATATCAATATACGAGTATTATTACACAAACTGTCCAAGAGGGTAAGTTTTGTTTACCGAGATAATATTAAAAAAAGAATCGAAAAAAATTATTGACGAAATGTTAGATAGATATTACCAACTGACAGACAAGAAAAAAATATAAAAAAATTAAAACAAAATATCCAAAGCTTTTCCAAAAATCAAGTAATCAGTATTTCTACTTACGTAATATTTGTATAAATGGTTTCATTGCGCATGTTTCTTGCTGTACCCTATTTCTCCAGAATGATGTTGATGAAAGGAAAGGTAATCATTCTTACTTGATGTGATTTGTTCAGGCTACAAATTAAGCAGCATGGTATTTGGTTTAAACAGAGCTATTGATTAACTGATAATCATACTTAAGGTCTACCTAATCAACAACACATTCATATAACAGTTAAAATATAGGAATTTGTATTTTGTTTTTTATTTTTTACTGGATAATTATTATCTTATTGGATTATTGCTGCATCTTTTCCACATTCCTTCTTTTTTTACTTTACCATCAGATATAGCTTTCGTATAGCAGTTAAAAGTGACAAAGTTGGGCCCTGTGTTTCGATGTTTTTTCATCTGTATTTATAACATTCCAGTTGTTTTCCTTTCTAGATCCCTTCCCGTCCTTTCTTGGTATTTAAGTTTCATGCCCACATAACCTTGTTCGCTCACCAAAATACAAATTAGTTAGATATTATGAAACAAAATTTAATATACTTAGCTCAATGCCTCAAATTGAAAACCAAAGAATGCAATTTCGAAAAATTGATTTACGACATTTTCTACAAATTTTGTAATAATTCCACTGTGATGATTCTGTAAATATGTATAGTAGATAGGTAGTTTTTTTAGATAGGTATTTTTTTATTGTATTTACTGGTTACTCCATGGATTTTAATTTTTCAGATTTAAAACATTCCCAATTCCTACTTTTTGGTTCCAACAATTTTTCAAATATAGTTATTATATAGATATGTGAGGATACTCTATAATTAAAGCATAAAGAATATGAACTGCTTGTCATGAATTCCTTTTCATTTAGATCACTTAAAATAAAAACTTTAAACATTAAACTTTAAAGAAACAAAGGAGAAAGGAATTAAACAGCTTCAGAATGTATTATGTTATAGTCTTCATTATTATTTGACTAAAGAGGGTTATGCACGTTGAATTATTGTTTTACTTTCTTTGAGAATTCTACCCTTTCTAAAAGATTAAATTTAAAACATGCAAAAGGCATAATCTCCTTATTCATTCTACAAGCGGTATTTGAATAATAATCGTATCCATTATCCAAACGGCATTTCTGAAATAAAAATCAACATAGATGTCCTTTACACTATATCACAACTAAATTTTAAGATGTGCCCAGATAAGTCAGAACAGTTCAACCTGCATCTTCAGCTTTTTAAAGTAGAACCTTTTCAACTGGTTTTTTGTCAGCACCACAGTTTTTGGTTTGTGCGATATATTAACTGAAAAATGAATTCCAATGTTAATACACAACATCGATTTTACATTAATTTTTAACATTTCATAACATGCTGAGGTTTTTCCTCAGTTAAATTATTTCACCATATGATTATAACATATAAATAGGCAGCGAAACTGCAGCTGATCGGTCAGAGCGACAGCGTCTTTTGTTGCATATATTGGAAAACTTCGGTGATGAACCATCTCGACCAGGAAAGCGACATTTGCGACTGATTTTCCTAATTAACTGATTGAAATCGACCACCGACATATTGGTTCGCTGAGCAACTAGCCCGATAACTCGATGAAGACAGTCGTAATATTTCCAATCTTAATTACGATAAACAATTGTGATGTGTTTATGTAATCTCTCTTTTCACAGAACAAAAATGAATATTATACCATAATTGTCTTTTGTTGCCAAAATAAACTTTCTTTAGATTCATTGTAGTTTTTTTTGAGATTACACCACTTGTAAAATAAGGAAACCTGAAGTATTCAAAGTAAAGGATGAAAGTGTAGTATTAAGGTAAACTTCTAAAGTTTGCCCCAAAAGACCTCTGTATAATATGCAATAACAATAAATATATGACAAATTAACTAAATCTCATCAGTGGCTTTTTAGTTTGATATAAAATGCTGTAATATTACAAATGATATTTTGAATTGTGTAAATAAAATAATTAAAAAAAAAGTCTAAGTTCTTTTATTTGAGCGAGCCTATTTTGCTTTGTCATCTTTATTATAAGCTAACGCAATTTTTTGTTGGTACAAATTTCTTATTATTTTCGTTTTGAACGTTTTTTTTTTTTGTTTTACCGACCAAACATTTATCATGGCACACAACTTAAAAGTCATTATAACTGGTATAAAAGATATCTGTTACTGTATATTCTAAATAATAATAAATATTGGTATTGATATTGGTTAGATTAATTAATACATATACTTACTTTATATTTTTTTAGTTCTGTAGTATTTTAAAATAGACAGCCAGCTTTAAAGCATAGTACTTAGGCTAAGCATACCATAGGCTTAAGCATAGCACATAGCATAGGCTTTCGTAGACTAAAGATTTGAGATGACGCCAAAATAAAAAATCCAGTGGGTTGAGATCGGGAGAACGCTAGGGCCAACCTACGGAACCTCCTCTTTCAATCCATTGGCGAGGAAACTGCTGGTCCAGGTCCTGGTGCACGTTCAAACTAAAATAACCATCGCGCGTGAAACATGCCTCATCAGAAAACAGTTGTGACCCAAAAACCTTTGGCAAAAAGCTAATCGATGTAGATAATCGTCAGCATTTGAAGCTTGTAAATAGTAGAGGGTAAAGGAGTTATTCATGCATGATAAGATGTACTGTCGACATGGAGGATCCGATTTAGTGTGCGCGAACACTTCTCGATTGATTTTCCTCCACATAGTGTAGAAGTCCTACAAATTCAACCGCACGAGCTGTTCTTGGACGACCACCACCACCAGAACATTTTAGGTTCCCACTTTCTCTAAGGCGACGATGGAAGGAATCAAAGGTTGTATGATGAGGTTGCCGGCATTCCGGATATCTCTGTCCATACAAGCGTGCAGCTTTTCTTCCATTACAATTTCCTGCACCATAATCATGGCGCATGTCGGTAAGTTTTTGAAATGAGACATTTTGTCCATTAACAAAGTCAATAATCAACAAATGGTGTTATTTCAGTTGCATTGGTGTTAACACCAATGCAACTGAAATATTACGCATGAAGCATATAGGAATACAAGTTGCTTAAATAGTAATAAGTTAGTAATAAGTTAATTTGCAATGAAAATTTCAATTTTTAACAACAGCAAGTTTTAATAGATTCAAATATGATTCCACGATGTGGGCTTTACTTTTGGGGAAAATGATAGTGCTTTTGTTTCGTACATTCACTCTGTTCTGATAACCGAAAGAGATTTAACTTTATATAGAAATTATTAAATTTGAAATAGGGTTGCAACACATGACACGAATTGGTAATTTTGATAATAATAATTATTTTCGATATTTCATATCAACTATGGTCTACCGAATTCCAAAACACCAAATTGGCAAAATGTGTAACTAGTTAATTACCTTTCAAGATTTTACCTACATGATGAGAATAGTATCAGTGCGCGTAGCCGTATATAACATTATATGGAATTAATTGGACAATTCGTAATTAACAGTAAACCAGTTGATTCCCATATTAATTAAGCATATTGGATGTGTATACTATGTAATTATCTGCACAGTTCAAAACAGGGGCCAATACAACTAACCTGACTGTTAGTAAAGAAAATTTAACGACTTAAAGTTAGGTATAGTATGAATACAATGCAAATGGACTATCCAGGGTGAGCCAAAGTATTTCCTGTCTTAGAGTTTTGTTAATGCGACGTTATATTCAGTTAAATTACTGAAATAGAAAAATATATCTATATATTTTTGGAAAACATTTTATTTTAACATTTTACTAATACAAATAATAGTTATTTTCTACTGGGCTTTGCAATGGCAATAATTTCTCCAAGAAATAAAAACCCACCTTACATCAGTAGCGCAATCAGTATTGTTCTGTACAACACTGTTTAAAGTAGAAAAACTAAGGGAAATAAAAAACAACTTTTCACCTTAAATAATTGACAAATAGATTAAGTATTAAAATCACGTTGTCTGTCTTCGATATCTGTCTGTAAGCTATCAAGCCAGACGTGAAAAGTGAGATTACGTTATAACCACAGTACATAGAAGAGGATCATAATATACCTACTAATGTAGTCCCCATATAAATCGCCCAGAAAACCCCAAGGATAGGTAAGTTTTTTAAATTATATTTATTTACAAATGTATCTCACAAAGATACCTATCATTGTTAATAATTCTTAGTCATATGATATATCTCCTTAGATTAAGGAATTTTTAAAAACATAAATTAACACAAAACATCAATGCTAAAGTACAGGTAAAGTGTTATAATCTAAAATTGACTCATCTTCATTTCATATCATTTTCATTATATAAAGATTTTAATACTTCCCTATTTCATTACAGTCACATCAAATTAAATTCAAAGAAGATAAATAAAATAATTCATACCATGTTTTATATAAATAATAAAATCGTAGCATAGGCATGGAAGCATAATAATATATGCTTCCAAAAGCATCATGTGCGGTACGGTATATTTTCTTAGGCCTATTATTAGAATTTGTTTTGTTTGAGTACATAATCCTATGAGCATATATTATGTAGCTACTCTGGGTTCGAATTTTCCTGTGTTCTAAGTTAATGAGAGACATGTTTTGAATAAATAAAACATATGCAAGGTGAAAAGATCAAAGAAACATTTTTTAAGTGCTTAAAATTGTTTTGTATATGTTTGATGTTGAGTTAATTAGCAGCAATACAGCGAGTTGTGAATTTTAATACGTCAAATATAAAAAATATCAAACTGAAAACAAAACAGGGTAGTGTTGAATAGAATTTGAATTACTCAAAGGTAAGCCTGTCGTATAAAGAGAGGTGACTATACTGACAACTTTTGTGTATATATAACAGCCAGCTACATTATTAAAAGTAAAGAAAAATTAATTAGTAATAAAAAATTAATTTAAACTTTCTTTGATGAATGTGAAAGTAGTGAACGTTTTACTTTTATAGGCGCATTCTCATGTGATAAATGTTTCTGTTGTAATATATAGAGTGGCCTCAAAAAATATTTAAAAAGAATGGTTTTTCTCTAAAAGTAAGTCAGATTATGTTCCTGATTCATCTTACACTGGGAAATTAGGAATTATTTTCAATATAAGAAATAAGAATAACAATAGAACAAATTAATAATTTCAATATTCAATATATATAATAAAAATATTTTCCGCGAAATATACACTTTTGCATTTACTGTGTGTATACTGAGTGTATACATGGCATGGCATGTTTTGGACTTCTGTCTGTTTAATTAAAATATATCGCTGTAGTTCTAATAATTTTTTTTTTTATTAATTGTGGTTTATTTTTATTCGGAAAATACCATCAACATATAAAATGTCCAAAAATGTTTGTGTTTTCAAAAAAAAAATGGGAAAAATACTATCATAGTGATAATATTGCTTAAGAAAATCGCTGGAAGGCTTAAGAAAATCGTACACCCTTTTCAAACTCAGGATTATTGGCGATTTTGATTTTTTGTTTTATTATGGATATAAATTTATTCCACATATGGATTTTTTCCACATACATTGATCGCATTTGTTTTAAGGTGTTTCTATTGAAAGAATATGTAATCTTTTGTTCTTAGAGGCTCCATTTCTAAGATGATTTAACTATAACTTCTCTTTTTCTTTAGTCTTTAGCCACATATCGCTCTTCGTGTAATGTGAACGCGATAATCTGGATGTAAATATTGAATTGCTTGAAAATTTTCTTGTTCAGTTTTGACAGAGAACACTCATATTGCATGTTTCTACCTCAAACGTTTTCTAAAAGAGACAATGTTACAATTCTAATTTTCGCCCCTTTAATAATTTTCTTAATGACTTTTTACGAATAAGATGAAAACGTTTCTAAATCCCGGTGTCAGTTTTGTAACATTTGATTTGATGTATTAGGAAAAGGTGAAATTATGTAAAAGAAATTCAATAATATTGACTCTCTTTTGAATCAATTGAATATTACGCGTAGATATCAAACTGAACTTATGATCTCTTATAAAGGGAGCAGTATTTCCAGACACAGTTAGTTTCATAGGCATCTAACCCTTTTTCCTGTACCATTCACGGACCCTAATTTTATTCCCAGTTGCAATTGTTAGTAGTTCTATCACTTCTACTCTTCAATTTATTCTGTTCAGCATTTCGATATCGATAGAAATGTCTCAAACTCGTTCATACAAGTCCACACGTTCCGCACTTCGTATAGATAAGTATACTATTTTCTTTTCTAATCGTTTTTATAGCTGAGCGAAATTTATATTTCAGTTTCTTTGAAGTGAAATATTTATTATACATTGTCTTTTGATCATGTGTTGTGGATGTCAGGGAGCAGAAAAATAAAACACTTGCGACAAAAATATATTTTGACTTCCATAAAAAACATTACTAGAAATGATTACGTTCTATATACAAATAAAAAATAGTATATTATATACCTAGGTTGAGAAGTGAGCTATTATTGACCGAGAAATTTTATATCCTGAGGCACGTAGCGCCGAACGATATAATTTTCGAGGTAAATAATGGCCTTCTCAAGTATATGTACCTAGTATTTTTTTTACTACTAATAGCCGAATTAACACCAGAAGATTTTATTTTCATTTTAAAATCAGATATTTCCCCTATTACTCAAACATATCGAAATATCAAGTAGGTGAAATGTCAAACTGATGCGTGAAATGTCAAACAAATACAATTTATTATTAACCTAGGTAAATAATGAATTATTATTTACCTAGGTCAATAATGAACTACTTCTCATTACACAAATGAGGTAAATAATAAGGTTTTCTCATGTTAGTAGTAAAAAAATGTGTTTTGATACTAGTTACACCTTGTACTTTGAAAACAAATTGGGCCATATAAGGGTGTTCCTGAATGTCATGTCCATACTGTAGGAGCTAATTCCTTGTCCAATTTTATGACTAAGGGTCCAAATAAACGTGTGCCCTAAATTACCTCGTTTTAGAGATACAGGGTGTCAAGATTTTTATAAAAAATCGTGTTTTTTTTTATTAATATCTTGAAAACTCTTTCACCGATTTGGATGAAACTTGGTACATTGGTTCAAAGTAGTAGGGGGTTTATTTACCATGAAAATATTAAAATTGTTGGCTCCAGTGGCGTCCAAGAGGGTAACCTACTTGAAGTTCATGGGAAAAAACATTGGACGTCACTGGTATTTTACAAGTTTTTGAATTTTTTTAGCTGAAACTATATCAAATACAATGTTTTTGTTTCTTGCATTTTTACCTTGCTTCGTTTTCTAGAAAAAAAATAAAATCTATTACAGTGCATGTCTAAATATTTATTATATTAAAAGTAAAAAAACTGGGATGTCCCCATTTCCCCCTGAATTATCCCTGAATTTAATATCTACAAACACTAGAAAAATGCAAGATAAAAATCTAAATAATAACTAAATGACTACAAACCTTCACACCCTGTATCTCGAAAACGAGGCAATTTAGGACACGTTATTTGGACTCATAAAGGAGTTTGGAGTCATAAAATTACACAAGGAATTACCTCCTACAGTATGGACATTTCATGAAGGAACAAACGCCCTGTACATGCACATGTCTTGTGTTATTTTCATAAAAAAATACGGCGTTTTCAAGATACTGCCGATTTGGTCTGCATGTCGGGTGCTAGTGTAGAGTGAGTTGAATATTTTATCTTTCATTTAAAAAAAAAGTGTTGGCCAAATTTGCTCCTGCACTAATTAAGATCTTTTGAATATTACATTTTATAAAATATATCTTTAGAAGAAATTAAATGAACATAAACTAGGTAGACCGGATATTCTTTGCTGTAGTACTGAACATATAGAGTGTAATTACAATAGGATTCAAAAATTGAAAAGAATATTGACATTAATAGCCATTCTTAATTCAATTAACAAGTTTGATGCCAGATTTAATTCGTTCTATTATTATTAGTACTCGTACGGGTAATGTGAATGTGAAAATTCAAAATTTATTTTTGCATCTATATTTTTATGACCACTATAAAAACCAATTTAGATAAATAAAGCTAGAGTAGCTAGTTGCCAATTTGTCATGCAATTTGTAGGTAAAGACTTTGTAGTCAACTTGGATCCGAATCATATTTGCATGTGCATGATTGGCATTGTTAAATTTATGATTATTTACTTTAGGGTGTCGTTAGGATTAAGACATTATGTCTAAATAAAAAAGGCAGCTTTATATAAAATATATAAAAGGCAGGCACCGAGCAGGTGGCTCAGGGCTTAGCGTCTCGATCGCTCAACCCAGAGGTCGTGGGTTCTAATCCCCATTCCGCCAACAATTTTTCATTAAATTGTTTACTCGTAGATCAAGGCTTATTCGCAGGGATGGCTTGGCAACCATCCTGGCGATGGCCTAGGATAGGAAGAATATCAACTTAGTGTTAATGTGAGAGATTAAAATCAATTGATGTTTGACTTGTCCCCCTAACTAATGAGGTTTTCCAGGTTTCCCTCATTCCAGCACTGAATGGTGGTTAGGGCCTACCAACTTAAGTCGTTCCTGAGGCGCAAATGCGGCCCGCGAAATAATAATATGCCGCCCCCTCTCCCACACAAGTCTCAGACTTTCGGGCTAATCCTTGTGATTAGAATGAGGGGTAGAGATATTATTATTATATATTATATAAATTATTTATCAATTTTAAGGAAACATACATGCTTGGATACAATAATACTTTTTCCATTTATAATTTTTTTATGAATAAGTATTTGTTTTCTAGGTTAGAATATATGGTGAAAATCGATAGAGGCAGTTGAATCAACACTAGTATTTCCTACTAAATTTTGTTTTATATGATGATACTCATTACCGCATAAATCATGTACATAGGAAATTACATACATTATTTTCATTTTATCGCATACAAGAATATAATTTTTTACACTGACCAGCTCCATAGTTCCTTTGGGTAAACTACATATATTCTATTTTTTAACGGAATCTTTTATAGTAATGTTTAACAAGAGTAAAACATTAAACTCATTCTTGTATTTAAACAAAGTACATACGGGCTGAAGTATGAAAGGTCTTCTAGTTTATTTAAATACCTACCTCAATTTATTTTATAAAACTTTATGTTAGAAAAAAAAGTACTAACTACTACGAAAACTCGAAGCTTACATAAATATGTAGTTTAACAATGTTTAACAAAAGCAAACGATAAGCTGTGTGTTTTGCCACTTTTAAACATGAAATTACTAAACATCTAAATATATTTTGACAGGTAATATCATTGCCTATTATCATTGACTAAATATAATAGAAAATTAGAACAAATCAGTTGCTAACCTTTTGGGACCATCACATTTAACACTTTCTAGGATGTAGGTATATTTTATTTTACTATTTCCACTTAGACATATATACCCATTTAATATACTGCTATATTACGTCTTTGCCATTGACTGAAGAATTTAATAAGACGCGCGAACTGGAATCGAGGGTTTAGTGATTTGAATTTATTCGAAAATCTGAAGTTATCGGAGAAATTTGTCGGATAACTTCAGATTTCCGAATAAATTTTAGTATTACGTGATCACTTGATAAATACTTCCATATAGAACAAGAATTAACAAAATTGGTCTATTTCCTTATAAAAATTTATTGATCAAAATATTTCGATTCCACTTAGATGTGGAATTGAAATATGGAATCACTGTGTTCACTATTTGTCCAAATTTTTGCCATGAATTTTGCTTCTGCTAATAGCTATAGATAAATAGTATTTACTGATCATTATTATAATACATCGTTAATATAATACATACAATCATGCCACAAGAAATTTCGATAAATAGTATTTTCATGTTAAATGTTAACTGAAATGTGAATCAGAAGAAGTAAAGTATGTGTACTTCAGACTCGTAATCTCAAGTATATTATACAGGTGCAAATTATACATATTTGTCCATTTTCAACAGATTTTAAGTTGGTAAAGACAAAAAAAACCAGTATTTTAAAGCGAATATTTAGGTATAGGAATGTTTCGCGAAAATATACTTAATGATAATGCTCTTCGTGTGATGTAGTTTCAATTCAAGACGAAGTATCATATGCTTATTGAACTGTATATATGCATTTTTCAACTCAGACAATACGTATGCACTCCAGGGATACTTATCTATAGTAGTGTGAACGACATACTAGAAATGAGTTTCAGTATTCATCGTAGACGATGTCATCAATCATATAACATGTCTTTGTTACTATGATGGGAACATCTAACGCTATAGTACCATATACCAATACGATGGAAAATATCAAATATATCAATATCCTTGTAAGGAATATACAGATTTCGAAGAATTTATAGGTATGTTATATAAAATATTAATATTACCTATTTATACTTTGTGGACCTGAATAATTTCATTTAGATTTACATAATATTAAGCAACTAAAGTTTATCATATTATCTTATTCACATGAAATCCAATAGCTTACATTATCATTATCTCTCCATTCACAGTGTAACTTAATATAGCTATGTGCTATAAATTTCATTTATGTACGTCCGGTAGATATCTTACTAAATCTTTCTTAGAAACCAAATTGCGACTTTACCATCGCTGCTGACAAAGCTTTCACAAAGTTATAAAAGGCAGTAAGATACCTCCCAACAGTTAGTTGTAGTTTTACCACAGTTGTAACTCGCTCATAATATTATAAAATAAATACAACAGTATTCGATGAGTCCTTGTCAAATAAAAAAGTTTTTAAAAATTTATTTCTTAAATTTATGATATAAGAGGTATATTATTATACAGCATGTGTTACCTAACTAAAATAACAAAACATAAAAACAGGGAATATAAAATAATATAAACAAAGAATATTTTACAAGGCCATAAGATTATTAGAGAAATTATATTGAAATACTACATAGGTACCACATTTTAACAAAATAAAACGTACCACGATTTCGTCCAATGTGGTTACCTGGCACTTTATACATTGAATAATACATACACATAAAAATTAAACAACCTAATTCTATTCAATCGATTATACTGACATTAATAGTCAATCTATGTCCTATAAGCTTAAGCCAAATAACATAAGGACTAGTTAATACCATTTAGATGTACCGGTATTTATGCTGGCTTTCGTTGCCGGGGATTTTTAAGAGAATTAACGATATCATGTTATTGTTTACACAAGAAACTATAAGAACCTCTCATAATCACTAGCATATCTTGAAATGAAAACGTTCATCAGATTTACAGCACAGCGGATTAGTTTAGTAATACAGATATAACCAGTTTCCTATAAACTCCACCCAATTAAATCCGTCATAACAGAATATGTGTGTTTACTTTCAGTTTATTTTTAATAGATTTTAATTTTACTACAAAATGTCTTCACCTTCATGTGTATTGATGAAAGGGACTACATCTAAGTAATTTATTAATAGGAAAATTTTTAACATCGTTCTATATTATTGTCCTATTTTCTTTTTGAAAAAATTCTTTCTTTCAGATGGGGATGTATAAAATCAATTCGAACATATTTATGCAAGCCCGTAGTTATATTGAAATTTCAAAGAGGATAATAATTCTTTCCAACAGGCATCTTTATTTTCCGGAAGGGACCTTTCCTGTTCTTTTTCTCTTAGCTACGGGCCTATATTTACGTAATAAATTATATCCTGAAATATATTTCCTTTGTCAAACCAGAGGATTTATACTATCCTTTGATTATACTGTTTTTATATTCACTATTTGACTACTTTTAGTGACTTACCCACTGAGTATTGGTTTGATTGATTAAAACAAAGAACAGTATGCGGTCTAGATTTCAAGATCTCGAAGACTGCAGGCTATACGCGATTCTTGCTAAGCAATACGCTACCTACTGGCGGCACGCACAACTAACGCCCGGGGTATTGGTTCAGTTTTGCGTATGTATGTCTATTGTGAATTTTGAAATATGCGTTGCTATATTAGTTAATTGCTTTGATTAGATATGAATCATTACTGTTGTGAGCGTCATTGTTCCTCTTGGACAAAGAAAAACCCCGAGATCAGTTTCATACTTTTCCAAAAGCGGGAAAATCTGGAGGTATCGCGGAAACTATAAGTTGAGCATTACAGAGTTACAGGAGATAAGTATGGGTAAAGAAGCTAAAGAACGCAAAGTAGAGTGTGTGCTCTTTAATTTTCTCTAAGAATGACTATTATAAAGGTATATATGCCGTATGTCTAATAAAGAATTTGACATATTTTGAGGTAAAGCTTCATTTTCAGATTGAACGCTCGAAAAATATTGAAATCTATATTTTAATTTTATATCACTACTTACCCCTTTCAAAATAGTTTTACAAGCTTTTTACCTGGTTTAAAGTTCTCGACAACAAATCTTTGATGAATAAAATTTCAAACGTCAGTGTCAGTGAACGTAGGTTAATATAGATTACTGCCATTTTGGCGCTACGATCTTAAAATGAATCGCGTATAGGCTTATTATCGGCAGCTGTCATAATCTGCTAAACCCGACCCAGTTGGCACTGTTATACTTGTCTGGGGATTCGTGCGAATTTACGTGAAGAGATCTGTCCATTGAGGTAGGATACCATACTACCTCAATTGGTCTGTCATTTTTTATTTCATTGTAAATACTGCCACCATGCTCTGATTTTGGGAACTACAAATTTAGTTTTCAAATGTTACAATTGTCAAAGTCACATATCTGTCAAAGTAATTAAAAATTACTTAAAAGTAGTTGGTTGATACAGACCTACCCAGTCTGCTTGGAGTCAATATGTATGGATAGAAGAGTACGTACATGTTTCATGATTTTGATTTAGTCGTTTTTCATGTAAATTTTGTGAACCGCTTGCTTTAGTGTTATGTTTTCTTTAAAATGTCCTGTGCGAACTACTTACAACTTAACTATAGGTACTAACTTCAAGAACTAATAAAATAAGTAACTAACTAATAAAACGACAAAAAATAGAAAAATGAATAAATAATAATAATAATAATAATAATAATAATAATAACAATAACAAAAAGAAATAATATATACATCACTTAAACCACACACCAAAAAACATAGACATATATAAAGGCCACGCATATTTAAGAAATTAGAAAATATAATGGGCTGACCTATTTAAAACAAGTTCAATCGTTTGCCTCAGTCATTATTTAAACTAAATTATTTAAATTATCATTTATTAAATAATATAAATAAAATACGTTACTTTAAACTTGTTTTTCTAAAATATGAAGAAGATAAAATATATTGAACGCACTAAAATGAAGTACCCTGTATTTATTAGGTAAATTATGGTTAAACATAACTTACTTCAAGCGCTTTGTATCGGTACACCATGCCTAAATAATTTCTAAGCCGTCTGACAGCTTTTTTCATCTCCTCTAAAATTGGTATTCGACACCAGATACAAACACGCAAGTGGTTTCTTTTCAGCTGCCATCGCAGGTAGACAGATTGTTAGGAACATGCAGAATCTGAAATCAAAATACAAGAGCGAGCCACCACCTGGCGTAGTGCCACGGCGATGTTTATCTTCGATTTCGTTTAAATTTCTTCCAGTGGTATGTGCAAATACTTCGGATGCAGGTCTTTTAAAATATATTACCGTGAAAGTATAAATAGGGCATTCCCGCAGAAGCACCTGCACAGGGTGTTAAATTAGCAACACATGATTCGATATCTTTTGGAGCGTTTAATTTCGAGAATATTTAATTGGAAACATTACGTATAATTTATTAATCGACATACTCAAGAATTAATTAGTATTCTAATAAGTATTTATTTGAGGTATTATTTAATTACTCTTATTTATTTGGATATCCCACCACAGAAAAATACAAAAAATTAATAATAATCAGCCTCTGCACCGACAGATCAGTCAAAGGTTTGCCTAGTACCTAAAGAAATCTCACACTAAAAAGCAGATTTACAATAAATAAAATTAAACACATCACTTAAAATCGTTTATGTTTCGAAAACTTATCCGTTTTCGTTATCTAACCGCAATTTTATTCGTGTCAAAACTTTATATAAACTGTCATACTATTCTCTAGAGTCAAATTTAAAGTTTTGATAACGAAAATGGAAAAGTTTTCGGGGACTGTTCAGGTAACTATTAATATATGTTTGAATTTTTGCATAATTCTTTGAAAATAGTTATTTGTTTTACTAGGCAGAAAAGTACAAGATTTAATGTCGCGGCTGGTGTTTCATAGCCAAGGCGTAGCCGAGGCTAGGAAACCAGCCAAGGCATTAAATCTGCTTTTCTGCCGTGTGAAACATATAATTTTTTCTCCAAATTTGTTCCAGTTTCACGCAAAATCGTCATTTTTATATTTATTAATTGCGTTTCATTATCAATATCCAAATAATTAAATAATTTCAACAGAGGTAACTGGCTCTTCGTTAGTATGTTTACCGCTGATCACGTTTGTTGAATTATTTGTGTAATGTCATTGTCAATTGAAATTACTAGTTTGATTTAAATTATTACCTGGAACGTTGCATAGCAACGATGAACTTTTTCTGCCTAGGCAGTAAAAGTCCACTTTTTCTGCCTAGGCAGTAAAAATACACCTTTTAAGCCTGTCAAGTGCCGCTTTTAATGTCATTTGGAGAAAATAGTATATTTTTCAACAAGATGAAAATACAGTTTTTTTCGTGAGATGAGAAGTTGCCTACGAGCGAAGCGAGTGGGGCAATCTCATTGAACGAAAAAAACTGTATTTCATCTCGAGTTTGAAATGCAATTTTTTCTAGTGACAACTTTCTGAGTCCATAATAATATGCAATAAAATTATAAACGAATTGTTACAATTTAAGTTTTATTTGTTTGTGTTGTCGTTGCTATGGTACTGGCAACCTGAATATGCAGACGAAAATATTTTCATCTCTAGAGAGCGAAAGTGGCACTTTCACACAGAGTAGACTGTGGAAAAAGTGCAGTGTTCATATATGTCAGGAGAAAAAGATATTTGTTCCATATGGGACATCATGCATTCTCATAAAATTGTTATGAGCATAAATGGGACATTAGGTATACATATCGAGCATGAGCAGCGAACGAGTGTAGATGTGTTGATGTTTGCTCCTTATTTATAAAGTATATTGTTGAAGTTTTAATTAGTAAATCGCTGAAAGATATAGTAGAAGATAATACATAGTTAGAGGTGGAAGTGCAGTTACATCATCTGTGAAAAATGCCACTCACTAGGGACCAGCAACAAGAAATTAGTAAGTTAGTTACAAGTACTATTGAAAAATGTTTCCTAGAAAACGGTGAATTCATGACAAAGATTGTTAGTGCTGTTGTGAAGAATATCAATAGTGGGATAGATGACCAGTTAAAAAAGTATGAAGCTAAAATAAATTGTCTATGTGACGAAAATAAAAAACTACAGCAAAAAATTGACATGCTTGAACAGTTCCAAAAAAGAAACAATATTAGAATACTAGGTTTAAAAGAAGAGGCCAATGAAAATATCAATAGAAAGGTTATTGACCTTATCAACAATAAATTAAATATAAATGTAGCAGAGGAAGATTTTGAGTGTTACAGAAATAAAATAAGCAATGGCTCTAAGGAACGACCTGTCACTGTAAAGTTAAAACACTATGATTCCAAAAAGCTTATAATGAAGAACAAAAAATTACTTAAAACCACCAATATATTTATTACTGAAGATTTAACAAAGCAGAGGGTGTTTCTATTTAAACAGGCCAAGGAAATATATGGAAAATCAAAAGTATGGACCATTGATGGGAAAATTTATGCCACTAGGGATAATAAGAAGTTTCTTGTGCCCATTTGAAATATGACATTCTTAAAAGAAATCAGAAAACTTCATATTGTTATTTTTTTTTTAGGAGGATGGAAGGGGCGTCATCTTTTCGAATAGTATTATTCCGTATTTATTTTTGTTCTTTCAAGTTTCTTGCTCAGATATTATTTAGTTGTGTATTGAAGTAAAAGTAAAGTAATATTCACTCAGTTATTTTATTGTACTTAGATTGAATAGATTAGTGACTATATTGTTGGTTATTTGTTTTTTTCAGACATAGAATTTAAGAATGAAGGTCGAAGAATTGTTTATATATTATCAAAATGTAAGAGGCTTAAAGACTAAGACAGACATTATTCATGGAAATATTCTTTCGGAAAATTATGACATAATAGCTTTATCCGAAACTTGGTTGGATGATGGTGTACATGATAGAGAGATTATCGACGAAAGGTATTTAGTGTTTAGAGACGATAGAAATCATGCAGCTTTGAATTTAAGCAGAGGTGGTGGCATACTGATTGCCTTAAAAAATAAATTTAAGCCTAAATTAATTTCAGTACCTACTCCTAAAAACGTTGATTGCATAGTTCTTGAGGTTTGTATATGTGGAGAGCCTTTAATCTTATTGAGTTGATATGTCCCATGTTGCTCTTCAGCCGAAGTATATACACGGTTTTTTGACAGTCTATGCTATCATATTGATATGTTCGATAAAAAAATTATTATTCTAGGTGACTTTAATATACCATTAATAACAGACTCCAGTTTTGATTTGGCCAATGGTAACTATGTAACTAAATCTTTACTAAATTTCATGCAATTATATGACCTGAAACTAAAAAACAACATTCAAATTATCAGAAATAAAACTCTCGACCTGGTGATCGAAAATATTGACGTAAACGTACAAAGTGAATCAGAGTTTCTTGTATCAATAGATGTACATCACCCTGCTTTGAGTATAGTGTATTCATTTAAAGAAAGCAGTTACAATTCTCACAATAAAACTAGTTTTTTGGAAAATAAATTTAACTTTAAAAGAGCAAATTTTGTGCAAATGTATCAAATGCTTGAAACTGTTAACTGGGACCGTTTGCATCTTTTCGAGGACGTGGATCTAGCAGTGGAATTTTTCTATGATTGTTTCAATACAGTTTTTGAATATTGTGTGCCTAAAATAAGAAATAGAAATTATAAAGCAACATATCCGGTTTGGTTTACTGCCGATATTATACATAAAATAAAGGAGAAAAATATTCACCGAAAATACAAAAATGATTCTACTTATCATTTAGCAAAATTTAATGAATTGCGTCGAGAGGTAAAAACACTTATAAGAATAGCAAAGAAGAAATATATTACTGACATTGAAAATAGAATAAATCAAAATAGTAATAATTTTTGGAATTATATTAAGTCTAAGAAATCGTCTTACCAAAACACTGTAATTGATTTTCAAATTGATGGTATTGAGTCTGATTCTAACAAAGATATAAGTGAAGGTTTTTCTCGTTACTTTCAGTCTGTGTTTGGAGAATTATCTTTTTATAATTATGCGGATATTCATAAAGGCGACATTAATGTAAAAGGTAATATGTTGAATATTGAGAGAGTGTCTCTAGAAGACATCCAGCACTCGATAAAAAAACTGAAGTCCAAAAAATCTGCTGGTCCAGACGGTATACCTCCATACATTATTAAAGGTTGCAGTGCTCTACTAGAATATCCTTTGCTGATTATTTATAATTTATCACTTTCTACTAAAAAGTTCCCTACGTCGTGGAAGGAAACTATTGTAACTCCTGTACATAAAAGTGGTCCAACAGGAGATATTAAAAATTACAGGCCTATTTCAGTTTTGTCAGCAGTAGCTAAAGTCTTCGAGCAGATAATTTATAATAAAGTTTACACACATGTCATAAATAAAATATCTGAATCACAACACGGTTTTGTTGCAAAGAAATCAATATTAACCAATTTGGTAATATTTACGGATGACGTCAGCTCTACTTTAGACAGAACTGGACAAGTAGATGTTATATATACAGATTTTGCCAAGGCTTTTGACAGAGTGCACCATGATATTTTGTTGGAAAAACTAGGAAAAATGGGTTTTTCATTGGATTTATTGAGATTGTGTGTGTCATATCTTTCTAACCGATCTCAAAAAGTTAAATATAGGGGTACTTTGTCGGAGCCTTATTTGGCGAGGTCTGGTATTCCCCAAGGGAGTAATTTGGGGCCATTACTATTTCTAATATTCATTGATGATATAACAGAATGTGTTGAAAATTGTAAATGCTTGCTATATGCAGACGATATTAAAATATATCGAGAAATTGAAATTGATAGTGTTGCCACCTTGTTGCAACAAGACCTTGATCGTATCTCGAGATGGACGTCTGTCAATAAATTGCCACTAAATATAAATAAATGTGCATCTATGGTTTATACATTACGGACAAATTTTATGGAATTTACCTATGCCATCAATGATCAGTCTTTGGCAAGGGTGTATAAGATGAAAGACTTAGGAGTAGTATTTAATACTAATTTAAATTTTAATGAACATATAGACATAGTTACCAGTAAAGCGTACAGGAATCTGGCATTTGTTATGAGACACTCGAGGGACTTTTCTGTAAAAACTACAAAAATGTTGTATTTCACTTTTGTCCGGTCAAAATTAGAGTTTGCATCGCAAGTATGGGACCCTGGAATTGAAATTAAATCGCATCTCGTTGAAACGATTCAAAATAAGTTTTTGGCTTTTCTATATTTAAAAAAATTTCATAGATATCCTGGTTATTATGAATACAGTAATCTTCGAAGGGAGTTCGGTATTATGAAACTATCAGTTAGGCGACAGATTGCAAACATATATTTTATAGCTAAAGTCATAAATGGATACATAAGCTCTGCTGAAATATTGTCTAGATTAAATTTCTATGTTGCTATGAGAGTCCGGCCAAGAAATATACTTTTCAAAGAGAGTTACCGCACCAACCTAAGACGTGATTCACCGGTAGTCAGAATGTCTCTAAACGTGAATAATGTCTGTCACGATTTAAACATTTTTGATGTAAGTATAAGAGAACTTAAAATAGCTATTAACAAATATTTTTATGATATGTAATAATGTTTTTTTTTCTTCTTTTAGACATTTAACCCTATTGTGTTATTCATCTTGATTTGTCATATACTTAGTACACAATTTTGTTTAGTTTTATTGTGACATAATTGTAAATTTAGACCTTTGTGTCTGTATTATGTCAATAAATAAATAAATAAATATCTGAAAAAAGTGGCTTAGATTCTTTTATTTTAGGTCTCACTACATCCAAATCCAGAATCCAAAAAGTTCTATTATAAAAATGTAACAATTAGAAACATGCCAGACGACAGCGATGATGATGAACTATCTGATGATGAAAATATGCTTACGTAAGCTTGTGATTCGGACTATGATGAGGAATACGAAGTAAATAATGACCAGTCTGTTACTTCTGAAACGGACAGTGATGAAAATCTAACCGTCAGTAAATTGCAACAAGAACTGAAAAAAAAAAGAAATTTCCCCGATGTAGAGAGAAGAGAAATTAGTTGTATCAGAGGACCAAACTAAATTTCTCTGTACTATCCCCAGAATAGAAAGAAGTAGAATCTCCTTACGAATTTTTTCGATTCTTTCTGATAAAATAAATGGTTAGTGAAATGGTTTATCAAACTATTTTTTACTCGACTGGGAAAGAGCTCAGAAACCGATAGAACTAACTGAAAAATATTTTTTAATATTTTTTATCCTATCCTGGTATTTTACTTCATATTATATTTTTTTCCAGAGACATAAAAAAAGTCATGCTGTACGGGGTTTTAAACTTATTTGTAACTTTATATGTGATTTGGTCTGTATCTTAAAAAGTATTATATTTAATGGTAGAGGTAGTAAAAGAAAACATTGGGTATGCTTCCAATTTGCTGATATATGAGAAGGTATTAGTTGTAGTTAGATGTATTTTGTTTTACCTCCGCCCTTTTCAAGAATGTAGTAATAGGTAGCAATTTGTTTGCTAGAGGAACTGGTTTGCCGTAGCTACTCGGTTATATATCTACGCAGTAAACTTTACGAGCAGTATTTTTATTTAGAAAATGAAATGGAGCTCTTTATAGTGTTGGTTTAGAACTTTTAACATACGAGTTGATTAAATGATACACTATTAAATGTGCAACTACTAAAATATAAATTAGATTACAACAGACATATTATTCTATTATTTGTTCTTTGAGAAATTATTACCTATATTTTTATATTGCTAATTTTTTATACTTTCATTATTAATTGTTGTTGTTTACACATATTTAAGAATATACTTTTAATATCTCATTGTTTCGAGGCTTTTTGTTTACACAACTATACACTTTTCTAAACTAGACGTTTAGGGTATAATCTGCAAGACGTCATTTTCAATTTGTTTGATATTAATTAATCTGGTAAACACCATTTTGTTAATGATCTCCATCATATAGTATAGTATAGTATAGTATAGTATTAATATTTAATTTAAGACTTAATATTATTCCGTTATCAGTTTGAAATTTATCTCAAGAAGAGGATACATAATATGTCATTTAACTAAACAATACTAAAATGTTGTAATTAAACTATTAGTAGAATTATATCATGTACCTACTACATATATTTACTTTTTAAATTAAAACTAGAAATGGGGGAAAATCGCGATATTTCTAGCCCTACCGGGAGCCCAGGCCTGTGGCCTGGGGTCACCCTTCGGGTGACAAAAGCATCTAGAATAATATTATTTTTAAGAAAACACATTAAAGAAATTTATATGTGTATATGTAATAAAGAATGTATATTAAAAAGATTTTTCTTGATATTTTGATGAATTGTAAGGGTACTCTATTCTTGATAGTAAAACATCTTAATTTTTTAAGTGCTGAAAGTAGAATTTATTTCAGTAAACATTTTTATCAATTTTATCAATGGGACCAAAAATATTGTAGATATTTACTTTTGTAAGCTAAAATGATGAATTTAACAGACTGCCAAAATGAACGAATTAATTCCAAACTTTACGTGCAAAAAGAATAAAAGCTACGGATAATGAAACAGAATAACTAAACACTAATACTAATAAATAATTGGAATTAAAAATTAAAAACAAAAATTGCCTCCAGCGTAACTCGAACTCGCGAAATCAGCATTATCGCGTTTTGAATCCTACGACTTTCCCATTGCGCTACCGCGCCTGTTGTCAAAAAGTTTACCCTGACACATTTAAGTATGTAAACTGTACGTGTCAACCTGAAACAATAATTTTTACCGATTTTCTAATTGGAAAAGCATTTCGCTTCAATATTTTGGTAATCGGTACTATAGATTCCGTTAGCAATATTTCTCGTAGGAAGATAACCTATCTGAAGTTTAATTAATTTGACAGTTTTCGTAGGAGGTGCTTGTCGCGTTAGTGCAATCTCACATCGGCATATAAAGTGAGAAAAAAGTTGAGACGGACGCGACTCGAGATTTTCGAAGACGAAATAGACGTAGATGGAGTCGCCGTACGGTCTCGAAAAAAAAATCTCAAAGGATTAGAGAAAGGACGCAACTTTCCCGTGAAGCGGTTCTCGAAGCCGTAAAATCAGAAAAAGGGTCTAGTGAGTCCCGCGAAATGCCGCATCTCTCTCGCCGAACGACGATCGACGAAAATTTTGCAAAGGTTTTTTGGAAAGGCGTTTAAATTGGGAAAACGCGTAGGAAACGGGACGAAAATACCCCTACGCATTGGAGAAAGGCCGGGGGCGACCTCCGGTCGCCCGCGGGGATCGCCTCGCGGTCCCCGCTGGGAGGAGATAACTTTGACACTTTGTGGATTCGGCGACGGAATTTAGAGCAAAATCGACGCGTTTTAATATATATGGATTTTATTTTATTATATTTAAACATAGGTGCTGAACATATATGGATCTTTTCTCTATTGTTTTAAACATCCTCTTGAATAAAAATATTCACTGTGTCTGTTGATTTAAACAATATTTGCATTGAGAACCAGACAATGCAATATCAAAATATATTCCATTGAGAGAAACATTAATAAACCTACAGACATATTTCTGCCCTAACTGAAGTTGTACGTTCAACTCTGAATACTAACAATGCAGAATGAAATTATGAAAGTTGATGTTTCCTGATTTTAATATCTCCTGCAACTCAGCTCCTATTTTATTTTCTCACCTGACATGTAAATGCAGTAGCCGCGATGTGATGAATATATTTAACTTCGGAAACAAACATTATTCCCTCTGAATGTTAACCTCTCAACGTGCATCTACCGTCTATTTTTTGTATTCTTATTTTTAACGAACCGGACAGATGGTCAATAAAGCAGACACACGACAAAGATTTTCACTTTAAAACCATCAGCACGTCAGTCTGCTTCCTAGGAGATGGTGTACTGAATGTTAACAGCGTTATTAGAAACAGGGCAGGACTAAGAACAGGAACCAGTTATAAATATCTAGCTGCATTAATAGGAAAATATCGCGATATAAAAACTTCAGAATTTTAGTTAAACGAATTAATTGTCCATAATTATCGAGGTTTTCCAGGTTTCCTTCATTCCAGCACTGAATTAGGGTTAAGGGTTACAAAAATAAGTCGTTCTTGAGGCGCACAAACACGGCCTCTCGAATAATATTATGCCGCCCCCTCTCCCAGGCAAGTGTCATTCATACTTTGGGGCTAATCCTTGTGATTGGAATGAGGATTGTCATTATCATTATTATTATTTTATTTTTATCTTTTTGTTTAAATTCAGTCGACTGGTTCCCTGACTACGATTCTCAGGGTCGGCCACTTGTGGTTATCAGTAGCTATTCCCCACGTCCGTGGGCTGAAAACGACTGAGTCCGGTAATCGTGTGCCCTAAGTAACGTAGTGAACCCTGAAAGACCGCTTTCTGCATTCTTCTGGCCAGAAGATCTGCCGAGTTTCGGCATGCCGGTATGATCCTCAACAGTGAAAGCAGTGTATCTCTTGCTCCACCGAGGGCTCCTATAATCAGTACCACAAACTTCACAGTATGTTCTGGATGGAGTCTGCGAAGTTCGAAGAGAAGGTCTCGATATTTCGTCCGTTTCTCCTCCACTTTCAAGACAATGTTGGTCTCAGCAGTATCTGAGAACTTGATGACAAACGTTGTCTTCAGCTGGTGGTGGAGTAGGACTACATCAGACTTACTTGCTCGAATCTGTCTGAGAGTGGGGAATGAGTAGCTTCAATAAATTCGGCAGATTCCCCACAATGAACTCAATATCCCTCGGAGCGAATGGCAACCTGGCGTTTCGTCTATCTCGTACGAGTGCCGTAGAAAGTAGTAAAGCACTCGTAAAGCCGCGTTATGTCTATGGATATAGACCGCGACTACATATGCATTATTATTATTATTAATTTAAAAAAAACGGTAATAAAAAATCATAATCAATTAATGTTATCATTCATATCACTATTTATAGACCTCTTAATATCTTACTTAATTGATAATGGTGGTCAGAAACACCGTAGTGATGTCTTTTGGTTTTTGTTACTATCTGTCTGACAATTATTGGCAAATTGACACACAGATAGCGACCTACTTTGCCGCAGATGCCATTACAGCAGTGGCCTCTATTGCCTTTGAGGAAGGCAATAATACTTATTTATTTGAAGGAGAAGCCATACGGACTGTGCCCCGACTGGCATTGAATTACTCCGGCATCTCCACGCAAGTCGCCACATCTTTCATCGACCAAAGACAATGACCGGTTCCAAACTTATTATGTCCTCCAGAGTCCCATAGGTAGTGGATCCATAAACCATGTTGCAACATGATTGTCTAAAGGGCATCATGAATGTTAGTGGTGGTGAGAAACCTCGTAGTGCCCTTTTTCGTAATACCTCCTACCTACACTAATTATTTTCATTAATAATCGAATTATTGACCATATTTGATATGAATGATAACTTATTTTGGATACAACCTGCGTGAACTCAATTTGCTTATTAATTATGTTTATCAATTCTAGCCACTAACGAATTTACGTTGAATGAACGAAGTCATTGTTTCCTAAACAATGTATTTTCTTCCTGGAGCAATATAAAAAATGCATTGCCGCTCCATTATATTGCTGAAAGTGCCCTTTTATATATTATTTAAAATACAATTCGGCCCTGGTTGATATATTGAGTTGCAGTGGGTTGGGCACGAAGTCGACTAGTGAAGTTGACGGCTTGTGCCGAGCGCACGGTCTGATTTCATCTTTGTTCAAGATGAAATTCACCACTGCACCGCGCTCTTGCTCCGTTTCTTAAGTAGCCAATTCGTGACAGGATCATAAAGATATAAGGATAAGTAATAAAATCAGCGTCAAGGTTCGGATGATTTAGTATTAATTTATCTTTTCGTCTTGTAAATACAGGCTAGGCAGGGCAGCGCGATGATTAAACAGTCCACGGCATGTCGTTGAACTGTATATACAATGACATATACCTAGAGTAGAGTGTTGATATGTAGATATTTTTCAATTCATTTTAATTTACATGTTGAGGACACTTAGTTTGTTTAAGTAAGTGGTATAGGTAAGTGAATCTTTTAACTATTAGAAATTTCATACTGTAAACATCATGGTAATGTCTTCATGTATATTTTGAACTAGCCTCCTCCTTGACGAGCTTTCATAAAAGAAAACTTTGTTAATACGGAATTAATACACTAACACTAAGAACTCAAAGCAGGCCAATCTCAGATACCCAATTGTGTTTCTGATACCAGATTCTGAATCTTCAAGACACATCGTAACATCAGTATTAATGGATAGCGGCTAGTTAGAGGCTAGTTCAAAATATACACGAAGAGGATCTGTTTGAGTGAAGTTATCTACAGATTCCCATCCACAGACTATGACGTGGGACAATCGATATTGAACTACTTAGTACAAACCACTAAATTAAGTGTGCGTACGGTCACATCCACGGTCCGTTACCTGGTAGTTAATGATTGGAACCTAATAGTTCCATAACAAAGAAAATCACATGGCCTGCTACCCTGTCTTTCACCCCCTACAATTGAATCCTTTATTAGGATAAAATGTGGAACCAGAGTAATAACCTCGGTAATAACTTCTACAACAGATAGAATCTGTAACACAAAATTTCTTGATCCATAGCAAACAGAATCGTGATTCCGCAAGATTTTAAACCTCGTCTGCCATCCCCTTAATTTCTAACTAAGTATGAGAAATTGTAGATGAAAAAATCATTTACCAGAGATTGTGCGTTAATGTAAAATTTAACACGGAACAGACAGTTCCATTACAAAATGACCATATCACTTGCATGATTTGCTACCTCGTCCCACCCACCCCCTTTGCTACACCCCCAAAAAAATATATTTTTACAATCAAAGAACTGCGGATAAAAAAAATTCAATACCAGAGATTGTGCATTAATGTAAATTTAGTATAGAACAGACAGTTTCATTACAATATAGAAAATTTTACCTTTACGAATAATGCGTTGGAAAAAGAGAAATGAAAAACTTATTTATCGATTTATCGAAGCTTACAATTTTTTTTGGGTCCTGTTCAAACACTATTTTTTGAACATATCCTATATTAATATTGGAGATTTAGTTTCATATCTTGAAAATGATCAATGAAAATATTGGGTTGTTTTTCTGTTTTTACCATTAACTTAAATATAAAAATGACACAATTTTGTTTATTTAGTCCACATGTAGCCCTATTAAAAATAACAGATTTAGAAATGATAAAGAATATATATTTTTGGACACGGTTTGAAAAATCTATATAGAACAATTCTCTTGCCGATACAGCGACAGAGAGATTAAATGGTTTACTTTTGATAATCGGGAAATTATGTCTGAAAGGATTTGTAGGCATCATAAAAGTGTTTCACTAGACGAATATACAGGGTGTCCCAGCGTGAGCGTACAAAAATTTACCAGGGGGGACCAGACCAAAATAAGAATAAAATTCTTATAAAAAAAATCTCTGATGCACGTCTAACGAGTTACAGGGTGTTATTTTGAAAAAAAATAACAACAAATTTCCGCAATAACTTGATGAAGGCAAAATCGTAGGGAAGAGTAGGCCTAAGCCACCACAGGTGTCAGGGTTTAACAAACATCATGTAGTTTTAATGATCTTTAATAGATGTACACGTCACCCAAAAATTACTTAAATCTACGAAACGGTTTTTAAGTTATTGCGGAAAATTGTTGTTTTTTTTTTAATAACACCCTGTAACTCGTTAGGCGTGCATCAGAGATTTTTTTCTATAAGAATTTTATTCTTATTTTGGCTTGGTCCACCCCCTGGTAAATTTTTGTACGCTCACACTGGGACACCCTGTATAATACTTATTAGTTTCTATCTCAACTTATGAAGAGAATCTATTGAAATAAAAATAGAAGACTGAGGCAAAAGTTAATCATGACTTGGGTGAGATACAGTTTTGAGCAGAAGCAATACAAACGTTAAGTGATCATAGAAAATTGAAATCAGCTTCAAACACATTGGTTTTGCTGGAATATTATTTCACTAAATTTTTCGTTATGTTATCGGATGGACGGCTAGGGACAGTAGCTGCAATTCTTTTTATGGAGTTAAAAACGCAGTTCAGTAAATATTTGTAGTACAAATTCTTATTGAATTACAGATTCGGCACGTACACGTGTATTACTTACTGGATTATTTATCTCGCATGAAATAACATTCAACTCGTCCTTTAGTGGCACCTGCTCTTTGGTCATTGACATCTACACATGTTCGACTGACTATCGATATCTTTTATTCAGTAAATATTTAATCAGGTGAAGAAGATTTTATGGTAGCCTGATACGTTATATTCAGTCATATGATATCGTGTTATTCTTCAATTTACCTCAAGCAGCTGGCTAAAATACAGAGCGAGGTCATTCATCACTAGGAATATTTTGATATAATTTTTTTTAGCTGACTATGTTCACTTTATAAGCAGAAGTAATTTTTTTTTTGCTCAGTCTCTCATTATTGGTCTCATGTACAGGGTGTCCAAAATAAGATTTTATATCCCCTTACCTGAGAAAGTATAAACGGTAGAGAAAAAAGTTAAATAGGAAAGTTTTTTGTTTTTACCTGAATTTTTCATTTTTATAACTTTCTTGAATACAGGTTGTTCAGTTTCTCTGATCCATGCATCAACTTTCTTTTTTTAAATGGGACACCCTATATTCAATTACGTTTTTGAACTCTCCTTAAAATTCTAGGTCGACATTGTTAAGGGTATCCTATACCTATCATTTACCGTTACGAAGATATTAACATTGAAAGAAAAAAATCTTTAAAAAACACCTGCTCAAAATATCTCGGTAAAACATATAAGACAACCAAAAAAAATGTAAACGAGGTTTATTTCGTAGACAATTAGGCTCTGAAATTACTTCACTGAATCGATATTACCTTATTAATATACAGGGTGTTTTTGAAAGATGGCTCAAACATGTATATATTAAAACTCCAGAAAATCGAAAATTTCTTATGGAACACCCTGTGTATTATTATATTTTTAGATTCTCTATTAAATTTTAACCATATGTAATAATATATATAATTAATATAATATATATAATTATATATATTATACATAATAATAATATAACTTTCCCTATTCTTATTTTGCTTAGTTTTCAAGATATTGTCGAAAATATGGAAAAAATGTCAGCGATTAATCATTATCAGCTGTTATTAAAAATATCTCTACTATTATTTGGTATATTATAGTAAGTGTATCTGTAATAGTGATTATGAATATATTATATTATTAAAAACTAATATTTTTCAAAATGATTTCATTAATTAACCAATACAATAAATAAACAATAAATTCAAGAGTTCTATATGTCCTCCGTTTTCAACTATGCATGTTGTATATATAACTCAAAGTCTTCTTATAGCGCAATCACTTTGACTGATTTGACTGATGGCATCCTCATTTTAATTTCTAAATAATTCAAATTATTACTCTGAGTTTGATAAACTCGAGCTTTTAATGTAATCCATAAGAAGTAATCAAGTAGAGATCTGGGCTCCTTGGCGGCCATGGGGATATTCCCGTTTGGTCCTATCCATTCCACAAAATGGTTGTTAATAAAATTCCTTACAACTGCAGTATTGTGCCATGGAGCATGGAGCTCCTTCCATCTCATAGATAGATGATCTGATTGGTATCTTTTTCGGCATCTAATGAAGGTAAAATGCAAGTTGGTATTGAATTAAGGTACCTGGGACCATTTAAATATTTGTTAAGAAAAACAGTGCCTAAAATGTGCGCACTTAAAATAGCGCACCAAACATGAACATTTTGTGAAACTAACGATCGATCCATCGTCAAACTACAAAATTCAAATTGTAGAACGCTCTCTCTTGGCTGCAACTCTTGTAGTTTTGCAAATGTATATGCCTTATATTTATTAATTTGCACGGGCAAGTAAATTCTGGATCTGATCTGTGGTAAATGTCTGAAGATTTTTCAGACATTTCCTCAAAATATAGCAAGACCATTGGTTGTGACTCTTCTGTTAAAACATTGTATAATTTATTCCCTTTTTTATATTTCACAATACCGTGATTTCGTAGATCTTCGCTAAAAAATTTTTCAGGGATTCTTAAAAAAACACCATGTATATTATATATTTTATTACACAATGGTGGAATAAAAACACACCATGTATGTACATTAATCAGGTAATATGGATTCATTGAAGTAATTTTTGAGTCTAATTTTCTGCAAAATAAACCCTGTTTACATTTTTTTTTTTGGTTGTTTTTGTTTGTTTTGAGAGATATCTTTAACAGGTGTTTTTTAAAAAAAAATTCTTTAAATGCTAATATCTTCGCAACGGTAAATGATAGGTATAGGGTACCCTTAACAATGTCGACCTAGAATTTTAAGGAGAGTTTAAAAACGCAATTGACTATAGGTTGTTCCATTTAAAAAAAGAAAGTTTTTTTAAATGGAAAAGAAAAGAAAGAAAAAAGAAAAAGAGCGCCGACAATATATGAAAGCAATAAGGAACCCATTTGTAGCCTTTATATTTGAGAAATAGAATCATCCTCCTATATTGTCTTCGAGTGCAAGGCACTTGCTTGCTAGAGATGCAATAGACTTCTATAGAGGTAGAAACTCCAGGGAACCTTTCGCGAGAAAAAGTTGCACCTGTAAAATGTTACGAATCTGTCCGAACACACAAGTCTGCAGCTGTACCTGTATATATAACATTGACGTAGTTTTCTACATAACACCAAAACCACTATACTACACTCGACGCGCGTTTCGCTAACCAAGTTGGCAACATCTGGGAATTATTAAACCTTGATCTTGAAATAAAATGATCTTGATGATGAAAACTTGATTGAGTTGTAAACGCGCGTCGAGTGCATTAAAGTATTTTGGTGTTATGTGGAAAACTACGTCAGTGTTATCTTCACACCAAAGGTTCCAACACCCTTCAAGGTGTATATGTCAAATAAAATCACAGTGTTGCATATCAGCAATTGCAAATAAAGTAAAATAATTTAAATTCAGAACAC
Source organism: Pogonocherus hispidulus (assembly GCA_963924545.1). NCBI lineage: Eukaryota > Metazoa > Arthropoda > Insecta > Coleoptera > Cerambycidae > Pogonocherus > Pogonocherus hispidulus. The sequence goes on from OZ004696.1 coordinate 19,398,062, forward strand.
ACCATCATTTTTCAGTTGTTACTTGTTGCAGTTAAAAATATATTGTCAAAGACTGAGTTTAATAAAAACTAGACATGGTTAAATTTTTAAGAATGTTCGTTTCTAAATTATAAATTATTTAACAATATAATGATAAATTAGTAAACCACAACATTATTTATGAAAAATACTCTAATCTATCTAAAGTTTTGAAGAAATATGCAAATTAAAAAATTTACTTTAAATTAGGAACCTTATGAAATACAGCTATTTTACAGCAATTTTGCAATTTTTTTCCCATTCGGACTATATTCAATTGTCTATATAAAATGGCTTATTTGTGTACGTAAAGTACCTAAGCAAACATTTTTTCTCAGTGTTCATTCGCTTTTTATATTAGGTAGGTACATCTCTTTGTTGTCCTCCGACCAATTCGTTGAAAATGAATAGCATTTTCATTTCATTATGCTTATTTGTTTAACTGCTTTACGCATTTAGTTCTAGATCTCTTTCAGCAAAGTTGTTATTCCTTTTTTGTCTGGTTTTTTTAATAAGAATATTGTTCAAAATATGAAGGAGTTGAATGAACTATTTGATCATAGAAAATCATAGAAAAACTCTAACATTAACATAGTTGGTACTTACTTGGAAATATTTTTTTTTGTCATGTACCCAATAGATTTGAGTTTCTCACATACTGGTTTTAAGATACATTTTCTTATTGTTACAAATCTGCTACTTTAAAGATATTATTAATTATTTAGTATTTTATTAAGTATTTTAGTTTATTATAATATTAGGTAGTATTGTTTAGGTATTCTTAAATTTGAGTACGTATTTCCTTTACTCTTTATAATTATAATAATAATAATAATACAAATAGTAATACCTAATGTTTTTCAATTACCCAAAATTAATGGTTATTCATTTTAAAATTAACCAAACCGTATAACCGTATAACCTCGAATAATGTCAGTTTTTTAAATATACTTTTATATCTAGAGGAATTACAATGGAGTCCATATATGTAGAAAGTTTTATAAAATACGGTTATCAGTACTATAGTAGAGTATTTAAGTCATATCTGATGCACAGTATAACACCAGAACTTACTATAAACTGTGTCAGTATCAAATATCATAACCAACTAAAGGCGGAGTATGAATAGGCAGAATATGAATAGCATTCATTATTTCAATAAAAAAGTTATACCACCCCGTATAATACTCCAATTTTCGATTGCAATTACAAATAAATATGCCCTCCTTGTGTTTGTGTTTCGTATCTATTACAGGGCTTTATGGTAAATTTTATGGGTCTATTCCTATATGGGTCTATATGGGTCTCTGTTCCTATCAAAAATCTGCTCTTATATTTTTAATTTGTATTATTATTAGTGAATAATACTGACAACGGGAAAAAATGTGTATGAATAAAAATAATTACGTTACTCTTTAAGATATAATATATAAATTTAATATATTTAATATATAAAATATACTTTAATATATAAAATGTTTAAAAAACGTATTCATTTTAATATATCTGAATTGTATCAAGGCCACTATACACGACACGACACGATACGATATCATGAAATATCTTGTAGCAATTGCCTCATTTACTTATTCTTGGATTTAGGAATACTTATTTTTTTTTATTTTCCAGTCAGCAAAAAAATTTGTTTTACTTATGATATTGGTCGGCAGAAAGTTGTCGGCAGTTAAAATAGAATTTATTTCTTCAGTAAAAAACAAAAAAGAGGACTCAGTTACAATACTTATGTTAAACCATTATTTTTAGCTATTAGGTAACCCTGAAGAAGTTAGAAAACTCGGACGAAACGTAGGATAAACGTAGGATAAGTCCTCTTTTTTGTTTTTTTTTTTTTTTTTGAAGAAATAAATTTTCTTTTACTTGTATTTGTTAAGTATTTATTATTTCTAAATTCTTTATTGAAGTAAACTATTTTAATTAGTTCTTCTGAAAAACAAACCAGCTCGCCAGTCATATTTTCATATGCCGTAATAACATGTAGTAGATTTGAGCTCAGAAACTTAATTAAAATATTAATTTGCAGTGCATATCAGCATAGCTGTATTTTCATTTTAAATGCTGCTTCATTATAATATAAACTTTGGCAGTTAAAAGAGCACGAAGTATTTTAACATCCTAGAAGGATATTATTTAAACGCAAACATTTCTCTTCAATTCATATTATTTACGAGTACAGGAAACTATTTAATAAATATAAAATGTTAAATAGACATAATATTTATGTACAGGGTGGGCAAATAAGAGAGAACGCCGGCTGTATCTCGGAAACCGCTTATCGGAGAATTTCCGGAAAAAAATTTTAATAGTAAATATGGCCAAGAGAAGTCGCTGGAAATTGTTTTCAAGTTCCTGAAATGACCGCTAGGGGGCATAACGCCCATGGCCAACTAGAAAAATGAACTTTTCTCGAAAATTTGCTTAATAAAGTAGTACCGGAAATAAGTAAATATTAATCTAGAGGAAATTTTAAACATTTCTGTGCAACTAATTTTTTTCTATCTTTTAAAATAAAGTGGTGGGGGGGCGCCAAACTTTCTTTCCTTTAAACGTTAATAACTCGGCACAGGATAAACCGAATCTAACAAACTTAGTCTCATTAAAAAGAGCTTTTTTTATGCATATTGAGACTCATGAAAGCTGGCTTTGTTACTTGTATTATAGCCGCTAGAGGGCGCTGTCTGCCAACATAACAAATATGGCGGATTTTCTAGAAAATTTCAAATGGCAAGGTATATTTATTGTTACATATTTAAATAAAGGACAACAATCCCTAAAATTCAGAGAAAACCGCAGCTTTCTATCTCATTCCTAACGGAAGATATTACCAAAAGAATTGCAACTGGAGATTTGTGATGTAGCCTTTCACCTTAGCATTTAAAATCGACTCGTGATAGCCTATTATTAATAAAATATAAGAAAGAAAAAACTCTTGCGGAACTGAAAAGTTAGTAATTGTCATTTTTTAAAAAAATATAATAAGAGATAAAAGTAAAAATTATAAAAATTTGAGACAAATTTAAACTGATGCGGCAAAAGCTGACTTTGTAAATGAATTCTTTATCAAATAATGTGGTGGTTCTGAAAACGACTGATTTATTTGGGGACGTGATGCTCAATGGCCTCTCAAATGTTCAAAATGTCGCCCATCGTTTTGAATACACAGTTACAACTGTTCTTGGGTAGACGAAACTCGGCTAGGTATTATATTAAACAAGTTGAAAATTAAATTGATTATACTATCTATTCTATAGATCCCCGATTTGACCTGTATGGACTTTTATTTATGGGGGCAATTAAAAAAACTAATTTACGCAATGAGGCTTGTCGCCACAAGGGAAGGGATGATCGAACGTGTTAAGGTGTATTCCCGTGCCAGAAGTGAAAACTGCAGTTTCATCTACCCAAGAATGATTGGAACTGTGCATTGAAATGTTCTCAAAAGTTCAAAATATCGCCCATCGTGGGCGATATTTTGAACATTTGAGAGGCCCTTGAACATCACGTCACCAAATAAATCAGTCGTTTTCAGGACCACCACATTATTTCATAAAGAATACATTTACAAAGTCAGCATTTGCCGCATCAGTTTAATTTGTTTAAATTTTTTTATACTTTTAAACTTTTACATTTATCTCATATAATATTTTTTGAAAAAATTACAAGCACTATCGACTTTTTAGTTCCGCAACAGTTTTTTTTTTTTCTTATATTTTATTAATAATAGGCTATCACGAGTCGATTTTAAATGCTAAGGTGAAAGATTACATCACAAATCTCCAGTTGCAATCCTTTTGGTAATATCTTCCGTTAGGAATGAGATAGAAAGCTGCGGTTTTCACTGAATTTTAGGGATTGTTGTCCTTTATTTAAATATGTGACAATAAATATACCTTGCCATTTGAAATTTTCTAGAAAATCCGCCATATTTGTTATGTTGGCAGACAGCGCCCTCTAGCGGCTATAATACAAGTAACAAAACCAGCTTTCTTGAGTCTAAATATGCATAAAAAAAAGCTCTTTTTAATGAGACTAAGTTTGTTAGATTCGGTTTATCCTGAGCCGAGTTATTAACGTTTAAAGGAAAGAAAGTTTGGCGCCCCCCCCACCACTTTATTTTAAAAGATAGAAAAAAATTTGTTGCACAGAAATGTTTCAAATTTCCTCTAGATTAATATTTACTTATTTCCGGTACTACTTTATTAGGCAAATTTTCGAGAAAAGTTTTTCTCGAGGCCATTTTTCTAGTTGGCCATTGGCGTTATGCCCCCTAGCGGTCATTTTAGGAACTTGAAAACAATTTCCAGCGACATCTCTTGGCCATATTTACTATTAAATTTTTTTTCCGGGAATTCTCCGATAAGCGGTTTCCGAGATACAGCCGGCGTTCTCTCTTATTTGCCCACCCTGTACTCTATTTCTGTATCTAAGACTCGTAGACCTACACCATCACACCAACTTAAACAACCACAACCATTCAGTGCATATACAATACTGGTGGTATACTGTGAAATTATGGTTCTTTACGAGCTATTAAATGTATCTCAACATAAAAAAAACATTTACCATACTTAGTTACCAGAAATCACAGTGTTATTTATGTATACGTGGAACAATTTCAATTTGAGCTCTGTAATTATATTAACTATGTAATTTGAGTTAAATCAACAGCTAAGTTCCATATAATACGAAAAGATGCGCCCTCACCATATATATCTCCGAAGCTAATAAAAACATATTTCATGGTTTTATAAGCTTATGGCATATCAGACAAAACGGTTACTAATTTAGACTTCTTTAGGGAAACGCAATAAATAAGAAGAGATTTAACCATAGTTTACGGAATTATATTATACTATAAACTTTGGTATAACTCCCGATTGTACTAGAACATGTGAATCAATAATAAATTAAGCACAATATTTGAAGGACTTCAGTTATTACTACAGGATGAAAAAATGTGATGAAATATAATAATGTTTGCAATTACGATTATGTTTACTTTCACTTACGTAGTTTTCCACATAACACTAAAACACTATACTGCACTCGATGCGCGTTTTGCCAACCAACTTTGCATCATCTGGAGATGATTTAAATGTCCTATTTACCGTTGCGACTGTTCATTGAACCATCGCAACTGCTCAGTGAACCATCGTGACTGTTCAGTGAACCGCCGCGACGGTTCAGTGAACCGTGACTTACTAACCAATAAAGCGGGCTATATGGGATTGGCCCTCTGTCGCCATTCATACTATGTTTACACTTCTCTCCTCAAACCTCTCCTTATTTAGAGGGAAGCTTAATAAGCGATGAATTAAAAAATTGAAACTCGCCATTTTGTGTAGAGCACAATGGTGAGAGTCCTTCTCACCATTATGCTCAACAAAAAACTGGTTTAATCATCTCCAGATGATGCCAACTTGGTTAGCGAGACGCGCGTCGAGTGCAGTATAGTGTTTGGGTGGTGTGTGGAAAACTACGTCAGTGATATACATTTTAACTTTAAATTAAATATTATTTCAGTATCAGTACATAATGTTTATTGTTGGAGACATTTCAAAGTCGTTCTTGGTAATGTGGAAAACTACGTCAGTGTTAGCTTCACACCAAAGATGTTTACTTCCCTTTACTCCCCTTTACTTTACACCCCTTCAAGATGTTTATTTTCTGTGATATTTTGGAAACTTTTGTGTACTGACAAAGCATTACAATAATATCTTATTTAGCTTTAAATATATATGAACTTACTACATATTTAAATAATCTAAGCACATTTAAACAATCTCGCAATAACACAAGACAATAGAATCCTGTGATTATATCGGCAATTGTTGTTACGCAAGGTAATGTAAAGAGAAATTTATTTACTTACCTATACTGTTTATACCTAAAGAAGAATCCGAGCATTCTGAAAATATTAACGGCATTAGCTGTTTCAAGGAGAAGCTGATAAGAGGAAAGCTACAAACTAACGTGTATGTCAACAAATGTTTAATAGCATAGGTCCCAGTTTAAAAATGTGATTGTTTTGTGTTGAACCCAAAACTCTACGCAGTGATTTTAAATTACAACATACAATATAAATAATGTCATCATACACCACAAAGCAGAACATCTGCTATAAACATTTTTATACTACCTTTTTACATATTTATCATAACATAGGCAGCAAATAACGTTTCTTACTCGAATGAATCTTGTTACTCGGATTCCTCCGTGTCGTTTACTTTCTCGGCGCCCTTATCCCAAATTTGAGTCTCTAATTCTGGAAAACCCTATACCTAAACCTAAATATAACCTTTTCCAAGATATATTTATGTTGGTAAAAAAATGGTGGCACTCTTCCGCTTAAAATTTGCTATCTTCAATAAAATGAAAGATAAAAGAGGTGAAGAAATTAAAGATGAGTTTTGCAAGCCGACTATTAGAATTACTGCGTTATCCAGATATGCATACAAATTTACCTAATTGCATACAGGGTGACCAGAATTTAATAGCAACTTTGGTGAAATTCAAACCCCCAAAAGTATGTTTCTTTAATAGAACCTGGAACCTGGAATTTATATATGTATATTTATATACATTATATACATATAAAATTCATTAAAAATTTTTGGAAATATGGTTCAGGTATTAAACAGATTATGGACGGTTCGCTCCATGGTAATATATTTTGTTTAATTTGTTTAATACCTGAACCATATTCCCAAAAATTTTTAATGAATTTATGATAAAAACAAGGTTCAAGAATATACTTGGAAGAATGAAAGAGAGAGAGAGAGTTCACAATTATTTTAAGGGATATTAATGATAATTGACAATTTTCGTCCGCCTAAAACATTTTTTTTATTAGTATAATAATTTAAATAAAATGCCAAAGAGACTGCTGGTGACCAATTAAATATTTAGCTATTGGAAGCATCCCTTTTTATATGACATAATTGGGGTAACACAATGCATCACTGTCCATTTTGAGCTGAGGGACACTGAAAAAAGTGTCCCGTTAAACGGTTATTAAATGAGGGTGAGAGTAAAGGGGAAGTTAGGCAGGTGACAAATAATGTTAACACGCAAACATATAAACATCATCATTAATTAATGAATTGCTTTTATTAAATTTAGCTTTTGACTAGTTCATACATCTTAATCATTAAATATCAAATTGGGTATCGATTAATGGATAGTTTTTTTAATACTTACTTACTTTAACTAAACTACTAACTTATAAACTATTTCATTTGTTAGTTGCAGTCAAATAAACAGATTTTACGAGTTGTGTGACAACAGACAATAAATTTTCTGCATCAGACAAGGCATAGAAATTGATATTTCTTATAATTTACCTTATAATGGTGATAAGAAAATGTAACCAATAAAGAAAAAGGTTTCACATGTTTTCGGTAAATTCACTATATGAATAATGCATTAATAACTTTTATGTTAATTATTCAATTCAGATAATATCTGAATTGTATAAATATATATGGAAGATTAAGACTAAAATTGATGTATATACAGTATATTATACTGTATATACATCAATTTTAGTCTTAATCTTCCATTGTACGAGCGCAAAGAAGCTACAGATATATTTTTAAAAAACAGAATATCCTATAAACATATATTTTCAGATTTGTACTGAGCGTTCTCTCGCGGATACGCACTGATCTCAGGAAGGGTAGGTTTAATAATCACGCGAATATTTATATGAATACAGGGTGTTCTGAGATTGGCGAACAATATTTTACCCGTGTGTTCTATTACTATATTATTTGACCCATAGACATATATATGTCTATGATTTGACCATTATTCTTCACTTCTCTTCTTTCTGTATTCACTTCCTTCTTCCATCTTTTATTATTAATTTTCAAACAATATTTTGACATTGACAATCAAAATAATTGAATATTCTAGTTCCCCCTTGATCATTCAGCCTTTCTAATCAAGTAGCTGTAATGGTTAAATTTCATTTTTATAGTAGAAAAATTTGCTACTTTTTAGCTAGTTTTGACCCTATTTTCTGCATGAACAGACAAATCTGTTCTTTCCTATCCTAAATTTCTGGTTCTATAATCCATCATGGTGACGCATGGTTTCGGCTAATGCTAAACGCTAAAACCATCTATAGAATAATCATCTTAATATTACAAAGTAACGTTATAACGTAAGTAAATAATATATTCGTATCTTAATGTACTACTTTGCAATGTTAATAACTATTATGCAGGGTGAACCTTGTGAGGTAAAATAATTTCTAGGTATTATGTTTAATTTAATTTGTTAATTACTTTGTAAAAAAGTAATAGTAAAAATAAAAATAATGAGTAACATATAAGAAAATTCATAAATTGAAAAAAATTTAAGCAACCCATAATGTAGGTTCATGGTTTATTATAATAATATGTAATAATACAAGAAAATTTACAGTTTAAATTACACTGTGTACACATACGCGAATACCTACTATATCCAAGTGCACGTCATGTACTTTATTTCCTGCTTCTTTCGTAACCAGTTATTGTGAAATAGGATCTTGAAGTCACTTTAATTCAAAACTAGAAGTCTATTAGAATGCAAAAGATGAGTAATCCTCAATCCACGATGTCATTTCAAAAGCACACATCACACTAAGTCTTTCTGCACAGGTTTTCCAGTAGAAAATGTACATTCAGCATATGAGCTCACTAATAATTCGGAATGAAATTCATTAAGGTCTAATACTGCAATCAAACTGATATAGTCTAACATAAATGCATCCGAATTTAAGCAATCTTGCTGCTGCACTCAGGCAGATTTTCCCGAAATTGCGATCGCATCCAAGTGGCAGAAACTCAGTAATTAAATCCTTCATATGTAAATCTCCAAATAAACCGACTTCGAATTGCAAGAATTTAGACTATCATAATTTGGAATACTTAATTATTTTTTAAATATGGTCAAGCACTGTACTCAATTTTGTAGAATATTGGACTAATTAAACGAAAATGTTTTAATTATTTTAAATATAAACTTTCCAATGAAGAGATAATTACAAAAACTGTAGTACAACTTCTATGTCCGCATATGAAATAATGTTGATGTCTTTACTGTAGTTTTGTTGATGATAAAGTTAATAATGGCCTAAAGAGATAAAATGTTGCATTAAAACTATTCCATTTACACTACTCTAAATGTAAATAGTCTAAACTTGCGTTTCTTATATTTTGTAATTCAGTAATTAAGAAGTAATTCGCTTCTTAGAAACATAAAATGAGTTAGGATTAATACGGGATAAGTAAACACTTAACGAGATATTACTAACCACCAAATATCAAATATAAATAAAAGCAACTCAAAAATATTATCACAGTTTTGAAACCATGTTTTTATTATATAAAAATACATGAAGTAATATTTTGTGTTCAGAAAATTACTTATTAAATATCGAAAGAGAAGATTGCTTTAAAGTGTCACAAATGATGGATTATCATTTAAGATTTTCCTTAGTTACTAGAAGCAGAGTGGTAAAAATAGGCGGTATACCTACGCTGTCAATCTTGCTCCCCTAATGTGTCAAAGACACTATGTACTATAGTTTATGTTTGGAAGACTTAGTCGTAGAGAAATATTAACTAGAGATTGATTGATTATCAGGTACCTAATATAAAGTACTGATGTCTATACGTTCATATCTGAATAATTTATACAGTACTGCCATAGGAAAATGTTATATTTCCACTTTACACGAAGTCTTAACATTTTCTGAAGTAAACATCAAAATAAAAATAATTATATATTTCTATTCTCTTTACTCTCTTTTGAAGTAATTATTCAGATGGCGATTAGATGTTATTAGTCTCGAATTACGAATTTTTCATCGTTTATATCGCATTTCATTGGCTATTTCAGAATTATCCATTTATTTTAAGTGATATTCTAGAATCCACATACTTATAAAGGCTTAGGGCATTCATTTTATGTACATATGATGTAATATTTGGAAATTTATAGGAAGAAATAAAAATATTGAATCTATTTATTGGAATTGTAATATTTGGAAGTATATATCCCAAGTAATACATAATACATAAAATGTTATATGAATGCCGCAAGCTTTTATTAGTAATATGAATTTTAGAATACTCTGGTGGCTGGACAAAGGCTGAAAACATTTTAACGTTTAGTAAGTTCAAGTAAGTTCTGCTCCGACAGTCAGGCAGCCTTAAAGGCTTAAGCATCTCCAAGGACAAGATCCGCCCTTGTCCAAGAGTGCGGAGATACCCTGGAGGAACTGGCCAGAGGAAAAGTGGTCAAATTGGTATAGGTACCAGGTCATAGTGGAATCCCGGGGAACGAAAGGGCCGATGAACCGGCTCGACTCGGATCTCAGGGACCAGAACCGATTTTAGGCATTACACGGAGGCAGGTCAACATAGCTCTTAACGATTGGGCTCATGAGACACTAAGTAAACAGTGGAGAAGGAGTGGGAACTGTAGACAGGCTCGCAACTTTATAGTGGAGCCAAGCAAGACCAAGACGGCCTGGCTGTTAAGTCGTAGCCGGAAGGCTCTAAACCAGTTGGTAGGAGTTTTAACAGGTCATTGCAGGCTTAGAAGACATCTATCATTGATGGGTGTTGAGGGAGACCCTATCTGCCCAAAGTGTGGGGAGGGCGATGAAACGCCTTCCCACTTCTTGGCAGAGTGCGCGACTTTCGGCAGACTGAAACACGACGTTTGGGGGACCGGGGAGTTGCAAGGGGAAGAGGTTAGTTCCCTTAAGTGGACCGACATTCTGACTTAGATTAGAGAAGGTCGGGTAAGTTCGATGAGGGAAGAGCTGATGAAGCTAGGTAGGGACGACAGGAGTAGGTAAAAAGGACCCACTTGCGGCCTACTTGCCAGGTCTTGGCCGTCCCACTGCTACTACTACTACTAGTTCAAGTATTTCATTTAAAATAATTTTTCAAATACAATCTTTATTTACATCTTTCTTTGCATAGGAATTAGGCCAAAAAGTTGACTAAGAGATGAATAATGAAATTATCAAATAGTATGGTTCAATAAATAATTTAATTATTCAATTTAGTAATTTATCTCTTGGTCAATAAATAAAATAAATAAGCCTATAAATAATATTATAAAACTATGCTGTATACGAGATATGATCCTGGATGTGTAGGAAATTGTGATGAGATGTACTGACAGTTATATTCCTGAAATTTTTATAAATAACTTTTCCATTTTTATATTATGTACGCATAATAAATTCATACGGGAGACGAGTCAAAAGAAAAACAGAACGAGAATAAAGAGAAATGATTTTCCTTTTGGTGTCAGCAAAAAAGTGTTTTAGACAAGAGTGTGTCATTTGTTTAAAATTTATTAATAAAGAATGCCTGCGCCTGTATGTAGCAGCTAAGTATATACACAAAATAAAAATAGTCTTTCAAAACTACCAATATTCCCCAATTTGATTATTCATCTAGCTCTGGTTTTATTTCATATTTATAATTTTGTTAGCGTTTGAGCCAATGTTACCGTTAATCGCAAAAAAATATTACACATGATTAATGATTATTGAGTAGTTATTAGATACTAACTGATGTTCGCAATATATATTGAATTCTCCATCGGTACCTACGGGGGTTTTAAAGATATCTAGTTACAACCTTCCTGTAATAACAAAATGTGTGAGTAAACACAGGGCATTCAATTCCAAAAGAAAATAGTTATGGAGGATACAACTACTATTGTGTTAAAATTTAACGCGTTACATAAATGTTTGTCCTTTTCCACAATTTGATAAAATCGATGTACTACTCAAATCTGATCATCGGTTATAGGTCCCAAATTCCAAACTGGATTATAGGTTTCATAATTGCAAAAGAAAATACTTTTACCAGAGGATATGAAAGATGTGGAAATACTACTATATTAAAATTTAAGGCGTTACTTAAAAATGCATAAATGGCATTAGATAAATGGTTGTCCTTTTCCATGATTTGACAAAATCGATGTGCTACTCAAATCTGATGGTATATTATCGGTTATAGTATATTATCTATAGATATTTGGTATATTGTTTGACAAAAAGACAAAAAATACAATTGAAAGATTGCACACGAATATCAAATCTTCTATTATTTAAATGGAACATATCATAATTACTTACTCAAATCTACTTTATTCGAAATACTGACATGTTGCTATAAAAATGCAATAAAAAATATTTTATTTTAACGTTATACTTTTAGTATTAAACATATAAGTATACCTATTCACATAGAAGACAATTTCCTACAATTACTGTACATACTCACACATGAATACTGTTTGACGTAAACTCAGTTGGGTGCAATCAAACAATATCATCCTTAATAAATGCATCCCAATTGAAGCAGTCCTCGTGAAATTGCACTCATATGCAGATGGCAGAAAATCCTTAATTAAATCCTTCATATGTAAATTGTCAAATAGAGTTCCTAATGGACCGTAAAAGCAGTTCGTAGAGTTCAGTGAGTGACAGATTACGTATAAAATTTGATGTTTAGAACGTTATTTAATGAATGACTATTTGACCCGTATTACATAAAGTTAAAATGGATTTTTACATTAATTTACTAATCGAAGGTTAATAAGCGTCAAAATGTTATTACTTAATTGTGAACACTTTAAAAAACATTTAAAGATAAAGTATTTATTATATATAAGAAATAATTAAATATATTATATATATTTGATTATTTTGATATTTTTAGTCTTTAAATCCAACGTTTTGCGTAAATCAGGCTGTATATTCTATTTCATACCTAATATACAGGGTGTTAGTTAAACATGCGGCAAAAATTCAAGAGGTTATTCCTTGGACTATTCTAAGGATATTTTATCCTTTGATGATTTTTGAAAAAACGCTTTGTTGCGAAGATATGGGGCGAAAAAAATTTACAACAAATAACAATTTATTACTAAAAATTACATGTAACATTTCTGAACATACAAGAATTGTTTAAAATGGCTACCTCCAGCTCGGATACAACCATCCAATCTTCTCCTCATAGACCCCGAACTCTTTCAAAAACACCAGGGTCGTTTCTTATTGAGTTACACCCAGCAATTATCCGATCTCTTAAATCGTCCACATCTTCCACTGGCCTAGTATAAACTAATGACTTTAGATGGCCCTTTATGAAATAATCCAGGGGGTTTAACTCCGGGGATCGAGCAGGCCATACGTGAGGTCCACCTCGATCAATCCAGCGATCTCCGTATGTTGCTGTTAAAAACTCTCGAGCAACTACACTAAAATGAGGTGGTGCAGCATCATGCATAAACCACATTGCCTGTCTTGTAGCCAATGGTACATCCTCCAAAAACTGTGGTAGCGTTTGTTCCAAAAAGCGGTATACTTCGCCGGTAAGTCTCCCTGGTAGAAATACCGGTCCAATTAACCAGTCACCCACAATTCCAACCCAATGAGAACTGATGTTGAAACCGATCTTCACAAATCTCATGTGGATTTTCGTCAGCTCACACATGGTTATTGTAGAAATTCCTTATTGCATTTCGCGAGAAACTGGCTTCATCGGTAAAAAGAATCAGCGTAAGTAGTTGAGGGATTTCAACCAATGTGTGCAAAAGCCATTGACAAAATGGCAATACTTGGAGCAAAATCCGCATGAAGAAGTGCCTGAACGCGTTGAATGTGGTATGGGTACAACAAATTATCTCTCAGAATTTTCCAAACAGTCCAATTACTTACATTCAAAGTATTTGCAATTCTTCGCGTAGAGGTACCTGGATCTTCTTCTATCATGTCTAGCACATTCTCTTCTACGTCTACCGTTCTTACAGTCCTTGCCCTTCCTGGTCCTCCACTTCGCTTCAATGTTCCCCTTTCTCGAAGACGTTGATGAATACTTTGAAAGATTTTCCTATCGGGAGCAATGTAGTTAAGAAATCGTTGAATGTACAGTCGCCTAGCTTCTAATGCATTGCCATCAGCAAGTCCATAAATAAAATGCATGTCAGCCATCTCGGCATTCGTATAGCGAGCCATGATAGAGGACTTCACTAACAACCGTTTACACGTCAACTAGCCAAACGTCAATCAATCTTAACAAATGCGACACATACAAACTACAAAAACACAACATACAAAAACATACAAAATAATCACTCCGAAGTATCACGGGATGTTGGTAAGAAAAAACAATTCCTTTTTCTTGCATGTCTTTTACTTGATACGTCCAGTGTAGTATGCCATACTTTTATTTCACCTACATTAATAATGTAAAAAATACCAAAATTGGATTTGTTGAAAATTTTTTTCGCCCTACTTCTTCGCAACAATACGCTTTTTCAAAAATCATCAAAGGATAAAATATCCTTAGAATAGTCCAACGAATAATCTCTTGAATTTTTGCCGCATGTTTAACTGACACCCTGTATAAGGCATTTACAAATATTAACAAACTTGCACTGAAATTAACGATCCATTCTCTTTAAACAGCCCTGCTTTCGCTCAGGTGACCGAAAGTCGATGATTTAATCCTTCATACGTAAGTCGCCGAAGAGCCATTACTGGCTCATCAAGTCGAGACATGCAATCAAGCCCAGCACAGAGATAGGAAGCGACGGGTATAATTTAACTTTTGACAAATAGCGGATTAGCGGGCGCAGGCCATATGCTGGGGCGGTGGCTAGCATGCTGCGCTGTTCCGCAGACTGCAGCTGCTTCGAGAGCCTGCTTGATCCTCTTGTTTGGACCAAAACGAGATAAGGACCCGCCATACCTCGTCGCGGTCTCTATCGCCTTACAAACGAGTTGGCCCGTCGCTCTTCGCGGCTCGTGGGTTTGCTGTGAAGTTGAGATAGTGCAATTAGAGCACTAACGACCTTGAGGTTGAACTTCGGTGCTGACTCTCATTTAAACTTTTATACTGCAAATAATAAATAATACAATCAGTATGTCCCGTTTTTTAGGTTAACACCCCTGGAAATATGGTGGAATTTCCAGAAGCCAATTTTTTTATAAGTAGGTATTACTATGAAGGGTGATTATATTCAACTTACCATTTTATTTATGTGATGAAAGCCTGGTCTACTACGATTTTTTAAACTGGTTGTTTTTTCAGAAAGTTATATTAGGCATTTCTTTATCGAAAAGATAATATTACCACGCTATTCAATACCCATCCAAAGCTAAACTTTGAAAAATTGGAGAATTAGAAATCATAATATAAACAAATCATGTGAAAACACATGCCAATCGGAAAAAGAAAAGACAAAAGCACTACAAATTTTACACTTTTAATTGACACAGTAAAAGTAATGAAAGTTAAGATCGCCTAATCTCAACCCCCAACGCATTACTGGCTGTTGGGTTATTTACAAAATTTGGTGTTTAGAACACGTCCAACAACATTGCAAGAAATAAAATGCTCCATTAAGGAGCAAATTTCTGCAATTCAACCAGAAATGCTGATAATATCCTGTGTATATACAATTTGGAGAAACGGTTTGATTGTACAGCAGCAAAATGGACGACATATCGAACATTTGGGTTAATCACTGTTAGACATAAGAAATCCCATTGTTTAAGCAATCGAATTTCTTTCACATTTCATTATCAACTTAATTTGTTAAAAATAAGCTGAGATATATCCCTTACTTTATGATAACCTTGTATTTCTAATCGTACCTACTTTGACGGCCGGTGTATTTTCACCATCAGTTTAGAATGTTAATTTATTTAACACTTTATGACATTCTATGACATTCTAAACTTATAGTTAGTTAACCATAGGTTAAGTAATGGTAACCAACTATTGTGAAATCGGGCCTGAGTGGATTTGTTACCATTGGAAATAGACATATCAAACATAGGATACTTACGTATATGATATGGTCCTATTTGAAGATATAGTATCGAAAATGTATAATAATTATAATAATAATATCTCTACCCCTCATTCTAATCACAATGATTAGCCCGAAAGTCTGAGACTTGTGTGGGAAAGGGGGCGGCATATTATTATTTCGCGGGCCGCATTTGCGCCTCAGGAACGACTTACGTTGGTAGGCCCTAACCACCATTCAGTGCTGGAATGAGGGAAACCTGGAAAACCTCATTAGTTAGGGGGACAAGTCAAACATCAACTGATTTTAATCTCTCACATTAACACCAAGTTGACATTCTTCCCATCCTAGGCCATCGCCAGGATGGTTGCCAAGCCATCCCTGCGAATAAGCCTTGATCTACGAGTAAACAATTTAATGAAAAATTGTTTGGTGGAATGGGAATTAGAACCCACGACCTCTGGGTTGAGCGATCGAGACGCTAAGCCCTGAGCCACCGGCTCGCCTATGTTCAATTATTTTCTAGTCTTTAAAATTAGCACAAAAATATACTACTTTCAGTATCTAACCAATCTTCTTCTTGTTTTAGTTTTTGAGATATCAAAGAAGGGAAATTATTATTATATATATGTAATATGTTATGTATTTATTAAACTATATTATATGTATCCTAATGAGCCGAAACACTTCCTTCCACACACCTAGCACTTGTCCCAGTTCTTTACCCTAGTTCGTACCATCAAGTACTTGTCTTCGAGCATTTTTATCTCCAGGTGGCAGATTCCCGTCGCTTGTCGCCACGATACGTCAGCTAAGTGTATTCCCAGCTTAATGAATAATTCATAATCCGTTAATATAATAAAAGTAATACTGTACAACACTAGTTCCATTTTGTACTGCTCAATAGATAATCTAATATAGTATTTCCAGTAGTTGTATTTCTACAATTGACACCAGGTTTAGTAAATGAATAAAACATTTGGTGTATAGACTAAGAATCATACTAGTTAATATGAGCGCATAGAGCTGGAAGCAATAACATATATATGTAATCAATCAATCGAAATGCAATAAACGATAAATACACACGTACAATCTATGCAGTGTAATGGGTATCACGAAGCAACAAACCGCTAACTGTAATCAAAGCTTGTCATGTTTAATCAGGATATTCCAATAAAGACCATATATTTCTATTAAAAATCAAACTGGCTTATGGTTAACAGTTACTTACAGAAAAATTCGTAAACGAGACACATCAAAACCATTCTAATTTATTTGGCAATTTTGCCACAACTTAACAATTAAAATGTATATTGAAAGTGTTTTGAGCCACTCGATTTGATTTAATAATAATAATAATAATAATAATAATAATAATAATAATAATAATAATAATAATAATAATAATAATAATAATAATAATAATAATAATAACGATAGAAAAGTCTGAAAATTATATCTATAACATCAGATCCACTATAGAGGAATTCTATATCCAGACATATGGATATATGTCTGTCAAAACTTTTTTCCTCTGACCCACCATGGCAGTTTGCTGTTCCAAATCAAAATTTGGAATGCACAACATTCCAGAAAAATGAAACAAATCCAATCGTCTTAAAGACATAGGTACTTTAATAATATACTACATAACTATAGAGGCGCAGAAGTAATATGTACGGATAGATCTAGAATGGAAAATGGAGTAGGCTGTGCAATTGTGATAGAAGACGAAGTCCACTCGTGGTCCTTACCTAAAATAACCAGTATATATACGGCGGAAATGTATGCTATTTGGCAAGCTATCCATTACTGTGAGTTCTCCACAAAGCAGCAATTTCTTTTACGTACAGATTCTCTCAGTTCCCTGCAATCAATCAAAAATATATTTAATACAGGCCCATTAACCCAAAACATACCCTGTTAAATTGGTTGAAACACTTAAACAAAAAAGTGGATTTCGTTTTCACACCGGGCCACGTAGGAATACCAGGAAATGAAAAGGCAGATAAATCCGCTCGTCTAGCAGTGATTAATAATAATAGTGATGATGGTATCCCTGTAAGAGATAAAGAAGTCATTATAGAGATTAAAAGAGAATATGAAAGGAAGTGACAAACAAATTGGAGCACCACGGAAACAAGTTATAAAACAATACATGTAAATGTAAATGTAACTACTTGGAAATCTGTATTAAAACAAACTAGATGAGAGCAGGTTGTAACTACCCGGATAAGAATAGAGCATACTTACCCAACATCCTTTCATTTACTCAAAGGGGAAAGAGCTCCAAGATGTTCTAGATGCAGAGTAACCATAACAGTAGAACACATCTTGATAGAGTGTCCCATATATGCATGCTTTCGACAACTGCTGAACCTAGATAACACCTCATTTTTATTTTAGCAATTACTAAAGAATCAATTAATAAATTACTGGCATTCCTCAAAGTTATCGATATATTCCCAAAAATATCACCTTTACCCTACCTACCAAAAATTTTTTGCCTATTATAATACCCGGAAATTATACTTACCTTGTAATAAAAATTATGTGGCTAATGACTGAAGCAGTCGATGCCAGAAAGGAAAAAAAAATTATAATAATAATAATAATAATAATAATAATAATAATAATAATAATAATAATAATAATAATAATAATAATAATAATGGCTTGCCAGGATGGTGTATTTAACACCCTCGTCTATCGAAGGACGTCTATGCAGGACCTGCCATAGGGCGCCGGAGACAATTATGCATCTGCTCTCCGCTTGTTCGGCATATGCAGTCTCGGTCTATATCTATAGACACAATGCAGCTTTAAGAGTGGTTTACTATTTTCTAGGCACTAGTACAAGATAGACGAAACCCCAGTGCTGCCATACCCTCAGTGCTGCCATACCCTCAGGGGTATGGCAGCACCCCTGAGGGGTTACCATACCCTCAGGGGTTCCCATTTAGTCAGTTGTGAGAAATGAAAAGTGCCTAATTTATTGGAACTACTTATTTCCCACGCTCAGGCAAATTCAGCCAATAAGCCTTATGTTAAAACATTGTCTTGAGCTCTTCGACCAGCTCAAGACAATGTTTGTCATCGAGTTCTTGTCATATTGTTCTTGGCTCCTGCCGAGAACAATATTGTCTTGAAAGAAGAGGAGAAACGGACGAAATATCGAGACCTTCTCTTCGAACTCCGCAGACTCCATCCAGAACAAACTGTGAAGTTTGTGGTACTGATAATAGGAGTCCTTGGTGGAGCCAGAGATACACTGCTTTCGGAACTGAAGATCATACCGGCATGCAAATTCGGCAGATCTTCTAGACGGCAGAATGCAGAAGGCGGTCGTTCTGGGCTCATTACGTCTACTTAGGGCACACGATTCCCGGACTGATTACTGCTACTAGCTAGCCGATCTAGCTCTGATTACCACCAGCCGCCGACCCTGAGAATCGGAGCCAGGGAACCGGTCGACTGGATTTCAATAAAAAAATAATAATAATAATAGTAAAACGTAAATAATAATTTTAGGCTCAGAGTCAATTTTTACATGATTTTGCAAACCAAACGGAGCAAATTTGCAGCACTTTTTAGATTCAATACTCATAGAATTTCATATAAGAATTAACTGACAAAATTATGATCATTTGATTGTGAATCAAAATATAAAAAAATATATCGAGTACCTATTCAGCTATTCCATTTAAAAATCCAAGTGAAAAGTTGACACAATTTCCACGAAAAGGAAGCAAAATGTAATTATATAAAATTATTTGTGTGCTGTTAATATACTTGAAAAGTTACGGAAATGTAATTTAAAGAACAAACACAAAAGTTGGGGAAATGAGCAAATTCTTCGTGACCATCAGGAAATCAGGAATTCAATCTTAATTTTTAAATTAAGGGTACAAACTTTGCACTTCTAGTTCAATTTCAGGTAATAAATAAGAACTATTTCTGCATAATTAATGGGTTTTGTTGACATAAGATTCTAATGTGACTAACGTACACATTAGAATCAATAGTTAACTAAATAGAAGCTTAAGACCGATGCATACGACCACGATTAAGCTCGTTTAATTAATAGTTTAATTAAGGTTATGGGTATAAAGAGTATAAACATGATCTGTACTGCTTTAGTAGAACCACTTATAAAATATGGCATAATCGGATACGGAGGCGTAAGAAAAGTGTACTTAAAGAGATTAGAATTAATACAAAAAAGAAGTATTAAAATCATGTATAACAAAGAATTTACCTATCCAACTGATTTGTTGTATAAAGAAACATCAATAATTATGGACGCGCGTCAAATATTTTTCTTCTCATTAGCATCTTTGCAATATTCTGAAATAAAGAGGCGTTTGAAACACGAACATTGCACTAGAAATAACTCTAAATTAGTACCTGTTAAAGAGATGCATAAAACGGGCTCTTCACGATGGGTTTTCGAGTTTTGAACTGTGCCATCGTTTCAGTCCAAATCTCACGTAAAGGGCGACTTGGTCTGCCCGGCGCGAACTGCGTACTATCAACATGTTGAATATTGTTAACTGCACAGACCACAGGCCACGACCAGAACTGTATCATGAAGTGCGGGAGTTGGCCGAGTTCATCGAAGACAAAGACAAGAGTATTTAAAAAATGTGAAAAGAAACAAAGACATCAATACTACTTGTGGATAGGAGCGTGTGATGATAATTTCAGTGGCGTTTAGTGCGGTGTAACTGCACCGCACTGAACGCTATACTTTTTGGTGATATTCTGGTGGAATATTTTAAATCTTCAAAAAAGTTACCGGTTGCCAGAGATCTTAAGGTGACAGCTAATCTAGCCTCGGGGGGATTGGGGTCTCGCATAACAGTGTTTTGCTTCTCTATTTTGTGTCTTATGAATCCCAAAAGTGTATTAAATGTCATTTCATCCATCCTTAAATAATTTGTATAATCTTCTGGATGATTTTCATTAATTTCCTGCAGTAAGTGAAGATGATTTGATTCATTCCTTCTCAGGTAGGTACCAATCTTTACTCCAAAATCTCTTTCTCTTTATTGTTTTAATATCTGCATTCTCTTCCTCTTTCGATTTCGTCGAGGAACTGACAAGAAATAGATTCCGTCCAATTGAACGTGTAGGACTAAAAGAGTGACATAGTTCCCGTCTTGAGGCAGGAACTGTCAGTTTCGGCCCGCAGGCCAAATCGTTACGTGAAGCAACCGCATAAGTGTGTTAGGCAACGATCGCACGTCTTTCTTGCTCTAAAAGTTTTTAATTTTTTATCTGAAACAGTAACAGGTATAATGAATAAAAAAATCCTTCAAAAGAAATTATTCAAATTACCTCAAGGCGTGAACTCCATCAAATTATAAATTTTGCTTGAGTTCGTTCTAATTTGGTTGTATATTGTATATGTGAATGCGTGTATAGCATGTGTATGCCCAACAAATGTATTAATGTATGTCAATCTAATAACAAGATAGGTACAAATGTATGCTTTTAAAATGTTGTATATAATTTTTATTTTTTATCACATATATTTTTGTAGGTCACAAGTTTGCTTATACTTAAATTTAGGTGATGTCGCTATATTTATTGATAGTTATCTTGTAGTATGTGCCTTTACTTGTTTTTAAATGCCCAATAAACTTATTTTTATTATTAATATCAATGTGATACATCTGAAATCTAACGAGGAACCAGAAGGTACGTCCATGCTATAGTTCAGATTTTCAAAATTTTCGGAAAATTTTTAATTCCTGGATACATTTGAAATTAGTATTAAACGATAGCTTATAAAAAGTTAAGATAGGAATGTGCAAACCGTTTTGCTTGATCTCAAACCGTTTAGATTTTATAGGGTGTCAAAGTTGCAAAAATGTCAATATTCACCCGTCAATATTTCAAAAACAGTTTAAGTTAGGTATAGGGAAGGCTGATGAAAGTCCTACTAAAATCAAGGGTTTAGTTCGAAAAAGCAATAAAAAATATATATTTCCATTTAGAAAAACGAAGTTGGTACCTGTCCAGGAAAAACTGAACACCCTGAATATGTAAATATATTATCATTTTGTGCAGCTCGGGATATTAGACAACCCTGTAGAAAAAAAAATTAAGTTATCTCTTTTATTAACCCAGATATTGGACTTACGCGCACTAGGTGGACACCTTGTATAAGCTACCTATGATATATTTTGTAAAGTTGTGAGTGGTCATTAATGACGGCCATTAATGACCGTCATTTGGTCAGTGACCGGTCAGGACATAAATAGGTTTTGGTCAATAATGACCGTAATTGAATCTCCCGCCATTATAAATGTCAATTTTTCATTAATCATTAATTTCAATTTTCGTTTCTTGTCAATTTCAACATTTCTAACCCCAATAACTTCCAAAGTTATTTCAGTTATGTATTATTTTCAATGTGTTTACAATAATTACCTAAACCTTAAATTCCAATCTATAGAAAATCAAATAATACGATAAATTAAACTGGCTAACGGAAATATAAAGCTGCTTTCTTAAAAGTTGTAATGCACTGATCTGATTTTGGGAACAGAAACTCCAAATACCTACTTATTTTTATAATCGAATGGTGAAACTCAGAAAAAATATAAAAATGCTCGGGTCAATGACGGGTCATTAATGTCCGGTCACTGACCAAAAAATGAAGGTCCGGTCATTTTTACAACTCTAATATTTTGTATTGAGCTTAGTATAAAATAAAATGTATAAAATGTAGGTTAAATGTTTTGTTTTAACATGTCTTAGTGTTGTGTTCTGTGTTTTATACTTTGTATTTTTATACTCTATAATTGGGCTTTGGTTGTTGGGTAGGTATATTTTCTAAATAAATAAATAAATAAGTACATGTTCATTTGAGATGCTAATTCATTTCTTCTGACAATTTATGAAAACCCATCAAAATTGGAACGTTTTCTTTTGTCCGGAATTTTTTTTTTCCATACTTTTTTAGTGTTGTATAAGTAACTGGGTAACTACTTATATAAATTAATGGACTATACAATATACGTCGAATTAATGAAATCAATTTATTAAATAGTTAAGTATGGTTTATTCTTCATCTTGAAAGGGGTTTGTTGTTTGTTTAATCTGGTTCTATTGTGGTTTTATTCTAGGCCTGGTTTTATTTTGTTCTTCTATAGGTTTGTTATTTTTTTATTCTTGATTTTGATGATATGTTACGGTCTATCACTCATAACATAGAAACTCATCAAAATCATTTTGTCGATTTTCTTCGTATTTAGAGATATCACTTATTCAACGTTACCTATGTCAACGTTTTTTTATTTAATATGCCACATCATATAAATGAACGGCAGATTTAATATTTAAAATAAATAAATCTCTCCAGATGCATGCAAAAGAGTGACTGCCAAATGCATGTTTAAATACGTCTAATTTACTTACCTGAAGTTTTAATGAACATTTCTAAATTGCAAGCAAATGACCTGCATGTCAAATACATATTTAAATACGGATAATTTACCTTTACATTTTAATTAACATTTTATATAAGCTAATTGTCACTAAAAAGAAGGAAATGGCATGTCATTACCACAAGGGTAATTTAATAATATATAATATTTTATCTCAAAGTGTCTGCACTAGTCGTCATAACATCTCCAGAGAAATGTTCTACGTCAGTGTCTACCACAGACCAAAGTGCCTACGTCTCGTCTGATTCTGACGCAGAAACTGTACGTATATTCTAATTTTGTTCAAATATACGACCAAATTCGTCATATTGTGAATCTCACTGGATATTATGTACTTAAGAAAGTTCAAATCTTCAAAGACTGCATTTTAGTTAGAAAAATGTGTGAAAAAAAATTTATTTAATCAGTTTCTATAAATATACCCTTCTCTCTCTCCTCCATTAGGAGGTACAACACTTTAAGATTTTTATTTTTTAAGTTTTTCTTCTGAATCCTTCTGAAGCTGAATATATGGTATGAAAAATGGTGTATTTTCATGAAACTACTAGACACTAAATTGGATACCAAAGATTTGTTCCATTACGCTTTTTTAATTTTGCAATTTGTTAATAAACAGAAGCAGTTTAAGAATTAGAAGCACCGATTTTAGAAAATACGTGCTGGGTTCATGAACTTATCTACTTAATAATAGTAATAATAGGCTTATTTGGATTCATTATATGTATAGTAAGAATACCAATGCAAAATGTACACAAACTTTAGATACCAGAAAGTCACTGACTGTCTGTACTTTAACAGAAATCTTATAATAATGATTTTAGTAGTGGTGAGAAACAGCCCGTAGTGCGCTATTTGGGTCTTTGCCAAGAATTTTTAACTACTCGATCCCTATTCCTCAATATTACCCGATTTTCGTGACGTCACTGCGAGACCCAATACTCTTTCTCTTTCTGTATTGTGTAACTCCTTATCATGGTGCGTAGACAAGTCACTGTCACTATCTAACTCATATATTTTATATGTCAATCCGATGACGTAGCCGCAATTCTAAGGATCGAGCAATCCTATATAAGTTAAAAATCCTTGGGTCTTTGCTACTAGGTACCTGTCTGACAATTATTGGCAATTGACAATAGTAGTTTACAGTAGTTTATCAAAACTATCTTTGATCATTCGCGTATAATTGAAAAATTTCAGGATGCAATCTCAAATCTTCATATATATTTTATAAAACTGTCCTTTTACTAGACGAGCACTTATGAGAGGATGTACCGACCTTTTTCGTTTCTTTTCGCGAAATCTAATAATAAGAAGGGCAGAAATCCAGGCAGCCTTTATCAAACCGACATAACATCTTGATTGGCCGACTGCCAATCGTTCGTCCGTGCTGGGACTAATCGGCCGACTGCAAAATAGCCTCATGCGCGCGTAAACCTATGATCTGGCGATTGTGATCGGCCGATTCCACAATCGTCCATGCGCGCCTGGACAGAAAACAAAGCTAGTTGCCATCCGAGTAAACCGCAATTTAATAAAAAATGGTCGACTCTGCTTAACTAACTGAACCCGTTATATCTGATCGCATATATTGTTAAAATAGTAGATTATACACCAAGGGAGTAAAATGCATGATTTTTTCCCCGAGGTTCGTTTGCTCTACAAAGCACTGAGGGTAAAAAGCATTTTTCTACCACCCTTATATAATAAGCAATTTTAGTCCCTCAAAAGCGGGAGTAAAGTGAGTCTTTTACTCCCTAGGGTAAACAAGCATACCCAACTTAATTAATGAATATTTTACCATATTTTTTTAATATTAATTTTTACATTAATATTAAATTAATTATATCATATTAATCATAAATTAGAAATATATTAACAATAATTCTTTTAATTAAAAATAGTATATATACCTCGGGAGTACATACTTTTTCCCCTCAGAGCTTTGTAGAGCCGTGAGGTTTTGCCCTCGTTCTGCAAACCCACCTCGGGAAAAAAATCATGCATTTTACTCCCTTGGTGTATAATCTACTATTTCACTGTGATTGCAACTCCGATTGCAACCTAGTCTGGATCGTACGTGTGTGTATGTAAAACGCTCTTACCCATATTGTTCAAGCTGCAATCTGATTGATTATCAACTATGTGTCAGTGCCATTTGTCAGATTTTAAACGACATTCTTTGTGAATTTTTAACTTAATACCGAAATCCCTCACGATTGATAGTTATATTGCATTAAGCATACTTGTCACATATATAATGTGGAACTATTATTTATTACATTCAACAATTTACGTCGTTATTTAAAAACCAACTCTTCCTACAGGTAACCTTTTTATTCCCCGATTATAGATTTAAGCAGTTTATTCGAATACCTACTTACGTGCTTACTATAATACATTAATGCCTGTTTATTCACAATAACTTACGATTACGCAAATAACGTTCAAAAACTAACTATACTAGTAGTACGTATATACTAGTAGTGAGTAGAACTGTTCATCAAATAGCCACATTACTTAAATGAATTGTGTTTGTTGTTTTATCAACGATGTTATATGAAGTTCATCTGAATTACATTATGTATTCTACATTACACCCCATTAATAGAAATTTAATTACACTCGACACATAAAAATAAGCTAGGGTGTGTACGCAGTTTTATGACGGCATATTGTTTCAAACAACCTGCCAAACAATTGTATACAATTTGGAGGAACGGTTAGTGATTGTACAGCAGCAAAATAGATAACATATCGAACATTTACGATAACCACTGTTGGACATAAGAAATCCCATTGTTTAAGCAATCGAATTTCTTTCACATCCTGTTATTAACTTAATTTGTTAAAGATACATAATAAGCTGAAATATATCCCTTGCTTTATGATAACCTTGTATTTAATGAAAATCACAGTTCACACGAATGTAGGTAGGTACACATATTATATTGCTCAGTTCATTATTATTGTATCCTTGCTTTCTCTACCGCAAATTGCCTTATTAGAGACAGTGAATGTGACACGATATGTCCATACAGAAACTACATTGCGTTTCTGGAAGTAGTTTTCCCGTTTTGTAAAAGAATTTAATTCCCCCTACCCTGCTTTTGCTGTTTCCCTTGTCCTTTGACGTACATTTTCTCAGGACCCGCCTTGGACTGTCTGGGGCCCTTACCAGGCATTAAAATATTATATCGCATGCTCACTAAATATATATCTTTCATAAAATAACTATTTACTGAGCATTTTCTTTAATATAAGACATAAAACACCTTCATTACCACAGGACATACATCGATTAGGATTACCACCGTCAAACCGTTACATTCAAATGGCGAGAACCACAATATATTTTAATATAAATATATCTATTATAATAAATAAATTCAGCACTAAATAGGTGCACAATACTAAATAGTTCAAAAAATTAAACAGATATAAACTGTAAACCAAATTTAAAGCAACTGGCTGATTCTTACGGGGTAATTAACTTTACTATTTACTTTTTACTTACTTGAGTATTTACATTATTTTGTATTAAATATGGTACTGAGAAAATTAAAGATCATTTAATACAGAAATCATCTATTCGTACTGTGACGAGAACAGTTAAACAGTAGGCTTAAATTTAGAAAAACTAAGGGTATTTGGATGTCATTATTGATCAAAATTAATGTTTTTCTAAAGAATATATATGACTAGTTAGTATTCTACTAGTAAAACATATCAAAAAAATATTTACTTTCTACAATAAGTCAACTTAATTTTTTATTTATACGGTTTTTATGTGTACATTTTTATGTTTATTAATATGTAACATTGTTACATGAGGCAACCGTTTATTTATTTCAACAAATTATATTTCTTTGAATTATTTTATAGTCATTTATGTCTATATCGATTAAATATCATGTTGTTTGATTAACCTGATTTCACACTGCCAAAAACTCGAAATTGACAGTATCATTTAATCGCGTTTTAGGTTTGTGATATCAAATATTTTAATAATCAGAATATAAATACGATTACTGTGATAATCGCATGAAAAATCGATAATTTAATTTGGTAAATATTATCGCCTATCCCATTATAGATTAAATCAGGTTATGACCACAGCGATCCACACTCTCATCTTTTTAGTCAGTGTATTTATACTAATAATTGTCTTCTAATATATAGGTATATAGTATTATATATGTGAACATACAGGTTAAATGACAATATCAACCCTGCAGGTTCTAAAAAAATCGCTACATGCCGAATATGTGTAGAGGAGAGGTATACACAACGAACGCTATTTAATCTCAATTTTACAGAATTACAGGATAACAGAAGCATACAATGATTACCGGAAGATGTTAAAACTGTGAATTACTCACACACACCAAGTTTCAGGTTTTTTCTTGCGTTTTTCACTCGTTCACACTTGATAATCGGATCACTGGTTATTTTTAATTCAAATTATCCACCACGTTAATATTTCAGATGTTACATGTGCTGGAAATGAGTCTAATACTCGTACATTTGCGATCCGATAAATTCGGATAGCCGAAGTTGTCATGTTATGTGATATTTATTTCCGTGCCGGCCCTGGACTTTATCTTCTTCACTCTATACTTCTTGCGGGACTCCTCTCAGTAGTCGGAGCATCACACACGCGTGTCACGTGCCTTTGTGCTTACAGGATAAATATAAACTGTATTTTTGTTGTTAGTAAGGCTTTCACGGGACGACATCTGGCGCGTTATCTCCTCGATAAAATCTGTTGTTCCTAAATTGATGGCAGCCTTGACGTGACAAAAGGGTGATTATGGTCAATTATTTTTGCCTCTTTTTCGCAGGGGAGAAAAAAGCGAAATTCATATTGTTGAACATGGTACGTTAGTAAAGCAATTTAAGACTATTGAGAAAGCCTGAACCAAAAGACATGCAACAAATAAACAAACGAAAAGAAAATAGTCTCGTGGATATTAAAATACCTAAAACAGAGATAAATAAAAGTATTGAAAACAAATTAAAAACTATTTGACATCGCTGTTCAGCGAGATAAATTATAAAAGTTAAGAACCTATATTAAGAACACAAATGGTATGATATGGAATCATGGTTTAACATTGTATGTCAAGGTAATCGTTCGTTCCTAAGAATATATGCCGGATAAGCTTACAATTTCTCCATCCAGATTATGCGGCAGAAAATAAAGCAGAAAGGGGACCCACATAGTAGGTGCAGAATTAGAGAATTTACATCATTGCCCTCATACAAACGACGTTTTCTCGCGAGTACGCTGATATAGAATTTAATAAATCTAGAATGCTTCTCGAAATATAACAGATAAACAGTATGTTAAAAATATTAATTAGAGATAAAATATGTTACCCGATAATTCATCTAATTTGTTATATTTAGAAATTAGTTATAAATTACCTCATAATTTCATTATAAACAACAATGTACAACTTTGTTTTACAAGATCCTTTTGAAACGATAATAACAATTACAAATATTTCTAAATCACTTAAAAATAACATTGTGAATGTTTCTATTTTTCCATTTTTTTACCACGCTTACAAGCCAGATGGACACGTCAACATGAACGGGGCCGACATTGAGGGGAGAGACACCTGTCACTTATCTAGGGATACATCTGGATAAGAGACTGCGGTGGTAACACCACATCGAGAAAGTCGTAGCGAAGGCGAAGCTGGTGAGGGCCAAGCTATGCCGGGTGTTAGGGAACCCGCCTAAGGAATAAGCGAACCCTTGTCAAGAATGTCATTTAACCTCAGTTGACATATGCGTCAGCAGCAGGGGCGATTGCTGCAAAGACGTGAATGAAGAAGATCCAGGCCGTCGAAAATATCGCGCTAAGGACCGCGAAAGGTGAACCCTGGTACCTGCGGACAGCCGATATATACCTGGACCTCGACTGCAGTCCTAGATGTCATCAGGAGCGCGGAGTCAAGTTCTTCGCGCGTGCCTAGACGCACAGCAACCCGCTAATCCGGGAAGCCGTGGACTACGAACCCGATGCGGCCGCTGTACGCAAGCGGCCAAGACTCCAACTGCTGTATGTGAGTAAGATGAGGAAGAAGTATGTTTCAGATTCCACCCGGAACAAGCGTAGAAGGCTACGAAGTGACTAAAAAACGACCCTCAGATCTCCCCTCGAAGCCGCGACCGCCGACAGCGGGGTCTGGTTCACTTCGAGTACTCTTCCCTTACCTTGCATGGCTAAAGCATGGCATGGCTTGCATGGCGAGTTGGCTCCTTTAGAAGTGCATCCCCTGCTACACAGCCACTTCTGACCTACCCCAAACCACCACCCTCGAGCGCGGCGCTTGCCGCCTCCGCCCGAGACAGACTACTCCCGGTGGGGCAGGCGACATGCAGGCGAAGAAAGAAGACAAGACAGAAGAGCGCCAGAAGATCCTAACCAGCCTGCAGGGTAGAGCCAGCACAGGAGGAGACCCCAATCGTCCACACCTATCACTTTTTGTGATCGGGGTTGGTAAAGGATGGGGTCCACCTCTACGAGGCAGTCCAGGCCTACACCGATGAGGAGGGTAAAGAGCGATAATCCTCTTCGGTCTCAAACCATCCCAGGTCATGACCACGATCAATGGATATTGGCGTACGCTTGCAGTAACTCCACCTACCTGTGGAATAATTTTTTATCTCTAGGTTTAAAATGGTACCCACATAAAACAAAGTATTTCACCACTGTTGATTCACTCAAACACAAACTCAATATATATTTAGAACTAATATTAACACTGAAATTGTATGACTTGACTACTAAGAATTGTATTAATGAAAGAAATCAATTAAATAGAAAATTTAAAAAAAGTGGGCGTCGCTCAGACTACGAGGCTTACTCAGCTGTTCGGTGAGAATCAAAATACTATATAGATCTATGTTATTTGACTTATATAACTAGCGTTGAACTAAACATTCCCTTTTACTTGAAATATTTCTGGTCTTTCATAAACTCCTTCAAGTCCGATAATGGAGTACCCAATGAATACCAATACTTTTACAGATTTTTTCGAACCTTCTTTCTCAATCCATACCAATACTGAACGTGATCATGTGCCTCCAAAAAAATCTAGATTTTATCCTGAATAGACATTTCTTCACTACAGAAGAAATTTTGGCATACATGGAAAAACTGGATATTAAAAAATCCACTGGGACAGACGGTATTCCTCCAATTTTCCTCATATACTGCAGTAATTCATTAGATAATCCTCTTTAACTTATTTTTCAAAAATCCTTTGACATTGGCTGACTCTTCCCCTAGTTATTGGAAAAGCTCAACACTATTTCCCAAATTTAAAAGGAGATGCAAGTCGGACATTCAAAATTACAGAGGAATCTCAATGTTGTCTGCAATTCCTAAACTCTTCTAATCAATTTATTACTGACGAACTCTTCACAACTTATAAGCACTGTAAAGTAAGGATTTTACAGAGGACTATCCACTGGAACCAATTTAGCCATATATCAAGACATTTTAATTAGTTCCATGGATGACGGTATGGCTTCTAGTTTTAATCCACTGTATCCATTCTACTTTTATTCCACTGTTTCAGACAAAAATCCAAAAGTCACAGAAAAACCAAACCCAAAAGTTGGGTTCGCTTGCAGAAGAAAGCAAACAAGAAATGTCAAATTTACAACCGTATTCGATTAAATCCTAAAATAAATATCGAAAGCGATTGAGATCTGATTAAGGGCGGTCTTAGTCAGATTTATGACGTTACTGATTATTTTAGGAGCAATCTAAACCGAAGTATGTAAACTAGTATGTATGTGAACTAGGAGTATGTAAACCGAAACCCTATAAATTATAAGTTTCTGAAATAAAACGATTTATATTTATTTAAAAAGAATGCACCTTTTTTTTACTTAAAAATATGACATTTGCTTTAATTTTTAAGTTGTTCAGAAAAGTAAATCGATTAAATTATGAAATTATCCCATAAAGACAGTATTATCGACATATTATCCCGAATAATATCGGAGCTCAGCTACGACTGACATTACCTATAACTTGTATCACTATACAATCTTCTATATAGAAACTCAGAGGGAAATCATTATCAGTATCACATTGACACGTTACTGTTAAATTATGAGGAAATACTGCAGTTTTTGAACCAAAACAAAATTAACTAACTAATTATAATTAATAATTTTAAGTGAATGCTTAGCGAACATAGTTATTTGATCAGTGGACTATACCAGCACCGCGAAAATGAGCTGAACACCTGCCTCCATATATAAACAAGCGGATATTGGTTCGTATCGTGTTCACACTGGAAATAACTTTCCGGGTTACAAGGGGAAATTAAATATAGTGAAGGTAAAAGTTAAATACTTTTACATCTTTCTTTATATAGGAATTAAACCAAAAACTTAACTAAGAGATAAAGTATTAATGAAATTATCAAATATTATATTATATTATTTTTAATATAATGTGGATGCTTGTTTAATATTTCATTATTTAAAAAATGTATTAAAGACAAGTTGAGGTTATATGAAGATATGCCGTTGTAATTCAATGTTGGTCGGTGCATGTTGCACGCAACGTAACCGGTGTGAAAACAGCACCATAAGATAGCACCCGAAATTTTCTGAGTACCCGAACATCCATAGACGCCCGTTAAATTGGGTACAACGAGCAGAAAATAACTGTTCTAGTGCATAGTAGTTGTAATTTACTCATTAAATATGTATAATGTTAGTATAAACTGAAAATAGTTTAATTCGTATAGATAAACCATTTTATTTAAATTCAAATACTAGAGGCATTGACATAACCTCAATTCCTAAATGCTCCTTAAATTCCATGGAAAATACACCGCATCCTTAGTTCTCATTTCGTACACGAGAATCCTTTACCAAAGTAGACTATATAACTTAGTAGGTACTACAAAAATTTGGAAATAGAAAAGGGGCTTAGGGAGTGAAAACGAGATAGCAACCAAAACAGAATAACATTTTTTTCGGATAACATTAGAAATCCAAACTTTTTCATTCGGTACAGGAAATTTTATTTTTATATATACTGCTTGGTATGAAAAAAACGACTTAAAATGAGTCTCAGGGAGTGAAAACCAGATAGCACCCAAAACAAACACTCTCAATTTTCTCGAAAATTTTGAGCGTTCCAACTTCTCCTTTGGTACACGTAATACCCATCTCATATAGACTACTCAGTATAAAAATGAAAGGCTTGAAATGGCTCCCAGGGGGTAAAAAACCGATAGCACCCAAAACAAACAATCTCAATTTTCTCGAAAAGTATTTAGCGTTCCAACTTCTCCTTTGGTACACGTAATACACATCTCATATAGACTACTCAGTATAAAAATCATTGACTTGAAATGGGTCCCAGGGGGTGAAAAACAGATAACACCCAAAACATGCAATCTCAATTTTCTCGAAAAGTATTGAGCGTTCCAACTTCTCCTTTGGTACACGTAATACCCATCTCATATAGACTACTCAGTATACTGTTCTACTGTCAAGACGTCCAAGGTGATTATTTTAAATAAAATCTTTAGTTATTCCTATTAAACATTGTTTTCTTTATTACGCTGTTGAATTTGACAGATTTTTATTCATTCATATCCTTACTCACAGAAACGCTTAGAACTTGAGAACGGATGTACCGATTTCAATCTTTCGAAGACTAGTGTGCAGAGAATTGAGAGACCTTTTAATTGATATGCGTCCTACCTTATCTTTTAAAAAATTTTATTTGACAGCGTCCGTGGCGTCACCTTTCATTTCAGGAAAATTAATGTATCATCAAAAAATAATACGTTTTGCATGGTTCACACTGTATTTTGTTCGGAGTCCCTAACCCAATTAGTTCAAAAGTTAGCAGAGGTGGCAGACTTTAGACGCGCACTGTATATACAGGGTGTCCAGTTAGTGTTCCCTCGGAAGATTGTACAAAGACGGCTAACTTTCTTAACAAAACTTTTAATATTTCATCTTTACTACAACGTAAAATTATTTAGAATTATACAAGGTGTCACAAAAACGAGTTACACAAGAAAGTATAATTTTTTTTAATGGAACACCCTGTATATTTTTTCATTTTTGGATTCTACAGAAAATTCTAAACACATTTCATGTAGGATATCCTATACCTATCTTCAACTGTTTTTGAAATATTGACAGGTGAATATTAACATTTTTGCAACTTTGACACCCTGTAAAATCTAAGCGGTTTGAGATCAAGCAAAACGGTTTGCACATTCCTATCTTAACTTTTCATAAGCTATCGTTTGGTACTAATTTTGGTAAAAAATTTTCAAAATTTTCAGAAAATTTTTAATTTTTGGATAATTCTAAATTAGTACCAACGATAGCTTATGAAAAGTTAAGATAGGAATGTGCAAACCGTTTTGCTTGATCTCAAACCGCTTAGATTTTACAGGGTGTAAAAGTTGCAAAAATGTCAATATTCACCTGTCAATATTTCAAAAACAGTTGAAGATAGGTATAGGACATCCTACATGAAATGTGTTTAGAATTTGCTGTAGAATCCAAAAATGAAAAAAATATACAGGGTGTTCCATTAAAAAAAATTATACTTTTTTGTGCAACTCGTTTTTGTGACACCTTGTATAATTCTAAATAATTTTACGTTTTAGTAAAGATGAAATATTAAAAGTTTTGTTAAGAAAGTTTTTTTATAAAGTTAGCCGTTTTTTACAATCTTCCGAGGGAACACTAACTGGACACCCTGTATATAAAATGCATGTTTGTTTTTCTAATAATTATAAATGTGTAAAATACTATCACATAACCAATCGATAATGTTTTTTTAGTCATAATAAGAATTTTCTGGTAGTTTTCTTATTTATAAGAGAAATGACTTTATTACCCCGGCATAAAGTGATTTATCAATCCAAAGATCTAATGAAACGATAACGTAGATAATGGGTTTTGGAAAAAATGCGATGTGAAAGAAATAACATCTTTTTTCCTGTAGTCGGAAATGAAGAGGTAGCTGAAACCAACAAATTGATGCTATAAACAGTTTATTCAAGCCCATTTATTACTTTTCTGGGCAGAGAAACACAAAAGAACTTTAGGACTTGAAGATATAAAAATTGTTGTAAGGGCAATATGTATTGTGTAATTACTAATATCAGATAATATGACCGTTACCACTTTCAGTCCATACTGATTTCAATAGTGATTTAGAGTCGTATATTATTAAAACAATTAGTGGCCGCTAACTTCATTCTAAAAATGGTTGTCAAGAGTTTTTAACATAGCTTTTAATATACAGGGTGAGTCAACGAAAAGTTTCATCCTCAATTATTATCGTCAAAGGAATAGTTTACATGAAAAATACTTAAACAAATCGATTTTTATTTGAAGAGGGAAACATTTTTATATTACTGACATTTATACAAAAAACCCCAAAAAAGCGAGGTTTACCAAACTTGTATTTTTTAAATGGAACACTCTTACCGATTTGGATAAAACGCCCTCTCATGAATACATTGATATGTGGTTTGAGAAACTCTAATTATGTGGGAGATAAATAAAAGAGTGAGATATTGTGAGAGATACATTCATAAGCATAATGAGTTAGAAAGAGAATATAAATTGGTTGCTAGGCTACAAAGAGTACAAAGTCTTTCTCCAAAACATTGCTGTTATGGTAACCATTTATGATCATATCTAAGGAGATATGACCATAAGATCCATATGATAGTAGATACTTAATAAATAATTGTCGCATTACATCTTGGTTGAACGATATTCTTTCTTTTTATGGGGATTGTACGCTTCTGATAACATTTAAAAAGCTATAGACTACACCCTTGCTGAAAAGGATCCGTAAGAAACTGTTTTCTAGAACATCAAAGATAATATTTTTTTGAAAAAAATATATAATTATTATTATTGTTACGCATATAATAAGACATAAAACCCATAATTTTTCAGTTGATATTTGTAAAAATATATGAAAATTTTATTTTTGATTAGACAGAACTAAGATTAAAAATTATTTTGACACTTGGGTGAGTGTTATTTAACTTTGTTTATCTCGTAAATATTGCTCAAAACCCTGCGTTTTGTGCAATATTTATTACAATATTAGATCATCCTGAATTATTTTATGCACAGCCGCGGTTTTCTCTGACTTTTCAGATATTCCTTGATAATGGTTTAAAAAATCTCTCAAGCTTGGAACTACAGTTATCTTTAAACTTTTATATTTAAGTAAATAACACTTGCTACAGAAGCTTAACTGTACTAATATTGCATAAATGTATGAAAACCTTTCATGTGTCCTTTCACTGTATCTAACGACGATTAAGTGCACATTATTGTTGTGTTCCCTAGATTTTTTAATGGATATATTCAAATCCTGGCCATTTTAACATTAAATTTGTAGAAAATGGCATTTTCCAATGAATACTTTACTAAGCGATATCTGATTTGAAAGTTTCTACATCTATCTACAGCTGGATAAGTTGTAAATAAATATCCATCACAGAAAGATAAAATTTCAACAAAGTTTAGCTCCAAAGCATGAATCTTGAAGACAGTTATGCGACAAGTTGTTTTACAGACAAGACAGGGCAAAAAAATAGGAAAACAAATCAGCTTATCACAGACGCGTGGCATTTGTACGTAAGTACATGGAATATTTTGAACTGGTGTGTATTTTGAATTAGAGTGGTGCAAACTTTTGTTGAAAAGTTGATATTTTCTGTTATTAAACAAAACAATGGATACCAATATTATTTTAGGAACAATGTTAATTAACTTGCACAGATGCATGATTCTTTAATAGCGTTCGTGTTTCTATGAATGAAATAGTTTGTGCTTTATTCCTCACCGTATGAGTAAATTGAAGAATTTTATTCTACATTTCCACCAAATAGGAAATATAGAGGATGCTTATATTATATTAATTTTAAATTAAATTTATACTTTTATAAAATATCGTTAGTTTTGTTGCTTATTACAAGTAGTAATAATTATATCTACTTACTACAATTTAGTTTACAATATTTCATAAAAAAAATCATTACGAAGAGTATGTAACTAAATATTATTGTTAGAAGTGGTGAGAAACACACCGTATGCCCTTTTTGAGTCTTTGCTACTATCTGTCTGATTGAAATTATTGTCAAATTGACAGACAGATGACGACCTGCTTTTCCACAGGTACCATTACAGCAGTGACCTCTATTGTCTTTAAGGAAGACAATCCTTATTTATTTGAAGGAGATACCGAAAACAACTACTCCACGGCCAATATGCCCCTACTGGGATTGCATTACATCGGCATCTCCATATGCATTAGGCAATCACCTCGCAACATCGTTCATCGAGTCCACTACCTATGGCACTCTGATAAGCTCAAAATGAGCGCGAAACCGGTCAGTGTTTGGTAGAAGGTCTCGATGAACGATGTGGCGACTCCTATGAAGATGCCGATGCAATGCAATGCCAATCGGGGCATATTGGCCGTGAAATAGTTGTTTTCGGCATCTCCTTCAAATAAATATACGACTATACTTTAACAACGAAAACAACAACGTCGTTAATCATTATATTGAAATAATTTAATTAACAATACATCCCTTAGTTTAATATCCTTAATTTAGTCCCCCTAATTTATTGACTAAATACCTAAAAATTATTTTTCAGTCTCCTTAGTTTTATTGAATTTTAATTTATAAATCACCATATATTGAATACTGACTGCATAGCAAAATATTTTTTAATGTATTTAATACAGTATTTTCGTAAATTTTATAAATTTAGTTGTAATTTATACGTTGTTGGCAGAAGTAAGATATTTTAAAAATGTGCTGAAACTTTATAACATAACAGTGTTCCAGACAATAATATAGTACCCAATAATAATAGTACCCTAGAATTCCATAGAAATTATGTTGTACGCATTTTCTACAGCTTATCTAATAATATACTGAATAGTACTTAATAAATCTGAAAAAAGTGATTTTAAATCTACATACAGGTACATATAATTTAAGTTGAGTTTCAAAGCAAAATAATTTAAATAAAACAGAGGTATTTAAATATCTCTCATTGTTCCTGAGATCCCAAAACACCACCAAAATGGCCCGCACTGTATGTACCATATTTTAAGTTTTATATATATTTACATACTTCTATCAAAAACTTGTTTTTGCTTTCGTTATATTTGATACAACAACAGACTGCTGACCTGCTATACAATAAGACAACCTAAGTGAGTGCGTCTATTGTAGTTTAAGACATACTTAACGTTGGGGCAAAAACCAACCACAATACCATAAATAAAGATAAGAAACGGGCAGTGGTCCCTTAGCACCTACTAAAATCCCTAGGCAATACGAACTTTAGTCAGATCTGATTCGGAAAATCCGGCACGTACCTACCTCGATTTTTCAGTCAGGACAAAAAGTTTTTTAACTATTTAACTACAAGCTGGGAACTAGGGAAAGATCAACAAACCTGTGTGTACGCCGCTAACTTTGTTTTTGAATTGCATGACATGTCCAAGTCAAAACGTAATTGATTTATACTTGTAATTTGCTACGTTCTGTTGAATGTAGTTTGACGCATGTCCTGAAAGCCAAGTAAGTTTGGTCGGTATTACTTTACTCCTTAATATAAATCAATAATAAAACGATCAAATTCTTTTAATTGATATATGTGAAATAGGCAGGAGTTGTTAATAACTCTGAATAGTTTTTAAACTTAGATCTTAAAGTCTAAGAATTAATAATTAGTTAGAGTTTTCAACTCTTATGTCAGGAGGCATTCAAACACACGTGTTCATTTTGATGGGACTCTAAAATAATAGTTAAATCAAGGACTGTTTGGCATCATTAAAATTGTGCCGGGTGATTCACGATGTACATTTATTTTGTATATGCCAGTTTTAATTTTCAAAAGGATTAACGTAGGACAGGCGCGGTGACTCACCCTGTATATTAAACTTTATCCTAGATCTGTTTTGTGGTTTTTACAACGGTACTGTTCTTTTAGTTTGCAAGCACTTTATTACCTATTAATTTGTATGATGGTAGCATTAGGATTCTGTTGGTAACGAAATATTTTTTATTTGAATTATCCAAGAACTAAGTATGGTTCCAATGTAAGCTGTAGGTCCGCATCACCTAATCCGCACCAGTCCTTGATTTCTGAAAGTTACGTCGTTAATTTGGAGACGATAATAAACATTTTTGGTAACCTAGAGTTTCATAGAGACTGTCAGCGACTGTTTCTGACTACTATGGGACTATACCTTATGCAGTTTGTCCAGCTTATTAGCTTATACGAACCATATCACATAAACTACGGACGCGATTTTTCAAAAATTGTGTACGTATTGTAAATACAGGGTATTTTCGACAAGTAAAATATTCTGAGAGTTATGTGACTTCCGGTTGTACCGAAAGTAAATAATAACTTCCTCAATTCAAGTGAAACACCCAGTATATTTCTATATATTAACCCGAAAGACGAATAATACCATCTGTGTACGAAACGAAAAACCAAGAAACAAAGATCTTTGTTTTGATTCATATATACCATATCTATAGGTATAGTAAGTAAATATATTAATTCTGCTTTTGAAAATTAGTAAATGTAAATAGTTAAAAATATATATTTTATTGTTAACATACTTAAAGCAATGAATCTGATAATTTAAGCCACCAGAACTAATCTCAATTATTTAATTACTTGTGGTTTCCTAAGTTGCAGCTAACCATTCTAGCAATTTAATGCTTTGATTTCTTTTTTGTGTAAGTGAAAAATTAAAAATAATAAAATGAAAGAAACTTCCTCTAAATAATAATTCAAAATTTCAGTATTAATGACTTTCTCGACAATTTGTTATGTATGACTTTTTTGGCAAAAAAATATCCGCACCCATAAAATTATATCATCCTAGGCAACAGCCCGCTTCAACCTTAGCCAACCCTAATCTGGGTATATACCTATTAAATTTAGGGACCCTGCCCTATTAATAGAAAATGTTATTCGTGATAATCAACATGACCTCTATTACCCGCAATTAACATCTACTGGTGTAGATGTATATAATAGTTGTAATATTTTTATTTTTTATAAAAATGCAACAATTTATAGGGTCCTAATTAAAATTATATAGTTGCGGCAACAAAATATTAACCACTCTACAACAAAAGACAAAACAACTTCTATTAAAGATGTTTTCAATATTTAGTTATTATATTATCCACTTTGATGCAAATTTCATCATCAGTTTCATTTGTTGCTTTTTCTTTATAAATAATGAAAAAATGCTCTCTTCATATACTGGTCCCGATTCTTATTTATTCATTCGGTCAATATTTTATATCAGTATCTTACGAAAAATGTATATGCTTTACTTGTTAAAATGTCATTGTCGTACAATATTGTATATCGTTCATACAAATTTAATTTATCTTTTGTCTATTCGAATATCTTTCCAGATGCGACCTATTTCTAGGTTTAAAGGTTTACATCTACTATCGAATGTTGAAAATTGCATGGTATTTCCACGACTACAACGATTATTAAACTCATAGTTCTTGATGCAGTACGTGCAGAAAATGGCAGTGTTTGTACATGTAAAATTTAAATATCGAGCGCTTCCTATTATTGACATTACTCCTGCATAATAATGCAGATCGCTATATTTGTAATAATAGTTCCATCTCTATTAAGATGATACAATCATAATATACAGACAGTGCCTTTCTACATATATTAATTTTTTTACAGGGTGGAAAAATGAAGCTATGTCGATATAAACTGTAATATTTTAAATGGGACACCCTGTATATTTTTGCATATTTGGAAACAACTCTTTTTAATGATACGGTCATGTAAGATTTTATGAGTCTGTCTCTAATAATAAGGTAGATAGGCCCAAGGAAGTGGGCCATAAGAACGATGTGTTGCGAAATACCTACTTTAAACCTAGCAAGATATCTATTTTCATTTTCTAGTACATTGCTCTTATGGCACACTGTGTTAGGCATATATCACTTATTATTAGAGATAGACCAATAAAACTTTAAATAGTGGTATTCGTAAAAATGAGTTCTTTCCAAGCATATGTAAAAATACACGTTGTCCCATTTAAAATATTCAAGTTCATATCGACGTAGTTTCATTGAATCACCCTGTACAAAATTTAAATATTTATGAAACAAGACCTAAAATAAAAGAAAATCAACGATTCGAGCGATTTTTAATCGAATTTATCTACTACTTTCCGAAAGCGCTGTATTATATGTATCATATTTATTTAACAGGAATATCCTTAGGATAGTTAATTTATTTAAAATTATACTTTTTCAGGTAATTTCAAAAATTGTTAGATTTATTGATGATCTGGAATGAAAAGTTGAAATTATAATAAAAATATTTCGCTTAATATGTTTAACAGAATTATCTGCTAAGACATTTGTTCCCATTTTTATAATTTTCTTATTGTAGTAAATAAATAAATAATTAGGTATATACATAAACTTTATATACCAACTTTTTGAGGTTGTCTTTCAAGCGGTTCAACAGTTTTCGTAGATAACAAACCAAACATAGAGACACCGCATAAGTTGTAAAATATTCAAATACAACTATTCAAATGCCACAAAATCCTATTTTTTATGAAATATCTTAGGAGGGGAACATAACCCTTTCCAGGACCTACTTATTTAGCTATGGTTCTACAAGTTTCATAGATGTAGACGTGTTATTTTCTTGACATATGAATCGCGTGAAATATGAGACGGAGAGGACTATTCGTTTTGTACTTCCAAATGTGCTATGTGAATTGACGTATTTAAGCAGAAATAAATGCACGTATTGTTTTATATGAGTTTTTAAATATTGTTCATCATAAAAAGCGGTATCTAGGTTAAATTCATTCAAGGAATTCTTTGAATTCCTGATGAAGTTTTGTGCTTTAAAAGACAAACAGATTCAGTCAGTACCTACTTCTTACTTTTTTTGGTACATAATATACTAATAAAAACGTAATTTTCATCTCTTAGAGGAGGTACCTTTTTAGCGAAAACAGCATAATTCTATCATTTTCACAGTCCATATAGCTTTATGACTGGTCACTAGCACAGCATCATTCCTTCCTACGTAGGTAGCACTCTAATGGATTTTCAATGTCTTTGAACATATGGACTTGCGCGACTCTCTTTCAACGCATATGGTCTGTGACATTACATTTGATAAAACAGGTATCTTATTTTTACCGACTTAAAATATTATCCCACCACTTCTGCGAAGCTAATATTAAGTTATCACGGCCATTTTCAGCATCACATACGTATATCATGAAATCAACACTGACACAGAATTAATTGCTGGCTCCGAATCAGAATGGGTATTCCTTTTCTTTGTAGAAGATTGGATATTATTACGATATCCTCTTTGGAAAAGAACTGATGTGGTCAAGATTATTGTTGTTCAGGAATCAAAAATTCTCTGTACCATTTCTATTGCTATGATTTTTCGTTTAAAATGTTCAAGATAGTTATAACTATAATAATTGTGAAATACTGAATTAAACATATTTGCTATCATGTAACCCGTCTATGTAAGTGTGATACAAGCATTATTATATCTTTGATATTCATGTAACGACTGAACTCACGATCAATCCGAACGAGTAACTCTCGTGTAGCTAATAACAGCCCAAGAATGGTGTTTGCAGTATTTATTAAATAAATCAATATGCTATATCTACATTGTTTTATAGTTTACTTATATCAGTTTTTAATTTGTATCGTTTTATAAAATATTTTATTTAATAATATTATTAATTCACTAAAATATAACTACAAGCCTATTAAAGTATTTTTTTTATGTTTAGGTACCTGGTTCCTGAAGCAACACCACGGAAAAGGGATTCCAAATTAACAACCCTATACGGTAAATCTTTCTTTTAATTTACTGGAAACGTTATCGCCTCATCCAATTTAATACAGAAGAATGCCTGTGATTAAAAGAAGAGTTTCTTTATACACACCATTTTGTTTTAGCTTTTTAATTCCAGTCGCGTATTTCAGCTGATTAAAATTTAAATTTTCAAGATTAATATGATTTTTTATATTTAATGCATATAGTTAGACATTCGGAAATGATACACTACATAGATTTAAATAAAATTATAGTTTAAAAAAGCAATGTGTTTAAGCTTTCCGGTTAAGTTTATCTCATAAAGTTAAGTGGATTTATTCGATCGGGTGGCATCATACCTGATCAAAAACAATTCATTTTCTAACTGTATATCGTCTATTTCCGAATTAGAATTTGATTTTGTATTTTATTATTTAAATTATATATAAAAACTGAAAACACCACTATGAACATAATCCAGAGGGACAGAATACGGCAACGTTAGAAAGCATAGAATACAGTTTTGTAGGTTATGTGAAACGAATGATATTAGTTTCACGACTCAATTCGATACGTTTATTCAAAATTTATTGTTTGTCCGATTTGATCCGATTTGAGATTGGATTTGAGATTTGATCAGCTTTCAGTGTCATTATCGCTTTGAAATTGTAATCCGTTCAAATCAATCCAATCCACTTTTGAGAAGATCCAAATCTACAAGTTTACCTTGTAGATTTGCCTCTTCAAAATATTCGGAATCATACTTCCTCATATCAGAAATATAAAGGTTGAAAACACAATACTCCAAATGACTAAACTGAAATGCTTCCTCAAAGACATTTTACGTGAAACCTAATATTAATCTAGATAGATTGTTCTTCCAGGACTTGTCGTACACAGTGTATAACGGTTATACGGTGAGGACATAAAGTCCGTCTCCCCCCTTTCTAATTTTTGAACCGCTGGACATATTGTGATGAAATTTGGAATGATAATATATGACTAAATTCTGCATTTTTTGACACATCAATGACAGCTCTGAATGTCAAAGTGACAGCTGGGCGCACAATACGAATATTTTTTTAATAGAAATGGGGGTCGAGTAATAACTCATTTTGAAGCTATATTTATGCTCAAAACATTCCTCAATTTTGAGAAAATTTGGTTCAGTAATTTCCAAATAAAAATCAGTAATATCAGTTTGTAACATAATCTTGTTACCTATTAAAGTGTCATTGTTGATTGTTGCTCGACAGTAAATTTTTGCTCGAAATTGTCTAGAATGGCTCGCTCCTTACAAGATAAATTTGAAGCGGTTATTATTTTTGGCGAAGCTAACCGAAATTACCATGCTGCTGTTCGTATGTTCAACGAACGCTATCCGGAACGCCAAATATGCAGAAAATATTTACGAAAGCTAATTTCAAAATTTAAAAATGATATAACGTAGAAATCGATATTACTAATTTTTATTTGGAAATTACTAAACCAAATGTTCTCAAAATTGAGGAATGTTTTGAGCATAAAAATAGCTTCAAAATGAGTTATTACTCGACCCCCATTTTCATTTAAAAAAATATTCGTATTGCGTGCTCAGCTGTCACTTTGACATTCAGAGCTGTCATTGATGTGTCAAAAAATGCAGAATTTAGTCATATATTATCATTCCAAATTTCATCACAATATACCCAGGGGTTCAAAAATTAGAGGGGGGGGGGGACTGACTTTATGTCCTCACTGTATATATATTATGTATATATGACCAAAACTTCACAAGAATAAAACAAAATGGAGACAGGATATTTTAGCAACGGATAGTAAATTATTATAAACAAATGACAAACCAAAAATGTGATTTGTTTTAATTATTTTAGATGAATAATTTAATTCCTGCAAATCTAATTTAAAGTGACAAATTGCTTGGACGTTGAACGAACAAGTTTAAAATTCCGCTTTTATAAAAATGTAAATAAATTAGAATTATGCAAAGAGGTACAGGAAATATAATAGGAAATTTTCTAAAAATAAACGGTTTGCACATCCGTTATCTTTTATTAAAATGCATGACAGGGCGTCGAAACTTAGTTTAAGAACTATTATAAGTTTTCCCGGTGAGTTTTTCATTTTCCTCCATTGTGACTAGATAAAGAGGACGAAAAGTTTGGTGACCCGTGACATAAAGGAAAGTAAAATCGTTTGTTAAAAGCTTATTCAATAAGATTGCTTTGGATGTTCAGTTGAAAATCTTTGAACTCGATAAAGTTGTAATTATCGAGGTGACAAACTCGAAATTGAATTAATAGTGGAAATCTTGTAGAGTTTCTGCCCTGTTTCTTTCCGCAAAT
Source organism: Pogonocherus hispidulus (assembly GCA_963924545.1). Lineage (NCBI taxonomy): Eukaryota > Metazoa > Arthropoda > Insecta > Coleoptera > Cerambycidae > Pogonocherus > Pogonocherus hispidulus. Next base: position 19,442,682 of record OZ004696.1, read on the forward strand.
CGTAAAAACTTTTATAAAACGATATTGAGTTATACATTTAACGAGATTAAGTAACGAGTGATTAAGTAACGAGATTAAGTAAGTTGTGTATATATATATATATATACGAGTATACCGTGAGGACATAAAGTCCGTCCCCCCCTCTAATTTTTGAACCGCTAGGTATATTGTGATGAAATTTGGAACGATAATATATGACTAAATTCTGCATTTTTTGACACATCAATGACAGCTCTAAATGTCAAAATGACAGCAGGACGCGCAATGGGAATATTTTTTTAAATGGAAATGAGGGTCGAGTAATAACTCATTTTGAAGCTATTTTTATGCTCAAAACATTCCCCAATTTTGAGAACAATTGGTTCAGTAATTTCCAAATAAAATCAGTAATATCGATTTCTACGTTATATCATTTTCAAATTTTGAAATTAACTTTCGTAAATATTTTCTGGATATTTGGCGTTCCGGATAGCGTTCATTGAACATACGAACAGCAGCATGGTAAGTTCGGTTAGCTTCGCCAAAAATAATAACCGCTTCAAATTTATCTTGTAAGGAGCGAGGTATTCTAGACAATTTCGAGTACAAATTCACTGTCAAACATGACAGCAACAATCAGCAATGACACCTAATAGGTAACAAGATTATATTACAAACTGATATTACTGGTTTTTATTTGGAAATTACTAAACCAAATTTTCTAAAAATTGGGGAATGTTTTGAGCATAAAAATAGCTTCAAAATGAGTTATTACTCGACCCCATTTCCATTTAAAAAAATATTCCTATTGCGCGCCCAGCTGTGACTTGACATTCAGAGCTGTCATTGATGTGTCAAACAATGCAGAATTTAGTATTATATTATCGTTCCAAATTTCATCACAATGAACCCAGTGGTTCAAAAATTAGAGGGGGGGGGCGGACTTTATGTCCTCACTGTATACTTTCCGGTGGAGTTATCAATATTCAATATATCAATACCGGGTTTCCCATTTCATTTGACTAATGACAATTAACATGGGCTATTACATTTCATTGAATTTTATATTCCCAGGGCACACTATGAGAAATATTGCTAACGAGATCAGTTGTTACACGGTGGAGATACTTTTTGTTGTATTACTTCACTGTAACTTGTAGGAATATCGATGATAACAGCTGTTCACTATATATATATATGGGTTGAGGGGCTAAACGTAATTTTTTGACAAAGGAACGGTCCCAAGCGAATAGTGAATGTTGCTTTATTACACTATGATTGTCTATCACCAATTGATAATAGAAGTAGTTGTAGAAGTAGTCTCATAACACTAATGTGATTATTATCCAGGTTCCACCGTATAGTATACGGCATCAACTATTAGGCATATCTACAGTGAATTCATAAAGACCCGCATAAATTCATTATTTCAGAAACGGTAAATTTTTTGAAAAATCGCTCAGACGTCGATTTTCTCTTATTTCTGCACATGTTTTGCATATATTATTTTTTTTACAGGGCGACTCAATGAAGCTACGTCGATATAAACTTTAATATTTAAAATTGAATCCCCAGTACTGTTTTACATATTTAGAAACGACTCTTTTTTACGAATACGCTCATATAAAGTTTTAAGGCTCTATCTCTAATAATAAGGAAGATATGCCCATAAGGCATATCTCCCTTATTATTAGAGATAGACAAAAAAGTGCGTCATAAGGGCAATGTGCTAGAAAGAGATTATCGATTCGTTGCTTGGCATAGTTTTTCTCCAATACATCGCTCTTATGATACACTTTTTTGAGCATATCTCCCTTATTATTAGAGATACCATAAAACCTTATATGACCTTATTCGTAAAAAAGTCCATCTATCCAAATATGTAAAACAGTACTGGGTTTGTAGTGGCGAGATACAGTGAAATACACTGCAGTGCCCTCTTTGGGTCTTTGCTACTACCTGTCTGACAATTATTGTCTAATTGACAGACAGATAACGATCTGCAGAAAGCAGATGCCATTACAGCGACCTCTATTGTCTTTGAGGAAGACAATCCTACTTAATTATTGGAAGGAGATGCCGAAAACAACTACTCCACGGGAAATATGCCCCGACTGGCGTTGCATTACATTACATCCATGGAGATGTTGATGTAATGCAACGCCAGTCGGGGCATATTGCCCGTGGAGTAGTTGTTTTCGGCATCTCCTTCCAATAATTACAGTACTGGGTGTTCCATTTAAAATATTAAAGTTTATATTAACGTAGCGTCATTGAGTCGCCCAGTAAAAAATTTAATATATGTAAAACAAATGTAACAACTTTTACCATTTTTCAAAAACATTACCATTTCCAAAATAATGAATTTATACGGGAGTTTAATGACTCATTGTATAAAAATAAGCCTATAAAAATAAACCCAATTGAAATTTCGCTCTTACATAACACAAATAATGAGAGAACTTGCTGCCGTATTTAAATTTGAAATTTGAAATTGGCTTGAAATGGTTTGAGAAAGCTGACAATTACGGTTACCATTTAAAAACATATGATCCTTAAATATATCGAAAACGAGGGGGCATACATTTTTTATCACTGCTGAATTCTACGTAAAAATCTGCATTAAAAACTCTTTTAGACGAGCTGTATCTTTAAAGGTCTCGGAGATAATCGAGAATAAAGTTAAAATCCATTTTCTAATTTGAATGTGGAATTAAGCTCCCCAACTTTGCTGATTTAACAGACTTTGTAATTCTTATAATAATAAACTTACCTACCCAAATAGTTTCGAAATGACAAGGTGATTTCTTTCAGAATTTTTTTTTCTATATCAATAAAGCGTTGATCGCTATTCTTAAAACATTAAATCATTTTCATTAAAAGTAACGTTATAATAAAAGTTTATAAACAACATGTTTATTGACAACGAAAATGTGAACCAAGTAATTTTGTATATTTCTACTCGTTTCTGATGTCAGCCCTAATCGCATTTTTCAAATCCTCTGCGTCATCCAAATAATACTCGTAGGGACCACATTTTAAATCAATCAATGAGTGTTAAGTCTGGTGGCTTGAGGTCGCTTCAAATCCACAGGTTGAGAAGACACTAAATCTAAATTTTCTAAGGCCTCATATTAGAAATATCTGGAAATAAAGTAGCTAATGCCGGAATCTCGAAGCCCATAACATCCAAGCAACCCTCGGTGATCCAACTTTCGTCCAAGCAATATAGCCCCACTAGTACGTCTTTTTTAAGCTAGCCCAAATATTTTGCGATACTGGGGTAAGAACTGCTTCAAGGAAGGCCTGGCCGTGTAGCCTACTGGCCTGGAATTATTGTTGTCAATTAATGATTCTGAACTTTTGTTGAAACATTACCTTCAAGTTAATTATGTTTTTGTGCAACCGAGGTCCCTAGTTTTTTCTTAGGAAAAAAGGTTTCTAGGAAAATCACTTCATAATTTCTAAATGGTATGGGTTGCAGATCCCACTTATGTGATATCAACGTACTCAGACAAGTAAGCTCTGTCGAATTCTGATGAAAACTGGGAATTGCTATTTTCAGAAAATTATCATGATCTCATGTCCAAAACAAGTTAATGCAAAATTGCACAAGATTGTTAAAAATTATCATCTACAAAAATAAAAAAGGGCTTTCTCCCTATTATCATTTGTGGCACAAGAAACAGAATATCTTTGATTGATGATGCTTCTAAAACGGTTCGTTTTAGGTATAAGGCAATGTTACACATTCACCCTAATATTTTATGAACAATACAAATAAGGAAAAATAAATATGAGTTTTTTAAATAGCAGTCCACAGTTACCCCGAGTACCAATTCTGAAATATTTCCGAATTTTCTTATGGCACATGTTAGTCTAGAATAAATTTTAATCTGAACTGTAGTTTTCTTTAATTCATATAAATTAAAAAATAAACTTAAAAGAGTGCAAACAGTCCAACATCAGTTTTCATTTTTAACTTTTTCTGAACTTTCTTGACTAAATATTCACGTTTATTACACAAAACAGTTCAAATTCATAGTTTGTTTCTTTTGGGATTACACCACCTGTAAAATAACAAAAGGCAGAAAACCAGAAGTATACAAATTAATTATTCAAAGTGTAGTAACAAGGCAATGCCCCAAAAAACCACTGTATTAACGTGTGATAAATTAATATTTAATATATTGATTAATTATTAATTAAATTATTTGATTATTTGATTAATTTATTACACGTTAATACAGTGGTTTTTTGGGGCAAACTTTAGAAGTTTGCCTTGTTACTACACTTTGAATAATTAATTTGTATACTTCTGGTTTTCTGCCTTTTGTTATTTTACAGGTGGTGTAATCCCAAAAGAAACAAACTATGAATCGTCAAAATACACCACAAATAAGTTACAGACATTATATACAGTTCAAATGTTATCACTGAACTATTTACACCTGGAATTCGTTCGAATATGCTTTTGACCTAGTATCAATCGAGGTATTTCTTAGAAATATTTAGAATTAAATATTTGCATTCTGGAGCATTGAAAGAATAATCCTTGGGAACGAATAATAAATCTCGCGGGCTGGAATGGTAAATTATGGATGAGAGGATTCATATGTTTAAGATTTTTGTCGTTAATTCTTTATGTATATACTGAAGCGTACATTCGCGTTTTTTTATTAGAAAATAAAGTTTATTTTGTGGAAGAGTATTTAGTTTTATTTTTAATGGAAATACATATTTGATACGCTCTAAACTAGGTCACAAAACTGTCAAATATTCATATTTTAATTAAAATATCACTGTTTTGAAATTATAATGTAGTATCAGAATTTAAATATTATAAATAAGCCATTAATTTAGATATATATTTAAAGATTAGTTCTATTATTCAAAAAACTAAGTCAGTAGACTATGTCATTGCGAAAATACCGAAGGGTGTCTATTATTAGGACTCTTTCCTCTACTATTTTCATCTAGTAGATCATTTTAGTAAACTTTGTATGCAAATTTTCAGATTTCAATTCAGATTAATTTCCCAGATACGGATAACTGCTTATCGTAAACAATGAGAGAGTCGATTCGACAAATCATAGATACAGAGTTGAGTTAAAGTTGAGTAGGATATATGCTACGGCTATATGCATTATATAAATTTCTACTTACTTTCCTCAATTTCTCATTTACAAATAGTTGCTAGTCAATAGTCGTCAATCAAAAATTCAGTTTTAAAGAATAATCCTATTACTATTACAATACTTAACCCAAGAATGCAATATAATTGTCATCTTCATAAGATGAAATTTACTCATATTTTATCTAGAAAACGTTTTTAAATAAAATAAATGAACTAGCTAATATGCAACACTTAATTAATTAACATTTCAGGAAGAACTTCGGAAACTCAATTTTTGTTAGGTATTTCAGTAAAGTTAACAGAGAGAATAATTTCTAATTACGACGTCATTAATTTAAATGCATTTGCCGACTCAGGCAGATAATTACATGAGTACCTACAGAATTCCAAAGTGTTACTGGTAGTAAGTTGCTAGGATTATGATTGTGAACTAAAACTACCTACCTACTATTCGGATAATAAATTTATTACTGGCAATTTATACAGTTTAAATAGTTCAATTGTTCTGCAGGATAGGTAACACACTCTCTGCTAATTGGGTTTATTCTTAAAATTGGATCTGATCCCATAGTTTGTTTTCAAACTTCACTAATAAATTAAGCTAATTTTATGTGACAAATCCTAGGAAAAACTTTACAAACATATTTTAAGAAGCTATGATCAAAATTATGTATCAGTTGAGCGCTTACATCAGTATTCATATGACCTTTGACATGTAATCTAGTTATTTATTCGAATGAGATGTCGAAAACAGCTACTCCACGGGCTATGTACCCTGATTGGGGTTGCATTACTCCGGCACGACACTGGTCGCTTTCATACTCGTCAGAGTGTCATCAGTAAAGGAATCGATGAACGATGATGCTACATGATTACCTAAAGGGCATCTGGCATTTTAATTGTTTTGAAAAACACAGTAGTTCCCTCTTTTGATCTGTGCTACTATCCATCTGATAATTATTGGCGGTGGCATTACAGCAGTGACCGCTATTGTCTTTGAGGAAGACAATCCGACTTACTTGTTTGAAGGAGATGCCGAAAGCAACTACTCCACGGACTATGTGCCCCGACTGGCATTGCATCGCCCCAGCTTCTCCACGAAGGTCACATCTTTAATCGAAATCAACCACCAGGGACTGATCAGTTTGACACTTATTATGTACCGGGTTTTCCAACGAAATGACTCACCCCCTGTATCTTTTTTATTTGTGGTGCTAATAAAAAAAGTTTTATACAAAAGTTTTATAGTTTTTTACGAGCTTTTCAGATATGTAGTTGAACAGCCAAAACGAGTGCAGCTTAAAGAATATGAACCTAGGTTCAATTTTTTTAAATGGAATACCCTGTATATTTTTTGATTATTGCATTCTACGGGTTTTTCTGATTTCAAAAATATATATGTGCTATAATCGCTGCAACGGTTGTCATTTTAAGGAGCTTTTTTATAACACGTTTTGGAAGCAATTACTCCTATTTGAAGCCTTCTCTCTATCCAAGGCTAATTTGATAAATGAACAATGTCTAAGACAGCTGCAGCTTCTGTATTATAAAAAGGCTCCATAAAATGACAACTGTTGCATCGATTATAGCACATATATATATTTTTGAAATCAGAAAAACCCGTAGAATGCAATAATCAAAAAATATACAGGGTATTCCATTTAAAAAAATTGAACCTAGGTTCATATTTCTTTAAGCTGCACTCATTTTGGCTGTTCAACTACATATCTGGAAAGCTCGTAAAAAATTATAAAACTTTGTATAACATTTTTTTTATTAGCACCACAAATAAAAAAGATATAGGGGGTGAGTCATTTCGTTGGAAAACTCGGTACTCATCAGAGTGCCCTAGGTAGTGGATTCGATGAACATTGTTACAACATGATTGTCTAAAGTTATAACCGGAAGTGACAGGAAGCCAAAAATATTTTTAAAGAAGTCAAGGCCATCTATTAGCTACCCATGTAAATTTTCAAAATTGTACCTCTACTGGTTCTCTATATACAGATCGATTAAGCTCGTCGTGACATACCCTGTACTATAATTGACACACCTTCTGCTAAATTTAGAAAACGATGTGAAGAAGAATATAATTTTACACCAAATAAGTGCAAACCGAATCCTGATTAACAAAAATAGCTTTCACCTCCCACCGATTTCAGTATAAAAATCATTTCCGCTTCAGCAATTTGTTGTCGTCTATCTGAAAGTTATATAGAGGTAACTTAACCATCTAGATAGTGCTTGCAGCCTAAAATAGCACCCCAAAATGTTTCTCCGATTCATTAGTATCCAACCTATAAACGTAAATGGGTTATTGCTAAAATGGACCTTTGAATGTGTGACGGTAAAGGCACATGGCCCCGTCCACATCCAGGCCGCCTTTAATCTATGTTAAAAGTGAGTGTATAGGGCCATATGGCTTACGATGAGGCCCGTGAAATGCTTTTCTTTAATAATCATTAACGTTTAGTGCTATTTTCTTAGACGGAATTAATGAGGGTCTCACAAGGACGTTTATCGGTTATAACTGAGAATATTATTCCTACATGTTAAAGGTGTCTGAAAGGCCAACTCTAGAGATTCAGGTAAAAGCCATATGGCCTACATAGGTCAATGTGAAATTATTAATGGTATGTTTCAAACCCTAGAGCAATAATTAGAATACGGCAGAGAATCTATTATAGGTGTATGTATAGTGATTTTGAAGGGAAGTTATGGAGGGAGCTACACGGAGAAAAGCAATTTATTCATTTAATAATTTTTTTCACTGCTTTTCCCCTAATAAAATAATATGTTGTTTAAATGGTTTAATCTTGCAAAGATAAAACCACTGGTTTTATTGGTTTATATTGGTTTTATATGGTTGGTTTTATCATTGACAAAACCAAGTTTTATCTAATGATTTTTCTTGCAAAGATATATGTTTTGGAAAGAAAAGTGAAGAAAGAAAAAGCAGATTTTTCCTGTAATGATTACATCTCATTATTAAGCTTCAATCAATAGGCTTTCAGTAGTCATAGCTGAAGCACGGCGTATATTAATTTTAAACTCATCTCTAAAACATCAAAAAATATTAACTTGTAATACCACTAGAGGTCAAATTATATCCGGAAATTTTTTAGAGCTTACGAATATTTTGACAATTATTATAATTTGCTGAAAATATTCATTTATCATTATTCATTATTATTATCATTTCATAAAGTCACGATGTCACTTTTTATTATGTCAAAAAAAGTGTTATATTTCTACTGTAGTACCTTCCACGATACCACAGCAGGAGAAAATTTCCCAAGAAATACCTAGGTTGTCATGGCAACGTTAAGAAATGCTCCCATTTTATTGTTCAACATATTAGGCGTAAAATGTTCAGTAATTTTGCTTTTATACACTAAAATGAAAAAACATATCCGCAAAAATTGTTCTGTTGGGATAGAAACGACCTAAATTTGATACACCTGATTAGTTAAAAAGTGGAGGTGTGAAGTTTTCGATACAATTATTGAAATTTTGACAATAGTTTCATCCCTGCAATTATTCAGTTATGTCGTTGACTATACGCGATTCATTTTAAGATCGAAGCGCCAAAACGGCAATAATCTATACTAACCTACGATCCCTGGCACTGACGTTTGAAATTGTATTCATCAAGAATTTGTTGTCGAGAACTTTAAACCAGGTAAAAAGCTTGTAAAACTATTTTGAAAGGAGTAAGTAGTGATATAAAATTATAATATATTTCAATATTTTTCGAGCGTTTAATCTGAAAATGAAACTTAACCTCAAATTATGTCAATTTCTTTATTGGACATATTTCATACATACCTTTAGGGAAATAGTCATTCTTAGAGAAAAGTAAAGAGCACACACTCTACTTTGCGTTCTTTAGCTTCTTTATCCATACTTGTCTCCTATAACTTTTTAATGCCCAACTTATAGTTTGCACGATAGCTCCAGATTTTCCCGCTTTTGGAAAAGTATGAAACTGATTTCGTAGTTTTTCTTTGTACAAGAGGAACAATGACGCTCACAACAATAATGATTCATATCTAATCAAAGCAATTAACTAATATAACAACGGATATTTCAAAATTCACAATAGACATACATACGCAAGACTCAACCAAATACCCACGCGTTAGTTGTGCGTGCCGCCACTAGGTAGCGTATTGCTTAGCAAGAATCGCGTATACATTGTGGATATAAATATGATGCGTAAACTTAGGTAGTGTAAAATAGTGTACATGGTTTTCAGTGTAAGTATGCTGTGTTTGGTGGTTTTAAGGGGCATACTGCAAGGCAGCCACCAATCTAGGAGCCGTTTTGGACACCGCTATTCGTCGTAGGGTTGCGCTGTAACTGCTACATCTTTCAATCAACATCATATTTAAAAGTATTTAAATAATAATTGTAGTTATAGGTACCCATAAAATGTAGTTTGCGATTTCTGACTTTTTAGGGTTTTAATGTTATTAATAACGACAAAAAAGGTAATAAATGGTTACATGTATATTATTATCTTATATTGTATATTCATCTGGTCCCATAAGTAATTTGAGTAATAGATTCAACTTTTTTTAATTAAAAAAAGACTAACTGTTTACAATCCCTGGGGCTCTGGTAAAATTTACACGTGATGGTATTTTATTATGACATGTGCATTCACCGCTAATATGCTAGATGATAACACGACCTAATTTTGTAACATCGAGTTAATAATGAGTAGTAAACACGAAGTGACACCTAAATCGAAAACCGGCATTTTAACATTTATAACAAATTAAGTATTGTTTTTACCACTCACTCATTTAATATATATAACTTTTAGTGGGGTAAATTCACTAATAAACTTAGATATTTTCTTTGGTAAGAGCATTTCACGATCAAATATATAATCTATACTTCATAAATAGTTATAGTTATTTGTGCAAAAATTACATATTGTGACATACTTCTAAAAATATAAAAAATATTAGAAAATAGAAACCTCCGTGAAAAGAGGATCAGTCAGGGTTTGCCATTTTTTAAATCTATAGGTATTGATTAACAAAAATAAAATTATCACTGAAAAAGACAGATTTATAAACAAAAAATATACATTCCCTTTTCTTTGACGTTTTCACATTAACAACTGGATTGCAATCCTAATTATTTATCAGTTTCCCAAATTATGAATACGTCAATTTCCCCAGGCATTTAACGGAAAAGTTGATTAACTTTAAATGTTATAAAAAGAAAAATGCAAAATCTACCTTGCAACCCGGAAGGATACTATAACAAGAAAATAATGCCAAACTATCAGACTTCGTTTCAGTTAAAGATTTACGGAAAATGATTTTGAATCGTTTGTTTATAGGTACTATCATCAGCTATGTATCGCAATGGATAAGGCGCATTTAATTACTGAAAAAACAACACAGTTTATGTGAATTTATAGCCCATTATCTACAAATTGAAAAAAAAATCTGCCAAAAATCTTTACAATCGACTACCATTTTCCCCACGAATGAAACACGAAACGTAGTGTACCAAAAAGCGTCATCAGTTTTCACTCAAATATCCTGAGATTTAGTCTTGATCAAATATCACGTTAAATAACTGTAAGTTAATTACGCTTTTGGCAGATTACATTAGTTTTCCTTTAATTCTTGGCTAAATAATAACGGCTAAATATAATTTTTAAATCTGTGTAGTTGACACACAAATTTGATTACTATTTGATTTGCTTACAAATAAAAACTTTAGGTACACAAATGACATCGTGGAATAAGAAGTATGTGATTTCTTTTTAATATAAGAAGCAGATATATTATAGTTAAATATAAATGTGTACATTTTACATAGTAAATTTGTATAGTATTTCGAAGAGAATTTCATATAAAATATACGGCTTCGTATTTCTAATAAATTGTATCCTTCAGTAAATCTATATTCTGTAAATGTTTTAATAAAATTTTTCACTTGAACTTAACGAATTCTAACACCAACTCTTTTAATTATATGCAAACAGAAAGAGACGCTGCCGTGCTAAGCCTGAAATATAATGAGATTTGTTCTCAAATCCTGTTGGAATATCCAGTGAACAGTTTTAATCAATTCTCATATTAATCCAACTCATTAAATATACGTACTATAAAACTGATATATCCTATAGATTATGACATGTTCGACCATATCCATCACTATATCATAATTAAATAGACCCAGAACAATGATGTTACCTAAAAGTGAGACATAAAGGGGCTAATATTTTGCTAGCTATAGAGTTAGGAAGACATACCGGTTTATTTTTAACACATTTTTATTAACATGACCTGTAAGTTCATAACATTGTAAGCAAATGTTGCAACTTACACCTATTTCTAATTGTCGTATCGATTTGCAAACTTGTGTAATTCTGGTTACAATATAGTCATATATGGAATAATATGGCCCCGTTTTTTTAACTTTTTAGTGCGCTACTCATAAAAACCCTACATGTTTCACTACAAAGAAAAACAAAAATGAATAAGAAAACAATTTCCAGTACACGACTGCTGAAAATTTATTGCCAACTTGTAATTATGATAAAGCTGTCTCAAAATTTTTGGCAATTGTCACTGTAACCCAGCCGTCTATAGATTGACAATAGGAGGAAGAACGATGGTGTTACTACTGTGCGTTTCACGAAGTTGTATCCCGGATTGGAATGTTCGGATTGTTAGAATTCGCTGGCAAATCCTGTGGGAGACTTGCACGCGCGCTTAAATCACACCACCTCCATTTGTATCGGTCCGTAACCGAGATGTGTCAATGCATTGAATTTAACTAATAACATAACGGCGCTCCATACGTTGGAGATATATACTAACATTCCAATCCGGGATACAACTTCGTGAAACGCACAGTATCTCTACTGTTGTCGCTATCGCTCTAGTTGGTCGTCGTACCACCCCTCGCCCTGATGGTACCTATGTTCCATCACCAGTATTCGCAATCACAAAACAAAACGTGTCCCCAGTAGGCACCTATTTTCACACCTATGTAGGAAGACATCGCTTGTTTATAACTCCTTCTATTACTTTAGAGTTTCCTCAGTATTGCTTTTGTTTTTTCATCGAGAGTTGTTGATTTTACATATCCCTAATTGAAGCGCTAGTGTTATGGGTTGTTTAACTGTGTTCCTTGTGAAAATAATTATTATTATAGGCAAATTATACCTATATACAGGGTGCTTCAAATTCGATGCAATACATGGGGATCTCGGAAACGGTAAGAGATACGAAGTCGGTTAAATGGAGGCAAAGTTGCGTATTCAGGGAGGCAACATAATGATGAAAAGAGATCAAGGCTAACTTGATTAGTTTTCGAAATATTTTGAAAAAACCGAAAAGTTCGATTTTTGTTTTTGTTTTTTGCGGGCCTATTTGATGTTGTATTCAAAAATAAAGAGCACTTTTCTATAGCAACTTTTTGCCCTTTTTCGAATGGTGTTAGTGAATTTTCCGAAAAACGTTTCGTTTCCCGGAAACCAACATCAACTTAATTTTTTTAAATACGGACCTGGAATTTTTTTTCAATTTTTTGGAAGCATTTTTGTAACTTGATAGAATGCCGCCATAAAAGGAACCAGATTTAAACGTTTTGTCTAAGAAAAATCCATCATTAATAATTTCCCGTGGTCCTCTTAGATTTAGTTTTATCTAGGCAAACGTTTCTATGACAAACACATTTCAATGTTGTGTCAAGCACTGTCGGTACTTAAAAATGACTTTCAGCAATCTAGAATTTTTTAATTTTATTTAAATTTCCTCATAATTCAGAATTGTGCGCAGCTACTTAAATGAAACATTTCCAAACAGATAGATTGGAAATCATGGTGCTATAGAATGGCCAGAGAGAGCTCCTGATTTATCCCCATTAGATTATTTCTTATGGGGACGAACTAAAAATGTTTTATATAGGAATCAATATAATAACATTGAGGATTTGAGAAATGCCACTATTCGTGTTCTGAATGCAATACCTGCAAGGGAAATCGAAAGATCTAGTCAAAACTTAAAAAGACGAATACGCCTCTGCATGAATAATGACGGAGGATTATTTCAACATCTGCTTTAGAGTTTTTATAGTTTTAACATTTTTTGTTGTTTTATTCATTGTTTATTCAATTACATCAAAGCTTATAGTTGTTAATACGTTGTTTTATTATTAGCTTTTGTTTATTTATCGTAAATAAAAATGAAACCTCAAAAATATTATTCAATATCTAGAATTAACAGAAGTCGAAACAAAAATATTAATGATGGATTTTTCTTAGACAAAACGTTTAAATCTGGTTCCTTTTATGGCGGCATTCTATCAAGTTACAAAAATGCTTCTAAAAAATTGAAAAAAAATGCCAGATCCGTATTTAAAAAAATTAAGTTGATGTTGGTTTCCGGGAAACGAAACGTTTTTCGGAAAATTCACTAACACCATTCGAAAAAGGGCAAAAAGTTGCTATAGAAAAGTGCTCTTTATTTTTGAATACAACATCAAATAGGTCCGCAAAAAACAAAAACGAAAATCGAAATTTTCGGTTTTTTCAAAATATTTCGAAAACTAATCAAGTTAGCCTTGATCTCTTTTCACCATTATGTTTCTCCCCTGAATACGCAACTTTGCCTCCATTTAACCGACTTCGTATCTCTCACCGTTTCCGAGATCCCTATGTACTGCATCGAATTTGAAGCACCCTGTATACAGTGTAGCCCATTAAGAACCAAGACACCCTTCTAAAAAATTTTTGGTAAGCGCAATTCCAATGAATTTTTTTTGTATATATTAGCTTCCTAGATGTACTTTTTGAACCTATTACGATGGTCCAGCTGCTAATCCTCAGCCTACTACAATTTTTTTTCAATCAATTTTTTTAAAAGCTAGACATAATTCACTGACTCCTAACAGTACGTACTCTTCTGTTTATATACGCGTTATTAGAAGTTACATCTTCGAAAAGCTAATTGAAATTAATTTTGTTTTGCTTCCTTTTACAATAAATTATAAAGTGTGAAAGTATGAAGTATAAAATTGGTAAACGTTCTTCGTGTTTACTACAATCATTAATTATTATTTACAAATAAATAAATTCTAACCTAAGTTCTAATAAGTTCAAATAGTCACTTTTAGTGTATTACTACAAGAACAATTATAGTTGGTTCATATCTACAGTTCATTATTTTATAGGTCACTGCACTCTACAAGTAAAATAATCAATAGTCAATTTCTGACACACAACATATACGTACACTGTACAGAACAAGAACCTGCTAGATCCCCTACCAATTTCATTTATTACATTTTCTCACAATTTAGCTCACCTTGCTCCCCCACGCAAGAAAGTAGGGGCGTACTGCTCCCTAAAGACTCCCAATTGCGTACAAAAATGTTTGGTGTTAAATCCACCGTAAAATGGCAAGTTTATTACGTCACTGTTCTAAAAATATTCGAAAATGTAATGATGCGGTAAATAATACATTAGTTAGCAGTCATCAAAAATATAGGGAAAGTCTGAGCATAGCTGTGTAAAATATGTATTCAGATATGGATCCCCGGCGTAAAGCGCTTTATTTTTTTTAATGTGTAAATATATATATCCTACTGCTTGCATTTAAGGCATATTGCTAAATATTTTAATCGAATAAAAGACGTCAATTTTTTATCACAAAAGGTGGAATTTTAGTATTAACTTCAACGGGAGTTTCTGCAGAAGTATAAAATAATTAACAGAGTTTACTCTATAAATAACTGTAACTTAAACAATCTTAACGCGTGCTTTACTCAATCGAAAATTATATCAGACATGCGTATGAAAATATCATATGTGGATACAACTTCGACGAAGTCTTGTCATGAGTGTCTACGTTTATCTATCATATACAGATATTCACGCAAATCGGGTTTGAGACGTTTTTGGGATTCGGTTAACGATAAAAATCTGATTTTTTTATGGGGAGGGGGTTCGATTATTTCGGATCCAATGAAAATATTTTCAGGTTTGCATCACTTCCGGTTATACCGAAAGTAGACCACAACTTTGTTATTTCAAATGGAACACCCTGTACTTATATTATTGCATATTTGAATTTTACGGTCAATCTCAGAGAGTTTCATTAAATGTTCTTATTTGAAAACTTAGCCGTTTTCGAGATATTAATTGTTTTTATTAAAAATGAGACGAAATCGGATAATCTTTGGAAAGTAATATCTCGTTCTGTAAAAAACAAAATTTATTGAAATTTTTAATTGATAAATAAGGAAGCCTTCAAATAATAAAAGTTCAATGCCCAATATTTCGTCAATTTCAAACGGAACATCCGGTATTTTATTTCAACATAGGTAATATGTAGTAATGAATAATTCTGAGTCGATTGGTATTAGCATTCCCTATACTTAAAATTCATAATTTTGAAGTTATACGACGTTCCTCAAAATTTATCTAAAATTGCACAAATTTGCATAGATAGCTACGAATACCAGTTACCAAGTACAAAGAACAGTAAATATATTACTGTTTATTACTTATTATAAGCTGCGTTAACAAATAAAATTTCATTAAAGTATTAATATACTTTAATGAAATTTTGTAATTATAAACCACATTCCATTTGTGTGTGTGAACAGAAAAATATTTAGTTTTAATATTTTCACCACAACAGTTCTCCGTACAGCACGACATACATTTTTTATGTGCTGTATCGAGCGTCGAAGTTCAGTCACAGACCGCTGCGTTGCAGCTTCATCACAAGCGGAAGGGGAGGCTTTATTACGCTTTTAAAAGCTTTCATCATATAAATATTGTCTTATAATACAAAGGCACCGACTGCAATCTTTTGCAGAGCTTTCCTAGCGCAAGGCAAGAGCCCCTTCGTTCAGGGGTGGATTAAGGCATCTAAAAATTTCTCAATTATTAAAATATGATAATTGATAACTTTCATACGAAAGCGTAGAAAGGACATCGTGTGAAATAATTTTATAATTACCAGTTTAAACTGTCAATTATAGATATTTGTCAGTTTGATCTGGAAATTATGTATAAGTGACAGTTTAAACTGTCAATTATAGATATTTGTCAGTTTGATCTGGAAATTATGTATAACTGACAGTTTAAACTTGCAATTATGTATAATTGACAGTTTATAATTGTCAGTTTAATCTGGCAATTAAGTATAATTGACAGTTTAATCTGTCAATTATAGATAATTGCCAATTTAAACTGACAATTATCTATAAATGACAGTTTAAACTGGCAATTATGTATAATTGCCAGTTTAAACTGACAATTATATATAATTGCAAGTTTAAACTGACAATTATACATAATTGCCAGTTTAAACTGACAATTATACATAATTGCCAGTTTAAACTGACAATTATCTATAATTGACAGTTTAAACTGGCAATTATAAAAGGACATAGTGTGAAATAATTTTATAATTGCTTGTTTAAACTGTCAATTATAGATAATTGTCAGTTTGATCTGGCAATTATGTATAATTGACAGTTCAATCTGTCAATTATAGATAATTGCCAATTTAAACTGACAATTATCTATAAATGACAGTTTAAACTGGCAATTATGTATAATTGCCAGTTTAAACTGACAATTATATATAATTGCCAGTTTAAACTGACAATTATACATAATTGCCAGTTTAAACTGACAATTATACATAATTGCCAGTTTAAACTGACAATTATCTATAATTGACAGTTTAAACTGGCAATTATAAAATTATTTCACACGATGTCCTTTCTACGCTTTCGTACTTTCAGGTTACTTAAAATGAATAATTTTTGTTACAGCCGTTACATACAGATTTGATGCAATATCGCTATCATTATCAAAATATTCTAAGCTATAATTCACATACATAGGTATATTGTATTGTCTGTCTACAATGTTCTATTTTTGTCTGATGCATGATATATTTTACATATATCAGTTATTTTAACACGGATGTAGTTTTCCACATAACACCAAAACACTAGACTGCATTCGATGCGTGTTTCGCGAATCAAGTTGGCATCATCTGGAGATTATTAAAACTTTAAGTTTTAAAAACCAGTTAAAACCAGTTTTAATCATCTCCAGATAATGCCCACTTGATTGGCGGAACGCGCGTTGAGTGCAGTCTAGTATTTTGGTGTTGTGTGGAAAACTACGTCAGTGTTATCTTCACCTTTAAAAAACCCTTAAAAAAACGAAATTGTGTATTTTCCATTTAAGGGGCAGCAACTTTCACCTCTAAACCACACGCACCCCACGTTTGGCGCTCTGAAACGACTAACTAAAGTGTCTCTCTTAACCTGAACTAAATTTTGCCGATATTTTAATCAAAAAGCATTTGATTTGAGTATTTTGGTTATCGAAGTTATCAGTTCTATTGGTTCCGTTAGCAATATTTCACATAGTGTGCCTTCAGAATATAAAATTCAATAAAATGTAATAACCATGTCAATTCTCATTAGTCAAATGAGATGGGACACCCGGTACAGTTTAAAACATAGATTCTTATACTAATATAGTATTTTTTTAAATCCAAAAGATAAAGCTCACAAGTAGATGAGAGAACCATATCTGTTGCAAACGTATTATACTCGTATACTTGTTCTACATATTTTATTATGAGGGTAATTCAGAGATATTTGTCTATATTATCTTATTTGTCCCAACACTTTATGATTCATCAAAAAATATTTTGTGAATACCACCTGCAATTTGTGTTTTTCTTCTACAAAATAAAACCAAGATTTTTGTTTTAACAAATTATAAAACAAGGTCTTTGTTTTTATTGTATATAGGCATAATATTCTCAAAATAATTGTTTGATGATTGATTGAATAATAATAATAATTTAACCTAATTTCTAAAGTAAACCAACAATTTGATGCACCTAACTTTCAAAAAAGCTTGTATCTAGCTACAGATTATTGGTCCCCCTCACTGTAGTCAGCAGTCCAACAATTGATTGGCCTTAACTCCACAACAATTTTAATCCGGTGCTGCCTTCATTGTTACCTAAACATGCGTTCTTGAAAGGACAACATGGGTGGTTGATTTATTTTGTAACCCAATAAATTTATTAGCTGACACTGAGTTTGCTTTAAACTTTGTGTATGTTTTTAATAAAGTACCCTTAGGCTCCAATTTATACAACGTTAGTAATTTTTTGTATCCATTATAACATTTTCTTCTGACAGGAGGACATTTAATGACTTTCAAATTATTAAAATTATTAATCCTTTCTCATTTTTATGTAAATATATATATATATATATATATAGTGTAAATATTCTACGACTGTCTGAGTTAAGAAACAAAAATTCTAATACTGGACGGGGAAAACAGTCATGAAAAAGTTATACTCTTTTTATTTTTCAAGCTTTCGAAACTTTATTTGTTTCTTCATCAGGAAAATCTACAAGTGGATATTACAATTAATACATCAAAATAAAAGGTGAAAACACAGTACTTACTAATTTGAGATTGAATTCGAAGTCAGCAAACATGAGTGGTGTAATACGATGGTACACAATAATAAAACATTAAATAAAAACAGACTAGTTAAGATCAAACAAAAATTGCACTTATCTATGTTAAGGTAATTTGTTAAAAACTAGAAGAGAACTAAATCAGACAAATTGAAAGAAACGTCTATCATTGATGCGAATAGCTGTATTATAAAAACAACATGCAAAGAACTTCAAGCGTCGAAAAAAACAAGAAAAAACATTTATTAAAACTACTGACTTCGAATTCAATCTCAAATTAGTAAGTACTGTGTTTTCACCTTTTATTTTGATGTATTAATTGTAATATCCACTTGTAGATTTTCCTGATGAAGAAACAAATAAAGTTTCGAAAGCTTGAAAAATAAAAAGAGTATAACTTTTTCATGACTGTTTTCCCCGTCCAGTATTAGAATTTTTGTATATATATATATATATATATATATATATATATATATATATATATATATATATATATATATATATATATATATTTGTAAAATCGATAAAAATTGATTTCACAGATTGCAATATATATCTAATTATTATAAAAAAGCTCCAAGTAAAATTACTGGTTTCAGCAACATAATCTCTTAAGATCATAATTTGCATTATTTTTTAGGATAAGTGGAGTGCATATTATAATTCACTATAATAATAATAATAATAATAATAATAATAATAATAATAATAATAATAATAATAATAATAATAATATCTTTACCCCTCAGTCTAATCATAAGGATTATCCCAAAAGTCTGACACTTGTGTGGGAGGGGGGGCGGCATACGCGGGCCGCCTTTGCGCTTCAGGAACGACTTACGTTGGTAGGCCCTAACCACCATACAGTTATGGAATGAGGGAAACCTAGAAAACCTCAGTCAAACATCAACTGATTTTAATCTCTCACATTAACACCAAGTTGACATTCTTCCCATCCTAGGCCTTCACCAGGATGATTGCCAACCCATCCCTGCGAACAAGCCGTGATCTACGAGTAAACAATTTAATTAAAAATTGTTTGGTGGAATGGGGATTCGAACCCACGACCTCTGGGTTGAGCGATCGAGACAATAAACCCTGAGCCACCGGCTCACCACTATACCTATATAGGGTTAGTGGTTAGCCTTTCATACAAATGGGGTGTAGATACACAAATATTTTTATAATTTAGTGCTTTAGTTGTTCGACACGTATCATCTATCATTTAAAACTATTGTTTCTATCATTTATAACAGTTAATATTGAAATTAAGTGTAATTCGGCGCATAGTAATTATGAATATTTTATAAGAGTTCGTAAACTTTCATATCTCTTAGCGGGTGCCAAAAAATTATGTTAATCCTATCTGCAATTCTGCCGAGAATTGTTTATAAGAAGCTCACAGTTATTTTTTATATACTGGGTGTCCCATCGAAAAGTATCACATTTCGTCGCCTTATATCTCGAAAACTAAAAGAGATATCGGGATGCGGTTTGGACGGAACGACTTAGGATTTTCTAAGTTTTTTTTGGCACTGTTGCCAAATCTCCAAATATATTAGTAATTTTTTTATGGAATACGCTCCTCTTTGGAGTAAAATTACTTGCTTATATAAAATGGAACACCCTGTGTATTTTGCCATAATCAGAAAGCCTAATCACTCTACTTTTCAAAAAGGTATGCATTGTTTACATTATCTTGAGAATTGGAGCCATAAAATTAAATTTGTTATAAGTACTCTTATTTGGGTTATTACGAATGAAAAAAATAGGTACCTTCTTCTTTGTAAAGTTATTTTTAAGTTTTTGTACACTTATTTTAAATAAAATACCCTATATACTCGTATTTTAAAATTTTAAAATCTCTGATCAAACTTGATGTGGAACTTGACTGCATTTGCTTTATAAATGAAAAAAGATAGGGAGAAAAGAATAATTCTTTAATCATCAGTAGGAACGAGTTTTGTTAACAATAACAACAAAGCACAATGACAGTAATGAAAATAACAGATAAAATAATCAAAATAACTGTAAATAAAAACTACTTGAATAAGTTAGAAAACAATTGGTTTTAACTGCCCACCATTTACTTCGATATACATTTGTGCATCCTTAGCAGTAAATGATCAAAAGTGTGTGATCCTTCTAATGTGAACATTTTTATATCTATACTTCAAGTATTTGACATAACTGACAATACAGTTTATTATTGTACTTTTCTTTTTCATGGCTACTGTGAAAACGAAGACCAGCTTCACAAACTGTTCAAGTAAGAGGTGCTCCCATTAAACTGAATTTTGTGGCTCCAATTCTCAAGATAATGTAAACTATGTATACCTTTTTGAAAAGTAAAGTGATTAGGCTTTCTGATTATGGCAAAATATACAGGGTGTTCCACTTAATATAAGCAAGTAATTTTACTCCAAAGAGGAGCGTATTTAATAAAAAATTTGCCAATATATTTGGAGATTTGGCAACAGTGTAAAAAAAAACTTACAAAAATCTAAAGTCGTTCTGTCCAAACCGCGTCCCGATATCTCTTTTAGTTTTCGAGATATAAGGCGGCGAAATGTGATACTTTTCGATGGGACACCCCGTATTTGCCAAAAATGTATAGTAATTAAAATTTATTACCGTTGGTTAGTCACTAAGATAATTGCATTAGAAGCTTCATCAATTTGGCATTAACTAAATGAGACGATCACGAAAATACGGAAGAAATATGTATAGCAATATTGTCTTAAAGTATTCTATAAAATGATAAAAAAATCATATTTTTCTTTTCCATATTTTACAACTATATATTTTTTCTGCAGTGAAGATATATTATAAGAACCTATAATATGAATGTTTTTTTTTTCACCAAATATGTGTAACTCCGTAAACTGTAGCATTAAAAATATTTCACATTGTCATACCGCTACCACAAACATAAAATTTACGCAAACAGCCACGTACGCCCCAGAGGAGTTACCTTTATCTCCTTAGATCGTTCCGCAAATGTTATGCCATCAAATTGGGCGAAAGGAAACTGAAAGGAGAGGTAAAGGAAACGGAAAAACAAAAGCCGCATTTAGATAGAATAATAATAAGTCAGCTGGAAAAGTGGTTTAGGAGTAAGATTTTTGCTATGGTAATTGGCACGGTCTCTTTGAATAAGAACAACAGCTGACTAAGGGACTTGGGCCCTCTCTACCATTGTTGCATGCAAATGAAAGGGTCTATTTTGCAATCCAGCTGTTTAACACTTGGAGTTAACAAGCTCAGGACCCATCACGAATTGCGAAAACGTTATAATAAGAAATTGTGACTGGGGATTATTTCCAAGATGATTTTCTTGCTAACATTGGCACGATATTAAAGAGGTATTCCCTGGTGGCATTTCATTGTTGATTATAAACTGTAATAAGGTACGCTGACTGAGTAGGTATAATATTAAGAAATACTTGGAAAGTAATTTTACAAATACTTTTTTGAATAGTGTTTTGATAAGTTGTATATTTAAAAACTAATTTGAGTTAGGAAAACTTCGATTTTTCCTAACTAGTACGGGAAAAATTTTCCTGCACGCAAAAAATACATCCTAATTCTTGAACTAACAGTAGGTTATTATAGCCGGAATTGAGACTCCCCCCACCCCTTTTGACCTTGAATGACCTTGAATGACCTTTGGATGACCTTGAAGTGACCTTTGGATGACCTTGAGGTGACCTTTGGATGACCTTTACGTGACCTTTGGATGACCTTGAAGTGACCTTTGGATAACATTGAAATGACCTTTGCATGACCTTGAAGTGACCTTCGTTTGACCTCTGTAATTGTCAACACAAGACATGACGTAATCGAATGTTTAGGGAAGGGGTATTCTATAATATGTATATATAGAGAGGAGATTATAGCAAGGAATCACACTTCGTTCACTGCCAACCTTATAGTCAACGTCTACAATAGTGCAAATTGTGTGTTGTCCTGTATTAATATTTTCAAGTGAGAACAATTGTTGTATTTATTACTATTTAGATATTACAGCTAGTTATCTTTAAACAAGAAATGGCATTACCAAGTGTTGATTTAAACAAAATTAATAGTAACATTAACAGAGACTTTATTGATATTGCTCGACGATCAATTTCCTCGTTAGAAATTGATACCCCTTATTTGATTAAAAAAATGTCATTTGTCAATACACGTTTTGGAAAGTGCGTTTTGGCTATACTGCTCGATAGTAAGTGCAATGTAAGCTTTAAGTGTTATTTACCAAAGAGGGTTATAGAACACATAACAGAGGATGTTATGAATAAAATGAATTCTTCTTGGGAACAGTACACGATAACTTATTTAGGTCAAAGCGAGCCTACATATAAA
This sequence comes from Pogonocherus hispidulus, assembly GCA_963924545.1. Taxonomy (NCBI): domain Eukaryota; kingdom Metazoa; phylum Arthropoda; class Insecta; order Coleoptera; family Cerambycidae; genus Pogonocherus; species Pogonocherus hispidulus. The sequence goes on from OZ004696.1 coordinate 19,465,681, forward strand.
GATATTAGATCTAAAGCATTGATAAAATTTGGTATTGTCAACTAATTTTATTTAAAAAAATATATCTATTAGTAATAAATATAATTTGTAGATCATATCTTAGTATATTTACCTATTTACACTATTTAGCAGTATCTCATATAAGGTTGCTTTTCTTGTTTTATAAGTCTAAAAGGTAATGAATAATTTGCTATATTATACTATCAGTTTTAACAATAACGTTTATTTTGTAGAAAACTATTAAAATGTGAATGCATTATGCTAGCCAACACTGGACTGAAGCTATCGACATCCAGTCAGCTGTGAAAAGAATGAAGAGTGAGTTGGATTGCTTGGTAATGGATAGACTTCATGCTTGTAATTATGACAGGGATTACTGCTTTTCCGAAGAATTGGTTAAACAATTGCAGGAAGATATTGAAAACTATCGCCTTGGTGCTTCGTTGTGTGATAGTTATTTAAATAACACTTTAACTTTGAATAATTTTTGTGAGAAAATGGTGGAGAAAGGACTAAAATGTTTTCTCAATTCCAATTTGCTCGATTATCTACCGTATGCAATTGTTGTGAAATATAAGTTAGCATCTCAAGAACATGGTAGTGATGATCAAGATAATGATGATCAAAAGTAATATAATTAATTTTTTATAAGTTTTTCATAATTTTTACATTATTATATACATTGTATATTATAGTAATAAATTGTATTGTACTAAATATTTCTCTTATTTTGTTGTAAAACAAAAAAAAACGATGTAGTGTAAATAAAAAATAAATAAAAAAAATTTAAATCTTTTATTTCCATTTATTTGTCACATGAGTACAAAAAAAAACACTATATAAATATATTAAGTAAATACAAAAAATATATTAAAAATAGATTATACTTATAAAATAAAGTACATTAACATATAAAAATTGGAAGATGTAAAAAAAATGTTCATCAGTTTACTTAAATCCATTATGTACAGACCCATCCAAAGCATTATAAGCCAAATAAGAATCATGAATTATCAATGCATAAACCCGTGTATTCTCAGGAAAATGTTTCTTTCGCGTTTCAAATTCCAGTTTTATGTCTACAGTGGATGACTTCATGGCGTCTTGTTGATGTGAACAGTCGATAACAAATAATGGATTTTTTTGGAATTCACCAATATCCATCATTGGTTCATAATTATCTTTATCGTAGAAGCTGGATTGAAACTTTTCATAAGCATAGTAAGCTGAAGAATACAATTTCTTTCCAAAATCTAAATTCCAGCGTTCATATGGATATACTTCTGAGTTTAAGTATAGTCGGATGTTACTTACATCTGCATGGATGAATTGAGTAACGTCCTTGCTTATATTATCACAACTGTCAGTACTCTGAAAGCCGATAATAATATATCGAGGTCTTTCTAAACTTGTTGTGGTTTTTATAGGCCATATATCAGTAGCTGTTTTTCTTAGAGTCGGTAATTCATATAAATCCCACATGCGATAGGCCATTTTAACCGTAGCATTTACACCACCTTTCTTAATGCGATTCAGCAACTTCAGTTTTTGTGTATCTTCAGGGATGATGTGCCTTAGCCTCCATTCGATTTTATTAATTTCGAGATCTGCATCAACTTCTCCAATGTAACAATTCTTAAAAAATCGAGCTATTATTAGTATAAGCTCTTGTTTGGTGTTGAGAATGCCCCTTGTATAATCTTCGGCGAAACCCATAAGATACTTTAGAGGCAATTTGCCACTAAAAAAGTGACTGTTGGTATCCAAAACGTCCTGGTTTTTCACTGTTAGTCCCCATCCACAAGATAGTAATGATTTTAAATGTGTTTGTCCCCATGACACCATGGTTTTCATTGTTGTTGTTATACCAGGTTTTCGAATAACAGCTACTTGTTCTCCACCCATTTCATAACGAATTTCATCGAAAAGAAATGCTAACGCATTATTGGATAGGTAACACATTTTAGTGGCATCACTTGGGGTAAATTTACCTTCGATATATATATATAACTTTCAGCAATATCGAGAATAAGATCTTGGCAGTGAATAGGAATTCTTATTTCATCCGAATTTCTATAGTACGGTGATCCATATGGTTTGTAAGTGTGCTCATGTAGACTAACAAGTGAATTATCAAAGAAAGGTTCATCAAACACATCCAACTTTGCACTAGTTGACGTCATGATTACAAATATTAAGTTTTCAGCTTTAATCCAATTGACTGAAGAAAGATACGATCTCTAGCAGACAATTTAGATGTTGACCGTTTAACGTTCTTTCGTATAATAAATGGCTTGTCACACTTGTTCAAAACTTTATTACTATTTGTATGTAACAGAGATGGAAAATGTTTTCTTTGATTAAAACAAAAGCCCATTATATCCTGATAGATTAATATAGCTTTTTTAATTCTAGCTTCACAATAATTTTCTCACCACGAAAGTCTACCAGAATACCATTATCATCTAATATACGTAATGTAATGTTTTCGATAAACTGACGTCCTTCAGGTCTTACAGACATATAAATAATATTTTGTGGTTCCTTGGAGAGTTTGAATCCAGGTTCAACATCTATATCAAATTCGTAGAGAGTATGTGCTTCTTCGCCATTCATATAAGCTCCAGAAGTGATATTGCAATCAACACGAATAATTCTAACTTTCATTATGTCAACTGGTAATGTAGATTCAAGTGAATTATTTGCAGAATATACTTTGTTTTCAAATCCTAATATAGTTGCAATAGAATACTTGTGAGTAAAGTCGATCTCATATTTAGATACTATTTCACATTTCAGCGTATTATTGTTGGCTTTTAATGTGAAATATTTATTAATATTGAAGTTGTCATCCTTAACACTGCGTTTTATTATAGATTCCAAAGCACTTTGAATTTCTCCATTGATTTCGTTCAACTCATATGCTCCTGGAGGAATTTGAAAGAAAGTAGTAGGTGATCTATTCTTCAATTTGAATCCAATAATATTATTTTTCTCATCAACATTTAATATTGAATTGTAAGAATAGAATCCATGTAGTCCCAATCCATATCGACAACTTGTATCGAGTTCAATTGGAGGGTAAAAGTTAGCGCTTAACACACTAGATTGTCCTGAGAACGTGAATGTACGAGACATGACTAACACATATAACTTGTTAACACATCGTTTTATTGCTGCTTACAGCAGCAGTTGAGACACATTTCCTGTCTTGAATTTGATGGTACCATATTAAACCTTGCAGAAACTTTATTTTCGGACGCTACAGTAACATCGCGTATATTGCAATAACAACACAAATATTTTCGTGGTGGAGGTCCGTCATTCACATCATTAGATTGGGATATATTATCGTCACTGTAATGTTCCAAACAATATTGATACTTCATTACATCAATATCGCTTTTTAAATGCTCAGGTAATTTATCTCACACCCATGCGATTTCATTTGAAGCACAGGTGATCATCACTTCTTTAGGAAAATCAGCTAATTGTTCCTTTGTCAATTTTGTAAGAGTCCTATACTTTGAGAAAGCTCGCAACGAATCCGCCGTCTTTTTAATTTTTTCACGTTCTTCTTTTGGAGTCATTGGAAAATTCATTGTTAGTTAGAAATCTTAAACACAAATGTCCACACCACACTGTATTGTAGTTCTGCTGACGGTAGTAGTTGTAATAGATTATCGGCTTTAATTTAATGTAGAAATACTTTAAGAGTTCCCTGGGTGGGGGAAGATCTCCGAAACTATCGTAGTAGTTAATAATATTACCAATTTTCTTGTAGGCTACCCAATGTGTTCCTCTACCATTTATACCGTCTAAATTCAAAATTGCAGATTCAGTATGTAGGGCACCACTCTCAGGAAGATTGTCTCGCATAAATACACCTCGAAAATATGGAATTTTAAAAATATTAGCATAATAACTAATATCAATGTCGCTGAGAGCTCTTCGAGGTAGAGACTTTAGAAGTTTTTTGGATTGTTCGGTTTCAGATAAAGTCCTAATCCAGTTCGATATGGTTTTAAATACAATCCTTCACCTTTTTTTCCAAGAGGCATAGATTCAATTTTTTTATTATGACGCACCCCTTCAGCCATGCGCTGATTTGCATTTTTTACATCACTTATTGTTTTATATAGACCTGCAGCACCGCCGGCTAAACTTCCCAGCGCCGATAATCCCGCAAATATAGGAATTAATGGTAAAATTCCACCAACTTTCGGTATAGGTATAATTCGCGGAGTACGAATATTCCTTTTACCCCCTGATGTTTTCACAAATTTTCGTGCTGCTTGTAAAGCAAAATGTGTTGTTTTTTTTGTATTATTAGAAACGAATCGTTTACCGCCAGCTTTACGTATTTCATCTCGTACTTTATGAACAATATTACCACCAAAGCTGACCTTCTTTTTCTTACTATTCTTCTTTTTATTTGCCTTTCTTCTGGGAACTGATTTAGATTTACATCCCATACCTAAACGACGTTTTGCTTTCATGATATTTGTAACTAGCCAGGCGGATGCTTTTTCTCTAAAATTGGCGTCTTTAGATTTAACCCTTTCCCAGGCGCGCTGTTCTAATTCGTAGTCTGCTTTATGGCGTGTTGGTAAATCTTTATGATCTTCGTAAGCAGCGTCGTGAACTTTGCAAGCTTGGTCCAGACCATTAATGCCTGGATCACCTCTGGCAATCCTTTTTTGAAATTTTGTACCCGGTCCACAGTACTGGTAGCCACCGGGTAAATGTAATTCAAAGGGTAGTTTATTTATTAAAGAATTTATAAATCCCCTTCCTGTTCGCGAATTAGACACTTTACGTCTAGACTGACTGACGAACGGCATTAAAATAAACAAAACGTAGTAAAACTTTCTTTATAACACCGATTACTTCGATGGTAACACTAGGAACGCTAGTTATCGATTAAAATATTGAATACACCGTTTATATCTATTTATATCTATTTATATTGTATCCAACCCTCAAACAATGCGGATTGTAAAGCAAAAGCAAACATTTGTAGTGGATAATTTCGATGAACGTGTAGGAAGTGGTGTAAATATCAACAATAGACGCCATGGACCCTTGTTGCCTTCAACAATTCGGGGTTTGTTAATCGGTCCTTCGAACTGTGGGAAAACAAATGTTATGATTTCCCTTATTACACACCCCCACGGTTTACGTTTTGCTAATATTTATTTATATTCCAAGTCACTGTACCAACCAAAATATGAATATCTTCAGAAGATTTTAAAACCCATTGATGGATTAGGATTTTACACATTTAATAATAACGTAGAAATTGTGGAACCATCTGAAGCAAAACCGGACTCCGTTTTCATTTTCGACGATATCATATGTGAAAAACAAGATATTATTAGGTCATATTTTAGTATGGGCCGACACAAATCCATAGATAGTTTTTATCTGGCTCAAACATATTCCCGAGTACCAAAACAATTGATTAGAGACAATTCGAATTTTATTATAATGTTTAAGCAAGATGAAATGAATTTGCATCATATATTTCAAGATCATGTATCACCGGACGTTACCTTCAAAGAGTTCTTGGATATGTGTGCAAAATGCTGGGAAGATAAATATGGATTTTTAGTAATCGATAAAGATAGAGAACTAAAAGATGGTAGATACAGAAAAGGTTTGGACAGTTACATATATCCGTAATGCATGCCAATATATATATCAATTGTAAAGGTAGTGATGGTGGGTGCACATCGAAAGAAAATGAAGAGATCAGTAGTTGATAAGGACGAAAATAATGATAGTGAAATAGATTTGAAACGTAAATTAATAGAAGCCACGGACGCTGTTCGCAAAAAATTCAATTACATAAAAAATAAACATGTAGAAAGTCAAATGGTCTTGGAAAAAATATATGAACCGTTAACGAAGCCATTAAAAACTATTTCTGAAACAACGCAGGAAACAAATCGTAAATTTCAAACCACACAGCAGTATTTAACAACACAGCCTAAAAAACCCTCTGCAGTAATCAAAACACCGAAATTCGAATCAGATGAAACAATTAGGGAAAGTAATTCTTATATGGAAACGCCGCCACCATCATCTGTAGGGACACCTTCAAGTTCTACCACGTCTAGTAGTAATTTGCGAAATTTAACTGATGTCGTTTCAACCTACATCAATGGTGTTAAAGCTGGTGAATCTACGTTCGATAACAAGTATGGGGTGCGAGTTGATGTCGATACTGGAAAGTTAGCCATGGGCAACTCCGAAGTGCGATTTCAGGGTGACCTTATATCATTTTGGAGAAATAATAAGAAACTCGGAACATATAAAGGAAATTCTCAGTTATACGATTTACTGTTTTTAAAATTTCCCCCAGATCTAAACAGTGCGGGTTATGGAATCACCGATGAAAATAAAAATATATTTGGAGACATATTGAATATAACGAATGCGGCATATAAAAATTACAATGTAACATTGGGATACAATCCTAGTAAATCAAAAAAGTACGTCGAAATTATAAAACCACTTTTACAACGTGGAATGTCAACTCGATCCAAGAAAGGTGCGGGTCTAATGTCATCTCAGAAAATATATACAGGCAAAAAGGTGGATTACATATACTGGAATAAGCCCAAAGAATTAATCGACCGCTTAAGATTATTGTGGAGTTCTAAAATGGCTGGACATTCAGGTCATGAGAATGAAATAATATCCCTAATTGATGAATTAAGGGAAGAAGGAATCATCTATTAGAGAAATAACTATCGCATTTTATTTCATCAACCATAAATACATATATAAAGCAGATATCAGTTTATTTTGTCAATTGTAATTTGAACGCAATAGAACGATGGGCTCCATTGATAAATTTGGATGCCGAAAAGGACCTAATTGTAAAGGTCATCGTGGTCCGCAAGGCATCGGTTTTAAACTTACTACTGAAAAAGAGTATGACATCCAAGGAAAGCAATTAAAAAATATAGGAGATCCTAGAGATGAAAATGATGGTGCAACATTAAACTACGTGAATTTAGTTATGGATGCCTGCAAAAAAGATATCCTTTCCGCTCTACAAAAATCAGCTAATCTTATAACCGATAATTTAGTAAACTACATAAAGAGAGAAAGGAACGAAATCGTGGATGAAATAACAAAAACGTTTCAAAATTTACAACTAAAAATAGATACAACGATAAGCGATATGAAAACTGAAATAGATGAATTAAAAAATACAAGTGAGAGAAACTCGGATGCTCATACTAAGTTGGTGCAAAATATGACTGGTTTCATACTTGATGTAGAAAAAATTGAACAACTTATTGCGAAATACCATCCCCCGAGAGACACAGGAGGATTAGCATGGCCAGGTATTTCATTACGACCAACCGATTCTAAGATCATCACAAGTTGAGTAAAAAAATGTATGCATTATATAAATAAAACAAGGAGCAGCTCATCACAATAAGTCATTCCAAGCAGAACGTGGAACATCTAAATGTATATTACTATTATTATTAATAAACTTGAATAATAAAAAAAAAGGGTATAATGTTCATTAGTGGCACAAAACGACCAATTGTCAGTGAATTACATAGACCAGCACGAAAAAATTTTAGAAGGAGAAGAACCGTAATAAAAGGTTTGGTAGACTTATGGCAGATTGACTTGGCAGAAATGCAGAATTTTGCAAATGAAAATAAAGTTTATCGATATATACTCATAGTAATTGATTGCTATTCTAAATATGTTTGGCCAAACCGCTAAAGAAAAAAACTGCTATGGAAGTTTCTATTGCGATGAAAGAAATTCTTCAAGAAGCTGTTTATTCCCCAACAAACTTACAGAGCGATCAAGGACTCGAGTTTTACAATCGCCAGTTCTCCACAGTGATGCATGAATATGGCATAAATCATTATTCCACATTCAGTACAAAAAAGGCAGCAATCGTGGAACGTGTAATTAAAACTTTAAAAAATTGGTTATATAAAGAATTCTCGGCCAGAGGCAATTACAAATGGTTTGATATACTTCCTGATATTATAAAGTTGTACAATAATAAAGTCCATCGTACAATAGGTATGAAACCCATAGATGTAAAATATACAACAAAGTTAAGTGTATATAATCATCCCAAAGTCGCATTAAAATCAAAATTCCATGTTGGTGACATGGTTCGGATTAGCAAATACAAAGGAATATTTGAAAAGGGGTATACAGCCAACTATTCAACGGAACTTTTTAAAATTGTTAAAGTTAATGTAACAAATCCCGTCACATACATGATAGAAGATGTGAGAGGTCAACCTATTAAAGGATGTTTTTATGATTATGAACTTCAGAAGACTAAGCACCCCGATATATACTTAGTGGAAAAGATTTTAAAGAAAAAGGATAATAAATTGTTTGTCAAATGGCTCGGACTACCACCAGATCAGAATGGTTGGATCAACAAGACTGATATAGTTTAATATATGTATAGTAATTATCTTGCTTTGTAAAATGATATGGTAAAATATATGCTTAATTTAGTATATTATTTGCAGTTGTATGTAACACTTATAGTTATATTTTTTTTCTATTATCACAATAAAATTACTTTTCAAGTATTATTTTTTTGTTTTTTTTTTATGCATATTGCATAAAGGAGGAGAACTTGGAATAAAAAAAGAAACACACTTTTGGACAGAAAACACTATATTTAAAAATTAAAATACAAAATAATACAAATAAAAAAATATACAACTAAAAATACAATACAAATAATAAAATAAAATACACAATTAAAAAATAAAAATATATAATTAAAAATATAATTGTTCTTAAGTAGCAAGAAAAATTATTTCTTGCTACTCCACTCCTGGCTCTTCTCCTCCTCTCGGCGACCCATCAGGTGGAGCCATCGCGCTCGTTCCGCATATCTATATGCCTTCTTCTCTGTCTTCGTCTTGTTGATGACCGGATGGCAGCTCCCGATTACCATCCGGTCCTGAATGGCATCCCTGGGGTTGTAAGTGCGTCCTGGGACGCACTCATTATCCCAATTCTCCTCCTGCGGCGGCTCTGGTCTTCTGTGTGGTGGGACAATTGTTGTCGGGTATGACATCCCAGGTGTCACACATTCTTCGTCCCAGTTTTCTGAGTCTAGGATGCTTGCTGCCATTTTAGCTTGTTTGACTGAACTGCTGAGCTTAACTGCCAAACAGATTCAAGTTACGGATATATATAGGCAGCAGTCATCCCTCCTCTCGCATTTTGAATGAGAGAGATAATCTGAACCTCCCTTCCACTTACTATTGAATGGTAGGTTTTAAAGTTGTCCACTAGCCCCTCCTACTTAATATAAAGGCATCCCCACTCTACCACGAAGACATCATATACCATAAAGTACGTTCTGATGCTCAGTGTGAATGAGGTAGCGTGAATGACATTGTACGAATGAAAGAGTACTTGTTTAATAACTATTTTTATTCCCATTCCTAATTATTATTGTACAACTAGTTACATGTTATTAAGACATTGCATGTATATTACCTATATTACATATGTTACATATAATTATTATGTTTGTTTCTCAATTACCTATAATTACTCTGTATGTAATAATTATACTTATATTCTGTACAAATAGTTAGCCGTTAATAAAACATTGTATGTACATTACCTATGTTACTTACATTATATATAATTATTAAGTTTGTTCTTCAATTAGATGTAATTATATTGTATGTAATAATTATAATTACTCTCTGTACAAATACAAATTACATTGTATGTAATAATTATAATTATTTTTCTGTACAAATAGTTACACGTTAAACATTTACGTTTCTATTTATTTTAATGATAATATCATACTTTTTTTTTTGTATTGAGCTAATGCGACATTACATACATTACGGGTAATGATTAACATTATGCTTGTATTTTCTATATGTCAATTACCGCGTAATTAATGATGAGGTTTCTTCATATACAGTTTATTTACAAATTGCATCGTTTAATCTATCAAATACTACTTAACACTATTTATTGCAAAGTATACAACAGTCTGTTAGTTTCAATTGATTAAGGGGTAATTGACAAGAGTCGCAGGTATGTAATACAGCATCCTCCAGTCTAATTGTCCTATGTGATTCGATGTATTGGTATCTGGAGGTGGGGGTAACGTTAACGGTAAACCACTCAAAGCATCTATAACATAGGAAATAAAGCCTATCACCTGGCACTACGATGCAAGACACCGTATTGCAATACTGTTTTTGTCCTGTAAAGATATCTATAGCTTCCACATATATCCCACGAGCAAGCCCTTGCTCGGCATCAGCTTCCATACCTTCATCATCTTTCTCTTGGAATACATTCAATCCCGCCTCGACCAATTGTCTTATTGACAAATTCGCTTGAGGAACCTTAGCGGCGTTAAGGGGATCGACCTAAATGACACAAAATATATAGTTTACATTCAATTAAAATGGAAAATTACATACTATAATACTTACCTCATCACTCTCTTCATAGCTGTTTTCTTGAAAATTCGTGGTAGCTAACCAGGTAAGGAATTCAATATGAGGTTGCCCTACAGTCATTTTTCTATTACTTAATACTTTACTGTTCACAGACCAAATGAAACTGAGTTGAGGTAGGATCCTCCTCCGTTTAAATATAGTGTGTGAAATCATCGAGTGGAGGGGGCAACATCGTCATATATACAAGTGTAATTTATGAGGTCACCATCGTATAGAATAATATTGTAACAATTTCTTATAATTTTTTAAGGTGACACGAATTATGAAATTTTTTTTCCGATGCGAACGAATGTTGGTATCAATCGATAGAAAATGTAAAGATGGGTAATTGGAAAGGTCATACATGTATCCGTAATATCGTAATTTAAAAAGAAATTTTTTTTCATTTTAAATCAACTTAGAAAAATTTTTTTAGAAATTTTACATATGGTTTTTCTGAAATTTTCTCGGATGCTAATAAAAGTGGTATCAATCGATAGGAAATGTCAAGACGAGTAATTTGATACGTTACACGGGGTACTACGTATTCTTAGAAGACGAGAAAATGAATTTTAAAAATTTAGGCTAAAAAAAAGGCTAAGCGACTTAGAATATTTTTGGATTTGTCTTTTGACTTGGATTGCTTGACTAGATCAAGCATATGGATTTGGGACTCCTGCGAGAAGACTTGCCGCAGGTCGTCTCCGCTATCATCTCCGATGGGCTGAGGTTGATTACCGCCCGGTTGTTCACGTCTTGGCTCGGCCGACACGTGAACATCGGCGCTGGTAACCAACCTTATGGGGGCCTGATGTTGGTTTGCCCCGTCAGATGGCGTCTCCCTCGCCGATGACGTAGTTGCCGCGTTGTTATCGGCCGCCTTAATCGACGAGGGAGACGCCATCTTGGTGCTTGGTTCCCCCACAATGGCGTCACACACGATCTCGTCTTCTGTGACGCTGCTCATCGGCGACAATAGCGGCGGCACCACCGTATTTTCTTCATCGCTGCCTTTTCCCGCAACTACCACCGCCCGCTCACTCCGAGTCCCGGTTTTCGTGGAAGTCTTTGGCCGCTTGGCCACCGGCACCAGGGCGATTTCGGTGCCCTGGGGAAGCTGAACCTGCGGTGGCAATTGCGGAATTGCCGGCTGCAACCACTGGCGATGCAAGATCCGCTGGGCCGGCGTCACCAGCGGTTGGGCTTGATGTTCAGCCCTTGCGGTGGTACGCTTTCTCGGACGTTTTAAACCGACCATCGTTAACGCAGATATTTCAAAATAAATGACAACACAAACACGAAAACGCGAAAAACGAGTGAAGCTAATTTAACAACAATTGCTCAGACTCTTCACGAAGACACACGTCTGTACCCGGCGGAGGCTGGAAGGAAAAGAATTTCACAAACGTCTCTAGCGTGGTTCATGGCTTCCACTCCCCCTCTCAACTTGCGCAGTGATTCTACGCAGCTTGGGTTAGATTTGGACTCCCTCCACCTTTGATTATGCGCCCCGTTTGTCAGTGTTACCAACTCACCAATGTTACCAACCTCATTTTCTATTCATTCCATCTTTCTTTATTACCAGTGTTACCAACTTTCAATTTTATTACTTGCTCCCTTTTACATACTTCAGTCTCTGTACATTCTGTTCTTTCATTCCATTCAAGATTCAATTTATTTTTTTCAACCTTTATTTATTTTTCTATCTTACACTATTCTTACTGCTCTAACATTAATTATATGTATACATTTATTTAATACTATTGTTAACCTAAGGATTGTCTTATCCAGTTTACTTTATGTGTGAGTCTGTCGCGACGGTTACTTATCTCTTCCAGTCGACTAGTCGTGGCTGTGAATAGATGGTTTAAACGAGTGATTTCCTCCTCCAACCCGTTCGCTTCTTGTTGGGTACTTGTAAACTCCCGATCCGCATCCATTTTTTCCTTTAGCAATTTATTTTTTAATGCTATCGCTTGTCTAATTATTGTCATGTCTGTTTCTTGAGAAAACATGTTGAGATTCTCCTCGTCGTCGTCGGGTATGGTGATAGGGTTCTCTGTTGCTGCCGATTGTTCTTGCTCTCTTCTGTTCCCTATCGGTATAGCAGAGACTTCACCTAGCAAGTGTTTTAGTGTACTTGCTCCTTCTTCTTCCTTCACTTTTGGTTTTTTGGATGATCCCTCTTTCTCGGTGGTGCGACGGGACTTTTTTGTGGATCGTCCTTTATCTTTAATTTTTTCACTTGTCGATTTTTCTGATTTTATAAAGTCGTCCTCGCTCCATGGTGACATTTGATGGATCATATCCGCTATCACTGCATTGCTTACGTTCTCATGACCCTCTTCATTGATTACTTCGGCCAGAGCTTGGTGTACGATATCCACTGGAATTGAGGCCTCGCCGTGGGATGTCTCCTGACCGTTCAACGATTCTGCTTGCCGCCATACATTTTGATATGGTTCTGTGAAGTAGCCCGGATGCTGTGATGTCGAAGCCGTGGGGTATGATGCGTTTTGTTGTTGTCCATTACCTGGGTTTGTAAATAATGAATGCAACTGGTTGTCTTGCATATTAACCCCTGGTATTATTATATTGGATAATACTTTAAGTGTTTCTATGTTCTTCTGCGGTGCTCTGCGTGATGTTGAATTATCCTTGGATTGATGCTTTCGACTTCCATGTACTTTTTGATTAACGTTTCTACAATTACCCATTGTATTAAACTTAGTACTTTGACAAACTGTTACTAGCACTGTTACACTCGACGACGACTGAAGGAGTGACAAACTCCTCCGATTCGACTTCAGCTTTTATAGGATCCGACTCGCTCCGCCCACCCTCCCACTGTACTACAGTGAACGAGTATTAGCTCCTCCTATCCTTCTTAACGTTCTATAGGATATGACTTTCTCCCCACCATCCCCACTCTACCACGAAGAGATCATATATACCTTAAAGTACGTTCTGATGCTCAGTGTGGATGAGGTAGCGTGAATGACATTGTACGAATGAAAGAGTACTTGTTTAATAATTATTTTATTCTCATTCCTAATTATTATTGTACAAATAGTTACATGTTAATAAGACATTGCATGTATATTACTTACGTTACATATAATTATTATGTTTGTTTCTCAATTACCTATAATTACTCTGTATGTAATAATTATAATTATTTTCTGTACAAATAGTTACCCGTTAATAAAACATTACATGTACATTACCTATGTTACTTACGTTATATATAATTATTAAGTTTGTTCTTCAATTACATGTAATTATATTGTATGTAATAATTATAATTACTCTCTGTACAAATACAAATTACATTGTATGTAATAAGTATAATTATTTTTCTGTACATATAGTTACGCGTTAATGAGACATTGTGTACATTACCAATGTTACAAGTTTATTCTTCAATTGCCTATAGTCACGCTGTACTTAATAATTATAATTATTTTTTTTTTGTAATCCTTAACGTTCGTTACATTTCTAATTATTGTACAAGTAATCACATGTTAATACGACATTGCTTACATTACATATAATCATTACATTTGTTCTTCGATAGCCTATAATTACATTGTACTTAATAATATAATTATTTTCTATAATCTTAAACATTTACTACGTTTCTAATTATTTTAATGCTAATATCATACTTTTTTTTTTTGTACCGAGCTCATGCGAGATTACATACATATACATATATACATACATCTATTACATGTGTTTGAATATTATGATATGTTACAGTTACTTTATATAATATTTTTTTATTATAATTACATCTTTTCTTACTTCACTGTATGTCATAATACATAGTTTTACATTTAACTTTATTCTAATTACTTATGGTACGAGTAAACACACATATTCGTTTCGTCTCTATGTACAATCATCATATTAATTCTTCTAGCGCGTTTATCAAATATCTCAATCTAATTTGACTATTATCGATATTGCACCCAGCTGTTTGACTTAAAGCGGCTACGAACCATTCAAAATTTTTCTCCGCATCCGTTAAATAATATTGTATATCATTATGGCCCCACGGTAGGCTTCGTGTTGTATTTGGTATTATGAATCTTTTGTCGTCGAAGTAAGACAATGCCACTTTATTTTTTATTTCTGTATATATATTGTGTAATTCGCTCCGAAACGAACTCATTTTTCTGAATATGGTACCGCCTTGCTCTACGATTTTCTTATAATCTTCGACTGTTAAATTCTTTTTTATTACTGATTTCTTTACGCCTTTAGCTTTTTTGACTTCAGTATTCACCGACTTTACGTAATAAGCCTTTGCACCTGTTCCATAAAATTCCATTATGGGATCCGAAGGGAATTCATCTTTCATATTTCCCAATACGGATGCCGTTACGGGAATACCGAACTTATTACCTTCTTTATAATTTGACGTATCGAATATGCTCGGATTTGACTTGATAAATTCATAAAAATTATCTGTATACACTTTTATAATTAACGAATCGGTATCCGTATATAGCAAAGAGGCCTCATCTTTATAGTTTCTCTTTATGGTGTCATAGTAAAAGTCGTACAACACTGTCTTGGATAACTCTAAAATTGAAAACCCCAGATAGAGCGGTTTATTATAATGAGTTCTTGTTCTCCCCATATGTATAGCCACGAAGTCTTCTGAAAATGCTGTACAAGTTTTAAAATTAGGACGAGCGATTAATGTGTTTGCCCCTAAGGATTTCCCCCTCCTTTCCCAATGAGTTATCAGTTTAATATCTCTTCTATTATCCACGTTCTCCATTGTTTTTCCGTACACTGCGTTATTCATTAATTTGTATAAATCCCGTTCGAATTTATTTGTTGCCTTGTTCCTCATTTCGGTATTTAAATCTATGTATACTTTTAACCAACAACTCTGCTCGAATTTTATTATGCGATGTATTTTTTTCAATTTTAAACCGTTTCTTATGGCTTGTTTTAAATTTCTAAAGTGTATTATGTATTTACTTTTATTATTCAAGTTGGGTATCAATTTAGGAATTTTTGATCTTGAACCGGGTGGAATCATACTTTCGGCTAAAAATGGTAAATCTCTATGTGCGTCGTGCAATTCCAGCGGATATTCAATATCAACTTCTAACATATACCCGTAACGATTCTCATCTGGAATATTCATGACGTTGAAATTACCGATTTCTTGATCGTTTAACCATTCGAATCCGCCGGTTGGTAAATACTGTGACATACTATGGCCGTATAGATTTGTTGCATCCAAATATGTGATAAAAGATGAACGTTCTTGTGGGTTATAATTTGGAACAAAAATATTATTTGCGATGTGTTTTCGCTCCGAACACTGACTAATACCGCCACGAATTCCTTTTTTAATAAAATGAATCATTGAAATATCTGTCAGTAATTCTAATTTTACTTGCGTGAGTCTCAACATAGCATCCCAAGCTAATCCCGGGGCAGTAAAATATTGTGCGGGATCCAAATGATATTTATCTAACGAAATGTTTCGAAAGTTTTCAAATACGTCGCATAATATAAGTACGTCTGATTTTAAGTAAGTATCCGAATACTCCCCCAAATTTTGACACTTAAATATATTCCAAGTTTTTTGCTCCCTACGATAATCGGCATCTGATATATGCTCTTCTGATAAATTGTCATAAAATTCTTCTTTCGCGGGTAAATTTTTATTGTTTAGTTTGTCCAATGTCGTTAAGAAACTATAAGGAAAAACGCCCTTTTGCCTAATTAAATTAAATTGTTCGTAATCTGGAAAATGTTTAACCGTTTCTTGAAATTGATTATCGCTCAAGTTTTGCGCTAAATTTTCTAGTGAAGTGGATAAAAATTTAAAACTATCGATAAATCTCATCTTCAAATATTTTTTCTTTACTTTTCCCTCTTTGTCCGTATAATCATGCAAATACAGGTTTTTAGTAAAAGATATGTATTTTTCTTTGCTCTGAGCTATTACTTCTATTCTATCTTTATTAGAACACAACTCTTTAATAAAGAGGTGGGAATCGTAAGAACTCATACTGTGTAATATAATTGGGACAAAATTAGGTAATTTATAATTTAAATTACAAACAGAATGAGCAGCTCCGAACCTTTTCTTGCCCGTCAAATGACAATGGTCTCTGACTTTTACCTCCCCTTCAAGAAACGGTTTTTCACATATACCACAAACGGTTGCATTCGAAAAGTCCTGTTCTTCCTCCGCAGATAAAGGATTCATTGGAACGAACTCTTTCAAATGTTTATTATAGATATCAGTTAAATCCGCCTCGATGCGCTTTATAAATTCTTTACCGGCATTTTCCCCTCTGTATAATACAAATTTAGATAAAGAATCGTCAAATGAACATTTTATTATGTATGCAAATGAGAACGGTTCGTGACTGAACGTTTTGTTACTAAAAGATTTTGTAGGATCGGGTTCACAAGTGTCGTGTGGTTTTAGAACTGATTCGAAATCGGCATAAACTACGAAAGGTACTTTCAATTGCTTTTCGAAATTTTCAAATTTTAATATGTTTTCGGGAACGCTATTTCCAAACTTATCTATACGAAGTTTATTTGAAGGCGTCGTCGTATAAACATGATTGCAATCATTACTTTGATGTTGTAATAACGCTTTTTCACTACTGAAATACATTAAACAACCGTCACAAAAATATTTTCTGTGTTCGTGAAGTGAAACTTGACTGGAAACTAATTTTGAAAAATTTTTTATCCAGCAGTAGTGACTTTTTATACATTCCTTTCTACAATGATGGTTCTCTCCACAGTCCTCTGTAATAAGTAACAAATTTACATGATAACGTAATTTCTTTGATGCATAGCGCAGCGGTCCTACTATTTCGTATTTCATTTTATTATCAACAAATTCCTTTTCTAAACCGTAAACGCTAACTGATATATTATTCATCACTTCAAATTTCGTAATATCTTTTAATTTAATTGGAAATTCCATACCCGTCACATTTAAAACTGTAGAATAATGTGGATACGAAGAGACCTCCTGAACTGGTCCTCTAGGTGGATATAGTGCTGAAGTAATGGCCCATGCAAAACAGTTCTGATCATCGTTTCTTATGTTCACTACAGCTTTCTTATTTTCGATAAACTTTGGTAACTTCATGTATGATGATGCGCACAGAGGACTATTTTTATTTATATTTACTTCCACATATAAAACTTCAACGATAGCCCAACCTGAAACATTGAATACATACATATATAAAACTAATTAATTGTATTTTATGAATTACATACCAGAATCTTTTTCTTCAAATTCAGATGTTTGAGATATCATTTTATCGACAAATTCTTGATAAATATTATTCAGA
Source organism: Pogonocherus hispidulus (assembly GCA_963924545.1). Taxonomy (NCBI): domain Eukaryota; kingdom Metazoa; phylum Arthropoda; class Insecta; order Coleoptera; family Cerambycidae; genus Pogonocherus; species Pogonocherus hispidulus. Next base: position 19,483,538 of record OZ004696.1, read on the forward strand.
TCTTTGGATTCATCTATAATCTTGTTAGAACTATTGAAAGTCTTAACATCCGTTGTTTCTTGTTTCGGTAATGTGTATTTAGCAAATGTTTCCATATTCATTTTTGCAGATTTGTGGACTTTTACAATTTCTTCCAACAATTTCAATATCTTCTCCTTTACTTCGTTGAAAAACAAATTGTAATCTATATGTTGATTTTGACTATGCACTCGATAACTAATAATTCTACATTTGAAGGCACTGTTAATAATTTGTACGCCATCGCATTTAGGAGTACAAGACATTGATCTATGCTCGAGGGTTCTGCGATGCGAATTTATTTGATTAGCAGGTATATTTTTGTTACAACAAATAATGGTTTGAGTACTTGAGGAATCCATTCTAGCACGTTTAGCACTGGGTCCATCATCACTAGTCATTTTCGATTTGCAAGACATTATCTCATGACGACGTAAATTGTCACTGCGCGTAAACGTTTTACCACAATTACTACACAAATGCATTTTTTGTTGTATTACACGTTCCTCACGAGAATTTACTTCAAAATGATTTCAGCTTACCCATTCCCTCCTTTTAAATATGGAATTGGGGAGTGGGGGAGGAGTCGTGTCTGTTTACTAAATGACGTCACTCTAAGGTCATCCAAAGGTCAATTCAAGGTTATACAAAGGTCATCCAAAGGTCACTTTAAGGTCATATAAAGGTCACGTCAAGGTCATTCAAAGGTCATCCAAAGGTCACTTCAAGGTCATCCAACGGTCACTTCAAGGTCATCCAAAGGTCACTTCAAGGTCATCCAAAGGTCATTCAAGGTCAAAAGGGGTGGGGGGAGTCTCAATTCCGGCTATAATAACCTACTACTAACTATTTATTTTTTAACTTCATTAATCATTTATTATCATTTTTATAAATTTTAACTATAAGTTTTTACAATTGGTTATGGAAAACCCTGCGCTTGTATTTGATGAAGTAGAGGTCGACTGTGTATTTATATTCATCTCTCTTTGACCCAATATTTTTGAGACTACTTCAAGTTTTTGTTGAACGGAATCCTCTATATATATCCTTCTGCCTTGTTTGTTGCTTTCCATCCACCATGCCTTTTAAGAGTGGTAATCTCTGCTCCTGCATCAGCCAGTATATCAGACGTTCTCCGGAAACAGTGGCCAACTCCCAGCATTCGGCAATACCAAAAATTCTGCAATATTTTTAGGGAAACCCCCTATAGAATTTCTATCAACGCATTGTCTTATACATTTGCCAATTCTATATCCTAGGAAGAATATTAAATGCACAATTGGTGACGGACGAAGAGAGGAATACTTCGAAATTCTCTTCACGTTCGTCTTTGTGTTGGGAATCTCTATCAATACCGGGTGTCAACGGATCTATTAGACAAGCCATAACTTCTAGAGTATTGGATATATCAAAATGAGATTTGGTATAAGTAAATGGTAGAGGAAGAGGAAAGTTTTTGCATATTTTTCACGTTTAGGTTACTTCCGGTTTCACCGGAAATGGCTTCAATTTTGAATTTTTAAATGGAACACCCTGTATATTTTTACATATTTGAATTTCTGAGACAATTTTGGACTAGAAAATGACATTAAAACTTTTAAAGTATAATACTCGTATACGAATTTATTAAAAACTTCACTGAAGTAAATGTATTTTATGAGCTTATTTTTAATCCAATCACAATGAATTTAGTATCGTTGGATTCGCAAAAACAATCCCTTTTTGAAAAGTGCTTGTCTAAAAAGTGTTGCCATTTGAAAAAAAATAGTTAGATATAAAAAAGTAATTTTGCCAACTTGTCTCATTCCTATCTACCATACTAATCACTAAAACTTTGCGATTACATTTTTCTGACATCATCTAAGGCCTTAAGATTAGTTTGCGCTCAATCATGGCCACCTAGATGCAATATTAAAAATGGCTCTAAAAAAATCAAGTAGGCGAAAAAACTTTATAAAATGTCATTTTCTAGTCCAAAATTGTCTCAGAAATTCAAATATGTAAAAATATACAGGGTGTTCCATTTGAAAATTCAAAATTGAAGCCATTTCAGGTGAAACCGGAAGTAACCTAAACGTGAAAAATATGCAAAAACTTTCCTCTTCCTCTACCATTTACCTATACCAAATCTCATTTTGATACATCCAATACTCTAGAAGTTATGGCTTGTCTAATAGATCCGTTGACACCCGGTATATGTATATTTTCCCATGTCTCTTATATGTTCAAGCTGAAGAAATGTTAGTTATTCTCGACGGCATTCTCCACTGACATCAATAATGAACACTATCTAAAATAAGAAACAATTTCAATATTCGTAGAGAAATGTGAAAATTTCACTTTACCTTCATCATCAAGTAGGTTTTATCTGCTTCTTTCTAAAATTTCTCAATTTCTGAGTTTCTTAAATCACTAGACTTCCTGGATCTATGTCCTACCAATTTACGTTTAAGGAAAGCAATAATTAAACTTGGAAATTTTTTATGTCAGTATTCTTTTTGACTGACAATGTTGTTCTTACCATTGAGTAAAGAATTCACAGCACTCTGGTATACTCTGGATTTTTGTTCAAAATAGACTAGTAGAACTACCTCAGTGATAACAGTTAGTCCCTTTTGATGATTCCAATCTTCAAATAAGGGATACGCTTTTTCGTATTTATCTTTGGATTTTGTGGACAATGATTTAATCGCGGTTTTTTCTGATTCTTCTATATCATCTTCCATATTATCATTTAAAGTAGAACATTCAGATATTTTTCATAAATCACTGACAATAGTATTAACGAAACGAAAACCTAATAAACATTGTCGTTTCTATATCAACATTCCCTCAGGCTTTTTGATTCACAGTGTCGAAATTCACAATTTTCAATAAAAATTATGATAAATATAGTTATTTGAGCTATTGTCAAAACACTATTAAAAAAAATCATGTGTGCAACTCATAAGAAAAGTATCTTTTCCGCGTATGGCGTATTTTTTTCATTTCGACTGGCGCCTCGATCAAAAAACCTATGCCGATGCGGAAAAAAGTCTATTTTCGTAACTTATTGCACATATTATAGAAAGTACAGTTATTAAGCAATCTACCCATATGCTTATTTTATCTGTGGACCAACACAATAATTGATATTACAGTTGGAAGAAAACTTCACAAAATCCAGTTTTGTCCTAATTTAACAACAATCATAATTTCATGCAAATCACCTAGCTGTGAAAAATAAGTAGCAAACTAAATGTCCTCACTATCAAGCCAACAATTATGTAAGGAGTTATGGACATAGATTATTTACTAGTGGCTTTATTATTCATAAATAACTAAGTGCACGTGATACATAATTACGCGATACTGGGCTCAGGCGAACCATAATTTATTCTGGCAGGTTCGTTTTCAAGAACGTTTCGGTTTTGCCCAGCCTTTGACTGTGACTAATAGAAAAACAAATAATGAGCCCAATCATTTTTTATGGACCGTATACTAGTGTCAGGTACCTAGATTTTCTTCAAAATGAAATTGAGTGTTTTCTGGAATATTTTCCGTTAAATTTTAACGCCCTGTAAGTAGAAAAATTGAATGTTTTTAACGCCAACTTAATTTTTTCTGGTTGTAGGGTCCATTAGAAATAATTATGATTGACAAGGCACTCTCAAATAAGATAAAATCAAAAAAGTAGTTTGACATCGGAAATGGTACTAATGTTGCATCGCTGGAATGACTATACCAAAAATAAAATAATATATAGGGTGTTCCATATAAAAATTGACAGTTGGTACCACTTGATGAAACAGGAAGCGGCAAAAAAGTTATTTTTATGTCGAAAAGTGACTATAATTTAAAAAATGTGTTTAAAAACAAAGAGGGAAGAGGGGTATGCCATGAATATGTGTCACACAGATGGTACTGCTTCACTAATTCCTATATTTTAAAATTAATTAATTAAAACATTTCTTAATTACTTACTTAGCTCTTAATTTAAACTTAATTTTTCGAAATTCCTTGGAATCAAATGTGTTTTTATAATTTTTATTAATTTTAGATATTATCGACATTACAAAAATATGGCTATGAAAAGACACTACCTCCCTATTAAAAAATATGATCTCTGAAGGTAATATTTATATAAGTAACATTAACATTAACATCCCGTACAGTGTACAGGTGTACAATGTGCAACTATATTTTTCTAGTAGTGGTAAGAAACACACCGTAGTGCCCTCTTTGTGTCTTCGGTACTATCTGTCTGACAATTATTGTCAAATTGACAATTATTGTCAAATTGACAATTATTGTCAAATTGACAAATAGATAACGACCTGCTTTTCCGCAGGTGCCATTACAGCAGTGACTTTATTCCTCCTGTTTATTTTTTATTTATTTATTTGAAGGAGATGCCGAAAACAACTACACCACGGCCAATGTGCCCCGACTGGCATTCCATTACTTCGGCATCTCCACGGGCACATTGCCCGTGGAGTAGGTGTTTTCGGCATCTCCTTCAATATATATTTTTCCAATTCATCTTCCAACGGGCAGACCTTTCTGAGGAAGGAAGTATTTGATTGAAGATTGTATATTGATGAGTAGGTACTTTTAAACTTATATAGGTATATTTTACTTATATATGCAAGTTTTAGGTATATTTTAAACTTATTTCTAGACACACTGTCTAAAAAACATTGATTTATAGAATATATTACTACACTCATATAAGAAATATCTTTGTTATTTATATAATATAATAGAGGTATAAAAAATGTTATACCATCCCAAAAGAACAATGCTTAAGTTGGGGACCTGAGGGAAATAGACTTAATTACCTATTGTCAAACAAAAGGTAATATATATTAAAATTAGAAGCTAATTAAATTATGTCGCATTTGAGACAATGGAAATAACAGATTATTGTTCTAGGAATAGTATGCTAATCATAGTCAATACGCCTTCCTGAGTTTATTTCACTCTGCGGCGGATGTCGCTCTTCAATATAAAAAGTTCTCGTGTACAAAGAGACGAGACGTGTGTATTAAAATTTATATGCCAGGGCAAACAGCGTTAATGTATTCTTTTTATCTTTTTACCCCAGGCGGAAATATACCAATTCGTGGGGTGTCTATTAGACAGTACGTTCCATGCTCTCTGGGGCCTCTTGCATGAACACACGAAAATACTTGTAAACAAAAATCTCAGTGCTGAATACTTCATAAATTCCGTAGAGAATGAGAATACACTTTACTGCATACTTAGAAACTGAATTTAAAAAACGTTTCATATTCAGCCGGACCAGAAACCATGAAATGTAAAGGGTGTTTTTCTAGGTTTGATAGAACTTTACATGACAACTACTATCAGACTGAACTGTTAGTCTGACCCTGTTTATAAAATTTATTTTCAGTATATGTACTTTGGCAAATCATCATGAATAGATTCACTCTTGAACAACGCTACCAAATTCCTCAAATTTACTTTAAAAATCATTCCTCGGTTTGCTAAACGCATAGAAGACTTAGTGAATTTTATGGCCCACATGATCGTCCATCTGAGCTATTTATTCATCGTACAATCGTACTGTGGATAGATTTCGTACCACATACTCTCTACATGATTTGAAAACACCAATGTTTCGAAGGAATGTGCGTAATGAAAGGAATATTACGGCTGTACGTGAAAGTGTGGTGGCAAACAAGGTTTGGTGACAAATTAATTTCGAGAAATGGACCTGTTAACTTAAACCTGGGTCTGTGTCATATCACAGACCCAGGTCCTGTGATATGACGCCCGCAAATTATTTTCTGTGGGGCTATGTCAAGTCACTATACTGATAAACCAGCAATAATTGAAGCCTTAGAAGCCAACATTGTTCGTGTAATTCACGACATACCTACGACCAGAAGTGCTCGAAAAAGTCACCCAAAATTGGATCAAAAGAATACACTATCTTGTGGACGGCCGCGGTGGCCACATGCGGCAAATAATTTTTAAATGTTTAATGTAATAGATTGTTTTTTTAAATAATACTAGTTTTTTATCACAAAATATTTTCTTTAATATTTTTTTAAAGTTTAAAGTTCTATCATCCTTAAAAAACACCTTTTATAAAAAAAAATTTAAAAAAGTACAGCTGTCGCTGAAAAACATGGCTTTCAGTATCATATAAAATCAACGTGTGATCTCATATATCCGTGGCCCAACTAATTGCTAGAAAATTCACAAAATATTCAAAAGTATAGTCTGATTCGTATTAGGGTGCAAGATACAAGATTTTAACCCGGCTCAGTATTTCTATAAACCACTTACGCCTTTAGAGTCTATTCACTATACACATTGAGCAGAATAACGATCGCGTTTTCAGAGTACGTTCAGCGCCTATTGTCAGCCCATTTTCTGTTTCAACCTATTGTGGAAAATAATTAGAAGAATAAAAAAAAACAGTCTCGATAAATATTCCAAATTCACCATTCAAACCGCATATCAGTGGAAAGACACCTAGAAACCAATACAGGGTGTTGCATTTAAAAAAAGAGTTATTCAGCTTTTTGCGTTTCTTAAAACCCCGTATAGTGCCTGCGTGCTCGGACCAAATGTCGACTATTTGCTGAAACTACAAGCTATTCTAAAATTTTCTGTTGCTTTTTTGTTAAAAAATATGCATGGCCTACTTTGTAGTGATTTTCCAAATATCGGTGTTTTCTCTATCACAAAGTTGAATCATTCCGAAACGGAAAGAACCCATAATACCCATAATGGTATATACAAAGTCCTCTTATTTTTTACGTAGAACTAATAATGTAAAAATAGGGTGTTCCATTTAAAAAAACATAACTTTCAATCATCAACCTACGGACACCTTTTATACAATGAAAATATTTTTAAAATGTGCAGTACACCTACTAGGTGGCGAAAACCTTATGTCGATATATTGAATAGCAAAAAAGTTATGCACCAATTGCGCACCCCTGGGTTACCCTGTGTATAATATATGTAGTATATTATTCACTGGCCTAGTAATTTCCACTGAAATATTTGATTCGGTTTCTGCCAAAAGTTTGCTATTACGAAGTACGAAAACATCTAATAGCATTCATTTCATGGTTTTACTGATTTTTCAAATGAAATCGCCTATACCGTTAGTGTCAAAAAGAAAAATAGTAGCGATCAGTCTTATTGGAACGGCTGACTCTGCCCCCTATCAGCCTCTATCACATTTCAAATGACCTTTATATAAATAACTAAAAATGGAACACCGGTCGTAGTTATCAAGCTTCCATGCTATCAAAAAGTTATTTGCACTTAAAGAATTAAGTTGTATTATGATGAGTTCATCACACACAAGGACATTTATTAAATGTCCTTGATCACACATATGTTAAGTATATATTACGTTATATATTATATTATATTATATACCTATACTTAATATGACTTTAATCATATTAGATAATTACAATTTCATATTTTCTTTCTCATGCCACTGATATAACTAAAATAAACTCGTTCGTAATATTTGTTCCTCTATTAAATTCATCCAGGTAATTGGTTGTGATAAAAATAAACCAAGAAATAACAACTCGTAGCAAATTAAAAATAAAAAACTATCACACAAAATGTTTATTTCGTAGACATAATAAAATTATTTATAGCATCATTTGATAGGTTCTCATAATTATATATGGTCTGTTTATTCGTCAGCTACAGGCGGGTTGGAGGAAAATGCCGCTAACAGATATTCATTAAAATAAAGAGCGATAGATAATGCTACAAGAAATGAAGCTGTAGGTGTCTGTGGCACACCCCAAAGTTAGTGCGCTCTATAAAAATTTGGGAAATAATTATTACGTAGGTAAATAACTATTAAGAAAACTGAAATACGTCATACTTTATACTTGACGTTTCTGACCTAAATATAAAAGTGAAAAGTGAAGTATATACAGTGTTATTCAGAACTTATCCATAATAAAATTTGGGGATGTTCAACATACATGTAGAAATGTGGTATTGCAACAAACATTTTTTTGGCGGCTTCTGAAAACTATTTAAAAATGTTTCATTGCACGCCGCTGGATACTGGTCCAGTGTAATGGAGTGACCTTGGGACTGACAATACAAACTGGCTAGCACGAAAAAAAACTTCGGAAGTTCTGAGAGTATACCGACACTCGGCGCAAAAAAGATTTGCAGCATTTTTACTTTAAAATAAACTTAAAGATAGATAGATGTGATCAAAGTGACGTGTCTTTAAAATGAATAAAATTTTGTTACACTAATTTTGAAGAATTGCGCTACTTGATTACTAGGTATTAGAAACATAAATTTATAAAAAATTTGCACATACCTTGTTACAAAAGCTGTTCGAAATAATATTCCTCGACTTGTACACACTTTTGGGCACGCCTTATCCAATTTTGCCGCACTAAACCGAATGTTCCTCCTGGTTGCTGATCTTGTAAACGCAAATTATTAAGTTAATTGGGGATTTTCAACATTTTGCTGCAACAACCACTCACAAAACCTAACTCGTAATTGATAATCCACTGGTAACAGTCCATTAACTCAGCATTACTGTACACATGAGCCATTTTGAAAATTTTACAATTTAACACTCCTACGATAAATAAAACACCGGCACACAGAGACTACACACATAGACTGATGACTGAATAGACAATAGAGATATTATCCCCACTCCAACTCTATTCGCCCAGGCGTTCTAGGTACAAAAACGTGTTTACTTTTTTTTTACCACATTCTTAGGAATGTGATATACCACATTCTTAGGAATGTGGTATATCAGATTGTCGTTGAAGTAGAGTTGCCCATCTACGTAGTCCTTTATAATGGTATAACTTTAAACATTGTTTTCGGGAAATCCTAAGACTTTTATTATAAATTTTTTTGGTGATATCGAATTCTTATTTAAGGATGCACATATCCTCAATGCTTTAGAGATAAGTTCTGAATAACCCTGTATATTATCTACTAATACCTCACTAAGGAATTTCTATTGTTATTTTGGAACAAATCAATTTAAAAAAATAGCATCAGAAACCCAAAATAATCACTAGCCACTATTATTTTTGTGATAATAGTTTATAATAGACGTGGAATATATTTTATTTTAACCAATGCTTTAGTGCCGCTACTTACATGGAAAATATATTTAATTAGAAAGAAATACTTATAACAATATTTATCAAATGAAAATTTTTATGTTCTTAAAATGCCAAGTTATTGAACATATTATTTATTTTAGCTAATATATCGCACGTTTATAACAATCGTAAAATTAAATGAACGTCTGCAACGAAATAGAGAGTTATACGATGTCGGCAAGAACTCAGACCTATTAACTGGTCTATGAGGGATTTTAATAATTCAATTTAATAATTCCTAGCCTGCGCTCACACGTTGGCACTGCACAAATTATTTTACAGCCCCCTTCGCTTATGGCACTTATGCCCTTTGCTCGGGAGTTTGATTGATGGCCGTTTAGAGGATTGTGTGGCGATGTTCGATTGGCACCCCTGGTTCTCAAACACCCCATAGGAATATCTGCAATCCTCTGAGGAGGCATCTTCAATAAAAATCCACCCTTCCAATTTCCAACTTATTCATTTATCTAGAAATGTCTCTTGTAATGCCGCTTTGATAGAGAATTCAGGGAGACTTATAAACAAGATTTAAGGTATTTTCGAGGCAGAGTATTAGCTTAATTTTTTATATCGAGTTATCGATTTTATTCGAAGGAAATGTTTGCAGCATGTAGTTGATGTTGGGTTGAAAAAGTATGGCTGCTGTTAAATCTCATCAAATCGGTTTTGTACAGCTAGAGCGGTGGAGCAGCATTTTATATACATTTTAACGGGTCTACAAGTTATCGAGGTTCGAGGTTTTATAAAGAAATAATTTGATTCTTCTCTTCAGTCATAGAAAATTTGAAACTACCGAATGTATTTGCTCAATTATATATCACAATACAAGTCCTGGAAATACATTGAACCTAACTGGTCAAATATTTATGTGGTGTAAGTTAATACTACTGTCATTTAGACTGTCAATACTGTCAATAACACATACTGTCATTTAGACAAGACCAATGTCTCTTCTATTAAACTCCCAGTGGATATAAATTTTATTCAGCAGTGTATTAACCCTATTATTTTCATATTTTCTTACTTCAGTATACCAATGGAACAAAAATATTGTTTACGAACTTGGATATTTGAATAGTAAAAAATTAATATGCGAAAAATCTATTGGCAGAAGTATCATAAGCAAGTTGCACATTTTTCTTTCTTTTAAAGTACTAACTTACCATCACATACAGCAACAATTTTATAATCGCTGACTTCATCAATAGCTTCGTTTCTGTTTACAAGTGCTCGAAACGACTTCCTTCCATTTCTACACACAGCTGAGCACGGCGTGTAGCAACCCTTCGAGGATGATCTGCAGGTTGTAAACTCTGTACATGGAACGGATACATTTATAACATACAACACGGTTGGAAACGTTAACTTTCTGGGCGATTTATCGAGTACTCGAGCTGGGATCATCTTTGAATTAACTTAAAATTTGCTATTTAATACTAGAATACGTCTTGGATGGGCACGACCTCCTCCATCACGTCCTCTGTATAGTTGTAAAGATCCTGTATCGCGTCCACGTTGCACTAGAGCTAAAACCCTAGGTGATTCCGCTAGAAACCGATTTGCAAAGCGCTGTGTACAAAAACGTGCAGCGGCTCCATAAGTTACTACCATGTTAATTCATTGTTATATTGTATTAATGAGCCACTATAATATGTTCACTCACACTTATTTACGGACACACGCATACGCACTGATCCTCGCACCAGATGCGGTCTATCTTTTCACAATAATAAAACACTAAACCACAGATAAAAACTTCTTCACATAAGCGTTCATCCACTCACAATTTTGCTTAAAACTTTAACAGCTAAAGACACACGTTTGAAAAGCAAATTCAACTGATGAATTTAAATTAAAATGGCAATTTTTCTATTTATTACAAAAAACTAAACAAGAAAGCTATCCGAATCCCCGTTTTTTAAAGTGGGTCGGAAACAATTCCAGAGGTTCCCTATAAGTTTCACGATTTTGATTTATTATTAATTTTACGCCAATTTCCATTGATACTCTACTTACCATTCAGATATCCTTTCCAAGTTCGTATATTTTTTGGGAAGTAACGGTTAATCCAGGAGTATTTTCGTATATAGCTTCACAATTATCAAGTTTTTAACGTATGTGTTGACTTATAGCTTAACGTAATTAAAAACTAGACTAAATAAATAGAAACTTCAACAGAAAGACTTTTTGCCCTTGCGTAAACATCAACAAATATTATAATGATCATTTGAATTAGATTACATGAAAAAAAAAATAGTCACATTAAATATATATATATACATACATATATATATATATATAACACTTTGGTTTGCCTTTTTTTATGATATAGGTATTTCAGAAATGACAGTATAGTTTGAAGCTATTAATGATGAACGGTATCTATCTCAAAGTCCATCATTATATCCTGCTGTTATTTCTATATTTCACTAATTCATATTTCTTAAAGAGGTAAGATAGCAGCTTAATACCTTGGTAAGTTTTTCTTTATTTTATGATTTATATATTATATGTATATGTATATATATTTTTGTTGTCTGATGTAGGTATGTATTTTATTCACTTTTGTATTTAGGTACATAAATCATTTGCATAGTAGCCCTGAAGGTAGGGAGTAAGTATTACCAGCGAAACTTTGACATGTAATCCAAATTGTTTGTTACATTTGTTGCAACATTTTAAATAATAGGCTTATATGTCTGCTTTCGATTTTACTTCTGTGAATCTCCATTCATATCATCCTATGTAGTAGAGACTTCAAATAAACTGAACCTTTGTCTAAAGAACTGACTTTTTAAAAGTCAATTTAGAGCCAATTTAAAATCAAACAACATTATAGTATTCCATTTTGACAAAAACTTTATTTGTTTTTCTGATCCTCTTTGCTCCTTCTAATCCTGCCTGCCACATGCAAACACCCTTTAATATTTCACAATTCATAATCCAGCATTTTGTGCTCTGTACAGCGCTAAGACCATATACAAAATAATTAAATCATAACAGATGCAAACCAATTAATAAATAGTTTAATCTAACCTTTACACTAACTATCAACACTTTAATATATAATTTATTATGACGCAGAAAATAAAATGTATACAACGTATTATTTTTAAATAGTATTATGGCTATAGTGCGCGTAACCTTTTTGAAGATGTCTCATATCCAAGTATCGATGATATGGATAAGACCATCAGCTAGAGTGAAGTTATACTCTCACTAAACAAAAATTAGTTACGATTAGTTACAGATCTCCTATTTATGACATTATATTTTGATAGAACACTTGTAATATATATTTGGAATATCTACGTGAAACTTAACATGTATAGAATTCCATAAATTCACGACCGGTGTCAGATGAAATCTGAAGAACTTCTGTGATGTTCTGCCGTGGCCGATGCTTAATTGCATACGTTTCGCTATTCTTAATACATGGCATATTCAATGCGTCTCTTATGGATTAAGAATGGCAAAACGTATGAATCGACCACGGTAGAACAGCCCAGAAGTTCTTCAATTTTATGTATAAAATTCATTCAACAGGACGTAGAGGCAGGCTATCACATCCTGTTTGAAAGAGGGGTCACAGAATAGAGGGTCTAAGTATATAGGCAACCAAAATTATGCCCAGAAAAGTATAAGCCGCAACAGATGATGGATTTGTATACGAGCTAGTGCGAAGTTTCAGGATATTGGATTAAATAAATGAGATCCAGAACGGGGACAAAGTTAGACAGTTCCATTGTTCATTGGTCAATTGTTGGTACAATACTTTTTATGGTACTGATACTTTTATGACTGAACTAGAAGTACTGATTTCCTAACTATTTTATATGATTTCATTGAAAACAAAAAATACAGTAATAAAAAAAATAGAACGTCAAAATTATTATTATTATTATAACATCTAAAATGTACAAAAAATAATTGTTATATAAGTTTAGGTGTACTTTTATGAAGGTGGTATTTAAAGTGGTAGACTAATATGGAATAGAAGTAAATTGATATGGTGAATAATGCAGCTAATTTGTGTTACATATTTATCTGAACATTCATAATGAATAAAATATATCCTATGCACGGTGTTAAATTTCCACCACCCAGGACGAGAGAGGCACTTGCCGCTCTCGCCCGAGACAAACTACCCCCGGCGGGTTAGACATGCAAACTAAGAAAGAAGACAAGACAGAAGAGCCCCAGAAGATCCTACCCAGCCTGCAAGGTAGAGCCAGACCAGGAGGAGACCCCACGAATCGCCCACACCTATCACTTTTTGTGATCAGGGTTGGTGAAGGATGGGGTCCACCTCTACGATGTAGTCCAGGCCTACAGCGATGGGGAGGGTAAAGATCGATAATCCCGCTCGGCCCTAAACCATCCCAGGTCATGACCACGGTCAATGGATATTGGAGGTGTTAAATTTAATTTTGGTCACCATTAGGTCACCGGATAGCTTAAATAAGAAAAAAGTTGTACAATTTTGTGCTGAATCAAATAACAGTACGTTATTTGCCACTTAGGGTAATTCCGGGAGAGATGGACCACCTTTTTTGTTTTTTCCGTATTTTATTAAAAAATAGCATTATCGGCATAAAAAAATAATTACTAGACTCATTTTAACGAACTGTAATTATATTTATTACAAAAAACATAAATTATGTTCGTATTTTTTTACAAAAAAATAAAATAAAAAACAGCTATGTGGTCCAACTAATTCTGAATATGCGGGATAGTTGAACCACCATACATGGGATAGTTGGACCACTCAAGGGCAGATGAACCATAACATAAAATCACAGATAATAGCTTAAAAAAATTCTGTACAAAGAAATAGGGTTAATGTTATTTTAAAGAGATGCAAGAGCTGCTCTTTTGCCACATCTATCGCACATATTTTCGTATTTTAAGCAAGATTCATGTAGCCTACGCTTACATAAAATAAAGTGTTTTTTTAGGTTTGATAGAACTTTACATGACAACTACCATCAGACTGAACTGTTAGTCTGACACTGTTTATAAAATTTATTTTCAGTATACTTTGGCAAATCATCATGAACAGATTCACTCTTGAACAACGCTACCAAATTCCTCAAATTTACTTTGAATACGCTATCTTGCGGACAGCCGCGGTGGCCACATACCCCAAATAATTTTTAAATGTTTAATGTAATAGATTGTTTTTTTAAATAATATTACTTTTTTAATCACAAAATTTATTCTTTAATATTTTTTAAAGTTTAAAGTTCTATCATCCTTAAAAAAACACATTTTACATTGAATCCAGTCGTCAGTCTTTTGTGTAGCATTATAATTTTCTTCACAGCCAACGCAATCATTTTCCTCCCATTCTTCTGGTGTGTCACTATCATCTTTTAAAGATATTTCACCTTCTGATTCAGAAGTACTACTTAACACAACCTTAAAGTGTTTGGCTGCAGCATTTACTCCCATCGTTCTTGTATTTATAGCTTCTGTTGGATTTATGAGGTCATCTTTGGCCCAAGTTGCCCTTTCCGGTCGCAACTTACGTTGATATTTTGTAGGCATTCTATAAAGAAGAGCAATTAAAAGTGGTTCAACTATCCCGTCCTGTTGTGGTCCATCTATCCCAAATTTCCGGGGTAGATGGACCACTGCAATTCTAACCTATAATAGAAAACCGACTGTTTTCATACATAAAAGTTATTAGAATGAATACCATGTTGTTATTTTTCAAGTAAAATTTGTATTTTAATACTTACGTTTGGCGAGAATCGCTTCTTCAAAATCGGTGGTAAAAATTTTTTGGCGCCCGTAAATATGTAAACAAAGGCAGTCACTTAAAGAAAACACGAGCGAACGCCGAGACTATCCCAACGTAACTAGTGAACCGTTGGGTCCACGACAAAATTAAAATTGACGCCCTCTAGTAATTTGAAACGAAAATATGAGAGTGGTCCATCTCAGGCGGTGGTCCATCTCTCCCGGAATTACCCTATGTGAGTTCGTGAGTTCAAAAGTGAAAATTCAAATTTGAAACTTATACATTATTGATAATGGCGAGTCCTAAAACTCGCCATTATCAATAACATATAAGTTTCAAATTGGAACATTTTATCTTCCTTTATAGTGGAGATATTTATTTTGTAAAGCGACAGTTTTCGTTTTTTCCCCGATGGTGCCCAAAATTAAATGTAACATCGTGTATATACACATGTATGAATCAAGAGCAGCAAAGAATTTGTTAAATTAGATATTAGATAACCAACAACTTAACGATATTTACATATCCTTATGTCCTTAATTAAAATAGACGTAAAAACTGTTTGCACTTTTTTCACAACTTCCTGAAATGTTTTCGAAGTTCGGACAACATACTATTTTATGCTTTATTCCCCGAACGTCGATTTTGTGGCCTCTATTGTATAATCTTATCAATTGTATAGCGCTATGCATGTAATGCATATTCAAGAGGAGCATCCCCGTTACCTGAGGTTAGTTCATAATCCAAATAGACGCTAAGGAAATTAGTAACGGGTGTTTGAATTATCAAATTATGATGAATTAATTTGCACCGAATTAATAGCGACCATGTCAAAATACAACTTAGCGAGCACCTACTTCGTTGTTTTGTCAAACGGTACAGCCGTTCACTGCGGAAATTCATATTAGCTCATATTATAATAGCAACACTAGGTACTTACGCTAACAGAGTTATTATATTGTAATATGCTGAAAACTAGTAATATAGGAATTCAATGTAGTTTAGAATGTTATCTTATGTTATGTTATTCGATACCTACTGGTAAGAAAATTTACAAAACTAAAACTATCGCGTTTTATATTTATATTAATGAAATACCATTTTAAATTTTAACTTAAAAGCTGCTTCGGCTGAGTATATAAGAAGGTAAAGTGCCTTACAATTCCGTACCTAATATGAATATATTATGCCATAAACTAATGATATTATGAACTATACATTAATTCATAATATCATAATCAACGTTGAAAATGTCTGCCTCTTTCCTTCAACCAATTTTAAAGTAGAACAAACCATGCTAGCCGTATTACTGTTTATATTATGAGGAAGGCTAATCAACTTTCTTGTAATTAATAAGTAGGTGGATGAGTGTGCAGGGAAGACCCACGAAGCCTGGACGTACCATCTAGTGACGTCTACGTCGGTCGCGAGGTTTTTATATCCCTCGAATAGTATATAAATCCGGAGGTCCCTTGTATATGAGGTGATAAACAAATTAAAAATCCCTACCCTACTGCAAAAGTGGTAGTTCGACAAAAGTTCGGTTGAAGGTTGCTCATCTCCTGGTAACGGTGATCGCCCTTGGTTGCAAAAATAGGCCTATGTTAAATAACAGAAACAGTGAAAAAATATGTCTTATTCCGTTGAAAACATATTATATTAATCGAGATGGATTTCTTGACTTTTTTCTTTAATTTTATATTTAAATTCTTTTAAATCATAATTCGGAATTTTCAAAATGGTGTTATCCAGAGAGGCTAGTAAAAGAATGTCCAAAACAGCTATATCAAGGTGTTGCAATATTCCTACTAATATCTCGACTACGTCATAGAAATATTTGAGTAAAAATGTATTTTAGCTGCATCAGCTGTTGTGCCATCCTTTTATAGAATAACATCCTGCAACTCTTTGTTGTAAAGTTAATTTAAAAATGGTTGCAATAATCATAGATGCACTAACATCAGATAACGCATTCATACCCCCGCTCCTATTTTCTATAGAGTAAGGGGAGCTTCAATTACTGTAATGTAAGGAAACTCTTGTTCTTCTATTTAATATACCCATTAATTTCTTCCATAAAAAAAGTTACATGTTCATCTATGAAATATCTAAGAGCCAACAACAAAACTTGACACTTTTCGGATAGTCTGATTGTAAAAGCTCCTAAACGGATATAAATCGGTAGGAATGTAGATGCAAATACTGTCTTAATATTCTACTTTCTGACATAAATGTCTAATTTTAGCTCTTGCAGTATCTCGAAAACTTCCCAACTAACCTAAATTTTTCACCAATTTAAAAAAAAGTGTCAAAGTGTTCATTTGGAAGCCTTTCTCGGAATTCCATAGAACAAGGATAAATCAAATATGTTTTCCCTCAACAAATGTATTAAAAATCAATTTTACAAGGTGACATTTAAGGTGACAAGGACTTCATTTATGCAAATATACTGTACAGCAAATGAAGTGCAACATCTATTTTTAGGATAAAATTTAACTGCTCATATTAGTTGCTATAACAGCTTAATCTAAAGAGATTATTTTTATTGTGGAAGATTTTGCAAATCTTCAATTTTTTTTAATTTGAACCATTTGCATAGCAAATAATACGGGATTATGTTCTTGTTAAATTTTTAATATGTTTTGGATTTTCTCAGAAATTTTGAAAATTTTTTTACACTTTTATTTCATAACCTGGTATATTCTACATATACACGCTTTTCTTCCGTTTTTCGGCAGCTTTTAGTTTCAGAGATTTAAGGATTTGTATGAAACACTGCAAATTGATTAAATTTAACTGTATCAAAACACAAATAATTTAATAAAATTAACAGTAGAACTTAAAGTATAAAAACACTTATATTTCATTGTCGTGTAGCACTGCTATTATATTAACATTTCTTCTTATTCTTATAATAACCTCTTCAGATTAAGTGGTTCAAAAATATGGGCAATTATAACCTATGTTAAAAAGTACTGCTTACTGCCCTACAGGGTCAATAAGAAGGTTAAAATTATTTGTATAATAACATTAAAAAAGAAAACATACGGAAAGAAAATATAACAGCTGATAGCTTAGATTTGCCCATCGCTTGAAAGTAGTATTTTGGACCAGATAATTCAAGAAGAAAAATGGGCCACCTTTTAAATGGTAGATGTAAAATACTAAATGTTAACTGCTAAATTTTAAATGATAACTGATAAATGCGTCTGAATAGCTGTATCATGGTTTGTACAAAAAATGGCGAATTTTTTCATTATGATCCTCAAGCTGCTGAAAATTTATTTAGGATTTTCTTTTAATTTTTCTAAGAACAAAAAGTTTTTCTTTTAGGAGAGGGTATTTTCTGTGCGTGACAAGTAATATATCTAGAAACGCAATTAGTCAGGCAATCATTTAAATAAAAAAAAACGTAATTTGTATCTTCATATGACTAGAAGTAGCTTTTCCCTATGATTTTCCCCTAGTTTGAAGAATAATGGCCTAATTGTGAATACAAAAATAATGACATATTTTCCGTGTTGCGATTACAATATGACCATTGTTAGGACTTTTTTTGTTTATAATTGATAAAAAATATACCTAAAAAAAAAGTTCTCATATGGTGCAAAATTTTTTGGCGGACACTGTATATATATTTCACTTTTAACTATTACTCAACTATCTTAAAATTAGAACTTATTAGAAAATATCATTGTCAATGCCCATGAGCAGATCTAAATTTAAGGAAAAATTATAGTTTTAGTATTATTTATAATTAGGTATAGTAGTTTGTATAAGTTTTCAATAAATCGATACATAAATTCGAGATACTTATATATTATGGATAATCTAAACCGATAATTAGAAACTTACTAAAATTTACTTTAGCGAATTATTCAGGATATCAGGTGCAGAACTCGACCTATAAACTTCGTTATTTCAAACATACTTTATATAAAAGTTGTTTCACAAGTTGCAGTTTTCAGCGGCAAGGATGAAGAGTTAATGAACTATTTTGCACTGTATAATCTTTTAAATCAAATATTAAACTTCGTAGTATAAAATCAATGAATGAAAACTGAATATAGTTCAAATATATCAAAAAAACAAAGTAAAATATGCTGCTCTTAGAAATATTATATAACATAAATGAAGTATAAAATGTTTGTAACCACTACAACGTGGGTACGTGAAATTTCCAACAATTTAAGTTTACAGGGGCCAACCGCATCTACAGTTTATCTAGGATTTTATTTTACGGCAATACTTTGCTGACACCACGATATATGAAAATAGAATAGGCTATTCTTGCAAACGATTCTATATGCTCTATAAACCGGTGTCGAAAGTACCGCAGTGCTACCCGTGTCATGAGAATCCGCACGTCAATTTTCCACAAAAAGGTTCAATTTCCTTACTGGAATGAGAAAGCTGTTTTTAAAAATTTTTACTATAATGTTTTATTAAAATTATTTATACTGCTGCATTTAACATATTTTCTTTTAAATGTAAAAGAAATAGTCATATAACAATGTTTGTTCGGTATCTACTTATAGTCTAAAAAGATTTATTTGTAGTGTTATCTAGACACTATTATTTGTTTAGGTATTTAACACTCCTACAAAATATACATAAAAATTAAACAAATAAACCTGTGCGCTAAAGTTGCAGTAATAAGATGTTTTGCCATTTTTACTGAGATCCAAATGGCAAATAAGCTAACTAAATGTTGGATAATAGAAAATGCGCGTGATAACATTAATTTACTGTGACTGCGGTTGGATACTTGTGAAATGTTTTTTAAATAGTAATAAAAACATTTTTGCTTATTAATGTTTCAATTTTTATTAAGAGATTTGCTCTACATGTTTCGGCTTGTTAGGTCTTTCTCAAGAGTACGATGTATACTAATACTGTTGCAATATTTATTGCTGTATTCACCATCACCTCAATTATTTCTAACTGGACTATTTCAATGTTAAGCCTATCAGGAATAAGGATTTTTCTTAAAGATAATATTTGATTGGATGTGAACTATAGTGAACTATAAGCTTCAAAAATTTATTATCCTACAAAATCATTAAAACATATGACATTTATTATGTTATCTATATAAACTCTCGCGGAATATCGACATTTAGTCTGTTAGTGTCTATTTAGAAATTCATTCAGTTTTATAGTGTTAGCATTGGCGCATTCGCCAAAATGTTGACATTTACGTTTGAGCCTCCGATCAAATATGTATAGATAAGTAATTGCCTATCTGTCAGCATATAAAATGGTCGTTTCCAAGAATAACAAAAGACATAACCTCAACATACTGGAACATTTGTAAAAAGGCTGACTACGTCAAAACTAACCAATAAATGATTTGTTTTAAAATTAATTAATGAAAGTTTTTCCAAAAAATGTTTACTATTTTTTATATATGACTCGAAATTCCCAGATAATGGTTTAAGGATTTCAAGAAAGTATTTTGCTAGTTTATTTATTTATTTAAGATATTTTGTAAATAAAAAAAATTATTTTTAAGATATTCTCTAAAAACAAGTTCAAGTATAAAAATTCTAATATTACTTCGGTCGGCAATCGAATATTATCTAGGTAATATAAATGCAAGGCAGATGGAAGTATTGTAAAGTAGAGATTTTCAGATTCACCCCTTGACAGTTCTTTAGCTCCCTAAAGCCCAATATATCTTTTTTTATTTATTAGTCTGTAAAACTGAATTAATGAGTCTATCTGGGTGTCTATTACTTACATCCAGCATTTTTTAAGCATAATATTTTTAAGTAGGTCACCTTAAGCCTATTTCTGAAAACAGAATTACTAAAAAAACAAAGGAAGCGTGAAATTGATGTTTGTAATGTTTAATTCTTTTTCAAATATCACGTAGTAGGGATAAGAAAAATATTTTTACAAATTCATTTAATAGAATTAATACATAATATAGAATTTATATATAACAAAACGAATATATGTGCTTTATCAGCTGTGAGTTTTCCAAACATATGTATATCTCAGTTGTTAAAAATATTTTAATGGCGTAATCAAACCTCTGCACAAAATATATTTTAATAAACACAACTACAAATTAACCTAAAGATGAGTGATACAATAATATTTCAATAACTAAAAACTTATTATTTTCGGTTTACCTGCATTAAATTACCAAATTTTGTATAACTGTTATAGGTAACAGGTTAATTATAGCACCTTAAAAAATAAATTAAAATAGCCATTTTAAGAAACTATGTGTTGATATTATTGTAAAAATACTGCAGATGAAACTGTCACATTTGATTTACGTATCTCAATGTATCTCAACTCTTTAGAGCAATTTTGTTCTTAAAAATGTATGCTTTTCTCTTTTTTGTTTAAGTGCACCTCTACACATTTATTCTATTTTCTTTGGCTGTGTGCCCTGTTTCGCTCCCTGGAAATGTAAGAGGGTTGGTAGAATAATATATATGATGTATATAAAGTTTCGTAAATGTACGAGGAATGTCTACTGCAACTTTCTGGAGGGATAATTTTTGGAAAAATATCATATCAGAGATCTTATGTCGAAAACATTAAACAGTACACCCTTGAAAACGCCCATAGGTATGATAATAGTGGTGGGAAACACACCGTAGTGCCCTCTTTGGGTATTTGCTACTATCTTTCTGACAATTATTGTTAAATTTACACTTTGGTCACTTATTTATATACATACCAAAAATTTGGATTATATTGTTTAGATTCCAAATTAATTTTACATTGTATATACAATTACATTAATTGTTTCTTATAATACGGTTGACTACAATATTTTTTATTATTTTTTACAAACTAACAAGGTATTTACAATATACCGAGTTTGCACCTAACATTTACCGTCATTCTTAACTTACATATGTGAAACATAAAATACATATACCAATAGTTTTACATGAGGTACGTACATTTTATATGTAGAGAGAAACTATTCTATTTTAAAGAAAAAATAAAATAAATAGGTACGGGGAGACATGATCGATAAATATATTTTTTACAAATACTCTTCGATACTTCATAAAGAAAAGTAGACAGACAAACGTCGATTTTATCCATCAATAAACGATAATTTTTTAATGAAGCAATTGAACTGTCTGAAGGCTAAAACAATAAAACACACATTTAAGTGCATCGTAAAATATTAAACAAACAGCTTACCACGAAAGAAAACATATAAAAAGGAATATTTCGCTATACAGTTAACACGGAAAAAAGATTTCCACTCTCTTGGATTCGTGTATAAGAGTAAATAAATCAATCAGATATTCTTTCCTGCTTGATGGCATAATGAATAATGATCGCCCTATTTAATTCAAAGTAGTAAATAAGTTTAGGATTCCTTCTAAACTGTTTAAAATTAAGAAAATATGTATTTTGGAACTTTTTCCATGTACCAAGAATCCAAACGGTGCATGTCATCAAATATAAACTTAGTTATCTATATATGAGGTAAAAGGGTTAAAAACATTTGTGTCCTTGTAATTAACAAAAACAAACTACTGCGAGTGTAGTAAGGATACCCCCATATCCTCCATCTGTAAACACGCCTTATAAAATAAGGACTGAACCAAATTAGGCCAAACAGCTATTCTCCTGGCTAATGCCACGCCGAGCGCTGATTTAAAAAGCAAAATTTGGCGTATTTTGTCTAACAATGTTAGAATTCAAAATACAATGTTTTGGATTGCAACGAAAACTACGAGGAAATACTCTGGACCTCACATTGTAGAATGTCACTAATTGCAGACCGGTTTCGACCTTTTTATGGTCTCATCAGTGCAGTGCAATATAAGTGAGCATACCTCCTACGAATGCAAAGACCTGAGTATTTGGCACAATTGGTAAACCTTGCGTACGCAAGCCCCAATGGCGCCACCTTTTGGTAGTTCTCGCAACGCAATCCAAACCCATCGGGGAATCCCCCCTTTTCTACACCCCGTTGTTGTGTCCTTGTAATTATGTAATCACACTTGTGTAAGCTATGCTGAGGTACGACACATTTCTGTATAATTTTTATATTTCAAGCAAATAACGTTGTGGATCCCTTATGACGTGCACTGCCTGGATTCTTGTTTCCAGTTTATTGGTTAATTTCGACCTGTAATAACAAATATACAATATGAAACAAATTAAATGGAACTGGAGGAACCATTAAATATAATTAACTTACAGCACGTTTTCAAGCTCGATTTGCAGACAATATCTTCTTTTATTCTTGAAATACAATCAATTTCGCTTTGTACTCGAAAACAAATAAACTTAGGAGTCTTATTATTTGACAGTCGAATTATCAAGTCGAGGTTGTCACGTGTTGCATTATGATTATCTCAAAATGTTTAGTTTTGTTTTTGTTGTTTGTTTAAATAGAGCCGCCAACACCTTTGAAATCCATAGTCATTACTAGTTTTCATTTTAATTTAATAATTATTTAATATCCAGTAAAATTAATTTCTGTTCGTAATTAGTTTGTTGCATTCTTTCTCTTCACAAGAAATATAGCAACCTCATTTCGAAGAGTTTATAAATTTGTTCCTTTGGTTTAAGCCACTACTCGTAAAATACTCTGTATATCTTAAGTTGGGGTGTTTATTCAGATTGCTTTGATAAAATAAATTATTAAACAGCACAGATAATGGCATCCCTCCACCATGAAAGAAACACAGAACTCAACTGGGATCAATTCTTTTCCCAGTAGATCGAGAGCAGCTGAGAGGCAAACCTGGAATTTTCCCCCGAAAAGCAAACATTGTTCCACTACAGCAACTCAGCTTGTGATTAATAAATAATTATGGTAGGATTAACAAATCAGTTAATATTTTAATTACAGTATCCATCAAGTGAAAACAGAAGAGGAGTATAATGTTTAATTTTTACTTATTGACTGAAAGTACTTAATGCTTAAAATATTTTTCCTAGAATTAACCTCATAACATGGGACATCGTTTATAAATATAAAAAAAACCCTCAAACTTTTTTAATTTTTAATTTGAGAAAAAATGTAAATGCAAAACTTCAACATACTAACTTAAAGATTTTTAAGATGACATTGACGCCATACAGGGTGCTATGAAAAGTTATATTAAGATATATGCATACCGAATGACAGACATGATAATAGCAACAAAATCTTCGAGTGATATATTGCATTCATTATAGCACATTCTTTTATGCATATCTCTCTTATTATTAGTGACAGAGTAGCAGAGTGCAAACACTAGTATCAATGGACTCACGAGAGAATGATCTATCTAAAATTGAAACAATATACAGGATCTTGAAAGGGGTTGGGACCTTTGGTGTGAAGATAACATTGACGAAGTTTTCCACATAACAGCAAAACACTACACTGCACTCGAAGCGCGTTTCGCCAACCAAGTTCACCTGGAGACGATTAAAACTCCGTTTTAATAATCTTCAGAGATATTATGAAAAAATGGTAGGTAACTTTATTAAGGCAGTAAATATTTTCGAATTACTTTTCTATAGTTATTTAATTAGTCAAATATTAATACTCTGATATTGCTATAAACTTTCTCAAGCTTTAATATTTTTGTAAACTCAGATATTTTTATATTATAAATTCCGTTAAGGTAGTAAATAAATTAGCCACGGTTCTGGTACATTTTAAATATTTTTATCCGTTAGATATAACTTGTAGAGTTTGGGTTATTATAAATGTTAATTTTGCACGTAGATGATTAAAACCGGGGAACCATAAATTTAATATAAAATATACCATCACTTGAAAACCTTGTCTAAGAACAAGTATTTTAATCAGATCGTTTAAAAATAATATCTGTATATCTACAACTAGTTTAGATACGGTTGATAATGGATCTATTTCATATCATTGAATCAAACCTTATAAACTATCTTTCATTTAAGTAGCTATTTCTTCGTAAATCTTTCATTAGATTATTAGAGATAAGCAATATACTTGCATTGCCTGGTTATAAGTTATAAATTGCATCTGATAAAAAAGGATCCAAAATTGAAGACATAGTTTATTATTATTTATAATAACTAATAACTAACTTAATAATTACCGGCAAGTTTGAACTATTATCCATATTTAGATAATCAAACCTTCTACATCGAATATAATACTGTATATCGATATATATGTAAAAATAATTCACAGAAATAATGAAACATTAGTTATCCCCCTCAATCCTCCATCAGCATTTTAGTCTACCGGACCTGCAGACCAATCAACCAGACCGATATGCTAGTGAGCAAGGTCGAGTCAAATTGTGACTGACGAACCATGTTAAGTTTAAGTCGGTGGAGCGTTGCCTCGGCTATCAAGTTTCATGAATAGGTTAAAAATGTTATATTTTAGAAACAGGTTCCACCATATCCTGTCTTAATTTATACTAAGGATAGCTACGCTTCGTTATTACGTTAACAATATTTTTAACATAACAAAACTATTGGTTTGGAATACCCACTTTAAATTATTTAATTACTTTGTAATGTAGTTAAATGATTCTAATTTTCTATGATCAAGGACTACTAAATTATAGACTTACACCATAATTGATTAAAATGTATGTCAATGAATTTTAATGTAAGGAGTGTTTATTTATAAACTGCAATATAGTATAGTGTTTTCGTAAAGTAGTGGCTAAATTCGTTATCTTATAAATACTCAATTTTTTTTTTAAATCGATTGGCCTCTTCGATTTTCTTTTAATTTACCCTTATTTGACATATATTTAACTTTTTACAGGGTGACTTAGTGAAGCTACGTCAATATAAACTTTAATATTTTAAATGAAACACCCTGTATTTTTGTACATATTTGGAAAGAACTCTATTTTACGTCATATAAGGTTTTATGGGTCTATCTCTAATTATGAAGAAGATATATGCCCAAAAAAGTGTGAAATTAGACCCATAAAACCTTATATGGTCATATTCGTAAAAAAAGTTATTTCCAAATATATAAAAAATACAGGATATCGCATTTAAAAAATTAATATGTCGACGTAGCTTCATGTAAAATAAGTGCAAAAATAAAAGAAAATTGGCGGCTCCTAGCGATTTTTTAAAAAATTGGATATTCATAAAGTAACGAATTTAAACTACATTACGAAAGCACAGTAAGATAAAAGTCTGTCTTCCCGGAAAAATATACGAAATGTTCATAAAACTTATCCTAGAATTGCAAGAAAAAACACAAAAATGCAAAAATAATTTTAAAATGTGTGTTTTGTGATTCTACACACTTTTTGTATCTTAACATTTTTCTAATATTTTTAATTCAAACACAGAAATAACACCAAAGAAATTTGTTGGTTACTGAAAACTGTTACCGCCTATCCATCTGTAGCTTTAATTAGGTTTCCACCGTTCAGGTTCATAAGCTTCATAGGTCATTTTCGATATTTATCCCAACTTCATCTCAGTCTTATAAATGTTTTCAGATTAAGCATACCTACATATTGTACTTGACATTGATATTAAGGCGTATTTGTTTTATAATTCCCTAACTTTAATTATCCAGTCTTGTTGGACATAATCAAATGGCTTACAGTTATCGCTGACTCTTACCACGTCTCGGTACGATGCGCCCCGTAAAAATCTATATACAGGGTGAATCAACGACAAGTTTCATCCTCGATTATCTATCAAAGGATTGGTTTCCGTGGAAAATCCAGACATGGTTGCCACAATGTTGTATTGGATAAAAAAGATGCCAGATCAGTTCCTTGTGTGGTTTGAATGAGAGCGTACTATCAATAATTGACCATATTTCTTCGTGCCGCTTCGAAGCGATGACAAATACATATTATACTCGTATACCTGTGCAATATCCCAATACGTTTTCTGATTAGATTTTCGTAGGTAAATCACAAAGGAACGATGAGGTTTCCACTCTACTATAGCAAAACACTGCATTTTTCTCGACCCGTGTTTCGCTAACAATGTTAGCACCATTTCAAGGTGATTAAAGCTGAATGGAGTATTTTGGTGTCCAATGGAAGACTCACCGGTTTTTTTTTTCTAATACAAGACCAAATATATATTTCAACACATTTTGTTTATGAATATTTTTGCCACTTTTGTTTTGTTTATTTGTTTTACAAGTTATACACTTATTAGCTGTTACAATATAGTTCCGTTCTTTTGTTATCTTAATTATTTTAAAATTCGTTTGTGTTAAAAATATTATCTGTGTAGATCTTGATAGAATATATTTTTTTATTTGTGATGTAGTATTTTTTATTTTACTGGACATTTATTTTTTTGGCTTCATTTATAATTATATTTGCTTAAATTTTAAATAGGTATGTTTCCAAATAATTTTTGTCTTTTCTACGAAACTAAAGATGTATTTTACTATTCACTTCAAATTAAGTATAAAAAATGTATTTTGTTGTTCGGAGACAAATTCCAAAAAAACTATTTCAACCTGTTCTATCCAAATTAAATAAAAATACATACCGAGCATGTATGAAAAATATAAGTTGTGGTAAACCTCTCCTTTTTGGAACACTCTGTATGAATGTCAATACTATAAAAATAGATCTCCCTTCAAATAAAAATCAACCTATGTTTAGATTTTCCATGGAAAGCAATCCTTTGACAGATAATCGAAGATGAAACTTTTCGTTGACTTACCTTGCGCGTATTTATTTATTTATTTGTGTATATGTTTTATTGTTTCATCGTAAGCGAATTTTGACCCTCAGGATATATTCGGGCCACGTCGTATCGAGACGTCACGAATAAGTGGGTGACTTTTACAATAGTCGGTATAACAGTCTGCTTGTTCTATCTATCTTTTCCTGCCTGTCACGGTTTCAGTGATATTCACCCCTTTTTACTCCTCAAATATGTTGTATATATGTGTTTGTATAGTGTTCACGGTAGAATGTTAATGTTCTTCTTGTTCTTTTGTCTCAACTGTCCCAATATTCTTATTGAGCATAACTGCTCTCGAATAGATATGTAGATTACGGCTTTGAAAAAAGTGACGGCTCTACAGTGATTAGTTATTTGATTGTGAATCCTTCTTGTATAACAAGATAATTGTCTTGCTTTCTATGAATATATGAAGATCTCCTAATCGGTTCGAATTTCCGTGAAAGGAAGTCATCAGCACATGTACTTTTTACAGTCAGTAATAAATTTGATAACCCAGAAATTATTCAATCAATCAGGTCTAGGTGATTTCCACTAAAATTTTGTCGTTGCATGATTAATACGAGCTCTAAAGTGGCTGATCGGTATATGAAAAGGGCTCTGTGCTTAACTTTTTATTTAATGAATCCATTGGGATACTCATTGGGTTAAGTGTAACCATCATCTTTTGCACAGATAAATTTCTAATAATCAGTGAAAATACAGCTGACGCTATTCACGTTCTCCCAAAGTATGTTTCAACTTTCCCCGAGTATAGGTTATGTATATATATATCAAAAGGTACATGCAATATTTAGGACTTCTAAAGTACTGTGTACTAAGTAAAGTGTTCTGTACAAAAAAAAAAATAAAAGTGGCAGAAAATATATTTTTCAAATTTACATTATTAATTAAAAATGAGTTTCTCCAAATCATTTTAATAATAGGAGATATAGTTACTATTTCGGAGCACTTTTTCGCCTAGTTTGAAACTGAATATTTAGGTGACGTTCAAATGTTTCGTTTCATAGCCAACCTGACAGACAGCTAACTGACCGATTATTCTCGTTCCGGCAATAATGTCCAAACATCTTCAGATCAGTGGTATAGAGAATATTAATACCAATCGAAAGATAATTAAAAAGTACATAGGCTAGCATTATAAACCACAGGGTGTTCCATTTACAATAAGTGAGTTATTGGGTTTTGAAGTTGTCACAATTGGTCGGCCCTTTTTGGACACCCTGTATAATTTGCACTAGCTTTCGTATTTTCTGCATGTTTCGATACATTATTTCAGTGTTACTCCGCTATAATTTCAAGTGTTTAGATTACAAACTGAAAGAGATAGACCGAGATGAATGCAACTATGTTTTTTGAGAATTTTTGAAAAAATCAAAACATCTCGAAAACGATTAAGAATAAGGATAGGGTATACTCATGAAACTTACCTTAAAATTTGAAGGGGTATCCAAAAACGGAATAAAAAATAGCATATTCCATTTGAAATATAAGCGAGTTGACATCAACTTCCGGTGGAACAAAAAGTCGCACCTGAACGAACACTTTTTAATTGTTTTGAAAAAATAATAGTTTTGAAAAAAACATAGATCTCATTTAGATGTTTCAAGAAATATATAGAAAACACTCTATATACTAGTTCAATAAAGTAAATGTCTATTACTAAGTGTTTCCAAGCGCGTTTTAGTTATTTATCTGTTTACGAGTACCTACCCCGATTGATCCTACCATCTGGTAAAGCATAAGTTTTTAGTACCTTTTCTAAGAAGGGTGAAAGTGTAAAATCCATCTGATCATGTTCATAGTTCAAGAATTTATAATTAAAGATTTTTTTAATTTCTAATTGCTCTAACAGATCTAAGCGCTTTCCTTTCTTTTCACGATACAGTACTTTTACATTTTTCAGATCTATAAAATGATTCTATTCTATACAATGCGTCGAAAATCCTGAATTTTTTGCGTTATTTAGTATGGATTTTGTATGTTCTTTTACTCCTGATCTCAACACTTCTACCGGTTTGACCCACATACACGGCGTTACAATCCACATATAATTTGGTATACTCCCGATTGTTTTAATTCATTAACCCTTTCTTTGTTGTTTATCAAAATCCTCCCAATATTACGCTTGTTGACAATAATCGTTTTACACCCATTTCGTTCTAATCTGCGAGCTATTTTTTCATTACAACCTGGGACGTGATTAATATAACTGTAGGTGGCTTCTTTTTCACGAATACTGTAAAACTTCCGTCGAATTAATTTCCTCCTTTTGTTTTTTATCATGTTATTTATTTTAGTTTTTCTTTATATCCCTTGTTTCTTGCAATTCGCTTGATTCTACTTAATTCTTTTTCAAAATCTGCTTTTTCTAGGGGAAATATTAAAAGCCTATGTATTAAACTATGGAAAACCGACTTTTTTATTTGCCAGAACTGCTGCGAACTTGCACCTACTCGAACACCTTGCACCTACTCGCATCTACACGAACTGAACACTTTTTTATCGATAGAAAATTACGCGAAACCCCCGTATACAAATTTTCACGCGCAGTATTCTGGAAACGGCTAATTGAGGTCTATGTGGGTTCATGCTTTTTATTCTTTTCATAATTTCATAAAGGGATGTCTTGCGTCTGTGCTTCCTTACCGATGAATTTGCACTCGCCGCATGATTAATGATACATAGCATACAAGAAATTACCATCCAACTTTTTTATTTTTAAGTAATGGTTCGTAATGTTACAGTACGTAGTAGTAAAAATTATGGATGAGCTTTGTTTGGTTCCTCAGATAGCTGTTCCCATTACAATTATTATTCTTGAATTAATAATGCACTTAAGCGCTCTAAATCATTGTACGGTCAAATTAAGATTCCTAATAATAGATAAGCCGTAGTATTGCTGTAGTATAATTAAGCACAGGATTATAGAGCGGAGATGAACGGGTAATATATTTTAAATAACAATATTGTCAGGAGAAATTAGTCATAAAGGAACCTAAATAGAGAAGTATTGATTACTTCATTGCCTATATAGGTAATGACTTATAAAAGCTTTATATTGATCAATTAAATAAGTTTTTTGGACATTATTAGTTAATTAAAAGAAAAGCGGCACAAAGAATAAATGGTTTAGTTGGAAATAATAGCATGTATTGTTCAAATTTATTGATTCTTAATTGATTCTTGGCATAATGCATGCAAAAGTTAATTCAACTACTAGTTAGTTACTCGTTTCGCCGGTATTTAATATCTTTCCCATTCTGAAAGTAATGATTTCATAATCATTAAGGAAATAATAATAAAATAAAAAAACAACAAATATTCAAATAATATAGTAAATACGGCTTTTAATATACTTATATAGATATATATTTTCTAAATTAAAAAATATTGTTTATTTGTAATAAATAACCAGAAATTCGCTAGCAGCGGTGAATTAACATTTAAAAAGCATAAACCAACGCATTTCATATAAACATCAAGAAAAATCACATTAACCCTGAAGCAACAGTAAAGACATGTCTCACGACTGTATCTTATCTATTGCTATTTTTTCGTATACTTAATTTACCTCTTATTTGAAATTTTATGTTATTGTACAATTAATATTTAAAAAGCGAAAGTTTTGTTTTATTTATTAATTAATTATTATTATCAATTATTTATTAATTTTAAACTTAACGCCCCCAAGTGTATGTGATGATCTTCCATATTTTGACTATGAGGCGATTTCGGTTCTTTAAGGCGAAAAGGTAGGATAAAATATTGTAAATATTTTGTCAATGATGTTCTCGAAAAAACAATTGAACCAACCAAAGTTGATAGATATTACCCCACCTTGTGGTTTTTTAAATGCATTTTCTGCTTATATTAATGTTTGGGTTAATGTGGGTCTATCTGTAATAGTAGAAGATAGAGTTCGTAACTCCAGTTGTCTTATAGTTAATCTATAATAGTAAGGGACGTGTGATCAAAAACTATATGTACTGTAACGTAGCAACGAACTGATACTATCTATGTTTTATGCTTATTAGGTACTACATCTTCTGGGAATATCATCATTACTATTAGATTTTATCTACCCCTATTTATTAACCCCTACATACATGTATTTATGCTTTAGCAATATGTCAAAATAAATAGGATGTTTCATTTAAACAACACAAGCTTCAGCATTTATCAGTTTGGGACAGGTATTAAATCAGCTAACAGTAGCTATTAGTAAATTTGGCCATCTAATTATCAGTTTCATAAACATTTCGAAAGCATGTGAACCATCAGATATTAATAAAACCTAAATTTATTATTATGTTCTAATATTCAAATACTTGCGTTTATGGTATATTTTGAATTGAGTAAGTTTATAGATACAGCATAGTTAGAAAATAAAAGAAATTATTTCTTGCTCTCTAGGATCCTATATTACTAAAGTATACACCCATACTATTATTTTAGCAAGACGCAAGCAATCCTTTAAAATGAAATTGTAAGTAAGAAATATGGAGCCTGGCTCCATGTATATTAAAATAAATTCTCCAGATTTCCGTCTTACTACTCAAATAAACAAAACATTTATTTTCATTTACCTTTTAGTGACCACAACTATAGAGTATTCTAAAGCAATTTTTATTGTGTTTTACTTTTATATAATATATATTTATTACTTACTTCTGTAAAGTTAAAATTTTTATTTTATTTTTAAAAGAATTATTATGATATACATTAGCCATGGAATAATTTAACGTATAATAATTAGAATAGTAAACAACTTCAATGCAAACTATCACAGGTGCCAAGTTTGTATCTATAATACAAACATGGCAATGGAAGCGCTATCAATTTTGAAATTGTAAAGTGTATTATATAATCCACTGTTTGTAAGGTCTTTCATTTATCTGTCCAGCACAAGCCTGATTCTTAAATTCCATAAGTCCCTTGCGGAGTTTCAATCGGATTTTTCTTCCATGTTAAATAAATTAGATATATCATCCTTGCATTTATTTTACCAATTAGAAACAAAACAAAAATTAATTCGTACAGTGTTCGAATTGATTACACTTGCAAAAAACAAGAAGGATTGATTGTTTTTAAAGGCAAACAATAAATAATGTACCTAATTCTTATTGAAGCATAGGGATTACTTCTTAAAATGCTTATTATTTCTTTAATACTTTATGCCCTGTACAAAATCATCCATTATGCTGAAAACACAACGTCAAATAAAATGTACAAATCACAAGAGACAAAAATATGATAATACGTAAGTGAATGCTATAAACCAAAATGAAACATATTTTGTTTTCAAGTAGGTACTGTATTTTTCACTGTCTATCACGTGATGCGCGATCTCAAAAACGTAAAAGAAAATAACAATCCAATCAACTGAAGTCACATAGTGGTCTGATAGACACATAAAATAAAAACATAAAAGTTAGGTTAAGTTAACCCTATCGTTGGTAGATACAAATCAAGAACCCTAAACAAAGAAGGACTGATCAATCAGTAACAGCCAATCACATTTGTTTATCACTTATGTGACGTCAGTGGATTCCCTTTAGCGGGAGATTTTAAATTTAAATATCCTCTTTGTTTTAATTTGACAGCTTTAACCTTTTAACATAACCTATATATGTCACATTGTCATGTAGAATGTCTCGGTCGTCTTTGGAATGTCATCACTGTCATCAGTAGTGGCGTTCGGTAATTACCTCAGATTGATCTTTTTAGTCCGTATCGTTCATCAATTACATCTAGAGGTAGGGGAGGTAAATCTTGATCGTTCAGAAATTAAATCAGATCGATCAGAGCAAGATCTGTTTGCTCGAAGCATTTCGGCCGCGGAGAAAAATTAATCTGAATTTGTGAGGTTGTGGTGGTCATGGTTGTCAGTTGTCATTGACTTTTTGAAGTTGTAGTTGGTAATTTTGTAGTGTAATTTTCCAAAGAAGTCTTCAAATGTATCCGCAGAGATTCTAAAATGTTCTTTAAACTGCCTGGCAGAATAAATTTGGCACAGTTTCTTCAGCGAAGTTCTCATTTTTTTCCAAACAATTTGTAGGTAACTAGGTACATTCTTCATGTTCATCTTCAAAAATTATTTCATATCCTTGGACTGTATACAATATTCATTATTTAAGTAATTCGAAATAGAATATAAACAAACCGTCAACAACGTCAAAACAGAAAAGGTGAGGTTATATTATGCCTTATTCAATCGATTTCGTTCATTTATTTTCTATTTGTCCGTCTCATCTGGAATCACGTGATTGTAATCTCGTCGCATCCGTGAGCATATTACCGAACGCAACTAATCATGTCATCATATCAAAGTATTTCTGTATCATATCATAGTAATCTGTGCACTGATTAACAAAACACAAGTTATCACAGTTGTCAAATCGACAAACGATTTTTGCACAACGCACTTCAAATCGTAAGATATATATCGTAACACATATAAGTACTTTAAAATCACATTTGATTGCATTAATACACTCTTTGAAATAATATTGGGTTGGATATTGTGACTGAAAATTTTAGAAATTGCATATTAGAGGCAAATTTGGCAATAGGGGATCCACTGACGTGTTACGAGAAATCTGTTGAAAATGACCTTCAAATTTTTATGAATGAATTGATCAGTCCTTCTTTGTTTAGGGTTCTTGGATACAAATAACAAAACACTGATTGTCTCAACGACTGTATTTTATATTTTGTGGTTTGTCACTTGTAACTTATATTTGTCATTGTGTGTTCAGCCTTACTCTCTCTACAGTTTTTACTGGAGTTGTTTCAATTTCATTCGAAATGTTTTGTTTACGTTCTCTAATATTACCTATATGGCTTATTTTTATAAGGAAACCCATATAAATAAACATTTGGTATAGTTAAGTGGTAGCAATTCTCCTGTAAATACTTCAGAGTGCTGAATTACTTTAGACGACATTTATAGAGGAATTCATAGCAAAAGAAGGTCATCTCGTAGAGCGTTCAGATTTTTATATTTTCATCCTAATTAGGTAAGTTAAGTAGGAGAATGAAACTATTGTTCCAAACGAAGTATCATATAACCTACATGATCATTTAAAAATTCAAAGATGGAAGGCATCTCCATCACTTTGTTTGTAGACTGACACGAGATATTTATGCCAAAATTCATAAATTCATGCCACAGACAAAAAAAATAGTATTGAGGATACAATGGGGACATAGATAATAAACTTCCTGCCAATGAATACATGAAGTTTAATATTTTGTTTGATGTCTCCACTTTGACAGGACAGGTTCAATAGTTAACAGGGAGGAAAGTTAGCGAAGAAGGATTTTAACACATATTATATTCAACTACATCAATTTTGCAAAAATTAAATTTATATTTTGCATGGTAAATGGTATGTAGTTTATTATTTTGTTTGATGGCCTCCATCTTAGCAGGGGCTGTTAGCGTAGGAGGATTTAAGCCCCCCATTGTATTACACTATACCAATTTTTGTATTTTGTTGACTGTCTTGATTATAAGATTGAAAACAACAGCTGGATGCATTTGAGAGTTTGGAAATAGCAAAATGAAAGTTTAGTTTTAAGCATCTCCAGACGATGCCAACTTAATTGGCGAAATGCGCGTTGAGTGCAGTATAGTGTTTTGGTTTTATGTAGAAAACTACGTTAGTGTTATCTGCACACCAAAGGTTCCAACCCCTTTCGAGGTATAAAATTGTTTTTTAAGAAGCATGTTAATAAAATATGCAGTATTTAGTTTTACTAAAATCAGGAATATAGTTTTTCAACGTTGTTCAATGTTGTAACTCTTCAATATATTTCATCTAACCCCAAAGGAGCGGCTTACATAGACTTATGTTTGATGATAAATACTGATACATAAAAATAAAATTAGTGCAATTAAAATAAACTCATTTTATTTATTACTACAGCTCAGGGATAGGATCAAATATAATTTCTCAAATTGTATGCTACGCAATCACTAATACATAATACAGACCACCATTAAAAACGTAGCAATAAATATAATTTATGATTTCTTAAAATCCATAATTCCTTCATGAGACAAGAGGGATTCATTCGATGTCTTATTATCTTCTCCCATTTTTATTTGTACCTTATTCTGCCTGTTATAGATGACAAATGGTACGAGATGTCAGAATAAGATGTTACAAAGTGTTTTTGCTCATTTTAAAGATTAATAGATACCGCCTCTGCCGACTTTTAATGTTACTGGGAGAATTGTCTCCTGCTATTTTATATAAATACAGTCAACAGTTCTTTTAGGTGCGGGTTTGCAAGGGTCAGTCAAAGAAGACTGACACCATATTTACAGATATTGAAGTGAGTCTGTTTTGGCTTGGATCATTTTTGATAAGCTAGATACATCTTCAACATATAAAAATTAATGTGTCGTGAAAAAGTATTTTCGTCGAAGGCAGCTTAGAAATAGAAAACGTATTTCATTTACGCACCTTCACGACTAACTATTTGACATTCAATTTAACCTAAATAAAAACCACATAAGGGAACGGTGTATAGATATACAATA
The DNA here is from genome assembly GCA_963924545.1 of Pogonocherus hispidulus. Lineage (NCBI taxonomy): Eukaryota > Metazoa > Arthropoda > Insecta > Coleoptera > Cerambycidae > Pogonocherus > Pogonocherus hispidulus. Next base: position 19,519,677 of record OZ004696.1, read on the forward strand.
TATTCTCAGTTTTTGATATTCCGAGAGATTGATTTTCCGATTTATTTGACAAGTTCATTGATATCGGATCTATCTCTAATAATAAGGCAGGCATAGCAATACACATCGCCAAGAAGTTGTTATTACTAGCTTTTTCTATTTTTTAACGCATGTCTCCCTAATTATAAAGCGTTGGCTCATCAAATCTGAATACTAATTGACTCGTACCAATAGGCTAAAATAAGAAAATGTACCAGGTGTTTCATTAAAAAAACACAAGTAGTGCACTCTGCCACAGTTTTCCAGTGCACCCTATATCATCTTTAAAAGCTAAAGAAAGTTAAGGGGTGTTGGTGTTTATCCATTACCTAATGATCCTGCACTTAAACAAATCATCTGCTAAGGATACATTTTCATGAATCATTAATTACTTCAGATTCAGTAATGTTGTATTATAAATAGAATTATTAACCTGTATGTATATTTTACTTCATGCAAAATTTTGTTTTCCTAAAATCAAACCCGTGAAATGTCATTTCGTACATAAAATTAACGTTTCAGGGTAACGCGACAATATAGAAATGTGTAATGTTATGCACGAGAGGTAAATTCTGGAAATCAAATGAAACCCACCGAGTTTATTACGGTAATGCCAGGATTTCCAGGATTTGGTGCTTCTTGTTTCAGCTTGCATAAATTTGTTTTAAATGTCTGAGATAAGCTAAATACGGTGTGCTACTGTGGAAATTTACTGTTGCTGATATAAATATGTTTAAATTAGTTATCGTATTTTAGGAAGGTCTCTTAAATCATGCACAACATGCTTTTAAATTATTTTATATAACTTTAACTTATGAAAATGAATGTAAAGTTTATGACCGTACATAATTTAAGTTCAAGAAATATCTCGCTCACCATGATTCACATTTTAACTCTTTCATGCGCAATTTTTTAGTTTTCATCGTAAATTCTGAAATGTTTGGCATTGGTTGCAAGTGTCTGTCATAGCAAAGTTTACAGAATATAGTATAATTCCGTAAACTTTAGTTATAATTTGCAATAACGTAAAAGTGCTTTACAGAGGTTGCACAGAAACGCAATTTTTTTTCTAATTTAACCGTTTTTATCTCTTTTAGTTTCTGAAATCCCAATCCCAGTCATAGAGACTTATGTGAGACCTTAAATGAGACATCTTGTCTAGTTTAATTTAGTAGTACATTACCTCAAAAACAATCTGACCGTAGTCAATATTGCTTAGGGTGCACATTTCTGGTTGTTTATTTTACAGTGTCTTTATGTCAAAGATATATACCTACGCCAAAAAACGACAGTACAAACCATATAATTTGAATTTTCAAATCAGTATTCGTATTTCAGCAATATTGTGTACATAATTACCTCAGGAACCCTTGTATTGGGTGTTAAATTAAATTTGAAATGGTACTCGAAATACTCATAAGACGGTTGTCTAAAACTTTCCCCATTTCATCGTTTCTCTATCTCTCATAACGGGCGAGATAACCGTAATGATCCCCAAAATAGAGAATATCTACTTGGTACTTAACGGTCTATGTTTACGTATAAGTTAAGACCATGTTCATATTTTACAGAAAATATTCTAATAAATAAGGATTATTTTTAGCCTCGTCTCCTAAAATACACATGATAGGTAGGGTATACCAAATTTACTAAATAGACTTAACTGTACAGCAATTTTACTTGGCTCTTCTTGGCATTATAGGTTCTGTTCAAAACACTGCTGACTTCAACCTCAACTATTTGATTACGAGGGCGTTTCACAGACAGTCGCCAGTTTTTTCATGTCTGCAAACACTTGTATAAATATATATTATAAGTTAGGATTCTACATTGCGGTGTAATTACTAAAATCGTAACTTATATACCTATTTATCCAAGTATTATAAAGAAAATTTATTTCAGAGTTGAAAAAACTGACTACCATCTGCAAAACGTATGTCGTCGTAATAAAATAAATGTAAAATCCGCATCGTTTTAAACAGAACCTATAATCCCAAGAACAGCTAAGGAAGTAAAGTTATGAGTATATACAAAAAGGTTCAAGAAAATTCCCTACAAGTTAACTATAGTGCCATTAATTAATTAATTATTAAATTTCCTTGAACTGATTGAATATTTATTACAATAAAATGAAGCTGAAAATATATTAATTTAATTATAATAAATAATCATTCAATTTAAAGCAATTTAATAATCTGATTGTGAGTATATTGAAATTTTAACTGTAAAGACCCTACACCTACACTTAATTAACACCTACACCTTCGGTACCTACTTACCGGAATGCGAAAATAATTCGTTATGACATATAGATATGAACATGCTCCATTTGTGAGATACGAAATGTTATAATACGTTGCGTTGTGTAAGTACAACTTAAAAATATATTTGCTTCATAGCTTTGGACGGCTTATTCGATTTAAACAATATTTGGTATGGTACCTAATTAGGTTCATTGTTTCCAACGATCACGTGCATCAACATGCATATATCATATATACAGGAGCTTAGATACAGGAAAGTTTTGATTAAAATCTGCGATATTTTTTGATAGATTGATAAATATATATTATTGATATATTGAATATTGATATCTCCACCGGAAAGTATACAGTGAGCACAAAAAGTCCGCCCCCCCCCCCTATAATTTTTGAACCACTGGGTATATTGTGATGAAATTTTGAACGATAATATATTACTAAATTCTGCATTGTTTGACACATCAATGTCTGCTCTGAATGTCAAAGTCACAGCTGCTCGGCGCGCAATAGGAATATTTTTTTAAATGGAAATGGGGGTCGAGTAATAACTCATTTTGAAGCTATTTTTATGTTCTAAACATCCCCCAATTTTGAGAACATTCGGTTCAGTAATTTCCAAATAAAAACCAGTAATATCAGTTTATAACATAATCTTTTTACCACATAATTTTTATAATAGAACTTACCCATAGAACATTTATTTGTCAGGAAGTTCATGGTGGTGATTTTCTTCATCTTTTGAAGTAATACGTGTTTTCTAAATTTGTTTCTGCCTCTACGTTCAATTTAAATTATTTCATATTTTTTTAATTTAGGTTATTTTAGGTTAGGGTTGGTTTATTGTTATTTGTTTACTTTTAAATTTTGTTATGCTTTGAATAATTTACAATAATTTGTAATATTTATGTAAAAAATGATATAACGTAGAAATCGATATTACTGGTCTTTATTTGGAAATTACTGAACTGAATGTTCTCAAGATTGGGGGATGTTCTGAGCATAAAAATATCTTCAAAATGAGTTATTACTCCACACCCAATTCCATTTAAAAAAATATTCCTATTGTGCGCCTAGCTGTTACTTTGACATTCAGAGATGTCATTGATGTGTAAAAAAATGCAGAGTTTAGTCATATATTATCGTTCCAAATTTCATTCCAAAATACCCAGTGATTCAAAAATTAGAGGGGGAGCGGACTTTTTGTCCTCACTGTATATTAAAGCACACAGAAAATAAAACATAAAATATATTTAGTTTAAAGGTGTTTGTGGATTTGAAATCTAAAGCATTTTGTTTTAAGAATACAATTTCAATAAATATGCAATAAACAGACCGAAAACTGCTTTTGAGACGCGCAAACAAATTATGCGGTAATAACATCACAATGACATATTTTGACTTGAAATACGGAAACTGCGAAACTGCGACATTTTCGCTTATCAAGCGAAACGATATATCAGTTAGAAAGAGAATATCCATGCGTTGCTAGGCTACAATCACTACAAAGTCTTTCTCCAATACATTACTATTATGGTAACCATTTATGATCATATCTGCCTTATCTACTATTAGAGCTATATCCATTAAACCCTACATCAATGTATTCGAGAGAGGACGTTCTATCTAAATTGGTAAAAATACACAAGGTGTTCTATTTAAAAAATGTTATTTGTTGTGGTAAAACTCTCTTTTTTGAGACACCCTGTATGTCAATACTCTAAAAATGTGTCACGCTTCAAGTAAAAATTGGTCTGTCTCTGAATTTTTCGTGGAAACCAATCCTTTAACAGATTATCGAGGAAGAAACGTTTCGTTGACTCACCCTATATATCATATGACGACAACTGGGGTTAGGAAAGACAGGTGGACTAGAAAGTCTATCTGTCCACGACATTTGACACAATCTTGTAATAGAGTAATAAGAAAAGGTGCCACAATATGACTGGATTCAACATTGTTTTCAACGAAGTATTCTATTACTGTTCGCTTACTGCTGTTCACTTCTACTGTTATTATTTGCTGCCTGTCAGTGGCGGTTCGTTTTGTAGAAATGTGTGAGTTTTAACTATTATAGATTTGCAAAATTTTATGTTAAAATAATTTAATGTTTAAAATATACCCATTACATTTTACTTTCTCATTCTGTAACTCAATAGTTCGTCGCTATGCACAGTTCAGCACAACTTTCGGGAGAAATTTTCATAAAAATGAAAGTTGCAAAACATTTTCATCAATTGATGTGATTAGGTTAATGTTATAGGTAATCATATCTAAAAAAAATACTTTTAGCTGTCTTCGTGTAATTATAGTATGCGCCCAATTAGGTATAACTTTTCTGTGAAATATTTGGAATATTTTATTTATATTACCCGCAACCGCAATGTCTCCTTTTGACTTTATAAAAATTTCAACGTCCTTCTTTTGATCGTTACTGAGATACAATGTTTCTTAAGCTTTTCTGTGAAATTTTATGGGAAAAAAATATATTTCGAGAAATATTAAATTGCGCCATAGTGAACCTAACTTAAAATTAAGTCCAGATTTCAAACAGAAAAAAAATTTAGACATTCCGTTAAGAATAACGAAGTAAAGGTCAACCACCGGTATTTCTGGAAATAGGTACTATCACCTGGAAAATATTTTCCATAAAGAGATCCCATCAGTGATGGGATCTATTGTGTGATCTCTGAGAATCTATGTCCATGGTCAAATTTTAAGATCAAAATAGTTTTGAAGATTTGAATAAAATTGATTTGAAGTTAGTTACAAGTTACAAATTTAAGTTGTATCCTAGCTATAACTTAGCAAATAACTTGCTACTCATTTCATGCGTCAGTGGCCAAATTACATCTTTGGTTGTGATACAAAATATTTTAAATAACGTTTGGTATCCATTAGAAATATATTGACCCTACTAGCTCATGTGAATGAACTCATATAAATCCAACTGAAAAAGGGAAAATGCAGCATTTTGTGGTCCCCAGCGGATTGTTATTTTTTGTTCATTCGAGAAACTTGTAGCATTTTTATAAATTTATACGAAACGTTCTTTCCACATATAAAGGTTTTATTTATATTCGAACATTTATTATCTTGACCGGGCAGTAAATCAAAGGAGCATAGTAAGAATGAAATAGTCATAAACATAAACCAACACCCTTTCCTGTTATATTTTACCAATAACAATAAAATCGTAACAAACTGTCTGTATAATCAATTTCACTGCTGCCCTGTTGTGTGGGTTTTGCTTTATTTTCGAGGACCTTGCAATGCTATTTTGAACTCGTTTTACAAAGAGGATATACAGAGAACGCAGACATTCATCTACCATCGATCACACCAAGCGAAGATTATTTGATTTAATTTATCATGGTACAAATCGTCTATTCCAAATTAAAAAAAAAAAATATTTTATTAATGAAGAGTTACTTTGAAACAGTGTTTGCTAAATAGCGCGAATTTACAGAATTTTATTAAGGTTAGTATACTAAATTTGGGGGCCACTAAATTTTGTAAATATATGATTAAAGTAGCTATGTCATTACTTGATATTAATGACATTGGCACTGAATAAGTACATACAACAGAAAAATAACGGAAAACTTGTACATTATATGTATTCACAAGTCTTCGTAAGTCATCGGGCCGGTGGCTCAGGGCTTAGCGTCTCGATCGCTCAACCTAGAGGGCGTGGGTTCTAATTCCCATTCCACCAAACAATTTTTAATTAAATTGTTTACTCGTAGATCAAGGCTTATTCGCAGGGATGGCTTGACAACTATCCTGGCGATGGCCTAGGATGCAAAGATTGTCAAGTTGGTGCTAATGTGAGAGACTAAAATCAGTTGATGTTTGACTGTCCCCCTAACTAAAGAGGTTTTCCAGATCTTCCTCGTTCCAGCTCTAAATGGTGGTTAGGGCCTACCAACGTAAGTCGCTCCTGAGACGCAAATGCGGCCGCGAAATAATAATATGCCGCCTCCTCTCCCACACAAGTCTCAGACTTTCGAGCTAATTCTTGTGATTAGAGTGAGGGGTAGAGATATTATTATTATTATTATTGTTATTATTATTATTATTATTATTATTATTATTATATGTATTCGTATTTCTTTTGTACATTCAAACTGATCTCCTTATCAGTGGAGGTATTCTATTCTATTTCTTCTCATTTTGAGCCATAGTATTTCGAAAATGGATTATTTTTAAGTAACTGAAGAACTTTTGTTTTATTTACTAATTGTCAGATCTTTGATCCCCTGTTTCGTGGTGTCTTAATTTATCTAATCAAAGAATCAATTATGGTTACAGTTTTATTATAATACTGGATTCAAGATTAAATCATTAGGTCTATGGTTCAAGTTAGTGTTTACCTCACAGACATTATGTAATTTGTAATTAACACATAATTATATTTGAATCTTGTGCCACGGTGTTTTGTTTTTGCTTCTCACGTTTTGTCTTCTTTTGAATTTATTTTTACTTCTTTATTTGTATAAATCGTCTTCCAAACATATTTTACGTATGTTATTAGCGGTTAAGGATTACATCATGTAGGCGAAGTACAGAGAGAATGCTTGGTATTTTGTATAAGTAATAAACTTGGGGATAAATAGGTCAGCTAATGTGGGTGTTGGTAGTCGATGAGGGTAAAGAAGATTTATGCAAAACCTGGAACTAATGTTTCAGTATCGCAGTCGTGTCTATATATGTTGCGTTTAGGCCATGTCCAAAATATCAGCCCATTTGATGCTGCTAACAGTGAAATTAATTTCAAATTTATACAAATACCGTTGTCGATTGTTTAATATGACTCAATTAATATAAATATGTTCATTATACATTATTCATCCTAGATACTCTGTACCATACCATTAGTAGATTGATTGATTCAGTTTAATAGAAAAGTTTTACAAAGCCTCAAATTAGTGTTATGATCACAAATTGGATCCCAAAAGGATAATTGAGCATCAATTAGTGAGCAGAGATAAATGAATACGTTTTGTTATTAAAAACTGCAATTAATTATCAAACTATTCAGCTAACTACCAATTATTTCACGTGGTCCCTAAAATTTATAATGAGCACCACCCGACCAACCACGAGATCTAACTTCTTACAGCTGAATAATAATTAATTTAAAATGTTTATAGTATATATAAATTATTGGAAAAACGTTGTATATTTTTTATTTATATGAAAATGATAACCTTCCTTTAAAACAAAGGTAAATTGCGCTCCGTTCAAGGAAAACACGTCATTACAGTCAAAAATTGGAAATACACTGCGTCTTCATACTTAAATAACTAATTTATTTTTGATGACAAAACAAAAATGACTAGGAAAATAGAATTGCCGGCAAATGAACTATTTTAGTACACAGTTTGATTTTTGAACTTCATTCAGAAAACAGTAAAAAATTTGAAAGTCTTTCTAAATTTTGTCAACTTAAAAAAATTCGGTTAGAGTCAATTTACTTTAAAATACTGGTGGTTCATTAAACCCATACTGTTTGCGGTACATCAGGGAAGTCACTTTATCATATCACATTACTTTCATATGCGTTACTTGCTTGCTCTATGTTAAATCACGTAATCGCTTGAAAAGGGTTGATTTTCAAATAATTAATTACTCTAAAATGCAGACTGACAGTTGGAGTCCACGAGGGTTTCAGTAAGTGTACTAATATGAAATTTTAGTTTTAATATGCGCCTGTTTCAAGTAATTAATTTGCGTTAAAGCATGAACTTTCATTACCTTTAGACACCGGATGTACATATTAAAAGTTCTCGGATGTGGTTCCGATGGTTCTTATTAATAATTACACCAGTGTTTAAGTTGTTTAATTTTGTTTCTCTTTGGGTTCTATTCGATTTTTATAAAAGAATAGGTTCACCGATAAAGGCAAACACTGGTGATGACGATATTGTCATAACTTTTTTAGGAACAAACTTTTTTTCGCAAAAATTGGTACAAATGTATTCGAGGGGTTCCTAAATCCAGTGGTGTAGTCAGATTTTTGATAAAAAAATCGCTAACAAAATTTTGCTACTTTTCACTTAAAAAAAAATTCGTAGTAGGCCTTGAAAATCAAAATTTCGTCTTCAAATTTTGTATCAACATAGAGATTTTGGAAATATATCTTTTTAAAAAAATCCGGTTAAAACGGTCCATAAACAACTTTTGTACGCCATTCCATGTTTCCATTCTTAATGGGTCACCCTGTAGAAAACACTCTATATACCAGTATTTCGGCTTATTAGGCCTTTTTTAGTAGAGTAATGTCTATTACTGAATATAGAGAATATAGAGAAATACTAGTATATAGAGTGTTTTCTATATATTTCTTGGAACATCTAAATGAGATCAATGTTTTTTTTCAAAACAATTATTTTCACGATGTTTCATAAAGAACCATCCGCTTCGAGTATCCACTTTATTTAAGAATAGTCTTCCTAAATTTTAACTACCCTTTCCTTTTCTTTTTTATTGCTTCTCTTACTTTTTCTCTTTTTTGTACATAACTATCTTACATTCTAAGTATACTGAAATATCTTTATTTATAGAAAGTCAACTGATCCATACGCATCACACTTCGCCTTATATAGTCTCAGAAACCATCCTCACTACTCACATACAATAATAGTCCTCGAACATTCCAAAACATTTTCGATATTTTCGGTCTAGTTCATTCTAGAACATTCTAGCTGACGACAACCCTAAAGACATTCGAGAATATTCAGCCTCGTTTAATTTTTATTTACTTTTTTTCAAAGGAAAGGTGTAGGGGTGAAAAGTGAAAGTAAGGACAAAGAATGTGCGGAAATTCTACGATGCTCCAGGACATTGTAGAACTTTCCTTAAAATTCTGAAACATTCTAGAAAAAACTGGAACATTTTTATTGAAAATTCGGCACACATTTTCGAAGTCGACCACTTTTCAACCGATATATCCCCCACACCGCCATACCGACATAGCTACTGACATGCAACTACCATGTGCACAATGGGAGACTTGAGGCTACTACCACACACAAACACTAGTAGTCTGCACTGAGTAGTTGGGCTGCCAATGTGAAATATACGGACACACACGTCTATTTTTATATATAACATTAATTGAGAGTTCATATTAATTTCGATTCTCCTATCAAGTAATATACAGTGTGTGTAACGACAAGTTGATAGTAGATGTACCTCTGAAGCTAATCTAGACCCGTAATTAAAATTTTGGTTTTTACCATATGATTACACTTTGATTGAAAATAATGGAAATATTTTATTTCTTGCGAAATATTCGTTTTTTACCGAATGTAGATATAAAGTTTCTTTATTTGAAGAGGCCGAAAACAACTACTCCACGGCCAATGTGCCCCCACTGGCATTGCTTTACTCCGACATCTCCATGGAAGTCGCCACATTCTTCATCGAGACTAACCACCTGGTTTCCCGTTTTCACTGACCGGTTTCGCGCTCATTATGAGCTCGTCAGAATACCATAGGTAGTGGAATCGATGAATGATGTTGCGACATGATTGTCTAAGGAGTATCGTGGATGTTAGTAGTGGTGAGAAACTCACCCTAGTGCCATCTTTGGGTCTTTGCAACTATCCGTGCAGCTAGTGTCAAATCGACAGACAGATAGCGACCTGCTTTTTCCCAGGTCACTGCTGTAACGGCACCTGCGGAAAAGCAAGTCGCTACCTGTCTGTCGATTTGACAATAACTGTCAGACGGATAGTAGCAAAGACCCAAATAAGGCACTACGGTATGGTTCTCAATACTACTAATAAAGTTTCTTATTTTAAATAGAACACCTTATACATTCTTGTCAATATGAACGTTTGTATCGGGCAAAAACTTTGTGAAAACATAAACTTTTATAGACGATAGCATGGCACGTGGTGTAGCTTATTGGGTGTGTTGTGGAAGAGCAAACAATGAACTGTTTGTTAATGAACTATTTTAAATCTAAGCCGTCTTCACGAAAATATATAAAATGTAACACGAAACATAATGTTTAAAATACAAAATATTGTTGATTTATGTATATTATCTAGACTGTACTGTCTAACTGTGTTTCTTATACCATGACCAGCAGCTGATTATTCAGTGTATATCTAGCATCTAAAGTAGTTGCGTGCTAATCAAAAAAACGTATATCATATAGGTACCTAATTGCAATTGGCAATCATCTAAATTATGACTATTAATCTTTGGAAATTTAGACCCTACTTCTGCCATAACAGATTTATATTATTTTTATATTAAAGTTACATTTTATAAGGAATATATTTGTTAACAAAGTAACACAAAACTCACCTGAATGCCGGAAACAGCAACATTTAATAGGTTTCATTCCCTAACAGAAAAAGTTTCGTTCTCATAGCTGTGCGTAAATATACAACATCCACTCATAATGTAAACATAAATACAGAACGCAACCAAGAAAAGAACTTTTAATAAACATCCCCGAGGTGAGGGATAATGTGAACAAGGCCGTGTGCCCTATATAATAAAATAAGGGTGCAGAGATTTAGTCCCATGAGTAATATCAACAAACAAAATGATTTTCATGAGAACTCTGCAGCGAAATTAAAACAATATTATGTTTTATCAACGATGAATCATTCTGGCGAAACCTTTTTATAATTATGTACAGGGTGATCCAGCTAACCCGTTCATTAAAAGTTGAAGGACTTCTCATTTTATTTATATTTTTTATAAATATTTATTAGGATTTTTTTTTTTGAAAATTTGGATACGGGCGTTTCCGAGAAAGTTCTATTCATCTGAAGTATTTTCGTTTTTCTGGCACTTCCGGTTATACCGGAAATGGCTATCAACTTTCTTATTTTAAATGGAATACCCTATATTGTTTTACATTTTTAGAACTCTCTACATCCTGAATCGAGACGAACCAGCAGACACTGACCGGTTTCGCACTTAGTATGTGCTCATTAGAGTACCATGGGTGACGGACTCCATGAACGATGGTGCGACATGATTGCCTAAAGGGTACCTGGCATGTTAGTAGTGATGAGAAACACACAGTAGTGCCCTCTTTTGGTCTTTACTACTATCCGTCTGACAATTATTTATATATTTATTTATTTATTTATTTATTTATTTATTTATTTATTTATTTTATTAAAATATCCAACGAGCAAAAACCCAAATACAGGATAAGTTTCCGTTGTAATGGCTACAACACTTTAAGTTACATTAAATCTATCACATAATACAGGAAAAACATAGACTAATTTTAAGCACAAAGTTACATTAAAAATACAAAATTACACTAAAAACAACCAAACCACTACAATCTAAGAATTAAAAACTAAAAATTTTCTTTTTATATCATAAATATTACAAAATAGGATATCAAAGTCCGATTCTACTTTAGAATGATTATGAATCATTTGATATATAGGTGAACCCTTATATATATTAGTTCTATGATTCCTAATGCAAAGCAACCTACTCTTTCTAGCGTTTAGTCTAGGTACATGGTCAAGTCAAGTAGAGCTAATATAGATTCACAGTTGACTGAACCGTTGAGCACTTTGTGAAGAAAAATCACAGATAGCATACTTCGTCTCTCGACAAGACCACAGAGGCATATTCAAGTTTGGATCTGACGAATGTGGAAAATAATGACTTCAGTGTGTCAATATTTTTGAAAACTCTCATATTTCCTATTACAAAACCAAGACTCTTATATGCATTTCTCTGACAGTAACTTCTATATGAGGTACAAAGGACAATTTCTGATCAAAGGTGACACCTAAGTCTCTTATAACATCCGGTCGATTTAATATACATCCGTCTAGCATATAATTATAAATTAATGAATCGTATTTACGAGTGTAGGACATTACGTTGCACTTACTGAAATTTAATGGCAGCCTATTTTTATCACACCATAATTTGATTTGATTGAGACTATTCTGCAACTTAATACAGTTTGAGGAAGATTCAATCTCACAGAATAGTCTGAGATCATCCGCGTAAATAAGAACATGTACATCTAAAGAACTAATGACATCATTAATGAAAATACTAAACATTAATGGACCAAGGGTGGATCCCTGCGGAACACCTGATGTTTGTGAATACCTGATAAACTAGTTATCACGGAGCTGCACAAATTGTGATCTTCCTTGTAAGTAGGAGTTAAACATTGAAATAAGGTCAGCACTTAATCCCATATGATCTAACTTAACCAACAGCCATGGTCAAGTCTGTCAAATGCTTTGGAGAAGTAAGTATAAATGACGTCTACCTTACTTCTGTTATCTAGGGATTCATTTATAAACTGTGTTTTACATATAAGGTTGGTAACAATGGAGCGGCCAGCAATGAACCCGTGCTGCTGAGGAACAATTACATTGTTTACTTGATTTACCAGAAATGTATGGATTAATGTAATGTATGTAATAGGACGGTAATTAGCTATTTCATTTACATTTCCCTTTTTAAACACTGCAGAAATCCTAGAGATTTTCCACAAATCTGGGAAGGTACAAGTTTTTAAAATAAGATTGTAAATTATACATAATGGTTCTGATAAAACAGTAGCACAGTCCTTAATTAAGAACGCGGGAATTTGGTCAGGTCCCATAGTCATATTAGATTTTATTTTTTTGATGGCTGCAAGGACGTCACTACAGCATACAGTCTTTATAAATATTGTATTGAATTATTGTCTAATTGACAGTTGGATAGTAGTGGAAGTTAATAAATAGTAACCATGGAGATGCCGGACTAATACAATTCCAGTCGGGGTATATTCCCGTGGAATAGTTGTTTTCGAAATCTCCTTCAAATGAATAAGTATAGGATTGTCTTCCTAAAAAACAATAAGATCACTGCGATAATGGCACTATCAATTTGACAATAATTGTCAGATAGATAATAGCAAAGATTCAAAGAGGGCACTACTGTGTGTTTCTCACCACTGCTAATTGTAATTGTATAATTATGAATAATTATTTTCTTGATAGCTATACAATCTGTTTATTATGTTTATTTTTAGAATAAAATTGATCAGTTTTGCTATATAAACTTCTATGTCCATTCAGACAGAAAATGATATGTTTTGGCAAAATGGCGTATTTTTGTACTTAGTTATTTGATGTTTGTGTTAGAAGTTGGAAGAATTCTAAATATTCCGGGGATTTTCATAAAAATACGAATTTTTCCATTTTAGATTTTTGACCAGTGGAAAATTATAAATAAGGTAGGTAGTAATTTGATTGATAGTATACGTAAATTTGTAATATTCATTTTCAATACACCTTGTTTCCACTTTTTTATTATTCTACAGGTTAGAGAGAATTGATAAATCAAATAAGTTACAAAATTTGAATTTGTACATATTTATTTTCTATTACTCTTTGATATATATTTTATATTTTACTATTTACTAATACAAGACTCCCTCATTAGGTTAAATAAATGATTCGTTAGACGTAAAATCACTATCTTTTCATTGAATATTCGTAGTAAAGCTTTAACGACCTTGACGACAGTTTTTACTTGCCCTTTATAAATAAGCCTCCTTCATTAAACCCCTTCACTAATATATTATTCTAACATTATGTCTAAACTACACATCTTTTTGTTAAAGTTTGCAAAGTTAAAGTTAATTTGAAGGTACAAGAAACAAAGAGTGGCAAATGAGTTGGCCGTAATAATAAAATATTAGTTAAGCAGTTTCCGCTGTAGCTTTTGTGTATTTAGAGACAAAAAATGACTTCCCCGACAAAACAGTGACGAAGATGCAAAAGTTTTCCAGCATACCCTTAATAAAGTTACTTTAGTGGGCCATCATCCCGGCTATCTTATTATCCTGGAACTTTCACATCAATATAATTTACCACACAATACAGAACTTTACACTTTGTTTCAGGATTAATGTGCATAATGGAACATGCGCATATTTAGGTATTTGTTCAACTAACATACTTACTATTTTCAAGACAGTACTGCTTAGAATAAACTATGAAGTTAAGTACTAAATAAAATCTGCCACTTGTAGACAAAAGTTGTGTGGTGCAATAAGTAGTTTATATATTATTCTCTAAAAATAGTACAGTGCAGTCCATATAAAACTGACCTCCAAGTTACTACTGTAGTAAATTATATTTTCGATATTATTGTCCCATTTTTTTCATACAAATATTGCACCTCTTAATAAAATTAAGACGAACTGTTATCGTTTTCAACCTCAATCAGTTAATTTCATCGGCGTTGGGTGATTAACATTTTTTATCATGAAGTTTTGCAATTGAACAATATAGTCATATAATACAATTATAGATAAATAAAAAATAGTAGGTTTTAGTTTTTTTTAAAACAGATATTAGGTGTAGATATACAGGGTTATTCAGAACTTATCCATAATAAAATTTGGGGATGTTCAACATACATGTAGAAATGTGGTAGTGCAAAAAAAAAATTTTTGGCGGGGTCTAAAAACTATTTAATAATTTTTCATTGCACGCCGCTGGATACTGGTCCACTGTAATGGAGTGATCTTGGGACTGACAATGCAAACTGGCTAGAACGAAAAAAAAACGGCGCACCCGGCGCAAAAAAGATTTGCAGCGTTTTTGCTTTAAAATAAACTTAAAGATAGATAGATGTGACCGAAGTGACGTATCTTTAAAATGAATAAAATTTTGTTACACTAATTTTGAAGAATTGCGCTACTTGATTACTAGGTATTAGAAACATGAAATTTATAAAAAATTTGCACATACCTTGTTACAAAAGCTGTTCGAAATAATATTCCTGGACTTGTACACAATTCTGCGCCCTTATCCAATTTTGCCGCATTAAACCGAATGTTCCTCCTGGTTGCTGATCTTGTAAACGCAAATTATTAAGTAAATTGGGGATTTTCAGCATTTTGCTGCAACAACCACTCACAAAACCTAACTGTCGATGTGTCGTCGGTGTGTCGACTGGGAAATCGTTCCGCATACAAGCGCGAAGCTGCCAATGAATTTTGTCCAAGTTCACCATAAATAAGAATCATCTCCATTAACTCAGCATTACTGTACACATGAGCCATTTTGAAAATTTTACAGTTTAACATTCGATAAATAAAACACTGCACTTTACTATATAAATAATATACTGCACTTTGAATATTTAATTTGTGTACTTCGGGACTTCTGTTTTTTGTTATTTTACAGGTTGTGTAATCCCAAAAGAAGCTACAATGAATTATGAAAATGCACCATAAATAAATTACAAACATTAAACTAAACTTATTGTCTCCACACTCGAATGAAATTTTAAGTTGATTAAATACTAGTCTAAAAGATCTAAATTCAAAATTAGTTTAATGTAGTTCAATTACAATTTCTGTAAGAGGTGTCAAACAATAAACCTTGGATGAAACCTATCTAAAAAGGACGCCGAAACGTGGCGTCGAGAATCACTAAAGTATCCAAAGTTCCACTTAACTGGGGAAAATAAATATAAAACTAAATAAGAAACTACTGATTAAATCTGTCTCAGCAAATATATATAAATGCAATATTATACTAATTATTGATTATTAAAAATGAAACTCAAAAATTAAGATAAAAAACATGCAGTACCTGTCTTTCAAGTCACATACAGGAAAAACCTAGATTGTAACGTGTCTGTTCGATATATCGATGTTGTCCTACTATCTGTCCTACTATCCTAACATGCTGAAATTTAATGAGTTATTAGAGGACCAGCATTACCTATAGATGATATAATATATTGCTTAATAGTCGCTATTGATTGAAATTTATAAAATTTTCGTTACATAATATGGATGAAAAAAATTAAAGGTTTCCTTAGTATTTATTGTGCATGTAAATACTAATATACATCTTTATTAGCTCCACAATTTTATCTCATTCCGCATCATTTACTTCTATAAAATATATACTTACTAACAGTTTCCACTAATCCTGTACTGATAAAGCTAGGGTGCCATTCGGCACGCAATTAAATTTTGACACAAATCCTTCTCAATCGGGAGTTTATCAGGAGGCACGTAGAAAACGCTGTCGCTGATGGTTAATCCACAGTGACATGCCATAGGGGGTAGATATAAGTTGTACATCAGTGTAAATGACACTTTTGGTCAAATTTAATAATAGTTTAGTACATAAACGTGTTCCAATATAAGCTAGTAATAATAATAATATGGTAGAAAACAATGCTAGTAATATAATCAAATATGCCACACATATCACTCACTCTACGCCCTGTTAACTTTAGAACGAATTATATTAGAGAATACAGACAATATACAAGATAAAGCACGTAGAGTCAATTGTTTTTATAGTGTATATATTTATAGTGTATATGGTGTATATGTGATGTTGGGTAATAAAGAAAGAATACCTACTCTTTATTTCACTTCTAGCTTTTGAGAATTTTATTTTCTCTTCCTCAGGAACTAAAATGTAAGGTTATGTCTATTAAAATCAACCATCTGAGACAAAATTATGCAGCTATCAGTTATGACAATTGGTAGCCTCTATTAAATAATTGTAATGTGTGAAAATAGAGAATTATAATTACTGTAAATGATTGGTTCAACATAAATTTTAAATTGTGATCATTTGGTAATTTATGGCTGATTTACTGTATCAAATATTTTAAATGGAAAATATTCCTGTTAGGCATAATTTTAATTATATTTCAAGTCTCCATGTATTCGTTTTATCAAAATGAAAATGGAGGTTTGTTCGAGATCCTTTCTCCAGTGGCAAGCTTTCCTATATCAGTAAATTCAAAAACGAGGTGAGTAGAATGTAGTTAACTCGAACCCTTTAATAAAACAAAAATATATTTTGATACTGCCCAACAAGGAAATGACCACCTGATGCTTAATGGATGGAAGTAACATTCCATGGACATCCTGAACTGCTTGAATAGCCTGTTGACATACTGGAACTTGGATTTTTTGCAGTTACGAAAAATACATAAGAATTTTGCATTTCAAGTAACCTCAAAGGATTCCAAAAAATTTGAATCAGTGAGCGAGCGGGTCATTTAAGCTATCCACGATGTCCTACCCACATTTCTACAATAGTGGCATTCTCAGCGAAAGATTTGAAATTCCTATTTAAATATTAACTTGCATAATGAGCACTGAACTTGACTTAATTTTACCTATTTACGAAATCATAGAAACGCCTGTGTCTAGATTCTAGAGGAAAACTCCATTTTAATTTTTCAAAAAGGAGTAGGTATGTAGAAAATTAAAATACACTTCAAATATGCAACTATATACAACATAATTCATCTTCAAAAATTTATAATTTTGATTGGTTTATCATTAAAATCATTACATTCCTACCACATTATGAATCCTATATTTTGTCCCCGAAGTCTATACCACTGAAAAAACAATTTATTTATGGTAAATTATATTTATTAATTATCCACTTATGTTATATTATCAATTTTTTAATATACGACACTTATAAGAAGTATATTTAAATTTTCTGATAATATGATCATATTTATTATTACCAATATTATTTTATTAAAAAATATTGATATATTAATAATTAATGTTGCAAATTATTCATTACCATTAACTTATTTATAGAAAATATGTGCAATGTGCATACTTGCCTATAATCTACATTATTGCTCAAAAGCAAAGCCATAATATGTAACACTACTGGTGTAATAGTAATAAATATGTAAATTAATTATAGTGCAAGGCTAATTAAGCATCAACTAAGTGAATATTAGCGTATTTGATTTTTCAATATTATTCGTCGTAGATTCGTACCCAGCTAACATGATGATCCAATAATAACTGAGCCAAGTATCAACCCAATATTATAACGCCTGCATGTACTACAAGCACAATAACATATACATTTTTTTTACTTATTAGACTTTAATACAAGTATTAGGGCTGAAGAGTCCCAAAACCTGACCGTACGCACGCGCTATCAATGGCGGCATAGAAAACGCATGACGTTCGTTAGTACAATTGGTTTTAAACAGATGGATATAGAGTGTGTAGTCCTTACGCATGCGCACGCAACATGTTTTGAAATAAACCTACAGTGAATGTGCACTGTACATTTATTTACTCTAAATATTCTTATTTCATAATAAGGACATATATTAACAATAAGTACATGACTGCTTTTAAAAAATAAATAAGGTTTATTGATTAATAATATATAATAATTTGGTCCTACACTCCATCCTGGATTATTGACAAATATTTTGTTGATTTATAATAATTATTTAACATTTATTAGTAGTACCTACCTTGATATTAAAAAATAATAACATTATAACTTTTTTTTGTTTTTTCATTGCTTAACATGAAATGGATATTATACAATTTCCTCCAATAAGTTGTTAAAGAAAATAAACTGTTTTTCCAGTGTAACATATGTTCGAATTTAAAGCGTTGTCCTTGGCAACAAAACTGAAAATTTCTTAGGCCACCCTACGCCACTGGCACTTCATCGTTCGAGTTGGCCCATTTGCGCGAATTAATCACTCCATGTGTACTTAATTCGGAGCAAAAGTCTTTGTCCGCACCTTGATTGCTCTGCAAATGTATAAAATACGAGGGAATCGAGTCCGGGGCAAGAAGGGCAGACTCATTAAATGGCTTAGTTTGTAGAAAAGCGAGCCGATCCGGCGAAGTGGATATGCAGATCACGTTTGACACGTTCTCGCAATTAACCGGGATGGTGTCACCCCGAATTGAATGGCTTGCCCGCCGTTGCAAGGGACAGTCTAGTGTGCAACACTTACAAACATCCTTAGAAATCCATAAATTAAAAAGTTGGGGGAGAATTACAAAACCGTTTCCATGCAATCCTCAATATAAAAAAGCATGAATTGCTATTTACAGACTATTAGGTACATATTACTTGAATATTTTTGTTATTTAATTTATCTTTGGTCCGTATTTGCTTAACATACATAACAATACGATCATCGATTTTTATCCTGCTACGAGGCACATTAAGATTATTTAGCCCTAATTTTTTTAATTATTATTAATTATAATTAATATAAAAAAACTTACAATGAAAACTATTTTCTATTTCAAATTAAATCGAGAAGCTACAATGAGTCGCCCTGTTCAAAATTGCCAAAATATAAAATTGTACATTTATTAGATACCGGGATATCAAAAATTATCTTGGTCAAGGATGGTTGTGGAATGTAAAACGTGTGTCTTACTTTAAATTTGAAATAATTATGTCACTGTCACACTGACATCATCAATAACCTACAAATTTCATACCTATTTATTTCAGTTGTAAAACAATAATGAACTACAAATTATGAAATAACGGTTTTAGTAACAAGAAAAACTAAATTACAGTAATTGTTGGAAATGTCCCCCGTTTTGTTCGATGCACAAGTTGACGCGCCTCCTCATGCTGTGAAAAGCGTTTTGCGGCACTTCTGGCGTTATGGTTGCCCACATTGCTGAACAATTCTTTGTTGCAGTTCTTGCAAATTATTTACCGGAGTTGCTAAAATCTTGTTTTTAATTGTCATACATAATTGTCAAACAAGGTGATCTCGGAGGAAACTCAACTTCTGTATACAAACTTATCAGCCGGTCATCAAAAAACTCGCGGAGGAAAGCAATATTTTCTCGTGTAGTATGTGCTGTTGCACCATCATGCTGGAAATAACCGTACCGAAGTTCATCATCGTTTAACTGTTGCACAAATTCAGCCAAAAAGTTGTGTCTATACCTTTCTGCGTTGACGGTGAAATCGAAAAAAATTGGCCCAATTATTCTTCTGCGAGAAACTGCCATCCAAACACCAATTTTTTGAGCATGTAGTGGCGATTCAGTAAAAACATGAGGGTTATCATTACTCCACATTCGCATATTTTGAGAATTGATGTATCCCGAAAGGTGGAACCACGCTTCATCAGAAAAAAAAGTTAAGTCCAGAAGATCGTCATTCATTAAATTATTGACAAACCAATGGCAGTAAGCAAGGCGTCTGGGGTAGTCTGCGGGCAGAAGAGCTTAATGTGCTTGCATCTTATATGGATGCATGTTCAAGTTTTTTCTTTAAAATCTTATGACATGTTCCATAAGAAAGTCCAATTTCCTGAGAAAGACGTTTCAAAGGTTTTGCAGGCTCCTCTTCCATGCGTTGACGAACGTCATTGACAACTTCTTCTGTACGAACTCTTGGTCTACCAGCACCTTTTTTATGAGTCACACAACCAGTTTCGCGAAACACTTCAACACAATTTGTAAGGCACGCATAAAAATTGTCCGGTAATATTGCCACGTTTGGGAAGTGCTCTCGAAAATTGTCCAAACACAAACGTTGATTGTATTGCCAATTTCCATTAACTAGCGCACCCGTTCGAAAATAGGCTTCAATCATGAAAATTTTGTGCTGTGTGGTAAGAGGCATGATTCAATAACTGGATTAGAAAATTTCAGCACAATGACTTGACAGATTCTGACACAACAAAACATATTCAAAAATTTAAAGTAAGACATACGTTTTACATTCCACAACCACCCTTGACCAAGATAATTTTTGATATCCCGGTATGATTTCATAAGATATGATTTGTTTTGAGTGGGTACTTAGAAAAAACAAAAATAGTAATGGATATCTTTATTGAAATATACCTAAGTTTTGACTTCTCTCCCCTTTTATGTCAACCTTATTGACTTGTTTAGGTGTTTTCTTGAAAATGACAAACAGAAATGCACTACAGAGGCTATTAGTTTAATAAATACTTTTCTCCAAGACCATTTGGGAACATTTTTAATGCATTTAAGCAAATATAGCAAATATATTGTTGCCAAATATAGTATTTCCTTTCATCATTTCCAATTCTGAGATTAACTGTCACAATAAGACCATAGTGAAAGTTATTTAAAAAAAAATTATGGTTGTCCGGAAATGTAAATCACATGTAAGTATAATAGTGTAATCATTATACATGTATTGTAATAAACCCCTTATATCATATTTTACAGTATGCTGTTACATTACCGTAATTCTAACATTAATAATAATATGTCTACTTTTCATTCTAATCGTAACGATGAGCGAGACAGTCAAACAGATATTCATATTAACCTATCCATATTATTTCTCCTATTTTAACCCAACCTAACCTTATTTTGTCTATAACTTATTTGTGGCACAGTACGATTTTTCTAAAAATTTCTTTAACATTAAATGAGTTTAAGCCTCAAAAATGAAATGTATGAGCAAGACTATTGCAACACAAAAAATATGCTAAAGAAAATAATGAGAATTCCTCCCTGTTATAGTGTAGTGTCTCCCAGTTATTAAGGTTTCACATCGCTAATGAGAACTCTATGAAAGTGTTCTTTGATATCTTGTTAGAAACCAAACTCTCATTATAAACTTATATAGACTCTCACATTGTGTATGTATCTAATTTTCCAACTTCAATTTGCTCGCTTCTATGTCTTTATATGCAAAAAAAAATATTTTGCGTGAGAGAATACAGATATTATTTGTGAAATAACAATTTAAGTTGTTGATTAAATTCTATCAGATTTCAGTTTACTATCGAGTGTTCATAGCATATTTCAGTAAAAAATTATTTCAGAGATATTTCAAACGATAAAGAAATTAAACGGTTATTTCATTGAATAAACGTTTATTAAACCATCACGTGAAATACATATACCACAACAAATGACACTAATCTTATAATTTTATACTCTTGTTGCTATTATTTATATATATCGACCTAAAGCTGAAAATAGCATTTCACATTTATTTCAGAAATTCTTATTTCAAAAGTTACTCCCATTCGCCATGTTTATTTAAAATTGTGAGCTGTGAACCCCTTATCGGTAATTTGACCCGCCCATCCATTGTCACACTGCCCGCACCTCTGTCGTAATATCCTATTTTTATATAAAAAAAGAACAAAATATGTTTGGATGCGGTACCGCAGTCTCTAATTAGTTCACGGCAAACAAGGCGGACGGATCCCACAATTAAAATCTCCATATTCAAGAGGACTCTGCGGGACTTAAATGCATTTGTGCATTGTGTACATTGTTTTTTATCTTCTAAGTTATATAAAAACGGGAAATACGAGTAAATATATACCCACATACTGCAATTATAGTCATAAATTCATAGCGTATGAAACAAGAACTGTTATTGTCAGTGATATAAATAACTTAAAAGATTTACCGAAATTGTAAAACCGGTTTCAACCTTTGATGTCATTAATATCTTATTATCGCATTATAAGTCATAAATAATGTTAATAAAAATTAGTAGATATATTAGGTAACAATGGAGAAATAGTTAATGTATGTCAAATAAATGCATTTTACAAACAACAAACAAATATATCATATCTACATATATCGTAACATATATTTTTAAAAAATGGGTTCCAAGAGTGCAGGTTTCACGCCACTGGCTATTCCCATCGAGCTTAAATTTTTTGTGGAAGTAAAGATTCATAGTAGCACCTACCAAATAAAATTTTAAAACAATTGGTTTATTACTGTGAGATACATCGAGAGAAAAAACTGTTTAAATAATTCAAAAAACGTTAGCGTAACAGTTTTCCATGGTCACATATGGCGAATGAAAAGTACGTGTTAATTTAATAATTTTAAAATGTCAACTATTATCTGTTAATATAATATAGGTGAAATGTTGCTTCAAAAATTATTTGTTTCTTTGATTTAAATGTAAATTATCTTAATTTCATTCAACACGAAATATAGGATGTTAGTTAAACTATAGGGTATAGGGAAAGGGTGTTAAACATGCGGCAAAAATTCAAGGGGTTATTCCTTGGAATATTCTAAGGATATTTATCCTTTGATGAGTTTTGAAATAGCGCTTTGTTGCGAAGATGTAGGGCGAACAAAATTTTCAACAAATAACAATTTATTACTAAAAATTACATGTAACATTTCTGAACCTACAAGAATTGTTCAAAATGGCTACCTCCAGCTCGGATGCAACCATCCAATCTTCTCCTCATAGACTCCCGAACTCTTTCAAAAACACCAGGGTGGTCTCTTATTGAGTTACACCCAGCAATTATCAGATCTCTTAAATCGTCCACATCTTCCACTGGCCTAGTATAAACTAATGACTTTAGATGGTCCCATAGGAAATAATCCAGGGGGTTTAAATCCGGGGATCGAGCAGGCCATACGTGAGGTCCACCTCGACCAATCCAGCGATCTCCGTATGTTGCTGTTAAAAACTCTCGAGCAGCTACACTAAAATGAGGTGGTGCACCATCATGCATAAACCACATTGCCTGTCTTGTAGCCAATGATACATTCTCCAAAAACTGAGGTAGCGTTTGTTCCAAAAAGTTGCGGTATACTTCGCCGGTAAGTCTTCCTGGTAGAAATACTACCCGGAAGTCACCCACAATTCCAACCCAAACGTTCAAGGAGAACTGATGTTGAAACCGATCTTCACAAATCTCATGTGGATTTTCGTCAGCCCACACTATTGTGGAAATTCCTTATTGCATTTCGCGAGAAACTGGCTTCATCGGTAAAAAGAATCAGCGTAAATAGTTGAGGGATTTCAACCAATATGTGCAAAAACAATTGACAAAATGCAATACGTGGAGCAAAATCCGCAGGAAGAAGTGCCTAAGCGCGTTGAATGTGGTATGGGTACAACAAATTATCTCTCAGAATTTTCCAAACAGTCCAATTACTTACATTCAAAGTATTTGCAATTCTTCGCGTAGAAGTACCTGAATCTTCTTCTATCATGTTCAACACATTCTCTTCTACGTCTACCGTTCTTACAGTCTTTGGCCTTCTTGGTCCGCCACTTCGCTTCAATGTTCCCGTTTCTCGAAGACGTTGATGAATACTTTGAAATATTTTTCTATCGGGAGCAATGTGGTTAGGAAATGTACAGTCGCCTAGCTTCTAATGCATTGCCATCAGCAAGTCCATAAATAAAATGCATGTCAGCCATCTCGGCATTCGTATAGCGAGCCATGATAGAGGACTTCACTAACAACCGTTTACACGTCAACTAGCCAAACGTTAATCAATCTTAACAAATGTGACACATACAAACTACAAAAACACAACATACAAAATAATCATTCCGAAGTATCACGGGATGTTGGAAAGAAAAAACAACATGTCTTTTACTTGATACGTCCAGTGTAGTACGCCATACTTTTATTTCACCTACATTAATAATGTGAAAAATACCAAAATTGGATTAGTTGAAAATTGTTTTCGCCCTATATCTTCGCAACAAAACGCTCTTTCAAAAATCACCAAAGGATAAAATATCCTTAGCATAGTCCAAGGAATAACCTCTTGAATTTTTGCCGCATGTTTAACTAACACCCTGTATAGTTGATGAAAGACATTGTCATATTGGTTAAATTCATGAAATTAATTGTATTAAGAGAAATAGTTGGTTGAGATTACATCTACTACACTGTTGTATATAAATATATGTCGTTAAAGTAACATTTTATACAGTTTAGATTTAACTTTACTTCAACCTATTTTAAGTATTAGTACAACCATTTTTCAATTTTACTTGAAAATAAAGATGATCATACTACTAACCTGTTGCAGTTGATTTTGTATTTCATAAAGCTTCTAGGAAAAGTCGAAACACTGTGGGTATTATAGGTAGAAGGTAGGTATTCTAAATTAATCAAATCATTATAACCCTATATATTTCAAATAAAATCTGATTTTATATTAACATAACATAACATAACATAATAAATAAGTATTGGTAAGTAAGTAATAACATGGGAAAAAATATAATAAGTAGGGCGAGAACATTGCTATCACTTTCTAGTGATCCAGTAATAAAGCAGTACCAACTAGATTCTTACCTTTAAAGGTTTCGGTTTCGATTAGGTGGGACACCCCAATATTGCCCCAATGGATAATCATCCATTCTTTTTGTCCTGGTCCTTGACAAAAAGAATAACATTAACAATACCACAAAACACCACACCACACCACCACCACCACCACACCACACCATCACCACCACACCACAAAACAGATAAAGTTAACACTGGCTAGGCTCTATCTCTGTATGTAAAATAACACTCTGTAATCTGTGATGTAAAATGATCGACTTGGATGCTCATGATAGGTCAAAAACTTCTTCGTTAACTTTCATGTGTCATCGAGGATTGTTCATTCAATCCTAATTTTTTAACTAAAAGGCTTCCTACTTGAAACCACATTTCGTGCTGTTAAATTCAAATAACTTACGTTTAAAGCGTACTGAAAATCGGTTTAATTTAATCATTTCATGGTGTTAGGGTAACTCCAGTGTAATATTACTCCAGTATTATTGGTTAAAATTTGAGTTGCAGTTAGTTTTAATTTAATAACAAAAAAAAATTAGAACAACAGTAACAGTTTACAGAATCAAAACAGTTGAAATATGTATTTAAACATAAAGAAAATTGTTAGAATTAAGAAGTGAAATGTCTGTTCAATGGGTTATGCAGTTGATTAATCTATTAAGCATAAACGTGGATTGAATTAACAAAATAAACGTCAAAAAAATAATTTTCTTAATTCAAATAGTTCGAATAACTTAATTTGAAACAATTATTTTTATTTTAATAAAAAAGTAATTCCGTCAACGGTCAAAAAGTTAACACTTAGGAAACTGTTTGTCCTAACCTGTCTAACTAACAGTTTGTCTTTTTTCAGTGTATATAAATAAAAAAGAATTGTTTTTTCAACTTCAACACCCTGTATCTCGGAAACGATACACTCTGTATATTTGCAAGTATTTAGAAGTATACCTCTCTATTTATTTAAGAAGTTTGGTAAATATTTTGTTAAGTTTAGATACCATTCTAGGTTTATTGCTCTAGATACAGCAGGCAGTATAGTTTTAAAAATATTGTAGTAGTAACAGTAAAAATGACCACCTACCACCCAAAATCTCAATTTAAAATTCGCAGATCATCAATAATTGCGCGGATCCTATACCGATCACATTGAGATCCTTTAATAATTCCGGATATGTCTATTGATTCACTCGGAATTTCAGTCTATACGCCGAAATCACTAACTTGTATCGAACGATTTCACTTTCCGATTTCCATGAACATTTTAAACGTATATCACCTATACGGAAAAGCAAAATTTCATTAACTCAACATGAGAAAGAATTGATTTCGAATCTACCCACTTGCGGTATAACGTATGCAAACAGGAAAATTAGATTTTCTATTTTGGAACATTTTTAAAAGCGCAAAATCCATAAATATGCTTAAGCTGCTCCCTTCAAAAAGAATTTTAATGTATATGACATAATGTACAAACTACATCGAATATATATGAGTACTATAGACTAACCACAAAAAATAATTATATATTTTTTTATACAAATAAATATAAAAATTCAAGAATAAAATTTAAATGTTTTCTAAATAAATGTCAGAAATAGTGCAACAAACATCAGTTTACTTTTACTTATTCTAGATGTATAATCAAATATTTAAAATATATATTATTTTATAATATCTATGAATAATTACCAAATTTCAGTATTTTCCCGATTGCTTCGAAGAATGAAATAAGGTAATATTCTTCCACTGTTTACTTTAGTTTTTTACCATTTTGAAGATACGTTATAGGTAGTAGTGCGAAAAACGTTAAACTTTAACGAATTTATTTGAATTATTTAGTTCAGAAAATGACACTATTCAGTGCATTCAAGAGGTCACATCATATGAGAAACTTTTTTATTGTTGATTCCAATGAAAACTTGTTTATACCTACAGAACAGAACAGGACATAAAGTTTTCATGTACTGTAGCAAAAAAAGCGAAGCCAGGCGATTGAGTGACAGCCGTCAGCTGTCAAATTTATCATTTTTTGGAAAAAATCTGGAAAAATCACCTTGCTTCAATGTAAAAAAATGTAATTTAAATGTCATTTAATGTTAACATATTTTTCCTTAGGAGAAATATTAATGTTTTCATTGATCCAAACTTGATGTTATTTCAACCTCCTAATTATTCTTCCTAAGCATTTAATATTTTTTTATTGTAAACTTCTCTTATTATTATTATCTAGTAATGAACATTAAATGTTTGCTAGTGTTTTTAACCATTACATCCCTCTCTTCCTATTTTCATATTTCCTTCCCTATTTTCAATCAATATAATGCAAACGTTCTTCTTTTGGACTGTAAATCACCTCATTGACGCAAAATGTGATTCTAAACTACTTTTCTTAATTTACAAAAAAAAAAACAAAGAAAAAATAACAAATTTGACAGGTGACAGCTGTCACTTAATCAACTTTCTTCGCGTTTTTCAACTATTTGTTGCTCCAAGACATACAATACTTATTGGCATAATCAAGTTTTCCTTGGAAACCACAATAAACAAATTTCAGCAACCAACAAGCATGCTCAAATATCAGTTACTGTAACATCTGTCACAAAATTTTCAATTGAAATCCGAATAACAGGGTTAAAAAATAACGCTGAAACTAGCAAAATTCCATTTTACAAGTAGTTTAGACCTTAACAAATACACAAGGGGAATAAGACTAACTCGCTTCATATTCGTCTTCTTATTTCCGGAAGTCAACGGTCTTAGGCCTTCAAGTGGAACAGTGAGTCAGTGTAACGCCACTTGTGTATCCTGTGTTCCTTTTAACGTGTTTTAACCGACCACCTGTTCGATCGAGTTAGTTATTTTAGTATTTTCGTACAACACAAGCAAAATCTTCAGCTTCAGCAGTCTAAGGTTAACCATAAATTCATATATGGTGGCAAGTTACAACGAAAGAAGTAAGTAATTCAAGTTGATAATGACTATTTTATTAAAAATAGAGTAATATATAACATTCAAATATACTGGGTCAGTTTTTTAACATAAAAGTACAGTAACATAAACAGTAAAAATAAGCACTCTACGAAAAAATACCTAAAACCAAAATTTAATCATTTGGCGTGGGAAATGCAAAAGTACTAAAATTAGGTCACCTCTCCCCACCCTGTAGGAGGGGCGGAGGGTAACTTTGAAATCTTAAATAGGAACTTGTATTTTATATTGCAGATTTGGATTCTACGCAAATCCTACGTATTTTTAGCCGTAGAATCCGAATCTGCGACAAAAAATATAGATTCCTATTTAAGATTTCAAAGTTACCATCTACCCCTCCTACAAGGAGGTGTGATGGTAAGGAGGAGAGGTGTGTCAGGTTAAAAAACTCACTCGTTATAACATTCAAATTGATGAAAATTCAAATTTGTGTAGTAAGCCCCTGAATCACTATCCTACGATTTGTTTTCGTTGTTTCTAAAACCACAGTAAACTCCGAAAAATATGCCCTAACCAAAGGATAAGTAGAAGATTACAGTGTTATAATATAGGATAAAATGTAAAAAAGTAAAATCAGTGTTAATCTAAACTTAACACAGTGGTTAACGGACATTGCCCAAGCTTTACAAAATCTGTCCTAAGTGACATAAAGGTTTATACTAAACATATATAAATCATGAAAATTACTACTATAATTTTTTCATACTCTCAATATCTAAACCAAGAAATCCCAAGAATGGCGTATGTTTTGAATCTAAAACTGCCTGTATCTTTTAATAGCAAGTATCCACGTGGATTAATGGAACTTCACACATTTCTGAAGATTTTATGTGGTATGT
This sequence comes from Pogonocherus hispidulus, assembly GCA_963924545.1. NCBI lineage: Eukaryota > Metazoa > Arthropoda > Insecta > Coleoptera > Cerambycidae > Pogonocherus > Pogonocherus hispidulus. Next base: position 19,548,667 of record OZ004696.1, read on the forward strand.
GTTAGATGATAATAGGTATTACATTTTGAGGAATACCTATTTACAAAATCGATAAACTTTACTGCTACTAAAATTCTTAGGCTTTCAAATAAAACATAATTTGTAGATAAAGTATAACAGACCGTGGAAACAACAAGGACGTAGTATTTTGTTATAAAAATTATTTATTTTTATTTCATTACAGCACTATCATAAAACCTTGACTATAATACTTTCTTCGAATTGGAACAAAGATCATTTAGTTTTATATTTCTACATTCCTTTATTAAACGGAGAAACACATTGATCCGCCATTAAATATTATTAAACAGTAAATACACAACTGCACAACAATAATATAATAATAACACTACAGAAGTTCATATATCCACTTCAAAAGCAATAATTGACTAAAGTCTTTAAAAATTATAGTGTACAGGACGTCTTATCGAAAATAGAACCCATTTATTTAAATTTGACTTTCATATTTTATTAAAAAAAATAATAACACAACAAACATATATTAATGTATTTGTTGATTATTTTGATATATTTATGTATTTATGTATTTATGTATTTACATATATTTATGTAAACTTTTGTTATTTTGAATTTAAGTTCCTAGAAAGAAAGGTTTTGAACTAACACATTCATTAGTCCGACACATTATTTTGGACATATTTTCACTATTAGAGTATAATAATATTTTCTAAAACATAGAATTGTTTTATTATAAACATTTTTGCAACGCCAAAATGCCAAATTTTGCAAAGAATTGACTACATTAAACCGTTGTAAAGGATACAACTTTTATTTATTTTAAATTGCAAACTGGCATGATAGGTTTATAGATGTATACATTTTTTGTTATATAACAAATAATTTAAACACGGCTTGTAAAACTTACTTCACATTTAATATTTATTTTTATTGATTTAAAAGTAATTTATTGCCATCGTTAAGTAAAATTATAATTTGTTTTCTATTTATGTTGTCATTACTATTACAGATAGTAAAAGTAGTACTATAAAAGTAAATAGTATTATAAATTAAGAGGTCATTCACTAGGTCGAGATAAGCCCTAAATCGACGTTCGTCTCGTGTCTAATTATAAAAAAACTATAAAAGATAACGACTTTTAGTAAAAAAGTATTGAAAGATAAGACTTTAATCTAAGTCCCTATAGTAGTAATTTTTGGTATTTCTTTTTATTTTTAAAATTCCAGGCAAACAATCTTGTACTAAAATAGCGTATTTTCAAAAATTATTTTCTCTAAAATACATGCATTAAACAAAAATTTGCTACTATAGGGATCTAGTTTATCTTTTAATCTTTCCGGTGATATATAATTTATAGCATTAAAAAGAAATTTTGTTCCAATTATAAGACAAATCCGGTACCCGTGCAATGAGGGCTAACTTTATTTCCATGTGCCTTTTTACTTCGGCTTTACGTGCACCTCCGAAATCTAAATAATTCGATAGTTGGAATATATAATAAGTCTCCACCCATCGGCCACCCATCCTCCCAATCCGACCAAACATTCATGCCTGTGAAATCTACAGAGAATGGACCCTTAATAAAACTGTACTTATAGTAGGTATCTACACTCTCAGTGTGCAGTTTCGAGAATTATTGGTGCAAACTATGTTATGTATCTTCATATCATACTATCATACCTTTCAAATTTCATCTCACTTCACTCAATATAACATACGAGTATTATTATAACATAATATAACCATAATCAAATCATCAAACACATTAAAATAGTAAAATTTCTGAGTCAGCTTAAATTTTAACGTACTGTAAAATAAATCATAAATGTTTTTCGTCTATCTCTTGTGTAAATATTGGTTCTTCAAGAAACCTTTTACCTGAACCTGAAAGTTAAAGAAGTTTTATTTGTTTTAAAAATTAACAGAGAGCAGAATCCTTTGAAGAAACTAACCATAATGATATCACCACGTGCCTATTACAAAAAAAATAAACAGTTACTGTTGAAGTAAATTAAAGAAAATGTATTTGATTACCTATTCTTTATATGAAACATGAATACCAGTTTCTATACCTCACGCAATCAAAAAGTATTTGTGTTCGACTTTCCTTCAAACTAAAGTTAAGAGTCAATTCCAAATGTATATTCCAAAAACGAAATTACAAACTATTTCTATCTATATGTATCTAAATATATTTATAGTGTTTGCTACCTTTGGGGCGTCCAATGATGATATTACTTTTTTTAAATTGCTGATCAGTTATCGAATTAAATCAAACATAGCAAAATAGATAGATATAAATAAACAGTATTTCTTTCTTTATTTATAGACACATTTTAAAAGTGATTGATTTGTTCTAACGCATAATATCAACTTAGGGCGTCTGTCACCAGTCACCAAATAAATTACCTGTCCTGCCATAATGATAAATATCTTTCTCTACTGTAAGTTAAGCTTTGAAAATGAATATATTTTTATATTGGACTTATACTAAAAAAAAAATCAGTTTAAACTATAGTTTTTGTAGTTTTTATAGCTTTAGGTTGATTGTGAATTATTTAAGTACATAAAGGATAATAGATGATATTAAACGACAATTAGTATTTGTACAAAATTCATAAACATTGATGATATTGTATAGAAAACAAAACTATAGAAATTCATTGCTATGAGGTTATTTTCTTTGCTTTCCTAATTTATACAGAGAGATGCATGAGAAACAGCGATCGGAGCTGTAGAATCGTTATTCCTTATTCGATTTTAAAATTCAAAATCCTTGAGGTTGAAAGTAGGATGATGATAGTGTATAAGTTTTATAACATGGGTTCAAACTGACCACCATTTGATTGAACGATTAGCTGACATCTCTTAAAAACGTTGGAAGTTGCATTATAACGAAAATTTGGAGGTATTTCACGACAAGTATTAATAATTCTTAATCTAAGGACATTAACATTTTCAACTGAAGTTAAGTCCATAAAAAGAAGTCCAGATGCGTTAAATCTGGACTTCTTCTAGCTGCCATCGAATGGGTTAATTTATTCTTATCCAGTTTCCACCAAATTTTTCGTCTAAATAATTAGAATTCAAGCCTGTATTATGGGGGGGGGGGTCGGTGCGTCATCCTGCTAGAAATAAATTCTGTTCGGATTAACTAAACTCGCCTAAGAAATTTTCCCTAACTTCTAATTATTTATTTATTTATTCAATAATGTAAATAGTGTTTCAAAAAAATAAAAGTCTCATTTTTCACTTTAGTCAAATTTTAGCATACGAGTAATGGAAGTAAAAAAACTTAATAGCGTTTAAAAGGTCAAATGTTAAATAGAAATTTATAAAATTTATAATGAAACAATAATATGAATCTGTAAACTGTCATAAAATAATGTTTAAGATGTTGTTAAAGTACCTGTTGGAATTCCAATTGGCTGGTGCTTAGTATCACCAAAGTTTACAGAATTTCTGTAAACTTTGGTATCACGGTCCAACATATCCTCTTAAATACAAAAGAGGAACCTCTTGTACAGGGAGTCTATAAGTAATCAGAAATACTGTAGGAGACGCTTCCTCGAGTGATTTCGTAAAGGAAAGCCCACATAAAGTTTTTTCCTAGGTGGCTTAGATTTTGAGAACATTTCGTTTCTTTAGACCCATCTTCAACTAATACGGCCCTATTGATATTTTTACGTAATTTTTTGTTGTGAGTTTAATGATGTATCATATGCTATAGTATGTTTATTTTTCCATTAACTGTTCTTTCATATTTTTAATTTATTGTTCTGTTAACTGTTCTTTATTGTTATTGACTAATTGTAATCTTTTTTTGTTATTATTTTGTTAATACATACAAACGCAGATGAGTGAGGCCAGTTTCATATTGTAACTGTGAAACGTAAACGTTCTAAAAGTATAGCATATGATACATCTTTAAACTTGCAAGGGACAATGCTGTCGAGTGACGTAAAAATATTAATGATGTTCCTTTTTTTTCAATAGCTCTTCAAACAAGACTGAAATTCTACAAAAATGAATTTAATTTTTTTCAAATATCTCAAAAACGAATCATATTGTTAGCCTTGATATTTTTGAGCCATTATCATTGATATCATTGATCACCAAATTGCTCAATTTTGCCCCAATTTAACCTAGCCTCTATCTCTAACGGTTTCCAAGATACCAATGTTATTACATCCAATTTGAAACACACTGTATATATACTTTAGATCATTGATTACAAAATTAAAATTTGTTTTAACGTAGCGTCTAAAGCTATGAACAGCCGGTGTCGATATTTTTTTGGCAGTTTCGTTTTTTATTATACAGAATTTATCAATTAAAACTGTTTTGACTGTAATTTTTCCAAGCCAATGAATACGCTTGCTAGCATCAATCACGCGATTTATATTAATATCATACCTTAACATAATTAGGGAGAGTCTGCTTTAATGGCTCATTAATTATCTATACTTAAAAAACGACAAGGAAAATGAAAGAAAAATGGGATAGTATAATATCTATATTGCACGAAAAGCAAATATACAATTTGTTAAAGGAAGGTTTTCTGCCAATTAAATATTAATTTATGTATTTAATAGTTAACAAATAACTACGAATAGTACGAATCTACATTATATCCACCATCTGTAAATGCCTTATTTAAATAACGACTAAAACCACAACAAATTAAGCCAAAACAGCATTATTCAAAACTACGAGGAAATACTTGGGACCTCACATCGTGGGATGTCACTAACTGCAGATCGGTTTCGATTTTTTGATGATCTCGTCAGTGCAAAATAAGTGATCACACCTAAAGATGCGAAGACTCAAGTAGACAAAGTAGGTTCGTTTTACGTAAGCAAACCCTGTACCATAGCGCCACCTCTTGATAGTTCTCGCAACACAATCCAAACAAATCGTATGGGAATCCACAACAATACAATACAATAAAAGAATGTAGAATCCGATTAACGTTGCAATCCGGATTCTTGCATTTTGATTCTAAGTGTGTTAGACAAAATACGGCAAAGTTTTGTTTTGTAATTCAAAGCTCGACGTGGCATATAGCCAGGAGAATAGCTGTTTTGGCTTAATTGGTTTTAGTCCTTATTTGAATAAAGCGTTTACAGATGGTGGATATAAAGTAGATTCGTACTATTTGTAGTTATGTGTTATATACATCCTATCTGTCAAGTAGTAGCACTTTTTTCTACATCCCGTTATTGTATTAATTTACTATTGATAAATGTACAAATCATCATTAAAAAATATATATTGAATCCCAAATGCTCCTAATGGCTTATTAATTTTATCAAATTTATAGCTATAAATTGAGTTACTTAGATATTTAATATTGCGCCCGTGAAACATCCACGTACCCGAAACTCTATACGTTTAGTGCCGTAATCTCTGTTTTACCTTTTTAATCCCTGGGGCACGGGCGAGCTCTTAAACTTACGAAAGTCCAACCAAATCTGGCGGATCCGTGATGTGTACCTTTTCAATTAGGAACAAAAACTACAGCACGTGGTCTGTGTACACACATCAAATGAATGTGAGGTAGACAAGAAGGATTAAATTAAATCCGGTGAAATCTGGACGAGAAGAAAATGTTTGCTTATACAGGAAAGGTGTCAATTAGCGTTTAGTTGAACTGGGCTAGGCTACTGTTAAAAAAAGGGTACCTAACAAGCGGTAGCATTAAATATAAGCATTGGTGACATTGCATATGTTACCCACTGAATTAGTAGAAAATTCATTTCTATAATAAAGAAGATGTGCCTTATAGGTTTCTCAAAAACAATAGGCACGCTTCTAGGCATTGTATTATCCTAAAACATTTACACAGACTCCTTTGCACCCACAGATCTTTTCGTGATGTTGCATGTTTTTCTTTAATACTAAATGCAAAAAATATCTGAAACCATTATATATACAGGCAACGAGGAAGTTCTTCACTCATAGAAATGTCGACCGCAATCTGCACTTACCTAACCCCAGTCCCCTAGATATCAAGTCTTGACAGATCCGTTTTGTTTCACCTTCACCTTCAGTTGATTAAAATATAATCAAATTTAGTAAATGGGCAAACACCTGGTAAACATAATTTTAATATTTTTGTTTTAGTAGTTCATGTTAATTTATGTTTTTAAATTTATTCAAAAAATTAAGTTGTTTTTAGTTAATGAGTGTTTACATATTTCCAAAATATGAATAGGAGCTGAGTTTTAAAAGAAGGTTAAAGTAAAAGTAATAGTTTTAAAGGTAGTAGTATGATGGATGAACTGCTACCTTGAATGCAGATATATTAACACTGAGCAAAGTTTCACGTGCACAGTTAGAACAACCATATCTTAGAGTCGCCTGACACGAGACTTAATATAGCACTGAATTCAGTACTAAAATTTCGCGCGCAGATTTAGCGGACTTGAATGCTAGAAATTAGAACATGTTCTAATTTCTTGGACGAAATCAGCACAGCATAGATGTGCAGTAGTGAATCTATACTGTCCTGATTTCGTCCAAGAAATTAGAACATGCTCTAATTTGTAGCATACAAGTCCGCTAAGTCTGCGCGCACCATTTGAGTACTGAATTCAATGCTAAATTAAGTCTCGTGTCAGGTGGCTCTTATGGTCCCAAAATAAAATTGATTATAATTAAATACCAAATAAACAATAATTCAATAATCAGTTTAGCAAATTATAAATCCACAATATCGAAAATCCAGTTTAAAGCAATCTGATTATATATAGGAGAGTTTTTATTTATTTAGGTATATATTTTATATTTCATATAATTATTATAACGTCCTTAAATCATCATAAAAAATGTATATTACAAGTGTTTATAAGTATGGTACTTAAGTGAAGTGTATATATTTTTGATGAATAAAATATTTGTGTAATCCATATGTCGTAATAATTTATTCAGTATTTATGTACTTTTATCATATTTCAGTTCCATCATTATTCAGGGTGGCCCAATTTAAAATAGCAGGACTTCATCAAATGATAGATAACGTTATACACTTATAACGTAAATACACTTATATCCGAGAAAGCTTCCTTTTCTAGAAAGGAAAAAAAAGTATACTATTTTGAAAATTAGCAAAACGCCTGCTTAGAAAAATGGTAAATTTGGCACAAAGTATGACTAAGGATCTTTCATGATTTAAGGCTTATGGTGATAAATTACGCAAATCAGCGGCGGAGATATGGGTGTGCCAACGCCCCTTTTCGAAAAAATCTTTTACGCCACTGACTTTATTCCAATACAATAACGTTATTCAATGCCCCATGTTTTTTAGAACAAAAAATATTCTTTCATTTTTTCATACGGCACACCGTTTTCGAGATATTTGAGGTTTTCTCAGGTAATATCAGTAACCATTAAGAATAACATTATGCATAAAAATTTTAATCAAATAACTTTTAATGAAATCTATAACTACAACTAATAACAATAACAAAAATTCAAAAACAACAACAAAATGAACTAGTGTAATCACTCTTCGAAATAAAAACCATTCTGTTGAATGCATGACTGGCGGTGTCTTCAGATGGAATTGTTTAAGCTAAGTAGCAAGTCGTGATTAATTATGCACACGTATTCTGAATACTGTGTAAGAGTTCCTCTCTAGAGAGTACCGGAGTTGAATAAACGATGTCTTTCAGATGACCCCATAGTTAGAAATCCATGGGGGTTAAATCTGGGGACCGTGTAGGCCATGCAACTGGACCACCGCGACCAATCCATCGACCTCAAAATTTGTATTCAGCCAATTTTTAAGTTAAATTTTTATTCAGCCATAAACGAATGTTTATGCCAAAGTGCGCCGGACACCCATCGAGTTGAAACCAGGCTTGTCTTCGCATATAGAGTGGAATGTCATCCCACATATTGGGATTCTCAGTCTCCAAAAATTCCAGGAATATTTCAGAATTCAGTCGCTGTGGAAGTACATAAGGGCCAAAGAGATTTCCATTGTAGATCCCTATACAAACGTTAATACTAAATTCATGTTGAACTTTCGTGATTTGATTTCATGTGGATTTTCATGTGCCGATATGTTAATATGTTGATTGTAAAATATACAATCCCTCGCCTGGTAAAATATGACTCATCGATCCATAAAATATTTCTTAAGAAATCCTCATTGTTGTCCAGAAGCCACCTTACAAAATACCATCCTGTGTTCTTCGCCTCCTGGATGTAAACCATGGACAGGTTGGATATGAAAATGATGTCGATGATCTTGTTTTAATACTCTTACAATAGTGCTTTTAGGGGTTCCAGTGGTTCGACTCATTTTGGTTTGACTTGTCCTCGAATCTCTGTTAAATTCACGCAGTATGCGATTGTTTCTTCTTACCATATTAATATTATGACGATTAGGATACCTCGGTATGGGCCTTAATCCTTACTAACGAGTTACTTGTGCACATTTGAAAAAACATTATAATGTTGACTATCGTCTGTTGGGGGGTCTGCGGTATTCTCGAGCTGCTTCTGCCATATTTCCATCAAAAAATCCATAAATAAAGTGTATGTCAGCATATTCTTGATTTGCTTCAAAGGAACTTAGTTACACTTATAAGGAAGTATTAAATTGGTGAGAACGGCAAAATTTAGTCATAGTCTACTTCGTGAAATTTAAATTAATATTGCAATGTAAATGGCCCAACATTACCTGAGAAATCCTCAAATATCTTAAAAACGGTGCTCCGTATGAAAAAAATGAAAGAACACTTGTTTGTTCTAAAAAGTATGAGGCATTGAATAACGTTATTGTATTTGCAATAAAGGCAATGGCGTAAAAGATTTTTTTGAAAAGGGACGATGGAGTACCCATATCTCCGCAGCTGCTTTTCGTAAATTATCACCATAAGCCTTAAATCATAAAGCCTTTTTTCCAAAATTTCAACACCCTGTAACTGGAAGAGGAAGCTTTCCCGGATATAACTGTATTGAGAAACTGCCATTATTTTAACGTTATCTATCATTTGATAGAGTCCTGCTGTTATAAATTGGACAACACTGTATATGCTCATTTTCGAAACTCGGATCTTTTAGATTTCATACGAATTCGTCTCAGAAAATTATAATTCCAAGACCGTCCTCGTTACCGCTTATTTCTAAGTGTACTTCTAAATGCTCTCTGATTCCCTGCACTCAAGCTCCGTCTATAACTGAATAATAATTTATTAGATAAGACTCTTTGAGCGTTCACTTTGTGCTTTTTAATCCATTAGTTTGACTGGAAGAATATCAAATAGGTCGGTACTATTCTTAGCAACGGTTTAATATCTTCTTACGTTTCCTACAATTTTAATTTTACATTTTAAGTTATCAACTAGTGCTGCAGCGAGACGAGACAAGTGATTGATTTATCATCTGGAATAACTAACCAAGACAATAGTTACCGTAAACATAAAACCGTAGAACATAAAACCGTAAATCTCTTAAATATAATACCAAACACATGCTGTTTATAAATAAAAATCGAATAGTTCTTTTGAGGATTTTTTTTACTCAGTTAACAGCTTATATTTGAAAGATCGTTTTTCGATGGACTGTACAAATGTACAGTCCACGGGACTGTAGGAATGTACAAAATTAAGAGGCTCCTATTTTTTGATCTAAGTTACTGGACTAGACTCAACAACGGTGTATTGTTTAAATCTATCGGTCATTTAGCAATGTTTGTTTTTTGTTTTTATTTAATTTGTTAATTTCCACTGCTTCCAACAAATTTAGTTTTTTCCTTTTATTGCTTACATGCTCGGAGTCTGTTAGTTATATCCAGTTTCTGTTAATAGTTTAGTAAAATAGCGATTTATATCGGACAAAATTAATAAAGTTGTAAAAATGAGTATAAATGTTAAGGATAGCATAAGTAATATTAAACCGAAAAGTTTCCACTCCTATGTAGTGTCCTTTATTTCCATCCTATAACTACCCTACCACCCCTATCACTTTATTTCCATCACTATTTTGAAGTTTTCTAGATTTTCTCGGGGACGGTGCACTTTTTGATAAAAATACCTATATACAAAAATAATCCTTAAAAAATCTCTATAAAAAGCGTCTCCACACTTTTTTTCCTAAAATTAATAATAGGCACTGCAACGGTTTTGTACTTGTCCGAATTTCTGGCATCTGTGACATTGGGACGCTGCCTGTTGCTGTCGCTGTCTTTCGACTCTCACCACCAAGTCGGAGCATCTTTTTACATCCAGGGCGACTGTCTGGTCCTGCAGTACTTGGACAAGTACCAAAGGCATCAGTTTCCTTGTCCTCCGGCTAGTCATCCGATATACTGATTTTGGGACGAGGCCTTGGCTGATCAGGTCCTCTTTTATATGGGTCTCGGCTACTCCAGTAGGGATTACTCTGATGGTTACTCTTAATAGTCTGTCTTCTTGGAGGGAGTATGCGTGGTACTTCCGTTTCTGGTCTATAAGGAGCCCGGTCAACTTCCTGTGGTCGTTTACCATGGCCAGGGTAATCGTGACACCTCCATTTATTAGTTTGGACTTGGTAAAAGCCAAGCCGGATTAGTTTAGGACCCTGCTTACCTTGGTCCATTGATTTATGTCGATCAGGGCTACTGGAGCGATCTTTTTCTTTTCTACCTCCCATGTTCGAGGGGCGGCGGCTCCATCTAGTTGCATCCTCGGTTGGTTGTCGGCTCCTCGTCCAACGATTGACCTGAAAGAGAGGTGATTTTTCTCCGCTTGTTTGGCGGCTTTAGGTACCGCCCCCGTCTTCGGAGCTGCCACAGGTTCCACCTGTGGCCCATTGCTGGCCATTGCAATCGTCATTTCTTGTTGCCGTTCTCTCAGCTCTTTAATTTTTTTCCTCAGATTTTGCACTATTTGCATCAACGCGTCCCTCTCATCTTTCATCTCGTTTCAAGATATGGGCCGGGACTGTGGTGACCGTTGCTGTCGGTGTATTGGCTCTGGATCCGATTCCTCGGAAGTAGGCCAGTTCATCGGCGTCGGTTTGTTCGGTGCCATGTTTCCTCCAAACATACACACACTAATCTTGCACTATTACGCTCACTGGTTGATTGTTTGTTGTCTTGGAACAGACAATTTGTTGTTGGGCCTCCACTTCACTGTGCTAGCTCTCACTCTACCAATTCTTGAAACTTTATGAATTTTATCCGATATATTACAATTTTAACTGTATATGCTCGTACTTATACCTACTATTTTAGAATGTGTTGTATATTTTGATGATAATTGAATAAACTATTGAAACGATATATTATATTACTGAATTATAAATGATCGTAGAAATTGCTAGTTCAATTGCTTTTAGTTTAATTTGCAATACAAATAAATTATCTTGCCCTTGTTAAGTAAAATTTTTACTGTACTCTTCCTAAAGTGGGTCGGAATAATTTCCATTTTTAAAGCATTCAAAGGTTACCAGTTTCCTCTATCGGAGAAAATTGTCCCATAAACTAATATATTGTCCTTAGATATATTCATGCACATCTGCAATGTAAATGTTATTAAAACTTTAGCGTATCCTACTTTCCTCCTGAATTTTTTAGCAGTTAGAATTTAGATAAATCAGCAGATATTTGATATTTTATAGAAGTCGATATCATGAATATCCTTAGAAATTGAGATTTATTGATATTGAAATATATACATATATGAATAACTCTTTGATACTGATTATTTATAAGAAAAGTTTTCCATGAAACATAATGAAACCCAATACACCATTTTTAGATTACAGATAGAAGGACATAATATGACAAATTACGCGGTGTTGCTATGTGTAGGCAAAACTAAGTATGAATGTTCAGTGGGAACTAAAAGTTTATACTTTATTTATATTTGTTTCAAATAATTTAATTCGCATGCCACCTATATAATTTTAAAACTTGATATAACTCAAATTATTAATAAGTTATAACATAACTTATTAATAATTAATAAAACATGTAAACTATGAATAACAACATTGGGTGATGGCCAACATAAATCCATTCAAGGGGAATTACACGAGAAATCTTTCTTGATATGAGAAATTGGCGTCCAATTTTGTTACCTATTAATTTATATAAATAATAATAATAATAATAATAATAATTAATAATAATAATAATAATAATAAGCCTTTATTAATTTAACAAAACATAAATAAAGTATTTGTTATGGGTGGCGGTATCCAACCAAGCTGCTCATACAACCACCCCAGAAACAATTCAAAACATTGAATGTACATGAAATATAATAGTACAAAATTATACAAAAGTACAGTGTGTAGGTATAGAAAGCAAACTAAAATAAACAATTCAATAAGTACATAAATGAATGCACCCTATAATATATTGTAGATATTAGTTCACATTATCACGAGCACTAACAATTTGCGTTTTAACATTTTTCTTAAAAACTGTAAGACTAGTGGCACTTCCGACGTCCAGAGAAAGTGAGTTGAATACTTTAGCAGCATTATAACTAAAACTGCGTTGAAACAAAGCCGAATGATGTTGTGGAATATATAGTAAGTCACGGTGGCGTGTAATACCATTATGAACATCTGAACCTTTTATTAATTTATCATGAAGATACACAGGCATTTCCAATTGAATTATCTTAAAGACTAAACAAGACAAATGTATTTGATATCGTTCATGCAAATTAAACCATTTTGAGTCTTTAAAAGAAACAGAAATGTGATCAAATTTCTTCAAATTATAAGAAAATCTAATACAAGCATTTTGAATTTTCTGCAAGGTATTTTTATCTTTAAGTAAGAGAGCAGGCCAAAAGACAATGTTACAATAAAATAGAGTAGATAAAATTAAACTATCAGTTAACCTTAGTTTAATATCCTTACTCAAAATATCTTCGTACATATATAATACCTTTAATTTGGAAAAACATTTTTGAATTAAACTTGTAACTTGGGTCCCAAATCTTAGATCAACATCCATATGGATTCCTAGATTTTTGCATGTATTTACTGGTACAAGTAAACAATTATTAATACTAATTTGGAAATCTCTATTAACAGATAAAATGTGATTGTGAGGACCAAACACTAGCAGCTGAGTTTTATTTTCATTAAGCATAAGACCATGGGCAGTAGAAAATTCTTTAATTACCTCAAGATCAAAATTAATATTTCGAACAGCAAGAAGTAGGTCATTATATGAAAACGAATAGTATACTTGAGTATCATTCATCAGCATATTGATGTAAAGAACAAAATTTAAGACGACTTGACAAGTCAGCTGTATAAACAGTAAATAGGAGAGGGCCTAATATACTACCTTGCGGTACACCTTTATCTATGGATAGTAACTTCAAGAAATTATTGTGAAATGATACTCGTTGATGCCTGGAGTTTAAATAGTTGTTAAAAAGGAAATAGCAGGTTCATCCACACCAAAGAACTTAAGTTTAGTAATAAGAGTTAAATGATTAATGGTATCAAACGCCTTACTATAATCAAGTAGGATCAAACAAGTATCTTTTTTAACATCAGAAGCCCGTAGAATATCATCAGTTACGTTAACCAATGCAGTTGCCGTACTATGATGTCGACGAAAGCCCGATTGAATATTTGATAGAATTCTGTTTTTATTCAAAAACTCAATAAATTGAACATGAACAATTCTCTCTAAGATTTTAGACAACACAGGCAATATACTTATTGGCCTAAACTCAAGCCTATTATTAAGCAATAGCCTATTGGCTATTTTTTGTACAGGAATTATATTTGAATTTTTCCATATACAGAGAAATTGACCAGATTCGAGACATTTATTAATGATAAAAGTCATGTGTTCGCTTAACTGAGGAATTACATATAGCAGCATTTTCATTTACTTTCACTTTTTTAACTTTCACTAACAGTTTTTCAACATCATGACAACTAACAGTATTAAACTTAAATTTATCGTGAACACCAGGCCATACACGATTCAAATAGTTTGTATCAATAAAAGTATTACTAACAGGATTTACCGATGGAATAATATTAATAAAGAAATCATTAAATTGATCAGGTGTACCAATATCTAATAAATTAATAGAGCAATTATAGTTACTAACAGAAGAACAAATATTTAAATATTTTAATGTTTTCCAAAATTCTCCAGGATTTGTAGTAAAAGCGTGTTGCAAAAAAGATTTTTTTTCAGACTTCACGGACGTATTAACCAAGTTCCTAAGTACTTTGTAATCATACCGAGCCGCATCAGTTTTTAAACGCTTGTATTTGCTTAGAGCATTTTTCTTCAATTTAATTAAAAATTTCAAGTTATCTGTAAGCCATGGAGCTGGGGACTTGGTTATTCTAGCGGTTTTAATAGGAGCATGAATATCAAACAAATACAAGATGTTATCATTAAAAAAGTTAAGCATATTACTTATATCTTCAAGATAATATAAACGTTCCCAAATAATAGTATTTAGATCGTGTAAAAACAAATTATAATTAAATTTAGAGTAGTCTCTATAAGTTTTATATGATATATTCTGTTTAAACTTTATTAATTTAATCCCACACATAACTAAACGGTGATCAGAAATACCATCCATTCTATAAACATCAATATCAGTGACAATTTCAGGACAAGAAACAATAATAAGGTCAACTAATGTTTGAGACGTAGCAGTTACCCTGGTAGGTTCAGTTACTAATTGTTTCAAACCGTATTTATTAAGAAGTCTGTTAAATGAGGAGTGGCAATAATTATTGTTATCTAAAGAGTTTACGTTGAAGTCACCCCCAAAAAACACTTAGTCAAATTGAGGCAAAATAACACCATTACTACTGCAAAAATCATATATTTCGTATTTATGTCTACCATTATATTATAATTCACTGAACTGTGACAAAATATTGCAGTTCAGTGAGCCACCATAGTTTCATAACTAGCCAAGAGAAAGGATGTGTAGAATATGCCTTTTTTCTCTATTCGCACTTCTTATCAGATTGAATTTAGTTTATAAATCAGGAAATTACTTACAAGACTTCTGGAGTTTAGATGAAATTGCAATTGATGAAGTCTCTGCGATGTACAAGATTGGGTATTAGGATATGATAAATCTGATAAGAATTATGTACCTACATTCCTTATGAATGATTCCTTGTGAATAGAGAATTATAATTATATGGAATATATTAGTAATGGAGATCGTTCACACTACTGATTTCTGAAATTCGACTAGAAATATGTAGTTGCCTTCTCTGTCATCTCTAAAATTATGTACAAAACAAAAAATGATTAAGAAAAAGTATAAGGAAATGTGTACCTAAGTGTTGAAATGAATTTGAAGTTTTTTTGTAAACATTTGAAAAATGTTTTAAAAAATCAACTGAATATAAGAAGATATAATAGAAATATGAAAAAAGAAGAGCTACTTTAATTTCAGATATTTAATGTATTGCAAGGAATACATATCGATTATTATATAGTTTTGAGGAATCTAAAATGCGGTTACTAGAACTAATTAACAATACACAGGATATTACTTCAGAAACCTCAGGTGTAATGTGTGGTTTTACTGTATTTTTCAGAAGTAAAACATATCAGAAAAACATTGACGAGTCTACGTAAAGAAACTCTATAAGATCCGTTTTTATCTTTCCTGTACAATATTGGGAATGATAGAAAATTGAAGATTTTCCATTTCACTCCAAAACGTAAATAATGTAAGCTGTAAATAATGTAAATAATGCTTCTGAATAATAATAATGCATCTAATCAGCTTCTGGATAATGTGGCATCTTCCGTTTCTCAAGAAAGTAGTATACTATCACGAAAACCGCATGCCTATATTTTGATAATAAACGAGATAGTCTAACAACGAAAAATGAAACCCTGTGTAGTTGTGCCACAAACATTAATAGTTTGACTTTATAAGATTATATTTATTATTTGTTTCCTATTACTATTTTCCAGAAGTTTTGATATTTTATTAATGATAAGGAATTACTAACAGTTGAGAGCTCTTTGCAAGTAAAAATAATATTTACTGGAAATAATTTGATAATAACTCTGACATAAGGTACTTTAGAGTTAAATTGATCCGAATAGTTTGTAAAGATTCACTTGGTCTCTGGTTTTATAACAAAACATCTGTTCTGTATTTATATTAACCAGTGTTTACAACCGACGGCTTACCGTCGCAGTTCTATAGCTTAAAACGCCTACTCCATTGTCTCTAACAAATCCTATGATGAGCTTCTCTAACCAGGGTGCAGAATTTTAATTGCCTGAATATATAAAAGAAACAATTTGTGAAATTCAGTCCATTAATTAAATACATATTTTTTTCCTTCTATCAGACATTTTAATATTAATAAAACCTTAATTAAAACTGGATCCGTCCAAACAATGTATTCAACTGTTAAGAAATTTTTTATTAATTAATTTTATTATGCAAGTAGATGGAAAAGAAGTTTTTTAGGAATGTTTTAGGGAACTTATTTCCAGGATCTGCAAAGAATATAAATAAAGCATTAAATTTTCTCTCGATGTTGAAGAAATACTAGAAAGATGGATTTATGCTATCCCATTTCCACGACGTGAGACCGTATTTCGAACCGTGTTTGACTCACACAGCTAAAAGAGAACTATTGCTGTAAATATTATTGATATGAGAGGATCAGGGATAAATTATATAAAGCTCTTTGACAATTTCTACCAACGTTTCACAGATATGTCTACCTTTCTTAGAGTTACAATAAGCAATACTCAAGATACGTGGGTTAAAGCGTTTTGTGGCAGCATTTCTCTGTTACACTGTCTCTTATGGTCTGGGTTCGATCACCGGCACCAGCACTGGCAATGTAGGCAGGTATGGGGTGTTTGTTCAATGTTTGTTTGTTAAGCAAACTTAGTGTTATGGCATGATACCCGTTAAGACAAAAGAACGAGCCCGCTATTTTTTCGATGCATTTATACAAAAAATAGAATATCATTCTAGAAAAAAATTGTATTATTGTTGTATTATTGTTATTATAATATCCATAATCGATGAATATGTACCACAATATGCTACAAAGACGCATAAATATCCGATTTGGTTCCGGAGCACATACAACGTATAGTTTCTTCTTCTCTTAGGATGTTAGGTTTTGTGATAAGGCAAGGTCGTGATTTCCTCGGTAATGATGTACTGTTCAGGTTATTTTATGCATATGTCCGCTCCAAGTTAGAGTATTGTTCACTTGTTTGGAATCCTATGTATAATGTTCATATCAATCTCATCGAGTCGGTTCAAAAAAGGTTTTTAAAATTCCTCACGTTTCGTTCAGACAGAAGATATCCTGCAAGAGGCTGCGACTATAAACTTTTGTTAACTCGTTTTAATTTTGACTCACTACAATTTAGAAGATACTTCCACAGTCTGAAATTTTTACACGCACTCTTGCATAACCATATCGACTGTCCTGATATATTAAGCCAGTTAAATTTTCTAGCAGTTAGATCAGCCAGTCGTGCTCCACTAACATTTTATTGTTCTGCTGTCGACACTAATCTTGGATTAAAGTCTCCCATTAGCGTTATGACACGTAGCTATAATGGCATTTGTAACTCCTGTGATGTCTTTAACTGTAATGTAAAAAGTTTACATATTGTTTTTAGAAGCGTTAGTCAACTTTAAATTTTGATACTTTAATTAAATCGAATTTGAGCACTTACTTGTATATACATGTTTTTTTTTTGTTGTGGTTTAAGTCACACTGTAGGTTTGCATACACGTATTTTTTTTCACTTTTGATCTTTTCATGTTCTTTTATATTATACTTTGTTCTGTAATTGGTGTTTACACTGTTGGACAGATAAAATAAAATTATTATTATTATTATTATTATATTTGTTAAAATTTGTAATCAGAAACACCTATATCTGTTTTTATAAACATTACACATATATATGTAATAAGCAAAGACGGTATACATCATAAAAGCCGTATTGGTAAAAAACATATTCGGAAATTAACAAAAAACTACATTAATCAAAAGGACAATGTAAGTGAAAAATATTGAAATTATTTAAATATCTCAAAAATGATAATAATTGTACATGGATGCCTATTTGAGACAACAGGGTAGAATCGTATCTAAGTGACATATGAATGAAAACATACAGTGGACCGAAAAAATATACAGGGTGCATTTTCAATGTCATAAATTAATGAAGTGATTTCTTGAATTATTTTAGGCCCAAAGGTCTTAAGAAATATAGGGCCTGGGATTACTGGTTTCTACGATAGAGAACGTTTTAGTATATAACACTACTAGCATGGTAAAAGGGTTTTTCTGGCGGACATAAGGATATGACATGACTGGCGAGTCGTAGACGAGCTTGTCACCTTCTGAAGGCTTAGAGTTAAATTAAAAGAAGTTAGATCAGTATTTAAAACTTGAGTCCAGACTACTGTGATTACTAACACCAAGTATACTAACATCAAGTATATACTTTAAGCTAACTTTACAATATTGTTCCTTTATTTGCTAAAAATATATCCAAATACTTTAAGAACAGAAGTAGCGTATTAAAGGTAAGTGCTGGATTTTACGAATCCAGTAAATACGGGTAGCACTAACCAATCAACTTGTGAAGTAAGCAACCTGATGGTACTTACAGTACCATTCCATCCCACTCACCTACAGTGAGTTCCAGGATCATGTTATCAATCAATATGACAACGTATCAACAACTGCTAATGCTCCAAGAATAATGCTTAAACTAAGACGTGATACGCGGCCACATCTCCTAATACAACTGATAAACGGCATCGAGCTCTCAAGGATCCGAAGGGACAAGCTGCATTGGCGTGCTATATATGAAGATCAACCCCAGAACGCCACTAAAGAACGGTTCTATCGGATGGATGGTGGACGTTTAGGATGATGGAGAAGAATGGATGAAAAGAATGTGTTTGTGGTTCCACACAGGCTCAGTCAGATAGTCATTCTCCACTACCACGACGACCCAGATCACACAAGCAGCTCCATAAACTGCCGCCGGAATCGTTATTCAGTTATTGAAGAACGAAATCGTCTCAAGTAGAAAAGTACCTTCGAAGAGCGATCCCGGCATCGACCATACTAGTTATATTAGAACATATTATATATTGTTTAAATGCTACACAAAAAAGATAAATCATACTAAAAAAATTAGTATGATTTTTCCTATCTGCAATAAGACGTATTACAAGAATCGTTGACGTTAAAAATTGCTGCAATTGATTTATAAGAGAGGGGTGTCAAAAATGTTATGACCAATTGTGACCTACGGATTTTTTTCCTACGGAAAAAGTCGGCCTATATAATTCTAAAGTAGACTACAATTTACTACAATTTGAGTGTAACCGTAGCTCCATAGGTCTGATAGGTCCCGAGATACAGCACTTCAAAAATAATCCATTTTTCCCAAAAAGTTCGAAATTGTTGTTTTAGCCGTCTTCCGAGCCGAATATTTTGCATGATATAAAACCATTTTCCACTGAGTTATGTCTTTCTTATCCTTTACAAAAGTCCTGCAATGCGTCAGGCTTTATTTCTTGAAAAATCCCATTTTCCTTAATTTTTTGTTATTTCCTGATAACAAGGGCCCTACAGTGTTCCGCTTATACTTTCTTAAATTAAAGCTAAATAACTGATCTACCACTTCATTTCCCGTGACTTTCGTCCTAGGCTGAGTATTTTAGCCTATATTCAGCTCGGAAGATAGCTAAAACAATAATTTCGAACTTTTTGGGAAAAATGGTCAATTTTTCTCAAAAAGCTTCTCAATACTATATTTCGGGATCTATTAGACCTATGGAGCTGCGGTTACACTCAGATTGTAGTAAATTTTATCTACTTTAAAATTGTACAGAACTTACGAAGGCGTAGAAGGGCCACACTATTAAATTTTTTCAAATTCCGACTTTAAAGTCGGAATCCAATTTATTGCACAGGATGTGACTTTTTTAAAGGGCATAGGGTCATATTTGTATAATAACAAATAACCTAGTTCATAGAGATATGAAATCACAAGTAACCAACACCCCTTACCCTCTAGATATCTAGAACTATGGTCATTCGCTCTTCATAACCATTCGGAACCAATCATATTTATTGTTATTATAATTTATAACATTTCTTATTTTAATGATGAATTAGTCTACTGTTTAGGCAGACGCATTTCGAAAAATAGATTAAATAACATAATCCATAAAAACTGGACAGAGATTACAATTTTTGTAGTCTTTGCAAAATATCTCGCTTACTATTAAAGATACACGGACGCTGTTTTCATAATATTGTGCTACTTTTTTGAGGAATGTGTTTTTCCAGGTCCCTCACTACAGAAACAGTTCGAAAGTCCTATAGAAATTTTATGCAATTTGATAGATGTGGTGATAAGATTTAACTCGAAGAACTGCATTGTATACAGCCTGTCCCGTTTTCGTTGTCTTTGGAGAATATCTTGCTTACACACTCTGTTATTTTCTTGAGAAACAAAAGCTGTTACAAAGAGAACTTATACCGTAACAAAGTGTAAATTTCATTTTTACAGATTCAAAGGATTGTATGAGCCTTTATGCATAAAAAATATTATTTTTTTATTGTGGCACAGAAAAAGAACATAAGGTGTGCTTTCTTTCAAAATTAATCAGAACGGTGTTTCTCACCACCACTAACATACCATGCAGATTCCCTTTAGATCATCATGTCGCAACATATGGTTCATCGAGTACACTTGGTATATATTTTCGAATTTCTGATTAATTTTGAAAGAAAGCACTTCTTTCAAAATTAATCAGATATTCGAAAATATATACCAAGTGTACTCGATGAACCATGTTGCGACATGATGATCTAAATCTGCATGGTATATTAGTGGTGGTGAGAAACACCGTAGTGCCATCTTCTGATCTGTTCTAGTACATCATCATTACTACCACTACGACATCGTTCACCGAGTCCACTATCTATGGCAATTTGATGAGCACAGAATAAATGCAAAACCGGTCAGTGTCTGGTGGTATTCGGCATCTCCTTCAAATAAATAAATAGGATCGTCTTTCTTAAAAACGATAGAGGTCAAAGTTATAATGATACCTGCAGAGAAATAGGTCGCTATCTGTTTGTCAATTAGACAATAATTGTTAGACGGATAGAAGCGAAGACCAGAAGAGGGCACTACTGTGCGTTTCACGAAGTTGTATCCCGGATTGGAATGTTCTGATTGTCAGGATTCGCTGGCAAATCCTGTGCGAGACTGGCACGTGCGCTTAAATCACACCACCTCAATTTGTAGCGGTCCGTAACCGAGATGTGCCAATGCATTGAATTTAACTAATAACATGACGACGCTCCATACGTTGGAATGTATACTAACATTCCAATCCGGGATACAACTTCGTGAAACGCACAGTACAGTGTTTCGCACCACTACTAACATACCAGATGCCCTTTGGACAATCATGTTGCAACATTGTTCATTGAGTCCACTACCTATGGCACTTTGATAAGCACGGAATAAATGCGAAACCTATCAGTGTCTGGTAGATGGTTTTCTACTACTACTAATTTCTTTACAATTTTTTATAATTCTGAATCATTTCTTATGCATAAAAATTTATAAAGGCGCGCAATCTCTTGTAGGTATGCGTCAAGTTTTTTTTAGAAAATGCCAAACATCTCCGAAGCGGCTAGGTTTAGGTTCATGGTATGCTCTAGCGTTTGAATTTTTAGTTTTACGCTATTTAATAAAATATAAAAATTTACAGCACGTTCCATTAAAAAAAATATATTTGCCACTATTAAAGAAACACCCTGTGCATCCCAAACTAATTTTAGAATGATGTGCAGTTAGTTTCATATAATACCTGTTTTTAATTTTTTTTGTATTTTTAATAAAAGATTTCTCGAACATTTTCGCACTATTAGCAGCCTACCCTATATAATAGAAATAGGGTTCGATCCCAGTTTCCGGAACTCGCAAAAACTGCGTTCGTGTATCTTTAATAGTAAGCGAGATATTTTGCAAACACAACCAAAATTGTAATCTCTGTAGGTACAGTTTTTATATATTATGTTATTTAATATGTTATCCGAAATGCGTCTGCCTAAACGGTAGACTAATGCATCATTAAAATAAGAAATGTTATAATTTTAAATACAATAAATATGATTGGCTCCGACTCGTTATGAAGAGCGAATGAACATAGTTCTAGACATCTCGAGCGTGTTGGTACATCGAAACGATTTAATATCTATGAACTGGGTTATTTGTTTTACAAATATCATCCCTATGCCCTTTAAAACAGTCACATCCTGTACAATAAAGTGTATTCCGACTTTAAAGTCGGAATTCTGACTTTAAAGTCGGAATTCCGAGATTAAAGTAGGAATTCCGATATTAAAGTCAGAATTCCGACTTTAAAGTCAGAATTCCGACTTTAAAGTCAGAATTCCGACTTTAAAGTCGGAATTCCGAGTTTAAAGTCAGAATTCCGACTTTAAAGTCGGAATTTGAAAAAATTTAATAGTGTGGCCCTTCTACGCCTTCGTAAGAACTAAATACCATTTAGAAGTTATAAGGCAAAAACTGAAAAAAGTCCGGAAAAAAAAAGGTTTTTCGAGCACCATGCAGTTAGCGCAGGTCTTTCGAAGCTGCAAATTTGGTTTTCTACTATTGGTATCTATCCTAACAACATTCCAAAAAATCAAAACTGTACAATTTTTTGCGACCTACCTATGATGTTTTAAATGACTGGCCTATATTTGGTTTCACAGATAACTGACGGATTACTCCCGTTGCTCCAATATTGTCTACCCTGTATTTGACAACGCACATTTGAAGAGTAAACAATATATATTCTTCTCACTCTTTTAAACCCTCAGCTACATAAAAACCAGACAAAAAAATATGGATTTTATCACTTGTAACTATCAATAATGCAATTTCATACTGAATCTTATGAAACCTTCTACCATTGATAACTGGTATAAAGCTGCGTCTCTGTAAAGAACCCCTCGGTGTCATAAGTTACGGAGGGTCCTTATACAAAATTTGGTCCTATACCTGAACGGCATTAAAAGTTAAAACCCATTTTCATGTTTGGTGTTAAAACCGTTTTTCTATCCGGCATCAAAGTAGTTCGGAAAGCGGAAAAACTCTTAATGTATTCAATCTCTCAAATTGGCTAAGAGGAAATGCAAAGCGGAGGGTGAACTAGAGTGTGTGTGTTGTATGTAAATCAATCTGAGAATTCATTACTCTCGGTGCGCTCTACTTCAAATATCATCTGATATTTAATATCGGAAAAGGTCCTCTGGGAGATTTCTGCTCTATATTTCGCGACGGCAGCTACTGTGAAAGCTTCAATTCAAACTACGGCGTACGTCAACCCCCTTTGTTTTCCTATGAGATTACAATAGCCCAGCATTTTATCTGATCGCATATCTTGGACGCCCAATCTGTTTGTATTTCTTGATTAAAATTTTTGTGAAAAGTTTGAGCAGAAGTTCTTTAAGTATACTATTCAAATATTGTAGATACAGAAAAAACATTAAACACATTGATATTCCAAATTTGTAAATATTTTTTATGTATCTTACACGAATATAGGTACGTATTATAAGCATACCCAAGAATACCATTGGAACGACGGTAAAGATAAGAGTAGTATTAAAAAAATTGTGTGAACCAGTGAATTTATACAGGGAAAAACAAACATTTGGCCCTCCGTGTAACTTCTGAAAGTTTATTCAGGTTTATCTTTTCCGAAAATTTATTTTCAGTTAAATGTATTTATATTCAAATTTATGAACCTAACCTAACTTAACCTTCTGGAACCACTCTCGATTAGGCCAAAATAATGGATATAAATTTTCTTCATTCAACTCGCAGTTCTTCAGATTTAGATATAAAGATAAAGTATATTTCATATTTTGTCACCCAGGGATTATTTTCTATATCCACTTTTATCCGAAAATGTATTAATATTATAATTTTCTGCAGAACTATTTGCTTGTTTTATATTCATCAATGAAACAGATTGACAATTATTTGATTTCAGAAGTTATTTTGTGCTACATTCACACAAACTCTTGAAAATCTGTAGTTTTATATCCAGTGTACAGAGTGATTCACTATATTTTGAGCCCCCTGTTAACTTTTTTGTTTACAGAATTATAAAAAAATGTGAAATATAAAAGTTGCACGATTTTTTATGAAGTTTTCGAAAATGATAGTTGAAAAACAAATAAAGTCCAAACAAAATGGCCGCGGATGTTAACTTTATTAATTTAAATGGAACACCCTGTATATTTTGCATATTTGGATAGAACGTAGTCTCACGAATGCAGTAATATAAATATTGAAGGGTCTATCTTTAATAATAACGGAGATATGACCAAAAAAGTGCACCATAAGAGCAGTGTGCTAGAAAGAGAACATCGATTAATTGCTACCACAGTCTTTCTCCACATCCCTCTTATGGCTCACTTTTTTGGTCATATCTCCGTTATTATTAAAGATAGACCCATCAATATCTATATTACTGTATTTGTGAGACAACGTTCTACCCAAATATGTAAAAATATACATGGTGTTCTATTTTAGTTAACAAAGTTAACATCTCCACGGCCATTTTGTTTGGACTTCATTTGTTTTCTACTATTATTTTCAAAAACTTCATAAAAAATCGTGCAACTTATATATTTCACATTTTTTTATAATTCTGTGAACAAAAGACTTGACAGTGTTGTCAAAATATAGTGAATCACCCTGCACACAATTGTATGTGTACGCTATACTACCTAGAATATAAACATTAATATGCATCAAATTCATTTTGTTCTATAACCTACTGTTAGATGTATTGGTTTTATTTTGTTCCATATCCAACATATCGGAGAGTATTTTATAGTCTATATCCAGACAAAATACAAATGATTGTATTTTGTGTGCTATATCCATTTTTTGAAATTTATATTATTTTTTCACAGAAAAGACACATTTATAGACACTTCCGTACATATGAATACTCAAAACTGCACGATATGATATATATAGGTACTTGGTTACCAATCTTAAATAATTTTAACAAATATCACAAAAAAAATGTATTCCAATATTAAATTTATTTCGTCTGAAGTCTATGGCACTTATTGAGAAAATATTGGATTTGATGGTATAAATATAATATTCTCACCCCCTGTAAAATTCCATAAAATGGATTCAGAACAACATAATCCCTGGGTGACAATTTATTTCCAGAAAATATTAGTCAGTCAAACAAACGCATACCTCAATAATGCTACGTTGACAAGGTGATATATTCGTATAGGATAGTCGATAATCTATTAAAAATATTAATATACAAGAATAAACTGAAATATTCAGTCACATTGATATACTTATTGTAGTGGGTAAAAACTATATTATTAACTGAATTATTATATTCTGAAAATATTATTAATTCCGTAATCGTGGGCAAAGTAATATTTTCCACTTATATTCATCTGTATTGGGAGCGGACCTATACCAAAATTGTGGTTGATTTAAGGAAACACGTTTAATTCTTTCACTTATAATCGGGCTATATATTAACTTTCTTGTACAAATACACTGACAAAAGGTTATATGGGATTGAATCCCATAGTAAGATGTTCAAAATACATATTATCATAGAATTTAATGTATTACACAAAGACATAATAAACCCTTCAAAAACAAGAACTAAAAAAACTTTTACAGGTTGCACCTACGAACATTAATTGGCCTATATACTAGGCACTACCGTTTAAAATATCATCTGTACAAATTCAGCCTAACAGAAGATGCTGAATGCCGCTTGTGCTCCGCTGTGGAAAAGATCAGATACTCAATATTTGGCAAAGGGCAACTTCTACCAGAGGATCTGAATACATTCTCACCCAATAAGGTGATCAGATTCATTAAGCGGCTGGACCTGTTGGGTAAAAAATAGGTAGGTGTGAGCCATAATAACCCATATGGTCGCAGTGGAAGGTCTGGTTTTCGATCCATTTGTTGTTGTTGTTGGTAGGCGGTGCGGTTACCCGCAGCTGAGATGTTTGTATCTCTTGACCATGAGGCAGGCACAGCGACAGAGGATGTGAATGGAGTCCTCGTCATCGTGTTTCGATCCACTTACTTTAGAACAGTGGTTTCCAACCTTTGAGAGATGGCGGATCCCTATAGCAAAACTTGGCTCTTCAAGGACCATGTGTTATATAATTATATAAACACAATTTCGTATAAAACTTTTATTGCAAATCAAGACCCAAACATTCTTAAAAAGATAACAAACTATCATTAGATCCTAAAAACGTTTCCTAATGATATTTCTGAGGCTGCATTTGCTTCACTAGCAGAGAAATTCTATGGTTGATGTAACTGTTTTTAATTTTGTATTTAAAGTAACGCTGAGAATCCTTGTTCACAAAGAAAAGTTATCAAAAACACCACCAGAGATTTTTTCATCTTGACTGTCTGGCAACACTGACTGTAGCTGTAGTGTGGCTGTACCCGTACCCAGGCTCGCGGACCACCTGGAAGATGGCCACGGACCACCTGTGGTCTTCGGACCACCGGTTGAGAACCACTGCTTTAGAACCTAATCTAACCTACACAAAAATATGGGGTGTCAACGAGCCATAAGCTCTTCCTAGAATTGCTCTTATGATAGAGCAATACATTCTTATGATCTTTACTGCATATCTTCATTGCTACTGAAAACCTTAAGACAAATAATGTATGTCAATATTTAACTTCGAACTATACAGTGTTTCTAAATTATTAATCATCATCATATTTATTTTAAAATGAACTTAGTAATGTAGTAGTAATATTAGCGAAATAACAAAATCGAAACACCTAAAAACAATTAAAGGTCACCAAAATATGTTACAAAATGGTCTAAAAAATTTTTATTTCGAACATGTTTCATTAAAATAATAGTTAAAATTTTATAGACACTTCCGTACATATGCATACTCAAAACTGCACGATATGATATATATAGGTACTTGGTTACCAATCTTAAACAGTTTTGCGCCGCTGTCACATCTCCACTAATAAGATTTATCACCATCGGCGCAAAATAGATAAAAAATTGTTGGTAAGAAGGAAATTAATTAGAGCGTGCTCACGTCTCTGAACTAAAAATGAATTTCAGAGGGCTCATAAATTAGGAACGTGTCATAAATCTATGCATTCTTAACTGGGAGGAAATTAAACTGCAGTGGTATAACAAACAGCGATTTCCTTTGGACGATCAATCATTCATACGTTAATTATAAAAGTCAACTGCGACCAACCTCCGGCAAAGAAGATTTGTGTAGCAGAGGTACTAAAAAGTGTGGCTGGGGGAACGTGTAATAGGAAAGTTTCCCCTCACTACGAACCGGCTTATACGTGTAATCCTCAGGACCGTCCTAAGGACTGTTGAGTTTTTCTGCATTGAGTGTATGTTGTTCTTGGTTTTAAAAACCCGCAGTTAGGTATAAAATATGAACGGCTTAAGGAATGTCACGTCCCTACCCTAGATATATGACTTCATTTCAAGGCTCCATTGCAACATAGCTGCCAAGTGGAATCCATATAAAGTCAGTTAATAAATAAATCTGCCAACATACAGAGTTTCGCATTTAAAAGTTACTTACATGTATTTCTTATTATAAATTAATAAATATATAATAAATATATATATTTTATCACTTTCTGAAACTAAGGAATATATTTCTTTCAAATTTAGCAAAGAATATCACATAGCATAGAGATATTATAGAGCTATACTAGAACAGAATGCTCTAGTATAACATACAATTTTAGTTTAATATGTATTTCCAGTTACGTGCAAACAAGTACTACATGAACATGAGTTCATTTTGAAACAAAATATGTTACGCCACTGACTAAAATACTTTTATCCTTTTCTCTAAAATTGCATAGTGTTTTTTCATAAATGAAGACATGGTTTTAAAAACGTCGTATTTACGGCAAAACTATGAATTTTCAAGAAAATGTCAAGGCTATTTTTTTTTTTTTTAGAAAATCAATAAAGTACCTATATTTTCACCTATATTTTCTAATGAAGGCAGTGGCGTAATATTTTTTATTATGAAATCGGGTCACGTAATACTAATAGCACGCCACTGGAAATACATATTAAATTAAATTTTTATGTGACACTAGAGCACTATGTTGTGGTATTATCTGCCTAATTTTAAAGGAATCTATTCATTCGTTTCATAAACATAGACAAAAATACATTTTTAATTTTCAACCTGTAACTTGGAAATGAAGGAACTTTGTTTGGCTCAATCATCGATCAATCGTATTTTAGCCTCAAAATTGTATGATATAATTTGTGCTCCTTCATTTAAATGCACCCTCTATATTTTCCTTATTTCTTTATCTAATTAAGACAGCTGTTTTCAATTAGAATAGTTTCTTAGTTATCTACAGGGTTTTAATGCGAGAACGTAGCATAGTGCTTACAACACCAAATATATAAAAACAAAATTTGACTCAGTGGCGTATACCGAAAAGGGGTCACATTTATATATTATTTATTATTATTATACGGTGGTAAACTAAATTTATATTTTATTAAATGGAACAGATCCCAATTTTCTTTCCATATTTGGAGAACCCTGTTGATATGCAGAACATTTATGTAGGATTTGAGGGGGTTTTGGCAAGTGGTTTTTCTTGTAGTAGCTATTTATTTCAAAAATAAAATTACCTTTAGACTCCAATGAACTACCTGTAGACAGTATGTATGTTGAAAACATTAACATGTTTCAAAATAATATTAACGCCTCCAGCTTTTAACAAAAATATCACCTTTGTCAAATTTCTACACGCTATACAGGGCATTCACATTTCGCGATACAAAATTTACTATAGATTTATAATTGAATGTCCTATATTCGACAGTAATATCAAAAATAGATTAAAAAAATTTTTAAAGAATACCATACTGTACGGAGTCCATTCCAACAGTTATCTAATAACATTTCAAAAAAGTAAATCTGCATCTATATTTCTACAAATTCACATCAGGCAATACACTTTTTTAATAATTCAATTGTTCGAAGTATTCTCATATCATCAAAGTGTAGAAAATGTTTTTTTTATATTATTTATTCTGATTAATATGAATATTTATTTATTTATTTATTTATGTATTCTAATAATATTCTTTCTCTGCAATGAATATGCCGTACCTACACTACATTAAATTGTTGGTGGCTATGGAAAAGAACAAACATCACACATTACAAAATACAGACGCACAGATAGTAAATGTAAATAATTTTGTAAACATGTATTAAATATCTTGTTTTAAATCTGCTAAAAGTAGCTAATTTCTGCCAAAATGAGATAATTAATTTGATGGCTTCCCGAAAGTACAAGGCACATTATCCTGATTGGAAACGCCACCCAAGACAAGAAATATGTTTTACACCGATTTCTTATTACTGATAAAGTTAATTACCAAAAAGAATCAATAAAATCTTACCCATGGAGCAAATTAATTCCAAGCGATAACCTCACTAATATAAAATCCCCATACAAGTTTATCACATACAAAGAATTACAAATGCAGTTGGGTTTCATAAAAAAAAAACATTATTACTCTTACCACATACAGTTGCACCAAGAATTATTAGAGAGATTTTGATACTAGTGGAGATTTCTGCAACTAGATTCTACAAAAACTTTCAAAAACAGGAGAAATTTCAAGTTTCTTTGATTTAATTTTGTTCCTCCACGAAACAACTTCCCACAAAAATGTTTGACAATAGACATAATAGTGAAGCAATATTTGGGGCGGTTTAATAATTACCACATTCCCGTGACCATTTGTTCTCGAATCTTAATGGGGACATCTATAAAACATTTGTAAGATATAATTTAGTTCCATTAATTTGGGCTGTATTAAATCAAATGTGGTACCGATTGACCAACTGGCAATTAATTGACCACCTAATCTTCCGGACGTGACTCCTTTGCATTACTTTTTTTATCTACGCAAATGACCTAATGTATCAGCAGCCATCAACTACTGAGGACTATATGAAGCAAAGGATAAGACGTGCTTTTGATAGTATTACGGTCAAAATATTGGGTAAGTTTAGAACCTCATTTTTATCCAGATGCGGTTTAGATCTTAGTAATCTGACTTGAAATACTTATTTTGATATATATTACAGTTAGGAGCCGATTGATGACGACTAACTTATCACGTTATCATTATTGTTTTTTTCTTCCAGAGCCATGAAACTATATAAATTCACTGAGCCAAATTAGTTTGGCTCAGTTTTAAATTCAGTATGGAGTTTTATATTATAGGAGTTACTACTACGAACTAATAGCGGGATCTGTATTGGAGAAAAGTCACTCGCATAAACTTCAAAAGTTGTATCTATATTAAAATATCCAATTAATAAATAAAACTTATCAAGATAGTGGAATAGTTCTTGAACAATAACATACATTTTAATACTCCATAATATTGTATGTCTATTTCACAGAAATCACTTCCTGTAGCTTTTTAGAATATATCCTTTACCACTGGATGTACAAATTATGTAGATGAAACATGTTGTAGGTGTATCTTTTTGATCAAATTATATAAAACACAAACTCAGCCGAACAATACTTTACTGGTATTGCCAGTAAACCGTAATTGTGTCTACTTTGATAAGCCCTAACCATCATTCAGTGCTGGAATCAGGGAAATCTGATAGGTTTTTAACTGTCAGGAGGTCCAAGGTACTTATTTTGAACAAAATCTTTAATTATTCCTATTAAAATATTGGTTTCTTTAATAAACTATTTATTTACTAAATGGACTTTAGATGCGCTATGTATAGCTATAAAAAGCAGTACAATATAGAAGCCTTATACAATCTTATTTCCACTCTTCCAATTACCAAGTACTAACATATTTTTTAGAGCAATGAAATAATTTAATTTACTGTTTATTTTCTTTATCAGCTGATTCACTTCATCTTATAATAGCACTTCGAAGTACTCTTTAAAATAAGTAATTATCCCACACATCATCTAAGGCGGCCCTGGATGATACTTCTAGTTTTAATCAAAGCAAAGCTATAAAACACCCTCATTCCCCAACACATTCAATGAAAAAGCATTACTTTCAACCTTTCTTAATGATGATGACCTCACCCCAGCTTCCAATTTTGGTCAACCTCTGATGCGTTAAATAACGTTATTCTATACATCTTGTGTGTGTTATTTCACACCCATTACTCATAAAAATAGGGAAAATAGAAGGGGCGCTGCTCCATATTCATCAAGTCTTATTGTGTAGACTGAATTATTTGCGAATTTTAATATATTATGTAAGCTAACTGGAAACAGAGATTTCAGTAGACATAAAAAAGTCTCTGTATGTCTAGCCCTCTCTTCAAGAATTATTATTACATTATAGAAATAGAATTATTATTACATCACTATACATAAGAATTTTCTGTGAACTTCTTTGAACAATAATTGTTTTGAAAAAACATTGATCTCATTTAGATGTTCCAAGAAATATATAGAAAACACTCTATTTACTAGTATTTCGGCTTATTAGGCCTTTTTCAATAGAGTAAATGTCTATTACTAAATGTTTCCAAGCGCGTTTTAGTTATTTATTTGTTTACGAGTACCTTACCCCCGATTGATCCTACCATCTGGTAAAGCCCGAATTTTTAGTAATTTTTCTAAGAAGGGCGAAAGTGTAAAATCTATTTGATCATTCGTAGTACAAGGATTTATAATTTTTTAATTATAGATATTTAATTATATAAGATTTTTTAATTTCTAATTGCTCTAACAGATCTAAGCGCTATCCTTTCTTTTCACAATGCAGTACCTTTACATTTTGCAGATCTATAAAATGATTATTTTCTATACAATGGGTCGAAAATCCTGAATTTTTTCGTCGTCGTCGAAAATCCTGAAAATGTAAATTTAGATCTATTAGAGCAATTAGAAATTAAAAAATCTTTAATTATAAATCCTTGTACTACGAATGATCAGATAGATTTTACACTTTCGCCCTTCTTAGAAAAGGTTAATAAAATAATAGTCACCAAGAGCAAAAAAAAAATTTAATATTATAAATAAGCTCATACTATTTGTATTAATATCCTCTACGGTTTTTATAGTTTTATTTAAGTACACTAACCGGCACGATAAATGGACTCCACAAAATGTTTATCAGAATCATGTTCAACTATTCAACCAGTAAGTCGATATATGTGTATACAGTGTGTTTCACTAATAATAATAATAATAATAATAATAATAATAATAATAATAATAATAATAATAATAATCTTTATTCCTTCTAAAAAATAAATAAATTTTTTGTAGAAGAGTTCTGTTTTGATAACAAAGAAAACGACAAAGAAAAGTTATTTGTTTTACAAAAAAAAAAATTATAAATATAGAAAACTTAGTAACCTGACTAATACATTATATCATATTATGTATGTACATTACACAAAGCAGCAAAAACAAATCTTGCTCATTTATCCACAATTCCGAGTTCAATATTATTACACCATACTAAGTCAGTGTATACACTGTATATGTGTATACAGTGTGTTTCACTTCTCACTTTCACACCCCTGTAAAATTTTACTGAGTTGCTCGATTTGGATACTTATTTTTGTATGAATAAGGTATGCCTAAGATGTATCTCTACAACCTAGTACGAAGGCGAGGTTCCCATTCCACGGCCTGCTATGATTTTGATGAGGGTAACCTCGCCGCCGTACTAGATTATAGAAGTACATTTTAGGCATACCTTATTCATAAAAAAAAATAAGTATCCAAATCTAGCAACTCAGTAAAATTTTACAGGGGGTGTGAAGGTGAGAAGTGAAACACACTGTATATAAAGTGTGTTAAAGAATATTTCGATTTGCCATGTATCTATTTTTACCTCAAAATTGGATCAAACACGAGAAGAAATGAGTTAAAAACGAACAAACCATGGCTTTAAGCTAGGTTAAAACAATTAGTAGAATATTTGTTTTTGAATACATTTGTATTTGTGATATTAGGTACTTTCTTAAAAAGTGATATTACTGCCCTTACTTTTGAAAGTATAACTATCGGGAGATTGTTGTTACTATAATCAAGTTTATAAACAAAATGGTCTCTTAACGGATACTACTTGAAATTCTACTATTCTGAAATTCAACTTAATTCGATAAGCCATTCCCGAAATATGCAATTTCATTAGAGCGCGGCCCTTGAATAGTTGACAGCCGCTTGCTGACTTCACTGGATATGACTTCACTATTCGATAACTGTCAACAAATCGAATAGAAATGAGCAGATTAACAAATCGGCTTACACTGGCGATAAAAGAAGTAATTTTCATTAAATAATTAAAGTCCTTCCGAATTAAAATTATGAAAATTTTTAATTTTGGTACTCACCAGTCAAAAATTGATATGATGGCACCGCTATATCTTTATATGTGTAACTCTACCTCTGATGGTTTAGGAGATACCCAATGATGCCAAATGAAATACACTGTACTTATTAAAAATGTATAAAAAATATATTTTTAGGAATGGTACCTACTATTCGGTTGTGTAGAGGGGGACGTTTAAACGATCTAAATGTTTCATTCAATTAACAGGACATCGCAGTGAAATGTTTAATAAATTACGGCATCAGACAAAATAAATTCTGAACTGCTGAAACTATTATTTTAAACTAGTTTTTGTTTTTGTTCAGTTAAGCGTGATCCATGGTATTGTATAGATACAATAGGAAATTATTATTAAAACCAGGAACAATTTTCAATATTTATTTTATATATTTTGTTTTTAGAAGTAGGCATCTATGTAATATATTAATAAATTTTATCGATTACAGTTGTACCTATATATTTGTCCATTTTATTTCATTATTGTGAATCCCAATTCCACCACACAATTATTAATTAAATTGTCTACTTGTAGATTAAGGCTTGTTCGCAAGGATGGGTTGGCAACCACCCTAGTGATGAACAAGGATGGAGAGAATGTCAGCTGATGTTAATGTGAGAGATTAAAATTAGTTGATGTTTGACTGTCTCCCTAACTAATGGGTTCTCCTCATTTCAGCATTGAATTAGGTTAAGGATTACCAACCTAAGTCGTTTCTGAGGCGAAAATGCGGCCCGGAAAATAATATGAATATGCCGCCCTCTCTCCCACACAAGTATCAGACTTCCGGACTAATCCTTGTGATTATAATAAGAGGTAGAGATATTATTAGAAATTCGAAATCTACGGAATATCATCTAGAGTCAGCCATGTTTTTATTTTTCTATTAAGTCTTAACGATTAATAAATCTACATACCCATCTCTAAGGAGTGCTGCCACAGCATGCATTCAGAATATCATATTCTGAATTCCAGCCAGTCCAAAAATTCCTGAAACGGATTTCCGTTGACTTTTCCTTCTCATACCTTTTGTAACTGGCGTTTTCTTTCAATCGAGCATTGTGTGTAAATTCGCGTTACAGTACGGGTCTGTTTAATCACGATAAACTTGCTTGTTGATATTGCTATTATTAGAGAACAAAAAATAAATATTGATCAAATCCATACAATACCTTGGTAAATTTTAGTGTTTTCAATTTTTGTTTGCATATTATGCTTAAACAACCACCCCTGTTGCCAAATGAACCCCTCCATTTCTACCATTTTGCAACTAACTACTCAATCCAACGACTGAAAACTGTTTGTTAACTTTTTCGATTAAATTTGTCCTTATAAAAAAAAATAATAGCACTTTTGCGTCAGATTCATACTTTCTAACAAATGCTTTCCATTTTTAAGCAGATATGTCATGGAAAATACATTTTTTGAGAAAGAGATGATAAATAAAAAAATTCATAGGAGGACATGAATTTTCTGGTCAATTTTTATAGATGAGTATGTATGTATGTATTATTTATATGCAAATAGAAAGAAGGTAAAAGTTAAAATAATATGAAAAACACGTGGATAGTAAATACTTCGAAAATAAATCATATTGGTATATTTATTTTATAAATTACGTAATAGTTTTGTTTGTTTTTAATTCCATAAAACGCAGATTTTATAACCGAGTCAACAAAACTGGGGAATTTAAATATGTCACGTCGATTCAAATATGACCACATATATAAATAAATAAAAATTATGTACAACTATAATTTAATCAATAAAAATATATATAGGCAACTAGTTATAATTCTCAAATTTGAAAATAATTTAAAAAAAATTGTGTAATAAATGCAAATATATACTCCAGTTAAAAGCTCAACAAATAGGTAAACGAAAAAGAAATTGTTTTTCTTCAAGCGTAATACTTACATTATATTATGTAAGACGTGTTATAGAAAAGGCCTATTGATTTACTAGTAAATAAATATTCTTATTTTTTACTAGTTAAATTATAATTTCATCATAACAATGCATAAAAAAGAGAATCATGAAGACATGATTTCTCAGAACTATCAGTTTCGAATTAAACGTCATGTCAGATCGCTTTTTATACAAGCATAAATGTCTAAAGAAATAGTTTTAATTTTGACGCTTGAAGAAAAAATAGTATATGTCACTCGGAGTAAGCACAAAGCTCTTGTGCGTTTTGCCCAGTTTATACAGCCTTGGCTAACACCTCGACTGTGTAAGCTTCTGGGCTCAACGATGTTCTTATAGCCATAGAAATTACTATATTGATCGGTAAAATAAAAAAAATTGTAGTGCCGCCCCCGGTCCCTGACAAGTCGTTCTGACTATATAGGACGACAAAGGGCACTTGCCTTGACCACCCAGAATATTTTTTTTTTCAAAATTTCCCATAAATAATTGTTCACAGACTTAGCCATAGAAATTGATATCTCGATCGGTACAATAAAAAAATTCTAGTCCCGCCCCCGGTCCCGGACAAGTAGTTCTGACTATATAGGACGATAAAGGGCACCTCCCTTGACCACCCAGCATAATTTTTTTTTTCAAAATTTCCCATAATTAATTGTTTACAGACTTCGCCATTATTTTACCGATCAATGTAATAATTTCTATGGCTAAGTCTGTAAACAATTAATTATGGGAAATTTTGAAAAAAAAAATATGCTGGGTGGTCAAGGGAAGTGCCCTTTGTCGTCCTATATAGTCAGAATGACTTGTCCGGGACCGGGAACGACACTAGAATTATTTTTATTTTTCCTATCAATATAGTAATTTCTATGGCTAAGTCTGTGAACAATTATTTATGGGAAATTTTGAAAAAAAAAATATTCTGGGTGGTCAAGGGAAGTGCCCTTTGTCGTCCTATGTAGTCAGAACGACTTGTCCGGGACCGGGGGTGCTACTAGAATTTTTTTTTCAATGTAATAATTTCTATGACTAAGTCTGTAAACAATTAATTATGGGAAATTTTGAAAAAAAAATTATGCTGGGTGGTCAAGGGAAGTGCCCTTTGTCGTCCTATATAGTCAGAACGACTTGTCCGAGACCGGGGGCGGCACTAGAATTTTTTTATTGTACCGATCGAGATATCAATTTCTATGGCTAAGTCTATAAACAATTAATTATGGGAAATTTTGAAAAAAAAATTATGCTGGGTGGTCAAGGGAAGTGCCCTTTGTCGTCCTATACAGTCAGAATGACTTGGCCGGGACTGGGAACGGCACTAGAATTATTTTTATTTCACCGCTACAGATAGTAATTTCTATGGCTAACTTTTTTGGGTAACTTCACTCAAGTAAATATGTCAACTTTACTACAAATTAAATCAGATGTAATTTTTCATTATAAATTTTAAATTTGTGTAATTTTATAATAACAGAATGATAATCTACTTCCAATAATAATAACACATACAGAACTTTATTTAGGAATGTATACATTATAGACTTTGAAGAAAAGATTTGAAGAAGTAATATATATTTAAACTTTTATTGTGTTTAATGATGCAATTCTAAAAACTAAGAAGGCAAACAAGAACACAAATTGCACTCTTATTATAAGTATTATAGAGTGCAAATATGTCCAAAATATTTCCCTATGATCAAAAATCTTTTGACCTATGTGTATAAGAATTATAATTTGAATTCTAATAATTCAAATGTAGGAAAATTGTGTACAATATCAACGAAACGTTGATATATTAAAAGATGATATCGACGATATCGTCTCTTAACAAAAATGAAAACTCTATTGTGCCCTTAAAATTATAATTATCAATCTTTAACTTTATCTTAGTCTCAATTCATCAATACTGTCGACGTTGCTGCATTAACCTTTTATATTTAATTAATAGCTAATTAAAAATCTATATAAAATTTGATGCTTGAATAAACGGAATTTAAAATCAAAAGAGCCAATTAAGATATGAAGATATGAAGTTATAAAGTTTAAAACTTTTAAACGAATAGACGTAATTAGCTAATTTTATGTGCGTATCTTTAATGAACTCTGCACTGATTTAAAAGTATGGTTTTATAACGTTTCAAGTACTAAAATATTATATTTTACCTGCAGTACATCTATCAAGTATATTAAAACTACTTAAATGGACATAATATTTTTAATAATATTCCTCTTAAAGTAAGGAAGTAAGGAAGTACGGAAATCAATTACGGCGCTATGAATAACCATTCAACTTTATAAAATAAATATGTAACAGTCAAATTCATAATCGCGCTGTATAAGTAGGAGCAAACAATTCTCATTCATCTTAGCAAAGATACCTTTGTCTCTACATAGGTACTCTACATTATGAGATTCGTACCACCCATCCAGCTGGTCTGACTCATTTAGACTGTATTACATATTATATTACTTCAGTAACAGGCTACTTGAATAAAAGAATTAAAAGCGGCATAAAAAGCTCGTCGATTTTCATAATATGTCAATACCTAGTGCAATGCCACTAGCCTTTTGCTAATCTGGCCATAGTGGCCAAGTGTGGAAAGTTAGTGACCATGTCCAACTGGTGATTTAGGGAAATCGTAGCTGTTCATATTGAACAGTCATTTTTCCTAGATAGTGTGTGTGATTATTGATTCAGTTGCAGCTATCGGTGTCCCTATGTCGGTGGCGTCAGGTAATAAGCAGGGGCCCTAAATCAATTAAATCGTCTACTGAATTATGTAACACATTTTACCGCCGGTTAGTAGATACCTGCTTATTAAATATATCTTTTAAAATACATAAGTTACCAGGTAGCAAAATGAATCATATCTTGGAGAAGTATCTGCAGAAAGTATGAGGTTTTATAACTTGTTGGATAACAAATAAAATTATATGAAAGAAAATTCGAGGGAAGACAGTTTTACGCAATTATTTCATGATATAAGAGCTTTTAATGTTAATAATGAAGAGATTTTAAGAAAGAAAATATAAACTTGTGAGGCAATACAGCTTTATAGGACAATATAGAAACATGAAATACGAACTAAGTGGTGAAAGAAAAATTAATAGCGGCTACTATAACAAATCTGCTTTAGCCAAACGAAAACGAGGGCTAGTCTAAACCATTACTTAAGGAGACTGCCTCATAAAAATCCATTTTCCCAGCAATCGACTGTGGAATCCCAACATTTATATCAGTCTTTATCAGCACGCGATACTTGTAAAAACCATAAATCCTAATTTCTACTCGATAACAAACGGGACCATCTGCACCCCGACAAAGGAAATGTAAATTCGGTCATAATCTACATATTAGCAACAATAATCTTGATTGGAATGGGATGCACCGCACGCGGACAGATAACATCATAAATACATATTAGCGATACTATAGTCGTAAGAATACATTAACATATTAAACCCGGGATTAGGATACTGCTGTGAAGACCGTGACAAATATGGAAAATGAAGGGGATGCGGTCTTAACCACGGGGTGGGGTAATAATAGCGGGGTAGAAGATGACTGTGTCATTTAGGGTCTTATGCATCTTCCAGTTTCATAACTATAATGTCAAAACAAGAAGCGCTGTTTTATAAATTGTAACATATTGCGTTTAGTCAATACCAATTCGTAAACTACATACAAGGTTATCATAAAGTATATTTCAGTTTATTATGCATTTTTAAAAAATTAAGTTAATAACAGAAATTCGACTGCTTAAACAATGGGATTTCTATGTCGAACAGTGGTCAACGCAAATGTCCGATATGTCGTCCATTTTGCTGCTGTACAATCACCAACCGTTCCTCCAAATTGTACACAGTATTATTCAGCATTTCTGGTTGAATTGCAGCAATTTGCTCCCTAATAGTCTTTTAATTCTTCTAGCGTTGTTGGTCATGTTCTAAATACCATATTTTTTTAATAACCCCACAGCCAGTAATCCGCTGGGTTAAGATCAGGCGATCTTGGAGGCCATGAATTTACAAAATGTGAACAATTCTCTAAATCGCATAAGCTTTGTAATCTGAAATAATAGCTTAATACCTTCAGGGTCGCTGAATCTCATACATGGTCGTGAAAATTGAATATAAAGTTAGGTCGACTGCAAGCTATAAAAACATATTTTAAATGGGACACCACTTATATTTTTCCAAATTTAGGTGTGCAATTGTGTTATGTTTAGATAGTATAGGTATTGATGATTAGTTATTCAGAAACAAACTATATCATCCCAATTTGTCTCCATATATAGAATCATCGTCATGAAATGCAAACAAGGACTGTAAACCATCTGGAGGGAGTCCTCACTAATCAGTACAGGCTGATGGAACATATGTTTCAGATAGGGGTGTCGAGAAGGATCCTACTTTAATGCGGGGAGATGAGGAAACGTCCTTTTACTTTCTGGGGCAATATGCTACTCTATAGGCAGACTGAGACATTATGTCTTTGATACCGATGAGCTGCTGAGAATGAGCTGGTTGGAGTCCCAAGAAACAGAAAATAAGTACAAACCAATAGGAATGGGCAAAAAATACCCATTAATATGTCAATACCTAGTGCAATGCCACTAGCCTTTTGCTAATCTGGCCATAGTGGCCAAGTGTGGAAAGTTAGTGACCATGTCCAACTGGTGATTTAGGGAAATCGTAGCTGTTCATATTGAACAGTCATTTTTCCTAGATAGTGTGTGTGATTATTGATTCAGTTGCAGCTATCGGTGTCCCTATGTCGGTGGCGTCAGGTAATAAGCAGGGGCCCTAAATCAATTAAATCGTCTACTGAATTATGTAACACATTTTACCGCCGGTTAGTAAACAAGGACTGTAAACCATCTGGAGGGAGTCCTCACTAATCAGTACAGGCTGATGGAACATATGTTTCAGATAGGGGTGTCGAGAAGGATCCTACTTTAATGCGGGGAGATGAGGAAACGTCCTTTTACTTTCTGGGGCAATATGCTACTCTATAGGCAGACTGAGACATTATGTCTTTGATACCGATGAGCTGCTGAGAATGAGCTGGTTGGAGTCCCAAGAAACAGAAAATAAGTACAAACCAATAGGAATGGGCAAAAAATACCCATTAATGGCTTTCTTGCCAGGCTTCACCTGTCTCATCTACTACTACTATCACTACTACTACTAACATCACCACTACTACTGTATAGAATGTAAGACGTAGTCTAGCAGCAAACTGCTTATCTCTTACCAAAATATGAAATATCACATTATACGCCAATTTTAGTACCTTAAAAAGTTATTGAACTAGTGGTCAAAGAGCTAGTTGTAAGATATACGTAAATATATATGTAAGAAATAAAAAACCGTACAGAGTTTGACTTTAGGGTAAATCGCAAGTGCCACAATACTTTCTCTACTCAATAATATAAATAATAATTCAGATTCTAAAAATTATCCCTTTTGTACACTGTAAAGTAATTGGTCTGAGTGAAAGTTGTAATAATATAGTGAGTAAATCTACTGCGTGAAGTTATTGAGTATATGTTTAGTTAATATTGAGTACCTTGATGATTTTACTTATTTAAGGCCATATTAATATCAATACTGATTAATTACACACAAATATGATATACAGTATGTCCCACTTTTAAGTCCCTACCGCGTATCTAAGTTATTAGTTATCTATATAATTTCAATCAAATTTGGATCCGTAGCAATAACCGTCGTGTACTCTTCTTTTGTATAAACAAACAAATTTTTTGTCAGTGGCGTGCATATTTATTTAAGAGAAAAGTGTCGATTTTTCTAGAAATTACGTGAAACATTTTTTTTTAGAGAAAAATTAACACAATATTACTGATTAGCGTGCTTTGAATCCCTCATATCCACAATTTTAGTACATTATAGTTTCAGAGAAACGGTCCCGTGAAACATAAACACCTTGCGGATAATTTTAAGATCTACGCATTTGTTCTCAGATAATACCAGCATAGT
The DNA here is from genome assembly GCA_963924545.1 of Pogonocherus hispidulus. NCBI lineage: Eukaryota > Metazoa > Arthropoda > Insecta > Coleoptera > Cerambycidae > Pogonocherus > Pogonocherus hispidulus. The sequence continues at coordinate 19,590,061 of OZ004696.1, forward strand.
TTTTAATATAATGACTGGTTCTCTACGAACAAACTAATATTGTTCTTAAATAAAACGCATCACAACATTTCACATTAGTTATAACTACACACAAAGATATTGAACTTGGGTATAGAGTATGGTATTATTTAAGCTGTAGACAGTATTAAATTTTTCGCAATGTATTTAGATTAAAGTTTCTAAACAAAAAGATTGCACATAACACTGGCCAGTAGCTTGAATAGTTTTAAGCATAAATTGAAATATATTTTATTAAATAATGTTTTTTATTCTCTTCAACAGTATTTTACGTTTACTTTTATTAGTTAATAGTATACCTTAATTAAAATTTACTATTTTATAGAACACCATATTTATTTATTTGGTTGAGATTCTAATCTCTCTGTTCCTATAAAGTAACGATATTTTGCATATAACACACTTGCTATTTAGAAGTAGACCTGTATTAGTTTGTAGTAATAGAACTTTGCATTCAAAGATGTAAAAAGGGTCCAAGCTTTCAATAAAAAATAAATAAATAATACCGTCAAAAACCGAGTGTTCATTCAAGCATTATAAGCAGTGACAGTTAAAATATATGTTATCTTATACAAGATATTATATTATAAGCTGACAGTAATAATAATAATAATAGTAATAATAATTAAATTTCCTTTTTCTACGACAAATTTATTAACAGTTTCAAGGTTAAAATATTCCTAAAATATCATCTTGGTACTTCACAGTTTTTGATATCAGGGGATATTATAGATATTAAGTGTTAACATAAAAAATTGCGTGAGCTTTGGGTATCCTACATGAACAATTTAAAGAATTTCCAGCGTTCCAAAAAGTATTATTCGTATAACAAAAGACATTCTTTTAATATTTACTTGACTCAGCCTTGAGGCTCATATCATTTAGGGCAAGAAAACAACAGACCAGTCCTTTAATAACTGTTATATACGCATAACATTTATTCGGTCTGGCATTCAGTTTATCAACCTCATGTTAAGCCCCACAAACTTTTTAATGAAATACCTACTACAAGTTAGGAAAGACCACAATACCAATGTTCTAAAGAGTTTAAATTATACGTTAAAACTTATTATTTCGACTCCCGGCCAAATTGGCAAGCAGAACAAAAGAACAGAGTCATTATTATTCAAATTAATATTATCTTTCCTTAACTGAATTACAGCGGAGTGTTTAAAAGCTTTCATCTGTCTATAGAGCCCCAAATTTAAATCGATATTTGGCAAAGGCTCAAATTGATGGCGGCTATTTCCATATTTTTTAATATTATGGAAAACGCGGACTAGCTGCCACTTGTCATGTTTGTCGAACCCTCAGGACTGCTTTCCTAAACCTCTTCCCTTTTCACCCTACAGTTGCACCCCTACCATAAGCTCCATATTCTCACTGTCAGATAAATAGAGTACCCACGCAGTAAATGCGTTTATCTAAAGACGGATCAATTTACTTGCGAATTAATAATGGTTCGTTATGCTCAAATAAGGCAACGTTATGTGATAAACAGTTTGAACACGAAATATCTGTACATGGTGTTTTATTATTGGACAAAAAGAAGATCTAATCTAGTAAAATCTAATCTAACTTAACCTAACCTATGTTGATACGCAAAAATAAATAAGGAATAAAGCATTTAGCAAAAACACCTTAATTTATCGTAATTTCTTTTGAAATTACACGACTTGGAAAATAATAAAAACAGGAAACGAGAAATATTTACAATAAACATTCAAAAATAGTATCAAAAAAGTTTGACTTGAAAAATCTACTATTTTCAATATTTCTGGTTTCTTGTTTTTTTTTATGTTACAGCTTACAAAATCCAAAAAATAAATTACGATAAATCATAAACACAGCACCACAAATCAGTTACAGACATTAAAGATACCTTAATTTATAACAATTTTTTTTATCAGGTATATGAAATTGGTTGTGGAATCTGAAAGGCTATTCTTTAAACTACTCCATAAGCAAAATATATAGGTTTTGGCTGATACTGAGTAAATAATAAAGCTAGATACATCAAAGGTTAATCAATATTACTTTGTTGTTTATTTATTCTTTATTTTTTGAAGAAAAGTAAAATGATTTTCATTTCTCCTAAGATACTAAGTAATATCAGTAAACAATATGGAATATCCCAAATAAAGCAATGTCATATGGTACGCAACTTTAAACTGCTAAACTGTTATAGTATAATTTTTATTACTTAGACCTAACTAAAATTAGGTTAAGCTAATAATTAATAACTAAAATTAGCGAAAAAGGTTATATTATATATTATATTTTATAGATACAAAGTAATTTATAATATCCTTAAATATAATAAACATAAAAAGTATCGCAAGCATTACCCTCCTTCTTGAAAGGGGAAATCTTTGGTGTAAAGATAACACTGACGCAGTTTTCCACGTAACACCAAAACACTATACTTCACTCGACGCGTGTTTCGCCAACCAATCATGCCATCATCTGAAAATGATTAAACTCATCACTTAGTTTTAATCATCTTCAGATGATGCCAACGCCAGGTTGACGAAGTACGTGTTATGTGGAAAACTACGTCAGTATTATTACCCTCCTTGGTTCAACAACGATGTAATAAACTCATTATTAAATTATTAAATATATTAAACGGAAAAATAAAGCATGGAAAAGGTATCGGGCATCACAATTGGAGAATGATCTTGCTCAATTTCAGTTTCTTAGAACTACAGTTAAATTAAAAATTTGAAGAGCATATAACAATTATATTGTTAAAAGTAAAGACGCTATTAAATCGAATCCAAAAAAATTTTGGAAATATATAGGGAAAGAAGTGTGCCATAAGAGAAAGAGAATATCAATTGGTTGCTAGATACAACGTATATTACGCTAGCACCCCGACTATAGCACCCACCAAAAAAAACTATACCACAAATTGTTGCTAATTTGTTGCTATTTTGTGCCACAAAAAAAAAATTTGTAACTTGTGCCGTTCTTGAGAAAAATGGTGGTTGCTGGCGTAAGTTTACGCTAGCACACCAATTTATTGCTCGTCACCTAGAAATAGCCAAAAATTCTTGCGCTAGATTTTGTTGCTTTTCAAGTACTTTCGAATGGTATATTGGTTTTTAAAAAAAATGAATTTTCCGATTTTTTTCTTTTACGGATGATCCGATATTTGTTATAGCTGTGCAAAATAAAATTTTCTTGGGCTTACCCGGAAACTTGACCTACTACCTTTTGATAACAAGATAAGATCATGACCTAACATATTCAAGTACCTATCTACTGAGGTGCAAAATAGAAAACTTGCCTTAAAAATACTAAAACGAATATTATATCATTTTGCTCACTTATAGAATTTGTTGCAACCACGCACTACCTGAAAACACGAGCTACCAACTTTTCACAGCAAGGTAGAATGATGACCTAACAGTTTTTAATACCTGCAGATGTGCAAAATGGAAAACATGACCTAAAATTGCATAAAATTGTACATCGTAAAAAGACATTATCTCATTTTTTTCGTTTATAAAATTTGTTGCCATCGTGCACTACCAGAGAACTTAAGCTACTAGCTTCTAGTAACAAGGAGAAATTATGATCTTACATTTTCAAGTATCTATAGATGCGCAAAATGGAAAATATGGCTTAACAATGCTAAAAAAACTTTTTCTCATTTTTTTCGCTTATATAATTTGTTGCCATCGTGCACGACCATCAAACATAAGCTACTACCATGTAATAACAAGATAAAATCATGACCTAACATTTTCAAGTACCTATATATGTACAAAAGGGAAACCATGACTTTAAATTGGTAAAAAGACATTATATCAATTTTTCGCTTATAAAATTTGTTGCCATCGTGCACTACCAGAGAACTTAAGCTACTAGCTTCTAGTAACAAGGTGAAAGTATGATCTTACATTTTCAAGTATCCATAGATGCGCAAAATGGAAAATATACCTAAAAATTGCAAAAAATACTATTTTTTCATCTTTTGCGCTTATGGAATTTGTTGCAACCATGCACTACCTGAAAACACGAGCTACCAACTTTTCATAACAAGGTAGAATGATGACATAACGGTTTCTAATATCTGCAGATGTGCAAAATGGAAAACATGACCTAAAATTGCTTAAAAGGTATTTTTTAATTTTTTTAGCTTATAAAATTTGTTGCCATCGTGCACTACCAGAGAACTTAAGCTACTAGCTTCTAGTAACAAGGTGAAATTATGATCTAACATTTTCAAGTATCTATAGATGTGCAAAATGGAAAATATATCTTAACAATGTTAAAAAACGTATTCTCATTTTTTTCGCTTATAAAATTTGTTGCCATCGTGCACTACCGTCAAACATAAGCTACTACCATGTAATAACAAGATAAAATCGTGACCCAACATTTTCAAGTACCTATATATGTACAAAAGGGAAAACATGACTTTAAATTGGTAAAAAGACATTATCTCAATTTTTCGTTTAGAAAATTTGTTGCCATCGTGCACTACCGGAGAACTTAAGCTACTAGCTTAAGTTCTCCGGTTCAAATATCTATAGATGTGCAAAATGAGAAAAAGATGAGAGGAAAGAGAGAAAAAATGAGAAAATGTTTTTTTAGCATTGTTAAGTCATATTTTCAAATCTAGCGCAAGAATTTTTGCTCTAGCGTTTCTAGGTGACGAGCAACAAATTGGAGTGCTAGCGTAAACTTACGCCAGCAACCACCATTTTTCTCAAGAACGGCACAAGTTACAAATTTTTTTTGTGGCACAAAATTGCAACAAATTAGCAACAATTTGTGGTATAGTTTTTTTGGCGAGTGCTATAGTCGGTGTGCTAGCGTAATATACGTCTATATACAGAGTCTTTCTCCAACACATCGCTCTTATGGTCCACTTTTTTGGGCGTATCTCCCTTATTATTAGAGATAGACCCATAAAACTATATATGATTGTATTCGTAGAAAAACAAGATGTAGAAAATACAGGGTGTCCCATTTAAAATATTAAAGTTTATATCGATATAGCTTCATTAAGTCACGGTGTAAAAAATTAAAATATATATAAATATACAAAATAAGGTAAAATATAAAAGAAAATCGAAGAGTCCAAGCGATTTTTAAAAAACTTTTTAAAAAGAATTTATGCGGGACTCTATGGACTCACTGTATATAATTTCATATTAGAACTTCTACTTTTCCAGAAATATGGAAAGTTTCTAGAATATAATGTCTACAACTTATTTGTGGTGCGTTTTCATGATTCATAGTTTCTTTTGAGATTACACCACCTGTAAAATAACAAAAAAGGGGCAAAACTTTAGAAATTTGTGTTGATCCTACATTTTGAATATTTAATTTGTATGCTTCTAGTTGTTTGCTTTTTGTTATTTTACAGGTGGTATAATCCCAAAAGAAACTATGAATCGTTTCTAGAATATGTCCAATTGCCATTCTCCCTAATTTTTCTAAAATATATCAAATCAGGTAAAAAGTGAATACTACCTCAATAGCATGGCTTCTTTTCAAACCGATCCACTACTATTAATCTAACGTATATGACACTATTTATAAACAAGGTCCTAAATCGGGGAAGTCAGGTAGATGTTATTTATACTGACTTCTTCAAAGCTCTCCAGAGCTTTGATAGGCTCGACCATAAATTGCTCCTAAGTACATTTGACTCTATTGAATTCAGTGTTTGGTAGACTCTATTTGGAAGGTAACAATTTATGCAGTGCCATGGACATCAGGCTGTTAGGTATGCACAGACATCAAGTGACCCACAGGAGTGTGGACCCCTGTCGGACACCTGACGTCTTGGTCCACACTTGGTCTGTTAATGTTTAAGATTTATAGTTTTTGCTTCTTTTTAAATTTTTGTAATATATTTTATTGTTTTATTTTATATTTTGCATATTTTAATAAGTATTTGATAGGTATTCCTTTTATTCAACTTTAAATTATTCTGTAAACTTATCCTGTAACTAGGTATTATGCCCATGTATGAACAAATAAATAAATAAATAAAATAAATATTTTTAAGTAAATGTAGTAAATATTTTTAATATAAAATTGATGGTGCAGTGAAATGTTAAAAACCATTTATCTACCTTTTCAAAAAAATGTAGGATTTGGTGTATTTTGTAATTTATTTTAAAAATGAATAATGGAATAATATTTAAAAACTGTGTCTATCAATTTTTTTATTTCGATTTATTTATTTATTTATTTAGATATCCTAAATACATACAATGCAAAGTTGTTATGCAAGTTTCACATAATTTAATCATTAATTCCGTCTGTTTTTAAAATAGTTTTTTGAATTACATTTACATTATTTCAGGTATTTTCAAACATACCACCCCATATTACAATCCAATAATTTATAATTGACTCTACAAGTACTAATCATGCAGCTACTAATTAAAAATTTAACCATATTTGTATCCAAAGTATATCCTGAAAGTATTAAAAAAACAGTTTACTTTAAGGTTTTCAAATGTATAAGATTTTTAAATTAATAGTAGACATAAAACCTTAGCATCATTATCATTATCATTATCATTCCCATTCCCATTATCATTCCCATTCCCATTATCATTATCATTATTGTTATCGTTATCATTAGCATTACCATTACCATTTGCATTATCGATATCATTGTCATTACCAGTATCGCTATCTTTATCAATATTGACTTGTGCAGTTATATAGAACATATTATCCAATTCGAATTATCTGATAAAGTTTTCTTTTTAACTTGGTTTCCAGCTCAACCGTAACAGAGAAAACTCGTTTATTTCAACCACCCGGAGTAGAATAAGCGCTATTTGTCGTCTTAAAATATCCGTCGTCTCTGAAGTGCGTAAGAAGCGGAGTTGCATCCTTGAGATATGGCTGGTATGTTTTGTGCAGTTAAATTTAGACATCATCCAGCTCGCAGCGATAAATTAAATCCCTGCACTTAATGGCAGCTTAATAGGGATCTCATATTCTAGGATTACCAATTGGCTGGCTAGAGAGATATAATATGTACGTAAGCAATTGAATTAAACGGATCTCCACCCCGACAGATATTACCATATCAAACTTGATCATCTATTTTTATTGCTTATGCAGTAAAGCAAACTTTGTATAGCTAATTAATCATTGTTTCATCATTGTGCAATTTGTGCAAGATAAATAATATGGATTTGAGTATACGGGTATAGGTATAGTTGACACAAAACAAATTTTTAGAATAACTAACTAAACATAGCCAAAAATAACATTATTTTTAAGATATGTTGCAAACAACTAGCACCGACCAACATTGAATTACAACGGCATATCTTCATACAACCTCAACTTATTGTTTTTAATACATTTTTCTTTTTAATAGTGTTATCTCCATTTTTTAAATAATGAAATGTTAAACAAGCACCTACATTACATTAAATATTTTATATTAAATATTATTAATTTTTTTTTCTGATAAAACTGAAATTGTGGCTATCCTCCTTGGCCTAATTTACGATACGTATTTCCGCTTCCGGCGTCTTCAGGCACATGTGTGATAGGAGGTTTTAACATCTAAGAATTGTTTAAAAAAAATTATTAAAATTCAATACAAAAAGTAGATAACCAAAAATAATTATTTTTAATGTAATGTAGATGCTTGTTTGATATTTCATTATTTAAAAAATGTAGATAACACTACAGGGCAATAAGTTGTGGGCAATAAGGGCAATAAATTGTGGTTATATGAAGATATGCCGTTGTAATTCAATGTTTGTCGGTGCATGTTTCACGCAAAGTAGTTGTTTGCGACATATCTTAAAAATAATAAGGTTATTCCTTTGCATACCTAGGATAATAGATAACGAGGAAATACAAAACTTTATTGAACCATAATATTTTATAAAACGTCACACTTATGAGAGAAAATGAATTGATTGTATGGTAATAACATCTTAATATGTAATAAGAATTATAGGAAGGAGATGCCGAAAACAACTACTCCACGGGCAATATGCCCCGACTGGCGTTGCATTACATCAACATCTCCATGGGTGTCGCCACATCCTTCATCAAGGATGAAGACCAAATACCAGACAATGACCGGTTTCGATCTTGTTATGATCTCATCAGATTGCCATAGGTATCGGAATCGATGAATGATCTGGCGACATGATTGCCTAAGGGGCATATGTGAATGTTTGTAGTGGCGAGATATACTGTCTGTCAATTAGACAATAATTGTCAGACAGGTAGTAGTAAAGACCCAAAGAGGGCACTATGGTGTATTTTACTGTATCTCGCCACTACAAACATGTAATAAGAATGTTATTAGAAACCATTATTCCAATCTATCCTTTTGAACAATTTTAATGGACACATTTAAACTTGACTTATATATATACCTACTGTACACCTGTATATTTTATAAATTCGAATAAAACTTACAGTCTGTGATTATATTTTAAAATCATGGTAGAAATATCATATATAAAAAGTACATCTAAAATAGGGTAAGAACTAGAATTGATTAAGAAGGACCTTTTGCTTTCTAATAAATTTTTCTTGCCCTGTTTTAGATGTATTTTTTATATTTTGCTTAAAAATACATTTATACTTGCATACTTAATTAATAGTTTGATAAACCTAGATACCCTTTACTTCCTCTTTTTTAAAGATATCTGTCGCAGTGTGAAAACCAACCCCTTAACGGATAATCATGTATTTATGAGCGACAGAAACAGGTCCGAAGGATGCTTCCTTCAGTAAAAAAATACTGTTTTTAGCTGCTGGCGATTAAATAGGTAGTGGTAATTCTATTATGTTAGCCAATAATACCTCCTATGTGCTACAAATTTGCTAACTAAAATTTACCATGGTGAATCCGAACAACGCATATTTCAATAAAATATGAACAACGTTCATATTTTATTCTGGCTGAATATCGAATACTATTTATATGTAAATAATTAATGTATTTTCAGACATTCAATTAACGTGGTCAATATTTAAAGTAAATTATCATATAAAATAAATATTTTCTGAGAATATTGGTTCTACCGCACGGAATATTGCCTCTGCCGTGTTTTCCCTGCTCCAGCCTTCTTGGACACTGTTTTATTCCACTCCAATTCCCTGGCCTTAGTCTTGTTACATTCAAAGTAAAATAAACACCCCTTTGTGAATTATTATAGCGGCGAAGTAATTTTCATTGTAAAGAGACGCGGCACTGAAAGTGTTTTTCGAAAGAGAAAACAAGCCGCAGTGTCCCATTAGCTTAATTCATTTAATAAAAAAACAACCCGGAAGCATCTATTTTTTCGCTGGCATGGAAAAACAGTCCTTATCATCAGAAAACCATTTGTTCCCATGTAACAAATTGACTAATGCATTCGCCTCCACGGAAAACAAATGTTCTTTGTCAATGATAAAATATCGTTTAAGTTAGCAAATTTATACCTCGGGAAGCTTCGGAAGAGATAAGTTTCCTACCGAAATGCTACGTCAATAAAACAATATTTATGGTACCTAATGAAACAATATCAATAGCAATTTAATATATTTGAAGAAAACACAATGTATTAAAAGTACAGTATGTCCCACTTCTTTATAAACTGTATGTTTTTTATATTTAAGTTACATCTCCCTCTTTACGGCAAGCCTTGGTAGCCACTTCGCGCTCATATCACACCAATATGAAGGCTAAGCAACGTGTTTTGCGGTTAGTACTTGGATGTGTGATCATGTAAGCAATATCCACGATGCCTCCCTCACCATCTACTGGTCGGTGTGTCGCTAAATTCATAAGCTATACAAACTTAGGCGCGTAGAAGACATACCATTGATATAAAGTCGGAGATCCTTTGTCTATGAGACAAAGAGTCGGAGATCCTGATGAGACATTTCCAGGTTGCTGGTCGCTCATGTCTTGACATCGCGAAAATAAACTGCCGTTAAATTATAAAAAGAGAAAATCCTTCTCTACACACTACGCACATAATAACGTAATTATCATAGCACCGTATGTTTATGTATAAGTAAAAGGTTTATATAAAAAGAGAACTGAAATGTAAAAGTAACCTTTCCTTTTGGTTTTACAATAGTTCTAAAATGTACAGAAAATATTAATTGAGGTAAAATATTAAACTTATTAAAAATAAGTATTCAACAGAAACAGAATTGTAATTTGTTTATTTCCAAAGAAACTTGAACTATATAACTTGTAGATTTGTAAATTTACATGGTTAGTTTGTTTCTTTTAATTTACATTAAATAAATTAATAAAACTATTTATAACTGGAATAACGAACCAGTATTAAAGAATATTTTTAAACAGGGACATCTGAATCAGAGGAAGTATAATATGATATAAAAGTATACGTCATAACAATTAGTTTTATAACTGTCAATTTTTTTATACTAGGAACACAAAGTGATGTTTCACCTGTTGGAACAGTACAATATTCTTAAAAAAAACATACTTACTGAAAGATATTGAAAACTAGTATCTGTATGTAGTATCTGTTAATACCGTCGTAATTACGGAATATTATCCCTTTAAAGAGTAATACAGTTGAACTCTTGAACCATTTTTTATTCTGATTCTAAGAATGTATATTACTTTTTGATTTATAATAATATTATAATTATTAATATTAATTAATAACATCTTATCATAACATCATTAATAACTTCTATGACAATCGAATCTAATATACTTTGGCTGGTAATATATACAACATATACAATTGTTAGTACAGTAAATTGAGTTACCGTTCATACATTTCCGAAAAAAGTAACGTTTGAAAAATGTCATATTATGGTTTGAAATTAAAAAACTATTATATAGTTCAAACTTATTATTATACTAATTCAACGGGATTGCAGTCAAATAAAGGCAGAAAAGAAAAGTACTCTTAATAAAAGTTAAAGAAAACACTGTACTTACGAAACGTAGAGGCTAAACAAAAGCATTGACTAAATGATAAAAAAACCACATCATAATACAATAAAGAATAATTACTGTAAATAATATCCAACACTACGTATTAAAAAATAATCAATGATTAAAACGATTATGAATAAATGATTACAAATTACAACAAAACAGGTGCTGCTATTTCAGAAAGTAAAAAGCAGCAGGTTGGTTAACCTTACCAATTGATCAGTAAGAAGCATAGAAAATAAATTTACGATGCATCACGGAATAGTATGACTGCCAACTTAATTGTAACAATACTAAATGGTACTAGACGAAAGGTCACTAAATAAAGATAAACATTAAAATGAATGAGAGGGAAATTTAAATTAAGTTAAATTATCCTAGTCTCAAAAAAAAGAGAAAAAACTAACAACCGTCATCGATAACCCACAACTATATGAAAAAAACACACATCATTAACTCTAGGGGTACAAATCACTATAAATTATTACAAAACACTGAGAAGAGTAGTCCTCTTAGTGAAATTTATATTTCTTCTATTTTAAAATATATTCCTAAAATTCTTTGTCAATTGCTACACGGGGGAAAAAATCACTTATTAAAAAGTACCATCAAATGAATTAATTGTCATTACCAACATTTTTAATCTGTAAAAGATAAGTATAAATCAAACTGAGATTATCTATATCTTTCCATGAATTGATACAGTTCTCAAAACAAAAATATTCTTAAATAAACATATTCGAAAACACTAGAGCCACATAGAAGCATATTTGTAAATTTTTTAATATTTTTAATTTTAAAAATACCATTTGTAGAGACCAGTCTCAAAGTTTACTTACAATTTGCAACAACTACTATTACAAATTATAAATAAAACTTTTACAATAATTGTATCAATTCTTAACACAAATTACTAACGTTCCTATTTGTTGTACAATGTTCTTTTGTGTTTGTGGAAGCAATATTTCTGCTCAAACACGTATATAACACAAATTAACAAACAAAAATAACACAAATCCTCACATTAGTTATATCTATGGGGAATTATTTTAAGCCATATAAATTACGTGTGACTCAAACATTAGATCCTGGTGCCGAAATACATAATTTCACGAAACGCCAAATTGAATTAACAAAAATTACAGAATGTTTTATACCAACACATCACCATACCAAAGTATGTATATGTAGTTATTTTAAGTATTTGATCATGAAGGGGGTTGGAACCTTTGATGTAAAAATAACACTGACGTAGTTTTCCACATAACACCACCATAAACACTATACTGCACTCGACGCGCGTTTCGCCAACCATGTTGGCATCATCTGGAGATTATTAAAACTACGCTATTATAAATGAAGCTGTTTTCAGTATTTGAGTTTAAAATATTACTAAAATCATAAGTAACAAACATTGTTAAGCGAACATTGTTTGTTTAGGCAATTAACGATCTCGGAATCAGATTCAAAGGAATTCAATTTTGAAAACCAACTCGTGGACAAAGGTCCAAAAATGTTTTATAAATACACACGCTCACGCTTATCTAGTAAAGTATCTATACCTCTAATAAGGAAAGTAGATGAAACGTTGTGTAATGATAATAAAGAAGTTGCTGATACATTTGCAGATACGTTCTTCGAAGCATATACGATTGATCCTGGAATTCAAATTCCTGTTCTAGATCCGATTTCCAGGATAGATTCTACAATTGATAATGTGCTAATAAATTCGAACTTGGTGCTCACACAGATGATCAAGCTACGCTCGGACTCGTCCCCTGGAGCCGATGCAGTCAATCCGTTGTTCTTGTCCAAATGTGCCAATAGCTTATGCATACCACTGAGCCAGATAATGGCGAAGTCTCTTGACACTGGTATAATTCCCTCGGACTGGAAAATCGCCAGTGTAACACCCATTTATAAAAAAGGAGATAAACTGTCCAGCGTCAACTATAGACCAATCAGTTTAACATCGGTTCCCTGCAAAATGTTGGAACGTATTATCTGTGATGCACTAATCCCATTTTTGTTAAACAACGGAATTATTCCTTCTCATCAACATGGTTTTTTACCTGGTCGATCTGTCGTCTCCAACCTTCTACAAGCAATCAACAGATGGACCTCCAGCTTAGATGTGCAGCAGCCTATGGACATAATTTATTTGGACTTCTCTCGTGCCTTTGATAAAGTGCCGCTTAATAGACTATTACTTAAACTTGAACATTTCGGTGTGCGCGGAAAATTGTTAACGTGGATTTCGTTGTTTTTATCTGATCGTCAGTTTGCAGTGCGTGTAGGTGATTCTGTATCAAAAAAGCTTAATGTTATTAGTGGCGTACCACAAGGTTCAGTACTGGGCCCGATTCTTTTCTTAATATACGTATCTGACCTTGCTCAAAACTGTTCCTCTAATATTGTATCTTATGCGGACGACCTTAAACTTTTCTCACTGCCATCGCCGACCATTCAAGCTGATCTGGATCTCATCGCTGATTGGTGCTCTCGTTGGCTAATACCATTGAACCATACTAAATGTTGCGTTCTTTATATGTCCAAGAATAATCCGCAACTAATTTATGAAATTGATGGACACATTATTGAAAAAGTTTCACAGCAAAATGACCTAGGCGTTATTGTGACAGAGTCTCTGTCTTGGAGTGCCCATGTTACAAAGGTTGTCAACAGATGTAATCAACTTATTTACATGATTCGAAAATCCTTTCAGGATCTTACTATTGATACATTTCTAAAGATCTACAAGGCGTATATCCGGCCACATCTGGAATTTGCAGTATCTGTTTGGTCACCTTTATTAAAGCAAGATATAAACAGACTCGAAGGAATTCAGAGACGAGCCACTAAGTTACCCAGTGGTTTCAATAACATTCCTTATGAAACCCGCCTGGCCCGCCTTAAGTTACCATCATTAGATAAACGCAGAACGCGTGGTGACCTTATTGCGACCTATAGGTTACTGAAAAATGAAATTTACTGTCCAGATGATATATTCCAGCTAAATATGGATCCCCGTCTTCGTGGACATCAACTAAAATTGAAGAAAGAACATTTTCACACCAGATGCAGGCAACACTTTCTGCCCAACAGAGTGTTCGACGTGTGGAACTCTCTACCCAATAGTGTAGTGACCGCGCCTTCTTTAAATTAATTTAAAAATAGACTGGATCGTTTCATGAATTTATCTGCTTAGTTTAGTCATATCTTTGTCTTTTTGTTCTGTTACATTAGTAGGTATCTGTATATCGTATATGCTCTCCTGTTATGAGTATTATGACATTTATACGGTGTACTGTATTATATTTAGTTTTTTTTTCCTTGTAATCTGAGCAAAACAAGCTGTCAAAGCTTCTGCTCATATTTCTTTCTTAATAATAATAATAATAATAATAATAATTCCGTGCATCAAGATGTGATTTTCTTGTATATGTATGGCTGAACCAAACATTTTATTACCACTATGTAATGGATGTATAGCTTTGTGTTATTTATTGCAAATAATAACAATAAATTTCATCTCAAATAAAATTAAAGCGAAATTAAAAAGTCTTATTTGCATAGATTTGCTTTCTGGGATATAAATAATCTAGCAGTAACAAAATTAATAATACAAGTAGTATATTACAAGGCTTTTTCTGGTCACTCTCACCGATAAATATAGAAATTCCACGACGTTATTTGGAACAGCTGGTTATGCGAGCAGTGAATGTCTGACGCTTTAGTCCAAGCTTGGGTTCTTATATGTTCTCGTACGGCTCGTGACACATTCTAGAGGTCTGGAGATGTTATCTGTCCACTCCTTATCCACTTATTTTCCTAGTAGTGTAAGCTGATTCTTGGTTATTCTCCATCTCAAGATGACCGAGACGTTTTACGTGAAATTGGGACAAACATTAGACCAAGATGACGTGATTATTTACGTTTCGACAAGATATTGATAAATAATATTAAAGTGTGTAACTTGTTTGTGGTGCCACTATACAATTTGTGATAATTTCTTTTGTTACACCACCAGTAAAATAATGAAAACCGGAAAGCAGATGTATTTAAAATAAAGACTACAATAATTGTAGTAGTTAAAAAACAATGTACTGCATTGTTGTCGCAGTTAATTTTCAAATTTCTCCATCTCATTCGACAACACTATATAAATGTTATTTATATTTACTATTTTCACTTGTATCAAGTGATTGAATTATTTCCGGAAATTTATTTCAGGGCACGGATATTTTGAAAATTATCCCGAGTCGTAGACGTGGAAAAATTTTCAATATTCGTGACCCAAGAAAGATTTCCGGAAATAATTCAATCCACAAGGTGGGTTTGATAAGAAATTTTTTAACCAATTAAAATTATCACGAATGAAAAATATTCAAACTTAGAAATAAAAATAATGTATTATTTAATTAATTTATTAATTATTTTAAAAAGTTCAGTTTAACTAATATTTATTCTCCACTAAAACGAGAAGAATTCTTGCTATAATTTCAAAACTACTTAAATTTAGTTACCTACTGAAATTTATTATTGTTCGTCGTTATTTTGACATTTAAAGTGACACAAAAATTTCCATTGCAATTTTGTGGGAAGTTCTAAGAGAATATTTTCGAAAATTATTTCGTTGCCATGGTAATGATTCAAAATGAGTGTGAAGTGTGTGATTGGTTAAAAAAAGTGGTAGCGAAATTTTCACTTGTATAATCCGTCATATCCTAATATTCCAGAAATTCCGGGGAAAATTTCCGGAAATAATTCAATCACAAGGCGGATTTGGTAAGAAAATTTCGAACCTATTATTTTAGAAATATTGTATATATTTATCACGAATGAAAAATATAAAATACAATACAAAGGGCATCAATAAACCACACCAGTAAAAAAACACGTTTTAGTCTCTAGTTATATACAAAATGTTTTATAGATAACGCCGTTGCCGATATCGATATCGTGATTTTATTAAAAATTAGAAAATAATATAATTTTTTAAAAATACTACAAAAACAACTATGTCTGCCGATGTAGTCGTTGGTGAAAATCAGACCTTAAATTATTAATAAAATTGTTCATGGAACTTGTTAATGATTAATAAATGTTTGATGCAAGAACTTTAATTTGTTGTCTGTTGACTAATTTTATTTCACACTGTGAAATAAAATTTCTTTATTCGCGCTTTTTTCTTTACTTTTCACTTGTCAATAATGACATTGTTTTGATTCATTGAAACTTTCAAATAAATGTCGTGCACCTACGTTACCGCTCGTTAAATAATATACTATATTATGCAATTGCAAATTCTTTAAAACAAATTCTTTCTACTTTCCTACTTAACTGAATCAAATTCATTGAATCTGATGAAAAATATTGATACAGATTTCATTTAAATAATTGATAATCTAAATAAATGAATTATCAAAAATGGGTGTATGTATGCCTTTATATGAATAAACATAAATATTAGTAATAAAATAGTAGCACAAACGCATCGAAATTGTTAATTATGGCGAATGCGCCAATAGTAACCAATAAACGTGTCATGTCTTGTATCTGCACAATGCTTTTAAAAGCGAAATATTCTAATTCTCCCTGAATATCTTATAATAAAAAATATTTCATCTATCAATACTGTTATATATGTTTAAATAACATACAACCAGATAAACGACCAACATCTGTTAAATGTATTCAAAAATGCGAAACCTTCTCCAGTATTTATATAAATGTATGATTTGCTCAGTTTTCAAATTCAAATATGCTGGTTGATACGCCAAATTTATACGGCGGGTACATAGATATTGCATAAAACAATATCAGGTTTCCGTTGCCACCTAAACCACGTATATCCAAATAAGTGGTTAGGTCGTGGTGGTCCAGTTCCTTGGCCTGCACGTTCGCCTGATTTAAATATTCTGGACGTTTTCTTGTGGGGTTATATCAAGGAGCGAGTATACGAAGTACCACCAACGGATATGCAAGACTTGAAAGAAAAGATACAAAATGAGTTTCTAACCATAACGCCCGAAATGTTAAGAAATGTTCACATTCATTTTCGTCGTAGATTAATGCTTTGTGTTGAAAACAACGGTGGACATTTTGAGCATTTACTTTAGGTTAGCTTGCTTGTATGAGTATTGCGTATTCTTTTTTCAATACTCTATGTATATTCATCCATTTCACTAATAATTTTTCTAACTACGGTAACACCGTTTGGTTTTCAATATAATACGTATGAAACTTCTTCTTCAATATCTTATTTGTCGAGCTTTTGAAAACTCCAAGATTTCTACTGATTTT
This sequence comes from Pogonocherus hispidulus, assembly GCA_963924545.1. Lineage (NCBI taxonomy): Eukaryota > Metazoa > Arthropoda > Insecta > Coleoptera > Cerambycidae > Pogonocherus > Pogonocherus hispidulus. Next base: position 19,607,315 of record OZ004696.1, read on the forward strand.
CTGATACTAATATTTTTGGATTTTCAACAGCAGAAACCACAACATTAAACTAAATATTATCGTTGTTACTCCCATGTCTCCTGGTAGTTTTCTCATAATTCCCATTTGCTTTTCTTTCAAACCTTTCTTTCACATTTTCAAAACAGTCAGCACGTGGGAATCTCTATAAATACGTGCTGCTAGCAAATAATTCCCATGAACTTCTTCTAAAGCATACGCCAGTTTTGCTAATTCTTAATTACATGTAGAGCTTTTATGATTTTTAACTTTTATTTACAAATAAATGGTAACTTTCCATAAAGACTTGTTTATTAAACTGAAATTATCTAAATTTTTCAGTTATTTTTATTTTAAGAAGTGTAAACTAATACATTTTATAAAAATAAATAGCCTTACAATACTTTTTCCGTCAAAGGAGTGCGCAAATCGGGTATTTTTCATAAAAGTGGGTTTTTTGCAAAAACTACGCAACTTAGGTATAGGGAAAGCTATTATAAAATTGTAGAGTCTACAGAAAGGCATATAATGAAATCATAAAACACAGGGTGTTCCATTTGAAAAAGTCGAGATTTTTTAAATTTTAAACCATCAGGTTTGGCACGATTTCTGTTGCCCCCTGTATATCGCAGGTCAACTTTTGATACGTTTTTCGAAAGAGCCATCTTCACTCTACAGTTTCTGAAAAAAAAATAATTTCTAGCTGTCATACAACCATAATTATGTCAACTATTAGAAGTGACGAAACATAAGAAAAAGAAAATTAAAAGTCAAATATCTCGAAAACTATCAATATTTCAATAGCAGTGTTATGCACAAAGTCCCACTAATTTTTTACGTAGAATTCGATAATTCCATAAAAAATCTAGGTTTCCATTTAAAAAAATGAAGTTGGTACCTGTCCAGGAAAAACTGAACACCCTGAATATGTAAATATATTTTCATTTTGTGCAGCTCGGGATATTAGACAACCCTGTTGAAAAAAAAATTAAGTTATCTCTTTTATTAACCCAGATATTGGACTTACGCGCACTAGGTGGACACCCTGTATAGATAAAGTTACATACAAATCGATAAAAATCTTTTCAGACAGCCAAGCAGCTCTTAAAGCTCTTGGGTCCTACCGTTGTAACTCAAAAACGGCATGGAGTTGTCAGCAGGCGCTCACTCATTTGGACAGAAAAATAGAGTAACTCTGATCTAGGTTCCAGGCCGTTCTGGCCATGAAGGGAATGAAGCAGCCGACTCTCTAGCCAGGGAGGGTGCTGCTTCTGAATTTGTCGGACCAGAACCGGTGCTTGGCATATCCTCGAATATCCTAAAGCAACGCTCTTGACCTGGGCTGAGGGGCAAATCCTCCAGTACTGGCAAGAACTACCAAGATTAGTTCATTCCAAGGCGTTTATAATAAACCTTTCAAAAACAAGAACTGAAAAAATTTTAGAGTTAAGCAGGTTGCACATACGAACTTTAATTGGCCTATGTACTGGTTACTGCCGTTTAAAATATCATCTCTACAAATTCGGCCTAGCAGAAGATGCTGAGTGCCGATTGTGCTTAGGAGATGATGAAACGGCAGAACACATCCGCTGGGAGAAGGATCAGATACTCATTATTTGGCAAAGGACAACTCCTGCCAGAGGATCTGAATAAGTTCTCACCCAATAAGGTGATCAGCTACATTAAGAGGCTGGACCTGTTGGGTGAAATATAAGTAGGTGTGAGCCACAATAGACCACATGGTCGCGGTGGAGGGTCTGGTTTTCGGTCCATTCACTTTTGAACCTAACCTAACCTAACCTAGATCAAGTGCGATTAAGAAAAAAACAGGAATTTTCGGTTTTTGAAAATATATACCTATATATTTTTTAAATAATTAATTAAAATTTTGAAATCAGGGGCTTTTGAAAATAGGTATCACATTAGGATATAGCGTTACAAAAATGTTTTTATCTACTCTTATTACATTATATATTCATTAATGAACTGCTTTTGAACAATTAATAACAAATAGCGTGAAATAAGTGATAACTCCCTCGTGAATTATTATAAATCACTACGCGCGATGCGAAGGTGACTCTGTTGGTGAAATAGAACAGTCTATCATTATTATTGAGGGTGATTTGACATTTTTGAATAGGTAGTTTCGACGTTTTCAAATCAAGTTAAGTACCTAACAATTGTGCCAAAAATTATTAATTCGATTAGTGAAGATGAACTATTATGTACACCGCCAGAATTAAGGCAAGTACCGATACAATAAATAATTTATTACCTCAAAAATCGCAGAACAAATTGTGCACAATGGATTGGTGTAGCCACAAGAAAGTCAAAATTAAGTCCCACATATTCAATTTGCTAGTTGTACAAATTTTACGGTTAATTTTATTACCTAATAAACAAACTGAATACCTAATTTAAACAAAATTTTCTATATCATTGTTATAACTGTTGTGATTTGTAAAAAATAAAGTGTTGTTTCTGTATACTTGTAATTTAATATTTATTGTTATAATCGTAGATAAAGTATAGTATTCAAATTGCGATAATGGTAATAACGCACTTGATGAATTACAGCACTCGCCTGCGGCTCGAGCTGTAAACTTCATCTGCATAAGTTACCTACATGCGACCGTTAGTTGAATAATATACTATTATATGCAATTGCAAATTCATTAAAACAAATTCTTTCTACTTAACTGATTTAAATTCACTAAATCTGATGAAAAATATTGATACAGATATCATTTAAATAACTGAAAATCTAAATAAATGAATTATCAAAAATGGGTGTATGTATGTCTTTATATGAATAAACATAAATATTAGTAATAAAATAGTATCATAAACGCATTGAAATTGTTAATTGTGGCGAATGCGCCAATATTAATCAATAATACGTGTCATGTCTTGTATCTACACAATACTCTAATGTTTCTTTGAATTTGAAAGCAAAAAAACCATCTATCGTCAAACTACAAATTTTAAAAGCAAATATGTATACCATCCCACAAAATGACAATAAAAATTGTGCGATTTTTTAAGCGTTGTGACAATTTTGGTGCAAACATTTTGAATATCTTCACAAGCGTCCAAAAATACACAATAAAAGGAAAATATCGAGTATCTATATGCAAAAACCATCTACGTATACGCTAAGTAGCTTGCATATTCAGTTACTTCAAATTTTCCGAATTATTTTATTTTATTTTAATACCATGTAAACAATTTCCCCTTGAATTTGAAAGCAAAAAAAAACATCTATCGTCAAACTATAAAATTCAAATACAAATGTGTATACCATCCCACAAAATGACAATAAAAACAGCTTGTACACGATTATTAAATGAGCGCCACGACACGGCAATCCATAAACGTCCATTTTAATTGTTCGTCCCGGCCACTTATTCGTTATGTTGGGCACGTTTTCTGCAACCGCGAATATAAAGCATCAAGCACCAATAATTAATAAGCATTAATTACGAGACCACCACACGAAAGTTACTTTATATGTGCTTGTCATATTACGAAATTAACAGAAATAGTACGGTCGTCACATTTAATAGAATTTGTTGCCATTATTCATTATCTCCATATGTAACAGAGCACAAAAGCACAACTTAAATCGTTATTTATCTGGCGTTGTTTAGATACAATGCCTTTTAATTTATTTCTTCACAGGTCTACAAAAATAAAATTGGGTCCCCACAAAAAGTTAGTTTGCCCATTCTGTATGGTCTCTATACTTGGTGCATGATATAGGCCTGTTAGAGTCTATGCAAAGACATATGGGTATCCCCTTAATTGAAAAGTTCCTATTCAACAGAAAAAAATGTGGCGATCTTATAGAAGTACTCAAAATATTAAGTGGTATGTACTCAACCACTCCTTCACCAATATTTGTTTTAAGCAACAGTAGACCTACGAGGGGTCACGATCGTAAACTCAAACAGGAAATATTCCGGAAATGCCCTAGGCAATATTTTCTTACTAACAGAATACTCCACGAGTGGAACAGCTTACCGGAACACACAGTATCATCCACTTTTTTAAATGTTTTCAAGAGACAATTGAGCCAATACCTGCTGCATGTAGCAATGATTGTAAATGTAGTTAACACTTTCTAATTTTCTTCTAACTTTCTGTTTTTCTTCTTCTTTGAACTGATATTTTATTAATTATTGTTAATCGGGACTGTTGCAATTATCTAATAGTGATAATGATAATGATAATGATAATGATAATGATAATGATAATGATAATGATAATGATAATGATAATGATAATGATAATGATAATGATAATGATAATGATAATGATAATGATAATGATAATGATAATGATAATGATAATGATAATGATAATAATGACTCAATATCCCCCGGAGCATATAGCAGCACTGGTGTTTCGTCTATCTCGTACGAGTGCCCTAGAAAGTAGTAAAGCACTCGTAAAGTCGCATTGTGTCTATCTATGGATAAGATATGATCTTCAGTTCCGAAAGCAGTGTGTCTCTTGCTCCACCGAGGGCTCCTATTATCAGTATCACAAGCTTCATAGTATGTTCTGGATGAAGTCTGCGTAGTTCGAGACGAGAAGGTCTCGATATTTCGTCCATTTCTCCTCTTTCAAGACAATGTTGGTCTCGGCTGGAGCCGAGAACTCGATAACAAACATTGTCTTGGGCTCATGGTCGACAAATCTGCCTGAGTGCGGGAAATACGCTTCTCATTCCCCACAGTGGATTCAATATTCCCCCGGAGCGCATGGCAACACTAGTAGCACTGGTATTTCATCTATCGTACGAGTGCCGTAGAAAGTAGTAAAGCACTCGTGAAGTGATCAGGCCCTGTAGTTGACATCAAAGACCTCCATACCCTTGACGCCGAATGAGAAGTGCCGAATTTATTGCAACTACTCATTTCCCACGCTCAGGCAGATTCGAGCCAATAAGTCTGATGTAGTCCTTCTCGACCACCAGCTCAATACAATGATGTTAGCCATCGGAGTTCTCGGCTCCCGCCGAGATCAACATTGTCTTGAAAGAGGAGGAAAAATGGACGAAATATCGAGACCTTCTCTTCGAACTCCGCAGACTCCATCCAGAATAGGAGCCCTAGGTGGAACAAGAGATAATTGGAACTGGGATATTTGGAACTGAAGATCGTACCGGCATGCCGAAATTCGGCAGCTCTTCTAGCCGGAAGAATGCAGAAGGCAGTCATTCTGGGCTCATTACATCTACTAAGGGCACACGATTTCCGAACTCAGTAGTTATTACCCCACGGACGTGGAGAGTAGTTATTCACCCCACGCACAAAAAAGTTTCCCTCGCAGTACAGCGATAGTGATCGTGATACCAATTTATAAGAATGACCGCGGTGACTAAAATCAGTCTTGTATTCTTCTTCTTGTAATTAGAATATCCTTCCCGAATACTCAAGCGATCATATTATGAAAGAAAATACTGGCAATAAACAAACAAAAAACATTACCAGCATATAAATATACTGTAGGTACTAGTACTGCTATTAGCTGTTAGTAACTGTGCTTGTACAGAAGTACCTTGTATACTCTGCTCATGTAACTACAGATGAAATTTGTTCACTTCCACGCCACTGCTTCAAGTCCTCATAATACACATACATGATAGTAAGGAAGTACAGACATGTATTAGGAATAATGTGCATGGTAGGTATTTTACCGAGTACAAACGACTGTAATTTTCTTGTACTCCCGACATAGGCTATGCTTTTTATACTTCTGTGTAGCAACTAAAACAAAGTTATAAAACGAAAATGTAGGAATACCAGGAGCGGCATTTCACTTCGCATACCGTACTAATAAAGAAAAACAAAATGTAGTGAAGGGCAGTCTAACTTTATCACTGTAGAACGTGATCTGTATATGCCACGTTTTGGAAAACAACGGACGAGGGCGAAGTTAACAAATATACATATTGTGCACAAAGTAAAAATATTTTATTTTTCCTACGTCAGACTATATTACTTAATTACATGTGTCGTTTGAAATATGTTAAGTTAGATACACTGTCAGTTTTTAATATTTGCATATATATACGGCACACCCATTTGTTGGGCGTTGGACGTAATATGTAATTAAACTTTTACTTCAACAGTGCAGTTATGTATTACTTTTCTAACATAAATCCTTATTCGAAAATACAGGAGAATTATATATTAACGCTAAAAGAAAATATGTTAAAAAGAAATAAATAGAATTACTGCAATTAAAACACTATGTACTATTTTTAAATTAGATATCTTACTGTACGTCCAAAAAATCAAGTAGAGATGGTTTATTATTATATTGACTTCTCCTTAACAAGCTGATATCAGATTTAAAAACAAATTTAAACAAATGGCACATCATATTAGTTTAATTGTAAGATACCATCTTTAATTTACTTTGAGGAAATACGAGTACAAATATCGATATTTGTAAGTAAACTATATAATATATAATATACGATAACACAATATATTATTGTGCAATTGCTAACTTTTTTCATGTTGATGGTCCAGAATAGAACCAATAATTAAAATTTATGAGATGTATATCACCGTAAATCTAGACTATCGAAAAATCTCAATTTAAAACAAATTAATCACGCAATCAATATTATTATTATTATTCACAAAGTACAGGCACATCCCTACAATAAATTGTATTATTATATAAAATGTATAGTTACCTAATACATAAAAAATTATACTCAGTTTCTAAATATCGTAGAATTTGTCTTTGATCTCAAAGAAAAACCATTTTAATAACGGAAAGTACATTATGTTTGAAGTAAGTAAAATAGAAATGTCTCCAAGCTATAAAAGACAAATAATCCTAAAATTATTAAGAGAATAAAATTGTATTTTTTAATCTTATTATAAAACCGTTCTTCGTATACATGTACTTACCTACACATTATTTGCTTATGAAAATGCGCATTAAACACATCCCATTAAACAAGATATATGATTTTCATTTCGTGCTATTAAGACTAAAGGAGCTCATCCCCTTGTTTAAAGTGAGTAAAACGAGAGCCAGACAATGGGGATGCGCTCACTCAAATAATATCCCTAGTACACCGCAATATCGTCCTGTTTTCTATTTTAAAGTTTCTCCGGAGCGTGTCTGATTCCTGCTGCATTTTGTAAGGCCGGGAAGGGTGACTGGCAAGGGGGGCCCCCGGGAATGCAAGCGCGCTGTCGGAGGGTGTTCCAGACAGGCAGGAGTGTCGGCGATCAGTCCCGTCTCCAATAATTTAAGATAATTTGCAATAAATATAGTATTAATAATAATAATAATAATAATAATATCTCTACCCGTCATTCTAATCACAAGGATTAGCCCGAAAGTCTGAGACTTGTGTGGGAGAGGGGCGGCATATTATTATTTCGAGGCCCGCATTTGCGCCTCAGGAACGACTTACGTTGGTAGGCCCTAACCACCATTCAGTGCTGGAATGAGGGAAACCTGGAAACCCTCATTAGTTAGGGGGACAATTTAAATATCAACCGATTTTAATCTCTCACATTAACACCAAATTGACATTCTTCCCATCCTAGGCCATCGCCATGATGGTTGACAAGCCATCCCTGCGAATAAGCCTTGATCTACGAGTAAACAATTTAATTAAAAATTGTTTGGTGGAAATAAAGTGTAATTTACAACTATATGTTTTGGTTTGGCACTACCACTGTACAATCCCACGAGCCGCCATTGTTACAGATGTTAAATTAAAAATAACATCACAGACAAATAATGATAACATAGTGGTCTGTCCTAGTCAAATTTCACTGAAAAATGTCAAAATAATAGTAGTGCTACTTTTTATATTACTAATTTGTATAAATTTTATATTATTTGTAAAATATAAAACCATAACAAAATATTTTTAGAGGAGAAGAGCCTAGTATTAGATGAAAATGTTTAGAAAACAAATAATAAAAAACATATTTTTTGATATAATAATTTTTCGGAGAAAACTTTAAAAGTTTGTTATTAAAGGTATTACTATTTTACAGATGGCGTATTCCCAAAATAATATTTTGATGAACCGTTGGTTTTACTTTATGGTTTCATGGAATGTATGTATTACTAGATCAACGGAGTTTTATAGATTCTGGTGGTGAAGTAGTCTATCAAAGTAGAAAGTGAAGTTAATCTTACGCTGTTCATTTTTTCAACATTTAGCATCGGTAGATAATAGGTCAATAAGATCTGAATATGTAAAAACAAACTATTTTTAACTATTTCACAACAGCTACGTTAGGCGTTTTATGCTTTAAAATTTAAAATAAATATTTCAACTAAAATTTCGATGCATTTTTTCTACTATTATACTTCAATCTCAATGTAACTTCCTCAAGCTTCTGATTCAAAATATTTACAAAAAAAAATTAGGTCTACCAACAACAAATACCTTTCGTTATCGTTATATGCAAGACCGCAAAAGACATACCTCCTAATGCCGACCCTGGCGTGATTCGAGCTCTTTACTATCGTTGCATGTCCTGAGGCTCATTTTGAAGTTTATCCCCAACTGTTCTCACAGATCGGTAAGCATAAGTTAGATTTATTTCGAATTATTTGCTTTTTACTCTTTGAGCGAATGGTCACTGTGGGTCGCCTATAATAACAATATCAGGGCGACGCACCCAACTATTTTACCATAAGGGTGACTTATATTGCCTTTCCCTTCTCAAATTTTGATATAATCATTGTTTATTAAGGACTTTTTTCAGCACTATATATAGAAAACCTGTATCTCCCACGCATTTGGTATTTACGAGAACTTCGCTTGTATTTTATAAGGATTATGTTACATTTTACATGTAAATGTGAAGTTTTATCGCTTTTTTTACTGTTATTATTTGTTTTGGTGGTGTAAATAAATATATATTATCTGAAGCGAGGTCTGAAATTATTTACCAGAATATGCACATAGATAGCACACTATAAAGTAATCGATGAGTTCTACGAGTTTCCGTTTCCAAAACTACATAATAAAAAACTGCTGAATCATATTTAACAGTTTTTCAATATTTGAGGAGTTACATTTATATCCTATATCTTACAGTAAACTAATACCTATATCTTCTTTGAAACACATAAAATACCAATAGAAACATTTTCATAATAATAACGTTGAACAAGGAAAATGGAGTAAAGAACTATCAGATAATACTCGGAATAACGAAAAATTACAATGAATTGAAGAGCATGAACAGTATAAATACTTTGGACTTTATCTTACAAACAGAAACAGAGGGATTTATACTTGCAATACAAGACCAAGTAATAACGACAAATAACAACAAAACAAAATTATTTGAAGGAGATGCCGAAACCAACTACTCCACAGACTATGTGCCCCGACTGGCATTGCATTACTCCGGCATCTCCATGAATGTCGCCACGTCCTTCATCGAGACCATCCACCAGACACTGAGAAGTATTAGCCCGACATACATGTTCTTAACGCTTTGAGAACGGCATGTGATATCTTATGATTACTATACCTGAATGCCTTGACATATCAAAATTTGCCACCTTCCTAATTGTAGGGGAGATTAATAAATATATATGTACCCCTCGATGTTATTCGTCGGCTGGCTGCCAGCCGGAGCTGGTTGTGCAGTAATTTAGAACTGCTAATGATGTTCTGGACTAACCAGTCCAGGGTACCAGTAACCTAAAGAAATGCCTAACTCTTCCCAAGGCACTTAAAACCCAGTTACAAGATTTTAAATATAAAAAAAAAAATACTAGACCAAATATCAACTGTACAATAATCAACAAGTATCAACAAGTACAATAACAAGACAAAACAAGAAAAGAAAGTCGTAAACTGCTTATAACCACAAGTATAAAGATATATACAGTAGTTTCACTCTTTAAATTTTTTGTACAAAAGTTTTTAATGCGCATGTCTGCTCCTTGGTAGTAGGCTATTTTATGGGCGCACATTTGCTTTACAGGTAATCAGCATACGTTTGTGTGTCTAGGCGTTTGTGTTTGTGATTTTGATAAGTGTTTTGTATTGTGTGTAACATGGCTACAAAATATTGTTTCTTTGTAAACGAAATTCTGATAGACCACCTTTTTGACTTCAAAAAATAATAGTCCGGACCTGTGCGTATCTACCAAAAACGGTCACTAATGCGCATGACTGTGCCTGGGTAGTATGCGCAGTGGTCTTTTTGGGGGGTTAAAAAAACAAAACTTAAGGACACCAACATCAAAGAGATTTTGCCGAGTGAAATTACTGTATATATCTTTATACTTGTGTTATAACTCTAGGTTAATGTACTTTAAGTAGTACCGCCCTGTATATTATAACAACATTGAAAATGAAAAGAGAGTTATTTATGAGCGAATTACCCAAAAGCTCTAAAAGTATATGAACATTAATATAAACTAGCAAAGGAACTATTAAATATATGCAACTAACGTAAATGAAACAAAATTATACAAACTACTTTACACAGGTAAAATTGAATACCGGCTCGTGATCACGCATCAGATTTTTAGGTTCATAATATAAATAATTGTCAGGGAAAAGACAATGCTACAATATCGCACCCTGTATGTATATATCACTAATTTTAATTAATAAATTTGATGTTAATTCAGCGATGTATAGATTTAACTACCAGTACTTAAATATCTTGCAGAACATCTACGAGATGTAATAAAATAATAAATATTTATGATTGTATTGTCTAGATTGATTCTTAACTTATGAATACTCAATAATAGTATATGGATTCAATAATTAACCTTATCGCAATTTGCAATACAAAATAACAAATAATAATTAATAATTGAAACCAAAGATCAATAACCGTTACAGAAATACAGAATTTAGGTACAAAAGCAGACTACAGCTACAGCTTACCTGTTTAATTGAAGAGAAGACGTCCTCGTAGAGGTGTTCAGTTGATAGGGACAGCCAGTATACCATAAAATCTTTCGACAGGAAATACAGGAACTACACGAGGTTCAGCTTAACTTCTGATTACTTTTTGCCTACAGTAATATCTCAACAGAATCGTTAAAAGTACTGCACCGTGCAATAAAAGATGCACAATGCACTAAATGGTGCACAATGTACTAAAAGTTGCACTAAAAGCCCTATAACCAAGATATATAAAATTACTATGCAAAATAACTAACGAAAAAGTTAAGTACAATGACTTACGTAGATGGAGGATGGCTTGATAGTAACCTAAGCTACAGATAATAGCTTGGGCGGTGTAAAATATTATCACGTCAATCAGTTATGCAGATGCATTCAAATCCAGCAATACAGCCGATATTGTATGTCGTCAGTAACGTTTCACCGCACAATTCGGGTACAATTATAATCCAATATTTCTAAAATATCCCGCAGGAACACTTCAATGTGTTAAAACTTATAAAAAACTTGCGATGTACATCTACTGTACTATTCCAAAGCGGCGTGATAACTGATACTCATCTCTGACTTTTTGCTGGCGAGACTCTAACAAAAACGTGCGCTACAAGAATTCGAAAAACGACAGCAATAATAATTGTTAGAATAGATTTGAATTGTACGAATTAAGATTTCATTTTAAGAATAATTAGTAACAACTAAAAGTAATTAGATTTTACAAGTAATATTTTAGGTTATTAGATAAAAATGTACCAATAAAAAGGTATTCAAATTATAAACTTCTGATTGCCTTCAATGTTAGAAAATTCGATCAAACATATCTGGTTGCGTATCGACAAATCATTATTACTATTTTAAGCGTAGAAAAACGGCATTCAAATAAATGACTAAAATTATAAGCTAAACTAAATTTAAACGTTACAATCTTTTGGAGAGACGTTGAGATATAAATCTTCCTTATTATTAACACCAATATAAAAAATATTCATTCTTAGTTCTCCAGTAACGTCTATGAATACAGACCCCAGATGAAACTAAAAAGAAACTGGACAAAACTGAATACCCCTATGGTTCACCCAGCCAAAACTCGACCAACACGGATACACTTGTATTTGCAGCGCCAGTGGGTCGACACAGGTTTGTTATACCTTTGCTTATATTTGACTTTTCCACATACTCTTTGTAGTTTAATTTTCACAATACCTAACAAAGTTCCACACAAAGGAATGTGGGACTTTTCAAGGAGCAAAACTTTACGACAAAGGAACTATTTTACATAAAATATGCAGAACATGATTACCTTACCTTATTGAAATATTGATGTACTTTTATGGAGTTCACAATTACCCGTTTGTTGTGCTCGAGAATTTTGAAGTAAGGTACCCTTTATCTAATTGGATAAAATAATATTACTTTTACAAAAACATAATAAAATTTCTCTATGCCACATAAGGGCTGTAGTTATATTTTGTCCCTGATTTCTATCAGTTTTAATTAAATTGAATATCTACTCTACTACTATAAACTACTAAGTACAATGATATTATTCTCCTTGAATATGTAGATGCAACCTTGGGTTAAGAGATGTAATCAATTTGGTGGTCTATTGAAGGATGATTGATTGAAACCAAGTATTGGAAATTCTCCTATTTATTTATTTGAGAATATTCGAATTCGAGAATAAACTCAGTGGGCCATGATTGGTGAAATTCCCTATTTATTAAAAATATTAGCAATAAATAATAAAATAAGTATCTAATATAAATAGATAAGGAATCAAAGCGGAAATGTAACATTAATGCGAAACATATACCTTTTCCTATACTTATTTATATTTGAAGGAGATGCAGAAAACAACAAGTAATGCAATGCCCGGGGGACATTTCCCGTGGAGTAGTTTTCGGCATCTCCTTCAAATAAATAAGTAGTATTGTCTTCCTCAAAGACAATAGAGGGTACTGCTATAATGGCGGCTGCAGAAAAGCAGGTCGGTATCTGTCTGTAAATTTGCATGACAATAATATATATTGTCATGCAAATTTCTATTATCTATCTGACAATTATTGTCAGATAGATACATAGATAGATAGCACTACGGTGTGTTTCTCACCACTACCAATACCTTTTCCTTTTATGTTATCGATATCGAAACATTTAGATCTTAGATAATCTACAGATACACTTTTCGATACACATTTGACCGTGATTATCTTTCTGAATAAGATATTGTATGTAATATTATAGTCTACCACTACTGAAAACCTTCGCGATGATCAAATTTATCAAACATAAATTATAAAATATGCTACCTACCTTTATAAATCTATATCGCTTCCACAGACACAATAACATCAGAACAAATAATAATAAAGAAATAAAGTGACGTCAGAATAACACGGCAGACATTTGCATGACGTAAATATCTTTTTGACGGCAATTTAAAATAACCATATTTATAATTTTTTCTTACAATAGATCAAACTTCTGCTATTTTTAGTTATTGCTGTAGTAATTACATTTAATCTAAATTTCTTGTTTTACAATACAATCTAATAAAATTTTTATAAAACACACACAAAATGTGCTCCCCCGATTTCGGATACCTACCTAAATACCCCAAAACGAAGTTAGCAATTTTAAAAAAAACGACTGTTATGAAGGCCGCTGTACAATACAACTCAACACTTTAAAATGTGGAAAAATCATGACAATAAAATCATGTAATATGTACACGGTGGTTCAAATTGGTCGGTTTTCATAAGGGTTCCTGAGAATCTGTCATAGATAGAGCAAATCTGATAGAGGAACTCTTATTTCGAAAAAATAATAATTGCGCAAACCGTATCTCTCTATTTGTTACCATTTTCGAGCTACAGGGCGTTTCTCGATTTTTGGCTAAACCGACTGGTGCCCTTTTCTAGCGGTTTCCCTTTCAAGATATCTTAAAACGGTTTGAACATTCTACAGGCACTTTTTAGACATACATTCGATAATATAAAAATAAGGGTGATAATATTTTAGTTTTCGTGATATGACCACAACTTGTGTTTTTTTTATATATCGAACACCCTGTATTATATTTCAAAAACTGAAAGAGGGCTAAAAACGCATTCCAGAAAAATATACTTTACTTATTATTACGACCCAAGAATTATTACCCTTATTATTACCCAAGTAATGATTACCTACTATCCGTAGAAGTAACGATTACATAAGAGTATCCAAAAGTAAAAAGAGAATACTGACAGATTATAGTGATGGGAATCACTAATTTGTCGGTATTACCAAAGTTTACAGTATATAAATTCTGTAAACTTTGGTACTACTTTAAAAAAACTATAGAGAAGCGAGACATACCCGTATACTGTTTGTCCGGCAAAAGATAACACTGATTTTCAATAGACTTCACTGTCCGGCAATTCTTCGAAACAGCAGGTTTTATGTATGCCTATATGCCGGTTATTACACAATAGGGCAATAATGACCCTTGAAAGGAATTAAATGTCTTTCTACCTGAATCATTAAATAACAAGAGAACTAAAGATTTAATGGAGTATTTATATTTTGAATATGTATTTTGTTATAGTAAAAATTATCTTTCTAGTAAAAATGTTCTAGGTGAGGAAATATCCTAGCGTTTCATTAATTCAAGTGTAATGGGAAAAGGGAGAGCAAAAGTTTAATATGGACTGAAGGACAAACCCTTTCTAAATAATATATTCACCCGTTTAAAATTCGTTGCGAATACTTTTTTTCAGTAAGTCACAAGTGCAGAGTAAATAATTCATTTAAAATTGATTTTATTTCCGTATCCTTCGTATAATAGATCCAAAGTCTACATATATTCAGATCAATCAGCACAAAAACGGGTCACCCACTATTTGTATCAGTATTCATAATTGAACATGAACGGTACGGGTTTAAACGTGTTCATTGAACACGTTTAAACCCGTATCTACGCAAACTTTTTAATGTTTTGGCTAACATAACTATAATAGTGAACTTTAAGTTTAAAATGTGAGTTTACTTTAACATTCGGTCCATTACTTGGACTTCGCTTAAATATTTTAGTTGAACCCTTGTATTAGTACATATCAGTGACGTGCCCAGGGGGAGCTAGGGGGCGCAAGCCCCTCCCTATTCCTGTTTCTATTTTCCGCCGGCCGCCCCTTGCTTTTTACTCTTAAAAGAAGTTCATTTTGGAAGATTTGCAGTTGTTTTAGTAGGTAAGCAGTATGTTTTTATTACATCGATATTAAACAATATTAAATTGGATAGACTATCAATACGATTTGCGTCCCCACAAGAGCAATATTTTATCAAGGTTGGAATAATTAAATTAAGAACGATACATCAGACACTATAAATCTCCATTTATATGTAATCTTCTTTATGTAAATGTCATATTAAGTCGGAAATATTATCACCCTTCATATCCACCTCCACCCCAGATAATCCCGTGCCCATTTTACCCCTTTTATGTAACAACTAGGAAAATCCAATTCGTACTCTGCTCCAGCATTCGCCACAAATACAGCTCTGCTTATGCGGTATTTTGTCATTCTCTAATGAAAGTCCATTAGATACTCAGTCATTAATCATGATCTGTTTTTAATCTGGTCATCCATGATATTTTTACGCGTAATGCCTTACGGTTAACCAACCCGTCACATGCCTTGTTATAGTAGGAGGAGGACTAGTAAACTTCTACAATGAATGTAATAATTAAACAAAATATTGTTAGATACATCCAAAAAATTTTTATCTTATATTGAAGGTGTATTCGAAGGTATATAGGTTTCGGTTCTCTGAATGGAGATTTCGAAAACCATAAGAGTTACGAAGTTGGTCAGTTTCATCTTCAGGTGGTCCTTAATATGCCGTGGAGAAAGTTAAATTCTTTATGAAAACCAGAAATTAAAAAAACTTTATTTTTGGAAAAACGATGTTATTTCTTAATATGAACAATATGGCACCTACTATTTGTAAAGACATCACACAAATTAAACTTTCTCGAGCTGTTTTTCTTAGCCTACAACAAAGGGGTTCTTTTATATTTATAAATTGACGTTCTTTAAATTATAGTCATCGATTTTATTTTTAAATACATACCTCACTTTTATACCATTCCTTGGAATCAATACACAGCAAAGTACAAATTTAAATCATACTTGAATGTTTTTCAACGTTTCAAAACTCTCAAATTCAATTTTATGGAAAAAATTGGAATAGAATACGGTCCTAGACGTAATGAACTTTATCTGCAATGTAATTACATTAAACTGTGGATAAAGCCATCTTCTTGCTTCGAAGTTCAAATGCCTCTTATCTCTTATAAAAAAGTGTCGAATGAAGTCTACACTACACTATGTAGTATGTACTATGTAGGTACTTACCTGCTAATTATTATTTATCACTAATTTTCTTTTTACCGAGTACAATATTTTCTGTTATTTATATTTTCTCTCTGTTATTAAAATATGAAAATTGGTTTAAAGTCATAAAGTTAAAATAAAAATGTATAAGTGCCAACAAAAATTATTCCAAATACAATGATTTCTTTAAATTATCTTTAAAATCACTTTTTATAATACAATATTAAGAGCGAAAAATAGAAATATCAGAGACACTGATTTGATTATTTGGTTTATTGTAAAAATAAAATTATACCTAAAAGCGACAATAAACAGCGATAAATAGGTAATATATTTTGTATCTCATTCAGCAAATGTTTCTAAATAAAAAACATTATAAGAGCTTCAAAAAATCAAAACGATTTTATCTACAATGTAATTAAAAAAATATTGCGATATGGAACCATTTGAAATTCCACCAGACAATTTTTAATTAAATTGTCTACTCGTAGGTTACAGCTTCTCCGCAGCGATGAGTTCCAGCACTGAATGGTAAATAAAGCTTACGTCGTTCCCGAGACGCAAATGCAGGCTGCGAAATAATAATATGCCATCCCTTTCGCCACACAACTATCAGACTAATCCATGTGATTAGAATGAGGAGGAGAGATATTATTATTATTCCAAAATTCGAATTAATTGTTTGATGTTACACCTCACGTCCTCTATTGGTTTGAAAGGGACCACTTCGATGTCGGTCAGACCACAGATAAATTGCGTAGCTATTTTATCTGTGGTCAGACTGAAGAGCGAGCAACAACCGAGCCAGGGACGGCTAATGCATAGGTGCTGCAGAACTGCTAAAAATTTCTTATATTTATTATTATTATTTATTTATTTTTAATTATTTATATACTTAATATACAAATTTTACACTGTTAGTGAGCTGCATCGGTTGCGGCAATACTTAGTTAATTTGCCTATAATACGAGTGTGTTTTTGTGTGTACGTAAAATTTAGTGCCTACCTATAAATCTATTATTTATATTGACAATAGATTTAATTCACAATTTGATTCATAGGAAAAGATTTTTCAAATACACTTATAATGGTAAAAAATTAAATAAAAAAATAAAGACCGTTGGCGGACCGTTGCCGGACTTATTGAAACGGCAGGTTAGGTAGGTATTTTTTATTGGGGAAAAACATAAACACTAGTTGGACAAAGAAATTTATTTAAGAAAAAATTGGATTTGTTGGTGTAGCTAATACAAAAAAATGCATTATTTTGTTTTCCTTGTGTAGGTACCTACTTTTGGGCGACGATAAAGCATGTGCGGAGGCAGGGGTGGCAGGTTAAGTATACGTGACTGAAAAAATAAAAAACATGACAACTGTAAAAGCCATTTTCATAACACAATGGAATTTGCTTTATTGGGAACTACTAATATTATACTTCAATTAGATTAATAATCTAACTGAAGACATATTGACATTGCGACACAAAAAGATGTTTTATTCCAGATTAGAAATTGTATAAAATTGCAAAAAACTTTTAGAAAATAGCTAATGTCTACATTTGCAGAACATCTGCTTTATTTCATCAAAAGCCGCCCCTGAACCGAACGCACAATTTTTTAAATATCCAACTTGGAATGCGGAGTTTATTTAGCATTTAACTCGGATTCTTAAAAATATAGCTTACCCCGCCCTTCTTTTATTAATGGGTCACAGTTTTTGTTCATAATCAACGTAAAATCGTCGAAGTCTGTGAAATACTAAATAATTAAAATAAAAGTTTCTGGAAACATATTTAATTTCGTCATTAGAAGTTTTCTTTCTAATGAATGAATATTACTAGAAAAGTTCGAGTGGCGAGATACCTACTCATAGCATAACCATTGCAATATATTTTAAATAAATAAAATTCATTCTGTGTGCTCAGTTTGGAAGCTACATATGCTACCCAAAAATAAGGGTAAATGGTAAATCCCAATGAATAAGATCAATAGTTACAACATATTTTTAACGACCTTTCTGTCATGTTCCACATTATACAGAATACGGAAAATTGGAGCGAGAAATAGGTAATTTTGAATTAAGTACTTACTGGTTGATATATAAATTAATCCTATGGATTAATTGCTAGAGTTAATTTAGCACTTGTCATTAGGATTCGGCCTACAGTAGTTTGCATATTAGGCCTATTTGTCTACTACAAGATAACTGGAGGGTTTTGCAAATAGAGATGTATTTCAACAGGCAGAATCTCGGTCAGCACAATCACCGGCATTTGCATGGCGATTTGATTACTCCATCGAATAAAATTAATCAAACAATCCATTAAAATCAAACACTCCGAGCATATGACCCGCAATCAGATCTATTGTTGTTTGCTGGGGATTAATTATGGTAGCCTACATTGTGTGCAGGGTGGAAATATCAAGATATTCTTGTTGTGGTGTGTTGCGGAGGTATGAATTTTAGCAAGTCATGCCGTTTCTCTTTGCGGAATGGGTGCTCTCATAAATCACAACGGAGATAATTTATTGGATCGCGCTACCAATTCAGCATCCAGATTCGAACTATATATTAACAATGACCTGTGACCCGAGCGCTTGTACTTACCTAGGGAATGTATTAGATTTTTACGTGATGTAGAGGTATATACCTACACACCTACATCATCTGGGGCTGGTGAGATATTAACTGCCAACAGTTGTTTTCATATACATAGATATAATTATACAAAAAAAAATACTAATGTAAAAATATTATATATTTGCATCCAGCGTGTCCATTTTTTTAAAGGGTACTGTAACTGTATATTTATCAAAATAAATTGAACCAGTTTGAAATCTTGACTAATCTAGATATACTTACTTACTATTAATTAAATTCTTAACCATCCGTAGAGGTCCGTATTATGACATTTTAAATATGTAGATTCTTGAAAACTAACATTAAGGTGCATTTAAATCAGAGCGAACAGAAGCGAACGAACGAATTCGTTTGTTTAAGCTTGCGTAATTTGTATGGAGAGCAAAACGGGAGCGAACGAACTCTTCCGTGTTTCTGCATATATTAGGGCGAACAGAGACGAACAAACGAATTCGTTCGCTCGCTTCTGTTCGCTCTGATTTAAATGCACCTTTAGAATTGTCAATTTGGGAAATTCGATCAGAATCTTCTTAACCGTAACCCGAAACTCCCAGTTACAAAATTTCAAGGATAACACAAACAACGTGTTTACAAAACAGGTATGAAACTTTAAAAACACTATATTTCTGTGTATTAATAATGAAAACTAACTTATTTAATTTAGCAATCTATTAAGTATGAAGTTAACACAGACGTAGTTTTCCACATAACACCAAAACACTATATTGCATTCGACGCGCGTTTCGCCAACTAAGTTGGCATCATCTGGAGATGATTAAAACTAAACCTAGCTAACATTGTGTCCTATTTATACCTAAACTATTTCTACGGTTCACTGAACCATCGCGACAGCTCAGCGAACCATCGTAACTGATCAGTGAACCGCCGCGACGGATCAGTGAACCGTGATTTACTAATCAATAAAGAATCTGTTTGAATTGACCTAGTTTGTCCAACATACTTCTGATTGCAGTCTTTACAGCTAATTTTGCAAATCCCCGACTTTTCCTTCACTTCTATTTTGTCTTTTGGATTACCTAAAGTTGTTGTAGTTTATTTCCCGATGAATAAACCACTGATAAATTTTGGATTTTCTTTCATTTTGAAAAGTCGAGGAATTTCCAAGTAAGTGTCTCTTTAAATTTATGTAAAATACAAACACTATTTACTTTGCGCCCATGTGACTTAAATAATTATATACACAAAGATTAATAAGTGTGTACTAGCTTGCCAACTTTTTTACTTTTAAAGTGTTTTAATGTTACGACATATGTAGAAGTACATTAAAGGAAATAAGATATGAATATGCTACAAGAAATTTCGAACTGATTTTTGTAAGTCAACTAATGTTTCGGAG
The DNA here is from genome assembly GCA_963924545.1 of Pogonocherus hispidulus. Lineage (NCBI taxonomy): Eukaryota > Metazoa > Arthropoda > Insecta > Coleoptera > Cerambycidae > Pogonocherus > Pogonocherus hispidulus. The sequence continues at coordinate 19,627,623 of OZ004696.1, forward strand.
AGTTTTTAAAATCATTGATGGATCTGTCTGTTAATCTACCATAAAGTACAGAAAATAAATCTATATTTTTATTACAATTTTGTATTTCTGAAAATACATTCTCTACTATAAATATAATTGTACTGCTTTTAAATTACAATAACATCTCTTTCCCTCCTAACTACCACTCAGTAGGTGAATAATCTATGGGAAACCAACAGTAGTTTATAATGCGGTTGGATTACTGATTAGTTATTAAGAACGCTAGCAGTTCTATTGCACACATATGCTGCACCGATGTAAGCAATTATAAAAAATTGTAATGAAATATAACAATTTTCTTATTTTAGCAAGTTTTTCAGCTCAAGTTTTTAATTCTTTAAGTTTCAGGTGTTTTTTTTAACAAATAACTTCCTGATTTGTCATGATTGCTGATTGCAGGACTAAAGTTCACGATGTCCAACAAAAGTGACTGTGTTCTTGCCAGTTAGGTGGCCAGAGTAAGGTTGTTTCTGATAACAGAGTCTAGGCATTTCACTAAATAGTCCATGTATGAATTACTTACATATGTGTACTCATACACAACTAGTGCTGTCTGTCATTGTAAATTGAAAATATTTATAACTTCGGAAATTTCCAAGGAGACAAATCCAAAAATATACACATATCACTATGCATAAAACACTTATATATTTGAAAAGAAAATTGCAAAGGGTTTAGCACATTGAATGAATTGCATTGCATTCAAGAAAATTGCAAAGGGTTTAGCACATTCAATGAATTATCCCCAATTACGTTGCATATTATGTATCCTGCTAAAAAGAAACATCTGTTGTACCCACTGGACAGAAGAATTGTCATTAAAATTTGTAAGCAAAATAAGAATTACAGCTATGGTTACTAGGTACCATTTGCATATAAATAGATTTCTTCCATAAGAACAGGCAGTGGGACATAGTAATTTCATTAGCTTTTAAATATTTTTTATTGTTACTTGAAACTACATGTTATAAGTATTGTTAATATAAATGACAAATTGTATATTCAAAAAAGGTTTCGCTATAAAAAATATATACATATACTATTATACAGTGTAGTCATTTCAATATCGAAATATAGAAATATAAATTGTTCTGATTGTTTGCGCATAAAATCCCCAGACAGGTAAATTTATAATTCTTTTTGTGCACAATTTATTCCGCCTTATTTCACCCCAAGTCCCCCCATCCTGCCCGTAGATTTGTTCTATGTGGGTATCTGAAGAATAAAATGTATTTTAATCGACCTGACCCAATGCACTCGAATATTTAAAAAATCGAATATGCTGAAATTAGAATGACTACACCATACTGTTACACAAAGCAGCATGTTCACCCAGAATTCCAAAGCAGGCTTGCTTTTTGCCAAGAAGTTCATGGATTTCAATTCGAGCTTCATTTGAATGTTGTTAATAGTATTAATTCGTGTTATTTTAATGTATGAAAGTATTTATTTGTGGAATTGTTTAATTATTCTTATTTATTTGGGTATTATGCCACCACTAAAAAATACAAAAAATTAATAATCAATGCATGATTTTTTGAAAAATATGTTTGCCTAATAAAGAAATCTCACACTAAAAAGCAGATTAACAATTTATAATAAAACACATCACTCAAAAACGTTTACATTTCGAAAACTTTTCCGTTTTCGTTATCAAAACTTTATGTTTGACTTACAGAAAAATATGACAGTTTGTAATGAATTTATTTTGTTTATCTACTTCCATGGGCATATTAGATATTAGTCGATTTTCATTCTATTTTGACTTACCTTGTCTTTTAAAGCTGATAACCAACAGCTATCAAAATTTATAGAAATATTGGATACATATTTGTCTTCATTTAATAAAATTGTTATGGATTCTTTAAGTTTTCTTTTTATATTGTTCTCTTCTTTATTTTGTTAAATTACATGATTTTTAAAATCTGTTTTGATAATAATAATTTCGGTAACTATCAATTTCTCTTACTCAAACATATTACCAATTTCAATGTCAAAAAAGTTGAGGGTCCCATTTAAAAAAAAAATAGCAATGAAGACGACTTATTAAATGATTGTGAAATGAATTGACACAATTCGTCAAAGTAGTCACAAAAGGAAATAAAATTTGACTTGTTTGATGATTTTTTTCGCAAACTATCGCAGTATTTTATATTTCCATGTTTCCATGGTCGTTAAATACTGTATAATAATAGATATACTGTATAATAATAGATATATATAGTTATAACTATTGCAGAAGAGTTTCATGTAAACTGAGTTTATTTATTAACCAGTAGTGTTATTGATTTTGTTTTATTTAATATGAGAAGTTTCAAGTGCAGAAATCACCAATAAAAAAAGGTATTAAGTCATAATCTGTAATATTCATAAACAAGTTAAACAAAGAATTCGACCTACATTAATGGGGAATGCTACTTTTTGTAAAATACTTTCCGGATTACCCTAAACAGTTTTTCATTTTTTTAGTACTGACAATGAGTGTATAAATATTAACGTTAAGTAATTGAAATAATGAAATGTTTATACCAATATAATAATAATAATGTATAATGTAAAACAATATTTTTACTGATTTGTCTGATTTTATGTGTCAAATGATCCGCCAAAGGTTTATAAAATCAAAATTTAAAAATACATTAATTTTAAGACAATCCTGAAATATTGACTTGTTTAGGAATTATTTTGTACACCGACTAAAGTACCTTTCCCCATTGCTTATTTTACATATTTATATAACTCTTACATAGGAATTATTGAAATAAAAAAAATAACAGATTTTTGTGTGTAAGGAATACCTTTTAGTACTAAAAATATATATTTATCAGTATCGACCACTACGGCCAGAACGATGCTTAGGAGACCGTGATCCTTTCCTTTCTCTCGACCGAGAACGGCCTCGTTTTGGCGAGCGAGATCTAGTACGTGGTCTGCCACCACCAATATGAGTTCCACTACGACCCCCTTTTCTGCGTGAATATAGGTACCTAAAATAAAAAAGCATTTGTTTAATTTCATTTAAGAATATGGTCTCCAATATGTGGCTTTCACAAAATATAAAATGAAAACTTAAATGAGGTTTATTGTATAGTAGTGCTCAGCCATTATAGATTCATATCGATATTGATTATTTCCATATGCTTCTGATTAATTGGTTACTTTTGATTAACCGGACAATTTATTAATCATGCAATCGATTAATCAGATAATTGCCATTAATTTAATAATTCATTTGTGGCAATTTATCCATGAATTTATCGGTTATAGTACCTATGAAGTATTAAAATAAGCAATGGATATAATGATAGTAAATCTTACAAGTGAATGTAAATAACTATGTTAATATCGGCAGATCTAGGTAAATTAAGAAATACTTATATTGTACGTATTTTTTAAGTTATTTATATTTTATTATATATTGAAAATACCTAGACAAAATTATAATATGTTTGTTCCTACTTAGCGTCAAATTATCAGCAAACTGTCAGGAGTCTGCACAGATCATATTTACCCGTTCCAACATAATCATTCATTCTCAAACTAGTACTAATATTTTACCGTTCCAACAAAAAAAGTGACTAGGTTTCAAACGGTTTGGTGACTATCAAATCCATTTGAAGATTATTTAGAAACTACTAGTCAGACGCATGCGTAGCGGATAGTGGATAAAATCATAAAAATGCAACTGGCATATCTTAACTATCCTAACCTACATTCTTAGACAAAATTGATTATTTAAATATGTTTGAAGTGTTATAATTTTATTTTCATTATGAGTGATATTTTAAGTAAAAGAGAAAGTAATCTCTCAATAGCTTCCGAAATTAATTGCCACATTTTTTTCAATTTGGAATTTGCTGGGTTCCAACTACATTCCAGTATTTCTTATATACATCTAACAATAACTGCGTGACAAATGTGTCCCCAAGCCCAAATCAAGAGTTGCTTTGGCAGTACTCGAGAATATGCCAAGCACCATTTCTGGTCTAACAAATTAGACCAGAAATATGCTGCTGACATATTAAGGTTATGCATTTCCGAGACTCGCCGAAGATATTTAATCTTAGACATGACTCCACAATTAGCTATTCTGTACTGTATCCTGTTGCATTATAATAGTGTTTTTAGATATAGGTAGTATTAAGATCACACGTGTATTTTATTTTAAATGTTATGTAATCCCATCGAGCTCTTGACATTGGCCCGAGAAACTGAGGGGCCCGTGGGTATAATTTATGTTTATGAGTGACATGTGGTCCAGGAGACTCGAGTCTAGTAAGCTGCAACCGAGATACCAACGACTATATAAAACAGTATGAGTATAATATTCAAAGAGTAAACCAGGAACGGAAATTACATGGGAATGCGAAAACATGGTACTTCAATCAAGACAACTTGAAACTTTCATGGAAAAATTGAAGATTGAAGTGGAAGGAGGCATTTCCACCTCAACAGTTAGTGTATATCAAGTTGAAGGAACTTGTCAATATTCAGCGACAACCAGCTCAGCCTTTAGTGGATTTCTACTTTCTACTACCAAAAATTGACTCTTGGTCAGCATTGTCAACTTCAGGATAAGATCATCGCAGACATTATTGCAATTTTTAATGTCATACTGAGCGTTTGTGTGGAGCGTTGCAGTATTCATGTCAAACACACCTCCTTGAATATGCCAAACAAAATTTACTGACGTCTTCAAGTGATAGTAAAGATATAAAATGTAATTTGTGTGGTAAATATGGACACAAAAAGGTAGATTGTGAAAAATATCAATCAACAAAAAATTGCACGTTATATAAAGAGAAAGGGCATGTAGAGGAGTGATGAAAAAAGTAAAAATAAAATGAAACATTGAGACATGAACTGAACAATTTAGCATGTAAATAAAAAAAAAATAATTTTTAGCTTAAAGCTTAAGGCAGACACCTCTGTGACTATGTATAGAATAAGAATTATACTATTACACACATTGTAAAATTGCTTTGTCGGGACACATCCTAAGTTAAGTCATTAAATGGCAAATTGACTGTTACTGGTTCACAATAATGTCATAACGAGTCTTCTCTCGGCATTCCCTTCAATAACATAAAGTTATATGACTTGCAAGATATTTTAGTTGTTATGAATATAAGTTTACAAATTACAAAATAAATAAGCACACAAAATAAAATAACATTTAAGTATAATAAATTTTGCTTAGATGCAGACAAATTTGACATTGGCAATACAGTTTTAGTTGAAAGGACCTTGACCTTGTTAGTGAAAGGACTTGATGGTAGAAAAAATACTACCTAAGTTAGGTCCAGTAAAGATTGTAGAAATTATCGGATGACAGATATACAGTCGTGGACAAAAAATGGACCATTTTGGACAAGCGAATCTGATAAATAGGATCTAGTGTATCCACTCAAATTTCAAGTTCAGATCTAGTGAATCTGACGGATTGGATCTAGTGTGTGTCCAAATCTAGTAGAATCTTAAGGTCCAGTGTACCTAAGATAAGTAGGCATCTACGGTATAGATCTAATGAATATAAAGGTTCAGTGCACCTAGAAAGATAGAGAATGAGTCTAGTGAGCTCAGAATAGTACAGTAGTCGGTCTGGCCAACCGAGGGGTTAGAAGTATCATTTTGCCTTCAACCCATGTGGTCCAGTGAGCTATGGAAACATGCTAGGAAGTGGTCCAGCGTACCAATAGCACGTTGATGTAACCCAGTGTGTTACCAAAAGGTACTTAACTAGAAAAGTACAGGCGTTCAGTATACCACCAAAGAGATCCAGTGTGTCGAAGTTTACCGGACCTTGAGGGGCTGCTGTGAACGAGCAGAGTTCTGAAAATGGCAGAATGTCGAGGTCCTGAAGACGCTCTTAGCCAGGATGGACAACTGTTAAGATCATATGTGTATTTTATTTTAAATGTTATGTAAACTCATCGAGCTCTTGATTTATGATTATGAGTAATATGTTTGGAAAACATGGTCCAGCAGACTCGGGTATAGTAAGCGGCGGTAGAGATATTGACAGTTATATAGAACAGTCTGATTATAATATTCAAAGAGTAAAGCAGGAACAGAAGTAAATTGATGTTAAAATTATAATTTGACCCCGTCAACCCCTAGAATTCTAACAGCTATACATTTTGTACTTTTCAGTTTTCATATGTGATTATTTAAATAGCTGTGTTCTGTATTTAAAGAGTTTGAAATATAATTACTTACTATTAATTGTTTAATATTTGAATGATGTTAAGGGAACAAGTTATTAGTAAAAATTAATTGCACATATAAGAACTGTCATAACCAGTAGGTATTGGAGATGTAAAAACGAAAATATACAAAAATACACTTCTATCAATTACTCAGACAAAAACTTCATTCAATAAAGTTGGCATTAAAATACTTGTTTTATTGTTTTGTCATAAAATACCTATTTGGTCTATTACTGAAAAAGTAATAGGTACACGTTGTTTTGAGGCATTAACAATATTTGTACTTGCTTCGGTAAGTACTATGCATAGGAGTGTCGCATAAGGGTTTAATATGTAGTTGTACCAGCAATAATCATTTAATGGTGATGGTGAAATATACCACTCTACGAGAAAATGTTTGTACCAACTTTAGTTTGCTATTATAATAATCTAAATTTACTTAGTTATTTAGGTACGGATGAATTCTGAAGTGTAATATACAGGTAATAAAATATTTATTTCATTGCTCCTCGATATTCCCTTGCCATGTAAATGAGAAGTATAAAACGCAATCCTTATTTTCGTTTTGTAGTGCCGGGCTACAATTTTGTCGCAAGTTTTGGGGAGGTGCCGTATCAAATAAGGATTGCAATTTACTTTTTAACTTTCTTCACTGTATGCTTAAGATTAGCACCTGTTTAAGATTTTTTTTCCGATATACTTTTTTATTTTTATACTCTTCAATTACTTGTTTTATATTTTTCTACTCATCCAACACCCCACTTAATTCACTCTCCCGTACCGCAAATTTCTTAAAAAAAAAATTAATTCACCTTCATCCGTATTTTTTTTCCATAAAACTACTTCAAATTACTCTATTTTCATTAATACATTGGAAAATTTTTCATTTCACAGAGTGGTATTTTTTACCAGACCCTCATTACCTTCTTAACTCTCTTGAAATTGGTTTCAAGTGCATAAAATTACAGAAACCTGAACGAGTACACTCTCCCATTTCATACTGCCTACAGCAGGCTTCCCTGAAGTCAGTCACTGGACTTAATTCTGCATATACTGGGCGGCCTCCAAACCAACGATTATTCAAATCATTAACAGCACGTTCTGCATCTTCCTCTCTGCGAAACTAAAGAAAAATGGTAACATTCTTATGTCATAATTACTTTCTCTGTAGGTTACCTTTATATACACATTGCCGACTAGGTGATCTCCCAAATTGTCACATACATTCATTTCTTCAATTTCACCATATTTATCTTCACATTCAACAAATACATCCTCAAAAAAGTTGTCATAATGTTCCTGCATTTCCTCATCAGACACATTTGCTACCACTATGTAAATGAAACAAATAGTATAAGAAGTTTGCTTTTCTTAGGTATTTATTAATTAGGTATTAACTTACAGTGGCTTCCATCAGCTGATTTTGCAGAATTCTGGGGATTTACGTATAAATTTTGCAGTAAACATGTTTGAGAAAAAGTTGGTTTGTTGTGTATTCTTGAACAACGATCTCCGTGCCTGCAGGCACCTATTTTAAAATAAAAGGAGCAATTTACCCTGAAAAATTATGAATTCTAAACAGCTAGAACTAAACAAAAATGGAACAACTCACTTATCTTTTTCTGTACCAAAAATTGAGGCTAAATATTCAGCCATTTTCAGGTAAATTCACACTTCACAAGAAAATTCGTCAAGCCCAAGCCAAACAACTCCCCCAATAAATGCCCAAGCCACCACACTTCAACTACTTCAACACCAGCCGTGCAAATCAGTGCAAATACAAAAAAAAAACTATAAACTTTTTGACTTTTGACACTGGTTCTCAGAATAAGAAGATTGCTAATGACCACTGAGCAAAAACCCTCTAATGCTATATACAATGCAATTATTGTATTCTCTGCAGCGCCGGATTTATGGTAAGCGCCGCCCCAGGCCCCAAAAAATTGCCGCTCCCATCCAAGATACCATATTTAATTTTCAACAATTTTCAAAAAAAATTAAAAAACTACCTTAAGAAACAAAAATTTTATTCTTTAATTTTGTAGTGTTACCTACATATTAAAATAAAACAGTATTTCAATATTACCATATAATGTATAAATTTACATTACAAGCATTTGCGACGTACTTTTTTGTTAGAAAAATCATCAATAACCTCGTCGTAATTAATATTACGTAAAAGTTCTGATTCTATATGTAAAATTGCCAGGTAATTAAGTCTCTCATTTTCCATAGTTGATCTTAGATATGTTTTGATTCGTTTCAGTGCTGAAAATGAGCGTTCTGCCGAACAGTTGGTAATAAAAGTACATAGGAGTATTCTCAAGGTTATGAAGGTGTTTGGAAAAAGGTCTTGGACGTGCTTATCATAGATTGCTTTAAGAAGCTCTCTGGCGGATGGCTTTGGTGAATTTAAGCAGGTCTTTATGAATTCCCCAGGCCCCGAACGAGATCAGACTTGTCGGGCCGGCCCGCGGCATGCGGTAACTGCAGCAATGACAAATGGCAATGGCGAAAAATTAGACGAGCGCATTTGATTAAATGCGTGACGCGTTGTTGTCATTTTTCGTGAATCAAATCGGACTGCAGACTGTAGTTAGAATTTGCAACATTGCTAGTGATTTGCCGCCCTTATAAATTTGCCGCCCCAGGCCCGGGCCTTGTTGGCCTAGGCGTAAATCCGGCACTGATTCTCTGCCTCAATTCAGAATTCTGAGTACGTCATCGTGCTAGCCCACTCCTATCACTGAACTATATCTAATAACTATTAGATTAGTTATTAAATATAGTTCAGTTTCAGTGACTCCAAGTGGACAACTATGAGGAGTTTTCGGGTATTTTAGCGCGCTCTCTCACGGGTCGACGTGACATCGGCACGGTAACGGTGCGGCAATTGTCGAAATGATGCTGTGCCGCAATTTATTCTCAGACGGGTCTGTAAATTTATATCATAGATACCCAAAGGCTCCAAAAAGATGTCGTCGATTTAAAAATTATAAGACGAAGAAAGAAAAAATATTGGATTCATCCTTATCTTGAAATAAACATAAACTGCAGACTACATTATCTGCAGTAATTATAAAGGCATTCATACTTTTCGACCTCCAATACAAAATTTAGCCCAGTCGTCATAATTATTTTGGACACTTCAATCACTTCACTGTCAATCACGCCGCGCGGTACTGGACATATATATATTTTATCTATGGTACTGGACGTTTGCGGATAGAAAATATGCCGATACGCGGTATCTTGCAAGCATACAGAATCGAGACCGCGCCGTGTGCGGTCCGCAATTTGAATACATGGAAGCGACATTGGCTCTGCATACCGAAAACATACCGAACCGGTGTCGAGCCGGTTGCTGGCAACTGCTGCTCCCAGCCGGCACTGTTACCTGTTACTGCAACAAAGTCACAGGGCCAAAATAACTGACGGTGAAATCGCAACGCAACACATCCACAGTCCACAGACATATAGATATTTTATGGTCCGCAAAGTCTGTCTTTATCTATGGTCAGCGTGATATAAAGTGAAGTATACAATAGATATTCTTATAGATATTCTGTGATAGATATTCTATGGCACACACATCCATCTAGTAGATATATTCTGTGCATATCAACGTCAAACATCACTACTTTGACACTTTGTCTTGTTTTCAATCTGTCTTATCTTCGTTTTATTGGTTTTAAGTTTATTTTGTGTATTTCGTGTTCGTGTATACTAATTATTATACTTATATATACATTTAATACTAAGCTCCTCAAGTAATGTCTACTGTTGGTCCTTACACTCATCTTTTAAAAATTGCAAATCCTGCAGCGCTTCATGAAGTACCCAACTCTAAATAATTTAAGGTTTTTCAATTTATTATTTATTATTTTTTAGTTTTTACATGAATGTATAGATGATTTACTGGAAAAAAGATGTGCTAATTTCGAAAATTACAATAATGGAGACATTGAGTGGACAGAAGAAGACTTTGAGAGAGCCCGAACATATATTCAAAACTTGTATCGTCAGAGTACAATAGATAACTGCTTAGAGTTACCTAAGCATATGACCACAGATTTGCAAGAAGCTATTACACATTGTTATAAGATTAGAAAAAATGACATTTTTCAGATGTTAGCTAGAGAATGTATCTTACAAAATGGTCAAAATTTAGTTAATAATATAGACTGGAGAATAAAATGGATTCTGGGAACATCCAGTTTAGCTACTTTACAAGAACCCCTACTTCAAGTTGACTTTCACTGCAGTAAAAAAATTGGAAAAAGTGTAATTAAAAATACTATAAATTTTGAAGCAAAGTTAGAACAGATTGAAAATTTAATTGATGAATTAAGTAAATTTCAAAAACAGTTTTTGTAATTAGGTATTTGTATTAAATATTTTTGAAAATTATTATTACCGTGGCACATTTATAAAAAAAAATCATAATTAGGTATTATTATTTGTGTCAATACTAAAAAACTTACAAGTCTGCTGGAGAAAGCAGACTTGAAAGCTACACTTGATTCTGTTTCTTTAAATCTTTGCTTAGAGAAATCTTTCTTCGCCCCAGATCAATTTATAAAAGCATATGTCGACTATCCAGTGTTATCCCATAGTTGGAAGTGAGGTTGACCGTCAAATCTGTAGTTTATACATCTACGAAATTTTCAGTAGCATATATTATGATTTAGCTATTAATTTCACCTTTCTTTTTGCAAGGAATTTAATGCATTCCTTATGTTGAATGCATCAATCAAGGAATACACACTGTTAGCACTCTGTAAATGATAATATAAGCAGATTTCTCTAAAAAACTTCATGAAATTATTGTTGTTAATTCATTTACAACAATTTGGTGTATACACAAATTATTTCAAGAACAAAAATTGCCAACCACTTAATTTACATAGTGGGTGTGATAACATGAAATGTTTCATATCCACATCATACAACATCAATCAAAATTTTATGTAGAGAAAGAAAAAATGTGGGTTTCACTTTAAAAAACATGGGTCGTGATTTTTTTTTTTTTTTTTTTGTTATCCTGTATACATGAAAATTAGTTTAATAAATGCGCGACCAAAAATAAAAATTGTCAGCAATTTTAAATAAATTTATACCAACCTGTTTAGGCTGTACCTTGTATGTAAAAATATAGTGTATATCATACATACCGATATGTATCATATCCACACATAATACACAAAATTTTGTGCAGAAGAAGTAGTTGGTCACAAAGTTAATGCCCAAGATTACACATTCAAAGCAAAGAAATTTAGCATAGTGTGAGGAAATGCTAAGTAATTGGGATACTTCATAGTACTTATGTATTTTATACATGTATTGTCGACAGCGGTTGACCCCTCAGATAATTTTCGTTGTGAGCAAAATAAATATCAGATCTTTCAGATTAGGTAATGAAAATAAAAACGTCTTGTTGGGTTTTTGTTTTTATATAATCCTTACAACATAATCATATGGTTGGTTAATTTATTTTTATTTGAGTTGAAGAGTAATTAATTAATATTAATAAATAAATTAGCTTCACCGCTTCACCTATGATTTGTATTTTTAACATGACTCAAAAAGTTGTCCATACACTTCAGAAAAATTTGAAGCAATCAACACCTGTTTATAATAAACATAAAATGGTGGAAAACAACGTGCAAACAATGTTTTATTAATGTAGTAATTATTTCGTGTATATAATACAGCAGGGTGGCCCAATAGTGCATGGGCAGAGTATAGTTACGTTGCAATAACCAATAATTATCCTGTGTCAAACCCATTTTCACTAAGTGACACTAAGAAGCATTTTCTAAAATTATTTATGCAGTATGTCCATAAACTATAGTTGCACAATTTATAGCACAATTACTTCCCATTCATTAAAATATTAATAATTCATTTTGCATTTATATACCTCTACTAACTAAAAAATTGTATATAAATGTCAATTACTACATACCCTATTTTTATTCCACATTGTTGGGTTTGCGATACCTACCACCCTTTTAACCCTTTCGCTGCTGTAGACGAATTTCTTCGCAGTGCGGTTAACTGCTGTAGAAGCATATATTCGTCCAGTAAATTAAAATTGGTTCAGGCTGCTCTAACCCATATAAATTCGCGTCATATGGACAATACAAGATTAGACATTTAGTGCATGCTAAAATTTAAACCTCATAGCAATATCATTAAGTCAGTCGTTGATATGTTTTTGTGTATTTTAGATGACTAATAAAAATGTCATTAAAATACAGACTTAATTTTTTCACTAAAATTATAATCAAATAAATATTAAATAAATCAAATATCACAATAAATTGTAGAAATGGCATGAACTGTTGTAGACTGAACCATAAAATATTGTCGGACGATGTGGTTTCACTGTATATATACGCTTGTTGCAGCGAAAGGGCACTCTATATCCTTATAGTTTATCTCCTTCGAGGATTATATGATTATAACCCAGCAATATAGGTTAAAATTTTGTAGCGATTAAACCCTATTCCAGAATTCAAAGTAATAGTAAGTATCAAAGTAATAGTTTCTTTTGGGATTACACCACCTGTAAAATAACAAAAAGCAGGAAACCAAAAGCATACAAATTAAATATTCAAAGTGCAGTATCAAGGTTATTTAGACATATTTTAAAATATGGCATGTAATATTACAGAATTTTATATAAAACTGAAAAACTACTGATAAAATTTAGTTAATTTATCGAATATTATTTTATTGCTGTGCAGTTTATTATACAGCGGCTTTTTGGGGCAAACTTTGGAAGTTTGACTTGATACTGCACTTTGAATATTTAATTTGTATACTTCTGGTTTCCTGATTTTTGTTATTTTACAGGTGGTGTAATTCCAAAAGAAACTGAATTAACAGTACCAAATAAGTTACAGGCAGTACCCTCTTCCATAATAATAGTGTAGTCAATAAAAATACAATTCGTTACAAGATTACTTCAAAACTCTACTGAACCAAGGCGACTCGCTTTTAAACAATCTGGTATATTCAGATTTCCTACATATGTTAGCCAAACTTTTGAAAAGTATTCCTCTCACAGGGCAGGGTTATAATGATATGGCAACGAGATGGTACTCCTCACAATGCACTAGGGATGCATTCCGAAATATTGAATATGCTCAGTAAATTTCCCTTGAAAATTAAAAAAAAAAATGTTTGGTCCATTGCACTTCTCACAGGAGCTTTCTAGAAATACCAAATACAATGTATATTTTATTACAATTGTTATTCATATTACCAAAGAGCCATATTTTTCAAATCTGACATCAGCAATGCTTTTTAACTCTACAGTAATTTTTACCTTCTACCCTCAAATGTTTGCAATATCGTAAATATTGGGCGTATAGTAATAAATCAAACTTTCAAGTTTATGTAGGAAATTCAAAAAAATATTTATTCTTGTAAGTACTTTTAATTAATTACTAAACTAAGCAATAGAAATATTCATACCTTTTTTATGTGAAAAAAGTTGATCCTGTTTTTACTTTAGTTCCGTCTACACCTAGCCAAATTTTGAGGCTAAAGACCTTAGAAAACTGGTCAAAATTCAGGAATTTTTCAAAATTTCCCCCTGTAATTTCCAGAAAGTTAGAAGAGCCAAAAATGCTGCCAAGAATCCAAGACATCTGATCTAGCTGAATTTTCGCAAGAAATACATCCATTCTAGTCTTCCAGTGCAACATTAACAAAATCAGACAGCTCAGCATCAATAGATTTATTTTAACGATTTTGTAATAGCCTAATAGTTAAATATGAAAAGCGAGAAATAGGACACCCATTCATTTTCTGAAAACACAAATTTTTAACCAACCGGCATATATTTGATTAACCACCTTGATATTTTAACCCGGAGGAAGGGATAGGTTAGGTTTGAAATATAATAACACAGAAGTAGGAGACACCCTAATTATACATTTATATTATAAACACATTCACACATACATGGAAATTTTATTTATTTACCTACACACAGCCATTTTGATAAGTCGGTGAATAATAATGGCGAAATATCAAAGAGCTGTGGACGGAGAATATAGTTTCAAGTTGTTAAAATCAAAACTAAATTCTTTACTTAAAACTATATTAACATATTAAAATTTTGAGACACCAAACAAGATTTAAAATTAATTTCGTTGTGTAATGTACAAATGCTTTTTTTTCAATTTTCCAACCAACTATACATTAATATCGGTCTCACAGTCGTTTGGTATTAGGGAGGTCTAATTAATTTCACATATTAAATAATATAAACACTAATTTTTAAAATGTTTAAATAACGGAATTTGGCTCAAATGGCCAACGGTTACATAGTAATTTAGTCATTTTTGTAGTGAACTCTACCACCCTGTATGAAGAATATCAAACAAGTGCGAGCTAGCTGCCAAAAGCAGAAAATACATAAGCACACTGTATACTATAATGTAATTAATGTTAAGACAGCCAACTTGCTATTCTACACATTTATAATTTAAAATTTTTATCGTTTTTATACAATCAGACAAATCGCGCTTATATCAAAATTGTGTAATAGTTTTAATGCTTTTACAAAGCAGTATTAGATTTACAAATAAATCTATTACACAAACCTTGATGCATATTACCATTAGATATGTTTCTAGTCTAATGAAAGCTAAAATAAAAATATATACTTACAAATGCATTATCAATAATCAAAACAATTTGGTTATCTGCATTAAACAAGGTGATGAAATACATAGGATTTTTAAAATGAGAATTAATAAGCTCATCTAAAAAATTACTAAAAAAACAGTAAAGACTACACTAACTTTTTTATTTTACAATTGTATATGATAAAAAAGTCACTTTCATGACATATAAAAAATTGTCTCAAAACTTCCACTAAAGACAATATAAAATATTTAAGATAGGAGTATTAAAACTTTTCAACTTTTACATTTTGCGCTGTAGACAATCATATTTCTAGGTTCTAATTTAAATGGCAGTTTTGTTTTTCTTCTTTTGGTCGAAAACTACGGTCACTGCCAGGAATGATCCGTTAACTTTTCATTGTAACTTGCAATAAAAGTTTATGTATAAAAAAACATTTTAACTGCACAAAAATTATTCCTCCACTTTTGCCGGCCCCTGAAAAAAATAGTTACATTAGAATCAATTTAAAATGTTACAGATTTCACAAAACAAAAACCAAATGGACTTGTAGCATGCAAATTATTAAAACTGATTTTTTATACTTTCCTACATTTGTTTTTTAAATTTATCTGGCTAAGTACTTATAATATAAGAGCATCGAATTAGTGGAAATCATCTCAAGTATTAAACACATTTATTTTCAAATTAGCCAAGGAATTTATTGTAATGAGAGAAAGTTATCTCCAGTACGAATAGAAATGTTTAAAAAATATTAATATTGTCCATAAATGTAACTTCTTTCATTTCCAAAAATATGTTACTCAGAGTATTCTAACTTAGCAAAAAATTGGTAATCTGCAAATTTTGGATTTTCTAGTTTCACATAATATAATCCAAGTTAGTTTTTCTCCAAATTACCTCAGATAATAGGGTTCTACCATATTTATGACTTATTTGGCACATATTTCTACCTTAATGCATATCTATTTTAACAATCAAATAATAGCAATTATTTCACAAAAGAGTTGAAATTATATATTTTTATGATACAAGTAACTATTTTTCAGTTGTCCCAATTCCCTTTATAAAACTAAAAAGTTGCACTTCAAAAACGCAAACCTGGTAAATCTCACAAATGTGATACTGATAACATATCTTAGTTCATTAAATGTTTACCTTAAGATTGGGCTTTTGTATGTAGTTTCCAGTGGCGTAACTAGCATTAAGCGCGGTTAAGCACAGCTTAGGGGCCCGGGGGACTCAAGGGGCCCCTCGGGGCCTACGTTTAAAGATACTAAAAAAATTTTATATTTACTATGCCTAGAAATTTTTACACAAAATATCCAGAAATTGTTATTAAATAATTTTGTTTTCAATATTTGAAAAATGCGGGCTTTTTTCTAGCGCGCACAGTTGTGCTGTGCCGCACAGCACAAGTTTGTGCAAGTCTACAGTTGCGTAGTTGTCTAGTTGTCGGCGTAAACCGGGGGCCAAACAGCGTAACAATAATTACGCTGTTTGGCCTGTTTTTAATCACTATCACAGATCACAGAACAACATATACTATATACTAAACTGACCAAAATAAAATAAAAAAAATTTTAATGCTTTTTGTTTTGGACCCATGTGTGCGTTATGTTAGGGGCAAGTTACAATTTTTCTGGGGTTTTCTGGGCTTGTAAAACGCATGACCTTGATAATTTAAGAAAATTTTGCCTGCGGCGAATTTTTTTGCACTCGTTTCGCTCGCGGGAAGGGAGCCCAAATACAATTTTGCTTAAGGGCCTAAAATTTCTAGTTACGCCACTGGTAGTTTCAGTGTATTATCATATTTTAAGTACCGAAACATTAATGTCAAACTGGATCTAAATAATACTAACCATACTCCACAAAAAAGTTTTTACATTAATTATTCATGTACGTGGTTTACAGATCATTGTCAGTCAGGTTTTCAGCAACAAAAAAAGTGATGTACAGATTAACATTTTTGTCCTAGGCACTATTATATAAATTCATAAGATTGAAATAAAATGAGAAGCGTATATTCAGCGTCAATGACTTTCAAAATGCTTTTGACTCTCTTGAATTGAATGATACAAAAATTGAAATTTTAGAATGGTAAGCATGTTGACTCATACTCAATTACTCATGTTAATTCTCATTAGTTAGATGATATGGAAAATGCAGTATATTTTTGCATATTTGCATAGAGCGTTTCATGATTTTAAAGTTTTTAAATACATAGGTTCCTAGCTATAATAAACCATCTATTAAAAAGTGACCAAGAGTTATGCTAAGGGTTTAAACTGGTCCCAGATTTTTCTTTACACACTCACATTTTTTCATCGATTGAAATTTAACAGCTTTAATTAAAATTTAATTGAAACTTAAATATTACTCTGAAATATTGTTCATTTTATTAATTTTAATTGACGCATTAAGTCTCAAAGCAGATATTGAACTTAATATAGCAGCTTATAATAGGCTAAGAACTTATAATAATAGCACGTAAATCCAAGAAGTGTAATAAATCAAAGAGATTAACTTTTCAATGAATTTTTAAGAACATCAACACCAGAATACTTACGGTTATACATAAAATTGGCTATCAAACTTGACGTATAACCCCACACGAACCATTATTAAGCAACTCAAAACCAAGTTTGGTTTTAAGTCTGTTCATTTCAAATGGGCTTAAACCCGCAAAATTTAAAAAACCTCGTCATTTCTCGCTTATACAAATTAGTATTCTCTATAATAAAATATTGCTATTAACTTACTGCTTCTTCAGCGATTGCCTTATCTCCAGCTTCTTGTCGAATCTCACTTTCATTTGAAACTTCCTCAGAAACCTAAAAATTTTTTTTAAAATATATACAGCGATATCAAATTATAAGAGATCTTATCTTAATATAAACATCACTATATACATTTACATACGGATTCATCAACGAGGCCTAACGTTAGTCCGACTAGCGAAGGTTACGTGAAAAATTTGCGCCCTTGTTGTGCGGGTTTAAATAAAAAGCGTAATCGGCGCAAAGTTGGTTAGTCCGACTAACCCCTTACGTCCGTTTCATGAATCCGGATGTTAATATTTTCCTTCAAAGGCAAAAATAAAAAAACTACAGAAATATATTTGGTACTAATCTGTTACTGAGGTAAAGATAAAATCTCCTAAGCAAATTGTGAAATTTACACATTTCTCTATTAGTAAATAAAACAATTATTATCGAAAGAGTTATGCACATTTGCAATGTACTAAAGAACAAAAACAAAACATTGGAAATCAAGAAATACAACCAATCAAAGCAAGCTTTAGTAAGGTCCAACATGTTAATAATAATTTACGAGACATTCAGTTTTTTTGTTAGCACAAAAATAACCAATTATTTTGGAGGATACTGTATGTAAAAAAAACGAAGAGAATCAAGACTGTCTAGTCTAGGTTAATTCAAGGATCGTTCCATTAGGATTCACTATTCACCTGTTTCAGTGGTCCTTCTTTTACTGCTTGCGGGGAAACCTCATCAGTTGGTGATGGCAGTCCATTGGCATTCCCGTTTGTGAGGACTGGACTGTCATTAGGAGGATGGATATCAGAAACAGGACATTCGGGAGCAGAATCAGTTGCTATAGGTTCAGGAACTGAATCCACAGGGGGTAAAGACATTGGTTCTGCTAGATTTTCTGATATAGGTTCTGGTAGGGAGGGAAGAGATTCTGTTGAAATATCAGGTAATGATTCGGCGTTTATTACGGATTCGGAAACAGGTTCAGGAAACAGTTCACCTGCAGGTTCTGGAAGCACTTCTTGAGTTGGAGAAATTGCTTCTTCAGACTTTAAGCTAAGTGTAGGATCGGGAGAAGGCACAACAGGATCTACTAAACTTTCTGGTATAGAAACTGTCGCAGGAGATGGAGATTTTGGTAATAAAGGTGTTTCTGATACTAGTGCAGGGGATGGTAGAATAGTTGAAGGTGGAACAGCAGGTGTATCAGCTTTTACTGTAGGAACTTCTGAAGATGTTACTTCTTCTTGATGCAAGGATTCCGGCTGTGATTGTGTAAGGCCTTTCACAGATTCTTGATCAGTTAGAACTTCAGAAGATTTAGTTTCATTTAATAACACAGAGGGTTCAGCTGGAAGTTCAGGTAATTTTGCTACTTCAGATACATTTTCCTGTGATTCTGTTCCACCTTCAATAAGTAAAGGTTCCAATTGTTGTGGTGCTATTACATTTAATGGGATGAGGTTGGTTTCTGGTTCTTTGCCAGGTTCTTTTACAGTCTCAATTGGCACAGTATTATTTGAAATTATTGGTTGTTCAACTAAAGGAGAACTTATAGTGCCATCTAAAGCTGGCAATGAGGAATCTGTTGAGGGATTCAAATCAGTTTCATTAGATTCAGATTTAGGTGAGACAAGTTCACCTAAGATATTATTTGATTCTGGAATTAATAAACTATCTGATGAAACTGACTCTACCTTGCCTTCTACGACTGAGGCTGATTCCAATTCAGAAACACTTTCCACTACTGGGGAAGATGTTGCTTGGGGAATAGAATCTACACGTTGTTCGGCAATAATCGGTTCAGGGATAGTCTCAACAGCGGGAGCTGATAACGGAGTCTCTAAAGGGACCTGATCAGCTGGTAGCGCATCAGCTTTAGTGGATTCAGCAAATACCGTCACCGGGGAAGGAGGGTTAGAGGAAGGTAAAGGTGGGGGCACCTCTTCGCTACGCACCTCTTTGGTCTCCTCAACAACAGGAGATGGTTCAGTAGGTATGGGTTCTTCAACCTTGAGAGTGGGTTCTTCAATCTGGGGAGTGGGCTTTTCAACTGGTGGAGCCTCCTCCTTTACAGGGGAAGGAGCGGATTCGACAGGTTTTTCAACTACAGGTTCAGGAACTTTAGGTTCTTCTACAACGGGTACAGTAGGCTGATCTGTATCTGGTTTTGTTTCATCTTCAGGCTTTAGTAACTCTGCGGGTGGATTTACAACTGCTTCAGGTTTGGTTATTTCCTCGGTAGAAGCGTCACCATTGGTAACTTTCTCCGATTCCTGAGGAACCTTCTGCTCCTCAGTTTTTGGCACTTCAGAAGTTGGGGATGTTGCTTCAGCATTCTGAAATAAAAATATTCATGTAAACTCAACGGCAAACTAAAATGAAACATTTTGTTACAGAAAATTACATAAAAGACGTTAGGGTTTACTTGTGTTTCTTAATCCATATTCATTACACACAAAATTTTAAATAGTTAATTTCAAACTGTAATTTCCCAATATGTTTCTATTTTCAACAAATAAAAATATACTTTTATTCTTCAACTACCAACACCATTTCTGATAATAGTACCGTTTAAATCCTATCCTAACTCTATATTGATAAGTGTGGGGTATACGAGTACTTATCTCATTTTCTAGTTTTTATGCAAAAAATACTAACAAAACAACAACAAAAAACAGTGTAATATATATTAAAAATATATGTAACACTTAAGCAAGTAACTATTGTGTTAGAAATGCTGTAAAAACACAAAAACAGATGATTGTAACAGCAAGCAGGGCATGCACTTCTGTAAAATATTTTTCTTGTATTCTGTTCCTATGCGCATGGTCGGCAGTTTGCAGTTTGTTAAAATGACATGCAACCCCTACATATAGTATACACTATAGACGATAAAAATTATGTACTTAAAATCTCATTAGATAAAATGGTTGAAGAAACAATTTTCTAATAATTGTTTTCATATAGGGCGTATCCTGTCTTTAATAAACGCAGAATTTTGTCATTACAAATAATTGATATTACCTACTGATCTTGAACATGAACACAAAAAGTTAACAGTTACAGGAACCAACTTACACTGTGTAATAGTTCCGCCATTCTAAAATGTAATGGGTATGATTCCAACAGAGTCCTCCTCTGTCAAAGACAACTTAGATTTAAAGAGTGAAAATTTGGACACTGGGGTTTTTGAGTATGCTCTCTTCAAATAAAATAATGGCGTCCTCGTGACACTTCCGGTTATACCGAAAGTTGCCGTTAACTTTCTTATTTTTAAGTTAAGTAAGAAATTTAACTATTAAAAAAAATATATACATATATTTTTTCAAAATCTGCTGAGAATTCGTATAGGGAAGTTTTATGAAAGTCCTAAAATAACGCGTTGAATCCAAAAATGCAATAATTTATGGGGTATTCATTCCATTTAAAATAAGAACGTTAACGGCAACTTCCGCTATAACCGAAAGTGTCACGAGGACGCCAGTATTTTATTTGAAGAGAGCACACTCAAAAATGCAAGTGTCCACATTTTCACTTTTTATATCCAAGTGTAGCCTCCGAAATGTTCTAATGGGTGGTCACCGTGAAACACCCTGTATAGATAATGAACTCGTAAATCGACCTAAATATTTATTATAGTCAGATGCAAATTATTTTGCTGCGTCATTTGCTGTATACTCACCATTGAGTTTCAAGTCGATTGAGCCAATTTTGAAAATTTCATTAGGATAAAGGTGGCCCTTTGGCAGTACTAAAATAAGTATATACCTTCGGTGATTATTAAAGACAAAATCTGCTAAGAATGTGATGCAACTCTATTTGAGAAACGCATTCAACATTTTCAAATTTAATTCACGTGCTTTACTGAATTTAAATAACAATTATTAGTCTTAAATAGCTATGATGAAGTACGCCAATTGTATTAAACAAATTTTAATACCTAGTTGATTATGCTAATCATTGTTACGCCCTATTTCTACTAAGAAACTCTTTGAAGCGAAACATTAGTTCATGTAACTAATTGGATTTTAATATTCAAATCGTCGCATCAGATGGATGTTAATATTTTTTAATCTAAAACCTACGTATCACAATGATATTTTGTAAGTAGATTAGTTTCGAATAAAATAATACTAGGTAGGCAAATAAGTAATATATTATTTTTAAAAAGTGATTATAGATCCAAAAACTTATTGTTTCCTACTATTATCTCAAGAATATATGAAGGATTTAGGAATTTATCTAATATCTACAGGAAGAATACGATAGTTGACCATGTAATACACTCGGTAATATGTCATCTTGGACATGGTATATGATCAAGTTGACCATGAAATGGTCTACTCTATATTCGACGACCTCACTGATACAACTTGGTCATGTCGTGTGAAGCCGCCTTAAGCGGAATATATTGTTTTAGTAGCATCTCTCTTACACCCCTAATGTAATAGATAACCATTAACACCCGTATTAATATATAAAAAAAGTTCTTCTGGACTTCTAACCAAGCCGGAAATGAGTATGTTAATGTTCGGCCTCTAACACTTTCAGTTGTTTGGTTGATGACCATCTTGCAAAATAGAGAGATGAGATAACAGAAGCTCAATTCCTTATCGGAATTTCAGGTCCCTCAGAATCTACATTTAGAAAAATTAAGACTTTATATAGTCTTGCTTTTACAAAATAAAAAATATAAATAAAATTTTTATAAATTTGTGTAGCCTCCTGAATTTGAAATTAAATTAAACAGGTAGGTATATAACTTCTTTATAATCTTTGATATCCAAGAATATTACAAATCATTTGATGATCCTATATAGAAATAAATAAATAAAAATTATGCTGTAATTTGTGAGAAAAAATGCATTTGGTAAAGTAGAAAATGGTATTAGCAATCAAATTAAATAAAATCAAAAATAAAGTAGCTATATTAAATTAATTCCAATAAAAAATATTTACTGTCTGGTTAATATACCTATAAAAAATATTTTATGTAAAACAAATTACGTAAAATATGAAAATCAGATTGTATGGATTTATTTTATGAAATTACTTGTAAATACGTACTAACGAGTGCAAATTGAAGGACAATGATACCTTTTTCAAATTGTTACCTATACCAAATATATTAGTAATTAAAATTTCTTGCACATACAAAAGTTTAAAAAGTAACCACGGCTTTCGTGCGAAGTATAAATAATTTTATACCTACTGGCAATAAAAATAAATAAAATCCAAAACAATATAAAATAATTAAATTAATAAAAATATAGCTTTTCTTATGAGCAACTTAGTAATGTATTTAACTGGTCATATTATACGTACTATTTAATAATATTTTCTACCATCAAAAATCAATGCACTTATAATGTTAAATAAAAAATGTTAGTAACTACAACCCCGAATTCATAAATATTAAAGGAATGAACACTAGTAAATTGACTGAATAATACCCTGCCAAATTCCAATCGTCCGTAAGCGTTCACGACAACTTTAACCAAAAGGGCAATCACCAAAGATACGAAACCGTAATACAACACCGAAAGTCCATCTCTAACTAAAGTTACCTGGGCCTCCATAACGACAGAGCGAAAAAAATATGAAACTCGATTTCAAAAACTACCACACGGGAAGTCAAGTCGTGACTCCAAGAAGTCGTGGACGAACTGCTCCGTATAATAATCTTCTAGGCGCACTAGGGGCTCGTTCTCTTAACTTCTTTGGTGAGATTTAACTGTTCGAAATTAGCAATTTGTTAGTACTGAATGGGAGACCGCGTCGTTGACTGTATTTATAGTCTGTTCTTAGGCTTGGTCTCGTCTCACAGACACCCCATGTGCCGGTTTGTTCGAGTGAAGAGCCCACACGAGTAGGTCTCTCGTCGGTGAAGGAGATCGCGAATTCCACCGAGTCGTCTGGGAATGAAGAAACGTTTTTATTCCAATATTAGTCGGGTGTGAGCAACAATAAAATGTGCAAAATGCAGTACGACCGACACATTTAATTTACATTAATCTAACAGAATAGGCCATTTTACTCATCACAATAAGCTGTCTACAAAACGAATTTAAGAGCCTCTACAAGAATATTGATATAAAATAACAATTGCGTTTATTTGCTTTCTACGCATTGTTACCAATTTTAAATAAAATATGAAGCATTTACTAAACACTAAGCATCTTATTTTTAAACGTCAACATACACACGTTTTATATTTGGCAGAATGCGGATATGTTGTGGAAACGAATATTATATTTTTGTATAAAAGTAAAATATAATACTAATCAAATGAGAAAATGCGGAAGTTATTTATGAATAAAAATAAATACGGATAGAAATTTGTATTCAAAAAAGAATGTCAATGCTGTTTCACATTTGTTTGAGATAAAGAAAGGTGTATTGTATTTTTAGATAGAAGGCAGATTAAAAATGCATCGCAAATGTATCGTATTTCTCTACGAACAGATGATTCCTCAGGCATCATTATATGATTTCAGTTTTAAAAATATAAGCAATGCGTCCGTATTTAATGTTTATCGTAAAAACGGAAATAGTAACAATTTAAAATTGATATAAATCCTAAATATAACTTCTGTGCAAGGATTATGCGAATTCTATTGCCGGTTTTATGTCATTCCTGAATCCTGAGATGTAATAATGATATACAATACTTTTTAATCCCCATTTATCAATGAAACGATACAAAAATAGAAAATCATTGGATCTCTAAAAACTAAACTGCAATTTCTAACTAATTTCTCATGAGGAATCTGTTGCACCTCATTTCTGCTATGCTTCAGAACACTTCTTTATAAATCAATATAACTGACTGAAAAATCAGGAGTAAATTTAGCATAAAATTAATGATATTGCATAAAATATTCAATTAAAGTATGTAAGATAAATCCACACACGACTAAACTTTTAGGTGAAAATATAAAACATGCGATCCAAGTCAATCGCAACATGTAATATAATGAATCGATTAACCTAAATTGATTGCTCATGTTACTCTTTTGAACAAAAGAGTTAAAATTATAAATTAAAAAAATAGATTAAATATGAATGAAAAACATCCTACAGCCAAAACTATCGTAGGCACAACGAAGGTGGTAATTTTTACTACACCATCGACTTCCTTGTTTCAAACAATGTATTTTGCAAATATACTAGACTTAATTAATGCAAGAGTTTAATATATCAATGAACCTCTGTCAGAAGGCGTTAGAAATCTTGGAGACGCCTTCCTGCGACTATGTAGTGTCATATAATATATTGGCAACTCAAAATTATAGTAACCCGTGTAGTAAGTAGGTATATATTTATTTATAACCCTGGTTTTTTAAAATAATGAAATAGCGCCATTTCTAAAGAAGATAAATGATTAATTATTATTAAATAATTATTAATGGCTGGAGTAATGATAATTCTATTTATTTTATACTCATAAATAATAATAAAAACACTTTCTAATTCTGTTTTAAACCAATTCCTTCTCATCAAAAAATTAATTAATAATAATATATTATTCAACGAGCATATAATCAATAACAAAATTATGCTGTGACAAATGGTCATGGCTTACTAATAAAATGTTTTTAGGCGAGTAGGTAAATATGTGATTTTGCCCATTATTCACTACAGTGAATAATGAATCATTTTTCACTGCAGTGAACAATGGACAGTATTATTTTCGCGGTAACACTGCGGCATATACCTACATTATTTAAGAGTCGTGGACAAACATACTTTACTAAACTAAACACACTTTACTAGACTAAAACACACTTTCCTCTCGTGTGCATACAACATTATTCACCTGATGGGACAACTTTTTTGAAAAAATATAAACATATGTCGCAATTGTCAAAGTGGAAAAAAATTCCAATGTATTCCAATGTATATTCCAATGTAAAATTTAGTATTGTGTTTTCTTTAAAATATCATGTTCCGAAATACTTTTCACGAAATTGTCATTAATGCTAACTATCTGAGGAGCATTTGCTTGATAGATGAATGTTCCTTTTTCCTCTTTTTCCTTAATGGAAATGTGAACAAGCAGAATGTTAGATACTGGAGTCAGATGTGGATCCGAATCCACATTGGTATAGAGAAGGTCACACACAGTATCCTCAAAAGTTGAATGTTAGGGCAGATATCCTAGGAGATGACATCATAGGACCATTTAGTCCAAAATAATGTCCATGAGTTTTAAGGTCTTAACATAACGTATAGGACGGAACGCCTCCACATTATTTTAGGGAAGTCAGAAATTTCCTTGATAACTTTTATCCTAACAGGTAGATTGGAAGTCGAGGGCCTCTTGAGTGGCCTGCTCGTTCACCGGATTTGAATCCATTGGATTTTTTCTATGGGGTTACCTTAAATCTAAGATGTTCATTACACAACCAGACAATCTTTTGGATTGGCGGCAGAGAATTACCAACGACTGTGCATTTATCCCCAGGCAAACATTTCACAACTTGCGCCATGAAGTGTCTGATAGGTTTTCTACTGTCAGGAGGTCCAAGGTGCTCATTTTAAACAAAGTGTTTAGTTATTCCTATTAAAATATTGTATTCTTTATTAAACTGTTGAATTTGACTGATTTTTATTCATTTATAACATTACTCATAGAAGCGCTTATAACTTTAGAACGTATGGGCCGATTTCAATTTTTCAGACTAGTGTACAGAGAATTGAGAGAACTTTTAAATAATATGCAATACGTCCCACCTTATCATTTCAAAAAACTTATTGGACAGCACCTGTGGCGCCATGCACCTTTCATTTTAGGAAAATTAGTCCATTGTCAAAAAATAACACATTTTACATGATTCATTGGAACCTGAATTTTGTCCGGAATCCCTAACCCAATTAGTTCAAAAGTTAGCAAAGGGGAGGGAAGGACTTTAGACGCGCACCGTATATGTTTGACATGAAGAAAATTTTGACGTTACCTTTATTAGAAACCACATTTGGTTACATTATATATTATGTATTGCTCTTTGGTTTCCATGGCGGCTTAAAATCTCATGAGAATATACGCCCGTTTTACTCGATGTTTTGAGGTGGTAAAATATTTTATTCTCGTTTGTGTTAAAATATTAACACAGACCAAATTGTGATTGAATCGCTATTCCCGTTCGTGTAAAAAACGTATTTTCGTTATATCGCTTGAATATTTGCTTTACTTTTCTGAATATTGCTAACAACATAACGTTTTCACTACACTACCTACAATTTTTTCTCCCACTAGAAAAATATGGTAACTGTTGCATAATTCTTTAGTGACGTCCGTTTCCAATAAGTAATCTAGTTCTGCTAGTCCATTTGTATATTTTCTCTTAAAATATTTCCTCTATATCATAAAATGAATTTGTAAATCTCCACTATAGAAATTTTATATAGCTAGATTATACTAATTAAAATATGTACTATACAGTTATGTGTATAGCCTGAGTGATGCTAATATCTAAAATCACTAATCCGCCATTGATGTGTAAATAAATCTACTACCCTAATGAAAAGTTTGATAAATATTATAACAAAATTATTTAATTTTTATAGACATAGAAGTATGTTCTTGCAGAACATACTTACCTATTATCTGATTTTTCATTAAATCAACTGAGATATAAAGAAATATAGTGACGTAGGCGTTAATTTTATTCTCTGTTAAAATAATACTCATAAACACAATCCAGAACTTCTTACAGCCATACCGCGAGAGTAGATGAAAAATTATTAATAAAGGATACAAAAAATAAACAAATATATCAATATCTCTAGACCGTGTCAAAGGTTTAGAGTTTCCACAACACTATCATATATCGGTGCAAAAATATGCAGTTGCGCGGTGAGAAAGTACTTGCGTGTAAATAAAGAAATTAGCACTAAGTAATATAAATATATCTTCTATATAATTTGAATTTTTTATTGTAAAATTGTGTCAATATTTAAAGGAGGACTAAAAAAGGGACAAATAATTATGCAAAAATTCCTATAGTTTATTGTATATATACAATACCGGGTGTCAACGGATCTATTAGACAAGCCATAACTTCTAGAGTATTGGATGTATCAAAATGAAATTTGGTATAGGTAAATGGTAGAGGAAGAGGAAAGTTTTTGCATATTTTTCACGTTTAGGTTACTTCCGGTTTCACCGGAAATGGCTTCAATTTTGAATTTTTAAATGGAACACCCTGTATATTCTTACATATTTGAATTTCTGAGACAATTTTGGACTAGAAAATAACATTAAAACTTTTAAAGTATAATACTCGTATACGAATTTATTAAAAACTTCACTGAAGTAAATGTATTTTATGAGCTTATTTTTAATCCAATCACAATGAATTTAGTATCGTTGGATTCGCAAAAAAAATCCCTTTTTGAAAAGTGCTTGTCTAAAAAGTGTTGGCATTTGAAAAAAAAATAGTTAGATATAAAAAAGTAATTTTGCCAACTTGTCTCATTCCTATCTACCATACTAATCACTAAAACTTTGCGATTACATTTTTCTGACATAATCTAAGGCCTACAAATTAGTTTGCGCTCAATCATGGCCACCTAGATGCAATATTAAAAATGGCTCTAAAAAAATCAAGTAGGCGAAAAAACTTTTTAAAATGTCATTTTCTAGTCCAAAATTGTCTCAGAAATTCAAATATGTAAAAATATACAGGGTGTTCCATTTAAAAATTCAAAATTGAAGCCATTTCCGGTGAAACCGGAAGTAACCTAAACGTGAAAAATATGCAAAAACTTTCCTCTTCCTCTACCATTTACCTATACCAAATCTCATTTTGATACATCCAATACTCTAGAAGTTATGGTTTGTCTAATAGATCCGTTGACACCCGGTATATATGTCTTGTTCCTTTTATTTTAAAAATGCTTTACAACAATCGTCTCTTTAGTGATGACATGTGACGTATTATGATGCGACAACGAGTTAAAATTTCCTAAGTGTATTTACTTGATATTCACACTAGTGACGACGCCCAATAAAACACTCTACGATCTCAAAAAAAATTTAAAAATAAGTACTTTTTAAAAAATTCATATCTGAAAAATCACAAGTAATCAAGTCAAAATCTACCTAGTAATAATTTTGTGTTAGACGCACCCGATATAGGATTCTATTGAATTTGGTACAAGTTGTCCTGCATAATGACCATGTCGGGCGTATTTTCAAAATTCAAAAAAACAAATTAGACTTCGAGATGAACGCAACTTTTTTCGTTGTTTTAATATGATGTAAAAAATAATTGTACTTGAACAAAAAATGGATTAATAATAATTAATAATAATAAAATACGAAGTATAAGTACGAAGGATAATTACATTATTTGGCCGCAGAGCGCATCCCCATTTTTTGCTAGGTTTCAAATCTAAAATTGTATTTTAAAAGAATCCCAATACCTATTAGTGCATGTGTAATTACTTATTCGGGGATAATGGTAATTAATACCATTCATTATCCCCGAGACAGTGTTTCTAACAATATTAAAAGTCAGCCTTACACATGTGTGTTTTGTTTTAAGATCGCCACCCACCTATGTTTATCCTAAATTTTTAGACGTAAATGTGGAAAACTGCGTAGCCGCGGGTGACATTACATGCATTTTTTGAAATAACAGTTTGTTGTAGAAATTTAATTTTACTACCAAGGCCACTTATTAACGTTTCAGGGAGGAATGCCAAACAAATTAACGCCAGACAGGTGCCGAGGATATATATCCACAGGCACATTTTAACCACACCTCCACACCCCTTTGCCACCACGTACTGCTCCGGTGTAAACATTATTGCGTATACTCGTTGAAAAATTAATAATAGAATGTTATATCGGTTTGTTGTTAAAAATAAAACATATTTTTAGCCACCTTAGTAACCGCATAAACATAAAAACTATTAAAGAAAAGCACAAAATGTACCTATACTATAACATAACTGCAGTTACTAGTGACCTTCATAAACATTCAAAGTAGTCAAAAATAGTAAATTAGGAGGCCACCGACGACTACCTATTTATTCACTCGCTAATCCTCCAAATTCAAAAAGAGCCTCCGGAAAGTAATTCGAAGATACAGATAGGAGAACATGTAGATACACTAAAATAAAATTATGAGTTATAAATACTTATCGGTATCAATAAAACAACTATTATAGATGATAGATGAGTTTTGTCAAGATTTTGTAAATTTTTTGTCACCTTTATAGTACTATTAGTAGCGGTAGTACAGTAGTTTTACCACTAGTTTCGAAGCTCATCGATAACTGCACCGAGAGTATTAATATATTTTTGACAAATTTATATAATTTCGGGAAGCCCCTACCGCTGACTGTTCAACAGACCTATTATTTTTAATGGACGAGTTTTCTTTTAAAAAGAAATATATTGAGACATATTGGAATATTTTTTAAGCAGATATTATAAGGTTCAAAAAAATACTCACATATATGAATACATATTCCTTTCGAAATTGATATCTGCCCTGTACATAACACATTATATAGCTTACCAAAGTTCGGCTTGTAGTTCGGTTCACCTTTGCTAGTGTTATTAAAGTCATAGGTACGATGTGGCCATAGGATAAAAGGTATATGGCAGGTGTAGGGATACATGTTTGCAAACCGGTCCTATTAGGACTCAACATGGAGGTGAAAATAAATTTAAAAATTGGAGTACGTATATATAAAAAATTATACAGTTATTAAAGCATACAGCGTGTACAATCAAACATATTTATTCATTATTTATTCCAGGTGACTAATTCTTATGGATATTAGGTCGTCAGTTGAGTATTCAAAGAAAATTTTTAAAATATCTTGTATTTTTTGTAGATGCTGAGCTGCGGGGTCCTGGAGAAAAATTAAATTCTCTAAAATTTTTACTTACCAACTGAAGTAGAAATTTCTAAGCAGACTCTAGTCTACTATTCTAGTCTAGTTAGTAAGTAGAAATGTCTACTTAATATGAGGTAAATCCAGAACATATTAGTGGCGTTCGGTAATTACCTCAGATTGATCTTTTTAGTTCGTATCGTTCATCAATTACATCTAGAGGTAGGGGAGGTAAATCTTGATCGTTCAGAAATTAAATCAGATCGATCAGAGCAAGATCTGTTTGCTCGAAGCATTTCGGCCGAGGAGAAAAATTAATCTGAATTTGTGAGGTTGTGGTGGTCATGGTTGTCAATTGTCATTGACTTTTTGAAGTTGTAGTTGGTAATTTTGTAGTGTAATGTTCCTAAGAAGTCTCCAAATTTTTCCGCAGACATTCTAAAATGTTCTCTAAACTGCCCGGCAGAAAAAATTTGGCACAGTTTCTTCAGCGAAGTTTTCATTTTTTTCCAAACAATTTGTAACTATATTCTTCATCTTCATCTTGAAAAATTATTTCATATCCTTGTACTGCATTTAAAATGGTTGATCTTACAATATTCATTATTTAAGAAATTCGAAATGGAATATAAACAAACCGTCAACAAAGTCAAAACAGAAAAGGTGAGGTTATATATTATGACTTATGGAATCGATTTCGTTCATTTATTTTCTATTTGTCCGTCTCATCTAGAATCACGTGACTGTAATCTCGTCGCATCCGTGAGCATATTACCGAACGCAACTATTGTAGGCAATCATAAATACTGTAAAATCTACTAAAATGACTCTGAAGGCCCAATGGTTGTTTTATGTTCTTCTGTGGCAATGTGACGGCTAATAAGTTGTTTCTGCCCAAATAACACTGACGTAAATGTTCTCAGGATGTCCGAGGTCATCGGACACTCATCCGAGGACATCGTCCTCAGGATGTCCTAGAATGTTTAAAGGACATTGGTAACTACCTTAGGATATCCTAGGATGCAATGGCGGTGGAAGAGGATCTTGCACCCCTAAGCAGATATAAAAAGTGGACCACTTTTTATAAGTTTGGATTAGGGTCCTGAAGGCCCTCTCTAATAACCTGGTCCCCTAAGCACCTCTTATCTCCGCTTATACATACCACCGCCACAATAGAATGTCCTGAGGATGATGTGTGTTACCTGAATGGGCTAGGTTCTTAGAAAAGTCACGTCGTTAGCTCTGCAGGTCTTTGTGATTTCTTAAAGCATTTGCATGGGGTGTTCAAGGTCTTCAAGGTCGCTGCTTGGATGACATACAAAGAAATGAACTTTAAAATGGTTTGATAATTCATATGGAGCATTTAACATGCACAAAGCAATACGTAACAGAAGTCACATGTATAAAGAAACAATGGTCGATCCAATCACAATCAAAATTACCAACTTGTCAATGGCCACCTCAGCCACTTTACTCTCCGTGACTATCCGACACCACCAACGATTTTTATTGCTTTAAACCTATTAACAACTTCAATTTTATAAGTTTCTTCCTGTCAATAATTTCAAATTTGTTGGCAGGTTTACTGCCCCATAAATAAAATATGTACTTATGGGTTTATTGCACTTTAGACAAAATATTTACTATTACATTCAATTTTTTACGTATAATTGTATAATATTAAACTGTGACATTATTGAAGATAAAGGAATCTGGAATCCTAGTACAAATTCGGATATGACTGCATAAAGTATGATTGATTTGATATCGTGTAATCTCTAGAAAACATCTAATAAAAGTGATTATTATTAATGTTATTGTATTTCGTGAACAACTGAAACGAGTTCTTGAACAAAATGTCAACTGACAGAGTAGATAGATTTGAACAGTGTTTATCTCTTGATAAGAATAAGAGGGTAATTTTTCTTACGTAAGAGTACTTACCCTCACTTTAAAACTATAAAAAGTTGACCGCCCTGTAAGTGAATTATGGATATCTCTCAGAAAAACATCTAATTCCCGCCCACTCCTGCATACACTTTCAGCTTTGATATTCTTGTACCTGCACTGAACTACGGTTAAAATTCAAAAGGGAAAAAGAAAATAAAATACCTATCTAGTCAGCTAGACTGGCTCCGCGAGCCAAGCCTGTCCAACAGGTTGGCCTTTTTTCATTCTATTCTGCATCGCCTTGGCCATGCGAGCAATTTGCACCGCGAATAATAAATAAATAAATTGTAATAATAAATTAATATGAGGAATGTCACGCAGTGGGTTGCAGCAAGAGGTCGATGTGCACATATGTGCATGATAAAAGGTCTAAGCACTTTTTCACTTTAACTATCCTCCTTCCCCCAAGAGTTGACCCATGTTTCTTAACAAGAAGTTTAACAAACTGAATAGGTATGTTATGTTACTGATAGATCAACTTATACATTTTACATTACATTTACATACATTGTATCAAGTAAAACCTGTAAAACAAAACAAAGATAGATAAAACCAAACTCTGCCAAAACAAAGCCGCAGACAAGAAGAACAGTAATTTATTGATTAATTAATACGGTAATACCAAAGTTTACAGAATATAAAGTTTACAGAATAAAACTATAAAGTTTTACTCCACTCTCCATCGGAACTTTTATCTTTCGAGATCTCCTCGTTACGGGGGGGGGGGGGGAAGACGTTACAAACGTAGTTCGCGCCGAGAATATGTGATTGACTAGGGTTTTCCAAAAGTGCAGCAATGGGTAGGTACTGTGCGTTTCACGAAGTTGTATCCCGGATTGGAATGTTCGGATTGTCAGGATTCGCTGGCAAATCCTGTGCGAGACTGGCACGCGCGCTTAAATCACACCACTTCAATTAGTAGCGGTCCGTAACCGAGATGTGCCAATGCATTGAATTTAACTAATAACATGACGACGCTCCATACGTTGGAGATATATACTAACATTCCAATCCGGGATACAACTTCGTGAAACGCACAGTAGTTGATTAAGTTCAAAAATATATCTTTTGCAAATTACTTATATTTAAATTGGATCTGTATAGGCAAATCAAAACAAAATTGGCAATAAAATGTTATTTAAATATTTCAGAAATCTAAACTATCATTTACCTACAAAAATCACAAATACTGTAATATTGAAAGTTTTGTATTCACTTTACTGAATGCTCTTCCAGTTTTTATATTTAGATTAGCAAATTTTAGTGTAAAATAAATACGGACTCTACATAGTATAAACATTAAAAATAAGTTTTTACATGAATAACTAAAAGTTATATTTGCGAAATGATTTTTGAGTGTTTTCGTGACTCAAATTGACTAATAAGAATATCTTACTAAAAAAAATATATTCCACGATTTTTCTAAAGGGCACAACTAGTCCACCTGATGTGCTACCAGAGGATTTAAAATCACAGAACGTGGTTTTTCTGCCACTGAAAGTGTTGGATTTGCTAAAATGGCTACAAATTTCACAGAAATTATGTAAAAGATATTTTCTTAAAACATATCCGGTTACACGCATTGAGGGACAACTATCCACAGTAAACATTAAAAAAATTAAAATCCATTCCAAATTACATAGATAGGCACAGCAAGTATAAAATTCAAAATTGGTAATTGAAAAAATGGAAAATATTTTATGTTAGTAGGTCTTATTTGTATACATATACCCGATGAATTAAAGGATTTGCCATAACATTATTATTAAAAAATTTAAAGATTTAGTTAGTGTATTAATCCATAAATAAAAGCCGGTAATGAAAAGAACAATAAAAACAATCTTCGATAGGTTACTGATAAGAATTGTGCCTTAAAACAGTTGTAATGTTAAGGGGCCTACAGATCAGAACGCACATCAAAAGACCTCATAGGACCAGAACCCTTCTGCGGCATAGCGAAGCCATGTCCATGGAGGAATGGATGAGAAACAAATCTCGAGAATGGTGGAGGAATCCGCCACAACTGAGACAGGCTATTCATTAAAGAACGGACGCTTAAATTCACAGCAGATCTGTTAGGCTAAATAGGCACATGAATCTTATGGGACAGTCAGACTGAGATTTCAAATACTTGGGGAAGGAAGATCAAGAGCCAACAGCTACATGGGAGAGCCTCTATCAAGGCTGTGGAGTCTAATGCAAAGGACATAGCTGGACAGAGTGCTCTAAATAGGTTGGGAGTGTCACAATAGATCTTCTAGGTCGCGGTGGATTAGGCCAGGGATTAATCCAATCTAATCTAATCTAAAAATCTAAGGGGCCTACAGACACACGAGCAAGTATTAGTACATGAACGCACGTTCATGTACGCGCGTTTATGTGTTTGGATCCTGTAAACTCTACACACTATAGGTACTTGTGTGCCAGTATTGTACGCGTTTGCAGTTGTTTATTTTGTCAACAGTCGAGTGAAAATTAATTAAACTTATTAGCAGTGGCGTGCGTTTGTGCTGTAGAAAAAAGACAGCAACAATTAAATAAAAGACATCGGCCACGAAGGAAATGGGTGAAAGAATGGCTTTTGAAGCGGAATGAATATACTCATATTAATTTCCTTGAAGAGCTACGATTAGAACCTGATGACTGGCGAAACTATCTTCGCATGGATGAAGATAGGTATGCTACACTCCTAGCGTAGGGATTTCTTAATCTTTTACAAATAATAGATCATAATACACTCCGGTACCCGATTTTTTCGAATCTTGCATTTTTTTTTTTTTTGTTTCTCCACTAAAATTACAACAAGTCTATTCATTTTTGTTTTAACCGTTTCTTTTGTGGCATCTTTCTCAACTTCAATTCAAGCACGAACAGTAAACATATCTTTTAACGAAAAATTTGTCTACACACTGGCGAACATCAAGGCGCGTACATCGAGGTGCGTTTATGTACTAATACTTGTTCGTGTGTCTGTAGGCCCCTTTAAGTATCACAAACGAATTATCGCTATCGCTATCGCCGCGGCGATAGCTCAGTCTGTTAGGTGCTGGGTGATAGCCTGTGACTAACAGAATGGGTATATTGCGGCGCGAGTTCGAATCTCGCCAGGGGAGAAATGGCACCTCTCCCAGAGAATGGTTGCGTGTCTGCGTTTTTTCATGTGTACCCTCCCTCTACACAAGCCTTAGGCTTTCAGTAGGGAGGTTGTCCATTTCTGTGGTGTGTTTTATGTTTTTTTTTTTTTTAATTACCATGATTTCATAAATACTATACGAAACAAAAATGTCATTCTCTGGACTTGAATAATTATATTGAATCACACAACATTCGACCTACTATTTGAAATTAGAAAATAAGTTAAACATAAGCATGCGTGCCACATTTTACATGGAGGTTCAAATTCAAATAAGCTGAAATAGAAAACGTTTAATGAGTAATAACTTTAATAAATCGTTTGTAAAGCAGATGGCTGTTACAGCGTTAAATGAAAATAAAACAATAGATAGGCAACGTAAAACACTTATGTTTTTCATAACATAACAAAGGTTATTGGTTATGTTACTGTGTTATTTTACTTATTCATTATATAATGTAAGCAATGTTAATGTAATGTATCCATTTACTGACCATATAAAATGATAATTTTAAACGGCTTAAATTGTTTTCTATCGTCACGTTCCCCGACAACATTGCGTGTAGTGCATTAGGTATTTATTTTTGGAGACAGTTCCAATCAGTTCCAAATATAAAACTGCAGTGCACACCCTTTACAACATAGACCAGCTATATATAGAAAGTGGGGACTTGACACTAATAGTAACAGAACCCCATTTTATCTTTTCAAATTACTAGGAATTAGTATACCTAGAGACGAATGTTCCAAATTTATTCTACTGCCTATGCTTGATAACAAAATTTTAATCATCTTTCATAATAGTACGAGTTCAGCCAATACCATCCCAACTTCCCACCTATATTCTGTATACTGAAGGCAGAGAGTATTGAAGGGTAGACTCTACTGTCAAGAATATGAAAAAAATTGCAATAAACACGCCTAATTTAGAGAGATACATGTGTTTTATATTGATAATAAAATGTTTAAATATGTAGGTATATCAAAAACCATTCGAGATTCAAAAATGATCCTTGGTTTTCTTAGTTTCTAAATCGTAAGGAGCCGATGGACAAAAAAATATTGCCATACCAATGCCATATTTTACTTCACGACGGCTACACAAACAGCTACATTTACGTGTTAATATATTATTATACAGGGTTATTCAGAACTTATCTCTAAAACTTTGAGGATATGTGCATCCTTCAATAAGAAATCGACATCACCAAAAAAATTTATAATAAAAGTCTTAGGATTTCCCGTAAACAATGTTTAAAGTTATACCATTATAAAGGACTACGTGGATGGGCAACTGTACTTCAACATCTGATATACCACATTCCTACAAAAAAACATTAAAGCAAGTTTTTGTACCTGGAACGCCTGGTTAAGACCGAGCGAATAGAGTTGGAGTGGGGATAATATCTCTATTGTCTATCAGTCATCAGTCTATCTGTGTCGCTCTCTCAGTGCCAGTGTTTTATTTATCGTAGGAGTGTTAAACTGTAAAATTTTCAAAATGGCTCATGTGTACAGTAATGCTGAATTAATGGACATGATTTATGTGGCGCTTACTACACGAAGCTCAGTTTTATCCGTATCATATCCAGCGTGTTCAAGCACTGTTACCAGCGAATTATCAGTTTCAGCATAACAACCACTCAGCGGTTTTGTGAGTGGTTGTTATGCTGAAAATCCCCAATTTACTGCTGATGTACTAGTTACAGATGAAGCTTTGTTTACTCGAAATGGAATACAGAACATTCACAATACACACGTTTGGGCACTCGAAAATCCGCACGCAATTCAACGAAATCACTTCCAACACCGTTTTTCGAACAGCTTTTGTAACAAGGTATGTGCAAATTTTTTATAAATTTCATGTTTCTAATACTTAGTAATCAAGTAACGCAATTCTTCAAAATTAGTGTAGAAAATTTTATTCATTTTAAAGACACGTCACTTTGGTCACATCTACCTATCTTTCAGTTTATTTTATTTAAATAAAAACGCTGCAAATCTTTTTTGCGCCGGGTGTCGGTATACTCAGAACTTCTGAAGTTTTTCTCGTGCTATATGTCACATCGACAATTTGCATTGTCAGTCCCAAGGTCACTCCATTACAGTGGACCAGTATCCAGAGGCGTCCAATTAAAAATATTTAAATAGATTTCAGAACCCGCCAAAAAATTTTTTTTTTGCACTACCACATTTGTACATGTATGTTGAACATCCTTAAATTTTATTATGGATAAGTTCTGAATAACACTGTATATAATATTTAGGCTCCGTTGCGGTTTTCTCAATAGTCTTTCAGATCCCATTTTGACACCCTCTGTTGCTATGGGTAATCAGATATTTTTCATGAAAAGAATCACTAACATCCTTGTTTATATAGATAATATTAACAAGACTAATAATATATAAAAAATAAAATACATAACTGGCTAATATAAATCCAAAATGGATAGTGTCTAGTACACAGATATAACGCAAAGCGATTCAACATGGGCGTTGCTGCATCGCCAGGTAATATATGAATGTTAACACTTAATTTTTACAGAACAATTTATAACACATATTATAATCATTTCAAAAGCTAGTGTATGGGATTTGTATTTTGATTTCTTTATAGTAATTAACCCCTACCGATTGCATTTTATTTTTTTATTTTTTTCAGATAATTACTACTACCGCTCAACTATGATGATGCTGCTGATGATGATGAATGCATGATATACTGAGCGCGCAAAGCAACCGGTCGGTCTAGAACGCAGTTCTCCATCGAAGCGATTCAAACCGATGCAAAAGAACGAAGCGTATGGCAGCCTTAATCTGTATATATTTGCATTTAAAGGCTGTGGATACTACAAAGCAACTCGAGTAATATTGAGGCAGGTCGTAATGTCGTTCTATTCTAGTTCTGATGTCTCAACTCACATCACAGACAGACAAAGATAGACTTTAATGGCTCCGGGTATCGTCTGATCGTCTACATGAAAGTCGAAAGTCGAACACTGCCCATATACTCCTAGAAACGAGGCGAGTGCGTTACATAGGCAAACATATTTACATCGATACTCCATTGTGCTTGCCAAGCATTGGAATACTAATTGAGTAGAGAACTGCAAAAAGCTAAAACATTTGCTGCTGAATTGTGGAGTGTAAATGAATGATACCGGGCACGGTACAACGGGTAAGTGCCGCACTCTCATCGCATGCTTAGGAACTACGAGTTTGCATGTGGCGCCCGTCTCCGTCCGGCTACATGCTATAATATATAAAATATGATTGCATTCTCAAATTCATTTTACCAAACGGAATTCAACTGCACCCTATCTAAAATATTTAATTCGAGTAATAATGCATCAATTATATTTACACGAGAATAGCTTTAAACAACTGTCTTTATTTTTTTATTAGATCATTTATAAGTTGTATAGGTTTCCTAAGTACCTATTATACTTATTATGTATATAAACAAAGGAAATTTTTGAGTAATCTCTAAACAAAAATTATAATAGTAAAATTAAATATATTACCTGAAATTGAAATAATTTACTTCTAACATCCCTATTTACTTGGCAATTTTGTCATTCTCTCAAACATATTAGTATCTTTTTATTTAGTTAGAATGAACTATAAGTTTCTTTCAATACACCTGATTTTATTAGATTATGTATCAAATAAGTTGGAAAAATATTTCTAAAATTGTGTAGCTTAAGAGTAATGTTGTGTTACATAACAATGAAGAGATTTTTGGCAATGTTTATTACCTTTACTCTCGAGTATTGAGATGTTTTTTTTTAATATACGAATATCTGTTTTACAATACCCATACATTAATATTGATGCATGTTTACTTACTGCCAATAGAAATGTACTCATTCATTTCTGTTAAATTTTATGTTATCTACTATATTCAATACAAAAATTTCAATTAAATCAGAAGTGATACAAATAAATACGTTTCTACTTATCTTTTCAACATAAAATTTAAATCGCACGATGGGAATAACTATAATCTAAAGCTGAACGTACATATCTAAAAAATAGACTCAAGAACTCACAATAAACACTGAGATATAGGATCACCCTGTAAATTAAATATTCTCGACATTGAATACTTATATATCCCTTTATAACCATACAATGTTAAAGTCAGCAAGGCAGTGCAGACGATAATGGGAGTGCCCCTCACAATGTACACGCCAAGTTATGAGTCACACTCGCTGAGGAAGTACTAAATTGAATAAGGAACGGGAAAATT
Organism: Pogonocherus hispidulus; assembly: GCA_963924545.1. NCBI lineage: Eukaryota > Metazoa > Arthropoda > Insecta > Coleoptera > Cerambycidae > Pogonocherus > Pogonocherus hispidulus. Next base: position 19,667,484 of record OZ004696.1, read on the forward strand.
CTTTGTTTTATTTTAAACTTTATGCGTTACTAAGGTATTTTACTTACCTTACGGTTACAGGGAGCGATTAAAATATGACAATAAAAATGCTCTATTGTTTAACAGTAAACATACCCACAAACTGACACAATATGGTGAACTTTCAAATTAACAGCAGTAGTAGGTCGTAGGTATACTGTGCCAAGGAACCACATTCGCAAATTTTAGTGGGTCGAATTACTTTCATTTCTCTGAATATATTTCCAGTTGTCCGGTTATGTGACATTAATAAATTGTGCTACGAAACTTTATCTCATAAATATTTTATTCAGAAAAAGATAGGTCTAAAGGAGCTTTGTTCTCTTCAGTTTTTTTTTTTTATAAAACTGCGGAAATATCGTACGAGAAATATGAGCAATGAACGATTAAAGCGGATGCAAAATTGAAAAATGCTGAAAATGTTTATTAAGTATTTCTAATTTTTTAATTCGATCGATTCATTATGGAATTACCATTGTGAACGTGGTGTCATACAAATATTGAATACAATTATTTGACTCCATTTTGAAACAAAAATTACAGAATGCTCAATCTTGAATTCTTATTAGAAAGTCCCTAATCCTTTCTTCAAGGAAGCTCGTATAATTCCAACTGTATTATTTAAAACTACACTAAATTCTTTCTGATTTTAATCTTATTTATGTGTACTTAATATATATGTTATTATAATATAATAACATATAATATTTTCATTTACACCATTCCAGCCAACTACAGAATCCCTACTGAATAGATATATCTTATATTATAATATGTTACTTTCCAATTATTATGTTCCCTCTAGAAATAAATAAGATATGCAGGCCAGCAGGCCAATAATGTAAAATAGCGTATAGATTCTAAACACGCTTTTGGCCATAAGTACGAATCATGTGCATCCATAGTTCAACCAATGTTAAAACTACGTTACTTTATAGAGAATAAGAATGAAGTAATGTTTAATTTTAATTTAAATCGTGAAAACATTGATAAACAGCATGAAAAACCGTGTATTTTAGATATTACATTAACTTACTCCATATTTCGTTATTAGAAAGTTTCACTTTCATAAATCTAAAAAACATAATTCGCTTTTTTGCGCAAAGTCAATCAATAGCTAGGCACTTATATTAAAAATGAATTATGTAAATTTACTCCAACTTCTCTTTCAATACTCTATCATTCACAAGATCGTTTTTGTTCCTACGGCACTAAAACAAAATAATGTGCAATTTTTATGCACTATTTATATTATTCGTTTAAGTTATAAAAAAAATTGGTACAAATTAAATTAATTGATAAAACCTTTGTTTACAATGGGATTAGTAATACTGGAAGTACTGCTTTATAAAATAATGGTATAATTAATTACTCATACTGGGCAAACAAAATTGATCAGAAATTTTTTAAGTGTTATGATTTACTCTTTGGTATTATCATAGACAAACCTATTTTTTATATAGGTACGTCACTTTTAATGATAACGTGTCTATCTATATAATGAAATTATGTGTTGAATCTAAACATACGGAGTGATATTAATAAAGATATCCCTAAATCCCACTGAACTGAAATCCTTACATAAAGAAATAGCCCCTATCTAAATTAGAATAAAGCAACCAGATGAAACCTTAAATCGAGACAAACAAGATAAATGTTGGATGTCGGACTACATTGCTGGTGGTGAAGTAAATCGCTAAATCAATTATTTTACAACCTCGTCAACCTCCTCAGGTCTTACTAATTTTTTCTCAATGACTTTAGTTAGTTACTTAAGTCGTATTAATAGACATGCATTTTTTATAGGTTCGGTAATGTCCAGCCCAAAAATCATACACACGAGGAGTTCTTATTCTGGCCCTCGAGAGTCGAATCTCATGGAGAATCTCAAGATAATGTGGTACTTATTATCTAGCTACACCTGCTTGTATGGTCGTCTAGTTACTAGCTATTATCACAGAGGACACAGACCAGAGGCGAAAGCTTGCGGCGGTGTCTTTGATGTTTAATGGCCCATGTTCGATACCAGTTACGTCTACACTGAGAGAAATAATTGCTTAATTCTAACAATACCACCTTACTATAGGTACTCTGAAAGAAGTGTTTAATGATTATCGTTAAAGGCTTTTGTAGATTAAGTATATCAATACAATAATTCACCTTATGTAATGTAACTAAACCACAGAGGACCTAGAACAGAGACGAAGGCTAGTGGCGGCGTCTTTGATGTTTAATGGCCCATTTTCTGTACCAGTTACGTCTACACTAAGAGAAATAATTGCTTAATTCTAACAATACTACCTTACTATACTCTGAAAGAAGTGTTTAATGATACTTGTGGTTGTGACTGATATGTTACATTACTTATATTACTAATGTCATTCAGTTTTTTGTTTTATGTATTTTTAATAAATGTTTCATGTCATTTATTGCAAATAAAAGATTTATTATTATCCATATGTGATCTTGTATTTTTTATTATTCCCAGAAAATAACCCGAATAAGTTGCAGATCATTATTAGAATTAGGAAAATTATCAAAATTTTGCTTATAAATGTACCTATGCTTTTATTAATAACTGAAGTAGTAATACAATAATTATTATTTTCCGACTGATATTTTTTACACTGGTTTTGTAAAATCAGATGCATTTTTAATAACAATCACCAGTATACAACATATTTTTAAGCAAGTTCTAACAAAAAAAGCCATAAATTTGAACACAGCACAAACTTTACATGTAGACCAAGATACCTCCAAGCTTCGTAAGATTATTTCCTGTATTAGAATAATTTAGAGGTACATCTCGATGATAAAGCACATGGACTATTTATTTATGTCCATCTATATTAAATAATTTAATATTTAATTCATTTATTCTTATTCTGAATTTTGTTGGTGTGCACTGCAAATTTTTTGCACTTGCAACTACAATAATTTGCTACTAATATACTTATGTATTAGTACAGTCTAAACAGCAGACTTAAAGGAAACACAAATATTGGTAATGTAGCTTAGTTACATTACATAAGGTGAATTATTGTATTGATATACTTCGCGACGTTATATCTCACTGGTCTCGCCCAGGACTCAAGGTTGCTACATGAGCAGACAGCCCTTATATGATAAGATTAGATCGGATTCCTGAGACGCGTCTTTAAATCCAGACTGGAGACCTGGCGGGCGTCAGGTACACGTCAAGCGAAGAGACACACCGGAAGACAAATACAAATTTTAACAATCCCGCAGAAAATCGATGTTTTGGTTTGGATGTACATTAAGGTGACCAACTGTTCTAAAATAAAAACCAGAACGCAAAAAATATTTTTTTTTATAGGTAACGTTAACGTTTATTATCTATATACCTATATTTATATTATAACATAAGTAAGTACAATAATTTACAATTTTTGAAAACTATATTTTTCTTGCGAGTGAATTTTTTTTATTAGTTCTTCATTTTTTTTAAGCATGTTGTGAAATTCAATGCACGTCTGATCAAAATTACTTTTGACAATTAATAATGACTTTAGTGTTTCAATACTTAATTGTGTAACACGTGATGTTGCAGCGTTACACGATTGGTCAATAAATATTGCAAATTGCAAAATTAATATAATTTTTTGTATTAATTAAGTGCCTATTCTATTGATATTATTTTATAATATTTGTAGGTTTAAAAATCAGAAAACAGAACAGCATTAAAAAAACAGAATGTTTACTGCCTTCGATTTACAATCAGAACTTAGTTTTCAAAAACAGTATAGTTCTGGTTAAATCAGAATAGGTGGTCACCTTAATGTACATACTAGTCTAGTATAGAATACATGCCATCTTATTATGTACTTATTTTAGACGGTTAAAACTGCCGGTTTAAGACATAATTTCATCTCGCTTGCACAATATGCTGTACGTGCGAAGTGCGAGTTTATATTATAAACCCATATATTATAAAGGTAGTACTACTAACTCCCTCAAAATGGCCTTCGACCTAGTGGCTGCTCTGTTACTATATAGTTGAACGAATTTCCAAAACAAAATATATGAATCAATTAAATGAAACTAAAACACTACCTATATCAGCAAAAGTTCATAATTTACTCTGTTAAACATGAGAATTTCAACACAAAACGCGAGTGTTTACCTATTTATCATGCGCTTATAAAATTCCATCAAAGACCTGCTTATATTTGATATAATTTGCCTGGAAGTGGTTCCTCAGTTTCTCGTTGCAACTGGTCTACGATGATGCTCGTCTCAGATACCTACCTACATATATGTATAGACCAAGACGCATCTAGACATGAAGTTATCATCGTGAATGGGCCGCCTGGAAGTTATCTTTTAGAATATAGCTATATATAGAATACGGTATTTCTAATTTAAAACATATTTTTGTGGTACTTTTAGTACCACACCTGTAAAAGAACAACATTTTTGCCACTTGTTTTATAATATATGTGTCTCACTTGTTTAAATAAAAAAATGTTAGAATGCTAGAGTTCTGAAATTAGAATGTAATGAAAATTATTATTAAACCACAGATTGTGTACTAATCTCTGAAGTAGATTCAGTGTAAAACTCAACTCAGAGCTCAAAAAATGTTACCAATTATAGCTACCGAATACATTATTACCAAACGTCAACACATTGTAGACTGGTACAAGCACTGTTATTTACCACAAAAAATCTCTAAAATCAGATAAATATGATTTCACAGGATATTGTTAATTTTTCACATGACCTTCAATTATTGTTTTTTTTCATATTGAAAATGTGAACAACAATAATAAACAGTTTAAACAATAATATTATTATTATTTCTCGTAATTACGAATACTGATCTCACGACCTAACAATTAAAGTAAATACGAAGTTGTTTTAGTAACTACTGAAATATACAAACGGTTATAGCATAATTTTAATAAAAGGAAAAAATAAAATAGCATAATTTTTAATTGCTTCGAAATCCGTCAGATCAATATAATCAAAAAGCAAGCGACTTCAACTACTGTTTTCCTCCTCCAACCAGTTTGCTTTCGATCTTAACTCTTGAGTACGCACTGGTAAATTTCGACTGACATAGTCATGGAAAGTTTCAGCTATTGCATTTCATCTTCAGTTTTTTCTATTCTATTCTATATAAAATATTCTATATAAAATTTTATTTTGACGCTTATAAAGAGAATGTCTTTCTAGAAACTATAACAACCGTACTAGGTATCGTAATTATCTCTATCTCTAGCTCTTCTCTTTTATCTCTATCGTAAACGTAGTTTTTTGCCACAGGTACCTAAATTATGTTTTTTACTTTTTTCGTTTCATTTTCATTTTATTCATTCAAAGATCATATTATAAATATTGATAAATTAAAATACAATGAAAAGGATGTCTTGATGGTATCACAAATATTTATTTGTATTGTATTTTATTTTATTTGGTCTGTACATATTTATTTACAGACCGAATTACATTTTGTTCAATAGTTATTTACACAATTAATAAGAGCTCCAAGAGAATTTACAGGCGAGTTCCATGCAATATTTTTCTTCGAGATTGATACTCTGACGACATTGATAACATACACACAATCAAAATATTAAAAAAAAAATCAGGATATGTCTAAAAAAATTGCCTAACACTATTTAAGTTTTCTATTATTTTTCAGAAATTATTATGAATTATAAAAAAATATGAACTGACGTAATTATTAAAATTTAGTTTGCATGAAATTCAATACGAAAATTTCTCTGCCTGGCCAGACAAGACAAAAAATAGTCGGCTACGCAGTAGTCCATTAATTTCAGTTTAAACTTTCAATCAACAACGCTTTGTCACATGAAGTTGGAAACGCCATTATGCCGCCTTCACAACATCATGTCATGGGGGCAAAATTCACGAGAATTGAGTGTGGTTATCTATCTGGAATAAAAGAAAATTTCGATGGAGGCAATTTTTTCAAGAAAACAGATTTTTTTGAGAATTTATCAATGCCGGATCTCTGACAAGTAAAAAACGTCCAGTTTCGGGATGCGGTCTCCATGGATACCGCCGTGGAGCGTCCTATCGATCGATGCAGCGGCATAGTCGGGCTACGGACGTCATCGTCAAAGCGCTGCGCTGCTCGCCAACCATTCATGCAACGCGAAGTCGTCAACTGCGGAGCTTCCGGGTGCCAGGATATTTTCTGACGAAAAAAAGAGCACCTAATTCCTCTTTAGCAGAAAACGGAATAATTAGCTGCCCAATTTTATTTACAAACTTACTCGAATGTGTAGTTTTGAACACTTTTTCACTTGCCAAAATAGAAAAAATCGTACACTTACTTTTCTATCAATAAGTTTATACATACAGCGTTAGTCAGAAGTAGTGCATGGGTCGAATAACTCGGAAACTACTAGAGATTCAGAAACAGAATTTGCCATACATAGTGTGCAAATAACGCCCGACCCAATAAAAGTCAGGGAACACCCTGTATATTTTTACATATTTGGGAAGAACTCTTTTTTTACGAATACGGTCATATAAAGTTTTATGAATCTCTCTCTAATAATAAGATGTAATAAAAGATGTATAAATTTGGTAAAAAAATCAAAACATGTTAGGTATCTATCATATAATTTTTAAGGCTACTACTTTACTTAACCAGTACTTATACTTTTTAGTACAAGTACTGGTTTTTAAGTTAGATTTTTTTTGTAATATTAAAAAAAATCGCAAAATACAACTTCTCGATTGTTTGCTCCAAAAGAAGATTACCATTTTTCATAATCTTTGTTTGGCGAAACAGCTAAAGTGTGCATGCTTTCAATGATTTTTTCTGAGATCTATCTTACATAAGAAAAAAGGATATGGAAATCGGAATATAAATACAAATTATAGGGTCCCTACCTTCAGTAGAATACACTGTATACAAATAAAATAAAAAAAATTATAAAGTGAATACCATATTAGCCCGAATTCCAAATTTTAAATATTGATTACTACCAAAAATATTTCAGCTAGACAAGAATAACCCAACAGCTGTCCTCCTACACAATACGGTATCATGCTACAAGATCAGGCTACCATCGTCATAGGGCCAAATGTTATTATGCAGCTGTTGTCACACTTTTCCCGTTTTTGGAAGGAAGCAAAAGCACGCCCCAACGATTACGCTGTTATTCACACAAGAAATAGTCCGCAATACCTATTATCTCTCCTGTAGTGCTTTATATTTAGTGCAATATGCAATGACGCACACAAATTTTTCACCAAATGATTGTTATTGTTGATTATTCTTTTACAATGCCTGTTCAGTAAAGAATTTAGCACTGGAAATAGTTATAAAATATCTATTTTAACATACTTATACTTTCTCTTGCATAACAAATTCGTATTTTTGTACGCTACAATCTACTTTACTCGAAAAGCAGTAATTACCACATAACAAAGAAGCTTTGAGTGGCTTAAAGGCAAATAAATCTCAAGTAAGGTAATGTGTCTAACAAAAGGGCCCAGAACAATTGCTTAATTACAGCCTACATTATTATAAAGATACCTGTACGTAGGTGCGAAGAGAAAAATCATAAAACAAAAGAACAAAGTAACTGGTTTGTTTGTTGTCACCACTATAATTGTTTTTTTATGTCGCCACATTTTCGTTGCAGAATAATAAGGTTTTATGAAAAAAGCTATTTGATTTTTACGTTTACGAGTTTACACTTGCGCCGTTCTTTAAGTGATAAGTGAAATGACAATGGATGTTTGTCCAGAATAAATTAATACAACAAAAAAAAAATAATGAGCTGAATAATTAACTCAAATTGGTCTAATAGGATAACAAAACATCAAACAAGTTACTTTTAGCAATTTAAGATTTCTAATTTTGTAGGCACAACTTCACACTGTAATACTTAATTGTACGGAACTAGAGAACATAAAGGTATGAACTTAGTAATATTTAATAATGTAAATTAGGCTTCCTTGCTAAATTTAGTCACTTCTTTGGCTATCACAAAGTGACAGCGGCCTATATTAGAAAAACCTACACATAATATAAGGTTATGCATTCTATTCTAATCGAATAAATTACAACAAATGGCTATTAATCACATTTGTTTGTATTATTGAAGAAATAAGATGTTCTCTTCTTATTACACACACAGTAATATAATATGTTCAAATATTACAATTTGGTGAAACCAATTTTACTTTAACGCCTTTGTAGTGCCCAAGTCATTATTCATGAAACACGTAAAAAGTAAAAAGCCATTGCTAAAAATTAGAAAAATACATTTTCTACACAAGTATTATCGCGCAAAAAAATTATGTCGCAGTTATGTCAACATTTTTCGACGCCATTATTTACTATATCATCAAAAACTGCATGTGATCTCATAGAAACTGGACCGTTGAGTGGCAAAATATAACTGGACCTAAATTGACAACTATTTGAATAAAAGAGCAGCTAAATAATGTACCTTTGCTGGATTGAATACGACAGTTGTGTTGATGTTTATCACGGCTCAAAAATGTTGATCTAGTTTTAAGTATTAACCTCAGGTAATCTCAGTAAAGTTCCAATGACTAGGTGAAAGTAAACAGATCACTCGATACTGATATATTTAAGGCGTGTTCTGTAAATGGTACAAATACAACTTCAATAAAAACGGAAGTGATAATAATTGTATGAACCTGATTAGTAGTATAGTAATTTTCGTTTAATGTATTTTTCCCACTTAAATTATTGAGAACAAAATATGTAGATCTTCTTACTAGTAAAATAAAAAGCAAAACCGCAAACATTCAAACAGATCATTATACTACTCATTTGTTCATAATCAAATTCACCACTTTCTTCCTCGGCTAACTTGTTTTATATTACTCATTTGTTACTATTACTCATCATTATATTACTCATTTGTTCATAATCAAATTCACCACTTTCTTCCTCGGCTAGCTTGTTTTACATATTATTCAAATTAAAATTACTAATAATGAAACCTTGTCACTTACATACAATAAAAAATTTGTAAAAACTGTTATGTAACGTTACATAACGTTAAAGAAATAATCATAATAATAATAATAATAATAATATATCTACCTTGATATCTACCCTGTCTCGCTAATCACAAAAATTATCCCGAAAGACAAAACTTCTGTGGGAGGGAGGGGTCTCATGTTTTTACTCTGTAGGTAGCATTAACATGCAAGATTTAATGTTCAAGGAGTAAACTTTAAAAAAATTTATGAAAAAAGGGTCATAAATGAAATTCCATTACCGTTTTACCTGTACAAATTTTTAGAATTCAAACCAAAAAAATTAAAAAATATAAACAATCATTTTGTAATTTTTAACAGGGTCATAAACTAATATTTACTGTAAGGCAACTAATTAGGGTCTATTATGTATGATAATGATAAATCTGAAATAAAAGTAAACCAAAAGTCGAGTACGCTGTCAAAGAAAGTCATTTAAAAGATACCACAAGTTTATACTAATCAACTATGTGGATCTATTTCATCAACAAAATATTTATCAGACGCAATAAAGTTAAGAATAAAATGTTATTGCTTTAGGAAGGCACGTACGATATGAAATTTAACTTTAAATGTGGTAATTAACTACTAATAAACTTTTATCTGAAGATTTTTTCCGGTAGCCAATACGACTCGTAGTAAGTCAAAGAACCCCCTGGCCTTCGACATTAGGAATTAACTGGCGTCTTTTATTATGCGTGTATTAATAACTTTAATAATGTATCAAGCAATAGATACATACACCAACCAATGTTAGAAGCCTCTCCAAGGCCACAACACATGATATGGATATCATATCAATATTTTCTTAATACGTTGCTTTTCCTTTTGTTTATATTGTAAACAATGCAGGCTATTTAAATAAAATTATCTCTTAAATTTTATTTATTCTTTCAACTAACAACACAATATATATATATATATATATATATATATAGAATGATTGACCAAATGTCGAGTCACGTATTTAGTATAAATAAAAATACCATTCCGTTGAGATTATTTGAAAATATAGTAATAATAGTAGCATTTCTATGCAAGACATAAACAAATTGATGGATCAGGTGAGACAACATTCCACCTTTCAACACCTTCACGAGACAACACAACTGCTTAATATATTAAAAATTATAGATAGTTATTAATCGGATGTCACGTTTTTGATGTTGAAAATATTTAGGCCCGTACTTTTGGTCTAGATTAATACCCAGTTTATCAATAATAGAATATCAAACGTCACTACACATATCAAAGAGGTATAGTCACACTCATATCGTTTTACAATATGTTGTTTCCATAATATACAATATCAAATGTATCTGTTTAACAATGTCAATATTATTTTTTAAATGATACTGGGTTAGGTTAGGTTCAAAACGTGTGGGGGGGTTAATACTAAATTAATAATAGTCCGTTGTTAAAGTAACCCCTACCCCCTTAACTTTTGAACGAGTTGAGATATCGACCTCAAACAAAATGTAGGATAAAGATATAAAAAATACTACTTTCTACCCGCAAACAGAATTTTGGCAACTGATATAGATAGCGCCAGAGTCGCTGTCGGCACATTTTTTGTAAATAGCATAGTAGGCTGTGTCGCACATCATTTGAAAGGTATTTCAATTCTCTCCACACCAGTTGGTGAAAAATTAAGATCGAGTCCTCTATTTTCGAGTTACAAGCGTTTCTGCATCTCATTCGGCGAGTGAAAGAATCGGCCATCGTTTTCTCCAAATATTTAAATGTTTTAATAGAAGAATATTAATGTAATTTAATAGAAGAGGTTTGCATTCGATTTTAAGTTTTCAACAATTATTGAAGAGAATGGAAATACCTTTCAAAAATGTGCGACACGCCCTACTGCTGACTATTACAGTATGTGTAGTATTATAGTATATGTATATATGCTATATATAGTTATGCCGTTATATACTATATATGTATATATAGTATATAACGGTTATGTTGAATTATCATAATGACATGGTAAATCATCGTAGTTTTTTGTTTTCTTCCAAAAGCAGATAATGGAGCCATCTACCAATTCCCACTATGCTGACTGTCGCCGCGGTATACGAGTAGATAAGTCAATAAAAATCCTCCTGCAAAACAACGACGGTTGACCAATAAACCGTTGAATGAGAAAATATATGACTGAACTAATAAAATAATGCTGGCCCGACAACTGAATAAAGAAAAAATATATATGATGATGATTACTAAAATCTATCCCTGTCAAGAATACGATGCCTTAAAAATATTTAGAATATAATATATCCTTTGTCTCTTGATCGGTCAATTTTCAATATATAAAATAGTTAACTTTTGAACGTGGTGCTCCAACTATATAGAACATTCTTAACCAAGACAAACTGTGGATATATTGAAAGTTCTCTTACTTTCTCAGACGCTGCCCTTATGTATTAATTAATTAATCCATATTATGGATTAACATTCGATTTGTAAATTGTTCGTAAAATGGAAAATAACCATCACTCAATAAAAAAAAATCAGTATAATTAAATACTTGCCGTCAATAATGGCCAGCCGTTAAAATATGGCCACAACCCATTCGTGATACTACTACGTCTGAGTATAATATTTTGTAAGCGGTGTTGTCATGTCCTGTACGTGGGGGTGCTCCATCGTGAATAGTGAAAGGGAGGAAATCCGACAAACATAATAGCTGTAATTGATTGCAGAAAGCGAACCCGTATATTTTCAAATATATATTTGAAACTATATAAAGTCGCTGTATAAAACCTAAAGATGTGTACATAAACAAAGTATAGATTCAAACTATCATGAGGGATCCTGAACATTTACGACGGTTTATGTTTAGGGATGTAATATATTATATATGTACATGTATTGATTGCCACAGAAAATCTATGATATAAGGGACATTTTAAACCCCTTAATTTTTAGCTTATCGCAATCGTTATACTGAGCATGCGCAGTTCCAAAAAGAGGCAATTATTCAAAATATTTCTATATTATTCTAAATCTTCTTCGGTTTTCCAGTAAGCAAAGTTCCTTACTTTCATATGCCTAAATTAAGTAAGTATGGATAGATTTTTACTCACTTAACTAAAAAAAATATGTCAACATATTAAAACGCCACATAAATTAGACAACACCCAAATCCAAAGCCAAAGGCTGCCCAGAAGGGGGTTACACATTGATAAAAGGCAGACAAACCATAGAATTATAAAAAATATAGAATGATTTTCTTTTATAGATATTGAAAATGGTCATCCTATGGAGAATCCATAACTCTTGTAACTTTGATTTTTTGTATTGGTGGACATGATCGCACTAGCAGCTAGCTTTGCAGTAACTGTCAGGCGGTAAATTCGAAAATCAGGTCATTTTAAATATGACACGGATTATTTTCAATGAGTTTGAATTTTTCTCATAATATACTTACGGTAAAATTTATCAAAAAACAGTACGAAGACCAAATATACAAACAATTAACACACGGCGACACATGCCACAAGATACATCTGTTAATTTTAAATCCGCAGTCTGCATGAAGTTGACGACGCGTAGATTTTTCAATACTACCAATACATGTTTGGTTCTAACCCCAAGGCCCGGTTTTTCAATAGAGTTAACTAAGTTAAAGTAAACTCTGGATTATTTATAATAATCCGTATTTCAAGTGCAAGTTACTACTTCCCTATTTAGAGTTAACTTGGAGTTAAGTTAACCCATGGATGAAGGGAGAGGTAACTCGAAATGTCAATTAAAATATAACCAAATTAGGTTTACACATTACACAATTAGGCTGCGAATTAGACTTTATATTCATAATAGTTTCAGTGCATTTTAAATCCATATTAAGATTTATATCATGGATTATGATATAAATGCATAAACTAACTATGAAGACCAATATAGAAGACCAAAAATAATTAGAAATAGACCATACCATTTCAATGAATGGGATAGACATGACTTTTTTGTTCGATTTCGCTTATACCATAGGCCCTAAAAGATTATTTATAGAACAGAAGATATTATAGAATATCCTACAGACAGATTTCAAATAATCATTTGTACCACTTCCCTAATTTGGGTTCCCAATGTAACACTTAAAATTTTTAGCAATGACTGGATTTCACCCATAGACATAATAGAGATTATATGTCTATGTTTTCACCACAAAACCAAATGTTACTTGCATTACGGTTCTATGCTACTGGGTCATTTTTAATCGTGGCTGGAGATTTTTGTGGGATAGATGGATCCACTGCAAGCAAATGCATAAGAGTGATCAAGCTGTACCTTATTTAAGTGCAAATTATATAAAAATGCCACAGACTACTAAGAAAATGCAAACCAAATTTTTATAGCAAAATATAGCAAAATTTCCGCGTGTAGTAGGCACTATTGACTGCAGCCATAAATAAGTACAAAATCATTAAAAAGTTAAATTAAAACTATTCACTAATTCACTGCGTTCATCATCACATCATGAATCATGACAAATGATAGACAAAATCCCGAAAATATTATTAATTCTAACACAAATTGTTATTGAAAAACACTTCAAAATATTTATCAGGTTTAACTCAGAGTTAAATCATAAGTTAGTTCTTATCTCGTAGTTGAACCTCCAATTGAAAGAACGGACCTAGTATGGTACAAATATTCCCTAAAAGGGCGGTTTCACGTGTTCTGCATAGAATGATCATTCTATATTTTTTATAATTTCGATGAGACAAACACTCCATACCCACCGACATTGCCAGTGTCGGAGTTGGGAATCGAACCCAAACCTTAATAGGCAGTGTGACCTATAAATACTTTCACAACACTCTCTAGCCCACTGCGCTACTGGGGCGGTAAATATATTATATTATATATTACATATGAATATAAGTATATATTTTTTAATACATCCAATATATTATTATGTTGCCTTGTAAAGAACTTTGTGAATGTAAACATAACAATTGAGATAATAATATATAATTACACTTTATAATCAACAATAAACCATTAATAGTTGACCTTACGTAACCAACGATTTTTTACCTTATTACAATAAAAATGGAAGAACTTTACTTTACTAAAGAAGTAATTTACTTCTTTAAAGGAAACTGCTTACCATGATCACAACCTTCACTAATCATGGTTGGTTAAAACATAGTCACAGTCGACAATTTGATTTGAAGAGAAGTTTTCACAATCTGGTGAAGACGGTTAAAACAACGGTTACATAATCCCGTATTCGCTATAAATTCTATAAATTGTAAACAGCAAGTATTCCTCCTCATTTGCCAACCAAAAATCGTTGGCCGATAGTAAATACCACCAATACGCCAAACATAAATATTCGAAAATCATTAATCGACTGAATTTAAAACCGTTTAAAACCTATTATTTTATAAAATAAGAACTAGAATAATTGTCAACACTTATTAAGGTAAATTAAATTATAATTTAATATTAATTAGGAATTTCCCAATAATTTATAAATATATGCAAGTGTGTAGGTTGGTTGTTATATATTTAAAAGTCATCATTTTTAAAATGTACCTATTCATAAAATACCATTAAAGACCATATCAAGGCGCAAAGGTATCTATCTAGCGTTATATTAGTACTGCATCAGTTACATTTTACATAACACCTAGCAAGTGACATTTCCACAGAAAATTAGGTTGAACTGACAATGCGAGTAGTCAAATTCCTCGAGAAATTTTTTTCTTAAAAAACTATTAAATCCCTTCAAAAGCAATCACTCACCTCTTCTGAAACCTCTTTAACATCTCCATTTTTGTCGGATTCCCTGCTCGGTTTCGTTTTGTCTTTTTTCGAGAAGGATATGCTCCTAAATGACCACTTTTTCTTTTTCGTTTTTTCCTTATTCTTTTTCGTTTCGGGCGTTTCTTCTGCTTTGCTGTCTCCACATGGACTTGCGACTTCTGGTGATTTATCTGTCGTTGTTGATTCATTTAATGGGGGGACTCCGCTAGTTTCTGTGTCCGGCGTCTTAGGCTCCTCTGTTTCCGGTACTCCATTCTCTTTAACTTCCTCATCCTGTTTCTCTTTTTCCACCTCAAGTGTTTCTCCCGCATCTTCTTCTTTGTCCTGCAAGATAAAGAAATTTATTAGGAAAAGAGGATTATAATAATAGAGCCCCGTTAAACAAATTATATCATGCTAAGTAGATGAATATACATAAAATTACTCCATATCAAGCAACGTAATTTGCAAAAGATTTATACATAAAAACGGTTTCAATTTAAAATTGAAGTCATAATGTGCATGTCAAACAATACTCCAAAATGAGAATGGCGTTATATTTGTACGTGTATGATTTGTTTTCAGTGGTACCTGATAAACCTCTACGGTCTCTAGCCTAGCATATAGTTTTATTTGTCAGTAATGTAAATAACTTTACAAAAATTGTGTCGAATTTCATGAAGTAAAGGTTAATGGTTACGTATAAAACGCAATCACGATACAAGTTTTCGTGCAGTGTTTTTCACGGGGGTAGTAATTTATCAACTATTCAAACAGCTGAAACTCAATTTTTTTAAACGGAACACCTGTATTTCTTATCTCCATTGAAAAGGACAGATAAATATCTTCAATTTGTTTGCTTTGAATGGCATATCTAAACTTAATAGTTTTTGAAAAAATCGAAGTACGATACAATATTATGCTCTTGACGCGTATCTGAACTTGCAGCAACTTGACATAATGACAGTACTATTGTTGACATAAACGTCATTGAAACATTTTCTTGGCCATAAGTAAGTTTGCTGAGTCTTGCTGTATACATATTCTACTGATTTTGAATATTCCTTCGATTTTCTCAAAAAAACAGTTTAGACATGCCATTCAAAAGAAACAAATTGAATATATTTATCTGTCCTTTTCAATGGAGGCAAGAAATACAGGGTGTTCCATTTAAAAAAATTGGGTTTCAGCTTTTTGAAAATTGATTTCAGAATAATTGTAGGATGAAGAACGAAGGTACGACATACTACATGTCTACGAAGTACTACATGCCTACAAAATAACTTTCATTAGTCAGTGAAGATAATTTCTCGCTGCTCTTTTTAATATCCCCCTGCAAAATGCATTTTTTTGAAGATAACTTGTCAACGCCGCATCTGAATTTTAAAAGTGAAATAATATTTTGCAGGTAAAAGAAAGGCGAATCGATCGCGATTGACAATGGAAAGAGACGTCCTAGGTGTATCACCCTGTATGATGTATCCAAAACATAAGACCTGTTCGCAAGCCCAATAGTTTAATCAAAGTCTAAGTAATGTAGACTTTGCTTTAATATTTAATATAGTTCACTAACACAGATAACTGCGAACATGGCTATAAATGGTTTAAAATATTATTCATTTTTTCTATATATTTACTATAATTATTGTAGGTATTCGATTTTTTGACAAGTACAAATAAATATAAAAAGCAAAAATAAAAGTTAAACTGTGACAAACGATCCGCCAATATTTTTCTAGGCGTGTAATAAAATTTAGGGGAATTTTATTACCCTACCAGAAATATTTGATGGTTTTCCTCGTCACTCAGCTTCTCCAGTAATAAATTTTGCAGCCTCTTATTCATCCAAATTGTTTATATTATGTCATTGCATCATGTGTGTGTCATGCAAAATTATTCATAAATGATGGAAAAATATACCTTTTAGGAATTTTCAGTATTTTCTTTATAAAAAACATAATGTGAATAGCCATTTTAGGCTCCACGAAAGTGATCTAAGAGGTATGGTGTATGGTAAATGCATGGGTAACACAGAATAGAAAAAATGCTGTTTTCTTTTCAGTCGATAATATTAGTTTTAAAGTTGCGTGTTGCTGTCACTACACATAGTCATACATAGACTTTGCTACACTTAAAAGTGTAAGAAAAATATACAGACGAAAAAATATGTATATTATGTATAAGAAAATAAAACGGCGAAAAATAGTCCGGGAAAGTTTTATTAGAACATGTAAAGAAATGTACAGACTGTTCTGACGCTGTCGGTGAAAGGAAAAGTACTAATTTCTTACTATATTTAATTTATTTATAAAACGAATTCATATATTTAATAAGTACTCATTGTTTTCTATTGGATAGAACATCGAAGTTCAGTACGTTTTAAGTAATGTTAATTACTTATTATTCATAAATAATTAGGTCCAAACCAAGTCTGTATGCTTTTAAACGGCATTAGTGCCAAAGTCTACATAGACTTTGGCATTATTCTCTACTGCTAAATGAACTTCAGTGTGAACTACGTTTACACTGAAACGAATTCAGTCTGAATTTAGGCATCTGAAACATATGTCACACTGAAAATACAATCGGCCAAACAAATTGTAACATATTAATCAAAAACCGAATTGGTCTATCGCAAATTAGGGATTTTTATGTTGTACGTCACAAATTTAGTATAGCCTTATATGAAACAGTTAATGTGTCGCGTTATTAAATTTATTATTGCCAAATAATAATTAGGCCAGTTTCCAATACGTTTTTACTGTCTTTAAAATAGTGAAGAAGCCTTGTCCTCTACAGTAACGCGCTAAACACAAAATATCCCTAATAATGTAATTACTTTTTGACAGCAGTGTAATCTAGAAGTTTGACATCTTACTTTTTATCACAGTGTCATCTTACTGAAACTACTACGCAATTATGTCAAAGCATGATGCTTCTTCGTTGTTAAATGGCTTTTTCGCATTGTTTAGGAAAAATTCACATGAAACTCATTTTGCTTTTCTTAGTTTATATAATTTACAACAATTTGCTCTGAAAGCGCATAGTTCTTATGTCATTTTTCATTAAATTTCATAAAATTGTGTAAAATATGGTGCGAGTTGAATGAACCGGTCGTAGCAAGTTTATTGTTGGAAAGTATTTTTCGATAACTTACGACAAAGAAAAATTATCGGCATATTCAGCAGGTATGTGTGTTTTATTAAAAACGCCGAGACTAATAACAATTTCATCGTATGGTTTTTAATAACAATGTTTTTTGGAAGTGACAAATGAAACGCGGCATTCGCGATGATAACGTGACCTTAAAAGAACATCTATGTTACAAAAGTTAAATAAATGTTTATAGATAATGTAGTATATCCTAAAAATAAGATACATTAATTAGTTAATTATTCATGTCCCTAAAGGATGCCTGCGGCACAGACACTTACGAATCTGGAGCTTGGCATTAATATTTAACGATTAAAATTAGCCGATACATACATAGCAAGTCAATCATTCTGTCACACTGATGTATTACAGGCCTCCAGACTGAAGATCCTATTCACGAATGCATCTTGTTAACACAACAACTATCGAACATGAATTAGCTCAAGCGCTTGGTAGTGTGTACACATAATATATTTCCCTGGATATTTTTCACCATAAAAAATTGAAGTAAAGCATTCAGTTTTATCGGTGAGCAAGAAAAATCATAAAAGCAATTTATCCGTTATACGACTGGTTATATTCACTCTATAGATTGATGGATAAAAACACCCCGATTTGGGTGCCAATAACATTTCATCATAAGCGTAATAAGTTTTGTAAGATATACATAATATGTCTTACTTAAGTAAAAGAAGGCGCGTTGTACCTGAATTCGAAATAGTTTAAAATCGGAGTAAACGTGCTTTTATATGTAACTATCAGTCCAAAGTAATAATAATAATAGTAATAAGGCCAATGACTACAAACATCATGGACTACACATCGTATTTGTTGTTTAAGTGCACTGGATTGGCAATTACACGAAAATGTGAAGGAAATGAATAACTATCTAAAGAGAGATAGGGGCAATAAAAGGGAGATTGAACGAACGAAGCATTGCCAGTGACATGTGGTGGATGGCGAGTGCGCTGTGACCTCGGCCACGGCCACTAACCTAAACCCAAACTCATAGACAATGGACCCCTTGTTATGAGGACGCCCATGAGTGATGGATGATTTAGTTCAAATGCTTGAAAACGGAATAACGAGTGACAATATTAGCGCGAATCTGTTATGTTATATCTATATGTGATCACAAATATGTTTTTACTCGGCCGTTCATGAAGGTCGTTAGTGCATACGCATAAAAGGTCAAAATTGCTTTAGTAGTTAGTTACAAATGTATATAAATTCCTTGGTTACAAACAGTAAACGGTACAAATAATATAAGTAAATATGTAAGTATTATTATTTATTAACAAGCATAGTAACAAGCTTAATACTGTGCTTAATATTTAAAATTGGGAAGAATGAAGTTACCAAAATTAATTTATCATGGTCAAAACTGTCAAACAAGGAGAAAAATGTGTTAAAACTTGTGTGAAGGCATTACTTTCAGACACGCTACTACATAGTCTACATTATACACTAATAAAAATTAATGTTAATTTTATTATACGATAAAACTGAAATCTGAGATCTGAAAGAAAAAAACATTTAGAAGATATCTTCTAAATGTTTTTGTATGAGTGTAAAAGTAACGCATCTCAAAACATTGGCTAATCGAGTTAATAATAATAATGGGGATCAGTAAAAAAAGGTGTACATTTAAACGTGATAAAGTATCCCATCTCAAAATTACCATAAAATAATTATTAAAGTACATCAGTTACTATAGCACTAAGAAAATTATTTTTTTAATAATAATATATAATAAAATAATAAATAAAACATTCTGAAGTTAAGTTGCTATAGTTTTACACTCAGTGCGATACGAGGTGCGATATATACAGTCCTTTTTCCCTTTCTTTTTATTATTTACAAACCCTAAGAATATATTTTTTTCAGATTTTTTTTATGTATAAATAATACTACTTGGTGTTTCTTTCATCCACTTCCCCGACAATTATTCCATGTTAGGTAAACTTCTACCAAAAATACATTGTTTTCAATTGATTTACATAAGATTTTTAACAATCTGAACATTCTTCTTCTGGTATGTTAAATCTACGTCGTAAGGTTGTTCATAAATTGGACTTTACTTTTCGTTAATTCTTAGCACTATATGATTCGTCAGTAACTAACTACTATTTACTGTAGTAAATTTTATATACTCTAAATTGTTTATGTTTGAACAATTAACAATTCAACAATATTGAAAGAATAAATTATTATAATATTAATCAAGAGCAATACAGAATATTTGTAATTGGTGCATATAATGTGTAGTGTTGTGAAGAAAGTAAACGATAATTTCATTCTCATTACTTATCTGAAGATCTCACAGGTAAGAGTGAATTAAATATGCTGCAATGTTATTGACTACTTCACAAAGACATGCCACTCATGCAATGCAAAAGCATTGTGTTTCCTCTAGTTCAGACTCTGCATTTTCTTTACTCTTTTTGGTTTTAGATTTTCCTTTTCATCCTTTTTTCCTAGATTTTTTGTCTAGATGGACGGTCGGCAAAATTTCTAGGATCAGGGAGCGGGACATGGATAAATAGGTCGATACTGAATTGATAAAACAAACAAAAAGGTTGTCATTGTTGATATATTGATTGTTAGTGGTAGAAATGGCAACCCCAAGTAATAAGAAGAATAACATACAAAACAGTAACCGGGTGGAGCCATACCAATATGGATAATCCCGCGAATTACCTAAGATAATCCATAGTTTTTGTGAATAATTTTTCTCATCCACAATTGCAAGTCAGCCAGAAATACAACGACGTACCGTCGACGTAAAATCGACGTACCGTCGATTTTATTTATACTTTACTCCTCTGCTGAAGTTTTAGAAAAAACCGCTTCCTTTTGTAACGCCTACTGGTGTACATATTGAGGTCTGAAAGTGTTTAAATACCATTAATCGCTTGTTTTAATTACGGTTAATTTCCCAGATGAATTACATGGCACAGGATGTTTATCTCTTGCATATTTTAATACAATTTAACAGTATGCAAGACCCACTTCATTGCTGTACTGCTTTATTAGACGCGTCATACCATTTAGCAAATGAAAGAGGTAAAAACAATGGTTTCGTGTACATGTAAACAAATATGAATGCTTAACTGATGAATTATGATAATTATTTTGTAATTTTATTGTATAGTTGACTTTCACAGCTCCGCTCGCATAATCACATTCATTAAAAACCTTTTTATTTACACTGACCTCTTTAATAGGAATGTATATAGATAAGTTTACAGGAAGAAATTTGTTAATTGTGTTTCGCTGAATTCAGTCATTTTCCAGAATAACCCAAGATAAAAATACATAATACGTTTACATGACAATTTCCTCATAAGGCGATTAAGTCATTGAGAAATCGAAAACAATGGCGCAAGTTTACCTTAAATCTGAAAAAAAGTCTTACCGGGAATAACTATTATATTGATTATTTGAATTACCTTGAAAAATTGCAATACCAGTGTATATTTAGCACATAGAATTTATGTGCTGACATTTTAATCAACTGATCAGGTGGCACGTATTGCCACCTGATCTAAAATTTCATAAGTAGAGTTGATTAATAAATAAATAGTTTATTATTTGTAATATATCATCTTTAAAAGCAATATAAAACATATCAAAATATCAATAGACAAATAATCAAAATTGGGATTTAAAAATCAAGATGTCCTAAATCAGAAATAGATAATTTATACGCTAAATCAGATCACGTCAAACACTGAAAAACTTTTGCCAGAAGTGAACTTAGCTTTTCATTTTCAAATTCAACCCTTTAGATATTTTGCTTACGAGAAACTAGTATTTTTATAGTAAATTCTTAGTAGAATACTCTAATTTTAGTGTTTTTTACTTTTTAATCTTAATATGCAGAAAAAAATTATATGATCTTATAATAACATCATTAGATTCACTTTAACAAATCACATTTAAGCGAGGATCACGAGCATCATCAGGCCAGATGGCAACGACAAATGGAGTCGCTAAACACAGAGGACCGAAGTACTGAACTGAGGGAGTCTCCGCTATTTCCCTGCCAGGTGGAAAAAAGCCGACGTGATACTCATCCCGAAACCAGGTAAGAACCTAACCTTTCCCGTAAGCTACAGACCCATCAGCTTACTTCCGGCAATAAGCAAAGTGGTGGAAAGGATAATCCTGGCCAGACTCCAAGAGTGCTCCGACGAACTCGAATCATCCACAACCAGCAGTTCGCTTTCAGGAGAGAACACACTCCACCGAACAACAAGTCGTGAGGTTGGTTGACCACGTGATCGAAGGATTCAGCCAAAAACAAGTTACAGGCGCGATTTTCCTTAGATGTCGCCAAAGCTTTCGACAGGATATGGCACGACGGCCTGCTGGTCAAGATGATCGACGCGGGCTACCCTGCCGCGATGGTGGAGCTCATCCAGGCGTACCTTCGAGGAAGAGAGCTTAGGAAGAAGGTAGAAGGTGCCCTATCGGCGTATCGTCTGTTAAAGGCAGGAGTCCCCCAAGCCACCGTCTTCGCCATTGTCCGCCATTTTTACGTCAGACTGCCTAGGACGCACAATACCTCGCTCGCTCTGTAAGCAGATGACACGGCATTCATTGCACGGTTTCCCTTGCCAGAATAGTAACGACAGTGCCTCCCTGGGTGTTCCTTCTTGAGAACTAGTGCAACAACTGGAAGGTAAGTATAAATCCCGACAAGTCTAATGCTATTCTCTTTTCTCGCAGATACAGACAGCGCCAGTTGGACATGTCAACATGACATCGAGTGAAAGGACACCGTCACCTATCTAGGGATATACCTGGATAAGAGGCTGCAGTGGAAACACCACATCGAAAAAGTCGTAGCGAAGGCGAAGCTGGTCAGGGTCAAGCTATACCCGATGTTGTGCCGCACCAGCGAGCTCAGCCTGAAGAATAAGCTAACCCTGATCAAGATAGTCATCCAACCTCAGTTGCCATATGCGTCCGCAGCATAGGGGATTGCCGCAAAAACGTATATGAAGAATATCCAGGCCGTCGAAAATAACGTTTCACTAACGATAGCTAAGAACCGCGGTAGGTTCAACCAACCTGACACCTGCGGACAGGCGATATATACCGGAATCTCGACTCCATCTAGTCCTAGAAGTCATCAGGAGGCGCAGAGTCAAGTTCAACGCGCGTGAACGAGCCCGATGCGGCAGCTGTGCACAAGCAACCAAGACTCCAACTGCTGGACCCAGGATGATAGTTAAGATCTTCTTCTGTTTCAGATTCCACCCGGAACAAGCGTAAAGTAAACGAGTAAAAAGCGACCCCCAGACCTCTCCTGAAAGGTACCCTTCCCTTACCTTGCCCAAAGCTAATGGGCCTTTAAAGGTGCATCCCCAACTACACAACCACTCCGAACCTACCCCAAACCACCACTCAGGACGGGAGCAGCACTTGCCGGTTCCGCCCGAGACAGACTACCCCCGATGAGTTAGATATGCAGACGAAGAAAGAAGACAAGAGAAAAAAGCACCAGAAGATCCTAGGCAGCCTGCAGAGTAGAGCTAGGACAGGAGGAGACCTCACGAATCGCCCACACCTATCACTTTTGTAATCGGAGATGGTGAAGGATGGGGTCCACCTGTACGAGGCAGTTCAGGCCTTCAGAGATGGAGAGGGTAGAAGAGTAATAATATCGCTCGGCCCCAAACCATCCCAGGTCATCACCAGAGTCAATAGATGTTGGCGGTATCATAACTATCATAAGTACAAATCACTTAAAGTTAAATAAAATACTACACACCCTAAATCGCTGACGACGTTAATCGTTTTGTACTCAACATACCTACAACAAGATTCCGATACCGCCCGTATCGTTTATGTGGTTCCAGACGTTATCTTTTTATTATTTCTTGACTTAAAATCAGCAAAATGACTAGTATTCCAAGAAATATGTTACATCAAAATTAACACTTGGGGGTATTGCGGTTAATGAAAACCATTATTCTATTTGGAACCCCGAATATTTTCATGCAGAGGGCGCATACATTCATTTATTTTGGAATCGCCAATACATTATTAAATGATTTCATATATACCGGGTGGTTCGTCCATGTACCACGAGAGTACATTGCAAGATATGGCAGGGGATATATTAAAATAGTACACAGTAGTAGAAGTAATATGTATATAGAGGGAACCACTTTTCGATCACTCTTTACTTTTATTTTGACGAGGACAAAAAAATTGTTCTATCTCTAGATGAGTGCTAGAATATAAATGAAAATCTTGAAGAGTATAACCTGCGTAAAAGTGACTCCCTTATTGTCTTTATTTTCAAGATTCGGTTTTTTTTTTGAAAGGCCACGCAAAAAGTCAAGAAACAAATTTTTAATTTCCTAAAAAATATAAGGATACACCAAAAACTATTTTATTCCAATGGAAAATCTCCTATAACTTCAAAACGCAACGATAAAATAAAACTAAACTCTTGAGATTATCTTTTTGAGTTTTTCGAGATAGAACAACTGCAAAACCTCATGGTATAAATTATTTATTACCTAAAGACAATTAAATTGCTTTTTTAAAAAATTCGTAGGAATTTTATTAAGATGCAATATTTGTATGATAAACAATTTAAAATTAAAAAATTAAAAATTATTATTGAATTTAAAAATGTTTACACCATTTATACCAAATGCCTGAGATTAAAAAAATGCCAGTTCAGTTCATCAAGTCCGTAGTAAAAATTTGGCGCCACTTTGCAAATAAAAATTTAGATTACAATCCTTTAATCCATTAGAGGTCAAATTACATTAATGATAAAATTGAGCTATAATTAACTTGGTACTATTTTTATGCTAATAATAAATGAATGATTATACTAAACGCCAAACAGTTTCGTATTTGTTGAGAAAGCTGAATATGAACACCAAGTAACTACTTTATAATGGTTCGGCAATCGACAATCTGTATGCAAATAGTAACTAGAATATATTTATGGCTTTTGTTGTTGTGTGCCACTGGGTTTGTTACAAGAATGCTAAACGAGTATTTCAATGGTCTGTATTAAAATTTTGTCTGCATTTTATTTACCAAAGATATTTTTTGAAATATCTTGCGTTTGAGACTTCATTTCCTGGAACTACTAAAAGACGAGAATGATTTTCGCTCATAATATAGGTAGGTACCAATAATAAATCATTTACATGATGCCAGATCCGGAAGTCATACTTCATACAAACTACTACAGATTCTTAAAATCAAAACAAATTGATTTAACTAAAGACTTGTAAATGAAGTAGGACACCATGTTAATCGAATTTTATAGTTTCAAATGGACATTTTCACTGTCGATAAAAAATTGGAAAGTAATAGGTAGATTAAAAACTTCCTTAACTCCACAAATACCCTTTACCAGAAAGTCTCCAACATACGGGATGTCTACAGGTGACCATGCACCCATTACAATATTTTAGCGACTACTTCGATTTGAATTTTGGACATTTGAGCAATAGGGTTTTCGAGCATGCCATTCTCAAATAAAATAATAACGTCCACGCAACACTTCCGGTTATACGTTGACAGTTGGCAAAATATGGATATATCTTTGCGTTATTTAAATTATCGTCATAGACAAGAGCCGCTTTCCAGCTCTGCTCCTGTGGGTGTTTGGAGCTTTATGTGTTTCAAACACCGACAGTACTGAAAAGGAACGGTTCAAAACTGAAATGACTTTTTTGAGGTTATGTATTGAGCATCTTGTCACTCAAATTTCAAATTCGTTTATCGTTTATTCGACCTATATGGTCGATGTTTACCAATTTCCAATTTCACACGAAAAACATATTTCACTAAACTTATGTCTTAACAAACAAAGCATATTTTTTATTGCACTTACGATCTTTGGAAGAAAACTTATAAACAAATAAATAAGAACTTTTCCATTTCATTGTAGCCAAAAAGTATCCACTTTGATCAATATTTTATTTTCCATAATATAGGTATAATATTTTCCTAATGAAAAATACGGTAATGCAATAAATACAATAATTTTTAAGTTTAAATCTTAAAACTTGACAATTCAACTGATATGACAATTTCCATACATAACCCTACAATTTTTGAAAAGAGTTCCAAACACTGGAAAATTTGCTAGTGTTTGAGGGGGCAGGGGAATGAAAGCGGCTAAGGTACCGAACCTGAGTGTCCGAGTGAACCAAGCAAAAAATTTATTTTGAAAATTTCTCTCACGAAAGACATGCGGATTTTCAGAATGTCAAAAGTGACGGAAAAATACCTTCTCTGCTAAATTTCGATTAATCTGTTCTACACGTTGTTGCAGTGGGTATCTCCAGGTTGAAGTGCAAAAACAAGATTGAATTTGAATTGATGCAGACCATTACTTTTCAAAAACCTTTGAATAGAAAGTCTTGATACGCCTTCGAGATATCCAAGAAAATATGCGAAAACATTGACTATTTTACCTTCATCTGACTCTATAGGCTTTGGCAAAACTCTGCAGCAACCCAACCATTTTCTGATTGATTTATTAAAATTCTTAATTTCTCTCTACTCACTCAGTGGTGGTAAATGAGGGTATCCTCATTAAACATTCTGCAAGTTCTATTTATTATCTTGTATCTCCTCTCGTACATTCTCCATGAATAAATAATAAATTTAGAATATCAGCATTTGAATACGTGTTTTCATGTGACATTTTTTTTATAAAAATAATACTAAAATAAACCGCCACTAACACTGATAACAAATAACTGGTGACCGATTAGTTGTTTGAAAACAATTGTTTGTTTTAGGTCAAAAACTGCTGAAGTCAACTGCGAAATATATTTTTTCTACGGGCGTGTGGAAAGTTACAATTTTCTGCACGCATTTGAGTGTAGAAAATTGCACTTTTCCGCACTAGTGCGGAAAATAAATACCTATGTATTACTTGCAATGTGATCATAATATTATCTTAATTCCAAAAAATCATGTTGTCACTGTTCAGATTTTGACATAAAGAAAAAGGAATGCTTGACACTTCTAATTATTAGACAGCATTGTGTGCACTTGACATCTCACAATTTATTTCAATATAAAACGAATATGTCAATTTTCTTCACGCCCGTAGAAAAAACGTTGTTCCTAACACATGTGGAAGGTGTCTTTTCCGCACTCACTGCTTGTCCGAACTCCGCTTCGCGTCGTTCGGACAACTGCAGTCGCTTGCGGAAAAGTATCACCTTCCACACTTGTTAGGAAAATAACTATTGTTTAATTTAATTTTTAAGTTAAAATTTTTCTGTCACAAACTTTCATGTCAGATATTACACAGAATGGGCAAATTTGAAAGTTTTTATACCTAGTGTACCTCGATAACTATAAGAAATGTCAAAAAATGGGTGATACATTCTTTGCGTTTTTTTCAAGACTATATAATTAAAAAGAAGAAAACTAATAAAAAATTTTACGAAGTCATGATCAAAAACCTACAATATTGAAGATGTCGCCATTCTTCGCCAAAAACGTAATTTGGAGAGATAAAGCCTACATTAGTAGTGGGACTTCTGCGACTTTCTCAGGGCAACACCCGTTGCTGTGATGTCAACCCTCACCGTACCACATTGAACGTTGACACCATTGACTATCATTGACGTTCAGCTGCTGAGAAGGTTCTGTTTTAGCGTCTGGTGTGCCTTACATGATAATCGTGTTTTAGGACACGATTTATGAAGAAAATCTTACTGGACAAAGATAGCATTCTTGAACACTTTACCAATAAATTGAGAGAAAAAGTAAATTAGTTCAACAATATTTAGATTCAGAATTATTAAATACCAATTTTGGAAATAACTGGATAAGAAAAAACGGATCAGTGAGATGACCACCAAGATCAACAGATCTGATGCCTAAATCGTGAATTCCAAATCTAATATTAACATTCACAACAATGTAGTTATGGTCAAAAAAAGAATCCAAACTATGCACGTCATCAGTTATAAAATTATTTACATGACGTTAAACGGTCAAATATAGGTATTTCATTGTAATTATGTATTAGTAATTATCAAAATATAAAATATAAAAATAATATTCTGGATCTTTTATGACGTGCATCGTTTGGATTCTTGTTGCGAATTTAGGAGTGTTGTAAACAGGTAGTATTCAGAACAATAATGGTCATGTCATCACTTTGAACATGTATCGTGATTATATTTGATGCTGTTAATCAGATTTTTTGTCTTCACTGGTTGAAGAACAACTACCTCAACGTGAAGGATCCACAATTAATGAGATTTTCTTTTAATCTCTTGATCTGTTGTGTTTTGGATCCAATGTCCGAATTATAATTACTTTCAATAAAGCATTGTAACATACCTACTGTTGTTTTCGTAATCTTCGTGTAGGAGATGTATCACTTTTTGGCTGGTTTGTATGCATTCATTCTTTAGTCCATTCAAGTATTTTGGTCTAAACGAGAATCCAAGCGATGCACGTCATCAGTTATAAAATTATTTACATGACTTTAAAAGGCAAAAAAAACATTTATTTCCTTGTAATTAAATAATCAGAGTAAATCAGACTAATGTAAGCTATGCTTAGATACAACAGTGTGGATCCTTTATGACGTGCATCGCTTGAATTCTTGTTTCGGGTATAGTAGAGTTATTTATCTAATGTGACTTATTTTTATTCAAGTATTTAACCATAGTTTACACAGCCTTATTTTTTATTCGAATAATAAACTTGGAGTTGCATAACCTGTATTTTATTCTAAAACCGCAAGAATTTTAACAGTCATCTAAAGTAAAAGGAATAAAGCAGTTGTTAATAAATAGAGCATGCAATTGATTACCAATAACAATTTAACCATGGAAAAAAGTAAGATCTACGACAAAACTAGGTATTTAATACCGGTGCTAATATTTGGTGGTTTTAATGTCCTAAGTAAATATTAAAAATTTAAGACTACAAGTAATGTTAAGACAGAATTAATAATAAACCACTAACAAAACCACATTTGGCGAAAAGTACAATTTATCGCGTGTAAATTATAGAACATGAAGACAAATTCGATGGAAAAAGCTAAAAATCAGTTTATTTTAATCTTTATGGAATTGACATTGTACAACATTTTTTATTTAAGGAAGCACCTATCACTTTATTTTCGTGCAATATAAGTATACATCGTAAATATCGATTCAAGTGAAAAAATGCCGCTATAATAATAGCAATTTAAAAAATGAGTTTATCAAGCGCAGATCCCTACAGACTGTGCATTGTGCAAACAAAGGAGACCGATGATATTGCATACGCCGTGCTACTGTGTACCGGACATCCTCTTCGACTATCCCAAAACAGTTTATTTAACATTATAATACAACATAATAATAATAGTTATTTGTTATAACTTCAGGTAAAAATGATTTATTCGTATTAATTACAGTTGAACAATATATTTTTGTATTATAGATATAAGTACACAAAATTATTACTAGACGCACTATAATTTTTATGGTAATCTCAAATTTATCTTTTAAATGAAAACATCTACTGAAAACTTTAATAACTTTGTCAATTTGAATATTATATATGTAAATACAAAAATAATTTAAAACAAGGTATGCATAGCCCTCTCTATAAGATATCTATAGCCTCATACAATATATTTTGCAACAAGACGTGGTCAAATAGATTGAAACTACCAAACAATAAATTCAATGCGGTTGTTTCATTCCAGATTTAAACGATTTCATACTTTTCTTTAGCTACACTATATGGAAGAAGAGCAAAAACTAAAAAAATATCAACCTGTTTCATAAAAAATACACCATTCTTCTTCCTTATTTAAATAAAAATTTTATCAGAACCTAACCCCGCAGGATATCAGATGATCTGATTTTCATAATACTATATCCCCTCAGTACTTAAAGCATATCACGTCATTACAGCCTTTTAAGGAATAATATATTCGGTCCAAAGTAATGGATGTATTAGTAATCAATGCGCATACGATTACCAACAATTGTGATTCAAATGTAGTGTCAGGAAGCCGTTTAATATTCAGTGAAAAAAAAAATCAGGGAGCACTCACCGCAAACTCCAGTTCTGTATGTACAGCACCATTAGAAGTGACCTTCACGTCGGCATCGCCTATTTTCTCCAATTTTCCTTCTCCCTCTGCCACCACCTCGTCATCGCCCTTCTTTGGAGTTGTGGTTATGTCTACCGACCTCTTCGACGACTTTGCTCCCATTTTTATCTGTATATCTTACGTACTACTGAAACAAAAAAAAAACAATTAAAATTGTGAAATGCCTATCGGACGGACGTTCCTGTTGTATGTCCATTAGAATCAAGACGAGAAAAGATAAAGTTATCATTGTTATCAATTCAAAGAATGTCATTATCTTAATCCATTTATTGTTAATAGCATAAGACATAACCTCGGACAGAACATTAAAACAATATACACTGCCCACGAAGTTTTTTTTATGGAGTTTCCAGCGACATTTTACATAGATTTAGAGTGAGAATCAAACAAACATGTTTTATTAAATATTACCTGAAAGCATTACCTTCCCCGACAAATGATGTCTATGGAATCCATAAAACCTAAACTTCTGAGAAAGAAAATATATTTAATCAGAATTTTAATTTATTGTCAAAAGGATTGTTAGTTTTATCTGGAGGGTGGTCTAATGGGTGGCGAGTGCATGGGTCCATAAACTAAAAATCCAGCTGCAACCCCTGCACTGCCAAGAATTTTTCTGTTTAATGTAAATTACTATTTTCTTAAGAATCTATTCTTTTAGCTTTTTAAATGAATACTAATCTTAACTAAAAAATAAAATAAACAGAAATGTAAATTTTAGTAGTGATATGGTTTGAATGTTGACATACAGCTGCTGAGCCCCAGTGCAACTACTAGTGACTACTAGATGATACTCTCAAGATAAAACCGACATTCGCTATCAGATATTTAAGCGAAAATTGAGTGACATTTCAATTAAAAATGTGTTTTGCTTAAATATTTTGGTTTTCAAATTTGCCTGATAATGGTCTTATTTCTGGAGGTAGGTATTGAAGAATACAGGCAGTGGAAGACAATAATTATACTGGACCAATTTTAAGTCTCTTTCAGTAGAACACATTTTCTACTAAAATGCTCCTGTGTTAAACTCATATTTGTTATTGTTGAAAATTACTTTAGCTTTAACGCCTGGTAACAATTAATAAGGTTTACTGTGATATTTTATTTGCAAATAAAAAAATACTTTTGCATCTAATTGCCAATACTAATATGTAATACTTAGAACTATAAGTCAGTGATAGCTAAAAAAATATGCTTATAAGTAAATAATAATAATGATTCATACATACATGACGAATTTCTGTTTAAATGATTCATTTGTACATAGAACAAACATATACTGAAGGAAGCAACTTCATTAATTATTGTCTCGTGTTATTTCAAATTTTAACTCTCAACGTCTAGGTAAATATCATTAAAATAACTGTAAAAACTAATGGAAAAAACACCAATTTACCGTATTTATACGTACTGGAACTAACAGGGGACAATAAAAGTGGTTGCACTTCACTATAATAATCTGCTGTAAAATGGGCACAGTAATGACAGTAAAAACATGTAAAGTGTCATTAGACTCAAAATTATTGCAGCCGGACATTGTAAGTCAACGCCTACTTTCACTACTCTAACGCGAACTTTGCCACGAATAGTAAAACTACCGTTTAATTCAAAGTATACAAACAATAATCTAATAATGTTGAGATCAGAACCTGAAGTTATGAAATCTGAAATCACATTTAAAACAGCTAAAGCTAATTGATATTTATCCTCTAAATTTTTCATTAACATAAAAGTGGTGAAGAAAATGCGAATGAAGATAATTTCAAAGGATGAAGAAAGGTGTCACATTTTTATTAATTTCCTTCACTATTTAATATTTTCCTACAATATTTTTTTTACAATTTTATTATGTATACAAAAAAGTGTTCAACTGAATTTTGAAAGATACTAATACTAAAACATCATACATATTATGCAACACAAATATACAGGGTCCTGCACCAGAGCTCCCTTCTTTTGTAGCTCATGAACTGGTGCCTTTATAAATTTCGTTCAAATCTGACTGCAAACTATTCGTAGAGAGGCACATTTTGAAAATATTTTCCAATATACAGGGTGATCTAAAAACATGTAACATACTAAAGTTATGTTTTTTTAAATGGAACACACTATATATTTTTGCATTTTTGGATTCTGCATGCAAATTTGGTGTCAGTTTGTGTTATATTCCCTATAGCAAAACTTAACCGTTTCGAAGATATTCGACATTTTATAGAAAAAATTACAGTTGTTAGAACTATTTCAAAGTTACATATCTTGTATAATTGAACAGCGTTTATTTTAATTTTTATATGGCAGTTAGTTTAGGCATTAGTCTTTCTGAAAATAGCTAACAGAAGTCTGTAATACATACAGAGTGTTTAATATTTACTGAGCAACACGTCAATTTTGAAACGTGCAAAACTATTTTTTTTCAAATGGCACACCCAGTAAATTATTCTACAGTTGAAAGTACTATTCAATTCTGAATTGAATGATATAGCGTTGTCCTATACCTATCTCTTAAGGTGCTCAAGATATAATCAATGTTATAGTAAAGTGCTCGAAAATTTAAGTTACCCCGTTTCTAAGTGGTCTTCGAATTAAATAAAACAACTAGAAACATTTCAGATTTATTGTCAGTTGCTTTGACTCCTATTATGGCTATGATTAAGCACAAAATGTAAAAAATTACATCTATGTTAAATAATTGTTCACATATTTAATTGTTACGTAACCCTATAAGAAGTCTAATTTTGTACATCAAATTATGCTTTAAGAATAAATCCTGACATATAAAAATTAAAATAAACGCTGTTCAATTATACAAGATATGTAACTTTGAAATAGTTCTAACAACTGTAATTTTTTCTATAAAATGTCGAATATCTTCGAAACGGCTAAGTTTTGCTATAGGGAATATAACACAAACTGACACCAAATTTGCATGCAGAATCCAAAAATGCAAAAATATATAGTGTGTTCCATTTAAAAAAACATAACTTTAGTATGTTACATGTTTTTAGATCACCCTGTATATTGGAAAATATTTTCAAAATGTGCCTCTCTACGAATAGTTTGCAGTCAGATTTGAACGAAATTTATAAAGGCACCAGTTCATGAGCTACAAAAGAAGGGAGCTCTGGTGCAGGACCCTGTATAATTGTTATATTCAAACCAATTGTATTATAATAGTTGTGGATATTTAAAAAACTGTGAAATATACAAATTGGTGGTTGAAATGTTACGTTTAAGCAAAAATCGGTTTATCAAAGTATCTCGTGAATCAATATTACATGCTTTAGCAATATTAACTTGTTTATATAATATAATAATTTGTGAAAAAATAGATGTAAGCGATAGATGAAAATTTTATTCTCTCAAAGATCCAATTAAAACCTCGAGCTGAGATTATGCCAGAAGTATGTCTATAACGATCCAAAATAAATGCACTGATTTCAACAATTAAAAAATGTTTCTAGCTTACAATCCAATCACCCCTGCAATAGAATAAAATGAAATATCCTGGGAGATTCGAGAAATATCAGTTCACCTTCCATTAGATTAATTTTGCTAACCTAGTAGACAACTTTCTAAATGCTGCTAAATGGCTCAGAAAGTTTGATCCCAGTGAAGATAGACAATATTTTAGAAGATGTAATCCTATATGTTTTTCTTATTAAACCTAAGTCACACTCTTCTAATTTCGTTCTAGAAGTTCGCTCAAAATTTAAATAAAGCTTATGATGTTATTTACTAAACAAATATTTGATTCTTTGCCATAACCCTCTAAATTTTAAAAACATAAAAATGTTACTTGTACGTAAGTTAACAATGCAATTTATTTGCATTTAAATCCAACAATTAAATTTGTTCATTACATGTTATTCATATATTATGAATATTTAAATATTCACAATATATTCATTAACACTAATAAACTAAAATTGAAAAAAGCCCCCAGGATTAAGTATTCAACAATCTTAATACCAATACCGCAATACTCAACTTCAATTTAGTCACTTAACTATACACATACAATGGGTCAATTTAAACAAGTGGTTTAGGAAAAATGCGGACACCCCTATACTTTAATTGATATGATGAGAAATGTCAGGATAGTAGATATTATTCGACTATCTAACTCAAAAACTCAGCACTATAAACAAGCATGTAAATATAAGGACCATATTGTAATTAAACGTACATTAACCTCAATTTAATTATCAGGATGCTACCACTAGTTAAAAATTAATACTTGTTAAAAATCACAATAAGATTTTATTATACATACATATAGTATTTCTGATTTTAGATAAATGCTGTACTCTGTACAAACTACCTCTCTAAAAAATGCAATAAATATGTTTGTGTACATGATGGGAATTTAAAATTGCAAAAACTACTGAACTTAAAGTGGTACTTTTAAAATAATGACTTACATAAATCAATAGTAGAGTACTATACTTCGAGAAAGCACTATACCAAAAAAATTAAAACATAACAAACAGTCACTAAACCGGAACAACTAAGAACTCTACACAATAAAATGACAGCTTGAAATGCACCAACCACGCGTTCAAAACTCTAACCAACGGTGGTTTTCAAACAAATGACTGTTACCGGTACCAAAGCGTACTGCTGGTGCTGGTCAGAGTAAACTCTGCTGAGGATACACTTCGGGACGGTTCAAAAGGGGGAACGAACTATGTCAAACCGAGTACACCAGCACCGGCCAAGGTTTAATTCTCATTTTGAGGAAACTGACATATAACCATAACTGACATATAAGATAATTATATTCTTTGATATAACCCAAGGAAATATGCAACCGAGCTCGCAAAGGTCTTCCCTAACCGAGAATTGAACATAACTTGAATAAGTAGGTGATCCAAACAAATTCTAGTAGGTAAATTGAGTGTACGACTGATGGTGACTAAGTCATGTCACTGACGGTGAAGTATAGACATAGTCAGCGGCGCACAAAGGGAGGGAGCCAAGGGGCCAACCCCCCTCCCTAAGATGTTAAAAAAACATTTCCAACCGCGCGTAGTTTTATTGATCTCAAAAGGCTGATTACCAAGAACAACTTTGGAAATGTCTCCAACAATAAACATAACTGGTACTGAAAAAATATTTAATTTACAAGTGAAAATGTATAATCTTAAAATATTAGAATGGAACATAGGTATCATTAAGTCTAATTTGAAAAATGCTTTTTTATATTTTAAGAATTACGTACTTTGTATATATATACTATACTAAACAATATGGTAAAGTATACTATAATAATTTATTTAGTAATTTGTTAATCTAGTTAAAAAATTAATTTGCCGCTCCCATGCCGCACTCAGAAACAGGCACAGGCAGAAAAACACTATGGGCGATGCATTTTCTATCTCCTCGCCGTTGTTGTAGGACGGGGGACGGGTGATTCACTACTCTCCGTCTGATTTGCTGTTTATCATATTTATCCACAGTTATCTGAAGCATTGGCCCCTCAATTTTTTTTCTCGGTACGCCACTGGGCATAGTTGCACATATGTAATTAGATTATTTATGGTCAAAGAGAAAGTATTTCTTGAATTAACAAAAACAGCATATCTATAAAAAAAACTCGATCAAAAATGTATATAGGTGAATACCTATATGGTGAATATGAAAAAATTAACATAACTGGGTAGAGTTTGCTTGTAAAGCCGAATAAAGAGCCGATGGTGTTTATATCTTGGAAAAATATTATTCTAAACAAGTTTTACAGAAACTAAGCTAAATCAATTAAGCAAGGGAAACGCTAGTCTCCTACACCTTTGACATATTTACAACATATAACACTGCCGTGAGTATATCACAGTGATTGTAATTGGCTAATAAATTAGCTTGCATTTCTTTGTAATCGAAACTTCATGTATGTGTGCGAAAGAAGTATTGACAGGATGCCAGGATGCCAGGCGTGGATTGCGAAATTCAACCGCATCCCCTCCATGATTTTCAAGTTATATAGAAGTGGTGAGGGCTGAATTATTAAAAAATCGGTACCTACATTTTGTTGTAGGTACCGATTTGTTATTAACAATAATTTTTTAACTATCTAATAAAGATCCTTAGATGTTTAATGCAAAACTATTATTTACATTATTACAGCACTTCTTGTAACTGCCAA
The DNA here is from genome assembly GCA_963924545.1 of Pogonocherus hispidulus. Lineage (NCBI taxonomy): Eukaryota > Metazoa > Arthropoda > Insecta > Coleoptera > Cerambycidae > Pogonocherus > Pogonocherus hispidulus. The sequence continues at coordinate 19,703,717 of OZ004696.1, forward strand.
ACTAAATACTCAATATATTTTCTGTTTTTCGTGACTTAAGTACCTAATAGTTACGCTTTTCTTCAAACCTAGATATTGATCAAAAACCATAAAAATCACAACAATAACAAGGTAAAAAATTTAATATTTTACAAATAAATTAAAAATTATTAATAAGTAATCATAATATAATAAATAATAAACTATGTATTTTTAATTTAATAACTGCCTAGTTTTAAATATTGATTGCTAAGCACAAAAGCATAATCTTTTTGAAAAATTACAATATTTTCATAAAAATATTCTAAAGGAACATCCGAAGGAACCAATTCAATTTCCTAGGGAGCGAACCGATACGAAGTTTAGTTGCAAGACTGTATACACCTTTAGGCTGACAGTGAATACAATTTATTGTACAATATAAGTCGTACAACTGCATCTGACTGAATATAAATTGACATCTGACTGAATTATAATCCTAATTTTATAAAAAGATGCAATTTCAGGTTAAACATATCAGCATGTTTCTATTTATATAAATCATTGTCACTAGTAGTACAGGAAATGGATGTTGTGGTTGATAACATGCTGTGGATAACAATGGTATTCAACATTTCTATCTAAAGAGACTTTTACCTTAAAGTCATATTTTCTGAAACCCTTCCCACCCATTATTATCAACATATGCGAGATAATACAAAGAATTTACTTTCGCTTTCTTTATTTATAGTGTACAGCAATAGCACAACTTTTGGGAGGCTATTTTACTTAAAAAAAATGTAACCACAGTCAGTACTACCTTCAATCGATTGTTTGTAGGATTATCACATTTATAATAAACCATTTAAGATATTCCTTATATACCTATGACCTATGACAAATATTTTATTTTCGTAAAATTTTTATTACAGGTTATAAAACTTCTAATACGTTTACTTTGCTAAAAAAAGAAGATACAATGTATAATATGCTTCAAAGTAAACACAGAGTTATCAATTATTATCATTTGATGCTATTACAATTAAGCAAAGAAATTCGCTGAAATAGATACCTATTTGGGTGTTTCTCCCAATAGAAGCATTTTCGACTGTTGCAATATTGGAAGATAAAAAGAGCTACAAAAATTTTGAAAAAAATTACAAAGCTGCATTGACTCATTAAGAATACAGTGTGATGGTCAGCCGCGCTCAATTTTTTGTTTTCTACGTTTTTCAAAAATCTCAGTCCATGCTAATGACATATCATACCACGCGAATGACGCATGACGTCAAAAGTAAGAAAAGCATTACTTTTTAAATATTTTATTTTAGAAATAAGTATCACATAAAAGTAAACAAACAGTATATTGTTTAAACCTCAAAACATCTTATAACAGTCGTTAAGATAAAGCGAACTTGGAAATATTAATGAAACCTAACCTCAAGTCGTAAGTTAAAACTAGAAACTATATTTTATAATAAGTAAAATTTGCTTCAATTATAAAAACTCATAAGAAAGCCTGAAACAAGTCATTGATCTGATTATAATTCTTGAGTTTGAAAAGCCTGTTAGATACTGGTTCAGGTGGAACCTCTAGTTTAGATAGAATTCCAGTTATTTTCAATGTTTGCCGATCACAGCTATCTGGCCAAAAGAAGCTTTTTCCACTCTTGGACATAAAGTTTACTGACAATTCGTCGTGTTCTATTTTATCAATAATACCTAAAAACAGAAAAGGTCTATAAATTTTAATTATGATCTAAGGTCAAAAATATAAACATACCTGGATACCAATCATTGTCAAATATGGCTGTGACCCAATCATTTTCCTTTAAATCTACATTGTGGAATGATTCATCAATTACTGTGGTCTTATCTGTATCTTCCTGTGGTGTATTTGTTATTTTATAATGGCTACAGTCCGAAAAATTGCACTCAAAACAGCTAAGCTTGTTCAAAAACAATATCCCACTGTCCTTTTGCCAGGTTACCTGATGAGTCTGCATTGTCCCTTTCAGGGTTATTAAGTCAAGAGGTAGGTAATCATCAAATTTTTTTATACTGGCGTCATCTACCACATTAATATACAAGCTAGTGATGTTATCTTTGACTGCCTGTACAAAAACGTTAAAGTTGTTAATATCTTTATTAAATGCCACCATTTTATCTGCTGTTCGCTTTAAAGTAGCACCAATTCCATCCGGTGCCCCCTTGCCATGTCCTGCCTCCGAATAGTTCCAAGATATCTTTTTGATGTTGGGAAAAGTTTTTGGAATGACGGATTGTATGAAGAAAAACATTTTTTTATTTCGGTACTGCGTACTAGGGCTGTCCGATAGAAAATGTACAACAGATATTGTAGTTTCTATTTCATTTTGATAATGATTAATCACAGGTTCCATGTGTGCCATAATAGCTGATGGGTCATGTCTCAAAGATTTCGAAACAGTACAAAATCCTTGTTTTTTATTTTTGTGGTACATCATACCAGTATGTAGCGTAATTTGTTCTCTCGATGCGCCAAAATGAACTGATTGTGTTTCTTTGGAATATTTACATGAGTAGTTTTCCGAGAAATCAATGTGAAATAAGATTTCGTCTTCCTTCAGTTCATTTTTTATTTTCTTCATGGCTGCATATTGATGATTAATGCTCATAATATGTCGTAAGAATTTGGTCATGAGACTGTCTAATTCGTGTATCAAATGATCGGGTTTAGCTTCAATTTTTTGTTTTTCAGTAAGTTGTACAGTTATTTCTTTTTTCGTCTTTGCACTGATTCTTTTTTCTTTTCGATTCACCCACTTATCATAACGAATAGTTTGTGTCCACATTTCGTCTTCTACATAATACAGTATTCTGTTTCCTCTGCAGTTGCCGCACATGCGTTCGAGACAAACTTCATTGTTGGAACATATTTGTTTTGAAACAATTTGGTCCACATTTTGCTCCTTAATAATTTTGCTTCTTGATAGGCTAGACACAAGCAAGTTTACATTTTCATGTAACACACATAAGCAGGTATCACGATCAGTTAATTTTGGTTGGACAACCCAAAAAGGACGTAATTTGCAAAATGTAGCATATGATATTTGAATAGACGAGTGTTCAGTTTTAAAAGTGCTGAACAGATTTTTCAGAGTATTATTTAAATACCTTTTTTGCTTTTTAATACACCGTCTTGTTATCGTGTCTTTTTTTCCGGGACATAGTCGTGAATTTATGTCATTTAGAAAAAAACTAGTAACAACTTTCTTAGTGTCAGTAAATGTGTTAATAGGTTTACGTTCATACTTGAAACTATTAGATCTTTTTTTATTAGATCTATGTAAACCAGGTGGAAGAAATTCTTTAGCTTCTTTAATTAGTTTATATTTTTTCAGGTTTGCTCCCTCAACTATTTTTGTAAATATTTGTTTTTCTTTATCACCCTTTAATTTTTTGAATTTCGCAGAAAGGTCTCTTTTCAATACCTCACCAAAAAGCAATTTTCTTTTAACCACTTGAGGAATTTTAGGGGAACTTTTGAGCATTTTGTTTACTTCTGTATTTGGCGATAATACATTTTTATTTTTATTAATTTCCCTATAAAATTTCTTTTTATAATACTCCATTTTCGTACGTAAATTGCTATTTTGACTTTGTGCTTTTTTTAATTCCCTGTACATTTTCGATCTGTTCCGTTTCACAACTTTTCTTCCTTGCCTTTTCTGCCGGCTCGAACTTGGGGTGCAGAATGAAACATCAGGAGTAGTTATGGAGCTAGTCGAGGCATTACCAACAATATTTATATTCGGAACAATCGGCTCTCTATTCTCCTGATCTTGTTCCACTTCTTCATGGTCACTAGAAGGTGGGGTGTTCTTTTCTAAATTTATTAAAAACTGTTTTCTATCTCGGTAATGCTTTGAATTTATTTTCCAAGCTTTTCTTTTTGCTTTAAGTTCTCTTCTAGAAAGATCTTTCTTCAATCTGACAATTCCGGTTTCTTTAGCTTTTTCGTATCTTTGATGCTTCTTTTCTTGTTCTACTTTATACCTTTCTGGGTTATTTTTTATGTTTTGCCTTCGCCTTCTTTCGCAATATCTTTTTCTGCGTTTCTTTTCTTCATCAGTTAGTTTCCTGCGTGCCATTTTGGAATCTTCTGTCAGTAACTGTAAAAGTAAGTTAAAAAATATCATTTGCGTGGCCCGTGCATCATTAGCGTGGATAAAAGAGTCCACGCTGATGACAAAAGTTAAAAGCCACGCTAATGATAAATCATTTTAAATTTTCTCTACAAATTCCGTATTTAATTCTAGATTATTGAAACTGTACATGTGACCTAATGTCTTATTACATTTATAAAACCAATAATTATTTTTACAATTTACCTTTGTATTAAAGAAAACTTACCTCCACTCTAATGATGATGCAAAAAAACACTCACTTGTAAAATCGTACTTGTACTCACATAGAATGACACAGAGCAAATGAGGACGGCAACAACCGGTCAGCCTTAAAGATGAATTAGGGAAGCATCTAAAGACAGTGTTACCAACCACCGAAAAAATATTTGGCGGCTAATTTGAACTGTATTTGCTCGAGCCACGCCAATGATGATGAAACGGGGGACAAAGTTTAACCTCAGGGTTTCAAGTTAAAAAATTAAATTACAAAACTCATATTCTATTATTACTTTCATGTAACTCTTCTCTACATTTTGCAAAATGCGCAAATCTCAATATTTATTGTGTGTCTGAAAAAATCAATGCCTCTTGGTAAAAAATGAGGGCAGGGACATCCATGCTAATGATATTTTAAGGATATATATATTATTTAAAAATACTAAAAAATGTTTTTCACAAATAACTGAAACTGTCTTAAATAGATCACATTTAGTACTAAACACTTGCATAAAATAAATAAATAAAAATAATTTGTCTTTGAGTTATCGTGCAAGGACAAGAAAATGTTAATTTTGAGAGAAAAACCCATTTAGTGTGTGCAAGTTTCGAGAAAAATATACTTAATGTTAACGGGAAAATGTAATATTTATATAAGAAAATTGTATTATTTATCTTTTCCACTCAATTTTTAATTTAAATTAATGAACCTTCATATTGGCCCTTCTAGATTTTTAGTAGCATAACGTTAACAAATAAAATTTAGTTTAAGAGTGCGTATACTACTTAGGTACCTATATAATTTAACTAAGGTATATCAAATATTTTTTAGTAGTGTGTAATAGTAGTAGTTTAGTAGTGTTAACAGATATGTATGTATTTTTCACTTAACAAAATTTAAATACATGAAAATGATACACTACCAACAACATACTGATAAATCATCCTTTTAGAACTTAAGGCATATGTCAATTAAAACCAATAATATCCTTTAGCATTCTTGAGTTCGAAAAATAAGCATTCTTTTTTATTTTAATATTTATGAGTTAGGTATGCAATAAATTTGCTTTATTACTTTATCTTTAAAAATGCAAGGATTGTGAGGTTATCAAAAATTCTTAGAAAGAGAAAAGTTGTAGACAGATAAGATTGCAAGTCGTCAGTGTGATTATTATCACTGTAGGTAGTAAATACAATCTATTTTAAGGAATTTGAGAAAGTTTGACGATTACCTAAATTATTTTCTTTACTCAGTATTGTTTACTGTTTAAATGAATGATGGCACTTCAGTTAGCTAATAGTTAATTTTAAAACAATTATAAATGTAACTGCAACTATTAGACACATTTACTAAACTTACTGAAAGCATAAACATTTGAAAAATGTGTAGGTATAGATAAAGATATCTTCAACAAAATGTTAAACGGAATAATTAACAAATGGTTAATAAGCATGGCTTTGATAATAACCGAACTTTTATTATGAACAAGGAGGGGAGGCTAACTCGGAAGATATTATTGTAATTTAGTGGTGTGCTGAATGTGGTAAATCGGTGTTGTATTACTATTTAAAAATATAAATCAAACATAAAATAAGAATGACGTGCTTTACTTTTTTACATTTAATAATACTTACTAATCCTATTTATTTTTAAAAACATTTATTTCTGAATATCAACATAAATCAACTCCCCTACAAATACAAGTGATAGTCCGGTAACCTTTACAATCAGCGTCATTCATAGTAAACATTAACTGAACTGATAAACAAATTGAACTGTCAGAACATGACAAAAAAAAACTAGTCTAAAATAATATGTGACATGTACGTCAGAAAAAATGCAAAAAGTCTCATTAATACTATTCCTATTGAATGAAATGTTTTCAAGAAACGAAGCAAACTTTTGTGGACGAAACTCTTTTTACGGCACCAACGGTACGATAAAAACAAATCCAGTACCATTCGATAAGAATATTTCTTGCTTGTGGACCATTCATCATCCGCCTAATACAATAGCTACAATAAGAGTATTACAAACTGACTTGGAAAAATGTTCTCCAAAATACAAATGTTGTTTATCGATTTTAAATGCAGACTATAATAGAACTTACATAAACTTATGCAATGAGACACCAAAAAAACCGATAACTTTATCAGTAAGGGAAAACACAACGTTCATATTTCTGGAGAGTTCTGAGAATGTGAATATATGGATTGATTTTTTTACCCGCGAAAACAGTGATTGCCATCATTCTGAATTCCAATGCTATGATAAAACAGGATGTTACAACTCAACCAACAATTGCAGAGGAAACTTTGTTTGTAATGATCACTCTGATAAAGTAAACTGTGGAAGATGTCAAATAAACTTTACTCCTTGCAACTTCAGCTCAAAAAAATGTTTTAATCCAATTTCTCAAAGATGTGATGACATAATACAGTGTCCTAAAGGTGAGGACGAACTTAATTGTTCACATTTGTGTCCGAATATGATCAGGTGCCCAAAAGATAATAAGTGCATACGACAAGATCAGGTATGCAACAATAAACAGGACTGCGCCGATAATTACGACGAAAAATACTGTCCAAAACAAGAATCGAGCAACACGTATTTTTCAATCATTTTTATCGTAAGTAGTTTATGCTCAACGTGTTTTCTATGTATAGTTTTCCATTGGGTGTCCTCGAGACGTAATGCTCGAAGATATCTAAACAATCCTCCAGACTTCCCGTTAGCGCCCTTTGAGGGCCCTGGAGGTCAAGAAAACGAAAGTTCCAGCACTGAAGTTTTTACAGACTCCGAATTTAGACAAGGAGATATTTATGAAGGTTATTTGCAAAACGTGAAAAAAACGAAGCCAGTAAAATATGTACCATCAAATACCAATAGACAGAAATCTTATATGGACTTAGATGGTGACAATGAATTGGTCGTACTGGCATCGCTCAACGTTCCTGTAGATATGTGCGTTGGGCTGACTTTGTCCAGCGAAAAGACAGATTTAAAGGAAGTTCTTATAAAAAAAGAAAAGGAAAGCACCTCCAAAGCAAGTTTTACCGTTAACCCCAGTAGATCAGTAAAATTTTCTAAAAGTAGTGAAATGCGATGTACTGAGGAAAACCCACAAAAATCATTGAATCATCAGTGCAATGAACAAAACTCTGAACAGACGTTTACTACTTCAAACAGTAGTGAATGGACCGATATTGAGGAATCAACTGAAGACAACAGTAGTATTATTTTTGTTAAGAGTGCAAACAAACTGTATATAAACACTTGATAAAATTGGTCACAATTAAAAAGTAATAAATATTAAGTTCATTAGAAAATATAAAATTATAAAAATCTATAAGTAGGTATTTCATTTCATTTTCCCCACTAAAATTCCTAAATCTACTTTTTAAAACGTAATACATTTTATAAGGTGAAATTTTAAATTTAAAAATAGGTTATTAGTAGAATTTAAGAAATTTATATGAAAGCACACGATGCAACACCGTTTGATATAAGAATAAGTAAAATAAAAGAATAAGTAAAATAATATTAAGTGTATGAATATAATATTATAAAGAGTGTCCCGAAATTAGTGTGCAATATTTTACCAGTGCGCTCTATGGTTAAAAAGAGGACTTTTTCTTCATATAAACATGGGTCTAAAAATGCTTCCTAGGGGGCTACAGCCCCTTAAATTTCTTCTATTTCCTCTAAATAACTCCGAAACCAGTTGAGATAAATTTATCAAATTTGGTATCGTGCCTACGTCTTATATGCTGAATCCGCTGCTGTAAATAAAATTTCAAAATTTGTATCACATACATTCCAAGCGGGGTGGAGTAGGGTAAATATTACCCCAACTTTTTTTTTGCTTTGGCTTGTTCAACTTTTGAGTAGGAAACGCGAAGTTTCAATATTTTTTACTGAAAAAAGTGCACTTGGTACCTATCGATATGGCGCATCGTTTTCGAGCAAAATCGCTTTAATTATTTACATGCGATAACACATTTTGCCATTAAGATATGAAATTTTAGAATTTTCTACGTAAAAACGTACTCTTGTTTGAACATCGATAAATTGCACCGTTTTGATAAAGAATAAAATCGATTTTGAAATTTTAAGGAAGCAATTTTTTCCCCATGTTAATATGAAGAAAAACTCTTAAACCTTTTTAACCATAGAACACACTGGTAAAATATTGCACACTAATTTTGGGACACCCTAAATGTGCCTATTTTATTTAAATATAGGTATTTTGGTCCGAATTTTGGTCGCATCTGATGATGACAATATTGTTATAGTTGTTATAACTTTGTAATATTCTTTAATAATCCAATTTATTCCGATGGTATATAGTGGAAACATAATTTATCTGTGGAAGGAATTTTGGATACCATATCAAATTACAATAAGCATAACAATAAGATATAAAGCGCATAGACCTGATTTATAAGTCTATAAAAAGGTAATACACGTGTGTATAGGCTAATTGCATATAAAATATTTTACACCACGATTCATGACTTAAAACTCCTTGAACATCTGCTGCACAACTGCGTTTGCACTTTTTGTTACGGATGTATGTTTATCACTCATATACTATCTAAGTATGTTTATACCATTGTTTTAGTTTATTGTTGTGCTGCATACCAGAAAAAGGTATTTTTAGAAGTAATGTTAAACCTAAGCTTTTATAAACAATAAATTAAACGGTATTGTCAGCATTATTTGCAATTAGGTATCATTAATAAAACTAATGAAAGAAGGTCCAAGAATATTGTATACTTAAACCCGTTATATAATAGGAATATGGTACCCTTTTTTTTTTCTAAAAATTAAGCCACCACTCCTCTGTCAGATAGCCGTCTGAAATAGATTGATACTCAGCTTCAGCTTGTATAAAAAAAATAAATGTCTGTCTGTTGTTCTATAAAACCAATGTGTTGAAGAAAACATACTCTAACACATTGGTAATTCTTATACCCAGTACTTGGGGCTCTTTTGATAATATATCCCTTACTAGTAGAGGCAAAACAAATTAAGAGGTCAGAAAATCAGCTTGTTCCATTAACCCTTAACTGCCCAAATTTTTATTTTTTTTTTGGAAAAATCTTTTTTCTTGTTGAAACTTGGTAAAAATTAGTTTAAAAGCTTATTTCTAAAATCGTTTTTCAAAAAATATTTTTATTTTTTGGAAAAAACAATGTTGCATAAATGCAACGCTAGGCACTTAAGGGGTCAAAAATGTGTTATACATGTTATAACTGTTTAAAACAGTTATAACATTTTGTATGTTTTATGTTTAAAAGCTTTTATTATTAGTAAAAGATACGGTACAAACATTTATTTTTTGTGAAAATCTAAATTACAATCAGCGCATAGACCTACATCACATTTTTTACACATATGGTTCTAACTATGGAACGACATCCTTCATTTGAACACCTCCATCTTTTTTTTTTAGGAATATAGATCAACAAATGATCCATACGATCATATCGCACATTGTCGTTTATTCTGTTACTTGAATTTGGCAAACCTGAAGATGGGCGTCCTGGTCCATTTGCTGCTGTTCCATACCTCATGAGATACGTCGTGGCAATTTCCCTACGAAAGGCAAGTTGCAGATTGGTATTTCCGGCTCTATTGTATATGTACTAGGTATTTTCTATGGACACGTCCACCATCCAAGTGAAGAGGCAGCACCACTTTTTAGTGGATAGCAATCCTATATCTGGCTATGTTTTGATCCATAAGATCTGTCCCCCCCCCCACCATGGATGTTTCTAGATGGTTTTTTTGGGAAGGATCCTCTTCTTCGTATACTTCAGCAATTTCATCAGATAACCCAATTCTTCGATTATTGCCCAATTTCAGTTCCAATTGGCGTCCGAAGTTGCCGACCGGAAAGATGATTTAGATCCCCATCGTCATCTTCATCCCCAGAGTCTTCATCAGTTAGTGCGCTGACTTCAGGGGCTCCACATAAATATTTTCAATGTCAATGGAATCATCGGCATAAGCCATCTCTAATGCTTCCTGGAGGGAAAAACTTTTTCTAAAACAAGAATCGAGAATTACTGATAAATAGTTAAAACTACAAAATACAGTAGTGTATTATCCTAGCGTTGCATATTTGCAACACGCGTATTTATGCCAACGTCTTTTGAAATGTAATAAACCCAACCACAAAATCGTAGGTATGACAATACTAGTACATCCATAATAAACATGTCAATGCTAAAATGCCATCAAATTTGATATAATAAAATGTATAAATTTTACTTACTCAAACTGCACGTCCATATTTTCCTGATTTTTAAAACATTAGCTCACAAAACCACTATTTTGAAGAACACAGTCCAGGAAATTGTTACAAATCAATGAAGGTTTGTTTGTCAAAGCCTTCTATTAAGATATTGTAGCGCCATTTATCTGCCAAAGCGAAAAGTTTTTCCGTTACAGCCTTGTTTAGAACCCCTAATTTACGTGCATATATGCAACGCTAGGCGTTAAAGGGTTAAAAATGTTCTTTTCTTTCTATAAATCTTGAGATAATTTGGTTATTTTTACTTATGTAACAGATAGGAAAGAAAGTTAAATGGAAAGTGTTATCCTATTGCGTTTCATATTATACATTGCTTGCCTTTTTTCAATGTGGAATTTTTTATTTTTGATTAAGCAAATCTGGTTTTAAAAATCTCTGTTCCTTTTGGCGCATCTTTATATCTTCAAAAATGGCAAAATACAGAATTAAATGAAGAAAGTCTAGATAATATCACAAATAAATAGTTACAGAAAACATAGCGACGAATTACAGAAAGCTTCCCTCTAAACAGATGTTAAAGTACAAATAAAAATCTTGTCCAAAATCGGAAAAAAAATCCCTTTCAGCTTACATTTGGTCATAGATAATAACACATAATTACATCATTCGCTTCAAAGTCAGGGCGCGTATTTTTAGAACCAAAACAATGGCCGTCATGCCGTTCTCTACTCCTTTTCAATTGGCCTCGGAATTTAGTGGTCGTCGACTCTAATATCGCGGTTAACACGTTAATGTTTTCATCGCAACACAACACATGTTGTGCATCTGATGTTCTAGTTCATAGACGTACTATATAGGGGGAAGTAGATATATCTCAGAACAAGTTCAGTAATTTTGTGTTAAATAATCTTTGTATTATTTTAACTCCTCTAGATTTACACATTTCATATAAACTTTAAATTGCGGTTGCCAGTGGCAAGCAGCTCACACTAATTTCATTAAGTCAGCCTGAGATTAGGCAAAACAAAATAATGTAATTAATGTGTCAAGCCGTCGAGCACAGAAACATAGTGACGCCAGCCTATGGTTTACTATTCACTTGTAAGATACCTCCTAAACTATCTTAAGGTCTGAGTTACTGAATCTTGTTAATATCTAACAAAAAATAGCCCGTATATTTATTAGTTCTGAGGATTCTTAACTAAATGACTTGATTCCTTACAAAAATAATTTTATCAATATAAAACTTGGAGTTATCGCGGAGAGAAAAAATATATTGGCATATAGCTAAAACCAATTTTTTGATAGGGATAGGTATTCAAACCAAAAATGTTATGGAAATCTGTAGCGGTGTAGAAACTTTTTTCATTGAATTGTCCGTGGCTGTAATAAGAGTGGGGCTGATGTGCCTGAATCTTAGATTGCTTGGACTCAACTTCCACCAATTATATTCACATATACAGTTATGTTTGCGTGCCGCCTATCAAGAAGTATAGACCGAAAATATAGGTTAGCTCTACAAGTGAAGTTCCAATAAATGGGCTCTGTTTAATAAATGTTCATAGAGAGGTAGTTTGTAAAGAATAACAAAATTTTCTTGAGGATATATATACCTAATTAATGAATAAATTTTAAAAATTTACAACTACCTTATTTCCAGGATTTGAATGAAATACTTATTATTACTTATTATTAATTAATACTTAATTATTAATATGTTTATACTTGTTAATAATAGAATAAAATTTAGAAATTTTGCCTATGGGGCATTTTCTGGGTTTGTATATTATATGAGTACACATTTATCCGCCATAGCGGATTAAACCTTTCAACCTTTCTGTAATTAAATTACACGGTGACGGTATCCGAGTGTCCATCAATGAAAACAGTTATTCTTGTATAGAAAGTCGACCGCAGAAATTATGGAAGCAAATAAAGATATTTAGCACAGAGTGGTACTTAGACCATTACTTAGACTTACTTCAATTATGAGCTATCATGACAACAATAGGTAACTACTATTACGCAAAAAGTCACTTAAACATTTATAAATGTAACTATTGCTTTTCAGATTTTAGATTTTAAAGAATATTTGCAGTTCGCTTCAACTTAACGTGTGGCTTCCATACCTTGTTTTAGCCCGTTCAAAACTAAATGTGGGAATTCCCCACTTGACCCTAAACAATTTTCACTGGACCGAGACAGATAAAAACTTTCAAAATTAAACAATAAACCACATTTAAAATAAAACAAGTTCAACAAAACTGTGTACAAGATTTAAATGCCAAGCAGCACAGTCGATAACAAAAAGATTATAATAAAAATTATACAAACAAAACATCTAACGTCGCGGAAGCTAAGCACCACCACAACCGAATTTTGGGATGGGACTTTATGGAGAATTAACGGCTATTTTAAGGCTATTTTGGTACCCTATTATACATTTTTCCACTCGCCTCCTAATGGGTTAGTTTGTGGTGGCGCTAGCTTCCGTCTGAAGTTAGCGCCATCACACATGTAAAACATGTTCACATCATCGCATGTAAAACTATTCGAATATTTTTATGCAGCAGATTTAACGGTTATTTAAAGGCTCTAGAACGTGCTTTATTACAACTGAATCGGACCACCCTACCCAGAGATTGGGAGACCCTCTCATAGGTTACAATTTATAGGTCTTCATAAAAAATTTGAATTTTGAGATGGGACTTCATGGAGAATTAACGGCTATTTTGGTACACTTTACAATTGGCCGTTCGCGGTGACCAAAATTGTCACTCCGTGCTATGCGCATAGGCCAACGCCCGTTCTAGTGGAAGCTCTCCAATGTCCTGGGGCAGGAGAAATGCTGCACCCAGATGTTTGTCTCTCTTGACCATGAGGCAGGCATAGCGACAGAGGACGTGAATGGAGTCCTCGTCATCGTGTCCGTAAAACTTGCACCTTCTAGTGTCACTAAGGCCGATAGTGTTAAGGTGCTTGTTGAGATGTCCGTGACCTGCCAACAGTACTGTGACAATCCTTATGCTGTTACGACTTGGCGCAAGTATTGATCGAGTTGCGTTCGACCAAGACCCTTGAATTAAAAGCCTGGCTTGTCGCAGCCCAGTCCCGTTCGACCATTCTTCCTCTGATCTTTTCTTAATCCAGTTTTTAGTAGATCTTGTTACATAACTAGGCGGAAACTCGAGTACTGGTTTGGGCCCTGTAAACTGTATAGTTGAGCTGTAAACTTTTAGCTAGTGCATCGACCACCTCATTTCCTGTTATGTTGTGATAGCCCGGTACCCAGGTCAATTTTACTTGGTTGTTGTGTCCCAATTGGGCCTGACCATTAATACACTCTAGGACCGCCCTGAAGGTGATCCTGTAAGAGATCAGGGCATGTAAAACCGCCTGACTGTCGGTGCATATCTGGATATACTGGTTAGAATATCTCCTTTTGAAATTTTCCTGAACACATGCAGAGATAACAAACACTTCCGTCCGAAAGACCATGGCATACTTTCCCAAGGAGAAGGACAGTTTTCTTAGGAATAGAGAGATAGAAGTGGGAGATATCCAGTCGCTGGGTGCGTCCAGCAGATTGTCTCCTCCAAGTTCCTTAAGAATACTTGCGTGTCCACCATCGTGACTTTTACCTAGCGACCGCCCCCACTGCTTGGCCCTATAAAAGACCCTCCCTGCCTCCCCCTTGACCACTATAAGCAGTTTCGGGAGACAGGAGAGCCTCCAGAGCCTCTGTGGGAGCCGTGCGGATCCCTCCTGTCGTGCTTACACACGCTAGGCGTTGTAGTTGATTTAGCCGTTGCTTGATGGTAGCCTGGCGGATGGCTGGCCACCATACAATCGACGCATACAGAAAGGTGGGTCTAATAACCGAGATGTAGAACCATAAGGTAGTTCTCATATTAAGCCCCACATTTTTCCAAAGAGCCTCTTACATGTCCAGAAGGACGCGGTGACTCTCTATATTTGTATGTGTATGTGGGGTACCCATGACAACTTTTCGTCCGCGATAATTCCCAAAAATTTTACCATCTTTGTACGCTAGATGGGCTTATTGAAAATAATTGGTGCTTTAAAACCGTCCAACTTCATTTTCTTAGTGAAGAGGACTAGCTCGACCTTAAAGAGATTAACTCTCAGCCCCTGTCCTATACACCATTCTTCTATGCTTCTTAGGGCCCTTTGAGTGAGCTCACTAACTGTGCTTGCATACTTCCCTGCGATTAAGATCGTAAGGTCATCTGCATATGCTTGGGTCATAATCCCTTCCTCGTTAAGCCTACGAAGAAGACCGTCGAGCACAAGGCTCCATAGCAAGGGGAAAGCAATCCTCCCTATGGTAGGTGGAAACCCGTGCTCTCAGCCGCTGCCTAGGATAGAATTATAAGAGGTATTATCAAATGCCCCAGCTATGTCCATGAAGGCCCCGATAACGAGCTCCTTCTGGCTAATCGTTTTTCTATTTTGTAGACCACAGAGTGCAGTGCCGTTTCTGTAGATCTACCTGCCTGGTAAGCGTGCTGTGAGCTAAATTTAAAAATTGAAGTATGTGTTACTTATATCTTATATCACCAAATTTCAGGTGGGAATGCAAGGTAAGAAAGAATTGTAATTAGTTAGTAGGCATGTTGTAAAATGTTTTATTTAGCAAAAGAAATTGTAATATTTAAGTTCAAGTGACGAAGATTTGGATGAGTTACAAAGAGTCTTCGAGCTACAAAAAAATGGAAACTTTTGTGAAGAAACTGCTTCAACTTTTTTATTTACACACCAAAGAGAAGCATGTGTAAACAAACATGTATAGATGCGTTGCCGGAGTTAAAAACTTGGAACCTGGAACTAATTCGAAGACGCGCTTAGGCATTGGTAAAATCCCTAACTGATTCATGCAGTTAATGTTCCGAATATATTCTTTATCTCCGCGATAATAGCTAATGACTGGGGACCCTACAATTAATTTGATTCAAATTTAATGCAACAAGATGTTAGCCAATCATCTTGATGCATTTAATCATGTCAAAAAACAGGCCACCTGCATATAATAGCGAATAAGCAGAACATTTTTTTGTTCCGAGTTCTCATGATCATGAATACATATATCGAGGTTGAAAAATCACACCATTATCCGTTTCGTATTATTTTGGGATAATTAGCCTCTCGTAATTGTTAGCTGCAGGTGCCAGGCAGATGAAACGAAGGATAAACATTTCTTTAAAAAGATGTTGACAAGAAACGAGGAATTCGTGAATTTTTATCACGCGGCCAGTTTCACTTTTTAACATAACGAAATCACAAACGATTCTGCTCAGTTTCTACAATGTATCAAACACATCTGCATTATAATAAGAATTAATAACAGTTTTAACATAAATATACGAAAAAAACTGTCAAAGAGCAAATATAATTTACACTCACCACCTAGAAATGCGAAGACATTACTATTAAGTATTAATAGTTTTCACTTTCAATTATTTGATAAATAAGATAGGTATTTCTCGTTGGAGGAGTTTATTTTAAAATTCCTTTAATCGCACAAACCTCGGTAGGTAAATATTTAAACATTAACCAAAACTATAAAAAGCTAATCTAAATTTCTTTACAGTCTACATTTTAAATGTAATGACCTAAAAATGTACGGCACGGTGTAAATAAGTACCCACATGTTCTTGTAAAAGTGTTATACCTAACATAACTCAATAATTCTACATTGCAGATTTTTTTCTAAAACATAAATTAGATAGGGATATACAATGGCTTATTTTTATGCAGGAACTTCAAAATACAAAACATACTATTACGAACATTGGTCAGCCCGGATTCCATACTTTGGAAAACTTTATAACATAAATTCTCTTAGGCCATGGCTATAAGTCGCTAGACGCTTAAACTTAAAAGCAAATAAAATGACATTATTCTAGGCACGCGTTCTGCTAATTTGGTGTAAGGTAGTGTCTTTCTACTGTGTTCTACTAATAACTAGTTCAAATAATTTGCATTGTTCGACAAAATTTGTTTACCGAAAAATTGAAAAATTTGTCATTTATAAAATTTAAAATTGACAGAATTTGTCTGGGAATAGTAATTACCAAAATACGAGGGGCCATCCACTACTCGCATTACTGGTACAAATTAGCTCGTATTATGTCACATTACGGCGCATTCAGCTGCATTATACCGGGTGTCCCATTATATTTTGACCCTTTTTAAACCTATATAACTTCAGGATGGTTGCCAACTCATCCCAATGACCAAGCCTTGATCTACGAGTAGACAATTTAATTAAAAATTGTCAGGTGGAGTAGGGATTAGAACCCACGACCTCTGGATTGAGTGATCGAGACACTAAACCCTGAGCCACCGGCTCGCTTAATACCGGGATATCAAAAATTATCTTGGTCAAGGGTGGTTGTGGAATGTAAAACGTATGTCTTACTTTAAATTTTTGAATATGTTTTGTTGTGTCAAAATCTGTCAAGTCATTGTGCTGAAATTTTCTAATCCAGTTTTTGAATCATGCCTCTTACCACACAGCACAAAATTTTCATGATTGAAGCCTATTTTCGAACGGGTGCGCTAGTTAATGGAAATTGGCAATACAGTCAACGTTTGTGTTTGGACAATAATTTTCTAGAGCACTTCCCAAACGTGGCAATATTACCGGACAATTTTTATGCGTGCCTTACAAATTGTGTTGAAGTGTTTCGCGAAACTGGTTGTGTGACTCATAAAAAAAGGTGCTTAGACCAAGAGTTCGTACAGAAGAAGTTGTCAATGACGTTCGTCAACGTATGGAAGAGGAGCCTGCAAAACCTTTGAAACGTCTTTCTCAGGAAATTGGACTTTCTTATGGAACATGTCATAAGATTTTAAAGAAAGACTTGAACATGCATCCATATAAGATGCAAGCACATCAAGCTCTTCTGCCCGCAGACCACCCCAGACGCCTTGCTTACTGCCATTGGTTTGTCAATAATTTAATGAATGACGATCTTCAGGACTTAACTTTTTTTCTGACGAAGCGTGGTTAATTGTCAAAATATGCGAATGTGGAGCAATGATAACCCTCATGTTTTCACTGAATCGCCACTACATGCTCAAAAAATTGGTGTTTGGATGGAAGTTTCTCGCAGAAGAATAATTGGGCCAATTTTTTTCGATTTCACCGTCAACGCAGAAAGGTACAGACACAACTTTTTGGCTGAATTTGTGCGACAGTTAAACGATGATGAACTTCGGTACGGTTATTTCCAGCATGACGGTGCAAGAGCACATACTACACGAGAAAATATTGCTTTCCTCCGCGAGTTTTTTGATGAGCGACTGATAAGTTTGCATACAGAAGTTGAGTTTCCTCCGAGATCACCTTGTTTGACAATTATGGACTATTTTATATTTCCTTACTTAAAAAACAAGATTTTCGCAACTCCGGTAAATAATTTGCAAGAACTGCAACAAAGAATTGTTCAGCAATGTGCAACCATAACGCCAGAAATGCTGCAAAACGCTTTTCACAGCATGAGGAGGCGCGTCAACCTGTGCATCGAACAAAACGGGGGACATTTCCAACAATTACTGTAATTTAGTTTTTCTTGTTACTAAAACCGTTATTTCATAATTTGTAGTTCATTATTGTTTTACAACTGAAATAAATAGGTATGAAATTTGTAGGTTATTGATGATGTCAGTGTGACAGTGACATACCTAATTATTTCAAATTTAAAGTAAGACACACGTTTTACATTCCACAACCACCCTTGACCAAGATAATTTTTGATATCCCGGTATTAATATTAATATAATATTACAGAGCATTACGTCACATTATCCACATTACAGGGAATTATGCAAAAATTTACAGCATTACCAAGAAATACGCAAAATTAACAAAAAATGTGCATTACTAGTACATATTTTTACCTAGTGGATGGCCCCTCGCCAAAATATAAAATACGAAATCTGCTAGAGTACGTCCCTTTGTAAATAGAAACCAACCCAAATTAAACATTAAAGGCTCCCGTACAAACAAGGTAGGTCAGGTTTCGGTCATTAAACGTACAATTTTAAATGTCAAAAACAGTTAAAACTTTGATGGTATATTAGGTATATATATATTATTAGATGATAGGTACATGAAATGTGTTTAGAATCTAGAGTAGAATATAAAAATTAAATAATATATAATGTGTTCTATTTAAAATAATTAAGTTGGTATCTACTTCAGGTATAACTAGAAGTGTCACCATCTTGAAAAAAACTGGGTGTTCCAATTTGAAAGTTTTTTGATTGAAAGTTCCAAAATGTAACGTGAAAAATGGAATGATTAGTATATTATTTTTGTATTTATTTTAATTGTGAAAATGAAAATTATGTTCTTTCAACATAGCAAAAGGCGAATGAAAATCTCCTATACGAAAGAAGTTACAGTGTCTTACACATAGATCACAAAACAAGTCCTTGCAGCTGTAAAAATTTTCATAAAATATTAAATACCTCCGAAAAGCTATGCTACATGTTTTCGACCTAAAATCTTAGTCTTTCCAAAAATGAAAAAAAAAATCGAGGGGTCTCACCCTGTATATACAGGGTGATTTATTATTATTATTTTAAATATTTATTTTTTGCTCCTGCATTACATAAAAATATTGGACATAATACAGGCTGTATATTTTTTATTTTTGGAAAGACTAAGATTTTATAAGCAAAAAATAAATATTTGAAATAATAATAAATCACCCTGTATACAAGGTGTCATAACTTTTATTGGTCAAACTGTAGGTATCGATAAATTATCAAAAAATAAATTTGCTGTAAGTATATAATTTATTCGAAAAATGTTTACTTTTTGAGATACGGGGTGTTAAAATTTCATTAATAAAATCTTTTTTTCGAATATTTTCCAAACGTTTCTTCGTTAAAATTTTATATACAAGAATTATAACCATATTTGAAGTTTATCAGTGGCAGTGACATTAAAATTATATCTATATCTAAAAGTATGATAAAGGTTCAAGCATCACGACCAAAACATAACATATTTAGTGCTACACGAACAAGGAACAACATATTGTTCCTTGTTAGGAATATTAGGAGGAATATCAAATATAGTTATTTCTTTTGTCACAAGAAAGAAATTTCTATTGAATAAGAATTAATATTTATTAAAATTAAGAAAAAACGAATAAAACATCAACATCACCTACCTATATGAAACAAAGATTTTATTATAAACTCATGAAAACTCTACACAGATTAAACTTACCTACATTAAAAAAATAATAATAATAAATGTTATTGATGTTACAGAATAGTAAAATTTTTACATACAGTAGCACATTACAATGAATACATCATAATATATATACTATCCCACAGTAACAAAGATTGTGGCAAATCATTCAATCTATTCTCATTAAGGTCAAGTAAATTGATAATGTTAAAATAATGCAAGACAGATAAGACTGAACTGTTTTATAAACATCGTCATTATGCAGATATTTTTTCACTTAGCTAAGAGACACAACATGCCAGCTTTTCATAAACAAACCCATATAAATATTTGAGATAAACACTGAATAGAAACATTATTCCCCCAACACACAGAACAGATAATTTTATGCAAAAAGGTAAGTTTTTTATAAACTAAACAAAACAATTAAAGGAGCACTATTTAGAAACATCTTTTCGGTAAAAATTGATTATTTTTATTATTTAAATTGATATTTCATAAATTTATTAATCAAGTTTTCTACTGTCATCCCAACTGCCATCATCCTAGTTAATTTGTCATCGCATTGTGTATTTGTTGTCTTTACTAGTGACATTGTTGTAACTATAAAAGTAGACAAAAATCAGTGTGATTTAGGAAAATTTTAACAAGATCTTTTATTAAACATACCTACTTTACATTCGTTTTTCTACGTTGTTATTTTCTATTACATAAAAATGAACGCTAGAAGCCCCCTCAATGAGCAGTTACTCTTTTGCAAAAAAGACGTTCTCAGTGATATGTAAGCTAAGTGCTGAATGTGTATCAGTCTGTGGTTTCTAGACTCTGGAGACGGCAACAAGAGATAGGACTTCCTACAAGGAGACCTGGTCAAGGTCGCCACAGGTCCACAATCGTTGTCGATGGCGGCAGGTTTCTTAAACTGCAGGTACTTCGAAATCGTTTTTTAACTGCACCCGCTCTAAAAAAGGTTCATGTTTCGGTTCAAACAGTGCGTAAAAAGTTCCTAGATTGAGCAGAAATCACAAGCAGGCGAGATTATTGTTTGCTCGAGAACATCAACATTGGCAATTAGAACTGGACCCTTGTTATGTTTTCAGTGAATCGAGACTTAAATTATGAGTTAATGATGGTCGAATTCCTGTTCTGAGAAGGTCAGATGAGCGCTATCTATCAAATACTGTTCTTCAACCCTTTGCTTATGGAGGTGGTTCAATACTGCTACGGGCCGGGATTCGTTTAAATGGCCGCACACAACTTGTTGTAATAAACGGATGTCGCGTCGTTACATCGACGAAGTTCTAGATGTGACACAGTATATCAGTGATACAGTACGTCCGACCCCAAGCACATGCAGTTGGAGGTAATTTTGTGTTTATGCAAGATAATGCAGAACTCCAAGCAGCGCAAATAGTGAGTGAGTATCTACAAGAGCAGAATATTACCACTATGAGATGGACAGCGATGAATCCCGACATGAATCCAATTGAACACTTATGGCATCAACTAGGAAGAGCTATCAGGAAACGGTCAAATGAATCAAATACTTTACAACTTGAAGAGACCCTTATCGATCTATGGCAACGTATTCTACAAGACAATATTGCTAGTCTTATTCGTAGTATGCCACTCGGCATGCCACATAGACTCGAATCACTTACCCAGGCTGGTGGAGGCGCTACATGTTACTGAAGCATATAGGTACCATCAATTTTTCAATCAATAGTGTTTTTGTGCATAAATTTTGAGCGAAATTTTATAATTTCTGAAAAATCTGTTACAGTTTTAATCTGTGATCATATAATTGTTTTGCGTAGTTTATACTTAATAAAGTATTGAAAGATAAGAAATAAGTGTTGTAGGTAGGTATACACAATAAAATTGAAGAATTAAAAATTATGTTTTAGAAGATACCTACATATTCGGTCAGTATATTGAGCATTTTCCCTAAAAATAATATGGTCCGAGCAATTGGAAAACTTATTGTTAGATAAAACAGTTTATAATTAAGTTATATTTTAATAATTAATTCTCGATATTCTCTACATATTGGCTTTGACTATAATATTGGCCATACTTAAAGCATCTATAATTTTTTTTTAATTGTTCAGAATCATATCGTACCATTTTTGTGGCCCCCTATTGAGGTATACAATTTTATTGTATCTCTTCCCTTTCCAAAATATGCAAAGTGGCCCTCCCCATTTTGTGTAGTTTCTTTTCTAATAACTTTTAGAAATATCCCAAATCGACTGAATTTAGGCCACCGTATAAAACGCATATTATTAAAATAAATAGTATTCCTGAGTAACCATCCATTTCCGCTACCAGACAATTAAAGACGGGGGCGTGTTTTTAATGTTCCGGAAATGTATAGCTTTACATGTCTTCCCGGTGATAAGTGAAATCAGCCGATGTTGTGGATAAAAACGGGGAAATGCTTTGCGTAGATAATTTCGTTATCCGAACACTTGAATACGTGGGATTCCTACGGGATGACTAATAATGTCGATTTATCAACAAATAAGGTCTTCAAACATTACGATGTTCTGAAACATTAGTAAACTTTCCTAATTTAACCAATTTCGTATCTCCTACCATTTCAAAGATAGAGCAATAGGGGTGGAGCTAAAATGCACAAATCTTATATATCAATAACATTGTAGTTGGCTAAAAAATGTTTAACTGAAAACAATCGACATCCATGATTTGTAAGATATACAAAATGTAAGTCAATATAATCGTATAGCTAGTTCTTACAACATATAAGTAGGTACCTAAGTACCTGGAAAATCAATTTGTCAATTGTGTCAAAGCACATTGCACTGAAGAACATCCGTGTTATGCAATTAATTTATATCTAGCGTTTGTTACAACAATAGATTAGGCTGACATTTACTCCGCTTGGCATTAAAAGCTGGATACAATTACAATAAAATAAACCGAGCAAAGAATGGCTGCTTAGCAGCATTGCAATTCCAATCCGATTGTTTTTATTGGCAAGTCATGTTGCTAAGAACTAAAACTACCGGTATTTAAATTAACCACTGAAGAAAGTAACTTTATGTATAATCTATTTTGAATATTATCTTTTAATAAACATTGTTCTGCACAAAATAAATCCTCCACATATTTGGGTAATTTTGCCCAAGCTTCTTGTTATTTTGCTGATGCATTTTTACTAATAGAAAACTGCACAAATCCAGCTGTAGTTAGTAGATTGTTTAATGTACACATTATCGATAAATAATGTTTGGGTTTCAGTCTCAAACAATATTTTTTTTATTTGTTGTATTATCCTTCCTGCTTGGGAAGATTATTAGCAGAACAGAAGAGAGGAGAGGTTTTCTTTGCATCACAATATGGCGACAACCGATAGGTATAATCAGTAATGTATAATTTTCGATTCATTCGAGCCATTATGTACCTAAGTATAACTGCCAGATTTAACTGATGTCTAGTTAATCTGTGCTGATAGATATGACAAGATTTTACTGACTATCACTTTAAACTATCAATAATAAGTGACAGTAACAGTACTAACAGTCTGACTGACAATAATTATATAAATTCTAGGTTAAAGATGTAATAATTATAGGCAATTCCACTTTGACTTTTAATATAGTGGTAATTATTAAATTATGCATACCTATACCTAACTAATTGCGAGTTTAATTCTCCATAGCCAGTTTACACGTTTATTCCTGCTGACAATTGTGACTTTAAACTGACAGTTTAAAGTTTCCATGCTATTCTAGATCCAGTCGGGACTGATTAGTGCAAAAATAATTAATTTCAAAGTAATAAGGTTACCTACCTACATGATATCTATAACTTCGCCATTGATTTTTTATTTTTACCTTACTTGATCAAATACATTTTTAGATCTCGTAAAGATTATATAAAACTATTTAGTATGGTAGGTGTAGAAGTTGGGTTCTTACGTCTAAAACACATTTTCAGATTTCTTTACGGATTCATAGATAGATCAATCCTCACGTGCATTTATTTATTCAGTAGTTCTTCAACTCATTTATATTCAAACAGACAGAAACCAGACGTATTCAAATTAAAACATCTCAAAAAATGTGACCTTGAAATATTTTTTCTATTGAACCAAGAGCACGAAATTTATACAAAACTTCAAAAAATAAATTAACTAACTACGTTGCAAAAAAAATTATTAACAGAGTGCTAATGTATACAGTGAAAACGTTAACAATAAATAAAATTTACCCACCTACCTTAACCGTTGCAACTTGGCCTAGAGTTTGGTCTTTGTACGCCAGCAGACAGTCGGACATGTGGAATGGGATCCACATCCCTTTTACAGCTGTCTGTAGGACGATTTAAGCAATCTGCTATTGTTAAATTTGAACCGAACTCGAGGCTTATTCTGTTTTTACAATATACTTTATGCGCGTCCTCTTCAAACAATAAACACAGCAACAATAATCGATGACAAACAAAGAAATTACAAAGAAACAATTAGGTACTACCTTGGTGCTACCTAGAAACATACGTCGAGGAGCAAGTTCATGTTCCACTTAGCATGGCCATATTATTCAAATGTTTACTTTTAAACACAATTTTAACTAAAAACATTGTGCCAATTTCAAACATGCACGAAAAACCGGTAAACAATCGCCAAAAATTTACATTAAAGACCTCGAACACTACAATGAATTTTAAGTTTAAATTTGACAAAAAGTTCCAGGAACATATTTGGTATCAGGTTTAATTTACAAATATATTTGAAACTTACCTCCTAAATCAAATAATCCAAAAAAATTGAGCACTAAACTCAGTATCACTTTACAATGCACTTACACCAATCAACTTTTCTACAACTCCTACAACGCGCACAATCAGAAATCAAGATGGCGAGTACCCCTCCGAATCGAGGAAATGCTACTTTGTTATTGGTCCATTTAATTTAGGACGCTTTTGCCTGCTTTGGTATTACCAACTTATTAAAAAACTGAGATATGAATATCTAAAGGGTGTGGTTTTTTATATTTATTAATAATTTTATTAAGTGGTAAAATATGCATTATATTAATAATGTACTAATTTAATGTTAATATTAAAAATAAAAGTACATAACAAACTACAACCTACACTACCACTACCAGTTAAGCAGGTATCTATAAACCTTGGGTAGGTACCTACCTTACCTACATAAAATCTATGAATGCTATGAAAACAAGGAATTAGCTATGAAAATAAACATTTAGAGTAATCACCTAATTTGAATCACAAAATAAAATAAGTTTGAATAATTCTTTAAATTTCACTGAACAAATTAAAGTATAGGTAGGTACATAGGCATTTTTTTAAATATGCAGATTATAATAATTTCTGAAATACCTACCTATTTAAAGAAACATTTTTTTTAAGTACCTACCTATGTAATCGCGCTATTTTCAATCAGGTAGATTATAGTTATTAATTATACCTATGAGGGGATTAACAATAAGCCTTTAATCCACGAGAAAAAATGAGCACTCGAGGCGCAGCCGAGAGTTACATTTTTTCGAGATAAGGTTGTTAATTTCCGAATGTAATTCAACGTTTTATCCACGACGACGACGGCCAAAACCGGTCAAATTGGAAAAGTGAAAGCAGTGTGAGAGAAGGTGAAAAATTCTGGTTTTGAAAAACGTCAGATTTGACTAATTTATTTTGACCAAGAATATTATTGATTTTGAGCTGAAAACTATATAGATAGTCTTGGGAGTCGTTTTTATGGCTATAAAATCGAAGCGTGGCGGTCCTAAATGAAAAGAAATAGATGTTTTTCTTACATAGAACACGCCCGAGATGCATTTTTAGTTTCTTCCAAACCGATAGATGGTGCTGTAGCTAATGAGATAAACAAAATCATCACATCTAGTAGTCTAAAACATTTACTTTCCGTCGCCATTTTGCCGCGTCGTTTTTCGTTGAAATATAACCTGACATTCAAACATTGAAGTTTTCCCCGCAGTTTTTTAAAGAATATCCTATGAAAAAAATGCACTAACTGCTCTGTGTTTAATTTGTTTCTTCAGTAGCTGACAAACTTTAGTCCATTATTATCATTCTGGAAGAATATTCTGGGGAGATGTAATAATACAGGTAATGTAATAATAATCAGTTTTAGTAATTAGTGTTCAGTTATTAGATTATTATCTTTTAGGTTTGAAAGAAAAGATGCAAGAAGGTGCATGATAGACGTTTCAGAAGAGGTGCTGCAAGAAAAGATTGTACTTATTATTCCTTGGAAACACAATTACTTTATAACCATAATAATTTGATAATTTATAAAGTTTTCGCAACGTAAGTTTTAGATTATATTAATGTAAAAGTGTTTGTAAAGCTTTTTATAAATTCGTGATAAATATATATTTTATAATGTCTCATATTTTTATTTTATTTGTAACATTTCGATTTCATAGTAAAAAAATGTATTGGTAGAGGTCAAGGATCCTGCAAATATTTCTTATGCAACCAGTTAAACGTTACTTCCATTTTCATTGAAAATATCTGATGCAACCAGTTATACACCTACTTTCTTCCAAACCGTCTGAGGGCGCAGTTTTAATTCTTAAAATGTCAATATTAAGATAGTTATCTATTGTATTTTTATCTAGGGTGGCGGTATTATGAATTTTACTCCACTAGTGTATTAGAAGGTATCTAATCCACGGAAAACAGACGTATTAAAGCTTCCTAATATAGTGGTCGTGGATAATAGTTATTTACTGTATATATACGATGAACCATGATGTATTCCGCGGTGTTCACTTATTAGATGTCACTAGTATCACCACCAGCATATGCATATATGTAGTAACCAAAGGTACTTTATGCTACAAGCAATGTTGGACCATGTTCTTCTCTATATATTCTCTGCCGTGTTGACTAACTTTTTGTATTTTGTACATACCAAGGAATTTATATTATAATTCCTTGGTTCATAGATAAGGGATTGGCGATGTTAGGTTGGTGAGGTTGGTGAGGTTGGTGCGTTGCATTTACTGCGTTCGCGTTCCTTTCACGCATATGAACTCTATTAGCAGCTAAGGTATGTGAAAGGAACACGTCTATTATTGTAGGTATATTCTGGATTCTAGATAGGCAACACAATATACAATTTTGGTACTATGCCCCATCTAGCGTTAGGAGTCAGGAAACCGAGATAATGTAGGGAGCTTCTATTGTAGTTTTTTAATTTATTTTTTGATTTCTTTGAACGCATATATATAATATTATATATATCTATTATACCTATACGATATAGGTTCGCGAAAGGTATCCTCAATATGAATTAAGTTTTTCCAAAGGACAACTGGATCCTTCATAGATGAAATAGAATTACCAATATTTTCAATTCAAATTGTAAACATCTAATAAACAATAAGATTAAAGCATTTACCTATTAGGATTGATATTTCAAGTGCAATTATGTATTTTAAATCATTTAAACTCCTAACTTTAAGTAATAATGTTAACGTCCTCTAGAATTGTAGGTAACTATATACCTTTTTATTATATTGAAACCTAGGTGTTTTCATATTGTCACGAGAATTCAAATTCAAATGATAACAAAATGACTTTAACGTCAAACAGTTGTCAAACCCGTCACCGTCAAACACATACGTAGTCTTTTGTTTCTCGTTCGACGTTGTATTTGTATAACGCTATGTCCTAGGTGAAGGCGGGTACGTGCGGTGCGATAAAACGCACGCATCGCACGCTATTGCGGTGCGTGCGTTTAAACATAGGTGGCAAATTACAGTACGATATTTTAGTTCACAAACTATGGCTTCGATGTCAACGCGTTTCATTTTACTTATGAAGAATAGTGTAACGAAACTGAAATTATTAAGAAAAATGAAAAAGAGACGTGAATATAGAAAAAAGACTCATAAAATCTATAGAAATACGGTAGTTTGCGGTGAAGTTCATCACCTCTATCTTGAGTTGCGAGCAGATGAAAGTGCTTTTCGCCAATACACTAAGATGACAATAAATACATTTGATTATATTTTTGGAAATCCCGTATTGCGTGCTACAGCATCTCATTCTTTATCAACAATTAACTGATCCTTGTAACGTGGATTTCTTTTTTTCCACAAAACAGTTCTTCTTTGCACTTCATAAACAAACGCTTCCATTGCGAAAATCGGACGAGAACTGCGGTGAAAATAAAACAAGTTTTAAATTAAAAACAATGCGTGCGATGCGGCAATCTAGTTGCGTGCGTATTTATCGTGCGACGTGTATACGCTGGACTGGCTTATTTAATTCTTGTTGTTTTATTCTAAACGTTCCTCGCAACGCACGCACCGCACCGCACGCATCGCAGAACCCGCGTTCACCTAGGACATAGCGTTAAGGTGCGTCCGTGGTGTTAGGCGCGGGTGCGTCCAAACTTGAACATTTTAGCCCGAACGAACAGAACGAGCTGAACGCGCAACAACAATATGACATATACAGAAAAGACATCAGTACTTTAAGATATATCCAGATATATCCCTAAGAACTCTCGCCATTGTGCTCAACACAAAATGACGAGTTTCAATGTTTTAAATCATCGTCTATTAAGCTTCAGCTAAATAAGGAGAAGTTTGAAAAAGAAAACGCATTGATTGGGGATATACCTGCGAGTAACGGATATTCTGTAAGTTTAATTGATAAAATGATAAAACCTAAATTTAAAGAAACATTTCGAAATTCCTCGACTTTTGAAATTCAAATTCAAAATTCATATCTATTCCTTATTATGATTCTCGTTTTAGCCGTAGTTTTGGTAAGGTTTTTAAAGATATAGGTATGCCAGGGGTTTATTCATCGGGAAATAAACTACAACTACTTTTAGGTAGGTAATCCAAAAGACAAAATAGGAACTAAGAAAGAGTAGGGGATTTACGAAATTAGCTGTAAAGACTGCAATCAAAAAGTATGTTGGACAAACTAGAAGTCAGTTCAAACTTGATTCAAGGAACATATCAAATATGATAGAACAAATAAGTCTAGTGTCGCCCAGCATGCGTTTGAGAACAACCATAAAATAGATAGTAGCAATTTAAAACTAATTACGTAACAAATTAACATTAAAATGTAACAAATGCCAGACAGCTGAATGCATTTGAGATTTTGGAAATTGCAAAGTATAAAAATAGTGTGAATAGTAACAGAGGGCCAACCCCATACAGCCTGCTTTATTGGTTAATAAATCACGATTCACTGATCCGTCGCGGCGGTTAACTAATCCGTGACGGTTCACTGAGCCGTCGTGACGGTTCACTATGCCGTCGTGAAGGTTTAATGAGCCGTCGCGGTGGTTCACTGAGCTGTTGCGACGGTTCACTGAACCGTAGGATTAGCTTATTAGGTGTAAGTAGGCCATAGTGTTAGCATAAGTTTAGTTTTAATCATCTCCAGATGATGCCAACTTGGTTAACGAAACGCCCATCGAGTGCACTATAATGTTTTGGTGTTATGTGGAAAACTACGTCAGTGTCATAATACAGTAAATTACCAAGAAAAATTTTCGGAGAACCTTCCAAGCGGCTGAGTGGGCGAAATGTAAATGTTATTTACATATAGACTGGGCTAAACTATAAAGTGCAGTTCCAGATAAAGAAAATTCTATTTTTGTCTGCTTATTTGAGATAGTCAGTAGGTAATATCTTCTATCTATCATATATGTCAACATACATACAAATTGTAGCTACTCGAACAGGAAGCCGCCACCCATATGACAATACTGAACTAAAAATTCAGCACTTTGTTTCAGTTTAATATACAGGGTGTCCACCTAGTGCGCGTAAGTCCAATATCTGGGTTAATAAAAGAGATAACTTAATTTTTTTTTCTACAGGGTTGTCTAATATCCCGAGCTGCACAAAATGAAAATATATTTACATATTCAGGGTGTTCAGTTTTTCCTGGACAGGTACCAACTTCGTTTTTCTAAATGGAAATATATATTTTTTATTGCTTTTTCGAACTAAACCCTTGATTTTAGTAGGACTTTCATCAGCCTTCCCTATACCTAACTTAAACTGTTTTTGAAATATTGACGGGTGAATATTGACATTTTTGCAACTTTGACACCCTGTAAAATCTAAACGGTTTGAGATCAAGCAAAACGGTTTGCACATTCCTATCTTAACTTTTCATAAGCTATCGTTTGGTACTAATTTCAGAATTATCCAAAAATTTTAAATTTTCTGAAAATTTTGAAAATTTTTTATTCCTATATAAATTTGAAATTAGTACCAAACGATAGCTTATAAAAAGTTAAGATGGAAATGTGCAAACCGTTTTGCTTGATCTCAAACCGTTTAGATTTTACAGGGTGTCAAAGTTGCAAAAATGTCAATATTCACCCGTCAATATTTCAAAAACAGTTTAAGTTAGGTATAGGGAAGGCTGATGAAAGTCCTACTAAAATCAAGGGTTTAGTTCGAAAAAGCAATAAAAAATATATATTTCCATTTAGAAAAACGAAGTTGGTACCTGTCCAGGAAAAACTGAACACCCTGAATATGTAAATATATTTTCATTTTGTGCAGCTTGGGATATTAGACAACCCTGTAGAAAAAAAAATTAAGTTATCTCTTTTATTAACCCAGATATTGGACTTACGCGCACTAGGTGGACACCCTGTATAGAATAGATATTAAAATTTGGGATACTAGTTAGTTTAGTAAAGTAAGTTTGATTTGTTAACACCGTTATTAATATACGTATATTAAAATTTATATTCAATGTTTAATAAAACAAATTACGTATTTGTTATATAATCTCAACTTCTCAAAACAGCCTATTTAATTTTTTATATCGACCTATTATTACATAAAATTATAAGTTTCTTTTTATTTTTGACTTCTGTATTTATAAAGAAATCTTATTACCCTAACTATGTTTTCCATAAAAGCACAGACTGATATGTAATTAACGTAACAATTCACAGTGATAATTAGTAATTAGTCCAAGAACTGTACTTTACATAGACATAGGTAGGTACCTATGTCTCCTTTGCTAATAGAATAGAACGCAGAGTGGAGAGTAGATGTTCTATTTATGACTTGACCAAAAATAAAATCCAGCTGGCATTGCACCAAGTAGGCAATACATTCCTCTCAAAGCACCTAGAATCCTCCAGTGGACGGCCATGCCGACCATGTTTATTATTTAAATATTTATAGTTCATAAAATGAAGATTGTGTTTCAGAATGTGCTGTGGCTCATCTTTTTTGTAGCCTACCAGTATATTTGTTTGGCGGATAAGACTGCAACGACTATAGGTAAGGCTATTTAGTTTAAACTAGGTATAAAAGTAGTTGCAAATATGCGCTTAAAAATGTGCATTTTAAAGAATTAATTGGTAAGGAACTGTGTATAAGAGTGTGAGAAAAAGAATGGCCAGAAGGCATAATAGTTAGGTAACACACAATTTTAACATGTAACACCAATCTATTCCATGTTGCATGTTTTGGTGCAATAATTACGCAGATGTAAAAAGTGCTCGTTCCAAGACCTTCGAACCCTGCGCTTTGGATACCATTTGGCCTTTGGAACCCCACATTATTGTTATTATTATTATTATTATTATTTTTATTTTTTTTTTTTAAATCCAGTAGACAGGTTCCCTGGCTGAAGATCGGTTCCCTCAGGGTCGGCCGCTGGTGGTAATCAATAGCTACTCCCCACATCCGTGGGGTGAGTAACTACTGAGTCCGGGAATCGTCTGCCCTAAGTAGACGTAATGACCCCAGAATGACTGCCTTCTGCATTCTTCCAGCTAGAAGATCTGCCGAATTTCGGCATGCCGGTATGATCTTCAATTCCGAAAGCAGTGTATCTCTTGTTCCACCGAAAGCTCCTATTATCAGTACCACAAGCTTCACAGTATGTTCTGGATGGAGTCTGTGGAGTTCGAAGAGAAGGTCTAGATATTTCGTCCGTTTCTCCTCCTCTTTCAAGACAATATGTTGGTCTCGGCAGGAGCCGAGAACTCGATGACAAACATTGTCTTGGCTGATAGTCGAGGAGGACTACATCAAGCTTATTAGCTCGAATCTGCTTGAGCGTGGGAAATGAGTAGTTCCAATAAATTCGGCACTTCTCATGCCCCACAACGAACTCAATATCCCCCGGAGCATATGGCCGCACTGGTGTTTCGTCTATCTCGTACGAGTGCCGTAGAAAGTAGTGAAGCACTCGTAAATCCGCATTGTATCTATGGATATAGGCCGAGACTGCATATGCCGAACAAGCAGAGAGTAGATGCATAATGGTCTCCGGCGCCCTATGGCAGGCCCTGCAGTTGACATCAGGGATCTCCATACCCATGATACGCCTTCGATAGACGAGGGTGTTAAATACACCATCCTGGCAAGCCATTATGAATCCCTCGGTCTCCGACTTAAGCCCCGCTGACGTTAAAAAGGCAAAGGTCAGCCATTCAGATAAGCCGTGGTCTTCAAGGCTCTTATAGAAGACCCCGTGCAACGGCTTATCCTTATGCAGCTGCAGAAGCTTATGGCCTTCTGCAGCTTTAACTTGGGCTTTCAACTGGACGGGTCCCAACTCGGTGACATAGTCTGGGTTTCTCCGTTCAGCGTCGAAGATCAGGCCGAGCTCTTCGTGCTGCCTTAAATAAAAATGCTCCAACCCCTGCATTTTCATGGTCTTGGGCCATGCAGAGAAGAGGATCCGAACTCCTGATTACCTTGCAGGCTCCATCTAATGCCATTGTGCTGTGCAGACACTCCAAACTCAAGAGTCCACTGCCTCCCCGATGTCTTAGGAAGTACAACCGTAGAACGGACGACCTAGGATGCAAACTCCTACTGAGATGCAAGGCATTACTGTAGTTGGAGATTAACAGGAAATAAAAAATAAATATTTTATATCTTTATTATTTTTTTCAAAATTTTAGTACTAACTTAGGCTGGTCACATTACCTACATGCAATAATGATATGAACCGATACTTGATGTTGTTTCTTCCGTTGAATAGCAGGCATAAATTACTATAGCTATTAAAAAAACATTATAACGCCAATACGAATATCTGTCATTCACTGTATTATTTATTAAGTCTTCTGGTATAATAAAAATATCTTTCCATTTTCAGGAGTATTCTTCACTGAGGAAAAATATCAGTCAGAAATTGCACTGAACACCACATTGTATAAAAAAAATACAGTTGACCAGAGAGCTTATTTTAAGAGTAATATTAAACAAATTCCTACAGATTCTTTTGAAGCCAGCAAGATTTGTAAGTAATCGTTTGACTAATAATACACAATTAAAAGACATAGTATTACAAATATTGTTTGACAGAAATTGTTTTAAATTTGGATGAAGGCTATATTGCTACTGATAGATTACTATACTGAAGTACAGACAAGGACTATTATAAATACCTAGCGTGGGATAGTCATAGCGTTTAGTACTTACCGTATAGACCTTTTTAGAGACTCTGAAGGGATGATGATATTTTATTAGCGTACTAAATATGTACCTATCAATTGAGTGAAGTAATTTAGGGTGAACAAAAATGTAACATTTTTTAGTGAAGACACCCAAACAACCAAATAACACCAACATATTTTTTTAAACTTGTTTCTTGTAAGCAATAATAAATGGCATTTATGGCTTCATCGCTGAGGCTGATCTTTTTAATTAATGCAAAAAATGCAAATTATGCAAAAAATATGCATAATTCACAAAATCTGTCTTCATAGTCATTTTACAAATTTGCAATATTGAAAATTACTTTCATCATGACTTTGTCCTTTAAGTTTTATATTTTTATATTCAAGCGCCCTGCGCAAAGTTTACACTTTCTGTATGGGCAATGCAATATAATTGCTACACTTAAAATTAAATGCGCGTATTAAAGGTGTTGAGAAATCCGACCAAATATTATATAGACAAATAATAGCAACACATTTTTGTGACCAACAATATTTAAAACAAAAGCTTTTTGTTTACATTAGTGCCCAAGCATTTGGTCCAATCAAAAAATGCCATTTTAATTTACCGCCTAAATTGTTAGGGATTTTGTGACTGTCACCAGTGGGCGTGGTTTACACAGATAAGTAGCCATGCATAAACGTAGAATCGGCGATCACGAGAGGGATCGTCAATGATTTTACAATTGTTTTTTAATAGTAAATATTAAATACTATTATAAATAGTGTAGTAAATATTATACACATTTGGGTATAAATTGTTGTTCTTCAATATGTAAATCTTAAACTTTGTATTTACTAAAATAAAATATTCTAATTTGTACTTTTAATTTTACAATTATTATTTTCACCCCTTAAAACATAGCCGCCCATGCCGTTGGGCACTGTGACAGGTAATTTCATGAAATTCAGGTTATGTTTTTTGTTATTCTAGGTCACATTATTTTATATACTGACAAATAGGCAATTACTTATCTATACATATTTGATCGGAGGTTGAGAACTTACTTTTACTAAATGCAAAAATTAGAGTTGCACGCAGCAAAATATCAAATGCTGATTATTTTTTCATCGATATACTTGTCTGGTACCATAAGGCCATACAACAGGAGGGCCAAAAACTAAATAAGTACTCTAATAAGAAGAGAATAATCCTAATTAGACTAGTTCTCGTTCATAAACATACGCAAATTGATTTCCGCATAATTGCCATGGTATTGAAACTCTCTACCATTTTATTTGATTCAGGGTGTACGATGTGGTTTCGGTCCTCTGATTCCAATTCAATCCAATGAACTCACACATCTTCTAGAAAATATTAGATTGGAATATACCTACATCATTTTCTAGTTGAATATATATGGTTCTCAATTTTTTATCATTTTAAAGTAAATAAACAATAAATTCAAAATAACTTCAGTTGTGTGATTATTTTCGTCAGTTTTTTTTTTAACATTTACAGCAACAATTTATAAATGCAGTTATAATGCGCTTTTAAATTTTTTTGACAATAAATCCATGTTTTAAAATTTAAGTGATTTTAGGTGATTATAGTGAGAACTGAGGGCACCTGTAAAAGTAAAAGAGATAGATTTAGGGAACCATAATATTTACGAAACATAACACAACTCCGCATCTAAATTTTGAAAAATATACGGGGTGTCCCATTTAAAAAAATGAAGTTTTCATAGCTTGCGGTAGACATAACTTGGTATTCAATTTTCACCACCCTATATGAGATTCAGCAACCTTGAAGGTATGGTTGCAAAGCTTATGAATTTAACTCTCTCCCCTCTGAATATCGTCGCTCTATATATCTTTATTACTATAAAAAGTACAGGGTTTCAAGCTAGGTACTGATGTTTGATTTTTTTTTAAGAAAATTAAAATTCTCGAAAACTGTTAATTGTAGGAATAAAAAAAGTTTATGAAAGTGGCCCT
Organism: Pogonocherus hispidulus; assembly: GCA_963924545.1. Taxonomy (NCBI): domain Eukaryota; kingdom Metazoa; phylum Arthropoda; class Insecta; order Coleoptera; family Cerambycidae; genus Pogonocherus; species Pogonocherus hispidulus. The sequence continues at coordinate 19,738,979 of OZ004696.1, forward strand.
AAAATTTAATTTAGAATCCAAAAATGTTAATGCTACAGGGTGTTCTATTTAAAATATCAAAGTTGACGTCAGCTTCTGGTATAACTGGAAAAGTTACAAATACACCATTATTTTATTTGAATAGAGCATACCCAAAAGACCCAGTGCCAAATTTCAAAATTTGAATCGAACTGGTCTCTGAAATAATCTAATAGGTAATTTACTTGGTAGATTAAAAAATAACTAGGTAAATCTGCTTCGAATCAAACATATGGCCAGTTCAATTAATACAAGTGTAAATAAAATTTGATTTAATTATTAACAGTATGCGATGTATTGAACACCGATGATGGAGTGGCAGCCGTACTTGGCGTTGACTCAACAGCATCCGATATTCTTGAGTCAATTTGTACTCATTTCGACGTTCCCTATATGATAACTTCATGGAGACCAACTTCTACAAAAGAGAGAGGCACGGTCCTAAATTTTTTTCCAGAAGCTGAACTTTTCGCACATGCCCTAGCTGAAGTGGTGAAAAGTTTGCAGTGGAGTAGCTTCGTCATCATCTATGAAAATGAAGAAGGGCTTGTTAGAATGCAGGAAATCTTAAAGCTGCAGAATTTTAAGCAAAACAGCAAGCATAATAACATTCTTGTGAAACAGCTGGGTCCTGGTCTCGACCACAGGTAATCACTTCCTCCAATGGGCTTATTTTATAATATTTAATTGCAATAAATTTTATCTTTTTTCTCTAAAATACTTCATAAATACTTCTAATGGATGTGGCTAATAATAACTTAAATATTTAGGCTGGAAATTATGTGCCTCGAAGCAGTATGCAATATTGCTCGGATTTAATACTTTTCACCTATTAATTAAAATGAAAAAATTAGATTTTTTCCAGATGACTATATTTGCACTATATTCAAAAGTATAAAATTTATGTAAATCAGTCCTCGGTCTACTCATTAGGTATATAAGGAGTAGAACTGCTGGTACATAAATCTCGAGGCAAATAAACTGGATCCAATTTTCTTCTGTTTTTATTTGTTTTAGATCTTTACTAAAAGAAATAAAGAATACAACAGAGAACAACATAATTTTGGATTGTAAAACCGAACATATTATACCAATTCTGAAGCAAGCTAAAGATCAACATTTATTAAGTTTGCATAATAATTATTTTTTAACATCATTGGTAAGTTATTGACCGAAAGAGCTATGTTTGTGTTTAGGACAGATTTAAATCTGCATGGAGAAATCGTCATCAATTCGTGGTTCAAACTTCATGGATTAGATATGTCTCAGTGGAAGAATTCAAATGGAACAGTTTAACGATTCCGAATAACCGAAAATTAAAATAGTATATATCTAATCTACTTTCATTACAATTTTAAAAATATTTTAAAATATCAGCAATATTTTCTGTTCAAAACTATTGATTTTTCAGGATGCACATACGTTAGATTACAATGAACTAGACACTACAGCTAACATAACCACTATAAGAATATTTGATTACAACACTACGGACTTTAATAATACTATAAGAAGATGGGAATTATCTCCTTTTGATTACTTTAGTAAAACAATTGATCTTCAAACAGATAAAATCAAAGTAAGTTGTCCTAGCCTGTAAAAAAATGTGATAATTATTATGTACCTACCTACCTAAAAAAAAAGATGAATTATCAAGTTGTTCAGCATTCGAAAAATGAAAAATTATGTAGTTTTGAAGTAAAGAATTCGATTTAATCTATTTTATTTGTTCCTCTATACTTATAACTAAAATATTCCTCATTGAATTAATACATTTTTTCCTTAACCTATTTTTAGATAAGTAGGTAAGAAAATAATAATTTTTCAACTGTACCTATCCGTTTTTGAACACTTATTGTTAACCTGCAATGAAACGTGATAATTAGTATAATATTTAATAAGCAAATTATTACGAGAACAGTTAGTGTTATTTGTTTTCCAGACCGAGACTGTGCTTTTTTACGACGCACTGCTGCTCCTCACTGACTGCATAAATGACTTGGTGAACACCCATAATATAGCGGCAAACCCTATCAACTGTTACGAAGACACCAAGTCCGAAATTGGACTTACCATTGCCGTTTACATGAAAGAGGTGAGTATTAAATAAAAAATTTAATGAAATATCGTTTACATTGTTAGAATCACTGTTCCTAATTTGTCCTTATAGCCCAAACATAAATTCTACAGGGTTCTTCGCGGTAAGTGGCCTATTAAACGTATCATAAAAACCAAAGATAATATGATTCTAAAATTTTGTAAACGGGGGTTATCAGAGATCCTCTGATATCCCTATATATTATTAAATTTTCGACAAGATATAATAAAAATAAGTCAAAAACATTTTCCTATACCTAAATCTAACCGTTTTCGCGATAAAGATTTCGAGATTTCAAAAACTCCATATAACTCTCTTTATTCTGGAAGCTTTCACTTGCTCTTCGGAACACAAAAGGAATTTCAGATGCACTACCCTCCACTACCAAAATTACTTGAAGAAAATTGTATCAAGTGTCCCATTTTCACGTTACATTTTCAAAATTTAAAACCGACAAAACTTTTTAAGTTGAAATGGTAAACACCCTGTATCTTTTTACATTACATTATAGAAAATAAAATTCTCTTTCACTGATATAGACATTGTGGGGGTTAAAGTTTCGATTTTCTCAGATATTTCATCAAATGGGCCTTGAAAAACAAATATTGGTACTGTAGTAAGCATTTGCTCGAGTAGAAAAATACAAAATAATTATTCTAATCAAGATATTTTATATCCATGGGAAATATAGTAAAATTGTCATCAGAATGTGTAGAAGCACATGAAGCACAAGGTTTAATGAATTATATCTGAATTTACAGCATATGACTGAAACGAGTTTAGAGAGATAGAGGCGATTTTTTTGCGGTTTGGTTCCATTAAGACGAAGAAAATGGTGCATGCGCCAGGTACAAGTAATGAAGATAATGAGAACCGTCCTAGCATATTTTCGGGTATATCCAAGAGCACCCGGATTCATGAAAGAGACGTAAGGCGTTAGTAACTTTGCGCCCTACGCCTTTTATTTAAACCCGCGCAACAGGGGGCAAATTTTTCGCGTAACCTTCGCTAGCGGACTAACGTTAGGCCTCGTTGATGATTCCATATGTCGATTTTTAGCGCTGTATCGGATATAGGTATTTCTTATTCTTCAATTGAAAGAATTTTATGGAAACATAAAATTCATAATTATAAGTTCTCTGGTGCCCATGCTTTGCACCTAAATGATTCAAGCCACAGGTGTGAGTTCTGTGAAAATTTTTTAATTCGCACCCAGGAAGATGAAAACTTGTTTAAAAAAATTACGTGGACAAATGAATCTACTTAAATATTGCGAGAAAGGAATATTTAACTAACGTAACTGGCATTTTTGGTCAAGCCAAAATCCACATGTAATCAGACAGACATGCTTCCAAGTAAAATTTAGTTTTAATGTAAATATACTGAAATACTGACAACAGTAGTATCTGCGTTTCTACAAGATTTGCATCTTGCTGAATACAGAGACTGTTGGTATCAACATGATGGCGCTCCACATCACAGTCCTGAAGAACTAACACATCTTTTGAATAAGATGTTTAAGGTCAGGTGCTTTGGACGACACAGCGTCTGGTTATGGCCTGCCAGGTCCCCGAATTTGACCCCTGTCGACTTTTATCTTTAGGGATAATATCATTAAAAATAAACTATATGAGACCCCTGTTGAGACAAAAATAGAATTAGAAAATAGAGCAAGAAGATCATTTGAAGAATAAGACGCGAATGAAATTCGGCGAGCTACAAGCAATGGTTGTTCTTTGTAGAACATTGAATGATTATTTTTAATAAAATATTCTTGAGAATCTAAGAAAACCGCAAATATCTGAGAAAATCGAAAATTTAACCCCCACAATGTCTATATCGGCGAAAAGAGAATTTGATTTTCTATAATGTAATGCAAAAAATACAGGGTGTTCCATTTGAATTTAAAAATTTTTGTCGATTTTAAGTTTTGAAAATGTAACGTAAAAAATAGGATACTTGGTAATTTTCTTCAAGTAATTTTGCTAGTGGAGGATAGTGCGTCTTAAGTTCCTTTTGTGTTCCAAAGAGCAAGTGCAAGCTTCCAGAACGAAAAGAGTTATATGGAGTTTTTGAAACGCCTGCATTTTGTCAAAATTTTTATAAATTGTCTATTATCTCGAAAACGGTCAGATTTAGGTAGCTTACTGAAGCTTTAACGTTTTTAACTTATTTTTATTATATCTTGTCGAAAATACAATAATATATAACAGGGGTGGCCAACCTGCGGCTCGCGAGCCACATGCGGCTCTTGAAAATATATTTGTGGCTCTCGATAAATGTACCCGAGTTCCCTTTTCATTTTTATGCTATTATATTTTAAAAAATTATTATCGGTCCGTATGTGTTTCAAAAATGTCTTTGAAATTACTGACGACAAATATGAAAGACTAAATGCAACGTTGTAACAAATTTCATTTCCCTCCAAGTTAAGAAGGATATGACTCATCGAAAACTGCGCGAACGAACATAAACAGTGGCGTAATCGTCCGTAATCGACACACTCCAAACCGAATTTGAATTTGTAAACTTTCATTACAACGGACAGTTGACATTGTACTCTGGAGGAAACAATTTGTATCACTTTCCGCTACGGATATAATTTGTAATCTGGAATTTTTGGTAAGTTAACTAAATTTGTTTCATAGTATGGCTCGGCATAGTACCGGGATATCAAAAATTATTTTGGTCAAAGGTGGTTGTGGAATGTAAAACGTGTGTCTTACTTTAAATTTTTGAATATGTTTTGTTGTGTCAGAATCTGTCAAGTCATTGTGCTGAAATTTTCTAATCCAGTTTTTGAATCATGCCACTTACCACACAGCACAAAATTTTCATGATTGAAGCCTATTTTCGAACGGGTGCGCTAGTTAATGGAAATTGGCAATACAGTCAACGCTTGTGTTTGGACAATTTTCGAGAGCACTTCCCAAACGTGGCAATATTACCGGACAAACTTTTATGCGTGCCTTACAAATTGTGTTGAAGTGTTTCGCGAAACTGGTTGTGTAACTCATAAAAAAGGTGCTGGTAGACCAAGAGTTCGTACAGAGGAAGTTGTCAATGACGTTCGTCAACGTATGGAAGAGGAGCCTGCAAAACCTTTGAAACGTCTTTCTCAGGAAATTGGACTTTCTTATGGAACATGTCATAAGATTTTAAAGAAAGACTAGAACATGCATCCATATAAGATGCAAGCACATCAAGCTCTTCTGCCCGCAGACCACCCCAGACGCCTTGCTTACTGCCATTGGTTTGTCAATAATTTAATGAATGACGATCTTCTGGACTTAACTTTTTTTTCTGACGAAGCGTGGTTCCACCTTTCGGGATACATCAATTCTCAAAATATGCGAATGCGGAGCATGATAACCATCATGTTTTTACTGAATCGCCACTACATGCTCAAAAAATTGGTGTTTGGATGGCAGTTTCTCGCAGAAGAATAATTGGTCCAATTTTTTTCGATTTCACCGTCAACGCAGAAAGGTACAGACACAACTTTTTGGCTGAATTTGTGCAAAAGTTAAACGATGATGAACATCGGTACGATTATTTCCAGCATGACGGTGCAACAGCACATACTACACGAGAAAATATTGCTTTCCTCCGCGAGTTTTTTGATGACCGGCTGATAAGTTTGCATACAGAAGTTGAGTTTCCTCCGAGATCACCTTGTTTGACAATTATGGACTATTTTATATTTCCTTACTTAAAAAACAAGATTTTCGCAACTCCGGTAAATAATTTGCAAGAACTGCAACAAAGAATTGTTCAGCAATGTGCAACCATAACGCCAGAAATGCTGCAAAACGCTTTTCACAGCATGAGGAGGCGCGTCAACCTGTGCATCGAACAAAACGGGGGACATTTCCAACAATTACTGTAATTTAGTTTTTCTTGTTACTAAAACCGTTATTTCATAATTTGTAGTTCATTATTGTTTTACAACTGAAATAAATAGGTATGAAATTTGTAGGTTATTGATGATGTCAGTGTGACAGTGACATAATTATTTCAAATTTAAAGTAAGACACACGTTTTACATTCCACAACCACCCTTGACCAAGATAATTATTGATATCCCGGTATAAATATTAGTAAAAATGGCTCGGACTATCAAGGAGCTGGGCCACCCCTGATATATAGGGGTGTATAAATGGATCCATTTAAAATAACAAAGTTGACAACTACTTCCAGTATAATCGGAAGTACTACATCCATGGCATTATTTTCATTGAAGAGAGCATCTCTGATAACCCCCGTATACAAAATTTCAGAATCATATTTTTTCTGATATGTTTAATTGGCCACTTACCGTGATGGACCCTGTATATAGTTTCGTAATGTCTCATCTATTGTAAATTATTCATACACAGAGCATATACAGCCTTTAGAAATATTATTCTTTCTTAGCAATATATTTATTTATATTTAATAATTTTTAGTGCGAATTTCTCCTATAACTCCGTTGTTTTTTGAAATAGAAAAAAATTCTTTGACAGTAGCTGTTTGTGCCAATTTCATTTTGTACAAATATTGACAAAAGTATACAGGGTGGTCAGTTAATTTTGTACCCCAATCAACTTTCTTATGTTAAATGGAACACTATATACAGGGTTATTCAGAACTTATCCATAATAAAATTTGGGGATGTTCATACATGTACCAATGTGGTAGTGCAAAACTATTTAAAAATTTTTCATTGCACGCCGCTGGATACTGGTCCACTGTAATGGAGTGACCTTGGGACTGACAATGCAAACTGGCTAGCACAAAAAAAACTTCGGAAGTTTGAGAGTATACCGACACCGGCGCAAAAAAGATTTGCAGCGTTTTTATTCGGTCGGTTTTAACCAGGCGTTCCAGACAAAAACGTGTTTACTTTTTTTTATCACATTCTTAGGAATGTGATAGAAAAGTATCAGATGTGTTGAAGTACAGTTGCCCAGCTACGTAGTATGGTATAACTTTAAACATTGTTTACGGGAAATCCTAAGCCTTTTATTATAAATTTTTTTGGTGATATCGATTTCTTATTTAAGGATGCACATATCCTCAAAGTTTTAGAGATAAGTTCTGAATAAGGCTGTATATTCATGCATTTTTGGAAAGATCTCAACATTTTAAGTCGAAAACATGTTGCAGCATATCGTAATCCAATCCCACTGATTATGTCTTTAAACAAAATATAGGTAGATATATCTAATAATCTATATATTTTTTATTTTAGAGGAGGCCATCGTTAACATTATCTGGTCCCCTAAAATTCGATGAGTTTGGAAATCGCATCCATTTTAATATGCACGTGGTAGACATTCTTGACCGACAGATAATTGCCAACTGGTTCTCAAGTAATAATTCGCTTGTCTTGAGTAGGAGCTCTAATGAAACAGAAAACGCAGCTGTTGCGAATTTACAAAAGATTTTAGTGCAGGTATCATCCAGGTAAAATGCAAATAGTATGTGACAGTCATACATCATACAAAGACATATAAAGTAGGGTATCCATCAACCAAAAGTGCGAGTAAGGCGAGAGTTAGTGACTACGAACGAGAATAAGTGTGTAATAGTATGAATCACTTTCACTTTAAATATATAATTTTATGTACCTACTTACTTGAAAAGGTTTTAAAACATTTAGAGTAAACAATTTTTCATTATGTGACAATCTGTCTAAAATTACAATTGTATATCTTTGCTGGTCAGGGCATTTGTCCCCATAGTAGTTGAGTTTGATACTTACATTAAGGAAATTCTTAAACATTCAGTAAACTTGTCTATGACAGTCGCGCAACATTGCAGTGATTGTCAAGCAATATTGGGGTGATTGACAGGCGACAAGCACTAGACCCTATTACTTTTCCCATATTATCCATGCCTTATATCGGAACTCACAAAATCTGGCAGGATGTACTCTAAAGTCTTTTTTTAGATTTTCACCCAAAACTTATGCAACGCATATTAAATTTGAATAATCACATAAAATCATAATAAGTAGGTTATAGTATACAGATATGCTATTACCACTTTAAAATTAATATTCATCTCAAAGCAATATAATATTTTTCAATCCTTGTATCATGTGGCAGTATAGAATCAAATACCTACAATTTTACATAGGTATACTTTTCTAAAGTCTTCTCTGCTGCGATCTTTTCAATCGTGTTAGAGATTTCTGACAAAATACAGAGTGAATTGTGTAGGATGTATTTTTAAATAAATTATTTGTTAATAAAAAGATGGAGTCACAGTCTCTGTCCACTAAAAATTTTAGTTAAATTAAAGTTAATAAGAAAAAACAGTTACCTGCTTTCTGCTTTCAATGAGCGAACTCGCTAGTTCAATTCAATTCAATTCAAAAATGTTAGGAAACCTCTGCTTTTTGTTTAAAATTACAACCTGTAGCGTAATTGGCTGATCAAAGGTCGTGGATAGTTCAATCACCTGTTCGCTCATCATATTTAGTCCTTTAACTTTCTGTTTGTTGAGTTATCTTAAATGCAAAAGACTGGTTGAGTAATTAACATATTGTATTTGAGATGTCTCAACAAAAAAGCCCAGGATACTCAAATCCGTCGAGCAAATAAGTCATGGAAGGAGTCCACGACATCCGGTTGACCCATACGCATACAAAATGATCATTTACAACAAAAATCTGTGACGATTCCTATAACAATATATTTTTGCTTCACTTAAGTGATCCACTTTATTGATTTACGAGTTTAAACATATTAAGAAGCGCTTGTAACTAGAAAACTATGACATCAATTTTTCAAACTAATAATAATAGAATTGAAATATATTTCAAATAATCATCCATATAATACACCCTACCGTTTAATAATTCTGCAGGGTATAGTAAATATAAATGTAGCATGTAGAAGTGTGGTGCAAAAGACATTAATGGTAGAGAAAATTAAAAAAATCTTAAAGGTCGAAGTAAACATTTATAATAATATTTTGCATATTTTAGGATTTTAGGATTGGTTGTTAGCGCCTGAGGCGCCATTAGGGCTTATAATAAAATTTTGCATATTTTAGGCTTGGTAAACCTTATTTAATGACTAGCGATCCTGAAGAGGGAAAAGAATTAAAAGGAAACGACCGGTATGAAGGTTATGCAATGGATTTGATCAGGGAAGTAGCAAAAATTATCGGTTTTGAATTTGAGTTCCATTTGACCGAGGACAACCAATATGGAAAATATGACGAATCGCAAAAAAAGTGGACAGGACTAATTGGGGATCTCTTAGAAGGGGTAAGATTCATTATACAAATAACAATGTTATTTGTATAGTGTGTGACTGTTAACTTCTATAAACGTTATTTAAATTCTTCACTTTTTCAGAGAGCACATCTTGCCGTATGTGATTTGACAATTACACATCAAAGAAGAGAGGTCGTTGATTTTAGTATGCCTTTTATGACTTTAGGTACGTAAACTGACTTATGACTTTCAGTTGGAATCTATGCTACAAAACACAAACATTTATCGAAAATTCGCATTTCGCTAACCAAGTTAGCATTTGGTCGATGCACATCAAGATAAATGTATCGTTTTTATGTTCAGTGAAAACTTGATCGATTTTTATAAAAAACTCAGTGGCACTGAGATATTAATTATTTATCTTTTCCCCATTTTAGGAATAAGTATCTTATACAAGAAAGAAGGCAAAAAGGATATCAATATGTTCGCATTTTTGGATCCGTTTTCAATATCTGTCTGGATTTATACCGCCACACTTTATTTGATTATTTCCGTCGTACTGTATTTCATATCTAGGTAAGTAAGTAAGGGTGACTGAAATATTGAAATAATACAATTTTGGTTAAAGGATGACTCCAGGTGACTGGGAGAATCCACATCCCTGCGATGAGAATCCAGAGGAACTAGAAAACATATGGGACATAAAGAATTGCCTGTGGCTAACTTTAGGTTCTATAATGACACAAGGTTGTGATATATTACCAAAGTGAGTATTTAAAAATATATTCAAATACATTTATACAAATTTTAATTTTCTACTTCTATCTGCAGAGGCGTATCCTCAAGAATGGCAGTTTCTATGTGGTGGTTCTTCTCGCTCATCATGACTAGCTCTTATACGGCCAACTTGGCGGCTTTCCTAACCAAGGACAGAATGGAACCGACTATCGACGGCGCTGAGGCTCTGTCAAAACAGACGAAAATAAAATACGGCGCCCTAGACGGGGGATCGACACAGGCGTTCTTCAAAGACTCCAACTTCTCTACCTATCAGAGAATGTGGATAAGCATGGTGTCAAGCAGACCAACCGTCTTCGTAAAGAATAATGAAGACGGCGTGAAGAGGGTTCAAGCGCCGAAAGGAAACTACGCTTTCTTGATGGAGTCTACCCAGATTGAGTACGAAGTAGAAACTAAATGCGATTTAAAACAAGTGGGAACTTCGTTAGACACGAAAAGTTATGGCATCGCGATGCCAATGAGTAAGTATTATCAGGTTTGGTCTCTATTTTTATTATTTGTAATTCCTATAACAGAAGAATTTTGGGCTTCAATATGTGAACACATTTTCTGTGTTCGAATGAACTTTATAATTATAATAACAGATAGTAGTATACCATGTATTAGTAAACAAATATTGTTATTATTTTGTTAATAATAACATTTCAAGAACGAATCGTATAAGTATAATAAGTAAATAACTGGATGACAATATTTATGGCAAACAATTACATACATAGTCTAAATTTTAAAGTTAAAGAAATAAGATAATTTTATTAGAACTATGTACCTGTGTTTTCTTGCAGATTCTCCTTACAGAAGTGCTATCAATAAGGCAATTTTAAAACTGCAGGAAACGGGGAAGCTAAACGAATTGAAAGACAAATGGTGGAAAGAAAAGCGTAAACAACCCTCATGTGAAAATGTAAGTTGGTAAACCGTAACTAGATAATTTACCAGCAGGGTTTTATCAGTAATAAAGTAATATTTAAAAAAATAAAAATATATATTTTTAAACCAGTACTAAAAATGTTTATAGATTATAGAATAATGCAGGACCACTACCAGTGGCCCTTTTCTTACATGCTTTTTAATATATCAATATAATTGTATAATAATTGAAAACATTTCTTAAACAAGACGAAATAATGGACGAATTATAATTCTGATTTTGTATGAATATGTTGGAATTATTTATTTATTTCGACATTATTTTACAATAAAACGATTAATAATAAAAAGTTTTAAATTAATATCAATGTTTCATGAAACAGTCTTCAACTTCCAAAAACTATCCACTTTTCTAAATGCCTTGTAGATCACATTGAATTTGAAAAGTATCACTTTTGATTAGAATTTAAATAAAAACATTTGTTACCTACTTTAAATTACTTACTTTAAGATTTTTCATAATTTTGTTTGTGATTGCACCACCTGTAAAATTATAAAACTAGAAAACCAGTAGTATCCAAAAGAAAAGCTTCAAGTGTAAAATATCAAGGCCAACCTTCAAAATTTACCCCAAAAAATACTGCATAATACGCAGTAACAATAAATATTCGTTCAATTGACTATAAACTTCAGTAATGATTAAAAATAAATTACAATTAATCATGCAGTTGCACCAGAAATCAGTTTTAAACTAACCCTCTATTTTAATTTAATTATTATTACATGGTCTTCAAAGTTGCATTTCTCTAATAAACCAAATCTTCGATAGTTTCATGTCATTCTTGATTCTACAACTTCCTTAAAATAATTCAGGTATATTCATAAGATGAAATAGACTTTAATTTTTTTAGGCCGATGCCGAGGATGAGGCCGATGGTAATGATCTGGATCTGGCCAATGTCGGTGGTGTATTTTTTGTGCTAGGGGTTGGAATATGTATAGCTTTCATATTGGCCATAGCTGAATTTCTGTGGAATGTCAGAAGTGTATCTGTGGAAGAACATGTAAGTATATAAATAACTTGGATCTTCTGAGCAGCTCTACCGTGGTCGCTTGTAAGTTGGTATCTTCAGTGTTTCTCATATCGTGATCGGCGGATGAATCATGATGATCCCTGAGAAACGAGCGAAACGAATAACGTGAAAACGGGAAGCACTGAAGATTTCCACCTGTTAAGTATTACGAAACGTATGCTATAAAGCCCGAACAACACTGCAAACTGGCATGCATCGGCCGTGAGAGTCCACGAACTATTATCACTATTCCTATTAGTAATCTACCTTGTACCCTCATATTAATATTTTATACATGTTTCTTTTCATATTATTGAAGATTTTAGCGCTGCGCAATAAACAGTAATCCCTACTAAAAGCTAGTTATATATGCAAGCAGTTATGAAGCTTATAGCTTAAATAATCCAAAAAATCTACCCTTCCTCTCTGCTCTCAGATAAGTTTGTTATGGCATTAATACTTGCAATGTTTTATTGGAACTTAATATTTTATTAACAATATAATTGTTTTCATACAGATGACGTACTGGGAAGCCTTGAAGGTAGAATTAAAGTTTGCTTCCAATATTTGGATAACGAAGAAGCGGACGAAACCGGTCGTTTCCGAATCTTCATCTTCCTGTAGCCACAAAAGCGACAAAACCGACAATAAAAGCATGGTGCACAGTATTTTACACAGTGCTGGATCATTTATGAATTTGCACAACTGATTCAAACCAAGGTGGAAAACGTTTCTGCCTTCCGCCTACATAAAAAAATGGAATGACCATCTGACACCTCCTCCTTCTAAAACATACATGAAGACAAAATAATAATTTTATTTTAATTTGTACATAAAACTTACTATTTACTGTAATATGTTGTATTTTATTGGTACAAAAATACCTTATAATAATACAGTTTTATCAAAATCTAAACTTGTATGCGTACATGAATATTAATGTTTAATGATCTATTTATAATTTGAAACATTTAAAAAAAAGATAAACTTAATGATCATTGTGGTCAAATCTTACACCTGATAACAAACTTTCTGGTACCTATTCTTTACCTTAAGATGATGCTGATGATACAGCAGTAGTCATCGCTGCATAGAAAAATTCTTTAGAATTATTAGTGTTGGCAGACACTTATATAAATGCCCTTAAATGTCCGGACCTGTGTCCAAAAGTGTCTGGACAGAATGAAAATGTCTAGACATTTATCGAACCTGTCCAGCTTCCTTCAGATTTATAATTACCGCCATTTTCAGCTAACCGAGCTAACCTAAAAATCCAATTCAAAATTCTCGCAATCTCTTGAAATTGTTTTCTATAGTCTTTTTGTGGTTTTTACTCCAATTATTTCGGCTTAAAGATGGTTAAATCAGAAACTCTGACTTGAGATAATATAATAAAAAGTCAATAAATGGCAAAAAACTATATAGAAAATTATAGACCTAACAACTAATTATAAACCTTAATTACATTAAAAACCCTAAGTATTACCACAAGTATAAAGATATATATCTTTATATTTATGGTATTACCAAAATTCTTTGGTAATTAATTACACATCGCCGAATTCCTTGATTTTTTCTCTATCTAATCACGTCAAATTCTAGAAGGGCGTCCATAAGAAAAACAAAAGATGATATTTATATATCAGAATCTAGTAGGCAAAAAAAATTCTGGTTACATTAATACAAAGATAATTATGCATGCATGTATGTATGTTCGAAATAAGGTTTTATTTGAAAATTTCTATAAATAACCGAGCCAGAGCTAATTTAAGTTTTTTGAAAATTTATTGTTTTGCTAAATATTCTGAAAACCACTGATTTTTTCAACAATGTTCTGGCACCACTATTTAGTGCTAGTAATTGCTCAACTGTTCTCTAATTTAACCAACTTCGTATCTCTTCAAATAACAAAGATTGTACTCAAATAAATTTATTATTTTTTTTTATAATTTATTTATTTCATTTCATTTCACATGTACACAGTACACAGTAGAAACTTAAACTTCAAATTAAATCATAATTTCGTAATTAACACTATTAATTTTTTACCATAAGCTGGTAAAAGGTAGACGAAAATTGAACATTGTTACGAAAATATTGATTTTTCACCTAATGCTTGTATTTCAGAGAATATACTCTAAGAATATATAAGTATTTGGTATCATCTTGAAGCTTATGACATGTGCTGTACAGTAAACCCTTACATTTCATTTTCTAAAATGTCCGTATAAGTGTCTAAAGTGTCCTGACAGTTGTCTGGACATTTGTCCAATTTTTAAATGTCCGGACATTTGCCAACACTAAGAATTATTATCTTGAAGAGAATGGTAGGTACTAGACTAAACGAAAGTACGATACGCTGCAAGACATATAGCTTAATTTTTTGTGTAAAATCTATCACACCTTATGGTTTACCGTACTAGATAGGAATAAAAAATTTATAAATGCAAGGATTTTATTACCCTCACTTCATTTTAATCATTTTGTTACCCTCTGGTAGTAAATGAAATAATTATGCTTGAGGTGAAATACCAGTTCTAAATTTCAGGTCTTCATACGAACTCTCCGTTGCCTAATATCTTAATATATCTACCAACCTTTCTTCGGCAGATATTGCCCTTCTTATCTTTGTTCCAACACGCGGATTTTGTATGATACACGTACTGGTTCATGTACTATTTTATGCGCCTGCGTCGATACCGTACTAGTTTCAAACTGATCCCGAATCGCGACGTGTTGGAACGGTTTTTGAACGCATGACACACCGTTTGTCATGCTTTCCTTTCATCCTTCATCAGCGGCACCGCCATAATGTTATTAATCTAACTGATGCTCTAAATCGTCACTGGAATCAGATTCCCAAAAATCAGAAAAGTCCTCCAGATCGGACATATCTTTCTTTTTGTTTGAAATAACAAATAAAAAATAAATACATATAACGTACAACATAACCTGCTGCTGGCTAATGGATGTAAACTTCTGTTTATTTCATATTGCGCATGTCTCTGACTAACAGTACCACTACTAATTCACGGACTGATTTGACCGTTCAAGAACCAGTTCATGTACTGTACATCCTTATGTTGGAACAAGGAACTCCCAGTGTACATATCAGCCAAAAGTTGTGTTGGAACAGTAAATTCGTTCTGCGCATGGACTGAACGATACGTGAACTAGTTCGCTTCTGTGTTGGAACAAAGCTATTTATCATATCTTGTTTAGTTATGTTATTTATCTCTAATTAACCCCAGTAATGACATATAGGTGTCAGAGTCCATTCGTATACACCTACTTTTTAAAATCGAGCGGTTCTTTTTCGTCTAACTCTCTCAACAAGTTCATATGTGAATATGTTTTTCTACGTAAGTACCAATTCTTACACCACTTTCTCTTCGTTATTACTTGTCTGTTTGCTGCATCTTCGTCGGCCAGCAATATCTTCTACGACTTGCAGTTCAACACGCAGTACAATAAATCGTAAAATTATATGTAGGGCGTTTTATAGTTCATTCTCTTTGGTAATCAAAAACAGGTGAGCACCACAGCAAAAATTCAGGAATTCATTAAAAAAGGTCATATTATATTGGTTGCTTTCCTTTTACCCATTAGATCCGTTTGTATCTGTTGAAATTAACGAAATTTTAATTTTATAGTAGCAAAAGATTAAGTTACTATCAGTCACTAATTGCTAAAGATCTAGGCTCACAGAACTCACAGAACATCTATAAGAAAGACTAAGTAGTGCTTTTCTTTATACGGTATGCGCACTTGGATATCGGCAGTGGCGTGCCTAGGGGGGAGCTAAGGGATGCAAGGTCCCCGGCCCTATCTCCCTAAACACTTCCTGAAGATTCCTCATGAGAAAATATTTCAAGATTCAATATTTACTTGTTTAACGTTTTATTATTTACTCCTTTTTAGGATTTACCTATAGGTATTAGCAGTTCTTCTACTGAGAGAACATTCAGTAGACTGAAGCTCTTTAAAACTTATAACTGAACAACTATATGGGTAGGACAGGCTGAATAACTTGGCTTTGCTATCAATTGAATCTGAGTACGTCAAAAATATAGACCTATTAGTAGTTTTGAATAAATTCAAAAGTATGATAAGAAAAATGTTACTGATACCACGTCACTTGTCAGCTCTGTTGTGATAATAATTCTGTTTCGTTTTTGTTTGGTTTTGTCAGTTGCTTTTGTAGAAAGTATGTTTTTATTATATCGATATTAAATAATATTAAATTTAAGATCATGTTGCATTTGGATACATATCATTACGATTTGGGCCACTCCCAAGAAAGTTATACTCCCGCCTTGAAATTTTCAGCACACCACTGGATATCGGTATGGAAAGAAAATATTATACCGATTATAAGTCCATTTAGTACCAATAAGGCGGTATATAAATTTGCTTAAAAAATACGGTTTCACTAATTTGTCTCATAGTTATACCTATTATTCAGAAATAAATGTTATTTTATATTTTACTTTTTATTCTTATTGATGTTATCACAGAAATCCTCTATCTACAGAATGTAGCGTAAATCCTATTACAATCTTGTAGAATCTGTACAATCGACAACTGCAAGTAGATCAAGATATTCAAATTCAGAAATACCCCATTTTCATTAAAATTATAATGTATTGTAAATAATAAATATTCATTTATTATATAGGTACCGTATAACACCTAATTCATATCTAAATCTTTATAAAAATAGCCACCAATCATGGATGTCTATCAATGTTGTTGGTACTGAACTATCGAACTAAAATAAATAGAATTGCATGCTCAAATTAATGGAATCGCATAATGAGAACTTAAGATCACGGGAAATCATCCGTACAGTAAATTACCAAGAAAAACTTTCACTCAGGTGTTCAGTGCATAGTAACTAGATAAATAAAAAACGTGCCAATTAATCTCAACCGAATTTTCTCAAAACACAGTCTATTTAATTATTTATATCGATCTATTATTAGGTATATAAACCTTGAAAGGGGTTGGAACCTTTGGTGTGAAGATAACACTGAAGTAGTTTTCCACATAATACCAAAATACTATACTGCACCCGGCGCGTGTTTCTCCAACCAAGTTAGCATCATCTGGAGATGACTAAAACTGCTACCTAATTTGTGTTAGGTACATAAAATTATAAGTTTGATTGTTATCTTTCACTTCGGTATCTATAAAGAAATCATATACCTAATCCTAACTATGTTTTCCATAAAAACACAGACTGATATGTAATTAACGTAACAATTAACAATAGGTATTTAAGAATTAGTAATAACAATCCATAATTTCGTTATATATATACTCTCACAGAACTGTATTTTATATAGACATACCTATATGTCTCTTTTGCTAATAGAATAGAACGCAGAATGTAGAGTAGACGTTCTATTTATAACTTGATCAAAAATAAAATCCAGGCAATGCTCCAAGTAGGAAAAACATACCTCTCAAAGCACACAGAATTCTACAGTAGACAACCATGTCGACCATGTTTATTATTTAAATATTTTTAGTACATTTTGTTTAAAAATGAAGATTGTGTTTCAGAATGTGCTCTGGCTTATCTTTTTTGTAGCGCACCAGTATATTTGTTTGGCGGACAAGATTGTAACGACTATAGGTAAGGCTTTTTAGTTTAAACCAGAACTCATAATAGTAAACACATAATTTTAACACCTGTATGCAGGGTTATTGTTCTTATAAGTAAATTTAGGTAACAGCAATCTATTCCATGTAGCATATTTTGATGCATAATTACGCAGGTGTAAAAAAGGTGCTCGATTTAAGTCTTTCGGACCTTGGGCTTTGGGTACCCTTTATTTGGCACCCCACGTTATTATTATTATTATTATTATTATTATTATTATTATTATTATTATTATTATTATTATTATTATTATTATTATTATTATTATTATTATTATTAAATTAGCCCCTTCAACCAATACATTACATCTTACTACAAAATAATAAAAGTGTTGCAAAATTTCCATTCGTTTTAAAAAACAGAGCATTTTTCATTTTTCAATATTTTTTAGTTCTTTAGACTGTAGATGCCTACAAATATTTTTTCATTCAGTTTTATGTAAAATTTAGTACCCGTACTTGGAGGTTTTTTATAGCGAATATAAAAAACTATATATATCCTTTCATTAATCAACGAACAAACAAATATGACCATACTATTTTGAATTTCGCAGGTCAGCCAATTGGCTACCTGATTTGAGGTCACTAAACTGTTTTCCTTGTAGAAAGTTTTCTACTTTCTACTGACGACGAGTTGAGGATCAACTTGGAACGTTTAGAAAAGAGCTAGTTAAATGTTTATTTTCTTTTAAATTTTATTATAATAATTATTTTATTAGACATAATTCAACATATGATTTATGATATTACAGAATTTTGTATAACACTGAAAAACCACTAATGAAATTTAGTTAATTTATCAAATATTTATTTTATTGCATTCAGTGTTTTTTTGGGGCAAAATTTAAAAGTTTGCCTTGATACTACCCTTTGAATATTTAATATGAATACTTCCGGTTTCCCGTTTTTTATTATTTTACAGTTGGTGTAGTGCCAAAAACGACTACAGGGAATATACACGGTTTTTCATTTCTAAAATGCAAGTTTGTATTGTAATTGACAAATTAAATATTATAAAAAAACCATTTGCAATATTCGATAATTACCCTGAGCAAATTTTAAAACTTGGTTTTCTGTATTGGTAGCTATGGTCGCACAAGCAGCTAGCGTTGCATTAACTACCTGGCGGGAATTTAGAAAATCAGGTCATTTTACACATGACGCGGATTATTTTCAGTAATTTTTCTCATAATATATACAGGGTGTCCACCTAGTGCGCGTAAGTCCAATATCTGGGTTAATAAAAGAGATAACTTAATTTTTTTTCTACAGGGTTGTCTAATATCCCGAGCTGCACAAAATGAAAATATATTTACATATTCAGGGTGTTCAGTTTTTCCTGGACAGGTACCAACTTCATTTTTTTAAATGGAAACCTATATTTTTTATGGCATTATCGAATTCTACGTAAAAAATTAGTGGGACTTTGTGCATAACACTGCTATTGAAATATTGATAGTTTTCGAGATATTTGACTTTTAATTTTTTTTTCTTATGTTTCGTCACTTCTAATAGTTGACATAATTATGGTTGTATGACAGCTAGAAATTATTTTTTTTCAGAAACTGTAGAGTGAAGATGGCTCTTTCGAAAAACGTATCAAAAGTTAACCTGCGATATACAGGGGGCAACAGAAATCGTGCCAAACCTGATGGTTTAAAATTTAAAAAATCTCGACTTTTTCAAATGGAACACCCTGTGTTTTATGATTTCATTAGATGCCTTTCTGTAGACTCTACAATTTTATAATAGCTTTCCCTATACCTAAGTTGCGTAGTTTTTGCAAAAAACCCACTTTTATGAAAAATACCCGATTTGCGCACTCCTTTGACGGAAAAAATATTGTAAGGCTATTTATTTTTATAAAATGTATTAGTTTACACTTCTTAAAATAAAAATAACTGAAAAATTTAGATAATTTCAGTTTAATAAACAAGTCTTTATGGAAAGTTACCATTTATTTGTAAATAAAAGTAAAAAATCATAAAAGCTCTACATGTAATTAAGAATTAGCAAAACTGGCGTATGCTTTAGAAGAAGTTCATGGGAATTATCAACAGCAGAAACCACAACATTAAACTAAATATTATCGTTGTTACTCCCATGTCTCCTGGTAGTTTTCTCATAATTCCCATTTGCTGTTCTTTCAAATCTTTCTTTCACATTTTCAAAACAGTCAGCACGTGGGAATCTCTATAAATACGTGCTGCTAGCAAATAAATACGTGCTGTAGAAAAAAAAATTAAGTTATCTCTTTTATTAACCCAGATATTGAACTTACGCGCACTAGGTGGACACCCTGTATAATAAATTTATCAAAAAACAGTAAGAACTCCAAATATATGAGCAATTAACACACGCTGACACATATATTTTTTATGATTTCTATGCATTTTCGAAACAACGTTTTCTCTTTGGTTGGGCAAAATTAAATTAAAAAGCAATACATAGCTGAATTTCTAATAAAGTAGGTAATTTTTCTATTCACCATCCTGCACTTGTATCCATTGGTATCGTTGAAAATATGTGCACGGAGTTCTCGGAACTTCGTAACCTCGGAACTTTTGACGTAACCAAACTACACGTACATCGCACTCTTAAACAATAAAAAAAAATTCAAAACAAAATAAAATCAACCCATACAATAAAATTAAAATAGGAAATTGATATTAGCTGTTAGGTAATCTTGAAAAAGTCCGAAAACTCGGACAAAAAGTCTTATTTTTCTGTTTTTTATTGAAGAAATAAATTTTATTATTTATGTGACACATAGATGTAAGTAGCTACCTACACGTTATACATATATATAGTTTTTTTAACTTTACCATTAATCCTAAACACTTTACATTCTTCATCATATCAATTGGCAAATTAATAAATCTATTTTATCATATATTATGTTAGATCTAGATTTCGACCTAAAATCACATAATTCAAAAATAGAATATCTAATGTACAGAATACAATAATACTAATATCTTCCGTAGGGTAAATAACTACTCAGTCCGGGAATTGTGTGTCCTGAATAGCCGTAGTGAACTGATAATAGAAGCCGAAGGCTGCTATTATCAGTACCACAAGCTCCACAGTATGTTCTGGATGGAGTGTGCGGAGATCGAAGAGAAAGTCTAGATATTTCGTCCGTTTCTCCTCCTTTTTCAAGACAATGTTGGTCTCGGGAGGAGTCGAGAACTCGATAACAAACATTGTCTTGAGCTGGTGGTCGAGGAGAACTACATCAGGCTTATTGGCTCAAATCTGCCTGAGCGTGAGAAATGAGTAATTCCAATAAATTCGACACTTCTCATTCCCTACAACTGACTCAATATCCCCGGAGCGTATGGCAGCACTGGTGTTTCGTCTATCTCGTACAAGTGCCGTAGAAAGTAGTAAAGCACCCGTAAAGCCGCATTATGTCTATGGATATAGGCCGAGACTGAATATGCCGGACAAGCGGAGAGCAAATGCATAATTGTCTCCGGCGCCCTATGGCAGACCCTGCAGTTGACATCAGGGACCTCCATACCCATGACACGACTTCGATAAATGAGGGTGTTAAATACACCATCCTGGCAAGCCATTATGAATCCCTCGGTTTCCGATTTAAGCCCCGCTAATCTTAAAAAAGGTCAGCCTTTCGCATAAGCCATGGTCTTCAAGGCTCTTATAGAGAACACGGTGCAATGGCATATCTTTATGCAGCTGCAGGAGATTACGGCCTTCTGCAGCTTTAGCTTGGGCTTTCAACTGAACCAGTCCCAACTCGGTGACAGAGTCTAGGTTTCTCCGTTCAGCGTCGAAGATCAGATCGAGTTCATCAGCTGTTCTTCGTGCTGCCTTAAATAAAAATGTTCCGACCCCTGCATTTTCATGGTCTTGGACCATGCAGAAGAGGGAATCCGAACTCCTGATTACCTTGAAGGCTCCATCCAGTACCATTATGCTGTGCAGACACTCCAAAATCAAGAGTCCACGGCCTCCCCGATGTCTTGGGAAGTACAACCGTGGAACGGATGCATCATTTTGCGAGTTCCTATGTCGTATTGTCTTATTTCACTACTCCGAAGGAGTACAGGAGGATCGGAACGGCAAGCATATTCGTAGAACTCACCTTATTCTTACGCGACAGTTAGGAAGACCAGATCTGCCGGAGGCGGTGTGTATACTTGCCGCAGAAAGTATTTTTTACGGCAGCAGCCTCTTGGGTGGAGAGTTGCTCGACACCCAAGTAGGTATAGGTCTCTCTGACATCCAGATGATGTAGGATGCTTCCATCCATGAGCTGCGCATCTTCGCCATAGTCACCGCATCGTCCTCTCTTGAGATAGACGAGTGCACATTTGTCCAACCCAAATTACATCCCGACCGCCTCCTTGTATTCCTGTACCACCTTGAGAACTTTCAGACAGATTTCAACTGTAAATCATTTGAGAAATGCAGCGTATTATTCCACTTGATCTTTGCATTTAGAAATATTGTGGAATTATCATAATCCCAGACCCAAAGTAAAATTTGAATTTTTGCCGGAGGCGCCAAGAAAAATTTCGGTGGAAATAGGGAAAACTTTTACATCTTGAGTGGATTTGTGTGAGATTAAAAAGTTTTATTATTGTATTATGGTCATGGAGAGGCAGGAATTCAACTTTTACAAACTCATTAGAAATGTTGCTAGGAGTATAATGAAGTTAACAAAAAACATTTCCTTTTATAACCGCTTTCCCTTTACGACAAACTTAAAAATAAGGACCCGACCACGTGCGTATACTCCTGTACCACCCTGAGAACTTTGATTTACAGTTGATCTATAGACATATTTCAATTGTAAATCATTTGAGAAATTCAGCGGATTATTTCACTTGATCTTTTTACAGAAAATATAAGTTCTTTGCATTTAGAAATATTGTGGAATTATCTTATTTCCAGACCCAAAGTATAATTTGATTTTTTGCCGGAGGCGCCAAGAAAAATCTTGCGTGGATTTGTGCAGGAATTCAACTTTTATAAACCATTAGAAATGTTGCTAGGAGTATAATCAAGTTAAGAAAAAGCATTTCCTTTTATAACCGCGCACTTTCTCTTTACGACAAACTTAAAAATAAGGACTTTCTAACGCCTACAAAGTATATTTTTGTTTTATTCTTTTATTGCCAGGAGGATGTCTCTCTCCGGAGGCATAAAGTTTAAGGTCATCCATATAAAATAAATGGGTAACCTTATGCCTTCTGTTCCCAGGGGTACTGCAGTTGTATCCACGATTGTTGCGGAGTTCAATGGACAATGGCAGTAGCCAGATGCAGAACAGGAGAGGGCTGAGGGAATCTCCCTGGAAAACTTCTCTCCTGAACGATACCAGCTCTGTCTGGACCCTGACATTACCAGATGTTATGATAAAGCGAGTTTTCCAGAGCTGCATCAGTTCTTCGATGCATCTCACTATATGATCTGACACGGCAAGACGTTGGAGAAAGTAGACAATAAGCGCATGAGATGTCATATCAAACGCCTTGCGGTAGTCGATCCAGGCCATAGAGAGGCTCCACTTATACTGCACGGAGTCCTGCGTGACACATCCGTCAATCAGCTGATTCTCCTTGCAGCCAGCTCCACGCTGCTCATACATCCTTTTATAAACATTATTATTATTATTATTATTATTATTATTATTATTATTATTATTATTATTATTATTATTATTATTATTATTATTATTATTATTATTATTATTATTATTATTATTATTATTATTATTATTATTATTATTATTATTATTATTATTATTATTATTATTATTATTATTATTAAGTCTATTCGTAAGTTCCTCTATATCATCAAATTCTTCTTTTTTGCCTTGATGTTTCTTCCGTTGTATAGCAGACCTAAATTACTAATGCTCTTAAAAAATTTTCATGACGCCAATACGAATATCTGCCATTCACTGTTATTTATTAATTAAGTCTTCTGGTATAATCAAAATATATCTTTCTATTTTCAGGAGTATTCTTCACTGAGGAAAAATATCAGTCGGAAATTGCACTAAACACCACATTGTACAAAAAAAATACAGTTGACCAGAGAGCTTATTTTAAGAGTAATATTAAACAAATTCCTACAGATTCTTTTGAAGCCAGCAAGATTTGTAAGTAACCGTTTCACTAGTATTAGTAATATACAATTAAAACACAAATGTAATAATACAAATATTGGTAATTTAATTTTTAAACTTTAAATCAGAATTTGTTTTAAATCTGGATGAAGGCTATTGCTGTTTATGACAGCTGCTGATAGATTACCTACTATACTGAAGTACAGACAGGGACTATAGTTAGCGTAATGGTAGGATAGTAATAGGGTTTAGTATTTACCGTATGTAGACTTACCGTATGCATTTTATTAGCGTACTAAATACGCACCTATCAATTGAGTGAAGTAATTTCGAGTGAACAAATATGTAACATTTTTTAGTGAAGTAAAACAACCAAATAACACCAATATATTTTTTTAGGCTTGTTTCTTGTTCAAGCAATAATAAATGGCATTTATGACTTCATCGCTGAAGCTGATACTTTTAGTTAAGCAAAAAATGTGCATAATTCACAAAATCTCTTTTCATCGTCTTTTTACAAATTTGCAATATTTGTTTGTTGAGCTTTGAAGCGCTCTTTATTTATTCTTTAAGTTTCATGTTTTTATATTCAAACCCAAAGTTTACACTTTCTATTAAGTCTACTTCCGTATGGGGGAATGCAATAAAAGTAAAAAATATATTTTTTCTAAATTAAAAAATTGGAGTTGCACTCGCAGCAAATTATCAAACGCTGATTATTTTTTCGTCAATATACGTCTCTAGCACTGAAAACCATACAACAGGAGGGCCAAAAACTAAATAAGTACGCTAATAAGAAGAATGGAATAAATCCCAATTAGACTAGTTCTAGTTCATAACATGAATGTATTATTTCCAAATTGATTTGCGTAACAATGGTCATGGTATTGAAACTCTACCACTTTCTTTGATTCAGGGTGTATGATGTGGTTTCGGTCTTCCGATTCCAATTCAATCTTTATTGATCTAAAAAAGGCTTTTGATACAGTATGTTATGAAGAACTTCGGATTACACTAAATAACCTTGGTTTTAGAAGTAATAGCTTAAAATCGTATCTATCAGATAGAGAGTAGTACACAGAAATAGATGGCACAAGAAACAGCGTAAAAAAATTCAGTACGGAGTACCACAAAGAAGAGTGCTTGGGCTGATACTATTTATTCTATATATTAACTCTTTATTTAGCATACAAATTTGCGAATCCATCATAAGTTTTGCTGACGATAGTGTTCTGTTCACATTATGTCTATGGATATAGGCCGAGCCTGCATATGCCAAACATATTTATTTTAAAATAACAAAGTTGTCATCATCTTCTGGCATAACCGGGTAAAAACAGATATGCCAATATTTTATTTGAGGAGAGCATACCCAAAACTCCCAGAGTGCCAAATTTCAAAATTTAAATCGAAGTGGTCTCTGAGAAGATCTAATAGATCATCTCACTTCTAGATGAATAGATCTAATAGATCATACTTCTCATGATGATCTAATAGATCATCATTGCCGCGGCGATAGCTCAGTCTGTTAGGTGCTGGGTGATAGCCTGTGACTAACAGAATGGGTATAATGAAGCGAGTTCGAATCTCGCCAGGGGAGAAATGGCACCTCTCCCAGGGAATGGTTGTGTGTCTGCGTTTTTTTCATGTGTACCCTCCCTCTATACAAGCCTTAGGCTTTCAGTAGGGAGGTTATCCATTTCTGTGGTGTGTTTTTTATCTATTTGTAGCCACTTAGTAGATTAAAAAAATAAATCAAACATATGGCCATTTCTATTAATACAAGTGTAATAAAATATTATTGAATTATTAACAGTATGCGATGTATTGAACACCGATGATGGAGTGGCAGCCGTACTTGGTGTTGACTCAACAGCATCCGATATTCTTGAGTCAATTTGTACTCATTTCGACGTTCCCTATATGATGACTTCATGGAGACCAACTACTACAAAAAAGAGAGGCACGGTCCTAAATTTTTTTCCAGAAGCTGAACTTTTTGCACATGCCCTAGCTGAAGTGGTGAAAAGTTTGGAGTGGAGTAGCTTCGTCATCATCTATGAAAATGAGGAAGCGCTTGTTAGGATGCAGGAAATCTTAAAGCTGCAGAATTTCAAAGAAAAAGGAAGACATAATAACGTTCTTGTGAAACAGCTGGGTCCTGGTCTCGACCACAGGTAATCACTTCCTCCAATGGGCTTATTTTATAATATGTAATTGCAATAAATTTTATCTTTTTTCTCCAAAATACTTCATAAATACTTCTAATGAATGTGGCTAATAATAACTTAAATATTTAGGCTGGAAATTATGTGCCTCGAAGGAGTATGCAATATTGCTCGGATTTAATACTTTTCACCTATTATTTTAAGTGAAAAAATTATATATTTTCAGATGACTATATTTGCACTTTATTCAAAATTATATAATATATAAGGAGTAGAACTTTTGCTACATAAATCTCAAGGCAAACACTGAACACAATTTTCTTCTGTTTTTATTTGTTTTAGATCTTTATTAGAAGAAATAAAGAATACAAGGCAGAAGAACATAATTTTGGATTGTAAAACAGAACATATTATACCAATTCTGAAGCAAGCTAGAGATCTGAATTTATTAAGTTTGCATAACAATTATTTTTTAACATCATTGGTAAGTTATTCATCATTATCATCGATTCATAGATGCAGCTTCATGGATTAGATATAAATCAGTAGAAGAATTCAAAAGAAAATGTTTAACAATTTCTAAAAACCGAAAATTAAAACAATATATACTTTTTTAAATTTGGTGCTAATCTGCTTATATTACTATTTTAAAAATAATTTTAAAATATCAGCAATATTTTCTATTTAAAACTATTTTTTTTCAGGATGCACACACGTTAAATTACAGTGAACTATATACTGCAGCTAACATAACCACTATAAGAATATTTGATTACAACACTATGGACTTTAATAATACTATAAAAAGATTGGAATCATCTCCTTTTGATGACTTTAGTGAAAAAATTAGTCTTGAAACAGATAAAATCAACGTAAGTTCTCTTCGCCTGTAAAAAAATTGATAATTATGTACCTATCTAAAATAAAAGATAAATTATCAAGTGGTTCGGCATTCGGAAAATGAAAAAATTAGGGAGTTGTAAAGTAGAGAATCATTCAGATTCATAACCTGTTTGTATTCGATTTAAAGTATTTTATTTGTTCCGCTCTACTTATAATTAAAATATTCCTCATTGAATAGATAAGGTACTTTTTTCCTCAACCTAATTTTAGATAAGTAGGTAAGGAAATAATTATTTTTCAGCTGTATCCATTTTTGAACACGTATACCTAATAATTGTTAATCTGCAATGAAACAATATATTAATTTGTATAATATTTAATAAACAAATTATTACGAGAACAGTTAGATAGCTATTAGTGTAATTTTCTTTCCAGACAGAAACTGTGCTTTTTTACGACGCACTGCTGCTCCTCACTGACTGCATAAATGACTTGGTGAACACCCATAATATAACTGCAAAACCTATCAACTGTTATGAAGACACCAAATCCGAAATTGGACTTACCATTGCGGTTTGCATGAAAGAGGTGAGCATTAAATGAAAAATTCAGTAAAATATCGTTTACTTCGTTAGAATCACTGTTCCTATTTGTCCTCGTAGTGCAAACATATAAAGAATTATATGTTTGCACTATGAGGACAAATAGGAACAGTGACAGGAACAGGATGATTTTTTTGGGCGTCTGTTAGAATTATCTCGAGAACGGAAAATTACTTTGATCTGAAAATTTGGCAACGTGCATTCTGCGATAAGATCTATTTATGGACAATATTTTCCAGATGAATGTACTTCCGGAAATACCGGAAGTTGAGCCTAACTTCTTTATTTTAAAACGAGTACCCTATTGTATATTGTATCATTGTATCATATTTGTTTGGTAAATAAACTTTATTTTATTCTATTCTATTCTATCATTTCTGGATTGTACGTAAAATTCTAAACACATTTCATGTAGAATGTCCTATACCTATCCTCAACTGTTTTTGAAATATTGACAGGTGAATATTGACATTTTGCAACTTCGACACCCTGTATAGAATCTAAACGGTTTGAGATCAAGCAAAATGGTTTGCACATTCTTATCTTAACTTTTCATAAGCTATCGTTTGACACTAATTTAGCCAAAAATTCAAAATTTTAGATTAAATTTAATCGACAGCTTATGAAAAATTAAGATAGCATTGTGCAAACCGTTTTGATCCGAAAACCGTTTAGATTTTACAGAGTGTCAAAGTTGCAAAATGTCAATATTCACCTGTCAATATTTTAAAAACGTTTGGAGATAGGTATAGGACACCCTACATGAAATGTGTTTAGAATTTTACGTAGAATCCAGAAATGTTATAATATAGGGTTTTAAAATTTAATTTAAAATAACGAAGTTAAGGTCAACTTTCGGTATTTCAGGAAGTACTTTCCGCCGGAAAATATTTTTCATAAATAGATCTTATTACAGAATGCACGTTGCCAAATTTATATATATAATATATATATATATATATATATATATATATATATATATATATATATATAAACTGTATATATAATAATTTTTTATTTTAGAGGATGCCATCGTTAACATTGTCTGGTCCCCTTAAATTCGATCAGTTTGGAAATCGTGTCGATTTTAATATGCACGTGGTAGACATTCTTGACCAACAGATAATTGCCAACTGGTTCTCAAGTAATAAATCGCTTGTCTTGAGTAGGGGTTCTGATGAAACAGAAAATGCAGCTGTTGTGAATTTGCAAAGGTTTATAATGAAAGTATCATCCAGGTAAAATGCAAATAGTATGTGACAGAGACATGCATGATACAAAGATAAATAAAGTACAATATCCCGGAAAATGGAAGGTGTGTAACACTATGAATCACTTTCACTTTAAAATAGAGAATTTTAATAAAGTAGATACATACCTACTTGATACCATATGGAAGAATAGATAAAGAAGTATTACGTTACTTTACAACTCGTCATGCATATTGAACTTCTCTTGTACATACTTATTTGAAAAGGTTTTAAAACATTTAGAGAAAAATGTTTTTAATTCTGTGACGATCTGTCTCAAATTACCGGTGTAATTTAATGCAGCTCGGGGCATTTGCCCTCGAGTGGTTGTTTTTGACATTTCCTTTTAAGAAAATCTAAAGTATTCCTTAACCTGGTCTGTACACGCAACAGTGCATGAGGCAATATTGCGGTGATGCGATAATCAGTCACTCATATTTATTGTTTTTCCCATATTATTCATGCCTTATAGTGGAAATGATAAAATCCGACGCGCTGTATTCTAAAGTCTTTTTTTTTAGATTTTCATCCAAAACTTACGCAACGCATATTACATTTAAATAATCACAAAAGATCATAATAGGTAGGTTTTAGTAAGCAGATATATGCTCATTACCTCATTACCACTTTAAAATCTATATTCATCTCAATGTAATATAATGTTTTTCTATCCTTGTATCATGTGGCACTATAGAATCAAATACCTACAATCTTACATACAGTTTCAACAGGGGAGGCTTTAGAAAACAGTCAGTTTTCTAAAGTCTCCACTGCTGCTATATTTTCAATTAATAGTATTAGAGATTTCCGACAAAATACAGAGTGAATTGTGTAGGATGTATTTTTATAATAAATTATTTGTTAATAAAAATATGGCGCCACAGACTCTGCCCACTAAAAATTTTTAAATGGTAAGTAAAAAAGAGATCGAGTGAACTAGCAAATTCAAAAATGTTCATAAACCCCTGCTTCTTGTTTAAAATTACCACCTGTAGCATAATGGGCTGATCAAAGGTTGTGTATGTATATTTCAATCGCCTGTTCGCTCATCACATTTAGTCCTTTGACCAGTGGCGGCTTCTCCTTAAGGCCGCATGGCCGCGCGCCCCTCCTCCAAAAATACCAAACGAATCCTTATTATAATCATTATTGTAAATTAAATGCAAATGTTAAAACTTAAAACATGTTTATTGTGGTACAAAACTATTATAAGGAAGGGCTCGAGCGCTTGAGCTATTGTACTCATAACGACACAGTCCGCATAACTGGATCACAGCACACTGCCACTGCACAGTGAGCAAAGGATCACAGATTCGTGGCCGCATTTTGAGTCGCGGCCCAGGTAACTGTGGCAGCCGACCCGATCTCCTTTTCGACTACACTCGTGAGATAATTTCCATATGCTTACATTATGCAGATTTGGCCGCAATTATTTCGCGGCCCTACGCGAACATTATTAAACATTATAACGTATTTTTAACACATTACATATTTTTAACATTATTAAAGCACTTATTTAATTTTTGTAAAAAGACAATTTTATATTTTACTTAACATGAATACTGTTAGTAGTATAATTAGAGCTAATTTTGCAAATTTTCCACTGGAAGATAAAATACAAATAAAAGAGTTGGGCGTTGCCTGCCCAATAAATATCTAATTTAGATGAAAAAGTTATGAAAAAATTTATTTCTATGAAAGACCGTAGAGCTGATTTCAATTTTAGAAAGTAAGTGTACTCGTGTATAAATAACTGTATGAAGTTTGTTTACCTACGTAATAATTTTGTGTCGTTTGATAACTATGAATTGAATAACTAAAATACTTTGGGGTTTGTGATTGTGCCATATCGTTTTTAATTAACGGATATCTAAAAACTAAAAAAAAAAAATGTTCCTGCTTCCTGAATTCTAGTTTACAGCTTTTTTAAGGTAACGTGTAGGTATGTAAATTTTTGATATCTAAATATTAATTAAGTACCTATTTCAATATTGTTTTAAATCATTTTTGTCGAGATTTCCGTCAATCGTATTAAAAAGGAGGATATTTGTCTAACGAAAGTTATTTTTTCAAGCAAATATTTTTGCTCTGCGAATTTCTAATTTCTAATTTTAAGGGGTTTGACCTTGAAATATGCAAAATTTTCGCCTGCGGCACATTTTTTTATTTCTACGCCCCTCCCATATCCAAATGTCACCAGCCGCCACTGCCTTTGACCTTCTGTTTGTGGAGTTATCTAAAATCCAAAAGATTGGTTGAGTAATTAACATATTGTATTGAGATAACTGAAGAAAAAAGCCCAGGAAACTCAAATCCGACGAGCAAATAAGTCATTGAAGGAGTCTACGACATCTGATTCATCCATAACTAAACGAGATGATCATATATTTACAACAAAGATCTTTCACGATTTCAATATATTTTTGCCTAATTAAGTGTTCCACTCTATTCATTTGTAAGTTTAAACATATTAAGAAGCGCTTGTAACTAGAAAACTATGACCTCCATTTTAATTTTTCAAACTAACGAGAATAGAATTGAAATATATTTCAAATAATGTGAAACATATAATCCACCCTACCGTTTAAAAATGTTGCAAGATCAAAGGTTGCCCGAGGTGACATCAGGATAGAGTACCTAAATAAAAATGTAGCGTGTAGTAGTGTGGTTCAAAAAATATTAATGGTAGAGAAATTTCAAAAATAAAAAGTCGGACTAAACATGTATAATCAAATTTTACATATTTTAGGATTGGTAAACCTTATTTAATGTTAAGAGAGGCTGAAGAAGGACAACAATTATTTGGAAACGACCGGTATGAAGGTTATGCCATGGATTTGATCAATGAATTAGCAAGAATTATCAATTTTGAATTTGAGTTCCATTTAACCAAAGATAACCAATATGGAAAATATGACAAATCGCAAAGAAAGTGGACAGGACTAATTGGGGATCTCTTAGAGGGGGTAAGATTCATTATACAAATAACAATGTTATTTGTATAGTGTGTGACTGTTAACTTCATTAAACGTTATTTAAATTCCTCACTTTTTCAGAGAGCACATCTTGCCGTATGTGATTTGACAATTACACATCAAAGAAGAGAGGTCGTTGATTTTAGTATGCCTTTTATGACTTCAGGTACGTAAACTGGCATTTCGCTAACCAAGTTAGCGTGTGTTCGGCGAAAACTTGATCGGTTTTTATAAAAAACACTGAGATATTAATATAATTTTATCCTCCAACGATTATTATTATTATTATCTTATCTCATTTTAGGAATAAGTATCTTACATAAGAAAGAAGACAAAAAGGATATTAATAATATATTATTTTATCCGTTTTCAATGTCTATCTGGATTTATACGGCCATACTTTATTTCATTATTTCTGTCCTACTGTATTTCATATCTAGGTAAGTAAGTAAGTAAGGGTGACAAAAATATTGAAATTTTGAAATAATGCAATTTTGGTTAAAGGATGACTCCAGGCGACTGGGAGAATCCACATCCCTGCGTTGAAAATCCAGAAGAACTGAAAAATATATGGAACATAAAGAATTGCCTGTGGCTGACTTTAGGTTCTATAATGATACAAGGTTGTGATATACTACCAAAGTGAGTATTTAAAAATATATAATAAAATATATTATAGTAAATTTTAATCTTCTACTTCTACCTGCAGAGGCATATCCTCAAGAATGGCAGTTTCTATGTGGTGGTTCTTCTCGCTCGTCATGACCAGCTTTTACATGGCAAACTTGGTGGCTTTCCTAATCCTAACCAAGGACAGAATGGAGCCCACCATCAACAGCGCAGAAGCTCTGTCAAAACAGACGAAAATAAAATACGGCACAATAGATGGGGGATCGACACAGGCGTTCTTCAAAAACTCCAAAATCTTTACTCATCAGAGAATGTGGATGAACATGGTGTCAAGCAAACCAACCGTCTTCGTAAAGAGTAATGAAGAAGGCGTGCAGAGGGTTCAAGCGGCGAAAGGAAAGTACGCTTTCTTGATGGAGTCTACCCAGATTGAGTACGAAGTAGAAACTAAATGCGATTTAAAACAAGTGGGAATTTTGTTAGATTCGAAAAGTTATGGCATCGCGATGCCAATGAGTAAGTCTAATAAGCTTTGGTCTCCATTTTTGTCATTTGTAATTCCTATAACAGTAGAATTTTCAGCTTCAATATGTGCACAAATTTTCTCAAATTTATAATTACTTATATTAACACAGGGTAGTATACCATGTATTAGTAAATAAATATTATTATTATTATTAAATTGTTAATAATAACATTTTATGAAGGAATCGTATAAGTAGATATAATAAGTAAATAACTGGATGGCATGACTTATGGCAAACAATTAAAGTTTAAATAATAAGATAATTTTATTAGAATTATGTAAGTACAGGCATTTTCCTTGCAGATTCTCCTTACAGAAGTGTTATCAATAAGGCAATTTTAAAGCTGCAAGAAACGGGGAAGCTAAACCAATTGAAATACAAGTGGTGGAAACAAAAGCGTGAAGAACCATCATGTGAAAATGTAAGTTGGCAAACCGTAACTAGATAATATAGGTACCAGCAGGGTTTTATCAATAATAAAGCAAAATTAATATATATATGTATATATTTACATATTTACACATGTACTGAAAATGTTTATAGATTACAGATGTTTATGTGACTATTAAGTATAAAATAGGATTAATGCAGGGCCACTACCACTGCCCCTTTCTTACTTAATTTTTAATATATCAATATTGTAACGTTTTTTAAAAAAGGCGAATTAATGGACAAGTCATAATTCTGATTTAGTATGAATTTTCTGGAATTATTTATTTATTTCGACGTGATTTTACAATAAAACGGTTAATGAGAATAAGCTTTAAATTAATAGGTAGATATTAATACTCTACTTGCGCTTTTACCAAATATAGGATTATAATGATGGACTTTTTTAAATAAATGACAAATATTTGTACTATCTAAAAAAAAACAAATATTATTCAATATTCAAACAAATATATTATGGGGTCTCCATATAAAAGATGTCTGAGAGTCTTAACTTCCAAATACTTTTCACTTCTAAACCCATTCTAGATCACATTGGATTTGAAAAGTATTTCTTTTGATTTGAATTTAAATGAAAACATTTATTGCCTACCTACTTTAAATTACTTCCTTTTTCCAAATTTCCAAAAAAAATTTTCATAATTTTGTTTGGGATTGCACCAGCTGTAAAATTATAAACGCAGAAAACCAGCAGTATCCAAAATAAAAACTTCAAGTGTAGTATCAAAGCAAACCTTCCAAAAAGCCCCAAAAATCACTGTATAATACGCAGTTACAGTAAATATTCGATAAATTAACAATATTATATCGTTACTTCAGTAACGATTAAATAGTACTTTGTGTACATAGGCGGGAAAGTGAACGTTTTCCGGGTTGACAGAAGAAATGGACACGCGAGGCGAAGCCAGGCCACTTCTGGAAGCCCGGAAAACCACTTTCCCGCCGTGGTGCATACAACATTTTTTATCCTACACAAGAAAAAAATCATAAACTTCAAAAATTTTTTATTAGAATAAATAATTTACAAAAAAAATTAGTTCTTTGAAATATTGATATTAAATACAGGATTATGAATAGTGCAATCAGCAAAGGCAATACCTTATTCACATAAACTCAATAACCGGGCTTGTTCTAAAACTGTTGTTGAAATAAAATCATGATATTCTTGATGATATGTCACTTCTGGAAGTTCTCTGACAAGTGAAGTTTCCATACAGTTTCTTCCATGCTTTCGTCACTTTCAGAAGCTTGAAATGTCTCCGGGATACTTGTCTCGTCCATTGTTTAATAATTAATGGTAACAATAATGATGTGTTCACTTAAAATTACTTTATAATGCGAAATTAAATGACGCTACGATGAAATATAATGGTGGCGCCACCTATTGACAGAAAAGTTAAAAAAAATTCGCGCCTAGCCGTGAAAATGCCTACCTACTTTCGCGCCGCTAAAGGCCCACGAAAATATGATTTTCATTCTCCCCCCTACGAAAGTATAATTTTCTATTTTAAAGAGGCGAGCGAAAGCGAAAGTAAAACATGCTAGGTCGGTTGCTAGGCATGAACAACTTTCGCGCCCTGGACAACGAAAAAATAAAACGTCAAATTATTAAGTAATGTCAAATTTTTATTTAGAATGGAAATTTTATGGCAATACACAGCCTATTTTATATAAAATCGAGGGGAGAATGAAAAGTTTAATACATTACACGCTGCAAAAGCCCTTTCAGGTGCTCGGAGATATTCAAATAGCCTCGGCTTCGCTTCGCTTCGCCTCGGCCATTTAAATACCCCTCACACCCAAAAGTAAGCTTTCGCAGCTTGTAATGTAAATAACTATTTCTGACAGTGTAGGATAAAAAGTAAATTACAATTAATCGTACAGTTGCAGTTGCAGATGTTTTATACTAACCCTCTATTTTAAGTTAATTACTGTTACCACGTCTTTAAAATTCCAAACCAAAACGTCGATAGTTCTTGATTCTACAAGTTACTTCAAATTATTCAGGTACATTCATAAGATGAAATAGATTTTAATTTTTTTAGGCCTATGCCAAGAATGAAGTTGATGGTACTGCTCTGGATCTGGCCCATGTTGGTGGTGTATTTTTTGTGCTAGGGGTCGGAATATGTATAGCTTTCATACTGGCCATAGCTGAATTTCTGTGGAACGTCAAAAGTGTATCTGCCAAAGAACATGTAAGTATATAGATAACATGGATCTTCTGACCTGTTCTACTGTGGTCGCTTAATTGTAGATGTTTTCACGTCCTTGCAAGATGGCATCTTCAGTGTTTCTCATATCGTGATCGGCGGCTGAATCATGATGAGAAATAAGCGAAACGAGAAACGTATTACGAAACGTGTGCTATTAGGGTAGAACAGCACAGAAAATCGAGTTCATTCAACTAGCATGCATCGGCCGTGAGATCTCACAAATCATTGAGCCTAATGAATCAAAATCAAGCAATTACTTGAAGCAATTGCTTTTTAACAAAAGCAATTGCTTGGCTAGCAAATGCTATAAGTAAAAGCAATTGCTAGATCTTGATATGAATAAAATTTTGAAGCGAATGCTGTTTTTCTTGATTCTCTGTAGCAATTGCTTAGTCAACACAAGTCCAAACGTGTCTTATCGACACCACCTATAGACAGGTGGTGTTGGTCTTATCCCCATATAAATATATTAGATTTTATTTTTGAGCCGCATTTGCAATGGGGTAGACGTTGATCCAACAACGTGGGTATTTATTTAGTACAAAATTTGTTACGTTTGTGAGAAAAATAGGAGAATTGTGATATGACAGACTTCAGTGACAAGACAAGAACTTAATATTTGTCCACAAATTGAAGGAAAATAAAATCGTTTTTAATAAATCACAAGTCCCGCAAATTAAAACAGAAAAGGAGGCTGCTTTAACCATCTGGAAAACAGTAAACATTCCCATCTGGAAAACATTTGGAAAACGGTATCTCTCTGACCATAACTATTTAGCTTCCACAACAGCTTCAGCATTGCTAGGAAATTTAATAAAAATGTTGGCCTTCTTGAAAACTGCATTCATTACGGAAGTAAATGTCTTACAGATAGTAGTCTGGTGAACACCGAGTTCTTCAGCTACAGAATTTTGATAGCCCGGATCAGACAATTGTCCCAAAAAGACTTTCATCTTAGTTATAGGTGATAGTGCAGCCCCTCATCTTTCACCAGTATCAGTCAAAAAATAATTTGCTAACCAGTCAACATTTTTGCGGTCAAATCGATATAACTTTTTGAAATCATCACCTCTGCAATTTTTACTACACTGTATATTTTTCTTTTACACAAATTCATATATTCAGCCATAATTAACTGACACAAAAAAAGAGCAACTTACGTATGCACGCCGCAGATAACCAAGCTTGACTGTTACCAAGCAAATGATTCAGGGGTCGACCTACCTTAAAATTTTAAAGCAATTGCTACACTAGAAAAAGCAATTCCTTAATTTATTCATCACATTTTCAGCAAATGATAGCAATTGCTTCTATTATTTAAAAAAAGCTTTGTCTAGAAGCAATTCCTGCAATTTTAAGCAATTGCTGGAAGTAAAAAGCAACTACTTAAGTTTTTATTCATTGGCTTTCAAGCAATTACTTAGATTTTATAAAAAAAAGCAATTGCTACATTTTTATTCGTTAGGGCAATTATTCCTTTTGATAATTTACCTTATATATACCATCATATTAATATTTTATAAATACAGGATGGAGGATGCCAATAATGTGGCAAAGTTTCATAACTCCTATGCCGTAATAAACAAAGAAAAATATATTTTAGGATCTCATAGAGCCTAAGGCCACGCACATTTTAAAAATATATAGGCATATAGGGTATTCTACAAACTGGGGCTATATCAAATTTATATTTTTTAAATGGAATGACGTATTTTTTATTTCATATTTGAATTAGGATCATTTTTCCGAATTCGCCAATATAGTGTTTACTAGTATTATAGTAGTAGATAGTAGTTCAGAAGATATGAGCATTTTTGTATCGAATTGAGCACCCTGAATCTTTTTTATCTAGTATCTAAATACTAGATAATTTTTGACTTAATTAATTATGCCACATGGTCTAGTTTCACTTTCTATAGAATTTCCTTCAAAATAGCTTTACTTACTTGTATACAGGGCCAACCAAAACTCGCAACCGCAGTTTTCTCAGTTTTTCTAATTGAAACACTATATTTTATATTATTTTTTCATTAAGATCTCTCACGATTTTTTCTATTCTATGAAACATTCCCCATACCTATTTGCAACGGTTTTTGAGACTTTCAGGGTTTATACTCTAAAGTCTGCTCATTTTCTTTAGAAGTAGGGGATGGATTAACTAACTGTTTAGTTAGTATAACTATCTAATGCAAGTACCAATTGAAATACATAAGAAAACAATTCGAATAAATTTTCACAATTATTTTTTTACTCATTTTTAAATGAACCGCGAATTTCGCTAATAAACTGCTTACGAAATTAGTCGACAGCTAATTTTTTCGTAATTTTTAAGAGACTGTATCTCGAAAACGCCTTCGCCAATTTTAGTAAAAAAGGAAAAATGTAAAAGTTCACCTCTTGTAAAATCAGTGGTGGGAACCAATCTTCAATAAAAAATATTTTTTAATATTATACTTGGTGCAAAATAATGCAAAAATTACTTAATTAATTTACCTCAATTACCTCATGTATATTACCTCATTATGTGTCTATTACCTCAAATATCTCAAAAACTGTTGCAATTAGGTATAGGTTGTAATATTCTTCATAGAATAGAAAGAGATCTTAATGAAACTTATATAAATATAGAGTGTTTCATTTAAAAAAATTGAGAAAACTGCGGTTGCGAGTTTTGATGCACCCTGTATACAGGTTTACCCCCTATTTTGAAGTAAATTATATAGAAAGTAAAACTAGACCATGAAACAAAATTAATGGAGCTAAAAATTATGTAATATTTATTTTCTTAAAAGAGATACAGGGTGCTCAACTTATTGCGATTAAGATACAAAAAAGCTCATATATTCTGAACCACTCTGTATAATACTAATAAACCTTATATTGGCGAATTCAAAAAAATGATTCGAATTTAAATATGAAATAAAAAATATATATATGTATATTTCCATTTAAGAGCTCCGGCCTCTATATATATATATTCAAGATGTGCGTCTTCTTAGGATCTATGAAATCCTAAAATATATATTTTTTTCATTACGGCTTAGGAGTTATGGAACTTAACCATACTATTGGGCCAGCCTGAATATATGTATGAAACTTTTCGAAAAATATGTTTATACTTACATTTTTGTTGTTAAACATACTTTTTCCAAAACGAGTTCTTTTCATCTTATTGAACATTTTAGTGCTGCGTAATAAACAATAGTCCCTAAAAAAGCTAATTTTATATGGAAGCAGTTATAGCTAATAACTTAACTAATCCAAAAAGTCTACCCTTCCTCTCTGCTCTCGCAGATAAGTTTGTTATGCCATTAAAGCTTGCAATGTTTACTGGAAGTTAATATTTATTTAACACTATAATTGTTTTAATACAGATGACGTACTGGGAAGCGTTGAAGGTAGAATTAAAGTTTGCTTGCAAGATTTGGATAACAAAGAAGCGGACGAAACCGATCTTTTCCGAACCTTCATCTTCCGGTATCCACAAAAGCGACAAAACTGATAATTAAAGCATATAGTGTATAGCCTATGTGTTTTACACAGAACTGGATCATTTCTGAATTTGCACAACTGATTCAAACCAACATGGAAAACGTTTCTCTCTTTTGCCTACATAAAAAATGGAATGACCATCTGAAATCTACTCCTTCTGAAACATACATGGCATACAAGACAAAATAATTGTGTTTTAATTTGTACATAAAACTTACTATTTACTGTTGTGTAAATATATGTATATATATATGTATAATATGTGTATATGTTGTGTTTTATTGGTACAAAAATACCATAGAGTAATACAATTTATTAAAATCGAAACTTGTATGCGTACATGAATATTAATGTTTAATGATTTATTTGTAATTTGAATAATTTAAAAATAGATAAACTTGATGATCATTGTGGTCAAATCTTACATCTCGTAATAAACTTTCTGGTACCTATTTTTTACCTTGAGGTGATGCTGATCATGCAGCAGTAGCTACTGCTGCATTGAAAAATCGTTTAGAATGATTATCTTGAAGAGAACGGTAGGTACTAGACTAAGCGAAAGTACGATACGCTGCAGGACATATAGATTCATTTTTTGTATACGTCTGAAAACACGATAACTCTGAAAACATGGCATTTCTTAAAATGTTACGACAAATTTGTCTAATCCGACAAACTGTTTTCTTATTAACTAAATAAGTTTATTTAATATTATCGGTTTATTTCATATTTAAAATGACTAAAAACACTTGAGAACATTGGATTTAGAAGTGACTCATTGGACTTGATGACAAGTTATTTAGCGGATAGAGTGCCAAAATTAGTGAACATGAAAGTTCTGCGAAAGGGGTCAAATGGGGGGTACCTCAGGGCACTGGGGACCTCTGGGACCGATACTTTTCAACATCTATATTAATAACCTGTTTAATCAATCATCTCTAAGTAAAATAATTAGTTTTGCCGATGATACAGCAGTTTTTTACAAGGCGGAAAATTGATTCGATTTGAAAAGTATTGCTGAAAAGGATTTCTCTGAAATAATGCGTTAATGCCTTTAAATTTAGCTATTTAACTATTAACAATTAATAATGAGAAAACGTTTTTCTTACCTTTGGTTGTTATAATGTTGCACTACCAAGTTATAAAACACTTAACTTTCAGTTAGATCAAAATATAGAAACATCAAGGACAGACTCAGTTAAATAAATACTTAGGAGTATATATTGATAAATATTTTCGATGGAATCACCATATTGACAAGTAGATTCAAATTTTATAGCCTAAATTTAATGTAATAGATATAAAAAAACAACTACTCCACGGACAATGTGCCCCAACTGGCGTTGCATTATTCTGGTATCTTCATGGAAGTTGTCACATCATTCATCGAGATCAACCACCAGACACTGACCGGTTTCGCGCTTATTATGTGCTCGTCACAGTGCCATAGGTAGTGGAATCGATGAATGATGTTATGACATTATTTTTTTTTTCAATATGTGGCATATTGGCCGTGGAGTAGTTGTTTTCGGCATCTCCTTCGAATAAAAAAGTAGAATTGTCTTCCTCAGAGGCAATAGAGGTCACTGTTGTAATGCCACGTGCAGAAAAGCAGGTCGGTATTAGTCTGTCCGTTTGACAATAATGGTCAGACGAATAGTAGCAAAGACACAAACAGGGCACTACGGTGTGTTTTTCATCACTACTAGAATATAAATAATATTTTAAAAAACAATTTCTATAAAAAGTCAAAATTTACTGCCTTATAGTTATCAAAAATTAAATAGTAAGGTTATTTGCAAATTTCGCTGAAAAACGTCGTACTAATCCTACGATAAAAAGTAAACACGAGTTTTTAAAAAGTAATTCGGTGGCTCAGTTTATTGCCTCAACGCTCAACTCAGAAGTGGTGAATTCGAATCCCCATTCCGTCGTACAATTTTTAATTAAATTGTTTGCTGGCTTGCGAATATTAACAATGATTGATGTTTGCCCATGCCACCCTAACTAATGAGGTTTCCAGGTGTTCCTCATTCGAGAACTGAATGGTGGTTAGTATGTGGGTAATACCGCACTCTGTGTAATCTATCTAAGAAAATCGTCACTATATCTTAAATACACTAATTTCAATTATTACATTCTAAAATTTAAAAACAATATTGCAGAGTCTGTCTATGAAATGAAATACAATTACAGTAATTTGGGCTATTATAAATCAATAGTAGGTTACCTACTGTAACTACTATATAATAATTGTTACCGTTTAACATAATGACCCAAAAAAAGATGGATATCTAATTAATTTTTTCAAATAAAACAGTCTTATCTTGTGCTCTACGTGTTTTGTACAGAGCATTATCCAAAGAATTCAGGATATAAGGTTTGATAAGAACAAACACCGCCCTCATTAGAGCTAGACACATCAAACTGTATTACTATTAGTGACATAATTCTCGATGCAAATATCTTTGTAAACATTTTTTTTAAACAAATCATTTTTGGGTAACCTTATATAAATCAAAATTGTAAAGAAAAAATAAATGTAGATGGAAGTGTTCGAGAGCCTCTTCAACCATTTCCTCCAACGTTGCCAATCTATATGCTATACCTATATAAATTTATGTCATTAATCCACTACGATTTTCATAAATTAAATAAATATTTTCGTACATCATTACAATTATAAATTATAGCAATTGCTATCTCATACGCTTTTTCTATTAATCTTTAAGAATAAATTTATCAATTAAGTTATCTTTATCTTATCAGTTTATCAATATTTTGTAGGTATCATTTTTTAAGGATTTCTTAAAATATTGTACATTTTGAGTGCTCTTTGTTTAGTGGTATTCTAGATTGAATGAAGAAAACATGATTAGTTTGAACAAATTAAAGTTGTGTATTAAAGATTAACATAATAAGTCACAGGTAAGTAAAGTTCTTATTAATTAATTGATCGTTCTTTAAAAGATTGAGTAATTTATTTTTACTTTTTTCTTTTACATCATGCAAAATAATTTGATATTTTCATTTTCAACAATAATTCTTCTTCAAAATAAACTTGTTAGTACCGTTTTTAATACATTTCTGTAAATACTTCAATTACACACAATAAGATTACAAACTTCTTGAACAGTTTGAACCATAAATTCGTAGATATGTTCACGCTATTCAGCTGTTTAACTGCAAGCCTAACTACATTTACTAACTGGTAGAAAGTATAAATAAATAAGACGCACAGCAAATAATGTAGATATATGGCTTTAGTGCATATATACCAAGATTCGCAAGACAGAATGCGCATCTTGTATACTGCCAATGTGCAATATAATATATTCCTAATTAAGTACCTAGCTTACTAGAAGCACTAACTAGGTTTACTACCAAAATTACATATGGTGATCTTTATTAGTACCTATATATCTGTAAGTACCTACTATGACAGCATCAAGTCAAGTGGGTAGAACCCATCTCGTTTAGTTACTTATCTTTTAGTTGTTTTCCTATGTTAATTGTATATTGGTCAGGGAGATGTTTTTAAGACAAATAAACCCAAAAAATAATATAGCTATTCAGTACTTTTACAAGAATTACTTGCATTGTTTTACTATCTATCTTTTTCTCTTGCGGTTTTCCAACACAATATATGTATAGTAGTAACACAGCTTATCATAAGTTGTGGTAGTAATATACAGTGCTCGTATACATAGGTACACACATATTATATATAATGGGATATAGTATTGTACCTAAACTTCTTATAAATGTCCATACAACTAACAATTAGTGTATTTTGGAGGGGCAAATCAAATGAGGAGATTGATTAATGATTAGGAATTGTTTGTCAAACGCATTGTATACTCCCTTGTCATGTACCTATCCCTTTTTATTAAAGATAGACCCGTCAACGCCTGTATCAATGTATTAATAATAATACGTAGGTAGTATCCATTTAAATTAAAAAGATGATTTAATTTCCTGTTAAACGGGAAGTGTTATCTACTCAAATATCGATATAATAATAAAGATATTAAATCAGATACACATACTTGTTGAAAATTATTTGATTTATGATATAAAATTCTGGGTTTAAAATTGATATCGCATTTGTTTAATTTTAGTATTTAAATATATTTAAGTACCTACCTATATACAACAACCGGGACTTACTTATATGGTGTAGAGGCAAAAGATTATTGTCTGACAATTATTGTCTGAAAATTATTGTCTAATTGACACAGATGGCGACCTGTTTTCCGCCATTATAGCAGTGACCTCTATTTGTCTTTGAGGAAGACAACCCTACTTATTTATTTGAAGGAGATGCCTAAAACAACTACTCCACGAGCTATGTGCCCCACTGGCATTGCATTACTCTATTAATATTAT
This sequence comes from Pogonocherus hispidulus, assembly GCA_963924545.1. Taxonomy (NCBI): domain Eukaryota; kingdom Metazoa; phylum Arthropoda; class Insecta; order Coleoptera; family Cerambycidae; genus Pogonocherus; species Pogonocherus hispidulus. The sequence goes on from OZ004696.1 coordinate 19,782,361, forward strand.
TTTCGGCAACTCCTTCAGATAAATATACAATAAAAGTATTTCAGAGCTGTAGTAATGTAGAAACCTGTCGGTTTTTTATCCGAATATATAAAATACTTTTGGATTTAATAAAGACTGCATTTGCTTACTTTCCTAAAGGACTGATTTTCCTCGAAAACATCCAGATGTGTCCAAAATAATTTATCCTGATCTGTCCAATATACAATATATATGCCCTAAAATTCAAATTAAAGTAAATGCATAGATTAATTTAGAAAATAAAAAATACATCTTAATTGAAATGCTATGAGATTTCGAGACTAGAGAGAATACTTTTCAGAAGTACATATTTTCACTTTACTTCGTGACATTTTGGGGTAGTCACAGAAGTCAGCAATCCTTATTAATAAAAAAAATTATATTTTAGTTTATCCAAATCATATCAAATTAGATGAACGGTACCTACTTATGAATTTATTAAAATGAGACGGTGGGACTTCAATGAAGAAAGAGATTCCCTTATCCAGCCTGAAAAGTAAGTATGCTTACTATCTATTATTAAAGATAGACCCATCAATATCTATATTACTGTATTCGTGAGATAAGGCTCTATTCAAACCTGTAGAAATATACAGGGTGTTCTATTATAAAAAAATATTTCGTGCAGAATTACCCTTCAAAAACAAAACACAATCGATCTGTATCGGAGTTTTTACAAAAAGTAAATTATTACATTTTTATGGAATTTGTTTCATCATTTAACCGCTCACTGTATATTTATAGGAACTTTTTATTAACTTCTTTAGAATATTATAAACTATTTATTTTTAACATTTATTTAAGGACAACGTGAAGGGGAAGCCACAATAGTTATTTATGCAACAAGTGCAAAAAGTAAGTGTTTATTGCACTAGTGAAAAAAGAACCAGTTTTTTCACTAAATATAGTTCAATAAAGTTTTGTTTTTTGCATGAACGTAGAAAAAAGCTTAAATTTCAATTTAAAAGCTTTTATTTTATGACAAAGTGATTTTAAAACAGGATAATATCGATTATCTACTCTCAATATTTTGGCAAGGTCTAGTGCCGATGGTTGTAATGAAAATATATTTTTCTCCAACCGTCACAAAACTATGACATTTTTTGCCTGTCAGAGATCTGTAAGGTTAACATGTTCCTTACTGAAAAAAAAATTATATCTTAGTAACAAAAGTAGTCACTTTTAATCCAAGGAGCCAAAGTTGACACTTCTAATCCTTAGAGTAAAATAAATAATTGGACCCCAAACAATCACAAATTAACTCAAATGGTTGAATAATTTCACATATTTTGTGCTTATTCAATAGTTGAATACGCACGAAAATAATTAAATGGGGGATTTAGGTTGGAGAAAAAATAACATGTTATATTCAGATTAAAAGTGTTTTTTTTTTGTCTGGCAATTTTACATCCGCTCGGCTACGCTACGCTTCGCTTCCTACAGACAAAATTTGCTTGCCAAAAAAGTGACACTTTTAATCCTAATATAACAATATACTATTATTATATACCAAACTTAAACCCAGGTCACAATAATAAAGACTAACCTTAGACTTAAAAAAATTGTAAATCATTGATCCCTCTTGAAAACGATTCTACGCCAATGTTAGGTTAGTTACTGGTGAGGGTCACAAAATCTCATTAAAAACCATTGAGGAGGTAAATCAAAATTGGTATTTTTGATTGGATCTAATGCTTGGGAACCAGTGTAAACAAAAAACTATTGTTTTGAATACTATGAGGAAACAGACGAAGTAGCGAATAGTAAATAATCTCTGTAGTAAATCCATATTGTTGTATAAAATCCATTGCTATACGTACACTGAATATATGTATAAATAAAAACTTTCTATCAAAAATCAACGAAAAGTGTCGTTTAAGGTCAAAAATGTCACCATATGGACGTTTTCAGTGTTCTGACATGATCCTTCATTTGATGGAAGTTGATTTAATTGACACCAGCAGATCTTATGCGGTTGGGCTGTATAAAACCCTGAGGAACCCCTGATACAGCTACGTATTGGACATACCTACCTACTTGAAACAATTGCATACATTATAGGTTTATCTATGATACAACATACCTACTTATAGATAAATAAATATAAACTTTAGGTATACACCACGTATTAACATATTGTTTTCTCTAAGGGAGGTATCAAATGAAAAAAATTATAAGTGACTGACAGTCCAAATCCTTTTATAATTTACTAAGAAGTATGTTACGATCAAGTCCGTTGAAGACTTTGGAAAAATTTGTATAGACGATCTGAGTACAATAATTTTCAATGGTTTGGGCAATGAATTACCTAAGTTTTGAACTAACGTTAATACGGTATACGATAAAATTATTTTATAAAAATTTGTGAGGTAAAAATTGCATGTAAGGAATTGAAACAGGGTGAAAATGTTCAATATTCAGTGTATCGCCTTTTTTATGAATGGGGCAGACTTTCGACAACACTAGGTGTTTTAAGGAACAAATTGAACAGAACAATTAGGGGAGAAGCGAGAACATAGATAAATAAGACAAGCACCGAATCTAGTCCAGTCAAAGATCAGTTTTGGTTTTGCATTCTTGAAAGCCTACAATTTTGAAAACTAATTAGTACATAATACACAAATGTGAACGAAACAAAACTGTTGATAAATTAACCATATTTTTCAGTGAAGAGCAAAATGGCCAACAAAAAAGTTGGGATGTTATGCGAAACAAGCCAAGAAAAATCGACTCTGGTTCGACAGCAGAGGCAAAGTACATCGAAGCTGGAGTGAAATTTTTAAAATTCTTTACAGTCATTATTACCTTTTGTGTTGTATTGGGCACGGCAATTATATCCAAAGGAACATTATTGTTTATGACATCGCAAATAAAATTAAATATTACAAGGCCGTATTGTAACAAAAAAATTGGTAAGTACATTTACCTTCAAATGCTTATTTTACTTATTCAATTATTCGTTGTGGAATATAAAAGATTATACAATTATTGTTATCAAACAAGTAAAGGACGCATAGAAAATTGTTAATCCACAATAATAATGTGCACAATAATACGTCATTATATTTTCTCATTTCTGTTAATACAACTAGAAATATAAACGTCTATTGCATATGTCCTTGTGAAGTAAAATAAACTATTACTATACTAAATTAGTAAAAGTAAATAACTAATTTACTATACTAAATTTAGCAGCAATTGTGTTAGATACTAAAACTTTTTTGCAAACATTGTTATGATACTATTATTAATTATTTCATTATGTTTTTATAAATTCAGAAGAAAATCAAGAATTTCATGTAACATTACCAGATGAAGAAAGGGTAGTATGGATGTGGTTAATTATGTTTGCCTATATGGTTCCAGAATTAGGTACTTTTATAAGATCCATAAGAATAATCTGTTTCAAATCATGGAATTATCCCAGTTTTTGGGAATTTTTCTGGCTTTTCATCACGGAAACTTTGCCGGCCATAGGCAGTTCATTTTTGGTTTTCATTATTCTTCCAGACTTAGATGTGATTAAAGCAGCTATGTTAACTAATACTGTTTGTTTTATACCAGGATTTATCAGTGAGTATATAATTTAAGAGACATGTATTTATCGATAGATTAGATTAATAGAAGGTTTACGGCGTAATGGGATAAAAGTATATTTATTTAATTTCAATGATTTTAAAACATCAAAGGATCAAAATACACAGAGAAAAAGAAATTTTTGTGCTATAGTGGTTACTTCATATATGTATTTTGGGAATCGGAAATATATGCATATATATTTGGGGTTGGTAGAGGGGTTAAAAGAAGGTAGGGGGGAAAGGATTATATTACTGAGTATCGGTATATGTTATACTTGTTGTGCAAGGGACTCGTTAATTGGTCTAATCTACGTAGTTTGATCTAAAATATCAATTGTGACACTTTCTCACCTGTTTGTAGATGACAGCATGTTGAGAATATAGATATTAGACATGAGATTATCAATGATTAGAGTATATACTACTTATATCAGTGAATGATAGAAATGTTAATTATAATCCAGAAGAGAAATATAGAACATATTTTTGTTGACATTTTTTGTGAAAAGTAAAAGTGTATTAACTTATACTATCTTTAATAATATAGCCGGTAGTTTTTCGTCGGAAGTACAATACAGTATGGTAATGATAAAATGACTCGCTCAGCCGATATGATTATCAAATTGTCTGTCCCTTTTTACTACCTATTTCAAACGTGGATAAGCTTATCAAGAATACTATGATTGCTAAGATGAAATACCTACTGTTTTTGGAGAAATCTGTGCACGGCTTATCAGGGTTGATGCACTACCTATTTCAAACGTGGATAAAGGCTCATTTACATTTATCACTTTGGATGTTCATCTTGGAGGAATCATCCAAAGTGATAAGTGTATAGATTGCCTTTCATTTGTGTTGCATCCAAAGTGTACATTAAAAATGAACGATGAAACAAATCGACCGTTTACCTATTTTTGATGAAAGAACCGATTTTTGATGTGCCCTGAATCGATGATTCATCCAAAGTGAAGGCTCAGTGAAAAATGTAAAAACGATGAGTTCATTTTCGCCGCTCGCCGAGTTGTATATAGCCTCGATAACCTCGGGAAAAAATAGTGAGAATGTACTTCTTCGAGTTCTGTACAGCGCGCTCAATGTACCAATATTATCTCCAGTCGCCAGATATTGTAGCGTCATTTGTAGTTTTATTTTAGAGCTCAAAGCTTCTCGGAACCAAGTATCTTTTTTTTTTGGATTAACGGAGTAACTTTTTCGAGAAGATATGCGAATTGTTCCTCGTTCATTCTTAAATGATTTCTGTACTCTTCAGGATTTTCTCCTGCCCACTCTCTTAACAGCGTGGACGAAGCTCCTAGATTTTCTCTCCTTGAAACCCACGGTTTCACCCACCAACGTCTTTTACCACGGCCAGTTGTTGATATAATTGAGTTCAATTAATTTATCAGTATACTTGAAATTAAGTCAATGCCATCGCGTATAAGACTTTTATTTTTTCTGGAACGAGACATCCTGCCGCCTGGTACCACAAGTTCTGGTACTGGTACCTGGTACACGAAATTCTTAGGAACAGTGAATAGTGACAGAGGTGAAACCACAAAACTGGATGAAAATATGTAAACAAGGATGATCACTCCGGATGATTTCACTCTGGATGATTCACTTTGGATGTACATCAAAAATGATACAGTGTAAATCCCGCTTAAGCTTATCAAGAATACTATGATTGCTAAGATGAAATACCTACTGCCTTTGGAGAAATCTGTGCACCGCTTATTTGTATTGTATTTACATAAAAATTATCTACTCTATAGTATAAAAATTTAGGGGACAGTAGGACATAAGCTGGATTCCCCATAGCACCTACTCAGTTTTTTAAACTAGCTTGCAACACATAAATTCAATTCTTACTTGACTGTGAATTGTTACTATTCAGTTGTTAGTTGTACTTGTATTCGTTGTAAAAAAGGTGTTAACAAGCCTATAATATAGTAAAACAGCAGTAGACTGTTACGGCAATATCGAAGTGAATCTCCCCAGTAATTAGTGCCTTAAAAAATATTCTTTAAGAAAAATAACGTCACCCTTCGTATTTCTCAACTCAAATATTTTGCTTTTATGATAAAAAATACAATTTCAAAAAATCCGTAAATCAAAGGCAACAGCCCATTATGCGTACTATAAAATATATTAGCAGTTTTATCAATCGGCCTGGGAATGTGAAAATTTGGTATTTGTCGGTTTGGTTGGAAAAAAGAACGCAGTCTCTTTAAGGGAGACGGTGCAGTTCTATGTTCGACGAACCGGATTGTCATTCCTATTCGCTTCCCACGGTGTGTAAACAAGATTGCATTGATCATTGATCAAGAAGGGTTCCTAACGTTCAACTGACTTGATGAGTAGCAATTGTACAGTACCATGCAATATAGCAATATATGCAACACCATACATAGTACCATATGACCATATACTACAGTACGGACACGGACTGTGACACCACTGAAAACTCCATAATAAAAATGATTTACTGTTCCAAGAATTTGATAGGTATTTGAAGTAGCATAATCTCATTATATTTGGAAATTAAATAAGACAGTGGTTATGATTTCCACAAACTTATATATCATTTTTAATAATTATACGTCAGCAACAAATGTTAAAAAATATTGTTATCGATATCGCCTTGTCAAATATCAGGATATTCATTATTATTAGTTATTAATAGCTGTACTGTAATCTTGGCAAATAAAACTGCAAAACTGCCAAGTAAATAAAAAGCAATAGACAATTAAATAGATAACAAACATAAAGATAAAGTCTCACGATATTCAAAAATCCCCTTTGAATGTAAATACATAATAAATTTATCGTGGAAATGTTGAAAATTTTACACTACTACGTCTAAATGAACACCAAACAAGTAATATAACAAAATATAAAACAAGAATGAAATATATTTATACCGAAAATTTCACTTTTTTAATTTGCATTTTTTGGAAAATATCAGTTTACTAAAAAATACTGAATCGTCCATGATTAAAAAGTAGGTATAAATCCTATTCGGATGGCAACAGACAGTAAACGATTCCAGATCAGTCCAACATTCCAATTATGAACGTAACAGAAGTTGAAGAGGCAATCAGTATAGGGCTCTTCTGTGTTAGATGATCGATTAGCAGCTCTTGTAAGATAATTATATGGGAGATTAGGGGCATGTTATTATTGCGTAAGCCGCATTAACCTAACCACCATTCGGTGCAGAAATGACGGAAAGATCCTGAAAGATCTATTAGTTTGTGGTGATTTACGTTGTCCTCCCACTTTAATATATTTACGAAAATAAATAATTGGTACAAATATTTTGGCACCACTGGTACAGCAGGTACAGCAGGTTTTTTGCTTTTGATAGGAATTATTGCTGTTATCTACTGAGACAAAATACGAGTTCCCGGTTGCTGTGAAAAATCTGTTGCACATTCTTAATGATGACATATAGGCTTTACAGCGGTTGTACATAAAATTAAAATTAGTGGAGCATTTCAGTGCAAAACGGGTGCAAGTTGATGACATTACTAAGAAGTTTATCTAGTTACAGGGGGCTAGATTTTTACCCACCAAGTAGATGCCATCGTTTTCAAATTCTTTTTAGTTGGCACGCCTAATTAATTGTATTAACTTGAGGTTGTGTTAATCAGTCATCAGTCGACTAATATAAGACGATATATAAATATCTTTAAGATATAAATTTTAAAGATTTATGTTTGGAATGTTTTATTACATCTTCTATTCATGCTATCTGTATGCATTACTTTGCACTTGTCAGAAGCAAGCTAGAATATTGTGCCTCAGTTTGGAATCCTCATGAAGCTAAATACATCGATATGATTGAATCTGTACAGAGAAAATTCTTAAAGTTTATATTTTTTAGAAAGCATGAAATTTATTTTGTCAGAAACTATGACTATTTACAATTACTAATAAGTTTAACTTTTTTTCTCTTCACAAGCGACGGAACATTGAAGGTTTGTTATTTTTATATAAAATCATTCACAATTTAATTGATTCTTCTGAATTATTAAGATGTATTTGTTTCAACATTCCTAGAATTGCTTCAAGAACACACCAAACATTTTATTTTCCCATACCAAATTCCCAACACCATTTTCATTGTCCCTTAAACACCATGTGCAGTAATTTTACAATACACAATAAACACTTGGTAGTTATTACGAAAAAAAGGAAACAATACTAGTGCCTATGCTAATAAATACAAAGCATATAGCAACAACAATTTAAGAACTGCTACGGAATAAGCCTAAATAATATTCTAACTTTTAATAAATTTAAGAGTTAGAATATTAGAGTTAGGAAATTGTCATCGTGTCATCATTTAATAGCTTTCACTTGATATTTAGGGTATAGTCATCTGTCCTAAATATTGCTGTCCAAAAGTGCTATTGAATTTGTCTTTTCGAGATGCTCGCTAATAACTTAAGTGACACGAGTTGCTCAAAAATAACTTTTACTAAGTTGACTTCAGTGAAATTCAAAATTCAGTGACTCAAAATTCAACATAAATATTAGCAAAAAGAGAAGGTGCTACTTAGATCTATGGTTTGTTCGCTGCTCTGATGAGGGCACTCAGTTCTCGACATAAGTTGTATTAAGTACTTACCTATTTCAAAACCATATAAATTTTAAACCTGGATGAACCCCACTTTTATATTTTTTTTATTTTATAGCCTTTTTCTCCAGAAACCCACATTCCATCAACAGTACCCTCAAAATGGTGTTGGATATAATTGCCATTATTGCACAGGCCAGTGCCTTTATAGTATGGCCTTTAGTTAATGGAGACGAGGTATTATATATTATACCAGTCAGCTTACTGTTTATTTCCTTCGGATGGTGGGAAAACTTTGTATCGAAAAAAAGTCCAATACCATTCATCAGGAAGTTGGCGGAAAGCAAACAGGAATTCAAGAATAAAACTTATTTTATGTACTCCATATTGGCCCCATGGAAATGTTTAGTGTTCTTCCTCACAACGGTTGTTACTATCATAATAAGAGAAGGGAATGTGCAATTTTTATTTTCAAATTTTTCGAAAGCATTTGAGTCACACTCGATTAATGTTACAGAGGTAAGTAAATATACCTTGTACTTCCAATAATTTAGTATTTTTATGACAATATTATGAAAATATTCTTCACTAGGCTCATAGGCGGTTCTAGACCTTTTGTTTTAGGGGGACTTAAGCCCTTGACAGATATAGCATATAGACTCATATAGCAGATGCTTCCCCTATATACAGTGTACTGAATAGTGAATATTAATGAATTTGTGATTAAACAATTGGAAATCAGTCAGTCACGCCAGTCGCCGCGCTGGACGCTGGACTGGTGCAACTACATATACTCTTGCAAAATTGCAAATAATAATCGTTCTTAGTTGTGTTAGTAGTGGTTTGGTAGCGAAGAAAAGAAAGCTTTTTATGAAATAATTAAATTACTGAAATTGTGTAGTTTTAGAATTTTTTTATTCAGGGACGGACTGGGTAAATTTTGGGGGACTAATTCAAGATTTTGGGGAGCTTAGTCCCCCAAGCCCCCACCAAGAACCGCCCATGACTAGACTGATACTATCCATCTTTTAGGCTAACTTAAGCAATTGCCTAAAAGCTGACATATCGTACGATGCGATGTGAGTAAGACATATTAATGTAAAAGATATAAATATGATTTTTGTAACACCACTCATTATTTTTAAAATAGATTCGTACTGTCTATTCTTAATTTTGAAAATTAAGTTCCCCTATTCTCCATAATGAACTACTGAGTCTGATTTCGTGATTTCTTCAAACTAATAATAAAACAGTTTGCACTCACGAAATTTTGTTGCTGTTTCTAATACAAAGTAAGATCATATACAAATACAGGGTGTTCCCTAAGTAGCTAATCTGAAATACTGAAGAAGCTTTCTCAAGTGATTTCATGAAAGAAAAGTTCATAAAGTTATTATGCAGTTGCTTCGTTTCCGATATAAAGGACATTAAAGTTTCACTTTTTTTTAATCTACCTCCGGGTTAAAATGATCTTAAATTGCAGTCAATTACACACACACACCTAGTGCAAAATATGTTTTAATTAATACCAATGTTTTTTATTACTGTCAGAGACGTGCGGAGATACGGGTAGTCAGTTTAATACTTTTATGAAAAATATAATGTACCTACGCTAATGTTATCTGGATAGGTATTTACAACTTTTTGATAATTATAACATTTTATAATACAATATTCATAAACTCAAACATATTTTTAAATATATTCATGTATTTAAAACACCTAAGTAAATAGATAAATAAATAAATAAATAAATAAACTCTAAATACTGTCATTACGTCATTTATTTTTTGATATTGACGACAGCCTCCTAGCAATTAAAAGATTTAAAGAGTTATTTTTAGAAATATGCGTCAAGTATTATATATTTTTGAAAAGCTTAAAGCGGCCGCAATTCAACTAGCAGAAAATATAAAGGGTATTCCGTTTAAAAAAAATATAAGTAACCTATATCCCGTAAATGATGGGGACATTTGGGGGACATTTGATGTCTCATACACTTACAATTATTAGTTATTTAAGTTTTCCTTTAGGAAATGTATAGGTACATCCCCACGCACTAGTCTAACGACTTCAGTGGGTATCTATTTATTTCCATATACCTACATATACATATTAATTTACATACTGATTTATTGTGAACCAATTTTGTCATATTTTGTTTGTTTGGAAATAAATATTATTATTATTATATTATTAAATTAACTCTTTCAGAAAAAAGTAAGTACGCCACTGGATTCCACGTAAAAAAAAATGTGTACAGACCCGTTTCGGTTTGCCCAATCAGGTAATCAGATAACTGAAATACGAGGGGTGATTAAAAATGGCAAATTATCAATTTCTGTAGCTCAGAAACTAAGAGGGCTGTGAAAATTATTGTTGTGGCATCTGTTCGTATTTCATAAAAGTATCACAGTGTCGCGAAAACCACAACCCTGTATCTTTAATAATAAGCGAGACATCCCTTAATGACAATGAAAACTGGACACTGTACACCAAGAACGTCGACAGGTCAGGTCAAAATTAGTTTAAATATTTATATATTAACGATTTCTCTGCCAGTGGTGTTTGTTTAAACTTTGATTAATGTTAAATTGATAGTATACAACCGGTTCCAAAAATATTCTACCAATTTGGATCTTTGGATAGCTACTGCATTGATTATTCAAGGTAGCACAGCAAAGGAGGCCTGCCTCCCCGAATAAGGGAATAGCAAACATTCACATTTGTTTCTCTGGCTCGGGGAGTGACAGAGCTGCGAGGTTCCTCGACAAAGTTGCCAGGTAATAATTCCTGCTTTAAATTGGACTATTTATGAATTCTAGCTAAATAATTTTATAATTAAATTAATAATAATAATAATTTAAAATTAAATTAATAATTAAATTTTATAATTTAATACCTACTCTAAAAATCTAAGTTAGACCTACGGCCTCCTCTCCCTCCTCAGAGAAGCCGCCACTGGTTAACGTACCAACACCAGGTTGGCAGACCTAACGTTGAGACTTTATTTCTTTATGTATGATTGTGCATCAGTACTCATCTACAATAGTTTTACATATATTTCGTATTTTATTTTAAATAAATGTTATTTTAAACGGAACATAGTTTTACTTACGTGGACCGAACGTTCGCTCAAAAGTAGACTGAGTTGATGGCTTTGTCTCAAATAAATAAATCACACCACAGAAATAAACATTCTGACTCTAAGAATCTTAGATTCTTAGCCGGAGAAATGAAAATAATTCGTCTAACTCATCCTTACATATCTTCACTATTACAAGCAGACATCCCTTCAATCCTATATCAGTATAATCGTGAAAGACTAGTCTTATATCCGGGTTCATTTTCTCCTACCCATCAATTCACTGTAAATTATATTAATTAAATTTCAATATTTTTTAGACAGGACCGAATCTTGGAGGTATTAATATTACTTTTGACAACGCTGTTGCAAGTGGGTTTGGTACAGTGATAGAAACTTCTATCTGGACGCCCCTCACCGTATGGCTCTTGAATGTACTGTGTACTTATCTATGCTACGCATTTGGAAAATTCGCTTGTAAGATCATGATTCAGACATTCAGTTTTGCACTCCCTGTGAACCTAGTAGTGCCCGTCCTTCTCTCAATTTTAATAGGTGTTTGTGGAAGGTATAGCGAAGACCATTGCGCTTACGCAGATATAATCCCAGAATATTTATTCTTCAACGTCCCTCCTTTGTATTACTTGAACGAATTCATTTCGCACCAACACTCTTGGATTTGGTTGATTTGGTTATTGTCTCAGTCCTGGATTACATTCCACATATGGACCAATAACAATGAAAAATTGGCGTCAACTGAAAAATTATTCTTCAGACCTATGTACGATGCTTACCTCATCGATCAGTCAATTGCTTTAAACAGAAGAAATGTTGAAAAGAAGAAACCTTCGAAAACGGAGAGTAAGTATAAATACGAATGTTTAGAGTATTTTGCTCCTGCTATTATGATTACAAGCGAATTATGAAAGAGTTGATAACAACAAATTTTATGAAACTAATAAAATAAAGCTAGTAGGGACCTATATTTTTCAAAATATTTTATAATTATCATATAATTGGATAATACTCCTTCAATGATTTGGAATATTTGCTATTATAATCGAAGATACTGGACTTTTTTCGACTCACGTCCTGCTAACGATATTAATATCATCGAGAGGCGCTTACATATTTTTTTATTACCCATCTCTAATCGGCGTAGGTTGTGAAATTAGTAACCCTTATTTTTTTTGCAATAACTTCGTAACAGTTGAGAAATCTATCATTTATCCTTTAGATAGCTTGTTTGGATATTTTTTGACTCTTTAATTTTTTTCATAAAATGAACAGTTGTTCAGCCAAAAGATAAAATGTGTGACCATGATCCACACGGTTACTGCAGAATTTGCTTTACTTCATAAAATATTAAACGCTTAGTAGGTAATAATAATTGAGTTGGCTAAATATGCTTTTGAAGCCTGTATCACAGCTAAATGAATTCATTTTGACATTTTATATAATTTTTTTGGTTTCGTTTTAGATGCTAAATTTAAATATAAATCTTGAAAGGAATTGAAAGCGTTGGTGTGAAGATAACACTGACGTAGTTTTGCAGATAACACCAAAATAATAAAAATACTATACTGCACTCGACTCGCGTTTCGCCAACCCAGTTGGCATCATCTGGAGATAATTAAAACTGGTTTTAAAACAGTTTTAGTGGAGTATAGTGTTTTGGTGCAGTATAACAGTGCAGTATAGTGTTTTGGTGTTATGTGAAAAACTACGTCAGTGATATTAAAAGGAACGTCTTGTACATTTACAGATATTTGATTTGTAGCTAAAGTAATGGTTCTGAAAAATAATTTCCAGGCAGCAAAAATATGATAGCTTTGTTGCAACCCATTATCCACGTTAATAGTAATATATTTGTAACAGAAAAGTTCTACCTAAATATGTAACTGAACGTGTACCAGAAAAGTATAATAGAAACTTACATTACCGGAAAAATCGTGCATTCTGCCTTTTTTCTATACACCTCTTACCTGCTCTTTCAACTCACATGGATTTTGCTTTGCTTGTTTAAAAAATAATCATTTTTATTAGTTTTCTTTTAATAATTGGTTACTTTAGTGTTATAATTCGTTTTTCAGAAACGAATGAAGAATCTCCATTAGAAATGAATAAAGATAAAATTACCCGTATATATGCCTGTGGTACCATGTGGCACGAAACCAAAGAGGAAATGGTGGAATTTTTGAAGTCTATTTTAAGAATGGACGAAGACCAATGTGCTAATAGGATTGTGAAAAATTTTCTGCAATACAACTTGCCCAATTATTATGAATTCGAGAGTAAGTTCAAAAAATGTCATTATTAACTGAAGCAGTCATTTTTAAAACAAATAATAATAATAAAAGTATTTTAGTCAAGAAAATAATAAGTTTTTTTGCATAAAGTACTTACTATTTTAAATGTGATTTTGTTGAAAACTAAAAAAAACAATTAAGTATGTGACATTTAATAGTTTAAACACTAATGATACAGGAGAAACAGATAAAAACTAATAAAACTAGAATAAAACTTGTAGTTATACAAGTACAAATACAATGGCAAACAAAAAAACGAAAATTCGCAAATAAGTACGAGAGGGTATACTTCCTAATCTTTTTAACTTGATAATTTTTAGCTCACATTCTATTTGACGATGCGTTTATCAGGACATCGGAACAAGATCAGGATCCTCATGTTAACCAGTACGTTTTGGACTTAATAGAGGCTGTGGGCGATGCAGCCAAAGAAGTGCACAGAACTAACGTACGGATAAGGCCTCCCATCATTTACCCAACACCTTATGGAGGAAGATTGGTCTGGACACTCCCTGGCAAAACAAAGATGATCGCTCATTTAAAGGACCCGGCAAAAATCAGGAAGAAAAAGAGATGGTCACAAGTTATGTACATGTACTACCTTTTGGGACACAGGTGAGTTTCCTGATTTTTTATTTGCGATATTCGGGTTGATTCCGTTTTCTTATAGCAACATATGGTTACATTTTTTTAAAACATTTTTTGTTCTAAAGCAATTCTTGAGAAAATTGGTATTCTGTTTCACACTTTTCACCAATTATATCTGTCAATTTAACAATTTATTGTACAAAAAACTTAACGAGCATACTTTAGTGGTGTGGTAAATAATTATAAAAATGTAGGTATACATATGTAGGTATGTAGAACACAGGTATACAGTGTTATTCAGAACTTATCCATAATAAAATTTAGGAATGTTCAACATACATGTAGAAATGTGGTAGTGCAAAAAAAAATTTTTTGGCTGCTTCTGAAAACTATTTAAAAATTTTTCATTGCACGCCGCTGGATACTGGTCCACTGTAATGGAGTGACCTTGGGACTGACAATGCAAACTGGCTAGCACAAAAAAAACTTCGGAAGTTCTGAGAGTATATCGACACCCGGCGCAAAACAGATTTGCAGCGTTTTTACTTTAAAATAAACGTAAAGATAGATAGATGTGACCAAAGTGACGTGTCTTTAAAATGAATAAAATTTTGTTACACTAATTTTGAAGAATTGCGCTACTTGATTACTAGGTATTAGAAACATGAAATTTATTAAAAATTTGCACATACCTTGTTACAAAAGCTGTTCGAAATAATATTCCTGGACTTGTACACAATTTTAGGCACGCCTTATCCAATTTTGCCGCTCTAAACCGAATGTTTCTCCTGGTTGCTGATCTTGTAAACGAAAATTATTAAGTAAATTGGGGATTTTCAGCATTTTGCTGCAACAACCACTCACAAAACCTAACTCGTAATTAATAATCCACTGGTAACAGTCCATTAACTCAGCATTACTGTACACATGAGCCATTTTGAAAATTTTACAGTTTAACACTCCTGCGATAAATAAAACACCGGCACACAGAGAGTACACACATAGACTGGTGACTGAATAGACAATAGAGATATTATCCCCGCTCCAGTTCTATTCGCTCGGTCGTCGTTCGAGGTACAAAAACGTGTTTACTTTTTTTACCTCATTCTTAGGAATGTGGTAGGTATATCAGATGTTGAACTCCAGTTGCCCATCTACGTAGTCCTTTATAATGGTATAACTTTAAACGGGAAATCCTAAGACTTTTATTATACATTTTTTTGGTGATATCGATTTCTTATTTAATCAAAGTACATATCCTCAAAGTTTTAGAGATAAGTTCTGAATAACCCGTATAAGGAATGTTAGTAACTCCTTTGAATTGCCCAATGAAAGGTTTAAACTTTTCAGACTTAGGAAACAATTGGTTCAATATTTAATTAATGAATTAAAAGACTTTGTGGATCAAGCACGGAGAATTAACCAGGTTCCTTTTCACTTACAAGTAAATTTAGATAAACATATTATTTGTTACGACACGAAAAAAATCCTAAACACTGCAAATGCTAATTTTATACACTCAACAGGGATTCCTATGGTTAACTTTTTATGGACATGGTAGTTACCAAACATGTGTTTAACAAGATATCAATTTAGGTTTAAATCAACCAATGGTCTCCAGAGTTATAAATAAAATAAGTCATATAGGTATTTGCAATAAATCTTCTTCCTTGATATGGGAAATTTCCAACAAGCAATGGAGAAATTAGACTTACAAAGCAAGGGACGTCATACTTATGTTTTAACTATTATGCTGCAGCTAACTATAGATAGAAAATTTAGTACTACCGCTTGACACTGGAACAAATTAAGATATCCATTTCTTTCAGATTGATGGAAAAACTAGATTTTCCTCATACGTTAGGGGCAATAGACTGCACGCAAATTGCCATCGTGCCTCCATAAGTTGATGACAATTGACTATGTAAAACCTGCTGTTGTATCGTAGCCCTCGCATCGACTATTTTCATAACAATATTGTTAACATTTACAATCATAAACCTCATTGCTATTTAACAATATTCGTAACCATATTATAGTAACAGAATCGACCCGACTATGTAGCTCCTACCTATACCGCTCGTATTTAATTTAACTGTGTTAAAAAAGTATGAATTAAATAAAAGTTAAATAAATATATCTCTCAAAGTAGTGTGACGGCCACACAATTTATGTCGGGGGTCACATTATGTCTAATTGTCTAACAAGGTGTCTGCAGTAGAATTCCGCATAACTAATGATGAGACTTCGACACACTGTACCTAACAGTTATTAGTTATTAGTATTTTTAATTTCATTTAAAATTATTTTCATTGATATTCTATATCATTTGCACGTTATTTATGGTGGAATAATCTGTATGGAACTTAGCTTGACAACGTTTGACATCTAGGCTAAAATTTAGATCTAACATGTTTTGTTTTTACATTTCTGATTTTGAAAATTGCTTTATTGTTTTATTTGCACGCCATATAAGGAATTATTTTCAGGAGGTACTTCTGGCTGAAGCCAATTGCTGAAAAATTGACCCCAGTATTCTATCTCTAATTCTATTATCTCTATATAGCGGTAATGCTATTAGCTGAAGTTACATAGGAAGCGCGATTTTGGGAAATTTGATATATTTCTAGTATTTAGAACTGGCTCCAATAATATGGTAGCAAAATGAAACTTTACCGTACAATATTGATGATGAATTCACAATGAAACTATTTTATAGAATTATGGAACACGACGGAATAACTGCAGAAAAGGCTGCTACAATCAGTGAAAACACTTATCTGTTAGCTTTGGACGGAGACATCGATTTTCAGCCCCACGCGGTGCATTTGTTAGTGGACTATATGAAAAAAAACAAGTCTCTTGGAGCCGCTTGTGGTAGAATCCATCCTATTGGGTCTGGGGCTATGGCTTGGTACCAGATTTTCGAATATGCGGTTGGGCATTGGCTGCAAAAAGCGACGGAACACGTCATTGGCTGCGTACTGTGTAGCCCTGGTTGCTTTTCGCTATTCAGGGCCAGGGCACTTATGGATGATAATGTTATGGCTAAATATACCACCGTTTCTGAAGAAGCTCGCCATTATGTTCAATACGATCAAGGTAGGTAGACTTGAGTTTGACGATATACAGGGTGTCCCAAAATTACTGTGCAATATTTTACCAGTGGGTGAAAAATGTTTCCTTAAAATTTCAAGATCGATTTTAAATCAAAATGGTGCATTTTATCAATGTTCGCATTATAGTGATGGTGCATTATATCGAGAGTACCTTTTTTAAGTAGAAAACTCTAAAATTTCATATTTTAATAACAAAACCAGGGAACGTTACATACATCTCATGATATCGCATGTAAATAATTAAAGCGATTTTGCTCGAAAATGATACGTCCTATCGATACGAACCAAGTGTGCAATATTTTTTAGGAAAAAAATATTGAATTTCATATTTCCTAATGAAAAGATGAAAAAGTAAAAGCATAGAAAAGTTGAGGAAATATTAGGGAGTTTTTGAACCCCTTAAAATTTACGTTATCGTTATGGTTATGGTTATTCTGAGCATGCGCAGTGCCAAAAATGATACTCTTTTAGGCACTGCGCATGCGCAGAATAACCATAACCATAACCATAACGATAACGTAAATTTTAAGGGGTTCAAAAACTCTCTATATTTACCCCACTATCCCCTCAGCTGGAAAGCATGTGATACAAATTTTGAAATTTTATTTGCAGCAGTGGATTCAGCATCTAAGACGTAGTAGGTAGCATTTGATAAATTTAATACCAAATTTGATAAATTTATCTTAACTGGTTTTGGAGTTATTTAGAAAAAAATCGGCACTAGGATGCCCTTTTTAAGGGGTTGTAGCCTCCTTAGGAAGCATTTTTCGATGCTTTCATGTTTACATGAAGAAAAACGTCCCCTTTTTAACCATAACACACTGGTAAAATATTGCACACTAATTGAGAAACACCCTGTATATTATATTATCTACCAAAAATTTGGTAATATTAATTTCATAAGCTATAAAATTATTCACCAATAGTGACCAATAGTGACTTACACCTACAGTATAAATGTTATGTTATTACTGTGCTTACACCCATAGACATATAAATTATGCCTATGCTTACACCTATAAGCCTGTGGTAATAATGAGAAATGAGATGTAAATTAAATGTTACGTCAAATATCAAAGCCTTTTCAGTCCACCGCGCACGGGCTACCTACTAATATATAAGAGACCGGCTACTAGAAGTAATAGGTTCTCTAGGTAATATAACTAACTAGAATCATTTCATCATTTCTTACAATATTTACTAGATTAGGTTACGTTAGGTTCAAAAGTGAGTGGGCCGAAAACCAGACCCTTCACCGTGACCGTATGGTCTATTGTGACTCACACCTACTTATATTTCACCCAACAAGTCCAACCTCTTAATGAAGCTGATCACCTTATTAGGTGAGAACTTATTCAGATCCTCTAGCAGAAGTTGTCCTTAGCCAAATAATGAGTATCTGATCCTTTCCCCACCTGGGCAGGCTGGGAGTTCCAATTAAGCGACTTATCCAGTACTACACCCAGGTACTTCACTTTCTACGCAAATGGAATTATTTCACCAAGTAAGGAGGGAGGTCTTAGATTGTCCAGCTTCCTTTTCTTGGTAAATAGTACAATTACCGTTTTGTGGGGGTTTACAGATATCTGTCCCCTCTGACACCAACTCAGTACTATATCTAGTACCTCTTGGAGAGCAAGGGAAATTCCCTCTTCAGAGTTTCCTCCGACTAAAATGACTATATTGTCCGCATATGCTTGATCCTCAACCTCCCACACAGAAAGTATGGCCAGCAGGTAATTCACAAGCAGTGAGCAAAGTAGGGGGAAAAGAACCCCACCTTGTGGACACCCTCTTGTAACCCTAAATGTGTCCGTTTCTTCCTGAAGAAACGTCGTTATAGTTCTGTTTTCTAACACAGCCCGAATCCAGTCACTTATGGTTGGATCGACTCCCCTAGCAACTAGACTTCTACGAGTACTACTAGAAGCTACTAGTACTACTACACACCAAATATGTGTAAAGCTGAGTTCAACCATAATCGGCTAGATCAAGTCGCCTGGTCCCTGCGAAATGGGAGCAGGTGATCTGATTCAGCCGATTATGGTTGAACTCAGCTTTACACATATTTGGTGGTTCTGCCTAAAATTAAATATTTTAAATACCGAGAAAAAGGTAGATTAATAACTATCACGAAACATAAATCTAATAATTTATTATCTATGAGCTTGTTCGCAGAACGCTTCTGACTAGTACGGGATCAGTCAGAAGCAGTTGCCCAGTTATTTCTCAGATCAGTCAGAAGAAGCGCTCTGCGAACAAGCCTTATAAACTCTTTCAACATATACAACAGCACTCCACATTATAATTTGTAAAAATATATGCCACACTTATCCTCTCTGTTTTATGGAATCTTTATTCGCTTCCAAACTTTACGATTCATAACTCAAAATTTTCCACCTACCTATATATAATGGGTCTAAAAACAACAATTTTTTTTTAATTTCTGGTAATGACAAACATCCGTAAAAATCCAATGTAATAAATAATATTGCTAATGAACTCTAAACTAATAGGCTACACTATTTTGATGTAAGTAGGTAGGTATGTATTTATAATGTATGATCTATTTAGGAGAAGATAGATGGTTATGCACGTTGCTACTACAGAGAGGATATCGTGTAGAGTATTCCGCTGCTTCCGATGCATACACTCACTGTCCCGAAGGATTCAACGAGTTTTATAACCAGAGAAGGAGGTGGATGCCTTCTACTACAGCCAATATTATGGATCTTTTAACTGACTACAAACATATTGTTAAAATTAATGACAATATTTCCACACCATACATTCTTTATCAAGTAAGTATTTTTTTTTTAAATACCTAGTTTAAAATCAGTTAAATATTACATTTATATAATATGATCCACGACTGACGAAATATCCAGATACAAGGTGTTCCATTTAAAATAACCAAATTGAAATCAGTTTTGGATAAAACTGAAGTGTTTCAAACACGCCACTATTTAATCCAAACAGAACATATGTATAGGACAAATCCTAATGTTCATACTAATTTCAATATTTATATCAGTGTTCTTTTTAAACTATAATGTATACTAAATTTCTGCTACCTATATGTAGATGGCTTCTATTCAACTCGACCATTTTCCATTAAATGAATTAATTCATTCATTCATTAATTCATTTAGGCGAGCCGGTGGCTCAGGCTTAGCGTCTCGATCGCTCAACCCAGAGGTCGTGGGTTCTAATTCTCATTCCACCAACAATTTTTCATTAAATTGTTTACTCGTAGATCAAGGCTTAGTCGCAGGGATGGCTTGGCAACCATCCTGGCGATGGCCTAGGATGGGAAGAATGTCAACTTGGTGTTAATGTGAGAGATTAAAATCAGTTGATGTTTGACTTGTCCCCCTAACTAATGAGGTTTTCCAGGTTTCCCTCATTCCAGCACTGAATGGTGGTTAGGGCCTACCAACGTAAGTTGTTCCTGAGGCGCAAATGCAGCCCCCTCTCCCACACAAGTCTCAGACTTTCGGGCTAATCCTTGTGATTAG
The DNA here is from genome assembly GCA_963924545.1 of Pogonocherus hispidulus. Classification (NCBI taxonomy): domain Eukaryota; kingdom Metazoa; phylum Arthropoda; class Insecta; order Coleoptera; family Cerambycidae; genus Pogonocherus; species Pogonocherus hispidulus. The sequence goes on from OZ004696.1 coordinate 19,803,158, forward strand.
AATGAGGGGTAGAGATATTATTATATTATTATTCGTTAAATAAAATCGATACTTTATATAGGCAATGTAAAGTTTATTTATATTATACACCTATTTTTAATTTCAGATGATTCTAATGATAGGTACTGCTATTGGGCCAGGAACTATCTTCCTCATGTTGGTTGGAGCCTTTGTAGCTGCTTTTAAACTTGAGCAGTGGAGCAGTTTTGCTTGGAATATAGTACCCATTTTAATTTTTGTTATAGTTTGTGCGGCTTGTAAGGCTGATACTCAGGTACATACACAATTATTGTTTTAATACATTTGTTATAAATCTTTTACAACAATGCAAAATAAGGATGGAAGTTCATAGTAACTGTAGTTTTAAATCAATTTTTTTTCTAGTAAGTAAATAAGTAACACACCTTGTAAGATATTTTATTTTTCAGTTATTCTTTGCTGGGGTGATCAGTGCTGTGTATGGTTTAGTTATGATGGCTGTCTTGATAGGTATTTTCATGCAAATAAAAGACGATGGTTGGCTTGCTCCCTCGTCATTATTTTTCTTCTGCTTAGGATTAGAGTTTATAATAACGGCTATTATGCATCCACAAGAATTTTACTGCCTCAAATATGGTGTAATTTATTATGTGACTGTACCTAGTATGTACATGCTGTTAGTTATTTACTCAATTTTCAACATGAATAATGTGTCTTGGGGAACCAGAGAGGTGACCATCGTTCCTAAATCTCAACCACAAAAGGGAGTAAGTACTAACCGCAAATAAATACTTTTTTCTTCAAGCGTATAATAATACTTATTTTATATTATGCAGAACGTATTGTTTTTCTAGTAAAGAAATATTCTCATTTCATAACAACGGATTAAAAAAAAGTCATGTAGCCATAATTTCTGAGAACTGCCAGTTTGAAATTAAACGTCACGTCAGATCGCTTTTTATACAAGCGTAAATGTCTGAAGAAATAGTTTTAATTTTGACACTTGAAGAAAAAATAGTATGTCACTTGGAGTATAAAGCTCTTTATGTGTTTCACCCAGTTTATACAGCCTTGGCTAACGTCTCGGCAATGTAAGCTTTGGGCTCAACAATTAATGTTCGCTTTCTACTCCTAGTAATATAATAATAATATACTATTTTTGTTATTGATTCATTATTATTTTAAGATCCAGAAAGATGAAAGTAAAGAAGAAGAAAAAGAAAAGAAGCCTGAGAAAAACCACAAAATTTATTCCTTTTTCGGAAACAACAAAGATAATGCAGGGTCCTTTGAATTCTCTTTTGCTGGTTTATTCAAGATACTGTGTTGTACCCACCAAAATGATGGAGAAAAAAATGAAATGTTAAAAAATATTCAGGCATCTTTACTACAATTGCAGCAAAAACTTGATCATATTGAACGTAATCAATTTGCTCCAGATTCACTAGAACAACAGAGACCAACTCCTAGACGGACAACAACACATTTAGAAGGATCTAAGGCTTCGCGAGGCTCATCTATACGAAATTCTACAAGTCAACCCATAAGAAATAGTCTAGATGAGTTAATGGAAGATAATGATGATGAGTCTATATTGACACCATCTGACGATGTTCAAGAAAATAGTTGGTTTTATGATGGAGCACTAATCAGAAGCGAGGTATCTTTCTTGGACAGAAAAGAGGAGAGTTTTTGGGCTGAACTGATAGAAAAGTACTTACTTCCTATAGATGATTCACTTAAAAAGGTATTTAGTTATCACTGTTTACCATACTAAAAAAACTGTAAAATTAACTAATGATTATTCTAAAATTTTTAGAATATAAACAGAACCATTGCGTATGTAGTCAAACTTCGTACCAATAGAATAGAAACATACACCAATACAGTTATATTAATGGTTGACATGAAAGGACTTGAATTTAATAACAATTTATGTTTGTAGGATAAAATTGCTAAGGATTTAAAGGACCTTAGAGACAAGATGGTAATAACATTTTTTATGATAAATGCACTTTTTGTGTTGGTTGTATTTCTTTTAACTTTACAAAAAGAAATATTGCACGTTAATTGGCCCATTGATCCAAGAGTTAATTTTACATACTACCTTGACCAAAATGAGGTAAGTCTAACACCTTCCTTAAGCTTTTATGGACTGTAACATTCATGCTACAAGTACAGGTCATTGACCTAGATAAAACATAAGATGTAATAACTTCAAATGTAATTTCATAAATGTATATTCTGGCGTTGCAGAACTGGCTGCAGCTTGGTGTGAAGTTCTTCAAAAAGTGAAATTGTCATTCTAAAATATCTAAAAACTTGCTTTTGTCACTTCCGAGTTTCTCATATACACCGAGTCCATAAAGTCCCGCAAATTCATTATTTTGAAAATAGTTTTTCACCTGGTTTTTTAAAAATCGCTCAGACCTGTCGATTTTTTTTCTTTTTACACTTGTTTTACATGTATTAAATTTTTTACAGGGCGACTCAATGAAACTATGTCGATATAAACTTTAATCTTTTAAATGGAACACCCAGTACAGTTTTACATATTTGGAAAGAACGCTTTTTTACGAATACACACTTTTTTGGGCCATAACTCCCTTATTTTTAGAAATAGACCCATAAAACCTTATATGACCTCATTCGTAAAAAAGAGTTCTTTCCAAATATGTAAAACGGTACTGGGTGTTCCATTTCAAATATTAAAGTTTATATCGACTTAGCTTCATCCCTGCTAGTCCCCCTGTAAAAAAATTAATATATGTAAACCAAGTATAAAAAGAAAATAAAATCAACGGGTCCGAGCGATTTTTCAAAAACTTTACCATATTCAAAATAATGAATTTATGAGGGACTTTATGGACTCACTGTATAGCACACAGCATGCAGCATCACTTTTTAGTATACGAATTATTAAAAAATATACAAGAGTAACTAAAAATTGACTATTACATTAAAAAAATTATTCAGGATGACGCATAATGACCAGCTACTACATATCTCTGGAAATAATTACAGAATAAATTTGATATTGTGTCAGATCATATTAACACATCATGATTTGTATTTTAAAAATATTTTCCGGTTCGGCCTGAAGTTGCACGAATGTGCAATATCCCATAATGTGCATTATGGGTGTCATGTTAAATTTATTATTACTGATACATCTAATTGGCAATCGCCATGAATCATCCTGTACATAAATCATAATGAACCGTTCTGTTTCTTTATAGATTCATATTCAAAAGACGTACCTTGAACTCGAACCTATAGGCTTTGTATTCTTGATATTCTTCGCCGTCCTTATGGTTGTTCAATTTATTGCCATGTTCATACATCGTTTTGGTACTTATTCACAAATTATGGCCAATACGATCATAGACTGGGATCCATTCAAATCAAAAGAGATTGAAAATCTCACAGATGAACAAATTCTTGAACAAGATCCAGTGAAAATATTCAAAAAACTTATGAAACTTCAAGGAATTAATGACGATGACAATGATGATAGTGAAGCACCTGTAGAACGTAGGAATACAGTACATACTCTAGCTTTAAGTAAGAAAAATAAAAAACCGATTATTGAAGATTTAGACAAAGCTTTCTCTGTTCGTATGGAAAGATTGTTAAATAATGATGATAACGGTAAGTACACAAATACAGTGAGTGAGTTCATAAAGTCCCGCATAAATTCATTATTTCAAAAACGGTAAGTTTTTGAAAAATTGCTCGGACACGTCGATTTTCTTTTCTTTTTAACTAAATAACTAAACATGAAGTCTGGCAATTTGTTAAAAAAGATCTACTCATAAAATAGAATGTTAAACGTGTAAGAATTTTTTTAATAAGACTTTTATTACACACTATGCAGTTTTTATATAAATTCAACTTTAACACCTGTATTCACTGTCAAACTTGAATGAAGTAATATTTTATTTACAGACAAAAATCTACCGATCCCTCGAAGAACATTGGCGGCAATTGGAAAACGAAGAGAAACTGTTCAAAGAAGGAAATCCCAAATGCCTCAGTTTACCAATATACCAGCACATTTTGACAATATTGGTGGTGAAGACCATAATCCAGTGACAACATTTAATGAGCCACCCAGTGAAGAGTCACAATTATGATATTTATGATATTATGTAAAATATTTAAATTTTTAATAAAACAAAATAAGAAATAATCGTGGAAATATGCTTTTATATATAATTAACTTCATTAATTAAAAAAAATATTTGAAATAACTTTACTGTGATATGTTTCTATTTTCTATCGACTCTATAATTTAATATGTATTTTGTTAGGCTGTAGAAATTAAACTAATTAAACTTCAATGAATGTTGTTGTTTCCGAACTATATGTTTTCTGCTCAAAACAGATATATAAATTTAGATATAAGTATATATAAATATGTATACAGATTAACTAAAAAATATTTAGCCGAAATCTAAAGAGCAACGGAGCGATGTAGGTAACAATGTGATAAACAGAGAGTCCTCAGCGAATGGGTGAAAGGCATGCATGTTGTGGTGGACTAGAGTCACCGCCCAGCTAAGTGCAAGGGTACGCTTGCTCTCTTGACAGGAACGGTTTGCGCCGATCCACGCGCGCCGCTTCTCAAGCCGGGTACACAGAACTAAAACTGTCGCCCACGACGGATCCCCACCACCTTGTTTTCATGTGTCGTGTTTTTTAAAACTAAACACTAGCTACAGCAAAACGCCATGAGATTGCCTCTTTTATGATTGACCAACATAAACTCACAAAAAATAAAGTCTGTCGCGTGTAGTTAAGAAATTTGAACTTCAAGGCAGCAGTAGCCAGCGACAGAAAATGGGGAAGAAGAATCAGGGGAATACAACTCATGATTGGTTGGATTTACTGTCGCGAGCGACAGTTTTCGTTCTCTGTACCCAGCTTTAGGCCCGCATTTGAGAAGAGAACAGCACAGTGGCGAGCGTTTCGAACCGAAATAGGGAAATCACTTCGTGTTGATTATCGATTAAGCCAGCGACGTAGTTATTCTTGCGAATTTATTTCGAGTGTAATGTTTTGTGTTTATTTATTGTGCTTTTTTATTGTTTTGTTTTCTATAGTGTTCCTTTTTTCATTAGTGATAATAAGTAATAGAAAAACAGGAAACGTATGTGCAACTAAAAACTGCAATAATAAAAGCTATAATTGTAATAAGAGCTTTTTTATCTTTCCTAAACAACCCGATCGGTAAGTAGATAAAAATGTGTTATACATAAATGTAATTTAGTATTTAAGTTAACTTAATTTAGGAAATTCATTCATAGACAGCCAATAATATGGATTATACAACAATCACTCAATTTAAGATTTAATGAATTTCGTTTAAAAGTTGGCCAGCTGTTATATTTTAGTTTTAGGAAAAACAAAATTATAGAACAGTACTGCGCAAGTAGTCGAGTGTAAATTTTTTTTGCTAATGTTTTGCGGTGTGTTTAAAAATAATTTTAACTAATTTTTAAAAATATTAATTTTTTTTAAGGGCAAGGATATGGCTAATGAAAGCCAATAGGGAAGACCTTTTGGACAAATTGGACAAACTTCATAAAAGCCAAGCCAAGCTTCAATTTTATTTTTCAATTTCAAAATTTATATAGACGGAATGGAAGAACGGCAATGCCGAATTCTTACCGTTTGTGTTTCTTTCTTTTTTCGTTAAGAACACAATAAAGATTTTTTATTATTATTTATTATATCTACCTCATTGTAAAGTATTGTCTATTTTTATTTTTGTAAATAATGAATATGTAATAAACATAATATGTACATAATTACCGTTTTATTCATGTCTATTTCAAAAGTTATTTATAAAATGTTTCAAGAGTTTTTAATACGGCACTGTTATCGCGCATTTACGATAACTACAAATATTATACGTCCAACTCTGACTTCTCTTCTCAGTGCGAGAGCGATAGCAAATGTTGGTGTCGGTCATCGCGCCCGCCGGAGGGAATAGAAGACAAAGGCGTGGCCTGGGCCGACCATACTTTGCCCACCACCGTCCCTGTGCTTGTTTACATCGCTTCGTCTTTCTTTAGATTTGGGCTACAGATTTTCTAGTTAATGTGTATATAATTAACTTCATTAATTAAAAAAAATATTTGAAATAACTTAACTGTGATATGTTTTTATTTTCTATCGACTCTATAATTTAATATGTATTTTGTTAGGCTGTAGAAATTAAACTAATTAAACTTCAATTAATGTTGTTATTTCCGAACTATATGTTTTCTGCTTAAAACAGATATATAAATTTAGATATAAGTATATATAAGTATGTATATAAGATTTATAAGTATACACTGTTTTACCATAGCTTAAAATTGAGGTGTGTGTTCTTAAGTGAATTCAATAATTTATATACACACAACTTTTGTCCCGGGTAATTGTATATTATTATTATCTATGAGGAAAGTGGTTATTTTTAAAAGATAAACTAATTAAGGCAATACTGATTTATTCAAAGAGAAAGTCAATTAAAGAGTTATATTGCACAGTCAACACAGAAAAAAGTTTCCAGCTTGTTTCTTAACTTTAAGCAGCTTAGATGTAGACCTAAATGTGTTTGCCACTTTAAATGGAATAGGGTGATCATTAAGAATAATGTCAAGATCAAACAGGTACAATTAATCTCATTTGTTTAGGTACTTGTTCATAAACAAGTAGGAAGGGGAACGAAAGCTGTTTTCCATATTGACTACGTTTTAAAGTAAATTGTAACAACATACAATAATAGCAAAATACAGCATAGCCTTTGAAAGATTTTGTAACTGAATACAAATTCAGTGTTTATTGAGAAATACAATAAAATACAATATCAAAAATCACAGAAAAGTGTATATAACAACACAATAAAATATAAAATGATATTAACTGTATCCATCAAACGACGTGTAAGACATAAGTTAAGCAAAACAACTTGAACTGCTCCACCAATTAGGGAAGAACTGCAAGGTTTAATAATATTTTTAATATACCTTGATCACTTTCGGCTGATTGGTCAAGCTAATAAATAAATAAAAAAAACAAAACTTTCACTTAACAAAAACTCATATATAAACAACATATTGACGAGCTTAGCCAAGACTAAATGCACTTTACAAATTCTTATATCAAAGTAGCATTTGGAATTTAAGCTCAACTTGAAAGCAAAAATTTTGAAAACCTGTTGAAGGGCATGTTTGATTTTTAGATACCGATTTACAAACTGCAATTTGATAAAGTAAATCCGTTTTGGCCAAGTTCGCCTTAAGTTATATTTCTAAATAAGCTCATAAAATCTAAAAATTATTTAAAAAATGTTAAGTCATTAATTAATTTCTTTCACTTCATTGATAATTGTGTAGTCACTCTATTAATTGAAAAAGGACATTTTCCAATACACAGAATATGATCCCTCAGTAGCACTTAATTTTTGGAATTCAAGATACTGTGTAATTTACACACTTTTAGGTAGGTATATTATTTAAATTTTATTTTTTTTTTCCAATTATATTATATTAGTATATTAGACTATTTCTCCATCATCCCCAAACTACATATTTTTGCTACATAATAATTAGTCTTTCAAATTCATATTGATTTTAGCAATATTTTATATCTTTACCAAAATTTTTTCAACATTATTCAACCTGAAAAAATGCACACCTTGAGCTAAATAATTTGAACGTACAAGATAAAAAAAAGACAAGGAGAATAAAATTCTTGGTTTCATTATATAAACAAAATATTGATAGAATAAAAGGTTTCATAACATGAACAATCATCCTGTATTATGTTCCAATGTGCTAATGTTCTTTCGTATAATGAAAGTTGGTAATGTTCAAGACAATTACCAGCACAAAAAATGTATAAGGTAAATAAAAAAATTATTAACTTCTATACCTATATGTAGGTGCATCAAAAACAAAGTATTTTACAATTCATGCTTGATAGAACTTTTCACTTATAATCAGCAATGGAATCATATTATTAAATACCTGTATGCAATTAACTAATGTCCTGTATATTTGTATTGATTTTTTATGAAAGGTCAACATTTTACATAACTCTCTAAAATATATACAAGAATAATAAATAATGATATAAATAGATCAGTCCTATGAATACTGAGTTGAGAAAAATATTTTAAAAATAATTACCTATCTCATTTTTATTTTATAATTCAGTTTTTTATCAGGAGTATATAACTGATTTGCTCCGATTTTAAACTGTGCCTCTATAGTTTATAAAATTTTCTAGTTCACAAATTGGTATGTATATTAATAATATGGTATTGTCACATTCAATGTGCAGCTAAAATCTTCCCTTAACTTGCCGCATTTTGATGATTGAATTAATCGTATTAAAGAGTTCAGACAAAGTTAAAGTTGAATCATGTATATAGAATACATAATTGAAACAAAAGAATAAAGAAGAAGAGAATAATGAACACAATGAAATAATCGAGAAAAAATTTAATTTTTATGTTAATTTTTTTTTTTATTATTAAAAGATGCGCCAGAACTCATGTGGAATGTTTAAAACACCTCATTCCTCATTCTCCAAATTTGAGTCTCTTGAAATTCTTACAACGTAACCTTAATAACAAACTTTGACAATGTGTAACAGGGAATTCCTGATACGATACAAGGTGGGTTACTTTAAATATATTTTTTTATGAATTAGATTTTTTCTTCATTAAAGTATTTACTTTTGCGAAACATGTTTTATTCATCTTTTAGTTTAGTAATACAAACATCAGAAAACAAATAACTGCCTATTTATTTTAAAAGCAAGTATACGGAATAAATATATGTTTTTCAAATAATGTAGGTACTTCATCACATTGCAATTTAAAAATTGTTGATAACAACTGATAACATTTTCAAATTAAAAAAAAATTGCTATCAAAAAATGCTTCATTCCACATCATTCAACTTAAACTTTCTTGACCTTTTTAATCCGATTAATCCAAAAGTTAGCAGAGAGACTTTAGACATGAACTGCATAATAATAATATTCTAATACACATTCTTGAGAGAATATAGCACCTAAAAAATTTTCAAAAATATTTCTGAAAAAGTTACTGATAAATCAAGAAATGCAAAAAATTTATCCTCAGCGGAATATGGAATGAAAAGTCGTGTCTTTACTAGATGACTTTTTTCACAAATTTGAAAATAATAGAAGCAAGTGAATATAAGAGTGCAATCTTTTCCAAATAATGTAATAATGAATGAATAATGTTTCCACATTTCGTTCAAAATAGAGCCATTGAAAACAAAATCTGTCACTTTTGTGACAACTGTCAACTAGAACAGGAACCTAAACTTATAAACTTTGACACTCGGAATTTGTAAGAAACCATCCTCTTGTTATTTGGTTACATCTATTTTGTAATTGTTCATTTAATTTAACCCATAGAGAAATATAAAAATAGAGAGAGTGATCCTTACGAGCAATTTGGCACTGTTTATGAAGTTCTGTGCAGGCCAGCTGCATTTGGAGGTGCTAGCGTCAGTGGCATTGGAACTAAAATGAGTCACGTGACACGAGATAAACGAAGGGCAAAGTCGTTGAGGTTTCCTTCCAAGGACATTACGGAATCTAACACCGCCAATCTCTCATCTATGATTACGGCGAATATACATAAATGAACCTAAACTTGTCTTAAGTTTCTACTTAACAACAGTAAGCATGCATGGCTCTACTCTCTATGCTAGTTCATCGTTAAGTAAATAGATTTGAAATTTTGAAAACACTGTATTGTTGCAATATATTAATAAAACCCCATTATAGACAATAGTTTGTTGATTAATTTTTCCCCATAAACAAAACAAATCTTAAGTTCATTAAGGCTATTTTTGTGGAAAGATTTTGTTGTGGAACTGTTGTACAATGTTTTGCAAACAGCCAGTGCTTTTAGGTTTTTGATATTAAGTTTATTTATATATATATAATTTAAAACTAATTTGACATAGACAAATCTATTATCAATATAATCAACATGATAAAGGTTAGTGTGACACCTCTTCTGAAAGTAGTTTGTTTACTAAGACAATACCAGTTCAGCATATTCTGTATGCGTCTTAATAGGCTTGTTTTGGTGCTAACAAGAACCAGTTGTGAATTGTACTAAGTGTGCGCAGTTTGAATAAAGCTTTCGAATTTTTAAACTGCACGTGTTCAATAGGATTCAGAACTGGTTCGTATGAGAACCAAAACAAGTCTAAAAATATCTTTTTAACTGTCAAAGTTCACTGAACGATTTCCACAACGATAATCGCCTTTGAAACTGCCCAATTTTCCCAGTCAGCTGATTGGGCTGACCACCGAAATATTGGGTTGCTATTCTCAAGATCATTCGCAAATAAACCCAAGACGACGGGTAGCTTTACGAATAGTATTCGTATTTGGCATTCTCAACTAGCATTCGCATAGGTACTCGCACTATTCGAATGATGTCATTTGGCAACTCCATAAAAATTCGGCGGTAATAAAGTGTCGTATGATGTGTTCCATTGTCTACTAATGTCAATTTCAAATTTTAAAATTTGAATTTATTTTTCCAGTATGAATAAAGGAGCAAATATGACAGAAAAGCAAAAGGAAATCATTGAATATATTAATAAAAATACAAATATGATATCATATACCCATAAAAATAATACAGAATAATGGATTACATTGGCAAATGTGCTGAATAGAGTTCCGGGGGTGAATAAAGATTGGAAAAGCTGGAGAAAAGTAAGTTAATTAATGATAATGATGTCTTTCTCATAAATTAACGTGATAATGTTTAAATAATAATGGTTTTAGACGTGGCAAGATATAAGATCTCCAACGAAAAGAAAGCATAGCTGTGATAAGTATATTGGTGGCACAAGTGTTGGACCGTTTGTAGAAAATACAAGCGGTCCAACACTGAAAAATGTCAATTAAAAATAAATTCACTAATTCATCCATTTAACTATTGAATTTGATTACGAGCGTAAAAGAAAAAAGTACGCTCAATTTTTGAACTTCTTGTTATCAAAGGCAAAGGCAAATATCAAATGTTTCTTATTTATAAAATTTAATACATATAAATAGACAAGGCTATATATACCATAGAAAGATGCATACATACACTTGCTTCTCTTGGTCAAAATTAACCTAAAATTTTCAGAATTGGAATGCTTTCCGCCGCTCGCATCAAAACTAGCGATATTTTGCGCAAACGAAACCTGATCGAGCACACCAGGATACACTTTCCCGATTTTCCTTCGCATCTACGTCATTTGCGAGGGACCTTTAAATATAGGAAGTGTTGGGAATAGTGCCCCTGTTGTCCGAATGACTCCGACTCGTCAATCATTCGTTATTCTATTCCTTAAATCTAGTACTTAGTGAAGTGACTTTTCATTACAAGGCCCACTCAGTATCAATTTTGTGTCTCTTGATACCTAAATTTCACATGGCAATTATATAGTTTTTACTGAATATTTGGCACACAGCATAATTATTAATATTTTACTGATTTTGGTTTCTTAAAAAAGTATTGACATTTGCTTATTTTTGCACAATCTATAACATATGAAATACACTATATTTTTCTAGGCAACCCAGTATTATATCAGTTCAATAATGCAAATATATCTTAAAAAATAATTAAACAGCTAAGTTTGATTGTTAGACTTATTAGACCTAAGTCGTTCAATACCTGATCTTTCTTCCTCTTCATCACTCGTATATGAGGACATTCCGGAAACAGCACCCCTAGTTGATGTAGCTTGCATTAATTCTTGGTCTGGAGCATTGCGACTTTCATAAAGTAATATATTTAATGTTTCCTCATAAATCCTTGCTTCTGGGCATTCAACTTTGGTGTGCTTCTTATCAGTAGCATAAACTATTGAGGTACAGCATACCTCAGAGACTTTCTTTCCATGACCGTAGAAGACCCAACAGCAAATTTCACTTGTGCTAATGACATCTTTCAAAAACAATACTCTCTTACTGTACCACAAAGAAAGCTTATCAAAGAGTTCAATATTCTTTAGCAAATTATCATCTGAAGCTGTAGTATAAGAATACTTATTATTATGTCTATTTATAAGCAATTTAATTGCAGGTTTAGGTGTAGAGCTGATTAACATTTCCTCTTCTTTTAGTGAAGTGATTAACGGCACCCCACACATAGGTTCGTGCTCACCTCTCTCTTTTTTGACCAGGGCTTTATTACAAGACTCAGCAAGTTCAGCTATGCAGTAGTACTTTGCTTCAGCTGCTAGTTCTGCTATGTCTTTAGAAGACTCTGGCAAAGAAACACTACCATCTCTTAAAAAATTTAAAATCGTTCCAAAATGTTTACCACATCTGTCAATAAGTATCCAACCTTTAAAAACCTTATTAATTATAGATATCATAATGACTATTATACAAAACACTCATATCTTACCATCAGAATCAGACAAAACTTCCATTCTTCCGCTAAACATAGCTCGTAACATTGTATCGTGCTTCGTTAAAGTTCCAATAGTGGTGTAATGTAAACAACCCCCAACATTCAATTTTACATACTGGGAAGGGTTTCCTTTTATAGTAGTTTTCCCCGACATAATACTAATTTCCGAATTAAACATTAAAACTGCAAATGTTAAAAAATAGGATGACTAATACTAACTTCGCAATATTTTGTAACTAAATTAATTTTAAAAATACTTTTATAAAATATTTTGATATATATTTTACTACACCCATTTCCACTACCATAACCACAAAACGAAAAGAACTACCACAGAGCCACAGAATATCTATTAGAATATATGATTAGAAGAATTACCGTAACCACAGAATACCGAATATCGACCGTAACTTTCTGTGACCAAAGATCATAGAAAAACTAAAGATTTTAAATCCTTGCCTGTGACCACAGATCACAGAATATCTAACCTATAGATAGTTAAAAAAAAAAAAGTATATATCCCATAAATAAATATATAACAAGAACTAGATTATGTTAGGTTTAATTTGTCTAGGGATTATGTTCATAATCTAAGAACAAGAATCATAACTATGAAGTCGGAGTCCGAACATTTGCCTGATAATAAACTCATATTAAAAAATGTACTGAAAATATACAGCAGGGTACTGTAACAGTGCGTCGGGCTTTAAATAAGTTAGAAATTTCGTTCTTTCACAGAGCGTAAGTGTTATCCACAGAGTGCATCTCAAGAAAATATTTTCAATAATACAGGCCGGGTGACCTCATTTTTGCGATTTTCCCGAGGTTCTCTAAATATTTGTGAACTATTATTAAATTCGGTTCAGAATTCTCAGAGAAAAAAAATATACTTAATATTAATAATAATAATAATAATAATAATAATAATAATAATAATAATAATAATAATAATAATAATAATAATAATAATAATAATAATAATAATAATAATAATAATAATAATAATAATAATAATAATAATAATAATAATAATAATAATAATAATAATAATAATAATAATAATAATAATAATAATAATAATAATAATAATAATAATAATAATAATAATAGATAGATAGATAGATAGATAGATTTATTGACCATATATACAACAGTACATTTAAGTCACAACAGTACACTATAAAAGAACATAAGACAAAATACTTGTGAGTCAATTGAATAAAAATTATGTGCTCTAAATAATTCATTTAAAAAAACTATTGTATTCTTTGACACTGTAAAACAAATGATCAAAGAGAAAATCCTTTCCCAACCTATAAAATGATCTACAATTCATGGACTTTATGTCAGCATGACTATGATAATTCAAGAATTTATTGTATAAGTTGACATCAAGTTTATTAGATGTGACATTTTAATTCTTGAAAAACTAGGTATTAAATAATAATAATAATAATAATAATAATAATAATAATAATAATAATAATAATAATAATAATAATAATAATAATAATAATAATAATACGTCTTTATTGTAAAAAGAAATACAAGGGCGAAGTTATAGACTTGGACTACTCTCCCACTTAAACACTACACATATTAAAAAAAAATTCACCTCTGACTTTAAAAATGTATAAAAAAACCTGAAAAATAGTTTGAATTCGAAACAGAGCGGTATATTTATTATTTTAGAATTAGGCCTGTTATCACACTGATATGAACATTTCAGATTTAAGTTATACAGAGTGCCCAGAATTAAGGGCCAATTTTTTCGCATTTCAAGCTAGTGTTTTATCTCGACTTTTTCAAATTGAACATTTAATAGGCATGTTTTACCATATCAATGAGAAATTAAAAAACCAATATTTTGTATTCTTAACACTTTTTAATATTCCTATCGTTTTACATGATAATCGAGATTATCTGAAATAATCTATAGCATTAAAGAATCTTCAAGCAAAGACGCAGCCACGACGCAGCAGCTAGCTTTGGAAAAAGTTGACTTGTTAAATGTCAGTGGAATTCGAAATTGACCTGTCAAGCTTATAGTTTTACATGATGTAGTCATGTGATATGTCAAAGAACATACTAGGTGTTCCATTTGGAAAAGTCGGGATATAACTAGATTAGAACCTTATGGGAGAATCGCAAAAATTAAAAAATATACAGGGCGTTTCATTTAAACAAATACACTCCGGACAGAGTACTCTTTTTGGGGTCACCCTGTATAATTGAAAATATTTTCCTTAGATGCACCCTCTACATCATACATTTTTTTAAATTGCAACGCTCTTTATTTTAAACAGGAATATGGAATCCCCACTTTTTTTCTGAATATGGTACCCCATATTAGGGGTTTGCGGTTTGCTATACTTACCGTTTACAAGATAAAATCTATGTCTGTAGAAGTATTTTTATTTATGGTAGAACTAAAGCTAGACTTTATATATAATATTACAGTACTGACACTATATACTGACTATAGGTAATTTATTTAATTCGAATTTGTTTAATTTTGAAGTGATTTTAAATAAAAACAAAATGTGTAATGCTTAACATGTATTCTTCTCAAAAAACACACTGTATCTTGCAAACGGTAAGTAGCAAACCCCTAATATGGGGTACCATTGTACTGGAAAAGAAGTGAGGATTCTATTTCTGTTTAAAATACAGGGCGTTGCAATTTAAAAAACTAATGTTTGATGACGTCAAAACTCTAAAACAAAAGCAGATAAAAGAAAGTTTTTCATATCCGCACGTGTCTTTTTAAAAAACAAAATCGACCTGTCACGGCATTTTTTGAAAAATCACTGTAGAAAAAAGTTATGAATTTTGTGCGTTACTTCCTTGGAGACTCTTCAATTTGCGCATGCGCAGATATGTGTTGTGGTTGTGTTACTATGGAAACAAACTTTACCATATAACACGCAATTTAAAAATGTCTGAATTGCTAAATAAGTCTGGTATTTTCTTTGATGAAGTTGATAAAATATGTATTTTGGAACCTGAGGTGTCAAAGTTAACAAATGATTTAAAAGAAGAGTGTCAAATCTACACAGAAAGTAATTAAGAAACCTATTATAATAGAATATTTATAATCTATTATAAATAGTATAAAAAAATGTATTTTCTTGTGGCATTATCTAGATATTCTTCCTTTCGATTTTCAAATGTAACACATTCAGAAGTATGATAAACCATCCAGTAAATGGAAGAATACAACTTTATACCTATATTTTGATCATCATTAATTTTATTAATATTCTTGTACTTACTTACTTTTAGAAATTGATGAATTCCAGAAAATAGCGAATAAATTTATTACAATGGTTGAGGAACTGGGTAAAGAGGTTGAAAAACAAAAACTAAAAGCAATAGGAGCTAGAAATGTATTACAGAGTATGGAAAAACAAAAGGAAAACAACCAACAGCAGTTACAGGTTTATAAAAGATAAACGACAGTTTAACCACTTTTTTATTTTTCTATTTTATGTGCAAGTAAATAGCTACGAAGCATTTCAAACTAACTTTACAGATACAAATTGTATGTGTTAGACAAGAAAGTGTCACTTGTGCTTGTAATGTAATAGTGTGCTATTTCCGTTTGTATCTTTTATCACTAAATTATTTTAATCTAATTATAATTTGGAAAATCGAAGTACTTACGGAATAAAATAATTCCTAAAAAATAAACACGGTACAGAAATTTTGCTTGAACTATTATTAGAAAAGGCATGATAGACGTCATTTTTATTGATTAATGTGTAGACCACTTTAACGAAGTTGTTGAACTTTTGTATATATATATTGCTTTATTTATTTCTAAATATACTGAAAAGATTTAAAGTCATCACAATATATATAAAAAAGATCCAACAGATGTAATAACTTCCGGCTAATATCTTTACTTTCTAGTTTTAAAAAAAAGACTATGTAACTATATTTATGTAGGTAGACTATATTTGAATTGCATCGTCTTTATTTTCACTATTTCACTTGTCGAAGCCATTTGACTGCATTTCTCACAGTCATCTCATGGAGAAATTGTATTTTTTTTTGTTAAACACTGTAAATTTAATAAAAACTTAACAGCAAACGGGATGGGATTGTCAATGGTTGGTTGTCAACCCATCCCTGTAAACACACCTTAATCTATGAGTGAGTAAACGATTTAATTAAAGATTGTCTGGTGGAATGGGAATTCAATCCCACGACCTCTGGGTTAAGCGACCTAGGCACTAAACCTTGAGCAACCGGGTCCCAAAGCTGCAAACACACATAATAGCTGATATTGCACCAAATTGTTGGAGGTGTAGTCAGAGATCTATGACTGGTTTCTTAATAACCAACTAAGCCTTAAATCTAACTCAGATACACTGATAACAGATAACATCTTCGTCTAGGATACCACAGTTGAAAATCTAGGAAATATACGATTTTCTAAGTGCCATATTAGATAGTAAATTCAATTAAAAGTAAAACGTTGACTATACATCAAAGAAGGCAAAAATATTCATGTTTTAAGAAATTCAAGGAACATCGACTTGGACCTTGTTGAATAGTTATAACTTATTCAATATCATGGATTAATGTGACCGGTACTAAAGTATGCAATATTTTTGTGGAGTCACACTTATGATTTTAAAAGTATTTTCATTTTCAAGAGTATAAAAGTATTCTCATTATGGATTAGAATGGTGGTGTTGTAAGGGGAAGTGTAGAGAAAGTGGAACATTCCATATCCCATATTCCATATTTTTGGTATTTAGGACATTAATTTTAATTAAAAATAATAAAATATAATGAAGTAACCCACACTGATAATAAGGGAAAGTTGGAAAATATACAAATTTTCAAATAATATATGAATTGAAATCTTTAGAAGACTATTTTGGTCCAAAATTTTTTAATGCCTTGCAAAATGGATGTAATTTTTACCGGTTTAAAAATGCTTTCAAGGACTTCCTAATCAAGGGCACTGCTTGCTGTTCTTTCAAAAATGTATAGTAGATAGAAGGGCCTACCGAACCTGATTTAAATCATTCTCTCAAATCTTTCTGGATCAGAATTTTAGAAAATTTGGTATATATTATACCTATACTAAATTGCAATGGAAAATTATGCTGACAATTGGTTTTGTGCCAACTTTCAGAATAGCCTTTTAATTTCTGTTACATATCCCGATGTATATGTATCACATAAAAATAGTACCTACTTCATTATATTCCCATGGGATATGTAAACACAGACTAGGACTGATTACTGATTTCAATACTGCAGGTAACTTAGTAGTTTCAACAGGGATTAAGTACTATTTGAATTTATTTTAAAAATGTTACAAAGGCCTCGGTTAATGCAATTTACAAATATTTTCCAGAGAAATAAGTTGTCCATATTTAATTTCATGCAGCTAATCAGTATTATTTTATTTTAATAATCATGTTAAATGATTTTACTTGTTAACCCCTTAACTGGGACTTAACTTGGGAAGTGGTCATATCTGATTTGTTACAAATTCTCTTATATAGTTTTGTTACATAAATCATTGCAACTAGTGTATATCAATGCCTAAAGTATGACGATGTGGACAACACTATCGTGAACACAAAAATTTGTGGAACAGTGGTATCCTAATTTTTCATTTTCCTATATTCATTTATCTATATAAATAATAGGAGAACCTGTGCATCACATGTAGCAATATTTACAGCAGTGTTGCTATATTGCTCTATCGTGGCAGACTGTGGCCTGTGTTACTTATTCGTCGTTACTTATTACGAGTACAATTATCGAGTATATGGGAAAGAATTTACTCAAGAGTATATGTATTCCAGTACAGGTACCTCCAAGCTTGGTAGTGTTGTGAATTATAATGATGAAATTATCACTATTGATTACCATTGTAAACTCATTGTGTTCCTGTTTTGAGATATGTCATATAATAAAAATAGATTAACTTCACATAATTGTATTATTGATATACTTACTTTTAGGTTGCTCCAAAGATAACCTAGTTTCAGAACTAAAAATTCAGATTTTTTTCTACACGTCCCTTTATATTTTATTCTGTGTTGTTTGTGTTATTAATTCATTCATAATGATTTGTTAATATTAATTAACATGCCATAGACTAAAGGTGGTTTTTCAATGGAAATTCTTGTGGGAAGTTGCAACTTTTTAAAATATAAGTCTTATTTTCTGAGCAAACTATTTTGACTCGGAGTATACAAGATTCTAGTGCAAAAAGAGAAGGGTTAGAGAAAAAAAATGGCAAACTTCATATAAGACATATCCACTAATACACCCCAATTGGCTACAGAAAGTAGATGTATCTGCAGGCTTAAAAATACCCATGTACCTACCGTAATTATTTAAGACTTAAAATGTATAACTGTAAAGGCAATGTTCATATAAAACATCTGAAAATGATCTAGAGGGGTCAGACAAAATTTCAATTTTGTATTGTTAAACTCGTTTAGGGTAGATTTCCATATTGTATGAAAAACAAAAATGATGTTTGAATACTGCATATGACATCGGTACTATGAGAATAAAATTAAAGTTATCTGCTGTAATATGTAGCGATTGTCATAACAATAACAAGTATCAAATTTACAGGCACTAATTACTGAAAAATCAATGGTGTTGGAAAGATTAAAAATTCAACTGAATTCTTTACAGAAAACCGAAATGGAGCAGAATGAAGTGATTAATCAACTACTGCATTGTTAAAAATCTATTAAATAATTTATTATGGTATATTGATATTATAACAGATAATACAATGCTAAATAAAAATATGTTGTATCACTAATGTACATGTTATTTATTAAATCCTTTTTTAAAAAATTGTCAAAAATAAATATACAGAAAGATCCTTTATTGGTATACAAAAATCACTGGCTCGTCTGTTAAAATACCCCCAATAACACTTTTATAAAAATAATAGTCTTGGGCAAAACATTAGAATACATAAAATTATTTTAATACAAATTACAATTACCACCACAGTCCTCTTTAACTGAAGGCACCTCTACTATGGTGTTTACAAAGAAAAAGTTAATGTTTTACAGAAGAAGCTAGGCTCGGAGCATTTTATGAAAAAAGTTGACAAGTTCAAAATATCTATACAATTTGAGACACTATTGATGTATCATATTTACACATTATTATATATATAAATAGATTTTAATTACCTGCAATCATAAAATGCTCAAATATAATACGCAAACAGAAACCGACTTTTCCAACCATACAAGTATCTAATAACATAACTAAATTATTATACATGGAGAGGTTTTATTTTTCATCATAATTTATGTAACACATGGGGTTTTATGAATCAAAAATTTAACTTCTCAAAAAAAAAAAGGAAGACTAAAATCAGTAATGTATGTATATATTGTGTTTAATAATATTCTTATTGATCATATTTTATCGTATTCATTATCAACTGGTATTCATAATGAATACCAGATTTACCAGGAATTTTACAAAATATTTGTTAGATATTTGAGATTTTTTAACGATTTCAACTAGATGAGGAAGCAATTTTGGAAATGATAACTCAAATACAAATATTTTGACCTTTAGATGTACTATTTCATATACTTTGAAAAAATATTTTTAAATCATTAGGGATTTTCAACTGACATCTACATAATAATAATGCCTAACCTTTTGCACCTTCGTAGTAATTCAAGGTCAAACTTGAACTGTTCTTCCTCTTAATACTTGTGTTATAATATTGTAACTTAAGACTATTGTCAATCGAAAAACCTCTATATTAGCCCTCATTAAGCTTATGAAAAGTAGGTTAGGTTAGGTTCAAAAGTGAGTGGGCCGAAAACCAGACCCTCCACCACGACCATGTGGTCTATTGTGGCTCACACCTACTTATATTTCACCCAACAGGTCCAGCCTCTTAATGAAGCTGATCACCTTATTGGGTGAGAACTTATTCAGATACTCTGGCAGAAGTTGTCCTTTGCCAAATAATGATTATCTGATCCTTTCCCCAACACGGCAGGTGTATAATATATTTCATCATCTTCTAAGCACAAATGGCACTCAGCATCTTCTGCTAGGCCGAATTTGTACAGATGATATTTTAAACGGCAGTGACCAGTATATAGGCCAATTAAAATCCGTAGGTGAAACTTGCGAACTATGAACACTAACTTACCATCTTTATAAATCTGAACTTTATCACACCCTGTATGTTTTACTGAAAACAAATAATTTCGTTGAAAGTTATTTGCAATGTATTTCCATAAAATTACTAATGCATTAATAATTAATATTTTCACTTCAAATTTGCATTAGTTACTATTATTTATATTCATTTGAGTGCCGATTATATAAATTAGAAAATATTGTTAACAAACAAACACTAATGTGACCATCGCTAATATTTTTATTTACTTTTAATTTTTAATTTATAATGGCGATGAGTATATTGATAAAATAAAAAATTATAAATAATAAAGCGGCATCAAGAATAATAAAATGTGTTTCAAAGCTCACTAGAATTTTGTCAATCAGATAGAATTTTGAGCAATTTAAAACAATTATGGGCAGTCAAAACAAAAAAAATTTGATTACAACAGAGGCAGGCGTCATATTTTCTAATGGAATTTTGTGTTATTTCAATATCAGAAAAATTTGACTGTTCCAAGTAAATAACATTTATTCAATTAGTTTTCTCATGAACGCTAAACCTAAGTGTTGCAAAACAAAAATAAGAGAATTTTCTGTATGTAATTGAAAGATATTGTTGAAGATATATTTTTACTTTGTAAATTGTCAATAATACAGTTAATTAATTTATTAAAATATACAAAAGTTTAAGCTGTTTGAGAAGACATTTCAGATAATTTTCTCCTCATTCGTTCACTCCTGACTTATTTTTAGATTTCATACCCATCGATGTATTTTGGGGTACTATTTTAAGGACAATTATTCCTTTCATACAATAGTTTTTATTGGTATGTTTGTATTTATTGGTATATGTAACTTATGCATAAGTTAAAATACCTTATATTTTACAAAGTATACTTGTAATTTTAAAATAGATTTTATGAAAATCTACTGGAGAGTAAGCTCCATATAAGGAGAAAAAAATAACACAAAAATGGTTTTGTTACTTTATTGTATCAATGGAAAAGAATTTGCTTCAACCTCAATATTCAGGAGTATTTTTCTTAGACAACCTGTTGTATTAAATATTATGAAAAATAAAACAGCTCCTTTATAAACAAACAAAACTGAACATAAAAAAGAATAAGTTTATACACTATTCTTTAAAAAAATATGTGAAATAACATAAAACATACTGTTCTCTATGCTAATGTATAAAAATGATTCACGCTGTAGTATCAATTTGTGATTCATTTTCTTCAGTCTTTGCCCTTTTCGAATCACATTCACCAGGCTCAGGTGTGGCAGCTCTTTTAAGAATATTAGACTTAAACTGTACAATTATAGCTGTCATATTGTCACAACCTGTACCATCGCCCATAGTGTCTGGTGCTAAGCAATGGTCGAACATCTGCAGAAAAAATATATCCATAGTAGTTTATAAAACATATATGTATTCTAGAATCATATTTACATTAATTTTCTTTATACTAAATGCTTTCTCTTTCCTCAGAACCTGTCTCGCCCCATTAAAATCAAGCTTTTTGTTTCAATATGTACTGAGTTCAATTCTACTACTAACCACAAATACTAATCAAATACAAGGTTTTGTTTGACAAAACAAGGTACATTTTCAAAGATTTTTTGTTTAATTAATTAGTCAATGAAATGTTCAACTGCCTTTCATCACCTTAAAAAACTAGTAAGTGATTTCCTAATATCAGAATTTTTGAGACCATCTAAATAGATAAAAAAAACTATCAGTTCCAAAAGCATTTTACGCAGAGTTTTTCAAGTAGAATGATAGATACGTAAAAAAAATCTAAAATGAATCATGATTTTTTTTAGATTGAAATGAAACAGATAGTTTTTGTGTTTACTTACATTTTGGGCTAACAGTGTTACAAACGGTAGAAAATGTGTATGGTGATACCATACTATACTCGTCGGCTAAAATAATAGGCAGTGACGTATGATCTAATTCTAAACAGAATAGGGACGAAGTGTAAATACTTAATACATAGCGGCACAAACGTAAGCACATAGAAAAGTGATGTCGCTTACGCATTACTATTGAACAGAACTATAAATTGTCTGTTCCATGGTGGTTCCATGCTTCTCTATTCCATGCCACCACAATTCTTTACGTCGGATATAGTTCCGTCTTTGTTTAATGGGTTAAAAAACGAAGAGCGATATATGCAACCTATGCAACAAAAGTCAAGAGTGTCAAGAAGATCGGACATGCGCATTTCACACACATCCAAGTATTTCATTGCAGCCTGACATAAGCGTAGAACGCAGGAAATGCTGTAATTTGTGTCTGAACTGCATAAATTAATTGGTTAACTTGTTTTTGTAGATGTTTACTGTGAAGTGATAAGTGTTACTTAGTTTATTTAGTGTTCGAAGAAAAGGAATTTATTATGGAAGCGATCGCGAGCAGTAGTGGATTAGAAACTCGTAAACGATCTCATCTGACAATTGTAGAGGATGCGGCGGAACTGGTAGTAAATTAAAAAAAAATTTCCTTTCGAAGTGTATTTCGTGTAATAAAATGTGGAGACACAGACGCAAAGAAGAAAAAAATGGAAACACGGGGAAGAAAAAAATTACCGTGAACGAAAATGTGAAATATGCTATTCGGCGAAAAATTCATAGTTTCTTTTTCAAAAATGAAATCCCAACAGTAAGTAAAGTTCAGGTCGCCCTGGCAGAAGACAACGATTTGCACTTGTATAAGTTACTCGTATAAATTACTTATAAGGACAATGCATGAAATGAATTTCAAATTTTGCAAACGGAATCGGAAGAGTATGCTTATAGAGAAAAATGAGATTGTGACATGGAGACGAGAATATTTGGAGAAGATAAGAGAATTTCCCGCTTTAAATAGGAACATATATTATATAGATGAGACATGGTTAAATGAAGGTTATACTGTGCTAAAAGTATGGCAAGATTGCAATATACAGGACAGAAGGCAAGCGTTTATGGATGGATTTTCTACAGGTTTAAAAGCACCTTCCGGAAAAGGATGAAGACTAATAACTCATATTGCAAGTAATTCGGGATTTTTGGTAAATGGTCTACACATGTTTGAGTAGCGAAAGATGGGGAACAGCGAGGTGTTTCAAAAATGGTTTGAATCTGTTTAACACCACTTAGAACCTGGTGCAGTTTTTGTAATGTATAATATAATACCCCTTACCATAACACCGTTTATGTTTTGATATTTTTTATATTTATTTGACATATTATCACCTTTCCAATGATTTTTTGCGTACACCTATGGAATTTCAGTCCCCACCACAATTTAATACGTCACCCGGTAATAAGTCACTGCCTATTATTTTAGCCGATGAGTATAGTGCTTGTGTTTTTTGTTAAATAATTTTTGTTTAAATTAAAATATATTCTGTTTTTATGACTAATAATAGAAAAGTATATACACACTGCAACAAAATGATTATGTTGTATAACTAAATAGTGTTCCCTGTTATTAAATTGTTACATGCCTTTTGGAGAAATTAGTGAGGAACTGTTGCTCTTATACTAGGGTCAAACTTCTATTTTCTATCTTAAACACTTTTAAATTTGGTGGAATGCCACCCATAAACACGGGAGTTTGTTTGTGCTGGTCTCTTTTGAATGTCATTTTAGCATGTAAATATAAAGATGTACAAATACTAACGTCGTTTTTAACTTGGCAATACCAAAAAGTCACAAGCACTACAAAATTATTACCATTAAACAGTTTCAAAATATGTATTATTTATCATTATATTAGCAATAAACCTCCAAAAATTACCTTTTACTTAGGTTCAAATATTTTCATGCAGAGGGGCTATCCATTTTTGGAATCGCCAATAGAGTTTGCCGATTATAGCTATTCATTTGTTTTAGTGGCGTTGCTGTCGGCATAATTCGTCCATCTCTTTTAGTAACTGTTTCTGTTTCACACCATAATTGACATTTGTTTTTCTAAGCATTTGGTATTTATCGTATTGCAACTTTGATTACGAATTAAACCGTAATGTTTTGTGGTAACAATTACTTAAGCAGGACACAAAAATTCTCATTTTACGTTATGTGCCGTGGCATGACTGATGATGACATTTGACAATTTGTGACAGTGCCTCTAAAGCAAACCGTGACTGCTTGAGATAAATTTGTACTAATTTCATTTGTTCATTTTGTCCGTTTATTTATGACCATCTTCAATATACCGAGTTTGGACTCTTACTTCATTCTCTATATGTTACATTATGTAAATGGGGAAAAGTGTACTATACAGTGCGTTTCAATTGGATGCAATAACATTGGTATCTTGGAAACCGTTAAAGATAGAGGCAAGGTTAAACAGGAGCAAAATTGTGTAATTTGGTGACCAATAATATGCCTCAAAAAAAATCAAGGCTAACACGATTCGTTTTTGAGATATTTGAAAAAAAAATAAAATTTTGCAAATTAGTTTGTAAAACCAATGTTTAGGTTATATCATATATCCAATATGTATTTATATTTATTTTCAATTTCGTCCAATTACTCAGCACCGTTGCACAAAAAAATGGAAAGGTCGTTGCAAACAGTCGTAAGCTGAATTTAAACAGGACGATCCATATAAAAAATAATGATACTGATGGTACGTCACTGTAGTCACCCTATTCGTTGAAAAATAAAAACCTCTATAAAACCATTTTCCTAAAAATCCTTTGAATAAGGCTGATATTAAGCTTTGACCCACTATTGGCACACCCTGTACGTACTAAAAGTAACATTGTTCCGAGCTCTGCTGTTGTAAAAAAAAATCCAACATAACTTAACATATAAAATGAATGCTTACCTCCTCACAAATGTGAGACAGTTTCTCACAGGTACCTATTCTGGGCTTGATAAAATCAACAACTTCTTGACTAGACATGAAATTCCAAATGCCATCACAGGCAAGAACCATAAATTCATCCTCTCCTGGATTTAATGTTAATGATTTGATATCAGGTAATGCTGTAATCATTTGCTCCTTATCTGAAAGTTCTTTGTTTTGTTTATAGGCATGGTCACCGATGGCTCTGGACAGATTTAAACCTCCATTTACACGACCATCTGATGTAACTTTACCACCTGCCTTGATTATCCTCGTTCGTTCGGGATCATCCTCGGGTTTATGATCGAAACTCATGTCCACTGCTTTTCCTAAAACATAAAATGATACAATGAATACTCATTTTATATAAGTCGGATGTTTGAAGGCTAATCCAAATTTTCTGCAAAAATCACAAGATACACAAAATGTAAAACCACTAGTTGTAAAATATTATTTAAAATTTGTAAATAGCTGTGAAATGATGTTAATGAAAATTAAAAAAAAAAGTTTACCATTTCGACAAACGATACATCTAGAGTCGCCAGCATTTGCTACATAAAGTTCGTTTCCTTTCAAAAAGGCAACCACAGCAGTACAACCACTATCAGATCCAGGTTCCTCCTTCATATTATTTCCAAATTCTAGATCTTCCTCATCCTCTTCTTCAAGATCTTCTTCTTCTTCTTCCTCATCATTCCCTTCTTCTATAGAACTCTCTTCAGATCCTTCTACTTCTAAGGCCACATTAACACCTTCCTCGTCTTCTTCATCTGAACTAGCATCTAAGACAGACACATCATAGTTAGATAGACCATTAGGTTTAGTTTGGTAACATTGGTTTAGGTGCGTCAATTCAAAATAGTAATATAGAAAAAACAAATAGTAAAACAATTCAAAAATACATAACACAATATAGAATACAATACAGTTCGAGAACAAACAATATTTTTCTTCACTATAAAACTATAAAATTGAAACCAATTGCACGCAAAGAGTTCTTTGATATTGTATAAACCTCGTGGACAATAAAGCCCTTTTACCAATACACGTTTAATGTCTTTTGTAGAAAGCCCTCAATGGCTGAATGAAATTTTCTTTTCATAACTAAAAATTCTGACTGAAAGGTAAAGTTATGTAATTTCACTTTCAGAAGGTGCAGTAAAATAATGTTTCTTGTATCACCCTCGAAGCAGTTATAAACCTGTCAACAGCAGTTATAAAAATATATTTTTCCTGCAACCGTCTACAAAATAAGTATTCTCGGTTCACTTTTTAATACCAAAAGTAGCTTCTTTAAGTACTAGCATTGGCTAAATTATTTATGGGCAGACTCCTAAGCGCTGTGTATTTAACGTGGAAGCTTGAACAATTAGGAGAGGAATAGCGGGGTCTCGCCCACGTTATTATAATTGCCCCGCCCACGGGACAATTATAATCAACAAGTAAGTTTGTTGATACAGCAGACCTAACCAATCAATTCACAAATAGTATCTTATGATTTTATGTAGTTTATGTATTCTTAAATTTCCTATACAAGTAATGTTAAATATTTAGCACTGAGACACCCCCTTCAAGATTTAGTACTGAATAAAATTAAATAATAATAATAAGTTTCCTCACAGATTTACAAAGTGCGTAAAGAAGTTTTGTTTCTAAAATAACTGCCCAAACAATATTTTTGAAATTCTGAACTTAGAAATATTTCCGACAACTTATTTCCACAAGCACTTTTTATTATTATATCCAGTTATTCAAAGTAATAAAATTAACAGTTCACTGCTTTCTAAAATAAAGCTATAAACAAAAATACTTGTTTTTTTTAATTGAAATTTATAATTCATATGTACTCTTTAACCAATAAAGCCAAACAGTAACACTTGGAGGTGTTATTATCAGTTTTAGTTTACATGATTCTTAATCACCCATCCATGAGATCAAAAGTGAAAACAGTGATTTTCATCATTACTCACCATCTGGACCTTCAAAAGATTTATCTTCTTCATCCTCTGTGTCTTCACTATCTTCTTCAAAGTCAAGCAGAGTTTTGTAAAGCTGTTTAGCATTTCTTGTTGGTCTTACTTTCACAGGGGTTTTTGAAATTTTAGTTTTTGCCAAAGATTTACCTTTGCCTTTAGAAGTTACCTCACCATTTTCCTGTGAGACAGAAGAACTAGTGACATCATCTTTAGACTCTGCCTCATAAACCTCCCCATTTTGAGTAGAAACAAGTGTTTCTTCTGTCTTTGATTTTACTTCATTACTGGAAGGTGTTACAGCTGCTTCTTTAGAATCGGGGCTATCTGAGGATGTAACTTTCACTTCTGGCAGAGAACCGTTGGAATAGTTCTCCGGTTCATCTAAAATGTTTAATTATAAGATCTCATACAGAAATAAATTTAAGTTACAAGAATATTCTTAATTACGTCCAAATTTTACAATTCATGGGTTTTCTAATTTATATGGATAAATGCTTAAAGAAATAAATAAAAACATTAATAATTAGAGATGTGTCAGGAAATTTAACCAGCGTAATCAGATGGGTGCAATATGGTGCAGTCACTTAAGTGCATTTTAAAATACATCTGGGTATCATCCTGGGTATAAATTCCTACCTTATTTTACCTATACTATACACCATAATGATTACTATTACAGCTTGTGGCCATAACTACTTCCCACAATTAACTCCAAAAAACCGCTAATATTTAATAATAGTAGCAGTCAGTGCTTAATGTTTTGAATGATTAAAATTAGTCATTTTGCACTGCCCACAAGACACCTTATCCAACATACACATTTCTCCAGCGCAACAATATAAAAATTTTAAAATGTTAATGTATGTAAAATGTTTGTTATTGGTACTGATATGAAGTGTAGAGGAAATTTATAGAGATTATAAGACAAACACCCTTATTCCGTGGTGCATAACTAAGGCTGGTAATTCTCCTTAACATTCCATGTGTATCGGTGGCAGGGGAAATTGAAACTCAAACAGGGTATGCCTGAGAACGACAATAAGCGATTGCGATCAATAAGCCGTAAATAACTGAATTGGAAACCGGGTTAAACAATAACTTCACAACCGGAGCCAGATGCAGCAGTCACAATTGTCCGCAACATTTCACATTTCCACAATTGGCATACTAAGGAGAAATGTTATGATATGGACAGCTACTGTAAAGTGACATATTTTATAGTTTTGTTTTTGATTGTCAACATTCACTAGGATAAATCTGTCGAAATTATCTCATATCAGAAAGTTTTTATGAGATTTCCCAGATTTCAAACATGACGGATTTCAGGTGATAAGTTTTGGTGTGTAAAAAAAGTTTATGTTAGAACAGAGAATTATGTATACCCAACATATATTAACAGTGAAACTGACTATTATTTAAAAAGTGGTCAAAGAGCTTATGGTTCCTCTTCAATCCAAGTTGTAAAAAAGGTGACGGCAAATAATAAAATATTTATCGTCTCATCATTTTTTAAATTTTATAACTGCTCAGACTCAGACTGCTAATAAAAACAGAAATCCTTTTATTCCACTAAATGCCATACTAGAAGATTATATGGATCCCTGTAATAATTGACAAGAGTTTTTTTTACTAATCAGGTCTTTCTTAGAAAATATATAAAATCAACAAAATTCCAAAAGTTGTAAATTTCATTTTGAATAAAACACATTTTTTCTAAATTATTGTTCTACTGTTTATTGACTTCTGTTTAAAGATTAGTACCTGCCTACCTATTATATATTTTACATTTATTTTTATTTTCTAAATTAAATATATTTTTTGGGCATTTCACTGGCAAGAAATAACAGAAAAAAAATAACACAAAATGTACTGAAACTGTCACAGAACTAATAGAGGGTTACTGGACACTCTGTATCCAGGGTTACTGGACACTCTGTGTCCAGTAACCCTCTATTATTTACCCCTTTATGCGAACATAAAGTTAAGCAGTATTTAGATTTACCTTATTTTCACATCTAAGCAAGTGCATGTATAGTTTTTAATAAAGTTAGCGCTTGGCTTGGCCTTAATTATTTTGAGTAAATGTTTGTCGATAATTTCAGTGTCAGTGGTATTTAATGTTAAATAAAAGTCAATTGAATATTTGTCGTGAATTTTACACAAATTTATTACAGATTATGATTTTAATATTAAGAGAATGTCATAGAAACTCTCTTTTAGCAAGTTGGGTTTATAAGAAGAGGCATCTGGACAGACCTCCCTCATGTGACACATTATTTACTAATTATTATTAACATATCAAAAGAAGAGCACAAGTTTTATGTTCAGCAGTGGCGGCTCGTGGGTCAGTAAATAGGTGACGCGGACTGCGGACTGAAGTGCGGGCCGCAAGTCCGGAAATGAAAACATCACCGCAGGTGAAAATTTCAAGCAAATTCTAGGTCATTGCAGTTGCCTGTTGCTTGTGAACTTTATGATAGTTGAAGCAGACAAATACTAGGAGGCGAATTCGCCATCCAAAAGTTCTTTAAAATTGCCACAATTATCCGAACACTCCGATTCAATGTGACCTCGAAATGCCAACTCTTGTCTGCCTAAATAAATCGCTGCGCGAATAGGTAATTGCATAAACCATCTATCATCATTAAACTGTTTAATATATAGTCTGGAATTTTCCCTCAAAGCGTCTTCGATTGTATTGAGGTTTTTTCTAAAATTAAACACGGCATACAAAAAAGTTTTTTTAAATAAATACTTCTTCCACACAACCACTTATACTCCAAATACCACTCATTCCGAAACTTCCGAACGAACACTTTGTCTTTTGACTTTACCTTTTTTTCCAAATCAAGAGAAGGCACAGGTCTCGCAATTTAAAAAATCTTTTTTGTCCTCATTTTTCCATCTAGAAAATGGTGTTTCTAATAAAACATAAACTGAATCATACATAGGAAACATTTCTACGATTGATAGAAAACAATGAATATTTATTATTATAAGAATTGTTTTTTAACCGGCGCTACGTCACGTATAGAGGCAAACTGGCCAGGACGGTAGGGGTAGGAGTGATGTGATGCGCTATCGAAATCCGCGGCACTCATTCGCCCACAGGACAGTTTAGTCATGTATCGGCCGCATTGTTGCCATGGCAACCGCCGTTCCGACTGTCGCAGAAATACCACCTGATAGCGATCTGCTGCACTTGCTTATTATAGGAAGGGACCGGTACAGAGTTTAATGTTCACTCTCAACGAAAGCGATGTTTTTTAGAAGGCGTTCGGCGCGCAACGTTTTATAATAATTATTCTGTTTATTAACTATATAAATATATTTATTATCTATATAAATGTAAATATATCTAAATTACAAAATTTATATGAAATTAAAAATAATTTTAAATGATAGAACCAAACACGGAAATTTTAGGTGAAGAGGCGCGTCACTTGCGTCACCTGGCGAGCCGCCACTGATGTTCAGTGAAATAAAATTCCATAGTATTGTTGCAAAATATTTTTAATGAATTCCATTTGCCTGCGCAACGATTTATATTCAATGAATAGAAGCGTATAAACAATCTCGATTAGAAAGAATAATACTCAGCTATATTATTTTACTGCTGTTGCAAAAATCTCAAGTAACTCGAAAACCAAAAACGTTAGAATTTTGCTTGAGGGAAACTAAATAGAAATGACTGAACAATTCAGAAATGTAAAAATATACTGGGTGTTTCATTAAAAAAAATCAAATTTTGACCGCTAAAAGTCATGAGGTTTGTTAATGTTTAGCGAACACCCTGTATAGAATATCTGACATAAGGTTTGTTCCTACACAGCAGTTTCTGATAGTTTGCAGCTCTGGTTTCATGCGCAAGTGCGATTCATGCATCAGTTGGAAACTAATTTGAAATATTGTTGTTGGAACACAATCTATAGTTCACATAATATCCGGTAGAATCGCTAGAAGTGTTATTTTATTTTGTTGATTTCGATTTTCGACGAGTAAACCTTAAAAAAAGCCAGGTAACAGATAATAAAAAGTAATAAGTTTGAACATTTACTATAATGTGTTATTTAGATTTCATGGATTTACAAAATTGATTAATTATCAATTCGACACTCCGTACCAGCAGTGTTGGAACTAGGTACAGCAAATTCCGCTCATGCAAGTTGGAGGTCGGATAACTGCCGGTGGGGAGACACAGAATAACACCCCTTGTGCAGAGACAAATGAGGCACAGTGGGCGCATATATTACACTTTTATTGATATATTTATATTAAAAATACCGGAATAAAGTTAGAACCCTGCATATTTCAAATCTGAAAAAAATGTGGCAAATAATTTCAGAATATATTGAGATTACTTTCGCTTTCACATGTAATATCACACATAATAAGAATAAAATTATAACACTTCAAACAATATTTAAATAATCGACTTTCTCTAAAAATTTAGGTTAGTTTAGTTAAGATTTGCCATTTTCATTTTATCCAATATCCACTACGCATGCATCTGACTAGTAGTTTCTAAATAATCTTCAAATCGATTTGACAGTCACCAAACTGTTTGAAACCTAGTCACTTTTTTATTGGAACGGTAAAATATTACCATTAGTTTGAGAATGATTGTGTTGGAACGGGTAAATATGTTCTGCGCAGACTCCTGACAGTTTGCTGATAATTTGGCGCTGTGTAGGAACAAACCTATAGTGTCGTATGTGTAGATAGAGTTAGATCCTGTTTACACCTATAGAAAATTTCAATTTGACAATGTGCAGCACTAAAAGAATTTTCCCAGGTACATGTAATTCACGAGTTTTCGAGAACGTCAATAAAATAGCAACGCTGTATGCGATAGCACAAAACATAATCGATGGATTATGATTATGATTATTCCCCTTGGACAGCAAGGGGAATGAAAATGTAGTGTCTTAATGTAAAAATATAGTGTGAAATTTAAAAAAATTTTATTTATTGTGACAGTGTATAAATATGTAGGTATATATAAAATTCTTTGTAGAAAATGGGTCTTAATTGGGTGCTCTGACTATACCAAATGATAATAAGGATTAGCTTATTGTTAATAGCAATGAAACTTTGCTTCAAAATTGGACTATTTATAAATTCTAGCAAAATAATTTTATAGTGTACTTAGGTAATTAAAACCGTTAGGTACTGTAAAAATCAACGTTAGAATAGAGGCCCCGTCTCCTCAGACAAACCTCAGCAACTGGCGCACCTTCAATAATTATTGGATTACAGCTTACATGTGTTTCTAAATGCATTTAAAACATAAATGATATTTGAGGGAAATGCTGAAAACAACTACTCTACAGGCAATGTGTCCTGACTGCCATTCTAGTACTCCAGCATCTCCATAGGAATCGCCACATCCTTCATCGAGACCAACCACCAGACACTGACCAGTTTCACACTTATTCTATGCTCATCAGAGTGCCCTAGGTAGCAGACTCGATGAACAATGTTGCGACATAATTGCTTAAATGTATGTCTGGTATGTTAGTAGTGGTGAAAACTAAGTAAAATTCATTTACATAAAAGTAAATGTAAATTTTCTTTTAAATCATTGCTCAGATTTATTAGTGGGTGTTGTACTTTTTATAATTGAAAACAAAGAATTGTAAATACCTGCTGCACCGATAAGTAAATCACCCACCTTTGCAAAATTTAACAGGTCTCGGAATAAGCTGTCAAGATCATGTTATGACTAAAATGATAAAAAAGTGTAATGTTTGCAAGTTGCGCGCATACATATTTCTTACCTACAATATCGTGCAATTTTTTTTACATCTATTGAAATATTTAGAAAGTACTACTTATTACTGAACATGTATACTCGTTAATAATGGTGAGAAATCAACAGAAGTACAGAATTATAATTGTATGAATTAAATAATAAAATTATGTGTTTTACCTTTTATATCCAAAACATTTTTAGCTTCGTTCAAGTCATTAGATGAGCTACTAACTTCATCAGTGTTACTGCTACATCCTTCTGATGACTTAACTTTACAATCGTGGGCTTCAGAACTGGAACTTGCAACAGAAGATTCATCTTCTTTCTTTGCCTTTAAAAATGGTGACTTTGGAAACTTGTCACTTTCAGTTTTTTTTAAGGCCTTATGTGCTGGATTCACTAAATTGGTATACTTCTCTATAACTTGTTCGATAGGCATTGCTGCTTCTTCATACAGATTATCCACATTTTCTTCATCATCACTCTCTTCTTCAGCCTCTTTTTCGCCTGCAATTTTCTTTAAAATATCTATCACTTTTTTAGTCGCAATAGTAGAATCAAAACCCAAGAAACCCTCTATTAATGCCTTATTTATGTCACCATCTTTGTAAGCCTGAGTATCTTTGATAAATTGGGGAAGATTGTCTGAACAGTACTGAGCAACTTCATGACCTCCATGCCCATCATAAACAGCAAAAAATGATGTATATTCATCAAATTTCAATATACAATTGTGTGCATCCTAAAATAATTACAAATAATGTGTTTGCAATGTTTTTATTTACCGGTTATTCTTGAAAATGTTTAACAAAGAAAAAGAAAAATAAACATACTTCTTGGCTTACGCGCCACCCTTGCATAGAACTGGCACCACATTTTAATTTGTCACTCTCTTCGTCACTTGATATTTTTTTAGTAACTGGCGTGGATAAATAAGAACCCATTTTACAAATATATTGTCTTTTAACAAAACAAACGTGAAACTACAATATTAATAGTGCCGGCAGATAAACGACTTGTTAACTTGTGTCCATGCTGCCGTCGAACAAAATTTTCTCGACCTGACACCTGACATTTCGCAAAGAGGGCGCTGAATGGACGCGCCAAAAATTACATAATATTGTAAATCCGCGGGAAATTTAAATATATCAAAATTTATAGTTTTATTGGTCGATAATCCATTTGCTTCATTCTTTCCTTTTCTTTCGCCTAATTTTTTTTAATAATCATTTTATTATAGGCGGTTATACCGAATCAATTATTCTCTTCATATTTATTTGCTCATAAACGTACATAAAAAGCTTTGTTTTTTTGCTTTTCGCCTGATTCATATCTAAATGATCCTAAAATGCAAGTAGGTAATCCCATTTCGTTTCTTCGTTGTTAGTGTTTATTTAGCAAGCCTTCTATATTCATGCACCTATTGCATTAACTGTTTTTTTTGCCTGCCCCAAACTAAACTCGATTTTATTTTACAAAAATAATAAAGACACATAATATACGATATAAGAGAGAATGCGTTTGACTTGATGCTCCGAACGAGCAAAGTAAGCTTGGGCAGCTGGGTCGGGTCGTTCATGAACGACTCACACGATCACGATAGTGCCATAGATAAAATATATGATAGTGCTGCTGGCACATATCACTGTGCCGTGAACGAACGACTCGCAACGAAAGAGTTCATCGTTCATTCTGTCCACCCCACCGCCGCCCAGTGATGGGTTTTTAGCCGCTAATTATATATTTAGCCAATGCTAATTATATAATTAGCATTTAGCCGGCTAAAAATATTATAATTAGCCGTTAGCTAATCTCATCATTTAATTAAGAGCATCAAAAATAAAAATAATCGTACAAATTAAAAAATAAAAATATAAAAACATACTAAATTAAATTAAAAAATAAATAAAAGTTCCAATATATCTCCTTATGAGGTCATTTTTTCCACTGGTACTATAATATTTAGCCTGCTAATTTTGAAAGGATTTTTAGCCGACGGATAATTATCGATAATTAGCCGGTTAATTATAAATGGATAATTATCCGGCACATCACTGCCGCCGCCTAGATTGACTCCGTTAGCAAGATAATCGAGGCGCACGGATTTCGAGGTGGCGATGATTCTACCATTTACACAGTGTACAAAGATGATGAGCTTTTTTAGCACCAGATTTCTTTTTACTGTGACTCAGCTTAGCTCAGCTCAAGGATTTTTAAACAGTAAACAATCCTTGAGCTCGGCTCACTACACAATGCGATGAGTGATGAACGCTACATCACTGATGCCATGGTGAATCAATTTGTAATAGTATTTAATATTTAATTTACTATTAAAAAAATTGTAAAATCATTGACGATCCCTCTCGCTATCGCCGATTCTACGCTTATGCATGGTTACTTACCTGTGTTAACCGCGCCCATTGGTGACGGTCACAAAATCCCTAACAATTTAGGCTGTAAATTAAAATTGCATTTTTTTATTGGATCAAATTTTAAAAGTATCAAATGCTTGGGCCAATGTAAACAGTAGCTCTCTATAATCTGTAGTAAACAGTAAACTATAGGCGATTCTTGCTAAGCAATAGGCTACCTACTGGCGGCACGCACAACTAACGCATGTGGTATTAGTGATGGGCGATTCGACTCTTTTCAATGATTCGTATCATTCGAATCGGATTACAAAAAGATTCGTACCAATGATTCGTATCAAACAAAATTTCTGTACACCTAATCGCACACTACATTTCAGTATCGTATCGTACCGTACAGCGGGTACAGCCGTACGCCGTACGATAGCCGTTGGACTGACTAGTATAATTTATACCACTTTATACTAGAATCAATGTATCGAATAACTCGCTACACTGTACGGTGTGTGCCAGTGTGCGCGCGCTGTGATGTTTTGTACATACGCAGTGGTACGAATCTTTTTAAAACCGATTATCCGTACCATACGAATCACTAAATTGATTCGTATAATTTTTACGAATCATACGGATTCGATCGCGTATACGCGATTGATTTTAAGATCGAAGCGCCAAAATGGCAGTAACCTATACTAACCTACGTTCACTGACACTGACGTTTGAAATTTTATTCATCAAAGATTTGTTGTCGAGAACTTTAAACCAGGTAAAAAGCTTGTAAAACTATTTTGAAAGGGGTAAGTAGTGATATAAAATTAAAATAGATTTCAATATTTTTCGAGCGTTCAATCTGAAAATGAAACTTAACCTCAAAATATGTCAAATTCTTTATTGGGCATACAGCATACATACCTTTATGGAAATAGTCATCCTTAGAGAATGGTAAAGAGCATATGGTAAGGTCTCTACTCTGCGTTCTTTAGCTTCTTTATCCATACTTGTCTCCTGTAACTCTGTAATGCTCAACTTATAGTTTCTACGATAGCTCCAGATTTTCCCGCTTTTGGAAAACTATGAAACTGATCTCGGGGTTTTTCTTTGTACAAGAGGAACAATGACGCTCACAACAATAATGATTCATATCTAATCAAAGCAATTAACTAATATAACAACGGATATTTCAAAATTCACAATAGACATACATACGCAAAACTGAACCAATACCCCATGCGTTAGTTGTGCGTGCCGCCAGTAGGTAGCGTATTGCTTAGCAAGAACAGAGACAACATAATAAGGGAGACTGTTTAAAGCATAGGCAAAACGAAAACGCAAGTTTTCATGCCACTGCGCATATTCGCGGCGCATGGCGGCGCTACTGTTTTTGGAACTAATTTTTTTTCTCCTTTATTTTATCTACTATCTTTTTTCTTTTATAATTTATAATATTGAGGTTAGGTTTAAAGTAGTCTAGTCCTCTGTGCCGAGTGCCGGTTACTTTTGGCATTTTTTGGCATTAACTTTTATTTGGCAATTCCATTGTTTTTTTATTTTGAGTACGAGTATTGGACGATTGGACCATTTAGTTTTTAGTTAATCTATGTACTTATTAGAAAAATAGTTAGTCCAAGACTTGGCCAAGACTATAGAAAATTTCCAAAATCTAAAATTGTTTTAAGTAAAGGTTAGTTAATTACCTAATTATTACTTTCCTCTACACTACTAATTTGTTTTTATTTTTAGTTGAAACCCAGTCTGTTACCTAAATTAATTATGACCAAAGTGGCTAGACGAACGCAAATTTTGAAACAAAGTAGCTGTAACCCGTACCTACTCAACCTGCATATACTTACCGAAGCTGATTCCTAAAATCTATTTATCATTTGGTCACTAGATACCCATGCAGACATTACTGGTAACCCTACACTATATTTCATTGAGTAGGTACCTACCAGAATACCATATATGTTTACATTAATGATTAATATACAGTCTAGTCATTTCTTTTCATATCAGACATACTGCATGATTTGTTTTTATTTTTAAGAATATGAATAACTGCTACAAATCAAATCGGGAAAACAAGAAACTTGTACAAATATTTAAATTAAAGTTATAGGTTAGTTAGTTTAGGTAAGTGAACATAGTGAACGAGTGCAGCGATGAATTTTCCTTCACAAAACCTTACGCAAAATGATTTACAATCTGTGGTCTACGAAAAACAAGAAAACATTCCTGATTTCGACTTAGATTCAGCGACTTATGTTGCAGGATTTGTATATAAAAAATTAAAACTTCAGTGTGAAGATTGCCAAGCAAATTTACTTGCAAATGAGATTCAACCACTGCACTCTTTCACTATGTTTAAGGAATACGATGACACAAAAAAAAGAGTAAATTATGTTACCAAAGAGTTATCTATGATATTAATTGAAATCTGTGATATAATATATTTTCTATTGCCTAATTATGGATTTATATTTAATATTCAAAAACAAATTAAAAATTTTATAAAAAAATATATAGAGTTTTCCTGGTTTACTTGCAAGGAACACGATGAATTAGTGATTTCTAATATATTGGATATATGTATTCCATTAGTAATAAAAAAATATTTTGAAGATTTAAAAAGACAATCTGTCACAAAAACATGTGTTCATCGGTAAACTATATATATATGTATATTAATTTATTTATTTCTTATATAGGTATAGAGATTTATTATTTAAAAAGTTGTTATCGTTTCGTTAGTTATTTGCATTGTTAATTTTTACATTTTGAATTTTTCCTGTTTTTACTGTGATCTTCTGTTGATATTATTTACCTTATTTTTTCGTGAGTTTATTTCCTTGTGATAAAAGAATCTTATTGATTTGTTTTTAGAATATACCTAGATATATTTATGTATGTTTAACACCTTATTTATTTGTTTTTTTATAACTTGCGTGGTTAGTTGATTTTGTTATTTATATATTTATTTACTGGATGTTAATAAAAATGGTAATCAAGTTTGTTTTATTAATACTATATACACCCATTTAGTAACATTTGTAGTCGTTGCAAATTTTTAGGATAGGTTTGTGGGAAGCGTAAAAAATAAATAATTAAATAAGTAGCCGGGCATGTTCAATTTTACCGCCACGGAATGCAGGTTTCTGTATTATCTACGGGTATAGAACGATTAGTTTAATTCGCGCTCCCTAGTGTCGCCACGATCGCGTGATGTTGTGATGTCTGCCGTTACTACAGATTTTACGTCTCTCTTTTCTTGTTGTTTTCTCTATGAGCAAGAACCAACCGCGTATTGTTGGTTGTTGGGAACAAAACCATAGATAAAATAAACAAAACTGTGTTGCTATAATTTATCTAATTAGTTTATTACAGAGACAATAAAGTTTATTATCTTTGATATAATATTTGGTTTTGTACGTTTTGTACGAGTTGATTAAAATGTATAGAGAATTAAATATTAACACCGCACAAATTATAGATAGTTAATTAACACATTATTTTCTATGATTAAAATCAATTAAAATGTTGGAGCAATGTAGTGAAGTGGGTGAAGTACATAATATTGAAATATCTCATGATTTTGAGAACGTTTGTAGATCATGTTTAGCCAAAAATGGAACAATTAATTTATATTATTACGTACATGAAGGCAATATTTTATATGAAATTTATAGAACTTTATCATTATTACAGGTAGGTTAATTAGCATTTCAGATTCAGATTAAAAATACTGTTTAAAATTCTTTACAACAGATGACTGAAAAAGATGGATTGCCTAATAAATTATGTAAAAGTTGTGCAGATTTTGTAGTACAGTTTTACAACTTCAAAAGGAGGGCCCTCCATTCTGACCTTATACTGCAGAATATTTTAATAGAGAAGGGACAAGTGGAAGAGAGTAAAGAGTCAATAAAGGATGAGTTAAGTAAAGCTAATGCAGGTATTAATTGTGAGAAAAGTTATGAAGAAAATTCCATTATTGAAAATGATAATTTTGGAAATGTCTCTGAAGATGAAGTTACTGATACTGTTGCTAATTCAAAGAAACTTAATTGCAAACGAAAGGTATTAAAATCAGATGGTTCCAAATTTACTTGTTCATTTTGTAACAGTACTTTTGATACTTACATGGATTACAAAATTCATAGAAAGAAAGAAGCAGATCATAGAAGGAAAAAGAGCCCATGTTCAGTTTGCAAAAAACCAATTAGCACATATAAATTAAAAGATCATATTAATTCACATACGAAGGAAAGACCATACCAGTGTGATATGTGTGGAGAAAAATTTCGTTTTAGGTCAAGTT
The DNA here is from genome assembly GCA_963924545.1 of Pogonocherus hispidulus. Classification (NCBI taxonomy): domain Eukaryota; kingdom Metazoa; phylum Arthropoda; class Insecta; order Coleoptera; family Cerambycidae; genus Pogonocherus; species Pogonocherus hispidulus. The sequence goes on from OZ004696.1 coordinate 19,843,024, forward strand.
TAACAAGACATAATTTTAGGCACAATGATAAAAAGCCACATGAATGTCACATTTGTGGAAAAGGTTTTATTCAAGCACCAACTTTAACTGATCATATTCGAACGCATTCTGGCGAAAAATCTTTTATATGTAATATATGTGGGAAATCATTTGTTACAAAGCATGCTTTAGGCAATCACATTAATATGCATAAAATGTGTGATGGAAATACCGCAACAAATTTTACATGTCAAGTATGCAAAAAAGTATTTAGTTCTAGAAGTGTATTAAAAAATCACATGTTTATACACAGCGATAAAAAATTTTTATGCAGTCAATGTGGAAAAAAATTTTCCACAAAAGCTTTACTAGACTGTCATGTAAAAATACATTCGGGTATAAAACCATATACCTGTGAAGTGTGTAATAAAGCATTTTCTCAAAAGAATAGCTTGCAGAAACATAACCTAATTCATACGGGTGAGAAACCTGTATTGTGCATTATTTGTGGGAAACGATTTTCTCAAAAGGGTCATCTTACATATCATATGAGAAGACATAGTGGTGAACGTCCATATTCTTGTATGTTTTGTGAAAAGACTTTTAATCATACAGGTTCTTTAAAGGTTCATATTAGGATACATACAGGCGAAAAACCTTTTGTGTGTGACATATGTTCAAAAGGTTTCTATGATTCGAGTAGTATGAAAAAGCATAGGAAAATACATGATGATATAAAAAGTGGTTTAAATCTTAAAATGGAACTACATTAGAAATGTGCCTGTAATACCTATATAACTTACGTAAAAGTAGTGTGTCTCTGGAGTCATCACAACAAGTGGTCGTGCCTAGTCGTGTCATCTGTTAGACCCACATTTTATTATAGTATATACCTACACATATCCATCTAGTATAATAAGATGTTCTGGTTATCTTTGAAGAATGAAAAAATTTTTAATAGTAACTTTTAATAATATGGGGGAGTATACATAGTGTCAGTGTCTCAATTTTGGTGAATCGATACCAGCTTCATTTTTTTAAATGGCAATCGACTACTGATTTTTCGATTCCTTATAAAAAATGAAGGCTAGATATATTAAAAGTGTTTTTGAAATTCTAATATTTTTCAAGTTTGTCTAAAAAATGTGAATTACGCCCCACAAAAAAAGTTATAGCTTTAAGATGCCCTATAGTAAGTTACCAGAACAATAATTAAGGTACTCAAAAATTTTCTCTATTTCTGACAAGTTAAAATGGCCAAAAGCAATATCAAATGGAACACTTATATTTTTTTTTACCTATATCTGGTTGGACCATACAATTCCCTATGACTTTTAGAAGATACCCTGCATACTTCTCATATTTTCATTTTATAGACCTTGGGAAAAGAAGAGGGGTTACTACGGAATATATTAGAATTATGCACTAGGTGGACACACTGTATTAAATTAAATAAAGACCATTAAACTTTAGTGTTTCTATGTATTGAAAGTGATATTATAAGTACTATTAGCTGTTTGTAATTATTCAAATAATAATTTTCTATTTTTAAGTAGGTATTAAAAACCTGTAATTGATATTTTGATTGCAAAGTAAAATACTGAAAATAGGTAGTTTAATTTTTAATAAATTTTAGAAATAATACGGAAAATAGCATAATTTTATCATATTTTCATTGTTTTATCATAATGTGTATATACAGGGTGTGTGTCTATGAGCTATAAGCAAAATGTAAAGTAAAAAAATAAATTTTCGTAGATATAGTCTACCAATATATAAAAATAGTAATTAATTTTTTTTCCGATAACTAATAGTTGAGAAATGTATCATTTCAAAGTATCCTTTTAGATATCCTGCTGTTTCAAATTAGAAACGCGTTTGTCTCAAATTTTTTTTCATAAAACTTCAGCAAAAAGATAAAATATAACAGGGTGGTTCAAATTTTATGCAGGAAAATTCGAGGACGGATAGATCTCTTTAAAATAATATGTGTTTGCCATATAAACATAGGTCTGGAACGGCTTCGTTTTGGAGATACAGGGTGTTGAAGTTGAAAAAAAATTAAAAATTTTTATTTATATCTCTGACAGTTTTAAACCAATTGTGTTCAAATTTTATTTGGTAGGTGCTACCACAAGTATAAAGATATATACAGTAGTTTCACTCTTTAAATTTTTTGTACAAAAGTTTTTAATGCACATGTCTGCTCTTGGGTAGTATGCGCGTTGGTAGAGATGTAGAAGGGGAGGAATGGGCCGGCGTATGTTATTTTATGGGCGCACATTTGCTTTTTGCTTTACAGGTAATCAGCATACGTTTGTGTGTCTAGACGTTTGTGTTTGTGATTTCGATAAGTGTTTTGTATTGTGCGTAACATGGCTACAAAATATTGTTTCATTTGTAAACGAAATTCTGTTAGGCCACCTTTTTTACTCCAAAAAATAATAGTCCGGGCCTGTGCGTGTCTCCCAAAAACGGTCACTAATGCGCATGATTGTGCTTGGGTAGTATGCGCAGTGGTCTTTTTGGGGGGTTAAAAAAACAAAACTTAAGGACACCAACATCAAAGAGATTTTGCCGAGTGAAATTACTGTATATATCTTTATACTTGTGGTGCTACTGTGAATTTTAAGTCCCACAAAAAAAATCAGCTCGATGGGAACCGCCAGTGGCGTGCGACCTGCACTCTTGGCACAACTTTTCTAAAAATATATGTTACGCCACTAACTAATGTTTAAAATAATACGAAATTTCAATGACCCACCCATTTCTCTACAAAAAAGTATTCTTACATTTTTTTCGTAAAACGTACCATTACGGAGTAAATCGATATTTTATGTAACCATGTCATGTCCTTTCCTAACAAAAAAATGCATTAAACTAAACTTATATCGGTATGATTTTATTTACTTTCATTTTTTTCAAAAAACATACCGTCACGGAGTGAAGCGATATTTTATGAAATCATATCATGTCCTTTTCTAACAAAATAATACTTCAAAATGAAATTATATCGGTATAGTTTTATTTTTAAGGTATTATTTTGTTTGGAAAGGACATGACATGGTTTCATAAAATATCGATTTACTCGGTAACGGTGCGTTTTACGAAAAAAATGTAAGAATACTTTTTTGTAGAGAAATGGGTGGGACCTCCGATCAAATATGTATAGATAAGTAATTGCCTATTTGTCAGTATATAAAATAATGTGACCAAGAATAACAAAAAACACAACCTCAGTTTAAAGAAATTTCCTGTCACAGTACCCAACAGCATGGGCTGCTATGTTTTAAGGGGTGAAAATAATAATTATAAAACTAAAAGTACAAATTAGAATATTTTATTTTAGTAAATACAAAGTTTATGATTTACATATTCAAGAACAACAATTTATACACACATGTGTATAATATTTACTACACTATTTATAATAGTACTTAATATTTACTATTAAAAAACAATTGTAAAATCATTGACGATCCCTCCCGCGATCGCCGATTCTACGTTTATGCATGGCTACTTATCCGTGTAAACCACGCCCATTGGTGACAGTCACAACAATTCCCTAACAATTTAGGCGGTAAATTCAAATGGCATTTTTTGATTGGACCAAATGCTTGGGCACTAATGTAAACAAAAAGCTTTTGTTTTAAATATTGTTGGTCACAAAACTGTGTTGCTATTATTTGTCTATATAATATTTGGTCGGATGGTGGGACATTGAAATTTCGTATTATTTTAAACATTAGTCAGTGGCGTAACATATATTTTTAGAAAAGGGGTGCCAAGAGTGCAGGTTGCACGTCACTGGCGGTTCCCATCGAGCTGATTTTTTGTGGGACTTAGGATTCACAAAAAAATTAATTTTTTTTTTCGACTTCAACACCCTATATCTCCAAAACGAAGCCGTTCCAGACCTATGTTTATATGGCAAACATATATTATTTTAAAGAGATCTATCCGTCCTCGAATTTTCCTGCATAAAATTTGAACCACCCTGTAGGTATATTACTATGATTCCATATATGTTTGCTGTGGAATCCTCAACAGATTCTTATTATTACGCATTATTTCATAAAATGTAAAACGCTTAGTAGACTGCTGGCAATTGAATTGGGAAAACAGACTTGAAACCTGTATCACAACCAAAGGAGCTCCCTTTTGTACATTTTATGTTTTTTTTATTTTGTTTTAGAAGCTAAATTTAAATAAAATTATCAACTAACTTGAGCTACATTTAAGCAATGAAATGTAGGTACTCCAGTTTACATTTTTATTTTCATTTAGCTATACCTCATAGACACCCTGCATATACAGTGTAATCAGTTACCGTTACCGAGAGGCCACCATTCATGCTACGATTACGATTCCGAGGTGAAAATTTGATAAACAAATATGGCAATATGGCCGAAATAGTTGGAAGTTCCCAACTTCGCTAGAGGGAAATTTGCCATGCGTGGTGTTACAAAAATAATTGTTAATATGTCCGAATTTCTTGGACACAATGTAGGTCGAAAATACACTTTTTATAATCTTTGGTCAATTATTGCTATAATTTTTGTATAACAATTTTTTTTATAATTACCATAGCTACGGTGTGATGAAGAACAATAACTTAAAATTTTCGAGGGCTATTCAAAAATATGTCGTTCGTTTTGATTTCTCAGTAAACTTCAATATAAACTTATACATAGGTTTCCCTACCATATAACAATTTGAAATTCGAATGTGGTGGCTTGAAATTCTACATGATTTATGGATATATTTGGCTTCAAAATATTCTTTCTCCATATTATTTTCGTTTTACGACAGCTCGTAACCGTCTACATAATCTGTGAACATAACCTTTTTATCCTTTTTTCTATGCTTTCAACATGTTGAGAAAATTAAGCGTTAATATTTTACGCTTGCAAAAATGGCTACCGCTCATCAGTGATGGGTTTTTAGCCGCTAATTATATATTTAGCCAATGCTAATTATATAATTAGCATTTAGCCGGCTAAAAATATTATAATTAGCTGTTACCAGAATATACAGTTTTTTAATTTTTCACACATTGGAATAACTTTTTCCCAATTACTAATAAAATATCTATTTATTAGTAGGTAAGCAGTGATGTGCCGGATAATTATCCATCTATAATTAACCGGCTAATTATCGATAATTATCCGTCGGCTAAAAATCCTTTCAAAATTAGCAGGCTAAATATTATAGTGCCAGTGGAAAAAATGGCCCCATAGGGAGATATATTGGAACTTTTATTTATTTTTTAATTTAATTTAGTTTGTTTTATATTTTTATTTTTTAATTTGTACGATTTTCATTTTTAATGCACTTAATTAAATGATGAAGATTGCGGTATTATAAAATAAAATACAAAATAATCGCTATCTCTAGATTTAATTTCTCCATATCGATGACTTATAATATGATGACCTAATAATACCTATTATGCTTACCTACCTAGTAGGTAAGACCTAGTAGGTAATAAATATATAGATTTTATTGGTAATTGCGAAAAAATTACTCTAATGTGTGAAAAATTAAAAGAATGCATATACTGCTAACGGCTAATTATAATATTTTTAGCCGGCTAAATGCTAATTATATAATTAGCATTGGCTAAATATATAATTAGCGGCTAAAAACCCATCACTGTAAGTAAGCATAATAGGTATTAAATTAAGTCATCGATAAGGAGAAATTAAATCTAGAGGTTGATATTATTTTGTATTTTATATTATAATACAGCAATCCTCATCATTTAATTAAGTCTCCGAATTAAGCACATCAAAAATAAAAATAATAATCGTACAAATTAAAAAATATAAAACAAAACTAAATTGAATTAAAAAATAAATAAAAGTTTCCAATATATCTCCCTATAAGGCCATTTTTACCACTGTCACTATAATATTTAGCCTGCTAATTTTCAAAGGATTTTTAGCCGACGGATAATTATCGGTAATTATCCGGTTAATTATAAATGGATAATTATCCGGCATATCACTGCCGCTCATAAAACATGTTGACATTCAACATAATTTTCAATTATCGTTCAGCAGAACAATCACAAATTGTTTGTCAACGTTTGTATCTCTGCTGAACGCGGCCATATTGCTGTTTCGATTCGATGTTGGTACAAGGCAAGGATTGTTAACTGTTTACAGGCTTGCTCGATCCCTATACTACAATGTAATCCATAATTGTGACGTCATCAAAGATCCAAAGATCTCGAACTTGTAGAAATAGGTACACTTTATACTGTTATTACAAACTTTAATACATAATAATATTAATAATCATTCAAATACGAAAATTCTCTTGCAAATGTGAAATATAACAAACACAAAATAGGTATATTTTGACAATTCGATTACATATATCTTCGATGACGTCACAAAGGCGGATGACAAAATTGAGCGATCGAGCAATCCTGTAAACAGTTAAAAATCCTTGGGTACAAGGAGAATGACCTTCTAATAAATATTCTGTGATTCTGTGACCATAGAACATTCTGTCACTATGATACAATTCTATCATGTTCTGTGACCATAACCTTAACCTTACAATTATCGTTTTGTGGTGTATTAGTTATAATAATATAATATAATATAATAATATAATATAATACAATATAATATAATATAATAATCCTTGGTAGTCGTGTTGTAAACTTTATTTATTATATTTATTTATAAGTATGTTCTTTGGCTGAAAACTGAAAATGTCAGAATCAAATAGAGACGATATACAAAAAAATTCTAGTAATGAAACGGTGGTATCAGATATAGTAAAAGATCTAGAATCCAAGTGTAATGTAAATACTATAGCTAATAGTGATGAATATAAAAATGAAAATACACAAATCAGTAGTGCTACAGAAATTAGTGAAAGTGAGATAAATTCTGGTGTACCAGAAGATTTTGAACAAGCTGAACAAGAATTTGGTGACCATGACTATATAGATGAAGAACAGCTAAAAGATCTAGAAATTGGCTTATCAGAAGAGGAAATAAAATCACGATACATTGAAGCATTAGAGCTTAAAGTCAAAGGAAATGATCAATTTAAAGACGCAAAATATATAGAATCAATTGCAACATATACAAAAGCTTTAAAATTGTGCCCCTCAAGGTATACAAGTGATCGTTCTATTTTATATGCCAACAGAGGTGCTTCTAAAGCAAGATTAGACAGAAAAAAAAGTGCAATAGATGATTGTTCCAAAGCTATAGAATTAAATGATAAATATGTAAAGGCATATTTACGAAGAGCAAAATTATATGAGGAAACTGAAAAACTAGATGAGAGTTTAGAAGATTACAGAAAAATCTTAACATTTGATCTTAACAATCCTGAGGCATTAAAATCAGTCTACAGATTACCCCCATTAATTGAAGAGCGAAATGAAAAACTGAAAACTGAAATGTTGGGTAAGACTTCACATATTAATATTATGGGCTATGAAATAAAAAACACAAGTTGTCATCAAGAATTTTACTTAAGAATGGAGATGTGTTTATCAATCTTTTTTAACTTTAGTACTGATTTACTTATCTCTCTGTCTCTTCGTAACCGAAAATACATTGTGTGGGAGGGAATTCAAGTGTAATATACAAAAATGCGATCTTTTGCCTCGCCCTCTCATCATACTGTTGTATTCTCATATTAATATTTTTGATATTATATAATATGACAGAGAGGTTATCAATACACAGAGGAGAATTTATTTTTTGGAGAATTTTCATTAGAGAATTTAGATTAATTTGTAATTTTTTGACTAATTACGCCTAATGGTTATTAAAATTTTCATTATTTCAACCCGATCAGGAGGCTGATATCGGTAATGTAATTTTTTTTTTAATTTTTATTGAGTGCACTGACGGAATGCAAAATTTTTAATTAAGTAATACGGTGGTGTGTAGACGAGAGGTGAAACACCATGCAGATAAATGGTAATTTTTAAGAGTTATTGTTTATGATCGTTAAATGAAGTGCAAAATAAAATATGTAAGCAATTAAAAATAACCTATATTTAGATAGCCATAATAGACAACCTAAAAAAAATTAAATATTATAAATAAGTGAGATATAAGCCTTCTTTGTAGTGGCGAGATACAGTGAAATACACTGCAGTGCCCTCTTTGGGTCTTTGCTACAATATGTCCTCTTTGGGCATATTGTCCGTGGAGTAGTTGTTTTCGGCATCTCCTTCCAATAATAAGCCTTCTTATTCTCACCGATAAATGACGATTGTTCATATCACAGTCTTGCACACTGGTGGTGACCTCATGCTAGCGTTTTTGGAAGGGACGCTATGTTCAAACATTTTAAAATACTCGCCTACTGAGGCAGTAAAATAGGCAAGTGTCTATACTTGTTATGTATGTAAGCTGAAAATCAAATAAAATTTTCATGTCGTTCGTTTATTAGATCCTTGAAATATTTTACATCATAATTGAAAAATGATGTCTAACAGATGGCGGCCATTTTCATTGATGAACATTTGTGCTCATTTTATAGCATTTTGCATAACATTTTTAATTACGTCGGGCGTGATATTGGGGATTTCTTGGCGATTATTTTCCCTGCTCACCTTGCTCTTTAAAAAAACCCAAAAAAAAAAAGAAGTCGGAAGCGATCAAGTCTAGCGATCTAGCAGCTACAACACATCGCCCAAACGTGAGAAGACCTGGAAATATTCGCCTCAAAATCTAGATTGTTTTTCTTGGTGTATGTGCTGTAGCACCATCTTGCTGAAACCACATGTTCTGCAGACCTTACTCTTCTATTTCCACCTCCAAGATTTCCCTATAGCGGTGCCCATTGACGGTGATGGTGTTGCCTACAGCGTCCTCAAAGAAGTACGGCCCAATAACTTTTTCTGCACTAATTCCGCACCAAACCCTCATTCTTTTAGGATGTAAAGGTCTCATGTATATTTTGTCGATTCTCAGTTCCCCAAAAGCGCATGTTCTGTTTGTTGATAACTTCATTAAGGTCAAAATGTGTTTAATCACTCACGAGTTTCTCGTCAAAATCGGTAATTTGTTGGTTGAGGTTTAGTATGGCTTGGGCATATTCTCGTCGTTGTTGATGATATCTGGGCAGTAGCTTTTGAACTACCTGTATTTTGTTTGGCAACATTTGCAGGTCTTTATGCAAAATTTGCCGCAGAGACCACTGAGAAATGCCGAAATGTTTCAGGGTGCTGCTCCACGTTTCTGCATCCACAATCCACATTCTCCACTAAACAACTGGTTCGTAGTGTGCCACGATGCCTCATATCTCCCAACATCCCATATTCTTCAAATTGAGCGGCTAGCGCCGTATTGCCTTTGCATCTGGAACCGCACAACGGCGGTTCCAGATTCAATATTTTCTAGGGAATTCGCGTTGCGTCTGCACAATAGACGAATTATTTACAATAAACAATTTCACAATAGCCGCATGTTCTTGAGGTGTGTAACGCTGCATGATTAATTTCCAACTACTCTAGTTGACACCTCATACAAATTCTGACAAATAATTTCATTAACAAAAATTACGATCGATTTACACTAGGGATTTCATTTAAACCCACCTTGTATATTTAACATTGTAGCAGTTGGTAATAATTGAATTTTATTATATAATTAAATACTCTCCAGTAATTACAATACCACTGCTAGCATGTTTATCGATTGTACAGTTTATTAAAATCAAGTAGAATTCACAATTACTTTAGCAAAATGATGCAAGTAGGCACTAAATATCGAAATTGACTAGTTGAAGTACGACACTCATCAGCTTAGTCATCACAGTTTGTGTCACTCTCTTGTGTGCATGCCTCGCTTCATGTATAGTGGGAAAGGGAGCACCTGCGATGACGGTGAGTTTAAGCTGATAAGTATTGTACAATATTTGAAATACTAACAGTAATTCAGTTACTACTTGAAGCAGTGTAACTTGAACATTTGTTCGAGTTTCAGTATGAAATAAGAATTGATTTGAATAGATTTTTTTTAATATGCCTTATAATTTAACGGCAATATACATCAGCCATTTGCCAATTAAAACTTATATGAATTTAATAAAACAACTGCTACACCAAACATCTTCAAAAATATGGTAGTGGTTTTAAAATAGATGTATCATATACTTTTGTAGATTTAAATCAATTTGCTATTGTATTTTTATACTTTCTTTTTTATTTTAGGCAAGTTGAAAGATTTGGGCAACATGATATTGAAACCGTTTGGCCTCTCCACAGAAAATTTCCAGTTAAATCAGGACCCTAACAGTGGAGGATATTCCGTAAATTTTACACAAAATAAGAAATAAATTATTTAATGCTAGAAATATAAATATATTAAGTTTCTAATTAAATGTAGGTATTATAGACAAAAAATAAATATACCTATATAAAAACCTGTTTGTGTAAGAAAATACAAAGGAAAAATAGGTAACAAAACTAATTTTACTTATACTTTTTTTTTGATAAGCCATATTATCCGAAAACAAATTAATAGCACATTAACCATAGTTATTAATTTTCAGTAGCATTTTTTTCATATTTAGAAAAATTACCTCCAGCAGCTTTTTACCATGATATGGTTCGACTACACAGATTTGGTTTCCATGACTATGAATCGTGCATAATAAAGTTTTTCATTTATAATGAAATAGTGTCTTGTAAGCTTCTTGTTGTTTATTTGAAAAATGTTGGAGGTCGTCTTTATGTGTAGCAGTTGGCGATATGTCCAAATAAAGGTGGAATTTTTTTTATAAATGTAAAAGATCATCTAGTACACTTCAAAAAAAATTTTCGTAGACATAAGAACTCATCTCTAGGCTTGGAAAGTTGGGCCGCAGTTCAGTGTTTATTTATTTATTCAACGGGAAGACCCCATTACAAACTAAAACACAACACATACATAGACAACAACTAAAATATTACATAAATGTATATAAAAAAACACCATCAAAATACAAACAAGTAACACCTACATGAAGAATCATTGAGGAAATATATTTCTTAAAAGTAGAAAAAGATACTCCAAATTAATCAAGATCCACCCTATTAGCATGCCATACTAGTCTTGTTAAAGGGAAATGAAACCCATAATTTCTACTGTGATGTCTAACGTGAAAAGAGTCATTGGAACAACAGAACAAGCTTTTAGACTTATGTTCGAAAGCAGGTCTGAGGAATAAACTACCTGCTAAAAATTTAAAAAGAAAACACAAATCACATTGAATTTTTCTATTTTCAACTGTCGCAATATGTAATCGAGAACATAAGTAAGAATAGTCATAATCCTAATTATCAGCATGAATGTCCAACCTATATGCTGAACATCTCAAAAATTTATGCTGAATTGGAACAATTCCAACATATCAATATTGATCTGATAGTAAGGGTACCATACAATAGATACATATTCCAAGTTAGAGCGCACAAGAGCACAATATAAAGTTTTAAATAGTTTAATTGAAAGTTTGTTAGAGACTATCTGAATATAGCCAAGTATCTTACGCGCTTTAAGAGACACATTAACAACATGCCGTGAAAAGTTAAGTTTATCGTCAAACAAAATACCCAGGTCTTTAACTTGAGTAATTTTTTCAGATTGATCAAATTAATAGAATAGGTATAATTATCATATTAAGGCACCTAATAAATTTTATAAAGAAATATTTATTCAGGTTCAAATTCATACCGTTAGAAATACACCAATCAATACCACTATTAATGTCACCCTGTAGCTCAAAACAATGACAAGTTGAACAAGAGAGGACCACAATGACTCCCCTGTGGTACCCCCAAGGGCACATCAACTATATTAGAAACAAGGTTACCAATCTTAACTTAACTCGATCAACTTAGAATAGTGATGAATCATATTAAATCTTTTGCAGCATAATACGAGTGGTTACAATACCATTGGATTGTAGGTGCAGCATCGGTCACAAACATTAACACTTCGTGTAGTTTTCTGTTAAAACTGTAAGCCCCCGACTTGGTAATCAATATGCCAATATCAACACTATCAAACGCCTTCGAGAAGTCAGTATATATTTAGTGAACTTGGTACCCTCTCTCGAATGCATCTAAAATTGTGCTCCGATAGGAAAGCAAGTTAGTCACCGTAGATTTACCCCCTATTAAAGCCATGCTGCTGATCAATTATTAACCCCCCCCCCAAACTTCCAGGCTAAAAAGTCTGCAACAAGTGAGTCGAAAATTTTAGGAATGTAAGACTGCAGACAGATTCCTCTGTAATTTGATACATCCTGATCACATCCCGTCTTATAAATAGGTCTGATAAAATTGAATTTCCAAAAATTAGGAAAGCGCCCCATTTCCAGGGACAGATTAAAAATTAAACAGATAGGAACACTAACAGTACATATACATTTCTTCAAGAAATATGATGGAATACCATCAGGGCCACATGAAAAATTAACCTTCAATTTTGAAATCTTCAAAAATACTTCACTCAATGATACTTGTAACCTACTTACATTAATACTTGGTTTTGCAAAAATAAACTCGGGTACAGGAACTTCATGCTTAACATAAACAGATGAAAAATGCTAAGCAAACCAATTCATTTTTTTTTTTTTTTTTTGAAAAAAATGTTTCAATTTGAGGACGATACCAGCGTGGAAAACTAGAGTTCCGTTTTATTTTCGTAGGTATAAAAATGTGTAGGGCATCATAGACTTGCTGTAACTCAATATCAACATCAGACAAGTTCAAGTCTGAGTCTCAATTAAAAGAAGCAAGATAGTGATTGATTGCATCAGTTTCCCCTACTGAAATCAAAGACCATCTCATCAATCTCCAATGTCTCCTCAATATTAGTCACAGGTATCTCAAAGCTAAATGCACTGTGATGCAAACTGTTATGGTGCAACTAGTCAACAGCTGGAGACAGTGACCTAACTTACATTAGAAAGTCCAGCAGAACCTTTCAACTATTATGGACATTATTATGCTGGAACAAATTTAAGAAACCAAAAGATTCACTCAAGACTATCAGATTTGGTTTCAAGACTATCGCAGACGCATTCATAGAATGAACATGGATTCCTAGATTATTGTTTGACCACACAGCATCTGAGAGATTGTAATCCCGCGCAATGAAGACTGAGTATCATTATAACCCTGCATCAGTTCCTCCATATTATGTGCATGAAGAAGGTATTTGTCAGAATTTGCATTGGACGGGACATATACACCACTCTTAATGGTTGTCAATTTTCCCCATATAACATTGTTTGTCTGTCTCGATAAATTTTGGTTTCAAATCACACTTGATTACAAGCAATACGCCACATGTACGCCACCTCCTCTGCACTTGGCACTTGAATGGAGAGACCTATCACAACGAAAAACAGAATAACCACTTATAGATAATTCTGCCACATCTATATCCCTCCGATAACCAGGACTCCGTTAAAATTATTACATCATAATTATTGCACTGTAGAACCAGATTTTGAAAATTGAGAAGTTTTGACCTCAATCCCCCAACATTTGAATAATAACATGAGAGATATTCATGTCACTTGACCTGCTAATAATCGGTTTACTTATGTCACAGTTATAGCCGAGGGATCCACAACTAGCTGTGAAAACCTTCTCTTTATACAAAATTTACTGACAAAGGCACCTTTAGGCCAGATATCTTTGCGCTAAGCTTTTCCATAATTATCTTGACTTAGTCACTTTCGTGGAAGTATATACGCTGGGATAATTAGATTAAAATGTTTCAACAGTCACTTCCGGGAAATGATTAATTAATTATCAGTACATGTGTCAAGATGTAACCGAGTAACGTGTAATGATACATACTTTGTAATAGCTTTAACATCTGCAGTGTCCAAATTATTTCCAACCAAGAATCTTCTCCTTCGTTGCGAGTGTGGTTTTATCCAGCCACCATCCTTCATCGCAACCGTTCGCACACATTTTTGATTACCTTCTTTTCCCAGGTTTTGCAACTCACATATGACTGAACTTGAAATTGCTTCCAATCATAGTATTTCCAATACTGCAGAATTAACCTGCTGAATAGATATATTCTCCTCATTGTTCAACCTAATAGTTTACCAGGGGCACAATTAGAAGAAGTGTTCTTATTATGTCGTTAATTTTTTATTGGTATTATTTATTTATTATTTGTTATTTCAGTGTTCATGTTAGTCCATTATTGTGTTGTCTCTCGTGGTGATGTGTGCATATTAAATTGTAGGAAATTGAAGGCATAGTGTTCACCACCACATTTTTAGTGGTAAACTTAAGAATTTAAATTCAGGATCCCAAAGTGATTTAAATCCAGTGGTTTCAATCATTCTATTTCAGAAGATTCACCCTAGCATTATTGTCAGATTTTATTCGTTGTGCTGCTCAACAGAAAATTTTATCCATTTAGAATTCTTTGGTCTGTGATTCACAAGATGACTTGAGATTGAAGTATTAAACAACATAACACAAAAAAAGACAATTGTTGCACTTGAATTTTTTACTAACATAAATATAAAATGATACAATGCTTACCAAACCAAATAAAATGGTGAAATATTAGTAGTTTTAACTATAAGTATCAGCCTTAGTTGAGCCATTACAAAAAAAAAAAAAAGAAAGAAGAAAGTGTTAACATATCGAATTAATCTAAATTATCATCATCTGATGGTTTCGTTGGTGGTGGCTGTGAAGGATTATTTCCACTCTCGGCACCTGTAAATCCCCCTGGAAAACCCATAAACCCGGGGCCAGCACCTGCGGATGCCCCAGTTCCTGGAAATCCTGGGAAGTTCATTCCTGATCCAGCAAATTTACTAGACAATTTCGTTATTAGTGCCATTATCTTAGGATTTGACTGATATTTCACAAAATTGGCAGGATTCGCAGAAATATCTTGAAATGCCTGAGCTACTTCTGGATCCTAAAATGAAATATTAAATTATTTATATTTACAATGCAGCACATACAAATTTAATTAGTAGACTATCATTTTGTGGAAAATCTATGTAGGTATTATGAAATCAGGGCAATTTGGATAATTACGATTAAAAATTGTTAGCACTTTAAGATGGCCACTGCAGTTTAAACAATATTTTTTTTGCGCTTTAGTTCTGTCATGTAGCTGCATTTGAAATTGTTTATGATTTATAACAATAAACATTGAAATGCACTGTATGTCAACGATATCAGTTTTGGAATTTGCAATAGGAAAAATCTAATTGTAACCGGCTGCTCCGAGCCGGCACTATTACTTTTACCATCTCGGAGCAGTTTACTACTGCAATAACAAAGTCGCAGAGCTTTTTTTTATTTCTACTAAATAAACAAAAAGTCAAAAATGACATTTATATTTCATTGGAAAGTCCAATGTGTCAAAAAGCTACTGTATTTACCAAAGAAAAAGTAAAAAGTTTTTAAATAAAACCCCGATTATGTATTTCTAATCCTAATACATTTGCATCTTTATGTAGGACTGATGCTAGGAATAGGGCAGGGGCATGCAGAAAGGATGAATAGTATAATATAACGATAGATGACATAAATCATCAAAATATCAACAATATCTCACTGTAAAAATTCCAAATACGAAAACCAATAATATACAACTGTCTTCTAGTATTACAAATAAATCAGATGAAAAAGTCCACTATGTAAAATATTTTAGAAAATACAATGAGCTCCGACCAACTCTTACAAAAAGCAAACATTATTTTTACATTTTTATCCGGAAATATTAAATAATCTCCAGGGTGATTAAAAATCACAATTTGTGATAATTTCCGGTGAAACCAGAGTTGCTCAAAATGGATTTTATTGCATTCAAAAAAGATTTTTATGAGTATATAGTTGCATATTGCCAAATTTCATTTTCATATTTTGAAGAATAAACAAGTTACAAGGATGTGTGACTATTTTGTGGCACCCAGTATATTGAAAATTAGTCCAATCATCATAACTTCACCAGTAAATCTGCACCAGCCACAACAGTTTCTCCAATTTTACAGAGAACAACCACATCTCTTGATAATTTAATTAATCCGTTTTTTTTTTCTTTCTATAAACACTTATGGTTGGCTCAATTTATATTTTTGATGACTGATTAGCATCAAAAACTTTATAACATGTATCATATTCTTAACAACTACATTAACTGATGTATGATTATGGCCGTTTTAGTTATTTTGTTTAAGCTAACTTCTCTGAAAAGGTTAGAATTACAGAACTTAAAAGTGATGAATGGCAGTATATCTTTGCTTCTTAGTTTTGGTTTACGCTCTGGTTGACCTTTCCGTTCCTAGCATAATGTTTTCAGAAAATGTCTCCAGCAACAACAAACCCTATAATTTTTATTCATTTGGACAACTGTTTCCTTTAGTACAAACTTTTTAAGAAAAACCTTTAAGAGTATTTATTACATTCGAATGAGCAACAAACTTTTAACATTTTATAGTTATACCTACAGTGGTATGTGGTAGGGATGCCGACGGGTACCCGGGTACCCGATAACGACTCGCTACCCGGTTCCAATTTTAGGACCCGATAACCCGTTAAAAACCCGATAACCCTCTAAGCACCTGCACTCGGTCGCCCTCTATATCCCTCATATTCATATGACAACTTGTTTTTTTCTTGCGGTTTTGCGTTGGCGCAGGTTTGGCGATATAAAATATGATATGAATTGGAAAATATTTGCTATGTTGAATGCTATGGGTTGATATCGCCTAATAGATAAATAGCGGATAACGGGTAACGGGTAATTAACGGGTATACTGGGTTATTAACGGGTAGCGGGTAAATACCGGGTATTGAAAACGGGTACCCGGGTAGTAAAATTAACGGGTATCGGTATCCCTAGTATGTGGTGTTGATTTTACGATTGGTTGGAAATTAGCTATGTTAAATATGATAGACGCCCAAACCAATTAATTATTTCCGCATTTGTTTTTCAATCCCGGCGCCATTAATGGTCGAATTAGCAGATCAATCAATAAAGTGGCAGGTAGTATCATCGCCACTATCTTTAGTATATAACCACTATTGTAGCCGGACCTATAGCAGTTATTAAAAAAAATGTCATTCCACATCTATTTGTATTTGTAACTAGGTACATCTGAATGAACAACATAATCTAAAAATTTTATTGCCACATAGTTGTTAAAAAATAAGTAAGTATTCAAGCATAAGTGTCAGTTAAAATGTCATTTCATTTATAATTGTAGATAAATAATTTAAGCTAGTTACTAAGTTTATAGGCGTTTTTAATCAGCATACAACAGCTTAAAATTTTATCATGTTTTGTTAGTAGTGGTAAAGATGTTATTTTTTGTTAGCTGTAATCCCAATAAAAAGTGATTGAGGTTATGTTTTTTTGTTATTTTTTATTTTGTCCACATACTTCTATTGTCACACTAAAAAATTAATTATATGTATGTGTAAAATGCACAAGTTAATAAAAACTGTTCTTGTTATCTAATCTACCTGTATTTAAGTGATTGATTATACCCTGACTCTCATTAAAAGTTATTTATTTCTTTGGCATTTATTATAAATATTGCCATTTTTTCTCAATCTCTGTGAAGTAAATCCAAAAGCATTTTAGATTTTTTAGGGTATAGAGAAAGATAGAAATACTTACCATAATACCTTACCATTCTACAGAACAGTGTTAGCTGTTTTAAGTTTTTTTTTGCTTAATTCATCTAACAACAGAATGTAACAATTCCCAATTGAATAACTTAAAATAGCTAACATCTAAAACTTTAAGCTGTTGTAAGTTGATTAAAAAACACCTTGTTTAAAACTACAAAATGTCACAAGATACATGATATTTAGGTTTGTCTCCCTACCAATTTGTTGATAATATTCTTTTCTCTCTAAGGTCCATTTACCCCCTTATTCTATCTATCGTTGGAAGCTATAAATGAAATACGTTTTCTAATTTAAAGTCACCCATGACAAAAATACTGTTAATAATACATAATTATAAACACATAACTTACTTGAAAAGCTGTCATAATTTCAGGGTCCTGCAGTAATTTATAAAAGTCTCCCATACCAGGCATACCTGCCCCTTCTTCTGTTGCTGAAGATACATCCTCATTAACTTTATCTTGAGTTGTAGCCCTTGAATGGGCTTCTCTGGCTTTATTAATCCTTTCCATTCTTTCTCTTTCCTCTTTATCTTTTTTCTTACGTTCTTTTTTCAATAAATGCTCCTCAATTCTCTTTGCATTAGGTGTAACTTCTTTCAACCATTCATCAGTTTGCTCATCAAGATCAATATTACAGGCTTGACGTAAATCTTTTGCAGCTAATTCCCATTCACCTAGTAATCTATATGCCCTACCACGAAATTTATAAGCCGTTGCTGAATCGCAGTTTAGTTCCAAAGCTTTAGTGCAGTCTCTAATACAAGCATTTGGCTTAGTTAACTTTAAATATGCTTGGCCACGCTTAGCAAATAGCAGTGCACTACTAGGATTAAGTTCAATTGCTTCTGTATATAATTCAATAGCTTTTTCAATATTTCCTTCAGATAACTGAATCATTGCTTCTACACGTTTTGCATCAGCTTTATCAGCATCTTCTTCAGACACTTCTTTTGATGGATCGCCCATTTTCTGATTATCATCAAGTTTATCTGGTTCTACACAGCCTGTCATGTCAAATTCCAATTCAGATTCTGGGTCAGATTCAATGGGTTCTTCCGAAGGTTGCCCAGGTTCTTGCTTTGGTTCGACGTTGGGTCCCGACATTGTAGGCGCTTCTGGCAACTTACCACCCAATGATTCGATGAATTCTTTGAAAAACGTAAAATCAGGTAGAAGTAAAATGGCAGGATTTGACTTGCAAAGCACAATGAACTGTTTTAATTTATCAAGGGCTTCTTTGTTTATTGGGCAACTCATATTTATTATATTATTATTGCCTCCTAAGTCTTCTTGACAACAAAAACAATAATTAAAACAGAGTAAGAACACAGTTTGTATTGTAACACAGAATATCTATAAGAACAGAAAACAGAATTCTATAAGTTTGTAAGAACTCTTTGTTTAGGGTTCTTGTGTAAGAACAACTCACACAATATCATAGATAAAGCAGAATATACACAGAAGAGAATTTACAAATAGCTAATTATTAGAAATGTGTCGTTTTTTCAGTAACGTTATTTTGGAACGTTATGTTATGGTAACGGAACGAACGTTACCTGTTACGTGGGAACTAGTTAACTTTTGGAACGATTAACCGGCAGTGGTAGTGCGGCGTGTGGGTGGAGTCAAGGATTTTTAACTTGTATAGGATTGCTCGATCCCTATTCCTCAATGTTGTCCGATTTGGTGACGTCACTGCGAGACCCGCATATATATAATACTACTATATCGCGGGTAGAGGCCCAAAAATTCCGAAAACATCACGGCGCCGACATACAATCTCTGTCCTTATCGAGAGTACCTTAGTCAAATATGCGCATGCGCACGAATTTCGCGACATCCAATAAGCATGCAGCATAAATACTGCATCTCTGTCTACCGACTTCTATCAAAAAAAAGTTGAAAATTTGAAAGTCTGTCAACCTATTAGCAATGTGTCAGTTTCCGTAACCATGGATACCGTCAAAATCTGCGCATGCGCAAATGAACAAACGGTCTCTTGAACAGTATAGCACTATATCTTTTATCCTTTAATGTTTTCGGAGAAACCGCTTATGGGCTAACATAGGAAATACGCGATATAGTAGTATTATATATATGGAGACCCGATACTCTTTCTCTCTGTATTGTGCGATTCCTTATCTATGACGCGTTGACAAGTTACTGTCCCTCAAAGATTGTTAACTGTTTACAGGATTGCTCGATCCCTATACTACAATGTAATCCATAATTGTGACGTCTTCAAAGATCCAATAAACCAATCTGTCAAAGTCATACTGCAAGCGCGAAAGCGGAATTTGAATTTAAAATTATCAAATCAATAGTTAATACCTTTGTTGTTTGTGTTTGTGGGTAATAGCAAAGACGAATTAGTTTATTCTCTTTGGTAATAGTTTCTGTACATACCTATTGTCTTTCGTTATTCGTTCCCTGCGTTCAGCATTATACACACCACGATATATCTCATTTCGTTCGTTCTTGTTCTAGTTACAATGCCGAACTGTAAACGAGTAAACAAGTACGTGTACGGTATAGAAGTATTTCTTTAACAGGTTTATTTTTGTTTATTATTAATCGGATATAAATAAATAGTTAAAATAAATTCTCTAAATAACTAATAATAATAGGTTTACTATTACTACTAATGATAATTGTATACTCTAAAATATGCAAACACGGGTTTGTAGTTGGTTGTTGTTCTGTTCTATCATAAAACAAAAATTGGGTCTTTGTTGTCGCGCAGTAGCACACTGCTCCGAGATGGAAAAGTAACAGTACCGGCTCGGAGTAGAGTAGCCACTCGGCACGTCGGACATCGCGGTCTTTCAAGGTACTTTCCACTGAAATATATAGATATAGTTCAGTGGTACTTTCAGCATGTTTACAATGTACATATTGCATAGCATATAGGTTAGTAGCAAGGATTTTTTAAAAATCCTTGGGTTAGTAGTAGAGCTGGGCGATACTTCTAAAAATATCGATATTCTGTATCGATACAGAGAGTTCAAGAATGATTGTCCGTGCCGCTTCATAATGATTTTCTATGTGCCGCCTTTCTATTTTTAGTATCTGCACTAGAATCATGAGCGCAGGCAAGGGAATTTACTGGTTTGATTTGATTTGTTCCATGCCATGGTACGTCAGTAAATATAGGTTGTGTTAAAAATAAAATAAAGACAATTTATTAAAAATAATATAGTTATTATTTTGTATTATTCTATTTCTATGTATCACCAGTATAACCTATTCAAACTGTGAACTGTGGAGCGTTAAAAAACATTAATTTATGGGTCTTATACATATTAATTTCAATATTAATAAATACAAAATTACCAACATTATTTAGGACCCTCTGAAACTTTATACCTAGTATTGAAAAATACTCTTTTAAACGCAAATGATACTTCAGTAAAACAATTTAAACACGAAAAATGTTTAAACGCCACCGAGTTAAACGTCAAATGCTGTCAAATATGAAAATTTTAAAATTGACAGTTAAAAAGAAAGTAATTTTAGCAAATGGAAATAAATTTTGATTATATTCAGGAGAGGCTGCGTTCCCGTACCGGACAATCATTCTGGAACTATCTGCATATTGCCGGGAAAGTATCGATACCTTGAAATATCGGTATCGACACAGTTCAGACTACAGACTGATTACATAATTTTATGAATTATGATGATGATTATTATTTTGTTACTTACTAATTTGTAATTTGCTTACTAAGCATAGATTAATTGAGCGAAAGCACTAGTAAGCAGTTAACACAGTACCATAGAAAATAATAGTACTAACATAGAAAATGTCCCTGGTATTCAAGAACCCTGAACAAAGAAGGACTGATCAATTCATTCATAAAAATTTGAAGGTCATTTTCAACAGATTTCTCGTAACACGTCAGTGGATCCCCTATTGCCAAATTTGCCTCTAATTCCAATTTCAAAAATTTTTAGTCAAAATATCCAACCCAATATTATTTCAGAGACTGTATTAATGCAATCAAATGTGATTTTAAAGTACTTATATATGTGTTTTACGATATATATCTTACGATTTGAAGTGCGTTGTGCAAAAATCGTTGTCGATTTGACAACTGTGATAACTTTTGTGTTTTGTTAATCAGTGCACGGATTACTATGATATGATACAGAAATACTTTGATATGATGACATGACTGATGACAGTGATGACATTCCAAAGACAACCGAGACATTCTACATGACAATGTGACATATATAGATTATGTTAAAAGGTTAAAGCTGTCAAATTAAAACAAAGAGGATATTTAAATTTCAAATCTCCCGCTAAAGGGAATCCACTGACGTCACATAAGTGATAAACAAATGTGATTGGCTGTTACTGATTGATCAGTCCTTCTTTGTTTAGGGTTCTTGCCTGGTATTGTCATGAACCTACGAAACAGCGCCACGTAACGTTTTGGAAGCTTACTATATTCTTCTTCCTCAGCAACTATTGCTTACGCTTACAGCGCAAAAAAAGAATCTGGAGAATGGAAGTGAAGTGTGCCACGTAGAACAATATTTATATGTGAAATTATTTATTTTAATTTTGTTCTTAAGTATAATACAGCATTCATGTAGGGTTACCAACGTACTATTTAAAGAGAACATGTACTCTTTTGAGTTTAGAAATAATAATAAGTACTTTTACTTTTCGGTTTTAGTACCCAAATGATGTAACTCTTTTCTGGACAAAGGTAGCACCATCTTTATGAGTGAACTAATATCACTATTATCCAGACAAAATATTTATCGTTTCCTGTATTATCTACTTTATACTACTATCGGTCACCTCACTACCTCACTCATAGGTGGTGCTATATATCCTCCCATGTTTTGGGGAGTTTACAGTATACATTCGGTAAACTCTAATACTCATATAGTTATTTACTAAAATCAATAAATATCTTGCCGAAAGTCGATATTTTTGTATAAATGGATTTTACATTAAAATTTCGAAGTTCCAGGAAAACTCGTGACCTTGAAAATTTTCAAAATTTGATCAAGATAAATTGATAACACGGTACACATGTTACCAGTTTCTGCATCATGACGTACATGTGTGTCAGATTTTGTTATCCAAAATCAATAACAATAAAATGTTACACATTATATGTAACATTTTAAATTATATTTAACATTAAATTTAATGTCAACTGTAGATAACTTAATGATTTGATAAAATTTACCTAATATTATAATATGTAATCTATTAAGTATAGCATAACAAATGTTGACCCTATTAAGTCAGGTGTATCTTATAGTGCTATTATTTTTTTATATAATTTACAAAAAATTAAATAAGATATCAATGAAATTATCCAAATATTATGATTCAAGGAAGTTCTTATTTTCCTTGTTATCTATAACCTATGCAAAGGTATAAAATCCTCCTTTAAAATAATGTCAAACAGATAGTTTTGGGAAGATCCGGTTCATTTTAGAGTACCGGGTCACACCAGGCCAATCACTAAAATTACCCGTTCACGATGATTCGTTCATATGACCCCCTATGCTGTAGTTCACAAACACCATGTTCAATGTTCATTTTCATCTCCCCTAGTAGTACCCGCATAGTTCCATGAATTATTTATAAATGTTGCAAGGATTTATACAATTTAGTGTAATATTTATTGACTTGCTAATTTTTTTTATATCGACGTGTTTTTACAACAAGAACATTACATATTTTAAACTAAATGCTGTGCTGCTACAAAACAACTGTAGTTGTTGTATGGTAAACCTCCTAACTAGTCCTAAACTTATAGGTATAAGTACATTTTGCGGGTCTTCTACAATAATTCTGCACAATATCCAACCCATAGTAGCTCTCGCACATCTCAACTCAATCCAATTGTTCAGTCATTCACTTCCATTCATTACTTTTAAGTGGTGCCCGTCACTCATGTCTCACATACAACTTTCAATCATATGAATAATAGAGTCACTGGGCGTGATCGAATCGTTCACGGGTCTTCACTGTAATTCGGTCATTGTGAACGGGTCATTTGGGAACGACACATCACTACAAACAGCTGCACCAACTGTACTATGTGCACCACCCTTAGTATTGATTGAATTAAGATTAATTATTATTATAACACTATATATCAGCTTCATAATCAGAAGAGCTTATCTCAAATAAATGCAAAATGCAACATTTTTATAAAAACAATAAAATATATTTCTGCAGAAACAATTTAAATATTGATATAAATTGTAATAAATAACAGTTTTTAAAAACATAAGTACCCATCATTTTTTTTCATAATTTGAATGTCTGTACAAAACATAATGTTGTATGATGAAAAAGATGTCAAATGCCACAGAAAATAATCCTAAGCCAAATTTGGTAGGGTCTCCAAAGATTGATACCCAGTCATCTGTAAAAAATATAAACAATTAAGAAAAATACAGGTTTGTATTATATATAGGCTTTATAACCATATGATAGTAGTAGTGGCAAGAACAAAGTTTGAGTTTAACCGTGAACACTTTCTAATCAACCGATATTGACCAGATACTTAAGTAAAGAACTATACGTATACTACTGCTGAGGTGATATGTTAATATGTTTGTTAGTCATTTTTAACTTCATGGTCTATTATCTTGGGTAAAAGTGACATTTTTCATTTTCTTATCTATAGGTAAGAACCCTTTCCATTCTGGTTATTCAAAGGTTGCCGTCATAAGATTCAGAAATTCTACACCTGAGTTTTGTTTTGTTATTACGCAGAGGCGAGATGAGATAGTTTAGAATTTTGTCATGTCATTTCAGAGGAATTTGAATTGTTGATATTTGCCTCACATGAGATTGTTTCTGATGTATTTCGGGCATTAAGAACAGAGGAATTTGAATTGTTGATATTTCCCTGACATGAGATTGTTTCTGATGTACTTCTGACATTAAGAAGATGTACAGGGTCATTGGTTATATTTTAGCCACCCACCTAGAGGTTCTCCCTTTAATCTGAGGCAAAAAAGTTAAATACAAAAGTTGTAGGAAATCAAGTGTAGTTTATTCCAGAATCTAAGATCTTTATATAAGGTGTTTATAAAATACGTGACATGCCAAACTTGCATTTTTTTAAATGGAATACCCTGTATATTATTAAGTTTTCCGATTCCACGCAAAATTCTACGACTGTTTCATATACTATACCCTATGTCTAAATTTAACCGTTTTCTAATAAATGATGGTTAAAGATATAAAATACTGGTACCTAAAGATAAAGGAAATGATAATAAAATAATTCGGAATTGAAAATAATTCGGAATTGGAAAACCAAAATGTTTGACAATGCATATGACAGATATCGGTTTTTTGTTTTCATGGCTAACTAGGAATAGTAAGCACGTGTCCCTCAGATCAATTAAATTATTACAAAATTATGGTAGGTATATCTTTAACCATTATTTATGATAAAACGGTTAACTTTAGATATAGGGTATGGTATATGAAAAAGTCGTAGAATTTTGCGTGGAATCGAAAAACTTAATAATATACAGGGTATTCCATTTAAAAAAACGCAAGTTTGTCATGTCACGCGTTTTTGAAACACCCTATATAAAGATTTTACATTCTGGAATAAACTACACTTGATTTCCTACAACTTTTGTATTTAACTTTTTTTCCTCAGATTAAAAGGAGAACGTCTAGGTGGGTGGCTAAAATATAACCAATGACCCTGTACAATCATAAAATAGGCATTTACTCTAGGTACAACATGACATATGACAAATATCTATTTGTCATATGTAATTTGTTTGTCTAAACTCTTCGAGCAAATTGAGTGTCCTCGAAAAGCTTCAGGAATATAAAGACAAACAAGGTTAACCAACGAGCTTAGAGGTAAGGAACCTTCAAGCTCATTGGCCTGAGTCCTGTGAGGTATTTTGTACAAAATTTTGAAGTTGGTTCACCCCTTGGCGAAATGTATCGTTATGATTAAATTGCACCATGAAACTAAAGTGGGCTATAACTAAAGCGACAATTGTTAAAGTTATGATAAGTTTCTTTTGAAATGATTGCTTTTAATATTACTATTTTCAATACTTGAAATGAAATATTAAGTATATATGTGTATATTGTAGTGTCAGAAATAAACGAGTCTAGTACGAGTGACCTGATTAATTTCTGAAATATTAACCCTTTGTAGGTAATATGCAACACTCAATAATAAAAATATTTTTTACTTACTATAATTCCAGGCATTTGTAATCATCTGCAGCATACTTAGTAATCCTCCAGTAAAATCTAAGAATATGTTACCAATACTCCAACCCACTGTACTTTTTCTCTTATAATTCATATATGCCTGAAAATAAAATTTGACCTATTTTAAATCACTGCAAATTTTTATTTTTCATTTGATTCTGTAAATTATATGATGGTATGCCTACTAAATACCAGTACTGTAATGATTTTTTTCAAGAACAGTATACAATTTAACGGTTACCATTACTACTTATATTTCCCAGAAAGTTACACTTATTGAGTATTTGGGAAAATATTTATCAATAAAATATACCCATGCATATCCAGGTGTTAGGTACATTTATTTTTACAGCTTAACATCATATAACTAATTTGGCTTTGGAACAAACAATAGTTTGTAAATATGCAAATGTTTTCAATGTATCACACATATTTTTTAAACTCCTCTAAATACAATCAGTAAATTTTAAAATAAATTTTTTGCTTCCGACTTTTATATTACTAAATAAAACATCTACAAGGAGGATTTGGAAGTAATTTAAAATTTAAATGCAACAAAAACAAAAAAGGTTTTGATCGTATGTAATGTTACATGTATTATCATATATGTTATTTCCATCCTATAGATAGATAGAATTTAGAAAATGCACAAAATTTTTTATTTCAAATATAAAAACACATGCATGTATTTAATTGCTTATCTGCTATTATTGCAGGTAAATGTAAACATCTTTGGATTCTTAAAATTAATAAATTTCTGAAATAAAATAATGATGAACATCTCAATATAAAGAAATAAATTCCACAAACTAAAAGAAGATTTAAAAGTCATATTAATCTCATCAACCATTGCAAGATTTAAAACATTGTATTACAATACAGTCATGCGCCAAAAAAGACTCCCCCCCCCCCATAATTTTCGAGTATTTCTGGACCTATTCCAAAATTTTAAAAACCGAGTAAAATTATTCTTTTAGAATGAGAATTTAGAAGCCATATTGAAAAAACCGTCACATCCAAATCTAATTATATAGGTATCTGCAGTGTGATAATTTTTAAATGGAGTATATTTTTGCATTTTTCGTTGAGTGTTTTCGCAGGAATATACTGATATAAGGGTCGATGGTATCACTAATAATAGGAGAGATATGGGTTAATGATCCACCACTGGCATTCCAAATTTAATGATATGCTCGTACAGGGCAATGTTCGAATTTTTTAAACTTAATAACTGGTATCTGAATCGAAAATGGCAATGTTCGGAAATGATGGAATTGTTTCTAATTTTAAATTTGAAATAATAAAACATTAAATAATAAATGTTTAAACATCCCCCCTGGGCATTAATAATTATAAATCCCAGAATATGGAAAAAATAATTAAATAAATAAAAATTAGGTGAAAAAAGTTCAGCAAATTAAAATTATTTTCATTCTGATTGTATCTAGGTCCTCATCGAGGTCCTCATAGTACCTAGTAAGTTTTTGAGCAAAGATGAAACCATATTATTTTCTTACCTGTGGAATATATTTAATTAAAGTAATCGTAAGTTTTACATAGGAGCAATAATAAAGAAAATCCAACCAATGAATAACATCAGTCCCAGCTAAAATAATACTGATAAATAAGAAGGTTCCAAATAAACCTATAATAACTCTAGCGGTAATAGAGACTCGTTGTTCTTCCCTTTCATAGATGAAACACTGAATTATAGTGAGTATTGTAGCAGCAGCAGCATGGAGAGCAAATACAATATCATTGACTTGAACAGGGTTCAAACCACGTGGATATCTGTTGAAATATTCTTCCTGAAAATATTAATTAATATATGATAATTATTAATAACTATTTTAATGTAATACTGTGTTATGTAACATTTCAATATTACTATAAGTACTAAAGACTTGAATTTACATTTGGATTTCGCTAGCACAAATAGGCTGCTTTTCACCTAATGTATGTTTAGATCAGCGAACCAGTACTGACAAACTGACAAACAGTAACAAAAATATATTTCTACGGCTGTGGCATACTGAGGAAGTTTCAGGGGAAATTAGTTTCGTTTGTGAGACTAAAATGAATAGTGAAAAAATTCATCTAGTATGTAGGTATAGGTAGGTACTTTCATATACTTGCTAAACAATAAAGCAGTGCCCGTATTCTTGAAAGGGGTTGGAACTTTTGGTGTAAAGACAACACTGACATAGTTTTCCACATAACCCCAAAACACTATACTGCACACGACGCGTGTTTCGCCAACCAAGTTGGCGTCATTTGGAGATGATTAAAACTGTTTTAATCATCTCCAGCCCATGCCAACTTAGTTCGCAAAACACACGTCCAATGTCCAATGCAGTATAATGTTTTGGTGTTATGTGGAAAACTACGTCAGTGTTGGTGTCCTTATTGTTGAAGTAAAAAAATTTTAATATCGGATATTATATAGATACATATATTTTCGTATATTCAGATTCCAATTTTGAAGAAAATATATAGAATAATATATTTCCCACAACCGCTGCTTTAACCGAAAATTACACCAACTTTATTATTTTTTGGAATATTCTGTAGGTACTTTTATTATGAAATATATTTTGGTCTACTATACTTGTTCTACTACATACTACACGTACTATAATTGTTCTTGGATATGATTGGGATAATTTTAGATTATTCAGTGATTAAAAACGTTCTATGGATAGTCTTCAAAGTGAAAGATATTCATGTAATATTATATAAATATTTAAAAGAGTATATGTATTCTTTATGGGAGATTAAGAATATTCTTTGATTAAGTTGTGCTATGTGGGGGATAAACAATTGTTTACGTTACAGTGGTTACAGATGGGGATCTGTATACCCCACAAGGGGAATTATGCTTTGCTTTAAGTACCTTTTAAAATGGCGAATTGAGATTAAAAATAATCCAGAAAGGGGAAAATTTTAGAGCATAACGCTCGGATTTTTCGTTCCATTAGAGGTCGATTTCAAAGTATCTATATAGATATTTGATACCTAATGGATAATGCGAACACCGCCAAAATAGGTACCTACCATGACATAAAATGATCATCATATTCTTTTAAACTCACTGTTACGATTCTCATGCTACAAGCACAGTAAATGCTAAAGAAAAAAAGTTTAATATAAACACCCTCAGAATAATCCCATGACCTTTATATTTATATTCATAATACCTTTTACACACTCATTTGAGGTAAAAGTTATGTAAAGTAATGTAATGTAAATATCTATATTTTAAAAAATAAGGCGTCGGGCGTCGGCAAAAGGGCCCCGGCCGCCACGACTGCCACTGCCACGAAATGTAACAGGAGAGTTGGAATGATCCCAAGAAACTAAATAGGTACTAATTTACCTTAGGAAAGGTAATAATAACCTAGGTAGGTACTACATTAAGGTAAATTTATAGGTATCTAAAAGTTAAAACTATCACTTTTTTTTAAAAAATAATTGCATCGAAGAAGAAGAAAAAAATTAATTACAGATGTATAACCACAGAACAGTAAAAAGATGTATAACGAACCCAAGGATTTTTTAAAAATCCTTGTAACGAACCCTTTCATTTTGTCAAATAAAAGAGAAGAAGAATTATATATATGAGAAATGTAGTCCATTCATTGTTTTAGGTTAAGGTTAATGAACTTCTGAAAATCAGTGGGAGGGGCTACAATAAGGTGAATAACCTCAGTTTTGAAATAACAAAGGGAAAATGGAATGTGTGTAATGTAATATCTTTTAGTGAAGTGAAACATATCATAAATTATATAAATAGCCTTCAACTGCTTATGAATTAAAAACATAGATTCTTGAATTTTTTGACAACATTAGATACACTTTTCAGAAATAGATATTTTATACAATAAATACGTTTTACCTTTGTAGGTATATGGTTTTATCCATTTTTGTAGCAAATAAGGGTAAAATTATTCAGAGGAAAATAAAGTGGGTATCTATGTCTATACGTTTGCGTTTACTGGCTCATTACGGAATATAACAGTGACAGATGCATGAAAGTGTGGGCGCAAATTAGTTCAACTCCATCGATAAAGTGAATAAATAAATAATACCATAGACAAACCTACTTTATGATAATACTGAACGTTTTTCCCTTCCGGAGTTCTAACCCATCTTTCTAATAACTAAGGATAAGTCTGTGACTAGGAGATTTCCCAGATTCTTTTATCCTGCAATAAGTAATAAGTACTGGTTAAGGCTCACTAACTGATATCGTTCTTGGGCTCTAATGCTGCCTACAGGACAAAAATATAACGTTCCTTCTCCCTCAGAAGTCTGTAACTCTCTAGCTAATCCTTAGAATGAGGGGCTATATTGTAGTTGTCGATAAACTTCTAAGATAAGGTAATTAACTTAAACTATTTCCCTCACTATTTTAAGTTGGAGATCATCATTTGTAAAAATAGTTATCTCAACATTAAATTTATACCTAATAGAAGTTTTGACTCTTACCAAATAAATATATTATAATCCTTTGTTGAATAACTCTCTAGCTAATCCTTAGAATGAGGGGCTATATTGTAGTTGTCGATAAACTTCTATGATAAGGTTATTAACTTAAACTATTTTCCCCACTATTTTAAGTTGGAGATCATAATTTGTAAAAATAGTTATCTCAACATTAAATTTATACCTCATAGAAGTTTTGACTCTTACCAAATAAATATACAGGGTGTCCACCTAGTGCGCGTAAGTCCAATATCTGGGTTAATAAAAGAGATAACTTAATTTTTTTTTCTACAGGGTTGTCTAATATCCCGAGCTGCACAAAATGAAAATATATTTACATATTCAGGGTGTTCAGTTTTTCCTGGACAGGTACCAACTTCGTTTTTCTAAATGGAAATATATATTTTTTATTGCTTTTTCGAACTAAACCCTTGATTTTAGTAGGACTTTCATCAGCCTTCCCTATACCTAACTTAAACTGTTTTTGAAATATTGACGGGTGAATATTGACATTTTTGCAACTTTGACACCCTGTAAAATCTAAACGGTTTGAGATCAAGCAAAACGGTTTGCACATTCCTATCTTAACTTTTCATAAGCTATCGTTTGGTACTAATTTCAGAATTATCCAAAAATTTAAAATTTTCTGAAAATTTTGAAAATTTTTTATTCCTGTATAAATTTGAAATTAGTATCAAACGATAGCTTATGAAAAGTTAAGATAGGAATGTGCAAACCGTTTTGCTTGATCTCAAACCGTTTAGATTTTACAGGGTGTCAAAGTTGCAAAAATGTCAATATTCACCCGTCAATATTTCAAAAACAGTTTAAGTTAGGTATAGGGAAGGCTGATGAAAGTCCTACTAAAATCAAGGGTTTAGTTCGAAAAAGCAATAAAAAATATATATTTCCATTTAGAAAAACGAAGTTGGTACCTGTCCAGGAAAAACTGAACACCCTGAATATGTAAATATATTTTCATTTTGTGCAGCTCGGGATATTAGACAACCCTGTAGAAAAAAAAATTAAGTTATCTCTTTTATTAACCCAGATATTGGACTTACGCGCACTAGGTGGACACCCTGTATTATAATCCTTTGTTGAATATTTTCTAAAAACACATACATTAACTATCGCTTGCTTGCATCTTTTCCATGTCCAGAATTTTTTATTAAAAATGTGTAGGTAACTGGTTATATAGAAACCAAAAATAAACACCGGCTACATCATTTTCAAAAAAACCTAACGGGTTTGGGCAATTTTCTTAAGAAAGAAAATATGATTTTTGAGTTCCTCAAAGATATTTAATATTATTTCAATTAGTGATAGCAAAGAAAGAAATCTGGTAGGTATTTGGTACATATATAGCATATAGGTATGTACAACACACGCCAGCTTAAAGTCGCACTATGTTGTATAAGTTATTTGTATTCAGTATCGACGAATTTGCAAAATTCTTTTAATCCTTTAACTCGGACTGTAAAAATATCTTCACAATGACAATTTTAATAGACAGACCATCAATTGCAGGTTGTAAGTGTAGATATACGGAAATTGTTGAAAGAAACAAATACAATTTGATTATTAGGCATTCCATTCTTTAGCTCATATTATTTGTATGCGATTATGGTCAGCTAGTGTAGCAAGCAAAAGTGTAGATATAATGTGTACCCAAGTGTAACTGATACATAAATATGCTGACGATAATACCTGTTAGTTTATTAAATATAATTTTTCCACAACCAAGTGAATTATGTACCTACTTACCTCAATCTCTGGTATAAAATATAAACCCAAATTGAAAATGCCGTATAGAGTAAATCCAATAATGTTCAGCACAATGAAGTCGAAATTTAAACCAACCACACTGAAAAAAATATTTACTTATATATAAAAACAGCTTATTTAAAGGTTTCAAATTATAAAGAAATAAAATAACCTAAAGTTGCGCCCTCTTAATTTCAAATATATTTGTGTAAAACCTAATCATGCTTTTGGTACATTACCTACGTTGAGCGTCTTGCCATTTTTCACCCAATGATTGTAGGTCACCAACACACTTTTAGATTCTATTTATTGAGATTATACAAAAATTATATAAGTAAGAAATTCAACATACATGACATTAGG
This sequence comes from Pogonocherus hispidulus, assembly GCA_963924545.1. Lineage (NCBI taxonomy): Eukaryota > Metazoa > Arthropoda > Insecta > Coleoptera > Cerambycidae > Pogonocherus > Pogonocherus hispidulus. The sequence goes on from OZ004696.1 coordinate 19,875,527, forward strand.
GACATATTTATTTGAAGGAGATGCCGAAAACAACTACTCCACGGGCAATATGCCACGACTGGCGTTGCATTACATCGGCATCTCCATAGGAGTCGCCACATGCACAGACCCAAAGAGGGCACTACGGTGTGTTTCTCACCACTACTAATTTTAGGGACATATTATTTTTTTATAGTAATGAATAATATAAAACATTAAAAGATCCATATAAATTAAGTAAAAGTTATTTTTTTCCTAAAAAATTCATATTGCAATGTATATACCTGCCCTCTAAAACATTTATAATAGTTATTTATGTAATAAGGAACATTAGCCGAGTCTGCATGTACCGCATTGAGTGTTTTATGATACAAATTACATACAAAGTTTTATGTGGTGGCATCAATACTATTATATTTTAAAAATTTAAAATATTATATTTTTGAAACGCCATGTGCATTAAGTTATTTATCGTATGGCATAACATAAAGACATCATTATGTTATTTGATTATAGTATTTATTATAATTATTGTGTACTCTAGAGATACTCTTTTGATTTACAAGATACAACTAAAAACAAGGCATTTCTATGTGGTCACTATTTTTCAAAATGAGGGGCAAAATAGTATTTGAAAAAAACACTTGACTAAATGTCATCGAAATAATATTTGGTTATCTCAAATAATCAATCGGTGCACTGACCTTTAAATTTTGATTAAAATTAAAATTTTCAATTAGCATATTGCCAAATAGTAACCGAGAAATATTTTAAGCCAGTTTTTATGAAACTAGTTTCTGTAATAATTAAGTACTGATAATTTCTTTATCAACACCAAACTGTTATAGACACTAGCAGGATTTATTCTTAGAGATAAAAGACAAATTTAATATGGCCTACTTATCAGCTAGGTATATCTACACCTACCACATGCCTATTGAAAGTATTAAGGATATGATTTTGAGCTTGTAGTAATGGAAACTAAAATAAGAACTGAAAATTATTCAGGTAGGTCAGTTAAGGACACGATAAATAAAGGTTAGAGAATCGTTACTCAGTAAATAAATAAACCTCTGGCAAATAAATTTGCTATTTAGACAAAATTTCTATGGAGACTCCAAATAAGAATTTTGTTTCTAAATTTTAGAGAGGGTCAAATACATTAATATGGGGTTAGAAAATAGAAGATGAGTACACAAAGTCATGCAAATGATAGGATTTCCTTGTATCAATAGAAAATGCTGCGAAGCTGACATCTGCATACAAAGCTAATGCACACTTCTCGTATTGTTTCTACGTGATACAATAATTCAGAGTTGGAACAAATCTTATAACTAGTAATTATTGAATTTGTACCATTATTTGAATAAAAATTTTGTATCCAAGTGGATGAATAACAGTTTAAGATGCATTCACTTTAGTCTTTCCTTATAATTTTGCGACAACTTTCCTTACAAGAAATGAAAGACTTTTCCTATAATTGTGAAAATATTGGCAAAATATTTATATCATGCTTATTGCCTTGTTATTAAGTCATATTTTATTACTTTTTTAATAAAAATTTAAAACAAATGTTAAAATAATTTAATCTAGTCCTATAGTTCTAAAATGTTAGAACTAAATAATATGTCTTGTTTAAAATAGTTTTGAAATTATATTTAGATACATTAAGAAATATAAATTATTGATTTCAATATCTTAGAAAGAATTTCAAATGATTTTATAAGTACAATAGGAAGATTTTGAACTCCTTAATTTTTTTATTTATCGTTATCGTAATCATAAAAATTATACTCTTTTTGGCATTGCAGATCCTGAGTATAACGATTACGATAATTACGTGCTAAAATTCAAGGGATTGTTTAGCTTATAGTTACAGTAATCGTTATACTGAGCATCCGCAGATTGCGCAGTGCCAAAAATAGTATCTTTTTTTGGCATTATGCCTGCTCAGTATAATGATTACAATAACGATATTAAGGGGTTGAAAATCTCCCCAATATTTTGTCAATCTATTTACTCTATTCACAAAATTTTATATTTCATTTTTGATCGAATTCATTCATAATTTTAGCACCTACTGTCCACAGTGTATATATAGAAAAGTCAACTCTTACCTTTTTCTTCTCCAATTTATATAGATTTGTGGATAGAAAGAAATAGACCACGCTACAAAATATAACCATCCAATGACCAGAGAAAATGTATCAAGCCATGCCGTTTTGAATACAGTAATCCTTAAATAAACATCATCGACACTAAAATAAAAATATATGTATAAGTAAATTAAAAGTGCGTTTACTAATATCCTTGCTTATATAAAATAAAAGTATGTTCAAAGCTTAGTAACCATTTAGTACAAAGTCACAATTAGAAAGAGATTAAAGATTATAGCGGAACCAAAGAACTTCGTACAGATTTTTATATTGGATGTAATCAAGGCCAGCCTGTCGCTAGTATTAGAACAAATTTTTTGAAAATATTTTCCCCCTTTTAATGCATCTTTTAAAACGCCTCCAAACCAAGTAATGTTGTGTATTTGAATGTATTTTAGTCCCGTATGACTTCACACAACGGTATAATTTACTTACTACTTACTATAAGTTATAATGAATATTGTTTGATTCCTTAGGTGCCTACCTCATTATTATACCAGGTGATTAGAATATGTGAAACAACCTTCTCCTTATATCTTTCGTTTTAGTGGAACAACTTATATTGTTAGTTCTATTGAATCTACATTTAAGAAGATTTCAAATTATATAGCATTTGCTATCTTTGTCATCCACCGTCTTTGAAACAGCGAAGTGTAAAATGAAGAAAAATGTTATAAAAAAACATGTTTTGTACGCAACAGCGTTCTTTGCTTATGTCAACCTGTATACCCAAACAAAAATAATTTTAAAACGTCCTGTCGTTAATTTGTCATTAAATCCGTTATTAAAATTTGCACAAGTTCTTTGCTTTGACTACAATCTTCTGTCTTGTGTTCGTTTTACCATTAATATATAGGTACGATATGTGTTAGGCTTAAAATTTTGAGTTTTTCCAGAAGTGGAAAAATATACAGGGTCTTACATTTAAAACAAGTAATTACGTAATAAGTAATAAGTATTAATAACTGATATCGAATGATATAACTACCCTGTATACTATTCACATAAAATTCCACCATATTCATTCATACTGACTTTATTAATACTGTAGTTTTCTACATAACACCAAAACACTCTGCACTCGACGCGCGTTTCGCCAACTTGGTCCAAAGTGGAAATGATAAACTGAGTTTTAATCATCTCCAGATGATGCCAACTTGCTGGCGAAACGCACGTCGAATGCAATATAGTGTTTTGATGTTATGTGGAAAACTACGTCAGTGTTTTCACACCAATAAGGTTTCAACACCCTTCAAGGGAACTGACTTTATTATTACCTAATTCTTATATAATTGTTTTATTTTTAACATGCTTAAATATCTTGATTAAAAAGTTTTGTTACCTCGGTCGGCTTTGAATAAGAAAGTACATGTCATTTATTATATATACGATTCAACTATAATCTGCCCCTATACAGTCCAATTGGCTTATTACCGGGGGTAGCGTAGCGCGATTTAACTGATAATGCTCAAACAAAAATCGGCAATCATTTTATAAATATATCATAATTAACACCACATTGTGGGTATTTTGTATTATAAGACCTAATTTAATGGTTTTTATAAAAAAAATTGGAAATAGAAATTTTAAATATATATGTTCGCATGTATGTAATTTAAAATAATTAATCTCTACTTTCTTCTAATAATAAGTTTATTTCAAACAGAATACAGACTAATAGATTAGGTGACCTTGGGTTGATACATCATCTTAAAGAATGAGATGGTACCTGTCTTGATGAGGTATCCATATCATGTTGCTTTTGCTTGCGAATTTTTTAAACTTGTTTACCTACTTTACTTACTTAATTGTTGGGTCAGAAATGTTGGCATACACTTCTGAATGTCCTGCTCCTATAGCTTCAATTTCAATAGACTGATTATTGGCGTAGTCACTTAAATTTATTCTGAGGGAACTTATGTTCACTATATCGTCATGCTGAATAATAAAGTATAAAACCGCATCCGTTTCTGATATATTTCTGAAATGTTTTAACTGTAAATTAATCAACATAGTAACAGTAAAATAATTATACTTTAAAAACAACATTCACTAAGGCCATGTTGCAGAAACTCGGAACTTACCGTATTTCCAAATGAAAGGTTTCTTTTTCGTTCAGTTTCATAGACAAGTCATGTTTAGATACACCAATATCAGAACTTGCAGTCTCGAACACTGAAAATAAGACATCTAAATTACTTGTAATTGTTGATTATTATAGATACATTTTAACCCGGTATAATAGTATTTTTCAAAAATTATTCAATCATTATATTGGTAGGAATTAATCCTACAAAGCCAGAAAAGCAATGTCCTAGTATCGTATCCTATATTTTTTATTTTCAAAAAAATATTATATGTTGGTTTAGTTTACATCCATTTACAGACGAATAGGAAAGTGTCAATGTTTATCAAAAATTATATGTACAGGGTGTCCAAAATAAGATCCTCTATCCCCTTATCTCAAAAAGTATAAAAGGTAGAGAAAAAAGTTAAATACGAAAGTTTTTTGTTTTTACCTGAATTTTTCATTTTTATAACGTTCTTGAATACAGGTTGTTCAGGTTTTCTGATCCAGGCATCAACTTTCTTTTTTTAAATGGGACACCCTATATTCAATTACGTTTTTGAATTCTCCTTAAAATTCTAGGTCGACATTGTTAAGAGTACCCTATGCCTATCATTTACCGTTACGAAGATATTAGCATTTAAAGAAAAAAATCTTTAAAAAACACCTGTTCAAAAAATCTCGGCAAAACAAATAAGACATCCAAAAAAAAAGGTAAATAGGGTTTATTTCGTAGACAATTAGACTCAGAAATTATTTCTATGAATTGATATTACCTGATTAATATACAGGGTGTTTTTGACAGATGGCTCAAACATGTATATGTTAAAAGTCCAGAAAATCGAAAATCTCTTATGGAACACCTGTGTATTATTATATTTTTGGATTCTCTATTAAATTTTAAGTTTACTATATAACGTTCCCTATTCTTATATTGCTTAGTTTTCAAGATATTGACGAAAATGTTTGGTGGGTTATTTATAAGAGACACATTTTAGGCCCTGTCTTTCTTGGCCAATATTTAAATGGTCCCAGGTATCTTAGGTAAAATATCAGGAAATGACTTCATTACAAACTTGCATTTTACATTTATTGGATGCCGAAGAAGATGCCAATGAGATCATCCATCAGATGGATGGAGTTCCATGCCACAATACTGCAGTAAAGTAAAGAATTTTATTCAGAACTATTTTGCGGAATGGATAGGGCCAAACGGGAATATCCCATGGCCGCCGAGGATCTCAGATTTAACTCCACTTGATAACTTTTTATGGGGTACATTGAAAACCTGATTTTATCAAATTCAGAGTAATAATGTTGATGATTTAAAGATTAAAATCAGGATGGAAATTGAAGCGCTCAAACAAAGTGATTGCGCTGTAAGAAAACTAGCAGTTATAGGTATACACAACATGCATAGCTGAAAATTGAGGACATATAGGACACTTGATTTAATTTATTATTTTTATTGTTATTTGTTAATTATTGTTAGTTATTTGTGGTTCAAGTTACAAACATAGATTTGTTTATATTAGTTAATTAATGAAATAATTTAAAAAAATATTAGATTTGATAAAATAATATATTCTTAATCAGTATTAAGGCACACTTACTATAATATACCAAATAATAGTAGATATAGGTATTTTTAATAATAGCCGATAATGAACATTTTTTCCACATTTTCGTCAATATCTTGAAAACTAAGCAAAATAAGAATAGGGAATGTTATATAGAGTAAGGTTAAAATTTAATAGGGAATCCAAAAATATAATAATACATAGGGTGTTTCATAAGAGATTTTCGATTTTCTGGACTTTTAACATATACATGTTTGAGCCATCTGTCAAAAACACCCTGTATATTAATCAGGTAATATTGATCCATAGAAGTAATTTCTGAGTCTAATTGTCTACGAAATAAACCCTATTTAGCTTTTTTTTGGATGTCTTACTTGTTTTGCCGAGATTTTTTGAACAGGTGTTTTTTACAGATTTTTTTCTTTAAATGCTAATATCTTCATAACGGTAAATGATAGGTATAGGATACTCTTAACAATGTCGACCTAGAATTTTAAGGAGAGTTCAAAAACGTAATTGAATATAGGGTGTCCCATTTAAAAAAAGAAAGTTGATGCCTGGATCAGAGAAACTGAACAACCTGTATTCAAGAAAGTTATAAAAATGAAAAATTCAGGTAAAAACAAAAAACTTTCGTATTTAACATTTTTCTCTATCTTTTATACTTTCTGAGATAAGGGGATAGAGGATCTTATTTTGGACACCCTGTACATATTTAAAATTAAAATATATGAAAAATTAAAAGTACTTATTAACTTAATAACGATTTAGACTTGAAAAACTTATTGAAGTAATTCATTTAAAATTTATTTTGATAACATACTATAAATATTATAATTATTCTTAAAACACTATTTTTTCATTAATTTTTTCGTTAATTTCATTAACGTTAATAAGATTATTACGGACTAATTCGGATTATTATCCTACAGATGATTAGATTTCTTAAAATAGCTCTATCTTACTTTTAATAACATTTATAGTGTACAATATACAATTAGAATTTGCATATTATGTGATTTAGAATCTCTCGTAGAATGTCGTAAATTTGAGGAAACCAATTGAACATAATATTTTTAAATGGGACACCCTGTATAATTTTACACGCTTGGGTAAAAATTTTTTTCCTGATTTCAAAAATATATATTTTTTTGACATTTGCCCTGACAGTTTTCGAAATCTTTAATATTTAATGTTTGCAATAAATCATAAAAAAATAATAAAAAATTAAAATATTAGAAAATGTTTAAATCACTAAGGCGGTTACATCGAAAATCATTAAATATTTTTTATTACTGTTCGTTTCTACTGATAAATATTTTTAATTCTTTGTATTTTTTGTATTTTTTTATGCTACTCGCTGTCGAATATTTCGAAAACTGTCACTGTAAATGTCAACAAAATATATATTTTTGAAATAAGGAAAAAAATGTTTACCCAAGCGTGTAAAATTATACAGGATGTCCCATTCAAAAATATTATGATCAACTGGTTTTCCCAAATTTACGACATGCAATTTTTTTTCGACCTAGCTAAAAGATAATACGTGAAAAACCAAACAACTTTTGGATTTAAATATTTTTTCTAACTTTCTTAATAACCCCTGTAGGGAGAGGTCAAAATATACGCGAATACCCTGTACATATTTAAAATTAAAATATATGAAAAATTAAAAGTACTTATTAACTTAATAACGATTTAGACTTGAAAAATTTATAGAAGTAATTAATTTAAAATTTATTTTGATAACATACTTATTTTAATAATTATTATATATTATATATAATTATTTTTAAAACACAATTTTTTTTAAGATTTCAGTAACATTAATAAGATTATTACGGACTAATTCAGATTATCATCTACAGGTCTATTTTAAGAAATCCTAATCATCCTACAGATGATTAGGATTTCTTAAAATAGCTCTATCTTACTTTTAATAACATTTATAGTGTACAATATACAATTAAAATTTGCATATTATATGCAAATCCAAATGAAATTTGAAACGAGGTATTGAAATTGCATAACACGTATAGGTACGTAAGTAAGTATATAAAATATATGAAATATAATACATGCCCTTAGATTTGACTATTACTGTGGAATTAATATAATATAATGAAATTAGAAAAGATTCACACAAGATGTCTCACGGTGACTACCCATTCGAATATTTCGGAGACTACTTTGATTTGAATATTGAAAATTTGGGCAATAGGGTTTTGGCCATGCCCTCCTCAATTAAAATACGAAACACTTCATGTTTTACGGGAAGTTGATGCCACCTTCGTTGCTTTAAATGAAACGCCCTGTATATTATTGCAATTTCGGATGAAGTTGACTGAATTTGATGAAGTTTCGGATGATTTCATAAAGTTTTCCTATTCCTGCACTATTTTCGAGTTTTTTATATTTTTTTTTCAAAAAAATAAGAAGGACAGTAAGAAAGATAGAGCGACAATATTCACACGAGGGATAGCTAGACCCCTAAGTTTACCACCCATACTTTCCAAGTGGCTTAATTGCATTAATTGCAGGGTCGTAGAAATTTAATACCGAGTTTAGTTGACTTCAAAATATCATAAGTTGGATTTTTCAAATGAAACATACTGCATGTTTTTCCATAGTCTGATACACAATTTTATTCTTTTTCGAACGGTACGATGGTTCCCGTTCACAGTACACCTGCGAGGATGCCTGTGAAATTCTTAAATCTTCAGAACTAGAACTTCAAAACAAGCAAGTAATCTGCCACCATGCAGTTATTTGATGTCAGTCTAATACCCACATTGATGGTTTAATTGAGTATTATTAATAAAAAAAATGGAAAATGAAAACAAGTATTCAAATGCTGATATTCCAAATTTATTATTTATTCATGGAGAATGTAACAAGATAATAAACGGAAGTTGCAGACTGTTTATAATTAATGAGAGATACCCTCATTTAGCACCAACGAGTATAGAGAGAAATTAAGAAGTCAGTTACAAATGTTACAATCATCGGTAAGACATTAAACTAACAAATATAATCTTAGTAATTAACATACTGAATAATTAATAAATAAATTTATAACAGACAAGAATGACAGTTAAAAATACTAATTGTTATGGTCGATATGACCCCAATTTAGTCTTAAATAATTGTTTATCCTTACGATAAACTCATCTGTAACCACTCCTGATATTTGCGCGGCAGACTAAGCTTCAAAAGATCTTATTCGGGCAACTAAATCTTATTTTGAATACAATTGTTGTGGAATTATTTGACATGTGGGTTTGAATTTATTGTGACATACAGGATGTTCCATTTGGAAAAACCAATTTTGATGGTTTGAAGATAACTAAACTGAGCATTAAATTTTCACTACGCTGTATGCAATTAAGCCATTTTGATAGTATACGGATGGGAAGCTTAGGGGTTTAGCTATCTCTCTGGTGAATATTGTCGCTCTATCTTTACTTCCATAGAATATACATATACTTTTAAGCTATATAGTTATTGTTCCTTTTATTTCGTTGAAAAAAATTAAATATCTCGAAAATGGCTAATTTTAGGAATAAGGGACATTTCATGAGAGTTCACCTAAAATTTTACGGAGCAAAATTGCAAAAATATACAAGTTGTTCTATCTAAAATACCGAAGGTGACGTCAACTTCCGGTGTAACCGAAAGTATGCCCGAAAACCCTATTGTCCTAATTTTCAAAATTCAACTTACAGTAGTTTCTGAAATATTCTAATGGGTGGTCATCAAACAACTTCATTCATACGATAATTTAAAAGATTGCAATAATTTAAACAACACTTTTACATTTAATTACTAAACATTTTAATATTAAATCATAATAAAAGACATTATAAATTAACTTTTGGCTTAGAGCAATATGAAATGTACATTTCCTACAGATATATTAACAAAATTAAAAATATTTTTGATAGAAATTATAAGTATTAATATTAGTTACTACTTACGTATAATTAAGGATAATAAAACAAATAATACATTTCCTCTGGTAAATACTATCTTCATGTTAAAACCTGAAAAAAAAAATGTGACTTAGAATTATCTACCACTGACTATTACTACTGGTATTTAATAATAAGGCCCATCGCACAACAACAATTATTATTATTACCATATTTATAATTCAGTTATGCACCAAATAACCACCTGTGCAAATAACTTATTCTTTACGGTCCGGTTTGTCATTTAAAGGTATGTAAACATTGATTATTTTATGTAAAAGAAGTCAAGGTATTTTTATTTACGCGACAACAGGTGGAAAATTCTAGTTGTAATTTTACGAATACAGCTGGATCTGGTGATTCAGATTCATATACCGACCCATTTTGGTAACGCGTTATTTAAAATATCTCTGAAGACCAGAAAATATCCATTTATAATGTAATCACTAGCATTAATACTTTTAACCCAATCTCTTGAATTAAGTAAAGATTAAGAAACAATTTTCAGTCTCAACAAATCTGATTTTTTGAATGGCATCATTTATTTAGTATATTATTCCATATAGGTAGAGTTGGTGGCTCAGAGTTTAGTGACTCGATCGCTTAACCCGTAGGTCGTGGGTTCGAATCCCCATTCCGCCCGATAATTTTGAATTAAATTATCTAGACGTGGATTAGACTTGTTCGCAGGGATGGGTGGTTGGCAACCATTCTGGCGATGATCTAGGATGAGAAGAATGTCCGGTTGGTGTTAAATATTTGACTGTCTCCCTAACCAAAGTTTTCCAAAATTTCCCTCATTTCAGCATTGAATGGTGGTTAGGGCTTATCAACATAAGTCGTTCCTGAGGCGCAATTGCGGCCCATTGAATAATAATATGTCACCCTTACACAAGTCTCAGACTTTCTAATCCTTATGTTTATGATTATAATAAAGGGTAGAAATGTTATTACTATATTATTATATTACCTACATTATATACATACCTACTAAATAAAGAATCCCAAGATAAAAAATAAGATTTATTAAAACTGATTTTTTTTTTTTTAACTTTAACTAGGTGTAGTATTTGGATATATTTATCCAGATCCAGGTCAGTATATACCTACATAAAAATCTTAAAATGAACAATGAACATTTTTATATTTATTATGTTGTGTTGTATTTTATTGTGTTGTGTTGGGCGTTTTAACTGTCGATAAGAGATTATGTAACACAATGAAAAGTAACTTGGTTTATCGTTCTGAAAATTTAATTTATTTTATAATTGCTTTAATATAAAAGTCGTACCTATAAGTTTTAAAACATTTTCATTTTGAATATACTTTTTTAATAATCAGAACAGTTTATTCATATAGTTGTTTAAAAATTTAATCTTCTAGTGATACTTCTGGTGCAGGCTCGGTTTCCTAAGTTTGTATAAATTCTGCAAATTCATCGACATACAGATCATTTAGAAGAGAACGATCACCCATCCAACTACTAACAGAGATAAATGTTGCTTAGCCTTCATATCACCGATATGAACACATAGCAATTTATTTATTTAAAACTCGTAATTACTTTGAAATTTATTTTAAGTACATAATTATGGTTCACATAAAAAGATTGTAATATGTATTTCCTTCCAATATTGGAACTGAATGGAAATTAGTAATATTCTTCGTTTTATTGGATTATTAGGTATTGTACCACACCTACTGTCACCAATGGCGATAATTCTGCGATTGGTTTTCTCAAACTTAATGTTGACTACACTCTGAAAATAAAACAAATAAATTTTGTAAAAATACATATCAATATTTTGTTATTTCGGATATGTCTCCATTTTGACAAATTTCGAAACACTTTTCCATTTCAGCTGTGTTCTGTTGATGGAAATAATTCCAAAACCTCGCAAGTGATTATTTTTAATAATGATTTTATTGAGAAAAACTATTTCATCTAAAATATTATTAATCTATTCTACAAAATCAAAAGAGCTTTTTGTTTTATAAATATTGGGTTCTTGAAAATGTAATGCTATTGCTTTTCAAAATGTCGTCCCTATCTTCAATTATGTTATGACTTCCACCATCTGTTGCCGGCTTGCCCCTTTCTTTCTATTTTTGATTCCCTGTACACATACGACTTCATTGAACATGAGTTGAAAGTAACCAATTTTATGGCAGTCTGTTGTTGCGGCTCATCATAAAATGAAAGTTCTTCGGTTTTTCTACACAAGGCAGTCATATTATACTGTGATATGCAGTATAATTTCACAGAACCACTCATTTTTGTTTGTAAATTTTGAAATCTTTTAAATATTTACGAGATGCATTATATGCGATTATTTATTTATAAAATATATTTGTACATTCTGTCCGTTAAAATTGCATTATGTTAATCACTAATAGAAGATAATACTTACATTAGTTGATGATGAAACATAAACAAGTCACGACACAGCAGCACACATGAGCTAAGTTGTTAATAATAATAGATAATAGATAATAAGAAGCAGAAGAGAAGAAACATAGGTACGCACTGAAAAGTGCAAAGCCAAAACCCCAGTAGTAAAAGTGATAAATATCGTCAAATATTGTGATTGTGTTGTGAGTCACATCACCATCAGCGAGCAGGACAAAGACACTAGGAGCGAATCAGCAATTTTACATATTTTATAGTGACATAGGTAGGTGCTTAGTTATTCGGTAACTCACTATACTTTTTAATTAGTCATAGAGAAATGATTGTATAAATATTTTAAAAGTTATTACTTTGTCGTGATTATGATTTCTAAATGAATAATTTTATGGTTGTATGTTCACTATTATTGTAAGGAAATAAATAAATAAACCACTGAATCTAATTAATATTTAATAAGAAACGGTGAAATTACAACCGCTGCCAAGTTAACTCCTTAACAATTGTGGTAAAAATGGCGTTGTAACCTGTGTGAAATTAGCGACTAAAATTAATAACAAAAAGTTCAGAAGTGCCCGAATATCTATTGGAGCAGTTGGAAAATATTTGACCCGCATATTGGGAATGAACTGTAACGTATATATCGCAAGGGTATTTTTTTAGCACAAAAGTTTCATCAAATCCTATAGTCTTCAAGCATGGTTTAAAGTACGACACAGATTGAGAAATCTTTATCTTCAATCATACACAGAAAATTTATCAATTTACGTTAGAAGCATTGAATTACAGTAAATTTGATAGGTACAGAAACAGTTACACCAACTCGCAAGGTCTGTAAAAGCGGTAAACAACCCCGAAATTTAAAAAATCTTTGCCTACACTCAATTTAACTCGCAGGTTCTATATTATAATGTATTTACCACATAAAAAAATTCATCAACTCGCAACTTCTGTAAGGTTAGTAAAATATGCCCAAAATATAGAAACATCGTTCGTTATTTTCAGTCACACGCAGAAAATTCTTAAATTATTGGAAGAAGCTTTGAATTGTCATCAACTCGCACTTCTGTAAGAGTACTTAAATATCTCCGAATATAAAGAAAATACAGAAATACATACAGAAATTTCTTAAATTGTTGTAAGAAGCTTTGAATTGTCATCAACTCGCACTTCTGTAAGAGTACTAAAATATCTCCGAATATAAAGAAAATACAGAAATACATACAGAAATTTCTTAAATTGTTGTAAGAAGCTTTGAATTGTTGTGTACTTACTATACAGGAAAAATTGTATTAACTCGCAACTTTTGCATAGTCATCCTAGTATTGGATTATCTATTATAAGTTTATGAGCTTATTGGTGTCTCCATAATTTTTTAGACGCATACGTCTTCGAAGCATGATATTTCTTGTGTCTGTTGCCATTACACCATACTGCACTATACATGTGCATCATTTTAAATGCGACATCTATTTATTATCCTTGAATATCATACAGTTACATAGATTTTTAATTGTAATATAATATTGTTTTTACTTGTTTGTTTCCCTTGACCAAACATTCACTGTTAATTATAACTATTTGTAACTATCTATCTATACATATACAGTTGAATATAAAACTATCCGGTCCACAAGGTGGTATACAATTTAATAGTAAGTATAAAGCTACGATTCTGCCCTAAACCTTGAACTCAGTCGGAGTTAATATCAGAGAATCTAATTTAATTAAAGTCAAAAAAAATTAAAGGAGGTTCATTCCAATATGTATACGTACCTAAAATCTTTAATAAAGAATTTATAATAACCATTGTATCTAAACAAGCAATCATTTATAATATCTCATTGATTCTGACTTGATTACCTACTTAGGTATAGGCAAAGTCTACATTATGTAGATTTTGGTATAGGCTTATATAAAACATAATTTATTTCAACTCGATTTCAACACAATTTCTTATTAAACCACGTATTTCTTATTACCATGATAATTTCATTCATCTGCTTTCGTGACGGTTTTCAAGATCAACCACTTATCACAGGTTTACGGTGATTCCACGGCTAATTCGTCTTTTCTATTTATTCTGTGGAGAAATCTAAAAACGGAACAAAGAGTGTATTACAAGTGTAATACTTAATAGTTATTTAATTTTTGATTCGACCAATACTTTCTGGTTATCTTATTTTTATTTATTTGCTTTTTTACAGTGCACTGTTTTAATTATTAAACAGAGACTGAGATTTCTGTGAAATAGGTGGCGACATTTTATTAATTTGTAGGCCACACAAGCACGACTTTGTTGAATTTCCATCCTGGTTTATATGCAGAGTTGGTTGCCAATTCATATCTTCTTAAAAAACCTTATAGCCGAGTCATCGTTGGGTCCGCCAGAGATCGACAACGCTCCTACCTCTATATTCAAAGACCAATTATAGTACAATAATAAGTACTAGTAATATTGAACAAGGAAATACTTTAACATTATCATCTACTTGTGTCCATAGAACTTGTACGAGTTATATTCCTTCCTATTTTTTTAGGAAAATTGATATTTTTTACTGATTTTTTCTTTACCGTATTTTTTTGGATATTTAAGTACATATCTTTGGAATAAGTTGATATAAAAATGTATCTTATTAATAACTTTTTTAAACTACCAGTGATGTTAACCTTATAATTTTATCATTTTGTTACCCTCATAAATTAAGGAAGCTTACAATATGAGAAATCTGTTCATATCTCAAAATTACTTAATTCCAGATAACTCTATAACTTCGACAAAAAATCTGTATGAATTAGGAACTGATTACTTTTTTTAGTTCAATAAATCAAAGTACCGACGTAATATTTATATGGAAACCAATAGATATACTATTTTATAATTACTATATGTACTATGTAAATTATATTTAGGATAGGATTAGGTATACGTTGGACAGTTAAAATCGTATTCTTTGTCTGTAGTACTGTAGTATTCGAACTAAAAAAAATATGAGACTAATGTTTAAACATCAGTACAGTACCTATACTCAAATATCAAACGATTTTTAATTAAATTGTTTACTCTTAGATCCAGGCTTGGTCGCAGGGATGGGTTGGCAACCATCCTGGCGATGGTCTAGGATGGGAAGAATAGCAACTTGGTGTTAATGTGAGAGATTAAAATCAGTTGATGCTTGACTATCCCCTTAACTAATGAGGTTTTCCAGGTTTCCCTCATTCCAGCACTGAATGGTGGTTAGGGCCTACCAACGCAAGTCGTTCCTGAGGCGCAAATGCGGGCATGCCGCCTCCTCTCCCACACAAGTCTCAATATTATGGTTACATTTGTTTTAACATAAAAAATATTATTTCTTCGACTAGGGATTTCACCACACTTCTGAAACTAAAAATAAACCCTTGGGCCATATACCCAAAACGAAAAATAATTCTTTTACATTGAAAAAGCATAAGATAAAAACATGTTTTAACTACTCATTAATACGTGCATATTTATATTTTATTGGTGCTTTAAATGGTCAATGCCAAAATATTAAAAATATAGCGTAACATTGTTTCTTAACATAATACAAGTATTCACGTTTTATGTCAAAATATTCAACAAAACAGAACGCGACAGTTTCTATTAACATTTTCTAAAATAGAGTTGCATAAGTAAACTACGTGGATTGCATTTTTAATTCGATATTTCAAGGAAAGGTTTACTAAATTATATAAAATAGAACTTGACCTACATGGTTATGGATGGAAGAAGTAAAACATTTGTAAGTACATAATAGAAGCAATCAAGAAAAGCTATTGAACATTTATCTATTTTGCATGAGCATGCACATAGTTGATACACTAGATATACGGGAAAATCCAGAATGCAAGAATTCCGTAACATTTGTTAGATGTTACAGCTTTGATTTGACTTAATGTTTCTACATCAAGTAGGGGAAGAGCGGGCAAAACGGATACACGAGGCATAACGGATCATTACAAAATATTTTTAGAGGATAATTTGTCACTATTGCCAACATTGTCAGGGTAACTAGCGCCATTCAACGACATAAATTTATGTTGCTTCGAGTGCCATCATCAATTCAAGGTAAACATAATAAATATTTTGTGTTTTAACTAATCCAAAATACTAAAATAGGCTATAGGTGAAGCAGTTCTAGTAGGTTTTCTAATTGCATGATATGATTAATAGATACACGCTTGGTTTCATTGGGATTTCAGCTATAATTTAGACACTAAAACAGTTAGGTTATGTAAACTTAAAGTAAACCGGGAATTTTAAATGTAAATAAGTTGCATCCCGGGCAAAACGGATCGGGCAAAAGGAATCAAGATCCTTTTTGCCCGAATTATATGATCCGTTTTGCCCGATAGAATATTATTTGTTTTTAGAACTGTGTTTCTTTAACACATGATGTTCAATTATAAGAGAACGACACAAACGGGTCTTGGATGGGACGAAGGAAAAATGTCATCTGCTTTAAGAGCAATAGAAAACAAAGAAATTAGCTTACGCCAAGCTAGTAGAACTTTTAACATACCATTTAACGACCTTACAACGTCACACTAAATCTGTAAAACAAAACAAAAATTGGGCAGGTTTGGCAAAAATGGCAAAAGACTCATCCAGGGTTGCATGTTACATTTTATGATATAGGTTCAATCTTTTGCGAAGCATATTTAAAATGCTTCACCAAACAATGCCATTAAGGGCTTCGAGAAAACAGGCATTTCTAGCTGCAACATTAATGTGTTTGATGAAGCTGACTTTTTACCCTCCATGGTGACCGATAATTCCATTAATGAAGATGTGACCAGTATAACAAACATTGATATAAATTCACCAGGAACTTCTTCTGATTATTCCAAAAATCGACCAGAGCAAAGAACACCTCCTCCCGTACCCACTGAAAATATTTGTTTGTCTCAAGGATATAATCCAAAACCTGATAGTCATCAAGAAATGGTCTCAAATCTTACCGAAATACGATCGCCGTTCTTCGCAATGCAAAGGGAAAAGTCAGAAATCAGGGAAATTCTAACATCAACTCCTGTGAAGGAAGAAATTAAAACTTCCACTAAAAATAAAGTTAATTTGAATGCACAAAACACAGTCAAAGAGCCTGATAGAGGGTATCTCTACCAGCCAGACCTTTGGGTACCAGAGGGTAGCCAAAGAGAGGGTATCTAGACTTTAAATATTGGTAGAGTAAAACGAAAAGTTGAAAATACAACCCCTTAAGATGCCTAAACCACCATCCCCTGCAAAAACTTGTCCTGATGAGGAGTCGGTAGAGTGTGTTTTATGTGGCGATATTTTTGGTAACTCCCAACCTGGTGAGAATTGGGTTCAGTGCAATTTCTGCAGCCGATGGGCACATGTTCGGACTATAAAACGGGAATTTATATTTGCGACTGTTGCAAAACTGACGTACTAAGTAAGAGAAAATAAATATATAGATTTGTATTTTAAAAGTATGTTTTAAGACCCGCTTACCTTATGTTATTCTAAATACTGTTGATTTACATTAGAATAGGTAGGCACATTTTAGCATAAGCTGTTTTTTATTTTTTAATATGATACTTTTATCGCTGTTTACAATAAAAAAATATTATAAAACTTTTTTTTCGTTTATTACTTCTATTTGCCCCTTCATAAGTATATTATGATTCTTTTTGCCCGACTTTGTGATCCGTTTTACCCATATGGGTCGGGCAAAAAGAATCGAAGGCATTCTTCCATTTTCATTGAAATAACTTTTTTTTATTGCGAAATTATTCAAAAAGTATTTTTAATACTATACTTAGATTGTTGATAGATATCACAGTCTTTGTTATTTATAGAAATACTAAAAATTGGCTTCAGCAAGCAACCTCAAACTAAAGTGATCCTGGCTGCCCGCCTTTCCCCTAGATACTTGATACAATTTTTTGTGGAGAGTTGAATCCATACAAATTATTAAAAGTACACCTAAATATTTGTTCGATCTAACCCCTCTCTACCAAGTGAAACTATATAAGTACAGTAATTCTGTATCAGTAAATGACTATACATATTTGAACAACTCAATGTGGCTAACCAGGTGCTCCACTTAAGACTATTGGAATCAAAAACTCTTGAGGATATAATAAAGAGGTGAACTGTAATGTTTTGAGGTGCAGAATAGCCCCCAATAAAATATTACACATTTTTTTACAGAATTAATTATTTCACGCATATGGGTAAATTTATATTTGTGTGAGCATATTTTGATAGTAAGGAATATGCACAAGTGTAAAGGAGGTTTAATAATTTTCAATGTATTAAGCCACAAGAACTTCGTTTGCTTGTTACTTTATTTATTTTCATCACACCTCAAAAATATTATCATTAACTATCTTGCCTTTTAAAGGTAGATATCAATTTATTTGTCAGGGATGGATGTCCCCGAATCTGCAAAAATATAGGATCCTATTAAGGAAAAACTAATGCCTACGTCCTATAAGATGAAGGGTGGAGAATTGCCTTATGTATAAAATATTGCAATTTTACTTTTTTACTGTGCCCCTAAGTGTAGTTTTATTACATCCAATCGTCTTTCAATCGTCAATTTATAAATTTATGAATTATAGCCAATATATATTTTATGAAATATCATAAATAATAACTAGTGCCAGATTTTTAATTCGATAATCTTTTATATGGCAGTTGGAATGTAATACATATTTTACAGCCCAAACAACGTAATTTAATCACAATATCTTTATAAAATGTAAGGTGATTGAGAATAACGATAACTCATGTAATATATGTATAAAAATAGCCCTGAAGAAATATGTAATTGGTATTAGTAGTGGTGAGAAACACACCGTAGTGCCCTCTTTGGGTCTTTGCTTAGTCGGGGCACGTTGTCCGTGGAGTAGTTGTTTTCGGCATCTCCTTCAGATATGTAATTGGTATTGTTATTAAATAGATAATACGAACAGTGTATAGATTCATTTACAACAATAGTATATTATCCTATAAGGAACAGAAATGCGTTATTTTGGCAGAGGTGCAATTTGAAGCCCCAGGGGGAAGCCAGAGGGCTACAATGCACCGAGGACAAAATAGCATTTCTCCCGAATGGTATATACTATTTTTTCCACGGTCTCATTAACTTAAAAACACATATTTTGTTATTATGAAGTAAGTAGCACCAGAATTATTGTATTCGGATTTGAGCATTTATTTAGTAGTCGTTGAGTTATTGTCATAACTACAAAATAAACAAACAAAACGAATTGTCAAATTAAGATGTTAGTTTGGTTTAGTTTACAGTTTGTTTAGTGCACAATGAATAATTGTGAGTCGGAAGAGATTGTGGAGGCTGCAAATATTGCAATAAGCAATTTGTTACCTACGAAGTCAAGATCTTTATACGATATAGCTTACAATCGGTTCAAAACGTGGTGCGCCGAGAAAAATATTCAAGTATACAGCGAGAATGTTTTGTTGGCATACTTCAGTGAAAATGCAAAGAATTACAAGTCTTCCACATTATGGGCGCAATATTCTATGGTTAAGTCATGCTTGATAATTTACGACAACATAGATATAAGCAAATTCCCCAAACTGATCGCATTTTTGAAAAGAACCGGTGACGGATATCAAGCGAAAAAATCGAAAATATTAACAAAGGGTGAAATCGACCGTTTTCTATCAACTGCAGATGACAAAGAATTCATGATTAAGGTAAGATTACTTTTGTTGTTAGGTATTTCAATTATTTAGTATTTTGATTTTTTATAGGTTGTATTAATTCTGGGGATTGCCGGAGCTTGTCGAACTGATGAACTAGTCAATTTAACTGTAGATGATATTGAGGATGTAGGCTCATCCTTGATTGTAAAAATTCCAAACACTAAGACAAAGATTCCACGAACCTTTGTGGTTACCGATGTGGGAAATATGCTTGAATTGTATCGAAAATACCTGTCCCTTCGTTCTCCCCACGTCAAGCATAAGCGCCTTTTTTTGTACTACAAAGCAGGAAAATGTAGTTCGCAGCCAGTTGGCAAGAATACCATCGGAAAAATTCCTAGTGTAGTAGCTTCGTATTTAAAATTACCTGATGGTGCATGTTATACTGGTCACTGCTTACGAAGATCTTCAGCGACATTACTGGCAGATGCTGGTGTGGATATCACGACAATAAAGCGTCATGCTGGTTGGAAATCAACGACAGTCGCTGAGGGTTATGTCGAGAACTCCATTGAAAATAAGACCAAAATTGCTAATCACGTTTTAGTAGGTACCACCACTAGCGCAATCACAAAAACTTTAAATGTAAGCGAAAGTAATATTCCTTCTAATATTAATTTTGAAAATTGTACAAATGTTACATTTAATTTAAATGTCAATAAATAATTTCAATGTTACCTTTTTTTTTGCATGAAAAACGTTCTCCATAATGTAAACTCCCTTGGGAGCATTATACTCCCTTGGGAATAATCGACTACTTCTGTTTCAATTTTGATGTCATAGAAACTGATTTCTACTCCCGACCGTGGAAAAATATTTTTTCTAACAATACATATGAAAATTACATTTTACTCGTTCAATTTAAAGCAGAAAATAGGCGTTTGTGTCACAAGTGATTGTTTTCATTCTTTTTGTAACGAATGCCTTATCACTTGTGTACTACTTACATAACTTTTACTAAAGATGATCTGAACCAAATACTAATAACTCTTTTCACACAGTAAAAGAAGTTTTCATACATAAAAAAAAAGAAAAAGAAGGCAGAAGAAAAAGGAGAGAAGAAAAATCTTTAACTATTACCTAATAAATATTTTTCGAAAACTTAATTTGGAAGAACTATAGCAGTACAGATAGTATTTAAATTTTTAAAACTGATTAATATTTTGGATATTTTGGATAACATTTTATACCATTTTTATACCACTTCATTTTTTTATTATTGTATTTTTTTATTTTGCCAACTACCGCTGGTATTGAAAAATATACTTTTTGTTGCACTCCGAAGTAACAGGAAAAATTATACTACTAAACTACTACTAAACTATGATAACTATAATAGATTCCTCGGTGTTGTTTACATATCACAAGAACAGCAAGACATTTAACTAAAGTTTGAAATATACACAGGGCTTTTACTTTTTAGGTGGATAATTCTACACCAAAAATCATTAATATCTCCATCTCCATGGAAGTCGCTACATCATTCATCGAGACCAACCACCACTGACCGGTTTCGCGCTTATTTGCGCTCACCAGAGTGCCATAGGTAGTGGACTCGATGAACGATGCTGTGACGTGATTGCCGAATGGGCATCGTGAATGTTCGTAGTGGTGAGAAACACTATAATGGCGCCTACGGAAAAGCAGGTCACTATTTGTCTGTCAGTTTGACAATAATTATCAGACGGATAGTAGCATAGACCCTAAGAGGGCACTACGATGTGTTTCACACCACTACTAATAAGATTTTTTATTTGAAACACTATTATATAATTTACTCTTTCAATAAGTAATAAACTTTCAATACTTTTGGTGTTCGTAGCTCGTGTCGATATTTAGACCAAGAGCTTGATTTGCAATTTGCAATAGTTTTTAATTGTACCATTTGTACCATTGATGTAATTGTACCATTGATCCTGGAATATGTCTGAGTCCCGCAGCAGTCCTCAAACATTCACAGTGGTGCACACTGCAAATGTTAGTAAATAAAAAATCAAACTAAAGTTTATAGTCCTTTTCTTTTTAGTATATTTGTTTTTTATAAGTAAAAATTCAATGTAGTATGCTATCCATCTGTAACTAATTATAATTCAAAATCATATTTATTTACAATAGAGAAATCAGGAGACGATAAAAACATAAGTTGTCATTTAAACAAATGATGTTGGTATTCATTTACTTTTTATGACAAAGATATTGGACATCTTAGGTGACCACGGTGTTTTATAAAAATATTGTAGACATTAGATTATTGCGGCATTTTATTCTAATCCATTATAAGGAGGCTATTCATGCATGTAATTAAATTATACTTCGGAGGCATTGTTCTTATTGTATCTCTGGTAAAAACCATGTAAATTTAATGAAGAGATCTAGATTATGTTTCGCAGCAGAAAGACTCTAAAGAAGAAAAATACAATAATACAACGAAAACAATAATGATTATTAAATTCGTAAAATTAAATCTATTTAATGTGCGATCAAGACTTAGTTTTTTACTCTCATAACAAGTGAAAAAATAACAGGAAGGGGAAAAAATGGGTATAAGATGTAAGAAAATGTATCAATTAACCCCTAGGTTATATCATGTTTATGTTTCCACCTATTTACCAGTAAAAAGAGTTCTACAGTTTTACCCAATTCGTACAAATTCTGGTCGTATGTCACTGGTAAATATAACTTATTTAATTTTACTATTTGTGCGCTCGGTTTTCCCCTTTCTTATAAAGAAAAAACTGCCACTTTACTTTAAGAAATGTATTTTGATTCGATATGTAAATTACATGGTTGCTGCGAATCTCTCTTGCAACTGCCTCGATACAAATACAAACTTCCCTTTTTTTACTTTGTTTTATCTGTAGGGAACGCGACAAAATGATCAACAGAACCGTTACACATAAAATGGAATAATCCTGAGAATGAAATGTACATTGATTTGTAACGGTTTTAACGACTATTTTTAACGGAAATTTTATAAATGAATCATTAGAACATTGGATAAATAATTGACATATAATATAAAACAGAAGTAACATTATCTAAGCGCTAATAACAAGGTTAGTCTGTAGTTATTTTCATTATAGTGCTACAATTGTGATTGTACACTATTATTATAACAACTTTTTAAAAACCTATTTATTATTCTTTACTTATTAACCTATATATTATGATAATTTGAACCAAACTCATTTATATACTAAATTATTATATTAGGTGTAACATGGGGTTTAATTTAATGGTTAATTTTTTAAATAGCTCAGAAGGCGTAAAGTTTTAAATATAATATTACACCACTCCCATTCTATTGCTTCGAATAATATACTTATGTCGGCTAAGCTAGTAAATTAAAACCCCTAGCTCTCCCCGTAAGGTTTCATGTAACTATATCAGGATTTCCACCAAATTATGCAACTCAAATTCACTGACTTTTTCAGGAGTTCCAAGGTCAAAAATAGAAAAAATCCCTTTATGCTTAATATAAAAAAACATTTTTTTATTGTTGTATTTATTGTTTTGGGAAAAGTGTGAGAAAGGTAACATTTATACATAGTGTTAAAACCACTTTTCAAAATTCACAGTTTTATTAAAAAAAATATATAAGGTACAGGAAGAGATAATTTTACAAGTGCTCGGGACGGAGGTCGAACGCTATATATATCCCGTCTTTACTACGTGACCGGCAATATCAGCCGTCCTAAACTATTTATTGTTATTATGACAGGATTATAAACATTGCTATGAATGGCAAAATTCGGAAACTTAGCATTGAGATATCCTTGACCTCTAACATTCGGCCATCCTGACCAAGGCACGTCCCGGGCCTGTCTGCCATGCCACCTAAACAGAAAGAAAACGGCGGCAACAACTTGTTCTATTACAAACAATAAATAAAATATACAAGCTAACAATTACATGATATTCAAACAAGATTAAACTTATACAAAATAATGGTTTCAACAAGGATTATCTGGTGGTCTCAACAGAGGTTAATCTGGAGCAGCTTCTCAACAGGAATTACTCTGGAGTGGCTATACCTCAACAGAAATCCGGAGTACTCAAACATAATTTAATTCTCAACATAACTCTCAAAGTAGTGAACTCCACAGGGCTTGAGTCTGGAGTGACAGCTGTGGACTCGACAGGCGTCAGCTTTGGAGTCAACAGGGGCTCAACAGGAGTTACTCTGGAGCAAAAACTGATCTCAACAAGGACGCTCTGAAGTCACAACTAAGGCTCATCTCTCAACAGTAGTTTGACCCTGGCGTTCTTAATTATCCATTAAACCATAAAGCTATTTCAGAGTACAAAGACAATCACCAATCACTGCGCACAGTTCAGAGGCCATATTAAAATCAATATTATAAGTGTTGGGATCCCATAAACATAAAATAATCATAAACAAATCATCAACCATCTGGTTGCATAATCATAAAAAAGAAGTAATGGCATAACTGCAACAGTGGCAAAATATAAGCATAAAAATATACAGTAAAACAAAGAGAACTCATCAAAAGAAATAATGGTAGTTAAACAGTGAGTCAAGATTATTTGAGTACTCACCCTTAAGTAACTTTATGAGTTCGAAATAACTTCAATCTATCACTTGCAACTACCCCTCGAAAACGTCTACGGTCCTTGGATAGGGTTTGGACTCTGTAACGGTCATTTGGTAAGACTTGCATCACTCGAACTGGGCCAATGTATTTTTGCACGAGTTTACCACTTGATAAACCCTGAATAAGTGGTGTTTTCTTTACCAAAACCATGTCGCCTTCATTAAATATAGTTGCAGCTAACCGATTTTTGTTGTAACGAATCGTCATTAGACGCGCAGTTTCATTAATATTGTCTAAAGCTTTAGCTCTATTAACCTTAAGGCTTTCTAATCTATCTGTCATCGCGGTCACTGTTACCAAATCAACATCGTACCTAAGTCGCGGGCGGAATCCGTATAAAAGTTCAGACGGTGCTTTACCCGTCGTGGAGTTTACACATGTATTAATGCCACACTGCACATCCTGAATCTTTTCCTCCCAAGAATTTTGATCACTTCCAACAGAAGCTGTTAAAGCATTAAGAATCGTCCTATTAAATCTTTCCACCTGACCATTGCTTCTTGGACTTGCGATGGCGTTCAATACATGTTTGATATTTTCTGACTTGCAAAAATTAGCCATTTCTTTACTTGTAAAGCCCTTCCCGCGATCTGTTATTATGCGCGATGGATTTCCGCAGAATTTTATTAGGGTTTTCAAACAGTTGATAACTGGTTTTGAACTAGTGTTCTGGACAGGTTCCAACCATGCAAATTTAGTAAATGCGTCCACTACGACTAGTAAATAACTATTTCCATTATTACTTTTGCAGAAGGGTCCTAAATGGTCTAGATGTAGTGTGTGAAAAGGCTTATCAACCTTTTGTATTGGGTGTAAATGACCACGTCTCCTTCCAGTTGGTGTTTTTGAACACAAGCATGGAATGCAAGAGTTTACATACTTTGTCACAAAATCTTTCATTTGCAAGAACCAATATTTTCGACTAATAGCTTCCAATGTTCGTTTCAAGCCAGGGTGACCTTTTTCGTCGTGATACTGCTTAACCAACCCCCATCGAATATCTTTGGGAACAAATAGTTTAGTTTCATTATTAATTATCTTGCAAATTTTATCTTCGATTAATTTGTACGAGCTATCTGCGGTATTTTCATTAAGTTGTCGTTTTATTAGTTGACATTCATCATCTTGAGACTGGGCACACTGCAGCCAATCAGATTCGTATATGAAATTGATGGCGATCGGTTTTCTGCTAAGAGCATCCACATGTCGCATCTGGGTACCCGATCGATAAACCACGTCAAAATTGTATTCTTGCAGTTCTAACCACCACCTCCCAATTCGAGGGGTTAAATCTCTTTTGGTCCATGTCAGCCTCAGAGCATTACAGTCGGTCACCACAGTGAACTTCTTACCATAGAGATAATTTCGAAATTTACGAACACCAACAACAACAGCCAAAGTATCTAACTCATAGCTGTGGTATGCTGCTTCACATTTGGATGTTTGTTGACTCATGTACGCCACAACTTTTAATTGTCCATTTATTTGTTTTTATAGTAACATGGCTCCCAATCCATCCTTACTTGCGTCTGTATGGAGTTCTGTTTCTAACTCCGGGTTATATAGAGCCAAAACTGGGTCTCGGCTTAATTCTGCTTTAAGTAAATTAAAAGCTTTCTCTTGCAGCTCGCCCCAAGTCCAGACGGTTGCCACTTTTGTTAACAACGTAAGTGGTTTCGCTTTTCTTGCGTAGTCTTTGATGTACTTACGGAAGTACGAAGTTAAACCCAGAAATTTTCTGACATCATGAACATTTTTCAATTTAGGAAAGTTTAGAACCGCTTCAACCTTTTGGGGTGTTGGTTTAATTTCTCCGTGACTAATCAAAGACCCAAGGTATTCAACTTCTGGTCGAAGAAAAGTACATTTCTTTTTATTAAGAGTTATCCCTGCTTTTTCAAATACTTCCAAAACCGTCTCTAGTCTCTGCAATCCCTCTTCCACTCCTCTTGCTACAATTAAAATATCATCAAGATATGCAAAAGCATAAGAAAACCTTAAAGGCCCAAGGATTTCATTAACAGCTCTTTGAAAGACTGATGGGGCATTACACAAACCAAATGGAACACGCTTGTACTGGTAATGCCCATCCGGAGTTATAAATGCAGTATATGGTCTACTTTCCTTTGCAACACGTAGTTGATGGTACCCTGAGGCCATATCCAAGGTCGTGAAACATGTGTTTCCTGCTAGACGTTCCAACTGATCCTCAATTCGAGGCAAAGGATATAGATCTTTCTCTGTTATGGCATTAAGTCGTCGGTAGTCCACGCACATCCGTAGCTCACCAGATTTTTTTCTTACTAGCAGGATGGGACTAGCGTATTCTGACACAGTTGGCTCAATGATATCGCTATTCAGAAGGTCAGCAATAATATTACGCACTACTTCCCTTTCATGGTAGGACAATCGGTAAGGTCGATAAGAGACAGGTATAGTACTTGTTAATGTTATTTTCATCTCAACAGAAACGTTACCTAATTTCGAATTGTTAACAGCAAAACATCTTCTGTATTTTTGTAACAGACTATCTAAACGCGAATTCTCGTCTTTAGTTAAGAACGAAGGTTGTTCAGGTACTTCAGTCATATCAGGATCAACAGATTCTGTAGACTGCCTCGAAAGGATTCCCCGTGCCAAACAACGTCCCTCTTTCAAGACTACGTTCGCACGACTAATGTTCAATATTGTTAATATTCCTAGATTGTTACAAAATCGCACTGTTTTATCAGGAACAATAATATGCGATCCATTATGATTTTGTTCAGAAAACACTGGAATCACCTCACCATTAATTACGTCTGCTTTAACAACAATTTGGTTGACACCAGGTTGGATTGTCGTGGTTTGCTCGGAATAAATTTTCCTTTTAGCACTAATTTCTTCGACGTGAAATGGCATGTCGTTTTCTTCATAAAAATTCAATTTATTTGCTGTCTTGACAACGTACATATTTGCCGACTCGGTAAATGGACGCCCAATTAATAAATCAAATGTCTGACATGTGTTTTCAACAACATAAATTGGTACTTCACGCGTTACATTGTCCACTGTCAGATGTGTCGTTACTTGACCCAAAGTTCGTACAATTGCGCCGCCATAACCCTGGATAACGATATTTTTATTCTTATCGATAGATAACTTTAAAGCTAGAGCTTTCTCCAATTTTAGTAGATTACATGCACTGCCAAAGTCTATATAAGCCGACATAGGTTCATTATTTACTTTTACATGTACATGAAATTTAGCGTCATCTTCAGTGACTAAATTTATTTTAGCTGCAGACGTAGTATCGTTCTTTGATTTTAATTTAAAACAGTTGTCCCGATTATGTCCAGGTTTCTTACAGTAACTACAGAGGCTATTATTTGTCGAAAAGCAATTAATTGCCCGATGTCCCGGTTTACCACATTTAAAACAATTTTTATTTGTTTGCCGATGCCTGCTATCATGTTTCATAACATGTTGACGTTTTAAATGAGATCGTTCACTACTTGTGCTTGAGCTTGAGATGACGCAATTTGTTTCAGTTAGAAACCGCAACAAACTTTTCGTAGTTTTGCAGTCTGCTGCGTGGGCACTTGCTTTAACCAGATTATTGTTTATAGTAGAAACAATTACATCAGCAATAACTTGGTCTGGAAGATTACAATGTTTTCCTACTCGCAGTTTATCATAATAGAACGAAACTAAATCTTGATTCGGTCTCCGCTCAACGGTAACAAAATCCTTTAGTTTTAATGCAATCCCTTTGTCAACTGGAAAAGCCGCTTTTAACTCATTTTCCCATTCTAGCCAAGTAGAAAACGTTTCAGTTTGGCATTCGTACCATGATTTAGCGTGGCCCGAAAGACGTGCAATAGTACAGAATATTTTTGCATTATCATCCCAATTATATAACTTGCCCACGGAATTAATTTTATCGATCCATTTGTCTACAGTCATTCCTTCAATCGAACCGTCAAATAATGGTATCAGTTCCAAGCGACCTACATACTGCGATGTGTGTAAACCACGTCCTTGTAAATTATTAGGTGCCGCGGTTGTTTGTTGTGATAAGGATGTTTGGGCCGACAAAGAAAGTCCAGGTTGCCCGACAGTGACATTGATGGGCGGCGGCGGCGTGTACGAGCGCGACGTACTCGGCACCGCTGCCGCGGATATTTCGGGGATCGCAATAGCTAACCCGCGAGAGCCTGAATCTGCGATGCTCGCAGATGATTCACGAAACAATGTTTCTAAATAGTCCAGTCTTTTCCGCAAACTCTGGTAATCTTTCTCGCGACGGCTACGAAAACGAGATCGAGAACGCCGTGTACTATGATTCCTGCGTTCACTCATTGTCTCAATGTTATAAAAACAACGAGGTACAACAAATAAAAGACAGACAGATAAGCCAGATAAAGGTTTAGGTACTCACCACCGTGGTAATGCAGTTAATGTTACACACGGCACTCGATAGCACTAATCACACCAAAACACGTCCAAAAGGGCACTAATGCATCCCACTTCTGAATTGTTAAAACCACTTTTCAAAATTCACAGTTTTATTAAAAAAAAATATATAAGGTACAGGAAGAGATAATTTTACAAGTGCTCGGGACGGAGGTCGAACGCTATATATATCCCGTCTTTACTACGTGACCGGCAATATCAGCCGTCCTAAACTATTTATTGTTATTATGACAGGATTATAAACATTGCTATGAATGGCAAAATTCGGAAACTTAGCATTGAGATATCCTTGACCTCTAACAATAGTAACACATTAAATTTGTGCCTTATGTAGTCACCAAATGTATTCTACGATGCAATTTGAAGTACTAAAATTATGCATATACAGGTGATTCGGAAAAAAATGGATTTATTAAAGAGCACAGAAGAAAAACAGTTTTTATACATTTTGTATAGTATTACCTAAATTTCATTCTTTTTTGTTTCCTCTACATATAAATTAAACACGTTCGCAATTTTAACAAGTATTTCATAAATCCAATTTTGATTTTATAATAATTTTTAAAAAATCCCAAATTTTTCATAATTTTATAACAAATTACTTGACATTTTTCAACTGTTGGGATTTCCTGATTTTTCCCGGTTTTCAGGAAGGTTGGTGAGAACCCTGCATATATTTTTGATACCCAATTCATTGCAGCAGCAATTTTATTAAAATGTCTTTTCGCTTTTGCATTACGTCTAGATTGCCTAGTCTGTCATAATATAAATACAAAAAAAAAATGATTGCAGCTGACTCCTTTTTTTTGAGAATTAAAATTAGCGTATAGCTGAAAAAATTGGAACGAAAATATATTGTACAGACTTTTTAAAATATATTAAGTAATTAATTAAAAAATAAATTTAATAAGCATAAGGGCGTTCATTATTTATTTTTTATTTTTCAACTTGTTATTTTATTAGGTAGGTACTCGCAAAATGTCTTTGAGAAACGTCAAAGTAAAACCATACTTCACTTATTTATTCCAACTTCTTCCTGGATCTTAAAAGAGAAATTTTATAAGAAATGTACAAGCTGAGTAAATACTTGATATTATAAAATCTAGAAATAAAGACTATGTACATATTATTCATGGTTAGAATCAGTCGAGGAAGTGAAGATTAAGCAGTAAAACAATTTGTGGTCGGTGTTTTTGTGAAATAACTGCATCATTAATTTCCATTTAACATTAATGTAAGAAAAAATTGTGGTGTCGTTTCAGTGGCTTCGAAATGGTTTGAAATATATCTAGATGAACTGTTTACTGTGACGAAAATGCGTTTTTGTTGTGACTTACAAATTACTGTGTTGTGGATTACAGAAGATACAAAAACAATATCATTTCAAACCTTGACTGATTCGGTTTAAACATCGGAATGAGTTGATTCATGAAAATAGTATGTTTCCTTAGATCTTCATTAGGAATTACTATCCAACAGGACCATCGAGTCGGTGGCTCAGAATTTAGTGTCTCGATGGGTTAACCCAGAGGTCGTGGGTTAGAATTCGCATTCCGCTGGACCATTTTTAAATCAACTGTCTACTCGTATAGGCCTGTTCGCAGGGATGGGTTGACAACACAGATTTAATATCCTTCGGACAAGATGGGTAACAGCCTATTTAAAAGCATTGGAACAAAGTGGCACAATCATGGGATAGAAATACGTGAGAATACGTAGAGAAAGTTTATGAGGGATAGAGATCTCCATAGGCGTCCAAAGCTATTTTTTTTGGAATTAACTTTAAATTTAATTATGCCATATGTATATTATTTTTAATTTAATTGGAATAACATTGATATTTGAAGAGAACATGAATTGTTGACTAAACCAATCCAAAAACTCAGGATTGTTATAAGGAATACTACAAAATACAAATTAAAAATAAAATGTCGTAAAAACTATTTTAGCCTGACCTCCGCCACTGGTACATTCTCTTTTCAGTTTGTTTACTTACCGATCAAATAATAAACAATCCCCTGGTTTTCCTCTTTACTTGCAAACTATACACTTTGTTGGTCATTATAAGCACTAAATAATAAATATCAAAAGTTTTTAGAAGGATTTTATCAAATAATATCACTTGGAAACACCGAAACACTAGACAAAAATACGACTCACCACCAAGAAAACAAGCGTAACAAAATGGAGTAAATATTTACGCTGGTAGACGACGGATACGGCAATCGTAATAGGTCGGTTCTTGTCGAGAATTCGAGTGGGTGTGTCAAGTCGTTGAACGGTTGTCTCTGTTTACATTTTGTGATCTTAAAGAGATGCATAGAGAGCTTAAAACATAAATGCATATTTTAGACATGTGCTATGGAAAACCAGCGTAAACAAAAACAAAAGAGAGACATCAAAATATTTAGAGAGAGATCTTTGATCCATATTTGTGATTTGGTTACTCATCTTGTCCGAAGGATATTAAATCTGTGGTTGACAACCATTCTGGAGTGCGTGCGTAATGATTTTCAGATTTCCCTCATTACAGCATTGGAGGGTCGTCAAGGCTTACCATCCTGAGGCCCAGTTGCGGCCTACTGAATAATAATATGCCACCCTCTCTCCCATTCAGACTTTCAGGAAATTCCTTGTGATTAGAATGAGGGGTAGATATATTATTATTATTATTATATTATTAAATGCAAATTATTTACCAGATGGTGCCCCTAACGCACGTATAGTTTAGAACAGTTGAAAATAACGGACAACAAAATTATATCATAGGAAATCAAAAGTAAGCATGATAGTGTGTGCACCCAATGTGCATCCTGCATGAACAGTGACAACATTATCAGGCTTGTGACCGAAGGTTAGGAGAGAAAACTATTAGCAAAATAGCATGCAGCCGAACACTTCATGGTGACACTGAAGAAAAATGAACCGAATTTGACCTGGCCACTGCCCAGATATTAGTCCTGTGACTAGTTTCTCAATTGTCTGCGTTATTTGAAGAACATTCGTCAACAACGGAAGGGATTTATAATTTGAAATATTTCGAAATTAAATAATGGTAGTATTGAAATGAGATGACAAATCTCTATTGAAATGAGATTTGTTCATTATTCTATATAAATTGGATTTATATATTACAAACACTTTTTCAAAAATAATTACCATGAGACAAATACAAATAACTACAAGTGAATACATTTTCAGATTCCTTTCTCGTAGTCATCAAAAACTTTATAACAAATTAGATTCAGAGCATTATCTGGCAAATGTAATAATTGAATAGGTATCTGTTTTTCCTTTGAATTTTTATCCGGATAATTTATTATGAATGGCATAAATAATTTTGCATAAGCATTTCTATGTTTATCGATAATTCAGATTTTAATTGTTTTATATCTTAAAGTCACAGACCAAACTTATAGCTGAATGCCGTTTCAAAGAAACGTGAAGTCCATGATTCATTAATTGTTTCCCCTCTGCCTATTTTATTTTCAATATTAGATTTAGTTAATACTAAACATTCTTGACTGGAAGAATTAATAAATAACTTACACCTTCCAATTATTGTAATATTATTTTTCTTCTCATTTACACCCTCTGGTAGAACCTACTTGCCCGCTACCAATTTTTTCAACGCTCAATCAGTAACTTTAATATTTTTATAAAAAAATGTAGGTGCACTGCTCATCTAGATTTTTAATTTAATTTTAAATCATCTCTCCGGAAGAAAGCGTCTGCTTTAGATATACATTTATTTATTTTTTTATACATATTTTTACATTTTTGCTGATTTATTTATAAAATCGTTCAAGAAATTTTTTATTAGCATTTTCGAATAAAACCGAAAAGAATACAACCGAAACTTTTATATTTTAAATAATTTATAGTTTCAAAACTGAAATATTATGAAATTAACGGTTACTTTAAACTTAGTAAGTAGGTACTAGAGCTAATAATGCAACTATGATAATCAGTAATCACACATGAAACAATACAATGCACTCAAGCTAAGATATGAGCACGAGTAATAATTATGAGTTATTCTGAGATATACATTTTTAAAATGTATATTTAGTGCTGCGAAAATTTAAATGCAAATTATAAATATACATTTTAAAATATTTAAAACTAGGTATGTCTTGGACTCCTTATATTTTGCAATATAAACCATAAAAATATTATTGTTTTATTATAATGTTATTTATTGTTTATCTACTTTTTAAGTTTTAAAAATGTTTCTATTATTTAATCATGAACAGATAATTCAATATGTATTATCAATTATTAAAAATTAATTAAACAATTACTTTAGTGTCTACCTACCTGTTTTAAAACGGCTTGAATAATAAATTATTCAACTTAACAAAAGTTGTAAAGTTGTGACTTTAAGTTTAATGGTGACGTTAAGTATTATGGGTTAAATATACCATTGGAATTTATACGTCCTGAGATTAATAAAATATGCATTTACAATTTCTTTGTATCTTACCAAATAAGCGAAACAAGCAAAACTCTGATATGAACATATGAGGTTGGAAAATTGATCCTCTTACCGGAATTAAGTTTTAACAGCTGACGTTGAATAACGTAACTCTGTATAAAAGGAAAACAATAATTATTATCACAATTCTCGAAATATAATTTTATATGTATAGGAAAGTCATGTTCTGCCGAATGATAATTTAAATTCTAATTAAATGAAAGAGATAAATAAAAAAATTTATCATGTTATTAATAATGTTATTTTAATAATTTATTTATTCCATGACTATTTACATATTTACTTGTTATTCTGTCTTGAATTTCTAGTCCGTCATAAACATATAACCTGAAATATGCCCTAAAACTGGTGAAATTATATACACGTTTCATTTGCATTTTAAAATCCCATTGCCTACACCGCAGCATCCTGTCATTTTACAACACATCTCGCATACAAAGAACAAATATTTTAGTTATTATAAAATCATTGTTGGTACAACCTTTTATGTGTGGTACCTACAATACAAATTTACGTCGTTAAACGTCAAACGTTTTATTAAATATGTATGCAATAATTGTATATCGGATAACGTAAATAGGCGTCTTCCAAGAGTTGAAGAATAACTAGGTTGTTTTCAATCATACTCGTACATAATGACTGTATATAGGTAGTTCTGTTTTTACTCGAAATATTTGAAATCAATTTCTGTTTTAATAACACCCTGTACATATTTCACTATAGGTAGGTACTGCTATAGGGGTGCACGATATGACTACCTACTTACACATCACACCTCATCATTTCTAAAGAATACTGATGAATTAAGAACATCAACATTTTCTGAATATTGAGGTGACTGGGTCAGCGAAGTCACGATGATGCTTACCTATACCAATTCACATTAATAAATAACTCAGGTGGCAGGATCTACACATAAAATGTGTTGACAATACAGTGCTTTCATAAAGTAGTGGATAAATTCGTTATTTTATATAAGTATACCCAATTTTTTTAAAAATCGGACTCGTCCATTTTCTTTTACTTTTGCCTTTATTTTACATATATTTAATATTTTACAGGGTGACTACGTGATGAAGGTATGTAGTTATAAACTATAATATTTTAAATTGGACACCCTGTATTTTTTACATATTTGGAAATAACTCTTTTTACGATATAAGTCATATAAAGTTGGGTCTATCTCTACTAATAAGGGAGATATACCCAAAAAAGTGAGCCATAAGAGCAATGTGCCTAGCAACGAATCGAAATTATCAAAGTCTACATGTAGATTTTGATATTATCTTTCTAGCACATTGCAAAAAACAAAAACAAAGTGCAAAATATCCAATAAGAGGGAGAATGCCACAAATATAATAGTTACATGCAATAAGTGACAATCTATTTTCATTAGAGTGATTCTTAACCTACACGCATAAACTTGGGAAATTATAGCTGCTGATAAATAATGACCGTAATATCGGAAATTATTTGAAAGAAATGTTTACAAAAATGTACCTATCAGGTGAAATTTTTCCTATCAGAGATTAGGATGTCGCCAACAAGTGAATGGTGCACATTTTGAGCAATTGTTACGTTGAAAAGTAATTAAACTTAACAATTACATTTTAATGTTATGCAACGCTCAACCTCTTGAAAAATATTAAATGTGATCAGTCCGTTGGATTCGTCTTTCTGTCACCCTTCCAATGAGGGGTCATAAGTACGCCATAGGGTTGGGTTTGAAAAAACAAAGTTGCGGTTGGTTTCCGCTCTCGCTGAAGGGCTATAATTTCGCATATTGCTTGGAAAAGGTAGGTAAATACATTCAAACGTTGACGTGTCTCGGGAATTTTTCGAAAAATTATGCAGCTCCCCGGTAGCGAATTTATTCCAGTTAATGTCTCCACCTTGTATAAATATACCGGGATATCAAAAATTATCTTGGTCAAGGGTGGTTGTGGAATGTAAAACGTGTGTCTTACTTTAAATTTGAAATAATTATGTCACTGTCACACTGACATCATCAATAACCTACAAATTTCATACCTATTTATTTCAGTTGTAAAACAATAATGAACTACAAATTATGAAATAACGGTTTTAGTAGCAAGAAAAACTAAATTACAGTAATTGTTGGAAATGTCCCCCGTTTTGTTCGATGTACAAGTTGACGCACCTCCTCATGCTGTGAAAAGCGTTTTGCAGCATTTCTGGCGTTATGGTTGCATATTGCTGAACAATTCTTTGTTGCAGTTCTTGCAAATTATTTACCGGAGTTGCGAAAATCTTGTTTTTTAAGTAAGGAAATATAAAATAGTCTATAATTGTCAAACAAGGTGATCTCGGAGGAAACTCAACTTCTGTATGCAAACTTATCAGCCGGTTATCAAAAAACTCGCGGAGGAAAGCAATATTTTCTCGTGTAGTATGTGCTGTTGCACCGTCATGCTGGAAATAACCGTACCGAAGTTCATCATCGTTTAACTGTTGCACAAATTCGGCCAAAAAGTTGTGTCTGTACCTTTCTGCGTTGACGGTGAAATAAAAAAAAATTGGCCCAATTATTCTTCTGCGAGAAACTGGCATCCAAACAACAATTTTTTGAGCATGTAGTGGCGATTCAGTAAAAACATGAGGGTTATCATTGCTCCACATTGTCATATTTTGAGAATTGATGTATCCCGAAAGGTGGAACCACACTTCGTCAGAAAAAAAGTTAAGTCCAGAAGATCGTCATTCATTAAATTATTGACAAACCAATGGCAGTAAGCAAGGCGTCTGGAGTGGTCTGCGGGCAGAAGAGCTTGATGTGCTTGCATCTTATATGGATGCATGTTCAAGTCTTTCTTTAAAATCTTATGACATGTTCCATAAGAAAGTCCAATTTCCTGAGAAAGACGTTTCAAAGGTTTTGCATACTCCTCTTCCATACGTTGACGAACGTCATTGACAACTTCTTCTGTACGAACTCTTGGTCTGCCAGCACCTTTTTTATGAGTCACACAACCAGTTTCGCGAAATACTTCAACACAATTTGTAAGGCAAGCATTAAAAATTGTCCGGTAATATTGCCATGTTTGGGAAGTGCTCTCGAAAATTGTCCAAACACAAACGTTGACTGTATTACCAATTTCCATTAACTAGCGCACCCGTTCGAAAATAGGCTTCAATCATGAAAATTTTGTGCTGTGTGGCAAGAGGCATGATTCAAAAACTGGATTAGAAAATTTCAGCACAATGACTTGACAGATTCTGAGACAAAAAAACATAATATTCAAAAATTTAAAGTAAGACACAAGTTTTACATTCCACAACCACCCTTGACCAAGATAATTTTTGATATCCCGGTATTAATATCAATATTGTTTTTGTTATTTTTTTTTTTAATTTTGCATAAAAAGAACCTTAACGTTTCAGTATAATACATTGCAAATTATACAAGTGAAATTGTACCTATTAGGCATGCTCTGTAATATAAGCCGTTACAGAAGTGATCGGTGACCAATACAAAATTTTGTAATAATTATATTTCCTATTTACTAGCCGATTTAGGTAAGGTTGCAAGTAGGCGGTACGCAAAATTTGTTAACTTTTCGTAAATAGAATTAAACAATTTCAAAGGAACATTGTTTATTAATTTGGGTATATTCTGTATTTATCTGGTTATTTCGGAAAATATTTCAGACTAAATAATTCAGCTACCACGAAGAAACCTAGAAATACTGTAAAATCAAATGCCAAGCAACACTAAATGAAATTTTTATACAGTGGAAATTACCAATATGTAGCTTCCTGGGGAAATTGCATTGGATATAATTCCTGCATTTTAAAAGTGGTCTGAAATGTTTATGTTTAATAAATTACAGTAATTTTATCAGCTATTTTATTTATAGAAAATAACCTGTAAATATCTACATGCAATGATGATTAAAGTTTAAATATTTGTAGTTATAATAATATTAATCCAGAATATTTGGATTTAGGCATATAACTATGAACCATTGATTATGCTTTATATAATATTAGAATTGCCTATCTGTCAATCATTATTTAAAACAGAATAAAAGTGGATTTACATATGCATGGATTTATTAGTGCCATTTTACTAGCGCGCCAGAAAAAATAACTAGTGTGAATACACCCACGCACCAATTTACATACCTACAAGTAAAAACAATGTAGGTATACAGAGACTGAAAAAATCTGAAGGCTTCTGAATTTACTGAAATCAGTCATAAATCCTGCATCAATAAAATACGAATTTACAAGCCTGCTCGTAACTAGTTTACTTGTTGCCGAAATTTTCATTCACCATTTCATATAAAAATTAATGAAAGATCTCCTTAACTGGAATAAGGCCTTTTCGATGAACATGTGCCTAAAATAATAGCACATGAAACATTATTTCTCTAAATCTGAAGATTAGATACTTCTATGTAGGTACCTATTGTAGACAATTTAAAACAGGATAAGTTATTATAGGAACATGGATATCGTACTTGTTTTGGTACGTATGCATGTCCCAAAATTTATTTTCGTCGTACGTCCCTGTGTCGTAGAAAGTTTTCTGAACAAGAACAAATTTAGCGGAAAAGAGTAAGAACAATATTTTTATAACGGAGATACAAAATATACTTAGGCACTTTTCATACAATAAAGTTATTAAAAAAAGTGAAACAATTATTTAGTATATTTGACCAAATTCCTTTCTGTTAACAACCACTAAAGTTACTGACGACAAATGGTGTCAAGTAATGTTTTCCTAAGAAATATAATACTAATAGGTATAATGTTTATACAATAATTTAGACACCGATATGTAGTCAGTGGAACTGTTATTTATATATTCAAAACGCATTAAAATTGTTAAAATACCGCTACGCTTCAATACATCTTGCATTTCTGCAGTACATCATTTATATTAAATTATCTACACTGAGAGATGTATCTCGCAGACTTTCACTACATATATTTAAGCATGTTAATTTTATTTAAAAACATACTGATGCAGCTTGAATATCCATGAATATTGATTAATGTTACGGTACAATTTCTTTAAACAAATCTCCACAAGCAAATAACAATTTTCCTATTGCAATCTAGAAATTCTTTTATGGTAGTTTCTAAAACTCTTTTTCAATAGCTAGATATTAACGTGAAACTAGGTATGGGTTTTTTAATTAGAATAAGTGCAATGTTGCACCATTTTCACTTAATAATATGAACGGGATGTGTTGTGTAAGTTTTGCATATATTTACTCTATACATTATGGCCCACCGAAAAAATTTCAGTGCAGTTTGTGACGTTTTAAGTCGAAATAATGGAAAATGCTCGTACAGGTCAATTTTTATTTTGAGGACACATTTTCACATTATCGTCATTTATAGAGGGTGTCTCAAACAATAAAGGTTTACCACAACTTAAATTTTTTTAAATAGAATATCATTACAATAGAACAATTTTACAGATTTGGATAGACGTCCTATCACGAATACCTTGATAACCTTTTTATACAAAAAACACCAATCTCTATTAATACATGGACTTCGTTTTATATCACTTCTCGTCAAATCTTCATTTTATATCTTGGAAATCAATTTTGAACACGTGGGTATTCCCCCACCGCTCAAGGCAATACCAATTTTATATAATGATTATATGCATATTTTTAAAATTCCACACATATTCATTTTTGCTAGTTTTTTTTTAAGGAACAAAAACAAAGTTGAAATTCATCTCAGTTTGAAATTAATTTATTTTATAAGTTACTAGATAACGAATTTAATAGAAAGAGAACTTGATATTGATGCTGAGGACAACTTGAATGTTTGAATGTTGTAGGAGCAAAAGTACAAGGATCAAGGATGTTCTTACTTTTCACCCATTTCGGCAGATAGCACTCGTATATGTTATATTTACTCATTCATCTATTATTGCAGATTATCATCTAAATGATATATTTGAGGATATAAATATATGTATAATTTACACTCCAAAGAGCACAAGAGATAATATGAAATATGTAAAAATGAAATATGGTTCAGTGGCGTATACCAAAAGGGGGCACATTTTCAAATTATTTCCACTGTCAATCGATGGTCATATACAAGGTGCTGAAGTAAACTTGTATTTTTTAAATGGAACACCGCAATTTTCTTTTTATATTTGGATAGCCCTGTCAAAGTACGGTAAAATGATATAGTGTTTGTGGGGGTATTAAATAGTAGATTGTAGATGCCAAATTTCCATACACTATACCGGGTAATCGTATTTCGCGAAGCACATTCACTCGAGAATTTTAAAAGGAACCTTCTATATTCAATAGTTGAGATCAAAAGTACATTAAAAGAGCTTTAAATTGCAACAGTTTTTCTGTAATAACATTTTAAAAATGTAAATCTGTAGATTTCAACTGATTCACATTCGGCAATACATTTTTAGCATAAATTGTTGGTAATGTAATGTTCCTTGTGTTGAATGGCGCTACTCGCGCTAGGAAGTACTCCCGCGAAGCCATCAAACAATTTCTTCAGGATTCTTCGAGTATAAAAATCATGTGTGTTTTCAACATATCGGGTGTTTACAGACCGTCAAAGTTGTCTATTTCTGGAACAAATAGCCTCTACTAGGAAACTTACTAATTAAAACCCCTTAAATACTATATCATTTTACTGTACTTAGCCAGGGCTATCCAAATATGAGAAGAAAATTGGGGTGTTCCATTTAAAAAATATAACTTTACTTCAGCACCCTATATATGACCATCGCATGGCACCCAAAATATTTTAAAATTTACCCCCTTTTGGTATACGCCACTGACTCAAATTTAATTTTTTATATTGTAGGAACTATGCTCCGTCCACCTACTAATGGCGGATCCTGTGTAGCGGGGAGAGGGAAAAATATTTCAAACCTATTGTTACTACGATTTTCAGAAAACCATATTAGACTACTAACCATAATAAGTACTTATCTCTAAGCGCATATACAGGGTGTCCACCTAGTGCGCGTAAGTCCAATATCTGGGTTAATAAAAGAGATAACTTAATTTTTTTTTCAACAGGGTTGTCTAATATCCCGAGCTGCACAAAATGAAAATATATTTACATATTCAGGGTGTTCAGTTTTTCCTGGACAGGTACCAACTTCATTTTTTTAAATGGAAACCTATATTTTTTATGGCATTATCGAATTCTACGTAAAAAATTAGTGGGACTTTGTGCATAACACTGCTATTGAAATATTGATAGTTTTCGAGATATTTGACTTTTAATTTTTTTTTCTTATGTTTCGTCACTTCTAATAGTTGACATAATTATGGTTGTATGACAGCTAGAAATTATTTTTTTTCAGAAACTGTAGAGTGAAGATGGCTCTTTCGAAAAACGTATCAAAAGTTGACATGCGATATACAGGGGGCAACAGAAATCGTGCCAAACCTGATGGTTTAAAATTTAAAAAATCTCGACTTCTTCAAATGGAACACCCTGTGTTTTATGATTTCATTAGATGCCTTTCTGTAGACTCTACAATTTTATAATAGCTTTCCCTATACCTAAGTTGCGTAGTTTTTGCAAAAAACCCACTTTTATGAAAAATACCCGATTTGCGCACTCCTTTGACGGAAAAAATATTGTAAGGCTATTTATTTTTATAAAATGTATTAGTTTACACTTCTTAAAATAAAAATAACTGAAAAATTTAGATAATTTCAGTTTAATAAACAAGTCTTTATGGAAAGTTACCATTTATTTGTAAATAAAAGTAAAAAATCATAAAAGCTCTATATGTAATTAAGAATTAGCAAAACTGGCGTATGCTTTAGAAGAAGTTCATGGGAATTATTTGCTAGCAGCACGTATTTATAGAGATTCCCACGTGCTGACTGTTTTGAAAATGTGAAAGAAAGATTTGAAAGAACAGCAAATGGGAATTATGAGAAAACTACCAGGAGACATGGGAGTAACAACGATAATATTTAGTTTAATGTTGTGGTTTCTGCTGTTGAAAATCCAAAAATATTAGTATCAGAAAATCAGTAGAAATCTTGGAGTTTTCAAAAGCTCGACAAATAAGATATTGAAGAAGTTTCATACGTATCATATTGAAAACCAAACGGTGTTACCGTAGTTAGAAAAATTATTAGTGAAATGGATGAATATACATAGAGTATTGAAAAAAGAATACGCAATACTCATACAAGCAAGCTAACCTAAAGTAAATGCTCAAAATGTCCACCGTTGTTTTCAACACAAAGCATTAATCTACGACGAAAATGAATGTGAACATTTCTTAACATTTCGGCTGTTATGGTTAGAAACTCATTTTGGATCTTTTCTTTCAAGTCTTGCATATCCGTTGGTGGTACTTCGTATACTCGCTCCTTGATATAACCCCACAAGAAAACGTCCAGAATATTTAAATCAGGAGAACATGCAGGCCAAGGAACTGGACCACCACGACCTAACCACTTATTTGGATATACGTGGTTTAGGTGTTCTCTAATCTGAAATATGAATAGATAATAGGAAAAGTACTACAACAATAAAATAATCACAGTACCGCCAAAGTGGAATGTGGAGGGGCACCATCATGCTGAAACCATTGTTGAACCAAATAATCAGCGGGCATATTCTGTAGCTGTAGAAGGGGAAGTTCGTTTTGCAAAAAATGCAAATACACATTGGCATTTAAATTGCCTTCAAAAAAGTACGGTCCAACAATATGTTCTCCACAAATTCCAGCCCACACGTTCACTTTGAAACGATGCTGATTATCTAGTACCCTCAATAATCTTGGATTATTGTCAGCGTAGTGATGAAAGTTGCGACGATTGGGTAAGCATGTGTTTGAAAATGTTGATTCGTCAGTAAACAAGACATTCATAAAAAAGTTTGGACTTTCCTGAATTTTATCCAATGCCCAGTGGCAAAATTGCAGGCGGTTTAGGTGATCTTGAGGTAACAGTGCTTGATGGTTTTTAATATGATACGGATGAAAATTATTCTTCTTCAGTATCTTGTTTGTCAAGCTTTTGGAAACTCCAAGATTATTACTGATTTTCCTGACACTAATATTTGGATTTTCAACAGCAGACGCCACAACATTAAACTGAATATCGTCATTGTTACCGTCATGTCTCCTGGTAGTTTTCTCATAATTCGCATTTGCTGTTCTTTCAAATCTTTCTTTCACATTTTCAAAACAGTCAGCACGTGGAAATCTCTGTAAATCTGGATTATTTGCTTTGTAAATACGTGCTGCTAGCAAACAATTTCCATGAGCTTCTCCTAAGGCATAAACCATTTTCACTAATTCTTCTTTTGAATAGTTCATTGTATGCACGCTTAGTACTTACTCTAAACTCGTACGTGAATATTCAGTAAAAGAAGAAATGACATGTAAACTGATTGTCACAAATTTTATTGCGTGACAGACGCTCACTGCGTTTTTCCCGAGAAAGGAACGTGCGCAAATTGGGTATTTTTCATAAAAGTGGGTTTTTTGCAAAAACTACGCAACTTAGGTATAGGGAAAGCTATTATAAAATTGTAGAGTCTACAGAAAGGCATCTAATGAAATCATAAAACACAGGGTGTTCCATTTGAAAAAGTCGAGATTTTTTAAATTTTAAACCATCAGGTTTGGCACGATTTCTGTTGCCCCCTGTATATCGCAGGTCAACTTTTGATACGTTTTTCGAAAGAGCCATCTTCACTCTACAGTTTCTGAAAAAAAAATAATTTCTAGCTGTCATACAACCATAATTATGTCAACTATTAGAAGTGACGAAACATAAGAAAAAAAAATTAAAAGTCAAATATCTCGAAAACTATCAATATTTCAATAGCAGTGTTATGCACA
Organism: Pogonocherus hispidulus; assembly: GCA_963924545.1. Taxonomy (NCBI): domain Eukaryota; kingdom Metazoa; phylum Arthropoda; class Insecta; order Coleoptera; family Cerambycidae; genus Pogonocherus; species Pogonocherus hispidulus. Next base: position 19,918,833 of record OZ004696.1, read on the forward strand.
AAGTCCCACTAATTTTTTACGTAGAATTCGATAATGCCATAAAAAATATAGGTTTCCATTTAAAAAAATGAAGTTGGTACCTGTCCAGGAAAAACTGAACACCCTGAATATGTAAATATATTTTCATTTTGTGCAGCTCGGGATATTAGACAACCCTGTAGAAAAAAAAATTAAGTTATCTCTTTTATTAACCCAGATATTGGACTTACGCGCACTAGGTGGACACCCTGTATTATTGGAATTATAATTTTTGAAATTGATTCGGGCAATTATTTACCAATGAAAAGGTGAAGTTAATATACCTCTACGGAACATGACATTAAAATCGGAAATAACACTTCCGGGTTCGTCAATTGTCAGAAAATTAAAACTTTATTGTCTGCCAGAGATAATAATATCCAATATGAGTTATTTGTTTATAAACTGTCAGTTAAACCTTTTACAACACGCATGGAAACAATACGACTATTGAGAATTAAAATCAAGTGTATCCCATGTATTAGTCTTTTTAGTACAAATTGATTTTTTTGTGACTCGTGCAGGTGAACACGGTGAAAGTAGTAGGTTAAAATCAACCTCAGAAATGATATGATCTCTTTAGAAATGAAAATTTATGTGATTTAGTCTTTGTTTTTTTTAATAATGTTGCTTTTAATATGCGGGGATTTTACTAGTACAGTCGTTATACGCAAAAAAACGTCATAGTGGCGCCATAGATGGCGCTACGAATGCGGCAGCCAGTTAGCGGTGATAGCCGTGTATTTTCCAAAGGGCTACGTGGCGCATATTCTTACAAAATTACTTAAAATTCTCAATGTCCTTTAAAATTCCGAGTGATCAGATTGAATTAATGGACATTTTCACATATCTCGGTCTTAGACAAAGGCTAATTAAAGAAATCGTTATCCATACCTTTGACTATACTACTAACGCAATGTCCATACTATACTTTAGTAAAATCAATATTCACAAAATGTTGACTGCAGACTAACATACAGGAAGTGTTTTTTAGTGTTTTTCCGATTCTTAAAGCATTTTTCCATTTTTCTTCAAATACAGTTTCTTATCCTTGGGAAATAAGTGAAGGGAAATACTTTATGAAGCGTAATTATTACACTGAGAGACCGAGCAATATCTTCTACCGTTGGCTTGTAATTTAGACAATCTGATATTATAGGTAATTAAGTTACGTATATATTTTTCATTGATAATGGTTAATTTGTTTGTGAGAAAGAAGGTGAAATTCTAGACGCCATTTAAGATTTGAATTATTTCATTCTCACTATTTAAACTTCACAATTATGCTCATAGATGGATCACCCTTCGCTTTTTTCCTAAAAAAAAGGTAGGAACCTATACATTTTTTTTCGTAATTTAATAAAAATTCGCTGTGGATTAAGATAAAATAGAATATAATACAATAAAATAGGTACAATAAGTAGATAATTCTCAAAAGTTGTAAAAAGTTTCATCACATTGGAATGTACCTACAATAAAATAAATATATTTCTAATTTCTTATTTCTATAAAATATGATAGAGGAAGTTTTATTCAAGTTATTGTACATACCTATTTGTGTACAGAATATATTTTAAAATTGACAGTCTTATTGGAAGTCCAGGTCCGTAGTTAGTCGTTGGCAATAGGGGGGTTTCGAACACATAATTTGATGTTTTCTTTTATTAGCGAGTATATTGTTAGTATAGTACAGTAGGTTTTGTCCTTTTTTTCGTAATTATAATAAAAATTCGCTGTGGATTATGATAAAATAGAATATAATACATCTTTATCTACGGTCCTGTGGAGGTCCTAGATTCTATTGAATAAATAAAAATGAACTAATAAGATATGTACCTACACCGGGAAAGATAGTTTTCGTGAATCAAGATACGTATCTTATTGGCTTTTTCAGTTGGATAGGTGTTCCCATTTCTCAATTAAAACAGCAAGTTTAAATCAGATAAAGAGATAATAATTACGAATCCAAATAATAATAATACATATAGGGACCTAAATAATGTGTAGTGTATGTTTATCAATTCTGTGATTATTAATCGGATTAATAGATATGCAGTACCTACCTATATTTATTCAAAAGTTACTTTTAGTAGGTGATAATTTTAATAGTTCCTTAATTCAATATATATTCAAATTAGTCTACTTTTTCAAGAATTCTGCATACCTACTTAATTATCTACTGTAAGAGAGGCCGCCTGTAGGTAATTTATTCTTATTTTGATAGATAAGTAAATAATAAAATGATAAAAAGTAATTTTATTATTAGTTACTTATTACAAATACATACATTAAATCATATAATACTAGTATTATAATATGCAATATGCATTAGATACACACCTAAGTACGTGATAAATTGTGAATCTTTCATTCGCCATATCAATTTTGATAAAACCATAGGTTTATGAAATTTTCAGAATCATTACTTACCTACCTATAGTTTCTTTGTTCCCTCTATGTACGAACTTGGTAATTATAATGACGTTTTTCACAAAGAAAATAATGTAGGTAATAATTCGCTTGCTATTATTGTCATGAAACTAAAGTAGCTTACTAAATACACTTGCAATGTTTATATAGGTGTATCTAAATAATTGTCACTTACCTAAATCAAATAAAAAAGTCACTCACTATTTAATAAAAATTAAAAACTTGCTGCTTTTGGGGGGTAATTTTCACATGTATCAAATATAGGTTATGTTTTAGATTTTACATAGTCGTAAGGTTTATTCAGTATCTGCAAGGTGCTATGATACACACTCTCTGACTGCTGCTTTCAAACTGACGCAAAATTTGTTTTGTGTGATTGTAAATAGTAGTAGTAGAATGCAACCTCGATACATCAATCCTCGTTTTGATCGTTGTCTCTTTCATTAGTGCACACGGCCAGTTTTGGAAAAACGGGCTTCCCCGTTTTTCCAGAGCTGCTTGCAATTATTTTTTTGTTATTATTTCATATGAAATATGGAATTGAAATTGCATATTTGCATATCCGGTTTAAACCTATGCATAGGCACCTACCTACGAGTACAGGATTGGTAAAATTCGAAACTGTTCGAATTATTTTATATTTTTTATTGCGGTCTAATTAAAAATATCCACATTTTGGTCAAGAGTAAAGTTAATTATTTTATTTTAAATAATTAACTCCTACTATAATATTATTACAAACTTGTAGGTAGGTACCTATTGTCTAATACGTTCATACATGAGATTATTGTAAATAATATTGTAAGAAAAAGTAAATATTAAGGGTCCCCATCCTCCCTTATTATTAAAAATAAATTCATCAAACCTAGAGATTCGTAAATATTTATTTACCTTCCGTGTAAAACCATCGCATCCGCCAAATGTTTATTCTTCTCAAAAAATGTAGGTAGGTATACCCAAACCAGGGCCGGCTCCAGGACCCGTACAACCCGTGCCTCTGCACGAGGCGGCAAAGGTCAAGGGACGGAATGGCAGCAAAAATCGAAGGGCGTTGTAAATTTCAAAATTGCAACGAACGAGAAATTGAAAAAATATACACTACCTATAAACTTGAATCTACATTTCCTGGATATTATTAATACACATACAATTTATTTTATCGATAATACCTACGATTATTACTGTCTTACATTGCCGCCCCATATCCTATTTTTGTATTAAAAATGAATATGGCTCCAAATGTTGTAATAGGTCTAAGATTTTTTTGATCCTACCCATTACAGTAGCAAGTGGCGAAAGAAGTTTTTCGAAACTCAAGCTCATCAAAACCTACTTCCGATCGACAATGTCGCAAGACAGATTAGAAGGACTTGCCACCATTTCCATTGAACACGATTTAGAACCTATATTATAGGTTCTAAATTAGATGTCTCAAATTTGGTTAAAACTTGTGGTGAACAATAAGCTAGAAGGCACTCCTTTTATTAAGTTTTCAGGTAATTATTATTTTAAATATGATTTTTAAATTAGAATAAATTTTTGTTTTGTTTGGAATGTGAGGATATTTGTTTATTTGTTGTTTGTAATTTTTTTTTATTATTATACTTTTTTGACATTAAAATTCCTATTATTACGTTAATTCTTGGGTAAATTCCTGACAAAACTTGAACGTGGCACCGAAAAATTTTTCGCTGGCTGCGCTTTTGCGAGGGGCGGCAGAATTAACTTTTACACGGGACGGCAAAATTCCCAGAGCCGGGCCTGACCTAACATACTAACATTTATAAGTTATATCCATAACACAGTATAATGCTTTTCTTTAGCTTTATACTGTGTCCATAAGTTGTTAAGTATAGGTACTAAAAAGATACAAACTGATATGTAAGTCCAACAGTTTCACAGAAATTTGTTATTTTGAATACTTCTACTTTTGTACTGTAATAGGTATAGGTACCTTACCACCTTACCTTACTATATATACTTTTTATAATTAAAATACTTCTTTAAAAATATGGGGTCATCATAAAATAAGGGGTACACTTACTATTTTCATATGTCAATGATCGTAGCTCTATCTAATTCTGTCTACTTTGATAAAGTATTACTTATTCGTTATACTTGAATTGAGTAACTAATATGATCGAGTGGTGCTCAACAGCCGAACAGTCTCAAATCTCAATTTTATATCAAGTACGGGCAAGGCGCGGCGCGTCCAATCAAAATACGGTCAATATGAAACACGTATATCCAAAAAGTTGTTTACGAGCTTGCAATGCAAAATAACATTGTTGCTAGATTTAGGAAATATTTATAATATCAATTTCATGTTATGTGGTGTCAGTTTGAATTAGTTAACAACGGTTTTAATTGGTTGTTAAATTCAAAAGAACCAATAGGAACATTGATTGACTGATTACTTCCAATCAATAGTTGGCTGAGCAAGACCATTATTGAAAGGTAATTTTTAGACAGAAATATTTTATTATGGTCCAGCAAAAGAAATCGATAAACAATGCAATCATAAAAAATGTTGAAAATTGTTGAAACATTACTTAACTGGTTTTCTTTTTCTTCATAAACACATTTTATAAATAATAATTGAGGTTTCAAGAAATTTTTTTTCAATTCTATATATTAGATTGAAATCATTAATCGAATGCCTAAAAATTATGTTTCAAATAGGGCTATAGAAAAAAGTCCGGTCAGGAAAACAATCAGATATGATCATAAGAGCGAGGGGTATTCCAATATTCCTACTAATGATCTTGCCATCAAAATACCTATTCGAGTAAGAAGTTAATTTTATCTGTTACTGCATGTAACTGTTACGCGATCTTTTGCAGGATACCATCTCATAGCTCGTTGATACTATGTAGTTAATAATTCGTCCTGTGCCTTGTTGCAACTAGTGTGTCATCGAAAAAGTTACTTTGTCTCTCTCGAAATTCTATAAAACAAAGAAGATCAAATTCTTTAAGATTAAATTTTGAAGATTAAGGTTAAACTAGATCAAATTTTGTCCATTTTTCGTCAAAGTGACGGGGAATGGGCATTTTGGGGCATTGGGGATTTGGGCAGACTTATTAGTCATCTTCAACAGAGGTGGATGGGCCATGTGGGGAAACGAGCAAAATCCCTGTGGGCCGGTGGATCATATGGTCCGCTGGTCACAGGCCGCTTTTGGTAGTGATACGATTCAGTTTTATGAAATTATAAACAAAAAAATATATAACACGCTAAGCTAATCCTATAATCCTAAAGTCAAATTAGATCGACAAAAGCGTGTACTCTCACTCCAGAATCCAACTCTCCGGTCTCCATTACAGACATGCGACAAGCATTTACGAAAATTTGGCCATACTGGTTTCGGGCTGTCGTGTGGTCGCGTGGTCATTATGTCGTTACTAGTTAGAATGGTTTGAATATTCTTGGATATGATTAGAGGAGTTGTAGGAGGACCACTTATGGGATGGGATGATTAATTCAACGCTTACTATTTATCAACGCTCTGCAACGGTTATCCTTTAATGAATTTGCTAGTCCAGAAAAATTAATTGAAGAAATCACTAGCTACGCAAACAACTGGGAAGGTTTAAAGAAATCTTTGGACGAGTATTATTTATCTCATAACTAAGATAACGATGACTATATAGATCTTGAAAGTGAACTCACTGAAACTAAATTGTGCCTGTAAGTCCAGTGCACTTTATATCAGGTGGCAAATCCTGTACTTATTGGGACAGCCTACCATTACTAATTAACATTGCCCATTTCTCAAGTATATTGCGAGCGTTCATTTTTAGTTTAAAGTATATTAATAATAGACTCCGAAATATGTTATCAGACAGCCACCTACAATCATTTATGTTGATGAACACTGAAAAAATACTTGCGTAAAATAGACAATGAAGTCGAAAACAGTTTAACACACACTACTGCATTTTAAAAAAATCATTATCATTCTAAATTTTGCATTTTTTTGCTATTATCTATGTTCTTTGGTGCATTTTCTTTGATGTACATATCATGTGCAATTATAACATGCACATAGGAATCTAACATAAGGCTAATCTGTAATGTGTTTTAATAAATAGGTAATTTCTGTATTAGCGTTGTTGTTGCTTTGCCTTTGTGGATTTGGGCCGATCGACCCCTATTTCCCGGGTAAGTTTATGGTTCCCCATCCACCCCTGATCTTCAACACTATCAAACTCAATGAGAAATTGTAGACGTTATAATAACATCCTGCAAATCTTCATGTGGTAAGACTGGTAAGTTCAACACCCTTAAGATGTTTACTTGAAATTCATACTCGTTATATTAACTAATACCGCAGTTTACAGTAATTATTACTGTACCTATATATTTATTTTTATTTTAAACTTAATTTTATTAAATTGTAGACTTCATTACAATAGGTATATAATCATCTAAATTAGCTAGGTAAAGATAATAGATGCAGTAAAACTTACACCTAAGTACTAGTATATGGTGTTATCTTTATCTGAACCATTCATGTATGGTGGCTTCTCATATTTTTTATTTTATATTTAGGTATACCTAAAAAATAAGACGGTATATTAAATTATGTATAGTCATCTATCAGATTATTGTAATAGGTACATATAAAAATCTTTTTAGAATCTAATACCTACGTAATAATATGTACCTAATCCCAATATCGTATTACGGATATGTACAACAAAGTAAATCAGATATTACATGATAATAACGATAACTCATGAAGCAATCAGACAGAACAATATAATTATTAATACTATTATTGCTGCTATTTTGATAACCTTCACACATACTTGCCCAATGTTGCAGATAACAAAAAAATTATGTGGAGAGTAACGGGTCACAAAAAACTATTTAGGGTTAGAAGACTTATGTTATTTATAGAACTATAATTATCAACTTTGGCATTTAATTAACATTAACCGTTTTGAAAATAAGTCTCAAAAATTATTATTGTGATAGTTTAAATGTCAAATTAAATGCAACATCGGAATAAACTTAAATTAAATATAAAAATAAGACTTCAGTTTTATATATAATAATAAACGAATATATATAATAAACGAAATATGTTTTCTATCCGAGCCACCAGCCACTTCTTGATCACATCACCCATTATTATAGTTTAGATCTATATATTTATTGTATTTGTATTTAGTGGTTTTATGGTAATGGATACAAAAATATGAATACCACACTATAGTACAAATTTTGGTTTGTGATACAAATAATCACAATATAGTCAAATGGCACAGACTGGTGTAATGTGAGATTGAAAAACTGAAGATAATAAGATATTTAGATGACGCTGCAAAATTTCTCGCTGGTCATTTACATCCAATTCAAAACGTACAATTGCCGCAGTTAATTTGAGCAATAAAACCAGGAAGATTTTAAATAACAAAGATGCCGATGGGTGGTTGCAGATCAGGATGGCTAAAAATACGGAACGTTTTGCCACACCCAGAAAATGCAAAACTTATTATTATAAAATGAACTTCTGGACTGAGCTTCAAAATTGCCAGTTTATCTCAGCTTTATAGTAATAATAATAAGCAGACAGAATAATAATAATGACAGATAATTGGACTGGGTTGCGCTATATAACGCAACCCAGTCCAGTTTAAGTGCTTGATTATGTGAAAGGTAAGCTTACTCTGGCGTCAAAAACATTCAATTTGTCTACTTACAGGGCGTTAAAATTCTTCAAAGTGGTTATAGAACTGAAACTATTTTTTTTTTTTAAATAGTACCATAATGATACTAGGTGAACTATTAGAAACTATAATTAATATTAATAAGCAATCTACCCATACGCTTATTTTACCTGTGGGACCAACAAAACTGAAATTAGGTACAGTTGAAAGAAAACACTCTAAATTCAAAAGATATAGTCCAAAAAGTGGTTAGATAGTTGAAATGCCCTTTATGTTATATCGTTGGATTCAGAAAATGACGTAGATTTCAAAAATATAATGATATATAGGGTGTTCCATAAAAAATGGCGAAAAACCTTTTTCGTGGAAACCGGAAAAAGAAAAACGGTAGTTTTTATGTCAAAAAGTGACTTTTATTAAGTACCTATTCCCTCCATGCTAAATTTGAAAATTGTATCTAAAAAATTAGGAAGTATTTAAATAATGTAGGTATTTCCAAATCGATGGATTAGTCGAAGAGATTCAGTTGAATGGCGGCCGGCAAGATTTCCTGATCTGACACCTCTAGATTTATTCTTGTGGGGATATGTAAAGAGCCAAGTCTATAAAGAGATGCCAAATGATGTGGAACACTTAAAAGATAAAATTACAACAATAATGCTGCTTTTGTAAGAAATGCTAACATTATTAGCTAAGAAACATGATGATTTATTAAGAATACCACAACATAAAACATCCCTATTTGAAAAGGCACCATCTTATATGGGTATCAAATTCTTCAATCATTTACTTGATGATATTAGGTTTAATTGTTTTAAAACTAAACTTAAATGTTTATTAATAAAAAATTTTTATAGTATTATAGAATTTATAGGCTAGGAAGCAGTAATTCCGTATCTGTAGATGTACTTTTTACTTTTTTGAGTTGGTTATTGCTGTGCTTTTCCTAGATGCTTATTGTTTATATATCTGTTATATTATATATATATATATATAAATTATTTTTTATAACTTATTTTTGACTCATCCAATGTCACGTATCTACATGATTTTATGGATTAAATAAATTATTATTATTATTATTATTATTATTATTATTATTATTATTATTATTATTATTATTATTATTATTATTATTATTAAGAAGTATAGCTCCAGAGGTTGTTCACAGCTCAATTCAGGAATTTGAAAGTTGACTAGCATATATTGTCAAGAAGTTAGTGGAGAGCTACAAGTTGTATCAGTTCATTTTACACTTGTTTCATAATAATTTTTCATTAAAGAAATTTGCAGGTTTAAGTTTTATATCAAAAATTTGCTTTCATTGAACGTTTATTGTCTCGCAAACTAATGTTCCATATCTAAAAATAAATAAGTTGTTGGGTAGAGCATTAAATTCCCTTTGACAAGAGGTGTTGCACAACCCCTGTTCCCATTTAAAAAATTGTAAGGAGCGGTTACTCCTCCGAGGGGGTTGAAAGGAATGGTAAGATATTTACATAAAAAACTGCATTTTAAAAATAAAAATTGACGTGTTTCAGGATTTTTTTCAAAAGTAGCTATTTTGCATTTTATGTATTGAATTTATGCGGGACTTTTACAATCTCACTGTATGATCATTTACATTTACAGAGGGGTCAGTTTTTTTTAATAAACAGATCTTAGGAACGTACCTATAGTAGGTATTAACAGGAAAAGATTATGGGATAGCTGTTATTATTTCCATCATTCCATTGCCATTTTCAGTAATCAGTTAAAAGCCGATCATATATATCATATGTAATACTTCTATTTTTCAAAATTCATTTTTATTTGAAACAATTCGATTATAACATGTACTTAAATACAAAATTAACACAATACTCAACTCTTAGCTAATGTTTCGGATCCAAAAATTAAAAGATAATAAATGTTTTTTACAGATTTTTATCTTTTCTTAAATTTTAGTTTTTCTGAGTGTTATTGGAACAACCAGTAAACATTAGTATACAAAATTTTATAATATAAATTTACTTCTATAGATGTCTTTTATTAAACTTTACTCAAAATTTGATAAATCCGGTACATATATTTTTACTATACTATACCCATACAGTTTTACTTCTTATCAGATATTGAAGTAGCCGTAAGAAGAAGAAGAAAGTAGTTGTAGATCTTTGAGGGATTGTGAAGTATGAAAAACGTGAAGTATTATTTTTGTTAACATTATTATTGTATATGGATAACAGATACAGATGGATAAAATTTCAATTTTTAAACATCATTTTTTAATTAGTTAAATATTTTATACTTTTTTCTTTGAAATATATACGAGTACATAGGTCTTGATGGATTCTTTGTAGTGCCTATATATGAGAGATGTGTTTAAAATGTATACGATAGGAGTAACATAGAAACATGATAGACTATAATCCGTTTGTATATTACTCCTATATTAGATTAAATCTAATTCAATAAAAATATTTCTAGTATGTAATGCTAGTCAAGTGTCTTCTGACCTCCAGATTAAAGTTAAGTATACTTTATATTGCTTATGAAATGCCTACCTATAATATTGAAATAATGGTACCTAATCAATTTATTTTCAAATGAAATTAAATAGAACAGATAATAGGTAACATTTACTTATAATTTGTCCAACGTTGTTTAATAATTATTCTTGGGTTTTCACGAGTTAAAATAGGAAGTATTTATCGCTGTGCAGTCTCAGTGGCGCTTCGCGCAACATGATCTTTATTCGCTAAATCAGTATATCATTAATCTAAATATCACCGCAGGGGTATATACAGCGAGTCCATAAAGTCCTGCATAAATTCATTATTTTGAAAATGGTGAATTGGTTGAAAAATCTCTGGGATCCGTCGATGTTGTTTTCTTTTTATATTGTTTTACATATTATAAAATTTGTTACAGGGCGGCGACTGAATGAAGCTACGTCGATATATAGAGTTTCATAAATATTTTAAATGGAACACCCGATACTGTTTTACATCTTTGGAAAGGTCTTTGATCATATAAGGTTTTATGGGTCTAGTTCTAATGATAAGAGAGATACTACCAAAAAAGTGCGCCAAAAGAAATGCGACTATTCGTAAAAAAGAGCTCTTTCCAAATATATAAAACATCAGTACTGGGTGTTCCATTTAAAATATTAAAGTTTATATCGATCTATAGTTTTATTAAGTAGCCCTGTAGAAAAATTAATATATGTAAAACAAGTGTAAAAAGAAAACAAAATTGAAAGGTCCGAGCGATTTTTCAAAAACTTTACCATTTTCAAAATACTGAATTTATGCGGGACTTTTTGAACTCACTGTATATTAAATGGTATCATGTATTAGTACGTTCGACAGGTTGCTCCAGTGGCGGCTGATGAAATTTGGCAATGGGGGGCACAGGGGAAAAAATGCGCCGCAGTCGAAAATTTTGCATTTGTCAAGGTCAAACACCTTAAAATTAAAAACTAGAAATTCGTAGAGCAAAAATATTTGCTTGAAGAAATAGAATTCGTTAGGCAAATATCCCCTTTTTTGATGTGATTGTTAGAAATATGGAAAAATTATTTTCCATATTTCACTTCACACGTTCACTTTCGACTGTAGTCATAGGAATTGTGCACATTATAGTTAATAGTTCAACCGATTCCGAAAACGTCGTAAGTAAATTATTTTTATTTAACATTTGTAATAAAGCAACCGCACCACTATGTTGTATGATCTCATCTCTAGAATACATTATATACAGCTCATTTTTTAATTTTGTAATGTTGATCTTTGGAAATAAGGCACACACTGTTTTAATATGTTCCAGAGGAAAAACTATTCTATAGTTGTTAAATTTCTCCTTTTCAAACAAATTGGCTATAGTTAAAAAATCAGTAAATTGAAATCTCTCACGTACGTTCATTAATATGATGTCACATATTTCTTTGCACTGCATTACCTTTGAGTCTCATACAGTAACTTTTCTCTTTTTTCTTAAATTATCCACAGAATGTTCCTCGGAATGTTCTGTTAAAATGTCAGCATTATTTATTAATTCTTCTGTATTATTTCTTAGACATTGTATAGCAGCTGTAAACGAGTCTAAATTATTTCTAACAGTATTATCATCTAGATAATACTGTTAGAGTCTAACTCCCTCCCCTGTAACTGATTGAAAAGTATCTGTACTCTGTACCGTCTGGTCGACGGGGCAGAGCCCATTCAATGACGTAACAGAACGCATTAGAAATGACGCGCCGGAAAAATAGAAGCTGTGTATCCTTTTCTTGCGCATGCACATAGAAAAGAAAAAAGAACAGGCACACAGCGGCCGTGCCCAGCCCAGTGGACACACGGATTTAATCCGTGTGTCCACCTGGAGCAACCGTTGCTCCAAGACACACTATCCATCTGAAATAGATAATTTGCTGCAAAAATACTTATTTATATATTAAGTTCCATTCAACCATGATATTAAGAAATAAACAATATATTAGTGGTATTGTAATGTTATCCAGTACATTTTTAAAATCAGAACCATAAGCTTATTTTGTCGGTCATCCCTATCTCTCCAACAGACTCCAACTATGTATTAATGTTCCTTCGCTTGTCCTCTATATAATTACAAATAGTAATCAATAACTTATAGCTTCGGTTAAATTCAGTCAACAACACGAATTCTCATTCTAAAGGCGCATTTAAATTAGAGCGAACAGAAGCGAGCGAACGAATTCGTTCGTTCGTCTCTGTTCGATCTATATATATGCATATGCAGAAACACGGACGAGTTCGTTCGCTCCCGTTTTGTGCTCCATATAAATTACGCAAGCTTAAGCAAAAGAATTCGTTCATTCGCTTCTGTTCGCTCTAATTTAAATGCACCTTAATAATTCAGACAATTAGATAGTACCTTAGTATTAAACAAATGTCACATCATTTTAATTCTAGTTCTTATGACGCCCTCTCCCTTCGGAGGTTGGCGATCCACATAGCTAACATTGTTCTGGACACAGCAGCTCGAAAGATTTCAATGGAAGTGCACCCAAACCATCTTCTAAGGTCTTTCAACCAGGAATTCTGACGTCTACCAATAGATCTTTTCCCTTGAATCTTTCCTTCAATTATTAGTCTCAGCAGTTCATACTTGTTGCCTCTAATAATGTGGCCTATGTATGTAGTTTTTCTTTCTTTGATGAGGGTCATTAGTTCTTTCGGCTTCTTCATTCATCTAAGCACTTCTTCGTTCGTAATTCGTTGGACCCACAACATGCGGAGCATACGGCGATATAAGTACATTTCAAACGTCTCAATTTTCTTTTCAGTTGCAGGGTCCAGGGTCCAGCATTCACATCCATACAGCAACACACTGAAGACATAACATAAAGCAAGCGTAGACAACTATGTTCATATCTCTGCACCTCTGTGCTAAAACATTTAAGGAAAAGAGGGCTTCTCGAGTGCTTAGTCCGTTCTGGAATCCAAATTGAGTGTCGCTTATTTGTTCTTCGCATTTTTTGTATATTCGAGTGTGAATTATTCTCAGAAAAACTTTAAGGATATGTGGCATTAGACTAATCATGCGATAGTCGTCGCATTGTGAAGCGTTTGTTTTCTTCGGAATCGTTACAAAAGTAGACTTGAGCCAGCTGGGAGGGATCTTTCCCGCTCTGCATATGGTATTGAATAGTTCTAGCATAAGATCCAGTCCTTTGCCTTCTTGGCTAGCAATGGTTTTAAGTACTTCCATATGCACCTTGTCTGCTCCCGTAGCCTTTCTGTTTTTCTGAAGTATGGATTTGTTATTATCTATATTAAAGATTACGCATCCAGCATGGCAGAAGATTTTTCTCGTAGTCCGGAAATTATCCAAGGATTTATTTTGAGACAAGGTGTCCCAGATGCAGATATACCTAGTAACAATAATTGAATAATTATATAGATTTGTAAGCGAAGATGATACTTGGGTAAGTATCAGCATCAAAAAATATTATTGTTAAGAAATAATTTTGGATAATCATTACAAAGGGGCCGTTGGTTTGTCCTCTTAATATCTTTTTAATTTTCCATTTTGCTAATTTCATACAATATCATATAAAATGGGGATATATACCTATTTGATTTACTTTAGGAAGAAAAAGAAAATATACTTAGGTATTTGTTTATATATTATTTATCAAGTTGAACCAAACTACTTCAGGTACGAATACTTCAGAGTAAAAACATAAAACTTATAATTAGAAGAAATTCTTAATATATACGGGGTGTCTATTTTAATTTGTGTACAAATGCTAAACTTATCTTGAATAAAACCTTTATTCTTCAAGATAATCAGAAAACATTTTTTGTTTTAAAGGGCATTGAAAAATGTTTGTCTTGACCCTACCATCACTTTTAAGCTGGACATCCAGGGCTTATTTATACCCTCAAAATTGAGTGTAACTATTTAGCGATATTTTTATTTAAAAGCTGAAATTATAGTGTTCTCTGTGTGAGAGACTCTCAAAATCCATATATGCGATTTGATCAAAAACTATACAGGTTGTTTTTTTTTACACGATCTAAAAGTTGAGCAAAATACAGAATTTTGAGTCCTACGGGGGGTGTGGGTAATGGGGTAATTACCTCCTCCACAGGAGAAAGGAAACAAGCGGCGACGAGTATGTTCCGATTCCGGTCTGTATGCTAATAACATAAATTAGGAACATGGTAAAAATTCCCCCTAGAATAACGATACAGGACCGCCCTTGATTTTAAGGGCACTAGAGGAGATAATTATGCCATGGAATTATATCAAAACAGTTAAATTTTATATGAAATCACTTTTACTATTTTATTAAGTAATAAATAAATTAAGTGTTTCAAAATATTGTAAGATATCCTTTTTACAAGATACCAGTTCTTTATAATGAAACTGGAATAGTTGTGTGTCCAATTATTAAATATATATAACCACCAAAGGTTCGTCTTATCCGCCTACTCTACTGCCATTAAATGTACCTAAGTACCTACCTAATTCTTTTCGTTTTCTTTTCGCTCTTTTCTTTCATATTGCAAATTAGAACACGTTTTAACAAATTATCAACTTTTCTAGATTTCTAAAGAGAATATTGTTGAGAAAAAATGTCAGAGACAGTTTTTTTGCAGTGTTTAATTTATTTGCAGCATTGTTTAATTTTGCAAGCAATAAAAAATAGTTTAGTTAATTATAACGAGAGAAATAAAAACTGAAAGGTAGGTGAAAGCATTCACCCCTAAAAGTGAATGCGAGTAGTAATTTTGCTGCCTAAAACCCTTGAGCTAGCGATGGCTTAGAAAACTTAATAAAACACACAAAGTACAGATCCTTTGATAATATTAAAAGATACGATATTCTTTCGCTCTCATAAATATTCAACTGTTTATGGTTTCTTAAAGAACTGGTGGGAATATGAGTTTCTTATTTTATCTAGTACTTACTGTTAATTCTTCAGTTCCTTTAAGTTAGATTGTACATAGAAAGATTATAATTAATTTACGGTTACCCCTGATACTCCTGTTAATGATTTACGCTGTAAACACACTTGCGGCATCTACGGGTAGGTCCTTCCTTTAATTGTTTTTGTAATTCTCCAATATTACAAATGCTTTGATAAATGAAGCTCAAATTTGATATGATTATATTATGTATATAGACATTGAGTTAGTAGTATAGTCAAAGATATAGATTAATTTACAAGGAAGGTATGTTATATGATGGTTTAGGCAACACACTATACTTGTTGTGGTTTGCTGTGTGGCGTCGGTGTCACTACAGTGGTATTTTGTACAAGATTATTCTGTAAGGGAATTACATAGGTATGTATTATGTATTATGTATTATACCACAGAGACTAAATAAATGATTGGGTTTTCCTAGAAAAAAAAACATGTATACCAACCCAATAATTAATGATTAATGGTACATCAAATACATAGGTTGTTTGTATGTTTCTATGTTCAAATCCAACGTCTGATTTCCCGTTATAAACTCACTAACCGGATGAAAAGTATAAATATAGGATTAACACAAAATAATAAAGATCGGGGATTAGGAAAACACTGAACGGATCCTTGTCAATAGAAAAGGTCACACATACTCTCTGCTTAATAAATTATCTTATTCTTCTTCACACCAGTAACATTTTTTATATTTAATTTGATTTGTTAGTACGTGTGACTATACTGTTCCTTTATTATTTATCTCCATTCAAAAATGTAGTATTATCACAAATAGGTAATAATAATTTACAATAACATCTCTATCCCTCATTCTCATCGTAACAATGGACCCGGAAGTCATAGACTTGTCTGGAAGAGAGAGCGGCATATTATTATTTTTCGACTGGCGAGTTCGCCCAGGAACAACTAATGATGTTATAACTTTAACTACCATTTAGTACCTACGAGAATAAAGGACACTTGGAATACCTTGTTAATATTAAAATGAAGAGTAGGATGTTAGCCATTTATGCAGTGAAGTTGCAGTACTAGTTGCTTAGTTTTATGCGCTCAAACAATTGGAAAACATTGACCTTGCGTCGTCCATTGCGTGGAACGATTACCTCCGCTCAATCACGGAGTACTTAAATGATTAAGTATCTACTTTTTACAGAAGATGGAAATAGGAATACAAATTTAAACTAATCCGTGGCTGGTGTTTATATATTCAGTGAAAATAAAATTTCACGAAACACTGAAATATGAACAACAAAATTGGTAGATATGCACACAGGTTAAAAGGGTTTCGATCATAGGGAAAGATTTTGAACGGCAATTTGCCCCTTTAATTTTTATAATTGCATCATAAAGCACAATAAAAGTTTAAGTACTTAGGTACTACTTGTCAAACTCCATACTGAACATTACTGTAGGTGTTGATTTGATTGAAGTATACTGTCATTGTGTTACAACAAAAATTATATAAATTTAACAATTTGCGATGAAAAAGTTAAAAATGTTTTGTGGTTGGACACATCTGATTTAATTATAAGTTCAAATTTCTATGGCACGAGGACGCGTTCTACATTTGGGAAATTGTAAATCACCCTGATATTTTGCTATAACTGAAAACCTTTTAACTTTTCTGTATATTGAATCATAAAGATTTATACATCATAACATGGTTTCACAGTAGGTAATCACTTGGTGTTGCTTAGAGAAAATAGAAAAATTAAATTGTTATTAGATTAAAGACCAATTAACTACATATCAATCCAGCAGGTACATTTACTTCATTGCCTACTTCTATCTCATTTAAAATATAGTGCATACTGTATTTTAAATATAGAAATATATAAGAAAAAATGTCGTCACAAAATAACTTCATTTCCTTCCAATAATATCTATATGTTATATTATTTATTCTATCCTTTCTATATACTTGATGAAATTGTTTGTACTTTTAAAACACTTAATCCGCATTAATCTGCATTCTAATAGATGCTCTTTAATTACAGACATTTAAAGAGCTATTTTCGGACCTTGACTCGTAATAAGCTTCTGTTTGTAATAATAATTAAAAGTCAAAGTAATCACAATAGATTAATGTCTAGACATCGCAATTCAGTTTATTAATGAGAATTACTAAATACCCATCTTCTATATTCAAATGAAAATAACTTATGTTATGACTAAAGTAAATACACTGCTTTACACAGTAAATACACTGATTAAAAGTTGTGGTGTGTCCAATCTAATCCAATTACCTTACTGTTTTCTCAAAGAAGAGTGTTTTATTTCTTGTATGACTGTGACCGTATGCACATTACGCAAAAATGTAGTTTCCTTATTTTTGTGACCCACATTTCCAATTGAAATATTTAATAATACGACCAGGTAATAGGCTCTGTTCACAAACATTTTTTTTGTAAAATCTCCTCCTTATTAATATATCATATACACTGGTATATTGCACATTTATTTTTAATAGCCAATCGCTTTCCTCTTTGGCCTCGACACTCAAAGAGCGTTGCTAGCAATGACAGCAATACTAGCCATGTCTTTCGGCCAAGCAAGGGGCCCCAATAATTAGTGCCCCCATTTTAACAGAATGGTCCATGAAAAGCCTATATGGAATTCAAAGAGCAGATATCAATTTGTTTCATGAATGCTTCTTTTTCAAGACAATTATTTTCAGCAGGTGCCAAGAACTATACAAACACTGTTGTGAGCTGATAATTGAGGAGGACTATATCATCCTTATGTTAGCTTCTATTTGCCTAAGGGAAAAGAGTACCTAGAACCAATAACTTAAGCACTTATTTTTGCTTCCTTCAACGAACTCAAACTCAATCAGCACTGATGTTTCGACTATTCCCTATGAGACCGGTTCCTGCAGCAATCCCCAACTAGTCAGAAGGATTGTGGTTGGTTGAAAACAATATGCTGACTGGTTTGGAACTATTTAATTGGATCTGACTAGTTTGTGATTCCTACAGGAACAGGACTATGATATCATCCTCGACATCAAATGCATCAATCTCTTCTATGTACAACGGCAGGCTCTGCAACAGATATCGGTGATATCTAAACTGATGTTGAATACACCATCTGGCAATTCAGGAATTCAACCCTGCTGACCTCAAAAAGTTGAAGGTCAGCTAGGTATATATCTTTCACCATTATAGGGTTGCCAACCGTCCTGCATTTCGCAGCATGTCTTGCATTTGATGTCCTTTGTTCTGAGTCTAGGTGAGATCTCTCGCAGCACGCGAATGTCCTGAATTTCAGATATTTTACTGAATTTATAGTGAATCTGGCCATAATCACTTACAACTTTATTAAATATCTAATAGCGCTTTAAAGTAGTTTCACTTCAGGTTTAACCTATGACCTTATGACTTACAAAATCTAAACAACAATATTTTCAAATACACATCATCTGATGATCTTAATTATAAACAATCGTGCAACTGCAACGATACTATAAAATCAAAAATAACGATATATATTACAACATAGCTATATAAAAAATTTATTATTAATTTTACTGTATAACTTTTAACAATTAGAAGTGCGCTACCTTGCTCATTCAATAAATATACCTACTTTAAAATAGTGTTTAAAAATTGACATCGATTGGCTAATGATATTGCATTAAAAATATTTGCGATTTGATAGGAGAAAGCTGATTTGAATAGTTCTGTAAGGTGGGGAGGAGGAGTTAGAGTACCCCTAAATCGAAATTTTGTTACTGAGATATCGGGGCAACTTGTTATTTAAAATTTTGTGAAATAAGCAAGCAGCATGCAGTAATCATGTCCTAGACATATTTAACCAACCTATGTCCAATAATTTATGAGAAATATGTTGCTGGCACTCCATAAATAAGGCGCAGGGATGAATTTTGGAGTGCTTGAATCCGACGTTTATCCTCGGCATCTGTTCAAGGCCCATAAACAGAGTCAGCAAAGTTAAATCTAGAAAGAACTAGTGACTCACACAAAAAACTGTTTTAATTTTCTGCGGTTAATAAAGTATATTATATTATAGATCATTTTTAAACTAAGATATGCAGTATACAGTTGTTAACATGTGGCTTGAACCTTAACCTCGTATCAAAAGTAAGTCCCAAATTTTTTGCAGTCTCTGTAAATTCTATTCTTTGCCCATTCATAAACAACAAAGGATTTTCGAAAACTACCGACCTTATAGTATGATGACCAAAAACTGAGCTGACGTTTTCGATGCATTAATGTGTAAGGAGTGACTTTTTACTTTATTTACTAAAGAACTTAAATCGTGGTTAATTCAAGGAATTTATAATATAAATTCCTTGGGTTAATTACATTAATTGCCTATAAGCAGTCGCTGGGTAGAAAAGAGAGATAGAGCTGTATGTCATCTGCGTAAACATGCATTTTACAATGCTCAATTACTTTTTCAAAATCCGACATATATCATGTAGGTATACCTAAAGAAGTGATCCTAAAATTGAATCCTGCGGAACACGCAGATGACCCACCATGCGTCACAAATACATTGTCAGAAATGTTAACCTGCTGGGTTCTGGGATTTAGATAACTACGACAGAATTGTATTTCATTGTCATTAATACCAAGGGGCATAAGTATTGCAAACAATATTATCGTGGTTTATAGTGTCAAACACTTTCGAAAAATTTACAAGCACTAAAATTGTGGCTTTTCTTCCATCTGAACCGATCAGAATGTCGTCCGTAATGTTCAACAACGCTGTCTCGCAGCCATGTATAGGGCGAAACCC
Organism: Pogonocherus hispidulus; assembly: GCA_963924545.1. Classification (NCBI taxonomy): domain Eukaryota; kingdom Metazoa; phylum Arthropoda; class Insecta; order Coleoptera; family Cerambycidae; genus Pogonocherus; species Pogonocherus hispidulus. The sequence goes on from OZ004696.1 coordinate 19,939,183, forward strand.
TGATTGCATTTCAGGTAGAATATGAAATTTATTTACATATATTAATAAATTTATTTACGTATAACATTTATTTACATATATCAAATTTATTTGCATATCCAAATATATAAGTAGAATAAATTTAAAATACATTATTTGCAACTTTAGTTGACAGTTTCTTCTCTCTTCAATTCCAGTAAAATACATAAAGGATTTGTTTGCAAATCTAGGTAACTTTTTATTTAAAGGATGGAGTTCTACTTACATAATTGTTTAATATTAAAAGTTCTACAACAATGTTTATAAAATACTGGGTGTTCTATTTACAATTTTTATACCGAAAGATATAAAAACTACCTACTTTCAGTCCCTATTATAAATCGGAAATCATCATTACATAATTTCAAAAATATTGACAATGATAGGCGGACTATATTTAAAAATTTCATAAGTAAATTTTTTATACAGTGAGGTCGACCGAAAAGAGTTCGAATAGGTAACTTATATAACGAATAAGTTATTCACGTATAAACGTTTTTTCAAACAAATTGCAGAGACAGATCGATTTTTATTTAAAGGGCGACACATTTTCATATTATTGACATTTATACAAGGTGTCCCTAAAAATAGAGGTTTACCACAACTTAATATTTTACAAATATTTAAATATAAACACCCGTGTCTTTTTACAGATTTGGATAAAACGTCTTCTCACGAATACATTGATATATAGTTTGATGAATCTAGCGAGTGATATATTTCTTAAAGAGTATTCTACAAGCATAATGTCAAAGAATATGATTAGTATATTGTCTTTGATAATGTGTTAGAAAGAAAATATCGATTAGTTGCTAGGCTACAGAGGCTACAAGTCTTTCTCCAATACATCGCTCTTGTGAAACACTCCTTAAGGTATACTTATCTATCTCTCTCACTATTAGAGTTTTATTCATCAAACCCTATATCAATCTATTCGTGAGAGGTTTCAATCATGTAAAAATACACAGTGTGTTCCATCTATAAAGAATGCAAGTTGTGGTAAACTTCTCTGTTTAAGGACACCCTGTATAATTGACAATAATATGAAAATGTATCCACCTGTAGTCGAGATGATATTTGAATAAAGAATGTGTTAATTTAAATTGAAATGAGAGAATAATTGAAAAGACCATTCTAAGATACATATTTATTGTGTAAAGTTGCGGATAAAAAATTGCAATGTGACGTCAGTGTTTTAAGTTTGAAGACCATAATAATAATATTCCAATATCTGTTCACAATAATGGTATAACGTTTAAATGTTTAGACTGTTATTTTTGCTTGATAATTATTGTAGCTTGTGATTTATTAACAATTCACAACGTTAATAAAATCCAGTTAGTTCCATTAGTTGTAGTTTAGTGGTTTATCTTGTTTTCTTAATTATAGTTTCCAATAAAATGTTTTTTTATGGCCTCATGTTCGTGCTTATTGGATTGATTGGTTTTAATAAAATAAAAATAATTTCACTTGTCACTAAACAATTTAAGTAAAATAAAATTTTTAATGTTTTCATATTACCTACCTTAATTACATAAACAAATAGGGTAGTTGGGTATACCTACAGTGCTAGATTTGGATTATAATACAGGGGTCTAAAAATGTATGTGAAGATTAATTTTGCCTTGTCTAAACATATATTAAGGTTAACTCAAGATAAAAAAAGTAGTTTTATTTAGAGCAGGGATACAGGGAGTTTATTTAGAGCAGGGATACATACGTACGAGATCTGCATCTAAGTTTTTTTTGTATTTATACCTCTGTAAAAAGATAATTTTATACTGTAAGGTTTTAAAGCATTCTATAAATCAACAACCTCAATAAGTCAGTTTTTATTTTGATCGCATCCACCTCTTCCGATGAAGAGAATGTTGAAGGATAGCTCATGGTTGGTTGTTTATATGATTTATTGTTTATTCTATGGTTGTAGGCATAACATCTGATCTATTCTCTAAAATAATATAATTTTTCATGTTACACAGTCGCATGAAGAACGTGCGTATATAACAAATATCTTTGTTTGGAACTGATTTCCTAATATTTCTCAGAAATCTGCGTGCCTGTCCTTAAGGACAATCTTGCCTTGTTGATAATTATCTCCAAATTCTTAGCAGAAACGATACTCTCTAGATACTTCGTTTCCTCAGCACTGGAATAGTTTCATCGAGTAAGCACGGAGGTTTTAACTACCTATTCAGCTTCCGTTTCATGGTAGTATCATAGTACAGCAACTACTTTGGGGAGGAATTCAGAGACTTCCCTTCCGAACATACCAACTCTGTTTCCTCTGGATTTTAATCCTCAGAATAATCAATTTATGTATGTATACAGAAATATAAATTCATATTGCCGTTGAACACTTATTGCCGTTCAAAATTTTCTCCCTGAATTTTTTAATTCAAAGTGTTGTTTATTCTTGAATGGTTTGAAAGGCTTAATCTATATATGAAAGCATTTTTTATTACGACGCGGTGTGGAGTATGAAATTTTAAACAGCTACTTGGAAGATAGAAAACAATGTGTAAAAATAGGCAATACATTGACGAAGAAACTGTTTCGTGTGGGGTTACACAGGGAACAATTTTAGATCCTTTATTATTTAGCCTTTACGTTAACGATCTTTTTAATCTTTAGATATCTGGCGAAGTAGTTGGTTTCTCTGACGATACAGTAGTATTCTATAAGGAGTCTAGCATAAGACTTACTTAAATTGAAAGTAGAGTCAGATTTTAGAGAAGTTTAAAATTTTTTTGAATACAAGTTACTTACCATCAATGAAACAAGACATTTTGGCTTCTTTTCACTTTTCACTGAGCAATAATACGCCCAATTTTAATAAAATTTCTGTTACCAAGCACAGTGGGATGAACATGGAAATCAAATCTGTAAAACACATCAAATACTTAGCTGTTATAATAGATCTTAAATGGAACACACATAAATAATTTAATAAAAAAATTAAGAGGACTAGTTGCTAAGTTTAAAAATGTTAAACAATTCTTTAATTTAAAACATTTAACAGTCATGTACTTTGCAGTACATGGAAAATGATGAGAAGTAGCTGCTCTAGAGTAATAAAGATAGAAGTAGCTGCTCTAGGGTTGACCATACCCACTTAACACGCAAAAAAGACCATGTATTGAGACGCTCGCAGCTGCTATAAAAACAATTGCTCAAAGAAGCTATACTATTATCTTGCTCTAAAATTTATAACAATAAGTTGCCACCTGAAATAACACCAATATATTCATTTAAAATCTATCAAACAAATATTAGGCATTAGATAGCCTCAACAGTCATTAGTTTCAGTTCATAATATGATCGAGGGAAATATATTTTTTTAATTTGTTTTTGATTTTTTTTTATTAAATTTAAAAGAAGGAAAAAGAAAAAAGAAAAGAAAGAAACAGGAAAGAGTCGGGGACAAAAGAAAATATATAAATACTATTTACTTACCTATTAATTTGATTTTTATGTTTATACTTTGCGAGTAAACTCACACTAACGGTATACCTACTAGCACACTATACTAACTATAAGCTAAATAAACCTGCGCACAAGGAACAATGATTCCTTTTGCAGGGTAGCAATTCTTGTTTGTTTATATATTCTATTGTGTTAAATAAACATTAATTTTATTATTATTATTAAATCGACCAATTTCCTGGCGCATTCGCCATTTTTCGTGACGAATGGGCTGACTTCGTTGAGTTTGATTTTAGTAACTTTCTCTGCTGTTCTTTATGTCTTACTCTTAGGAGTGCAGTACATTTGATTATCAATGTAAAATATAGTTTAAATGTTCATAGGACTTCACTTCTAAAATCCTTTTTATATATTTGAAAAGCTAGTTTTTGAAAATCATAGTTCTTTTTTCTAAATATTTGCATAAATACACAATTAAATGATTAATGTATGTGCATTCTGAAAATTGTGCATTGTACGTAAATGCACTTGGTTCCTGACTCCAACTCTGTTAAACGTGTAGAATAAAAAGCCATGCTTTCAGCGAAATATATGAAATGTTTTTTATAATTCCATACAATGAAGGTTGGCTTAATACTATTATCAGTTTTACTATTTGCAGTTGCAATTGTTAACTGTCAGATATGTCGTCCAAATATTTGTGATTTGGTAAGATGCGCAGAGGCCATTTGCAAGGAAGGTGAACTTTTCATAAAAAATGGTGGACGCTGTGGATGTTGCGATATTTGTTATAAATTGGACCATTACCGTTAAAATATTAAGTAAGTACTGTTCTGTTTCAAATAGCACTTTATAATGTATTACCATATGTATTTATTGTGTAGAATTTGTTTACTATAGTAATTGATAAACAAATATATGTACATAATATGAATAAAATGTCATCTGACCACTGATAAATATATATTATATTTTTTTAAGTAATTCAAACCATGCATGCATAAATTATATTATTGTTTAGTATCGCAGGAAAAAATATGTTGTTATTTGACACATACATTCAAAATATTCCAAACGCCCTTCAGGTTGTATATTGTGTAATATCTCTATATATAGTTTAAAGTTTATATTGTTTGTTTTAATAAATATGGAAACAAACATTATGTGAACTCTATATGGCAATTATTATATTATTTGCACGTTCAAGCTATTTACGAATACCTCAAGCTGAATGATAACAATATTTTGTTTAACGATAAGCAAAATTGCACATTTATTCCATTCATATCTAACGAACCTTCTATTAGTAACAAATCTACATAGTATCGCACATCGCACTATCGCACATCTATTAGCATATAATATAAACTTGCAAACACCCCCTACACAAATGTTGCAACGTTACAACATTTTATCAGTGATGTATGGTAGTTTACTTGTGGGACACCCTGTATATCTTGAAGAAAGGTGCGAACCATGCGAAAAATAGCAAATTTATTATTGACTACAACTTTTATTAAAATAAATATAAAATAAAAACAATTTTTGATATACACTGACATTTAAGTTGTTGGGCAAACTAACATAATTCTTAAAGTTAGGTAATTAAAATTTGTGATATGGTACTTTACACTTTAAGGATGTTTAGTATTTGGTTTAAGTGGCTATTCCAGCATAATTAATATACCAGTTAAACGTGTAGTATCATTTTAAATATTCACCTAATAAAATTAACCATTGGTATCTGATGGCACAACACCAGAAGAGATAAATAATCTATTGACAAAAGGTATATGAGTGGCACTTATATCAGGCCCTAAACACATATTATTCCATATAAAGATTGTTTTTCATATTATCCACCATCTGGATCTGGTTCCATCTATGCATGTGGAACCTACTCTACATACAAAAAGAACCAGATCTACTTGAGAAATAGGTAGGTAATTAGTCAGCTTAGACTTGAAGGCTATATATAATAACTGTAGTGTTAAATAATAAGTAATAATAATTGTAATAACAATTTTATTTTTGTAAATAAATACAAATAAATTGATAAATAATAATGAGGAATTCCTCTACAAGTCATCTACTTATACAATGAAAATTAAATAAAAAAGGTAAAACACAATTTAGCTGGTCAGAGTGTTTAAGTAGGTACCTATATTTAGTGTGAGGGTTGAATTACCGTCACATTAAATATAGAAGTATGCTTATAATAAAATAGAACAAATTTAGTTATTCATTTAATTCATTGTGGTGTATTACATTTAGCAGATAAGACCAACGGGAAGGTTCCGTTTCTAAGCGATTATAGGCATATTAGAACATCCTTTAGATACATCACGATAAAGTGGGGGTTCGGCAAAATTTTCATATGGGGATTTATTCGCCTCTTGGCTTCGATGATTGGCCTTAACTTGGAAAACAGATCTAACAAAAAACTAAACATAGTATATTTGCCTTTTTACTGTTATTTGATATACCAACTATACAGGGTGGGAAAAATTTTAATGTGCAGCATTGGTATCTCGGAAACGGTAAAAGATACAACGTGGCTCAAATTAGGAAAAAGTTGCTCAATTTTATGCTGATTCAAAATATGTGAACAAGTTTAATATATTCCGGGCCGTTCGGGAGTTACACCGGAAAAATCCAAATTTGCCAATTTCTTTTAAGTTAAATAACTTCTCTTGAAATAAATGTAGACTTTTGAAATTTGGTACGTTTACATAGTTTGATGAGAGCTTTCGATTGCCATACTAAAACATGTTCTAGGCGTACTAGTTTTTCCGCAACAATATTCAACTTTTGAATTTCTTATGGGCGCCATATTGGATTTTTACTTCACTAAATACAGAAAGAAATTACAAGCACGGTGATATATCACACTTGATACTTTCTTCAATAAATATGGATAATACATGCGAATAACGATAAATATTAAGTATTTATTTACAAATAATAAACAATCATTCATTTATAGTTAATTGTTACAAAGTGTGTTTTTAGCTTTTTAGAGGAACTAATTATTATAATAAGAAAACTTATTTATACTGCTCGAATTCGCTGCCGTTACTCTGAATACAAAGTTGAGTCCTTACAGACATGTCATCCACTGCACGTCTTACTGTTCCACCATCTATTGAATTTATGTAAATATTTGGTGTGGAATTTTAGATAACAAGGTATTAGGGCCTTATCGTGTTATTGATAAATTAACTTCTCCAAATTATTTACACTTCTTACAAAATGATTTGGAGGAAATGCTGGATGACCTTCCTTTGCAAAATATACAAAATTTACAGTTGTTTCAACAAAATGAATGCCCTTCACACAATGCTAGGATTGTAACCCAGTACCTAGATCAAGGTTTTCCGAATTCGTGGATGGGTACAAATGGTCCTATTCTATGGCCACCGCGATCACCGTGTCTAAACCCCTTAGATTATTATTTCTGGGGAGCTGTTAAAAATTATATCTACAATAATCCAATGCCATCGACAGAGGATGAAATGTTGGAAAGAATTAATGAATACACAAATTCAATAGATGGTGGAACAGTAAGACGTGCAGTGGATGACATATCTGTAAGGACTCAACTCTGTATTCAGAGTAACGGCAGCCAATTCGAGCAGTATAAATAAGTCGTTTTTCTTATTATAATAATTAGTTCCTCTAAAAAGCTAAAAACACACTTTGTAACACTTCACTATAAATGAATGATTGTTTATTATTTGTAAATAAATAATATTTATCGTTATTCGCGTGTATTATCCATATTTATTGAAGAAAGTATCAAGTGTGATATATCACCGTGCTTGTAATTTCTTTCTGTATTTAGTGAAGTGAAAATTCAATATGGCGCCCATAAGAAATTCAAAAGTTGAATATTGTTGCGGAAAAACTAGTAGGCCTAGAACATGTTTTAGTATGGCAATCGAAAGCTCTCATCAAACTATGTAAACGTACCAAATTTCAAAAGTCCACATTTATTTCAAGAGAAGATATTTGACTTAAAAGAAATTGGCAAATTTTGATTTTTCCGGCATAACTCCCGAACGGCGCGGAATATATTAAACTTGTCCACATATTTTGAATCAGCATAAAATTGAGCAACTTTTTCCTAATTTGAGCCACGTTGTATCTTTTACCGATTCCGAGATACCAATGCTGCACATTAAAATTTTTCCCACCCTGTATAATGATAACATAAGGGTAGAACGAGTTGTTGGTTTGGTAATTTTAAATATTAAATATACCTATCTACTTTTACGAAATTGAGTTTTGTTAAATTTATGCACGTACATTTTTGATTAGCTACAATTAGTACAATTCATGTTTTTTATGCAAAATTAAAATGTCATATTTTATTTACATCCACATAAACAACTGAAGATAAAACTTTCGAAATGAATACATATTCTACATATTCATCGCTAAGTTACTATAACAACATTAGCATATGTTACAAATAAGATTACAAAAATTACCTACACAAATTCTGCGAGTCCCATTCTGTTGGTCGTAAGTAGATAAAAACTGTGTTGCAAAACAGTTGTTGTTATTTAAAGTGCTACAATATGATGTTTAAAACAATAATACTACCGGTTTTCATTTTTGTTGTGATTGTTAAATGTAATGGCGTATTTGCAGAAATCCGTCCGCCGAACTGTCACTTTATACAATGTAATCGACAACTTTGCAAAGACAACGAAATTCTGGTGAGAAATAACGGTCATGGTGGCTGTTGTCCCGTTTGCTTCAGAGTGATACGTAAGTTTTAAACATTATGTAGATTCATTTGTCATTTGGGATGCAAATGTTATCAATCAATGCTAAATAACATATTGAAACCGTTCAGCAGCAAATAGTTCATCTTTGACTTCTGATCAAAGTGTCTCTAAGCACATTACCATCTTTTATCTTATACCTACTATCCATATCCATATAAAATTCGCAACACTTTCTTACGGAATATTCTTAAAACACAACCACGCTTCCTCTAAAAATATTTTCTTACTCTCTCTAGACTATTTGACATAAAATGATCCGGACCGACTGTATAAGTAGAGGAAGTCCCATAGAGTAGTTGTGGATTTTCCAACACATAAGTCATGAAAATCGTGTCGGTTGCCAACAGTTGTTTCTTGTAAAAGAATGGGAAAATATCCGACAATTAAATGAAAAGGGAGGAACTACGAGTTACGCATATTTAAAAAAAGTAATAGTATAAAAGTATTATTTTACTTTTTTAATGATGTTTAGAGTCATACCCGCCTTATAAAATGTAAGACAAATTTAACTAGATTTTCACTAGAAGTTCTTACTCAACTAACTAATTATTCACGAGAATTTACGCTTAGAGGATAGATAGGATATAGATATCGTTATTTGCAACTGCTAATATTTTTTTCATAATTTCGATGCAAAATTAACTAAACATTTGTGAGATCTGACCTCGGCTTACTCGAAAATATAAATAGATATACTTGTTCACACACAAAATCTCATTCTAAGAATTATTCTAATAATAATAAATTAATAATAATACTAATTAGTTACGCAACCAGATTTATAAAAAAAACTTTTAATTGCTTATAAAATAAGTAGCTTTAGGAAACTGATAGGTACACAACACATACTCGCAATATATTTAAAAAGTAAACAATTCAAGTCACATCAATGCCAAGTAGACTCTATCATGTATACGGGGCGTGACGAAGAAGTGTTTTGTGAACCATCTGAATACACCAGGCAAATTTTAAAGAAATATACGTTAAGTGTGAAGTTTTTGCGGACATTATTTTTTTTGTTGAAAACGATAGCTCTCTTATCATAGAATGAAAATCTAAAAATCCCAAAAAATCGGAAGTGAGCTAAAGTCAGCATTTAAAAAAACATGGCCGCTCGCGTTATTTTTAAGGTGTTTAAGAAGCATACATTCATGTATGACAAATTGTTAGTCTTCAGTGATAAGAATGCGGATCTAGATGAACTATTAAATGTTGGTTATAAATTTGTCTCCTTTATGTACGGATTAGACGGATCCCGAGACATTATAGAAGAACGATATAGGCTTTACAACATTGGTATAGCTAAGCGGACCCTCGAAAAATCTTTCGATTTGGACGTTCTTCCTACCCTTAAGTTTAAATGATTGGAATTGGATCATCATACTTTCGATCGTCGAATTATGTGTTGTATTTTTATGTGTATTGTATACTTTAAATTGCGTGTTTTGTAAATACCGTCAAGAACGGTGTAACAATCCAGGAAAATATTAATAAATAAATAAATTGGTGAACTTGTCTAATTTAAATTATTTAAAATTAAATATTGGTAAATTTAAGATTATGAGGTAATTTAAATATAAAAGTCCGATTGCTATGGAAAATAATAAACTAGCATATGTAAATATTTTTTAAAATTTGGGTAAGCCATCATTTTGGCATATTTGATATATATGGTCTTTACTTTCCAATCCTTTAAACGTAAGGTTTTGGTTAGATAAGGATACTTTTTACTTGGAGATTGTTTGATTTTATGCAAGCACTAGGTATTGATATATAAAAGGTAAATAAATTAAACTGGTTAAAAAAAAAAAGAATAAAATTTTGACTGTATTAATAAAACCCCACATTTTTAAAACTTGTGTTGTGTTTATATTTGTGCATATAATACCTTTCCATAGGTTGTCTTGTAGTATATTTTGTACTCTACAAAATAATGTATGTACTATTTTACTCTATATTGTACATTTCTCCCGAAATTCGTGGCGAAAACCTTAGAGCAACAAATTTTGCAGTAAGAATAATGTGTTTAACAGCTCAGCTTCGCAAAATTGAGACATTTTATATTTTTAAGTTATAAAACGAACCATAACAAACATCTTTTGCGAAAAACGCCAAAAATGCGTATCCTCGTAACGAAAAGCACTCTAAGAGTGCAAAAAAAAATTAAAATATATGTATATGTACGAGGATATTTTAAATTACTGAGTTTTTGTAGTTAACTAAATTGTAAAGTTAGTTAGTCATATTAAAAAGTTAAATGTAGGAAGTCAAAAAATTTTTAAAAAAATCGTTTCCTTTTTCGTTTTTTTGTTAGGAAATTTATATTCTTGGTTATATCTAAATTAAAATATCATTTTTTTCTAATTTTTAATCTTAAAATCCTGTAAAAATAAAAAAAATGTTAAAATTGGTCGAAAGGATAAGAAGATATTTCATTTTCACAAATTTGAAGGGGCGCCATGTTTTTTCAAAATGACGTTTTTAGCTCACAACGGATTTTTTGGGATTTTTATATATTTGTTCCTGAACATAAAACCTATCGATTCCCATTGGAAAATAAATGTCCCCTTAAACTTCATTGAAAAAATAAGATTTGCCTGGTCTAGAAGAAGTCTAATCCGAATTTAAATCTGGAAATTTATATATATGCCCATGAAAATGATTTACTCCCTATTATTATACGTGTGTTTATTTACTGAATGAATATAATATAGAGGGTGAACCGTTTGTATGATTTTACAATTTAAATAAGCAGTTACATGAACACGAACATAGACAAACACGAACGTAGTATTAAAGTTCAAAATGTCATGCTTTACAATTAAAACACTCTTTAGTAGTTTTACTTTATTCTATTCGCAACATTATAAAATTATTTTATGTATCTAACTTTCTTCTTACCTAAATTGGATGCGGTTTTTATTTTGATATTTTTCAATCTGTCCGGTGAGAGAACTTAGGGGGACAATAAAAGGTCACATGTTAAACAGCAGACAAATTTTTATGTACTACTCTGTATTAAAAATATGTTAGGCTACTTTAAACAGTAAAAAAACAATATCTGACTACCCATCTTAAATATTACGTAAAAACATAAGAACAAAGCGTACAGAATATGTCTGGAAAACATATACAAGCAACAACAACAAATTTTCACGGGACCCCCTTGACCTTTTTTTAATTTTTACAGCTTCGAGAACCACTTCACACGAAAGTTCCATCCTTTATCTAATCCTTTGAGATTTTTTTTTAGACCACTGTACGACCACTCCTACGTCTATATCGTCTTCGAAAATCTCGAATCGCGTCCGTCTCAACTTCTTTCTCATGTTATCTGCCGATGTGAGATGTAATGACAAGCACCTCCAAGCACTTCCGAGAGGTTATTTTCCTATGAGAAATATTGCTAACGAAATCGATAGTAGGTACTGACGGCCAAACACATCTGATTACCAAAATACTGGAGCGAAATGCTTTTCCAATTAGAATATCAGTTAAAATTTATTTCATGTTAACATATTACACAGTTTACATTACATAGTTGTCTCAGGGATAAACAATAACGAGTCACCTGGTGGCGTAATGGTATAAATTGCAGGATTCCACAAGTTCGAATCCCGCTGTATGCAACTTTTTTACTTTTTAATTCCAATTATTTATTAGTATTATTAGTGTTTAGTTATTCTGTTTCATTGTCCGTAGTTTTTATTCTTTCTTCAGGTAAAGTTTGGAATAAATTCGTTAATTTTGGCAGGCTGTAAAATTCAGTATTTTAACCTACAAAAGTAAATATCTTCTACAATATTAATTTGCTGCAACAATTATATGACAGCAATATATTTTTTTACGGCATCGTTACACCTTTTCGAAGGGCGGGCGGGGTTCCGAATCGTAGCGGAGGGCCCCATTGATAAAATTGATAAAAATGTTTATTAAAAAATGAATTCTATTTTCAGCACTTAAAAAATTATGATCTTTTACATTTCTATATATAACACTCAACAATAACAACAAGATTCAACAAGATCTAACAATCGACAAGATTCACAATACATAATCACAAAAATATTTCCTCGTATTTGTGACGTAAACAACCGTTTCTGGAGAACTTCGTTTATCTATGTGTACCTACTATGCTAATACGACTCTGCGTGTTAGCTTATTATTATTATTTACATATGTTATTCATGTACGTATGCTGCAGGGAAATACCCACCAAAGAAATTTGCAATGGAGATAAAAAGCATTCATTGTACTATATCGTTATACATATATGTACTGTACTGTATATTTCATTTTGTAATACAAGAAAATTCAAATTTACTAAATAAGTACCTAGGTACATGTTAAGGTAGCAGCAAATATTAATCTGCGATACCTGCAAGTACTTATTATACTTACGTATAAATAAATGTGAGTACATGTAATACCTATTTTTTTGCAACTGTAGAAATGATTATAAGATGCGCAACCCAAATGACGATTTTCAGTTGAGATTTAGGTTGTGTTCCGATATTATCCGGGACCAACCAGGATTTCGGTTAACCGAAATATTGGTAAACCTGAAAAATGTGTAATTAAGGAACTGGCTGGTTAATCAACATGGATGATGAATTGTTTTTATTGGGATTCATTCAACCTTAAATACCTTCATATTCCGTGCTTAACTATTACTCTAGTCTTCAGTCAAAAAATAAATGAAACAGCAGATAATTTGGTATATTATAGTAAGATATAAGTAGTTTATAAGTAGATATAAGTGTAGCTTTCAGTCGACTTGGTCAAGTGGACTACAGAATACAATACAGAAAAGTAGAATTTATAAATATTTATTATAACTCTTAACGCAAGAACACCACCCCATCTGCCTTCACCATATAAACAAAATATAATTAAAATCGTTGAGAGAATTGATTTTTCTTCTCTCAACGCTAAAACCTAACCTGCTAACTCTTCGGTTGACCAATGTACCGCTCCCAGAGCACGGTCAATATTTTGACGTTTGGTTAACCTTTTTCAGGTGACCACAGTTCCAAAATTAAACAATTTTCAGGAATTTTTATTTAATGGAACGCTTAACCGGGATTTTGGTTAACCAAGTTTAATATCGGAACACAACCTTAGATTGTTTTAGCGGCAGTATGCTCGCTAAAACAATTTATCCCGCCATTACTTATTTATTACATGTCAATAAAACCTACCTAATACTGGAAATCAGTCACAACGCACTTGAAAAATATTAGGTAGAGCAGGAAACATGTTATTGATTAAAAATTGGCATACATTTTTTACAAAAAGAGAATTATAGTTTTATGATTATTATCAATCTTCTAGATCTTTAGCTACATATTACCAGAGACTTATACATCTACATCTTATAAGTCTCTGATATTACAAAGGCAAACTGATGTTGATCTTTAAATTTTTGTCCACTTTGTTATTTACATCTAAAAATATGAGAGGTTTGTAAACGAAACTAATAAATTAAAACGCAATATTCATCGAGTCCGATCAATTCCACTCGTTTCTGTTCTAAACAATTAACATATTATACGACTCGGTATGTTGGTGGTATGTATGTGATACGTATAAAATATACTATTTTATTCACAATATGTTATTTCGCATTTTGTCGCAATATGAAGCATATCATCACTATATTCATTATCTGTTTATATGCAGTTATAAGCTGTAAGGGTAAAGATTCCAACTGTCTACCAGATAATTGCTCGCATGTGCTTTGTGCACGACCCGTGTGCAAAAATGATGAAATTATTGTAAATGGCGGTGAAATTGGAAACTGTAGATGCTGCCCAATTTGTCAAAAAGTAAAAGGAAATAATTCAAATTGCCCACCAGATTATTGCTGGATGGTGCGTTGTGCGCTACCTAAATGTAAAAATAATGAAGTTTTGGTAGATGTGGGTGAACATGGAAATTGTGGTTGTTGTCCAAGTTGTTACAGAATAAAACGTAAGCTATCCATTTTTATTCTTTCTAAGTTTAAAAATGTGGATAATTTTTAATACATTGAGAATTCATTTTCTTGAGGATAAAAATATTGTCTTTTAAGTTGTTAGTTGTTTGTCTTCTTTTAGTTTTTTAAGTTGCATCATAAAACACAATAAAAATTTAAGTATTAGGAACTTAGTACCTATATACTTTTCCCTGTAAATGTCTATAATATTTCTCTCAGATATAATAAATTTAACATTTCTGTTTTTCGAGATTTAAAAGTCACATCTAAATTCGTTGTTATATTTGTAAAGGTTTATGTTAAATCAAGAATCTGCAATTAAATATAGTTTTGATTTTTGACCTTTAAAAGTATGCGAGTATTTATTAATTCTAAGGCTGGGTATGCAACTTAACTAAATTTAAAACTAATTTTAATAATCAATTTAGTATTAGAAGTTGTTACTTATTTACTTTCTATCGATGTTTTACATTTGTACAATTTAAGGAACAATTATTAATATATGCGCAGGCGCATTAAATTCGTTTTTAGTAATTTTATTGTTTTTCTCTTGTTCTGTTGGTTGATTACGTAAATCTTAAATCAAAACAAAAAAGTTGTTATACATGATACATTACATGATACACCACATTTCTGTGTGGTGTGGCTGGTGTCTAGTCAGGCAGTGGGTGCTCGTTATTACAATTTACGTGGATGTATTAAAATGGAAGACTCGCATTGTGGAAAATGTGAAACAAAAATTAAAAATAAAGATGTTGTGATCAACTGTGGTGGGAAATGCAAACAAATCTACCATATAAAATGTGTTGATATTTCATCCACAGATCTTCAATGTATAGAGGAATGCAAGGGTGTAAAATGGTATTGTGATGGTTGCAATTTAGCTGTGGAGTGTGTGTGGGGGCTTGAAAAAGAAATAGCTTTATTAAGAGAGAATATGTTCACTGAAATATCAGAAATTAAAAGTATTTTAAATAATGTTCAAAATGCCAGCAACAAAAACTTATATCTAAAGGAAACTACAACATATGCAAAAGCAGCTAGTGAAGTGGTTGTAATTAAACCTAAAAATAAAGATCAGGACTGTAAGAAAACGCTTGAAGCTGTGCAGAAATATGTAAATCCGTCTGTATTGGAAGTAGGTATAAATGAAATAAGAAACGCCAAGGAAGGAGGAGTTGTAATCAAATGTGGTAGTAAAGATGGGGTGAATAAAGTCAAAACTGCAGTTGAAAAGAAATTGGGAAAAACATACAAGGTTGATTCTCCAGATCTAAAAAATCCTAGTTTTAAAATAGTTGATATTGAAATAGAAATGACAGAAGAAGACCTAATTACATATTTAAAGAAGCAGAATTATTTTCTAAATCATGATGATATGTCTTTTAGTTTAAAAATATTTAAAAAAATGAGAACAAAATTTATGGCCATTCTGGAGTGTGATGCAGAGTCGTACAGGAGAATAATGAAGGAAGGCTTTCTTTACGTTGACTGGGCGAGATATCGTGTATTTGATTATGTAAATGTTTTTAGATGTTACAAGTGTGGTGGTTTTGGTCATAAAAGAGAGCAATGTAACAGAGACTCCAAATGCTTAAAATGTGCGGTAAGTGAGCATAAAACAGATCAATGTAGTAGGGACATTTTTGAATGTAATAATTGTATTGAAGCTAACAAAACAATGAAATTGAATTTTAATACTCACCACTCAATATATGACATAAACTGTCCAGTATTTCAGAATAGAATTGCAATTCAAAAACAAAAAATTAGGTACACTGTACAGGACCAATAGCAAATAAATAATAGTTATTCGGACAGGAAATTAAAAATCTATCATCAAAACGTACAGTGTTTAAGAAATAAAATTGATCTTTTAGAGGTAGAACTTAAGTCTTTAGATGTGGACATTGCGTGTTTTACTGAACACTGGCTTGATTCTAATGAATTAAATGGTCTACATATTACTGGATACACTATGACTGCGGCATTTTGTAGAACTAATTATAAAAACGGCGGAGTTATAATATTTCATAAGTCATCATTGCATATATGTGTAAAAGAATTAATACAAGTCAACAAAAAATCAATTGAAAAAGACTGTGAAGTAGTGGGTGTTGAAATCAAAATGAATGATGGCATGTCTATTAAAATTATAGGTATGTATAGGTCCCCAACATCTGACACAAAAAATTTTTTAAAGACTCTTGAGGAAATTTTGTGTATTTTATTGAAAGATAGATCTCCTATAGTATTATGTGGGGATTGGAACATAAATTTTTTGGTAAATGATTTTAATAAACATCATCTAAGTGACCTTCTAAATTCGTATAGCATTCTATGTCACATCAATGAACCTACTAGATATCTGAACTTAATAGATTATGTATGTAGCAATATGGACCCTAGTTATTGTAATATTAATTGTAAAGTGCTACACAATGGATTATCTGATCACAGTGCGCAATTATTAGTTTGTTATTTAAAAGATATTCAGTTCCTTCAAAACACAGTTAAAACAAGGCTATTTACTAAAGATAATTATGAAACATTTAAATATTATGTGAGTACTGAAAATTTGGTTGATATATATAACGCTAGAAGTTTAGATGACGGATTCTCACAGTTTATGAACGGTATTTCTTATTATATAGACATAAGTTTTCCCTTAATGCTCAGCAGACCTTGTAAAACTAAACCATCAAGCTGGATGACTAGAGGTATAAAGAATTCAGCAGTGAAATTAAAGCTATTATACAAGAGAATGATTCAAAGCAATAGAGATGAAGACCGGAATTTTTATCTTTTATATAAGAAAATATATCGTAAAGTAATTAGAGCAGCTAAAAAACTACATAACGATTACATCTATTTAAGGGCTTCAAACAAATCGAAAGCTGCTTGGTCTATTATAAATAGAGAGACAGGTAATGCTATATCAACTCATCAAAATATTCAAACCATTGAACAAGACAATACTCTAATAAGTGACTCTGCCTTGATTGCCAATATTTTTAATGAATATTTTATTAATCTACCTAAAGATTTGAAAAACAAATGTGGCAACAATGGGAGTGGATTTCAATTTCGTGAAAATGTTCCAACTATTTTTGTAGAACCAGCTACAGAGAACGAAATTTTCAATATTATAATGAATGTAAAAGGATCGAATTCCAGTGGCTTTGATAATATTAGTAGCAATATTCTTAAATCAGTAGTTTATTATATTCTATCTCCATTGACATTTCTGATAAACTGGTCTCTTCAGGAAGGTTGTTTTCCGGAAAATCTGAAATTGGCAAAGGTCATACCTTTGTATAAAAAACGTTAATTGCCAATTATAGACCAGTGTCGCTTTTGTCAACTCTGTCAAAAATATTGGAAAGGGTAATGACTAATAGAATGACCAAATTTATTTCTAAATATGAAATATTTTCTGATATGCAACATGGCTTTAGACAGGGTAAGTCGACTCAATCAGCCATAATTAGATTTATGGATAAACTCTTTGATAATTTGGATAATAATAAGAAATGCTTTGGAATATTTTTAGACTTGAGTAAAGCTTTCGATCTTGTGGATCATGTCACACTGATCACTAAATTACATGAATATGGTTTTAGAGGAAATTGTGGGGATTGGTTGAAATCTTATCTTTGTTGTAGAAATCAAAAAGTTGAAGTGAATGGATATCAGTCGCAAATGATGGAAATAACTTGTGGTGTACCAAAGGGTTCTGTCTTGGGTCCCTTGTTATTTTTGTTATTTGTGAATGATTTGGGTTGTATAGACAATGAAAGTAGGTTGACCTTATTTGCAGATGACACATCATATCTTTGTTCAAATTCAAGCATTGAAAATTTAAGGGCAACTGCTCGAACTGATTTAGACAGAATCACTTCATGGTTCAATGACAATAGTCTAATTGTTAACAGAGAAAAGTCTGTATTTATTCATTTCACTCCCAGATTAAAGCAATACAATGAAAGCAGTCTGTTGAAAATAAATGGGAAATCTATTGAACAAGTTGGGGCAATTAAATTTTTAGGTGTGTACGTGGACAGTGCACTATCTTGGGAAAATCATATTGATGTACTTTGCAAAAAACTGTCATCTAATTGTTTAGTGTTTTACAGGTTACGAGATATTGTTGATAAAAGTATTAGTCTATCCTTTTATTACGCTCAATTCTATTCTAGATTAACTTATGGAATTATTTTTTGGGGTTCTTCCTTCCATTGTCAAAGAGTGTTTAAAATTCAAAAGTGTGCTATTCGTAATTTAGCTGGTTTAAGCAAAGTACATACTTGCAGAAATGTTTTCAAGGAACTGAAAATCTTACCACTTGCATGTGTTTATATCCTGGAGATGGTGTCATTTGTTAAACTACACCTAGATGAATTTTTAAGAAATGATTATTACCATGATTACGTAACTCGTCACCAAAATAAATTATTAATTCCAAAACACAAATTGTCAGTTTACGAAAGTAGTCCCAGATACATGGGAATAAAACTGTTTAACAGACTTCCTAGTCATATTGTGAAAATATCTCTTATACACCATTTCAAAAAAGCTGTTAAAAAATTAATTTTAGAACATTGTTTCTATTCAGTAGAAGAGTATTTTAATCATGTGTGGTAATTGTTGTAAATTGTATAGATTTTATGATAGATTTTGTACAGATATAGTAAAATATTTAATGTATGTTTTGCCTGACTTGTTCCATATCATTTTATATGATCTAACGGACAATAAAGTTTATTATTATTATTATTATTATTATTAGTTTATCATGAAGTTATTATAATATGATTTGCTTTGTGACTTTGTGGATGCTTTGTGGTTGATTTGCAATTTGACGAAATGATGGTCGCGGTACCTTAAGCCTTTTAAACAATGAATTGTTGATTGAAGATCATAATATCGAAATTTCTTGCGGCTTGATAATAAACAATTTGAAGAGATATTAAGTTTAATTGATGGTGATATTAAGAAATAAGATACCTACATTTGAGGGATAAATGATTCAACTGCATACAAGCAGGACTGCTCGATTCCACGACATTTTTTATTTATTCAAATTTTCGGTAATTTCTTTCATAAATAATGTGTAAATTTTTTTCACAAATTTTGATCTTCATTAGTGAATATAGAAATATTTTTTTGAGAATATACTGAATATAGGTTATATTTTCAAATATCATTTCAACAGTTCAACATATACAAACAGCATGAAGTTAGTAAAGAACAGCGTAACATATTTTGCTATCTTCGGATATGATTTCTTGACAAGAAAATACAACATGTTCTAAATTCTTGTATAAAATATTTTTCAGCAACAATTATTGGTCCAATAGTATATGAGACTATACAAGAATTTTCAGGACTAAATTTATTGCTAAAATTAGTTCCAATTTTAGTGTAGTGTCACACCAGCCTTAGTTGATATATATTTCAAATTATGTACCTATTTCAAGCCATTCAAATATATTTTTTGTTAGAATAAAAGATTTTCAAGCGCTTTTTCACGATTTATACGATTTTTCTTGTATGCCTACAGGAAAAGATTTAAAAATAACTTTCCATGTAGAGGACTAAAATAGTACACTACATATTGAGCGTAATAATTTTTTTCCAAATAAATAATTCGCCAATATCTATTCGCCTACGAATCCTTGTATTTATTTTTTAATCACTCTGTATTATTTAGAATCCAGGCGGATTACTCGAATCCCCGCCCCACTTGAGTATTATTTGCGTATTATAATATGCTGTAGTAAATCTGTATTTTACGTGAACAATCTCAGTTTGACTATAGATTTTAATCATGAATCATCAGTTAGCAGTTTCAGTTATTTTGTTGCTAACATTGTTATTATTTCTAAATGGCGCTCTGGGACAAAATTGTACGGCGAATATTTGTGACGAAGTCAAAGTAAAATGCCGAGAAGTTATTTGTGAAGTTAATCAAGTTTATTATAGACGAGGAGGAGCTTTCTGCGGATGCTGCCCGATTTGTAAATAATCAATCAGTAAGTTAATTAAAATCAATGAATGATTATTACAAAGAAAAATAATGTACCTCTAATAATAGAGGTACATTACATTAAGTAATAATAATGATCTAATATGAATATCGTTTATCACTTAACAGTTAATATAGTTAGCTGAATAGAAAATTATATGGCCAACCAGTATAACAGAAACTGTAGAAAACAGACAGATTCAAGTATAAAAATTAATTTTCTGAATTTGTTCTCAACATTTTCTGCATTTTCTAATTTAGCAGAAAAGCATTTGGTCTTCTACTTTATCTAGAAGAATTGATGCTATTGAAGAAAGTCGAATTAGAATATACTTAATTATTGCACCTATAGATACTTAGGTATTATACAGTCTGTCCATACATACAGCACCCCCCCCCCCTGCTAACTTTTGAACGAATCGAGTTAGAGAGTTCTAACAAAATACAGGGTGAATCACGTACAATGAAGTTGATTCTGACGATAAATTCGATTCTTCAAATTCAAAGATGGCGCCACGGGCGCTGTCAACTCAATTTTTTTAAATGGAAAAGTGTGCCGTGTTGCACCTCATTTAAAAGATAATTCAATTCTCTACTTTCTCGTTTTTGAAAAATGACAATCGAGTTAGGCGTCCTCTAGTTACAAGCGTTTCTGTTTCTAATCTGATCCATGAATAAAATGTTAATTAATATTTTACTACAACAAATTTTAAACAAATATTTATTAAAACAGAAAATAAAAGGATTAAATAAATTATTCACAATGTTGTCTAATGACTTCTTGGCACATAAAAAGTCTACTTTGAAATTCTGGCCTGATATGGTCCCTAAAATTTCTGCAGGGATATTTCTACACATATGTGTTAGACGTTGCTGTATTTCGTCGATATTTACTGGAGGAGTTCTGTAGACTTTTGACTTCAAATATCCCCCCCCATAAGAAAAAATCAAGAGGAGTTAAGTCCGGAGAACGAGCCGACCATTCTATGGGGCCCCTTCTGCTAATCCATCTGCTTGGAAAATGGTTATTGAAAAAATCGATAACAGGTCCATAGAAATGAGGTGCCCCCCCCCCATCTTGTTGAAATACAATACTTTGAATGTTATTGTCTCCTATTCTTTCTATCTTTGGAAAAATTTCCACCCGCATGATTCTTAAGTGCCGCTCTCCTCTTAAATTTTCTCTTAAATATATCAAATCTATCAAATCCAATAACTTAAAAAATTAAGAAAAAAACCTGTAGACACTTTCAAACACTCTTAAATTAAACGTTAAACTACTTTCTCGAACCTTATTGACGTTTCAGTGACAGTGGCAAGCAAGGCAAGGAGACTTGATAAAAGCAAAATTTTTAAATATCGTTAATACAAACGCTTGTAACTAGAGAACGGATAACTCGATTGTCATTTTTCAAAAACGAGAATGTAGAGAATTGAATTACCTTTTAAATGGGGTACAACACGGCACACTTTGCCATTTAAAAAAATTGACTTGACAGCGCTCGAGGCGCCATCTTTGAATTTGAAGAATTGAATTTATCGTCAAAATCAACTTCATTTTACGTGATCTACCCTGTATTTTGTTAAAACTCTCTAACTCCATTCGTTCAAAAGTTAGTAGGGGGAGGGTTACTTTATGGACAGACTGTATAATTTCGTATGAGGTACATACCTCATGCATGTACATGGACATGAGGTACATGAGGTCTAGTAATCATAAATAAATGTGATAATAATGTAAATCCCCACTTTAAACAGGCTTTATAAATACCTATACCTATATATAATACTACATATCTACATAAATTACTACTGTCCACAGTTAGATTAGTTTGCCACTTAAAATATAGCATTTCATTTAATATTATTTAATAATTTGCTTAGCAACCATGCAGTTGAAAATACAGTTATGTATAACTTTTTGTGCGTTAGTTCTCATATCACCTCTGTCAACATACCCTCAAAGA
Organism: Pogonocherus hispidulus; assembly: GCA_963924545.1. Lineage (NCBI taxonomy): Eukaryota > Metazoa > Arthropoda > Insecta > Coleoptera > Cerambycidae > Pogonocherus > Pogonocherus hispidulus. Next base: position 19,961,395 of record OZ004696.1, read on the forward strand.
CACTGTGGTCTTGATTTTTGTTATACCGTAAAAGTTAAATGTTTTCCTGTTACTTGCGGGCCTGATGAGGTTGCTTTGGTAAGACCGGATTTATGCTCGTGCTGCCCAAGGTGTTATCCTGTTAACCAAAACTGTCATTCTTAGTAAGTTATTTCAGAAATATGTTCTAAATAATCTTCTGATTGATGAAATTACATTGAGGCATTTCTTCATTTTGTTTCGTTAGATGAATAAGAATATTTTGGTATATGATACTTTCTTTTATATGTAAATATAAACATATGTAATTTTATGCATCCTGATATTCATTGTTCAACGATATCAGTGAAATTGATGTATATGAGCGGGACGCTCACATGCGTGTAACTACGTTGAAATAAAAGGGCGGGTTAAATGTATTATACTGATTTAGTAAAGATAAAAGATGATAGGCAGTTTTATATTTTTTATTAATCCTTTTATTAAATTCTGTATAATAAAATATACCTAGGTACTACTTATTCCTTTTATGTTTTTGGAATTTCAAATATTTTCAAATTAAATAATTTACTTTGAGTTTTTCCAATATTACATCTAAAAACTTACCAAGTGTAATATAAATAGTTTACACTGTGGTTTCTTTTGGGAATACACCACCTGTAAAATAACAAAAAACAGAAAACGCAGAAGCATATAAATTAAGTATTCAAAGTGCAGTATCAAGGCAAACTTCTAAAGTTTGCCCCATAAAAACACTATAGAAGAAGAAAACCACAGAAGAATAGAAGAATAGAATTAGACTCCTCTACTGACGACGAGTTGAGGATCAACTTGAAACGTTTAGAAAAAATTTAGTGAAGTGTTTATTTTCTTTTAAATTTTACTATAACAATTATTTTATTTAGACATACCTAATTCAAAATATCATTTGTAATATTACAGAATTTTATATAAAACTAAACAACCACTGATGAAATTTAGTTAATTTATCAAATATTTATTTTATTGCATATTATACTTACAAGTGGTTTTTTGAGGCAAACTTTAAAAGTTTGCCTTGATACCTTGATACTGCACTTTGAATATTTAATTTGTATGATTCTGGTTTCCTGTTTTTTATTATTTTACAGGTAGTGTAATACCAAAAGAAACTACAGTGAATCATGAAAACGCACCACAAATAAGTTGATATTATAAATAGTTTATGTGGTGGACAAAAATATGTAGAATATTTTTTGTTTCGATAGTTATACATTTTCAATTCAATAACATGAGTGACCCATTTACCTATGAACTAAAAATAGTTAGATTTGTTGTATTATTTATTATAATTAATGGAAATATTTATACGTATATTAAGCAGCTCAAGTTACCGGGTCCTCAGATTGCAAGACAAATTTCGAGTATCTAACAGAATAGGTATTGTAGTTAGCAGTGAAAAACTGCAACTTTTCATGCTTGCACCAACTCAATGAATACAAACCAGGTCGTCTTTGACACATCGGGCTTGGGCTTCTCAGGATCGGTGAATCTCATATATTGTTAAACTTCGTTAAAAAAGAAATAGGTACTTATTGAAAAATATTATAAATAAGTATGATGAATGATGATGTAAATGACTGTTAAAACCTGTGTTGAAGACGTTCTGGAAAGTTTGACCAAAAGTACAGTAGGTACAGTAAAGTACCGTAGAAAATAAACTTATTGAGACCTATGCTTTTGATAAATAATATCTAACGTTCTCTAATTAATCTAATCTAATTTGATAACATTTTCTAATAAGATTTTAGGTATTTTTGTGAAGTACCTAACTAAAATTTGTTTTTAAGAAAGAAATTTTATATATGAAAATTCTAAGATTTAGAGAAAAGGCTAAATACTCTAAATAAATAAATTAATTAATTTATTAATTTATACTCTACCAAATTATATTATATCTAATAGAAATGTATGATGCTTAAATAAATGCAGGTTCATATGGCGATTTATTATATTTTGAAAAAAATGGCTTATTTTTGCCAATGTATTTGAACGTCTATCCCGATATATATGAAAGTGTAACTGTTCCATTTTTACACAATTTTTTATTCATATATCGCCGATATCTCGAGGTAATTATCAAGTAGGTACCTATACCTACTCTTTAGTTATAAACTATTTTTTACTTTAAAGTTAACAACACGGGCTTAAAGTTGTTCGTGACTTCATGACCTATTCCTATTATATAATTTCATGTTAGGTACCACCTAGGTACCTACTTTAAAAACAAACCTCTTTATTACTGATGTAATGATTCATAAATAAATGTGATAATAATGTAAATCCCCACTTTAACATGCTTTATATATTATAAATATAACAACAGTTAAATTACTACTTGTCCACAGTTTAGTTATATATTTTTTGGTCTACAGTTAGGTTACTTTGCCACTTCTAATATAGTATTTTTTAATTTTTATCTAATATTATTCAATAATTCGCTTTACAACCATGCAGTTGAAAATACAGTTATGCATGACTTTGTGTTCACTAATTCTCATAGCAGCTCTACCAACAGAATCTCAAAAACACTGTGGTCTTCATTTTTGTGATAACATAAAAGTTAGTTGTTTGGAAATTCATTGCGGGCCTAATGAAGTTGCCTTGGTAAGACCAGATTTGTGCAGGTGCTGCCCAAGTTGTTATCCTGTTAACAAAAACTGTCATTCTTAGTAAGTTATTTCAGAAATATGTTCTAAATAATCTTTTGATTGATGAATTAACTTTAAGGTATTTCTTCATTTTGTTTCGTTAGATGAATAAGAATATTTTGATTTTTGATACTTTCTTTGATATGAAATATAAACATAATATGTAATTTTATCCATCCTTATATTCATTGTTCAACGATATTAGTGAAATTGATGTATGTGAGCGGGACGCTCACATGCGTGTAACTACGTTAAAATAAAATAGAAGGCACTGGTAACGGCGGGTCAAATATATTCTACTGATTTAGTAAAAATAAAAGATTTTGGTAGGCAGTTTTATATTTTTTGTTAGGTAATCCTTTTATTAGATTATTCTGTATAATAAAAATACCTAGGTATACTTATTCCCTTTATTTTCTGGGAATTTTAAATATTTTCAAATTAAATAATTTCCAATATTACATTTTTCAGATATTTATCTGCCTATACTTGCTTTCTAAAAACTTATCTAGTATAATATAAATAGTTTACTATTCATTGTGGTTTCTTTTGGGCTAACACCACCTGTAAAATAACAAAAAACAGAAAACTTAGAAGTATAGAAATTACGTATTCAAAGTATTCATTAAGTATTAATTATCAAGGCAAACTTCTAAAGTTTGCCCCAAAAAACCGCTATAGAAGAAGAAAGCCACAGAAGAATAGAATTATGCTCTTCTACTGACGACCAGTTCAGGATCAACTTGAAACATTTAGAAAAATGCTAGTTAAGTGTTTAATTAATTACTATAACAGTTATTTTATTTAGACATACCTAATTCAAAATATGATTTGTAATATTACAGAATTTTGTATCAAACTAAACAACCACTTATGAAATTTGGTTAATTTATCAAATATTTATTTTATTGCAAATTATACAGTGGTTTTTGGGGGCAAATTTTAGAAGTTTGCCTTGATACTGCACTTTGAATATTTAATTTGTATGATTCTGGTTTCCTGTTTTTTATTATTTTGCAGGTGGTGTAATACTAAAAGAAACTACAGTGAATCGGGACATTATAAATAGGTAGTTTATGTGGTGGACAAAAATATATAGAATATTTTTTGTTTTTCAATAACATGAGGAACCCATTTACCTTATGAACTAAAAATAGTTAGCAGATTTGTTGCATTATTATAATTAATGGAATTATTTATACGTATATTAATTATTAATTCAGCTAGCTCAAGTTACCGGGTCCTCAGATTGCAGACAAATTTCGAGTAACAGAATAGGTATTGTATTTTGCAGTGAAAAACTGCAACCTTTCACGCTTGCACCAACTCAATGAATACGAACCATCCTTCTTTGATACATCGGGCTTCTCAAGATTGGTCAATCTCATATAGATATTGTTAAATTTCGTTAAAAAATTATTAGGTATTGAAAAATATTATAAACAAGTATGATGGATGAGATCATGTAATTGACTGTTAAAACCTGTGTTGAAGACGTTCTGCAAAGTTTGATCTAAAATACACTAGGTAGGTAGAGTAGAAAATAAACTTGATTATTAAGATCTATGCTTTTGATAAATAATATCTATAACGTTCTCTAATTAATCTGATTCAATTTGATAAGATTTTCTAATAAGATTTTTGATATTTTTGTGAGGTACCTAACTAAAATTTGTTTTTTAAAAAGAAATTTTATATATGAAAATTCTAAGATTTAGAGAAAAGGCTAAATACTCTAAATCAGTGATTTCCAACCTTTTCTGGACAATCGCCCCCTTTAGAAGAGAACAACAATTTCAATTCCACCGTTGAAACACAGAATTATTTCGCCGTTGTTAGGATTAAAAGTGTCAACTTTAGCTCCTGCTAGGATTAAAGTGACTACTTTTATTGCTACGATATAATTTTGTTTTCCAGTAAGGAAAATGTCAACCTTATACAGACTCCTGACAGGAAAAAAAATTCATAGTTTTGTGACGGTTGGAGAAAAAATTTATTTTATTTATTCATTTATTTGACCGTCCCTCATGGCTGCTTCAACGCCCCCCCCCCATTTGCCTCTGGATTCGCCACCGCCCTCATGGAAGGCCCCAGCACCCACTGGGGGACGGTATCGCCCCCGTTGAGAATCACTGCTCTAAATAAATAAATAAATTAATTAATTTATACTCTACGGAATTATACATTTAATGGAAATGTGTGATGCCTAATTAGATACAGGTTCATAGGGCGATTTATTATATTTTGAAAACATGGCTTCTTTTTTGCCAATGTAAGTGTAAGTATATTTGAACGCCTATCTTGATATATACTTATGAAAGTGTAACTGTTGCATTTTTACATGCACAATTTTTTATTCATATATGGCCGATATCTCGAGGTAATTATGAAGGAGGTACCTACTTATACCTACTCTTTAGTTATAAACTATTTTTTACTTTAAAGTTAACAACATGGGCTTAAAGTTGTTCGTGACTTCATGACCTATACCTATTATATAATTTCATGTTAGGAACCTACCTACTTTAAAAACAAACCTCTTTATTGCAATTACTGATGTAATGATTCATAAATAAATGTGATAATAATGTAAATCCCCACTTTAAACAGGTTCTATATAATATAATATAACAACAGTTAAATTACTACTTGTCCACAGTTTAGTTATATATTTTTTGGTCTACAGTTAGGTTACTTTGCCACTTCTAATATAGTATTTTTTAATTTTTATCAAATATTATTTAATAATTCGCTTTACAACCATGCAGTTGAAAATACAGTTATGCATGACTTTGTGTTCACTAGTTCTCATAGCAGCTCTACCAACAGAATCTCAAAAACACTGTAGTCTTCATTTTTGTGATACCATAAAAGTTAATTGTTTGCAAATTCATTGCGGGCCTAATGAGGTTGCCTTGGTAAGACCAGATTTGTGCAGATGCTGCCCAAATTGTTATCCTGCCTACCATTCTCAGTAAGTTATTTCAGAAACATTTTTAATTTATTGAGTACCTACAGTTTTGGTTTTACGAGTAAAATATTATGTTTTCACTTGTAATACCGATACCCTAATTTCTTGGTAATCAATACGGTAAGCAGTTGATAAAAAGAAAATCACTGAAAGAAAAGACGCGGTTTATAGTTAACAATTGTTTATTTGGATGTCATTTATTTAAAATAAATAATACATATTTTAGGTTAAACAATATTTTTTACTATAAATATTCTTCTAAATATATTTTACTTATTAAAAACAAATACTTTATTTGGTGTAAAAATGTTAATAGTTAATGAGAAATGTTTCATCTTAATAAATTCTTTATTTGGTGGTATTCCCAAAAAATATATTTACTATTAATTTGGATTTTATTAATATTGAATAATCCAGACTAAAAATTAATATATGTTTGTTTCTAATTTACTCTATTTTATTTATTATGAAGTAATCCATTTTTTTGTTAAAAATCCTGAAGTAGTTTTTTAATTAATAGATATTTTATTGTGGCATTATAAAATTGTGCAGTTGGCAGTGTAGGCTAGGTTGGCATTGTTGACAGTGAGTAGCATACATGTTTTTCTATTTACCTTGGATTGGGTGACTTTATTTCATTTCATTATTTTCATTTCATTTACCTATTATTTGGGTGCGGCGCGAGTGCTTCGTTTTCGTTAATGTGAGTGTACGTTACTTTACTTAATACTTGAGATGAGACGATAGACGCTGCACTGTGCTGTACGGTATCCCTATATGACCCATATGTGTATAGTGCACAAGGTAGGGACGTCAAAACTTATATACCTTTGAAAACGTAACTTTGGAAAACTGCCGATTGTGTGATTTATTAAAAATGTTTAGAATTATTACCTGTTCAGTGGTGATTGCTGTGACATAAAAAATAGATCTGGACTATAACTATACTAAATAAACGTAAAATAATTACTGGATGTGATAAATAAGACACTATTCATTATAAATAATCTTTATTTTTTAAAATTAAGACAAATATTTATTATAAACATTGTTCTTTATATTCTAATAAAGTCGAAATTTTAATTAGTATGCTTTATTTACAATAAATAACTGAAATATTCATAATAAATAAGTAATGCTACATTTACTCATAATAATATTTATTAAAAACGATCGTTATTAATAGAAAATAAAAGATATATTGATTATCAATAAACCCTTACTTGACGGTAATAAGGTATATTTGAAAATATTTAATATATTGTTTTTTTCTCATAAACAAAAATTTATTACGCCATTATCCAATAAAGCCTTTATTAGGTGTCAATCAATATCATTAATTATTAATAAACTGTTCTTTCAGTGTAGTATAGGAACGCAACTGATTTATTTTCAAATATTTGACAAAATTTATGAAACACGCTATTATTTTATGTAAAAATGTGGAAATATTCAGATGAAATACCTAAAAAATTTCAAAAATCTTATAAAATAAATATTATAGAAAGGCAATCATCACACTAATTCTCTATTACTTAATTTAAACATTCACTTAAAATTCAGAGATCAGAAAAGTGGCTAAAAATAATTAGAATATGTTACTTAATATGTTCTCTAAATAAATTACGGAGATACAGGGTGTGAAATAATAAAGTGTGTAACATCTTATGTCGCATATAACAAAGCATTAATTGATAAAAAATATTTAATAACAAATTTTAATTATTTTGCCTGCTTCGTTGATTTAGGCGTTTAAATCGGCCTTAAAGTATATTTTTTATTTTGCAAAATCCCAAAATTACATTCATTTTATCTCAAATAAACCTATTTTATGAGTATCTACTTTCAAATTGCAAAACATATGTATATAAAGAATCAATAATTTATCATAATATTTTCTTTAAAATTATTAACATTACAAAAAACATATATCGTAGATATACCTATTTAAAAATATTCAAAAATATATACTTTTCTATCATATTTTGCACTGTAATTCAAAGTTCGGAGCGATATTGTCAGAGGACTACTTGTTTTAGCCTAATTTATAATAATTAAGGTTATATCTGCAGCTTATCTAGATATTTGGTACAAAGAAAATATAATTTTAGAAACTTTACCTAGATAACATTTAATACATATAAAATATTTTTATGTAGTTTATTAAAAAATATGTTTCACTTTTAAAAGCCAATTAATAATATTAATATAATAAATTTCCCTTGTCAACTTGTAGAAATCATTTAACAAATTAGTTTTCATTATGGTCTCCTCTAAAATTATTGTAAAGAGAAATACCCACTTGTCGAATTACACTGATTTTGTCATATACCTAACCATAATCGCGTAAAAAGAAGAGAAATAAATGTTGACTGCGGATGATTGCAAAAACGCTCTTCTCTAATTATCTAGGAATCAATGTATTTCGAAATTTTTTTAAGAAAATACTTATTAATTGTCTAAATATTACATTATACAATATTATTAATTATAATATTTACTTGTGAGCTACTGAACTTCACCTTTTGGGTAAATCAGATATTTTGTTTAGGTATATTATTGTTATTACTGTTCACATCCGCAAATTCAATGTTAATATTTGTACTTTCCTCTGATATTACTTAAATAATTATTATTATTATTATTTGGGGTGAATACTTTCCATTAGGACACTCTGTATAATTCCGATAATAATTTTGATATTTTTACAAATATCATGCCAAAGACAAGACATTTTCAAATTTGATTAGTGCTAGTAAGTTTAAAAAAATGACTTCCTTTAGGTACCAGTTAAATTTTATAAGAAATCGAAAAATATAATTCTCTTCTTGAAATGTATTGTTTTAAAATCCGTCAGTGCTTTATACTATCGAGATAAGGTTTAAACTTAAACAAATATACGTTAAAAAAGGATTTATAGAGTTCACACCGAGTCTTTTGCCTGAAAGTATTTCACACTCTGTGGTCGAATTAAAATTCGAGCTGCCGCTATTTTCTGCTAGTGATAAGTAAAAACACTAAAAAAAATGCAGCTAGTTCAATCAGTATAAAACAATGAACATAAATAGGCATTAAACACTACTTGCGTTAAAAAAAGAATAACAGAAAATAAAGCTGTACCTAAGTATTGCTTTTTGCACTATTTTTCCTGATCTGGAAATTTTAGATATCAAATGTTCACAATCACGTAGTTTCTTAAATTGATTGGCCACTGAATTATTTGAAAACTACGTTTTATTAAAATTTATCGAATTTATCCGAAAAATGTACTGTATTTGTACCATTCTCGTAGATTTGTACAAATTTTACGTGTTTAACGAGGTGTTTAATGTGCTTTAACATTCACTGGCCGTAAAACCGGTGGTGAAAGAACGTAATTTGAAATTTCATGAAAGTGCGCAACGCAAATACTTGGTGCCACTAACGGAGGGTTTCAGAATGTATTTTAACCATCAGTTTAGTGACTATAAGGTTAGATTGTGAATTTCTTTAACATTTTATCTGCAGCTATGCACATTCTAAACTTATAGTTAGTTATTAACTATCGGTTAAGTAACGGTAACCAATTCTTGTAAAATCGGGCCTAAGTATCGACATGGTTGGGCCAGGACCTAATAACTGGTTGGTACGCGCCCTCTGCAGATTATATATCCTATAATAGGTACCTAGTTCAACTAAGGTTAAGTTTTTATATAGAAAAATGGTTCAAGTAGCGATGGGGAGGATATTGAATATTGAGTTGTTTTAACATTTTTTAGGATTTCACGGCCAGTGTCACAAATACTGGTGTCCGGTATCTTTACGTACCAGAATGTGTGTAGGTACCTACCAGTGTATCGCGTGGTAGGTACCCAAGGATTTTTAACTTATATATCAAAAATCCTTGGTAGATACCAACCTATTTGCTAAGTATGTTGCCACCTAAACAAATAAACTAATACCACAGATTAAATGAGACTAAAAACCGAATATTATTTGGTTTCAGATGAAGGGGAGCCATGTGGACAAGAGAAAACCGTTTGTGCAGAACATCTCACATGTATTAATAATAAGTGTACTCTGTAGGTATGCATCTATAATGTATAATCAATCCTCTGTCGTATGACCAATAAATATGTTTTACCTGATAAATGTTGAATAATTATTAATTAGGTGGGGGAATTATTTTTTAAATTTGCCTTCAAATAATAAATATAATTATTCTATTCACTTCACAACGAATAGTAAAAATATCTTTAGTTTTGTTAAAACTACAAAAATTATTTGAAAATATATTTTTATAATTGAAGCAAATATAGTTATAAATGAGGGCAAGAAAATAAATGCTCAGTTAAATAAAAAATACCACATCACAAAAAAAAATTTCAAAAAATCAGTAGTGGATTTTATTATAATCTGAAATTATTAATTAAAAGCAATACCACCCAATAGAGGAAAGACCATATATGTATTGAAAATTTACTAAAGAAAATGAATATCATCCCTGCATTTTAAAATACATTTACAATTAAAGCACTATTAAAGTCCATTTTCCAAAAAAAAAGATCCGCTTCAGAAATCCGGGATACCTATACAAAATAAACTGTAGTAATTGTAACTGTATATCAGCCAAACAAAAAAAAATGTAATAATTAGATTTAAAGAGCATACATATCACACAAAAAACCTTAATGTAGATAAATTGGCTCTAGCCTTACATACTTACGAAACGGGGCACAAATTTAATATAAACAATACCTCCTTCATAAGCCAGTAATTCTCGCAGAACCTAAATACATTAGAATCATTATATGTATACATATATGAGAAAATATCAAAATCACTTATTGGATTTCGATTTAAGCCCATTATCTAATGACCTTTTAAATTTAATACCCTGTATATAAGAAAAATAAAATAAAATAGTCAACAATAGTAAATAAGTAATAATAGTAAATATCCAACCACAATTTTAGGAAAGAGCAGGCAGGCAGGCGTCTGTAGTTTATCTAAATAAAATTATTGTAGGTACAGCTTCAACCTCTATAAATTGGGTAACTTTATTTATACGCTTTAGTGTTCAAGCTACCGACCTCAGATTAACCATATACGGTTAATCTGAGCTACCGACGATGAGTACATAGTACTTAAAACGTATATATTTAGTATTGCTAATAGATATACATATACGTGAAAAAAGGTGTATTGTCTTATTTAATCTATGAAGGATCCAATTATTCCAATTGTCGTTTGGAAAAACCTAATTCATTTTGAGGATACTTTTCGCCATCTCGCCGTATATCGTGTATAATATATGTACTTATATATCTCCTACATTATTAAATACTTTTATTACCTCTTAAACTCTAAACCTAAAGTATAATTGTAAATAACTTAAGTTTGGTTCAATTACGTTAGCTAAACAAATACCTAACTTTTGTAATAGAGCTAGTATAATTATTATTTATAAATTAACGTTATTAAATACAATTATGGGTAGCTACAAATATGTTTATTATTTTTTTATTCCACAATTTCCGATTTCTCTCTTGGTAGGTACAGCTGAATATAGCATCTCACCTCAAAATATAGTTCATTTTTCTGCACACATACATGACTAATATTTTAGCTTTATATTTTATGGTAAATGGTTGTCTCTGATGGTAACAAGTAGTAAATCAGTAGGTAGGTACTTTGGTTGAGTTGAAAGAAATAAGAAAATAAATTAAAAGGTACAATGTAAGTTCCTTACACTCAAGGATTTTCAGTAAACAAGTAACAAATCCTTGCCCTACACAATCTCCGGTTTCATGACTCCTAACGCTAGATGGCGTAATCAAACTTGTATATTGAGTTGCCTATCTAGAATGAAAGTCTATGAATGAACCAAAGACAAATATTGCAAATTACGAGTTATGCATAGACTTAGGGTTACTAAGTCTATGGAGTTATGTTACGAGCAAGGATTGTTAACTGTTAACAGGATTGCTCGATCCCTATACTACAATGTAATCCATAATTGTGACGTCATCAAAGATCCAAAGATCTCGAACTTGTAGAAATAGGTACACTTTATACTATTATTACAAACTTTAATAAATAATAATATTAATAATCATTCAAATACGAAAATTCTTTTGCAAATGTGAAGTATAACAAACACAAAATAGGTATATTTCGACAATTCGATTACATAGATCTTCGATGACGTCAGAAAGGCGGATGACAAAATTGAGCGATCGAGCAATCCTGTAAACAGTGTAAAGCCGGGTACAGAGAACTAAGACTGTCGCCCGCGACAGTAAATCCAACCAATCATGAGTTGTATTCCCCTGATTCTTCTTCCCCATTTTCTGTCTCTGGCTACTGCTGCCTTGAAGTTCAAATTTCTTAACTACAGCGACAGACTTTATTTTTTGAGTTTATGTTGGTCAATCATAAAAGAGTCAATCTCATGGCGTTTTGTTTTTAATTTAAAAAAACACGACACATGAAGACAAGGTGGTGGGGAGCCGTCGTGGGCGACAGTTTTAGTTCTGTGTACCCGGCTTAAACAGTTAACAATCCTTGTGTTACGAGTACATAACCTATATTCTGTGTACATAACTCATCATAACATATTCTGTGGTGTTCTGTGTACATAACCAACCTATGAACCTACCTAACATAAATAAAATATCGCCAATCACTTATTATCACCTGATAAAATATATTGAAAATACGTTTCAAGTAGATATTCATTGATAATTTGGTAATTCAAGTTTTGAGTTTTAAAAAATTCTAAAAATAAAAATGAAGTTGTTTGGAATTGTCTTAATATTATTGTATGTAAACTTTTGTTTTAGTATTAGTGATAATAAAATCATAAGAGCAAGATTAGAGGTAAATATATATCATTTTCTAATATACCTAGGTGCATCAAATACAATTTGATTGTACGTAGTCTACTAACTAGGTCTCCGATAGGGGCGACCGAAGGTCGCCCCCAACCTTTCTCCTATGCGTAGGGGTACTTTCGTCCCGTTTCCTACGCGTTTTAATGCTAATCCACAAAAAATCTTGTGGCATATTTTTATTATAAACTACCTAATTTGTAATTCACAAATGTAAATTTTATTTTTAGTAAACTTCACAAGAATTGAGACAAAGTAAATCGAAAACAATACTCTTTATACTACAAAATTCATATTTGCAATTTGCATTCTTTACATTTTTATAGCCTGATTAATTAGCAAATAAAGGACATTGTAGTTGATATTTTAATTATATATCAAAAGTTAGATAGTACTAATCGAAAGTAAAATAATACATATACAAATATGAATTGCCATTTTAGTTCTGTCCGAAATGGCTTGTTACGTAAAAATAATGAAGATGTTTTTAATCGTACCATCAATGCCCAGTTATAATAATTATTATAAAAATAGTACCATTCATATTAAAAAGTAATTTTCCGAGTATTTTCACCTAAGTAGAAAATACTTTGTTTATTAGCTTATGTTACGAAATATGAACATCATTTGCTGAAGTACATTCTATTTGGTTGTGCCCGCGGGTAGCTCAATTTTCTAGATAATTATGTATACATAATACTACTGTTTTCTTAGGTATACTTTTAATACTATTTATAGATAAGATTATTAGAAAAGGAAAATACACTGCCAAGCAAAACAAATTGTTCTGTTTTATACAACAGATTTCAGTAGATTTTAACAATCTAACAAAGTATGTTATTATGTCTATGGTTCTAACTTACTGCAATATGTAAGCAATTATTTATTGAAAGTAAGATGTACTTTTATTTCAGAGCTGTCCTGGTTGTTCTCTAAATAGATTACCAGAAGTTAGAAGTTTTTTTTATGAAGATGTTCCAAAATATGAACATGTAGAATGGAAGAAAATTTCTGGGGCTCCTCCAGAAGTTATTTTTTTAAATGAAGCTGATGAGGAGGTTGAGCGGCATTTATTAAGTCGTCTTACAAAAGAAGAGTGCAATAAATTGCTCCAAAGTAAAGGATTTACACCTAGGGATAAGGAATTATGAGTTCATTACATTAATTTAAATGCATAAATAAAACATGTACAAATACTTACTTTTATGTAATTTATTATTTATGTAGTAATTTACCAAAGTCTAACTATTCGATACTGAAAATCAGTATTACTTGGCGGAATCCAAAGTACTGAATACTGGTTGGAAAAACTAATTATTACCGATTACCTTATCTTTGTGAACCACCTACATATATATCCCAAGAGTACAAGATACGGAATAACTACACATTACAATTGCACAAGAACATTATGGTCCAAACTGGCAGATTGCAGGAGGTTTTGTTTGGGTTTGGACTTTCGGCCATTTATGATTAAATAGTTCAAAAAGTCAAAAGTGTTCATTATTTAGTAACTAATACTACTCAGAGTACCAACTAACCACTAAACAGTTTGCTTCAAAAGTGACTACTTGTCCCCACCATAGTAGGTCATTTTCTTCTGTTGAGTGAGTGAGTGTTTTTTCTAGTTTTAAGAAAAATATGAAAAAATAGTCGCATTACATTTAACCAAGAGAAAAAAACATTTTTATCACATTTAACTTTTATTTAGATAGTTTCTTTTTACAATTATAAGAAAATTTGCATTTTCCTTAAGTATCTACAAGGGCCCACCAATTTTTTTCATTACGATAGAAATAGATATAAAACCAATTGATAATCAGATATCAGAATTAATCCATTTAGAAAATAAGAGGAAGTGATAACCTAAGAGATGTGTTATAATATACTTATATCTTTAGTTCTAAGGGATCAAATAGTATTTTTCTTGTGGGCGTCTTGGTATTTAAAAAACATTTAATTTATAGCTTCCAACAAAGCATTCAGGAAACAATGTCCTTTCTTTAAAAGTTTAGATATTTCGTTTGTGTGTAATTTTAAAATAAAGGAAAATGCCTTTTATATACACAAAGTTTTAAGTAAGGTTTCATGATATATTTTTATGAAATCTACATTTTATTTTTACAATAGCATATATACACAAATAATTCAGACTTTCAATTACATGATTTTAGACATACCTACCAGATTTTCTTATACATATATACCTATATCTGCAATCACTTAAAAACAGTAATATTTCAACCTGAAATTTAAAGAACTTCTGAAATCGAAAGAATTTAATGGGAATGGTACTAACAGTATTAACATAGTTTAAATAAATAATTTAAACTATGATGTTAAGAATACAGTATTTTAATAACTTGCCAGTTTTATTTTAAATTAACATCCTAATATTTTTGTGCAAAAAGTTGTATAAGCACTGCATGTGTGTGCAAGTCATATTTGTAAACATTTAACAAAATTATAGTTTGTCTACATATTTCAATATAACCACAATGTTAAGAATTCATGCCAAAAAATTTTTTTTTTTCAAGCCACCACTAAACACCATAAATATATAATCTATCTTTCTATTTAAAAATTCATTTGAATAGGATTGTACAAGATATTTAGGCCATCATTAGCCAAGCAATAAAAATAATCGCTAACCAAAGGAAGATTTTAGATAGAAACTGTTCTTCCATATGTTGCTGTGTACCTCGTGGGGCTGCACTGGGCCTTGAATCTCCAAAATTAAGTGTCGAAGTGAAAAATCCCAACGGAAATGCTCCAATTCCAAAGGACATGTGGAAACCATTATCACCAAATCCAAAACCTAAAGTGAAAATAAATAATAATTATGCAATATTGTAATAAGTTGGCGAGGCAAAAAGTTTTCTAGTTGTTTGGTAAAAAAATATGTAAAAGTTATGCTCTTGGTTCTTGTTATCTGCAGTGTTAAAAACACAGAGATACTATAACATTTTATTAAATATATAGATACCCTATCCTAAGAAGATAGCCATATAATTCTTGGATTGTAGCTCTCTTCATGTTCGTTATTACAGAGCTGAAAAGTTATGACCATTTAATTTAAAAAATCATAGTTTTAATTTTAACTAAAATGAATGTTTTAATGTAAACTAAAGTCAGAAGTTGGTGGCTCAGTTGGCCAGAAAAAATAGAGCGACTGGTCTGGATCTCGGGGCATTCCGGCTTTGAAGGGAATGAAGCGGCCAACTCTCTAGCAGGAAGGGTACTGCTTTTGAATTTGTCAGACCAGAATAGGTCCTTAGTACTGCCAAAGCAACTCTCTACCTGGACAGAGAGAAAACCCTCCAGTACTGGCAAGAACTACCAACATTAGTTCATTTGAAGTCATTAGTCTCTTAGGTCAGAAGATATAAATAAGTTCCCACTCAATAAAGTGATCAGGATTATTAAAGGGTTGGACCTGTTGGGTGAAATATAATTATATGTGAAATATAATCATGCTATAGGTCCATATAAACCATATGGTCGCGGTGGACTTTTTGTGATACCCATTATCTTTTGAACCTAACCTAATCTAGTGAAACTGGCCTATATCATACCTGGGAAACTAGTTCCTGGTTCTGGTTCTGTTCTCTGACCAGCTGGACGTGGTGGAACTTTTTCTCTAGGATCTTCTTGTTTGGTACTCCCCCTACCATACAATGGTACAACTTTTTCCTTACTAATAGCAGCTTTACAAACAGGACACACCTGTCTGTTTGGTCTTGTCTCTAACCACTGATGTAAGCAGGGCCAGCTGAAAATGTAATAATATAATTAAATTTTTAATAAAATTATATAGTTACATAACATATTTCTATATAGGTACTACAAAATCACGTACCTACTCAAAAGTAAAAATTGATTGCGGTTTTTATATAATAAAGGGTGTCGCTAAACATTGCAGTTTTGGGAAGTAAAACGGAGAATTTTGCTAAGTAATGCAGTGTGAAGAAATGCATATTTTAAAACATACAAGGTGGCTCTCTACAGCGAGACACTTTCAAGGCCAATTTTGTTTAAATGAATCACCCTGTATATTTTTTTATATTTGAATTCAGCTTAAAATTCTCTATTAGATGATATCAGATTTTTTATTTTCGATGTGGCGTTGCTAAGTATTTTAAAAATTGAAACACTATGCATGTATTAGGCATAATTAAGAAAAAATATTTGCAGCCATATAATCATTTGAGATAGCTAAACAACATTACAATTAAATATCGATTATTTTATACAGGATATTTGTCAAATAAGCTCCAATTTATAGTTGTTGTTGGGAAAAGGCGCGGTCACCAGCAGCACTTAGTATTATAGTGCTTGTTGAGATGTCCATGACCTGTTAATAGTCCTGTTTCAATCTTTATGCTGTTACGAATTAGCGTAAGTATTGATTGAGTTGCGTTTGACCAGGGCCGTTCAATTAAGAGCCTGGCTTGTTGCAGCCAGTATATGTCAGAGATTGTTCCCAATTTTTTCAAATGCAGCACCCACTGTATTATTTTATTTTTGAATTGACATGTTAATTCTCTAAATTTTTTAAACAACGTCCTACTTATACCTAAAATTGATATTTTTCAAAATATTTAGTTTTTCGGTAAAAACTGTCATATAATTCCACTTCCAACTAATCGAATAACTATTTAAAGTTTACCAAATAGTTAGCTAGAAAGGGGAGAACATCATGGATGATCTGCTCAAAGCCCTGTTTGAGAGAACTGGACTATTTTTTTGTGTGAACGTTAACGAGCAAGTATAATACAAAACTCTTGCAAATACTAATAAAAAAGACATGAAACTTCGAATTGATAAGTTTTTTAAAATATAAGTCTGATTATCTTGAGAACTGTCAGCAGAGATTCTGAAAGTCAAACAAGGGCATGTATAGAACTCCTAGGTCAGTTTCAGATATGTACAGTATATTATTTATTTGATTAAATAATGTTCTAAACTCTTCAGAATAATAGTAGTGTTTTATTTTTATGCTTATTTAATCTGTAAACAGGTTATTAAAGCTAAAAGTTGTGCAATGTCCACCACTTAAAAATAAAAAAATGAATCAGATGGCAGTTTTTACTGAAAAAGTATAAAGGATCCCCCAAACCAGAACAGTACGGCGGGAGCGGGATCGGGAGCGACTGCAACGCGGAACCAAAGTATGTGGCGGGATATCTGGGCGGGACGTCGCTTTCATGTAGGCGCTTAGATATCCCGCCACATACTTTGGTCCCGCGTTGCAGTCGCTCCCGATCCCGCTCCCGCCGTACCGCTCTCGTTTGGGGGAGCCAAAAATATCTTGATTTTAGGTATAGGACATTATTTACAAAAAATGTTGAAAATTAACATGAACATTCAAAAATAAACTAATTTATTGGGAGCTGAATTTGAAAACATTAAGAAAATGCTCTTTACACTATATTAAAGTGGAGCTGGTATGAAAAACATCCTATATAAAATGTTTTATTAGTTTTATATTTGATAGTATAGTCGATAACGCTGAGTTGAAACTAAAAAGTGTAATAGTAGAAAATTTTAAATTGAATTAAAATATCTAAAACTGTACATGGTGATCCGTTTACAAAAATTAACCTTGAAGGTGTCCCTCTGTAGTGAGCCAACCAGTACATTTCAAAATTTTTAAAATATGCGCTTTTACATTGCGTCACTTCCATGAAAACATTTTTTTAAATCCCTGCAACAGATAAATACCTATACATTACATAACAAATTAAATTAGGGAAAAACTGGGCATGTGCAGTAGAGACAGAGTCAAAGAGATACGCAAAAGAGATTACGCTGCTTCCATTTAAAGATTAGGTCTAAAAGTAGAGGACTACACAAGCAGTCACACTCTAATAGCGATTCGGCTGGCTTGCATTTTTGCATTTAGTGCGCACTGAGAATAGCTACATCCTTTGTTGTTGAAGTTGATAATGGAGATATTCCCAGTGCGCACTAGGGTGGTCGGTCGAATTCGCTGACCATGCTGCTACAATCCCTGCCCATAGGTAGGGATAAAGTTTTTGTCAACTTTTTCTGATAAAGGCATCGGCATTCTGGATGCGAAGATGCAGCACCGAATCCAATCACAGACATTTTGGTTAAGGCCAAGATCTTTTCATGTACTTTGTAAGGATAAACTAGAATTATTAGAATTTTAGTGGTAGAGAAAAATACATTGGTGATTTTTTTTTACATTCTTCAATAAAGTGCTTGCTTTTGGGACTAATAGAGCTAGGATTAACGAATATGTAATCAGATTCTATGTTTTGTTAATAAATTTCAAGGCTAAAAATGACAAGGCATTTTTTTTATAAATAAACAATATAGAAGTGAAGAAAAGTTTCAAATTAAATAAATTATGCGAAAATTATTACTACATATCAAAACTATTATTTTTTCTTTCTTAAATTTGTTTAATTCTATATATACACATGTTTACGGTTACACCGTCTCACTTAAGACTGAATTTATTATATGATTTAAACCACATTTCTCTTAAAAAATAGAGATAAAAAAATCAGGAGTTTCAAATACAAAGCTACGTAATATGTAGCTTTGTATTTAAAACTCCTGATTTTTTTATCTCTCTTTATTTTTTTATCCTAAATTATTGCATTATATTATAATGCAATAATGATTGATTACGTAATTTGAAAATACGTTTTTAATTTATTAATGAATCAATCTCATGATCAGTTCAATTTAAATAACAAAATTTTGATAAGAAAAAATCCTAAAGAGCAGGTATCAAAATATAATTTTAATGTGGATTTTTTGTTTTAAATAGAACAATTCTTTTATATCCATTACAGTAGGTAATTTGATTTAATACAAAACCAGCAATATGGTGATATATCTGAATGACTTCTTCTGACTTAATACATATGTATATAATACACTTCTTTTGACTTCTTCGGACTTAATAAAAAGTTATAAATTATAACATCTAAAGATGAGTTTCCTGGGGTTATTAGTTAAAACCACAGTACCATAGTAGATTGATTTATAATTAATCAGTAAGAAAGTTTAGCCAAATGATGAATGAATTGTGTCGGCTAGATTTTAAAATAACCTTTCTCTCGAACAGTGTGTACTTATGATTGAAGTCGCTGAAAACATGACGGATACTATCTGTCAAATTATTTAAAGCAATAAATATTAAAAGAGTAATCAATTTTATTTTTTAATAATTACATATGATTAAATCGTGAATTAAACATGAATAGGAAATGAAAATGTGAATTAAACAAATTAAATAACAGTATAAGCAATATAAATATACCTATTTATATTGATAATACTACAAATATTAGGATTGTGTACCTAATGTGTAATAAAAGTTGTCAGTCGTTAGCATCATGGAGCTGGACGGTCATGTGCACTAAACATCTAGACGACGGCGGGAAATGGGAATTTGCTTACTGATTGTTTTATCTACTTACTGCGGTTAAAACTAAACTAAAGTTTGTGTCATAGACTCCAAAGGAAACAATGATGCAGCTAGATATTGATGTTTCATAGTTACTGCTTCTGTTCTAGGAAGATGGAGCTCTTGAACAAAAACATATTCAATAAGAGCGGAAAGTATGGAGACTAAAAAGCAATAACTTTGATAATAAATCATTGTCTGTACCTGCAACTGTTGTTTCCTTTAACATCTTATTCCACAATTTTTGTTTGTTTGATTGTAATCAAGATTGAAACTTCAGACAAAATTTTAAAAAAATATTGTTAAACTATAGTAGGTACATTTAACAATATAACAATGCACTACAAACACAAACAGTTAAATATTTTAAGGGTGCGAAGTTTAATTCAAACTGTAGATGTTAAGTTTCAAAAAGAAATTCACATCTCTTCGTAAAATTCTTATATAATTTGAATATCTTAACACATTTTTATTTATTTACCAAAATAGATGTCCACACATACTAACAACAGCATCTCTTGCCGTGTCTAAACAAATATTACATTCAAACATTTGATCATCCTTTTTATCTTCATCTTTGGCTTCAGAGTTATTGTTTCCACTACCAGTAGTTTCTTTTTTAACACTTTCTGCTGTACTATCCATTTTATCGAGTAAATATAATTGTCTACTTATAAAACAAGATTCTATCTGGGGTATATTGGTTAATAACAATCCAAGACTGACGTGGCTTTATCGTTTTTTCTCAAGAAAAATTCTTTTGATTCATAAAGCAAAAAATAAAAAATAAAATAAATATGTTTAAAAGCACTTTATAATTTAAACACTGAATGAACTGAAAATTGGTCACGATATCACGACATCTAATGAAAATAATACTATAATTAATAACACTGACAAGGATATATCTTATCAGTTATCAGTCAAATGACAATGACAAATATGACATTTATTATCAATTGTTGCTTGTTGCGTAGAAGCAAGGAATATAAATTCCTTGCGTAGAAGCATTGAGTTTTAGGTTTTAGTAGTATACGCGATTCTTGCTAAGGAATACGCTACCTACTGGCGGCACGCACAACTAACGCATGTTCGTTTGGTTCAGTTTTGTGTATGTATTTCTCAGGGGGTATTCACTTAATGAAAAAGCCCTTTTTTCTTATCCCCCCTTTTTGTAGTTCGCGGATCCTATCACCTGCAGCGCTGTTAGCACTTGGTATCCTTTTCTATGGGAGGTATCATTGAATGAGAATGAAATGAATTATGTTTTGAAAATAAAAATCATAACCTGTTAGTTTTGCATAAACTGTTGCTTTTTGATAGTAAGTTAATAAATCATCTAATAATTGAACTAAACTTCAGTTATATTTACCAATAAGTATACCCACTTATGTACATATTCAATTAATCATAAAAAAACTGCTGCTTGCTTGTTCTGCTATATCTATCCACAGGTTCATACTTTTTATTATATAGTATAGACGTTCAAAATGTGGACACAGGCAATTTGCAGAACCGATCTCTGCTCTGTGCCTAGAAAAAATAAAAAGTTATCGAATATGTGATATTCAGTTCTCGGAGGATCAGAAATTTTAAGCAGACCGTAATAAGACCAATTTGAAAAAGCACGCCGTGCCATATTTAAGTTGAGGACACTGGTTGTGAAAGGCGTTCAAAGTTTGCAGATCATGCTCTTTATGACAGGGGGAATTAGCCGAAAATGGAAGCAGCCAGTATGCTATTACTTTTCGGAGGGTGGTATAAGCACACCAGAACTCATGCGGATAGTAAAGGAAGTAAATGAAGCTCTACAGGAAATTGGATTGAAAGTAGTGGCCACGCAGTGAGTTTGATTAATATAGTTACATTCTTAATAAGGTAACATTTATTTTTGTAGATATGTGACCAACTTTCAACGAATACTGCGGTTATAAATTATTTAAAGACTAAGACCAATGAGGAATTCAGCGCAAGAAATTAAGGAAATGTTATGTATGGATTCTGCGTGGGTGGAGAGGAAATCATCCTACTATATGTACTGTATGTATGATGCTCCTCATCTAGTAAAAGGTCTCCGTAATAATATGCTCAAGGGAAATGTTAAATTCACTTGGCAAAATAATGAGCAGGTAGTTGCTCAAATATATAAAGTTATTTATAACATCTGTTAATAAATAAAATATTAATTTTGTTAGAGATAGCCTCTTGGAATGATATTGTTGCTCTATATGAACTCGACGTTGGAGATTATGATACTCGAATGGTAATATTATAGATATTTTTGTCATACTTAAATTTATATACATGCCATTAA
Source organism: Pogonocherus hispidulus (assembly GCA_963924545.1). Taxonomy (NCBI): domain Eukaryota; kingdom Metazoa; phylum Arthropoda; class Insecta; order Coleoptera; family Cerambycidae; genus Pogonocherus; species Pogonocherus hispidulus. The sequence goes on from OZ004696.1 coordinate 19,983,668, forward strand.
ATTTTAAGTGTTATCATTGTCTTAACGAATTAACAAGACATACAACTGGGTTATAATAGATTTTTCATGTTGGTAAATATCGGAAAGATGAATATCTATAGTTGTAAATTCTACCCTCGAAAGATAGTATCTGAAATAGTTTCATGGTAGAAAGTTAGATATAAATTAATTAGTAATGGTAAAAAAACAAGCCACGAAAATATCAATTGCATCTGGTTGTGTGTGTCGTTAATTGATTCATTAACTGAAAATTGCTATATTATATAATTTTTAACATAGACACTTCTTATCCAACCATCATGATTTCATGATTTAACATGAATCATAACTATAATGATTTAAATAAATTTAATATTTTCTTACTATACTCTTATTTAATTTCCTTAAATTTTTACATCTTATAATAGCGATATTGTTATGGCATATATAAAATTTGAAATATATTTAATTGTTCTTATGTTTTACAGATTCATCATAATTTGAAGAAAATAAGTAAATATTCGATCAAATATTTGGTCGGATAAGTTAACAATTTCGATATTTATATATCACGCATATAAAATTCAAACTTTATTTAAAATTCAAACTTATTTTGTTCAAATGAATTTCCATTACAAATAGCAATCAAGTGTCCAGCTATTTGTAATGGAAATTCATTTGAACAAAATAAGTACAACAGTTGAATAAAGTTTGAATTTTATATGCGTGATATATAAAAATCGAAATTGTTAACTTATCCGACCAAATATTTACTTATTTTCTTCCATTTATGATGAATATGTAAAACATAAGGAAAACAATTAAATATATTTCAAATTTTATATATATCATAACAATATTGCTATTATTCCTACAAAATTGACCGATAAACCAGCTTTGGTAGTGCAACCGCGAAAAATTGCCTAACACACTTAAAACTCCCTTCTCAACAAAAATTAACATCAGCGCCGCAAGTGATAGGATCCAGGTACTATTTCAGGAAAAAGTGGTGGGGGAGTCAGAATTACCAATCTATTTCAGTATATATATATTTTATCTATGGTATTTCTATTGTGAATTTTGAAATTTATGATGTTATATTAGTTAAATGCCTTGATTAGATATGAATCTTTATTGTTGTGGGCATCATTATTCCTATTAGACAAAGAAAAACCCCGAGATCAGTTTCATACTTTTCCAAAAGCGGGAAAATCTGGAGCTATCGTGGAAACTATAAGTTGGGCATTAAAGAGTTACAGGGGACAAGCATGGATAAAGAAGCTAAAGAACGCAAAGTACAGTGTGTGCTCTTTACCTTTCTCCAAGAATCACTATTTACATAAAGGTATGTATGCCATATGCCCAATAAAGAATTTGACATATTTTGAATTTTGAGGTTAAGTTTCATTTTCAGATGTTAGTAGGTTACTGCCATTTTGGCGCTTACGGTCTTAAAATGAATCGCGTATAGTCAAAGGTAGATGTCACAGAATATTTATATCAAAGAATATATATAAGAGATAAGAGTAGAGTAATAGGGTTACTCCCTCTAATGGTGTCAGACAGTTATTAGACAGTTAACAGTTACCTTACTTAATTAATAAATAATAAATATTAATAATTACGTTACAGTACATTTCCACCTCCATTACTGCATACTGCACCTGACCATCATGATACATATCATGCCTGACCAAAGATCATATATACCGATTGTCGTCGCACGTAGTGCACGTATTGCAGGAATAGGACAACCGTAACGCCGTAACCACAAAACAGAAAAAGAAGAAATGAGATTTCTGTAGAAAAGGAGGGCAACACAAACTGTCAGTGGCGCCCTCATTCCTGGCACTTTTTGGCGAGCGGCAAATTTAAATATCTCAATTTAGGTACCTTCTCCTATTTATTTAGATATGTAGCAAAAAAATTATGTATCGAGTTTATTATTAATGGAATATTTAAATATTATGGGTTTTAATGAAAAGTAAAAACTGAAACTTCACAAAATTATAATATTTAAATAATTTTCAAGAATAATATCTCGTTACTTAATTTTTTTGACTTATCTAAATAAATATGTATTAAAAATATTAATGAATGACAAAAAATTATTGTACTTACCTACATAATTCTTATCCAAAAATAGTTATACACATATATATGGGTTTTTACATTTTTATACCGTATAGTAATAATCTATAGTAATTAATCAAAGCAAACATTTTTTAAATATTTTTATTAAACAAAGGGATGTAACAAAAAAGTACTATTTATGATATTCTAAATAAATTATATGAACGAATACATTTGTATGTACAAATATTGCTAATGGATGAGCTTGCAACTAACGAACAAAATATATCGATAATGTTTCAAAAATTTATCTCTGGAGAAGGCGATCAGCGAAATGTTCATGGGGAAATTCAGTCTCGACTGCTATCCATTTCATGAGAAGCACGTTAAACTCTGACATACAGGAAGTAGTTGTACATGAAACAAAAATGAGGGTTGGGTTTTCTTTTATAGTAATAGGGTTAATGTTTTCTACAAAACTAAATATAAAAATATTTTCCCTTGGTAGAACAGACAAAAGCAGGTACGGATTTATGTATTTCTATAGTAAATACGTGTATCTAGTATCTAATTATAATTATTTTACTTCCAGAACATACAACCACTTTTATTACGGGTTGGCTTCGGCCAACGGGAATTTCACTTAAAAATCAAGAATTTCAAAAACAGTTTATAGTTACGTTATATGATGTAGGTACTCAAACGATTAGGTACTCACATACCTATTATTTAAGCTATAATCTGGCTTACTACCTACTGACTATAGTAATTTTTTCAAGTATAAATTGGGGTTATGATCTATATTTACAAGAATTGAAGAAAAAGATTACAAAAATATATAAAATAAAAGATATAATACTTACAGTTACTTCAAATTTTGTAATTTTTATTCCAATTTTCTGTCTTTGAAGATATACATCACTCTTAAAAAACATAACTAAAAACTATCACCACCATTTTAAATTTTAACTGCCATCCAGCGTAGAGCGTAGGGGAGGGGGTAAGGCAGAGCCGTAGATCGTAACGTAACCGTCCGTAACAGCCCCGACCGGCTTCGGTGCCATACAAATGTGCGAGGTTGCCATTTATAGCGAATATTACATGTTTTCTTGCCTAAAATAGCCAAAAATGGCAACCTGGCATGCCTGGCACAGGTTGCGGACTTCATAATATTAGTTATATCCCCCTGGCCGTAACTATCTACAATCTACAATACACTTATTGTGTTCTCTGTCGAAATTCAGCATTCTGCAATCTGCATACATATTACATATGCGTATTATCACAACCTACTTCTGTAGAGTAGGTTGTGGTATTATACATATTGGACAACTGTGTGTGAGGTGTGAGGCAACCGTTTAAAGTTTACGAAGTGCGACGTGTCAACTGGCGACTAGAGATAAACAAAAAATCGCGAACTGTGAAATATTAACTATTCACTGCGAATGAAAATTCGCAATCGCAATCTACTAACGATTATGAAATAATCTGTGAATGTGAACTCCGAATAGCAATTAGCAAATCGCAAAAATGAACGAAGAACAAAGCGAACGATCGCATTCGCAACTAAACGAATAATTTAATAATTCGCGATGTGTACTTATGTATGATGAGGTATGTTTTTTACAGGTCACGTCCATTCGTGTTCTGGCCGATCGCTACAAGACAGCAGCGAATGCCTTGCAATCGGCGCGGCGCGTATAACCTTACTTGGTGTGTTATAATTGTTAATATTCATTATTATTAACAATAAGTATAATATTTTAAGAGTTAACGCTGGTAACGGTAACGTTATCAGCGTGGAGTGCACTATACGCTAACTATAACGAATAACGATATCGAGGCATCGGCATCACACCAGAGAACCCTGGTGGTTGTCTCTGATCACACATGGCACATGGTATGTGTGATCAGAATAGGTAGCGCATTCTCTTCGCAATTAGCAATCGCAGTTTATATTAACTGTAAATGAAAGATCGCGTTCGCAATTGCAACTGCTAACGAAAATTCGCGACTTAGCGACGGATTTCTTATTTCTTAAAATAAACTTCATCTCTACTGGCGACTGCTGCTCCGAGCCGGCACTGTTACTTTTACCATCTCGGAACAGTTTGCTGCTACTGCCACAACAAAGTCGCAGTGCCAAAATCATTGATAGTGAAATCGAAACACATCTCTAATATCTATTAGTGGGCTAATAATGGGCTATAACCACAGCATAAAAGCTGTGCTATAATATCAGAGTAATAAATAAAGGGGAGACCGTTATTTACATTCTAAAGTGAAGCCTTGAGGTAAATGTATTTACAAACATCGGTCCCTGCAACGTCCTTGACATTGATGCCGAAGTTACTTTTTTATTTTTATAGCTAGGTACAGCCGTCATCATTTTCATTGATTAACATGTAAAGATCTACCACATTCTTAACCTCAATCAATTTACAAATTAGTTACATTGTAATATGTTTAAGGCTACCCACTATTTTTTTGTGACTTGTGTTATAATTATAGGCTCTCCATATCCATCAATACATTATTGAAATTTCTAGCGATATTAAGCGCAGGAAGTGGCAACATTGCCTGGTATTAACCTAATATAGCAAGTAACGCCATTATTTTGAAATCAAAAATTGGTGAAGCCGAGTGTTTTATGTGTTCTTAAACTGTGTTTTTGAACTTAACTTTTGTATATAATTATGTATATTGTAAGCATTTCCGTGATATAGCTTGATACGCCACTACGCTGATACGATCAGGGACCATCGTGTGTTCATTATGTATTGTTTGTTTATCAACATCCAGTACGTTGAGGTTACATGTTTACATTATGCTTTGAAATAGGGAATGCGGTCTCCCCTTTATTTATTACTCTGATGCTATAATCTTGGCTATAACCTATAAACCAAGGAGTTTAAAATATAAATTCCTTGGCTATAACCATGCAAAGATTAGTTTATTGTCTTTGCTCAGGCTCAGCTTTGCTGTAAATAACATTTTGTGATATGTGGCTATATCTATAATCTGTAGTGGCTATCATAGGGGAATTAGGGGATGCCATAGATATTCTGTGGGATACGGGATATATGTGTAGTATTATCGTTAATAGTAATATTATTTTCTGAGGATTATATATAATAAATATTTTAGAATCTGGAATAATAATTATATTATATAAATATACAGTGTCTCCATTTAGTACTCCCTTCTTCTGCTATGGCTTTATCAAAAAATCTGATTGGGGGACGTCAATGAGGTTGAGGGAGGCACATTTTAAAATTAGTGACTCATTTGCAAGGTGTCTAAAAAAAAAGTGCGGTGCGGAAAAGTATATTCTTTAAATGCAGTTACCTGTATTTTTCTGTAGCAATTGAAGCCTCCTTAGATTCTCTCGTCAACATAAAAATTTTTTTGCGTTTGATTGCAGCATTGCCAAGTTATCAAATTTTTAAAAATTTTTTTTAACAAAATCAACCGTTTATTTAAAGTTGCACATTTACTCCTTCGTTTCTTTGTGTTTAGTAAAAATTTAGATAGTGCCTAGGTAGGTCCACTATATACTAAGAAGGATATAGATTTTTTTTTTTTTAATGAAGCAGATTTAATAATATTAGCCGTAATTCTTTGTGTATTTTCACATAAATGAATTGAATTCATTATCTATTCATGGTACTTTGGAGATTTATTAAATCATTACTTATTTATTTTTACCCCTACTGATTTTGTTCAAAAAAATCTTAAAAATTTGACAACTTGGCAACGCTGCAATCAAACGCAAAAAAATAAGGTTGACGAGAGAAGAAAAATACAGGTAGTTGCATTTAAAAAATATATATTTTTCCGCACCGCACTTTTTTTAGACACCCTGTACATGTGTCACTAATTTTAAAATAATATGCCTCCCTCAACTCATTGACATAGCGGGTTGCCTAAATTTAGGGGTTTGGCGTGACAGATTTCTTAACCTAATTTCCATCAGACTATCGACCATTTCCTAAAATTTTCATGTTGCTTATCAGAAGGAACATAACCTCTATGAGTTGTGTAAATAAATGTAAAATGTTGATATAAGTAGCTTGAAAAGTACTATTATGTTGAAAAATATATTTTTTAATATAGACTAGAATAGTGTAGGTATAGTGAACTTTACAATGGCTGTGACCAGTTGGAGGCTTAGGCACCAAAACATACGATCCGGCAGGTTTAGGTCAAGTAAGTTGATTCATGCAATCCTAATTTTACTTTTGTCATGCTATATATATAAATTATATATAATACCTATGTTTCAGCCAAGCAAAATAAACAGGAAGATGTGTTGTCGACATTGCTAAATCAGGGTATGTATGTACTTAAATGTGCACTAACCAGTTCCTCATGTTCTTGCTATTTTTAATTGTTATGTTTCTTCTGCTTATGCGGTAGTTTAATTAATAATATGCATATATTAGATATTTTATATAATGTTATGTATATTTGTACATAAACAACTTAATAAATCTTTGTCATTTCCAAAATTGTTTCACTGAAACCAACTGAAACCATGGCTGTATTTAGCTGTGCTCAACTGTTTCACTGAAAGATAGTACAACACTAGTTACACTATCCGGTGGAGTTACTGTTATTAGTTATTTTAAATCTGACAAACAATTAGAACAGGTATTGTGCGATTACTGTCAATGGTTGAATATTGTTGGTTGTTGTTTTACTTTATTTGTGTAGACCTTCTGGCTAGAAGCTATTACAGCTGACTAAGTTTAAAGCATTGCCAATAAGTAAGCACTGTTAGTATGTTCTAAATTGTATAATATGTATATAATATAATTTTATTAAATATTAGATGGTTTAAATCACCAGTGAAAGAATTTTGAACATTGGGTTTTCTGATTGTTTAATTAGTTTAAAGATTATCAACGAATAGAAAATTTGATATTAATATCTAAAAAAAGTTTAAAAGTTAATATTAAATACAGTTAAGTCACTGTTTTTTTAGTTTCGGTTATTTAAACCTTTATATTGTTCAAGGTACCTCTACCAAATTATAGTTCCAGCAGTGTCAGATTTTTGGCGGAAAAAATTTAAATTATTCAAGTTTTCAGTATGATTTTGTTATTATAATTGTCAATGACATTGACTGTATTTCATGTATTAGTCCAAAACTGCTGTTCTTTCTATTTATTATTATTTTTTAATATCTGCCTATTATTGCATAGACAGAAACCACTGATTTTACATCCTATCCAGGGGATGGTATATCTTCTACACAAATCTTACTTTAGTTTGTATGACTTCTGTTAATTCACCAACATACAATCTAGTAGAAGTAGGGTTGGTATCGCTGGTCTTCCTTACATGCGGTCACCCATTGAAGCACCTACTAATGGTGATATACATTGCTTAGCTTTCATATTGAATCAATATGAATGTTAAGTCACTATCATTGCTTGGCTTATGACCGCTCTCGTGTAAAAGTATTTTGATAATTTGAGATTTTGCGCTTTAGTTGTATGATAAGTGTATATATTTAAAAGTATTATTTCTATTACATTATTTGTCATCATGAATTCTGTCTGTAGTGAATAATCATGCTCAGTATAAAATACAACAATATGTATTCGTAAATTCGTTGATGTTATTACTTTTTCTCTTATATAAACTGTGGAATTTTGATATTTCTAAAATCCTCTATTACGAGGTGGTCTTGTTGATAGAATATATTTCTTCCAATTAATGCTGAATTGTTTATAAATACGTTGATAAATTTATAATGATACACAACACAAAACATCATCTGTGCAGCTAGGGTTCTTAATGAAGAAAGATTATTAGGCTAAACGATCTTTCAGTGTCACTATGTTTGGTCATATAATTTACCATTCTGGTGCAATACTTGGGGGGGGGGTTCTGATTTTCTGGGTTTAATTAAAGAATCATCCGTTAAAGTTTTTATACAGTCTTTTCCACACAAATTTGAATATAATATTAACTATGTTCATTGAAGACATATTTCAAAGTTTGAAGTGACTGGAAAAACTAAAAAATTCAGGTCAAATCCAAAAGGTTACACAATCAGGTACAATATTTTCAAAAAATATCTCCCACCAGGAAATTGCTATATATTTTTTAGAAAATGGTTTAAGCAAGTTTATTATTATTATTATTATTATTATTATTATTTCTTAATTTTGTATACTTTATATGCACAACAATAGTTCAGAATCTAGCTTTGTTGGACCACATTTCTATACTCAACCTTGTAATTTTTCTAATTGTTTAAATTTTATGCACAAATTTCATTTGTCTCAAATCAAGGTAGGATTTCTGTTAGAATATTACATTCAAGAACTAAAAATTATACATATGTATTTGTTATTTATAATTCTAAAAGTATTTAATGGTTGTTACGTTTGGTTTCAGCATGTAGTAACCTTTTTACCTTTACATTTTTATACCTAATATCATAAAAAAATATTAATTAATTTAGATGCATTAATGCTACTATTAGAATAACTATAACAAAAAACATGTTTAATGATTTGGCAAACTATCATGTCTAACAATTCGTGTGACTAAACAATCTGTCAATTTAAAATTTAAGAGTTCAATTCCTAGAAAATCATAAGTTGCCTTTAAATTTTGGTTTATATAGAATACACCTATATAAAGGTAAATGATTAGAATACAAAACTATTTGAATATAACATTGAATATCTGTTAGAATAAAAAAAATAAACCTAAAAATCCAGATCGAAAAGAATACAAAATATATCTTTAAACTTCATCAGGAAGATTATTATTTATAAAAATTTTAATTATATGTTACCATACCAAGAATTATATTAATATTTCTATTTTTTTAGATCCACATGAGAGCTTCAGACAGGTTTTAGGGAAAATTACTGAGCGGGGATTGGAAGAGGAGATGCTCTTTAGTTATTTGAATGCCTTTGTAAAGTTAATACTTCATTATGAAGATAACTTGGAGAAGATCCGATATCATACAGAAGATCTGTTACTCTGGTGAGTTTTAAAAAGTTAATTTCTTACTTATCTAACTATTCTACCTAGTTAGTACTAGTTTTAATGAATCTAAACACCAAACAAGTATACCTGCACAAATAATAAATAATTACAAATTGACTACTAAATACAACACTAAACTTTGAAGGTTTGAAACAGGCATAATCACTATCTACCAAATATTTACAAATAACTTGATTTTCTTTGCCGGTCAGTGTGATGAGCAATATACAGGGGGCGATATGAAGCTGTTATAGTCAAGAATATTCCGAATTATGTAATAATTGAGGGAAATGTGTGTTTCAAATCTCAAAATTCTAAAAGCTTACAATCTGATATTGTCAATATAATTGAAGTGACATCTATGGCAAAAAAGATGATGATGGGATTGACTTGCTAATTAGATAATATATTTGGATTCTAATATTAATAAAACCTTTTTGTTAGACACTTTTGAGGTGCACCAAATAACACCCATTTGCTGTGTGAAGCATATGAACTGCCGATAAGTACCCTTTCCCAGCGGCTGTTTAGAAAAGATTTGTTTCACTAAAAGTAATTTCCCTCAACATCAATAGTTGCGAGCTCAGTATCAAGCATGAACTAACACTTACTCACTACATTTTCATTAAGTATCTATATAGTTATAGAGTACATGGAGTTCTATGGAAGATATTAATAAATTGTGAATACTGAATCTTGTGGATATATATGGATATATAAAGACTAGTTTTGCAGATAGATGAAAAATGTCAATAGGCAATGAACTAGAGGATGCTGACACTGTCTTATACTGAACTTATCAAAATCATCCAAAAAATAAAAGATCTAGGAATCTTTAACAGAACTTTACATACTATTAATTTGTTACATTTCTAGGTAAAATATGAGTTCAAGAAAAGACGCAACTACTTACAAATTTATTTCCCTCTAGAAGTTCTGTCAGGCCTTCATACTCTGTTTTAGATTGCAGGTTTTAGTGTAGCTGTGAATTTAACGTATAATGAAGTTACTAGTAACCAACATCCCTGGAAATGTTCAAATAAAAAAATGCTGCCTTCGTAATAAGAATCAGTTATGGAGATAATATATATTGTACTGTATACTTCAATAAGAAATGTTATACCCATTAATAGAACTGTTGAACATGTCCCGCTAACACTGGCATATGCAGGAGAAGTCACCCTTAAATATCAATAAAAAAAATACAATCTATACTAATGTTACAAGTTATTATCACAAATTGTTATCAACAATATGTTTCCATAAGTTAACCATTGTAAAACATATGTAATATAGGTACTGAAAAACTTCTTTCAATGTCTGTTGAAATTACTGAGTAGTATCTGAATAAAGGCACTAAAGTTTGATTATGTCCGGAATATTGTTATTTTCACCATTCAAATTGTTGGTTATGACTTAATTTTTCTAAATCTATATTTTTCGATTTCTGTTAACTGGGCAGTGTAAATCACTTCCAAAGACATGACAACTTTGTCGACATATATTAATAAATTAACTGTAGTTAAGAAACAGTACTTCTCTGCCACTCTGTTTAAGCCATGAGCTATAGAGGTAAAATAGTGCAAATTAGGTTACTGTTGTTTCAGAATTCTGCCTGCTTTTAACACCATCTGCTACAAATATCAAGACCATCTTTATTATTAGTGTACTGGTCAGTTAAAAAAAATCTAGATAATTATTTACAAAACTGATAATGCATTCGTGACTCATTAATTATATTTCTTTTGTACACAGTAACTGTAGCAGTGTAGTTTCTCCCTTAAGAACTTCAACAATAAAATTCACTATATAAGGTCCACACAGATCCCCACAATGATTGCCAATTTCTTACCTGAAGTTTCTTATGGTGTTGACAAACTTAATCCATATACTGCTGCCTAGATATACATCGTGATGGCACTTCTTGTTGAGTCCCCTTCTTCTGAAGCTCTAGTAAATTATGTTTTCTTAATGTTGCTATTGCTATAGTAATACAGACAAAAATGTCTTCATTAGTTTGAATTCAAAATCTTCTCAATATCAACATGATATTGAGAAACAATACGCGTCTTTCTATTAACATTTTCTTTACTAGGGTCTAGCACTGTAGTGCACGGCATACATTTTAGTAAGCTGCCTTAAATCACAAAATTGTCGGGTTCTCTTAAAATTCATGATATTAGTAAACTAATACGGCTAGTTTTCTCTTTTAACATCGTTAATATTTTTGTACGATGGATTATACTTAGATAAAATAATTATAAAATCACCACCAAATATGTATTATGTACACTTTCTCGTAACAATTTATTTATACAAAGGCAAATAGAAAAATATGCCAAGACTTGTTAAAAGCACACCATTTCAGACTATTAACCTTTGCTCTTATTGAAATATAGCATCCTTGAATCCAGTAAGATGTCAGTTTCACTTATACATGAGCAATATTATTAATGCACTGCTGTTAATGTTCATCTATTTTCTACTACTAATTGGAAGTAATTTCATAACCTCTACAATTTTTATAATTCCTTTTAATTACTTTCAGTTTAAGAATATCTCTAACACATGAATCCACGCAAATAAGGACAGCTGGGCTTCGATGTATACGTCATGTGCTGAAAACTGAAAATGATATTGTACAGTTAAATAAGTTATTAATTCCTTATTTATTAACAAGGTAACTATTACATTGTAATTTAAATAGTAGACAAAACCAAGTTTTTCTTTCAGATCATTGGATCTCGTTTTAAAAAATGATGTAGAAAGAATAGAAGCCATGAAGTTGATGAGAAAATCGTTAATCATCTCACCATCTAAGTTTAGTATCTCCATGGTTAGAAGCTTGATATCTCTTGCAAATGAAGGTTCAGAAGCAAAGGATAGAATGTTGCGAATATGTCTGGCGACTTTGTCAGAACTAGGTAATGTTTGAGCCTTAAGTGAATTTATTTAAAAATATTTTATAAGGCATTTAACCTCCACCAAAAATTGTCTGTTAACTTTGCTTATTCCTTTCATGAAAATTTTCATATATAAATAAATATATAAAAGATTTGTATTATAGCATTCTAAAATGAATTACTATAGCAATATAAAAAACAGTTTATTTTTGGAATCAGTATTATTTATTTTCATGTATATTTCTACTATTTTGTACGATATGAATTGATATAAAGGTACCTACCGATTACCGATGTTAATAAAGATCTTTATATTTCGACTTTGAGTGACATATACTATTTTTTCATCAAGCATCAAAATTAAAACTGTATTTCTTCTGACATTAATGTTTGTATGAAAAGCAACCTGACATGACGTTTAATTTCAAACTGATAGTTCTGAGAAATCATGGCTACATGACTACTTGCTCTCTTTTTTTTCAAGCGTAAGTATAATAATACCTATTATGTAATATTATTCCACATAATAATATTATGTAGAACATATTATGGAAAAGGCCTATTGTTTATTTAAATTCTCTTTATAAGAAATAATCTACAAGACACAGTCTCTATAGTATATCATTGTGGACCTTAGTATATTTCGGCTTCTGCTGAAGTTGTAATTTGTTGGTCTTCATTCATTGTAGTTGTTAGCCTTTTTGGCATATTTGATTCATTATTGTTTAAGTATCCTTAGGTCCCAAATAATCTGATTTCTTACTTTGGGTTATTATCACAGTAGAACATGAATACAACTTTACTTTTTGTCATTGTGAGAATGCTAAATCATTTACATTTTGTTGCAGGAGTCCTAAATTCTAAACTATTTATAATATCTGGGGGAGTAACAGCTATTTCAAGAAATTTGCTGGAGTGTCAAACTCCTAAAATTGCTGAATCTCTATGTGGAGTCCTTCTGTTATTATTAGATAAACCATCAACAAGACATTATGCAGCAGTGGACTTGCATAGTGTCGCAGCTCCATTCTGTGACTTCCACTATAAACATGGCTGGAAAGATAAAAGCAGGTGAGTTGCCCATGAAAAGGTATTGTATAGATTACAAGACATTAATTTACAATCAAATCATTTTTTTTATATAAAATATTAAACATTCCTTAACATGATGATGCTAAATTGTAATCATGGGAAGATGTTTTCTTCTCTGTGCGACTTCATCTCCAAAGCGAGTCCCAAGGCACTGCGGCCATAGCTAGGCCGATTATTTGCCAGCGATGTTTTAGTCGAAGCAGCTATAGAATAGATATTTCAATTTGATACAAAGTAGCTTTCGTTTGTTCTTTATGGTATGAAACCACAGAGGGCAAAGGGCAATAGAATATTAGTCCACGTAACACTGTGTGGCATTCACTTTTTTTTGTTCAATTAGGTAAAATAGCGTAAGGTTAATTTGATCAAAAAATTTACAAAAACTACTCCATTAAACAATTTTAAGTTGACAGCATTTTTGGTGGTGTCTTTAAAAAAGAAATATTTTTGCACGATCAAGCTTTTTTTGTTCACTCACCATGTTTGTTTCTACGACAGTAGGATACGCTTACTGGTTGCCAAGGCTAACAAAACGGTAAGTACATAATTGTCAAAATAGACATTTTTAACATCGCATTGATTTAGAATGGGTTATCTAGAATTCACTTTAAAATTTAATTGAATTAAAAGAAAGATGTATTTTTAAATCTATTTATTGATGTTGAAATTAAACATGCAGTTTGTACAATTACTTACAGAAATTGGAACATGTCTTTCTTAGTAAGCACACTGGCTTTTTTTGATCGATAAGCAACATCTTTCCGTTTGAGGTAACCAATTAATGTCGAAAATTTGGAAATGTCAAGCGAGTCATGTAAAAAAATTGTACTTTCTAACATTGAATACTCTGCCCATAAGCTTCCTGGAGCTTTTAATTTTTCGTTTTTTTGGACAAAGTACGCCACCATAACTATCTCACTAATATGTTGGTTTTCTATCTCACACCATTTCTTGAAAATCTTGTATGTATTTTCATATGGCTCCCTTAGTTTCTCAAGAATTAATGTAGAACATCCAACACTCCACGTTTCTAAGTCTGCATCTAAGGACGAGTCACTCATTTTACAAACACTTATTTGCTATTTTAAATTCTCGTAAATGTAAAAACGTGTCGTTAAATTTGAGAACTACCAATTGCTGATTAATAAACTATAGCTACCAGTTCCAGAATTGTCAATTTCGTCAATTAAGAAAGCCGTGACTGAACAATAAACATCAATAGATTTCAAAAAACTTGCTTCGCAAATTTATTCAAAAACGTCATTTTTGACATCATAAAAAATTAAATACGAATGTATAACTTTGTTTTAATTTATTGCGATCGTGCAAAAAATAAGATAAGCATCACGAACGTTAAGGGTTATACCGTTCTCAGACAAAATTGGAGGCTGAGCGAAGCGAAGCCTCCAATTCATTGTCTTCGAACAGTAAATTACCCTTACCGTTCTTAATACTTAATATACTATTACAGACTGAATTTGTTTACGAAATATGTTGATTATGTTTAATTTACATAACATGTCCCTTGTATTTTATTCGATTATCTAATACAATTAGTTCAAAAAAAGTATTTTTGTGGTGTGAATCTAGCATAAACCAAAAACATTCATACATTGTAAGCTCCAATTGTAATATTTATTATTTTAACATGTCCCCATTATATGCATTTGACCTACTAGTGTCATGGTTTTTGCCAATACTGTATCTGTGTCTATATATAGAGATTTTCTTGACTTAGCTTATCATTCAATAGTCATATTCACATTGCTTTAATAAAATAAAGCTAATACAGTGTTGTCACTGTTTTATTTACAACAATGATTCACATTTCACGATTATTCAGTTTACACATAAAATCACTATGTAAGAACAAATGGTATTGATATATTGACAATGGTTTAATACCATTGTCAATATATCAATACCTGCCTATTATTGCCTACCAATTTTTACATGTGTTATATTTCTATTTCCTCAAAAATTATATTAATAAGTACATTTATTATGATTTTTAGAAGGGATGAAAGGGAGCTAAGATTGAATTGTAGTCGAGTGGCTCTTTTAACGATTTTGAGAAGTTGGTCTGGTATTTTACATTTTTGTAGCCCTAACGATAAAACTGGTTTTAGAGCTATTGTAGAAGTTTTGTACTTAAATCAATTAGAAGTTAGGGTAAGTAAACAACTTTTCTTTTTTGCTATAAATAAAGACTAAATCATAACTTCTGTGTTGATATTTCCTATTACGCATTCCAAAGACCTGTTAAAAATGGAGTCAAACAGAACACATAAATGTGAGTGAGGGAGAATAATAATGCTTCCAAGTTTATTTCCAAACATATTTTAATAGTTAAAAGTAGGATACATCTTATAAATACATGAAAGCGTTTTTTACCTGTATATTTTGTTAGATATCTCTTTTTTTGTGATGATAGATGAAAATTTATCATAAAACTCATTCCCACCAATATTTCTGAATTCTAGAAAAAGATTCAAGAATTTCTGAATAAGAGGTACTCTTAGTAAAAAATCCCAAAAATTTACTTTGTTTGACCCAAGGAAGCCATTTTTTATCACGTGTTCTGGAATGCCTTAGAATTAGATTTTTTCAAGATGCTCAGACATACTATCAAAATGGCATATCTTTAATTTTTTAATACATTTAAAGATGCATAAAGGTTATATCTAACACAATAAGAAATTGTAATTTTAAAATAAAAAAAATTCAATTTGTCACTTTGTTTAGAAGCCAGTGATATGATTTTTCTTAACAAAAATTCCATCCAACCATTTTTGTTTTATAATCTTTTTTTGTTGTATAGAAAATAAAAAAGTTAGGTTAGGTTCAAAAGTGAATGAGCCGATAGCCAGACCCTCCTCCATGACCAATCTATTGTGGCGATATACTTCACCAACGGGTTCAGCGATTGGGTAATCAGCTCACCCAATACAGCTGATTACCTTATTGGGTGAGAATTTGTCCAGATCCTCTGGTAGAAATTTGTCATTTCATAATCTTCAAAGCACAAGCTGTATTCAGCGTCTTCTACTAGGTCAAATTTATGCAGAATTATTATATTTTGAAGGGCAATGCCCAGCATATAGACCACTTAGAATTAGCAGGTTGAACCTGTTTAACCCTTAAAATTTCTTCTAATTAGGCATTCCAATGATCTGTAAAATTGACAACAAAACGTGTAAATTTGTGCAAGGAAGGATAACGCCTCCAATTATATTTACAAACATACATTTTAACTCCTAGAGGTAGGATATATCCTATAAATACAAGAAAGCACTTTTTACCTCCACATTTTGTTATATTTTCTATATTGAGTATCTGAGCCTTTCCCAGCGGCAGGTACATAACTCGAAAAGTTCTTTAGTTTTTGTTGTTGAAGGGTTTATTATGAAGGCCTTCGAATAAACTAATCTTGGTAGTTCTTGCCATTACTGGAGGATTTTTCCCTCAGCTCAGGTCAAGAGAGTTGGATTGGCAGTACTCGCCAAGCACCAGTTCTGGTGTATTCCGTTTAAGGCCGGAATGTCTAGAGATCTAGACCAGAGTTACTCTGTTTTTTCTGCCCAAATGAGTGAGTGCCTTTTGACAGCTCTGGCACAATTAGCGTATTGTGGAGATTCACAAAAATCTGTTCCCTCTCACCCCAGCTCAGTGTCTAATACTTCTTGAAGGGTGAGGGAAATTCCGTCTTCAAAGTTTTCTCTGACTATAATGACTAGATCGTCCGCATATGCTTGAACTTGGACTTCCCATACAGAAAGTATATCCAACAGGTCACCCTCAAGCAGTGACCAGAAATTTCAGGGGACAGACTGGAAATCTATGAGGTTTGAATATTTGCTTCTACTGCGGGTTAACCTCCCTTTGGTCTAACATTGATTTTAAGGCGATTTTGTAAGATATTCGTGTTTTATCAAAAGCAGGGCCATCTCAAGCACAATGAGCCTGACTTCTTGATCACAAAATAATAAAGAGGACTATAAAACAAAAATCTTTGGATGTGTATACAGTGTGTTTCAATAAAAAAGATCCACACCGAATAACTTTTTTGTACTTTATTTTCAAAAAAATCCCGAGAGAGGTTGATTTTTTATCGGAAGATGACACATTGTGTTACACATTGTTTGGGACATAACTTTGATAATTGTAACCTATACGCCTCCAGAGCCAAAATCGCAAAAAAGTAAATAGGTAATGGAAGACCAATAATCTCTCTTCTGAAGAGTTTCTCAATTCTCTATTTAGGCATATATTCTGTTTTTTTTTTTATTTTTTTATTTTTTAACTCGACACTAATTAACATTTAACAAATATATAGATACTGTTCTATAAATTACATAATCAAATTTATTTTAAACGATTTTCTATCTTTAATCTGATTGCTCAAATAAAATTTTTGAAACTTAAAACTTTTATTTGAAGTTTTTAGATATCAAACCATTGTAAATAATGTGGTTTTGAACATTTTGAAAGTCCTTGACATATGAATGTCAAAAATATTTATATGGCTGAATTGAGAGACCTTTCACATGAGGGATTACTTGACCTTCATTCTCTATTTAATTAAATGTTTGACATTTTTTGGCTCTGGGGTGAGGCTGCATAATATGTTGCAACATCAAAGTTGGCAACAAAATGTGTCCCCCTCTAAAATCTACTTGTCTCGAGATTTCTCTAAAAATAAAGTACTAACGGAGTTATTCACTGTGGCTTGATTTCGTTATAACACACTATGTATGAAATTGTTTAACAAAAAATCGAAAATCTAATTGTTATTTCAGTTTAAATAAAGTTGCAATAATGACGTCTGAAATATACAAACTATACAACTTGATTTGAAATTAACATTTAATGTGTTTTGTAGAAATCAGTATTAGACTTATTATATGAACTACTAGGCTTACCTCAACCGGAGTGGTCAGATGAGGTATCTGTAGCTCTTAGTGCGGTTGATCCATGTGAACCACAAGCCTCTTGGAGGTTAAATGAAGGGTTCGTAGTGGCGGAAGGAAGGTCCGTTTTGCCCCATTTAGCAAAAACCACGCCAAGTACAACTGATATGCATTTAGCGCTCTTGCTCTATTGCTTTTTAGAGAGTGGACTTTTGGGAGCTCTAACTGAGGTTATCGCTACTAGTGACACTTTTATTAGTGTCAGAGCAACTGTTCTTTTAGGTGAGTATGATTAAGGCAATAAATCTGTAATATTGATAATAAAATTAAATTTTATTCATCGTTCTATGTAATGTATGACGTAACAAGTACACCAAACATTAACAAGACATTTTCAAAAGTAGAAAAGAAACAAAATGTGTTACAAAAAGATAATTAGAGTAATTATAATTACTAATACATCTATGTATATTAATGAATTAGCATATTGATATGAGAGGAATGTATTTTAATTTCTTGATTTACCTGTCATTGTCAGATATGTTGGTATCCGGTATATTCCCTCTAGATACTTATGTTGTTTTTGGTTGGTCTTTAACTTATTTATCTAATATGTCAAAATGTTCCCAATAAAAGTTAATAATTCGATTAATAGTTCGATAATCCCTGAAAAATTATCAAGGTTTCAGAATTATTTAAATGTTTCTTTAGGAAAAGAGAAATAAACACACGTAAGTTGATTTATCGTATATTTACTTTTGTGGCATATTATACATGGGTTTTTTGACGGAAAATTTAAAATTTTGCTTTGATACTGCACTTGTATTCTTTACTTTGAATTTTTCTGGATTTGTTTTTATTATTTTAGATGTGGTATAATCCCAAAAGAAATTAAGGATGAATCATACAGCTGTACTGCAAATAAGATAGTAATATGAGTTTACTTGAAAGTTATTTTCTTCAGACTAGCAGTATATGTAAAGAAAAGAGCTGAAACCTTCCATAATACTGTGTTCCTTAATATCTCTGTTATAATCATGGTTCCTTTATATATTATCCTGTATTCATATTATGTAATGGTGTTAGAACATACTAACAACCTAAAATGTTTTTAGTAATTTGTTCACGGGAGCAAGTTGCAAAGAAGGATTAAAAAAGCAATGATTAATTATCATTATTTTTATAGGTGAACTTTTAAGACTTATTCAAGTATTGCTGCCCCCCGGTTGTTGTAATGTATCACCATCACTTCCATCTTTATTAGAATATGCTACAGAAAGTAAACCGCAAGCTATAGCTGCTATAACAGCTTTACAACAGTTACATAAGTAAGTTCGAAACAAAATTTAAGAATGTGCCTTTTAATATATAGCGATAATCTAATCACATCCTTATTTATAGATTAATGAAAAGAAGACCTGCTTCATATAGCCTTCATTTGGATTATATTATAAGGAACAGCTACCATAAAAGACTGGAACATAAGCAAGGAAAATATTCCCGTAGTAAACATGGTGGCTTAAAATCTAAAATTCATCAGGTAACGAATAATATTGGTGATGTAAGTGTTCTTTTTTTATTTTTGCATGCAGTTTTCTTTGTATAAAAGCACGGTATTTTCAAAAAAGGTTAAAAAAAATTATAAATTTGCTTACTATATGATTAAAAAATGTAGGTTCCTGCATTTGGTAGTCCTCAATAAAAATACAACTGCATTATTTATACTTACTTACTACTACTATACTTACTATAATCTTGAAGTTTAAAAATTATAGGAATTCATTTTACTTTTGAAGTGAGAATACTGAAAAAGGTAAAATTTTTGATGCAATTTGTGATTTAATTAATTTCTCGTATTGTTTACTTTCATAAATTGTGTAATGTAAACATTTTCTTTCAAACTGTCATATAGCTGAGTCACACGTCAGGGCACAAAAATAGATTTAGAGATTAAATAAATATATTTAAATTTATATCAAACCTATACAAATTACCAACTACCAACCTACATTTTCTTTGGTTTAGTTCTTAACTAAATAAAAAATATTTTAAATGTTTTATATATATTACACTGTTATACATACTTATTGGCTGTCGTGTAAACCATTACTGGTTTGTCTCTATGACCCACTGATTGTTTAACAAATTAATAAAAACTGAAGTAATACACTAAATTTGAAAATAATTAATGATTGTGGTGATCTTAAACACAATCTCATAAATATTTTTTAGTTAACAAAATTACTGAGTAAAACTGAATTTCACATATTATACTACTTAAACCTGACACTTCATTTTATAACCTGTTGTAGTTTCAAAGGTTTATATAATATATAATTAAATAAATTATTAAACTTTGCTGGTGTTGCAAGAATTGGTAAAAATCTTGATTTTTAGTATGTACGGGGTTTCCTATATTATCTGAGTAATGAGAATTAGCCTGAGTTATTAGTCACATTTCATTGAATTTTATATTTCCAAGGTACTTTGTGAGAAATATTGCTAACGGAACTAATAGAACTGATTGCCGAACACTTCTGATAGCCAAAATATTGAAGTGAAAGGTTTTCTTAATTAAAATATTGGTAAAAATTCATTTCAGGTTAATAGAGACACTTTAGAGAGTTGCCTAATAGCACGACGACGGGTTGTGTGTGGTCAAGAGGTGAAAGTTGCTGCCTTTCAACTGAAAATTCAAAATTTCAGTAGTGCTAATCTCACTGGAGGCAACTTTTTAATTAATTAAAATTATTATTGATACAAAACATATTTTTTCGAATAAGTAAACACTAATAATTGTAATTAATAAACAAAACTAAAGTCACATATTTTGAGTGTTTCTATTAATTAACCTGAAACAAATTTTTACCGATATTTTAATTAGAAAAGCATTTCACTTAAGGATTTGGGTTAGTAGAATTGTTAGGCAATCAGTTCTATTGATTTCGTTAGCAACATTTCTCATAGTGTACCTTGGGAATATAAAATTCCAGGAAATATAATAATTACCCACGGTAATTCATCAATCATTTGACATGGGCTCATACTGAAATTAACTTATTAACATGTAATGTCGGAATGAATGCTTTATTAATTAGTTTTTTAGTCTTTCAATTCGGCTCTGTGTAATCGAGTTTCAAGCACAGGGGTCTATGTTTTCAAATCCTATAGTAGTTTATATATCACATATGATTAATGAGCCAATCATGAAAATAATTTTCAGTCTTATCACTTATCACATTAATTTGCAATATTATTTTAGTATTAAAAATTAAGTTAATTTCATGTGTTTATTAAACTTTTTATTTGAATCTAAAATGCATAATACAAAATTTTTCTGTACATTTTATATGTATTAATTGATGTATATTTTTTTAGTTGGTGTTAAAAGATGGAGATGACGTTATTAAAGAAACGGGTGTTCTTTTAAGTAATGATGCTTTCACCTGGGACTGGAATTTGATCAAAATTATGTTAAAGGTAAGTTCAAGTTTTATAAATTTACCTTTTCGTGGTCTGAAGTCTTTCTTCTAGGGAGAACACAATGCAAAAATTGATATGATGGATTCTTCTCACCGTACTTTCATAAAAAAACTGGTTGAATTTTTTATGCCATCGAAAAATAAATACTCACATATGGACTTGGGAACATCTAAAACAAGTCTTGCCTATACAACTGCAGGCATTGAGTTGATTAATTTCCTTATAGAATTAAAGGAGCCAGAATATAACGGACTCAAGCCGCATGTTTTGGTTTTGGAGATTTTCAAAGATATTCTGAATAATATCATGGCAATAACAACTAGTAGAAGTGTTCATGATTGTTTATTTAGTCCTCAACATATGGTTAATACGCAATGTCAGAGTTATTTTTTATTTATCGGGCAGTTTGCTAGGACTGATTTTGGACTAAAAATGTTAGAAAAAATGGATATGTTCACGAAGTAAGTGGTTTATGTGTAAATATCAAGGTACTCTGACAATACCGTGTGAATCATAAATAAGTAAATTACATTTATAGTACATTTTAATGATTTCTGGCAGCCTATAAGTAATGATTAATTAAAATATATATATGGATTAAACCATCAGGTACTTTATTTGAAACACTTTGTAATATATTGTTTTATTGACTTTTATAAAATTCAAAATACACTCAGAATACACTCACATAGAAGTTAAGAAAATATTAATTATTAATATAACAAAGCAGTATAAAACATAATACAGGATGGGAATTATTTAAAGATCCATATATTTACTATACTATACTATACTATACACTATAAGAGATTAAAATGGTACATTTGAAACTGAACATTTACACAGATTTAACCCTTTCGCTGCTACTGACGTCTATTGATGTCCCAGAATTTCCGTGTCCTCAGTGCTAACGACGTCTATTGATTATTTCGATTTACCGTCGAGTGCTGTCGACGGCAATTGAAGTCTGTGGCCTACGTCATCTTTTATAAAGTTTTTACATATGAGTAACTAAATAGTCATATGAGTTTTTATTCGATTTCGCCATAATTGGGGGTGGGGCTAACGCTTGATGGGAGGTGGAAGATAGGCGATTTGTCTGCATTTTATATAGGTTGTGCAGTTTACTTAGTGTTATTGAGTTAATTAGAGTAGGAAATATTGCCGTTTTTATTATTTTTACGTGTGCGAATGTTAGTATTTGTTTTATATTTTTGATAAGTGATGGATAGGCAGCAACTGGGGCCTTCAGAGGCGTTACCAGAACCTAATACCAGAACCATTTCTGTTTTGTTTTGATTAATTTTTTGCACCATTTTCCTTGTAAAGAATACTTCGCTTTTCATAAAAGTAAAATAAAAATAATGAAAAATAACTTACTTATATTTTTTTTTAATAAAACAACGGTATATAAATAAATCACTTGCGCGCGCATATTTTGACGCGAAAACTGCCGACGGCAGAAATAGCCGCACGGAGATATTAGTACGGCCGGAGACATAGCCGCGGCGAAAGGGTTAAATATGATCATAGCTTTTAAACCATAACTCAAAAATTTTCTAAACTCTTCAACAATATCCAAATTTTTATTTTCTTATAGGTGCTGTAGTGAACTTTTAGTAATCTTCATTAAATGCAGAACAAAATTATGAGTACAATGTTATATCACTCTTGATATATATAGGGTTATTCAGAACTCATCTCTAAAACTTTGAGGATATGTGCATCCTTAAATAAGAAATCAATATCACCAAAAAAAATGTAATAAAAGTAATTAGGATTTCCCGTAAACAATTTTTAAAGTTATACCATTATAAAGTTATACCACATTTGTACATGTATGTTGAACATCCCCAAATTTTATTATGGAAGAGTTCTGAATAACCCTGTATATATTTTTTTTTTATAAATTTGAATTAATGTGGGCAATGCGACTGAAAAACAAAATCCAGTAAATCGAGTTGAAGTAGAAACATTTGCTATGTTGTTTAAAAATAGTGATGTGGATTTGTCGGCTAAAAATATTTTTAGCTTTCCTGGCCAATTTTTAATCCAACAAAAGCCAACAAAAAAACCGGTTAAAAGTGGCAAAAATAATATTTCAGTTTAATGAATATTATTGAATTTATTGCATTCTCCTGGTTCATTTGATACCAAATACGTGAATGTTGTTCAAGTTATATTATCTGTTGTTAGCACATAGTCAATATATCTCCATCCTGTATTATCAACTGTAAGTATGAAGCTATTCTCGAACACAGAGTTCAAAAGTGAAAAGTGTAACTGAGTCGAAAGCGGCATTTGTTTATATTAGTTTAGTTTTTATTTTAGTTATATTATATGGATTAAGTTAATAATATTTCAATTATTAATTATTATATCTACCTATTACTTTTATGGTGTAATATCAATTTTTTTTTTATTTGTTTGAAATTTTATTTTTTCTTATTTAATAGAAACTACCAAAGAATATCTTATACAATTAGCTACAATTATAGCTTTACAATTAATTATCAGGTTTTTTTCAATAAAAATTTACAATTTTTGCCATTGCCAAATTCAGTTTTAAACATAAGTATCTTTTTTTGTGAATATGCATTTAAATTTAACATAATGAATACAGAAAAAATAAATATTATGTTAGACTAAGACTTAATATTAAAAAAGAAACACTTGAGTTCAACATTTTTGTGACCAATTTCAAATATGACTGTAGACTTTTGCTTTAGGCTAAGAAGGAAATACTTTTTCTAATTTAAAGTTTTCCGCGAGGAAAATACTCTTTGATCACCTGCTACCAATATGAGATCATTCATACCTTACCTATTATTTTTTAAAAGCAATGGTATTGAATTCAGAGATACCTACTCAAATCACTTTTTTTTTATAATGTATATCATTTCACAATTCTAGGTTAAAAGAACTGGCAACAACAACCAATCACGATTGTTATGTGAAATTAATTATATCATCATTAGAATATATATTTCCAGGCCCTTGCAGGGAAATTTTGGAAGCAGTTTTAACCTGTAATTTAGAAAGTTCTCGTCTATATGCCACTCAGTTTCTGCATATCCTACTGCGTGCAGGAAATCCTTTATTTTCAAGTTGGGCTATTCAGCTACTTGTTAATCAGTTATCTGACAAATCCCGATCAGTATATTTGTCAGCTTTGGCTACTTTACACGAAGCCTGCGAACTTCCAGATTGCCTAGAAGCTTTAGTCAATATTAACCCCAACCTCGATAGGTTAGGTGAAAAAGGAACTATTTTATTCATAAGGTTTTTGTCAACAGAAAGTGGGTATAATAAAATAATTAGTGACATAAGTAAAGATAAGATAATGGCTGAAATAAAAAAATGGGATGATTATTTTATATATAGGTATGTAAAATTGGCAGAAGGCGATATATCAGATTCTCTCACTTTACATCAACGAAATGAAGATGGAAAATATGATAAAAGAGCTAGTACATTAAGGAATCTTAATCGCAAGGATGTTTTCTTACCACCTCATTTATATGGGCAGCTTAGTCAACATGCTGATGGGTTTGATCTGTTGATAAATAATGGATCAGCTGAAAAAATGATAGAGGTAAAACAATTAAATAAATACATAAGTTGATCACATTATTAATCATACTTTCTGTAATTATAACACTAGCGTTTCCGACTTGTCCCGCGTACCAAATGCACTTCATTATAAGTAAAATAAAATGCAATGATCACCGCTATGAAAAAATATTTTTTTATTGTTTTGCGTCACTTAAAGCATCTAGCTGTGTGTGTATATTGTTCAGTATTTGCTGTGGCCCATACTGCCAATGAAGGAGTAATTTTTTTATTGTCTCAACTATTTATTTGTTTGTAATTGTTGTAATGCAAATCTTGAAATTTTATATAACTGTTCTTAATGGGGATCTTCCTCTTTCGGATCGAATTGTGAAACTGCAGACTTCATTTGCTGAAAGCATTTGGAATATTAAAACGCTGTTGATCAAGTAATGCAAATGGCAAATTACAGGCAATCAATATGAAAATTAAAAGAAAAACAAATTCAGATACGCCAATTTTTATTTTAGTGTATAACACTATTGACACACACTATACACGTTATATTTGCCTCATAATATTTTAGGTCTGTAAATTCCTCTAGAACCTCATTTATTTGGTTAGTCATTTTCTAGCCGTCCGTTGTTCCACATAAATGTGCAACAACGAACAATGTGAAAGACATGTATTAAAATGATGCACGGCCCACCACGTTAAAGATATTTAACAAATAACTGTTCAAAAAACAATCGTCCTTTCTTGCATGTACATAACACGCCTATGGGTCGCGGCAAAGATCTGGCCAGTTTATATATCACTTTACTACATTTTGTAACATTAATGAAAGAAATATTCTTTGCCAGTTTTTTGGAAGTGATAGTGTTAGCTTTATATAGACTAGACCTAGATTGATGGCTGTGTATAAAAAACACTAGCTCTGATTTGGATTTGCCAAGTTTATAGGAACTTCCATATTATTTTAAAAAATTCTGCCTTCATTAGAGCTTATTCTAATATTGGATTTTTATTTAGATAATCAAAAGAGGAAAAGCGGATTCTGATGATGACATAATTAAGTTGAAAGCATCAATTTGGGCAGTTGGCCACCTAGGGAGTTCTGCCAGAGGATATAACTACCTGAACTCCTTCGGTGTTGTTGAAAATATAATCAGTCTTGCTACTAAGTCACCAGTGTATTCAATCCGAGCTACTGCCTTTTACTCTTTGGGTCAGTTAGCTACAATACCTAGTGCTGCTGACGATCTAAGCAGAAAAGGTTGGCTATGTACGCGGCACAACAGACACGAGTATTGGCCTATCATAAAAGAGGAATATGAGGAGAGCATTCCATTAAATCAATGCAGCGTCTCAACTTCTGATGATATTGCATCATTAGATAACCCCTTCACATATGATTTTGAAAATATAGATGAAGATGAAATTGACAATGTGGAAAGTCAGGAGTTTTTAAAATCTGCAGTTTGTTCCCCAGGTAAGTTTTAGTAAAAAATAGTGTATGTATAATACAGGGTTTCATTTGTGCCACAGTGTTTGCCCAGCATTTAAATTGAATACTTAATTATTAATTTTTCACAAGTAAAATTTGTGTTTCCAAAATTGTGGCATCTATTTTAAGGGGATGCAGAATATATGAGCAAGGATATATTATGTGGTAGCCATTTGCATGACGTAAATGTTGTTTTGGCGGCTATTTAAAATAATCACATTTTCATTTTTTAAATTTTTACCACCAGTCATACTTATGCTATTTTTTGTTATAATATAAAATAAGGTTTTGTTCTTGCTATACATAGATTTATTGATGTCTTGTCGAACTTAAATGTTTGATTTTCAAAACCATTTGAGTTTCATACATATTTGCAACTTCTAATGTCATTTGAAGAGATTGGTATATTTTCTGTCCTCGTTTATTTTATTATTATCATCTTCAATGTATTATTTGGCTACTGCATGAATTTTCATCCCCCATGAGGTTTTATATCTGTAAGATTAGCTCCAGTATTTGTAAGAACAGTGGTAGAACATCTTCTTTATATAATTGGCTCACATATATAATTGAGGATCTGACAAATTATGAAATGCTGCTATTTGCTTTAGAACACTTTAAACAAACTACGATTTTATTGCTGTTTTTTTTTTAAGATAATCGACGTGTAAGACAATCAACACTACCAGCAAACAAAAGACCTCCAGTTGTATTCCACAAGAGGTCTCTATCTGAATCAAAAACATTTGATGTTAATAATGGATATGAAGAGGAAAACCGAAATAGCTTAATGCCTTTAACGTTTGGTAGGCATAGGAATAGCTCCATGACAGAATCTACTACTTCAGGAGTTAGTTCTTGTGATTCCTTACATAATAAACATGGAACTTGGTATGTTTTATAGTTTTATTTAAAAAAATATAATTAATTTCTTAAAAGCAAACTTAGGCGCTTAAGGATGCCGTCATAACTAGGGATTGCAATACCGGTTTACCGATTAACCGGTTTACCGGTAAATAGACCAAAAATCCCTTAAAAATTGACCGGTAAATCGGCCAACTTTTACCGGTAGTTTTGATAAAAATATTAAATTAGGAAAAGCTGAGATTCGCCACTTATGACTGATATGCAGACATGTTGCGAGAAGAATTGAGTCCGAACCCAGCTTGTGTGGGGCATTTTCATGTTTTCATAATAGAACACCTATTTATGATAACATTATTATATTAAAATATAGTTAATAGTGAACATAGTTGTTTTCGATTATTTTTTACTACTATACAATATAGTAACAATATAGTATTTTATTCTGTAATCTTTGATAGCAGTCTCACAGTTGCACTGGTAAGAATTTTTCATATATATTTTTTAAAGATTGGGAGACTAATGTCTACTTATACAATTTTTTTAGCCAATAGTCATGGATAAACATTCTATTTGGCAGCATTGTAACAAAATTAAGGATGGGGGTTTCTGCAAAATATGCTCAAAATCAGTTAAATCTGCTGGAGGAAGTACTAGTGGTTTGTACAGTCATTTAAAGTGCCAACATCTAATAAACTTGTTAAAAAGGGAAAAATCTGCGCCTCTACCTCCTGCTGACAAACAACAACCTTTGCGAGAATTAAGTGCAATTACCTCGTATTTTATACCGATTGTAGACGATTCGTTTCCAGCAGTAATTGCGCGACTGGCTGCACTGGATGGGTTGCCTTTTCATAAATTTTGTACTTCAGAAGATTTAAGAAAATTATTGAATGCAAAAGATTTTAGGAATATCCCAAAATCTCCCAACAGCATTAG
Organism: Pogonocherus hispidulus; assembly: GCA_963924545.1. NCBI lineage: Eukaryota > Metazoa > Arthropoda > Insecta > Coleoptera > Cerambycidae > Pogonocherus > Pogonocherus hispidulus. The sequence goes on from OZ004696.1 coordinate 20,011,987, forward strand.
ACAAATTGTTGTAGAATACTCTAATAAAATGCTTAACTTAGTAATAAACGATATCAAACAGCGCAAACTTCACGGGGAAGTATTTAGTATAACTTTCGACGAATGGACGTTGGTGAAAAATCGACGCTACATGAATATAAATGTCCATACGGAATCTAGGATTAGTTCATGTTAATGGCTCCATGCCAGCGAAACGATGCGTAGAAATCCTGGAGAAAAACTTATGTAGGTATGTTAAAATCCGGTTATTACCGGAAAACCGGTAATTTCTTACAATATTTGCCGTTTACCGGTAATTACAAAAATCGGTAAATTTGCAATCCCTAGTCATAACAGAGTGTACGAACAAAAACTTGCATTCAGAAAATCCGACCATTCCTCAGCCCTAACCAAAACATCACATACAAACAGGACATAACATAGATTTCGATAAAACCAAGAACATAGCCTACATTTGCAATTATAAACCCAGAATCATCCGTGAAGGCATTGATATCAAGAAGTGTCTCAATTGTCTAAACAAAAAAGATGATGGTCTCCAACCCTACTAATAATCCTAGAATAGTCACTCTTAACTAGTAATCATAGTCCACTAATCACAGTGAACAGACCTTCTTCTTCCCCAACCCCACCAACCACTACAATAAATACCGCACCCCGACGCAGCACTAGACATCTCTTTAAGGAGTATGCAGATTGAGGCTTTAGAGACAATCGGTGATAAGATCTGGGGAGTAGGCAGATTGAGAATGGAGTCGAACCATCCTTTCTCTTTCTCTGAGGAGCAGCAGATTGAGGCTTCAGAGGATTTTCATGTTCATGTTTCGTGTTAAACCCGGAGGTTTTACGGCAGCCGTTGTTGAGCTACAATTTTTCAAAAATTAAAGAAAAAATCATTTTTAATTTTTACCTTCTAAACCGCTTGGGGTAATAAAAATAAGATAAGTAATTAAATAAAATGATAATGGGTTCTTATCATTTTTGTTTTGTATAGCCTCTCTAAGATATTTTTAAGTATCGTAAAAAGGCACCTGGTCAAATAAATCAATTTTGTCGCTAATCGGTTTAGAATACAAAAAATGTAAAGAGACAATAAGTGAAGATAATACAATAGTGCACACGACAACCTATTTTATTTGTAATATTATACAGGGTGATATATATTTTTTTTTTGATAAATAATTATCAATGATACGTACACGTCCTCCACCAATAAGTTTATAAAGCTGGTCATTTTTTTCTTTCATACACACTGACATACTAAACATGTACACCGAATTTGGTTAAATTACCTCAAACGGTTTAGAAATAAAAATTAAAAACTTATTTTTCTTTGAAATCTTTGATGCCTTGTAGCTTGACAATGGCTGCTAAAAGACCCCAGGTTTATATAACAAAAAAACCTTATTTTTGGCCACAGAATATGCCCCCGGGATTTTTGACCAGAGATTTAGTAAACAGTCTGTATATAAAAGGTCACTTACCGTTAAGAACCAACATAAACAAATGTGCTGTGCACATTAAGGGACAACTTGTTTAATTTGTATTTTCTGCATTCCTTGCAAATATAAAAGGCATCATTTTGACACTCAAATATGAATTATTGATTGTTGCACTACATCACTATAGCCTTTAAGTATGTGATGTGCAGCATAAATATTCATGTAATGACAAAGCATGTTATATTTTTTTACAGTAAAAAAAACTATAATTTGAAATTTACCTTTTTTTCTAGTGTTAATTACATGATGACATTAAGTCCAATTCCGAGTTCATCTAGTTTAAGTACTCTTCAAATTCCTCCTGGACATTTTAAAAGGGTATCTCACAGAGTTTCCTCAAATAGTAAGTTTATTAAATATTCTGTAAGGTAAATGCGTGTGAAATAGTACATAATATATCTAATCACTCTTACATTTAACTTTTTTAATTGTTTAACATTTTGTCGACCAATAAAGATCAACAATTGCATTTTAAGGTGCCACTAACTCAGATGTTTCATCCTCATCACTTAGTGGAAGTGTGTCCAATGAGTTGAGTATTCAGAATCTAATTGGATATAACACTATGCGTATACTAAGAAGAGCAGAAGGGTTAAGTTTTGATGGTATTCATTGTGAAGAAGACTATTTATTTAAACCAGCTCCTCATTTAATGTAAGTCCATTTTTATGTCATATAATATGTCACTATGTTTAAATATAACTGATATCTATTTACAATATACTGAACAAAATACTGAACTGGTATAGAAATAAGTTGCGTTCGGTAATATGCTCATGGATGCGACGAGATTACTGTCACGTGATTCCAGATGAGACGGACAAATAGAAAATAAATGAACGAAATCGATTGCATAAGGCATAATCTAACCTCACCTTTTCTGTTTTGACTTTGTTTGTTCATATTCTATTTCGAATTATTTAAATAATGAATATTGTAAAATCAACCATTTTAAATGCAATCCAAGGATATGAAATAATTTTTGAAGATGAAGATGAAGATGAAGAATGTACAAATTGTTTGGAAAAAAAATTAAAACTTCGCTGAAGAAACTATGCCAAATGTTTCTACCAGGCAGTTTAAAGAACATTTTAGAATGTCTGCGGAAACATTTGAAGACTTCTTAGGAAAATTACACTACAAAATTACCAACTGCAACTTCAAACAGATTTTGCTCTGATCGATCTGATTTAATTTCTGAACGATCAAGATTTACCTCCCCTACCTCTAGATGTAATTAATGAACGATACGGACTAAAAAGATCAATCTGAGGTAATTACCGAACGCCACTATAGATAAATTATAAAAAGTATAAACTTCGTGGTATTGTCAATTGAGTACGTATCTAACAATTTGTTACTTATTTTCTGCTTTAAAAGTTATAAATTTTATATTATTAATAAAGACTTTTATGGAATGTTTCCTAGAAGACTATTATTACAGGAAGATGCAACTGAATGTATAAATATCCTTAATTATTTTTTTTACACATGATTTATTAAATGATTATTACTATTTCTCCAAAGGAGAGAAATTCTGCCCTCAAGGAACGCCACTACTATATAGTTTTAACGAAACAAAATGTATTGCTATTTTCATTGACTAAAGTTTTGTAGGCCCTACAAGGTATTTTTAATTTGAAAACAAAACCAACCAAAAAACTGTAGGTGCCAGTTATGTAACTATGCATGTAACTATGACAAATGTGATAATTCATTTTACCATTTTTTCAGATTAAAATAGTAAGCTTCTGTCAGTGATTGCATTGTTGGTTTATGTTTCTGTCATTTGTGTTTATTGGTTTGCACAGGTTGTAAAATGAGCGATTCGGAAGAGATTAAAAATTTTAATATTGAAAATAGTGTCAATGTAGCCCGAGCATCTTTGTTACTCCAGAAATTTAGAGAAAGATATGAACGAACGTACAATACTTTTAAACAGTGGCATGATACAAAGGCAGTTAGGCATTTAAATGAAACTGTGCTGCTGTGTATGTTGTCTGTATATCCAAGGGCTGATCCCCTTGCTCCACCGGTGACCTACTCACAATAAAAAATTTGCAATATTTTATCTTTATTTTTCAACAGAATCTCCATTAAGGTTAACACATCTTTCCCATTAGTGTAGCATTTCTAATCCTTCTCGAAAAAAAAAAATTGTTCAACCTCTGTCAACTACTGATTTACCGCACACATCACATCAGTGTCTGATGAAATTCGTTTGCCCTCCAAGTGTTCTTTAAATTTTGATAACAGTTGGTAATCGCTAGGAGTTAAATCTAGAAGAATGCTCAACTAATTCGAAGCCTACTTGAGCTATTGCAGCCTATGCAATGGTGTTTGTGTTACTGGGATGCATTATCTTGGTGCACAAGAACACCTTAGCTCAACTTTCCTCAACGTTTTTATTTTATCAAATCACATGATTTGGGAATTAAATTGGCATAATAAGCACCTGTAATTGTGGGCCCCTTCTGTAGGAAATCTACTAAAATATGCTTTGAGCATCGCAGATAATATGACCATCCCGATGTGTCCAATATATTTTGGTCTCTATATCATAATGATGGATTCCGGACCCACTCATTGACACAAATCTTGCAAGAAAATTTTCTTTGCTGTACCTGCACTCCGTTAAAAGGCAACTGCAAATATGTTAAATTCGGTATTAATTATATTATACATCACACAGTATGAGACCAGTATCTTCAACCGTATAGTGTAAACGTACTTATTTCAAATTTGTAGTATAAAACATTGCTTACTTTTTAATCGTAAAACCAATACAACCATAACATGTTTATTTTACTTACTTAGGGTGCCATCCTTAATAGACGACTTCAGGGTGATGGATCCCAGTTTCACATCAGTTTTCAATATACAGAATTTTGACATTAACACCTCAGTTACACATGATGATAAGCATTACATGGGAATATGCTTACCTAAAAATGTATCAGTTTTGTTCCCAAATCAAGAGGAAATTTTTAGACAACCTTATATTTTCCCAGAAGGTATATCACAGGAAGATAATTATGATAGTGATATTAGCGACACACCTGGCTCAAAAAATTCCAAATTTTCAAAACATTGCAAGCGGAGTTGTTTTTATTGCTGTCAGTTTGAAGAACAAGAAAATCGAGAAGAAGAGCCTGCTGAACGTAAGTACCTTTTTTTGAATTGACCATGTCAAGAAGTTTGCTATATAATCTAGCAAGTTGCAAGGACAGAGAAAACATATTCGGATCTCTGTTTAATAAATGAAAAAAATAATTTTATTTTCAGAAAATGCTAGAATAGAAGTCTTGAAAAATGTAGAACGGCTAGCAAATCCTGTTTGGAATAAGCAAGTAAGGTCTTATCTTTTTCGCTTTAAACAAAGAGAGCCCCATGTTTTTAAAGACATTTGCACTTATTCAGAAGTGTGCAAGATGCTCTCCGAGACTGCTTATAGATTGTCTACCAGAAGATTATTACATGAACTATTTCTTGACGTTTCATTTATTGGTTTGTATGATATACCCAAAAAAGTTTTTGAAACAGAACTTAAAAGAGACAGTTTTTCAAAAGAAATAACAAGCACAGAGCTAGTTCTAACTGAAAGGGAAAGAACTAGTTTTTCCAGTGACATTTCCAGTCCCACGGATTCATTAAAGACATTAGATTCATTGAAATTAATATTTAATGAAAATAAATTTCCTATCAGAAAAAATACTAATTAAAGCAAAAATTGTACATTTTCGGCAGATTAGAGTAAGGATCATTTCTGTTAAATGACGATTGTATACTCATTTCCCTGTTTATCTGAATCTATACTGAGCTGGTAGTGTTTTTTAAATTGCTATTGAAAAGTTCCTCTTTTTTATACATTATATCCTGCCATAAGGTATTCTACTATAAGTGACGATTGTAATAAGAAAAATCATGTTCAAGAATACTATAATGCCTTGAAATGATTTATTTATGTATTCGATTGACTACTTTATAATATATTTGTAAAATCAAATTCCGAGGTTAAAATCTTTAATTGTAAATAAAATATATTTACTTTGTTAAAATATTTTATTTAGTTTACAAGTAAAAATGTACAGGTAAGTATAATCGTGAAATAAATAAATATATAAATATTAGGCAATAATTGATGTATTAAAATATATATTATTTGATCATTAATTTCATAAATTATAAATCCCAAATTGATGATTAAAAAAAGTATATTTTAAGCAATTTGATCTTGAAAAGCAGAACTTACCCTTAATTATTGAAAAAATACTCCATACATGTAAAAATAAAGCCCAAGTGTTTTTTAATACTTAAATATATAATTAGCTGCGATCTAATTGATATTTGTTGATTGGCTAATACTGAATAGGTCCATTATTTCAAATACACCAAATTCTGATAAATCTGTGGTTTCCTCCTAACAATTTGAACATGTTAATCTATGATGCCAAATATTAAAAATGCGATAATAGTCAAATGATTATTAAATAGATAGATTTCAAGTATTAATTCCAGTAACTATTTTTACATTATAAAAAATGTTTACTGCAAATTCTCACACTGATGTAGTTTTCCACATAACACCAAAACACTATACTGCACCCGACGCGCGTTTTGCCAACCAAGTTGGCATCATCTAGAGATGATTAAAACTCATGAAGATCATTTAGTTTTAATCATCTCCAGATGATGCGAACGCCCGTCGAGTGCAGTATAGTGTTTTGGCGTTATGTGGAAAACTATGTCAGTGTTAGCTTCACACCAAAGGTTCCACTTTCCTTCAAGATTGCAAATTCTCATTCAATAAAACTAAGAACCCAAAGGTATTGTAAGATATTATTTTCCTTTTAACTAAACATACAATTCTGCACAATGACACATTACACACATAGAAGAGCATGAAAAACTAAATCCCATTTTCATATGACTAACTTTCTATATTATTTGCAAGTTTTTATGTATTCTTTAAAATACCTTGTTTTTAATTTCTACTTTTATTTAATATAGCTATACTGCTCTCGTATACAAAATCAAATAATCTCAAAAAAATTTAAAAATTAATGTATTACTTACATATGTGGGTTCTAGAAAAATATTTCTAGTGTAAAGGAATGTAGCAAAATTTTATGAAAAAGTATGTACCCAAAGCTCTCATTTCCAAAGACATTTAAGTGCATTTTTGTCCACAAAAAATAGATGCTTTGCTTTTTTCTTAAATTGTATACATGCGCAAAAATGTGTTCTATAAAACCAATACTCTTAAGTTAAAAAAAAAAAAAACGTTTTTTTTTGGATTCTGTAACTCAAATAAGGGTAATATATGAAAACGACGATCCTTTAAAACAGCATTAGCTTCCAGAAAGCAACGAAAATATAAGCCAGTAGCATTCCCAATTTTCCAGAGATTCTCAAACTTTGATTAAAATTTCAAAATTTTTGAAAATTAATAACTCGCTTAATATTCCGAATTTCAAAAAATGAGTTGTACTGTTTTCATTTATTATACAAAATCCATCATCCCTCAAAATATATGTACAAGTCAAAGACACACTCTGTATATGTATACTTACATATTAACGAAAATATGTTGATGCAAGGATATTTTCCCCTTGGGCAGTTGAATGTCTAGCATTGATCCTGCAGACATTATACATTATTGTCATATAATTTATTTTTATCATTTTGGTTAATTTTATGTTTAATTATGCTAGAAAATTTGTCACTAGCAACAAATTCATAAAAAGCTAACCACCGAAAATTATGTTTTCCATGCTCTTCCTATGTTCATTAAACGAAAATAAAACTTAAAATACAAAAATGCAACAACTTTACAATTTACACTTTAAAAGGAAAAATACCACCTATCTACTATTTATGTTGAATTTAAAAAATTAAACAGATGTCAGAAGCTTGTACAGGTGGGGCTAATACATTAAGGGACCAAAGGATCAGCAAAAAGATCAGACAAAAATTAAACAGATAATAACAAATCTTCTATGCCAGAACCTGAAACTTGTAGTTGTTTTATTTAGATCCAAAAATGACAAAGATTGAGAAATACACCTTCCCTTATATCTAGTTAGTAAAATACAGGTAATTATTATTCTTAATTGAATATAATTTGTTCAATTTTATATAGATGTCAAAGTCTTTTTCGCTGTATAAATGGATTTGTATGAACATTCCAAAAATGCGGTTTTGATTAAGAAAAAACGAATGATTTTGTTACATCATCAATAAATTCTTTTAAAGCTTTATACAGCATTGTTTAAGATAAGTTAGTCACATATCTCTCTGTGTATGTGTGTATACCTTATTAATACCTGAAGTCAGGTTTAGTAATTATGTGTATCACATAACTTATACCTAGTTTATAGTAACGGATTTCAGCTTTTATCAAGGATAAGCGCTTCAACTTTGTAAAGATGCATCTTCCTGACTTTGCATAATAATTACATAAAATTTATGTTAATATGAAAAAAACAAAAAGTACCAAATAATAAACACCAGCTGAATGAATGTATATAATTTGGGTGACTAAATTGCCTAATACTGGTTTGTAAACCAGCAAGAAGATCCGATTATTATTGTAAGTCAAATTTGCATATGACGTATGTACTAATTAAACGGTTTCACATAGTTCAACACATTTGTAAAAAACAGATATAATTTTCAATGAAAAAAATTAAATAGTAATAATGAAAATAATGTGCAAATAGGTATCTATATACAATCTTACAAATAATAACTAAAAAAACGTCAATATTTAGAGTATGACACAAAATCAAATATATTAGCATTTAGCTGCAATATTGATCCATTATTCTGATTAGATAAACTATTTACATCACTTAATAAATAACAAATACAATTTGACGGGATTTAAAAGAAATGTATTAGTTCCATTCACTAATCCTTTTAAAATTAATGTTAAAATAACACATCGATCATTAATGAGGATCCAGTACAAAATACACACGATTATGCAATTGAATAAATTGATTAAGACTTTTTTAAAAAATGCATTCTGTGCTGCGTGGCCAACATAGATTCCCCTACTTTTGGCGCAGAAACTGCATCACGTATGATATACATATTAAATAAAAAATTTTTACCTTGATTTTTTATAATAATTACTTATTCTCCACAATGACCACATATTGTGCTATTTATATGTTAACATATGTATTTAAATGGATTAATGTATAACTTTAAAATGAAAGACTGAAAGACTGGTGCCCTTTAATATGTTGTACATCATATATTTTGGGAAAAAAACATCATTATTTAACATTAACATAACTTCGCTCACTATCACAATCTATTGAAAGTCGTTCCGAATCGCATGGCGGCATTATGCGCATTTGTTAAATGAAGTGCATATATGTTACTGTGATATCTACTGCATGTTGCAGCGTGCCTTGAAACACACCTTAAGAGTATAAGGCCATTCTGATAAACTATATTTCTTTTGGGTGGCACCCTCTGATGTTACATTTATATTACTATATTTTTTGTATTAAACCAAGAGTGGGTATGTCAAATCTCACAAGAGAATGGATATAACTATTTGTACATATATTTGTCATATAAAGAAATAAAAATAAAAAAGACTTCAGATCGTTTCTCTAGACCATCGTTTCTCAACCTGGGGGTCGCGGACAGGTATAGAGGGGGTTGCAATCTGTCAAAAAAGGCATCTATACGAAAGCTCCTTTTATTAAATAATAAACTTTAAGTTATAATCATCGTACGAACTACATCATGTAATAAACAAACTAATAACTAAATGTGTGTTAATTTATCACCTAAAAAATATTCCAGTAGCTGAATTTTCAATTCATGTAAATGCCTGATAATATAAAATATGTAGTGACGGGGTCGTAAGACTTTTTACTTTGTTTTTTTGGCTTTTTAGGGGGTCGCGACTCTAAAAAGGTTGAGAAACGATGATCTAGACAATTTAAAAATTAACCATTTACTAGCCAAGTGGAACTGATTATGTAAAATATTTAATCTCTTGGTTAAATCTGAAATTAGTGTCAAATGATAGCTCATGAAAAGTTAAGATAGGAATGTGCAAACCGTTTTGCTTGATCTCAAACCGTCTAGACTTTACAGGGTGTCAAAGTTGCAAAATATCAATATTCACATGTCTCTTGTAAATAACCAGATTTTCAAAATGACCCTGTACGTACTTTTCCATATATCGATCGCGGCCCTTCCCGGTGGAACACTGTAAATAGGGTGTTCCATAAAAAAAAACCTAAAGTTTACATCACATCTCCACACATGATGATGTCATGGATCTAAAATAGATGTCATAAAGTTATAAAAATTTAGTTGATTACAGTGCCGAAAACCCGAATTTGATATGATATTCCATTCCACTGTAATCAAGCTGTTTCGGGACTTTTGCCCAACCCTGTATAATCTGACCAAAGAAAGGTGTTCGGAAATAATATGCTTTTGGCATTCCAATGCTAAGCTAAGCGTAAATGTAGTAAATGAATTAGTGCATGACATATTTTCGTGATAATTTACATCTAGACATACTCATTAAGAGCATTAATATTCCTTTTTTATATTTCATACAAAGTTGTCAATTTTATCGCTATATCTCCCTTCTTTTACTGGATAAACCACAATTATCACTATAAAGTTCATGTAAAATCAAAGTAGAACCCCAATAATAATAATTTTTTCTTCAAGCGTATAATAATACTTGCATTATATTATGCAAGACGTATTATAGAAAAGGCCTATTATTTTACTAGTAAAGAAATATTCTCATTTTTTTACTAGAACAAAAAAGTAAAAGTGTAACCATATAACAGATTAAAAAAGCCATGTAGCCATTTCTCAGAACTGTCAGTTTGAAATTAAACGTCACGTTAGATCGCTTTTTATACAAGCATAAATAAATGTCTGAAGAAATAGTTTTAATTTTAATGCTTGATGAAAAAATAGTATATGTCACTCGAAGTATTTTATTAGGAGTATAAGTGGTGAGTATGGAAGTTTAAACGCTGAGCGCAGCGAGGCGAATTAAATTCATACGAATCACATAGTCATTTATACTCTGAATAAAATACAATATTTTATTTTCAAACGATTTCTATTCACTTCCCTAAGAAAATAAAAACGTATCCTAATTCGATAATGATACTCTCATGCTTTCATAATTTATTGATTTGAATTTATGGTGTATGGACGTGGCCTTGTAACTAGTTTATATCCATGACGACAGAAACTAAAATGTTGTGTGACAATCTGACAATGTCATAAGTATATAAGCGGCGTATAAGTGTTATGCTCCGCCGGAGTATAACTTATACGCCGCTTAGCTAGAACGTCATAAAAATGACATTTAAACTGCCAAAATTGTAGCAAAACTGACTGTTATGTGACGTTTGAAAATAAAGTTCTTTATCTGTTTCGCCCAGTTTACACTGCCTTGGTTACCGCTTCAGCTGTTTAAGCTTCTGGGCTCAACAAATAATGTTTGCCTTCTACTTCTAGTAACATACTATACTAAACGCCATTCAGGTTAAGTTTAAAGTGACGTCACTTTGTCAAAAAATACCCCGTTGACATGTGAACTTTTTTGCGGGCAGAAGTTTGAAAAATGTCACAGAATCACAACGGTTTTAGTTCTGAGAAGAATTGCTCTTAGTGCAAATAAAGTGAATAACTAGAAAACGTAAATAGAAAATACACCAGCAAAATTTAAACAGAACCAAACACCAAAATACCAGCAAACAATAGAGAGAAACAAAACAAATAAATAACAACTTGACAACGCAGAGAAGGGTTGCCAAATATAAAACTCTTTGTAAATGGCAAATTCTACGCTAATTTGTTGGTCATTTGTTTATCGAATATTGACAACAATTAATTACTGAAAATGACGTCACTTTAAACTTACCATGAATGACCTTTATTAATAGTTTAAAGTATCCTTTAGTCACAAAGGTCAAGTTATTTGAACCAGTTATCAATAACTTGTGACAATGTGATATACTTTGTTAATTTTAACTATCCATATTTTGATGCTTTGATGTTAATATGGAACAATGCGTCACATATACACATTCATCCATACCGATATTCTGTAGCATTAGTAACATAGTCATTTCATGTGCTCGCTCTAAACTAAGTGTTAAATATCAACAGCTTAATAAGATATATATATACAGACTGAGCATTTCCTAACAAGTTTTTTGTTAATATATTGTCAATTATAAATATTAATAGGCCTCTCATAACGATTTGATGTGCCTGTTTCTAATATCACTCCCTTTTATTTATCCTTAGCTTAACCATCAATGCAGACTAAAACAGTGATTAATGTATTTGTTCCTGGCTATACCTTTTCCCTTTATGTGACTATTAAATAGGTACTACGAACGTGAATTATATTCCACTATATGAAGTGAATTATTGCCCAATAATAAGCCCAATATTATTAACTTGTTCACCTTTTTTCCCTTTACACCACAGACTGTTACTTAGTCAATTCACCTATATAAAATTCTGAAACAAAAACATTATCACTTTTTCCCTCAACCGGTCTGGTATTTGAAATTTCCCTTTCTTCAACATCTTTTAGTTCTTCATCTAAATGTTCATGATCGTCTCGTTCACTTTCCGCACAGCTTGTGGTAGCACTGATGGAATTGATACTACAATCATCAAATTTTTCTAATTCCACATTAATGTCAGGTAAGGACAGATAATTTTTTGATGGTTTGTTGATAGGCAACTCCTCAAAAGTTGAGTCCAATTCTGCGCCAACACCAGGCTCTCTAGGCCGTTTCAGTAAATCATCTTCACATTTATAACCTTGCCGCTTCATGTGAATCTCATTTGATATTTGTTCTAAATTTTTTAAAGTTTGGGCATAGAAACTTTTAGCTTTATTAATATCTTTTTTAATAGCTTCTATCCTATTCTTCTGAGTATTTAGTTGTTCTTGACATATGGTTTTTTCATCAAAATAGGACCTCGATTTTGATATAAACTTTTGTAATTTTTCTTCAAGCTGCTTCAGTTTCTCATCTATTTCTTTAAATATTCTTGCCCGTCTTTGGTGTTCTCGTTCACTTTCAGCTTTTTGATTTTCTGCTTCCATTACCTAAAATGATTTGTTATACCCTAAGACAATATAAAAATATTTTATTTGCAATATTTCAATATTGTAATATATAATTTTTAGTTTTGAAAATAGTAAAAAAGAAAAAATAATTAAAACCCCTCCCTGCAAGTAATTGGAATAAAATAAAATTAAACTTCTTTTAGAAATGTATCTGAAATTCTTTAACCCCTCATCTTTCTAATAATTTTACTTAAAAATTTGTGCAAAAAATTATCTAATTTTTTTATTTCGTGACAGTAATGTTTGTATATGTACCTACTAATTAATAAATAATATTTTTATTCACAAAAACTTATGATTTAAAAAAAAACGTAGAGAAACACCTGGCCCTTATTATTATCCCGAGTTAACTCGTGTCACTAAAAAAAGTTGAAATAAATTCAAATATTTGTCAGAATCATTTTATTAACTGCTTTACAGTAAAATATTAACACATATTACATATTTCCTCTGGTATGGCAGTCTCGGAAACAAAGGTAATGCACAATGACACGTCACAGTCCAAACATTGGTACCTAGTTTCCTTTCTTACTTTTCCTCCGAAGAGCTCCGTTTGCGACTACACGTGGCACATATCCTGTCGGATACAACTAACCTGTTTACAAACTATTTACGACGAATTGAGATGACAATAAATGCCATCTAGCACAAAAAATCAGGTGAAAAATTATTTCTGGTATAAAATATTGCAGATCTACTCCAAAAATGACATATCTTGTGTTAGAAATTGTATGCCGCTGTGGACCGTTTATAACCGTGATACGTTCTTGTAAATTAATAAGCTGAATGCACCCGCGTTAAATCGGGATAATAATTTTGGGCAAAAAATATTAACCCAAAGTAAGCCGGGATAAAGTACTAAGTAGTTAAATAAGGATAAAAAGGACCTGTACCTACCTACCTATCATTGGTACAGGATTTTTGATAAAATATATTAGGAAAAGTTATGAATCACTCATCATTCTGCTTAGAAATAAAAATGTTTATTTTAATCATCTTTAGCAATGATGACTAAAGTGATCCTTATACATATGTACTTTGGTATATACCCAAATAAATATGATATAATTAATTATAAGTAGGTACCTATAATTTTTAACTATTTGCTATCTTTTCACTTCAAAGCCATTTACCTTCATTGTTGCATGATTAAGCATTTCTTGCCAAGCATTATCAAACTGCCACTCATGCTGATGTGTTAAGAAACGTTGCTCAGCTAGCGCAACAGTTTCTTTAGCTGCTGCATGTATACCTAGATAATACAAAAATATTGTGCAAATTTCATAATTTAATGGATGTATTAAATTACCATGAGCTTTCTTATACAAAGCAGCCGCCTCTTGACATTCTTGTTGTGCCTTTTTAGCTTCTTCTAATAATTCATAATACGGTCTAGCTTTTTCAATGCAGGTGCCTAGTTTTTTAGAGAGTAATTTTAGCCTTCTTGTGGATTCATTTAAAAGCATACGAAATGTAGTATTTGCTTCCTAAAATAATTTTGGTACATACATATAGTTAAATTATCTTCTAATATGTTTAAAACTCACATCATAATCAATTTCTAATTTGTTTATTTCATCTGTAGTTGAATTTAATTTCTCCAATTCGATTTGTATTCTAGGATCCAAATCATTTTCCCCATTGCATTCATCCATTTTCTTAATTTAAAGTTTTTTATGCTGTATACTTCAAATATTAACAACACAGTTTTAGTAATATTACATTTCTATATTTTTCAACCCCCATATAAAATCTATGACCCTGTCTATGACCTATTTAAAGTTTTATGTTATTTCCCATAAACAGAGAGATACCTATAAATTCCAGTATTTTCATTAATTTTAAACACTCTCGAATAATTGAATGATTGAGATTCTATTATTGTACAATGACGCATTTGCTTTCATGACATTTAATTTGCATTTTTCATTGTGGAACAATGAAGTAAACAAATTTCACACACTTTCTAAATGATAGTTTGACATCTATAAATGTTTCGTTTTTATGTGTATTTTTATCATCTATAAACACACACACAAACACTATATTTTCGAATGTAGTAGTAAATTGGTATAAATTAAATAAGAAGAAAATGAAAAACTTCAAAATGGTTTAATATTCTAACCTCTAACCATACCATAACCATAGGCAAGAATGGCAAGATTCAAGATAGACAAGGGACAAGGGATCGGTCCTTCTTCTTCTTGCTTTTTTTTTTTGGTCTTTGTTCATTGAACATTTAGCCATTACAAAGTTATAAAATAACTATCTATAGTCTGTTTTCACCAATGGATGGACACAAGAGAGTTGGAATGTCCATAGAATATACCCCTGGGGGTATGTTCTGTGCTCATGTGAGTTTATGTTTATATTCTTTGTTAATGGTCTGAGGTCTGATAATTTATAATTTATATTTATCTGATTGTCATCAAATTGTCATATTATATTCAGAGACAAATTTTTCTATGCTGATTGTGTTCAAGGATAGTTCAAGACAAGACATATACATATAAATATAGATATTATGTGTTAAACATTTTGTATTTTGTGGTTATAAATGTTTGCCCTTCAACATAGATAAATCCCCTATTCTGTGCCCTTCAATTCAACAATATATCCCCATGTTATTTATGTTTTTTCTATGCCCATGTCTTGAAACACTTTAAATCAGTATGATGTTGTGAATTAATAACAGATTACTTTATAAATAAGTACCTATTTTACTCTACTTGTTTTTACTACATTGCTAGGTATCTCCGTTTTACCTTTTGATTTACTATTTTCACAATGGAAAAGCAGAAGCAAGTCAAATCTAGAAACAAATTTATCAATCCCATTTTTCATCTACAAACTAAAGATGAAGATGAAAAATTTATTACAAAAGATGTAATAAAAAATGTAAGAAAAACGGGACAACTGAATTTATTTGGTCGTCATTTATCTTCAGGTAAGTTACCAAATTCTACAATTACTTATATGGCTAATAATACTTATCCGATTGTAGTTCCTGAAGGTATATTTACCATGTATGAACTAACCGATGATATTGCTGTAAATGTAGATTTTAATCGTGCTTCTAAAGAGGATGATGAAGTGTGGTGGAATATGAAACCTTTAACACGTTTAGATTTAAGCTCAAATGTTCTAAGAAATATTCCTGCAAAAATTAGTATGTTTCAAGATTTAAGTATTTTAAATGTAAGAATATCTGAATTGCTTTATGGAATATTTTATTCATAAGGCTTTTTCTAATGAGATTTATCTTGGCCTTTTCACAGTGACTTGTATTTCTTATTTACTGGTAACCTCCAACAGACAGTAATGCCTAATTATAAGAATTGGAAACTTACAAGAAGACTTAGATTTAAACAAATTCCTTTATATTAGATTACAGAAAGTTAAATAGTATGGCTAGTTTATTCAACATAGAAATGATTTAAAAAATTCAGCATCAGTGCTGTAAAACGATGTTGCACTTGCTAATGACTCGATAAGATTGGCCTCTCTCCTTGTCTTAGACAATACATCTTTCTCTTAAGTAAAATTAGCAAATATGAAGTAACAACTGAACAGCTAATCACAACTTGAATGCAAGTGGTGGCCTTATATTTAGGTATGTGTTTCTGGAAGTGATGCCAATCTCAAAAACACTTGCATACCGAGACAGAATTTTTACAAAATTGCAAATACTTGATACTATGTATGTCTGTTGGAAATATATATTTCATAGTTCAGTCACCTAGTATGTTTTCATAATATTATGGTATTATACCTATTATTAATTGAGTCATTTAAATAGGTTACTAGCATTCTGGTCTGTTAGTAAGCTCATTAGAAAAAGCTTAACATAGTTATTTTAGCCTGTTTCTTTGAAAACACTAGTAATTAGTACCTACTATTAGAAGAAAACTTAATTTTAACCATCTTAAATTTTATGATTGAAGGAGAATAATGGAACTTGGAGTTTTGAATTATGTGTTAAGTATTTGAGTTATGATTTTGCATAATATACTACATTGTGTTACCTTAGAAAAAAAAAAAAATTACCAATATAGGAAATTTGTGTACAGAAAACATGTGTTACTATAAAATTCACAATTGTCATGTGCCATGCTCCTTCCCTCTTGATTTTAAATAGAATACTGTAGTTTTTGTTAATTTAACTTACGATATCTGGGTTATAACACAACATAATAAGTTGCACGTTGATCAGCATTCCATAAAAGTGAAACAAATTAAGTTAATTATTTTATATGAAATTCTTATTCTGAATATTTTTAAATTAAAATTTTACCTAAAATTACTAACAGAAAACTACATATATATATATATATATATATATATATATATATATATATATATATATATATATATATATATATATATATATATATATATATATATATATATAAAATATACCAAGGGATTAGGGGATTAATCGAAATCTTTGGGATAATCAATAATCCAACTAAAATTCTTTCTTATTTTATTTTATATATGTGAATATAACATTCAGTATTATCATAGTTGGTTTCTTTTGGGATTACACCACCTGTAAAATAACAAAAGAAACCAACTATGAATCGTCAAAATACACCACAAATAAGTTACAGACATTATTCAGTATTATGTTCAATTTCATGTACATCTGGCAAAAAATTTCACTTTTGTCACTTCTAACAGAATAAAATATAGGTTTGTCTGTTTAATTATGTTTAATCCTATTAATTATTTATTATTTGTTACTACCACGATAATGCCACTGCAATTAATTCAATTGTTATAACAAAGATATCGTTTACCTAAGGATAAGATGAAGTGCGTACCTATGGAGTATAGTTTAATAACACTTTTTTCTTTAAAATTAAAAAAACGTAGGCAGTAAATGTCTACATACATATATCTACACATATGTATATACACGTATGTCATGTGTGGATTTTTTAACTATCTAGTTAAACTTGTGGAGTAGGTATATCAGTCATATAAATTAAATATATTGTATTTCAGAAATGTAAAAAACTCTTCTCAATATGTATCATAAATTCAAAGATGGATGTATAAAAGAGAGATCTTTATAGATAATAAAAAGCAGGCTAAAATAAGAAATATTTTTTTAACTTACATATTATACTTATATGAAATAAATTTGTTTTTAGTTGAAAGATAATAATTTAACAACTTTACCTCCAGAATTGGGTAATCTAACGAAATTAACAAAACTATCTATTAATCATAACAAAATTAACAATTTACCAAAAGAATTTTATAAATTAACAGAACTTAAAAATTTCTCCATAAGTAATAACTGTTTAGAAAACATTTCTAGAGATATTGTGGATTTGGTTATGTTGGAAAAACTGGTAAAGTATAATAATATTATTAGATGTAGTTCCCTACTAACTAATGGCACTCGTAGTAGCATGACACTTACGCTAATTAGATACAGCTAGATAAGCTCACTAATTCTACCCAAATTAATAGTAAAATATCCTAGCATATATGTATGATCCCATATACAATATATAATATAATATGTATGTAACCCCCATATAATATGTACAGGGTGATTCACAGTGGATGGAGTATTAGAAGTATATGAAGGATAGGTCAATCAATCGTTTTGAAAATTTAGTTATCAAGGTAACCAAACATGACCTATCGAACTAAAATATTTGTGAGAGTGCGGTGTTGTCAGTTGTACGTAAAACTGGCAACATCTTCTTTAATTTAAATGAAATATCGTGTATATTTTTTCATTTTTGGATCCTACATCAATTTCTGAGTAACTTTTGATAATATTTCCCTACCTATACCTATTCAAGCCGTCTTGGAGATATTAATTAATTTTCAAATTTATTCAGCAAACCTGTTGCTTCTCTACCACAAAATAATCAGAAGTTAAACTTTAGGGTATAGTTAGGCGAGGAGGTCATCCTTTAGTCAAATATTTGAAGAAATATACAGGGTGGACTAGAAATAGCTTTTTAAATGACTTATAAAAGTGAGCAAAAGTCAATTTTTTTAAAATAGAATGCCCTGTATAGAATATAATTGCCGATTCTGTATCTATACAATTTACCAACCTAATTTGTGATTATTCTGTGGTAGAGAGCTATCACGGTTTATTTAAAAATGGATTTTGTCATTCATTCCACTAAATTCCAATTACATTAAAAATGGGCCTCATGCAATTTCCACACTCTTATACAAATCCTACATCAGAACCATCTTAACTTAAGCCGCTCCCGTATGGTACCCGATCACAAGTCCCACCAACCAAAAAATTATCCAAATCAACCAAAATAAAGCATTCTGACTCGCCAATAACCTTCCATTCTATCCCAACATTAAACATTACACAATATTACAGGCACTCCAACAATATCTGAATTCGTTCTTCAAAGATTAATCCCTCTCTTCGCCTAACACCTCATAGAACATATCATCACGATGTGATTTTCAAATTCATCAAATCACATGTGACCACATGTTTATAAATAATTTCCGATTTTCAAGTGCAGTGTTTTGCTAAACGAAATAGATACATTTTTGAAGACAGGTTAACGAAAAAGTTTGTTAGAAATTGTCTGCTTCTTTCTGTGTGAAACTTTTAATATTGGTTAGGCAAAACTAAATGTCAAAAAATCAACTTCAGGCTGATCCTTGTGGTGATAATGAAACTTACCCCGAAATCTATATTTTTGGAAAAACCTTTTTATAGAAGAGATAGATTTGTTTTGTTATGTTTGTGTCTTATGTTATGTTTGTGTGTTGCTTTTTATTTTATTAATTGTTTTGAAAAAAACACAGTTGTCATTTAGGTGTTTCAAGAAACATCTTGTTTTCTTGAAACATCTAAATGAAAACAATTTTTCAATACGATTATTTTCACGATGTTTCATAAAGAACCATCCGCTTCCAGTATCAACTTTATACAAGAATTAACTTACAGTTTGGTTTATTTTTTTATTGCTGAAATAGTTTTTATTTCAGGACATTTCAAATAATATGATTCCCAAATTACCTTCCGGTATTGGATTTTTAGTTAGACTTGTTGAATTGAATGCGGCAAACAATCAACTTACAGAAGTGCCGCCAGACATTGTTAATTTGAGAAGTATGATTAAAAATGTTTTATATTTTTCTAAAATATAAATTACTGCTACGAATTTAATTTTTCAGATTTATTAAAATTGGACATCAGCCACAATAATATCAGGCACTTACCAAATATGGGTGAATTACGTAAATTGCAATTATTTTATGCACAACATAATAATATTGAAGAAATTCCTGAGTTTCAGGGCTGTGAACAAGTTCAAGAAATTTATTTTGGAAATAATTATATAAAGGTAAATGACAAGATAGTTACGTTAAATCTTATTTAATAGTGTGATATTGATATCTGTGGGTTAATACACAAAAGTACAATTCATGCTTTTGACAAAAAATTAGATTATACAAGAAAATTAGAACAGAAAGAATGTTGATCGTTTGCAAAATTTGGAGGTATAGGTATATTGGAGGAAAGAGAATAATATTGTGTACCAGACTATTAAAAAAGCATACAGGGTGTTCCATTTGAAAAAAAGAACTTATGATGGTTTGAAGTTAATTTAACTCGGCATTAAATTTCCACCACCCTGTATGCAATTAAGCCACCTTGAAAGTATGGATGCGAAGCTTAGGGGTCTAGTTATCCCTCCTATAAATATTGTCGCTTTAACTTTCTTACTGTAATATACACATGGTCTTAAACTAGTTACTGTTTCCCTTAATTTTTTTGAAAAAAATATCTCGAAAATTATGCAAAAAATTTACGTTTTGTAATAAAATTTGTGCAAATTGTCAAATTTTCTTAGATAAAAGTCTTGGGACTGTACATAGACATATAATGGACTGTCGGAACAGGTAATAATATAGAATAGGTAATCTGTCGGAACTTGTAATTTTGGGTTATTATGTAAGTTGCTATATAAATCGATTTCAAACACTTATATGTATTGCATGATTATAGATATTTGGATCAATTTTGCATTCAATTTGATGATTCTTTTTAATTGTGTGTTAACAAAAGTTCCAGTCTTTTTTCTCTGTCAGCCTTTGGTATTGTGACTCTAAAAAAGTATTTAATTATGTAACTTTAAATTTTTATCCTTTCCATTCCTCCCATAAAAAATATTCTATGCACACAAGAACCTATGAAATAATAAATCCTGACTTAATAAGAATTTAGTTCTTATGTCAAGAAGGTCTTATAACTATGGACAAACTCAAAACAATCCCTAACATTTTGACAAAAAAGTGTGTATCATAGAACTACTGTCTAAATACACAATTTGACTATCTTGAATTTCTAATTACAAAAAAGCATTTTTTAGGAGATTCCCACAGAGTTGTGTGAAAACATGATTCACCTAAAAATTTTAGAATTACGAGATAATCAAATAGAAGTTATTCCAAATGAAATAATAAATATGGCACATCTTACTAAACTGGATTTAACAAATAATGACATAACAGAGTAAGTAACTAATTCTGAAGCATTGCAACATATCGAACATAAATAAAATTCTTATTTTACATTTGTTGTGTCTAATACAATTTTTCTTGTAATATAAATTAGGTTACCCAATACCATGGGTTTAATGCCACACTTGCAGTCCTTAAAGATAGAAGGTAATAAATTGAAACAGATAAGGCCAGATATTGTACATGCTGGAACAAATAGGATTTTAAGGCATTTAAGAGAAAAAATAAGTGATGAAGAAATGCATGCTATTGGCAACACAAATGCAAATGCTTCAAGTGATATTTTTCCAGACAGGTAACAAAAAAATTAAACTTTTGAATAATATTTTGTGTAGTGATCAGAATCAGTAGTAACCAGTAATCAGAAAAAAAACAAGTTAAGTATTTTTAATATTTTATTTAATATTTTTTTAAATTTTTATCATTGCAAACACATTTTAAAAAAAGTAGTATTTTGATGTTTGGTGGAACGATTCATCCTCTTATAATATATAAATTGCAGATATGCGATGAGGAATGGAAATATTTTAAACTTGGCTTTGAAAAATTTATCTGATGTACCTGAAACATGTTTCCTAGAAGCTAAAGAAGCAAGAGTAACTACTGTAGATTTATGTAAAAATAAGTTCACTGAAGTACCATCTGGGTCAGTATTAAAAGTTTAATTATGTATAGGGTGACTATCTAGAATTTGACAATTTTCAAAATTCTATATTTTTAGGTATACCTATATATTGACATGCAATTTTTGTTTATCCTATTTACTTTTTGTAACTCTACACAATTCAGGTTAAACCAGAGATGATAAGTTTTTTTTCAGAGTTAAGTCTAGTGCTACTGCATACACTACTAAATGTTGCATTTATTAAGTTTTTTAATTTGTACCTATCTGGTAGAAAGCACAGGGTTGAGTATAGGAGTTTCAAGTCTATCAAGTTAATAGTAATTGCTGATGTTCCTCAAAGATCCATTCTTGGACTTCTTTTGTTTTTAATCCTTGTGAATGAACTTCGCGCTGCTCTGTTGTACCTTACTTTATGCTGATGATTGCAAGTTGTATTCTGCAATTGATGACGACTTAGATATTGTCTTAAATTGCAACAAGATTTAATCACGTTGAGCAATTGGTGTGAATTAAATTGTTTACCAGTAAATATAGATAAATATAACTACATTATTTATTTGAAGGAGATGTCGAAAATGGAAGTAGCCACGTCCTTCATCAAGACCAACCATCAGACACTAACGGGTTTGTGGCCACTTCTATGAAGATGCCAGAGTAATGCCATTCCAGTCGCGGCAGATTGGCCGTGGAGTAGTTGTTTTCGGCATCTTCCTCAAATAAATAAGTAGGATTGTCTTTCTCAAAGACAATAGAGGTCATTGCTATAATGGCACTTGTGGGAAAAGCAGGTTGCTATCTGTCTGCCAATTAGACAATAATTGGCAAAGACCAAAAAAGGGCAACACTCTGTGTTTCTCACCACTACTAATACACTCTCGATCACTTGAAGTGGACCACCCTAAATTATCACAAACTTCAAAGTCCTGTAACTTTTAAAGTATCTTGTGATTGTTTGGTGACTCTATCTTTGTGATTGTTTGGTTTATCAAATTTTGACAGTTCAAAAGTAATAATGCCTTTGTGTCTCTTAAGTAACGCGGAATTAAATAGCTACCTATAGCACTTTATATCGTGCTATAGGCACGATACAAAGTGGTAGAAGTCAACAAGAGACTGCCCAGTATTTTAATGTCAGTCACTCTGTTATTGGAAGGTGTTGAGCGAGGTTTGTCAATAATAATTCTATAAATTGTATACATGGAGGTGGTGGAAGAAGAGCTACTACACCAAGAACATATAGAATCTTAGGAATGACTGTAAGGCGTAATCCTTTACAAAATTCCACAAATCTCAGAAATTTTCTCCGAGACAGAGATGTTCTAGTGTCTGCATCTACAGTTAAACAGCGCCTATATATACGTGGCCTACATGCGTACAGGCCATTCAAACATCCCAGAATTTCTGCCGCTAATCGAGCGAACAGATTGAACTGAGCCAGAGAACATGTTAACTGGGGATTGCAACAGTGGGGTTACTGATGACAATCGAATCCGCGTCTGGCGTCCAAGAGGCGAAAGGTTTTTAGAGGGGCATGGAGTTGAAAGAGTTAATTTTGGTGGAGGCTCTCTTACAGTATAGGGTTCTATATTTAGAGGAGCCAGAAGCCAAATTTGTGTATTTATTAACCAAACCGTAAACAGCCAACGTTACATGCAGCAGCAGCATGTTCCCACATTTTATTTACGTGGATTGACAATGCTAAACCTCACAGAGCTGCAGTTGTTAGTGATATTTTTGAGGAAAATAACTTAAGCCGTATGGACAGGCCTTCAACATTACCAGATGCTAATTCCATAGAGCATATATGGGATTACCTGAAACGAAAAATAAAAAACCGCCCAGAAGCCATAGTAAATCTACAATTACAGATTATTGTGGAAGAGGAATGGAATGAAATACCACAAAACATTATAGACAATGTCATTGACAGTTTACCAAATCGTTGCCAAGCAACTTTACAGTCCCGATTGTGGTCCTACCCATTGATTAAGATATCAGAGTTTTGTTTTCATTGTTTTTTAGGTATTATACGCCAATAAAGGAAAACAATCATTTCGTTTTCCTTTTCTAGTAAATATCTAATAGTGCCCTATTGTACGAAAGACCCTGTATATGTTTAATTAAAGTAAGTTGATGTTTATCATCTTTGTACACTGTCCAGTTAACAATGGAAGATCATTGTAGATATGAAAGATCAATATTTCCTTAATGTCCAAAAATATATCAAAATGTTCTGAATAATAATGCGGTTGTATCCCTGAAAAATTCTGTAATTATCAGGTTTTAACTGAAAAACTATGACAATACGTCAAACATAAGTTACAGCGACTGAAGATTGATCAAAATGTAGGTACTCACCCTGTACTAGTATCCTATTAATTTCTTTGCAGGCTACTTATAGTTGCTGACCATATGACGGAATTAAATTTGTCTGTGAATCAATTGAGACAACTTCCCGACTTTATTAACGACTGTAGAAAACTTAAGTTTTGTGATTTTAGTAAAAACTTGCTCACAACTTTACCAGCGAGTTACAAAGATATGGTAACATTAAGGGAACTAATACTCTGTAATAATAAGTAAGTAATAATGCTAATATTAAATAGTGATAATGTTTACAATGTGAACAATGTTTAGAGATGTTAAAAGTGCTAAAATGCATAACAATGATGGATATGGATATTTTATAAAAGTAAAAAAATTAATTGTTGACATTGAGAGTTTAAATTAAAAAGGTACAATCTTCGATGCTAATAAGTAAAGTTTGTATATATAACCAAAGCAATGATACAAAGCAAGCAATGATAGTTAACTCAAGATTCAAAAGCAGTAAAACGCTTTGTGTTTTTACCTTTGTGATAATTTTGTTGTGCAGACATAACAGTAACATGCAAATGGTATATAATACAATGAAATGTAAGGTATTTTGTTCAAGAAATATTAAAAATTATATTTCTTTGTTTAAATGTTGCATCCCTACTATAAACTAAATATTGCAAGGAGAGCAGAGACCACATTTCAGCTTTCTATTCTATTTTGCATATCTTTTGTATATTTCTTAATTGAACAATATAATTAATTTAGGCTTTTTCACTAACACACAATGTTTTTCCAATAGTATTTTAAAATGGGTTAACTTTTGGTTAACAAATAATTATTATTTTATCATATAAGTTATCTAGAAAACGTCACGAGTGTTGGCAAGCGTTAGAGGTTGCAGGAAAGTGTTGATTTATCGGATAACTGGCATGTTCTCTGGCACTATTCCAATTTTGCTCAAGGTATGATAATAAGGTGGTAAGCTTTGGTCTTTAGTACTAAAGACACCACTTAGCGTGCTAACACTTGTGATATTTGCTGTAGTTTCCTTCACTTGTTTAACTCATAACCTTACTCGTGTTTACCCACGTAACATCTACAGACAGGATCAGATCTGGAGTGAAATGAAAAGCACCTCAAGAGTTCATTCCTATTTCATTTTAGATTAACAAACATACCTGATTGCATTTATGATATGGTGGGATTAGAAATTTTGTTAATTAATGATAATAGTATCAAGGACATAAATGTAGATGGTTTAAAGAAATTGAAAAGGCTTGCTACTTTAAATTTATGTAATAATAACATTCACCATGTGCCACCAGAGCTTGGAAATATGACTCAATTAAGGTAAACAAGCCCTTTACGTAATAAAATTTAGCAGTAGTCTCACATTAATAGCGCTTTTCAATTTTATTTTAATAAACCTCCAAGCGATATCCCAAGATATAAGTAGCATGCAAAATTGTTTCATGTTGAATGCTATTTAGTATATTTTTTTTTTGTAAAATTTCTTAATAAAAGTTTTAAAGTTACACTAATGACGAATTTATAACACTACTACCCTCTCAGTTTTTATCCCAAGTACCTATGTTAGAATGTATGTATGTTGGAAAATTCAATGTTCATCACAATATATGTTTTAGAAACACTGCTCAATTTATTATTTTTACTATACGAATATCCAAATAAAAATATCTTCAATTTGG
The DNA here is from genome assembly GCA_963924545.1 of Pogonocherus hispidulus. Lineage (NCBI taxonomy): Eukaryota > Metazoa > Arthropoda > Insecta > Coleoptera > Cerambycidae > Pogonocherus > Pogonocherus hispidulus. The sequence goes on from OZ004696.1 coordinate 20,037,838, forward strand.
GGACAAGGACGAGTCGATAGTAAGTAAAGTGTGTATTAAACAGAGACAAAGGACGGTACATGGGTAGGCCGAGGTATCAATATCCATGGGTGGGAGAAGCGACGGGTCAGAGGTGTGACCACAGTGGTAGTCCTTGGGTGTGACTCAGCTGAATTCCTCCACTAAATATCGAATTAGAAGTATTTCTCCAGTATTGTTATTTGTCTTTATTTAACAATCATGTATTAATATCTTCTGTCTGTTGCCAAATTGAACATATATTTATTTGCGAACATGTATACTATTAAATACTTTTTACACCTTTGCACAATGGCATGTTCTATTAGTTTTTCTTATTTATATTCTACTGATTAATATAATAATTGCAGAAGTCTGGAATTAAAAGGAAACCCTTTTAGACAACCACGTTATGCGATTTTAGAACAAGGTACAGAGTCAATATTAGCTTATTTGCGAGACAAGATTCCACTATAAAACATCATTTCTGTTCAGCAATTTGTAGAGCATGGCTTGTAATTTGTTAATATGGAGGCAGTGGGTAGTGATAGTATTTCGTGTATCGGAAGGAAAGTGAAATATTCTCTATTAATATTTCTGATCTCTGATGCATGTAATCATAATTAACTTTGGTAACTTACAATATTTGCTTTGTATATAAAAGTATATTGTACGTATTATAAGTTTAACTTGTATATAGATATTTTTACCAATTGTAAATAGTGTAGATACTTCATATATAGGCAACGCAGAAGTTTTTCCATCATAAATTATGGCTTGCTAGTCTCTTTAAGTATATTATCAGTTGGGATTTGTAAATTCCCCTTGTCCCTATGATCAAAGGACTTCTGCGGTGCTTGTATATATTTGGAATAATCAGTATATAATATAGTGCCATGAATAAATTTATAACTATTGTTTTATTAACGCAATATACAAATGCAAATATTACTGGAAATATTTTTCTAACAAGCCATATATACAACTGAACGTTTTACGGTGAGTACATCTTCTGAGGTAACCTAAATACCTATTATAGTAAACTTTAGTTCCATTAAAAAAGAAAAAATCAATGAAACAATGAATTTTTATTGACATGGCAAGTATTAAATCAATCATGGAAGATATGGATGAAGAAAAAATATATTGTGAAACAATTCCGAGATCCCCATGTAGTTCATTCTTATGTGGGAACGTTGTATATATATCCAATGATGAAAAGTTGTTGAAAAAATGTGTTATTTTATTTTCTGACTGAAAATGAGAGCGAAATAGCACCGAATTTTTGTGTAAATCTATCGGTTTATCTGCAAAGGTTGATTAATCTGTGGTATCACCCGACTACAAAAATATTTGCACCTTTTATTTGAAACATGTATTAGTTGTTTCCATATAACAGTAATTTTTAAATGTGTGAATTGAAAGAAAGTTTGTATTTAAATTTTTTTTAGACAGTGGGATAACATTATATTTTTGGAAATGACGTATAAAAATATTGGTTGTACATCATTACCAGTTCATATTAAACTTAAGTTTTATCACTGACATACATCTACGTATATATGTCATTTTTGACACTTAATATGACACTTACACTACATGTAAGTGTCATATGCTTAAAAACATTTTGTGACAAATATAGTCAAATGGTTTTTTAAATAAATCTAGCAATAAATTGGGCAGAAATTCACTTGATTTACCGCTACTTACCTCATTTGCAGACCTAGAATACAAATAACAATAAAAATAGAATTTGGTATTGTGTAAAATATAATACTGAATATAAGAACTTTAAATAGTCACACTATATATGGTTCTGCTTTATTTGAAGTAGTCAAAAAGAATGAAGGCTGTTAACCTGCCAAGTCACTATTCAACAATGTTTTATTACAGCTAAACTTGTAAATAAAGTTATGTACTACTTTCTGTGCTGTTTCTGCTCATTTGAAGGTTTAAATTTTAAGTAAATATAAAGGAACATTGACACCAATTTGGACACCGTCTTTAATTATTTAATAATGAAAGTAATATAATAATTTTCAATAAGTTTTCAAGTTTATTCTTAAAAAGTGGAGATTGGAGGAACAATTAAATCCAAACAGTATTTATGATAATTTATTACTATTGAAGTTATTATATAGCAGCTTCATTATTTCTTGATTTAATCTAAAGAAATGAAACAGTATATGGTCATTTATAAATTGATCTATATTTTGATGAATGAATTGAACTGAAATGTTAGTTAAATAAACTCCCATATTAATAAAATAAACTAATTCTTAAGCTGGATACATAACATGGAACTGTAACGGCAATCAAACTAGTTTTAGTTTAAAATTTGAAGGCAGTACCTTGTACAATGTTGTTCTTTGTTGGTTTACTCATATACTTTATTTATTGTAATTCAATAGCCTCTATATTTTAAGAACGTTTCACTTGTACTTACTATTTGATTTTGATTTATATGAGACAAATTCAACAAAATAGCAGATCGATAGCTTATGAATCCAACTTAAAGATATAGAAGATAATGTATTTCTTTTTTAATATTAACTTAAAAGATATTAAGTCACAAAACTTTCAACAAAATAAATTTAAATCAATTTAAGAGTTGATGCTCCGCATGTAACATGGATATATTTTTTCAAAAAATAAACCATATCTAAATATGTCTGTCCATTCCTTATGCCATGAGGATTCCATCTGGTCTTGGATTCTAGTCTTTGTTGCTTTATTTATAGAATCTTCCAGTTCAATGCACTTTGAGTTTGGCGCCGTTATTTCCAAAAAATGTGTATAATATTTAATGGGTATTTCAAGGGTAAAACTCGATACAAATTGAGAAGACTTGGTTAACCAGTCCATAATGGGTACATTCCAATAGTCCCAGGAAATATATTGAGGATTATTGTCGTTTGTGCTTAAAGTAATATCCACTGACTTAGTTTGATTGAATGAAGTTGGAGTCTTAATTGAAGCGAGTAATATACTGGTTTTAAGAACATTAACAATATCTATGTTTTTTCCATATTTAGATCTACATTCAGTTGTAATATCTGGTTCTTCTATTAATTGACGATTGTTCGATATTGGTGCAAAGTAACCGCTTTGATGATCAGTTTTCTTGTTGTACAGACTCGTTCCAGGCACATGGCTCACAAGATACACAGAACTGACAAGAGTTAAAAATCCTGCAGTATAAGCAGCAGCCAGAATAACCGAAATACCAACAACACAGTGAATCAAGTTATATATTTCAATTGTACCAGCTAGATTTTGCAATTCTGTATAAGTGAAGTAACCTCTTAAAGCACCTTGTTTTGCTGCAATTGTGGTTTCTATTTCATTCAATTTTTTCCAAAAGTTTAGTTCACTAACATAAATTTCCCAATCCTAAAAACATTAACATTTGAAAAGAAACTACTGATGTTGATTTTGCATAAATCAAAAATGTGTATAAGTTTACTTTTCATAATTAATCTTTTTGAATAAGTTAACCTCTGCGCCAATAATTCAATTATTTCATTTATTAACTTACAATGGCTTTTAAGAAATCCTTCTCTAGACGAACTAGTTCCTTCACAGAAATACCACCAGATGCTGCCCACTCGTCAATGAAAACCTCATCAGATTCTCCATCGTCAAATAAGAATTTACAAGAAACCATCTGAAACCAAAGAAAAATGAAGCGCATATAAATATTTACATGATTCTTTTAAGATTAGTTTCACAATGAAATTAACTTATGATTTGTATGTAGGCCATTACTAAATCTATTATAGAAAGATATAGGTCAGAAATCATCGAGTTGGTACCTCAGAATTTAGTGTCGCGATCGCTTAATCCAGGGACCGTGGATTGGAATCCTTATTCTGAACAACTTAATTAAATTGGGTACTCGTATATTAAGGCCTGTTTGCAGGGTTGAGTTAGCAACTATCGTGGCATGTGTACCTAGGATGGGAAGAACGTCTGCTTGGTGTTGAAGTGAGAGATTAACACCGGTTGATGTTTGACTGTCCCTTTAATTGATGAGGTTTTCCAAGTTTCTCTCATTCTAGTACTTCTCTCATATATTTCTCATTGGAGAGATGCAAATAGGGTTTGCGGCATTTTTAATTTTAAAAAGGGGTTATACCCAGGGTTTAATTATCATAAAATACCTAACGATCTGAATCTGTCAAGTCTATCAGCACATTGTTTCCGAATATTTAGTATCGAAAGTAATGTTTAACATTTTAAATGGTAAATTTGACTGTATTAAACAACTTAAATAGGTAAAATTCAATATCAGTAACTATAATACCAGAAATGCAGTCTTATTTGCAGTTAGATGTCATAGTACAAATTATGGTTATAAGTGTTCCAACAGCCCAATATGAATTTTAATATGTATAAAATCGATACTTTCTCTAAATCACAGAGTTCGCTTAGGTCATTTATTAATAGTATTATAGATTTTAATGTTATTTGAGACACTACACAGACACATAAGAGCTGTTTCTGCAGCAATCGCCAACTATTCAGAAGGATTGTGATTGTGATTGGTCTGAAGTATTTCCGTTTTTCTGGCTCTTCCGGTTCTACTGGAAATGGCTATCAACTTTCTTATTTTAAATGGGATAACCCATATTTTTTACATTTTTTATTTCTATGTTAAAATCTACGTTTTTTAATGTGGGACAACCTATAGGAGCAATTAACCGTTTTTTTAAATATTTAAACTTTTTTGAAAAAAATTTATTTTGTAGTAAGCACCTTATTGAAATGCTTGTCATCGACTGATAAGGAAAATTATGGTAACAAGTTTTGGGCTATGGTTAGGCGGACCATCAAGCTTTCAGATTATGGGGTAATTTCACATTTTATTATTTACAACCCTAGTATTATATGTCTATGATTTACAAGGTATTTTTTTTAAATGGAACACCCTGTATTTTACCGCTCTATGTGATGGAGAATAAAGTTATCTTTCAATCTGGATTAGGATTCCCTATATACCTACTGTTACCATTTCCTTGCTATCGACATATTTATCCTTTACACAATAATTTTCTATTTCTTTGAATCGCTTGTGATTTTGCCATGAAAATTAAACGAAAATCACGTTTACAAGATTGATAAGATGCATTGTTTTAATTTTCATGGTCCGCTAATCACAAGCAATTAAAGGAAACAGAAAATTATTGTATAGAAAGTAAATAACAAGGATTTCAAGAAGGTACTACAAAATAAAATTTTACCAAAAAAAATAAAATATCTAAAAAACTATTAATTTCTTGTATAAGTTGTCCCACATTAAAAAACGTTGATTTTAACGTAGAAATCAAAAATGTAAAAAATATAGGTTATTCTATTTAAAATAAGAAAGTTGATAGCCATTTCCGGTATAACCGGAAATGTCAGAAAACATTCAACTTCAAATGAATAGAACTATCTCGAAAACCAATGTATCCAAATTTTCAAAAAAATATTCCAATGGGAAGCCCTTCAACTTTTAATGAACAGGTTAGCTGAATCACCCTGTATAGAGGTTTGCTAAAAGTAGCACATGAAATCAAAATAAAAGATTCAAATCTAAACTAGAAACCATTGTGACATACATCATATCACGCTTTAAGGGACTTTTACTAAATATGACTAAGGAGAAGAGAAGCTTCTCACTACAGTGATCTCGGGAAGGGGATGAGATATAAAGTAATCAGTGGACCAACATTGCATCCCTCAAAAATCAAGACTTAAGTCGTTAGTTTTTAAAATATTTTTTTGTTTCATTTGATCCTTATTTGAGAACATTGCAATTTTTTGCACTCTACGGAATGACATAATCAATTTCCTTATGTAATATTGTCAATAATTTTTATGATTGTATACTTAAAGTGTCAATAGAGAGTAAGTCATTGTCGCGAATTAATGATCAATGACTTTCTCGCAATTAGTACTTCTATGGGTGACCATGCAGGAAGACCCGAGATGTCTGCCCACTTTTTAAGGGCATATATGTCAGTGAATACACAGAAACTATTTGTATGTGCGATTGGCAGGTTTGTGTAGAAGAAATACCATACCTTGGATAGAAGGACCCTATGAATTCCACCTGTTTAGTTTTATTTTTCTTTAACTATCATTAGATCATTTTTATAAATAGATATGTTAATAAAATACTGAAGCTGTTGTGCAAAAATAAAACGAAACGGTAATAAAAATATAAAAAAATAAGATACCTACGAAGAATCTTAAATAGGACAAAGTTGCATAATCAGAGTATCAACGTTATGTCTTCAAAAAAATCATGATTTGTTTTTGAAATGGCTTTTGCCCTCTTCGAATGGTGTAATTTATTTTTTTTCTCATAATGTTTCATTAATATAACCCATTACAACTATCTTTTTGTTACTTGTAAGCTTTTATGTCTCCCAGTACTCTACTGTCCCAGATCAATCAAACTCACGACATTTTGTCAGTGAGGGATTTAATAAGACATGGAGCTGAGTGGAATAAATTTTTTTATATACTGTATTTTTGCAGAAAAAGATGAATCTTATCCCTTATGCAAGCGGCAAATTCTATTCTATTAATTTTATTGCAAAATCTCGAACAAATACTTCTATATATTTAGACTTCCATATTACATACTTTAAGTATCATTAAATTCTGTGAAATTCACCTAATTGTTGAAAATATTTTTTAAGCTAAGCCATACATTATTACAATCTCTTTCCCATATTTATTCATAGGTATCTCGAATTTAATCCGAGTCTCGAAAGAACTAAATTCAAACAAATCGTAACATCCTATTGTTATGGTGTGCTTCACTTAAAAGGGTTCTTCAGAAAATAAAGAATAAAGTACTGTGCGTTTCACGAAGTTGTATCCCGGATTGGAATGTTAGTATATATCTCCAACGTATGGAGCGTCGTCATGTTATTAGTTAAATTCAATGCATTGGCACATGTCGGTTACGGACCGCTACAAATTGAGGTGGTGTGATTTAAGCGCTCGTGCCAGTCTCGCACAGGATTTGCCAGCGAATCCTGACAATCCGAACATTCCAATCCGGGATACAACTTCGTGAAACGCACAGTAGTTAGGTATTTTTTTACTTACAAGAGATACCAGAAACAAGTCAGAAGGTGCAGTTTTGTCCAAATATTCAGGGTTGCATCTTTTTAATCTTTCCAAATAAAGCATTGCTAATACCAAAGAGCAGGGTGAAATACAAGCATTTCGAGATATTTCGGCAGCCTCATCATAATGTAATCTTTCCAATGATTTACCTTTTCGCACCTCAGAAAATAATTCAGCAGCCAATTCTGAAACAAAGATAACTGGGTTTTGAAATCTGTTACTTACACTGATTTACAAATAGATTAAAAACCAAATAATTGGTTTTTAATTTTAGATTCTAATTTAGTATAATAATATAATTTATTTGTAAATAAACAGATGTACAGGTTAATAATAAAGAATACAAGCATTTCGACAGCCTCGTCGTAATGAAACCTTTCCAATGATTTACCTTTTTACGCCTTGAAAATGGATTAGTGACCCATTATAGAACAAATTATGTAATAATATAATAATAATAATAGTAATAAATTACCTTTATCTTAATGTAATAGCTTATATACATGGGCATAGAATAATAATCATCAATCTCTGAATATGCCTAAATGTTCTATAATGGCTCTTACGAGAAGCATAAATATAATGAACATTAAAATTACAGATCTCGGAGTAAGTTACGATAATAAACAGATTTATAAAACTTATATTGACAAAATTACACAGAATATGTTCCAAATATGTTCATATGATTGGCACAACATTGACACATACTAAAAGTATTCAAAAAGTGCAGAACCAATTTTTAAATTTTATTTTCGAACTTTGGTAACACTTACTTATCCCAATTATGTAAATATTAGAAATTCACAACTAAGAAAATAATTGAAGATGCATGCTTCTACAATAGAAGCAATTCCATTGCCATGCTTTTCTCCTAAATAAATCCTAAAAAAGTCCTAAATAAAGTCAAGAGTGACAAATGATATTCAAAGCGAATCATAGCTTGAACCTAAGTAGCACTTCATACTGGAAGTATGCGGTATGATGGTGTTCCTGGAAGGGATAGCAAACTCATTTATATCTACCCATGACAGAAATTTTCTTATATCTACGTACACTGGTTACATTGATAGTATGCAAAGTTCGATGTATTCCTCAGCGGCAGATCGTTCAACATGGCATGCAACATGCATGGCCCTGTATGCTGCAGCCCAGGGCCATGCATTTAACAGGGCCCACTGACCATTGAGTATGGGTCCCGAAATGGGGTCTCATCCATAACACTTTTTCATGTTGTTAAACAACCATATTTATAACCATAATACATATAAAATACTTCCGGCCTGAAATTGTCAAACAGATTCTAAACATCTTAATAATGCAATAATGAATTAATATAGCAAATTCGGCAATATTGCATTTGTGTTTTTTTCCTTCCAAACGAATTGCAAATAGATTGAATAAAAATTTTGTTTGTCTTTATGGTGACTGATAGCCCAGTGTAATCTTATTTTTTATGTTCTAAATTTAAATAAAACAAGTACTTTTGTTTTTTAGCATAAAAAAAATAGTAATATGTAAAATGAAAAAGATATGTGATTATTCAGAACCGCATACCTATTTTGTATATCATTTTATATCGGATGGTGGAGGCCACATACTTAACCTACGAAAATCTCGCTCTGCACCTAATATTCATTTTATTAGCTATTGTTTTCGGAGTCATTTTCTGTAGTCAGACAATGCAACAGTTGTCATTGTCAACAAAATATTATATGGAAATTAATGCTATTATTATACCCAAGTAGTACTTGGTGATACTATTTATTATTTATTTACAATCAACAAAATGTATAATAAAACAAAGTCGAAATTTTTGTGGCTACTGTTTACTCACCTGTTACTGGTAAACTCAAAGTATCTGTTTTTGGCAGTCTTCCATAATAGAACGTTTTAGTAATTCTTGATAAATAATTCTTATGATTCCCAATTTTCTAAAATATTAACACCAAGTAAATATTTTAATAAGACTAAACACATACAGAAATTGATTAAAAACTCTAAAACATACCCAGATCTCATAATTAACCACAAAATATTTACTGACCTTGCAAGATTTATCTGGGCTTTTTTTAAATATCTTTGACATTATTTATATGAGCTTTTAATGTTTTTACTTGATAATCTAATGAAATGTTTTCACCATCATCAAAAACAACAATCTATTAAATGTTTTTCTTTTATTTAAAATCTACGATTCTAATTCTACCACACAGAATGTATAGGGATATCGGCACAGAATATCTGATATCGGGATATCTATCACAGAAGACCACGACACAGCATATATGTTTTGCTGTGACCACGATATACACACCGACAGAGGATTTCATAGAAAAAATATATAAATATTATTACTGCATTCTTTTCAATGGCTTGGGCAGCTTAGAGAAACTCGGAGCTGTTCCGCAGCTTGTTCTTTTAACCGAGTGCGTGACGCCCTCCCACTGTCTTCCCCTTTCCCCTCGAGTACTACCACTTTTGCAGGGGTTTGGTGACTCCAAAATATTAGTGAGGTTATATTAGATCAGTAGAAACTTGTAGAAACGTAGAAACATCAACAAATTACAGAATTACACTGAAAATGTAAAATAATCAAAGTAGGTATCAGAATTTCAGACATATCGAGTAAAAACGTATGTACTATTTTACTACTTTCATTTTGTATTTAGGTTAAGTAACCAAACTGGCAAATATCCCCTAAATTTATGTTCTTTTCAAGGGCTCTCTATGGTCCGCCACGAGTTTGACGCCCTGGGGCGTGGCGATCTTGAAAAGAAAACGCTGTATGTATATCCTTTTTCTATGAAGGACTTCTGTGATATCTATCTACTCTACCACCTACCACCACAAAGTATCTATCCCAATATATCCATGTACTAAGACAGTTGGAATGTATCAGATAGCAACTGCGATCGCGATCTGTCCTGTGACGTGCATCCCGTCCTGTAACGCCGAAGAATATTGTGATTTGTGATTGTGATATTGTGACTTTAAAGTAAAGTCAGATTCTTTCCAGCCCTGTAGGAAATCAAATCAGAAAGCAAATAGTTAGAAACCGTCCACTGGGAGTTTTTAACCTCTGTCCCACTGCGCATGCTCAGTATAACGCTGACGATAACTATAAGCTCAAATTTAAGGGGTTCAAAAAAATCTCTCTGATTTCTGTTTGTATGGTATCCATTCACGGCGCTTCATGCTTGTGGAGATCAGTCAATCGTCGTATTATTTTGCATCTAGATATTATAAATTTATAAATTAAATAGTAATAAAAAAATCTTCAATTCTAGTCCATTCATTTATATCATGCATGAGCGTGCGTATTCTGTTTTACCATTGGACACATTTCAGTTAATATATACTCGTATACTAGTATACTATTCTATAGAATACTTCTAGTATATATTAACTGAAATATGCCGAGTGGTAAAAAAATACAAATCTAAAAATGTCTAGTTAATATAGACATTTTTAGATTTGTCATTAGGTGAAAAATTATTTGCTTTAGCGTAAAATTCTCAAATTGTCCTGAAATTTTGCCTATTCCCCTATTTTCGGGTATGCTGAATACAAATCTAAAGTTATTTTTTGTGGACGAATGTATTTTTTGAGGAAAAATAGCAGCATTTACGAAAATTGTGGTAGACAAAATTTCAGAAAATTTTGATAGTTTTACGCTAAAGTAAATAATTACCGAAAAATTTCAGTGGAAAACTGTAAAAAACTAATGTATACATGTAAAAATGTAATATAGGTACGTATTATCAATTTATATACAATTTTTACCGTTAAGAAACGCGCGCGAAATAACCCAACATCACGCCACTGTTTCCCTACTACCTCGAGCGCAGTCGCTTGTTGGTTCCTGATTCGACCAATCAACGTCGTTGAAGCTCAGAGAAAAGAAAGCGTAAATCCAAGAATATGTATGTTAAATAAGGATGAATAGCTTGTCGTCAACTTTACGACTTTCGCAGTTGCCACATATTCGGAAATTCCTTGATATTATCAGAGACTTTATCTTTATCTTTATACTTGTGATATTATTAAGTAAAAGACAAATTAAACATTGTGTTTGCTTTAATAAAGTACAATAGGGCTAAAGGACGTTAAAGACAATTAAAAAAATGGGTAAATAAGGTAATTAATACGTTTCCTGTTTTAAATAAGAATACTTTAGTGATAGAAATAACTGTGACAACACAGATCTACTCTTTTTTCGATTATTGTACTTTGCTTAATTCTGGTCTTGACTTTTAGATTTGTTTTTCGTAGGTAGGTAAAATTCCATATTCCCCATATTCCCCTTTTATTATTTGCTTTGAACGCCTATGGATTGCAAAAAAATACAAAGACAAACAATTTATTTTTCCTAAACATCTCTACTCAGGTACGGCGTACGGTTATGAATGTTAATTGATACGAAGTACACATATAATGGTTTTAATTTTTTATCTAAAATATAATTCCTCCGGAAAATTTAACATTCAGTCAATTTCCAATGTCGTCAACTATTTTTAAACAAGAAGAAACATGGCGACTAGTAGACATTTCTGTCGCTTTAAAATGTTAATAAAAATCCTTTATTAGTGATAATGTTAATTTGAAAGAGTAAAATAATTTAACAGCAAGTGTTTGTTACTCACAAAGTGTTTGTGTAGTTTTAGTTTTTAATATTAATGGTGCAGTGAACCCATCAGCAGATTTTTTATTTTTGGGTGGATTTTAAATTAATTAACAACTGGTAAGTGGACGTAATTTGAGATCTTGACACCTACTTGTTTATTTTAGATTTGACAGATTCTCATCATTATCTTATCTTTTTATCATGAAGTATGAAGAATACAATGACATGATTTGTCAAAATCGCATATTTTTTGTAAGATTTATAATTAGGTTAGAAGACATTTTGGCTCTCATGACTGTCATCGTAAATGAGAGAGAGACTATGCATTTATAAAGGTCAAGAATTAATTCGAGAAAAAGCACTTTTAAACTGTTACAACATTTGAAAATTTTATGCGGCAAAACATTTTGTGATTGTCTTTGCTCCTGATACCTCCTAATCTAATAGAAAATATGAAAATAATATAATTGAAATCTCCCACACATGTTCCACGTAAGATTGAGATTATCTGAAAAATTGTCGGATGTGGCTCTTAATTTATAAAACGTTGTCCATAGTAGATGTATTTCTTATACATTATTTACTCGTGTGTTGCAAGATTATAGATTTGCCATGCCTAAGACCAAAAGTATTTAACATTAACAAAAGATTTCCTTTTATAGCAAGGTACCTAAACTGACGCCTTTAATTTATTTTTTATTGTATTGCTGACATTATTTACTAGGTATAATAGGTAGGTACATTAAATTGCCATTTGAAAAGTTTAGGCATACCTAGGCGTTGTTTACTGATTAAGCAGTGATCACTTACTATTTTTGTTTTTATCTTTTTAATAGGTAGATAGGTACTTACAGTATTTTATTTTTATAATCTTTTTAAGCCTACTAGGTACTTACATTCCAAGAAAAAAAATCGGAACAGTTTTAAGAAAACTATTAAAGTGGAGGAGTGGATTTCTAATAAAATATATTGTATATAATATACCTACCTACCTATATTTTAAAATAAAAGCTTTAAGTTTACCACATAAGAACTATATTCCTCAGGTCACAATTTTGATAGTGAATTATTTGTAAAAAGATTAAAGATAAACAAGGATAGGGATAAGTTTGTTGTATAAAAATAACTAAAGTATTCAAACCTACCAAGTTCTTAAAATAGATCTAATGTCGCTGCTTTTACTTTATATGTGTACTCATATCTCTTAACTATCACATTTTAATAGTTTTATATTCTTTAAATCATTACCTACCTTTCAAATTAAATATTTTGAAGAACATTGTGTATTATCTACAAATTACATAGGTATAGACTTATAGAAATTAAAATAACTTTGCTAACTAAAATAATTACAAATGGCTCAATTGCCAATTTGGCGTTAATAGAGTCTTGAATTAGATATTTAAAATTTAAAAACATCTCCATTGATTGTTTATTTTACATCATTATTAATAACAAGAAGGTATAGGTACTTAATAACTGCAGTTCTCATGAATTTCTAATATTTCTAAAAGTACCTACCTGCAACTACAACTCATAATTAACACATTCAGTCAAAATAGAACTTTGGTTCTATTATAGGGAATTTAAATCTCCTTTAAGGCTGGTTGATTTAGTACACTATTTGTGAATTCCTGTGAATTCCATGTCCTGAATTAAAAAGGTGGTTGTAAAAATTCCTAGGTAATAATTTTTCTATGCAGTATTTGTAACTTAACTAGACACTTAGGTAAATAGGTTTAAACAGTTACCAATTAAAAACTTAATTATATCAATGAATGAACAAAGTTTGCTGCAAAATATAATTTCACGCTTAAGTAATACTCAAAATATGTACCTAAAAGCTTATTTGTGTTCTGTTTGTTAAACAGTTACCTATTGTTTAAGTAGGTACCTATACTTACAATGTATAGAAAAGTTAACGAAATATGGTACACATAGGTATACAAATATACAAAAAGCAAAGCGGTATTTTCCTATATTTATATTACAATGTATAGAAAAGTTAACGAAATATGGTACACATGGGTATACAAATATACAAAAAGCAAAGCGGTATTTTCCTATATTTATATATGTACCTAGTATTTTTATATTGTGTCAATACTGTCAATCAAAGTGTCAATGTTATCACTGATAATTTATGAAGTCATACCTAACTAATATATCTAAATTTAAGAAAAATATGCCCATTAATTATTACATTTTTCAAGTCCTAAAGCTACTAGTGCTACTATTAGCATTGAACTCCCTTCACAATGGTCACAGTGAAATGGTTAGAGTAGAGAGTTTGTTGATTCAATATCAATGTAACTGTCAGTTACTTGTCCGTTGTTATGTAGCTCCTACTTTCATCTTTCATTGTTAGTTTTCTCAAATTGACAACTTTTTCCAGTAATAATAAGTATGGCAAAAATTGTTGTCTAATTATTTTGTTTTGTTAATAAAATTTTGGGTGTAGGCGTATCCTCGTCTCTCATCGTGTGATGGTCCTCGGCTGAAGGTTTGAGCTAGTATCTTTACTCTTAGGACCATAAATGCCTACTTTGCACCGTTGATGCATACAAGTTATTTAGGCACCAAACTGACTGTTGAATGTTTAAATTCCAGAATAAATGTATCTCGGTGTGTATGGACTTATGGAAACCACTTAAGTAGGCATGGACTGAAGCAGTGATCCAGATGATGTATTTTTGTAATCGAATTGTGCAATAAAGTTAGGTTTATATACAATGTGGAAATGGAGAGCCTTTCCTTATAATTGCCTTTTATATGAACTGATTCTTACTAATGAGATTGGAGAAGAATGTCTTTCAAGTACCTACCTATAAAATTTTAAGATGTGATTAATCAAAATATATTGAAAGTGTTTTAAATTTAAAAAGTAAAATTATTGTAAAGCCGAATTTCTTAATAAGAAAATATAAGATATTTAGCTTAAGTTATCTTCAAATAGGTACCTTGGATTCTATTATTGTGACAATTGTATCCAATATCCAAGGTATGAAAAATCAACTTTAGCTTAAGTTCTCTTAAATTTGATTATGAAACCGGCCCTAAATTTTTTTATGCTGACATTTGTACCTACTAGATAAAAAATTTATCTAGAATATGGCAGTCCCATTAATAGCTAGGGATGTAGATTAATCTTATCAAGAGCTAGTGGGTTGATCTGGAAACTGATATATGTCTTGTTACAGATATGTTAAGTCAACTTAATATGTATTTTATAAAAATTATTTTCAAATTGTCAAAAGAGTGTTGCCTTTCTTGCAAGAAACAGAATATTTCTTTGGTATTGAATTGGTGTATCGAAGATATAGCCTTGACCAACTAATAGGTTTAGGTCTATAGGTACGTTTTTAGGTTATTTATATTAGCCAAAAAAACTGTTTCTTGGGAAAGTAGGACGCAGAGTAGGTTGCTTTATCAAGTAGAGGCTGAATATGGTTTGACTGAAGCAACACAAGAGATTTCAACAAAGGTGGCACCCCGACTTCCATGAATTTAAAATCGATTTAGCCTATAATTTAGTGCTGATTAAAGATTAATTTGTAACTATTAAAAGAAATTTGTACCCAAATTCATTTGGCCAGAATTTGCATGTGAAAAGTGGGTATGCTGAAATTAAATCAACTTAGTACCCCCACTTGCAACTGTGAGAAAATTATTCAGCCCATAATAAAGTACTAATTAAAGACTAATTTGTAACCACTAAAAAATCATTTAGTCTCGCACTCGCATTTAGCTATAATTCCCACTTGAAAAGTGGGGAAACAGGAATTGAATCGATTTGATCTACTTGCAGCCAGGGGTAATCTACTTAGATCATAATAGTGTACTAATTAAAGAGTAATTTGTACACATTAAAAAAAATTTGTACCCATTAAAAAAAATTGTACCCATCGAGGTACCTACCCATTAACTTCTATGCATAGTGGTCTCAGAAACGATAAGAGATACATAATAGGTTAAGTGGGAGCAAGGGTTTTTTGTTAAAAATTGTTAAAGATGGTCCTAACAAGACTAAACATGTTTCAAAAAACTGCTTGTGTCATTCTATAGAGGACAAGAATATGTTGTGAACAAGTATTTTTTATTTTCTCATAAAATCTAAAGTGTTTTTCAACATTTTAGTTTTCTTTATGTTTAATTGTGTATACTCTTTACATGTATCAATAACTTTGCTTACAGGTCCTTTGTTTGGACATTGTCCGAACAGGTTTCAACCAACACAATTTTAGCTGAAAAAACATATCTCCGCAAATAATAAAACCTATTATTTAAGAGGGGAGAAACCAATGTGGGACATTATAGAGCCTTGTCAAAAAAGCCAAACGGTTTGTGGCAAATAATGGACGATCTAGCGAAACACTCTATAATCGATTGCAACAAAATAAAAATGTAACCATTATTTATTATATATAAACAAAAATAGATAATATTTTTTAATAAATTCGACGATGTTTTTAATAAGAATAAGAATACTTACTTCTAATCATTAGGATAATCCAACTTTTCTTTTCTTGACCGTTAGAGATTTAACACAGATTGTTTTTCTTGGGTATATCGGTCACTTAATTACATATAAAAAAGGTTACATTTTTTTATACATATATATATATATATATATACAGGCTGATTCACTTAAGGAGGCTCACCATTGGGATATCAGTAATGGTAAGAGATACAGGGTGGCTCAAATTATAAAAAAGTTGCGCAATTTTATGATGAATATTTTGGTAAAAGCAAACCTGAAATATCTTTTTTAATTTCTGAAATATTCTGAAAAAACTGAAAATTTAGATTTTTTAATTTTTGCCGTAATTCATTTGTTTTTCAAGATAAGTTCATGAAATTCGGTTCCCAGGCATAAAATGCTCTATTGATTGCATTGGCGAAGTCAGATCACCTCTATCTCTTATTGTTTTTGGGAGACGATAGTCAACTTTTTTTTTTCTTATGGGCGCCATATTGGATTTTCATATTTTCAGGTAGCTCTTCTCATTCTCTTTACGATGATGTATCATTATGGGTAAATATAAATTATTAGGGTAATAGTAATAAAAAATTATTTTTGATTAGACTTCTATGAAATTAAACTAAAACAATTGCATGCTTTAGTTGTCAGTTCATTGATTATCAAAAGTGTGTATTCTAGCATCGTTGCACTAACTCGTTCATATTTGTATTGCTACTGTTACCATTAAAATGTTTTCAAACGACGAAAAAGCAGATACCTATGTATTCTATTTATATTCAGTGCAAAAGAAATTCTATAGCAGCTGAGCAGATGTATTTAAATATGTATCCCGAAAGGGAACAACCACATAGAACGTTGTTTGCAAAATTGGAAAGGAATTTGCGTAATTTTGAATCATTTACCAATAAATCCCGAGATAGACAAAGATTGAGGGACGAAGTAACAGTGGTAAATGTAATAGGTTTAGTTGCAGCAGATCCTCAAATTTCCACTAGACAAATACCAAGGCAGTTAGACATTCCACAATGTACTGTACACAGGATTATAAAAAAACAAAAATTTCGTCCCTATGAAATACATATTTCCCAAGCTCTGCACCCTGGTGACCAAGAAAGAAGAATACGGTTTTGTCAATGGTATCTCAATCAGTGTGAATTAGATAATAATTTTTCTACAAAAATATTGTGGTTTGATGAAAGCAGATTTACGAATTATGGAGTTTTTAATAGACAAAATTATCATTATTATGCATAAGAAAATCCTAAATTAAATAGACCTGTTAGACATCAAATTCGCTTTGGTATAAATATTTGGTGTGGAATTCTAGGAACTAGGATAATTGGACCTTATGTTTTTCAAGAGAATTTAAATGGGGAACGCTATCGCCAATTTTTGGAAAACACTCTTCCAGAATATTATTTAGATGATTTACCTCTTGCAATACTGGGAAATTTATATCTTCAGCAAGATGGTGCACCATCGCATAATGTTAGGAATGTAAAAAATTGCCGAATGCCGAACACTGATCGGGAATACGAAAAAGGTCTTTTCTCAAAAGACCGATGTCATAACAGCCCAATAAAAAAAAAATTATGACTATTACCCTAATAATTTATATTTACCCATAATGTGATACATCGTCGTAAAGAGAATGAGAAGAGCTATCTGAAAATATAAAAATCCAATATGGCGCCCATAATAAAAAAAAAAGTTGACTATCGTATCTCAAAAACAATAAGAGATAGAGGTGATCTGACTTCGCCAATGCAATCAATAGAGCATTTTATGCCTGGGAACCGAATTTCATGAACTTATCTTGAAAAACAAATGAATTACGGCAAAAA
This sequence comes from Pogonocherus hispidulus, assembly GCA_963924545.1. Taxonomy (NCBI): domain Eukaryota; kingdom Metazoa; phylum Arthropoda; class Insecta; order Coleoptera; family Cerambycidae; genus Pogonocherus; species Pogonocherus hispidulus. The sequence continues at coordinate 20,055,917 of OZ004696.1, forward strand.
TTAAAAAATCTAAATTTTTAGTTTTTTCAAAATATTTCAGAACCTAAAAAAGATATTTCAGGTTTGCTTTTACCAAAATATTCGTCATAAAATTGCGCAACTTTTTTGTAATTTGAGCCACCCTGTATCTCTTACCATTACTGATATCCCAATGGTGAGCCTCCTTAAGTGAATCAGCCTGTATATATATATATATTTCTGACGTTTCGGCTTTATTAGGCCATCTTCAGAGATTATTTATAGGATGTTTCATGTATTGTAACTAAATAAATTATAATAATTTTAAATTGTTTGAAACGATTATTGCGTTATTTTGCTGCATACATGTCAAAACCCTCAAACAACATGTATGCAGCAAAATAACGCAATAATCGTTTCAAACAATTTAAAATTATTATAATTTAGTTAGTTACAATACATGAAACATCCTATAAGTAATCTCTGAAGATGGCCTAATAAAGCCGAAACGTCAGAAATATATATATGTATAAAAAAATGTAACCTTTTTTATATGTAATTAAGTGACCGAAATACCCAAGAAAAACAATCTGTATTACGATAATCCTGTAAGTACCCTGAAGACCTGTATGGAAGAGGATAAGAGATAATACTATATTATTTACGACTCACTACGATAATTTTCTATAACTAAAACATTATAATAAATTGCTTTGCTCGAAAGTTAAAAGTTATACCTACCTACAGTATGAAATTAAAGATCCCAACCTTAAACATTTTTTCTGTATATTCGTGCTAAATAAATATGAGATGATCTCCCAAACAGTCGGAAAGTAATATAAAAGCTTATAAAAAGACTATAGGTAGTATCCTCCCTTTTCATGTTGGAATTATAGCTAAACGGTTATGGGTGCAAGTTTTTTAATGGTTATAAAATAATTTATAATTAGTACTTTGTTAATATATAAAATTAATTTTCCCCGGACTGCAAGTAGCAGTGTCAAATCAACTTAATTTCAGTTTCTCCAACTTCTCAAGTTGGAATTAACTATAGCTGAATGGTTATGGGTAGGTACAAATTAATATTTAATGTACACTGTTAAGGTCTGTTTAGATTTCCCCTAGCTGCAAATAGAAGAGTGGAATCGAATAAATTTCAGTTTTCCCACTTTTCAAGTTGGAATTATAGGTAAATAGGTAGTTATGGGTACAATTTTTTTTTAATGGGTACAAATTAGACTATTAGTACACTGTTATGGTCTAATTAGAATTGCCCAGCTGCAAATAGAGGTGTGAAATCGATGTAACTTCAGTTTTTCCACGTTTCAAGTTGGAATTAGCCAAATAGCTATGGGTACAATTTTTTTAATGGGTACAAGTTAGGCTTCAATTAGTACACTGTTATGGTCTAATTAGATTTCCCCTGGCTGCAAGTAGAGGTGCCAAACCAATTTAATTTCGGCTTCTTCACTTTTCAAGTGGGAATTATAGCTAAATGGTTATGGGTACAAATTAGTCTTTAATTAGTACACAATTTTGGTCTAATTATATTTCCTCTGGCTGCAAGTCGAGGTGTCAAATCGATTTAATTTCAGTTCTCCACTTTTCAAGTTGGAATTATTATAATAGCCAAATGGTTATGGGTACAAAATTTTTTTAATAGTTACAAATTAGTCTTTAATTAATACACAGTTATGATCTAATTAGATTTCCTCTGGCTGCTAGTAGAGTTGTCAAATCGATTTAATATTAAATAGGTATATATAATTTTGTAAGAGAAGCACTTCAAAGAGGAGAGATTATTTTGATGTACCTACCTATACTGAAGAATGACAAAAGCAGAGATTTTAACCAATAGATACATAGCGCAAGAAATGTGTCGAAGAACTAACTTTGAAATAATTTATTTTTTATTATGCTAATGTTTAGACTCGTGTTTAGATAAAAAGGGCCTGTACTGCACTGAACCTCGGGAATTATTAGCTTCTTCCCTAAAGGTTCAGGGACATAGCTCCGGTTAGCTCTGGGCTCAAGGCGGGGATTGGATTTTACTGTTAAGCTTACTTATAAAAAATTGGGCACCAGGTAATTTAAATGAGAAAAAAAAATATATGAAATTGTGAATGCGTGAAAGTAAGAACAAACAAATTACGTTAAGATAAAAGTATATATTACAAATTATATTTACAACTCAATTTATGTTAAATTGAAAAAAGACTCTACAGCCTGAAAGCGTTTATCAAAATTTTACAAAACAATTTTACTGGGCTGGGTTCACCAGTCTTCGGCCTACTTAAGGATTGATCTCACCCACTAGCCTCTCCTAGATTAATCCGGAACTCCTGAACAGGTCCCCGTCTAGCTAGACTTGCTGGGGTTGCATGGATGGATGTAAGTAAATCCCACGTAGCTAGGTTTCAGGCTCCAAAGGTGGAAACAGGCACATGTAAAAGATTGTATGATTAGCCCAGTCCCAGAGTCGTACAAAAAAATGATCCAGGAATTGGAATTTTGTAAACAATCAAACCGTAGAGCAACTATGTCTGAAGGACAGTATATAAAAATTGTAATAGAAAAAAGTAACTTATGACCAGTACTATATACTACAATAAAAATTACCAAAATTGCAGTAACAAAATTCGTAACTGTGCTACACAAAAAAACTGGTTAGCATAAAGGTGAAAATTTCTAATTCATACATGAGATTTTAAATGCAAAATTAACAATATCAAGTACAATGAAATAGAATTAAATTGAAAAAAAATTAATGTGAGAGGGTCTAGAATACCAGCAAGTAATCAAAAATAAAATTCCTGGATATAATAGATTCTGTAATTAGCAGACAAAATTTATAGTATATCAAAAATAACCATATGGTTATATACAAACGCACTAACCAACCCAGGCTCTTCACAGAGAACAGACCTTTGCATACAGGGTACAATTTTCTTTAATCATATTCAATTTATTAAGAAAATGAAATGTACTCACCTGTATGCAAAGTGCAGTTCCAATCTCGTGCATCCACCTCAAATATGTCCTAAGACGTTCCACATGGAATTGGATGGTTTACGAGAATATAAAGTAGATTCCTGGGAAGATTAAGCCAGCGTCTCAACAACTCTGCAAAAAAATAAAAAAATTCGGCAGAAAATTTACACCACGTGTAAACTAAATTTATTATCACTTATCTCGTGACAACAACAAAAATATACGATAATATCAATTAATGAGCTTATTACAGATAATACTCTATTATATCAGAACACCGATCACTAACAATAGCGATAATAATTCAAGATTTAAATGAAAGTAAAATTTAAGAACATGTGCTTTCAATAAGCGTAAAAATTGTCAACTTGCTCGTACTCTGTTGAAAACCAGACTCTCGAATTTTAAAAATGTCTTAATTTCCTGTCTGTTTTGCGTCCCTACCTTTTCATAAAAGTGACCAATCAGAAACACTTTAGAGGTAGACAACACATTACAATGTAGAGAGCATTTTGGGTTGCGGGTATTCAGGGAAAAACTATACGGATTTTTGATATTATTTTTAATCGTCCGGAAATATACTGCTCGTCATATACAAAGGAACAAAATGATTAAAATTTTGTTACAGTACTTAAATCTGTACATTATTTAATATATACTTCAACTGAAGACAAGACATATTTTAACCAACACAAACATTTGCATAAATAGAAGCGCAATAAGTGTGTTAAGAAACCAAAAATTAAATAATTTGTTTGTATTATATGTAGGTACTAATGTTTAGATTAAAGAGTGATGTTGGTGAAAACATGCAGATTATCTAATTTAGCTATCTGTGTGCAGCAACTATGATTGTTATTTGTGAATGTTGAATGTAATAGTCAAAAATTAAAATGTTTTTATTCATTGGTTGTTAAGAAATGCAAGAAAATAAAAATATACCTACCTATAACTTTATGAAAGCATTTATGGTCCGAACAGAGCATTGTCAGCAAACATATGGTTGATAAGTGCGCTCGCAAGAGCAACTTTTAAAGTTTAGAGGAACAGCTTTGATCGGTTATTCTCAAGGAGTAAACCGCGCTGGAATTTTGGTGTACAGCTCCCCGGAATTAGTGGAATTAGTATTGGAATTAGTACTGGAATTAGTGGAATTAGTACTGGAATTAATGGAATTAGTGGTATTAAAATGGTTTCGCTGTGTAATCTGGCAACTAGGGATACCGATACCCGTTAATTTTACTACCCGGGTACCCGTTTCCAATACCCGGTATTTACCCGATACCCGTTAATTACCCGCTACCCGTTAATAACCCGGTATACCCGTTAATTACCCGTTACCCGTTATTTACCCGTTACCCGCTATTTATCTATTATGCTATATCAACCCATAGCCATTCAACATAGCAAATATTTTCCGATTCATATCATATTTTATATCGCCAAACCTGCGCCAACGCCAAACCGCAAAAAAAACAAGTTGTCATATGAATATGAGTGACATAGAGGGCGACCGAGTGCAGGGGCTTAGAGGGTATTCGGGTATTTAATGGATTATCGGGTTTTTAACGGGTTATCGGGTCCTAAAATGGGAACCGGGTAGCGAGTCGTTATCGGGTACCCGGGTACCCGGGTACCCGTCGGCATCCCTACTGGCAACCATGTTTTTGTAAATAAACATTCTCGTAGAACAACCGGCAGCAAAGTATAGTCAAGATGTTCGGTTTTGTTGTGATCGTTCACTGACCACTGTTTATATATTATTGCACGTGGTCAATCACCCACGAAAAATTTTGAAAATATTAGGAGCCCTCAAATATTTTTTACATAAAATCAGTTTTTTCAGTTTCTCCCAGTTTTTTCTGTGACCAACCGTTTTCGATTCACACAACAAAATACTTTTTTTAAATCGAAATTATACATAGACATGGTCGAACAGTATATTTTTACGATTTTCAAAAATACAAGATACTTAATTGAGTGAAACCGTTAGAAGTACCTACTTGTTGGGAGTTCTGTTCGTATATTTTTTTTATTCTGAAAATTTTAGAATAGACACACAGTGGACCATGGCCTATTTAATAAAAATATTTTTAAAAGAGCTACACGTCTAATTACAGTGGAAGTCAATAGTAACTTCATTATTTTAAATGAAATGATGTATTTTTATTACATATTTAGATTCTATAAACTATTTTAAAGGGATTTTAATTAAGCATCCCTATACCTACTTAAATTCAACTATTTTTGAGATAATTCAATTTCTTTTATTATTTTGTATTTTACACTGTGATACCTTGAATTATCTTCTGTGGCCATTTTGAAAATGGAGAAGGTGATATTGACGTTATGAATAAATTGATACTTTCAACATTGCTAATTTATGTACAGGGTGTCCAAAATATAATTTTTTTTAGCGTAAATTTACACTGTCAAAACTAGATTTTTTTAAATACAATGCCCCATATTTCTATTAATTCAGTATTGCAGAATTTAGTTCTGCATTAACCTTTAATAGCATTTTCCAAGCTTTCTACTCCTTTGCTTTTATGGAATGTTTTTGGTGCACTTACCTAAAATTAAATATAAATCGTCATGATTTTTCTATAGATAACCAGCTATAAACATGGCAGTTCTAATTAATAGGGAGATTTTGAACCCCTTAAATTTGAGCTTATAGTTATCGTAATTGTTATACTGAGCATGTGCAGTGCCAAAATGGATACTCTTTTTGGCACTGTGCAATACTGTGCATGCTCAGTATAACGATAACGATGTGCTAAAATTTAAGCCTCTAATAAAGCCAGATATGCAATAAAAACACCATTTAATTGCAAATATCAAAGTTAGTGTCGACATCCGATATAACTGGAAGTGTAGCGACCAGGAATTAGGGGTATTAGTGGTATTATTTGGAATTAGTGTACAAGAACTTAAACCGCAGTTAGCCTCTCGGTTGGTCTAGAGCTTGTGCACTTAGTAAAACATATATTTTGCATTGTAAGTAAAACTGATAAAAGTAGGACAAGAATTGCAATTGACCGATATTCGGGTAGGTATATTTAAAAAATTCGATAATTCCTTTATTGCCAATAACCGAAGTTAAATAGATCAAAACCTGAAACAATAATTTTCACTTAATAAAGAACGGTCAGTCGATAGATAATCCTAAATCAGTTAGTTTTTTGTGGCATATCTTGATCACAAATTAATTTGTTATGGATATACCCATTATCAAAAAATATAGTGAAACAAATATATGCATTCAAGAATGGAATATTTCTAATTTATTGTCGCTAGATGTTGAGATTATTTATTTTGCTTCGACACACAGTGTAATTGGGGTCTTATTTATCAAGGAGATCAAAAAAAGAAGGATATAAAAACTATTTTTGTCCTATAAAACTTAAAATGGTGATCAAAGACTACCTTTTGGATTTGGTCTTTTATTCTGCTGGTGATATCCTTATGTGTATTAATAACAATATCTCTACCCCTAATTTTAATCACTAGGGTTGCCACCATTTACTTCTGGAATGAGGGTTGGGAGACGTCAAGACACACCTCATGTTAATCTCCCCCATTAAGGAATGTGTATAATACATTACATTTTCTAGGATGTGTGGCACAGTAGCCAACAATGACATAATAACCTTTTCTTATCATTTTCAGATTCAAAATGGTGGTCGGAGAGGCAATAAACAACATCATGGGTGGTATAGAAAATACAGGCAGTGTAAAACAACATAATCATAAGAAGAAGTTGCGACAAAGGTAATCTGATAAATAAAATATTTTTTGAGGTAAAATAATAATAGTATCTTTACTCCTCATTCTAATCACATCAACTAGTATAATAATTTTAGGGTTGTGTGGGCGAGGGGATGAAAATACAATACAACCAATATTAAAATAAAAGTTAGTATATTATAACACATTGCCATCACCTAGACCTACACATACATCTTAATGTCACATTTTCTAGATATCTAGAATATATACTACGGTCTAGAAGATGGCGATGTGCTGTGTTCCTTTGTGACTGTAACATCCTTAACTCTACCATATTGTGGTAACACCAGAAACAAAGAAGAATTACAATAAAATAACAGCATTTTAGTGCATAGTGCACAGCATAGTGTCTTTTGGGATTACACCACCTGTAAAATAACAAAAAGAGTGACTAATCTGATAGTATATTATATTTTCTATATGTGCACGTTAAAAAATGTGTACTATTAACATAATTTAGACTTGAATTGGAATCAGCATCAAGAGTGTATTCTGTGGAAAAGTATTCCACATACAAATTAATAATCTTCAGTCTGGAATTACCAGTACTTCATGAGAAACTGTGAATCTGTGAACATCGAATGCCTTTGAGAAGTGAGTGTAGATTACATCAATCACTGTCCCTCAAGAGTACTTCAAATGTATTCATGAAAAATAAGCATACCAATATTTGTATCTATAAAACATGGTATTGAGAAATGAATTACAATTATTATGGTCCTTAATGTATTAATTTGATTCATTGTAGTTTTTTTGGGATTATACTACCTGTAAAATAATAAAAAACAGGAAACTAGAAGTATTCAAATTAAATATTCAAAATGTAGTATCAAGGCAAAATGTATTAATGATGTTTTGTTATACCACTGATTATATAATTATTTCATACTCGTCACCACTAGACTTCATGAATTTTGTTTCCGTATTGTAAATAATGGAGTCGTACAGGAAAATTGTTTATATTTCATAAAATTTTGCATTTATAATGAAATAGTGTCCTTATATTCTTACTTCCTCATCATGGATGTAATAGAGTATTTTACAACCCCATACATAAAAACTAAATTCGTGGGGCATTCAAAACCTACCACACAACCCATCACAATAAATATACATTAAGGTTTTTTTTTATTTTTATAAATATAGTTGAGGGTTCTTCTTGTTTGCAGGTTTGATATCATAAAAAAATTAGGACAGGGTACATTTGGAAAAGTACAATTAGGAATAAACAAAGAGACTGGTCAAGAAGTAGCAATAAAAACCATAAAGAAATCAAAAATAGAATCAGATGCAGATTTAATTAGAATACGTAGAGAAATTCAAATTATGTCATCCGTTCAACATCCAAACATTATCCATATATATGAAGGTAATTTGTCAGTGTTACTCTATAGTAAAAGTTAAATGATAACTTCTAGAATAGTGCTATCTGATTTAAACATAAAGTGTAAGGTCGATAACAATAGTTTAAACCTCTGTATTGCTATTAAGAAAACACTGGAGCTTTATAGCATTTTACAAATGGTTACTAAACGAATAAATATTTAAATACAGGAAGCAACACCCTAAGCTAGGGCTAGTGCGATATCCCACACTGGTAGTGCAAACTGTTGTGTATATGTCTGCCGTTTGGTGGTAGGGGTGACTGACACTCTTGTGGTGATGGTGCATACACTTCTATCAATATACTTATTATATGCATAAAGGATGTCCTTGGTAACACATATCTATATACATGTAGCTTTAAGTTAAAACATTGTTTAAAGATTCTTTTATGATTCAATTTAATATTTTTTGAAATATTAATTTTTTCTATAAAATTTGACATAAAATCAGTTCAACAAAAAAATGTTTCTCAGTAACAATCAAAAACAGGAGTATAGAGACAAGAGAAGGCAAAAAACAGCAAAAAGTATTTTTTTATTCTAACTGTTAGATGTACAATGGAATTCCCATCCATTCATGTATATTGTTCCTATATTTAAAATGCATTGTTTTTCAGTTATGAATGTGGCTGGGTTACAACGTGGCTTGATCTGAGATACAGGCATTAAATCATTATAGTTAAAGTTTTTTATAAAGTAAGCAATTTGCCAACTACTTTTGGTGACAATACAAAGTGTGACAGGAGTAATTTTGACAAAACAAACTCGGTTCAGTAATTTTTATGGAAGCTTTGTCGATTATCTATCGAAAGTACATCCTATATCCTAAATCAAAACTTGTCATGTTTTTTTGTAAGATACTAAAAGGCAAATTAAATAATAATATAAAAAATCCAAAGGGGCAATGGCATATATATTTTTTTCATGAAAATAATAATGTCTACTTCGATTAAAGCCCTACAAAAAAATGTTGGTGTAGTTTGTTGTATTTTATGTATTTTAGATTTTAAAAATTTGATTTAATTATTATATTACGTTTTCAAATGAAAATAAACATTTACTCGGATAGAATTAAATTAAAATTAATAATAAGACTGTAGTTTGTAAAATGCTAATTTAGGAGTTAAATCCACACTGTTCGATACATATTATATGTCAATCTGTCTAGCAAGGTCATCCCAATGGGGTATGCTTTGTGATGTCAGCCTTTCTGGAACACTCTTAATCCGATTTATATATTATTTAGAGATAATATAAATCTGGATGATCAAATATTCAAAGGAACTGTCACTCCCATTTTCCTATAGTATGAATAAAATATTTATATCTTGGAGAGGTTTATATCAGATTTGTCTTCCAGAAACTGCATGTTTCATTTTTGTTATAGTTTAAGTAATATTCGGAGCAATATTGTTGACATTATGTTTTAGTATTTGAAAATAGAGAAAAAATGGTCTTGGTTATGGAATATGCAGCTGGTGGAGAACTGTATGATTATTTATCAGAGAGAAAGGTATTAGATGAAGAAGAAGCAAGAAGAATATTTAGACAGATTGCTACAGCATGTTATTACTGCCACAAGCATAAAATATGTCATCGTGATTTAAAATTAGAAAATATATTACTTGATGAAAATAATAATGCCAAGGTAACTTATACTTCTTCACTGGTCTATAACAGATTAAATATTATTCATATAAAAATGTTTTTAAAATTCTTCATTCATGAGCTATTATTACGGTAAAAAAATGGTAATGATACTGCACTTTCAGATAGCAGATTTTGGTCTGTCTAATGTTTTCGATGATCAACGATTGTTAAATACATTCTGTGGGTCCCCATTATATGCCTCTCCAGAAATAGTTAAAGGAACTCCTTATCAGGGACCAGAAGTTGATTGTTGGTCTTTAGGAGTTCTTCTGTATACACTTGTTTATGGGGCAATGCCTTTTGATGGAAGTAATTTTAAAAGACTGGTTAAGCAAATCTCACAAGGGGATTATTTTGAACCTTCAAAACCTAGTCGTAAGTTATATCTATATGTATAAATTTTGTATTCATTGAAAAATCTAGGAAGAACATCTATTTCATCATCAATATTTTAAATTTCAGCTGCATCTCCTTTAATAAGGGATATGTTGACTGTAAATCCTAAGAACCGTGCTGATATAGAGAAAATTTGTACCCACTGGTGGGTAAACGAGGGGTATAGTGAGAATTGCTTAGATATATCAGAAGAACTAGCTAATCAGACACCAGTAAGATTAGATGTCTTGTTGTCTTTGGCACCTCCTGCTCCACAACTAGAAAGTGATAAACTTATGGTAACTGGAGATGAGGATGCCAAAATTGAACCAATGGCACCAGCAAGATCTCAGTCTGTTGGAAGTTTAATGGATTTAGCTCATCCTGCTAAAAGGAGAATCATAGATTTGATCAATGAAGATAAAGTAACACCCAAAAGAAAATTAGAAACAACAGTAAGTACAGATAGGGCTAATCTTGATAAAAGAAAAGACAAAATAGTGAAAGAAAATACTGTAGCAGATATAACTGTGCATGGAACACTAAAAGATACATCAGTGGAGGATGCCAGTATGAGTGAAGTACCTTTAAATAAAAGTTCGACGCAGACACTCTCGAGAGAAATGGATGTAGAACAGACAGAAGTAATGGTTGATCCATCACTGCAGGGTGCAGCATGTACAGAAATTATAGAAGAATCTGAGAAAAAGAAACAATCCAAACTGAAAAAAACTCTATCCACTAGTGTCAGTAATAAGGTTTTAGAAGGTATTAGTGAAATACCAAGTCAAGAAAATGTTGCTTCTAGTCTAGATAAGGAAAATATACAAAAGGCAGCTCAAGAATCTCAGAAACCTTCAGTAAAGGAGGAGAAAACAGATACAAAACCAATAAAGAAGAAGATTATTAAGAAAAAAGTATTGACAGATAAAAATGAAAATGTCAAATCAGAAGCATCAGTTCCTAAACCAGAGAAGAAATCTGAAGAAAAAGAACAAGCAGAAGTAAAAGAACAAGAAGCAGAGCCTCCCAGTAAATCTATAGAAAGAAGAAAATCAAGAATATTTGAAGCCGCTGAAAAATTCCAAAATATGATGGCACCACCAGAAACTAAACCAATGCTTACTGAAAAACCAAAGAAAGTAATTATACCTGGAGTAAGCGTGGATGGCTACAAAAAGGAGTTTGAGAGGAAGGCTAGTTTAACTTCAACTTCACCACCAAGATTGAAAGGTGCCTTATCTAAGAAAAATTCATTTGATAGAAAAGCTGAAGAAGAAGTTGTACAAGAGAAAATTGAAGAGTGCAATTCAGAAACTAACAAGACTGATGACAGTGGAATGAAGGAACGTGTTAGAAATGCAGTAAATATTATTTCAAGTGCCTTGGATAAAGAGGGAACAAGAAAATCTAAGTCTAGACCATGTATGATGAGAAAACCACCTGTACCATTTGGAGTTAGTGGTCGCTCTGCTTCTGGAAATATTGGTATGATATCATCTCCTTTATCACCTCCAATAGGACCGAAACCATTTGTAAAACCAATATTTGACAAGCCTGAAGCAAAACAAGTCATAGATAAACAAGTAGAACCACCTATAGAAGAAAATAAAACTTCTTCTGCAGAGATTACTTTCAAATCTGCAACATTGCCAAGGAAAAAAACAAAAGCAGAAATACAATTGAATTATCCTATACCTAAATCTACTGCGATGGGATTTAAGACTGAAATGGCTCATAATATTCAAATAGGGCCTACGGAAAGAAGTGAAGTTATAGTTCCAGTTGCTGCAGGTACTAGGTAAGTTTCAACATCAATAGACCCAGATTGAAGATATTTTTCAGAATAAGTTTCCTTCCTCCTTTAAATTCCTTGGATAGACAGGCTCAATCCGGGTCTAAACCTAACCTTTGTTTCAACTTGTAATCAGGTGGTACATTATCATGTACTACGTTCAAGGTAGTACGTGATAATATTTAATATTTCATTAAAAAAGTTGATGCAATAAAAATTTTAGTTTAGGTAATATGTATTGTAAGAAAATATTATTTTCTCATGCTTCCCTGAAATTTAATGATCTTGGTTTGTGTATTGTAGATCAACTGCCGAGTCTAAACAGTTGCCGAAACATCCATCAAAAGAAAGAATAATACCAATAGCTTTTGAAAAGGAAAATAATCAAGAAGGTGTTCAGTCACCTCCGGCAAAACCACCTGTGTTAAAGGGTTTCCAGACTCAGAAGTCAAGTTCTCAAAGGTAAACTAAATAGTTTTTACAGGGTGAATATGGGGTAGAAAATTATAGCTAAACTAAAGATTTTTATGTAAATATAAATATTTGAAGTGATCGGAATGATTGACACACTAATTTTAAATTAAGTGTTTGCCTTACTTATTTTCAAAAAAATATATATATATATATTTTTGTTGTGATAAGTATTTGAAAATAAATAAGGGAGATACGGTGGTGTGTAGGCAAGAGGGGTGATACACTATAAACAGTAAAAACTTCACTAGACTAAGCACATAGTGATAGACATAAACGCACACCATAGAAATGGACAACCTCCCTTTTGAAAGTCTCAGGCTTGTGTAGAGGGAGAGTACATTTGGAAAAAATGGAGACACACAACCTTTCCAGGGAGAGATGCCATTTCTCCCCTGACGAGAATCAAACTTGCACCGCAATGCACCATTTTATTAGTCACAAGCCACCACCGGTCACCTAACCGACTGAGCTATAGACTCTGACTTCACTTTTGAACAGAGTGGTTAAATTTCCTGAAATAATTTACAAACGGTTGTATTTAAAGCCCATTAATAGGACTAAATCAATAGACTAAATAATAGATTCCATCGAGAAGGTATTTTATGATACCTCATTAAATAAGAATATATACCTCCTAGGCATAGGAGAAAGACTTGGGGCGACCTTCGATTCCCCGCGGGAATCGCTTTGCGGTTTCCGCTCGGAGGACATAGCTTAGAAACTTTGTTTGGCAACAGAATTTAGAGCGAGACAGAATTGGCGCGTTTTAATATAAATGAGTTATATACTTTTATATTTAAAAAAAATACGTTTGACTTGATATGTTCCTTAGTTTGACTAGAATCTTTCACCCATCATCATTTAACACCATATATATTTTATTTATTTAATGTAGTAATATCATTAGGAATAGCCTTTCAAGGCAGTCAACCCAGGAATCTGATAGTGAAACTACTGGTTCTACTGGTGAACCTATAAAGAAGTCACCTCGTGAATATATCATACCTATTGCAGTGGAAGGAGGAGGTTATGTAACACCTAGGGCAGGTAGTTTGGAACCTAGTGATACAGCTAGCACTACTAGTACAATGACGAATAAGAGCAAGACGAGGTTTGGAAGAGCTAGAAGAATGAAGTAAGTATTTAACAATTACCTGTTTTTATTTAAAATGACCTTATTTTTATAAGATTAGTTGTGGCGAATATTTAAGGTTAAGGATTTAAAGATGTTTGCTTAAAGAACACCATTAAGGAAATTTTTTATATATAAAAATTCAAAACAACTATTTCTTATAAATACACATTTTTTGTATAAATAAAAAACCAAAGTGATTAGTATTAAATCCATTTGATATAACTAAATCCATAGTAACTAAAACCAATCATAAACTGTATGAACCAAAGGGTATACAGTGATCTAAAAGTAAAAAACATGGATGTATACAGTTACCACAATAAAACATATACAGTTACCGCAATAGGCCGTATATGGAAGGGACATATAAAATAAACTACAGATTACTATAGGGAATTAAACCATCCTTAAATATCTGGGTTTGACCATAGAAATTATAAAAAATATAGAATGCCAATATCCATTACGTGCAGAACATGAGAAAACGTAACATAGGGAATTTTCTGGGAATTTTTCCACCACACCCATAGGTTACAACTCGGTAAGTATTGGTAGTGCTGAGTCAATATGGACATCAACTTCATGCCGATTGGGGATTTATTTTAAAATTAAGTGTTAGGTTTGATCCTGTGACATTTGTCAGCTGTCAGCCTGTGTTAGTGGTTTGTGTATTTGTTGTTTTTTCCGCTTTTTTGATAAATATTACCTTAATTTATGTTTTATTGTGTGAGATAAATGGCCTTTCTCAAATAAAATGATTTCGAATACGATCAATAGGTATTGACGGTTTTTAGAGTTATTATGGATATACTAATGAAACGACCAAGGGCAAAAACATACATTTTAATTATACATATAATGCAGTTTTGCAAGTATTATTTTTTGAAAATAACGTCTTTTAAATGGCCACCACGTTTTTCTAAACATTGCTGAAGACGTAATTGAAAATTTTCTGTAACTCCTAACAGCAGCTGCTGGTTTATCGCTCTGATTTCTTGAGTAATGTTGGTTTTTATAGCTCGTAGCGTTTGAGGCCTATTGTGAAAACCGTAGCCTTCAAATATCTCCATAGGAAAAAATCAGGACTGGTCAAATCTGGTGATCTAGGGGGCCATTTAAAATCACTATGTCGGGCTACAAGTCGTCCAGTAAAAAAATGTTGAAGCATCTCCTAATACCGTTAAGAAGTTACAGTCACTATACGACCATCGAAAAAGTATGGACCTAATATTCCGAATGCAGCCACATTGCACCATACGCTAACTTTTTGAGGTTGTTTGGCAGCCCAGTATCGACAATTTTGTTTATTCTCATATCGTGATAAGTGGAAATGCACCTCATCACACATCATTAAATGATTTAGAACATTTGAGTTCAGTAAATCAAGAAATGTCCTACAAAATTGTATTTGTGCTGCAAAATCTTGTGGTAAAATTTTATGAACAATTTGAATTTTTTACGGATGAAATAGTAGGTCTTTGTGTGTTTGAGCTTGGTTTCATGTATCTTAATAGCCTGCAAATGTGTCTGTTTTATGTCAATAGGTTGACCTGCATTCCTTCGGCGCTCAAGTGGGGTTTAAACCCTAAAAACTGTAACGTGTGCATGTATCGTGTGAAGGAATCGGTTTAGTTTAGTATTAAGGATTAAGTAGAGTTGTAAACTACAACCATAAGGTGCAGGACGTTGTTCTGCACACAAGCAGACTAGTTTGTTCACTATCACAAAAATTATATACAGTCCATTTAATTATACTATACCTAGTAAGTCAATGCAAGTGTTTTAATTCAATCAATCAACAGCGATGCTACCGCAGCTCGCTTTTCGTTAATAACGCGGAGAAATCCCACAGTACATGGTCCTACGATCCGGATAATTTGGTTCTACGATCTGGATAATTTGGTTCTACGATACGAAGTACAAGGTCCTAGTCGATCTGGATGGAATAATCTGGTTCTAGTGGTGCCGTATGGAATAATTTGATTCTTGTCAAGTCGCATGGAATAAGTTTGGTTCACGTCGTGCCAGACGAATTGGATAAATTTAGTTCATAGTGTGTTTGATAGTGAATAAAATCAGTGATAGTGAACGTCGATAGTCTCATCAAACGCAAGAGTTTTGGATTCAAAGAAGCTCTACACAAACGAAGCATTCAACACAAAGAAACACAAATCAGCAACAACGCAAATCAACGCAAAGAAACACAAATAAGAAGCTACACAAACGAAGCAATTAACGCAAAGAAACACAAATAAGACACTACTTAAACGAAGCAATCAATACAAACAAACACGAAGAAGCAACTACTTAAACGAATAATCAACACAAAGGTACACAAAGAAGCAACACATACACACTCGAGAGGTATATCTACACATAAGCAAGCAATACTGTAAGTCACTCTTCCTTTTATATACGTCCTAGTCTTAAGTAATTATCTCTGTTTGTTATCTGACATAGTACGGTTTTTATCTAAGCAAAATGACTGAACTCAACGAAAGCGACTTACCCGCTTTGATTTTAAGACGAGGTCAATTTAAGGGACAAGTTACACGTTTTCAAAATTTTCTAAATGCCTTTAACGCAGAAAACGCTGATCTACTAGAAATTGAAACGCGTTTTACTAGACTTGATGGGATTTTAGATAAATTTGAGGAAATTCAAAACAGCATCGAAGTGCTCTCAGGTGGAGTCGTTCAAAACGATGAACGAGAAGCCTTTGAGGGTGCTTTTTACAAGGTTAGTGCCACAGTTAGAGAGTTCTTACGGTCCAAGCAAAATAATGCGCAAAGCAACCAACTCGATGTAGTTATTCGCGAAATAAATATGCCTACGGGTACAACAGCAACCGTTAATACAAATGTAGACAATTTATTAGGTCAGGTAAAACTACCAAATGTTGACTTGCCAGAGTTTCAGGGATCATATGACGAATGGACAAGCTTTCATGACAATTTCGCTACACTAATACATGAAAATCAAAAATTATCAAACGTGCAAAAATTCTATTATTTAAGGTCATGTCTAAAGGGAGAGGCAGCTCAGGTAATACACTCTATGAAAATGACAAATAACAATTATGACATTGCATGCGGTATGTTGAAAGAACGGTACGAAAACAAAAAACGTATAATATATACACATATGAACGCTATTTTCGATTTGACGCCAGTAAAACACGAATCTTGTAGTCAATTGCGAAAATTATTAAACAATTTCAACAGAAATTTCCGCGCGTTGCAGGCTATAGGCCAACCCACGGATAAATGGGATACACCCATTATATGCACGATCATTTCAAAACTCGATTCTCAAACAAAAAGGGAATGGGAATATGTTATACGCAAAGATGATATAGATTCAATTACGACAACAAAATTAGTTGAATTCTTATTAGAACGGTGTCAGTTACTAGAAACTGTCGAATATAAAAACAAAAATATTCAAAATTCACGCGAACCAAAATCATACACTCATTTATCGGTAGGCAAAATTACATGCTCATTTTGTAGGGAAAGCCATTTCAATAATCAGTGTCAGAAATTTATTAAAATGTCTTCTTCTAATAAGCTAATAGAAGTCAAGAAAAATAAATTATGCACGAACTGTTTGAGACCCAACCATTTCGTGGCAAATTGTAAAGCTAGTTCTTGTAAACATTGCAATGGAAAACATCACTCTTTGCTACATATGTCTGAGAGTAATAAATCTCATGATGATAGAAATGACCACCCTATTGAAAATAGCAACCCAGGGGGGTCCCAAGAGGACACTGCTTTGACGCATACCACCCTTCTTACAGAAACAAAACAGACTTCACAGGTGTTGTTAGCTACAGCATCAGTAAATATTCTCAATTCCAATGGAAAAAGGGTACGTTGTCGCGCGCTCTTAGACAGCGGCTCACAGTCCAATTTTATTACGGGGTCTTTAGTACAAAAATTAAAGCTAAAAACCACACAACCACATATACCTGTAGCAGGTGTAAATAATGTATCGAGTCATATTTCAAGAAAAACGGAAGGATTTATATTCTCATTGGATAATAAATACAAAACGAAAGAAAACTTTTTGGTAGTTAATAGAATTACAGATAACTTGCCTCAAATATCCTTTGATATATCAGAATTAAATCTTCCTAAAAATATTCAGTTAGCGGACGAGAACATTAATGAAGCTACTCCTATTGATTTACTTTTAGGCGCGAGTTTATTCTTCGATATATTGTGCGTAGGTCAAATCAAACTGGGAAAAAACAAGCCGGTTGCTCAAAAAACCAAACTCGGTTGGATTATTTCGGGCAATCTACAATCTATAAAAAATATTAAACCACCTATTGTTTGCAATTTATCTATATCAGATCAATATTTACACGAACAAGTTAAACAATTTTGGACACTTGAAGAAGTAGGTGACAAGAATTGCTATTCTTGAGAAGAGCAAGAGTGTGAGCAGCATTTCACAAAGACATTCAAACGCGATACGAACGGGAGGTTTGAGGTTAGCTTGCCTTTTCGGGAGAACATAAAATCTCTAGGCGAATCTCAAAATACTGCAATTAACAGGTTCTTATCGCTAGAAAAACAATT
This sequence comes from Pogonocherus hispidulus, assembly GCA_963924545.1. NCBI lineage: Eukaryota > Metazoa > Arthropoda > Insecta > Coleoptera > Cerambycidae > Pogonocherus > Pogonocherus hispidulus. The sequence continues at coordinate 20,074,061 of OZ004696.1, forward strand.
GCAACGCGATATTAGTCTAAAAACACAATATACAAATTTTATGGCGGAATATGAAGCACTCGAACACATGTCGGTTATTGACACTTCTAATGATACAACAAATTCTTTGGAATATTATTTACCGCACCACGATGTAATTAAGGAACATAGCAAGACCACGAAGCTTAGGGTAGTATTTGACACATCATGTAAAACCAATTCGAGTTTATCGTTGAATGATGTTCTGAAGGTGAGTCCAACCATTCAAAACGATTTGTACTCCATTGCTATCAAAAACGATTTTTATATGGATGACTCAATTAGTGGGGCGGGTAACATAAGGGCAGCTGCAAAACTAAAAACAGAAATTTCAGAAATTCTTAGTTCTGCAGAGTTGTCTCTGCGGAAATGGTGTTCTAATCGAACCGAGTTACTCGATAACAAAAACTTAGGGGATTTACCAGAATACTACATTAGTAAGGATGAAAATATCAAGGCTTTAGGTTTAGTTTGGAATCCAAATTACGACACCTTTTCGTATTTGGTAAACTTATCAAGGGGGAACTTTATTACAAAACGTTTTATTCTATCTATCGTCGCTAAAATATTTGACCCTTTAGGGTTAATTGGGCCTGTAATAGTACAGGCTAAGCTTTTATTACAAATATTATGTCAAATACAAATTTCTAGGGATGAATCAATCCCATTTGACCTACACACCTCGTTCCAACTATTTTATGATCCATTAGCAGATTTAAATTCTATTAAAATACCGAGACAGGTTACCATACCTGAATATACAAAAATTGAGTTGGCCGGTGATCTATCATCTAAGGTATTTTTAAATTGTCTAAAACGCTTCACATCGAGGCTTATGTCGAAATATTTATAGCGATAATGGCACTAACTTTGTTGGTGCAAGTAATGAGCTAAAATCCATAGTTAAATCACTAGGAAATTCTATACAGTCTAGTGAAATTCGTAACTTTTTACTAGAAAATTCTATAGCATGGCATTTATACCTCCTTTTTCTCCACATCAAGGTGGATTGTGGGAATCTGCGATGCGTTCAGCCAAATTTAACTTAATTCGCGTGGTGGGAAATGCTCATCTAACTTATGAAGGGTTATACACAGTTCTATGTCAGATAGAAGCAGTACTCAATTCCCGACCTCTTATACCTATGACTCATGATCCCGAAGATCTTTCTGTTTTAACCCCTGCACACTTCCTTCTGGGTGACTCTCTCATGACCATACCTCAAGAAGACGTTTCGGAAATACCAGTAAACCGCTTGAAGTTACACGTTCGTTTGCAGCAAATTGTGCAGCACTTTTGGAGGCGATGGTCTGCTGAATATCTAACGTCACTTCAGCAGCGCGGAAAATGGAAAAAATCATTTCCTGGACTTATGGTCGGTGATTTGGTATTAATCAAGGATGATGACTCAGCTCCTCTTCAATGGAAGTTAGGACGTATTACTACACTTCACCCAGGAAAGGACGGAATCACTCGCGTTGTGAGTGTTTTAGTGCGCGGTGGAGTGGTCAAACGTAGTGTAGTTAAGGTGTATAAACTGCCCATAGACAGCAATGCTTAGAGAACTGAAATGGGATATTTACTATATACTATTGAACGATATTAGTTTAATTTAAATACCTAGTGACCCAAGATTGTATAATGTCACTATTTGCAGTAATTAGTGTCATATAACTCATAGATTTCTTTTATGCTTTATTTGAAAGCTAGGAGCTTCCAAGGCGGGCGGGATGTTTGAGCTTGGTTTCATGTATCTTAATAGCCTGCAAATGTGTCTGTTTTATGTCAATAGGTTGACCTGCATTCCTTCGGCGCTCAAGTGGGGTTTAAACCCTAAAAACTGTAACGTGTGCATGTATCGTGTGAAGGAATCGGTTTAGTTTAGTATTAAGGATTAAGTAGAGTTGTAAACTACAACCATAAGGTGCAGGACGTTGTTCTGCACACAAGCAGACTAGTTTGTTCACTATCACAAAAATTATATACAGTCCATTTAATTATACTATACCTAGTAAGTCAATGCAAGTGTTTTAATTCAATCAATCAACAGCGATGCTACCGCAGCTCGCTTTTCGTAAATAACGCGGAGAAATCCCACAGTACATTGTGTAAAATTCGAACCAAACTTCTTCGTGTAATGTTCAATGCCACTGCTTGACGTCTGGCTGAACGAGTTGAACTGCTTACTACAGCTTGCCCTACTCGATCTACTTTCTTTGGCATATGCACAGTTTTTTCCGAATCGACATTCATTTCGTACACTTCCATGATCACGAAACCTTGCAAAACAAAATTGTGTTGCGCAAAGGAATTCTACCACGCCTGGGAACACTATATTCACGCTGAAATTGTCGTTGCACTTCAATAACAGACTCCAATCGGTGATACGCCTTAACGCAAAAGCTGCATTGATTCTCTGGCCATGTATCCATGGCTACTAAACTGCATTACATAACGGTCATTTTAAGCGGTTGATTCTCCCCTCCACTTTACTCGTATTCGAATAGTGGCATTTCAAAAACTGTCAATTCCCATTGTGCCACCTTGTATAACCTGCCATTTAGTATTTATTTAAGCATGTTATTAGCTAAAAATTGCGAATGGGTGAATATTATGACAAAAATTCAAAGTGGTTGAAAATGTTCCAGGTAACATGGAAAATGACTTGAATTTCAAATTTCCCGTCCGGCAGCTAATGTGAAGCTAGCTGCTAATGTGACCATAGCTACCAATACAGCAAACCAAAGTTACTAGAGTTACGTATTCTTCATAGGATGCCCATTTTCAATCCACATAAAAGTATTCTATATTTTTTATAATTACTATGGGTTTGACACATCAGTCACCAGTTTTTTTTTAGCTTTTTCAAACTTTCAGAGTGAAAAAGATTAAATGCGTACTTTAATATCTTTATTGATGATTTTGGTTCATTATGAACATTATTAAGTTTGAAACTATGACTTTCTGAATTTCCATTTATAATGTTTAAAACTATTTTTTAAGTGAAGAAGTAAATCTATAATTGAAAATAAAAGTATTTTGAAATAAGTATTTCTTGAACATTTGTTTATTATATTGCTATTTTATAATTCTACTAAAACTTGTTATTAAGATTTTATTAAACATTTTGTTGTAACTCTAGTTCCCTCTTTAGTGATAGAGATTCTGAAGATGAGTCGTCTCCCTTCTCTACTTTACACCGACATGGTTCCATAGGCAGAGACAGTGACACTGAGGATTCTAAAAACTCTTTCCACATGCATCGACTTAGGTATGTGTAGCTCTACCCATAGATCTCTAAAATAACGATTTCAAAATGACAAATCTCTATATTATAGGAGCACACGTCCCAAGAAGAGTAATCTCGAACATAATGATTCTGTAAGTTCCGGGGAAGAAGACGATGATGATGGTTTTGAAATATTAACTGCAGAGAACTTATTCTCCACTCTTTTGTCGAGAGTGAGTTACTCCTTATATTAAAAAGTAATCATTTCTCATGACAAGTGTTTTAGGTACGTGATTTAACTCAAAGGTTAAATGTTGATGATGGAGTAAGACCTGGGTTTCCCAGTAGTCGTTTATTAAGCCATTTTGATCATGGAACCAATTTCTGGAATAGAATGGACCATCCATTAAGTAGGTAAGGCATATGACATTTTTCAGTAGTTGATTAGTTTAGAACATTCTATTAAATGAACAATATTAAAAGTCTTACATTCATCGTATATTTATAAAGTAATGACAGAACTTAATGGATTTGGTGTTGATTTACAACAAAACACGAGACAAGAGTCTTTTAGAAGAGTCTTAAAAATATGTGTGAAACTAAACTGTCTAAAATCTTCAGAAACGTTAATTTGATAATAAAAAAATCCCAGAATATTAGAAAAGTATGATTATGTTCCTCATAAAAGGAAAATTACCCCTAGCTAGAAGGCATTTTAGTCGTTTCTGTGCAGATAGTGGCAAGGTTTGTTAATATTTATCTAGTGATGAGTCGGATTTATTCCACTGGAAGTATTTCCATTTTTACCTATTAGCCAGCTAAGAAAAGTACATTTTTGCCGGCTAAAAATCATTTTTAGTCTAAATTACTGTCAAATCGCAACCTTGTGACAATTTACCTAAATTTACTAAATTCAGTCGGAGATTAGAGTAGGTATCTCTGAATTTAAAACCATTGTTTTTGAAAAATTTGTTTAGGTAAGGTATGACTTATCTCTATTTTTACGTTGATAAATAACTTTAAATTCGAAGGTTACTCTGTTGTTCCCTCTTGATTATTATGACTATACTTCGTGCGAGCGCGGAGTTTAACAGGATCGTACTAAGGTTACATATGGAAATATCAATAAATTATGACGCAATGTGCATATTATTATTACCAAATGCCACGAATAAGTCAAGGATATAATATCTATATAAATTAGGAAAATACCTACGTAAAAGTGACAACTCTTACCTGACAATCCTTAGTGTTCAGAGAAGGTTTCGCTGGCAAATTGGCGGTTGTTATAACATATTATCACGTGTTTCTCTAAGTGTTCTGGAGTGAAACGGCGACGTCTATCACTCAGTATTAATTTGTGCAGGGAAAAAGACCGTTCAACGTCTACTGAAGATAACGGGCAGTACGGAAAATGGTTGAGGCATGAACTGTACATTAGTATATTGGCTGGCAACTCCTGACAGGTCCCAGCTAACACTTTGCTTATGTTTTCCAAAATGGGATATCCTGTATTCCTTTTTAACATGTTTTGCATTTTTTCTTTTATTGCATTACCGACTGGACGTATATTACTGGTATCGCATATATTTTTCTGTACATCTTCCAATATGCGAAACTGTTCTTTTAACGGTAATCCATGTGTTTCCAATTTCGTGATTGCAGTAACTAAGAAACCATAGTGTTTATTAATGTAGTGTATGTCATCGCGAATACTTTGGTCCTTTAGTATGTCATGGAGTCTGTGTATGGCTCTGCTTTCATTTGGATTAAATCAACAAATAACATCGTTTATACCATCGAAATGTTTGGCATAATACCCTATGGCTTCTAACCAAGTACCCCATCTAGTTATAACTGGTTCAGGAGGCAGAGGTATGTCTGGTAGAACCTCCCTAAAAACATCCCTTCGTATAGGCGCCTTAATGAAAACCTTTTTGACGGTTGATATGAAAGTATTTACTAAAGGAAAACTTTCCCTTATTTTCTCTGCTACCCGATTGAGTGCATGAGCAGCACATGTAAAATGAACCATTTTCTTATATTTTTGGGATAAAATCTGTCCTGCTTTTAACATGTATGCGGCTGCGTCATTTAACATGACAAGGACTTTATCTGAAGAATCTTGATCGGGCCACATATATTCAAAACAATCAATAACAAAACTTATAATGGTCTCATGATTGGTTTTGTCCAGCACCTTAGAAGCCAATAGGTGGCTATCACTAGCAATGTCACTTTTTAACGCACCAATTAAAAAGTTGGCGACTGAACGCCTACAAGCATCAGTTGCTTCGTCTATAATAAAATACACAAAATTGTCCGCGATGTCTTCACGAATTGATGTCACTACATCGTTGTAAACCCGATCGACATATCTTAATCTTAACGTGCTTTCATGTGGCAGTTTTCGGTCAGTATATTTTTCTAAAAACGTACGTAATTTAGGGTTCTCTAGTTTGCTTAACGGAATATTACTTGCAAGAAAGGCTTCTGTAAGTTCATAGAAAAATTCCGAGTTATCAGCACTGGACGAGGCATGGCTCTTCAAATGTCTATTCACTTTAGTTTGGTCAGAAGAATTTATAATGCGATCACACACAGTACAAAACAAGTCACTTTCTTTAATGCGTATGTCCTTGTAATATTTAAGATCACTGTCAAACCACATTTGAAATACTTCACGTCTATTTCTTCTCTCCTTTGGCATCTTACTTGATTTACTTCTCTCATTAATAGTTATTGATAATAATATTAGTAAACGTTTATAGTATACACGGCGAATACGAGCACGCTAGAACGTAAAAGACGTAAAAGAGCAATTTATTTATGCGTCACCAACCGATTATTACAACGTTCCGTAAATAACTAAAAGTTATTTACGGACTGTCAGTCAGCTGGCAAGGCCAGTGACCTGAGTACGACTCTGTTAGACTCCGCGCTGTACGAAGTATAATTATGACATTTAAAATGACAGAAAAATTTACTGTAATTTTGTGGGAAGTTGTAAAAGGATGAATATTTCCAGATTTTTTTTTTGTGGCATGGTAATGATTCGAAATGAAAGTGTGTGATTGCAGATTGGTTCTTCTTTTTCTTTCTCCTGCAGGTCGGTTCCTCTATAGTGAGTCACAAAGCACTGGCCACATCTGAGCCTATTGTGAATCCCACCGATCTTCTAATTCCTTGCAGATTGGTTAGAAAAAGTGGGTGTGAAATTTTCAGTTGTAATCTCCCTAGTGATTGAATTACTTCCGGAAATTTTTCTGAGGACACGAATATTTTGAAAATTATTATTAAATTATTATTAATATATTTTGAGTGGCAGACAAGGGATAATTTTCTTAAAATATTCGTTACCTAGGAAAAATTTCCTTTATTAATTCAATCACAAGGGAGATTCGGTAAGAAAATTTCAAACCTATTTAAATTTTAGAAATGCTTAGAACCAAGAAAAATATTTGGAATTATTAGTAGACACTGTGGAAGTGAGGATCATTACAGAGGGTCGCACTAACCTATTCAATTACCTAAGTATAATAAAACCGCTGTCTTAAGTACTTTATAAATGATTGTTAACAAAGTTGAATGGCGCAGGAAAGTGAGGCGCAGGTAGAAAATAATTCGTTGGTATTAGTCGATAGCTGTTGTGCAGGTGTAATCCAGGCAAGTAACAGTCCATTCCCACGGCAATATTTTGTTTTTTGCAGGACTGTTTTAGGTGGCATCCCGTTTAGTGGCCAACAATATTTCAATAACATTGTTCACATAAGCACCCGGTTTGCGGGATCCTGCAAAATACCGATGCAGTTCCAAATTTTGCCATCTGGTTTGGTCACTGTTAATTGGATCCTGTTGTACTGTAAAAAAACTGTTCATTTCTACTGGCACATACATTTCAAGTAAGAGTATAGAGAGAGTTTTTTGGTATGAGCCACGATGATTGGGGTACCGCTTCTTGCCTGCAGTTCATCAAGAATCCTATAGAGAGCCGTTGTGTAGCGCGACGGCGACAAAATATGGGACCTGGAATTATTATCACTTGTAGAAAATAGCGTAACATGCGATAAAACTTTGGAAACATATGAAGTTAAAATTTGAGAACTGCCGCACTTCGTGAAATTTGTATCACGTTAAATGCAACCTCTTTTAGCTAGAAACCGCAAACACAACAACGAAAAAAACCATTGGACTGGTGTTTTATACTTAATGAAGTTTCTATCGTACTGCGATATAGCCACGGGAATCATGGTAACTGGAACGATGTTTACAGACTGATAAGATTTCCTTTACAAAGCAAGTGAATGTCACGTATGATTTGCGCCAATCGAAGTAATTTCTAGAAGTGGAATCAGCTACACAAGTACGAAAGAAACTTCATCAAATGTTAGGAGGCCAATCCAGAATTTAGTACCCTTTTCTGCATCGACCGACTTTTACAGAAACAGCAGGTCAATTTTGTTGCGTCCGGACTTCATCAAGGGGCTCCCATTACTTTGATATGCCCTCGTTACTTCTGTAAACACGGAATGTTCGTTTTCTTTGTAAATGTGGATATTGCCTGAAAGAAGATATCGTTTAACTCGGGCTCGTATGGAACACATTTTACTGATATATTAGTATTACACCTCAACACCATCCACAGAATGTATGAAGTGAAAATGTATGCACCTGCGCAACCTTTGAAAAGTTTTGTCAATTAACATCTAGTATTAGTGAGAAAAAGGTAACAGTGTTTATGTTGTTAGTTGCCCGGGTTACACCTGCCAAACAACTATCGACAAACAGCAAGGCATAATTTTCTACCCATCACCTTGCTCCATTTAACTTTATTAACAAGCATTTATAAGGTAAGACGACAATTTATTATAAGTAGGTAATTGAATGGGCAAGTGCGACCCTGTAATGATACTCACTTCCGCGATGTCAATTTACTAGTAAATTTGCTTTACTTAGGTTTTGGCTAAAGTTGTGAAATTAGGTAAAAGTAATTTAATATGAAAATTACGAACCCAGTTTACACGTTTTATTTTATTTTGTTACATCCCTTATTTAATTTCATTTTGAGTTATTAAACACATTCGTACATATAATTATTCTCTTTTTAATAATCCAGTTTATATAATATTTAAATTAAAATAAATTTAATAGTTATTTAATAACTACTTTAAGTGTCCCATAAATTCTGTAATATTCTAGATAAAATTCCCAAATTTTCTATTATTTGTGAACACAACTTTATTAGATTTAAATTATTATCAATTCAAATGAGCTGTAGAGTTGCTAGTTTTCCCTAAAGTTTTTGTTTTGTCATCGCTCATAGGTTATTATCATCATAAACACATGAAATAATGATTACCTTATTTGGATCTACACAATATGTTAAGTAATGATTTATAATTTTGTGATTCTTTCCAAGCACCCAGTGCATAATAACATATAGAAGGAAAATTAAAAAAATAATGTAAGTTTAGCGTTGGATAGTAAGTCGTAGAATAGTCACTAGCGACCTTTAGAATATATTGATATAAGTAACATAAATTGTCATACAAAAGTGTTGAATGAAAAAATGCAGATATAACTACACTATTTATTATTACTGGATTGAATCACACTTGATGTAAAGAAAATTATATATTAAATTGTTAGTATCACAATAGTAGTTTTAGTTGCACTTGTTCAGTGAGAAATGCAAGAAAATTTAAATATATCTATATATTTTTTATTTTTTATCTTTAGGCATTCATCTCTAGGAAGAACATTCAGTCGTGACAGGCCTGTCATAACAAACAGCTCCACTGGAAGTACCTTTGGCGTGCCTTGGAGAAGGAGTGTGAGTCGAGATTTAGCATCAGACATCGATAGTGTTTTTAAGAATTCAAATTCTACAGGACCCCGGCCAACAGGAGGTAATTGCCTTATTTAATATCCCTTTTTTTAGTAGTTTTGTGTTGTGATACAGATTTTTTTTTCCGAAAATATCTGTATTTGCAATGTCTATAGTAATTGTCGTAGTTCTATGTTATTTTTTTTTTTGCTCGTTGTAGAACCTAGAACATTTTTGAAACCACTTTTTAAACCTCACTTTCCTTATAGAAGTTTTTTGTATTTTTGAATTTTATATTTCCGAGACAATAATATTAAGATATTAGTAATTACTTACTGTAGAAAAGGGTTCCACAGTTTTTTACTGTTACAGTAATTCACAATCTTTTTGGCATATGGGAGATGCTGCTCTTTAATTTTGGCAATATTTTGTATACTTGTAATTTTATACCTACTGTTATGCTTTACATTAAAAAAATATTATCTATATTATGCCAATGCTATTAAAAATTAGCCAACAAAGTCACTTTAATGGTTCAATTAAATTTGTTGAACCTACAAATAATACATCATTTAATACAAATAAGAATTTCAGTCACATTTTCTATATCCATAAAAGGGCAATTAAGACTTTTTCTCAGAGAGAGTTCTATTAAGTTGTAGCATAGTTGTCAGAAAATTCAAATGTAGTCAATAAACAATTGACTAAATTTATCATACACTGCTAAAGTACTCTCAAAATGGAGAAACAATGAACTAGAACAGGCAAGAAATTTCACGGATCATGGGTAACTTGATTTAGGGAATATTAAGTAAGAAAATTTGATTCATCTTTGTATATTGAATGTGAATTCGTTTCACAACTTCCTATCAAAATGATTGTGAATGAATTATATTAATTTACTGAGAATATTGGAATTTTTGCGTGGTGCATTTATTTCATCAGGTTGCCTCTTTCTACAGTAGTTGTTATTTATTAAAATAAATATGAGCATATTTTGATGTATTTTTATTGTATCAATTTATAATATTGTTATTAAAATAAAATAACAGATTAACATACTAAAAAGATAACTTACTAACCATATGTATGATCTGTTCAAACATCATATTTTTTAGAGTAAGTAACTTACTGTTTTTCAATTTAAGCAGTATATGAGGACAATCTATTAGATTTTTAATTTTTCATGTTAATTCCTTCAATCTGTAAAAGAAATAGTTATAGATTGGTATTTTTTAACCCATATATATATATATATATCTTAAAATACTTTTCTAATTTATTCCAATAAAGTTCTTAGTGGAAAGTTTATTGATATTTGCAACAAAAGTATAATTTTACAAAAGTAAAAAACTTTTTTTATGAAACTAAATCATCTATTTATAAGAAGTTGCTAAATATTAAATTAGTGGAGTGTCTTCAAGCTGGTTAAAATAATTTTGAAATTTCATACTTGTGGTAAATAACAAGAATTTGAATCCTTTGAAAAAGCCAAAAAGTAAAACGAAATATTTATCGTTTTAAATTCAAAATTAATTTACTTTAGCCTTATCTATGTTACACTGATTATTGTTTTTCAAATATGCCACACTGGAATGTACTAATCTAGTGTAGTACCAGTTAGAAATCTAAATTGTTGTTTGAAATCTAGTTATTTATAAATTGGTACACATTTGCATTATAATATACGTTTTAAATATATTTTACATAGATTCCATTCAAGACATGCAGTAAAACAGTTTTTTATAATCTAAATATGCACTAGTAAAAAGGAGCTATGTGCAAAAATTTAGTAGGATATCAGAAATATATTTATAGTCGTGTTGGAGCGGCTTGTCTTGTTTTTGGCCCACAAACTATCGTCGGGTTTTATTTGTAGAATTTTGTATTATAAAAATGTAGTAAATTGCTTTGAATGTGTAGATGATAATATTTATATTGCTGATAACATTATAATTTTAATTATTCTTCAGATATCAGCTATACCTAAAGAGGGTATACAGGGTGAGTCATTGTCGTTAGTATGTGGACATGTTACGAGTCGGTTACTAAAAATGTTATAAAAAAAATTACATACAGAGTGTGTCGAATTTTAATGAATAGATTTCTAAATTATTTTCTATTATACAGGGATCCCTGATGAGGAAAACACTTAAAATTAATTAAATTAATCTTTCAGAGAAATTTTTTGTCAAAACACCTTTTATAGTAGGTAGTGTGTAGGAATGTAAGATCCATCTGACACGAGACTTAATTTAGCACTGAATTCAGTACTCAAATTGCGCGCGCAGATTTAGCGGACTTGGATGCTAGAAATTAGAAAATGTTCTAATTTCTAGCATCCAAGTCCGCTAAATCTGTGCGTGCCATCCTACTGACATTGATTCATTCTGTATATATAACTAAGTTAAATTGTTAAATTGCTATTTCATACTTATATCAAGCTTCAGTAAATCTGAAGAAAAACGAATTAATATTTAATAATAAACTGTTTTGCTGACTTATTTTAATAAATGTTTGGCTTTTAAACATATTTCAGTGGTTAGTTAATTTAAATCTTCTACTAGTACTTTGCCACAATCAAATCTTCTCCTTTTTCTGTTGTAATAAATTTTAATTTTATGCAGTTTGATGTGTTGCCCCCTCAATACATTTTCTTATATTTACAAATGAGCCTGTTCTGTTGTTTCTCGTGCTTAAATCATTTTTCCACTTTATGTTATCAATAATCACAAATTTTTAATCTTGTCGTTCATGAGATGACAAAATATTGTAAGAGACTTTTGTATTTACAAAGTATTTACACTCTTTAGAAGTTCCATGCATAAAAGAAAGTCAGATAATTTTTAGTGGCTTTCAAAGGGCAGTGCTTTTGTATTTAACAGTTGTTAACTTAATTATGACATTTCTGGTTTTACATTTATGTGTATATAACCATTCACGGTGACTAATAATTGACTGATTATCACCCCAAAATGAAACAATAAACCAAAATTTCCGCTGCTTTATGATATTCGATCAAACGTTATAAAACTATTGTAACTCTCCAGCATTTTCAATGACACATTTTTTTAATTATTTAGGACCAATTGGGAGTCAGAGAGCATTTCGGTATTTTGTTTTAGACAGAGACTTTTAAGCAGGAAAAATACCTTGCAGCCATTACAAGTATGTACTCCATGGAATGATTTTTACTTCTGATTCCCTAAAAGTATTATCATTTATAAACGTTTGTGCTACTTGTGTTAAGCAAAAAATATATTACTAATTTTATTATGCAAATTTTAATTTATACATTTATGATTATATTGCAAAGGTAGGAAAAAGTGGCAAAAAATAAATTTTACAAACCACTCAAAGATTTTTGTAAAAATATTATTTGAGTGTCATCTTGATCTATAATCTATATGTATATAAAACTAAATAAGACAATTTATTGAGGAGTGCTTATGTAGATTAGATATAAATTATCTGTATATAGTTTCTCTGACAGATAGCTATAAATAAGAATAAAAGTAATAGCATGTAACATATCTAAGGTTACCAAAAAGTATATTTTCACAGAATCAGAGCTCATTAAGCTGCTGGATATTATACGTGTCGAATTTTGTTGGAATTTCACAATATTTTGTTTTCTGTGGACTTTCTTTGGGAAATAACATTAATCTGTTAGTTTTTTTAGATAAATTGAAAAGTATCTAGATTATTTCCGAGTTATAAATAACATTTTTGTAGGCTTTTTGGCAATGCCTTTCTCGGTAAGATATAGGAGAATGTTCATGCAAATGTTTGTATTTTTTTTTTGTTTTCTAAATAAGTATATAGTTTCATGAAACAGTCTACTTCTGAATCTGGTTTGCATTATATTAATTTATTTACAGAATACCAGAAGAAAATTTGATATTGTGAAATATAGTTACCAGTAGCTTAATAAACTCTGGAGATTCTAAAACATCGAGTTGTTCAAAATTTTCAAAACTAGGTTTTGTTTAATATCCATATAAAATAAAATAGCGGTGGTAAGATAAAACTAGAAAAATACATCAGGATATGCGGAATATGGGCATCTTTGAGCATGGCCGTGACGGTGTTGTGTGGTTGCAGCGCGAGTGCGTGTTACGGTGCATGTGCCCTGCGGACCAGCCACACAGAAGGGCACCCACTAACTGCCTGCTGGCTACCTGCTACAACACAGACTCGGTAGGCTGCATGCACAACTAATTCATCCCCCATTTCACTCATCCAATAATTGACCAATTGCGAGAGACTATAGGTTTAATCATAAAATAATTACAAGTCTACTACTACTTAATTTTTGTTCACTGGTAATTTGATGGACTAAACTTATTTTGCTAATTTCACAATTTTCCAAAAAATGTGTTAATGTTTAACAACACATTTTCCTGTAATAAAATATGTTAATATAAATTTATATTAGTATGAAATGCAGGACAAATAGTTCAGATTTAATTCTACAATACACTAATTATAGTTTTAATCCAATTTTATTATTATTTTAATCCTTTAAACTAAATATTTTATATCTAAACACATCAGTTTTCACAAGGATCGGGTACTGCATCCTATAGTAAATTATTCACATTACATTGTCCAGAAAATAGCAATTTTTTTACTTTTATTCATACATTTATTTTCATCCGGCGACTACAGTACAGTTTTAGGTATATTTTAATTAATTGTTAATTTTGATAACATTAATATTTAGCAGTAAATCAAAAGTATGACTCCATTAAGATATACAGTAAAAATTTTTTTAACCGGCTCACTAATTGCACAACTTTTCTATTTGCTATTTTGAAAAATCAAAATCTGTTTCCAAACTGAAATTTCTCGATGATTCCAAATATGGCTTCAAAGTTTCCCCAGATGTCATTTTTGACAGATATGACGCCATCTTGGATTTTTTAAATAGTAACTAGGAATACATACCACCATTTGGAAGACCCCTTCAAGCTGACTTCAAAAATATATCATTATGGGCAGTTCGCGATTTACATTGCGACAAACTTATTGAATGTCGATTATTTTTTTAAATATTGTATATATAAATATAATTATAATTTATATTGCACCGTTGGTGCAAACTGCCCATAATGATATATTTTTGAAGTCAGCTCGAAGGGTCTTTCAAATGGTGGCAAAGTATTCCTTCGTTGCCATTCAAAAAAATCCAAGATGGTCATATCTGTCAAAAATGACATCTGGGGAAACTTTTGAAGCCATATTTGGAATCATCGGGAAATTTTAGTTTGGAAACAGCTTTTAATTTTTTAAAATAGCAAATAGAAAAGTTGTGCAATTAGTTAGCCAAGTGAGCCAGTTAAAAAAATGTCGCCTTACAAGATTATATGTTGCCAGCTAATAGAATAATAATATGTCAGCCTCATCTCTCATACAGGTTTTAGACTTGTGAGCTAATCCTTGTGATTAGAATATGGGGTATCCACCCCATATTATTACAGTAAATCTTGGTTATAATGTACCAGAACAGATCATAAAAATCTATACGTTATATCGAAAGTTATTAAAAAAATTAAATATATATGCTTACATTTTTTGTTTTTATTAATAATTTAGAAAAAATAAATGTAACGAAAGCAACAACAAAATAATAAAATATTTCATTTTTAAAACAAAAACACATAACTCTTAAAATATACATATGTATTATTTTATGTGTACATATAATAACTTGGGTTGATTGAATCATTGAGTGACCAAGTTTTATATGGTCATTCAATAATTAACATAGCTCAAAAATTTATTATAAAGAATTTTGAAATAAAATACAGGTCTGCTAGTTCCAACTAAAAACAGCGGCAACATTTACGGATTCAAAGGCTGCATTTTATATATTGTCGCCGCGCCGTGCAATACACACCAATGCTGAGATAAAAAAAAAAGTAGTTTATATTTGCTCTTTTCGAACCTGGCAATTTGGTACTTTTTATCAGAAGTACGTAATAACAAAGTACATTATAAAAATTATTTTTGTATTGAGTGTTCATAATAACGGCCAGAACTTTTTGTTTGGTACATTATAACCGTGGGTTTTACTCTATCACCTATTTTCACGTTCTATTTATTTAATGATTTTCTTCTATCCACAAAGGATTTATATAATACTCTTTTATTGTGGGTTACTTAATATTTTTTTTTACTTTCTGATCATACAAACATATTTCTTCATCCTATTGGCGAGTTTGGGTTTAATTTAACTTTTTTTATTTAGTTTATTATTTAGCTATTTTGTATTTGAGTTTTCATTCTTACATATAAAAGGTAAGTTTGTTTAAAATTTTAATTTTATATCTACATTTTGTTTATAATGTATAACTTTGAGTCTGCCATTCTTCCAAAAATTGAAATTGTAGATGATTTTCTTTCGAATTGATATTTTCATTTGTTCTTGTCCAATGACAGTTTGCTATCTTCGTAATTGGGATTGCTGCTAAGAACAGAGTTATATCTTCTGCCTTATCCAAAAGGGAGATAAATTTTGAAATTAATAGGGAATCTGATTTGCAATATGTACTTGAAAGAAACTAGTTACAAACATAGGTATTTTTTAACGTAGTAGACTAATGTATCAATTAAATCATGCTTGATCAAAACTGTATAGTTGTCGCTTTAAATTTAAATAAACCAGTAAATATGTAATTAGTTATGAAATAATGGTAAAGATAATGTCTTTATGCAATTGGTCTTTTGTTAACATATTTCATAGTCTTCT
Organism: Pogonocherus hispidulus; assembly: GCA_963924545.1. Taxonomy (NCBI): domain Eukaryota; kingdom Metazoa; phylum Arthropoda; class Insecta; order Coleoptera; family Cerambycidae; genus Pogonocherus; species Pogonocherus hispidulus. Next base: position 20,089,889 of record OZ004696.1, read on the forward strand.
TAACATTAGAACAAATGATCTTACTTTTATATCAAATGCCTTCAAGCATGTAGAGCAAGTAAATTTTTGGCTTTACGCCAATCCGTTAAATTAATTCTTGATACAGGGCCAGTCCTAGATATTATGCCACCCTAGGCAAGGTACTGTGATGCAGCCTCTTTGTCTTCATATTCGTATAAATATTAACTATAAACATGAGATCATTTGTCCATAAGTATAAAACACAGTTGGTAAACATTTTCATATTATTTAGGTATATCTGTTGCATCGACCATCATTTTAGTTTCTTAAATTCTTTACTTTTAAAATTATTTTTTTAGTTAGTAGCTTCCTATTGATTATGGTTGTTGAGTAAAATTAATTTTCAATTTACTACAAGAAGAATAATCAATCTTGAAAGGGGTTGGAACCTTTGGTGTGTAGATAACACTGACGTAGATTTCCACCTAACACCAAAACACTATACTGCACTCAACGCGCGTTTCGCCAACCAAGTTGGCATCATCTAGAGATGATTAAAACTCCACTTAGTTTTAATCATCTCCAGATAATTTGATGCCAACTTGGTTGGCTAAACGCGAGTAAAGTGCGGTATAGTGTGTTGGTGTTATGTGGAAAACTACGTCAGTGTTAAGAATAGTCAAAATTGATTTTTAAACACGTATACCGAAAATCCCAATATTTTAATCAGAGTTTCGGTTCAACGAGTGCGATTGGTTGTTAATGTTTGACTACCCAATGGACGATACAAAATCCGAATCCTGGTAAAAATCTTGAATTTACGGTATACGGTTTAAATATAACCTTTGATAAAGAAATTTCTATTTGCCATGAGAATGCGTAAAATTCTCAATTTTTTTACCTAAGATACCTTATTTATACCTAAGACAAACAAAATTTTGAAATAGTATCAGTTTAAATATAGGTATATCTTTATATATTTTTTTTTCTTAATATTCAATTCCTTTTTATAATATAATGTGTATAGTTTCGATGTTGCATTAAAAAGAACATTATATCACATTTGATAATAAAACTTAATTTTTTTTATGTTGGGAAAACCTGTAATTTTGTTTTACATTGCCAGTGATATGAAGAGTTGTTAAATTTGTCCAAGATCATGATTAAAACTAAAATTATTTAGTGGCAGATTAACATTATATCTTTTCTTGGATTGAAAATCCTGTATAACTATTATGGACTATACCTCGTTATACTTAATAGTAAAACCCTTGTATATTTCATAAACTTTTACCTATTAAAGTGGAATCAATGGAATTGACAGACTATTTATTATGTACAGAGTGATTCTTTGAGAATAGAATTCCTCCTTTATTGCAATGATTTGTTTTGCTTTACACATGTATATTTGCAAAAATAAGTGGGCCCACTGTGTTTCAAGTGAGGTTAATTCGCCTGTTATTTCTAAATCAGACTAGACTACTAAAAAAAAAAAAAAGAAATTTAACATGGCTGTTTATCTCTAGATAGACATCTAGTTGATAATCTTCAGGCCAGACCCCACATAGAACTGAATTAGTCTACATTTAGCATTACAATAGGAGCTCTGACGCCAACCAGTTAAATTCACGATATTTAGTAATCATTCCCTGCATTTTACAACGGTTTCAGTTTCACCGCCATACAACTGTTTCACATTTCTCCTATATTAAATCTGCCCATAAATCTGCTGACGTTTTTAATATGCAATCAGTACTGCAACCCCACTGTATAAATGGCTGCCAACCTAATATTACTTACATGTTTAATAAACATATTTAATTAATAAGACATATTGTTTGATAATCATGAAGATCTTTATAGTATGTCTAGTAGTTCGGTTTTCACTTATAATTACACAAGAGGTTTGTATTTTACCGGATAAATTTGGATTGTTTAATGAGAAACTGTTGCCAAGCAATTAGACGAGAAAGACTGTCAACTATTAAAAACGCGACACCGAAGGTGGAGCTTTTTAAGTTGACAGTTTTTCGAGTCAAATTCCTAAAGGAAACAGTTTAGAATTTAAACAATACAAATTTATCCGGTATCAATACATCGAGTGTAATTCGGGAGGACAATTTAATGAATAAGAAATTTAGAAACATATGAATGCAAACTTTATTTATGAAAAATAAACACATTTTTATTTGTGGATCACCGAATCGATTCATTGTTAGTGTTTAATAATTCAATAACTTGTTGATAGAAATGTCAAACTATTTATTTTGGCAACAAACGCTGCGATAATTGATTAAAAAATGAATAAGTGAAAAAACCACTAGTACATTTGTCACTGTAAAAGTTGCAGGTAACTTTTGTCGCTGTCAAAGTGACAATTGCACTGTGGCATATGCAATTTTTTATATATAAATTAAATTGTCAAAATAATTTACTATGCGAAGAGAAATATGAATGAATTTTTAGTAAGTAGCACATTGCTCATAAGAACACAACCTATTTAATAAAATTAATTTGAATTTGATAGTTTTACCTTTTATAAAATTAACAAATTAACAACTCTTCTCTCAATTTGCAAATTTTCCTTGAATAATACATTCAGTGGGGCACTATTACACAGTGTGTGTCAGAAGTCTACTTCTACTAACTTTTGGGCCAACTGTTAGAGTTCCAACAAAATTCAGGTTGAATTATAACGAGTCATGGTTTAGTATAGTGGAATTCTTTTATAAATTTAAAGCCAGTATTATTTGAAAGATATTTCAATTCTCTACACTATTTTGAAAAATAAAACTGCAGTTAATAATTTTCTAGTTATAACTATTTCTATCAATATAATATAGTCTAATAAGGTGCTGTAACTTATAGACTCATAGCCCATATGAAGGGCCTGCTCTCTCGACAGATTTAAGTCTATTGGATTTTGTGGAATATATTACTGCAAATTCAAAGTGTTTATTACTCAGAATCCTTTGGACTTGTGGGATAGGATAATTGATGAACGTGCATCTGTCACTTGGCATTATTTTCAATATGCACCAGGAGATTTCCAGTAGATTTTTTTTGATACTGATATTTGATATTGATTTTTTGCTTCATTGGGAAGGTTATCTGTCTGTGGTTTTACAAGATATGTATACTGTAATATACACATGAGAGATAGGAATGTAATACAACAAATATAGTACACAAGATGAAAAGTATTTCATTTCCAAAATTTCTTTTGATTTTACTACAGGGTTTGAACTAAAACCCTGGGAATTGTGCCACTGCCTCTTAGAATTTTTAACTACACTAAATAACTATGAAGAAATAAATAGTAGATTTTGGAATTTACTAAATGTATTTTTATTATGTAATAAATCCATACTTAATAGGATTTATTATTTATTTATTATGACTATGATTATGATCCAATCTAACCATTTTAGTTAAGCATTTTGGGAGTAATTTAAAATTATTTGATATAGGCTGTGGAATTTGAAATTAATTTTGTTGGATCAGTACCTACATTTCTCATCTCTCCCAAAATATTTCCAAACAAAAAATAATTTGAAACCTCTACATAAATCTGTGTACTTTAAATATCTTACAAAATTTTATTTTAACATATTTTCCTCAAATAATGTGAATTTGATACAATTCAGCTTACCAATCAGTTTCTTTACGCTGCAAAACATTTTCCTCATAACTTTATCTTTAGGCTTCCTTTGGCTTGTGACTATAGTTTCGTGAACAAAGCTGTCAAACAACATATTCTTACTCTAATTTTCAAGCTTCAATGACTTCATTAGGAAATTTGCCTCAACTAAATACAATATCAGCATAGTACGATATTAGATATTTGAATGCTTAGTTAGGATAATTTAATATAAGCTACGAGTATAAAATGTGATATTATGGACTTGGGCAGTTTATCATAACCATTCTAATTCAAAACTCCTAGTTTGCAAGCTATCGGTTAAATTATCTACATTAAGTTGCCACTGAAATAGCAGCCTTTGCTATCAGAGTTTCTAAAATCATTATTGGTGGTTTATAATGATTAAGCAGACTAAATAGGATCAACATGACTAATATGCTGTCTTTAATTTCATTATGGATTGTTTTACGTTAGTGGTGTTGTAACACCATCTTTTTGATTTGGTGAATACAATCATCTATGCCTGGAATGCATTTTTCTGTTTTCTGAGTGCAATTTGTTTAAAAAATGTACCTTTTACCATATTTAGTGAATATATTTCCATACCTACTATACCTGCCCACTATTTCCACACCTCTAGTAAATGTATATCAAGCTACGTTCTACCTTTTTAAACAATGCTGGAAGCACTGTATATATGAGTTACATTCCCACTTGTAGCTTAACTTTGTGTATTTCCACTTCTAATGTGCTGTTCTTTATATTTATATTTCAACCGTCTCCACATTTTTAGTCTTTACTTTATTCATTTCAAGTGACCTGGGTCCATAAATAATTTTGAGGATTGTGGCAACATTTATTCAAAAAACAGTTGTACAAAATCAGTATATCAACATATCAATATCTACAAATTTGTGAACCTTCGTAACTGCCAATTAGAAGCTTAGCAGTCCCCTAAATAAAATATATGTAGCCAGATATATTATCAACTTAAAAAGTATTTTCCATTCTTAATGGAATGTAATAGAGATAATAGGTATTCTTGTATTTAAAATCTTATGTTGTATGTGTGAAGCAGTTCACAGTACATGTGTTATTATATTTATGATCAGTTGATCTATAGGTATTTCAGACTTAATAACTTTTATTTGCAATTGAATCTTAGAGTGGTATGACTTACTCTAAAGTCTAAAGTAAGTACTAATTTTAGTATTTTTAGAAATTGGTAAATTGTCTATAAATTCCATAAAATAAATACATTTTTATTTTTTAAAAAGGAAGATACATTTTTATTTTTTAAAAAAGGAAGTTGATTTGGGTAATTTAATAACTCAACTAAATACATACCTACTCATTTTCTACTGCTAATATACTCATTATCGACATTTTATATTTTGGGATTTATATATTACTATTAAATTAAGTACAGTAGACTCCCGATTATCCGAAACCCGATTATGCGAACTCCGCATTATCCGAAACGACACATGAACCGGATTATCCGAAATGATTCTCGCTATGCCTCCGCATTATCCGAAATTTATGAAATATGTATGTAAATATATATCACCAATTACCTCTTTCTTGAATTTATGAATATGAATATGTATTACCATTATAGAATGCAGATTATTGGTTATTTTATTATATATTATTTATCCCGTAGGTACATACGAGTATATGTATGTATTACATATGATGTATAGCTAGCATTTATTCTATACATCTATAAAAGAATATGTAGTTACTTCTTCCTGTGTATGTACATATTTAAATACATATTTATATATTTGTTTTTTTGTTTAATATGTATGTATTTAAATTGAAATTTAACAAACATAATATGTACTTACATCATGTTAATGATTTTCCTCCGCATTATCCGAAATTTCGATTATCCGAAATCGGTCCGGTCCACATTATTTCGGATAATCGAGAGTCTACTGTAACATGAAAACTCATATAATTGTAAACAACCAGCAACATTTTCACTTTACTAATACTGTTACTTACTCGTAATTCAGGGGGAAAATTATTTTATTGAAGTTAATATGTTTTGTTAATTAAGTTATGTGCTTAATTAAATTTATTTTAAATGGTTTGTGCAACAGATACTTAATGTGTGGGCCCCCATAACACATCATTGTATATTTATCTCATCTATCCTTCTCATTTTTATTTCTGTGGCAACTAATTCAACTCAATCATATGTTAAAAACAAATGTTTAAAGCGTACATTTATAACTTTCATTTGGTTAAACACGAAGTAAAAGTTTATTATGTTGTGATATATTTAAGTTCTAAATAATGGAAGGTACATTAAGGCACTGTAGAGATGTATTTGAACAATGTTAACCTCTTAAATAATAGTACTTTTTTACCATGAATGCACCTTGGGCCATTGGTGTCCATTTATCAACATTGGTTATTTAAGCAAAGTTGTGTATTTTCCACTGCTCTGTAATATCACATCTTTGATTGTGAAAATGTTGTTTCCATTCACGTCATAAGTAACAACTTATAATTTATAATTGGATATTTCCGTAAATTTATATATATATTTTATCTCAGGGATATGGATATAAAAGTTTGTGTGTAGTGTTGTTAAAGTTTATGAAATTATAGAATTTAAAGGATTTAATGAAATATCTTAATTTCTTTTTTTGCTTTAATTTTGGGAAATTCCAGGAAATTTATTAAGTTTTTCAATTGTTTCAACTAGGTTTCAATTATCTGTATTTAAAAAAAAAATGTTTCAAAAAGTATCGTATACAGGGCGCCCTATTTCTTGACCCGTTGCATGGGTAACTTTTTTATTAGTAGAGATACAAAAACGCTTAAATGAGCAAATTAGTGCAGTTTCGTATTATTAATTCTACGGTAAGGCGAAAAATTATATACGGGGGAAGGTTGAAAAGTTATTGACAAAAAACGAAAAATCCAACTTTTCTATTATCTCTCGTAGCTCGTTCATTTGAAGAGTTAGAGAAAAATGCTTCACATGTTTTTTGCAGTATTTTTCATGTAAAATGACATGCACTTGCTACTTCTTATATATCTCTTAAAATGGTTGAGAATCACAGTAAAATATATTTTTTTTAAATGTAATGGATAGGTGGCTGTGACATTAACCGAAAGTCCCCTTTTTTCTCTTTCAGATGATATAACATAGTCCATATTTTATCCTTACAAAAGTAATAATAATCGTTGTTTTTAAAGAAAGTTTATTGTCACATCAAGAATGCTATGGATTATGGAACAAAAGAATGTTTTGAGAACAGAAATTATTAATTAATTAATTATATTGAAGTAAATGTTCGAAATGACCACCATCCTGTTGGATACATAGTAAGCAACGTTTCTGGATACTTCTTAAAACATTATTTATTGTATGTCCATGTATGCTTCTAATTGCATCTTGAATCCTGACTTTTAGATCCTCTATATCTAGAGGAGCTGTCACATAAACTTTATCTTTCAATATTTCAATAACCCCCAAAGAAAGAAATCTAAGGGGGTCAAATCAGGTGTTCGCGCTGGCCAGTCGATATCCATTCTATTTCCTATAACATTATCAAACTGTTCATGTAAATATTGTTTTACCTCGCGGGAATTATGCGCAGGTGCTCCATCGTGTTGGAAGTATTTAAGATTTCTAAAAATATGAAGTGGTAATTCATTTAAATATTCCTCTGTTAGAGTATTCCTTAGAAAATGAAGGTAATTATTCGCATTCAAATTATCTTCGTAAAAATATGGGCCAATAATTTTGCCACAAAAAATTCCACACCACACATTTATCCCAAATTGACGTTGATTTCTTCTTTCAGAAACAAGATGTGGATTTTTTCGGCACCACATTATGTTATTATGGCGGTTAAAAATACCATTGTTGGTAAATCTACTTTCATCACTGAATAAAATCTTTTTCCAGAAGTCTAGATCCTCTTCGCATTTTGAAATGTACCATCGACAAAATGTCATCCTTCTTTGATTATCAGCTGGATATAAAGTATATTGCATATGGAATAATGATAAGGCTTTAAATTGTTACCTTTTAAAATAGCTCTTACAGTTTCCTTGCAAGTGTTGCAGTGATGTGCAATTTCTGCAGTTGAAGAATCAGGTTTAAAATTTACATAAGCCAAAACATTTATTTCAGTGTCTTCATTGAAGTTTCTTTCGTCCTTAGGCTTTGAAAAAGAACCGTATAATCGTATATTATTTTCCAGCTGTCTAAATATTCTATGATGGGGTTGTCTTCGTTCCATGTAAGTTTCAAAATAAAGATTCGCTGCAGCTTGTGCATCTCGATTTTGGTTATAATAACAAAATAGCATATCATTTTTCTCTTCGTTGGTGTACATATTTGCAACACTATTATTTTGTATGCAGTATTAATAATAAACAATAAACTACTTAACAAAAACTAAAAATGTCACTTATGATCTGTCAATAATTAAGTGCCAACTAGACGTTTTTAAAAATATCAGGAATCTTATTTTTTGTTTTATTTCCATAGCATTCTTGATGTGACAATAAACTTTCTTTAAAAACAACGATTATTATTACTTTTGTAAGGATAAAATATGGACTATGTTATATCATCTGAAAGAGAAAAAAGGGGACTTTCGGTTAATGTCACAGCCACCTATCCATTACATTTAAAAAAAATATATTTTACTGTGATTCTCAACCATTTTAAGAGATATATAAAAAGTAGCAAGTGCATGTCATTTTACATGAAAAATACTGCAAAAAACATGTGAAGCATTTTTCTCTAACTCTTCAAATGAACGAGCTACGAGGGATAATAGAAAAGTTGGATTTTTCGTTTTTTGTCAATAACTTTTCAACCTTCCCCCGTATATAATTTTTCGCCTTACCGTAGAATTACTAATACGAAACTGCACTAATTTGCTCATTTAAGCGTTTTTGTATCTCTACTAATAAAAAAGTTACCCATGCAACGGGTCAAGAAATAGGGCGCCCTGTATATGTACTTAATAGTTTAGAACATATCGCTAGACTAAACTTCAGAAATATTGAGTGCTAAATCTAAAATTAATAAATAAATAATACTATTCTTGGTTATGTATATTGATTAAGTAATAGATAAAGTATTTTGATACACTCAAACCATATTTAATCATAAGTAACATTTGCAGCATTAAAGAAATATTACTTTGCTCAAAGAGCAATACATATCTTACAAGTTATATTGCAAGTTTTATCATTTGAATGGGCGAGGGAACCTATTTACACCATTGTAGTATGCAGAATATTTCAGATATAAAATTTTTAAATGAATTTATGTGGAGTAAATGAAAAAAATACAATATGGAATTGTCAGTTTGGCCATATTTTTTATGAACATTCTGGCAATATTAGGAATTTGGGTTAGCCCTCTGAATTTTTAGAACAGTTTTAATTAATTTTTGTATGTGTATTATGAAAAAATGTATTATTAATTTCAAATATAAATCTGTAACAATATACTTGAAACATTAACTCGTTGAAAAGTTTTAAGTTATCTATAACTCGAAAAACCTTAGATTACAAAATTTATAATTACGAAATAAATAATAATTAAATGGTTAGGGTCGTAAAAGTAAAAAGATTTTATTATGATTAGCATTTAAAATAAAATTGTGCCTATCCTAAACCTAACTTTAAGCGTTAACATAAAGTATTTATTAAGATATACAACCTAGTGGAGTTGAGATTTTAATCTCCGAATTTCTCTGGTAGTACACAAAATTTCTAAACAAAATTTGGTATTACGTAACTACTTGATAGCCACTTCTATATAGAACAAGAATTAAAATGATTCATAGTTTTCTTCAAAAATAAGTATGCAAAAATCTTGATTCCACTTGCACTTGTTATTAAATCCCTCAGTTTATGCTTCGTCTTCAGTTATTACAGTTTGTTTATCATCAGTATCTCAATTTCACTAGAAACTTATAAATTGTACAGACATAATATATAATATATTATATAATAATAATAATAATAATAATAATAATAAAATACGTACAAACAACTTATTGTTCTATATTCCTACATTGAGTTATTGTCTAATTAGAATCCTACCGCATGAGCTAGTGCATTCTCGTTTTTGTTTAATTATTTTTTATACTAATTTTTGTTGTTTTGTGTTTTTCTTTCAAGCTGCAGCAGATGTTTTGTGCCAAAATTCACTAACATGTTAAGGTAGGTTCAATATATTTTTGTGCTAGTTTGTTATAGCATGTAATCATATTTGTCGTTTTAAAACTTGGAAGTAATTAAAATATGTTTTTTCTATAAATTTGCTGGATAAATTTTCCTTACAACAAATTAAGATTGGTGATTCCAATTACGATTTTTTTAGATATTCATTTAAGTATCAAATTAATTTCTTCTAAGTATGATGTCAAATGTTATAAGCTAGGAACTTATGGGATTATATTCTTCCAGATGATGTGTTGGAGAAGGAAAACCTTAATTTAGCAGACCTCGATTTAAAAAAATTGAAGCTATCTGAAGAAGATGCTTTGGCTTTGTCTTATTTAACACCAGGCTTATCAAGAAGAATTCAGAAACAGTTGCTTTCACAGTTAGCTCCATCTGAAGTAAGGATGTTACAAAGAACACTATCATCTCGCACTTCAGATGACTCATTAAAACCATCTACTTCTATAAAATCTCTAGATAGAATGTCATCAACCCTACCAAGACGTTTTTCACTTGAAAATAACCGTAACTCTGGCAAAGAAGATAACACAAAAAGGAATGAATTAATTAGATCAAAGGAGTCAAATATAAGATCACCAAAGTCATTTCTACCCATTAAAAATAATCGAGAAGAGTACACTCCTTATGAATTTAATATAAGATCAGCTAGCATTGGTTCTGAACCAAGAGGTGATATCAAATTCTCTTGTCGTAGACCTAAAATAACCAAATCATTATCAGTAAGAGAACCTAAAGGATATATTTCCAAACGCGACTTCCAAAGTCCTGAGTCTAGTTTATCAGAAAGCTTATCATCCTCATATAGAAATACCACAGATAGTATTGAAAGCAGTTCAAAAGGTTTATCTGATTCATCTGCATCGCGACCATATTCGAAGTACTCATCAGAGTCTTCCTACAATAGGTATTCGCCAAACAAGTCTTCTGATTCTACACCATCTTTTCTACCAAGTTCAACAGATTCTAATAAGACTGATATAAAAAAACCGTCCAGTAATACTCGGAGGGTATCCCGATTTTTAAGGCCAGATTTTTTCGAACCTCCAAAAGAAGAAAACGTTTATTTGAAAGAGAAAAAAGAAAGAGAAATGGAGACACAAAAAGTATTAAAAGAAATTCGAGACAAAAGAAAAGGTAGACTAAACTTACGACGAGAGAGATCAGCTTGTAGAGAAAAACAACTGTTAAATGATCAAATCATTAACGATGACTTTAACAAGAAGAAGGATGAATCTATTAAAGAAACAGAGAAATTACTCACCAATGTTTCTAATAGTATTAAAAATTTAGAAGACAATGTTAAAAATATCCATGATTATGTAAATGTTCCGGTCCCTGTGGAGAACACAATTGTGAAAACTAAAGAAGTCATACCAAAAAGTTTACAAAACCATGATTATGTTAATACAGCAAAAGTTTTACATGACTATGTAAATGTGAAGGCTGCTGGAGATACGGTTCCCATGGCGAAAAAGGAAAAAGTTTCACGGATTGCTCGACCTAAAAGTTACCCATCTGATAATAATAATATAGTGAAAGAAAAGACTGATAATATAGAGAACGAAAAACTGAAAGTGTCACCAGAAAAAGAGTCAAAAATAACAAAATTGCGCAGAGGTTTTAACCGTCAGTCAAAAGAAAAAACAAAAGAAAATAAAAATTTTACAAACAAGAATATTAATGAAGAGGATAAGGGGCATAAAAATAAGTTGTTACAGTCTATAGAAAAAAAAATCGAAAAATTCCGCTCAACGAATAATTCGAACAGTAAAAATCCAGAAGACATTAAAGCATTACAGGAAAAAAAATCTTCTGTAGAAAGTGCTATAAGACGTTTACGTGAGCAGAGTTTACCAAGAAATTTAGAACAATGTACAGAATCTGGTCTAATAAAGAGAGCTGTGTCAGTGGAAGACTTACCTTCTGGTTCAAAACCTCTGCAGGCATCAAGAAAGTCTGTTACGAAAATATTAGGATTATTTAAAAAATATGAAGAGCAGGAAGATAAACAAAAAGAAAAGGTTTTAAAAAAGAGCAAGAATAATGAAAATGGAAAAAACAAGCCTAGTGCAAAAGAAAGTGATAAAAATACTGAAGCTGTGATTAAAAATAATGATGATGTTAAGAAAGTCAATTCTAAAGAAATGAATTCAAGCGTTAAGGTTGAGAACTTGCAAACTGATTCTAGTCAATCAGAAAAAATAGATAATGAACGGCCTCGTTCTTTACTTTTTGACAAAGTAAAGCATTTTCGAAACATATACAATGGTGCTAAAAGTGATACAGTTTTACACAATGAAAAAGAGTCAAAAGTTAAATCAAAACTACCTGTTAACTCCTTTAGACGTAGCTTAAATCTAGATAATGCACCTGAAACCTCAAAATTCTGTAAAAACTCAAGCAAGAGTAACATATCTGACACTGATTCTGAACAAAGATCTGATAGAAAAAATCTAAAATTAGATTTTTCTCAAATCTCCAGCAAGAGCAAACCTTTAGTAGTAATAGATACAGTGGATACAGAAAATGAAAGAGATAATCGAAATTCCCTTACCACCACAGATGACAGTTCGACAATGTTATCACCGGGGGATGATTATTTAAGTTGTGACTCGTGGTCTGTATGTTCAGATTTCCAACACACAAATGACTTGACATCTCCTGTTTCTCCTAATGGTCATATTTATTCAGGTGATGAAAATGAATCTGTTATCGACAGAATTCGTAGGAAAAGTTTTTACACAAGGTTTAACGAAAAAAAGAAGCCAAGAAGATCTAGTACCACTCATAATTACCAAGATCTTGATTTAAACTATAGGTCACCAACAGATTATTGTTCATTAGATCGCAGGCATTATAATTATAGATCACCTGTTTCACATAGATCTGGTTATACATCTTCTATACCAGAACCTAGTAAAGATTACAAATACAGTAGAAATTCATCATTATTAAATGATTATGTTAATGTACCTAAACGATATCAAACTTACAGTTCAAAGATTGGTAGGCCAGCTTCTTGTATATATTCTGATTCTGAAGATAACACTTTGGATGATTTGCTCTCAACTGCTAAATCTAGAAAGTAAGTAGCTATTTGTATTTGTGTTATGGATCTGAATATTTAAAATGTATATAATTATTTCAAGTTGTTAGAATAATCATTGATAATTCATTAAATATAATGGAACAATATGTACTGAATTGAAAGGGTAGAAACTAAAAGATTCACATTTCATCTGAATTTGTGAAGTATAAGGTTAATGTATACATATTTTCATTTAGTCTTAGAATGCAGGCTGTATAAATTTAAGGGTTCGCCATTGGTAACTTTTTATCACTGGAAATAGGTCTGAAAAACAGTAATTTAATTTCCTGTATAGTGTTAACTGATTGATTTAACAATGCACGCAACTAAGTGGTATGAGGATTTTTTTATACATTGTATTTTTTAAGAAGAAAGCCTAATCTTGATATTTTTTTTCTATATGCAAGTAGCTGTTAAGTGGTTACATAGTTCCGTCACAAAGTATTTCCAAAAATCTAGAATATTGGATATAAAGAGTGACCCATTTTTAACGTGTTAACGATAAATAGTGTGGTACAAATTTTTTTCAAGGAAAACGGTTAACAATTTTTTTATTTTTAATCTGACTGTGCCACTGGATTTAGAATACTCTCGAATGGGTGTGACCGAAATTTAACATGATTTAACATTTTACATGATGATATGATTCATAACATAATGTAAATTCTAATTATGCAATATTTGTTTTAGAAATCCATATATATTTTTTTTAATTTCAGCCACACCCATTTGAGAGTATCCTAAATCCAGTCCGATTAAAAATAAAAAAACTGTTAACCGTTTCAATCTTTTTTTTTTAATTTTTGGCTTTGAAAAAGATGTGAAGTAGGGTGTGAAATTTGGCACCATAGTTATTGCAGTTCTAACATTTAATATCATCCAACAAATATGAATTTTAAAGAGATGCCTCGCTTTCAAAAGCCACTCTAATATATACAGGTGTTTTTGCGCATTATGCACTTTTCAGTTTTTCGCTATTCGCTAAGAAATTTATTTTGGTTTAGGAATATTGTTATATTGTATCTATGAGGTATGATTGCTTTTTGTGAGTGGATATACGCTTTTTTCAAGTTTAAGTTGACTGAGGTGCTTTTTGAATGAGTATGGTGTGATAAATGGAACCCTATACACAACTCTCGCCGACATGATAAATGGAACCATATACACTTATTTTTGTTCCCACATTCTTTAAACTTCTAAAGCTAGTTGTTGAAATTTTTCTTTTCTGTATATTTTTTAGCTATATCTTTGTCAGAAGTAATTGCCACATCAATGAAGTAGGTGATGTCTTCATTTTATATTGAAGTGTTATATCTGATCTATTATGAGCTACCATTTTATCAGTTGGTATAGTTAGGTCCCAGTATAATTTATAATATTTGTTTTCTATTATAATTAGTGGTGAATATTGATAGATTTTAGATTACATCGCGGGGCTATTGCCTGGTAAACAATTCCAACCACTGCATTATGCCTATTAGTATATTGGACACCTGCTAGTAGTTTACATCCCGATGTTATATGTTCTATTGTTTTAGTAAATGGGTGATAAGTTAACATGTCCGGATTGTAAAGCCTTTTATGTAAGTCAGACTGATCACACATATTAGATATTTGGAGCAGCACTACCACTTCTTTAGATTTGAAAAAACTGATTGAACCTTTTCTAATCATAAGTTAGAGTCTGGTCACTTTTTTCCAAATTTAGACAAAGTAAATATTAATACACAAGACAAAAATTCTAAATAAAATTTACTAGAATTTGTAGAAATTTTTAAATCCAGCCGAGTTATCGGAGTTATCTTTTTAACGACCCGGTATACTTTTCACTCCTCACTCTTTGATGTATTTCAATTATAAACATAATTTTAGTTGTTAATTTTCGCGTAATTTCAGATCATATCGTAAGTAATAAACTTAACCTTTAAATTTAGGTATAGATAGAAACTTCCAGTTGCGTGCAGTCCTTGGAAGCGATGTAAGCACCGCTTGTCTTGCTTTCATAAGATACCAAGAATGTTTGTTTTGTTTGTGTTATTTATTTATTTCTAATTTTTAAACCAAATCCGTCCGACCCTGGCTGCCCAGAGAAAGCGCCATTACATGGCACATAATCGAAGGCATTCAGGCCGAAGATCTTTGGTATTTGTCAAGAAGGAAAAATGTCTTAAGATATTTAAAATCTTAATAAAAACTTGTTTGTAATAATTGCACTTTTTATATTTCATTTTCTCCATTTTTCATTTTTTACATGATAAACAAACAAATGATTTAAAAAAAAATTTTAGACAGTACATTTTTTTACTTCAAAACATGCCCTGGCACTTCCCCTCACATGAATATCTTTATGCACGCCACTGGAAAATCAACTTTTGTTAATTTCTTTTGAATTGTTTGAAAATGGCATATTAAGTGTTGCAACTTTAGCAACAATCAATTACAGTTAAAAAATCATAAGATAAAGTGTTATATACATAGTAAAAATATATATATCACATACCATGTTACTACCGGGATATCAAAAATTATCTTGGTCAAGGGTGGTTGTGGAATGTAAAACGTGTGTCTTACTTTAAGTTTTTGAATATGTTTTGTTGTGTCAGAATCTGTTTTGTTGTGTCAGAATCTGTCAAGTCATTGTGCTGAAATAAAATAAGACACACATTTTACATTCCACAACCACCCTTGACCAAGATAATTTTTGATATCCCGGTATATACATACTAACAAATTGTTAATATTGTATTACTAATAATCTTGACTTATCCATAGACCTTCTAAAAGATATAGAATATACCTAGAATCTTATTGTCATTAAAGGACAGGGTTGCTTGACTTGAAGCGTTATTTTGTATGCCGATTGGTTTATTTATGTGTAGATTTTAATTTCCTTGCGTACCTTAGTAGTACATTCCTTATTTCGCTTCTATCGAGATTTTTTTATTTTGAATAAAAAAAGACATTACATTGTTATAAATATTATTAGTGTATCTACTAGCAGTAAGCATCATATCTGATGACATTTTTGATTTTTGTAAAGTTAGGTAACTCTGATAATATTATAGAAACATTGGTTTTTTGTGTCCATGCATTTTGTGGTAGGAAATTAAGAACATGGTGCATTTACCCAAATCATAAATATAGAAGGTAGAAAAAGTGCTAGATTGATTATATGAAATTTATAAACCCTTGAAATCTTTTCAGGACACTTCCCGAAAATATCGCTCATTCTTATTATTTAAATTTGTAACAGACTAATAATAAGCTCATTTTATTTTAAGAATGACAAGACAGGGCCACAATGATCATGAAGCATCATTTTCATATATTTACAGAACAAAGAAATTTTGTGAAACATAAAAAAAATTCTTTCTAATTTGGTAGGGAACTGTACCAATTTTCGACTTTCAAATAAAATGTATATCTGTTCATATTTCTATTCAGGATCAAATTCACTACAATTTTGTCGAAAAATTGTTATATCCAATATTTAACAAAAAGTTACCCTTTCAAAAGTATGTTAAAATATTTAAGATCTTTTTTGTAGCCACATAGAATTTGATGTTAAACTTATATATCAGAATATATTGGTTATTCCATTTGAAAATTAAATTTGGTACAATTATGTCACACACTTTTTATGTGTTGTAAAATGTACTTGACCGGAAGAACCAGAAGTTTCCTTAATTTAAAAACAAAAGTTTGATTCCTAATATTTAAGAAGTAATATATTTATGTAATATATGCTAATGATATACCTATTTCTAGATACAGTCCTCATATTCAACCATCCAGATTAGGTAGAACATCTGTGTCACCTGTTAATGAATATTATCTTGATCGACCTTCATCTTCCATTGTATCTCCTACCAGTTCAGAACCAAACTAATGTTGGGTTGTAGGTTTTTTTAGTATATATAATTTTAATCGTAGAATTACAATATTGTTTTGGTAATTTTAACTTTTGACTTTTATACAAGTAAATATTTCACTATTATAGAGGAAATCGACATCGTATTGAGCTATTATTAAATTTGTCTGTTTAATTGAGGTTTACACATCTAAATAGCTTTTTAAACAATATTTTAGTTACATTTTCCCATAATTAAACTTTATAACACTTTGGTAATCATTTGATAACCTGAGAATGAGTATATTTAAAAAAAAAATCATCTTATGAATTAATATTTCAAATTATACTTCATTTCTTCAATACTCAGTTTCAATTATCTAATGATTCAATTATAGATATGTAGATGACATGTATTTATTTATATGTAAATGTTGTTTGCTTTTTTAATTTATTTTATTCATTTTAGTTTTTTAGAATTTAGTATTTATTTTTAAAACTTATTTAACTATTTATTTAAATTAATATTTTATTAATTGGATTGAAATTATTTATTTTAAATTCAAAGTATATTTAGAGTTATACTACTAAAATGTAAAAATTGTTGAAGTTTTCTAATTTTAATAACAAAGTTGCAATAATTCTTTTTATCCTTATTACTATTAAGTAGACACTTTTTCAATTGTTATGTCATAATTACACACCTTAGATTGAATTTTGTGTGAATTGTTAGAGTTGTACGTTGACTTTTGTGATTTTATAAAAAAAGATAATAAACATACTAAATATTATAACATTTATATTTTTTATGCTCCAAAACAAAATAATCATGCAACATCAAAGAGGTCAGGTATATTTAAAAACCGGATTTCACACGAAAAACTTTTGCAACGAACTTTAGACCAGTATTTAATTTTATTTTAACTATTTCGCTGCGGCAGGCATATCTATGGTGAACCACACCGTTCGGCAATATTTTATTCGCGAATATATGCGTCAGCTGCTTATGCCATTTCTACAACTAATTGTGGTATTTGATTCATTGAGTTTTCAAAATTTAATTATAATTTTAGTTGAAAAATTGAATGTATTAATGACATTTTTATTAGCCAAACTACTGTCTAAAACAAAAACGCATCAACTACTGACCTAATGACAGCTGCTGTTATAATTTATACAGCTACAGCAGTCATAACCAATTTTAATTTACAGGGCTACAACAGTCAGTTAACCGTTCCATTAACATATTCGTCTACAGCAGCGAAAGGGTTATAGAAAATGGCTGATGTTATTGGAAATTTTAATATTTAACAGTTTCTTGTAATCTTTAGTTGTACGTGTGCAACATATATAACAAAGGTAATTTTCAACAATACAATATACTTACAATTTCTCTCAAGAATTTGTAAAATTTACTCTAAGAGTTGAATGCAAGAATACTCGACAACGTTATTTTAGAGTTTTAAGTCCAAATATCATGAAATATATGTTTTCAGTGCTTTCATGACCAGTGCATAGAAAAAATTAGCTTTTGCAAAATTAAAAATAAATAAACAGGTATGGAAATGCATTTTCCATGCAAATTATAAGTAACAAAGCTAATGGTTTCAATTTTTTTGTACTATTACATTAATTATTACTTTTGATCTATTCATACAAAAACAAATGTTTGACAGTTATTTTTATAGTACTTGCCAGAAAGTTTGCCAAATAATGTGGCTAATATTTAATTACGCAGTTAGCAGTTAACAAATGTAACCATCTTCAAACTCGTCAATGAAAATAGTTTGGTATACAATTGACATGCAAAGATTAAACTAAATTTTGATAAAGAGAGAAGGGCTTTATATCTAAATAATTTTATAAATTAAATTTATAAGTTAGACATGTTTATAACTGAAAGTTGTCAAAATATGAAATCACTACCATTATAATAAACACTACACTGTATAAAAAACAAACTCTTTTGGAACATATCGAGTATACATACACTTTAGCAAAGGTTACGCGAAAAATTTGCGCCCTTGTTGCGCGGGTTAAAATAAAAAGCCTAACGCCTCACGTCTCTTTCATGAATCCGGGTGTCAGGGTTTAGTGTCTCGATCGCTCAAACCAGAGGTCGTGGGTTCGAATCCTCATTCCACCAGAACATTTTTAATTGAATTATCTACTCGTATAGCAAGGCTTGTTCGCAGGGATGGGTTGGCAACCCATCCTGGCGATGGCCTAGGATGGGAAGAATGTCAGCTTGGTGTTAATGTGAGAGATTAAAATCAGTTGATGTTTGACTGCCCCTCTAACTAATGAGGTTTTCCAGGTTTCCCTCATTCCAGCACTGAATGGTGGTTAGGGCCTACCAACGAAGTCATTCCTGAGGTGCAAATGCAGCCCACACAATAATATGCCACCCCCTCTCCCACACTAGTCTCAGACTTTCAGGCTATTCCCTGTGATTAGAATGAGGGGTAGAGATATTATTATTATTATTATATTTATATAGTAATTCTTATAATTATTAAGACCTAGTAAAATTTAAAATAAAATTACCTATTAGTTTTCTTGGTTTATAGGGAAAAGTTATAATTTAAATGTGACCTTTATTGCTTCAGGATTAGTGTCTTCAAATGAAATAAAATTAGTAATACCTACACAATAGAAAATGTTACATTCAATGTTGAAATACCTTTCCTTGCACAAATAGAGACATGTATTAATTACAGGTTCTGAGAAAGTAAAAAATAACCATTCATAAATTCATAGGGGTTGTGTGTTTTCGTACCAGTCACTGCCAAGCTTGGTGTGTACCTTGACATAAATTCTTCACCATGACCTCTTATTGATTAAAAACAATGGAGTAAAACACCTGAACATTTTAAAAGGCAAAAATGGGTGCAGTCAGCTGCAAACCTTGCAAAAGAAAAAAGAAAACTTTTCAAGGTGGTTCCATATTAGATAGAGTTATTAGTCAGGCATCCAATCAAGACCAGTGCTTACTTTATAAATTAGCAAACTACAAAAAAGGTAAGTGCAGTATGTAATATAACGATATATATGATAAGCTCACAAAGCTTATGTGATTGAATATTACTGATAAATATATTCTGATAAGTTGTTGTTTTTGTTCTGTATGTTCTAACTGAAAGAAATATTTTATTTAAATATAATATTTACAAATACAGTAAATAAATAGTAATTTTTACTTTAGGTGGTGAACTGATTGATGCTTATAATGTGGGAGGTCAGATTGAAGTGGAAAAACTAATTCGAGAACAATTTGGACAGCTTATGTACCAAGAGGGTAGAGGTCAGATTATAAATCGATCTGAATATTTGCGTTGGAAATTTAGAGACCATGAACAAGTGATTTTACCTATAGAGGCATCATTAAGTAGATTTGATCCACTGGGAAAATGGGTTGACCATGAAGCTTGCTGGCAAATGCAATTTAGAGGGTCACTAGGAGAAACTTTATTGCACGTTTTAATTATTAGTGACACCAAAATTCACACTAGATTAGCAAGGACTCTTATTAAATGTTTTCCCAAACTTGCCTTAGATGTGGTCGAGGGAGAGGAATACTTAGGTACATTATTATTAATATGTAGTAGGTAGATATGTAAAAGAAGAAACACAAAAAATCTGAAAAAGTTTCAGTATAAAACATAAATATGTACTCCTGTAGGAGTCTTTGATCATGTGTTTGCAGCACGGTTCTGCTGTTGGTTAGTAGCAAGACATATCACTTTGAGAAACCCCTGTTCTCTTAGATATAAATCTTAGCGAATGACATTCAGCTAAAGCCACTATTCTTGCACTATCAATTTGTGGAGTCACTCAATGTTTTATGTTTGCGCTTTAAACTGCAAAATTCGAATCACATGCAGCAATAAAATATGACGCTGAAAATGTTATATTAAACGAAGGTCCTAACAAATACATAAACATGACAAGACCGAGCTACTACAACCTATTGTCCCTCATTCATATTCTATTCATAAAAATGAGGATGATTTTAATTAATTAAATAAATATAGATTTGGCACAAACATGTTTATGGAAGTTTGTGCATTTGTTAAAATAAGTGTATTTCAATAGTAAGGTAAAAATACATCATAATGATAAATTAAGGTATTAAGCAAATAGTAAATTAATATAATTATATTACTAGTAGTTATATTAGAAATAATTATTCTATTTTTTAGGTGCCAGTGCATTGCATTTAGCAATAGCTTACAATAATAATGAATTAGTTCAAGATTTGGTTGAAGCAGGCGCCAATGTGAATCAAAGAGCAATTGGTAAGATGGAATTTTCCGGTGTCTAATATTTTATTCTAGTACTTAGTATAAGTAGATTTGAAAGGGCAAATTTTTCCCTATAAATACTACTGACGATTTAATTTATATATAAAAAATCGCATATGCCACAGTGCAATTGTCACTTTGACAGCGACAAAAGTTACCTGCAACTTTTACAGTGACAAATCCACTACTGGTTTTTTCACTTATTCATTTTTTAATCAATTATCGCGGTGTCCGTTGCCAAAATAAATAGTTTGACATTTCTGTCAACAAGTTATTGAATTATTAAACACTAACAATGAATCGATTCGGTGATACTTAAATAAAAATGTATTTATTTTTATTGTTTCATAAATAAAGTTTGCATTATATGTTTCTAAATTTCTTATTCATTAAATTGTCCTGCCGAATTACACTCGATGTTTGCATTTATACCGGATAAATTTGTGTTGTTTAAATTCTAAACTGTTTCCTTTAGCAATTTGACTCGAAAAACTGTCAACCTAAAAACGCTCCACCTTCGGTGTTGCGTTTTTAATAGTTGACAGTTTTTCTCGTCTAATTGCTTGGCAACAGTTTCTCATTAAACAATCCAAATTTATCCGGTAAAATACAAACCTCTTGCAATTACAAGCGACAATACACAATTCAGCTGACTTTGCTACAAAAATTATTCATACAGATCTTCATTAATAGTATTGAAGTGTGTGTAATTGGAGTAGTGAACTGACCATAACTGTATAGATATTTAAATAGTCAAATTAAAAATAGGTTTTTCTTCTTTTTTATTTTTAATTTCATGATAAAGTAGAAACACAATTATTAATAATTAAAGTAACATATATTGTCTAATTAACATACAAAAAAAAACAAAACAAAATAATTATAACATTTCGTGTAGGTATGTGTGTTGTAACCTGTGTTGCTTTACTAATAATTATCTTCAATTTTCTTTTATTACTCTTAAATTAATTCTGAATACTTTTTATATTATAATTACTTAATTAATATATGGAATTTTTTGTTACATTTCTGTATAAATAATTTTATTAATTGTCCACATAATAACTTAATATTTTTAGGTAGTTTTTTTCTTCCAAGAGATCAACAAAAAATCCGACCTGCTAAACACACCGACTATGAGGGTTTAGCGTATTTGGGAGAATACCCTTTAGCTTGGGCTGCATGTTGTGCCAATGAAAGTGTATATAATTTATTGCTGGATAGTGGTGCCCACCCTGATTACCAAGATAATTTTGGAAATATGATTCTACATATGGTTGTTGTCTGTGATAAATTGGTAGCAAATATTGTCCTTATCTATATAGTAACATTAAAACTGCACACCTAAAATAACCTTAAGTATTAGACGTGGCTAAATGCAGAACTCCATGGCCACGGCAATTTTTTCTATCTGAAGCTTCATAGATATTGTGTTTATGATGTAGAATGTGCATAATACTTTAGTGCTACAAACAGTAATATATGATAGATAAAGAACAGGAAATATATGCGGAGAAACGTAATCACTTGAAAAAAACGAAGAAAATACCAAATTATGTTAATAATAGAGATAATCTTGTACTGATCAATTTGAGAACAAATTTTATTTTTACATGCCTTTTGAAGAAAGATTTAACCAGCTTTTAAACCTTATCCAATATAACAAATAAAAAAATAAAAGTTGATAGCAGCAAAATTTTGAAACAGCTGAAATACCAATGTTTTAAATCGTAAATAGATGCTAATTTACGCCATATTAAAAGATATTATTAATATTGTTATTTTTAGTTGTTTTTTTAAAAAGTTTCTTACCAGGTAAGGTTAGCAATCTATATAGAGTAAGGTAACCGTATCCAATTTCACAACAAATTTGAGAAAAAAAAAACAGCCAAACCACATAATGAACCCGTCTTCAATCGTAAACTCAGTATTGTTTCCACTAAGCTACATTCATCACTCTTTTGAAATAGTTTCATTCAAAATCATTGTATCTTTAACATAAAACACACATACCACTTAGGAACGTAAAGAATAAAGCTTCCGTAACTAGTATTTTTAGCCATAACTAGTATTTTTTATGGATATTCAGCTAATTTTCTTTTGCAGTGGTTCTCAGGAGAGCTACCACTGTATTCAATACTGAATAATTAATTGTAGCACAAAAGTGTCATCTTGATACATTATTTTGGAAATATCTTCCCTATTTAGGCAGATCTATCAAACTCTACACAACCAATTTGACCAGCCCTTCTCTTGTCTCTGTACACCATATATAAATTCAGTATATTTCAAATGTGCTCTTCAAATAAAAATTGATATGTTTTTCCTTATTGCAATTTAAAAAATGTGAAAACTAAGATGGAATCTTTCTGGTAGATCACTCTGTATTTGTTTTCATCTAATCAAGATGTACGAACATGCAATTTAAAACTTTGGAAACAAAGAAAGTGATATTTGAATTTATTATTTTTAATTTCTATAGGTACTATACTCGCTCCTAATCAGAACATATTAGATGTTAACGAATGATACTAATGAATACCTACACAATGAAATAAATTCAAGTTAGTGTGAAATTGAAAATGCCTATGTATAAACAATTTTACACATGGAGTTCTGCTTTTATACTTGAACAAAAAATAAAAAGTTTCTTTAACAGCTAAACAGCCAACATTTTGATAATAAAAAAATGCCGGTAGATTTTTTGACAGCTAATGTTTTGAACAAATTATGAAATTTGAAAACAATGACTTTCTGAATATATTTCAATAACTGTATCCATACTGAATTTTACAGCAGGGTAGCTAATTTTTGCTAATGCTAATTATAATTTTTAGGATATGTTTGGATACGCATTGAGACATCCAAAGTTACCCGCTAGTAATGGTATAGTGAACAAAGCCGGTTTAACACCGCTAACATTGGCTTGCAAACTTGGTTAGTAAATTGAAAAATCTTTATAGGTTTTAAAATACAAAAAAATATAATACTTTTTTATTGCAGGGCGTGCAGAGGTATTTAGAGAAATGTTAGAATTATCAGCAAAAGAGTTTTGGAGATATAGTAATATAACGTGTTCGGCATATACACTAAATGCTTTGGATACATTATTACCTGATGGCAGAACAAGTAAGTTTTTAGCAAATATGAATTAGTTAGTTTTAACTTTGAAGCTTTGAGTAATAATAATTAACCATTCTATCATTCTGTAAGATTGGAATTCTGCCCTATTTATCATTCTAAACGGGACAAAAGAAGAACATTTGGATATGCTAGATGGTGGAATCATTCAAAAATTGTTGGAGGAAAAATGGAAAACCTTTGCAAGAGTATGATTTATTAATATTAATATGAGGATTAAAACATATATCTTACATCATATTATTTTAGAATCAATTTTTAAAAAGACTCCTGATATTAGTAGTCCATTTGATATTTATGTCATTGGCTGTCTATTTGAGACCAGATGATCCAGATGAATCTTTGTTACTGATATCAGATGATCCTACAGTAATAGCAAGGTATGGTACGTTTTCCAATATATTTAAAAAATACAGCATGTATTGCACTGTAATAGTGACATTTAATTTAAAATGACACATTTATAACTGAAATAAATAGCGTTTACCTTGAAAGGGGTTGGAACCTTTGATGTTAAGATAACACTAACGTAGTTTTCCACATAGGTTAGGTTAGGTTCAAAAGTGAGTGGGCCGAAAACCAAACCCTCCACCGCGACCATGTGGTCTATTGTGGTTCACACCTACTTATATTTCACCCAATAGGTCCAGGCTCTTAATGAATCTGATCACCTTATTGGGTGAGAACTTATTCAGATCCTTTGGCAGAAGTTGTCCTTTGCCAAATAATGAGTATCTAATTCTTTCCCCAGCGAGGCAGGTACATAATGTGTTCTGCCGTTTCATCACATCATCTTCTAAGCATAAGCGGAACTCAGCATTTTCTGGTCGGCCGAATTTGTACAGATGATATTTTAAATGGCAGTGACCAATATATATAGGCCAATTAAAGTTCGTAGGTGCAACCTGCTTAACTCTAATAGTTTTTTAGTTCTTGTTTTTGAAGGGTTTATTATGCACACCTTCGAATAAAATAATCTTGGTAGGTCTTGCCAGTACTGGAGGATTTGCCCGTCAGCCCAGGTCAAGAGAGTTGCTTTGTTACCTTATTGAGGTAAAAAAGTTTGAGCTCATGGTTAGATCTAGTACCTCTCTCCTATTTCTAGTGATAAGGGTTGGTTCTGAATCAATGTTGTTCACAATTAGCCCTTCACCTAATATATAATTAGTGACTTACCTCTTGGTTAATGTCTGTGCTACTCCAAGCCGTATGGTGGGAATTCGCATCACATCCAATAACCAGGTGGACATTGTTTCTCTTACTGAAGGCGACTAAATCCCGCACTACAGATGGAGGAGGTTGACCAGCATCCCTATCACCCGGAAAGTAAGCCGAGCAATCAGCCCTACTTTGGTCTTGGGCAGGTGCAATTCCGCCAAAAAATCAAAGGGGTAAATGGGAAAGAACCTGCCCCCAACCACTAAAAGGTCGGAGGCTAAACAACGAACCTCGATGGGCAAATCTAAAATGCCCTCGCTGGGGGAAAATTGCCCCGAACTAAACCACTTGGGAAAGGAAAATCCTTTCCGAACAAACTTTCTCTTCGGAAGAGTGGATCAAAACCGCCTTCTGGAAAGGAGGATAAACCGCCCTCCCCCAAACCCAAACCAAACACTTCCTAAACCCCGCACCCTAGTTTCCCTTCGTTATAACCCTCCTTCCTTTAAATAACCCATTCCCCTCTCTCTAATGTCCACATACATCAGATGCTTACAGGCGAACATTCAACATGCCAAGGCTGCAACTTATGTGCTTTGCAAAAGATTCCAGGAAGAGCAAATTGACATTGCTCTCATTCAAGAACCCTGGACCAGTAATACAGGCTGAGTAACCGGACTAGGTAATACTTCTGGAAAGGTAATAGTAATGGCCTCTGAAGCAAAACCCAGAGCTTGTATCTGGATGAGAAACAATATTAACTATTTTGTACTTACAGGTTACTGCACCCTGGATCTCTTAGCCGTCCAACTATCTATCCGAATGGGAGAGAGCAGGATCAATATAATCATCTGCTCGGCTTACTTTCCGGGTGATAGGGATACTGGTCAACCTCCTCCATCTGCAGTGCGGGATTTAGTTACCTTCAGTAAGAGAAACAATGTCCACCTGGTTATTGGATGTGATGCGAATTCCCACAATACGGCTTGGGGTAGCACAGACATTAACCAAAGGAGTGAGTCACTATTTGAGTATATATTAGGTGAAGGGCTAATTGTGAACAACATTGATTCAGAGCCAACCTTTATCACTAGAAATAGGAGAGAGGTACTAAATCTTACCATCAGCTCAAATCTTTTGAGCAAAGTTAACTGACTGGAAGGTATCTTCTGAGCCATCATGTTCAGATCATTAATATAGAAACCTGGCCTAGGCCTATGGTGGAATCTAGGGACCCGAGAAGCACAGACTGGAGCGGGTACAAATGATCGGTCCAGTTACAATTTCAATGCACCCTTACCACTATAAATAATCGTGATAAGATAGAGATTTCGACAGAACAAATTCGGAATGCTCTTATAGCAGCTTATCACGAAAATTCTCCACTTAAGACCAAAAAAGATAATAGAGGCACGTCTTGGTGGAACAAAAAACTGGAAAAAATGAGGAAAGAAGTTCGACACCTCTTTAATCGAGCTAAAGTTTCGGGCGCCTAGGCTCCATATAGATCTGCATTAACAGAGTATAATAAAAAAATAAGAAGGGCAAAAAGAGAATCTTAGAGGAAGTTCTGCGAGAGTATATCTGATTTAGCTAGCGGCACTAGAATCCGCAAGATCCTTTCTAGAGATCCGGCAAGGGAATTTGGGTCGATAAAACGACCTGATGGCACCTTTACAGACTCTGGAAGGGAAACCTTAGAGCTTTTGGGAGCTTCAAAACCACTTCCCAGGTAGTTTGATTTTGGATAAATAACCAACAACTACCACTACCAGGCCGATCTAAACGCCCTAACAAAAACGACTGGTTAATGGCTAGGAAGGCCATCAGGGTGACCCATTAAGAATGGAAACACTCGCGTACAAAATTTGTTTATGGACCGATTTGAACCGGATTTTTTTCAAAAGATGGATCTCCAAAATCTCTATGTTGATACAAAACTTGAAGACAAAATTTTGATTTTCAAAGCCTAGGTACTACTAATTTTTTTTATGTGAAAATAGCAAAATTTTGTTAGCGATTTTTTTATAAAAAATCTGACTACACCACTGGATTTAGGAACCCCTCGAATGCATTTGTACCAATTTATGCGAAAAAAAGTTATGACAATATCGGCATCACCAGTGTTTGCCTTTGTCGGTGAACCTATTCTTATATAAAAATCGAATAGAACCCAAAGAGAAACAAAATTAAATAACTTAAACACTGGTGTAATTATTAATAAGAACCATAAAAACCAATATACACAAAATAACCAACAATTACTCTAATATAAACAACAATTGATAGGTGAGTTCGTCAAATTATTATTATTTCGTGGTTATTATGCCAAAACTTATAATATTACCTTCTTAGATAAAAAATAACATTATAATTTTTTATTCAAAAACTGTGAATCAATTTGACAGACTCATTTTTGATTCTGAAAAATGTAATTTTCTAATCATTACCTTCTTTATCAATTGTTGTTTATATTAGAGTAATTGTTGGTTATTTGGTGTATACTGGTTTTTCTGGTTCTTATTAATAATTACAACAGTGTTTAAGTTGTTTAATTTTGTATTTCTTTGGGTTCTATTCGATTTTTATAAAGGAATAGGTTCACCGACAAAGGCAAACACTGGTGATGCCGATACTGTCATAACTTTTTTAGGAACAAACTTTTTTTCGCAAAAATTGATTCAAATGCATTCGAGTGGCTCCTAAATCCAGTGGTGTAGTCAGATTTTTTATAAAAAAATCGCTAACAAAATTTTGCTATTTTTCACATAAAAAAAAATTCGTAGGCCTTGAAAATCAAAATTTTGTCTTCAAATTCTGCATCAACATAGAGCTCTTGGAGATCTATCTTTTGAAAAAAATCCGGGCCAAATCGGTAAATAAACAAATTTTGTACGCGAGTGTTTCCATTCTTAATGGGTCACCCTGTATGTTGTAACTGAATTAATCATTATATTTCCAATTTTATAGATACTGCTGTGAAGTAGGAACAATACTAGGAGTATTAAGTTATGTAATATTTCAACAAGGTGATGAAATAAGAAATCAAGGTCTTTTTACATTTTTAAAGCAACAGGTAAGTCGCCTTTAGAGTTTCTCTTCAAAGTATATTTTGGCTTTTTTTCAAAGTTTTTTTTGGTTCGTTTTTTGGTTTTTTGGAATGTGCATGTCTCAATAGTGGTAAATATTTAGATAATTAAGTACATATGTTTAATTTATTTAAATCATTATTAATTTACTTTTAGTCTAATTCTCCCCCGAAAACTATATTTCTTATATCAAACCTTCTGATATTGGCCTGTATACCTTGTCGATTATCTGGCGATAGAAAAACGGAAGAAGCTATTTTGTTATTTGCAGTTCCTGGATCTTGGTTTCTTTTAATGTTCTTTGCGGGGTAAATATAGTCTTTTTAGTGGATATATGATACCTTAAAATTATTACTTTGCAGAGCTGTTCGACTTACTGGCCCATTTGTTACAATGATCTACAGTATGATAACAGGGGACATGTTAACCTTTGGCATCATTTACACAATAGTGTTATTTGGCTTTTCACAGTCATTTTTCTTCTTATATAAAGGTTTCCCTGGAGTAAATTCAACACTGTACCACAGCTACCCTTCAACTTGGATGGCATTGTTTCAAATAACTTTAGGAAATTATGATGTAAGAACTATTTATTTTTTATTCCTTTAGGTTACTCATTAGATTGCAGGATCACTCCATCCTACTACATATCATTTAATTAAATATGCAAGGTACGTAATAATCAATTGGCAGTAGATGTAACTTTGAAACTAATTTAGATACATATCTAGTTAAATTTTATTTTAGCTATATTTTAGTCTAGTCCTTAGTCATATTAGGCATTAGCCATAACTAATAGTCTATTTGACATTTTAAAAAATAAACTTTTTGAATGATCAATTTGGAAGTTTTATCAGGTTACACTAAACATACCAGCTAAACAACTTGGATCGGTATGACTATTCATTGAAACCAGCCTTACTTATATACTTAGTAGTGTTGAAAAAAATTAACACTTTTTTACTTTTAGTATCAAGAATTAGGATCTACTACTTATCCTGGTGTAGCAAAAAGTGTGTTCGCTATTTTCATGGTATTTGTCCCAATTTTACTGTTAAACATGTTAATCGCTATGATGGGTAATACCTATGCTCATGTTATTGAACAAAGTGAAAAAGAGTGGATGAAGCAGGTATGTATTAAATCTTTTTGATATTTTATGACAAACTTAAAGGCAAATTATAGCACATCGACTGGTGCCATATATTGGAATTTGTATTATATATATTGCCATATATTGGAATTAGTAATTGGTGGAATGGTTCATATGTCGATTGTTTAACAGTTGTCACTTCGTGAAGTACTAATTATTTAAAATATTTGGGGACAAAAAAAATTCAAAAGATGATCAAGTTAGGCCTATTCAACATTGATTAGTCATTATTATTCTGAAAACGGTTTAAATTATGAATACGGAATACTACATAAAATTGCCCTTTAGAATTTCAAGCATGGTGCCATGCTGATGTGCAACAACCTGTAGAATTGAAAATAATTTAAAAATGTGTGCTTTGTAATTATACACAGTTTTTGTGTTTAAATTTTTATATTTGTACATAACGTTCATTACAGTGGGCTAAAATTGTAATAACCCTTGAAAGAGCTATCCCGCAATCTGACGCTCACCATTATTTACAAGAATATAGTATATCTTTGGGACCAAGTGAAGATCCAAGTACAGAACAGCGTGGTGTTATGATAATAAAATCAAAGAATAAGACGAGAGCCAAACAGAGGAAGGGAGCTGTTGCTAATTGGAAGGTATTTATATAATGAAAAAGAAAAACATTTGAGTAACAAATACTTTCAGAGGGTAGGAAAAGTGACAATAAATGCACTAAAAAAGAAAAAGCTAACTGGAGAAGAAATGCGTTGCTTGATGTGGGGCAGAGAATCAATAAATACACCGAATAAAGTTAAAAAGTAATAATGCTTAAAAGTTGATTATTCTGTTTTATAAGCAACAATTCTGCTTTATTTTAGGCCTCCTAAAGACCCATTACTAGATTCACAACCTCCAAATATAACTGAAGGTTTTGGAGGAGCTTTAACTACAGCATTAGATGTAATGGGGTTAAATCTACCTAATAACATGGCCTCTACAGACAATATAATTGCTAGTCAACAGGTAACTACTTTTAAGATAAATTTAACTCAATTTTCCAAACTATAACGCGTTAGTTATTTCACTTTTTTAGCAGCAGATCCCAAATAGTGTGATTCTAAATAATCAAAAGAACATAGCACTTACTGAACAATCTAAAAATATTGTAATGGATAATAGTGGTGAGTATCTATGCTTCTATATTTTATTCATTCAATTTTACCTTTCAAAGAGTTGAATTAGTCCATATTTTTTTTTCAAATATTATATTTTATAAATGAATAATGTAAAACATAAAATAGTTGAAATTTAGTCTATGCCCTAAAACGATTGACCATGAGGTACACCTTTGATTATCCACTTAACTACTGAATTTTTCTTTCATTGCCACCGTTTTTTTTTACAAGGTAATTAGTCTTGTATTTCATTCTCTCGTAACTTATGGGTACTTTAATGATACTTCTGTATTAAAAGTTCAGTGGTAAAATAGCCACTTACACGCTTTAAGATTATCTGTGAGACATATTTTTAAAAATAAGTAAGAGATAAGGAAAATGTGTTATATCTAGGTACTATTTTTTTCCTATAATTTAATGTAATGGTTTTAGAGTGTATTCTGTGGTTGTCATGTTATTATGTCTATGACTATGCTGTAGCATTCATAGTTGTACAATCCGCAAAATAATGCATCGGTTGTGGTTCCTCTATAAATTAAGTACCGTTGTTATGTATAGATATACAACTTGGTCACAGTTACAGAATCACTACAACTAAATTCCATTGTTTGATACTAACATATTTTAAAATTAGTTTTTAATGTTTATGGAGATCAACTCTATAAATAGAACATAATTTTTAGGTTTGGCTATGTTTGGAGCCATTACTCAACTCACAGATGCACAAGGCTTTATACAAACTAAACAAAATACAGTAAAACCACAAACCATTACCCAAACATCTCAAATGGTTACACCAACACCTGGCCTACTTTCCGATAAATTTGCCTCAAATCTCACGAAGGTAGAAGATCCTCTTAGAGAACTAGTTCTTTGTTCAAGTGATGCTGATGCTGATCCAGAAAAATTAAAGTTTTTAGCTTTATCAGCTGCTAACTTAGCAAAAGATGAAGAACTTGTTGTTACTGTTAGCCAAGCTGCAAAAAGTGTAAAAAGTTTTGCTGGAATTTTTGCTGGTACTGAAACATTTGTTAAAAAAGTGGAGGAAAACTTAAAGAGGAAATATTTTGCTCTAGAACCTAGTGATAGTGAATGGTTTGGAGGTAAGCAATAAAAATTTATTAGAGTTGTGCATTTCCACTAGAGCAGTAGGAAATATTCACTACCATTGTAACATGCCGGCTAGCCTAATGATTGAGAAAAGAGAGATTGTAATTAGTAGATTTATTGTATTTTGCTATATTAGGGGTAATGGGATGAGGGACGGCAACCGTTCCTGACTTAGCTCTGGGGTCTCTTAGCACTGGGGTGATGTCAGGGCGTTTCCAGACAACATCGGGCTCCTCGGGAACAGGAACATTTGAAAATATAAAGAAACTGTTTTTGTGTAGATTGTTTTAACTTTAAAACAATATAGTAGTTAGCTGTTGGCTTGAGACATTCAAAAGAGCACCTCCCCCAGTGGCTTCATCTCCCGACTGCCTTTGCCCTTGATTAATTCACTCCCACTTGACTACACTAGGTCCACCAACTACCCGTACAAACATCACAATATACAACATAAATATATTATACAGGGTGGCAGCGTTACAATATCTAGTAATACTATTTCTTATCTATTTAGAAGGACCGTTGTTAGGAAAAATTTCAAGAGTAAGAAGAGCAAAATCAGCACATTTGCGTAATTCCTCCGCGAAATCCAAATTATCAGATAAAACAAAATTAGTTAAAGAATCTGATTCTAGTTCTACAGACATAGTTATTATTGATGAACAGCGAAAAAGTTGTAAAAACATAGTTGACTATGATCCAAGAATGGCTATAGCTTTGAAAAAGGAAGAACCAACTACTCAAATAACATGTTCTAATGTAGATGTCACAATGGATGAAGAACAACTGTAAGTTGAATTATAAATTTATAAGTTATAAATTTAAATTTTATTCTAAAATTTACAGCTCAGTGACATTTTCACAAACCCTAAGAGTACAAGGAACTGGAAGTGGTATGGAACCACAATCAGGAAACACGAAACAAAAACGAAAAAAAAGATGCTCCAAAACTGCTAAAACTAATAGGTATGATATTGGAAAACCACTGAGAATTTTTATTTAGATTGATTATTGCTACACAATCTGCACATTTATCGTGAAAACCAGAAAAAATATTTTCTGCCCATACTATATAAATTCCAGAGTAATGTGCAAATAATAATGTAAACATCATC
Source organism: Pogonocherus hispidulus (assembly GCA_963924545.1). Lineage (NCBI taxonomy): Eukaryota > Metazoa > Arthropoda > Insecta > Coleoptera > Cerambycidae > Pogonocherus > Pogonocherus hispidulus. The sequence goes on from OZ004696.1 coordinate 20,122,868, forward strand.
CCCATTCTCAAACAATATAAAAATGATACAATTATTTTGGTGGACTATGCAGTAAATATATTTCTTTTATCCTCACAGTATAATGGCCGACAACCTGTTTTCTTTAATTTATAGTTATCCCGGTCATTCTTATTCTTGTACTGAATGGTAGTTAAAAGTGATAACATCGCAATTAGTTCCTGGGGCACTCAGGGGCCACAAAATAATATGATGGTTCCTCTTCCACAAGTTTTTTACTGAGTGCTCGTTATTCTGATGAGAATGAAGAATAGACATTATTATTTATAAAAATTCATCACAAAAAATTTCACAATTATTTTTAACCTCAGGAGAGCTCGAAAGTAAGGGAGAAAGATCAAAATTTAATACACAATATTGTATTTGATCATTGGCAATACATTTATTAATTATCAGAAACATTGCTTGGATTATAAAACAAACATTTTATATATTTTTGAAAAACTGTTCTGAAATTCTTATGTCAGGTATAGTGGACCTTTTAAACAGTAAAGTAAACTTAAATAAATATAGCATTTCTGAAAAAAAAAATTACTTTTTGTTACAAATGTAATTTTAATTAGAGTTAAACCAGAGTTTAACTTTAATTAAAGGAGACTTTAAGCATCTCGGACACATTTCAAGCTTCTGATAGTTATGAAAGCATGGAAGAAACTGTATGGAAGCTTCACTTGTCAGAGAACCTCCAGAAGTGACATATCATCATGAATACCTATTGTTACGTGAATTATATATATATTGTATTCGAAGGACCACCCCGGTTTGGGGGAAACGATATTTGATTATAATAAGACGAGTTGATATTCTATCGAGAAGTATATTACGGTTTAAATACAAATGTGCAGAACTTTATTGATTATTTTCACTTATTGATTATTTATTTAGTTACGCTTTCAAAGGAACTGAACCTCCTATGATCAAAATATATAAAAATTCAGTATCTATGTTGATACCATGAATGATTACATTTGTTATACATTGTTAAGTACTGAACACTTATCATGATTTAATTTCAACAGTTTCAGAACAAACCCGGTTATTGAGTTTATGTGAATAAGGTATTGCCTTTGCCGATTGCACTATTCATAATCCTGTATTTTAATATCAATATTTCAAAGACCTAATTTTTTTGTAAATTATTTATTGTTATATAAAAAAGTTTGACGTTTATGATTTTTTTCTTGTGTAGGATTAAAAATGTTATGTGCACCATGGCGGGAAAGTGGTTTTCCGGCCTTCCAGAAGAAGTCCATATCTTCTGTCAGCCCAGAAAACATTCACTTTCCCACCTAGGTACACAATATACTATTTATCCTTGTGATTGGTTAAAAATAGATGTGTAGGGATGTGTTAATAAGTTATATACCTTTCAACATGAGACTTAACTGTAGTTTTTTTGTAATTTTTTAGAGTAGCGCCAAAAACTGAACAGAGGTCATGTAGATCTGCCAATGACATGCAGGAATCTGAGGGTTCAGAGTCGCCAGATCCCTTGGAACCTTGGAGTACAAAGAAAATAGCAAATATGAATAAAATATTAGCATGGGAAAATGACCAAGATAGCTTGTAAAGTGAATATATAGTAAATATTTTAATATTGTACATGTAAATATTTTAAAATGACAATCTGAAGGAAAAATAATTTTAGTGTTCCATATAAGGTAGGATTGCGACTTATTAAAGATAGACTTTAATAAGTTTCTACAATATAAAATTTATTTGGGTTCACTAATACAGGTTAAAAATAAAAGAGTTTTAAATGTTTTCCATCTATCGATGCTTTATTTTTATGGTACTTGGCAAGGTTAGTTAAAGTGAAAGTTAAATATATAAGATGCAATAAAGATATTTTACATATAATTTTTCTAAGCAATTACCAGTATGTCTGTGTATTATAAAAGGTGCCCCATTAAGAGTAATACAATTTAAAATTGGCGCCATTCTTAAACTGTCTATGCATCTAGTTTTATTGAAACAAATGCAATCAGTAAACTTTAACAAGTCATAATGCAACGATGTACCATTCAACAGCGCTTAGAAATCATTCAAATTTATTATAAAAATGTTCGTTCAATTGCAGAAACTCATCGCGCATTACGGGCATTTTATGGCATCCATGATCGACCTTTTGCACTTACAATTTGTACATGTTTGTTTTTACAATTTGTCGAATTGTAAGCAAATTCGAAAACACGGGGTTCATGGAGGATCAAAGACCACGTACGAATTCTCGTCGAGGCTACTCAAGACCGAATATTGATGCTGTGGACCAAAGTGTGAATGAAAATCCTGAACTTTCAATTGGGCGACGTTCACAACAGTTGCATCTTTTCAGAAGCATTGTACAGCGTATTATGGCGAGTGATCTGTTTCTTCATCGTTACAAGATCCAATTAACACAGGAACTTAAGCCAACAGACCATTTAGCACGTCGTCGATTTGTTGACTGGGTCTTGGAACAGATGCAATAGGGCCGTACATTTTAAAAAATGAGGCTGTCGACACGCTTACTGTCAATGGCTAACGATATCGCGAGATGATTATCAATTATTTGTGGCGTCAATTGGATAGTTTGAACCTAGCAAATAAGCGGTTCAAACAGGATGGTGCCACATGCCACATAGCTCGAGCAGCAATAGCATTACTGCAAGACAGATTTCCCGGCCGTGTAATATCCCAAAGTGGTGATGTGCCTTGGCCGCCGCGATCATGTTATTTAACTCCACTAGATTTCTTTCTGTGAGCGTACGTGAAATCAAAGGTGTATGCCAACAATCCACAGACCATCCAACGATTAAAGAACACATTCGAGAAGTTATTGCAATGATTGAACCCCAATTATGCTAAAATGTTATGAGGAATTGGGTACAATAATAAAAATGTGTCCTTATCATGGAAACATTTTTAGTATTAAATATAATTATTAATTGTATTTGTCCCAGCCTATGGCTTCGAACACTCTATCAGGAAATTTATGACTTTAAAGTTTTGTCTTGTGTATTGTGGGGAATAAACATTGAATATATGGACAAGTAGAACATTACTTATCTAGTCATATTTGACCGGAGGCAGAAGTCCATTTAAATTTATGAACTGACACCGGTAACTTATTTGTGATGCACCTGAATGATTTATTTATACATTCATTCTAATAGGATTGTGTTATCTGTATCTGTAAAAATAGGAAAACGGAAAAATTCAAAATACAGATTCTAGTATTCATAAAGATTTTCAAAAAAATAAAGACTTCAAGTAGCGGAGTAACAAAGAAACAAAATTTTACCAACCATTGCAATTTACGATCTATGAAACACTATAAATCTTCTTTTACATACATCATAGTAACGGGTTAGGCAGAATGTATCTATTTTCTATGTACTGGTATTCATTAATGGTTAAACTTTAATCAAAAACTGAAACAAAATGTTCTTAAGTAAACATGGCAATTTATTTTCTGAATATCACATCAGTCAAATGAGCTCTGCCTCGCTGCTGGCACTCCTGAAGTCTAGCACAAAAATTTTGCATCACTCGCTGCAACATTTCAATTGGGATCGTGTTAATCTCGGTTCGAATATTATGCTTCAGTTGTTCCAAAGTTTGAGGTCGATTAGCGAATACTTTTAACTTTAGATAGCCCCATAAGAAAAAAATCACAAGCTGACAGATCCAGTGACCGTGCAGGCCACTCGACATCCCCAAATTTTGAAATGACACGACCAAGAAACATTTTCGCAAAATTGCCATAGGCTGCCTAGCAGTGTGGGAAGTGGCTCCGTCCTGTTGAAACCATAGTCTTCGGAAATCTACACCTTCGTTATGAAGTTGTTCAAAATTTTGCAATATAAGTTGATATCGTTGCGATGATAACGCTCCATTTTTACTATTAAACTGACATTTCTCGCAAACAGTTTGGCAACTGTCCTAAATTGTCATGTATCAGGAACACATGCCAATTTGATTTGAATTTAGATCTTTTTACATTATTGAATAAATCCAGTTCAAAAATGGATACATCATTTTGCCTAACCCTGTATATAAGAGTAATAATGTAACTTTGAATTTTAGAACTTAAACCTCTATATAGTGTGGAAATTTTAAATATTTGAGGTAGTTCCATATCCGAATTATTTTCATCCAGCAATTAAAAAAAAACAAATGAAAGTTGAAAATTTAGTATAAATAGTTAATCACTCACTTTAGTATCAATAGTTTACGGCATATTCCAGCGACATCTGTTAAATTGAACGACAATATTCAAATAATACTGAGTAATATAATAACTATAATGTCATAAAATGTTGTATTATGAATACATCCATATAGGATTTGATATTAGTCTGTCTCTAATAGTAAAAGAGGGATTTTACTAGTAATTTAAAACACTTAATTTTACTATTAGATGCCTCTTTTTGTGGGAAAAGAAGCATGTTGAGCAAATAAAAAAAGGTATTAATAAAAATAGTTTATTGTTAGAAAAATAAAATTTCCTTACAGAATTAACAATATGTAATAACAGTAAACATAATCACAATTTAAATGTCTATTTTCTAATATTCTCCTTGCCAGTCTTCTTTAACTGAGGAAACTAAAATAAAAAGTTTTAAAAATTAATATTGTAGGTACTGCCATACGGATTCATCAATGAGGCTTAACGTTAGTCCGAGCGAAGGTTACGCGAAAAATTTGCGCCCCTGTTGTGCAGGTTTAAATAAAAGGCATAGTCGGGTGCAAAGTTGGTTAGTCCGACTAACGCCTTACGTCTCTTTCATGAATCCGATCTATACCCGTGATAAGTATGTTTTTATGCATTCTGTTTTTTTATGGCTATATGTTTGTACACTTCGTGGAAGAGCAAAGTGCAAAAAGTGAAGTTCGCTAAATGAGATATAGGTGAGCTTTTCAATTACATAAAGGCAGTAAAAACCCAATTACTAATATATTATTATATATGATATTTTATCTATAACAGTGTAGTCACTTTAAAAATAGCAACATCATTAAATTTTAATTAAAAAAATGTCATGCCTCTCTGTTACTAATATTGGTAGTTTCAGTAAAATTATGTCACCTTATCCTGCCAAAAATTTAATTTAAAAATATAAGAATATATTTTAATTGCCTACTTCACAGATAATTAATTTAACATTCTTTGAATTTACAATTACATCATGTACACGAAATTAACAACGAATTAACATTCATTGATTACAGCACAGTGTGCTGTAATAGCGCCTTGCTAGACAGAGAATGACAAAGTGATACAGCACTAAACATAGCATGTATAACTTCAGTACCGCACAGTTACTGATATTTTTTTTTAGTTTCTGATGTTCATTTATAGGGGAAAAAAAGTTGTGATATTGTTATGGATTAGACAAAAATATGGATATTTTTATTTTATTAAGGTGGTGCTATATTATTGCAAATTTTGTGTAATTTTTTTTTTTTTTTTGTTATATTGGCTTATTTATTATTATTTTATGTATCTAGTATCTAATAATCAAAAGAATACTACATACACTTTAAACTATGAAATTTGTTCGTTGTTGTTTGTTGAATTTGTAAGATGTTGAATATATTTACTTACTTGAGCAGAATGTGTTCTGTCTATTTTTTGATTTTCTGATAGAACATAATTTTTATTTAATTTGTCTTCTTTCTTTAAATGGAAATAAGGTGAGTCGAGCATATTCTGTCTAATTTTTGGAAGAGATGACATCATTCCTGTTTCATTACTCATCGAATTGCTCCTGGTAACTTTTCCATTGCTTGGTTTATTTCTTACAGCTTCGCTAATTGAATTTCTCCTCTCATAACGCACTTCTATCTTAGTTTTTAGATGAGATGGTGAAAATGTTGGCATTTTGCTAGTTTTTTGTTGAACACTACAAACAGATATCTCAGGACATATATTTGATATAAAAATTTTATAAATGAATTAATATAATAATTTAGTACCTATACCTTGAAATAACTTTTGAAGGAGACTGTGCAAAAGTCACATCCTGTTTTTGCTTATCAGAAGTTACATTTGTAAATGTTTTAGATTTGGTTTCCTAAAAAAAAAGTATATATTATCCTTATTTACTTATCAAACTGAATAATAGAAAATTTCAATTGGCCTTGTAATAGACTTAAGTTGCAAAGGTGATAAATATAAAAAATAAGAAAAGTGCAAGTAAAAGAAAATACTATTACCTAATCTAAATAATCGTCAAAATGGCATAAATTAAAACGTAACTTTGAAATTTGAAAAGCTGTTTTCCTTATATAGTTATAAGTTAGCCGCACAATTTCATTTGCCGCATTGATTTCTCAATAATCCATTTCTCATTTATAATAGACAAATGCAACAAATTATTGAGTTCTTCAATTTCTTTATTGAAGCTTGAATATTATTTAAATATTTAACACTAAAAAATGTAAAGCAGCACACAATTGTTACATCGCTCGGAACGCTACCTGTCTTTCAAATACATGATTGGATGAAGTGAAAACACGGCCCAGAAAACTTAATTTTCAAATCCGGCAAATCTGTTTTACATAAAACACACCACGGACATGAAACTTTTTCATTCTACTACAGTTTCAGAAGTGGGATAGGGAATCCGCCTAACAGCACAGTTTCGCTTATGTTTATGAATCATGTTTACCGAGGTGTCGGATTATAGCCGGCAGCTGAGGACAGCTGTGTTGTCAGGTATGGCCGAACTGTAGTAAATTGTGAAATTATGTTAAGAACAGTATCCTGATTAGTAGAATGGAAGTGTGGAAGCGCGGTAGCTCAGTTCGAAGTGCATTGGCCCGGAAAGCCGAAAGTCCCGGGTTCCATTCCTGGCTGCGTCGAAACTTTTTCATTCTACTACAGCTTCAGAAGTGAAATAGGGAATCCACCTGACAGCATAGTTTCGCTTATGTTTATGAATTATGTTTACCGAAGTATCGGATTATAGCGGGCAGTGTAATGTGAAATTATGTTAAGAACGGTATCCTGATAAGTAGAATGGAAGTGTGAAAGCCCGAGAGCTCAGTTGGAAGATTCGATTCCCGGCTGCTTCGAAACTTTTTCATTCTACTACAATATATTGTTGCTATTCGTTAAACATTTCCTTTACCACGTCTGTTATACGTTCTGTATATACAAAAGGTAAGAATGTTATTCGATAGATATTTTTATAATCACTGTTAGGAATTATAAAGGTAGTATTATTAGATTTTTGTGCACATTTTTAATCTTATGATACAAATTTAAAGTAAAAATGTATTAGTTTACTTACCAAGTTACTTGATTTGGCAAATGAATGCCTGTTTTCTTTTAATTTTCTTTTATTGTCTGACACAGTCTTATTTTCAATTCTGGGATTCTGAGTTTGGTGATAAGGTGAACCCCCTAGATTTTGCCTGACCTTAGCAATTGAAGACATAATCTCACTTTCTTTTTCTACTGATTTTCTTCGGATTGTACCAACAGTTTCATTTGATTTGTTAACATCACTCACGGAATTTCTTCTTAATTTAGATTTATTTATTGTAGATGATTTGGGTAAACATGTTGAGGTGTAGGCTCTTTCTCGGGTAAAATTACCACTGAAATTAAATTAATTATTCATCGTCAAAATCCAAATAATACTGACGAAGCTTCTGACAATAAATTTGACACTCGAGACAAGCTAATTAGAATTAATTCTTCTTTCAACCTTAGAATAATGTACTGGGTGTTCAATTTCAAAAATCAAGTTTTGTAACTTCTTAAATTTTTGGTATTTTTGTCTCTATTCCATGAACTTGCTTGGAGAGGAGGCGAACGCGCACGAGCACAGATGGGCTTTTTTAAAGAAGAATTACACATAAACAGTGAATATACTGGCAGAATTGAATACAACCCTGTATTTGCAAAAACCACACAAGGGGGCGATAAAAAGTGTCGATCCCAAATGGTTAGTCAAAAACAATTCCAACGTAAGCTTATGTCCTATAAGGCTGTTTTTAAAATTGAAAGAAAAACGAGGAGACACAACATGCCAACGACTTTTTCTGACAGTCAATCCATATTGGAAACAAACTGGAAAATGGTATAAAACAGTCCCGTAGGACCAAACCAGATCTCAGTGTGGTCTAAAAATCAAGCACTACAAGTGAGACTCAAAAGTGACAAGAAAATAACAAACCATTTATTAAGAGCCACGGCGGTTTCTACATTGGCCAATGGCAGCATGTCCGAAGAAAACTTACTAAAAATTACTGGCCATTCGAGTGGGAAATCCCTTTCCAGCTATCTATAGATGGATGAAAAACACTATATAATCGAAAAAATGCGAGAAACGAACGAAATTTAGCCTCAACTGTCTGCCAGTGGCCTCTCAACATCCATATCTGCAGAGAAGCATACAAATGTAACAAATAATTACCATAATTGCAACTTTTATTATCCCACAAATAAATGAGTTAGTTGCTAAATATTATAATATATACTACTTATTTATTTCTTAATGTTGTTTTTAATTTGTATTTAATTCGAGAAATATTCTCACTAAATACCGCTGAGAGCTTTAAAATTAACTAGATAATTTTTCACTCAAGCATGTTTTCTTTGCAAATTTCACTCGTTCTAGAGGACTTGTGAAATTATGGAAAACATGCAATCGTTAAAAATGATCGGTAATTTTAAAGCTCTCGTGGCATTACCCTCGATAATTTTTCAATACAGAGCTGGTTAAATTGGGAAAAATTTGGGCAATATTAGGTCTAAGAAGAATCCAAGGCTACATTTCCAAGAATTCCTTCCTTTAAGTAGATACAGAGTGAAAACAAAAAATGTGCATTTTCTGCAAACGTCCATTGCTTGTTTATTGTAAAAAATACATTCATCAAATTTTCAAGGCAGAGATAGCAATCAGCAAGGACTTCAAAATTGGTCTTTAAACAAATTTAGGTTACTAGATTTTATGCTAGCATACTCAACTTTTGTTTTTCTTATGCATGCAAGCTAGTGCTTTTCAACAATGTATAATATTCCTATATTCAGAAACGAAAAAATATGAAACAAGTTTGTAATTCCAAAATACAAATGGTTTTAAGCTAGTTACTGTTTCTCTTAATTTTTTTGAAAAAAAAAAAAAAAATTAAATATGTCGAAAATTTTAGGCAGAGGGAAACTTGATTAAAGTGCACATAAAATTTTACGTACAATCTAAAATTGTAATAATATATAGGGTGTTCCATTTAAAATAAGCAAGTTGTGGTGACTTCCGATATAACCGGAAGTGCTACGTGGGCGCCATTATTTTATTTGAGGAAATGCCCAAAAACCAGATTTTCCAAATTTTCAAAATTCAAATCGAAGTAGTCTCTGAAATTTTCTAATGAGTGGTCACCTTGAGACACCCTGTATAATTGGGTTGAAATAAAATACGCATAATGTGTACTCTGAAACCAAAGATATGATAAAAATCATAAAAGAGCCAATTCAAAATTAGCTGCAGTAGACAAATAAATATTGAGTGGTGTAAATGTGGTGGTTTCTAGGAATTTTTGTACTTCTATTTAGGTCAATGTAGCTGTTCAATTAATTGCTTGTACACTTTTACAATCGTATGTATTCAGTAACTCGACTATCCTCAAGAATCGGTGAAGTATTCATGTATAACTAAATTACCTTGAAATTGACTTCCTTGATCTTGTCAAAGACGACAACATATTACTTTTGCGGTCTTTTGATGATTCAGAAATTTCATTTATTGGCCGTGTAGTTGGTGTCGACGCTGCCATAGGTTTCAATTTTGGCTCCTAGAAATGAATATATAAATAAAAAGAGAAGTTTTAATAACAACAGCTTTTAGAACTTTATAAGATATCCAATGGAATATTAGTATTTTTATTCTTATGCTCTGTCCCTACATTCGACAATTTTCATTTTAAAATACAAAGAATAACAACTTACATTTATCGGTGTACTTGTTCTTTTTGACTGCATTGTTATTTTTTGTTCATTCCTTTCTGGAGTAATGGGTATGTGATCTATAAATAAATATATTTTAGATAAAATATTACTTATGTATTTAGATAAACGTAGATTTAGATTTGATTACTAAATAATATTTGTTATTTTCAATTAATTTAAATAACAAATTGAATGATTTTTAGAATCACTAAAAATTCATATTAACTTTTTTTTAACTAATCTCAATTTTATTAAAACTACTAACATTTTAAAATATCAGATAGCAAGTTTAAACTAAAGTAGTATTCGGTAACTGAGAAATAAGATTTCAAATTTAAGTTTATAAATTACCTTTCTTCTTCATATCATTAACAGGAATTATAGCTTTCATTGGCCCTTTATTTGAATTGAAATGTTTTTGCCTCAATTTACCAGAAATCTGAGGTTTTACTAAATGACTAGAGTTCTTACTGTCATTACTAACTATTGAACAATTCCTTGTCTTATTTCTATTCACATCTAAATCTGACAGAGATGTACTTTTCTTTTCAATGTGAGATATAAGTTTAACATTCGTACTTGATGAGCTCAATGACTGCGACATTCCCCTATTGATGAGATTCTCAATAGTTTTTGATTTCAGAGGTAAATTTGGCCTATCAGTGTTACCAGATATATTTTGTTTAGGTGTATGTTCGTCTAGTACCTCAAAGCATCCATGATTATCTTTAGTTAAGGAATCTGAACGTTCATTGATAGACGAATGGCCCGAATCATCCAAATTGTTCTGTGTACTGGATTTACTTTGACACAGCATTTCTGCCAAACTATTCAACAGATTTTGACCTTCAGACTTTTGCTTATCACTCCGATTTGTAGAGTTCCACAATTCTGATAAATTTTCCAAAATTTCTTTTGGATCTTTTCGAGTTGATGAAAGTTTTTTTGGCTCATGTTGAATATCTGATATATTTTGTAGTAACTTAGAAACATTATGTTCGCTAGTCTGTGATAATTTGCTATTATTCGCCTCACTTGTGTTGATTTTTTCTCTGTTCTCTTCAATCGTATTAATTTTTGCTTCATTATCATTGGACAAATGGCTTTCTGTCCTTGTCGGTTTCAACTTAACATTAAGGATATCCTGGACAGGTTGTGGAAGCATTTTATCAACAGTTTTAAATACAGTTTGAGTATCACATTTTTGACACTCCTCGTCCTTGTTGTCGCAGTAACTAAGATCGTCAGGCCAATCTGGTTGGGGAGTACAATCCAGAAGACCTACTTCACCAAGTGCTAGAAAATAAAAATTAATATAAACCAAAAGTATCTCGAGCGCACTGGGGGATCATAATATACTGTTTTCAGTCTTAACAAATATATATTTTGGCAATAGGTTGACATTGAGATTTTGTAAATATTTGGTCTTTTATTTAAAAAACTTGACGGCTTTCTATAATTCATTAGAATCTATAAGTACAGTTGAAAGAATGTTGGAACTGTGCTGAGAACTAATGCATGTAAATGTACAAAATAAATATGTTAAGTCCGCGCTCCATTTTGCAAAACTGATTTTTTTGCTATTGTCAAACTTGCCCTAAACAATATTAGGAACTTTTAACAAACTACTTAACCATTGACTGTTATTAGTTCTTATTTCAAGCCTTTCAAAAGTATTTCTGAAATATTTCAGAGGAAATTTATCAAGTGTATAGGTAGTACCTCAGACAAATAAACATTGTGTATTTGTCTGAGGGTACTACATATTAGAAATGTATGTTTTGGCACCGTATGAGAGTATTCACCCCTAACACCAAATAACAAATTGCTGTTTCAACATATCAGGTTTCCATCACGTTTTTGGTAAGGATACACTGAATTTTTGTACTATTAATTATATATAGGTTACACTATCTAAGCCTGAACTAAGTCACTATCTGAAGAAGGGTAGCACACTAGGTTAAAGTTTTACGTGGAGGTGCACTGTTTTCTTACAGTATCCTTCCATAACTACATTAAAACAAAATTAAGTAGAACAAAATCTTGATTTTAAAAAGTGTTTATGGTTTAAAAAAGTGAAAAATGTATGAAAAATAGTATGCAGATGCAAATATAATTTTCTCTTTAAACTTTTACTTACGTACATCTATAAAATTTTCTGCAGGACAGAAATATACGCAAATTTTAGAAATATTTGATATTTTTATAATATCAATGTCATTGTAAATAAAAGATTGTGCATATGGTATTATTCATTCAATTGGAATAATTGCTGTGTACGATTATAAAAAATATTAGGCATAATAAACAAGAAAATCAAAACAAAATACTTATTTTGATACTACTGTTGTGTAAATTAAACAAAAAACCCCAAAAAAAAAAAACCTTACAGACGAAAAACTGGAAATGGATGAATCAGGCTAAGGAGTGCACTATATAGTAAAGAACGAATAAACTAAAATGGTGGCAGAACTCAAAAAATAAATAATTTTACACAAATTTATATATACTATAATAACTATGACTTTAAAAGAACTTTGGATGTACATTAAATTGAGTTAACATTAAACTTAAAATGAACCAAAGAAAAAAAAATGTGATAAAACACAAATACACTTATTCACAAAAACAACAAACTGATAAACCCGATATAAATAAAAACTCAGTGGTAATAAAACAATATTTTGATTGAAGTTGTTTAACGAATTAACTAAAGCTATTGCAAACGAAACAGCTAGAAGATGATAGATTATCAACAAAACTTAATGAATCACCCAATTTAGCTGGATGTCACCAGATTAATATCTGACTGCTTCTGAAACAAATTATGAAAATGGTAAATGGAAAAAGGTAGGTACAAAGAAAATATGTCAAAAAAAAAAGAAACCTGAGAAATCAGAAGTCAATGATAGTAGAAATTCAAACAATTTAAATATAAAGTATTGCTATATAAAGTTAAAAAAAAATACGAGAATACATAAAAAAATATTTAATTACAGAAACTAACAATTTCATTGAAGATTGTAGTAAAATAAATGGCATAAATAAATGGTAGACTATTTTAAATGAAAGGGAAGTTTCTGCACTGGACTGTGATAGACTTTGTATTCACATAACCAATATGTGAAATTTCAGTGCATACGATAAGACAGAATAACATACCAAATATAAAAAACAAATGATATATATTATATACTTACAAGCAAAACATTTAATCAATCAGAATTACAAAACATTTATAGAAATGACTCAAGATAATAATCAGAATAATGAATTTTTTTCTTCTGTTCAAGTATACTGTTTACAATGTTTCAAATATTCACTAATTTAATTATTTCGACAATTCGGTTACATTAGAAGTGGATGCAGAAGTATCTTTTCTAAACTTATTAACTTAAAAAGGCAAGTTTAATTCCGGCCCAGATGGTATTACTTCCTACTTCTTGAAACTATGCAGTCCTTCATTAGTTTTACCTATATCTATTATTTTTCAGAGATGCTGCTTTCCTCAGACATGGAAATCTACTTTTGTTTTCCCTTTACATAAATCTGGTGGTGGTGGTGTTAAATCAGACATTAGCAATTATAGACCTATTTGCGGTACTTGAAGATTTTTTAATCCATAATAGCAGAGTGCTTACTTTCTCAATTAAGTATAAAAATGTTATTTTTGAACAGAACAGTTTTTATCCCGGTCGCAGTACGGACACTAACTTACTATCATTCGTTAATTATATCACAAATTGTATGGAAAATAGTAGTCAAATGGATACATACGCTTATCTCCATATAGCTTTTAACCCTGTAATGAAGCTTTAGGCTATGGATGCGTGTTCTGACGGATACGTCCGAATGATCTTCGTCAGAACGTTGTGGTTATAGTACGTAAATTATCTGACGAATAAGACCATTCGATAGATAAGTTTAGGTACACTATTCGAAATAGTTTTGCTCTCAAAAAAATGGACCTAGCTGATGATTACTACTTTTTATTAGATAATCTTTTACTTAAAATTTTACTAACTAGATACAAAGCGTAGATCAGTATGTGTGAACAAAATATTTGCATCAAGACAAGTAATCTTCTCCCACGTCTTTCGTGACATATCCCTATTATGATATTGTTTGTTTTTCATGTCCCACAAACAACTGTTTTCATAAACAAGGGTTATAAGTTTTTCGCTATCCATTTTGAATCGCAACAATTCTGACGAACAAATCAAATAAATTTGAACGACTATCCGTTCGTACATATTCTGAAGAACTATTCGTATGTAGTATAACCAGATGCATTGTATGTCTATTGTTTGATTTATTCGTACGTGTTCGGACGTATTCCCCAGAACGATAGTTCGTCAGAACATGCATCCACTATAACCGTAGCCTAAACATTATGCAGTAATAGACAATTAGTTGTTCTGGAATTTAGAATCGAATCTTACCAATATAATAGATCACAAACAGTTAAAGTTAATGGCATTTAGTCAAGGTGTATTAATGCTACTTCTGGTGTGTCTTAAGCCTCAAGGAAATCACCTAGGACCAATTTTGTTCTCACTCTTTACTAATGATATTTCCAGCAGTATCAAATATTCTAAATATCTATTGCAGATGATATATGTAGATGATTTGAACTTGTATATATAAATAACCATGGTTATATCGTAGTAGTTATAACCAATTATAGTAAAGATTAAATATACACAATGGTTATATTTATATGCACTATCAAAAAACAGAAAGCGTTTATTTCTGATTTCAATCTTTCTGAAACTATTGACTGTGCCACCATTTTTTACGTCCGCCACTGTTAACTAATAAGTAAAGAAAGTGTGTACAAATTATTTTTTAAAATCACTGGCACAAATGCCTCATTAGAGTGCAGTACTGGGTGCATGAGTGTCACATCTAATATGTTTTGTGAACTAACCAGTAGTCTAGCTTATTATCTATTCATTTCATACAAGTGCTCAGAAAACACAGTTGGATTACCCAATAACGACTAACATTTTACATAACTTGAAATATTGATTAGATTTGAAATCCGTATTTAGAATGCCCTTCTTATTCCCTAACTACTAATCATCAAATCACAATTATTATTACTAAGTGATTCAGTTAATCAGTTAATTTGAAAGAAAAAAAGTATGTATTTATAAAAAATGAGTAAAATATATTAATTTTAAGATTGTTAATTTGGGATATTAAAGCCTCAGACAAATAAACAATATTTGTCTGAGATTAAAACACTCAAAACAAATGGTTTGATTTAAAAAAAAAATTATAAAATCAATAATCAAGAAAATTGTATATACATATATTATGTATTACTGCTTGTTTTGTAAATGGTTACCGTTATTATTCTACACATACAAGAAATGATTTGTCTATATTAGGGATGCAACAGGTACCTACCCGGCGCAGGCCAAGTACACGACATTTAAGAAAAACACCGTGAGATAGTAGATTTCAAAAATACTTTAGAATCAAAAATATTACTGTTTATTGATTTTGAAAGGGTAAAGTGTCTATAAATAAATATTAACATATTAACTCTACATTATATTAATAATAGCTACATCATAGTTGTACCTAATCCAAATATATTATACTTATATACGTGCCACAGCGATAGCTCAGTCTGTTAGGTACTGGGTGGTTGCTTGTGACTAACAGAATGGTATATCGCGGCGTGAGTTCGAATCTCGCCAGGGAAGAAATGGCACCTATCCCAGGGAATGGTTGTATGTCTGCGTTTTTTTCATGTGTACCCTCCCTCTACACAAGCCTGAGGCTTTCAGAAGGGAGGTTGTCCATTTCTCTGGTGTGTTTTATGTTTTTACGTGACCATTAATAATGAAAATAAAGTAATGGTAAATTATGATAAATAAAACTTTAACTTGAACTACGTAATCGCTTTAGGTTCCTAATAGGTTACGTGGATATGTCACTGACGATTAAACTTTTTGTAAAATATTGCATATTATTTCATAAAGATCATAATTCGTGTTAGAACTGTTTGATAAATTTGGACTTTTTATAATTAAAAAGTTTGTTTGAATTATTGTCTTATATTGTATCTTGCTCTTAGCTCTAGAGTACTTAATCAAAGTACTTTAATTTCTGCCGGATCCTACAAATCTCATAGACTTGAAGCTTGTCAAGTCTAAATTACCTGACAGGTTGATTAAACCATTGTTTTATGCCTGTTAGTAGCATAGACTTAATTATATATATATGGTCAGTATTAGGTATTATTCAATTTGCTTATAAATACAAAAAAAACAGTTTTTTGGCAATAACTAAGAGGCACCTGACACGAGACTTAATTTAGCACTGAATTCAGTACTCAAATTGCGCGCACAGATTTAGCAGACTTGAATGCTAGAAATTACAACATGTTCTAATTTAGATGCACAGTAGCGCATCTATACTGCACTGATTTCGTCCAAGAAATTAGAACATGTTCTAATTTCTAGCATCCAAGTCTGCTAAATCTGCGCGCGCAATTTGAGTACTGAATTCAGTGCTAAATTAAGTTTCGTGTCAGGTGGCCCTTAAAAAAAAAAATTCACTTTAGGTATAGCAAATTTTACATATAATTCCATAATGTTTTGAGAGAAATTGAATGAAAGTAAAAAAAATGTGAGTTGCCATTTAAAAAACTGAAGTTTTGAGTTTTTTGTAAAATTAGTTATCAATTGAATTTTTCAAATATCCTATATAACATTATGAACCTCTTTTCGTCAAATCTTAGGTACTTTTGACATTTTATTTTAAGGTTGTAATAATTTTTATCTTGACGAGTTAATTTTTTTTTAGTTTTAAATATATTGTAAAACCATGCAAGTCTGAAAATGTTAGTAAAATAATAAAAATTTTAATTCTGTAAAACGATACAATTTAGGCAGGTATAGGGAATCCTGAATAAAATGATCTTCATAAGGAAATCAAAATTGCGATAAAAAAATGTAGTGTTCCATTTAAAACAAGGAAGTTGTTACCAACTTCGAGTATAGCTGGAAGTGATAGGAAGAAAAATATTTTTTGAA
This sequence comes from Pogonocherus hispidulus, assembly GCA_963924545.1. Classification (NCBI taxonomy): domain Eukaryota; kingdom Metazoa; phylum Arthropoda; class Insecta; order Coleoptera; family Cerambycidae; genus Pogonocherus; species Pogonocherus hispidulus. The sequence goes on from OZ004696.1 coordinate 20,139,881, forward strand.
AGTCACTACCCACACAAGTTTTCAACCTTTTTTCCCTGTACAAGAAAATAAATATTAAAACCCGGCAACGATCGGATCATTATTATGTCAATGTCATTCTTTCTACGTTTATATACATACGCTGTGGTGTGTCTCAGTATCCTCTGCACGTGAATTATTCTAGCAAAAACTAAGGTCATACTAATGATTTTTTTTTATTTCGGCCGAGTTGTATCCCTGTGAACTCGTGATGCGAGTCAGCCACATCGACTAAAATTATTTTTATAATTATTGTATTTTTTTCAAGATTCTTTAAAGGCTTATTAACCAAAAGAAATTATCCACTGTCATTTTTTTAAATGTTTGTTACATTAAAGTCAGAAACACACAAGCGTTGTTAAAAAATACATTCTTTTATTATTAAAAAAACTTTTGAGTTATTTGCATGTTTATTGAATTTATATGACCTAACAACAATAATAATTGTTGACAAAAAATTTCCAAAAATCAACACTCTGAAATACAACACCTGGCTAGTTTTGTAAATTTTGACCACCTGACCGAAGCCAGGTTTAAAAGGATTCTTTCACTATAATATGAGCATGTCAGGCATTTGAAAAACCAGTAGCTGGTTCGTGACTGTTAAATGTTCTTCAAAATAAAATTTTTCAGCCTTTTACAACACTAGATATACGTAATACTTACAATCATTCAAAATGGAACCATCCGTAATTTTTTCAGAAAAAAGGCGGCTGTCTCCGAAGACTGAATCATGCTGAAAGGTATTGAAAAAGATGTATTATAGTTTAAATTGAAATTATCAAAGTATTCAGCGTTAAATGAGATTTTAATACAAACTTACAAACTCGTTGCTTCTATCGGCTTCCTTAAAATCAAGGATTTCATGAAAACTCCTTCTCTCTAAATTTTTCGAATGTGTAGTTCTGTCTGTACTCCAAAATTTTCTTTCTGATACATCTTCCAATTTACCTTTATAATTTAAAGGAGAAAATTTATCCGGCAAATCCAGTGGCACTGAGTGTATTCTTGTTCGTAAACTTAAATCACTTGGACTAAATAATTTTCCTCTATTTAAAGGAGAATGAATAGAAGACAAAACGGAACTACTAGAATATGTTAAATTTGTAAAATTATCAGTGTTGCTGATTATCTCAGACTTCATATCTTTAGAGCTTTTAGTGGAAGATATGGAATATATCCTCGATGGGCCTTCTAAACTAAGGCTATTAAATGAGGGATTGATAGACGATGAGCTAGATACACTTGAGAATCTTCTAGAATGGGGTTGTAAAAATGCTGTATCCAATGTATTACACAGGCCATCACTATTTTCTTCTATAGTTGTAAGCATGATATCTGGAATTCTTTTTTCTTCATCTCCAAATTTGACATCTGGTGACTTTAAATGTAATATACCTAATGATTCCCTTCCACAATCCAAAGACTCTCTGCCCAAATCTTGTAAATGGAGAATACCTAGACTTTCTCTTCTAAAACTAAGAGATTCTCTTAATGCATTAATCTGAATTATACCAAGGGATTCATAGTCTATTTCTAAATTACTTATATTCATAAAACCCAATGAATCTCTTCCACAATCTGGAGGTAAGATTCCCATGGATTCCCTACCAAAATCACTAGCATTTAAATCACAAAAAGAGAGTGATCGCCTTCCGTTGTTTGGAAAATCTGTAAAAAGTGGTACTGAAGACCTTCGACTTATCTGTTCACTGATAGATACTGGATCTATAGTTTTTTTCCATACATCATCAAATGGGTTTTTACCAGGGGAGAGGAAGGATGTAGAGAGCAACTTTGAATTACGACTTTTAGAGATCACTACACTGTTTACTTCCATATTCCTAAAAAAACAAATACTTTCTGTCAATGAATTATTTTGCTAAATGTTTCTTAATCGTTGAAAATTTTAAATTGTTTTTACATTTTGTAAGACCATGTATCGACCCTTTACATATTCATATAAAGAAGGATGTATCTCTCAATATCTACAGAATGCATTTCAACAAAAAATATCAAGAAAAATACCAATTAGGTGATCTGGATATTTAAGTAATGTCTGTAACTTATTTGTGGTGTATTTTGACGATTCATAGTTGGTTTCTTTTGGGATTACACCACCTGTAAAATAACAAAAAGCAGAAAACCAGAAGTATACAAATTAATTATTCAAAGTGTAGTAACAAGGCAAACTTCTAAAGTTGGTTTTCTGCTTTTTGTTATTTTACAGGTGGTGTAATCCCAAAAGAAACCAACTATGGATATTTAAGTATTCTAAATAAAATTCAGTTAAGACTCAATATCCAAGTGGAAGTGATACCGTGCATGTTTGGTGTGATGAGCTAGAGTGAATCTGGTGCTTTGAATAACTACAATTAGAAATGGGACGTCATTTTTACACTGATGGGTCAAAGGCGGAGGAAGGGTTAGGTGCGAACATCTACGGCCCAAAATATAGATTCAAAAAATTTTAGATTATACTCTAACCACATTTTAGGCCGGAATCCATGGTATAGATATCTGAGCTCGAGAATGTATTAAAAAAAGCCCATAAGGAGCAAGAATCTATATTTAATATCAGACAGCTAGGCAGCTAATTTTATTTAAAACCAGTATATATTATTGAATGTAGCGCATTATACGAATAGTAGGTAATTCATTATTTCCCACTATTTGTACGGTATGTTTAAGATAGGTAATATTTTTTTTTTATATTAAAAAAACTTACCTAAACTAAAAAATTCACTCTTCTGAACTGTGTAAAATATCACTTCTTCCACCCTATTACTAAAGAATACATTATAAATATATATTTTACATTAAATACTAACGATCACAATATCTGAAGATACCAAAACCAAAGCAAAATACAAATAAAACCTTTAAGTATTTTTATTTGTCGCGTTTGAACACAAGTTTTCAATCACAACCAGTGTTGCCAACCTCGCGCGTCAAAAATATCGTACCAGTGGGGGTAAAATTATCGTACATTATCGTACTTTTACTTTTTTACATTTTTAAACTAAATTTGAGTAATTTGACAATTTTTAGGTTAGTTTAGGTTAGAAAATTTCAAGGATTGTTAACTGTTTACAGGATTGCTCGATCGCTCAATTTTGTCATCCGCCTTTGTGACGTCATGGAAGATATATGTAATCGAATTGTCAAAATATACCTATTTTGTGTTTGTTATATTTCACATTTGCAAGAGAATTTTCGTATTTGAATGATTATTAACATTATTATTTATTAAAGTTTGTAATAAGAGTATAAAGTGTACCTATTTCTACAAGTTCGAGATCTTTGGATCTTTGATGATGTCACAATTATGGATTACATTGTAGTATTGGGATCGAGCAATCCTGTAAACAGTTAATAATCCTTGAGAAAATTTGAAGAACGTAGATCGAATTTAAATTTTTGTTATATCAGCAGCTACTACTACTACTGATCAATCTCATTAAAGTATTGCAAAATATATCATTTTTCATTAAATTTACAAGACATTTAAAAACCAGAGAATATTAATTAAATATTTTTTATTAAAATCTATTAGGTATCACATCCATTTTATTATTTATATATTTTAATTTATAATTTGATTATAATATTTATAATTGTTAATACACTTAATTATGAGCGTATTAACAATCTTCAGTCCCACAGCGGAACTGAAGATTCCTCGCCTTTTGTGCACAAAATAGAATCACAAATCGAGCACCATTGAACCATAGAACTCAAAAGAGCATTACTTTACACTTTACTTATGCTCAGTGCTCACAGACCTACATGGAATTACAGAATATGGATTATGTAATGTATATATGGATGCAGTACATGAATACGTGACTTTTAGGGCTTGGGAATGAACATGCTTTCATTCTATGTATTTTTCTAAAATGAAATATCGTTGACTATCACTATTTATTATTGAATGATTATCGGCAGACAAAATTATCGTATTTTTGCGTACGATACTCGGTTTAGTATCGTACATCGTACCCACGGTAAAATTATCGTACCGGTACGATAATTATCGTACGGTTGGCAACACTGATCACAACCAACGTTTACGTGTTTGGTTTTAAATTAAAAGTTTAAATATTAAATAACCATTCTACTATTCTGTTCTGTGTTCTGTGGTTTACATTAAATCCATAGACTAAACTAGGCTATGATTAAATCCATATATCTCTGGGTTATCACAGAATAGGTCCGTTCGATTACCCACGATTACCGGCTAGTGTAGCGTGCACCAGTGTATACTACACTACATTTTCATCAGGTGATTTATGTCAGTGCAATAGCAATATACACCTTATGTACGTTGATATAAGGCGCTGGTTGTAGTGCATATTGCCCTAAATAGTGACAAACGAATAGAATTCTGAGATTAGTGTAGTTCAGTGCTACACTTTTCGAGCAAACGAATGGACCTATTACCTCACGCTTCACGAAATGTTATGGGAACCCCTTCTATAAATATATAATTAGCGGCTAAAAACCCATCACTGTTTACGAACACGAAGAGCAGGACTAAGGTTAGTAAACGAACACAGTTTTATGTGATCTGATTAACTCGAGTAAGTTTCCGAAAAGGCCTTATGTGAAGGGAGCCATCAAATTGTGAAGAAGAAGAAGAAGAAAGCAATATTTCCGTAATGTCTGTGATCTGTGAACGTGAACAATAACAATATAACCTAAAAAATTTTTTAAATCTTTATAAAATAAATAATAATATATATTTTTGTTGATGTGTGATTTTTAAATCTAATAATAAGGATATCAAATGGTATAGATATAGAACATAAATAAAATAGACAATAGGACACTAATAAAGTTACCATAAAGACATTACTAAATATTAGAAGAGCTCAACATTATCTTTTAACTTATAGTTAAGCAAATTTAAGCTAATAAGTCCAATTCAGAAGGATAATCAAGCTAATATGTTTCTTCAACTATTTAAAACCTTAAAAAATCAAACTATTTAATTTGGAAAAAATGCTTTTATAGTGAATGGTCGAGGAATACATTTCAATTTCATAATGTATCTACTACAGTAGATATTAGAGTTTTGTTTATATTTAAGAGATTTGTGATTTCTTATCTACATTTTAAAGTACCTAGTATGGTATATTTTGTGGAGTGATAATTTATGTTTCAATATAATTATGTCAATTAACAGATATTTGTTACACATTGCTTACATAGGCAAACCTTTTAGGTAATATTTACCGGTTGAATATTAACAATATAATCTTGTGAGTTAAATTTTTAGGGGTGCACAACGGCAGGTTAAAGGTACTTTTCCTAGGGTAGATGATGCTTCAACTGTTCAAGGAAGATTAGAAATGGGTTTGAAACAGTTGAACCCAACTAATGAACCGGTTGTAGTATTGTCAAGCAGGTAGGTGCATTAACAAATTATCTGAATATATGTATAGTGCAAGTTTGAAAGTAACATACTGGATTGCTGTAATTTTTAATCCGTGTTAGACAAGGAAGTCCGCCGTGTCTGATAAATACTGTTGGCACTTTGGTCTTTGCTTTGGTTGCGTTACATTTTGTATTACACTGTAATAAATAGAGCACGTCCTACACAGTAAGAAATCCTTGGGTAAAGGATGCTCTAAAATTATCTTTCAGAAGTAGGTACATTATAAAAGAGGAGTTTATTCATAAGTGGCCTGTTACCTTGCCTCCTCAACAAAATTTAAGTAAATTCAAAAATGTTTGTATTTCATTGAAATATTTTTTCAGCTACTTTTTTTCATTCATAATCCATATCTGTAATTTTCATAAAAATTTGAGAAAATAAGTTGCTTATTATTTACCTATTAGTGAGACATTATTTTTGATCTTAGTTATAAAGTCTAAGAGTTACATATCTTGACTTTTTTTATCAAGTATTTATTATTTCATCAATATGAAAAATAAATTTTTTGTTGTGTTTGATAAATAAACTAAAAAATGTTGAATGTTTAGTAGAAAAGTTAGTTCTGTCCATAATTCTTCAACAAAAGTTGCTAGAGAATACTTCTGTTTTTATTGTCATTGTCATACATCCCTTCTAAATCATCACGCTGCCACTTACAATCATATATTTTTCTAATTTGAATGTACTAATTTTCAGACAGATTATGAATAAGGTATCAAAGTATGATGTAATTTAATAATAATAATAATAATAATAATAAATCGTTTATTGGGTACATAAATAAACCAAATAATATTACAATCTATTAACAAAAAGTGGATATGTACTCAAAAGGTTAAGGTTAGCCAAAGCTCTCTTACAACCCACCTGCTTAATATTACTTACTTTAATACTTACAAGTAGCGCAAATAGACAGAGAAAATACAATGTGAAAGAGGAATTTAACATATCACGTCTACATATACATATACCTAATTTATTGCTATACATTTTCTTTTAATTTATTATATTTAGTAACTGTAATTTCAATTTCATTTTATAGGTTGATATAGGCTCTAGGAGATAACTATTCGTTTGATTAATATAAAATGGAACTAAGTAGGAGAAGCAACTCTGAAAATGTGTTGTTGAGTGCTGTGGAATATTAAATTTATTAGTTCTTATATTAACTGTATGGATATCAGATCTTTTAGATATAATTTCATAAAGATATATTGGTTCTTTAGTTTTTAACAATTTATAAACAAATACGCTAACTAGATATTGAACTGTCATTATTACAAATTTCAGGACAGACTCAGGAGTACATGCTATTAATGGAACTTGCCATGTAGATCTATATAGAAGGAACGGATTAGTATACGACACCCGATCTGTAACAATATGTTTAAATAGTTATTTTAAAAAAGAGGAGGTACCAATTCGAATATTAAAAACTCATATTGTACCTGAGACTTTTCACAGCCGACATAACGCTATTTCCAGAACATATTTATATAGAATGATTATAGCCAAACCTAACGCTGTGAATGTAACACCTAATTTTCATTACATTCCTATTGAAGAGTGGGACAGGTGTCTATTTCACTGGTAAACCAATAAATTAAGAGTGTTTATTATTTCACATAAAACTTATTTACTTAGTTCAGATTCATTTGATCTTCATCGTATGAAGCAAGCTGCAAAATTATTAGAAGGTTACCATGATTTTAGAACTTTTATGGGAAAACATTTAGGAAGCGATGAAAAGGAAACAAGAAAAGTAATGGAATACATTAATATTCAGAAAAACGATAGAATCGGATATAGTGATTTTTACAGTTGGCCTGCTTTTATTCCCAATGATTTGGATAACTACTTATTTTTAGATGTTTATTTAAAATCGAAGAGTTTTCTGTATAAACAGGTGAGAGTATTCAAAATGAAATACAAAACAAAATATAAATGAAGGAACTCCTAAATGGGTGTGATATTCAAACTAACTAGGATGGCAAAGTTAGTTGAAATCAATAAAGTTTGCCCTCTAAAATTTCGTAGGGCAGGGCTTCACAATTAGGGTTGGACTGCATTTCATTGGATGTGCATTCTTTGTACTCTTTTCAGACTATAAATTCCCATTGATTTATGTAGGAGACGATGTTAATAAGTTTTCTTTTTTGTGGGAAATTTCAAAACGTTCGTATTGTGCTATTTTCCCAGTGTCTGCATTAACCTGATTCCAGCGCTAACTTATACAATACAGTTATTGGATCAGTGTTATACTCTTCTGTATATGTCATAATTGTTACAAAAATATGAAACAGAATTTAATTTTACATATCAGCAAAAAATTCTGGTTATCTTTGGAATAAAGGAGATAGGGGCGGCACACAATTATCTGACCACCCTATACATTTGTAAATATTTTTGTTGTGTAAAAAAAGTTTTATAAAGTTTGATTATCACACTCATTTTAGGTGATATATCACTTCACCGTATGTTATTGCTATTGATTGATTTGATGTTGATACTGAATGATTATTGAAGCTCTTTATACTGCCTTAAATAAGCATTGATTTAGAAATTAATTGGATATTGTAACTTTCTTTGGAGTCTTTTTTAAATTAATTGACTGAATTGAGTTAGTCTAATAATAGGATGGCGGCACTGTTGAATGAGAGATAAGAGTGCTTATACATAACATAAATTCTAAAGTTTCTAGAATATATCACATATTTTTATTGCCAGTTATTTTATTAACCGATTAGTCCATTGATCTGTCAAATCTGTTATAAATACAAGAATTTAAATTTTCTAATTGATAATTGACACATCAATTGAATTTACCTAGTGTAATACTTTCCAATAGAAATAAAAAATATTGCTAAAAATTGTGACAACCTATGTTAAAGAAACAGTAAATAAATTTCCCACAAAAATTTAAAACTGTAAAAGTTCGATATTGTTCAAGACTTTTTTGGCTGCCTTCCAAGTGGAGGAAAAATATCTGACTATGTGTTCAGCACAACGGAAATGTGGAAACTTGGTATTCACAGCACCATAGAAATGTGGAATGTATTTGACTGATTGGAATGTACTGGCATTGTTGCAAGTGAATCAGCAATATATAGGGAATGTAGAAAATACTAATTTTCTACATTCCCATCGTAATTACAAAATATACGTGATGGCTATGTTTGTGAAATCACGTACAATGAAATTTCTGTCCCATCCTCATCTCTGTTCTTTACCTAGCTTCTATTTTAAGTAATTATTATCGATTCCAAGCTTAACTTGACAACACTACAGATCAATCACTTACATATTCATTTAGGTAATTACATAGGTTATATCCAAAATTCAAAAAAATTTAATGGGGATATTATAAAAAAAATATTTAAATATGATCTATTAGTTCAATTTTCCTTCTTACTTATAACTTAGATGTGTAAAGGAAATAACCTCATTATTTAAAAGTAAATGCTGGAAATTACTACTCTGCTGAACGAAACCACCCAGTATTGAATTATACTGGCATATCCAAAGTAATCCCTAATAATTTATTCTTGATATTTATCAGTTTTAATGATATTAAAGAAGATATTTGATTATTCATTCTTTTCTCTATTTTCTTTTTTAGTAGATCCGGAACCTATTAAAAAACCAAAAAATTGCATGGAATGAGTCACAAGTCCAACAAATGTGTGTTTTTAGGATCAGAGTTATGAATATAACATCATATCCCTATATACAGGGTTATTCACGCAAAGCGGGTATTAGGCGTTCTTGGGGTTCGGTTAACGATAAAAATCTGATTTTTTATGGGGGGAGGTTTTCGATTATTTCCGATTCAATGAAAATATTTTCAGGTTTGCATCACTTCCGGTTATACCGGAAGTAGACCACAACTTCGTTATTTCAAACGGAACACCCTGTATATTATTTCAATTTTGAACTCTACATGATATTCTAAACACATTTCATGTAGGATGTCCTATACCTATCTTCAACTGTTTTTGAAATATTGACAGGTGAATATTGACATTTAGCAACTTTGACACTCTGTAAAATCTAAACGGTTAGAGATCAAGCAAAAAGGTTTGTACATTCCTATCTTAACATTTCAAAAGCTAGCGTTTGATACTAATATCATATTTATCGAGAAATAAAAATTTTTCCATTAAATTCAATCTCTTGGTTAAATCTGAAATTAGTGTCAAACGATAGCTTTTGAAAAGTTAAGATTGAAATGTGCAAACCGTTTTGCTTGATCTCTAACCGTTTAGATTTTACAGGGTGTCAAAGTAGCAAAATGTCATTATTCACCTGTCAATATTTCAAAAACAGTTGAAGATAGGTATAGGACATCCTACATGAAATGTGTTTAGAATATCATGTAGAGTTCAAAATTGAAATAATATACAGGGTGTTCCATTTGAAATAACGAAGTTGTGGTCTACTTCCGGTATAACCGAAAGTGATCCAAACCTGAAAATATTTTCATTGAATCGGAAATAATGGCAAACCTTCCTCATAAAAAAAAAATCAGATTTTTATCGTTCACAGAACCCTAAAAACGTCTAATACCCGCTTTGATTGAATAACCCTGTATGTTTTTGTTTTTGATAATGGTAAATATAAAAGATTTACGAAAACAATAGAGCATTGTGAATGTAAGTAGTGGTGAGAAACACACCGTAGTGCCCTCATTGGGTCTTTGCTACTACCTTATGCAATCCCAGTCGGGGCACATTGCCTGTGGAGTAGTTGTTTTCGGCATCTCCTTCAAATAAATAGAGCATTGTGTTTCAAAGATGTACAAAATATTTTTAGAGCAGCCTATACAGTGTGTAGCTAAAATGATTGATCATATTTTAATGACAGATTCTAATTAAATTGTCAAAATTTTATATCGAAAACAAAGTTTTGCAGACACATGTTTATATGAACTTTTTTTTGTCAATTTAGGACGTAGAGTCTGTCATTAAAATATGGCCAAACATTTTAAATACACTCTGTATAACTTGTTTAGCATAGAACATTTTTTCACCAATTTGGTATAAAACAAATTATATAGGATTTGATGGATCTGTCAGTAAAAATTAAGAAAATATGAAAATATATAATATTTCTATGAAAATTAAGTTTGTTGTGCTATAAAGGTGCCAGAAAACTGTTTCCGTATCAACTGAATATTTACAATATTAAATAAATTTATCAATTTATAGATGAAAACATTTGTACATTTCACTTACTGGACGTACGCAAAATTTTTTACTAATATGAGTGCCGTCATTGTCTATTATCAATACTGAACTTGCATTAGGGATTTGTGAGCAATTTTGACTATGGACAAATGAAAACTTATATTAGAAGCTTATTAATATGACATCTATTATATGTATTATTTCATAATCAAATAAAGTTGGGTGATGTGATGCGCATGTGGAGAAATACTTGTTTGCTGCCACACGATTAACTGGATACTGGATATGCCGCAGCGGTAGCGCTCCAAGCTCCAAGTTAAGAACACCTGCGAATTGGCAAAATTTGCAACCCTCCTGCGTTTTTTATTAGAACTTTTTATGGGGGCCAATTTTCTTAGTTAAAAATATGGGTTGAAAAGCCTAATTCCTTTAGATTTTTTTTTACCTGTTTAGGACATACTAAACTCGGAAGAAGGGGTTATCCCCTCGCCATCTCGCCAAGTCTTGACTGGACTTTTTTCATTATGTTTCGCCTCCCAAAGAGGGCGCTTCTTATTTAAAGAAATATAAAGGCGGAATAAAACTAAAACTGACAAATAAAATAAAATAAGAAATAACGATATGTTGTTATTCTATAGATTATGTCTGTAACTTATTTGTGGTGCATTTTCATGATTCATAGTTTGTTTCTTTTGGAATTACACCACCTGTAAAATAACAAAAAGCAGAAAAAATTAAAAATGTCAATCTGACAAAAAATGCTTCTTTTTTTATAGAGTTCTTATCCTACAAACATTCTACCGACGAAGAGTTGAGGATCAACTCGAAACGTATAGAAGAAAGCTAGTTAAGTGTTTAATTTCTTTTAAATTTTATTATAATAACCATTTTATTTAGACATTTTTAAAATATGACGTATAATATTATAGAATTTTGTATAAAACTGAAAAACCACTGATGAAATTTAGTTAATAAAATATTATTTTATCACACATTATACAGTAGTTTTTTGGGGCAAACTTTAGAAGTTTGCCTTGTTACTACACTTTGAATATTTAATTTGTATGCTTCTGGTTTTCTGCTTTTTGTTATTTTACAGGTGGTGTAATCCCAAAAGAAATAAACTATGAATGTTGTTATTCTTTTTAGTTCTAACGACAAACAAAATAAAATAAAATAAGAATCATGAATAAAGTCCCTCCCATCAACAAACCAACAGCATCGCTTCTTGATGATTTCTGAGGTTTCAAGTGATGTTACATAGGTAATGCAAATAGTATTTTTAGTGATGTAAAAATACCGGTAGGTACATCATATTTACACAATCTAAAAATAATTTTGCGTGGATTTTACTTCACTTAAAATACTATGTGCATTATAAAGTGCTCTTTAAAGTCTTTGTTAGTTAAGAAATTCATTGCAGGTATTTTTAAAAATCTTCATTTTTAACAGGAGTTTGCAGTTCATGAAAAATAAATTCAAAAAGTCTATCGATATCTTATTCGGACGTGATCTGTCATCTCTGGTTATCTACTTAATTTACTACTACGCCAACATAGTACTTTACGATCACAGAATATCTTAAGATTTACAATCGTATAAGCACGTTTTGGTTTTTCCATATGAGTAACTTATTTAGTTAGTCATATGGGTTTTTCTACAATCCAGAGTTTAGCAGCCGTATTATTCCAAAATTTCGAAACGATACCTATTATGTATTACTCGATATGATAAGTTGTATCATATATAGGCTATTATATCGAGTAATATACGTATTTCAATAGGGATGGAGCAGTAATACATTACTATCATTACTACCACAGTTTAATAGGATACTAGAAAGAGGAACGTATATAGTGTTTCATATCAAATCATGAAACGGAATCCTCCTACTGAACAGTTCTGGATTTTTGTTATCGTGTTGACAGTTTTGCGCAGGTTTGCAAAATAGAGAATCCGAAGAAATTTGATATTTAGGGAGATTTTGAACCCCTTAAATTTTAGCTTATAGTTATCGTTATACTATACTAGCTATATTTGTATAAAGATTATAACTATAAGCACAACTTATACTTTACTTTATAGTGAGAATGCGCGCATTACCAAAAAATGTATCATTTTTGGCACTATACGCCCGCTCGGTATAACGATTACGATAACGATAAGGTAAAAATGAAGGGGTTCAAAATCTCCCTAATGGGGAGAGTCTCGGAAAATCTCACTGATTAGGGAAATTTTGAACCCCTTCATTTTTCCTTGTCGTTATTGTAATCCTTATACTGATCAGGCGTAGTGCCAAAAAGGATAGTGCTTTTGGCTCAGTCTAAGATTACGATAACTATAAGCTAAAAATTAGGGAGCTTTTGAACCCCTTAAATTTTACCACGTCGTTATCGTAATCGTTATAGGTACTGAGCATGCGCAATTGCGCAGTGCCAAAATAAGTATTATTTTTTTGTAACAGAATAACAGAAAGTTAAGCGTAATTTGTATAAAGTAAAATAACAAAGTTCCGACAAGTTATATAAGTTGAGTGTTTCAGCGATTTTCACCCATATGTTTGAGGTTATGTAATTAAGAATTAATTTATATAAGTATATTAATAAAGAAAGAAGTTATATCCATGATACAACTACACTGATATGCTCATAACTTGACCAAATTTCGTTTGTTCTGCGCACGACGTCATTCCAGATGCAAAAATAGCGAAAATTCAAATACCTATCTTACTGTAGCATGACTGTCAGTGTCAGTGATATAATTATTTTCGTGTTTATCAATTGTATTCCCGTATTATTATAATTGTGAGGCCCGATGGTTATCAAGTTGTCATTTTTATATTATAGGGTGGTATTTATGCAGTAGTGCTTCTTATTATCTCTTCAAATTGTAAAATTTAGTTTAGAATTATATTCGGTAGGTAGATCGGTACACAGAAAGCAGTTTGAATTAAAATAAGAAAGATTGATATTAATCAACTATTATTTTAGTTTTCGTGTATGAATCGTGTATTATAATTCCATAATCGACGTTTATTTTATTTTGTTATCTTTGTTTACAAGTATTTTATTTAATTTTGTGTAATAGCTAACGTCACGCTCATCGATAGACCACGCCCCCATGCGCATAGGCAATAGGCATATCAGTGTAGTAGAGCTGGGTCGCTCGTTCATTTTCAGCGTGCCGGCACGTGCGGCACAGCTCATTCAAATGAGCGCTCAGAGCGAGTTGTTCATTTGAGCGACGTGGTCATGGCACTGTCACTGTAGCATTCGATCATAAATTTGACTCATCGTGTCGTTCACGCTCGTGTCGTTGCTCACTCTTGCCGCTCTTTGAATTCTGGTGGCATTAGGTTTATTTGTCTAGGGGTGGCATTCAAGGATGATGTACGTTGTACACAATAGGATTGCTGAGTTTTAAACTTGTAATTTGCAAACTTTTGATGTTTAGTTTTTATCAGAATTGTTAGTTTCAGCCTTGTTTAATATGGTTATATTAAAGCAATATATAAATGTAAGTAAACATTTAAGTATTTTTACTATTACATTTGTTTTAACTCATTTATTCCTAAATTATTGTTCAATCAACCATGCATAAGAACTCGCACAATCAAACATCGTATGCGTATTGTGTAAAAAGCTCATGTTTGTGTGCTGTGTAAATGGCGGAATGAGCGATGAGCTCTTTCGTTGCGAGTCGTTCGCTCACGGCACACTGATATGTGCCACACATTTGTGCGAGCTGTTCATGAGCGACCCAGCTCTACAGTGTAGTTGTATCATGGTTATATCCAGCCAAATATAAAATTTAATTTTCATTGCTGGTTTAAATAATTGATAAAGATAATAATCAGTTAGAGAAACGTCTGTCAAAATACAAATATTTAATTAATTAATCAAAAAGTTTTTTCAAACCATATTGCCAAGAACAGCAAACAAAAAATTTCAAAGAAAATAGTGAAATAGTGAAATCGCAACATGCATTAGCATCATGTACTAAGTCTATGATGTCAAACAAGTTATTACCATAGATAAAGAAAAGTGGTCTTTATCTATGGTTATTACGTTATTAGTTCAGTGGTTATTACTGATAAAATAAAGTTGGTAGTAACGAATGGAATTTCACTAGAATGTTCTTTCGACTTTGAGCTTTATAGGCGTCGAGAAGTGCATTTTCGACGGAAGTTATTGTTGTTTATTGTCCAATAAGCTTTGTTGTGAGAGTGCATCAAATTCTGCAAACTCAAGTAAATATATTTTATTATACGTATTTGTGGGTGAGTGGTCTTTATCATATCCCTGGATGTTTGTTTAGTAGACACGTTTCTTAACCTAGAAGCGGCCGGTGGACTTGGAGGGAAACATTGCAAAATGGCTTCCAAGTAAAGCCGTTGAAAAGGTATTTAGAGTAAAGCATTTTTTTTGTATTCAGGTCCGAAGGACGGTGGGGTCGCTGGTAGCAGTAGCACAAGGTAAAGTCACTATTAGAGATATTAAGTTTATGCTGGAAATTCCTTCTCATCGATCGTGGTGCCCTCAGATAAAAGCATTGCCGCCACACGGACTCTATCTTTGCGAGGTAGAGTACGCGAAAGAGGACTGGGATACGTTTACGAGCATTCCGAGGGCCTAATTTTTTTTTTACAATGGTAGGGTCTAGAGTATATGTAGGTGGGCTGCCCTATGGGACCACAGAGAGGGACCTGGAGCGTTTTTTCAGAGGGTACGGCAGAATGAGGGACGTTCTCATTAAAAACGGATACGGGTTTGTTGAGTTTGACGATTATAGAGATGCTGATGATGCTGTGTATGAATTAAACGGTAAAAAACTTTTAGGGGAGCGTGTGACTGTGGAAAGAGCCCGAGGGACACCCAGGGGTCGTGACCAGTGGTCATCCAGCCGCAATGACCACCGCTCCCATGAACGCTATGGACCACCAACTCGAACCAACTACCGGTTGATTGTGGAGAACCTGTCATCACGAATCAGTTGGCAAGATTTAAAAGATTACATGCGCCAGGCTGGAGAGGTTACTTATGCAGATGCACATAAACAGCACCGCAATGAAGGGGTTGTAGAGTTCGCTTCCTATTCTGACATGAAAAATGCAATTGAGAAGCTTGATGACACAGAGTTAAGTGGTAGACGCATCCACCTTGTAGAAGATAAAAATACTAAACGTAGACGTTCTGGGTCTTACAGTAGTCGTAGCAGGTCACGCAGCCGATCTCCTAGACGATCAAGATCACGCAGTCGCTCTAGGCGTAGTTCCCACTCAAAGAGCAAGTCTAGGTCAAGATCTCGTTCAGGCAGTGCAAAAGCAGACCGAGACCGAGCTAGTAAATCCAAATCTAGATCCCGTTCCAGGTCCAATTCTCGCAAGAAGTCTGTTGATCGTTCCAGGTCAAACTCTAGAAAGAAGTCAACTGAGCGCTCTCGCTCACGATCACGCTCGCGAACTCCAGATAAACGATCAAAGTCACGTGAAGCATCCAAAGAAAGATCAAGGTCCAGGTCACGTTCTGCCAGCAAAGGTAGAAGTAAGTCCAGAAGTAGGTCCGGATCAGCAAACTAAAATTAAAACTTATTACAAAACCAGAAAAACAGTTCTAGTGTGTATAATTTTAAGGTAGTAGTTTGTAATATAATATCCTTACATTGTTTTAATATCGTACACTGTATGTTATATTATTAAAACATTTCGTATACAAACTAGAAATTTTGATTTCATTGTTGCATAAGTTATTTATTTAGTATTTATACTAGATAAATCTTAAGAATAACAATATAAAAAAATATGATTTTTTTCTAACATAATTAATTGAAGTAACAGTATGTTTGTCATAAATGATGTTTTTCGCATTGAACTGTACTTTTAAACAATAGTTTTCTTCACTTATATCTGCATTCTAAAGAACATACTTTCTTTTCTGATATTTGAAATGAGCTTTTTGACGTCTCTACAAGCGAAGAAACATAATTTAAAACAAACTGAAACATTGATTAGATGCATTGACGGCAGAACATTTAAAGAAACCAAAGAATCGACTATTGAAGTTGTGAGAAGCTTATATGGATACGTAGTAGACACTAAACCTGACGATCTTCCAGCAGCAGTATGTCCATTCTTATACCTGGGTTCACAAGATTGCTGCCTTGAAACAGTACTAAGAAAGTATGATATAAGATATGTATTGAGCGTAGGCATTGAAGCACCAATTAAATGTTCCGATGTAACATATAAACATGTCCCTTGCTTGGATTTACCGGAGATTAACTTTGAAACAGTTTTAAGGGAGTGTATTCCATTTATACAACAAGTTAAATATCAGAACAAGAGAATTTTAGTACATTGTAATGCAGGTGTAAGTCGGTCTGCGTCTGTTATAATAGGTTACTTAATTTTAATTGAGGGTTATTCTTATATAGAAGCTTATAATATTGTAAAAACCGCTAGAAATTGTATTAAGCCCAACACTGGTTTTGAAAAGCAATTACGAAGTTTAAATAGCAGTAATGTATTTTTTTAAGAGTTTTTTGAAAATATAGATAGTTATTTTGAAGGTAGTTAACTTTTGTTTGTATTATTTTTTTGGTGTTTCTGATTACTGTGTAATATTAAGAATTGTAAGTAAATATATTTTTATGTATTTACTTCAATAAAATTTTATATTTATGTGGGATAGTCCTTGATTTAAAACTTTTCATTTAATCAATTTTTCAGCTGAATTTAATCTTCCAAATTGTAGTAAAATTCTGTAAAATCTTTAAATAGTGTTAATTACTCAGATGACTACAAATTAAATGGTACATCATAGTAGAGTGGACTCATTAAAATGCTGATCTAGCATTTTAACTGAACTTTTATATGGATCTGACTAAAATGTTAACAGAATGGGCGCATTCAGAGAACCGTAGCGCTTTATTCAAATAGCTGCAGCTTATTAAAGCGGTAAAGCATATATTTTTCCCACTGGATCGCTGAATAGTTCCATCAAGCGATAAAATTAATATAGTTTAGGTTTACGTCTATGGGTTTGCGCACAAAATATCTATGGATAATATTAATTATTATTAATATTAATTACAAAATGTGAATTACTGAAAATTATGTCACTTTAAGCTTGCGTTTAAAATGTCGATTCAGCGAACGTGAAGCGGTAAAGCGCTGGAGTGCTATGTTTCCCTGAATGCGCCCAATAACTTGGGCCACTTGAAGGTAACAATGCTTGACAGATCTTATTTTTGGTAACTGAATTTTGTAGGGTAATTTTACTATAATCAATTTTAAAAAACTATTAACTAAATATTTGTACAATAGAGAAATACTATTACAACTGGTTGTCTATGTACTTCCCAAAATCATGCTTTGTTTCATTTAAAAAGTTTTAAGATAAATATGTTATGGTGGTAATTTAAATAATGTATATAATTTTCTATTAAGAAAAGATGTTCAGAAGCACTTAAGTATAAGTACTAAGGTGATGGTTGTTTCATGTGCAACAGGAGTGCTAAATAAAAGAAATCTGTGGTTTGATAAGATCAATATATAAATGAAAAAATCAATATAGTTTTTGTAAGTTGAATAACTTTAACTTAATTTAGTTAATTGAGTTAATATCCCACCTGTAATTTAATTTGGATCGATGTTAAAATTACATTGTGGGTCAGTTAAAGCTGATTTTCACATGTGGGTTTGTGCTTCGGCTATGCCATTTCATTAAAAATCGATAAATTGGATGTCTCTTATGATACGCACTGATCCATAAATATCCACTTTCACTATTGAGGGTGTGTGGCAGCCCTGTCACACCGGTGATAGCCCGAGTCGCATCACAACGGATTTCGACGACCCAACATGGCAGCAGCAGTTAATTATATGTAGGCTGTAGCCGTGCACTTGTCGGGATAGGTTAGTTATCCGATCATTGTTCACTGTACCTATGCAGCTTGTTTTTTAAAATTTTATAGGATCATTTTTCAGTAATGGAAAAATTGTATGAAATTCTCCCGCTTCATTTCTGTTCAAATACAGTTCATGGATCCAATATATCTTTCTTTTATATTTATTTTCTGCAAAATCTGCACACATGTACCTATTACAATTAAATCTTCGTCAAAAGAATCCATGCTAGTCAATCGTAGAAAACAGAATGCGTATTGAATGGGGTCCACTGTTAAAATACAGCACAGCATGGACACAGCCACAGCACCACCCCACAAATAAAAATACATGTCGCAACCCAGCAGGAGCACAGCCCAAGCACGACCGAGGAACAACCCCACATGTGAAAATCAGGCTTTATTATAGAAAATAACTCCATTATCCAAAAAAAACCTACTGTTGATGACCTCTATAGGGTTTGTGGATCACTTCATGATGAAATACAAAACTTCTAATTAAATTGACAATGTTTTTTGTTTCTATTAAAGTGTTCATATTTTGAAATAGTACTTTTTCCTATAGTACAGCATGTTAATGGCAATTGTCAGCAAACAACAAATTTTTAGTTAATTTGTTCATTAACTTTAGGGATATGCTGCTGTATATTTTCCCAACTAATCCTTATTCATCCTGCATTCCTGGCTTTTTTTTCAGTCTTTCCACTTTTGCCTCATAATTTTTGCATTAGTATTTCATTCTGTTGACATGACCATGTCGTCTTAACTCTTATTGTTGTATTGTCTATAGATTGATTCATTATTTTTCATTGTAATCTTTTGAATAATAACAATTATTATGAGCATATTATTTTGATCTTTCCTGCAAATAAAATTTAATTTTGGTTTATAAACTCCTTCAGCTTATATTAACAGTTCTCTTTCTCAATAAAACTAGGGTTTGCGGCCAAACAAAATTAGCACCATTTTTAAAGTTCACTACTTTTTAATATTTGAGCAGTATTGATAATTTTTAGTCACATTGTCTCGAACAGTATTCATTTTTAGATTAACCATTTATAACAGCACAAATAATCCAATTTTCTTGCTGAACATGACAGATCACTAAATATGAGTTCATTAAGCGAATGGTCTGATCGGTTATTTTTAATTTGATTACCAATTTGGAAGCACTGCTTTTTGGTAATCTTTCAGGTAGTGCTCTGTCATTGATGAGCGCAGCCAATAGATTTGGGCATTAAATAACAGAAACAAAAAAAATTCTATCAACTAAATGTTTTAGTTTGAACCATTTGTCCTACCTTTAACATCTCAAAGTTAATGCTATAAATTTTATACGCACCTTTTTATAATTTAACCCCTGTTTATTAAAGGGTTGAAATAAATCACCCTATTAGCATTTTTAGTTAGAACTTTTTTCGTTACTGTTGTTTTTTATTTTAAATTTTTTTAGTGGTACCTACTGTCTTGTTTAGAAGGTTTTTTGTCTTTTCAAAAATTGCCTTAAAGTCTACGGTATTCGAGAATTAAAAAAATAAAAACCACATCCTGCATATCATTGTCTTGGCAAGTTAGCTGAGACAAATATTAAAAACTGAAACTGCCAAAACAAAATCATGTTAAAGAAGTAACTTTTTCCTTAAAATGCAAACCACAATTAAGAAGAAAAAAATATTCTATAGTAACTACTATCATTTTCAGTAGCTTTTTATATCTTCGAAGAAGAGATTCTGAGTGTTGTATCGTCCGCAGAACCAATAAATATTGAAAGGAGTTACGAAACAGAGTATTTCAAGTATCAGGTGAGCTTCGAAATTTTACCCGAACTATGAGAAGTATTAGTTTTAATTTGTTATGAGATTCCATGCACAATGGTGCGAATGGAGAACATTTTGAGCAACTTCTATAACATTTTTTTTCTAAAATGTTTGAATTTAAGTAAAACCGTGTTTCGTTAACATTGTTTAACTTTCCTACTAAGCAGTTTTTGATTATTTATTTCGGCTAAGACCGAGACACAGTAGATGGCATTCTTTCTATTTTTTTCTTTCAAATACCATTGATTTTAGGAAAATTTTCAAAGAGGCAGAAAACATTCTAAACAAGAAAGTATTACTTTAAAAAATTTTAAATGACAAAAAACGATAACTGAAAAAGTTATAATTAAAGATGCAAAGAATGTGGTTTATTTCACCCCTTTGACAAACAGATAGTAAGTTGTAAAAATATGTTTTAATGACATCTTGATGAGTGTAACCAGTCTCCCAAATTTAAAATACGTAGTATTGGGTAGTTTTTGAAGAAATAATAAAAAGTGTTTTCTACTCCCATCCTTCGATGGGCAGTAACTTTGCAAGGGAGGCCTAAATGGAAAAGATTTATAGGAAAGACCCCCTTCAATATTTGCGCTTTTTTTGAAACACTATGAATGGTGAATGTGAATTACCTTACTTTCTTGTTGAATTAGTACTCAATAATTATTCATTCTTTCATTTAAAGATATTTTACGAGAACAGTTGAAATTTAAAATATATCCATTGGTTTTATCATAATCATCAACTTATTGACATTTAAACTACATGTGGTACACAATTTAACACCCTAAATTACCACAAAACTTGGCAGTAATAAAGATAGTAGGTAAGTTTCGGAAATCTCAGATTTTTTAAACTACTTTAAAAAAAGAGTATTCTGCGAAATCTGACTTTTCTTCGCGTTACAAAAGCAAATTATTGTTTTTTTATAAATTAATAAATGTAACTAAATGATATAGTAAGTAATCTAATAAATATTAAATAAAATCCTTTTACTCTATGTAGCTATTATACTGGGTAAGTTTTTTAACCTAAAACTTTCAAATATCTCGAGAAATAAGCACTACGAAAACATACATATAACCAATATTTAATGATTTAGCGGAGGAAATGCAATAGTACTAAAATTAGTGCACCTCCCCCTTCCTGTAGGTGGGGTGGGGGGTAACTTTGAAATCTTAAATAGGAAGCTACATTTTTTATTGCAGATTCGAATTTTACAGTTAAAAAGACGTAGGATTAGCCATTGATCAAGATATAAAGCTTTAAATATAGTGGTGCAGGTGCCACTTTTTTTATAAAACCGGAAAATATCTGGAAAACAATTTATGAATAGACAACCTTTGACAAAATAGACCTAAAATTAAGTGTAAAATCCAAAAAAGTAAAAAAATACAGGTTGTTCCATTAATAGTTAGTGTTGAGTTCCGGTATAACCGGAAGTGGCGGAAACCTGAAAATATTTATTTATAGGTAAGTAACGAAATTTTCAGAATCGCCCTGTATATACTTTTCCATATATCGATCGCGGCCGTTTATGGTAAGCCACACTGTATAGAAGACTTGAATCAAGTTGTGTAACGTACCTACCTGTAACATCGTCGTTAGGTCTTTTACATTTCTAGAATTCTGGTGTAAAGTGTAAAAATGTGAAGTTTCCAATATTATATCAAATGACTACGATTTCAAAATTAATTTCAAAGTTTGTAAAATAATAATTAACAAATGTTGGTATTTTCAAAATTCTGTTTGTTATTTTCATATTAACATAAAATTAAGATGTTTGCTTACTAGGAACCTTACATTTATATTCATTGATTTCATTATTAAATTTTCCGTATGCACTGTCACTACGATCTAGAATATTTGTATTTTTGGCCCTATTTCTGTCTTCCTCCTAATTTTATTGTTTTTTCTCTTCCATCATCATGGTTTTTTGGAATTGTTCTTAAATTTTTATAGCTGTTGCTACTATTGATAAGCTTATATAAATTGCCTATGATTTTTTTAACATAATATGCCTTTGCTCGGGGTATGAATATTGTATTTCATGTACGCAGCTCTGCTTGAGGAAAAATTAGGATCATTTCAGCTTCAATAAATTATTTTAGCTAAAATGAGTTTGAATTTTAACTTCCATAGGTGGCTTATCAGTGTAAATCAGACTTATGAATGGCCTCATTCAATTGTAAAACTCTGTTCAAAATTATGGAAGAAATTAACTACATTTTTTAATTATTGCCTGTCAGTCTGAGCCAGTATACTTTATGTAATAAGATGAAATATAGTTTTTACAAAGTTTAACCACCACTTGAATCATAATCTGACAAATACTTAAATAAAAGGCGGATTTATAAAGCATTTTTATTAAATAACAAAAAGTATAAATATATGTTTTCTCTCTAAAAAGGAATGTTTTTGTAAACATACAATAGGTATACATGGATTTTAAAATATAAAAACGATTTATAAAATTCTAAAAATAATGTTTGAATTGTTTAGGAAACAAATAACAATATAAATAACTTATGTACACATTTTTTATAAATGCTTCTGTATAAATTTACAAATAGTGAGTAAAGGTTTAACCGTGAAGTCACTTGAATGTTTCTCAGCTTTAAATTTAAAACAGTTTAGGTTTGTCTCGTTGAAAAGTTCTTATAAAAAAATAATGCCCAAATCGAGTTTGGTAAAATAATCTAGTATTTACCTTTTTACCTAGTAGCAGCAGAAATAGCACACATTCCCTTTACAATAGCACAAAAATCCCTTTTCATGCCACTCGACAGGAAATTTTGTAAATACAAGTCAGGGAAAACCTGGAAATGTCAGGGAATTTGATTTTGATAAATTGCTGAGAACCCTGTCTGAAGCATACAAATTAAATATTCAAAGTGCAGTCCAAGCAAACTTCTAAAGTTTGCGCCAAAATGTTTGTTCTGTTTTGAGGTTTTTTTATAGGTTTGATGAGTTTTTTTATTTGTGTCCACATGTACCCTACCACCGTCCAAGTGTATCCTTATATTGGAAAATTGTTAAAAAAAAAAAGTTTCTGGAAAACTAAAATAAAAAAGAAATTATACCAACATGTATCTGCCCATTTACACAAATCAGGTCTAGACTTTTGAAATTTAATATTTAGTTAGAAAATAGTGACTTGAAGAAAATGCATCCGAATGTGACCCGCATTCCTCTATTATATACTGTGCTGATTACAGTTATCGAAGTATGCAAGCTTAAACATAAAAAAATCTCAATGAGTGAAACACTGCCGGATAAAAACAAAACCTGTGCACACATTAACACTGATTCCCAATTAAAAATCGGTTCAATTTGGAGACAAGGACAGGTTGATCATAAGTCAAGGTTTTCCTCAATTAGAGGAAAAGAACAGTCCGTGGGTGGGCCGAGGTATCAATTTCTACGGGTGGGAGACTAT
This sequence comes from Pogonocherus hispidulus, assembly GCA_963924545.1. Lineage (NCBI taxonomy): Eukaryota > Metazoa > Arthropoda > Insecta > Coleoptera > Cerambycidae > Pogonocherus > Pogonocherus hispidulus. Next base: position 20,163,683 of record OZ004696.1, read on the forward strand.
TTTTTTATCAAACAAATTTTTTTTAAATATTTGGTAAAAATCTGCAAATTTTCCAGGGACAAAATAACTCAACTATATGTATGTCTTTCTTCACGACATTTTATATAGTTTCAAATTATTTCAGCTTTTCATTACTCCATCTTTTTCATATCTGGTTATGTCAGATAAAAATGCAAAACCTGAATTACATCTAACTGTTAAAAAAACCTGAATTACATCTAACTGTTAAATCTTAGCTATCGGTATTCATTTTAACATAGGGCATATTTCTTTGGAACATGAATGAGCTTTTTCTCTCAGTCTGATGTACCTACATATATACATTATACAGTCATCAACATAAACGGTACCGAAATGTGGAATTTTTACAGTATGCATGTCATATTTGGCTCACTTGACATTAGTTGTTGTATTAATGTTGCACTGCTAATATCAAAAAAAGTGTTAATTTTCAAGCATTATTTACAATCATACGGAAATGGACGGTGTAATTGTCCAAGTTTGAAACGAGTCTATATCGACAACAATTTAACATCATAGTCCCTAGTAAAAATGTAGTATTAACAATTGTTCATAAATTTCGCTGGACTGGTAGTACATTGTGTCAAATATAGGTCTTCAGGTTGTCGAAGAACAGTTTGTCCAACAATAATGAAGGATTCGAAAAAGCCTTTGACTAAAGTGTATAAAGTGAAAGTATCTAGATGTGGAATATTCAAATCTATTGATGATTATCCATACTGCATTCAAATTAGTCGATTAAATGCTGATGTGTAAAAGAAATTACTGTAGACAAATGTTGAGCCACCTAGTATATGAATGAATATCCTGATTTCTTGAGTACAGTATGGATATTTTGGATGAAAGTTATGTTCAGCTTTACGGTTATGTCAATCGACCAACTATTTGGTTCCATTGATTTAAAAATGCCTAGATGTCATTGTAGAGAAAACACTTATCCAAGTTACCATTTAGTGTGTTACCTTTTGAATAGGAATCATTGGTCATTTAAAAAGCATTGCTACAACAGTATGAAAGAAGAAACTTGTTGCACACGAAATTTGTAGGTGCACGGACAATGGTTTCAATAAAATGGTGCAATGAGACATACAGGGAGACGCTCTGTAACATAATAATTTCTTATGGAACAAATAACATATCCTTATTCAAGGTATTTGATGCATACATTTGGGGTATGATGAATGAGTCAGTATTTCGGTTAGATTTGCCAGCAATATTGGATATGCAAAACATTTTGAGCATGTAAGTTATAAAAATTAAAAAACAAACCCAATTTTCATTTTCTGTACTATTATTTTGATGAATACTGTAATATATATGATTAGTTTCAAAAGAACTAATAGTTTGTATGTATAAATAAATTTGTTAGGTATCTCTATCGGTGGCTGTCGTTAATTAATTTTTTTAAATTATAATTTCATATAAATCTTTAAAATTATGTTATAAATACGGAAAACCTGGAAATGTCATTTTGAACAATTGCCGAGTACTCTATTGAAAGTCCATATTAATAAAAATAAAATAAGTTTTTTGCAGGACTTACTGACTTACGACATATAAAATGAAGTATAAAATTGAGTATTTTTGTGCATAAAAAAACAGCACCGAGATATTTCTACAATTCTCTTTTACAAACATCCCAAGTCTTAACTTCTCTGAAAAAGTGACAGTATGCAAGCATTATTTTTCGCCACATATATTAAACTGTAGGAAGGAAGCTAGAATACTGATTATTAGTATTCTGATGTCATAGTAGATTCTAGGTTGAGCACATATTTATAACTTTGCACTTGAATGTGATACTTTTTTTATATATTAGGAGTGCATACCTTAAATTAGATTGATATTTAAATTTCTTTAGAGACAAATTATGTGTGGAACCTACTTTTCATCTAATTTGAGGTTTGGGACCCGTGTATGAGAGAGAAATTATTATAACCAGTCATTTCTCTCGTGTATAATTTTTGTGGGTTTATAAAAATGTTTGAATTAGTATGATATATTTTTATCACAGAAAAATTTTAAAAACTTTAAAGTTGTATTGCATTTTTTTCTACAAATTTTCTAATTTCTGAAAAAAGTAGAAACATAAAAGTTAGAAAAGTAGAAAACTCCATTTTTAATCCAAATACAAAAAAAAAATGAATACCATGAAAACAGTCTGAAAAACTAGATTCTCAATTTGTCTTTTAGCAATTAATTGATTTACATAAAATTTTGCTAATTTTATTAATATCTATTATTTATAAAAACAATTCACAAAATATAGTCATACAAGTTTCTAACAATTTCCTTAATAATTATATATAGTAGATGGTATTATGATGTAGATGAAACCGTATATCTACCTACCTTCACAACACAGTTTAATAATTATCACGGGTACATTTTGAATTAACTTATTCTATAATTTAACAGGATGAAATTATTGCACAAAATTTTGTTACGTCAGAAATTAATTGCTTCACTTTTTATATATTAAAATATAAGAACACTATGAACAATCTCATGGATCTTTAATTAAATAAACTTTCAAATAGCTGTTCGACTAGAACTTATACCTCTGGCAGGTAAAGAATTACTTTTTCCTGGTATTTCTTTAGCATGAGAGTGAGCAACCACTATACTTAAACACTGTACCCATTCTTCTGCATTTTTCCCATCTTTCGGCTTGAGAATTAACGTTTGGTTTTCAGTAAAAATTTCAAAAGCTTTTGGAATGTTTCTTGCCCCTCTTGAAACTTTTACTGACCTAATTTGGTTGACATCTATTGACTCTCCACCACCCTATAAGCAAATGCAAAAATATCTACAATCTGTCACAGATATAAAATATCTGTGACAGACTATAAAATATAAAAAACTCAAAAGATAAGAGTAAATATTAGAATCAGACCCAGTTTAGAAAAATAAATTATAATTATTAATAATGTATCTAGTATATTAATATTTTAGAGACTAAAAACTATGTATAGTAAACGGCAAATAACATTTGTGGGGATAAGCAAAGCATATAGTTTTTCATCATACATATATATATATAAAATTATATATGTAATTTCAAATTGTAATATATAATGCAATATATTGTAAATGGTAAATATTTCATCTACATGAATGAATGTATGTAGATGAAATATAGTTACTTATTATTTACACCAACATCACTCAGTTTGGCAAAATTTCTTTGTAGTATAACCACTTATAAGGCTCAAGAATTATATATCTTGTGCCTTATAAGTAAACAAGTTAAATAATTTACAGTAGTCAAGAAAACCTACACCGGAAGTAATGGTTTTATCGGAATATTGGTCCACGAAATTTTGGCCGACCGGGCCATGTTGGTGTGAATAATAAGTACCTATATTTCATCTACATACATTGCGCTTAATTGCTTGCCCAATTGCTTGCCGGTGCTGTCCAAACTTGGAGGGAAGAATGGAGCAATATACTTTTACCAATAATTATGATAGCATTTCTGTGATCCATATTTTACAAATTGTTTATTTTTATAATAATTTGAAATATTGTAACTAAAAATTTTAAATTAATAACATTTTTTATAGTTTGCTTCACTTTTGGAAGTGTCACTCCTCCTTTAAGCTGGTTAGTTTAATTAGTTTATTAGTTGCATATTTTCTACTATTACATAAGGAGCAATATGTCAAAAATAACACGGATAATAATGAGTACAGGGACTGTTCTGGAATCACTGCTGGAAATTTTTTTAAAAAGTTTACATTTTTAGTTAATATACTGCTCCACACATGTTTATTTAATTTACCTCGTCACTATTTTATTCAATTGTTTCTTAAATTGACTTATATACAAATATTATCATTTGTTACTTACAGAACCTCTGCATGAAAGATGTGCCCCAGACAAAGTAAAATATCTGGTTCTCCATCTTCGAAATAATCTCCACCGACCCTTCTTTTCTTTTAATTGACCCTCGATAACAGGTTGTGCGTCATCTATAAGAATTCAAGCAATATCATCTTTATTCGTCTGAAAAGTCTAAATAAAAAACATTTCTTACCTCGTAGGAAACCTACTGCTCTTTCAGGATGTGCGCATAAAAAACAACCCCATTTTAGAGCTCCTGAACCTGAATCAAGGGTGTCTGCTGATCCGCCAATATTAGGAGGACAAATTTGAAATACATCAAAATATCCAGAATGCCTAAGTTCGTTCACTAGAGAGTCTTGATCTTTTGTACAGGGAAATGCACTAGTTACCACTGTGAGAAAAGTTTTATTCTCACATTTCAATATATCCCAACAGTGTTTTAAACTAGCTACTTGAGCATCTCTTGAACTTAAAGCATGGGAGTGACGTGCCTAAAATGGTGTTTTCAGTTAAGTTTAATGTATTACATCAAAGTAATAATTTTCAAAAATAACTCAGTATTATATAATTAATAGTGTTGACTGAGGGATTTAATAAAACACACATCTGAAACTTTACCCCTGAAACACCCTGAAATTTTACCTATCTGAATTTCTCCAATAATACTTATTTCAAATTTCCGGACAAAATTTAGTACTACGTAATTACTTGATAGACTTCTTTATAAGACAAGAAATAAGATTCCATCTTTTTTCTCAGAAAATATACTCCATCAAAAATTTTGTTTCTACTCAGATGCACATCTTACTAAATTACTCAGCTAACGCTAATTGTGACCATGATTGGAAAAACTCATGATTTAAAAAACTGTTTTATTTTATTAAATCACAGTATTTATTAATCCTTTTCACCCATATTAATAATAATCACAATAACATCAAGTTTACTAATGACCACTAACCGCATTCTTAAATCAATCTAAGTAGTTCATATTAATAATTAAATATTTATACACAAATAACTAACAGCATGCTAAATAAGAAGCTAATGTGACAACATCTCATTCTATACATAGAGCTAATTTCACTGCAATAAAAATCTAACCTGCATTTACAAACATTTACGCAAAGTGACAAGACTGTCTTGTGTTAATAAGCAATCAAGGGCGGATTTAGCTTTTCAACATGGGGGAGTATCTCAAAGAACCACATTTTTAAAAAATGTGAAATTAGAAATTATCTGTGCATTTAGATAGGTACGTTTTTCTTTGGACAAACATATGAAATAGCAAATAGAAGTGTTTAATAAAATATCCTTAAGTGAAGTACGTTTATATTTTTTTTAACTAATTCCGTTTTTGCTTTTTGCTAATGTAAAATTTGAATTCATGGTAAATCCGCCCTTGTTAAGCATTAACTTTTGAACACCTTCAATTTTTACCTTATCGTTATTGCAATCGTTATACTGAGCACGCGCAGTGCCAAAAATGATACTCTTTTTGGAACTGCACATGCTCAGAATAACGATAACGACGTGCTAAAATTTAAAGGGTTCAAAAACTCCCTAATGAATCCGATAAGTAACCATGCCATAATAAAATTTTATATAACTATTGAGGTTACTGACACATAAATACGGAAAATTTCGCATTAAATTATTGATATTTCAGAAAAACATTCTCGATCTGTCAATTGGGAGGGAAAAGAAAAACTGCTGTCATTTTTGTCAAACTTTTAGGTTAACTTTAACTTATTGTAAAACATACCCAAACTGATAACTAGTGATTTAACATAATTCTAGCGTTAACATGCATTTAAATGGTATTATTAATGCAGTTTTCACTAATTACATTCTAGTCACGTCTTAGAACATTGTAAGTTTTATTATTAATAAGGCTGTTTATGTTTAAAGAGTATTCTTTAAATCTTATAAAAACAAATTTTTGAAAAACTGACCTATATAAAATATAATGTAAAAATATTAGATCTCAAACAAAAAAATAGGATTATTGTACTGCATAGTCGTTATGATATTGATATTTTATCTATAGGGGTGAAACTTGCGAGTCTCCTAGGCCTCTGTGAATTTATATTAGCTAGTTCGTGCAATCAAAAATCGTGTAAGACTAAAATGTATAAGAGAAAAGTGCTAAAACAGCATTCCTGAAGAACTACAATGGGTATGTAGCAACTGCAACGTTCTAACATTTATTTACCTACAGATCAATGTGTTTTCTCTACTTGCTCCATATTAAGGATGGACAGAAAACATCAATATAACCGAAATCAGTAATTGTGTTTAACAAATTGGACAGGCATTCTATATTTAATTAAATAAAATATTTTCATTAGTACTTTTCTTTTATGTTGTCTGATTTTGTCATCCTTAGTTAGACCTACACTTTTTAAAATTTTTCTACTAATGTGATTTTAATAACAAAATGAAATAAAAAAAATAGAACACTATAATTAAATAGGTAATCACCTGTAGTGAGATAAACATTAAATGTATCCAAATTCTTGGATTTCTAGTTCTCATTGTAAAATAAGTCTTTGAATAGAGACAATGTTGTCCTCTAGCCTGACAAGCAAAATGTAATTTTGCCGATTTTTTCTGCCTCTTCTCCTCTATTGTACATTTTGCTGGTGATGGAATCTTTAGTGAAACATTTTCCATATACGCTTTTATTTTGTCTAAATGCTTCTCACAAAAATGCTGAATAGTGTCTCTCATTGGATAAGGCTCAAAAACACTCATTCTTTGATTTGCTACAGAATTTTGATTTATCATAGTAACACTGGTATTATTAGCACGACGTGCAATTACTGTTGTGGGTCCACTAACGTTAACATTGCCTAAAATAAATTTGAATTAACTACAAACAGAATTTACATATACATTGCTAATAGTATTTATAAACAAATATTCTTTAAGACTGAAATTTTTTGTTGTTCGAAAAAGAAAATACTGATTTGTAGGCTTGGCGGAAATTCGAGGGAGGACAAAGGCGTGCGCATCATAATACGCGTAAGAAAGAAATTAACTATTAACAAAAGCAATAAAATAAGTAGATATATATTTGTTTATTTTACTCCCACATTAGTTATGGAGTTGTTCTCTGGGGTAACTCCGCATCTGCTTTGCAAATATTCAGGTTGGAAAAGTTAAAATAATTGCTAATGCAAATTATTTGGATCATTATCAACCTCTTTTTAACAAATTGAGTGTGATGTCTTTGCCAACTATTTTTATATATTACCAACTGTTGAAAATAGATAGAAGCAAATATACTTTTAAGTGCAGTTCAACCGTGCATTATTATAACACACGAAATTGCAATGTCTTGCGCTTACCACGTTATCGACATAAAAAATGTATATGAAATACATTACAATAAATAAATTTTTATAATGTCTTACTTGAGGAAGTAAAGCAATTATGTTATAATGAATTTAAGTTAATGCTAAGAAAATACTTACTCAAAAGCTGTTTTTATTCGGTACAGGAATATCTGGACTCTACCACATTGACTAATAGTTTTTGAAAATTTTTTCATAACTTTTGTTATTTTAGTTTTAACAACGTTTATTCATAAGTTTTTCTGTTTATTTTTTAACTTTTATACATGTGCTTAAATGTTTTTATATATTTTTCTATTTTTACCTCTGACATAATACTACTGTTGTACAAAATTTAGTCAATAAATATATCTATCTATCCATCGCCTATCGCTTACTATTTATTTAACTAGCTTAACTGAGTGTACGTAAATATAGAGCTTGCTACAGTTTACTCTTGTTCAAACTTCATTTTGCGGTGATTTCCTATAACAATAAAAAGATAAGTTACTTAGAATTTACTTACTACTTCCCATGCCTGGAATTCCTGATATACTGTTAGTGGCATTAATTGGCTCTAGCATTGGTGGTGGAGTATGTACTATGCTATTACCTACAGGTATAGTCTGTGTTATGGTATTGTTGATTCCACTGGTTAAAATTGATACTTGTCCACTGGAAATGGGACCAGTGTAACCTGAACTTACCGTTACGGTGTTGCTAACTTGTAACGGAGGTGGTGTAAGTAATATTGGGCTTCCCACCTGTAATCAAACAATAGTTTTTTATGTACCATTTTTTCTCATAACTATGATTACTTTAACCCTATAAATATAAATAGTGGTTATAAATCTTGAAAAAATAGGTTCATTTAACATTTTTTTACATATACATATGACAAAAACTAGATTTATTAGATGTTGCTTTGATGTATAAAATACTTAGTACAAGTTAAAACTGTCCATGCGTCCTTTATTACTCTCGTATGACTCGTATTAATTGCGTTAATTTTTCTTCTTCATATTATTATAATTAAATTAGTTTATTTTTCACCATATTTATACCAACAAAGTCTGAGCCTGGAAAGTGGGAATAACCTACGATCTCTAATGATGATACAATCTAATAGATTCCCAAAGGGAGAATGTCTATTTCTATAGTGTGAATTATACCTTATTTTGAGAGTACTTCCATGTTTAATTAATCTACATGTTAGAAAATTATATTGGAGACAAACCCACCCCTAAATGTTTTGTTATTTAACGACATTGCGTTGTACCTAAAAGTATAACGTTAGTTATAGGTACATTTAACATACAGGGTGTGTCATTAGTGGGTAATTGTTCGATTACTCATAAACGGTACATTATATCAAAAACCTTTTTATATGAAAGTTTTTTGGCACTAAATGTGCATATTGTAAAAATATTTTCAATTATACAGGGTGTTCCAAAAAGTCGGGACAAGGTCCAAGTTGGTTATTTCAAATGAGACACCCTATATATTATTATATTTTTGAAATCTAGGAATCACTAGGAACATATTTGTATTAAGGTTTCCTATAGCTATCTCTTTCCGTTTTCGAGATATTTAACAGTTAATGGAAAAAAACCTCGTAACACCGCACTGCATTGGAAAATAAATAAAATTTCCTTTATGACACAATGTGAAAAGGAAAAATATGTAGTGTCAGTTAGCATAAGGGATACCTTAAATATGGCACTTGATATTGTTTGGCCATTTTATACAGGATGATTTTTAGCGTGATTTATATTTCACAATGTTAAATTGCACAAATCTCATTTTTTTTTTAAATGGAACACCCTGAATTTTTTTATAGCATTCGATGTAGAATTTAATTAACTTTCAAATGGTATTAGGACGTCCTATACGAAAATTGGACCGGTTTCGAGATATTCACGATTTTTTGAAAATTTATCTTCCATAATTGGTAATTACAAATTATAGTCAAGTAAGTTATGAAAACAATTTATTTTGTTGTGGAAATTATTTAACTGTCAAATAAATATTCGATTTTGTGTAATCTGTACATTTTATATGCAAGATGCACTATTCTAAAATGCTCTCAAACGCACCACGAATTCTGTTCATCATGTTTTCTCGTATAATTGATGGTGTGCGGTAAACTAAATCTTTTGTGTATCCCCATTAAAAAAATCTAATTTTGTAAGGTCCAGGTACCGAGGAGACCATGAGTTAGGTCCACCCTTCCTATCCACCTATTAGTGTAGGTACTCCCTATTTAATAATCTCTTTACTGAACCGCTGTAATGTGTATGGCAACCGTCATACTGCAACCTAAATGCTAAAGCATGCTAAAATGTTCAGAGGAATATCGTCAAGATAATTTAAAAGTTGATTTTCCAAAAAATGCAAATAAATTTCTCCATTGACAGTCGCTTCAAAAAAATATAGTCCAATCACCTTGTCGCCTAGAACCCCCCCATACCGTCCTAAATACTGTCAATGGAGAAAGTTATTTGTATTTTTTGGAAAATCAACTTTTTAATTATCTTGAAGATATTCCTCTGAACATTGTAGCAGGGATGCGGTTGCAGCATGACGGTTGCCCTACACATTACAACGGTTCAGTAAGGAAATTTTTAAATAGGGAGTACATAGACTAATAGGTGGATTGGAAGGGTGGACTTATCTCATGGTCTTCTCGGTACCTGGACCTTACAAAATTAGATTTTTTTATGGGGATACACAAAAGATTTAGTTTACCGTATACCATCAATCATACGAGAAAACATGATGAACAGAATTCGTGGTGCGTTTGAGAGCATTTTGGAATAGTGCATCTTGCATATAAAATGTACAGATTACACAAAATCGAATATTTATTTGACAGTTAAATAATTTCCACAACAAAATAAATTGTTTTCATAACTTACTTGACTATAATTTGTAATTTTCAATTATGGAAGCTAAATTTTCAAAAAATCGTGAATATCTCGAAACCGGTCAACTTTTGGTATAGGACATCCTAATACCATTTGAAAGGTAATTAAATCTACATCGAATGCCATAAAAAAATTCAGGGTGTTCCATTTAAAAAAAAATATATATTTAGGCAATTTAACATTAATATCATCATCATAAATATAAATCACGATAAAAATCACCCTGTATAAAATGGCTAAATAATTTCAAGTGCAATATTGAAGGTATCCCTTGTGCTACCTGACACTACATTTTTTTCCTTTTCACATTGTGTCATAGAGGAAATTTTATTTATTTTCCAATGCAGTGTTAAAAGATTTTTTTCCATTAACTGTTAAATATCTCGAAAATGGAAAGAGATAGCTATAGGGAACTTTAATACAAATATGTTCCTAGTGATCCCTAGATTTCAAAAATATAATAATATATATAGGGTGTCGCATTTGAAATAACCAACTTGCACCTTGTCCCGACTTTTTGGAACACCCTGTGTAATTGAAAATATTTTTACAATATGCACTTTTAGTGCCAAAAAACTTTCATATAAAAAGGTTTTTGATATAATGTACCGTTTATGAGTAATCGAACAATTACCCACTAATGACACACCCTGTATAACATATGATCAGGTGTCAAAAAGTGACGCAACCAGAAAATATACAAAGCACCAGTCTTCGAAGTGATTAATTAAGAAGAGTCAGTAGTGTTTTCCTAAAGTAGGCTAGATAAAAGAGGTTTATTTATTTACAAATAAAAGTACATCTGTATATAAGGTTTGGTTTAATTATCTTACCTGATTTGTATGATTTGTAATTAAAGTAAGAGGTCCTTGACTTAAAGGCCTTTGTATCCTAGGTGGTGATATAGTTGTTACAGTTACACCACCACTGGACACTCTAATATTAGACCCAGGCCATTTGCTTGAATTCCCTACAACAACGTTATTGGAAAGGGGAGAAGTAGGTACAACACTCGAATGTCCTAGAGCTGCATTAATTTGCTGTGAAGAACTTAATCTAGTCATGCTTTTATGCAAACCACCTACTGAACCTCCTGCAATGTTAAGTTTAGTCATGCTACGATGTGAATTGGTGTTAGGTGTAGTGTGAAGTCTGCCAGTACTTCTCGAGTCACCCAATTTCGCTCTTCGGGTATATACTCCAGCAGAAGAAGGTTGTATAGTATGAGGTTGTTGTATTTGATGTTGAATTCCACCTACTTTTACTATAGTAACTCCACCTGAAGTAACTTGGTTGTGTATGCTTTGATTTGTAGTTTGAGTTATTTGATTTGTACTAGAAAAGATAAATAAAACATTAAAAAACTATTTTTAAGTTATAAAAGTTACATACGAATAAAAAACATCATTAATATATTGTATATCCAGTGTGGAAAACAGGAAATTTCTCAGGAATTGTAAACATTGCAGTTGTAATAAAAAACCAGAGATAAAATATCTTTTTGGTCATAGAATGTCTACAACTTATGTGGGACAACTCTATGATTTTTCAAGGTTATGCTACCTGTAAAATAAAAACTAGAAAACAAATTATTCTAAGGACCACAAGTGCAGTAATAAGGCAAATGTCTAAAGTTTCTCCCAAAAATGTGCTCTGAGAAAGTGCATTTTAAATGAAAATATCAGTCATATTTCAAAGTTAAAAAAAATTTACTGACGAATAAAGTTTGAAATGTTTGAAAAATACAATAAAAAATACTATTACTCAGTGATAAAATTTCACTGTATTGCACTTGATACAGTGGTTTTTTGAGAAAAATTTCACAGTTACATATTATATGAGCCAATCAGAAGCTTTGTATTTGATTGGTTACCATAGCAACAGACGATTTTCGAAAATTATCTCTCCTTCAGGCAGGAGGAGGTGATTAGAGTGGAAATTTTTTGACAGCCAAAACATCGTGTTATTTTGACATTTTATTTATTATTTTTTAAAGGATGTACTTAGGCTATATACCTACTTCAGTTGAACATATCATAGTCTCCTAACAATTGCTTTAGATCTCTTCTTGTTGTTAGGAATTAAGTATTGAATCTCTTTGTGAATTATATTTCGACTTTCTTTTCCGAACCGCAATATTTTAAACTTTCTACAATGCGAATGACACACGCTCTTTCTTGCACTACTCTTTTTAAATGAATTTGATATGTGTATGTCAACTTTTATCTGAATAGTACACCCTACTATAGTCACTTAAACAATCTGACGAGATAAAACTTAAATCGTTTGTATATTTAAAACTTCAGTAAGTGTGAAATTTTCATACCAAATCCAAACCAAATTTCATACCCTCGTTATTGAATTAATAACCGGGAAATTTTATTCATTCAGAAAATTGATGCACTCAAAAAATTTCCGGTAATAATTCAATCACTAGGGAGGTTATAAGTGAAAACTTAAATGTTTGCCTTGATACTACACTTGTAGTTTTTAAAAACACTCACGTTTTCCTGGTTTTTATTTAAGGGCACCATTCAAGGTCAAAGCTATTTCGCCTATTACCCATAAATAATAATTTAAATCTAATGAGCCCTTTATCTAATAATAATCTAAATCAAAGTTTTATAATTTTTATATATACCTAGTGTGATGTCTCTGTCGCACGCCAGCTAAAACTTTATCCGTGAATAGAACTGGGTAAGAACTACACAATAATGTAGCTTCTCTCAATAAAGTACTTTGTGAACCTCGATCGGCCTTGGGTAGGTACTCAAGGACAAAGTTTAAGGCATCTTGGGCACGATCCTGTAAAAAAAGATGGAAATTGTAATAACTGCCTAAAAATGTACAGCTTTTTTCTTTACCTTACTCAGTTTTCCAACAGCACCTATAATTTGAGCAGCCAAACAAATAGTTTGAGGATGTCGTTGGGCCGACTGTTTCATAGCATTAATGTGATCTGCTAAAAGAGCAGGCTGCTTTTCTGCCATATAAAGGAAGATTTGTAGAGTTGGAGCAGCTGTGACAGAACTACTTAAATATTCACACAGTTGTGGGACACTTGCTTCCAATAACTACAAATTATGCATTTATTCAGTAAAAAATACAATATTTTTCAGAAGTGTGTTTAAAAATATGCGGTTTTGTGTATCGTAGATATATGGGTAGATGTGTATCGTAGATATATGGGTAGATAGAGCTTGTCTAATTAGGTTAGATTCAAAAGTGAGTGGGCCAAAAACCAGACCCTCCACCGCGACCATGTGGTCTATTGTGGGTCACATCTACTTATATTTCACCCGACAATTTGCGCGTAAGTTGCGTTTGTTCCAGCCTCTGTACACACAATTCGATGGTATAGATTTCTGTCTAAAATATAGTTGCATAACTACCAAAGAATGAAGATATTTTTACTGTTGGGTTGCAACATCAGAGTAATAAATAAAGGGGAGACCGTTATTTACATTCTAAAGTGAAGCCTTGATGTAAATGTATTTACAAACATCTGGTCCCTAAAACGTCCTTGACATTGATGCCGAAGTTACATTTTTATCTTTATAGCTAGGTACAGCCGTCATTTTCATTGATTAACTTGCAAAGATCTACCACATTCTTGACCTTAATCAATTTACAAATTAGTTGCATTGTAATATGTTTAAGGCTACGACACTATTTTTTTGTGACTAGCGTTATAATTATAGGCTCTTCATATCTATTAATACATTATTGAAATTTCTAGCGATATTAAGCGCCGGAAGTGGCAACATTGCCTAGTATTAACCTAATATAGCAAGTGACGCCATTATTTTGAAATCAAAATTGGTCAAGCCGAGTGTTTTATGTATTCTTAAACTGTGTTTTTGAACTTAACTTTTAATAAAACTGCTGAAGTGGTGTATAATATGCCAGAAATTTCAAGAAAAGGGCCAAATAAGTGCTATTTCTTTTCACAAGTAAGTTTGACATTGTTTCCATGGGTGTTCTTACAGCAAGAGTGTAACGTGTCGTATTTGTTAAATTGTTATGTTTATCTGAATACTAGTACTAGCTTTGTGTTTATAGAATATCCCCAAGATCTTGAGATAAGAGCAGTGTGGCTAAAATCAGAATGTGACACTAATTTATCAAAGTATAATTATGTATTGTATATTGTAAGCATTTCCGTGATACAGCTTGATACGCCACTGCCACTGGATCAGGGACCGTCATGTGTTTTTATGTATTGTTTGTTTATCAACATCCAGTAGGTTGAGGTTACATGTTTACATTGTGCTTTGAAATAGGGAATGCGATCTCCCCTTTATTTATTACTCTGATGTTGCAACTATACACTCTGGCTCCAACACCCATGAGTATTTTGGAGCCATTGTAAACCAACAACTATCTCCCCTCAATAGGTCAGCTTTATTCCGATCCCATTCATCTCTTACTGGGAAGAGAATCATGGTTGGTCGTTGCAGACATGACATCTGAAATAATTTCCAGGATACTGTAACTTTCCATGTCATCCAGCAGCCTATTGTGCTCCATAATGTCAGACTACGGCATGTTAATAGCTGCCTCCTTTAGTCTGTATGTTGCCCATCTGGCCTCTCTCTCCAAATATATGTGAAGAGGAGGTAGGTCCAGTAGGATTTTCAGAGCTGCAGACCGTGTAGAGCTAATTGCTCCAGTTATGGCCGGGCAGGCTTGTCTCTGTTAACCAGAACGTTTGATTTTGGTCTTTTGTTGTAGTCCTTTGGACCACCAAACTATGGAGCCGTATGCTACCATAGGTCGTATGACCGTCACGTACAGCGTACATTTTCTAATTAAGGCAGTGATTAAAAATTTAATGCTAAATATCTGCTTTTCTACGTTTAATTGAAAATACTCAATCCAATGTAAAAATAAATATACCTATATAGTTTTAGCGTGGTTTTCTCTAGGGATGCCGAAGGGTACCCAGGTACTCATTTCCGGTTCCCATTTTAGTACCCTATAAATACCCGATAATCCTCTAAGCACCTGCACTCAGTCCACCTCCGTGTGATTCATATGACAAACTGTTTTTTGAGGTTTTACGTTGGCGATGTTTTTAACAGGTTTGGCGATATAAAATATGATCTGAATGGGGGCGGGTTGAGCACTTGCTCAGCTATATGGATTGATATCGCATAATAGATAAATAACGGGTAACGGGTAGCGGGTAAATACCGGGTATTGAAAACGAGTACCCGGGCAGTAAAATTAACGGGTATCGGTATCCCTAGTTGCCTCAACTAAAATATATTATAAACTTTAACGCAGGGATTAAAATTGTCTAAATATGTATGTAGTACAAACACCAAATATACAAACAATTAACACACGCTGACACACGTCACAAGATCTATCTGTTAATTTTAAATTCACACTCCATGTGACATTGGCGTCGTGTAGATCTTTCAACATTACCAACATAAGCTTGGTTCTAACCCAAGGTATGGTACAAAAATTCCCTAAACGGACGGTTTCGTGTGTTCTGCATAGATTGACTGTTTTTAGATGTGTCGTGTAATGGCTTCTGGCATTCTATATTTTTTATGATTTATATGTAAACACACAGAATAATAATCTATCACTGGTTGAAATCAATAAGAAACTAATAAATGAGTAAGCTAATTAGCTAGTTTTAGGTTTATATTGATCAATATACATCGATCAATATTGATCGAACACCAATGTTCGTTATGATATCACAAAAACATTTATTAGTAAACTTGAGCGCAAAATGACCTAAAATCAAAAGTCACTGCGGAATGACAGATATTAAGTTTTCATAATATTCTTTTAAATTGGTTTATTGTACTTACCGAGGGATTATCTTTAGCCATTAAAGAAAACAAGTGTAACAAAGCCAACTTTTCTTGGTTATCACAGTGTGGAAGAAGCGAAACTAATGCCATTGCGTGTCCTTGAAATGGTTCAAGTGAAACCTCATAAATGTTAGGTAACACTCTGCATAGTGGATAGTTTCCTACAAATAAAAAGATCTAGAACGTATAAAAATTAAGGTTTATTAGACAATGTAAAACGCACTACTACTTTAACACCAATTAGGCATTCCAATATTTGATCATAATACTAACCGCCCAATACCTTGTCAAAAATTGGCGCCATGGGTCAAACAAAACACAAATGGATGCGAGGAAGAACAGTAGTGCCTTCAATTTTATTTACATTATATATACATTTTAATTGACATAACATTTTAATTGCTAAAAGTAGATTGTATCTTAAAAACACATGAAAGTGCTTTTTACCTAGAACTGCTGAATATGAGATAAACACAACCAAACTTAAGTAGTTTGCTTGACCCACAGAAGCCATTTTTTGTCATATGGTCTCGACTGCCTAATACACATTTAGCTAAATTAAGTACCTAGGTACCTACTTATTTGTTTTTTAATTCCATATCTGTAGCTAAATATTCTCTAGGAAATAACTACTCTTGGAAAGTCTTTCAAATACAGCTAAAATTAGCTTTTAGTAATTTATTTTATTTATATAAGAGCATTTGTCTAAAATATTGAATCATCCTTTTTATGTTAAGATGTACATTTTATAAACATTCTATGTTAAACAAATTTTATAAACTTGATTTCAAATTCAAATACTTAAAGTAGGTATGTTAAATATTTTTGTGGGAAGAAATTTTTTATATATACACCTAATATTTTTTGAAACTTAAATGTAACTTTATAAATATGAACTTAATTCTTTGTTTCAAGGGGCCCAAAATTAAACGGCTTTAGGGGTTAAGTGACATTAACATTGTGCTAAAAGTTTCTCATTGTTTATTCACTGCCATGCACATTTTTAAATTCAGTCAATTGTATTTCTAGAAATTGACTTCTAAATCTGAAAAAAAAGAAATATAAGAACAGAAAAGAAAGATTAATTTTCCATTTATTTACATCGAGAAATAATGTAAATGCTAAATTTCTACATGTTCACGTAAGTTCATGAGTGTAGTCGTAATTTTCTAAATTTATATAAATTTCAATTTTCTTATTAGTTCCATTACATACTTAGGAAAGACATGTTTAGCAGCAAATCTTTCATTGGAATAATGGCAGGAATTTTTCAAAAATTAGTTTAATGTTTACATTATTTTAGAATGTCAATAAGTAGAAAATTTATAATTTTCTTACATTTCCCTTTTTCCAAATTCACAGGAGTTTCTCAAAAACTAATTGACTAAATTCAAAACTGAGCAGGTCACTGAATAGGCAGACAATCAAAATAACTTAATAACTTTTAAAACCAGGTGTCGCGAAACTCCTACTACTGTTACAAAAGTTTTTGGTGAGGACTACTGGGATTGTGTGGGGAGACAGATTGTTGTAAACTGTAATTCAAAAGTTGTCCCCCATCAAACAAAAATATTTGTCTTCTTTCGACAAATTTGGGGCATTGCTTAATTAATTTTATGGTAGTTACCAGATATTATTGAATCCATGATGGGTTGCACATGTGGAGTTAATAGAGAAGCATGTTCCATAGCTGCAAGTGACAAATAAGATGCCATATTTCTGGATAATTCCTTATTTCCTTTATGCAAAAACTTTACAGCCACAGGTAAAGCTCTGTGCATTACAGTTTTCTTACTATAGTTCTGAAACCATTAATTCTTAGAGTGTGAGTATTTTTCTGTGTGTGATGTGAATTAATGTTAGTATTAATTCTAAGTATAAACTATATTAGAAATAAGTCAAAAAGTATTTAAAGTATGTTTTCAGTATCAAAAGAAAAAAAAAATAAAACGGATATTTACAGGATAGTTATAATTTTATGACAAGATAATAGTATATTATTGAACGAGCATATAATGATGGCTATTATTCACGAGGGTAATGTTTTTAACGAGCCGTAGGTGAGTGTCATAAATCACTGGAATGAATAATAGCCATTATCATTATATGTGAGTAGAATACTATACTTTGTCTACGGCTATAAATAATATAAATTTTTTATCATTGACAAATGACGCGATTCATGAATTTTGAAGTGTCAAATCAATAATAAAATTATGCTTTCACAAATTGTCGTGGTTTACTAATAAAATATTTTTAGGCGCTTTGGAATTTGCCCATTATTCTCGAGGTAACAGATGCATAATGGATGCATTATTTAATAGCCGTGGACAAAACGATAATTGTTATGACTACAAAACACATATAAACTTGTTTTTAGTAAAAGACTGAAAAACTTAAAATTATTATTATTATTATTTATATTTTTAGATAGGTATTATCAATTTTTCTTACACAAAATTTTTCTATATCTGCATCGTAGGTATTAAATAAAAAATTGACATATCCTAAAACTATTTACACAATATACCTATTATTAGTAGTGGTGAGAAACACACCGTAGTGCCTTCTTTGCTACTATCTGACTGACAATTATTGTCAAATTGATATTATGGAGGAGATGCCGAAGTAATGCAATGATAGTTGGGGCACATTGCCCATGGAGTAGTTGTTTGTGGGACCTCCTTCAAATATCTATTATTAATTTATAGTATTTAACTCATAATCTTCGACACTGTATAATACAAGTAAACCCTATATTGGCGAATTTGGAAAAATTATCCGAATTCAAATATGAAATAAAAAATATTTAATTCCATTTAAAAAAACAAGTTTGATATGGGCCCATATGATAATATGATATAGAGCACCCTACATATTTTTAAAATGTGCATCGTCTTAGGCTCTATGAGATACTAAAATATGTTTTATGTTTATTACGGGACAGGAGTTATGGAACTTTGCCACACTATTGGGCCACCAATGCCCAATCAATATCAATCACCAATAAATAGCTCACATTGGACTTCTTTGGGCTTTTCCTTATATAACATTCCTTTGTAATATCATAATTTTTTTAAATTACTGATTATGAAATATGATTAATTCAAACTACTTTCTCTTGTATTAGAATTGGTTTTAAAAAGATGGAGACATAAAAAAAATGTATTAAATCCAAATATATGTGAAACATATTAAGGGCCGGTTCTACAATCCCGGTATAAAGTGTGGAATAGTAATTCTCGGTATATCTTATCCCTCGAATTATTTGGAGTATAAAAATGCGGGCGTATCCCTATACGGCGATTGTAGAACGCTCCTTTCAACGATATTCTAAGTATAACTTTATCCGTGGGATATACCTGCTTTGTAGAACCGGCCCTTAAAATGGGAATTATTTTTTATTAATAGAAATAAAAATATTTATAAATGTACTTAAAGCTAATTATACTTACTAAGAATATACATGATATAATATCACTTGATATCTTGGCATGAGGTGGATCTTCATCTCTGGCAGAGACTTGAAGATTGTGATGTAAACACGATTCTAAAAGAGTGACCAAGGCTTCGCAATGTTGTTCAACACTACCTGTTTCTCTTATACAAGATGTAACTCGAGTGACACATATTTCAACAACACTCTGATCATTGTCGTTGTTAACATAATCAGGAAGGGAGGCGATGGCAGTTATCTCTTTTAACTATAACAAAGTAATAGAATATAAAAAGTTATTGTCGCCCTCAAACAAAAGCAAAAACACATATTTTCATAATTTACCAAAGCTTAACCTCAATACTAATTACTTGGGGCTACAAATTCATCCAGTATAATCATTAAATAAAATATAATTGCAGGCATACTGGTTCAGAACAATATACTTCATAAATGGGTAGGCACTAAGTTTGTAATTTGGTCTTATGAAAGATAAAAAATATAAATTTCGAAACACCCTGTATATTCCATTCACCGTTTTCCCACAAATACACTGCTCCAAAAATTTAATTAATTTATTTATCCAACATAAAGAATACAGGGTGGCCTAATAGTATGACAAAGTTCCATAACTCCTATACCGTAATAATCAAAAAAATATATATATCTCAGGATCTCATAGAGCATAAGAGGATGCTTATTTTAAAAATATTTAGTCATAGGGTGCTTTATAATATCATATATCATATGGGGCCATATCAAACTTATATTTTTTTAAATGGAATGTTATATTTTTTAATTCATATTTAAATTCAGATCATTTTTCTGAATTCGCCAATATAGGGTTAATTATAGTATTATAGAGTGTAGCTCAGAAGATGTGAGCACGTTTTTGTATCTTAATTGCAAAGAATTTTTGGCTCCATCAATAATTATTATTCTTCAAAATAGCTTTATTTGTATGCAGGGCAAATCACAACACGCAACCACTGTTTTCTCAAATTTTATAAATGAAACGCTATATTTTATATCACTTTCATTAAGGTCCTTCACGACCCTTTCTATTCTATGAAGCATTCCGTATTTCTAATTGCAACGGTTTTAGAGATACATATTTAAGGTTTTATACTCTAAATTTACAATTTCTTGAGACTAACTGTTTAGTCAGTTATAACTAGGTATCTAATGCAACTACCAATTCAACTACATAAGAAAAGAGTTCAAATAAACCATATATCATTTCCACAATTCTTTACATTTTTTAAAATTTTTCTAATGAATCACGAATTTCGCTAATAAACTGATCATAAAATTAATCGACAGCTAATTTTTTCGTCATTTTTAAAAGTTTGCATCTCGGAAACGCCGTCGCCGATTTTAGTAAAAAAGGAGAAATCTAAAAGCTCGCCTCTTGTAGAATCAGGAATGGAGAGCCATCTTCAATAAAAAAATATTTTTTAATATTATACTTGGCTCAGGGAAATGCAATAAGAAATTTATTAATAATTATTAACTTCAAATATCTCTAAAACCGTTACCATTAGGTATAGGGAATGCTTCATAGAATAGAAGAGTCGAGATAGACCTTAATGAAAATGATATAAAATACTTATAGGGAGCTCCATTTATAAAAATTGAGAAAACTGTGGTTGCGAGTTTTCATTCGCCCTGTATACAAATAAAGCTATTTTGAAGGAAATTCTTAAGAAAATAAAACTAGACCGTATAGCATAATTAATGGGGCCAAAAACTATCTGGTATTTATTTTCTTAAAAAAGATACAGGGTGCTCAATTCATTGCGATTGAACAAAAGTGCTCATAACTTCTGAACTACTCTGTATAATACTAGTAAACTATATTGACGAATACGGAAAAATTATCCAAATTCAAATATGAAATAAAAAGGTATATTTCATTAAAAAAAAAAACATAAGTTTGATATGGCCCCGGTTTATAGAGCACCGTATATGACTATACATATTTTTATATAATGTGCGTCCTCTTAGGCTGGTGTGACACTATACTTGGACCAATATATTGGTCCAATTTATATATGACACTATACAATAATTTTCAAAACTAAATTTATTGCTAAAATTAGTTCCAATTTTAGTGTAGTGTCACACCAGCCTTAGGCTATATATATATATATACACACACACACATATTTTTGTTAATTATGGCATAGGAGTTATGGAACTTTGTCGCACAGTATTTCTGGAGTTTGAAGGAAAAGTGCTAAATAATATTTAAACTTTTATTGTGCTTTAAGATGCAATTCTAAAAACAAATAAAGCAAACAAAGATGCAAATTTCGCTCGTACAAAATATTTCCCAATGATCGAAAAACTTTTGAACTGTGTGTATAGGGTGTTCCATGTAAGTTTCAAAAATTGGAGTTTCTTTTAGTGTCATATGGAAACGTCCCATAAATTTTGGAAAATAAAGAAATGAAAATTGAAATTGAGTTTGTTCCTGTACAATCTACTCTATTTTCATATTTCTGTAACCAGATACGTAATTTTTTGATAATATAAACGTTGAAATAATGATACTTGATAAGTAAAAACCTACATAACGTGTCAGGTATTTTAAACTGCAAAATTAAACTCATTTACAAATAAATTAAAGACCACTTATGTATATATTATAAAACAGGTAGAAGAATATGTAGGGTGGCATTATAAATTCTGAATAGATTTTTTTTAGAACATGTAAATGTAAGCAGTGTAAGCACTTCAAACTCAAATTCAAATTATTAAAATTATGACAGGAGCAGTGTGCTAAGGCCGGTCCTTTATCAACAAAAATAGGAGGACTTTATAATGGTATTAACCCCGCCCATTTTCCTTTACGACAAAAGCAGGGAAATTGGGAAATAGTACCTAGCATAAAATAGTAAATAAAACGGTCGCAGGTTAGGTAAGTATAAAAAAACCAAATCAACATTCCAAAAACAGTAACAAAGTGATAATATTTTAGTTTTTTTGCTAATTACTTGGGTACCTAATTTATTGATTGAATATTAGCATAAATAATTTGCAGTTTAAATTAGGAATGTGATATTTAAATAAAGTTGTTATAGGTGCCTACAACTAGGTATTTAACTATGTATATCTAATAGGCGGGTTATAAAGAAATAGTAAGGACTAGGTAATAAATTTATTTTATTATTAGGTACTTTTAGTATAATGATAATGAATGAGCAGATAATAAAATGTAGGAAAACTGCCAAAATAGTTTTTGCGTCCCATGGTATACATTGTGTGATACATATAGAGGTATTCTTTTTCTGTTTTGTGATATATATACTAAATAGGTACCAATGCATATACCTAGTACTTAAATATTATATGCCCATTTGCTAATAAACTTACCACATTAGTTAAATCATTAACAATAACTGAATCTGGGACAGAAAAAAGATCTCCGGCTCGTGACAAGTCTCTATTTTTCAAAACTTGCATAAAAAGTTCGTGCATTTTTCTGTTAATTTTTTCTTCTGTGGTGTTGGCACTCATTTTTTAACTTAAATAATCGATCTGATTTTATGGCGATCATTCGAAAAATACACAATCTGCAAAGTATTTTGCTTCAGATTAATAGGTAAACTAGAACTACATAATATACTTAATCATAAGTAGGTACTGTTAAAATCTCGTGAATATTATCACTAAAAAAATATTTTACACATAATTTTAACTAGTTTTCATTGACACATAACTATTGAAATGCAACATATTTCTGCTTTGGTCAATGACTTTACCTCAGTTTACATAAATCTGACGGTAACATTTTACCAGAGCTTAGTGCATTCACAGGTGGTTTTTTCACCTGAGCATGCGCGGATTACCTGACTGAGTATACGTTCATCATACGTACGTATTTCATTAAAATATATGGGCGTGCCAAATATTAGAACAGAAAGAAATGTGAAGTGGGAATTAGTCTCATATATTTTCTTTCATTAGTCTCAAAAATAGGTACCTGTTTCATAGGAATTAGTTTCTCCAATTATTTATTTCTTTCCTTAATTATTACATTACTTACCTTGTAGGAAATAGCGTAGCATTATCTGTGGCGGAACATGTAGTAAATACAGATAGATAGGCAGGGCAGGTATGCTTTGCAAAATTCAAATTGGAAATATTTTTTATGTTGCACATGGAAAAAATAAAGGTAGTAAGGTAGGTATAGCAGAGGCGGCTCGTCGGGGTGGGCATGGTGAGGAGAGCCCACCTAGAATTTCCACGGCAAAAAAAAATAAATCCTTGTCTAAAATTCAACTTGCAAAATCTCCATCCCTTGAATAATACCAATACGTATAACTTTATTCTTTATGGAGTAAAAATTGAATTTTTCAGTGTTTCTGCATACAAGGCGCTTAAAAAACTTGTAGATGCAATTTCCATTGAAATGATATATTAAGGAGTTTTCGGTACATATTAAAGATATATATATGAATCACCCTTTTATGTTAATTTTAATCTGATGTTAACGTCTCACTGCATTATGTTCTCTTATTTCCACCTTAATTCATGTTCTGTGACAAATGTGCACTGGAACAGAAGTGTTATGCCAAGAAATTTTGTATTATGAGTATAAATAGTTGGCGTAATGTGTCTCAACTTGACACTCGCCACAACATTGTACGTTTCTGATTTCAAAGTTTTTTATTTTGGCCATCTGGTCTAGCATATTCTAAATAAATTCTACATAAAAGTAATAATTGTATTTATTCATAAAAAACAATAAATATTTATATGGGTATTCTTATTTATATTTATGTCAAAAATGTAGCGAGAATTAATGTTACGTATTCTGTTTTAGTTTTCTCTTAGATTCTTCTTTAAAGATTCTAATGCCTTGATCCTAGTATTTACAGCTTTTAATCTTTCCTCTAAATCATCACAAAGTGGTCGGGCTACCTTGGAAACAATATGTACTAAAGCTAGAGTTTTAAAAGAATCATTATGTAAACTAGCTAATTCGTCTTGAGTATTACTATCTTTTACGTCATGTGAATCAACTTCTTCTTGCACTAGGATACGAGGTAAGTTAGCTATACCTGAAAAAAAATAGTTTTTTTAGATGCAACATCTTGAATGATTTACATGCTAGATAGAAAATTGGCATGTAGAGCAATTGATACTAATAAACAGTGGCATCCAAACTAGAAATTCATTAAAGGATACGATAACATACCACCAAACCTATTCATCATTATAAATGATATTGATATAATGGTATTGTTTTTATGAGTATTAGTTTAAATTCTTGTGGGAACAAACCTACAAAGAAGTAAAAACGTAAAGAACCTCGCAAAAAATGTTTGTTTTGAAACAATATCAGAACATTTGCAATGATACACTATTTCCTTCCTAACTTTTATCATTAACTTAATTTTCAAATGGTTATTTGAGTATTGGTCATTAAATAAGTAACTTTCTCTAAAAAAATTATTGTTTGTTAAATATTTTAGTCTAATGTCTAATAATGTTGCCTTGCCTTGAAGTGTATATGAGCAAGCCTAGTCTATCGATTCACTACCTATAATAATTACAAAATTTGCATAACACACACTTGCCTTCTAAGTTGTAGTTTTGCATGGAAGAACTTTTTATAACTAATTCAACTTCTCTTCTTTCTACTTCAGATATTCCTTGATATGCCTGGAAGCATGTAAGTTGAACTTGATTACTTCTTAGGCGTGGGTCACTTTGAAACACTGAGAAAATTAATCCTACAAATAAAGGGTCCATTGTTTGATACATTGCTTGTGTCCTAGTATCTGAAAGTAGAATTGATACAAAGAATACTTAATATATTAATCTAAAATTTTACCAACGTGACTAGGCCATACTGTTATATGAGGATGTGAATGATACCAACCCAATACTCGCATGGGTCTTCTCAATTTATTAGCAAGTTGTTCCGCATGCATTGATGCAGTACAAAGCTGCTCTGGAGAGATTTCAACTCTATCTGGTTGTTTGTCACTGCGATGTAAAATTACACAAGCAGATATATGAGAAATACATTTATCTTCATCCACCTAAAAATATTTACCATTGTATTTGTATTTTTTATTTTAAACATCCTATAGATTACCTCTCCTATAAGTAAGCCCATTATTTCTTGTTTCTCCATCGTAAGTGCATGTTGAACACAAATTGCATAGACATCCGCATTCAAAATAACTTTTCTGAGATGTTTTTCTGAAATCATTATTGCAGAACTTATTTCCGAGAAAAAATGACTAGTAGTAGCACAGTTTCATGCAATTTAAAAGTGGCAGGAGAATTACTAATTACTAATTCTACAATTAGTAATATTACAAAATATTAATAATAGTTTAATGGAATCAGAAGACTTGAATTAAACTTTCATAATAATGAATAGAGGAACCATAGATAGTGACAGGAACACACTGAACACCACAGAATATATATAAGTTGAACACAGCACAGACAACACAAATGCCACAAATTACAGACCAGAGGGTGAATTCGAGGGTGAGTTCGAGTCAATACTCGACAGAGCGAGCGGAGTATTATGACGTCATGAGCAAAGTGTTCTGGGGATAGCAATCTATCTCGAACGCTGTGTGGATGCCGCCTGTCAAAAGTGATATGTGATCATAACCACAATCTTATAAATTCGTGTCAAATTTGTAGTTTCTTTTGAAATACGGGTGAAATGAATTGATTGAAAGCATAAATAACTTGTTTTTTGAATTTGAATTTATCGTATCCTGATCCTGGCACACACCATCGCTAACCGTATATAATCAAATACTGTAATTTTAAATTATTTGATTAGTGCCCTGGATTCCTGGATATTTATTTTTGTGGGCGCCACTTACCAGTCACCAGTAATACATAATGGATTTAAATCGGCTATATGTATTGCAGTTTGCAGTGGAAATATTTTTTCAAGATGATATGATCACTACCTCTGTCTTTTCTTCAAATACAGAGCAAAAGTGAGGTTAGAAAACCCTCACGCTCTGAGATCTCCACATTAAGCTCGGAGAAATAAGAGCACGCTCAGATTACGCACTCTGTGTTGACTCGAACGCAAACGAGAACGCTCAGAGTTGCGAATAAAACGCAATAAATGAACTCGGACCAATCTGAGCGTCGACTCGAACTCGCCCCGAGTCGACGTTCAGATTGGTCCGAGTTCATTTATTGCGTTTTATTCGCAACTCTGAGCGTTCTCGTTTGCGTTCGAGTCGACACAGAGTGCGTAATCTGAGCGTGCTCTTATTTCTCCGTTCATTTATTTGCTCTGATTAGATATGAATCATTATTGTTATGAGCCTCATTGTTCCTCTTTGACAAAGAAAAACCCCGTGCTCAGTTCCATACTTTTCCAAAAGCGGGAAAATCTAGAGCAATCGTGGAAACTAAGTTGGGCATTAAAGAGTTACAGGAGACAAGTATGGATAAAGAAGCTAAAGAACGAAGAGTATATGAGTGTGCTCTTTACCTTCCTCTGAGAATAACTATTTCCAAAAAGGTATGTATATGCCGTAATGCCTAATAAATAATTTGACATATTTTGAGATTAAATGTAATTTTCAGATAGAACGCTCGAAAAATATTGAAATATATTGCTATCCCTACAAAAAAGCTACCTCTAAAATGCTTAATCTCATGTATGAGTATTAAGATTATTTACTAAAAGAAAAATAAATACTTATTTGTTTTTGTAACTTTAGGTTGACACTTATTTAACCTAAAATATACGAATTTTTTAAGGTGTAAATAAAAAAGGGCTTAACAAAATCTATTTGGCAATGAATTTTAACTTTATATAACTATTCTTACCCTTTGAAAAATAGATTTAAAAGCTTTTTACCTGTTTTAACTTCATAAATGAATACAATTTAAAATTTCAATAGCCCATAGGTTACTACCAGTTACAGCCGCTGTGGCGCTACGATCTTAAAAGAATCGCGTATTGTATTGTGTCTCTATGCGATTGACGAATGACTTACTTCTTTATTTAGTATGTAGGTTTTTTGATATTCTGTGTTTTTGATTATACAGATTATAAAGCACCTATACGCGATTCATTTTAAGATCGTAGCGCCAAAATGGCAGAAACCTATACTAATCTACGTACACTGACACTGACGTTTGAAATTTTATTCATCAAATATTTAATGTTGAGAACTTTAAACCAGGTAAAAAGCTTGTAAAACTATTTTGAAAGGGGTAAGTGATATAAAATTAAAATAGATTTCAATATTTTTCGAGCGTTCAATCTGAAAATGAAACTTAACCTCAAAATATGTCAAATTCTTTATTGGGTATACGGCATACATACCTTTATGGAAATAGTCATCCTTAGAGAAAGGTAAAGAGCACACTCTCTACTCTGCGTTCTTTTAGCTTCTTTATTCATACTTGTCTCCTGTAACTCTGTAATGTCCAACTTATAGTTTTCGCGATAGCTCCAGATTTTCCCGCTTTTGGAAAAGTATGAAACTGATCTTGGGGTTTTTCATTGTCCAAAAGGAATAATGATGCTCACAACAATAATGATTCATATCTAATCAAGGCAATTAACTAATAGCTTTGTTCTAGCAGCAATCTCAAACGGTTCCCAATCGTACGGAGTTTGCGCATAGCAATCCACGCGTTCTAGCAAACAAATCTCGGATTTTCGACTATTAGTCAGATGTTCTAGCGACAGCAAAAACCCGTTTACAAACCAGTCGAAAACCGTCAAAGTAGATATTTTATCTATGAAGTAGTCCACAGAAATTCCTTTGGATTTTCAGTCAGTTAACCTATATTTTTAATTTTTTTGTTCTCTTGTTAATTTCTAGATTGCAGCAAACTCTGGGGCAGTGGACTAGATTCACCCGTAATATTTAAAAAAACGAACAATACATTTATATCCATATATATAATACTACTATATCGCGGGTAGAGGCCCAAAAATGCCGAAAACAACACGGCGCCGACATACAATCTCTATCCTTATCGAGAGTACCTTAGTCAAATATGCGCATGCGCACGAATTTTGCGACATCCAATAAGCATGCAGCATAAATACTGCAACTCTGTCTACCGACTTCTTTTAAAAAAAGTTGAAAGTTGGAAAGTCTGTCAACCTATAAGCAATGTGTCAGTTTCCGTAACCATGGATATCGACAAAATCTGCGCATGCGCAAATCGAACAAAGGTACTCTGGAACAGTATAGCACTATATCTTTTGTCCTTTGATGTTTTCGGAGAAACCGCTTATGGGCTAACATAGGAAATACGCGATATAGTAGTATTATATATATGTTTATATCGAACATCAAAAATTATAACCTATACATTTATACCGATATTTGACATTTGACGCATTTAAGTTCACCGGTTCACCACAGAACATCGCAAGAGTCACGGAATTGCTTCAAAGCGTTCTAGCAAATTAGAAATCCCAAACCGTTTGTAACCAAGTTTTAGGACGAACATGCGCAGTTGGTCAATCCACTAACTGGCTTCAAACCATCCGAAATTTCGTGCTAGAACAAGGCTAATATAACAACAGAAATTTCAAAATTCACGATAGAAATACATACGCAAAACTGAACCAAATGCATATATATAATACTACTATATCGCGGGTAGAGTCCCAAAAATTCCGAAAACATCACGGCGCCGACATACAATCTCTATCCTTATCGAGAGTACCTTAGTCAAATATGCGCATGCGCACGAATTTCGCGACATCCAATAAGCATGCAGCATAAATAGTGCATCTCTGTCTACCGACTTCTTTTTAAAATAAGTTGAAGATTGGAAAGTCTGTCAACCTATAAACAATGTGTCAGCTTCAGTAACCATAGATATCGACCAAATCTGCGTATGCGCAAATCGAACAAAGGGTCTCTGGACTGGAACAGTATAGCATTATATCTTTTGTCCTTTAATGTTTTCGGAGAAACCGCTTATGGGCTAACATAGGAAATACGCGATATAGTAGTATTATATATATGACCAAATGAACATCCGTTAGTTATGCGTGCCGCCAATAGGTAGCGTATTCCTTAGCAAGAATCGCGATAGCCATAGAAAATTCCTATACGCGATTCTTGCTAAGCAATACGCTACCTACTGGCGGCACGCACAACTAACGCATGGGGTATTGGTTCAGTTTTGCGTATGTATGTCTATTGTGAATTATGAAATATCCGTTGTTATATTAGTTAATTGCTTTGATTAGATATGAATCATTATTGTTGTGAGCGTCATTGTTCCTCTTGTACAAAGAAAAACCCCGAGATCAGTTTCATACTTTTCCAAAAGCCGGAAAATCTGGAGCTATCGCGGAAACTATAAGTTGAGCATTACAGAGTTACAGGAGACAAGTATGGACAAAGAAGCTAGAGAACGCAGAGTAGAGAGTGTGCTCTTTACCATTCTCTAAGGATGACTATTTCCATAAAGGTATGTATGCTGCATTGGTACTCTGCGTATGCTTGTCTACAATAGAAAGAAAGCTATTATCGCTTTCTACTGGCGATCTCTATTTCTACCTAAAACGGCACTCTGCAAAAATATCGACAACCGTTCGGGCACATTCGGTGCTATACTATTCAACGTAAATAAATAAGAGCTTTAAAATAGTAACTTTGGGTTTGTAACCAAATAAAATATATTTGGTACATGAAATTTGTAAATGTCAACTTTTAATTTGTTAACGTTTTGTATTTCAAAAGTAAATTATTTATTTTTTTTGCTCGTAAATTGTATAATTCGCATATACGAGTAATCACGTCCTCTTTATTATAATTATCCTATATTTGTTTTAAATTTGTTTAATTTATATTGCATAGGTATTGCTGAAGTTAAGGTAATTAAATGCTTGCAATTATATATTATCGTAAAATAAGAGGGTTCCTAATAATTATTATTCTAAAATTAGATTGTTATTTTAGATGTTTCCTCTAGTTCAAGTTCAACATGCAAGTTCAACAGAGGTAGTCTTAAATTTTCATTTTTACATGATCAAGATCGAGACACGTGCAATTGCTTTGTGTTATATACTTACCTTACTTAAAAAGAAATTAATAAAAGTTTATACAATAATGAATGATAACTGAAAAGCTAAATTTATGTACCTATACTTACGTATTAGTGTTTATATAAGTACTTATTCATACAAACCTTTTTCCATTCTTCAATAGTTTTTTCTCCGAACCCAAGACTGTTTAGTCTAGTGGCAACCAGACTGCCAAAGAATATTTAAATTGTCTCTGCCACCTGGTCCTTTGTACCTATATTAGTAATTAAATGAGAATTTTTCCTCAGCTATAGCTAAAAATAAATTCCAGTGCTCTACTCTTACACCCATTTTTATAAAAACAATAATAATTACAAACAAAAAAGATGCTAGAAATTCATCTATCCACAACGAATGATATAAATGTTTTGTGATAATGAAAATTATTATATTGTTTCCCGCCACAGCTGTTTAAAGTCATAAAATTGGGAATCTCCACCACTAAAATTTACGATTGTGACTATCTCACTTACTCTCAAGCGCGCTTAGCGGAAGACGATATTTTCTGTTTCAATAACTACACCTCTCAAGCCATCGCCAGAAAGCGATCGCTATTACAGTGCGGGGCAAGGGGAAAAAGTAGATAACTAAACGCAGAGTACCAAACTCTTGCTTCGTGGCGATATATAGAATTCTATCGTGACGCAGAGTACCACCGCTGTATGCCCAATAAAGAATTTGACATATTTTGAGGTTAAGTTTCATTTTCAGATTGAACGCTCGAAAAATATTGAAATCTATTTTAATTTTATATCACTACTTAGCCTTTTCAAAATAGTTTTACAAGCTTTTTACCTGGTTTAAACTTCTCGACAACAAATCTTTGATGAATAAAATTTCAAACGTCAGCTTCAGTGAACGTAGGTTAGTTTAGGTTACTGCCATTTTGGCGCTTCGATCTTAAAATCAATCGCGTATAGCACAACGACTGAATTATATATAAACAACAACACAACCAACTAGAGATGGGAATACCGGTTCCTCTCCTGTCGCGCTACTTTCGCGACAGCTCCAGAAAAATACCGCGACTAAATACCGCGATTTAGTACTGGCAATGATGGACAGTATGGACACTTCGCCTACTTCGCGATTTGACTATCTGGTATCTGGCATCTGGCAGTTCCGGCCCGGCACACGGTGCGATATCCGCGTATACCGGTAATCGGGCAGAGATTTTCGCTTTTTTATCAGTGATGGGTTTTTAGCCGCTAATTATATATTTAGCCAATGCTAATTATATAATTAGCATTTGGCCGGCTAAAAATATTATAATTAGCCGTTAGCAGAATATATAGTTTTTTTAATTTTTCACACATCAGAATAACTTTTTCGCAATTACCAATAAAATATCTATTTATTCTTACCTACTAGGTAGATAAGCATCATAATAGGTATTATTAGGTCATCATATATTATAAGTTACATATATTTGTTTTTATATTTATTTTCGATAAGGAGAAATTAAATCTAGAGATAGGGATTATTATGTATTTTATTTTATAATATCGCAATCCTCATCATTTATTTAAGTCTCCGAATTAAGTACATCAAAAATAAAAATAATCGTACAAATTAAAAAATTAAAAAATAAAACAAACTAAATTAAATTAAAAAATAAATCAAAGTTCCAATATACCTCCCTATCAGGCCATTTTTACCACTGGCACTATAATAATTAGCCTGCTAATTTTGAAAGAATTTTTAGCCGACGGATAATTACCGATAATTATCCGGCTAATTATAAATGGATAATTATCCGGCACATCACTGTTTTTTTGTTTGATTTAAATGTTTTTTCAATTTCTTACTATACTTCGGGCTTAATAAATGATATATAATACATTTTTTTACATTTATTTATTTAATATATTCACAATTACCTATTATAAATCCCTTTTATTTGAACACATTTTTTTAATACCATATAGGACTTAGTTTTAAGGTTACAATTTTTGAAATAGGTAAAATTTGAAATACCTACATTTATGATAGTTAAAGTAAGGTAAGCTAAATTTTATATGCATAATGCATTTTCATTATTTACTTTTCTAAACGGCTAATGGTGTATTTTACATAAATAATGTGAACAAAAGGTACCTAGGTGTACACAAAATATTTTGTTTGTATCTACATCAATTTTACAAGAAAGTTTGGTGACGATATATTTTATTTTTCACAAATAATTGTAATTAAACTATAAAATATTGAACATTTCTTATACCTATTTAGAATTTTTCTTAGCCTTAAAAGTTTTACTTGCTGCTTTCTGTGGTTTTTATTTGTTATTGCTATCTAACTGAAGAGACTAGGTTAATACTGTTAAATTTCCCACCAATTTTCAGACATCAAAATGGCGGATTCAAAATTGGAATACTCGCGCAGCTTTAATAATCATTCCATGTATATAAATTCCTTGCCATCCACAGCCTAGCATAGATTAAAGCACCCTAGGCAAGGACCTCTTTGTGGTCTGTGGGCAAGGAATTTATAAATAAGGAACGATTATCATATCTGGGCGAGTATTCCAATTTTGGATCTACCATTTTGGAGATCCAAAATGGAGATGCACATGTCTGAAATTGGTGGGAAATTTAAAACAGCACTAACTAACACAGCCTCTTCAGCTAGAAAGCAATAAAAACAACTGATAGAACAGTGATGTGCCGGATAATTATCCATTTATAATTAACCGGATAATTATCGATAATTAACCGTCGGCTAAAAATCCTTTCAAAATTAGCAGGCTAATTATTATAGTGCCAGTGGTAAAAATGGTCTCATAGGAAGGTATATTGGAACTTTTATTTATTTCTTAATTTAATTTAGTTTGTTTTATTTTTTATTTTTTAATTTGTACGATTATTTTTATTTTTGATGTACTTAATTCGGTGACTTAATTAAATGATGAGGATTGCGGTATTATAAAATAAAATATAAAATAATCCCTTATCTCTAGATTTAATTTCTCCTTATCTATGATTTATACATAATATGATGATCTAATAATACCTATTATGCTTACCTACGTGTAGTTGTATCATGCCTAGTAGGTAAGAATAAATAGATATTTTATTCGTGATTGCGAAAAAGTTATCTGATGTGTGAAAAATTAAAAGACTGTATATTCTGCTAACGGCTAATTATAATATTTTTAGCCGGCTAAATGCTAATTATATAATTAGCATTGGCTAAATATATAATTAGCGGCTAAAAACCCATCACTGTGATAGAAACATCTAAATAGTGACTAACGAATGGAATTCTGAAATTAGTGTAGTTCAGTGCACACTTTTTGAACAATCGAACGGACCTAATAAGCTATATACTTTGACTTTGACATTAATTTAAAAATTTTACCACCAACAACACTGAGTCAATGGGGACAACTAACTGAAAAACGGAAAAATTGATAAATTGAAATTTTTATCTTATCGTGATCTTGATCGTATCATAGTTATTTCACAGAAAACAGCAGGGAAAACAGTAATTAAATTTAAATTTAAATTAAACTGCAATAAAATTTTTTTTTATCTAATTTAGAAAAAGGTGCGAAGGTAGGAAATTTGTAAATTAAAATAATTTACGATGATTAAACTGCTTTCTATAAAAATAATCGTTTTAGGTTTTAGGAGAATGAGTGGAGTAGAAGATTTGCTGAATCTAATAAAAGAATATTGGCCAAAATTTATCATTTCTAAAGAGAATTTACTAAAGCCAACACAGGAATTGGTTGTTCGATTTTACAATAATTTTATAGATGATTACAATGAGAAAGTTGCATACTTAACTGGTGTTCCTGCAGCATCTGATTTTAATGCAGTAGATTATGAACCAGAGGAAAAGCTTTTTCAACAATTATCAAGACTTTTAGAAAAGATTGATGGTTTGAAGTTTTCACTATCTGATATTTACCAGCCTACACCTATTAGAACGAAAAATTTCTTTAAAATATGTATCCATTTTGTAGCTTTCACAGAATATTTTGAAACAGATGCATTAGGACACAATGTTTTTAAAACTAAACAAGACATGTCAAACATTTTATTAGAACAGGAAGCGTTAATGTATGAAATTAATGAAAATGCAAAAAATAAGGCAGAAATAAGTGAAAATAGAAATTTGGTTGAACAGGACTATAATTCGACTAAAAATGCATATGAAGAAATGAAACCTTTAAAAGCTATAAAAGAAAAATTGTGTATTGAAAAGAACAATCGAATAGAAAATCTTGAAAGAGAATTACACAATGGCGAATATGAATTGAAACGCCTTGAAAATATAGAAAAAGATCTTTTAGAACAAAAAATAACTGATAGGGAACATCAAAATATATTGCAGTCCCTTGAAACGTTAAAAAGTGAATCAGAAATATTAGATAGTGATGATAACGATATTGGAGATGGCTTAGTACATGAAAACAAAGTGTTACAACATATTGCAGATTGCACTAGAATACTTGATAAATGTGATTTTAATGTGGAAAATGTTAAAAAATTGATTTACAAAGAGGATGAGTTGAAAGTTATATTAAATGCAGTAGATAAGTTAAGAAAGACAAGACTAAATCCTATTAAACAGCAAAAATTAGAGAGTGAACGAAAGTTGATAACTGAAAAAGAACAACTGATTAATTTACAAAATGAACATAAATTTATTAAAAATAGTTATACAAGTAGTTTAACTGAGTTTTCTCAAGAACTTAATAACTTTAAAGATGGACTTCAGGGTGAATCGGAAAGCAATAACAAGATAATTGTTGATTGCAAAAAAGACATTAAGCGATTAGGGCAGGACTTGGAAAAATTGAAGAATGCTTTCACCACTGAATATGTCAAAGTATCTAATGTAGAAAAGACAGTCGTAGACAAATTTAAAGAAACTCTAATGAAATTTAAGGAAATGGAATAATAGTGCTCTATTTACAATATGACAGAGTAGGTATAGTGTTATATTAAAATTAATATGTTATGTACTTCCAGACCACCTTTAATCATAAATGGGTACTCAAATGACCTAATGTATTATAATAATAAAGTTGCAATATTTTTTCATCTGGCTGTTCTTGGAAAATACTACATTTCTTATGTGTTTATTTTTATTTCTATCACCAGTAGGTAAGTTTAGGGGTAAGTACTTGGTAATGTTGAAAAACAGTTATTTTCCCAATTTCTCTTCTCACATTCTCACAACTCCATCCATGGAGTGATAAGCTATCACTTCAAACACTGTTTTTTTTCTATGCACTGGTTCATGCAGGATG
The DNA here is from genome assembly GCA_963924545.1 of Pogonocherus hispidulus. NCBI lineage: Eukaryota > Metazoa > Arthropoda > Insecta > Coleoptera > Cerambycidae > Pogonocherus > Pogonocherus hispidulus. Next base: position 20,199,425 of record OZ004696.1, read on the forward strand.
GAGTAGATATATATACTATAAATCTTATGTTTGACTTGCAAGTGACATTTGGTTTTGAGGGAATATCAAATAGGGTTTCTGTGCATAAAGCAGCGGCGGATTCGAATTATCACCATTCAGTCGTGTACAATAGGGAGTTTTTGAACCCCTTCAAATTTACGTTATCGTTATGGTTATGGTTATTCTGAGCATGCGCAGTGCCGAAAATGGTACTGTTTTTGGCACTGCGCATGCGCAGAATAACGATAACGACGTGCAAAAATTTAAGGGGTTCAAAAACTCTCTATTAATTAGATATTTGTACGAAAGGTGGTCAGTAAAACAATGATGCTTTTTCTAGAAATTGTGAACATGTTATCTATAAGACATTTTTTCTGGTACTTATAGTTAAAGTAATTAGAGAGTTTTTGAACCCCTTAAAATTTACGTTATCGTTATGGTTATGGTTATTCTGAGCATGCGCAGTGCCGAAAATGATACTATTTTTGGCACTGCGCATGCGCAGAATAACGATAACGACGTGCTAGAATTTAAGGGGTTCAAAAACTCTCTAATATCTTGATTTTGTACCTTTTTTGTTAAAAATAATAAATAAAATATCCATATAGTAATCGAATGGAGGGGTATTTTACATAAACATTTTTTCCCAATGATACTCCAGAGTTCCTTATACAGTAGGTAAGGGAAGGAGATTTGGCAGGCAGCGACTTGATGCAACAAAGCGATAAAAATGAATTTCTATAATGAAATAAATCAATCAGTCGTGATATATTTGATCGGAAGTCGTGATATATAAAACTTGTTTGAATGTCGATGAGGGGAGGGAGTCACATCCGTCTTTAGATTCTCAAGATTCGGATTCGACTCAGATAATCGAAGGCAAGTGTCCACTCTCTAGTTCAAAATATAAACTCATGCAGTAGCCAACAGTAAATCACTTATACTAATTGTAGGTACTTTTTGTAAATTTTTTATTCACATTGGTCCTATTGTCAATACATATACATATTTGATTTTTCAACATAACGTTCTTATGGAGTTTTATCTATGAAATGAATAGGATAAATGTGTCAATAGTTGGCCACTTAATCAACAATTTATAATCACCTATTCATTAAAAATATGACTTTGGAGTTGAAAACTTCAAATTTTTATGTTATATAATTTGTTGGTATAGTATACATGACTCACTTTGGGATTTTAAAATATTCCGATTATCTGAACTAGACTTATAGTGCGATCAAACGAGACTTTCGTCTGAGATTGTAGGGCACTACCTAACAAAATATATCGAACTGCCATAAAAACAGTGAGAATTTAATTATTAATGTTGATTAGGGCTTACATATTATTTGAATAAATTACTTGAACTTGATATTTTAGGTTCTGAAACAGTTTGTGGATATCGCAATATGTTAAAGATACATAATATAGAGTTGGAATACATATAAATAATACAATCATTGACGTTCACTTCCCTATTAAAGTAACATATAAAATTTTCTCGTTAAATTAAGTGTACAGTGTGTCCAAAATAAGATTTCTATCTCATACGCCATTATCTCAAAAAGTGTAAAGGGTAGAGAAAAAGTTAAATACAAATTGTTTTTACCTATATTTTTCATTTTTATACCGGGTTTCCCATTTCATTTGACTATTGGCAATTAACATGGGCTATTACATTTCATTGAATTTTATATTCCCAGGGCACACTATGAGAAATATTGCTAACGGAATCGATAGTACTGACTGTCAAACGCTTCTGATTATCAAAATACTAAAGCGAAATGCTTTTTTAATTAAAATATCAATCAAAATTCGTTTTAATAAAGTTATGTAATAGATGTAGTTTACATAAGCGTTTTAAGCAAAATCATCTTATGTCATCTGGTGGACTAGTTGGTTAAGCGGCAGTGTTTCAAACTGAACCGCAAAATTTTGCAGGTTCAAATCGCGCCAGAGACAATTTTTTTTATTTTACTCTATCATTAATTATAAATTATTAGTGTTTACTTATTCGAATAAATATAGTTCATTGTCAGTACCTAGTTATTATTTTTGAAAGTCACAATATTTACTTTATCAAAAAAAAAAATAAAACATGTTTTAATTGGTTCGTTTCCTTTATCTTTAGCTAAAAAAGCTACTATCTTATCAAGCAACATATTTTTTATTTATTACATGCACTGTGATTTTATTAATAGTGTACTTATCTCTGCCTAATAGTTAAGTAGGTACTACATATTATACCTCAATGTGGATATTGAGTTAAACAGTTACAGAGGAACTGTCGTGAATTAGTAATAAGTTCTTGTTTGAGGAGTTTTTTTAAAATATGATCTATATCTCTGATCTAAACTGGTCCTGCTTCCATTCCTCCCTCTCTGGAAATATAACATATTTCCTCTTTAATCTAATGCGAAACCTGCAGCTAACTCTCGGATTATTTTCATTGCAGCAATAATGTCCAAATATCTTCAAATCAAAGTGGAATTTAGGTATAAGGAATGCTGCTAATACCAATCGAAAGAAAATTAAAAGCTTATTAAAATAAGCGAGTTATTAAACTTTAATTTGACACAATTGGTCGTGTCTTATTATTGGGTTCGTTATTATTAATTAGGCACCAGTTTATAATTATTTATTAATTTTTATTGCGAGCGGTCTACAACAGTGTGACCAGATACAGTTTTTACGTGTCGCCAACCTGATTCTCAAAAATCGCCAAAATTAACTAGATGTCGCCACATTAGCAAACAGACCCTGATTATTTATTTCAGTATGGGCTACTTATTTATTTTTTTTACTGTTAATAGTTATCAACAGATGGCACTTTTACTTTTTTTATGCAAAGCCCTAAAAATAATCAGATATTATAGATAATTTAGTTTTTGCAGTTCGAAATTCAAACCACTTTCTGTGCTAAAATTCCAACACCGAATTATTCGTTAAATAATTTGAAATTTTATCGTGATTGTGATGTACGTATTTTATTTACTTAGTATCACTTTGGTATTTGCTCTCTGTATTTGCTCTACCCACAGAAGATATTTCTGTGATTTGCTCAATAACTTTTAATATTCTGTGGCTCAATGATTTTGATACTCTTTTCCTCTCTTTTTTTTTTACTTCTTTTTTATTTACGGCTAAACAAGAGAGGTGGAATCTCTTGGCTAAACGATACGACACGACAGTACTGGCTGAAAGATGGTTGAAAGTCAGGTCTGTCCAGTGTCCACCACAAAACAGAAAAAGAGTGTCCACCATCTATGGTGTCCACAGTCAGGATAATGCGAAATGCGACAATGCGTACAGGGTTATACATATTAACCAGCGATACTAATATATGGAATCGGTTGGAAAATCGCCTAATTGGCGATTTGCGCCATTGATATAATCGCAAATAATAATAATTCTGTCGCAAATATATCCCTCAAATAGCCCAATCTGGCCACACTGCCGTGTTTTTTAAAACTAAAAACTAACGACAGCAAAACGCCATGAGGATTGACTGTGTAATTAATCTATGGATATGGATTGACTCTTTTATGATTGACCAACATAAACTCACAAAAAATAAAGTCTGTCGCGTGTAGTTAAGAATTTTGAACTTCAAGGCAGCAGTAGCCAGCGACAGAAAATGGGGAAGAAGAATCAGGGGAATACAACTCATGATTGGTTGGATTTACTGTCGCGAGCAACAGTCTTTTAGTTCTCTGCATAGAAAAAGGATTTATTTATATCTTTTTTCTATGGTTCTCTGTACCCGGCCGGCTTTAGACATACATCATACACATGATACATGTACTTATTAGGTTTGTTCCTGCATAGAATCTCTGATAAATCCCTGACAGTCAGGGATTGTGATTTAATGCGCATGTCTGATCTTAGATTAGTTTCAGATTTTTGCTGGAACACCGGATTTTTAGAGACCTTAATAGCAGAAGAAGAAGAGTACAATAAACAATAACCAAATAATTTTTTAACCTGTAAATTATGGAGGAATATCCATGGAATATCATCCGTTTCTGACAAATAATTATTATTTGTTGAGTTATAATATTAATAATAGACAGCGTACAATAATTAAAGTTAAAGTTGGTAAATGGTTTTGATTAATGCGCATTGCGCATGCACCGGACTATGAGTTTCCGAAGAATCAGTGAACTTTTCAAACTATCAGCAAACTGCCCTGACTCAAGCTGGAACAGAGGACAAGAAATCCTGGACTGTCGTTCGACTCTTGCTGGAACGCTTAGATTTGTAATGCGCATGCTTCTGACAGTTACTGACAGTTTTGGACTCCTGCAGGAACAAACCTTTAGTATCATGCATCATACATGATTACCATAGATAAAATATATATATATATACTGAAATAGATTGGTAATTCTGACTCCCCCACCACTTTTTCCTGAAATAGTACCTGGATCCTATCACTTGCGGCGCTGATGTTAATTTTTGTTGAGCAGAGAGTTTTAAGTGTGTTAGGCAATTTTTCGCGGTTGCACTACCAAAGCTGGTTTATCGGTCAATTTTGTAGGAATAATAGCAATATTGTTATGGTATATATAAAATTTGAAATATATTTAATTGTTCTCTTTATGTTTTACAGATTCATCATAATTTGAAGAAAATAAGTAAATATTTGGTCGGATAAGTTAACAATTTCGATTTTTATATATCACGCATATAAAATTCAAACTTTATTCAAATGTTCTACTTATTTTGTTCAAATGAATTTCCATTACAAATAGCTGGACACTTGATTGCTATTTGTAATGGAAATTCATTTGAACAAAATAAGTAGAACAGTTGAATAAAGTTTGAATTTTATATGCGTGATATATAAAAATTGAAATTGTTAACTTATCCGACCAAATATTTACTTATTTTCTTCAAATTATGATGAATCTGTAAAACATAGGAGAACAATTAAATATATTTCAAATTTTATATATACCATAACAATATCGCTATAAGATATAAAAATTTAAGGAAATTAAATAAGAGTATAGTAAGAAAATATTAAATTTATTTAAATCATTATAGTTATGATTATGATATATTAAATCATGATCTATGGTTGGATAAGAAGTGTTTTAAGCTATGTTAAAAATTATAATATAGCAATTTTCAGTTAATGAATCAATTAACGACACACAACCAGATGCAATTGATATTTTTGTGGCTTGTTTTTTACCATTACTAATTAATTTGTATCTAACTTTCTACCATGAAACTATTTCAGATACTATCTTTTGAGGATAGAATTTATAACTATTGATATTCATCTTTCCGATATTCACCCACATGAAAAATCTATTATAACCCAGTTGTATGTCTTGTTAATTCGTTAAGACAATGAAAACACTTAAAATTTAATGGCACATATATAAATTTAAGTATGACAAAAATATAATTCCAAGAGGCTATCTCTAACAAAATGAATATTTTATTTATTAACAGATGTTATAAATAACTTTATATGTTTGAGCAACTACCTGCTCATTATTTTGCCAAGTGAATTTAACATTTCCCTTGAGTATATTATTACGGAGACATTTAACTAGATGAGGGGCATCATACATACAGTACATATAGTAGGATGATTTCCTCTCCACCCACGCAGAATCCATACATAACATTTGGTATTAGCCTTTAAATAATTTAAAACCGCGTATTCGTTGAAAGTTGGTCACATATCTACAAAAATAAATGTTACCTTATTAAGAATGTAACTATATTAATCAAACTCACTGCGTGGCCACTACTTTCAATCCAATTTCCTGTAGAGCTTCATTTACTTCCTTTACTACCCGCATGAGTTCTGGTGTGCTCATACCACCCTCCGAAAAGTAATAGCATACTGGCTGCTTCCATTTTTGGCTAATTCCTCCTGTCATAAAGACCATGATCTGCAAACTTTGAACGCCTTTCACAACCAGTGTCCTGAACCTAAATATGGCACGGCGTGCTTTTTCAAATTGGTCTTATTACGGTCTGCTTGAAATTTCTGATCCTCCGAGAACTGAATATCACATATTCGATAACTTTTTATTTTTTCTAGGCACAGAGCAGAGATCGGTTCTGCAAATTGCCTGTGTCAACATTTTGAACGTCTATACTATATAATAAAAAGTATGAACCTGTGGATAGATATAGCAGAACAAGCAAGCAGCAGTTTTTTTTATAATTAATTGAATATGTACATAAGTAGGTATACTTTATGGTGAATATAACTGAAATTTAGTTCAATTATTAGATGATTTATTAACTTAACAATAATTAACAAAAAGCAACAGTTTATGCAAAACTAACAGGTTATGATTTTTATTTTCAAAACAAATCATTTCATTCTCATTCAATGATGCCTACCATAGAAAAGGATACCAAGTGCTAACAGCGCTGCAGGTGATAGGATCCGCGAACTACAAAAAGGGGGGATAAGAAAAAAGAGCATTTTTCATTAAGTGAATACCCCCTGAATGATTACACTACACAGAGATTTGTCTCTGTGATTACTTGATACTAGAACTTTCAGAAATATAATATCACAGATTATTAAAGAGATTATAATATATTTAATCTATGACTAGAACTAGACAGAAAATTAAATATTAACTTAACAATCTTAACATACATAGAAGATATTTTGTGATACATACTCAACATCTATGTTTAAAAAAATTATTATAATATCTTTAACAGCAATAATAATAGACTTTTTTTATGGTAATAGATCTACTGATATTATTACAAACTTATTTCAGCTAATGGTTTATTCGACCAGAACACCTTTCAGTACAGAAAAAGTATTTACAAAAGAAGAATTCAAATTATTTAATGGAGTAGATAAACCACAATTGTATCTTGCAATATTAGGAAACGCTTTTGATGTTAGTAAAGGAGCAAAACATTATGGGCCAAATAAACAATACAATATTTTTGTAGGTATGTGTATTGTACTTGTTATAATAATATATGTGCATAATACCGTTCCTACCATTTGAAAAATTTAGGTGAAGATGCATCACGTAATTTTGTAACAGGAAAATTTAATAAAGAAGATATCAATGAAGATGTTGCAGACTTTAGTCTTGATGAACTACGATCCGTAAATCATTGGTTAAACTTTTACAAAAAAGAATACACAAAAATTGGTAAGCTTTTGTATTTTTGTGATTTATGCTTCGAAAAATGTATGTATAAATTAAAGGAATACTCTATTTCTTGTTATGTTTGTTTTATGATATATTAAAGGATTTTTATTTCCCATCACATTTATAGAAAAAATAAAGTTTGATAAAATTTTTTTCTTATAATACTAAAGAAAAGATAAAGACTATCTGCTTATTTTTTTTAAATAGCTATACAATAGCTTTGTGTAACTCAGGAAAGCGGAGGAAAGCTAGGTATCTCGATTATAAAGAAATAATATTTTGAGATACACAAAATAATACATGTGGATTATTATGTACATAAAGCATGTTCAGTGACATTTTTTTAACTGGCTCACTAATTGCACAACTTTTCTATTTGCTATTTTGAAAGATCAAAAACTTTCCAGACTGAAATTTCCCGATGATTCCAAATATGGCTTCAAAAATTTCCCCAGATGTCATTTTTGACAGATATGACGCCATCTTGGATTTTTTTAAACGGCAACTTAGGAATACTTTACCATTGGAAAGACCTCTTCGAGCTGACCAAAAATATATTATTATGAGCAGTTTCCACCAACGGTTTGCGAGTTACAGGGCGACAAACTTACTGAATGTCGATTTTTTTTTTAAATATTGTATATATAAATATAATTATTATTTATATTGCACCATTGGAGAAACTGCCCATAATGATTTATTTTTGAAGTTAGCTTGAAGGGGGCTTTCGAATGGTGGTAAAGTATTCCTGTGCATGAATCTGTGCAGAGATGTCTCCACGAACCGTCATCTGACTCGCCACCATAAGAGCGTATTGTTTACACTATGTTTCATTAAGAGAGTATTACTCCCTCCAAGATACTGTCATACAGCTATCATTATTATAGAGGCAAATTCTGAACAATATTAAATAGAACACCCATATAGGCATAATAAAGATTATATGTCTATGAGAACACCAATATCATCCAATCGTCATTGTTCCAACCTACATGTTTGTAGGCAAAACATAAACGACTGTGATCTCTGGTGAACAAAAGTCATATAGTGTATAGTGACTGGTAGTGTAGCATATTTTCACTAAGCCTTTTTCTCACTGTATATTGGCTAATTGTATAGGTGCCCTTACACATATGTTTGAACAAATGGTCACCTAGGCAACCCTGAAATATTCACCAAAGTAACTCTGCATTCGGCCATCCAAATGATATGTTACTACTGCAATTGAAGTGTAAGCATAAGATTTCATTCTTTTTGTTAATAATGTGCTAAAACAAATGTAGCTGCATTGTTGAACAGCAGAACTGCTTTGAATAAAATTTAATATATTCTTTCTTGAGCGAATGCAGTAAATTATTCAGGTCAAAAGTACAAACAACATACTTTGTCCTAAATAAAAATAATTTAGAAATAGAAGCAGCCTAATTTTTATAATTATGCACTAATTTTGTATTGAAGTATATCCCTATTACCATATTGTCTCTTTCATAATTGCCTAAGTAACCTAAAGTAAAATATTTTTAGGAGTATTGATTGGAAAATATTTTAATGAATATGGACAACAAACACCTTATGGAGAAGCTGTAGGGAATCTGATTAGAGAAGCTGAATTAACAAAAGAGAAAAATGATTTAGAAAAAACAAAATTTCCTCCGTGTAATATAGAATGGATTGCAGATAAGGGAACACGCGTTTGGTGCTCACAGAAAAGGTAAATTAAAGTAATATTTAAAACTCCAAAAACTAGCATTTATTCTTGTGTTAAATAGATAAATTTAAATATATGGATAAATAGGTATTTAAATTTTCCAATAATTTTAAATCGTTGGTTCTGTCTGTCACTGTAACAGGCTGTTCTTGAATTTCGTTCGTTTGTTGTGTTTCTGTTGTATTGGATGTTTTTGTTTTTTCGGTTTGGTATGGACCCGGCATTACGTTCCACATAAATTCCCACCCTTCAACGTATATTAAGCTAGCAAGTCAGTCTTAGCTAACTTAAAAAACTTTCGTAGGTTTTGTTACTTTTTTGTTGTGATTTTGTTACACTAAAATCAATTTTGCACCTTAGCTTGCTTCCGAGAAATCTACAAATAACTTAAAGTTTAAGTTAGGAGTCAACATGATTTCTCTGTGCCAAACTTCAATTCAGGGATAAAAAATATGTCAAAATTTGTCCACTTGTAATAAGAACTTTCAGAACCTATATCCTATTTTTTAAATTAAAATAATTTTTAACCCTTAATTTTAAAAATATTTGAAAATAATGGTGGTGAATAAGAATATAGCAAAAAAACACTAGACGGGCAAAAGCATATTATAGTCGACGTGGTTACTATATTTAACAGTAGTCCCTCTTTATACGTAAATCGACAAGGTATAACTCTTATTTCATTTAGTCAATTAGGATATTATAACTAATAGATTCCAATTTCGATTTTTTAATGAAATATTGTAGCAAATAGTACTGTTACTGTTACTAACTACTACTACTACTACTACTCATTTATATTCCATCTGTGTGCTGCACTGAATTCCTATTTATGGCCTTTATTAAATATTTTTAAGCATGTAATAAGATCTGCAGAATCGGTTACTTCATCTTTCTTATCATAAATAATGCTATTAATTGCTATAACCTGTAAAAACAGCCTCAATGAGTTTTCGGTCAATAAAGCATGTACCGGGTGGCCAAATTTGCTTGCTATTATAGGACAACTCGAGAACTAAGAGAGATACAAAAAAATTAACCTCCCTTTCTTGAGCTCTTTTTCTGAGACAAACTCAATGCCGAAATGCAAAACGGCCTATCTTCTTTTGTTTTTGAGATATTAGCGAATATTCGATTTTTCAAATTTTCGATGCCTGCGCATATCTCGGTTATTTTAGATATTAGAAAAAAACAACTTATATGTTCTTCAGACACTTTCTTAAAAGGAATGCAGTGGCGTACACAATATTTTAATAAGTTGATAAAATTTGTTGACATAAACTTGTATTTTTTTAAATGAAAATCGTAGTCCCCTATGATTTAGTTAGAAAGATATTTTTTTTCTCTTTTCAGCGATATATAATATGTGTGGTTAATTTATTCGACTTCACTATTTTTTATAGAATCTTTGACTTTTTAAGGTTATTAATAGCTCCCATTTAATAATAATAGCACAAAATTTAGATCTTCATCGAGTCTTTTCCATAATATATCACAGAATTCAAGCTTTTTGTCAAAGCCCTCTGACAATTTCTGTCTGACATTTGTACGGAGATTATCATTAATTTATTCATCTATCTTCATCAGCAAAAGCCACAAGCACTTAGTAAGATTTTTCTGAAGTTGCAAACTTTGGTGTTCTACTTCTTGGTCTATCTTAAACAAGATTACATAAATTAGGCATTGGTAGATTATGGTGGTTATAGATAAGCAACTTTATTTTAGATAAAAAAGAGAAAGTCTTTTGGAATAGATCAGTGGCGGCTGCTCCATAGAGGCCCAGGGGCTTGAGCCTCCCAAATCATTATTAGGAAAATAGGAAAATATAAATAACAGTAATTAAATATTTATTTGTTCAGTTTTTTGATAATTAATTAAATTAATATTTATTTAACATAGATATTACCCGTTTCGACGCCTATGTGTACAAGAAAGTCATATAAATACATTGATCTAGCTAACAGATTATTCTAAATTACTAACCAGAGTATTCCTCACACGTTTATTAATATCGAAATAGAGTTTAAAAGTTTAATACACATTTTGGGGTAGGTACATTAAAACACAATGACCTTGAAATGTATGAAAAATTTTCGTCTGCGGTGCTATGCATTGGATCTACCACCCCCTGCACCCTCCGTTGCTCGGCCACAGTATTTTCACTTCTGAGCCCTCCCCATGCATTATCATTACAAGCTGCCACTGGAATAGATTTAAAAAAAATTAGTGAATGTTATGTTGACTTTTAATTTATATTATGCAAATTTATGAACATTTGTTTCAGGGCTTTATAATTTGAAAAGGTCTACCTAAATCTTGAAATCATTAGAACGAATTATTTTATTACTTACCTATACTGTCTGAACAAAATAAGAGTTTCAGTAGTATACATCATACTTGTAAATATTACTACCATCTTTACATAATCTATTGCTACCTGACTAATATATTTGTTAATATTTCAGGTAGAAATATTTTTTAATTTACCCTTAATTTTTTTAGTGGCGGTATTGAACGAACCTGGGTTGGTGTCCCTCGTCAACTATACGAACCAGGATTGAAAAGTTATCGTTGTGCTTGTATTAACAAGTACAACGAGAAACTAGGGGTTATTAAGGAATATGAAGGTTGTGACAAAAAAGCCATTAGTTGTTTTGCTAAATTAAACTAAGACTGTAAAAGACGTTACTATTAAATACCTATGATGTGCTATCATAATTCATCTTTCACATTTAATTTAATATCATCAGTCCGCATGTACACTATAGTATTTTCTGAACAATTATAAAATTTATATAATATACCTAGGTACATGAAAAAAAAAAAATAATAAATTTGCCAATATCCCAATTGCTAGATTGGCTCATGGTGTCAAGCAATACTACAACTCTTTGGGCATCTGTTGTTACCGAAACGAATTCTTATGTTTAATCTGTGATATAAGTTATTCAAGAAATAGAACAGCCTCTATATCTGAACACCTACTTTTAATGCCTCATTCGGAATAATGATACAAATAATAATTTACGAAACGCTTTAATTTCAAAAATATTTACGCTTTATTTAATAAAGAAACGCTCTTATTTCAAAATGTAGTTTTATTGATAAAGTATAAAGTAAAACTACATACATAACATACAGTCTTTAAAACAAAAACTATGTAAGTTAAGCTTTTTCAACTGTAGGGTTATAACTGAGTTTCAAAGTCTTTCCGCCAATAGGTCATACATCTTTTTGAAAATATATTGCAAATAATTATTCTCATCATATTTTTATTAATTTATTTGGTACAACTACCCAGACAGATATAGAATCTAATTATAGGGTAGGAGAAAGTAATTAACAATAAGCATAATAGATAATATAAATAACAAACAAAATAACACAAATACAAACTGGTAACAGCATAAAAATGTGAAAAAACTCGAGATCACAGTAACAAGTCTTTCATATCATAGTGATTACTATAAAAGTATAAAATAAATTAGATATTTACTTTTGCATTCCATTAAAATTGTGAATTATATAAAGGAGAACATTTTGAAACATTTGTTTGTAAATAAAAAATATTAGATTAAATTTTTTCTCTGCTTGTATTAGTCAGTTAAGTCATCAAGTTTTGAGGTCTTGAGTTGTTGTTTGTTATGGTGTAGTGTTACAATACAGGGTTATTCAGAACTTATCTCTAACTTTGAGGATATGTGCATCCTTAAATAATAAATCGATATCACCAAAAAAATTTATAATAAAAGTGTTAGGATTTCCCGTAAACAATGTTTAAAGTTATACCATTATAAAGGACTACGTAGCTGGGCAACTGTACTTCAACGACATCTGATATACCACATTCCTACAAAAAACAGTAAACAAGTTTTTGTACCTGGAACGCCTGGTTAAGACCGAGCAAATAGAGTTGGAGTGGGGATAATATCTATTGTCTATCAGTCATCAGTCTATCTGTGTCGCTCTCTCACTGCCGGTGTTTTATTTATCGTAGGAATGTTAAACTGTAAAATTTTCAAAATGGCTCATGTGTACAGTAATGCTGAGTTAATGGACATGATTCTTATTTATGGCGAAGTTGGACAAAATTCATTGGCAACTTCGCGCTTGTATGCAGAACGATTTCCCAATCGACACATGCCAAATTATGCAACTTTTACGGCAGTGGTACAACGTGGCCGTGATACTGGTAATTTACATGCAAATCATGGACGAGATGGTGGCCCGGGACGACCACAACGTATTTTAGCAGCTGAAGAACAAGTATTGAATCTGGCCTGTGAAAATCCGCGAATAAGTACAAGTCAGATCGCTAGGCAGGTGCCTGGGGTAGTGCGGCAAAATTGGATAAGGCGTGCCCAAAAGTGTGTAGAAGTCGAGGGACAAAATTTCGAACAGCTTTTGTAACAAGGTATGTGCAAATTTTTTATAAATTTCATGTTTCTAATACCTAGTAATCAAGTAGCGCAATTCTTCAAAATTAGTGTAACAAAATTTTATTCTTTTTAAAGACAAGTCACTTTGGTCACATCTATCTATCTTTCAGTTTATTTTAAAGTAAAAACGCTGCAAATCTTTTTTGCACCAGGTGTCGGTATACTCAGAACTTCCGAAGTTTTTTTCGTGCTATATGTGAGATCGCCAATTTGCATTGTCAGTCCCAAGGTCACTCCATTACAGTGGACCAGTATCCTGCGGCGTGCAATTAAAAATTTTTAAATAGTTTTCAGAACCCGCCAAAAAAATTTTTTTTTTTGCACTACTACATTTGTACATGTATGTTGAACATCCCCAAATTTTATTATGGATAAGTTCTGAATAACACTGTATATGACCAATTGATTGGAGATTATAGTTATAAAAAAATGTGTTATTGTGTTAATTTAGTATTTCACTGGTGATTATGAATTTACATTGTAATACGCATTTGTGTTTGTGTAAATTATTTATTTATTATTTGACTTATTAATTTAAATTAAAAAAAAAGTTTATTCAAATGGGAATATATAGGTACTATGCTATTTCTTGCTACAGCAGTAAGTAACGTGGAAAGACAATTAGAATTCCAAATGATTCACAGAGGTAGGTTACCTACATATAAATAATAAAACAGAACAGATATTAAACATTTCACTAAAATGGTATTACATAAGTATTTATTTTATTATAATAAATATGTACTCCAATAATGATTTAATTAGTTAATTAGTAAGTTTATTAATTATTGAACTTACGTAGAGTTAACAATAAATTAATATTACTTAAAAATATTTTTTATATATTTACATAAAACTAGGAAGAATTTTACTTCTGTCATCAACTTAAAGCAAGGTTGAAGTTTCTTTTCTAAATCAGTAATATCACCAATACCAATGGCATAAACAGGGCCTTTTTACTAATTTATAATTTGCCCTGTACTGCCAAACTAATGCCCGAACTGATGGTCACTGAAAGCGTACCCCTCGAACATGAAAGGTGCCGACAATTAGTAACATTTCTGTATTCTTATTCTCGAGTAATACGAGATGACCTGTTAGTATTAGATAATAGGGAGATTTTGTAACACTAATAGAGAGATTTTGAACTCTAAGTTTTAGGTTATAGTTATTGTAATCGTTATACTGAGCAGGCGTAGTGCCAAAAAGGATACTCTTTATGCTAAGTTTAATGATTACGATACATATAAGCTAAAAGGTAGGGGAGATTTTGAACCCCTTAAAGTTATCGTAATGTAAAACCTATAAGCTAAAAATTAAAGGATTAAAAATCTCCCTAATAATGATGAAACTATAGTCGTATTTGCTTACAGGTATTCACTAGCAATGATGTGTATAATGGATGGGTTTTAAATCAAGAAAAAAATTAAATTATACCTAATATTTATTGTTTTTTACAATATATTTATGTGCACACTCACTTATTTTATATAATTTAAAAAAATGTAAAAATATTTTATTAAAAATTATTACATAACGTAAAAAAATTTATAATGACAAATTCAGTGAAAAGATAAAGAAACAAAATAAATTATTAAAAATTCCCGAAACAGGTCGATTTTTGAATTTAATTTACTATTTTTTCAAATAATAATTTAATATACAGGGTGACCTATGTTCGAGTAATGACGTCATCACAATTTTTTTTAAATGGAACACCCCACTTTTTTTCCAATTTTCGGATTGCCCTAACTGAGCTAATTCCAAAAATATACCACAAGTTGTTTCTAATTGTTACAGGGAGGACAACAATACCCAAATTATTTACAAATACTAAATTTATTTACAAATAAATAAACGTACTAAAAATTGGATCAAAGCACCAGAAACACCTAAATTAAATGTTCAAATTATTGACCATTTACTGCCAAACAATGGGCCAGACGGGAAACAAATTCTTGCTGTACATTCCCAATGACTTCAGGCGGGATCGCTTGAACTTCTTGCCGAATTCGCTCCTTCAGAT
Source organism: Pogonocherus hispidulus (assembly GCA_963924545.1). Taxonomy (NCBI): domain Eukaryota; kingdom Metazoa; phylum Arthropoda; class Insecta; order Coleoptera; family Cerambycidae; genus Pogonocherus; species Pogonocherus hispidulus. The sequence continues at coordinate 20,214,761 of OZ004696.1, forward strand.
CGTTAATATTGTTTGGTTTATTGACGTATATTTTGCTTTTTTCATAAACCCAAAGAAAAAGTCGAGCGGTGTTAAACCTGGTGATCTGGCGGGCCATTCCTTAGGTCCTCTTCTACCAATCCAGTGATAAGGAAACACATCATCTAAATAGCAGCGAACAGAGATGGCATAGTGCGGTGGTGCACCATCTTGCTGAAACCAAATGGTTTCATTGGGCAAATCTGGATCTTCTTCATTTGGAAAAGAACAATCAAGGAAGGAACTAAATCGAACTGAAGAAATTCCAAATATCTTGCACCATCTAAATTTCCTTCAAAGAATTACGGCCCCAAAATTCGATTATCAACAATTCCCGCCCAAACATTGACCTTTTGAGATGCTGAGTGTGTGCTTCCATCATCCAATGTGGATTGCGATCTGACCAGTACCGACAATTCTGTTTATTGACAGTGCCATTCAAATAAAAAGACGCCTCGTCGGAGAAAATTATGCGTTTGACAAAATCCGGATCTGCCTGACATTCTTCTATCATCATTTCGCAAAATTCTGTGCGTCTGTCGAAATCATCGTCAGATAATTCTTGTACTAAGTGGACTTTGTAGGGATGATACTTGTTTCTGTGAAGAAGTCTACTCAATGTACTTACACCCATTCCTAAATTATCTGCTACGACTCTCAGACTGGATTGCGGGTTTTCATGAATGGTCAAAAGGGCTTGTAACTGCACTTCTTCATCTACAGTCGGTCGGCCAGATCTGGGCATATCTTTAACATGACCATGATTTCGAAACTTTGCTTCAGTTCGGCTAACCGTGGATCGATTTATTGGTGGACGATTGGGATGACTTTCACTAAACAGAACACAAACTTCCTCATGAGTTCGATTTCTATCACCATATCCGATCATCATAAGAATTTCAATCCGTTCGGTTTCACTTAGGATCATGTTTTTTAATTAATTTAAAAATACTCAATATTTTAAGGAAGAATCATTCAAAATGGATTTACTTGTACAATCTTAACAAACTATTTAATAATGATTACCTGCAAGAAATACAAGAGCACGTTCTATCAGGCAGATAAAATTAAAAAAACATCAAAGAAATTATAGCAAAAAATAATGACATTTTAAAATGATGTGGTGCTTTGATCCAATTTTTAGTAGCTACATTTATTTATTTGTAAATAAATTTAGTATTTGTAAATAATTTGGGTATTGTTGTCCTCCCTGTAACAATTAGAAGCAATTTGTGGTATATTTTTGGAATCAGCTCAGTTAGGGCAATCCGAAAATTGAAAAAAAAGTGAGGTGTTCCATTTAAAAAAAATTGTGATGACGTCATTACTCGAACATAGGTCACCCTGTATATTAAATTATTATTTGAAAAAATAGTAAATTAAATTCAAAAATCGACCTGTTTCGGGAATTTTTAATAATTTCTTTTGTTTACCTAACAATGAATTTGTGCACGACTTAACTGTTTGTTATAGATTCCGGCTTAAGGAGGACACTGTATATTATTGACGTTGGGATCATACAGGGTGCCTAATATGTATGGAATAATGTATGTAACTTTTTTAAAACACCCAGTATAAAAAAATTTCTTCAGATACAGGTTTCTTAGTAAAGTTTTTTGAATTTTTGGTAACCTGGAATTTGTTTCGGAGCCAGTACTTTTGTTGCCATAGGAACCAATTTTGTTTTTTTTTTAAATGGCACCACGCTATTTTTTGTTCTTATTTGAAATCAACGCTTTTTTTACATATGGATGTGTAGAATATGTAACGGGTTGCATTACAAAATTTTTGAAAAAATAAATTTTAGTAAAAATGCAAAATTCCGAATTCGAGAGCGTTGCCGAAGAGAGGGTGGTGCTTGGTGAAAATTTTGACACTTTTGCATGTAATGTCAATTTGTTAATGTGACATAAGTAAGTCACACAAAACTATTAAAATGTGGATTACAGAAAATTAAAAATCGTTTGTGTAATAACTAACTGCCCTCCCTATAAATTAATAACAGAAACCACTAATTTAATACAACAAATGCTAGAAGTGTTCCCCATTCACAACGGGACAATGGCCCAGTCTATCGTAAAAACTATCAAGTGCATTTCTAATCCCTTCTGGAGAAAACAACGCAAGTTTGTCTCTTATGCGCTGTTCTAATTTGGCAAGATTATCAGGATGATTTTTATGCACCTTGGATTTTAAGTGTCCCCACAAGAAGAAATTGCAAGACGTAAGGTCAGAAGACCTTGGTGGCCATTCTATGACTCCTTTTCTGTCAATCCAACGCTGTGGGAAGACTTGAATAGCAACATACATCATGGTGGTAATGGGGTATCACTCCATATTGCTGAAACCAGATGTCCCAAATTGATACTCCAAGGGCAGGAATCTAATACCGATTAGCGGATAGACAATTAATTTACAATATTTTTTGATTCTATAATTCTTAGGAGCAATATTCAATTCTAACTTGCTCATTTCTTATACTAAGTAGTACTAGATGAAATAGGTTTCTCATACCTACTCATATTTTTGGAATTTGTTTCTACATAGAATCATATTGACAATAAAACTTCATTAATAAAAGAAAGATTAAAACTGAACCATAATTAGTGACAAAATTCAGTAGCCAAAAAAGGTTCTGAGATATCAAATCTGGCAAGACTGCTTTGGAGTTTTACCACCACAAAATATAAGATTTACCACAAAACACTATAACCTATGACTTTTACTTGTGTTTTACCTTTTACTATATACAGGGTTATTCAGAACCTATCCATAATAAAATTTGAGGATGTTCAACATACATGTAGAAATGTGGTAGTGCAAAAAAAATTTTTTTGGCAGGGCCTGAAAACTATTTAAAAATTTTTCATTGCACGCCGCTGGATACTGGTCCACTGTAATGGAGTGACCTTGGGACTGATAATGCGAACTAGCTAGCACGAAAAAAACCGGCGCACCCGGCGCAAAAAATATTTGCAGCGTTTTTACTTTAAAATAAACTTAAAGATAGATAGCCGTTTCAGGTACAAAAAACTTGTTTATTGTTTTTTGTCGGAATGTGGTATATCCGATGTCATTGAAGTACAGTTGCCCATCTACGTAGTCCTTTATAATGGTATAACTTTAAACATTGTTTACGGGAAATCCTAAGCCTTTTATTATAAATTTTTTTGGTGATATCGATTTCTTATTTAAGGATGCACATATCCTCAAAGTTTTAGAGATGAGTTCTGAATAAGGCTGTATATATATTATACATATTAAAACGCGTCGTTTCGACAAAGTTTTTAGGCTATCGCCTCCGAGCGGGGAATTCTCGCGGGGGACCGAATGTCGCTCCAAGCCTTTCTCCTATTCTCGTACATAGAAAAAGGATATAATATGCTTCTACATGCTTAATAAGCGCATTGTCTTACCGTTTCCTACGCGTTTTCCCAATTTAAACGTTTTTTAAAAACACGGCGTGCACCGACATTTTTTCTCGCGCCTAATGGCCCCGTCACGCCTGCCGAAATTCAGACTTTTCGCGGGACCCTCTCGACCCTTTTTCTAATTTTTACGACTTTGATAACCGCTTCATACGAAACTTCCGTCCTTTCTCTTATCTTTTGAGATTTTTTCGAGACCTTGACCTTAATTACGACCACTACTGTTGCTTCTACGCATAGATTAATAACAGAGACTTCTATTTCGTCTTAGAAAATCTCGAGTCGCGTCCGTCTCAACTTCTTTCTCATTTTATCTACCGATGTGAGATATTGCACCAACAACAAACACGTCCTACGAAAATTGTCAAATTAATTAAACTTCAGAAAGGTTATTTTTATTTTGCTATGAGAAATATTGTTAACAGAATCGATAGTACCAAAGAATATAGACTAATGGTCTTTAGATAGTACTGACTGCCAAACACTTCTGATTACCAAAATGTACTGAAGCGAAATGCTTTTCCAATTAGAATTTCGGTAAGTAGTTATTTACATTCCAAGCTGCGAAAGCTTTACTTTAAGGTGCGAGGTGTATTTAAATAGCCTCGGTTACGCTTCGCTTCGCCTCGGCTATTTAAATATACCTCGCACCTTCAAGTAAGCTTTCGCAGCTTGGATTTTCCATTCTCCCCCCTACCAAAGAATAGGTATATATAATAGACTACTAAGAATTTTCACAGTTTCACAGGCGATTCTTGCTAATAAGGAATACGCCACCTACTGGCGGCACGCACAACTAACGCATGGGCCCTTGTTTCAGTTTTGCGTATGTATTTATCTATTATGAATTTTGAAATATCCGTTGTTATATTAGTTAATTGCTTTGATTAGATATGAATCATTATTATTGTGAGCGTCATTGTTCCCCTTGAACAAAGAAAAACCCCGAGATCAGCTTCATACTTTTCCAAAAGCGGGGAAATCTGAAGCTATCGTGGAAACTATAAGTTGGACATTAAAGAGTTGCAGGAGACAAGTATGGATAAAGCAGCTAAACAACGCAGAGTAGAGAGTGTGCTCTTTACCTTTCTCTAAGAATGACTATTTCAATAAAGGTATGTATGCCGTATGCCCAATAAAGAATTTGACATATTTTGAGGTTAAGTTTCATTTTATAAGCTTTTTACCTGGTTTAAAAGTTCGCTGACAACAACTCTGATGAATACAATTGCAAACGTCAGTGTCAGTGGCCCATAGGTTAGTATAGGTTACGGCCGCTTTGGCGCTACGATCTTAAAATGAATTGCGTATAGTAAATTATAGTAAATTTATGAGACTGGTTTAATCATCATCATATCGCACATCTAGTTATCTTTGTCAGTGACACACAATAAAATAAAAAAATGAAAGAACATCTGCACTTGTTGCACGTGTGTCTGCCAGGTCAGGGGATCGTCTTTCGTGACTTTCGTGATAATTCGTTACTTCCATTTCCAGTTTCGAGTGCCTCAGTGTTTTAGTGTCTGTTTTAATTATATATTATAACAGTTACCATTTTGTTGTTAAATTTATAAAAATATTGTGTCAGTGGTCGACATGGCGTAGCCGGTCCTGTGCTCTCATTATATTGTTATATAACCTTGGTTTTTATCATCGATCTTATATACAAAAGATAGATGGTTTTCATGAATGAATTATGTAGATTGGTGTAGATTGTGTAGATCTACGCATGCTCCGGGTGCATCAGAAATCACCATAGATAGTATGTGAAACTTGGAAGATTGGAAATTACATTAAGTGAAAAATCTATTAGTTTATTGTCTTTGGCTGATTGGAACTTTCTACTCTTGATTGCATAATCACGATATACACACGGAAGATAAGGATGTTGGGCACAAGTGGGCGGTCCTTAATATAACCCGTCACGTCACCGTCAGAGCATTTTATGTTGTTTACTGTGCTATCGTGGTGTATCGTATTTTGGTGCTTTAAAAGTGATATGAACGATATTAATTAGTTTTTTTTGGCGATATATGAGGTTTGTTCTAGCAGCAATCTCAAACGGTTCCCAATCGTACGGAGTTTGCGCATAGTAATCCACGCGTTCTAGCAAACAAATCTCGGATTTTCGACTATTAGTCAGATGTTCTAGCGACAGCAAAACCCCGTTTGCAAACCAGTCGAAAACCGTCAAAGTAGCCCACAGAAATTCCTTTGGATTTTCAGTTTGTGACATGCGCAGAAGTTCGGGATATCTGCCGCCACGTGACGATAAATTTATGTTATTCAGTTAATCTATATTTTTAATTTTTTTGTTTTCTTGTTAATTTCAGGATTGCAGCAAACTCTGGGGCAGTGGACTAGATTCACCCGTAATATTTAAAAAAACGAACAATACTATAGCTCTGTTCCTGCAGGAATCACAGACTAGTCAGATCCAATCAAATCATTCCAAATAAGTCAGCAAATTGTTTTCAACCAATCACAATCCTGCTGACTAGTTGGTGATTGCTGCAGGAACAGGCCTATTTATACCGATATTTGACATTTGACGCATTTAAGTTCACCGGTTCACCACAGAACATCACAAGAGTCACGGAATTAGCTTCAAAGCGTTCTAGAAAATTATAAATCTCAAACCGTTTGTAACCAAGTTTTAGGACGAACATGCGCAGTTGGTCAATCCAATAACTGGCTTCAAATCGTCCGAAATTTCGTGCTAGAACAAAGCCTATGATTAAAAACTTGTTGGAAAATTGTTGAAAATGCGGTGTGCTTTTGTTGGATGCGATTCCGACAACCAGTCTAAAAAGAATCCCTGTCCAAACATCAATTTTTTTTCTTTTCTTAAAATCTCTAATTTAAGCAAGAAAAGTTAATGTAAAAAACGCAGTTATTTGTTCAAAACATTTCTGTGAGACTGATTATAAAGTGAATTTAAAACATGAGCTATTGAATTACACTTCCTAAAAACTATCGTGGACTGAAAGATGCAGCTATTCCAACACAAAATTTATTGAAATCGCAAGGTGCTACCGTTTCATTACCATCGACGTCTAGGGAGAGGCGAAAACTTGTATATAAAAAAAGGCAAAGGGCTCGTCAATTGGTTACAGAAATACTGATGAGCAGAGACACGTAAGTTTTTAAAGTTCTGATTTAAACATATGTATCTATTAACAGCCGGTTTTTTTATGCATGACAGGGATATCTATAAATAAATGAGGTCTTGAGGATAATATGGTGATGGAGTCATGTAGTACTAGTACTTATATCGGCTACAGGGTACGTTTAAGGTTATTTTTATACATTGTGGTGATACAGTAACGGACAAAATTCATAACTTTTATACAGAATGATTTAAAAAAAGAAACGGTGTGACAGGTGTCGATTTTGTTTTTTAAAAAGACACGTGCTGACACGAAAAATTTTGTTTTATCTTTTGTTTTTGAATTGTGACGTCATCACACATTTTTTATGTTGCAACGCCCTGTATTTTAAACAAAAATAGAATCCCCACTATTTTCCCAGTTAACTAACAAAACGAATAATTCAATAATTCGCGACGTACATTATGTATGGTGAGGTATATTTTTTACAGGTCGCGTATTTACACTTGTTTTACCTGTTGCGAATTCTGTCTTCAGTGCCTCTTGTGGCTTGTGGTATCACACCATTGCGGTAAAATAAGTAACCTATCTTGGTGTGTTATAATTGTTAATATCCATTATTATTAACAATAAATACAATATTTTAAGAGTTGACGTTGGTAACGGTTGGTAACGTTATCATTGTGGAGTGCACTATGCGCTAACGATATGATTATATGATGCACCACATCGGAATATGAATAAATGGCATTCTATTCGCAATCGCAATTTATATGCACAGTGAATGAAAGATCGCATTCGCAATCGCAACTGCTAATGAAAATTCGTGACTTAGCCCATCTCTACTACAAATTAGTGTATGTGCAATTTTACTTTATCTTGTACCGTACGTTCTCCCGAAATTCGTGGCGAAAACCTTAGAGAAACAAATTTCGCAGTAAAAATAATGTGTTTAACAGTTTAGCTTCGCGAAATTGAGACATTTTATATTTTTAAGTTATAAAACGAGCCATAACGAACATCTTTTGTTTGAGATTTTTTTTTTGTAACTGTAAAAATAATAACGTTGCAGACGAAAAACAGAAAAACACACAAAATGCGCATCCCTGTAATAAAAAGCACTCTGACGGTGACGACATGCGCGCGACAGACGAAAACTGGTCACCGGGAACATACGGCCCTGTTGCATAATGCACAGATTATAAAGAGATTGCATAATTATTGTTTTTGTCACAGACTACCCAGACGTCGTATTCAATGGAAAATTTCATACCGTTAATCTCTCTCGCACCATTTATCCTCTCTCTCTATGTTTTGTAAAATTATGCAAGATGGCACGCAAATCGCAGACGGCTATAAATCGCGGGAAATTTAAATAAGAACTTCTCAAAATACCAGAATTCAAGTTTTCACGATTTTCAGGGATAAAAGGAAAAAGTAAAAAATAGTTCATACTAATTTTAAAAAATATTTAATTATCACCAAAGCACTACTACAAGAGAAATAACATTTAGTTTATTTATTTATTTCAAAATGATTTACAAAAAAATATTGGTTTTATAATAAAATAATAACATCAGTGTCAAGATAAGAAAAAATCATCAATAGAAAAGAGTTTCTAAGTTAACCACAGTGGCTAAACAGTTACAGAATCGGGCCCTTTGTGAAAACAAGTATTTGTTTTCTTAGTATGTATTATTTTCCTTATTTATAAGTTAAAATTTATAGTTTCATCATTATAATAATAATAATATCTCTACCCCTCATACTAATCACAAGGATTAGCCCGAAAGTCTGAGACTTGTGTGGGAGAGGGGGCGGCATATTATTATTTCGCGGGCCGCATTTGCGCCTCAGGAACGACTTACGTTGGTAGGCCCTAACCACCATTCAGTACTAGAATGAGGGAAACCTGGAGAACCTCATTAGTTAGGGGGACAGTCAAACATCAACTAAGATTAATCTGTCACATTAACACCAAGTTTGTATTTTCTGATACATAGTTTTGTTCCTGTTAAAACAAATGAAAGGTAAATGGGAATTAAAATATAACAACACACACATTGTTACCTACTGTTTTTTTCTTTATAAATTTCAAATTTAAAAGACTATTAAAGGTAAATGGAAGTTAAGAATATACAAAATATTTTTTGTAGTTTAGTATTTCTGCTGTAAATAATATATTTGAGCAGTAATAATATTACAGCAAACAAACTAATTATTTTAATTATTTTTCCTAAATGTTTGTAGCATTTATTGGCATTACCATTACCAGGCATCTACTTATTCACTTGAAATCAACTACTTCATGTTTACTCTTTTTTGCTGTCAATGATTAAAATGTACCAAAAGTGACTTACATGACTTGCATGTGGAACAAGTACTGATGGAACTGCATCTCTTCGTAAGCGAAGTGGCATTGTACAGGGCACAAAACAATCATCAGTGAAGTGTTGCTTGCATATTCTTATGTGTCCAGATAACAGTCCTTGATAACACATACCCATAGCTGACTGCCACTTCTTTGATCTAAAAATTTAAGTTTCTGCTTTGATACAAATTGTACTTGCTCACTACTCTTACTAAAACGAAAGTTAATATCTTACTGTGTTGACTACACCCTGCTAAGCAATTTAACCTAAGTATCAAAACACTATAAGAATATCGAGAAGTATTTATAAGTAATAATAATAATAATAAAAAAAAATTGATTCTAAACGAGCTAGATAACTTGTAGCTAGTGGATGGGTACCTAATATAAAATATTGACTGCGAGGAACAAAAAAAGGGGGACAATACCCTAATTAATAATAATCAACATCAACACTTTTATTCTGTACTTTTAGGAACTCACTAATAATATTATGAGATAAACTATTTTAAATTATGAGATTTACTGATTCTCTTTCTGCTTGCCTTTGATTTGAACCAATTGCATGATTATCTTTCACAAATAACCAACTTACAAAATACAGGTAAAAGGGATAAGTAGGTACCTTAAACAAATTCTACTATAACATTGTGGTACTTACTTTTCTTCTTTCCTAGGGAAACAAAACAACTTCACCACCTCATCCTCATTTGCCCCACACACTACACAATGTAGCATATAAATGCAAACTGTAAGAATCAAATTCATATTAACTAATTATCACACAGGAATAATATTAAATTTCAGTAAAAGTCTCTGGTAAAAAGTTTAAAAAAAATTATAACGAATTACCTAACGCGACTCTGACTCAAAATACGAACTATGCAACTTTTAATACATATCAAATATAACAACCCATCAGTAACACATAAAAGTTGGATTTATCCGCTCGGCCATCTAGTGTTCAAGACGCAAAACAGTACTTCAACTGCGGTAACTTTCTACATTATACCTCTCGATAGTAGCGTCACCTACTTGCATTTTGCATGAGGAGCGATAGAGACAATGATATTAGTAAATTAATGCATTGGAGAGAGAAATACAATACGGGATTATTTTCTAATGAAGTAAATCGTCTGAGGGGTAGTCTGTGGTTTTTGTATACTGTAGTGTAAACCACGAACACGATATACACACAGAGTGTAAACTAGGGTAAACGTAACCAATTCTTGCAAATTGCAAGTCATTTTTAGTCATTCAATGTCCGTTTAGAATTATCTGTGATAATTCAAACTAAATATCGCGCATATACCAAAATAGGTAGCTATTTTAAATTAAGATGAAATAGAAATGAATTTAAGTTACTATCATAGTGTATAGCTTCTGTGGTATATAGTTAATTAGTTAAACTGTGGATCTTCTGCATTGTGCTCTTACCCTAATAAATATTTTGTATTTTTAGCTACAAAGTAACTATTGTGGTTTGTGGTTGAACAGCCGTAGAGAGAAAAAAATAAATAAACACTAAACACTAGAGGTAGGTACGAGATGTTATAGGTAGGAGTAATGCAAGAATTTTTTCTGTGCACCTTGAGTGAATAATATCACCCAAGGAGTCTACAGTACAAAAATCGTTTAGTATTATCCTTGTTTATATATTTTATATAAGCAAGGGTTATGTACTGATTGTACTTACGGACTTCAAAATTTAAATGTGGTTTTTTTATTTAGGTAGGTATTGAGGGAGCATCTTTTAAATTGAGGTGTGGTAGAATTAACTAGATTCTACCGATATTTTTATTTGACCTATCTAGTACCTACTATTTGCAAAACATGGGTAAAATTAAGGCGGGTACCGTAGTTGACATTCTTGGAGATGAAATGACCAGAATTATTTGGGATGCTATTAAAGAAAAATTAATATTGCCATATTTGGACATTGACCTAAAAGTTTACGATTTGGGCATGGAGAACCGTGATAAAACTAGTGATCAAGTTACCATTGACTGTGCCGAAGCGGTAAAAAAATACAATGTTGGAATTAAATGTGCCACAATTACCCCAGATGAAAAAAGAGTTGAAGAATTCAAGTTAAAACAAATGTGGAAGTCGCCAAATGGTACAATTAGAAATATTTTAGGAGGAACAGTGTTTCGGGAAGCTATTATTTGTAGAAATATTCCGAGATTAGTGACGGGTTGGGAGAAGCCAATTATTATTGGGAGACATGCTCATGCAGATCAATACAAAGCAACAGATTTTGTAGTTCCTGGTCCAGGAAAATTAGAACTAGTTTTCACCCCTTTTGAGGGTGAGCAAGTAAGGCATGTTGTTAATGAATATAAAGGTCCAGGGGTTGCCCTAGGTAAGTGTAAAGTTCAATCCATTACTACTTAGAGTATTTTGCATATATTTCTTATGTGGTTTGTTTTTGCAATTACAAAAACTACTATGTGGTTCGTATTTAAAGAACAAATATAATAACATGTTTAATATACATAAAGTAACATCTAGTTTTGAAAGGGGTTGGAACCTTTGGTGTGAAGATAGTACTGACGTAGTTTTCCACATGACAATTTAATTTAATCATCTCCAGATGATGCCAACTTGGGTGGCGAAACGCGCGTCAAGTGCAGTATAGTGTTTTCGTGTTATGTGGAAAACTGCATCAGTGTTAACATCTAGTTAGAATTTTTACTTTAGCACTTATTGATTTAGCGCTTCATCTAAAATTACCAATTGAAATGTATTTAATTGAATTAAGTAATTAACTTATTGTCTGTAAGTATTTCTGGTGTTATGTAGATAATCTTCCTTTTATTGGACATTTTGCCACATCTCTACAGATATAAAAACATTAGAAGATAAATTCTGTGAAGGATTGGCTTTCGAAATAGTTTTGCTTAACCAAAAAAAAAATCTTACAGAAAAAAACAATTATTACTAAATATAAAACGTCACTTTTTTATTGCTGTTTTGAAAATTGATATTTTGATAGGTACTAGATAATTGTGAAACAGTAAACAAAACAAACTGTTTTTTGCCAAAAGTCAAGGAGTAGCTTTTGAAATACAGTTTTACCTAATATAAAACATCACTTTTTGGTTGATGTTTTGAAAATTGATATTATAATTGTGAAACAGTAAACAAAACAAACATTGAGTGGCGAAGTAGATTTTTTGTAATGCGCTGTACCTGTGGTTATAGTCTATACAAATAAATTTCTGGTAGCTTTATAATCATAGTGTGTACATTTAAGTGTTTATTTTATTTGAAATTTTATTATAATTTTTTTGTTTAAACAATTCGAAACATTTGCAATATTACATAACTTTGTGTTAAACTGAAAAACCACTAATGAAATTTAGTTAATTTGCCATATACAGTGCTTTCGTAAAGTAGGTAGTGGATAAATTTGTTATTTTATATCTCGTCGATTTTTGCCCTTATTTTATATACAGTGTGAGTCAATAAGAACGAATTCTTTAGTAGCTCCTTAACTAATGGAGGTAGAGAAAAATATTGAGAAGGGGTGTTGTTTCATTTCTTTTTTTCTACAATCTAGAATTATTTTTAGATATACAGGGTGCACCGTTGAGGGGTTACAGCATCCAACATTTGTTTTTTATATGGAACACCCTGTATTTTATATGAGATTTTGATTAAGCTTAAAATTCCCCATACATTGATGCCCCGCTTGCTGATCTTGTATGCGGGGTTGCCAAGTTATTTCGGTTTTTCTAAAAAATTGGGGAAAAACATAACCTTGTAAAAAAATCATAGTAACCGTGTTTCCGATAATTAAAGGTTGAGATTCGGTATTTAGATAATCAAACCCTTATACTATAAACCGATATCATCGTAAAATTATTTGCTTGTACAGGATGTTTTTTCTAAGCAACTGAAGTGGTCTGAATATATTGTGAAAAAACTCGTTTCTCTTTTATGGAACCCCCTGTATATTATAACACCAGACAAACGAGTATTAAATAAGCTCTCAAATGATATATGGTTTGCTATATCTAACTCTAATAGTGTTCAAGATATTCAAATTTATACAAATATGGCAGTGACTTCTTTGTCATTTATTTATTCAGTAATTAAGTATTTCAAGAAAAAAACATATTTTCTAAAATTTTTCTTGTTTTGTTCAAAACTGTAGTTTTTTTAACTTTTCTTACTGCCGTGAACAATATTTTATATCTATTAAACAGCCAACAGTATTTGCGTAATTTCAAAAACACATGAGTTAAAAAATCTGATAGGAACCTGATAAACTGATAAACATTGAACAATATATTTTTTAAATAAATTAAAGAAATCTAATACTAACAAAAAATAATAAGGGATGAAACAACAAAATTTTAAACGTCCACAAATTGAATATATATGAATTTCTAATATAATATTTTAAATACTGCTGGAAATGTCCCACCACCTTGAGCAGTGCATCGTATAACACGTGTTACAAAGGAGTCTCCAACGTTTGTGAGCACTTGTCTGTTTATCTGTATAAACGAGTTTATCATTCTTTCTCTCATATCGTGAGATGTTGTGAGTGGCGTCTGCGTCTGATAGACCATATATTTTATAAAACCCCAAAGAAAAAAAATCCAAAGATCTGGCGATCTAGCTGGCCACATGACTGGATCATTGCATCCAATCCATTTGCATGGATATACCTGATCAAGATCATGTCTCACTGGAGCAGCATAGTGAGGACGTGCTTCATTTTACTGAAACCATAATCTGCGAACTGTTGTCAGTGGCACATTGTTTAACAGATCTTGGAAATCATTTTCTACAAAATTTAAATAATTTTGCCCATTTACGTGTTCATCAAAAAAGTATGGGCCCACTAAATGGTTACCAACAATCCCACCCCAAACAGTCACAGTCCAGTTGTGCTGAAACTGAGGGTTTCTGTGCTGATCACATGAGGGTTTTGATCACTATATTTTCTTCTTTGGGGTTTTATAAAAGATATGGTCTATCAGACTCCACTCACAACACCTCAAGATGTGAAAGAAAGATAAGAAACTCGTTTGCACAGGTAAACAGTAAACAGACAAATGTTCACAAACTTTAGAGACTCCTTTGTAACACATGTTACACGATGCTTGCTCAAGGTGGCGGGCATTTCCAGCAGTATTTATATTATATTAGAAATTGATGTATTCAGTTTGTGAACGTTTAAAATTGTGTTGTTGCATCTCTTATTATTTTTTGTTAGTATTTGGTTTTTAATTTATTTAAAAAATATATTCAGGTTCAGGATCAGGTTCCTATTAGATTTATTAACTGACTTGTTTTTGAAATTACGCAAATACTGTTGGCTGTTTAATAGATATAAAATATTGTTCATGGCAGTAAGAAAAGTTAAAAAAACTACAGTTTTGAACAAAACAAGAAAAATTTTAGAAAATATGTTTTTTTCTTGAAATACTTAATTACTGAATAAATAAATGACAAAGAAGTCACTGCCATATTTGTATAAATTTAAATATCTTGAAAACTATTAGAGTTAGATATAGCAAATCATATATCATTTGAGAGCTAATTTAATACTCGTTTGTCTGGTGTTATAATATACAGGGGGTTCCATAAAAGAAAAACGAGTTTTTTCACAATATATTCAGACCACTTCAGTTGTTGAGAAAAAACACCCTGTACAATCAAATAATTTTACGATGATATCGGTTTATAGTATAAGGGTTTGATTATCTAAATACCGAATCTCAACCTTTAATTATCGGAAACAAGGTTACTATGATTTTTTTACAAGGTTATGTTTTTCCCCAAATTTTTAGAGAAACCGAAATAACTTGGCAACCCCGCATACAAGATCAGCAAGCGGGGCATCAATGTATGGGGAATTTTAAGCTTAATCAAAATCTCGTATAAAATACAGGGTGTTCCATATAAAAAACAAATGTTGGATGCTGTAACCCCTCAACGGTGCACCCTGTATATCTAAAAATAATTTTAGATTGTAGAAAAAAAGAAATGAAACAACACCCCTTTTCAATATTTTGCTCTATCTCTATTATTTAAGGAGCTACTAAAGAATTCGTTCTTCTTGACTCACACTGTATAGGTACTCAATGAAGCAACGTAGATATAAACTTCAATATTTATCAACATATCCACATTAATTAAAGGTAGAACAACTCAAGACAGTCCTGCACAATTTACATTTTGTGACAGCCTTGGTAACAGTGTTATTGATTTGATGTGGTGCAATAATGCGGAACTAGCATCTGCATCTGTTCAAAATCTGAAAGTAGGTACTTAATGATTGTTCAATCTCATATAATTTTCCTGTAGGCATAAAGCTAAATTACCCCTTTTTTAATAGTGAATCAGGTGTCACACATATTGTAATAAATTCAACACCTACTTTACATTATGAGAATGTAAGTAAGCTAAGCTTATATGAAGAAGGAAGAATGAGTCTCCCTTCTTCATATAAGCTTACTATGCAAATAATAGGCAGAGTACAATCGCGCACTTCTATTCAGGATAACTGTAGCAATTTATGCTCCGTTATTTACGAAACCGCTCATTTATTAGTTGTTTAAAAAATAGATTGTTTAATTATGATTCAATAGCTCGTAAACTTAAAATCAGCTTAAAATCAGCAAAAAATAATAATTTTTCAGATATTTATAAAAGGGAATATTTAAAACAGAAGAAAGACTATTGTCTTCTTGTCAAGTCCAAAAATCAGGTTTTTTGGAGGGAGTTGTGGTCGATTAGAGGGAATTATTGTAATGTCTCACTACCACGTAAGCTATGGGAACAATTTTATGACAATATTTTTCTCAAAAAGATCAAAGATAACATCCTGTTTTTTTATGCTAGAGGTCGAATCTTAGATGCCTCAATAACTATGATTGAATTAAGTGCCATATTGCAACATTGCAAAAATAATAAGTCCCAAGGGATGACCAAATTAGCTATGAATTTCTTAAGAACTTACCAGAAAACTGGAAACTTTATTTGTGCAATCTTTTTAACCTTAATTTTGAAAAAGGAGTAGTTCCAGAAAGTTGGGCTAGCATGATATTAACTATGCTTCATAAAAATGGACCCACTGATGATTGGGGTAACTATCGTGGAATTGCTTTATTGAATTGCTCTGCAAAAATATTTACAAATATAATATTATCAAGGTTAAAAAATTGGGTTGAAACCTATAGAGTCGTTCCTGAAAGTCAGGCAGGATTTAGAAGGCATCGGGGCTGTTTAGACAATATTTATACACTTAGTTCGCCTCGGACCTAAGGTTTATGTTGTATTCATTGACTTTAAGCGTGCGTTTGATTCAGTCAATCACTCTTTCCTCTGGGAGATGTTATTTAAAATCGGCTTAAGTGCATCGCTGATTAGACTAAAAAACATTTATACGATAAGGCATATATTAAAATTCGAACGGGAAACACTTACCAACTTTTTGACGTAACGTCAGGGCTTCTTCGGGGTGTAAATAAATATGATTATCTAGGAGTGACTTTTATTTCAAAATCGCTTTTTGAGAAAAGGCGATGGGAAAAGGTAAGCAAACCATCGGTTCTGTGTTATCTATTATGACAAATTTAAGAAACATCTCGTGACATTCTCGCATGGAGTTGTATAATACTTTAATTGAAAACTCATTAACACATTGCATGCCAGTTTGGAGTATACGATACGTTAATGTGTTGGAACGAGTACAAGTAGGTTTTTTTTTTTAAAGGCTACTTCTGTTACCCAAAAAAATACGTCAGATTATATAGTCAGATTGGAAGCGGAGGTAGTAAGTCTAACTCTCCTTTTAATTAAATCTTGTTTAAGCTGGCTAGTTAAAATTTTAAGTATGAAAGAGGACCGTTACCCAAAAATATGTTTAAAGAGGCAACTGCTATTATTTAGGGTTGATTCGGGTACAACTGGTTGGCCAAAATTTGAGGTATGTGTTGTGATTTAGGTAGCAATCATATCTGGAATAATTTAGCTTATGCAACCTTAAAAGACAATTACATACCTATACTTTTGTACAAATTAGAAGAGACACTTCGTAGTAAAGATTTATTTTCATTTAGAAATTTTATGTCCACTGTACTATAAGTTTTTCTCAGTTAATAAAAATACACACATGATTATTTAAAGCTTAATTATTATTATTATAATTAATATTTATTGAGGATTATTGCGCAGGGTCGGCTCTGTAACAAATTCTGTATAAGATTTACATATAATAGAATAAGTTATCGTATTCACCCTGCAGAGATATGCACCATTTGTAATTTACACTCTTGAAACAATCAAACACATATTTATTGAATATCCCATGTAAAACGAATTATGAATGGCAGAATTAAGAGGTTTAACTGATGTTAACTCTGGTACATTTACTTGACAGTATTACGACTAAAACGACAAGGAAGTTGTGCACTTTTGTCATCAGTTTTTTGAAATTACGTACTTTAATGAATAATAACGTATTGAGAATGGATTAGGTATGTTATTGATTGCTCTGTTCTATTTTTTTTTTACTTTGTGCCTTTATATTTATATTTTTTTAATATGTCAACTCGTGTTCTGCTAAATCACAAAATCCTTTTCAAATAATATATCAAACTTCCTACACACAACCTTTCCTGTAGAGAAATGTAATTTTAAATGGAATAAAGTTATTATTATTATAGTTTATATGGATGTAACTTCATGGAATCACCCTGTAAAAAATTAAATATATATAAAATAAGGTCAAAAATAAAAAAAATATGGACGGGTCCGAGATTTTTTCAAAAATTAGGTATTTATAAAATTAATTTATCCACTACTTTACGAAAGCACTGTATTTATTTTTATTATATATTATACAGAGGTTTGTTGGAGTAAACTTTAAGTTTACCTGGAAACTACACTCTGAATCTTTATTTTGTATATTCCGATTTCCTGTTTTTCTTATTGTAGAGATGGTGTAATCTCAAAAAAAAAATTATACAGTTACACCACAAATAAGTTACTGACATTATTTACATATTTAATTTAATAGTGTTTATTTTTGCTTTACATTTTATTTAGACGATCAATATGCTATTTTTGTAATGTTCAATTTGAATTAATGTCGTTTGAAATTGAATGTTGAACAATTGATAGTAAGTATTATTGTGAAACTGTAAACAAAATATATTTTCTAATTCAAAGTTGCCCGCAATGAATAGATTTTTTGATAACCCATTACATAAGTACTTCAGAAAGGAGAAAGATCTATTTGCTAACAGAGAGATATTTCATGTAGCACAAGTAGCACTAATACATTTTAATACAAAATATCATATATTTACATCATAATAGCCACTAATTGTGTTTTGAGGTTGCCACTTATAAGCAGTACTTGTTTCTTAATTACTTATTTGTTTTTAGTTCATTTTGAAATTTCTATTTGTGAAAATTAATTATTCATTAATTTATATTTCTTGTTGGCAAATATATTTCCGAATATAGATTTTTGAAGTGCATGTCAGTTATAATCCAGGCAATAATAAATTACAGTATCTAAGATACAATAATAAAACAATAAGAGTAAAGTTGATTAACTTTAAAAGTATAATAAATAAAAAAATAGAAGCATAGCCAATAAGTTAACAAAAGAAATAATTTGAGATTTCCTGTTTTTAATGTTACCTAGATATAATTATTGTGGAATAAAAGTCAAAATAAAAGTACACAAATACATTTATTGAAACAAAAAGAACTAATTACTGATATACAGGACAGGTAACGAAGAATTGACAATAAAAGTAATTCAGAAACTAATTCAGATACGATTGAAGTTTTGGTTTTGGCCATATGATGTTTATTATACTGACTGAAAATAATGAGCATATTTTATTATTTTCTACGACAAGTTGACATCACTTTCTTATATTAAAAGAAACACCCCACACTAAAGAAACTGTTGTGGAGAGGAAGAGGGTAGTGGAAAAATAGACTTTATGGCATCAACTGTAAAAATATACAATGTGTTCATGTAAAATAAGAAAGTTGATCTCTATTTCTAGAATCTAAACAATAATTAATTATGAAGGTAGGTATCTGAACGAAGTTATGCCTACTGTCAACTCGTCATTACACACCCGGTATTTTTATAAGAAGCAGATATGATATTTTGATCGGTAAATTTTTTAAGTTATTAGTACCTATATTTGAGGTTTCATGACATTTGTAGTACTACTTAATTTGTGTTTAAATATATTTAGCACTTATCTTATTATGTAATGTTTGTCAAAATTATTGTTTTTACACTTTTTATAAGTAGTAAAATAGATAAAATTGATAAAATTAGAACTGTTGTGTATTTTGTGAATTTGATAACAAATGTTAGATGATATTTAAAAATAATTATTAAGTATATCTTTCCAAGTTATTGTTTTGATTCATTATCAGGTTTGGTAATACTAGTGTTGATTTCAAACTTTGTAAAAATTAAAATAAATTATCTGTAGTTGCAGCATTGGTAAAGATATCTATATCATTTTATAATTCTAGTACTAGAAATGTTAAAGATCTAAAGGCCGGTTTCATAGTTAAATTTAAATGAACTTTAGCTAAACTTGCTTTTTAATACCTTGGATACAATTGTTTCAATAATAGTATCCAAGTTATTTAAAGGTAACTTTACCTAAGTGTTCATTATTTTTTATTATAAAATCTGGCCTAAGTAGAAAATTTGTTTTTTTTACTATATCAACGAGATATAATATTTATTTTATTATTACAAAAATCAGTTAAATATCTGCAGAAAGTACTGAGCATTGAGGTCTTCACTTGAAAGATAAGTGAAAGTGTTTATTGCTTATTCATTAACTTATTCAGTAAATAAAAAGCAAATTATAATGAAAATGATTGTTTTGGAGATCAATCATTGATTTGCCATATGCAATAAATACTTTCACTTCCTCAGGTGCCTCTATTTGTTAAATAAAATAAAATATTAGAATGTAAACTTGAGTATCGATTTCCAAATGTCATAGTGACTAACGATATTTTACATTATTCCTATAATATTTGCTTAGCAAAACAGCTTATGTAATGTGAAGTATGAATCTCGATTCTTATTGCAGCAAAAAGTGTAACAACTCACTTGAAAAACAACCGAAAAAAAAACCATCACTTTAAACAGCTTCTTACAGGTAGGCGACATTACTTGGTCGTATTTTTGCAGTGTTCTCATTATTTTATGTTAAAATTGTGTCTGTTTCAATATGAGTCGCTAGTGTCTATCGCAGAGACGCCAATCTTTAAGTACCTGTAAGAGTCTTAGTTAATGTTAGTAGTGGTGAGAAACACACCGTAGTGCCCTCTTTGGGTCTTAGCTACTATCTGTCTGAGAATTATTGTCAAATTGACAGACAAATAACGACCTGCTTTTTCGCAGGGGCTCATTATAGCATTAATTCATCGTGTCCACTACCTGTGACTCTGATGAGCGCATAATAAACATGAAACCAGTCAGTGTCTGGTGGTTGGTCTCGATGAAAGATGTGACAACTCCTATGGATATGCCGAAGTAATGCAATGCCAGTCGGGGCACATTGCCCGTGGAGTAGTTGTTTTCAGCATCTTCTTTAAATAAAAAAGTCCTAATTAACTTGATAACATAGGTTTTTGCAAGTTTCTTAAGTTTATAGTTGATTTAATACTACTAAATATATACTATGAAGTAAATATTTTAATTTGTTCCTACATATACCCAGTACTTTTGTAGATATTTTAATGATTTTTAGAAGCAACTGTCAACCAAAAACATTACTCATTAGTGACTTAAATACCTATATTATAATTAATTTATATAATAAATAATTTTTTTATTTATATCTTTAATATTTCTGGTAAAAGGATTATGACATGATACAGATATCTTTGTCAATGCTGCAACTTCATTATAATTTCATTTTTACAAGCATCTGTTTTCAAATTCACAAAGTACACAATAAATTAGTTTTAATTTCATAAAATTTATCTATTTTACTATCATAAGTGTGAAAACAACACAAACATTACACAATAAGATAACACGTGGTAAATATATTTAAATGTAATTAGTAATTCCATTTGAGCCGGTGGCTCAGGGTCTTTTAGCTATTATGTGGGCCAGGGTTTAGTACCTCGATCACTCAACCCAGATGTCAGGGTTCTAATCTCTATTCCGGCAGATAATTTTTAATTAAATTATCTACTTGTAGATTAAGGGAAGAATGCCAACTTGGTGTTAATGTGAGATATTAAAATCAGTTGATGTTTGAATGCCCCCCTAACTAATGAGGCTTTATAGGTTTCCCTCATTCCAGCACTGAATGGTGGTTACAAATATAAGTCGTCCGTGTGACAGAAATGCGACCTGCAAAATAATAATATGCCGCCTCTTCTCATACACAAGTCTCAGACAAGGGTCAACCCTTGTGATTAGAATGAGGTATGGAGATATATTATTATTATTATTATTATTATTATTAGTAAACGAATCATTACAAATGTCATAAAACCTCAAATTTTCACATGTCTTAAAACATTAACCCTTCAAAGTGTCATATCTAGGTATTTCTTATAGATATACTAGGCGTTTATTGATGAGTTGATAGTAGGCATAACTCTGAAATTAATTTAGATATGTAATTGATTATAGTTTTATCCATAAAGAAATATGTAGTGGTTATATTTTATTAGTCTTGTTTCTACCAGAAATAGAGGACAACTTTCTTATTTTACTATTGCCTTAGTACTGATAATTTGGCATGTTGCACTAGTACATAGGACTTAGGTGTTATATTTGATCACACAGTACATTATGACATATGACTCATTCTCTACTCATATTGATAAATCGGTTTATACTCCATATAAAACTTTGGGTTTCATCATCAGAAATTCAGGATCGTTTAATGATATTACTGCTTTAAAGTTCCTTTATTTTTCATTAGTTCGCTCTAAGCAATAATATTGCAGTCTTATTTGGTATCCGCCATATCTGATTTATATTAACCACCTGGAGAGAATTCAACTTCACTTTCTTAAATTTTTGTCATTTCACGTTGACTGCCAGAGGTTGTGACCACGGGTTACTTTTAGAAAGATTTGATATTCAGTCATTAAATACTAGAAGATTGCTTGCTAACCTGTCATTTTTATTTAAACTGTTTCATGGTAGTGTGTGGTTTCATCAGAGTTATTGAGAATGTTCAATATACGAGTACCTAGTTGTGGCTCTCGCGATTAATGCATGTTTTATTATCGGAATGCTAGAACTAATATACTTATGAATCCAGTTCACATAATGTCAAAGAATTAAAATCATTGTGACATAAACTGCTGTAGTCTCAATGATTGCGTATTGCAGGTGACTGTTTTAATGATACTTAATGATAACGTTATAATTCCTTTTTTCACTGTATAGATGTGTAAGTTTAGGTTTCAAGTTTTGGATTGTACTACTGTAATACTTGTACTTTGTACTGTATTACTCTAGTTACTGGTGTATATTACTTGTGTTGTCCTGTGATTGGAATATTTATTCTGTTGGGCAATAAATGCATTATTATTATTTTACATGGAACTCCCTTTTTTTACAGATTTTCTTTTGTGTTCTCTCACAAATGCATTGAAATAAGTGCAGAAAAAATAATATATAGATAAATCTATTTCTAGTAGTGAAGGATATGATAGCCAAAAGAATGTACTATAGGTGTAATATATTAGAAAGGGAACATCCATTCATTGCTGTGGTATAGTGGGCCGCATAAAAAACATCTGTGGAATAAAAGTTCCAAACCCATCCTTCATTTAAAATAAAAAAATGTAAATAATAAAATATTCTCATTATTTTTAATCAATAAGTCTTGTTTATGAATGGCTAATTGTGGAGATCCAGCTCGCTGGCCGACTTGATCAAGAGGCAAACATCCACTGTCAA
The DNA here is from genome assembly GCA_963924545.1 of Pogonocherus hispidulus. Classification (NCBI taxonomy): domain Eukaryota; kingdom Metazoa; phylum Arthropoda; class Insecta; order Coleoptera; family Cerambycidae; genus Pogonocherus; species Pogonocherus hispidulus. The sequence goes on from OZ004696.1 coordinate 20,237,648, forward strand.
CAGATTACATACCCTGGATATAAGTAACCAATTCTTTTTTTTAATAATAGTGTTCAGACATACTTTTATTGTGACTTTTATTCCACATTACTTAATTACTATGTTAACTTATTGGCTATGCAGACACTGATACAAAATAGAATTTATTTTTTCCTCATTAATTACATTAATCAAATTTACTAGTCTCATAATCAATTTTCTCTGCACATTATTGGGTGCCATTATTTAGGTGCTAGGAAAGTATAGCCAAAGACAATAAACTGATAAGACTTTTCACTTAATGTAATTTCCTATCTTCAAAGTTTCATTTGTTTCGGTGATTTCTGGTGAACCCGGAGCATGCGAAGATCTACACAATTCATTCATTAGAACGAACATGGCAGTCACACGTGCAACAAATGTAGATGTTCTCTTATTTTCTATTTTACTTATTTGCGTGTCACTGACAAACATAGTTAGATGTGCGACATGATGATGATTAAACCAGTCTCATAAATTTACTATAATTCGCTATAACCTGCACCGAGTGCATTATTTTCCACTCAAATTTGATGCATCTGGCGCATAGTGACAAAGATAGAAATGTGGTTGACGGCATGAATGAATGTGAAAATTCTTATTGTACCTACTTATTATTATACAAAATTTGTTCTTAAAAAAATATCTATTTTATTATTTTTTTTAGGTATGTATAACACAGACGAATCTATTATACCATTTGCTCATGCTTCTTTCCAATATGCTTTGGAGAGAGGGTATCCCATGTACTTGAGCACAAAGAACACTATTTTAAAACGTTATGATGGACGTTTTAAAGACATTTTCCAGGATATATACGATAGGGAATATAAAAATCGTTTTGAAGCAAAAAATATTTGGTATGAGCATCGTCTTATTGATGATATGGTTGCTTATGCTATGAAATCTGAAGGTGGCTTTGTATGGGCATGCAAAAATTATGATGGAGATGTACAGTCAGATTCAGTAGCTCAAGGTTACGGATCTCTTGGTCTTATGACCTCTGTGCTTATCTGCCCTGATGGCAAAACTGTAGAATCAGAAGCTGCTCACGGTACAGTCACCCGCCATTACAGAATGTATCAGCAAGGAAAAGAAACGTCTACAAATCCCATAGCTTCTATCTTTGCTTGGACAAGAGGCTTGTTGCAAAGAGCAAAATTGGATAATAATAGTTCATTAACAGATTTTGCTAACAAGTTGGAAGCTGTCTGTATTGAAACTATTGAATCAGGTTTTATGACCAAGGACTTGGCTATATGTATTAAAGGCATGAGTAAGGTTCAAAGATCAGATTATTTAGAAACTTTTGAATTTATAGATAAATTAGCTGAGAATTTAAAAAAGAAACTTAAAGCATAGGTAACTTGGAAAAATGCCTTTTGGTTGCACTATTTTTATATGTTTTTTATATTGGGTGTTTAAAGAATTTTAAAGTATAGAGACTGAAATTGAAAGGAATTTATAATGACTTATTATTACATTATATATTATTATTGTTATATTATTATCATATATAGTTATGGATAAACCGGTTTTGCTTATGACCATTTTAATAAAATATATTATATTTTCTTCATTTTTATTATTGGATCACATAGACTAGGACCCGATTCCAGAGATGAGATTTTGTATGCCTAATATACTGTATATTCACATATCAAATATAATGGTAATTTTAGTATATAGTGTACTTATTAATTTCTTCATGTTAACTGGTGCCACAGCAGTGACAATAAAGTTGGATTTGTAGATTGAGACGCAGAGGTAGTGGCTGAGATTTGTTGCCACTGTCGAACACCGTGAAATGTACGAAAGCATTGATAGATTACTCCAACGGTTTAACTTGGACCACTACTGCTGCAACATATCCAGCAGCCAGCCAACCATATTGTGGTAAATGAGTATTTCTGGACATGCACATCACATTATTCAACAATATTTGAATGTAATACACTATAATATATAAATTATATTAATAAACTTCTAATGTAAGTTTTTCTTTGTCCACAAATTGCTCAGCAAATCGGTAATGCAAATTCAGTTTTGACAATAGACAGTGACAGTACTTACTCAGATTAGAAACATTTTGCGCATGTGCAGTAAGTGAAATATTGGCATCCATAAATAAACAAATTTGTATAAACCATCATTACCTCATGCGTTACCTCAGTCTCAGCTGATTAATCTATAAATCCAACTTTAGTCGTTAACCGCCTAGAATTTTCTTCATCAACAATCATCAAACAAACAATATTGCTCACACACTAGGCACCTTCTTCCTTTTTATAAATAGATTTTAATGCATTGTATATGTAAATAAATAAAAATATGTATTCTTAATGAGTTCAGAGTCTGTTCAAGTCCAAAAGATATAGTGCTATACTCTCCAGAGACCCTTTGTTCGATTTGCGCATGTGCAGATATCGTCGATCTCCATGGTTACAGAAGCTAACACATTGTTTATAGGCCGACCAACACAAGAATTTTTAAAATCCTTGGACCAACTCGACAAACTCTCTTAAGCTGACAGACTAAGGTATTATTTGACTAAGATACTATCGATAAGGATAGAGAGAGATAGTATGTTGGCACTGTCACGTTTTCGGAATTTTTGGGCTCTGTTCTGGAGGGCTGGGTCCAGGACCCGTGCAACCCGTGCCCCTGCACGGGGTGGCAAAGTCGAGAGGGGCAGCATAGCGGCAAAAATCGAAGGTCGTTGATAATTTCAATATCGCAACGTACAAGAAATTGAAAAAATACAGACTATAAACTTCAATCTAAATTTCTTAGCTATTATTAATACACATACAATTTATTTTATCAATTATACAACTATTACTGTCTTACATTCCCGCCCCAAATCCTATTTTTGTATTAAATGTATGTATGAATATGGCTCCAAATGTTGTAATATCTCTAAGAATTCTTTTTACCCTACCCATTACAGTAGCAAGTGGCAAAAAAAGATATAAGCAAGAGATTTTTTTAAACTCTAGCTTATCAAAACCTACTTACGATCGACAATGTCGCAAGACAGATTAGAAGGACTTGCTATCATTTCCATTGAACACGATATAGGTTCTAAATTAGATGTCTAATTTGGTTAAAACTTTTGTTGAACAAAAAGCTAGAGGCACTCCTTTTATAAAGGTTTAACGCAATTATTTTTTAAATATGATTTTTAAATTAGAGTATATTTTTGTTTGTTTAGAATGTGAGGATATTTTATTTATTTGTTGTTTGTAATTTTTCTGATTATATTTTTTTGACATTAAAATTCCTATTTTTACGTTAATACTTCGGTAAATTTCTGAAAAAACTTGAGTGTGGCACCGAAAAATTTTTCGCCGGCGGCGCTTATGCGAGGGGCGGCAGAATTAATTTTTGTACGGGGCGGCGAAATTCCTGGAGCCCTGTTGTCCTATAGTATTATATGTTTATGGTGGGATGGGACCACTGAATTATATTTAAACAATTGGAACGATTGTGTCAAAAAGCGAGCCGCAGTATCAGAGTAATACTCTGATGCCGCAGTGCGGTTGCAAATCGTGTATTCCTTTCTCTGTTTAGCACGTCTGTGTTTATGAGAGTTGATGGTGATTAGTTTCATTTGAAACAGATAATAAAATTACGTTTACGTGCGATTTTCCCATTACCATCAATAAGTGCAACAAAGACGGTAACCACGATTAGCATCTTGCCCGCTCGGACCGATTTTTGTACATTGTGCAGTTGTTCCAGTTGTTTACGTATAATTCAGTGGATGGGACTAAATTTGTCTAGGGATGGGACCACGGATTTCTTAAAAGAAATCCGTGGATGGGACTGACCCCACGGTCCATGGACTAACCCAACTTTATTGTAATGTCTTTTTCCAGTTTTCCAGTAATTAATCTTTGGTAATGTCAATGACACGTGGACACTTAAAAATATAAAAGAAAGTCTTATGGGCGACTTTGAAAGTATTTTTGCTATGCAACCAGATATACTTGAAATTTTAGTTAGGTACTTATCCACCGTGTGGCGGTAGTGTTGATTTATGCCGCATGCGTATTTGAAGTACAATTTTTAAATCGAATACAGAATTTCCGGGAACAAAAACTTATACTCTCGAAGTGATTGAGCAATTAGAATTCTCGTATATTTTTTATGTGTAGTATTACGCATCTTGTGATTAGTTGTTATTAATGTTGCCATATTCAGTAAATATGTCGTCAAGTTATTTGTTATTTACCTTTACCAGGAACTGATACAAATACATCAATATTTTTCTATGAAATACATTAAATTACTTTTGCAACAATGAAACTGTTTTAAAACTTATGATTTACATATTATTTTATTTTACCTTCGGTGTTGAATGTAATGGAGTCGTGTTATCAAAAACGATAATATGTGTGTAGTAGGTGTTACAAAGGATTAAAGGATTTGTATATTAAAAGACACAAAATATCTACAAGTGTAAAAGACAGGTACTTTTCCAAAAAACGATGTCGCGCTAGGTAAAAAGTGGATAAATTCACAGGGCATAACCCTTTATTAAACAATAAAACTAATGAACAAATCTTTAAACATAGATATTCTGTGCTTTAAACCTTACATAGCTACTGTGCGTTTCACGAAGTTGTATCCCGGATTGGAATGTTCGGGTTGTCAGGATTCGCTGGCAAATCCTGTGGGAGACTGGCAGGCGCGCTTAAATCACACCACCTCAATTTGTAGCGGTCCGTAACCGAGATGTGCCAATGGATTGAATTTAACTAATAACATGACGACGCTCCATACGTTGGAGATATATAGGTACTAACATTCCAATCCGGGATACAACTTCGTGAAACGCACAGTACATGGCGTGTGATTTGCTGATTTGTGATTTACATTTTTCTCTGTATATTTTTTCATAGGATTAAGTGTTGTCTTACAAATAACTAATATATGATTTCATAGAACTGTCTCAAACAATTTTTTTCTGTTTTTGACAGTTTGAAATTACTTTATCCTGTATCTTTCCGTGAGATCTGAAAATAAGCCATAAATATACAAAGCTTATGGTAAGAAATACAACACTGAAATCATTTATTACCTATCTATGACTAAAATGTAAATGGGTAATTAACGATTATACTGCTGTTATAAAACTATATATTAATAAATATATGCAGTAGGTATACGAATATATATTGTATATCTATTAATATTGTATAATACTATATAGGATAATAGAGCAGTTATTATGTATTTCAACTTATGTTTTTTAATGCATTTTATGTTACATTTCTTATCAGTAGGTAGCTTTTGTATATTTAAGGTTTTTCTGGTTCTCTGGTGGAAGTGGTGGATAATATAAATTTTTTTTTAAAGTACCTAATATTGAAAAAGTTGTTGGTGTTAAAGCAGAATTCAATAATTTTTTAATTTTAGAGGGCTTTCAGCCAGATTCATCGGAAAATATCCTACTTTCGTCCGAGTTTTCGGACTTTTTCAAGGTTACCTAATACGCGATTGATTTTAAGATCGAAGCACCAAAATGGCAGTAACTGGCAGTCAAGAACCCTAAACAAAGAAGGACTGATCAATCAGTAACAGCCAATCACATTTGTTTATCACTTATGTGACGTCAGTGGAATCCCTTTAGCGGGAGATTTGAAATTTAAATATCCTCTTGTTTTAATTTGACAGCTTTCACCTTTTAACATAACCTATATATGTCACATTGTCATGTAGAATGTCTCGGTTGTCTTTGGAATGTCATCACTGTCATCAGTCATGTCATCATATCAAAGTATTTCTGTATCATATCATAGTAATCTGTGCACTGATTAACAAAACACAAGTTATCACAGTTGTCAAATCGACAACGATTTTTGCACAACGCACTTCAAATCGTAAGATATATATCGTAAAACACATATATAAGTACTTTAAAATCACATTTGATTGCATTAATACAGTCTCTGAAATAATATTGGGTTGGATATTTTGACTGAAAATTTTTGAAATTGCAATTAGAGGCAAATTTGGCAATAGGGGATCCACTGACGTGTTACGAGAAATCTGTTGAAAATGACCTTCAAATTTTTATGAATGAATTGATCAGTCCTTCTTTGTTTAGGGTTCTTGACTGGCAGTAACCTATACTAACCTACGTTCACTGACACTGACGTTTGAAATTTTATTCATCAAAGATTTGTTGTCGAGAACTTTAAACCAGGTAAAAAGCTTGTAAAACTATTTGAAAGGGGTAAGTAGTGATATAAAATTAAAATAGATTTTAATGTTTTTCGAGCGTTCCATCTGAAAATGAAACTTAACCTCAAAATATGTCAAATTCTTTATTGGGCATACAGCATACATACCTTTATGGAAATAGTCATCCTTAGAGAATGGTAAAGAGCACACTCTACTCTGCGTTCTTTAGCTTCTTTATCCATACGTGTCTCCTGTAACTCTGTAATGCTCAACTTATAGTTTCCGCGATAGCTCCAGATTTTCCCGTTTTTGGAAAAGTATGAAACTAATCTCGGGGTTTTTCTTTGTACAAGAGGAACAATGACGCTCACAACAATAATGATTCATATCTAATCAAAGCAATTAACTAATATAACAACGGATATTTCAAAATTCACAATAGACATACATACGCAAAACTGAACCAATACCCCATGCGATAGTTGTGCGTGCCGCCAGTAGGTAGCGTATTGCTTGCAAGAATCGCGTATAGCTAATATACATTTTTTATTTTAATTTCATTCTGTCCTGTCTCAATCTCTGCTTAGAGATCTCTTAGACTACACGTATTTTGCAAGTAAAATACAACCAACCCATAGAATGAAATTAAAATAGGAAATTTATATTAACTATTAGGTAACCTCGAAAAAGTCTAAAAACTCGGACGAAACGTGTACGATATTTTTTCATGTAACTCTGGCTGAAAGCCCTCTAAAATTAAAAAACTTATTGGATTCTAAGAAATTTTTTATTTGTATTTACTGCCAAAATATATTTTCTATTTTCATGGAACGATTATAGACGATTGCGCATCCAATTTTGTGTGGAAACATGGGAGCCGCCATTTTGATTTCACACTGCTCCCAACTTCTACATTTTGTATTGGTACACCTGACCAAGACCCTAGAATTCTAGTGTCTTTTTCTTTCTAATCTAAAAATTTAATGGTTCAAATCTTCCTAACACGGCAACAGTGGTATGGGTAAATTTGGTAAATAGTGTTTGTTCTGTATTTTTAGCGTCTTGTTGGTTTATTTTATTGTGATTCTCTTGGTTTGATTCTGTTTGTGTGTTTATTATTGTGTTCCTTTAATTTATACACTTTGAGTGACAATATTTGAGTATTGGGCTTTCGTAATTATTTCAGGTAAATTCGGATTTTATAACAAGAATTGAAGGTCTTAAGATATATGCAATCATAGTTCCTAGCTAATATAATAGTAAATTATAAAAACTGCGAACATAAACAATACAAAAAATAAGCCAGGATATTTAAAGTAAGGATACTTAAATTTTATATGCATAATGCATTTTAAATATTTAGTTTTCTAAACGGCTAATGGTGTATTTTACATAAATAATGTGAACAAAAGATACATAGGTAGGGACCTACACATAATATTTCGTTTGTACCTTCATCAATTTTACAAGAAAGTTTGGTGACGATATATTTTATTTTACAAAAATAATTGTAATTAAATTATAAAATATTGAACATTTCTTATACCTATTTAGAATTTTTCTTACTCAAAAGTTTTACTTGCTGCTTTCTGTGGTTTTTATTTGTTATTGCTATCTAATTGAAGAGACTAGGTTAATACTGTTAAATTTCCCACCAATTTTCAGACATCAAAATGGCGGATTCAAAATTGGAATACTCGCGCACCTTTGATAATCGTTCCATGTATATAAATTCCTTGGGATTATGACATAATGCACAAATTATCCTAACGCTTACATAATGATTATTGATTAGATGCACGTCATAGATTAATTCATGTTACACGGAAATGCACGTCACGGTTACGATCATGATGCCCTCATGCCCCAGTCCCAAGTTCGAAGCTAGACATAAGATCAGAGAGGGTTGTCTCTGATAAGATTGTAGATGAATTTGGGCAAGGATTGTTAACTGTTTACAGGATTGCTCGATCCCTATACTACAATGTAATCCATAATTGTGATGTCATCAAAGATCCAAAGATCTCGAACTTGTAGAAATAGGTACACTTTATACTGTTATTACAAACTTTAATAAATAATAGTATTAATAATCATTCAAATACGAAAATTCTCTTGCAAATGTGAAATATAACAAACACAAAATAGGTATATTTTGACCATTCGATTACATATATCTTCGATGACGTCACAAAAGCGGCTGACAAAATTGAGCGATCGAGCAATCCTGTAAACAGTTAACAATCCTTGGAATTTGGGGTCTAATTCAAGGTCAAAGAGTAGAGATAGAGATGAACTTTGCCAAGGTTTCAAATTTGGCACGTGTTTGGCACCTTCCTTCAATTCATTCAGTGAGTGTGTCAACGTTACTGCGTTTTTTCATTACAAAAAATTATAATGCGGTGACGAATATTTATAACTGCTATCAAAAATAAAGGTGCAGTTCTTTTTCTGTTTTGTGGGTGCAGTGGGAAAGTAATAGTGGAGCAAAGGATATATTAATATTCAGGATTATTGTGCAAAATAAATTATGGTAGCAGTATTTTCAAGATTTATAGCTTTCACCAATCGTCATCCTATTATAAGGGGCATGATATCTTATGGAACTATATGGCCAACTTCTTGTATTATTCAACAAACAATGGCTGGGAAATCCTGGGAAAACTACGACTGGATGCAGGCTTTGAGATTTAGTTTATATGGAGGTTTTTTTACAGCTCCGACATTGTATGCATGGATTCGTTTATCAACAATCTTATGGCCGACCACCAATTTAAGAACTTCTATTACAAAAGTAAGATGGAGAATGATATCAGATAAAAGCTGCATTATTTAAACATTTAAATGTTTTTTCTAGGCCATTGTAGAGCAGATGACATATGGACCTGCTGCTTTAGTATGTTTCTTTTTTGGCATGAGTTTACTGGAAGGACGGACAGTAGATGAAGCCAAAGTTGAATTAGAGGCAAAATTTTTACCTTCATATAAGGTATAGTTTTTACCGAGGGGTGTGTCATAACTCAAGAAAAAATTTGTACGGAAGAAAATTTTTTTTTTATAAATATTAACGAGATTATCTCTACCCCAGTTTTGCTTAAAAATTTTCTAGTCAATTTTCATTTCGAAATTAAAATTACTGCCCAAACTTCTAATTATTTTGGATGAGGATGGGAGTTATTTAAAAATAAAATATCAGTCTCATCTGGATGATGGGGGTTAATTAAAAATTAAATACCAGTCTCATCTTTATTAAGAAATAGATCTTATTTTAATAATAATAAAAAAATGGTGAAAATAACATATTATGGATGGAGGAACTCTGGGGCAATTGTTTATACACATTTTTTAGATTAATTTAAGTTCATTGTGGGGCGAGGTAATCAGGTACCTATTTTAAGAAGATTGTGTAGGCAATATGGAATATATCAGAAATTTCTCATCAATTTCATTGTCTGAAATAATTTTCATTATTCATTTCTAAAAAAAAATACCTGGTGGAAATGGCCAAGGATTGGCTGTGGCTGGGTCAAAACAATGCTGGAATTGACATTCACCTATTCTTGAGATCAGCCATTTGTAGATAAAATTCATGGTAATTTCTAAATTGTCTAGAAGACAGGTTTGTTATACAGGGTCGTTCACGTAACTGGTTCGTTACAGTACAGTATATATTATATCAGGGAAAATCGGAATATTCAAGGAATATAAAATATGGAATATAAATATTATTACAATAACTCCATTCCATTTTTGTTCAGTAAACAAACAGAACATCTATAGAGTTCAAACAAGAATCAAGTTCAACAAGAATAAATGCCTACAAATAATAACAACCTCGAACATAATTTAATTGACAAGCATCCTCCATATCGCTATATCGAAACTAAATATAACGATCATTGTGAATTTCCTGAATTGAAACGAACTCTGTCAAAATGCTTTGTACAACCTGATATTGCTTTTTGGACTACCTTAGGATTCTAAAGATTACCTGGAATAACCCATGTGTAATCCTTTATTGCCTTGGATTCACTGATTGAAGCAATATGCAAAAATAGTTGTGTTATATATCAACTCGGCTGTCATATACTGTATATATTCTGTTATCTAATTCGTAATCAGTCACATTTGGGAGTGGTCTGGTGGTGACATAGTCCTCATACTCAGCTCAATTGTAGAGTTGTTCACATGAAGCAGTGAAAGTGTTAAGTTAAGCAAAAAGTAAATTATTAAGTGATTATCTTCAAAAATTTTTTTGCAGGTTGGTATATGTTTCTGGCCAGTACTACAAACAATAAATTTCTGTTATATAAAAGAGAAGAACAGAGTGCCCTTTGTTAGCATGTGTAGTTTAGTCTGGTGCTGTTTTTTGGCCTACATGCACCAATTACGAATTAATAAAAACAAGGAACAAGCAGTTACCGAAAGTAAACGACTTTTAAAGAATTGACGATTCAATATCTTAGAAAAATGTAATTTATTACATCCGTTATCTTAGCCAAATATATTATTTATTTATTGTGATTTATATGCAACAGATCTGTGTTAACTAGGAAACATTTTATTAGTGTTAAAATCATTGTTTTAAATTAGGAAAACTGAAATCTATTATAAAATTGATTTTTATTTATTCGTTACTTATTTTTATCATAGTATTATGAAAATAACAAAATAAAGCTAATTTTTAATAAAAATATATAATAGTTATAAAATATATTACAAATTTTTCCTATTATATGATTTCCAGTCGGTTCTCCATTCTCCTAAAGATAACGAGTGAGAATCTAAATCCCAGTCTAAAAAATTTATACACATTAAAAAAAAATACACATTTTTCAGTGGCACCTACCATTTATTTCTAGTGCAGTATAAAACATATAATATTCTTGCCTTACGAAATCATTAAAATCTAGCAAGTAGTTATGCGGAATATTTTGAATGGTGTTAGATCTTTCGTAAGATTTCATAAAAGTGTATAATCTTGTAATTGGAGTAGGGTGTCGCAGATGTCTCTTGGAATATATATCCTAAAACATTTTATTTATAAAGCTTTATGTAAATGGTATTGGCGCTACAAAAAAACATGTAGGTAACAGTCTTTTTATTTAGTGTAAGAAAATGGATTGAATTGATAAGTCGTGAACAAATGGCGGACATCAAGAGCCATAGTGCCATAATAAAACAATCAAAAGCTCATATTGAGCTATTGAAGCTATTGAGTAAGGTACCAAATTTAATATGTTTGGATGATTGGTATGACGTATAAGGATTTTTGTATGCATATTTTCTAGAGGTCTACTAGCAGCTTAGGATCAAACCCACTGCTATTGAAAACTCTATTATCGGATCAGAAAAATAGACTTAATAAATATTTGATAGAAGGCGATTTCTGAACCAGTGGTAGCTTAATCCCCAACTGCAGGGGTAATAAAACCTCTTGTGCCAGAGGGTAAAGAAGCCCCAGGAAGGTGAAGATACCAAACCTTTTTTGGAGGCTGTAACAGAGGGAATTAGGGTGGAAATTATCCACCCAGAAACCCCGAATATCCTGAGAGACAGCCTTGAAAACAACCAATTGGCGCCACTCTCATGACCTGGGTTGAGGAAAAGTATTCAAGATTTTTGAGACTTAGATAAACGATCGAAACAAAGGAATGGAATTTAATTGAGCCATTTAGAGCTATGGTAGAAAGAAAAAAATGTATAAAAGTTTTTTGTAATTTGAAATTTCCTGGAATAGATTTTTTCTTAAAGACCTATATTTTGAAAACGACCTCATATGATTTTGATGTGACCATGGAGAATTTTTATTTAGAAGGTCATGTACCTACTACAACATATAAAATTTGCGAATGTCACAGAAATTTTTTCTAGAAGTTTGTAGATGGTTTCAAGTATCATGTACAAAACTTTACATGGGGGATGGTTTCATTCAATTTTTCTTTATTTTTGAGGAAAAGTGGAAATACAGCTAGTTGTTTTTTCAAGCATCTACAACACTACAGATTTTACATATTATATCTAAATTAACCCTTGTAGTTTTTCGTCAGGGCAGACTACTATATCTCGGTCAACTAAATGTGTATCTTTTGATTACCTTGTATTTTATTTTTGCAAATATATTAGGACCAGGCCAGCCAGGACCAATTTGGGAACTAGTGAAAATAAGAATAAATCAATACAGAAAATTATCTTACAAGATCCATTTCATTGTAGATGCATGTTGCAATTGCTAAACAAACCCCATGGAAATATGCTTCTAGCACTGTTTCAGCTATTTCTCCTTTTTCAAAACATATATACATTCGTCTTTTATAAATGTCCACTAATATGAAATATGGCTTATCCTGATATACACATAATGTTTCTTGAAAATCGGCAAATGTGTAGTTGAGTAATATATTTTTTGATGATTCACCCATCAGTATATCAAATCCACAAAAATCGCTCACTGAAATATTAAATAATCAACTTTTTTTTTAAATTATCAAACACTAAAAAATCACAGTTAAATTAACATTAACATAATTTTACACAGTTATGAATATGATTATTATTTTATTAACATTTTACCTTTAGGTCCAAATCCAAGGAAGACGGATTCTTTTTCATTGATTTTTTGTGGACTTAAAACTGTACCAACATTGTAATATGTTTTTAAAACTAATGCTATTCTCTGATTATTAAATGTCTTAAATTTTAAAGATTTCACAGCCAAATAGTTTGTAAAAATGTGTAAAGACATGAGACAGAAAATGAACATCCATTCAGATCTAAAAATGAAGTATACTGTATTTAAAGAAAGATTAATATAAATATGCCTAGTTACGAGTATTTTGTCCTGCCACTGCATATTTTGCACTTTGAACAATCTGACGAACAGCTAGCCAATGTGAAAATATTATTTATCCTTACATAATTTTTTCTTATTATACTTTTATACTCACAGTGTTCCATCAAATATGCTCAGCAAATAAATGCTCGCCAAACTTGCTACTAAATTTACCAGAGTTTCTTGACTTCCATCTTTAGCAGATACTTCTGCCATATTATCTTTAATAGCCTGGTGGTGTGTAATTGAGGCTCTGGTTGCACCACCTGCAATACCAACCTTAAAACACAAATAAAAGTGCCATACATAACATTTGTTCCAACACACATTAAAATATCTTGATTAAATGCCAAACAAAGGCACCCATCTGACTGTCCAATGTGTTTGTTAGAAGCTATCTAGTCTGAAAATATCTTATTTTACTTAACTAACTATATTAGCCGTCGCTAGATTGTGACCTGAGTATTACCAATGGAAGAGCAGTGTGTTAGGGAAAAATATTTTCACTTGTAATCTCCCTAGCGATTGAATTATTTCTGGAAATTTATCTGAGGGCACGAATATTTAGAAAATTATGCCGAGTCACAGACGAGGGATAATTTTCTTAAAATATTCGTGACTGAGGAGAAATTTCCTGTATTTATTCGATTACAAGGGGGATTCGGTAAGAAAATTTCGAACCTATTAAAATTTTAGAAATATTGAACATTTTTATCACGAATGACATTTTTCTGATATTTAAAATGCAGAAAAATTTCCAGTATAATTTTGTGGGAAGTTGGGAAGTAGGAGAATAAATATTTCCGGAAATTTTTTTCATTGTTATGGTAATCATTTGAAATGAAAGTGTGCGATTAGTTAGAAAAAGTGGGTGCGAAATTTTCCCCAAAATTTTCACTTGTAATCTCCCTAGTGATTGAATTATTTCTGGAAATTTATCTGAGGGCACGGATAATTTTCTTAAAATATTTTTAGTTACCATAAATCATACTTTTGTTACGTTTTTATCAATTTTTCATGTATATATTTTTGGGCATATGCTTTCTTAAAATAGTTTGTGTTTTCAATGGCCATAACGTATATATATTTAGCAAAAAGTAAAGAGAATGGATTCTTACAATGGACTTCATAGCTGATGTACCACATAAGATTGGCATTGACAGTTTGCTGAACCAGGGAATGCAGAGTTCTATTGACATGGCTGCGTCATTAAGGATGTCCGCAAAAAGTCTCCATTTTTTACAATCCGAGTCTAAACCACTTCTATAAAAATAAAAAAGAATGGTTTTTAATTTACTATTAAAGTTGAAGATTATAATTTGCACAGCAGCTATGGACAATTAATGGGCGCATTCAGGGAAACATAGCACTCCAGCGCTTCAGCGCTTTACCGCTTCACGTTTGCTGAATCGACATTTTAAACGCAAGCTTAAAGTGACATAATTTTCAGTAATTCATATTTGGTAATTAATATTAATAATAATTAATATTATCCATAGATATTTCGTGCGTAAACCCATAGACGTAAACCTAAACTATATTAATTTTATCGCTTGATGGAACTATTCAGCGATCCAGCGGGAAAAATATATGCTTTACCGCTTTACTAAAGCGCTGCAGCGGTTTAATACAGCGCTGCAGCGCTTTAATACAGCGCTGCAGCTATTTGAATAAAGCGCTGAAGCGCTGCGGTTCCCTGAATGCGCCCACTGTTACAATTAAAATTTGTCTATTTAATTATGACATTCACGTCCATAGTTGACTAGAAAAATTATGACAATTTATAATTAATTTTAGGTAAGTGCGGCAAAAATGTTCTCTAACAGTAAAACAGTTGAATATGAGCATAGGGAATGCTATTACAGAGGTTGACGCAGAAGAGAATTTTGTATCACTCTAGAAAATTAAATACTGGGCAGTAAAACAAAATCAAGTTTTGGCACTGTAAATTTTCCCTAAACTGAAATTACATTTTGGAAACCCTGTACATAAATTAGTAATATTGGAAGTGTCACTGCAAAGCTTATGGGTCCTTTTCCATCTTCAAATAGCCACAAGCAAATAAGTCAAAAGTTTTACAGTGTAAAATAAAAAAAATTTTAAGAAATTGAATTTAATATCTCAAAATTGGATGAATTTAAGTATAAGAATCCTTGATTAAAGATCCTACTAGAATCCAAATATGCAATAAAAAGTAGGTACACCAAAGTACATCATTTCATTTAAAATAACGAAGTCAATATCCGAATATCGGTCAGTTTAAGAATATTTTATTAAATAGCCTGGAATCATGACATCAAATTGTAATTTGTATTGTTTGTACAGCACATCCTACTATATTTTGTCAAACCTCAAAAAATAAGACATAAAAGCTCCGAGTGATTTAAAAATACAGTTCGTATTCAATAGAATTATACCATTAGGCTAATGAAATGGTT
This sequence comes from Pogonocherus hispidulus, assembly GCA_963924545.1. Taxonomy (NCBI): domain Eukaryota; kingdom Metazoa; phylum Arthropoda; class Insecta; order Coleoptera; family Cerambycidae; genus Pogonocherus; species Pogonocherus hispidulus. Next base: position 20,253,128 of record OZ004696.1, read on the forward strand.
TTACCGTAATATCAGTAGTATAGTAGTTTTACATTTACATTATCAAAAACCAAGGTTATTATAATGTAGTTTATATTTGATACATTCAGTGGAACCTTAAAACTATGGAAGTAATACTGATATTTTCAAAAAATCTAAAGATCTTTATTGCTGTTATTATTACCCTTTCCACCAAGCAAAAAATATTCTTCCAATCATTCCTGTGCCCTCTTTCATAATCCAAGTTATTGCTGCTGAAAGGGCAGAAGCCTTGGGATCACCTACTCCAACTCCTTTAAGAATAGCTCTAGTTGTAAAGGCATTCGTTATTGTGCTGCAAAATGCTTGAGAAGTGTCCCATAGTTGATACTGAAAATAATCATCGCTAACACTGTCAGGGTATCCATATGGAAGAAGAACTTCACGGAAAAAGTTTTTTATCCACCTAACTGATAAAGATAAGGTACTTTTGCATTCCACTTGCGTTATTCCGTTTCTACCTAAAACATAAGGTAAATATGGTTGGTTTGCTGTTTACTAGGTCTTGTGTCACATTACCTTTTCTGGTATAAGATATTTTATCTCCAACAGAACTGCACTGTTCGGCAATTATGATATCGTGTTCAGACATTTCTTGACAGAAAAGTAAAAGAATTTTTTAAAGAATTAGAAATGGAAATCAGAATAATGTGATTACCGCATATTATTCAAATTTTGCATGAATTTTACCAACCAAAATCAGCTACAGCTGACGCTGACGCAGATGTTGACGGGGCTCAGTGTTGCCAACAATCCAAAATTCAACCATTATTACATAATATGGCACAGAACAGATTACTCTAGTTAATCTGTGATTGTGGTACAGCGACTTTAAAATTATGGCATAATCTGAAAAATATACGGCAAATTTTTTTATTCGAATTTGAACGACCTATATTATTTCATTTCAGTGAAATTCCAGAAATATTTTCAAAATCCAATTAAAACATTTTTTAAGTGTCTTTTTTATAAAAATCGAATAATTTTTTATGTAAGCTGCTGTGATATAACAATTAACAAATCACAGAACTTAAAATTTCTACAAGACAGCATTCATTGGAGGTTTTAAATAGGTAAAAATTAAATAAAGTAGGTAATGTTGGTGGTAGTTTAGATATTTATTTTTATAAATTAAAAATTCGTCTTCGACTTCGACTCACATACCTAATAGGTATGTGCTTCTACTGCACTATTTTTTGTGTCGGTTGTATTTTCGCGGGTAGCATGATTTATGAGATACAGAAAACTGTGCTAGGAACCCATCGAGTTACATTAGTTTTGATAATATGCGATAGATGGCTCTAATCAAAATAGGTATCGCGTTTACATTCATAGTGCATGAAAGCTCACATTCGCAATCGCAACCACAGTATAATGCTAAAGAAGCATTATAGTGTGTCGCAACTGCTAATGAAAAATCGCGACTTAGCTCATCTCTACAAATATCAAATAAGAGGTCTTAATTCCTAAGAAAAATATTGGCTACGCAAGCATTACCGCCATCTACAGTTCGGCTGGTCGTATTAACAATATTCCCCATGGCAAATAAGAAATGAGATGCAGAAAACTGTGTTAGGAACCCATCGAGTTACATTAGTTTTGATCCTTTGCGATAGATGACTCTGATCAAAATAGTAATTGCATTTTATATTCAGAGTGAATGAAAGCTCGTAATCGCAACTGCTAACGCAAATTCGCGACTTAGCTCATCTCTACTGATTACAAATACCAAATAAGAGGTCTAATTCTATAGAAAATATTTACTCGCGAGAACTACCGCCATCTATAGTTCAACTGATCGTATTAACAATCCTCATGGCAAATAAGAAATGAGATGCAGAAAACTGTGCTAGGAATCCATCGAATTAAATTAGTTTTCATACTTTACGATAGATGACTATAATCAAAATAGCTATCGCATTTATATTCACAGTGCATGAAAGCTCACATTCGCAATCGCAACCTGTTTTGTGATCGCAACTGTTAACGAAAATTCGCGACTTAGCTCATCTCTATTAATTACAAATACCAAATAAGAGGTCTTAATTCTTAATTCCATAGAAAATATTGGCTAGCCAGCATTATCGCCATCTACAGTTTGGTTGATCGTATTAACAATATTTCCCATGGAAAATAAGAAATGAGATGCAGAAAACTGTGTTAGGAACCGATAGAGTTACATTAGTTTTGATACTATGCGATAGATGACTCTGACCAAAATAGCAATCCCAATTTATATTCACAGTGAATGAATGTTCGTATTCGCAATCGCAACTGCTAACGAAAATTCGCGACTTAGCTCATCTCTATTATAAGAGGTCATAATTCCATAGAAAATATTGGCACGCCAGCATTACCGCCATCTACAGTTCGACTGATAGTATTAACAATATTCCAAATGGCAAATATGAAATGAGATGAAGAAAACTGTGCTAGGAATCCATCGAGTTACACTATTTGTCATATTATGCAATAGATGACTCTGATCGATTGGTTATTAGACTCGATTTTTACTTTAGATTGTGCGTCTACAAATTTTTTACCTTCTTGAAAATTTAGGGATAATTTGCTTAATTTTATTTGGATTTAACATAAAATTGAATGTAATATTGTTATTTACTTGTCTATAATGAAATGGTATTGAAAAGTTATGGTCAATTAAACTTTGGGTTTTTAAAATTAATATTTAAATTTAGATTTCTAAGAAAATTGATTTCTCCATCAAAATAGTTCTGGAAGTTATACCTATGCTACACATTTTGGGGTATATTCAACATTATTTTGTAATATACCTCCCAATTCTTTATTAATAGGTGAATTTTTAATTAGTAGGATAAATAAAGGAACCTTAGCTATCTCCTTATTAGCTACGATTATATCACCAGCTGTTTTAATGTCTGCTCGTTTATTAAGTAGTCTATTTAAACTGCAACCTGTATCAATTAATAGTTTAACTTCTGGCTCGTTTTTTTGGTTGCCTTAATTAGTATATCTATGGTAACGATGTTTGAAAATTCGTGTTAATTTCAGCCACGGTTTTATTACTTGAGGCGAGGGATGCATACAATTCTTGCGAGTTGTCTTGTCTGGATATTCGTTATCTGCGTAGGTATTGAGTTTTATAACTCGCGTTGTAATTTTCGTTATAATTGAAATAGTTATACGGGTATCCTGATTCTACATTGTAAGAGCTAGAGCTGTCTGTTTCCATGTTGTCAGTATCACTGAATTTTGATAATTCCACGATATTCTCGGTGTTTTGTAACTCGTCTATTTTATATTAATGTGCTGCAGTGGATAATTTTTTCTGTTTATCATGTCGAATTTCTAGTACTTCTTGTTGACATAGGTGTGGGAATAATTTGCGAAATATTAGAGGGAATATTACTTACACCGGACATTGGTGTTGGGTTAGGATAATTTTGTATAAGGTTTTGTCTGGGTTGCCAGACATTTATAGGATAGGCCTGCCAAATACGTGCGAATTAGTTGAATATTGGGATGGATTGGTGAATTGATGAGGCGATTGATAATTTATTAGTTTGGAAGATATTTGCGAATAAGGGAATTTGAATTTGCGTTTGGAATTTGAAAGTATGTTTGTTTAACACTCGGTGTTCTGGATTTTTGTGGAATACTTTCCCTAGGTATTAATTGTTTATAGTGATTTTGGCGTTGTAAGAAAACTTCAAAGTTTTGATCTTCTTGAACCAGTGCCACTGCTTGTTCCAAGTTAGTAGGACTTTGTGTAATAATTTTGTCACATAATCGTCTGTCCGAATGTCCAAATCCAAATATTTTTAATGCTAAGCTGTCGTAGTGTCTTAGATCAACCTGTGTTATAGCTGCATCAATTTCAGTTAATGATAATGTTTTTAATTTTAGTGCCAATTTAGACCTAAGTAATTGTAATCGCTTAGCAAAGTTACGATAAGTTTCACTTTTTTGTAGAGAGCAACTAGGTATAAGGGCGTATTCTAAATTATCAAAACTTAATCGTTCCCCATACACAATGCGTAACAGTCTTAATTAATGACCATGAACTTAATTCCGCAATAATAGTAATAATGCATTTCCCTTCAATTTTCCTAAAATTGCCTGATAAATAAGTTTATTTAATTCGGAGTTAGTTGTTGAGTGGCTTTTGTGAAAAGCATCACAAGCTGAGATAAATATTTCCAACAAATTTGATCTCCATTGTACTCCAGGATTGTTTACAAGTTTATTGAAAAACTGTTTTTACTACTTGCTTTAATTATTTATTTTCATTTAAATAAAACAAGAATTTGTTCTGTCGTACAATTACACACTGAGACAATTTTTTTCTTAATTATTTATTAATGATCAGTAATATGACTTTAATAATTGATATAACTTGATAAGATTTATCACAAAACTAATCTAAATATCCTAAGATGATCTCGAATTAGATTTCAAAGGATAGGAAATGTAATATTCTCACTTACTTTTGGCTTGGTTTGCATTCAACTCTCAATCTGTCTAAACTTGAATTTAAGCTAACCTTGTTACTAGAGTGTCGTGAAAATGATTATGTAATAAAGGATGAATTAAAAAAACTCTTACTCACTCCTGAACGGGAATTTGAAGATCTCGATCCTTGGTGGAACAGCTGCCTGATGTAGCTTCCTCTGGCACTTGTAGAGTCAGATGTTAAATTAATCATCGAGACGAACGCTGATCAATATTGATTGCTTTTAACATCCTACCGACTGCGCCAATAATATTCATCTGGTTAAAACTGTTGTTTTTAAAAATTATTGAAAGAACAAATTCTTACTAATATCAAAAGAACTTAATTATTTATTTTGTTTACAAGTTATGTGAGTAGTATAATTGAATATGTGATGTAATTCAGTACGCTTTTTTATAGTTTTCCTTATCTCAACTAACCACGCGTTTTCTAGGAACATATTGAATGTGATATTACGTAAAAACATCTCTTGTTTAAGATAATAAACAAATAATTTTACGCATCGTTGCCAAGGATTTTTCTTTAAAATCCTTGGAAGAATGCATGTTGTGTAGGTATAAATATCAACGCCTATAGGTATAAATATCAATAAATATGTCTACATGTTATTGTTGTGAAGGAATTATAAATTTTTCTCCAAGTTTTCCAAGAGATTTTCGTGTAGCTCCTCTAAAGCATCCTACCCGTCTATGTCGTGAAAAGCTAATGTTACTGAATTCTGTTAAAAAGTTATGCTACTTTTTGGTTATATTTCAGTTTGATTCTATTTAAGTGTACAGAGATCAAAACAAATTGAAACCAATAATGATTTAAAAAGTCATTTGGTAGAACGATCTATACATGATCCATATAAGAGACATACGATCAACAGGGAGATTATTCAAGATGTATATACTTTTCTCTATCTATAAATTTATATATTTCTTTGTATTTAATTTTTTATATTTGTTAAAGATGTTAAAACTCTAAAAGATCTATTTTGTAGAAAAAGTAGGTAAACTGTTGCTAAAATACCCTTATAAAATATGTACACTAAACGAAAATGGTAGGTAAAATCAACCAAAAAGAGCATATGAAATGGCGTCTATCTAGTTTCTTAGTTAAATCAACCTGACAAGAATTGTTAAATTAATTTTGTCATAATACAATTTTTATTTTTATTTCAAACAAGCAATTTAGTTAGCTGTTAGTTTTAATACAACTTAATTTGTTGCATAAGCAAATAATAGTAGTAAATAAACAATTAAATTTTGTTGAACAACAGTTTACTTACCTACACAAAAAGTATTTTAACAATTTTTTGTTTCCCTACAAATTTTTGTTTACTATGCTATAAAATAGTTAACTTATTATTTAGGTTTTTTTTGTTTCCTAACAATATGTTTGATTTGGTATAGATAGGTATGTTAAATGTTTATAAAAATTAAAACATTCATTTATTTAAATACAATTTATTAAATACAATACTAAAAAAGAGTACTATTATAGTTACTTATACTTATTAACCAATAAACTTACTACATAATGCAACAGGTACATAAATTTAAAATACACCAAAAATTCATTCTTCTAGTTCAGGCCACGAATTATGAGGTGTACGCAATTATATTATAACATATTTCTTTCAACAATTCCTTTCTCATCGGAATTACTTTGTTTTCCTCAATCAATGTGTAGTCCAGAGGTAACCAACGAAGAGCTGACGAAATGTGTTAAAGAACTTAGAAATAAGTGTAGCTCTGGGTATGATAATATATCTATGAATATTATTAAGCATATATTTGATACTATCATTATTCCCATAAAATTTATCATTAACAATTCACTAAGGTTTGGAATTTTTCCGGATAAACTTAAATTGGCAGTGATTGTTCCAGTCTACAAAAAAGGGGACGAATCCAAAATTGAAAACTATAGACCAATTAGTATGTTATCATCATTTTCAAAGATATTTGAAAAAATTGTGTCAAATCGCATTATTAATTTTATGATAGAAACGGAACAGTGGAATAGTATTCAGCATGGATATTTAAAACAGAGGTCAACATTAACAGCGTTATTTAAATTTATTAATGAAATTCTATTGGAAATAGAAAGAGGGCACTTTTCACTGGGTTTATTTTTGGACTTGTCGAAAGCCTATGATACTATTGACTATGACATTTTGTTATGTAAATTAGAAATGTATGGAATAAGGGGCATAAGTTTAAAATGGATTAAGTCGTATCTTACACAAAGAAAACAAAAAGTTATAGTTAAAAAGGGTGGAGATCAAGCGGAGTCTGATAACTATGAATTGAAGCAGGGAATACCCCAGGGAAGTGTTCTTGGACCTATTTTATTTATTGTATATGTCAACAACATTACAGAGATCATTGAGAATAAAAACCATTGTCAAGTGACTACTTATGCAGATGATACAAATATATTGGTTGAGGGAAGTAATTTACATGAATTAGAAATTCGATCAACAGAAATTTTGAATGCAGCTATAGTGAATGGTTCACAAAGAATAAATTAATAATTAATAAAGATAAAACAAACTTGGTGCTCTTTAAAACAAATCATAGTAGACTGGAACAACCTAATTTATTTAGGGTGAACGATGTATCTCTAGTTCCCCGGAAAGACATAAAATTTTTGGGAATGATATTAGACAATGTCTTGTCATGGTCTCCACATATAGAATATGTAAGGCAAAAAGTTGCAAAATCCACTTATACCTTACAGGTATTAAAAAAATATGTAGATGCTTCAACACTTAAAATGATTTATCATGCTACTATTGAGAGTCATATTAGATATGGTATCATACTTTATGGAAATTGTAGTGAGATTACGAAACTATTTGTATGTCAGAAACGAGCAATAAGAATAATGTTTGGTATGAAAGTAAGAGAGTCTTGTCAAGGCGTTTTTAAATCGAATAAGCTTCTTACTGTAACAGCTATATATATACAAGAAGGTGTACTGTTTTTTCTGTAAGAATAAAAATCTGTTTGAAACCGAAAAACCTCAGTCTAATTATCAAACTCGTAATTTAAACTACAATTATCCAAAACATAAGTTAACTATGACAGAGCATGGAGCATATTATAATTGTATTAAACTCTTTAATAAGTTACCCAATTATATACAAGAAATTAGTGAGATAAAATTGTTAAAAAAGCGTTTGTATGAATTTCTTATAAATTTAGAACCATATAGTTTAAAGGATTTTTTGGGTTAGACTCGTTTTTTGTTTTTCTTTTGCATACCACGGCCTTTTTTTTGTTTTTGACACTATTTCGCTTTATGTTATATTGTATAGCATACTTCTGAAATAAAGATATATATTATTATTATTATTATTATTATTATTATTTTACTTTTTTAATAAAAGTCAGGCATTTATTGCTCAAATCGTGAACACCGAATATATTTAAATTTAGGATATTTTCGTAATAAGGCTGGTCTTTCAGAGTTGATTAAATAGTTTGGTGTTTTATATTAAACTTATGTTCATCATTTGGCCAAGTTTCGTTTCATCATCTATCTTGTTTTATACCTGATTTGTATAGAATATGCACACACTCACAATTCACCACCCAATAGACATAAAACAAACTCCAACAAGTTAGATTTTTAGGTAGATACGTTTTAATATGTATGTAACTATTATGTTTACACAGTTTTAGGGTTTAGATTACGAACGCACAGAAACAAAAACTGAAGCGTCTTCTCCGTCACTTCGGTCACTTTAACTAATAAACAATAGATTGCGGAGCAATTTTTGGTTGATGTAAACAGATAGTAAGTTGATTTTACCGATAATATTGGTTGGTCTACCACTAAAATAGTAGAACAAATTAATACAGGGTTAGAATTACAATTCCAAATAGTTAGAAATATAATAAACTATTTTTTAGGTTGATTTTACAAAAGTCCGCAGATTAGTAGTTAGGATGACAAAATAATAGTGCAGTATACCTATTTTTTAAGTTCGTATTTGTTTTGTTGTGGCACAATTTTTAATTGGTTGAATTAACAATCTGCATTTGTTTAAAACTAATATTAATGTAAATTGATTTAACAAAATTAACGACTTTGTTCATTCATTCAGATAAACATTAATTGTGGTTGAATCAACCCTTACTATTTCTTTGAGTGTAGTTACCATTATTTTTATTCTGACAGTATGCATCAGGGAAATTCTGAGCAATATACGTCAACTGCAATGATATTGGAGCCATAATATCTGATTAAATTTTAGACTTGTGCGAACAATGCGGGAATGTCGAAATCGACGCCACTGCAGTGCGTCGCGGCGGAGTTCAGTTTCACCCCACCTGAATGGCGGCTATACATACAAGCTCCTATTAAAGCGCCTAAAATTTATTCTCATCGAACTGCAGCCCGCATTTTACGGCAATGGATAAGTAATCTAAACAAAATTCCGCAACTAAATTATTTGCAATCAAAATCAGGTATGTGACGCACGTTTTGTATTATAGTTTAATTAAAATAATAGGCTATCCTGAATCATAATGTGATTGTTTATCTAATATGTACCTACATAGTTCGGGAAAACTGCATTTGCTTCTTTAGAATTCATGGTAATTTATGCCCATGCAGGTGTAGCATAGAGAATGTATAGTGAAATTGGAACAATCAATATATTTTTGGGTCAATGGCAAAATAACAACGAAGAGATGATTCTGTGTGTAGTGAACGTAGGGGATGAAAAGACAAATCACAGGGAAAACAGACATTCACGAGTGGGGTTTCCTTTGTGCAGCACGTTTCTGCAGGACGCGCGTTAGCCTGCTGTTACTTATAAAAAGGATAACAGAAGCGAAATTATTAATGTGGTGTATGATACCCTGTTTCGCGAATATGTGGTGTTATTCACGGAAAATGGTTAGCAAATTATAAGTTTCTAATATTTTCACTTGAAGTTTGGTGCTAGCCAACACAAGATATTTATATCAATCATCAACTTTAACAATTATCCATACTACTTTTGTTATCGTGTAGTATCCCTGCCCTTGGAAAAGTTTGATTCGGGAGGAAAAGTGACTATGACCATGACCTTTCGGCAAGTGTCTACCTTTCCAAGACAAAACCATAATCAGTATCAAGGTAAATTCATTGTTTTACGCTCTACTTAATGCTTTAAGAAAATATACTTTTTAAAATGCAAATGTGAATGATATAGATCATTTTAAGTTTATTTGACATTTGTGAAAATAACAGCAAATTTGTTGTTGTTGTTGTTGCACTACTTATACGTATTTAAAACTTAACTACTCATATTTTGCCATTATATTTTATACCATTCCCTATTTCGAATCACTAATTAATTAGTTATCTAATACATCCAAATTAATTATAAATTATTTGATATGGCTCACTTCTATTACGTAAGCATAAAACTTTTCGGAAGTGAATGTTTCTTTATGGTTAATTAGTTTCAGTTCAGATTTTTGGATAGTTATCTACTAATTTGTGCATGAGAATTTGTTTTTTATATATCGTTGTCAAAATCTCGTGATTTCAGATTAATGTTTTAAGTATAAAAAGAATGCCTTAGAAAAGGTTAATTTTTAACCAGTAAGTACCTATTTGCTCTAAAATATGATACAAAGTGTTATGCAATATCTTACGCCCAAAGCATCCACTGCTGCTATATCTACAGGGTGAGCCATTTGTGTGTATGCGGACTGTACTATCTATATACCGTTAAAATTAAAATAATAATTTTTGGTACGAAGTTAAATTCCAGTGGCGTGCATATTTTAAAATTAATTTGGCACATACAAGGTGTTTAATATTAAAGTTTAAAACCAGCTATTTTTTCAAATGGAACACCCTATATATATTTGGATTTCTGAATTAAGTGTATTTTCTGAACATTTTAAGATGGCACTTCATATATCTAAATTTATCCGTTACGAAGTTATTGCCAGTTTTCTATGAAAAAGATCGCTATACTTTGGATTATTGCAGTTTTCCGTTTAAAAGAGATGTGACTTCCTTTTTCTCATAGATCGAATTAGGAATATGTTTTTTATGAAGAAAACACAATTATTTAAACTGTATATTATCATGTCGTGTTAAAGAGTTACTTTCAGGATTTCGAACGACCACATACGTGACTGGCTTAAATAAAATTTCTTTATTAAAATAAAGGTTTGAAACTTTAAGAACCGCTGATATTTGGATAATAAGAATAATAAGAATATAACTTAGATGAGAGTGGTTATTATAGCTTGTACTCGTAATACCTATACTTATACAAGTAAATAAAGTAAATAAATACGAAATAAATAACGACAAGAAAGGAATAACAAATAAAATTAAAATATACATTCAATTCCACACAAGTTTCAGACTTTCGGGCTAATCCTTGTGATTAGAATGAGTAGAGATATTATTATTATTATTATTATTATTATTATTATTATTATTATTATTATTATTATTATTATTATTATTATTATTATTATTATTATTATTATTAATTATCTATTTTAAAGAAATCTGTATAGCATGTTTAAAGTGTTGCCCGTGCTGATTAAAATACAGCCGCAATCGATTTCTGAGATTTATATTTACTGAACACTAATGCAAAATATGAAAATATGAATTAATTTTTCCACAATATCAAATGCTAATAATAAATAAACTACAAATATAAACTTTTAATTTATTTTTTATTAACTTATTTATATATTACCTTTTTTTACAACTCATCAAAATCTCAGCGGTTCTTTAACTTGCAACCCGATTTTTTTAACGAAGTAATTTCATTCAAGCCCATCAAGTATAGTATCGTTAGAAAGTTGAAAAGAAACTCTTTAAAACGACATGATAATATGCAGGGTGTTATATTTAAAAATTTTAAAGTTAAATCCCTATATGCGAAATGTAGGTATCACTGTATAGTAAATGTAATTTTTGTTTAAATCGTTTTCTTCATAAAAGACATATTCTCAATTCGACCCATGAGAAAATGGAGGTCGTATGTCTTTTATACGGGGAGTTACAATAACCCGAGGTAGCCATCTTTTTCTTAAAAAACTGGCAGTAACTTCTCAACTTGTAAATTTAGATATATGAAGTGACACATTAAAATGTTCAGAAAACAGGCTTGATTCAAAAATACAAAAATATACAGGATGTTCCATTTAAAAAAGTATATATTTAGTTTTGGCATTTTAATGTTAAACACCTTGTATGTGCCAAAATAATTTTAAAATATGCACGTCACTGGTATCTAACTTTGTACCAAAAATTATATTCTAAGTTTAACGGAATAAGTGGTACAGTCCGCATACCTGGTTTAATGATCCACCCTGTATATAGTATTTTATAAAAAGATGTATAAACATATTACAATAGTTGAAGGAGAGGAATATTTTATAGGAATTAGGTACCATGATTGTATTTTTTGATCCCTTGCGATTTTTACCTTTCCATACATACCTACATTTTATGATATTATATGGGGTCATTATAAAATAAGGGGTATACTTTAAAGTCTTATATAATTTTAAGAAATCAAACTAGTAGCAAAAAGTAAATGGAATCTTAGTTACTTTAATAATTGGATTTTACTGTAGTTGCGTTCGGTAATATGCTCACGGATGCGACGAGATTACAGTCACGTGATTCCAGATGAGACAGACAAATAGAAAATAAATGAACGAAATCGATTGCATAAGGCATAATATAACCTCACCTTTTCTGTTTTGACTTTGTTGACGGTTTATTTATATTCTATTTCGAATTATTTGAATAATGAATATTGTAAAATCAACCATTTTAAATGCAGTCCAAGGATATGAAATCATTTTTGAAGATGAAGATGAAGAATCTACAAATTGTTTGGAAAAAAATGAAAACTTCTCTCATGAAACAGTGCCAAATTTTTGTAAATTGTAAATTTAATGTATAATTGTATTTTGTAAATCAAATAATTGTAAATCTACTTCTCCATTTCCAAAAAATGACAACTCAACTCAACTACAACTTCAAAAAGTCAATGACAATTGACAACCATGACCACCACAACCTCACAAATTCAGATTAATCTTTCTCCTCGACCAAAATGCTTCGAGCAAACAGATCTTGCTCTGATCGATCTGATTTAATTTCTGAACGATCAAGATTTAACTCCCCTACCTCTAAATATAAATAATGAACGATACGGACTAAAAAGATCAATCTGAGGTAATTACCGAACGCCACTTGTATATATGGAAAACAAAAAAGTTGTCGTGTCAACAACCTAACCTATGGTGTCAACTGTACAAGTGCCAAACGTAATCATTGCGATTTAGAGATTTGTTCGCAGATTAATATTCACATGAAACGTAAATTGAATTTAATTTGTGATTTAAATGTGATTTAAACTTTAATGACATGGATCTACAAACAATAATTGGTTTAGTAAAAAAATGGTGTTTAGAACACGACCAACCACGCTGGAAGAATTAAAATAATCTATTAGGTAGCAAATTGCTGCAATTCAACCAGAAATGCTGAATAATGCTGTGTACAATTTGGAGGAACGGTTGGTGATTGTACAAATTTAGTTTTATTAATGTGAACCCCATCTTAATATTTTAATTATTGACAGATAGAAACACTTGTAAACTGGTCTTATACAATTTTTTATTTAGATTCTAGTCATTCTAACACTTTTGCGGTGGCAAATTATGTATACAGGGTACACAAAAGAGTATGTTTGTTTTATATGGAACAGCCTGTATATTTTAATATTTTTGGATTCGGTACGTCATTCTGATAACTGGACTGGACTAATGACTGGAATCTACATAAAAAATTGTATAAGACCAGTATACAAGTTTTTTCTATCTGTAATTAAAATATTAAGATGGGGTTCACATTAATAAAACTAACCCTGTACAGCAGCAAAATGGACGACATATCGAACATTTGTGTTAATCACTGTTAGACATAAGAAAGCCCATTGTTTAAACAATCGAATTTATTTCACATCCTGTTATTAACTTAATTTGTTAAAAATACCTACATAATAAGCTGAAATATATCCCTTACTTTATGATAACCTTGTATTTTTATCTTGTTTTATAGGCATATTATCTTGTTTTATAGTATAAAGTGTCAAAGTTCATCCTAATTTTATTCGATAATGATTTGACACTTTTTTCTTGTATTTCGTTGAATCACTTCTCCATTTAATTTCACTTTTTGTATTATTGATTATTATCTACAACTTTTTAATATTAACAGTTAATAAGTTTCCAGTGCCTTTTCCAACGACTTTCCAATGACAAAACATATTATAATAATCAGAAATGTATGTTTTTTCTCGATCTGAAGTTGTATTATTAGAGTAATAAAAAATTGCAACCTGTCTCTAATATGAGATATTAAACTGTATATGAGAGGATTTATATGAAGAGAACTATATGTAGTATGTAGTAACTTTGTACAAGAGAAAGTGATACCACGGTTTCTAGCTCGATTTTTAAGTTATTTGACATTTAATTTTATCGCCTGGATGTTACTTTTAATTATTTTTAGTGTGTTGATTGTGTTCTTTATTTTCTTTAAATAACTAAAAACAACCTGTACGAGATAATAGAGAGTTTTTGAACCCCTTAAAATTTACGTTATCGTTATGGTTATGGTTATTCTGAGCATGCGCAGTGCCGAAAATGATACTATTTTTGGCACTGCGCATGCGCAGAATAACGATAACGATAACGACGTGCTAAAATTTAAGGGGTTCAAAAACTCTCTAATACCACTCCAGATGCATTAAATGTCATATAACTCAGAAAGTATTAGTTTTAGGGCCGGTCTTTCCACCTGCCATTAAGTTCCTGATAACCATTTGGCAGATTAGAATGTGACATTTCAGTATTTCAGTTTTCACAGTCTAATCTGCCAAATAGTTATCAGGAACTTAATGGGAGGTGGAAAGACCGGCCCTAAGTATAGAAAACTTAATATATATTTGCAAGACAGTTACATTTTTTGGCCGATGAGCTAATAAAATTAGGTGTATTCCTTTAAGAAAAATACTTATTTCGGTTAAAAGTTTTGAAAATTGATAGCCTTTGGCTATCACTCTGTATACAATTTTAAAGTAGTTCACGACGAGTAATGTCACGGTAATATTCACGAACTATTATACCTGCAACACAAGCGTACTTAATTTGAAACAGCTAATAATGCTCAGTTCAAGAGATATAATTTTTTAAATATAGGGCCACACCTAGCAACATTTTTGAAAATAGATGAATAACTCAAGATGTTTTAAACCTATACTACCTACCGTATATTTGAATTCAGAATTTAATGCAGAATAACCAATTTTGATAATATACCTGGTGTCGTATTTAAAAACAATAGGCTAAGTTCTGTAAGCGAAATATAGAGTACCATGTATATGTCAAGATTATTTTAAAATGGATGATTTTACTCCACAAATATGTTCGTATAAAATGCTTATCGTTCAAAGTAAGCATGAGTGATATACTGAACTTTGACGGAGATATCAATCACACTGTATATACGCGTTTCAGTGAAAGTGAGTCATATTGAGTAATACCGTTTATACTTCGTTTTCAGAGAAAATCTAATATAGTACATATCTACAGATTGATTTTTCAGTGCAGGACGACATATCCATATATATTAAAACGCGTCGATTCTGTCTCGCTCTAAATTCCGTCACCAAATCCACAAAGTTTCAAAGCTATCTCCTCCGAGGGGCGATCTCGGAACGATCCCCGCGGACCACCGGAGGTCGCCCCCGGCCTTTCTCCAATGCGTAGGGGTATTTTCGTGCCGTTTCCTACGCGTTTTCCCAATTTAAACGCCTTTTCAAAAAACCTCTGCAAAATTTTCGTCGATCGCCGTTCGGCGAGAGAGATGCGGCTAGCACCGGCGTTTGTCCTCGCGCCTAATGGTCCCGTCATGCCCGCCGAAATACCGACTTTTCGCGGGACTCCCTAGACATTTTTTCTAATTTTACGGCCTCGAGACCCGCTTCACGCGAAAGTTCCGTCCTTTCTCTAATCCTTTGAGATTTTTTTTCGAAACCGTACGTCGACTCCATCTACGTCTATTTCCTCTTTGAAAATCACGAGTCGCATCCGTCTCAACTTCTTTCTCATTTTAACCGCAGATGTGAGATCGCACTAACGAGACAAGCACCTCCCAGGAAAACTGTCAAATTAATTAAACTTCAGATAGGTTATTTTCCTACGAGAAATATTGCTAACGGAATCAATAGTACTGACTGACAAACACTTGCCAAACACTGATTACCAAAATACTGAAGCGAAATGCTTTTCCAATTAGAAAATCGGTAAAAATTATTTTTTCAGGTTGACACGTACAGTTTACATACTTAAATGTCTCAAGGTAAACATTTGACAGCAGGCGTGGTAGCCCAACGGGAATGTCGTAGGATTCAAAACTTCGTAATGCTGATTTCGTGAGTTCGAGTCACACTGGAGGCAAACTTTCTTTTTACTTTTTAATTCCAATTATTTATTAGTATTAGTATTTAGTTATTCTGTTTGATTATCCGAAGCTTTTATTCTTTCTGCACGTAAAGTTTGTAATTAATTCGTTCATTTTGGCAGTCCGTTAAATTCTTCATTCTAGCTTACAAAAGTAAATATTTACAATATTTGTAGTGGCGAGATACAGTGAAATACACTGTGCCCTCTATGGGTCTTTGCTACTACCTGTCTGACAATTATTGTCTAATTGACAGACAGATAATAATTATAATATCAATTAGACAATAATTGTTAGACAGGTAGTAGCAAAGACCCATAGAGGGCACAGTGTATTTCACTGTATCTCGCCACTACAAACATTCACATATGTCCCTTAGGCAATCAATGTCGCCAGATCATTCATCGATTCCGATACCTATGGCAATCTGATGAGATCATAACAAGATCGAAACCGGTCATTGTCTGGTATTTGGTCTTGATGAAGGATGTGGCGACACCCATGGAGATGTTGATGTAATACAACGCCAGTCGGGGCATATTGGCCGTGGAGTAGTTGTTTTCGGCATCTACTACCAATAATTAAGTAGGATTGTCTTCTTCAAAGACAATAGAGGTCGCTGTAATGGCATCTTCATAAAAGCAGATCGTTATCTGTCTGTCAATTAGACAATAATTGTCAGACAGGTAGTAGCAAAGACCCATAGAGGGCACAGTGTATTTCACTGTATCTCGCCACTACAAACATTCACATATGCCCCTTAGGCAATCATGTCGCCAGATCATTCATCGATTCCGATAAATATGGCAATCTGATGAGATCATAACTAGATCGAAACCGGTCATTGTCTGGTATTTGGTCTTGATGAAGGATGTGGCGACATCCATGGAGATGTTGATGTAATACAACGCCAGTCGGGGCATATTGACCGTGGAGTAGTTGTTTTCGGCATCTCCTACCAATATTTACAATACGTTTGGTCCCATTGATAAAATTGATAATAATGTTTACTTAAAAATAAATTCTTCTTTCAGTACTTAAAAAATATGATGTTTTACCATCAACAATAGAGTACCCTTATAATTCATCAAAATATTTAAAAAAATCGTTTAGTATAATTACATCATCATTCCAGATACAAAATTTATTTAATATGTATTTTCTATAAAATAATATTATTCTAGATGCTTTTGTCCCGGTAGGGCTAGAAATGGGAACGAAAATCGCGAGAGCGATTTTCTCCCATTTCTAGTTTTGTTATTAATATCCCTACTTTGATATTGCAACATGTCTCCCCTTCCCTCAAAGTCAAAATGTCAAACGTTTAGATGTGGATTAGATGTCAAGTGACTCTTAATGTAAAAGGTCCCTCATTTGCTATATATTCAGCCATATAAATATTTTTGATATTCATACATCACTTTGCAACAAAATTCATCAATTGGTCTTTTGGTAAAGACTTGTCAAATGTTGAGCCAGATTTAATTTATATTCCTCACTTTACTAAATAAGAAGTGTTTAAAACAGTATAGGTTAGTTATAGTGGTATATTTTATATATTACGTACTGGATTATTTAACTGTTTACATATTTATAGATGGGTATTTAGCCGAAAAGATTTGTTTGGTTGAAGAAAGTAGGTACACCGGCGCAGCCGTCATTTTATAGAGTCGTGTTTTTTTATATCCGGTTTATTTAATAATATATCTGTAGATACCACTTTTGTGGTTCAACGAAACACAGTGCCTACCAGATTCCTATGGGTACAGCAATTCGTTTAGATATTTAATTTTATTATTCGAATGTGGAGAAATTGTACCTATACCTACCTTAGATATAGTACTATCATAGAGTAAATCATCGGTTTGTCTATGGTGCCATACACTGCGCGTCTAAAGTCTCTACCCCTCCTAACATTTGAACTAACTGAGAGATTTCGGACAATATCGGGTGAACTGTGTGAAATCAAATAACATGGCGCCATAGTGCTATCAAGTCAAAACCACCTTTAAATTACTTATTGCACATTATTTTCAAGGTATTTAATTTTTCTACATATTCGTATTTGAAAAATGAAAATTGATTTACTCTGCACTTAATTCAAACTTTAATGTAACAGACATTTTCTTTATTCTATTATTATCTTTATTATATTATCTGAAGAAGATGCCCAAAACCACTAGGTACTACTTACACAGACTCCGGCATCTCCGCGAAAGTCGCTACATCTTTCATGGAGACCAACTACAGACACTGACCGGTTTTGTACTTATTATGTGCTCGTCAGAGTGCCTTAGGTATAGTGGAATCGGTGAACGATGTTGCGACATGATTGACTATGGCATGTGTAATGTTAGTGGTGGTGAGAAATACTAAAAAATTACCAAAAGAGGGCACTATGGTGTTTCTCACTACCACTAACGTATTGCAGATGCCCTTTAAGATATCATGTCTCAACATCGTTCATCGATTCCACTACCTATGGCAATTTCATGAATTATTTAACTGACGTAACGTGGATGTAAATCTTAACCAAATACTCTATCTAAGTACCTAATAGAAATTAAGAGTATAAATAATAATTGTATTGAATATGAATTTATATGAGTAAATTGTTTCTCTAAGTGATTCTAAGATATCAATATTTACTTGTTAACATTGTGTATCGCATCCATGAAGTTGGTAGAGCTTCTGTAGTCATTTATTGTTTTTTGAGCTACTGTAATATCCTTTACTTCCAACCAATAGATTAATCTATTCTATGACATTTTTTGAGAAAATTGTATCTTCTTGATTTTTTTGGATGTCATTACAAATTGTCTATATTCTTGAACGTAGAATTAATTAAAAAATGGATGTGTTATATAAAAAATTGGACATATTAAGTTTGATATTTCTATTGCTATTGTTGTCATGCTTCCTTGTAACGTCAGCAGGAAAACGTTTTTAATTTGATATATCTATCAAACTGTTGTTAAAGCGAAGTCAACTTCATGAATTTTCTACAATAGAATCAAGGACCGTCAACGGAACCATTGTCTTACAAGGAAAGCACGCCATTTCAAGCTTTTCCAGGGCGTTTCTTTATGCTTTCACTTTAGTAATAATGTAGAATAATACATTCCCATCACAGTTTTACCCTGTTCTAATTAGTTCGACACAATTATTATGATTGTATTATCCCAAAAAAGCTGACGAAAAGACCTTCCTGCGGATTTTTGGCATGAAACTTCTATGGATTATGTTACTATTCCATTGACTGCTCTTAGGTTTTAGATCGTAATTCGTAATCATCAATAGTTAGAATACGATCTAAAATTCCCTCTTCAAAACGCCTGTAAAGTGACTCGTAAGTTGCAACTCTGAGTCGTTTGTTTCTGATTCACCATTCACTCAATTCAGGCATTTGGCACATAATTTTTTCATACCAAAATCATAATGAACGAATGAAAGATACGTCCTACGGAAATGTTTAAAGTTTCAGCTACACATTTGACTCCAATTCGTCGATCCTTCAAAATCATGTCATGCACGGCAACAACATTTTCAGGAATTGTCAAAAAGTAATTTTCCAACACAGTGTTCAGTGTTGGAAGCACATTTTTTGTGGTGGTATGCGAACAGCTTTAGTATATCCTTTAATGTATCCACTACATTCACAAAAATAGTCCTAACTGGTACTCATTTTTATCAAAACTGAGATTTTTATGTAAGCTTCTTTTAAAAATATATAATATGAAATCGGCCAAACTTTCTATAACTAAAACTATGTGCCAAACAACATACTCATGATAGTTAACGGTTTTAGTTTTGCTTATGGCACAGCTCAAGGCTAACTACATATAAATATTTTTTAGTATACAGAGGGTGGAACGAATTTGTTTCTCACCATTGGGAACTGTAAGAGATATAGTTGCATATTTTTGTGTAGTCTATTAATTAATGTTTAGAAATCTGAGAAATTTCAAATACGTTAGGATATATATTTACATTTTAGGCTTTTGCCTTTTATGGCTATATTTAAACAGACAGTTTCTAACTATTAGGCACTCAGATTTTAGTCACGACGTTTCGTTAATTCCAAATTAATATCTATTAATTTGTCTTTAGTAGATATGTGTTACCAAAATTAGTGATCCATTTATATTAAAACGAGTCGATTCTGTCTCGTTCTAAATTCCGTCGCCAAATCGACAGAGTTTCTAACCTATTTTCTCCGAGCGGGGACCGCGAAACGATCCCCACGGGCGATCAAAGGTCGCCCAAAGCCTTTCTTCTATGCTTAGGCGCTTTTTTGTCCCGTTTTCTATGCATTTTCAACAATTTAAACGCCTCTTCAAAAAAGCGCTGCAAAATTTTCGTCGATCGCCCTTCAATGAGGGAGTTGCGGCTAGCACCAGCGTTTGTTCTCGCGCCTAATGGCCCCGTCACGCCTGCTGAAATCTGAAGTTTTCGCGGGACCCTCTCGACCCTTTTTCTAATTTTTACGGCTTTGAAAACCAAAACCGCTTCATACGAGAGTTCCGTCCTTTCTCTAATCTTTTGAGATTTTTTTCGAGACCCTACGACCACTCGTCTATTCTACGATTCTTCGTCTATTTCGCCTCGAAAATCTTGAGTTGCGTCCGTCTCAACTTCTTTCTCATTTTATCTGCCCTTGTGAGATTGCACTTACGACAAGCACCTCCTACGAAAATTGTCAAATTAATTAAACTTCAGAGAGGTTGTTTTCTTATGAGAAATATTGCTAACGGAATCGATAGTATATTCTTTCTATAGTCACTGATAGTACTGAATAAATTTTTAACCATAGTTTAAGTAACTAATTCTCTTTTGACTTTACAGGTAATAAAAAATAGCAAATATTGCAAAAATATGTCCTTCAAGTAGGGCCTTATTAAACACACATACGAAACTATACTTACTACTTATTTATGTACCTAGATATAACAATTTAATTAGTCATGAGGTAGGTACTAAAATATTAGGATAATCTGAAAGACCCTACCTAAACATTGAATATAAAATATGAGTACCTACTTATATAATGAATTGGGAGGAAGTGCCTATAGTTATTTATTCAAATAAGGCCATAGATAAATGTATAACTGAGCATAACAATAATTACTTTGCCTGAATTCAAATTTTTCTGTTTTCCTTACCGAGGTACCAACGCCGATGGTGAGAGAAACAAATGTGCTCGATCCTGAATATAATTTAATTTTTATAAATGTTCAAATTAGTAGATATTCTTTAATAATTGCAAATAAAAAGATGTTATTTAAAATGATAAAATTGTCCATTCGTTGCATCACTTTTATCTTTGTTAATTACTTTGTGGTCAACGCCTGGTGACTGGTCGTACTTTATTTGTTAGAAATAATATTCATTTTATAGTCGTACGTTCGTGTAGTCACGTTTTAAACGATACTACTATACCTCCAAGTTGCAAAATATTAGTTAATAATAGATTTGCTTCTTGGCATGTAATCTTATCAGCATTACAGTTTGGATTGATTCAGTGTTTAAAGGGATGATTTAAAGTGATTTACCTAATAGATTCCTGTGATTCCTGTGAATCCTGTGAATTTGGGCACATTATGGGGTAAGCAAAACTTAAATAAAATCTCAATATAGCAGTTCAAGCTGCAATATTTTAACAGTCACTAGTATTTTACTGCTTATGTAATATTTTTGTTTTGTGCGGTGCGGTTGTTTCAATAATAGTAATAACGTATCTGATACTATATTATCGCTATTTTCGGTGTCTTAAAACGTAAATAAATATTTATTATTTACTTACTTTCAATTTTACTATCTGAAGGTGACAGCTCACATACAGGGTGTCAATAGTCAAGTCGGTCATTTGTAATGGTAGAAAAAAATATTAAATATAAAAAAAATTTTTAAAATTACAAGGGACGCATTTTGAAATTAGTTTAAATCATACGGGGTGGTTCACATGAGCACGAAAATATAAGTTATATTTTCTAAGAAAAAATTAGTGTAGGTATCTGATACCTACTTTAGTACTGCAAAATTGTAATGGTGTAAAAAAAGTAAATAAAAATGTTATTGATTATTATAAAAATATTATTAATATTATTAAAAGTAATAATATATGACGTTGTAGTCCCAAATTTAGTCCTTTTTGAACAAATACTGGTTATTACCTCTGAAACGGTTTATGTTAGGTATAGGGAATATAGGTATAGGATATAGGTATTATAGCCTATGTACAAATGAGTCACCCTGTAGATAGATAGATAGATATATAGATAGATAGTGTTTATTAACAACATTATCTTCACATAAACATTTGAAGCAGGTCACAATTTAAACGTTAAAGTACAAAACTGGTCCCATAAAATATTGAATTGGTAAAACAATTATTAACATTCACAGTGTAAACATACGGTTATAACAAAAAAAAAAAAAAAGGATATGACAACGAAGGATTATGAGGATTATGAGGATTGAATGAATATAGTTATAAGTTAATGACAAGATATTGTATACAAGTGTCTTTTAATGTACATGTCCAACATTCCAAGTGGTATTTGTAGAAACTCTTCTACAGAGTAGAAGCAATGTATAAGAAGTTTTTTGATCCCACTTTTAAATAGTATTGAATTTAACTGCCTAAGTTCACACGGTAAATTATTGAACAAATTAAAATTAAGTGAATTTTTTGCAGCAATAGTTAAATTGTAACGAGGTGTTAGTATAGTAGGTATCCCTATTAATGTTCATCCTTTAAACTATTTGTAACTAATATTTAAATTTGTACTTGGTAATACTTAGAGCTTTGATGTACGATAAAAGATTTCTTGAATAATACACACTTTATCATAGAATCATAATGCGATAGAACAAAAAAACATATCGAATTTTAAATGTAAGAGGTGATAAATAATTTACAAAGTAAGATCTGTATAAAATACCGGATTTATATTTCCTTTCTATCAATATAATATGATTTCTATATTGGGTTTCAAAATAAAAACGTATACGTTCATGCAGGATCGTATTCAGCTTCGTGCGATAATTTAAAAAAGCCTTAAAACACTTTTTATTTACATTTTTGCCCCAGCAAACTGTCATAAGTAATTCAAGATATTATTTTTCCTCTTTTACTTTTTAATACGAAAACTAGCTTCTTCTCGTATTTGTTCCCAAAATAACAATTTCTTTCGGGGCTAGTCCCGAAAGTGGTAGCTCTGGTTGAACAGCTACTAGTTGACATTGACATATTAAAATTGTTCATACGAGTAGATTTGGAAATTTTGCCTGTAAAATAGCCGAGTTTTTAAAGTTACCAAATCCTAAAGCAAATACTGGTCATTGTCCATTGTCGGGGGTGGTGGCAACTAAACCAACCTTAGAATACAGCGACTGAAAGTCGACGAGTGTTACAGAAGGATACCTCGAAAACTTTCTTGAGCACCTCCTAGATTGACCCCGTTTTAACTTATAAGCAAGATTATCTAGGCAGTAGTGACTCTTTGAACAATAAAATAAATATAGCCCCCCACACAGTGCAAAATGGAAGGTTAAAAGATATAGGGATGCTGAGTCTACCGATACTGAAAACTACAATGCTCAAATACTCTTGACAAACACCGAACTGTTATATGCAAATATTGCAAATATTATAATGCAAAAATACTAGGTATATCCACTGCAATGACCGACAACTACAATAAGGTAAAGGTACCAGTAATTGACAAGTTAAGGTATTGACCCGGCTCTTTTAGTCTATATCTTTTTTATAATAAATTACTAAGTTATATAAATTATAGAAAAAATTGAATACGCTGTTGAAATATTCTATTCAAGGAATAGTAATATTTTTTTCATAAATAATTGATATTATATATTAAAAAAATATATTTCTATTACAAATACCAAATGTACCTACCAATCATTAACCGACACAAAAAATGAACATTCTAGTTATTGACCTAGGTGCGACCTAGTAATTGTATTCAATATGTAAGGCCTTTATAAGTAGTCAAAATAAAAATGTATTTATCAAAAACACAGCATTTTTTGTTTATTGCCATTTTACATTTATTATCAGCCAGTAGATGGGCTATAGGCGTTCTGGACCAAAAACTCCATGTAAAAGCCCATAAGAGCAAATCTTGCAATAAATGACCATTTCTTCCCCTCCACTTTCCCTTCAGACCACGCCCCCCCCAGCCAGTGAAACAGAAAACATGTATGAAAACAGGTATTTTCAAATAGGTGTGGAACACAATTAGAAATTGAATTTCCCAAAAAAAAAATATATAACATTTTCTTCAGTAATTATTTGTGGAACCGTCTCCTTCAATATTTTAGATTACTTTTGAACACCCTGCATATTTAGTTTATTTACTACTTGCAAAATTCAAGAATATGGGACTGCTAATTTATTTGAAGTATAAAAATCTACAGAGATTACTATAAATGAGAGTTTAGAGATTCTCTGGTATTCATTTCTATTGCACAGATTGGCATTTCATAATTTCTATTTTTATTTGCAGTTTGGATTATGATATACTTACTTATAAATTCATTACTATATTATAACAAAACAATACAAAACAGTTTAATTTTTCTACTTTCCACTGATATACTAATTAATCTATAGAGCGTGCAGTAAAGAGATCAAGGACAAACACATTAGAGCAGGTCAAGTTTTATTGTAGTGTCAGCCGTGTTTGTTGTAACCTTTCGTGTTTACTGGTCAAGGAATTAAAATATTAATCACGGAACATTGAAATATTTGTGTTTATTTAACTAAAAATTAACAAGCGCAACTTGTCTGTGGCGTAGATGTGACATAGCCCTATAAATAATCAGTTCATCTTTTTGGAACAACGCCACCTGTAGTGTTGTACATTATCTAGATGAATAATCGCGTTATCTAGATTATTTTGTCTAGATGAATAATCTAGATAAAATAATTAGATGATATTTCAATAAATTATCTTTCATCTTATCTTAGATTAAATATCCACCTATCTTTCATCTAAACCATGAATTTAAAAGATGATTTTACTGCCATAACTGATAAACCTTCTGCAGATATATCACAAATATCGAAATATGAAATATCATATAACAATCACAATAAAAAAAAAAAAACGAACGGCGAACACAGAGAACCACAAATAACTTCACTCTTTTGTCTTCTCTCTTCCAACTAGATTTATAACATTTTTCTGATAAAAGTGTTTAATTTTTTATAATATTTAATTGATGCTGCCTGTTGCCCGTAGTAATATTAATTCATCTGTGGTCTGTGGTTTTACAGAAAAATGCATTATCTAGAAAAAGTTAAATTTAATAGGCAAGCAAATCAAAGTTTTAACTTATAATAACATGTTTTGTTTTGTGCAGCCCCATTGTAATAAATAGCATTTTAGTATAATTTAAAGAATTTTTATTAAAAAAATTTGTCAATAATAATTTTATTGAATAGGTCATAGAAAATATAGGTCACTTTAGCGACATTAAATTGTATAATAATTACTAATTTATGACAGTTGGGGGCCGTATAATTTTAATGTAGTATAGAACAATACGCCACATTATATAAAATTGACAAAAAACAAATTTTGACTGAAGAGGTCAGACAGGATTTGTTGCCATAAAATTATCGAAATATTGGTTCAAGTAATACAGACTACTACTTGGAACAAGATACAAATAAATTTTTTTATCTGGAATTTATCTAGATAATTTAATATATAATTAGCTTTTATCTGTATCTAGATACTATTTTCATGTTTCATCTGTTATCTTATCTAGATGAAATTATTATTATCTTTGCACAACACTGGCAACCTGTAATGTAAGGATGAGATAAAGTAGACGGTCCTGTAACAAAGATTCACGCAGTGTACAATCGTTGTACTATCCAATTAAAAATACATATTATCTATATAAATATGATATTCAAAAAGTGTCCACGAGCACCAAGTTTTGTGTAATTTTTTAATATCAGTGTGTAAATCAATATAAATAAAACTCCCTGACATTAGATACTTGTTATTTCTGTTATTAAAAGATATCAAATAAGAAAGTATGAAGCTTATTATAAATAATAAAGCCAACGATTTTAACTGGTTTATATAATATTCTATATTCTCAGTTTTCTTATCAATGATTGCGACAGAGTATTTCTGGACCCAGTTAATAGTTCATTTCCACACTATGATTGAATTTTTTTTCCGCGACAGGGAAAGTGTCTCGTTTTTATCCTGTTTTCAATAAGTGTAGCGTGTAGTGTTCAAGAGCGGAACTTCTGATTATATACCAATCACCATTCGTTTTAATTTTATAAAATATTTGGAAATGCTTTCTGGAGAAATTTTTACAATCACATAAAAAATCTTGTTTAACTTGTCACACACACACACGGTCATCGAATATAAATTTAATTTGTGCTTCTAAATTTGTTTACAAATTTCTTAGTGTTCAAGGTCAGTAGATGTAAACTTATTTTTGATTATAGTTTCAGGATGACAGTTATTATAGTTTCAGGATGTTATTAACAAACATTAATTTTGTTTGGTTTTTTTGGTCAATAAGTAGAACTTGAAGCGTATAAATGAAAAATATAGATATTATATTTACATCGATACTGAGATAATTGCGTTTCTACAGCACATACATAAATGATATCCAAATCAATCTTTCAATTAAGTACGTTGATGACAAGATATTTTGTTCAGTCTCTAGTGTTGCATATTGTCGAATGTTATTAAGCATCTGCATATTAAGAAAATATAAGGGACTGTATCATTTAATACACAGGGTGACCTCTTTTAAGATGTACATCAATGAGATGTCTTCAATTTGAATCGTGTTCAGCGAATGGTCGGACCATTATAGTCGAACAATCAGTAGCGAACTACTGGCTGAACGAGAATTTCTGTCGTATTTGTGCTTCTCTTCTTGCATTTCCAACTCTACCCAATTTTCCTTGTCAGCTGATTGGGTTGACTACAGAAATATTTGTGATCTGACTTGAAGAGATACAAAAAGCTGGGCATTTTCATGCTATTTAAAAATATAAAAATAAATTGGGGATATACCGCATCGTTCCTGAAATATTCTTAAGGAATTTAGGATGGCCATATTTATAATACATAATATTGGACTATTTTAAATAAAGGATAAGAACACTTTAGCACTTAATTAGAGCAGTAGGTGACATATTTGCTCGACTTTAAACTGATGTGTTAAAATGTTCATTTGTTATTTCATAGGAACTAAAACCTTTTTCAATAAATTTTGTAACTAAAGTTTTGGGTCACAACAAGTCGGATGATCCCCTCTCCAATATGGTACATCGTTGAAATCAAAAGTTGCATACGAAAAAAATGTTTAAACTCTTGTTTATTTAGTGTATTGATTTATGTAACCAAATTATTCAAAAGTAAATTCAAGTTTTTAGTTTTTTTATATAATTCAGGAACGATGCGGTGTATCATAAATTTATTTTCATTTTTCAATTTTAAATGGCATGAAAATGCACAACTTTCTGTAATTTAAGCAGCCCTGTATCTCTTCTGGTTAAAGACATCTCAATAGTATGCATTGCTTAAAAGTGAGCACCCTGTATACACAAGGTTTGATGGTAGGTATCCGTGCCTATACATCTTATGTTTAAAAAATGCACTGTTCGAAACTTTTTGAAAATCTATATCTATCAACAGGAGAAATGTGTATAGAACATGACAACCATAAAAACTTAAAAATAACCGGAGCAATATAAACAAGAAGCTGTATTAGATATAAAATGTAAGGTAGAACCAAACAAACTAAAGCACCATATTCATTGCCAATACAAATGAATTTTGCTGGTAGTCAATATGCTTTCAGTTTTTTACAAGGAAAAATACGTTGAGACTATCATTGTTAGCGTAGGCAGTAGTTAAAGTGAGTAGAAGACGAGAAGAAATGCACCGCGGGATACGGAGTAAAAGAGGATACCGACTGGCGCCAAAACCGATC
The DNA here is from genome assembly GCA_963924545.1 of Pogonocherus hispidulus. Classification (NCBI taxonomy): domain Eukaryota; kingdom Metazoa; phylum Arthropoda; class Insecta; order Coleoptera; family Cerambycidae; genus Pogonocherus; species Pogonocherus hispidulus. The sequence goes on from OZ004696.1 coordinate 20,281,158, forward strand.
TGCGTGGCGCCAGGATTCTACTCCTTCGATCTACAGGAGCAGGACAGCGAATGTTTTTCAGTAGAAAACTGGGGCACGTTGCTTCAATTTGTGATAAACAACCACTTTTATAACGCCCCTTAATTAAGACTCTTTTATGGAGATATTGTCAGAATGTTACCTTGTTAACAGAGTATTGAAATTGAATTTAATTACATGTTCACAGAGAAATTTAATTATTGATGTGCCGGAAAGATCAATGTATGTTAATGTTAGCGAACCACTGAATACGAAAACTGATAATTAAGAAATTTATACGTGAGAATGAAAAACTATATACAGTGTGTCCGGTCAGGAGCTTACACGATTCATATCTCAGGCATTACTGCCACGATTTTTCTAAAATTTTGTACTCTGCAAGTTCTCAGCAAGTAAAATATTTTGACAGCTCTGCGGCTTCCGTTTGTACCGCAAGTATATTTCTCCATATTTGAATTCTACATTAAATTTGAGGGCAGCTTTTTGCAACAAACTGTATTTCTAAAATGTAGAGTTCTCGATATTAATTGTTTAGCAAAAATTTTACGGATGCAGACTTGAATAGGAAATTTATATGCGAATAATCGGTCGACTAAATTAAAAATATTTACTGTGGATCTTATAAGGAAGGCAGTAGGTATATTAACGGGCGATTAAAAAATATTTAGTTGTATACAGGGTGCGTACAGTGGGAATCAGTGGCGGCGCGTGAACATTAATTGTATGTGTTCTGGTTATGGTTGTCACATTGGTCGAATTTAATTCTGGAATTCCGAATTCAATTAATCTAACTGACTTCATATGTTTATTTTACCTAATAGGGCCAAGTTAACCTCATTTGACAAATGATTTTTTGTTATTTCATGTCTCTTGATGCTCTGACTTAAATGACTGAAATCTGTCACGCCGTATATTGTCCATGCTTTATTCCCACCGAAAAGTAAGCACGGAAAACAAAAGAGTGCATTTTTTATATCACACCCGCACATCAACTCTGTTTTTTGTGTATACATTATTGTTAAATTGTCTTTTGTAACTTTTACTTCGGCTTGTTCCACTAACTTCAATATTTAATTGTGGTGCTGGCCTACCTAATTATTTTATTTTCAGTTTATCCTCATAAGGCAGAGAACCAAATAAAATTTTTTGTAAAAACGAAACGCTATTCATTTTAGTAACTAGGTATAATATCCGTGGACGCCTAAACGATAATATTTACCCATGCCGCTCACATAAATAAACGATTATGTACCACGTCCTATTATGAAATATTACTGAATTTACTGCTGTGGCTGTTGTTGTTGCAGCCACATAATCCCGTATAATCGTGTACTGGGACACGTGCCTAATTAGCCAATAAAAACAAAGGACGCATCTAATTGTTCGCTGTGCACATATTTTGTATATCAGGTTGCGGTTGCATAAGGGGCTAGCTCGCGTCGTAATAAATAATAATATAACATCCTAGATTTATTTTAGCGCGAGAACATTTGGATTCTTTAAATTTTAAATATTTTGTATTTTTTTGATATTTAATATGCTTAAAAGCTTAAATACGTAAAATTTTATGTGTTCTGCAGCTCCGCAGCTCTTATGGTAAAACCGCCACTGGTGGGAATGGAATCATCCAACTAAGAAAAATCAAATATCTTCAATTTTTTAAATGGAATAACCTAATTTTTTTTATTTTAGTGAATTCTACCTACAAAAATGTAGGTAGTTTGTATTTATCAGATGAATAATAATTTTTTGGTAAATTTAAAGTTTAGGCCATTTTGTTTAAAATGGGCCACATAAAATTAATTACATAAGGAAACATACAACATTTGGTTAGATTTATAGAATTTCTGTTAATAACTTAAAACACGTTATGATTGCGTATATGGAAGTGAATATAAACTACCCATATTTTTGGGTATAGAATTCATTAAAATAAAAAAATTAGGTGCTTCAATTTAAAAATTTGAAGATATTTTATTTTTTTTTTAGTCGGATATTTCCATTGCCACTGTACTTACCCTGTTCACAACTAAATATTTTTTAACCGCCCGTTAATTACTTACTGCCTTCCTTCTAAGGCGTACATTCAAATATTTTTAATTTAGTCGACGGGTTATTAAAGAAAAAAATTTCTTTCCAAGTTTGCATTCCTCAAATTTTTGTTAAAAAAATTAATATCTCGTAAACTCTACATTTTAGGAATAGGGTTTATTACACAAAGTAGAGAAGTTGTATAATCAAAATACGGAGACATATACAGGGTATTCCGTTTAAATTAAGCAAGTTGTTATCAACTTAAGGTACAACCGGAAGTTATAGAACTGTCAAAATATTTTACTTGCTGAGAACCCCCGTGTATTTGCTACACGTACAAAAGTTTAAAGAATAGTGCCAGTAGATTCTGAGGCATGCATTGTGTAAACTTCTGGATGGACACACTGTATGTATTATATGTACGTTAGAAGTGCACAGTAAAATATATTTTTAGTTTTTTTTTACAATAACTAAGTATATATTGAATCTCTGTTCTTAAGTTTTCTTCTTTTCTACTCAATATTAAACTTTTTCTATAACACTTTGCCTCGGTATCTGTTTCTGCATTGTTTAAAAACATCGATGAGTATAACAGAACAAGATTACATACTTTTGTGCCTATCCATCTTCAAAATTAATTTAAAAAGATACATATTTTCAGTCATATAAGCAGTTATACAAGGTGTTACGAAATTACGTTACGATACAGCTGTTTTATATATTCGAAAATATTCACAAATTGATAAAATATTAAAAAATTGAGTATAAATAAGTGAGTTATAATTGTTAAAAAAAATCGTATGTGGCCTTAGGTCTGGCGAACGAGGTAGCTAAGGAAGTAGACCGACCAGATATGATATATTCTTTATCAAATGAATAAAAATTAAATTTGTGTAAATATTTTTTTATTATATTTTTTGGATATTTAAAACTGCTGTATCTCGAAAAATATTGAAGTGATTAAAAATTATACGGACGCTTTTTGATCAACTTGTACTAGCTTAACATGATCCCACAGTCCGTGTCCGCGAATTTTGTAACATCCTGTATATAGTAATAATAGTTTTACCCCGATTTCAATCACACGGATAAGACCGAGAACCAGAAACATGTGTGGGTGAGGGGGGGCATACTATTTTTAATCTGTAGGCCGCAATAGCGCCTCAGGAACGATTTATGGTAAGTCCTAACTATCATTCAGTGCTGGAATGAGGGAAACCTGGAAAATCTCATTAGTTAGGATATGAAAAAAACATTTTTAAATATAACTTCACTTGTGTCCAATTTTAAATGTAAACTTTGTGTGTTGGAAAGCGCACAATATTTATATACATTGTGTCTAAAGTTATATCTTCACCGTTAACTGGAAGTTTGTTATTACTGGAGCTACAAAGTCGTCAAAAACATCAAAGAGGCATTATTTTTTTGCTAATCCTGTGGATATAAACAAAAAACCAATTGCATATATCATTTTGCAGATATCGATAGTTTATAGTATTGGTGAAAGAGCGGGTGTATTTTGCATAGCTAAGCATTTTAATTTTTGCATTAGTACATTAAAAAAAATATATATTTTTTATCCGAAATATTTTTTCTACGATCATTATGAAAAATATCTTGTTTCTATAAGTAACTAAACTTCTAAGTTGATAATTTTGTCGCTGGTGATCATTGAGTAATAATTAATAACAGCACCTAATTTCTCTTTTAAGCTCTCACAAGTAAAGACAATTTACCTTCTCCTATCTACTGTCGTTGTAAAAAAACCGACGGAGTTTTTCTCGACGAACGTTTTGCTATTAAAACCGATGAGTGCGATTAAAACATTTACTAAGACCCTTTGTCCAGCACCGGAACACAATAATAATATATTCATTCATTATTGACAACTGTGATGGGATTACGATGCTAGAGCACTACATGTTGATAGATATATGCATGTAAGTTTTTTTGTGGTGTTAGACGAAAAGTCTTAAGTAAAACTTAGTAAACTAGATATGTTTGTAGTGGTGAGAAACACACCCTACTGCCATCTTTGGGTCTTTGCTACTATCTGTCTGTCAAATTGACACACAGGTAACGACCTGTTTTTCCGCAGGTGTCATTATAGCAGTGACCTTTATTGTCTTTGAGGAAGAAAATCCTACATTTTTATTTGAAGAAGATACCGAAAACAACTACTTCACGGAAAATGTACCCCGACTGGCGTTGCATTACTCCGGAATCTCCATGGATGTCGCCACATTCTTTACAGACACCAAGTTGTTTTCGGCATCTTCTTAAAATAAAAAAGTTGATATTTTATTTCTATTATAGTATCTCGTAATTACGGGTACTTACATATACCTATTCGTAATGAAATCATTATAACTGAATACATTGGCACTTAACATTTCAAGGATCTTGGTATGGAGCGGTATTTGTAGATAGGAAAATATATTATTTTGTAAATATATTTAATTAAGTACCTATATCTTTTATATGATACTGAAAAACCGCCTGTTGTCTCATCATAAAGGAATATTACAGTTACTAATTTTTTTAAATTATATTAAAAAAGAAGTTAATAAAAGAAGGTAAACAAAGGTAATGAAACCTGCTTAAAAATTTATATATTTATCTTGTACTTTCTTCGATAAATATTTCGGCCATGGTAAAGGGATCATAGAACTTGAAACAATCCCCTTATTTTTCCAGACAGTTTTGTTTATTTTCTACTTTTAGCAGTAGCGACCCGTGAATTTCACTTCAAAGGAGAGGAGGCACAAAAAACTTTAATACATATTTGACATTTTGAAGCAATTTTCGTGTTTTTTAATCTTGCCCGGTAAATGATTCAGGTCAGATACTCCCAATTTTATCCAGTTCTTCTCGCTTCGCAATAATAGACATATAAAACAAAATAATACATTGTTTCATCACAACCACATTACCACCACCTTATAAACGTTTTTGTTAATTTTTGCGAGTAAAAGCTGGCCTACTTTTGCACCCTTTTTGTATCTGAATTAACTTTAACACTGGCTTTGGACGCCCATTATTTTTAAATCCACTTTTTACAGTAAACGTGAGTTACTAATATCAAGCTCTTTTACATATGCCACACACCCTCATTTTCTTTATATATTGACGGTTTGCTACATGATTACCTAATAAATAATTAAAATATGCAAATTAATGAGATCAAGTTAATGCCGGAGATTTCATTAAGAAAAAGTACTGCATTTAATTATCCAGCTGACTTCGTTGGCAACCCATTATTTCTGCTTAAGAATAGCAAATTAAATTAAGAGAAGTGAATAATTTTGCCTTCTGTTCCAAATTCACTGGAATTACTTGGAAACTTATCCGCTTTTTTGTCAGAGAATGTATAAAAATATAATGAAATTATATGTAATGCGATCCATTAGCAAAAAAGTGTATGCTTTGTTTTACATGTTTAGTTGAATACCTACTCAATGGCTTGTAAAATGGAATACATAATGTATTTCTTATTGTTTTTAAATATAATATAGAGTTCCTTTGAAATGTGAGACTGAATGATATCTTATCTTATCTTTGTCAATAAGGTAGGGATTGTGTGAATATCCTTCTGCCATTAGATAATCAATTTTGGATTTTGGAGATAATCAAGATATTATTATGGGCCCATTATGATGGCTAATTTGAGATAGATGCATCTAAGCACACACAAACATATATGCTACACGATTTGAATAAAGTTCATTCACTTTTTATTCATGCAACTGACATGGATCAAAGTCGTTTCTTGTATCCAATTTTCTAAAGTTTCCTGTGTCTTCAATTATCAATCCGTAGGCTTCTATGCTTCATTGCTCTTCTGCCTCCATTTTCTTTCCATGTTTTCGTAAGACGGCCTCTTCTTTTTCTATGTACTGAAACCCACTCTACCATTTTATTTGGCCATCTATCTTCATTCGTACCACATACGTTGCCATGCTATCTTAAGCTTTTGACTCCAATAGTGTCATTTACAGTGATGTCTATATTAAGTCCTTCTGGTACTTGCCTTTGTCTTATGTGGTATTACTAAGCTACAACCATGTTTCCAAAATTCTATTTCTATTGATACAGTTAATTTTTATTCACTGTTTTCACTACTTAGAGTTTAGAATACAGATTTTTGTAACGGTACAAGATTGTATTGAGGTCGCAACCATATGTTTATAGATTCAGATGGTAGGAATACTGCATACAATAGAATATAAAATATAAAAATTGATAAAATATAGCAATAATGGAAAAAAGGAAGAAATTCATCAATTTCATTTAACTTTATTAAGCCAAACTATATTTGAAAACTTAAAATATAATCTTAAAAATAAATGCACTCATATTTCAGACACATAATAATAAAACAAAACAGGGATAATGCAATAGGTTTGTACATTAAGTAGATTATAAGTAATATTCCTATTAATATTTTTATCAGAAGGAAGATAAACAGGGCATTTTATCTGAGTCTTGGTTATCGAGATCTGGTAATATATTAGTTTGAGAAGAAGTGTTTTACATACCAGATTTTTTTTTGTTTATTTAAAAAATAAAGTATCTGCCATTTTTTGAGACGTAATTCAAATTCATTATTTGAAATAGGACACCATGTATATTATTTCTTTTTTTGAATAGCTTACTATTTCATTATTTAGGTGCCCCTAGACCCAAAGTAGATGTTTTTAACATATTTATCTACGTCTGTTAAAATTTGTACAAAACATTTAAATGTATTTTTTAAACATCCGAAATTAATAATAGTTATTTTTTTTTTGTTTATTTCAGCCTCAAGAATTTTTTATTCAAGTGTTAAGAATACTGTTAGAACATATACTATAACATATACGTACTAATAGAATATCAATATATGTTTTATATAGCGCTGCATAAATGAACTTTTGATAAAAATGTTAAATGCTTTGAAGGTATCAGTGTTTATTAGAAAAGCCTTTCTATTACCGACAGTTGAACACAACGAAAACTTAGTAACAGCTCCACGTCCAATTGCATTGCTTACTTTTTAACATTCAGGGGCACGTTGTCTTTTTAGAAATACATGTAAATTTTACTGTCAATTATTTCTTGGTTGATAGCTTTATCTCCATAACTATTAGTAATAGCAAACGCACTGTTTTAAATTGTACTTCACATAGATATTAGTCATTGAGTAATTGTAACACATGAAGTGAATTAAAAACATCTCTTTGTTTCAGCCAACTGTCTTCCAATTTTTCTGGCTAATGATGAGCTGAGGGTCCGCCGAATAAAGTGCAATGCGTCACTCTTATGTTATTGCGAAACAGGCAACTCTACAAATCGTTCCGAACTTATGACTACCGTAAGTTTTTAATGCATTTTACTACACTAAGTATAACCCTTTTTACTTTCACAAATGTTTAAAAAGCAATAAGTCTGTTACATATTTTTTCATGTTTTAAACTTCGATATAAACTCTTTTTCAAGAGATATATAAACCTAAATATTAACTTAGTAGCTTCTATATCTTAATATGCACATGACAATGCGTTATTACCGTGCAATTTTTGCCACGATAATTTTATGTGCAAAACTTAGTACACATCCATCCAGTGATTGTGTACAAAGGTTTGATGAGTGCGATGAACAGGTATGTAAGGTGCGAATTTTAAAAGTCGCAATTTGTAAAAGTAACAGTATTAGTACGTGGACGGGCCGTAACTCGGTCATTTAAAATGTTAAGGCGTGTAGAATTACAAGGGGCACATATAAAGTTATTTTAAATTAAACAGGGTGCACCACATAAGTGCGATCAGGGGCGGACCGTGAATTTTGGGGGCCTGGGCTAATAATATTTAAGGGCCTAGGAAACTAACTGTCATTTTATTCGATTTAAAATCGAACGCTTTCATTCCCTTCATATTGCAACGACTAGAAATCGTAGCAAGGTCGGTGCCGGTCATGGGCGCGCGCACGTTTTCCCTGCTACATTACACTATATCACTTTCAATTAATTGCATTCAACCAATGTAGAGTAAATATTAGAATCACATAAAACTCGATTTCAAGCTTTAAGTACCAAAACAGTAGAAAGCTCACCCAAATCCCAATACCCAAATCGTGATACGCACCTGAAATCTATTCAGGTGGTGGATGAAAATAATAAGAGACAGACAGCATTTTCAATGAGTTGAACAGAGACGTTCTATATATCCGGTACCTATTTTGGGCGGCGTTGCTGCTTTTTTAAGAAAACAGCTCGAGAAATGAGTAAATATAAAATTTAGTCAGTAAAGAAAATATTTTCGCAGTTGACAGAAAAACGGGAAACAACCCGGCCTGAGCGATTTGTGTGCACAATATTATATCATAATATAGTAATAGAACTAATAGTACATACAATAGGTATTGTATGTACCAATACAATGAATGTGAGTGGATGTATATAAAGCTTTCTGTGCGCCCTTCCATGATTCACATAATGATATTATAATGATCTTTAATGATAATCGTAAAAATAAATAATATTTATATAGTATTGTCGAATTAGATAGACAAATTTGAGAAGTATGACAACAATGTAGAGCGATGTTTGTTGATGTTTGCCGACGATCAAACCCTTTCATCCATAAATTCCTTGTTTCACCCACTATCCCACAACCCACAATCAAACCCTTTTAGATCAACTTAGTTCTAGTCCTATTATAGTCCATGACTTTTAGCTTGTAGCGTCTACATCTCGTCTCTTATTGCTTCTGTCCTGCATCAGTTGCGTTCCATTTTTCTTCCGAAACTCATCACGTTTTATGGGGCGATGGAATTTTGCGAACTATAGGTAATTTATCTCGAAAATTTTAAAAGGCTGTATATTTTTCATATTCTGATAGTGCAAGCAATACCACATTCGGTAATGTGGTATTGCTTTCGCATATTGATACACGGATATTCTACAGTTTCTCAGTAATAACGGAAAAATTAAATAATGCGTTTTTTATAACTTGGGGGTGTTAGTTTCACACCTAATGTTAAAATTTATTTTAATTATAGATATGTTAAAATTTAAATAAAATTAGAATAATATATTATTGTGTGAAAAAATTCATCATATTTTTTTGACGTAAGTAAATTTAGTTATTACTTCTTTCTATGTTGCCATAAGGTGGTATGTTGCTATGGCGAGTATTTTTTTCATAGGATTATATTAAACGAATTGCATATGAAGAATTACTATTGAAGACAATTATGCAAAATAGAATAGTGAGTGTATTTGGAACAGGTTATATCGTAGGCGATCCTTAAGTTTTAAGCCTGTTTAAGGTAAGATAGAAAAATAAATTGAACGAGGTGGTCAACTTCGAGTATATTTTGCGAAATTTAAGTTTCATGTTAATCTTTTTAAATTTTATTAATGTAAGGTAACTGTTTGTCTATTGTCGTAAATTGTAGTTTTGTTTATTTATATCCTTTATAGTTTTTTTTGTATTTGATTTTAAATTTACTATTCAAATAAATTTTAACATTAGGTGCAAAACTAACCCTCCAGCACAGTCACATAGTTATAACAAATTTTAACCCGTTATTACTGATGACTGCAGAATATATAACATTAGTACCTAAATGTGGTATCGCCTGAAAGATTTTTTATTGCGCTTGTGTGCTATTTAAAATTATCGAGAAAAATAATAATTCTCTACATGTCATCGTTTTGTAAAACGTGAAGAGTTTTGGAAGAAAAAATTAACCAAACTGATACCCACATCAAGACTGTAAAATTGTAATAGCGTAATAAAAAAGTTAAAAATATTATGAACTATATGAAGTTAGGTACAACCTCAGATATAATCTCTTTTTAATATACATTGGTCATTATCGTAAAAACGTCTGAAATAAGGTATAAGGGATGCTAATAAAAGTGGCCCAAGAATTATAAGAGCAAATCAAAATGCAAAAATATACAGGGTGTGTCATTAAAAAAAAGAACTTTGTATTTCCACCCTTATGTGGACCATTCTGTATAATTATTGTTAATGATATTAAAATGTGCCCCTTGTCATTCTATACACTTTTTTCTAACATTTTAAATAATCGACTCCAGTTACTAAAGACTCATCCTGTATATTTGTAATAATTTTATCGACTACAGACCAGGTGAGTTTATTATTACATCAGTAGATAGGAGCAATCAAGATACAATCACTGAATGTGATATTAGAGAGGATCCGTTTAGAGATCGTTCTGCGTGAAGCAAGTCTATTATAAGTCTCCAATTGTTAAATTAATGATGGGGCCATAGCCCATACAATATATAAAATATATGATGAAAATTAATTCAAAATGAAAAATAACTATCCTGGAAAATGACCAATAATTTAATGAATATATTCATTTTGAAGGGGAGGCTCGTTATTAATAGTTATGTTTTTTAAAGGTAAAATATCAAATTAAAGAGAAGTATAAAAATACTCGGAATACGTTGGTTTAAACACAAATTCTCTATAATAACTCTATGTGAATCATTTGCTCGTTTTTAAGAAGGAATAAATAAGTATTACATAATTTTCATGAACATGATATTGTCAATTAAATGAAACTGTCGTTGGCAATCAGTTAATGAATTAGATAGTTACATTTCACATTAGGTTATTATTCTATTCGCTTGAAAGCTTTCTCTGATGCATTTTTAAAACCTATTGTCTACGCCGGTGAAGAACTAATTGAATTTCTAGTAATTAGATTGCTGAAATTTTATCTTCCTATTAACCAGAATGGACAAATGACCACTACATTTAACCTAAAATGTGTCCTGGTTTGTTGGATTGTTTTTGTATAAAAATCTCGTAAGTATATTTTTACATTTGAAAATGGCAAAATCTAACAAATTGAATATGCACCGTTTTACTTTTCTTATAAAGTTTATATTTTACTCAAGCTTAAAATAAATGTAGAATTAGATAATGTAGTTGATCATGTACAGGGTGGGCAAATAAGAGAGAACGCCGGCTGTATCTCGGAAACCGCTTATCGGAGAATTTCCGGAAAAAAATTTTAATGGTAAATATAGCCAAGAGATGTCGCTGGAAATTATTTTCAAGTTCCTGAAATGACCGCTAGGGGGCATAACATCCATGGCCAAATAGAAAAATGAACTTTTCTCGAAAATTTGCCTAATAAAGTAGTACCGGAAGTAAGTAAATATTAATCTAGAGGAAATTTGAAACTTTTTCGTGCAACTAATTTTTTTCTATCTTTTAGAATAAAGTGGTGGGGGGGCGTCAAACTTTTTTTCCTTTAAACGTTAATAACTCTGCTCAGGATAAACCGAATCTAACAAACTTAGTCTCATTAGAAAGAGCTATTTTTTACGCATATTTAGACTCATGAAAGCTGGTTTTGTTACTTTTATTATAGCCGCTAGAGGGCGCTGTCTGCCAACATAACAAATATGGCGGATTTTCTAGAAAATTTCAAACGGCAAGGTATATTTATTGTCACATATATATATAAAGGACAATAATCCCTAAAATTCAGTGAAAACCGCAGCTTTCTATCTCATTCATAGCGGAAGATATTACCAAAGAATTGCCACTGGAGATTTGTGATGTAGCCCTGTAGCCTTTGTGATGCACCTTAGCATTCAAAATCGACTCGTGGTAGCCTATTATTACTAAAATATAAGAAAAAAAACTGTTGCGGAACTAAAAAGTCGTTAATGCTTGTAATTTTTTAAAAAAATGTGATATGAGATAAAAGTAAAAGTTTAAAAGTATAAAAAAATTAAACAAATTTAAACTGATGCGGCAAATGCTGACTTTGTAAATGTATTCTTTATGAAATAATGTGGTGATCCTGAAAACGACTGATTTATTTGAAGACGTGATGTTCAAGGGCCTCTTAAATGTTCAGAATGTTCAAAATGTCGCCCATCGTTTTCAATACACAGTTCCAACCGTTCTTGTGTAGATGAAACTGCAGTTTCCACGTCTGGCACGGGAATACACACGCCCCCACACGCCTAAATAAAACGCCCCCATAAAATAAAAAATAAATCCCCTCATAATAAAACCCCCAAAAAATAAAAAAAATAAAACGCCTAAATAAAACGCCCCCACACGCCTAAATAAAAGTCCATACAGGTCAAATCGGGGATATATAGAATAGATAGATGTAATAAATTTCCATTTTCAACTTGTTTAATATAATACCTAGCCGGGTTTCCACTACCCAAGAACAGTTGTAACTGTGTATTCAAAACGATGGGCGATATTTTGAATATTTGAGAGGCCATTGAGCATCACGTCCCCAAATAAATCAATCGTTTTCAGGACCATCGCATTATTTCATAAAGAATTCATTTACAAAGTCAGCTTTTGTCGCATCAGTTTAAATTTGTCTCAAATTTTTATAATTTTTACTTTTATCTCTTATATTTTTTGAAAAAATTACAAGCACTAACGATTTTTCAGTTCCGCAACAGTTTTTTTTTCTTATATTTTATTAATAAAAGATTATCACGAGTCAATTTTAAATGCTAAGGTGAAAGGCTACATCACAAATCTCCAGTTGCAATTCTTTTGGTAATATCTTCCGTTAGAAATGAGATAGAAAGCTGCGGTTTTCACTGAATTTTAGGGATTGTTGTCCTTTATTTAAATATGTGACAATAAATATATGGTGCCATTTGAAATTTTCTAGAAAATCCGATATATTTATTATGTTGGCAGACAGCGCCCTCTAGCGGCTATAATAAAAGTAACAAAACCAGCTTTCATGACTCTAAATATGCATTAAAAAAAGCCCTTTCTAATGAGATTGAGTTTGTTAAATTCAGTTTATCCTGAGCCGAGTTATTAACGTTTAAAGGAAAGAAAGTGTGACACCCCCCCACCACTTTATTCTAAAAGGTAGAAAAAAATGAGTTGCACGAAAAAGTTTTAAATTTCCTCTAGATTAATATTTACTTATTTCCGGTACTACGTTATTAGGCAAATTTTCGAGAAAAGTTCATTTTTCTGGTTGACCATGGATGTTATGCCCCCTAGCGGTCATTTTCTGAACTTGAAAATAATTTCCAGCGACATTAAACGGCCATATTTACTATTAAAATTTTTTCCCGGAAATTCTCCGATAAGCGGTTTCCGAGATACAGCCGGCGTTCTCTCTTATTTGCCCACCCTGTACACCAGAATTTTCTTCTCACAATTTTTTTTTGTATTGGTTATTTTTTGACTAAATAAAAACATACAATACAAGTTTTCTTGTATCTAGTCACTGATAAAGTTGCATACGAAGTGTTCAGTACTTAACAATGGAATCATTCATGGTATCCTCATGGATACTGAATTTATATATATTTTTATAATAGGGGGTTCAGTTCTTTAGAAACCTTAACTAAATTAATAAATCAAAATCAATAAGTAAAAGTAATCAAGAAATTTCTGCACATTTGTATTTAAACCGTAATATATTTCTCAATAGTATAAACTCGTCTTATTATAATCAAACATCCCCAAACCGGGGTGGTCCTTCGAATACAATATATATAATTCACGTTAACACGAAGTATTACGAGTATATGATGCGCCACTCACAACCGCAATTTTATTTACAGCGGCCCTTGGGCCACTTGAAGTTGGACAGCCATATATACTATAAATTTCGATTTAATAGCTATTTACCTAACAAGTGCGGAAAATAAATTTTTCCGCACGAGTCTGCCGTTCACCGAACGACGCGTAGCGGAGTTCGGTGAAGCAGACGAGTGCAGAGAAATACATTTTCCGCAAATGTTAGGTACAATAGTTTTTCTACAGACGTGCGGAAATAAGTATATATAATTCGTAATAATTTAATAACTTTTAATAACTATGGCAAACATTAACAATACATAGTAAACAACAAAGAATAAAATTATTCTTTGTTATAATTAACATGGTAGGTAACCGAAAACTGGCAATTATAAGCATTATTAATTAAACTGGGAGCATTTTGATGGTGAGCTTCGTTAGCAATAATGTTGACACTTTTTCTTCTCAACTTGTCATGCTGGTGCTGTTTCACTAGTTCATTGTTGTCAGCAATAGCATCAATTTCACACGCGAAACTTGTAGAAGGTAAGGGCGAAGGCGGAGGTACACTTTCCTCGAAATTTTCTCCTTTAGAATATAGAATTTGGTTGGCTATTCGTTTTTTGTTCCCCATGGATTCGTCCACATATGATTCTGCAACTTTCGTCGATTGCCATCCCCCGAGACGTTTCAAATTAGTAATATCCACTCCAGCGTCAGCCAACATGGTAGCCGAAGAGCGTCTATAACAATGTCCAGTAAAGCTCTCTGGATTTGGAAGTTTCAAAAAAGCAGCCACATCGGATGGCATCTTACCAAACTTATTAATGCCAACAGTTTGAATAGTACATGTACCTTTTTGGAAATTAACAAAAAACCTTTGATGCGGTGTACTTTTGGGACGCAGAGACATGTACTTCTCGATTAAATTAAGATTTTTTTCTCCAGTTATTACAAAGCTTCTACTCTGGTGAGTCTTGCTATCCGATATTTTCACCAAAAATAAATCTCCTTGTTCGACTACGTTTTCACACAACAGATAAGTCAATTCTTCGCGCCTACAGGCTCCAGCGATTCCAATGATAGTTGCGACTTTGATTAGTAAATAAGTATCGTCAGGCGCAACGCTTAAAAATTTTTCAATATGTTCCTGATTTAACACTTTAGACTTTTTTGGTCTAAAACCTATCATTTTCTTTTTTAAAAAAGCAATAAATTTAAAATGCCTGCTAATATCAACGTTTTTCTTAATTTTTAGTATAGATTTCACCATTGAGTACTTGGACCACATTGTAGAAGGTTGAAAATTCTTTGAAATTTCTTGAAAGTAAACTAAAAGTACCTCTTCTTTACTGATGTTCGTTATTTTCTTGTTGATGCACCATTTGACGAACTTTTCGTATTCTTGAATGTACCTGACTTTGAATTTTTCTGGAAGCAAATTCATATCTACTTCTTTTGCTGCGCTCAAAATATATTCTGGAACCCCGTCTTCCATGGCCAGATTGTCAAATTCACCTTCAATCATTCTAATAATGCAGAATTACGAAAAATACACACTTTTAAAAAGCAATTAATCACAAATAAATAATAATAATATCGAAATGTCAGTTTGTTGATTTCTAATGATTGTGCGTCCTTAGTAACTTGGAAACCTGGTAGCTAAGCAAGACGAAATGCATTAAGCCTGTTACACACTCTGAGATACATATCAGAGACGGTCAATTAATGAATTAATAAATAATAAATAATTATTTTTGCTGCAGTCCATGTTGGTACAAAATATTGTTATAATTTCCTGTTATCTCCATTCACGTTGAGATATGCATTGATATGTGTATCGCGACAAACAACGATGCGTGTATAGTAATTTTCAATATTACGTGCGGAAAAATATTTCTGCACTAGTGCGAAAATTTTTTCCGAACTAGTGCGGGAAAATCAATTTTCTGCACGAAAATCAGTGCGGAAAATCGGGTTTTCCGCACGGCTATAGAAAAACATATTTACTTGAGATAATCCATTTTTCAGCAATTAGTGGAGAATAAATGTGACGGGGGCCAGTGGACCTGCTCACCCCCTAAGGAGTGCTGCAAACAGGGTTGCTGTTTTCTTTTTTCGACGTCTATTTATAAAGGACCGTCTTCGAACTCTCTTCAACCAGGATCCGTGTTCAACCCCTTATTTCTAGGTCACTGGTAAGTTTCTTGTTTTTCCAAAGCTTAATAACGACTTCAATTAAATGCATTCTCTACAACTTACAGATGATGTTAACGTTTTAATAACTGAGCTGCTTATATTACAGAAAAATCGACTTTAATAAATACCTGTCTATTTCCAGTATGGCAAATTTATTGTTATTTTCTGGTATATGTATTAGAGGGGACAATGAAAAGTTTGGTTTTTGTAATGAGTGAACATAAATGTATATCGTTTTCTCTTAGTGTAATTATATTGTTTATTATTAAAAATAAAGGTTATAAAGTTTAGCGAAAAACCGACGATAAAATAATTTACTTGTTATGTTTTTGTTATATTTACTAAGTTAATATTCTTGAATGCAAAAAGTATTTTGGTCTACTTTTCTGACAATTATTAGAATTTCTTTCAAAAAAAGAATACATTTTCTGAACCCAAAAAAAAAAAATGAATATTCAAATTTTCTGTTTTACTTAAAAGTAGGAATATTATATGTTCGAAATATCATAGAAAAAAAGTCTTGCTAATGTATTTATTTGTGGTATTGTTTAATTACTCTTATTTATTTGGGTATTATGCCACCACTGAAAAATACAAAAATTTTATAATCAACCTCTGATCCGTCGGCGCAGAGGTTGATTATTAATTTTTTATATTTTTCAGAGGTGTCATAATACCCAAATAAATAAGAGAAATTGAACTTGATTGTGTTACACCTATATTAAATTACCTTAGTGCTTATAGCTAGTATATATTATTGCCCCTAACTAATGAGGTTTTCCAGATTTCCCTTATTCCAGCATTGAATAATGGTTAGGGGGTACCAACTTAAGTCGTTCCTGAGGCACAAGTGTAGCCCGCAAAATAATAATGTGCCGCCCCCTCTCGCACACAAGTTTCAGACTTTCGGGCTAATGAATGAGGGGTAGAGATAAATCATTATTATATACCTATAAGTACTGAGAACCTAGTAAATCATATGTTTATGTTTTTTGATAGCTAATAACGTATTTTTCCATCTTATAATACATTCATATTTATTACTGATGAATATTTATAGAAAAATATGATCATTAGGAAGAAACTGAGATTTTGTTCTAGTGGTATTACCATATAGTGAGGCTGAGATAATTAACAGGGTTAAATATAAATTAAATAGACTTACCCATTAGGGTGGACCGAAAAATAAAAAACATAAAATTGGATTTGAAACAGCAACAAAAATAATTCTTATTTACAGTTTTTTGATTGTGTGATATCTGTTGCCTATCATGACTCAAAGAATACAAAAAATATGGAAAAACGAAATTTTTATTTTGATTTGGAATACCACCCACCAAAGCTGTGGGTTTTATATAACAAAGATACATTTTATTTACAACTTTTTCCATGTGATATGTCTTCTGCCCTCTACCGCGACTCAAATATATTGAATGTTAACGAGATAGCCAATTTGGAGCAGTTATTTGTCTGTTTATTAAATAAACAACCCAGAATTCATCACGGGGATGTGACTGCTCATCGAGTTCCATAACAATATTGAGAATGTCTCTCATGTTATTATACCGACTTAAGTAAATCGTTTTCCATATATGCTTTGATCCATTTGTACAAGATGGATTACACTTAATAATGAACCTCATTCCATGTGACTGAAAACAGAATCAGGAACTGAAACGAGAATCAAGTTTTTACAGTGAACCAAATCAATAAATATCTAATGTACAAAAACATATAAACATACCTATATATTTTCTATTTTAGTGGTAAAAATCACTTTATAATGATTTAATAATGAAAGTACAATATTTCAGAATTGCTAAAATTCAGGGTCTAAGAAAATAAAACTACTCTATCATTGGTCAAACTGTTATTAACATCTTTACCGGCTACGGATTTTTTTAAACCCGTCATATAAAGTATTTTTTCCATTAAATAACTAATTACATGAACCGTGAAAACTAATATAACTCTAGAGAAAACTGTAATAAGGTGATTATGTTTTAAATCACGTCTTTGTAAAAACTTTCACGATCGTATTATTATTGCATCTTATAAAAATGTAGAATTTAGCACCAAATTATCTAATGCCTACGTAAATCTGTTATGCATCATTATATAATGTACCTACCTAAAGTAGGTACATTGTTAATACGGTCGCTGTACTTAAATAAGTTTTACTAGGAAGTATAGCTTGGAAAATAGATTTCGCATTTCATGTATATAATTCATTACTTAATAGAAAAAACATATTACTGGCGTCTTGTTGATGCATTTCATTATAAAAATCTGAAACCTTAATAAATAATCTAAGACAAAAATATTGTTATTCTATAGCATTTCTAGTAAGAGTTTGTAACTTTACAAACATATCTCCATTGAGCAACACTAAATGCCCTGACAACCTTTAGTTTACGAAATTTCAATTCAGCTGAAGGGATTTTAGAACTTGTTAAACTATTCATTTATAATGAATTCATATAATCAGTGATACTAATGAAGTAGTAAACATACATATTTGTGGGTTTTAAATAAACACTGTTATATCTAGAAATAAAGCACTTATATTAATCATTTACACTTTTTCCTATGATAATGTATCACGAATCTGCAGAAAGTCATATTGCAAGTGTTAAAACGAATTGGAAGCAGTGGAAAATAGTGTTTTTAAATTATCACATCGCCTTTTACTTACTTGAATTCGGTAAGATAATTTTGTTCTTTTAATAAAAAAGGAAATTACATTTTCAAAATAAGTTTACACAATTGACTCTTTGCTCAATCGTTATCGTTATCGTTTGGTTTTATAACCAAAATCTTGATAAGAACTGTTTTTAAATATTTTATAATTCTGACTAAAGAAAATGAAAATAAAGAAAATATAAATGAAAAATCAAGGGGAATATTTCTAATAGGTATTTCCAATCACACCACTCAATCCAAAGACAGTGAGGGAAATTAAAATTTTAAATAGGGCCAAGTTTCACATAGAGCTTTAGATATTGTTAATATTTCTCTACAGATGTTATTTATCAATTTGGAAGTTCCGTACTTATAGTTTTTGAGAAATTGCATGCTAAATTTAAAGCATTTTAAGGAGTACTTTCTTACTGTCAATGGATAAAATGTTTGAATAAGTAACGACCATCTCCTGCTTGCTATAAGGTCACATACATTTTCCGTAAACATTTTGTACTTTCTGGGACCATTGTGAACTGATTTGGCAGCATTTATTGAGATATGTATATTTGATTTTGCTCCACGCAAATACATTTAAGGAAGATTAATAAAAGCTGTACAAATGAGCCTTTATTTAAAATCTTTATTACTACAGTAACTACATCAGTAAATTATAAAATGATTAAAACACATTTCCTCAAAAAAATATTCTTTCAAATTTAACATAAAATAGCTCGGTACCTCAAGGGGATTTAGTAATTTGATTTGATAATTAGATAAAGCCATTTGCTGCTTGTCCATCTTATCCCTTAAAGCTTTATAGTAGATTCCACAATCGTTGGGTTGAGAGTATCCTCCTCGAAAAAGAACCGCCCATTAAGTTTTAACCAAGTCGCACTGCTTACGTAAAACATTTTAAATCTTCTTTCTTCTATAAAGGTACTTTTGGCTTGCCGTGACCGCAACAGTAGCCGGGATTCTCTGTGCCTGTTCTTTGTGGAGAAAACACAGCCAGGGAAACCTTTGCTGCACTGATTCCGGAAGGGACGAGAGAACCTCCGAACCGGATTCTAATGGCTCGTGCTATGCACCTCCACAGTACAGCCGCTGTAATAGCTTTCATCAGGCACCACCACCATATTCAGAGGTATAACAATCAACATTTCGTTTTATATCTCTAGCACATGTTGTAAAGATAAGAATTAAATTGTCCGTGGAAGTAGGTTTGTTAATTTTAATTAAGAGAAAGAGGAAATTTATGATGCATAGATCAAGAAGTTGTTTCGTTTCTACTTGATTTATTTACAACAGTTTTTATGGCGTTCGTATTAAACTAAAAAAACCGAAATTCTTCTAAATTTGAAGAAAAGGTTGTATATATAAGATTTCGGAAATGTAATGTAGCTATCTGGGCCAGTGTGCACCGCACTGTTCTGATCGGCATTTGGCAGCTTATGCGTAAGGTTACTCAAAATATTTGACGAATTATTTAACTGATTTTAAACCATAGGTTCGCAAAGAGGTACTTTAAATGATAGAATTAAAGTTTGCAGAATATAATGTGGTTTTAGATGTGAAAAGATATTGAGAGCCTGTAAGTACTGTTGATAAGGAATTATTTTACAGGGATCTTTAATATAAATTTTCAATAATTTTTATAAATAAAATGATATAGTAAGTATTGACCTTGCTAGGTATTATTATTGATATCTATGGTATATCAAAATTCACATGCACCTAAATAAGGAAGATTAATATCACTAATACCTTGGAATTAAGTTGTGATGTGAAATAATTTTTTTAAGACTTTGTTCATGATCTTGAGTCTTTTACTAGCCTTTCCGTTATTACTTACTATATATCTGAATTTATGAAAACCTCTTCAATATATATTACTTCCATTCACGAAGTGTTGAAAAATATCCTGTTCAAAGGATGACAAACCTTTGAAGCTTCTCTTTGAACAAATAAAATGTATTAGGAGTATCCATTTATTGTAATTCTGTTTGAATTGAATTTCAGGTGACCTCCAAGCCTGACCTATATCCGTTAGTAATTAGTTACAATGCCGAACCGGTAAAAAGTAACAATGGCTCCACGGGATATTTGATGGTGCAGTATTTTAGAAATTTCATTGTTAGGCCTGTAGGTAAGTATTTCTAACGTCATTTTATCTCTATTCTCTTTGACTGGCACTCTTTATTATAATCGTTATAATTTTATGCTAGTTATCAGTTTTCATGTTCTAGTTAAAGTTTTGACATGTACCTATCTAATGGTCAACATTAACAGAGTGTGTCAGATATAAAAAAAATAAAATAAATATATTGAAGATAAGAACATAGACACGATAAAATCAAGCAGTGGTATCTGGTAAAAAACAATAATTGATAATCTGACTGAAGAAAGTCCACACAGGAAGTCAAGACCACTGAATTAAAGGAAGTTCTTTCCTTTAATTCAGTGGTCTGAACCTTATAAAGCAGCTTACTGTTGTATTGTGTCTTGCATATATCTAAGGCGCAAACACGGGGGACGGCTTATTATTTGAACGAATGCGAAGACAAAACTAATCAATACTTATTTTCTGCTTCTCTGTAATTGTAAAAGTCAGTGGCGGCCGCTTGGCCGCGCGCCCCTCCTCCAAAAATACCAAAAAAATCCTTATTATTATCATTATTGTAAATTAAATGCAAATGTTAAAACATGTTTATTGTGGTACAAAACTATTATTAGGAAGGGCTCGAGAGCCTTAAGCTATCGTACTTATAATGTACACAGTCCACATTACTGCATCACCACAGCGCACTGCACAGTGAGCAAAGCCTGGCAAAGCATCATAGCTTCGTGGCCGCATTTTGAGTCGCGGCCCCGGTAACTATGGCAACCGACCCGATCTCCTTTTCGACTAGACTCGTTAGATACTTTCCATATGCTTATATTATGCAGATTTGGCCGCAATTATTTAGCGGCCCTATGCAAACATTATTAAACATTATAACATATTTTAAACACATTATATATTTTTAACATTATTAAAATACTTATTTAAGTTTTGTGAAAAGACAATTTTATATATTACTTAACATGAATATTGTTAGTAGTATAATTAGAGCTAATTTTGCAAATCTTCCACTGGAAGATAAAGTACAAATAAAAGAATTGGGAGTTGCCTATCCAATAAATAATTTTGTTGAAAAAGTTATGGAAAATTTATTTCTATGAAAAATCCTTAGAGGTGATTTCAATTTTAGAAAGTGAGTGTACCCGTGTATAAATAACTGTATGAAGTTTGTTTACCTACGTAATAATTTAATGTGTCGTTTGATAACTATAAATTGAATAACTAAAATACTTTTGAGTTTATGATTGTGCCATATCGTTTTTAATTAACAGATATCTAAAAACTAAAAATATATTTATGTTCCTGCTTCTTGAATTCTCGTTTGCAGCTTTTTGAAGGCAACGTATATGTAAATTTTTTGATATCTGAATATTAATTACCTATTTAAATATTGTTTTAAACAATTTTTGTCGAGATTTCCGTACGATTAAAAGATATTTGTGTAACGAAAGTTATTTTTTCACGTATTAAAAAGGAGGATATTTGTTTAACGAAATTTATTTTTTTAAGCTATTTTTGCTCTGCGAATTCTAATTTATAATTTTAAGGGGTTTGACCTTGAAATACGCAAAATTTTCGCCTACGTCGCATTTTTTTATTTCTGCGCCCCCCCATATCCAAATCTCACCAGCCGCCACTGGTAAAAGTTATTTAATTGCATTTATTTAACTAGATGATGTACCAAGTGTTATTATTTAAGTATTTCTGACAAAATCGGTATATTTATCATATTTTTCTGCCATTGAAGAAGTACGATCCAAGTTCACTAATAGTCTGAAATATAGTAAGAAAAATAAGAGGAAGTAAAACACAATGTACCTACACTATTAATCAGTACCTACACTAAAAATAATCTCTGCTAGAAGTTACATATAAAATTAGTTATTAAAGTTATGTTATGTTAGTTATGAAGTTAAATTAAGTTATGTTATGAAATGAAGTTACGAAATTCGTTTCAATACATATATTTCAATGATTGATGTAGGAAAACCAAAGTAGTCGTAGTAATTTTTAATTAATAAAACGAGAAATCTGTAAGTTACAAGACTTTTGTACCAGTTCTCTACGGATTTTTTTTATTATATTTGCCAAACTTCATATAAATAAAACTGGATCGACTTTTACTAATTTTGATTTTTCCGTCGTCTTTCCATGTTCATCTTTGTTGTCAGGGAAAGAAATATTATTTTGTAAACCAGAAAAGTTTTACAGGTATTTCTTATGATTTGCATGAAAAATTATTTGTTGTTTAAAATAATAAATAGCGAACATCCTTTTTCATATATAATCTTAGTTCAATTCATATGAATATAATGATGCTTATTTTTATACCTGGAAATCTTTTCCTTACCAGTATTTGTATTTTCAGGATCCTTATCTGCCACAAGCACAATAGACTCTCTAAGTTCAAGCTTTCTATGCAACGCTGCTAATGAGGTAACTTAAACTACACTATTCCTTAATGACTTTTTTATTTGAGAAAGATCTTCCATTTGGTTTTTGCCTAGTAAAGCAAATTGGAAGACTCTTGAAACTTACGAATATTTTCGCTCCACCTAGAGATAGGCGTGGTAATAGATATCTATACGTATAGTGATTTATTTTTATCCTTCTCTAAATGCGTGGGAAATATCACTAAAAGCAAGAAAAAATTAAATAAAGTACGTTTAATTTTTGAAATCTCGAGTTACTCGTTGGAAAACTATAAGCCAGTTTTCCAGTGATGATTCTGGAAAAAGATCCATTTTTTTCTACATGTATAATGCTTAAGTACTATTATAGTTAATATTTACATAATAAAAATCTACTTAAGTATATATTCGAGATAAATAATTTTATATTTTAATATAACGTTGAGTGACCATGTTTGGTCACTCAACGAATTTGATCAGTGTACCCAATAACTTTTTAAGGAGCTTCTAGAGATATTTAAAATAGTCGTAGTACCACATTTATAAAACAGTTTTAGTACTCATTTGAACTCGGTTTCATATTTGTTAACAAAATCTACAATCATGTAAATAACAAGTAAATGCTGGATAAATGAGAAGGTGAGGGATAGAGTGGTTCAATGATTTTTGTTACAGAAATTGGTAAACATCTTAAAATATACAGGGTGTCCACCTAGTGCGCGTAAGTCCAATATCTGGGTTAATAAAAGAGATAACTTAATTTTTTTTTCTACAGGGTTGTCTAATATCCCGAGCTGCACAAAATGAAAATATATTTACATATTCAGGGTGTTCAGTTTTTCCTGGACAGGTACCAACTTCGTTTTTCTAAATGGAAATATATATTTTTTATTGCTTTTTCGAACTAAACCCTTGATTTTAGTAGGACTTTCATCAGCCTTCCCTATACCTAACTTAAACTGTTTTTGAAATATTGACGGGTGAATATTGACATTTTTGCAACTTTGACACCCTGTAAAATCTAAACGGTTTGAGATCAAGCAAAACGGTTTGCACATTCCTATCTTAACTTTTTATAAGCTATCGTTTGATACTAATTTCAAATTTATCCAAGAATTAAAAATTTTCCGAAAATTTTGAAAATTTTTAATTCTTGGATAAATTTGAAATTAGTATCAAACGATAGCTTATAAAAAGTTAAGATAGGAATGTGCAAACCGTTTTGCTTGATCTCAAACCGTTTAGATTTTACAGGGTGTCAAAGTTGCAAAAATGTCAATATTCACCCGTCAATATTTCAAAAACAGTTTAAGTTAGGTATAGGGAAGGCTGATGAAAGTCCTACTAAAATCGAGGGTTTAGTTCGAAAAAGCAATAAAAAATATATATTTCCATTTAGAAAAACGAAGTTGGTACCTGTCCAGGAAAAACTGAACACCCTGAATATGTAAATATATTTTCATTTTGTGCAGCTCGGGATATTAGACAACCCTGTAGAAAAAAAAAATAAGTTATCTCTTTTATTAACCCAGATATTGGACTTACGCGCACTAGGTGGACACCTTGTATGTTATGATATTGAGCGGGGCATAATTTTAGACTACCATAACGCCACCATGTACAGGGTGTCCAAAATAAGATCCTCTATCCCCTTATCTCAGAAAGTATAAAAGGTAGAGAAAAAAGTTAAATACGAAAGTTTTTTGTTTTTACCTGCATTTTTCATTTTTATAACTTTCTTGAATACAGGCTGTTCAGTTTTTCTGATCCAGGCATCAACTTTCTTTTTTTAAATGGGACACCCTATATTCAGTTACGTTTTTGAACTCTTCTTAAAATTCTAGGTCGACATTGTTAAGAGTACCCTATACCTATCATTTACCGTTACGAAGATATTAGCATTTAAAGCAAAAAATCTTTAAAAAACACCTGCTCAAAAAATCTCGGCAAAACAAACAAGGCATCCAAAAAAAAGGTAAATAGGGTTTATTTCGTAGACAATTAAACTCAGAAATTCTTTCTATGAATCGATATTACCTGATTAATATACAAGGTGTTTTTGAGAGATGGCTCAAACATGTATATGTTAAAACTCCAGAAAATCGAAAATCTGGAACAGCCTGTGTATTATTTTATTTTTGGATTCTCTATTAAATTTTAACCTTACTCTATATAACGTTCCCTATTCTTATTTTGCTTAGTTTTCAAGATATTGACGAAAATGTTTGGTGCGCTATTTATAAGAGACACATTTTAGGCCCTGTCTTTCTTGGCCAATATTTAAATGGTCCCAGGTACCTTAGGTAAAATATCAGGAAATGGCATTCATTACAAACTTGCATTTTACCTTTATTGGATGCCGAAGAAGATGCCAATGAGATTATCTATCAGATGGATGGAGTTTCATGCCACAATACTACAGTTGTAAAAAATTTTATTAAGAACTATTTTGTGGAATGGATAGGGCCAAACGGGAATATCCCATGGTCGCCGAGGATCCCAGATTTAACTCCACCTGATAACTTTTTATGGGGTACATTGAAAACCTGAGTTTATCAAATTCAGAGTAATAATGTTGATGATTTAAAGATTAAAATCAGGATGGAAATTGAAGCGCTCAATCAAAGTGATTACGCTGTAAGAAAAATAGCAGTTATAGTGATGTACACAACATGCATAGCTGAAAATTGAGGACATATAGGACACTTGATTTAATTTATTATTTTTATTGTTATTTGTTAATTATTGTTAGTTATTTGTGGTTCAAGTTACAAACATAGATTTGTTTATATTAGTTAATTAATGAAATAATTTAAAAAAATATTAGATTTGATAAAATAATATATTCTTAATCAGTATTAAGGCACACTTACTATAATATACCAAATAATAGTAGATATATTTTTAATAATAGCCGATAATGAACATTTTTTCAACATTTTCGTCAATATCTTGAAAACTAAGCAAAATAAGAATAAGGAATGTTATATAGAGTAAGGTTAAAATTTAATAGAGAATCCAAAAATATAAAATACACAGGGTGTTCCATAAGAGATTTTTGATTTTCTGGAATTTTAACATATACATGTTTGAGAAATCTGTCAAAAACACCCTGTATATTAATCGGGTAATATTGATCCATAGAAGTAATTTCTGAGTCTAATTGTCTACGAAATAAACCCTATTTAGCTTTTTTTTGGATGTCTTACTTGTTTTGCCGAGATTTTTTGAACAGGTGTTTTTTACAGATTTTTTTATTTAAATGCTAATATATTCGTAACGGTAAATGATAGGTATAGGGTACTCTTAACAATATCGACTTAGAATTTTAAGGAGAGTTCAAAAACGTAATTGAATATAGGGTGTCCCATTTAAAAAAAGAAAGTTGATGCCTGGATCAGAAAAACTGAACAACCTGTATTCAAGAAAGTTATAAAAATGAAAAATTCAGGTAAAAACAAAAAACTTTCGTATTTAACATTTTTCTCTATCTTTTATACTTTCTGAGATAAGGGGATAGAGGATCTTATTTTGGACACCCTACTAGACTCGACCAGACTACCATGTACTTATACTCTGAAACAATACATATTTACAGTTTGCCATTCTAAACGGCCACTTCGTGTATCCAATTGCTATTCAATTAGTAACCAGTTTTAATTTTCAGGCTAATAATATCATCCCTCCCCCGTATTCCCATATGGGTAGTTTAGAAGAAATAACAACGGACAGCCAATTGCCAGCGACGCAACCGACGGCGACGGCTGAACAAAGACATCTACCTCGCTCGGCCTCAAACAATTCTAATATTGAATACCACCAGGTAGAAATAGAGTTCACAGTCATAATTTGTTATATATTAAATACAAACTTAAAAACGAAACCTTTGATACCTCCGGTAAAGTGATAGTGATATGTGACCGAGATGTAGTTAACACCATTCACTGCCCCACCTTAGTTTTTTCTTGCATAATGGGTAATATGTGAATATTTCAGTTTAAGGGTGAATTGGGATAAATGTTATATATTTTTTTTTAGAAAAAAAAAAAAAAACCAAAACGCGCCTGACGCGTTGTGGGCACAGTTCATATGACAAGCTGTACCCAGTGCTTCAAACCGCGCTAGGAGAGTTTCTGTAGATTCTGTAGATTTCCACTTTTAGTAGATGGTTTTAAAGCAGGTTAAACATTTTATCCTTTATTACAAAAAACAAGCAGGTAAAAGTCAAACAAAATAGGTATAGTAGAACTTATAAAAAAGGCAAAGACAAATATAACATATTTGAATAAAAGTATAACACGTCTCATGTGAAACAAATAAAAGAATCTAAATATGTAAAAAAAGTCTCTATGTGTAAAGTATAAAATAGTAAGCATGTTAATTATTTAGGGATTCATTTTATAGAAAAGGATCTTCTTCAACAGATTCCTGGAGTACCTATCTGACGAAGTTCGTTATCCGTCACAGAAATTTCTGCGGGTCATACCCTGATGATCCAGGCTTTGGACCTATGATAGACAATAATAAATCAAAAGACATGCATTTAAAAAAATGTTATACTACAACTACAACTACAACTAAATATACAAAAAATATTGTATGTAAAAAAACATAATTTATAATATTGTGTTTACTTTTCTATATAGTCACAACACAAATATTCACTACAAATGGTAATAAACCAAAATTGTTAAATCAAAACTGCAAACCGATTATCTCGTATGATTTCTAAACCATAGGCCCGGCACAAAATGAGACGCAGCTTGGTGAGGTGACGCAGCGTGAGTCACGGCGATTTTTTGTGAACCTAAGTAAGAATAGTTATTGCGCATATTTGTTCGCAGCGTGACGTGACGCAGTTTTGGCTCAACGTGATCCTGCGGAATGCAGTGTAGTTGCCGCAGTTTTCTTTAGAAATCACGGTGCGTGTTTGAAAACATGGAAGAAAAATTAATCGAGGCCGTGCGAATTCGACAAGTTTTGTACGATACGAGCCATGTAGATTACATGAGAACAAAACTTAAAACTGAAAAGTGGGAGGAAATCGCTAAAGAAATCAATTTTTATTACTACCCATCTGGGAGATACACGATGCCATTTCGGACTGGAACTCGTCTTCTAAATCAGATTCAGAACTAAATTGAGAATCAATGAGTGCAGTAGCAGTTGCCATTTTTCAGTAATGTGGCCGCCTGTCTGCGAAGTGAAAACTGCAATCGTATTTGCGCGGTACCCGCGCTAGCAGTTTACTCCCGCAGAAAACCCGCCGTGACTTACGCTGCGTCACCTCACCAAGCTGCGTCTCATTTTGCGCCGGGCCTGTGTGTCCACTCCGATATCCATGCAATTCCACTGATGGCTGCCTTCTGCCTTTTACAACACCTATTGAATCATAGAAAAAGGATATACATAATAGAACGAGATCTGCAATATTCATTCTCAATGCCCGATTTTAGCACCACACATCGGGTGCGGGGAGAACTATTAATAAAACAAAACAGAAAACTTTTCCTAAGAATTTTAAACCAGTGTTAACGTGTATATGATCAACAAAAAATTTCGAAGCTTTGCTCGATGTGAAGATGATAGTTACAAATTGGCGGTAAATTTAAAATCTGTGGCTGTACTAATTATAGGTCTATTCTGTATCATGCATGTTAATTTTAATGGCACTGTAAAAAGTATAGCCAATCAGAAGTAAATATTGTAGCAAAAACAAACACAGTACTATGTATTTTACCAGTATTTTAAAGAGTACCACATTTATACAATCTATTAACATGTTAAGTTTTAACTGTTGATTGTAAAAGAATATACAAATACCTACTTATACAAATATTACTTTCCAATTAAAAATCATTATGTGGCCGTGATTTTGAAATAAATTATATTGTTGAAAATTATACTTTTGAAATATCCCTGCTAGTGTTAGAATTATACAGAGTACTGGGTTTTACTTATATTATACAATATATCAGGTAACTACTGATTGTATATACATTTTTACAGCACGAATAATTAACATGTATGATACAGAACAAACATATAACTATATTAAATGCAAAATAGTTGTAAATACTGAATTTGATTTACCAGCCGCCATTAGTCTTAATTTCTTCTTAATTATATATTCTTTATATTTTACTGATATCAATCGAATGATATGGTTTACTACAAATATTTTAATTGGTTATTGAAAATTGTTTAGTAAACTCAAAATAAGAATCCAAGCGATATACGTCGTAAAGAATCCACAATATTATTTTCCAGATATCTATAGATTTTTTAAATTTTGATGGATAGCATAGCTTAACACTAGTGTGATTTACTGATGTGATTACATAAATTACAAGGAAATAAATGTTTTTGTCCCTTTACCTTCATGTAAATAATTTTATAATTGATGACGTGCATTGATGGCGTTCACTTTTGCACCACCAAATAAACTACATTTTACAAGTCTCAAATGAAAGTTTTTCTTTAAGATCTGTTTTAACAGTTTTGAAATATTTTTAGAAGAGCATAATCTTAGAATTAAATAAAATAAGAGGAAATAAAGAGTGTGATATTAAAGTTTAAATAACCATTAGGTATTATTAAACATGCCTTTTCGTATGGTCTAGCTTCAATAAAATCAAAGTCCAAATCAGAAGAAACTGGGGAAGTTATTTTTTATGCAATAAGTACAACCTTTACATGGTTTTCTTAATAATCTACCAATATATCCAATCATGTAAACAAGTGTTCATCTTGCAGACTTTGTGTAATCAGTGATAAGTTACTGGGTAAATCTGTAAATTAATAGGTTCCTCATCTAAAGGTTGTATTCCAGATATAATTTCTCCAGTTAAGCTGTGTAAATTATCCAAACTCTCGGTCCACATATTTTGTTTACAGTTGTAATTTGGTGAATGTTTGGCCATAAAATTATTAACAATTAAGTTTTTAAAGACCAGGAGAAATGATATACAGTTGGAAAAACATTACGGACCCCCCATAACTCCGTATGTAACCAAAAAAATTTTCTAAATGATCTTGGTTAAATGCTGCCGATAACATATCGAAATTTTGTCTAATTCAGTAGGTACCTACATTTCATAAATATAAAAATCCTTTTATATTGAACCTTAAATTCTTCACATATGGAATAGTTATAAACAAATACATTTTTTTTTTGGAGACTAAAAAATTTTACTTGGGCATTTCTCCACAATCCTTCATTCCAAATTTTTTGTATGTGTTTTCTTACAGGTCATTTCAGGGTTTGGCTTCAGGCATCAGGTTTCGATATTCTACTTACATTGGAATTGAAAATTGAAACTATCAAATAGTTTAGTTTTTCCAAAACTTCAAAAATACTTAGTTTAAATGTTTAAGATTAAATCAGCTGATCAGCTGTCTTCAGCAAGAGGTCACAGAAAACGAAGAAATTTTATTCTGTGATCAGGCGTTACAGCGTTAGACTAGACCATAGAGTATTAGTAGTTTGTAGTTTGTCTATGGTAATATCATTTATCGCGCCATCTGTTAACTGGGAGCAACATTTGGCGTGAGTAGTTAAATTAATTAAGCGGATTCTTTTCTAGAAACTGTGCAGCGCCCTCAAACGGGTGCGGGATTAAGTTTTCGACGGAACAGCATGCGCCATAAGGGCGTTCCTTCTATTATTTATATCTTTTTTCTATGCTATTGAATTCAAATGGACACAGAACGCGCCAGGCGTGGTGAGGGCATATGCCTAAAATATGCCTGTGTGTCGGGGCAATGAATGTGTTAAATATTGGTTTTTACCTCAGAGTAATAAATAAACATAGAAGACTCATTACGTATTTGCTTACACAACCCATTTCTGGCACGTGAATTTTTCTATCTCAATGAGACAGACTTAGCAATTTTGAACACTGTGTAGCACCAATAGGTTCCGAACCAAGTGAAGATGTTCGAGTATGGATTGGCTAATTCCGTATACGTTTATTAAATCAAAGGATGTTAATAAGTTTACATGCAATTGAGAGTATTACTTTCATAAATATTTTATATTTAAGGTGTTGAACAGCAGTCCTAGTGCCCATGCGCAACTGAACATCTCTTTGCTGCCTCCGTCAACACCAGCGCACCAGCTACCCACCCCACGTCGGCAACACCAGGTGGTTTCAATTAGGGACAATCCGTGTTTCGGTCAGAACACAACGAATATTGTAAATAACGTTAGTCCCGCGGTGCCAAATGATGTAGACAATTCAAGAACAGGTATGTTATTTGTTCTAAATTAAAATGTGTTTAAAACATTCTTCCTGTTGGGCATTGGACATTGTTTCTTTTTAGATGGGGAGTCAGTTTTAATTTAGCACTAATTGTGACTGCTCCAAAGGTAGTTGTTAGTTAGTTTTACATTGCAGTGATTAATAATGTGTGGGGTAATATTAGTTTTTTGAATAGAACACTCTCTTTTTACTTATAATAATAATGTTCTTTTTGTTTCTGATATTTCATTATTTTAAGGGTGGTTTTGATTTAAAGTGGTTTGACAGTCCGCATTATACTGGGTTAGCAATTTATTATTTTTTATCCCGTATCTATGATTTCTTAATTATTTAAATACATACAGTGTTTTTAGATTTTCATTACATTTCATTACATTTCATTACATTAGATTCGCTGTTTATGACTTTCTTCGTTCTTTATGACGACGTTCTTTATTTTTCTTAGCTGTTTTATTATGTTTGTGATTCTTATATTTTGTATTATTAGCTGTTAATATATGGACAATTTAATATAGTGTAATGAACTTATTTTATTATTAGGGTAAGGGTAATATCCGATGAACGGTAATGCTAAATTTGTAGCTTTTGCTACAAATTTAGCCCAAAGTAAAGGTATAAAAGCCGAGGTCCGTGTTCGACTCGCATCCAGCAGTACTGGTCCGGTATTCCCCAGTGTGCTAGGTAGGTTCTCTTCCTCCTTGGCATCGCCCTTTTCCTGCCAAGGCCCCATCCTTCGAGGTATAGGTCTTTCCTACCTCTTTCCTGTTTCTACAAGCTGGGTGCTGATCGGCTTTTTCCTCGGCACTCGGTAAGTAGTGTTCTACCTTCTTGGCTTCGGCTTTTCCTGCCAAGGTTTCCGTTCGTAGAGGTATTAATTACTCCGTCTGTTGGATATAGCGTCGGTCTGACCCGTTTGATCCAATCACACATCCCATCCCATTAGTGTCGGTATAACCCACTTGATTATCCTGCATGATCCTCTTTCGTGACCGAGCCTCCGCCGTTATTAATAAATCTTTTGTTTTACAAGGGGTCACCGATAATTAATTAATTGTTTAGTTTACAGGGTTGTACATATTATTAGGAGTTGAAACAATAAATAGTTTATTTTCATACTACACCAGCGTTTTATCTTTTTCAAGACCCCTGGACATTACCATCTCCTATAAGGTACCTGGACCGTTAGTAACCACTCTAATATCTTGAGCGGAGACACAGAGTTGTTACAATATAGCATCAACACGTCTTGTCGTTTAGGGAATATTTGTTGACTGTTATATGTAGCTGAGGACGAATTCTTAATGCTTGTACCGGAATATCAAAAATTATCTTGGTGGTTGTGGAATGTAAAACGTGTGTCTTACTTTAAATTTGAAATAATTATGTCATTGTCACACTGACATCATCAATAACCTACAAATTTCATACCTATTTATTTCAGTTGTAAAACAATAATGAACTACAAATTATGAAATAACGGTTTTAGTAACAATAAAAACTAAATTACAGTAATTGTTGGAAATGTCCCCCGTTTTGTTCGATGCACAAGTTGACGCGATTCCTCATGCTGTGAAAAGCGTTTTGCAGGCTCCTCTTGCATACGTTGACGAACGTCATTGACAACTTCTTCTGTACGAACTCTTGGTCTACCAGCACCTTTTTTATGAGTCACACAACCAGTTTCGCGAAACACTTCATCACAATTTGTAAGGCACGCATAAAAATGGTCCGGTAATATTGCCACGTTTGGGAAGTGCTCTCGAAAATTGTCCAAACAAAAACGTTGACTGTACTCGTATTGCCAATTTCCATTAACTAGCGCACCCGTTCGAAAATAGGCTTCAATCATGAAAATTTTGTGTTGTGTGGTAAGAGGCATGATTCAAAAACTGGATTAGAAAATTTCAGCACAATGACTTGACAGATTCTGACACAACAAAACATATTCAAAAATTTAAAGTAAGACACACGTTTTACATTCCACAACCACCCTTGACCAAGATAATTTTTGATATCCCGGTATAACTAGTGTGGTTGTTGCGGTTGTTAGTTGTCTTTGAAACTGTTCTGATAAGTAGATTTAATATAATTAGGATATCTATAATTCTATATTTATCTATATTTATTGATATTAATGTCTTTGCTAATTGGCAGAGGCCACTGTGACCTAAAAGATTTGTAGCCACGTTGGATTGATTTGGATAATTCTTGGGGAACGCCGGCTACGATAGACTTTCTTTATAGATAGAAAATATCATTTATGAAATGGAATACATGTGCGACCACTTTTGGAGTTCGTTTTACAAACTCATTAAGCCTTTATGGCTATCATTTCTAGTTTACTTATATAATACTTTGGGGCATGTTTATTCCAGTTACAAAATCTTATTTCTGAAATATAATTTTATGGCAATAAACAAGCATTGAAAATGTATCTCATATTTCAGGTAGAGTAGAAAGCAAAAGCCAAAATAACTGTGATGCTTCGGCCGCGATATGTAGAGTAAATAGGAGATTAGCAAAATATAAACTGTCCAAAGAGGACTCCGAAAGTCAAGATGATGACCACAACTTCTCCGATCTTCTTAATCTGTCTGTATGTATGCCCAGTAGCGTAGTGCAACTGGATAATCCCATACAGTCTAGTCCACACTTACAAGAGTTGCAGTACAGTGTAACAAACAGTATAGGCTCAGACATCAGCAGTTTAGCAAACTTGGGATCACCTGATTCTCCACCAAGGGCCACGAGCCCCACGGTCGAAATGAAGGAATTATTGGACAAGATACAACAGCTTCCTCAGCATAAAAGCCCTGTACCGACAACACAGCAGCAAATGGAACCAAAAGTCAATAGGAGCTACTTTCATAAAGTTAAAGCTAAAACCTTATACATGCCATTGTGCGATTCCAATGCTTCAAATAGGTCAAAGAACATACCAAGTGGTAAGTAAATAAATATGTATGGTACACCAAACTGGTAATTTTAAAGAAACTTAAAATTTATAGTTATCTCAATCACTATCACTATTGAAAGACAACCAGCAGAACATTTTTTATTTTAAATTACAACGTCTTCAAACTGTCAGGAGAAATAATAAGAACTCAAGTAAACCACAATCTTTAAGAAATATGTTTTTACTTAATTATGGAAAATTTAGATCTAACACAGTTTGATTTAAATACGAGTGCTAGATTTAGGAAAAGCTTTTGATACTGAATGTCTAATTAATTAACATTTTAGTTGTTTATTGCATTTAATATTGGAAGTACAGACCAGATATGTACTTTGCATTTTGTTAATAATCTACAATTCTATTGAAGCATAAACTGAGAAAGTTGTAAGAATATATTGTCATAGATTGTATTATTTGACCACGAAATAATTTCGATAAGTATGCTTTGCATTTTTAAATAGTATTTCTTTGATTGTGAATTAATAAGAGTGAACATTTTTTCGCTTAGGTTAAATTTTGTTTGTAGTGTTTTCAAGAAGCTGGTTATCACGTTCGGCGCCTTGTACACCTTGCGGTAACTTTGTCCCAAATTTTCCTATTCACCAACACAGAGGCAGCCAGAGGAGCAGCAAAACCAGAATCAGTGATGGCAGCCCTTTGCTAAGAGAACAAGTTGAGGAATCCGAGGATGAACCCAGTAAAGACGAATGCTTATGATTGAGAGATTTTTATTTGTAGAGACCTAGATATTTTTTGTCATTTATGCAGAAGATCGCACAAGATCTACGACGGAAATTCTTATGGGATATATAAAAAATAAAAACATCCGTTATGATACCTTCGAAAACAAGATGCTTTGGAAGGTGTGTCTGTGATACACGTATTTGACGCTATAAAATAGTTTAGCTATTATAAAGATCCTATAATAATTTCTAGCTATGAGGGATATTTCAAGTTTTCTCCTATATCTAGTTCCACTATTGTCTCTTATTATTGTTTTTTTGTTTTGTTTAAATTCAGTCAACCGGTTTCCCGCCTCCGATTCTCAGGGTGGGCCGCTGGTGGTTACCGGTAGCTATTCCCCACGTCCGTGGGGTAAATAACTACTGAATCCGGGAATCGTGTGCCCTGAGTAGCCGTAGTGAACCCAGAATAACCGCTTTCTGCATTCTTCCGGCTAGAAGATGTGCCGATTTTCGGCATGCCGGTACGATCTTCAGTCCCGAAAGCAGTGTATCTCTTGCTCCACCGAGGGCTCCTATAATCAGCACCACAAGTTTCACAGAATGTTCTGGATTGAGTCTGCGGAGTTCGAAGAGAAGGTCTCGATATTTCGTCCGTTTTGCCTCCTCTTTCAAGACAATGTTGGTCTCGGCAAGAGCCGAGAACTCGATGACAAACATTGTCTTGAGCTGATGGCCGAGGAGGACTATATCAGGCTTATTAGCTCGAATCTGCCTGAGCGTGGGAAATGAGTAGTTCCAATAAACTCGGCACTTCTCATTCCCCACAACGGACTCAATATCTCCCGGAGCGTATGGCAGCATTGGTGTTTCGTGTATCTCTATTATCATTATGTCTATGGATATACACCGAGGCTGCATATGCGGGACAAGCGGAGAGCAGATGCATAATTGCCTTCGGCGCCCAATGGTAGGCCTTGCAGTTGACATCAGGGAGCTGAACACCCATGACACGGCTTCGATAGACGAGGGTGTTAAATACACCATCCTGGCGAGCCATTATGAATCCCCCGACCTCCGACTTAAGCCCCGCTGACCTTAGAAAAGCAAAGGTCGGCCTTTCAGATAAGCCGTGGTCTTCAAGGTTCTTATAGAAGACACTGTGCGATGGCTTATCCTTATGCAGCTGCAGAAGATTGCAGCTTTAACTTGGGCCTTCAACTGAACGGGTCCCAACTTTGTGACAGTGTCTGGGATTCTTCGTTCAGGGTCGAAGATGAGACCGAGTTCATCAGCTGCTCTTCGTGCTGCCTTAAATAGAAATGATTTGACCCCTGCATTTTCATGGTCTTAGACCAAGCAGAGGAGAGGATCCGAACTCCTGATTACCTACCAGGCTCCATCCAGTACCATTCTGCTGTGCAGACACTCCAAACTTAAGAGTCCACGGCCGCCCCTTATTTATTATTATTATTGTTATTATTATTATTATTATTATTATTATTATTTTGTTAAAATTGTACTAAAAACAAATTCCTAGCGTGACAACATAAATTAATATAGTTACGTAAAGCATTAAAACATTTTTTATTTTTTCAATATCTTGTTTAGAGTCAGAATATGATTATGTTATAGACGATTTTATTTTAAATAAGTATGGTTATTATTTTATTTATTTCATGAATTTATTATGGTGAAACTTGAAACATCCCATTAAATTACTTTTCTGTCGTTACACCCTTTAAAACAATATTTTCACCTAATCAAAACACAAATTTACGGAATATAAATTAAAATAGCTACGTTTATAATAAAAATACAAACAAGAGCACACCTAATTTTATTAAATACATTATATTATTGATTCAGATTAGAAATAGATTTACTGACAATAAAGTAACCACGAATTAAGACAGCTTTACCTTAGTTTGAAAATATAATGAATTAAAAGTGTTTTCGTAATTGACATTGGTGGTTTAAGTGACCATAAAAATCTATATGTTCATTCCATTTCAGTTTTTACTTTTAATTATGAACATAGATTTAAAATTGTGGTCATAATTTTTAAATTATATTTGTATTAAATTGTATTTGTATCACGTAGATCGTAGATAAAGAATTCCACTTTTCTGATAGCGAATTTCGCAATTTTCTAGCTGTTTAATTTCGTTTATAGAACTTAGTTTGTCGTAATAGAATTGAGACTTTGAGTCGTGACCATTTAGTTCGCAAATGGTTCCACCTTAGCGTATACACCCTGGATTCGTATTAAAATTTTGGTAAAATAAATGGACTGTTGAATAATAGTTTATATCTATTTTAACAGAACGTCTGATGCGCAAAGAAAAAAATAGTTTGGCGCTTGCCATTTTGTTAAATGCAAGAAAATATTTGTTGGTATGTGTACTAAATATAAACGAGATTTTCACCAAAATCTCGTTCATCTTTTGTAAATAAAATTTTACATTTTTACAATAAAATTCATATCGTTATCCAATCACAATTTTTATCAGATTTTATATCGAAATTATCAGCATTTTAATCATGCAACACAACTTGTACTTTTAACTTAACATTGTTGAACATAACTAAATATGTATCACGTAATTATTACAATCCTAGCAAATATTACCAGTTTTTAAATATTATGATGGAACCATTAGAAGTGTGCGCTAAAAACGCTTGTAGTAGGAGGAGATATTGATGAGATATTAGATCCATTCTTTCCTTTAATATTATGCATAACCCTAACTCCTAACTAATGAGGTGTTCTAGGTTTCCCTCATTCCAGAACTTAATGGTGGTTAGGGCTTGTGAAGTCGTTCCTGAGGCGCAAATGCGGTCTACTTAATAATAATATGTCCCCTCCTCTCCCGCCCAAGTCTCAGACTTCCGGGCTAATCCTTGTGATTAGAATGAGGGGTAGAGATATTATTATTATGAGAATTTACAGTAAATAGTGAAACATTTAACTTGTCCATGAACATTACCAATGCAAACCATTTCTCCTTCAATTTGGGAGTGGATATTAGAAAGGGTTCCTTGTGAAAAATAATTTTTGATATAGACTCAATATAAGTTGTGGAAAAAATAAGAAAAAATATCTACCCAACAATTCTTATATTTCTGATGAACCACTTTTTTACCAAGCCCAAGAACCAAGTTTTAAAATTGGATTATAATATCAGAACACTGGATTACGAAAATACTTTTAATGATATTTAAGCTCTAATTACTTTGATATTCACATATTTGTTTTAGTTAGGTACGTGTTATATTTTAAATGAAATCTGTCACCGTAACTTGGGTACTAATGAACGAAAAAAAGAATAAAACACTATTTTTATAAGATATTACTCGCAAAAATAAAGTTATAAAATGTTGAAAAAATCGATTATGTAGAGAACGTATACGTACCCAAATGATATTATTAATTCTAAATGTTAGTTGTGTTTGTGAAGTAAACAATTGAAATATAAGCTCTAATATATGAGGAGTAATGCTGTAGTTATATGGAAGATGGCGGTATTTTCTTAAGTGATGTGTTAAAGTTTAGTTATATATTGTTTAAATGTAGGTTTTGGGGTTGGAGGTCTGAGCTAAAAGGTCTATGCCTATGCATATAAAAATTTGAAAATTTAGTACATATATCACCCATCAGTCTACAGGGGATTGTATGCCATTAGGTCGTTAGGGGGAGTCATTAGGTATGTCATCAGTGTTAGTAATTACACAATCTCATTAGGGTTTATATTAAATTCGAAAGGAGTTGGTTAATTAAAAAACTGTGAGATTAAATCGCAAATTTTTTAAATGACCCGATTCTGAAAAAACATCTCTAAATCACAATGAGTACGTGACTGATTATATCACTGAAAAGGGCACTTTCAAGATACTTTTAACTTTTGTAAGAAGTCATCTCCATTTCAAGATTTAAAGCATTATTGAACAATATAATATTAACAGTATCTGATCAGTAAGATCAGTTATCCTGAAGATTTGTTCCAGCATCGATTCAAAGTGATTTATATTATGATAAAGTATCGGTATCGGTTCTAGAATCGTTGCCAAGTATCAATAATTTAACTATTACGTACTTTATATTATTTATTATTTCAAAACATCCTAGAAGCGTGTAACTGGCAGTAGGAAGAAGCAACAATTAATAGTTCATTGTGTGCAAATTAAGAGTTAAGTTGTTTCTAACAAATTCCAATTGTTTTGATGTTTATGTTGATGTTTACTGATAAAAATTTAACTGTTCTGTGAAAATGTAATTAAGAAATAGAAAAATAAAAACAATTTTCAAGCATTTCAAATAATTTGTGAAGTAGATTGAAGGCTTAGTGGGGAAAATAACTTTAGTAGAAACGAATCATTTGATGACTGCGCAGTTTTGAGTTTATTCAGTTTAAATTAAATATCAAGCGACCTAAATATTTCCAAATTTTTCGAGAACAAGGTAATCTGTTACAGGATATAAAATACTCCATATGAGTAGATAGATAGATGTGGTTCCAGCAACTTATAATTCAAATTCAGAACTAGATTAATTGGAATTAATATTGGATTGATACGCGCAGTGGAATATTCCTGAACCAATTCAGAATCGATCCCAGAGTTGACTGCTGGAACCAACCTGCAGGAAAACTGTTATGTTTTCAATTGTGGTTTGAAGTCCAATACAACTGTATTGTATTGCTTATCTTGAATTTAAATCATTTCACTAAATAAAATGGTCTAAAGCTACAGAAACAAAAACCCAACAAAATCAGGTATATGTTAAGGCAAATATGCCTGTTACCTTTTTAAGCTTAAGTTTTTAATACATTTTTCATTTTCTTACTTAAGCGGCTTTACGTAGAAAATGTTAAATAAAACTCGAGGCATAACCTAAAATTGCTAAAATGAAAATTAAAAGGTATTAAAATACCTTAAAATTCTTATTGTTTCTTTTAGTTATTAGTTTGTAAGTATTTTTTTGTATGTATGTAACAAATTATTGTTATAACACGTATATAATAAAACATTCAAAAATCAATATATCTATTTATAGTAATACTCTTCGTTATGCTCTCCTACAAAGTAATACCTAAATAAGTAAAATCCACATCGACACTTAACTTGAACTCCAACTTAAGTTATTTTAATTATTTCTTGGGTATTTTTATACCTAGTTATGATTATGAAAGAGAAATACTATTACATAATACATAATAAAGTTTCAAGATAGTAAATTTACTACCAAGTAGGCCTCAATTGCACGTTAACATTCACAAATATCCGTGGTTCTAGATGGATGCAAATCATCAGCCAGGAACCACGGCCCCATTAATTACTGTGGCAATTCCACTCTTGCCAGTTTTTCATAGTAAAAACTGTCAAGAAGGTGGTTTACTATCAGCTAAAAAGGAAGAAAGAGAAAAAATAAATGGGGAAAAATCGATTATTTCTTATTTACTGTTTATACATTTCTATAGTAACGCGCCCTTTTTGTTCTGTTCAAAACCAGAGATGTCGAATGAATTACTTAAAAAAAATTTCTTCAGTTTAGAAAAAATTTTGTGATTTTTGTAAGCAGGTAAATTTTGACTTAAATTCGGTGAAGCCATAAGGAATGTTGCTAATATATTTTTCTACAAGCGTGTGTGGTTCACCGAAAGATCAACTCTCCCCTTCGGTGAGGGGAAGATGGTCTTTCAGAATCAAAATGCGTCCAGGAAAACGGTGAATCACAAACGGTTGTAGAAAGAATGTTGATCCTAATTCCTGCGGAAAGGCACGTGCAGTCGCGTACGGGAAACTGACCCTTTCCGCACTTGTTAGGATAATAATTATTACGCACTGGGATTACAATATAAAAAAAAAAAAAGATTTAAGATGATTAGAGAGAATACACGCTGTAAAGACGATGTGGAATAAAAGTTTCTTCACATTGTTGCTTAAATGAGCCTGCGAAGGTGGTGAGACGGCAAGTTGTAAAATATATTAGGTGCTGTAAGTAAAGTTACACGCATTATTTTTGGGAGTGGTAAGTAGTATATTACCGAACGGGGTGCGGTAATGTAAAAAATAAATAAAATAATGCAACAAATGCGCGGTTGTAGATAAAGTTTTGTATAAGTATGGTACATAATAACCGAGCCGGTGGCTCAGGGCTTAGCGTCTCGATCGCTCAACCCAGAGGTCGTGGGTTCTAATTCCCATTCCACCAACAATTTTTCATTAAATTGTTTACTCGTAGATCAAGGCTTATTCGCAGGGATGGCTTGGCAACCATCCTGGCGATGGTCTAGGATGGGAAGAATGTCAACTTGGTGTTAATGTGAGAGATTAAAATCAGTTGATGTTTGACTTGTCCCCCTAACTAATGAGGTTTTCCAGGTTTCCCTCATTCCAGCACTGAATGGTGGTTAGGGCCTACCAACGTAAGTCGTTCCTGAGGCGCAAATGCGGCCCGCGAAATAATAATATGCCACCCCCTCTCCCACATAAGTCTCAGACTTTCGGGCTAATCCTTGTGATTAGAATGAGGGGTATAGAATATTATATTATTATTATTATATTAATAATGCTTGTGGTAAATGGGCTTTTACTCGGCACTCGTTTCATTGCGTTAGTGGTTCGAATAAATACTGTGATAGTAAAGGTCTCATTAAAAATGGAGAAAATCGATATGTGCCTAGGTTTTCTTCTATTATAAAATTCTACAGCAGAAACCAACATATATTAGAACAGATAGATTATTTCTAACCGCTAACCCGTTTTGGAAAAATAATGTTTTAAAAAGTTAGTATAAAAACACACCGATTTAGTAGGGCACTAAAGTAGACTAAACAAAAAAAGGTATCAAACCATTCCTATCGCTTAAGTGCAGTCCAAATTTGGCTAAAGCGGATGTAAATGACCAATAACTAATAAAAGTAAAGGGTCACTCCTCATACGCCTTATCCACTTCAATAAAACCGAATTTACATATAACTAGATCAGGAACATCAGTCCAGTATAGTAGCAAACCTGGGAAAAAATCTTCAGGTAATCTCAAGAGTAGCTGTAGGTGTGGTAATCTAGTCTTAACAACCAGTCAGACATCAATTATTCGGATATCAGCAGACCAAACCATAGTTTATATTTGCACGTTTACAAACTGTTCTTTTTCAAAACCCTTTTAAATGTAAAATTAAAAATCTAATCCGTCATCCGTTTCTTTATTTCCAATGTTAAATATTTTGAATAAGGGTATATATTTTTTCAGTAGTCTTCACTCAAATTGGGAGGTTTGAATAACTCTGGAAGATTTTATCATCCAAATTTCTTTTCGCCACAAACAAACCTCAGAGTTTTCATGACAACCGAAAAAATATCCGGCTAAATAGAACCTGTGGTGGTATTACATACGAATATTAAAATGGTCAAATGATGAAGGGGTCTGGGAAATAAAACCATAGGAATTTACTTAAAAATGTTTCAAATATTGTAATCATCCTGTATGATAGTGTGTACTTAGTGTGCACTTATATTTATTACAAAGAGCTACTACTGTCCTAGATATAGCATGGCCATATAAATTCTCATCCATTTAATCTTTCTAAAAATGTGGTAAAGATGGATAGGTGTCTACATATTATATGTCTACATATTATAGCTGTTTGAGCATCCTGTAATTGTAAAATTTACGAATATACCTACACGTTATATTAAAATATCTTAAATTCAATTAGGAATAATTAGCTATGAAAGTTTCTACGATCAGAAATACTTTACGTCAATTAGTATGACATACCGGGATATCAAAAATTATCTTGGTCAAGGGTGGTTGTGGAATGTAAAACGTGTGTCTTACTTTAAATTTGAAATAATTATATCACTGTCACACTGACATCATCAATGACCTACAAATTTCATGCCTATTTATTTCAGTTGTAAAACAATAATGAACTACAAATTATGAAATAACGGTTTTAGTAACAAGAAAAACTAAATTGCAGTAATTGTTGGAAATGTCCCCCGTTTTGTTCGATGCACAAGTTGACGCGCCTCCTCATGCTGTGAAAAGCGTTTTGCAGCATTTCTGGCGTTATGGTTGCACATTGCTGAACAATTCTTTGTTGCAGTTCTTGCAAATTATTTACCGGAGTTGCGAAAATCTTGTTTTTTAAGTAAGAAAATATAAAATAGTCTATATTGTCAAACAAGGTGATCTCAGAGGAAACTCAACTTCTGTACGCAAACTTATCAGCCGGTCATCAAAAAACTCGCGGAGGAAAGCAATATTTTCTCGTGTAGTATGTGCTGTTGCACCGTCATGCTGGAAATAACCGTACCGAAGTTCATCATCGTTTAACTGTTGCACAAATTCAGCCAAAAAGTTGTGTCTGTACTTTTCTGCGTTGACTCGCATATTTTGAGAATTGATGTATCCCGAAAGGTGGAACCACGCTTCGTCAGGAAAGAAAAGTTAAGTCCAGAAGATCGTCATTCATTAAATTATTGACAAACCAATGGCAGTAAGCAAGGCGTCTGGGGTGGTCTGCGGGCAGAAGAGCTTGATGTGCTTGTATCTTATATGGATGCATGTTCAAGTCTTTCTTTAAAATCTTATGACATGTTCCATAAGAAAGTCCAATTTCCTGAGAAAGACGTTTCAAAGGTTTTGCAGGCTCCTCTTCCATACGTTGACGAACGTCATTGACAACTTCTTCTATACGAACTCTTGGTCTACCAGCACCTTTTTTATGAGTCACACAACCAGTTTCGCGAAACACTTCAACACAATTTGTAAGGCACGCATAAAAATTGTCCGGTAATATTGCCACGTTTGGGAAGTGCTCTCGAAAATTGTCCAAACACAAACGTTGACTGTATTGCCAATTTCCATTAACTAGCGCACCCGTTAGAAAATAGGCTTCTATTATGAAAATTTTGTGCTGTGTAGTAAGAGGCATGATTCAAAAACTGGATTAGAAAATTTCAGCACAATGACTTGACAGATTCTGACACAACAAAACATATTCAAAAATTTAAAGTAAGACACACGTTTTACATTCCACAACCACCCTTGACCAAGATAATGTTTGATATCCCGGTACAAATTAATTGGCTTTAAAAATAAAAACTAGGTACCACCACATCATTGAAGATTTTTTAGTGGTATTTTATATTATTTAGTAAAATGTTGTGCATATTATACTTTGGTAAAAAATATGTTAGAGAATGATATACA
The DNA here is from genome assembly GCA_963924545.1 of Pogonocherus hispidulus. Lineage (NCBI taxonomy): Eukaryota > Metazoa > Arthropoda > Insecta > Coleoptera > Cerambycidae > Pogonocherus > Pogonocherus hispidulus. Next base: position 20,325,305 of record OZ004696.1, read on the forward strand.
ACTTATTATTTGAGAAAATCTGTTTAAAAAATGGTTCGAGAGGTAGCTACTTATTTGGTGCAAGGTAAGTATTACCGTTCAGTGACCAAGTTGTATAACTTGGTAACTCAACGGTATTACGTATTCATGCTTACCCATCTATGGTGTGAGAAGGTAATCTGGTAGTAGTAATGTGAAAAGTGAGTGAGGTACAATTGAGTGTAAGGTGTAAGTAGTGTATATCCTTGAGAGGTGCTGGAAATATGATTTTTAAGTTTTAGTTTTGTTATAAAATATTTCTAGCAAGAGATGATGACTTTATTATTCCAAAGTTGAATGAAAGATCAGTTGTCACTGTTATCGGTATTCTTTTAAGTTATAAATTCAAATAGGCTCGAAAATAAGTATTACTTTGTTTACCTGTTTACAAGTATTTGTAGACAGATACTACAATTATTTGTAGTAATTACAATGAAGCCTCTCAATAACTATAGGTATTAATAGATTAGTCAAATTCAAACTAAATGTTTTTTATTTAAAAAAGATTTCTATCTATTCTATTTATTTTTGACTTTTATTGTTACTGTGATAAAAACGCTGATATATTTGTGGTAAATAGCTGAATAAGTCTTTAGCACTATTGATTTTATCTACACGTAGGTTGGATTTTTGAATTATTTTTCAAACATTATTTTTATAATACTAGGTATTTCCGATCTTATTGTATGTAGGTACTTACCATATTATATCACTACAATATTTCTATCAGTTCTTGCTTAGTAGATAATGCATACAGTGTAGGTATTCCCGGATTCACGGTGTTGTTGAAGTTGTTCATGATTTTTTCCAATTTTTAGCCAATTTGTGAAACACGCACTATCGGCTTCTTTCTTTATTCGCAATTCGTATCAAGCAGTTCCACTGTCTATTCATTTTATTATTACCTGAACGCTTCTTAAATTGGAAACTGAAGGTTGGAATGAAGGGTCAGTTGGAAACTTGAGGTACCTACCTTCACGTTCAGTTGACTATAATATTGAGTAAATACTTGTTGAATAATTAATTTCTATATCCAAGTAGATAAGCTTTGCTTTGTTAAGTACACCTGCAGGTTAGATTAGGTTAGATTAGGTTAGGTTTGGTTGGTTCGGAACATGAACCTGAACGGGCGAAAAACCTGATTATGGGATTACTGCGTCCTTGTGGTCTATTGTGGTTCATAGCAAATTATATTTTACCAATAGGTCCAATTACCTTATTGCGTGAGTCTTCTGGCAGAAGTTGTTGTTTGCCAGATACTAATTATGTAATTCTGGTATGTACATAAAATGTGTTCTGTCTTTTGATCTTTCTTGAGGCACAAACGGCACTAGCCGACTTTTTCTAGTCCGAATATCCGAATTTGTGCAAGTGATATTTCAAACGAGACTGTCCAAAATGCATCCGTAAGGTTCATTTGAATATTAGAGTATTGCAATGTGGAAAAGGATAGTATGTAAATATTTATAAGTTAATGCGAGAGTAATGTTAAATTCTTGATAGATATACAATACATTTAAATATTACTGTACCTCTTATATCATATTTTCATTGTTGCCATCTGCAAATGCGCTACTATGTTTCAAAGTTACACCGTCACGTGGTTAGGAAAGGTGAAATAACTTCGTTGGTGAAGAGACATAATCTGGAAAAATGAATATAAGATTAATATTCAGATTAATAATAAGATTCTCGCGCAAAAGAACCACAGAGATACTAGATCTTAATAAGAAACAATCTTTAATAAGTATACTATGTGGGTGCGAATCAATTTTTCGCTGAAGAGTGAGGCATCTGAAACCTGATGATGCCAAAGAAACATGGCATGACATTTCGTGGGGTAACCGTATTGGTTAGAATGGAAACCATATTATTCAGTCAACGGTTACACTATACCATTGAGTGAAGCCACTTATCAGGAATTTGATATTCATTCACTTCCATATTTGACAATCATTCAGTACAGTGTTTTTTTATTAAAAAATATAGTCGGTAGGTATGAGGTGTTTGTCTGAGGTTATTAATGTGTAACCCCCTTCTGGACAGCCATTGACTTTGGATTTGAGGGTTGTCTAATGTATGTGGTTTTTTAATATTTTTAATGGCAGCTTTAATTTGCCATATGTATGAAATATTTATTTTATTTGTCGTTATATCGGAAATCGACCAGTGCCCCTGTATCCCATGTGCCCCAGTTTAACAGTTCCCATTTTCGGATACCCATAATTCTACAAAATTATCGCTATGTTAAAGGCAATTTCATTATATGTTGTGCGTATTTGGTTACATATTAATAACATCATATGATAAATGGTTATGTTTACGCTAGAGAGGTGAACTGCCAAATTCTTTTGCACAGCGGAGTATCAGAGATTTTTATGTGTGATATTTTGAGAGTGGTGTTTTTGATACCCATTTATTCTCATTTTAAAACTTTGGATAGATTGCTCTGTAAGCATAGGATATAATAGTTGTGTGTTTATAAAAAAAATGATTTTCACCCATAGTAATTTAAGTTAAAACTGATTTGCTCCTAATTTCGAATACTAAAATGCACAGAATTTCAGGTATCCGAAATTAGGCAAATAGGTATCCGAAACTAGGAAATCTAAAACTTTTTTAATTATAAAATTTGATTACATAGAGAAAGATGCTCAAAGTGCGTGGCAAAAGCAAACAGTGGGATCCCGTTAACATGAAACGAGCAACAGATGCTGTTAGCACAAAAAAATTCAGATACCCCATCCGAAATTATAATAACATTTTTTAACTGGCGAATTCGCCATTTTCTAGTTTATATTTTTTATTTTCCATATCCACTTAAATTTTCTTACTCAATGTAAAAATTATGTGAATATATATTACAATAAATAAGGACATACCAAAATTTTGTTAAATTATGTTTAATTAAGTATTATATGGCTGATTTAGAAAACTGAATCCGAAATTAGGCCACTATCCTCCCCATTTCATTTTGCCGAGAGAAAACGAACTAGCAAAAACATCATAAATCGGTTAATTCAAATGCTGTTAGGGTGATAGTTTCAAAGGATAAAGGATTCACAAATCTACTCTTAATTAATTTATTCACAGTTTTGTTACATTAACGGTTTAATAATAATTACAATAATTTATTCAACAAAAATATTACAAATAACTTTATACAATCTGAAAATTTTTATAAGTACAGACTTACATTTTTAACAGCAACTAAAAACTAAACGTATCTTTTAAAAATAAATAATAATATACAACAGGACCTATCAAACTTATAGGTATTATTGGAACCTTGAATGGAACCACTAGGTGTTTGAAATTAATAACCAACTTTCGTTTGTTCATGTTTACTTAGTTGTTACATCGGAACAAACGCTCAAATAAATTACTCGGAACATTTTTCTTTTTTAGTCAATTATTTTAGTTTTTGTATTGTATGTAAACCACATTTTAAATAGTTCTTGAGTATTCGTTTGTGTTTCACCACTCTTTCATATTAGCGATGAATATTGTGTTATGTTACTTTCTAAAAAATAAATACTTAAATATCGTGGCACAGAGTGTTATAAGGCACAAAATAATGTATTCTTTCTCAACCTCTTAGTTAAAATGATATGTTAGATGTTACTTTTCTTTAGTTATGGCAATTTAAAAAAATATTTTACTAAACACATGCACACAATTAAATTAAATTAAAAAAATCGAGTCTTGTGTTAAGGCAGTAAACTAGCTACCAGTTTCATATTGATGTAAGTTCTAAAGCGCTTCATCTCCACTGTGATAACCGTTACGATTTAAAGGCTGTCTCTCAGGAGCAGAGGACGGTCGGTTTCTCTTGAAGAAACCACACTGGAAAGGATAGTATATATATAAATATTCTATATAGTTGGTGCACTACGAATCAAATCGTAAATATCAATAAATATTCATGCACTTTTTCTGATTTCTAGTAAACTAGTAATGTGTTTGGTCTTTTGCAATCTTCATATTATATATTTTTATGAGGTGTGCTTGCTAACGTATTTAGTTCTCATTGGCACTATAATGATTTAAAATTCGAAGTATTGTTTGGTCAGGTATTTTGCAAATTGTTCTACAAATTTAAAATTTGACTTTTTCCTATTTTATTTGATTACATAATTAAGTATAAAGATAAAATGCTTATAATTTTAAATACACTAATTTCTGTTAACTTTATACTTACATATTATTTTTTATTCTTACCTTACTGAGAATCCATATCAGAAGAAGTAACATAACTACACCAGCAACAGCTGACACTACATAAATCCATAAAGGCGCAACTTCAGGAACCAATTCAGCTTCTTTTGCTGGCACTTCAGTAAATATTTCATATTCTTTCAAAACCTTCTCCTTCGGACTTCCTACATACGGTAATTTACTTATTTTTCCAACAATCATTGACGATATCCTAACAGCCTGACTAGAAGTTAGCTGAAAAAATCAATAGTGTTATGTAATATAAAAAAATAAAATTTATAAATCATTGACTATAGAGTTTCGTGGAAAATGCGGAGACAGGTCAGTTTTTCTATTTGTATGCGTAGTTTCTGAAGCAAGAAATATGATTGTGAAGTCATTAGGGAGGGCTCAAGAGGGAGAACAGATTTGGCTTTGACTTCTACATGCAACTCTAGAAGAAAAATAAAATCTGGCAAAGCAAACAGAAGTTACTATTTTTTGAAACTTCAAAAATCAAAAACTTCATGCATTGCATAAATGTAGGTTTTATTAGTTAGTTTATTCAAAGTGCTTGCAAAAATAATATTTCTTGCTTTAGGAACTGCACATACAAATAGAAAAACTGACCTGTCTTAGGATTCTCCACGAAACTATGATTTATGAATTTTATTCCACAAGTATGTTACACACTATTAGGTATACTTACATTATTTACTTCTCTGACATTTAGTCTGGATCTTAACGCGATAGCAACTTCTTTTTTTTCTTCTAAAACTCCTATAGTACATCTAATATAATTACAAGTGGTCCCTTTGCATTTCACTAAAGATTGTATTTCAGCATAAGAGTCATCTCCTATCATCCTTTTGCCCCTAGACCTGGAATTACGATTTGGTTTATCAGTTGGTACGTTATCTCTCTCTATGTTGTTATGAATAAAAGTTGGAGGGATTTGCCCACTTTGCGAGTAACTGCCTTCTCTGTGCCATTGCCTTCTATAATCACCACCTGAAGAAGCCCCACGTTGGCTTGACGCTTGGTCATGTCCATATAGCTCTTCTCTAAATCCATTTGAAGATCCAGAACTTTGACCTCCAGATAGCGATGATTCACTAGCCGCATTACCCAAGTCCAATGTTTGAACAGTAAATCCACCACCAAGAGCAGTTTCACCAAAACCTAGATGTTGACTGCCTTGCCCTCCGGATATATCAATTGGAATAGAATCAGTTGTTTCTACAGTGTAGGTTTTATTGTAGATTATTTGACCTGTAATAAGGCAAAGCATCAGTTAGTAATTAATAAACCACGATAAATTTAACCATGCTCATATTTCCGAATTATTTAAATTGAAATTAATAAAATTAGGTATTTGGTTAGCCATGGTAATTTTTTATATTTCATTAGAGTAACTCATTTTAAATATTCTATAAACTCCATTAACTGTCCTTACCTGAACCATCTTGAGGGTAATCATGATATAGGCCATGTTGATCATAATATCCAGTAAGAATACGATGTTGACTTCCTCCCGGTATTCTTTCTTGACTGGAATATTCTTGTTCATATTCATCTTGTATGCCACCTGGTTGATAAAATTAATAAAAATTGATATTACAGATACAGTTTCCTTGGACGCAAAATTAAGAGATAAGGAAGGAACATACAAAAGCAAATGATTTTTTGCGAAAGTATATACTTTTATTAACATGTTTTTTCGTTGTGGTAATAATAATACCTTTATTAGAGTTAGATAGGGGAGGTGTATAGAAAGATCAAGTATAGATATAAGGCTAATATCACAGTGCTTTTATATTAATATCCACAGGCTATGATCTCTATAAAAGATTGGCGGCCCTGTCATTCTCTTCTTGCCCGATATATATTACTTTAAAGTAAATTAAAACTGACAAATGAAGTAACATATGACAATTAATTATTTTCTTAGAAGGGTCTTGAACAGTGTGAACAAGATTTAGTTAATACAACTTGTTTATTATTATTGGTTTTGATTATCCAAATATTTCTTGGTACCTATGTCTGTACTTGCTGAGTTTATAGCATTAACTTTTAGTTGTTTAGTTAGTTTTAATGTTTATAGAAGGAAATGTAATGAGTAAATAAAGTATGACATAGAAATGATTAATTGTTAATTCATAGTACCAAGATAAACAAAATGCTTCCTTCTATGTACCTTCACGAGGGCCTCCTCCAACTTGATATGCGTGTTCCTTAATGTACTTACTTTCTTCTACACCACTTTGTTGTCCTCTTGCTTCTTGTCTCCGTCTTTCCTCTTCATAATATCTCCTTCTGTTCTCCTCATCGACTCTAGACTGTTGACTATTGAATGACGAACCCTGTCCCACTTTTTGATACCGCCTTTCTTCTTCATATGTAGCTTCTCCTTGACCATAACCCCTTTGTTGACCTCTCCTCACCTCCTCCTGCCTTCTCCTTTCTTCTTCTTGTCTTCTTCTTTCTTCAAGTTGTTGGGTTCTCCATGCTTCTTCTTGATTCCTCCTCTCCTCCTGCTGTCTTCGTCTCACCTCTTCTTGCCTTAACCTCTCTTGTTGTTCTTGTCTTAAAATTTCTTCTTCCTCTCGTCGTTTCTGTTCCAGTTTCTTTCTTCTCTGTTCTTCTTGTCGAATTCTTTCCTCATCTGCCGTTTGTTGAGTAATAGTGAAGTCTGAACCTCCAGTATTAATAGCATGTTCACTGCCAGAATGAGAATAAACTATGTTAGGTGGTTTATGAGTAACAGAATGGAATTTCTCTCTTCCAGTACCAAAACTTCCCTGCGCTGAACTACTTATGGAATCAGTATTGCTAGTAAATTGACCAGTGTTATCATTGGAATAAGAGGTTCTTAAGATTTTTCCATTAGCATCTCGAACTGTGGTGACATTTTCCCAAATGGTATGTGGTACTCCGTCAGACCAGGTTGTATGAGATCGAGCTTCAACATGAACATATTCTCCATTAGAGTTTATAGTTCCAAACGAATTAACATTATCACTTATATTATGACGGCGTTCAAAAACTGAAGATGAGTCGCCGGAAGTCTTAACCTCTTTTTCTAAGGTTTCCTCTTTGTTAAAAACTCCAACTCCACTGGGAACGCCTCTTCCTATTTCAGTAGTTTTTGTGCCTGACAGTTTTTCTTTAGTTATCTTATCAACACTAGAAGTATCGATTTTTAGCCTATCCCATATAGAAGTTACATGGTAATCCACCTAAAATTAAAAACTGCATAGAATGTTTTCGATTTTTATTTAATTATTAATTACTTTATAATGTTGGTAATTAGCTAACGCAGCATCGCATTTTACATTTCCTTGGGTATGTGGTTGGTCCAGCAGATATAATAGATCTTTCCCTAAAACAGTATAACGATCAGTATGTACTCTGTAGCTTGTGACTTAGCCCTAATTTACCTCCTAGCGTCTGTAGCGGCCATAAGATAAATATTTCTGCTTCTTGTATAGTTGCTGGTCCATTGTTTCTTACATAGTACACGTGTGTTACTTGAGGGCCTATGTCACTTTCTCTGATAATTTCTTCAGATGTGTAGAAGGACTCATTATAATAAACAGTAGGAGGGTACGAATCACTGAAAAAAACCAAATAATATATGTGGTTAGAAACGTGTGATTTAAGTTAAAAAATAAGTTCGTGCAAATGTTTGTAAAGATACCATTAAGTATCTACGCTACGCGCTACCATTAAGTTAATCATATGTATGCTACAATAGTAGAATGCGCAAATTTGATGATTGTTGAGTTGATTCTGTTCGAATTGGACTATTATGGTATGGAGATTTGGTGAAACTGGGAGAATTATGTAATTTTATGTAGTCAAATTAAAATTTTATTTACTACATGGAATGCTCACCCTCGTAATTCTAGAGAAGCATCTATCCATATGCCAATGGAAATATGTTTATGGTTATCTGCCTTTGTGGAATTTAGTTCGGGGTTTGTACTGTTTACATACAAATCAAACTCATAACTCGGTGCCATTCCCTCTTGATGGTACGGTTGCAGCAATATTTTAAACGACGCCTTAAAAAAAATATAAATCAATATTTACAAACATCAGTAAAATAACAACTTACAATTTTCCCACTGGGAAGTGGATTTCCAATATCACAAGCGATCGTACGATTTTCAGATGGACTGCACAGGATTCCTGGCATATCTGGAGTAGTTTCTATTTTTTTATAGAATATTCCTTCTGGATATTTTAGCTCGAAAGTTGTTTCAAAGGAATCTTCACCAAAGTTTGATACAATTACATCGAATTCCAAGTTAGTTTTGGAACCCAAGAGGTATTTTTGGACGTTTCTGAAACGGGTAATTATGTAATATATGTACTTACATGTGATTATGTACAGTACTCACGATGTAACATTGACATGCAAATCTGGAATACAAATGTTATCAGGTCCACAGTTCTTCTGAACAATAATGGAGTCTTTTCTACTTGGGGGAGAATTCAAGTCTAAGACAGGTCTTAACTGAGAACGAGGATTCCTCAATTTATCATAGTATGCATTCGCATCATCCATCATGAAATACTTTACTTCTGCTTCTAGGGGCGTCAATTTATCTCTGATGTCGCTCTAAACAGTGGTTTCGTCAAATAAAAATAATCACTGATTTTGCAAATAAATTACCTTTACGTATATTTGTTCCGTTTTACAGTTATCTTGACTGTCTTTGTACAACAGAATTGTATCATTAAATGTATGAGTACCTCGTGTCATGAAACCCATCCTGGGCGTACCCGATTTCTTGCTATCCAGAATATATTGCACGGTCAAATCTAAAATTATAATTTAATGTGGGAAAGGAGACATTATTAACTAATAACTTTTGTAAATATAATAATTTTGTAAATATTTCCAAAAGATTCGTAATAATATCAACAGTAACAGCTAAACAACAATAGTATACACCAGCAGTAGCAACAATTTAAAACAAAAAGTAGTTAATTTGATAATTTTGTTTAGACAATCCGTTGAACGATTTCATATTCGGAATAGGTCTGCTATATATTGAAACCAAAAGATTTCAGATGAGGGGGTTATCCAGTTATTTTTCATGTAGTTTGTTAATGCTGCAAATCTCTAGAATGCTACTTTCCTAACTAAAAATTAATTGACAGAGTTTCAGAGTTAACCAAGACATGAAAAATTATTTCATAGGTTTCTCCAATTTGAAAACCTTTAATATTGATACTTGGTTTCAATATCTTGGAGACGTATTCCGAAAATGGAAGAAATTTTATCATGAAACACTTGCCATATTTCAATTTACTTACATAATTGTTGAGGAATTCCTTTACCAGTGTATTTAATACAGAAATCTATGGCAGTACATGTTCCATCTAAGCCGTTTGGTAATCTACAGTTCTTTTCCTTGATATCTATTGTTTTTTTGGGAGTTCGGAAACGCACAGATGCATCAACTAGTACCACAGGACGAGATCTAAAAAGTATTGGTATATTTTTTACCGCGGAAAAAACTTTTTAGTTTAGCTTTACAATCTCCTGAATCTTATAGTTTATATAAGTAATGTTTTTTTTTAAACTGTGATATTTGCAGGTTGTGGATGCGAATAAGCTTTTGACCGAGTAGATGACTGATGGTATGTTCTTTAGCTCAGGGTTTCGCATCCAAAAGCCAGCGTCTTTAAATCCAGAGGTAATGAGTTCGATTTCATGGAATTCTGACAATTTATAATTCAATTGTTGACACGTATATAAGGTTGGTTCAAAGAGATGGATAGGACTAATGCAAAAGATTAAGTTGAGTTTGAGTTAAGTTGATATGTGGGTTTTACTGTTCTCCTCACTAATAAGGTTTTCTAGATTTCTCTTATTTCTGCAGTAAATAATGGTTAGGATTTATCAGCCTAAGTCGATTCTGAGCGCTACTGTGGCGTATAGAAAAATAATAATAATATAATAGGGAGATATTATTTTTATTATTATTACTATTTTTCAAATATTTGATAGGGCAACTGAAATCTGCGATATTCTATTGCTAATGATAAATAAAAACATAATTTTTTGAATAGCATGCATGACCACTAACTAATGGCACCGATAAATATGGGAATAAAGTTCCTCATATGCTTTGCTTTGTGTCCTGTACATGTAATGCAATTTTTCACTATTTTACGTTTCTTTTTATTAATAGATCTCGCCACTTAATGCTCAAAAATTGTCAGATCAAAATAAAATATTCTGTTCTTGAGATACATCTAAAGCTATAAACATCACCCTGTATATAAATATACGTTAAAGAAAGCGAAACTTGTTAAGGTATATACTTTTTTTATGATTATATTAAGCAAACTGAAATAAAAATAATCTTTGGTTTAAAATGAAGTTTTGACTGCAATGCGCAACTCGTATAAATTTCCAAAATAAAATACAATTACTTCAGAATCTTGCCAATAATTCCATAGGACGTTTGTAAAGGCGCAATCATGTATTATTATTTATGGGAGGTACCAAATTAATTGGTTAGGCATTATATTTTATGTTGCATTACCTTTTCCTAATATAATTTGTGCTATTCATATCAATATAATTAATACAAAAGACCTTCTTGAAGTTCTGAGGTCACTTTGATCAATGCAGTGCAAAGATCAAAAGTTTTCATTTTCTTAGAGTTATAAATAAGCATCTAATCTTTTTAAATTACTAAAATTATAAATTTTGTATATAAATTTACCCCCATATATACAATTACATTACTAGACTACATACCTAAAGAAAAATGCTGAATCGGAAAGGTAAGCACCAACGGCCATGTCAGGATAATCGTTTCCATCTAAGTCCATGCCACCGGCTAGTGAAAAACCAAAAGTGGTTAAAGGAATCTTAGATTCTATTGCTTCCGCGTATATCACTTGTCCAAATTTTTTACGGATACCTTTCTTGGAACCATAATAGATGTAAACTGCTCCACGGCCGTTAGGGCCATCGTAAGGAGCACCTACTGCAAAATCTGTAAAAATAGAAAATAATCTTAGCTCATCTACATATAATAAGATGAAATATAAAGGTACTAGCCAATCAAGTAAGAAGTAAAGACCCGCGATCTTCATGACCCACGATACAATTATATTTGAGATGCCAAAAACAACTATTCCACGGACAATGTGTCCCGACTGGAATTGCATTACTTCGGCATCTCCATAGGAGTCGCCACTCCTATGGACAATGATAATGGGACAGGCTTTTGTTATCAATAATATTTTCTAGATGTGACTAACGGAAAAGATAGATATATAAATAAATGTACCTATAGACACTTAAATACTTGTTTATAGTAGAGTATACTACTACCACTACTAGAGTATATATATTTACATATTTATAATGTTTACTAAATTTATTTTGTAAACACTTACTACATATTACTCTTCTAAATAATAACATATAACAGTTATTTATACAATCTGTATACACAGGGGTTACATTTGTGTAATATGAATACAATATGTGCACCCATGTGTCACAGTAACGTATTTGATATATATTAATGTGCATTTAAATTATAGTGAACAGGAGCGAACGAACGAATTCGTTTGCTTAAGCTTGCGTTATTTGTATTGAGAATTAAAACGGGAGCGAACGAACTTTTCCGTGTTTCTGCATATATTAGGGCGAACAGAGACGAACGAACGAATTCGTTCGCCCGCTTCTGTTCGCTCTGATTTAAATGCACCTTTAGATTTAAAATTTTTGGTGCTTAATCGATATTCCATTATTTCTACAGTTTAAGTAGTATCTACAACCCTTTATTGTATTGGATTCCATTATTTTTTTGTCAGACCTCATTTTGTTGATTCTCTGATTCTAGTCATAAGCAACAGATGATCGTCACTGGACCCATGAACCCTTTTGGTGAGTAAGAGTGAGGTAAGATAAAATAACGAAGGTTTATCAAAATTAGAATAAAATCACACATATGAAAACTGATATCAAGTGAGAGAGGTCATTTGTTATATTTTTATTACTTAATTTTAAGAGATAATTGGTGTATGTCGAATTTAGTACCTAAAGGTATTTAACTTTATTTGGACTGTAGAGCTCAAAAATAGTTTAAACCAAGCTTGATGGTCTTAACTATATAATTGATAACAAAATTTTGAAGATTAAAGGGACAAAATACAAACCGTTAAGTGTTTAGTCATCATCGTCAATTTCAAATAAACTAACAAACTACGTTGGTTTATCTCTTAGTGTAAATATGGGGTAATATAGTTGATTGTAGGAAAAGCTATTTCAATTAAAACTGTTACTTGCTTTACAGTCGTCGGCGGACAAAAATTTAAAATTTTCTCTATTTATCATTGTACTATCTATATATAATGGTAAAACTTATAGCTGCAAACTCTTCTGAGGGCAACTATCGGCTAAGATAACGAAACAATATCATTTGTTTGGGAAATCGAGAATGATAACAAACTATTGATCTGTTGTATGTAAATGTATAAGAAGCACTTTTATTTAATGTAAAATGTGTCTGTGCAATTCATGGTGTGTTTATATTTTACCGTCGTATCCATCTTGATTAAGATCACCCAAAGTTGACACAGCATGACCAAATCGTGACTTCGAATGTATTCCATCGATGAAATGGGAACTGCTAAAGCTGTCAACCTATGGTAAAAGTATACATAAAATTCATTAAAAGCAACAAACCGAATAGTTAGTTGACTTACGAAGTCACTGCTTTGGTAAAAAACGTAGATTCGTCCAACATCATACTTCATTTCGTTATTCGGCTCAGTATGCATGGGGGCGCCTACGATGATGTCCAACATTTTGTCGCCGTTGACATCAGCTGCAGTTATGGAATAGCCGAAATAGGCACCGATCTGTTTGCTTATTGTTAAATTTTTGTAGTTTTCTAGATCCCATGTAAAGAGTAGAACCTAAAGAATTTTTATATCAACGTACTCATTATTACTATTAACATAAAATAAAAGATAACACTGAAATAGTTTTCCATATAACACCAAAACACTATGATGCACTCGACGCGCATTTCGCCAAGGCATCATCTGGAGATGATTAAAACTAAACCTAACATTGTGTCCTATGTATACCTATGTTCAGTGAACCGTCGAGACTGCTCAGTGACCCATCGCGACTGATCAGTGAACCATCGCGACTGATCAGTGAACCGCCGCGATGGACCAGTGAACCGTGATTTACCAACCAATAAAGCGGGCTATATGGGATTGGCCCTCTGGCACCATTGATACTATTTTTACATTTAGCAATTTCCAGACTCTCAAAAGAATCCAGCTGTATGGAATTTGTTACATTCCTAATTAGTCTATTTAGAACAGATACGTCTAGTGTCGTCCAACAAGCGTTTGAGAACAACAATATAATAGACTGTAGCAATTTAAGACTAATTAGGAATGTAACAAATTCCAGATAGCTGGATCCCTTTGAGAGTTTGGAAATTGCTACATGCAAAAATAGTATGAATGGTGACAGAGGGCCAATCCCACAGAGGGCCCGAGAAAATATTTCCAAGGGATATGGAAATATGTAATTATAATTATATAATAATAATATCTACACCTTATCCCAATTACAAGGATTAGCTCAAAATTCAGAAACTTATGAGGAGAGAGGGCGGCTATGATATACTGTAGATCGCATTAATTTCCAGGAATGAATTAGGTTGGTAAACTCTGACCATTACAGTTAGTGTAGGAATGTGGAAAACTAAATTCCATCCTAAGTTATATGCAGAGATGGTTGCAAACCCATAAGCGTAATGTATAAGTATTAAATGAGTAAACCAGGTGAGTCACAAAATATGTCTTTACCTTTCCTCTAAGACCATTTCCTCTAGGCATCCCAACTGCAATACCTTGATAGTCTTGTCCTTGTTGGAAGTGACCAACTACTGTGGAGTATCCCATGTAAGAGTCATCATCTGGAGGTTTACCTTCTCTCGTTGAGAATACAGCAGGTCTAGTTTCTAAACTTTGTTGGTGCACGGAACCTGAAAATATTGAGTAACTAACAGTATTTGTAGATAATTATTATCGTAAATCACTAGGTGAGCAGTGAGATGATGAATGATGGCGGTTTTGTTTTAGAAGACGGCGTTGCGATAAGCTAGTTCTGCAAGTGGTGAGGATTATATTCATTGGGTTCAGTAAGCAATAAGCTGTCTTTATTTGTCTTTTATGGGTAAAGCCTAAGGTGTGAAAACATGAAAGCTGCAAATGTAAACATTTTCTGCACTGTAGTATTCTGAACAAAATATACAATCACACTACAGTTCCTCCTTTTCAATAAATGAGTAACTTAGATGTATTTGTGTCTCATGTTACAAAATTCTGAAGGTCCACTTGAGAATGTCATAAATACTCATTTTCTTGAAAAATCTGAGAGATCATCCCAGAGATTTTGAGTAAAACATAAATATAATGAAACAATTTCGATCTCGCTATGATTTTATTTGTGCTTACTTCTATTATTTTTGATTGCAATACTATGTATGCAGGTATAAGCAGCACCTCTAACACCAAACACCAGTTGTTTCAGTTTATTAGGTATCCTCAGTATCTTACTTACACTGAGAAGACTTAAAGATTAAAACAACATTGTGTTGTTTGGTGTTAGGAGTGACTTACATGTGGTAACACTGCATACACTTCTGTCTATATATATATAGTATATGCATGAGGGGTTTTCTCAACAAAACGAAGATTTCTTTGCAAAACGAACTAGACAAGATTGTGCAATAATAACAAAATAATAAAAATTCTTGTCCTAAAATGATATCTATCAACATTTATTAAATTAATTCCAATTATTTATTTTCAGCGAAATTATAGGAAACATCAGTTTGATCAAACAAAAATCGCTAATGTTTTGATTTGGATATACCTACAGGGTGTATATGTCATGAAAGCATTCAAATACATTATTTGATATTCAATACAGGAAAACGTACTATATGTTCATGACTATGTTATGTGCTATGGAAGCATACCATGATCATATAACTTTTATGATATCAATATGCCTTCGAAAAGATGCGTTTGTTCCTGAATAACCTGTATTCGATCTAGTAGTATATGTATATAGAAGCAGTGGTATCATAAGTATAAATATATCAATATCCACCAATGTCCAATATTTTGCATGAGTAAAATTGTTATACAAGTTAGCGTAATTAACATTTCCTAAATTGTAACACTAATGTATTCTTTATCTATTACAAGAGTCTATAAAATATTTACTAATAAACATTATTAAATACTTACAATAGAAAAAATACAATGAATGTGTAAATTTTACAACCACTTATGTTATTATATATATTCAAACGTGTAATATATGATGATGAAATGGTTTATGTGGTAGAGGAAGGTGTTAAATTTATGTAAATTATTGATTCATGTATGAAGCTGTCATTCACTTACAGCATTTATATGTAAGGGAATGGATATTATTTCATTAATCTATTTAATTGATTTGGTCCAACAGAGTGCTGTAATACTGACTGCTACTATAAAAATAGCTGTATCTTTATTTTCCTTATAATAAAATCTTATTATTTACAATCTCTTGGGTAATAATGAAAAGCAGCGCACTGTAGCATTTGTGTAGCAAGATGAATTACAGAATGTTCCAAAACTACACGAATAAATATCTAAAAAAATGATTTTTCTTTAAAGATCTGCGAATAATTCTAAATTTTGATGGTTGTAACAAAGTTTACAGAATATCTGTAGAATTTGGTTGCAGTTACTGGTTTTAAGGCACTATCAGTAAGCAGATTTACAAGTTTTATTTAAATTACTTTTTGGGGAATCAAGAGGCCAAAAAGTGTTAGAGGCGTAACATTTTTAATAATAATAATATTCTTTACTGATTGGATGTAAGGAACTAATTACCTACAAGAAATGTTTCAAGTTAATTTGAAACATCCTGTAATACTAAAGTGAAACAATGCGAATGATTCTTAAATTCTATTCAGTTTCCAAAATAATTAGGTTTCATAGTTTTAAATCAACTTACTCTTATATCTTTGCCATTATAGCTTATGAAATAATCACTGTTTGGTAATTTTTTGCTAAGTAAAATAACATTTTTCATAAAAAAAATTCTATTACACAATTGAGTTGCAAAATTGTATACCTATTTTTGAGTTACTGTTAAGTCCGCTTGGTTAACTGAATAAAATTTTAGTAAACAGTTTTGCCAATAAAGTAGAGTTTCTAAAAATAAATCTCGTTACAAAAACCTAAACACAATAATAAAGCCAAACGAAAAACGCACTGGTATAAATTAATACACAGACAAAGGCACTGCTGTCATGAAAGCCATTTTGTTGCAAAGAGAAATTGCAAAAGACAAACCTTTCATATATTCCATTCTCAAACCTACGGCTGCTGATAATGTGCTCTCGTGAAGGGTAAATTAGGTACATATTTTTTTAAATTAAAATTCAGGATTGAGGATAAATACAGGTTCAATTTTAATTAAAAAAATACTTGTGGGAGACTGTTTAGGTCAACATTTTAAGATTTAGATACGGTTGTTCTGTGTTATAAATTATTGCATAGGCATATGAGTGTAATGAAATTGATTTTGCGTTATTATTTGTTATTAACTTGGTCAGATTTTGTTTTGTTATCTATGTATGTTTATTGATTGAAACGATGGTTTCATAGGAAGTCTATCTCTCACAAATTTTTAGTATCTTTAAGATTTATGTCCATTCGGTATACATTATTTTTATATTAGTCGAGATTTCTGAATATTTTCTTTTCCAGAGGCACCAAATATCAAATACTACTCTTAAAATAAACTAGTAATAAATTAAAATGTAAAATTCTAATCATAATTTTTAATTAGCAATAAGGAATCAGGTTTGTTAGGCCAATAAAGATACCAGTCTACCTAATTTTCTATTTAAAATTATAAAAAAATTTGCAGAAAGCAGTTTTATAAGAAAAAAAAGTTAACAGATGCTTACATAATGATAGTTTATTTCAGAAAACTCAATAAATATCGTTTTTCTCCAGAAACAATTAATTTTGTTTTGGGAACTACGTTACTGTTTTATGACTATGAATAAAACATTTCACTTCTTTTACATTAGACCCTACCACATCACAACCAGAATATAATTATCATTTTAATGTAAAATTGTGTTAAAAACAGTTCATTTTGTGAAAATTCGACTGCAAATTTTTCAGGACTAAGAATATTAACTAAGTAGTTCAATATCCTGTAAATCGGTTGTAGATAGACTTCACGTATGGTATCGTCTTGAATTTTATTTCAGCGAAGTAAATATTGTTATAAATTTAGTAAATATTAAAGCAATTATTTAATTAGTGACAACTGAAACTAACTCGACATTATAACTTTTAGTAAAAGTGGTTTAATCTTCCAGCACCGGTAACTGACTACATATTAACTTTGGTTAAATTTGTGAGAAGATTATATGCTGATTAGGTTTTCGGTTTGTCCTTTTGCATAAAATACCTTTGGCGCCGTATCCCTTATTTCCAAAAAATCCAGGGGTAAAATTAAAGCTGGCGTGAGCATCTATTGAATACATTTGTCCTGAAACAGAGTATATTTCCGACATGATACTGTACATAATATTAACAGAATGGAAACGCTCTAATGAAAACTATAAGCCTGTAAAAAGTAACTTGGGGAATTATGATAAAACTACAAATATGTTACCTTGCCAGTAGTAGCTTCCTGGAGCTCCTATATAGAGGCGATCTCCATCCTGCAACAAAGAAAATTACTTAGATAAGAAAATTATAAGTAGACAAAGTTTTTCGTTTATTTGAAATTTCGCAAAATCTTTATAAGGGGAGTATGGGAAGCGGATGGGCCTAGTTTAATGGCTCATCGGACCTGTAAGAGCCGGTATTATACAATAATTTTAACTTTGATCTTGGTTTAAATCTTGAATCTTTTGGCATTTGGTTGGCTGGAAGTGTAGTTTAAACTTTAACCCGAGATAAAAAATAATAAATGTTCTAAAATAAATTACTGGATCTTGAAAAATAAAAGGAAATATTACCTCAGTAAATAACAAATAATAAGGATAAATAATAAAATTTTTTGAAATTATTTTGTTTAAATTAAAACGAAGGAACATGTGCATTAGGATTTTAGTATATTATATACACATTTTAATTGTAGATAATTTATTAAATGATAATTTACTCCTGGAATAATAATTATAAACTGTTATTAAATTTGGGTTTTGCTAAATTCTGGGTATGTTATTTATAATTTTCTTGCAATAATTGTTATAGTAAAAACTTAACTAACCACTTAATAAAAAATAAAATATGAATATTTACAAAAGGCTTGTAGTTACTTGTTCGACTAATATTCAACTATTTAAATATTTTATTAAAAAAAGTCAATGAAGAAGCACTACATAGGGTCACAAATAAAGCTCTTCTTGAATTTGGAATGCGGGTTAATTCGTACAAAATTTATTGATTGCTCTGCTTAAGGTTCCTGGCTATTTGCAATACTTAAATAGTATTTAACTTATATTGCCTTAAAACTTTCAAAACTGACTTTAAGGTTCATTTTTAAATACAAATAAATAGTTACGTGACAAAAGTAAAATTTCAACGTTACCATCAGTATATTAATTGGTGATTATAAGTTCTCCAATTAAACATCTAATGATTTCCTTCTGTAATAGTTATTACGCTCAGATAATGTGTTTACAGCGACTACTGATTGGGTGCCAAGTCAATTTAGAAAATTTTCCCCGTGTTTTGAGATTAATGATTATCTAGTGCAGTTCTAGTCACTGAACCGTAAATGTTATTTACTGTTTCATTAGGAATTCTAAAGCTCCAACAATGCCATAAAGTAGGTATGCGATGGCGCGGAAAATACAACATATTTTTGAGAAAGTTTAGTTCAGTCATTAACATCCTGCGTTAAATTATTTACGTCGTCATATTCAAGTAGCTCGCAGAATTATGCATAATTCGAACAGTTAGAGATCATAACCCATTCATCATGCATCATGCACCTTTAACCGTTAATACCTTTCTAACATTTAGTCGATGGCGTATAAGAATGATGAACAACTTTACATCCAATATCTTATAAAATACCTATAAAAATTTTATATAGGAATATTCGGATATACATTAAAGTTGAGTTCATTTAAGTATTTAAACATTTTAGTGTCAAGTCAGTTTGAGTGTTGAGTGATGTTTTATATATTGAGAACTAATGATGCCATTTAAGCGAAAATTTACATAGGGACGTCATAGCATATAGCGAATATGATGATCCTACTGGAAACATCGACAAACATCCGGTTTAACAGAAAATGAAGACAACTTTTCTATATCCTGTAAATTTTTTTGGATTTAGTTGGGACTCGTTGTGTCGTAGATTTGGTACCAGTACCTTCAATAAGTATAGAGATATGTTAAAATTCTTCAGTGTTAATTTATATATATATACAGGGTGTTCATTTCAAAACTTCCCAACCTCATTTTCTCGATATCTGTGTATTCCTTTGAAAAATCCCGAAACACGTGAAAATGTTTTTCAAGGGGGATAACTTTTCATTTGAAAATTGACGCGCCTCCTTTTATCCCCTGCTAGCGGGAGCTACCCCCTTAAAATCTTACATAGAAAAGGGTATCGAGGAATACATCACTTTAAAGGTCCTTTTAATCCCTACATGTCGGTGGTTTTTTTGTTTTACTTGATCGATCCATTGTCGAGATATTTAGGAATACCTTTTTACTCCTTCATACCTGTTAAATATAACATTGTAAATGTTTAGCGGTGCGTAACAGGGGCAAAATGGGGGTGCGTCGATTGTCGAATGAAGAGTTGTCCCCCTCCCCCGCAAAATGTTTCACGTGTTTCGGCATTTTTCAAAGATATATACAGAAATTGGGAAAATGAGGGTTGGATGTTTTGAAATAAACACCCTGTATATGTATATGTATGTATATATGTATATAACGATTATTACAAATTTTGTTCTCATCATTGAGATCTCGGAAACTGTAAGGGATACGAACAAGCTTAAATGCCGACAAAGTTGCGTAATCACGGTATTAAGACCTAAAATATCAAGACTAATTTGATTAGGTTTTGAATATTTGAAAAAATCGAAATTTTGAAAATTCATTGTTATTTTTTTGCAGATTTATTTGAGCAGATACTGAAAAATGAAGAGCATTTCTTCGAACCAACTTTCTGTCCTCTAACTATTGGTAAGTATATCTAGATGTGACGTTTTGTTTTTCCAGAACCATAATCAACTTAATTTTTTTAAATAGAAACCTGGAATTTTTAATCCATGATTTGCAAGTTTCTTTTATTCTTAACAACATACTACACTAGAATAAATCGCATTCGGATGTTGCAGTCTTGGAGTTTGAGTATGTAAGGTGGTTAAGGAGAATGAGGCACCTCCTATTTTCTTTATTTTCCAAGATGTTAAGCAAATTTAGGATCTTCTTATAGAATAAGACACTGCATGTAAAGATTTGTAACGCCAAATTTTTAAATATAAATGGAATATCCTACGCCTATGCTGAAGTCCAATATCGTACAAAATAAGTTTTCATGTGTAATTTAATGAAATTAGAATACTTAGAATACGAATTTGAACTGAAAAAAAAGTATGGTGGGTCAAGTTTAGCAGGATACATATTTTTAAAGAATTTAGCAAGTATTAGCTAATAGTGAGGATATCTATTAAATGTTTTTTATCCATCTGTAAGCAACACCAATTCTCGAGAAATAGAAAATATAATTATGGGCCAGAAAGCTATATCGGTAGGTATAGTCTTATATAACTACTTATATGAATATAGAACAGTATTACAAATAGTACATTTTAAAGTATTTATCCACGTCACTGGATCTATAAACATAAGAATTTATACCAATGAACAGGACTACGTATTTAGCATATAATAACATTTCCATAAGCTGCACCGAATGCGCACGCATTGTCGGCCTTTCTTTAGAGGACTATAAACAACATATAAAGCTGTTGTTCCGACATAATATAATGCCATTATCGAAACGTACTCACCATGATTATTAATAAACAAGCATGAAGAAACATGGGAATATTGAAGATATCTGTCTATCTGTAACTACACCTACAACAATTTATGGGTATATAACGACAGAAAATTTAACTCCTTAACGATATGATGTATGTACATACACGTATCTCATAATGCCCTGTTTTGAATAAAGAATAAAGTTAGGAGTATTATATTTCCTTTATTTGTTTAGTTTATGAATCAGTAACTTAGTAGTGCTTGTATAATGTTTTAACAAGTGGGGCTTGGACCCAGAAAAAATATAAAAACACTAGCATTTATATTTCAGTCGGTGGAATGTGATGTTATAAAGTAGGTACATGGATTCTCCAACATAATATCGATCTTATTAAACATTATAAATAAATTTCCCTTCAATCTGCGCCGGCATTTGTTATATCTTTGCACATAGATTATAAAGGGCTGCTTTACAAATACTGTAAGGAAGTAGGTACCGGGATATCAAAAATTATCTTGGTCAAGGGTGGTTGTGGAATGTAAAACGTGTGTCTTACTTTAAATTTTTGAATTTGTTTTGTTGTGTCAGAATCTGTCAAGTCATTGTGCTGAAATTTTCTAATCCAGTTTTTGAATCATGCCTCTTACCACGCAGCTCAAAATTTTCATGATTGAAGCCTATTTTCGAACGCGTGCGCTAGTTAATGGAAATTGGCAATACAGTCAACGTTTGTGTTTGGACAATTTTCAAGAGCACTTCCCAAACGTGGCAATATTACCGGACAATTTTTATGTGTACCTTACAAATTGTGTTGAAGTGTTTCGCGAAACTGGTTGTGTGACTCATAAAAAAGGTGCTGGTAGACCAAGAGTTCGTACAGAAGAAGTTGTCAATTATGTTCGTCAACGTATGGAAGAGGAGCCTGCAAAACCGTTGAAAAGTCTTTCTCAGGAAATTGGACTTTCTTATGGAACATGTCATAAGATTTTAAAGAAAGACTTGAACATGCATATATAAGATGCAAGCACATCAAGCTCTTCTGCCCGCAGACCACCCCAGGCGCCTTGCTTACTGCCATTGGTTTGTCAATAATTTAATGAATGACGGTCTTCTGGACTTAACTTTTCTTTCCTGACGAAGCGTGGTTCCACCTTTCGGGATACATCAATTCTCAAAATATGCGAATGTGAAGCAATGATAACCCTCATGTTTTTACTGAATCTCCACTACATCCTCAAAAAATTGGTGTTTGGATGGCAGTTTCTCGCAGAAGAATAATTGGGCCAATTTTTTTCGATTTCACCGTCAACGCAGAAAAGTACAGACACAACTTTTTGGCTGAATTTGTGCAACAGTTAAACGATGATGAACTTCGGTACGGTTATTTCCAACATGACGGTGCAACAGCACATACTACACGAGAAAATATTGCTTTCCTCCGCGAGTTTTTTGATGACCGGCTGATAAGTTTGCATACAGAAGTTGAGTTTCCTCCGAGATCACCTTGTTTGACAATTATGGACTATTTTATATTTCCTTACTTAAAAAACAAGATTTTCGCAACTCCGGTAAATAATTTGCAAGAACTGCAACAAAGAATTGTTCAGCAATGTGCAACCATAATGCCAGAAATGCTGCAAAACGCTTTTCACAGCATGAGGAGGCGCGTCAACTTGTGCGAACAAAACGGGGGACATTTCGAACAAAACGGGCGACATTTCCAACAATTACCGTAATTTAGTTTTTCTTGTTACTAAAACCGTTATTTCATAATTTGTAGTTCATTATTGTTTTACAACTGAAATAAATAGGTTTGAAATTTGTAGGTTATTGATGATGTCAGTGTGACAGTGACATAATTATTTCAAATTTAAAGACACACGTTTTACATTCCACAACCACCCTTGACCAAGATAATTTTTGATATCCCGGTAAAACAAAACCTCAAAAGATAATGGGTGGTATATTCTACTTACGTACTATTTACCACCACCACCCAGGACGAGAGCGGCACTTGCCGCCCCTGCCCCAGCTAGAATACCCCCGTTGGGTTAGACATGCAGGCGAAAAAAGAAGACAAGACAGATGAGTGCCAGAAGATCCTACCCAGCCTGCAGGGTAGAGCGAGGACAGGAGGAGACCCCACGAATCGCCCACACCTATCACTTTTTGTGATCTGGGTTGGTGAAGGATGGGGTCCACCTCTACGAGGCAGTCCAGCTCTACAGCGATAGGAAGGGTAAAGAGCGATAATCTTGCTCGGCCCCAAACCATCTCAGGTCATGACCATGGTCAATGAATTGGCCAATACATATTTGCTTCTATATTTGGTTTTTGTAACCTATGGTACAAAAATTCCCTAAAGTGATGGTTTTGCATATTCTGCATAGACTATTTTTAGATGTCGTGTAATGGCTTTTGGTATTCTATGTTTTTTATGATTCCTATGTGTTATACGGATAAAAGTAACTTACTTTGAGGCTCTCTAAATTTGTGTCTAGTAAAATTATAGTGTAGAATTCATTGTTAGCAGTTAGTTAATAATTTTGAGGACAAAATACAGAGTGGTCGTGTGCAAGACCTGACATTTATCTAAGTCGCTGTCATGGAACAATGGACAGAGCGGAAACCCCAGTGTGTCTTACAAATTTAGCGCCGTTAAAAGAATTTGCATTCGTTACAATAAAATTCACGATGCAACAACATATGGAATGATAGCGGATTTACATTATCAATGTAACCTTTATGAGAGACGCTCGCTATATTTATAGAGGTACTTAAAAATCGCTACTCGCTACATTTACAATGATAAAATCTACTCTGATTTACTTTATGCATCACGACTGGATGAGTAAAAACTTTTGAAACTAAATAAATGAAGGCGAGTTCCTGTAACCTTTTGTGGATGTATTTTCCGTATTAATTTTTTGTCTTATTTCATTTGTATCGTTTGCACGACTCAATTCCTCTAAGCGCATACAATAATTTTGAAGGCGTTATTTAGATTTAGATCTAAAGTTATTGTCAAGCTTATGTTTGAATAAAATAACATAATCAATTTTAAAAGATAAGTAAATTATTTAAGGAGTGTAGAGCATTTACGTACCGTATCACTTTGATATTGGATATTGGTTCCGATACAGGGTAGGGAATTCGTCTTTCACAGAAACTCATTATATTATACAGGGCCCGGCTATGAACCTGACAAATGCCCACCCTGTATCTCAGAAACGGTACAGATTTGGAAATAAGTTTATATAGTAAAGTCACATTATTTTTACTGGTTTTACATGTTCTCGAATTTTTTCAGCATAAAACAGAGACACCCTGCATGTATTGTAGAATAGAACTTGTTAGAAAATATCCGAAAATAATTTTTTTCGGTGTGAAAGCTTACGAACTAATATATACCTTCATCACTGTTTCATTATCTACATATACATCATAGATTCATGTTTAATGAGTTGAATAGTATTATTTTCGTGACTACTCCCATTTCTTTAAGTGAAATTAAAAAAATACCTAGTCATCACAACACAGCTTAATTTGATTTAATTGGAATCTAATAGTATTTCGTGTTTCATTGATTCCTGTCATTGATAAATCATAATCAGTGCCGCATTAGCCAATTGGTTCATAAAAAAATAAAATAAATGACTAGGTGTCTACTAGGTATCTAAGTATAAAAAGTGATTTGTTTTGTGGGACTTCTATTGTTGGTTCTCATATTATTACCGATAGAAAGTTGGTAAAATTGACAAAATAATTCAGATTTTGAGGCTTATTTTTGAAAACCTATTTCAGATTTAGAAGATTCCGACAATTCCCAAAAAAAAAATGTGAATTTTTTTAAATCATAAAGCGGT
This sequence comes from Pogonocherus hispidulus, assembly GCA_963924545.1. NCBI lineage: Eukaryota > Metazoa > Arthropoda > Insecta > Coleoptera > Cerambycidae > Pogonocherus > Pogonocherus hispidulus. Next base: position 20,350,496 of record OZ004696.1, read on the forward strand.
TCTAAAATATGCGGGAAATTTTGCAGAAATATCATTAAAATATCATACTTCATAAAAAAAAATTAAACTAAAGAATAAAAAAAATTGTTTCATTTATTTGGGGTCTTTTTATGACCCCAGAAAGCAAAATAGGTTGCATAAAAATTTAAATATAAGAATTAAAGTTCGCATATTATTGTATTTATTATATTTTTACGATGGTATCGTTTAAAGTTTACTTTGAAGGGTTGTTCTAAATTGGCACAGGGAAGTAACGAGACTAGTAGAAGGAATGAAGTTTTAGTGAAATAATATCAGTTTCCGGCTGGAAACAAGTTAAATCAAGTTATTTAGAGAGCGATGTTTAAGTTGATGTTTTGTAATTATCATATTTTTTTATTCTATTATACCTTTTGTAACAGTTGATATTTAAGTATTTGTGTTATTATTATTCTATAATCTCTTTGGCGAAAGATCAAAGTTGCTCTACGATTATGTCTCAGCTATGTTTGTTTAAGCTATGATCTCATTAAGAAATGTTTAAAAATTGTGGACGATAAAGGTAACCCACTTTGTAGGTAGATAATTTGAAAAATTCTTACATACACATACGGAATTATTTATTTGTATATAATTATTTGTTTGTAATATTATATTTTGATTTTTATTCAAATTCTTTCATAATTTATAAAATTATTAACACGCATAGATAGCCGTAGACGGACCTGGCTGCTGCTAAGAACAATGCTTAGCGAAGATGAGTTCTAATGGATTAATAAAACCACGAAACGCCAGCCATCATCCAACGTATCATTTCTTTTTTTATCTTGTAAACCAGCTGTTAACACCGAGGCACTTATAAATTACGAATACCGCACCTAAGTGCTTCCTCTCTTTTTCATCATCCACTATAAAATTAGTTCTTAAAAGCCTTAATCTAAATAGCATTTCATAGATAAAATTCTTTTGGTAACAATAAACTAAATTTTGAAATAAATCTCTCATCAGGATGCTACATTATGCATATAAAAGGTTTCTCTTCTATCGTGTGAGATCTATTATTTTGTCTTGATGGATATGAAGATTGTTTATATAAAATACATAGGAAATTCTTTTGTCTGTTGGATTGCCCTGTTTGAGTGCTTTACTGCGTTACTTGACATCACTTAAGGATAATTTAGTCAATTGTTTGCTTTCTAGTAAATTAGATTTCGTGGTAGTAATAATAATAATTTATTACACAGCAGCAAAAACATATACAGTATAAAATCAGAGTGAAGTTAGCAACGGTTTTTTTTTTCAGCTATGATTTACGAATCTACCATTTCCATAAAGGCGTATTCATTAAAAAATGGGGCGAGAGATAATTTTGTTTGTAACTAACAAATAAAATAATATCCGTACCAGTGACGTAGTTATAGAAACGAATTGTACTTCTATACGTTTCAAGTCGATCCTCGACTCGTCATCAGTAGAAGAGAAGTTTGTATGATAAAAAATTGTTAATTGACATTTTTAATTCAAGCACATGCACTTTATTACTATGTTATTATTAATTTTTCATTGGTAACATCCTTCTGGAGAAGAGGAGCCAGTTTGATCCAAGAATATTGTCTCCCCCAACAAACAGTTATCACCATTAAGTTTACCTAATAAAAGGACTTTCCTTTAAAACTTTCTTTGAATGATTTTTTTTCTTTTTTTATAATTTTAACCTTTGTCCAATTAACCCTGTGATTTGTCCCATACATGTTTTACTAATGTAGATTTATCAACTTCTTAATTTATAACTTAATTTGTGTGTTCACGGACTCTCATTTGTAATGGTATAGATGTCTCAGGAATATAATATTTACCACATTCGCAGGAATTTGTTGAATACAGTCTTTTGAATTTTGATCATTATTAATTGGTTTTGTTTTTGTAAGTATTGATTTTAAAGTGCTTTTCGTTTTAAAGGTTGTTCTTATGTTAAAATTATTATCAATACCAACTGAAATTTTACTTTAGAAGTTTGCCTTGATAGGTACTACACTTCGATCTTTATTTCGAATACTCCTGGTTTCCTGTTTTTATTATTTTGCAGGTGATGTATTATTAAAATAAACTACAATTAATAATTTACTAGTTACTGATTTTACTAGTTACTATTTGGTAGTGGAGTAGGTACTTAATAGAAATTACACATTTTTTACTCGTCTTGCTTTATATCTATAATTTTCAGCGCCCTCATCGGCCATTTGGATCCTGAATAACTTTGAGGACCAGTAAATCTACCTCTTGCTGAAATTACAGATAGCTAACCAGAAGTTACAAAGTTACTCCCTTGAAACATTTTGTTTATAACTAATAACTATTCATATGTTATCTTCTAGTTGTTAGGTAATTCTTAATTAACTAACAGTAACTTACCAAGAGGTGGATACACCTGCTTCAAATAAAATTGTCAAGAAGCAAGACCTCAGCAGGATAAACAATCATTTTTAACAATTCGCACATGTTTCATGTTGGATGGTTATGTTTAAGTACGTTTAAAACTTTTTTTAAAATTATTGTGTTATTTATAACAATAAACAAAATACTGGAAATTGCTGTAACTCATGTTAAGATAAAAACAATAGTTATTGCTCAACAGCAATTTAAATTATTGACGTGGCATCCCGTTGGATAACTCTAGAATATCAGATAAATGCTTTTAATGGGACATGTACAATTCAGAGTGAATAAAAAATAATACAAAAACAACGATCACTGATTGGATAAAAATTTTAATAATAGGGTTAAAATAGTGTACGAAATATAGAATAGAGCCGTATGAGTAGCCGTATCTGATGTAAATAATTCTGAAATCACAAATAAAGATATACTTACTCTGTTTATTGCTGCACTGAATCCTGCCTGACATGATCCTTGTCGATGATACCCCCAGTTCACTAAAATAAATAAGAAAACACGTTATATGTAAACCATATACTACTTCAAGTCTATAGTCGGTAATTGAGAACCTCGCAGAAAGAAGGAACAAATAGTTTGTGTCAGCACCCTCTTCATTCTAATCTCGATCTCCGTTCTGTTTAGTTCCACGACTAATTTGAGATATAAATACGCTAGAGTTAATATATCCAGAAGTTCATATTTAGACTACGTAAAGGTAAACAAGGGGTTGTAGTGCTAAAGCACGGAGTGTTTTAATAGACGCGACGTATTTCTGAAGCATATTATGAGTATGAAGTTACGTGAAATCAGACGAGATCAAGAAAAATTACGGTCTTTACATTTCTTATTATTGTGGGTGATTATCCATCAAGAAAATTCCTTTAACAATTTTGGAATTTGAAATTTTGAAACTCTAAATGCCAATGATATCCGGGCAACGAAAAATGTTGCACTTGGCCATGGGCCAAATTTATACAAGAACATTTTGTTATAGTTATATGGAAAAATTTGTACTTTATATAATTCAGAATTACGTATATAATAACAGAGTTGTCCCATGTGCTGTAATTTTCAACAATTCAGCAAGCATAACCTGCATGCCAATCAAGTATACATATTGTCGTTGTTTATATTTAGCACGCTTTTAAATGTAGTAGATTTTATTACAGTGAATTTCAGTATTTATTGTTATAGATAATAGACTTTTAAATGTAGACAGGTAATACACAACTAAAGTACATTACGTGAAAATGAACAAAATGTTGGTTTACAAAAACTTGGTCTTGGACAACTTTGCGCATATATAGTTATCGAAATAAGATTTTTCCATAAGAACGACAGTATATTAACAATTTATGAATTATAAGTAAAATGAAATGAAGTAAGTATAACTATCTTTAAAAGTTCTATTGATATAATTGCAAACACGAAGACTAATCTAAAAAATATTTTTAGCACTTTACCGTTAATTAGTGATAATAGAAGTGAGAATAGATAGATGAATATCGGTATTTAGTAATGTTAATTATATTGGAAAGAATTTTCAAAACCACTGAATGATCGACTAGTCTGTAAATGAAATATAAATATTTAGGTATATACTACTTAAAATTTCGACGTTTATTCAACTTAAGGAGAAAGGTAGTCGAATTGTTTAACGCAGTAGCTTTCTATTTGGTTAGATTCCAATATAAACTGTAGGTTCTCCTTCTATTAATGGCAGATATTACAAATTTTTGATTTCTGGCAGTTATGTTAGTAACTTCGAACTTGAAAGGCAGTAATCAAAACAAATGATTGCATTTTATAAGCTTTTCTGAGATTATAGGTCATAATAACATGAAATTATTATTATACGACCTATTTGCCATATTTAGTTAGTGTTATTTCTAGATTTCTGTATAGTTTATTTCTAGTTGCCAATCGTCTTTTCACTTCACAGATCCCGTGTCGGGATCATTCAAAGGTGATGCTAGAAAGTGCCTATAATATTTAATAATAGGTATTGTTTTCACTAGAAACAGAAATGTAAAGATGTGATCAAGTAAGCCAGTAGATAAATAAATAAAACAATTAGTGCCATAATGCTCAAAGGAAAATTATGACTAAGATATAGGTAAAAGTCAATGAACGATTGAATTGAATTGAACAATTCAATTCAGTACTCCATTTCAAACATTAAATGTGTTTATCTATTTGCAAAAGAGCGCAGATTGTATTGAAGGTTAGGTTATACTTTAGGTAGGTATACAATACATACAGAGTGAGTTTTATGTATGGAACGCCTCAATTATCTCGGAAACGGCTTGCCCGATTTTTATGAATTTTGGTTTATAAGGGTTTTGTAATATGGCCGATATTATTGTGGCATTTACATTGTTGTCAGATCTTTCGTTTTTCCGGAAATATACTGAAATTTGTTATTTCAAATGGATCACCCTATATATTTTTTTGTTTTTGAAATCTCTAAGAAATTTAGAATATTTTTCATGTAATGTTCCCTATATCTAATTGCCATAATTTCGGAGTTACAGCTACATTTGCAATATCTCCGCCGAAGTTAAAATATTACATCAGGGCGGCTATGTCTGCGACAAAAACAATTTTGACGTTTTAATAAACTATTATTGTTGGTGTTTATTGAAAGTTACAATGGACCGTTTATCTGAGAAAGAACGAATTGAGATTTTAATGATATTAGGATATGGTGATGTGCGTAGAAGTCAACAGGTAACGTGTAATATCTTTAATAATTTATATCCTAATAGAAATCCCATAACAAGATCTACTGTAGTAAGTTGTTAAAAAAGTTTAACCAAATTGGAGCCATAAAAGATTTACCGAAATCAGGGCGTATAAAAACTGCAACAACTGAAGACAAATCTTTAGATGTTTGTGTTATGTTAGAAGAAGATCCACACTTGAGTACCTACTAGACAAATATCCTGGGAAGTTGATATTTCTCAAACATCCATAATGAAAATTTTACATGCCAATAAATTCCATTCTTACAAAGTAAGATTGGTTAAAGAGTTGTCAGATGATGATTTCGATAGACGTGAAGAGTTTGCCGACACAATGATGGAAAAATGTTACGATCAAAATAATCCAAATTTTTTAAATAATGTTATGTTTTCCGATGAGGCCACTTTTTGTATTGATGGAAATGTAAATCGGCATAATTGCAGATACTGGTCACGTAACAATCCTCGTTGGATGAGAGAATCCCACACCCAATTTCCACAAAAGATTAATGTATGGGCTGGAATAATAGGCGACAAAATAATTGGTCCTTTTTTCATTGAAGGAAACTTAAATGGTCCGGCGTATTTAAATTTATTACAGAATAATATTATACCTGAGTTGGCTCGGTTATTTCCAAATCTAAGTAAGTATTCTCAATTGCCTGTTAATTTAGAAATTTTATTATTTGAAACTTTCAGACAATAACAATGTCCCAAATAACAATATTTGGGTGCAACAAGATGGAGCTCCACCTCACTATGCGCGTGACGTGAGGCAATACCTAAACGATGTGTTTCCCAGAAGATGGATTGGAAGGCGTGGTTTTATCGAATGGCCCCCGCGATCACCCGACATGAATCCTTTAGACTATTTCCTGTGGGGTCACTTAAAAAATATTGTTTATAAAACCAAACCTGCCAATATTCAGGAATTAAAAGATAGGATTACCACAGAGATAAGAAGAATTGAGCAGTCAGGAATGTTACAAAATGTACTGCAAAGTTTTAAACATCGCATGGCTTCTTGTATGGAAGTAAACGGACAACATATTGAGCATCAGCTGTAACCGCCTTTACTTTATGTTTTCAAAAGATCCTATGGGATTTCTATTAGGATATAAATTATTAAAGATATTACACGTTTCCTGTTGACTTCTACGCACATCACCATATCCTAATATCATTAAAATCTCAATTCGTTCTTTCTCAGATAAACGGTCCATTGTAACTTTCAATAAACACCAACAATAATAGTTTATTAAAACGTCAAAATTGTTTTTGTCGCAGACATAGCCGCCCTGATGTAATATTTTAACTTCGGCGGAGATATTGCAAATGTAGCTGTAACTCCGAAATTATGGCAATTAGGTATAGGGAACATTAAATGAAAAATATTCTAAATGTCTTAGAGATTTCAAAAACAAAAAAATATATAGGGTGATCCATTTGAAATAACAAATTTCAGTATATTTCCGGAAAAACGAAAGATCTGACAACAATGTAAATGCCACAATAATATCGGCCATATTACAAAACCCTTATAAACCAAAATTCATAAAAATCTGGCAAGCCGTTTCCGAGATAATTGAGGCGTTCCATACATAAAACTCGCTCTGCATACAGAATATATACACAATAAAGTTACGGTGATATAAATTACCTAAGTACTGTGTTGAGCAACTGGAAACGCTTATAAAATAAATAGTTTAAGATAAACCGAAATGTCCGCTTTCGGTTTACGTTAAACTATTTAACTTGTTAACTAAGTTTACCATATCTGCAACTGATTGGAGCTCCGTTCTGGCAAGCAGCAACACTTTGTATAGATACTTTCTGTTTGCGAAGATATGCGCAAAATTTTGATGGGTCAAATACTAACGGATTTTAATAATAAAATAAAATATAAGCTCGTACGTATTTCCTCAGTCATGCGGAAATTATAAATATTTAACCTGAGCAGGGAGTGCCTCGTATCTTTCCACACATGAGCACCATATTTTTATAATCATAAAGTTATTTCGAAAGTTTGTATATGAGGTTTGATACATAATACGAACAGGTCTAAACAAATCTGTTCCTTTTCCGGTTCGACAAAATACATTTGTTGAATAAACACTAAGAGTATGGGGAAGTATTTAAAGCTAGGTAGGTGTAGGTACTATATGATCTACAGACCCTATAATAAATGTGTTAGGATCACAAATAAAGAGCTCGTATTGAAGTAACAAATAAAGGTAAAGCGTGTGTACCCATCTAATAGTCTGCTGTAGTGCACTGGCCAGAATATTTTCAGAGAGAGGCATATGGTTAGGGTTGTAGCAATAACTAATTTCTACTTATTACCAATCAATTAAACTTCAGAGGTGGTTTAAAATAAATTATCTTAAAATTAATGTATCAAAATGTAAAGATTTAAGTTACACTCGTAAGTAATCAATCGAAGAATTTGGGAATCATTTTTGATAAACAATTACCATTCTCTCGTACCCAATACAAAATATTGTACCCAATACAATCATATTGTAAACGTAACTAATATTGCATTTAACATGTTGAAGTTTATCATTAAGAACTGTAATCGTTCCAATAATATTATTGCACCCAAAACATAGGTATCGTTTGTTGGATGAAGGTTGAATATGGCAATATTGTTTGTAGTTCACTTTATATTACACACAAAGTTTGTAGTTTGGAAAAGTTTCAGAGAAAGTTTTTAAAATTCCTGCATTTGAAAACAATTATTGTATATCCTGCGAGAGGTTATGATCATCAAACACTTCTTGCACGTTTTAACATGGTTTCATTAGAATTGCTAAAAAATACATACGAGTATCCCCAGTGCCAATTTCTATATCTTCAACTTCATAATAAAATTGACTCGGAAACAATCATGTCTCAAATATATTTTCACGTACCAAGAACAACTCCTCGCAGATATTAAGTTTCATCACCAATATGCTAATTCTAATGTGTTAATAAAATCTCCCATATTTGTTATACTTGATGATTTTAACCAAATTGCTTGGATGCATGAGATATGAGCTTTGATTACTGATTTAATTTGACATAAATTGTGTTAACTTTGTATCAATGATCAATGATTGATTCATTCTCTTGAATTTAATTTCTCTCCAAATGAATACTTCACCAATATTATCCTAACAAAAGAATATGAAATGAAGTGTGTTCCTGAAGAAGATGATCCTTTCAGTTTTGAGGGCCCTGAAATCTGTAAATGTTCAGGCTGTACAATCAACTGGAACAAGGGTAAAAATGTTATTCTAAAAACTGTGAAGAAAAAACAGAAACATAAGAGACGCACTGTTACAAAGACAGTCTAGAATAACTGACCCTGTCAGTTATTCGTTCATATTCTATGATATATTTTTAGATGCCACAGTTGTACCTAGTGGGTTTAGGAAAATTGTAGTTACATCTGCGGTAAGGGTTTAGTAGCCCCTTTTTTAGAAAGAGGGAAATACAATAAAATTAAACAACTCTGTTCGTATGATTGTTTCATCATTTTTGTAATATGTAAAACTAAGGGAATAATTATATTAATTCCTTATACCATTTATGGAACTAGATAGTAGTTATTTAACTATTATACTCTTTTTCTAAATTAAGAATGATACCAAGAAGAAAAGTTCTCATTCCCATTCTAACCTCAAAATTTTATTTAAAGTTATAATGAAAGCAGAACTACTACGTTTCTTCTTGTAATAGTTATTTTGAAGAGGAAGAAGAAGAAGGCACTACCTAGTTTTTGTTTCATTCTAACCATAGTAGATGCGCAAGTTATTTCTTGTACGGGCATCGATCTTATGACATTCACGCCCTCCAAATATTGTTACAAATTATTAAAATATATCATATAAAAATATGCAGAGAAAATGCAAGTTCCAAATTACAAAACAAGATGCAATATTACTATAATAATTGCCTAGATCTACGTTGGTCGTTGTCAGTTATTTATTATTTATAAGCTTAACAATATAAGGATTATTTTTTTCAATTTATTGGAGGAGCCGGTAAAGCTCTCAATAATTTCCTAGTTGAATTTTGGCATTCTTTATGCTAACGAAAATAATTGGTTCCAACAATTCTTGGGATGTTGAAGATCTCAAGAAAGTTTTAATTATTATTACTTTTAACGTAGAGAGTGAGTTCGCGGAGCTGCTTATACAAAGTTTTTTTCCAAAATACGTGACTATTTCATGTGAAATAGTCATGTTCTATTAAGAATACTCAGAGCGCAAAGACAAAAGTAATGTTCAATTTCAGTACTACATTTAATTTGCTACCTACTGGATTAAATGTTCATTTTTTTTGTTATTGCATTCCGACATATCATTTTATAATAATATATAAAGAAATTATTACTAACTGAGTAGCTTTTTGGAAAAAAATTAAAGTCAACTACGCCACTTCGTGATTTCAAAATTGTTAGTATATTGTACAAAATAAGGAAATCTCGGGCAATACGGCGAATTATTTCCGATTTGATTTATAATATAAATATAAAAATATAAATCATATACTTAATTGTTAAAAAGTAAGAAAGTCATAATAAAAAACTGAAACCTATTGCTGCCCTACGTTGTCCTAATAAGATAAGGACATATACAGTGTGTCCAGCCATTAGCTTACACGATCCATATCTCAGAAACTACTGACGCGATTTTTTTTAAATTTTGTACGCATAGTGAATACAGGGTGTTTCGGTAATTAAAATGTTTGGACAGTGACTACCCTTGCTTAATTTAAATGGAATGCCCTGTATATTTTTTCATATTTGGATTCTTCATTAAATTTTAGGGCCACTTTGTGTAATAAATCCTATTTCAAAATGTTTAACCAACAAAACAAAACAAACAAAAGTGTACATGATTTTTAGCCGAACTATATAAAAAAACATTATTTTCAGTTAAAATATACTGGTGCCATGGATCGCTGTATATACAAAAGAAAACACACATGCGAATTGAGACACCATCAGATATAATGAATTAAATTTTATGGATGTCTTTTGTAGGTAAATTTACATGTCTAAATTGAACATCGATCCAACTTTTCAAAAGCATGATTACCTATTGTTCTTCGTTTTGCAATGGAAAACCTTTTTTCATATCAAATGCTGAATTAAGACAATGTTTTTGTATAGAATTGTGTTATTTTTAGGCTGTAACTAATATTTCTCTTGTATATTCTAAATAAGTAAAAATAAAGTGAGATCTTTCTCTATGCAAAATAACAGAGGGCCAATCCCATACAGCCCGCTTTATTGGTTAGCAAACCAATAGTCAGTTAGTTAGTAGATTAGTAGATTAGTTAGTAGTTAGTTAGGTTCACTGAACCGTAGCAATAGTGTAGGTAAAAATAGGACAGTGCTAGCATAGGTTTAGTTTTAATCATCTCCAGATGATGCCAACCTGGTTAGCTTAACGCGCGTCGAGTGCAGTATACTGTTTTGGTGTTATGTGGAAAACTACGTCAGTGTTAACCTCACACTAAAGTTTGCAACCCCCCCTTCATGAAAACAGACTGAAAGATTTGTAATGGGTATTTTATTGATTGGTTTAACTCAAGTGCTATTTCAGATAATCTACATATTTGAAACAAATTTTGCTAATTTACATTTATATCAATATGTTTTAGGTATATCGATTTAAATCTAGTTAAGTGTATAATTTGAGTGAATTTATCTTTAACTTTTCTCTAAACGGATATAAAATTATAAAAAAAAATTATTATTTGCTAGAACTGATTAAATTCAGGTATTTCTCCACTATAAAACAAGATTTAAATATTAATTTAAATTTAAAATAATTTAAAATATGCTAGGTATATACATATATTTACTGCGTAAACATGCTTCTAGATTTTTAGATATTCGATTAGGTCGTGACTATCACAGTTTTAAACCCACAATTATCTATATTTTATATTGCACTAACATTTACCTGAGCGTTAGTAAAATAATTTTTATATATGGGTTCCTAACCAAGAATTTCACACATTCTTCCTGCATAGAATTATGAAAAAAACAGGTTATGAATATTTTGGCTAAGAATAAATATTATGGAATAAATTCATTAATTTTCTTTATGACTAAAGCAAAAAATCACTGTGCGTAATTAGAATTTTTTGAAATTTTACCGGTAGCATAGTGAAATGTGGCTTGGTACATGATACGAGAAGGAAAACATAATTACTAAGCAAATTGTTTAAGAAGGTGCTAAGGTTAATATTAAAAATTCCGATAATTTAAAAAGGAATACTGAATAAATCTGATCATCTCGAGAATTTGATAAAACTATAAAATATTTAAGGATATCTTGATTGTTTGCCATAATTCTAATTCCTCGATTCAAGTTTACACACAAAAATATTACTTTTTCTCCAAAACATCAAATAAGATGTAAGTCCAAGTAAAAGCCTTTTGACATGCGAACTGATCGGTAAAGCTAGCCGAGTATTTCCCAAAAGTTTGGATTAGATATGTAGATGATATCTTTGCAGTGTTTGATACAAAAGTCACTGATATTGACAACTTTGTTTCTAAATTAAACAGTCGTTTCGCATCAGTTAAATTTACATATGAAATTGAAAACTCTGGACAACTACCATTCTTAGATGTATTAATAATTAGAAATAGTGAAAATAAGTTACAATTTGACATACACAGAAGAGATACCAGTACTTTAAGATATACCCCTAAGGATTCTCAACATTGTGCTTAATACAAAATAGCGAGTTTCAATTTTCTAATTCGTCCTCTATTAAGCTTCCCCCTAAATAACGAGAGCTTTGAAAAAGAAAAGGGATTGATTAGGAATATAGCTACGAGTAATGGATATTCTTTAAGTTTAATTGATAAAATAATTAGGAAACGTAAATTTAAAGACACTTCGAAATTCCTCGACTTTTCAAAATGAAGTAAAAATCCAAAGTTTATATCTATTCCATACGATCCTCGTTTCACCCGTGGTTTGGTAAGGTTTTTAAAGATATAGGATGTCAGTGGTTTATTCATCGGAAAATAAACTACAACCACTTTTAGGCAATCCAAAAGACAAAATAAGGACTAAGGAAAAGTCGAGGATTTACGAAATTAGCTCTAAAGACTGCAATCAAACGTATGTTGGACAAACTAGATGATCAATTCAAACTAGATTCAAGGAACATAATATGACTCATCTCAAATATGGTAGAACAGATAAATCAGTGTGGCTCAAATCAGTGTGGCTCAACATGCGTTTGAGAACAACCATAAAATAGATAGCAGCAATTTAAGACTAATTAGGAATGTAACAAATTCCAGTCAACTAGATTCATTTGAGGTTTGGAAATTGCAAAGTGTAAAAATAGTATTAATAGTAACAGAGGGCCAATCCCATACAGCCTGCTTTATTGGTTAGTAAACCAATAGTTAGTTAGTTAGTAGTTAGTTAGGTTCATTGAACCGTAGCAATAGTTTGGGTAAAAATAGGATATAGTGTGCCTATGCTAAACCTTAGCCTAGGTTTAGTTTTAATCATCTCCAGATGATGCCAACCTGGTTGGGTGAACACGCGTCAGTGTTACCTTCACACCAAAGGTTCCAATCCCCCCCTTCATGAAAACAGACTGAAAGAATCAGACGCAACCAGAAGTGTTGCACCCTCTTCCGATTGATGCATAAATCGCGACTTTATAAAAAAGTATAAACCATCGAGTGAATTTTCTCGTGTTCTTTGAATCGAACGTATCAAAATCCATTCAGAAAATTTGGAGAGAGAAATTAATCAGAAATTTATAGTTTTTTTATTGACATTATTTCATCGTCCACATGAACTCCCCTTCGATTAGCTCAGATGAAACACAATTTTATAGACATTACCATGGTGAATCTATCATCCAGATGGGACAATAGTCGACTTTTTAATTTTTTTCCTACAGGGTAACTGGAAAAGGAAGCTTGCGGTACTATTGCTTGCATGGCAATAGGCTGTATCTCGTTTGTAACTCTCCTGTATGTCGGTATTACGGTAGTTGGCCCTGCGTTGTCGGGCCCTTGAACTTCCGGACAGCTCGCCAGCTTTAGCGATCATGAGCGTGTGAGGTGAGGTAAGGAAATAATTTCGTAAGTTAATTGAGTTGGTCGATTTCTACCTCATAATATAAAATTAAGGATAGATTTAGATACAGTGATAAAATATATGATGCCAATAGACCTATCAATAATAATAATTATAATAATGCAATTAAAATTTCGATCAAGTTCGAAATATTAATGTGATTCATCCCGCTACTTTATAAATCATTCAGTGTGAAAAAAATAACACCGCAAGAACCTCATACATATAAAACGTCTATAAATCAACAATCACCCATTGTTCGTTATTTCGTTAACGACCTTCCTTTCGCAATCACGTACTTCTTTATTTTCAGCAAGTGCCATCCAGACGGACATCCATCCGGTGTACAATTTGATCAAATAATGATCCAGTCGCTTTAGCTTAAAAAATGCCTGTCGTTAATAAGGTCTGAAGGGTGGATTTTTGTGAAGATTATTCTTTATCTTAGCAGAAGAAACAAACACAAAAATCGTTATAAATCCGACGCATGTACCACTACTTGTCAAATTTCGTATTAGAATGCTTCTGTCAAATATATGAAATTAATATTGCAGGTGAAGATATGTAGGTATTATCTACAAGAATTATTTTATAACATTTTTCATAAAGGTATCCGTGCCTCAGTAGTAAATACCTGTAGTAGAAAAAAAGACAAAAAGCGTGATTCTTCTTCTCGAAAACAGATAAGGCAAGAACAGAAAAGAAAATATGTTCTTTAACTGGTTACAAGACCATAAGAAGTGTAAAAATAACATATATTTTGGCATGCATTTAATGATGCGAACATAAGTGCTTCATTAGAACACCCTGTGTGTTTTTACAGATTTGGATAGAACCTCCTCTCACGAATACATTGATACATGGTTTGATGGATATAGCTCTAATAGTAAGGTAATGACCATAAGTGATTACCATAAGAGTAATATGGTAAATAAAGAGAAAGACGTTGTAGTGACTGTATAGTCTAGCAACGGATCGATATTCTCTTTCTAACTCATTACTCTTATAAAACATTCTTTTATGTATATCTCCCTCACTATTAGAGCTTTATCCATCAAACCATATATCAATGTATTCGTGAGAGGACGTTCTATCTAAATCTGTAAAAACACATAGGGTGTTCTTATGAAGCACTTATGTTCACATCATTAAATGCATGCCAAAATATATCTTATTTTTACACTTCTTGTGGTCTTGTAACCAGTTAAAGAAAATATTTTCTTTTCTGTTCTTGCCTTATCTGTTTTCGAGAAGAAGAATCACGCTTTTTATCTTTTTTTCTGCTACATGTATTTACTACTGAGGCACGGATACCTTTATGAAAAATGTTATAAAATAATTGTTGTAGATAATACCTACATATCTTCACCTACAATATTAATTGGTAGGTGATGTATTTGACAGAAGCATTCCAATACAAAGTTTACAAAGTAGTGGTACATGCGTCGGATTTATAACGATTTTTGTGCTTGTTTCTTCTACTAAGATAAAGAATAATCTTCACAAAAATCCACCCTTCAGACCTTATTAACGGCAGTCATGTTTTAAGCTCAAGCGACTGGATCCAAATCTGTAGGTATCTGTTCTATCCAAATCTGTAAAAATTTGCAGGGTGATCTTATAAAAACATAAGTTGTGGTGAATCTCTCCCTTTCAAACACCCTGTATAAATGTCAATACTATAAAAATGTGTTCCCCTTCAAATAAAAATCGTAGACTCACCCTGTACATCACCGACGTAGTTTTCCATGTAACACCAAAACACTATACTGCACCCGACGTGCGTTTCGTCAACCAAGTTGGCATCATCTGAAGATTATTGAAACTGATACTTTTAATATACCGTTTTAATCGTCTCCAGATGATGCCAATTTGGTTGGTTAAACGTGCGTCGAGTGCGGTATAGTGTTTTGGTGTTATATGGAAAACTACGTCAGTGAAATCTTCACACCAAAGGTTCCAACCCCCTTCAAGATCACCCTGTATCTAAGTTCCTATACCTATAAACGCAGATTTTTAAACTTTTTCCCTATAAAGAGTGCAATTTGACTGGACTAAAATTTCGAGCAATTTTTCCATGCGGATGTACAAAGTAACATATGGGCGCCATATGTATGTAAACAGAAGACGGGCACGTGTTTCGGGTACTTTATCATAATTATTTGGATTCAGCGGCGAAGTGTTAAAAAAGACATAAAATAGCCTGTTTGAATTTGTAAATAGTCTTTGTGTCGTCATTTGTTTCGTATTCAGTGTGCTCAGTTGCAGTGGATACAGAATTTCTGGTACGTGAGAAAACTTGGATTCTATTGATATAGGTGATATGGTAAGCTATTTTACTATTTATTTCTTTCAATCGATTTTTAAGATTTTTAATAAAAAAAAATTCTTGCTTAATTTCAGGAACATCCAGTTTTAGACATTACAGTGCAAATAAAACTTAACTTTTTAGTGAAACAGTTTACATTTATGTACACACTAGATACTGTACTGTATGTACCCTAATTTCAAGTTTCGTCTTCAATCAAATTCAAAATTCGTTCAAATTTGGTTTTCGTTTTTTAATTACGGTTGAAATTCTGCAAACTAGAATCGGTTAAATAATCCTATCCTTGTTAACTCTGAATTAACAGAATCTGCTCGGTAGTTCCCCCTATTTTGAGGTATTGTTGACTATTGCATTTTTACTCCAACTGATCTAAGAATATGAAGTGGGTTTTTGATATTATACTAATGTTTGTCGCGCTGATACAATTAAAAGGAAGAGGTACGCGTTTTAGAATAGTTAAACAAAATACTTACTTGTTCGACATGGAGAATATTCTTCAAAGTGGTCGAAAGCGCCATTCGACACGAAGCATGTACCAACCGGGTCCCTCCTATTTAATTCTTTTGTGAACCACATGTACCTTGGAGCACAAGCCTGGAAAAATAAAATAGCCTAAGGTTTGATATTTACATATGAAGTTTATAATTTGTGATGAGTTGCTATAAAATAATAGAAGATTTAGGCAAACCCCCAACGGTTTTAACCACATAATGCCAGCAATATAAATCACAGCGTATAATTTTAATAATATATACTCTATTTTAAATAATTTAGAAGATTGCAATATAAAGTTTTATTAGACATTTAAATGGACAATGTATCTACTCGTATATTACACAGTGAGGACATAAAGTCCGTCCCCCCCCCCCTCTAATTTTTGAACCACTGGGTAGATTGTGATGAAATTTGGAACGATAATATATGACTAAATTCTGCATTTTTTGATTTATCAATGACAGCTCTGAATGTCAAAGTGACAGCTGGGTGCACAGTAGGAACATTTTTTTAAATGGAAATGGGGGTCGAGTAATAACTCTTTATGAAGCTATTTTTATGCTCAAAACATCCCCCAATTTTGAGAACATTTGGTTCAGTAATTTCCAAATAAAAACCAAACGTAACATCAACCAAATGAGTAATATCAGTTTATAACATAATCTTTTTACCACATAATCTTTATAATAGAACTTACCCATGGAACATTTATTTGTCAGGAGGTTCATGGTGGTCATTTTCAACATCTTTTAAAGTAACACGTGTTTTCTAAATTTGTTTCTGCCTCTACGTTTAATTTAAATTATTTCATAATTTTTTAATTTAGGTTATTTTAGGTTAGGGATGGTTAACATAAATCGATATTACTGCTTTTTATTTGGAAATTACTGAACCAAATGTTCTCAAAATTGGGGGAAATGTTATGCTCAAAACGAGCATAAAAGTAGCTTCAAAATGAGTTATTACTCGACCCCCATTTCCATTTAAAAAATGTTCCTATTGCGCGCCCAGCTGTCACTTTGACATTCAGAGCTGTCATTGATGTGTCAAAAAATGCAAAATTTAGTCATATATTATCGTTCCAAATTTCATCATAATCTACCCAGTGGTTCAAAAATTAGATGGGGAGGACGGACTTTATGTCCTCACTGTATATACACCTTTGTTCATTTAAAATAGGATGCATTTTGGCACATTTTTTTATAAAAGTTTGGGTCTGTAGATTCTCACTTATATACCTTTTAATCATAATAATAACAAGGTTGTTAAATTTCCGGTTAGACCGGAAATAGCTGATAGAATAGCTTGATAACATCGTGTTTTTTATAGGAATAATCATTTTTTATTTAATTTTTGGATTCTACTAGTTGATTTAATGGGATTTTTATAAGGATTCTCTATACCTTTCCAGACTGTAGCCTTTTCCAGACTATCTTGATTTCTAAAAAAAAGTTTTTACTCCGTTTAAAATTAGCTGTCTTAAATAAATAGTAAGTTGACTTTTACAGATCGACTATTCGAATCATTCCACAATCCGGGCATACATAGAAAGTTACCTAATTACAGACAAAGTACTCAGAATTTAGTACCTACTTTAATAAAATTAATAGTTTGTTATAATATATTCACTTGTGTCATAGCCAACCTTTAGAAATTTACTCCTCACACTTCCTCCAGCAGATGTCGAACTTGAAATTTAATTTTAATACCTACAATTCAAACCGTATTTGGAAGTTATAGGATAAATTTATGCAGACATGATCCGATAGCAAGTGGCGCTATACTTGGCGCCTATGGATGTAACACAAACAATGCGTAAGTAGAAACTATTTAGTGCTTGTAATGGGAAAATTAAGACCATACCGACAATTAAGTGTTTATAGCTTCTTTCCCAGTTGGAATACTATGTTTCGTTATTAACAAGTACTTAATGCAGCTAAACCAATTGACTTTTTAATCTCTTTCGCAAATGGTTTTTCTTGTTTGACATGCACATTCATTTTAATATCTCGAAGTGTGCGTGTAGATTCATACGTGAAAATTACGTAGAAATGACGCAGGCGGGTAGTGATAACAAGAGAACTGTAAAATTAAATCACATTGACGTAATTTTTGCATACGAATCTTTTCGTATGAATCGAAAATCGGGCCCTTATGCGAAAATGACGCAGGTGAATAGTTCTTTATAGCAAGAGAACACTCACACTACGTCATATTGACGTAATTTTGCACGCCTCAAGAATCGCGCCCCACAGAGGCCCGATGGAGTTAATTAAGATATTGATTTTCCTAACAGATAAGATACACACTGTCTATTTAAAGGAAATAATAGTTTTTTCTTAAATAAAACCCTTATGTATATTTTTACATATCAAAAAATATTGTTCTCACCAATATACAGCGTGACAAAGGTTAATGGTATACATGAATACCCTCTTTCGCCCCTTATTTTTTAGATACAATTTTCAAATTTGGCATAACGGAATTACTTATTAAAGCTCAGTTATTGACATACTTTCTGTGAAACCGGAAGCGGAAGAAAAGTAAATTTTATGTCCAAAGATGACCTTTAATAAGTACTTTTGCCCTGCCAAATTTGAAAATTGTATCTAAAAAATAAGGGGGGAAGCGGGGGCATACCATGAATCTTTGTCAGACTGTACATACTATAAACATATTTTTAATGTTAGTAGTGGTGAAAAACATACCGTAGTGTCCTCTTTGGGTCTTTGCTACTACCTGTCTGACAATTATTGTCAAATTGACAGATAGATAACGACCTGCTTTTCTGCAGATGCCATTACAGCGACCTCTATTGTCTTTGAGGAAGACAATCCTACTTATTTGTTTGAAGGAAATGCCGAAAACACCTACTCTACGGTCAATGTGCCCCGACAGGCATTGTATTACATCCGCATCTCCATAGGAGGCGCCATATCGTTCATATGGCGATGTGGCGCCTCCTATGGAGATGCCGATGTAATGCAATGCCAGTCGGTGCACATTGCCGTGGAGTAGCTGTTTTCGCCATCTCCTTCAAATAAATATTTTTAATAACAAGAGTATTTATTGGTTTGTTATTTTGTCTTGACAAATACTTATGTGATACATGACGTAGGTAGGTACCTCCTTCATGGGTAAGTTATTTGGATACCATTTTTTTACTGCTAAAAGAATTTTTAACTCTTATTTTATAGAATTAATGTTTTGTTTTCAATATAAAATAAAAATATAAAAAGTAGCAGTACAAATTCTGACTTTATTTTCAAATTTAATTTGGTAACAACAGGAAATAAATCATGTATAAGTTATTATCACGAATTATCATCAACCCATGTATAAGTATATCGACAACGTATGTCGCAGTTATGTCGGAAACATAGAAGAAACATTTTATATTGTTTTGTTATTTCATTCTTTCATAACGCACTAACATAGTAATTTGCATGTTTTTGATAAGTGCATATACTGATGACGTGCCAACATTCGTGGTAAGAACTTTTAATGGATTTGACAATGACGTATCTAATTTTTTTAAGAAAATTTATATTTAAAGAAGGTTACTTACTAGCTGAATAAAGAACGATATAACCAAAGACCAAGCGCTTCTATTTTTGTGTCTTTTGCAATTTACTTGGAGACACACAGAGGTTATTCTCGTTCAAATTAACCGCTACCAAAATAACCCACCGTGGTGGAATGAGAATGCCCTTACGAAAATAACATTGTTTCTATTTCGATAAAACACATATTTATATTTATTTAGAATAAAATGTAACTTATAATCAAATTTTTTAACTTTATTGTAAAATCTGAAAAATATTTAAAATTGAAGCCGCACAAAATTTCTTAGAATGTTCTACCTATAAAAATTAAATATACAGGGTGAATGTCTGATTGATTGATTAGGAATTCTTTGATATATTTTTTTGAAAATTTGTGCATAAACATTATCCCATCCTCAATTTATATTGAAAATACCACAAACTTCTGTATTTTAAAGTGAATGGTACATTTACTTTAAAATGCGGTTTATTAACCCGCATTTTTTGTTTCATATTTAAATTTTTATAAGGAATACCTAAATACATAAAATCGCATTTAAATTCTTAAATCATTTTAAGGCGACTTGAATCAAGTTTCCATATATTTAAATTCAACAATTTTTAGTTACTTTTTTTGGGATTTTCTTGAAAATTTTTCTTTCACATCATGGTGATTCACCATGCAGCTGAGAGGTACACCCGTAGATACTCATATCACGGACCATCCACAGACCGTTCTTTTTCTCTGTTCAATACACACTTTAGTTACGATCGATCTGTCCTTGTCACCAAGTTGAACATATTTTTAGGCAAAATTTGATTTGATTAGTAGGTAGAGATAATTGCTCAGAAATTGTAAGACTAGAGCATTTTAAAAATCGAAAAGAAAAGTTAAGGATTGGTTAATTATTTATTTTCTTTTCATGCAATGACAAGAAGATAAAAAACAGCGGTAGTTACTAATACTATCCCAATTGTTGTAAGCACAATTCTAGCTTTCCGATTCATGATGAATGTCAGATAACTACAATATATTAATAAGGTTTTTTCTCTGATCGATAACAGAACTTGCTCGGTATGGACCGTCCGCCGAGCTTGACGTTAATTGTGATGCTGTGATGCTTGATTTGGCGAAGTTGCTCACTGTGGTAGCTTGCTAACACTGACACGTTATTTCTATTGCTTCTGCACCTAAACTAATCTAAACCATTTTTAACAGATTCAGTTAATCATTTTAAGGTTAAGCGTATATTGACAACCATTTGACATCCAAGTTGTCTTTTATCAGAGGCTACTTTTCCAGTTGCATTTACTGGTAGGGAAATATCTACTAAATTATTTTATTTCCAACTCTTTTTGTTCATTTAGACCACAGTATATAAAACAATCAGTAAGATCCTCCATCCTCTAGAATTTTAATGCACATGATCGTCCAGCTTCATGATGCTAGCGACGGACAACTTTTACTACACGTTACACAATCCTAATATTTGACTAGGCATATTTAGATTGCGTTTACTGTTGCTTAATTTGTTTAATTCACATTTCCATTTCCTATTCATGTTTAATTCATAATTTAATCGTAAAATAAAATTGATCATGTTTATATTTATTGAATTAAATAGTTTGACAGCTAGTATCCGCCATATTTTCAGCGACTTTATTCACAAGTACGCACTGTTCGACAGAAGGGGTATTTTTTTAAATCGAGCCGACACAATTCATTCATAATTTAGCTGAACTTCCTTACTGATTGATTTACTGTGTTTTAGACAGGACCAAGTGATAGATTCGAATTTAGTTTTGATCCCACATGTTACAATGGTTGATCCCTAAAGGTTGCTATAGTGGTTTCACTTTGGGCTTCTTCAGTTATATTCCTTCAGTCTTATATCCGAACAAAAGTTCCACATCGTGCGCAGAACTTTTCATATTATCCTGTAGCCTTCCTAATGGTTATAAATGATAATGCATTGACACAATTTCCATTTGAAGGGCCCGATATTGTGCGACAGCTCTTTATAGCAGGATAACAGAACTGTCAAACATGCGTTAAATTGTCATTTTTGCACAAGAATCGTTTTTCGTCATCAGTACTCAGTACTGATGACAAGAACTTGCTTTCAGTAACTCAATTCATCTCTGAGACATGTGACAGTCAAGGGCAGGTTGACGTAATATATACTGACAAAGCCTTCGATCGATTTAATCATAACATTCTCATTGATAAGTTTGAATATATGTAAGTGTTTCCAACAGATTACTTGATTTATTTAAATCCTACCTTAGTAACAGGCTTCTATTTGTAAATATGCAAAACAATTCGAAGCACTGTTCTGGGTACCTAAAAGTTCAATTCTTGGACCATTACTGTTTAATATTTACATTAATGACATATACTTCGATCTTGATGTAAATTATTTGTTATATGCAGATAGTCTGAAAATTTATTGGTCAGTGTTAATGTGGAGTAGTGTGAATACATTAATAAACTTAATATTTTCTTTTTTTCTCGTAAGACTAATTTTTTAACCTATATCTGTAAAGTTCAGGATGCATTTCTTCAGCGTCCAACTTATTTTATTGATTCAGGCGTTATATTTAATCCAATGCTTTCCTTCAATGATCACATTTATTGGGTGATTGCCAAAGCTAATAAGAGTATAGGTTTCATACTTCGTAATTCTAAAGAATTTCATATAACTAATGTATTTTTAACTCTCTATTATTGTTTTGTACGATCCAGACTGGAATATTGCTCCGGCGTTTGGTATTCTAAATATGGAATACAAATACATCTAACTGAAAATGTACAAAGAAAACATTTAAAACATTTGCATTTCTGAATGAATGCTATTATCCGCAAATTGGTCTTCCCCAAGATTTACTCTTGTCAGAGTTTAAGGTTGCTTACACGCCGAATTGCTTACTCAGTAATAATATTATTCAAATATTGTAATCCAATCATAGACTGTCCTCAAATTTTATATAGGATGCAACTTAATATACCCCATGTAAATTCTATACATTGAGATACTTTCAAATTGCCAACTCCTACAACTCGGGCTCTGGAGGACTCACCAGTTTATAAAATGTGTACTAATTGAATGCCCTTTCAGGGTAGATATCATATATTTAATACCTCTGTCTCAAAAATTAAAACTGTTATTTTAAGTGACTGATTATATTCTGCTTATTCTGATCTTTACGTGTTTGTTTTAATGTATTGTAAAGTACTGTGTTATTTTAATTATTCCTATTACTTCTACCATTTTTATAATCCTACCCTGGAACAAGCATTTTTACAAGCATAGTTGAGTAGATGTACTAAAGTAAATAAATAAATAAGTAAATAAATATCAATATTCACAGAGATTACAAGGTTTTCGATCATAGAAGACAGAATACCAGCAGAATTTACAATTTCCTAAATGTAGCACGCATCCTCGTGAGATGGAAATTTTAACTAACAATTAAAACAGGTGTGTAAAACTCAAAACATTTTTAACGTTTTCAATTATCATTACAAATTGTTAAATTTATGTAATTTACAAAAGACAAAATATAATGATAATTTACTTCTATCAATAGTAACACTTAAGTAACTTTATTTAGAAATGTGTCCATTATGGACTTTGAAGGAAAAGTCCTAAGTAATACTTAAGTATGTGTTTTATAATGCAATTAAAAATTAAAAGAAGGCAAACAAAGGCGCAAATTGGGCTATTAAAAAATGTTTCCCTATGATAGAAAACGTTTTAATCTGTGTAGCTACTCGTATACAGGGTGATTTTTTTTTGTTAGAAGTATATCGAGCACGGAAAATTACTTTGATCTGAAAATTTGGCAACGATCATTCCGCGATAAGATCTATTTATGGAAAATATTTTACAGGTGAAAGTACTTCCGGAAATACCGGAAGTTGACCCTAACTTCGTTATTTTAAATGGAGTACCCTATATATCTTATCATTTCTGGATTTTACGTGAAATTCTAAACACATTTCATGGAGGATGTCCTATATGTATACCTATCTTCAACTGTTTTTGAAATGTTGACAGGTGAATATTGACATTTTGCAACTTTAACACCCTGTACAATCTAAACGGTTTGAGATCAAGCAAAACAGTTTGCACATTCCTATCTTAACGTTTCATAAGCTATCGTTTGGCTCTAATTTCAGATTTAACCAAGAGATTAAATTTAATCGAAAATTTTTAATTTCAAAAATAAATATTTCATAGTTGGTCTCGTCTCAGTTTAGTTGGTTTAAATAAATCTAAGTTTAATTATTAGTTCCTTCACTTTCGACTTCCTTTATTGTAATCTTAAACGGCCGACTATTTATAAATAAACCTTCTCCACGCATATTACAAACAATTTTTTATCATCGGAACAATAAATAACTTGAACCACACATTATATTCTTTTTATGTGGAAAGAGATCTGCGGCACAGAGTTCATAAGGTCATTGCATTTGTCTCTCGATGAAAGGAATCGTCATGGATCACTTTGTCAGATACACACAGTCCGATACAAATGACTGTTTTGGTAGGAGTCGCGTCGTGCCCCAACACAACAATGCACTCTTTGGCGGCGAATAGGCCTTGTATGGGGGTCAGTTTGGGACTTTTTGTACGTTTTCCCGCGAAGTACACTGGGAAAAATGGTTTTTATTCCCTCTATCTGTTGGCACAAGGAAAAATACGTAAATTATAAAATTTATGTTTGATATACTTTCCAATACTAAGCTGGTTCAAATCTATAAAATAATGAATATTGTCAATACAGTTTTGAACAACACATATATTAATGAAAAGGTCTACTAGAAAGTATCTACTTCTATAGACAATGATTTTCTTTTACTATCGGTAATATTTCAACTTCCGATAATGGTTTATCATCGGAAGCAAAACTAAAGAAAATAATTTCACAGATTCAGTAGTTTCTGGAAGTAAATATGCCATCTATGGCTCATCACACCAAGTGATTATAAATAAAATTCTTTTGGGACTGCACCACGATACCTTGAAAATAATAGAAAAGTAGGAAAACAAACAGACTAAATATTGTCTGAAAGTGTAAAAAGACAAACCTACTAAATTTACTAGCAAGTATTGACTAACACTATACCACAACCATCTACCTTAACATTTACAATGACATCAGCCGTTTCACAGATGATCTTCAGGAGGATCCTCGTGCACATTAAATGCCGCTCGATTACCGGGGTTCCTTCAAATATATGATAATATTAATATTAAGATATTCCATTGGTGTCAAACTAAAAACCACTAATAAACTTTAGATATTTTGTTGAAGAATAACTTTCATTACGTGTATTTTTTAGACATACTTTAAGTAGTTTATCTGATACTATACTTAGCATTTTATTTGAATACTTCTGTATCAGTTCTTTTTAATTTATAGCGGGCGTACCCCCAAATATTTTGTTGATGAAACGGAGGAAAAATAGACGTATAAGTATTAGAATATCGATTGTGAGAAATTCTATGAAATGACAAATAAATGATTTACCTAAATTTGTTGGCAGCAAACGTTGGCAGGAAGAAGTAAGGAACTGTACGGAGCAAAATATTTATTTCTGCTCCGACAGTCAGGCGGCCTTAAAGGCTTTAGCATTTCTAAAGACAAGATCCGCTCTTGTCCAAGAGTGCGGAGATACCCTGGAGGAGCTGGCCAGAGGAAACGAGGTGAAATTGGTATGAGTACCAGGTCATAGCGGAATCCCAGGGAACGAAAGGGCCGATGAACTGGTCCGACTCGGATCTCAGACACCCAGCCAGGGACCAAACTGATTTTAGGCATTACACGAAGGCAGATCAACATGGCTCTGAATGATTGGGCTGATGAGACACTAAGTAAATACTGGAGAAGGAGCGGGAGCTGTAGACAAGCTCGCAACTTTATAGTGGAGCTAAGCAGCCAAAACAGCCTATCTGTTAAGTCGTAGCCGCAAGGCTCTAAACCAGTTGATGGGAGTTTTAAGGGGTCACTGCAGGCATAGAAGACATCTATCATTGATGGGTGTTGAGGGAGACCCTATCTGTCCAAAGCGCGAGGAGGGCGACGAAACGCCTTCCCACTTCTTGGAAGAATGCACGGCTTTCGGCAGACTGAGCTCCGACGTCTGGGGGGCCGGGGAGTGCAAGGGGAAGAGGTTAGTTCCCTTGAATGGATCGATATTTTGACCTACATTAGAAGGTCTGGAAGGTTCAACGAGAGAAGAGATGATGAAGTTAGGTAGGGGACGACCCACTTGTGGCATACTTGCCAGGTCTTGGCCAGATACTACTACTACTACTACCTAAATTTGTTTAATAGTTGAATAATTTCGAATCAAACTTGACAAAAGGGTTACGGTTAATGAATAAAATCATTTATATGAATATTAATGGAAATGTGAATATTGTGATCTTTTAAAAAATTATAAAAGTGAAATGTACAAAATACTTTTCAGTATAATACTAACAAGTCAACATCACCTATTTGCCTCAAACGTATATATGAGGTAGGTAAATTATTATCTATGGATGATTTTCAAAAATTATATAGAAATAACCATTAACCTTTATTTCGGAAAATATTGCAGAGATATATCATATGAATAATTGTTCTTTCAAATATTGAACTCATGAACTCCTAGAAATAGCTTTAGGAACCACGTTAGATAAAACAGTTTTCTCAAAAATGATATTTAGTAGAGATAATACTGAGTTATCTAATACAAATTTTATCTGAAATAAATGCATATTGTAAGACGATTTTTCTGACGCTCACAGAATAAGCTCACAGCGCAGAGCCATATAGTAAGTTAAAGAACTAAATGTAGATTGTAATGTGTGTAAAGACTGCTAAGCGTGCAGATATTTGCCTTTAGTTATATTGAACTAACATTAGAAAAGTAGATGAGTTCAAAGTGAAGGAAATTTTTGAATACTTGATATTTATACATAATATCACTAAAATATAGATAGCAGAAAATAAAATTTCATTCTTGGAGTATGGAACAAAAAAATTGATTTCAGTTTGTTGATAACCAACTATCAGTTCTTGTCCAGGTATTCCTAGACCCTCTGGGTTCTAAGGATCATATTAAGCAGTTGTAATGATACTCCCAAGTTCTCAATTACCTACCCCCACTTTTCGCTGGAAAATGTATGATGTTTGTGTAAATTAAACGAGAGTCGATTGAGAACATTCAACAAGATAAGTTATGTCCTTCAGATTTCAGATACAAAAGCAAAATAGTATCTTTTATAAAACAACGGTCCTTTGAATCAAATCCAGTGGTTACATCGACAAGCTGTAACAGTTTATAATATGGCACATTTTAAACAAATATGTTTCCAAGTGTATGACGAAGACGGCGAAAATCCTGAAGCTGAGATAGCCGGATTACATTACACCTGAATTAATTTCTTACAACATTTACAACAGCTCTCGGGATGCCACGAGCTCGGTGGAGAGATTAAATTAATGTGGTGCCTCGGCGAATTCTTCAGGTGTTGCAAAAATACGAATAATTTAACTGAAAGGTGCGCTGATCATGTCTACCTTATTTGTAGATAATCTCCAGATAAAAATATATAATATATATCCACCAGCAAGCAATGCTAATGGACCCTACTGAGAGTGCGCTTGCGTAAATGTTCAGTTATATATTATTTATGCCCTTTTGCACCACCTTTGCATAGCGAGTTTAAGTATAGCTTAATTTAAGTAATGATCAGTCTAATCTGAAACTTACATCAAGCTAAGCTTAAACTTCCTAGAAGAGGTGGTGCAAATGGACCTTAGGGATGTAAAGAGTGGTCCTTGATACAAAATATAATATGGATTTCTCCAACCCTAATTTTTTTTTAATAAGCGTGCCCACATCAATGCACCCGCGTGTGGTAATAGATCTTATACAGTCCTGGGTTTTGAATGAGCACTTCCTAGTGATATGTTGGTTTGATTTTGTTTAGAATAGTAGCTGTAGGTTTTACTTTAGCAGATATAAAAAAGCTCAATGATTTCATAAATGGAGAGGTTCTCTCGATGAAGAACGTTGATCGTATTTCACTAAATTTGAGTGATGTAGTAACTAGTATAAGGGTTGATGGGTCTACCGGAATCAGAACCTACTTACTATGGTAATATATTCGACGAAATATTTGAAAGATGATAATCAATCAGACAAGTGATAATCCCTATTCTAGTATTGATATAATCTTATGGTACACACTTCCTAACATATTTTTCTTTCTGCTAGAAGTGTGACGGTACTCGTGAGAGGATGTTTTGTAAAAAAATATGCTGGAAGTGGACTTACAAGAGGTGGCCAATTGAAGCAGTTCAAGTAAAATTGGACTTTCAATACATAATCAGAAATATAAATATATTGAAAACATAAACTTTTTTGTTAAATAAAGAGATGTGCCGCAAATAAACCGTTTTGGCAGAAAACAATGGTTTTGAAAGTTTTTTTAATTTATTGAAAACAATGAATATTAATTTATAAAACAGTTTAAAAAAAGGCATTAAAATGTATTTTAAAGATTTTTAAGTTTTTTATGTAAAAAACGAATAAACACAATTATTGTTTAAGACTAATAATGTTTTTGAAACAAACACAAAACAAATTTTTAATTTTTCTTACAAAATCAAGAACAAAAAGTAATTTTTTAATGTCCTTTTCAATTTTTTTTGAAAATTAAATTCTTTATTTATCAATAAAATAAACTTCCAAAACTGTTTTTTTTTCAGTGAAAAGGGTGCACTTGCGGACATATGTTTATTTAACAAAAAACATTTTCTTTGATAACCCCGGATAACCCCTACCACTCCTGAAGGTTTGTCGGTATGTAATATTACATTCATTCTAATATGATTTTTGTTCGGAAAAGTTTAAGAACGTACCTACTCTAGGATAGAATATACCGAATCATAATTTGACATTGAAAAGCTAGTTGTTTCTCGATTCTTTTCTTTAAATTTCACAAATTCGTATTAACCTATTAGTTGCAATAATTATATTAAATTGAAGTTTATATTATATTTTGCGATAGAAAACTAACCATTATTTTTTATAGTATAATTTTAATAATATTTATTGGCTTATTTAACTGTTTACATCTTTCTTTATATAGGAATTAAGCCAAAAATTATTTCTTAATTAACTTTTTGGCCTAATTAAAATACAGGGTGAGTCAGTTTATACTAGCAGGACTCTGGAATTCGATAGAGCACCTTATTTTAAGTGAAGTTTGTCATATAAACATATGTCCGGAATCGCTTCGTTTTTGAGATACAGGCTGTCAAAATTTTGTTTTTTTTTAGTATTTTCCACACAGCTCCTATAGTTTTTAAGATAATTTATTAAAATTTTTACGGTAGATTACGTATGATGATCCACAAATTTTGACATATGTAAACAATTTGAAAACGTACAGGGTGATAGTTTTTCGGGGGTCAGGCCCCCTTTTATCGTCCAGAACTATTTTGTGGTGCGCCACTGACTGCTAATTTGCCAAAGTTTGGATTCCATGTTCAATTTAGAAACTTTTTCGTCTCTTGCATTTTTATCGTAGCTGTAACAGTTGTCGAGTAATTTGAAAAAGTCTATGAAAGAATATTTTATTAAAAAAAATATATTTTCATCAAAATTTTCACTAAAATCAATTATTGTCAAACGAAAGTTCATTAATCTAAATTGCCAAAGGTTACATATTTACAGTACAACTTTTGCCACTAATTGTTTATTTTTTTGTAGCATTATAAGACTTTTAATAACTAAGTAAAATAATTAAGAATTAATAATGAACCAAGGTCTACGTCCTGGCGACGAACAACGCAGAGTGAAGTTTTGTCGTTGGATCCTTAACACATTAGAAAATAATAGAACTTTCTTATCCAACGTATTATGGACTGATGAATCTTGCTTTACCCGACGTGGGATAGTAAATTTCAAAAATCAACATATTTGGGCAGGGCAAAATCCACGTGCTATTAGGCCAAAAAAAATCCAAAATAAGTTTAGCATTAACGTATGGGTATGAATTTTTGAAAATCGTTTATTTGGACCATAGTTTTTGCCAGAAAGGGTCAGTTCGCAAAACTTCTTAGAGTTTCTAGAAACCGAGCATCCTAATATGTGGGAAGATGTCCCTCTAAATTTAAGACAGCAAGCTTAGTTCCAGTTGGATTGCTGCCCACCTCATTTTGGAAGAAATGTATGAGCTTGGTTAGACGACAATTATCCAGAGAGGTGGATTGGACGTGAAGGTCCAATCGCACGGCCCCCAGCTTCCCCAGATATAATACCAATGGATTTTTTTGTGTGGGGCTTTCTTAAAGAAAAAGTGTATGCACCTCCTGTTCAAGATGTTGACGATGTTAGAGGGCGTATAAGACATGCTTGCGAAGACATATGAGTTCATCACTTAGTTTCAGCAAGAAGGTCTATTGAAACGCGATGCCGATTATGTATCCAACAAAATGGATCACATTTTGAAAATTTTAATTTGAAAATAAAATTATTTCGGGTTATTTGTAAAGTTATTTGTATTTGCCTTGGTTTATTATTAGTTCTTAATTATTTTACTTAGTTATTAAGTCTCTGAAATGCTACAAAAAAATAAATAATTAGTGACAAAAGTTGTACTGTGAGTATGTAAACTTTGACAATTTAGATTAATGAACTTTCGTTTGACAATAATTATTGTTTTTAGTAAACATTTTAATAAAACTATTTTTTTTAATTTAGAGATTTAGAGATTTCTTCAATTTACTCGACAACTGTTACAGCTACGATAAAAATGCAAGATACAAAAATTTTTCTAAATTGAACGTGGAATCCAAATTTTGACAAATAAGCAGTCAGTGGCGTCCCACAAAAAAGTTCTGGACGGAAAAAGGGGGCCAGACCTCTGAAAAAATATCACCCTGTATGTTTTCAAATTGTTTACATATGTCAAAACTTGTGAACCATCATAAGTAATCTATGGTAAAGATTTGAATAAATTATCTTAAAAACAATAGGAGCTGTGTGGAAAATACTAAAAAAAAACCAAAACTTTGACACCCTATATCTCAAAAACGAAGCGATTCCCGACATATGTTTATATGACAAACTTAACTTAAAATCAGGTGTTCTATCGAATGCCAGAGTCCTGCTAGTAAAAACTGACTCACCCTGTATAATCAAAAATAAGTAAACATAATAATAATAGTATATTATATACCTAGGTTGAGAAGTGAGCTATTATATAATAATTTTATATAATTTTCGAGGTAAATAATGGCCTTCTCAACCGAAGTATATATAGTATTTTTTTTACTACAAATAGCCGAACTAACACCAGAAGATCTTATTATCATTTTAAAATCAGACATTTCCCCTATCACTCAAACATATCGAAATATCAAGTAGGTGAAATGTCAAACTGATGCGTGAAATGTGAAACAAATGAGTTTCAATACAATTTATTATTAATCTAGGTAAATAATGAATTCATTATTTACCTAGGTCAATAATCAACTACTTCTCATTACACAAATGAGGTAAATAATAAGGTTTTCTCATGTTATTAGTAAAAAAACAAATATACCTACATTTAATTTAAATATAAGTCACTGCATCTAAACTACTAGATGATTTTGTTATTTCTTACTCAAGTAATTTGTGTGTATTAATATTCCAATAATGATTGTCCTCTAAATATTCAAATTGAAATTATTTATTAAGAACTTTTTACTCATAAAACTATATTTCGTTAGATAATTGTAAATTCTTTGTTACTATATGAAATATTTGAGACATTTTCTTGTTTAAATAATCAAGTGTCATATTATTTCTAATTTATTAGTCTTGAAAGATTAAAATGATATATTAATTTTTTGAAGATTACTATTCAGTACTTTATATATTGATGTGTTTTCAAAATATTGTTATTAATTATTAAGCTCATTTTGATAATGATGCACGATTTAATTTTTATTATAGGGGATACTTCAATAAACTAAATTGCCCAACTAAATTAGATAATGATGCTTTTAAATTGGTAATACACTACAGACAATTTAAAATACAGATAGGCACACAATCTAGCGTAAAGAATGTCAAAAACTCTAGGAATTACTTTGATTTTCTTGTTTTTCGACTATTTTAATAGGGGTCAGTTTTACAACTTCTTATAATTAAATTGCAACGTAAATACTTAAAGCTATTAATTACTTTATCCTACAATTAACCATCATGGAACTATAACTGTGGTGATTTTAATTGAATAAAGTAAATCAAAAAACGAGGTACTAATTTTAGCTCTCTATCATCATGAAGCTTTCAGTCATCGATCTTTCGTAGTTTTTGTTCCTCATCAGTGTAGCGTAGTAAAACAAATAAGGCAAAAATCTGGGATGGATGGTATAGACCTGGAGCAAAACTCGATGAAAGAGCGGAGGATGCAGTAATACGTAATGTATTTTACACCTTCTTACACAACTGGACCACATATATGGAGTCTTGATTGAACAATCAGTATAAAGAACTCTCGTGTACTGGTCATAACTAAAATATGTACAAAATAGGTTTCTATTACCTATTTTGGTAATTAGTTATCTATATTTTATCTATCTTATTCTATATCTACAGTTAGTTATCTATATTTTTCTGTTTTCTCCGAGTACCTAGTGAATAACCAGTAACTCAGTACTTTATATTAAATTTTGTAAATATTTACACAATTATTATGACTAACTATTTCACAGTTAAACATATGATGCAAATTCAAGTTGTAGTTATTTATGATACATTCACTAAATTAAAATAGTGCTAAATTAAAGTAAACTGTACTTTTAAGATAATACGAGAAAACTATAGTAACACTCATAAATTTATAGCGAAGGAACTTAAATATATTTTTATTTATGCATTACGGGAGTAAAATTATTGATTTAGTCCAGGAGTAGGAATACTCATAAGGAATTTATATAAGGGATAATATATAGGTATAATCATGAACAGGCACAATTTTGATTTAAAAAAAATTTATCAAGAAGCTAATTAACCACATGAGTTATAGTACTAGGTATATTGTACTCATACTAATGTTTTTCTGTTCCAAATTTGTACCATTTGCGATCATCTCTTTAATTTGACCTACACTGATGGATGAGAGGCAAAACCTTCTAAACGTAGATGTTGTTGTTATTCTGGAAACCCGGCACGATTTCTTGTTGTTTGAGTAAATAATATCATTAGATCTATGTACATTTTATAACAAATTTTCTTGACACAAATTATAATCGATGTGAAATCTGAAAGTGTAAGTAAGTGAAACACTCGGTAAGTTGTAGCTTTAATTTAAGAGCTTTTCCATGCTTCCCACCGTAAACATTAATGAAACAGTAAATGAAAAGATCAGTCGGGTTTTTCCTCATTTTGAATATATTTTCTTTCAGAATTTTGAAAAAACAGAACCCTTGCGACTACACAGGATTTAATCTGCTTATCAAAAAGAAAAAAAAACACACTAATGTCTCAGTTACAATGTGGAACATTTTGTTGATACACGTATCTGAGATCCGAGAACCTATAAGTGATACTTACCGATTATTTAAGACCATCAGATTCATTACCTCTTACGAGTGCATTTTCAGTACACTCATAAAAAGCTCAGTTTACTTTCAATGATGTATTGATATGTAAAAAAACAATAGTCTTTACCTGAGACAGTAAAAAAAATTGCCAACTGATATGGTACAAAGGAAATACAAAAATGAACCGTTTGCAGATAATCGTCTGCAGATTTGATATTTTATCATTATTTTGTTGAAGTAAATAATTGTAAATAATCGTATCACAGCTAGTAGTAGTGAGATACACACCGTAGTGCCCTCTTTTGGTTTCTGATATGAAAGATTTTAATATATAAGTTTATATAATATATAATATTTTTTTTATGTAATACATATTTTCGAGTTCACTACCTTGCACTCTGAGTACAGTATAAGTGCGAAACCGGCCAGTGTCTGGTGGTTGGTCTCGATGAAGGATGTGGCGACTTGCGTGGAGATGTCAAAGTAATGCAATGCTAGTCGCGGTACATTGACCTTGGACTAGTTGTTTTCGGCATCTCCTTAAAATAAATATTACAGATGTTTTTGTTGGCAATTAGTCGTATATATTAGATTATGTACTATATTCTTTTGCATCTGTTACAGTTTCAAACTGTTTATCTGTTTATAGAAAATATATCTAGGAACTAGGGGCACAAACAGTGATTTTGTTGTTGAGCTGTTGAATTTTATATTAAGAATGTCAGTATTTACATTGTTCTAAGTATAAAAATATTGGCTAATCCTACAATTTTATCCTTTGTAAATAACATTAAAACTATCTTTCACGAACCTTGTTATTTATTTTTTATAGTTTATATATAATTTTTTTTGTAACTCAATTCTGGCAAACCTCAGTTGAAATATCGTAAGGCCTTGTTCTGGGATAGGACAAATCGGGAAAAAATGTGGGGAAAGATCCAACTTTCTTAACATGGAAAACGTGCAAGGTGTTCTATTTGAAATAACGAAGTTGTCCTATTCCTGAAAAATACTGTAGGTTGTTATTTCCATTTCATGAAAAGATGATTCAAATTATAGTTAACCAAAATAAAATATATATATTGCATGTTTATGTTGGCAACTAGTAGTTGCCAACAGATGTTTAGATATATGTACCTATTATATTATTTTCCATCTGTTATAGTTTCCGAGATAGTACATAGGAGAGTACACATAGTAAGTACTAGGTATCAGCAAAATTACAAATGTATGTTTTATGAAAATATAATTTCATTTTGGAGCAGAGAAAGATAGAATCACTGTTTACTTAAACACATTTTTTTTAAAACCATGAGTTATACAACTCACAATAGAAATTCTTTATCCACAATAATCGATTAATAATCGAAATTTTCAACATTGAGTAAATTTTTATTTAAAACGGTTTTGATTATGTAAGTTTTAAAGAACAAACAACGCAAGGATTACTACTGCCTCTTTTTCAAGTGGAAAGTTCACATTGTTCTTAAAACTGTCTGCTACAGTAAGGGTACCACTGACCGATGATGTTTCAGAATAACCAATGATTACTATGGATAAAAAAAGTGCGGTCATTCTCGGCAAATACGGACATATCGGTTCTGTAATGCGGTAAAGCGGGTTCGAAAACGATCGTCCGTCAATGATGTCAATACACCACAAGAATCGATCTTCTCAGATGTGATCTAGAGTATAAAAATAAATCAAATGACATCTATACATTTTCAGCGCTTATTCAGAATGTATGTGACACAATAAAATAATTTAAAACTTATCATATAGATATATAAGGTTTATTTATAAACAAGGATAATTAGCAATTGCGGCTTAGACGCGATGTGGAGTATTCTCTGATAAAACAGGAAAAATACTACTTTAAAGGTAAAACAGTATGAATCAATATATAATATCTTACCACTACTGGTCCATCGGTTTGTCCTGAAGTACTTAATGTAGCACCAAACCATTGATGTGATTTTTCGTCTAATGTGTTGTTTCCAAATTGAGTGTAACCTGCAATGACATAATAATTCTTATAAAATTATTCAGAAAATGGTAAATTATAAAATAAAACAAGCAACTATGGGCAACTCAATAACAAAATCAATGACTTTTGTTATTCAATATGGTGTGAAGTATTTCAGTATTTACAATATTCTATAAAAATATTGGCTAATTATATACAATTGTATCCTTTGTAAATAACATTAAAATTATTTTAAATATTGACATATGGATTTCAGTAACCTTGTTATTCATTTCTATAGTTAGTGTTCTTGTAACTATGATCTCAGGCATCTTTTAGTTGAAATATAGTAAGGTTCTTTCTGAGATAGGACAAATTGGGAAAATAGGGAAAGATCCAACTTTTTTAACATGCAACAAAATGCCTATTTGAAATAACGAAATTGTTCTATCCCTGAAAAATACTGTAGTTATTTCCATTTGACGCAAAGACGATTCGTATTATAGTTAACAAAAAAAAAAAAAAAATGAAAAATATATAACACAATTAGCGAAAACCACATGCTAATCAATGTCAATGTTATAGACATAGATGAGACGTTTGAGAATGGTAGAATCTTTAGTATTAAAAAATGTTTTAATAGCACGTGTAAATTACTATTTTAGATCTATTTCATTCCTACAATACCTTTTTTATTATATTCTTAAAAAATAGTAATGTGTAAGAGAAATAGAGAAATGGAAGCATATTTTATATAATATATGAACATTTTTTTAAATAGTAGTCACTACCACTTAAAAGCTCTTCTCTCTAAAAAAAAGAGCTAGAGAACATAAAGTTTTATCATGTCATTGTTCATATTGATGTTTTGGTAGACCTGGTAGGTTCATAGATAGTTTTAAATAACTAGCAATATAAAAATCTAAATTGAAGATGCAGTAAAACTGTTTGTTTGGTTGCTGATACAGGAAATATTCTGTATCACAGGTATATGGAGTGGAAATCGAGAATATGAATTATTAATTTCACATTCTACGTATTTATTAATTCAGTACTACGAGCACGTTACCGTTAAATTCTTACTTCTTGTCAAAACATCTTTTAAATGTAACGTTATTTGTGTCATATTATTATTCATTTTTATGTACTGTCTGGCTTAAATCCTTACATGGATAACTGATGCCAGTTGTGAAGAAGTAGATTTTCAGGTATATTTTCCAAATAATAATTATAATTTTTCTTATTAAAGAAGCAAAAGTTGCGTCTAATCTATGTTACGTGACTTTCAAAATGTTT
Organism: Pogonocherus hispidulus; assembly: GCA_963924545.1. Taxonomy (NCBI): domain Eukaryota; kingdom Metazoa; phylum Arthropoda; class Insecta; order Coleoptera; family Cerambycidae; genus Pogonocherus; species Pogonocherus hispidulus. The sequence goes on from OZ004696.1 coordinate 20,387,011, forward strand.
TTTTCATTACTGTTTTACAAAACTATATAAACTTTAAGAAATTGTATACATCTTTTGCTGTAATTTTTTTTTTATATTTGGGGAATTATGAAACTGGTGGTAATTTTAAGTGATTCATTTTATATCTACCAGAAAAATCAATATAAACAATATATGTTCAAAATAAACAAACAAAATTAATTGAAAATTTTACAAATAATTTATTTACTGGAATTAAAATGAAACTAAACTGTGGGAATTCAATTTTAGTCAGGCTTGGTTAAATGGTTAAATTCAAGAATCTATTTATTTTAAAATATTTACTGTTACTTTGTCATTTAGTTATTTACTATTTATTTTATTACTCTTTCTACTATTTACTATTTTTTTTATTTAGTATATTTCTAAATACACTTTTTCCTCAATAAATATTCTAATCCTTTCATCTAGAAATTTGGAATTTATGGTGCACCTTTCCGTATTCTAGAAATTCAGAATATAGGTTAAAATTAGAATAAGTTCTAATATAATGTAAAATATTGACTCCTTGCTTTTAAAAATAATAATGTGTGTTGCTGATATCCTGATGCTGTCTTATATTTTATTTCTACATAATAGCAAAGATTAGGGGAGACCGGGGCTAGTTGGCACACATGTCATACTTTATTTTTTATTTAGCACTACAGACAATTGAACTGAATTACAAAATATGTAGAACATATTTCCAACATTTCCCTACACTTTAGGATATTTAAAGTGTCTTTATAAAAAAAAGTTAAATAGTTACAATTTTTTAAAAACATCAGTGTAAGTGTGCCAACATACCCCAACTTGGGGGTAAGTTGGCACACTAACTGGGGTTAGTTGGCATATGTAAGTTATATAGAGAAAAACAAGTGTTTTCATAGTTTTAAAAATTTATTACCTAATAAGAGAATACAAAATAAAAGATTAGAAAAACGTCTAAAACTAAAACAGAAAGTAGAATAAAGCTTACAGTTATGTAAACAAAACACCAAATAGTTAGTCACAATCATCCGAGACACAATTTGAGCATTGTATGGCGGCTCTTTGTTAGTGCATGCCTTATGAGACCACATATGGCATGACACATACTGAACCCATTTTTCCCCTGGTTCACTGCTGGTAAAACTGTCCATGCAGGCCAAGCAAAAAGTTTCCTCCCTTCATCAGAATAAGATTCATCTGCACAAACATGTTTAACGGTCCTGATTTTCTTGTTTAACTTTATTTTTCCTTTTTCATTTTTATTTTCAAATACTGCCTTTTTTGCCTTTTCGGTTGCAACATCCTTTTTCTTTTTAGAAGCATTCTGCCCTTCTTCCAAAGCATCTTTGATTGGGGTATCCGTAAGCTGTGGACCTTCTTTTTGTCTTCCGGTGTAGGTAGTGGTGTAGTATTTCTACCTTGAGGTAAACTGGGTTCTGGAGAATCTATGTCGGGTGTAACCAACTTTTTCAATTGGCGAATGGTTTGCTTTTTGGCATATTTGGCTAAAGTTCTAAATGCTATGTCGAAGTCTTTGGCAACACTTCGTATTGATATGCCTTCATTCTTTACCATTTCTACAGCTCTTGCAAATACATCAGTGGGTGTTGTACCCCTTACAGTCTCTTTTTTTGTAGGTTCTCATGTCTAAAACTGTTTTTTTTATTAATTTTCATTTTGTTAGTTTTATTTTTAAATCCGGGGTTAGTTGGCACACTGTGTCAACGTGCCCCGTGACCAATGTGCCAACATGCCCCGACACAGGTTTTCTAACAACACATATTTTTTCCAAAAAACAAACAATAATTTGATAACTTTGCCTAGCATAGTATGTCAACTAGCCATCTAGCAACGAATTGTGGTGAAAAAATCAAGTTAATACATTATATTAAACAGATTATCCATAAATCTATAAGGGGACAAAAATTTACTTACTGGTATTGAAAACAAACGAACACAACTAACAGGTGTTCACCGCGTGACTTTGCGCGCGCAACGTTTTACATGGTTGCTGAGAGTTGTCGATTTTATATTTTAATGGTATTTGCGTTTACATATCCACACCAATCGCAGATATAAGCATTGTGCCAACTTGCCCCTGTAGCCAACTAGCCCCGGTCTCCCCTATATATGTTGTATATTTATAAAAGTCTTGCTGCCCTAATTTGAGATCTTAAAATTAGGATATATCTGTTCAAGAAATACGATTTTTATGTGGAAATGCAAAACAACGTTTTGTAAATAGTGATTCATGACGTAAAATATGAGAAAGCAATTGAATCGTCATATGCAGAAACAGCACATGTCCATTTTTTGTCCAAACGGGGTTATACCAGAAAATAACTCTACATAGGTAATTACATCATAGTATAAATAAACAGCACATGTCCAGGTAATATCTTAGTTTCAAACGATGAGTAGTTTAAAGCATATTCTGCAGAAACCACACAAGTCCCGGACATGTGCGGTTTCTGCTGGACAAGAGATTTCTGCATTTCGCGCAATAGGTTCAACTGGGTGGAAGTTTGACGGTTTTGAAAGGTAAACATAGCATACTTGGTGTACTTCTGTCTATATACTCGTAGATAGTTGTTTGTAGTTTAGCAAAGTGTTTAAATAATCGTAGTGTGAGATGAAGCCAGATAATGATGAGAATAATACTTCCCAAGGAAAGAGGAAGGCGGAAGAGGAAAACTGTACAAAAAGAACTCAATATCCGAAGAAACCTCATCTAAGAGCGCACCACGCGGTGGAAAAGTTCATTTCAATATAAGTACTTTTTCACATTATACTTATGACACTCAAAAAAAAGGGTGTGTCGAAGCTTCGGAGTTTATAGATGGGGCTATTAGACACACATTTAAACTTCAACAGCCAGGAAAAACTTCACTAGTTTTACCATCTGAAGTCGCATATCCATTGGGCAAAATTCCTATAAATGCAAAAAAACTTCAGGATATAAGAAACTGTATGGCATTCGTAGAAGAGGAATATGAAGAATTTTATAATTCAATACTTCTTTGGACTGTCATTACTAATAATAAAATGTAAAATATGTTTTGATCACTTTGAAATAAACACGTTTATATTGGAAAAGTCTATTTATTTCCCCCTTGGCTATGCAGAAAGCTCACATATCCTTTTTTTTAAAAAATCGTAGAAACAAAAATCCTTATTTATCAACCAAACTTAATATTTTGTCCTGTTACAGCTACCCTTAATTAACTTTTGTAGCTATTAAACCAAATATAAATCATTTTTTAACAGTAATAAAATGTTTTTTCCATTTTCCCAAAATTTGCTGTTTTGGACATGTGTTGTTTTTGCATATGGCGATTCAATTAACAACTTGTCTTAATTCCCATAGCTTAGCAGTGTGGGCGCTCTAGAAGAAATATGATCTCCCATAGCGTTGCATACTTGTGACAATAGACATTTAAGTATTATATTATTGTACATCCTAGTTAATAACAATAAAATATGTTTCTCCATCATAAACATTTAAAAATATTAAGTGGTAAACAAAAATGATGAGATTGTTATTATCAGAAAGGTTATTGTGCTTGTCTTGGTAATGAAACAGGAAAATGGTAGTGTCATTGTTGATACCTTAATAACAACATAAGAATATTAAGAATATGAGAATCATAAGAATTAAATATAATGTTTAAAATTTAACCATATTCGAAGTAGTTTGGTAATTATATTATCTATTAGGTATATTATTTGGGAAGCATCGAAAATATTCAAGAAAGTTCCTGAATTTGGTCCTTGACCCTACCCAAATCGATTAAATTGGATATATGAAGAAATAAATATGTTTGCTGTTTTAAACTGAAAGCAGGATATTTTTACAGATTTCGATAATATGTTACAGAATAGTAAAACCATAATCCAAAAAGTAATACAAACTAAATTACTCTACGTCTTATAGTATACACGTCTTTAGCACCCGAACGTCTTCAGTTTTAGAAATAATAATGCAATATACGGAATGTGACTGAATGGGAGAATTTAAATGTATTTTATTTAAGAAAATGGTTTTTGGGTTTTCAGGCAGGTCATATCATAATGGGATATTAAATTTTATATAATTGTGTTGATTACTGTTATGGCCATAGTTGTTACTAATTATTTTCTACTATTTTTATGATTAAGAATGCATGTTTAGTGTTTATGTGTTAAATTATAAGTGGACTACCCCTATGGGATGAAACGACCGGGCGATGAGCGGGTGACGTCTGGCGCCAGCACAAGGGGTGGGCCGGGAGTGCAGAGTGCAAAGTGCAACGCAACAAAAAACTTAGTATGTGTCTTGCCAGACAGTAAGCGTGTACTCACATAGTTAACAATTCTAAGCTATGAATATACCTCTTACGGTAGTTGTATATATGTAAATAGGTAGTTAGTCAAGTACGAGATACAGTATATAGTAATGTCAAGAAACAATCAGTGTTTTATTTACTGTATTAACCAATGGAAGCAAACAATTACAGTCCACAATCGAAGAAGGTAACAATTGGCTAAAACATTGGTCCTTCGAGCCGGATCTTATCCAGTGAAACAAGTTAACAAGACAATTTAAGCAATAATTTCTGGAATTGCTATACAAGTACAAGTTCGAAGTTCGAACAAAGCTAACCTAGAAGACAAGTACGAGTTCAAGACAACAATCGAGCATTCCTGGTGAGCCTGTTCCATTTACATTTCATATTTATCCCTTCCATTATTTATTATCAACTATTGCTTTAGTCTAAGTTTCCGATATGGAGCTTACTGAATTAAGGTATCAAAGAGGTCAAATCAAATCAAAGTTAACAAGAGCTAGAAAGTTTTTTGATACTATCGATAAAAACAATGTTGACGAGGTTATGTACGAGCAAGTCGAGTCACGTCTAAAAAGAATACAACCGTTGTTCGATGAATTTTCAGACATTCAAAATTCAATTGAAAGGCAAGGTGAATCGGATTCACAAGAATTAGAAAGAGAAGAAATAGAACGGGAAGATTTCGAAAATTCCTTTTATCTTTTACAAGCACAATTTAAAGCAATTCTTTCGGCTTATTCTAAAAAACAGCAGTCGGAGATAGGTTCAATCAATGCAAGTTCAAGTTCTCAATCTCCTCGTGCAGAAATTAATGCATTTAACAATAGTACTAGAGTAAAATTACCAATCATTGATCTACCTAAATTTAACGGTGAATACATGAAGTGGTTAAGGTTTAAAGAAGCGTTTGTCGGTTTAATACACAACAATAATTCTATTAACGATTATGAAAAATTTGTTTACTTGCGATCTTCACTAGAAGGAGACGCGTGCAGACATATAGATCACTTAAAAACATCGGCCTCGCTATACGCCACAGCATGGCAACAATTAACCAAGCGATACGACAATAACGAAAAAATAATTAAACATCATTTAACGGCCATTTTCGAGCAAAGGCCTCTAGAAAAGGACTCATATCGCGGGTTACGAAATTTACATGAAAATATTGCTCAAAATTTGCGAGCACTTGAGTTATTAGGGGAACCTACGGATCAATGGGATACTATTATTCTTTATGTAATATGTAGTAAACTAGACTCTACGTCCCTCCAAGAATGGGAAAAATATAAGTGGGGAAAATCACAAGGGCGAGATAGCGAAAAAGAAGTGGAAGACGGAAATGAAACGCCGAAAATTAAGGCCACGTTAGAAAATATGAATGAGTTTCTAGAAAGGCGTTGTAATATTTTAGAAAATGTTCACGATAAATGCGAGAAATCTGATAGGTCGCGCAACGACAAAAGGTATTGGGACAAAAATAAACATTCCAATACGAAATATTCAAACAATGATAAGTCTGGTTCTCAAACAATATCTAGTTCTTACGTTGCTGTTAGGAGCGAGTTTAATTGTTATTTTTGTGGTAAGCAACATACGATTTACCAATGTCAAAACTTTATAAAATTAAAGCCGAGCGACCGTTACAAAGAAATTAAACAGCGTAACCTGTGCATTAATTGTTTACGTCCAGGCCACACTGCCGAAAATTGTAAGTCCTCCAGATGTAGGAAATGCGGTAAGGGTCACAACACACTTTTACATTTTAAAAATGAAACGGTACATGCCTCCACTAGCACAGAGGGCGAGGACTCTCATTCTCAAGTTCGAGTTTCGCAACCATTACAAGGTGCGGAAAATACAAGTGGAGCCCTAAACCAGAGTGATATGCTTTGCAACGTCGCAACAGATGGTTCGATATCTTGTGCTATGCTGTCGACCGCTGTTGTAAAGGTAAAGGGTCGAAACGGAAACTTCCTTGAATTTCGTGCATTATTAGATAGCGGAGCACAGAACTCGTTTGTTACAAAAAGGTTGTGTAAAAAATTAAATTTAAATTGGAATAAGGCAAACATCTCAATTGTCGGCGTCAGTCAAATAAAAACTGAAGTGGAGTTTTTTACAGACATTTCCTTAAGCTCTCGTAATTTAGCTTACAATCGTTCACTCAGCTGTTTGGTATTGCCTGAAATTACGGGTCATTTACCCACAGTTTCATTTGATGTAAAACAATTAAATATTCCAGATAATTTAAAATTTAATTTGGCGGATCCTACGTTCAATCTATCAGGTCCGGTGGACATTTTGTTAGGATGCAATATTTTTTGGGAATTACTCTGTGTAGGACAGGTAAAATTGGACAATAATCTTATATTACAAAATACCCGATTAGGGTGGGTAGTTGCGGGCAACGGAAACAATTTCAATTCAAAGGTACCCCCTAAAAAGTCAATAAATTGCTTGCAAACAGTATTAGAGGATAACAGCGTACTAGATAATTCAATACAAAAATTCTGGCAAGTAGAAGAGGTTGATATTAAACATAATATCTCGGAAAAGGATAAATTTTGTGAAAATCATTTTCTTAAAACGCATACACGAGACAATGACGGTCGATTTACGGTAGCAATACCATTCAAATCAAATTCAAACGAGTTGGGTAATTCTAGAGAATTTGCGCTACAAAGATTTTATTCACAAGAAAGGCGGTTATTAAAAAATCCCGAGCTTTATGCAGAATATAAAAGGGTGATGTTAGAGTACGAGGAATTGGGGCATATGACCGAAATACAAGAATTCGGAATAGACAATGAGGTGAATTATTATTTACCACATCATCCCGTGATTAAGGATACAAGTTTAACTACCCGTGTGCGTATTGTATTTGACGCGGCTATGAAATCTGACAGTGGTCTCTCTCTCAACGATGTACAATTTAGCGGTCCGGTTATACAAGACGATCTGCTATCAATAATTTTGCGATTTCGTAAACATGAAATTGTTATGACGGCGGACATCTCGAAGATGTACCGTATGATATTCGTGCAGGATAACGATAGAAAATATCAACGAATATTCTGGAGAGATGCACCATCTAAACCGGTGAAATGTTATGAAATGAATAGAGTTGTTTTTGGTACAGCCTCAGCTCCATATCTCGCGGTTAGGTGTTTATATCAACTAGGAATAGAACACGAGCAATCACATCCCCGAGCGAGTCAAGTAATTAAACACGATTTTTATGTCGACGATTGCTTAACGGGCTGCAATTCTGAAGAACAATTATTAGAATTACAAGGAGATTTAACAAAAATACTCACCAGTGGCGGGTTTCAGTTACGAAAGTGGCTGTGTAATCGAGCCGATCTATGTAAATCATTTCAAATAGAAAGCGAATTAGAGTCTAATATATTGCAAATCGGTGCAGGCGAAGCAAATAAAACGTTAGGTATTATGTGGAATGCCACATCGGATACAATTCAATATGTAATATCGAACTCAGGGAGACAAACAGAAATAAGTAAGGGGTTAATTCTCTTTGAAGTGTCGCAAGTATTCGACCCGTGGGGCCTCCTAGGTCCTGTAATAATAGTAGCCAAACTACTGATACAAACACTGTGGCAAGAGAAGATGGGTTGGGATGCGCCATTGCCTCAGAACTTACATACAAGGTGGACACAATATCGAAATGACTTATTAATTCTGAATCAATTAAGAATTCCGCGGCACGTCATAGCTTCAAACCACCAGAGGGTAGAGCTGCATGGATTTTCTGATGCTAGCGAAAAGGCGTATGGTGCCTGCGTTTATATACGTTCTCGAAATAACAAACAAGGTTGGCAGTCTAAGTTATTGTGTGCCAAGTCAAGGGTCGCGCCGTTAAAAAGGGTAACCTTACCGCGATTAGAGTTATGCAGTGCCTTATTGCTCGCGCAATTAATTAATAAAGTAATCAATTCAATGCAAGTAAATTTTGACAAGATTTCGTTGTGGTCTGATTCGACGGTCACATTATCGTGGATTCGGGAATGTCCTAGCAGATGGAAGACATTTGTCGCTAATCGCGTCAGTGAGATACAGCGGTTAACAGATTTAGCAAGTTGGAATCATGTCAAATCGTCAGACAACCCCGCCGATCTCCTTTCGCGAGGTATGAGTGCATCTAACTTAATGGATTCAAAGTTATGGTGGGCAGGGCCGGAGTGGCTACTTAGCGATAAATTACCTATTGAGAAATTTGATATTCCTTCAAGTTTACCAGAACAGCGAGCTACGGTATGCACGGTAACTATAAGCGACAATTTTAATATTTTTGACAAGTTTTTATCGCTGAAAAAACTCCAACGAGTTTGCGCGTATACTTTAAGATTTGTAAACAATTCTAGAGTACCAAAAGAACAGAGAAATTTGCAAGCTATTTCTGTAGTTGAGCTTCAAAATGCACTAAATGTTTTAGTCTCTATGGCTCAACGAGAAAGCTTCAGCAGGGAATATTCAGATTTAATCAATAAAAAACCGATAAACAAGAAAAGTAAGTTATTATCTTTAAATCCATTTATAGACAGTAATAATTTAATAAGAGTGGGCGGTAGGCTACAAAATTCCAGTGAAAATTATGAGAAAAAGTTCCCAATAATTCTACCGTCTAAACACAGTTTGACACTGCTGATATTGACACACGAACACTATAAACTATTACACTGTGGGCCCACAATGCTATTGGCTTCTATTCGCGAACGGTTTTGGCCGATTTCGGGTCGGAATATAGTTAGACAGATTGTGCGTAACTGTGTAGTATGTTTTAAGGTTAATCCCAGACCTGAAAATTATCAAATGGGAAATTTACCAGAGTACAGGGTGACTCAATACTTACCATTCCAAAATACGGGTTTAGATTATGCAGGTCCAATTCTAGTGAAAGATCGCAGTACAAGAGGCGCCAAATTAACAAAGGCGTACATTTGTCTTTTTATTTGTATGACGGTTAAGGCGATTCACCTGGAAGTCGTAAGCGACTTAACCACCGAATGTTTTTTCGCCGCGTTAAAACGCTTTATTAGCAGACGAGGTAAGCCAATGAACCTATTTTCAGACAATGCAAAAAATTTCGTAGGAGCTAACGCTCAGTTACGGGAAATGTTTCAATTTTTAACGACAGAATCTAATACTATAAGTAATAAATTAGCTGATGACGGTATAACGTGGAATTTCATCCCCGCACGATCACCTAATTTCGGAGGAATTTGGGAAGCGGGAATAAAAAGTGCAAAATTTCAATTAAACCGTATTTTAGGAAACTCTCATTTAACCTTTGAAGGTCTTTACACCGTGTTGACTCAGATCGAGGCCATTCTAAACTCCCGTCCCCTACACCCTCTTAGCTCCGATCCTGATCAAGTAATCCCCTTGACTCCAGCTCATTTTTTGGTGGGAAAGACGCTGACATCAATTCCTGAACACAGTATCGTTCATATTCCTGAAAATAGACTGAAATATTATGAACGACTTCAGCAGATGGTGCAAAATTTTTGGAAGATATGGCATGCGCAATATCTGTCAGAATTACAACTTCGAGTCAAATGGCGACAAGAAGCAAGTAGTAAGGTTCAAGTTGGCATGGTGGTGTTAGTGAAAGAAGATAATGTGCCTCCATTAAAATGGCATGTTGGACGTATCATCAAATTACACCCAGGGCAGGATGGGGTAGTGAGAGTGGTGACACTTAAACTGAATAATTCGATAGTGCAACGTCCTGTCACAAAATTGTGCGTATTTCCAATTGATTGTGGTAATGACTCGGTGTTAAGCGATGCCCAAGGGTGTCTTACTGAACAAGAAGGGGAAACCCAATAATGGACTGGTATTAATTACAACAAGTATATTTAAGTCATGTTTAGGTTACATTATTCTCTATTATTGAAATAGCATAGTATTTCAAGGTGGCCGGAATGTTATGGCCATAGTTGTTACTAATTATTTTCTACTATTTTTATGATTAAGAATGCATGTTTAGTGTTTATGTGTTAAATTATAAGTGGACTACCCCTATGGGATGAAACGACCGGGCGATGAGCGGGTGACGTCTGGCGCCAGCACAAGGGGTGGGCCGGGAGTGCAGAGTGCAAAGTGCAACGCAACAAAAAACTTAGTATGTGTCTTGCCAGACAGTAAGCGTGTACTCACATAGTTAACAATTCTAAGCTATGAATATACCTCTTACGGTAGTTGTATATATGTAAATAGGTAGTTAGTCAAGTACGAGATACAGTATATAGTAATGTCAAGAAACAATCAGTGTTTTATTTACTGTATTAACCAATGGAAGCAAACAATTACAGTCCACAATCGAAGAAGGTAACAATTGGCTAAAACAATTACTTTAATGTTATGTTTGAAGTCGAATATACAGTTTAAGGTGTAGTTTTGATTTGCTATTTTCATGTTAAAAGTTAGTGTTTTCTTTTTAATTGAGTCAAATTATCAACGTGCATCGCCCCACTAGAAATCATACGTGATGATGATGAATGTGCTCAAGGTCCTGTTGGTGGATGAATGTTGAAGTTACCGCAGAAAGCTGGCAGATTTGGCGTGTCTCATACATCTATTTCCCGAATGTTGTAGCGGTATTGGGAGACTGGTGACTATACCAGAAGAACTGGACAGAGAAGGAATTGTAATACAACTCCTGCCTGAGAGGCTTTTCATCTTGAGGCAACGGTTTGTAACTATAAGATTGTGGCAGTCCCAGTTTAAAGATGTGGAAGGTGTTCGATTAAACATTAAAACAATTCGACAACGACCCAAGGAAGCTAATTTACGACCCCGTATTCCTGCTCAGGTGCCAGCATTAACCTGGATCATCGTAGAGTTTGGTTAAATTTTGCTAGAGAACACGCCAATTGGATGGAAGCTCACTGAGAACCAGTTCTCTGGACTGAGGAGAGTATAGATTTTGCCTGTACACTTGCGATGGACGTGTTCCTGTATTTCGACTGCCAAATGAATGATATGCACAATGTAACTTACCGCTAATCAATACCGCTTTATTCGGTGGAGGTTCAGTTATGGTGTGAGGAGGAATTTGTTTAAGAGGGCGTATAGACTTAGTTGCGTTAAATAATGGCAACCTTAACGATGATCGTTACACGTTGGACATTCTTGAAGAACATGTTGTGTTTCCTCGTTATATCTGTCCAACTTAACGTGATAATGTCCGATCTCACACTGCTCGGCTAGTCAAAAATTATCTTTTGGAAGTTGAGATTCGTTCTATCACCTGGCCAGTACGTAGTTCAGACCTCAATCCCTTTGAAAACCTCTGAGACATGCTTGGAAGACCATTAAGAGGTCATCCGAGCATACCTAATACCTTGGAGGAAATGGAATATCTCCTTATAGAAATATGGAATGGATTGGATCAAAACGACATTCAAACGTTCATTTTAAGCATGAAGAGTCGATGGGAGGATGTAATTCGAAGCAGAGGTGGAAGTACCCGATATTAACTTAATCGAAATTGTGGTTGTTTATTTCCATATGAAACATTAGGAATTTTACGATTTTTATGTTTATACTTTGTTCTTATTTGTTTAATGTCAATCTTAGAATTATATGGAAAGAAAACATTTTTTGTGATATAGATAGATAATTAGGGTGTAAAGTTTAAGTTTGTTATTTGCACCATTAAAATATAATATTAAAAATTATTTTAGTTAATTTCTTGGAGTAGTGTAGTGTATATTATACAAGGTAGGTTTAATAATAGGTATTTAGGAAATACAGAACTACGTAAAAAAATAAATGTATGTACAGCGGATCTATTTCTGTTCAAAATTCAAAGGTGCTTTTCCCCAACATTTCTAAATAATTACAATGTCGTTGCTGACATGAAATTCTATATATATCATGTGCACCACTGTAGATAAAGCAACAAATTAACACAATTTTGTTTTACTGAAACTACAACAACTACTGTATATTTGGGTGTGAATTGTTTATGTAAACTATAAAACACATTTATGTTGTTCAATATAATAGTCAAAGGCACGCATACATTCGGAAACAAAAATAGTGCCTTACCTCAATCGATGTACCTACTGAATATGAACTAAAGAAATATCTCAAGTGTTAGAGATATCGTATTCAAAACAACAAATTTATAAGATCTAAATTAGTCATTTGATTACTTCAGAGTAGGGCTGGTACAATAGGGCTGGCTCTTGTAAGACTTATATGTACCTTACCTACATAAAACTCTTCTAGGTTATTACTTAATTTTATTTAGTTACAATATTTATTTAATTATTGTAACTTTGTTCAAATATTTATTTTATGAATCAATGTTTTCATTAACATTAATAACATTATTAAATTATTATTTTACATTCATGCAGACTAAAAGTCGTGATTTATCTTGTACCAATAGATATATCATAGATATCTGTGAAATTCAAATATATATAAAATTAATCGTATAAATAATATAAGAGTTTGAATAATAAATAAATTCCAATTCTATGATTTATTTAAACATGAAAATAAACGAGCTACACAAAAGAAAATATATAAAACCATTTGCTAATTTTAAAATCGAGTGTTTCTTCTAAAGCATCACTTATGTTTACGAGTGTGTACCTCTTTCAACACTTTAAAAATGCATTAAGTATGGTGTGCGGGGGCACCATTAAGCTAGAAATATCTGTTACGGAATAATTTGATTAGACCAAAGTGAATGAATGTATCAAATTATTGACACACACACACACGTCTCGATTGTGGGTAGGCTACCTTTACCTGGATTGCCTAACAAGGTCTTGGTTAAAATATGAAATTACGACCTACGACATAGCTGGCATAAATAAAAGTATTCAGCTATTAAGCGTGTTGTACACGCCTTGTGTGGCGCCTTTTTAAGAGCTGTTACGATCTTTTAATCGTTTTTTAGTTTTTTTTGTTGGTAATATAATAAGCTTGTAGAGATATAATTTAACATCTGTGCCGTGGAACTTTATATTATCAAGTAAATTTGTGCATCAAAAGATTATGTTTGTGGTAAATTGGAATAAAGTGAATATAGTTCATTTAATAGATATATTATGTGGTTGGGTTCTACGTAAGACATTCTATAAAATTCTTTCATATTATTAATCAAGATAATTGAGATACTAAAAAGAACTCTAGGTAATGAAGTACGAAAGTACTTGAACATTTTCAATTTCATCCTGTAGCTGATGAACCAAGAATGATTTCTACATGTTTGTATCATCTCTCGTTTTTCAATAAAGTAGCACTATGTTTCGCGTTCCTTTATCTTTAATAATAAGGAAGATGTATTATGAAGACAAGGAAAACTGAACACGTATACACAATATTAAACAGATGAGTAAAACTAGTAACGAACAAAAGGTTTGGTTTGGTAACAATAATATATAAATTCATACAGATGTCTAGAGAGCAATAATTATAATGTGCAGCCAAACCTACAAAAAATTCATAAAGGAAAGTGCTCTATGATTAATGTAGACCAACCCAACTTATCGATAAAAGGAAATAGGTTGCCTATAGATTTATTATTAGCACGAATAAATGTACCTCTTTATTGAGAATAAATTGAGTATAATGCATTTTGATCAAAACAGTTAATAATAATAATACAATATACAAATTCCGTATTTAGTCTAGTAATAATAATTATACAACAGGATAAGGATCAGGATAAATATATAATCAACATTTGAAGCATCTGTTTTGCATTTAATGAACTTAGAAAAAGACTACACTGAGGGAAAAGACGAAACATTATAATTAAAATCATTTGATTGTGAACCGTTTGTTTAATGTGAAACAATCAGTTCTTATTACATTTTTAGGTAAACAATAACAATAATATTTTAGATTTAAATAAATAATTAGGAAGAGATTCCCTTCTTTGTATGTAATAATCTTTTGTTTGAATTTTAAATTATTACTTAATTATAAATAAAATTATTCGTATAGTAGATTTGGTAATAATACCTTAATAATACCAATAATACCTTATGAATTTGGTAATATGGACCTTAGATTTGGTAATAATAACTAAATAACAAGAAAAATATGAATCTAGAAATTGTAACTATTATGCAGAGAGTCTTTAGTATTTAGAGTAAATATTTAGACAAAAAAAAATAATAAACAAAGAAAAATGTTGTTAATGGTATATTTTTTTTGCATCAACACCTAAATAAATAGTACATACCCATTTATTTAGATATACCGGGTGTTCCACATAAAAGTCCCCAGCCTCGTATCTCGGCAACGGAAAGATATATTTTGATTTAAAAAAAAAACAGATGATAGTGCTTATCTATGGCTTCTTCACGAAGTTCAACTTGATTTTTTTCAAAGTCGAAGATTTTTTAAATATTTATAATAAATACCTAAATAATTATGAATTATTATACAAAATGAATTAGGTATTTAAAAAACTCTTGCCATATTTTACAGAAATACATATTTTTTCACTATTACTTAAAAAGAGCTATTAAATTGACTTGGATAATTATTGTTTCATTGTATAAGGTAATAATTCGAAACTCTAAAATACGCTCGAGGTTGGGCCTCACCAAATGAAAAGTCCGATATCTCTGAAACTATTAAGTTTTTGAAAAATACTCCTTTGACAAAAATTGTTTAGAATTGAACAAAGTATTGGATAAACCTTATAACAAAGTTCCTCTCGCCATCTCCAATTTGCTCTGAAAAAATCAAGTTGAATTCCGTGACGAAGCCATAGATGAGCTCTATCATCTGTTTTTTTCAAAATCAAAATATATATTTCCTTTGCCGAGATACGACGCTGAGGACTTGTATGTGGTACACCCGGTATAGTAGGTAACGATAAAAAAGCTAACAAATAATATGAAACAGATACCACTAAAATTTTACAGAATACTTCATTTTTCCGACCTTCTAAGAACATCCACTTTGTTTTTATTTCCTGACTACGCTCTTGAATAAGTATACTATATAATTAAATGACAACTTTAGCCATAAACAAATTATTAGGTTAATCAAGATTTGGTAAAGTCCGGTTTTTGCTCTTTCACTTTACCTATGGATTCACAGAATTGGTGATAGACATAAAAATAATCTATAATAAAAATAAGCAGCTCTAGTTAATTTGCTAATACCCATGTAAATATTTGTACGCTGACTTCTCTAAATTGATGACTTCTCGCTGTTTTATATTCCATATGTTTTTGCTATAATATTTTATTCTCAGATGCATGTGTTTCAAATTAACCACAAACTAGATACAATGTGTTTTATTGAACTTTATTAATTTATTATAATGTTTATGTACACAATAAGGCGTGTGTTATGCCTATTATAAATAAGCTGAAACTATGCAGATTTATATTACAGAGGGTGTGACAAAAAGGCGAGCTGCTACTCGGGTAGCATATTCTATTCCTCAAAATAAAAAAGAGATTACATAGACATGATCCAAAATGAGAAAAAATTATAAAATAATGGTATCTCTACCCGATTCTAATCCATTCTAATCACAACAATTAGCCCAGAAGCCTTAGACTTGTGTGGGAGAGGGGGCGATATATTATTATTCAGTGGGCCGCAATTGCACCCACCATATATAGTAAAGGTAGGCGAGGATCGCTCCGAAGACGAGTAGAACATTGTATTTTGGTGAATATTTCAGAATATTGTATAAAACCAAAAAACTACTGATGCAATGTACTTAATTTATCAAATATTTATTTTATTGCATATTATACAGTGGTTTTTTGCGGCAAACTTTAGAAGTTTGCCTTGATACTGGACTTTTGAATATTTAATTTGTATGCTTATGGTTTCCCGTTTTTCGTTATTTTATAGGTGGTGTAATCAATCCCAAGAAAGACTATAATGAATAATAGAATGTGAAAGTCAAATGCACGCGTGATTACTGATGTATCTAGTTTTAGTGCTATACATAAAGTGTATTCTATAAATTAGTTTTATATATATGATATCAATGCTAATCTTCATAGTTATACTGATAGCTTTTCTCATGGTAAAAACACATTTTCTGTCAAAAATAGAAGTAATTTGTAACGCCAATTATTTAGTGGTCTATGTATACTGTATCACGACTATTAACTAAGGGTTACCAACTGGTAAAAAGTCTAACCCATAGACAATCTTTTTCAAAAATACTTTTTTCTGATTGGCAATAAATTTTAACAGCACACACAGAATATATTCCATAGTCATATAAACAGATTAATAGCTATTGTTAACAGAGCTTCAATGTGAATAAGGAGTAAAATTCTCTACTTGATTTTAAAGTGATGAAGTAATATTTCAATTGTAATGAAAGTCATAAGTCTACCTTTCTGTCTATATAAATAGAATTAGACTGCAGACTAAATATAAACCTATCAAGAAGAGTGCATTGACATGATATAGAAGTGATTTTGATTATACAACTAAATCATATTTCGATTTGCGATACAATGTTGACCTATAAAATTAATAATGCTGATAATGTGTCATTTTTATTTCAGTAAACAAATTACTGGAAATATATAAATAACACAAGATTATTATATACTTAATTCACTGGTTCAATACACATTTAGGAAGTGCCAATTTCAGTTAGATACAACCAAATTCATGGATGACCGATCCAATACAGAATTTGATGATACAGGTACAGGAGATTTATAGGAATTATCTGTTATAATATATAACCGAATTAGATCACGGTAATAGGAAGTTTCTAGGAATACTGCTATTCACCATACTACGTACAACAATAGTTATTAATTTCAAGTGATGAACTGATGTCATAAGTAATATTTAATAAAAATATTTAAAACCTCTATATTTTAAACATCCTCTAGCTATGATCTCATAATGTGGAGAAGCAATTGCTGTATTTCAAAATACAATACCGAGAAAATAGTATCTGTGGACACAGGCAATACCTATTTTTAAGTTTTAGTAACAGGATTATTACAAGACAAAAATATGTTGTTGGGAAAGATGAATCTAAAAATGTCTTTTGAAATATCATTTTATTATGTTGTTTAAGAGAATACGAGCAGTATTTTATGAATTTATGTTTTAAATATTGCAATAGTAAAACGACTGGTGATAAACCGCTATTTAGTGTAAATATTTGAACTTATAAAAGAAAATTTTATTCTATTTTCAGTAGGTAAGTGCATACAATTACAACGAAAAATGACAACACGTTGTTTAAACCAAAACAGTTTTTTATATAGTTACATGTGGCAATTATAATGCAGAATAATATAATACAATAATAATATCTCCACTCCTCATTTTCCTCAAAAGGTTTAGCCCGGAAGTCTTAGACTATTGTGTGAGAGAGAGCGGCATATTATTATTCAGTATAAGAAAAACTTGTTAGTAAGCCCTAACCACCATTCAGTGCTTGCAGTGCAGAATGAAAGAAACCTGGTAAACCTCATTAGTTAGGGGGACAGTCAAACATCAACCGATGCCAATCTCTCACATTAACATCAAGTTGACATCCTTCCCATCCTAGACACGCTTGGCAGGATGGTTGTCATCTCATCCCAGTGAATAGGCCTTCACCATTCGAACCACGACATCTGGGCCTAAGTTAAGCGATCGAGACACTAAAGTCTAAGCTACCTACTTAAAAATAAAATATGGAGATATAAATGATTATGTTTTTCTATGATCCTTTTTTTCTCTTTTTTAACTTGTGCTATGATTTTATGATTCCAATTCCAGATTGTTAAAGAAATCTTGAAATCTATTTTATATAGATTTTATTGGTACCTAATTGAGGTATTTCAGCAATGTATATTGGTCATTTTAGAGATATTTTACTGGTAATTGAGGGAAGTATCAATGTATATTGGGCATTATCACAAAGGCAGGGTCGCTGTAAAGTTGCCTTTTCTAATTTTAAACACCCAATTTTAAACTTTTACAAAACTAATTACAAGAATATAATTTTTAATCATATTGCTGGCGCAAAAAAGACTTGAATTGATTTTAGATACGCATATAGGATAGTTTTTGTACAGTTTAAAACTAAAATATTACTGCTTTCTTAGCCTATCCTATGGCTTTTAGAATTATAAGTAGTTACATTTACTTTAACTGTAGTCACTCCCATCCTTGAGAGCAATTATTATATTTTAAGTAAGAAAAAAGTTGAGTATCGTGATTTGTTTATGAGAGAATATATTCTTAAGTGGCTCTTATCTTGGTAACAGAACAATTAAGTCAAGTTGATACTTCAGCCAAACCAGATCTCAAAAATGCTATAGCAGACTAACAGGTGATTAATATTGTACAGATGGTCGTAGAAATATTGAAGCAAAGTACTTCTATGAAGGATTTTAGGAGGCAGCATTCAAATATATTTTCGTACAATTTGGTATTTTATTACGATAAGATATATTGTGTATTATTTCGTGAATGTAAATTGATTTATATATCTACAGCATAATATAACTAAAATGAGAACGGCATCAAAACTGTTGACACAGAATAATATTTTCAAATATGGGAGTTGCAAGGTTATATATTTATAATTTGATACATATGTTGGAATAAACAATAAAAACTGTTATTTGAGCTTTTATATAATAATAATAATAATAATAATAATAATAATAATAATAATAATAATAATAATAATAATAATAATAATAATAATAATAATATCTCTACCCCTCATTCTAATCACAAGGATTAGCCCGAAAGTCTGAGACTTGTGTGGGAGAGGGGGCGACATTTTTTTTATCTAAAAAATTAAACTACGGAATATATTGTCATTGATATTATGTGAGTGTTATGTTCCAATGAAGTGTCTGGTTTCCTTGTTACCTATAAGTTTAGATATATGTAAAGAAAATAACCTCTTTACTTATACACAGTAAAAAAAACGAGCAATTTTAACACTGAATCCACACTCATCAGTGTGTATATAGTCCACACTTGGCAGTGTTAGACATATCAGTGTATTATTACATTATATAAAAGTAATTTAACACAGTAGATTTTACAAGGTAATGTGTAATAGTTAATTATTCACCGTGTAATTATTCCGTATTTATGGCGGATTGATTCACTTTTAACACACGGTTTTGTAAATTTTAATACAATTTATGAGTACTCGGCGGGTATATCGTTTGTGTAATATGAGTTCTAAAGGTTTAGTGATTATACCACCCAGTTCGTGTTAAAAACAACACTGCAGCAAATTACAATTATCATTTAGTAATTCTACCATTTGTCTTTTTTTACTGTGTAAGGAAATGTGGGAATAATCGTTCTGGGGACTAATGCTCCGACCAGCATTGAATTGTTCCGGAATATGCTGAAATGATCACAATTCTCTTTTCTATATTTCTTTTCTTTATATACTAATATTCTCATCATTCTGAATATGAAAATACCTATTTATTTTAAATTAAATTATATTATTGAGTTACATTAATAAATATGTAAACATTTATTGATACCAATAAATGGTATAAAAAGATAAATAATTGAAATTCTCTATAAAAATTATACTCGTATCTTGTCTAAATTTTCTTTTACAAAACTGAAATATCAAGATTCATAGTTTTGTATTATTCGAATGGCGTAATCCTAATCCGCTTTTTTGTGTTTTGTGTTGTGTTTTTTATGATTATATTGCCGCATCTCAGTGACGTACAAAATTTGGTTGAGGCTGTACAGAACTGAACCAAACAAGTAGATACAAAATGAAGAGTTTGTAGTTATTATTTGTGTTTGCTAATTTGACAGGAAACGCAGGCTGACGGGAAATTCAGGTGTTTCATTGATTTTCAGTAATTATTAGACAGGAATTTAAGTGTTCAACGCAGTGGCTATAATTTAAAAGGTTAGCTTCCTGCTCAAGCATCGAGATTCTTTAATCTCTGCGCGATTTCCTCGTCCTTCTTATGACATGAAAAATCTGCGGTTCCCCTGGGATAAGTCACCACGATGCTAACAGTATTATACGCCCTGATTATCTTCAGATCTCTATATGGAAGTGATCTCACGCGCTATAAAATTTATTAACATGGACGGTAAAATAAATTTAACATAAGGATCATGATAAGGGTAGAATTTCTATTAAAAGATATATTAATAAATCACAAATCCTGACTAATAAAAGGGCCTACCATTAAGGACCTAAACTGAGGCATTTTATAGCTGAGCCCTTGCGCTACACAGCCAAATCTAATTATTAGTATTAGTGAAACATGTATGTGGTTGTCAGTGATGTTACATATTTAAATACAAGTCATAGTTTTTCATGTCATGCAAGCCGAGGTACTATCTGACTAACAGAGAAATATTAAGATAAATGGAGTACTGGCGAAATTATATTTTATAGGCAAACGTTAGGTATACAATTTAGGAAATTACTTTTACTTAATAATTGATACGATCTATGAAAACAAATAGTTTATTCAGTGGGCGTGGACACCGTTTTCCTTTATTCTATAAATTGATTGTAAAAATAACTATAGCTTTCTCTTGGTAGGTATGTAATACGAGGGAAAGTGATGCATTTTGTAAGAAAAAAATTTACATTATTTATGCCCACCTTTCATTATATAACAATGGAATTAATAGACAACAAATCAGTGCACCATTAGTCTAACTAATCAGTGCAGTCCATAAGGCGGCAGGAGAGGTATTGCGATAAAATTTCCAATTTTGTGAGAAATATAACAATAGATATATTATCTCCAATGAGTATGTACCGATGTAAACAAAAATATGTCGTACATTATTAAAAATTATTATTAAAATCATGCCTCGGAAATAGAAATTCTGCCTCTAATAATTGAAATTATTGACAAAAGGTAACTAATCATTTAAATTAATCTATTTAATTAATTTACGGTTAATATCGAATTGGATACCGAAGCAACATTCGTTCCGAACGTAATTTTTCTCCTATCAGACTGTACTTCGTACAAATTTATGTAAACAAATTTAATGGTTTATCGAAAGTGCAATTTTGAGCTCAAAATTTATGCAAAAAAATGATAGGAATAAATGATAGAGCAAATAAAAGGAATAAAAACTTTTTTCTGCATATAAAAGGCCAATATCTTGAAATCAACTGTAACGCAACTGCCAAAATTTAGTTTGGAATGATAGTTGTTTGTTTTCATGACATTCTTTGAAAAAATTTATAATTTGATATTTTCGCAGGAACAAAAAGATAACCATAATGTATGATAAATTTAAATGATTGTAATCAGAAAAAAATTTCAAGTTACGGTGTCCATACTAAAAAAAGTTGAATGTTGTTTCTCCGTTCTTATGATGGCATATTTAAACTCTTTATAAAAAAATATAATAAAGTTCGAGTAGTAGATTCTACAGTTTTGACATTCAAGGATAACCAAAATAACAATTTTCATTCGAATATCAAATCTGTACAATATATCTCTATCCTCCATTCTTATGGTTATTTTAGGCCTGGAAGTTACAGATTGATGTGGGGGGAGGAGTGACATTATTATTTCGCAGATCGCGAGTGCGCCACATGAATTGTGAGTGCCAGTTTTATGAACACTGAGGACCACTTTATGCACACTGCACTTAATATAGAAAAATTGTGAAAATAGAAATTTCACCTTTTGTATCATTTTTGTAATTGTATTATGGGGTCGGAGTGCAGCGTTGAAATATGTAGTACGAACTTCTTGAAGGGGGTTGGAACCTTTGGTGTGAAGCACTGATGTAGTTTTCCACAAAACACCAAAACCCTATACTGCACTCGACGTGCGTTTCTCCATTAAAACTCAGTTTTAATCATCTCCAGATGATGCCAACTTGGATGGCGAAACGCACGTCGAGTGCAGTATAATAGTATTTGCTGATGTGTGGAAAACTACGTCAGTGTTAGTACAAACTTCATTTGTGTAATAATTTGAGTTGTTTTTGGATCGGTAATTTTATTCCAGCTCGACGGAATTATGTATTTTAACTATTTATTCCAAATCGAGTAACTACACATTGGAAATCTACATTTTATTTAAGTCTCCGGCGCATTACACAATTATTACATCTGGTGTACTTTGAGTTAGCAGTATGTTCAGTATCTGGATTCTATAAACAAACACGACAATAATACAATACATATTTCAATTTGCTCCTCCATTATGGCCTATACAAATAACTCCAGGCAAATCTTAATATTCGGTTCTTGTTTTCAATTGCGGTTGAGATAATTGTGTTTCTGATGGAAAAAGATATTGCAAGGTATGCACCGAATATCAAATTCATCTGAACCGATTTTATAGCTGTTAACGTTCCTTAAGAAAGAGTACATCTACAAGTAGTAAGTGATATCAATACTTTGCATATAAATAATTAATAAAATAATGGATACCTTTATAAAAACATAATATTTTCCTATTATTCGTGAATAAAAGGCGCGGTTATAGTATCTTGAAAGAGATCTTATTTATAATAGATGAAAATGTTATTTTCTCACAATGAAAATCATTAAGACGTATAAGCACCATAATATACATACATACATACATAAAATTAACATAATATACGAATAAAACAGTTTGTCAGCTGATGATGAGAAAAGATCGTCTCTGTATATTTAAAATACCGAAGTACCATCACAACTTATTATTTTATTATACATATATGGACATTATATACATAGGTCAAGGAAAATACTTAACTTACTTAACTTGACTTAAATTAAAGCAATTATTGGAACAACTTTATAAAAAGTTGTATTTCAGCTAAAACTGTCTTTTGAAATAAATAATATATGCACATCGCGCGGAGAAGTATAAAAAATATATCATATTCTTTTAAATAGAACACCCTATATTAGTATTGGCGAAAAACACACATTAGTGCCCTCTTCTGGTCTGTGCTATTATCCGTCTGACAATGAAAGATGTGGCGGCGTTCGTGGAGATATCAAAGTAATCCAACGCTAGTCGGGGCATATAGTCTGTGGAGTAGTTGTTTTCTCCTTCAAATAGAATACCTTATAGTTTTGTTCAAATTTCAATGGAGGGATCTCTTACTAACACATTGGTATAGGGTTTGATGAGTCTATCTCTAATAATAAGGGACACGTTCAAAAGAGTGTACCCATAAGCGCAATTCTTTCTCTTAAAATACATTGTATTTTGAAAGTTGAACAAACTCATATAAGAAGTATATTTAAATAATACCATAGTACTGATTATAAATTATACCTTAAAATAATACCACAATATTTTAATGTGGGTGAAATTGTATCAAATAAATCAAATAAGCCTAAAATATAGGAACGGATGTGGTTGGAAATTTAATCAGTTGTTTTGCTGAGTAGGTACTTTAAAGTCGATCTATTTGTTTTCAACGTAAAACGTCTAGCCCAGGTATTAGCTTTATTTAAAAACTTATTTTGTTATCTATCACAACTCAGGATACGTTTAGTCACTTAACATTTTTAAAATACAATATTATTCAAAGAGGATTGTGTTTTATATAGCAACCTTTATCAAATTTTAAAATTATTATGTACTATAGGCACTACTAAAATTTAATAAAATTGTATATTTGTGCACTTAAAGTGCTTTGGTGTTAAATTATTAAGGTAAAACCATAATCTCATAAAAACTCAATTATGGAATTTCTCATGCCGTTGTCATTTCCAATGACGTTTAGAAAAATGTTATTAGACTTATAACGATAAGAGCTTTGTCTTACTTTGTCGAGTTCTGATCTTATCTTACAGTGCTATTTCATTAGTATTTCTAGATCTACTTTATTGAATTCTTACACAACATTATTGTTAATATAGTAACCAATGATGCCAAATCATCGCGACTAACACAGTAATCCTGTAACATCGGTAACATCAATAATACGCAATACAGGGTGTTCCTTAATGTCATGTCCATACTACACGAGCTAATTCCTTGTCCAATGTATGACTAAGAGTCCAAATAAACGTGTGTTCTAAATTCCCTCGTTTTACTAAATCGTACTAAATCAATATGTAAGTCAAATATATATGATATATAAAGCATAGAGATCCCGTAAAGCATACTTTTCAATGTATTTGAATAGAAATGTATTTTATTATTTATGTAACATTATCAACATCTGACCGTAGGTTTGATTAGATCTTATCTAAAATTTATGGTTTTATTTTCATAATCTATGCTCCTAAATGGGAAATTGTATAAAATGAACTCAATTTAAAAACTAATATTTTATAAAATTCTATTAAAATTGGTTGTGGGGAATTAGTTCCCAGAGCCCGTTAATGGCAAAATGTGGGTTGTTTATGATATATTATCTACAAAGACATCTTGGTACTATAAGTCTACTGCTATGAAATGTTTTACAATGTGAATAAATAAAATGAAGAAAATATCTTATTGAATTGATGAAGATACAAGCGAAGTGAATAAAAAAAATTCTAATATAATTAGAAAGGAAATTAAATAATATTTTAAAACTAGCTTAATATTATTGATATACCTATATGTATTGTTGGAAGAATGAACAGTTTGTAACAGTATTTGTAATATTACAGCAATGAATAGTACTTGTAATATTGCAACTGAAAAAAATGTGGCAGAAAATGCTTTTATGAATTTCTTGCACTTCTGTCCTTATTTAAAAACGCCTTGATGAGTAATTTTCAGCCATTTTCATTCGGAAAATACTGTACGGAACGTTTTTTTTCGCAACAAATCAACAAAAAATAGTTTTTCAGTTGTTTTCTATAAACAAAAGTATTGGTGCATAACGCCAAAATATAAACAAAAATCTCACTTCCTTGAACTTCGGTATTATTTAACATGGACTGGGAATACACACTCATGTTTTACGTATTAAAAAAATACTATAGATTTTTTCAAGAAAAATTTCCATTTTCGGAGGTTATTTTATAAAATTCCAAGTTTCCATTTTGATAGTAGGTAGGCATCTGTCAACATAGTTTCAACAAAAGAAAATATAAATCCAAAATTTATTGACATCATCTATATTCATGTCGATCTGTACAGACCGAAGCCATGGCTTATAAATATTATTCAGTTTCACTTGATATTCCTATTCGAAGCAATAAATAATTACAGGCTTGACAAGGGGCCGACAGAAGTTGCAAAATGTATTGTACTGACAAGAAATACAACGCAAAAGTAGACAGATAAAAATGCTGCCGGTTTTTGTTTCATATCCAAAATAGGTACTGTACCTTCTGCTCCTTAGCATTCACATAATATATTCAAAGCGAGGTACTAACTTGGAAGTTTTTCGAATCTACAAATTCGTCGTAATAAAATATTCGTCTATATATAGAGTAAGCGTGTAAGGATCTGCATACAATGGACCAAAGACTTTTACAGACATTTTTTGCAAATTCAAGAATAATAAATGTTTATCTCTGACGATGGAATTTTTTTCTTGAATAAAATTTGTAAGGCTCAGTGACGGTAATTTATTGAGAAAATATGGAGTATTTGTCAATCTTGTTTTCAGAAATCCGTTCGTTTGTTGATTTAAATAGGCAGGAAATCTTAAATGCCTATTCTACATTACATTTTGAGGTATGCTTGAACCACTGAACGTGTTATTTTCAGTAAATAGGCCCTTCAGTAGGTCCTATAAATTTTTTTAGTAACCAGCACTAAATGCTTTTTAATCAAAATAAATCAAAAAGATACCATTGCTTAAATTCCATGCTTATAGTGCAAAAGTTTGGTATATGCGTAATCTCCTTAGTCACTATGAGTTGTCTTCACTTAAAGACAACTCATACGGCACTGACGAGATCTAATAGATCGAAACAGCTGTCTTTCGTTTGGTGTTTGAAGTAATTGATATTCATGTGGAGATCGTGCATACATATCATTAAAATTACTTATAGAGCAAAATATTTTTGTTATAATAAAGTTAGATTATTACTTTCTCTGTTAAATGGGATCTCTTGGCAAACATCGTCGGCGTCAGTTCGACACTTGTAAACTGCTCCTCCTTTTAATACTCTCGTTGGACTTTGATATGTAGACTGGGCTTCGGGAGCTCCAACTAACACCCTGTAATAAAAAACTGAAATTAAAAAACTAATTGGGAAATTATTCACTATTTTTTTCGCAAGAATAATATGCTCTTACGTACAGTATAATATTGTAGAGTTTATAGGAGATATCTTTGATATTTTAATGAGTTTTAGTAGGGTTGTTTTCCAGAAAATATTTTATCGACGTGTGTGTAGTTGTAGTGTTTAGTTTTACATGTACATGTTTAAGATAACGAAATTATCCTGTCGTTAAAAGGCATTCTATTGTTTCCGGAATAAACAAAAATTCTGATGCAGAAAATGGCGTAAAATAAAGCCTATGGAGATACATAAACATCTTTTGAAAGTCGCGTTCAGTAATAGTTATTAACAATACTATTCAATACAATTCAAAGTTACGGCGCTGTTTCACGTTTGACCTTAATTTATACTTCATCATATAGTTAAATAAAATACATGCAAAAAAATAACTTTTTAAAAGATAGACAACAGATATATTTAAACTATTAACGTAAATGCTATCTTTTGATGAAAACAGTTCAGAAGTATCTCTTATAGTAAAAGTATAGTGAGTATATTTCTAATATCTTGTGTTATAAATAAATAAATAAATAAATTTATTAGACCAGGTAAAGGTTACAACATACAATAGCCATATATGATTCTATATAAGTACAACTAACTTTGTTTTAACAAAATTTTTCTTTTATTCTATCTAGGCCTGAGGCCTGTATGTAGTTTACATTAATATATTTATTATATGAACCAAAAAAATTGAAAAATACATATACATATATACTCGGTATGCAATTCCATCGAGAATCTGGGAAGCGTTGAAATGGGAGAGCGAAGAAATATAAAGTAAATAAATAACAACAAAAACAATGAAAGGAGGAAGGCCGATCCACAGTAAGTAAATAATATAGTATAATTAAGTATAATCTATTGGTGCAATATATATTCAAAGTCTTTATGATTTTGAAACAAATAATTTTTTACAATTTTTTTTAAATTTTTAACCTTATTTAAATTTTTTATTTCAGTAGGAAGTAAGTTGAAGAATTTAGGACCATAATAAAAAATGAAACGCTGTATATGAACTTTTCTATAAAAGGGGACTACCATGGCTTCACTACTAGCAACTCTTGTATACTATGAATGTGCAACCAAATTACGGTTGGGTTACGAATATATTGGTAAATATATAGTTGTCTTACAGTTAATAATTTAGTTTCTGAATACAACACCTCTGTAGGGAATCGCTTGTTTTTTTTAATAATACTTTTATTATGGAATTTTGAGTTGTTTGCAAATTATGTAGTATATTATTAAAAAGATCACCCCATACCACTATACAATAATTTATTAATGATTCTGCTAAAGAATTGTAAACAACTAATAAATTTTTTTTATTTAAAATACTTCGTATTTGATAGAATTTGTAATTTAATATCCTAAGTTTATTTGTTAAGCAAGTTATATGTTGTTGCCACCTCAAATGTTGATCAACTAATATACCCAAATATTTCACTTCTTTAACTTTTTCAATTTCAGGACATGTACAATTTTTTTGTGTTGTACAATTTATGTTGTGTATTTTTAAATGTTTTTTTTGTGGCTGAGTGTCCATCGATAAGCTGAATGTTAAGAATTTCGTCTTGGTAGTATTTAAATGTAAATTGTGATTATAAAGCCACTCTTGCACCCCCATCAAATCGCTCTCCGCAGATCTGAAAACGGCCTCCCACGAATCATCATTAAATATCAACACCGTGTCATCTGCATAAGATATTAAATGCCCATTTAATTTTTGACTTGCTAAACTGTTTATATAAATTAGAAAAAAAATTTGACCCAATATGGTCCCCTGCGGGACGCCCATAGTTATTATTAATTCTTTGCTTTTGCTGTTATTTATTTTTACACTTTGAGTTCTATTCAATAAATAATTTTTAACAAGATTCAAAGGAGTAGATCTTATACCTACACTTTCCATTACATCCAAGAGTTTTTCGTGAGAGACCGTATCAAACGCTTTTGCCAAATCCAAAAAAACTGCAAGAGTTTTTTTATTTTCATTCAAATTATCTGTTACGTTTTTAATTAAGTCTACCACAGCGTGTTCCGTACTCAGTCCTTTTCTAAAACCATACTGCGTATCTGTTAATAACTTATTTTTTTCCAAATATTCCACGAGACGGTTTTTAAAACATTTTTCAAATATTTTTGCCACATTATTTATAACTGATATTGGCCTATAATTTGTTGCACACATTTTGTTCCCCTGTTTATAAATAGGTGTAACTATTGATTGTTTCCACATATTAGGAAGACTACCTGTCTGAAATGCATTATTTATTATATACATTAAGGGCTTGGCTATATATTCATGTATTTTTTTAATAGTAAAGACAGTTATAAACTCATTTATACAAATGCTTTTTTTTAAATTTGATTTTTAGGCATAATGTCCTATGTTAACTGCTGCGTTTTCTAATATTTTTAATCATTTTTGAGACAACAGTTTGTGATATAACCGTAATGACTTAAATTGGTTAGACTTTTATTCAGATATCTTAAAATTGTGCAAATTTATTAATATATTTAAATATGTAGGTATATGTATGTCAATGATCAAATTACAAGAATATTTCTATGCTCTTGTAACTAAATTAGTTTGTCATATGTTATTTTGTACATATAGGCATCTAAATACATCTTATTTTGACATATAAATAGTTGATTGAAATCAACCATTCATAGGTACGTACATCAGTACATAAAAGGTAGTTTTCCAATACGAACTCCAAAAAATGTTAACGTAGCTTTCTCAAATATGTATGTGTGTCGTCGAGAGCTTCCGTTATATTATATAAGTAGATCGGATGATCACTAAAGACGACGCAACAAATTTATTTTATCACACACTGACATTTAAAAATTGCCTGAAACTGGAATGTTTTTATAAAAATTTCTAATTGAAAATTAACCACAACAAGATATATGGCGAGAAGTTTAAGAGAACAGTTATAAATATTTAGCAAATAATTTGAGAATGTAATTAAATAAAGAAATATATAAAGATTATAACCCCTAATTAGTCCTTGTTCACGAGTAGTAAAACGTGACTGGGCACTAAATCATATGGGCGATCATAAATACGATACTGAATTATGTTCAGAGGTAGAATAGAAAACTACAGTGCTCTCGAGGGCTGTAACTCTACTATTCACCTAATACGATGGAGTTTCAACAGTTTCTTGTTGCTAAACGTTAACGCCCTGCCTATAGAAAGCTAAATCGTCACTCGGTTCGGTGTACAAAGCTCTTTATGTGTTTCGCCCAATTTACACAGCCTCGGCTAACGCCTCGACTGTGTAAACTTCTGGGCTCAACAAATAATGCTCGCCTTCTACTCCTAGAAACATAATAGGTATACTTACTATTATTAATTTTTTTGACAACAAATCATACTTCTGCTATTTTTTGTTATTGCGATAGTAATCTAGTAAGCAAATTTATAAAATTACTTTTAATGTAAAAATCATTAATGTAGCTAGTCTATACATAAGTTATACTGATACTTTGCTCTATAGTTTCCATGCATATAGTGTCCTATAATTTTTGTAAGTCTATTTAGTAATAAAGTTTATTTCTATTATTATTAAATGAGGCGAGATTATGTGGAACTCAATTCGTTACTACAGAAAATTTCCCATATTTTCATATTTGCGATAAAAAATATTTAGGTGTTACAAGAAAAAGTTGATGTGGAACATCCTCTATCGATGAAAATTATATTTATTATGTTGTGCATCTCGCAATATTGAGATTATCGCAAATATCACCAAACGTTCAAATGAATTTCCAGTTTTATAACCAATAACAAATTGTGTATATAAGCCTCATAAAATTACACTTATTTTCTTATTTTGCGCGGCAGAGGAGGAGAATTATATAATGTAATTACGTTGAGGTGTGTCAAGGTGTTACAGAAAATATAATTTTAACGCTCACAGTTCAGCGAATTTTACAGCACCCATATAAAACTGCTGTATAGACGTAATAAATGCATAATGTTTTCATAGGTTTGTGCAGCTATAAAATTTTATCGAGATTTATTAAAATTTTAATAAGGCATAAATAATTGGTTCCAATATGTTCCTAGCATAAAGCTACGACTATAAATTTTTAATGGCTGGCGTGTTGTCAACGAGCCAAACGTTGATCAAATGAGTTGTTTTCATTATTTTCAGGTGGTATATTTGGTATCTTCTGAGCCTAATTTGTTAGCGTGAAATTTAATACGCGCTCGCTTTTATTATAGTCTATTCGACAAAATTAGAAAGAAAAGTGGATAGAATAATGTGATAGAACTTAGGTCTAAAGCACATAACACCAGTTCCACTTCACATAACATAATTATTTTTTAAAGCATTAACTTTATTTCTTCCATTAATTTTAATAAATGTGGCATTCTTCCGCGGATCACTCAGATATGTAATGTAAATATCTTCAGGAAATGTTGCCTTATAATTTAACTATTACTCGTATTCTTATTTTAGTCATAATTTTAGTGATAATTTTATAAGATCAACAGAATCAAATTACGATAAACATCCCATAATCCTGTAGAATAAACCCTGTAGTTTAGGAGGATACTCAGTCAATAGAGGGGAGACTGAAAATGAGTGATTATATCTGCTAATCCTTGTTACTGGGATTGATAATAAATGTTTTAAGCACGCTATATTCAAAATGGTCGAAGATATATTCAAAATAATGTGGCATACGAGTAGTGTGTTAGAAAGATGCTACGGGGTTGCTGGATAAAAATCTGCGCTTGTGTAACAAATTACTGGAATACTATTATTTGAGTGGACTCAAAGAACTTCAATAATCCAGGTGTTTATAGAGATTTAAAAATGTAAAAATATTTACAATAAAGACGTACGTACGATTGTAAATACGTACAATAAAGAAAATATAAATTTTCACACACTCTATCACGCTTTAATATAGAACCTATAGTGGCTTTTAGACGGTTCACCTTGTATCTATCCATGCTGAAAAAACTGGGCAATTAGTCAACTGAAATCAATCTGTCTCCTAAGAATGATATGCTTAGCAGATCAGCAAGTCAGCTGGCAAGCTTATACAATCAACAGTAAAAAATCGGCTTGTACACAAAGGGAATAGTTTATGTATTGAAACAGCTGGAGAAATGCGCTGGCACAGGAATAATTATTAAAAAATTGATGTGTCCACGCATACCATTTCCATTTACGTACGAACTTTTTATTATCGAATATATTGACAGCATTTTACCTGTAAGAAAATCGAGTCAAAAACCCATCTACTGCTGGCCTTCGCTTTAGGGAGATTCTAAATGTTAGGAAGGTACCTATGTAATTTGTATAATTTATGCAATAATTTATTAACACATGTTTAAATGTTTAAATTAATTGTCGAAATGGACAGCTAATGTATAATATATTTTCAATCTGGTTAATTGAATAAAAATTGCTTAAAAACTAAGTACACAATTTCATAGAAGACAATTAAATGTAATGTGACAAACACATCACGGCAGCAGAGTGTACAAGATAGGCCTAAAAAGAGACTACAACTACTTTTATACGTACATGAAATTCAGGCTGGTATAAAAAAATTGTTAAGTATATGTCAGTTTATATATTACTTATTATTTTTAAAGTTCCCGTATAAATAAATACAATAGATACTTAAGGAAATATATTATTATATATATTTGGTATTTAATCTCACATGTGCCTCAAAAATAACAAATAACTGGATGTTATGCTGTTTGGTTCAATAGAGAAATGTAAGAAAGTTACACTCAAAAATTGAAAATGTATGCGCCATATTAAATTTTTTCATATTTGAATCAAGTTTTTTTTTATTAGAATTTAACACAATTACAAATACTTGATACTTTGTTCTATATTTTTGCTTATATTTGTATCAAGATTCCGATGTTTGGTAACTTGCGTAACTTTTCTCCAGTTTAATCGTCTTTGTATCTCTTAAGATACGCGAGATACTCATAGTGGGACTCGAAAAATTGTAATTATATATAAGAATAAAGTTGACTCAGTTCTTATGAGACCAACATCTATTCTATTCGAAACAGACGCCAGCAGTTAATCATGACATGTTTCTTGCGAACAATACAAGGGCATACACCTAATTTATTAAAGGGAACAGGAAGGGGAGTGCCTATAAATGTACCTTTGCAATATTGTGATCGATTATTAATATAATTTTCACTAATTACCATCCAATCATGAGCATCCATTATTAGACAATGAAACACCTTAAATTTCGGACGACAAAATAGCTCAGAAGGAAATGTAGGTCACTAACGATATTGCTGTTCTATTTTTACAGGCCATTTTCGTTTTATGCACTTGAAATAATCGATGTGGATGTCGAAGCTATTTCGAGGAGAGTTGCGGAAAACGATCGTAAATCTAAATAGATTATTACACTACGGAATTGGGATGTTTGGAATCCTACTTTTTAATAAATTTTCAAAGGAGACACAGAAATTACGGGTCTCCATGGGACGAGTTATAATAATATGTCACATTGTGTATAAAATATAAAAATATATTGTTTAAAAGCTTCTTTTTAGCAAATATATTAAATTCGTAACAAAATCAAATCATTCAGTGGGAGGACTGGCATTAACTGTCCTCCAACTAAAGCACTGGATTTTAGATGATATATTGGTTGCTTTAAGTTTTTTGTCTTTACCTAATAAATATGATGGATACTACAAGTACATAGTGTTGATGATCTTCAAATATTTTTAGTGAGGAAAGTGGTCCGAACATTTTTCTTATATACATTCAATACCTACTTCTAGATAACACGAAAAGTATTTAAACTAAACTATTTTTGTACTTGGTAGCGCAACCGAATCGACGACTAGGTCACTGTTGATGAGGTGATAATGTAGCCGCTTTGATATAAAATCATAGCATTTGCGTCGCGTTATAAATTAGGCAGTATAGTTTTAGCCTCAGTGGTTTAGCAAAATATCATACCAGTTGTTTAGTATACTGATATTGCAACTTTGTGAAGTAATAATCGTTTGTAGACAAATTAGACAGGTAAATAAATAGATGTGACGCGTTATTATTTCCCAGCAAACATGAGTACATTTTCTGTGTCACTGACAGGAGCTGATTCACGCCAATTTTATGGGTCAACATGGTTTGCAGACCAAATCGTTCCTAAAATAAACGAATTGAGTATGTATTATCACAATACATTGCTCTAGAAAGCCATTGGTAGCTATTATTTTTCATTTGACATGTTAATACCATCACTAACTTTCATCAAAGGTGAAAAATAGTTCCCTATTAATAAATTTGTCACGCGGTTGGAAGTGTCCACTGCCTTAGATGTTAATAGCTGATCTAATAAAATATAGGTTCCAAGGACGCTAAAATTGTCTCTTTCCGGTTCAAACTCATTATTATAGCATTAGAGGAAAATGTAATTTATGCTACTAATAAAGTACAGGAATAGATCCATTCACTTTTCATTTCAATCAAATAATAATTCATGACTGTATTTAAGAGTTTTCCCTCTGTAAAAATAAATTACTTATGGATTATTTGTCGCAGTCGCCGGTTCAAAATTAATTTATAGATTTTAACCTTTCAACAATGGCTGACGATTACCTGTGACTTCAAAGAAAATTACTGAAAAATTATTGAGAACTACAAGATATTGAAAATGCTACAAGATGATGAAATCTACTGATACACAGTATATTTCGACAAAAAATAAGATAACTAGAAAATAAGATATTCTATATAGAAAGTGCAAGACTTTAGCAAGACTTCCAATAATATTTTGTTAATTATTAACATAGGGTGCTCAATAAAGAAGAATAAAAATTAATACATCTTTCATTATATAGGAATTAAGCCAGAAAGTTAACTAAGAGATAAATTGTTAATGAAATAATAATCCTTTGCATACCTAGGATCATAGGTAACGAGAAAATATAAAACTTTATAGAACCATAAAATTTGATAATTTCATTAATAATTTATCTCTTGGTTACCTTTTTTGGAGTAACTCTTACATAAAGGAAGATGTAAACACTTAAATAAGCCAATCAGTAATATAAAAATATACTATAAAAACTAAAATAAAATTGAAAAAACTGTCAAAAATCAATCAATCAATTTTGAAAAATTTTTTTCAAATGGAAATTCCCTGAATTTATAATTTTATCTTATGCATAATTCAAAATAAGGCTAACTTTGTTTAGGATTGTCTATTCCGAAAATTTGTAGTTTTCGAAATATTCGCAATTTAATAATAATTCCCGGCGTGATTGTTGATAATTTTTAGCAAGTAGGTGACACTCACATTTAGTGAGCAGTTTCTAACGCCGTCATGGCCAACTAAGAGTAACTGAACTTGAAAACCGTAACATTTTTGCAACAGGAAAATGTTAAATTGCCAATATTTCGAAAATTATAAATTTTCGGAATTTACAACCTTTCGCAAAGTTAACCTTATTTGTAATGCTGAATAAGATAAAATTATAAAAACAAAAAAAATTACTTTTGAGAGTTTTTCCAATTTCATTTTTATTTTTATTTTTTGAGCACCCTGTGTTAGTAATTATCAATGCCCACGGAGATAATGGTCCCTAAGTATAGCTTCCAAAGAAACTTTGTAATCAAAATACCGGACAGGGCAGACTGGAGCAATGGTCCCCCAATAACAGCTCAAATGGTCTGGTATACAGACTGATCCAAGACAAAAGAGGGAGTTGGAGCCGGGATATATGGGACGAGGCCAATAACCAAAATCTCAATAATTCTAGGCAAATGGGCAACTGTTTTCCAGGCTGAAGTAATAGCCATACAATGCTGCGTTAAGGAGGCAATAAGGCGAGGTACGGACAACCGTTCGATTGCAATTTTCTCCGACAGTCAAGCGGCGATACAGGCAATAGGGTCCCCACAGGTTTCGTCAAAACTCGTGTGGGACTGTCTGAATAACCTGAAAGAGCTAGGGAGTGAGAATAGAGTGACCCTAGCTTGGGTATCTGGGCACGAGGGGCACAAGGGTAATGAGGAGGCAGACGAACTAGCTCGAGAAGGCGCATCAAAAGACCTCATAGGACCAGAACCCTTCTGCGGCATAGCGAAGCCATGCATTAAAACATCCATGGAAAATGGATGAGAAACAAATCTCTAGAATGGTGGAGGAATCTGCCACAACTGAGACAGGGAAAGCTATTCATTAAAGAACGGACGCCTAAATTCACAGCACATCTGTTAGGCCAGAATAAAAAGGCCATCAGAATAATAGTAAGTCTCCTAACAGGACACTGTAGCCTAAATAGGCACATGAATCTTATGGGACTGTCAGAAGATGCAACTTGCAGATTCTGTCAAGAAGATGAGGAAACTTCAGTAAATGTACTGTGCCAGTGCGAGGACCTGACAAGATTGAGATTTCAAATATTTGGGGAAGGTGGACCAAGAGCCAACAGCTACATGGAAGAGCCTCTATCAAGGCTGTGGCGTCTAATGTAAAGGACTAAGCTGGATAGAGTGCTCTAAATAGGTTGAGAGTGCCACAATAGATATTTTAGGTCGCGGTGGACCAGGCCAGGAGGCAGACTCCTATATAAATCTAATCTAATCTAGTAATTATCAAAATATTATACGAAGTCTGCTAAAATGGGTCCCTTTCATCATAGAAACCAACCCGAATTAAATAATAATGGTACCGGTACAATCTAAATTGGTAATTATGTTTCGGTTTGTAAATGTCATTTTGTACATAAAATTCTGTTTGTCAAAAACGGATTGACTTAGGTAAAGGATATTATACATGAAATTTATTTAGAATTCAGCTCAGATGAAATAATATATAGGGTGTCCTATTTAAAATAAAAAAATTGACATCTACTTCCGGTATAACTGGAGGAGTACCGTCTTGAAAATATTTTTTGCCGATTGCCTCCCATCGACACTGGTATACTACCAAATTTTCAGATTTCTTCTAATTATAGTTTTCCCATAATCGATCGATGGAGTTCTCAGTGCGACCCTCTGTATAGTGTGTTCCGAAAATAATCACATTTCTCATTTCAAATTTCTGAATGGCTTACGTTGAATATTCATTACCATATTTTTTCATGTGGAATATTTGGATTAAAACTTTCCTTCGTATAATTATTTGTATCTGTTGATGCAGCTAGTGCGCAGTTTGTTTAGTAGACTAAGAATTCTTCGGGATTAAAATTATAATTAAGTATTCTCAATGTATTTTATTACAATGCTCAAACAAGTATAGCTTTCTGAGAATCTCACGAAGATCAACCACTTTTACAATCAGGTGGTATTATCAGTGCGGGAGTACTGAAGCTTATGTATAGGTACGTACCTGATCTTAAATAGAATAAGATTCAAAGAAATATCTAACATATACGTGACAAAAATTATTTATAATGGAATTCCTGTAATCATGAAGCATGATGCATACTACATAATATTTTATAAAAACGTACAAACCTTTTGAGACAAAAACTTGTTTATTTATACGGATGCCAAATATGATCTTTAACATTTCTAGACTACAAATGTTTCGTGTTCTTTAAGTGTCAGTGTAACATTAACACTAAATAGAAAAGTCGTTTACCGAGCTAACCGCAAAATATTGATGCTTGTATTGGGAACAGTACATCAACTAACACGAGAGAGGACAGTTTTTGTATAAAAATGAAGATAAAGCAGATATTTATAAGTCATATAATTTCGATTAAACGTCATATTCAAAAACAATTTAAATATATTCGACCTTTACTTGATGAAAATTCTGGTTAACACTGAACAGAAAACTTATGATGATGATGAAAGTCTTATGATTTTTATAAATTTGTATTTACATATTAGCTTCCTAAATATATAAAAACACGACAATTGTTTTGCCAACACTGTAGCTTCTTCAGAAGAGTGTATAATACTAGCCTAGTAATCATATCTGAAAAAAGTTGTTGCGAAACAATTGCCATGTCTTTAAATATTTAGAAAACTGATATATAAATAAAAATTTGTGGTTATAAGGTCATAAGATAAATTGAAAACTTTTAGAATGACTTGTATTTTCACATAAAAAGCAATGATTTGAAGCAAAATGCGACCTTGCCTTTTTGAATGAACGTGTACGGTCACCTTTAATAGACGTTAGATAAAAAGTTAGTAATAATAACGTATTGCAAAACAATGTTTACATAAAGCTGCAGTAGTAACAGTAGAGTGTGGGTACTGCTCTGCCCATTCGAAAGTGAATAAATTTGAAAGAATTAAAGATAAAAATAGAAAGTACTATAAAATTTAGGCAACTTTGACAAATTACTATTAAACGATGGCCATTAAAAAAATGTTTAATCAAAGTAAGAAATTATAATAGGGATAAATAGAGCAACTGCTTTACCATATGTATTATTATCTATTTGATTAGTAATTAATTTTTATATTTGAAATTACACTGGAAATTTCACACCTCCACTTTTTAGCCAATCAGGTGTGTCAAATTTAGGTCGTTGCCATGCCAAAAAAAACATTTCAGCGGATATTTTTTGACTTTAGGGTACAAAATGAAAATTATAATCAATGTTTTTTGACGTTTAAGAGATGAGTCTAAAATTGACATTGTAATATAGAAACTTACCACCAGAATCATGCGTTGAATTTTATCTCGAATTTCTGAAGGACCTCTCGATTCCGTAACGAAACATTGTAAATTATAATCACAATTTAAACGTGAAAGCATCACAATTTTTTTTTGAAGGTAGAAATTCTCAGAATTCGATAAATAATTTAATATTTTCATGACAAAAAATAATGACATTGAAATTCTAAATAAATTTTTCTTCGGTGTGAAATTTTCTTACCGAATATCTCAAGTACACAAATTAATTGCCGGAAATTTTTTGCAGATGAGGAATAATTTTTGGAAAATTATCCCTCGTCTTTGATTCCAGGTAATGTTCAAACTATTCGCCACCTGGAAAAAATTTCCGTCAATAATTTTACACTTGGGATATTATGATTATTGTGTATTTTTGAGTATACGCCTGTAATGTATTTTGTTAATTGTTGTAATTGTTTATTCTGTATCTAAAGCCTTACCTAGCAAATAACAATGTTAAAAATACATTTTTTGCGGTTAAATTATTATACTATATCAATATATGTACTATTACAGTATATTAACACTCTGGGGATGGTATTTTTTACATTTAGGAATATTCAGGCACTTATGTGTGTTTGAAGACGAATTTTGAAAGTAGCAGGGATGTTTGATTTGTATATAGGCACTTCTAAAGAACATTATTCATTACATTGTCCTAAAATTAATCGAGAGAAAATTAGTTGCAAAATGTTAGTAGCAATAAAGAAAACCTTTATTAAAAATAATTTGTATACTTCCCACTCCTATATTGATTTAATTAATACACACACTAAAACATGTGTTGTAACACATAGTCCTTTCGTTAAAATTAATAAAAATATAGAAATGTCACCTAATGGTAGAATGGTTGAATATGTACATAAACCAATAGAAGGTCAACTTGTTCGAAATTGCCAGTTAAATGAATTTAAGCATTGTTTTACGAACTTTTGAGAGATAAAATTTAAATGTTCTGTGGAAATCTTGATTAAAAAAATCTATAGGTACCGAGTCTAAAACTTCACCAAAAAATCTAGACTACTGCACTGTGTAATATGAAATTATTAAAGTGTAAACAATATATACCCGCGTCTAAGGTAATAATTTCTAGGTAAATATATAAATATGTAAATAAAACTAACATGCTGTTGTAATTATAATTCTTGTATTTCTTCAAGCATCGTAGGTATCGGAGGAGACAAAAGACTTAAATATTTGTAAATTCATATGAGTTTCTTCTTAAGGCGAAACATGCCGATAAAAATTTTTCTCTGCCATTGTTCAATCAGTAACACACCGGTAGAATCTAACAAAAAAAACTGGAAACTTAACTCAACTTGTCTTCTGACCTTCGTGCCTAGAGCTTCGGACACTGGACAGTTTTGTTTCATTACAGCAGCCGTACAGATTTTTATTAATCTAACCTTGTCTGTTAATATCCTTACGTAATTTGTACATTTTAGTAATTATCACTGCTTATATTAAAATTAATATTCCTGTCTAAGATACCACTGTTATTTTATGTATCGAATTAGTGTACAACAAGATTTTTTTCACAGATACATAGAAATTTGAATGGAAGAATTTTTCCATGTCGCTTAAAATTTAAGAATGACTACAATTTCAGTTATTCATTGAAGATAATTTAACTTTATTTAAAGGATTACTATGATGAGAAATTAGTCAAGTTGTACATAAACCTAATAGGATATTTGTAAAGTTAATTACAAAAATGATTAACATCTTTTTCGTAGTAGTCTTATAATTTTTAATGGATATTTCTGTAGATATAATATCTCTATCCCTTATTCTAACCACAAGAATTAGCCTGAAAGACTGAGACTTTTGTGTGAGAGGGGCAGCATATTATTATTCAGTAGGTTAAAATTGCGCCTCAGGAACGACTTATGTTGGTAAGCCCTAATCACCATTCAGTGTTGGAATGAGGGAAACCTGGAAAACCCTCATTAGTTAGGGAAACAGTCAAACATCAACCGATGTCAATCTCCCACATTAACACCAAACCGACATTTTTTCCATCCTACGTCGCAAGGATGATTGCTAACCCACCACTGCGAACAGGCCTTAATATACAAGTAGATAATTTAATTAAAAATTGTCCTACGGAATGGGGATTCGAACTCTCGATCTCTGGGTTAAGCGATTGACATACTAAACTCTGTGCAACCGAACCGATACTTAATAATATTCATTTACTGAACTCCGTATTATCTAGAGTTATTTAAAATATTATTGCTCGATTTAATATGAAAGAAATCATTATTATCATTATGAAATCATTATTCATGATGCGCTATTCAATGATATCAAAAGTATGTTAGCCCCGGAACAACATGGTTTTATTTCTGGAAGATCTTGTATAACTAATTTAGCTACCCTTTCACAGCACATTTGCGAACACCTTGATCAGCAGGGCCAACTCGATGTTGTTCATACCGACTTTAAAAAGGCCTTTGACCAGATCGATCATCTCATTCTCTTACATAAACTAGAACAATTCGGTGCAACAGCTCAATTACTTTCTCTTTTTCGCTCGTATTTGATCGACCGTCAACAGTTTGTCGAGATTGAAGGGTTCAGATCCCCGCCGTTTATATCACTATCTGGCGTGCCTCAGGGATCTAATCTTGGACCGATGCTTTTCCTAATTTTTATCAATGATTGGATCGGGCAGATTAGGTGCAGTAAACTGATTTATGCTGACGATGTAAAAATCTACTCCGAAATAAAATCCGCTGATGATTGCCTGTACCACAAAGTAATATAAACGTTATTGCGAATTGGTGTATTCATAATGGATTAAATCTTAATGTTGATACATCGTTAGCTTCCGCAGAAAACGGGATCCTGTTTGGTTCGATTATAGTATTAATGACCAATTTTGAACAGGCTTGATAACGTTAAAGATTTAGGCATACCGTTTGACCACACTTTTACGTTTGTGCAACACATCGAACAATTCATCTGCTTTTAAAGTTTTGGGTTTTATTATTCGTAACAGTAGAGCGTTTACCAACATTAACACGATGAAGTTGCTGTATTACACATTTGTTCGATCCAAATTGGATTATGGCGAGTTGATTTGGTCACCAATATATAGCTGCGACATAACTAGGGTGGAGTCCGTTCAAAGGCGGTTTTTAAAGTGTCTAATGTATAAGGAGGATCATCAATACCCACCTAGAGGATTTTCGCATGAAATACTTCTGTCTCGATTTGGAGAACTATCAATGAATGGGTAATAGACGGAGAATAAATTCTATTAAATTTTTATATAACTTACTACATAACATTATTGATTGTCCATCTTTACTTCAAATGGTTAACTGGCCAGTTCCTCGTATAAAATCTAGACAATCGACAATCAATACAAATGTAATATTCCATTGTCCTATATTTGCGATGTGTCAAAATTTCAATGAGTTATGTCGTCTTTGTGACACTAACAAT
The DNA here is from genome assembly GCA_963924545.1 of Pogonocherus hispidulus. Taxonomy (NCBI): domain Eukaryota; kingdom Metazoa; phylum Arthropoda; class Insecta; order Coleoptera; family Cerambycidae; genus Pogonocherus; species Pogonocherus hispidulus. The sequence continues at coordinate 20,428,621 of OZ004696.1, forward strand.
GATTCTTTAGCTGTGATTTTAAATTTCCAATGTCTAGATTATCATATTAATGTATTGCTATTTATTATTTCAATTATACGATTTCTATTCTTTTTTCCCTATAGTTTTGTTCTTTTTTTTGTATTTCTGTGTATTTATATTAGCTATATTTCTGCACTAATTATACTAAATTTTGTATTTCCTGTAATTGGGTGTAACCTGTTGGAAATAAATGCTATTATTATTATTATTATTATTATTATTATTATTATTATTATTAGAAGAAATGTTTTTCAAGGAATGTTCTGTATACTGTGGAAAATTGAAATACAGTATTAATTTGTTAAAGTTGATTATATTTTAAAACAAATCCCGGCGGATCCCTAACACCCTAGAGGAAATGTGATTTGGAAATACTGACTTTATTTCCTAATATACTATTTGCCTGTTTACTTTATATCTTTTATAAAACTAAATGTATTGACTAAAAGTGTAAATATACAGAATTATGGAAATAATTTATATTATTATAGTTATTACCATAATTCTGATAATTTACCTATTAAATAAAGCTGTTTTCTAAAACAATTTTTAACGTTCTGATGAGGCTTTCTTACTTCTACGGTTTACAACAAATATTATTTCTTTTGAAGTTATTTTATCATTATAAAGAATAAGAGAAGTACCTATATATAAATAATACTTAGGTATCTACCTATTTTCCATCTAAAATTATGAGTGACCGTCTTCACGCATACAATAAACTTAATTCTTGGCATCCATCTATAAAAGTCCGATGATGCATAGTCGACTTGACTCATTCTTTAAATTGTGTTACTCGCTAACAAAAACTCATAATATTTCATTAATAAAATGAACTCATACTTTTGTACAATTTTCTGTTGACAGCCATCACACCTACCCGGTAATGAATCATCGGTAATCGAACAGACGTCTTCATATCATTCATAATAAGGGCCATGTCATTAATAAAAGTCAGCCCTCCTCACCTTTGACGAGCAGAGTACTTTTATGGCTTTAGCTTTGTCAGCTTAAGTAATTTGAAATGTTTATTTCCTGTTTCGCCCCGGTCCCCCAAGTGTCAAAGTTAATACTCAGAGTTATCGTCCGTTATGCAATTATCTTTATTGCTGTTGTTTTATGTTTTGAACTCTTCCGTTCTTTTGTGTTGTCGGTACTGGAAATTACATTTTGTTAATTTCCTGTAGTAGATTTGTTATTAAAAATTTATGATTCTATATAAAGTTGTAAATGACACGTAGTACCTACATATGATAGGTACTAACTACTACCTATTGCAAGTTCTTATTTAAAAAAATTATAGAATTCGGCGGAAGCAATCATACTTAGATTAACTACATATTTTACGTTAGTACCTGCCTGAATCATCATACCTATCTTTGCCCTAAAGCAATAATTAACAAATCTTAATTAAAATGTTCTTCTAGGATAATAAAAATAAATTTTGAGTTGCGATCTGCTGCTATTGATCCTGGTCCATGAATTGTTAGATTTAAATGGAACATATTTATTTCATATAGGTACAATGTAAACTAAAAATTAAAGAGACATATTCAGAGATGTTTATAAAAATTCACATATTATCAATTGCAAACTGTATTGATATACAAAAAACTGATGGTCAGTGGAAAAATTGAAGGAATACTTTCAGTGGTGGTATATGAAAGGCAGTTAACATGTGATCCTAAAGCTCTAACAAGAATGGATTTATAGGTTGAAGATCTTGCAGTGCCTTATAATCAAATGCAGCTCCTTAAGTCTAAGAACTAGTCAAGAAGTTAGTAGTACTTTCAATCAGCAAAGAACCAATGAAACCTCAACCAGGTGTGGTTCTTTTTGATAAAATTTACGTTAAAATCAGGGCTTAGTTCTAAACTCTTGTCTGGATATTACAAATACCTACTAATTGAGTAGCAAGTGGTTCTTCTATTTTATATTTTGATGATTTAATGCAAACTCATCTGGGTACATGTATAGAAAAGTATCCTATCTCAAACACACCTTACATGTAGCTAAAGCCAATTGAAGTTTGGAGAGACAATAGAAACAACTGCTATAATATCAAATTCAATTAAAAATCCCAGTTCATCAATTGGTAGTATAACAGATAACATAGAAAAAAGATTTCCACCCCCTTTCTTTTGCTTATAAATAGATACATCAATAAGATAGACTGCACCTACTCAACTGGTCTCATTGCACTAACAATCCAAAGAAGCCGGAAACCTTTTTACCTTGTTGCCTGTACTTTTTCCTTATAAGTTGAAGTAACATGTCGACAAAGAAAATGGTCATAAGAATATGACCGCTTTCATAAGAATATCACTTAAAAATAGTATTATTTCAGAAGAAGATAATTAAGGACATCAATCGTTTCTTTCTGCATGGATTTACTTGTTCTTCAACTGACAGACAATCTTTCAAATCGCATTTTGGATGCTCGCTCCTCGATAGTTGATAAATGTGCAGAATATTTAGTTATGTCAGTCATAGATGTGCTAAAATTATTAGGACTGTATCAGAAGCTTGTATCAAGAAGTGTAGCTGAATAATAGCTGAAAAGTGCTGGGTTAGTTAAAGGTTAGATACGTTTTATTAAATCTTAATAAAGTAAATATTAATACCCTTTTTCTATCATAGATAGTCCATGGTATAAACCTCACCAGAAATGTATACATCAAATGCAACTTGTTTAAAAGAATCATTCTATTATTTGCCCTTTGAACCGAACCAAATCTAACCGGATTTTCAGTTTTTTTTTTTAGAAATATTGGAAACATGTTACCTTTTGAAAAGCGTAGGTATTAATAGGGGATTGATACATCTTTTACGCAACGTGTATTTAATGCGATTGGAACAAAAATTACGTGATGTAAATTGTTACAATTGAATAAATCATCACCTTTTAACGAGTCTAATCAGAGGCGACACAAATCATTTAGCTATCCAAACAGCTAACACAAGATGTAAAATGGCAAATAGGAACGTAAATATTTTAATGCTCTCGCTTCTATTTTTAGCAGGCTTCGCACGCTTCTGGGTAGATTTACATTGTCACTTTCCTTGAAATATTTATGTAATATTTATTTGCTAGTCCTCTCCGCTGCAAGAATAATCACCGAACATCTGTAATTAAGAACGATAATTTACAGTGAATGTTTTATTAAAATACTAATAAGTAAATGATGATGTCTCGCATCGAGAGTAATTAAGACTACATCGCTAAATTGCTATAAAATTGACCGTATGTTGTTTTTTTCATTTGAAATCAGGTCATATAGAACGCCTATGTAGAAATAATAACGAAAGAAACCCACTTGCAGTTGTTGACGTCACGTTCCATATTAGGTTACGCAGACCTCTTGACACCGCGTTTAACACGAAATCTTTTGAATGTCACACAACAATGAGCTGTTTTTCTGATGGAAATATCGTAATTGATGATTTGCAAGACGTTGCCTGGCCTATCATTATATTTCAAAAAGCAACCGATTTATACGGTTCATGTATCAAAATGTAATCAAACCGATTCTATATAATTCTATGAACTTTAGTTCAATAGACATAGATTTATATAAGAACAAAATATAATATAAATTCTGATTTTTCACTATATCAGGGATTACCACTTCCACATCACGAGTAGCCCTGTGCGTTCTTTCTTTTTCTTATATTATTTATGCAGGTACTTACACCAATAACCAATAAAAAATTACTTTCAAGTTCAAGTACACATACTAGAAAAGCATAAATCTGTGTCATGAAATACAAGTTTCTACCTTGACTTAAATTTTGCTCTCTATATATTTTTAAAATTCATCTGACCAGTGACTATAAAGAGAATTTATAGTCATTGATCTGACACTTTTTGAAATTCAATCTTACGCTCATAGTAAGATACAGTATTATCAATACTCTCAAGACTAGTCTTCATGAAAACATCTTGTTAAGCTGCATTCACACGACATGGCAAACGTCGGCCAGCGCTGGCTCAAGCAGTTGTGTCCAATGTTCGCGCAAACCTTGGCAGACAAACATTTGTCTATGAGAAATCTACTTGATTGGAATTGGTTTGCCCAAGGGTGATCGTATATTGAAAACGAACGTGTACAAATGATTCAGTCTTGAAAATGGAGAGCGAAGAAGACGCGGCTGCAGTAAGTGCAGCTTCAGTTGTAATTTCAGGTGTACGATTACTTTTAATGCGTTACAGCATTACTTTTTAATGCGTAATAGGTTACTGATTGGTGCCTCTTTAAAACAATTGTTTTACTTACTTAAAACAACACAGCAACAAGTATCCACTACTCAAATACGATCCCAGATGTCGCTTAACGGATGAAAAAAGGATTAATATTTCGACAAATGTATACCCACCGTGTGGATGGTACAAAATCCGTATATGGCTTCTACGGGCAACGTTGGCCAGCTTCCTTGACTTATGGTTAAAAGACCGCGCTCATAGCGAACGTCTTTCAACGCGAACGTTTGCCATCATTTGCCACTAATGTTACATACACGGCGTAGCGAAGTAATACAAGGGCAGCGCTGGCCAACGTTTGTCATGGCATGTGAATGCGGCTTTACTGAATATAAAAATGCATAGTAATTTCTTTTGGGGTTATAATAAGTAGTGCAAGATAAACTTTAGAGTTTGTCCCAAATAACCGCTGTACAATATGCAATAAAAATAAATAGACTACATTCACCGAGTTGAGTAGCAAACTAACATTATAAAAAGAAGAAAAGAAGGTGCTTTCATTAAACTTAATGGGATGATTGTATTTCATCGGAAACGATGTTATTTTATCAAATGTGGCTAACTCTTCCCCAGAAGGACGTTACGTGGAAAATGAATAATAAAATAATGATTGTTATGATTTTTATTTTTCTGTTTTTATTATTTTACAGGTGGTGTAACCCCAAACGAAATTACAATGAAATATAACTATTCTATCTTCATGGTGTCTTTTTATTATTATCAACTTTAGTTTTCAAAATTCAACTTCAACTTTCAGAAAATATGTATATTTTGACATTGTTTCAAAATTAATTGTAAATTACATGCACTTATCAGAATGCTCACTTTATTTTTTATCATCTATCACACCACATGTCTTTATTGTGTACCTATTCTGTTCTCTTGATTATATTTTACCTGGATATGTAGCGAAGAAGGTAGGTATTATTAAATCACTTTATTACTTTCTCTGGCGCCTAGTATATTAGTTTATTACTCCTTCAGCATTAATGTGTTAAAAAAACGTCAGCGATTCCAAACCACAAATTAAAATGCTGTTATATTTTTATTCATGTTAATCACCTGTCGTACTGTATCCTATTCATTACTATTTACGAAATGAATAGATGAATCGAGTAGAAGAAACACTTGATGATAGCCTTGATCTTACAAACCAGATGTGAATTACACAATACTTAAGCTGCATGGTGTTTCAGGCTTCAGTAATGGACCGCTCTTTTGGTTAGAATTGGTACATTAATTGCCGAAGCTATAGAGCAATTTGGTCCATTTTAAGAATTTTACAGGTGAGTAAAAATTTCATAAATGCAGAATTTCATAAAAGCAAACTATATATTTCTATATAAAAAAAAATTATAATTATTCTCTATTAAAATTATTTTCTATTAAACGATAGTGTTCAATATTTGAAACTAACAATATTTTATCAAAACAGTTTTACTTTGATTTTTAACTATTTTCAAAAAATACTTTTACTCATCTTCCTTAGATTAAATTAGATGTTTTATAGGCTTTGAAAGTTTCTTAAATAATTATTGATAATTACCTACATTTTAATCTATTGAAAGGATAAATTAAAAGAATCGTCAGGTTCCATTTAAAACTTACATCATTTAGATTTATGATGTGCAATAATCAAATGCTGACCAAAATTATAGATTTGCAGATATTGTGGCCCTAATTTCAAAATAGCTGTAAATTAGTATACTATAATAAACTATTTTTTGCAAAACAATTCTCCACTCTGGACATGTTTCTTCAAATGATTATAATGAGATATATAATCTTTTATTTATATTGTCGAAAGCTTGATTTTTTAATGCTATTATCGACTGACTTTCGCCTACCTGTTTTTATATTTGTTATAATCGGATTCGAATAAAAAATCGAATGAAACGAAAACTTAATTAAAGCTGGGCCACTTCCAACTTGTTTTCGAAAATACCGCATAATTTTAATCATTTCATATTATAAATATGGATAAATCCATACTTAGCGACGCCTAATTCTTTAATCTTCTTACTGATGTATACATATATGTATATGTTGATTTATAAAATGAAATCCCGGTGATGCGGAGTGATAGCGAATGACTAAAACATCTACACATACGCCTACAACAGAAAATATAACTCGTCGTCACAGATGTGATTTAATTCATCATTAGTTCATTACTATATAAACTATACATTCCTGGAATATCGGCATCTACAGAATGATCCATTGGAAGTGTAAGTATATATGCAAAGGTATATATACCTACCTTTGTGTGCACCGCCAATAACAAAGTCAACCGTTACTGTAAGTTATGATTTATTTTGAAATTAAAGTATTTTTTTTTTTTTTTAAGAATAAAACGATTTGAAACGATAATATAGAAGATGATATAGAAGAGTCAGGGAAAATCGCGATTCAATCATTATTGCCCACAAAATTCAAAGATAAATATGAAAAAACATATCGCTTATTTGAAGATTGGAGTCATCAAAAGGGAGTAACTGTTATCACTGAGGCAGTTCTACTAGTCTATTTTGAACAAAAATTCAGAGTATACCAGAGTTCCACGCTGTGTAGTCTTTACTCAATGATAAGAACAATATGGGCAGTGAAAAAAATTTGACATAAAGAAATTTCCAAGTTCAATTGCTTTCCTTAAACGTAAATCGGTAGGATATAGATCAAGGAAGTCTATCGTGTTAAGAAAATCAGAAGATGAGACATTTTTTAAAGAAGCAGATGATAAAACTTATTTGATGATGAAAGATAAAGTATAATTTTCACATTTCTGTCCAAATATTAAAATTGTTTCTTATTTTAGATAGTGTTGACTGTTGGTATCAGTGGAGCATGCCGTAGAGAATAACTAACATTTCTTCAGCTTGAACATATAAATGACATGGGGCCGGAGAATATATTAAATTGATAGAGATCCAAAACAAAGACGAACCTGAGAAGAGATACTATTTCTAGCGGAAACATCGAAAGAGGGAATCGTGTCGAAATGTTTCGAAAGTATTCCTCTCTTCGTCCGTCATCAATTGAGCATTCAAGATGCATTATGCGTTGGTATAAAAATACTATAGCGGGTTGCCCTAAAAAAAATTGTAGAATTTTTGGAATTGCTGAATGCTGAAAATTACATCGACCACTGTTTTCGGAGAACGTCGGCTACGATACTGGCTGGTGTAGGAGCAGTCATCACCACTGTTAAAAAGCATGGTGGATGGAAAGCAACGAACGTGGCAGAAGGATATATAGAGGATTCCGTTTAACAAAAACTTGAAGTAGCCTCAAAAATATTGGGTCAAAGATCAATATAAATACAAACTCGACCTCTACTTCATCAGATACATGGGCAGGGCTTTCTATAATCAATTGTAAAAAAGTTATCGTTAAAATTTATAATAATGATAGGAAATCATTTAAGTTGACAATAAATGAATAGTTAGTTCATTAATTATGATGTATTTTTTACGTGCGGGAAAATTTTTCTCGCACTAGTACGAAAATCTTTTTCTAACTCTAATTAGTTATTAAATGTACAACTTTGCCCTAGAGACGGTAAAAACTTATTGTAAAAGGCATGGCAACTGTAATATAATCATTTTTTAATACCAAATTCTAATACTAAACATAAAAATATTCAGAATCGGTTATTAAAACTGACGAACATAATCCAATATTCGCCAAATCTCGAACAGTAACCTGGAGATATGTAAATTAGTAAATTCATAACCAACAACCTGTTTTGGATAATAAAAAATGCTAAAACAGATAGTACGTAATATTTGGCATTTTTGTTAAATAATTTTATCAAGTGGCCAATAATAATTACGACAAATAATAAAATAGTGTTTATACTTTTTAAATCATCTTGTTTACCAATGATATTTAATTAATTGGACAACATTTAAATTCTCTGCAGAAAGAGAAAGTGTATTTGGAGAAGGACAACAACATGCTCATGTGTATACATAGCACGCACAAGAGCTCTTGACACTTATACATATGTAACAATTTAGCCTATTTATTAAATTGATAAGTATAACTTTCGATCTCGTTGAGCGTTGGATAGGTGACATTACAAAGAGTTTTGTAAACCTTGAGTGTAATTCATAAACCGTCGTGTTTAACTAGTCACTGCCAAGTTTTATTTTGGGACGATGGTGTAACTTTGTTATTCATGTAATGCTCTAACGTTAATTGAAGAGTTTAACTGTACATCTTCTTTTCTTTATTCCTGTTGCTGAAGTGTATTGTGACGCCTTCTCATTGTCGGCTGATTGGGATAAATGGTATGGGCGATAAACAATCATTAAGTATTCTTTGACGCGAGAGCAGTTTTGGGAAATGCATGGCGAGAAATTTTGAATTTTAATTGTCTGGCGAGAGATCTTAATGATAATGAGGTGGTGTTCAAATTAGTAATACTGTGTGAACGCAAACAGGATTGACATTTCTTTTATTCTGGCCTGTAAGTTCGAGCAGTTGTTAAGACAGTCAATTTTGATTATTCATATGTATGTATTAGAACATCCACTGAGTTCAAGTTATAATTCTCACCAGGTATCTCTGTCATTATTGCTAGCTAGGTAGATATATAAGTTTTTTAAAATATATATAAAAGTACATACTTTGGAGAGTCTTCGATGCTATGGGTGTAGGACCTTCATTTTATTAAGGTTTTATTTATTCAATACTTACTAAAATTATTTTAAATAGCACCTTGTATTTAATGGATAATTGTTCTTCTAATGTTTTCTGTTCTTCTAAACAACATTGTGATTTTTAGTTATCCTGTACAAATCTTTTTCCATTAGGAGTTAATAAATATTTTACATCTCACACTATAGATTTTCGATAATTTAAAATGAAGTTTTTATAAAGAGAAATTATTTACTCTGTTGAATAATTTGAAAATAATAAACCCAGGAAATGAATATAATATAATTTATATAATAGTTTTAATAGCACGTAATATATAATAGTTTAAAAATATTTAAAATATATTAAAAATGTATTGGTTCTTAATAAAGTAAAGGATAATTACATAATATTTATTAAAACAATTGACCGGTTGAATGATGTCCGGTTGAACCGGTCTAACAGGTCGGTTGATATTTTGAAAAACGAGTCTTGAAGGAACCTTTGCATATTTTTAAATATTTGGATTAACCACCTTACGAAACCAATGATATAGAGGTTGGTCGGTTTCTGTATTTAGGGGATTTTTAATACTATGGGAGATATATTTAAGGTTATGTACCATAAGAACCATGTGCTAACTTGCAGTCTTTGCCTAACATATTATTACCCTTATGGTATACTGATAGAAAGTAGATTAGGTATTAGAGATATTATACCCATCCCCCTATATTGCGTTTTTGGGAAAAATTTCAATCCAAACTGTAAAAATATACAGGGGTCCTATTTAAAACTTCGATTACATTACGAGCATCCAATGGAATTGGGACTGTCAGAAGAAGCAACTTGCAGATTCTGTCAAGAAGAAGAGGAAATCTCAGTACACGTATTGTGCCAGTGCGAGGGTCTCACAACACTGAGATTTCAAATACTTGGGGAAGAAAGACCAAGAGCCAACAGCTACATGGAGGAGCCTCTATCAAGGTTGTGGAGTCTAATGCAAAGGACAAAGCTGGACAGGGTGCTCTAATTAGGTTGGGAGTGCCACAATAGATTTTCTAGGTCGCGGTGGATTAGGCCAGGGGCGACTCCTATATAAATCTAATCTAATCTAATCTAATCCGATGGGATCAAACCATTCGTCACATCCGAACATCCGTCACCGTATCACAACCCGGTATAAGTTTACGTTTTAGGTGGGAGTTATAGCTTCACACTGGAACACACCTTAGATACTTTATAAGTGTTTGCAAAATATAATAATATAAATTATGTCGATTTGTGGATTACCACTCATATTATACAGGATGAGAAGCGAAACATTTAAATTTTTTTTTCTATTTTTTTTTTATATGTAGCACATACGAATGTGTTTCAATGTATTGCGTATTTTATTTATGAATCAGCTGAAGTATATTATTTGTACATATTTAGTATGTACATCTTTAGCTGTGCCAGTCACTAATCCGCAAATACTGTAGGAGGATAAAAATACTTGGAAAGGTGAAATATTGCCAGCATTGTGTTAATAAATAAACAGATAAGTCGGATATTACTAATTCTCTTGCATGTGCTATGTTGACAGTCGTATAGGTATTACTCTTGAATTTAAAAATATAAGCTAATGATTCATAATATATTATTCAGTTCAAATTATAAAAGTGTGAATCTGACGTAATACAGGTACAATAGGTGTTATATCTGTCATCTTACAATGTGAGTAATTTTTTTTTAAATTCAGTTCGCCAAACTGGAAAGGTTACTGTACGATTTTGGAGAACAATATACGTTGGTCCTTCAACCCGTTATAGATGTAAAATTCGTAATTTTTCTTTAAAACACTAAATCACAATTTTCCATTTAAACTGGTAATGATCATTTAAAAAAATGACTTTATTGTTGATTGTAAAATAAGATGTAATTTCACTGGAGCATCGGCGAGCTGCTGCTTAGTTTCAGGTGTTCTGTAAAAAAGCAATTTATTTATTATGGTAGCAGGATATTTGCATTTTGAAACTTATGTAGGCCTACATTCTCAAACATACGCACAAGCTTTTTGTTACACGTATTCTTTAAAATATCTGCACCTGCAGTAATTAAAATATGGTCAAATAATACTACCATATTAAACAGAATAATACGGAAGCGCTGAAGGATCAAGCAACATATTTTTTTATCTTGACTCGTCGAGATGATAACTTGACCGGTCGAGATGATAACTCGACCGGTCGGGATAATAACTCGACCGGTAGAGATAACAACTCGACCGGTCGAAATAGTATGTTGACCGGTCGAGAAACAACTCGATCGCCCCACCATTTTCTATGGCCTTACCCCTTATACACACCAGTCAATATTCGAGTTATTTTAAGTGTTTAATGTGATGTGAGTAGTTCTGGCCAGTTTCCATAGATTAAGGAAGTTCGCGATATAGTGCACCCTACTAATAGCAGGTACTTATTCGTGGTAAAAGTGAGTTGTAATAGTAACTCTTACTCCATTGCGAAGAGAGAATGGAAGAACCAATCCTTGATACCGCAATTAAATACTATTTCCATATGGGTCTACAGCAATATGAAATTCTTTTGTTTCTTTTGCAACATGGTATTAATGTAAGCAGTGCAACCTTCAAGAGACATCTCAAACGGCTGAATTTGTATCGTAGAAAGAACCACTCCTCTCTTCAAAAAGTCATTGACTTTCTGGATAAGCAAATTATAACATCGGCTAGTTTACATGGCTACAAGTGGAACCACCGTAAATGTTTACACGCAGGATTAAACGTCCAACAAGAAACTGTACGCCATTTCTTGAACATTGTTGATCCTGCGGGTGTGTCTTCAAGAAGACGAGGAAAATTGCAAAGAAGACAGTATTCTAATAAAGGGCCAAACTATTTGTGGCATATTGACGGATACGACAAGTTAAAACCCTTGCGGTATCAAGGATTGGTTCTTTCATTCTCTCTTCGCAATGGAGTAATGGAGTAATGGAGTTACTATTACAACTCACTTTTACCACGAATAAGTACCTGCTATTAGTAGGGTGCACTATATCGCGAACTTCCTTAATCTATGGAAACTGGCCAGAGTTGCCAGAGTTGGCCAAAGTGGCCAGATCTATGGAAACTGGTTTGATGTGATGTGAGTAGTTCTACTCACATCACATCAAACACTTAACATAAGTCAAATATTGACTGGTGTGTATAGGGGGTACGGCCACAGAAAATGGTGGGGCGTTCGAATTGTTATCTCGACCGGTCAACATAGGGGAGAAGAGGGTAAGTTGGCGAACTTAAAATTTTAGGGCTAACTTTCCCGAATTTTCAGTATATAACTAATTGTTTACATGCAAAATTACTGAATTATTACTTACTTTAACGGATTAATACATTTGTTTTCATAAAAATAAAATATTATTTGGAAAATTTATGGATTTTTAAAAACTTGCAAAGTTCGTCATCTTACCATCAATAGTCGCTAAGTTGGCGAAGTAAGATAGATAAGTTGACGAGAAATATAAATTAAAAAAAAAACATTAAAATTGAACTGCATAAATTTATATAAAAAAAACATTCCAAAATACATATAAGTGATCAAATGAAGTAACAGTAGGTACGTATTATATTTTAATATTAAGTAACACAGAGGTAACAATGCCAAATCTTCACCTTTGCTTCTTTCACACTTAATTCAGTGCACTCAGCATGTGCCCAATGTTTACAGACAAAACATTGAAACCATAGTTCTTTGTTTTTACCTATATCCCTGCATATTAGACATGTTTTGTCATCTTCTTCAAATTCTGGATTCATGTCATCATCAGTATCAGCATAGGTTATTTCCGTAGAACTATCAGAATCAGAGGAATCGTCAAATTTTATTTGACGCTTTGTATTCTTTGTTTTTATCCCTGATTTCTTAACTTTATCCATCGGTTTCTTATTTTTTGTCTGCTCTAATCTCTTCATACGGGTTTTTCTTTCTTTTTCAAGTTTCTCAAATTCTTTTTGTTCCAACGCATCCTTAACTGGAGTGCTAGAAATTATAAGTGATGGTAGCTTTTTTCTGGGACGTCTAACATTTGCTTTTGCTTGAGGTAAAGGAGGAAGTCCACAATTAGGCTTTTTATTTGACTTAGGTGGTGATTCTAAACAGATTCGGCTTGTCGTTGATACTGATTGAGACTTATTGGATAAAATGTTTGAAGTCGATGCCAGTAGTTGTTCAGTAGCAGCTTCAGTAAGCTCTATCTCTGGTTGTATGTTTGATGAACTCAGTTCATTGACATCTGATATTGGCACTGGTGTAACTACTGCATCTCTATCAGTGGTTTTTGCTGCATCAAAATCAGCTTCTGTAAATATCTGTGAATCAAAAGGCTCTATTCCAGAAGCTCTAAATCCACTCATTGCATTTGAGACTGTAGCTACTTTTAAATATGCCTTACCAAAAAGTGAAGCTATATCATATAGAGTAATAACTCGTCCAGGATTGTTGCTTAAAAAATCTTCGCATACTCTACTGTACGCAGTTTTTAAAGGGCCATATAAAGACACATCGAGAGGCTGCATTCTATGACTTGTGTGCGCGGGAAATCCAAGTAAAGTGATATAATTGCTACGACATAAGTTAATGGCTTCTAAGGTAACGTGACTAGCATGGTTGTCCATTAAAAGTAAGATTCGATTACTTTCGCTAGGTCTTACATATTGAATAAAATGTTCAAGGTATTTTATAAAGGTATCTGCAGTCATCCAACCACTTTCATGTGCCACACCAATGAATCCAGAAGGGGTATTATTCATAAAAGCTGGTTGCATTCTAACTCTGGGAAAAATTAAAAAAGGTGGTACAAACGACCCGCTCGCATTCATGCAACAAACTGCAGTAACATTTGTCCCTCTTTCTGCTGAAGAAATTTTTACTACTCTACGCTTTCCTCTAGGGGTTATTACTTTTGGATTCTTTGTCGCCACAGTTGAGATGCCTGTTTCATCTAAGTTATAAATTTGATGCGGCTTAAAACCATTTTTTTGTTTTAATTCGCGAAGCGCATCAAAAAATTTGTTTACATTCTCTCTGTTAAATGCCATAAGTCTGGCAACAGAGGTTGCTTCCGGGCTTCTAAGGGACAAATTAAATTTTTTCATAAACCATTCAACAAAATGCCTGCCAGCCCTTTTCTTTTCAGTATTAAATCTATGTGGAATTTTACGATTGTCGGCAAAATCAAAAATCACTCTGCCAAATTGTTCTTTTGTTAAACCAAATGCCCTCTGGTCTATATCTATAACGTAACGGTATAAACTTTGTAACTGTTCTTGAGAAAACGTAGTTTTAAATCGTCCAGCATTGGATGGAAAAATCTAAAAATAACACTAAAAGTTATTTAACAGAAAAAGAAAATGTAATTTCATTTACAACCTCATCTGGATGCTTTTTCAAATATCTTCGTAATGTTGGTTCAGGAATGTTGAATTCTTTTGCAGTTGAATTAACACTTTTTCCGTGAAGTTGAACTTTTCTCATTGCTGTTTTCATACTTTCCTTACTCCAGGATTGTCTCGTTGTTTTCCGTACATATATTCTTCCCATCGTTTTACATAAACTAAAATAATAGAAATAAATAACTACCATTTAAATATTTTTTAATCGATTTAAATTGGAGGGTGTAAGATGACGAATTCGTCATCTTACATCTTTCTGTTGTTCTTCAACTTAGCTGCAAATGACATCTTAAATATTATTCTAATTGTCTTAGATTAAAAAATGATATTATATAAAAAAAATCAGAAGTCTATTTAAACAAGCTATGTTCTTCGTATACAATAAAAAATTTTAATTTAATTCTTACCTAAAAAACTATAAGAACTATTTTCTGAGCACAGAAAATTATAGCAAGTCACACTTATAAACTTAACCTTCATTTAGACAACGATGCGTCTTCAGATCGTGGTTTGCCGTGGCCCTCTTGAGGCTTCTATGCAAATCAGATATTTGCTTGTGGTACATGTTGCTCCATCTATAGGTTTTATTTATATTTAACCAATTCGTCAACTTACCTGCTTCGTCATCTTATGTCCCCTTCCCCTACTATTTCGATCGGTCGAGTTGTTATCTCGACCGGTCGAGTTATTATCTCGACCGGTCGAGTTATCATCTAGACCAGTCAAGATAAAAAAATATGTTGCTTGATCCTTCAGCGCTTCCGTAGAATAGTCATAGCTTAAACAAATTTTAAACACGGTAATATACCAAAAGGGAAGGTTTAAAAATACCGACGATTTTCACCAAAAAGCGATTTTCTCAAAAAATCTTTTACAATCTGATTTGTTTTACAGTCAATTTGAACTTCGGAGCTTGAACCCTCGAGGGTTCTTCAACAAAATCAGAAAGGTAATGATGATATGACTCCGACACTAGAGGTGTACTTCATGGAAAATTTACTTCGGAGACACTTCGAAATTTCTCGCCTTTTCAAAATGAAAGAGAAAATTCAAAATTTATAGCTATTCTATACACTCCTGGTTTTACCCTTGGTTTTGGTAAAGTTTTTAAAAATATAGGTATGTCAGTGGTTTATTAACAGGAATAGAAACTACAACAACTTTTAGGCAATCCAAAAGATAAAATAAAAACTAAGTAAAAGTCGAGAATTTACGAAATTAGCTGTAAAGACTGCAATCAAAAGTATATTAAACAAACTAGAAGGTCAATTCAAACTAGATTCAAGGAACATGGCATCTCAAATATGGTAGATCAGATTAGTCTAGTATCGCCCATCATGCGTTTGAGTACAACCCTAAAATAGATAGGTAGTAGCAATTTAAGACTAATAAGGAATGTAACAAATTCCAGATAGCTGGATGCATTTGAGAGTTGCACATCAAAGGATACAACCCCTTTCAAGAAGAGAATTTTCTATAATATAATAAATATATTTTAATATAATAAAAAATGAAATTATATAATTTATTTAAACTAAACTTTATTAGTCAAACTGGGTGATTATATTTTTGAACTTAATGGCTTAAATATAGGTAAGTTTGAACCAATTGATTTATTAAAGTTCTTAATATTGATTTTAAACTATAATAAGATTATTACAAACATACAGATTTGAATGACTAGGGTGGAACTACTATCTTGTGACATCTGGATGCAGTTTGTTACATTTTCACCATGAGGCTTTTGTGGTGCTCGCCATCTGTCATCCCATAATGTAAGCCAATGTTTTTAAAAGTCAAGTTCGCTAAACTAGAAAGGGCAATGTACATAGAGAACAATATAGATAAGATTAATGACAATAATACGTCGACCCTTCTACCCCTGATAGACGTAGTTTTTCTTAAAAACACTTTGTAAATTGTTTAAATTGATAAGGACAAAAAACTCAATAAAAAATATCTATAAGATTATTTTATTTTTCTCACCAAAGTATTAAGTATCGTGACAAACAATAACTTTGTGTAACTTTGCTGCAGCATCGGTACTTGAATTTTTTAACGATATGTAGGAATGTATACCTACACCCTTGTTGTTACTTGTATTCTTTAAAATAACTACATACGTTTCTGGAAAATACTAAGATATTTGACCACTGATACGCCTTTACTAACATCAATCAATGTTTGCTTTTACGATATATGATTTATGCTTAACAGAATAGCACAAAAATGTTTTCAAATAAATATACAAAACTTTTAGAAATGACGTAAAAATAATGAAATATAAACATTACCTACTTATTTCAATTAAAAGAGGTGCGGTTATCGATAAAAACAATGTTTTGTTATCGCAAAACAATGTTGAATTTATAAATCTTATTTTCACCATATAATTAAAGGCGGTAGTATTACGAATCTGAATCAAATGAATTCTATAAAATACGAGCAGCACTGATTTAGGTACTAATTACTGCTTTAAAAATAATATAATCATGATATTCGATAAATGTTTACAAAATCATTTCAATTATATCCTATTATATATGGATATAATTCACAAGATTATAATATGATATAAATTAAATAATTTTTGTTTATTTTTCCCCTTGACATTTATTACAAACAGTAATTTATGATTGTATAAATTTTCCATAGCAATAATTTAAATTATAAGAAAATAAATGCATTGATGTACCTTATGTACTATGCACAACGTAGGTATAGAAATACAATATGCGACGGTTTGTGATTGCAGATAAAATTCACGCGAGATATGGTCATTTTGTGAACCATAATGTTTTCTGCCATAATATGAACATTCTATTAAATACCTAATTTTATCCAGGTACAATATTTGTTGTAGTGATTACTCTAAATGTCACCAAATCATTTTCACTTAGATTTTCAATTCTACATTTTTGTCTTTTATTATACGTTTAATTTTTAAAAACTTACTACTATTCTACTACGAGTATATACCTAATACCTACTATTCTTTTTCCACGGACATCATTGGCGTACATTTTTTCCAAGATCATTAGAAATATGGTCTTTAGGATATAAAATAAAACTCCATAGGTATTTTTTAAAATATCATAATTGATTGCATTTATATGTAGGTATCTCCTTCACAGAAAAAACATTTATCGTCACAATTTTTTAATGAAATATTGCAATGCAATTTTTTAATGAAATTGTGAATAGGATTTATCTCCTGATTTTTCGAGACCAGATGATCAGTAGGAAATCTTTATCATTTATACCATGTTTTGCCCACTTACCTATGTATAACTCTATAGCTATATTATCATTGTTATAAGTTCATTTTATAAAAAAAATTACATACTCCAGGGTTTTCGAGAAGATTTCGTATACGAGGAGTTCACTTCACTTCTTA
Source organism: Pogonocherus hispidulus (assembly GCA_963924545.1). Classification (NCBI taxonomy): domain Eukaryota; kingdom Metazoa; phylum Arthropoda; class Insecta; order Coleoptera; family Cerambycidae; genus Pogonocherus; species Pogonocherus hispidulus. Next base: position 20,446,393 of record OZ004696.1, read on the forward strand.
GCAAAAGGAAAGAATATACGATGAGAGAAGCTTTACAGGTAAAATAAATTTAAAAATAGTACACCTAATGTTCAATTTCCCACGTTACATTTTGACAATTTCAACCATCGAAAACTTGATTTGAGTTGAAATGATTTTCGAAATAGTTTTCTATGTTTGAAGTTATCAAAAAGTAACGTGAAAAATGGAATAGTTGGCATACTATTTAATAAAATCCAATAATTATGTCGCTAACCTTATGTTCTTCCTTTTTGCTAAGAACCAAGTGAACTCGCAAACCCTTATCTAAATCTGTACTTTATAATAATTAATATTCTTTTATAAAATATCCAAATTTCTATAAAAGAGTTGGGTTTAGCTGTAGGTATGCTATAGGTACATGGTTTCCGATTAAAATTTCATTATGAAGTGTAAAAATATACCTACAAAGTTCTTCTTGAAAGGGGTTGGAACCTTTGGTGTGAAGATAACACTGACGTAGTTTTTCACATAACACCAAAACACTATACTGCACTCGACGTGCGCTTCGCCAACGAAGTTGGCATCATCTGGAGATGATTAAAACTACAGTTTTAATTAAACGTGCGTCGAGTGCAGTATAGTGTTTTGGTGTGATGTGGAAAACTACGTCAGTGTTACAAAGTCCTTCATTTAAAGTAAGTAAGTTGGCATCACTATTGGTATAACCAGAATTGGGCAAAAACCGGCCAAAATACCATCAATATTATTACATTTTAAATTCACATTCGCATTGGTTTTGAAGATAGGTATCTCTAACAGCCGATCACTACTGCGAACAGGCAATGATAACATATATCTTGTACTAGTAGCAGAGATTATAATTTACAATTTCTGCAAGTTATTGTTGTATAGCATTGCAGGCATTTATCTTGTATTTGATTTGTATAATATATTAGAATTCTAATAAACTCTAAATATGTATCATTCTAGTTACTGTATAACCAAAATATGATTTGTTTAGTTTAGAAACAACTGTGTCGAGAATAAAGAAGTCTTCTGACCATGTGAAATAATAGGAAGCTGTTAAACGTGGCCGTCAGTGATACTGTAGTGGCGTTGCATATCTCGTATCCTGTTGCAATTAGAACTCATTCAATTAGTGTCCATTATATTTTCTCAAACCTGGAAACTGAGGGTATTATTAATTATCAAGTATTTCCGCTTGATTCAATATTTTGCATACAGTTTTGCGCGAAACCATTATCGTAAATAGATTATACAGGGTGTTCCAAACGGGAATTCTATCGTTCGATTATGGGAAGAGTATAATCAGGAGAAATCAGTAAATTTGGTAGCATACCAACGTCGATGAGGGTCAATCGGCTAAAATATTTTCAAGATGGTGGCACTTCCAGTTATACCGGAAGTAGATGTTAACTTAATATTAAATGTCAGTAGATGTCATATTAAATAGGATACATATATGTCATATGTTTTTGAATTACTGTCAACTTTGGTTAAATATTTTTCATAGAAAATAAACTTGACATAAATCTATCTCTATTCCTCTATCCCTCTCGATCCCTCATTCTTATCTTAATGATGCACCCATGAACGGAGGTCAGGGACTTATATGGAAGAGGGAGCGACATACTATTATTTTGCGGGCCGAGAGTGCGCCCAGGAATGACTTACGATGTTATAACTTTAACTACTATTTAGTACGAGAATAAGGGACACCTGGAAAACATTATTAATTAAACTGTACAGTAAGTTGTTAGTCATTTGTCATTTATACAGTGATACTGCAGCACTAGTTGCATGTTCAACTAGTTGCACTAATTAAGAACGCTACCAGTTTTATGCTCACAGATTTAATATTGGAGCAATTAGAAAAGGTTGTTCAGGGTGAGATTTGAACCATCGTCAACCGCGGAAAATTATTAAAAACTTGATTTCCTTAACTCTCTCTCGTACTACTATCCCTATTGGAGAAAGACGAACGAATCGATATTCTCTATCTAGCACATCGTTCTTATGGTTCACTTTTTTGGTCATATCTCCGTTATTATTAGAGACAGACTCATCAATATCTATATTACTGTATTCATGAGACAACGTTCTGTCAAAATATGCAAAAATATACAGAGTGTTCCATTTAAATTAACAAACTTACCATCCACAGACATTTTGTTTGGACTTCATTTGTTTTTCTATTATTATTTTCGAAAACCTCGTAAAAATCGTGCAACTTTTATATTTGACATTTTTTTATAATTGTGTAAACAAAAAAAGTTCTATAAACAGGGGTGGGGGGGGTCAAAATATAGTGAACCACCCTGTACCTAATGTTAAAATGATGAATACATCACGAAACTTAAGTGGGATAAAACAGATCAGGCCACTCCAAAATCGTAACTAAGACAACATTTTCTTAGGATAATTTTCTTTGATTATCTACTATATCTATAATCTAACCTTCGATATCTTTAAAAAATTGCTGTAATACGAGATTTGTCTGATGACAGTTACTAATCTTGAGTATACACATAAAGGAGTAATTCATTTGTGTTACGCGAAGACTTTCCTCCTGTTAAAAATGTCATATAACATTTATAAAGTTTTGAGGATTAATTATCTATAGTTATTTGCAGCATGATTCATCCTTTATTTTAAAGAATATATTCCACCATTAGCGATAATATTTATTTTAGGACTGTAGGAGGTAATGATGATAGATACCTAAATATCATTCATTATGTCACAAAGTTATCTACTTTATACAATTTTACACCAATATCTATGTATTTGCGTCATTGCGATAAAAAAATCAATTAATTTTAAGTACAATTAGGTATATTAAGTATAAGCAGAGTTTTTTCTTTAATAAATTTAGTCGCACAATTCCTGGAGTTTTTATATTGTGCTCTTTGGAGTCGGAACCATAAGATTTCTTGATGATCCGGAAAATCAGTACGAATTTGGCACCTTTTCTATTTGAAAATGTCTTCTTTTGTTCCAAATCTGGAGTTCTCCAAATCAAAATGATGTTCCACATCACACCACGCCGAAATTGTTTGTATCATAGGCTATAACCTAAGTAGCATTATCCGACACAATTTTGAAACAAATTTCAGCACTAGGAAGCTATTTCTGAACTAACTAGTTTACAGTGAATCTTGCAATGTCTCCAACAAATTGTAAAAACCGTTTCCATTTCCGTGTGCATTTTGGTTTGCCAATCATTTTTTCCAAGTTTGTTTCGAAACAAATGGCTACATTAATTTCTCTAATTATTTACAGAAACAGAAATCCATAAAATATCGAAGTTTTCTGTAACGACCGCTTCAGTAATATTTCTACATTTATTATAATAGAAATAAATAGACACCAAATAATAAACGAACTTTTTTACAAGATGTCGTCAAATGTCAAATCCGAAATCACAAGAACAAGAAGATGATTAAGATAATTCCGTATAGCTGGCATCAATGTTCGCTGTGACTTTTCGCTGAAAAAAAAAAATTGAAACTAAGTACTTGGCAATCTACTAAATTGCTATTGTTTGTTTCTTGGATTATAACAGTTTTTGAATCCCTGATTTATATTCAAAAAGTGAAAAAGCCGGCTCCTGCTAATTTACTTTATGATTGTTGGATGACAGCCATTATGAAAGTTAATTTCTTAGCGATCATTTATGGTCATAATAAAATACTGTTTAATTATTATAGTGGGTTATAAGCATAATGGCCAGTATCTATTTGATAGCTGCTGTTTAGTGTCCAATATTAGCAAGAATGGAAAGAAAACATTGAAATCAAAGAAATATTTAATTTACTTTAATTGCAAACTTATTGAAAATGTATTTTAAAAAATAACGAGCTATATTTAAAAAATAATCGGTAACATAATAATCGTTTGGAATTTTTAACTTGCCTATTCGCAAAAGTTCATTTTTATAGTATACATTACGAATTCACTAACTGAAAGTAGTTGATTGATTCGACCTTTACTTGATGAAAATCCATGTTTAACTCTAATAATGTTCCTATGTCCAAATAAAACTTTGACAAAGAATTAAACATAATAAAACAAATTGCTTTTAATAATGGTTACAACCCATCCATGATCAACAATATTCTAAGCAAAAAAATTTACAAAGAAGCTATTCAATCAATATATCCCTTACCTAAGAATACCATTCCCCAATATAAAACTATTACCTACATTGGTAAATTTACAGAATCTAAAACAAAAATTTAAAAAACAGAACATTAATATTGCTTATAAAGCACCTAATACTCTCAACAAACTAATAACAAACGCCCGTAAAGCGTAAAAAGATAAAACGAAAAAGGAAAATCAAGCAGGTGTCTATAAGCTTTCATGTGGTACATGCCCCAAAGTATATCTAGGACAAACTGGAAGAAATTTCAAACAAAGGATCCTGGGAGAACACAAAAGAAGCTTCAACAATAGAAAAAACAGACTCTACATATGCAAATCATTTGATAGAAGAAAATCATAATTTTAATGAAAATTTCGGAGTTTTTGCACATAGAAAATACAGGATTAAAACTAACCCTATTAAAGTCATTAGAAATAAATAAACTGAAAAATTCTGATATAATTTTAAACGATCAATTAGAGACTAAATCGTCACCAGTATTAAATATAGCTTAAAAAACTTATTAAATAAAGTAGGTATCTTTCCATTGGTACTAATTTAAATAATTTTATACAAATAGCATCTGTGAAAATACTCCTACTAAAATTTTTTTACTATTTGATTACTTTACTACTTTACAACCTATATTTAAACCTTATTTTGACATTGTAACATTAGTCTAGTACTCACATGTGAAGAAGCCACTGTGTTGGCGAAACAATTGTCATGGTTTTATATATTCAAAGTTAATATGTAAATAAAAATTTGTGAAAATTATAAAACTCTACTTGTTTTAATTCAAGAGTTGAACTGAAAGTACCCTGCAGGTATTTATATTTATTTGCCTTATTGGTGTCCATTTAATTTTATATTTTGTTTCCCTGTTTCTGGTATACAATCAATGAATTAATAACATATCTTTTTCGAAACTTAATGATTAATACATTTTCGTGTAATATCTAGAATTATCAATGGAAATAATATGCAACTTACATGCAATAAAATCGAAGTTGTGTGCTAAATTTTGACCAATTAATTTTCGAAACTACCAAAGCAACCCGCAATGCCACTATAATGGAAACATTATGTATTATTTTCTCATAAGAAAATATGTATTTGTAGCTATACTGGTCAATATCGTCCGTTTTCAGGTTGGTAACAGACACAGTTGATCGGAAACGTTTACAAAAATGTGTCTTAAATTGCTACTTGGGACATAACTAATTCACCACTACTTTATGACCATTCAAAGGTTTTTAAACCAATGACACTCTCTTGAGTTAGAAATGAAGGATCTAAAAAACTTGATCTCTAGTAAGCACTTTCCTTATAAAATTAAATATTTTATTCGATTGTGAACGAAATGTGACTTTGGATTTTACTAGATATGGTGAAGACGTCATACACTATAAAAAATGTCATAACGATAGGTGATGGTAACATTTCTAAGACAATCTTTAAAGGGACAATTGATTTAATGTAATGCGTTCAAGCATTGTGTCAAAATTAAACATAATTGTGTTGGTATGAAGAAATATTGTAAAAAAATTTTAACTCCATGCGGCAGAAAAGTGGAAATTAAGAATTAGGGGATTACAATTATTTACTGATTCTGTGAATTTTCTAGAGCGCGCAACAGTCAGACACGTTAATACTGCAAGAAAACTTTTCATACTACGTTATTGTCTGCTCCATAGTGTATTTTGCACAATTTAAGAAAATTTCTCAGCTGCAACGTAAAATAGAATTGCACCAGGAAGATGGACCGTGAAGCTTTAACGAACTTTGGCTATGTAAATCGCACACCTTGGTTCAATATTTCAATATTTTTTAAATTTGATAGAAATATAAGATAAGGAATTAAATTTACTACAGAATCTCACTAAATTAAGCTCTTAGGAAGCATAAAACTTCATTTTGGTTAATGTTTGTCACTGAGGAGACCAGTTTGGATATTGGTTACTTTAAACCCAGTTCTAATAAATACCATTAAATACATTTTTAAAAATTGTAGATCCTTTTCAGCTTAGGAAAGGGAATTATCGAAAAAAATATATATCTGCTACCTAGTCGTTATGAAAATTCAGCATTCTTATTAGTTTTAAAGTGTGAAGTAAATTCTGACTGATGCTTCGTAGAAAATATTTACCGTTGTGATTTTCAGAGTTGTTAAACTTTTGTTTTAGTAATATTTAATGAAAATTAAAAGTAAACATGGTCCTTCATACTTAAAGAGGGAGTAGGTTTAATGTCAGTTACGGATTTAATAATCAGATCACTATAAACATTTAGTTTAAGAAAACGAATTCCCTTTTTAATAATTTGATTGGATACGATACAATTGTGAATCCTGAATAAAAACCACTATAAAAAAACATATCTAAATATTTCGTAGAACAATAGGAAGAAAATAAATATAAGCTCAATATTGAATGTCATGTATGTTCTAACATCTACTTCTCTATTCGTGAAAGAAAACGCAGAGATATGAGCGATATCAGTAATAGAATTATAATGTTAATGTACGGTACATATTACTTTTCTCAAAACTGGTCGCATTTCGTCATCAGCTATGGTAAACTTCAAAAGATATTAATGAACGGCATAAAGCCTTACTTATTGCATTCTTCGTTTGTTTCTAGACGCCAATCCCATTACCCATGTGTGACTGTAAATTTAGATAAAATCAATTTTTGTACGGGTCTGCATTTTAAAACTTTATAATCACAGCTAAGTCGGTTAAAATGAATCAAGGTAGCTGCGTTTTATTGTTTTGTCGATATTACACACCGTGAAAATATTTACACACATCTCCATAAATAAACGCAAATAAACATAAAGTACAAATATGGGTAATACCAACACCGAAATTGGTCATTTGTGATCTCTTGCGAGTAGCCTTGTAATATCGGAATAAAAATATTATTACTCCATTCTTTCGCCATATGGCAAATATGCAGTACGCTGGCTTGAATATCAAATACCTAGTACTTTTATCAAAGATCAAGTGTAGCGAATGGCTCAGTTATCTTACGGCCTTTTAAATACAGACCGAAAAATAATATTGTAGTAAAATGGTGTGTACCTACCTAATACAACTACTTGCTAAACAAAGTTATATGGTTTACATTAGTACCTTCTTAGTTCAAAAAAATGTTACACGAATATGAATATCTACATGAGCTATGTCCTTGAAGAGTGTATCACAAATATAAGTCAGTTTTGTGTATTTTATATAAACATTTACACGTCTACATAAATTTTGTTATTCTTTGTTGTTTGCCTTGTTCGGTATTAAAAATGCACACAAAAAGTTTTGCTGCAATAATTATTTATTTTGTAATAATGCTATATTATAGTCTAATAAGATTAAGTGAATAACTGATACAATTTATATATGATGTCATTCAGAAAAAAATATTGTATTTTTTAAAACCATTATGGCAATTTATTGGTAATAGATGAATATCAAAAAATTTGCGAAAATGCAAAATGCATTGATTTTATTTCAGAATATCTTAAAAGCCCAATTTAAACATACTTAAGTATCTCTTTTCTTATAGATATCGCCTAATTTAAACAACATGTAGGATAATCTTAACAACATAAGTTATATTTCTAATTGGTATGCCAAAAATCAAATTATTTATTTTAAGAAGTACCTATATTAAACATTATAAATAAATCTTAATATACAATGTCTTAATGGAAACAAAAGTTGCAGAATTATCTTATGGTATATGGCCTTATATAGATACCTATAATTTGAAGATATAATATAAAAATTTTTATTAGGATGACGTTCATTTACCTTCCAGAAGATTTTATGTTAATTTTTTACGGGTCTCACGATAAGCGTCAACTGATAAACTTGCTACAAATCAAGAATATTCGGAGCCTCTGTTGAAAACTATACTTTTCTGCCGACCTTTCTCGATGGATTTGAGACTGGGTATTCTTCAGGAAATCTGGATTATATTCTTTATTTATGGCATTTGTTTCTTTGTAGATTATTGCAATATTTACGGGTATAAACAGGTATATATTGGTTTATACATGTATTTATATTTAACACTTTTCTTTTGAATATTATTAAGTACTTTCCTGATAAATAAACTGGATGATCGATCATATCCACTAAAACATCTATCAAAAATGTTTTTATTGTATAAATATTTTTATCTTAGCAAATAATCTTGCATTGGCAAAAGGAGGACAATAGAAATGTACTAACAGCTAGCTAGAACTGTTCCGCGAACGCTATTAAGTTACTAACAAAATTGTTGTCTAACATTTTTTCCGTTAAACTATTACTATTTTATAGTTTTCGAAACACAATATATCCATCACTAATTTGGGACACGTTCTGCGTTTAAAAAGACCGTAAATTTACTTAAATGTATACAAATTATTCAGGGTAGAACAGCTTAAAAGAATATGGTTGAGTTGGTATGACATAAATTCCTCTGAATTAGTAAACACATAACTCAGGACATTCCAAAATAAATTGCTCAAGATGAAATTAAGCTGCAGGTACATAGCTATCTATATATTAGCGTCAGAGCTAATCTTACAACAGATATTAATTATAACAGATAAATTATTTTTGATGACCAGTTCATAAAATTAAGTGCATAAAATTAAATATTACACACCTAATTTAAATTAAAATTAAGATTTTTCTTCTCTCTATTTTAGATGTTTCTAGTAGATATTTTTCATATGTTTTAGTTATAATGCTCAAATTATTTATTTTGTTTATGTTAAAATTAGATAATGTGTTTGTTTATGTTTGTGTTTGCAGGCCTTTGAGGAAGAACAGCTTATGCTGATCAGAGAACCTTTTGACCATACTTATTTATATTTATTAATTTTAATTTATATTTGAGTTTTATATGGTCAATAAATATTATTATTATTATTATTATTTTTTTTTTTGTTGAAATCCAGTCTACCGGTTCTGGCTCCGATTCTCAGGGTCAATATAATAAAAATAATCAGTCAGATTATTATTATTATTATTATTATTATTATTATTATTATTATTATTATTATTATTATTATTATTATTATTATATAAGTAGAAAGACCAATATTATTTGGTTGGAAACTGTTGTAAAGAAAAGTAAAAGAAGAAAACAAAACCAAATACATTCACTAAAAGTTACATATACGAAAAGTAAAGATTAGTTGGCATGTGAACAGTAACAAACATTAAATAAGTACGACAGTTCTGTAATTGTCCAATTAACGGTTTGACAATTAAGTAATTTGTATAGGTTATTTATTATAGTAAGTTTATATGATTTATAATTTGAGAACTCTAAATCAGTCTCCAAATTTTCAGATGTTATTATGTTTTATGTCATGACAAGTAATAATAAAATGATATCACAGATATGATATGACAAATACTACATAGTTACCTACATATAATACAAATAAGGGTGTGTTTCTAAATATTTCACCGATGGCACCGATGTCACCGTAGTTTTTATCACCGGTGGCAGTCTGGTGATATCACTTTAGAAACAACTTGTTAAAAGGTTGAAGTCACGTAGTATTTATTTCACTGGTCAATGCTATGGATCTATGGTAAAATCCACAGAATATAAACTCCATAAAAACCAATAGATGCTAAAATTAGCATTTTCTTATTAAACTTCATTCTATTTCTATACAAACAAAAACCACAACCCAGAGATATGCACAACCTCAAAGTCAAAACATCTGCAACCTGCAACCACAGATTATTAATAAAGAAACTCTAGAGAAGGAAGGAAACATCAACTCATCAAACTTACACCATTTTCACCGGCAAAAATTGACGGTGAGACCGGTGAGTCACCGATGAACCATCGATGAGTTTAAAAACAGTTTGTTGGTGCACATCGAAAGCATCGAGATTCATTTAAAAACAGTTTGATTCCACCGATGCTCATCGGTGAGCATTTAGAAACGCACCCATAAATTATGACAAATACTTATCATGTGAAATGACAAGTATTAAAAAACCAGTTAGTGTTGAATGAAATGAATAGCATAAATGTATGAATTAAATTTAAATAATCGACAAAACTACTTCATGTGTTAAATACATTAAACTATTGTGTTTAGGGGAAAATATGTTTTTGTATTAACTTTTTCCCTAAAGCACTGTTTCCATGTTGGTAGAGCACGGGAGTTTCGCGACATCGCATCACATGACGACACTCGATATGGTCAATTGTACGACGCCTTTAATCAAAGTTCTTGTCAAAGAAATGGCCTAATATAAAACCCACTTTATAAAGAATGGACAAAATATGTGGGAAGTACTCAGTGAATAAACGCCACGAGGTTATTTTTGCGTAGGTCACAACATTGGTATATGCCTGAATCTTGGGTAAACAGTTCGAAAGAAAATATGGCTCCGGGAAAGATTCTGTTTTAGGCTAGAGGTAAACAAAATTAATGTTTCGGACTGACGTAGTGCGTAGGCCTCAATTTAGGCGGCTTCAGGTGTAGCAAGCAGCGTTCTGCTTTGTTTTTAGCATAATGCTCAGTTGATCGGTTTCGAAGATGACTTGGCTTCGCTGAGTTACATCATGAAAAGCATTGAAAGCGTGGCATCTTGCCAAGCCTCGGAACCGTTTTAGCGCACAAGGCACACCCGATATTATATTTAGCGAGGGAGTGAGTCAATGCGTTCGGATCTGAACGGTGATTTTATTCCTCACAGGAAACACGACGACTGAGATATACAGTATCTAATTATAAAACTGATAAACATTAACACTCCAGAAACGGGCAATAAAAGGGGACTGATTTATTCATTCTTAATTGGCTTAATTTAACTCTATTTGAGGCGAGGAGGTTTGGACTACATAATAAGCTTATTTGTGATTGTCAATTTCCATAAAAGAAATGTATTAAAATGTATATTGTGGACAAAAAATTATTGAACGACCAACTCCTTTAGGGGAAGACGTCAAATATATATCAAAGAATATATGGACATTTTCTAATCCGATGACAGTTTTATCCAAATTGACCTTTAAGTTCAGCACCAAGTACTATGTTTATATCTATCAGATTTAAATATGGAGTGTTTAATTAACTCTAAAAATAAGGGGGTACAGTTATTATAACAAACTAAGGGAGAAACTATCATTATAGAGAAACTGTATTAAGGTCATGTTCAGAAGGGTGTGCGGAATGAGTTATAGAAATAGCAAGAAAATAGGATTTGTTTTATTTTCAGATAGTAAGATGCTCCTGAATCATTTAATTTTTGGTGCCCTATATCTAAGACACAACGCATATTTCCGTATTTTCTTAATATGCTTTTTGTTTGAGATATAGGAGACCGAAAATAAATGTTGAAGGAGAATACAATCTGAAAACGTAAAAACAGATCGCAACGTAACAAAATTAAATAAAAAGCGGATCACCTACACTCATAAATGGCCATACGGTAACAGAAGCTTTCAGTTGACTAAAAATCTACGTTTTCTTCAGAGAAAGTTGTTTTCATCCTATTGGTATTTTTAATAACTTTCTTCAATTTGGTACATGGTTATGTCATACTGGATAAAGTGTATTTAAAAATATAAATTTATATAGGTATACTCAAATTCATGGATCCACCTCTCATTATGTTATGATAGTGTGAAGTTTAAAAATTAATTTTTAATCAGGTATATGTACGGTTTGTGGTGATATATTAAGAAACGCGAAATATAGTCTCTCAAATTTAATTTCGGTAGATTTTACGTACAGACCTACAGACTATGACTAGACATCTATTGTTATTTTACAGCGGGCTTTGTTATTTTTAACTAACAGTGTTAGTTTGTCAAGAGTTTTCAGAATATTAACGAAATATGGTAAATATCTACCTCCATACAATTTATATGAATCAAATTACAATGGAGATACATTTTTTTACAAACGCACTGCAAGTAGATATTTTTTTTAAGTTTTAAATTGTTTCATAATTATCGGTATAAAACCATTTATCCATTGCAGCCGTATGTGTTCTGCTATTTTCAAGGCTATTAATATATTTCTAGACATTATATTGCACTTGAATATTACATTTTGTTCCTAATGCACTATCAAATGGTAATTTATAATTAGGAAACATTCATTTTAGATATATATTTAAGAAGAGTAGGTATTCTAATAGGCTAGTAGGTAAGAGTAGGTAGTAGTATAGTACACATCTATATAAATAAAAATTAAATGCTGTTCGTTGGTAAGCGCATCACTTGAGATCGGCTCGACCGTTTTGGCTTTTTTTTTTAATGTTCGTAATAGTCCGAATAAGGTTTTTAGGGAAAAATTGGAAAAGTTGCCCGGAAAATTGAAAAAATCAGGAAAAAATATGATCACTCAGAAATACAGTTGAGATATAGGGGCATTTTTATTTTGTTTACACATTTCCAATGGCTTGTGACAAATTCACAAAACGATCACAAACAAATTTATTGAAATTTGAACAGGACAACGTCTGTCGGGTCACCAAGTATTTCTATAAATATGTTTTTATAGATCACTAGTACTCACCTTAGAACCAAAATGTTGACCTATCAAATTATATTTCACACAGTCAATTTTTGAAAACCAAAAAATATTGTGCTTGTGGTAGTGGTTGACCAAAGGAAGTTCAGGATTTTGTCGACCAGTAGGTTCTAAATAACAATATTTATAATCTAGAATATGTATTTTTATACCGAATTGAAAATACTGAAACTTTAATTTTAATTACTATTAATAATTCAATTAAATGCAATCCCCATATCACTGAGAAATATCGGACACAAATCAAAACGTGTAAAGTTATCTTTAGATTAAGAGCATTTCAATTAATTCTAATGATAATACCGTTCTTATCTACAAAATAACATGCAATGTGAATTTGGTTAAACCATACCGGACGTAAACATCCTATTTACGAAAGGTCAAGACAGGATAAATATCTTCGGGGTTTGCCAAATATCACAACTACACAATGTGTGGGAGTAGTGAAAATGATATTTAAATATTACTCACAATTTTTACTAGAGAAAATGTAAAGATAAAAAAATGTTTAAAATAGTTATGTAGATTACTTGTGTGACAAATATGACTGAAAAACAGAACACAGTAACAGTAATCATTAACATTTGTGATCAACATGATTGTTTTATTTACACTAATATTAAACCAAATTTTTTATATATGATTTTCCGAAAATAACTAGAACGATGTTCTCATCAGATCAATACAAAAATATATAATCTAAAAATAAGCCTAACGAAAATAATGATGCTCTATTATATTTTTTCCCTGAATAAAATTTGAATCCAAATACTGAAATACCGTTCGCTAAAGATCAACAATTAAAAATCGGTCATTTAAATTTCGATCAGATTGTGATTTAAAAGTAATCCTAATTGAGTGTAATCGTCAAGCGCTGAAAATGTGTGTTGCAGCTAATATTTTTGTGACGATTTTAGAGGTCTTAACGTTTATTTTGTATTTTTATCTTAGTAGCTATACGAAAAAATACTAGAAGGAGGTAGACTATCAATAATTTGAAAGGATGTCAAATGAACCTGATACATCAGTTTTTTTCCATGAAAAAATAAAACGAAATTTTCCATGAAATTTTTTTCATGAAAAACTACGATCTACTTACTATTATATTATTATAGTATACTACTTTGACGATCTAACTTTTTTATATATTTTGGAAAAGCAAAGCTAGCAAATGCTAAATTCAAGGTGTTTAGCTTGCGAAACTTCTTGAATTTAATTCTAAATAGTAGAAAGACCGACATTTTTAGAACGTAATAAATATGTAGTAAATTTTTACAGGAAGTCTTTCAGTCCAGAAAGTGATTTATCTATTATATCTGAAAGGCCCGTACAAACACAACCATCCTATTTTTTATTTTTATCTCGACTGAGATCACAACAAGAACTAATCTTAATGATGACAAAAATAGGCTCCGAGTTGGTCACAAAACTGTTGTTATTTTGTCAAATCATAATAATGCCTAGTAATACTTGAATTCGTGCTGTTTGTATTTAAACATGCACCAAATATTTGTGGTATGCACATTCCATGATCGAACGACTTCTAATTCCTAATCTGACATCTTATTGACTTTTATCTGTTTATGTTTGACTTTTTGAAATTATTTAAATGAAATATTTTTGAAATAACTCTTCATTGGGCGTTTGTAGATAGGTATATGAAACAAATTTAAAATTATGGAGTAAATTGTACAGGCTGGTATATTTTCAAAGATAAACTACCTTTGGAGACAGACATTTTGTTATATTAAAGATGATTTCAGAGCTGTTCATTCAAATTAGATGATCTTCAGATATCTCTAATTCTAAGATTCATGGAAGGAGGTGGAGTAATCCATTTAATAATTTGCTAATTATTTATTGTTTAGGGGAAACAATAAAAACAAATTAAGGTATTACCTAATTCGTCTAATTTAAACACATGTAGGATATTTTAATAATATCAGTTATATTTCTAATTGTTGTACGTAAAATAAAAATATTTACATTAGAATTTTAAGTCTTGAAAGGTGTTGGAACCTTTAGTGTGAAAATAACACTGACGTATTTTTAACCAAGTTGGCATCATCTGGAGATGATTAAAACTTACGAAAATTCGTATATGATAAGACGAGGATCCTATTTTGAAAGTAGGATTGGGATATTTCCGTTTTTCAGAAAGATGTCCAGAAAAACATAGAAAACTGTAATGATAAAGTGTTATTATCATTTTACAATAAATGTTGGAAATTGACGCCATTTAATCATCATTATGTCCAGATGATGCCAACTTGGTTGGCGAAATGCGCGTCGAGTGCAGTATAGTGTTTTGGTATTATGTGGAAAACTACGTCAGTGTTGGTATTTTAAGAATTATAAATAAACCTTAATATATAATATATCTCAATTCAAACCAAAGTTGCAGAATTCTTTTAGGATATATAGTCTTATATAGATATAGTTTGAGGATATAATATGAAGATTTTTTAATTATATGACGTTTATTTGCCTACCGGTGGATTTTATATTAATTTTTTACAGGTCTCACGATAAATATCACATCCCTGATAAACTTGCTACAAATCGAGAATATTCCGAGCCGTTGTTGAAAACTTTAGGGATGCATCTACTTATAATGTTTTGTCTCAGAAGTATGTGTTACGTAGGTAGTTAGGATACTATGAATATTCAGTTGTTTAATTAGCTCCAAAAGGAATGATTAAAAAGATGTAATATTAATTCCTTATTATATATACCTACTAATTTCTCATCGCGATTACATTGCGGTTAAACAGATACCTAGTATGAATCATAATAGAACACAATCTACTATCATATACGAAAAGTCTACTATGTTACATTTAAAATTTCTTGATTAGGTGCTTAAAATTGCAATTATTTTGTCATATCTATATATAAATAATTGCATGTTGAAGTAAATAAAAACGTTACGTAAATAATCAAGCATAGCAACCGGTATAACAAAGTTTATCGCTAAATTTAGATGTTGTACAATACCGCAAATAACCATTAGAGCTTATTTACAAGCCCGCTGACCAAAATAATCGTTAGGCCTTGCACCCTAAACCTGCTTAGTGGATTGCTGACTGGAATTTAAAAAAGGCCAAACTAGTTTGCTTGACAAATTTCGAACGAAGTTTTTCTGTAGTTTTATGAATGAATTATGGCCCCTTGGCCAAAATAATGTTATTGTCTTTCTCTGTGTGGCAGGTCGTAGACGAGAGCGACAGTCGGCTGATCGCCAGTTCAGTTGAAAGATATAAAATTCACCTTATGCTGCACACGTGTTGGGAATTCTAAAATGACAAATCGCCACACAAGGCCTTTAGTGCAGTGCCGGGTATGCAATGGCCATGGGCGTAGGATGCGTCCCATACGGATCGGTGGGATCGATTTGCGTTAGGGATATAATGCAAGGTCGTACCTTGACATGAGGCGGGCAAGCAGCCGCATCATGTAAGGGCACATTACATTACATTACAGTTTACATTACACAACCATACTACACCATAACTGATTGAGGTGAGTTCGTGAAGATAAATATATTTAAATAAGACAAAACACCTTTCTTCACATATATATATCTATCTATTAGCAATGAATGCTAAATGTATACATTTCGAGTACTATGTACTCATCGTCGGTAGTTTAAACACTAACAAGTTTGTAAATAAAGTTACCCAATTTATAGATTGGTTATGAAAAGATACAAGTAGATAGAATCATTTATAAACAAAAGAGGAAATTATTAATTAAAAGCAATACCACCTTAAGTCCAATAGAGGAAAGACAATAAGAAAATTCTAGAAAAGAAGTACTTATATAGTATAGAATAGCATAGAAAATTCACATATTCCTCAAATCAGTCAAAACCTGAAAATTTACTAAAGAAAGTCAATATGATCCCTGCATTTACAAATACATTTACAAGTAAAAGGTCCACTTTCCAAAAATAAGATCCGCTTCAGAAATCAGGGGTATAAAATAAACTTTAGTAATTGTAACAAACTGTATATCGACCAAACAAAAATAAATGTTATTATTAGATTTAAAGAGCATACACATCACACAAAAACTTTAATGTAGATAAATCGGCTCTAACCTTACTTGGTTACAAACCAGGCCACAAATTTAATATAAACAATACCTCCCTCATAAAAGCCAGTCATTCTCAGAAGCTACATACATTAGAATGAATATATATATATATGAGAAAATATAAAAATTACTTACTGAATTTCGATTTAAGCCTATTATCTAATGACTATTTAAATTTAATACCCTGTATGTAAGAAAAATAAAAATAAAAATAGTCAAAAATAGTAAATAAGTAATAATAGTAAATATCCAAGCACAATTCTAGAAAAGATCAGGTAAGCAGGCATCTGTAGTTTACCTAAATAAAATTATTTTACAGCCTGAACCTCTATAAATTAGGCGACTTTACTTATAAACTTGTTAGTGTTTAAGCTACCGACGATACCGAGTAGGTACATAGTACTCGAAATGTATACATTTAGCATTGCTAATAGATATATATGTGAAGAAAGGTGTATTGTCTTATTTAATAATAATATTACACCATAGATTGAATACATCCATGAACATCTTCATGATGTGTCCCAAATATTGTCATTGTCTATGAAAGTATTTGATATTTTAAATTATTTGTATGTTAGTATTAATGTCAATACCATTAATATTAATCTCAATACCTACAGAGGATGGGATTTAAGTATGATTTGTAATCAAGTAACAAAACTTTCATATGATACACTACTCTTGTGGTGTATCTTTATTATTACTACTATTAGACCATCCAAATGTTTCGTGAAGAATTATATATCAAAACCTGTAAAAATATACAAATTAACCTCTTAGAAAAGAACCCTTTTCCAAAGTGTACACATATTTGTAGACCTGGCCTTTTCTGCTTGATATTGAGCTGCTTTTCCGTTAAAATATTTTAATCCCTCTCCAAATTCACTAAATCATTAGTTTTTATTTTTAATTTTCAATTTTTGTTCTAATAAACGACATAAAGGGGTACCGAAATTAAATGGCTTTTCCTGTAAACTCCTAATTAATAAATTTTTTAAACTGCAAGTCTGAAAAACTAATTATTTAATAAGTATCGATTGCATGCAAACATCTAATCATCTTCTGAATAGTAAAATATTACTAATCAACCATCCTCTTTTCTACACGTTTTGTTATTATGTTTATCGAAGAATAGAAAGAGAAAAATAAGAGACCTTTTGATTTGTATTTCTTATCATTATATTACATAGTATTATTTATAAATTTTAATTAAATACCATCTTAATGTTTTTCGAAAAAGTGTTTCGGAAAATTTTCGTTACTTGAAATACATTTTTGAGATATTTTAATGTGATTGGTTTATAACAAAAACGATAGCCAAACTATCGCAAACTATATTTATTTTTTAGTTTAGTTAGTTACAATTACCTACCTTTTTTAAGTATAGGTAAAGGACAATTGATAAATCAAAGATAATTTTTTATGTAAATCATATCATGGCTTGTAGAGACTCTCCTAATTAAAAATCCAAAATCAAAATGTCAGGACCGAACAATTTGTTGGTTACAAACTAGCCTGTCAAATGTCATTTTTCATATTTTAAGATAAATTAAAACTGAATTTTCTTATAGTAGGTACTTTAGGGTAAGCGAAGCACCTATTATAGACCGTGAATATGGTTTGATTTAGTGGTTCCATATGAGACGAATTTGCATTAGGTATTATTAATGACTATTTTTTAATGAAACATTAAAACTTCTACTATACCCTGATATGTGGATATAATTGAATTTGGGGATGTGAATATTAAGGATAATTATACGCTTCGTTAAGTTCTAAAAGGGACAGACTTGAGGGCAAAAGTTTAAACTCCATGTTGCTTTTGTTCTGATGTAGTATTTTTAAAATGTAGGGTATTTATTCTACCTGTTATCTTCATTATCATAAAAAATGTAAATGTTCACTGTAATTAGTAGCTGCTGCACATGCTTACCTATATTTATACTAATGTGTAGGCATAGTCAAACTGATTATAGGAGTTCGGTTTGTCAGAAAATGAAAGTGCATTTATCTGTTACAATTTTTTTAGCAAATATATATTGTATAGCCTCCAACCCTATAAGCTAATATTTTAGATATATCAGTATGTACGGCATTTTGGATAGGTATTAAAAAACAAAAAATTTGCAACTTATTTATGGGCAGCAAGCCAACAACAATAAAATGGTAATACGTTGTTAAATCTCCTAAATCAGTAAGTTCTATTTTTCGCTAGGTATATTATGTTTAACCTTTTTTTATATGTAGTTAAGTGACCGATATACCCAAGAAAAACAATCTGTGTTAAATCTTTAACGGTCAAGAAAAGAAAAGTTAAACTTATAATATTATTAAACACATAGGAGCAAATTTTCTATAAAATCACATACGTCATTTATTAAAATATTATTTTCATCTGTTACTAGAACGCTATTCACCTTTTTTCATATTTTGATTCACATAGATATTTTCATATCACAAAATTGTTATAAGTAAAATTGTGTTTTTCAATGTCTAGATATGATTAATTTTTGTATTCAAAACATCAGTTTACGTTGGAATAGTATTAACATGAGATATTTTAATTCAAGAGTAACCTGTAGAAATTAACTTGCACCACTGAAGCCACTATCTCGCACTATCTCAAACCCTTCACTAATAAAATCTGCTTTGATATAAACGTACCTACCGCTTACAAGAAATGCCATTTATTTGTGAAAGTATAAACATACCCTCCAGGAAATGTGTTTTTTTTATTTATTGTAGAGACATCAAGGATGAAGCGACGACTGACGACTGGTAAAATGCAGAGGACCAAGCAATAACTTATCGGGAGAAACATGTGGATAATTTTAGTCACGGACCCATAACCACACCAAATTTTTGAGCCCTGTAAACCATCCAGCCACATTTTATTAGACGTTTCTGAAAGCTCTGTAAGAATAATAATAAATAACGAAATGGGACACATATTTTTGAAATTAGGGTCAAGAAGACGTGACTGTTTTGGTAGTCTGCCCAGACATAGATGACACATGTTGAGAACATTAGAGTGATTGACGAAAGTAAACAGATCCCTGTCTTGTAATATAGAATTCTATTATTTTTATTGAAATGAGTTGTGTAGCATTGCGGTTGAAATAAAAAATAAATCATATTTTTTTTATATATTTAAATATATAACATCTCTTCCTTCGGTAGAAACATTAGAAATACCTTTTTTGCAGAATTACTCCATTTTACAACAGTTGTAAAAGGTACTTACAATATCTTAACAACTCCTATTATTAATCGAAAATTTAACAAGATTGATTGGCTTAATAAATACATACTATTTTTATACACAGTTAATATACACTTTATTTAAATGTAACATGTTTCACACTTCGATCTAATGCTAGTCAAATTCGTCTTTTCAAAATCGACAAATATTACTTAATAGTCTAAGAGGTAGTGAACATTTTTATTTCATTATTTGCCGCAGGCTAAAAAGTTGCCAAAACGTTGTCATAGGGGTAATAAGTTGCTATCTCGACTATTATATATCGACTTGGGATGGCCAGAAGGGGCTCTAAGAACACCCCAAACTCGTAAAATAGTAGTCGAAATTTTCAATACTTGCCGCTGGCTAAAAGTTTGTATTGTGCTAGAATTAAGGTATATGAATAACCATAAAAATTGCGAGTCAAAAATTTCAGGCAGCTCCAAACATGTATTTTTTTACATGAAATTTTTATTATTTGCCGCCGTCTGACATTTGAATATGTTATTCTAGATCTTTTTGACCCTGTAATTTAATTGTCTGACGAAAATTCGGGGCAGAACACCCTGTAAGTACATTGCAAACTTTTCTCTTGAGCGGCCGCCAGTGATCTCAAGGGCGCCATATATTTCAAAAAGAGATTTCGATTTCTATGGCGCAATAGTATTGCTTCTTTTTTTACATTTTGAATGTGATTTTAAACAAAAAAAGAATAAAAAATATTGATATTACGCTTAACTTGGAAAATGCACTCCATTCTCCGAGTAAAAAATAAATTTTTATGAACTTAATTTTTTTGAACTTTAATGCACAATATCTTCTATTTATTTTATAGAAAAATGGGCACAATCTTCTACGTAGAAAATTATTTTTTAACAGAAAATTTTCAATTATTTTTTATTGAATTGCTTAGTTTGTGAACGAAATAATGGCCAATGAAATTGATTGAGGTATTTTCCAATTAATAATGATTTCTAAACTTAACCAATAGCAGTATTATAATTTTTCCACTGTAATATTTCTGACCAACAACTACAAAGCGAAATCATGCATCTCTCTTCTGACGATGAATATGATGACGATGACATTTCCAATGACACTCAGTGCAAATCTGATGATGACCGTTCCACAGCGGCTGAAGATGAAGACGAGTCTACTTGACAATTTTTACTTTATTTATATATGTAATTTTTTTGTCACTCCGTAAACAATATAATATTTTGTTTACGGAGTCACAAAAAAATTACATATATAAATAAAGTAAAAATTGTTAAGTAGACTCGTCTTCATCTATTGTTCACTATAAACTTTCTTTAAAAAATTGTAAATTCTTATCCGAATCTTTAATAATAATCCTTCTTTCTTACGAATGAAACTTACTTTAAAACCACGGAAATCATAATATTGCGCATTGATTGATCCATTATAAACGTTCTTACACTCCCTTCTGCCTGAAATTTTTGACTGACAATTTGTATGGTTATTCATATATACTTTAATTCAAACACAATAGAAAGTTTCAGTCGGCGACAAATAATGAAAATTTCGGCTACTATTTTACGAGATTGGGATGTTCTCACACCCTCTTTAGCCCATCGCCAAGTTTAAACGTTAGAGATGGCAACTCATTACCATTACCTCTAGCGCAACGTTTTGGCAAATTTTTATAGCCTGCAGCTAGTCATGACGCGAAATGTTCACTAGCTTTCCGACTATAATAACCTCACTATACACTCCTACCGTGTTTAGTTACAAAATCCCCAAAACAGTTGATTGACTTATTACCTTTATCGATAATCAAATTTCAATGTTTGTAGGTATTTATTAGAAATGTCCAACACATTTTTATAATGTCTCGAAATATGTTGAAGTATCTACTTGAAATTGTTAACATAATTAACACAACATTGTTTACAACTTTTTAATTTGATGAAGTATTCACCAGGAATATATTTATAATAACTACAAATTAGTAGTCTAACAGCAATTCTAAGTTCGCATCATTATAGTTAATTATAGTGTCTCCTTTCTTTAGTACAAAGACAAATAAATACACAACTTGATATAAATTAGCGGCATTAATGCATAGAAGAAAATACTGAAAATAGAATATGTATTGCATTCGTCACATACAGAATTCCAAAAGTATTCTGTGAAATCTGAACGTCAGGTCATATGTGCCAATATATTAAAATAACATAAATACTTTTATAAAATACGTGATTAAAGCATATTTCACAATTTCTTTCGATATATGCTTGACTTCGAATTAAGTAGATAAGTAAGTAGGTACTTACTGTCAACCACGAAAATCATAATTTTATCAAAATATAAAGTTATAGGTACATAATTCAAATGAATATATATTTACACACCTGATTTTTTCAATGCCTTACAGTTTCCCACTTTATGTATCATTTAATTCTTTTAATGTCCTAATATTGTTATGCCATCCCCGACATAATATTAGGCGATTATTATAACGGGGCATAAATTAGGTATATCGAAAACATTCCTATGGATGTAACATTTGGTAAGGCTAATAGCTTGTAGGGTATATTTATTATCATTTCCGTGCCCCGAATGCCTAAAATTCTACCTCATTAATGCCAACTTGTTAAATTCTTATCTAAATTATCATCAACTAAAATGGAAAGTAGATTAAATGGGTCCCGTGCAATGGAAATGTGTGACATACCCATTAATTAATATATTCGAAACGGTATTTTTCTTTTAAAAAACCAAATGTGTTCAGTAGGTGATGAAAATACTAAATTTTAATTTCTGAATACGAATTAAATTAAGAACAAGTTAATATGTTCGATTTGGAGTTGTTCATTAATCAACTTACAATTTTGCAAAAAAATATTGAATCTAATGAAGGACAAGAACACTAACCAGTATATTTTTGTTGTTTGTACATATTTAGTTGTTCTGCCAAAAAATTATACAAAGAGATATGAGTTAATGAAATTATCCAAACATTAGACATAATCTAATGAGGTTCTTATATTCCTTGGTTACCTCTAACCTGTGTATGCAAAGGAATAACCTCCCTCGAGGACCTCATTATCTTGAGGTCCTAAAATAGATTAGATCAAAATATATAATGATTCTTCCTTCATTGGATCACAATATTTATAATAATAATTACCTAAGCAAATAGTTAATGAAGACAATAAATAATATAAGGAATAACTTCTAATAATGTTAGTTAAGCTAAATTTGTACGCCTTGTATATCAGAAAATTATGTTACAATAAAACACTGAGCACAAGTATTTTAAGTTGTTCTGTCGACATTAAAATTTGCACATTATGATCCCTGTAATAAAATATACAACTAAAAATTTGCTGTTGTAAAGTTGAAGCTATAAATATGTAAATATCTAACTCAGATTTTGGGTTTCACAACGTGCGCTTGATTACCTAGGTACTATTACTAAAGCGTCACAGCAAGCTTTTCGAGTGTTTAAATACGAATTATTTGCCGTTGTTCATATAGAAAATGTATTTCCTATTACATTATTTTCCCTCTTATTTAACTTACCATCCTATGTTGGCTCGATCCTTATGCACCGCAACAGTAAACCCGAACATAGAAGGGGTGTCTTTTTCATAAATAGCATAATTTAACTGATCAATATTAAAAGGAGTCACTAAAATCACATTGCACAACACAAACGCACCAAATAAAATTAATTTGCACTCACACATGGTTGCGATATTCAAAATCAACAGGCGGCAGTAAAACTAGGAGTATTTAATTTGTTACTTATGCTAGTTCGATATAATTCGCGTAAATCGGTTTCGCATTATTTAAAAAAAATGCTGGATATGCCTAGAACACTCTGCCCATTGGCATCTTATTTATAATTTAAATGAGATAATCGCAGTAATTAACAATGATCATTTTGAAAGTACTGCGCGCTCTCTTCAAAGTCGTGTTGCGACTGGCGATCACTGAGTTAGTTTAAATTGTATCGTAGAGGCGCCAATCTTTTCAAAATTATCTCTTGCCGCCACTTTGGCCACCTATCGTAGTTAATTGTAAGTAACGACCAGTCTATTCAAGAAACTTTATGTTCTGTGATGCACATATTAAGCTTCCATCGTTAGATGTCGCTAGAGTCAGAAACTCGCGTATCGTAAATAATTGTGTTGTTTATGTTATCTAGACATTGGTATTTTATTTTAACCCTTTGACACCATCTACAAGAGTAATAAAAAATAATATGTGATTCTACTAAGCAAGGTTGAGTTTTTTTCTTTTAATTTTCAAGTGATCTAAATAATAATTAAACCTATTAGTTGCAATCGTATTTTTTCGTAAGTGTAGAGGTTATGGCAATTTTTTTAATGTAAATCCTTTTAACATTTATTTTTTGTATTCTAATTGTCAAGTTCATTAGACGTCTAAAGTTTATAAACTCTGTGTGTAAACCAAAATCGAGACAATTTTAAAATTAAGTTCTGCGCACGCCTATTATTATTTTCTACTGGTTTTGTCTGCGCGAGTGGTCTTATTGTTATCTTCAAATTCAGGATTTCCCTTGAATTTTCACATTCAAGTAGCGCCTTTTGTGTTGCGATAACAATTTATTGTTGTCGTTATTAAGTGAAGCCGAATCATGAGACAAGAAATTAGAGGAAAATGATGTTTATATTGCTGTTCATCAGCGTTGCGTCTGCTTTGGGTAAGTTGTATTTACGACATACAATTTTTCTACTTTACTTTATTCTCTATGCCTATGTTTATTTTTTGTATTAAAGAGCGCGTTTGTTACTGTATTTAAACGGGAGTTTGAATTAATTAGAAATCATAGGCTTTTAAAAACATCTACCTATATTTGGTTTTAAAGTTAAGCCTCAATAATAATTTTATTTTTCATCATAGGCTTTTAAAACATCTGCCTATATTTGGTTATAAAGGTAAGCTTCAATAAAAATCTTATTTTTCAGATATATACTTTTCCTCTGACTTCTGAATTCTGAAGGCATTATACTTTGGAAAAACACGTAAATTTTTATTTTTTTCAGCAATGCTGGTAATATAATAATAATTCCTATCCTTGTTAAGTTGATATAATGTTATAAAAAAATGCTAAATGCGAAACATAAAATATTCCAAAGCGTTATTTGTAACATGTCAAGAAAACAGTAAAACAGGGCTACATTGGTTAAGCGTATTTTTTTAAGGGGACACCTTGTATATGTTTACATATTTTAATAAATAGAAGAATTCTCTGAAGAATATATTAATATAGTAGATATTATTATAATAATGTCATGATAGCTTTTATCTTCAATCCTAACAAACATCAAAGATATGTCTCAGGCGAGGTCTCAGGATATGTTAAAAAAATCTAAAGGTATAATTTATATCAGAGAGATTATTATTACCCGTTTATTGATAGGTAAAAATAATGCTTTACTGATTCCATCTACCTATCGTCACATATCAATCTAGTGTAAATGTGCAAAAATATGCCCTTTTTACGTTTTTTTGTTTTAAATTTCAGTTCTGTTGATATACAACTTTCAATTAGTTACCTACTTCGCATTTTCTTTCGATTTATTTCAGTTTTCATTTCTTATTGACTTTAATTTATTTGTGACACGGCTGTCAAGATTCTATAAGTGAGAATTAAAAAATGTTTTTGCCTCATAAATAATTCAATTTAAGATGTGTAACTGATACCTCGGAAATCAACTGATACAGCCTATAGGGAACTTTATGCAATCAAAGTAACGCCTTATTGGTACGATGAAGAAATCTCGAAGTATTAAATCATTAGGGTTAAAATGTTGTAAATAAATAGATATATTTTAATTGCAATATACGTGTGCTATGGAAAACGTAGCGTTTATCAGAAACTAATATATCTATGAAGTTGCTTTTTTATTATTATTATAATATTTTTATATGGTCTACATTAGTACCTACATATTAAAAATGGTTATGCATTTCAACCAATTCAATTTCAATTTATGTCAATAATATACCTATGTATGTTAATTTCTGGAGCTTCAGAGCTTGCGTTTTTTTTTAATAAAATACTCTTCTTGCTGCTGATTGATTTTAGATATCCACATATTATTTTCGATAGAAAATATTGGCGTATTGGTAAATCAAATATTCACATAATCAGATGGAAAGATATACCAGACCTCGTATCAGATACCATTGATACCATATCTTTATAGAATTCTTGATGGATGGTAACTAAACTAAAATAGTGTGGTGCGATTTTTTGCAACTAAGATTGATTTTTACAGTCTTTTTGTATGGTAATATGGTGAAAATATCAATATCTTCAAGTACCCCCAAGAAATATCTAAATGTACTGCGCTAATGCGGCCTAAAAATAATATGCCGATAATACTGTTTTTGCTGCTAAACCTGCATCCCTATATATTCTTCTCGATCTTCTATATAAAACTGCAAAATTTTCCAAGTTCTGCACAACTACCTATTTGAATTATGTATATTTTCTAGGGTGTTTTTGTGTGGTTTGTGTTTAATAATAGATAGTTTGCTCTTAGATTCAATAATATATATCAATATAAAAGTAAATTTCATAATCATTATCATAATGAAAATAGAAATACCTAGAATATTTTTTAATGTTATCAGCCTATGAGTAAAACATTTTCTAATACTTTACTTTTTAGTAACTTAATCTTTTGAATATAGATATACCTACCTTATTTTTTTAAAGGTGAATCCATAAACTCATATACGTCAGTGAATAATTTAGAAAATTATTTTTATATACATATTATAATAAAATTATAGGTATTTACTTTTTAAAAAAATATATTGTTAGTTCCTCCTTAACCTTGCAATTGTCTTCTAATACTCTTTTTCTATATTGAAATAATGAAATTATGTCTTAAGTGTGGATACGTCTATATAGAATTTTAAACTACACCATTTTACATTTTAAAATATAATATGCCATAAGTATTATATGAACGGTAATTGAAAAAGTAAAGAAACATGCATATTTTAGAAATAATTTTCAAATATTACAGCTCCATAATGTCATCATTAGCTGCAAAGAAACTTATTTCTTTAGAATAATTGGATTACCCCCGGACTCTTCTTCCTTTGCATTTTCAAATATAGAACTGCAACTGAAGTAGGAATATTTAAATTTCCTCCTATAAGTTCATCCGAAATCCATTAATAAATTTCCGCCACGCTAATATAGATTTCGATTGTGGCCAATGGAAGATTAAATAACTTTAGTTTAGCAGTGGCGCCTCACTAAAATTTGGTATAATTTAAGTTGTGGTGATTTCGTGAGGGTATAGATTATAGAATACACATCTAAATTTACTGTCCTACACTCGATAACTTTTGAACCATTTGTGTTAGAGAAGAGTGACAAAATATTGAGTGCATTATGCAGAGCAACTATTTTTGATAATCAATTATTTTTTCGCCAAAAAAACAAGGTTTCAGTTATGTATCTAAATTAGTTTTAGAATTACGTCTGGTGTCAATTTGTTCTTGCACATCTTTTGATTTATTTATGATTGCCAAATATATGTTGATATCGAATAATATCCATGTTCTTAGTATCTACATTGAGAAATGGAAATATACCTACTCATTTATAATTTTACTCATAATATAGGGAAAATGTCTGAACTTATTTGTGGTGCATTTTCATGATTCATTGTAGTATTTTTTGAGATTACACCACCTGCAAAATAATAAAAAAACAGGATACTAGAAGTATTCAAATTAAATATTCAAAGTGTAGTATCAAGGTAAACTTCTAAAGTTAACTTAAAAACAAAAAATATTCCATTAATTTATCTTGCCAAAAATACTCGAGCTTTTCATGGCAGTTTTTTATCATAAAATCACTGATTGGCCAAATTATTTCGTTACAAAAATAAAAAATCCTCAAGTGTGATTATGACAAAAACCCGTATTCTTTAAAACAATACTATATCTAGTGGACCAAATCATTTTAAAACCTGTCTTTTCAGTTATAATCACTAGGTATTGTTAAAACTAGTTATAGAGTAAAATACAAGTCGTTTTTGGAAAATTTCGACTTAATAAATTACAAAAAATAGAAAAAACAATACCGCAATCTACAAAAAATTACAAAATCGTCAATATAGAGACAGTTTATGGAGTTTTGGAAAAATACAATATTTTGTTTTGTCGTTGATATGAATTTGAAAATAACTCCGTTGCAAAATATAACAGATATATTAAAGAGTTGTGCTTATTTAATAACAAAAAGGAAAAGAACAAATGGAGACCATTAAAAATAATATGCAGTTAAAACAAATCTGGAATTCCACTACGAAGATGATTCAAGAAAAATATTTCAGCAATACAATATTAAATTTGATCCTTTTACCGACATAATTTAACTTTTAAAGAAGCCCGTAATGGAAGAAATAGTAAACCGAAAGAATTATAAACTCTTCCAAAGAAAACAAAGGTAGGTATACTAAAAATGGCAAAATTGTGGAATATAGACGTACGAGAGGGATTCCAAAAGAGATTCTTTCATACACCTAACTTCTTATGAATTTGCTTGGAGAGGAAGAGAGGAAGAGACGTTGTTAAACTCTAAAATTTACTAGTTAAAAACTTCAACACTGAACATTGAATATAATTCAATATTTTCAAAGGCGGAACAAAGTGGGACGAAATAGTTGACAAAGAAAGTAAATGGATGATAAAAAATGTCAATGATAAAAGTATTTGTTTATATTACGTTGTTGAAATTACTCTTGAAAAAGAAACATAAACATAACATTCGCACTACTATTTTCCAATTCCAAACCTCATTTGGAAAAACATTTCACAATTAATACATAATACGTAATATATTCAATATCTGCTTAAGCAAAAGATTCTGCAGTTAAAATTGGACTGGACATCAAGAATAATAAAATTATCAATCATTCAAATCATTCAAATCATGTTATGTTAGTTTCTTGGTTATACAAAACAAGGGTAAGGATCCACCAACTTTAAAAGATAATAATTGAACACTTTTGAGAAGAAGAGAGAATTTGAAGATACATTTGAGAGAATATTGAAATCAGTAAACCAAACCAAATAATTTATAACAACCGTGTATTTAACAACGACATAGAATCACTGACTGGCAAAATGATTTCGTTATAAGAGAAATTTATCCTATAAAAAGAAAAGCTTGTGATTTTACTGTTGATAAATTAACGATTATAGTAACCCTTGATCCTGTTTTAACTTTTGATCAGAGCACTTTGCCTCGATTTTGTCTTGATTCCAGAGAAGAAAAGATCCGGACAATATATTTAGAAAATCAAAAATCTCGTCAAACAAACCCTAAGACATTTCTCATGTATAATAACAAAAGCATTTTCTGTATAGTGAAATATACAGCTTTGACACACTGATCTAAACTAAATTGGTTGATAGAAAAGAGAAGTTCCGAAGGAATAGAAGATTTACAAATTTAAATAAATGTGTCTTCATTTGTTTTCCCCATCTAATACAGTTTCTGTCAGATCAGTATATTCTAAGCCTAAAAGTATAACTTAATTGCATCTATATATCAATTAGCAAATCTTTGATCATTTGTAAAAATGGTAACTAGATTGAAAAATTATAAAATTATTTTTATACTTTTCTACTTAATTTCAGTACTTTTTTAATACTCAAAAAGATGGATTAAATCATGATTTAGATATTTACGTGAAAAATTTTTTAAACTTTTAATTGTTGAGAAAGAAATCTTTATTTGAAATCCACAACGCTTGAAAGTACGTGCTGCTAAAATTGAAAAATATTCACTGAAATACTGATGACATGATTATCATTATATCAAAGTTTACAGAATAAATATATTATTCTGTAAACTTTGATTAGATATCACACTATAGTAATATATTAGAAAATATTTCTTCCTTATCATTATTTAGCTGAAAATCGTACTGGTAATAATAATTGCAATGCATTGTTCTAATTGCAATGCACAGTATAATTGTTCTAATGCATGAAATATTTCAACCACAGATAACCCGCCCAAGACTCCGCCTATGTACCTAGTATAATTTCGCAAATATCACGGTGGAGTAAGTCGCGCGGAAACTTTTTGGGGTTTAAAAGGCTCCTTATCTGTTTCCAATAGGTGAATCTCGGCGAGCACCTTGTCTGAGGAATTCCCGAGCGGACCGGCTGTAAGCCGTATAATATAAATGTATAATGTGGATGGAGGCTCCGCTGTGTGTGCCGCCACAGCCACCTGCCTGCTTTCTCAAAATTTGAATACATCGTTCTCAGCGACATTGCCTTTCAAATAAATAAATATTTATATTGAGACGGTGCGGGATAATTTTTTTGCTGCTTTCTATTATCTACTTTGGCAAAAATACATGCGCCTGTTTGTGCATATTTGTATAGTTACATGGGTGATTTTATTTCAGATTTAGCCAGAAATTAAAAAATTTCGATTAAATTTAATCTCTTGGTTAAATTTGAAATGAGTGTCAAACGATAGCTTATGAAAAGTTAAGATAGGAACGTGCAAACTGTTTTGCTTGATCTTAAACTGTTTGGATTTTACAGAGTGTCAAAGTTGCAAAATGTCAATATTCACCTGTCAATATTTCAAAAACAATTGGAAATAGGTACAGGACATCCTACATGAAATGTGTTTAGAATTTTACGTAATATCTAGAAATGATAAAAAATATAGAGTATTTCATTTCAAATAACGAAGTTAGGGTCAACTTCCGGTATTTCCGGAAGTACTTTCACCTGGAAAGTATTTTCCATAAATAGATCTTATTGCAAAATGCACGTTGCCAAATTTTCAGATCAAAGTAATTTTCCGTTCTCGAGATATTTCTAAAAGACGCCCAAAAAAATCACCCTGTATAGATACTCAAAATTCTATGCAATAATAATTAATTATAAACTATAAGTAGATGAATGTTCTTCTTTTTATTTTGCTGAACTTCTGAAAATAAAAACAAGTATTAGAAAATAAGTAAAATTGGGCCAAATGTAACAGAAGGTGTTTTTTTGAAATTAGTTTTGCCTAACAAATAGAATAGTATTCTTACTGCGATTAAAGCAAATTAATATTATTTAACAAGAAATGTCACTTTCTATGTTTTGGAAATCTATCTATTATTGGATAAAAAATCATACATCGCTGAGAAGAAACAAAACTTCTTTTCAGTCATGTCAATAGCAAATATGCCATCTATAACAAAAATCAATTTTGGTGGCCTTAACTTAGAAGTAAATAAAAATACGAAACAATAGATGAATTTAAGGCCCATGCCTTAAAAAAGAACTCTAATAACCGTCAAAAAGTCAATTTACTAACATACTTAGAATTTTGTCCAACAGTCAGTTATTTACCATTATATCCTAAAGGAAAAAGCCAAAAGAAATTTTAAAGCTTCATCGAAAAGGTCTTGGAATTTCCTACATTTTTACTTATTTTATCAAAATCGTAGTTCTTATAATAAAATAAGCAGTGAAGCTCGAATTTCGGACACACAGTATTTGTATTCGATACAAATACGATACAGGCTCTTCTTCTTCTTCTTCTTCATAAAACTACTTGTACAACTTAACAGGAAAAACAAATACCTACATAGATATCTAGTTAATTTGTATTGCAAAATTATTTAAAATACTATACCGACACCTTTGTCGAAAAGATCGATACAAAGTTATTTTATGATATGAGGTTACGAGAATTGTATAAAAAATAAATACCTACGAGTATCAACTTCAGATATCAACCAACTCTTATTTTAGCCGTATGTCATTAGCATACAAACTGAATTTGTTATAGTACCTTTTATGCTGGTTTATAATGTGATTCTTTTTTGATATTTCATAGCTGTCGGGTTAGAGTTTTATGGTGGTGAATAATGTATGTTCAGTAGCGACTCGCAATCTTAAAATAAAAACAAAAATGTTATTTTTATTCCATTTATTTCTGAAATAATATATATTCTCCATAAGAATCTACTTCCTGTACAAACTTAAATTAATTAGACTAATTTTCTAAAACAATATAATATATTTTTCAGCTGTTAGCCAATATTAACAGATTATATAAATTGTGTAGTTTATTTACATAATAATATTGATATAATTCACAGTTTCTTTGGGGATTACATATGTAAAATAACAAAAAGCAGGAAACCAGAAGCATACAAATTAAAAACTACATAAAAACTACCTATTTTCAACTACAAAATGATTTTGGAACGGCTATGGGATCGTCATTATCTCCAATAATGAGCAATATTTTTATGGAATATTTTGAAGAAACTTATGTTAAAAATTATGTTAAACCAAAAATATGATGGAGATATGTAGATGACATATTTTGAATATGGCCCCATAACTATTACAATTTAAATGATTTTCTAAATTTTATTAACAGCAAAGAAACAACTAAGTATAAATGTTACAATAGAAATTCAAAATGATAATAAACTACCATTTTTAGACGTGTTAATAATTAAGTAAATTACAATCAAATTTTGAAACTAATTTATACAGAAAAAAGACCAATACATCTAAATGTAAATTTATCCAAATTATTCTAATCATCACATAAGTATTAAAAGAGGTATAGTTAAATGTTTATATGACAGAGCAAAATTAATATCATCAACTTCAGATGCTTTTAATAAAGAAAAAGACGTTATTAAGAATATCTTAGAGGAAAACAATTATCCTAATGATTTTGTTGAAAAAACATTTATAAAAATTGAAAATGAGCAAAATAATAATATTCCCAGAATAAATATAGAAAATCCAATAACGACCATTACGATTCCTTATATTCCAGAGATATCTGAAAGAGAAGACTTAAAAGGTTTGGTAATGATTTTAACATAAGAACGACATTTAAAACGAAAAACACTTTAAGATCAATACTTACAAAAACAAAATTAATAATGATCAAAATTCGAATTTACCAGATTCCTTGTGAATGTGGTAAATATTATATTGGCGAAATATCTAGACCGTTACAAATAAGGTCCGCGAACATAAAAATTATGTTAAGGATTACCAAGTTGATAGGTCTACATTAGTAAAACGTGTATGGGATAACGGTCACCGAGTTGATTGAACATAGGCTAAAGTTTTACAAATAGAAGAAAAATCAGTTAAAAGAAAATTAAAAGAAAGTGCTTTTATTAAACTTAATGGTGATAATTGTATCTCGTCAGAAATAATATTCATGGATCAAACGTAGCTTCCTCTACGCCAGACGGATGTTACCAGTGGAACATTAATAATATCATATTGATCAGTGCATGTGATGACAATTTGACTTAAAAATGCCAATTTGACAAAAAATACTTCTTATCATACAAAGAGTTTTTATCGGACAAACGTTCTACTGACGAAGAGTTGAGGATCAACTCGAAACTTTTAGGAAAAAGCTAGTTTAGGGTTTAATTTCTTTTAAATTTTATTAAGACAAATTTTAAAATATGACATATAATATTACAAAGTTTTGTATAAAACTAAAAAACCACTGATGAAATTTGGTTAATTTATCAAATATTATTTTATAACATGTTATACAGTGATTTTTTGGGGGCAAACTTTAGAAGTTTGCCTTGATACTGCACTTTGAATATTTAATTTGTATGCTTCTGGTTTTCTGCTTTTTGTTATTTTACAGGTGGTGTAATCCCAAAAGAAACTATGAACCATGAAAACGCCCCACAAATAAGTTGCAGAGATTATAATATTGATACATTGATAACAAAGAAATAATAATAATTTTATTAGTCCTTGCTTAAAATTAATAAAAAGTTACCCAATTATTTGTTAGTTCAAAACTAGTATTAGCAAAGTGTCAAAAATAACATATTAATAATAATAATAGTTCAAGTAAAAAAATTTCATTTAAATTTTCTGCGCATAATAATTCTGTGAAAGGGGTGAACTGTTTGTTGAGAAATGAACTCTATTTAACAACTCGTTAATAGTCTCAATTTGTACTCATTCAACCCTAACACTATGCCAGCACAAATTTTGAATACTGAACGAAGCGAGCTAATTGGGATCAATATTTCTTTCAGTTTTATAAGGTGCAGTGCATGTGTCCCACGTTTTGAAATAACTCCAAATTAGAAACATGGTATTTTTATTTTCTTTTTACATCGAAACCCGTTATTTATCACAAATTATTTGTTTTTAGTATTGTTTGTATGTAAACCATCAAAATGGTTTTTTAAACTTAATATTCTCGCCCAATAAAATAATCTACAGTTGAAATAACTGGGGACAGTTTATAAAGTCAATAAATCTAGATATTTTCAAATGTGTCCAGGTTATCCTTTGCAGGTTCTAAGGAAAAGTGTGACAATTGGTTATTAACTGTACCTACCTGCTATGTGTATGTATGTAGAGTCACATACTACTGTTGTGTAGCATCAAATCTTGCTGATTTACGTAGTAGCTAAAGTTAATATCCAACACCAACATCATTTTACTTTTTAAGTAACTATATCCGCCTATACATTTTTTTAAAATGTGGACTTTCCAAATGTACAGGTGAAAAATTCTAATGTATTTAAGTTTGTAATAGGAAGATAAAACAGAGAACATGTGAGCGAGTCTGAATATTAGGAACATGAAAGTGAATATAGCTATAAGAACTTCAGAACAGTTAATTCTGCCACCAATCATTTTAAATAGGAATACTAATTGGTAATATATACGACTGGATTCCACGTAATTGGTTTGGAATTTGCTTAAGAGATTGCCATGAGGAAATCCAATGGCAGGGTAGTATCCATAATTTTTAAACCAAAGATATTTAATAAAGCGTCTTTGTGGAATCTCCAATTTAACTTTATGCATATTGTAACTAGGAATCCATATCACTGACTAATATTCTAGTTTTGATCTAACCAATAATTGAAACAGATTTTAGGGTAGACTTAGAAAAATCTTTATGATTCCAAATTATAAAGCCTAAATTCCTGTAAGATGCAGAAATTTTCGTTAATATGACTAATAAAACACAATCTGGAATCAATTACTATAAGACCATATAGAGACAAAACATTATACTGTTTCACAGGGATATCACTAATGACTAATAACAAATATGTATACAAAATAAAATGTACTAAAAGATCTCATTCATGATAAAGGCTTGCCTTGCCGATACCTCCCTATCTTCAAAAATAAGTCCGTCAATCAGTATAATTATGAAGATGATAGAATATTATGTAAGCAATTCTGTAAAACACTGTCCTAAATTTGAAATTAGCGATTTTTTTCCGAAACAAAAATTATAGAAGATAAAGGACTGGGTTAAGAAACTCGAGTAACTGGTCCTGTAAGATTAATATACTGCCTTCAGGTTCAATTCTCCTTAGAATTTTAAAGAAAGCCAAGAAATTCACGACTCCCACATTTACATTAGAAATGAAAACAGGGCATGACTAATTAACTGTCAGTTTATCCCCCTCACCTAATTCATCACAAAATAAAAGAAATCCCCGACACACGAAAATACTAGGCATTATCCATTTCGCCACTTTACTCCTTATTAATTAGCCTTCGTCTAGTGCATGGCGTATGAATAGATGCAAGAAACGTAATCAGGATGAAAAAGGCTCGAGATGGATGATCATCGCGTGATTGCGCCCCATAAAAAAATTGTTAATATAACATCAAAAAATTATTGATGGCGCGTGAGTGTTTTTAGTTGAAAGTATGCCTGGAAGCCGTCCTGTTTGTTATCTTGTCATGACTTTAATTGGTTTAAAATTATTTTGAGAACGGTTTCCCGATAGAACCGCAATTATCAAGTTTGAGATGCGATGTGCTGCCTTGTCACTTTTATGGATTGGTTAAAAATTAATTCATTTAAGCATGGCGTCGTAGAAAGTAATTTATTGAAATTATTTTTATTTCTTAATTCTTGTTGTCTGCAACTCAATTTAATGCTAATTTATTTAAACCATTGTAGGTATACAATCTTAATAAAATCTGATAGTCCATTTTTTTATAATAAATAATAATAATAATATGTACTTTATTTAGCAAGAAAGCTACTTATACAAATTTTTATACATTTACACTATAAGAAGTTTTTACATAAAAGAACTATTTACATAATATATAAAGAGAAATACAAGAAACAGTAGGTATAACATTTAGTAAGAAGGACCATAAAATTTTGTTGTTTTATTAGGGTACACTCCTTAAATAGCTAGTACATAAATATGTAAATCGGTCTATTGACCCAGTAAATTGTTTTATTTGATCCGGTAAGTTATTAAATTCATTATAGCCTCTATAAAAAAGTGATCTCTTTGCTAGGGATGAGTGATGTCTTTCTATATGAAAACAATTTCTTTGACGAGTATCATGATTGTGTAGATTTCTAACATAAGTTAACTTATCACTTAGGTATGTGGGTAATAATGATCTTTTCAATTTATAAATAAACTGAAACACCCTTAGTAAAATTCTTTTCCTAACTGTCATAAAACCTAAAGTTTGCAACATACTATTTATAGGTGTATACCTGTTGCATTGCAAGATAACCCTCATTGCTTTATTTTGCATTTTCTGTAGCATCTGAAGTTCGTTGTTATTTATGCTAATGAGAACCGTTGAACAGTATTCAAAATGGGGTGCGATTATTGTTTTGTAAATAGTTACTCTTGCAAACAATGTTAAATTTCTAGATAATCGTCTTAAAAAATTAATTTTTTTAGCTATTTTTTTTATAATGTATGCAATATTTTGCTTAAAGCTTAACTGTTCATCTAAAATTACTCCTAAATATTTTATTTCATTAACTCTTTCTAGTGTTTGACTGTTTAATTTAATACCATCAGTGAGTGCAATGTTATTTAGTTTATGTTTTTTTCCTAGTATCATCCATTTACATTTGTCAATATTTACTTTAAGATTATTATCACACAGCCACATATATAGATTATCTAGCTCTGTGTTTACTGTATTTATAATTTCGTGTATATTTTCACCAGATATATACAGCATCGTATCATCTGCGAAGAGATGAATTTTACATGTTTTTATTGCATTGATAATGTCATTGATAAAAATAATAAATAATATTGGACCTAGAACTGAACCTTGGGGAACACCATAAGACGATTTTTTTACACTTGAAATACTTCCACCAAACTTGGTTCTTTGTGTTCTTGAGCATATGTATGACGCAAACCACTTTAATGTTTTATCCCTAATACCGATACTTTCTAATTTCAAGAGAAGTAGATTTCTGTCTATTGTTTCGAACGCTCGCTTGAAATCTAGAAACACTGCCACTATAACATTGTTCGCGTCAATTCCCTTTACCCAGTCATCTAATATGCACTGTAATGCACTTTCACAAGAATGTTTTCCTCTAAATCCTGATTGCATGTTTATTAGTATATTATTTTCTTCAAGAAAATCTATTAATTGTTCCTTAACTACTAATTCTAGTATTTTTTCACAAATGGGCAAAGAGTTGATAGGTCGATACTGTTCATTCAGTGTAGTATTAGCTATTTTTGGTATAGGTGTAACTAGTGAGCTCGTCCATTCCTTTGGGAAGGCTCCTGTTTCTAGTGAAGTATTAATTAAGTCTAAGAATCTATTGCCAATGACTTCAAATGCATCCTTTATTACATATGTTGGTATTCCATCACTTCCTGTTTTATTAGGTAGAGCACTTATGATTTTTCTCAAATTATTCATTTCTATATGTTTAAACTTAGTGAACCTATTGCTTACTTCAATATTTTGAATTTGGTACCTATTGTATTTTGGTATACTTTGGATTATACCTGATATGCTCTCCACAAAATATGCATTAAATTTTTCCGCAATTTCCAGTTCATTGTGAATTTTTTCTGTACCAAACCTAATATACTTTGAGGTGTGTTGGATTTTTCTGTTGTAAATTTGTTTTATTGTCTTCCACATCAGTTTTGCGTCATTCTTACAATTATCTATTTTTCGTTCATAATAGTTTTGTTTTTGTTTTCTTATCATTGAGGTTACTGTATTTCTTTTTTCTTTGAATGAATTCCAGTCATCCTCGTTGCCTGTTATTTTAGCTGCTTCATAACCTTTATCACGTTCTTTCATAGCCTGTATAATTTCCTCTGTAATCCATTTACTACATGCATACTTATTTAACAATAGAATTTCTTTCAAGGGGCACATAAAATCAAAACTAGTTATAATATTGCTTGTTAAATTTTGAGTTAAATTATTGACATCTGTGGTATTTCCATTCCATTGTGTATTTACTAACAGGTGGTGAAACCCATTTCTGTTGTAGTTTTTATAACTTCTAAGTGAAAGATAACTTCTAAGTGAAAGACTTTTCAGCAATAATGCTTTGTCTACTAATTAACAAACATAGTAAGTTTCAAATGTGTATTTGTTCTATAAACTCAGTTATTTCTTATAATAGAAGAAAAATACTTTAAGTTGTTTATTTCAATATCTAATTTTATTGACGAGAATACAGTGTCATCAGTTATTTCTGTGCGGCAACTAACTTTTTGCTTTCAAATGGAACCTTATATTTTGATGTTGAAAACATGTAATATATTGTCTGTAACTATTCATTTGTGACACACTTCCAAAAATAAGCTATAATAAAATGTTTTAGATAGTAAACCGCTGGGCCACAAGACACAGTTAGGGGTTGGTTTTTCTGAAAATTACCTTTGGCCAACTAAACTGAAAATATCTGGAACCGTTTCTGATAACTGTAGAAGCAGAAACATCAAAATTGTTAATAGTCACATTTTAACAAATTAAAGATAATTTAAATTTGTTGTACTATGTGTTCTGAAAACAAAAATAGAGACTTTTCTGAAATGTAAACAAAAAATGTTGTGACTTGTGTTTAATAATAATCTGCTTTTTGTCAAAACTATAACCTCTATTTATTATACTTATTTATGTATTCCGAGATGTATTCAAAATTGTGGTAAATACCCAATTAAAGAAAGAACAAGTAGCATACCTATAATTAGCCATTCGAGAACTAAGGGTTTTTCATTTAGGGTTTTTACTAAGAATACCTCTTATACAGAAATTCTAAAAACACTTTTTTAGCAAATTAAGTAAATTGAATCTTTTACTACAATTCAGAAATATTGATGGTAATGAATTTTATGGTAAATTTTCGTTTGTCATAACAAAAAGAGAGAAATATAACAAAATATACAGGTAAAAAACACTTTTATGTATTTATAAGATGTATCCTATCTTTAGCAACTAAAATATGTTTGTAAATAAACTTGGAGGTATTACTATTCTTCCTCACATAAACGTTTGCGTTATATTTGACGCATGACGGGCAGTTTTGGCAGGTCATTGGAATGCCTAATTTCTGGTACTGGTAACGTAAACAAAAAATGTAATTCGTGTTTAATAATAATCTACTTTTTTTCAAAATTATTACCTCTTTTTATTATATTTATTTATGTATCCCGAGATGTATTCAGAATTGTGGCAAATACCCAATTAAAGAAAGAACAAGTAGCATACCTATAGCTATACCTAAACTCAACCATTCCAAATATATTGACAAGGTGTATAAGAATTATAAGTATATTTTTTCACATGGAGAATCTTGCTCTGAAAATCCTAGGAAACTCTAAGTATTTCCGAAAAACTACTTAAATTATCTCTTATTTCAAACCTTTGGGTCTATTTTGGTTCGTATGCAAATTATGATACAAGATGCAATTATAAGATTGTGTTTTCCTGGAAACAAGTAAGAACTCGTTTCGATTAAACACTACGCTATCTAATGATTGCGAAATGGAGAGCATTCAATGCTGCAGACCATTCACGGTAGCTACGAGTATAAGCAGTGATATCCGGTATAATATGTTTTCAGTTTACTTCAGTAATTGTTTGAGCGCAATTAACACAGCGCTTTGTTCGCGGAACTTATCTCGATGAACCACAAACCGTTTGAAATAGGTAGGCTTGCAACTTGTAGTGAGTGATTTGCGTGATCAGCCAGCTGTTAGTAAATTTACTCGTGTCAAAACAGCTTAGCAAAGCACGTCCATTTTTGCAGGGTTCGTTTCAGTTCTCAGTTCGATCAAGCTCGATATATCAGCACGGTAACATTGTAGTATAATAATTACCTTTCAATTATTTTTATATACGACGTCATCCACTTATTTTCAAGTATTTTCTATTCAATTTTGCTATAACTAATCGGAATCAATAACGCCTAGGGAAACAGACTCAATAATTTGGTGACTTGCATCCAAGATTATGAATCAATCCTGATGACAAGACAATCATTACCGATACCCTATTCTGATAAAACAGCTAATAGGTTAGAAACACGTGCCTAAATACATAAAAACAGTACATACTATTTTACTCATTATTTTTATTCTTATAATATACCTACACTCTCTACAGACTGTCCAATATTCGAGTCTCTACATAGGGATCTCAGTTATTATAAAAGATAGGAAAACGCTCAAATGGGGAAAGTTTTAGAGAATTTTATGCTGATTTCATATCTGCATTGAAAGTTATCGTGAGTCAATTGTTTTTCGAGATATTTGAAAAAAACGAAAAACCGAAGAATTTGTTTTTGGCAAATAACTCGCTAATGGTTAATCTAACACTTCTAAAAATTTTACCATTATTAGTACACTTTTTAAAGACGAATATTTTGGCATAAACAAAAATTACAAGGCACTCTTTGTTTTTCTGTTATGAACCACAACTTTGCTATTTCTTATGGTCGCCATATTGGATTTTTATATCATATTTTAAAGCCAAAAATTCTCTTTCCAACGATGTATCATAAGCCTAAAAAGAATTTTTAAAATTTGTGAAATATTGAAAAAATCATTTTTTTACAAGTTTACTTTAGAAGTTGGCTGTGCCATGAAATGTAAATATTTCCCGTTCTGTCACAAGTGTCATACAAAATGACTTATGAATTGCTCTAAATGAAAATATGGGGCTCACAATTTCTCAAATGAAGAAAAGTTTAAAAATTCTTTTGTAGGCTTATGATACATCGTTGGAAAGAGAATTTTTGGCTTTAAAATATGATATAAAAATCCAATATGGCGACCATAAGAAATAGCAAAGTTGTGGTTCATAACAGAAAAACAAAGAGTGCTTTGTAATTTTTGTTTATGCCAAAATGTTCGTCTTTAAAAAGTGTACTAATAATGTAAAATTTTTAGAAGTGTCAGATTAACCATCAGCGAGTTATTGGCCAAAAACAAATTCTTCGGTTTTTCGTTTTTTTCAAATATCTCGAAAAACAATTGACTCACGATAACTTTCAATGCAGATTTGAAATCAGCATAAAATTCTCTAAAACTTTCCCCATTTGAGCGTTTTCCTATCTTTTATAATAACTGAGATCCCTATGTAGAGACTCGAATTTGGACAGTCTGTATATAT
Source organism: Pogonocherus hispidulus (assembly GCA_963924545.1). Classification (NCBI taxonomy): domain Eukaryota; kingdom Metazoa; phylum Arthropoda; class Insecta; order Coleoptera; family Cerambycidae; genus Pogonocherus; species Pogonocherus hispidulus. The sequence goes on from OZ004696.1 coordinate 20,487,897, forward strand.
TGTAAGAGTAAGACACCTGAATAAAGGAGTCATTTTATCAGCATCCAGCAAAATATTCATCCCTTGTACAATAAGTTGCGTGCCAGCACTGATAGTCTTCAGTGACCTATATGAAAGGGACAATTTAGTAATTTAATTACACCTAATGAACCTTTCCTTCGCGCACACATACCATTTGACAAATTTCAGTGCCCTTGGCTAGCATCTCTAGACATCAAAGTTAGAGGCACTTAAAGAGTATCCTTTAATATCCTATCCTATAATTTCAACGTCACAATTTTTTATTTACGGGAAAATGATGTGCTTACATCGTCACATAAATAATAAATAATATCTCTATCCCTCATTCTCATCTTAGTGATGAGCCCGGAAGTCAGAGACTTGTATGGGAGAGGGAGCGGCATATTATTATTTAGCGGGCCGCGAGTGCGCCCATGAACGACTTACGATGGTATAACTTTAACTGCCATTTAGTACGAGAATAAGGGAAACCTGGAAAACCTTATTAATTAAAGTGTACAATAAGTTGTTAGCCATTTATACAGTGATATTGCAGTACTATACCCCGATTGAGAATTAAGCAAAGTGCAATGACCGGAAAAAGAGTAGATCTGTGTTGTCACATTTATTTCTAAAGTATTCTTATTTAAAACAGGAAACGTATTAATTACCTTATTTACCCATTTTTTTACTTGTCTTTAACGTCCCTTATTCCTATTGTACTTTATTAAAGCAAACACAATGTTTAATTTGCTTTTACTTAATAATATCACAAGTATAAAGACATAATATATCTTTATACTTGTGATAATATCAAGGAATTTCGGAATATCTGACAACTATGAAAGCCGTAAAGTTGACGACAAGTTGTTTATCCTTATTTAACATACATATTCTTGCATTTTCCCTTTCTTTTTTCTGAGCCTCAACGACGTTGATTGGTCGAATTAGGAACCAATGGGAACTAACAAGCGACTGCGCTCGAAACAGTGGCGTGATGTTGGGTTATTTCGCGCGCGTTTCTTAACGGTAAAAATTTGTGGTAAAATTATCAGTGTATTTATTCTTTGTGTCAGTGTTTATACTTATTTGTGTTAGTTAAAAAAGTGGAATTGCATATACTAGAAGTAGTCTATAGAATAGTATACGAGTATATATTAACTGAAATGTGCCCAATGGTAAAACAGAATACGCACGCCCATGCTTCACCGCATTTTACCAGATCGGCGAGGTCATTCCACTTTGCTTAATTCTGAATCGGGGTATAGTTGCAAATTAAAAATGCTACCAGCCTTATGCACACAGATTTAATATTGGAGCAATTAGAAAAAGTTGACCACGGTGAGATTCGAACCATCGCGTCGTCAACGGCGGAGGATGATTAAAAACCTGACGTCTTTAACTGCTCGGCCACGGAGTTCCATATAAATAGATATAACATATAATATAACGAAAACATATGACGAACATGCAAGTTTATATGAATTAATATTGTTGATTTACTTATTTATGATAATTTTTCGCCCAAGGTCTAACGCCCTTACATATAGACATAAATAGACAAAGTTGCGTGCATATTGTTTTATCCAGTTTTCAAATTCACAGGCAAATTATTTTGGATTATTCATAGAAATTATAAAAAATATAGAATTAATGCTTTTATGGAGACTGAAAATGGACATCCTATGGAGAAAACGTAACTCTAGCAACTTTGGTTTTCTGTATAGGTAGCTCTGGTCATACTAGCATCTAGCTTCGCATTAACCGCCAGGTGCGAAATTAAAAAATTAAGTCATTTTACATGTGAACTAGATAATTTGCAACCACTTGGAATTTTTGTCATAATATTCACCTATTCGCAATTTTTAGCTAGTAACATGCTAAATAAATACTAAATGGCCGGTTACATTACATCATTATTAATAGTAGAATAATCATTTACCTAAATCCTTATCGGATTGAGTCCGATTGATGTGTGCTGTAGTTGTGTTCTTTATTAACATCTCTCGAATTTCAGTTTTTATAGTGTCAATTCGTCTCTTTAATTGTATTTTAAAGTGTGTATTGCATCAGCTTACTGTTGTCTGTATACTCTAGTGTTTGTGATAGTCACCTGTGCCAATTTGTTACAGTCAGGTGCTGTCTTATCCGTGTGTTTACTGTTTTTATCAGATCTTCGCCTATACTAGGAAGGCCGTCGGTCAACTGGTCATAGGTTGACTTTAAATTTGTGTTATGGCAGATAATATATAATATACAAACATATCTAAAGTAATTTAACATGAGCAACTGTGGCAAATGTAAATTGAAGAAGAGTGACGGACTTGTGGGCTGTGAAGGTTCCTGCGGGAAGTGGTTTCACCACACATGTATTGGACTTACACCAACTGATTTTACAGTCCTTGAAAAGTGCAAAAATCTACTGTTTATTTGCGATACCTGCAGATTAAAATGTGAGGTAACAGACAAAACCAAAGTAAATCAGTACACCGAGGGTTAAGCACTTATTAGTGATAAAATAAATGAAGTCCATGCAAAAATCGAAAAGTCTATACAAGCTGAATTTAAGCAGTTTATGTCTAATATAAAACAAGACACAGAATCTTACTTGAACAACGAAGTACTACCGGTTATCAGGGATTGTAATAAAATAGGTGTAGCCTACGGTAAGGATCTAAACTCCACAACTAAAAATATGTCCTACTCTACCGCTGTTCTAAATAAACCTTCACTTGTTGTGCAACCCAAAGATAGAACTCAAAAGGTCCACACCACTAAATTGGATATGTTGAAGAATGTAGATCCTGTTGAGTCTAATATTACCATATCGTCACTTAAAAATGTTAGCAATGGGGGAATCGTGGTTAGCTGTACAAATTCGGATGAAAGCAACAAATTCAGGGAGCTGGTCAACTCAAAATTAGGAGACAACTATGACGTCAAAGAGATTATGCCTCTTAATCCGAGGATCAAGGTAGTGGGTATTTCGGAGTATACTAATGAAGCCACGCTATTGAACTACATTAAATCACAGAATAAGGATATGTTTGTTGGAGATAGTAAATGTGAATTATTACAATTTAAACCGTTGAGAAAGAACAAACATGTATATCAAGCTACACTGCAGGTAGATCGATTGTCTTATAACAATATTATGGCTCAAGGTAAAGTTTTTGTTGGGTACGATTTATGCACAGTTTTTGATGCCATCGAATTAAGGCGTTGTTACAAATGCAGTGGTTTTCACCACATTGCTGCCAAATGTGTTTCAAAATCGTTTTGCTGTCCTCGATGTGCTCAGAATCATCAACTATCTAACTGTCAGTCTAACATTGACAATTGTATTAATTGCATTAATTTAAATAAAAAAAGGCCGAACTTGCAACTAAACGTAAGTCATACTGTTTGGGATAAGTCCTGCACTGCATACATTGAGGAACTTAACAAACTCCGGTCTAGCATTCTAAATCCTAAATAGCAGTTATCAACGGATGATGCGGGGAAGTCAAATAACAAGGTAGCTGCCGGTAAACAATTACCACTTGCCTGTCTTTATCAGAATGTCAGAGGTTTATGTACTAAAACACGAGACTTGCTCATTTCCACTTGTAGTCATAGTGAATATGATTTGCTGGCATTTACTGAAACATGGTTAAATGAAAGCGTTAATAATTCTGAGCTATTTAACGTAAATGAGTTTGATGTCTTTCGTAAAGATCGAAATTTTACTAAAACTAACACTAAACGCGGTGGAGGTGTGATGCTCGGCATCAGAAAACATCTTAGGGCATCCTATATTGATGTATATTCTATTTGTGATGCACTAGAAGAATTATACACAATTGACATAATTGTAGCAAAAATTAAGTCAAGAAACAAATTCCTTTTTATAGTACTGTTGTATATTCCCCCTAATACTCCTGTACATGATTTTGAAATTTTATTCGACTCGTTAGAGTCTCTCTATGTACTATATGGTGCAGATTTATTTATTTTAGGTGATTTCAATATTCCCTCTCTCACGGAAGGGTCATTAAGTAAGCAGTCAGAGTCTCTTCGGAACTTCAACATGTTTTACAATCTAATACAATACAACAACATCTGTAACACTAATAACAGAACTTTGGACTTAGTTCTGTCCAACTTTTTATGTACAGTCGCTAGAGGTGACGAAATGTTGCCAGCGGACGCGCATCATCCTCCACTTTACATCGAATTATTGTCCTCAACTTCTATTTCAAGTGATCGACATATGCATAATAATATTGGTCTCAGTTTTAATTACAAAAAGGCAAATTATCCGGGTCTTTATGAAGAATTAATGTTAACAGACTGGTCCTTCCTTGCGAAGGTTAGCTCTGTCGACGAAGCGTTGTCGAGCTTTTATGAAACACTCAACCTTGTCTTAACTAATCATGTTCCTCAAAAAAGAAGTAATACGTCAAAATATCCAGTGTGGTTTAATGGGCATATTATACATAACATTAAATTAAAAAATAAAGCGTGGAAAACTTACAAAGGAAGTCAAGCACTAAATGACTACAATGCTTTCAAAGTACTCCGAGCTCTAGTTCAATCACTGACTGCCGTCGCGTATAAGGAATACACTCAGACTGTCGAGGATGATATAAAGGTGAATCCTAATAAGTTCTGGACATTTATAAACAGTAAATCTAAGCCATCTTCTATACCACTGTCTATGACGTATTACAACGAAAATATCGAGTGTCCCTCTGAGATAGTTAACACATTTGCTAAGTATTTCTCCGACTCATTCACTGTTGCTGATGACCCTATTGCACCTGATTTTTCAAATAACAACTATATAAATCCCTTTACACTATCGGTGATAACCGAGAGTGACATCATACTTGCAATAAAAAGAATGAAACCCAATATGACCTCAGGACCTGATTTAATTCCAGCTTTTTTAATACGGGATTGTGCTAATATTTTCAGTAAACCGCTTAGCATCCTATTTAACTCGATTTTGAAAACTTCTGTATTTCCTGATCTATGGAAAAAGTCCAGAATTTGTCCTATATTGAAAAAAGGAAATCGTAATGACATTCTTAATTACCGTCCGATTGCAATACTATCCAACTTCTGCAAGATTTTTGAAACTATTTTGCAAAAACACATCTTGTATCATACTTAACATCTAATTTCTGAAGCTCAGCATGGGTTTGTTGCTGGGCGATCTACGGTATCGAACCTTGTCTGCAAAACCCAGTTTGTCAGTGAGGCTTTAGACCGGAGAAGTCAGGTAGATGTCCTCTACACTGACTTCTCTAAAGCATTTGATAGGATCAATCACAAAATTCTTCTACGTAAGTTACACTCATATGGATTTTCTAACCCAATACTGAACTTAATCGACTCTTACTTCACGGACAGAATTCAATATGTACAAATTCAGGGGCATAAATCTTTCGAATTTAGCCAAGTTTCTGGTGTACCTCAAGGGTCGGGTCTTGGTCCAATTTTCTTTGTTTTATTCATCAATGACATAGTGAACGACCTAGATGTAAATTATTTGCTGTTTGCGGATGACCTGAAGATTTTTATAAATGTCGAATCTCTGGAAGACTGTTTACATCTTCAGTCCAACTTAGTTAAGATTGGCGAATGGTGCCAAACTAACAAATTACCATTAAATGCGAGCAAGTGTAATATTATGTCATATAGTCGTAAGGTTTTCAAGATCTCGTATGACTACAAGCTGGATGATATTTCTCTTTCTAGACCTGAGTTTGTTAAAGACCTCGGCGTGACGTTTGATTCAAAGATGACATTTAATCAACATATTCAGGTTGTTACTCAATCATCGTACAGAAGCTTAGGCTTTGTACTACGTAACTGTAAGGATTTCCGAAACATCGATACTCTCAAGCTGCTATATCAGACCTTTGTCCGTTCTAAGCTGGAATACGCCTCTTGTGTCTGGTCCCCTATATATAATGTTCATATTAATGCCCTTGAACGCATTCAAAGACGGTTTATGAAATCTGCCAGTTTCCAAGTTGACAGCACATTTGTACCTAGAGGAACGCCAAATGAGCTTTTGTTACAACGCTTTGGTCTTCAAAGCCTGGCTGCCCGTAGAACTAACTCCTCGGTATTATTTTTATATAAAATACTACATAACTTTATTAAGTCGGAACAGCTTCTATCTATGTTGTATTTTAAGGTTCCACAGTTTAATGTAAGAAATCACCATCTGTTAACTTTGCCATGTGCCAGAACTAATAGGATGACCTCATCCCCCATGTTTCAAATGATACGAAATTATAATAATATAGAGGAGTCGCTTGATATACTTTTTTGTTCTATTTCTCAAATTAAGAAAAATAATTATTTGCCTCCAAATCTGTAATTTTACGAAATACTTTTACATAATCGCTGTCTCCTGTTGTGATTTATGTATGTATGTGTAGATGTGTGTACCTATATATGTGTAAATATATATGTATATGTATATATGCATATTTTAGTTGTTTATCTGTGATAATTGTATTTGAAGTTTATTTTTGCATCTTTTAAATTTTTCTGTACTTTTGTACCTATTTGTCTGACCTACTGTACTTTCCTGTGAAGTTGTGAGTGCCTAGGTATAGATATTACTTGTACTTATTATATTTTTTCTCTCTGCCTGTTCTCCTCACCCTTTAACTAGGTTTATCCTGTAGGGTGTTGTATTCAATTAAATAAATAAATAAATAAATAAATAAATAAATAAATAAATAAATAAATAAATTTTGGACAAATTGAACTCTTAAAAGCCGAAATTTGCACAAATTCGTTTTATTACCCAAAGGCCATTTATCTCACTATAAACTAAAACAAAACAGTTGTTCAGGGAACGCAATAAAATATAAAGTAAAGTAATATTTATCAGAAAAACGGTAAGAACGACAAATACATAAATAAGGTGGAGGTCATAAAATAAACAAAACCAATTAACACAGGCTGACAGCTGACAAACGTCAAAGGTTCCTAACTTAACACTTAATTGGGATTAAGCATTACCAATACTTACAGGGTTGTATCCCATAGTGTGGTGTAAATATATCCAGAAAATTCCCTAAAGTTATGTTTTCTCGTGTTCTGCATATGGTGGCTATTTTTGGATGTGTCATATAATGGATATTGGCATTCTATATTTTTTATAATTTCTATGGGATTATCTCACTGAGATATATTTATCGTTTAGGTAATTAGTTTTTTCAGTTTAGGTCCTATTTTGCAGATTATTTATTTAGTAAACTTCATTTACTGTACTTCAGTACATTTGCCAAAAATAACTAAAACGTTTAATTATCATTTCGTTATCTACTATATTTTCCTCTGACCTGCATTCATTCTGATAGTGCAAATATTTGTTACTTTAAAAAATTTTAATTTTAAATGAATAATAAAGACAATTCAGGAAAATTGACGTTTTTCCCAATACGTGTTGGTTATTAATAGGTAAATTTAAATATTAATCTAAAATCGTGTTAAAAATAAGATTAAATGACATTGGTAGGATAATTAGTTTTAATAAAATTGCAATTATCCATGAAATACGGAATTATGTGGTTACGGAATTTTATAAGCAAGTCAAAACTAGATTTACAATATTTACATATTGCAAACAATTCAATTTTTTTTCGAGAAAACTAGAACATTATATTTAATTTATTGGTTTACAGGAAAAATGTTTTTTACTTTACAAACAAAACACTAGGCGATATTTCCCATTTAAACTAACCATTTTCCGATTTAAAACAGCATCGCTGTTGTCTGGGAGTGCGTTTCGATGGAAAATATCTTTATATTGTTTTCGACATCAATCGATCAAAAGCTGCTTTACTCGAATATTCGAAAGGAAATTCAAAGTTACTTACTAGTTTCATCTACTTTGTCCCCTTATGGAAATATACGAATACAGTTTGGTTTCTTCTTTTGTGATAAACTTATACCTGTAGGTATATATTGTCTCAAAGAGTATAGCGAATAGCTCTATACTTATACATCTTAAGGGTTGGTAGGTAGTCGAACTAAAATTTAAATTATAAGAGCTTTTTATTTTCTGAGATATCTACAAGTATATTATACGTATAGTTTCTTATACTTATAAATTGTTCCTTTTTAGAATATGTATGTATGAATAACATGTATAAGGTGAAGCAAATTCAACGGGACTCCCAGGTATATAGGAATAGGAGAAATAATAATTTTCATGCTCATTTTCGAGGTACAGAACAATACTCACTTTTTGATATTTCTTCACTTCCTCCACCTCTATTAACCTGTAAATTCAAATAATTCAAATAAAGTAAAAACTCTACTATACAGTTTATATCAACATACGTAAAATCACTTGGAGCTATTTTAATGTATCTTAATGTGAGGACCAAAACCACAGTTGGTAGTTACCATAGAGTAACGTAACAGAAGTGTGGAAGTAACTTATGTATTACTTATAGTCATATAGATGATTATTGCCTAGAACTAGGTATATTGATTTTTATTTTCTTTGTAATAATATGTTATATATTAAATCGGTTCTTAAATAATGATTAGATGTATTTACTTTATATACCTTATTATTTATTATATATGTTACAGGAAATATCCGATTTCAGGCCATTTCAGTTTGGCCTAGGACATAATAAAAGTTCCTCTCGTTGTTAGGAACTTTGCATTTTTCCTAGGGCATACTAGTATTGCCTGATGGTTTTTAGAACAAACTAAAATGGCCTGATTATTATTAGGAAATACCCGAATAACTATTTGCATCCAAAAGTTTCGATGGTCAGTGATATTAGTGTTGTAGCTTCTTAATCGGAATCGTGCCGCTATACCTCTAGTCTATTTTTAAATATGGCACAATTAAAGGAGAAACAAAGCTTTATTTAAAAAAATGTTAGAAAGGGAAGCTAAATAAAATGTTTAATTTTCTTAAGAGTCCATTCACTAGTCCGAAATAAGCCTAAAATCGGCGTTCGTCTCGTGTCTAATTATAAAAAACCTATAAAAGATAGCGACTTTTAGTAAAAAAGTATTGAAAGATAAGATCTTAATCTAAATTCCTATAGTAGTAATTTTTTGTAATTCTTTTTATTTTTAAAATTCCAGGCAAACAATCTTGTACTACAATAACGTATTTTCAAAAATTATTTTCTCTAAAATACATGTATTAAATAAAAATTTGCTACTATAGAGGGATCTAGTTTATCTTTTGATCGTTCCAGTGATATATAATTTATAACATTAAAAAGAAATTTTGTTGCAATTATAAGACAAATCCGGTACCGTTGCAATAAGGGCTAACTTTATTTCCATGTGCCTTTTTACTTCGGCTTTACTTGCACCTCCGAAATCTAAATAATTAGGTAGTGGGAATATGGAAGTCTTCACCCATCGGCTAACCAACCTCTCAACCCGACCCCGAATTCATGTCTGTCAAGTCTACAATGAACGGACCCTTAATTTAATGCATTTTTTTCAATAATTTAAATCGGATATTTCCTACCACTAATAAGGCTATTTTAGTTTGTCTTAAAAACTATCAGGCAAATACTAGTATGTCCTAGGAAAAATGCAAAGTTTCTAACAACAATAGGAAGTTTTAGTATGTCCTAGGCCAAACTGAAATAGCCTAAAATTGGATATTTCCTGTAACATATACATTATTGAGAAGAATATGACGTACACAACTACTACATGTTCCATTTGTATCTGCACTATTGAATTATCATATTGATGTAGATATTTTGAAATTACCTTAAGTTCTTGAAGAAATTGCATTAGAAGTACATAGTTTATATGTTAAAAAATATATCTTACAAAAAATACTGTGAAAATATTAAATAAAAAAACATTATTTTTATTGTCGCGTACCTATTCTATTGAATTTTTTAATGATAATTATGATTTGAATTTAATCAGTTTCTAAATTTATATTCTTAACGAGATTCGAACTCGTAACGCAATAAACCGTTCTGTTAGTCACACGCTACCACCCAGCACCTAAACAAACTGAGCCATCACCGCGTCTAGCTGAGCTAGTTTAAAATATATATTTACTTAATAATTTTATGTTATTTAGAGTGATGATAATATGTTGTTAATACATTAGCGGGGGGTACAAATAGTACACACAGAAGGTGTTTACAATATGTTCCTTTGAATAATGAGGTTATTCCATATCTATAAGTATATAGCCTGGGTTATAGAGCAACAAAAACTTCATTGGACTTATAATATTTTGATAAATACCTACCTATAAATAAATATGTAAACTGTTAAAGAACAGTATAATAATAAGTAATATAAAATAAATATACCAATAAAAAATTTATTAAAGGTTACCTATATGAGAAAACCTATTAATATACGGTTAACATTTTTCTCATAATATGAAATGACATACTGAATTAAACATAAAATACGCACACCACAGAACTGGACAACCTCCCTTCTGAAAGCCTCAGGCTTGTGTAGAGGCAGGGTGGACATGAAAAAACGCAGACACAGAACCATCCCTGGTGAGATTTGAACTCGCGCCGCTATATACCATTCTGTTAGTCACAAACTATCACCTATCACCTAACAGACTGAGCTATTGCCGCGGCCATTGATATACAAAACCAGTATTTCCCTATATTTCCTAGATTTGTAAAAATAACTATGCCATATTATATACCTTTGATGAAAACATTTTTTCCTAGACCGGTTTTCCCATGTTTAAAAAAAAAGTTCGCTTCATAATCAGAAGGTATAGTAGCCAAATATATATAAAAAAGAGTTTCTGATTTGACAGAAATTAGTCTTTACAACTCAAGAATGCTAAGTTTACAAGCGCGGAAAGATGTTATTATCGGCTCGGTTTTTCATATCTACAGTAGGTTCTGGGATATCGACGAAAATCCCTGCAGGTATATGTTTCTGTAAGTAACGTTATAAATGAATAAAAAGCAGTCAAAGTCGACAGTTTAATAAAGAAAACAATAATATTTTAATAGGAATAACTAAAGTTTTCTTCTTCAAGTTACGTTCAAATTGAGCGCCTTGAACCTCCTGAGAGTAGAAGGACCTATAATCCAATGGATTCAAATCTGGTGAACGAGCAAGTTAATCAAAAGGTCCTCGACATCCAATCCAACTGTAAGGATCAAGAAAATTACTGACGCACCTCCTGTTGATACTTTATATTAAGCCCTTTAAACTCTTGAACATTATTCTAGATTATTTGCAAATATAAACTCAGGTGCAAGGAAAAGGAAAGGAAGGAAAAGGAAAAGGTGCAACTCAGTAAATTTCAAGACATTCGTTAAAATTTACCCTGACTTAATACATTTAAAAAATAGGTAGTATTTAATAATACACTTTTAGTCGACATATTAATTATTTTCAAACAGAATATTTTTAATTCATATGAAACATCAAGTATACACTTGTATACTTGCCGTCCTATATTGTAGATATATAAAAAGTAACTTGTAAACTAAAAGAAATATATGTTTATATAGAACTAATGAATCAGGCACATAATGCTTCTTAAAATATCAACTAAATATTGTCACAAATTGCCACCACGTGTTACTGTTATCTGCTTAAAAACCACCGAAATTCTAATTTAATTTACTTATCATTACTGCACTGCAACAGAAATAATTTGGCACTAAAGTTTACAAGCTGAAACACAAACAAAATTACAGAAAGGATGAGGACTTGCTACATGATATAATTAACTTTGTGTCTAGGAAGCGTTATCGCTTATATGCATGCAGGAATATGACAAAATGCAACTTCGTATTTACCTGAATATAAATTATTTTTAACAAGCCGTAGTGTAGTAGTAGTTGCTTATTGTTTTATTTCTTCAAAATATTGTCATTTTATTGTGCGGATTAATAATAATAATAATAGTAATAACAATAATAACTTTATTGCTTCTAAAGAATACATATACAATTTTTATAACAAGAAGTTCGAGAATAATTCTAAACTTATTCTTATAAAAGGTAGAAACAATTCTAAATTATAAATTATACCAAAAAAAAAACAACAAAAGTTCTTGAGTTATACTTCTAATTGATATCTACCAAAATGTCTGTATCTATTTAATTTTGTCGACAAATCTACAATATTTAATTATTTTTTTAAATATCTTTAGATAAATTCAAAGTGAATGTTTCCCGGAAGGAGTGACACATTTGTAAAACAACTGTTAGTTTTTTTGTAGGATTGTAGTTTAGATGTCTATTTATATATTTACTTTTTGTATGAACCTCGTACCATTGGCATCTAGAAGAGGTCCGGTATCTAAGTTTTCTTTTTATTTCTAATTATTAATTGAAATTCTTTTTAGAGGTTGAAACTGAGAATGATTTAATTTTTCGTGCAGATTCTCTGCAATAAAGCGGATGGTCCGCATATACTAACAAGAAACATTTTGAGTTTATAACATTTTCAATGAGGGATTCAATAAATTAAAAATAGTCGAAAATGAGAAACTTAAATATGGTGTAGTGGAATGGAACACCCTGTTCCAAAATAATTTAAGAGTAGCATCACTTGCATCACTAGCCTCACTATACTTGGCATCTTTTCGAAAGCAGTATTTACTTGCATATCGAAAGATCATCATCAGAAGTAAACAAGAGGGTCGTTTCTTGAAATTGAAGGTATATTTTAGTTTAGAGTAATATTTCAGTTTTTGTGCCCACGCTTCTCTTGTACTAGGACTGGCAGGATGAGAGTATAATCCCTGAAATGTTACAGTTTACACATGTGTCCTCCAATAAATATCTAAAGCGCAGTTTAATTACTTCATGTATGCATATATTGCAAACTTTAACCAACTCAGGTTATGTGTACCATAAAGTGTTTTTAGGAGTGCCTTAGGGACATACAGCTATTTATTAGTCAGTGTGTAATGTCGTTTTTTGTACGCGGTGTAGATTTTTAGTAAGAATGTACCTACACAATGTTTTTCATGAGGAGAAATGAAGGGGACACTTAAAAAACTGAAGGGACACTTACAAAATGCAATTCTGATGGATTTCGGCGAACTTCACAAACAAATTGCCTTGTAGCAACCTATCCCTGATGTTTTCGTTGGTTTATATTCCAATATTGTTCTAATTTTTGGCCTTGCTTTCACTCACGACTAAGTGTATAGTTGTAAGTCGGTAACACATTATTTTGACGGGCGCATTCGCCATTATTTAGATTGAAGTGATCCTAGCTCCAACTTTCGCCCCAATATATTCTGTCTTTTTCAAATAGATTTATTTTCGCTATTTATATTTTATAAATTAAGTTATATATAACATGAGCAATATAACAAGACCTGATCATGTATCCCTATTTACACAGTGGTTAATTAAAAAAAATACAAATTATATCCTATCTAAATTTTCTGATTAATATGGTGATTGAACGTGAGAAGTGAAAGGTAGAATAATGCAATACAACACCAATTATTTTGCATTTAATGCAAAACAATTGGTATATTGCCTACGGCATAGATATATGAAACATATATTTGATTTATTGCTGAATTTAATACATTTATAATATGGATTATCAATGGAAAATCTTTATATAGTTACATTTTCTATACAGGGTTCACTTTCTCGTCAAAACATAAAAGTAAACTTTAACTATGATTTTAAAGAAATGGCGATAGCGGCAGTTATGAAATAACTTTTAAATTTTAACATGTAAAAACCCAGTTCGGTTCAGATGCATGCATATACCTACTTAAAAAATATTATATATAACATTTCTTTTTCGTTGTAATATATTATATTGAAATGTCATACGAGCATAAATAGGATTGCCTCCGACTATTATTATAAAATCCATGACCAGCTTTGACCAAGATAATGTTTGCAGTTTTTTACTGAAAACCTACTTATCTTAATGAAACCTCCCGAGCAATGCCGCTTAAAATATCCTTTTCAAACTCGGCCTAGTTCCAAAAGCCGAAAGTCGCATATGCTTTGCCTAGAGAATGACGAAAAGACATATTTCATGAACTGTACCGCTGCATGGGGATAGACCAGATGCCGAATGTTTAGAAAAGGCTTCTGCCAGCGGACCTGGACAAGTTCTCACCCAATAACGTAATCGATTAAATTAATAGACTGGGCCTGATAGGTGAAATATAATTAGGTGCGAGCCACAATAAACCCTCTATAACATCTGTCAGTAAAAACTACAGATCTACATATATAAAATTATCTCGCCCGAAGGTGGTTATGAATTTTATAATAATGGTCAGAAGGTTGTCAATAATCTTTTGATTGTCAAAATATGTTATGCAATCTACGTATCTTATATAAAGATTTTGTATGAATATTAACATTAGCGACAAACAGTCTGAAATGATATTTTAACATACCAATATTTACTCCTTTTCGATTGTTGAATATCATATGTTTTTTATTATCGCTAATTCATCCGTTTAATGGCGCCTATTTTCTGTGATATATGAACCATTTAATCACTTTAAAATGTATCTATATGTTTGACTATATTTTCCAACAATATTATTGTTATATTATTTACATTCCATGTTAACTGGTGGAGTTATTAACCTAACCAAATATGTACATTTATAAATCACCAATATGAGTATATTATATATAAACCGACATTGGTTTACCCACTATATTTTCTTTTCCACCCGTTTGAGTCGTTATTTTCCAAAGAAAGGTCCCCTCCGGCTAGTTACAGGATCATCGACGGTCGAACCAGGATTATAAAGACGTGACACGATTTAACAAATTGCCAATATTGAATTTGTAAAACAGAGTTAGGCTGGAAGGTGCCCTCCCCTGTGCCATTGTTCTTATTCAGTTCGGTAACAGTGAAGAATAATAATTGAGCGCCGCGAGATGTTTTAGCACTTTTTTATACTAAATTATCCCACGCTTTATATTTATCTCGAAATAAATGTCATAAAATGTGTAGGACAAAAAGACTGTTGCCTTAACGTTTCTTATCAACAGATTAAGAGTAACACCGATATAATTTTTGGGATGGCCTAATTAATGAGGTTTCCCTCATTCCTGCACTAAATAGTGGAAACTCCTGTACAATCATATACATAATAATAATATATCGCCCTCTCCTCTACATATTATTATATACATTTTATTTCCACATAATTATTATATAATTATATCTTGTCTACAAAAACTTTAGTCAAAATATCTACAAAAAATATGTCTTGTACACAGAGAAAAACAATTTAATAATTTAATGATTTGAATTTTTTTGTATTATAAAGCAATCTGTTTAAACTATTCCCATATTGGTTAGACAAATGTACTTTTATTATATAAATAATGTTGTTCATTTACTTCTTAATATTTCTTCAAAAAAACAAGTAGTTTACCATAAAAACAATATACATATTTCTTGACATTACTACTAACTTAATACAAATTTTATCAATTCGCGCAAAGTAGTATTTTATCTCCGAATAATGTGAAGTGCATTGATACAATGAAGTATTTCTTTCATAGAAAAATTACGAAAGGTTAATACAATAAGACAATTTTCTTTTTCAAATGATACAGTTGATGACATTTTTATAATCAGCCAATTTTTATATTTCAACCAATAGCAGACGAGTACTTAAGGCTAAGGACATCATCATTTTGCTGTTACTTTGTGAATAAAGAGGGTAGGCGCTAGGTAGATCTGCCGAAGGGCACGATAGCTTCAATGTCTAGCCATATGCAACATTAGAAAATTGAAACAAATTTTATTTTTTTAGTCCAGTGAAGTATATAGATTGATAAGTGCAAAGTACATTGCAGTGTATAGCGTAGTTTATGTGTGCAGTGTGTCTATATCAAAACAACTCCTGGATAACGTTTTCAGTAGGTACACCTTGGAAGAAAATTTGAATTTGTTATTAATATTTTGTTATTTGTTGTAAATATGTTAGTTGGATCACAATTCACATGCGAAATTTACTCTCATTACTTATTACATTAATATAGAACACTATTTTATTAAACAAATATATAAGAATTATATTATCTCAAGGTTCAAAAATATATATTTTACTTAAAGTATTATCCTCGGCATAGCACTGCACCTGTGTTTCTGTAATGTAATAAATTTTTATTAAAAAACAAAAACAATTTTATGTACTACTAATTAACTATTGTATGTATTGTATGTACTGCAACTAATTACTGTCCTGAAAATTTATTAATAATAGAATTAAATAGGACTTCAGTTTTAAATGAAACATTAAAACTGAATAACGTTTTAAAGTAAGTAATTCAAAATAAACTAAGTGTATGTAAATAAGAAGCTGCGTCAAGATGCAGCATTTGGCCATTTCGAAATCATGTAAATTTTCAAATGGTGTCTAGAATAAAAAAACTGAGACATTTTCAAAATGTCGACAAAAAAATCATTTATCTTTTGTTTTAATAATTATCCCTAAAAATTTTTGCAATGTGATCATTTTATTTTGGTTATATACCTAGGCGATACACTACACCTAAATATACACCTGACTTCTTTTTAGCGCAGGTATTTATTTATTTCCGAATATCTTTATACAATCTAAAATGTAGTAAAATACCTTATAAGGGAAGAATTGGAAGTTAATTATAGTTCAGTAAAAATCGTATAAAAAAAATTATAAATGATTTCATAATCAAACAAAACCAAAGCAAGTGTATACGAAGACAACTAAAAAACAAGAAAAACTATAAGTGCACCAAGTGTACAAAAACCAACTTAATGAGCAGTCAAAATTATAATGAAAATTCTTTTTTTCAGTGCTACAGACATAATATACATATGAAGTAGTGTTAAAGACATAATATTTACCTTTTGATAAGTTCAATTACTTGGAATACCTACCTAGTCAAACCAACTCACAATATAATCAAATATATTCAAAAGGTTAAAGAAAATCGTGTTTATGTATGGTCTGCTCTGTAACTAGTTTGTATTATTGTTATTGATGCAAAATTATTTCAATAAATGGCGAATGCGCCTGTGATAAATGCAAGCTTCTCAATACTGGGGTTCATTATTTTGTAACTCACGTGAATTTAACTCAAGTTACATATTAAAATTGCTCTATCAGTCCTTCGTTAGGTCTAAACTTGAATGCTATTACTACTGCTAACGGTAATTGCTGCTGAGATTTTCATTGCTTCTGCGGATAGAATTATGAGTCAATTATTTTTGTTTAAACTGTTGCATAATATAACAGACTGCGGCACAATATTAGACTTATTAACATTTTCCAGAACTAATGTTATAAAATATTCATCACTACATCAGATTTATGACAATTAATAACCCAAGAACGTTGACTTGACATTTTGGTTAAAAAGATTAATTCACGAATTATTTGTTTAAAATTTTATAAAGCTCTGTATTCATGCCTCGTAATTATCCTCACTTGAAATAAATAAAATAAAATAACAAGAAAAACAAAAATTTCATTAGATTTTAATATTTAAATAATTCCTATAAAAATAATTTCGTAATTTATATTTATAATTTATATATTCTAAGAAAATATAAGTAAAAATTAATTGTTACGGTCGTTGAAATAAAACGCCTGAATTAGACTTGAATATTTCTATTTCTTATTCTCATCTCAACGATGAACCAGGAAGTGAGAGACTTTTGTGGCAGAGGGAGCGGTATATTATTATTTCGCGATCCGCGAGTGCGCCCAGGAACGATTTATGATGTTTATAACTCTATCATTTGATACTAAAATAAGGGAAACCTGCAAAACCTTATTAATTAAAGTGAAGAGTAGCAGGTGTCAGACATTTACGAGTATATAGTGTGGTCGCAGTATCTACTAGTTACATGCGGAACGACATCAATTTTATGCGCACTGAATTAATATAAGAGTACCTAAGTAGAAACATTTATCAGAGTGGGGGGGGGGGCGAATGATTAAAACTATATGTGTATGTTTAACTTAATATGTAGGTAATAGAATAATAGAATAGAATAAAACTTCAAAATCTGAAATACATTTATAAATTATTTTGTGAAATCGCATTGTTGACTTTATGGTTATGCATATAATATGCATGAAAAAATTAGGGATGGTTAAAAAATAATACGTCACCTTATTATAGAGGATAAATTGTATAAAGAATATACGTATTTTTTTTTTTACTTATTTCATTGCGATATTTTTGTAACAGGCACACGTTTCGTAAAATATTTACAGCTTAAATATTAAATATTAATATTTAACCCGCACAACACGCGCAGTTTTTAAGTAAAGTAAAAGTATAAGCTATTTTTTCTTATGTAAATCAGTGGCTACTGAGAAAAAATCGAATAATTATTGATAAAGTTTACAAGTTGCCTAAAAGAATCCGTGGAGTGTCACACCCTTCTTCCTCAATTAAGACACGGACCTGCCGAAGGCGAACTAGTTGGCCTGCCAGTGTATATATTCCGGAAAAACTTCGCCCGGCCACAGGAAGAAGTTTGTTTGCAGTGTGATTTATCTCGGGTCTGAGCCTTTTCCGGTCCACTACTTCTCGGCTCTGTTAACGAGCCGAATGACACACTGCGTTTTTTCTCATCTAAACTTATTTAATTACCGATACAGCAGGGCTGCAACCAAGTTAGATGAGATGGTATTCAGAGAAGTTTCGTGGTTTCGGAAAAAGTTAACTGAAACAACGTGTATTTCTTTTTTTTAATGTCTATCCATTACCACTTTGTTTAGTTATTGTTGAGAGAATTAGTTTATAATTAGTGCTGCTTTGTCACATAGTATAATTTCTGATCACCAATCTTTCTGATCACCTTTTTTAATGTCTTTGCCAATATCTGATTTTTATTTTAAAAACACTATCAGACCCAATACAAGTATATACTGTATGATATAAGTACTCTATATAGTAGTCGAAATATACTGAAGTTGCATTTTCTTAAAAAACTACTTTTAATGCCTTTATGACCTGGCATCCAACCCAGTCCCACCTTATTGGCACTTGCTAGTTCCACCAGCAATTGCAAACAGTCCCAAACAAGACTCCAATTGATCTTGTTTGAGTTCCGAGCCTATTTATTGCGGCCTGACTATCAGAGAATATATAGATGAGTATATAGCCGCGGCGATAGCTCAGTCTGTTAGGTGCTGGGTGATAGCCTGTGACTAACAGAATGGGTATATTGCGGCGCGAGTTCGAATCTCGCCAGGGGAGAAATGGCACCTCTCCCAGGGAATGGTTGTGTGTCTGCGTTTTTTTCATGTGTACCCTCCCTCTACACAAGCCTTAGGCTTTCAGTAGGGAGGTTGTCCATTTCTGTGGTGTGTTTTATGTTTATGTTTTATGTTATATCTTCTACACACATTCTCCGCCAAACATGCTATTATTGCAAAAATGTCTGCTTGGAATACCGTGGGATAAGCCCCCAAATTATAGCTATCTAGATCTCAGCCCAAATATTCCAGCTCCTGTTCCTCTGTCTGTTTTGGAGCCATCTGTGATCCATACCTACAAAGGCTCCAAGCCTAATTTTGCTTTTTGCTGCTGTACAATCACCAACCATTCCTCAAATTGTAAACACCATTATCCAGCATTTCTGGTCGAATTGCAGCAATTTGTTCCCTAATAGAGTTTTTTAATTTTTCCAGAGTTGTTGGTTGTGTTCTAAACACCATTTTTTTTACTAAACCAATTCTTGTTTGTAGATCCATGTTTATGTTTGTAGTTTTATTTTGAAAACAATTCTCTAAATCACAATGATTACGTTCGACACTTGTATCAGCAGTTGAGACAACTCTTTTGTTTTCCACAGATACAGTAAAATCCAATTATTGAAGCAACTAGATTCCATTTACTTTTGCTACACGTTTGATTTCTTAAAATTATATAAGATTTTAAAGTATACCCCGTAGGTACTTTATGATGACCCCGATTTTTTAAAACAGAACGCAGAACAGAATTGATACAAGATATGAAGTGAACATTAATAAGCACAGCAAATATTTTATCATAGTGGTAAGTATTCGATTATACTTATTCGTGATATTTTTTAATAGAACATTATTTTCACCCTTAGTAACACCTTGGACATTTAAGGCAACTTCTGCCTCAAGTGTTATGGACATAAAAAATAAAACTGTCTGCTCTTTCATGTGAAACGTAAAAGTTTTATCATCCCTGCTGTCGTCGACTGCAAAGGATAATTCACAATAAAAGCATAAAATCGAAACCCCTATATAAAAATAAAATATCCGCGAGATAAAAATAAAGGCGAATCTAAATTGTTTGACGTTTAGCGGATCTGACGTTTGGCCGTGATCGTAAAAGGGGCCCAAGGAATGTCTCCGAAGAAAGCAGGGGTTCGAGTTCGTCTCAGATGGCTTTGACATGCAATGACGACGGGTCACGTGCGCCGATTGTCAAATGTTTCAGCGTAACACGCCGTGAAAATGGCAAGAGGGATTTGCGCGCCGCTGTGATTTGTTGTTTATTGCTGATGGTATTTTTGACGAAACAGTTCAGCGAGAGGGGTGCCTTTAAAGTAAAAGACCTAATTATATCTACTAGTCAGCAACAAACTGTTACCTGGTTGATGGATGACTGGTAATGTTTGCTTTATTACATTAAAGGTGGCAAACAAGTTTTAATTCTGTGTAAAATTAAATTTACACGTATTTTTAAAAGAAATTAGAGGGCAAATCATATCGCATTTACCGAATTATAGTCAAATAAGCTGAATGAGGCTCTCCAGAATTTTATAATTCTATTATTTTTTAATTAGTGAAAGTGTTTCAGTAAGACGTAGTTTTGTGTGTTTGTAGACTTTGCGTAGATAATAAAAAGCGCAAAAGAAAATTGACAAAATTACAGACAATGCTTTAACTGAAACTGTAAAACTACATCTGATATGAAATGGACAAATTTGTTGTATATCAGTAAATTACAAATAGAAATATTAATATTTTACATTTTACACATGAAAATTATCTACTAAATATTTGAAACTCTGAACGGATTTTCTAGGTAACTCTAGATTTATGAACGAGTTTAGTTTTATGTAGCCCCTTAATGCCACTTCCATACAGGGCAACAATTAATAACACTCGCCCTTTTCCTTAAAAAATGTAGGTAGTTATTAAAAAACTCCATTCAACTCACTCGCGTATCTTACCTAACACGCCCATGATAATTCTCAATTAGATGATACCATTTTTTACATATGATGAGGCGGTGGCAACTAATTTAAAAATTAAAAAAATGTATTTTAGTTGAAACACAGTGGGTAACATAAATTAAATTACTGTGCGAGTATTCGGAATAATTTAGAAAAAATATTTATCAGCTATGCATGTTGCCATTGCCAGTTCAGCCATAGAAGTTGGTAAACGACATTATCATCAAATATACCGATTATTTTATACATGATGTTTTTCAAACAAGTTTAAGTATTCAGTATATTTCAAAAAACACTTTCTCAATTTTTTCAAGAGCAGTAGGTATATTTGACGTTAAGAATTGTAAACATTATTTAATTAAATATACTGTCACAGCTCAAAGTAGCCTCCTAGTGATCTACGTAGACATTTCTCAAAATGTCTACATAATAAGCCGTAGTAGCGAAGTAGCGTAGTAGCGTAGCGCGGTTAGTACTGCATGGGGAACCATGCATCGAGTCTTCTAGTGGCCTGTACGTCGGTGAATTCACTGAAGCTATGCAAACTTAGGCGAGGTTTGCGTCGAAGACGTACATACCATCCCTTGAATAGGATGTAAAGCCGGAGATACCCTGTCTATCAAATGATAAGTAAGTAAAAAGATCCCTGCACTGCTACAAAAGTGGATATTCGGCAAAATTTCCAGGATGATGGTTACCGAAATAAAAAAAAAACATCTACTCCTCTAATTCGAGGTAGGTAGGTGTCATATTTTTTATATTTGTAGGAGTTTTGTATTACGCCTGCTCCTTGCCATAGCCTACAAAAAATAGACCAGATCTGTGTAATTGGGGTTTGGAGCAGGCTGTTCATGATATCCATTGGTATTCCTGCAACAGGCTAAATATAATGTTTTCAGTAAATCATGAGACAGCCGGTATTTCTATATTCACAACGGTTTCGTTGAAAAAAAAAAGGTTTTGGAGAGGGAGGTGAAAAATATGTTCATGTCATTACTAATAGTTTGTTTATTTATATTTTTTTATATGGTTAAGAAAATTCTATTTTAATCATAATGCCTTCTGTAAATAACTTTCCTGAAACACATAATATTCTTAATACATCAATACTTCTGTGCTGCAGATAATCAGGCATTGAATGCATTTCTCAGTTTCGATATTTTTTGCAGTGCTTAATCGAGTATTACACTTTAGGTAATAGGTTCCAACCCTGAATGTTTACTCATTATTTTTTGTTTTTTAACGAACTGATTAAGATTAGCCTCTATTCTCTATCTATTTCTTAAGGAATAAGTAAATATATTTATTTAAAAAATGGACAGTACGAATAGGTACTTCGAGCACCAGATGCGGAACTGATAGGATAGTTACAGCGGAACGAACCGATAAATGTCTAGCCCCTTAAGTAAAATCTTGAAACAGTGCAAGGAGTCCTCGTTCAACATAGTTTATATGCGAGATCTATTATGGAATAAGATTTAAATAAAATACGCGAAAGATAACGAAAATAGCTTAGGTTGCAGTCGATTGCAGTAGATCACTGGAGATGCACACGCTTTACCCTGAATTCTAAATATTCAATTGATACTTTCGAGTCAATGTTATCTTTTATACTTAACCGACGATATATTTATCTTGAAACGAGCTTCGAGTTACTGGATGATTTCGTTTCTTTCCAGTATATCAAGTTTCTTTTTATTATATAAAATAAAAAGTCGTTATTGTTGAAAATTAAGTAAAGTACCTATAAAAGGTGTTCAAAGTCAGCATTGTTGTTAACTATTTTATTATTGGAGTTACGATATAGATTTAATGAGTAAACTTGTATCTGTTTCAGAGGATGAAGATTGTGAAAATATAAATTTAATTAAACTTAAGCAGCATTTGCGAGATACCGATAAAACTATATTTTTCAAATGGAATGCCTTATGTATTACTTTGTATTCTTCGTGAGTGCACCAATAAAAGTTTTAATAGGTATAGGTATATATATTCAACGAAAGCTTGACCCCCCCCTATAATTATAAAACAAACAAAAAAATAGAATTCGCCGACACCCGTCACTATAGGTCAAATGCACCTACACTACTTTTCATTTTTCACATTAATTAATAGTGTCTTTCAGAAAACACGGGGAAAACCCAGCCTGTTATACTTATTTTTTACTTATTATTTTGACGTACACAGATCATCGAAACAAACAAAATTAAAAACAAAATAAACAAGAAATATCTAATTACAAATAAAATAAAAAAAAATAAATTAATTATTTTTTAAGATATCTACCTATATAAGATGGAATCAAACACAGCTGCAGTCGATTTTAAGATTCGTATTTTTCATATTTTCTTTGGTTGTGTTTGTTTCAGTGGTTAAAGTTAACTTCTAAGAAATTTAAATATATTTGTGAAGTTACATTATTCTCAAAGAAATACCACATGTGGCTGAGTTGCAACTTCTCGAAAAAAAAATTAGGGTTTTCGTCAGAGTAATAGTGTATGTTATGTTTATTAATTCTTCTATTATTGTGGAAGCTTGTTTAGTCGCAGTACATTATTTTATCTATAAAATGATTTCCTTCGTTAAGTCTGTTTAAAAGCCAGGTACAGAAATTTGGTCGATTTACAAAATCATTTTCATTTAATTCCTAGTTGTCGTTGTGCTTAATTCAAATTGTCTACTTATTTTTCTCGTACTTAATTGCCGATTTTCAATAACAGCAATCATTACTAAACATTTATTCTTCTCGTTTTCTGCAGTTTTTCCCTTTTATGTTCGGGGTAGTTAACCTCCGAGAATAAATATCACTTCTAGCATTTCTTCTTCAATAAAATTAATTATCGATAATACGAGTAGATTGTGTGTTTCCTCTAATACTGACTAATACAAGATAACAGAAACATTAATAATGACACTGTCACTTCCCTAAGCCACTTTTAAATTTACTTTTCAAAGCATCCTATATATAAGAGTAGAGTATCCCTAGTAATAATTTATCTCTGCAACTTAAAACCACATTGATATGGTTATTTTTGTTATTTATCAAAATTTGAATAATTTTTTTTGTTAAGTGTGACTTATATCACAATAACAGTAAATAATAATAATGCTAATACGAGTAATAAACTACAAGTATAAACTTATTTATTTATTTTTTTACAATTTATCTTAATTTCAGGGGCTCTTCAAGTTTCCAACCCTTTTTTAACAAATAAATTTTTTGAAGGAGATGCCGAAAACAACTACTCCACGGTCAATGTGCTCCAACTAAGAGAAGCGGGCACATTTCTCTATACCTGTTCTTGCTGGATCCATTACTATATTACTTACTGATCGAAACTTAAATACTTCATTTTTTGTATACTCTGTATAGCAAATGTAATTTTTGTTTAAATCGTTATATTTTCTTGAATAAATACATATTCTTAATTTATCTTATGAGAAACTGAAAGATATAAGTATCTCATTTAAAAGGAGACCTACAATAAAGCGAAGTAGCGACCTTTTTCATGGAAAACTTGCAACAAGGTCGCCACGTGTTAGATATATTAAGTGCTATATTAAATGGTACAGAAAATTACGTTTAATTCAAAAATTCAAAAATATATAGGATGTTCAATTTGAAAAAAGATATGTTTGGTTTGGTATTTTAATATTAAACACTTTGTATGTGCCAAAATAACTTTAAAATGTACACGCCACTGGCATCTAACTTCGTACCAGAAATTATTATTCTAAGGTTAACGGTATAGGTGAGTTTAATCCGCTTATGCACTAATGGCCCTATGGCCCACCCTGTATATGTTTGCGAAAAGAAATAGTATCAGTTTCAAACCTTGCCAGCTGAAACAAGCTCGCTAGATATACTATTACCGAAATTTTATAATTATTTTTTACTGAAAAGCAACGCAATTAAGTTTTCGCAAATTTTCTTAAGTAGCTAGATTTAATTTAATTTTTTTTTTTTTTTATCAAATGAGTACATGTGTATATAACTTGGTATAACGAGTAATAACGACTTTTCCAGTTCGTTAAATAGTTCAACAGAAATGAACGTTTTAAATACGCAACGTTTCTGAAAACGGCATATTCTGATGAATGTATAATTCAATATTGACAATCGTTCGTACTAAATTTGCGAACAAACTTCATTCCCTAGGATTTTGCAAACCTAGATTTGTTATTTGTCGAAATCAGTAAGAAGTTTTAATTAATGTTTACGTATTCCGCTTAGTCAACGTGTTTGAATACCTACGTGTAATTTTTTCATTGTTTGCATATTATCTTTAAACTAGAAATAGGAGAAAATCGCTACTGCGATTTTCGTTCTTATTTTTGGCCCCACCGGGGGATCCTGCCTGCGGCCTGGGGTCACCCTTCGGGTGACAAAGGCATCTAGAATAATATTATTTTTAAGAAAATTCATATTAAAGAAATTTTGTATCTGGAATGATGATGTAATTATACTAAACGATTTTTCTTAATATTTTGATGAATTGTAAGGGTATACTCTATTATTGATGGTAAAACATCATCATTTTTTAAGTGCTGGAAGTAGAATTTATTTTTCAGTAAACACTTTCATCAATTTTGTCAATGGGACCAAAAATATATTGCTGTCATAATTGTTGAAGCAAATTAATATTGTAGATATTTTTTACTTTAGTAAGCTAAAATGATGAATTTGCCAAAATGAACGAATTAATTCCAATACAGATAATGAAACAGAATAACTAAACGCTAATACTAATAAATAATTGGAATTAAAAAGTAAAAAAAGTTTGCCTCCAGCGTGACTCGAACCCGCGAAATCAGCATTACCACGTTTTGAATCCTACGACTTCCCCATTGTGATACCGCGCCTGTTGTCAAAAACTTACCCTGAGACGTTTAAGTATATAAACTACGTTTCAATCTGAAAAAATAATTTTTACTGATTTTCTAATTGGAAAAGCATTTTGCTTTAGTATTTTGATAATCAGAAGTGTTTGGCAGTCAGTACTATCGATTGCGTTAGTAATATTTCTCGTAGGAAAATAACCTATCTGAAGTTTAATTAATTTGACAGTTTTCGTGGGAGGTGCTTGTCTCGTTAGTGCAATCTCACATCGGCAGATAAAATGAGAAAGAAGTTGAGACGGACGCGACTCGAGATTTTGGAAGACGAAATAGACGTAGAAGGACTCGATGTACGGTCTCGAAAATAATCTCAAAGGATTAGAGAAAGAACGGGACTTTCGCGTGAAGCGGTTCTCGAAGCCGTAAAATTCGAAAAAGGGTCTAGGGGGTCCCGCGAAAAGTCGGGATTTCGGCAGGCGTGATGGGGCCATTAGGCGCGAGGACAAACGCCGGTGTTAGCCGCATCTCTCTCGCCGAACGGCGATCGACGAAAATTTTGCAGAGATTTTTTGAAAAGGCGTTTAAATTGGGAAAACGCCTAGGAAACGGGACGAAAATACCCTTACCCATTGGAGAAAGGCCGGGGGCGACCTCCGGCCGCCCGCGGGAATCGCTCCGTGATCGCCCCTCGGAGGAGATAGCTTTGAAGCTTTGTGGATTCGGCGACGGAATTTAGAGCGAGGCAGAATCGACGCGTGTTTATATATATGGATTTATATAAAAAAATATTAATATAAGTATTCAACAGGATCTCCTAGATATCACATATCTCAGTTTATAGAAATATACCTGGTAGAATATGTCTATATCTATCTCAGAAAAGTAGGCGATAATAATAATGTGTTAGAACAGACCTAAAAAGACTACCTTAGCCATGAGCCGTTAATCTCAGGGTCCAGATATACAGGGTGTTCTTTTAGAAAATATGTCTATTTCGAATTTTATTCATGGCCACAAATTAAAGAAATAAAGGTTAACACTTTTATTTCTAATCGGACTACGCCACTAGAGTTAGGATAATTTTAAATGGGTGTGACAGAAATTTAAAAAAATATATTGGATTCTAACAGAAATAGGCATAATTAAAATTTACATTATGTTATTAATCGAAAACTCATCAATGATATCATCATGTAAATCACAACATTGTTATATTTGTGTTTGAAACCAATTTATTTTTCTAACCACAAGAATTGGATAAACCTGGAAAACTTCATAAGTACGGGAAGTAGTCAAACATATTGACAACTGGCAAGTATATTTTATCCTGAGTTACGTAGAGGTGGTGAGGTATCAGCTCATTTCTCCTTATGTCCCCTATGCGAGTCATAATTTAATTAAAAATACACGTGGAAATAGAATAGAATAGAATAGTTTATTATGTTCATTACAAAGTACATATTACATAAAATACAAATAAACTTACATACTTCATAGAAGTGCCTAAACACTCTACATGAAGAAAAGAATACAAATTATTTATAAAAACGTATCTAAACATAAACTCAAATACAATATCCATACGCATATAAGTCTTAATAACTATACTCACTAAAATAATAGGTATAACAAATCAAATAAGAGTTCATTTTAAAATATTATTTTATAAATATCTTCTTGAAATACCTATATATCTTAAAGCAACAGTGAAAGTATAATACGAGTAACTGCTAAAAACTAATCAGGTTAAAAATGAAACGAACTTCAATAGAGTCTCAACATTATAGAGGAACGTTTGCTTTTACAAACATAAATAATTATCATTATCAATATAGGGTATTATGATAGTGCTTTGGATTAATAATTGTATTAATGTCCTTTCGAGAAATATTTCTCAAATAATTTTAAGTTTCCTTCTTAGCTTTAATTAAATTTGTGTTATTTTGTTTAATATTCAAAGGAAGTGCATTGAAAGCTCGTGCCCCAAGGTACGAAAAACATCTTTGACCGCAAGTTGTCTTCATTTTAGGCATTTCTATATTGTTACTTATATTGGCTCTAGTATTTACAAGATGAAGTGAAGGGTTATACAAATTCCAAAAATACAACACACACTGATAATAATATAATGATCTTATATCAAGGATTTTAGTTTCTCTAAACAATTCCTCAGAAGGAAAGGTAATGTCTTTCCGAAA
The DNA here is from genome assembly GCA_963924545.1 of Pogonocherus hispidulus. NCBI lineage: Eukaryota > Metazoa > Arthropoda > Insecta > Coleoptera > Cerambycidae > Pogonocherus > Pogonocherus hispidulus. Next base: position 20,516,123 of record OZ004696.1, read on the forward strand.
TATAATTTTTAACACCCTTTTTTGTAATGTATCGAGGTATTTTAGGTGACAATCTAGCACCCCTCCCCATCCCAGTATCCCATATGAGAGATGGGATTCCACGAGTGCATGATATAAGATTAGTAAAGAGGTTGAATCTAATATATGAGTTAAGCATTTAAATCTATATAAAAACTTCCTCACCTTTTTAATTACATAATTCACATGTATATCCCATTTAAGTTTAGAATCAAGGATTACTCCTAGATATTTAGCCTGTGCTACTGGGCTTATTTGAAATTGATTAGTGACTGTAAGCTCATCGATTGTTGGTGCGGATCTGTCTTGCAAATAAAAAGGGATGAAGTTTGTTTTGCTTTGATTTAATGTTAGATACTTACTGTTAAAATATTCTTTTATTTTTGCCAGGTCTTTTTCAGTTTTGCTTTTCAGACTAACCCAGTTTTCAGCCTTGTAAAACAGTACAGTATCGTCGGCATAACTAATAATAGAGGCGGAAGTTTGCATACTAAATAGGGAGTTTATATATATTATAAATAATATGGGGCCAAGCACAGTACCTTGAGAAACTCCGTACTCTAGTTTGACAGCATTACTTCTTGTGCCATTTATTTCAGTGTACTGGGTTCTGCCAGTCAAATAGGATTCTAAAAGATTTATGCTATTTCCTCTAAAGCCACATTTACCCAACGTACTTACAAGTTCAACATGGCATACCGTGTCGAAGGCCTTTTTCAAATCAATAAAAACACCTAAACACTTTTCTTGATTACCATTCGTGTTTTAATTATCTTCTCAAATATTTTCGAAATATTAGTTATTAACGAAATCGGCCTATAATTTGACACATCTTCCTTGTCACCGCTTTTATACAGAGGCTTCACAACAGCCACCTTAAAAGCAGAAGGACATTCTCCTTCATCAATCACTCTATTTATTATATAAGCTAATGGTTGCGATATATATTCTGATATTTCTTTCAAGGTGGTAGCTGTGATTCCATCTATACCCGGGGCTTTCTTATTTTTTTATTCTTTAATAAATTCCATCACCTCTAATGCTGAAGTGGGATACAAAAATATGGTATTGCTCTGTGTATTTTCAGTAAAAACAAGTTGACTTGGAGGAATCTGATCTGCAAGATTTTTACCAATTCCACTGAAAAAGGAATTAAATACGTTGGCTTTCTCATGATCGTCAGTTATTTTTAAATTATTTAGACCTTTAATTGAAGGAACACTACTACTGTGCTTAGAGATGCCGCAAAATTCATTAGTAACATCCCACAGATTCTTTGAAGAGGCTTTGTTGTTTTCAATCTTTGTTTTAAAATATTTGTTTTTTTCCATTTTTATTAAATTATTCAGATCGTTGCAGAATTTCTTATACTCATTTTTTAAGTGCGCGTGTTCAGGATTTCTTTTTAGCTTTTTATACATGGTATCCCTTACGTTCATCTGCTTAATAATTTTATCTGTTATCCATTTTTTCCTCTTTCTCATTTTATGTTTAATTTTAACTATATTTGTACACATATTTATTTTGTCTTGTATTACGCTAGTAAATTTATTTACTGTTACATTCAAGTTTGAGCTTTTTATTATATCCCAGGAAAAGTTAGCTAATTGACTTTTCAATTTTTCATAATTAATATATGTTATTTGCTTATGCTTGGAAAAAGAATCTGCATGCTCATGATTTAAAATTATTTGTAAAGCAATTATATAGTGATCTGTTATTTTAGTTTTAATTATACAAGGTATTATCATTTCTTCATTACTACTCTTTGAAGTTGGTATAAATATATAATCTACGCATGTGCAGCTATTATTTTCTTCCCTAGTAACTTGATTGATGTAAGATTTAAAACCATGACTATATAAAATATTTAAGTACTCAACAGAAGAATGGTCTTGATCATTTGAGTCAAGGATATCTATGTTTATGTCACCAATGAGTATAGTAAAATTTGACAAATCATTGTTATTTAAGAAATATTCCTCCAAACATCTGACAAATTCATTACTGCATGTTGAAGGGGGTCTGTATATGGCAAAGATAGTAATGTTGCTCCCACATATATTAATAATATCTAGTTTCATCACATTTACGTTATTAATTTTAATAATATTATATTCATATTTCAAATCCTCTCTAATATAAGCTATGACCCCATCGTTCTTATTTATTACACCTTCATTATATAAGAGCTGGTATCCTTCTATATTAAACATACTTATTTCTTTCTCCATGAGATTGAAAGTTTCTGTTAAGACAATGCAATCGAACTCCGATTTAAATTGTGTCAGAAATACATTAAATTGATCCAAATTTTTTGAAATACTCCGTATATTATTATGTACAATTTCAACCCACTGCCTCTAGATTAAAATAATTCTCTGTAGTTACTAAAATTTGGAACCGTGAATATCTCATTTCTGTTTATTTATTTGAAATCTTGATCTTTGAAAACTTGTGTATGCCTATTCGAAATCTCATTACAAATATTTTATATTTTAAATCAATTTCTAATTTTTACGTCGCAAATGTTTACATTTCGAAATAATTATTATACCAGCATGTTTCTCTGGGGTTTAGGTAATATATCTTCACTTCCGTCAATTTACTGTAAACAACCACATTTTGCCCCTGTTATTTTTTAATACATGTTCTGTTTGACTTCATAGTATTATCTATAAATATTTTTAAGCCCTGGGGATTTTATGAGAAAAACAAATTCCTTTCAATATTCAACCTTGCCAACGCCTGAAGAGAAATACTTCCTTGTCAAAACAGTACTTTTATGTATTATCTTACATCGTTGATTGAAAAATGTTTACGGTCAGGCGTTGTTATGTACATACCGATAATTATTCATTAAATATGTGGCTATCAATAATTGCTCATCGATAATTTTAGTTTAGACTTGGTTCTTCTATTATCTGGAGCTAAAACATTTTAAGCAGAAGTAGTGACTTAGCTAATTCATATTATCGATTTGAAGATTAAGCAATGTGGTCCGCGGTTAATTCTTGGATCGGTGACTGTACGTCGGTGAATTCACAGGCGCTATACAAACTTAGGCGAGGTTTGTGTCGAAGACGTACCATCCCTCGGATAGGATATAAAGTCGAAGGTCCCTTGTCTATGAGGTGACATAGGGAAGTGAAAGATTCCTACCCTGCTACAAAAAGAGGAGGGTTCGAAATTTGCAGGTTCGGTTCCTGAATCGAAACAAAAAAAATATTTGAGTGACCAAAATAAGATTCTCTATACCATTATATTATATATCTATTATCTTGTATATCTATTATCTAGTAGAAGGTATAAGAGGTGTAGAAAAAAAAATAAGTACAATACAAGTTCTTTGTTTTTACCTACTTCTTTTATTACTTTTTGTATTTTTGAACTCAGAAAATTCTTCACTGTATCACTGTTCACTGTTCACTATATGGAGTGTTTTTGAGATATATCTCCAAAAAGTATATTTTTAAAGTCTGGAAAATCGAGAATATCTTATGGAACATCTTATGTATCATTATACTTCTAGATTCCCTCTAATTTTAGCTGTAACGTTTCCTTTCTTACTTTGGTTGGTTTTTTGCAACACATTTTTTTCTGAATCCCTTTGGATTCAGAAAACGATATATAACGTTTTGGAATTATCAATAGTTTTAGAGATATTTGTAATTTTAATTATGGTAATTTCGTTATTGCACTTTGAAATAACGAAACTGCATTGCATGGTGGTAGGTTATAATCAAGATCCCTAAACAAGTTAATACGTCAACTGTAATATTAATTTGGTGTTGTAATTTAAACTTTGTATTTGATATTAACTGAATATTTTTTAGTTAAACTGTTTTTTAGGTATACTGTAACTTACATTATTTGAATTCAGCTGCGCCAAAATTATGATTCAAATGTGTAAGCATTTATTAATAAATCGCCATGTATAACCAGGATAACGTTTTTGAATAGTATTTACAGTTTTTACTTTGTTATGCGCTATTTTGCAGCCCAGAAAAATTGCATATCAACTAAAATATTGTTTATTTCAAAAAGATAGATAGCTTTTAAAAAATCAAACCTTAACTGATGATTGTCAATTCTGTCAACATGGTAAAATACCTGTTTTTTAGAACATATGAGTTATGTTTGTTGAAAAATTATTTAGCATATTCTAGTAGATAATGTATTTTCACGATGAAAGTATATTATAGATTTCAAAAAACATGTTACTATCATATTATTCTATTGTTTCAGATATAAAAGAAGTTGTATTTGTAGTACTGAGTCAGGAGAATAAATATCATGTGGAGCAAGCCAAAAATATATTAAATGATATATTGCAGCAGTCTGAAATTTTGTATAAGGTAAAGTCATATTTTTCATTTATTATTATGGAGATTTTATTGTATAGCTCAACGTAAGTATTTTCTGGTGCTTCAATAATATAGATTGATAAAATGTCTAATAAAATAAATTTATAATAATAAATAAATAAAAATAATAAAATAAATAATAATAATAAATAATAGTTCAATTTTAACTCAGAAAGTTATCCAGGTACTAAAAGTTATTTGACTATTTGTTCAATATATTTCAGGTATTTTCATAACCTTTTTAAGTTGCTCGTCCCGCTAAAAGGTCGGAAAGCAGGTAATTGCCTAAGACATTTAGAAACTCCTTATTACTTTAAGAACACTCTGTATAACTATTCTGTTGATAATAAAGTACTCCGAACGTATTTTTGGAAATAATAAAGTTAGCTATATACGAATGCAAGATCAAGTTACCCAAAGTAAGTTTGTAAATATATCTCAAATTTGTAAAAATCAGATTTTTAATATCAAAATCCTTTATTATTCTTTTATTAATAAATAAAAAAAAAATAAATAAAACGATCCTCCGAGGGGCTGTAATGAAAAGTGAAAGGTCCCGGCATTACTAGATTCAGGAAATTTTTATAATGCCATATAATTAGTTGTCACATATTTTTATAGAAGTATTGATATATTGTAAAAATGGTTTATTCATTATTAATTATTATCTAATGAACGTTCTTCAAGTTGATGCAATGTTATTCAATTCCTTCTTGCTTTATGAAATTGCTACAGGAAGGTACCCCAAGTTTTATCTATGGGAAGTTGTTGAGAATGTTAACGTGCTGGGAGAAAAGGAGGTTCTGGTATGCCAAAGAAATAGAAGAAAGAGTATTTGCTTTAATTTAAACTCTTGTTATATACTTGAAATACTACAACAGTTTCATAATATCATATACATAGATTTGTTTCCATTCAGGATGTTTTAGAACGAAAATATCCATAATGAATTCAGTTTGGTTTCAGTTTTAAGTAAATCTAGATAGCAGGTACTTAAATTTAATCTTTCTTTGGTTGAAGTTTTATCCTAATGGATCTCTATGACTATGTCTTCCCAGAATATAGGTATTTGTAATTGTGACACTTTACGATGCAGTTGAAGATCCCTTTCATCTGCAGAAGAAGTCTGGGTAGGAATGAGACATCGTACATTATTTGGGCCAATATTATACAATTAACAAACTGAAATTTTGGATCAAAGACAAATGTCAGGAAATTAATTTTTACAAAATGCTTTGGAAGGGATGATAAGACGAGTTCAAAAATATGTAAAAGAATTTTCAACATGCTTTATTATATCACTGACGTAGTCTTCCACTTAACACCAAAACACTATACTGCACTTAACGCGCGTTTCGCCAACCAAGTTGGCATCATCTGGAGATGATTAAAACTAAACCAGTGTGTCCTATTTATACCTAAACTATTTCTACGGTTCAGTGAACCGTCGCGATCGCTTGGTGAACCATCGCAACTGATCAGTGAACCGCCGCGACAGATCAGTAAAACGTGACTTACTAACCAATAAAGCGGGCTATATGGGATTGGCCCTCTCTCACCATTGATACTATTTTAACATTTAGCAATTTCCAAACTCTTAAAAACATCCAGTTGTCTGGAATTTGTCACATTCCTAAGTAGTCTCAAATTACTACTATCTATTATATGGTTCTTCTCAAACGCATTTGAGATGAACCATATATGTTCCTTGAATCTAGTTTGAATTGACCTTCTAGTTTGGAAAACATACTTTTGATTACAGTCTTTATAGCTAATTTCGTAAATTAGTTTAAGTTTAATCATCTCCAGATGATGCCACCTTGGTTGGCGAAATGAGCGTCGAGTGCAGTATAGTGTTTTGGTGTTATGTGGAAAACTACATCAGTGATATCTTCACATCAAAGGTTCCAACCCCCTTCAAGATATATTATTATTATTATTATTATTATTATTATTATTATTATTATTATTATTATTATTATTATTATTATTATTATTATTATTATTATTATTATTATTATTATTATTTTATCATTAAATTTATTAATTTCTTTTGCTGTTGCTCAATAAAAGATTTCTAAAATGTTGTCTTTTTATTATTTAATTCCAACTGATACGGCATAACCTGAATTTGATATAAATATTTCTTAAATATAATAAAGACGCAACCAGTTCAATTCCACAGTACACTGAGGATCCGGTTTGTATCCCTTGATATGGTTATCACTTTGAAAGGTTTTTTTTGTTACCGACACTACTTACTATTCTAAGAGATATTATTAGAATGTTTTACTTTATTATAAGAATGCTTTAAATTTCCAGTTAGTATGAAACAATGTAGGTACTTATTTCATTTCTGGGCATTTTCCAGCTATAATATCGAGCCATTAGAAAGATTTAACCAATTTACTGTTATCAGTTCTTGTCTAACTTAAGCTGAAGCGAGTGCAATACCTATCTATTTGAATTTAATAGGTGTGGGCTTTGCAGAACTTAAATTGATCAAAATAGAAGACGTACAATTTCCTATAACTTCTTACATTTTCTTATCTAAATCAGAATCTGAAGCTGGTGTCGAAAACAAATGGTTTCCGCACTCAATTTAACACGAAACGAAGCTATAAACCTGTGAATAATTTATAGCGCTAGATGGAGTTTATAAAACAGCTACAAATTACTCAATTACACTTTTAGGATTTCTTGTTATTCTGGAGAGGATCCGATAACTATTTAAAATTTTACTTGTGATCCAGGTGTGATTGGCTTCCCAGACATTTGCATTGGAATATAATAATTATTTTAAACTAATTGCTGGATTCTATTGCATTCTATTATTCCATTATGAAATCTGTTTACATATTAAAGACTGTATTTAGTCTAAGAGCTAATTTAAGAATAATGAGAGACTAAATAATTAATATTCATTGTGGGATTGACGAATTTTCCAATTTGATTTTATAAAAAAAAATTTTAATAAAAACTTAACATATGTTTTTCATCGGGGCAAAGAAACTTCTGCATTTACACTAAAACATTCCCTAAAAGAAAGAGTCACTTTTGCAGCCCATAAATAAACTGAATCTCTATTTAAGGACCATCCAGTTGTTCATTTGTCCCACCAAGACTTCCCCCATGTGGGTGGATGGACGATATTGCCCTTAATACCTAGATTGTCAAATTTACATAAAGAAAACAGTTCCTGGATATTTTTCCTTGAAGATCGCACAAGGATTCGACTGAATTTATTACTGAATGTCTTGGACAAACACGATCCACATAAGGTAAGTTAAACTGTGGTTTTCCCTACCCTACTAATTACACTACTAATACTACTACTAAGTAGGTAGGTATTTATATTATATAATTATTATATGAATTTTGTTAATTTTAGAAAAATTTCTATTTTTTACCGGGAATTAGGGTTTGTGAAAATTCTCGGGAATTTTCCCGTTCCCAGTGGAAATTTCCGGGGAAGATTTGCCGGCTACCTATTACTAGTCTGATCTACTAATACTTACTAGTAATTACATATAAGAATCGTTTTATAATCGAAGATATCTGATGATCAATTAAAAACGAGATACCGTAGATACACTATTTTTTGGAACTCGGATATATTTTTTGGAAATCGGTGTCATCAGTGAGGCCAACCTTGCGTTGGCCTCCACATGGTTAGACTGATATTTTGTCTACGAATTGCAAAACCTACTCGTAAATAATCGGTATAACTAACCGATTATTTACGATAATATTTTGTTAATAAATAAATATTGTACTTTGGTCAACCTCACTTATTTTTGTTAGTTTCTTATTTCATTGGTAAAATAACAGATAATAAATGTAGTAGACCAGCAAATCTAAGCATCGATTACCATTTAACGTGAAAAATCAATGCTGAGCGGACGAACAGTAATGAAGGTAATTATTATCTACTAATTGAATCCGCATTTGTGAAAATACAGTTTGGCGTATAAAAGTCTACAATAATTGCAACGAAAAATATAATTATAGGTAACGATAGATTTTACTATTACCCTTAAAACTCATGAATTATTCATTCCCCTTATGAAATTGAGATTTTGAAATCTAGTGGAAAATATGTTGCATTAATCTGCGTAATGTTACTGAATGCATATATGCAATTATATTAAAATAGTAAATTAAATACTAAATAAAACACCTCAATTTTTTATGCGGTATGCATAGTCTGTTATACAATCGCATAAGAGGCTATTTAGTAAAATATGTATATAATGTAAAATAAATATAGGAGTTTGAGTTCTGGAGTTGTTAGATAACATGGATAACTTTTAATTTCAGGAAATTTGGATTGGAAATGCACTACATGACAACGAAGCAACAATCATACATCATTTTGCTTTCTACGAAAATCCGAAGTATTTCAAATATCCAAATATAGCGTCAGGGTTTGCTGTTAGCGTAGCTTTACTTAAAAGGTAAAAGTGGTACAAGTCATCGTCATTAAATATTAATGAACGCCAAATAAATGAAAAATGTATTGACAAATTAATCAGAAATGCATAAAAAATTGTATTATACCTATAATATAAGTATAATCAATCTTTTTGATCCTTAAGCAGCGCTCAAAATAGATTATACTAAAATTCCAGTGTTGGCAAAATGAAATAGAAAAATAATTGATGCTTTTAAATAATACAAATTGCAATAATTATTATTTAAAATGTTAATAAAGTATACATCACATTATTATAAATGACTAAATAAAATTAAAATCATATTATATCAGGAATAGTGTGGCTGTCAGAGATGATATGAGACAAGATATGTTTCTCTGAAGGAGATGCCGAAAGTAACTGCTCCACGAAAGTCATCGCACCTTTCATCCCTGCACTCTGATGAACACAAAATAAGTGTGAAACCGGTCAGTGTCTGATCGTTGATCTTGATGAAAGATGTGGCGACTTTCGTGGAGATGCCGGAGTAATGCAACGCCATCTCCTTCAAATAAATAAGTAGGATTGTCCTCAAAGACAATAGAGGTCACTGTTTTAATAGTACCTGCTGAAAAGCAGATCGTTATCCGTCTGTCAATTAGAGAATAGTCAGATGGATAGTGGCACAAAACGGAAGAGGGCACCACTGTGTTTCTCACCACTACCAAGATAAGTTTCTGTTTCGTTTCATTTTGATATTTCTTATTACGATTTAAAAAAATATATAAGGTATACAGGGTGGGCAAATAAGAGAGAACGCCGGCTGTATCTCGGAAACCTCTTATCGGAGACTTTCCGGGAAAAAAATTTAATAGTAAATATGGCCAAGAGATGTCGCTGGAAATTATTTTCAAGTTCCTGAATTGACCGCTAGGGGGCATAACGTCCATGGCCAACTAGAAAAATGAACTTTTCTCGAAAATTTGCCTAATAAAGTAGTACCGGAAATAAGTAAATATTAATCTAGAGGAAATTTGAAACTTTTCTGTGCAACTCATTTTTTTCTATATTTTATTTCATTATTTTTTAAATAATGTGGTGGGGGGGGGGAGCGGGCGCCAAACTTTCTTTCATTTAAATGTTAATAACTCGGCTCAGGATAAACCGAATCTAACAAACTTAGTCTCATTAGAAAGAGCTTTTTTTTATGAATATTTAGACTCATGAAAGCTGGTTTTGTTACTTTTATTATAGCCGCTAGAGGGCGCTGTCTCCCAACATAACAAATATGGCGGATTTTCTAGAAAATTTCAAATGGCAAGGTATATTTATTGTCACATATTTAAATAAAGGATAACAATCCCTAAAATTCAGTGAAAACCGCAGCTTTCTATCTCATTCCCAGCGGAAGATATTACCAAAGAATTGCAACTGGAGATTTGTGATGTAGCCTGTATCCTTTGTGATGCACCTTAGCATTCAAAATGGACTCGTGATAGCCTATTATTAATAAAATATAAGAAAAAAAACTGTTGCGGAACTAAAAAGTCGTTAGTGCTTGTAATTTTTTCAAAAAATATGATATGAGATAAAAGTAAAAGTTTAAAAGTATAAAAAAATTTAAACAAATTAAACTGATGCGGCAAATGCTGACCTAAAATGACTGTAAATGTATTCTTTATGAAATATTGTGGTGGTCCTGCAAACGACTGATTTATTTGGGGACGGAGACGTGATGTTCAAGGGCCTCTCAAAAATGTTCAAAATATCGCTTATCGTTTTCAATACACAGTTCCAACCGTTCTTGGGTAGATGAAACTGCAGTTTTCACTTCTGGCACGGGAATACACCTTAATACGTTCGATCATCAGTTCCCTTGTGGCGGCAAGCCTCATTGCGTAAATTAGTTTTTTTAATCGCCCCCATAAATAAAAGTCCATACAGGTCAAATCTCGGGGATCTACAGAATAGATGTAATCAATTTAATTTTTAACTTGTTTAATATAATACCTAGCCGGGTTTCGTCTACTCAAGAACTCAAGAACAGTTGTAACTGTGTATTCAAAACGATGGGCGACATTTTGAACATTTGAGAGGACATTGAGCATCACGTCCCCAAATAAATCACTCGTTTTCAGGACCACCACATTATTTCATAAAGAATTCATTTACAAAGTCAGCTTTTGCCGCATCAGTTTAAATTTGTCTCAAATTTTTATAATTTTTACTTTTATCTCTTATTATATTTTTTGAAAAAATTACTAACTAATGAAGTGAAAAGCACTAACGACTTTTCAGTGTCGCAACAGTTTTTTTTTCTTATATTTTATTAATAATAGGCTATCACGAGTCGATTTTAAATGCTAAGGTGAAAGGCTACATCACAAATCTCCAGTTGCAATTTTTTTGGTAATATCTTCCGTTAGGAATGAGATAGAAAGCTGCGGTTTTCACTGAATTTTAGGGATTGTTGTTCTTTATTTAAATATGTGACAATAAATGTATCGTGCCATTTGAAATTTTCTAGAAAATCCGCTATATTTGTTATGTTAGCAGACAGCGCCCTCTAGCGGTTATAATAAAAGTAATAAAACCAGCTTTCATGACTCTAAATATGCATAAAAAAAAGTTCTTTCTAATGAGACTGAGTTTGTTAGATTCGGTTTATCCTGAGCCGAGTTATTAACATTTAAAGGAAAGAAAGTTTGGCGCCCCCCCACCACTTTATTTTAAAAGATAGAGAAAAATGAGTTGCACGAAAAAGTTTCAAATTTCCTCTAGATTAATATTTACTTATTTCCGGTACTACTTTATTAGGCAAATTTTCGAGAAAAGTTCATTTTTCTGGTTGACCATGAATGTTATGCCCCCTAGCGGTCATTTCAGAAACTTGAAAATAATTTCCAGCGACATCTCTTGGCTATATTTACTATGAAAATTTTTTCCGGAAATTCTCCGATAAGCGGTTTCCGAGATACAGCCGGCGTTCTCTCTTATTTGCTCACCCTGTACATCTATTATGATATATGATCAGAAATCACAGAGACCAATAATTAATTCCAACATAATTCAAGAAGTTTCTAACTACCTTCCACTTTCCAGTACTTAACTACGTAATATTTCAAAGGCAATGGTAGAACTTCAAAACCTGAACTACTTTCTCTGGAACTAATGCATAAAAATAGTACATATTGTTGTGATTCAAAATATGTATGTTGTAGTAATGATGTATTTCTTATGAGAATATATTTTAGAAGTTCACCTCAACTTAATTAAATTCGTTAACACATTTTTGGGAATAATGAACCTAATCTCCTGATTATTTTTGTTTTGAAGTTTGGTCATGAACTGGAGTAATTTGCACAATACCAACTAGTTTCGATCAGATATGTTACCAAATTATTAATAATTGGCCTTTGGAGGTTTTTTTAATATGAAGGAACATTAGAAAAAACTAATACTAATGCTAAAGAAACCAGAATTATCCCACTCTGTGCAACATTCGATTTTTCGTCCTGCAGCCTTCACAATTCGTGATAAATCAGCCCTTCTCCATGCTTGTTACATATTATAAGTATATTGATTCTAATAAAAGTGCTTTACTTTAAATAATCTTTTAATAACCAATGACTATGTTTAATTGAATAATTGTTTTAGTGAAAAATATGTCTGTAATGTTGACTACTTATTTTATTACCTACCATTATTTCTTAGGAACATATAAAAAATAACTTCCCCTATTTGCATGTTTACGTGTTAGTTAAATAATTTACATGAAATATTCTAAAGCTGATTTATAAAATAAATCCGAGATAAATAGTCCCTGTGTTCAATTAAAAATTGTTTTCTTTTTATATTTCTAACGCAGTTTTTGATACAATTACGCTTTTGGGTCGGTAATAGATTATTATAAATTATATTCGATATGACACTATGCTCTTTTTTTCTCTGAAATAGGCAGGATGACCTCCTGAAATTTTTCTATTTAAATTAACATTATGTATATCATGATCACTGAGTATAATGTATTTCTTTTGATACTTTACTACAGTACTTCTGGGAACATTGCAAAATATTTCTGGTTGCTGAACGTGTACTCAACATGTGTTTTTTAGATTGTCTGAACGAATAGAAGACAGTCCACCTACGTCTGACTTCAGCATAGATAGTTCCCACGAATTAGCTCTATTTGTTTGGAACAAAGGAGCGGGTCAGATGCTACAACATGAATCTGCATTATGTAATAGAGAAAAACCACAATGTGCCGCTTTTCCTTCGAAATTCCTAGCCTGTGTAAGTATCTGAAAGAGCGAGTTGGTGAATTAATTTGCCGGATTTTGAACCTTCATCAAATCATCGTTTATTTATGGCATCTCCTGATATAGGAACTTGATTAGACCTACATTGTACAGGGCTATAATGCACGTGAGGCGGGCAATGGATTTCCTGGCTTTATTATAAAATTATAGTTAGTATCATAGAATCTTTACTGAATAATTTAACAGTAATATTTTAGAAAAGTAACTGTAATAATGTGCGTAACTTATTTGTGGTGTAACTGTATGATTCATCGGTGATAATTTCTTTTGAGATTACACCATCTGTATCTGTAAAATAATAAAAACAAGAAACGAGATATTCAAAGTGTAGTATCAAGGCAAACTTCTAAAGACACTTCCAGAATTTTTTTTTTAATTTAAGTACACATTCAATTAAATAGGTATCTAAAATGAGCTACTTCTACTTCTTGGAATCATGGAAAATTGCTATTAAGATTTAAGATTGAAACAATCTTATTTTCATATAGTATATTTTTATACTGTGAAGTTTCATTTTTGGCATATTAGTTTGTAAAGAAGTAGATAATTATATTCAACTGATTTATAATTATACAGTTTCTTTTTTGTTTACCAAACATTTACTTTAAAGGTTTGTATTATTTTTACTTTTGTAAATATATTCCCTACATTTTGTTTACTTACTACACTTAACTCAGCATGAAAGTATACCGCAGAAGATGAAAGTACCTATACTGCAGATAATTCAATAATGTAAAAAAGATAGAGCATCATAGAAGACTCTCTTACACACAGACAAAATTGCCTACAAAATAGTATAATACTTAATCAAGAATGGTCTGTGGGAACTACTGCAATAGAGCACATGGTATAAGAGTGGGTGGTATAAGAATAATGGAAGAATACGGAATAAGTAGGCTCGAGGAGGGTTCCATAAAAAAAATAGACAGCGATTTTGGATGGATTTAATCTGAGAAAAAGTTAACAAACAGCAGTTTAACAAAATGAACAACCCTTTATGTCTTGAAAGGGGTTGGAATCCCTTTGGTGTGAAGATAACACTGATGTAGTTTTTTACACAACACCAAAACACTATACTGCACTCGACGCTCGTTTCGCTAACCAAGTTGGCATCATCTGGAGATGATTTAGTTTTAATTATCTGCAGATAATGCCAACTTGGTTGGCGAAACGCGCGTGGAGTGCAGTATAGTGTTTTGGTGTTGTGTGGAAAGCTACGTCAGTGTTAACCCTTTATGTATAAACAAAAATATTTTGTTCCTTCGTGCTCAACGAAAACATAAGATTGTGCCGCATTTCTAATTAAAACCTTCTTAACATCTAAGCTTCAATCCAAGGTGTACTCACTTGATAGCCACGTTGTGAATACTTACTATGACCTTAATCTATTAAGAAGCCAGATATTATTTATTAGAATTAACTCATTTTCAGGGTAATCCAATACCAAACAGTTCACTATATTTCGCAGTTAAAACTTGCGAGAGATACCGCAAAGATAGAATCCCAGTGATAAAGGATACCTGGGCCAAACACGCAGCGAGTATACATTTTTTTAGTAACGTAAAAGGTAGGTACTGGTTAACAAACATTATTTTCTACTGTAACTAAATTATGTATTGATGTTGGCGTAGACGAATCAGTGCCTACCATAGACTTAGACGTACCAAATACAAATCAAGGACACTGCGGTAAAACTATGGCTATTCTGAGATATATTGCTAAAGAAATAGCGAACAATACTAACATCCGATGGATTATTGTGGCAGATGATGACACCATATTGAGGCGAGTATAGATTATTAGAGTATAGAACTAATTCTGGATTAGATTATCGTGTTTCATTTTGGATATAAATTGGTCTTCCTCGGAGTTCCGTGTTCGATTTATTCAGTTTATTGCTCTGAAATTTTAAAACGAGTCCTCTTAATTGACCTGAGAAAATTGGCAGAGAAATCAGAGCATCAACTGAAATTTTAAACACATAACCTCAAATTTTACAATTCTTTTGTGCACATAGATAATTTTTAAACCGAACTAGAAAATTTTGGAATTTTTGGAAATGTTATCTTCATCTGATAGCTCGGGCGAAGAGTTTGCATATGTTTGTGCCTACAATAATAATTATTGTAAGTAAGCAAAACACAAAATAAAAAATTATGTTGCAAAATTATACCTATTATTACTTTATATTTGCTGATGGTTGTCCAGTATTAAATGCTTAATATTAAAATAAATTCTGTATTCATTCTCTTTTTTGTTTATTTAATGTAGAAAATACTTATACTGAATAATTACTCAGTGTGGTAATATTTACGAGTAATAAAGCTGGTAGGCTGCATATTGAAAGCATTTAAAATTAAAGTCAATCCATTACACTGTAATTTCTTCATTAGTATAAAGAGACGTAGTGTTAAAGAAAGCTAATCCTGAATCTTGAAAAGTCTTGTAAGACTGTTTTCAAAGTAAATGCTTGTTTTAGTCCTTTCTTTGTATAATAATATACGGCACTTGTACAGAAAACAAATAACTTTTTACTCTACTGCCTTTTCTATGTCTGAAAATTATTATTTTTTACATATTTAGATTGGACTCATTTAGCAATATGATATCATTTACTTATAAGAGTTCGACCCAGCAAACCCCATATCAATGTATTCTTTACAGAACGACCTACAGGGTGGTAGTGCAATTAAAAAAAAAAACAAGTTTGGTTTGCCGTGGTTTTTAAGAACACCGTATATAAAGTTCATTTGGTCAGAAATATTGTACTACTACACTATACTTAACTTTTTTCAAAAATTAAAAATAAATAAATTAAGAGGCATTTATAATCCTATATCTACATATCACGAAAATCCGTTCGGTTCTAGTAGTGGAGTAATTGTATGTATATCTTCAGATCTATGAAAAGAACGTGTGAAAGAAACTTCCACCGTTGGGAATTTTTCCAAAGCACATATAGATTTTTCGCCATTATGGTTGGATTATCAGTAAATAAAACAACCCTTGTCCTTGCAGTGTCTCGAGACTCCAACAGCTCCTTGCCTGCTACGACGACTCCGAGTCTGTAGCTCTAGGGGAGCGGTACGGCTACAACGTGCACTCTCCCCGAGGATATAACTACATCACTGGAGGCGGCGGCATGGTCTTCAGTGGGCCCTTGCTGAAAAGACTGGTCGAAAGGGGCGCTTGCGAGTGCCCCTCGCCCGACACTCCTGATGACATGTTCCTAGGGATCTGCGTCGCAGGACTGGGGATTAGCGTTACGCACTCGCCGTTTTTTCATCAGGTAATGAATTGTAGATTGCGCGGTTTTTGTTTTGGAGTTGATTATGTTAAGTGGTCGTGGGGTGTTTGGCGCCAAATGAATCGATAAATGGGTATCAAGATAAAAGAATCTCGATATGTAGTTTGAATATTTTTTTTAAACAAGTCGATTTGGAGCTTTATTAAAATAGTATTACAAAATTTGGCATGGTAAAATTAAAAAAAATTGTATGTACAATAGACGTAGATGCAGTATCATGTCTATAGATTCTTATAGAATTCAAATTAATACATTGGAAGAGCTGAAAAGAATTTATTATTCTTAATAGGGTTATAAAACTGCAAGTATTATATACCTACGAATACCAGCCATTTATCACGAAGTATTAAATGGTATTTTTTACCATGGAATAGTTTATAAAAATATAAAAATCTTTATTTTATATTATTTTAATTGGTTCGTTAAGTGCCAGCCAGTTTGTTTGTGTTTGTAACAAGTTTGTATTAGATTAAAATTTATTTGTTTATAATCATTTTCTGTACAAAATTATATTTTCCCAAAAAGGATATTTTATTTGGTATCTCAAAAATGCCTGCTTTCAACCAATCTCTTATATATAATTTTTATACCGTTTCAATTTTTCAATGTAATTTTTCTAAAAATATGATAAATAACAAACTTATACAAATCTCCAAAATATCCTAATCAAGGAATTTAGGTAAAAATGTATGTTTAAAATGTATGACGTTCAGTCGGTCCTTAAATACGTAAATAATAAATAAATACATAAAACGGTTTTTTATTAATAACTTACTGATTAATAATTAATATTATCTACTATTTAGTAACAAAAATAACCGATTAGAAGCCAAAGAAAGCCAAAAAAAATGTCGACTATTTATGAATTTCCTTGTAATTTTACCATATACTTTTTGTATTTGTAACATTTGTTATAATGGAATGTTTTTCCTAATAACCTTGTCTTATATATAATGACAATATTTTTTCATATGTGTCTTATTAGTTAACTATTCATAAGTGGTTTTTATAGGCAACTAATAGCCCTCTTTCAAAAGTTTTTTTAATACGAATAATTATCATTTCTTAATATGTGCTGTGCATATCTAAACTTTATTCTGTTATAGGCTCGACCAGAAGATTATGCTCCTGGATATCTGGAAGCCCAAACTGCTGTCTCTTTTCATAAACATTGGATGATAGATCCAATCAAGGTTTACAAAGAATGGTTCGAAGATATTGACATTAACACCAATACAAAATCTTTTAGTAGTATTCACAATGAATTATAGATATATATTTTTTAATGCAATGATATTTATATATATTTTAATGTTGTAGTATATTATTTATTATATTTCTATACTCTATATATTTTTAATAAATTATTTTTAGAAATTCGTCTTAATCTATATACCGTCGAACTTCTCCCAATGTGAGTGAGATATTTGTTTGATAGATTCCAACTGTTACCATCC
This sequence comes from Pogonocherus hispidulus, assembly GCA_963924545.1. NCBI lineage: Eukaryota > Metazoa > Arthropoda > Insecta > Coleoptera > Cerambycidae > Pogonocherus > Pogonocherus hispidulus. The sequence continues at coordinate 20,534,006 of OZ004696.1, forward strand.
AATTTTCTTCTTTAACACACCTGATCAAAATTCTTTACCTTTCGTCAGTAAATTTCAATCCCATGGGGTTGCGGACCATCCTTATTCCGTCCTATTCCTTCTTAGCATTTGCTTCACATCTGGAATAGTTTCTTCTCTTCTGCCATATTCTCGCCATATTTTCCCCTCCGCTTCATATAATTTTCCTAATTCCATTTTCAAAATATTTTTATGCAATTAGGTAACTCTTCCTTGTTCTTTATAGTATTTCTGATATAATGGTAATTTTACAGTAAAATATTACCCACTATAAGAAAATTATACTATATGAAATTATACTATATGGAAATTAAAACAATACTAGAAATGGGAGAAAATCGCTATCGCGATTTTCGTTCCCATTTCTAGCCCTACCGGGGGTCCAGGCCTGTGGCCTGGGGGTCACCCTTCGGGTGACAAATACATCTAAAATAATATTATTTTAAAGAAAATACATATTAAAGAAATTTTGTGATGATTATTACTTAATGATATTATTTAATATGTATTTTAAAGAAAATACATATTAAAGAAATTTTGTGATGATGTAATTATACTAAACGATTTTTCTTAATATTTTGATGAATTGTAAGGGTACTCTATTCTTGATGGTAAAACATCATAATTTTTTAAGTACTGAAAGTAGAATTTATTTTTAAGTAAACATTATTGTCAATTTTATCAATGGGACCAAAAATATTGTAGATATTTACTTTTGTAAGCTAAAATCAAGAATTTAACAGACTGCCAAAATGAACGAATTAATTCCAAACTTTACGTGCAAAAAGAATAAAAGCTATGGATAATGAAACACAATAACTAAATACTAATACTAATAAATAATTGGAATTAAAAAGTAAAAAAAAAAAAATTGCCTGCAGCGAGACTCGAACTCGCGAAATCAGCATTATAAAGTTTTGAATCCTACTACTTTCCCGTTGCGCTACCACACCTGTTATCAAATGTTTACCTTGAGACGTTTAAGTATGTAAACTGTACGTGTCAACCCGAAAAAATAATTTTTACCGATTTTCTCATTGGAAAAGCATTTCGCTTCAGTATTTTGATTATCAGAAATGTTTGGCAGTCAGTACTATTCATTCCGTTAGCAATATTTCTCGTAGGAAAATAACCTATCTGAAGTTTAATTAATTTGAAAGTTTTCGTCGGAGGTGCTTGTCTCGTTAGTGTAATCTCACATGGGCATATAAAATGAGATAGAAGTTGAGACGGATGCGACTCGAGATTTTGGAAGACGAAATAGACGTAGAAGGAGTGGACGTACGGTCTCGAAAAAAAATCTCAAAGGATTAGAGAAATTAAAAAACGGGTCTAGGGAGTACCGCAAAAAGTCGGCATTTCGGCGGGCGTGACGGGACAATTAGGCGCGAGGACAAACGCCGGTGCTAGCCGCATCTCTCTCGCCGAACGGCGATCGACGAAAATTTTGCAGAGGTTTTTTGAAAAGGCGTTTAAATTGGGAAAACGCGTAGGAAACGGGACGAAAATACCCCTACGCATTGGAGAAAGGTCGGGGGCGTCCTCCGGTGGTCCGCGGAGATCGTTCCGAGATCGCCCCACGGAGGAGATAGCTTTGAAACTTTGCGGATTCGGCGACGGAATTTAGAGGGAGACAGAATCGACGCGTTTTAATATATATGGATGTCTTATTTATCAATCTCCTAATACAGATTGAAAGATTACTTTATTCTCCATCACATTGAGCAATAAAATACAGAGAAAATGACTTTTGGGCAATTGAAATTAGTCAGAATCAAATTATTTTTTTAAACACCCTGTAATTAATAAAATATAAGATTACGCATAATCTGAAAGCTTGATGGCCCGCTTAACCATAGCCCAAAACTTATTACCATAACTTTACTTGTCAATCGATGACTAGTATTTCAATAAAGTACTACCAAATCAAATTTTTTCAAAAAAATTAAAATAACTAAAAACCATTAATTTCTCCTATAGGTTGTGCCACAATAAAAAACGTAGATATTAGCGTAGAAATTGAAAATGTAAGAAAATATAGAGTATTCCATTTAAAATAAGAAAGTTGATAGCCATTTCCGGTATAACCGGAAGTGCAAAAAAATGTAAATACCTACTTCAGATGAATAGAACTTTCTCGAAAATCCCCGTATGCAAATTTTCAAAGAAATATTGCAACGGGAAGTCCTTAATGAACGAGTTAGCTGAATCGCCCTGTATACTTTTTTATATTGATGTTTCGGGTGTTCTCTCCATTATTCTTCTTGTCATCAATAATTTAAATTTGTTAATATCAATTTTTATTTTCTTTTCTGCCCTAAACCTTAGTAGGTAATGTTTTCATTTTAAACGGAGTAAAAAGTTCTATGGCAGATTTTCAGATAAATAAACAAGTAGTTATACATTATTCTAAAAGTAAATTGTATCTCATTTCTAAGTTTTAAGCCATGAAATGAAATCACTCTAACTTCATTAACATAATCTTCCTGCGTTTCATCTACCAAGTAACGTTTATGGTAGCCAATTATTTTTCTTGGCAAGTTAAACATTTTGGGCTGCTAAGGATTAGTGGATGATGCCTACAGGCCATTTCCTAGTAATTAGTAATTCATAAACAGACCCTAAATATTGCCTGATACATTTATCAAGTATATAGCGGGTGATCCTCCAAGAATACAACATCCCTTCATTTCACATAAGTTTAATATTTTGAAATAATTTAATTGAAGTCACTGAAAAAAATTCACAGAAAAACAGGTATGCACTTTTTAGTACTTTTAAGTTTCTTGTTAAATTGGCACTAAATGTAAAATATTTTTATGGGTAGGTAGGTGTGTAACGCTAATAAGAGAAATATGTTCAAAATAACATAGGTACTCAAGACAAGGCCAATATGTCAGTCTCAAACTTCGTTGTAGCAACAAACTGGTAATTAATTAAAACCCGTACTTTTATGGCTTACTGTTGATAATGTCTGTTGGTATTATAAGTAGACCCTTAAAAGTATGCTAGTAAATTTGAGAAACCATTTTAGAAAATATAAAGGTTGGAATGGACCACTCATTTTTTACATGTTTGCAAGGGTTATTGAAGATAATATAAACAAAAAACAAGGAATTTGACTGCAACAAGGATTCCTCCTTAATTATTAAGTATTAGTAGTCTTCTCAAAAACTGACAACTCTAGAAATTATTACAAATATCATTCAAAGGAAATACATTAAAGGCATTGATCTGAATTAGGTACTATGAGCTTTTTGAAATATAATAATTTTCTATACTTCTATTGAGAACAATAAAATTCTGATTTTAGAATGATAATCGTTAGGAATTGTTCTAAATATTTTCCTGTTAAATAGTTTTCCTATATGTGACAAAACATTTTGATAATGTTTTCTATACAGCACTACAAAATCGATTTTTTTGAATATAACTTGAATAACCCCGCCTACAAATTTATAAATTAAACTATTTTCAAGTGACAGAGAGGTGAATCTAATGTTGCAAATTGCAGTGATACATTAAAAAATTTATATTTGATTCGTTCATGTATACTGAAATATCTGGAATTTTGTAAATAATTTTCAAAGAATGCGTAAAATAGTCTAGTTAAATGATGCAACCTGCTTTCTGACAATAAAAGAAAACCAATTATTATTCAAAAGCAATTGTCTAACCAACCACCACCGCATCTGAAGAGATGCGGTGGTGGTTGGTTAGACAATTTAAATTTAAATTATATATATTGTAAATTGATTCCCGAGTATCCCATTCGCTAATAATTAAAGCTGGCGAAGTGTCCGGCATTTCAAGGGCGGCGACAGCTCAAGGGCAACGACCGAGATATCGACATACAGCCGAGACATAAACGAGATACAGCCTCTTGCTTCGGAGGCAATAGCAGCGCATTGCATTCTCTTCCCAGTTACCCTGTAGGAAAACCTGTAAAAGAAAAATGTATTTAGTCAGAAACACATGTTTTCGAATTGTGCAGATAACGCACTCTAAGGCCATTCAAAACAATTGCCCTACTAGCAATTTGTTGATAGATGAGAAAAAGTTGTAGATCACACAACATTGCTCCAAAACATGCTCTACAACAAGAAGGTATGGGTTTCATCCGCTCCACGATATGTATTGCATCACTCGATCGCGACATCGCTGTCTTTTGATCTTGAAACGAAAACTCATAACTTGGTCCCACAGAAATAAAAACTATAGAATGGAGAAAGTATATTACCATTAATACGATTTCCGTGACTACAACATGGTTTCTCGAACCATGGTGAGGAGTTTGCGCATTGAGTAAATACTACATAAGTTACATATAAAGTCAGTTACTTACATATAAATTCCTAAAAACCTATAAACATATAAACTGGAAGCAAGTTACATACATATAAACTGCATTATCTGTTTTTCTTTTCTTGAAGTAAAAGTTAAAGAGTGGAGGAAGAAACTCGGTATACTATTGAGCTTCCATAAATATCGTGTCATTTCATGGTGTGTCGTTCGACGTTCCAAGGAAATTGCCTACTTCCGTCATCAAACGTGAACTGTGCAGAATCCAAACCGGACCGAATCCTTCATTTCCTATCACAAAATATCACAATACTTGTATAAGACTTTTTTATTCTATAATCTTCATTTCTATGCTTGGTTCCCATATACAAACATAAACATTTCCAATGTTAAAACAATTGTAAAAAAATCGACTAATGTCCGATCTGGACGAAAGACTCACTGTGGTAATGTCACTGAATTGTCTTTCATCTAAGCAAATTGAAGTGGAGTTTCTTACCGTTTGGATGTTACACATCCTGGAATTTGGAGGATAAAATAATTGCAAAGGCAAATTGTTAATCGTGACTATAAAAGTGTTATAAATCTCCGGGCGAGCGAACGAGATTTCGTTCGCTTACATTCGAACCTATTCAAAATAAAATTTTGTGCAATAAAAATGTGCAGGTTTCAGTCTGTTTTCAGTAATGTTTAAATTTTCCCTAATAAATTTTGCCAGCGTCATGTGCGCTATTATAATTTTCCTATTGGTCTAGGAATATGTTCCATTCAAAACGAACAAGAAAATTCACTCGAAAATTTATAATTTGTTATAGTCATGATTTGTGCATGTATAGGAAAAATACAATGCTTCAGTACGTTTGCAGTAATGTTGAAATTTCTCTGAATGGATTTTCTCAGCGTCATGTGTGCTATTTTTAACTACTTGGTCCAGTCAATACGAACGAGAAAATTGACTCGAAAATTAATAATTTTTTATAGAGACGCGATTTGTGAATGATTCGGAAAATGTGCAACATTTCAGTCTGTTTCAGTAATCATAAAATTTTTCCAAATAAATTTTTTCAACGTCATATGCGCTAATTTATTTTCGTGGTCTATTGAATATGTTCCAGTCAAAACGAACAAGAAAGTTCACTCGGAAATTTATAATTTTTTATACATGAACGTCTATTTTTGGAACATGAACATCAAATTTCTGATTTAATATCTCATAGAAAGAGGACCAAGCTTCATCGACATCAGTGAAATCCTTAAGAATACTCCAATCTGTATATCATCATATAAAATGGGGTAATTAGCTTTGCAAAAATTGTAACTATTAGAAAAATTTGCTACAATTTGCTACTCTCATTCGATTTTTTTAGGTTAAGAGTGACCTCTAGAGCCGATGGCTTTGAGTAAGATATCGACGCATCTATTTACTGAACACTCAGTGTGGGATAAGATACGATCAAGAATTCTGTTAATGCTGATTGCTTGTGATTTCCGCTGCACATACTCGATAAACAACCATTTCGGATGTACTGGAATAAATACAATTCATCTTACTATGATGCGTACGCCTATGGCCCGCCGGAGATGACGGCCAGCTTTAGATACTAATAATATAAATGCATAATTTGTTCATTAAGAACACAAATACCTAAAAAAACGTAAAACTTTAATCACAATTCCCAAATTTAAATGTTATAACTAGGGTATATTTAATTCAAATTTAACACACAATTCAAAAACTACATAAAATGTTAACACAGAATAAAACTGTTTGTAGTGGCAAGATACAGTGAAATACACCGTAGTGCCCTCTTTGGATCTTTGCTACTACCTGTCTGACAATTATTGTCTAATGTTGACATCCATGGAGATGTTGATGTAATGCAACGCCAGTCGGAGCATATTGGCCGTGGAGTAGTTGTTTTCGGCATCTCCAAATAAATACAGAATAAAACTTTTGTTTATTTATAAAATGCAAACTTGAAGCAAAAAAACTGTTGCATCCTCGAAGGATTATCGTGTACTTTCATGGGATGCGCTGCAGTAATAAGAAAATTAACTTATTTATAAAGCTCTAAACTCACTCCGACGTTTAACAAATCAGTAAAAAGAAACCTATCCAATTTAGTATCTTGCATTTGTAATAATCCAATTATCATTTCCAATGAAAAATTCACACAACAAAATGTAAATTATGGGAATTTCGTAAATAATTCTGTTAGCTCAAATAGGGTCAACATTTCGGGCATAGAAATCAATAGCACACTCCTTTTTGGAATCGTGATCGGATTAATAGACCGTTGTAAAATCACAGAGCTGCCCTTTTCACCTACTTGAATTTAATATTAATGGCCAATTTACATATGCAATGAATCAGTGCTCCCCAATCCAACTTTGTAGAAAAAACTATTTTAATGTAGAAATGGTTGGCAAACATCTGTTGTGTGTTTTATTTACATTGACAAAACTGTATTTAGCTTTCGCAGAAAATGGGTAAGTATGCCATACAGACTTAAACTAAATTAAATAGATTATCCTCAACTTCGAGTTTGCAACATTTTATTTACTTCTAAGACTTAATACTAAAGCTGTTTATTTGACCATTTTTCGTTCACAGCTTTTTATTTAGACATTCAAACATTCCTAGAATGTTTTAAATATCTATTTGCTACTTTCGATTTTCGATACATAAAATTTACAGAAAATCCGTTATACCAATACTGTGTGAGGCTAACCACGTCATACCTTTTCAAAATCAGTTTACATCTTCTTGTTCCCCTTAGCTTTCACTAAAATTGGTGGGATATTTATTGTAAATAAAAAAATCAAATACGATATTATAGAACAATGAAAACACGCTTCTATGTATTTTACCACTATATATTTTTGTTTATACAAAAATTTTGTGACTGCAGTTTCGACTTACAAAGTCATTTTCAAACAGTGATTCAAAATAGAATGAATTACAACCGGCAAAATGTCTATATATATAACTACTATCAGGTAAGAAAAGAGACAGTATTTTATGGCATATTTTACAATTTTTGGGAACTTAACTATGAATATAATAAAACAATTTATATAGTATTTTTACAGGGTTTAACAGATGTAAATAAGGGTGAGTAAATCAGATCTAACTGGTCGTTTAACAAATTGAAATTATTATTACTATGGTATTTGTGAATTTCTAGGGATTCTAGTATATCTAATTTACGGCCTTTAGTGGAGTAGTGTAGGATTTCTATGGTGTTTAATTCGGGAAACTTATGATTATTTTCTATACAGTGACTAGCAAAAGAGGAGTCATTTTTTTGTAATCTGAATGAACGAAAATGTTCAAGGTAACGAGTTCTAAAGTTCCTACCACTCTGTCCAATATAGACGCTATTACACTCTGTACATTTTATCTTATAAACTCCAGATTTATTATATTTGTCGGTTACATCTTTGGCATTATATAGGATATTTGAAAGCTTATGTTGCGGTTTAAAGGCAATTTTAATATTTTGCTTAGATAGGATATTGGCTATTTTCTCTGATAATTCTCCACAGTATGTTAATGTTGCGTAGGTATGTTTATCTGTTTGTTCTGTTGTAGGATATATTAATTGGAAAGTGTATTTTTTAAGTTTTTTTCCGATAAATTTTCTAATAGAATGTTGAGAAAAGTTATTTCTAATTCCAATATCTTCAATAATACGTAATTCCTTCTCTCGATCTAAATCTGATAAAGGCAAGGTAAAAGCTCTATGTATCATTGAATTATAGGCCGCCATTTTATGTTGATACGGATGAAAGGAGTCATTAGAAATTGTAATACCAGTGAATGTTGGTTTACGGAATACTGAAAAGGTGCATAAGTTGTTAACATGAGAAATAGAGAGGTCCAAGAAATTAATTTTGTTGTTTTCTTCTGTCTCTAAAGTAAATTGTATTTTGGGGTGTATGCTATTTATATAATTCAGAAAATTGTTTAACTGTCTGTTAGTACCTTTAAAACATGCTAGAATTCGTTCTCTATATGGGACATGAAAATATCTGCCAAAAGAGGACTAAGTGGAGATCCCATTGGTAATCCAGAGTTTTGCATATAAAATTTATTATTGAACTGAAAGTATGGTTGAGATAGACAAGTCTCAAAGGCTAAAATTATTTCATTAGAAAGTATCAACATAAAAAGTATCAACATAAAATGGCGGCCTATAATTCAATGATACATAGAGCTTTTACCTTGCCTTTATCAGATTTAGATCGAGAGAAGGAATTACGTATTATTGAAGATATTGGAATTAGAAATAACTTTTCTCAACATTCTATTAGAAAACTTATCGGAAAAAAACTTAAAAAATACATTTTCCAATTAATATATCTTACAACAGAACAAACAGATAAACATACCTACGCAACATTAACATACTGTGGAGAATTATCAGAGAAAATAGCCAATATCCTATCTAAGCAAAATATTAAAATTGCCTTTAAACCGCAACATAAGCTTTCAAATATCCTATATAATGCCAAAGATGTAACCGACAAATATAATAAATCTGGAGTTTATAAGATAAAATGTACAGAGTGTAATAGCGTCTATATTGGACAGAGTGGTAGGAACTTTAGAACTCGTTACCTTGAACATTTTTCGTTCATTCAGATTACAAAAAAAATGACTCCTCTTTTGCTAGTCACTGTATAGAAAATAATCATAAGTTTCCCGAATTAAACACCATAGAAATCCTACACTACTCCACTAAAGGCCGTAAATTAGATATACTAGAATCCCTAGAAATTCACAAATACCATAGTAATAATAATTTCAATTTGTTAAACGACCAGTTAGATCTGATTTACTCACCCTTATTTACATCTGTTAAACCCTGTAAAAATACTATATAAATTGTTTTATTATATTCATAGTTAAGTTCCCAAAAATTGTAAAATATGCCTTAAAATACTGTCTCTTTTCTTACCTGATAGTAGTTATATATATAGACATTTTGCCGGTTGTAATTCATTCTATTTTGAATCACTGTTTGAAAATGACTTTGTAAGTCGAAACTGCAGTCACAAAATTTTTGTAAAAACAAAAATATATAGTGGTAAAATACATAGAAGCGTGTTTTCATTGTTCTACAAGATGTTAAATTACCACATAGTAACGGCTTCCTCAATTAATTTTTTCAAATACGATATTACATTCTAGCGTGTCCTACCTGTTTTCTGAGATTTTTTAATAAAGACCGAGTAACTATCTCGGAATTTCTAAACCAGTGAACATGAAGAAGCATTGTAATAAATGAGTACATTGTAATATATGAGTACATACGCATGATTTATTCTCTGGACCAAATCCTTTTAAATATTAATGGACCAGCCTCCACATTAAAAAATAAAAAAAATCGGACGTAACCTTCAATGCGCTCTTACAAAAATATAGTTAAAAATGAAACACACTACTTTTTTATAATACCTTATTTTCGGGGAAAATTACTCCGTCTCCTCCCTTGATCCTTAGATCCTTATATTAGATCCTTCCCTAAGTTGGCATTTTATATTTAAATAGAAGCTCGAACTTCATTTTTGAATAAGAATAAACGCTAAAAGGAATTAATTATGTGGGCTTCTGCAAGTCCTTGTAGCGAACTATCAAAATAATTCATTATTTTGATAACGGGTTAGGCAGAATAAAGTATCTATGTACTGGTATTCATTAATGGTTAAACTTTAATGAAAAACTGAAACAAAATGTTTTTAAGTAAATACGGCATTTCATTCATTAATTTATTTTATGATTATCACATCAGTCAAATGACCTCCGCCTCACTGCTGGCACTCCTGAAGTCTACTTTTGCATCACTCCCTGCAACATTTCAATTGGGATAGCGTTAATCTCGGTTCGAATATTATGCTTCAGTTGTTCTAAAGATCGAGGTCGATTAGCGAATACTTTTAACTTTAGATAGCCCCATAAGAAAAAAATCACAAGCTGACAGACCGGTGACCGTGCAGGCCACGCGACATCCCCAAATTTTGATTGGATTATTATCCCAAAATATTGGACCAACGCTCCATTTTTACTATTAAACTGACGTTTCTCGCGAACAGTTTGGCAACTGTCATAAATTGCCATGTATCGGGAACACATAGTGATTTGATTTGAATTTAGATCTTTTTACATTATTGAATAAATCCATTTCAAAAATGGAGACGTCACTCTGCCTAACCCTGTATAATAATATCTATTATTCTTTCAATTTTAGAGTCGAAGGCGATTTAATGAAAGCTGAAGAAAGGAATTTACAGTTACTTATTCAAGAAATAATGATTAAATCATTAGAGCCGTACGAATGTATAGTAATCATGGCCGATCCAACGTATATTGAATTATTTAAAAAGTCTTGGTTCACGAGATTTGGTGCCGAGATTTCTTTCATTGTGGTTAGTACTCTTTTGTTATCAAGGAACTATACGGAGTTATAAATGAAACAGTTGTTGCAAGGAGAATATCTTTCGCAGATCAAAGTTATATAAAAGTGTAGACCGCAATCTAACCGCAAAAATGTAACTTCTAAAATTTACTCTGTTTCTTACTAGATTTACATCAAAGAATCTGAAGACTTATTATCTCCTTACAATGAGACTCAAGAATCTTTACTTATAGCGAAACGAGTAGGTTGCCAATTATATATTATTTTAATTGCTAATGGAATTCAAGTAACTAGATTCTTGCGATTTGGAGACAGGTAAATATATTGACAATCTTCCTATAATTTTTATAGGGAGATTTTCAATTTAATATTCTAACAATGTGCATAAATTTTTTCAAGAGAAATTCGATATTTGAACTCGAATAAAATCGTGAACAAATGAAAAATGTCATACTGTGTTTAAAAAATCAGTTATTTTAATCATAAAAATATTATAAGTGCAATACCATTGTATTGCACTTATAATAGTATATACAGTTTCAGTTTCCGAAAAATGTCAAACAAGTGTCATCACAAATTTTGACTATTTAAAAGTCAGCATACGTTTCTTGTAAGCTAAAAATAATATAAGTAGATCAAATGATATCAGAAAATCAATATTTCTGCTTGTCTGCTTGTCTGCTATTTGATATCCTTTTATATTTTTTGGAAATTTCAAATTGGGTTGACAGAATTTTTTGAGACTTTCTTGTTTGATCAGAGTAATTATCCAATATTTATTTCCCTCATGATCACTTTCTGTCTCACAGAAAATAATTTTAATATGTAATAATAATAATAATAATAATAATAATAATAATAATAATAATAATAATAATAATAATAATAATAATAATAATGTAATAATGATAGTAATAATATATGATAATAATAAAATAATAACGAAATATACCTTCTCTTCGAAAAACGCAGACTCCATCCAAAACATACTGTGAAGCTTGTGGTGCTGATAATAGGAGCCCTCGGTGAAGCAAGAGATACATTGCTTTCGGAACTGAAGATCTTGTATGATCTTCAGTTCACTACGTCTTCTCAGAGCATACGATTTCCGGACTCAGTAGTTATTCACCCCACGGACGTGGGGAATAGCTACTGATAACCATCAGGGGGCCGACCTGAAAATCAGAGCCAGGGAACTGATCGACTGGATATTAACAAAAAAAAAAAAAGAAATAATAATAGTATATAATAATATATATAGTATAGTATATAGTATAATAATAATAATAATAATAATACATCATCTGTATCATTGTTTGCAAAAGTTAGTTTTCATGGTACAAGCCCCATATACGTCATTTTCAGAGAAAATTAATAAACCTATACGTTTTTTGAACAAAACTGTTTGTTTTCAGGTATATATTGAAATATATTAACAAAAGAATATTTCACTGTTGATATAGGTACTTATTTAAATCTAACTAGGAAAATATTATTCTTTAGTGCAACTATGGCAAATTAATTTGTAAACGTCATACATATTTTTTACTTTAAAATAACTTTTAGAGCAATCTTAATATCCAGAACATATATAAATGCAACTGCTGAAATTGTTATTAATTTGTGTTTTCGTTATTATTATAATTTTATTTATTTATTTATTTATTTATTTATTTATTTATTTATTGTAACACACCATTCAACAGGCCTAACGGCCCAGTACTAGAATGGGAAAATAAGTTTACAATAATATAACAAAACTATGAATATAATTAACATAATCAACATAATACACAAAGAAATATAAAAACACTAAAACAAAATATTAACAAAACCTATCAAATAAAATTACAATATTACACAAGTATAGCAAATAATGAGTAACAAAATAAAGTAAGGCCAACATTGACTTAAAAGAAATGTTTACAAATTTAACCTTTTTATAAAAGAAAGGGAACAAGAAAAAATATCGAAGTATGAATTATTATAGATATTACAGATGTTGCTTAAAGGAGAAAATTTTCTGATGTTTGTCCGTGGAGTTGGCAAAATAAAATAAATTTGAATGGCGAGAGGCCGTTCTGGGAACATGAAAGTTAAGCATGCTTACAATTTCAGCGCAGTTAATATGATTATGAAGTAATTTAAAAAGAAAAATTAGGCAAGCAATGTTACGTGTTTCTATTAACGGAATAAGCGAAAATCTATCGAGAAGTTGAGGATGAGGAAAACCAATAGGTGGATATACTCCATCTGAATGAAAGGCAGCAAGTTTAAGAAAACTGCGCTGGACTCTCTCAAGACTGTCAATATAAAATTGAATAATTAGGAGACCACATAATTGAGGCATATTCAGCTTTAGAACGAACTAGAGAAATATACAATGTTTTAAGACAAGTTTCATTTGTAAAATTGCGCGTGTTCCTAATAACATATCCAAGAGTTTTATACGCCTTGGCAGTTGTGTTTAACATATGTTTATTAAAACTTAACTTTCTGTCAAATGTAATACCAAGGTCACAAAAGGTTTCAGGTCTAGAAAAGATGTTATTAACAATAGAATAATTGAAATTTATGGTGTTTAGTTTTGTAGAAAATGACATAACATTACATTTCTCTGAATTCAAGTGTAGATTATTTAGTATGCACCATTCATTAATAATATTTAAATTCTACTGCAAATGTTCGCAGTCTTGTAAATTTAAGATTCTAGTAAAAATCTTCAAATCATCAGCATATAGTAGACATTTAACTGTTAACCGATTAACTATGTCATTAATAAATAATGTAAATAAAAGAAGCCCAAGAATCGAACCCTGTGCCTGTGGAACACCAGATGTAGCACATACCTCGCTAGACTTATAACCACGGTACACCACACACTGAACTCTATTGCAAACTGAACTCTACTGCAATATATCTATAATATTTTTAACATTTAAAATATTTAATAAAAGTTAACAATTATTGTTAACTGAATATTATATTCATGTAGAAATAACAGAAAAAACCGGAAGAATTGTTAAAATTATGTGGTGACATTTTTAAAATACGTAATTACGCACTAGGTAATACCAGCATTATCTTAAAAGTATAATTATTTCTATTTATTTGAAAATGCCTAATTTCGTACAATGAGAATAAAATAGGTATGAATTATTTGGGTTATTACAGTGTGTTATTATTTGTTCCATATTTTTGAAGATTCCGAGTTCTAAGTACCCTTTCAAAGTATATACTCCTCTACGACAATCGACTGTTCGATGAAAAATTATTTTATTTATGGCGAAGGATAATTAACGTGGTTTTCATCAGAAGATTTGAGGGTAGAAGTTCGACAAGTGAAAAAAAGGCATCGCCATGGTTTGAACTATCAACTGTACCATTTCCTGCGCAAATAAATAAAGTTTTAATCCCAAAGAGATTAGATATTTGGGCACAGTCGAAATTTAGGAAAGGTAAGTATTTAAAATATATTTCAGGATTCTCAATTCTAAGTATATAACATATTATATCTTATCGCACGCAATCGGGACGCTGAAATCACAATCATAAGTTTATAGTGAATATAGTTAATATATTTATTAATGAGTAGGTACTCAGATTATATGTATTGGAGTGAGTATCGCCTTATCCTTACCATAGATCCTAGCATAATTCTAATATGATTATACACTGCATCGTAAAATTAACCTATAACTATTATTATACTATATAAATGTTGTATACTTATTTTGTGTCTCTTATCCAAAGCTCGCAGATGTTTACAATATTGGCAACTGAAGTGCCCGATATCCGTCATTGTTTACTTTAAAAAAATTTAAGGTAAACTATGCTAAACATGTAAGTTGATTTATATTTACCACCATTTGTTCACGAGACATATTTCACCACAGTTACTTATTGTATAATGAATGTTGTTTAAGCAAATGAAAATAAAATGGAAAGAGAATTATTTTTCAATTCGAGAAATACAGAATAATAACAGAAATTATACAAATTATTTGATACCTTGACTAATGCACCGCTCCTAACTGTTATCGGAAAATCATTATTATACCTAAATACAATTTGCACAAAATTTTGGACGACCAATTTGTGAATACCTAGATAGGAATGAAAAAAAATCTTTAGGATTCCTTGAGCCTTAAGAACTAGCTTAGCAAGTTGACGGAATACAAGATCTACATACCATCACAAGACAAAAAAATAGAAAACTCGGAAAGGCCATCAATAGGGAATGTTTTCAATAACGATTGTAGTATGA
The DNA here is from genome assembly GCA_963924545.1 of Pogonocherus hispidulus. Lineage (NCBI taxonomy): Eukaryota > Metazoa > Arthropoda > Insecta > Coleoptera > Cerambycidae > Pogonocherus > Pogonocherus hispidulus. The sequence goes on from OZ004696.1 coordinate 20,549,015, forward strand.
AAACCGACTCGATACTTCAAAAAATTAACTGGTGGGTCTGTTATGGTGTGGAGAGCAGTAGTCAGCATAAAAATCGGTGGTACTCCATAGGAATTCCTCGATATATTAGCTATCGCGTAATTCCTATGGAGTACCACCAATTTATGAACGAACATTATGTTATACCAATAAAGACACCTTTTTTTTATTAAAACACGTGTATCGTAGCTGAAGAAAATAAAAATTATATTATTTTAAAGCAGTCGAAACTGTAATAGGAGCTTGGCCAGCAAATAGCCCTTTCTAATGTTTTATCTAACACGAGAAGTCAGTGAATGATATAAGGCTGTATATACTACCCTTACCCTTCAACAAATGTTATTAGAACACAATGCGGCTATACCTACATGTTAATAACCACAGTTGTTTAATTAATAATAAAAAATAAGAAGAAAAACGCAGATATTACTTTTCATATAGATACTTTGTCTTCTAGTACATTTAATAAATTGGTTAAATTGGGATTAATTGCTGCACCATCGAAATTGGTATAATTTAATATCACATTTAACAACTTAAATATTTTCAAAATTGAAAGTTGGATGAAAAACCAACTGTTATATTTTTAGTTATTTAGGTATATAGTTTTTTTCTAGGTAGGTATGCAAGGTGATAACCATTCCACTACTGCGATCTTGGATGCTTGTTTAAAAGATAAACCAGTTGTGTTGACTTTACTTAAGTTTTGGTATAGTAACTAGCAACTAATTCAATAAGGTCTAACAAATGTTTTATTTAGTGTTTGAATTGCTGCAATTTTGATGCTGTATATTCAATTTCTATGCAACTAGTAGTATAAATCTAACAAAATTTATATCACCTAATTACCGCATCAAAATTTTAGAAACTATACAGGGTGACCCATTAAGAATGGAAACACTCGCGTACAAAATTTGTTTATGAAACGATTTGAACCGGATTTTTTTCAAAAGATGGATCTCTAAAAGCTCTATGTTGATGCAAAATTTGAAGACGAAATTTGGATTTTCAAGGCCTACTGCGATTTTTTTTAAGTGAAAAATAGCAAAATTTTGTTAGCGATTTTTTTATAAAAAATCTGACTACACCACTGGATTTAGGAGCCCCTTGAATACATTTATCCCAATTTTTGTGAAAAAAGTTTGTTCTTAAAAAAGTTATGACAATATCGGCACCACCAGTGTTTGCCTTTGTCGGTGAACCTATTCTTTTATAAAAATCGAATAGAACCCAAAGAGAAACAAAATTAAACAGTATAAACACTTGTGTAATTTTTAATAAGAACCATAAAAACCAATATACACAAAATAACCAACAATTACTCTAATATACAACATAATAGGTAGTCTAATAATAACAACAATTGATAGGTAAGTTCGTCAAATTATTATTATTTTGTGGTTATTATGCCAAAACTTATAATATTACCTTCTTAGATAAAAAATAACTACATTATAATTTTTGATTCAAAAAGTGTGAATCAATTTGACAGACTGCTTTTTCATTTTTAAAAATGTAATTTTCTAATAATTACTTTTTTGTATCAATTGTTGTTTACATTAGAGTAATTGTTGGTTATTTTGTATATACTGGTTTTTATGGTTCTTATTAATAATTAAGTGTTTAAGTTGTTTAATTTTGTTTCTCTTTGGGTTCTATTCGATTTTTATAAAAGAATAGGTTCACCGACAAGCCGATATTGTCATAACTTTTTTAAGAACAAACTTTTTTTCACAAAAATTGGTACAAATGTATTCAAGGGGCTACTAAATCCGGTGGTGTAGTCAGATTTTTTATAAAAAAATCGCTAACAAGATTTTGCTATTTTTCACTTAAAAAAAATTCGTAGTAGGCCTTGAAAATCCAAATTTCGTCTTCTAATTTTACATCAACATAGAGCTTTTGGAGATATATCTTTTGAAAAAAATCCGGTTTAAATCGGTTCATAAACAACTTTTGTACGCGAGTGTTTCCATTCTTAATGGGTCACCCTGTATGTGTAGTGCAAATTTCTCCTTGTATAAATATTTCAGGAACAGATTTATTTCGAGATAAAACTTTAGATTTGAACAACCAGACAGTTAAAATAGTGGCATTTCCTCATTTACCTGGAACAGCAAAAACAAATCTAACATCCATTAAGACTGTGCGAGCACTTTTAAGTCTAAACGACAACCAGACTGACAATTATTCTGGAACTGAAATTGAGGTAAATTTATCAAATTTGGTACTAGATTAAATACACCCTCATTGGGGTTAAATAACACCCTCCTAATCATTGGGTACACCCTACCCAATGATTGCAATCTATCCTACCTATATTACTTATATTAGGAGTAGACAATGAACGCCTATATTTATTTGCTTATTTTTATTAAGCTGTTAAAGATAACTAGAGAAAAAGAGGGTATGCAAATTGTATCAACGAATCTGAAGCAGAAATTTATATACAACACTATTCAGATTTAACAGATGTCACTAAAGTAACATCTGTTGATGTAGTGACATCAACAGAGATCACTAAAAAATAATTTGAACGTTCGAGTATTTTTTGGTACAGCTAAGCGAAAATATTGAGGACAATATAAACATTTTCCGCGCTGAAAGTATGTTTTTAACTTTCCGGAGCAAATTGTAAGTTGTCGGGTTAAATGAACAACATGTTACCTATCACAACAAAAATATAAACTTCAAGTAAAAAATTATGAACCGTGGCACAACTTCAAAGGCATTTGTCCCAACAATTACATACACTATTAAAATAGACGTTAACAATATTTTACAACAATATTTCATACTTTATACCTAAATAGAATTTAATAATTAAGATTCTAGTACAAATATTCCAGAGCGCATAGCTGTAATAGCATTGATTACCACCGTAGGTATAACTTCCAAGCCTGTAGTAATATTCAGGTTATTTTAGTAGTAAATAAGGACAAGTTTCAATAGTGACTATAGAAGCAGAAACAACTATCAATTTGAATAATTGTATTAACCCATTAAGTCATAATGGGTCAAATTAAGTCATAATGATATTGACTCCAGTAAGTCATAAAATTGCTTTTGAAAAAATATAGAGTATCCAGGAATATTAAACCAGGAATATTGAGGAAAAAGTAACACAACCAATTCCTGACATAAAAATATGTGTAAAAAGATTATAGTTTTGCTCTTAAAATGTATATTTGCCAGTGGTACATACGATTTGGTGTTTTTTTTCTTTCTTTGTTCGTCAAAATATTTGTTTCAAATTTGGAGTGAATGCATTAAATAAAATTTTATACATTAGTGATTCGACTTTTTTTTACTACAAATTAGATGGTAAAGCAGAAATTTATAAAAACATAGATTTGCGATATTCTAAATCTATATGTAATGAATATATGACAGAATAGTTTATATAACTTGGCGAGTTTTTTAATTACAAATTTATATATTCCGACAATGTAAGGGGAAATCACATAAGGAAATCTTCCTTTCAATTGGCTCCTCGCCTCATTGGACAATGCGTAATTCTCATGAAACCATAACTGGACAGCTCTTATGCGGAAATTTGAATTTTATGAATATAGAATTAACATATTATAATATTATAACTAATACAACTAATACCAGGTTAGTAGTAGCGGTCTGAAAACGAATAGATTAAATAAATCCATAACCCCACTCTGGTGGTACCCTGATTTATCACTTTTAAATTAGACCCACCAATATCCACTGACCGTGGTCATGACCTGGGATGGTTTGGGACCGAACGGGATTATTCACCCTCACCATTGTTGTAGGCCTGGACTGCCTCGTAGAAGTGGACCCCATCCTTCACCAACCCCGATCACAAAAAGTGATAGGTGTGGGCGATTCGTGGGGTCTCCTCCTGTCCTGGCTCTACCCTGCAGGGTGGGTAGGATCTTCTGGCGCTCTTCTGTCTTGTCTTCTTTCTTCGCCTGCATGTCTAACCCACCGGGGGTAGTCTGTCTCAGACGGGGGCGCAAGTGCCGCTCTCGTCTAGGGTGGTGGTTTGGGGTAGGTCAGGAGTAACTGTGTAGCCGGGGATGCACCTCTAAAAGAGCCAACTGGCCCTTTAGCTTTATGTAAGGTAAGGGAAGGGTACTCGAACTGAGCCCGCGACCACTGTCGGCGGTCGCGGCTTCGAGGGGAGGTCTACGGGTCGTTTTTTAGTCGCTTCGTAGCCCTCTACGCTTGTTTCAGGTGGAAAATTAGACCCTATGTCTAAAATTAAGGAAAGTAAATGTTGCTTTTAAGGCCGTGTACAAATTATCTGTTTTTACCAGAAAATTAGGGTCATTTATATACAGTTCATCATTTTTCCATACCTATATTCGCATTTTTTTAAATAAAAATTATACCCGCAAAGCACAAATTATTTAGTAAGCAAGTACTGACTTGTTTACTTGCTTTATTAGTATTGACTGATATTTATCCAAACTTCTAGAAGAATGAATACTTCTAGAAGTTCTTCTACAGTTCTCGGAATTATAGAAATCTCAAACGATCAGTATAAAGGATTTATTATTTATTTATGTTTACATGATGCAAAAACATGGAATGCAAACAAGAGTTTCTGTGAAATGAGAACATGCTTGATATCGTTAACAAAATAGGCGATAAATGTTCACCTAACCAGCCATTCAATTAAAATATTCATTATGCATTTGTTCTTTTCGATTCAATGATTTATGATAATTAACAGACACGATATGGTGTTTTTGTACCATAAGCGACTTTCTACAAAACTTATTTAATGCAGTATACAATACGGACCCACATTAAATACTTTAAAATACTTGAAATGATATTTCTATGATTCTGGAATGAATACCCCAATCACTTAACTATTGCCCTAGCATTGGGTATACAAACACATAGGAACGTAACTAACTCTAATGCATTATTGCACATCTCTTTCAGATTATACAAACAGTTGCTAAGGCAATGAATTTCAGATGCGAAATTTACGAGCCTGAAAACGCCGACGTGGAATTGTGGGGCCGAAAAGTAGCCGGAGGAATTTATACAGGAATAATAGGAGACATGGTCAATGCTCGTGCCGATATCGCACTGGGAGATTTATACTACACTCCGTATTTATTGGAATTAATGGACTTGAGCGCGCCGTATAATACGGAATGTTTGACTTTCCTAACACCGGAATCGTTAACTGACAATTCTTGGAAGACACTCATTTTACCTTTCAAGTAAGAACGAATAACTTTATCTAGAAGATCGGCTCTACGCTCTACCGTAAAACGGACACCACGTGAAAGGACATTGTTACCACTTCTAACCTAACCAAAAAAAAATTATTATTTTGCTTGACAAAAATTAAGAAGAACATAGTCGACTACACTACTTAGGAAATTGTGTTATATTATAAAACCACTGAAAAAAAAAACAGCAAACAACGCGTTGCACAATTTGGTTAATACAAAATTTCAGGAGAAATTTCATATATTTTCAATTGGTGTCTGCGCACGACCAATAGTCTCAGTTTGGGAACTTTAATTTGCCACTTAGATACGGTTCAATGCCGTCGTACAATTTTATTGTATGATGTAGTTGTACAATTTTGTTAAATTATGAAGACAACTACATAACTTCAGTATACAAAGTCAAAACATACTACATATGTAGGTACTTATGTACAGTCAAATATCAAATCAAGTCCTACTGTGACAGTTAATTAAGGCCAGATGTGTGTCAAAATCAGTTCAAATTTCTTGGGTTGGTTATACCCACGGTAGTAAAAGTGTATGTATGCAACTTCAATCAATAAAATTGTAAGATTGAAAAAATACATTATATTAATTCCAAGGCGTCGTATGATATTTTGAAAAACAACTGCAACTAGTGTTGTGAATTGTGAGGAGAGAAATTTCAAATGAAAATTGAAATTTTTGAAATTTTCAGAGTCTGAAAATTATGAAATTTTCGAAATTTATGAAATTTTCGAAATTTATGACATTTTTAAAATTATTGAAACTTCATGAAAATACATGAATATTTCAGGAAATTTTCATAAAGTTCCAATTTTTATTATTTTTCCCGGTAAAATTTTAACAGTCCATTTTGATCTATCTCTAAGATCTATCTATCTATATAAGAAATTCAGAAAGTCTTTGTATTATCTCGTATTTGATTAATAATTACTATTTGATTTAAAGTTAAAAAGGGACAAAATCTGAGATTTGGAAATATATTCTATGTTCACAACCAAGTTATTTGTAAGTGTTGTTGAAAAAAAATTTCCTCAATGAAACTCGCCTGACAATGCATATTAAAAACTGCAAAAAATGCCTTTCTCAAATACAAGAAGATTACAGAGACTATAGGAACTCAACAAAAAGCAGTGCATCTCTTCAATAAATTCTCCTTGTCTGTCAAAAAATCCAAGAGTCAGAAGATAAATAGTCGCATTTTTTGATAAGGTATTTATGACAGGTCAATTTCTGGTTCTTTCTAATAATTATGCAAATAAAAAAATAGGTTTTTTTTTTTAGAAAAAAGTATAGTCAGTAATCAGTAGCATGTGCAATTTAAGCAAGTGATTTTAAAACAAGTTTTAAGCTTAACTTTTTGTAATTTTCTCCCTCATATCTATAAGCTTAAAATCTAGTATAATAATATATTTAAAGTATTAAATACTGCACAAGAAAAAACATTTTTAAATTCACAAAGATAATTCAATTATATGGAAATATTTGAAAGATTTTATTATCTATTTGATATTTCAAAAATTACAGAAACTTTTCTAAGAAATTTAAAGAATTCATAAATTTCTTATATTTCCATAATTTCCAAAAATTCGTGGCCACGGCTCATCAACCAATAAAATATACATTGGGCAGTTTTCTCAAAAATTTTGAGGAGGACTGCCACCATTTCTTAATGCTGTCCTGTCTAGAGAGCTGTTCTTCACAAATAAACCAACATTGTTGTACAATAAAATTATAAGAGGGCGTTTTGGACCGTAAATGGCGGGGTTAAGATAATCCAATTGGATATACTATAATATTCTAACTTAAATTCGAACAAATAAATAATACATAGAACTTTTATAGCAAGGACAGGCACCAATTAGAAAATTCATAGTTTTAAAAACAAGGCTCTTTCTGAATTTATTTAATATTTGTCAGTCTATAAGTACTTATTTAATTCCAGAACATTAAGCATAGGTACCTTATAGTGACTTTTTTTATTAGCATATTTGGAAACATCCTTTTGAACGATTGGTCTAATATACTCATATATTTTTAGGCCCTTCATGTGGGGTGGGGTTATAATATGTCTGATACTCTGCATATTCGCTTTCTACGTCCTAGCCCACTTCCACATCCACATAACGAAAATAAAAAATGAGTGCATGAAAAGAAACAGAATTCATCCCGACATCAACAAAGAAATGCGCAGCAAGAAAAAGAAAGTTGTGACCCTCTCCTTATATCCGGAAGTAGAAAAACTAGACCCAAACGTAAAATACATGATTATGAAAGGTCAATACCACCCCTTAAGGGATGAAGACGAACCTGTAGGTTTATATCAGTTCAGCGAACCGGTAAACAGCGCTCTTTATACGTATAGTATGTTGCTTTTGGTATCGCTTCCTAAATTGCCCTCTGGGTGGTCTCTGCGGATGTTAACAGGATGGTATTGGCTCTATTGTTTGCTACTAGTCACATCCTATCGCGCTAGCATGACCGCTATATTGGCAAAACCAACTCCCCGGTAAGTATTCTGTAGTTTGGTAAATAGCAGTAATTTAGATTTCGCTATGGAAATTATACAGTAATTATACGGGGTATTCCTTAATGTCATGTCCATCCATACTGTAGGAGCTAATTGTCCAATTTTATGACGAAGGGTTCAAATAAACGTATGCCTTAAACTGCCTCGTTTTCGAGATACAGGTGTTAAGGTTTTTATAAAAACATCTTTTTTTTTATTAATATCTTCAAAAATTCTTTCACCGATATGATGAAACTTGGTACGTTGGTTTGAAGTAGTAAGGGACTTATTTTAACGTGAAAAGATGAACATTCTTGGCTCCAGTGGCATCCAGGCGTCCAAATAAACCCATTTGAAATTTATGGGAAAAAACATTGCACGCCACTGGTTTTTTACAAGTTTTGGTTTGGTATTTTTTATAGCAGAAACAATTTCAAGTACAACTTTTTTGTTTCTTTTATTTTTTTCTTACCTTATTGCTTAATTTTCGAGAAAAAAAACTATTACAGTGTTTATGTATCTAAATCCTATGTATCCTATTCATAATAGCGAATTATTTAGTGACTGTTATAGTATATATCGTGCGGACAGAAATTTCAATGTAATTACCAAAACACGTGGTGGGGGAGTTCTAATAGCAGTTAATCGACATTTAGAATCATCTATTCTTGATATTCCTCAGAATGATCTTAATCCTGAAATTGACTTGGTGGGGATTAAAATAAATTTTGAATTTTCCTCTATGTATGTGTTTGTTGTTTACATTCCACCGCCTGTGAATTATATTAAACTGGAAAGTTGTCTTGATTATTTTATGTCGTTGGAATATTTGTTTGGTAAAAATGTCTGTATTCTAGGAGATTTTAATCTAACTTTTTATTCTGATTTTATTGATGGTGTAAAATGTGATGCCGCTGTTAGTGTTCTTAGTGATTTTTTAAACTGCGTGAATTTTATACAAAGTAATAATATAAGGAACTTTAATAACCGAATTCTTGATTTAGTAATTCATAATAACGAGAACTGCATCGTTAATAGTGCTTTGGAAACACTCGTTAACGAGGATAGACATCATCCAGCTCTATCAATACGGTTGAAGTATTGTTCATCAATAAATTATAGAAACGATTTTAAAACAATTTTGGATAACAATTATAATTTCAAAAAAGCTAATTTTGTCGAGTTGTACGAAGTGCTGTTAAAGGTAGACTGGTCTGCGTTAGGAAATATTAATAATATTGATGATGCTTTAAAGAATTTTTATGGTGTATTATATGACTCTTTTGGCGCACATATTCCTAAGTATAGTAAATTCCGGAATAGAAAGTACCCCCCCTGGTTTTCACGCGACATTATTTGCTCTATCAGACAAAAGCACAAACATCATAAGAATTATATAAGATCTGGGAACATAAGAGAATTATTAGACAGATTTAGAATAATACGGGGAAAAATAAAAAAGGACGTTGACGATGCCTACAAAAAGTTTATCGAGAATACGGAGCGGGAAATAAAGCATGATCCGAAACAATTCTGGTCATTTGTTAAAAAGAAAAGGGAAACCGCTGGACTTCCTAGTAAAATGACCTACAACACAAAACAAATATGCACCCCAGTCAATATTGTAAATTCGTTTGCCGATTTTTTTAAGCAGTCATACTCGCCTATTTCGTCTAACAATCAGACATTTAATGGGATAGAAAATACATGTCTTTTTCCTACTATTAATATTGATGAGTTTTCTGTAGATGAGGTAATCTCAGCAATAAAGAAACTTAAAAATAAATTGACGACTGGGCCGGACTTTATTCCAGCATTTTTAATACGTGATTGTAGGTTTATTTTAGGTAAACCTCTGCAGATACTATTTAACTTATGTCTAAAATCCAAATCGTTTCCAGAATTGTGGAAAATAGCTAAAGTTTGTCCGGTATATAAGAAGGGTGACAGATCTGATATCTGTAACTACAGGCCAGTGTCAATAATATGCAACTTTTGCAAGATATTCGAATTTCTTATTCATGATCGTATATTTTTTCTTACTAAGAATTTGATTACGCCTTTTCAACATGGATTTTATAAGGGCCGATCGACTACTACTAATCTGTTGGTGATAACTCAAGAAATTGCGGAATTAATGGATGGTGGATATCAGTGTGACGTAATTTACTTGGATTTCACTAAGGCATTTGACAGATTGGATCATCGGTTATTACTTATAAAACTTGAAAATTTCGGATTTTCTAATGCATTAATCGCTTTGTTTAATTCATATTTGAAGGAACGATTTCAGTATGTCGAAGTAAGTGGAACTAGATCTTGTCAGTACCTTGCTACATCAGGTGTTCCTCAAGGATCTCTACTTGGCCCCTTACTTTTTAACCTATTTATAAATGATATTGGATGTAAAGTTGAAGGTAAATTTCTATTATATGCTGATGACGTAAAAATATACAAGAAAATAGTAAATATAGATGATTGCATTGCACTTCAAGAGGACTTGGATATAGTATCTGATTGGTGCGAAGTAAATAATCTCCAACTTAATCCTAAAAAATGTAATATTATGTCGTTTACATCAAAATCACTGCCCCTGACGTTTCACTATAAATTAAATAACAGCCTAGTCTCACGTGTCCACTCATTCAAAGATCTTGGTGTTACGTTTGATGTGAAACTCGCATTTAGTACTCACATTGACAATATTATATCTGAGACCTCAAAGATATTTGGTTTTATTTTACGATGCACGCGGGACTTCGTTGAAATTGATGTTATCGGGACACTATACTTCACTTATGCAAGATCCAGGCTTGAATATGGTGCTGTTGTCTGGAACCCAGGCTATAATGTTTACAGTGATAAATTAGAAAATATACAGCGTAAATTTTTAAAATATATTAATTTGAGAAAGGAAGGATGGTACCCGCCACAGGGGTATCCCCATCATGAATTACTGGATAAATTTAAGTTTTGTTTATTGAAGAAGCGAAGGGAATATCTTTTGCAAACGACACTCTTCAATATCATGAATAATGTCATTGACTGTCCCATTATATTATGTAAATTAAATTTTCATATTCCCCGTGAGAACAGCAGAACCTTCAATACTTTTTATCTCTCAACTCCCAGGACAAATATTTTAAAGTTCTCACCTTTATACTCAATGCTTTATTTGTATAATAAGCAAATCACTATTGACTACTTCAATATTTCGGGTACTGCAGTTCGGAGATTGTTACCTCACTGATGTAAAATTCTGGCGTATTTTTTTCTGTTCTGTATTCTTTGTTCTGTATTATTTACCTTTATGTTTATTTTTCATGTTTAAGTGTTTTAGTTTATATTCAGATGTAATTTAGTACCTACTAGAGTAGTTATCATACACCGATTCTAAATATTCAGTAGAGTGTCTATGCCGCCGGATGGTGTGTGTTCATCAAGAAGTGACCAAAGATGATGGGGGTGCGTTGAGGGTGCCGAAGAGTTCTTGGAATGGTGGTGAAGAAGTGTGTTGGTCAATGTCCGGAGGGTGTAGAAGGATTTGGAGGGTGGTGGTTGATGTATGGTAATTAAAATAGTAATTAATGATAGTATAAAATAGTAATTATGATTGTTATGATAACGAATGAGGGATGGGGCTGCCCGAGGGTAGTGCGGGTGAAGGAGGGTGGATGTGGATGTTATGTGCGCGCGCTGAAGAAAAAAGATGGCGTCTAGCAGTTGTTAGGTAATAATGAATAATTAAAAATATTATTTATAATTAAGAATGATAGGTATGTACCTGCTTCTCGCGAGTTGATTTCGGGTGGTGATTAATGATATGTAATTAAGATATTAATATGATTGATGTAATTTAATATTGGAAAAGTATGTAGAAAAAATAAAGCTGATTGTTGGAATTGATAAAGAATAAATGTGTGTAGGTCTTCGGGGAGCTGTAGGGGGATGTTGTACTTTGATTTATGTGAAAAAATTGGTCGCTTGATATTTGTGTGCGAGGAATAAACGTTTAACATATAGGTACCTATATCAAACTTGTCGAGACAGGCATTACGCATCAGACGAAAAACATATTGCGTAATATTTATCATTATTGAATTTAACTACCTAGAATAGCGGTTTGAATCGAATGTCAGATTCTAAATACAGTAATAAATTAATACATAAATGGGTCGGCATTGTCCTCTGTCGGCAATGATACAAAGGAAATTTTGTTGATATAAATAAATATACTGATTTCCGTCAATGATTACTCATATTATTTTAAAGCATATTGCACATTTCTTTAGATAAACATTTTTGATTTCTGTGAATAAATAGTGATGTAGTCACGTACGCTGCTAAATGTGTGAGAAAGTAATTTTTGCATAGTAAGCTGTGCCACTGACTCAATGTAGATATATACTTATGGGAGATAAAAACGTACGTTTTGTTTTTACCATATGAATCTAGTATATTAAAATAACTTATTACATACAGAGCGATATATTTTACGTGAACAGTATTTCATAAGGAGTAGGTATTACTATTATTTGTGTTTCGTTTTGTATGGTTTCATATGGGAAAATGTAGCCACCCAGCAGGAAATGTACAATATGCATTGGTTTAAATGAAAAACACGAACAAATTGTGTAATTCACGAGGCCTTTCTACCATCATAATTTTTTTAGATAGTTCGATTCCAGGAAGTTCATGAGAGGATACATGATGAATAATTGTTTACATTATGAGTCATTTCTCGCTTCCTCATTGATGTTTAGATTTCCGGTATCATAATTTCTTAGTTATTTAATTTCCAGGAATTTTATTTGAGGCGGCATTGGTTCAAAGGAAATTTTGTTGATATAATGAAATATGTTTATGTTATTAATTTTAATGTTAGACGCCGTTTCCTTTCTCACGGAATTACACACCGACAATATGCTCTCACGTGATTGGTCAATTCCGGTAGCCTGATTGCAGATGCTCTCACGTGATTGGTCAATTCCGGTAGCCTGATTATTAACGTTGACTCTAGGAATCCGAGGCTATAAAAGGAAGAAGCTGACATTAAAATCTCATTAGCTGTCTTTGCTCTCGTAGTAAACGCATCTATTTTATCGTGTGTGTCTCGTGATCGCAGAGTGTATCTATTTTAATTTGAAATAATGTCGCTCTCCGAGACCGTTTCTAAAATTAGTTCTGATATCATTGCTCTAACCAAAAAATCTTTAACGTTACTAAAAACAGATGGTGAATGTGATAAACATATAAAAATAATTAATAAAAATATTAAATTATTAAACCGGGCAATAAAAAATAAAATTCATAATAATAATAAAAGTGAAAATATATTCCGTTTGGAGAATAATTTGGCAATATTAAAATATTATCGCGAACAATTAAAACAATTGAAATTATTAAATAAAGTATCTGGTGGTTCCTTAAAGCCAATCAAACGCAAACATTTAGTTTGGCAAGACTTGGAATCTTGCTTTTCAAAAAGCGTACGTTCCGGGGTGATATTGAATATTCATTTTAAAGACCCGAAAATATTTCTTGAAAAATCGTTTAGAAGCTTTTCCATTAAAGTTAATAAAATTTTACAGAAAACATTAATTAAAGTAAACGTTATTTTCGAGGGTAATTTCATGAAACCTCAAGACAGGCAAGTTGAAATAAAATCGTTTGCTACTAAAAATAAAGAGATCGATTTAAATACAAATTTAAAAAAGTGGTGGAAAGAAAATGTAGTGGAACAGATATTACAAAATCTTGAAGATTTCGAACAAAAGGATTCGGGTTGGACTTTGTTGGAAATTATAGGTATTCGAGTAAACATAAATAATTATTCGCCTATAACCGTCGGCCTGTCAACTTACACAGATATGCCAAAATTTATTAAAGACAAAAGGTGTGTAGTTAACGTTAAAAATAATGACGAATATTGTTTTCTGTGGGCAATAGTGAGTTGTTTGTATCCTGCAAAGATAAATTCTGCCATACTTAGTTCATATCCTCACTTTAGCGATGTTTTAAAATTTGATTGCGGAATAGAGTATCCAATAAAACTAAAAAGTATTAAAAAATTTGAACGGTTAAATGAAATTTCCATAAACGTGTACACAGTTGATAAAAAAGAAGTTCTTCCAGTATGTTTAAGTAAAAGTAAATACGAACGTGTCGTGAACCTTTTAATGCTGCCTACGAATTCCAACGCGGTAGGTAACGGTGATAAGCCTATGGATACCGATACACAACAACTGTACCACTTCGCTTGGATAAAAGATATGTCACGTTTATTATCAAAACAGTTATCATCTTATGGGCATAAAAATTTTATTTGCAATCGTTGTCTTAATCATTTCGGTAAACAGGAACTTTTAGATAAACATGCTACATATTGTAATTCTGAAACAAATACGTGTAAAATTGAGTTACCGGGTGAGGACGAAAAGTGGTTGAAATTTAAAAATTACCGATTTAAGGAACGCGTACCATTCGCCGTCTATGCTGATTTCGAATGTATTTTAGAAGACTGTCAGGATGAAAATAAGCTAAATTTAAATACTCAAAATTTACAGAAACATATTGCTTTTAGTGTGGCATTTTATTTGAAATGTTCGTATAATGATACACTGTCACGTTTTAAACTATATCGGGGTAAAGATTGTGTTGAATGGTTTGTACGCGAACTTGAACATATTTCCGATGAAGTTAACCAAATTCTCGCGCAACCTAAATCTATGGAACCTTTCACTGCTCAGCAGAAATATGAATTTGAACACGCGCCGGTTTGTCATATATGTGAGAAGACATTTTCCGAGACGGACATTAAGGTTGCGGACCATGATCATTTAACCGGGTATTATAGAGGGGCCGCGCATCAAAATTGTAACATAAATTATACGGATAGTCACGTGATTCCAGTTGTTTTCCATTGTTTATCAGGGTACGACGGGCACATAGTGCTGCGTAATTTAGCTACGTTATTCGAGGGCAAAATTTCATTGTTACCGATAAATAAGGAAAAATACATTTCCTTCACCAAGCAAGTTAAAGACACTAAAATTAAACTACGATTTATTGATTCGTTTCGATTCATGACAGATAAAATCGAGAAATTGGCCTCATATCTCGACGATAGTCAGAAACGAATCACTAAATCTCAATGCACTAACGATGAGGAATTTCATTTATTGACAAGGAAAGGTGTTTTCCCTTACGACTATCTAAATTCTTGGGACAAACTAAACGACACTACTCTACCGACTAAAGACGACTTTTACAGTAAACTGACTGACGAACATATTTCTGATGAAGACTATGCGCGCGCATGTCAAGTTTGGAATAAATTTAACATTGAAACACTCGGGCAATATTCGGACTTGTATTTGAAAACGGACGTTTTACTTTTGGCTGATATTTTCGAA
Organism: Pogonocherus hispidulus; assembly: GCA_963924545.1. Taxonomy (NCBI): domain Eukaryota; kingdom Metazoa; phylum Arthropoda; class Insecta; order Coleoptera; family Cerambycidae; genus Pogonocherus; species Pogonocherus hispidulus. The sequence continues at coordinate 20,564,194 of OZ004696.1, forward strand.
AGTTTCCGTGAAAATTGCATAAATACATACGGTTTAGATCCCCTCCACTATTACACGTCACCGGGTTTGGCTTTCGATGCCATGTTAAAGCTAACAAACCAGTCTTTAGAACTTCTCACCGATATCGACAAAATTCTACTGATTGAAAAAGGTATCAGAGGCGGAGTGGCACAAGTGTCTAATCGGTATTCAAAGGCTAATAACAAGTACATGGGCGAGGCATACAATCCCGACGAAAGAGATCAATATATTATATATTTTGACGTAAACAACTTGTACGGGACTGCTATGTCTTTTCACCTGCCCACCCACGGCTTCGAATGGGTACCTCCAGAACAATTTTACCATTTAGATGTACAAAATATCCCGGATGATTCCGATATAGGTTATATATTTGAACTTGACATTTTATATCCCACCGAGCTGCATACTTTACATATGGATCTTCCGATGTGTCCAGAACAGATGGTTCCTCCCGGCGGTAAACATTCAAAATTAATGACAACTTTATTCCCGAAATCAAACTACGTTATTCACTATAGAAATTTGAAAAAGTGTTTGGAAAGGGGCCTCAAAATTACCGCGGTTCACAAAATTTTAAAATTCAATCAATCTGCCTGGTTGAAAAAATACATTGACTTAAACACAAATTTACGACAATTGGCTACTAACGAATTTGAGAAAAACTTTTACAAACTAATGAACAACGCTGTGTACGGTAAGACATTGGAGAATGTACGCAAACATAAAGACCTCATACTTTCGACATCTTGGACAGGCAGATTTGGCGCTAGAGCTCTTATAGCTAAACCTAATTTTCACAGTTTAACTATTTTCGATGAGGACATGGTAATCATCGAAATGGACAGATTAAAAATTAAATTCAATAAACCCATTTATGTAGGCTTTTCTATACTGGACCTTTCGAAAAACATTCTTTACGACTTTCATTATGATTACATTAAAAGGCAGCTAGGTGAAAATGCTAAGTTACTTTATACTGATACTGACAGTTTAATATACCAGATCTCAGATATTGATATTTATGAATTCATGAAAAAGGATATCCATCTGTTCGACACTTCGGACTATCCTGAAGATAATATCTATGGTATGCCTCGCGTAAACAAAAAGGTTTTAGGTATTATGAAAGATGAAAATAATGGTAAAATTGTTACGGAATTCGTAGGTCTACGAGCAAAGATGTACACGTATAAAGTTGACAGTAAACCGGATACTAAACGCGTCAAAGGTCTAACTCGGTCTGCAGTGAAACAGATAACTTTTAATGATTTTAAAAACTGCTTATTCAATCAAAATACGTTAACTAAAGAACAGCGCCTTATAAGATCTAAAAAACACACTATTTATACCATCAAACAGAATAAGTTAGCCTTGAGTCCGTACGATGATAAGCGAATAATTAATTATGTAAACACAGACACCAAGCCGTGGGGATACAATTTCCAACAAGTTTCAACTAGTCAGATGATGTCATCATCGAGTTCAGAATAAATAACAGCTCAATATCTGCTTTACTTCATTCTCTTTTCGGTCATAGAATCGGTAAAATGTGCTCTCTTGAACGAAAATTGAATTATAAGCTTATAAACGGTACTCAAGAAATATATGTAGATTTCCTAATAAAAGCAATCGATAACAACGATTATCCGTTAATTAACAAAATTTTAGAAAAAATTGTTATACCTAATAAAATCATATACTGGTTGGCTTTAAGGAATAAACACAATTTCGAACTGATGAAACAAATTTTTAATAAAAAACTTCAATGTGACATATTTATCGAACAGTTGCAAGATATTTTTCAAAAGGAATATGTTTTCACACTTAGTCTGGACATGTTAAGTCAATATATTAAAGATCATTTTCCGCTGATAAACTCTTATTATAAACATTTTCTAGAAAAATTACTTGTAAATGGGGAAGATCCCTCTTTAATAGATCGCTATACAAAGTGGTTTCCGGGTAATAATATTTTTATTAATTATCATGATATTTATTGGTCAATAGAGAAAGCCGTTTGTGAGGCTATTTATTTTACTCAGAATGAGTTTCTAGAAATTTTGTATAGAGTAATGAATCGGAACAATTTGTCATTCAAATTAGATATAAAATTAAACGAAACGCATAGACAGCTAATTAATTGGATAGATGATAATATATCCAAAGGTCAATCTGGTCTACGAGTTGGTTGGACAGAGGGTCCAGATAGCGGCAAATGGCCTAGCACCACTCTCGAAGACTATCGTAAAACATTAGAAATTGTAAATAGACATTTTTTGTAAAATATATATATGTATATAATTATTGTAATATTAAATATATTATTATTATTAATAAAATTAATTAAACTTAATTATGTGTTTTTATTTCCTTTTCCCACATCCCACTATAAAAATAAAATAAAATATATCAGTGCTTAAAATTATTATGTGTTTAATATATTGGTAATTTATCATTATTCAGCTCTAGACTGAAATACTGTTATAAAAAAATAATAAAGATATATGATATTACTCACACACAACTAGTGATTAATGTTACCAGTGTTACCAATATTAAAAAATGACATATGACATTATAGTGAATCAGTGTACGATTCTACCATAGTAAATAAAATCAGGGCTGCCAACACATTACTAAATTAATGTAATGGTAGCGCCCATCTCTGTCAATGTTAATAGAACAGAGTGTTTATTGAGTGTTATTTTTTAAATTTGATTGTTTTTTTTTTCTTTTTAATATTTTATTAAAAAATTATATACAATATATATAAAAAAATTTATTATAAAAAATATATACATATATACAATTTATTTTATATCATCATCATTTGTCCTTGATTTATGAGCTATTATAAATTGCTCATAAAGATTCCTATCTGTAACAATGAGAGACAAATCCATATAATTACTGTTATTAATGTAAAAATTAAATAAAATTACCTCTTTTTATATCGATAATAGGGATCAGGGATGGGAGCTCTTCTGTTTTGATCTTTAGTTTATCCCAAACCCATTGGGGAACCGTGCACATTTTGCATGTACACAGTTCCCCTCGTTTAAGTTCTTCTAGAGTTATGATTCTATGCATCTTTGCATTCAGAATATCAAATAACAAGTGACTGGAACTAAACAGTTCCGCAGCTCTCTCATCGCGCACACATTCGCCCCACTACCACCTCTCTCCCACCTCGCAACCATGAAATGAAACACTCGTATTCAGCATAACTTCGTTTATTGAATATAAGAAAAAATAAACATACATTTAAAACTTATCTCTATTGATAAAGAACCATTTATATATGGAATAAACAATTTGCTTAGTGCAACGTAAGTTATTATACATATGTTTCCCACAGTGGAATTCATTATTGGATAACATTAAATCTTTAACACTGCAACATCCATATGAATGTAAATCTATAATATTATTATTTGGTAAATATGATTGGAGCCATTGCTGCTTCTCCACACCCTTGACGAGGACATCTTCATCCTCATATGTCACGTGATCTCGTATAAACTGACCCAGATCCTTGTAAGAGATAGCATCATAGGAGGTTTCCCATAGCAGACCATGCAAATTTTTAGTGGTCCACCTGATTTGTCGCTTAATATTTTTATTAAACAGCTTGTACACGTATTGCGTAGGAGGGTAGACAATCTTGTGTACGCAAGACTTCTCATCAATATTGAAAATAGAAATTTCTTTACATATGAAATTTAGTTCTTTTTTGTACTGGAAACCCTGAATGTCTATTATGTACATACTGATTAGTGAAATTAGAATGGCCGAACGATGCTAGTTAGAGCATTATAGTAAATTATGCGGTCGTGAATTATAAGACAATAGGCTGCAGTATCTTTTGGAATAGATTTATTAGTACTAAATTCCAATCTAATGTCAACTGCTCCGGATTTCACAACCTCATTCTGAAAAGAGCAGTCGACTACTACTAGGGGCACGCTCGTTTTGAAATTATAAGGGGAAATCAAGGGCTCACTTAATTTCTGATAATAAGATTCTTGAAATTGAATGTACATATCATACAGGTTGGCATAAAAATTCTTATCAAAATTAACATTTAGGTTATCGTAGGGATACGACTCGGAATTTAGAAAAACTCTGAAATTAGTCAGATTACAGTGATCGAATTCGCTCATGCGTTTGGATGCTTTATTTTTACGGTCCACGTGGAACCCGAAAATAATAAATCGCGGTTTCTCCAGTTGTGACGAGGTCTTAATAGTCCACGCATGCGTCTGAGTTTCGGGTAACAATGGAAACTCGTGTAGTTCCCAGCTCCTAAACGGTACTGCTAATTCCATATTTTTTTCCAAGTATTTCATTAATTTTAGACGCTCGACATCGGCTACAGTCACGTGCGGTACCCTCCATTGTACCGACTCCAGTTCTACTTTAACCACTTCATTATCAGCTGCGTTATTTACAATAGCGTTTAAATCAGTACTACTTCGAATAAGAACCAATTCTTGACGTAAATTTACTACTATTTTTTGAAAGTCCTCAGCGAACCCCAAACAAATTTTCAAAGGTATGCACACGTCAAAGTAACCGTTTTGATTAACCATATGTTCATCAGTCCAACCGGCATTCTCCAAGCGGGTGACCTCATTTTTATTAAAGGACACATATCCCTTCATAAGAGTAGTGAGTCCAGGATTTCTAGATCGGTCCACTGTTATACCATTCATTTCGTATCGTATCTCGTCGAACAAAAGCAAAACACCCATTTTATCGAAGACAGCCGTCTCCGACACTGTACCATCAGCTTTACATAATCGACCTCGAATATATAACGTACTGAAATAAGGCGCCGTATACGCGTTCTGCTGTTGAATAGGGATCCTAATTTCATCGTTATTTCCTAAATTTGATGCTGCATACGGGTTGTGAGTATGTTTCTCGAAATTGACTATGGAGATATCTGACTGAGGCTTCTCCAACACGTTCAAAATACCATTAGAATTCATTACTACTACGAAGTTGACTGCTATGTAATTTATAACCGAGATTCAAGAGAAATTTACGATTTTGCACTGTTAACGGTTTGAAGGTTACAGATGAACTGAGGGGATGACGGACTCCTGCACCCTTTATATACTTTTTGTTAAATCTAAGAACCATTTCTCTTCAGGTGTAGTCTTATCGTCACGACTTCTCCACGGAAATTGACCAGATCACCGTCCTGATCCACTATTTTAACTGTTAGGCTGTCTATGCTACGCTTGTTGACAGGCAAATAAATCACGTTAGCAGGAGATTCCACTATTTTATAGCCCGGAGACACAGTCGGGAAAAATTCATGAATTATGTGAACCTGTCTATGATTCATGTAGCTACCTGTCACAAGATTACACTCGATACATATGGAGTTTACTTTTTGAATTCTAGCGGGAGAGTCTGATATGTGACGCGCTAGAGGTTTCAGTTCTCGACTTGTAAATCCCAACAAGCTACCGATACTATCGGGTGGACTGAAATTAATCCGTTTATTTGATTTAACCTCACACTTTAAAGTGTTTTTATTAGATATTATGGAGATGTATGTGTCATTAATGTGAGAGGCAAGAAAATAGTCTTTTATATATTTATTTATATCTTCAATTTCATATGAACCTTCTGGAATCTCTATAAATTTATCATCGTCATCATAATAAAATCGATTATTAGAAGAGTCAATGTTAGGTATGGAATTGTAAGCATCGAAATTTATCAGACCGAGTGAGTAATCAGCTGACGGTTCAAGATCAATGGGTGGACAGAAATGCGCGTTTAGAACGGATGATCGTTCAGACAAAGTGAATGTATACGACATGTTTACTTTACACAATCAGTTCGCAGAATGAATGTGACTAACTGCGTGCAGTCTGATTATATAGGAATTTCAAACACAGATGACCACAATTTACCGTATCAAAAGTCTGATATTGAGTATGATTGTACTTAATGGAACAATTTAAATACTTTATCAGTTCTGTAGGTGGTCTTAAATTACCGAAACTGTCATAATAGATGGCATTCGAGCCCTTTTTACAATAAGCTGTCCAATGAGTTCCACTACCAGAGTCACTGTCCAAGTTCACGATTCCACATTCGTTTTTATGTACACGTTTAGGTAGACGATCGCGCATAAAAATTCCCCGGAAATTAGGTATTTTCAACACATCAACAGCATATTTATGTAGATCTTGATCGGTGAGTGCTCGATTAGGTAAATTCACTGTTAGTCATTTTTTGCTTTTATTATGTTGATTGTGGTTGTGTAAATAGAGTCCGAGTCCCTTTCTGTACGGACGGAGGTAGAGTCCTTTACCGAGCGCTATGGATTCCATAGTTTGATTATGACGCTGGGATTCTTTGAGTTGAGTGGCGGCATCCCTAGAATTGTTAACTGCCCTCGCGATAGCTGCAGCTCCTCCGGTCAGAGCACCGAGCGCGCTAAGTCCCGCGAATATCGGTATTAGAGGAAGGATGCCTCCTGTCTTCGGAATGGGTATAATGCGAGCTTTGGGAGGTGAAATGGATTTTTTATCACGCTTCACTCGATCAGCCACACGAACGGCTCTTTTGATGGCCTCGTCGACTGTAGGAGCCCTCTTGACCACTTTACGAATTTTACTGGATATATTACGGAACGTTAACGATCCACCCTTCTTTTTACTCTTTCTATTGGAGCTCTTATTTGATTTTGAACATCCCAAACCCAATTTAACTTTAGCCTTCATAATGCCAGCTATACCGGCTGCAGCAGCCCTCTCAGACAATGAGGAATCCTTCGCGAATACTCGTTGAAGAGCTTTGTGAGCCAATTCGTTATCTGCCACGTGTCTTGAAGTCGCGTCTAGTACTTTACTGTATTTGATGTCGTGATTTTTACAAGCTTCGTCTAAAGCATTAATTCCACGATCACCTCTGGCTAATCTCTTGGATAATTTCGTACCCGGTCCGCAGAAACGATAACCTGGGATATGAGCTTCAAACGGTAACTTATTAATCAGAGAGTTTAGAGCCATGTTACCCCTACGGTGCCCTGAAGACGACTGAAGGGTGTAATCTTCGAGAGGTCTATTTATAGGTGACTGTCCTGGATACCAGAGACATCGGATATATCCGGTGCAACCGCTCAAACCGGTATCTGAGAACCGGTAGAACCGCTCAAACCGGTATCTGAGAACCGGTAGAACCGCTCAAACCGGTATCTGAGAACCGCTCGAAAACCGGTAGAACCGCTCAAACCGGTATCGCAGAACCGCTCGAAAACCGGTAGAACCGCTCAAACCGGTATCGCAGAACCGCTCGAAAACCGCTTTAAACCGCTTTTTAAACCGCTCTAACCGCTCTAACCGGTTTGAGCGGTTATAGCGGTTTAAAAAGCGGTTTAAAGCGGTTTTCGAGCGGTTTTTCGTGAGCGGTTTTAGCGGTTCGAGCGGTTCTCAGATACCGGTTTGACCGGTTTTAAAAAACCGCTCTGTATCCACCAAACGTATCCAGCAATGTGTACCAGTTCCATTAAACTGATTGAGAGGTATAAATACATCACATCTATCCGTCTCTGTTACAGTATCAAGATGAAGTTTGTAAGAGCAGGAGAGGGTTTGAAAATCGAAAATATTGATTTCCATGACGCTAGTGCTAAAGTGGAACATCGTCACGGCTCATTATTACCAACCACTATAAGATGTATTATTTGTGGTCCCTCGAACTGTGGCAAAACAAACATAATGATAGGCCTGCTGACTCATCCTAATGGTTTACGTTTCATGAATGTTTATGTATATTCAAAGTCTTTGTACCAGCCGAAATATGAGTATCTGAGAAAAGTGCTTGACTCACTCGTGGGATACTATCAGTTCAAGGATAGCGATAAAGTAATACCGCCTGCCAACGCTAAAACAAATTCAGTATTTATTTTCGATGATGTGGCTTGCGATAACCAGAGCCCGATACGTGAATACTTCAGCATGGGAAGACATAAACAAGTGGATAGTTTCTATCTCTGTCAGACTTACAGTCACATTCCGAAGCATTTAATCAGAGATAACGCTAACCTATTGATTTTATTCAAGCAAGATGACATGAATCTCAGACATGTTTATTCTGATCACGTCAACACCGATATGGATTTTAATACATTCAAGTTCATGTGCTCTCAGTGCTGGAAAGACAGATATGGGTTCTTAGTGATAGACAAGGACAGTGATATTACAGACGGCCGTTATAGAAAGGGGTTCGATGAATATATATACCTGTGAATTGAACAGTTACCTGTCAGTTGTCAATTAGCCGTTTGTGCTTAACGTCCGCAAAAAATACACCTCTAGTTTTTTACTATGAACGCTGATAATAAAACCACTAGTAAAATTATCGAGGCTCGAAAAGCCATCAAACGCAAGTTGGAGTCTCTTAAGCGGAAAGATCTGTTTATAGAAAAGTCCTTTGCACCTATTACGACACCTCTGCGTTCGATAGCTAAACGTATTAATCGAAAAGTAAATGATGACGATGATGATGATGATGATTTCGTTGATAAAAAGAGAAATGTAAAATTTGAGCGAAAAATCAAACCAAAAGATGAGCTCGGGGTGATTAAACAGAGTGAAAACGATACTTTCACCAATAATGACTATGATAATGATAATTATGATACTGATTCTAATATTAGTGAGAGACCTGATGATGCTTATTTATCTAAATTTAGCGAATTACCTAAAACATATATCGAGGGATTGATACATGACACTAAAAACAAATATGATTTAAAATATGGGGTTAGGTATAACCCTGATGAGGACAAGTTCTATGTGGGGAATTCCTCAATCCAATTTAACGGTAATAATTTGATAATAAATGATAATGAGTACGAGGGTACCACTGGTCTCTATGAATTATTATTTAAAAAATATTCTCGCAATTATAATGAAGATGATAAAAAGAATTATATTGATATAGTAAAAAGTACCAGTGCTCATAAGAAAATGTACAATCCAGATAATCAAGTTTCCGGTAATAGGAGCTGGAAATATAAATATATAATTAAACACATTGCTCGAGGTCCTCGAGTTAAATATTCTCATGGGAACGTGGGTCGCGGTATGATGATGCAAGTCAATAATAATGCTATCGATTACATGTACTGGGATGACCCAAACGAACTTGTTGATCGACTTAGGCTTTTAATAGCTTCTCAGAATGCAGGAAATACAAATCATACGAATGAGATTAACAGTATTATAGAGGAACTCATCGAGGCTAAAATAATCGAACCACGTGATTAATTGTTTAGTCTAGATACGTCCGACTAAGTGTAAACATGTCTGCTGTAAAGAAAGATATCGTGAATGAACTTCACAAATCAGCTCGTATTAATTTCAATAGAAGAAAAGTTGTCATTAGGGCTTTAGATGAATTATTTCAAGCTGATTTAGTAGAAATGATTCCATACGCTAGTTTAAATAAAAATTATCGATATATTCTCGTGGTGATTGATACCTTCTCAAAGTACGTGTGGGCGGAGCCTCTTAAGGATAAATCAGGGGAGGCGGTTACGAGTGCTATGGAAAGGATTCTAAATAAAGATAGACGTATCCCTGTACACTTACAAACTGATATGGGACGTGAATTTTACAACCTCAAATTTCAACAATTAATGAAAAAATATAATATTAATCACTACTCTGCATATAGCATTAAAAAATGCTCGATTGCTGAGCGTGTAAATAGAACATTAAAGAATATGTTATATAAGCAGTTCAGTCTTAACGGTACTTTTCGATGGCATGATTTACTGCAAAATATTGTGGAAAAATATAATAATCGTAAACATCGTACTATAGGTATGAAACCTATAAATGTAAATAAGAGTAATGAAAAGAGAATATTAAAAGCCTCATACAGCTATCCTACTGTTTCTTTCTCACACATGACTAAATTTAGAATAGGAGATCGAGTTCGCATTAGTAAATACAGAGGTGTATTTGATAAGGGATATACTCCTAATTGGTCCAATGAAATATTCACCATATCTAAAGTCAAATATACAGACCCTCCCACATACTTACTGAAAGATGCTCAAGGTCAAGACATAAAAGGTGGCTTCTACACTGAAGAGCTGCAGAAAGTCAAACATCCAGATGTATATCTAGTGGAAAAGGTGTTGAGAAGGAAGGGGGACAAGGTTTTCGTAAAATGGCTTGGATTTGACAGTTCTCACAACAGTTGGATTGATAAAAGTCATATTGCTTAATATATTTTATAAGTACTATTATGTATTATTATTATTATTATTAATATATCACTGTAATTATTTTGTTAAATAAAAATATTATATATCTGAAATTTGTTTTTAATTATTTTTTATATTAATTAATTGGGAATAAGGGTAAAGAAATAAAGAAGATTATTTAATAATTATTTTATTTTATCATATCATATATAAAAACATATTGGTATATAAGAAGAGGTTATTTTTCTAAAATTAAATTACATTTATGTATAAGTATGGGTTCCAATATTGAATTAAAATTTAATATTTTACACTTAAACCGAGCTCGATCTACAGCATCCTGCATCCAGCAACTTCCATTTCTAGCAGTTCGGTGAGCATAAGTCCAATGGTTGATATAATGGACTCTAACCTGTTCGTTGAAACTAACTTTTTTTCTGCAAGCTTGAACTGGATCCATCACAGATGTTAACATTCTGTATTTTTCTTAATACTTCAATATACTGAAGATCTTGCTTCAACTTTTGTATATTTAAAATAAATTTATTTAACCTCTTCATATAACATGTGGTAGAATCCATAATATTATTCACTCTACGAATTCTAGATTAGTAGTGGTTCCTACAGCACCCTTGCTAACCAGATATATCGGTTTCTCCAGAATAATCTTCTTTATTTCCAAAATATCAGCCTCGGAAATTATTCTTATATATCTTTCAGGTAAACTTACTTTACCCTCATCCAGTGTAACTAACACTCTTGGGCCAAACTGGCTTTGACAAATTTCAATATCTTCAATTTTATACTTTTTATCTACTTCCATATAGTAGATTTTAATAAATGGTTTTACAAAAGCTTCTTTATTGATTTTATTAAATGCCATTGTAATTTGTTTGATGTTCACTATTCGAAATTTAGAAGTGGAATGATTACCAGACGGACTGATCTCTTATTTTATAATGTCTGGCACAGCTTACTATGCAAAAATTACTTTCTCACACATTTAGCAGCGTACGTGACTACATCACTATTTATTCACAGAAATCAAAAATGTTTATCTAAAGAAATGTGCAATATGCTTTAAAATAATATGAGTAATCATTGACGGAAATCAGTATATTTATTTATATCAACAACATTTCCTTTGTATCATTGCCGACAGAGGACAATGCCGACCCATTTATGTATTAATTTATTACTGTATTTAGAATCTGACATTCGATTCAAACCGCTATTCTAGGTAGTTAAATTCAATAATGATAAATATTACGCAATATGTTTTTCGTCTGATGCGTAATGCCTGTCTCGACAAGTTTGATATAGGTACCTATATGTTAAACGTTTATTCCTCGCACACAAATATCAAGCGACCAATTTTTTCACATAAATCAAAGTACAACATCCCCCTACAGCTCCCCGAAGACCTACACACATTTATTCTTTATCAATTCCAACAATCAGCTTTATTTTTTCTACATACTTTTCCAATATTAAATTACATCAATCATATTAATATCTTAATTACATATCATTAATCACCACCCGAAATCAACTCGCGAGAAGCAGGTACATACCTATCATTCTTAATTATAAATAATATTTTTAATTATTCATTATTACCTAACAACTGCTAGACGCCATCTTTTTTCTTCAGCGCGCGCACATAACATCCACATCCACCCTCCTTCACCCGCACTACCCTCGGGCAGCCCCATCCCTCATTCGTTATCATAACAATCATAATTACTATTTTATACTATCATTAATTACTATTTTAATTACCATACATCAACCACCACCCTCCAAATCCTTCTACACCCTCCGGACATTGACCAACACACTTCTTCACCACCATTCCAAGAACTCTTCGGCACCCTCAACGCACCCCCATCATCTTTGGTCACTTCTTGATGAACACACACCATCCGGCGGCATAGACACTCTACTGAATATTTAGAATCGGTGTATGATAACTACTTACTAGTATATTTTTGTGGTAACCTTGTCTTGTAATTGGGTTTAATCCTGTAAGACAAGTAATGTAAATAAAATAAAAAAAAAATAAAAAAATAAATGTTTATTATGTTAAAAGTAAAAAAACTGGGATGTCCCCATTTTTATAGCAGGAATTTAATATCTACAAACAATAATGCAAGATACAAACCTTAATAATAACTAAAAATATCATTACAATTACATTAAAATTAGTCTACAAGAAAATAATCTTCGACTTCAAAATCAGGGGTCATAGATTTATGCATTTCCCACGCAAAATGCGTGGTTAAAACTGCTGATATTTTCTGCACGCTCTAGAAAAAGTGTGTCTAAGTTACGGTAAGAATGAACATGATAGGCAAAAAATGATCTCCGATCAATCTCAAAAGCAGTTATGATAAAAATAACACGATAGAACGAGATATAAATAAAAATATATTCATTTAAGACGCATAAAAGATAATTATTTTAGACGCATTTTCTAGCAACATTTAAAATGCTGCTTATTACAAGAATACATATTGACATATAGATTGTGAGTATTTTTCAGTGTCCTTGAAAGTTTATATTAGTATATAGATAAATAAAACAATAGGAAAACTAGTCGTTTTACTATTTCACCTTATAAGAGAAACAAAATTAAATAAGAGACACCATGCCTATAATATCTCAAATTGTTGATAAATAAGCATGCATAGTATACTTTTAAGTACTTCCTTTTAGAGTAAGAATAGATACACTGGATGAACTGGTCGCCAGCAAATTAACATATGGTGGATGGGGTGAAATAACAAAAGAATTTTTTAAATCCTCCACTGACTCCACTGTTAAAATGATATCGGAGCATTTCGTGATGGTGAACGATTCCGACAAAGCAGTGGACCACGTCGCAGATGCGTCGTTTGCATTTTACGAAAATACCTATTTCCTAAAGGAGGCATTAGTGAAGCGTCAGCTGAGGTTTCAATCGCTTTCCAGTCAAAATTTCACTTCAAATCAGACTCAAGAAGCGAAAAATATCGCCAAGCAAGACCGAAGTTTGCACATAATGAACGACTGTATCATCAATATGCCAATTTCAATAGGTAAGCACTCCAATCTATTGCAATAATACATAAAGGTTGCCCGGAGATAGGCTACCTCTAGTTTTCATGGGCGCACCTACTCGAATAACTATGTTACTAGGAGTACAGGGAGAACATTATTTAGTTGAGCCCAGACATTTACACAGCCGAGGCTAACGCCAAGGTTGTGTAAACTGGACAAAAGACATAAAGAGCTTTATACTTCCAGTGACATATACTATTTTAGCTTCAAACGTCAAAATTAAAACTGTATTTCTTCAGATATATTTATGCTTGTATAAAAAGCGATCTGACGTGACGTTTAATTTCAAACTGATAGTTCTCAGAAATCATCGCTACATGACTCTCTTTCTTAATCCGTTGTTTTTTTAAAAATAGGATTTTTTAAAATACACCAATCACATTGCAGTTCATATATAGTCCATGAAATTATTAGTCACGATCAATGTGCACAGGAAGTGGCACATTAAATTTCTTTACACATCATGATTGTATCGATTTCATATGGTGACTAGTAATATCGCTCTGATACTACTTATGAGTCACTCTCTATAATTTTGACCAAACATTTTACTCGTATCTAACGACAATCCAGAAAAAATATATTCTTTTTAGGAATGCAGAAAAATTCTCCCATAAAACCAAGATTAGACAAAGTTGTAAGAATAGTTCTAGAGGCTGGTTTAATAAAGAAATGGTTAGATGATGTTATGCAAAATGTTTTAAATACTGAAGTTCAGACCGATGACGAACAAGATGTTAAAGCTTTAATGAACATGAAAAAGTTTTCTGGTGGTTTAGTTGCATTATGCATAGGATATTTCATTAGCATAGTGGTTTTAATAGTAGAAATTATTTACTTTAATTGTGTTGTCAAGAAAAATCCTAATTTTAATAAATATTCCAAAATTATTCAAAAAAATAAAAAGCCTGAATAAATGGAAAATAATAAATATAACTTTTTTTAATTAAAAAATTAATTATATAAAAAAATTATAATTCACTGGAAACATTCATATTGAATATATTAATTTTTCCATTTTATTTTAATTTTTATATCCATAATTTATTAAAAATGAATAGGATTAACGATGTATTACTTATATTAATAATGAACTATCGTAAAATTGGTATAATGATTATCTATATTAATTCTCAAGGAGGACATTGCATAGTTGGTTGGTTGTCAAGTTCAACTGTACAGCTCAGAAATTAATGAATGATTGTCAAAAATTTTATGCAAAGTGTCGATATTGCTATTCAAACTGTCCTTTATGTAACCCTCCACCGCAGCGATAGATTTGCATTTGGGTAATGCAATTCCCCTGCATTTGTCAAAAAATATCAGCAGAGTTTGCAATGAAACGGGAATCTTTTTTATTTTGATCATTCCAGCATGTTGGTTAACACATTGTCCATTATTATATTTAATGAATAATAATAATTATTAAATATCTGATTAACATTTTCAAAATCATTAGTGGTCATTTTATCTCTTCATACCTAATAATTAATAACAACCCCTACTTATACCCGAAATTAGCGCAACCTACAACAAAATATTACCTGAATATTTTAGTATTAGTACTTTCTCTAGTAAATGTAGGCGTTTCATGGTCGGCTTCCATATAGTCAATGTATATATTTTCTTGTAATTTTTTTTGTCTTGCTACCCCAGGAGCAGACAGCCGTAACGTTGAGAGGTGCTGCGATCTGGTAATCAAAGTCGAGAGACAAAGACAGCAACAAGGAGCTCGCAGCGTCACGGATGCCAAAAGTTCGGACATGGCAGAGCCGATGCACCGCACAGCACAAGTACGTGAAATGCGGTGACAGCCATGCGACTTCAGAATGTTGCAAGACAAGAGACACTCCGGCGAAATGCGCCAACTGGGGAGGACCGCACTCGGCCAGCTACCCCCGCGTTTCCCAAAGCCCGCGGCAACGAAGAAGACAGCGCAAAAGCCAAAAGTCCTAGTTCCTGCAACAGGCGCAGGAACTAGGGGCAGCTACGTCGAAGCCGCGAGGCCCTAGTAAGCCGCGGCCAAAAAAACCGCGGAAAAGACCGCGACCTCCGCACTCCCAATCAATCTGGACGAAGCAGCTAAGATGATGGCTTAGATACAGGAATGGTAGAGTGCCATGTGTACATTCCTAGCTAATATGCTAGTCCTGCTCAAGAAATAATGGTCCTGCTGCTAACGAGGCCTAAAACTGTCAGACTTGCGTCATGGAACATCGACGGTTTCAGCGCAAGAAGGCACGAAGTCCAAGAACTCCTGTCGCGTCTAGAAATATATGTGTTTACAATACAGGAGACGAATTACGACGAGATTACTACGCCGGAAATGGTAAACATAGAAGCCGCGCTGCTGTCACGATCCATGGCAGAGGTACGGTGAAATCGCGGTGGTGTCCTGTTACCAGACCCCGACCCTACCACTCCTGGCTTAATACATATCGAGGCAGACCTGTCAGACAGGCCGCAAGTACTGGCAGTTGGAAATTTCAACGCCAAGTCCTCGATGTGGAACAGCAGGACGACGAACACCCGTGGAAAGGTGCTGCTGAACTACCTACAGACCCACGACGGAGTAGAAGTAATGGCACCGGATAAGCCGACATTCTACGAAGCCATATAGGCATACCTGACGTGCTAGATATCGCTTTACTCAAGGCTATACTGATACTGGCTACAGTGGAATTGCACAATGGGAGGCAGCACAACGGAAAACCAGGTGAAATATCTTACTAACCCAACAGGTGATTTACTAATGCAGGTGCAGGAATTAATTAAGGAACGACGCAGTGCCAATAGACGCGCTCAGAGGACGAGGGCTCTCCTGGATAGAGGCAGGCGCTAAACCAGCTAAACCGGAGAGTCAAAGCCGCATTGTACGAGCATCGTTAGGCCAGATGGTAACAACACCTAGAGTCGTTAAACACCGAGGACCGAAGTCTGTGGAATGTCCAGAGAGCTCTGACCGGCGAACGATGCCCCCCGATCCACGGCTAAAACGGGCTCGTATACACGAGACAAGAAAAGGCCGAAGGCCGAAGCATTCATGGACAGCCTGAAATTGCAGGGTAAGGAAGGATACCCCGCCGAATCAGGACGATGATCACGCCCACGATGTGAGGCGACAAGCTCGAAGGATTCCACAGATGCCAGACAAAGACATCCTACGCCAGCTTAAGGCCCGCAAGGCGCCGGGGAATGACCAGATAGGGAACGGGACGCTTCGAAAGCTGCCCTGCAAGGGTGTAGCAGCTTTGGTAAATATTACTAACGCAATCCTGAGGCTCTGCTATTTCCCTGCCAGGTAGAAAAAAGCCGACATGATACTCGTCCCGAAACCGGGTAAGAACCTAACCTTTCTCGTAAGTTACAGACCCATCGGTTTACTTCAGGCAATAAGCAAAGTGGTGAAAAGGATAATCCTGGCCAGACTCCAAGAGTGCTCCGACGAACTACGAGTCATCCCCGACGAGCAGTTCGCTTTCCAGGAGAGAACACTCCACCGAACAACAAGTCGTGAGGTTGGTAGAACACGTGATCGAAGGATTCAGCCGAAAACAGGTCATAGGCGGGATTTTCCTGGATCTCGCCAAAGTTTTCGACAGGGTAAGGCACGACGGACTGCTGGTCAAGATAATTGATGTGGGCTACCCTGCCGCGATGGTGAAGTTCATCCAGATGTACCTTCGAGGAAGCGAGCTTAGGATGAAGGTAGAAGGTGCCCTATCAGCGTATCGTCCGTTAGAGGCCGGAGTCCCCAAGGCACCGTCTTATCACCCCACTTGTTCGCCATTTTTACTTCGGACCTGCCTAGGACGCATAATATATACCTCGCTCGCTATGTACGTAGACGACTCGGCATTCATATTCCACTGTCTCCACAGGTCAGAAATGGTAACGTGGTATCTCCAACAAGCAGTGTACCTTCTTGAGCACTGGTGCAACAACTGGAAGGTAAGTATGAATTCCGACAGTCTAATGCTATACTCTTATCTCGGAGATATAGAGAGACCATAAAAGCTGTCCCCTTACTTTGCACAAAGCTGATGGGTCAGTTGGCTCCTTTAGCGGTGCATCCACGGCTACACAGTCACTCCTGACCTACCTCAAACCACCATCCAGGACTTGAGCGGCACTTGCCGCCCCCGCCCGAGAGACTCGCCTCGCGGTGGGTTAGACATGCAGGCGAAGAAATAAGACAAGACAAAAGAGCCCCAGAAGATCCTACCCAGCCTGCAGGGTAGAGCCAGGACAGGAACAGACCCCACGAATCGCTCACACCTGTCCGCCAACTCACCAACTCCGATCAGTTTTGTGATCGGAGTTGGTGAAGAAAGGGGTTCACCTTTACCAGGCAGTCCAGGTCTACAGCGATGGAGAGGGTAAAGACCGATAATTCCTCGCGGCCCCAAACTATGCATATCCTAGGTCATGATCACTGTCAATGGATATTGACGTATCAGTTTTACATTTTCATTTAAAATTCGCTTTCTCACCGCATTCTTTGAAGAAAGCCACATTTGAGTAGTAATTTTTTCAATTACCTATATCCACTATAACAGATATATTATTATAGTGTCTGTATGTAATGATATGATCTGTGTCTAGAAGAGTTGACCACGGTATTGTAACATATTTGATCGATTTGATCGGAGATTATGACATATACTCATACTGTGACTGTGACTTGACGATGAACTTTTCCCTTTTGAAAAATAGGAACAGCGATTTCCATATTGATCTGTGGAAATTGAAATTAGAATTTGAAGTGTAATTAGAGAGTTTTTGAACCCCTTAAAATTTACGTTATCGTTATGGTTATCGTTATTCTGCGCATGCGCAGTGCCAAAAATGATACTCTTTTAGGCACTGCGCATGCGCAGAATAACGATAACGACGTACTAGAATTTAAGGGGTTCAAAAACTCTCTAATATATACAGTGATGTGCCGGATAATTATCCGTGGGCTAAAAATCCTTTCAAAATTAGCAGGCTAAATATTATATAGTCTCAGTGGTAATAATATATATATCTATACATATTAACTAATGTAAGTAAAAGGCAAGAGAATATGGGCAAATCCCAAATGCAATTAATTGTGCATTTTCTGACTTAAAGAAAAAGATACATAATAGTGAATAGAGATGGGAATACCGGTTCCCCTTCTGTCGCGTTACTTTCGCGACAGCTCCAGAAAAATACCGCGATAAAATACCGCGACAAAATACCGCCCAGTGGCATATTAGTTCCCTTTTTTTTGCTCCTTTCCATTCACGGACTTCTTATTTCTTAAAATAAACAAGAAATCCATGTTGCCAGTACAACACAATCGTTACTCAGTAACCGGTTATTTCGTCAATGTGGAACGCGATGGAACGGTTCCATTAAAATACCGCTCCAAAATCGCGGTATTCAAATACCGACCCATCTCTAATAGTGAATCTGGCTAAATGTTCAATGGACGAGGACAAGAAAAAAGCAAGAAGAAGTGTAAATTTATTAAAGAAGAAGAAAAAGTCAATTATTTGAATTTTGTGTTGTGTAAGGTTAGATTAGATTTTTATTTAATTTTTGTCTTCAAAATATATATGTATTAAACCTATTATTATGGATCCAGACGAAGTAGAATTTTTAGGCGAAAAACAACTCATAACAATTATTCCTACATTCAACAGCAGTATTATTCATTTGATATCTGGAGATGTAGGTCCCTTTCGTGCAAGTCTTCCAGTTAGAGTGCCTTTGTGGATGGCAATAAATTTAAAACAGCAACAGAAGTGCAAAATTCAGCAGCCCGACTGGATGGATGTGAATAGATTAGAATCAATTAGAGATGATGAAAAATTATCAAGGTGCATATCTACGAAAGATTTGTTATTTATGTTTTAAACATTTCTTCCTAAATATTTTTAGGAATTTTACTAAAATGCCTAGTGAACATTATATGGTAGAAGCAAAGTTATTGCTCGGTTGTGCTTCAAATGATATACCTAGAGCAGATGAAATAAGGACAATAATAAAAGACATTTGGGATATTAGAATGTCTAAAATTCGGTCATCTGTCGATGTTTTGGTAAAAAATGTTGGGTCCTATGCAGCAGTAGATCATTTAACAATTATGGAAATTAATTCCATTAGACCAATATTACCTCATGGTTTAGATCAGATGTACAGAATAAAAGCGGTAAGTACATACTATAATCAAGAATTCTTGTTAAGGCTTGTTGTCAGGTTTTCATAAACAGGATAGACTAATAATTGGAGGTTTTAAATGATAACTAATGGCATTATGCATCACTCTAAATTTATCGACTAGTTTAGCTGTTGCCGCCACTGCACCACCATTAAATTTAAAATGCATATTGTGGCAACACCAGGTAGAACATCATGGAAATTTTCAGTATATACTATACGTTATGGGCACTGCCAGGCCAAAGTGAATTTATTAATGGTATGTCAACAACACAACCATCCTAATATATTATGTTGTGCTTGGTATATTTAAAATATATTCTGAAAAACAGACTATACATACCTGAATACCTTGTTGTTCAATATCGAAATTGTCTCCAAATATTAGTTTACTGTTTGAAAATTTGCATGATTGTTGTGTAATTAGGTACATATAAAAATGGAATATTTTTATTTGAGTGAAATGATGCTTCCATTTCACTCAAATGTCAGTCCAATGTTTTTTATTTACCAAACTAGTAGATAGAACATTTTTTTATTTTATTTCAACCTAATGGAATAATGGAACCTAACTTTTGTTTGTTTCTGTACTTAAAATAAAAATAGTTATTGGATTTGACTTATTTTTTTCTATTCTAGAATTAATCTTAATAAATACCTTGGGTATACACCTTATTCACCAAGCTCAGTCAGTGTAAATCTGTATTATCCAGAATTTTTCAAATTTGGTTTTTGTGCAAATGGTCTTGTGCATAATAATTTTAGATACAATTTTTAATTCCCATGGTTTTCGGATTGAATGCAAAATTTTTGAAATTGTGGATTGCAAAAACTCAATGCATTTGGGAGGTTACCC
This sequence comes from Pogonocherus hispidulus, assembly GCA_963924545.1. Classification (NCBI taxonomy): domain Eukaryota; kingdom Metazoa; phylum Arthropoda; class Insecta; order Coleoptera; family Cerambycidae; genus Pogonocherus; species Pogonocherus hispidulus. Next base: position 20,584,611 of record OZ004696.1, read on the forward strand.
TTGATAATGCCTATTCTGAAATATTTAAAATAATTATTGGCTTATTAAAATCTTCTTTAGACTCCATCTTCATTTGCAGCAACATTCTCATTTATGAGCTCTTAAAATGTGAAAATCTTTAAAAGACAGACTTTACATACAAGACAGACTTCACTTTACTTCACCAGAACATATGTATGTCTTTCCATGATATAGTATAATTTATCTTATACTTTATACTTATACCTTTCTATATATTTCCAAAAGAATAAGCAAAATGCAAATATTGAAGGAAATACGTACAGGCCAATTAATAGATTTTGTATTCATAAGCCAACTATTACTAATTCTATTTTCAAATTAGTGCTCATTTACCTATTCTTTTAAAGAGAGTATGCATCCATTTGTAACAAATCAGCTAGGTATGGATAATAATACTTGAATATAATAAAATACTCGAGTAATAAATATATTACATCACATACAATAATTTATAATATTTATATTAGATAACACTTGTATCACAGGGTTTAAAGAAAATATAACAGTAGGTATTTTATGTACAATAATATTTAAGGCCTATTTCCCATGATATTTGGTGCATATGATTATATATTTTTTTCTTTTTAGTCTCGTAAACGTCCTGGAGTGCAAAGTCAAGGAACCACTTCTTTTCTTTCTAATTTAGATCACTCAATACCTTTTGCTACAACTAGTTACACGAATTAAATAAATATATATTTTTTTTATTTAATTTTGAAGTTATTTTGAATACCTAGGTATTTAAGTATTTACACAGAGACTTATTTTTTTCATTCATTTACGTGATAATACAGAAAAAAGAATAGTTTACACCTTCAGATGGTTCTGTGTTTTCTGAATTTACCTATTAATCTCTAAAAACAATATTCACTATGAATAGTACATTGTTTTATATTAAAAACTGGGATATCAAAAATCAGAAAATCTTATGAATTTTTGTATTGTTTATTAGAATAAATTTTTATAAACCCAATATTAACAAATTATTTACATCATATTTACCCTTATTTTATTGCCACATTCTATAGAACATTTTAATGAGGCACACTCTGTGGCAACTACACCCTTAGGCAGCAACTGTACCGAATGCAATCATTTTATTGCATTTTTTTATATTGATTAAACACATTAGTCTTATGATAATTCCACCACTTCTCTTTACTATTGGAGACAACTGACCGACAAACTGGCATCAGTATCAATATACTATGGAAAGAACAATACTGTAAGTAATCTTGATTAGTTTGTTAATTAGAAAAAATATAGCAGGTCTATCTACCACAGTATGTACTATTGAGAGATATATTAATCGACCCTCTGAATCAGGAGAGAAAGAGCAATAGTATGAAGATTAATAAAAAGACGATTGTTCCATTTTAATTTATAAGCAAACGATCTTGGAAATATGGTGTATATAAGTATGTATTTTTTTATGTATATAAGTTTTATACAAATGTTTTATAATTTTTTACAAGCTTTCCAGATATTTAGTTGAACAGCCAAAATGAGTGCAGCTTAAAGAAATACGAGCCTTAGTTCAATTTTTTTAAATGGAATACCCTGTATATTTTTTGATTATTGCATTCTACGGGTTTTTCTGATTTCAAAAATATATATATGAGCTATAATCGAGCTTTTTTTATAACACATAAGCTGCACCTGCCTTGACATTGTTCATTTATCACATTAGCCTTCGATAGAAACAATACCTCAAATAGGAGTAATAGCTTGCGAAACGTGTTATAAAAAGGTCCCTAAAATGACAACCGTTGCAGCAATTATAGCACATATATGTATTTTTGAAATCAGAAAAACCCGTAGAATGCAATATTAAAAAAATATACAGGGTCAGGGTATTCCATTTAAAAAAATTGAACCTAGGCTCATATTTCTTTAAGCTGCACTAATTTTGGCTGTTCAAATACATATCTGGAAAGCTCGTAAAAAAACTATAAAACATTTGTATAAAACTTTTTTTTTAGCACCAAAAATAAAAAAGATATAGGGGGTGAGTCATTTCGTTGGAAAACCCGGTACCTACGCTTTTATTTTTCCCGTTGTATTTCATATTTTGCAAAATGTTATAGGATCAGTTATGTTGTTCAGGGGTTTATTTTTTGAACCATTGAATATATGGATATTCAAAATATAGGTTTTTATATTCAAATTTCAAAGCTGGAACTGAAGCTTACAAAAACTTTAAAAAACAATATATAAAGTTCCAAAAGCTCAAAAAATATTAATATCAATTCATATAATTGATTTTAATTTTTTGGAGGCAATTTGTTTTAGTTTTTTTTTCTCAAAAAATATTAGGCCCTCAATTAATATAACCCCCTAAATTGGAATGTTCAAGCAATTGGATATGTTGTTGTTGTCGTGAAGAGACCTGTGCTATGCGCATATGCCAACACCAGTTCCATTGGAAGCTATCTAATCCTAGTCAGGAGAAACGCTGCACCCAGACGTTTGTGTCTCTTGATCATGTGGCAGGCACATCGACAAAAAACGTGTATGGAGTCCTCGTCATCGTGTCCTCAACACCTGCATTTTTTAGTGTCACTAAGGCCAATAGTATTGAGATGCCCAGTTCTGTTCGACCATTCTTCTTCAGATCTCTTTCTGATGCAGTTTTCAATGGACCATGGTTCGGCTCATGTAAACTGAATGCTTGAGCCTTCAGCTATTGCATCGGCCTCCTCATTTTCAGTTATGTTATGATGTCCCGGTACCCAGATCAATTTTATTCGATTGTTTTGGTCAAATTTGACCAGCCCATTAATGCACTAATGCACTCTAGGACCGACCTGTAGGTGATCCTGGAGGAAATCAAGGCAGCAGGATACAATTTCTAAAACATTTTGGTATTTTATTTAACAATATGTTTTCATATTGATTTCAAATTTGTTCTTAATAATCTATATATGTAAGTAGGTAGTAAGTATTACTGTATCTCCAGTATAGGTATGGAATTAGTAATATGTAATTAGGTAGCTACTATAAACACATTCTTTATAATCTGTAGTTTGGTCTACATTCTTCTTTACGATCAATCTTAAACAACTACTGCAATGTGCTTTTTGTGATATCTGGAATTAGTATTATTTGGAACCATTTTATTATCATTAACTGAAGTTACCTGAATATCTCAAACATTATGCAGATTTCCAATCAAGACATTATTATTTAGCCACTTTATTTAAATTCGATACTAAACCGACACAAAATTAACAACATTTGTCATTTTCCTTAAACAGTGAATAAAAAAATATTGATTTTACTCAGTTGTGACAATTCCCTTAAAGGTATTATTTATGAATAAATATGTCATAATAAATATTGTAAAATATTTGTAATTTATACAGTTAAAATTGAAAATGTAGAAATATTACTGCGTTTTTTACAGAACTGGTTGTATTGAAGTTTTTTGGTGGTTTCCCTGTTGATTGTAATGAAGTACGAAATGCTATATATGTGTTACAAAACAAACAATTTCTACTCAATAAAATACATAAATTTATTACGGAATAAGTATAAAAATGTTTAAGATACAGGTGGACTTTCATCTTTTGATCCAGTTTGGGAAAGATGTTTCACAATATCAACCCAATCCCAACCTCTTGGTTTTTCACCTTTACTATCAACCTTATTCCACTGTCGTCTTTTCTGTGCTTTGGTCAACTGTTCCTTCTTTTCCTTTTTAGTCACATCCTAAAATATTTACAATAGAAATTTTCAGTTTATATAAAAATAAGATAAATAATACTTGTTGTGGTTCTTGATCTGATATACATAATCTGTCAACATCCAGCTTCTCAATTTCTTCTGGTTGCTGGTCCATTAATTCCTCAAATTTTTCTTTTACAAATTCAAACAGTGAATATGTCATCGACATACCTAAATATTGTTCTGCCTCTGTCGTGACAATTTTTACAATTTTGTCTTTTAAAGATGGGACGCTAAAAATAAATAAATTTCTATATTAAATCAATTGAGGCAGTTGTTTTAAAATTACTTACAGGTGCTTATTATAAAAAAGGTCCATACTAATTATTGGTAACTCATTAGGATATTTCTCAGTCCATTTTATTTCTAGTAAAAATGATTTATTGGCGTCTGTTTCACCATACTTAAACAAGAAAATAAATTGTAAATAGACATCGAGATAGACATACACATGAACATTTCTGAATATATAATTTGTTGTAAGTATCAAAGAACTGAGGATATATTTGTTGATTTCAAAGTACGTAAGGGAAAAAATCTTAACACAGAGGTTGAATTCTCTGTTCAAGTGTTCTCTGTACTGTTGAGGAAATAATTTATAAACTAAGAAAATATAGATTGAGTAAGTAGATGTATGTAGTACCAATGAAGAGTTTAGCTTTCACATACATGCACACATTAACCCAGAAACCAAAAGAATGTTTTTTGATTCTACCCACATTCCAGACAAAAAAGATCCTCGTCTTCAAAGATAGGTGTCTCTTAATGGCCATTTCCACCGTTTGTTTTAAGCTACGCTTACGTGTTAAGGAACCTTAAAAATACAATTTGGCTTCCACCGTTTGCTAAACCCGACTTAAAATGTCTTAAGGCTTCATAAATATAAGCCCTCGAAATTCTAGGCTTATCTCTATTAAGGGGACTTTATGGTTACGTCGTATCTAACCTAATTCAGTAATTTGCTTTTATCTCCACTGGAAACTTGGAAAAATAAACAAAAAGATGAGCTATTATGAATATGATGAAAATGATATATTTAATGATGATTTAGATATACTGGAAATAATAGAGTATGGGTTTCCTCGAAAAATATACGAGAGAAGTGATCACTTCCATACAATGGACAATTTAACTTTATTTATAAGATACCGGCTCTATAAAAGAAGCGGTATTGTACCTTTTGACCTAAATCGAAGAAGATCTTGAATTTCCAAGTGATCTGTAAGTTCTTATAAAAAGCATCATTGATAAATTACAAAAAAAAAACAAAGTTGTTCTAATTTTTAGTAATAATTCTGTATCGCCGATAAATAAATTATTGGGTTGCTTAAGATTTTACTCTAGTGCCGGACACCTCAGTGCTATTGCTGATAATGCTGGAGTAACAATATTCTCAGCTTAAAGAATAATAAAGAGGTTATCGGAAGCTATTGCAAGACTGCACTGCACAATAATTTTATTAAAATGCCAACTGAAGGGGAATTAATTAGATTATTGGTTTTTTTATTCTCCACTGTACTTTTATAATTTGCTATTATGTTGACTAGTAATACTTTCTCTTCATTGCTAAAATTTGCCGATCGTGTTTTTTTTTTTAGGAATTATTTCCATTCTTTAATCCGGACACAATGCTATCTCCTATCAACTTGAACACAGATACAGTACAGAACCAATAGATTTTTTTCAGTATTTTATTATCTATGCAGCAGACTTAGAATTAGAAATGTCGTCAGTCGCCACACTTTTAAGGTTAAGAAATAAGCATGAAGCTAACGACAAGTGCAAAAACCCGAAAAATTATGAATATTGGCTTTTTAGGTAGACTTTACAAAGGAAACTTAATAATTGAGCGGTGAAAACAGTACTATTTTAAACGCCCTTAGTTAACTGCACTTAACAGACAATGCGGTGGAAATGGCCATAAGCCTGCAATACCCAGTTGGGATTTCCACTAATTGGTTATGAATCCTTCGACTGTGGTTGAGACTTACTTTCTTAGACTCCTTTAAGAAGTTATCTGTTGAGGGCCTAACATACCTAATGCTTTGTTTACAGATTGTTGATTGTTAAAAGTGTAATATTGTATAATAATGTATAATTAGTATCTCTACTTCTACATCTATGTATAGGTGTCCATATATGAATATTACAATTTGTTCATTAACGGGGCCCCACTAACATGCCGTCCACTAAATAGAATGTTGGTCATGAATTACTCATTGCAGTCATGTGCATGATTTACAGTTGCGCAGTATTTAATAATTATAAGACTACTAGACACCTAGTGTTTTCATTTTGAAAATTACGAGTTTTATTTTACGAAGACAACTCACATGTCTATATGAACTTACTTTGTATTGATATATAGTTGAACTAATCTGTTTAAATGAGTCATCTCCATCATATATTGAGGATAATACTTCTCGTTCCTCTTCTTGCAGTTCAGTCTCTGACATTCTAAATTAAATGCTTATTATATAATAAAAAACTACTTGTGGATACTAATATTGAGAAACTGAATTTGAAATTTCACTTCACAACAAAAACACATAACCCCAAATCTGTAGTGATGGATGGAATCACAGAATCGCATATATGGAACCTTCGACCATGGAGTATTTATTATTTTTGACACTGGCACAAGAATTCCTCCGTAAACCAAAAACAACGAATAATACGCGATTCTTGTAGAGTCCTATTGATTTTAAGATCGAAGCGCCAAAACGGCAGTAATCTATACTAACCTACGTTCCCTGCCTGACACTGACGTATCGAATTGTACTCATCAAAGACTTGTTGTCGAGATATATTTTATCTCGAGCGTTCATTAATATTTTTCGAGCGTTCAATCTGAAAATGGAACTTAACCTCAAAATATGTCAAATTCTTTATTGGACATACGGCATACATACATCTCTATGGAAATAGTCATTCTTAGAGAAAAGTAAAGAGCCAACACTCTACTCCTAGTTCTTTAGCTTCTTTATCCATACTTGTCTCCTGTAACTCTTTAATGCCCAACTTATAGTTTCCACGATAGCTTCAGATTTTCCCGCTTTTGGAAAAGTATGAAACTGATCTCGGGGTTTTTCTTTGTCCGATATTATCTTTACCAGTGGTGTGCAGTTTTTAGGGATCATTAAAATAAGTTTTAATTTAAATGTTTATTTATATTAGATCTTGGATTTGTGCGCGAGCAAATAAGACACGTATTACTGTTTGGACCTATATATTCTCAGCGCTCTACAAAATCATTATTAAAATTTCATCAGAATGTTATATAAACAATTCAAAACACTTTCATTCAGCTTCATTCAGATTGTCCCTGTACTTGACCCAGCTGGTCCTAATATTCGGTCTTCCTGGGTTTCTATCGTCCCAGCGAAAATTTTGCCCATGCCTAAACGGATGATACCTGTAACATTTTTAAAGACACAGGTATGAATGATTTTTGAGAAACTATTCTGCATAGTAGAGCACTACGCACGCATTTTGCAGTATTATTAATACCTCAAACTCCATAAGAAAGCTTTTCCAACCACTGAAAAATCCACATTTGTCTGCGCTCAGGGTTTACAAAAAAGCTACAACAATAATATTCAGTATTAGAATATAACATCTAGGTTTATTTTTCTGCATTTCAAATAGGTGCAACCAAATTATTTGCTATTGAAATATTGGAAATCCAGCCTGGAATTTAACGCTGTTAGGTATAAACCTAATTTTTCGGTCTAAAATGCTTTAAAACCAAAAATTAGATACAAAACAGGTATATATTCATTTAGTCCTTATTATTATTATCCCTTATCATCCCTCTATTATGTCTATGACTGTAACCATAGAAAATATGTTATTATTTAATTTTCTGTGCCTGTACTCTTTAATGCCCAACTTAGTTTCCATGATTTATATGAGTTTTTCCCGCTTCTGCGCTTCTGGTAAATATGAAACTGAGCTCGGGTTTTTTCTTTATCCAAGAGGAACGAACAATGACGCTCACAACAATAATGAATCATATCTAATCAAATCAGTTAACCAAATACAACGGAAATTTAAAAATTCACAATAGAAATACATACGCAAAAATCGCCTATAGGCAACCAAATAAACAAGCAGGTATTTTCTTTGCCTAAATCATTTACTAATAACTTAATCCATCCGAGATCCCACATCAGAGTAATAAATAAAGGGGAGACCGCATTCCCTATTTCAAAGCATAATGTAAACATGTAACCTCAACCTACTGGATGTTGATAAACAAACAATACATAATGAACACACGATGGTCCCTGATCGTATCGGCGTAGTGGCGTATCAAGCTATATCACGGAAATTCTTACAATATACATAATTATATACAAAAGTTAAGTTCAAAAACACAGTTTAAGAACACATAAAACACTCGGCTTCACCAATTTTTGATTTCAAAATAATGGCGTTACTTGCTATATTAGGTTAATACCAGGCAATGTTGCCACTTCCGGCGCTTAATATCGCTAGAAATTTCAATAATGTATTGATGGATATGGAGAGCCTATAATTATAACACAAGTCACAAAAAAATAGTGGGTAGCCTTAAACATATTACAATGTAACTAATTTGTAAATTGATTGAGGTCAAGAATGTGGTAGATCTTTACATGTTAATCAATGAAAATGATGACGGCTGTACCTAGCTATAAAAATAAAAAAGTAACTTCGGCATCAATGTCAAGGACGTTGCAGGGACCGATGTTTGTAAATACATTTACCTCAAGGCTTCACTTTAGAATGTAAATAACGGTCTCCCCTTTATTTATTACTCTGATGATCCCACCCTACACTACATCGCCACCGCGATTATCTACAGTCAGAGTCAATCTAGACGGCGGTGCTACACTACTTCCGGTTTTAAGCCTCCAAACAGTAGATGGCGCATGGAATTAAAATTGTATTTTATATATGTTACTCTATAGGCAACCTAATAAACAAGTGTGTATCTTTTTTATCTAAATTATTTGTTAATAACTTTATCGATCCGAGATTTCTATTCTACACTACATCGCCGCCTCAATATCTTGCTTAACGGAGTCAGTCTAAGCGGCGGTGCTACACTACCTTCGGTTTTAAGCCTGCAAACAGTAGATGGCGTACGGAATCAAAATTGTTAATTATATCTGTTACTCTATAGGCAACTAAATAAACAAGTAACTTTATCGATCCAAGATTTCTATTCTACACTACCTTCGGTTTTAAGCCTCCCAACAGTAGATGGCGTACGGAATCAAAATTGTTAATTATATCTGTTACTCTATAGGCATCTAAATAAACAAGTAGGTATTTTCTTTGCCTAACTTATTTACTAATAACTTTATCGATCCAAGATTTCTATCCTACACTACCTTCGGTTTTAAGCCTCCCAACAGTAGATGGCGTACGGAATCAAAATTGTTAATTATATCTGTTACTCTATAGGCAACTAAATAACAAGTAGGTATTTTCTTTGCCTAACTTATTTACTAATAACTTTATTGATCCAAGATTTCTATCCTACACTACCTTCGGTTTTAAGCCTCCAACAGTAGATGGCGTACGGAATCAAAATTGTTAATTATATCTGTTACTCTATAGGCAACTAAATAAACAAGTAGGTATTTTCTTTGCCTAACTTATTTACTAATAACTTTATCGATCCAAGATTTCTATCCTACACTACCTTCGGTTTTAAGCCTCCCAACAGTAGATGGCTTACGGAATCAAAATTGTTAATTATATCTGTTACTCTATAGGCAACTAAATAAACAAGTAGGTATTTTCTTTGCCTAACTTATCTTATTTACTAATAACTTTATCGATCCAAGATTTCTATCCTACACTACCTTCGGTTTTAAGCCTCCCAACAGTAGATGGCGTACGGAATCAAAATTGTTAATTATATCTGTTACTCTATAGGCAACTTAATAGGCAAGTAGATATTTTCTTTGCCTAAATTAGTTACTAATAACTTTATCGATCAGAGACTACCCTATACCAAGGATAAGATTGCTCGAATGCCTATTCCTCAATATTATCCAATCTGAGTGACGTCACTGCGAGACCCGATACTCTTTCTCTCTCTCTCTATATATTATGTGGCTCCTTGTCTGACATGAACCGTTGACAACTCACTGCCATAGAAAATATAATATACAAGTACCTACGCCCAAGGATTTTTAACTTGTTATATAAGTTAAAAGCTTGTTTCGATAAAGTGTTTTGATTTTAATGTTTTTTTAGTGATTTATGAACTATTTTGTTTAGTTGTTTTGAAATAAAGACTCGAGACAATTCTGTAAGCAGTGGATTGTGAATATATAATTTAGGAAACAACTAGTTTAGTATTTAGTTTCTTTTAAATTTTATTATAATAATTATTTTATTTAGACATAATTTAAAATCTGATTTGTAATATTACAGAATTTTGTATAAAACTCAAAAACCACTGATGAAATTTAGTTAATTTATCAAATATTTATTTTATTACATATTATGCAGTGGTTTTTTGGGGCAAACTTTAGAAGTTTGCCTGATACTCCACTTTGAATATTTAATTTGTATGCTTCTGGTTTTCTGCTTCTTGTTATTTTACAGGTGGTGTAATTCCAAAAGAAACTATGAATCATGAAAACGCACCACAAATAAGTTACAGACATTACTTTACTTACCTTAGGTTGCTAAATATGTCTATGCAATGCACCGCGCGCCTATTATTGTTTATTAGATATTCTTCCAGCACATCCTTATGAAGAGAAACATATCAGAAAATGATATATAAAAACTTTCTGAATTTTGGTATTAGTTTTTTACATATAGTTATTATACTATTTGAAACAATATCCATACTGACCATAATTTTAAGTTCTTTCTGATTTATATTTTTTGGAATATATTTTTACTAAATGTTCAAATAACTAACTTTTTGAAAAATCTTTAAGTCTAGTTATTGTTTTGCGAATTGAAAACTGAAGTACAAAGACAGTATTACGAAAAATTTACTTCTCACGATTCCTATTCATATGATGAATTTGATAAGTGTAAAAATAATACACTATATTGTAAACTTTTAACAATTTTATTTAAAATATGTTTTTTTACATAGAATAGGTAAGTAACAATTTCTTCTTCACATTTCTACGATAAATAAAAGGCTTAAGGCCTTTCAAAAAAAATGGCAAGAATTATATAAAACAAGTTTTTTCATAATGGAATGGATACAAATCAAGTAAGTATATATTTATAAATCGAAGCCTGCGTGTCAGGGTAACGTCGTTTCCCACTTCTTCCAGTTTCCTAATCCTTTGTGAAGATAGTCCCATCTTCTCGATCAGGTATTCATATAAATCGAAGCTTGCGTGTCAGGGTAACGTCGTTTCCCACTTCTTCCAGTTTCCTAATCCTTTGTGAAGATAGTCCAATCTTCTCGACCAGGTATTCCAAATCCTCGCCTAAAACAAACACCTTCAAATAACTAATAGTTAATTTAGAAATTTTGGAAAAGTATACCTAAATCAAGTATATATTTATAAATCGAAGCCTGCGTGTCAGGACAACGTCGTTTCCCACTTCTTCCAGTTTCCTAATCTTTTGTGAAGATAGTCCAATCTTCCCGATCAGGTATTCATATAAATCGAAGCCTGCGTGTCAGGGTAACGTCGTTTCCCACTTCTTCCAGTTTCCTAATCCTTTGTGAAGATAGTCCAATCTTCTCGATCAGGTATTCCAAATCCTCGCCTAAAACAAACACCTTCAAATAACTAATAGTTACTTTAGAAATTTTGGAAAAGTATACCTAAATCAAGTATATATTTATAAATCGAAGCCTGCGTGTCAGAACAACGTCGTTTCCCACTTCTTCCAGTTTCCTAATCTTTTGTGAAGATAGTCCAATCTTCTCGATCAGGTATTCATATAAATCGAAGCCTGCGTGTCAGGGTAACGTCGTTTCCCACTTCTTCCAGTTTCCTAATCCTTTGTGAAGATAGTCCAATCTTCTCGATCAAGTATTCCAAATCCTCGCCTAAAAGAAACACCTTTAAATAACTAATAGTTACTTTAGAAATTTTGAAAAAGTATACCTAAATCAACTATATATTTATAAATCGAAGCCTGCGTGTCAGGACAACGTCGTTTCCCACTTCTTCCAGTTTCCTAATCTTTTGTGAAGATAGTCCAATCTTCTCGATCAGGTATTCATATAAATCGAAGCCTGCGTGTCAGGGTAACGTCGTTTCCCACTTCTTCCGGTTTCCTAATCCTTTGTGAAGATAGTCCAATCTTCTCGATCAGGTATTCCAAATCCTCGCCTAAAACAAACACCTTCAAATAACTAATAGTTACTTTAGAAATTTTGGAAAAGTATACCTAATAGAGTCATTTAAATTTTACTTAATATAGAGTAATGTAAATTTTACGTTTATTGGAAATTCAGATAATATTATAGTATAAGTTACAACTGTATAATTACATGCACAGTTTAGCTAACATTTTCAAGAATTATTTTTAAAGTAATAATAGAAGTGGTAATTTTGGTTTATTTTAATGTTAATTTAGTGTTTTTTATAGTTGATAATTATGCGACTTATATATAGATAATAAGAACATACAAATACACATACCAAAAGAGGTTACTCATATATTTTACGTAGTAAAGTATTAGTATTTTTTTTAAATATATCAACTAGTTTACGTAAGTTTTAAAAAATATAAGTAAGTAAGTAAGTAAATGAAAATTTCATAATGAAGATAACTTAGCTTTTAACCAAAGATTCAATTTTCACTTAACATTATTAACTAATAAAATCTGCGTATATACTTGCAAATTGTCTTTTTGGCAAATGACCAACTCCACTATTTAAAACTTACTTTACCATACATAATCCTGAAGACGAATAACTTTTCTGCCTCTTGGACCAAGTAGGGTTCTTGAGTTTGTAGCACGAGCAGTATCAAGAACAAATCATGTATCTTTCTGTATTTCATGCAACCTTTGTCTTATTCCTTTCCGCACCGCCTAGAGGTATAGCTTCTTTCATAGTAGTATTCCTAATAGGCAGCCTTCATTCTCTTCTCTATTTTTCTTCATCTATCACCTGTCTTGTTGGCGATGTGGTACATGACCACATGAAACTTTTGTTGTTGGTTTTCTTCTTCGAGGTAAATCCTTAGTACGGATAGCGTAGTTATTAGAAAAATTAAACTACTAAAATAAATGTATACCTATGCATTATGGTGAGAAAGAAGATATGAGATCTTTCGACGATTGAAGATCAACAGTATGATTTATTCTTTTTGTTTGACTAAAGTTGTAGATCAACAGTTTGATCTTACGTTGATGTAGATACATGCGTACTTACGATGAGATCAGCAGTGTGCTGTACGATTTTAACTTACGATGAGTTGTAGATCAGCAGTGAGATATATTCTTTTAACTGTTATGTCATATTATTATTGTTGTAGAGAAGTTGTAGAAGTTCCTTCAGCTTTCTTTGAAAGAATAATAGATCAACGGTATGATCTATTGTGTTGCTTTGTTTAAATTCAGAAATATGTTACCGTTTTTAGATTTTAGTGAGTTACAGATCAACAGTATGATCCATTCTCTTACATATTGTTGAGGTTTCCAGGTATGATTTATTATTTCAAATTACGATGACTTGTAGATCAACAGTATGACCTATTCTTTTTACTATTCCTTTATTTATTTGTTCGGCATCTGAAAGTCAGCAGTATGACTTGCTCTTTTAGTACATAGTCTCTCATACATAGTTTCGATCAACAGTATAATCTTTTTTTACTACTAACATGAGAAAACCTTATTATTTACCTCATTTATGAAAAGGGCAGTAGTTCATTACTAACCTATTGAGAAGGCCATTTAATTACCTCGAAAAATTTCTCGGTAAATAACAGCTCCCTCCTCAACCTAGGTATATAATATACTACTTCAATTTTCAAACAGATGCAGATCAACTGTATGACCTATTCCTTTAAATACCTTAATGTAGATCAGCGGTATGATCCATTCTTTTACATATTGTTGAGGTTTCCAGGTATGATTTATTATTTCAAATTACGAAGACTTGTAGATCAACAGTATGACCTATCTGAAAGTCAGCAGTATGAATTGCTCTTTTAGTACATAGTCTCTCATACATAGTTTCGATCAACAGTATAATCTTTTTTTTACTACTAACATGAGAAAACCTTATTATTTACCTCATTTATGAAAAGGGCAGTAGTTCATTACTAACCTATTGAGAAGGCCATTTATTTACCTCGAAAAATTTCTCGGTAAATAACAGCTCCCTCCTCAACCTAGGTATATAATATACTACTTCAATTTTCAAACAGATGCAGATCAACTGTATGACCTATTCTTTTAAATACCTTAAATGTAGATCAGCGGTATGATCCATTCTTTTACATATTGTTGAGGTTTCCAGGTATGATTTATTATTTCAAATTACGAAGACTTGTAGATCAACAGTATGACCTATTCTTTTTACTATTCCTTTATTTATTTGTTCGGCATCTGAAAGTCAGCAGTATGACTTGCTCTTTTAGTACATAGTCTCTCATACATAGTTTCGATCAACAGTATGATCTTTTTTTTACTACTAACATGAGAAAACCTTATTATTTACCTCATTTATGAAAAGAGCAGTAGTTCATTACTAACCTATTGAGAAGGCCATTTATTTACCTCGAAAAATTTCTCGGTAAATAACAGCTCCCTCCTCAACCTAGGTATATAATATACTACTTCAATTTTCAAACAGATGCAGATCAACTGTATGACCTATTCTTTTAAATACCTTAAATGTAGATCAGCGGTATGATCCATTCTTTTACATATTGTTGAGGTTTCCAGGTATGATTTATTATTTCAAATTACGAAGACTTGTAGATCAACAGTATGACCTATTCTTTTTACTATTCCTTTATTTATTTGTTCGGCATCTGAAAGTCAGCAGTATGACTTGCTCTTTTAGTACATAGTCTCTCATACATAGTTTCGATCAACAGTATGATCTTTTTTTTACTACTAACATGAGAAAACCTTATTATTCACCTCATTTATGAAAAGAGCAGTAGTTCATTACTAACCTATTGAGAAGGCCATTTATTTACCTCGAAAAATTTCTCGGTAAATAACAGCTCCCTCCTCAACCTAGGTATATAATATACTACTTCAATTTTCAAACAGATGCAGATCAACTGTATGACCTATTCTTTTAAATACCTTAAATGTAGATCAGCGGTATGATCCATTCTTTTACATATTGTTGAGGTTTCCAGGTATGATTTATTATTTCAAATTACGAAGACTTGTAGATCAACAGTATGACCTATTCTTTTTACTATTCCTTTATTTATTTGTTCGGCATCTGAAAGTCAGCAGTATGACTTGCTCTTTTAGTACATAGTCTCTCATACATAGTTTCGATCAACAGTATAATCTTTTTTTTACTACTAACATGAGAAAACCTTATTATTTACCTCATTTATGAAAAGGGCAGTAGTTCATTACTAACCTATTGAGAAGGCCATTTATTTACCTCGAAAAATTTCTCGGTACATAACAGCTCCCTCCTCAACCTAGGTATATAACATACTACTTCAATTTTCAAACAGATGCAGATCAACTGTATGACCTATTCTTTTAAATACCTTAAATGTAGATCAGCGGTATGATCCATTCTTTTACATATTGTTGAGGTTTCCAGGTATGATTTATTATTTCAAATTACGAAGACTTGTAGATCAACAGTATGACCTATTCTTTTTACTATTCCTTTATTTATTTGTTCGGCATCTGAAAGTCAGCAGTATGACTTGCTCTTTTAGTACATAGTCTCTCATACATAGTCTCTCATACATAGTTTCGATCAACAGTATGATCTATTTTTTTACTACTAACATGAGAAAACCTTATTATTTACCTCATTTATGAAAAGGGCAGTAGTTCATTACTAACCTATTGAGAAGGCCATTTATTTACCTCGAAAAATTTCTCGGTAAATAACAGCTCCCTCCTCAACCTAGGTATATAATATACTACTTCAATTTTCAAACAGATGCAGATCAACTGTATGACCTGTTCTTTTAAATACCTTAAATGTAGATCAGCGGTATGATCCATTCTTTTACATATTGTTGAGGTTTCCAAGTATGATTTATTATTTCAAATTACGAAGACTTGTAGATCAACAGTATGACCTATTCTTTTTACTATTCCTTTATTTATTTGTTCGGCATCTGAAAGTCAGCAGTATGACTTGCTCTTTTAGTACATAGTCTCTCATACATAGTCTCTCATACATAGTTTCGATCAACAGTATGATCTATTTTTTTACTACTAACATGAGAAAACCTTATTATTTACCTCATTTATGAAAAGGGCAGTAGTTCATTACTAACCTATTGAGAAGGCCATTTATTTACCTCGAAAAATTTCTCGGTAAATAACAGCTCCCTCCTCAACCTAGGTATATAATATACTACTTCAATTTTCAAACAGATGCAGATCAACTGTATGACCTGTTCTTTTAAATACCTTAAATGTAGATCAGCGGTATGATCCATTCTTTTACATATTGTTGAGGTTTCCAGGTATGATTTATTATTTCAAATTACGAAGACTTGTAGATCAACAGTATGACCTATTCCTTTTACTATTCCTTTATTTATTTGTTCGGCATCTGAAAGTCAGCAGTATGACTTGCTCTTTTAGTACATAGTCTCTCATACATAGTTTCGATCAACAGTATAATCTTTTTTTTACTACTAACATGAGAAAACCTTATTATTTACCTCATTTATGAAAAGGGCAGTAGTTCATTACTAACCTATTGAGAAGGCCATTTATTTACCTCGAAAAATTTCTCGGTAAATAACAGCTCCCTCCTCAACCTAGGTATATAATATACTACTTCAATTTTCAAACAGATGCAGATCAACTGTATGACCTATTCTTTTAAATACCTTAAATGTAGATCAACGGTATGATCCATTCTTTTACATATTGTTGAGGTTTCCAGGTATGATTTATTATTTCAAATTACGAAGACTTGTAGATCAACAGTATGACCTATTCTTTTTACTATTCCTTTATTTATTTGTTAGGCATCTGAAAGTCAGCAGTATGACTTGCTCTTTTAGTACATAGTTTCGATCAACAGTATGATCTTTTTTTTACTACTAACATGAGAAAACCTTATTATTTACCTCATTTATGAAAAGGGCAGTAGTTCATTACTAACCTATTGAGAAGGCCATTTATTTACCTCGAAAAATTTCTCGGTAAATAACAGCTCCCTCCTCAACCTAGGTATATAATATACTACTTCAATTTTCAAACAGATGCAGATCAACTGTGTGACCTATTCTTTTAAATACCTTAAATGTAGATCAGCGGTATGATCCATTCTTTTACATATTGTTGAGGTTTCCAGGTATGATTTATTATTTCAAATTACGAAGACTTGTAGATCAGCACTATGACCTATTCTTTTTACTATTCCTTTATTTATTTGTTCGGCATCTGAAAGTCAGCAGTATGACTTGCTCTTTTAGTACATAGTCTCTCATACATAGTTTCGATCAACAGTATGATCTTTTTTTTACTACTAACATGAGGAAACCTTATTATTTACCTCATTTATGAAAAGGGCAGTAGTTCATCACTAACCTATTGAGAAGGCCATTTATTTACCTCGAAAAATTTCTCGGTAAATAACAGCTCCCTCCTCAACCTAGGTATTTAATATACTACTTCAATTTTCAAACAGATGCAGATCAACTGTATGACCTATTCTTTTAAATACCTTAAATGTAGATCAGCGGTATGATCCATTCTTTTACATATTGTTGAGGTTTCCAGGTATGATTTATTATTTCAAATTACGAAGACTTGTAGATCAGCACTATGACCTATTCTTTTTACTATTCCTTTATTTATTTGTTCGGCATCTGAAAGTCAGCAGTATGACTTGCTCTTTTAGTACATAGTCTCTCATACATAGTTTCGATCAACAGTATGATCTTTTTTTTACTACTAACATGAGAAAACCTTATTCATTACCTCATTTATGAAAAGAGCAGTAGTTCATTACTAACCTATTGAGAAGGCCATTTATTAACCTCGAAAAATTTCTCGGTAAATAACAGCTCCCTCCTCAACCTAGGTATATAATATACTACTTCAATTTTCAAACAGATGCAGATCAACTGTATGACCTATTCTTTTAAATACCTTAAATGTAGATCAGCGGTATGATCCATTCTTTTACATATTGTTGAGGTTTCCAGGTATGATTTATTATTTCAAATTACGAAGACTTGTAGATCAACAGTATGACCTATTCTTTTTACTATTCCTTTATTTATTTGTTCGGCATCTGAAAGTCAGCAGTATGGCTTGCTCTTTTAGTACATAGTCTCTCATAAATAGTTTCGATCAACAGTATAATCTTTTTTTTACTAGTAACATGAGAAAACCTTATTATTTACCTCATTTATGAAAAGGGCAGTAGTTCATTACTAACCTATTGAGAAGGCCATTTATTTACCTCGAAAAATTTCTCGGTAAATAACAGCTCCCTCCTCAACCTAGGTATATAATATACTACTTCAATTTTCAAACAGATGCAGATCAACTGTATGACCTATTCTTTTAAATACCTTAAATGTAGATCAGCGGTATGATCCATTCTTTTACATATTGTTGAGGTTTCCAGGTATGATTTATTATTTCAAATTACGAAGACTTGTAGATCAGCACTATGACCTATTCTTTTTACTATTCCTTTATTTATTTGTTCGGCATCTGAAAGTCAGCAGTATGACTTGCTCTTTTAGTACATAGTCTCTCATACATAGTTTCGATCAACAGTATAATCTTTTTTTTACTACTAACATGAGAAAACCTTATTATTTACCTCATTTATGAAAAGGGCAGTAGTTCATTACTAACCTATTGAGAAGGACATTTATTTACCTCGAAAAATTTCTCGGTAAATAACAGCTCCCTCCTCAACCTAGGTATATAATATACTACTTCAATTTTCAAACAGATGCAGATCAACTGTATGACCTATTCTTTTAAATACCTTAAATGTAGATCAGCGGTATGATCCATTCTTTTACATATTGTTGAGGTTTCCAGGTATGATTTATTATTTCAAATTACGAAGACTTGTAGATCAACAGTATGACCTATTCTTTTTACTATTCCTTTATTTATTTGTTCGGCATCTGAAAGTCAGCAGTATGACTTGCTCTTTTAGTACATAGTCTCTCATACATAGTTTCGATCAACAGTATGATCTATTTTTTTACTACTAACATGAGAAAACCTTATTATTTACCTCATTTATGAAAAGGGCAGTAGTTCATTACTAACCTATTGAGAAGGCCATTTATTTACCTCGAAAAATTTCTCGGTAAATAACAGCTCCCTCCTCAACCTAGGTATATAATATACTACTTCAATTTTCAAACAGATGCAGATCAACTGTATGACCTGTTCTTTTAAATACCTTAAATGTAGATCAGCGGTATGATCCATTCTTTTACATATTGTTGAGGTTTCCAGGTATGATTTATTATTTCAAATTACGAAGACTTGTAGATAAACAGTATGACCTATTCTTTTTACTATTCCTTTATTTATTTGTTCGGCATCTGAAAGTCAGCAGTATGACTTGCTCTTTTAGTACATAGTCTCTCATACATAGTCTCTCATACATAGTCTCTCATACATAGTTTCGATCAACAGTATAATCTTTTTTTTACTACTAACATGAGAAAACCTTATTATTTACCTCATTTATGAAAAGGGCAGTAGTTCATTACTAACCTATTGAGAAGGCCATTTATTTACCTCGAAAAATTTCTCGGTAAATAACAGCTCCCTCCTCAACCTAGGTATATAATATACTACTTCAATTTTCAAACAGATGCAGATCAACTGTATGACCTATTCTTTTAAATACCTTAAATGTAGATCAACGGTATGATCCATTCTTTTACATATTGTTGAGGTTTCCAGGTATGATTTATTATTTCAAATTACGAAGACTTGTAGATCAACAGTATGACCTATTCTTTTTACTATTCCTTTATTTATTTGTTAGGCATCTGAAAGTCAGCAGTATGACTTGCTCTTTTAGTACATAGTTTCGATCAACAGTATGATCTTTTTTTTACTACTAACATGAGAAAACCTTATTATTTACCTCATTTATGAAAAGGGCAGTAGTTCATTACTAACCTATTGAGAAGGCCATTTATTTACCTCGAAAAATTTCTCGGTACATAACAGCTCCCTCCTCAACCTAGGTATATAACATACTACTTCAATTTTCAAACAGATGCAGATCAACTGTATGACCTATTCTTTTAAATACCTTAAATGTAGATCAGCGGTATGATCCATTCTTTTACATATTGTTGAGGTTTCCAGGTATGATTTATTATTTCAAATTACGAAGACTTGTAGATCAACAGTATGACCTATTCTTTTTACTATTCCTTTATTTATTTGTTCGGCATCTGAAAGTCAGCAGTATGACTTGCTCTTTTAGTACATAGTCTCTCATACATAGTCTCTCATACATAGTTTCGATCAACAGTATGATCTATTTTTTTACTACTAACATGAGAAAACCTTATTATTTACCTCATTTATGAAAAGGGCAGTAGTTCATTACTAACCTATTGAGAAGGCCATTTATTTACCTCGAAAAATTTCTCGGTAAATAACAGCTCCCTCCTCAACCTAGGTATATAATATACTACTTCAATTTTCAAACAGATGCAGATCAACTGTATGACCTGTTCTTTTAAATACCTTAAATGTAGATCAGCGGTATGATCCATTCTTTTACATATTGTTGAGGTTTCCAGGTATGATTTATTATTTCAAATTACGAAGACTTGTAGATCAACAGTATGACCTATTCTTTTTACTATTCCTTTATTTATTTGTTCGGCATCTGAAAGTCAGCAGTATGACTTGCTCTTTTAGTACATAGTCTCTCATACATAGTCTCTCATACATAGTTTCGATCAACAGTATGATCTATTTTTTTACTACTAACATGAGAAAACCTTATTATTTACCTCATTTATGAAAAGGGCAGTAGTTCATTACTAACCTATTGAGAAGGCCATTTATTTACCTCGAAAAATTTCTCGGTAAATAACAGCTCCCTCCTCAACCTAGGTATATAATATACTACTTCAATTTTCAAACAGATGCAGATCAACTGTATGACCTGTTCTTTTAAATACCTTAAATGTAGATCAGCGGTATGATCCATTCTTTTACATATTGTTGAGGTTTCCAGGTATGATTTATTATTTCAAATTACGAAGACTTGTAGATCAACAGTATGACCTATTCCTTTTACTATTCCTTTATTTATTTGTTCGGCATCTGAAAGTCAGCAGTATGACTTGCTCTTTTAGTACACAGTCTCTCATACATAGTTTCGATCAACAGTATAATCTTTTTTTTACTACTAACATGAGAAAACCTTATTATTTACCTCATTTATGAAAAGGGCAGTAGTTCATTACTAACCTATTGAGAAGGCCATTTATTTACCTCGAAAAATTTCTCGGTAAATAACAGCTCCCTCCTCAACCTAGGTATATAATATACTACTTCAATTTTCAAACAGATGCAGATCAACTGTATGACCTATTCTTTTAAATACCTTAAATGTAGATCAACGGTATGATCCATTCTTTTACATATTGTTGAGGTTTCCAGGTATGATTTATTATTTCAAATTACGAAGACTTGTAGATCAACAGTATGACCTATTCTTTTTACTATTCCTTTATTTATTTGTTAGGCATCTGAAAGTCAGCAGTATGACTTGCTCTTTTAGTACATAGTTTCGATCAACAGTATGATCTTTTTTTTACTACTAACATGAGAAAACCTTATTATTTACCTCATTTATGAAAAGGACAGTAGTTCATTACTAACCTATTGAGAAGGCCATTTATTTACCTCGAAAAATTTCTCGGTAAATAACAGCTCCCTCCTCAACCTAGGTATATAATATACTACTTCAATTTTCAAACAGATGCAGATCAACTGTGTGACCTATTCTTTTAAATACCTTAAATGTAGATCAGCGGTATGATCCATTCTTTTACATATTGTTGAGGTTTCCAGGTATGATTTATTATTTCAAATTACGAAGACTTGTAGATCGGCACTATGACCTATTCTTTTTACTATTCCTTTATTTATTTGTTCGGCATCTGAAAGTCAGCAGTATGACTTGCTCTTTTAGTACATAGTCTCTCATACATAGTTTCGATCAACAGTATGATCTTTTTTTTACTACTAACATGAGAAAACCTTATTATTTACCTCATTTATGAAAAGGGCAGTAGTTCATTACTAACCTATTGAGAAGGCCATTTATTTACCTCGAAAAATTTCTCGGTTAATAACAGCTCCCTCCTCAACCTAGGTATATAATATACTACTTCAATTTTCAAACAGATGCAGATCAATTGTATGACCTATTCTTTTAAATACCTTAAATGTAGATCAGCCGTATGATCCATTCTTTTACATATTGTTGAGGTTTCCAGGTATGATTTATTATTTCAAATTACGAAGACTTGTAGATCAACAGTATGACCTATTCTTTTTACTATTCCTTTATTTATTTGTTCGGCATCTGAAAGTCACCAGTATGACTTGCTCTTTTAGTACATAGTCTCTCATACATAGTTTCGATCAACAGTATGATCTTTTTTTTACTACTAACATGAGAAAACCTTATTCATTACCTCATTTATGAAAAGAGCAGTAGTTCATTACTAACCTATTGAGAAGGCCATTTATTAAGCTCGAAAAATTTCTCGGTAAATAACAGCTCCCTCCTCAACCTAGGTATATAATATACTACTTCAATTTTCAAACAGATGCAGATCAACTGTATGACCTATTCTTTTAAATACCTTAAATGTAGATCAGCGGTATGATCCATTCTTTTACATATTGTTGAGGTTTCCAGGTATGATTTATTATTTCAAATTACGAAGACTTGTAGATCAACAGTATGACCTATTCTTTTTACTATTCCTTTATTTATTTGTTCGGCATCTGAAAGTCAGCAGTATGACTTGCTCTTTTAGTACATAGTCTCTCATACATAGTTTCGATCAACAGTATGATCTTTTTTTTACTACTAACATGAGAAAACCTTATTCATTACCTCATTTATGAAAAGAGCAGTAGTTCATTACTAACCTATTGAGAAGGCCATTTATTAACCTCGAAAAATTTCTCGGTAAATAACAGCTCCCTCCTCAACCTAGGTATATAATATACTACTTCAATTTTCAAACAGATGCAGATCAACTGTATGACCTATTCTTTTAAATACCTTAAATGTAGATCAGCGGTATGATCCATTCTTTTACATATTGTTGAGGTTTCCAGGTATGATTTATTATTTCAAATTACGAAGACTTGTAGATCAACAGTATGACCTATTCTTTTTACTATTCCTTTATTTATTTGTTCGGCATCTGAAAGTCAGCAGTATGGCTTGCTCTTTTAGTACATAGTCTCTCATAAATAGTTTCGATCAACAGTATAATCTTTTTTTTACTAGTAACATGAGAAAACCTTATTATTTACCTCATTTATGAAAAGGGCAGTAGTTCATTACTAACCTATTGAGAAGGCCATTTATTTACCTCGAAAAATTTCTCGGTAAATAACAGCTCCCTCCTCAACCTAGGTATATAATATACTACTTCAATTTTCAAACAGATGCAGATCAACTGTATGACCTATTCTTTTAAATACCTTAAATGTAGATCAGCGGTATGATCCATTCTTTTACATATTATTGAGGTTTCCAGGTATGATTTATTATTTCAAATTACGAAGACTTGTAGATCAGCACTATGACCTATTCTTTTTACTATTCCTTTATTTATTTGTTCGGCATCTGAAAGTCAGCAGTATGACTTGCTCTTTTAGTACATAGTCTCTCATACATAGTTTCGATCAACAGTATAATCTTTTTTTTACTACTAACATGAGAAAACCTTATTATTTACCTCATTTATGAAAAGGGCAGTAGTTCATTACTAACCTATTGAGAAGGACATTTATTTACCTTGAAAAATTTCTCGGTAAATAACAGCTCCCTCCTCAACCTAGGTATATAATATACTACTTCAATTTTCAAACAGATGCAGATCAACTGTATGACCTATTCTTTTAAATACCTTAAATGTAGATCAGCGGTATGATCCATTCTTTTACATATTGTTGAGGTTTCCAGGTATGATTTATTATTTCAAATTACGAAGACTTGTAGATCAACAGTATGACCTATTCTTTTTACTATTCCTTTATTTATTTGTTCGGCATCTGAAAGTCAGCAGTATGACTTGCTCTTTTAGTACATAGTCTCTCATACATAGTTTCGATCAACAGTATGATCTATTTTTTTACTACTAACATGAGAAAACCTTATTATTTACCTCATTTATGAAAAGGGCAGTAGTTCATTACTAACCTATTGAGAAGGCCATTTATTTACCTCGAAAAATTTCTCGGTAAATAACAGCTCCCTCCTCAACCTAGGTATATAATATACTACTTCAATTTTCAAACAGATGCAGATCAACTGTATGACCTGTTCTTTTAAATACCTTAAATGTAGATCAGCGGTATGATCCATTCTTTTACATATTGTTGAGGTTTCCAGGTATGATTTATTATTTCAAATTACGAAGACTTGTAGATAAACAGTATGACCTATTCTTTTTACTATTCCTTTATTTATTTGTTCGGCATCTGAAAGTCAGCAGTATGACTTGCTCTTTTAGTACATAGTCTCTCATACATAGTCTCTCATACATAGTCTCTCATACATAGTTTCGATCAACAGTATAATCTTTTTTTTACTACTAACATGAGAAAACCTTATTATTTACCTCATTTATGAAAAGGGCAGTAGTTCATTACTAACCTATTGAGAAGGCCATTTATTTACCTCGAAAAATTTCTCGGTAAATAACAGCTCCCTCCTCAACCTAGGTATATAATATACTACTTCAATTTTCAAACAGATGCAGATCAACTGTATGACCTATTCTTTTAAATACCTTAAATGTAGATCAACGGTATGATCCATTCTTTTACATATTGTTGAGGTTTCCAGGTATGATTTATTATTTCAAATTACGAAGACTTGTAGATCAACAGTATGACCTATTCTTTTTACTATTCCTTTATTTATTTGTTAGGCATCTGAAAGTCAGCAGTATGACTTGCTCTTTTAGTACATAGTTTCGATCAACAGTATGATCTTTTTTTTACTACTAACATGAGAAAACCTTATTATTTACCTCATTTATGAAAAGGGCAGTAGTTCATTACTAACCTATTGAGAAGGCCATTTATTTACCTCGAAAAATTTCTCGGTACATAACAGCTCCCTCCTCAACCTAGGTATATAACATACTACTTCAATTTTCAAACAGATGCAGATCAACTGTATGACCTATTCTTTTAAATACCTTAAATGTAGATCAGCGGTATGATCCATTCTTTTACATATTGTTGAGGTTTCCAGGTATGATTTATTATTTCAAATTACGAAGACTTGTAGATCAACAGTATGACCTATTCTTTTTACTATTCCTTTATTTATTTGTTCGGCATCTGAAAGTCAGCAGTATGACTTGCTCTTTTAGTACATAGTCTCTCATACATAGTCTCTCATACATAGTTTCGATCAACAGTATGATCTATTTTTTTACTACTAACATGAGAAAACCTTATTATTTACCTCATTTATGAAAAGGGCAGTAGTTCATTACTAACCTATTGAGAAGGCCATTTATTTACCTCGAAAAATTTCTCGGTAAATAACAGCTCCCTCCTCAACCTAGGTATATAATATACTACTTCAATTTTCAAACAGATGCAGATCAACTGTATGACCTGTTCTTTTAAATACCTTAAATGTAGATCAGCGGTATGATCCATTCTTTTACATATTGTTGAGGTTTCCAGGTATGATTTATTATTTCAAATTACGAAGACTTGTAGATCAACAGTATGACCTATTCTTTTTACTATTCCTTTATTTATTTGTTCGGCATCTGAAAGTCAGCAGTATGACTTGCTCTTTTAGTACATAGTCTCTCATACATAGTCTCTCATACATAGTTTCGATCAACAGTATGATCTATTTTTTTACTACTAACATGAGAAAACCTTATTATTTACCTCATTTATGAAAAGGGCAGTAGTTCATTACTAACCTATTGAGAAGGCCATTTATTTACCTCGAAAAATTTCTCGGTAAATAACAGCTCCCTCCTCAACCTAGGTATATAATATACTACTTCAATTTTCAAACAGATGCAGATCAACTGTATGACCTGTTCTTTTAAATACCTTAAATGTAGATCAGCGGTATGATCCATTCTTTTACATATTGTTGAGGTTTCCAGGTATGATTTATTATTTCAAATTACGAAGACTTGTAGATCAACAGTATGACCTATTCCTTTTACTATTCCTTTATTTATTTGTTCGGCATCTGAAAGTCAGCAGTATGACTTGCTCTTTTAGTACACAGTCTCTCATACATAGTTTCGATCAACAGTATAATCTTTTTTTTACTACTAACATGAGAAAACCTTATTATTTACCTCATTTATGAAAAGGGCAGTAGTTCATTACTAACCTATTGAGAAGGCCATTTATTTACCTCGAAAAATTTCTCGGTAAATAACAGCTCCCTCCTCAACCTAGGTATATAATATACTACTTCAATTTTCAAACAGATGCAGATCAACTGTATGACCTATTCTTTTAAATACCTTAAATGTAGATCAACGGTATGATCCATTCTTTTACATATTGTTGAGGTTTCCAGGTATGATTTATTATTTCAAATTACGAAGACTTGTAGATCAACAGTATGACCTATTCTTTTTACTATTCCTTTATTTATTTGTTAGGCATCTGAAAGTCAGCAGTATGACTTGCTCTTTTAGTACATAGTTTCGATCAACAGTATGATCTTTTTTTTACTACTAACATGAGAAAACCTTATTATTTACCTCATTTATGAAAAGGACAGTAGTTCATTACTAACCTATTGAGAAGGCCATTTATTTACCTCGAAAAATTTCTCGGTAAATAACAGCTCCCTCCTCAACCTAGGTATATAATATACTACTTCAATTTTCAAACAGATGCAGATCAACTGTGTGACCTATTCTTTTAAATACCTTAAATGTAGATCAGCGGTATGATCCATTCTTTTACATATTGTTGAGGTTTCCAGGTATGATTTATTATTTCAAATTACGAAGACTTGTAGATCGGCACTATGACCTATTCTTTTTACTATTCCTTTATTTATTTGTTCGGCATCTGAAAGTCAGCAGTATGACTTGCTCTTTTAGTACATAGTCTCTCATACATAGTTTCGATCAACAGTATGATCTTTTTTTTACTACTAACATGAGAAAACCTTATTATTTACCTCATTTATGAAAAGGGCAGTAGTTCATTACTAACCTATTGAGAAGGCCATTTATTTACCTCGAAAAATTTCTCGGTTAATAACAGCTCCCTCCTCAACCTAGGTATATAATATACTACTTCAATTTTCAAACAGATGCAGATCAATTGTATGACCTATTCTTTTAAATACCTTAAATGTAGATCAGCCGTATGATCCATTCTTTTACATATTGTTGAGGTTTCCAGGTATGATTTATTATTTCAAATTACGAAGACTTGTAGATCAACAGTATGACCTATTCTTTTTACTATTCCTTTATTTATTTGTTCGGCATCTGAAAGTCACCAGTATGACTTGCTCTTTTAGTACATAGTCTCTCATACATAGTTTCGATCAACAGTATGATCTTTTTTTTACTACTAACATGAGAAAACCTTATTCATTACCTCATTTATGAAAAGAGCAGTAGTTCATTACTAACCTATTGAGAAGGCCATTTATTAAGCTCGAAAAATTTCTCGGTAAATAACAGCTCCCTCCTCAACCTAGGTATATAATATACTACTTCAATTTTCAAACAGATGCAGATCAACTGTATGACCTATTCTTTTAAATACCTTAAATGTAGATCAGCGGTATGATCCATTCTTTTACATATTGTTGAGGTTTCCAGGTATGATTTATTATTTCAAATTACGAAGACTTGTAGATCAACAGTATGACCTATTCTTTTTACTATTCCTTTATTTATTTGTTCGGCATCTGAAAGTCAGCAGTATGACTTGCTCTTTTAGTACATAGTCTCTCATACATAGTTTCGATCAACAGTATGATCTTTTTTTTACTACTAACATGAGAAAACCTTATTCATTACCTCATTTATGAAAAGAGCAGTAGTTCATTACTAACCTATTGAGAAGGCCATTTATTAACCTCGAAAAATTTCTCGGTAAATAACAGCTCCCTCCTCAACCTAGGTATATAATATACTACTTCAATTTTCAAACAGATGCAGATCAACTGTATGACCTATTCTTTTAAATACCTTAAATGTAGATCAGCGGTATGATCCATTCTTTTACATATTGTTGAGGTTTCCAGGTATGATTTATTATTTCAAATTACGAAGACTTGTAGATCAACAGTATGACCTATTCTTTTTACTATTCCTTTATTTATTTGTTCGGCATCTGAAAGTCAGCAGTATGGCTTGCTCTTTTAGTACATAGTCTCTCATAAATAGTTTCGATCAACAGTATAATCTTTTTTTTACTAGTAACATGAGAAAACCTTATTATTTACCTCATTTATGAAAAGGGCAGTAGTTCATTACTAACCTATTGAGAAGGCCATTTATTTACCTCGAAAAATTTCTCGGTAAATAACAGCTCCCTCCTCAACCTAGGTATATAATATACTACTTCAATTTTCAAACAGATGCAGATCAACTGTATGACCTATTCTTTTAAATACCTTAAATGTAGATCAGCGGTATGATCCATTCTTTTACATATTATTGAGGTTTCCAGGTATGATTTATTATTTCAAATTACGAAGACTTGTAGATCAGCACTATGACCTATTCTTTTTACTATTCCTTTATTTATTTGTTCGGCATCTGAAAGTCAGCAGTATGACTTGCTCTTTTAGTACATAGTCTCTCATACATAGTTTCGATCAACAGTATAATCTTTTTTTTACTACTAACATGAGAAAACCTTATTATTTACCTCATTTATGAAAAGGGCAGTAGTTCATTACTAACCTATTGAGAAGGACATTTATTTACCTTGAAAAATTTCTCGGTAAATAACAGCTCCCTCCTCAACCTAGGTATATAATATACTACTTCAATTTTCAAACAGATGCAGATCAACTGTATGACCTATTCTTTTAAATACCTTAAATGTAGATCAGCGGTATGATCCATTCTTTTACATATTGTTGAGGTTTCCAGGTATGATTTATTATTTCAAATTACGAAGACTTGTAGATCAACAGTATGACCTATTCTTTTTACTATTCCTTTATTTATTTGTTCGGCATCTGAAAGTCAGCAGTATGACTTGCTCTTTTAGTACATAGTCTCTCATACATAGTTTCGATCAACAGTATGATCTTTTTTTTACTACTAACATGAGAAAACCTTATTATTTACCTCATTTATGAAAAGGGCAGTAGTTCATTACTAACCTATTGAGAAGGCCATTTATTTACCTCGAAAAATTTCTCGGTAAATAACAGCTCCCTCCTCAACCTAGGTATATAATATACTACTTCAATTTTCAAACAGATGCAGATCAACTGTATGACCTATTCTTTTAAATACCTTAAATGTAGATCAGCGGTATGATCCATTCTTTTACATATTGTTGAGGTTTCCAGGTATGATTTATTATTTCAAATTACGAAGACTTGTAGATCAACAGTATGACCTATTCTTTTTACTATTCCTTTATTTATTTGTTCGGCATCTGAAAGTCAGCAGTATGACTTGCTCTTTTAGTACATAGTCTCTCATACATAGTTTCGATCAACAGTATGATCTTTTTTTTACTACTAACATGAGAAAACCTTATTATTTACCTCATTTATGAAAAGGGCAGTAGTTCATTACTAACCTATTGAGAAGGCCATTTATTTACCTCGAAAAATTTCTCGGTACATAACAGCTCCCTCCTCAACCTAGGTATATAACATACTACTTCAATTTTCAAACAGATGCAGATCAACTGTATGACCTATTCTTTTAAATACCTTAAATGTAGATCAGCGGTATGATCCATTCTTTTACATATTGTTGAGGTTTCCAGGTATGATTTATTATTTCAAATTACGAAGACTTGTAGATCAACAGTATGACCTATTCTTTTTACTATTCCTTTATTTATTTGTTCGGCATCTGAAAGTCAGCAGTATGACTTGCTCTTTTAGTACATAGTCTCTCATACATAGTCTCTCATACATAGTTTCGATCAACAGTATGATCTATTTTTTTACTACTAACATGAGAAAACCTTATTATTTACCTCATTTATGAAAAGGGCAGTAGTTCATTACTAACCTATTGAGAAGGCCATTTATTTACCTCGAAAAATTTCTCGGTAAATAACAGCTCCCTCCTCAACCTAGGTATATAATATACTACTTCAATTTTCAAACAGATGCAGATCAACTGTATGACCTGTTCTTTTAAATACCTTAAATGTAGATCAGCGGTATGATCCATTCTTTTACATATTGTTGAGGTTTCCAGGTATGATTTATTATTTCAAATTACGAAGACTTGTAGATCAACAGTATGACCTATTCTTTTTACTATTCCTTTATTTATTTGTTCGGCATCTGAAAGTCAGCAGTATGACTTGCTCTTTTAGTACATAGTCTCTCATACATAGTCTCTCATACATAGTTTCGATCAACAGTATGATCTATTTTTTTACTACTAACATGAGAAAACCTTATTATTTACCTCATTTATGAAAAGGGCAGTAGTTCATTACTAACCTATTGAGAAGGCCATTTATTTACCTCGAAAAATTTCTCGGTAAATAACAGCTCCCTCCTCAACCTAGGTATATAATATACTACTTCAATTTTCAAACAGATGCAGATCAACTGTATGACCTGTTCTTTTAAATACCTTAAATGTAGATCAGCGGTATGATCCATTCTTTTACATATTGTTGAGGTTTCCAGGTATGATTTATTATTTCAAATTACAAAGACTTGTAGATCAACAGTATGACCTATTCCTTTTACTATTCCTTTATTTATTTGTTCGGCATCTGAAAGTCAGCAGTATGACTTGCTCTTTTAGTACACAGTCTCTCATACATAGTTTCGATCAACAGTATAATCTTTTTTTTACTACTAACATGAGAAAACCTTATTATTTACCTCATTTATGAAAAGGGCAGTAGTTCATTACTAACCTATTGAGAAGGCCATTTATTTACCTCGAAAAATTTCTCGGTAAATAACAGCTCCCTCCTCAACCTAGGTATATAATATACTACTTCAATTTTCAAACAGATGCAGATCAACTGTGTGACCTATTCTTTTAAATACCTTAAATGTAGATCAGCGGTATGATCCATTCTTTTACATATTGTTGAGGTTTCCAGGTATGATTTATTATTTCAAATTACGAAGACTTGTAGATCAGCACTATGACCTATTCTTTTTACTATTCCTTTATTTATTTGTTCGGCATCTGAAAGTCAGCAGTATGACTTGCTCTTTTAGTACATAGTCTCTCATACATAGTTTCGATCAACAGTATGATCTTTTTTTTACTACTAACATGAGAAAACCTTATTATTTACCTCATTTATGAAAAGGGCAGTAGTTCATTACTAACCTATTGAGAAGGCCATTTATTTACCTCGAAAAATTTCTCGGTTAATAACAGCTCCCTCCTCAACCTAGGTATATAATATACTACTTCAATTTTCAAACAGATGCAGATCAATTGTATGACCTATTCTTTTAAATACCTTAAATGTAGATCAGCCGTATGATCCATTCTTTTACATATTGTTGAGGTTTCCAGGTATGATTTATTATTTCAAATTACGAAGACTTGTAGATCAACAGTATGACCTATTCTTTTTACTATTCCTTTATTTATTTGTTCGGCATCTGAAAGTCACCAGTATGACTTGCTCTTTTAGTACATAGTCTCTCATACATAGTTTCGATCAACAGTATGATCTTTTTTTTACTACTAACATGAGAAAACCTTATTCATTACCTCATTTATGAAAAGAGCAGTAGTTCATTACTAACCTATTGAGAAGGCCATTTATTAACCTCGAAAAATTTCTCGGTAAATAACAGCTCCCTCCTCAACCTAGGTATATAATATACTACTTCAATTTTCAAACAGATGCAGATCAACTGTATGACCTATTCTTTTAAATACCTTAAATGTAGATCAGCGGTATGATCCATTCTTTTACATATTGTTGAGGTTTCCAGGTATGATTTATTATTTCAAATTACGAAGACTTGTAGATCAACAGTATGACCTATTCTTTTTACTATTCCTTTATTTATTTGTTCGGCATCTGAAAGTCAGCAGTATGACTTGCTCTTTTAGTACATAGTCTCTCATACATAGTTTCGATCAACAGTATGATCTTTTTTTTTACTACTAACATGAGAAAACCTTATTATTTACCTCATTTATGAAAAGGGCAGTAGTTCATTACTAACCTATTGAGAAGGCCATTTATTTACCTCGAAAAATTTCTCGGTAAATAACAGCTCCCTCCTCAACCTAGGTATATAATATACTACTTCAATTTTCAAACAGATGCAGATCAACTGTATGACCTATTCTTTTAAATACCTTAAATGTAGATCAGCGGTATGATCCATTCTTTTACATATTGTTGAGGTTTCCAGGTATGATTTATTATTTCAAATCACGAAGACTTGTAGATCAACAGTATGACCTATTCTTTTTACTATTCCTTTATTTATTTGTTCGGCATCTGAAAGTCAGCAGTATGACTTGCTCTTTTAGTACATAGTCTCTCATACATAGTTTCGATCAACAGTATGATCTTTTTTTTACTACTAACATGAGAAAACCTTATTATTTACGTCATTTATGAAAAGGGCAGTAGTTCATTACTAACTTATTGAGAAGGCCATTTATTTACCTCGAAAAATTTCTCGGTAAATAACAGCTCCCTCCTCAACCTAGGTATATAATATACTACTTCAATTTTCAAACAGATGCAGATCAACTGTATGACCTATTCTTTTAAATACCTTAAATGTAGATCAGCGGTATGATCCATTCTTTTACATATTGTTGAGGTTTCCAGGTATGATTTATTATTTCAAATCACGAAGACTTGTAGATCAACAGTATGACCTATTCTTTTTACTATTCCTTTATTTATTTGTTCGGCATCTGAAAGTCAGCAGTATGACTTGCTCTTTTAGTACATAGTCTCTCATACATAGTTTCGATCAACAGTATGATCTTTTTTTTACTACTAACATGAGAAAACCTTATTATTTACCTCATTTATGAAAAGGGCAGTAGTTCATTACTAACCTATTGAGAAGGCCATTTATTTACCTCGAAAAATTTCTCGGTAAATAACAGCTCCCTCCTCAACCTAGGTATATAATATACTACTTCAATTTTCAAACAGATGCAGATCAACTGTATGACCTATTCTTTTAAATACCTTAACTGTAGATCAGCGGTATGATCCATTCTTTTACATATTGTTGAGGTTTCCAGGTATGATTTATTATTTCAAATTACGAAGACTTGTAGATCAACAGTATGACCTTTTCTTTTTACTATTCCTTTATTTATTTGTTCGGCATCTGAAAGTCAGCAGTATGACTTGCTCTTTTAGTACATAGTCTCTCATACATAGTTTCGATCAACAGTATAATCTTTTTTTTACTACTAACATGAGAAAACCTTATTATTTACCTCATTTATGAAAAGGGCAGTAGTTCATTACTAACCTATTGAGAAGGCCATTTATTTACCTCGAAAAATTTCTCGGTAAATAACAGCTCCCTCCTCAACCTAGGTATATAATATACTACTTCAATTTTCAAACAGATGCAGATCAACTGTATGACCTATTCTTTTAAATACCTTAAATGTAGATCAGCGGTATGATCCATTCTTTTACATATTGTTGAGGTTTCCAGGTATGATTTATTATTTCAAATTACGAAGACTTGTAGATCAACAGTATGACCTATTCTTTTTACTATTCCTTTATTTATTTGTTCGGCATCTGAAAGTCAGCAGTATGACTTGCTCTTTTAGTACATAGTTTCGATCAACAGTATGATCTTTTTTTACTACTAACATGAGAAAACCTTATTATTTACCTCATTTATGAAAAGGGCAGTAGTTCATTACTAACCTATTGAGAAG
The DNA here is from genome assembly GCA_963924545.1 of Pogonocherus hispidulus. Taxonomy (NCBI): domain Eukaryota; kingdom Metazoa; phylum Arthropoda; class Insecta; order Coleoptera; family Cerambycidae; genus Pogonocherus; species Pogonocherus hispidulus. The sequence goes on from OZ004696.1 coordinate 20,618,847, forward strand.
GCCATTTATTTACCTCGAAAAATTTCTCGGTAAATAACAGCTCCCTCCTCAACCTAGGTATATAATATACTACTTCAATTTTCAAACAGATGCAGATCAACTGTATGACCTATTCTTTTAAATACCTTAAATGTAGATCAGCGGTATGATCCATTCTTTTACATATTGTTGAGGTTTCCAGGTATGATTTATTATTTCAAATTACGAAGACTTGTAGATCAACAGTATGACCTATTCTTTTTACTATTCCTTTATTTATTTGTTCGGCATCTGAAAGTCAGCAGTATGACTTGCTCTTTTAGTACATAGTCTCTCATACATAGTTTCGATCAACAGTATGATCTTTTTTTTACTACTAACATGAGAAAACCTTATTATTTACCTCATTTATGAAAAGGGCAGTAGTTCATTACTAACCTATTGAGAAGGCCATTTATTTACCTCGAAAAATTTCTCGGTACATAACAGCTCCCTCCTCAACCTAGGTATATAACATACTACTTCAATTTTCAAACAGATGCAGATCAACTGTATGACCTATTCTTTTAAATACCTTAAATGTAGATCAGCGGTATGATCCATTCTTTTACATATTGTTGAGGTTTCCAGGTATGATTTATTATTTCAAATTACGAAGACTTGTAGATCAACAGTATGACCTATTCTTTTTACTATTCCTTTATTTATTTGTTCGGCATCTGAAAGTCAGCAGTATGACTTGCTCTTTTAGTACATAGTCTCTCATACATAGTCTCTCATACATAGTTTCGATCAACAGTATGATCTATTTTTTTACTACTAACATGAGAAAACCTTATTATTTACCTCATTTATGAAAAGGGCAGTAGTTCATTACTAACCTATTGAGAAGGCCATTTATTTACCTCGAAAAATTTCTCGGTAAATAACAGCTCCCTCCTCAACCTAGGTATATAATATACTACTTCAATTTTCAAACAGATGCAGATCAACTGTATGACCTGTTCTTTTAAATACCTTAAATGTAGATCAGCGGTATGATCCATTCTTTTACATATTGTTGAGGTTTCCAGGTATGATTTATTATTTCAAATTACGAAGACTTGTAGATCAACAGTATGACCTATTCTTTTTACTATTCCTTTATCTATTTGTTCGGCATCTGAAAGTCAGCAGTATGACTTGCTCTTTTAGTACATAGTCTCTCATACATAGTCTCTCATACATAGTTTCGATCAACAGTATGATCTATTTTTTTACTACTAACATGAGAAAACCTTATTATTTACCTCATTTATGAAAAGGGCAGTAGTTCATTACTAACCTATTGAGAAGGCCATTTATTTACCTCGAAAAATTTCTCGGTAAATAACAGCTCCCTCCTCAACCTAGGTATATAATATACTACTTCAATTTTCAAACAGATGCAGATCAACTGTATGACCTGTTCTTTTAAATACCTTAAATGTAGATCAGCGGTATGATCCATTCTTTTACATATTGTTGAGGTTTCCAGGTATGATTTATTATTTCAAATTACGAAGACTTGTAGATCAACAGTATGACCTATTCCTTTTACTATTCCTTTATTTATTTGTTCGGCATCTGAAAGTCAGCAGTATGACTTGCTCTTTTAGTACATAGTCTCTCATACATAGTTTCGATCAACAGTATAATCTTTTTTTTACTACTAACATGAGAAAACCTTATTATTTACCTCATTTATGAAAAGGGCAGTAGTTCATTACTAACCTATTGAGAAGGCCATTTATTTACCTCGAAAAATTTCTCGGTAAATAACAGCTCCCTCCTCAACCTAGGTATATAATATACTACTTCAATTTTCAAACAGATGCAGATCAACTGTATGACCTATTCTTTTAAATACCTTAAATGTAGATCAACGGTATGATCCATTCTTTTACATATTGTTGAGGTTTCCAGGTATGATTTATTATTTCAAATTACGAAGACTTGTAGATCAACAGTATGACCTATTCTTTTTACTATTCCTTTATTTATTTGTTAGGCATCTGAAAGTCAGCAGTATGACTTGCTCTTTTAGTACATAGTTTCGATCAACAGTATGATCTTTTTTTTACTACTAACATGAGAAAACCTTATTATTTACCTCATTTATGAAAAGGGCAGTAGTTCATTACTAACCTATTGAGAAGGCCATTTATTTACCTCGAAAAATTTCTCGGTAAATAACAGCTCCCTCCTCAACCTAGGTATATAATATACTACTTCAATTTTCAAACAGATGCAGATCAACTGTGTGACCTATTCTTTTAAATACCTTAAATGTAGATCAGCGGTATGATCCATTCTTTTACATATTGTTGAGGTTTCCAGGTATGATTTATTATTTCAAATTACGAAGACTTGTAGATCAACAGTATGACCTATTCTTTTTACTATTCCTTTATTTATTTGTTCGGCATCTGAAAGTCAGCAGTATGACTTGCTCTTTTAGTACATAGTCTCTCATACATAGTCTCTCATACATAGTTTCGATCAACAGTATGATCTTTTTTTTTACTACTAACATGAGAAAACCTTATTATTTACCTCATTTATGAAAAGGGCAGTAGTTCATTACTAACCTATTGAGAAGGCCATTTATTTACCTCGAAAAATTTCTCGGTAAATAACAGCTCCCTCCTCAACCTAGGTATATAATATACTACTTCAATTTTCAAACAGATGCAGATCAACTGTATGACCTGTTCTTTTAAATACCTTAAATGTAGATCAGCGGTATGATCCATTCTTTTACATATTGTTGAGGTTTCCAGGTATGATTTATTATTTCAAATTACGAAGACTTGTAGATCAACAGTATGACCTATTCTTTGTACTATTCCTTTATTTATTTGTTCGGCATCTGAAAGTCACCAGTATGACTTGCTCTTTTAGTACATAGTCTCTCATACATAGTTTCGATCAACAGTATGATCTTTTTTTTACTACTAACATGAGAAAACCTTATTATTTACCTCATTTATGAAAAGGGCAGTAGTTCATTACTAACCTATTGAGAAGGCCATTTATTTACCTCGAAAAATTTCTCGGTAAATAACAGCTCCCTCCTCAACCTAGGTATATAATATACTACTTCAATTTTCAAACAGATGCAGATCAACTGTATGACCTATTCTTTTAAATACCTTAAATGTAGATCAGCGGTATGATCCATTCTTTTACATATTGTTGAGGTTTCCAGGTATGATTTATTATTTCAAATCACGAAGACTTGTAGATCAACAGTATGACCTATTCTTTTTACTATTCCTTTATTTATTTGTTCGGCATCTGAAAGTCAGCAGTATGACTTGCTCTTTTAGTACATAGTCTCTCATACATAGTTTCGATCAACAGTATGATCTTTTTTTTACTACTAACATGAGAAAACCTTATTATTTACGTCATTTATGAAAAGGGCAGTAGTTCATTACTAACTTATTGAGAAGGCCATTTATTTACCTCGAAAAATTTCTCGGTAAATAACAGCTCCCTCCTCAACCTAGGTATATAATATACTACTTCAATTTTCAAACAGATGCAGATCAACTGTATGACCTATTCTTTTAAATACCTTAAATGTAGATCAGCGGTATGATCCATTCTTTTACATATTGTTGAGGTTTCCAGGTATGATTTATTATTTCAAATCACGAAGACTTGTAGATCAACAGTATGACCTATTCTTTTTACTATTCCTTTATTTATTTGTTCGGCATCTGAAAGTCAGCAGTATGACTTGCTCTTTTAGTACATAGTCTCTCATACATAGTTTCGATCAACAGTATGATCTTTTTTTTACTACTAACATGAGAAAACCTTATTATTTACCTCATTTATGAAAAGGGCAGTAGTTCATTACTAACCTATTGAGAAGGCCATTTATTTACCTCGAAAAATTTCTCGGTAAATAACAGCTCCCTCCTCAACCTAGGTATATAATATACTACTTCAATTTTCAAACAGATGCAGATCAACTGTATGACCTATTCTTTTAAATACCTTAAATGTAGATCAGCGGTATGATCCATTCTTTTACATATTGTTGAGGTTTCCAGGTATGATTTATTATTTCAAATTACGAAGACTTGTAGATCAACAGTATGACCTTTTCTTTTTACTATTCCTTTATTTATTTGTTCGGCATCTGAAAGTCAGCAGTATGACTTGCTCTTTTAGTACATAGTCTCTCATACATAGTTTCGATCAACAGTATAATCTTTTTTTTACTACTAACATGAGAAAACCTTATTATTTACCTCATTTATGAAAAGGGCAGTAGTTCATTACTAACCTATTGAGAAGGCCATTTATTTACCTCGAAAAATTTCTCGGTAAATAACAGCTCCCTCCTCAACCTAGGTATATAATATACTACTTCAATTTTCAAACAGATGCAGATCAACTGTATGACCTATTCTTTTAAATACCTTAAATGTAGATCAGCGGTATGATCCATTCTTTTACATATTGTTGAGGTTTCCAGGTATGATTTATTATTTCAAATTACGAAGACTTGTAGATCAACAGTATGACCTATTCTTTTTACTATTCCTTTATTTATTTGTTCGGCATCTGAAAGTCAGCAGTATGACTTGCTCTTTTAGTACATAGTTTCGATCAACCGTATGATTTTTTTTACTACTAACATGAGAAAACCTTATTATTTACCTCATTTATGAAAAGGGCAGTAGTTCATTACTAACCTATTGAGAAGGCCATTTATTTACCTCGAAAAATTTCTCGGTAAATAACAGCTCCCTCCTCAACCTAGGTATATAATATACTACTTCAATTTTCAAACAGATGCAGATCAACTGTATGACCTATTCTTTTAAATACCTTAAATGTAGATCAGCGGTATGATCCATTCTTTTACATATTGTTGAGGTTTCCAGGTATGATTTATTATTTCAAATTACGAAGACTTGTAGATCAACAGTATGACCTATTCTTTTTACTATTCCTTTATTTATTTGTTCGGCATCTGAAAGTCAGCAGTATGACTTGCTCTTTTAGTACATAGTCTCTCATACATAGTTTCGATCAACAGTATGATCTTTTTTTTACTACTAACATGAGAAAACCTTATTATTTACCTCATTTATGAAAAGGGCAGTAGTTCATTACTAACCTATTGAGAAGGCCATTTATTTACCTCGAAAAATTTCTCGGTAAATAACAGCTCCCTCCTCAACCTAGGTATATAATATACTACTTCAATTTTCAAACAGATGCAGATCAACTGTATGACCTATTCTTTTAAATACCTTAAATGTAGATCAGCGGTATGATCCATTCTTTTACATATTGTTGAGGTTTCCAGGTATGATTTATTATTTCAAATTACGAAGACTTGTAGATCAACAGTATGACCTATTCTTTTTACTATTCCTTTATTTATTTTTTCGGCATCTGAAAGTCAGCAGTATGACTTGCTCTTTTAGTACATAGTTTCGATCAACAGTATGATTTTTTTTACTACTAACATGAGAAAACCTTATTATTTACCTCATTTATGAAAAGGGCAGTAGTTCATTACTAACCTATTGAGAAGGCCATTTATTTACCTCGAAAAATTTCTCGGTAAATAACAGCTCCCTCCTCAACCTAGGTATATAATATACTACTTCAATTTTCAAACAGATGCAGATCAACTGTATGACCTATTCTTTTAAATACCTTAAATGTAGATCAGCGGTATGATCCATTCTTTTACATATTGTTGAGGTTTCCAGGTATGATTTATTATTTCAAATTACGAAGACTTGTAGATCAACAGTATGACCTATTCTTTTTACTTTTCCTTTATTTATTTGTTCGGCATCTGAAAGTCAGCAGTATGACTTGCTCTTTTAGTACATAGTCTCTCATACATAGTCTCTCATACATAGTTTCGATCAACAGTATGATCTTTTTTTTTACTACTAACATGAGAAAACCTTATTATTTACCTCATTTATGAAAAGGGCAGTAGTTCATTACTAACCTATTGAGAAGGCCATTTATTTACCTCGAAAAATTTCTCGGTAAATAACAGCTCCCTCCTCAACCTAGGTATATAATATACTACTTCAATTTTCAAACAGATGCAGATCAACTGTATGACCTGTTCTTTTAAATACCTTAAATGTAGATCAGCGGTATGATCCATTCTTTTACATATTGTTGAGGTTTCCAGGTATGATTTATTATTTCAAATTACGAAGACTTGTAGATCAACAGTATGACCTATTCCTTTTACTATTCCTTTATTTATTTGTTCGGCATCTGAAAGTCAGCAGTATGACTTGCTCTTTTAGTACATAGTCTCTCATACATAGTTTCGATCAACGTATAATCTTTTTTTTACTACTAACATGAGAAAACCTTATTATTTACCTCATTTATGAAAAGGGCAGTAGTTCATTACTAACCTATTGAGAAGGCCATTTATTTACCTCGAAAAATTTCTCGGTAAATAACAGCTCCCTCCTCAACCTAGGTATATAATATACTACTTCAATTTTCAAACAGATGCAGATCAACTGTATGACCTATTCTTTTAAATACCTTAAATGTAGATCAACGGTATGATCCATTCTTTTACATATTGTTGAGGTTTCCAGGTATGATTTATTATTTCAAATTACGAAGACTTGTAGATCAACAGTATGACCTATTCTTTTTACTATTCCTTTATTTATTTGTTAGGCATCTGAAAGTCAGCAGTATGACTTGCTCTTTTAGTACATAGTTTCGATCAACAGTATGATCTTTTTTTTACTACTAACATGAGAAAACCTTATTATTTACCTCATTTATGAAAAGGGCAGTAGTTCATTACTAACCTATTGAGAAGGCCATTTATTTACCTCGAAAAATTTCTCGGTAAATAACAGCTCCCTCCTCAACCTAGGTATATAATATACTACTTCAATTTTCAAACAGATGCAGATCAACTGTGTGACCTATTCTTTTAAATACCTTAAATGTAGATCAGCGGTATGATCCATTCTTTTACATATTGTTGAGGTTTCCAGGTATGATTTATTATTTCAAATTACGAAGACTTGTAGATCAATAGTATGACCTATTCTTTTTACTATTCCGTTATTTATTTGTTCGGCATCTGAAAGTCAGCAGTATGACTTGCTCTTTTAGTACATAGTCTCTCATACATAGTTTCGATCAACAGTATGATCTTTTTTTTACTACTAACATGAGAAAACCTTATTATTTACCTCATTTATGAAAAGGGCAGTAGTTCATTACTAACCTATTGAGAAGGCCATTTATTTACCTCGAAAAATTTCTCGGTAAATAACAGCTCCCTCCTCAACCTAGGTATATAATATACTACTTCAATTTTCAAACAGATGCAGATCAACTGTATGACCTATTCTTTTAAATACCTTAAATGTAGATCAGCGGTATGATCCATTCTTTTACATATTGTTGAGGTTTCCAGGTATGATTTATTATTTCAAATTACGAAGACTTGTAGACCAACAGTATGACCTATTCTTTTTACTATTCCTTTATTTATTTGTTCGGCATCTGAAAGTCAGCAGTATGGCTTGCTCTTTTAGTACATAGTCTCTCATAAATAGTTTCGATCAACAGTATAATCTTTTTTTTACTACTAACATGAGAAAACCTTATTATTTACCTCATTTATGAAAAGGGCAGTAGTTCATTACTAACCTATTGAGAAGGCCATTTATTTACCTCGAAAAATTTCTCGGTAAATAACAGCTCCCTCCTCAACCTAGGTATATAATATACTACTTCAATTTTCAAACAGATGCAGATCAACTGTATGACCTATTCTTTTAAATACCTTAAATGTAGATCAGCGGTATGATCCATTCTTTTACATATTGTTGAGGTTTCCAGGCATGATTTATTATTTCAAATTACGAAGACTTGTAGATCAGCACTATGACCTATTCTTTTTACTATTCCTTTATTTATTTGTTCGGCATCTGAAAGTCAGCAGTATGACTTGCTCTTTTAGTACATAGTCTCTCATACATAGTTTCGATCAACAGTATAATCTTTTTTTTACTACTAACATGAGAAAACCTTATTATTTACCTCATTTATGAAAAGGGCAGTAGTTCATTACTAACCTATTGAGAAGGACATTTATTTACCTCGAAAAATTTCTCGGTAAATAACAGCTCCCTCCTCAACCTAGGTATATAATATACTACTTCAATTTTCAAACAGACGCAGATCAACTGTATGACCTATTCTTTTAAATACCTTAAATGTAGATCAGCGGTATGATCCATTCTTTTACATATTGTTGAGGTTTCCAGGTATGATTTATTATTTCAAATTACGAAGACTTGTAGATCAACAGTATGACCTATTCTTTTTACTATTCCTTTATTTATTTGTTCGGCATCTGAAAGTCAGCAGTATGACTTGCTCTTTTAGTACATAGTCTCTCATACATAGTTTCGATCAACAGTATGATCTTTTTTTTTACTACTAACATGAGAAAACCTTATTATTTACCTCATTTATGAAAAGGGCAGTAGTTCATTACTAACCTATTGAGAAGGCCATTTATTTACCTCGAAAAATTTCTCGGTAAATAACAGCTCCCTCCTCAGCCTAGGTATATAATATACTACTTCAATTTTCAAACAGATCCAGATCAACTGTATGAAATATTCTTTTAAATACCTTAAATGTAGATCAGCGGTATGATCCATTCTTTTACATATTGTTGAGGTTTCCAGGTATGATTTATTATTTCAAATTACGAAGACTTGTAGATCAACAGTATGACCTATTCTTTTTACTATTCCTTTATTTATTTGTTCGGCATCTGAAAGTCAGCAGTATGACTTGCTCTTTTAGTACATAGTCTCTCATACATAGTTTCGATCAACAGTATGATCTTTTTTTTACTACTAACATGAGAAAACCTTATTATTTACCTCATTTATGAAAAGGGCAGTAGTTCATTACTAACCTATTGAGAAGGCCATTTATTTACCTCGAAAAATTTCTGGTAAATAACAGCTCCCTCCTCAACCTAGGTATATAATATACTACTTCAATTTTCAAACAGATGCAGATCAACTGTATGACCTATTCTTTTAAATACCTTAAATGTAGATCAGCGGTATGATCCATTCTTTTACATATTGTTGAGGTTTCCAGGTATGATTTATTATTTCAAATTACGAAGACTTGTAGATCAACAGTATGACCTATTCTTTTTACTATTCCTTTATTTATTTGTTCGGCATCTGAAAGTCAGCAGTATGACTTGCTCTTTTAGTACATAGTCTCTCATACATAGTCTCTCATACATAGTTTCGATCAACAGTATGATCTTTTTTTTTACTACTAACATGAGAAAACCTTATTATTTACCTCATTTATGAAAAGGGCAGTAGTTCATTACTAACCTATTGAGAAGGCCATTTATTTACCTCGAAAAATTTCTCGGTAAATAACAGCTCCCTCCTCAACCTAGGTATATAATATACTACTTCAATTTTCAAACAGATGCAGATCAACTGTATGACCTGTTCTTTTAAATACCTTAAATGTAGATCAGCGGTATGATCCATTCTTTTACATATTGTTGAGGTTTCCAGGTATGATTTATTATTTCAAATTACGAAGACTTGTAGATCAACAGTATGACCTATTCCTTTTACTATTCCTTTATTTATTTGTTCGGCATCTGAAAGTCAGCAGTATGACTTGCTCTTTTAGTACATAGTCTCTCATACATAGTTTCGATCAACGTATAATCTTTTTTTTACTACTAACATGAGAAAACCTTATTATTTACCTCATTTATGAAAAGGGCAGTAGTTCATTACTAACCTATTGAGAAGGCCATTTATTTACCTCGAAAAATTTCTCGGTAAATAACAGCTCCCTCCTCAACCTAGGTATATAATATACTACTTCAATTTTCAAACAGATGCAGATCAACTGTATGACCTATTCTTTTAAATACCTTAAATGTAGATCAACGGTATGATCCATTCTTTTACATATTGTTGAGGTTTCCAGGTATGATTTATTATTTCAAATTACGAAGACTTGTAGATCAACAGTATGACCTATTCTTTTTACTATTCCTTTATTTATTTGTTAGGCATCTGAAAGTCAGCAGTATGACTTGCTCTTTTAGTACATAGTTTCGATCAACAGTATGATCTTTTTTTACTACTAACATGAGAAAACCTTATTATTTACCTCATTTATGAAAAGGGCAGTAGTTCATTACTAACCTATTGAGAAGGCCATTTATTTACCTCGAAAAATTTCTCGGTAAATAACAGCTCCCTCCTCAACCTAGGTATATAATATACTACTTCAATTTTCAAACAGATGCAGATCAACTGTGTGACCTATTCTTTTAAATACCTTAAATGTAGATCAGCGGTATGATCCATTCTTTTACATATTGTTGAGGTTTCCAGGTATGATTTATTATTTCAAATTACGAAGACTTGTAGATCAATAGTATGACCTATTCTTTTTACTATTCCGTTATTTATTTGTTCGGCATCTGAAAGTCAGCAGTATGACTTGCTCTTTTAGTACATAGTCTCTCATACATAGTTTCGATCAACAGTATGATCTTTTTTTTACTACTAACATGAGAAAACCTTATTATTTACCTCATTTATGAAAAGGGCAGTAGTTCATTACTAACCTATTGAGAAGGCCATTTATTTACCTCGAAAAATTTCTCGGTAAATAACAGCTCCCTCCTCAACCTAGGTATATAATATACTACTTCAATTTTCAAACAGATGCAGATCAACTGTATGACCTGTTCTTTTAAATACCTTAAATGTAGATCAGCGGTATGATCCATTCTTTTACATATTGTTGAGGTTTCCAGGTATGATTTATTATTTCAAATTACGAAGACTTGTAGATCAACAGTATGACCTATTCCTTTTACTATTCCTTTATTTATTTGTTCGGCATCTGAAAGTCAGCAGTATGACTTGCTCTTTTAGTACATAGTCTCTCATACATAGTTTCGATCAACAGTATAATCTTTTTTTTACTACTAACATGAGAAAACCTTATTATTTACCTCATTTATGAAAAGGGCAGTAGTTCATTACTAACCTATTGAGAAGGCCATTTATTTACCTCGAAAAATTTCTCGGTAAATAACAGCTCCCTCCTCAACCTAGGTATATAATATACTACTTCAATTTTCAAACAGATGCAGATCAACTGTGTGACCTATTCTTTTAAATACCTTAAATGTAGATCAGCGGTATGATCCATTCTTTTACATATTGTTGAGGTTTCCAGGTATGATTTATTATTTCAAATTACGAAGACTTGTAGATCAACAGTATGACCTATTCTTTTTACTATTCCTTTATTTATTTGTTCGGCATCTGAAAGTCACCAGTATGACTTGCTCTTTTAGTACATAGTCTCTCATACATAGTTTCGATCAACAGTATGATCTTTTTTTTACTACTAACATGAGAAAACCTTATTATTTACCTCATTTATGAAAAGGGCAGTAGTTCATTACTAACCTATTGAGAAGGCCATTTATTTACCTCGAAAAATTTCTCGGTTAATAACAGCTCCCTCCTCAACCTAGGTATATAATATACTACTTCAATTTTCAAACAGATGCAGATCAATTGTATGACCTATTCTTTTAAATACCTTAAATGTAGATCAGCCGTATGATCCATTCTTTTACATATTGTTGAGGTTTCCAGGTATGATTTATTATTTCAAATTACGAAGACTTGTAGATCAACAGTATGACCTATTCTTTTTACTATTCCTTTATTTATTTGTTCGGCATCTGAAAGTCACCAGTATGACTTGCTCTTTTAGTACATAGTCTCTCATACATAGTTTCGATCAACAGTATGATCTTTTTTTTACTACTAACATGAGAAAACCTTATTCATTACCTCATTTATGAAAAGAGCAGTAGTTCATTACTAACCTATTGAGAAGGCCATTTATTAACCTCGAAAAATTTCTCGGTAAATAACAGCTCCCTCCTCAACCTAGGTATATAATATACTACTTCAATTTTCAAACAGATGCAGATCAACTGTATGACCTATTCTTTTAAATACCTTAAATGTAGATCAGCGGTATGATCCATTCTTTTACATATTGTTGAGGTTTCCAGGTATGATTTATTATTTCAAATTACGAAGACTTGTAGATCAACAGTATGACCTATTCTTTTTACTATTCCTTTATTTATTTGTTCGGCATCTGAAAGTCAGCAGTATGACTTGCTCTTTTAGTACATAGTCTCTCATACATAGTCTCTCATACATAGTTTCGATCAACAGTATGATCTTTTTTTTTACTACTAACATGAGAAAACCTTATTATTTACCTCATTTATGAAAAGGGCAGTAGTTCATTACTAACCTATTGAGAAGGCCATTTATTTACCTCGAAAAATTTCTCGGTAAATAACAGCTCCCTCCTCAACCTAGGTATATAATATACTACTTCAATTTTCAAACAGATGCAGATCAACTGTATGACCTGTTCTTCTAAATACCTTAAATGTAGATCAGCGGTATGATCCATTCTTTTACATATTGTTGAGGTTTCCAGGTATGATTTATTATTTCAAATTACGAAGACTTGTAGATCAACAGTATGACCTATTCTTTTTACTATTCCTTTATTTATTTGTTCGGCATCTGAAAGTCACCAGTATGACTTGCTCTTTTAGTACATAGTCTCTCATACATAGTTTCGATCAACAGTATGATCTTTTTTTTACTACTAACATGAGAAAACCTTATTATTTACCTCATTTATGAAAAGGGCAGTAGTTCATTACTAACCTATTGAGAAGGCCATTTATTTACCTCGAAAAATTTCTCGGTAAATAACAGCTCCCTCCTCAACCTAGGTATATAATATACTACTTCAATTTTCAAACAGATGCAGATCAACTGTATGACCTATTCTTTTAAATACCTTAAATGTAGATCAGCGGTATGATCCATTCTTTTACATATTGTTGAGGTTTCCAGGTATGATTTATTATTTCAAATCACGAAGACTTGTAGATCAACAGTATGACCTATTCTTTTTACTATTCCTTTATTTATTTGTTCGGCATCTGAAAGTCAGCAGTATGACTTGCTCTTTTAGTACATAGTCTCTCATACATAGTTTCGATCAACAGTATGATCTTTTTTTTACTACTAACATGAGAAAACCTTATTATTTACGTCATTTATGAAAAGGGCAGTAGTTCATTACTAACTTATTGAGAAGGCCATTTATTTACCTCGAAAAATTTCTCGGTAAATAACAGCTCCCTCCTCAACCTAGGTATATAATATACTACTTCAATTTTCAAACAGATGCAGATCAACTGTATGACCTATTCTTTTAAATACCTTAAATGTAGATCAGCGGTATGATCCATTCTTTTACATATTGTTGAGGTTTCCAGGTATGATTTATTATTTCAAATCACGAAGACTTGTAGATCAACAGTATGACCTATTCTTTTTACTATTCCTTTATTTATTTGTTCGGCATCTGAAAGTCAGCAGTATGACTTGCTCTTTTAGTACATAGTCTCTCATACATAGTTTCGATCAACAGTATGATCTTTTTTTTACTACTAACATGAGAAAACCTTATTATTTACCTCATTTATGAAAAGGGCAGTAGTTCATTACTAACCTATTGAGAAGGCCATTTATTTGCCTCGAAAAATTTCTCGGTAAATAACAGCTCCCTCCTCAACCTAGGTATATAATATACTACTTCAATTTTCAAACAGATGCAGATCAACTGTATGACCTATTCTTTTAAATACCTTAAATGTAGATCAGCGGTATGATCCATTCTTTTACATATTGTTGAGGTTTCCAGGTATGATTTATTATTTCAAATTACGAAGACTTGTAGATCAACAGTATGACCTTTTCTTTTTACTATTCCTTTATTTATTTGTTCGGCATCTGAAAGTCAGCAGTATGACTTGCTCTTTTAGTACATAGTTTCGATCAACAGTATGATTTTTTTTACTACTAACATGAGAAAACCTTATTATTTACCTCATTTATGAAAAGGGCAGTAGTTCATTACTAACCTATTGAGAAGGCCATTTATTTACCTCGAAAAATTTCTCGGTAAATAACAGCTCCCTCCTCAACCTAGGTATATAATATACTACTTCAATTTTCAAACAGATGCAGATCAACTGTATGACCTATTCTTTTAAATACCTTAAATGTAGATCAGCGGTATGATCCATTCTTTTACATATTGTTGAGGTTTCCAGGTATGATTTATTATTTCAAATTACGAAGACTTGTAGATCAACAGTATGACCTATTCTTTTTACTATTCCTTTATTTATTTGTTCGGCATCTGAAAGTCAGCAGTATGACTTGCTCTTTTAGTACATAGTCTCTCATACATAGTTTCGATCAACAGTATGATCTTTTTTTTACTACTAACATGAGAAAACCTTATTATTTACCTCATTTATGAAAAGGGCAGTAGTTCATTACTAACCTATTGAGAAGGCCATTTATTTACCTCGAAAAATTTCTCGGTAAATAACAGCTCCCTCCTCAACCTAGGTATATAATATACTACTTCAATTTTCAAACAGATGCAGATCAACTGTATGACCTATTCTTTTAAATACCTTAAATGTAGATCAGCGGTATGATCCATTCTTTTACATATTGTTGAGGTTTCCAGGTATGATTTATTATTTCAAATTACGAAGACTTGTAGATCAACAGTATGACCTATTCTTTTTACTATTCCTTTATTTATTTGTTCGGCATCTGAAAGTCAGCAGTATGACTTGCTCTTTTAGTACATAGTCTCTCATACATAGTTTCGATCAACAGTATGATCTTTTTTTTACTACTAACATGAGAAAACCTTATTATTGACCTCATTTATGAAAAGGGCAGTAGTTCATTACTAACCTATTGAGAAGGCCATTTATTTACCTCGAAAAATTTCTCGGTAAATAACAGCTCCCTCCTCAACCTAGGTATATAATATACTACTTCAATTTTCAAACAGATGCAGATCAACTGTATGACCTATTCTTTTAAATACCTTAAATGTAGATCAGCGGTATGATCCATTCTTTTACATATTGTTGAGGTTTCCAGGTATGATTTATTATTTCAAATTACGAAGACTTGTAGATCAACAGTATGACCTATTCTTTTTACTATTCCTTTATTTATTTGTTCGGCATCTGAAAGTCAGCAGTATGACTTGCTCTTTTAGTACATAGTCTCTCATACATAGTTTCGATCAACAGTATGATCTTTTTTTTACTACTAACATGAGAAAACCTTATTATTGACCTCATTTATGAAAAGGGCAGTAGTTCATTACTAACCTATTGAGAAGGCCATTTATTTACCTCGAAAAATTTCTCGGTAAATAACAGCTCCCTCCTCAACCTAGGTATATAATATACTACTTCAATTTTCAAACAGATGCAGATCAACTGTATGACCTGTTCTTTTAAATACCTTAAATGTAGATCAGCGGTATGATCCATTCTTTTACATATTGTTGAGGTTTCCAGGTATGATTTATTATTTCAAATTACGAAGACTTGTAGATCAACAGTATGACCTATTCCTTTTACTATTCCTTTATTTATTTGTTCGGCATCTGAAAGTCAGCAGTATGACTTGCTCTTTTAGTACATAGTCTCTCATACATAGTTTCGATCAACGTATAATCTTTTTTTTACTACTAACATGAGAAAACCTTATTATTTACCTCATTTATGAAAAGGGCAGTAGTTCATTACTAACCTATTGAGAAGGCCATTTATTTACCTCGAAAAATTTCTCGGTAAATAACAGCTCCCTCCTCAACCTAGGTATATAATATACTACTTCAATTTTCAAACAGATGCAGATCAACTGTATGACCTATTCTTTTAAATACCTTAAATGTAGATCAACGGTATGATCCATTCTTTTACATATTGTTGAGGTTTCCAGGTATGATTTATTATTTCAAATTACGAAGACTTGTAGATCAACAGTATGACCTATTCTTTTTACTATTCCTTTATTTATTTGTTAGGCATCTGAAAGTCAGCAGTATGACTTGCTCTTTTAGTACATAGTTTCGATCAACAGTATGATCTTTTTTTTACTACTAACATGAGAAAACCTTATTATTTACCTCATTTATGAAAAGGGCAGTAGTTCATTACTAACCTATTGAGAAGGCCATTTATTTACCTCGAAAAATTTCTCGGTAAATAACAGCTCCCTCCTCAACCTAGGTATATAATATACTACTTCAATTTTCAAACAGATGCAGATCAACTGTGTGACCTATTCTTTTAAATACCTTAAATGTAGATCAGCGGTATGATCCATTCTTTTACATATTGTTGAGGTTTCCAGGTATGATTTATTATTTCAAATTACGAAGACTTGTAGATCAATAGTATGACCTATTCTTTTTACTATTCCGTTATTTATTTGTTCGGCATCTGAAAGTCAGCAGTATGACTTGCTCTTTTAGTACATAGTCTCTCATACATAGTTTCGATCAACAGTATGATCTTTTTTTTACTACTAACATGAGAAAACCTTATTATTTACCTCATTTATGAAAAGGGCAGTAGTTCATTACTAACCTATTGAGAAGGCCATTTATTTACCTCGAAAAATTTCTCGGTAAATAACAGCTCCCTCCTCAACCTAGGTATATAATATACTACTTCAATTTTCAAACAGATGCAGATCAACTGTATGACCTATTCTTTTAAATACCTTAAATGTAGATCAGCGGTATGATCCATTCTTTTACATATTGTTGAGGTTTCCAGGTATGATTTATTATTTCAAATTACGAAGACTTGTAGACCAACAGTATGACCTATTCTTTTTACTATTCCTTTATTTATGTGTTCGGCATCTGAAAGTCAGCAGTATGGCTTGCTCTTTTAGTACATAGTCTCTCATAAATAGTTTCGATCAACAGTATAATCTTTTTTTTACTACTAACATGAGAAAACCTTATTATTTACCTCATTTATGAAAAGGGCAGTAGTTCATTACTAACCTATTGAGAAGGCCATTTATTTACCTCGAAAAATTTCTCGGTAAATAACAGCTCCCTCCTCAACCTAGGTATATAATATACTACTTCAATTTTCAAACAGATGCAGATCAACTGTATGACCTATTCTTTTAAATACCTTAAATGTAGATCAGCGGTATGATCCATTCTTTTACATATTGTTGAGGTTTCCAGGTATGATTTATTATTTTAAATTACGAAGACTTGTAGATCAACAGTATGACCTTTTCTTTTTACTATTCCTTTATTTATTTGTTCGGCATCTGAAAGTCAGCAGTATGACTTGCTCTTTTAGTACATAGTTTCGATCAACAGTATGATTTTTTTTACTACTAACATGAGAAAACCTTATTATTTACCTCATTTATGAAAAGGGCAGTAGTTCATTACTAACCTATTGAGAAGGCCATTTATTTACCTCGAAAAATTTCTCGGTAAATAACAGCTCCCTCCTCAACCTAGGTATATAATATACTACTTCAATTTTCAAACAGATGCAGATCAACTGTATGACCTATTCTTTTAAATACCTTAAATGTAGATCAGCGGTATGATCCATTCTTTTACATATTGTTGAGGTTTCCAGGTATGATTTATTATTTCAAATTACGAAGACTTGTAGATCAACAGTATGACCTATTCTTTTTACTATTCCTTTATTTATTTGTTCGGCATCTGAAAGTCAGCAGTATGACTTGCTCTTTTAGTACATAGTCTCTCATACATAGTTTCGATCAACAGTATGATCTTTTTTTTACTACTAACATGAGAAAACCTTATTATTTACCTCATTTATGAAAAGGGCAGTAGTTCATTACTAACCTATTGAGAAGGCCATTTATTTACCTCGAAAAATTTCTCGGTAAATAACAGCTCCCTCCTCAACCTAGGTATATAATATACTACTTCAATTTTCAAACAGATGCAGATCAACTGTATGACCTATTCTTTTAAATACCTTAAATGTAGATCAGCGGTATGATCCATTCTTTTACATATTGTTGAGGTTTCCAGGTATGATTTATTATTTCAAATTACGAAGACTTGTAGATCAACAGTATGACCTATTCTTTTTACTATTCCTTTATTTATTTGTTCGGCATCTGAAAGTCAGCAGTATGACTTGCTCTTTTAGTACATAGTCTCTCATACATAGTTTCGATCAACAGTATGATCTTTTTTTTACTACTAACATGAGAAAACCTTATTATTGACCTCATTTATGAAAAGGGCAGTAGTTCATTACTAACCTATTGAGAAGGCCATTTATTTACCTCGAAAAATTTCTCGGTAAATAACAGCTCCCTCCTCAACCTAGGTATATAATATACTACTTCAATTTTCAAACAGATGCAGATCAACTGTATGACCTATTCTTTTAAATACCTTAAATGTAGATCAGCGGTATGATCCATTCTTTTACATATTGTTGAGGTTTCCAGGTATGATTTATTATTTCAAATTACGAAGACTTGTAGATCAACAGTATGACCTATTCTTTTTACTATTCCTTTATTTATTTGTTCGGCATCTGAAAGTCAGCAGTATGACTTGCTCTTTTAGTACATAGTCTCTCATACATAGTTTCGATCAACAGTATGATCTTTTTTTTACTACTAACATGAGAAAACCTTATTATTGACCTCATTTATGAAAAGGGCAGTAGTTCATTACTAACCTATTGAGAAGGCCATTTATTTACCTCGAAAAATTTCTCGGTAAATAACAGCTCCCTCCTCAACCTAGGTATATAATATACTACTTCAATTTTCAAACAGATGCAGATCAACTGTATGACCTGTTCTTTTAAATACCTTAAATGTAGATCAGCGGTATGATCCATTCTTTTACATATTGTTGAGGTTTCCAGGTATGATTTATTATTTCAAATTACGAAGACTTGTAGATCAACAGTATGACCTATTCCTTTTACTATTCCTTTATTTATTTGTTCGGCATCTGAAAGTCAGCAGTATGACTTGCTCTTTTAGTACATAGTCTCTCATACATAGTTTCGATCAACGTATAATCTTTTTTTTACTACTAACATGAGAAAACCTTATTATTTACCTCATTTATGAAAAGGGCAGTAGTTCATTACTAACCTATTGAGAAGGCCATTTATTTACCTCGAAAAATTTCTCGGTAAATAACAGCTCCCTCCTCAACCTAGGTATATAATATACTACTTCAATTTTCAAACAGATGCAGATCAACTGTATGACCTATTCTTTTAAATACCTTAAATGTAGATCAACGGTATGATCCATTCTTTTACATATTGTTGAGGTTTCCAGGTATGATTTATTATTTCAAATTACGAAGACTTGTAGATCAACAGTATGACCTATTCTTTTTACTATTCCTTTATTTATTTGTTAGGCATCTGAAAGTCAGCAGTATGACTTGCTCTTTTAGTACATAGTTTCGATCAACAGTATGATCTTTTTTTTACTACTAACATGAGAAAACCTTATTATTTACCTCATTTATGAAAAGGGCAGTAGTTCATTACTAACCTATTGAGAAGGCCATTTATTTACCTCGAAAAATTTCTCGGTAAATAACAGCTCCCTCCTCAACCTAGGTATATAATATACTACTTCAATTTTCAAACAGATGCAGATCAACTGTGTGACCTATTCTTTTAAATACCTTAAATGTAGATCAGCGGTATGATCCATTCTTTTACATATTGTTGAGGTTTCCAGGTATGATTTATTATTTCAAATTACGAAGACTTGTAGATCAATAGTATGACCTATTCTTTTTACTATTCCGTTATTTATTTGTTCGGCATCTGAAAGTCAGCAGTATGACTTGCTCTTTTAGTACATAGTCTCTCATACATAGTTTCGATCAACAGTATGATCTTTTTTTTACTACTAACATGAGAAAACCTTATTATTTACCTCATTTATGAAAAGGGCAGTAGTTCATTACTAACCTATTGAGAAGGCCATTTATTTACCTCGAAAAATTTCTCGGTAAATAACAGCTCCCTCCTCAACCTAGGTATATAATATACTACTTCAATTTTCAAACAGATGCAGATCAACTGTATGACCTATTCTTTTAAATACCTTAAATGTAGATCAGCGGTATGATCCATTCTTTTACATATTGTTGAGGTTTCCAGGTATGATTTATTATTTCAAATTACGAAGACTTGTAGACCAACAGTATGACCTATTCTTTTTACTATTCCTTTATTTATTTGTTCGGCATCTGAAAGTCAGCAGTATGGCTTGCTCTTTTAGTACATAGTCTCTCATAAATAGTTTCGATCAACAGTATAATCTTTTTTTTACTACTAACATGAGAAAACCTTATTATTTACCTCATTTATGAAAAGGGCAGTAGTTCATTACTAACCTATTGAGAAGGCCATTTATTTACCTCGAAAAATTTCTCGGTAAATAACAGCTCCCTCCTCAACCTAGGTATATAATATACTACTTCAATTTTCAAACAGATGCAGATCAACTGTATGACCTATTCTTTTAAATACCTTAAATGTAGATCAGCGGTATGATCCATTCTTTTACATATTGTTGAGGTTTCCAGGCATGATTTATTATTTCAAATTACGAAGACTTGTAGATCAGCACTATGACCTATTCTTTTTACTATTCCTTTATTTATTTGTTCGGCATCTGAAAGTCAGCAGTATGACTTGCTCTTTTAGTACATAGTCTCTCATACATAGTTTCGATCAACAGTATAATCTTTTTTTTACTACTAACATGAGAAAACCTTATTATTTACCTCATTTATGAAAAGGGCAGTAGTTCATTACTAACCTATTGAGAAGGACATTTATTTACCTCGAAAAATTTCTCGGTAAATAACAGCTGCCTCCTCAACCTAGGTATATAATATACTACTTCAATTTTCAAACAGACGCAGATCAACTGTATGACCTATTCTTTTAAATACCTTAAATGTAGATCAGCGGTATGATCCATTCTTTTACATATTGTTGAGGTTTCCAGGTATGATTTATTATTTCAAACTACGAAGACTTGTAGATCAACAGTATGACCTATTCTTTTTACTATTCCTTTATTTATTTGTTCGGCATCTGAAAGTCAGCAGTATGACTTGCTCTTTTAGTACATAGTCTCTCATACATAGTTTCGATCAACAGTATGATCTTTTTTTTTACTACTAACATGAGAAAACCTTATTATTTACCTCATTTATGAAAAGGGCAGTAGTTCATTACTAACCTATTGAGAAGGCCATTTATTTACCTCGAAAAATTTCTCGGTAAATAACAGCTCCCTCCTCAGCCTAGGTATATAATATACTACTTCAATTTTCAAACAGATCCAGATCAACTGTATGACCTATTCTTTTAAATACCTTAAATGTAGATCAGCGGTATGATCCATTCTTTTACATATTGTTGAGGTTTCCAGGTATGATTTATTATTTCAAATTACGAAGACTTGTAGATCAACAGTATGACCTATTCTTTTTACTATTCCTTTATTTATTTGTTCGGCATCTGAAAGTCAGCAGTATGACTTGCTCTTTTAGTACATAGTCTCTCATACATAGTTTCGATCAACAGTATGATCTTTTTTTTACTACTAACATGAGAAAACCTTATTATTTACCTCATTTATGAAAAGGGCAGTAGTTCATTACTAACCTATTGAGAAGGCCATTTATTTACCTCGAAAAATTTCTCGGTTAATAACAGCTCCCTCCTCAACCTAGGTATATAATATACTACTTCAATTTTCAAACAGATGCAGATCAATTGTATGACCTATTCTTTTAAATACCTTAAATGTAGATCAGCCGTATGATCCATTCTTTTACATATTGTTGAGGTTTCCAGGTATGATTTATTATTTCAAATTACGAAGACTTGTAGATCAACTTGAGAAAACCTTATTATTTATCTCATTTATGAAAAGGGCAGTAGTTCATTACTAACCTATTGAGAAGGCCATTTATTTACCTCGAAAAATTTCTCGGTAAATAACAGCTCCCTCCTCAACCTAGGTATATAATATACTACTTCAATTTTCAAACAGATGCAGATCAACTGTATGACATGTTCTTTTAAATACCTTAAATGTAGATCAGCGGTATGATCCATTCTTTTACATATTGTTGAGGTTTCCAGGTATGATTTATTATTTCAAATTACGAAGACTTGTAGATCAACAGTATGACCTATTCTTTTTACTATTCCTTTATTTATTTGTTCGGCATCTGAAAGTCACCAGTATGACTTGCTCTTTTAGTACATAGTCTCTCATACATAGTTTCGATCAACAGTATGATCTTTTTTTTACTACTAACATGAGAAAACCTTATTATTTACCTCATTTATGAAAAGGGCAGTAGTTCATTACTAACCTATTGAGAAGGCCATTTATTTGCCTCGAAAAATTTCTCGGTAAATAACAGCTCCCTCCTCAACCTAGGTATATAATATACTACTTCAATTTTCAAACAGATGCAGATCAACTGTATGACCTATTCTTTTAAATACCTTAAATGTAGATCAGCGGTATGATCCATTCTTTTACATATTGTTGAGGTTTCCAGGTATGATTTATTATTTCAAATTACGAAGACTTGTAGATCAACAGTATGACCTTTTCTTTTTACTATTCCTTTATTTATTTGTTCGGCATCTGAAAGTCAGCAGTATGACTTGCTCTTTTAGTACATAGTTTCGATCAACAGTATGATTTTTTTTACTACTAACATGAGAAAACCTTATTATTTACCTCATTTATGAAAAGGGCAGTAGTTCATTACTAACCTATTGAGAAGGCCATTTATTTACCTCGAAAAATTTCTCGGTAAATAACAGCTCCCTCCTCAACCTAGGTATATAATATACTACTTCAATTTTCAAACAGATGCAGATCAACTGTATGACCTATTCTTTTAAATACCTTAAATGTAGATCAGCGGTATGATCCATTCTTTTACATATTGTTGAGGTTTCCAGGTATGATTTATTATTTCAAATTACGAAGACTTGTAGATCAACAGTATGACCTATTCTTTTTACTATTCCTTTATTTATTTGTTCGGCATCTGAAAGTCAGCAGTATGACTTGCTCTTTTAGTACATAGTCTCTCATACATAGTTTCGATCAACAGTATGATCTTTTTTTTACTACTAACATGAGAAAACCTTATTATTTACCTCATTTATGAAAAGGGCAGTAGTTCATTACTAACCTATTGAGAAGGCCATTTATTTACCTCGAAAAATTTCTCGGTAAATAACAGCTCCCTCCTCAACCTAGGTATATAATATACTACTTCAATTTTCAAACAGATGCAGATCAACTGTATGACCTATTCTTTTAAATACCTTAAATGTAGATCAGCGGTATGATCCATTCTTTTACATATTGTTGAGGTTTCCAGGGATGATTTATTATTTCAAATTACGAAGACTTGTAGATCAACAGTATGACCTATTCTTTTTACTATTCCTTTATTTATTTGTTCGGCATCTGAAAGTCAGCAGTATGACTTGCTCTTTTAGTACATAGTCTCTCATACATAGTTTCGATCAACAGTATGATCTTTTTTTTACTACTAACATGAGAAAACCTTATTATTGACCTCATTTATGAAAAGGGCAGTAGTTCATTACTAACCTATTGAGAAGGCCATTTATTTACCTCGAAAAATTTCTCGGTAAATAACAGCTCCCTCCTCAACCTAGGTATATAATATACTACTTCAATTTTCAAACAGATGCAGATCAACTGTATGACCTATTCTTTTAAATACCTTAAATGTAGATCAGCGGTATGATCCATTCTTTTACATATTGTTGAGGTTTCCAGGTATGATTTATTATTTCAAATTACGAAGACTTGTAGATCAACAGTATGACCTATTCTTTTTACTATTCCTTTATTTATTTGTTCGGCATCTGAAAGTCAGCAGTATGACTTGCTCTTTTAGTACATAGTCTCTCATACATAGTTTCGATCAACAGTATGATCTTTTTTTTACTACTAACACGAGAAAACCTTATTATTGACCTCATTTATGAAAAGGGCAGTAGTTCATTACTAACCTATTGAGAAGGCCATTTATTTACCTCGAAAAATTTCTCGGTAAATAACAGCTCCCTCCTCAACCTAGGTATATAATATACTACTTCAATTTTCAAACAGATGCAGATCAACTGTATGACCTGTTCTTTTAAATACCTTAAATGTAGATCAGCGGTATGATCCATTCTTTTACATATTGTTGAGGTTTCCAGGTATGATTTATTATTTCAAATTACGAAGACTTGTAGATCAACAGTATGACCTATTCCTTTTACTATTCCTTTATTTATTTGTTCGGCATCTGAAAGTCAGCAGTATGACTTGCTCTTTTAGTACATAGTCTCTCATACATAGTTTCGATCAACGTATAATCTTTTTTTTACTACTAACATGAGAAAACCTTATTATTTACCTCATTTATGAAAAGGGCAGTAGTTCATTACTAACCTATTGAGAAGGCCATTTATTTACCTCGAAAAATTTCTCGGTAAATAACAGCTCCCTCCTCAACCTAGGTATATAATATACTACTTCAATTTTCAAACAGATGCAGATCAACTGTATGACCTGTTCTTTTAAATACCTTAAATGTAGATCAGCGGTATGATCCATTCTTTTACATATTGTTGAGGTTTCCAGGTATGATTTATTATTTCAAATTACGAAGACTTGTAGATCAACAGTATGACCTATTCCTTTTACTATTCCTTTATTTATTTGTTCGGCATCTGAAAGTCAGCAGTATGACTTGCTCTTTTAGTACATAGTCTCTCATACATAGTTTCGATCAACGTATAATCTTTTTTTTACTACTAACATGAGAAAACCTTATTATTTACCTCATTTATGAAAAGGGCAGTAGTTCATTACTAACCTATTGAGAAGGCCATTTATTTACCTCGAAAAATTTCTCGGTAAATAACAGCTCCCTCCTCAACCTAGGTATATAATATACTACTTCAATTTTCAAACAGATGCAGATCAACTGTATGACCTATTCTTTTAAATACCTTAAATGTAGATCAACGGTATGATCCATTCTTTTACATATTGTTGAGGTTTCCAGGTATGATTTATTATTTCAAATTACGAAGACTTGTAGATCAACAGTATGACCTATTCTTTTTACTATTCCTTTATTTATTTGTTAGGCATCTGAAAGTCAGCAGTATGACTTGCTCTTTTAGTACATAGTTTCGATCAACAGTATGATCTTTTTTTTACTACTAACATGAGAAAACCTTATTATTTACCTCATTTATGAAAAGGGCAGTAGTTCATTACTAACCTATTGAGAAGGCCATTTATTTACCTCGAAAAATTTCTCGGTAAATAACAGCTCCCTCCTCAACCTAGGTATATAATATACTACTTCAATTTTCAAACAGATGCAGATCAACTGTGTGACCTATTCTTTTAAATACCTTAAATGTAGATCAGCGGTATGATCCATTCTTTTACATATTGTTGAGGTTTCCAGGTATGATTTATTATTTCAAATTACGAAGACTTGTAGATCAATAGTATGACCTATTCTTTTTACTATTCCGTTATTTATTTGTTCGGCATCTGAAAGTCAGCAGTATGACTTGCTCTTTTAGTACATAGTCTCTCATACATAGTTTCGATCAACAGTATGATCTTTTTTTTACTACTAACATGAGAAAACCTTATTATTTACCTCATTTATGAAAAGGGCAGTAGTTCATTACTAACCTATTGAGAAGGCCATTTATTTACCTCGAAAAATTTCTCGGTAAATAACAGCTCCCTCCTCAACCTAGGTATATAATATACTACTTCAATTTTCAAACAGATGCAGATCAACTGTATGACCTATTCTTTTAAATACCTTAAATGTAGATCAGCGGTATGATCCATTCTTTTACATATTGTTGAGGTTTCCAGGTATGATTTATTATTTCAAATTACGAAGACTTGTAGACCAACAGTATGACCTATTCTTTTTACTATTCCTTTATTTATTTGTTCGGCATCTGAAAGTCAGCAGTATGGCTTGCTCTTTTAGTACATAGTCTCTCATAAATAGTTTCGATCAACAGTATAATCTTTTTTTTACTACTAACATGAGAAAACCTTATTATTTACCTCATTTATGAAAAGGGCAGTAGTTCATTACTAACCTATTGAGAAGGCCATTTATTTACCTCGAAAAATTTCTCGGTAAATAACAGCTCCCTCCTCAACCTAGGTATATAATATACTACTTCAATTTTCAAACAGATGCAGATCAACTGTATGACCTATTCTTTTAAATACCTTAAATGTAGATCAGCGGTATGATCCATTCTTTTACATATTGTTGAGGTTTCCAGGCATGATTTATTATTTCAAATTACGAAGACTTGTAGATCAGCACTATGACCTATTCTTTTTACTATTCCTTTATTTATTTGTTCGGCATCTGAAAGTCAGCAGTATGACTTGCTCTTTTAGTACATAGTCTCTCATACATAGTTTCGATCAACAGTATAATCTTTTTTTTACTACTAACATGAGAAAACCTTATTATTTACCTCATTTATGAAAAGGGCAGTAGTTCATTACTAACCTATTGAGAAGGACATTTATTTACCTCGAAAAATTTCTCGGTAAATAACAGCTCCCTCCTCAACCTAGGTATATAATATACTACTTCAATTTTCAAACAGACGCAGATCAACTGTATGACCTATTCTTTTAAATACCTTAAATGTAGATCAGCGGTATGATCCATTCTTTTACATATTGTTGAGGTTTCCAGGTATGATTTATTATTTCAAATTACGAAGACTTGTAGATCAACAGTATGACCTATTCTTTTTACTATTCCTTTATTTATTTGTTCGGCATCTGAAAGTCAGCAGTATGACTTGCTCTTTTAGTACATAGTCTCTCATACATAGTTTCGATCAACAGTATGATCTTTTTTTTTACTACTAACATGAGAAAACCTTATTATTTACCTCATTTATGAAAAGGGCAGTAGTTCATTACTAACCTATTGAGAAGGCCATTTATTTACCTCGAAAAATTTCTCGGTAAATAACAGCTCCCTCCTCAGCCTAGGTATATAATATACTACTTCAATTTTCAAACAGATCCAGATCAACTGTATGACCTATTCTTTTAAATACCTTAAATGTAGATCAGCGGTATGATCCATTCTTTTACATATTGTTGAGGTTTCCAGGTATGATTTATTATTTCAAATTACGAAGACTTGTAGATCAACAGTATGACCTATTCTTTTTACTATTCCTTTATTTATTTGTTCGGCATCTGAAAGTCAGCAGTATGACTTGCTCTTTTAGTACATAGACTCTCATACATAGTTTCGATCAACAGTATGATCTTTTTTTTACTACTAACATGAGAAAACCTTATTATTTACCTCATTTATGAAAAGGGCAGTAGTTCATTACTAACCTATTGAGAAGGCCATTTATTTACCTCGAAAAATTTCTGGTAAATAACAGCTCCCTCCTCAACCTAGGTATATAATATACTACTTCAATTTTCAAACAGATGCAGATCAACTGTATGACCTATTCTTTTAAATACCTTAAATGTAGATCAGCGGTATGATCCATTCTTTTACATATTGTTGAGGTTTCCAGGTATGATTTATTATTTCAAATTACGAAGACTTGTAGATCAACAGTATGACCTATTCTTTTTACTATTCCTTTATTTATTTGTTCGGCATCTGAAAGTCAGCAGTATGACTTGCTCTTTTAGTACATAGTCTCTCATACATAGTCTCTCATACATAGTTTCGATCAACAGTATGATCTTTTTTTTTACTACTAACATGAGAAAACCTTATTATTTACCTCATTTATGAAAAGGGCAGTAGTTCATTACTAACCTATTGAGAAGGCCATTTATTTACCTCGAAAAATTTCTCGGTAAATAACAGCTCCCTCCTCAACCTAGGTATATAATATACTACTTCAATTTTCAAACAGATGCAGATCAACTGTATGACCTGTTCTTTTAAATACCTTAAATGTAGATCAGCGGTATGATCCATTCTTTTACATATTGTTGAGGTTTCCAGGTATGATTTATTATTTCAAATTACGAAGACTTGTAGATCAACAGTATGACCTATTCCTTTTACTATTCCTTTATTTATTTGTTCGGCATCTGAAAGTCAGCAGTATGACTTGCTCTTTTAGTACATAGTCTCTCATACATAGTTTCGATCAACGTATAATCTTTTTTTTACTACTAACATGAGAAAACCTTATTATTTACCTCATTTATGAAAAGGGCAGTAGTTCATTACTAACCTATTGAGAAGGCCATTTATTTACCTCGAAAAATTTCTCGGTAAATAACAGCTCCCTCCTCAACCTAGGTATATAATATACTACTTCAATTTTCAAACAGATGCAGATCAACTGTATGACCTATTCTTTTAAATACCTTAAATGTAGATCAACGGTATGATCCATTCTTTTACATATTGTTGAAGTTTCCAGGTATGATTTATTATTTCAAATTACGAAGACTTGTAGATCAACAGTATGACCTATTCTTTTTACTATTCCTTTATTTATTTGTTAGGCATCTGAAAGTCAGCAGCATGACTTGCTCTTTTAGTACATAGTTTCGATCAACAGTATGATCTTTTTTTTACTACTAACATGAGAAAACCTTATTATTTACCTCATTTATGAAAAGGGCAGTAGTTCATTACTAACCTATTGAGAAGGCCATTTATTTACCTCGAAAAATTTCTCGGTAAATAACAGCTCCCTCCTCAACCTAGGTATATAATATACTACTTCAATTTTCAAACAGATGCAGATCAACTGTGTGACCTATTCTTTTAAATACCTTAAATGTAGATCAGCGGTATGATCCATTCTTTTACATATTGTTGAGGTTTCCAGGTATGATTTATTATTTCAAATTACGAAGACTTGTAGATCAATAGTATGACCTATTCTTTTTACTATTCCGTTATTTATTTGTTCGGCATCTGAAAGTCAGCAGTATGACTTGCTCTTTTAGTACATAGTCTCTCATACATAGTTTCGATCAACAGTATGATCTTTTTTTTACTACTAACATGAGAAAACCTTATTATTTACCTCATTTATGAAAAGGGCAGTAGTTCATTACTAACCTATTGAGAAGGCCATTTATTTACCTCGAAAAATTTCTCGGTAAATAACAGCTCCCTCCTCAACCTAGGTATATAATATACTACTTCAATTTTCAAACAGATGCAGATCAACTGTATGACCTATTCTTTTAAATACCTTAAATGTAGATCAGCGGTATGATCCATTCTTTTACATATTGTTGAGGTTTCCAGGTATGATTTATTATTTCAAATTACGAAGACTTGTAGACCAACAGTATGACCTATTCTTTTTACTATTCCTTTATTTATTTGTTCGGCATCTGAAAGTCAGCAGTATGGCTTGCTCTTTTAGTACATAGTCTCTCATAAATAGTTTCGATCAACAGTATAATCTTTTTTTTACTACTAACATGAGAAAACCTTATTATTTACCTCATTTATGAAAAGGGCAGTAGTTCATTACTAACCTATTGAGAAGGCCATTTATTTACCTCGAAAAATTTCTCGGTAAATAACAGCTCCCTCCTCAACCTAGGTATATAATATACTACTTCAATTTTCAAACAGATGCAGATCAACTGTATGACCTATTCTTTTAAATACCTTAAATGTAGATCAGCGGTATGATCCATTCTTTTACATATTGTTGAGGTTTCCAGGCATGATTTATTATTTCAAATTACGAAGACTTGTAGATCAGCACTATGACCTATTCTTTTTACTATTCCTTTATTTATTTGTTCGGCATCTGAAAGTCAGCAGTATGACTTGCTCTTTTAGTACATAGTCTCTCATACATAGTTTCGATCAACAGTATAATCTTTTTTTTTACTACTAACATGAGAAAACCTTATTATTTACCTCATTTATGAAAAGGGCAGTAGTTCATTACTAACCTATTGAGAAGGACATTTATTTACCTCGAAAAATTTCTCGGTAAATAACAGCTCCCTCCTCAACCTAGGTATATAATATACTACTTCAATTTTCAAACAGACGCAGATCAACTGTATGACCTATTCTTTTAAATACCTTAAATGTAGATCAGCGGTATGATCCATTCTTTTACATATTGTTGAGGTTTCCAGGTATGATTTATTATTTCAAATTACGAAGACTTGTAGATCAACAGTATGACCTATTCTTTTTACTATTCCTTTATTTATTTGTTCGGCATCTGAAAGTCAGCAGTATGACTTGCTCTTTTAGTACATAGTCTCTCATACATAGTTTCGATCAACAGTATGATCTTTTTTTTTACTACTAACATGAGAAAACCTTATTATTTACCTCATTTATGAAAAGGGCAGTAGTTCATTACTAACCTATTGAGAAGGCCATTTATTTACCTCGAAAAATTTCTCGGTAAATAACAGCTCCCTCCTCAGCCTAGGTATATAATATACTACTTCAATTTTCAAACAGATCCAGATCAACTGTATGACCTATTCTTTTAAATACCTTAAATGTAGATCAGCGGTATGATCCATTCTTTTACATATTGTTGAGGTTTCCAGGTATGATTTATTATTTCAAATTACGAAGACTTGTAGATCAACAGTATGACCTATTCTTTTTACTATTCCTTTATTTATTTGTTCGGCATCTGAAAGTCAGCAGTATGACTTGCTCTTTTAGTACATAGTCTCTCATACATAGTTTCGATCAACAGTATGATCTTTTTTTTACTACTAACATGAGAAAACCTTATTATTTACCTCATTTATGAAAAGGGCAGTAGTTCATTACTAACCTATTGAGAAGGCCATTTATTTACCTCGAAAAATTTCTGGTAAATAACAGCTCCCTCCTCAACCTAGGTATATAATATACTACTTCAATTTTCAAACAGATGCAGATCAACTGTATGACCTATTCTTTTAAATACCTTAAATGTAGATCAGCGGTATGAT
This sequence comes from Pogonocherus hispidulus, assembly GCA_963924545.1. Classification (NCBI taxonomy): domain Eukaryota; kingdom Metazoa; phylum Arthropoda; class Insecta; order Coleoptera; family Cerambycidae; genus Pogonocherus; species Pogonocherus hispidulus. Next base: position 20,650,025 of record OZ004696.1, read on the forward strand.
CCATTCTTTTACATATTGTTGAGGTTTCCAGGTATGATTTATTATTTCAAATTACGAAGACTTGTAGATCAACAGTATGACCTATTCTTTTTACTATTCCTTTATTTATTTGTTCGGCATCTGAAAGTCAGCAGTATGACTTGCTCTTTTAGTACATAGTCTCTCATACATAGTTTCGATCAACAGTATGATCTTTTTTTTACTACTAACATGAGAAAACCTTATTATTTACCTCATTTATGAAAAGGGCAGTAGTTCATTACTAACCTATTGAGAAGGCCATTTATTTACCTCGAAAAATTTCTCGGTACATAACAGCTCCCTCCTCAACCTAGGTATATAACATACTACTTCAATTTTCAAACAGATGCAGATCAACTGTATGACCTATTCTTTTAAATACCTTAAATGTAGATCAGCGGTATGATCCATTCTTTTACATATTGTTGAGGTTTCCAGGTATGATTTATTATTTCAAATTACGAAGACTTGTAGATCAACAGTATGACCTATTCTTTTTACTATTCCTTTATTTATTTGTTCGGCATCTGAAAGTCAGCAGTATGACTTGATCTTTTAGTACATAGTCTCTCATACATAGTCTCTCATACATAGTCTCTCATACATAGTTTCGATCAACAGTATGATCTTTTTTTTTACTACTAACATGAGAAAACCTTATTATTTACCTCATTTATGAAAAGGGCAGTAGTTCATTACTAACCTATTGAGAAGGCCATTTATTTACCTCGAAAAATTTCTCGGTAAATAACAGCTCCCTCCTCAACCTAGGTATATAATATACTACTTCAATTTTCAAACAGATGCAGATCAACTGTATGACCTGTTCTTTTAAATACCTTAAATGTAGATCAGCGGTATGATCCATTCTTTTACATATTGTTGAGGTTTCCAGGTATGATTTATTATTTCAAATTACGATGACTTGTAGATCAACAGTATGACCTATTCCTTTTACTATTCCTTTATTTATTTGTTCGGCATCTGAAAGTCAGCAGTATGACTTGCTCTTTTAGTACATAGTCTCTCATACATAGTTTCGATCAACAGTATAATCTTTTTTTTACTACTAACATGAGAAAACCTTATTATTTACCTCATTTATGAAAAGGGCAGTAGTTCATTACTAACCTATTGAGAAGGCCATTTATTTACCTCGAAAAATTTCTCGGTAAATAACAGCTCCCTCCTCAACCTAGGTATATAATATACTACTTCAATTTTCAAACAGATGCAGATCAACTGTATGACCTATTCTTTTAAATACCTTAAATGTAGATCAACGGTATGATCCATTCTTTTACATATTGTTGAGGTTTCCAGGTATGATTTATTATTTCAAATTACGAAGACTTGTAGATCAACAGTATGACCTATTCTTTTTACTATTCCTTTATTTATTTGTTAGGCATCTGAAAGTCAGCAGTATGACTTGCTCTTTTAGTACATAGTTTCGATCAACAGTATGATCTTTTTTTTACTACTAACATGAGAAAACCTTATTATTTACCTCATTTATGAAAAGGGCAGTAGTTCATTACTAACCTATTGAGAAGGCCATTTATTTACCTCGAAAAATTTCTCGGTAAATAACAGCTCCCTCCTTAACCTAGGTATATAATATACTTCTTCAATTTTCAAACAGATGCAGATCAACTGTGTGACCTATTCTTTTAAATACCTTAAATGTAGATCAGCGGTATGATCCATTCTTTTACATATTGTTGAGGTTTCCAGGTATGATTTATTATTTCAAATTACGAAGACTTGTAGATCAATAGTATGACCTATTCTTTTTACTGTTCCGTTATTTATTTGTTCGGCATCTGAAAGTCAGCAGTATGACTTGCTCTTTTAGTACATAGTCTCTCATACATAGTTTCGATCAACAGTATGATCTTTTTTTTACTACTAACATGAGAAAACCTTATTATTTACCTCATTTATGAAAAGGGCAGTAGTTCATTACTAACCTATTGAGAAGGACATTTATTTACCTCGAAAAATTTCTCGGTAAATAACAGCTCCCTCCTCAACCTAGGTATATAATATACTACTTCAATTTTCAAACAGACGCAGATCAACTGTATGACCTATTCTTTTAAATACCTTAAATGTAGATCAGCGGTATGATCCATTCTTTTACATATTGTTGAGGTTTCCAGGTATGATTTATTATTTCAAATTACGAAGACTTGTAGATCAACAGTATGACCTATTCTTTTTACTATTCCTTTATTTATTTGTTCGGCATCTGAAAGTCAGCAGTATGACTTGCTCTTTTAGTACATAGTCTCTCATACATAGTTTCGATCAACAGTATGATCTTTTTTTTTACTACTAACATGAGAAAACCTTATTATTTACCTCATTTATGAAAAGGGCAGTAGTTCATTACTAACCTATTGAGAAGGCCATTCATTTACCTCGAAAAATTTCTCGGTAAATAACAGCTCCCTCCTCAACCTAGGTATATAATATACTACTTCAATTTTCAAACAGATGCAGATCAACTGTATGACCTATTCTTTTAAATACCTTAAATGTAGATCAGCGGTATGATCCATTCTTTTACATATTGTTGAGGTTTCCAGGTATGATTTATTATTTCAAATTACGAAGACTTGTAGATCAACAGTATGACCTATTCTTTTTACTATTCCTTTATTTATTTGTTCGGCATCTGAAAGTCAGCAGTATGACTTGCTCTTTTAGTACATAGTCTCTCATACATAGTTTCGATCAACAGTATGATCTTTTTTTTACTACTAACATGAGAAAACCTTATTATTTACCTCATTTATGAAAAGGGCAGTAGTTCATTACTAACCTATTGAGAAGGCCATTTATTTACCTCGAAAAATTTCTCGGTAAATAACAGCTCCCTCCTCAACCTAGGTATATAATATACTACTTCAATTTTCAAACAGATGCAGATCAACTGTATGACCTATTCTTTTAAATACCTTAAATGTAGATCAGCGGTATGATCCATTCTTTTACATATTGTCGAGGTTTCCAGGTATGATTTATTATTTCAAATTACGAAGACTTGTAGATCAACAGTATGACCTATTCTATTTACTATTCCTTTATTTATTTGTTCGGCATCTGAAAGTCAGCAGTATGACTTGCTCTTTTAGTACATAGTCTCTCATACATAGTTTCGATCAACAGTATGATCTTTTTTTACTACTAACATGAGAAAACCTTATTATTTACCTCATTTATGAAAAGGGCAGTAGTTCATTACTAACCTATTGAGAAGGCCATTTATTTACCTCGAAAAATTTCTCGGTAAATAACAGCTCCCTCCTCAACCTAGGTATATAATATACTACTTCAATTTTCAAACAGATGCAGATCAACTGTATGACCTATTCTTTTAAATACCTTAAATGTAGATCAACGGTATGATCCATTCTTTTACATATTGTTGAGGTTTCCAGGTATGATTTATTATTTCAAATTACGAAGACTTGTAGATCAACAGTATGACCTATTATTTTTACTATTCCTTTATTTATTTGTTAGGCATCTGAAAGTCAGCAGTATGACTTGCTCTTTTAGTACATAGTTTCGATCAACAGTATGATCTTTTTTTTACTACTAACATGAGAAAACCTTATTATTTACCTCATTTATGAAAAGGGCAGTAGTTCATTACTAACCTATTGAGAAGGCCATTTATTTACCTCGAAAAATTTCTCGGTAAATAACAGCTCCCTCCTCAACCTAGGTATATAATATACTACTTCAATTTTCAAACAGATGCAGATCAACTGTATGACCTGTTCTTTTAAATACCTTAAATGTAGATCAGCGGTATGATCCATTCTTTTACATATTGTTGAGGTTTCCAGGTATGATTTATTATTTCAAATTACGAAGACTTGTAGATCAACAGTATGACCTATTCCTTTTACTATTCCTTTATTTATTTGTTCGGCATCTGAAAGTCAGCAGTATGACTTGCTCTTTTAGTACATAGTCTCTCATACATAGTTTCGATCAACGTATAATCTTTTTTTTACTACTAACATGAGAAAACCTTATTATTTACCTCATTTATGAAAAGGGCAGTAGTTCATTACTAACCTATTGAGAAGGCCATTTATTTACCTCGAAAAATTTCTCGGTAAATAACAGCTCCCTCCTCAACCTAGGTATATAATATACTACTTCAATTTTCAAACAGATGCAGATCAACTGTATGACCTATTCTTTTAAATACCTTAAATGTAGATCAACGGTATGATCCATTCTTTTACATATTGTTGAGGTTTCCAGGTATGATTTATTATTTCAAATTACGAAGACTTGTAGATCAACAGTATGACCTATTCTTTTTACTATTCCTTTATTTATTTGTTAGGCATCTGAAAGTCAGCAGTATGACTTGCTCTTTTAGTACATAGTTTCGATCAACAGTATGATCTTTTTTTTACTACTAACATGAGAAAACCTTATTATTTACCTCATTTATGAAAAGGGCAGTAGTTCATTACTAACCTATTGAGAAGGCCATTTATTTACCTCGAAAAATTTCTCGGTAAATAACAGCTCCCTCCTCAACCTAGGTATATAATATACTACTTCAATTTTCAAACAGATGCAGATCAACTGTGTGACCTATTCTTTTAAATACCTTAAATGTAGATCAGCGGTATGATCCATTCTTTTACATATTGTTGAGGTTTCCAGGTATGATTTATTATTTCAAATTACGAAGACTTGTAGATCAATAGTATGACCTATTCTTTTTACTATTCCGTTATTTATTTGTTCGGCATCTGAAAGTCAGCAGTATGACTTGCTCTTTTAGTACATAGTCTCTCATACATAGTTTCGATCAACAGTATGATCTTTTTTTTACTCCTAACATGAGAAAACCTTATTATTTACCTCATTTATGAAAAGGGCAGTAGTTCATTACTAACCTATTGAGAAGGCCATTTATTTACCTCGAAAAATTTCTCGGTAAATAACAGCTCCCTCCTCAACCTAGGTATATAATATACTACTTCAATTTTCAAACAGATGCAGATCAACTGTATGACCTATTCTTTTAAATACCTTAAATGTAGATCAGCGGTATGATCCATTCTTTTACATATTGTTGAGGTTTCCAGGTATGATTTATTATTTCAAATTACGAAGACTTGTAGATCAGCACTATGACCTATTCTTTTTACTATTCCTTTATTTATTTGTTCGGCATCTGAAAGTCAGCAGTATGACTTGCTCTTTTAGTACATAGTCTCTCATACATAGTTTCGATCAACAGTATAATCTTTTTTTTACTACTAACATGAGAAAACCTTATTATTTACCTCATTTATGAAAAGGGCAGTAGTTCATTACTAACCTATTGAGAAGGACATTTATTTACCTCGAAAAATTTCTCGGTAAATAACAGCTCCCTCCTCAACCTAGGTATATAATATACTACTTCAATTTTCAAACAGACGCAGATCAACTGTATGGCCTATTCTTTTAAATACCTTAAATGTAGATCAGCGGTATGATCCATTCTTTTACATATTGTTGAGGTTTCCAGGTATGATTTATTATTTCAAATTACGAAGACTTGTAGATCAACAGTATGACCTATTCTTTTTACTATTCCTTTATTTATTTGTTCGGCATCTGAAAGTCAGCAGTATGACTTGCTCTTTTAGTACATAGTCTCTCATACATAGTTTCGATCAACAGTATGATCTTTTTTTTACTACTAACATGAGAAAACCTTATTATTTACCTCATTTATGAAAAGGGCAGTAGTTCATTACTAACCTATTGAGAAGGCCATTTATTTACCTCGAAAAATTTCTCGGTAAATAACAGCTCCCTCCTCAACCTAGGTATATAATATACTACTTCAATTTTCAAACAGATGCAGATCAACTGTATGACCTATTCTTTTAAATACCTTAAATGTAGATCAGCGGTATGATCCATTCTTTTACATATTGTCGAGGTTTCCAGGTATGATTTATTATTTCAAATTACGAAGACTTGTAGATCAACAGTATGACCTATTCTATTTACTATTCCTTTATTTATTTGTTCGGCATCTGAAAGTCAGCAGTATGACTTGCTCTTTTAGTACATAGTCTCTCATACATAGTTTCGATCAACAGTATGATCTTTTTTTTACTACTAACATGAGAAAACCTTATTATTTACCTCATTTATGAAAAGGGCAGTAGTTCATTACTAACCTATTGAGAAGGCCATTTATTTACCTCGAAAAATTTCTCGGTAAATAACAGCTCCCTCCTCAACCTAGGTATATAATATACTACTTCAATTTTCAAACAGATGCAGATCAACTGTATGACCTATTCTTTTAAATACCTTAAATGTAGATCAGCGGTATGATCCATTCTTTTACATATTGTTGAGGTTTCCAGGTATGATTTATTATTTCAAATTACGAAGACTTGTAGATCAGCACTATGACCTATTCTTTTTACTATTCCTTTATTTATTTGTTCGGCATCTGAAAGTCAGCAGTATGACTTGCTCTTTTAGTACATAGTCTCTCATACATAGTTTCGATCAACAGTATAATCTTTTTTTTACTACTAACATGAGAAAACCTTATTATTTACCTCATTTATGAAAAGGGCAGTAGTTCATTACTAACCTATTGAGAAGGACATTTATTTACCTCGAAAAATTTCTCGGTAAATAACAGCTCCCTCCTCAACCTAGGTATATAATATACTACTTCAATTTTCAAACAGACGCAGATCAACTGTATGACCTATTCTTTTAAATACCTTAAATGTAGATCAGCGGTATGATCCATTCTTTTACATATTGTTGAGGTTTCCAGGTATGATTTATTATTTCAAATTACGAAGACTTGTAGATCAACAGTATGACCTATTCTTTTTACTATTCCTTTATTTATTTGTTCGGCATCTGAAAGTCAGCAGTATGACTTGCTCTTTTAGTACATAGTCTCTCATACATAGTTTCGATCAACAGTATGATCTTTTTTTTTACTACTAACATGAGAAAACCTTATTATTTACCTCATTTATGAAAAGGGCAGTAGTTCATTACTAACCTATTGAGAAGGCCATTCATTTACCTCGAAAAATTTCTCGGTAAATAACAGCTCCCTCCTCAACCTAGGTATATAATATACTACTTCAATTTTCAAACAGATGCAGATCAACTGTATGACCTATTCTTTTAAATACCTTAAATGTAGATCAGCGGTATGATCCATTCTTTTACATATTGTTGAGGTTTCCAGGTATGATTTATTATTTCAAATTACGAAGACTTGTAGATCAACAGTATGACCTATTCTTTTTACTATTCCTTTATTTATTTGTTCGGCATCTGAAAGTCAGCAGTATGACTTGCTCTTTTAGTACATAGTCTCTCATACATAGTTTCGATCAACAGTATGATCTTTTTTTTACTACTAACATGAGAAAACCTTATTATTTACCTCATTTATGAAAAGGGCAGTAGTTCATTACTAACCTATTGAGAAGGCCATTTATTTACCTCGAAAAATTTCTCGGTAAATAACAGCTCCCTCCTCAACCTAGGTATATAATATACTACTTCAATTTTCAAACAGATGCAGATCAACTGTATGACCTATTCTTTTAAATACCTTAAATGTAGATCAGCGGTATGATCCATTCTTTTACATATTGTCGAGGTTTCCAGGTATGATTTATTATTTCAAATTACGAAGACTTGTAGATCAACAGTATGACCTATTCTATTTACTATTCCTTTATTTATTTGTTCGGCATCTGAAAGTCAGCAGTATGACTTGCTCTTTTAGTACATAGTCTCTCATACATAGTTTCGATCAACAGTATGATCTTTTTTTACTACTAACATGAGAAAACCTTATTATTTACCTCATTTATGAAAAGGGCAGTAGTTCATTACTAACCTATTGAGAAGGCCATTTATTTACCTCGAAAAATTTCTCGGTAAATAACAGCTCCCTCCTCAACCTAGGTATATAATATACTACTTCAATTTTCAAACAGATGCAGATCAACTGTATGACCTATTCTTTTAAATACCTTAAATGTAGATCAACGGTATGATCCATTCTTTTACATATTGTTGAGGTTTCCAGGTATGATTTATTATTTCAAATTACGAAGACTTGTAGATCAACAGTATGACCTATTATTTTTACTATTCCTTTATTTATTTGTTAGGCATCTGAAAGTCAGCAGTATGACTTGCTCTTTTAGTACATAGTTTCGATCAACAGTATGATCTTTTTTTTACTACTAACATGAGAAAACCTTATTATTTACCTCATTTATGAAAAGGGCAGTAGTTCATTACTAACCTATTGAGAAGGCCATTTATTTACCTCGAAAAATTTCTCGGTAAATAACAGCTCCCTCCTCAACCTAGGTATATAATATACTACTTCAATTTTCAAACAGATGCAGATCAACTGTATGACCTGTTCTTTTAAATACCTTAAATGTAGATCAGCGGTATGATCCATTCTTTTACATATTGTTGAGGTTTCCAGGTATGATTTATTATTTCAAATTACGAAGACTTGTAGATCAACAGTATGACCTATTCCTTTTACTATTCCTTTATTTATTTGTTCGGCATCTGAAAGTCAGCAGTATGACTTGCTCTTTTAGTACATAGTCTCTCATACATAGTTTCGATCAACGTATAATCTTTTTTTTACTACTAACATGAGAAAACCTTATTATTTACCTCATTTATGAAAAGGGCAGTAGTTCATTACTAACCTATTGAGAAGGCCATTTATTTACCTCGAAAAATTTCTCGGTAAATAACAGCTCCCTCCTCAACCTAGGTATATAATATACTACTTCAATTTTCAAACAGATGCAGATCAACTGTATGACCTATTCTTTTAAATACCTTAAATGTAGATCAACGGTATGATCCATTCTTTTACATATTGTTGAGGTTTCCAGGTATGATTTATTATTTCAAATTACGAAGACTTGTAGATCAACAGTATGACCTATTCTTTTTACTATTCCTTTATTTATTTGTTAGGCATCTGAAAGTCAGCAGTATGACTTGCTCTTTTAGTACATAGTTTCGATCAACAGTATGATCTTTTTTTTACTACTAACATGAGAAAACCTTATTATTTACCTCATTTATGAAAAGGGCAGTAGTTCATTACTAACCTATTGAGAAGGCCATTTATTTACCTCGAAAAATTTCTCGGTAAATAACAGCTCCCTCCTCAACCTAGGTATATAATATACTACTTCAATTTTCAAACAGATGCAGATCAACTGTGTGACCTATTCTTTTAAATACCTTAAATGTAGATCAGCGGTATGATCCATTCTTTTACATATTGTTGAGGTTTCCAGGTATGATTTATTATTTCAAATTACGAAGACTTGTAGATCAATAGTATGACCTATTCTTTTTACTATTCCGTTATTTATTTGTTCGGCATCTGAAAGTCAGCAGTATGACTTGCTCTTTTAGTACATAGTCTCTCATACATAGTTTCGATCAACAGTATGATCTTTTTTTTACTACTAACATGAGAAAACCTTATTATTTACCTCATTTATGAAAAGGGCAGTAGTTCATTACTAACCTATTGAGAAGGCCATTTATTTACCTCGAAAAATTTCTCGGTAAATAACAGCTCCCTCCTCAACCTAGGTATATAATATACTACTTCAATTTTCAAACAGATGCAGATCAACTGTATGACCTATTCTTTTAAATACCTTAAATGTAGATCAGCGGTATGATCCATTCTTTTACATATTGTTGAGGTTTCCAGGTATGATTTATTATTTCAAATTACGAAGACTTGTAGATCAGCACTATGACCTATTCTTTTTACTATTCCTTTATTTATTTGTTCGGCATCTGAAAGTCAGCAGTATGACTTGCTCTTTTAGTACATAGTCTCTCATACATAGTTTCGATCAACAGTATAATCTTTTTTTTACTACTAACATGAGAAAACCTTATTATTTACCTCATTTATGAAAAGGGCAGTAGTTCATTACTAACCTATTGAGAAGGACATTTATTTACCTCGAAAAATTTCTCGGTAAATAACAGCTCCCTCCTCAACCTAGGTATATAATATACTACTTCAATTTTCAAACAGACGCAGATCAACTGTATGGCCTATTCTTTTAAATACCTTAAATGTAGATCAGCGGTATGATCCATTCTTTTACATATTGTTGAGGTTTCCAGGTATGATTTATTATTTCAAATTACGAAGACTTGTAGATCAACAGTATGACCTATTCTTTTTACTATTCCTTTATTTATTTGTTCGGCATCTGAAAGTCAGCAGTATGACTTGCTCTTTTAGTACATAGTCTCTCATACATAGTTTCGATCAACAGTATGATCTTTTTTTTTACTACTAACATGAGAAAACCTTATTATTTACCTCATTTATGAAAAGGGCAGTAGTTCATTACTAACCTATTGAGAAGGCCATTTATTTACCTCGAAAAATTTCTCGGTAAATAACAGCTCCCTCCTCAGCCTAGGTATATAATATACTACTTCAATTTTCAAACAGATCCAGATCAACTGTATGACCTATTCTTTTAAATACCTTAAATGTAGATCAGCGGTATGATCCATTCTTTTACATATTGTTGAGGTTTCCAGGTATGATTTATTATTTCAAATTACGAAGACTTGTAGATCAACAGTATGACCTATTCTTTTTACTATTCCTTTATTTATTTGTTCGGCATCTGAAAGTCAGCAGTATGACTTGCTCTTTTAGTACATAGTCTCTCATACATAGTTTCGATCAACAGTATGATCTTTTTTTTACTACTAACATGAGAAAACCTTATTATTTACCTCATTTATGAAAAGGGCAGTAGTTCATTACTAACCTATTGAGAAGGCCATTTATTTACCTCGAAAAATTTCTGGTAAATAACAGCTCCCTCCTCAACCTAGGTATATAATATACTACTTCAATTTTCAAACAGATGCAGATCAACTGTATGACCTATTCTTTTAAATACCTTAAATGTAGATCAGCGGTATGATCCATTCTTTTACATATTGTTGAGGTTTCCAGGTATGATTTATTATTTCAAATTACGAAGACTTGTAGATCAACAGTATGACCTATTCTTTTTACTATTCCTTTATTTATTTGTTCGGCATCTGAAAGTCAGCAGTATGACTTGCTCTTTTAGTACATAGTCTCTCATACATAGTTTCGATCAACAGTATGATCTTTTTTTTACTACTAACATGAGAAAACCTTATTATTTACCTCATTTATGAAAAGGGCAGTAGTTCATTACTAACCTATTGAGAAGGCCATTTATTTACCTCGAAAAATTTCTCGGTACATAACAGCTCCCTCCTCAACCTAGGTATATAACATACTACTTCAATTTTCAAACAGATGCAGATCAACTGTATGACCTATTCTTTTAAATACCTTAAATGTAGATCAGCGGTATGATCCATTCTTTTACATATTGTTGAGGTTTCCAGGTATGATTTATTATTTCAAATTACGAAGACTTGTAGATCAACAGTATGACCTATTCTTTTTACTATTCCTTTATTTATTTGTTCGGCATCTGAAAGTCAGCAGTATGACTTGATCTTTTAGTACATAGTCTCTCATACATAGTCTCTCATACATAGTTTCGATCAACAGTATGATCTTTTTTTTTACTACTAACATGAGAAAACCTTATTATTTACCTCATTTATGAAAAGGGCAGTAGTTCATTACTAACCTATTGAGAAGGCCATTTATTTACCTCGAAAAATTTCTCGGTAAATAACAGCTCCCTCCTCAACCTAGGTATATAATATACTACTTCAATTTTCAAACAGATGCAGATCAACTGTATGACCTGTTCTTTTAAATACCTTAAATGTAGATCAGCGGTATGATCCATTCTTTTACATATTGTTGAGGTTTCCAGGTATGATTTATTATTTCAAATTACGATGACTTGTAGATCAACAGTATGACCTATTCCTTTTACTATTCCTTTATTTATTTGTTCGGCATCTGAAAGTCAGCAGTATGACTTGCTCTTTTAGTACATAGTCTCTCATACATAGTTTCGATCAACAGTATAATCTTTTTTTTACTACTAACATGAGAAAACCTTATTATTTACCTCATTTATGAAAAGGGCAGTAGTTCATTACTAACCTATTGAGAAGGCCATTTATTTACCTCGAAAAATTTCTCGGTAAATAACAGCTCCCTCCTCAACCTAGGTATATAATATACTACTTCAATTTTCAAACAGATGCAGATCAACTGTATGACCTATTCTTTTAAATACCTTAAATGTAGATCAACGGTATGATCCATTCTTTTACATATTGTTGAGGTTTCCAGGTATGATTTATTATTTCAAATTACGAAGACTTGTAGATCAACAGTATGACCTATTCTTTTTACTATTCCTTTATTTATTTGTTAGGCATCTGAAAGTCAGCAGTATGACTTGCTCTTTTAGTACATAGTTTCGATCAACAGTATGATCTTTTTTTTACTACTAACATGAGAAAACCTTATTATTTACCTCATTTATGAAAAGGGCAGTAGTTCATTACTAACCTATTGAGAAGGCCATTTATTTACCTCGAAAAATTTCTCGGTAAATAACAGCTCCCTCCTCAACCTAGGTATATAATATACTACTTCAATTTTCAAACAGATGCAGATCAACTGTGTGACCTATTCTTTTAAATACCTTAAATGTAGATCAGCGGTATGATCCATTCTTTTACATATTGTTGAGGTTTCCAGGTATGATTTATTATTTCAAATTACGAAGACTTGTAGATCAATAGTATGACCTATTCTTTTTACTGTTCCGTTATTTATTTGTTCGGCATCTGAAAGTCAGCAGTATGACTTGCTCTTTTAGTACATAGTCTCTCATACATAGTTTCGATCAACAGTATGATCTTTTTTTTACTACTAACATGAGAAAACCTTATTATTTACCTCATTTATGAAAAGGGCAGTAGTTCATTACTAACCTATTGAGAAGGCCATTTATTTACCTCGAAAAATTTCTCGGTAAATAACAGCTCCCTCCTCAACCTAGGTATATAATATACTACTTCAATTTTCAAACAGATGCAGATCAACTGTATGACCTATTCTTTTAAATACCTTAAATGTAGATCAGCGGTATGATCCATTCTTTTACATATTGTTGAGGTTTCCAGGTATGATTTATTATTTCAAATTACGAAGACTTGTAGACCAACAGTATGACCTATTCTTTTTACTATTCCTTTATTTATTTGTTCGGCATCTGAAAGTCAGCAGTATGGCTTGCTCTTTTAGTACATAGTCTCTCATAAATAGTTTCGATCAACAGTATAATCTTTTTTTTACTACTAACATGAGAAAACCTTATTATTTACCTCATTTATGAAAAGGGCAGTAGTTCATTACTAACCTATTGAGAAGGCCATTTATTTACCTCGAAAAATTTCTCGGTAAATAACAGCTCCCTCCTCAACCTAGGTATATAATATACTACTTCAATTTTCAAACAGATGCAGATCAACTGTATGACTTATTCTTTTAAATACCTTAAATGTAGATCAGCGGTATGATCCATTCTTTTACATATTGTTGAGGTTTCCAGGTATGATTTATTATTTCAAATTACGAAGACTTGTAGATCAGCACTATGACCTATTCTTTTTACTATTCCTTTATTTATTTGTTGGGCATCTGAAAGTCAGCAGTATGACTTGCTCTTTTAGTACATAGTCTCTCATACATAGTTTCGATCAACAGTATAATCTTTTTTTTACTACTAACATGAGAAAACCTTATTATTTACCTCATTTATGAAAAGGGCAGTAGTTCATTACTAACCTATTGAGAAGGACATTTATTTACCTCGAAAAATTTCTCGGTAAATAACAGCTCCCTCCTCAACCTAGGTATATAATATACTACTTCAATTTTCAAACAGATGCAGATCAACTGTATGACCTATTCTTTTAAATACCTTAAATGTAGATCAGCGGTATGATCCATTCTTTTACATATTGTTGAGGTTTCCAGGTATGATTTATTATTTCAAATTACGAAGACTTGTAGATCAACAGTATGACCTATTCTTTTTACTATTCCTTTATTTATTTGTTCGGCATCTGAAAGTCAGCAGTATGACTTGCTCTTTTAGTACATAGTCTCTCATACATAGTTTCGATCAACAGTATGATCTTTTTTTTACTACTAACATGAGAAAACCTTATTATTTACCTCATTTATGAAAAGGGCAGTAGTTCATTACTAACCTATTGAGAAGGCCATTTATTTACCTCGAAAAATTTCTCGGTAAATAACAGCTCCCTCCTCAACCTAGGTATATAATATACTACTTCAATTTTCAAACAGACGCAGATCAACTGTATGACCTATTCTTTTAAATACCTTAAATGTAGATCAGCGGTATGATCCATTCTTTTACATATTGTTGAGGTTTCCAGGTATGATTTATTATTTCAAATTACGAAGACTTGTAGATCAACAGTTTGACCTATTCTTTTTACTATTCCTTTATTTATTTGTTCGGCATCTGAAAGTCAGCAGTATGACTTGCTCTTTTAGTACATAGTCTCTCATACATAGTTTCGAGCAACAGTATGATCTTTTTTTTTACTACTAACATGAGAAAACCTTATTATTTACCTCATTTATGAAAAGGGCAGTAGTTCATTACTAACCTATTGAGAAGGCCATTCATTTACCTCGAAAAATTTCTCGGTAAATAACAGCTCCCTCCTCAACCTAGGTATATAATATACTACTTCAATTTTCAAACAGATGCAGATCAACTGTATGACCTATTCTTTTAAATACCTTAAATGTAGATCAGCGGTATGATCCATTCTTTTACATATTGTTGAGGTTTCCAGGTATGATTTATTATTTCAAATTACGAAGACTTGTAGATCAACAGTATGACCTATTCTTTTTACTATTCCTTTATTTATTTGTTCGGCATCTGAAAGTCAGCAGTATGACTTGCTCTTTTAGTACATAGTCTCTCATACATAGTTTCGATCAACAGTATGATCTTTTTTTTACTACTAACATGAGAAAACCTTATTATTTACCTCATTTATGAAAAGGGCAGTAGTTCATTACTAACCTATTGAGAAGGCCATTTATTTACCTCGAAAAATTTCTCGGTAAATAACAGCTCCCTCCTCAACCTAGGTATATAATATACTACTTCAATTTTCAAACAGATGCAGATCAACTGTATGACATATTCTTTTAAATACCTTAAATGTAGATCAGCGGTATGATCCATTCTTTTACATATTGTCGAGGTTTCCAGGTATGATTTATTATTTCAAATTACGAAGACTTGTAGATCAACAGTATGACCTATTCTATTTACTATTCCTTTATTTATTTGTTCGGCATCTGAAAGTCAGCAGTATGACTTGCTCTTTTAGTACATAGTCTCTCATACATAGTTTCGATCAACAGTATGATCTTTTTTTTACTACTAACATGAGAAAACCTTATTATTTACCTCATTTATGAAAAGGGCAGTAGTTCATTACTAACCTATTGAGAAGGCCATTTATTTACCTCGAAAAATTTCTCGGTAAATAACAGCTCCCTCCTCAACCTAGGTATATAATATACTACTTCAATTTTCAAACAGATGCAGATCAACTGTATGACCTATTCTTTTAAATACCTTAAATGTAGATCAACGGTATGATCCATTCTTTTACATATTGTTGAGGTTTCCAGGTATGATTTATTATTTCAAATTACGAAGACTTGTAGATCAACAGTATGACCTATTATTTTTACTATTCCTTTATTTATTTGTTAGGCATCTGAAAGTCAGCAGTATGACTTGCTCTTTTAGTACATAGTTTCGATCAACAGTATGATCTTTTTTTTACTACTAACATGAGAAAACCTTATTATTTACCTCATTTATGAAAAGGGCAGTAGTTCATTACTAACCTATTGAGAAGGCCATTTATTTACCTCGAAAAATTTCTCGGTAAATAACAGCTCCCTCCTCAACCTAGGTATATAATATACTACTTCAATTTTCAAACAGATGCAGATCAACTGTATGACCTATTCTTTTAAATACCTTAAATGTAGATCAGCGGTATGATCCATTCTTTTACATATTGTTGAGGTTTCCAGGTATGATTTATTATTTCAAATTACGAAGACTTGTAGATCAACAGTATGACCTATTCTTTTTACTATACCTTTATTTATTTGTTCGGCATCTGAAAGTCAGCAGTATGACTTGCTCTTTTAGTACATAGTCTCTCATACATAGTTTCGATCAACAGTATGATCTTTTTTTTACTACTAACATGAGAAAACCTTATTATTTACCTCATTTATGAAAAGGGCAGTAGTTCATTACTAACCTATTGAGAAGGCCATTTATTTACCTCGAAAAATTTCTCGGTAAATAACAGCTCCCTCCTCAACCTAGGTATATAATATACTACTTCAATTTTCAAACAGATGCAGATCAACTGTATGACCTATTCTTTTAAATACCTTAAATGTAGATCAGCGGTATGATCCATTCTTTTACATATTGTTGAGGTTTCCAGGTATGATTTATTATTTCAAATTACGAAGACTTGTAGATCAACAGTATGACCTATTCTTTTTACTATTCCTTTATTTATTTGTTCGGCATCTGAAAGTCAGCAGTATGACTTGCTCTTTTAGTACATAGTCTCTCATACATAGTCTCTCATACATAGTTTCGATCAACAGTATGATCTTTTTTTTTACTACTAACATGAGAAAACCTTATTATTTACCTCATTTATGAAAAGGGCAGTAGTTCATTACTAACCTATTGAGAAGGCCATTTATTTACCTCGAAAAATTTCTCGGTAAATAACAGCTCCCTCCTCAACCTAGGTATATAATATACTACTTCAATTTTCAAACAGATGCAGATCAACTGTATGACCTGTTCTTTTAAATACCTTAAATGTAGATCAACGGTATGATCCATTCTTTTACATATTGTTGAGGTTTCCAGGTATGATTTATTATTTCAAATTACGAAGACTTGTAGATCAACAGTATGACCTATTCTTTTTACTATTCCTTTATTTATTTGTTAGGCATCTGAAAGTCAGCAGTATGACTTGCTCTTTTAGTACATAGTTTCGATCAACAGTATGATCTTTTTTTTACTACTAACATGAGAAAACCTTATTATTTACCTCATTTATGAAAAGGGCAGTAGTTCATTACTAACCTATTGAGAAGGCCATTTATTTACCTCGAAAAATTTCTCGGTAAATAACAGCTCCCTCCTCAACCTAGGTATATAATATACTACTTCAATTTTCAAACAGATGCAGATCAACTGTGTGACCTATTCTTTTAAATACCTTAAATGTAGATCAGCGGTATGATCCATTCTTTTACATATTGTTGAGGTTTCCAGGTATGATTTATTATTTCAAATTCCGAAGACTTGTAGATCAATAGTATGACCTATTCTTTTTACTATTCCTTTATTTATTTGTTCGGCATCTGAAAGTCAGCAGTATGACTTGCTCTTTTAGTACATAGTCTCTCATAAATAGTTTCGATCATAGTACGATCTTTTTTTTACTACTAACATGAGAAAACCTTATTATTTACCTCATTTATGAAAAGGGCAGTAGTTCATTACTAACCTATTGAGAAGGCCATTTATTTACCTCGAAAAATTTCTCGGTAAATAACAGCTCCCTCCTCAACCTAGGTATATAATATACTACTTCAATTTTCAAACAGATGCAGATCAACTGTATGACCTATTCTTTTAAATACCTTAAATGTAGATCAGCGGTATGATCCATTCTTTTACATATTGTTGAGGTTTCCAGGTATGATTTATTATTTCAAATTACGAAGACTTGTAGATCAGCACTATGACCTATTCTTTTTACTATTCCTTTATTTATTTGTTCGGCATCTGAAAGTCAGCAGTATGACTTGCTCTTTTAGTACATAGTCTCTCATACATAGTTTCGATCAACAGTATAATCTTTTTTTTACTACTAACATGAGAAAACCTTATTATTTACCTCATTTATGAAAAGGGCAGTAGTTCATTACTAACCTATTGAGAAGGACATTTATTTACCTCGAAAAATTTCTCGGTAAATAACAGCTCCCTCCTCAACCTAGGTATATAATATACTACTTCAATTTTCAAACAGATGCAGATCAACTGTATGACCTATTCTTTTAAATACCTTAAATGTAGATCAGCGGTATGATCCATTCTTTTACATATTGTTGAGGTTTCCAGGTATGATTTATTATTTCAAATTACGAAGACTTGTAGATCAGCACTATGACCTATTCTTTTTACTATTCCTTTATTTATTTGTTCGGCATCTGAAAGTCAGCAGTATGACTTGCTCTTTTAGTACATAGTCTCTCATACATAGTTTCGATCAACAGTATAATCTTTTTTTTACTACTAACATGAGAAAACCTTATTATTTACCTCATTTATGAAAAGGGCAGTAGTTCATTACTAACCTATTGAGAAGGACATTTATTTACCTCGAAAAATTTCTCGGTAAATAACAGCTCCCTCCTCAACCTAGGTATATAATATACTACTTCAATTTTCAAACAGATGCAGATCAACTGTATGACCTATTCTTTTAAATACCTTAAATGTAGATCAGCGGTATGATCCATTCTTTTACATATTGTTGAGGTTTCCAGGTATGATTTATTATTTCAAATTACGAAGACTTGTAGATCAACAGTATGACCTATTCTTTTTACTATACCTTTATTTATTTGTTCGGCATCTGAAAGTCAGCAGTATGACTTGCTCTTTTAGTACATAATCTCTCATACATAGTTTCGATCAACAGTATGATCTTTTTTTTACTACTAACATGAGAAAACCTTATTATTTACCTCATTTATGAAAAAGGCAGTAGTTCATTACTAACCTATTGAGAAGGCCATTTATTTACCTCGAAAAATTTCTTGGTAAATAACAGCTCCCTCCTCAACCTAGGTATATAATATACTACTTCAATTTTCAAACAGATGCAGATCAACTGTATGACCTATTCTTTTAAATACCTTAAATGTAGATCAGCGGTATGATCCATTCTTTTACATATTGTTGAGGTTTCCAGGTATGATTTATTATTTCAAATTACGAAGACTTGTAGATCAACAGTATGACCTATTCTTTTTACTATTCCTTTATTTATTTGTTCGGCATCTGAAAGTCAGCAGTATGACTTGCTCTTTTAGTACATAGTCTCTCATACATAGTTTCGATCAACAGTATGATCTTTTTTTTACTACTAACATGAGAAAACCTTATTATTTACCTCATTTATGAAAAGGGCAGTAGTTCATTACTAACTTATTGAGAAGGCCATTTATTTACCTCGAAAAATTTCTCGGTAAATAACAGCTCCCTCCTCAACCTAGGTATATAATATACTACTTCAATTTTCAAACAGATGCAGATCAACTGTATGACCTATTCTTTTAAATACCTTAAATGTAGATCAGCGGTATGATCCATTCTTTTACATATTGTTGAGGTTTCCAGGTATGATTTATTATTTCAAATCACGAAGACTTGTAGATCAACAGTATGACCTATTCTTTTTACTATTCCTTTATTTATTTGTTCGGCATCTGAAAGTCAGCAGTATGACTTGCTCTTTTAGTACATAGTCTCTCATACATAGTTTCGATCAACAGTATGATCTTTTTTTTACTACTAACATGAGAAAACCTTATTATTTACCTCATTTATGAAAAGGGCAGTAGTTCATTACTAACCTATTGAGAAGGCCATTTATTTACCTCGAAAAATTTCTCGGTAAATAACAGCTCCCTCCTCAACCTAGGTATATAATATACTACTTCAATTTTCAAACAGATGCAGATCAACTGTATGACCTATTCTTTTAAATACCTTAAATGTAGATCAGCGGTATGATCCATTCTTTTACATATTGTTGAGGTTTCCAGGTATGATTTATTATTTCAAATTACGAAGACTTGTAGATCAACAGTATGACCTATTCTTTTTACTATTCCTTTATTTATTTGTTCGGCATCTGAAAGTCAGCAGTATGACTTGCTCTTTTAGTACATAGTCTCTCATACATAGTTTCGATCAACAGTATGATCTTTTTTTGACTACTAACATGAGAAAACCTTATTATTTACCTCATTTATGAAAAGGGCAGTAGTTCATTACTAACCTATTGAGAAGGCCATTTATTTACCTCGAAAAATTTCTCGGTAAATAACAGCTCCCTCCTCAACCTAGGTAT
Source organism: Pogonocherus hispidulus (assembly GCA_963924545.1). Taxonomy (NCBI): domain Eukaryota; kingdom Metazoa; phylum Arthropoda; class Insecta; order Coleoptera; family Cerambycidae; genus Pogonocherus; species Pogonocherus hispidulus. The sequence goes on from OZ004696.1 coordinate 20,670,425, forward strand.
ATAATATACTACTTCAATTTTCAAACAGATGCAGATCAACTGTATGACCTATTCTTTTAAATACCTTAAATGTAGATCAGCGGTATGATCCATTCTTTTACATATTGTTGAGGTTTCCAGGTATGATTTATTATTTCAAATTACGAAGACTTGTAGATCAACAGTATGACCTTTTCTTTTTACTATTCCTTTATTTATTTGTTCGGCATCTGAAAGTCAGCAGTATGACTTGCTCTTTTAGTACATAGTCTCTCATACATAGTTTCGATCAACAGTATAATCTTTTTTTTTACTACTAACATGAGAAAACCTTATTATTTACCTCATTTATGAAAAGGGCAGTAGTTCATTACTAACCTATTGAGAAGGCCATTTATTTACCTCGAAAAATTTCTCGGTAAATAACAGCTCCCTCCTCAACCTAGGTATATAATATACTACTTCAATTTTCAAACAGATGCAGATCAACTGTATGACCTATTCTTTTAAATACCTTAAATGTAGATCAGCGGTATGATCCATTCTTTTACATATTGTTGAGGTTTCCAGGTATGATTTATTATTTCAAATTACGAAGACTTGTAGATCAACAGTATGACCTTTTCTTTTTACTATTCCTTTATTTATTTGTTCGGCATCTGAAAGTCAGCAGTATGACTTGCTCTTTTAGTACATAGTCTCTCATACATAGTTTCGATCAACAGTATAATCTTTTTTTTTACTACTAACATGAGAAAACCTTATTATTTACCTCATTTATGAAAAGGGCAGTAGTTCATTACTAACCTATTGAGAAGGCCATTTATTTACCTCGAAAAATTTCTCGGTAAATAACAGCTCCCTCCTCAACCTAGGTATATAATATACTACTTCAATTTTCAAACAGATGCAGATCAACTGTATGACCTATTCTTTTAAATACCTTAAATGTAGATCAGCGGTATGATCCATTCTTTTACATATTGTTGAGGTTTCCAGGTATGATTTATTATTTCAAATTACGAAGACTTGTAGATCAACAGTATGACCTATTCTTTTTACTATTCCTTTTTTATTTGTTCGGCATATGAAAGTCAGCAGTATGACTTGCTCTTTTAGTACATAGTTTCGATCAACAGTATGATCTTTTTTTACTACTAACATGAGAAAACCTTATTATTTACCTCATTTATGAAAAGGGCAGTAGTTCATTACTAACCTATTGAGAAGGCCATTTATTTACCTCGAAAAATTTCTCGGTAAATAACAGCTCCCTCCTCAACCTAGGTATATAATATACTACTTCAATTTTCAAACAGATGCAGATCAACTGTATGACCTATTCTTTTAAATACCTTAAATGTAGATCAGCGGTATGATCCATTCTTTTACATATTGTTGAGGTTTCCAGGTATGATTTATTATTTCAAATTACGAAGACTTGTAGATCAGCACTATGACCTATTCTTTTTACTATTCCTTTATTTATTTGTTCGGCATCTGAAAGTCAGCAGTATGACTTGCTCTTTTAGTACATAGTCTCTCATACATAGTTTCGATCAACAGTATAATCTTTTTTTTACTACTAACATGAGAAAACCTTATTATTTACCTCATTTATGAAAAGGGCAGTAGTTCATTACTAACCTATTGAGAAGGACATTTATTTACCTCGAAAAATTTCTCGGTAAATAACAGCTCCCTCCTCAACCTAGGTATATAATATACTACTTCAATTTTCAAACAGATGCAGATCAACTGTATGACCTATTCTTTTAAATACCTTAAATGTAGATCAGCGGTATGATCCATTCTTTTACATATTGTTGAGGTTTCCAGGTATGATTTATTATTTCAAATTACGAAGACTTGTAGATCAACAGTATGACCTATTCTTTTTACTATACCTTTATTTATTTGTTCGGCATCTGAAAGTCAGCAGTATGACTTGCTCTTTTAGTACATAATCTCTCATACATAGTTTCGATCAACAGTATGATCTTTTTTTTACTACTAACATGAGAAAACCTTATTATTTACCTCATTTATGAAAAGGGCAGTAGTTCATTACTAACCTATTGAGAAGGCCATTTATTTACCTCGAAAAATTTCTTGGTAAATAACAGCTCCCTCCTCAACCTAGGTATATAATATACTACTTCAATTTTCAAACAGATGCAGATCAACTGTATGACCTATTCTTTTAAATACCTTAAATGTAGATCAGCGGTATGATCCATTCTTTTACATATTGTTGAGGTTTCCAGGTATGATTTATTATTTCAAATTACGAAGACTTGTAGATCAACAGTATGACCTATTCTTTTTACTATTCCTTTATTTATTTGTTCGGCATCTGAAAGTCAGCAGTATGACTTGCTCTTTTAGTACATAGTCTCTCATACATAGTTTCGATCAACAGTATGATCTTTTTTTTACTACTAACATGAGAAAACCTTATTATTTACCTCATTTATGAAAAGGGCAGTAGTTCATTACTAACTTATTGAGAAGGCCATTTATTTACCTCGAAAAATTTCTCGGTAAATAACAGCTCCCTCCTCAACCTAGGTATATAATATACTACTTCAATTTTCAAACAGATGCAGATCAACTGTATGACCTATTCTTTTAAATACCTTAAATGTAGATCAGCGGTATGATCCATTCTTTTACATATTGTTGAGGTTTCCAGGTATGATTTATTATTTCAAATCACGAAGACTTGTAGATCAACAGTATGACCTATTCTTTTTACTATTCCTTTATTTATTTGTTCGGCATCTGAAAGTCAGCAGTATGACTTGCTCTTTTAGTACATAGTCTCTCATACATAGTTTCGATCAACAGTATGATCTTTTTTTACTACTAACATGAGAAAACCTTATTATTTACCTCATTTATGAAAAGGGCAGTAGTTCATTACTAACCTATTGAGAAGGCCATTTATTTACCTCGAAAAATTTCTCGGTAAATAACAGCTCCCTCCTCAACCTAGGTATATAATATACTACTTCAATTTTCAAACAGATGCAGATCAACTGTATGACCTATTCTTTTAAATACCTTAAATGTAGATCAGCGGTATGATCCATTCTTTTACATATTGTTGAGGTTTCCAGGTATGATTTATTATTTCAAATTACGAAGACTTGTAGATCAACAGTATGACCTATTCTTTTTACTATTCCTTTTTTATTTGTTCGGCATATGAAAGTCAGCAGTATGACTTGCTCTTTTAGTACATAGTTTCGATCAACAGTATGATCTTTTTTTACTACTAACATGAGAAAACCTTATTATTTACCTCATTTATGAAAAGGGCAGTAGTTCATTACTAACCTATTGAGAAGGCCATTTATTTACCTCGAAAAATTTCTCGGTAAATAACAGCTCCCTCCTCAACCTAGGTATATAATATACTACTTCAATTTTCAAACAGATGCAGATCAACTGTATGACCTATTCTTTTAAATACCTTAAATGTAGATCAGCGGTATGATCCATTCTTTTACATATTGTTGAGGTTTCCAGGTATGATTTATTATTTCAAATTACGAAGACTTGTAGATCAACAGTATGACCTATTCTTTTTACTATACCTTTATTTATTTGTTCGGCATCTGAAAGTCAGCAGTATGACTTGCTCTTTTAGTACATAATCTCTCATACATAGTTTCGATCAACAGTATGATCTTTTTTTTACTACTAACATGAGAAAACCTTATTATTTACCTCATTTATGAAAAGGGCAGTAGTTCATTACTAACCTATTGAGAAGGCCATTTATTTACCTCGAAAAATTTCTTGGTAAATAACAGCTCCCTCCTCAACCTAGGTATATAATATACTACTTCAATTTTCAAACAGATGCAGATCAACTGTATGACCTATTCTTTTAAATACCTTAAATGTAGATCAGCGGTATGATCCATTCTTTTACATATTGTTGAGGTTTCCAGGTATGATTTATTATTTCAAATCACGAAGACTTGTAGATCAACAGTATGACCTATTCTTTTTACTATTCCTTTATTTATTTGTTCGGCATCTGAAAGTCAGCAGTATGACTTGCTCTTTTAGTACATAGTCTCTCATACATAGTTTCGATCAACAGTATGATCTTTTTTTTACTACTAACATGAGAAAACCTTATTATTTACCTCATTTATGAAAAGGGCAGTAGTTCATTACTAACCTATTGAGAAGGCCATTTATTTACCTCGAAAAATTTCTCGGTAAATAACAGCTCCCTCCTCAACCTAGGTATATAATATACTACTTCAATTTTCAAACAGATGCAGATCAACTGTATGACCTATTCTTTTAAATACCTTAAATGTAGATCAGCGGTATGATCCATTCTTTTACATATTGTTGAGGTTTCCAGGTATGATTTATTATTTCAAATTACGAAGACTTGTAGATCAACAGTATGACCTATTCTTTTTACTATTCCTTTATTTATTTGTTCGGCATCTGAAAGTCAGCAGTATGACTTGCTCTTTTAGTACATAGTCTCTCATACATAGTTTCGATCAACAGTATGATCTTTTTTTTACTACTAACATGAGAAAACCTTATTATTTACCTCATTTATGAAAAGGGCAGTAGTTCATTACTAACCTATTGAGAAGGCCATTTATTTACCTCGAAAAATTTCTCGGTAAATAACAGCTCCCTCCTCAACCTAGGTATATAATATACTACTTCAATTTTCAAACAGATGCAGATCAACTGTATGACCTATTCTTTTAAATACCTTAAATGTAGATCAGCGGTATGATCCATTCTTTTACATATTGTTGAGGTTTCCAGGTATGATTTATTATTTCAAATTACGAAGACTTGTAGATCAACAGTATGACCTATTCTTTTTACTATACCTTTATTTATTTGTTCGGCATCTGAAAGTCAGCAGTATGACTTGCTCTTTTAGTACATAGTCTCTCATACATAGTTTCGATCAACAGTATGATCTTTTTTTTACTACTAACATGAGAAAACCTTATTATTTACCTCATTTATGAAAAGGGCAGTAGTTCATTACTAACCTATTGAGAAGGCCATTTATTTACCTCGAAAAATTTCTTGGTAAATAACAGCTCCCTCCTCAACCTAGGTATATAATATACTACTTCAATTTTCAAACAGATGCAGATCAACTGTATGACCTATTTATTATTTCAAATCACGAAGACTTGTAGATCAACAGTATGACCTATTCTTTTTACTATTCCTTTATTTATTTGTTCGGCATCTGAAAGTCAGCAGTATGACTTGCTCTTTTAGTACATAGTCTCTCATACATAGTTTCGATCAACAGTATGATCTTTTTTTACTACTAACATGAGAAAACCTTATTATTTACCTCATTTATGAAAAGGGCAGTAGTTCATTACTAACCTATTGAGAAGGCCATTTATTTACCTCGAAAAATTTCTCGGTAAATAACAGCTCCCTCCTCAACCTAGGTATATAATATACTACTTCAATTTTCAAACAGATGCAGATCAACTGTATGACCTATTCTTTTAAATACCTTAAATGTAGATCAGCGGTATGATCCATTCTTTTACATATTGTTGAGGTTTCCAGGTATGATTTATTATTTCAAATTACGAAGACTTGTAGATCAACAGTATGACCTATTCTTTTTACTATTCCTTTATTTATTTGTTCGGCATCTGAAAGTCAGCAGTATGACTTGCTCTTTTAGTACATAGTCTCTCATACATAGTCTCTCATACATAGTTTCGATCAACAGTATGATCTTTTTTTTTACTACTAACATGAGAAAACCTTATTATTTACCTCATTTATGAAAAGGGCAGTAGTTCATTACTAACCTATTGAGAAGGCCATTTATTTACCTCGAAAAATTTCTCGGTAAATAACAGCTCCCTCCTCAACCTAGGTATATAATATACTACTTCAATTTTCAAACAGATGCAGATCAACTGTATGACCTGTTCTTTTAAATACCTTAAATGTAGATCAACGGTATGATCCATTCTTTTACATATTGTTGAGGTTTCCAGGTATGATTTATTATTTCAAATTACGAAGACTTGTAGATCAACAGTATGACCTATTCTTTTTACTATTCCTTTATTTATTTGTTAGGCATCTGAAAGTCAGCAGTATGACTTGCTCTTTTAGTACATAGTTTCGATCAACAGTATGATCTTTTTTTTACTACTAACATGAGAAAACCTTATTATTTACCTCATTTATGAAAAGGGCAGTAGTTCATTACTAACCTATTGAGAAGGCCATTTATTTACCTCGAAAAATTTCTCGGTAAATAACAGCTCCCTCCTCAACCTAGGTATATAATATACTACTTCAATTTTCAAACAGATGCAGATCAACTGTGTGACCTATTCTTTTAAATACCTTAAATGTAGATCAGCGGTATGATCCATTCTTTTACATATTGTTGAGGTTTCCAGGTATGATTTATTATTTCAAATTACGAAGACTTGTAGATCAATAGTATGACCTATTCTTTTTACTATTCCTTTATTTATTTGTTCGGCATCTGAAAGTCAGCAGTATGACTTGCTCTTTTAGTACATAGTCTCTCATACATAGTTTCGATCATAGTATGATCTTTTTTTTACTACTAACATGAGAAAACCTTATTATTTACCTCATTTATGAAAAGGGCAGTAGTTCATTACTAACCTATTGAGAAGGCCATTTATTTACCTCGAAAAATTTCTCGGTAAATAACAGCTCCCTCCTCAACCTAGGTATATAATATACTACTTCAATTTTCAAACAGATGCAGATCAACTGTATGACCTATTCTTTTAAATACCTTAAATGTAGATCAGCGGTATGATCCATTCTTTTACATATTGTTGAGGTTTCCAGGTATGATTTATTATTTCAAATTACGAAGACTTGTAGACCAACAGTATGACCTATTCTTTTTACTATTCCTTTATTTATTTGTTCGGCATCTGAAAGTCAGCAGTATGGCTTGCTCTTTTAGTACATAGTCTCTCATAAATAGTTTCGATCAACAGTATAATCTTTTTTTTACTACTAACATGAGAAAACCTTATTATTTACCTCATTTATGAAAAGGGCAGTAGTTCATTACTAACCTATTGAGAAGGCCATTTATTTACCTCGAAAAATTTCTCGGTAAATAACAGCTCCCTCCTCAACCTAGGTATATAATATACTACTTCAATTTTCAAACAGATGCAGATCAACTGTATGACCTATTCTTTTAAATACCTTAAATGTAGATCAGCGGTATGATCCATTCTTTTACATATTGTTGAGGTTTCCAGGTATGATTTATTATTTCAAATTACGAAGACTTGTAGATCAGCACTATGACCTATTCTTTTTACTATTCCTTTATTTATTTGTTCGGCATCTGAAAGTCAGCAGTATGACTTGCTCTTTTAGTACATAGTCTCTCATACATAGTTTCGATCAACAGTATAATCTTTTTTTTACTACTAACATGAGAAAACCTTATTATTTACCTCATTTATGAAAAGGGCAGTAGTTCATTACTAACCTATTGAGAAGGACATTTATTTACCTCGAAAAATTTCTCGGTAAATAACAGCTCCCTCCTCAACCTAGGTATATAATATACTACTTCAATTTTCAAACAGATGCAGATCAACTGTATGACCTATTCTTTTAAATACCTTAAATGTAGATCAGCGGTATGATCCATTCTTTTACATATTGTTGAGGTTTCCAGGTATGATTTATTATTTCAAATTACGAAGACTTGTAGATCAACAGTATGACCTATTCTTTTTACTATACCTTTATTTATTTGTTCGGCATCTGAAAGTCAGCAGTATGACTTGCTCTTTTAGTACATAATCTCTCATACATAGTTTCGATCAACAGTATGATCTTTTTTTTACTACTAACATGAGAAAACCTTATTATTTACCTCATTTATGAAAAAGGCAGTAGTTCATTACTAACCTATTGAGAAGGCCATTTATTTACCTCGAAAAATTTCTTGGTAAATAACAGCTCCCTCCTCAACCTAGGTATATAATATACTACTTCAATTTTCAAACAGATGCAGATCAACTGTATGACCTATTCTTTTAAATACCTTAAATGTAGATCAGCGGTATGATCCATTCTTTTACATATTGTTGAGGTTTCCAGGTATGATTTATTATTTCAAATTACGAAGACTTGTAGATCAACAGTATGACCTATTCTTTTTACTATTCCTTTATTTATTTGTTCGGCATCTGAAAGTCAGCAGTATGACTTGCTCTTTTAGTACATAGTCTCTCATACATAGTTTCGATCAACAGTATGATCTTTTTTTTACTACTAACATGAGAAAACCTTATTATTTACCTCATTTATGAAAAGGGCAGTAGTTCATTACTAACTTATTGAGAAGGCCATTTATTTACCTCGAAAAATTTCTCGGTAAATAACAGCTCCCTCCTCAACCTAGGTATATAATATACTACTTCAATTTTCAAACAGATGCAGATCAACTGTATGACCTATTCTTTTAAATATCTTAAATGTAGATCAGCGGTATGATCCATTCTTTTACATATTGTTGAGGTTTCCAGGTATGATTTATTATTTCAAATCACGAAGACTTGTAGATCAACAGTATGACCTATTCTTTTTACTATTCCTTTATTTATTTGTTCGGCATCTGAAAGTCAGCAGTATGACTTGCTCTTTTAGTACATAGTCTCTCATACATAGTTTCGATCAACAGTATGATCTTTTTTTTACTACTAACATGAGAAAACCTTATTATTTACCTCATTTATGAAAAGGGCAGTAGTTCATTACTAACCTATTGAGAAGGCCATTTATTTACCTCGAAAAATTTCTCGGTAAATAACAGCTCCCTCCTCAACCTAGGTATATAATATACTACTTCAATTTTCAAACAGATGCAGATCAACTGTATGACCTATTCTTTTAAATACCTTAAATGTAGATCAGCGGTATGATCCATTCTTTTACATATTGTTGAGGTTTCCAGGTATGATTTATTATTTCAAATTACGAAGACTTGTAGATCAACAGTATGACCTATTCTTTTTACTATTCCTTTATTTATTTGTTCGGCATCTGAAAGTCAGCAGTATGACTTGCTCTTTTAGTACATAGTCTCTCATACATAGTTTCGATCAACAGTATGATCTTTTTTTTACTACTAACATGAGAAAACCTTATTATTTACCTCATTTATGAAAAGGGCAGTAGTTCATTACTAACCTATTGAGAAGGCCATTTATTTACCTCGAAAAATTTCTCGGTAAATAACAGCTCCCTCCTCAACCTAGGTATATAATATACTACTTCAATTTTCAAACAGATGCAGATCAACTGTATGACCTATTCTTTTAAATACCTTAAATGTAGATCAGCGGTATGATCCATTCTTTTACATATTGTTGAGGTTTCCAGGTATGATTTATTATTTCAAATTACGAAGACTTGTAGATCAACAGTATGACCTTTTCTTTTTACTATTCCTTTATTTATTTGTTCGGCATCTGAAAGTCAGCAGTATGACTTGCTCTTTTAGTACATAGTCTCTCATACATAGTTTCGATCAACAGTATAATCTTTTTTTTTACTACTAACATGAGAAAACCTTATTATTTACCTCATTTATGAAAAGGGCAGTAGTTCATTACTAACCTATTGAGAAGGCCATTTATTTACCTCGAAAAATTTCTCGGTAAATAACAGCTCCCTCCTCAACCTAGGTATATAATATACTACTTCAATTTTCAAACAGATGCAGATCAACTGTATGACCTATTCTTTTAAATACCTTAAATGTAGATCAGCGGTATGATCCATTCTTTTACATATTGTTGAGGTTTCCAGGTATGATTTATTATTTCAAATTACGAAGACTTGTAGATCAACAGTATGACCTATTCTTTTTACTATTCCTTTTTTTATTTGTTCGGCATATGAAAGTCAGCAGTATGACTTGCTCTTTTAGTACATAGTTTCGATCAACAGTATGATCTTTTTTTACTACTAACATGAGAAAACCTTATTATTTACCTCATTTATGAAAAGGGCAGTAGTTCATTACTAACCTATTGAGAAGGCCATTTATTTACCTCGAAAAATTTCTCGGTAAATAACAGCTCCCTCCTCAACCTAGGTATATAATATACTACTTCAATTTTCAAACAGATGCAGATCAACTGTATGACCTATTCTTTTAAATACCTTAAATGTAGATCAGCGGTATGATCCATTCTTTTACATATTGTTGAGGTTTCCAGGTATGATTTATTATTTCAAATTACGAAGACTTGTAGATCAGCACTATGACCTATTCTTTTTACTATTCCTTTATTTATTTGTTCGGCATCTGAAAGTCAGCAGTATGACTTGCTCTTTTAGTACATAGTCTCTCATACATAGTTTCGATCAACAGTATAATCTTTTTTTTACTACTAACATGAGAAAACCTTATTATTTACCTCATTTATGAAAAGGGCAGTAGTTCATTACTAACCTATTGAGAAGGACATTTATTTACCTCGAAAAATTTCTCGGTAAATAACAGCTCCCTCCTCAACCTAGGTATATAATATACTACTTCAATTTTCAAACAGATGCAGATCAACTGTATGACCTATTCTTTTAAATACCTTAAATGTAGATCAGCGGTATGATCCATTCTTTTACATATTGTTGAGGTTTCCAGGTATGATTTATTATTTCAAATTACGAAGACTTGTAGATCAACAGTATGACCTATTCTTTTTACTATACCTTTATTTATTTGTTCGGCATCTGAAAGTCAGCAGTATGACTTGCTCTTTTAGTACATAATCTCTCATACATAGTTTCGATCAACAGTATGATCTTTTTTTTACTACTAACATGAGAAAACCTTATTATTTACCTCATTTATGAAAAGGGCAGTAGTTCATTACTAACCTATTGAGAAGGCCATTTATTTACCTCGAAAAATTTCTTGGTAAATAACAGCTCCCTCCTCAACCTAGGTATATAATATACTACTTCAATTTTCAAACAGATGCAGATCAACTGTATGACCTATTCTTTTAAATACCTTAAATGTAGATCAGCGGTATGATCCATTCTTTTACATATTGTTGAGGTTTCCAGGTATGATTTATTATTTCAAATTACGAAGACTTGTAGATCAACAGTATGACCTATTCTTTTTACTATTCCTTTATTTATTTGTTCGGCATCTGAAAGTCAGCAGTATGACTTGCTCTTTTAGTACATAGTCTCTCATACATAGTTTCGATCAACAGTATGATCTTTTTTTTACTACTAACATGAGAAAACCTTATTATTTACCTCATTTATGAAAATGGCAGTAGTTCATTACTAACTTATTGAGAAGGCCATTTATTTACCTCGAAAAATTTCTCGGTAAATAACAGCTCCCTCCTCAACCTAGGTATATAATATACTACTTCAATTTTCAAACAGATGCAGATCAACTGTATGACCTATTCTTTTAAATACCTTAAATGTAGATCAGCGGTATGATCCATTCTTTTACATATTGTTGAGGTTTCCAGGTATGATTTATTATTTCAAATCACGAAGACTTGTAGATCAACAGTATGACCTATTCTTTTTACTATTCCTTTATTTATTTGTTCGGCATCTGAAAGTCAGCAGTATGACTTGCTCTTTTAGTACATAGTCTCTCATACATAGTTTCGATCAACAGTATGATCTTTTTTTTACTACTAACATGAGAAAACCTTATTATTTACCTCATTTATGAAAAGGGCAGTAGTTCATTACTAACCTATTGAGAAGGCCATTTATTTACCTCGAAAAATTTCTCGGTAAATAACAGCTCCCTCCTCAACCTAGGTATATAATATACTACTTCAATTTTCAAACAGATGCAGATCAACTGTATGACCTATTCTTTTAAATACCTTAAATGTAGATCAGCGGTATGATCCATTCTTTTACATATTGTTGAGGTTTCCAGGTATGATTTATTATTTCAAATTACGAAGACTTGTAGATCAACAGTATGACCTATTCTTTTTACTATTCCTTTATTTATTTGTTCGGCATCTGAAAGTCAGCAGTATGACTTGCTCTTTTAGTACATAGTCTCTCATACATAGTTTCGATCAACAGTATGATCTTTTTTTTACTACTAACATGAGAAAACCTTATTATTTACCTCATTTATGAAAAGGGCAGTAGTTCATTACTAACCTATTGAGAAGGCCATTTATTTACCTCGAAAAATTTCTCGGTAAATAACAGCTCCCTCCTCAACCTAGGTATATAATATACTACTTCAATTTTCAAACAGATGCAGATCAACTGTATGACCTATTCTTTTAAATACCTTAAATGTAGATCAGCGGTATGATCCATTCTTTTACATATTGTTGAGGTTTCCAGGTATGATTTATTATTTCAAATTACGAAGACTTGTAGATCAACAGTATGACCTTTTCTTTTTACTATTCCTTTATTTATTTGTTCGGCATCTGAAAGTCAGCAGTATGACTTGCTCTTTTAGTACATAGTCTCTCATACATAGTTTCGATCAACAGTATAATCTTTTTTTTTTACTACTAACATGAGAAAACCTTATTATTTACCTCATTTATGAAAAGGGCAGTAGTTCATTACTAACCTATTGAGAAGGCCATTTATTTACCTCGAAAAATTTCTCGGTAAATAACAGCTCCCTCCTCAACCTAGGTATATAATATACTACTTCAATTTTCAAACAGATGCAGATCAACTGTATGACCTATTCTTTTAAATACCTTAAATGTAGATCAGCGGTATGATCCATTCTTTTACATATTGTTGAGGTTTCCAGGTATGATTTATTATTTCAAATTACGAAGACTTGTAGATCAACAGTATGACCTATTCTTTTTACTATTCCTTTTTTATTTGTTCGGCATCTGAAAGTCAGCAGTATGACTTGCTCTTTTAGTACATAGTTTCGATCAACAGTATGATCTTTTTTTACTACTAACATGAGAAAACCTTATTATTTACCTCATTTATGAAAAGGGCAGTAGTTCATTACTAACCTATTGAGAAGGCCATTTATTTACCTCGAAAAATTTCTCGGTAAATAACAGCTCCCTCCTCAACCTAGGTATATAATATACTACTTCAATTTTCAAACAGATGCAAATCAACTGTATGACCTATTCTTTTAAATACCTTAAATGTAGATCAGCGGTATGATCCATTCTTTTACATATTGTTGAGGTTTCCAGGTATGATTTATTATTTCAAATTACGAAGACTTGTAGATCAACAGTATGACCTTTTCTTTTTACTATTCCTTTATTTATTTGTTCGGCATCTGAAAGTCAGCAGTATGACTTGCTCTTTTAGTACATAGTCTCTCATACATAGTTTCGATCAACAGTATAATCTTTTTTTTTACTACTAACATGAGAAAACCTTATTATTTACCTCATTTATGAAAAGGGCAGTAGTTCATTACTAACCTATTGAGAAGGCCATTTATTTACCTCGAAAAATTTCTCGGTAAATAACAGCTCCCTCCTCAACCTAGGTATATAATATACTACTTCAATTTTCAAACAGATGCAGATCAACTGTATGACCTATTCTTTTAAATACCTTAAATGTAGATCAGCGGTATGATCCATTCTTTTACATATTGTTGAGGTTTCCAGGTATGATTTATTATTTCAAATCACGAAGACTTGTAGATCAACAGTATGACCTATTCTTTTTACTATTCCTTTATTTATTTGTTCGGCATCTGAAAGTCAGCAGTATGACTTGCTCTTTTAGTACATAGTCTCTCATACATAGTTTCGATCAACAGTATGATCTTTTTTTTACTACTAACATGAGAAAACCTTATTATTTACCTCATTTATGAAAAGGGCAGTAGTTCATTACTAACTTATTGAGAAGGCCATTTATTTACCTCGAAAAATTTCTCGGTAAATAACAGCTCCCTCCTCAACCTAGGTATATAATATACTACTTCAATTTTCAAACAGATGCAGATCAACTGTATGACCTATTCTTTTAAATACCTTAAATGTAGATCAGCGGTATGATCCATTCTTTTACATATTGTTGAGGTTTCCAGGTATGATTTATTATTTCAAATCACGAAGACTTGTAGATCAACAGTATGACCTATTCTTTTTACTATTCCTTTATTTATTTGTTCGGCATCTGAAAGTCAGCAGTATGACTTGCTCTTTTAGTACATAGTCTCTCATACATAGTTTCGATCAACAGTATGATCTTTTTTTTACTACTAACATGAGAAAACCTTATTATTTACCTCATTTATGAAAAGGGCAGTAGTTCATTACTAACCTATTGAGAAGGCCATTTATTTACCTCGAAAAATTTCTCGGTAAATAACAGCTCCCTCCTCAACCTAGGTATATAATATACTACTTCAATTTTCAAACAGATGCAGATCAACTGTATGACCTATTCTTTTAAATACCTTAAATGTAGATCAGCGGTATGATCCATTCTTTTACATATTGTTGAGGTTTCCAGGTATGATTTATTATTTCAAATTACGAAGACTTGTAGATCAACAGTATGACCTATTCTTTTTACTATTCCTTTATTTATTTGTTCGGCATCTGAAAGTCAGCAGTATGACTTGCTCTTTTAGTACATAGTCTCTCATACATAGTTTCGATCAACAGTATGATCTTTTTTTTACTACTAACATGAGAAAACCTTATTATTTACCTCATTTATGAAAAGGGCAGTAGTTCATTACTAACCTATTGAGAAGGCCATTTATTTACCTCGAAAAATTTCTCGGTAAATAACAGCTCCCTCCTCAACCTAGGTATATAATATACTACTTCAATTTTCAAACAGATGCAGATCAACTGTATGACCTATTCTTTTAAATACCTTAAATGTAGATCAGCGGTATGATCCATTCTTTTACATATTGTTGAGGTTTCCAGGTATGATTTATTATTTCAAATTACGAAGACTTGTAGATCAACAGTATGACCTTTTCTTTTTACTATTCCTTTATTTATTTGTTCGGCATCTGAAAGTCAGCAGTATGACTTGCTCTTTTAGTACATAGTCTCTCATACATAGTTTCGATCAACAGTATAATCTTTTTTTTTACTACTAACATGAGAAAACCTTATTATTTACCTCATTTATGAAAAGGGCAGTAGTTCATTACTAACCTATTGAGAAGGCCATTTATTTACCTCGAAAAATTTCTCGGTAAATAACAGCTCCCTCCTCAACCTAGGTATATAATATACTACTTCAATTTTCAAACAGATGCAGATCAACTGTATGACCTATTCTTTTAAATACCTTAAATGTAGATCAGCGGTATGATCCATTCTTTTACATATTGTTGAGGTTTCCAGGTATGATTTATTATTTCAAATTACGAAGACTTGTAGATCAACAGTATGACCTATTCTTTTTACTATTCCTTTTTTATTTGTTCGGCATCTGAAAGTCAGCAGTATGACTTGCTCTTTTAGTACATAGTTTCGATCAACAGTATGATCTTTTTTTACTACTAACATGAGAAAACCTTATTATTTACCTCATTTATGAAAAGGGCAGTAGTTCATTACTAACCTATTGAGAAGGCCATTTATTTACCTCGAAAAATTTCTCGGTAAATAACAGCTCCCTCCTCAACCTAGGTATATAATATACTACTTCAATTTTCAAACAGATGCAGATCAACTGTATGACCTATTCTTTTAAATACCTTAAATGTAGATCAGCGGTATGATCCATTCTTTTACATATTGTTGAGGTTTCCAGGTATGATTTATTATTTCAAATTACGAAGACTTGTAGATCAGCACTATGACCTATTCTTTTTACTATTCCTTTATTTATTTGTTCGGCATCTGAAAGTCAGCAGTATGACTTGCTCTTTTAGTACATAGTCTCTCATACATAGTTTCGATCAACAGTATAATCTTTTTTTTACTACTAACATGAGAAAACCTTATTATTTACCTCATTTATGAAAAGGGCAGTAGTTCATTACTAACCTATTGAGAAGGACATTTATTTACCTCGAAAAATTTCTCGGTAAATAACAGCTCCCTCCTCAACCTAGGTATATAATATACTACTTCAATTTTCAAACAGATGCAGATCAACTGTATGACCTATTCTTTTAAATACCTTAAATGTAGATCAGCGGTATGATCCATTCTTTTACATATTGTTGAGGTTTCCAGGTATGATTTATTATTTCAAATTACGAAGACTTGTAGATCAACAGTATGACCTATTCTTTTTACTATACCTTTATTTATTTGTTCGGCATCTGAAAGTCAGCAGTATGACTTGCTCTTTTAGTACATAATCTCTCATACATAGTTTCGATCAACAGTATGATCTTTTTTTTACTACTAACATGAGAAAACCTTATTATTTACCTCATTTATGAAAAGGGCAGTAGTTCATTACTAACCTATTGAGAAGGCCATTTATTTACCTCGAAAAATTTCTTGGTAAATAACAGCTCCCTCCTCAACCTAGGTATATAATATACTACTTCAATTTTCAAACAGATGCAGATCAACTGTATGACCTATTCTTTTAAATACCTTAAATGTAGATCAGCGGTATGATCCATTCTTTTACATATTGTTGAGGTTTCCAGGTATGATTTATTATTTCAAATTACGAAGACTTGTAGATCAACAGTATGACCTATTCTTTTTACTATTCCTTTATTTATTTGTTCGGCATCTGAAAGTCAGCAGTATGACTTGCTCTTTTAGTACATAGTCTCTCATACATAGTTTCGATCAACAGTATGATCTTTTTTTTACTACTAACATGAGAAAACCTTATTATTTACCTCATTTATGAAAAGGGCAGTAGTTCATTACTAACTTATTGAGAAGGCCATTTATTTACCTCGAAAAATTTCTCGGTAAATAACAGCTCCCTCCTCAACCTAGGTATATAATATACTACTTCAATTTTCAAACAGATGCAGATCAACTGTATGACCTATTCTTTTAAATACCTTAAATGTAGATCAGCGGTATGATCCATTCTTTTACATATTGTTGAGGTTTCCAGGTATGATTTATTATTTCAAATCACGAAGACTTGTAGATCAACAGTATGACCTATTCTTTTTACTATTCCTTTATTTATTTGTTCGGCATCTGAAAGTCAGCAGTATGACTTGCTCTTTTAGTACATAGTCTCTCATACATAGTTTCGATCAACAGTATGATCTTTTTTTTACTACTAACATGAGAAAACCTTATTATTTACCTCATTTATGAAAAGGGCAGTAGTTCATTACTAACCTATTGAGAAGGCCATTTATTTACCTCGAAAAATTTCTCGGTAAATAACAGCTCCCTCCTCAACCTAGGTATATAATATACTACTTCAATTTTCAAACAGATGCAGATCAACTGTATGACCTATTCTTTTAAATACCTTAAATGTAGATCAGCGGTATGATCCATTCTTTTACATATTGTTGAGGTTTCCAGGTATGATTTATTATTTCAAATTACGAAGACTTGTAGATCAACAGTATGACCTATTCTTTTTACTATTCCTTTATTTATTTGTTCGGCATCTGAAAGTCAGCAGTATGACTTGCTCTTTTAGTACATAGTCTCTCATACATAGTTTCGATCAACAGTATGATCTTTTTTTTACTACTAACATGAGAAAACCTTATTATTTACCTCATTTATGAAAAGGGCAGTAGTTCATTACTAACCTATTGAGAAGGCCATTTATTTACCTCGAAAAATTTCTCGGTAAATAACAGCTCCCTCCTCAACCTAGGTATATAATATACTACTTCAATTTTCAAACAGATGCAGATCAACTGTATGACCTATTCTTTTAAATACCTTAAATGTAGATCAGCGGTATGATCCATTCTTTTACATATTGTTGAGGTTTCCAGGTATGATTTATTATTTCAAATTACGAAGACTTGTAGATCAACAGTATGACCTTTTCTTTTTACTATTCCTTTATTTATTTGTTCGGCATCTGAAAGTCAGCAGTATGACTTGCTCTTTTAGTACATAGTCTCTCATACATAGTTTCGATCAACAGTATAATCTTTTTTTTTTACTACTAACATGAGAAAACCTTATTATTTACCTCATTTATGAAAAGGGCAGTAGTTCATTACTAACCTATTGAGAAGGCCATTTATTTACCTCGAAAAATTTCTCGGTAAATAACAGCTCCCTCCTCAACCTAGGTATATAATATACTACTTCAATTTTCAAACAGATGCAGATCAACTGTATGACCTATTCTTTTAAATACCTTAAATGTAGATCAGCGGTATGATCCATTCTTTTACATATTGTTGAGGTTTCCAGGTATGATTTATTATTTCAAATTACGAAGACTTGTAGATCAACAGTATGACCTATTCTTTTTACTATTCCTTTTTTATTTGTTCGGCATCTGAAAGTCAGCAGTATGACTTGCTCTTTTAGTACATAGTTTCGATCAACAGTATGATCTTTTTTTACTACTAACATGAGAAAACCTTATTATTTACCTCATTTATGAAAAGGGCAGTAGTTCATTACTAACCTATTGAGAAGGCCATTTATTTACCTCGAAAAATTTCTCGGTAAATAACAGCTCCCTCCTCAACCTAGGTATATAATATACTACTTCAATTTTCAAACAGATGCAGATCAACTGTATGACCTATTCTTTTAAATACCTTAAATGTAGATCAGCGGTATGATCCATTCTTTTACATATTGTTGAGGTTTCCAGGTATGATTTATTATTTCAAATTACGAAGACTTGTAGATCAACAGTATGACCTATTCTTTTTACTATTCCTTTATTTATTTTTTCGGCATCTGAAAGTCAGCAGTATGACTTGCTCTTTTAGTACATAGTCTCTCATACATAGTTTCGATCAACAGTATGATCTTTTTTTTACTACTAACATGAGAAAACCTTATTATTTACCTCATTTATGAAAAGGGCAGTAGTTCATTACTAACCTATTGAGAAGGTCATTAATATACCTCGAAAAATTTCTCGGTAAATAACAGCTCCCTCCTCAACCTAGGTATATAATATACTATTTCAATTCTCAAACAGATGCAGATCAACTGTATGACCTATTCTTTTAAATACCTTGAATGTAGATCAACGGTATGATCCATTCTGAGCACAACCTTACCTAACCTAACATTTTGCATTAAGGGTTGTTAATTGATAATTTACACTCGAGACGTTACTAGTATATATCAGTAAATCAAATAAGTACACTAGTAAATTTCAAGATTGAAAGTTTTGTTACTTTCGCAATGCTATACTCAATAATAGACAAGTACCTACACATAATATATATATAACAAATATTAAATATAATAGAAAATGTATATAAAGTAAATTTGCATAAATACCTTGGGAACTGTGTGAATCGAGGTGTCCATCTTACCAAATTTGTATCAGTTGTTCTTACCTGCAACAGAAAACTTACTAATTAAATGTAAAGTTTATAGTTTATATACTTAGGTTTATATAGGTACATAGTTTCGATCAACAGTATAATCTTTTTTTTACTACTAACATGAGAAAACCTTATTATTTACTTCGTTTGTGAAAAGGGAAGTAGTTCATTATTAACCTATTGAGAAGTAGGGAGGTTCACTGCCGCAATACAAGTGTATTAAAACTAAATATGAAAAATATTAATTTATATGATGCGAAATAGTGCAAATTTTCAAGAAGTCAGGAATACTGAATTTTGCATTAAATCCACGATCGGTGGATGCAATGGGTAAGTAGGAATTAGTAGAACGTGGAACATATCTTAGAACTTGGACGTACGAGGTTTCTGAAAGTTCAAAATTCACCATTCGGACAACAACAGACTAAAGAACAACCAGACAAATAATGCCCTATCATTTACAAAGGGTTGCAACTAATTTACGGTGCCGTGACTTGTTGTTAAATAACTACAGAGCTAATTTAGATATACTCAGGGCGACTAACAGGACCGATAGTAGTACTTATATTATGTAGCATATCACTTGATACAAAGAGCCAAAAAAATTATGAGTATGGGTCTATTCTAAAGCTAAAATTAAAATATATATCGCTCATTCACTGTCTATTTAATTCTTAGGTCTGTGGTTCCAACGCTACACATCCTCGAATTTGGAGGATGAAATAATTTCAAAAGTAGACTTGCAAATGGCGACTCTATCTGACTCTAATTGAGCCAGCCTGTGTACAGGGTGGATCCTTATACACAAACTGTAAACCCAATACATGGTTTACTAGTATTATACAGAGTAATTCAGAAGATATGAAGCATTTTTGTATTTTAATGGCAATGAATTGAGAACCCTGTATCTTTTTTAAGTCAGTCTAGAAGCTTTTCGGGCTAATCATTCTGATTAGAATGAAATTTAGCATTATTTTGCGAATTAAACATTTGAATAAGAATACACATTCCTAAAGTATTAATTCATTCATCGGTAAATCATGTTTTAAAAAGTTGGACAAAAATTTTGCATACAAATAGAAAATGTTATGCTCTACACAGCATAGGTATGCTGTTTTTTCGACATAAAATGAAACTAAAAAAGACTATTTATTTGAAGGAGATGCCGAAAATAACTTCTCCACGGGCAATATGCCCCGACATCCATGGAGATGTTGATGTAATGCAACGCCAGTCGGGGCATATTGCCCGTGGAGTAGTTGTTTTCGGCATCTCCTTCCAATAATTAAGTAGGATTATCTTCCTCAAAGACAATAGAGGTCGCTGTAATGGCATCTGCTTTCTGCAGATCGTTATCTGTCTGTCAATTAGACAATACTTGTCAGACAGGTAGTAGCAAAGACCGAAAGAGGGCACTACGGTGTATTTCACTGTATCTCGCCACTGCAAACATAATAAAGACTATATCGTATCGATTTTTATTTAGGTGAATTTGACTATAGTTAATGCTTATCATTTTTTTGCTTATCAAGGCCTTTACGACTCATGATCTCATGAACAGTATTTTGTACCACCTACTCCTTTTTGTTTACAAATATTAGAGCGATATGCAGAATTAATAATATAACATTGTAACTTATTTTTTGCACACAAAAGAAATTGCTTATTGAAAGAATATGCTTTGTAAATATTACAAATTGTACTTTCATTTTTACCATACTTTTGAACGCTAAAAATGAACACGTGTAAATTATATTTCCAATATACTTAATATATTTTTTGAATGAATGTACCTTGCTGCATATATGTCAATAATATACAGGGTTATTCAGAACTTATCTCTAAAACTTTGAGGATATGTGCATCGTTAAATAAGAAATCGATATCACCAAAAAAATTTATAATAAAAGTCTTAGGATTTCCCGTAAACAACGTTTAAAATTATACCATTATAAAGGACTACGTAGATGGGCAACTGTACTTCAACGACATCTGATATATCACGTTCCTTCAAAAAACAGTAAACAACAGTTTTTGTACCTGGAACGCATGGTTAAGACCGAGCGAATAGAGTTGCAGTGGGAATAATATCTCTATTGTCTATGCAGTCATCAGTCTATCTGTGTCGCTGTCTCAGTGCGGGTGTTTTATTTATCGTAGGAGTGTTAAACTGTAAAATTTTCAAAATGGCTCATGTGTACAGTAATGCTGACTTAATGGATATGATTCTTATTTATGGTGAGGTTGGAGTGGACGAGATGGTGGCCCGGGACGACCACAACGTATTTTAGCAGCTGAAGAACAAGTGTTGAATCTGGTCCGTGAAAATCCGCGAATAAGTACAAGTCAGATCGCTAGGAAACTGCCTGGGGCACTGTTACCAGCGGATTATCAATTACGAGTTTTTGTAAGTGGTTGTTGCAGAAAAATGCTGAAAATCCCCAATTTACTGCTGATGGACAAAATTTCGAACAGCTTTTGTAACAAGGTATGTGCAAATTTTTTTAAATTTCATGTTTCTAATACCTAGTAATCAAGTAGCGCAATTCTTCAAAATTAGTATAACAAAATTTTATTCATTTTAAAGACACGTCACTTTGGTCACATATCTTTAAGTTTATTTTAAAGTAAAAACGCTGCAAAACTTCCGAAGTTTTTTTCGTGCTAGCCAGTTTGCATTGTCAGTCCCAAGGTCACTCCATTACAGTGGACCAGTTTCCAGCGGCGTGCAATGAAAAATTTTTAAATAGTTTTCAGAACCCGCCAAAAAATTTTTTTTTGCACTACCACGTTTGTACATGTATGTTGAACATCCCCAAATTTTATTATGGATAAGTTCTGAATAACACTGTATGTATAGGTATAGCTGAGAACCTATACATTTATGTTACTAAGACGCTATATCAATCTAAAGGCTTGAAAGGCATTAACTACTGAAATGATGTCCCGGATCATATATATCAAATGTCGACTCTAAAATTCTTAGACAAGACAAAATGTCCTTATTAATAAAAACTCTATAACCTATCTAAATATTTTTTCTACAGAAATCCATAAAATGGTAGCACGAAATTTATTTTGGAAATATTCATGGAAGTATAGTTATTTTGTTAAAGAGAACTTACAGTTCTTTCAATTTCCATGTGGGTTCCATCAATGTTGTCTTCCAAGGAAAGATGTTTGGTTTGCGCCGGACCTAAAAAGAAGCATTAAGTTCTTGAAATTTTTAATTTTTTTCATTTAAAACGTAATTAATATCCTTTAAATTATATTATCGTTGGCTTTTAGAACCTGTTTGGCCCCATAAATAGTCTAATTCGCTCAGAAAGACTTCACTACACTTAAACGTAGTAGGGGAAGTGTGGGTATTGCCGCCCAGTGGGTAATATCGCCCACCTTTGCGAAACTCTTCATATTGCGCAGAAGCCGCGCGCGCATTTGCATCCATACTTATAGATTTGTTCCTGCATAGAATCTCAGATAAATCCCTGACAGTCAGGAATTGTTATTTAATGCGCATGTCTGATGCGCATGATGAACTTAATAGCAGAAGAAGAAGAGTACAATAAACAATAACCAAATAATTTTTTAACCTATAAATTATGGAGGAATATCATCCGTTTCTGACAAATAATTATTGTTTGTTGAGTTATAATACTAATAATAGACAGCGTACAATAATTGAGGTTAAAGTTGGTAAATGGTTTTGGTTAATGCGCACTGCGCATGCACCGGACTATGAGTTTCCGAAGAATCAGAGAACTTTTCAAACTATCAGCAAACTGCCCTGACTCAAGCTGGAACAGAGGACAAGAAATCCTGGACTGTCGTTCGACTCTTGCTGGAACGCTTAGATTTGTAATGCGCATGCTTCTGACAGTTTCTGACAGTCTTGGACTCCTGCAGGAACAAACCTCTTTTAATGGTTTTGTATACAAGAATGTGGTTGGATCTGTCAGTGATCTAATTTTAACACAATAGAAAATAAGCGGTAAGTAGGTACCATGTTTTCTGTCAGGTTCGAATAATTTTTGGATCATTGTGCTACTTATTCATTTCCTTATTCAACTACATATCGTTTCTAGTAAATTTCAAACAATGACCTTAAAAAAATTGTTTCAAAACAAAATGGCGATGATGGGTAATACCGCTTATTTTTAACTTAACAAAATGTTACAGAAATGCCAAAAAGAAAAAATTGTCCTCGCAAAAAAGCAACGTGGGATCCAGAAGCACTGCGAGGTGCTATGCAAACGGTTAAAGACGGAAAGGGAAAAGGCAGAACGCTAGAGAATTCGGTATGAATACCTAATATAGGTACCCGTATGAGTACCTAATATGGAAAATTCTATTTTAGTTTTACTTCCAGGTATACCATATTCCACATTAAAAGACCGCCTTAAAACAGATAACTCTTCTGCAGCTAAACTTGGCCGTCATTCTATATTTTCAACTGAGCAAGAATCACAACTAGAGGAGCGATGCATTCATCTAGCAAAGATGTGCTATGGTCTTACAGCCATGGATTTAAGAAGAATTGCATACGATTATGCTCAAAAAAACAATATTAAGCACTGCTTCAACGATGAGAAGAAAATGGCGGGTAAAGACTGGCCGCAGTTGTTTTTAAGGCGGCATCCACGTTTGACCATGAGGAAACCAGAACCAACCAGCTTAAGGAGAATTACCGGATTTCTGGTTAACCTGTTCTTCAAAAATTTGGAAGTGGTTTTAACAAAACATAATTTTCTACCAAATCGTATATTTAATGTTTCTATGAGACAGGTACCACGACCGTTCAAGTGCCTTCCAAAATCATTTCTCCAAAAGGTGTGAAACAACTTGGCAAGGCTGTAAGTTCGGAAAGAGGCCGAAACATCACCGCGTGTTGCTCAATAAGTGCGTCGGGGATATACCCCCGATGTTTATATACCCGAGAGTCCGAATGTCAGATCTTCTTAAACGCAATGGACCTCTATGAATGCTCTGCCAAAGGTTGGATGAATGAAGATTTGTTCCTTATATGGATAAAACACTTTAAACAACATTCGGCAGCATCAAAAGAGAACCCCGTATTGTTGTTGTTAGACAACCAAAGTAGTCATTGCTCTTTAGCAACATACGAATATTGCCGTCAAAATGGAATCATTACGTTATCGTTCCCACCCCACACGTCCCACAAGTTACAGCCTCTAGATTTAACAGTTTTTGGGCCATTAAAGTCAGCTTACTCAAACGAATCCTCACTTTTTATAAGGCAAAATGTACATAAAAAGATATAACACCGTATGATGTTACCGAGATTTTTAATCGTGCTTATATTCGCGTTGCTACAATTGAAAAAGCCCAGAAGGGTTTCGAAGGAAGTGGGATTTTCCCTAAAGGCCAAATTTATTTACAGATGAAGATTTTTTACCTGCAACTCTTTCTAAAATACCAGTTGCCGAAATACCTGAACAGAAACTTGAAGAATCTGGACCTCAACATTACGTGAAGCTAAACCCCAACTATATGTACCTCTCGTGAAGCTAAACCCCAACTATCTACCTCTCGTGAAGCTGTACTTCAATCCTCTATCTCTCTATCAAATACTGACAAAAACCAGAGTAAAGTAAAAATGAATATTAGGTATATCTATCGAGGAAATAACACCCCTCCGCTCGGTTGAGAATACTGGAATAAGAAGAGTAGCAAGGAAATTAGGAGTATCAAAAATTCTCACAGCAACTCCGCAGAGAAAATAGAACTGGAAAAAGGAGAGGAAAGAAAGTTACAGAAAAAAAGCAAAGGGAAAGTCCCAGTGCCGCTGAAGAGAGTAAAAAAAAAGGTTAAATTTGACAATGATTCCTCAAGCGTTTCCTCTTGCAATGAGAATGAGCTCTCGATAATGAAAATGAAATTGAGGAGGTATGCTTAATTTGTGGTGAATTTGGTAAATCTGAAATGTGGTATAGGTGTGGTGTTTGTCGTAAGTGGGCACACAAAGAGTGCACAGGTTTCGACGATTACAGAAATTTTGTTTGTGATTTTTGGTCCTAAGAACTACCTGAAGGAATTACATAGATACCTACTTAATTTAATGTTTTTAACTAGAAATGGGAGAAAATCGCTATCGCGATTTTCGTTCCCATTTCTAGCTCTACCGGATGCCCAGGCCTGCGGCCTGTGATCACCCTTCGGGTGACAAATGCATCTAAAATAATATTACTTTTAAGAAAATACATATTAAAGAAATTTTGTATCTGGAATGATGATGTAGGTAATTATACTAAACGATTTTTCTTAATATTTTGATGAATTGTAAGGGTACTCTATTCTTGATGGTCAAACATTATAATTTTTTAAGTACTGAAAGTAGAATTTATTTTTAAGTAAACATTATTATCAAGTTTATCAATGGGACCAAAAATATTGTAGATATTTACTTTTGTAAGCTAAAATGATGAATTTAACAGACTGCCTTAATGAACGAATTAATTCCAAACTTTACGTGCAGAAAGAATAAAAGCTACGGATAATGAAACAGAATAACTAAATACTAATACTAATAAATAATTGGAATTAAAAAGTAAAAAAAAGTTAGCCTCCAGCGTCACTCAAACTCGCGAAATCAGCATTATGAAGTTTTGTATCCTACCACTTTCCCGTTGCGCTACCACGCCTGTTGTCAAATGTTTACACCTTGAGACGTTTAAGTATGTAAACTGTACGTGTCAACCTGAAAAAATAATTTTTACCGATTTTCTAATTGGAAAAGCATTTCGCTTCAGTATTTTGGTAATCAGAAGTGTTTGGCAGTCGGTAGGTACTATTGATTCCGTTAGCAATATTTCTCGTAGGAAAATAACCTATCTGAAGTTTAATTAATTTGACAGTTTTCGTGGGAGGTGCTTGTCTCGTTAGTGCAATCTTACATCGGTAGATAAAATGAGAAAGAAGTTGAGACGGACGCGACTCGAGATTTTCGAAGACGAAATAGACGTAGAAGGAGTCAACGTACGGTCTCGAAAAAAAATCTCAATTAGAGAAAGGACGGAACTTTCAGGTGAAGCAGTTCTCGAAGCCGTAAAATTAGAAAAAGGGTCTAGGGAGTCCCGCGAAAAGTCGGGATTTCGGCAGGCGTGACGGGGCCATTAAGCGCGAGGACAAACGCCAGTGCTAGCCACATCTCTCTCGCCGAACGGCGACCGACGAATATTTTGCAGAGGTTTTTTGAAAAGGCATTTAAATTGGGAGAACGCGTAGGAAACGGGATGAAAATACTCTTACGCATTGGAGAAAGGCCGGGGGCGACCTCCGGTCGCCCGCGGAGATCGCTCCCCGATCCCCTTCGGAGGAGATAGCTTTGAAACTTTGTGGATTCGGCGACGGAATTTAGAGCGAGACACAATCGACGCGTTTTAATATATATGGATTTGGACAATTTGACGGAACTTTCAGGTGAAGCAGTTCTCGAAGCCGTAAAATTAGAAAAAGGGTCTAGGGAGTCCCGCGAAAAGTCGGGATTTCGGCAGGCGTGACGGGGCCATTAAGCGCGAGGACAAACGCCAGTGCTAGCCACATCTCTCTCGCCGAACGGCGACCGACGAATATTTTGCAGAGGTTTTTTGAAAAGGCATTTAAATTGGGAGAACGCGTAGGAAACGGGATGAAAATACTCTTACGCATTGGAGAAAGGCCGGGGGCGACCTCCGGTCGCCCGCGGAGATCGCTCCCCGATCCCCCTCGGAGGAGATAGCTTTGAAACTTTGTGGATTCGGCGACGGAATTTAGAGCGAGACACAATCGACGCGTTTTAATATATATGGATTTGGACAATTTGACGGAATTTTCAGGTGAAGCAGTTCTCGAAGCCGTAAAATTAGAAAAAGGGTCTAGGGAGTCCCGCGAAAAGTCGGGATTTCGGCAGGCGTGACGGGGCCATTAAGCGCGAGGACAAACGCCAGTGCTAGCCACATCTCTCTCGCTGAACGGCGATCGACGAATATTTTGCAGAGGTTTTTTGAAAAGGCATTTAAAATGGGAGAACGCGTAGGAAACGGGATGAAAATACTCTTACGCATTGGAGAAAGGCCGGGGGCAACCTCCGGTCGCCCGCGGAGATCGCTCCTCGATCCCCCTCGGAGGAGATAGCTTTGAAACTTTGTGGATTCGGCGACGGAATTTAGAGCGAGACAGAATCGACGCGTTTTAATATATATGGATTTGGACAATTTGATAATTAAATCATTGATAGCTAAGTGAGTGCTAAATATTAACGTTCCCGATTTTGTCATAACATATAAGAAATAATTAAGCTATTTAATATTTAACTTAAGTGGGCGGCAATTACCGCACTTCCCCTATATTATATAAGACTGTACAATTGTGGTAGAGTGTATTGGTGCAAAATTTAAAATACCTAAATATCTTGTTATATCTCTAAAATTGTTTAGTAATAAGTAAAAAAATTTAAAAACAAAACTTTTGTTTGAAGGGACGTCTTAAATAAAATAAGTATTTATATGTTTGTAGGTAGGTACTATAAAATAATAATTTTTTTAGTAAACATAGGTATATCTGGAATATTCTAAAATCCGTATGACTAATGCAATTTTGAGGTGTTTCCATAATACCTAATAATAGGTATTCGATTAAATATTTCCGATGGATACGAAATATTACGTCAAATAATATTAAATGAAAGCATGTGGCTGAAGACAGACACGGATTCAGATTCGAGAAATGAGTTTTTACAGCGGACCAGTTCATTATTGCAAATAAACAAAATTAATTTAAAATTTCTCTATTTATTTGAAATTAAGATATGACTGTGCATTAAATGAGAAGGGCATTACTATGTGGGTACTATTAACAAACTAAAATTGTTTTTCGTGAAACGTATGAAACGATTTTTTCTATTTCAAATATTGAAAAATTCGCTCAATCGACAAATATAATTGTCACGGATTTTCCATAATACCGTGTCTTCATAGGTGTCTACAGATATAGAAAATACTATAGAATCGGAAAAATTCAGGGTCTACGAGGGCGAAACGATTTTTTCTATCGAAAATATAAAAAAAATCGCAGAATCCACAAATATAATTGTCACGGATTTTCCATAATACCGTGTCTTCATAGATGTCTAGAGATATAGAAAATACCATAGAATCGGAAAAATTCAGGGTCTACGAGGGCGAAACGATTATTTCTATCTGAAATATACACGGTGGGCCATTTTAATCTATGCACCTGAAAAACTCAGTAAGTTCGCATCCTATCAAAAAATGACCTTTATAAAAGTTGTAGGATACAAAGGGGGTCAAACAATAGTGACCTTGAATTTGACCTTCAAGCTGACCTTCAAGGTCAAATCAAGGTCAACTTGAGTTTTTTAAATGGAAACCCCTATTTTTTACACCGGAATCGGAAAGGGCGGGAAATTTTACATCCGAATATGCTCTCAGGTCATCTGACCTCGATGACCTCAAAGGTCAGATGAAGGTCATAAATACGAAATAATCGGATGGCTATGAAAAATCTTAGGTAGGGTATTGCCGAAAAAGTAAAGGTCATTATTTAAGTAATTTTTAACGTTAAATTCAGTGGTGACCTTTATTTTGACCTTGGCGATGACCTTTAAGGTCAAATAAAAAATAAAAGGTGCTTATGAGGTCAAATACTGGTGACCTTGAATTACACCTTGAACTAAAGTTTTGTTGTTTCTTGCACTTACTTTTAGCGTTACCCAGAATCATTGACGTGGACGTAGTAAGTTTTGTGTCCTTTGGGATGCTTGATTAACGTAAGTCCCCTTGCCTCTCAGGATGGGGTGCTTGATCAGCAAAAGTTTCTTTGCCTCTCTCGAATTTAGCCAGGAAATAAATGTTCGAAGGCACCTTCATTTGCCTGAAAATAAATCGTTAAATCTGAATTCGCGTTAATGAACAAGATGTTAAACACGAGCTCTTTCAGTTAAGTTGCGTATCGTTATATCCGTAGGGTGTCGTCTATCTAAATTCGAGAGAGGCAAAGAAACTTTTGCTGATCAAGCACCCCATCCTGAGAGGCAAGGGGACTCACGTTAATCAAGCATCCCAAAGGACACAAAACTTACTACGTCCACGTCAATGATTCTGGGTAACGCTAAAAGTAAGTGCAAGAAACAACAAAACTTTAGTTCAAGGTGTAATTCAAGGTCACCAGTATTTGACCTCATAAGCACCTTTTATTTTTTATTTGACCTTAAAGGTCATCGCCAAGGTCAAAATAAAGGTCACCACTGAATTTCACGTTAAAAATTACTTAAATAATGACCTTTACTTTTTCGGCAATACCCTACCTAAGATTTTTCATAGCCATCCGATTATTTCGTATTTATGACCTTCATCTGACCTTTGAGGTCATCGAGGTCAGATGACCTGAGAGCATATTCGGACGTAAAATTTCCCGCCCTTTCCGATTCCGGTGTAAAAAATAGGGGTTTCCATTTAAAAAACTCAAGTTGACCTTGATTTGACCTTGAAGGTCAGCTTGAAGGTCAAATTCAAGGTCACTATTGTTTGACCCCCTTTGTATCCTACAACTTTTATAAAGGTCATTTTTTGATAGGATGCGAACTTACTGAGTTTTTAAGGTGCATAGATTAAAATGGCCCACCGTGTATAAAAATTCGCAGAATCCACAAATATAATTGTCACGGATTTTCCTTAATACCGTGTCTTCATAGGTGTCTACAGATATAGAAAATACCATAGAATCGGAAAAATTCAGGGTCTACGAGGGCGAAACGATTTTTTATATCTAAAATATAAAAAAAATCGCAGAATCCACAAATATAATTGTCACGGATTTTCCATAATACCCTGTCTTTATAGGTGTCTACAGATATAGAAAATACTATAGAATCGGAAAAATTCAGGGTCTACGAGGGCGAAACGATTTTTTCTATCTAAAATATATAAACATTCGCAGAATCTACAAATATAATTGTCACGGATTTTCCATAATACCGTGTCTTCATAGGTGTCTACAGATATAGAAAATACTATAGAATCGGAAAAATTCAGGGTCTACGAGGGCAAAACGATTTTTTCTATCTAAGATATATAAAAATTCGCAGAATCCACAAATATAATTGTCACGGATTTTCCATAATACCGTGTATTCATAGATGTCTAGAGATATAGAAAATACCATAGAATCGCAAAAATTCAGGGTCTACGAGGGCGAAACGATTATTTCTATCTGAAATATATAAAAATTCGCAGAATCCACAAATATAATTGTCACGGATTTTCCTTAATACCGTGTCTTCATAGGTGTCTACAGATATAGAAAATACCATAGAATCGGAAAAATTCAGGGTCTACGAGGGCGAAACGATTTTTTATATCTAAAATATAAAAAAATTCGCAGAATCCACAAATATAATTGTCACGGATTTTCCATAATACCGTGTCTTGATAGATGTCTAGAGATATAGAAAATACCATAGAATCGGAAAAATTCAGGGTCTACGAGGGCAAAACGATTTTTTCTATCGAAAATATAAAAAAAATCGCAGAATCCACAAATATAATTGTCACGGATTTTCCAAAATACCGTGTCTTCATAGATGTCTAGAGATATAGAAAATAGCATAGAATCGGAAAAATTCAGGGTCTACGAGGGCGAAACGATTTTTTATATCTAAAATATATAAAAATTCGTAGAATCCACAAATATAATTGTCACGGATTTTCCTTAATACCGTGTCTTCATAGGTGTCTACAGATATAGAAAATACTATAGAATCGGAAAAATTCAGGGTCTACGAGGGCAAAACGATTTTTTCTATCTAAGATATATAAAAATTCGCAGAATCCACAAATATAATTGTCACGGATTTTCCATAATACCGTGTATTCATAGATGTCTAGAGATATAGAAAATACCATAGAATCGCAAAAATTCAGGGTCTACGAGGGCGAAACGATTATTTCTATCTGAAATATATAAAAATTCGCAGAATCCACAAATATAATTGTCACGGATTTTCCATAATACACCGTGTATTCATAGGTGTCTACAGATATAGAAAATACCATAGAATCGGAAAAATTCAGGGTCTACGAGGGCGAAACGATTTTTTCTATCAAAAATATATAAAAATTCGCAGAATCCACAAATATAATTGTCACGGATTTTCGATAATACCGTGTCTTCATAGATGTCTAGAGATATAGAAAATACCATCGAATCGGAAAAATTCAGGGTCTACAAGGGCAAAACGATTTTTTCTATCTAAAATATATAAAAATTCGCAGAATCTACATATATAATTGTCACGGATTTTCCATAATACCGTGTCTTCATAGGTGTCTACAGATATTGAAACTACCATAGAATCGGAAAAATTCAGGGTCTACGAGGGCGAAACGATTTTTTCTATCTAAAATATAAAAAAAATCGCAGAATCCACAAATATAATTGTCACGGATTTTCCATAATACCGTGTCTTCATAGATGTCTAGAGATATAGAAAATACCATTGAATCGGAAAAATTCAGGGTCTACGAGGGCGAAACGATTTTTTCTATCTAAAATATAAAAAAATTCGCAGAATCCACAAATATAAATGTCACGGATTTTCCATTATACCGTGTCTTCGTAGGTGTCTACAGATATAGAAAATACCATAGAATCGGAAAAATTCAGGGTCTACGAGGGCGAAACGATTTTTTATATCTAAAATATAAAAAAATTCGCAGAATCCACAAATATAATTGTCACGGATTTTCCATAATACCGTGTCTTGATAGATGTCTAGAGATATAGAAAATACCATAGAATCGAAAAAATTCAGGGTCTACGAGGGCAAACCATTTTTTCTATCGAAAATATAAGAAAAATCGCAGAATCCACAAATATAATTGTCACGGATTTTCCATAATACCGTGTCTTCATAGATGTCTAGAGATATAGAAAATAGCATAGAATCGGAAAAATTCAGGGTCTACGAGGGCAAAACGATTTTTTATATCTGAAATATAAAAAAATTCACAGAATCCACAAATATAATTGTCACGGATTTTCCATAATACCGTGTCTTCATAGATGTCTAGAGATATAGAAAATACCATAGAATCGCAAAAATTCAGGGTCTACGAGGGCGAAACGATTATTTCTATCTGAAATATATAAAAATTCGCAGAATCCACAAATATAATTGTCACGGATTTTCCTTAATACCGTGTCTTCCTAGGTGTCTACAGATATAGAAAATACCATAGAATCGGAAAAATTCAGGGTCTACGAGGGCGAAACGATTTTTTATATCTAAAATATATAAAAATTCGTAGAATCCACAAATATAATTGTCACGGATTTTCCATAATACCGTGTATTCATAGGTGTCTACAGATATAGAAAATACCATAGAATCGGAAAAATTCAGGGTCTACGAGGGGGAAACGATTTTTTCTATCTAAAATATAAAAAAATTCGCAGAATCCACAAATATAACCGTCACGGATTTTCCATAATACCGTGTCTTCATAGATGCCTAGAGATATAGAAAATACCATTGAATCGGAAAAATTCAGGGTCTACGAGGGCGAAACAATTTTTTCTATCGAAAATATAAAAAAAATCGCAGAATCCACAAATATAATTGTCACGGATTTTCCATAATACCGTGTCTTCATAGATGTCTAGAGATATAGAAAATACCATAGAATCGGAAAAATTTAGGGTCTACGAGGGGGAAACGATTTTTTTTATCTAAGATAGGTATATAAAAATTCGCAGAATCCACAAATATAATTGTCACGGATTTTCCATAATACCGTGTATTCATAGATCTCTAGAGATATAGAAAATACCATAGAATCGCAAAAATTTAGGGTCTACGAGGGCGAAACGATTATTTCTATCTGAAATATATAAAAATTCGCAGAATCCACAAATATAATTGTCACGGATTTTCCATAATACACCGTGTATTCATAGGTGTCTACAGATATAGAAAATACCATAGAATCGGAAAAATTCAGGGTCTACGAGGGCGAAACGATTTTTTCTATCTAAAATATATAAAAATTCGCAGAATCCACAAATATAATTGTCACGGATTTTCGATAATACCGTGTCTTCATAGATGTCTAGAGATATAGAAAATACCATCGAATCGGAAAAATTCAGGGTCTACAAGGGCAAAACGATTTTTTCTATCTAAAATATATAAAAATTGCAGAATCTACAAATATAATTGTCACGGATTTTCCATAATATCTGGTCCTCATAGGTTCCTGAAGAAGAAATAGACAACAAAGGTGACTACCTACCTCACAGACCTGTTTTCAAGGAGAGTAGTTTGACTACAAAGATTAGACCCGTCTGATGCTTTTTGTCGAGCGAAAGATCACCCATCACTAAACCATTGTTTGGAAAAGGGCGTGAACCTGATAGAACTTTTTATCAGGTTTATTGAGATTTAGAGCAAATAGATTTGGAGTTGTATCTAATATTCGCAAGGTCTTTCTGCAAATCAGTGTATATAAAGGGGACAGAGATCACCGTCGATTTCTATGGCTTGATTCAGATAATATGGTGAAAGTATACCGTCATCGTTGTGTTGTGTTTGGCGTTATTACGAGTAGTAGCCCATTTCTACTTGGTGCAACGATTGGCTATCACTCACCAAGAAATTGAAGAAGTGGGAAGCTTAGAAATCATTATATTGCAAAGGCACTATTTTGAAACTGTCAAAAAGTTTTTATGTAGACAATTAATTGTGTTACGAGTGTATCAACTACCGAAAAATTGAGAGAGTTCATTTAGGAGTCTAGTATGCTAGTTTTGATCTAAGAGGGTGGGAGTTTACTCAACCTACGGTGGAAGACACTACTGTTATACCAGAGCTTGGTTTATCTTGGTATTCGGTGAGGGACATATTAGCTGTCAAAGGAGACAACTTGAATGAGGCTACGATATCCAAAATAAAATTATAACGAAGAGGCTGATCCTATCAATTACTCAGCGTATCTTTGATCCCATCGGATTTACCTGTCCAGCAACTTTGAGTCCGAAATTATTATTGCAGAGGACATGGTAACAACGGCTAGGGTGGGATGTGCCTGTAGATGGTCAGACTGAAAAAGCCTATCGCAAGTGGATAGGTGGATACCCAGATGATAGGTACCCAGATGGATTCACGCAAGAAATGGAGAAGAAGGGCAGTGTAGTCTGCACACCTTCTGGGATGCCAGTAAAGATGTTTATTCTGCTGTAGTGTTTTCGAGAATACAAGTCGATGATAAGGTAGACGTTTATTTGCTAGCAGCTAAATCAAGAGTCGCTCCATTGAAAAGTATGTCCATACCTAGTCTCGAATTATTATCGGCGACCATTGGAGCCAGATTATGGAGGTCGATACAAGAAAATCTTGAGAGAGAAATACAGAGCTTTTTTTGGAGTGATTATTCAACAGTAATCTCCTGGATTCGACGAGCAGAGGACTGGGCACCTTTTGTCGGAAACCGAGTAGCAGAAATCTGTTCATTAACGTCAATTGAGTCTTGGAGGCACATAGATGGAACAATGAATCCAGCCGACCTTCCATCTCGTGGCTGGTCTGCTAAACAACTAGTGGCATCTAATTGGCGGAAGGGGCCAAAGTGGCTTTATCAACCTCAAAACTTGTGGTGTCAAGAAGATTTCAATTGCGATGACGAGGAAATTAATAATGAGAAAAGGAAAAAGGTAGTACTGAAGTAGTTTAATTAACTGCAATTCCGACAAGTGGCATCTAACATACTTTTCGAAGTATAGCAAAACTATACGTATGATAGCTTGGGTTTTGCGGTTTACATACAATGCTAGGAATCCAAAACAATGGCACCAAGATCAATTAATTGCTAAAGAGATGAACATAGCAAAAAATTTCGTAGTCAAGTTGATTCAGCAAGAGGTGTTTTCAGATACGAATGACAAACAAATCAGTGCTATTAACCCTTTTCGTGATGAACTCGGTGTCATTCGATTAAAATCTCTTATTTCGAATAGAGACGACGATGACTGTTTTCGTTTTCCTGTAGTGTTGCCCGCGAAACATCCAGTGGTCAACTGTTTAATCTTTGAAACACACAAAAATTCATGCCACGTGGGTACACAAGAACTGTGAAGTATCTTGCGTGAGAAATATTGGATTCTTGTTGGTCGACGTGCCATAAGATCGGTGATATCTAAATGCGTTGTTTGCAGAAGACATAGCGCTAAGCCGTTCGCCGTGGACCCACCGATTTTACCACAAGATCGCGTACGAAAAGCTTTACCATTTAAAGTAGCTGGAGTGGATTTTGCAGGTCAAATGTATTTAAAGGCCGGAGGGAAAGTTTGGGTGTGCTTATTCACATGTGCAGTGTATCGCGCTGTACACTTACAGCTTACAACCTCGTTGTCTACTGCCGCTTTTATGCAAACTTTACGGTGATTCATCGCGCGACGTGGGCGACAAAAGACCATGTATAGTACAGAGAGGCACGAACTTCTTCGGCACAGAAGGTGCGTTTTCTAGGTTGGATTCGACAAAAATGGTTGAGGAAACTTCAATTCAACGCATACTGTGGCAATTTAACCCACCTACAGCCCCATGGTGGGGAGGTTTTTGGGAACTTCTTAATGGTGTCTTAAAAGTCCTTTTACGTAAAGTATTGGGGCGTGTTTCACTTATCTATGAAGACCTTCTAACACTTATCTGTGATTGTGAGGCAATAATAAACGCTAGACCTCTTATTTACATTTCAAGTGACCCTAAGGATTTAGTAGCACTTACATCAGCGATGTTTTTACGCGACCAGGCCGAAAGCGGTTTGCCTGACTCTGACGCTGTAGATATGGAGGCAACTCTCTGCAAAAGGATGAGGTAGGTATATACAAAGACTACGAGATAACTTACGCCGGCGACTTCGCAACGAATATTTAGGTCAGTTAAAGCAGCTGTATCATCGGAAGAATCACGGGCCAGTATCTTTGGGAGAGATTGTTTTGATAGGTAACGACCAGGACAAACGTTTGGACTGGCCATCAGGTCGGGTTGTCAAAATGCTTCCTAGTAAGGTTACTCGTTTAGTTCGAGTAGACACTGCCCGCGGACAATTGTTTAAACCCCTTCAAAAAATATATCCCTTGGAGTGCATTGATTCCCCAGGAACTGTAGACCCTATGAAAATAGTGAGAAGTCTGACGTACCGCTAATTGCAGAAACTGATAGTGCTGGAGCGTCTAATGACTATTCTGACGTTGGACACAACGTAACTGATTCCAAAGTGACACTTACTAGAAGTGAACGAATATCTAGGTTACGTAGTAAATTTATTGATTTTGTTATTTAAATGTTCTGTTACTGTTAAATGAATCAATTGTTAGATAATATCTAAAAATTCCTTAAGTGGGAGGATGTTATAAACACATTTTATAAAAAAATATCTAGTTTGTAAATGTCATATATAACGAAATTAAACTTTTGTGTGACGTTTTTGCGAGCAGTTGAATAGGTAGCTCGCAGAGAAAAAAAATGTTTTTCCATGAAGTACAGTGTTTATTCACATCGAACTGTCGAATCCTCGTTTCACCCGTGGTTTTAGTAAGGTTTTTCAAGATATAGGTATGTCAGTGCTTTATTCATCGGGAAATGAACTACAACAACTTTTAGGGAATCCAAAAGACAAAATAGAAACTAAGTAAAAGTGGGGAATATTCGAAATTAGCAGCAAAGACTGTAATAAAAAGTATGTTGGACAAATTAGAATTCAATTCAAACTAGATTCAAAAAACAAACTCAAATTTGGTAGAACAGATAAGTCTAGTGTCGCACAACATGCGTACAACAACCTTAAAATAGATAGTAGCAATTTGAGACTACTTAGAAATGTGACAAAATTCTAGACACCTGGATGCATTTGAGAGTTTGGAAATTGCTAAATGTAAAAATAGTATGAATGATGACAGAGGGCCAATCCCATATAGCCCGCTTTATTGGCTAATAAATCACAGTTCGCTGATACGTCGCGGCAGTTCACTGATCACTCTCGATAGTTCACTGAGCGGTTGCGACGGTTCAGTGAACCGTAGAAATAGTTTTGGTACTCGTATAAATAAGACACAATGTTAGCATAGGTTTAATTTTAATCTTCTCCAGATGATGCCAACTTCTTTGGCGAAATGAGTGTCGAGTGCAGTATAGTGTTTTGGTGTTATGTGGAAAACTACGTCGAGGATATCTTCACAGCAAAGGTTCCAAACCCTTTAAGATTTGGGATAGAAAAAATCGTGTTACTTTTGTAGACAGTAGAATTTTTCCGATTCTATGGTATTTTCTATAACCGTAGACACCTATGATGACATGGCATTATGGAAAATTCTTGACAATAATATTTGTAGATTCTGCGAATGTTTTCAAATTTCAGATAGAAAAAATCGATTCGCCCTCGTAGACCCTGAATTGTTTCGATTCTATGGTATTTTCTATATCTGTAGACACCTATGAAGACACGGTATTATGGAAAATCCGTGACAATTATATTTGTGGATTCTGCGAATTTTTTTATATTTTAGATATAAAAAATCGTTTCGCCCTCGTAGACCCTGAATTTTTCCGATTCTATGGTATTTTCTATATCTGTAGACACCTACGAAGACACGGTATAATGGAAAATCCGTGACATTTATATTTGTGGATTCTGCGAATTTTTTTATATTTTAGATAGAAAAAATCGTTTCGCCCTCGTAGACCCTGAATTTTTCCGATTCAATGGTATTTTCTATATCTCTAGACATCTATGAAGACACGGTATTATGGAAAATCCGTGACAATTATATTTGTGGATTCTGCGATTTTTTTTATATTTTAGATAGAAAAAATCGTTTCGCCCTCGTAGACCCTGAATTTTTCCGATTCTATGGTAGTTTCAATATCTGTAGACACCTATGAAGACACGGTATTATGGAAAATCCGTGACAATTATATTTGTAGATTCTGCGAATTTTTATATATTTTAGATAGAAAAAATCGTTTTGCCCTTGTAGACCCTGAATTTTTCCGATTCGATGGTATTTTCTATATCTCTAGACATCTATGAAGACACGGTATTATCGAAAATCCGTGACAATTATATTTGTGGATTCTGCGAATTTTTATATATTTTAGATAGAAAAAATCGTTTCGCCCTCGTAGACCCTGAATTTTTCCGATTCTATGGTATTTTCTATATCTGTAGACACCTATGAATACACGGTGTATTATGGAAAATCCGTGACAATTATATTTGTGGATTCTGCGAATTTTTATATATTTCAGATAGAAATAATCGTTTCGCCCTCGTAGACCCTGAATTTTTGCGATTCTATGGTATTTTCTATATCTCTAGACATCTATGAATACACGGTATTATGGAAAATCCGTGACAATTATATTTGTGGATTCTGTGAATTTTTATATATCTTAGATAGAAAAAATCGTTTTGCCCTCGTAGACCCTGAATTTTTCCGATTCTATAGTATTTTCTATATCTGTAGACACCTATGAAGACACGGTATTAAGGAAAATCCGTGACAATTATATTTGTGGATTCTACGAATTTTTATATATTTTAGATATAAAAAATCGTTTCGCCCTCGTAGACCCTGAATTTTTCCGATTCTATGCTATTTTCTATATCTCTAGACATCTATGAAGACACGGTATTTTGGAAAATCCGTGACAATTATATTTGTGGATTCTGCGATTTTTTTTATATTTTCGATAGAAAAAATCGTTTTGCCCTCGTAGACCCTGAATTTTTCCGATTCTATGGTATTTTCTATATCTGTAGACACCTATGAAGACACGGTATTAAGGAAAATCCGTGACAATTATATTTGTGGATTCTGCGAATTTTTATATATTTCAGATAGAAATAATCGTTTCGCCCTCGTAGACCCTGAATTTTTGCGATTCTATGGTATTCTCTATATCTCTAGACATCTATGAATACACGGTATTATGGAAAATCCGTGACAATTATATTTGTGGATTCTGCGAATTTTTATATATCTTAGATAGAAAAAATCGTTTCGCCCTCGTAGACCCTGAATTTTTGCGATTCTATGGTATTTTCTATATCTCTAGACATCTATGAATACACGGTATTATGGAAAATCCGTGACAATTATATTTGTGGATTCTGCGAATTTTTATATATCTTAGATAGAAAAAATCGTTTTGCCCTCGTAGACCCTGAATTTTTCCGATTCTATAGTATTTTCTATATCTGTAGACACCTATGAAGACACGGTATTAAGGAAAATCCGTGACAATTATATTTGTGGATTCTACGAATTTTTATATATTTTAGATATAAAAAATCGTTTCGCCCTCGTAGACCCTGAATTTTTCCGATTCTATGCTATTTTCTATATCTCTAGACATCTATGAAGACACGGTATTTTGGAAAATCCGTGACAATTATATTTGTGGATTCTGCGATTTTTTTTATATTTTCGATAGAAAAAATCGTTTTGCCCTCGTAGACCCTGAATTTTTCCGATTCTATGGTATTTTCTATATCTCTAGACATCTATCAAGACACGGTATTATGGAAAATCCGTGACAATTATATTTGTGGATTCTGCGAATTTTTTTATATTTTAGATATAAAAAATCGTTTCGCCCTCGTAGA
This sequence comes from Pogonocherus hispidulus, assembly GCA_963924545.1. NCBI lineage: Eukaryota > Metazoa > Arthropoda > Insecta > Coleoptera > Cerambycidae > Pogonocherus > Pogonocherus hispidulus. The sequence continues at coordinate 20,710,586 of OZ004696.1, forward strand.
CCCTGAATTTTTCCGATTCTATGGTATTTTCTATATCTCTAGACACCTATGAAGACACGGTATTAAGGAAAATCCGTGACAATTATATTTGTGGATTCTGCGAATTTTTATATATTTCAGATAGAAATAATCGTTTCGCCCTCGTAGACCCTGAATTTTTGCGATTCTATGGTATTTTCTATATCTCTAGACATCTATGAATACACGGTATTATGGAAAATCCGTGACAATTATATTTGTGGATTCTGCGAATTTTTATATATCTTAGATAGAAAAAATCGTTTTGCCCTCGTAGACCCTGAATTTTTCCGATTCTATAGTATTTTCTATATCTGTAGACACCTATGAAGACACGGTATTATGGAAAATCCGTGACAATTATATTTGTAGATTCTGCGAATATTTATATATTTTAGATAGAAAAAATCGTTTCGCCCTCGTAGACCCTGAATTTTTCCGATTCTATAGTATTTTCTATATCTGTAGACACCTATGAAGACACGGTATTATGGAAAATCCGTGACAATTATATTTGTGGATTCTGCGATTTTTTTTATATTTTAGATAGAAAAAATCGTTTCGCCCTCGTAGACCCTGAATTTTTCCGATTCTATGGTATTTTCTATATCTGTAGACACCTATGAAGACACGGTATTAAGGAAAATCCGTGACAATTATATTTGCGGATTCTGCGAATTTTTATATATTTCAGATAGAAATAATCGTTTCGCCCTCGTAGACCCTGAATTTTTCCGATTCTATGGTATTTTCTATATCTCTAGACATCTATGAAGACACGGTATTATGGAAAATCCGTGACAATTATATTTGTGGATTCTGCGAATTTTTTTATATTTTAGATATAAAAAATCGTTTCGCCCTCGTAGACCCTGAATTTTTCCGATTCTATGCTATTTTCTATATCTCTAGACATCTATGAAGACACGGTATTATGGAAAATCCGTGACAATTATATTTGTGGATTCTGCGATTTTTTTTATATTTTCGATAGAAAAAATCGTTTTGCCCTCGTAGACCCTGAAGTTTTCCGATTCTATGGTATTTTCTATATCTCTAGACATCTATCAAGACACGGTATTATGGAAAATCCGTGACAATTATATTTGTGGATTCTGCAAATTTGTTTATATTTTAGATACTTATAAAAAATCGTTTCGCCCTCGTAGACCCTGCATTTTTCCGATTCTATGGTATTTTCTATATCTGTAGACACCTATGAAGACACGGTATTAAGGAAAATCCGTGACAATTATATTTGTGGATTCTGCGAATTTTTATATATTTCAGATAGAAATAATCGTTTCGCCCTCGTAGACCCTGAATTTTTCCGATTCTATGGTATTTTCTATATCTCTAGACATCTATGAAGACACGGTATTATGGAAAATCCGTGACAATTATATTTGTGGATTCTGCGATTTTTTTTATATTTTCGATAGAAAAAATCGTTTTGCCCTCGTAGACCCTGAATTTTTCCGATTCTATGGTATTTTCTATATCTCTAGACATCTATGAAGACACGGTATTATGGAAAATCCGTGACAATTATATTTGTGGATTATGCGAATTTTTTTATATTTTAGATATAAAAAATCGTTTCGCTCTCGTAGACTCTGAATTTTTCCGATTCTATGGTATTTTCTATATCTGTAGACACCTATGAATACACGGTATTATGGAAATCCGTGACAATTATATTTGTGGATTCTGCGAATTTTTTTATATTTTAGATAGAAAAAATCGTTTCGCCCTCGTAGACCCTCAATTTCTCCGATTCTATAGTATTTTCTATATCTGTAGACACCTATGAAGACACGGTATTATGGAAAATCCGTGACAATTATATTTGTCGATTGAGCGAATTTTTCAATATTTGAAATAGAAAAAATCGTTTCATACGTTTCACGAAAAACAATTTTAGTTTGTTAATAGTACCCACATAGTAATGCCCTTCTCATTTAATGCACAGTCATATCTTAATTTCAAATAAATAGAGAAATTTTAAATTAATTTTGTTTATTTGCAATAATGAACTGGTCCGCTGCAAAAACTCATTTCTCGAATCTGAATCCGTGTCTGTCTTCAGCCACATAATGAAAGCCCAAAACTTTTAAAAGGTATATAAATTATATATATAAATGTTCGGATAGATAAATAACTTGGGCGGTGGCACCCGGAAGAATTGTGTGTTTATTAGATCTAAAAAAATTCTATTCAGTCTATGCATAGGTATTTGGATAGTCACATGGCGGCTGATTAAAACATATTTCATTAATAAGATACAGGTTGTTAAAGTTCATTCACGTTAAGTTTAAAGTGACGTCATTTTCAGTAGAAAATTACCTAATTGTTTTCAATATTCGATAAACAAATGACCAATAAATTAGCATAGCATTTGCCACTTACAGAGTTTTATACATAGACATAATAAGAGGTTTATATTTGGCAACCCTTCTCTGCGTTGTCAAGTTTGTATTTAGGTATATAAACTTAACTTAAAACTTAAAAACGTCACTTCAAACTTAACGTGAATGGGGGTCTTGTAAAAAAATACCACTCTCCGAAACGAGAAATTTTCCAAAGTGGTAATGAAAGTAGATGTGATTTGAAGTATTTTCATAAAAAAAAAAATTTGGATGAAGGTCTTTTTAAAATTTTTTTCGAACATAACCTCACTTTGAGGTTCAAAAATTTGTAAAACTTTTTTTTGGGTAAGGAAAATCAGTGGAATAGAGAGTATAAGAGAAAGTATTATATTAAAAAAAAAAATCTTAACCAGGTGCTAACCTTAAGCGTACAGTGAAGAAAGTTAAATATTGTAATATAAAAATTGAAGTCCGTAAAAACTCTTTTTAAAGAACGGACACCGCATAATAAGCAACCAATGGGAAAAAAGGATTTAAAAAATACTTCATTCTGATTGGTTATCTAGTGATGAATGATAAGGAAACTCCCGAAAATACCCGAGAAAATTGTATCTTAGCATGACTAAATGAAAATAATAATGGTTACCGGCCAAGAAATGGTGGAAGAGCTATCGAATAAATATTATTTTTTAATTTAATTTGACACTTTACATAATTCATCCATACCTGAATTGCTTCGTAAGTAAATATAGATTATTATAATAGCAAATTCAAGTCCATAGAAACATTTTCTCGAAGAGTGGTATAATTTACCAGCACCACGTGAATGAATTGAGTTTATATTTTGTAAAGTGAATTTAATGAAATACCTATAAGTACGTCCAAGTAAGTACTTAGGTACTTAGGAACATAAGTATATGTTTTCAAACTTTAGTGAATATGAATGTGAATATTTTCTAGCAAATTTTTATAAGGTGTATTCTTGAAACAGTTTTCTTAGATAAAACAGCCACCTACGTAATTTTTAGATACATTAAGACCCAGTTTCACAATAGCTGGTTAACAACTATAAGTTTAGAATTTACATAGGTAGCAGTAGATAAAATGTTTAAATGCTAATGTAAAAAAAATTTAAAATTCACAATCTAAATAGTCAATAAACTGATGGTTAAGTTAACACAGTAAGGGCCGGTTCTTCAATGCTCGGTTAACACGGTTTAACCAGCAGTTAAGCTAGCTATAAGTTTAGAAGGTGATTTACCTTGAACATTTTATCAATAACTATTCCCATCCTAAACTTTCTAACATCCTATACTCTGTAGTTAGTCAACTCTAGATTAAATTACGTTAACCAAGCATTGAAAAATCGGCCCTTATAGGTACCTAACATAAAACTATTGTAAGAAATTATATATTAAGCCTACCTTTTCCAAGTCACATAGGTAATCCACTTGTAGGTACACTTCACTGCACTTGCACTCACTTGGACACTGCACTTCACCTGCACAGACACAGACACAAACATAGATTAATAACACGGAGAGACACAGACACATGCTACCTCTTTCACGGCGGCGAAACTACTGAAATTAAAATTCATTTCGAATAAAGTTGTTACATGGACTTCAACCGACCGTGAAGCCGTCAGACCACGCCCCCCAGCCAATCAGATAGGCTGGGGGGCGTGGTCCGACGGCTGCGCGGCTGACGTGTGTATCACACACCAGATTTAATTTTTTGTTCAATTTTTTGTAGCTCTTGCCACATCAGGTAATTATTATTCATTTCTATCACCGAAAGCATTTTAACTTGTCTACAGGGTGTCATTAGTGGGTAATTGTTCGATTACTCACAAACGGTACATTATATCAAAGAAATTTTTTGGCACTAAAAGAGCATAAGTATTGTAAAAATATTTTCAATTACACAGGGTGTTCCAAAAAGTCGGGACAAGGTGCAAGTTGGTTATTTCAAATGCGACACCTATATATTATTATATTTTTGAAATCTAGGGATCACTAGGAACATATTTGTATTAAGGTTTCCTATAGCTATTTCTTTTCGTTTTCGAGATATTTAACAATGGAAAAAAACCTCGTAACACTGCATTGGAAAATAAATAAAATTTCCTCTATGACACCAATATGTCAAAAGGAAAAAAATGTACTGTCAGTTAGCACAAGGGATACCTTAAATATTGCACTTGAAATTATTTGGCCATTTTATACAGGGTCATTTTTATCGTGATTTATTTTTAGTTCTTCAAGATTAAATTATCTTGAAGATATTCCTCTGAACATTTTAGCAGGAATGCGGTTGTAGTATGACGGTGGCCCTATATACAGCGGTTCAGTAAGGAGATTTTTAAATAGGGAGTACCTACACTAATAGGTAGATAGGAAGGGTGGACCTATCTCATGGTCTCCTCGGTACCCGGACCTTACAAAATTAGATTTTTTTTATGGGGATACAAAAAAGATTCAGTTTACAGCACACCATCAACCATACCTACGAGAAAACATGATGAACAGAACTCGTGGTGCTTTTGAGAGCTTTTTGGAATAGTGCATCTTGCATATACCTAAATTGCAGTGGCGGCTAGTCATAATGGGCACAAGGGCACGTGCCCTATGCGTAAGCATAAGACTTGTAAATGTTGTGATATTTTATAAACTTTTATAATTGTTATAATTTGGTGGATTTTTTTATTAATTTTTCATCATGAATATTGAATCATTTGGTGCATACATATCCGTCTAGCGTCTAGACCGCTTCACCGTCTGTGTAATCCGTGTGTCCACTGGGCTGGGCACGGCCGCTGTGTGCCTGTTCTTTTTTCTTTTCTATTTGCATGCGCAAGAAAAGGATACACAGCTTCTATTTTTCTAGCGCGTCTTTTCTAATGCGTTCTGTTACGTCATTGAATGGGCGCTGCCCCGTCGACCAGACGGTACAGAGTACAGACACAGACACAACAAAACAAACACCAGAACTTGTGTTGTGGTGTTTGTTGTCCACAACGAATTTACTATTTAGTTTACTACAGTTTGTTAGGTTAGATTATCGTTAATGTTTTTTAGTTCTTTGATATGATTATCCGTGTAAGACCGTGTATTTTAATTAAGAATTAAAGATGAATGCAGTTCAGAATACTTATTTTAAAAAATAAATTAACATTTGATGAACGTACATGTGTTCGAGATTTAGGAAGACCTACACCGGATTTGCAAATAATCTTAAGCGCTTAAGCACTTAAGCGAATAAAAACATTTTTAAGAAACACGATGTCACAAGAAAGGTTATGTGCTCTAGCAATGCTTTCCATCGAGAAAAATTTAGTAAACACTATGACTGATTTTAACGAACAAGTTATCGAACATTTTGCAAATGATAAGTCAAGAAGAATGGAGTTTCATTTTAAAAGTTACTAAGTTTAGTTTTCGATGGACGAGCGGGTGGTTGCAGATTAAGGTAAGCACACCGATTTGTTATGGGTTTGGGTTAAGTACTTAAATGGGTTTTATTATTTATTTTTTTTATCTATCTGTGTTTTTTCTGGTCTAGCAGAAAACAGAAGTTTCGCCTACCATTTTTCTGACATGTAAGTATACTTTTTTTGAACCGATTTATATATTATTTTAAATAATTTTTCCATATTTCTGTCAATCGCATAAAAAAGGGGATATTTGCCTAACGAAACCTATTTCTTCAAGCAAATATTTTTGCTATACGAATTTCTAATTTTTAATTTTAAGGTGTTTGACCTTGAAAAATGCAAAATTTTCGCCTGCGGCGCATTTTTTTGCCCTGTGTCCCCCATTCTCAAATTTCACCAGCCGCCACTGCTAAATTGTACAGATTAGGTACACAAAATCGAATAGGTATTTATTTGACAGTTAAATAATTTCCACAACAAAATAAATTGTTTTCATAACTTACTTGACTATACTTAATTTGTAATTATCAGTAATGGAAGCTAAATTTTCAAAAAATCGTGAATATCTCGAAACCGGTCAACTTTTCGTATACCTAAGACATCCTAATACCATTTGAAAGGCAATTAAATTCTACATCTAATTCCATACAAAAATTTAGGGTGTTCCATTTAAAAAAAATGAGATTTAGGCAATTTAACATTGTGAAATATAAATCACGACAAAAATCACCCTGTATAAAATGGCCAAATAATTTCAAGTGCAATATTTAAGGTATCCCTTGTGCTAACTGACAGTAATTTTTTCCTTTTCACATTGTGTCATAGAGGAAATTTTATTTATTTTCCAATGCAGTGTTACGAGGTTTTTTCCATTAACTGTTAAATATCTCGAAAACGAAAAGAGATAGCTATAGGTATAGGGAACCTTAATACAAATATGTTCCTAGTTGTAGTGTACACAGTTTGATAATCTATTAAGAATAAAGAAATGACTAATCAGTATTTCATAAGGATGACTCCCTGGAACGGCAGTTGAAATCCGACCGGTGTATCTACAGTGAAGTCGTGTTAAGTAGATACAAGTGTTTTATTTAATAATTACCCAGTTTATCCCTAATTACCTATTGAGTGCATTAAAGTGTGAATAAGTTAAGTACCTACCTACCAAGCGAGGGCCACTACATTTGGCGACGAGACGAGGATAAAACAAAATATACTTAGAATAAGGTAGGTATAGTAAATAAATTTTGCTGAATTGATAAAAGCTGTTAATAAGATAGTTATCTACATAGCAGTAGAGTCAGGAATAAGATATCTAGCGAAAAGAAAGCTGTGAATAAGATATATAGGGGAAAGTGGGGTAATATCGCGCAGCGAGGTAATATTGCGCACCACAAAACAAAAGGAACGAAGAGCGAGAAGTGACATCTGGCAATGCGTACGTTATTCCGTATCGGTAGCAACTATGTTCAACAGGTGTCAGCTCGCTGGGAGTATTTAGTTGGCCGCAGTAAATCGAAGTGTGCGTACACGAGTTTTCATTATAATTTTAAGTGCTCAAGAAATAAGTGAGGTAAGTGTAGATTTTAAAACCATCGATCTTTCCTATATACAAATATTTTCTAGCATATTTCGGGGGATCTATCCCTATATCTGCTTCTTATTTTCATACGTAAATAACGGAATTGTGGTTTGAAAACGAAACCAAGGTCGATATGGGGTAATATTGCGCAGTGGGCGATATTGCCCCACAACATTGATTTCAACATTTTTTTTATTTCAGATGGTCAGAAACTATCAAAGAAAGACCCAACGACAGAGCTGGACCATTGAACAGCGTAATAATGCTTTGGCTGCTATACGTTCAGGTGTTAAAATAAGCGAGGCAGCAAGAAATTTCGGCATTCCCGAATCAACACTGCGCCACCATGGCAGAACCTGGGTCAGAAGTTGACCGCTTGGGGAGGAAACCTCTTTTTACGAAACCACAAGAAGAGTTAGCAAATCAAAGAGTTAGCGACCAAAAGAAAAATATCAACGAAGCAAGAATCCGAAATTTGGGCTTCCACAACAATGAAGGCTACTCTCCTGGAAAAAGAAGCTAAGCTAAACCAGAAAAATGAAAAACAAAACAAAAACATCAAGCGAAAAGTGCGTGTAGGTATAAAGGTACAGGAAGGAAGCAAAAAGAAAATAAAATACATTAAAGAAGACACGTCGGATGATAATTCTAATTCATCCTCCAAAGTAGATCTCTCTGATGACAGCAACTCGGACTACAATCAATTTGCACTTCATGAAGAGCCTACTGTAGTCAATGAAATATGTGTCATATGTGATGAATTTGGAAAGGATATGGAGCTTTGGTTTCGTTGCATAAAATGTGCAATATGGGTTCATTCAGAATGTTCTGGTTGGGAATTAGCTGCAGGATACACATACGATGATTCTCAACTTAGCCTAGGCGCCGATCAAAAAAAAGAAGAATCAAAACATCGTTTATTTTAGTTTAGAGCTTAGATAACAGAATCTCTGATGTATAACTTTCGTAACAAGACATATTTTCCTATTTTTTGCGTTTATTTCAAAGTTTCGTTCCGTATTTTCAATATTAAACTGCGCGATATTACCCCACATGATGCGCGATATTACCCGACATGTGGGGCAATATTGCGAAGTGCAGCTCTTGAGTAATTTAATATTTTTTTCGTTTATTCGATTTTTTTTTAAATAACTCGTATGCTATCATAAAGTAAACTTATTATATTAACGTTTCCCAGATTTAGAGCATTTTCCAATAAAAAATGTAGATTTGATAAATGATTCCGCTTAGGTGCGCCGTATTACCCCACTTTCCCCTACCAGTAGAGCCTAGGAATAAGATACCTAGCAAAAGAACGCTGTGAATAAGATACATAGCAGTAGTCTAGGGTATAATATCTAAAAAGTAGAGCCTACCCAATAAACACCAAATGGAAAAAACGCGTAAAATGGACACCTTGCACCAATATAAACGTTAAAACGTACGGTCGTATCGAATATTTAACGTGTTTTAGACTTACCTACTAGTGATTCTTGGGTAATGTAGGTATGATAATCAAAATAAAAATCCCATGACTGAATGTAGAATCTATGAATTGGACACATATAGCAATACCGGAGAAATGTATAAGGGAGAGTAGGGTAATGGTGCGCGGCGGGTAATCGTGCGCAGCAAGATATTTCAAATTTAAGTAGCTACATTTCGCGGTACTTGAACTAGTGCTGCACTCTGTCCAACTCATGTTGAACCGCCACCGCCCATTATTTCTATCGTTGGTTTACACGAGAAAGTAGACAGATGTGTTTGTCGATTTGAGGACGTTTTTTTATTAAATTTCAGCTGCTAAAAATAAGACGGTAAGTTCATAATTCTTAGCTATTTATCTTGAATGAGTAATTTTCTCAATAACTAGTTATTATTTCATATTTTGCCATATTTGTGGGCTAATTTATCAGGTAGTTTTATTTTCGCGTTACAAATTTTCCAAAATGGTCAAATGGGGTAATGATGCGCATAAGTGCGCACGATTTCCCCACACGCAAATAAATTACAACTAAGTTTTTTTTTAGATGCCTACAACTTACGGTCGTAAGTCTACCATTCAAGAAAAATAAGAGAAATTGGCAAAGATAAAGAATTATGGTACCGGTGCGTTTTATGTTCTTCATGGAATCATGCAGAGTGCGCAGGAGTAGATACTCCTGAGAACTATATTTGTGATTTCTGTTTGAAATAGATATTCTGTACAACGTCATATGGTTTATTTTGACACAAAAGAATAAAAAAAGTTGCTCAACTAACTGGAAGTTTTCCTATTTTGCATTTAATCCGAACGCGCACCATTCCCCAACCCATGCGCATGTTTACCCGCAAGGTTGGGTAATGGTGCACGAATGCATTCTTCGATTTTTTACATTATCTTACTGTTATATTGTTATTAACTTCAAATTTTATGTTATATCTAAAAAATACAATAACTAACGATTCCTATGCCGCTTTCTAAATTTCGTTAACTGTCGTGTATGTCTTGTAAACGCAGTTTTAGCTTAAATGCGCACATTTCCCCCACCTTCCCTTATAAATATTTTGCAATTAGGTACATTTCTTTCCAGGTGAAAAAAAAGCCATGTCAAATCCAACTCCCCTAGAATCGTTTGATTGCGATGGAGAAACGATGTCAGTTGGTCTAAGATGGGATAATTATAACCAGATAATTATCCGGCACATCACTGATAAAAATGCAGTAAGTAATGAAAACCTAAAATTTTATTTCATATTTGACACTGAACATTTGTAAATAAGCCGATTCAGCGGACATAGGTATTACCAGACAAGACTTTTAATTTGAAAAATTGTCAAGAATACCCCGTCTCCGTATAGTTTGCAGTCACAATATGTATTATATATAGTTTACAGACGCAATTAGAGAATATAAACCCTTTGAAGTACATAGAAGTATTTTATAGTATCGGTATTGTAGGGATCTAATAGATTTCCTTTTCCACCATCTCAAAGTTTCATGAGATAGCTAGAGATGGCGACACAATATGATTCCACAGTATGTATTGAGAGTGGCGTATCCATCGCCGCCTCGATTATCTAGTTAAAACGAAGTCAATCTAGGCGGCGGTGGGCGTATCCATATATATATATATAATACTATTATAAAGTAGAGGCCCAAAAATTCCGAAAACACCACGGCGCCGACATACAATCTCTATCCTTATCGAGAGTACTTAGTCAAATATGCGCATGCGCACGAACATCGCAAAATCCAATAATCCAATAAGCATGACTGCATCTCTATCTACCGACTTCTTTTAAAAAAAAGTTGAAAGTTGGAAAGTCTGTCAACATATAAACACTGGGCGCATTCAAGGAACCGCAGCGCTTTATTCAAATAGCTGCAGCGCTTTAATACAGCACTGACGATAACATTAATTATTATTAATATTAATTACAAAATATGAATTACTGAAAATTATGTCTCTTTAAGCTTGCGTTTAAAATGTCGATTCAGCGAACGTGAAGCAGTAAAGCGCTGAAACGCTGGAATGCTGTATCATGCTGGAATGCTGTGTTTCCCTGAATGCGCCCAATGTGTCAGCTTCCGTAACCATGGATATCGATAAAATCTCCGCATGCGCAAATCGATCAAAGGGCTTCTGGAAGAGTATAGCACTATATCTTTTGTCCTTTGCCTTTGGTGTTTTCGGAAAAACCACTTATGGGCATGGGCTAACATAGGTAATACGCGATATAGTAATATTATATATATGGGCGTATCTTCGTTCGGAGTTGCTCAATGATGTTAAATACTATATGATTTTACCGCAAGTTTAACCGGCAAATTTAAAGCAAAGTAAACAAGATATATTTACAAAATGGTTCACAAAAACACAAAACTCTATACCCCTATATATTTTCTTCGCACAAAACTGTGGATTGTGTTGTGTGTGAATCTGAAAACATTTTAAGTATTCTGTGTTTTAAGTTTTAAGTGGATGTTAATAGAGAGTTTTTGAACCCCTTAACTAGCACGTCGTTATCGTTATCGTTATTCTGCGCATGCGCAGTGCCAAAAATAGTATCATTCTCGGCACTGCGCATGCTCAGAATAACCATAACGATAACGATAACGTAAATTTTAAGGGGTTCAAAAACTCTCTATTTATATGATGAGCGGTGGTTTGGTGCCCAGTCCTTTACCTGTTCTGTGGTGCCCAGCAAAAGCGCGGTGTACATTTCTAATTTACCATTTGATTTAAAGAATAATGCATAGATAATAGAAGAAAAGAATAATGACTTACACAAATTATTCGAGAAATACGGACGCATCTTTCAGTATATAATAAACAACCGAACCTAACACCTAACCTCATTTTTACTGTAGTTCTGCTTAGCTGCTTTCACAGACTACCCCTCAGACGTCGTATTCAATGGAAAATTTCATACCGTTAATCTCTCTCGCACCATTTATCCTCTCTCTCTATGTTTTGTAAAATTATGCAAGATGGCACGCAAATCGCAGACGGCTATAAATCGCGGGAAATTTAAATAAGAACTTCTCAAAATACCAGAATTCAAGTTTTCACGATTTTCAGGGATAAAAGGAAAAAGTAAAAAATAGTTCATACTAATTTTAAAAAATATTTAATTATCACCAAAGCACTACTACAAGAGAAATAACATTTAGTTTATTTATTTATTTCAAAATGATTTACAAAAAAATATTGGTTTTATAATAAAATAATAACATCAGTGTCAAGATAAGAAAAAATCATCAATAGAAAAGAGTTTCTAAGTTAACCACAGTGGCTAAACAGTTACAGAATCGGGCCCTTTGTGAAAACAAGTATTTGTTTTCTTAGTATGTATTATTTTCCTTATTTATAAGTTAAAATTTATAGTTTCATCATTATAATAATAATAATATCTCTACCCCTCATACTAATCACAAGGATTAGCCCGAAAGTCTGAGACTTGTGTGGGAGAGGGGGCGGCATATTATTATTTCGCGGGCCGCATTTGCGCCTCAGGAACGACTTACGTTGGTAGGCCCTAACCACCATTCAGTACTAGAATGAGGGAAACCTGGAGAACCTCATTAGTTAGGGGGACAGTCAAACATCAACTAAGATTAATCTCTCACATTAACACCAAGTTTGTATTTTCTGATACATAGTTTTGTTCCTGTTAAAACAAATGAAAGGTAAATGGGAATTAAAATATAACAACACACACATTGTTACCTACTGTTTTTTTCTTTATAAATTTCAAATTTAAAAGACTATTAAAGGTAAATGGAAGTTAAGAATATACAAAATATTTTTTGTAGTTTAGTATTTCTGCTGTAAATAATATATTTGAGCAGTAATAATATTACAGCAAACAAACTAATTATTTTAATTATTTTTCCTAAATGTTTGTAGCATTTATTGGCATTACCATTACCAGGCATCTACTTATTCACTTGAAATCAACTACTTCATGTTTACTCTTTTTTGCTGTCAATGATTAAAATGTACCAAAAGTGACTTACATGACTTGCATGTGGAACAAGTACTGATGGAACTGCATCTCTTCGTAAGCGAAGTGGCATTGTACAGGGCACAAAACAATCATCAGTGAAGTGTTGCTTGCATATTCTTATGTGTCCAGATAACAGTCCTTGATAACACATACCCATAGCTGACTGCCACTTCTTTGATCTAAAAATTTAAGTTTCTGCTTTGATACAAATTGTACTTGCTCACTACTCTTACTAAAACGAAAGTTAATATCTTACTGTGTTGACTACACCCTGCTAAGCAATTTAACCTAAGTATCAAAACACTATAAGAATATCGAGAAGTATTTATAAGTAATAATAATAATAATAAAAAAAAATTGATTCTAAACGAGCTAGATAACTTGTAGCTAGTGGATGGGTACCTAATATAAAATATTGACTGCGAGGAACAAAAAAAGGGGGACAATACCCTAATTAATAATAATCAACATCAACACTTTTATTCTGTACTTTTAGGAACTCACTAATAATATTATGAGATAAACTATTTTAAATTATGAGATTTACTGATTCTCTTTCTGCTTGCCTTTGATTTGAACCAATTGCATGATTATCTTTCACAAATAACCAACTTACAAAATACAGGTAAAAGGGATAAGTAGGTACCTTAAACAAATTCTACTATAACATTGTGGTACTTACTTTTCTTCTTTCCTAGGGAAACAAAACAACTTCACCACCTCATCCTCATTTGCCCCACACACTACACAATGTAGCATATAAATGCAAACTGTAAGAATCAAATTCATATTAACTAATTATCACACAGGAATAATATTAAATTTCAGTAAAAGTCTCTGGTAAAAAGTTTAAAAAAAATTATAACGAATTACCTAACGCATAAAACACATAAAAGTTGGATTTATCCGCTCGGCCATCTAGTGTTCAAGACGCAAAACAGTACTTCAACTGCGGTAACTTTCTACATTATACCTCTCGATAGTAGCGTCACCTACTTGCATTTTGCATGAGGAGCGATAGAGACAATGATATTAGTAAATTAATGCATTGGAGAGAGAAATACAATACGGGATTATTTTCTAATGAAGTAAATCGTCTGAGGGGTAGTCTGTGGCTGCTTTGCACTTTTTATAACTATTTAACTATGCTTTGACCATAATTCTTACCTTATTAATTATGTGGGGTAGGGATAAATTATTATATAAAGCTAAAAATTCATCTTTGGCAAATTGTATGTTGAGAATCACAAATAGGAATTAAACCAAGAAGTTGATAGGATGTTTTACCTATTTCACGGTCGAGACGCAAAATTGGAATACATATAAAAAAAATTAGGATGCAACGAAGAGTAGTGGTTTCGGGGATAGGTGTCTTGTCACCAGTAGGCACTAGTGTAAAGGAGTCGTGGAAAAACATTATTTCTGGAAAATGTGGGATAACTAAAATCCAAGGTACCGATTATGAGCACTTGCCTTGTAAGGTAGCGGGATTCATAAAGGACAATGGAGCTGAGTTTCAACTTTCTAAATATTTTAAAAAGACAGAGTTAAAAACGATGGCTCCTGCTACGGGGTATGCTTTATTAGCAGCAAAACAAGCTTTAGAAGATGCCAACTTGATGAATATGACGGATGAAATGAAGCAGAATACTGGTGTAGCAGTTGGTATGGGAATGATTGATCTTAACGATATTTGCAACACTTATGATTCTCTAAAGAAAGGATACCATCACGTCAGTCCATTTTTTGTGCCTAGAATATTACCCAATATGGCCGCTGGACATATAAGTATTAAGTATGGTTTTCGTGGTCCTAATCATGCAGTTTCAACAGCATGTGCTACCGGTGCCCATGCTATTGGAGATTCTTTTCGATTTATAAGAAATTGTGATGCAAACATTATGGTATGTGGTGGTACTGAGTCTTGCATCTCTCCTATATCAATAGCTGGATTTTGTAGATTAAGAGCCTTAAGCACATCTTTTAATGAAACACCAGAAAAAGCATCCAGACCTTTTGACAAACTCAGAGATGGTTTCGTTATGGGGGAAGGGAGTGCCATATTAATTCTAGAGGAATTGCAACATGCTTTACAACGAGGGACTCATATTTATGCAGAGATTTTGGGTTATGGTCTATCTGGTGATGCTTCACATCTTACAGCACCTAGTTCAGACGGTACTGGTGCTTTCCTTGCAATGCAGAGAGCAATAAAAGATGCAAAAATGAAATTAAATGATATATCATATGTAAATGCTCATGCCACATCAACTCCATTAGGTGATGCCATCGAAATTAAAGCAATAAAAAATTTGTTTGGAAATAGTTGCAGTAATATTGCTGTTTCTTCTACAAAAGGTGCTCATGGACATTTATTAGGAGCTGCAGGAAATTTAGAAGCAGTTTTCACGATAAAAGCTGTAGAAGAAGGGATATTGCCACCTACAATTAATTTAGAAACTATAGAGGACACAGAAATTAACTTTGTACCTATCAGTAGTCAGGAATGGAAAAAATGTGATAGAAGAGTAGCTTTAAAAAATGCTTTTGGTTTCGGAGGGACTAATGCTTGCTTATGTATATCACAATTTTTAGAATAAATAATTTTCCTTTGACATTTTTCATTTTTTATATGATAATTGTAACAAGTGCAAATTTATGATTTGCAAATTATAGAACCAGAACATAAAATTTGTACTGGTTCCAAAGTTCCGAAAAAACTATATAGTCTGCATTTTCATATTGTACTCTATCATGATTACCAATGAAGTCCTTTTTCTGGAATGTTATAGAGAAAATAGCAGCAAAATATTATTTGACATCAGAATGTTTCCATCAAATTTAATTATTTTGATCCTTTTTCAACAAAATTAGCACATCTTATTTCTACTACCAAAACTAAGATGTCTGAAAGATTAGATCTTTCCGAGAAAAATTGAAAAATGTCAAGGAATTTGGTAAAACATCAGACTAAAATAAAAAATGTATAAAATATTTTAAAAGGAGAAGATTTGAGAATAGAGATATATAATTATTTCACTTAAGTAAAAGAAATTGTTTTAATTTCTGTTGACTTCACCAAAATATCTAAAAACAAACTCATTTATTTTAAGAGGGTTTGGATTCATTAAAAAAATACAATTTAATATGCAGTTTTGGTTACCTATAGATAAAAGATTATTTATATGTTTTATTGATAATTCTGCAATAGAAAATGTTACCTAGGCAAGTATAAAAAGTATAAACTAAGAAGCTCTAATTATAGGAATTAAATAAAATAGTTACAAGTAGCGAAATAGATGCTAATGATTGGTGATTTACACTTAACTATATTTAAAGGTGCCATGAAAATATGTTAAGACTGCAATTTACATTTTTTATAAGAACCTTTAATAAATGTACCAGTATTGTTTTTTTTTTTTCAGTTGACTACATACTCATACTCATACTCATGTTTATTTGACTACGTAAGATATACAATGGTACATTTGTAGCAAGTCAAAGAGAGAACAAATGATATTTGCCATATAACAAGCAAATATGATAAGATGTACATATTACTTAGATATGTTAAGTCTAGTTACATAAATAACAATGTAAACAATAGCACAATGTAAACATACATTTTCATTTTCCACACCAACACACGGTATCGGTCAAGACATGGTGTCTGCAATTCGCAAAAAGTCGTTTAAAGAATAGAAACAGTATCTCAATAAAAAACTCTTAATTTTGTTTTTAAATAGTCTGAGGTCAAGGGACTTTACAGTGGCTGGGACCCTATTGTAAATATGAATATTTAAGGAATTTCTTTGAGATTTTGCCAGTCTGAAACAACGTGTTCTTAACAAGTTACTACCTCTTGTAGAATAATTATGAAAGTCTGACTGGGTTCTATAATTATTAAGATTTTTATGCACTTCTATTAGAGTGTGGTAAATATATAATGTTGGCAGTGGCATTATACCTAAACTAATAAATAGAGGCTGACAGTGTTCGTTAATATCAGCACCAGTAATTATACGAATTACTTTTTTTTGTACCACAAACGCTCTTTGAGCATATGATGAGTTTCCCCATAATATTACAGCGTAAGAGATGTGCGAATGGAACAATGCAAAATAGGTAGATTTCAGAGTATCCATGCTTAGAACAGGCTTTAAGCGATGAAATATAAAAACAACACTAGACAGTTTTTTGCACAGCTTTTCCACATGACTAGACCAACTTAAGTTGTCATCAAGGGTAACTCCCAATAGTTCAACGCTACTGCCATTGGTCAGTTGTACATTTGATGACAATAATATATTTTGTGTTTTGTCAGAATTTAATTTGAGCTTGTTAGCTGTGAACCATTTTTCCGCTTTTAATTCAATGGTTTTAGAGGTACATACCAAATTGTTAATATCATTTCCACTGGATATCAGTGTGGTGTCATCAGCGAAGAGTACACACTTGTTTGGAAGCAAGAAATTATACAAGTCATTTATGTACAAAATAAATAATAAAGGTCCAAGGACTGAACCTTGGGGTACTCCATGTTTTATAGCAGTAAGTTCGGAACTTGTATTACGTATATTAACGTATTGTTGTCGATTGTTCAAATAGGATTTGAATAACATGTGGGAAATCCCTCTAAAACCATAATGTGACATTTTTTCTAATAGAATTTTATGCGAAACACAATCAATTGCCTTTGTGAGGTCACATAAGGTAACCATAGAATGGCACCCCTTTTCTAGGCCATCAACCACATCACTTACAATTTTTAAAACTGCCTGAGTGGTTGAACAATTTTTGCGAAAACCATATTGGTACGGACAAAGAAGACAATTTTCGTTGATGTACCGAGTTATCCTAGAAGCTAAAATTTTCTCCATTATTTTTGAAAAAATAGGAAGTATCGAAATTGGGCGATAGTTGCCTGTAATATTCCTGTCGCCTTTTTTAAAGGTAGGTATAATTTTTGAGATTTTGAACGCTTCTGGGAATTGTCCAGATAGAAAACAATTGTTTATAAGCATTGTAAGTGGTAAAGCCACTATGTCTGAGGTTTCTTTTACAATTTTACTACTTATTTCATAAGCGTCAATAGAAGGAGAATTTTTTAATGCTTTTATTGTCTTTAATCTCTATTACAGTACAAGGTTGAAGAAAAAATGAGGAAGAGGGAGTATTCACACTTTTTAGGAACTCTACAGCGGTTAGGTTAATGTTTGGCAAGGACATAATAATATCATTTGCGATTTGTGAAAAATAGTTATTAAATGTACTCGGTAATAACCCACTCGGTATATCTTTATGTGATGAAGTATTTCTTTCATGGTTAATAAGTCTCCAACTACTTTTGATCTTATTTTGAGAGTTTGAAATAAACCGATCATAGGCATATTTTTTTGTACTTTTGATAGCATGATTATATTCCTTACGGTAATAATTATAAGCCCCCAAGGATTCATGGTCCCTCCTGACGTTAAATATCAATTTTAGGGAGGACAGGTTTCTCCTCATGCTATCCAACTCATTACTATACCAATCTACAGGAGATTTGGGTATTTTAGAATCATATACTTTCAAAGGAAAATGCTTACAGATAAGATTTTTGTAGGTGTTAAGAAGTAATTTAGAAAAATAGTTTATGTCATGAACACTAATGTTATTCCAGTCAATAGCTGCCAGATCAGACCTAAACTTAGTTATTCTATTACTAGTTATCTTTCGTCTATGTACTTTGTAGATTTCAGCTCCACTTGCAGTGTTTTTTAGTTGAAAAAACTGCCCATAATGGTCAGATAAATCTGGATCCAGAACACAGGCAACATAACAACTATCTACTATATTTGTAAAAAAATTATCAATGCATGTTGCTGAGGTCGTTGTGATCCTCGTATATTCACTAATTGTGACTTTAAGGCCAAATGAAGTTACTAGACTACTTAGTTCAGATAAATTAGCTGAAAATTCCCTAAAATCTACATTAAAATCTCCAGCCACTATGACTCTATTGTCCCTAGACACATATTTATTGAGAAGCATCTCAAAACTTTGTAAAAATTTATCAAAGTCACCCTTACCCGTTCGATAAGTAGTTAAAATTATATTGTTTGAAATTGAGATACCACAAAATTCCGCATGTATTTCACTCGTCACGTCACCTAAATCCAAGGATTTATACTTCACTTTATCTTTTACAAAAATTGCAACACCCCCATGTTCTCGCGTATGTCGACAAAAGTAGTTGGCAAGATAGTAACCAGTTAGTTTCACCGATTTCAATTCCGGTTCTGTCAACCAATGTTCCGAAATACATATTACTTCATATTTACTGTTATTTAAAAATAGTTCAAGTTGATCTATTTTATTTGACAGACACTGTATGTTGATGTGAAATATGTTAACATCCTTGTTTATATTTTGATTATTATAATTTAAGTGAGGGGAATTTTCGATTTTCTTGGATGAAAAAACCTATTCACCATAGACCCCTTGGGCCAAATTGTAGGGTCCATCACTTTGTCTAAGTTACTTCCATCTACAGTTATTTTAAAAGATGAATAAAGCTGCGGAATAAGCATACTTATTTAAGGGTACCTTTTGTATATATTTGATGAATATACAAGTATATGACAATTATTGTGTTAGTATCTTTTTCCCAAAGTGACAAAAAAAATTTTACTATAGAAAAAATGAATGTAAATTTGATTCCCATTGTTAACACATTGGAATACATTACACCTATTCATTCAGACCTATTCACATCCACATCATCTAATTAATTATCCAAATTGAAGCATAAAATACAAGGACATTTAAATAAAGCAATTATGAAATTTATGAATTTCGGAAAAAATATTTGAAGATTTTTCAAAACAACATGCACCTAATGGGGTGTTTTTCAGTCGACATGCCTTATAGTCACAGAACTTCAATGATACAGCTCTCATGCTTCTACAAACTTTAATTGGCCTATATACTGGTCACTGCCGTTTAAAATATCATCTGTACAAATTCGGCCTAGCAGAAAATGCTGAGTGCCACTTGTGCTTGGAAGATGCTGAAATGGCAGAACACATATTATGTACCTGCCCCGCTGGGGAAAGGATCGGATACTCATTACTTGGCAAACGACTACTTCTGCCAGAGGATCTGAATAAGTTCTTATCCAATAAGGTGATCAGCTTTATAAGAGACTGGACCTGTCGGGTGAGATATAAGTAGGTGCAAGCCACAATAGACCACACAATCGCTGTGGAGGGTCTGGTTATCGGCCCACTCACTTTTTAAACCTAACCTAACCTCATGCTGCTGCTTCGAATCCAACTATAGTGGAAATCCTGCTGTACTATGGTTGTTGTAGAGTATTTTGCGGATCACTAATGATGACTCATGAAATTATTTTTAATGAGTCTTATTGTGACATATTTTAACACGTTGACGGACAGTGATGCTGCTCAGCATCATTTGCGAATGTTACAATATGACAGAACGTGTATCAGCGGCCCCAATTAAATTCAAGTATTGACTGAACGTTATACTGTCAGTATTTTCATGGATATACATAGTAGTAGAAACCATACTGAAACCATTGAAACTATTGACTATTAAGAGAAGTGTTTCGTCCGTCATATGTATGCAACACGTGGTCTATAAATTTTACAGGATTATACATATATAAATTATGCAAGCAAACTAGATTGGCTTAAGTGGATAGTTTTTAAGATTTATTGTTATTCAAATCAATAGTATAACGCTTATTTTTCAAAGCACGTCTTTCGTTTTATTTAAAAAACGATATCTAACATCAGTTTTAGCAAGTAACGAGAAATAAGATAATAAAATGTCTAACGCCGATTAGCGTTCTGTCAAAATAATATTAGTACATATCTTTATAATTTGACAGAATACTGATTTGCATCTCGACATATAAAAACAAAAAAGTACTGTATCAGTTAAACGGTTTCAAGATGATGACTTGTCCATCAACATGTTAAGACATTGTCAAACACGCCCGTTAGATTAAATTTACGTAATTTACATTCACTTACAAAACTTTTATAGAGTATAAAACTGCTCAACACTAATTCATGTTTTAACCTTAACCAGGATACCTCAATTTTTAAGAATCTGCTGAACCCCGAGGTAACATCCATATAGAATGTAAAATGTACTTAGTTCATTGAAAATGATACTACGTTCTGTGCTATATAGTTTTTAGAATAAAACGAGAATAAATATATATTTCATTTATTATGACTTACATAGAATCAGGAACTGGTGGAAATATATGTACACCAGATACCTATACAAAACAATCTATTTTTTAACAATAACCCATAATGGAATGCAACAAATACATTTAATAATTATATTGTATGTATATCGTTTTCCCAGTTTCAACTTCATAACTTGTATAATCATTTTATAAAAAAAAAATGAAAACTAATCTTTTTAAAATAATGGCCCTTTTTGTGCAAAGAAATGAATTTTGTAATATATAATAAAAAACAAAAATCATTAAAAGTAAAAACAATTTTATGTATAATTAAAACTGAACAATATAAAAATTGTGGAAATATGAGTAGACTAAAAAAAAAATCAGTTTGAAGCATACTTGGTTTGAATAAGTAAGCGTGGTACTGGTCCATCTACGCAGAATTGGGCAAACCTTTTTTGTAGTGTCTCTCTTAATTCCAGACGTTTTTCATATACTTGCCTACTGTTACTATTAAATTCCTTAACCTCTTCCGGTGTTATATAACAATCTTCATCATCATCATCACTATGACTCTAAAACAAATAAAACATAATTTTAGCTAACATAAAATTTCATAAACTATAAACTGTAATGTTTAATTCTCTTAGAAAAACTATCAGAAATATTTGGAAAAAGCCCTAGAATGGCAGATTGAAGCAACAATAAAAAAAAATAACCAGAAGAATATCTTGTAGGCGGCACCTTTGACGTGATTACTGAAGGATTCGTGACCTCGGATTCAAAAGAGACGTATTTTCAAGAATAGCTTACTGCTTTTCCATAGATGTACCTATTTAATTTGTTTTACGGTTTTTATAAAAAATATGTTTTAATATTATAACAATCAGAATTTTTTAGATGAAATAAAAGCAAAGATTAATATTTACACTGCACATTAGTCCTTTGGAGAGTTAAAGTAAATTAGCAGCAAATGTTCTAGAGGTTCTAGAAATTATTTCTGAATTTGTGATATCTAAGTAAGTACTGTTGATGAAAGTAGCCTAGCGGATATCGGTGCAGTTTGTTTCATGCCGCCACCTAATACATTGGTGATGTTCGGCCTGTTATGTTGCTGGTTTCGTCCACACTCATTCTAATGTTTTTGTCACACACCTCAGCACATACAGTTCAGTTGTAATAATCGTACAGTAGTGTACCATATAGTTTACATAAACAACATATACAGGGTTATTCAGAACCCATATAAAAAACTTTGAGGATATGTGCATCCTTAAATAAGAAATCGATATCACTAAAAAAATTGTAATAAAAGTAATTAGGATTTCCCGTAAACAATGTTTAAAGTTATACCATTATAAAGGACTACGTAGCTGGGCAACTGTACTTCAACGAGATCGGATATACCACATTCCGACAAAAAACAGTAAACAAGTTTTTTGTACCTGGAACGTCTATCTATCTTTAAGTTTATTTTAAAGTAAAAACGCTGCAAATCTTTTTTGCGCCGGGCGCGCCGGTTTCTTTCGTGCTAGCTAGTTTGCATTGTCAGTCCCAAGGTCACTCCATTACAGTGGACCAGTATCCAGCGGCGTGCAATAAAAAATTTTTAAATAGTTTTCAGACCCCGCCAAAAAAATTTCTTTTTGCACTACCACATTTCTACATGTATGTTGAACATCCCTAAATTTTATTTTCGGTAGGTTCTGAATAACCCTGTATAGGTGTTTGCGATTGTCACCTGTGTTACGTTACAACTTACTACACAATCGTAGGACTGTCAAAATAACACTGGTTTAGGTCACAGCACCAGAGGCGCTCTCGCCTATCTTTTTGTACCTGGCGAATACAGTTGGAGTGGGGATAATATCTCTTATTGTCTATGCAGTCATCAGTCTTTCTGTGTCGCTGTCTCTGTGCAGAGTGCGGGTGTTTTGTTTATCAAGTGTTAAACTGTAAAATTTTCAAAATGGCTCATGTGTACAGTAATGCTGAGTTAATGGACATGATTCTTATTTATGGCGAAGTTGGACAAAATTCATTGGCAGCTTCGCGCTTGTATGCGGAACGATTTCCCAATCGACACACCGACACATCGACAGTTAGGTTTTGTGAGTGGTTGTTGCAGCAAAATGCTGAAAATCCCCAATTTACTTAATAATTTGCGTTTACAAGATCAGCAACCAGGAGGAACATTCGGTTTAGTGGGGCAAAATTGGATAAGGCGTGCCCAAAATTGTGTACAAGTCGAGTAATATTATTTGGAACAGCTTTTGTAACAAGGTATGTGCAATTTTTTTATAAATTTCATGTTTCTAATACCTAGTAATCAAGTAGCGCAATTCTTCAAAATTCTTCAAAATTAGTGTAACAAAATTTTATTCATTTTAAAGACACGTTATTTTGGTCACATCTATCTATCTTTGTTTATTTTAAAGTAAAAACGCTGCAAATCTTTTTTGCGCCAGGTGCACCGGTTTTTTTCGTGCTAGCTAGTTTGCATTGTCAGTCCCAAGGTCACTCCATTACAGTGGACCAGTATCCAGCGGCGTGCAATGAAAAATTTTTAAATAGTTTTTAGACCCCGCCAAAAAAATTTTTTTTTGAACTACCTCTTTTCTACATGTATGTTGAACATCCCCAAATTTTATTATGGATAGGTTCTGAATAACCCTGTATAATACATTTCTAATAGTGTTTGGGTACTGGCAGTGTCCGGAATTCCTAGCTTGGCACTGATAATTTTCTCTTTTCCGAACATAGCCGTCACCAAATTTCAAGAAAAAATCCATAATTATAGTACATTGAACAATAATTAGCATTTTGTAATGTATGACAAACAAAATATGACCCTGGAATGTACGGTCAACTCACGATGCCTAATCATAACATTTCCACTGAAAGATACATATATCTCGAAACACACCTAGATACACACGAAGATACACCTTGAAACTGTATTTTCATCATTATTGAATGCTTTAAATAAAAGTACCTATAGTTGTAAAAACTAACATTATAATAAAATGTTAATGAATTAAAAATTCTTACCTCTAACATTTCCTGTAAACTAAGTGGTTGTCCATTCCCACCATAAGATAACCTACAATGTGATATAAAATCTGTTTCATGTTGACAACAAGTATCTGAACACGCTAATTCGGAACCTTCTGGGGAACTGGAGAGGCTAGATATGAGTGAGCCCGTTTCACAACATCCATTATTGTTTTCTGAAGAATAACCACAATCGTGGGAATGGTCACTAGTTGAACCGCATTCTTTCTTATTATACACTGAATAACTATCACATTTATAGTTAGTATTTCTCTTATTCTCCTTTACATCATTTTCACATTTACAATCATCTATCCACAATTCATTTGTACACCGTAACTTATCCTTTTTCCCGCTACTGAGTTTGGAACACTCTTCGTAATCTTCTAATTCATTGGTACACTGATGACTTTTATTAGGTGAAAGTAACTGCTCGCAGTTGTAGCACCCTAGGGAATCATCCTTGTTCGGAGAGCATGAACAGTCCTTTTCTATATCATCTTTTTCTTCTTCACCATCTCCATCACAGTCATTACAAAGTTCTTTATCTTCTTGGTCCATAACTTTTCCTGCAATACCAAATGTGTCATTAGAGATAAAATTGATTATGAAAAATCATATATTCCAGAGATAAATTAGCTTATGTTTAAAAATATCCATGCGACATTGAAATTTTTATTATTATAACAATAAAAATGGTGCATCGTTTTTTATCACCGCTAAAAATTCCTGTTCCTGACTACTACATCTAAATCTAATACAATGTGGGCATCATTTTTAAATCAGGTATTCTATCGTTAATTTATGTTGATAAAAAACACTCAAGCTTTTCTTTTATGAACACATTTCTTTTTTACTCAAAATTTTCCTATCAGCAATTTTATTCTAAAAACTGGCATTTGACCAAATCATGAACGGCATTTTTTCATGTCAGTTTTTCATATAGAATCACTGATTGCCAACATTATTTTGTTATAGTGTATTTACGCACAATTGAAACCGTATAAAAACTAAAAGCCGGCAAAAACAGTCGGCATCTCTTTATTCTGCATGGGCGGAGGTAGAAATGTTTGCTATTAAGAAAATGTTATACAGATCGTATTATTTTGTGTTTATTAGTACTTATTATTTGTAGCCAATGTAACCAATAACATATTTTATTATTGTTAAGTATTGTTTATGTTTATTATTGTTATTTTTATTGTTTATTTAACAAAACTAAAAAACGCTTGGTTATTGGTATTTACGCGTTGCACTGGAAAATTATTGATGATATTTCAGCACTCGGCACGGAAAACAAAAAAATGATTTACATCCAGCAGACCAGTCTGTTTATTCTCTTTACACCAGCGCGCAGTTGTAGATGGTTCATCGGGCTGATTATATATCCAGTGTAGGACTCACATGTACAGTTTTAGTTACTAATCGAATCACGATATCATTGCTAAATACATAGGACGAAATATGAAGAGAAGTGCGCACGGTCCTGTGCCTTAACACTGGCCAGTTTCAATTGTCCGTATAAACACTATACAAAGATTTATTTTTTATCCAATAAAAAAGCTCTTGTAATTTTATTGTTGATAAAATCATTATCCTGGCAGTAGGGCAGTAATTGTGGAAAAACCAAAAAATATAGGTACGCCTCAGAGCCATAGTGAATGCTTTATGTATGCAACTCGTGACAGCTTCTGCAGGTTAGGTGAATATGTTGCTGGAGATAAAATCTATTACAAAAATATAAAAATTAACATAATCCTGTAGTATTTATTAGTGGTGTGCTAAATGCGATTTTTGTGGAGTAGCATTTAGTGCGATTGCTCCAGTAAGATCGCAGTGACAAAATAGCAGTATAATAGCTGCGACTATGTCATAACGTCACATCTATAGCCTACCCGTGGTGGGAGTATAGCCCTCCCACCACCACGCCCTAATGCGGATATCGTCTATGCGAGTCAGTACAACTAGCAATGCCAGCAGTGCAAGTGCTACTGTTACTAAACTATATATACATTGTAAACGCGCTGAAAGTACCGTAATGTCCAATGTGCCGACTAGTGACTGCTGCTCGGAGCCAGCACTGTTACTTTTATCATCTCAGAGCAGTTTGCTACTGCGACTACAAAGTCGGAGTGCAATCGCTGACAGTGAAATCACAACATATCTCTAGGTATTTATTACGCTACAATACAAACATTTTTAGCAAGTTCAGAATAAACATTAAAAATGTAAAAAACACATGCAGTTTTTCAACTATAATTTGATGAAAAGGAGTGAATTTCAACCCTTTTCATCATGAAAAGGGTTGACAGTTTTTCTCCGACTCCAACACTGTCGATACAGCCAGAGACTTATACAATGTATAAGTCTCTGATACAGCTAAACTTAATTGTTTATTGTTTTGCCATTTTTCAATTTTTTTTCTTTTTCAAAAAGGATCTCAGAGCAATAAATTATTAAATTATTTCAAGGAAACTTTAGCTTGCGATTTTATATTTTTTAAATTTCAAATTCTGAAATAGAAATTTTGCAACTCACAACAAACTCTAGTTAATAGATATACAAGATTAGTAAGCAAAAGTTAATTAATATACAGAGTCAGCATATGCCAATAAGTGGCACTGTATTGGCCTAAACTCAAGTCAGCTGAAGTCAAATTGTCAGTTGAAGGTTAGAACCAATACCATGGTAAAATAATTCACAAGACGTTGGTGAAATTTTGTTTGTATGATGTCTTAGTGATTATATAAGAAATCTGTCGTTCAAATTTTACTGCATCACAATCCTTACCTGCTGCTAATTGATTCCAGATATTGAAGATTGATTGATACAAACTTTAAAACATTCTTATTCTATAACCAACATATGTGAAATACAAAATATAATATATCTATCAAACAAAGAGAATAAGAAGTAAAATTAAAAACATTAGCAAATACTATTATATTTTATATTTCAACCACCTATTTCCACTGTGTGAGCTCTATAATGACCCCGTGTAATACAGATAAACTTACCCTTTTTGCGCTTTCGTTTAATTTTTTTCTGCTCTTTGCGTATCTGTTTCTGCTGCTCCTCCCTAGCAAACTCGGCATAGAGCAACTCTAACTGTGAAACCCCCCGGATACGTTCAACAGCAGTTTCAAAACTACGGCTTAATGTATGAACAGCTACGGCAGCAAAAACTTGACAGGTACATTCTTCTTCTCGCATCCGCATATAAATACGGTGAAGGCGTTCATACATACAAATTCCCAGACAAGTCAGTACCTCCTCTTGAGCAATTTCGAGTGTTTTGGCATGGCGTTCTCTACGACTGTAACTGTTTATTAAAATTTCGCCTAAAAATATCAAAATTATTTACTCACCTTCCTAACAGTTCTGGTTCTGCACGACTGATTAGTTTTGTTATATAATCAGTCTTTGTTTGCAGGTGTATGTGTTTATCAGGTAAGCAACGCTTAATACCAGAGTATAATGATGACACATAACCCTTTTCTTTAGTAGGTTCTGGTTCCTCCACTAATAAGGTATAAGCTACAGTGGAGAGAAAATAAAATTATATATAAATTATATAAAAATGTTAATTTATATATAATTGTATAAATATAAATTGTAAATATTTACTATTTTAAAACATAAATGCTTATGAGTTACATTTTTACTTAGCATATTATCTTTTCATGTCAAAAGTAGTTTACTTAAACTAATTCTTGACGATACCAGAGTATAAGGATGACACCCTGTTTCTAAGTTCTAGATTTTTAATAATATGGCATAAGGTACCAAAGAATAGAAAAAGAAAATTACTGCGAATTCGACTGACCGCCCTAGTGCGCACTGGAAATATCTCCATCCTTTATTATCAACTTGAACAACAAAGGATGGAGATATTCTCGTTGCGCACTAAATGTAAAAATGCAAGTCAGTCGAATTCGCCATAAGAGAATGTTTCTCATGTCACGTTTCTGTCAGATATATGTCATAAAAAACTGAAAAATGGTATAACCGAAAAACTAAAAAACTTCCTGGTATAACTGGCAGTGCTACATCGATATCAATATTTTCATTGATCTGCAAATTTCGACAAACCAATATAAATGATTTTTCAGAATTTCGATATATTTAGTTTCATACATATATTATGTCTGTGCCTGTGTATATAAACAAATCTTTATAAAAACTGCTTAAAAATTTAACAGATTCATAGTAGGAAACAGCACAAACTAATTTTTAATTAACTTACTAAAGAACACCCAACACTTCAACTAAAATTATAATTGACTAAATCTACAAAATATTATGAAATTGGTACCTCCTAGCTTTACAAAACCAAACCAAAGTTTGAATAGCACATAAATAACAAATCTTAATATATACTGTAGAGTTTTTTTTATAATGTGTCTATTTCTATTAGCTATTTTATTTTATTATTTATTGTTTCTAGCCATTCGTACCTTTTAGAACTTTAGTCCTACACTCCCCACAAAACCTATGTTTCCGAAGATATGTTTCAAGAGTAGAATGAAGACTAGAAGCTTCAATGATGCACACATCTTTTTTACAATCTGGCTTCATGCAGTCCCACACATCTCTCCACACGGGTGTTAAGGGCCTGCTACGTTGTGAATCTAAAGAATGTAGCAAACATCTAACACTCTTTTTATTTCTTTTTGGCTGATTTTCAATCAATTTTGCTAAACGAACCCTGTCATAAAATTATGTGTTACAAAACATATAACCACTAGAATATATAAATATAAATAAGAAATTTGCAAATAGTGTAAGTGAATGAATCTATGAATCATTCATAGATAGTAAATACTGTTACAAATATTGAAATATCAAAAAATATTAAATTAAACAGAAAAATTCTAACAATGGAATTGCAAAACAAATTAAAATACATTAAAAATAACTTGAAAAACAAACTACAAGACACAAAACAAAGAAAATATTAACGAAACATTCAGTTTAGAAATTACAATGAGTGTTAACTGTTCAGGTACCACAGTAAAAAACAGGTTATTTTGGATGTAAAATCCACAACTGCATATAATATACAGTGAGTTCATAAAGTCCCGCATAAATTCATTATTTTGAAAATGGTCACATTTTCAAAATAATGAATTTATGCGGGACTTTATGATCTCACTGTATATGCCGCGGCGATAGCTCAGTCTGTTAAGTGCTGGGTGATAGCCTGTGACTAACAGAATGGGTATATTGCGGCGCGAGTTCGAATCTCGCCAGGGGAGAAATGGCACCTCTCCCAGGGAATGGTTGTGTGTCTGCGTTTTTTTCATGTGTACCCTCCCTCTACACAAGCCTTAGGCTTTCAGTAGGGAGGTTGTCCATTTCTGTGGTGTGTTTTATGTTTTTTATGTCCCTACAGAAGAACTGTTTTGTGGCTATGGAGTTTTAAAGATTGTTTTCATTACTTTTTTGGAAGTAGCTGCTGTTGTTTCAGCTGTAAGTGTGCAGGATCAATCGCTCTTTCCTAGTTGTACAAAACGATTAAACTCACAAGTTAGAAACCTCATTCAAGGGAAATATCTTTTTGGCAATTGACTCCAAGCTATGGATGGGAAAATCATCAGCTAATTTCAGTGATTTTCTAGAGGTGCATACCAATTCAGTATGGATAAATGCAATTCTTAAAAAGGTCCACATATTTTAGCTTATTTTCCAGTGTTTTGTAAGGATGCTGGATTATATAACTATGCTAATTGATACACTAATCATTTTATAGATTTCCTGCTCATACCTTCTAGTAGAATACGTGATCAGTATATGTATAAATTAAATAAAATATGAAATATAAGTGAATTTAAGTTGAGATGTTAGTGAAAATATTTTGGTAATAATGTAAGTGTTTAATAAATTATATTAAAACATATATCTTACATTCTCCGATACATTCTCCTCCATAACTGGTCCATATCACCTTTGTGAATTTTATTTTAATAATTATTCTTTTTTTTTTCTTTATTAATACAGAAGAACTAGATTTCCATTAAATAATTTAATTTAAGCTCAACTATTTGAAAAAATGGCATTTTTTAAGGTTTTGTGAATTTTATTTTTTAGTATTCGAATATGTTTTTGGGAGAATCACCCATTTTAGTATTATGTCATGCACTCTATGCAAATTTCCCACTATTAATACAATATTTATATCGACAACTTACGCATGATCATGAAATATTGATCCTAACACCTGATAAGCCTGCTTATCCTCCTTTATAGTTATTCTTCCATCAGGTTTCACGATTAAAGGGTCCAATGTAGGATGTCCAAATTTAAATAATTGGAAATACAACCTCTCAACACTAAAAGAAATACAGTAATTTGAATGACACTAATATTAATTTTGAGTCTTAAATAATAGTTTTATTATTTAACTTTATTAACTGGGTCAAAGAATTAGGAGAGGGAACAAGGGGGATCGTAGCTAATTGTTTGAAGTTGCAATTCATTTGTTTATGTAAGGTTTTTTCTTAAAATTATGTGTTGTTATTTTATAGTTATTCTTATATGTAAATTGTGTAATCTGTAGAACGTTTATAAACAATAATTATAGTGTCTCAGTGCATGCAGTTTTAAGGTTAGAATTATGTATCCTATTTTTTTACATGATTACACAACTGATTTATTGCCTGTTTAATTTGGAAATCATTTTTGACATGTTTCTTTTTGAATTTGTTAAGTAAAAATGGCCAAACGATGCATAGTTTGTGGAAATTATTATCAAAAAGGACTGTTGACATTACACAGGTACTTGGTACCAGGGGCATACGAAGATTTTATGGGTATTTCAAACAATGACTTGAAATATGACTTGTCCCTTCTTTGCTACGTTAGTTCTTTGTACTGGGTCATGTTTAGAAATTAAGGTTATGGGTATATCATGTAATCTTTAACCTACCAGAAATAAAGATTTTCTGGGCGATTTTTGGTGTTTTAGGTTAGATTTAGGTATCTTCCTAACTTTAATAAGTTGCTAGGAATTTTATCAAATACGACCCGATTTGTTTACGAATAAAAATGTTGGTAAAAAAGCCAGTCACAGTGGGTATATCTAAGGTGTTCTCTAAAATGTTTATAAATATAAGGCAAATTTGCACGGATATTGTTACTTTGAATTTTTAAATGGTTTTGGAGCATATGCTCCGCATTTCTAAATACAACCTTTAGGTATTCTAAATATACACTAAGGAGACCAATCTCAGGAGCACTCTAAAATACCTAGAAATTTTAAAAACAGAAAAATTAGAAAAAATATGCGAAGATTTGTTTATGATTTAACTATTCGCCATCGACTCATCACCATCAAAATATATGATATAAAAATGAAATTTAAAACTATATTAAAAATGTTGTGTATGGTAGACGTACGCATCAGGCATAATAGTTTTTTAGGTTATGTATAAGTAATATTAGCAACATGGTAGAATTAAATCAGTAGTTCTTATTAGTTATAGTGAATTAACGCTTCAAGAAACATTTGCTATTTTGTTATGGACATTATGCTATTATTATCGAGTAAGTGCTGGATCTTTTTTCAGTAATCTTGACAACAACTGCTGTTCTACATGGACTTATATATGGCTGACTTCTGGTTATACCGAAAGTTGACACAATCTTTCTTAATTTAAACACATTTTTATTTACAAGAATTAAGCAAAAAAAATTAAGTAAGTAAGTAAGGGATATTATTAATAAAATCATTTAAATAGGTATAAGAAATTTTTAACTTCATTGAATCAGAAAATTTGAATAATTTTATTAATAATATATCCCTTAGTCAAAATATATTTTTTCATTTAATTTCTATAAATAATTGTGTAAACGGTTACAATAAGTGAATACATAACAAAAAAATATATCTTAAAAAAAACTCCCTTATATTATTGCATATTTGGATGACCTATTCTTTATTCTTTCAAGGACACAGTGAAACAAGGTTTGATACATTTATCTTTAATAATAAGGGAGATTTGTCCAGAAGTGTGCCTAGAACCATTGTGTCTTGGACAAAGAGGTCATAGCTTCTGTCAGTGGAGCAATAAAAGTTCAATCCTCTATGAATTATATTCAGAGAATTATAGAAGAATTCAACTTAAATGCCACACCCAGTATAATACTACACTATAAAAACTGTACAAATTAACACGGAAATTTGTAGAATATGAATTATAAGAATCAGACAAAATTGTTGAAGTTTAGAGAATATAAATGTAATTCAAATAACTTACTATTTTTTGTTTTAACTTTTAATAGCCACAAGGATAATATATTTTTGAAATCATTAAATTTCAGAAAAAATATATGGCTATATGCTGATATTATTATCAAATAAAGGGCTATACTGTTGAGCAGAAATTGAATTAAATTAATTTCTAGTACATTACTGCCTGTAAAGTCTACTGTCAAAATTTTATAAACTAAAATGATATTTGATATTGTTTAAAAAATTAAATGGCATGCAGCGAGCACCGCTCTTATTTTAATTGACTTATTTAGACATCAGATCTCATGTCTAAATAAGTAAATTAATTTGATTTTTTGCCATTTTGAACTTTAGCAAAGAGGATAGCTCTCAATATGCTATTGGGAATATTCTAATTCAATTAAAATAAGAGCGGACCTGAAATATACATAATTC
Source organism: Pogonocherus hispidulus (assembly GCA_963924545.1). Taxonomy (NCBI): domain Eukaryota; kingdom Metazoa; phylum Arthropoda; class Insecta; order Coleoptera; family Cerambycidae; genus Pogonocherus; species Pogonocherus hispidulus. The sequence continues at coordinate 20,743,418 of OZ004696.1, forward strand.
TGTACCACAAAATAATTATTTATTATTAGTACAATGGTTAAGCATAAAAATAGGATTTCTACGTTTTGTGAAGACAAAAATTGTTTTGTAGATGTTCTCAAGTGATTTGACCATTAGAACCCTAATTTTTGAGCCTAGAGGACAGTGTAGAGCTATTTCTCAAAATGGTGGATGATAATACAATTTTTGACCAATTTTGACACTTGATGAATCACTTGAATAAAATTTTTATGTAGACATAAAAAAAATTACATTTATCTGATTACCTAGATATCATCTGCAGCCATATTTGTTTACATTTTAAAATAGAAGCTGCATGAGATATAGAACAACTTAATTATTCATTCTTTATAATACTCCTATGACCTTTAGTTATAAATTTTAATACTTAAATTATTTTGAATATAAGCAGATTAACATAGCACTGCTCCATAACTAGCTAACTGGGATAGATATTGTTCTGCAGTAGCGACAACGTTAATTTGTATTAACATAAAACGTAACACATTTTATATCCACTACATTGAACATAAAAATCTAAGAAATAAAATTTTATATAGAATATTCTGTTCTGCTTCAAATCACTGGTTTTAGGGCACTGCTATAGAGATTGCTACCATAAAGGATTATGGTCAATCATATCACGAAGTACTCAGTATTCACCCTTGTATATTCCAAAATACTTAACTATTTGGAGTGAATATCTCCGAAGTAATATTTGAGGAAGTTGTGGAGAAAGTATCTACAATTATTTTACAAAAAGTTACCAAAATACACTTGGTACATAAGATGTTTAATGCCTGGCTATAGCATTTTTCCATGAACTACGTACTATTGGTTTTAATTAATTATGGTATTATTTGAACAATCATGGATAAATTCCTTCTTACATTATTGGAAGAGCATTAGGAAATCAATGAGTTTTGGGCATGAGACAATTTCATGCATCTACAGGTTGTGACAGTGTATTGTTTTGAGTGGAAAAGGGCAGGAAAAAGCTAGAATGAGCAATTTGGATAGAATATATTCCGCTCAGTAAATATTATACCTAATCGGTTATTTTTACAAAAAAAAAAATTCTACGTAGTCTTTTCCAATATCTATTACGGAAAAGGTTTATGTAAATTTGTGCTTCGTTTGACTGCTCTTGTAAATAATAATATATACAGATGTCATAAATGTCCAAAAGCCACGTGACCGCAAGTATAGGCAACAAACATTGCACCCATTGGTATTGATTTAACTAAAAACTCCCTAGAATTAGTGCAGTCCTCCTGGCCCGGTTAGGGGCTAGGAGCTTAATTAAATAAAAATATTTTGACAGAATTAATTAACATAACAAATTAACTGTTCATAATATTGAATTTATGTGGAATTTAGTGTTACATATGGATAATTGATAACTACAGCAAGTCAAACTTGGTCCAACTTTTACAATTTTTTAAAATTTTTGTTAATCAACTGTATTAAAAGGAGAATACTAAAAGACTTTACCACTTTTAATAAGATTATAAAAAAAAAGTTATGCTGGAATAGCTTTAATACCTACTTGTTATATTTTTTTTTATTTAATATCCAGAGTAAAAGAAATATATTGTGACATTTATTTTTTATTAGAAACAAAAACTAACATTGAAAAACCATTACATGCTACTCTCTGATTTAGAGTACCATTGCACTAACAATGAACCCGAAATTATTTAAAAATTATATTCAAAAAAGTTGAATACATTACATATATTATGATAGAGTAGGTACAATAGCCATCTTATCTAGAAAATCCCCACTAAGCTGTTTAGGTATTGCTAGATTTGTCCTTCACACTGTAGGTAATAACAAAAATACATATACAAATTTACAAAAAAAAAATATATTTTTTAAATGTGATTAATTGAAAATTATACTTGAAATAATAAAATTAGTCAACAAATAGCACCTTCAAAATTTTAGATCAGCCACTTTGAAAAATAACGGCCATACTTACTTCTTACGCATGTCAATTATGAGGATTCTTAAAATGTCTTCAAAAGCAACTGTGTAAAATGTCATGCTTTCTTGACAAAAGGCAGACTAGATGTCCCTCGCACCTACTTTCCAAAATAGTGAAAATATTTCAAAAATAAGTAGGTATATAAACTACATATCTTTTCTTAATTTACTCTATCTAATTATAATTTTATTAAATTAGATTACTTGCACAGAATAAATGATTTTTAAATCCAACTGTTATACCTAATACATTGATATATTTCTTAGGTACATTAGGTACATATACCTTATAGACATAAGTACATATTTATTTATGAAGTACCTAAGATTCCTCCTCCAATAACCGAAACATAAAAGTATATTTGATAAATAATTGCTGCAAAATTCTTTATTTCAAATTTAGTTTGTATTCAATTTCACGATAATAAACACAGACTAATTTCAACACAACATAAACTTGAAAAATATGTAGGTGTAGCGAGAGCATTGACCTACTAATACTTCTGGCACAAAATCACAAAAACAAACAATTATACTAGGTATATATTACCTGCATAAGGTAGGTGCATAATAATATTTACTTACCTTCTACGACATCCAACACATGGCACATTCTGATTTAAAACATGCATTAATTCTGATTTTGTAATCTGTAATGCATTTCGTAATTCTTGTGGTGATAGAACTAACCATTTACATGCAAAATCCTCTAAATCTTTTCCCCGAAGAAGTTGATTATCGGAAATGATTCCAGAACTCCGTACATCCATTACCAGCTAAAAAAAATTAACTGAAGTTTTCTAGGTCAAGTCTCTTATTAAATTGTGGGATTTAAAAAGAATAAAATAGTCCAAAGTATGTTTCTGTTACATTTTTTAAAAATAATGTAATTTAGTAATGTAGTTTAATACTTTCATTTACCGTTAAATTTTCATCAACAACCAGAGGCAGTTGCCTCCTACCGAGAGGATTCGATGGACGGTAAACATCCACCAGTTTCGGTAGCTTTTCTTTGTTATTCATATCACCCAGTATTTAATTCGATTTTACTCTTAATGACTTGTTTAAATAAGAGTTCTTTCTTATTTTTATAAAATAAATAACGTAACACTTTAATACATGACATGTACTGCCATTTGCAATTTGACGAAACAGTTGTATATTTGACAGTAGAATACTGTCAAAACACTGTCAATTTTCAATATTTCTATTGTTGTTATTTGATAATAGATGGCGAATTATTTTGCTAGTTAAATTAACTCTTGTTATGAACGGTTGGTTCACGTTCAAATTTAGGTACGGAGGGAACATTCCTAATTCTTTTTCTGGGTGAGTAGTAAAATAATAATTTTTGGTACGCCAGTGGCGTGCATATTTTAAAATTATTTTGGCATATACAAGGTGTTTAATATTAAAATGCCAAACCGAACAAACATTTTTTTTAAATGGAACAGCCTATATATTTTTAGATTTTTGAATTAAGGGTACTATTCTGAACAATTTAATATAGCACTTAATATATTTAAATTTACAGGTGGCGACGTAGGGTTGTTGCAAGTTTTCTATGAAAAAGGTCGTTACTTCGCATTATTGTAGCTCTCCATTTAAATGAGATATAACTTCCATTTTCTCATAAGATAAATTAAAAATATGTCTTTATTCAAGAAAATATAACGATTTAACAAAAAGTTGCATTTGCTATATAGGTAGTAATATATATCGTAATTTAATTTCAAAATTTTAAATGGAACACCCTGTATATTATCATGTCGCCTTAAAGAGCTCCTTTTCAGCTTTCTAACAATACCATATACTTGGTGGGCTTAAATAAAATTTATTTTTCTAACTGTAACGGCGGTATAGCAGGATATAACAGAACAGATAACCGTATTAGTAAATGTTAGTAATATTCACTATCCTTCTCATTTCACAGAACTAATGTACAAAATTAAATTAATCTTGTGAAAACAAATATTAATTCACGGTACATTAACCTTTATCAAAAAGGTGTAAATATTTCATGGTTCACAATTTTCTGAACGGTATCTAATAATTCGACTTTTGTTAGAGCGAAATCGCATTTGGCTAGTGAAGTGACTATTCTACAATTTTTAGTTAAAACAGGATTTGGACCCATACGTTGCAACAGTTCGGGAATTCTTCCCATACGGTGAACTTGTACACCATATTTTCGCCAAATTTCTATTTGTATTTGAACCTGATTTGATTTCATCCAATGCTTTTTTTAACATTTCTTCGGAATATTTTCAAAAAGACTTTTAAGTTTTCTTAGTGTTGATTTTTTATAATAAAAAACGAGGAAAATCCATCAAACAGATTCAAAACCCACAGGTTCAGAAATAAACATGTATCTCGGCAAAACCAGAAATCGGACATAAATTAAACCCGCCAACTGAGACATACAACTATTATTTAACTTGATTATAATGACAAAATTGAAATTTTTGACAATGATCAACATTTACAAAAAGTTAGACAAAGGACAGTTGAAATTGCCAGTACTTCAACACTAGATAATCAACTTTTTTATTTACCTACTCGCTGGACACTGAATTTTATCATTAAAATAAGGCTTTAATAGAATTTATGACAACTATACAACCTTTTTACAATATAAGTACAAATGCAAAAATTTCAGGCAGTAATTAATTTAAGCACAATTTAGTGACTTACATTGTGCACATATGCCTAAACTTTTTTAGAACCAAATGTAGCAATGCTTTCTTAACAAATTTTTGAACGCAATTAATTGTTTAGAAAAATAGGGCAGATATTCATATGTTTTGTCTTTGTCTTATATATTATAACAAAGAGTATTTCCACGAAATTTCATTAGGAATATCGAAGAAATTGATCATCCGACCATTGGAGGTGCCCGGATGGGCTTACTAGCGGAGTCACCCCTGTATGAAAAATTATTTAAATATGATTTGATGAAGTTTCCATTTTCCATGTTACCTAACACTACTCTGCACACTAAAGCCACTCCCAGTGCCTATTTAAAGTACATTAATAAAGAAAATCAGAAATTTCGTTAGATCATATTTAAATAATTTGAGTTAACTATTTATATGTTATATAACATGATGTAAACAGTTAAAAAAGCTAATAGATATAAAATAATGTGAGTAGCTGGTGTTTTTGTCACAATCTAGAAATGTTATTTAAAATTTACGAGGATAATTCCTCGTTTTCGTAAAAGTTTTACTCCTTTGCACAAAATGTAGATGGTGTCTCACTTATAAGCAATTATAATTATTATTTAGTCAGTCATTATTGAGATATATTGAAATACAAATAAGTGTATAAATAGTTACATCATTTATTATACATACCCGTTATATAAAGTAATTCATTGCATACAGATAATTTTCATTCATTGGGTTTATTATATTAATGCAGACTACGTCGTTATATTAATATTAACACCAAATACTAATGAAATAATGTTTAAAGTTGTAAATGTATTGAGAAGAGACAAAATGATATATTTCAGAGTAAAATGTTTCATTTCGTTGATTCAATTCCAGTCCAGAAACCATGCAACTGGTACATAGGATTGACAACATAGTCCCAAACTGTTTAGTTAATGAAGGATGATTAACTCTAGTCAATTGTGGTTAATCAATATAGTTGCCTTTTTCAAGTTCCATAGTATGCACAATGGCGTCGAACAAATATTCAAAATTTAAACACACTAAATAATTTTATAATGTAGTAAACTATTTTATATTTTCGTGAATAAATTTTAGCAATAACAACTTAAACAATATATAAATACATCAAAATAACTAAGAGAATGATACACTGAAAAAATAATTAGATATACATATATTATTTAATTCTTATATTAAAAAATGTTAACAATGAGTTGTAAAAATTATTTATGCAGTCACAGAAGTTATATCAAAAAGATCACTAGCTCCTTCAGTTTCCAGAAGACCAAACGAATAGTCCGTATTCAAAGGCAGTGGACTCAATCGCAGAAATGGATCTGAAACTACAAAGCAAACCTACCTTTAGCAATTCAAATAAGTTTGTAAATAAACTTGGAGGCATTAACTATTCTTCCTCAAACACATTTATGCATTGTTTGACTCATGACGGTCATTTTTGACAGGTCATTGGAATGTGCCTAATTAATCAAAAAATAAAAACTCGCAATTATATGTTAAATGCCCATGTCTTAGCATGTCAGATGATATTAACAGTTTGCGATAGCATCTATAAAGTAAATAGTGCCACTAGTTGGGCTAAATTTGTACTAATTTTATTTGTTTGCTTTTTCTGCAATGTCTACTTATACAACGTAATGTCAAAGTCTGTATACACAGTGCTTAGGATCGTTTCTAGAAGATACAATAACTCCGTGTTGGAACAAACCCAAAATGACATAAACTTTTTATATTTTCAAAATTGTGTTTACTAAATACCTTAGTTGATACTAAAATACATAGATTGATAAACATTATCTTAATATTTGTTTTGTCACGGAAAGGTTTATGTACATCAAGTTCGTGTATTACAATATTAACCAAAATAATCCACAATTTACAGAACTTTTCCAATAGTGGGAAAACCGGCAGTAACCAAAAAATATGTGGACAAGGACAGTAAAGAATCATCATTGGTTGGGTATTTAGTTTATAATTCTTGAGAACATTGTATGTAACAAATACTTGCTGGGAGAGAAATGATTCCACTGTCACCACTTCTTGTCACTTAGTCAAGAAACAGTAAGAGGGTTGACAGCACACTATCTATTACACTTCATAACTGTAGACCATTGAAATACAAAATTGGCAAGCTCAATTCCAATGTTCATACTGACAAGTCTAGATTTTTTTGTTAGTGATTTTATGTTTAGTATTTACAATATAATATAAAAATTCACATATATTCATGTACTCTGTAGACATTCAATTTTGGTACAAATATTGGAAAAGTTTAAAACAATAATTTATTATTGCTAAATTTTTTTAGAGCTTTGAATTTATTATCAATACAGAATAATGTAGGTATTTTATATTATGGTATACCTATGTATAATATATTTAAATGGAGCCAGTTACATATTTTATTACTATTGCTACAAGGAAATTTTGCAAGTTTGTACTTACACTGTGAATTCAGATCAGTTTCAGAGTTATCATTAGATACACTCCCAGACACTTTCCTAAATAATATTTCGGCAGCTACAAGTTCTGGATCTTCCTCAGAATTAATAATAAATCGTCGCTTCCGTTCAGGTTCCTCAGACTCTTTTTTTATCTAAAAATAATGGTGTGAGTCGAGTTTCTATTTTTATCAATAATAGAAACTAAAACACTCAAGGAACAAGATAAGATTAAGAGGGTAAAGAAAAATTGGAAATGGACTGACTAACTAAAATTATAAAATTAGCAAAGATCTAAATAGCCCTTTTTAAAACTTACAGTATATGGTCTCTTCCTATTAACTTTACCATTCTCCGTGTCAGATGCTTCAGTTAATAAGTTGGCAACTATAGATGTGCCTGATGATTTAATTTTTAATTGGTAAGTATCTTCCGAATTCTAAAAACATAGATTTTTAGGAATATCTATTAAAGCTGGGACTCTCAACTTACATGGTATTTTACATTGGTATTATTTATAGGGGTATTGATAACAATAACTGTATCGGCATTATCATAACAATTTGAGAGGTCCTCATTAGTTACATATAAATATTTTTTGGTGTCTAGATCTTCCGTAGTATTTCGTATACTTTGTTCTATCCACAACCGATGCAAATCTAATTCATTTTCATATTCACTTAACTTCGATAATTCCCTCTTCAATTGAGCTACTTTTAATGAAAATTCCTGCGTATTGGCCCCTGGTAAACAGTCTTTGTAAGTGTAGGGTCTAAAAGAAACATGATTAAAGACTATAATTTGAAGTATCCAAATTCAAAGCAACTTACTTCCATTGAATACTGTTTTTACTCTTTTTTTCTATCAAACCAATACCTTCTAATACATTAGTTATATCATATATCCTACGTTTTTGTCTAACAGCTAATAAATCTGCTGCCTACAAAAAAATGTTTTTTATTTCAATTAGTTACTAGTTTATCAGTTTTATCACGTTATGATACTTGCCAATTTTAAATCTAGGACACCACCAGTGGATTTTTGCAATAAATTTACAAATTTTGTAGTTAAAAGTCCCAAGGATTTTTCAAACCTACTTTGTTGATTTTCACCCATACCTAGTTTCATAGTTAAACAACTTGATAATTTGAAAACATCGTCAAGTCAATAGTCTAAAGCCAAACTAAAACCCACAACCACAAAACAGAAAAAGACCCACAACTAAAAACCACAAAATATATACGGCTAACTAAAAACTGAAAAATTGCGTTTTCAACACATTGACAAGCAGAATTCACAATGACTGCAATACCAACACCAACGCAACAATAATTAACTTGTTCTCGGAATACTAGATGGCACAGTGGATGGAACTTGGTAAACAAAGAAACATGGAACAAACCATGGTAAAACGTGTAAAACGTAAATCCAACCACGCGATTCTTGCTAAGCAATACGCTACCTACTGACGGCACGCACAACTAACGCATGTGGTATTGGTTCAGTTTTGCGCTGTGGTTTTGCGTATGTATGTCTATTGTGAATTTTGAAATATCCGTAGTTATATTAGTTAATTGCCTTGATTAGATGTGAATCATTATATTGTTGTGAGCGTCATTGTTCCTCTTGTACAAAGAAAAACCCCGAGATTAGTTTCATACTTTTCCAAAAGCGGGAAAATCTGGAGCTATCGCGGAAACTATAACTTGAGCATTACAAAGTTACAGGAGACAAGTATGGATAAAGAAGTTAAAGAACGCAGCGTAGAGAGTGTGCTCTTTACCTTTCTCTAAGGATGACTATTTCCATAAAGGTATGTATGCCGTATGCCCAATAAAGAATTCGACATATTTTGAGGTTAAGTTTCATTTTCAGATTGAACGCTCGAAAAATACTGAAATCTATTTTAATTTTATATCACTACTTACCCCTTTCAAAATAGTTTTACAAGCTTTTTACCCGGTTAAAGTTCTCGAGAACAAATCTTTGATGAATAAAATTTCAAACGTCAGTGTCAGTGAACGTAGGTTAGTATAGGTTACTGCCATTTTGGCGCTTCGATCTTAAAATGAATCGCGGATCTATCAATTTCTTTGGGAAGTCTGTCAGCCTCAAGGATTTTTAAAAATGACTCAAAAAGATGACTGCACCATTGAAATGAACTGAATCTGTTCATTTCAATGGACTGCACATACTGCCCAGGCCCATGGTCCAGTCATGCGCATTAGTGACCGTTTTGGATAGTTTTATACGCACAGGTCCGGATTATTATTTTTTTAAAAGTCTAAAGGATGGCCTATAACAAAAAGTTATGTTGGCAGCTTATTGAACTGCTTTAAACAAATATGAAGTAAAGTCTTAAAATATCAGTTCTAATAAACAAGATGGAATAAGTAGGTTACTTTTCTTTCTCCGTAGGAAACCTGAAGAAACTGAGAAATGGATTTTTCTCAGAATTTCGTTTACAAATGAAACAGTATTTTGGAGCCATGTTACACACAATACAAAACACTTATTAAAATCACAAACACAAACGCCTAGAAAAATTAAACTGACACAAGCGTATGCGAATTAGCTGTAAACATAGATAGCGGAATACCTGTAAAGGAAACGTGCGCCCACAGAATACGTCGGCCCATTCTTCCCCTTCCACATCTCACCAGCGCGGATACTACCCAGGAGCAGGCATGCACGTTAAAAACTTTTGTACAAAAAATTTAAAGAGTGAAATTACTGTATATATATTTTTATACTTGTGCTATTAGTGTGCTTATGACAATTTTTATTTGTTTATGTCAACTTGTAATTGTAGTGTTTTTTTTGGCAAACTTTAAAAGTTTAATTACCTTGGTACTACATTTTGAATTTCTTGTTCTTATTTTACAGGTGGTGTCATTTAGGGTTGGTGTCATGTTATCCCAAAAGAAATTATGATGAATCGACGAACATTATAGGTATATCATACATACAGTGGACGAATAAAAAAAGTTAAGAGACATTATCTACATTATAAAACATGTTTAATAACTAAATTTATTTATTATAAAATATGAAATAATGTATTATTTGAATTTACTACAGTTTCCTCATAGCCTCTAATCCAATTCTCTTTTTATTCACTTCTATAGTTATAACCTTAGCTTCTACTCTATCTCCAATTTGTAAACTACATCCATTTAATTTACTATTATGAATCAGTCCATCAGTTCCCACACCAATATCAATAAAACTTCCAAAATGTGTCACATTTTTAACTCGACCAGTAACAACTGTTCCTGCATATATGCTATGAATGCTAGTTAACCCCTTTCTGAATAAAGGCACTTCTGAAACTTCACATCTTAAATCATAATTTAATGGTTTAACTAAAGTTTCTACTATAAGGTTAATAGTTTCCTCACTACATCCTAATTCTTGTCTTAAATCGGAGGTATTGAGGTTCTTCGACTTTACAGTATCTATAAAATAAGTTTGGCCAATATCTTCAGGCTTAAGCTGCATCTTCTTAATTATCTTATTGGCAACATCATATGATTCAGGGTGAATGTAGGTACAATCCAACTTAGTGGTCTTAGGTTTTGTATAAAAATCTGTGGCTTCTTTAACACTGGTTGGTCCAACTCTTAAAAAACCTGCACACTGTTCAAATATTCTGGCTCCTATGCCAGGAACATTTGTTAACTGCTTACGGCTAAGAAATGGGCCATTTTTTACTCGATATTCAATAATATTTGAAGCCCGCTTCTCTGATAACCCAGCAATTCGTCTAAAAATAGTGAAAGTAAACATTTTATAAAAATTGCCGATAGGAATAACCTGATTCTTCATAAAAATATTTATTTAGTAAAAAAATAAATTTTAAAAAGTTTGAAAGCAATTTGACAAAACTGCAAATAAGTGTACTTAAATACAAAATGTCGGAAAAAACTATCCTGCAAGCAAAAATTGCCCCAAGAGAACTTACAAGTTCGAAAAGTAGTTATTTTCAAAATTTTCTTTTAAGTAATAAAATAATTTCATCTATTCTGACAATAGATAACTGCTCTAATGGTACCTAACATAGCAGGTCGATATCTGTATGTAGACAATACTATTGGAGACGCAGTAGTTAAACAGACAGACCAATAATCACAATTAAAAGTGAACTGTACACAAAAATAACAGTAACATATTTACTATAGACAAAAATAACTTTTGAATAAATAAATATAAAAAGTGTGTATTTTGAAACCTACCTCAATAAACATTGTGAAGCAGTATTTAAGTCCACACCTACAAAACTAACACATTCTGACACCACTTCATTTAGAGTTTCATCTAATTGCTTCTTTTTGAGGTCATGTTGATACATACCGACACCAAGATGTTGGGGTTCTACTTTTACTAATTCTGCTAAAGGGTCTTGAATTCTCCGGGCCAAAGAAACTAAAACAATTTTTAAAACTACACATTCCATATCTACCAAGTGAATATGAAAATGTTAAAAATATTTCCTACCTGCGCTAATAATATTAGTATCTAAATTTTGAAATTCTTTTTTTGCTTCCGGACTACATGAATAAATTGAGGCACCATCTTCGTTAACTATTGTATAGCAGACATCTAATGGATAAAACACTTTTTCTTCTATTAAAGAAGTCAACCATTGTTCAGTTTCTCTACAAGCTGTACCATTTCCTAATGCTATCAAAGTGCAGCTGAAAAGAATTGTATAAACAAAAAAATTGTTTCAAGTAGCTAGTAAAGTTCTTGACACAATTAACCAATTGCAAGAAAATTTCCCAAGTATTTATTCATTTCAGATTCCTGGTATTAATTATCTTAGGTTCCCAAGAATAAAACCTCTTGTCAGTAGTTCACAAATATGAAATGAATAAATATTCTCATAGTTATGCTGCTATAATAAGCAGCATATTTATTTAATTGCCTGGAATAAATTATATTATATATTCATTTAGGGATACCCATACCCGTTAATAACCCGATATAACCATTAATTACCTGTTACCCGTTATTTACCTATTACGCGATATCAACTCATAGCTTATGAACTGCTCCAATGTTGACAACACTGCCAACGGAAAACCGCAAAAAAACAAGTTGTCATATGAGTCACACAGACTCATATGAGAGGGTGCTCTTATCTCTAGGTGCTTAGAGAGTTATCGGGTATTTAACGGGTTATCGGTACTAAAATGGTAACCGGGTAGTGAGTTGTTATTGAGTACCCGTTGGCATGCATATATATATAAATATACAAGGTGTCCCACTGAACTCTTCTCACCATTAGGATTTTGTAAACCGTAAGGGATACGAATTTGGTCAAATAACAAGTTGCCCTACATAAAGACCTTGTTAAGCATATTTCTAAAATTTGAACAAACTGTCTAGATTTTGAGGTTTTAAAAAAATTTTCTTTTTTGTTTGAATAGTTGTTCCCTTCTTTAAAGAACTGTCCGATTCGGAATGTGGCCCTACAGAAGACACTTACATTTCAGATCATTTGATAAGGGAGAAGTTATTCACCAAAAAAGAAACCGAGCATTTTTCTTTGTTTTTAAATATTCAAAATCTAGACAGCTTCTTCGAATTTTGAAAGTATAATAATTGACATGGTCATTGTGTGGGTCAACTTTTGTGTCATCTGATCAAATTCATATCTGAGATCGATACAGTGGTGAGAAGAGTCAAGTTGGACACTTTATAATACAATGTTTTTAAACTGATTGCCTCATTTCATCCACTACACACAACATTGGCACTTACTCGTATTCTTGCAACATATTTTTTAATACATGTTCAGCATTTTCTGTTTTTTCCTTCTTATGAGGATAAATAACATTGTGAGATAGAAGAGAGCCCGTTGGCGACACTAAGGCTAGCTTGCAACCATTAGAGTACCCAGGGTCAATAGCTAATATTGGTTTCCCTTTTAATGGAGCGGATAGCAACAAATGCTTTAAATTGGTGCTAAAAACTTCAAATGATGCTTTTTCAGCTTTATGTTTAAGCTCGGCACGAATTTCTCTAATAATTAGCGGCTGAACTGAAACAAAATAATAAGCATGTATTTCCAATTCAACTAATTTGTTGTAAGAGTATGCACTATAACACGATAATCTTCTGGATTAAGTTAACCTTACGAGTAACTTACAAGACTGGAGTGTCAACTTTGCAATGGTCGCTGAAACTTCTGATAATTCCTTCACCAGAATATTAAGAATCTCCCTCAGTCAAGTGAAATACTTGTTATATCTGCCCATTAAAAACAATGCAGAAATATAAAATTTCACTGTTACTACATACTACCGATGCACATTTTACCTAGAATACCATGTGCGCGCTATCGGCAATGTTGAAAAATAGTTTGTGGCTTTCTGTCATTATACTATTTTTAAAACCTTAAACAATAATCTTATGTGAATGTCTATAGAGAAAAAAAACATACTTTAAGAAGTAAATGCTCATGATCAGTTTATCCCAAGATGCTACAGACCTCACAGAAGTATACTTTTATTTTTAAGTAAGGTGTCAAATTTACGAATGATAAGTTTTACGATGGGAGTGCAGACTATTTTAGAAACTACTATAAGAAAAAATGTATTTCCAAATTAATGTTTTTTAAGGTAAATTCAATTATGTTAAGATGTTTATGTTAAGATGTTGCCATTTTTCTATCTACAGTAGTTTATGAGCTACCCTAGGTATATTAAAGGTTAGTAAAATAGAGTTAAACAAGTGGGGGTTTGTGAAATTTTTTGGTAGATCTGAATTTAATTTTAAATTTCAATACTTGTTCATGTTGTTAAGTTACTTAAAAAAAAACGTGACTGAAAACAAATTTGGTGGCAAGAATTCTATAGAATTATGTGGAAGACTAAGACGATTTATTGAAACTTTAACATAATATACAGGGTGTCCCAAAATTAATGCGCAATATTTTACCAGTGTGTTATGGTTAAAAAGGGGACTTTCACTTCATATAAGCATGAGTCAAAAAATGCTTCTTTAAAATTTCAAAATCAATTTTATATCAAAACGGTGATAAACGGGAAAAATATGTAAAAATATTAAATTATTCAGTAAAATATTATTTTTTCATACTAACCCAATCTGGTATAAGAATCCTTTACAGCTTCATCTATAATATTTTTTCGATAGGGATCAAAACTTCCTTTTTTCAACCATTTATTACAGCAAAATTGTGAAAATTTATGGAAAATGTAATCTGGTGCAACAATTTTCACTGTTAAAATTTTTTGATTTTCTCCCCTATTAATTGCTAGAATCTTTATAAAAATTAACTGATTAGATGCACCTCTTGATTATATAATGCATACCTGATGTGGTTTTACATATTTTATTGGTATTTGGAAGTCAAAATAATTCTCAAATTTTGTCTCATCAATTGGTTTGCCCGTTGTATTTTTCTTATTTGATGTTTTAGACTTAGATTCTGATTTGGCTTGCGACTTCTTTGTTTCAAGCATGAAGTTTACATTTGCTCTCCTAAAAATTGTAATTGTTCACACAAAGGTTGTGTTTAGATTAAATAAGTAGTTACCATCTACTTAAGGAGTTACCGGTGAAAATTGTCAAGCAGTAATAAAATTGATCTTTTATGTACAGGGTTCATTTTCTAATATTTTTCTTTTTAAGAGTGACAAGATTCCAATAAAAATAATATTACCAAAATACATACTGTTTTGCACCATTTAAAATTACATATTCTTCAATGCTTAAATATATTAAATAGGTATAATTTTTGTTTTACTGTTTACTATGTTTATGGCAAATAGCGGTTTTTAAATAATTAAAAACAGTAATTAGATAGGAATATTTGTCTTTTATAATATAAAAGTATAAGGTAACTATAAAGTAAGGTTTGAGGTATTCTAATAGATGACTACCTATTGGAATACCTTAGAGCTTACTTTGATTTAAAAAATGAAAATTTATAAGGGTTTTCACTCCGATCAAATATTTGGTCGGATGGTTTTCAAGTATGCATTCTTTAAATAAAATATTGATGTCCACGTGGCCACGTGCCATTTACCATTATATTAGAAGTTGCCTCGAAGTTGTTCTTTAAATGGGATACCCTGTATTATTTAGACTTTTGAATTCTACACTTCATTTTAGGGGACCTTTCATTAGGCTTTCCTATGTCTAACTCAAATGTCTTGTACGATATTTCAATATTTTTCTAAAAGCTAATTATTTCATTGTGCATGTTATGACTGCCTATTTCTTATATCGTGCAAGCTAAAATTGGTGGTATTTGGAAGTGAGGTTGGTGAATACTTATAATTTGTAGAGGTGCACATTAAGAATATTCATTTTATACAGAGTGATAACAATTTTATGTTAAATTTGATAAATTTCAAACCCCTAGATGTTATTTTTTTCGTTGAGTTGAAGGACATAAAAATATGTAATGAATCATAACTGTTCAATATGACCAGCATCAACTATTAAAGACTTGTGTATTCTGCAGATAACATCATCACACACACACACACACACACACACACACCAGATGTACATTTTAGTTATCAAAATGCCGAAGGCTTTTAGTAACGAGAGTAGAGTATTTTTTTTAGGCGATGATGTGCATTGGGTGCATTTTTGAGAATAGTATAGGTACTCGAAAACCCTGTTAGTGTTCAAATGTTCACTTTTTAAATTAATTAGAATATGAGATATTCTAATCGATGGTGCGACATTGTAAATGGAAACCATATCTGGGATTTAGTTCTAATTATTTTTAAAAATACTCACAACTTCCTTAAATATGACAACATGTCACTATCAGTAGCAATTACGTATGCAATAATATGTATAACTCCTTTTTCAACATATTCTTTCTTACTAAGCTCTGTCCTCTCAAGATCAACATAAGAGTTTAAGTTAACTTTTATATTGTGTAATATATTCATTGCAGGTTCCTCCAAACCTAACTCCTTAGCTCGTTCAGCAAGTGTTCTTTTTCCACCAGGTTTGAATGGTGCATACTAAAATTAATCATAAGTATTCATTTTCAATGATAGGATATTTTATAGGTATTTAGGTATTTAGAACTTACAATTATTTCCAATTCTTCCAGGGATTTAACTGATTTCATAGTTTTTTCTAAGTATGGGTTCAACTGACCTAGTTTATTTATTGCATTTATTGATGTATTTATCTTTGCCTTCAGCTGGCAAATTTGATCAAATGCATCTTTAACTTCTCGCAATAATTCAGGAGACATATTTCCAGTTTTATCTCTTCGATACCTAGCTATAAAAGGAATTGTGTTTCCAGTTTCAAATAAATTTATAATATTTCTTGCAATATTACAATCTAGAGTCTTTTGTTCAGCTAAAAGCTCATAGTCAGTCCACAATGGAATTACCTCCTTATTCTCAAAATTATTTCTTTTTATTTTCTGTTTCTTCGCCAAATTTCCTTTTGGTTCATCAATAATCTTCCTTTTCTAAAATAATACATACCTACTTAATAAGTAATGTTGGTAAAAAATACATAAATGCATTAGGTAAGTACTTACTTTAGTAATTTTGGAACAGCCTGGTTCCGGTTCCTCCTCAATCATTCTTAGCTGAATTTACAAGTAATTTCAATAGTTAAAGTTTCACTTGTAAAACAGTGCCAGAGGAAGGAGAAATATTAAAAAATTATAATCATAGATAAATAGTTTGATTATAATTAAGAAACTGCATGCCCACAGCAACTTTATGGGTAGGCACTTTACTTTTACTTCAAATAGGAATGCGTATAAAATATATTTTGTGATAGAGTAACCAAATAATCCTAGATTAAAAAAACAAATCATCTAGGCAAATAATAACATTTATTGATACCAAAATCATAAAATAAGAATGATAAAAATGTTAAAATGGTAAAATCATAGATAAAGAAGGAATAGTTAAAATTTAAATAAGTATGTCACTATGAGTAAATATTTTTTGATTTTTGTATGCCACCATTGCCACCATATAAACTACCATGTATGCCACCATTTATGATGCCACCATTGCCACCACCAGTGTTGCTAACCGGCTGTCAAAAGTTTCCCCAAACAGTGTAATAAATCCCTAGATTTCCCTAGCAGTGGCATAGACTTAGTGGTAGCAGACGTGGCGTTCATATTTGGTTCTTGGTTCATATTATCGGTATGAGCGTCAAGCAAGGTAGACCGCAAGGATTTTTAACTTTTAATTTTTAATTTTTAAAAATCCTTGGGTAGACCCCTAGATAAAAATACAATAGATAACTATCTTAATATTGACATTTTAAGAATTAAAACTGCGCCCTCATACGGTTTGGAAGGAAGTAGGTGTATAACTGGTTGCATCAGATATTTTCAATGAAAATGGAAGTAACTTTTAACTGGTTGCATAAGAAATATTTGCAGGATCCTTGACCTTCTCTACCAATACATTTTTTACTATGAAATCGAAATGTTACAAATAAAATAAAAATATGAGACATTATATATATTTATCACGAATTTATAACACTTTTACATTGATGTAATCTAAAACTTACGTTGCGAAAATTATCAAATTATTAAGGTTATAAAGTAATTGTGTTTCCAAAAAATAATAAGTACAATCTTTTCTTGCAGCACCTCTTCTGAAACGTCTATCATCATGCACCTTCTTGCATCTTTTCTTTCAAACCTAAAACATAATAATCTAATAACTGAACACTAATTACTAAAACTGATTATTACATTACCTGTATTATTACATCTCCCCAGAATATTCTTCCAGAATGATAATAATGGACTAAAGTTTGTCAGCTACTGAGGAAACAAATCAAACAGACCAGTTATGGTACATTTTTTTTCATAGGAAATTCTTTAAAAAACTGCGGCGAAAACTTCAATGTTTGAATGTCAAGTTATATTTCAACGAAAAAGACGCGGCAAAATGGCGACGGAAAGTAAATATTTTAGACTACTAGATGTGTACGATTTTGTTTATCTAATTAGTTACAGCACCATCTATCGGTTTGGAAGAAACTAAAAATGCATCTCGGGCGTGTTCTATGTAAGAAAAACATCTATTTCTTTTCATTTAGGGGTAGACCGCGGTTAGTACCATAGAGTTAGTACTTGGATGGGTGAGCATGCAGGGTATCGGCGGTGCTGGCCCGCATCCTCTAGTGGCCTGTACGTCGGTGAATCACAGAAGCTATGCAAATTTAGGCGAGATTTGCGTAGAAGACGTACCTACTTACCATCCCTTGGATAGGATGTAAAGCCGGAGATCCCTTGTCTATGAAATGATAGGCAAGTGAAAGATCCCTACCCTGCTATAAAAAGTAGGGTTTCGGCAAAATTTACAGGTTGGGGGTTGCTTGTCTCTTGGCGTCGGTGATTGGTCTTAGTCGCGGAAATAGGCCGACGTTAAATAAACGAAAAAAAAAAGGATATTTCACAGATACTTCATATAAATAAAATATTCTTTCTCCAACAATTTGGTGTCTCATTCGTTCTTTTTAGTACTTTCTTGATGCATATCTAGTTGTAGGTAGGTTGATGAGGTTATAAAATTAAGAAGGAAAAATACTCATTTGATTAGATAAACTTTATTATACCTATATAAATTTATAATTTTTAACATTTATTTCCAAGTTAATGAAAACATTGCTTGTTCATTAATTTTAAATGTGCTTCTGTGGGATGAAAGCTATTAGAGTCTTTCATTTTATTTTGTCTTAAAATACTGCATATTGCATTTAAAACCTCAGAACTTAACTTATTTCTTTTCTTTGTTTTTATATCACAATTGAGAATACCCACTCTCTCTGCATCCGCATTAGAATGGGGAAGAGAGAAGAGATAATATCATATACACGAGATCTGTTAAGATTTTGAATTCAAATTTACAATCCATTGTTTGCTTTTTTGATAGGTACCTCTAAAAAAAAAATTCTTTTGTATTACTAAGTAATTGAACTTCTATTGGTCTTTTATCAGGGTATAATACTACTTTGGGTAAAATAAGTATGAAACACTTAAGGGTCCATTCTCTGTAGATTTGACAGGCATGAATGTTGGGTCGGATTGAGAGGATGGGTGGCCGATGGGTGGAGACTTATATATTCCAACTATCGAATTATTAAGATTTCGGAGGTGCACGTAAAGCCGAAGTAAAAAGGCACATGGAAATAAAGTTAGCCCTCATTGCAAGGGTACCGGATTTGTCTTATAATTGCAACAAAATTTCTTTTTAGTGTTATAAATTATATATCACCGGAAAGATCAAAAGATAAACTAGATCCCTATAATAGCAAGTTTTTGTTTAATACATGTATTTTAGAGAAAATAATTTTTGAAAATACGCTATTTTAGTACAAGATTGATTGCCTGGAATTTTAAAAATAAAAAGAAATACCAAAAATTACTACTATAGGGACTTAGATTATAAAGTCTTATCTTTCAATACTTTTTTACTAAAAGTCGCTATCTTTTATAGTTTTTTATAATTAGACACGAGACGAACGCCGATTTAGGGCTTATTTAGTCCTAGTGAATGGACTCTTAAATAATGCATTGTTATAAATATGCAACAATATAAAATTCTAAGCATACCTATTTCTTATATCATTTTGTAAATTCTTTGGCAGCTCTGCAATGTAATGGTTACATTCCGATCACAAATAAATTTTTTCTAATGGAAGAAAATTATGATGTTAGTTTTTCGCGTTGAGCAGAACATTTTTCGACTGAAAGAGAGCATTCAGAGTATTAAAAAAATTTAAAACATACTTCATAAACAATAAATAATTTTTTGTAACATTGCTGGAAAACTGCCGATGAATAAATTTAGACTGTTTAGCTTTCCAAAATTTCCCGCATCTCTAAAACTCTGTGCTGTAATGATAACCATCTGGTATTAGAAACCTTCAACAATCTTTTCTTTTCAACATTAAAAAATGATCAAGTACTTACTGGTAATCGTCGGTGGTCCAGATTGTGTCAATCGCTTAATCCAGAGGTCATCGGTTGGGAGGTCATATCCGGACAGTATTTACCTAATTAAATTGTTTACCCGTATATTCAGGCTTGTTCGCAGGAGTGGGTTGGCAACCATCCTGGGGCCTGATTCTCGATTCCTGAGAATAGCCTAGAATGACGTAGGCGTATATTTCTTTATAGCAAGAAAACTGTCAAACTTCGTCATATTGACGTTATTTTCTCATACGAATCTTTTCTCTCGACTCGAGAATCGGGTCCCTAGCGTTCAACGTCAGCTTGGTATCAATGTGAGAGATTAGCACCGGTTGATGTTTGACTATCCCCTTAAATGAGGTTGTTGAGTCATTCCAGAGGCGCAAATGCTGCTTACCGAACAATAATATGCCGCCCCCTCTTCCACACACCTCTCAGACTTCTGGGCTAAGATTATTATTATTATTATTATTATTATTATTATTATTATTATTATTATTATTATTATTATTATTGTTTCGCTCATATTTAACAAGAAGGCAACAGTATGTCAGCATTGGCAGTCAAAATTCGGCATTGCTTCCTACCACTGGAGGTGTTCCTCAAGGGTCTGTACTGGGACCGGTGCTCTTTTTAATTTACATTAATGACCTACCGGTCAATATTACAAGGAGTACCTGTGTTCTTTTTGCTGACGACACGACTCTTTTAACTCCAGGGAGTTGTGAAGTGGGCAGGGACAGTCTCAATAATGCGACAACATGGTTTTCAGCTAACAAACTAAAATTAAATATGTCAAAAACACAACAGATTACCTTTACATCTGATAAAAATTGCGCTAAGTCCGCCCCTGGAAAATTACTGGGAATGACATTAGATCCTTCTTTAAATTGGGCAGCGCATATTGACTGTCTCTGCTCAAAGCTTGCAATACAGATTTTTGTCATGAGACAGCTGCGATCTTCTGTAGACAACAACGTTATGCGAACGATATATTTCTCGTTGTTCCACAGTCGCATGATGTACGGGGTAGGTTTGTGGGGAAATAGCAGTTCATCGCATAGACCGTTTATATTACAGAAGGCCGCCGCTCGTCTAGTGGCTAATGTGCCAAACTATACTCACAGTAGAGACATTTTCAGGAACTACAGGATCTTACCCCTTCCATGTCTGTATTTGCTGGAGTCGCTTTGCTTAGTACATGAATATAAGTCTAATTTACCAACCCATTCGAGTGTTCATGATCATGACACTAGGCACGGTGGTGATCTTATAGTTCCGTTTTCACGAATAAATATTACTAAGAACCATAAACTTAGAATAGATCTATATAATCCATATGTTAATTTTTTTAAGCAAGAGAAACTGAAATTGATGTCTCTGAAAACCTTCCACTTTTTCACAAAAAAATTTTTATTAACGAATTGTTTTTTTAATATCAAGGAGTTTTCTTCTTTTACTTGTCCTTAGGTATGACTGCTAATGTACTGTTATGTATGTAAAAGTCAATAAAACTCTATTCTATTCTATTCTATTCTATTCTATTATTATTATTATTATTATTATTATTATTATTATTATTATTATTATTATTATTGTATTGTAATATATATTGTCAATAAAACATCTATCTATCTATCTATTATTATTATTATTATTATTAGTTTTTTACGCATAATGTACTTTATATTTTTCTTGTAGACGAGCTAATAACAAGTCGAACAAGAAATTATTTCTGGTTTAGAAACGATCTTACTAGGTATACAGGGTGAGTTAGTTTATACTAGCAGGACTCTGGCATTCGATAGAGCATCTTATTTTAAGTTAAGTTTGTCATATAAACATATGTAGGGAATCGCTTCGATTTTGAGATACAGGGTGTCAAACTTTTGGATTTTTTTAGTATTTTCCACACAGCTCCTACAGTTTTTAAGATAATTTATTCAAATTTTTACGGTAGATTACCTATGATGGTTCACAAGTTTTGATACCTATGATTACCTATGATGTTGACGAAGTCCTACTAGTATAAACTGACTCACCCTGTATATCGCATATATGGCTTGTTTTTGTGAAGGGTATATTATTAATATTTAGTCCAACTTTCACCTCATTAAAATAATAAATACAATGTTTATCATCAATATTTCGATTTAGAAACCATTTTTACCTACCACATGAAAGCTAAACTATACGTTTAATTTAATCACCGCATCAGGTTGAGGCTCCGATTGCAAGACTACTATTCTTATTATTATTAAAATTTAATATTACTATCAACATTATTATTATTATTATTAGGTACTTATTATTATTTTTTGTGAAATCCGGTCGACCGGTTCCCTGGATCCGATTCTCAGGGTCGGGTGCTGGTGGTTAGTAGCTATTCCCCACGTCCGTGGGGTAAATAACTACTGTTCCGGGAATCATGTCCCTGTGTAGACGTAATGAACCCAGAATGACCGCCTTCAGTACCTATTCTTCCGGCTAGAAGATCTGCTGAATTTCGGCATGCCGGTATGACCTTCAGTTCTAAAAGCAGTGTATCTCCTGCTCCACTGAGAACTCTTATAATTACTAGGTTCCACAAAGCTTTACAGTCTGTTCTGGATGGAGTCTGCGGAGTTCGAAGAGATGGTCTCGATATTTCGTCCGTTTCTCCTTCTCTTTCAAGACGATGTTGGTCTCGGCAGGAGCCGAGAACTCGATGACAAACACTGTCTTGAGTTGGTGGTCGAGGAAGACTACATCAGGTTATTGGCTCGAATCTGCCTGAGCGTGGGAAATGAGTAGTTCCAATAAACTCGGCACTTAATTGTTATTGCTTTTATTGTTATTATTGTTGTTGGATTGTTTTACCTAATTCAACGATAGTTCACTATAAAAAGTAGGTACTGATAATAATTTTATTTTTTGTACTTAATTTTAATAAAAAATATTAATTATATAACATCCATTAAATGCTGAAAGTTTTATATTGCCTTTGAACTCAGTTTCTATGGTCCTATGAGCATTTTACAAATTTGACTGACATACCACTGACAGAAAATAAAGGGGCAATCCAACTGATCGATATGTAATTGACCTCTTTAGAATGATTTAAATTTCAAGCTAATAACAGTTATATAAAAACGTGCATTTCTGCCAACTGGCGCATTCGCCAAAATGTAGAAACACATTAAAGAAACGAAAAACGTCTTTTCAACATAAAACAACGAGGTTGTGACAAGTGACATTATTAGTTTAAACAGCTCTCAATTAATGCATCATGGCAGTACATTAACCCGTGAATTGTGCACTTGGTGTTTTTAAGTGCTGGTGTAAGTTTTATTGAATTTAGGTATACCCACACACAGGCTGTGGCGCGAAAACCTTTCGTTAGATGTAAATATATTTGAATTCTGAAAATTTGTATACTGGGGTTAGTCGACATTTGCAGTTCAATGAAAATGTTGACATCGATGTAGTACTTCCGGTTACACCGGAAGTAGACAACAATTTCTTTATTTCAACTGGAATGCTATATTTTTTAGTTCATTATCAAATTCTACATTAAATTTTAGGTTAACTTTCATAAGCAATGCCTATACCGAAATTCAAACATTTTCGTTATAGTTTCGTTGAGTTATTTCGAATTTTTCGAAAATTTTGCTGGAATATTCAAATGTTGTATGTGTGTTCTCTTAAACAAGCCAGAATGTCCGCCATTGGAAATAATTACTGTGAATTGTACAGGGTGTTTAATATTAAGAGACAAATTCAAATGGAAATAACTCGCTTATTGTAAATGGAGCACCGTGTTTAATGTTGCTATTCAATTAGGTAACAATCCTATTAAACACAGTGTAAAGTCGTTGCCTTTGTACGTACCTAATATATTTATAAAATATACGTTACCAAAGAAAACGATATCGAATCGATTGCTCAAGTATGCATCTGAACAACAAACTACATCACAAAATATAGTTTATATGTCAAGAATCACAGACAGATGTCAAAAAAACTTCCTGCTATTTTTTTAAAAGAAATATATGAAAAAGATCAAAAGTTTTTCACTGTTTATGATACTTATACTCCAAATTATAATCGCAAGTATTCCTAACTGAAACAAATTCTTTAATAATAATTTTTTTCAGGTCCGGCTGTCACTGAAAAATTTTATTCCAGGCATGATAACCAAACTGGAGGGGAATATCCTGATATGGTAGAGAAGATTAAAGCAGCAAAAGACCTGGGACCAAAAGAAAAATATAAATGGCCTGAAACCACCAATCAATGGTTTTTATTAATATCATTTAAACTTACAACCAATATCTACTAATGTCATTTTTAGCTATGGCTGGTACTCTGATGCTCATGTGGACATAGATAGAAATGATTACAGATTATATTTTCCACAAAAATGCAGTGAAATGGTAAAGCACCAAATTAAATTAACGCAAGGTAGATTTGGAAAATAAACTAATAAGTATAAATAAATTACAACTAAAATATAAATAAAATTCGCATGGAGGCTGTTTCGGATTTCATTTTCCCTTCTAAATATAGTTTCAGCATACTTTGTTCTTTAATTTGTTGGTGTTATTAATGTGTATTGGAAGAAGAGCACAAAATTAATAATAAAAGGCCATGGAAGATTGCAGAACAAATTGTCAATTTACTTATGTATGATTTACATAGTTTTAACAATGTAAATTTAACTATTTACATTCATGGGTGAAGTTAGATCATCCGACCTGACGGGGAAACCATAATTAATCTGTGACCATAATATGAAAAGACGTATATATATTTTGTTCATGTATGTATCAAGGTAAGGTAAGTATATTTTTACCCTAGCTACAATAAATCCATACATATTAAAAGTAAAAGAAAAAAGCTAATTCAAAAATATGGTTCTATTCAATAGGTTCTCAAATTTTCCGTTGTTGACTGAGCTAATCCTTCTTTAAATTCGTCAACTGCTGAGTCACTGCTTCTTAATATATTCTTCAAGACGTACATCTTATTTTTTTTTTGGAGTTTTTAAGAACGTATACAGGGTGATTGATTAAGACCGGCCACCGGCTGTATATGGAAAACTATTGGTCCTATAGGTTCGGGAAAACAATTATCATAATAAAAGTGGCCATAAAAATTTCATTAAAAATATTTTTATCTTCCGTAAATCTCCGCAAGTGGGCGCAACTGACCATGTAATTTTTAAAATTGACTTTAAATGAAAAAATGCCTTATTAACCTGGATATATTTTTTATCAGTTTTAATCGTTAGTCCATTCTCTAAAACTTGTTTAGTGACATTTTTTATTTCCTCGATAAATAAAGGGGTGGGAGAAGTTTCTGTTATTAATTTGAAAAAATACTGTATTTTCGGATCGCTTTAACGGATTTTCTTGCAATTGGGTTTGTTTAAAAGAGAATACCTTACAGATTTAATAAATGTTTTAGTGATTGCAAAAAGTTGGTTTATAAAAGTACAAAATGGCGATATGTTGAAACCTAACATATTTCTTAATTTTTCTTGGAAATTTTAAATCGAACGATATACTTTTTTCCCCGTCATTATAACCAACATTTAGTTAAAATAATACTGGTCAAAACCGCATCTCGATATCTCAAACCGTTTAGGAAATATTTAGATTTTCGTATTGTATTTAAAGAAGGAAAATACATTTTCATTTACCCCTGTATCATTTAGAAACAAAACGTAAATTTATTTGCTGTTATAGTAATTTGATATTTACATAAACCCTTCACACTTTATCCAGGCTTAGGAAGAGTTAAATAAAAAAAAGGATTCCCCCGGCGGTTATCGAACTCTCAACCATTTGCACATGCACGCAATGAATAAATGGTTGCGTAGGCGAAAAGTATGATTTTTTATCAATCTAATTAATATTTTCATCCTCAAAAGTTCCTCTATAATGATGACCAATGTTAGTCATGAAATTCAAAATAAGAAATAATGCCAGGTCATTAATACAGGTCATAACATTAATGACAGGTCTATTATAGTTTAGTTTCTCTTTGTCAGAAAATTTAAAATTGTTGTAAAATTGTCACCAAATAGACTATGACCTATTACTGAATCTGAAGTAAACATTATAAATGTTTTTGGCTTACATCGATATAGATTCACATTTAAGTATTAGAGATATTTCAAGGGATTTAAAACATATTATTGTGTCTATAAAATATATAAAAAAAACTAAAATGCACCCTTACCACATTGTGGCAAGGGTCATCAAGCATTAAACTAACGGGATTTTGATCTTAGATTGAATTTTTGTCATTGGCTTAAAGGTTTCCTCACCGAAGATGCTACGTTTCTGTCAAAAATCTTATGGACCGACGAAACAACTTTTAGTAGCAACGGGAAAGTAAATTTGCACAACATGAAATATTGGTCAGTAACTAAACCTCATTGGTTAAGGGACGTCTATCACCAGAATAGGTGGAGTGTAAATGTGTGGTGCGATATTTTAAACAGACGGGCCATTTTTTTCGATGGTCATATTAACGGGGACCTAGAGTTCCTGAACACCGATTTGCCACTTTTATTAGAGGAGGTGCCTATTGCTGAGAGAATGAACATCTGGTACCAACATGATGGATGTCCAGCTCATTTTTCCCAGAACGTCCGAAATTATCTTGACGATATGTTTCCAGATAAATGGATTGGCAGAGGAAGTCTTTTTCCGTGGCCTCCAAGGTCCCCAGACTTCACTTGTTTAGATTTTTATCCATGGGGCAAAATAAAACACGTGGTTTTCAAAAATCGCCCCACAACACCGGAAGATATGAAACAAAGAATTTGTGTGGCTATAAGAAATGTATCAGCTGCCGAAATTCAAGCCGTGTTACAATCTACGAGAGAAAAACTTAATTTGTGCATCGTCACTGATGGTAAACATTCTGAACATCTTTAATTGTTGCTTTTTTGTCCTCATAGACGCTGGCAAATTTGTGTAGTTATTGTTATACCTTATTGCTTTTCGTTTAACTTTGTTATTGCTGTTTGGCCCATTGGCCTTTAAACATGCTCCAATTATTATTTCACGTACTGTTTAACCAGTCCTAAGCCTGGATAAAGTGTGAAGAGAGGCCGGTTTTTGTAAAATAATATCTAATTACTAAAACAGCAAATAAATACACGTTTTGTTTCGAAATGATACGGGGGTAAATGAAAATGTATTCTCCTTCTTTAGGTACAATACGAAAATCTAAATATTTCCTAAACGGTTTGAGATATCGAGATGCGGTTTTGACCAGTGCTATTTTAACTAAATGTTGGTTATAATGACGTGGAAAAAAGTATATCGTTCCATTTAAAATTTCCAAGAAAAATTAAGAAATAGGTTAGGTTTCAACATATCGCCATTTTGTACCTTTATTAACTAAATTTTTGCAATCACTAAAACATTTATTAAATCTGTAAGGTATTCTCTTTTAAACAAACCCAATTGCAAGAAAATTCGTTTAAGCGATCCGAAAATACAGCATTTTTTCAAATGAATAACAAAAACTTCTCCCACCCCTTTATTTATCGAGGAAATAAAAAATGTCACTGAACAAGTTTTAGGGAATGGACTAATGATTAAAACTGATAAAAAATATATCCAGGTTAATAAGCATTATTTCATTTAAAGTCAATTTTAAAAATTACATGGTCAGTTGCGCCCTCTTGAGGAGATTTACGGAAGATAAAAATATTTTTAATGAAATTTTCATGGCCACTTTTATTATGATAATTGTTTTCCCGAACCTGTAGGACCAATAGTTTGCCATATACAGCCGGTGGCTGGCTTTAATCAATCACCCTGCATAAGACCTGTGTCATTTTTCTTGGCCAAGTCTTCTATCTCTAACCACAATCCTGCAAAACCATTTTCCTCACGTTTTTGCTCCAATAGAAATTAAAGAAAAGAAAATACAAAATACAAGCAAGGTGCAATACAGGGTCAAACAGGTAACGCGCTTACATACGCCTACTATATATCTACTAAAGTGTTTGGCCAAAATTATAAAGAAGTTATCGATATGTTGTCGACATGTAAGCGCGCATGCTTCAGTTTTCGACCTTGACCCTACCTTGACGTTTCGATGTTTACCAATCACCATAAAATACACCAATTACATTGCAATCATTGCATCTCGTATAGAGTCCATGAATTTATAGTCAAGATCGCTGGCAGTAGCATATAGCATAGATTAATTACCCAGGGCAGTAGGTAGGGAGCGCCATAGCCGAGCGGTTAAAGACGCAAGTTTTTAATCCTTCTCTACGATTGACGGCGGTCCGAATCTCACCGCCGTTTAACTTTTTCTAATTGCTCCTATATTAAATCTGTGTGCATAAAACTGGTAGCATTCTTAATATGCAATTAGTACTGCAATATCACTGTATAAATGGCTAACAACTTACTGTTCACAATAATTAATAACGTTTTCCAGGTTTCCCTTGTTCTCATACTAAATGGTAGTTAAAGTTATAACATCGAAAGTCGTTCCTGGCTCCAAGCTCCTGACTTCCGGGCTCATCATCAAGATGGAAATGAGGGATAGACATATTATTATTATATTGTGGTAAGGCAGTGGCGGCTGGTGAAATTTGGGAATGGGGGCCACAGGGGACAAAAATGCGCCGCAGGCGAAAATTTTGCATTTTTCAAGGTCAAACACCTTAAAATTAAAAATTAGAAATTCGTAGAGCAAAAATATTTGCTTGAAGAAATAGGTTTCGTTAGGCAAATATCCCCTTTTTTGATGCGATTGACAGAAATATGGAAAAATTATTTAAAATAATATTTAAATCGGTTCAAAAAAAGTATACATGTCAGAAAAATGGCAGGCGAAACTTCTGTTTTCTGCTAGACCAGAAAAAACACAGATAAAAAAAATAAATAATAAAACCCATTTAAGTACTTAACCCAAACCCATAACAAATCGGTGTGCTTACCTTACAATCTGCAACCACCCGCTCGACCATCGAAAACTAAACTTAGTAACTTTTAAAATGAAACTCCATTCTTCTTGACTTATCATTTGCAAAATGTTCGATAACTTGTTCGTTAAAATCAGTCATAGTATTTACTAAATTTTTCTCGATGGAAAGCATTGCTAGAGCACATAACCTTTCTTGTGACATCGTGTTTCTTAAAAATGTCTTTATTCGCTTAAGTGTTGAGAAGCAGCGTTCACTTTCGACTGTAGTCATAGGAATTGAGCAGAATATAGTTAATAGTTCAACCGATTCCGAAAACGTCGTAAGTAAATTATTTTTATTTAACATTTGTAATAAAGCAACCGTACCACTATGTTGTATGAAATCATCTCTAGAATACATTATATAGGTACAGCTCATTTTTTTAATTTTATAATGTTGATCTTTGGAAATAAGGCACACACTGTTTTAATATGTTCCAGAGGAAAAATCATTCTATACCTAGTGGTTAAATTTCTCCTTTTCAGACAAATTGGCTATAGTTAAAAAATCAGTAAATTGAAATCTCTCACGTACGTTCATTAATATGATGCGGTATTCCCATCTCTAGTACTCTGTACCGTCTGGTCGACGGGGCAGCGCCCATTCAATGACGTAACAGAACGCATTAGAAAAGACGCGCTAGAAAAATAGAAGCTGTGTATCCTTTTCCTGCG
Source organism: Pogonocherus hispidulus (assembly GCA_963924545.1). NCBI lineage: Eukaryota > Metazoa > Arthropoda > Insecta > Coleoptera > Cerambycidae > Pogonocherus > Pogonocherus hispidulus. The sequence goes on from OZ004696.1 coordinate 20,773,168, forward strand.
CATGCAAATAGAAAAGAAAAAAGAACAGGCACACATTCACAAGTCTTATGTGCTTACGCATAGGGCACGTGCCCTTGTGCCCATTATGACTAGCCGCCACTGGGTAGGGGACAGCATATTCAATTTCTATACGTAATTATTTTCTCTGGTAACTCTCGTACTTATGAGTCACTCTATAATTTTGACTAAACACTTCCATCAAATTTGGTGTACAGTTTTTTCAAACACATTCCAGAGGCTTGATTTATACAGGATATCCTAAATAAAGAGAGGTTTACTTACCACAACATGTTTTTAAATTGAATACATTGTATTTCAACATATTAGATAGAACTTGTCTCACGAGATATAGGGCTTGATAGATAGGTATAGCTTCAATAGGGATGGAGATACAAGACGTATAAAAGAGTGTGACATAAGCATTATGTAATGTCTGTAACTTATTTGTCATGATTCATAGTTTCTTTTGGGATTAGGTACCCCATCTGTAAAGTAACAAAAAGCAGGAAACCAGAAGCATACAAATTAAATATTCAAAGTTTGCCTGGATACTTCACTTTGAATATTTAATTTGTATGCATCTGTTCCTGCTTTTTGTTATTTTGTTCCTTTTCCTATTGTGTCAATTCACAGTTGATTTTACAATTAATCTTGCTTCAGACAGTTGTATACTGTATAAATACAAAAGATATATCTAGTTAGTATGTGACTGAAGCTACGATTATGGAGTGGTACATACACCTAGTTCGTAGAGGATTTTATTATTTATGGCATGAATTGCGGAGTATGGATTGACATAACACCTGTAGACTTCTTTCTCTGGATCCATGTGAAAAGCAAAGGTTACGCCAATACTACTCAGAAAATTCAATATCTAAAGGCTAAAATTATACACGTAATTGGTGAGATGGAATTATTGTCTTTATCTATGGATTTATATCAAAATGTTGTGAAAAATTTGAACAAATGTTGCCATGCCATGCTAGAGGAATCGGGGAGAGCATTTATGTGATATTATCTTCCATATATTTAAGCGCCATATTTAACTCCAACTTTTTTCAAATAATTTTTGTATATTTTTAGCAGTCAAATCCAATTCTTACTTTTTTACATCCCTTATAAATAAGTTAGGGTTACCTGTACTATACCTGCTGCACTATATCTGGGTACCAGGTGCAGTTACTGGGTACACTATGCACATTTCAGTGGTACACTAAACAAGAAATTCATGCTTCACAAGTTTTAAAAAACCTGCCTGTGTGAGAAAAGTGCTACAGAATGCGTCAGCTGAAAATGATAAACACAGCTACCTAGCACTGACACTGACAGTTTACGTTTCATATAAATCATGTGTTACAGTCCAAAATATTTTTCCAGAACATTTTTTTGAATGCAAAGAATACTTAAAATTCTTAGAACATGCTGCCAAATTTCCCCGATAAGTTGCTTAAGGAAAGATTTATACATGAAGAAAGGTATATTACCGTATATGATCAATTCAGACCAAATTATGACCGTGAGTAAAAATGTACGCTTTATTTTATGTTTTTAAACATTATGTATACGCAGATGTAACTCTTACTCCCAAATTTTATTCAAAACACGAAGGATGTATTTCTGAACCTAATACCGAACACTATGAAAAATTGGCAGCAAAATATCGACTGCCAAAGGATAAACAAATGTGGCCCGAAACCTCAAACCAATGGTTTTGATTAAAACCACTTGGAATTAGCGTATAATTTATTATTTTGTAGGTACGGGTGGTTTATTACACCATTTGCGAAAGAAAACAGAAATGATGAGAGGCTATATTTTCCACTTAAAACGAGTGAAATGACAAAACATGTATTGAAAATGTTTCAGGACAGGGCTAGTCGACGTAAATAAATCACACGTCTATACAAAAGATCGTTTTATTTCAATAATACAATATATAATATAAAAGGCACTAGGACGAATACAAATTAAATTAACATTATCATATTAATCACTTACAAATAAATAATTTAATAGACTAAAACTACGGTTTATTGGCATCATTTCTGCCTTTACGTTTATAGACTTTCTTATTCCTACAACAATTTACAATAAACGCAAGGCATGCTATTGCGAAAAAGATAAAATAGAATACGACCATAGCCAATGCAGTATTGCCATAGTCGAAAACGTACCCATCCGACATCAAATAACTGTAATTAACAAGTACACTGGTACCATTTGGGGGTGGGCAAGGTAACTGTACAATAATATCTTGATGTTGAATCTAAAAATGTAAAAAACTGGGTTTACAATAATTCTAAATGCAATTCTATTCAATTAAAATGGAACACCTAAACCTTTAGTCAAGTTGAGAGAATTTACTGAACATATGCGTTCTTCCCTGTACTGACGAATAGTTTCCGCGAATGTTTTCGAAATTGAGCATTAACCATATTTTACGGAATTAAAATTAGGGTAAAGGGAGGTTAGATGGACAAGGAGGATAGACGGACCATCGGTAATATTTTGCAATTTAAGACACCACCGCAACATTTGACAGGCGTATCTTTTGCGTTTCGATCAGTTCACCTTGATACAGTCGCGATCACGTGGTTTCCAGCATTTATGTGGAAGTTTTTTAAGAAAAATAGATTTTGCCTTAGTGAAAATTGTATTTAAAGATATACATTTCTATTTTTAACAAACTTAGGTAAGTATAATATTTTTTTTTTGTTAATGAAACTGTAAGTATATGCATTAATGTCTTATAGAACCTAAAATATTAAAACTTTTTTTTAACCGTTTAGTTGTTACCGAGTGGTCCGTCTACCCTCCCATTTGAGGATAGATGAACCAATATTGGGGAGGAGAGTCGGACCAATAACTTTTTGTTTTAGTACAATGCTTAATAAGTAAATATTTAAAAGACATGTTCCTGAACGAGGATATTGAACCTCTCAAGCGTTAAATGATGCCGTAAATGAATACAGAAATGGCGAAATTGGCGGCAATGAAGCCGCTACAGCATTTGGAATACCCAAAACTACATTTAAGTGCAAGCAAGACCTGAATCTTTCCAACCAAGTACCTCTGGTATACAAAACCAACAAACCACTCCTAAGAAATCAACAGCTAGGTACTGAAGATATAGCTCCTGGAAAAGCTCTGGATGAACCGCATACCCGTCGTATCTATAGCTGTAAAAAGAGTTCTTAAAAAAATATCAGGAGTTATTACCTCACCGGAATTTATTTAAAAAAAGGCACAATGCAAGAAAAAAGCTGGCCCCAATTTGGCAGTGAAAGCGGTAAATAGACATCTGGCCATGTCACATTAGATGACTATTCTAGGACGGATGAACATTTCAGCGATTTAGAAAATAAGAGTGTTGGCTGCAGTGAAGATTATCGTTTAACGAAAAAGAAAGACGATTGGTCACAATGCCTTTTGTGCAAGCGCTGGTTGCACGAGAGCTGCACAAGTAACCTTTGCCAGAAGTGTGGAAAGGTAGCTTCTAGAAAAAAGGAAAAGTAGCGTGGTCCATCTCTCCTACCTACTATGGTCCGTCTCACCTCCATAGGGTAGGATAGATGGACCGTTGACAAGTCTGAGAATTATTCATTTTTTAGTTTTAATGATAAATATTTCTTTCTTTCTAAGTGTTCCAAAAAGAGTACCAAAGCTTAGTTATTTTATGTACCAATTTACAGATTTTTACTTTGATTAATGAAGAAATTATCTTAATTTTTATAAATGGTGGTCCATCTCTCCTCCCTTTACCCTACTTTTTTCAAAACCTGTTAAAACCTGTGAAATTTCTAGAATTTAGGTTTTGTTTCTTATCTTTTTAACGATATATCCTTAACCATATCGTTTTTCAGATATTGATTTATACCTATCTACAATGGAGAGAGGTAGTAAACCTTTTTAACAAAAAATGTCTTTTCCAACCATAATTGATCCATTCAACATAAATATTATTTTTAAACTGAACTCAGTGATATGCTGTTCAAATCTGCCACTATTGCCCAGTGGAGGCTCGTGTTTTTGTACAGTGGTAGTGCCAAACCTAAACAAATAGTTGTTACGCAAAAAATAACAATTTTTACTTTTTCAATGAAAACTGAAAATAACGGGTTAAGCAGAATGAAGTATGTATTTTCTATGTACTGGTATTCATTAATTGTTAAACTTTAATCAAAAACTGAAACAAAATGTTCTTAAGTAAACATGGCAATTTATGTTTGTAGCGGCGAGATACAGTGAAATACACTGCAGTGCCCTCTTTGGGTCTTTGCTACTACCTGTCTGACAATTATTGTCTAATTGACAGACAGATAACGATCTGCAGGAAGCAGATGCCATTACAGCGACCTCTATTGTCTTTGAGGAAGACAATCCTACTTAATTATTGGAAGGAGATGCCGAAAACAACTACTCCACGGATAATATGCCCCGACTGGCGTTGCATTACATGGAGATGTTGATGTAATGTAACGCCAGTCGGGGCATATTGCCCGTGGAGTAGTTGTTTTCGGCATCTCCTTCCAATAAATATGGCAATTTATTTTCTGAATATCACATCAGTCAAATGACCTCCGCCTCGCTGCTGGTACTCTAGCCAAGTCCAACACAAAAATTTCACTCGCTGCAACATTGTTAATCTCGGTTCGAATATTATGCTTCAGTTGTTCCAAAGTTCGAGGTCGATTAGCGAATACTTTTGACTTTAGATAGCCCCATAAGAAAAAATCACAAGCTGACAGATCCGGTGACCGTGCAGGCCACGCGACATCCCCAAATTTTGAAATGACTCGGCCAGGAAACATTCTTCGCAGAATTGCCATAGGCTGCCTAGCAGTGTGGGAAGTGGCTCCGTCCTGTTGAAACCATAGTCTTCGGAAGTCTACATCTTCGTTATGAAGTTGTTCAAAATTTTGCAATACAAGTTGATATCGTTGCGATGTCACCATAACAGTCAATCCATTTTCTTCAAAAAAGAACGGGCCAAAAATTCCAAATGCGGTTACTGCACCCCGCACAGTAACTTTTTCGTTATGAAGCGGTACTTCGTGAAGTTGCTGAGGATTTTCCTTCGTCCAGTAACGAAAGTTTTGTTTGTTAACGAAACCCTTCAGGTGAAAATGAGCTTTGTCTGACATCAGCAAGTAGTCGCTGATATTCGGGTTTTCAGCAACTATCCTTTGGAAACGCTCGCAAAAGGCAAGGCGTGTACCAATATCTCGAGGCAAAATTCTTTGTACGATTTGAATTTTGTAGGGATGGAAGTGTAGGTCTTTTAGAATGCGGCGAAAATTTCGAAATATTAAGCGCTATTGCTTGTCGTTTAGCCGATCGTTTAGGACTTTGTTGCATAGCTGCTCTTAACCCTTTCAGCATGTTTCGGTGTTCTCACAGAGCGAGCTCTTCCTTTTGGTTTTTGTATGGCGGCTGAAGCAGTGTCGGTCTGGATACGTATGTATGGATCTCGTCGATTTAAGTGAAAATGACGGCGAAATAGACGGTGTCTGGTTACAATAGAATCGTTATTCTTGAAATAAGCTTCAACAGCAAAAAAAAACGTTGCATATTGGGCCAAGGCTCCATTTTTACTAGTAAACTGACGTTTCTCGCAAACAGTTTGGCAACTGTTTTAAATTGCCATGTATCGGGAAGACATGGCGATTTGATTTGAATTTAAATCTTTTTACATTATTGAATAAATCCAGTTCAAAAATGGATACGTCATGTTGCCTAACCCTGTATTACAAAATTAAAGAAGTCTTGTTCTCCTGCTGAATATACATCATATAATACAAATTACTTAATAGCCCTTATATAAATTACCAATGAATTTTCCGCCAAAACTATTACAATTTTATCCCGGTCGGTTAATTCTAACCGAAAATATACAGTGTGAAAATGTGACCAAAATTTCAGGTGTTCCTTGAATTTTGCACAGCAGTTTATTTCGAACTTCTGGTTCACACAAGACGAGGTAAATTATCTTTAGATTTTGATCAATGTACTGTATAATTGAAATACAGAACACAGTTCGGCGACGTACCATAAATGAAACGAACAATATTTAATATTTCTCATATCATGATATGATATAATTCTCAATTTCAAATGCTGTATGTATACGGTATTCTTTAGATAATAACAATAAAAACGCACCGATGATTGATAAAATACAAGGTTTTACTTATGTAATTTTTCAAAAGCAATTACAAAAACAAACTGTTTATAAAAAAATGCCATTATAAACTAGATTTTCACTAGTTCAACTATAATTTGATACTGATTTTTACAGTTTAATAATAGTCTATTTAAAACCAATTAAAGTACTGTAGTTTAAAATACTATTATTCTAACCTTTTGCAATTTACGTTTAAGAAACCCTCATTTATCAGTTAAATACTAATTAGAACTATAATATACGTATAATAAAAAGTACCTGCTTATTACGGCATAACGTTGTTGCTGAACTGCTCTGTATCGCTTCCGTTGATAGTTCCCGGTTTAATAAGAATGGCAGCAGCCAATAAGTTGGACTGATATATTGTAACCATTTATAGTAGTAAGGTAAGTCTTTGAAATGTAGAACGTATCCAGCCGCTAAGGAAAACGCCGATATGATAGCGGCAGAAATTATAGCTGCCAAATTTGTTAGGGGCAGCAAATATACTAGTGCTATTATAAATATTTGTATACAACTTAAGTAGATTAACATTACACCTAAAAATAAATTATAATTAATAAAATGCCATTATGCTGATATGATCTACATACCTATGTAAATATAAAACCCATCGTAATTGTACAAACTTTGCATGTAAAGTCCACTCATTGAATAACTTGGCACGATATATATTAACCAGATGAAAAGTGAGGGCAGAAGATTTATTAGACACTGAAATAAAATTAACATAGTAACAATAATGACATGTAGTGAAGCAAGTGCAATTCTTAGATGAAATAAAATCCAAAGTGTTGTAAATGTAATAACTAAAAATTCTAACTAATGCTAAACATATTTTACATACCTTTGTAAAAATATACGTTAATCTCCCATAAAGTCCATCTTTGATATCTCTCTCCACAGTCCTCCTATTCCTCCTAATTTCCGATATTGTTAAAAATAATAGTAATGGCCATGACATAACGCACATAACACTATAATGGTATCCTTGTCTATCATTTAACGTTAACTGTGAGTCTGAATTGGGCACATCCCAAAATATTGCACCAATAATTAGAGACAAGCTGGCAGACACTATTATTAATGTCAGCCAGCTCAAAAATGTGTTTGGTTGAGTATAAAACATGGCTTTCCTAAAACGAACGAAGTTGTAATAAACTCATAATCGGTGTTGGCGTAACATACGTGAACAGAACGAAACCCTGTACAAAGCAATTTGAAGTTTTGACAACCATTGGTAATGCAGATGGAGGACCAGGATCACTCATCGGCTCTTGCTTTTGCCTAAAAATCTCCGCCAGTTGTTCAATTCTTTGAGAAGACTCTAACATAGCTTCAGCAGAAAGGTCATCCAGAGTAACCAGATCAACTGTAATAAATATACATTTTTAATAGAAAAGCTTGTAAGGCACCTATACTAACAGAACTATAAGAAGTTCCACTACAGATATTAATTAGAAGATTTTAATTCAAGTACCTACCACTAAAATTGGATTAATTTTTTGTTTATTCCATTCTCAGTAATAATTAATAAAACTTAGGAATAAGAAGGAATTTGCTTACTTATTGCAAATATTTTTGTGGTATAAGTTCTATGGAGCTTCTTTATTAACGCGATGTTATCTACATAAGAAAGACTTTCTTAAAATGTGAAGAAGAATTAGATATATTGTTAAATTTGATATAAACAGATATGGTGTAATATATTTATTTACTATTTATTTTAAAGAGATGTATTACCTACATTGAATTACTCCGGCATCTTCATAGGAGTCGCCACATCCTTCATCGCGACCAGACATTGACCGATTTCGCACTTATTCTGTGCTCATCAGAGTGCCATAGGTAGCGGACTCGATGAACAATGTTGCGACATGTTTGGCTAAAGGGCATCTGGTATGTTAGTAGTTGTGAGAAACATACAGTAGTGCCCTTCTTTGGCCTTTCATACTATCGGTCAGACAATTGTCAAATTGACAGACAGATATAGCGATCTGCTTTTCCGCAGGTGCCATTACAGCAGTGACCTCTATTGTCTTTGAAAAAGGAAGACAATCCTACTTATTTATTTGAAGGAGATGCCAAAAACAACTACTACTATCGATTTGACCCCTACTAATATTTATTTACTATTTTTAGTTTTACTCTATTTTATTTTTAATGTTATTTAAACTTTTATTTTTTTATATACGAAGAGAGCGTAAGTATATTGCTGACTTACGATAATAATCCGATGGATTCTTATATGATGGGCATGGATAATCAACTAAAGCAAAGTATGGCAACATATCCCTCCTTCTTCCACTGAACATCGTCCTTCCAGCAGAAATCAACAATATCCTGGAAAGCATAGTAAAAATTTCATAGGTTGGTGGGTGCATTGTTAAGATAACTATTCTTCCTAACGCATTTCCGGCTCCACCGTTTGCCCATTGTTTTAAATATTCAACGAGGAAAAATGTATCGAAAATATCCATGCCCCTAGTGGGTTGGTCTAATACTACAATATCTGTGTCCAGCAGCAGATGACACGCTACATTCAGTCTTCTTCTTTCGGAAATTGTCATAGACGATACTCTAGTGTTTCTTACTTGTTCCAGACCCAGGTCTTCTATGAGAACATTTATCTGTAAAAAAATTTAACGTCCACATTTAAAAATAACTGGATCTGACAAAATAGAATGTTGGATGTTTTTAAAAGAACACTTTATAGTATTTAGAAATACTATAAATAATGATAGAGGTTACTTCAATGCTTTGCTTGTTAGTTCTTCTACTTAGCAGAAGTTGATAATTAAATTTACATGTATAAAATTCTTCTCTAAAAGAAACACCGACGATATCTCAATGTAGGAAGTAGGAAAACGCTGATTCAATATATTTTCTTAAATATTTGATTTTAAACATCAAGATTTTCATAAGTTTGGACCTTAAATATTTGATTTAAAGTTTTGTTTCAACAAAAATCTAATAGTATAAATAATATCTTAAGGTAATTAATAATAAATATTTTCTTTTAAAAAACTTGACGTTTCTTTGTTATATTGATTGATCTCAAATTAATATTTTGAACTACCTAACAGATAATATATCAAGAAACTTACATACGTCAGGTTGAATAATAAGGATACTCACCACCTTTTACGGTTTAAAATATTTTATAACTAAATATAACAAGTATTTATCGGGCTCAAGAGTGTATTAAAGAGATTTGAAACTCTTACCCAATTAACCACATATGGCAAAATATTACATCAACTTACTTGTTTAAATAAAATGCTCTGTATGTAAAGAAATAGCGTTCTCCTACTGTATAGAAGTTGATCTATCCTTAGCAATAAGAGAGAACTGATGAAAACCAAGATAATCTGTTGATATCACGGGTTATCAATACGTGATTATGAGTGTAGAAAGTTTTAGTTTGATACATTAGTCTTTTAGTACACTTTTATGTACCTCTCTTTTAATTTAAGAAATAATTTCAGAATAGCTTCTACCTCAATGAATTTGTGAGATAACACTCTATCGAAATAAAAGATTTGTTACTATTTTAATAATAATTTCTGTTAAAAAGTGACTGGTGTTCTAGTGTTTTTGGTTGCACTATTTTGTCTTACAAATATTTGTCAAACCCAGTTGAAATTCCCTGGAAAAAAGGGTAAGGTACATCCTTGGCCTACCCAGAATTAGACATTCATCAGTATAACTACTTTTATTAAATGTATTATCATGTTTCTAGAAAATTATTTACCCTATCCATGGCATCAATTTTGAGGTATCCTAATTTATCTGTGGGTTTTTTGAGATCGTAATGGAACCTTAGAGTCTGTATAACTGTCATGTCCTTACACAAGTGGGAGTCACTTTGCACATACGCCACTCTCGATTTTAAACTGTGTGGCCTGACATTTTGCCCATTTAAGATAACGTTTCCGATCACTGGGGCTTTTAATCCGGCCACCACGTCTAAGATTCCGGTACCCTCTTCCTCCGAAGTCGCCATTATCGCCATTATTTCACCGCCACGGATTTCGAAAGATATCTCGTTGAGAAGGAGATGCTGGTTCGATGAGAAACATGAGTAGGATGTCGGCCACACGCCTGCTCCACAAACCTGTTATTGATAAAGCATTAAATTAGATAATGGTATTCTTAAAGGGGGCTGGAACGAAGCTAACACTGACGTAGTTTTCCACATAACACCAAAACACTATACTGCATTCGACGCGCGTTTCTACAAACTCTTTAATCATCACTAGTTGATGCCAACTTGGTTGGCGAAATGCGCGTCGAGTGCATTATAGTGTTTTGGTGTTATGTGGAAAACTACGTCAGTGTTAGATTATGGTATGTGCAAAACCAATAATTCTATGTAAGTTGTAAAGTCTACATTAGTTGCGAACTTCACATTTTGTATAATTTCATAATTAGTTCATCCTTACAATCGTGCCTCACAATACAATTTACGAAATTAAGACCCTATTATAATGATTGATTATAATGATTTATCTCTTACTTGTTTTTTCTTTAATAAATACGTGTGAATGGTACATTCATATATGCATACAAATAGCTTAACTTACTTTTAAGGGTAAAATATTTTGATTTTAAAAGAATATCCCTTAGGTATTACCCAAAATAGACCCTATTTTGGACTACTTATTCAAGTGTTAATTTCTTTTATGGCAGCTTTAAACATTTTTAATATAGCTTAATCCTTGGGGTGACAAATGCATAGGTATTATAATAATCAACAAAATAATTAGTACCTAAGTACAAATAGTATGTACAGGGTGATCGAATTAACTGGAGACAAGAGTTTTTCTAGGAAACGGTCCAGCAAAACAAGATTATAAATTTTCTTCCAACATTATACATTTTTTATTATGTCGCCCCAAAGATCGCTTAATTTAGAAAATTTTTTCTATAACATTTTCTTATGTTTCCATTATTTAGAAAATTATGGGTAATTCTCTGGTGATTTTTTCTATCTCGTACTCAATTATTGCAACGACATAGTCAGCTATATAGATATTAACAGATAAAAACTTGATAATTGTTTTTCATTTTTTAATTGCATTGGATGACTACCCCAAAGCTTATAAATTATAGAGCGTCATTTAATAGGTTTATGTATTTTTAAGATGATGTCTTATTAACAAAGTAACGATATACGAATTGTCCATAACTTTCCAAATAATGGAAACATAAAAAATGTTATATAGAAAAAATATTCAAAATGAAGGGATATTTGAAGCGACATAATAAAACATGTATGTTGCTGGAAGAAAAACTTTTGAAAAGTTGCGACGCCTAGCGTCGTAATGATATTTTATGTATTTTTACCATACCTTCTTGTAAAAGTACGTAAAAATGCAGTACTTTTAAAATAATGTTCCCGCTTGTTTCTTAGAAAAACTCATTTACTAAACGCTGAAATCCAAAATTACTGTAGAATTTAAAATATCGCCAAATAAAATACATGAAATTCGAAAATACCTGTAAATGGGGATACATAAAAGCAGGCCCTGGCTCCTCATCGTGGTTCAAGTAATCAGTTCGCACAACAGATGCAGGACCTCTTCTCGATTGTGGAACTGAAAGATGACTCTCTGTTTTTGACATGGGTCGACTCATGTGACTTAAGACGCTAAAAGGAAAAATTATTTATTCTATTTTTCGCAGAATTGTATGGAAATCAGTTTGTGTAGGTATATATATCCACTGTGAGTAAAAAGTGTGGAACTACTTCAATAAAAAAATATTGTCGAATTTGTATAAAAATCTTGGGACCAGTCAACTTTTATTTTTGAAAGTGCATCTTTTTTGATAATTGCCGCTTGCTTATTGTCTTTTGTTTTCATCCTATGACGTTAATAAACCGATAATCCATATTTTTGACATCGTAGTTAAATAACCGCTGATACTGCGATTCTAGTGATATGCTACACTATATTGACGTTGATATTTTTCGAGATAATCGAGTTTAAAGTAAAAAGAAGTAATTATAATCATTGCACAATCCAAAACTACTTTTTTTCAAGGCTAGGTTTATGGTACTATCAGATCAATACTATTGTCAGTATTGTTACATGTTTTCAAATTATGAGGTAAGTTTGAAATTTTGCCTATTTCAACAAGACCCTCTATCTTTTTTGCTTTCTTGTATCTTGATATATGTAGAAAAAGTGTAAATGAGAAATTTTTAAAAGTGCTAAAATGGATTCCAGTGGAGTACTAACTATTTAAATATACCCGTAATATTATTTCTTGTTATAATCAGGAAGAAAAGTTACTTTTAAATAAGGAAAGATATAGAGGGTGCCCCATTTAAAAAAACTTACGTTTATTCCGTAGCTCAAAAACAAAAGTAGATAGAAAAAATTTTACTAATCCACCGCATTCCATTTTAGTACTTTTAAAAATTGGTCACTTACACTTTATCTATATCTCTCATAGCGTTGTTGAAATAGATAAAATTTCAAAATCACCCTGTCATTCGAAAACATGTGACAATAGAATGGATCTGATAGTACCATCTATCTAGCCTTGAAAAAGTAGGTCGAAACTGTTCAATTAATTTGTTGGTAACTTTTACACTTTTTGATTTAAGCACCTTGAATTTCCATTAAAAATTAACTGCTACAGTAATCAGTAATCTACAGTATTTTGGATACTTATATCTCCCTTATTATTAGTTATCAACTTCTATATCAATGTATTTATGAGAGGACGTGCTATTCAAACATAAAATAATATACCCATATATAGTGTTTCCGTTTAATTTTTTAAGATAGGAGCTCTCGCGGGTAAAAAGCAAATCTTAGTTACGTTTGACGTAATTACAGTATATTCACAGTATAACAGTATATTCAGTAAATTCACGTCAAGAATGCTTTTTATAAATATGTCGAGTATATTCAACGAGTATTTTAGATAATTTATAACTAATAACTATCCAAAATCGTTAATCGATAACTCCGATAATGGACTAATTCTATAAAAAAAATTATCCAATTTGTAAAAAAATTATGGGATCCGTCCACTTTTGTTTTTGAAAGTGTATATTTTTTATAATTGCCGCTTACTTATTGTCTTTTGTTCCCATCCTGTGACGCCATGATGAATGATAACCCATATTTTCGTTTGATAACCCATCTTAGTTAAATAGCCGCTGAAATTGCGATTCCAGTAGTATGCCACACTATTATATTGACATTGATATTTTTGGAGAAACCGGGTTTAAAATAAAAAGAAAATTCAAATGAAACGTATTAGCATGTATTAGTAATCATTTAATTGTCTGCTCTAACGGTCCTAATTTCATTGCGGATTTTCTCCTTCAATTCATCTATTACATTTTTGCCTATTAAAATAAATTTTACTCATTAAAAGATAAGATAGAATTAAGTGGGGTAAGATCGGGGGATCGTAAAGGCCTATCAATAGCTCCCCTCCTAACAATCCATCTGTTGGGGAAAATTTGGTCTAAGTAATTGCGGACCGCCACTGAAAAGTGTGCAGGAGCACCATCTTGTTGAACCATAAATTATTAGTTGGTAAGTCTGGATCTTCACGAATTGGGTAGAGAAAGGTCAGGGCGGGAATTAACAATAGATATTTTTCAGCGGTTAGCGACCCTGCAAAGAAAAATGGCCCAAATATTCGACCGTTAATATTCCAGTCCAAACATTTACTTTTACAGGGAACTGACTATGGGCCTCAATCATCCGATGTGGATTTTCAAAATCCCAGTATTAGCAGTTCTGCCGATTGACTGTACGGTTAAGAAAAAATGTAGCTTCGTCGGAGAATATTATCCGGTTTATAAATTCGGGATCAGTGTCACATCGATTCTTTATAGTCTCACAGAACTGCAGTCTATGATCAGGGTCATCCTCATTAAGTTCTTGTACCAAAACTAATTTATACGGATGCCATTTGTAGATACTTTTTGAAGACATAGCTACCGATTCTTGTCAAATGTTATGGTTAGCAGCCTGCTCTCATGTTGTTGTATGGGGATTTTCTTGCGCGGTCAATAAAATGTCTAATTGACCTTCCATGAGTCGAAGGTAAAAAAATTTCTGCCCTATACATTAAGAGGTATGTGGCTAAACAAACTTATTGGAGTATTTTGTATAGAATTATAATAATTTATCCGATGGGTTTAGCTTCAACAAACAAACAAACATTTCGTATTTTAAATAATAAATGTAATTTAGATATTATTTGCCTTAGGAATAAAATATACGCTCTAAATGTACATAATTCCTCCAAATTTCTGCTGCAAAGCCAAATATGTATTTACATATATCGGCCATGTACATAAGCAGATGCGTATTTCAAACAGACTGTAATTAATTATACATAACCAATATTTGCACATACGATTGATTCATCGCAATTTGGTACCATACAAATGTAACGATAAAGCGTAGTTATCTCATTATCATTAATATGTAATAATGAATGAATAAATTTCCTCAGTTTCTGTAAGAGGGCAATGAAGAAATATCCCGACGGGAGACAACCTTCACCCAGTTCTGTTCTTTTTAAGAACTATGCAGGTTCTAAATACAGTAAGTGTTGGTGGTATATTACTTTCCAAAATCTCTATATTATATTTACTATTAAAAATCTATAAACTCCTATCTTAATATTTTTTTAAGATATACAGTGCTTTTGTAAAGTGGTGGATGCACTCGTTACCTATTTGATAAATACCTAATTTTTTTTTTTAAATCGCTCGGACCCGTCTATTTGACTTCATTTTTGCCTAAGTTTACCTATATTTAATTTTTTACAGGGTGACTCAATGATGCGATATCGATATAAACTTATATTTTAAATGGGAATTTTTACATATTTGGAAATAACTAGGTTTTTGTAAACGTGGTCATATACTTAAGGTTTTATGGGTATATCTCTAATAATAAGGAATATATGCCCAAAAAGGTGGGCCATAGGAGTGATGCGTTGGAGAAAAGCTTTGTGCCTAGGAACGAATCAATATTCTCTTTCTAGCACATTGCTCTTATAGCACACTTTTTGGGCATATCTCTCTTATTATTAGGGATAGAGCCATAAAACCTATATGACTCTTATTCGTAAAAAATACTTCTTTTGAAATATATAAAAAAAATACACAGTGTCCCATTTAAAGTATTAAAGTTTATATCAATGTAGCCTGTAGTTGAGTTATCTTCTAAAAAAATAAATATATGTAAAACAAGGGAAAAAACAAAAGAAAATCGACGAATTTTTAAAAATGGAGTGTTTATAAAATAACGTATAAAGTTTTTAAATATTATAACGTAGTCATCGTAGTCTTATTTATGTATTTCTGTGTTTAGGTTTATTAAACTATAATATAGATTACTTTATTATTACCTAAATACACTGTACTAAATACATCTATATCTATCTAATCTTTATTTAGGTTACATGTGCTGCAGTTTACTTCTAGTTGAAAGCTGAAAAGTTCACTCAGAGAGGGTAGAATTTAATATTTCAACTTGGTCAAATAACTGAAGCAAGGGGTTAGATAATTTTTGCATCTGAGCGAAAACGTGCCAGGCACACAGTTACACAGTTAAAAGTATATTAGCAAAACCCAGATGCCCCATAAACTGAAATATAATACACCACTTAAAACTCGCAAATCTAATGCCTTTAGTAAAATATTTTAGTCAAGTAGAAATCTCAAGCTATCTAACACGCAACTTTATTATATAATTGAATTTTATCATTTCTTCAGAGCATGTATTAATATTGGGTAATAAAATAATGTATATTTTAGTTTTCAGAAGATGATTGAACAAACCGGTGGATTGGTTGAACATGTATTGTACACAGGGCGATTCTAAACATATGAGGAACATTTCAAGAGGCGGTTCCTTGGCCTAATTTTCTATATAAACTTATCTCTTAAAGTTCTAATAAAAAAACAAAAGAAAGTTACAAATTTCACCCCTTTCTAATATGAAGAGAATGTTGAAATAATATCTGTAAGAAGCCCTTATGTCAGTACATTATGTCCCCCAAATTTCTCTTTTGTATCCCTTTCTAAATTTGAGTTATAGGTAGTTTAATAACATATAAGTTTGAAAAAAGCATTGTTGCACGGAAAAAAGTAGATTGGCCCTTTTAGTTTAGAGAAAATATAAAAATTATACTACAACGAAACAACGAAAAATATACACTACAATATTGTTTAAGAATAATACCGTTTTTTATTTAGTTGCAAAAATATAGGGGTACCATGGTAGATATTGACTTCTACAGAATTTGTATTTTGAAATTGTATGTTATTCAAAATTTCTTACAATTTTTAAGTACTCTATTTATATTCCCAGGGTAAGCAGATAAAGGTGAAAAACATAATTTTGCAGTGGTTTTCATGTATTCTAACATAATCAACTACACATTCTTATAAATTCAAATACATAATAAAGGATCATCAAATATGCCCAATCTCAGCAGATTAGTGTGTCTTTGAGTATGAGATATAAAAGTGAAGGATTATGTATAGATATTATACGTCATAAATAATTACTTCTATATCAAAAAACAAAATAAAATATAAACCACTCACCTGTGATCCACAACATCATGATGGTGCCCGAATTCAGCAACACTATTACGTCTGGGATCTCTCAAATGGTGATGAGGATGTGAATCCATATGATGGTACGATCTATTGTACTCTGTGGCCAGTAAATTGGCTTCCGATATGCTTTTATTTCTGTTCCATTGATTGGACGGGCGAATGCCTCCTTGTTGCATTGCAGCCAGAGGTAAACCTGGACTTCCCTGTGAAAAATATAACGGATTATCGGCTGTGAATTATGCTAAAAGTAAATGTATGAGTAACGGAGCTTAAAAATTGTCTGTGAATAAGTGAACATAAGTATTGTACATTTTTGTAGGAATCTTTTACAACTATGTTCAGTCACGGTCTGATGCATATCAAATTTAGAGAATATGGAGTTCGTTCGGTATCGGTAATTATGTTTTATTGTACATATATCTACGTATTATGATGATGCAAGCCATTAACTAAATTAAATACAGAACATGAATGAAGTAAACAAATAACAGTTTTTAAATATGTATAAAGTCAAACGTGACACAGTTTTACAGCATGAATGTCAAACAGCCCTAAAATCCAATAGCGGTCGACATCTACCTATTATATTCGATCTATTAGGATCGTTCAGTGTCGGAAGGTCATTTAGTGAAAACCACCTGCAGAGTTTTGGAGGGAGCACATACTAAAAATTTGTTAATAAATAAAACTACTAAGTTATCTAGAAATATAATAGTGTGTGTTTACAATCTGGCTTGCCTTCACTTCAACCTGATAAGACATTTAAAATATCGTGCCGTGAAGCAGTGATTCAAAACATGAGGAACAGCCGAATCTGAAACATCTAGCATTCGTTTGGTATTTTACGAGATACTTAGGTACCTACTTTATGTTATAAACATAAACATCCAAGAGAGTCCATACACTTTTGTTTTCTAATTGAAAATCGCTTTTCGAACATAAATAAATAGAACATAAATAGATAATACAATTTCTTTAGGAAATTTGTTTCAAGTGGAAGATGTACCTAATATTATACACTCAGTTCCAAAAAAAGTGGCGCACCCGATTTTTTGGTTAACTTCAAGGTCCTGTAACTTTTATACTGGTAAACCGATTAGAACCATTTTTGTGTGTGTGTGTAGCTTAACTCATTGCTAATGGATTAACTAGTTAATTAATTAGTGAACTCATTAACTCATTCAAAATAATGGAGAAATTCAGCGACATGTTTTTTATAATTTTTTTGAAGCACCCTGTGCATTACACTAGTACTTGAATAAAAAATGTATACGATCCTGTTGAAATTGCTGTCCTTAATGAACATTTCGTTTTTTTGTTCATTGTTTATCTTAAAAATTGACGAAATTAGAGAATATTTACTGGAACCGTATTTATAGCAAAAAAATCACCTTTACATTACGACTGCAGCATTGATTGAAGCATTGAGTAGGCTTTGAAAAAAAAACGGTAACATCTCCAAGCAACCATATTTTAACAACATTTTGTTGACATTGTGATTGTCATCAAAACATAACGTATTTTGTGTTTGAAATCAAAATGCCTATTACACCCGAACAGAATGTAAGATTGGTTGCTTTAGTGAGTGATGGTCGTAGTATACGATACGCTGCTCGTGCAGTAAGAATTCCGGAAACAACAGCTCGTAGAGCCATTCGAAAGTACGAAGAAACTGGAAGCACAGCTCGAAAAGTGGGTTCTGGTCGTCCCCGAAAGACGTCCTGTAGAGATGATCGTTTTCTGAGGTTGCAGATTTTACGAAATCGGTCCAACACAGCTGTGAATGCACAGCAAGACCTCCGACAAGTTCGAGGTACAATAGTTAGCAAACAGACTGTTTGTAGACGGCTGCAGGAAATAAATTTGAAAGCCAGAAGACCTGCAAAAGGTCCATTATTATTAGGAGCGCACCGTGCAGCGCGAAGAAATTTTGTTCAAAATTATGGACAATGGAACAATGAAGAATGGTCTGACGTCTTATTTACTGACGAATCACGATTTTGTCTCAATATGGTAGATGGCCGAAAGCGAGTATGGCGAAGAACGGGAGAAAGGTTTAATCAAAGATTTGATTAGAGAATGTGAGAATTTTAATGGGGGCTCGGTCATGTTATGGGGTGGAATTTCTTTGAATAGACGTACACCTCTTCACATTTTTCCTATTAGGCAGCCAATGACAGCGCGAATTTATATCGATTACGTCTTACAGCAAAATGTTCGACCTCTTGCTGAGTTAGCTGGTCAACATTTTGTACTAATGCATGATAATGCCCGACCCCATGTAGCACAAATAGTGCGAGATTTTTTAGATACTGCTGGTATCACCACATTACAGTGGCCTGCTCAAAGCCCAGATATGAATCCCATCGAGCATCTATGGGACGAATTAGGACGCAGAGTACGTTCTCGCGATAGGCCTCCAGTGACTCTACAAGAAATGGCTTATGCATTATCGGCAGAATGGAAACATACCACATCAGAATGAAACATACCACAGCAGAAGATAACCAATTTAATTTCCAGTATGCCACGCAGATTAGAAACTCTTAGAGTTGCTAGAGGTGGCAACACTAGATACTAAAATTATTCATTGTCATGATTTTGTTGTGTGTTGCTGTAATGCTGTAATTATTAGGTATTAAAATATGGTTGCTTGGAGATGTTACTGTTTTTTTTTTCAATACTCAATGCTTCAATCAATGCTGCAGTCGTAACGTAAAGGTGATTTTTTTGCTATAAATACGGTTCCAGTAAATATTCTCTAATTTCGTCAATTTTTAAGATAAAACAATGAACAAAAAAAACAAAATGTTCATTAAGGACAGCAATTTCAACAGGATCGTATAGATTTTTTATTCAAGTACTAGTGTAATGCACAGGGTGTTTCAAAAAAATTATAAAAAACATGTCGCTGAATTTCTCCATTGTTTTGAATGAGTTAATGAGTTAACTAATTAATTAACTAGTTAATCCATTAGCAATGAGTTAAGCTACACACACACACACAAAAATGTTTCTAATCGGATTACCAGTATAAAAGTTACAGGACCTTGAAGTTAACCAAAAAATCGCGTGCGCCACTTTTTTTGGAACTGAGTGTATATTCCACATCTATTAGTATTGCATAATCGTTCAGATGGGTCAAAATAAATTCAGTATTATTCAAAACGCACAAAGTAACGTATTATTTTGGAAATTTCGAAACATTTTATATATTCAGTTGACACTTGCCTACCTATTAGAAAACCTACTTATATAAACTTACGAAAGACTACTAGATTAATATAGAAACAAGATACGAAAGCCTACTAGACCCCTCTAGAAAGTTTAGATACGAAATTATATATCTTTAATAGAGCATTGTATACATCTATTCGTTTTCTTAAAATGTCTTTCTTGTAAGACAAATATTTGGATGCCTGATTTGTCATAATATTGCATGTAAACACAGGTAAAGACTTAATTTCTGATACTGTAGGATGAGTCAGAATACCCCAGTGAATGGTAATCAATTATGTTCCTTGTAAACATGAATAACATTACAAACACTAATAATTGCATTAATTATGTAATGTGTCATGCAGATGACGTGCAATACTTTTTCGGGAGATAACTGGGAAGAGGTGAAAGTAGCTGCAGAACAGTAACTACAGATAACAGATTTATTACTTATGGTTAAGTCATAATATGCTCACATTCATAAATATAAAAACACAAAATTTAATACTTTTAGTCGATACGGTGTCTAATTGTTGATAAGTCAAGGGAATTATCTATAAAATTATACTGCTCCAACTGTAAAATAACTGTGTTTGCATCATGATAGAAAGAGTTAGACATTCAGAGGGGTTGACCAACACAACCGATCCCTCGTACTTTATCTGCAAACGATTGATTCACGCTCTGGTTTACAAATTCTGTTTTAAGAGGTGTTTTAGGGCTATGGTGGATTCGTTTATGTGAATGGTTTATGATACATTACAGAATACCACTCTTTAGTTGCATCTATTTCAATTTATTGATGCGGTGGAGCTTTTAATAGTACACGTTTTACAAATAGTCCAAAATACTATTTCTAAAATTATTTTAAAAACAGGGAAACATTTTGGTATGAATATGATGAAAAGATATTTTCTTGAGTTAACTCTCACTTACAGATCTCTAAAAGGCACGTTTTAGCTATTACCAATTTTTTCAGCACTATCAGCGGTGGTACATGGAGATTTTTTAATTGTTTTTTTAGTATATTACAAAAATCGACATTTCTTTGTAGTTTAGGCAGAAAATGCCATTTTAAAGTTAACCACAAAAGGCACAATTAAAAATCATATGTAACAAAATTTTATTAGTCTATGAATCCGACAGTTTTATCAAAATTTGTTCTGCAATGCAGAAATTTTCCAAAATTGATTAAAACTGAAAGACACTAATTAAAACTGTAATCCCTTCAGAAACGAAACAATTTTTTCTTTAAATCAAGCATTTTCTTTTTTAAATCACTCGAGGAAGCGTATCGTTCAGTTTTTAGATGACTTTGGCGTTTAAGATGAAGAAGATTATAACAGTACAGGGTGATTCACTTTCGAGTGTGTAACATGGGTATCTCGCTTATTATAAAAGATAGACTGTAGGTTTAAATTCGACAAAGTTGCGGAATTTTGTGCTCAATATGTTGGCGCAAAGAAATCCCCCATATCTGCTTTTGTTTTTGAGTAGGAGGCAAAAACATTGTTTTTGCCTCATACTCAAAAACAAAAGCAGATATGGGGGTTTTCTTTGCGCCAACTTATTGAGCATAAAATTCCGCAACTTTGCCGAATTTAAACCTACAGTCTATCTTTTATAATAAGCGAGATACCCTTGTTACACACTCGAAAGTGAATCACCCTGTACAGTACAGTAAGATGAAGAAGATTACAATCGTTTATGCCAGCTTCCCTGTTCGGACACAGAACGGTTTTTCTGTATACTCTCTGGTTTATTGTTTTATCTTATACCAATCTATTATGAATATCTGCTTAGAGTATGATTTACAAATTTATTTTTTCATTCGCTTCACTTCCGCGTGATAACAGGTGGTCATAAATACTAATAATTGCGTGGTAAATGAGGCATATAAACGCATATTTAAATATCCCACGAGAACAAAACATGCTCAACGATGTTTACAATAAAAGAGAAAGTAAACAAAAAGTGCCCTACCCCTTGGTGGTAGGCCTGGTGCAAATTCTGCATTCGAAAATCGGGATCGGAACGGTATTTCCGGTTATGCTTATAGTGATTTGATGTTTCATTGTCGGAACTGTCATATCCGGAGCTGCCATCCCTAGGGCCGCGGCTTCCTGGTTTCAGGCCCCTGAAAAACAAGAAGGAGGTCTCAAACCGTATTGTTTCAGTTATTTACTGCAGTTACTGGATATGTTATTGGGTTTATTGAATAGCTTATAGTACGCAGGATTTACCTCATGAAGAAATGCTTTTAAAAATAAATAAATTTTAATTCATCAGTTTTAGAAACTAATATTTGGATTTCGTTAGAAACATTTTATGTGTAACTAAATTTTCTTTCCAGAAACAAAGTCTTTCCAACTATATAGGGTGCCCATTATCTACAGTGTGGCCCATTAAGAACCAGGACACCCTTCTAAAAAATTTTTGGTAAGTGTGATTGCAATGAATGTTTTTATATACATATTAGCGTCCTAGATGTACTTGTTGAACCAATTACGATGGTCCAGCTGCTAATCCTCAGCCTACTACGATTTTTTTTCCAATCAATTTTTTCGAAAATTACTTTAGGGATTTTTTTATTAAAAAAATTGACATCGTGGCATTCTTCAGCATCACTTAAAACTCCTGTGGCCCAAATTTCTTCAATTCGTATCGAAGAATAATTCTTTTATAGAGCCT
The DNA here is from genome assembly GCA_963924545.1 of Pogonocherus hispidulus. Taxonomy (NCBI): domain Eukaryota; kingdom Metazoa; phylum Arthropoda; class Insecta; order Coleoptera; family Cerambycidae; genus Pogonocherus; species Pogonocherus hispidulus. The sequence goes on from OZ004696.1 coordinate 20,795,877, forward strand.
TAAATGTTTCAAGTTTATTGAATTTTGGTTTCGTTTAAAAGATATAGCAGGCATTGGAAACTGTAATAATTATTGTTAATCTAGAATATTGTTCCTTTACTTACTTCACAAATTAATAATAACGTTAAAACAACACTTTAAAGTAGTCCCCTATATCCCTAAATCCCTAAAGTAATTTTAAAAAAAAATTTATTGAAAAAAAATCGTAGTAGGCTGAGGATTAGTAGCTGGACCATCGTAATATGTTCAACATCTAGGATGCTAATATACAAAAAAATTCATTGGAATCGCGCTTACCAACAATTTTTTAGAAGGTAGTCCTAGTTCTTAATGGGCCACAAAAAATTGTTGGTAAGCGCGATTGCAATAATTTTTTTTGTATATAGCCTAGATGTACTTGTTGAACCTATTACGATGGTCCAGCTGCTAATCCTAAGCCTACTACGATTTTTTTTTCAATCAATTTTAAAAAAAATTACTTTAGACATTTAGGGATATAGGGGACTACTGTAAAGTGTTGTTTTAACGTTATTATTAATTTGTGAGGTAAGTAAAGGAACAATATTCTAAATTAACAATAATTATTAATGCCTGCTATAACTTTTAAACGAAACCCAAATTCAATAAACTTGAAATATTTAAGGCTCTATAAAAGAATTATTCTTCGATACAAATTGAAGAAATTTGGGCCACAGGGGTTTTAAGTGATGCTGAAGAATGCCACCATGTCAAATTTTTAATAAAAAAATCCCTAAAGTAATTTTCGAAAAAATTGATTGAAAAAAAAATCGTAGTAGGCTAAGAATTAGCAGCTGGACCATCATAATAGGTTCAACAAGTACATCCAGGAGGCTAATATATATATATATATATATATATATATATAAAAATCATTGGAATCGCACTTACCAAAAATTTTTTAGAAGGGTGTCCTGGTTCTTAATGGGCCACACTGTATATCCTTACATGGCTAACTTTGTTAGCTATATAAGATAGAGAATTATATTGAGAAAAAAAGTTATTTTTTTTTAATTGGCAACCATAGTTGGCTAGATTTTATTTGAGGACAATGTCGACAACAAAACATTTTCAACAATAACAAATAAACTTGATTTTTGAAAAACCTTAACTCATATAGGTGCGTAATCTATATGAATACGAATATATACGTATCAACAGTTTTATATGCAAATGCAGTAAAAACTGTCGCAGTGGGTAATGGTAAATTACTAGCAAATATTTTTACAAAATGTTCGTGGTACGGAAAAATAAAATCTTAATTATTTTGTCATTTCCAAATATTTTGGCAACTGTTGAAAATGCTATTATTAGTAACCGATGCAGTAAATTATGTTTAATAGTCTTGCAGCGGTTTTGAGTGGATAACACTCGCTATTTAATGTAGACATTGACTTCAAATATAAGTATTGTTGCTAAAATATACCTATGTGACATACAGAAATTTGATACAAACAGAAAAGTTGCAAATACAAGTTTAAAAACAAAAAGGATGCTATATACTTTGACTTAAGCTTTAGTGTAAGTGAATAAAAAAAGTAAAGTAAGTTTATTTTTATTTTAGACTAGACGTTTTTTACGTAAGTAATCCATTAAGAGTCCATTCACTAGGTCGAAATAAGCCCTAAATCGGCGTTCGTCTCGTGTCTAATTATAAAAAAAACTATAAAAGATAGCGACTTTTAGTAAAAAAGTATTGAAAGATAAGACTTTAATCTAAGTCCCTATAGTAGTAATTTTTGGTATTTCTTTTTATTTTTAAAATTCCAGGCAAACAATCTTGTACTAAAATAGCGTATTTTCAAAAATTATTTTCTCTAAAATACATGTATTAAACAAAAATTTGCTACTATAGGGATCTAGTTTATTTTTCGATTTTTCCGGTGATATATAATTTATAACATTAAAAAGAAATTTTGTTGCAATTATAAGACAAATCCGGTACCCTTGCAATGAGGGCTAACTTTATTTCCATGTGCCTTTTTACTTCGGCTTTACGTGCACCTCCGAAATCTTAATAATTCGATAGTTCGAATATATAAGTCTCCACCCATCGGCCACCCATCCTCTCAATCCGACCCAACATTCATGCCTGTCAAATCTACAGAGAATGGACCCTTAAGAGCATAATAGAATAATAATCTTGTCAACACTACTTATTAACTATTGCCAAATTAATAGGTACACCCAGTTTAAAAAAATATTATGACAATAAAAATTAATACTAGTTACTAAATACAGAAAACAATAGCATTGCGTAATCAAAATAATCATCTGGAGTAATGAAGGCATACGTTACCTAGTATGGGGCCTCGTAGAGGCGTTCCTAGTAAAATGCTGCGGAGTACCGGAACGATTAGAGCCATTGTGATTTGGAGGAAATACTCTCGGAAGGCCAAATTTCAAATAAGTGTACATGTTCGATCCGAGAGCTGACCTAGAATAAAAAAAAGAAAAGATAGTTGCAAGCTGCTCTTTCATTATCATTGACAGGGTTGCTTGTGTGCGCTGTACGAGGAGTATTTGCTAACAAAAATAGAAATAAAGTCCTGCTGGCTGGTACTGCTAAGTAAGGCGTGCTTTAGATCCACACACTGATTTATGGCTAGTCCAGTACAATGATACATTTTCAGATCGAGATAACTCTGCTAGGTTACTAGTATGTACAACATGTTATTTTATTGTGAAGAAATTACCTATCATAGAATGATTTATAGTAATCGTATACTAGTATATCGTATAAAGTTTTTCATCGGTATATCAATCATAGACTACAAAGGTAATGACAATTTTAAATCGATAATGGAAGTATTAATTTTTGCACGGATAGCTTTGAACTATCTGCATTCGTTTGATAGTAGTGAGTATGTATAACTTTACAGATTTTACATAGAACTGACAATTATGATTTGTCAGTACGACAGACTTTTCAAATTATATCTGATTAGCATATTTACAGTGTCAACTATTTCAACGGAATATTTTCAGTTGTAGATTTTGATTTCCTATACCAGTATTAAACTCTCTTTCAGAACAGATTTTCAAAACCAATTGGAATTATGAAATCGTGTTCCCAATTGTTTTTCAGAAAAAATATACGGAAATTGAATACGGATAAGTGTTTCCTAAGAAGTCTTATTCATATAGTAACATTTTTTTAAATGAAAAACCTCACACAACTCACCTTTCATTACCTAAAATGCTTTTTTATTAGATAGAACTTGATCAAATACAAAATCAGGACATAAAATGAAACTGTGAATATTAGAACAAAATTTGTTACTGACACCAATATAATATTTCACGATCCTCATAAGGTGCTTTAATTATTGGAGCACTGAATTTATAAATATGATGTTTTCTCAAATCAAAGCGTTTGTTATGCTCCTGCTATTTTGTATCACTGTAATTTTTTGAAGCCCTAAAGGACATCAACTCAACATAAATAATAAAAACTACAGTCCCTAACGTAACCACCTCCCCCCCTCCCATAAATTTTGAACGAGTTGATATATCGACCTAAACCAAATATAAGATGAATGGCATAAAAATACTACTTTCTACCCTTAAACGGAATTTTGGCAACAGACAGATGGCTCCAGAGTGGCTGTCGGCACATTTTTTTTTAAATAGCATAATAGGTTGTGTGGCATATCGTTTGAAAGGTACCTCAATTCTCTTCACGCCAATTCTTGAAAAATTAAAATCGAATCATCCATTTTCGAGCTTCAAGCGTTTACTTTTGATGTTATAAATATCAAATGACACTCTAAATATTTAAATGTTTTAGCCGAAGAATGTTAATTTAATGTAATCTAAAAGGTTTGCATTCTCAAAAAAAAAGCATTTATGGGTGTTAGATCGGGGGAATATGACACGGTTTAGTATGCTATTTACAAAAATATGCCAACAGCGAATACATTCACAAATGAATATCAAATACATTTTAACATATGGGGTTGAAAAGAGAATTGAAAGACCTTTCATATGAGGGGTCACTTGACACCTAAAATTTTAACATTTGTGCTGAGGGGGGAGGGGGTACATGTTGCTATGTCAAAGTTTGTAGCAAAATATGTCCCTCTTCAAGCAAAAATCGACCTGTCTCGGGATTTCTCTGGAAACAGTAACGGAGTTATTCAGGGTGGCTCGTTTTCATTGAAATGCTCTGTATGTTAAAAATGAATGCATATAATTGAAGAGCAGCTACTAATATGGAGCTTATTCTATTATGTGTAACCGCCTCAGTACGGCAGTGGGCTAGAGCATGTTGTGGAAGCATTTCTCAGTCACACTGCCTATTATGGTTTGGGTTCGATTCCCAGCTCCGGCACTGGCAATTTCGGTGGGTATGGGGTGTTAGTCTGCAACGCAGAGATGTAAACACCACCTACCCACCGATAATGCCACTGCTGCAGCAGGGGATCGAACCCAGACTATAATGTGTAACTGAGAAATGTTGCGATAACACGCTCTAGCCCATTTAAAAAAAGATGTAATAATTTCAATGTATTATTACATTAATTTGAGTAGTGATTTTATCTGAATAATGGCGAACAACAAATTTTTTTAATGTGGTGACCGAAAATGACTTCTCACAATCGATACATTACCAGGTGAACTAAAAATTGATCTGATATTACAGCTTACTTTTGTATTCCAACCTGAGTACCCTTTATTTCCTAAATACCACAATCGGCGGACATATTTACTAAGATATGCATGGTTTGGTTACCCCTCTTTTAACACCCTGTTGAAAGACCTTAGAATTTAGACAAGCTCCAAATACAAAGGTGGAGTTTATCCGGAAGAGCAATAAAGCATTGAAAGGCGCAAATAAACATCTCATACTAACATCAATACATAAAAAATCTGATGTGATATTTTCCTTATCCGATATTACATACCACTCCTCGTACAACTAAACAAAAACGTGTTGATTGTGGCGTAACACTTACTTGGGTCCATAGCGAGGATGTGATAAGATCGACTGCACTGTGGTGTCGCGCAACTGGAAGTTGCCATAAGGAAGCGGGCTCTTATCCGTCGATCCTAGAGCGCTGTCCGTGAAGTCCGAATTGAGGTTCTGTCTGAAACAAAACACGGTAATTCATAGGTAATAGCTGCGAAAGGGTCGGCTGAGCCGGATTTTTTGGTGCGATGCTTACTCCGACAGAGTTGCAATTGATTGAGTGGTAAAAGGTGGTATTGGTTTTCTTAAATATCGACGATAATGATGGCACGGCACAAATAACAAGATAGATAAAACTACAGAGTACTTGTAGTGTTACTTATTACTTGTTGTACGTACAGTACTTGTTAGTGTGAAGTGAGGAGACCTATAAGGATGCAGCTTATTTGAACAAACCTCTTTAGTTTTTATAACACACCCTTTGGTAACCTGGGATATTTTGACACCCCATTTTCATAAAAATGTATGCTCAATACTACGTGCTGTTCTTTCAGGAATTCCTTTAGGTTATCTTTAGAATAGAGGTAGTTGTAATTGTTAAAAAATAACCAGAAAAAAGGACTTTGATGTGTGCACAGATAATAACTTCATGATATCTGTTAACGCACCAAAGTACGACTCAAAGTGAGGTGGACCAACACAATCTATGGTGGTGTTGAGCGGACAGACCGAATGAAAACATTTTTCATGAAAATATTTTTCCTCAAAGGGTTACTCATAAAATAGTAATATTTAGCAACAATAAATATGAAAGTTATCAAATTATCAAAGTGCCAAAAAGGCACTCATATCAGTTTCCCTTAATAAGGAATCATATACTTTCCTGCTTTTGTAGCAAGTAGCAAAAACAGATTCTGATGATTAGCCCTATATAGTAGTTTTTGTTTATTAATTTTAATTTTTTTGTTGCTTAACAAAATTCTCATATTTTAATTTAGCTTGGGCAATACTATAAGCAAAATTTTTACGTTTTCTATAAAAAATCTTCTGCTTTTTCTGTTCAAAAAATAATAAAAAACAATTTTTGCATACTTTTCTTAATATATTTTGAGTTGTTGAAACACCCCACAACCACAGTTATGTTTTTAGAAAATACGATGCCAGTTGAGGGTTAACATGTGTTAATGTTCATAAACAAATAAGGGAACTTCACGGTGTATATTCGATGAAGAATTTTTCTACGATAATTCAATATGTTTTCACGTGACTTTATCAAGAGATGTGATGAAATTGCATAGGTAATTAACTAATGGTATAAACTAATTAACAGATTAATGTTTAACATATTTCTTAAATCAAAATTATTTACATCAGTAGCGTTTTGTAATGTAACATTGACCGATTTATCTTTTTGTTCAAATAATGTTCATAGATACGCTTTCCATTTCGTTATGAAATAAGTTCTAAATAAACATTGTTTAATATGTGAATGTTGATTATTCATATTTAACGGGTACGTACTGTATCAGCAGCAACGAATTATAAATAGTATATCAATAATTTTCAGGTATTTTTAGGTATTTCAACAAGACAAAACTATGTTTGTATATTTTCAGTTAGGATTATAAAATGTTTTACATTTTCTACATAGTAGACTACAGATAAAAGGAAAAAAGAAATAGAAACCTCGTTCAACATAATACCAATACATTCTTTTAATTTATTTTTTATTGAGATCGCCGTTAAGACAAATTTTCAGCAAATTATAAAGGTGATGGAAGATAAAACCCCAACACTATCTCTAAATGTAGCAGAATTAGTATTATTATAAACAGTAGTATATATGAAACAAAAATTAAAAAATAAACGCACAACCGCACAATTAAAAACAAGGACAATATATAGGTACATGAAAAACTGACCTTGCCCTTATTTATACCTTTCTTTATACAGTGCGGTCGTAAATAGTCCCCCCCCCCCAGCTAAGTTTCGAACCAGATAAGATAGAGACACCGGACTAAAACTGAATTAAATGGCATGAAGTATACTACTTTTTAGTACAAAATTAAAATTGCTGTTTTCAAAGATGGCGCTAGTGGCGCCATCAACTTGAAAACTTTAAATAGCAAGGGTGGTCATGTAATACCTCATTTGAAAGGTTTTTTAATTCTCTATAAAACGGTGGCTTGATTTTTAAATTTCATTGACTAGTTCCGGAGTTATTAGCGTTTGAAAGTTACATAATAAATATGGCGAATAAATTATTTTATCTCATTTTCATTTAATTTTCGCACAAGAATGTCATTAGTAAAGATTTTTAAATGGATAAATATTTTATTACTAAGCCAACCACAAATAATACGTGAAAAAATAAAAGAAATAATCAAACAAGGATTATTCGCCATATTTATCAAATAACTTTCAAACGCTAATAACTCCGGAACTAGTTAATGAAATTTAAAAATGAAGCCACCGTTTTATAGAGAATTAAAAAACCTTTCAAATGAGGTATCACATGACCACCCTTGCTATTTAAAGTTTTAAAGTTGATGGCGCCACTAGCACCAACTTTGAAAACTGCAGTTTTAATTTTGAACTAAAAAGTAGTATACTTCATGCCATTTAATTCAGTTTTAGTCCGGTGTCTCTATCTTATCTGGTTCGAAACTTAGCTGGGGGGGGGGGACTATTTACGACCGCACTGTATAGGAATTAAGCTAAAAAGTTAACTAAGAGATAAATTATTAATGAAATTATCAAATATTATGGTTCAATAAAGTTCTTAATTTTCCTCATTACCTAGAATCCTAGGTACGCAAGGGAATAAAGGAATAACTATTATTTTTAAGATATGTCGAAAACAACTACTTTGCTTGCAATATGCATCCCCCAACAATAAATTACAACGGCATATCTTCGTATGACCTCAACTTATTGTCTTTAACATATTTTTCTTTTGAATAGTATTATGTACAGGGTGGGCCGTATAAGAGTGCGTATCCCCTTATCTCAGAAACTATGTGAGATAGAAAAAAAGTTTAATATAAATGTTGTTTGCGTTAAAGATGTCGGTAATATACAGAGTGATGAACTAAACTTATCTTTTTTTAAATGGAACACCCTGTAGATTATTACATTTTTTAAAAGATCTTCAAAAGACTTGTTCAACGATATATAATATGATGGGTCTGTAGCCCACCGTTTTGGAGCTATTGACTGTTATCTTCAGGAAAAGGTTAATATTTATAGCGAGCTAGAAAAGTTACTGATTGAGGTGATAAGCTGTAATTTGGGCCAAGAAATTCTAATTTGGTCTATTTTATGAAACTTCTGTCTAATACTAAAATAAAAAAAATTGCAACAGTAATGCCAAGTTTCATGAAATTTAATTTTTCATGATTTTTTTAAATGGAACACCCTGCATTTTATTACATTTCCTGAAAGTCCTTGCAAAGACGAGTTTATTGATATATAATATCAGGGGTCTACGACACACTTATAACTTATATTTTTTTATAACTTATATTGCCATCTCTTTTAAATTTGATACAAATATTTAGAATCGTATGAATATCTGGCAGTTATCTTAAATGATATTTTCTTACATAATCTCTCAATGTTAAAGCTGGACTTTTGTGATTAAATATATAGCATTCTATTAAGCCGAGTATTAAGCCTACTTTTTCTTGCAGAGAATACATTACATACAAACATGCATAACTTATGTGTCAATTCCTGAAGAGAAACGCAGATTAATCCCAAACGGTGTGTCGTAGATCCCTGATATTATATATCAATAAACTCGTCTTTGCAAGGAATTTCAGGAAATGTATATGTATTGTAAATGGAACACCCTGTATTTTATTCAGGGTGTTCCATTTAAAAAAATCATGAAAAATTAAATTTCACGAAACTTGGCATCACTGTTGCAATTTTTTTTATTTTAGTATTAGACAGAAGTTTCATAAAATAGACCAAATTAGAATTTCTTGGTCCAAATTACAGCTTATCACCTCAATCAGTAAGTTTTCTAGCTCGCTATAAATATTAACCTTTTCCTGAAGATAACAGTCAATAGCTCCGAAACGGTGGGCTACAGACCCATCATATTATATATCGTTGAACAAGTTTTTTGAAGAGATTTTCAAAAATGTAATAATATACAGGGTGTTCCATTTAAAAAAAGATAAGTTTAGTTCATCACCCTGTATATTGAAGAGCTACAAATATAACTATATTAAAAAAATACCGACATCTTTAACGCAAACAACATTTATATAAAACTTTTTTTTCTATCTCACATAGTTTCTGAGATAAGGGGATACGCACTCTTATACGGCCCACCCTGTACATCTTTTAAATAATGAAATATTAAACAAGCTCTATATTACATTAAAAATGATTATTTTTGGTCACATACTTTTTGTATTGAATTTTAATTTTTTTTTTTTTTATATATATAGAAAATACCCCTTGAAGGTTATTTTGCTGCTATTACAATCTGATCAAAGGGAGATCAATGAGTAATTTGGTTCTATTCTAATTTAACTAAAGTTGAAAATTTTAGAGCTAAGGTCTTACTCACTAGTGTACCTTAGAGTCTGGTAACTTAATTACACTAACACTAACTTGTAACACTAACCGCACAATACTGTGCTTTTATACTGACATAATCACTTCACTAACTCAAAAGGCTTAACCCTCTTGAGCCTTCTTACTATGTTAGTGTTGTCGAGGAGCTGGATGGCCTCGATGTTCACATGTTGATGGAGTCCGTGCAAATTTGGTAATTGTCTGCTCTACAGTGTCCATCTGAAGATCTCGATGAAGGTCGCTGTTTCTGATGTCCAAGGCGCTTTGACGATGTCCGCAGTACTTTGTTCTGAAACCTTTGAATGATTAATATGTTACTCTTACTAGCACAGCCCCAGAGCTGTATTTCATAGGTCCATACTGGCTTGAGAATTTGTTTATACAACAGTATTTTGTTGTAAGTTGATAAGCAGGACTGTCTACCAAGTAGCCAGTACATTTTCTTATATCTGATGTCTAGCTCTTCTCTTTTCTTTTTAACATGGACTTTCCAGCGAAGTCTTGCGTCTAATGTGATGCCTAGATATTTTGCTGAGTTTGCATATGGAATCTGGGCATTGTTCATGTTAATAGGTATTTGTTGTTCTCTTTTATTTGTGAAATTAATCTGCACTGATTTGGTTTCATTCAGCTTGATACGCCATCTTCTGGTCCAGTTATTGATTTGGTTAACTGATGTTTGCAGTTTGTTTGCAGCTTCTTCATAGCCCTTCCCTATCGCAAGAATGGCAGTATCATCTGCAAACGTGGCTATTGTGTTTTGCTCTAACTGTGGTATATCACTGGTGTAGATCAGGTATGAGATAGGGCCTAGGACGCTTCCTTGTGGTACTCCTGCTTTGATTTCTTTTAGTTCAGTGTATGATTCATCTTGTTTAACTCTGAAGAGTCTATCTGAGATATATGAATCCAATAATTCTGAGTATTTATATGGAAGTAACTTATTTAGTTTATATTTTAACCCATCATGCCACACTTTATCAAAAGCCTGCGCAACATCAAGGAATATCGCTGAACAGACTTCTTTGTTTTCTAGCGACTTTTCTATTACGTCAGTAATTCTGTGTACTTGATCTAGGGTGGAGTGGCTTTCTCTGAATCCAAACTGGTGAGTTGGGATTAAATTACCTTCATCCATTATTGGTTTCAATCTTTTCAGTAGAATTTTTTCGAACAATTTTGATATTCAATTTTAATGAAAACATTTACTTTTTACTGATAAAACTCAAAATGTAGTAATCCTCCTTGGCCTAATGTACGATACGTATTATGTCAAAATTGTCAGTTTGTAGATAAATTAGATGTTTTTAAATAAAATTTCCTTTAGTTCCTATATACCTATCTAATCTATAATCTATCCTAATAATGTTTAAGTCCTATAACTCTGGTACTTATTGCCATACCGTTGGATTAAGAGAAAAAATGCGGAACATTAGTTTTTGTAAAATATGTAATGTGCTCCATTAAAAAAGGTAGTTTTTGGCACACCCCGTATATTGTTTGAGTATTAAAGAAAAATATTAAAAACAATTGCTGGATTAAGGTATCTGAGCTACTTGTATAAAGCTATGTATTTTTGAGAGCATACATACGCAATTTATAAGTAAATCAAGAGTTAATTTTATCCAGAAAGTTTGTATGCTACCACTGACGTTATAATTGTTTTATTTTGTTGGGTCAAGTTCAACTCGGACAGGTTTTCTTCTGTGCCGAATATTTGTCTGATGCGAGGAGCTGGAAGTATGCGAATAAAACGGTGATGGTCAATTAAATGACATTTTTTAAGAAACGTTATTTAAAACATTTTAATGGTGTGCAATTAATTGTAAAATATTTCCAAATTAATCAGAAGATAGAATTGTGTTCTTTAAATTATATTACAAATTTAATCACATTATACCTGATAAGAGATAAGAATTTAATACCTATTACGTACTAATCTTTGCTATTACTGAAATGGAAATGTTACTAAAATTAGAATCTAGAACATAATTATTAACAACAAGAAGAGTACCATTTTAAGTGTCATAAAATAGCAAGTCCACGAATTTTCTTCTTATAAAATCAAGAACATTAAGTAATCTTTTCGAACCTGACAATTTACCTGACTGCCTCAAGCTAAATTCCTACGCATTACTAAAGATTTTCTTTAAATCAAAAACTATAAGGATTATTTGTTTGTTAAGAGAACTGAAGTAGGTTCATTACTTACAACTATCAATTTATAATTTTTTTATAAATATGATCTGATCAATAATAAACAAAGATTTATCTACCTGTATATTGACCAAGCATGTAAGTCCTCACTGGCTGTACCGCCAGAAAAGGCTCTCGACTCCGGATTGGATGGCACAGAATACTTTCGTTCCATCTCAAACCCTTGCGAGCCACCCCCTTGTGAGGGGGTGCGACTACGCACCATGACTTCCTGCTATCTTCTATCTGAAACAAAAAAATGATATAAGGAGGGAGTTTTGAGAGAACATTAAATATAACAACATCAACACAAATAGTAAATTAATAAAAAAAATATTCACAGTGTGTCCATTTAACTTTACATTATTTAACTTAAAATTTTTAAGTGTTAACTAATATTATTTTCTTTGTATTTGAAACCTATAAATGTTAAAGTAGTTTAAGTAGTTATATACTATAAATTAGTATATACTATAGTGTGTGTGTGGGTGTATGTGTGTGTGATACTGTGTTAGTGTATAGTGAAGTGTTTCATAAAAATATCTTTAATTTTTAGACATGTACCCTGTCTGAACGTACGCCATGTATTTGATATCAATATAGTTAGAACATCTCATAAAATAACCAACTCTTTACATATCTTAACTTATAAATGACATGTTTATATTTGGGGTTAAAGTGGGCCTGAGATAAAATAAGCACATTTTATATTACAGGTAACATTCACTTTGTCCTAAAATATAATTTAGGTAAGCTTTTTGAATCCATCAAATGATATACCTAATGGTCCTTTGTACTGCCGCTTGTAACCTTAAAAATATTGTTGTGTCAACAAGTTTATATGTACACTAGACATCTTTACGATTTTATCATTTCTATTTCACTAAATTGGTGACATCAGTTAAAAGGAATTTGTTTACAACAACCAGTCTTAAAATATTTTTCATCAATTTAGTCAGTATCCTCTAAAACATTCAGGTTCAGCTTTATAGGTATTTACCTTACAAAATTAACTTGTATAAATTAGGTTCTATAAATATTTTTAAGATCTAAAAGTAGTTTTCATATTCTTATCTATATTCCAAGCATAATACTGAAGCACAGAAAAAATATATAAAATTGAATTGTGAGCAAATATTGATTTGTCGTGTATCTGATATTTTTCCATTTTTTTTGGGTGTTCTGCCATAGTTCTACAAATATTTTAAAACAAAGAAAGTATCAGCTACGAATTGAATTTATACACATTAAGTTTTTCCAATAGATACATTCACAAAACCTCAACAAACGAATGGTGCACTTGCGATGTGCAGCTGAACATCAATTGCCGATGACGATAAGAAAAGCACTGAAGATGCTATCTGTTAAATATGGCACGTCTGCGATTAAATATGAACCACGGCAATATAGCTCAGAAGGTTTCTGTTTTCAGAAAAACATTTCTTGACTCACCCCTTGGACGCAGAGGTTTATTATTGTTAGATTGTTTAATGTATTTAGACGTGTGGCAAAAGAAAAAGAAAGTATATTAAAATTGTATGTATGCCAAATGTAGAACAAGGAATAACAAAAAGGAATATATAATTTCTTTAATAGCTTTTATTTCCATACAAACTTATTTTAGCAGTATATTTACATGACAATACCAGTATTTTGGCACGTATTTAAATATATAAATGCTTAACTCATCTCAAATGTGAACTTAATATTACCATAATATACCATAATAATCACCCATCAAAGAATGTGGGTCATATTCGAAACGGAAAAGCAATAGATACGTAATTAGTTACGAAACTTAATGAATTACGAAAAACATTCCAATCCAGTTATAACAAAAATGCACTCGCCTACATTAAATTAAAGTTAATAAATCCAGCAGGTTAAAAATCTTAAATATTAATTATTCACTAATTCAGTTTTAATTTGATATGTTAAAAAACTGCGCCTAATAAACCTTATTTTTACCCTACCAATTGGCAGTAACGAATAGAAATTTTTCAAATCTGATTTAGAGGTTGAATTAGAATGAGTGTATTTTCATTATGTTGATCAGTATAGTTATATACAGGGTTGTACAAAAATATGAGTATATCATATTTTATAAATTGAGAACTGATGACTTCATTTAAGCGAAAATGTATTAGGGACATTTCAGCATACTGACAACATTGGCCAATTTCCGGTTTAACCAGAAATTACATAGGTTAATATTTATTTAGATTAAAAAGGCCAATTCTCACTTTCGCGCAAGGCACATGCTCGGCACAGGCAAGGCAACGACTCGGCAAAATATCTTTATCATTGAATCTTATGAATTTTGCGATGTTTAATTCACACTATGCGCGCCACGTCTCGGCAAGCGACAACCGTTGCACGCGGCGTTCATCTGAAACAATATTTGCCGGGTATGTGCCGTGCACGTCCTTCTTCATTGCGTTTCTTTAGCATTTTATGCACCCAAAAACGTCTTTTTCTATTTCTGCAATATCTGTTTATATTTTCCTGTTCTTCTTCGTCTAATATTAGAGCAATTTTTATTAACGTGGAAGTCGCAAACATCACTTTTCACAAAGCTAGAAATTACTAAACCTGCGTCAAGCCTGTCGCAGTGTGAATTGACTCAGAAAACCTTGCACGTGCAGTGTTCCTTGCACGTCTAGTGAGAATCGACCTTTATACAGAGCTTGTCGTTAAATAAAAAATACTATTCTTCTGGTGTCAAGTATTTATTTTAGTGGAAGGTTAGGCTTCGTCTTCTGTGAGAGGTAAGTATATATTTTTTTTGTGCTTTCTATATAACCTGTTTTTTATAAAAAAAAAGTAGGGCATTTTTCCAACCGACTTTATTAATTATTTCACTCCTAAAGACGTATACGTGATTCGTGTATTTTACTTGTAATAAGTACTTATAAGTACTAATACTAATAAGTACTATTCTGTCAGATAATAAAACAAATTCAAGAATATGAAAATGCTATGAGTCTTTATAATCTAAATTGAAACTGCATAAAAAATTTCGACAAACGACTCACGTCCGTAACAAAGCGGCCGCCAACGAAGTGCAGGTGTTTCTTTTGTCGGAATTTTTTTTACAGTTTCAATTTACATTATATAGACTATACCTACTCGTATACTCATATACATATGTACATAAACAATTAATATAGTTATAAAAGCGATAAGAAAAATAAGTATCGATTCTTGTCTCCTAGTTTTAACGTAAGCTTCTATTACGATTATTTGTAATTGTAGAACGTGACCAAATTAAAAGGTCATTATCAAAGTTGCTATAAAACTAAAGATCATTTAGCTGATGTACAATAATTAATTGTAAATTTTCTGTTTATCATTCCATTTATTTTTATTTATTATTTTATCATATTTATCAGTATGTTTACACAAGTTTTCCATAATTACCAACGTTGTATTATAAAACAAAATTATGTTTTGCTCAGGTGTGCTGCAGCATATTAATGAGAAAGTGACATTAAACATGAAGATTGTATACAATTTATCTTATTATCTATTTACTATAAATGGCACTACGGACAGCATGTCAAAACGTTTTACTTGCAAGACATTATAAATAATATATATAATAATATACGAGCATAATAACCAATAAGTAGGTAAAGTTTTTGCTATACTTTTAAATAAAATGTAGGCTAACGCCTTTAAGCAAATCGTAGATCTTATAAAATGATCACTGATTTCCGTTTTTCTACATGGTTCTTAAGTGACTAAGGTTCCTTGATGTTACTAAGTTTACTAGTTCTGAGATTTCATAGAATGTTTCTCATTTTTTTTCAAATATCAATGCTGTCTCCTTTTTACAAAATTCTACCAAATATGTAAATAATTTTCTATACAGGGTGTCCACCTAGTGCGCGTAAGTCCAATATCTGGGTTAATAAAAGAGATAACTTAATCTACAGGGTTGTCTAATATCCCGAGCTGCACAAAATGAAAATATATTTACATATTCAGGGATAAATTTCAAATTTATCCAGGAATTAAAAATTTTCAAAATTTTCAGAAAATTTAAAATTTTTGGATAATTCTGAAATTAGTACCAAACGATAGCTTATGAAAAGTTAAGATAGGAATGTGCAAACCGTTTTGCTTGATCTCAAACCGTTTAGATTTTACAGGGTGTCAAAGTTGCAAAAATGTCAATATTCACCCGTCAATATTTCAAAAACAGTTTAAGTTAGTTATAGGGAAGGCTGATGAAAGTCCTACTAAAATCAAGGGTTTAGTTCGAAAAAGCAATAAAAAATATATATTTCCATTTAGAAAAACGAAGTTGGTACCTGTCCAGGAAAAACTGAACACCCTGAATATGTAAATATATATTCTTTTTGTGCAGCTCGGGATATTAGACAACCCTGTAGAAAAAAAAATTAAGTTATCTCTTTTATTAACCCAGATATTGGACTTACGCGCACTAGGTGGACACCCTGTATATCCAATGTCATTGCTCATTGGAATAATACAATATACTTCGGTCCGCTAGTAAAACCCTTTTACTATGCTAGTAGTGTTATATACTATTATTGAGGTATACTTTAAAACTATCAACTGAGAAAATAATTTTCTATGTATGTATACAAGTAAGAGCATATTTACTGTTTAAGTAATAATTTTGTTTCTATGAGGTGAAAGTGCAAATTAAAATTCATTAGCATAATACGAATTCTATACATAAAGTTAATATACCGTAATGGAAGACATAAGTAATTCTTATCTAATTTTGGATATATAATTTTTAAATAATGATTTAAATGTAAGACGTGTCACAATTAATTATATTGAAGAATATTTACTTAGGAAAGAGTGTTGAGATTTTTAAGGTAATGAACATTGTTAAATTTAACAAACATTTTCTCTGAATGGACATTTTTAATTTCGTATAGTAACTTACCTATGTTCTAAACGACAGATTGATGTCCTATATGATTGGTTTGCTAAACGTTCACTGTTACCTTAAAACCTACTTTACACCCTCAGACCAAACTTACACCATTAAAACAAAATAATCACCCTTTGCTTAATTATACCTCTGATACATTTTACTGTTTAAGTTTAATTGAGAGTATTAAATAAAATATTTTTACCTATTCATATAATAAACACTTAATAATAAGTCTAATAATTATAATAAATAGATAAATAAATTGTTATGTATTAATATTATTTATTTTCCTTCGATATCAATCCAGAAGAGGTGCAAAGTAAATAGAAAAATAAATTTAATGAGTAAGTTACAGAATAAATAAGTACATTTGGAATGTATAACTTAATGTTTTATAATTTAAATTACATAAAATTAAAATATTTTACCTATAGTATTATTATATATTAATAATATAGGAATTAAGCCAAAAAGTTAGCTAAGAGAGATACATTATTAATGAAACCATCAAATATTATGGTTCAATAAAGTTTTATATTTCCTCGTTACTTATAATCCTAGGTATGCAAATTAATAACCTTATTATTTTTAAAATATGTAGGAAACAACTACTTTGCGTACAGTATGCACCGCTCAACATTGAATTATAGAGCCACATCTTGAAATAATCTCAACTTATTGTCTTTAATAAATTTTTCTTTTTAATAGTGTTATCTACACTATCTACAAAATTTAGTCTATTTTAGGCACAAGAAGAAAGAATTCTTCAAGGTTATATTTCCAAGAACTCCTTCCCTTAAGTAGATATAGGGTGAAAACAAAAAATATGCATTTGCTGGAAATTTTTAGGACACAGATAGCATTCAGCAAGGACTTCAAAATTTGTCTCTAAAAATAATTAGGTCTACTAGACTAGCATACTAAATTTTTGTTTTTTTTATGAGCGACATATTTATGAAATATGAATTTATGAAATATGTTTGGAGTAGTTTCAATTACTGCGTCTTTAACTGCTCGACATAATTCCTTTGCAGTTTAATACACTCTTGCATATACTCTTTGTTTTTTAGATAACGCCACACGAAAAAGTCCAATGGACTGAGGTCCGTTGATCTAGCAGGCCATTTTATTGGTCCTCGGTTTGACCACATGTACATTATAAAGGTTTGAAAAGCAAATGCGAAAATCGAATATGGGTCTCATAAGAAAAACAAAAGTTGAGTATGCTAGCGTAAAGTTTAGTAGACCTAAATTTTTTTAGAGAACAATTTTCAAGTCCTTGCGAACTGCTATTCTTATACTCAAAATTTGATAAATATATCTCTTACAATAAACCAGCCACGTACGTTTCCAGCAAATGCACATTTTTTGTTTTCACCCAGTATCTACTTAAGGGAAGGAATTTTTGGAAATATAACCTTGGATTCTTCTCGGGTTGCCTAGATTTTTCCTAATTTAACCAACTCTGTACTTAACCATTGTATTTCCAATGGTTTCCGAGATGCCATACAGTTCATCTTAAATTGGACACAGTGTATAGTATTTTAGCTAGTTTTATCAATTCGATTTAAATGATTGTTCCATATGTAGCATGTCGTTACTCCTGTGTGTCATTCAAAATGTTTTCTCACGCATATATTATTGCATAGAGCACAATGAAAGATATGTAGCAATGTCCAGTTCCAAGAAATGCGGTTTTGCAATCATTTATGGATTTCTGTATTAGATCCGCATATGAGTCGTCGCAGTCACGTCATTTTTCTTAATTAATAGCGAGTTGAACTAATGTTTCGTGACCTTTAAGGTATGAGTAATGTTAACAATAACAAAGCAGTGTAATAACACTCTTATAGCTGAGGTCGAATGTCAAATGCAAAATGATGAAAAAGAGAAAGGGTAGGCAGAACAGAGCGAGATTATATGAAATTCAAAACGTAAAATTTTGTGTTGTAAAATAAGGTTGGACCAATAAGGTTGTATTATCTTGGTCAATTATGTAAATATTCTTGGCATTCTAAATTCATCCATCCATCGCAATCCATCAAAATAAGTATATAATTTGTTAAAAATGTCAAATTTGCATTAATTACCTATAACTTAATGTGGCTTTTGTTTTTTATCTGCGTGTTTTATCTTTTATATGTTGTCGATAATCTAAGTATTGTATGAACGAATATAAATATATAATTATAAATTAACGTGAATATTTCCCTCATACATTAAAAATCCCATTAGGAGAGTTAAATTCTCGATTTACTACAGCGGTAATAGCATTGTAGAAAACGAAAATTGCATTGTAGAAATCGAAAATTGCAGAGCAGGTTTCTATTGTTTCCATAACGTCAAAACATGTCAGCTTCTGGCAATTAATGTCATGTTTTAAATTCTGTTTTCTTAGTGTTTTCTGTTAAATAAAATATTTATTTTAATATCTAATTGGCTGTTGTTTCTCTGATTCGGGAAATATAAATACGTTACATTCGTGCATCAAAAGAAACTAAATAATTTTGATGCACTTGTGCAATTACCTCCGAATATTGATATTTCATGTATTAGGGTAGATGATTTCTAAATATCTGCAATCCATATAGAAGCCACTGAATTGTAAGTTCAGTACCTACTTCAGATTTGTTATGAGGATTGAAAAGTATTTAAGAAATAATTCTTTTTGAAAACAATTTGGTTTGGAGCCTTCATTTTTCGAATTTTGAAAATATTATAATACAAATAATTTAAAATATACAACTAACGAGTATAAAAATTGTTGCAAATCACTTAAAAACAAAACAGAAAACTGCAAGCATGATTTTATTAGATTTTTAAATTCTTTTAATAAGTAGTATGAAAGCAAAATTATGGAAAACGAAAAGAATTACTGATATCAGGTGATAAATGAGTAAACCTTTTTGTATTGAAAACGCATAATTTGGTTTTATGCTTATTCTTTCGCTACCTATTTACTTTGCTATCCTATAGAATTAAATGTTAAGTTAGAAGAAAAATGTTAAAAGGAAAGTATTTCTTAAGATACCTTCTAATTGTTATTTTTCTTAAATAAAACTTTTCTACCGACGACATTTATTTTAATTTAATCCGACAGCCCTGTACGGCGCATATACTTTGTAGATGCTCAAGAACATCCTTGAATGAACATATGCAGAGTTATACTCTACATAAGCATGTTATTGTTATATTAGAAGATTGAAAACAGTAGGTACTTATATCATACTTAAAATAACATCTGACTGTTAGAAATAACTTTAATACAGTTCTTAAAATAATATAGATAGAAAAATTTATAAATTTCTCAGAATCTTCAGGAGCTAGTGAATTGAAAGTTGTACATCCTCGACCTCATTTTTTAAATGGTTTAAATGGCTAAAGTAGACCTGAAATATATTTCACTGTTTTGAAAATTTGGGCGTTTTAAAAATTTTTGATTTTGATACAATCTTATATTTCGAGTTACCAGTTAGTGTGAAATTTATTTTAACGCATCCTACAATTTTTTTAGGTAGAAAGGTGTATACTTTTCAATGGTGTATTTCCATTTTTCCTGCCAATAGTTTGCGTTTTTCTACTAGAAATAAGATGGGTTTTTAAATATCACACCTATATTCTCTTTCAGATCAGCAAGCTTACCTACTTACCTGATTTGAATCTAGAGAGGAAATTATCGTCTCTCAGACTCAAAATTATATGTTGATTTTATTTAAAAGACATTATTCACATTTTAGTTTGTGTGCCTCTTCATTCATCATTCTTCTTCATTCTTTTCAAGAATTTAAGTATATTAAATTTCTCATGCTAACTCTAATAAAAGGCCTCTGGCCTCCAGGATGTTTAATATTTAATTTTATATAAGAAATAAAAATATCCAGGATTTAATTTATGATCTCATTTCATGTAGGTACTCTTCAGTACTTAACAATATAATCATTCATTGTATTACCATAGATACTAAATTTATATAATATTATCATAGGAGGTACAGTTCCTTAGAAACCGTAATTAAAAATATATTAATCAATAAGTCAAAATAATAAAATAAATTCTACAAATTTCTATTATCACGTAAGATTTTGATCCGGTTCGAAGGACCAAAATATTTCGTGATTTCAATATAATAATTCCTTTCCCGAAACAGGGGTGGTTCTTCGAAATAATTTAATATGTAGAAATCACGTAACAGGTACTTTACGCAAATATTAAATTAAGAACCATTACACAACATAATTCACTAAATTAAGTTACTCTTACATAAAACGGAATGGATTTAGTTAATTATTAGTAATTCCATTGTGTTAAAGTTCTCATACACAACGGTACAAAACATTTTGAACTTGATTTGCATCGCATGGTAATCTTTTTATTTTCAAACTTGGGTGAACTTTGTGAATGAAGTTCCCATGTAGTTTAAGGTCATGTTGGTGGAGATATTGTTACAACTTTTCTGTTGTCTATTACATTACTTATTAAGTAACTAGGTATCTGTATAATATATATTGGATTTCCCTTGTCATCTGACTAATGGCAATTAGCATGGGCTATTACATTTCATTGAATTTTATATTCCCAAGGCATACAATGAGAAATATTGCTAACACAATCGATGGTACTGATCGCCAAACACTTCTAATTATCAAAATACTGAAGCAAAATGCTCCTTTAATTAAAATATCATTATAAATTAATTTTAGATTAAATTCAACAGTTTACATAGTTGTCTCAGCTCACAAAATTTGGAGTAGCATGGTAGCCTAGCGATACGAGACGCAAGCTCCAAAACTGAACTTGAAATATTCGCAAGTTAAAATCACAATATAGGTAACTTTTTAACTATTAGCAGAGATAAGTACACTATTAGTAAAAGCACAGAGCGTGTAATAAATAAAAAATATGTTGCTTGTTGATTACTTATTTTATAAGATAGTAGCTTTAGCTAAAGATAAAGGAAACGAACCAACTAAAAACATGTTTTTTTTTTAATAAGTAAATATTGTAACTTTAAAGATTAGCTTCAAAAATAATAACAATTAGGTACTGACAATAAACCATATTTATTCGAATAAGTAAACACTAATAATTTGTAATTAATTAAAAAGTAAAATAAATAAAAATTGTCTCTGGTGGGATTTGAACCTGTAAAATTACCAGGTACCTGTGAACCAGTTTTATAACAAAAAGTTGTATACTTATCATTGGCAGCCTGTTTGGATAAGCGGAAACATTCTTTATTCAAATACAAGTTCACGTGACCACAACAACCCTTTGGATCCACGCTAACAGTATGCCGGTGGTTTTCCGAGGAATTTTTAGTATTGAACTTCATTTTAAAATACATAACAGCCTGACTGAAATCGTATCCTAACATGAATAATTTGCGAACAAATGAAAACTCACTTTTCTATGTGAAGAAGACTCTTTGATTCATTCTTTTTTGTCATAAGAATATATGCATTATAATACCTTCTGAAAGGCATACTGACTAAAACTACAACCAAAAATCACTAACTGCCGGTCTAATAGATTGAATATTAGGAATTACCAAATTTGTTTATAATAACATACAGACACTGTTAAAGTTTGGATAAAAAACAAGCATATTCTAATTTTGGTTATATTTCCTTGTATCCAGTATCTATCTATTGAGTAATAATGTAGATAGAAAATTATTTTATATTATATTTTAGATATGTATAGTCACAATTTTTATTTGAATAAATAACTTGAATAAAATTATGCGACACGCGACACGTAGCAAATACTTTTTTAAAGGTTTTCTTCTTAGATTTATAGATAAAAAATGCTCGCATAAAAACTTGTTCCAAAAGGGGTATTATAATGTCAAGACTTTTTAAAAACTAAATACTTTATGATCTATATTTTCTTTGGTTTATTTGTTTGACTGTACGGCCCTGAAGTACGCACTATCAATGTATCTATATAGGAGAAAAATTCATCTATAGGATGTCCCATTAAGACCACATTAGCTTTGTTTCATAATAACACTGACGTGGTGTTACACATAACACCAAAACACTATACTGAAATCAACTCGCGTTTGGCTAACCAAGTTGGAATCATCTGATGATTAAAGCTGACTATAAAAGTTATTCTTCAGTTTTCCAATTTCAGTTTTAATCATCTTCAGATTATGCCAACTTGGTGGCCGAAACACTTGTAGATTGCAGTATAGTGATTTGGTATTATGTGGAAAACTACGTCAGTGTTATCTTCACACCGAATGTTCCAACCCCTTTCAAGGTTGTTTCATAATTATTTTCGCAATAAGCTTTGTTCCATAATATATTGAAAAAATTTTCAAGTTGTAAATCAAACACCGATAATCGCGGTAAAAAAATTAAGTAGAAGTTGTGATCGAGTAAAGTAAAGTACATATTTTATTTGCCACAACAAAGCAGTAAAATGCGGTTGATGTCTCTCTGGATATAGTTTCAAATATCTAGCAGATGCAGCTTCTCCATTTGGATGAGACTGCAAATAAATCGTAAGCACATGAAACTTTTCTCATTTGAGTATTTGTGGACCCCTTTCATAACTTTAATGAAACCACTAGCACGGTCACCCCTTATAAGATATCTTATTTGACATTAACAGTATCTAACAGAATAATAAACAGTTTATTTGATTCAGATTCAGCCAATTTCTTGTAAAATAATAATTGTAAAATACGAGTAGTATTCATCAAAGTCAAAGAGAAAATTTGAAATTATTCAGACAAGAGAACTACGAATTATTATTTTTATAATATAAGAACCAGATTTGTCTAGGAAAGAAGCGATAAATATTGATTAAACAAAATAATCAATAATATCTACGCAAATGTTTAAACATTTCTATAGGTATATAATAATATCGCTGAAAGAAAACTTTATGAGCTAAAAATCCAAGATGAAGGTCATAAGAAAAACAAAGTTGCAGTTGCCAATTCAAAAACCTTTGACGACCTGGAATTTTTGATAATGTTAAAATGTGTATCTTTGAAATGTGTATCTTTTAAAATAAATAAAATAAATAAAATAAATAAAATAAATAAAATAAATAAAATAAATAAAATAAATAAAATAAATAAAATAAATAAAATAAATAAAATAAATAAAATAAATAAAATAAATAAAATAAATAAAATAAATAAAATAAATAAAATAAATAAAATAAATAAAATAAAAAAATAAATAAAATACATTTCAAGGAGTATTTTAAATCAGCATAAAATTTTCTAAAACTATCTCCATTTAAGCTTTTCTCTATCTCTTATAATAACTGTGATCTCAAGAGATAGAGAATCGAAATTGGGATAGACTGTATATTGAAAAGCGGTAGTTCTGAGCCTTCACTTATATATGATTTTCATTTTAAAAATACTTAATTAAAACTATTTAAATAAAAGTGTTTTCTGCAAATTCCAACCTTCTGTGAAAATACAATATTATGGAAAATGTAATTGAAGTACTTTTGTATCAAGTAAGAAAGTTAAAGACGAGTTGAAATTTATGATATTCTCCAATTGTAAGTACTTGAACTGATATAAGATGATCTTAGAATCATTTTGCCATCTAGAAATATTTTACAAATCTGCTTAAATGATTCATGCAAGCTTGTTATATTAAGTTATGTATAAACGCGGGTGTTGAACAGATAGAACTAATTTTGTTTATTGTACAATTTGGGTAAACTATAAATAATGTAATCGTACAGCGTTCGCCAGCTGTACTACCGTAAACTCAGTTTACATTCATTTTAATAATGTAACCTACATTTCCTTCACGTTATACTAACTGACAAATTTACCGTATTGTATCCAAGCCGTGGGCCGGGTTAACTATAAACTAACACAAACCATGGAATACGCGGGTCCTTTTTAAATAGTGCCTCGCTGCTAATATAATATTCGGAGTTGTTTAAATGAACTTGAAATAATAATAGTTTGAAAACACACATGTGAAAACAGGCATTAGTCAACAAAAAGAAAAACGCAAAATGGGTTACTGCTTGTTTGGCCAAATTCGTTCTTCGGACAGGTTGTTTTAATACCCAAATAAATTATGTAAAACCTGTTCAGCGTATGTGTTCTGCATTTTATTATAAGGTGTGACCGTCAAAAAAATGTCAGGAATTATGCGGTAGTAAAATAACCAGTGCATTGGTGGAGTTTGAGCCAAGTATTGTATATATTAATTTCATTCAATTCGTTTATATAAATCACGACGGCTATAATACCGTGACGTACTAATTTTCCTAAATTGAATTTGAAACTTCTCAATGATCTTTAAGTAGGTCCTTGTATTTACTTATGTTCCCACTAAAAAAGGTTAACAAATTTGGGAAGAAGAATTAGTTCTCAGTCAAATTTTTGACAATTAGTCAAAAACAACAACTCTTTAGGTAAAAGTTCCGTCCAGCATTGAACTACTTCGCCGGCCGCAACATTGGTCAGTGCCACCATCAGATATAGACCGCTTTCGAACATATTAGTAATTAGCTTATTGGCCATCCGTCAATGCCACTCTATTAAATTCCTTAGGCTCTTCCCCTGCTGCACCCTCTAATTGTAGGTGTTCAAATAATAATGCGTACCAAATATAAAACAATTGTTTTTTAACTTATGCAAAATACGTTTTGCAATATCACATCAAGGTTATTCCACACCTAAAATCTTCACCTGCTAGGTGAATAATTTAGGTATGGTAATATATTTTTATAAAATTACATGTACATACCTATAATACACGTTTAATTTAATAGTACATGATGATGAAACAGGAGACATACTATGCAAAAAACAGGTATCTACGAACCAAGTAGTTTGTTAGATCTTGAGAAGTAGGTAAGTTTAGAAACAAACATCTTTAATATGTATGTCTGTATGTATTAAAATGTATGTTTAATAGTAGTTTCAATTTTATTTATAAATGTGAGATAGATTTATTATAATGAGAAACTTTTCTATTAATCTTACTTATCTCATTTTGAGAATGATGGTATCAAAATTATTGATTACAGAAATGTTAAAATGTAGTTGAACTTTAATTACATTTATTGCTTACTATAGAGGAAAGTTAGTATCTGTTAGATCTGGTATATAGATTATTAAATATTATATGTTTAGCAGTTTGTAAACTGCGGTCAGAAGTTAGTTATCGTTTCTTAAAACTATGAAGATTTAAGAGGAGCCCGAAATCTGTATATTCAAAATTGCCAAATAATATTAGTACCTACAAATTGCAACGAATTTTATTCCAAAATCTTACATAAGGGATTTTAATCCATCTCAGGGTCGTATGTAAATAAATAAGGTTCTCTTTTTTCCTTTTCTTCTTTTTGAACAAACAACACAATGAATGATAGTGGTAATTCTGTATTAAGCTAATAATATAATATTTTCAAAAAGGGATAACTAATAAAATATGATGTGGCCTGCCAGGTGAGATTATTAAGATTTTGCTGTACATCTAATATCTGCCTAATTAGATTATTGATACAGGAAACAAAATGGCCATAATTATCTTGACAATATTAGTTCTTAATACCTAGTACTAATAATAAATTAAATAAAGTAAATAGTAATAGAGCGAAGCCCCCTGTTCATAGATCTATGGGCCGGGTTCACAGGATTTACGTAGATAATAAATAGTTTGTTATTTATATTGTTATTAAGTAGGTATATTAGCCCTGGATATCCCTAATCAGTTATATTATAAAAGTTCTGATAAAGATATAAACTGGTCTCATATAAAAAAAATACTTATTAGCAATCAGCAAAAAATAGTCCTGCTTCCTGATGGTATTGTTATGGCGTGGATGATATAAAAAAACACAACGGCACTACATTGAACTTATCTGTTTCCCCAAGCTGATGGTGAAGAAATAGGGAGGAGGGTTGATTATCGGTTTGGCAAGGTTCGCAGTGAGAATATACGTCGGTCCTTCCAGCAGGACTGGTTCCTTTCAGGACAACGTCCTGTATACAAGTAGAGTTTTCTGGATTTAATCAAGGAAGCAAACGAACACCCAGTATGACCAGATCTTCACGGACGAGTAAGTGGAACTCCTGGTTAGAGAAAAGGTCCAACAACAAAAGGTCCCATAAAAAAAAACCCTCAAGCTGGAGGGTTTTTTTACACAAAAGATTATCTAAGACGACGTGGTCTTCTGCCGTCGCTTCTTCGTGGAGAAGAAAATCCCAAAAAGGCGTAACTTCCCGAATCACTTGTTCCCTACGAACTATCCAAGGAAGTTTTCAATATAATGTGAAAATACTAAAAATCCCCACAAAGGTAAAACTTGTCTAGCACTTTTCACAATGTCTCCACGAGGAAGTCTCTCGAAAATCTATCTCTACTTTCCTTTTTTTTCCATCGACCGTCTTTTTTTTATTAAAAAAACCTATCTGAAGAAATTTAAACTGCCTAGCATTCGGTAAAATATACTTGTATTTAAAAGTGGACATTATCGTCACCGGTGGGCTGGAAATTGGGGTTATAAAACAATATTATTAATTTTCAAATTCACCAGTACTGTTGCTGGGATCATAAATGGGTTTGGAAAGAGGGGCGATATGATTACGACATCTGGAGAAGAGGATAGGGCAGAAATTGGTGTTGTACAAAATTATTTCTTTAACGGCGCTTATGGGATCGCTCCTTGTTCCTCAATTTAGTGACTTGTATCGATCGGAATCGATAAAAATAACGAAGGATGGAAGGAACCTGACATTTTAATAGTAATATAATAAATATATTATCATTTCTAAAGAATAATATGGATCCTAAGTAAGGTAGGTATTAGATGAAAGAGGGTATAGTAACTTGAAGGAAGTAATCAGTCAGTGGAGAAACAGATACACATATATACGTATTTAAGTAATTACACTAGTAAACATTTGAACAAAAAGACAATTTATCAGAATAGAATAAATAGTATCATGTAATATCTACCTGAATTATTTATCATTAAGCATACTTAGGTAGGCGAATTAAAGTTGCTGAATAAAATAGTGGACTATACGGTTTAAAATAGGTTCACTGATAATTTGACCCAATAATTACACGGCTTGATTTCTGATTATTTACCCCTTTAACCAAATCATATATGCTCTTACGTGAGTTAACGTTATTATGCCGATTACTCCTAGACAGATAAGTTTAATTTAAAGTTTATGGATTCTTAATGATCCGATATGTGAAATAAATGGATAGGCAACCTAAAATACATTTAGACAAACCAAAATTGAAATATAAATAAGGAGAATTAACTTGTAAAATCTGGAACCTTAGCTCAACCGATGCCACGACATTAACATTTAGGTAGGTACCTTAAAATTGAAAATTTTTGTAATGAATAAACACACAATATATTATTACCCTTTAATTAATAGACAAAATGGAGATACGATAAATACAAAATGTTTAGAAAAACAAGCGTCAGTTGTGAAACAGAAACAATATAAAACAGATGGACGAACGAGCATGCCGAGAGCAGCGTCACTGACACAAATGAATACATATTTCGTTTTCAGTACATACTGTATCAAGTAAACCCTATTAAGTTCGGAGTCCTTCTCTTTATTTATATGCTTCATTCATAAAACCTCTCTATAATAAGAGGATATCTGAAAAATTATTTACAGCTGGTCTACAGGTAAACACACTACAGGTTTAAGCACATAGTTGATATATTGTTATCTATATAATAATAATAATATATCTACCCCTCATTCTAATCACAAAGATTAGCCCGAAAGTCTGAGACTTGTGTGGGAGAGGGGACGGCATATTATTATTTCGCGGGGTGCATTTGCGCCTCAGGAACCACCATTAAGTGCTGGAATGCGGGAAACCTGGAAAACCTCATTAGTTAGGGGGACAGTCAAACATCAACTGATTTTAATCTCTCACATTAACACCAAGTTCACATTTTTCCCATCCTAGGCCATCAGGATGGTTGCCAATCCATCCCTGCGGACAAGCCTTGATCTACGAGTAAACAATTTAATTAAAAATTGTTTGGTGGAATGGGAATTAGAACCCACGACCTCTGGGTTGAGCGATCGAGACGCTAAGCCCTGAGCCACCGGCTCGCTCCCGAATATAGATAATAATATATCAAAAATGTGTTTATTGCACTAGGTTTTGTGTTTATTGTGTTATTATATAATTATTGTACTAGTTATATTTACTGTACTTATTATAACTTATATACAAAGTAAAATTTCCCAATACATTCTAATAATTTTGTTCAATTATTGATATCACTGTTTCGGATCTTAGCATATACGTTTCACTTTTAAATTTTATTTGAAATTATTTACATATGTGTGTCAATTATAGTGATTATTTGACGACTAGTGTCAAAGTTGACCTAGCACTTTTTTATTGAAATATAATATAATCATCAGTTAATGGTAATAAAGTAACATCCTTGTCCCATAAGCATATGTGGTCATAAACATACTTAAATTTGAAAAGTGGAAAGTATTTTTTATGAAAGTAAAAATCACACATTCATGTGTCACTTGCTATACATATATAATATGCATACCAAGTGACACATGAATGTGTGATTTTTACTTTCATAAAAAATATCACGTCTATCATGAGCGACCGAGAATCCTCTGTATCGGTATAACAGATACAGAGGATTCTCGGTACGCTTACGATAAACGTTGCTTCATATCTCACACCCACACGTTAGCCATACAGTTTAGTGCTAGGTGAGTTGAAGTAATACTCAAATCAATTAAGGAACTTGGTTAAGCACATGGAAACACATGAGCAGAAGAATAAACAAATGAAGGAATATCCGAGATCCTAAAATGACAAAAATCATAGTTTGAAACTGAAATGGTTTGGTATATTTAAACCAAATGTTGATATTAAACAAAAAAGCCAACAGAAGGAGAGAAATCCGCTCCTGTTATACATTGAACAGCATTTCTTCTGATGCGAAACATGTTTTAGAAATTTGCGTAAAACAGAATTGGCTGGAGACTACTGAATCCTAGGTTCAATTTAAATTCGTAAAATAATAGGTCTCTAGGACAACATGCACGCTTTTATTTTGAATCATGTTTGAACTTGACCTATATTTTATTTTTTTGTAATTATATTTGGTACATCTTATATGTATGATCTAGTATGAAGACATAATATTGCTTAAATATTAATAAATAATGCCTATATGACTAATTAAAATTTCCTTAATTGTCTAAAAAAATATTAGGTTATGATCGTTTTTCTAGTTACCGAGGTACCTCTTAGAATCATAGACCATAAGAGATAATGGCATATAGACTAGATATATTCAATCAATACATTATTTCTTATATCGTTGTGATAAACTTCATTACATATCTGACGGAAACAGTAGGTATCGAAACATCATACCACAGTGATTTATCTACAAGGAAGATCAGTATTTAATATAATATATTAAAAGTAATTATGTAACAATTAGTTACGTGAAGATAAACTAAAAAGTATCCTGAGATAAAATCCTTAGATGAATTTAAAAGAAAGCGTTCTACAAATCAACATGTAGTGAATATCTCAAGATCTAAATTAAGGAACAGAATTACCATCATTTAGAGTACCTAGTAGTTGATTATAATTTCCTCATTGATCCTGCCATAAGAGTAGTAGTTGGAATGAATGATTAATTACTGCAATATGGTAAGCTTTCTTACAGGAAGAACCTAAGACATGGTGTGTGACAATTTTACTGCTTGCATTTCCTTATGAGAATGTATCGGACGCACTTCTAAACAAATGAGATTTGATTAGTGCATCCGAGTACATTCAGTTTTGTTGTCAATGACAGCAACAATTTGAAGTAACGCCGTAACCAAATATAATGATTAATTATTGTAACAAAATTTAATGGAATTTTGTAAAATAATAACATTATCATCAAGGTTCTCTTGATAGATATTACATTAATAAAATTAATATAGTTAAGTACATTTTTATTTAAATATATTTCTATTTTCAGAGAACTTCATTCATGGTCATAGTTATCTTTTAAAATTTTGATGACAGATGCTGCATTATTATGAAAGACTGGGATTGCATTAGTTAGGAAGAAAAACAAAAGACATACATCAAGGTGTTACTATTAAGGCTATTGGATAGAGCCAAAAGATACACAAAATAGAACAATATTTAATCACAATGTATTTTGAAGAGGTCTGATCTATTTTAAGTACTTACTAGAGTTTGTCAATACATTACTAAAATATTCTATATTTATTTACAGTAATTGTTAATCATTAAATTAATATACTGTAATTTTAAATTTATCATTAAAAAAAAATATTTATCGGTGCCTGTTTTGTATGTATTCAGAGTTATATTCATTTTCATATCTTACTATTAATCAATCTAAATTTAGACATTGATTCTATATACCTATATCTGCTTAGAAACAGTTAATTCCATTACTGAGTACAGTAAAGTAATAGTATTTATCTTTTAATAACATATTATAGTCATTATAAATTATATAGTTACATGCATGTCATTACTTTCTTGATTAACAAGCAATTTTTTATCTAAAAATGTATTTACTACACAAATAGGTATATATAATATTAAGAAATATTATGTCGATACAACATTAAATAAAATGATCTTTTAGATAAGAAATTTATATCCTTTTTGTTCCAAAATTGTGATGTTTCCACTATTCTATTAAGAATACTGTTAGAGTTGTTAGGTTATCTATATACCAGGATTTCTTGAAAAAAAAAAAATGCGGTTAAATTGGTTTCTTATAAACAAATTGTAACCATGTAAAATCTAATAAAGTAGGTACTTATTAATATTAAGTATCTACTGACAAAAAAATATAGCATACCGGATGAAAGCCGGTTCCTTGTATGTTGGTCAGTATGTGAGTCAAATATATTTACATTGATTAATAAATAATCGCATTAATATCTCTAGAATTAATAGATAACGCTTAAATATATAGTATAAGAGGTTCCCAAAGGGGGCACTAGTTATATTTAGTTATCAGGTGGACGTGTAAAGAAATTTTAAGTTATATCTCTTTCTGCTGCAATATAAACAATATCATTGTTTATATTGCAGCAGATATGATATTGATATACAATGATATATAAACAATGATATTGATAAACAATATCATTGTTTTGATTTTACATCTAAGAAAAGAATTTCGAATAATAAAAATGTTCAAGAAGGTATCATAAGAAAAAAATTCGCTTAAAAGAAGTTTAATACCTTAATATGGGATGATTACCTTACCTATGAGCACAAAAGTTGTGTTGAATTAACAATTTCTTTTAAATGGAATAACGTGCTTTTAAATAAGGAGGTACAATAGTAATTTCAGTATCAAAATACCTATACCTAATATCTATTAGCCTATGACAATTCGAACTTAGATTATAGATTTTGTAGGTAGGTAAATATAGATTTATAAAACAAATATTTTTGTACTATATTATATTCAGTGTGTATTAGATATATTTTTTCAACACGCTGCGTACTCAAAAGAAAATTAAAACTTACAGCAAAACAAAACGTAAATAAATTATAATTTGCAAAAGCAAGCAAATTATAGGGGGTTAAGTGCTAAGTTAGCTTATAGACCTACGGTCCCTTTGTTTTTATTTATATTAGAAAAATTAATATTAATAATTAAAGAAATAGACTCTTTACAATACAAAAATAATGCGGCAATATGAATTATTCTTTGTGATAGATTTAATGATTACTATACATAACAGAGAATTCAATGGTAGGTGAGGAGACGAACCTGCGGGTCAGTGTTTCGGTATTTGCCCATTCGCTTTCGATTATTTGTTCAATAATTTTTTATTACATGTTCCGTATGACACACACCACTACAAATGATGAAGACTTTAGCAAATATTCATTAATTATTAATTCTAGTCACAATATAAGTACCTGTATAGCAGAGCAGTTGTAATAGGCATACAATACATGAAGTATGTTCATGGCAAGTTCGCCGCATGTTTTTAAGATTTATTAGGTAGGTATAAATATAATATTACTTTTATACATTTGTACTATATGTATACGTACATATTATGTACGTATACATACAGAGTGAGTTTTATGTATGGAACGCCTCAATTATCTCGGAAACGGCTTGCCCGATTTTTATGAATTTTGGTTTATAAGGGTTTTGTAATATGGCCGATATTATTGTGGCATTTACATTGTTGTCAGATTTTTCGTTTTTCCGGAAATATACTGAAATTTGTTATTTCAAATGGATCACCCTATATATTTTTTTGTTTTTGAAATCTCTAAGAAATTTAGAATATTTTTCATGTAATGTTCCCTATACCTAATTGCCATAATTTCGGAGTTACAGCTACATTTGCAATATCTCCGCCGAAGTTAAAATATTACATCAGGGCGGCTATGTCTGCGACAAAAACAATTTTGACGTTTTAATAAACTATTATTGTTGGTGTTTATTGAAAGTTACAATGGACCGTTTATCTGAGAAAGAACGAATTGAGATTTTAATGATATTAGGATATGGTGCTGTGCGTAGAAGTCAACAGGAAACGTGTAATATCTTTAATAATTTATATCCTAATAGAAATCCCATAACAAGATCTACTGTGAGTAAGTTGTTAAAAAAGTTTAACCAAACTGGAGCCATAAAAGATTTACCGAAATCAGTGCGTATAAAAACTGCAACAACTGAAGACAAATCTTTAGATGTTTGTGTTATGTTAGAAGAAGATCCACACTTGAGTACTAGACAAATATCCAGGGAAGTTGATATTTCTCAAACATCCATAATGAAAATTTTACATGCCAATAAATTCCATCCTTACAAAGTAAGATTGGTTCAAGAGTTGTCAGATGATGATTTCGATAGACGTGAAGAGTTTGCCGACACAATGATGGAAAAATGTTACGATCAAAATAATCCAAATTTTTTAAATAATGTTATGTTTTCCGATGAGGCCACTTTTTGTATTGATGGCAACGTAAATCGGCATAATTGCAGATACTGGTCACGTAACAATCCTCGTTGGATGAGAGAATCCCACACCCAATTTCCACAAAAGATTAATGTATGGGCTGGAATAATAGGCGACAAAATAATTGGTCCTTTTTTCATTGAAGGAAACTTAAATGGTCCGGCGTATTTAAATTTATTACAGAATAATATTATACCTGAGTTGGCTCGGTTATTTCCAAATCTAAGTAAGTATTCTCAATTGCCTGTTAATTTAGAAATTTTATTATTTGAAACTTTCAGACAATAACAATGTCACAAATAACAATATTTGGGTGCAACAAGAGGAGCTCCACCTCACTATGCGCGTGACGTGAGGCAATACCTAAACGATGTGTTTCCCAGAAGATGGATTGGAAGGCGTGGTTTTATCGAATGGCCCCCGCGATCACCTGACATGTATCCTTTAGACTATTTCCTGTGGGGTCACTTAAAAAATATTGTTTATAAAACCAAACCTGCCAATATTCAGGAATTAAAAGATAGGATTACCACAGAGATAAGAAGAATTGAGCAGTCAGGAATGTTACAAAATGTACTGCAAAGTTTTAAACATCGCATGACTTCTTGTATGGAAGTAAACGGACAACATTTTGAGCATCAGCTGTAACCGCCTTTACTTTATGTTTTCAAAATATCCTATGGGATTTCTATTAGGATATAAATTATTAAAGATATTACACGTTTCCTGTTGACTTCTACGCACATCACCATATCCTAATAGCATTAAAATCTCAATTCGTTCTTTCTCAGATAAACGGTACATTGTAACTTTCAATAAACACCAACAATAATAGTTTATTAAAACGTCAAAATTGTTTTTGTCGCAGACATAGCCGCCCTGATGTAATATTTTAACTTCGGCGGAGATATTGCAAATGTAGCTGTAACTCCGAAATTATGGCAATTAGGTATAGGGAACATTTCATGAAAAATATTCTAAATTTCTTAGAGATTTCAAAAACAAAAAAATATATAGGGTGATCCATTTGAAATAACAAATTTCAGTATATTTCCGGAAAAACGAAAGATCTGACAACAATGTAAATGCCACAATAATATCGGCCATATTACAAAACCCTTATAAACCAAAATTCATAAAAATCGGGCAAGCCGTTTCCGAGATAATTGAGGCGTTCCATACATAAAACTCACTCTGTATAGTCCAAATATATTAGAAGTCATTTGAAATCAAAGTTCATAATATTCATAATTTTTGTAACATTCATAAGAAATTCAACTTATTACCTATTATTAAGCCTTTTTTATGCTTCCAAATTGTATTTTTGGTTTATTCACGTCGAATTTAAAACGCTCTAAATTAGTATTCTCAAGAACATTGTGTTCATTTACTGTGAAAAAGTAAAACCTCTCACACATATTAAGGAAGTGAGTCACTTAATATGATTAATGTACAAATGACTTCAGGCTTTAATGTCGAAATGGGTATCCGTATTTTATTTACACTCTAAAATGTAAAAATTGTTTTAGTTTGCCCCTAAAATGCGGCTGCATCATGACATTCGATTTTAAATTGAAATACGTCACATTTGTTGTCGATAGACATAAAGCGATTTTCAATAATTATTTCATTATAAGGTGAGTACCTATATTTACTCTTGTGAATACCTATATGATAATCTAACACAGATAGAAATTTAGGTTATAAAATATGTATACAAATATATTATAACCTGAATACACAATTTGTCATATATTTAATATACCTATATTCGT
Organism: Pogonocherus hispidulus; assembly: GCA_963924545.1. Lineage (NCBI taxonomy): Eukaryota > Metazoa > Arthropoda > Insecta > Coleoptera > Cerambycidae > Pogonocherus > Pogonocherus hispidulus. The sequence goes on from OZ004696.1 coordinate 20,831,303, forward strand.
TGATCACAACGATTGGGTTTATTTCTAGTGCCTTTAAAGTTACAGATGTCATGGGGTGTTAGTTAGCACACATGTAGGAACTTAATTTTACATTAGTAGTGGTGAGAAACACACCGTAGTGCCCTCTTTGGGTCTCTGTTACTATCTGTCTGACAATTATTGTCAAACTGACATACAGATAATGACCTGTTTTTCCGCAGGCCCCATTATAGCAGCGACCTCTGTTGTCTTTGAGGAAGACAATCTTACTTATTTATTTGTCCGCGGAGTAGTTATTTTCGGCATCTTCTTCAAATTAATTTTACATTTTTGTCATACCAACAGCCCTCTCTCATTCGCCGTCAGTTGCTTCCACTTGGAATGTTTAATTGACAATCTGTATTTTTCTGTGGATTATAGAAAATCACCCTTGTTTCATACCCCTGCACTTCATACACTTTGAAGTTTGAAGAATTGAATTATCGAGATCCAAAATTCAGATCAGTAAAAACAGTGTTTAAAACAAAACTGTAGTAATGCTATCGTTAGTTATAAGTGTCACTTTGGATATTTGATTATACATTTCATTCGCAATAATCAGTATCATTTCCAAAGATTTACAACTTGATAATTTGTAGTATATTAGTATAGTTATGTCTCCCAGTATTCACATTTTTAAAATAAAGGTAAAGAGGTCATTTGTTAGTCTTCATACCAGACTAGCCTTGATATTGATCGACATTAATGAATATTTGACATTTGGCCATCGAAATTTACAACGGATAAAAAGTGTTAAATCTACGATGCCTATTTCTGTCATATGTGATATATTTGATTTTTCTAATTGAAGCGTATGCCTTGTATATGCTTAAATTACAAAAATACAACAATATAATAAAAATAGAAATAATACAAGAGTTTCATTACCTAACAGTGGGCAAAGGCGAATAATTAAATTATTTAAAACCGATTAATATAAACAAAAACAAACTATTTCTCCCGTTTTCATTTAATTTATGTACTTTTCTTTATTAATACTATCAGTAAAATTACAATTACTTTATAATATTTCAAATTTAATTAGATAATTTACTATGCTTTTTGGTTTTTTAGGACTATCTCAAGAGGCTATCTAATGTATATTATTAAACCTAACCTATTTCACTTCAATTATATGTAAATTCTCAGGTATATATTATTGCTGTTCTAATCCTACAAACTAATCAGTATAAAATAAATTACAGAGAGTGGACCCTGTTAGAGGATCTGCAGAGGGTAGATTTTATTATTTTATTTTATTATATGCTATGGGATTTCCAGTACTCAAACAAATTGTTTGACCAAGTACTGTTTTGTTTTGACAAAATTTTGTTGATCATTAGTTGTAGCTAATTATTGATCTATTTTTTAAATATTTTTTAGTTTCTAATTACTCTAAGACCTATTCTTCTTTAATTCACTATGTAAATCCTTGTCCAAATATATAAAATTATTATTTTCTGTTCTATTTAAAATAAGGAAGTTGATGTCTACTCCCGGTAGAACCGGAAGTAATAAAATATGGCCGTTGATATAAACAAAAAATACAATTTGGCAGCATAAAATAGACTTAATAATAGGTAATAAGTTGAATTTCTTATGAATGTTACAAAAATTATGAATATTATGAACTTTGATTTCAAATGTCTACTAATATGTTTGTACTATATGTATACGTAGGTACATAATATGTACGTATACAAACAAACAGTAGTACAAACGTATAAAAGTAATATTATATTTATACCTACCTAATAAATCTTAAAAACATCTGACGAACTTGCCATGAACATACTTCATGCATTGTATGCATATTACAACTGCCATGCTATATAGTTACTTATATTGTGACTAGAATTAATAATTAATGAATATTTGCTAAAATCATCATCATTTGTAGTGGTGTGTCATACGGAACACGTAATAAAAAAAATATTGAACAAATAATCAAAAGCGAATCGACAAATACCGAAACACTGACCCGCAGGTTCGTCGCTTCACCTACCATTGAATTCTCAGTTATTTATAGTAATCATTAAATCTATCACAAAAAATAACTCATATTGCCGCATTATTTTTGTATTTTAAAAAGTGAATTTCTTTAATTATTAGGTAATATTAATAGTTCTAATATAAATAAAAACAGAGGGACCGTAGGTCAATAAGCTCACTTAGCGCTTAGTCCCATATAATTTACTTGCTTTTGCTAATTATATTCTATTTACGTTTTGTTTTGCTGTAAGTTTTAGTTTTATTTTGAGTACAGCGTGTCAAAAAAATAAGTCATTGTGTATAGACACTGCGTATAATATAGTATAAAATATATTATTTTTATAAATCTATATTTACCTACTTATAAAATATATATTAGATTGATAGTGACACCAACAGCTTTCTCTAACATCGAATTGTCATATGCAAATATATACCTATTTTGACACTTAAATTACTGCTGTACTTCCTTATTTAAAAATACGTTATTCCATTGTCCAAATATATAAAATTATTATTTTCAGTTCTATTTAAAATAAGGAAGTTGATGTCTACTCCCGGTAAAACCGGAAGTCATAAAATATGGCCGTTATTTTCAAGCGATAGAACCTAATGTTACATGACCGGACCCAAAATTTCAATTTCGTATCTCGATTAGTTTCAGAGATACGTCTACTGTCCACTCGTCGTTATACACCCTGTATATATAGTCAAAATTGATCAGATTTAAGTCACGAATAAATAAGTTTTAATCAAAACTGGAGAAATCACGATATGTTTTATATAGCACAGGTCGTTTAGGCTTACTAATTTTTAGGTCACATGTCACCAAACGGTGATTAGATATGTCATCAACAATAAGTACATCAGCATTTGCCATAAGATCACGACGCCAACAAACAGTTACGTCAAGCAGAGTTTTTGAGTTTTTAGTAACACGAGTGGGTTTATATAAATTGATATGATTGATAACAGATCAACATTAAAGTCTCTTCTGAATAAAACTAAATAAAAATCGGGTAAAGTATTTACTAATGTATTTTCAAGGAGATCAAGACCTTCCGCCAAGTTATCACGAGGAGGCCTATATAATGCACCCAAACAAATTCACTTACTATCAATTTTAACAGATATCCAAAGCTGTTAAATGAGATTATTGTTATTATTAGGTATATCCAACATTTTAAAATATATTGAATTACTGATGTAACATGCAACTCCACCTGCTCTTTTATCTTTACATCTTAGATTGCAATTATAAGACAACTGAAAAGCACACTTTCTGGATGAAACTTTCAGCATTCATTTTACTGTTACCTCTTCTCTGAGGCTTTGCCACGACTTGAATTATTTCAAAAGAAGAACTGCAATAGAACTAATTCCGATAATTTTTTTAAACAAATTAGGAACAACAGAATTATTAAGTCAAATCACACATTTTTACTAAAATATTGTTGATTAATTTGGTTCTATGGAGAGATTTCTGTTAAACATTATTATCATAACAGAAAACACATACCTATTCCTTTATATTTATTCATTAACTAGGATACAACAAGAGTAACATCTTGTGCTTTTTTCACATGACACAATGTAAAACGGGAACTTAATAGCGTTAGTAAGGTTGCAGATGATTAATTATATGAAGAAGATATGTGCGTAGGACCGTTAAATTTTATAAGCAGTGTGGGTTTCTGAAGGACTCTGACTCAGTAAGACATCCTAGAAGCAACAAAAATTTTACAAGTATGCTAAGGAACTAACGTTAGATCAGCTTGGCAGATGTGGTGTGTACATTTAATTGTTGAAAACGGTCAAATGCCGTTAGTGGAATCGATGCATATTGCAAAATATGCATCGATTCCACTAACGATGCTAAAGAATATATGCATATTGCAAAATCTATTGTGGCAATTGCAGGTAATAACATATGGTCCTTCTAAACAAAATAATTTGAATACAGCACTTATGCATTACAGATTTAGTTAAATGTCCTAGAGATAGGAGTACCTAATAGGTGTAAATAAAATGTAAAATATATGGTTAAACTATTAGAAATGAAGTGCGAAAAAGTTTTGTTTTAGTATTTTATATAATTTATATTATTATAGTATTTATATTATATTTATATAGGATATTATTCAGTGTAACTTGTAAATGCAATAGGTAAACATAGGTAAGGAAAATATAATAATGAGTGGTTTGAATAAAAACGAAGTACCTGCTACTACTACAAGTATTGGTATATTTTACATAGTATTTACTTCAAAATGAAGGATTTACTAATTTCTGGTAGTATCTACTTTACTTGACATAGAACATGCTTCAGCAAAAAGTATATACTCCATATTATGAAGTATCTACTTAACAAGTGTAGTACATTCTTTGAAATATGTAGTGCTTACTTCCATGTTTAAAAGTTTTTGGGAAACGGTTTCAGTTTTGTATGTATTTATAAAATCAACAGTTTTTTAAGATGTCTTCGGATGAAGGAAGTGTGATAGAAGAGTATCGAGTGGGCAAATAAACACTGACCCGCAGGTTCGTCTCTTCACCTACCATTGAATTCTCACTTATGTACAGTAACCTAGGTGAAAATATAAAATATAAACATAAAACATTCTAAATTGGGGGTACTTAATTGTTTACCTAAATATTTGACGGTATAGGGAATCATCGTCGTAGTGTCTTCTTGCAGTATAAATTTTATTTCTACGTATTTGAGCCAATTTTAAAATAATCACTTTGTAGCATTCTCGGTGAGGCTGTTATGTTATCAACTTCGCTAATGAAGGAGCAAATACTTTAGTTGTTGTTAAAATCGAAATATCTACCAGTAAAAAGTAGATACTTTAAGGCTTAAGTAGATACTTTAAGAGAATGCTATTTATTTTTAACATTTCCGGAAAAACAGAAGGAATACTTCGAAATGTAGTATCTTGGATTTGAAGTAATTACTATGTAGAATATACTAATACCTGTAGTAATAGCAGGTACTTCGTTTTTATTCATACCACCCAATATCAGTTAATGCAGAATTTTATTGTACATTTAACGATTTGGAATTATACTGGGTGAATATTAAGTTAAATATATTACATTAAGTTGTTTTATTGTCCAAAGAATTGTTCGCGTATTACAAATTTTCAAAATTTTATTATGATATGAACTTGAAAACTTCTAATGAACATGTTACGTTAAAAATTGTGAAGGTATAAGTGTTTATGCCTGTATACTAAGTTTATACTGTTTTTGTGCAACTCAACAGTTACTTACATGTTTTAAAAAATCCGTCGTCGGTGGTGCATAGTCTAGACGTAGGTAAGGATTTATTATGTCAGCCGCTGTTGCCTACGAGAAACCCAGGACACTGAAATCAGAAAGATACAAAGTGAGCTTTCATGTTTTTGTTTTATCCTGCAGAGAAGACATTATCTTACACAAAATAAACCTTGTGTGACACGCGGACAAATTGCATTAATGTTATTATAGTTATCTGTATATTTAGTGATGACTTTTTCAATAGAACGAAATGTAAAATACTTAAAAAATCCTGAAATAGATAAAATTAAGTGTGTGTATTGCACATTATTGAGCCTCAGTGCTACATGAAACATGAAAAATACAATACGATAATACTATGCTCTCAACATTTTATTAAGTTTTCTTTATAATCGGTGATATCCTATATCCTGTCATTGAGCTATGCTTCGCTGAAAAGGAGCAAAAACTCTGAAACATTGAGTCTGTAGTTACCTGGTCGATTCCCTTTTTGGACTATGACAGAAATCTTTGAGTGACTTTAATATATTTTTCCCTCGACTTCCCTAAAAAAACCTGTTCCACATTATTTAATATTAACAATAAATTTGTTTCACCACAGTCACATAATTAAGCTATAATTTTAATGACCCTCCTAAAATGAATTTATTATGAAAGAATATGAGAATAATTTTAAATTTTTTGTTTTTGTTAATGTTTTAATTAATTTTATAAGATTATGTAATAGGAAAAGCCGTATCTCACATAATTTATATGATATATAATTTTTTATCAAACACATTTTCCTCCCCCTATTTTGATAGTCACAAAAAATTAACATAATAGCTGCAGAGTCAATTTGAAGCTTTTTAAGGTGGACCAAACACTTGTCTAGAGTATTTGGGAAAAGCTCAGTATACTAAAATGATATATTGGCAACCGAAATTCTAGTATATAAATGACTTCAGTTTTTAATATATCGTTCTGTCATGAACACAAGGCGATCCATTTGTGGACAATTTTTTGATAGGGGGTAAACTGTTGTAGCGGGGAAAAATTTTGAAATAAGAAAGTTGCACAGCTTTATAAGCCGCATAATCAAAAAATTATTTGTAAATTTTTTTACATTTCCGAATTCCTCATTAAATTTTGAGTCTTGACACCTACTTATATTTTATCGTTTGAGGGTTATTTTACAATTTTTTAAAACAAAATTCTGTTTTTACATAGGGTACTTTCATCCTAAATTTTTCTCTTACTATGAATTTTCCAATATATGTTTTGTTTTTGTCATGCCTTTGTAAATTATGATAAATATAGTAGTATAAACAATTATATAATAGAAAAGACGATATAAGAAGCTAGAGTTACCGGTGATATTTTATTTTGCTCATGTAGTGGTGGTTCAGTATTCCCAAATGAATTACATGTGTAAAATTCTTTCATATTACAAATAACTGTTCCTCAACTTGTATTATTGTGTCAAAACTATTCGTCCCTTTATGCATAACTTTCTTAATTGTACAAAATAAGTAATGTTTTTTATTACTGTGATTTATAATTTGTCCAAAATTATTTTATGATTTTTAAGTTTGGACCACACACACACACTACCACAGACTTGGAAGCTGTAAAAAGCCAAAATTATTCTTTTGAGTTAACCGAATAAAAGTTACCCCCATTAAAAATATAATTGTGGTTATTTCTTAAAATCTCGTCGGTATACTACTATAATGCAGGTATAAATATTTAAGACGGTAAGAGGTAAATAAGAGGTTGCAAAAAGACCTTGAAAAGGTTAGTGACTGGGTCACTGGCTTGTTGGACAGGAGTTTCATTCTCTTTTGTACTTACTTTGGTTACGCCATCATACAGGGTAACTAAAAGTACAAAGGATTGCTCGGACTATGAAAAGTCCTAATGCATTTCTGACACATAATTATTGGTAAGAAATTAATTATCTACGTTACTGAAATTATTTACGCTACTCAAAAAATTTGTAAAGGTTTTACAGGTAAAAGGGATTACGATAGTAATGAATTATTGGACCGTTATTATAATCAGGAAGAACTGATATATTCAAGATCTATTAAATGATCTGTATAGAGGGTGTGTTATGAAAAGCACATATTATTTAGATTATATTTTATTATCATTATTTCCGTTTTCTGAAAAGAGCTTTGAAGCTGCTATTTATAATTTTTTGTTTAACTACAATGGTATTCAATTATAGTTCATACATTGCTTTGTACATAATTAGGCTGATTTCAAGTGATAAATAACACCATAAGAACTTTGGCATTTTATGAAGTAGGGGAGAGGCGGGCATAATGGCATAGACGGGCATAATGACTTTTTTCTATTATAGCAAATCTAGTAGCAGTATAAGACGCAATTCCCCTGATAACGTTCAAGATCCGCCAACATTGTACTGGCTGTAGTAGGGAGTCTCTAAACTTCTATCCGACGGATTTACTGTGTTGTTTGTGGTTACTGATGCTGGACCTTCAATGTAAGTTACATTTTGCAATATTATTTAATTGTCGAATATTCATTTTTACTATAGTTTGGAGCCATTGCCATAACCACACAATTATTGACTATAAATTAATAACACATTTTTGAAGGTTAATTGCAACTTAGGTATGTGTTTTTGAACGCAAAGTTAAAAAAATATATCACGACGGGCAAAACGACATAGCATAATGGCGGGTAAAATGAATTAGTGTGTCATTTTGCCCGCCTATTTTGTTCAGTATTTTAACTGATTTGTTTTTTTTATTAGATGGTTTATTCGTATAAAAGAACGACAAATAGAGGATCTTGGAATGATGGCGATATGGAGAGAGCTATACAAGCTGTCCGCAATGGATAAATGGGTTGGTTAAAAGCAAGCAAGTCCTTCAATGTACCTTCTTCAACTTTACGTCGCCGAGCTCTTGGAAAAAACAAATTCGCTATTAATATTGAAAAGCGCTTTGGATTTATTGAATCTACATTAAATAGAGATCTTGAAGCTGCAATTGTAAATCATATGCTAGACTTAGAATCCCGTTTTTTTGGGTTGACGACAACAGATGTGCGACATCTGGCGTATAAAGTTGCCGAAAAAATGAAGATCAAACACACGAGAGTAGTGAAGAAGAGCAAGATCCCTACTATGTTAGTGACAACGAAGATGGCTGTCCATGTCTTTACTGTAATGATTTGTTCAGCAGATCAAAATCCAAAGAAGCTTGGCTACAATGTCAATTTTGCCAAAAGTAGGCGCATGCAGATTGTGGGGGTATCCCCAAAAAAGCATATAAACGTTAAATTGTGAACTTTGCAATTACTAAGTTTACTATATTTGTCACTGTATTTGTTTTTTCTTACGGGTTTAATATATTTTTTGTGTTTAATTTTTGTATACCATTTTGCCCGACCTGGGCGGGCAAAATGATTTTATGTTGGTATGTACGTTTAACCTGTTGTAATTAAAGTTCATGAAAAAACAAAAGGATTTTATTTCTGAAGTTGTAGAGTATGTAACTGGCTATCGACATATATGAAAAGAATTAAATTTAGGTCATTTTTTCGTTAAGTTTTCTTGATAAAAAACTAAGTATGTCATTATGCCCGCCCCTCCCCTATGTAACAAATAAATATTTTTAAAGTTTTATCAGTGCCAAGTTACATGACTGATGATTTTCTTTTTTTTATCTATTCAATTTCCGTTTATTCAACCGCATTTAGAGAAACTGTAGCATAAAGAACCACCAATCCTTTACTTTCATAATCTATAATTAATTTATATGAACGTGACAATATTAAATATAAGTCAACTTATGACGAAATAACTTATATAACTAAAAATTGAGGTTTTTTTTATTTATTCATTATCGGATTCAGAAAAAATATAATGTGTTTCAAGGAAAGGGGACAGACTTTTAGTAGAGCTATAATGTCAGAAAATTGTGAAAAACTGTAACTTTTTAAATTGAATATCTCAGACCATTTTGGTTAAATATATAGGGTGTATAATTTTTGATGCACAAATAATGCTGTACATTATTTGTCCATCAATAATCTACACTTTAGGCACTCTAAATATACTGTTACTAGTTCTAAGCAGACATATACCATTAGGCTTAAGTATTCCCTGACATATTTATGCAGGTATTTTCTTCTTAACCACTATTTTGAGTATAGGAATGTGTTGCTCATTTGAAAGTAACCACAGAAAATTGTTCAAAATACCGAAATTATCAAATTACAAATGGGACCTTGTTAACGATCAACTAGGATTAGTGATGGGCCCAGAAGAGTCAATCCTATATTGAATATAGTACCTACCTCATGAAAAAGATTCACAGTATTTAACATGATCTAACCAAAAGGTTTATGAAACTTAATAGTTTTAACTTACTTTAAAATTCGGTTTAGAGTTCATGTTTAAAAGGTTGTCGCCTTTTCAGATTTATAAATATGTGTGTTGTTCGTGGAAACACCATGTATTTGTTGTTTTTGCATACTTACTTCACTCTAATAAATTAAATACACAAGGACATGTTTTCATTCTATAAAATTATGATGATCGGTTCGAATGGTATTTCCTGTGACTAATTTCGTAATAAAAGTGTGAAATTGGAGAAGAAAATATACTTCTATTTTTTTCCTCAATTGTTTTTTAGGTTCCACACTCCATAGAATTTGGTTAGTTATATAGAGTTTTGCAATGTAATACACAAGGAAGTATTGCTATTTCAAAACAGTTACGTATATATTTTTAATTTTTACCCCAATAACCATTCCATGAAAGCGCACGTACTGAAGCTCAATAATTTTAAAGAGATATTGCTTACCTCCGTGTAATTCCATTTATTATTGGCGTGCACGACATTGAAGTCAATAAAGCTTAAAAAACCTCGGTGGAAAATTAACAACGTGTGTTCATAAAGCAGAAACCAAAGAATATATACACCAGGCTCTAGGTAGTTAACTGCCGAAACTAATAATCGCAATAAACTTATTAATTTATGTAGGTATGTATTTGAATTTATTTCAAACTTTTTAATTTTAGCTATTTTCTTCATCAAACAATGATTCCTCTTAATTATTAATTATCAGAAGTAGGTATTTATCATACTAAGATAGGTATACCTTTTTTGTTAATAAACGCTTTTGCTAATTCGGTATGAATGGTGTTTATTTTACGTGAGAATTTAGACAATTTATGCAAAATTCGTCCTTTGATGATACAACACTGGGGAAGACGGTTTGTTAATGTATGATGATTATTCATTTCAAAAATTTCATTTAAATATTACGTGTACATTTTATCTTTTAGTCAAGAACGTTTAATATTGTACGTAACTGTATCGGCCCACTTAAAGCTGTCTACAAAAATATTATATTTAAAATTATCATCGAAATGATGATCCTTGAATTCGTAATTTTATTTAATATAGTTTTGCAATCGGTTAAGTAATAGGCACCACATGTTATGATTCTTATAATTAGTGTAGTGAATGGTTGGTAGGCTACAGCTAGTAAAATTTTAATAAGTAACTTTAATCCGTTCTTGCTGAATCATTGTGCAGCACACTGTTAAGTTTTATACATGATTCTATCTGTTTCAGATCAACATTATGTATAAGCGTATACCACTGCAATATTAAGTAGTAATATTACTCTTCAGGTCTATTCCCATGATTTTATATCTAGTGTAATTAACAATCACTATATTTTCTAACTCATAACCTATATTCATTGGTGAAAGAGGGGGAGTATATCAATTTTAGTAAGTTAAGTGCGTTTAGTATATTTGCATAGATTATAATAGATTTAACGTATTACTACATATTAAACCAATATGCACACTCCTTTGATCTAGTAGAAATGCTGCCATTGACCTTGGATATTAAAACGTGATATTAGAAGTTGCCCGATTCACTAATAAGATTTCATATTTACAGAAACAGCCGTACGCTTTTATCCAAACACCTCCCAAAACAACCTATACTATTTTTTCAGTAATATAAATAGTAGTAATAAGTAGGCGATTAGTAGAGAAAACGAGTAGACAATTTTTAATTAAATTGTCTACTCGTATATTAAGGCCTGTTGATTGGAATAGGTTGGCAGCCATCTTGGCGATATGCCTAGGATGGAAAGATTGTCAGCATGGTCGTAATATGAGATTAACATCGGTTGATGTTTGACTGTCTCCTTAATTCATGAGGTTCTCTATGTTTCCTTCCACTCCAGCTCCAGGGTATTGGTTAGGGCTCACCAACGTGAGTAATTTTTGAGGCGCAATTGAGGTCGCAATAATAATAGCCCCTCTCCTACAAGAGTATCAGAGTGTAGGTTTAATCCTTGTGATTAGAATGAGGGTGTAGCGATATTATTATATCGGAAAAAGTCTTGATGCAACAGTGTACAGAACACAATAATAATGCAAAACATGTCTTAATATTTCAGCCAGTAGGCAGGTGAATAATAAGTCAATTAAGTTATAAAGTATCTTCTACTACCTATATTAAATATTCAAAAGCTTTTCCAATATTTATTCGATGTATTATAATCCATTGGAAATAATTATTGTTTGTCTGATTTATTGCAGGTAATGAAATTAAATTACACGAGTATCCATTCGTTTGTTGCACTCAAAATATTTATTTACATTTACTTTGGGATTTAAATCTGGTATATCTCTATTAGTGCCTCACAAAATAAGTGAGGCACCTCTTTTCACCTCTTTCATAGGGGTTTAATATGTGATATTACATCACAACTAATATGTCTGAAGTGAGTTCGTAGAGATTACCCAGATAAAGAAAAAGTAGTATTACATTACTAGGAAGTGAGATTTGAGCATAATTGTTTTATATTAACTTCATCGCTATTATCGCTCACATATTTGCAACTACATATTGTCAGTGACTATATTTATAGTCACTGATATTGTACGATTTTATCTTAGTTAATAAACACTTTGTAAAAAAAACAAATTTAACAAATTGAATTGATGTGCCTTTATAAATTATAAGAAAAGACTTTGTTATGAAATAATTAAGTATTAATTACAAACTAATGATAATGATATTGACAATGACAAACACCATCATTGGTTATAGTCGGCGTAACCGTAACCATAATCACTAATCATAACCATAATATTTTTTGCTTAAAAGTAACGCTAAAATAATAATGCAAAATCAACCAAAACTCTGATGACTAGAAAACTTGGATAATTAATACGTAAAAATGATGTAAGGGATTTACAAGTTTAATTTTTATACTCATCTCTTCCTCAGACTCTATCTTTTATCAAATATGTCATGAGAAATAGTGAATCCCCCATGTTTGACAAGGAGTCTTTCAGCATCTTTGATATCAAAGTTTTACATTTATCCAGGGTTAAATTACTGAATTCATTTGGCAGGAACTTGACTGATATAAAGCGGTAGAAATGAAGACATAGAGTAATATTTTAGTGCAAAAGTTAATTAAAGTATTTCAACAAAATTTAATCTCAATTAGAAATTATTATGATTTACTAACTTCTAGCTTGAGGAACGATCTTAAAACTTCGAAACAGGTCCGATTCCTCTGTAACTAAGGAACGAAGATTATTTAATTTATTATCCTCTACGGAATTACTCACACGGGAAGCAGAAAAAATTAGATTTATCTATTGGAATTAGTTTGAAAATTATAAACATAAAATATATTAATACTCGCAAAACGTTACAATTAAAATTTACCTCTTATGTTCTCTGCAACTTAATTAGATAAAAAACTTAATGCTAATCTATTTCTCAACAATACAAAATTTCCTGTGTTCTATGAATTGTGGGAAGAACAGGAAGTGTAAGTTTAAAAATAAATGCGTAACATTGTTACAGAACCGTTGCTTTAAAAGTATAATGAAAAATAACACCTTGGAAGTGCAGATAATTATGTAGGTACTCTTAACTATTAGTGAGGATGAAAGCATGTGCAAATACAAAATGGAAACTTACATTATAATATTATTATAATATTATAATAATATTATAATAGTGAAATTTTGTATTTTGGAATATCGAGTAACTACTAAGTTCTAATTGTAGTTGCAAGAATAAAAAATATAATTACTCACTAATTGACAGGTATTTATCAATTTTTTACACTGGTCAGCCCACTATGGCCAGCAATTAAATGTACTGAACACCACCAGTGCTAAATCCACAGAAATAAATGGATTCTGTACGCTATAAGGGAAGATAAAATAAACGTTGAAGCAAAGAAAATAAACTAATAAGAATTCACTTAATGTAATTTTCTATTTCCCAAGTTTGGTTTTTTTCGGTCGATTTCTCTCATTTGCGTGTCATTGACAAAATAACTAGATGTGCGACATGATGATGATTAAACCAGTCTCATAAACTTACTATAATTTACTATAACCTGCGTCGAGAGCATTATTTTTCACTCAAATTGTACGTGCCTGGCCTATAGTGACAAAGATAGAAATTTGGTCGATGGCATGAATGAATGTGAAAACTTTCATTAGTTAATTCTCCTTGGTTGAAGTATTAACCAGTTGTAGCGCCAAATTTAATAATTACCTATTTTTGTGATAAAAGTTGACATATCCATACATTTACGACTTACCAATATATAATTAAGAAGGAAGAGTTCAACAACAACAAAGATATCGAAAACCAGACTACCCATAAGGCACAAAACAATACGGGAATAAACAGAGGTACGCCAATGAATAATCCTAGACTACCCCAAATTTCTGTTCTTCTCATGTATTGGCTAGTTGAACCAGCAATTCTGGGTAATCAATCAGGGACCGATATCAAAAACATAGTAAAAGTAACAAAAGCATCTTTGATTTTATAGATAACGTCATAATGCTGAACTACGAAAACTCAACGACGGAATCGACTACATGTTAGAGAGTCAAAATGTTGTTAATTCGATGTGTATTATATATTTCCACTCTACTCGTATAATCATTATTTTTGTGTCCAAATCGTAGACTATGATTTTCTCCTAGCTCTGTCACCTCCCAGCTCCCAAAATCGGAAATTTGACAGATGCCATAGCCAATATCAATCCTGTACGTTTGAAACATTTAAGGTGCTAGTTCTACACACAGTTAACATTCATAATTAATTCCAATGGTGACCAAAACATTTGCATTTATATTAGTTTTAAATTTACCACTACTAATCATCAAAATTCTTACCTTAGCTTGTCGTACTATTGAGCATTTATTAACAACTTAGACAACGTTTACATTCATTAAGTACTATATTAAAAAATTAAGAGATAATGTAGAAAGAAATTTGCATTGCAGAGTAGGTATATTACATCATTTATAAAATATATAATAAATAGTAACATTATGTGCAAGAAAGTTTTAGTATACCGCTCTTGTAAGACCTCTGCCATTTTGCGACAAATTTGTTCAATATAAAAACCTCGCGTCTTTAATCGCTCGATTCAAGACGAAGCTCCAATATATTATCAATCTTAAATAAACCATGCATGCGAATCTGCATGTACTCCAATTATTATCACCGAAACATATTATTGAAATTATGATCACCCATAATCATAATTTCATCTGATCATTCGTCTAATATGACCATTTTAATATAATATTGTGTTGCACCTATACTTTGTTAGATTAAGTATTGGAAAAACATTGCGACTCTCATTCTTGCAACTCACAGCTTGAATGAAAGCTCTGATGGTAAGTTAAACTACTGTGCAGCCGGAGAATTTCCAATTACAACCGGTCGATTATACCAACAGCAGCGGTGGCCACATCGACGCCAAGAATCAATTAATAAATGGTTAATTATTGTTTACAGTTGAAATCATCGGTCATCTGGGCATGGCACTCAGAAAATACCTATCGTTCAAAACAAATGGGTAACACGTGTAGTGTTACTCATTTGTTTCCCATATAATTTTAGATCCAGAAGGAAATTCAGCGGCATTTTGTCGTATTTAGAAAGTTATAACTGATATACTGTTACTATATCGTTGACACCCTGTATAGGTAGGTGTTTCCTGTGCCTACCAAATTACAATTAATTGGTAATATTAATTCTATAAAATATGCAGGGACGCCCATAATTAAGTACCTAAGTAATTAAGTAGCACAGTGCAATGAAAAAAAAAGCAAAAAACATGGTTAAAACATTATTTGGATTTAAAGTTTAAATCTAAAATCAATCAAAGATGATGTCAGTCAAATGGCCGCCTCTAAATGCGATGCACAACTGAGCTCTTTTTACGGTATGCTTCATAACTTGAGTCAAGACATTTGGCTTCTATTTCTTGACGGATGTTTTGTTTCAGCTGCTGTAGTGTCTGAGGGTTATTGGCGTGTATCTTTCCTTTGACGACATAACCTCATAAAAAAAATGAAGAGCTGAAAGATCTGGTGATCCCGAAGGCCATACTAAATCGCTAAATCGAGAAATTAATCGCGCAGGGAACATGAAAAATGGCCATTGTCTCTCTGGAGGTGTGGGCAGTCGCACCGTCCTATTGCAACTACATATCCTCCAGAGTTAGGACTTCCAATTGAGGTGAAACAAGTTATCCAGCGTTGATCTATAGCGCGCGCCGTTGACTGTAACAGCAGTGCCTTCATCGTCCTCAAGGAAATATGGACCAATAATACCTTGGGTAAAAACGCCGCACCATACAATAACTCGTGAAGGATGTAGTGGCCTTTCCTGAAGAATATGAGGGTTTTCTGTACCCCAGTAGCGCTAGTTCTGCTTGTTTAAAAATCCACTTGAGTGAAAATGAGCTTCGTCGGTCGTAATCAGTTTATATGGAAAATGGCCGCAATGTTTTCTCTCACGCCGGAGATTTTCAATTGAGCGTCCTGTTTGTGGTCATCCAATATGCCTTGTTCAGTTAAACGGCGTATTGTTTTTCCAGTTGGGGCAGGACGGCGAGGATAATTTCGGCGAAAATTTCTCTGTGTTGAAAAAATCTATACCTACATTGTTTTTAATGAATAAATTATTTTAATGATTCATAATAAAACTTGAATATGTGTACTGGACAAATGGCAAAAGTAAACTAACGCAAGCTGTCAGATGAAACAATGACGAATCAGGTGCTTTAAATCAGGTACTTGATTATGGCTGTCTATGTATATACGATATACACAGCAAGTTATTAGTATATCGAAGGGAAACAACTTGGTTATTTAAAATGTTAGAAACAAATTGAATAAATAAATAAACTGAGTATAATACCAAGGAGCACGTTTTAGATTATTTTTGAATATACAGAGTATCCAGTCTAAGTGCGGCACTAAAAAGTGTGCTTTCTTCAACTAATTATTCTTATTTTTTAATATTATGCCTGAATAAGGCGATGGCAAAAATAAATTAATGCCCACCTATGTATTATTGAAAACCTTGTATATAGTGCTAAACGGTGAAAACGAAACGATAATTATTAGTAAATGTTACTTATAATAACGTGATCACTTTCACTTCACACTCATAATAACTGCAATTATTTTTATTTCAGAAATTACTTTTGTTCACTGGAGTAGAATAAGTCCTCTACTAATATTGTTTACTAGTTTGCCATACGCTACATCCGCATATATATCGTAACTTTACAAAACAAACTTTGACGTAAATTTTTGTTGGTTAAATTCCTTAGGCTAAAATAAGTATGTAGTACAAAATTTTCAACTAATTTCTATTATAACAAATGTAATTTTAGACTGGAGCATGACAGAATTTTGTTTCATTGTCTTTACTTAATAACTAAAAAGAATTCTTATTACCTCCTTGCGTAGTTACTCAACTGGGTTACATTTGAATGATGATCAAATTTGATCTTATTAGCCTACTTGTTAAAAGTTAATACACCAAATTGGTCCAAATTGCAATTATGTTTTCAATGATATTTTATTTTCTTTTTCTCCTTATTAAAGGTTTTAATAAAGCGGAAGTTAAAGCAATCACAAATAGAGCACCTAGTAGTACACTTTCTATTCATATTTAAAAAAGTGTCAAGGTATCTTCTTGTGAAGTTTACTCAGCGTGCAAAGGCAAGTCTAGCTATAATTATTTATTAAGTTTTGATAAAAGTATCCACGCGAGATGTCATGCTAGAAGGAAAAATTAAAATTAAATAAAATTTTTCTCGCACAAATGGTACAACGGTATATAGCTATATAAGATTAAAAGTCCGTTTTAGAGCCACACTAGTTAGAATTTTAGGTTCTTTTAGACACACATACACAGGGCGTCGCACGGTGACCACCCATTAGAATATTTCAAAGACTACTTTGATTTCAATTTTGATATCCTCCTCAAATAAAATAAAAAAATAAATAAATAAATACATCAAATAATGGCGCTCATGTAGCACTTCCGTTTATACTGGAAGTCGCTATCAACTTTCTTATTTTAAATGGAACTCCCCATAAATTATTGCTATTTCGGATTCTACGTAAAATTTTAATTTCCTAAAATTAACCGTTTTCGAGGTATTAAATTTTTTCCAAAACAAATTTACAGAAACAGTAACTAGCTCAAAACCATGTCTATTTTACAGCAAGAAAGATAAAGAGGGAATATTTATAGGAGGAATAACTAAAGCTTTCCATCTATACTTTCAAGGTAGCATACAGGTACTGGAAATTTCAAACCATCATAAGTTTCTTTTTCAAATGGAACACCCTGTATGTTAAGCATCATGGTTCCCTATGCCTATCTCTTCTAGTTTTTAATTTATCTAGTCTTTTTTTGTGTAATCACTCACCTAAAATCATTTAATTTCTTGCGTAAATGGCTGAGAAATTCTTAACCGAACTTCAACAACTAATCTGTCACCACTTATTTGTTGTCTAACACCTATAGAGGCGGTTTAATTATGTATTGCCTGTATTTAAAAAATGGAAAATGAAAACACATTCAAATGCTGACATTCTAAATTTATCATTTATTCATGGCGAATGTATAACAAGATAATGAATTGAACTTGCAGAGTATTTAATGAGAGATTTCCTAATTTACCAACCAGTTTTGTTTGTTGTTCTTTGTACAGTTTTGTAAAATAATGAAATGAAGATGAAGAGATTGGCCATTGTAGTAATATAGTCAAAGGTTTGGCTTTGAAATTGGTAGATGTTTCAAATCATTTCGGCCATAATAAAAAATAAGGATCTCTAACTAACTTCATACTTTGTTCTATAGTATTTGTTTAATGGTGGTTTATTTATGTATTATTTTAGGTTAAATAATAGTTCATATAATATATTTTGCATATTTTATTATGTTAATTTTAAGCTACATATTTATGCATTGTTTATTGTATAATATATATGTAATAATCAGACGGATAATTATTTGAAATTAAGTAATATTTACTTATTTACTGATTTGATTAATTAATAAATAATTCATTTTTCTTGTTATTCCGTTATAATTTCTTTGCTATGTATTCCAAGATATAATTAGAAAATGTTTTCATTGATAAAACGAGGACACCGGATGGCTTTAAAAAAAATATGATGCATGGTAATAAGAAGTCTGCCATTATAGGTTAGCTATTATAAGTTCTTTGACAAGTCTTGTGTAGAAGTCAACGATGTTATTTAGAGATAAAAAAAGAGGAAAAAGGAGGCGGTTCATACCTTAACAGCTGCAGTTTTGTCAGTATATTTACTTAAAAAAAAAGATTCCCTTCGTAAAATTTTCTAAAGTACTACAGTGGTGATTTAAGTCATAATTAAAATTTTAAAAGAATTAGACCATTGTCGGTATGGCTGCATTGCGTTATTTCGATTTGAAAAATATAAGATATTCATAAAAAAGGTAATTTTTTATATATAATTTTTTTCTCGATATATCGTAGATTCGCATATTGACAAATTTATTGCCAATAGGTATAAAGACATCATTCTTAGTTTACTAACATCAAAAGAAGTAGTGACTACGTTCAATACTAGTCAGCTTGAAATCAACACCATCTCAGGTGCTCCCTTTCTCGTTATATGTGAAGCGTGCACAAAAGAGAGCGACGCGAACTGTGGTGACTTTAAGCTGATGAGTGTTGTTTACGTAACTATAAATGTAGTCCATTATTTTTATCGATTTATTTCAACATCATTTACATTTGTTAAATATTATTTATTGTAGATACAGATCAGGCAAAAAAGCTTGCTGACAAACAGTAGCACACCCTCCTTTTGCTAGTGAGTCAGAAACAAGGATCTAAATAGTTCGTCATGTGTTTGTAACATGACAGGTATTTGACCCGTTTGTATAAAATATTTTATCTATGACCAATATTGCAAGCTGCCAATAACGTAAACCATATACAAAGTATACACAAAAATTCACAGATTTCGCAATTCTTGCAACCTTTGAAGTGCATTGAAAATGAATTAAGGAAATTTGGAACTATAGAAAGCTTGCGAAAGTTACCTTCTAATTTGAGAACTTACCATTTGCGACTTACAGACTTTGCCACCTTGTATATCACATTCACATGAGAGCTCAGATTCTCAGACTTGCAATTTGCAATATACGAATACGAATGCCAAACTATGCGCCCACGTCGCCCGCTATACTCGGTCCCCCACTACCTAACCATGTCGGTGTGACATGCTCATCGCGTTACACTTTTCATCGAAACATACCCATATATCTTCGCGATCCTATAAGCATTTTCAATGCTAAAATTTGACAAAAAACAAGCGAGGTGCGTAATGCACACACTATTTGTTATTTTTCGTACTGTTTTTTTATAATTGTTTTCGCATACACGTACCGTGTGCGTACTATTTTTTTAAAAAGGCATACGATTGTCGTGATTGATGAATGCTTTTGTTTGGCTGTTACAAGTTCTGGCAGTAATACAGTGGGAAAATACACATCTGTCACATCGCAATAATGGAATGTAGGTTTAATTTGACACTCGCCAATTTTTTTAAGCCAAATTTGCTATATTACGCTCTTTTTTCCGCGGGAGACCCTTATCTGTTCCTGAAAAGAGTAGTTGAGTGGTTTTTACAACAGGAAATACGGCAAGTTTAAGAAACAAGCTAAAATGTGACGAATTTTGCGAAAATCAAGTTGAAGTAATATTTGATGAAAATATTGATAAGTTAATTAATAATGTCGATATTATTTATTTCATTTTATGTGAATGATGTGATCCTGGATAAAGTATTGTACGCTATTTGAGTTGCAAAATATATTAGGTACCGTTAATTAAAGAAGCATACATATTCATAACAACTTTTTCCGCTCGTATGTAATATGGTTGGTATGCCTTTTGTGACTTATTTAATATAAATACTATTTTTGCATTGTTCTCCACTGGATTGTCGTGTGTAATTGAAAAAAAGAAACGCAGTCCATCTGAGAAGTAGATATGTGTTATTTCCTTTTATAATTACAATTACCTATTTTTGTAGTTACATAACGTCAAATATTGATAAAAAAAATTCAGTGCTTATTGGAACATAATATTTGTGAAGTAATAATGTGAAGTGATTAAAAATAATAAACAAAAAAGTATCCTAATTTTAAATTTAATTACTTTAATAGTAAAACTGAATATCGCATATTCCTTTATCTTATTTTCTTGCCTGTATCTAAAAAATAATGACATACAGAACTCATTGGGAGATCGACCTTTTTTACTTGTGTCAAATAGAATTTTTTTATTTCAAAAGGCCTTCAATCAACACCTAACAAAGCATTAATGAAATTCATTCGGAAACTCGAGAATTACGTGATTTAAATATTCATGAAACTATTGATTGACAGTAATGGATAGCTCTTAACCTGGTTTATCATCAACTTAAAGGTATATCCAACAAATCATCCTACACGTAAAATACTAATACCACTTCTAAATTTAAATTCAATAGAGCAAGAATCGTTTTCTTATTATACGCCTTTAGATTATTGGTTAATAACTCTTAGTATTTCTCAATGCTCTTTTAATTTTTATCTCAATTTTATACATTTTGTTATTATGCTTCCATAGGTATATGACCATGAGATGTCAAATATCTACTACCTATACTCAATGGGTAGATATACGGCATGGTCTGGCTTGCAATATTTTTGTGAGTCAACCGAAAATGGCATTTTAATGTTGTGGTTGATTAGCAGACAGTTAAATGTGATGATGTTTTTATTGTTTGTTGCATTTAGTGCTGCCCACCTTTGAAAGATTCGAGTACACGATGATATAATTATTATTGGTCATAAGGCCAATTAACTCATATTACAACAGAAGAATCATAAAAATCAAATACAGAATATTTTTTGTATATGTTAATTTTAATTAATTAATTATATGCATTTGTGTAATTACAAAAACTTCAGTTTTAACCCAATTAACATTGTCTGAAGTGTCACAATTTTAAAATGTGTTAATTGGAATTATTTCACCTAATATTGTCACTTATCTATGGTTAGTCTGTTTTATGTTTTTGGTATAGCGAATCATATATTACGTTGAGATTTCTAATTACGACCAAGACTGCTTGATCGTAATATTCTTGAAAGAATTAGAATAAACGATGAAGGCCAAGTTTGACGATCATAAATTAGAGAAGAGAGCAAGGATCAAATTGTTATGAAAAGTAGAGGAACTGAATTGTATTAAGATACTAATTAAAATTCAATATATTATCTGATCTTCCTTTAACAACATTTTTCACCTTACCAAAATGTAAATGCGGTAACTAATAATAAATAATGCAGAGGAATGCAGCGAATGCACCTGTTCTACGCGAGAATAGTTGACTGGTTACATATGTTTTTTTAATGTAATTTGTGGTTTTAGAAAGCGCAGTGCTCCATTCATGGAGTTGCGTAAATGCTTGTCATTGTAAATGTCTAAATGTATGGCGATACAGGAACATTAATTTATCTATTAATCTAAATATAGAATGAAAAGTGGAACTAGTAGAATTTATTTTTGTTTCTACTGTTTACTAATTTTCCTTAATTTTGACAATATTTTTTAAAATCGAAATTAATTTTAATTTATACTAATTACAGGTTAAAGTAATTGCTAAATCTTGCTTGCATACCAAAGATTTTATAAAATGAAATTCAGTATTTAGCAATATGAGAATTTAAATATACCAGAATTCATTATAAATTTGAATTTCTTATTTTTATGTGTATTTTATCCTACATTAAGACAAGGCTGAAATATATTTCACAAATTGACGAACTTTAATTATAACTATTATATTAAAAATTCAAAATGAATATCTATACGATTTGACCGAGTTCTGCTTTATGTAATAATAATTATGTCTATGCTTGAACATTTAAATTACAGAACTATGAAATTACTTATGAGTGAATTGTGATATAATTGTACAATATGTAATTGTACTAAAAGTAGAGAATAGTTTTTTTTATAATTTTTATACATATATAATAATAATAACAATAATAATAATAATAATAATAATAATAATAATAATAATATCTCTCATTCTAATCACAAGGATGAGCCCGTATGTCTGAGACTTGTGTGGGAGAGGGGGCGGCATATTATTATTTCGCGGGCCACATTTGCGCCTCAGGAACGACTTACGTTGGTAGGCCCTAACAACCATTCAGTGCTGGAATGAGGGAAACCTGGAAAACCTCATTAGTTTGGGGGACAGTCAAACATCAACTGATTTTAATTTCTCACATTAATACCAAGTTGACATTCTTCCCATCCTAGTCCATCGCCAGGATGGGTGCCAACCCATCCCTGCGAATAAGCCTTGATCTACGAGTAAACCATTTAATTAAAAATTATTTGGTGGAATGGGGATATACAGACATATTTGTCTTTGTGAAACTCATATTTTCTCTTTTAACTAAGATAAAGATTAATAAAATGGTGGTGTAATAGACAATATTAGTGTTAAACGAATTATTAAAATTTTTGAGCTGGATTTAGTCAAATTAAACAAATCTTTGAACTTGATTTGACTGTAAAACTTTAACTTCTTGTAACTGTATTAAAAATAAAAACTATCTGCTGTGACAATGACGGTTGGTCTCGAAATCTGTATTTATTGAGCACAATATAATTTAATAATTTAAAGTAAAAAACCGAAAACATTCTTATAAACGTTGAATATAATGTTAAGGTATGAACATAAAAAAATAAAATGTTTAGTAAACACTTTTCTTAGACACTAAAAATTATTAATTAAATATAAGAAGTTTTTGAACCTTGTTCTGAAAGAGAAAAATTGAGTCATTTTCACTTTACGAGACAGCTAATTTATTTATAGGTAACCGAATGTTGATGTATGTATATAATTTATTAAGGTATCATATCAAAAAGCAATAAATAACAATATTTTCCCATTCATTTGTAATGATTAATACCATCTTATCTGTAATATATGACAATTCAATAATGTAGATGTAAGTAATACATGTATATTAGATTAGAATAATTTTTAACAAATGTATATGTATACATGTATATCGATTATATCGAAGTATAATAGGTACATATAATATCAATCTAGAAGCCATTGGCAGACAATATGACTAATGTTCTTTATTCAAATTAGTGTCGAAAAGATACGTAGATACTTTCATACAATTAAAGCTATAAAAATAAATCACTTACAGTTTCGTTTTCAGAGGTTCATTTCAAGATTTATTCGTAACTATAACAATAGTCAATCCCATATGAAGAAGTATAAGTGAACAATGATGGTGCGTCTTCAGACATAGTTGTACAGACGAGATCGACCGATAAATTTAACACTTCTACTCTGCAATAAATGATATTGAACCGTAATAACGGCCAAAGGAAGCGAACCATAACTTGCACTTTTCTTCATTTCCTTCGCATGCACAGCGTTTGTAATATTATGGAAAACCGCTTGACCAAGATGATATTAAAAATTACTATACATGGTACAAACAATATATATTTTTTAAGTTAAAAAGTCCTTAATATACCGGGTGGCTAAAAGTATTTGACCATGCTAGATTAATTCAGAGACAATTTCGATTTTTATTATGAAATTTGGCACTCTGGGGTTTTTAGGTATGCTCTCCTACAATAAAATAATGACGCCCATATAACTCTTCCTGTTGTACCGGAAGTTGAAATCAACTTTGTTATTTTAAACAGAATAACGATAATAATAATCATAATAATAATAATAATAATAATAATAATAATAATAATAATAATAATAATAATAATAATAATAATAATTCTGTACATTATTGCATTTTAGGATTCTACATTAAATTTTAGGGCTACTTTCATCAAATTCGCTTATTAACTGTTTTCGATTATAGGTATTTAATTAAAAAAAAATCATAAATCTGTGCCTGTGTTTTTTACAGTAAGAAAGAGAGCGCGATAATATTCACAGGGAAGAGAGTCAAATCCATAAACTTTGTAACCATATCTTCAAAGTTGCTGAATTTCATACACGGTGGTATATTTCGTTTCACCCGGGGTTTTGGTAAAGTTTCTAAAGATATAGATACGTCAGATATTTATTCATGGGAAAATAAGCTACAACAGCTTATAGGCAATCCAAAAGATAAAATAGAAGCTATGGAAAAGTCGAGAATTTACGAAATTATCTGTAAAGACTGCAAACAAAAGTATGTTGGACAAAAAAAAAAACATTGGAAACTGGATCAAGGTAAGATCAAAGGAAGAATGGTCAAACGGGACTGGGCTGCGACAAGCCAGGCTCTTAATTGAAGGGCCTTGGTCGAACGCAACTCGATCAATACTTGCGCTAAGTCGTAACAGCATAAGGATTGTCACAGGACTGTTGACAGGTCACGGACATCTTAACAAGCACCTTAACACTATCGGTCTTAGTGACACTGGAAGGTGCAGGTTTTGCGGACACGATGACGAGGACTCCATTCACATCCTCTGTCGCTGTGCCTGCCTCATGGTCAAGAGACACAAACACCTGGGCGCAGCATTTCTTCTGCCTCAGGACATTAGAGAGCTTCCTTTGGAACGGGTGTTGGCCTATGCGCACAGCACGGGTCTCTTCCAATAGCTCCCGACTAGCGGCAGGCACAATGGGTCGAAAGACCTGAGTGCTGCGGGTAACCGCGCCGCTTACCAACAACAACAACAACATGTTGGACAAACTAGTGAGTTATTTGAAACTAGATTCAAGGAACATATGGGTCATCTCAAATATGGTAGAACAGATAGTAGAACCATAAAATAGATAGTAGCAATTTAAGACCAATTAGGAATGTAACAAATTCCAGACCATTGACCATTCCCATTCTTGAGAGTTTGGAAATTGCTAAATGTAAAAATTGTATGAATGATGACAGAGGGCCAATTTCATATAGTCCGCTTTATTGGTTAGTAAGTCACGGTTCACTGATCCGTCGTAGCGTCTCACTGATCCATCGCGGCGGTTCTCTGATGAGTCGCGATGGTTCACGATGGTTTAGGTATAAATAGGACACAATGTTAGCATAGGATTAGTTTTAATCATCTCCAGATGATGCCAACTTGGTTGGCTACACGCGCGTCGAATGCAGTATAGTCTTTTGGTGTTATATGGAAAACTACGTCACTGTTGTGATTTTATTAAGCAAATTATATTAAAAATCAGAGTTAATTTCAAAATGTTACAAATCCACATCTGTTAGATGTGATAAACGAACAACTATTGTCGACCGAAAGTAGTATACTAGAAATAAAAAAAAGAAATTTCTTTAATTTTTGTTGGAAATCTTACTTAAAAATATATTTTCACATATTTTTATACCCCTATTGCACCCTATTCATCTTTCTATAATAAATATTAAACTGTTAAGATCAAGTTGTCTTATTTATAAAAAAAAGCTGGTCGTCATAGCAATAAAAACAAAAATGGTGTATAAACAAAATTCAAATTCAAATTTCGTTTACAACTAATGTAGTAAACTTGTATTCATTATTTTTTTTTAAATAAAATTGTGAATTTTACTAAAAGGTAGTTATCAGTATTGTGAGTTACTCTTGCAAGCTATATTTTATTAGCTATTCAATATACTTTCATGCGTGATCCATAAATAAAATTTACTGTCCCTTACCTCTGAGTCAAATTACAGCACTCGAATAATTATTACGCTTCTAATCTACCTAGGCTTTCCACATCGGCAAATTTCTAACTGCATTTTATAAGAGTAAGATAATTTGTATTGGATTAAATTTACCTGTAGGATAATTATTCGTATATATAATTTTATTTAATATTATAATGTTACTATGGTTAGTTTCGTTTGCATAATAACGTAGTACGAATAATTAAAATGAAGATATTTAAGTGCTTCAATTATCTTACGTAAACGTATATGTGGAAATATATTACCATAGAAATGTTTTACGGTTAGCCACAGTTTCTTAAAATTCCCTTAATTTATTTTGAATATAAAATAAATCTGATTTTTATCTACTATGCCGTATTTTAATTTTATGTTTCATATATACACGCCTAAAGGCTATAAAGAATATATTTAATTTTATCTAATCAAAAATCCGTATTTATTGACTGTATTGAGGACTGTTATCTTTTATAACATGATCTTTTTAAAATTAATATATGGTGCCGAAATAACAGTTTACCATTAAATATAACAAAATATTATATAACGAGTTCTACTAAGAAAAGTGTTCCAATACATGAAATAGCAAAAATGCTCTAATTAAGTAAATGCGCACAGTTGACGGAATCGGCTGTTATTTTTAATCGAGAAGTAACTTTTTGCTCTTCATATTGATTTATTGTATCAAACGCTTCCAAAAGTTTGCATTTTGTTTTGAGGATTCTCAATATATAGTCAGATATATAGAATAACGAAGATGACATCAACTTCCGGTATAACCGGAAGCGTTAGGTGGATGCGATTATTTTAGTTAAGAAGGGCATGCCCGAAAACACTATTGCCAAAATTTTCAAACTTAAAATCGAAGTAGTCTCTGAAATATGTCTGTCTCGTCACCGTGGGACACCCTGTATATATTTACTTAACTATTTCCAGCGTTCAAACTCACTATTTTATTTATTACTAGAATAAGTGTACTGAAATATTTTTCGATCTCTACAATGTGTTCTAATTACTTATATTAGATATCACTTAAATTTCAGGCCATCAGGCAAGGTATTTTAAGATAGGTACAAAAGTTGTAAATCATACATTATTTTTATGTTATGGTTTGATGCTCTTAGCTATTGCTTAGCATCTATTATTGATTATTATTATTCTTAACTTATTTGTAAATGTTTTCTATATTAGTAGTGGTGAGAAACACACCGTAGTGCCTTTTATTATTTTAAATAATGAGGTTATTCTTTTGCGTATTCTAGGTACCTAGGTATAATCGTCTGTATGTATTGGCTGGTTAAGTTGGATTAGGTATATTATTTTTTATTATTGAGGAAACGTAGGCAGCGTTCAGCAGGAGTTTTCTATGAAATCAATAACATTGCTGAAGCCCTTAAAAACTTTATAATTAACTTCTTACTGAAAGAGAGACTTCTTATTGTTACATTATATTTATTTAGAAATCTGTTTGATTTACTCTCCAGGTTAAAGACGACTTTGGAACGTATTAGAAATTAATTAAGAAAAAGTTCTTAGCATTTACATAACTTGTGAAAATTTTTCAATAACATATTTCTATTTTTTGCTAATTACTAACTTTGTAATGGTAGAGTTCTCTACAAGATCTTGTTATTTATGACTTTTACGCATAATATGTAAGTATTATGTTTCTTAAATACTATTTTCAAATCATTGGCTAATTATTGCCACCAAAAAACTGCCTCCCAGTTTTTCATTCTTGCGTCCTTAGGACAAGTGGAAAAACTTAACTTTATTGTTACAATCCTTTGAAATTAAACGAAAACATCACCAAAAAACGCAGGACTTCACAATTATGTGAACATAGTCGCGTTGTTTACTCTTTGAGTGACGTGCACCTAACCTTACAGATAAGCAATATCCTACCTTGTCTTCTTTATATCACGATGTGAATAGGTCACCTACTTCTGAAAACAGTTATTTAAAATTACAATGTGAACTTTGGCAGCACGGAATGTAATCAAACGGTATGAATATGAGGAATAATTGAATAAGTACGAATTGCTTCCACCCCTCATATACTTAATTATAAATGAATATTTGCAGAATGTTTCCAGCCTATTTTATTGAGATATCATTCCTACCGTTTCACCGTAAACAGTTGAGCAATTGTAAAGTTGCTCCCCGTTGATAATACAAACAACTGAGTAAAAATATTCACACCGTGAAATTTGTGAAACGTGAATTTGTGGGCAAACATAATAGGACCCACAAAAATGTCACGCGTACCCACGAAAAAGTCACGCGTTCGGCGTGGGTTATTTGATGTTGCAAAAATTGATAAATGGGGGGCGTGGGCGTGGTCACTTCAAAATTTTCCCACGGTCCTCAAAAAGTTCCTAGGCTCAAGTATCGCCATGCCTATTATCCCTAACCCTAACAAATATGGTTTTCCAGGTTTACCTCATTAAATCTGGCTGGTTAGGGCTTACCAACGACGTTAGACGGTACCACAGTAGACGTTAGACGGTTAATGCTCACCAACAACGGTAAGTCGTTCCAGATGCGACCTATTGAATGATAATATAGCGCCCCTCTCCCACACAAGTTTAGAGTTCCAGGCTAATACTTGTGATCAGAATGAGGGGAATAGATATTATTATATTATTATGCTGACAAGACCGTGTTTGAGATATGCTGCTATTATTCTTTTAATCCATAATAGGGCACTACTCCTGCTCAGTATAACGATTACGATAACGCAATAAGCTAAAAATTAAGGGGTTTAAAATCTCCCTGTTAACTAAGGAATTTGTATCGTTATCATAATCATAGTTTCAACAATATTTTTAAAGTCTTAGGTAAAATTTTTTGATGATGAAGAATTAATTGACAAATATTTTAGATTATGAAGTGTTAGCCATCGTAGGTTACTCGAATATTATAGAAAAGGCAGACGCGGTGTGTAGCCAGTCGAAATTAATGATCTAACAATATGACAAGTACCTAATATTGCAGAGTAGACCTTCAGACCTAGTGCGACCTTCAAAATGCTAGTAGTTACACTGACAATTATATACATTTACGTATATTTATATTAAGACTTCTGTTACTTTGCTTGCCAGCAGTGGAACATTTGGAACTGACATCTAAATGTAAACAAGACATAGAATATGGCGTTCTAGTACTGTTGATAAGGTTCTATGAAGAAAACTATTGAAAATGAAGTGAAAATTTCAACCAGAATTTTTAACTATCACAATAACTGAGCAACTTCTTCTATTGATATCTGATTTAATATGTCCTAAATAGCCGCATCAAGGAAACTAGTGGGCGATTCCTTATCTGTTTCTGAAATCTAATCAATCTCGTAATCAATGGTTCCTGCTTCAGGTACAATATTTTATAATTTGCATATAGTTGTATTTAACATATAATAATAATAATAATCATAATATCTCTATCCCTCATTCTCATCTTAGTGATGATCCCGAAAGTCAGAGACTTGTGTGGGAGAGGGAGCGGCATATTATTATTTTGCGGGCCGCGAGTGCGCCCAGGAACGACTTACGATGTTATAACTTTAAATACCATTTAGGACGAGAATAAGGGAAACCTGGAAAACCTTATTAATTAAAGTGAACAGTAAGTTGTTAGCCATTTATACAGTGATATTGCAGTACTAGTTGCATATTAAGAACGCTACCAGCCTTATACACACAGATTTAATATTGGAGCAATTAGAAAAAGTTGACCACGGTGAGATTCGAACCGTCGTCAACCGCGGAGAGAGATATATACTAATATATTGAATGAATAAAGCTTCGTCGTTGCAATATAGAAAAGAGTTTCTATTATAAAAAATGTAGCTGAACTGTGAAAAATAAGTACTTTTTCACTGTTCTTTCTGTAGAGAAAAGACTATTCCATTAAACATGAAGCAAAAGCATATGGTTATGTGAGGAGTTATCTAACTATTGACCCAAAAAATCGATTTATTAGATTATAGTCAGATATTACATTTGTTTCTTTATTTATTTGGATATGTTAACCGGTAGCCAAAAACCAAATATAGGTTGAGAAAATAATACAATGATATAATCATAATTAAATAACATTGTTAGCAAATTTAACCGTAATAAAAGATTTAATATATTTCTGAATATATTTTACATAATAGTCTAAAGGTAGATACATAAAAATTTAAGTATACATTTTCTTGTCTTTTTCTCAGAAACTAAATAACGAAATGTTGTATTATTTTGCATGGTGCTGAATTGGTATAATTAACGAAAAAAGGAGAAATTTTAATTATAGTAAATTATGGTAAGCGAAGTAGAATGGTAAATTGTATTATTAGATCTACATACAATTTGGGGCGCGTGAAAACTCATGTAAGTATACGACACAATCTCTGAGTAATACAGTTTTTTCTGTTGATGTTGATTTAACGTAAAAGCAATACTATAATAATTCAAATTTCTAAAGTTGTAGTATATTGTGAATATTTAATTCACCTAAAATGTAATTTTAATATATAAAATTTTGATTTTGTGAGATTTTCGACGAAAAATATGAACTTTAAATAATAATCTGAACTTTAGATAGGGTAATAATAATAATAAATAATTTTATATATGTATCAATTTGTATGACTTTCTATTGGTCTGCCCAGCCATAAATAGAATATGATTATAGAAAATTAATTATGAAATATATTTTTGTTTAAAGTAGTTGTGTACCTAAAGACGCAGTGGCTTCTTAAAAGAAGCAGTCATTTAATCGATTTTCTGGGACTGTCAGTTTTTTTTGTGTTATTTGGTTCTGTTTATGATGAGTGTTAACTTTTCATTAACAATACAATAATTCATATTTTAAATGCTTAAGCATTTCGCATTAGGTTAAGTGTACCGAAGGATAATTTTGTGGTATCCTTATGGGCGAATAAATATAAACAAACTTAAAAGAAAGGTCTGTACGTTTTCAAGGCTTTATTTAAAATTAATGTAGGTATTCCGGATACAAAAATAAAACCGCACATTCGGTATTATATTTCACAAAGCATTTATACTTAGGTAAAATGTAAATAAAACATGTTGATATCTGATACTGTGTTTATTTATGATAACAAATTTTTGGAAGAAAAAGACGGATTTCCTGGGAATTGTAAATGTTAATTTTGGTAGCAAAGTAATATAGGTACTTAAGTCACAAAAGTATTCAGGATGTTCAATATTTTGTTCAAATATGATTAAATACAATTTTGATACACTTGTACATTTTTGACATAATTAGTTATATACTGAAAATAACATTGTCTTGTGAAGTAAAGTAAAATAACAAACCATTTAATTTGTGTTTTTAAGAAATTTCAGTACATATAATGCTTTTTTACTGAAATATTGATATTTAAAAAAAGTTTCTCCTGAATTCTTTCTAGGTAATATAAATATCTAATGATCCACTCTTTTTTATAACCTATAGTTTATTTAATGATTATATGATTTAGTTAGATTGGCTAATAATATTGCTTTAGAAGTTTAAAAATAAGAAGTACCTATTTAGGAATAATTATGAAAATATTTTGTCAAACGACGAATAAATTAATATACCTACCTATTTTCAAAAAACCAAAACAAAATTGTGAACTGAAAACTTGTACAAACCTAACTAACATTGCTGATAATATATAATCAGAACACCACGTTCTACATGAACAGTAAATAATAAAAGTAGTGATACATGTGACAGACGAGAAATCTAGGTTACTGGACCTGCATGTAAAAATAAATTTTGTAGGGATACTATTTGAAAACGAAAATTCCGTTTTGGTAGAGCCTTAATTGAAAATAAGAATGCTTAGGTGTACTCGTGTAATCAAACCGCGATCCAGTTTCATTAGATTCCAATACAACCGTTATTTGAGAAACATATTAATTTGGTACTTTCAATTTGCGGTCAGGACACGAACCCAGCGACAATGTTGCACTGAATTAAATATTACAGCACAGTGCAGCACTTCCTGTAAGATTCGTTGCATTTTCATGGCTTCAATTACTGCCAATATAATAGTATTTCAAAAAGAAGTAAGGGTTGGTTTATCCTGACGGTTTTTCAATTATACACCCTATAGGTATATTTATTCAGTTTTGAAGTCATCAAATAATAAAGGTAATGTAGAAGGAAACATATATTTGAACAATGTATATAGTTCTTGGTTGGATAAGTATTTAGAAGATAGATCCAGGCATGCATATTTTTATTTTAATAATATTGAGAGCAGTATAAAAGGTGTCTTAAATTATTGATATTATAGTACAATCCAAAAATATGATAAAAGTAAAATGTTTTCACCAAAAATGGGGAAAATTGGTTGGTTCTTTTAGGTATTAACTTTTCATAATACCTAAAATAACGGGCAATTTTCGACCTACTTAAACAGTTTACTAAATTATCTATAAACATTTACCATTTTTGTGGTATATCAAAAATAATTTGTGTTATATATTTTTATTAATAATCATAGAAGATATAAGCATTTAGATAAGCCATTTAGTCAGATATAAACATAGAAACTACATATAAATAGGTACCCACATGTTACATTTTACTAGAAAATATATATGCAAAATATATAAATATATGCGATATATTTGTTGTACCTACTTATTACTAATGCATATATTGATATTTCTATATAATTGTAGATGCCTAATGGATGTGCACTAAAGAAATTTTTGCAAATCGCGTCAAAATTAGTTATCAGCTACTTGATAATTTTATTTTCTCTTGATTTTATTTTTTAAAACGATAGAACTCAAGATAATAAATCTTTGACCTTTAATTTCGTACACTAAATCTGTAATGTGCAATTATGATTGTACAAAAGCAAATTTTATATTCCTATGGATGACTATGAAGTATGCAAATAATTATTATAATAAAAAACAGTACCTTTCATAGCTGAAACATTAAAATCCTTCCCTTGCGACTTCGTGATCACTACAAAAACATTGTTTATAAATTTAAATTACGGAATTTTGAAATAAAACACAACTAACGTTCAGTTTTTCACATAAGAGTTTTTACACGGCTATAATACAAGATATTTTTGAAAAGTAACACTCTAAGTGCATGCGAAGCGGTATTATACACCACACTTGTGACTAAAATGCCGATGTACTGTAACAAACTCGGCTTCTGACGTATCAAGGAATTCACTGCCAACTTTACAGCGAACGTTCCCCCGACCATGCATACCGTAAATGCGTTGCGAAAATTAGTTTTGATACCTCGTATATTGTTAGCCTTTTGAAGCTGCCTGATATGCACTTTGGGAACATCTTTTTTAACGAAATTATTTATTAATAGTTTGTAGGTTCGTACTCAATGTGCATTCCAGCTAAAATTATCTAGCAATAATAACCAGCTTTGAAAAATATATTTTACTTTTTATAATAACACCGCTAACGCAAAAATGACACAAGCAAATGAAATATAAAAAGTTTATATGAAAAAGAAGTCAAAACCTAAAGCGTTTACATATGTTTTTTTTAACTAGTACAAAAATAATGTGCATAATAATTATATGAGATATATAAATAGGATGTGATTACGGTACATATAGTAAAAAATAGTAAAATATTAATATATTACCCTTCTCTTTACCTCAAACTGTTTTGTATCAATACTGCTTTCTACTTTTCACACAGCTTGTGAAGTCAACTATAGTCAGTTAGCCATACCTACCTGTTGAATAAAGAGCGTACAGGTAGACTGATGTTTATTCAAAATGTTGATTACCTGTTTATAATGTTCACCTGTGCGTTTTCACTTACTTTATAAAGACATTTGCTGTATTAAAGGATCTACAAAATGATTTCAAGTGATTATATATTAGAATTGTGCAACGTGTTCTACTCTGGACAGGTAAATTGCATTTTGTTAAAATGGTAGTAATTATTTACAAAAAGTTGTAAAAACATATTTTGTTTTCGGTGGTCATTGAACTGTTCTTGGTTTCCTGAAATATAAATATCATTATTTTTAGCTATAACAATGCTGAAAACTTAAGAATTAAGGACTTACGAAAGGGTAACAATATTAAAAATACTTTCTTTATTACCTATATTTTTATTTTTCCAGTGTGAATGCACTGTAAAATTATGTTAGGCCTGTTAAATTATTCTTATACATTATTAGTTTGGTTTACGTTTCTTAAGTATAAAAATGCTATAAATAGAGTTGCATGCAGACATATATTCATTATAAATACAAATATTAATTAACTTAAAAAACCACCAGTGTTATTGTTTTCAATTATTATTTCGTAATAAATTGAGAAAATAGTAGTGTGATTTAAATTACATAATGTTATGCATTCTAGCTGTTCATAATTAACGTGATATATTAAAGTAAACAAAGTGAAAACAAAGATATGTTATGCATTTTTAAGTAGTGTGGTCAATGAGTGTAATATGTATAATATAGTGGATAATAATGCTTGCTAAAATTTTGATATAAATATATTTTTTAAGTAAGAATAACTTTTTACATTATTAACTCATGTATTGATAATTCTTTACCTCCCTTGTTATAAGATGCAATGTAGTTAACGCAATTTTTGTATTATATATTTGAATATTGCGATTTTAGGTAGAACCAGGATCATGTGTCCAAAGAATGGTAGGAAACATCAAGACTGGAGTTATACTGAAAGATGTATCAATGACTGTTCATTCCGGCGAAG
Organism: Pogonocherus hispidulus; assembly: GCA_963924545.1. Taxonomy (NCBI): domain Eukaryota; kingdom Metazoa; phylum Arthropoda; class Insecta; order Coleoptera; family Cerambycidae; genus Pogonocherus; species Pogonocherus hispidulus. The sequence goes on from OZ004696.1 coordinate 20,866,427, forward strand.
TTTTAGCAGTTTTAGGCTCCAAAGGTAAGCATCGAAAGGACACTTAATATAAATTTATGCATATGTTAAAGTGCCAGATCAAATCGATCCATTTTAATAAGATGTAAGTACAGAGAATATGTACACAATAAGTAATAAGTACAGGATCATGTCAAGAATCCACAAGGATCGTATCCTGATCATATCAAGATCAATTTCGGTAATTTTTTCTTAAAAGAGTAATGGTAAACAAATAGCTCATGTTTTTCAAGCAATCATGTATTAATCATCATTTCAACGGATTTGTATAAAGCACGCCCTCATCATACCTATATTGGTATAGACGTTAATATGCTTATATCTAATAGCTATGGGAGATATAACAAAAGAATTGAATGTACCATAAGTCTAACGCTCTTGACAAAGGTAGTTTATAGCCCCTGTACCATGGCAACGAACTAATTTTCTTTTTTATGCGCTTTGCTTGAACTTTCTGTTTTTATATCTATCTTACTAATACCTAGATGTGGATATATTAGCTCCTATATTAACGTATTTACGAGATACATTTTTACGAATCTGCCAAAATATATAGGATGTTTAATATAAAATAACGCAAGTTTGATGCATGTCTGGTTCATGAGTGATTCTCATTTCTTTTTTCGATAATATCATCAAAATATGTTTTGTATTTATCAGTTTCCCTTACATAAAAAGCAAGAGAGGTAATATCAATCTAAATAGTCAAAATATGGTAGAAGCAGAAAATATGTGGGCTAATATAGACGAATACCAGCACCAAATGTTTTGGTTCCCGCATGACCTCTTACATTGAAGTTGACAAATATTTATACTTAATATAAGTACTTGTACATTATTTTTTATAATATTATCTGTAACCACTTATTTGTGGCATTGTTTATTGTCTAGGTATTCTCCTTTCTCTTCTCTAAGGTAGAAAAATGCGTTTTTGTTTAGTAATATTTGTCTGCTTTTTCAGTGTAAAACTTTTCAATTCATCTCCAATCTCGCCCATCTCGTACCAGAGTTTTAATTTTCTATTTTCTGTTTGACTTTTCGGGAGAGTAGAATAGTGTTTCAAAAAGTAAAACAAATTTTTAATACAAAAACTGTAGAGTCCCTCAACACTTATATACATATTTGTACTGTATTTTTTTATGTCAGTATTACAATTTACAGAACCTGTCACAAGAATTTTGTCGAAAACTCAAAAAGATGAGTTGTCATATGGTTTAGTAAAAATCAGCGTATACAATTCTGTGTTGCAGAGTGTACATATATATGCAAAACATTACTTGCTAAAATATCTTTATGCCTGAATTCATGAGCCCGTGCTTCAATTCGTAGACACTCATTAGCTATTTCTAGACTTCTAGCTATTTAACGAGTGTTCAAGCAGAGAACAAGTAATCAATATAGGTATCGGAAAGTCACATATATTTGAAAAGTATATGAGTTTTGAAACTTAATGGCATCACATTTTTATAAAGTATAGATTTGAGTCTTATTAGTAGCTATACTTTTGTCTAAATTAAGTACCTCAGTATTTAAACATAAAAAAACATATTTTTTTAGGTAGTGGTAAAAAGGCTCTCCTAGATGTTATATCCCGTCGCGCCCAAGGACCCATTAGAGGCCAAATACTATTGAACAACCAGCCCATGAGCCTGTGCTTATTCCAGCAAAGATGCGGATACGTCACACATAAATGCGATTTTATTCCCGGATTAACGGTTGAGCAGACTTTATATTATACTCCGACCAAGGTTGGTAAATGTGATTAGGATTAAAAGGTCTAAATTTACCACGGTGTAGTATCCGCTATAACACGTCTTCATTAATTGATAATATTTAATATATAGTAAGTAAGTAAGTAAGTAAGTAATTGTTTATTTTAGCAATAGCTAACAAAACTAAATACAATACAACACAAAATACGTTTAAAAGTTATAACATAAAACATAATACTTTAAATAATAAGATTAAACAGCAAAATATATACTCATATTCTCTAAAACAACGCAAATATCGATGGAATAGTTTTTTAAATTTTTGTAGTTTCGTCTTGGAAAAAGTTCTTCTTAGTATATAAAATATATGTAACAAACATGGGCGGTTTTGCACCATTCTTTTAAATTTTTTTTTAAATAAGTGAGCATTCCAGGAATATGATTGTTATAGTGTGAATTAAAGACAATATTAAATGAAATGCAAAGATAAACATTAACAAAACAAATACAAAAATACAACAAAATAAAAATAACCACTTCAATTGGATATTTCTGTGAAAATTTTCATAAATAACCATTATCTTTCAATTATAATACCTTACAGTGTATTACGTGTCCCAATAATAAAATAAAAGTTTCTTATTTGCAATAAAAATATGATAATTGATAACAGAGATAACATGAAAATGGTTTAAGGAAATAGTGAGGTATCGGTAAAATACTAAAATTCATAATGGACAAATAGTCAAAGAAATAGAATATCAAATTTCTACTATTAGGAATTTTCTGAATATATAAAAAATCAGAAGAAATATTTCATGGATCCTAATCTTATTGTACCGAATGTAAATCGTACAGTCAAGGACTCATAATTGCTTTGTAGCAAGACTACTAAAAGATAACAATTGCATATGCTGTCACAATATGTTTTTCGTAGGTGGTGTATGCTACTTGGCCACACAAGCTTGTTAAATTATATACTATGTTACAACTGTCACGCTCGTTTGTCAAGAAAACAATGGTGTAATAGATAAGACATATTACTTTTATTACAACTTGCACACGTCTTGGAAATATATACATATACAGGGTACGTCACGACGACCTGAATCGATCAGAACCAGTAAAGTTGTAAAATTTGCGTGAGGCTAATTGATGACGCTCATTTTTTCAAAAACATTTTTAACTTCCTGTCACTTCTGGTTATACCGTAAGGTACCGTCTGGTATACCGTGTGATACCAAAACGCACTTGATTTATATTTTAACTGGATAATGTCAGATTTGCTTATTTACCTATTTGTAACATTTGCTATGCCTAAAGCAAACCCTTACTGTTTAGTTATTTACGAACAACTGATTTTTCTGTATTTATAAGTAAATCAGATATTATCTATTCACAGTTATTAATCAAGCATGTCACTGTATCATAGGAAGATTTTGGTTTGCCTATCTGAATACATAAAAAAAGGTTCCAGATGCTCTTTTAACCACTTTATTACATTCACTATAAATTACTATTATATTGAACATATCTTATATCTTTAGTATCCAATCCTAGCTGTGATATTTCTCAAGTTTAAATTGTCAGAAAAGTTGATTAAACTATTGCTTTACGCCTTCACTCATCATAACTAACTAGATAATACGGGATTTGCTTCTAAATAGAAAATATATTGTTTTTCGACAATAAGGATTTACTTTAATATAGCAAATTTTACACATACTTCCATTATTTTTTTTTTGAAGAAATGGAATGAAAGTAAAAACATTGCGGCTGACATTTGAAAAAAATTAGGGGTTTTGTGAAATTAGGATTCACCGTTATATCGCGGAAAGACAGAAGAAAGTTAAAACTTGAAAACGCACTTACCCTCGGTGGCTCTTCTGATGTAGGTAGCTGCGGATGCAGTGCGTATGTCGCAGCAAAATGGCTAAAAGCAGGCGTTGGTGTGTAGTAGTGCAAAATGCACATACGTAAGCGTGAAAAAGTTATAGCGGGAAACGTGGCTTAAAAATAGTGCAGCTGTAACGTTGTCGTGGTCGCGATACGGTTCGAACTAGTACGCCAATATCCAATTGACTCTGGTCATGACCTGGGATGGTTTGGAGCCGAGCGGGATTATCGTACTTTACCCTCCCCATCGCTGTAGGCCTGGATTGCCTCGTAGAGGTGGACCCCATCCTTCACCAACCCCTATAAACCGAAAGTGATAGGTGTTGGCGATTCGTGGGGTCTCCTCCTGTCCTGGTTCTACCCTGCAGGCTGGGTAGGATTTTCTGGCGCTCTTTTGTCTTCTCTTCTATCTTCGCCTGCATCTCTAACCCACATGGGAAGGGGGGTAGTCTGTTTCGGACGGGGGCGGCAAGTACCTTCTTCTGATTTGGGGGTCTGTGTAGCCGGGGATGCACATCCAAAGGAGGCAACTGATCATTTAGATTTGAGCCATTGTGACCGCTGTCGGCGGTCGCGGCTTCGAGGGGAGGTCTGAGGGTCGTTTTTTAGTCGTTTCGTAGCCCTCTACGCTTGTTCTGGGTGGAATCTGAAACATAAGGTCTTACTCTAATCCTGGGTCCAGCAGTTGGAGTCTTGGTCCACGCCTTTCCGGATTAGCGGGTTTCTGTGTGTCTGGACACGCTCGAAGAGCTTGACTCCGCGCCTTCTGATAACTTCTAGGGCTGAGATATAATCGAGGTCACGGTATATATCAACTGTCCGCAGAACCTACCATTCGAACTAGTATTGTGTGCAAATTCATCTTCTGTCGCATTGGTCCGGACTGGCCAATAAGAACGCGATAAATAAATATTCATGTTGCCACTAATTGAGAATAAAAATTGAAAAATTTGAATAGCAGATATACTAAAGAATATAACATACAACCCTCAATATGAGAAGATCGAACACATTAGGATCAACTGAATTTTTCAAACACCCTGAATATACTTAATTGTGAATATTTTTATCAATTTTAGATACCCTTGACATTTTATATTGGGTGTATTATTATATTATACAAGGTTGTAGTCCAATTTTGTAACTTGGTGACTTGATTTTGAAAATTTTAAATACTCGTATATCGTAAAACCATGCAAGTATCAAAATTTTCCGAAAAAATTAAATACATACCCCTAAAATGGTACAATTGATTTATATAGGTCCTAAATAAAATGGGAAGTAACAGAAAGTAAAAAATATTCTTGAAAAAGTCAGCGTCATCCTACCTTTATCATATCGTTGGTTTAAGTATATACTTTTTGTTATAATTTCGTGTACGCAGTAACATGTTATTTAATTTTTAGTTAACTGGGTATCTCAAGAAATCTAAAGTGAAGCAAGTGATGGCAGATTTGGCTTTATCTCAGGTTTCTAATAGATGCATAGACAACTTGACACAAAGTGAATACAGGAGGCTTATGATTGGAGTACAATTGATAAAAGATCCAGGTAAAAACAATATATTATATACTTTGCTGTTCTAGGTATACTAAAATTAGATGTTTGATCTATTTCTATAAGAGAAGCGTTACAATGTTTAATGAGAGAAACGCCAGAATCATGAATTAACGTCAGAATTAGTCCGAACTCTCTATATTGAAAATGGTCACAAATAAACGGACAAAACAACAGATGAATTAGTACAAATTTAGCCCAACTGGTCGCGATGATTACTTTATAGTCTCTGTGACACACTGTCAACGACATTCGTCATGTCACAACATTGGAGTTTAACGTAAAATTGAGAGTGTTTGTAACGAATAAATAATTCGGACACTATTTTATTACCACAAAATATTACTAAGCTTTAATTCACAGACAAAGTTACGATACGATAAATACCAAATCATTAGGAAAACAAATTCAGTCAGTTGTCAATTGTCAATGTATATCTTATTAAATTACCTACGACACCATTGGTACGGACTCTTAATATTACACATTACGGATAATCTTAAAATTACATCTCCATTGACTTGACAATATACTCGTACATACATACTTTCCCTGTATCTAATTATTCTTTCTTTTTTTTTGTATAACTACGTCCCTGGTACGGATATTTTATTGGTTATTTACGGACAAAATTATCTCTCGTTGTGTTTTTTAATTAATACGCCTTTATCGAATTGGTAGATTCCCAAACCGTTGGTGGGGAAAATCGTTGTTGAGAAAAGCCTTTGCTAGAAAAACCGTTGCTAACTTCCACCGGTTTATAGACGCCATATCAGTTAATGGCAAGGTTAAAAATTAGTTGGGAATTAATGGTTTTCTTGTATTTTTCTTAATTAACAATATATTCAATAGTAGCGAGTTTGGTTTTTATTTATCTTAAACAATTGTGTTAGACAAATTTCGTTCTAGCGCAAATAATAGATCAATGATAAAAAGGTATATTTTAATGGTAATATTTTGAAATAAATTTTACTTAGGTACTTGTTTATCTAATGGATGTGCAAATTAAATTGTGACCGTAATGATATCCTCATACTAAAAACAGGCTAATTCTGTAAGCATGCAAAGTGATTACGAACTGTGGCCCTAAAAATTGATGCTCTAACAATATATACCGGGTGTTCCACATAAAAGTCATCAGCCTTGTATCTCGGCAACGGAAAGAAACATTTTGATTTTGAAAAACACATATGATAGAGCTCATCGATGGCTTCGTCACAAAGTTCAACTTGATTTTTTTCAGAGAAAATTTTAGATGGCGCTGAAGTTGAAAGAAATGTTTCGTTGGCAGGAACTTTGTAACAAGGTTTATCCGATACTTTCTTCAATTCTAAACGATTTTTGTCAAATGACTATTTTTAAAAATCTTAATCGTTTCAGAGATATCGGGCTCTTCATTTGGTGAGGCCCAAACTGTAAGATATGGCAAGAGTTTTTTAAATACCTATAATAAATACCTATAATAAATACGTAAATAATTATGAATTATTATATAAAATGAATCAGGTATTTAAAAAACTCTTGCCATATTTTACAGAAATACATATTATTTCACTATTCCTTAAAAAGAGCTATTAAATTGACTTGGATAATTATTGTTTCATTGTATAAGGTAATAATTGGAAACTCTAAAATACTCTTGAGTTTGGACCTCACCAAATGAAGAGCCAGATATCTCTGAAACTATTAAGTTTTTGAAAAATAGTCATTTGACAAAAATTGTTTAGAATTGAACAAAGTATCGGATACACCTTGTCACAAAGTTCCTGTTAACGAAAAATTTGTTTAGACTTCAACGCCATCTCCAATTTGGTCTAAAAAAAAATCAAGTTGACCTCCGTGACGGAGCCATAGATGAGCTCTATCATCTGTTTTTTTCAAAATCAAAATATATATTTCCGTTGACGAGATACGAGGCTGATGACTTTTATGTGGAACACCCGGTAGAAGTGCAGGAAAATTTTATTTCTTTGTATGGCAATGTAATTTTCAAATTAAGAACAAAATCTGACAGACATGTGCCATACAAAATTCTTTTCAACACCTTAAAAGGCTGAAAGTTCATTTTTTAATGTTAAATTTTATAATTTAAATTCATGTTATGAAAAACTTGAAGGCCATTTTGATAGTTAAAAAGATTACTCACTATTTCTAGCGAATTATAATTAAGGTACGTTACATAAAAGTTGTGTAACCCCATAAATCCGTTCTTAGAACTTAAGGAACTTAATATAAAGTAATAGTTCCTGTTCACCTACTTAAAGTATAGAAGATATATAGAGATTTAGTGGTGTCAACGTAAGCGGTGATACTTTGTATAGCTTTAATGAATTGTCCAAAGAAAATATAAAAAGTATTCAAAACCGTTTCGGTAATGTCGAAGAGGAACTAGAGTGATGTAGCAGCTGAGCGATGTGAGGAAATGTAGAGTGTGTAGCCACTCTCAACTGCTTATACACTTTGACACCTAGCATAGCTCTTGAAAAATTATTTTCAAAGGAACTTCTTGCATGATTTTCGACTAATTACAAAATAAACAATACCACCACATATATTAATAATTAAACACAACTGAATAATTTTTATCGCTTAAAGTGACTAATGTCAAAATGTAGTCACTTGTGTCTTCGTAATAGGTAGGCTAGAAGTGTTCAATAATCAATCAAGGACTTAATTAAATGGATTAATTAATGGATTAATGGATTCATATCGAATCTGACAATGCATTAGAACAGTTCCTGACTTATTTTTTTCAATTGTTTAACAAGGGGATGTACATATGATGTAGCCGTACATCACCAGGCATGGTGGTGCTGAAATATTTATATTTCAGAAAATTGTCGAAGTATTTTATACGAATGAAATTTGTGGAGTTTCTTAATACACTTTTTATAGATTCCTGTTGATTATTAATAGACACTTGTTGTAATAGTACTGTCGCTTTATCTACCAAAACATTAGCTATAACCGAATTTATGGTTAATAGTCCAAGAACTTTAATAAAGGCTGTTTCATTCAGCAGTTTTGCTTCCTTACATTATTTATTTTCCATTCCTTCAAATTTAACAACTAAGACCTTACAGCTTCATTAGAGTGTATTCTAATAAGTAAAAGTTCTAGCTGCCCTTAAAAAGCGTTTGCTTTTCAGAACCATCAATTAATATAAATTTATTACATTTAGCATGCAGTTGTACAGTATATTATTGTGAACCAAGCAAGGTCACTAAGGCTACAATTGCATGCAACTTGAAAGTTGATTTAAATTTCAGCAGTGTGACACTTACACAAAGACAAATTAGATAATTTACTTATGCATTACTGCTAAAATTTAGTGTTCGAAAAATTATATTAGCTTATAATCCTTAGAACTGTACAGGATTGTTTATTTTTTAATTAACGGAAAATCAGACAACAAAATGCAACTTTACGTGGTATCAAACAACAGAACGATTAGCGATGTGTGATAATCTGGATATTCGATTATTTAGTTAATGTAACTAACCGAGGGCTTAAAGGGTAGGTGGATAAGCATAAATATCATTCTATTTTTCTTCGATATTATATAAAGAGTTTTGGTTCGTTTATTTTATCTCCTTTGACTTCGAAGTCATATATTTGGAGCTTTTTACTAAGAACCATGGCCCATAGCAGCCTTATACTAATTTACTCAGTAAATTTAGTAAGTAGAATCCAGTGCCAATAATAGGCATATAGATATAGCTAATAACACACATATATCCGTATACTCTTAACACTTTTTCGTAGTTATATTGTTACTGGACGAGCCGACATGGAACCTGGATCCATTAAACACCTACCTAGTTGTGTCCATCTTATCGAACGCTGCCAAGAAATACGGCACTGCCATTGTTCTAACAATGGAGAAGCCTCGCTCGGACGTGTTCCCATTCTTGGAGAGGGTTCTTTACTTATGCCTTGGAGACGTCGTATACACTGGAGGGACGAGGCAAATGCTGGAGTATTTTAACGCTATCGGATTCCCTTGTCCACAACTCGAAAATCCTCTCATGTATTATCGTAAGTATAAGGAAAGGTTTATGATTGCGAACAGCTGCGCATGATGCGGGAGATTTGCCAGTTAGACAAAGTTCGATGCGAGTTTAGTGGGAATCTGGGGCAAGCAGAGTTCTAAGATGCACGATCTTTAGTTCGTAAAAATATTTCGCAGGAGAGAGAAACTTTCTAGATTCGTTTGCTTGATTTATAATATTGCAACATATCCTTAAAAATGTACGTAAAAAAAATTACATCTGTACCTTCTAATTATATATTCTAAAAACTTGATGTCATAATATATACAGAGTGATCACGTTCATCTGGCCATTATTGGTTTAAAGGGCATATGACAACAGTTAAATTCTGTACTATCAGAAGTAATGTAATACGGTACATTATCAGATTTTGGTTCATTCTTGCTAAAGCCCTAAATTGATTCCATATATCAATACAGGAAAATTACCATTATAGCAAATGACTTATTGGTTTTAAATGATCTAAAACTGATCAGCCAATGACAGTAAAGAAAAAATTGGGGAAGAGCTAGGAAAGTAAGCAGGAAAATAATTATGCTACTCTATGCTGATCATTAATTTAACCTTTCTCAGCGAAATAGACTTTTACTATGTTTTTTTAATACCAGAATTATAAATCAGTTTTTATTTAACTGTAAATTTTAGATTTGGACATTCATTATGTTCTTACGTCAACGCGATTACCTATAGTCACATCAGTATCCCATCACATCAGAAATTTTGCTTCTTATACTAACTGAACTGTATCTCATACTAAGACTTAGTTTCTACCTTTAAGTATCAACGCCAGGAACTTGTAACTCAATTTCTAAAGGTGGAGTGCCAATCAGGCGGCTGCAGCGGCTAGAGCCGCGCGGCTGGAGACGCGCGGCTCTGGCGACTTTGCATCGGTCACTGGTTTACGTGTCAATATATGACCGCGTTGTCAATTACGCGACTTCAGCGTGACGACAGAAGGGTTCATATATTTACACGTAAACCAGTGACCGATGCAAAGTCGACAGAGCCGCGCGTCTCCAGCCGCGCGGCTCTAGCCGCTGCAGCCGCCTGATTGGCACTCCACCTTAAGAGAGTAAATATGAAATTGTTATTGTCTATCTAATGTTGACCTTTGAATTAGTACGGTATCTTTACAATTTACGTACGGCATCATTGATAATCCGTTTCTTTAAAGTGATTTTATCATAGATTTAATGTCCGAAGGATATTAAATCTATGGATTTTATACATACATTTACAAATTTAGATCAAACGTTTTTTCACAGATACATTGATAAATTAATGGGTTTTTGGATTATGAGTTCAATAGCAATGAAAATATGTTAAAATAGTTCTATGACATGCATAAATGTGCTAAGAAAATTGTAGAATGGCAGCCAACTGTTAACATTAGATTAATTCTTTTTATTTTAAGATTAAAGGTTCAAGAAAAATCATTACTTGCCCTTTTGTAATAGCTACCAAAATAAGGTATGCAAGTACCTAGGTATATTTTTCTACAAATAACTAGAATACCCATATTATATTGTAAATACTGTCGTCAATTGATTTCTTTGAATTAGTACGGTATCTTTACAATTTACATACGGCATCATTGATAATCCGTTTCTTTAAAGTGATTTTATCATAGATTTAATGTCCGAAGGATATTAAATCTATGGATTTTATACATACATTTACAAATTTAGATCAAACGTTTTTTCACAGATACATTGATAAATTAATGGGTTTTTGGATTATGAGTTCAATAGCAATGAAAACATGTTAAAATAGTTCTATGACATGCAGAAATGTACTAAGAAAATTGTAGAATGGCAGCCAACTGTTAACATTAGATTAATTCTTTTTATTTTAAGATTGGAGGTTCAAGAAAAATTATTACTTGCCGTTTTGTAATAGCTACCAAAATAAGATATGCAAGTAGGTATACTTTTCTACAGATAAATAGAAAACCCATATTATATTGCAAATAGTGCCGTCAATTGATTTTTTTATGTGGCTCGGTTCTTAAGACATTTTATCTTATAGTTTTGTCACATTTCTGAAAATATAAAAAAATTTTAAGAAATTAAAAACTCTGCGCTAAACGAAATTCTCAGGGAAGATTTGCTCAATAAAAAAATTAAATTCTGGCAGTGAAAATGAACTTTTGGGCTATTTAATAGTGGTAAATAGCCTGTCTATTACCCTGTGGAATAAATCTGTCTATTGGCTCTTGTGATTAATTCAATTTCAGGTGTCTTACAGAAGTTGTATTAAAATTCAAAATAAAAAATGATGACAATGATGAAATGACAATTATTACAAAATATTGATTATGATATTGGAAAAGTTGTTGGCTGTTAAAATTTATTTCTTTAATAAAAAAAAATAAATAAATAAAAGAGTACTTTCACCCAGATACATGGACAAATATTCTAAGTTTCGTCCGAGTTTTCGAGATCATCCTTTTTTATTGCTTAAAAGAATGCAATGCAATGCAAAGAATTTACATTCTTTTTAACAATAAAAAAAGATGAAAAACAAAACCAATAAAATAGAAAATTGATATTAGCTATTAGGTAACCTTGATAAAGTCCAAAAACTCGGACGAAACGTATGATATTTGTCCATGTGTCTGGCCGACAGTCCTCTTTTATTGTTTTTTATTGAAGAAACAAAATATTATTTATAAATGTTAGTCATTATATCAAATACTGACCACCAACAACTTTAATCATTACATACTATTGTGTAGTTTGCCTCTCTACCGTGGACAGAAGATCAAGAGAACGGTTTGTCGAAAGCAATCATCAAATTTCAGCACTAGTAGAAAAATTTAAGGTGGAGGGTAACGCCTATAGAAAAGGATCATCTGTTACTGGCCCAAATCATACTTTGGATCACGCCATCAGCCATGCAAGTAAAGTCCCATTATTGTTAGGCAGGCCGAGTTCATTTTCAACAGGCTGGGCAATCTTTATGTAAGTAAAAAAATACACATCTGAGCAAAGCGATAATGTAAGCTGTAAAACAACTAATAACCAAAATATGTAACTAGAAAAATTTTAATTTCCTTTTGGATATCTAGTATCTTAATACTTACTTTAACTGTCAAAGGTAGTAACTAGGTACTATTATTGAAATAATATTTGTGTGTTCATATACAGGGTGAGTCAATGAAAAGTTTCATCCTCTATTATCTGTAAGGGGGCATATTTTTGTATTATAGACATTTATACAGAATGTTCAAAAAAGTGTTTCCTTAGTCCGTTATATATTTGTGATTTTGTAAATTCAGTTATTTTCTTTTATACAAGGTGACCCATTAAGAATGGAAACACTCGCGTACAAAATTTGTTTATGAGCCGATTTGAACCGGACTTTTTTCAAAAGATAGATCTCAAAAAGCTCTATGTTGATGCAAAATTTGAAGACGAAATTTTGATTTTCAAGGCCTACTACGAATTTTTCTTTATGTGAAAAATAGCAAAATTTTGTTAGCGATTTTTTTATAAAAAGTCTGACTACACCACTGGATTTAGGAGCCCCTCCAATGCATTTGTACCAATTTTTGCGAAAAACAGTTTGTTCCTAAAAAATTTATGACAATATCAGCATCACCAGTGTTTGCCTTTGTCGGTGAACCTATTCTTTTATAAAAATCGAATGGAACCCATACAGAAACAAAATTGAACAACTTAAACACTGGTGTAATTATTAATAAGCACCATAAAACGCAGTATATACAAAATAACCAACAATTACTCTAATATAAACAACAATTGATAGGTAAGTTCGTCAAATTATTATTATTTCGTGGTTATTATGCCAAAACTTATAATATTCCCTTCTCAAATAAAAAATAACTATATTATAATTTTTTATTCAAAAAGTGTGAATCAATATGAGAGACTCCTTATTCATTTTTAAAAATCTAATTTTCTAATCATTACCTACTTTTTTTTATCAATTGTTGTTTATATTAGAGTAATTGTTGGTTATTTTGTGTATACTGGTTTTTATGGTGCTTATTAATAATTACACCAGTGTTTAAGTTGTTTAATTTTGTTTCTCTTTGAGTTCTATTCGATTTTTATAAAAGAATAGGTTCACCGACAAAGGCAAAACACTGGTGATGCCGATATTGTCATAACTTTTTCAGGAACAAATTTTTTTTCGCAAAAATTGGTACAAACGTATTCGAGGGGCTCTTAAATCCAGTGGTGTAGTCAGATTTTTATAAAAAAAATCGCTAATAAAATTTTGATATTTTTCCCTTAAAAAAAAATTGTAGTAGGCCTTGAAAATTAAAATTTCGTCTTCAAATTTTGCATCAACATAGAGCTTTTGGAGATCTATCTTTTAAAGAAAACCCTGTTAAAATCGGTCCATAAACAACTTTGGTACGCGAGTGTTTCCATTCTTAATGGGTCAACCTGTATATGATTTTAATGGTATTTTAATGTTAATTGGTTAATGGTAATGGTAAAGTGATGTATTTTGTATTTTGTGATATTTTTCCCATCCTATAATTGGTTTAAGTACTGTTGGCTGGTGTATACTAAAAAATAAAAAAAAATAAATAAATAAAAAATAGTTTGCCACAACTTGACTTTTTGAAATGGAGTACGATGTGCATTTTTACAGATTTGGATAGAAAGTCCTTTAAATATATCTTTAGAAAGAGACATACATAAAAGAGTGTTCCATAAACATAATCAGATATAAAGACAATATCGATTCGTTGCTAGGCTACAAACACAACAAACACAGTGGTTTTATCACCATCACCATCACCATCTCACCATTTGTGGTCATATATCCCTCACTATTAGATCTATATCCATCAAACCCAATATTCATGTATTCGTGAGAGAACGTTTTATCCAAATCTGTAAAAATACACAGGTTGTTCTATTTAAAAAATATAAGTCGCGATAAGCCTCTCCTGTTTGAAATACCCTGTATAAATATCGATAATATAAAAATATTATGTCGACCTGTCCGAGCATTTTCCATGAAATCCAGTCCTTTGACAGGTAATAGAGGATACAACTTTTTAACTCACCCTCTTCTAGAACCATCAAAATGTAACTGAGTCACTGAAGCTTTAAAAATTGTTCATATATTTTAGTGCTCGGAATTGACGGAATTAAAATGAGCACAGAATGTATAAGTACCATTACCAAGAATATGAAAATAATTTTATTTCTTAAAAATACCGTCTTTACCATCTTGCGGTAAAATGGATTAAATAACAGTAATGCCAAACTATATTATCGCCGCTTGATTATTCCACATTGGATTTTCTCCTAAAAACTTATCGTTAGTTTTCCTGTTATAAAAGTTAATAGTTACAGGCTTATGTTGTAATTTTAGGAGATTACTATTCGCAACCCTGAATTTCAGAGCAGATGGTATGCGGCAAATGTTTCTAAGACTATTCTTACTGCCTTTGTTTTTTTTCTTTTTATGGACATTCTACAGAGAAATGAAGGTAAGCATACCGGTAAATTGAAGAAGTATATTTCAATATTTTTATCGTTTTGATAGGATTTCCAGCACACGTATATTACTAGAAGTGGATTGATTTTCAATTGCTTGGCAGGTGTCTATTTTATAGGAATAGTCAACACTATCTTATTGTGTAAGTATTGACCCACTATGCAACTATACAGGATGTTCCGAAGAAAGTTGGCAATCTTTTATGACTGGATAAGATATACCAAAGGATATTCTATCCAGTTCCTTACTAGAGGAAAGTGCTTTCTTCCAAATAACCTTCTATAAGTTTAATAGTTTGTTTCTTTAAAACAACAGAAACAAACATGTTAATCCGTTTACAGAATATTTTCAAACTCTTTATCCTTATCTCTTCTCTCTCTCACACCTACCAAAAATTACTAAATTAAATTGCTAACTCAATGCAAACATTACAGCAGTTAATTACCTACCAAGTTTAGAACCTAATTTCATATTAGGTACGTATAATTCTCAATAATCTTTTCTCTTATAGAAAAAATATTTCGGTCCCATTTTTGTGTAGACTATTGACTATGTTTATTAATTAATATAATATTTGTAATGTTATTTATAACAGCTTATGTGACGTGTCACTTACATTTAGCTAATTGTTTATTCAAGTTTAATATCTCTGCACTTATAAATTGTAGGTGATAAAAATTCACTTACATTCACCACTATTCATGTTATTTTTTTTAGAAGATCGCAGCTACCTTTATAGTTTCATCGAGAATGTATTAACTTAAAATACCATGGGGATGCCACTAATAAAAAGAAAATACGGCGCGATATGATTATTCCGAGATATAGAATACTACCACCAAAACATCCTGTATTTTCAGTTAAAATTGCATTAATATAATTTAATATTAGAATAAAAAATAATCCATTTTCGCTTTTCATAGATATATTAAGTTCTATGTTATATTTAATTAAATTAGGTATTTTTTTTAGTTCCTATATACAGGACGAGATATTTCCAAGAATCACAAGAAGGACTCTATGGCGGAACATTATTTCTTTTAACTTATAATGCAGTTTCCATACCATTTTCATTTGTATCCACCGCAGCAGCAGGTGCAATTATTTATCCGTAAGTAAATACTTATATATTATATTTATAAATATTAATACAATACTGATGTTAATATAATACAAATTTGAAAGTAATCGAAACATTTGTGTAACTGAATTTTTGCTAAGCAATATTTTCATAATGACATTAATGACTCTTTAGTTGTCGTTTGATACATCTTCGCACCTAGTTGGATGAGCAAAGCGAGTCGCTATTTTTATAATCCAATAAATTATACATTTTTGTTGTACACTTAATGGAAAAACTACTGAATGATTTAACTTGATATGTAACATAGTGGTAGTTAATGATGACCAGATGTGTTAACAATATTTTTTTTTCCAAAATTACAAAAGTAATTGAAATAATTGTGTACACAAGTTTCCACAAATATCAGTTTCCGTATGCCATAATATTGAAAGTTTAAGCCAAAATTTGACTGCTTTCACTGCAAGAATAAAGCGGATATAGTTGTCTTAAATGAATAAAATGTAACCCAACTCTATAATTCAGAACCTAAAGGAGCTTTTAGAATGTATACCATCTGTGTATTACAGATTTTATATTTCTTTAAAAACCGATGACAGAGGAGAAGGAAATTAGAACAGAAGCATTAAATAGTAGTAGTGAATGAATAATATCGCTGAAACTGTAATATGATATTTTTTAAATAAAGGATGAGAACTAAGTAGGTATATCCATTTTTTAATTTAAATTTTTTTCTTTTTAATTTAAATTAATCTAAACAGAAGCATATACACAAAAAACTTTCTGTAACTGTATAACTGTTATTATATATTTAAATAACATTTGCAGTTAAAAGTACAATATCTTTCCTTATAATCGTTTTCTGCTTGTCCTGTAAAATTATCTTTTTGGTTTTTAGTGTCTTATCACTCTCTTGTACTCAATTGTTAATAATTAATGAAAAGTACATAAGTATATGGTACTTCAACCAAGTATGGAAGTTCATTACTGCCATCTGGCAGGTATTTACCGAACTTCATAGTCCTATCACGCCATCTAACGGATGTTCTGAAAATCTCCATCTCATAAATGTACACATACATACACACATACAGTCACATACCGTGAGGTCGCTCTGTTCCCTGGCCGTTTGATTTCCCGTAATGGAGATCTCCATTGGCCCTCTCGCTCACCGGACCTCACGGTATGTGACTTCTTCTTATGGGGCTATTTAAAAGCAAGGGTGTACATGAACAATCCCCGGACCATTCAGGAGTTGAAGGCAGCAATTCACAACGAAATCACATTAATTCCTGGTGATGTGCTTGAGCGGGCAATGCGGAACGTTAAGGACCGACTCCAAGAATGCGTCGCTCGAGAAGGAGGGCATTTGATGGATGTAATTTTTAAAAACTAACTTTACTAATTTTTTGTTAATAAACTTCCATTGTAACTACACGTTTTGCACTTTATTTCAATCCAATACCTTTAAAATTGACAGTTTGACAAGTATTTTAAAACCACCCGATCCATCTGCGCCACCCTGTATAACGAATGAGCGTGCATAATGCAATAATGAACTTGTCTAAAATTTCACAGTTATATAGAAAAAAAATATTGGATTTTGGGACATAGTTTTTCATTCGAATTTCTTCTTGCTATGAATAGAATACGGCCTCCCCCTTCTACTCAACGTTAAAAAATATAGAAGCGTTAACCGGCATTGTTACACCCACCAAAATGTAGGTATATCTAAAAAATAAATCGGATAATGACACCTTGCACTTTTACAGTCATCATTGTTAAAGTTATATACACAGTTCGTTTGATTGCATATAGTTATTGAGAGTAGCCCTTCGCGAGTCCCCTCTAAGCTCTGCTTACGCTACTTTATACTTTATCAATAATTTCTTTTTTCAGGTTAATAGGAAGTTTTCACAATACGTTGGATTACCTCTATTTTATGTTGATACTGTGGGCATGTTATATCTTCACTGAGCAGCAGACCATGGCTATTCTAATGATAGTGAAAGACCATCTTTCTGCCGCCATATTTAGCATCTATATTACCTGCGTTTGTCTCACTCTGAGTAGCGGAATGTTAAGGTAAATGAAGGAACCCATAATCATTTAATAACCATTGGTAACTTATATTACAGAAGAAAAAATAGCACCTTCTGGTGTTCAATCATTCACAACCGAAAGTATATTTCCGTTCTGAATTATTTTTAAACATAATATTAGTTGATACATGGGTTTACTGTATCATGCGAGTATAAGAAATATCTATAAATGCATTGTTTCAGGTCAATTAAAGGTCTTCAAGATTGGCTCTACTACTTAACGTACGCTACTCAAACCAGATATGCAGCTGCCTTTCTCAATAGGAAGGTTTTTACCAATCCTCTATTAAATCAGGCCTTACCGTTCGACTTCAGGCGAAACTGCACTAATATGAATCTAATTGAAACCTCTTTGCTGAACGGACTTAACAATCCCTATTGCAGATATGCCAGCGGTCAGTCATATTTGTCTGAAAGGTACAGTCGAGATCATACCGATGTAATTTTCAGTGGTATACTAGAGGAAGATCTGAATATTGGAATAACATTTGCTTTCGCTTTGGGAATGATTATATTTAATTTATTTTTGTATTTAATTCCATTACCGGCCTTTGTTAAAGCAAAATTTAGGGAATAAGAAGGTAGTATAATAGAGAGTTACTAGACGGCCCATAAGGTTAGGCAGTATCTAGATTTTCCTTATTTTGACACCTAAGGATGCGCATGTAGAAATGAAGTAGAAAAAGCTTTAATATACATAAATCAAATAGTTCTTATTTATAAAATTAATGTTAGTCATACATATATTATTATAATATTATTGTTTATTATTATATTAGTATATTATATTAGTTATATTAAGTATTTATATGTTGTACATATTTGCCCGATCGGTAGCTTCGTCCACTATGTTTAGTTTTTATTATAACATGCAAGACAATTATTTATTATTTTAGTGTGTATTTTTTGTAACATCGTCTGAATATCCTGTATTGTATAATATGCCTCAGTTTTGAAAATGGAAACAGAATGAAGTGTAAACAATGTTTTTCAATAAAATGATTGATCTGGTCCAAAGAATTAATTTTTCACTCGAAGGTTAACAACTTAAAAGCATATTATTTATGCAACAATTAAAACAGTAACATCATAGTTTACCTTACAAATTTGACTTGAAGAAGAATATTATATTGCGTACAAGTTCGAAAAGTACCGTTTTTTGCGTGGGTGCCGTGTCTAAGTCTTGAGAACCGTAGGTAAGTTCTGAAAGATTGCGAGTTCAGAAAGTAAGTTTTTGGAAGTGGCTTATTTCATCTGTGCTTATACCAAAGAGCTTAGTAGTTTGTATAACAAGACAGTGGCGGCTCGACACTGCTTCACCTAAAATTTCCGTTTGGTTTTTTGTATGCCGTGTTTAATTGGGGTGTAAAAAAGGAGGGATTTAACAATTTTAGGAATGTTACGCGAGGCTGTCGTAAGAACGATGCTTCTTTAGAACATATACGATGTGCATTAATGTTCGTAGAATTAAGAAAAAATCTCAATACAATCGAAGACGTTTTGAGGGAATATTCCAGACTATATAATAAACAATTTAACGATGACGTCCTTCTAAATAGACGGTTAATGCAATTACCTATTCACGCAGCTATTTATTTAGGCAGACAAGAGTTGGCATTTCGAGGCCACATTGAATCGGAGTGTTCGGACAATCGTGGTAATTTTAAAGAACTTTTGGACATGTTTATATCGGTAAAATCGGGTAACTTCCTTAGATACTTTTTTAAAAATGGCGAATTCGCCGCTTAGTATTTGTCTGCATCAACTATCATAAAGTTCACAAGCAACAGGCAACTGCAATGACCTCGAATTTGATTGAAATTTTCGACTGCCCTTGTTTTAAACAAGAGCGGATATGATGTCCATATGGAGCGGATATGGACAATCCGCTTGAGTTGTACAGTGTATTTTAACAAAAGTGCAGTTACTGAAATCACAATTATTATATGTAATGCTATCTTCTTTATTCAAATCCATGTATACATTTTCTTTACAGGTAGATGATGTTGACCCTAATGCATTAGGCTGGATATTGATTTTCGATGTTGATGGGTTTACGTCCCGTTCTCTGACATCAATTGACTGTACGATGGTAGTGGCAATTTGTTTTTTCTTAAAGAAAGAACTTCTATATAAGTTTCCATTACTGTTGTTGATTTCCAACCACCAAAATTTTTAACTGTTAAAGTGTCACCTCCAGCTTCTGCAAGGATTGTGGCACCCGAATGTCGGAAACAATGTCCTGTCCTGTCCAATGCCAAAAATTAGTACCACCTAAAATGTTATCAAAATTATTACATATTTAACAAATATTTAAAGAAAAAAATGCTAACGGGCATATAACTTTCTTAAAGCCTCTTAGGCTATATTAGGTATCTAGAACCTTTACTGCTCTGTCATTTAAATTTTAATAAATAACTCAACTTAGATCTAATAAAGATCTCAATTTAGAGTATGTAGAAATGTCTATGTTGTTTTTAATATTTTTATTATGGTTTTTGACATTGAATATGCTGTCCAAAGGGTTGACGGTTTAATTTTAATTGATAATTTTTTAATATAGGCAGTTACAACGTTCTCTGATAAATTTTTTACCCCTTGTGTCAATGGCCACGTCATAAATTTATCGTACCAAAATTCATATTTACTCTTTGAGGGTAATAAATAATGCCTCGTATGTTTCATTTGCAGCTTTTCGAATGTCACGTGCGGTGCAATTTATTGAATCTGCAGTAGAATCACTCATTTAAAATATTTTCTTTGGTAAATTGTAAAATGTAAGAAGGTAGGTACGTTAATTTGACAACTTATGCTCTAATTTTAACTATAAAAATGACATTTAATTGTTTTCCTAACGCACACTGTGATTGGTGTATTTCATATCCACAGTAGTGTGTATATGGATTATATCAGTTCAGTAGACTAATATAGTCTACCTATCCATTTAGCAAGTTGCAAAGAAAACAGTGAATATACATGTGAGAGTAGGAAAGATAATTTACATTGTTACATAAGCTCTCTGAGAAGTTTAGAAGTGAATGAATCACTTAAGTTAATGTTTAATTTAAGAGTCAACAGTAGCACAAAGCATTGTACGTAACAAATCCATCTTGCAGAAGTTTCACTTGCAACTAATTGTGAAAATAAACTAGAAAACTTGTGTTTCCTATCCTAGCACTATCCATTTAAGAGAAATGTAGTTGGAATCCAATATGATTTAATTTAACTTCAAATATAAACAGAATCGTATGTAGATGTTTCTGTTCGCTGAAACTTTTGGTGGAGTTTAAAAGTATCAATATCTTCTTAGTATAAATATTTTTTATTTATTTACTAGTTACAATTCAATTCAGTAACCATTTTCAAATAAGAAATCAGTAAATGTTAATAACTATTGTGGATCCATATGATTCTCCACTTTGTAACATAATAATTTATAGGAAAGAGTCTTATATCCAATAATAAGCAAGAATACCTAGTTTTCTACATTCGTCTAGACACCTAATTTGGAGATATATGAAGCATAATATTATAAATTATAAATAATTTAAATTTGTTTTAGAAATTGTATGTGTGTATACGACGAAAAAAATATATTCTCTATCTAACCATGTGATATATAAAGAGTGTTTAACTAAAATTAAATTTTGTTTTATTTCAAAACTTTCCCCTGCTTTTATTGATTAAGTCACCCCAGCAGAAGGAAATCTTATCGAAAAACCTTTCGCTTTATATAAGAAATGTCTCACAACATACAGAGTAGGTGTCAAAACATAAATGAAGACCCTGTATGTCTAATCAACAAATTGTATGATGTGACCACTCGCGATTTTCGTGACTACCTTTCAGTAGTGAAAAGCGAAGTACAGGAACTGTTGTTCCAAGTAAAACTTAATTCTCTGTAACCTTTTAAATGTTATATTTGAGGTAATATGAAGGTAACTGTTTTCTTCCGCACAATTCTGACCTAATTTCTGTCAGCCTTTGTTTCATCTCATATTCATTAATGAAGGTAATACTTAATAAATTTTTAGGTACGTTGCAAGTGTATTTTATCCTTATTGTACTTAATACAATATGGTCTGGCTTTTCTTGTTAATTATTTCGTAAATTTTTTAAAACCGTTGAGGACTGAAGTTTTGTTTTGTTCCGGCAAGGCAGGTAAAAACAGTTTTAATTATTATGAAGCGATAAATATACTTCAAGGCACCTGTCTTATTAAAATTTATGGAAAAGAAAATTGGGGTTGAAGGAAAAAATAAACTTGCTTGTACTGACTTAACAGTGATTTTTTAAAATCATTGTTCACGCACTACGCATGTGCAAGCATATTATTAAGTTAGGTAGGACGTGCATAGCGGAGTTTTGTTACTAGAAGATATATTAACATAATGATATTTTTAAAAGTGGTTATAGAAGTATCCAGTGTTTTGCACGGGAAAATTTTACATAGTATGGTGTTCCTAACCTCTGTTATTAGGTAGTTAGATAACACTGACGTAGTTTTCCACATTACACCAAAACACTATACCGCACTCGACGCGCGTTTCGCCAACCAAGTTGGCATCATTTGTAGATGATTAAAACCGAGTTTTAATCATCTTCAGATGCGCGTTGAGGTCAGTATAGTGTATTGGTGTTATATGAAAAACAACGTCAGTGTTATCTTCACACGAAAGGTTCCAACCCCTTTCAAGATAGGTAGTGAGAGAAAAGGGAGCCATTCTGCCACCAGGAACCAGCTATTTGCATTCTTTTCTTAATTTAAATTTTAAAGAAGGTAAGGATAATTTTTTTTTATGAAAATATAGCGAAATATAAGCTTCACATCATAAATATATGAATATTGGACTTTGGGCGTAATATTTGGATTTATAACTTTTGAAAGATATTGCATGAGGGAAAAGTATTGCACCAAGTGGTTTTACGTCACAATCGTTTAACATTTTAAATCAATATTTGTAAGAGTTGTTTGTAAAAATGTATACTTTGAGAGACAGTGCTTGACAGACATTGCCTTCTTGAATTTTCTTAATTTGCAACAAGATTCAAATAATATATCATAAACTAATATTTATGCAGACGCGATGGGGATGTACACTTGTAGTCCTCACTAATAGACATTTTAAAAGTGAAAGGCATTTTAGAATAATCGAGCTGCTCTCCAGTGTAAATCAATCATGTTGATACGTAAACCTCCAATATGCATAGTCTTTAAAGACTTTAAACAAGAACACCTATCAGCTCTACCTTTCGTCTACTATCTCTGCTGTCATTTACTATCGCAGCTCTGTTCTGTCTTACCCTTAGTAATACTAACAGCAGCGAAAAATAATATGCGAGACAAAGCAAGTCGACAATATATAAGCACATAGTTTATCACTCAGATGTTCCCCTGTTGAATGAAGGATTCTAAAACCGTTACTACTTCAATCAATCATCATTAATGTATATATACCGTCGGCTTGAATGCAAGCCTCACATCGACGAACTGAAGATTCGGTCACTCAACCAATGAGTTTGGGATCATTTCTTATTTGGTTAGCTGCATCTTGAATTGTTTCAAGTAACTGCTGATGGGTATTGATTTCAACATGGTAGACCATCTGCTTCATGTGTCCCCATAAATAAAAATACAGAGGATTCAGATCGGGGGACGAGGTGGCCATGCTATTGGATCTTCTTGACCTACTTATTTATTCGGGAAATGTTCATTTAACCAAGCAGTGGAGCGGGGTTCCCTGCATCTCGAAGCCTACGAAATGATGCACTAAACACCGTGTGGGCAGGTTGGTGCCTATTTTCATACCTGCGTCGATATTCTCGTGCTGCTTGTCTGGCGTTCCCATTGTAATACCCATAATATAGAAACACAATATCTGCATATTCCTCAGTTGTGAATAAATGCATTTTTTATTTAT
Source organism: Pogonocherus hispidulus (assembly GCA_963924545.1). NCBI lineage: Eukaryota > Metazoa > Arthropoda > Insecta > Coleoptera > Cerambycidae > Pogonocherus > Pogonocherus hispidulus. The sequence continues at coordinate 20,890,253 of OZ004696.1, forward strand.
AGTTTTACAAGTGTCAAATAAATAATTAAAATGACAGAAACAATAATTATTGTCATATCAACCGGAATTTTTATTTATCAGCCTACTTTTGATTGAAGTATGAAAATATGATACTTTAAATGCTTGTAACTTCTAAACAAAAACGAATCGGACCCATGTTCATTAATAAAAAATGTTTAGAATTAACCCAGCTATAATCTGTCAAAGTTTGTCATAGAGCTTGTAGAACACCCTGTATAGCGAAACACATGAAAATCAACTAGACTAAATTAATAGAAATTACATTTCAGAAATTACATTACATTAACATACACCAATATCTTCTTTTTAATAGATTTATACAGTAAAAAACAATTCTTCGATGAATTTTTCCACTAAAGTACTTTAGCAAAATTATTTTTCAACATATTATTTTCGAAGTATTATTAATATTTACTTATAAGATACAGTTACAGAAGTTTAGTTAAAATTTGGATAGTTTAATGTTTTATTTTTTAACTTTTGCCAACTACTTTACACTTTTCGTGATTCCATTCCTTGTTATTACCTTTTTTATGTAAGCACCAGATGTGGATGTAGAAAAACTCTTGTGCTGAAAGTAAACATGCTTTGCAATATTTTCTGCTTAATGGTGTAGAAAATTTTCTTTTAAGGGCTACTGAGATCAAAATATGGCCCACGTAGTTGAGTGAATACCTTGTTATTCAATAATTTTAATAAAAGGCAATTTGAAATGTAATTAATATTAAAATTCTGACTTCTATTATTTATTATGGGAATATATAATATCAGCGAAGCATATTTAATTATCTTTGGTATTATATTTATGTGGCACTAAACAAGTATGCTTAGTAAATATTTCAGAGGTCAATTGTTAGCGGAATCTCCTGAATATGTTTGAGAATATTGATAACTAGATAAAAATTTGGCAGGTTTACACCTAGGTTTAAATTGAAATACGTAAAATCTTGAAACTAATTTTAAAGAATGAAAAAAATTTTATTTTGATAAATTAAAAATTAGATTGAGTGCAAAGTAAATAAAACCTACAAGTAACATCTAAAGTACAATAATCCATAAATACATAAAGCCTATATATATATATATAAAAGCTCCTCTTAAGGGCCACTTCAGACTGCCAGTCTACTATACAATAATTTCATACTTATTGTATTTTTTGCTTACATTATAAAAATTATTTCATTGGAAATTGTAGCAATTTGTTATACTTTGAATACCAATTCAAATATAGACAGACGAATAGAAGCAATTGAAGGACTATGTACATGCTTTAAAATCAATTAGGTACTTGAAAAAATGTTCTCTGAAAATTTATTGTTAGAATAGGAAGTATGTAAGGAGAATATAAGATGAAATAATGTTTGCAGATTAGGTGCAAACACAAGATACAAGAAGTAAATTCATATTTATTTAAGGAATTTCAAAATATGATTCTTATTAAAAAATATATTATTAATATATTTTAAATTGTGTCGTTTAGATTGCCAATACATATTTTTTATAAAATAATTTTTTTAACTCAGTTACTATAACTAAAAATACTTAGATAATACTGCAAACAAATTTCCCTTACAATAGTATTCCCTTCATTTATAAAATTAAAAGAAATATACCTTTTCGTTGAAGCTTGTAGGCTAGAATTATTATTATCATTATTTAGTACTTATTTTTTTAAATATGTTATTACAAGCAAATCAAGAATACTATTTAAAAGTGTTTGTAGCTTGCACATTACTTTGTATATTTCTATTATTTCTCTGTTTTAGGGTACTCGTGAATTATTCAGTTGGGTAGGTCAGCGTGAAAAGTAACTGAGTAGGTATTACTCAGTATTACAAAATTTGAGTATTACTGGACCTATTTCAAAATTTTAAAAACCGCGTAAAATGATTCATCTCGAAGATTGTATACGCCGTATTGAAAAAACCGTCACCCAAACCCAATTAAATAAGAGTGATGCTTGATTTTTTAAATGAAATACCCAGTATATTTCTACATTCTTTGTTAGAACGTTCTCTCATGAATACACTTTCAAATCCAATGACATGCTCGTACAGGGTGATTTTTGATTTTTAAATTTAATACCTTGTGTCTGGATCGAAAGTTGCATTCCTCACTTGCTTTTAATTTCAACAATATATGATTTCATATATCTGTCTTACTCAAATACAGGATGTTCCATTTAAAAAATCAGGCATCACTCTGTATATCGTTGTATTTGGCGAGCTGGTGGCTCATGGTTTAGTGTGTCGATTGCTCAATCCGATGTCGTGAGTTCGAATCCTTATTCCAACAGACAATTTTTAATTAAATTGTGTACTCGTAAGGCTTGTTCGCAGGGATAGGTTGGCAACCATCCTGGCGATGGCCTGTGATGGGAATGTCTGCTTGTTGTTAATGTAAGAGAATAACAATTGATATTTGACTATCCCCATAACTAATAAGACTTTCTAGGTTTCCCTCATTCCAGCACTGAATGGTAGTTAGGGCCTACCAACATCAGTCGTTCCTGAGGCGCAAATGCGGGCCGCGAAATAATAATATGCCACCCCCTCCCCAACACATAAGTCACACTTCCGGGATAGTCCTTGTGATTAAAATAAGGGGTAGAGATATTATTATATTATTGTTTGTGACAGTTTTATGAATATGCCTCTAAAATCTTCTGTATTGAGTAACTACTTCTGTAAATACTCTGCATTTGTTAAAAATTATTATTTTAACAGTGATTTGAGTCATTTAATTATTACAAACCTATGTGTGATGTGTGATGTATGATGTGTGTTCCATGTTATTTAATGCGATGAAGTATTTTGTCTCACGTTATTTATAATAGTATTATATAATATTTGTTATAACATGTATTTTTGTTAATTGCCTTAAACTCTATTAATGTGTATAAGAATACTTATTTTGTAATACTTATATAACCAATTCAAGGCAAGGGAAAAAAACACGTATTAATTATTTTGTATTCACACTAAAATCCAAACAAATTATTACAGCATTAATATTATTATTATTATTATTATTAGAGGAGAGAAAAATAAAAGAGAATCATGAGAGGACACAATAAGTCCTCTTTTCCCAGACTGAATGGTTATAAAATTTATGGAAGATATGCAGATGTGATTTATAATTTAGGGCACAATGGTATTTCCGAGACATCCGAGAATTACAGGGAACAAAACAAACTCAACAAGTACCTATCGTAAGCATACATAGCAGGGTTATAAGCTATGAATATTAATAGATGGTAAACTATTGCCGCGGGTACATTGAAGTTGATGCTTAATTAAAGTTGACGTATTTGAATTTTGAATAATTGGGCTTCATATGTAGTGCAGTAGTTTAGCCAACGTGATCATTAGAGCTATACGCCCGGAACTTTGTAGTTGCGGCCTTCTCTATTCTCTTTAGATGCCGGCTGACCGCACCTAATTTGCCCATCCCTGTCATTAAGCGAACGTAGACCTGCCAACTTCAGTGGGGTGAAGGTTTTTGCTGGTGGATTGGGTCAGAAAGGGTAGTTTTTATTAGAGATTTTGTGGCGGTTTATAGTCAATTATTAACCAAAAGGTGAAGATTGCCCATTCACTAAATATGAGATAAACAATGCTATTGTATGTATATGTATTCTCTAAAAATAATAAATAAATTTAAATAATCTTCGTTTGAGTAATTTAAACGCGCCGGCATAATTATAACAGTAATTATTTATAACGAGCGTAAATTATACAGTGTGTCTGTATAATACACACAACAATATGTATTTGACACATGCCAAAGCGATTTTATTGTTTTTGAAATGTTTATGTCCATGGCAGATTTTATAATATTCTAGATATGAAGGAAACTGCCAAAATAGTAGAAATTTACAAATATCCTCAAAAGTAATAATCACAACCCTAATAATGCTTATACAAGGTGCCCATTATCTATATCCTTACATGGCTAACTTTGTTGATAGTGGAGATAGAGAATTGTTTAAATTAGCAAAATTGGGCAGAATTACAAGAGGAATTCAGGGCCTCCTTCAGATTTAATTTTAATTTTCAACTTTTCGAGATATTTTGGAAAAACTGAAAATCACCAAAATTTTTACTTGAATAAACTCGAATATGTCGAAAACTATAAAAGATACAAATAAAATAAAAATACTGTGTGATAGTGTTTTGAAAATTTCACGGGCATCTGAGAAAAAAAATAAAGTTATGTTTTTTTAAATGGCAACCATAGTTGGCTATGGTATCAATAAAAAGATTATTTTTTTCTGATTTCAGAAATATAATATTTAATATACTTTTCTCTTTTCTTTTGTTTACTGTAATTAACAAATGATTTATTAACATAGTAAGCTATGAAAAACAAACGTAGATCAGTAAACAACAATAAAATATAAATGTCAGATCACACTAAAGTCACATTATAAACGTCAAAATTAAACGTTCATCTTAAAATAGTTATTGTGAAATGTACACAAACGAAGAAAAATACAATTTATTAAATATTATATTTTTGAAATCAGAAAAAAATAAGCTTTTTATTGATACCATAGCTATATGGTTGCCATTTAAAAAAACATAAGTTTATTTTTTTCTGAAAAACTAAGATGCCCGTGAAATTTTTATTTGTCTCTTTTATAGTTTTCGAGATATTCGAGTAAAAATTTTGGCGATTTTCAGTTTTTTCAAAATATCTCGAAAAGTTGAAAATTAAAATTAAATCTGAAGGAGGCACTGAATTCCTCTTGTAATTCTGCCCAATTTTGCTAATTTAACCAATTCTCTATCTCCACTATTAACAAAGTTAGCCATGTAAGGAGATAGATAATGGGTACCCTGTAATAATAAAAATATCAAATTATTCGAAAACTGTTAAGTTTAAGCACACATTGTGACACATGTAGAGAAAGGTCTTTTTAATGGTTTTTAAGATATGGAATCAAATATGGGTCGTGCCATTTAAAGAAATCGAGTTACGTTCGTTCTAAGTTTACGAGATTCATTTTTATTTTATTAACACCCTGTATAATTTAATCAAATGATTTAATCATAGAAGCATACACAGTTATGTTGACTATTTGTGCACGAAAAATCTTTTTGAAATTCCAAAAAACTTTACCGTAATTGCACCTGAAACTGACGTCTGCTTCTGATTTTTTTTTTACAAAACATTAAATATCTTAAAAACGACTGCATTAAAGTACCTACATATTGGTATCTATGAGTTAAGAATTTTGCGTAAATTTTGAATATGTAAAAATATTCAGGTCGTTCCATTTAAAAAAATATAAGTTGGGTCTGCCACCTTAACATGAAACACCCTGTAGGATCAAAAATATTTTTAAAAGGAGCTCCAAATGGTATAGTATGATGGTGTCACGTAAAATTCCTCCAAGGTTCGTGCCTGCCGAGTTATGGAACAATTCTCCACTAAATTTACACCCTGTATAAGTTAGAGTTAATTATATAAAGTCAAATAAACTTTTAAAATTATCTCACCTTCTCAATTATGCTACAATTTTTTTGTCTTCCGAGAGAACAGGTTATTTAGTCCAACAAATCACATTTATTCAAGGATTTGTCTAGTTTAAATAAACCCAGTCCACCATTTTTCCATAAAGAAAACCAGTTTCTTAAACAACAAGAAGCCTCATACCAATTTTTGGAAATCGTAAGAAAAAATATTGTTGTAGGTACTATTAATTAGTAATATATTTTCTGGTTTTATTAGTGGTTGTACCTATGTGGACGTATAAACTATAGATATAACAAGAAATCGTGTAATTTGAACAGGAGTGTCGTTTATAGTTTTAAACTACTTGATAGATATTCATCATTATGCCGGTTTCGTCAGTTCGGACGAAACATCAAAAGCACTATAGTAAAAATAATATCAAAGCGTCAAAACAAACAATCAAAAGAAGCCATATCTGCCATGTCGTAGCTTTCACATTTTCCATGAGAATGAGCCTTGTTTCTTATTGTTTACGAGCCCTGGAAATATTCCGTTTGTGTGTTTATCCACATTAATTCTGTGGGGGTGACATCAACATAATGGAAAGAGCAACTTGGAATTGAAATATAGCTTAGCAGAGAATATAAAATAATGATTTAATACTTTGCATACTAATTGCCTCAAGAATTTCAATTAATTCCAGTAGGTATCGAGATATCCGTTTAATTCAAGAGTTTGCAATGAACCTTTTTAATTTCTCTTATTGGCTCTAATTAATAAGATTATAAAACTTATAAACACCTAAATTCAAAAAGAGATTTCAATGAGTATAATGTAGTTCAAATACAATATCTATAAAAGATATTAATCATTTAAACCTAACCAAAGAGAACGCAGACACTGTGGTGTCGAAATTCGCTAAAGAATCCAAATTTCCACCTAACTGGAATACAAATATACAGGGTGGGAAAAATTTTAATGTGCAGCATTGGTATCTCGGAAACGGTAAAAGATACAACGTGGCTCAAATTAGGAAAAAGTTGCCCAATTTTATGCTGATTCAAAATATGTGAACAAGTTTAATATATTCCGGGCCGTTCGGGAGTTACGCCGGAAAAATAAAAATTTGCCAATTTCTTTTAAGTCAAATAACTTCTCTTGAAATAAATGTAGACTTTTGAAATTGGGTACGTTTACATAGTTTGATGAGAGCTTTCAATTGCCATACTAAAACATGTTCTACGCCTACTAGTTTTTCCGCAACAATATTCATCTTTTGAATTTCTTATGGGCGCCATATTGGATTTTTACTTCACTAAATACAGAAAGAAATTACAAGCACGGTGATATATCACTCTTGATACTTTCTTCAATAAATATGGATAATATACGCGAATAACGATAAATATTATTTATTTAAATTGTTAATTGTTACAAAGTGTGTTTTTAGCTTTTTAGAGGAACTAATTATTATAATGAGAAAAACAACTTATTTATACTGCTCTAATTGGCTGCCGTTACTCTGAATACAAAGTTGAGTCCTTACAGACATGTCATCCACTGCACGTCTTACTGTTCTACCATCTATTGAATTTATGTATTCATTAATTCTTTCCAACATTTCATCCTCTGTCGATGGCATTGGATTATTGTAGATATAATTTTTAACAGCTCCCCAGAAATAATAATCTAAGGGGTTTAGGCATGGTGATCGCGGTGGCCATAGAATGAGACCATTTGTACCCATCCACGAATTCGGAAAACGTTGATCTAGGTACTGGGTTACAATCCTAACATTGTGTGAAGGGCATCCATTTTGTTGAAACAATTGTACATTTTGTATATTTTGCAAAGGAAGGTCATCCAGCATTTCCTCCAAATCATTTTGTAAGAAGTGTAAATAATTTCGAGAAGTTAATTTATCAATAATACGATAAGGCCCTAATACACCTTGTTATCTAAAATTCCACAAATTCAATGGTCCCATTATTAGCTGTTAAAAATTATATCTACAATAATCCAATGCCATCGATAGAGGATGAAATGTTGGAAAGAATTAATGAACAATTGAATGAATGAATGAATTAATTACATAAATTCAATAGATGGTGGAACAGTAAGACGTGCAGTGGATGACATACTTAACTTTGTATTCAGAGTAACGGCAGCCAATTGGAGCAGTATAAATAAGTTGTTTTTCTTATTATAATAATTAGTTCCTCTAAAAAGCTAAAAACACACTTTGTAACAATTAACTATAAATGAATGATGGTTATTATTTGTAAATAAATAATATTTATCGTTATTCGCGTATATGATCCATATTTATTGAAGAAAGTGTCAAGAGTGATATATCACCGTGCTTGTAATTTCTTTCTGTATTTAGTGAAGTAAAAATCCAATATGGCGCCCATAAGAAATTCAAAAGTTGAATATTGTTGCGGAAAAACTAGTAGGCCTAGAACATGTTTTAGTATGGCAATCGAAAGCTCTCATCAAACTATGTAAACGTACCAAATTTCAAAAGTGTACATTTATTTCAAGAGAAGTTATTTGATTTAAGAGAAATTGGCAAATTTTGATTTTTCCGGCATAACTCCCGAACGGCCCGGAATATATTAAACTTGTTCACATATTTTGAATCAGCATAAAATTGAGCAACTTTTTCCTAATTTGAGCCACGTTGTATCTTTTACCGTTTCCGAGATACCAATGCTGCACATTAAAATTTTTCCCACCCTGTATAACTAATTAAGGTAATTACTGATTAAATCTGTCCCATAAATATTAAGGCAATAATATACTAATTATTGATTATTAAAAATAAAACTCAAAAATTAAGATAAAAAAAGCAGTACCTGTCTTTCAAGTCACACACAGAAAAAGCCTAGATTCTAACGTGTCGGTTCGATATATCGATTTGCTCTCACTCCAATACTATAAAGGTAAAATTTTAATTTTATCAGTTAGTGAACCAGCATTATCTATGTGTGCTTTATTTTGCCTAATAGTTTCTATTGATTGAAATTAATAACATTTTCGTTACAAGTTTTACATCAACGGTTATGATATTATTTTATTTAATGATCTTATGCTCTTCTGTTTATAGGGTTTGTTAAAAAAATAATTTCTAATATAATTTATAAAAAATATTGTAAAGGTTAGCATTGAAGCTCTTGTCAAGACCTTGCTCAATGTAATTAATAAATAGTATTATTGGTCATTGTCAACTAAGAAGAAACCATCATAATTCATATGTCGAAGTCAAATATTCTTCTGAAGAGTCCATGAACCATAGGATAAAATGGTCTGACACGTACCTTGTGACTGTTCTGCCGCTGTGTCAAATAATTCATATTAGAAGAACCTTGAGTTGCTTTGCTGCTTAGGTGAGACGTTCCTGTCTAGTCATGAAGAACGATGCATAAGGGACCTAATGGGATCTAAGGTGCTGTGGTTCATAAACTGCCCTGTCAATAGTTGTTCCCAATTCCAAGTTTCAAGAGAGATGAGACGGATATCAGGACATGAAGGCACTGAAGGAAATTAACTTTCTAAAGAAGAAACTTAAAAGATTTTAATAGGACTAAAATCAGCTTGTAACATCTGTTATGTTGCTAAGCTGAACTTTAAATGAGTTGAAGAACAATATACTAAATACTGGTTAAAACCAGGACAGAATTATGCAACCCATTCATGCTTCGCGTAAAAGAACCATAGATAATATAATGAGAATGAGTAAACCTCGGCTCAGGCAAATGAAACAACTTTTATCACAGAACTAAAAGTAGCAGGAAACATCTTACAATTTAAAACTTGGTCATTATGTCGGGTGTGTAGAGGTGGATGAGACTGCGCACATTATCAAGCGTCTTATGACTATGTTAGTATGAGACTAATATAGTCATAAGACAAACAGTTGACAGTTGACAAACGTTTTTTTAGAACCTTGTGAGGTAAGGCATGCGATTAGGTGAACTTTTAAGTTTATATAAAGAACAATGATGCTTACTGAATAGTAAAATGATTGGATGTATAATGGGGCTAGTCCTGGCTGCTGTGCTTCAGGGAATTTTTGAAATAAACTGGACCAAGTTCGCAAATAAGAAGAAAACGAGAAATGCAGAGAGCCTATGATTTTAGTAAACATATTCTTTTTAAAATAAGAGAAGTTTAGAAATTATATTGATTAAAAGTAAAACTTGATAATTCAAAATAAATGTGTTTATAGTATATGTAAGTATAGTAAATGTAAGAGATATTCATAGTTTTGAAGCATATCATATTTATATATCAAAAGAATATTCCCTTATTATTGTCAAATAATGAAGAATGTATTCGTAATTTTATTACATCCACTGTATAATTGCTATGGAAAGAACTGTAAACTAGTTGTTGTTGTAGTTGTTATTACATAACTGTAAATAACTGTGTAATAATGTAAGTATTATGAATTGATAATAATAATAATAATAATAATATCTCTACCCCTCATTTTAATCACAAGGATTAGCCCGAAAGTCTAAGACTTGTGTGGGAGAGGGGGCGGCATATTATTATTACGTTGGTAGGCCCTAACCACCATTCAGTGCTGGAATGAGGGAAACCTGGAAAACCTCATTAGTTAGGGGGACAAGTCAAACATCAACTGATTTTAATCTCCCACATTAACACCATGTTGACATTATTCCCATCCTAGGCCATCGCCAGGATAGTTGCCACGACCTCTGGGTTGAGCGATCGACACGCTAAGCCCTGAGCCACCGGCCCGGCAATATGATGATGATGGCAATATGAATCATGTAAATGGTATATTCCAAATAAATGTCATTGTTATCGGAGAAATTGTTAGGGTAAAAAGCTCGAGCTTTAGCAAAGTAAATCGTACAAAAACACTGACCGAGTTTTAAGTAACTATAATGGATAATCAAGCCTGCTATTGTGACTTTATAGGACCCTCGTTATTGTGTCTAAGTTTACTGAATAAAATAGTGATAAGTATATTTTACTCATAGACGTGGTTCGATGTGCATTATTACTTTCTTATACATAAAATAAAATTTAACGAAAAATTATATTGCACCCCAATAAGTAAATATTTCGCAATTTATTATAAAAAACCCTAAAACTCCTCTTTCTATATATATATATATATATATATATATATATATATATATATATATATATATATATATATATATATAATATGTAGACGAAATAATATTAAATCACACCTTCCTTCCTTCATTTAGAATTTGTCTGAAAATACAAATAAAAAAGAAAATTTTTTTCCGCACTAGTGCGTAAAAGTGCATATTTTTAAACTAAATGTGCGCAGAAAAGTGGATTTTCTGTACGCTCGTAGGAAAAATTATTACCGAGTACGAATATACAACTGCATATGCATTTTGTAGATTGCCTAGGTATATTTTAGAAAATTTTGCTAATTTTAATAAGACTGGTATTTTAATAAGACTGGAAGATATTTTGGTATTGGTAATAAATACTAATGAAAAATCAGTCGAAATAACATAAAACTGCGGACAATGTATGTTAAAAGTTATATTAATACCTCTTATTACGTTAAAATGCGCCCTTTTGATTTATTGGGTTACCTTCATATTTGCCTAGTGGATTTACAAGTTGCCACATAACATATATACAGCTGAAAAACGTTGCAGCTTAGGTTAAGCTTGCTGTAAAACATATAAGCCAACTGGCCAACGATTTGAATAATGATCCTCCCTAATTCTTACAAATGGTAGATAATTAAAATTTAAATGTTTTGGATCTCCTGTTGTTTTCATTGTTTGCTTTGTGGATTTCTATATTCGTATGTAACTGAAAGCTTTTAATAAAATTATTTGAAACTGAGAAAATATGAATTTACATGTAGGTATTGTTTAAGTAAATATATGGTGAGCTTTTAAAATTATTTTGAAATTGCATGACAATTTTTTGTTTGGAATACAGTAACGTATCACTTTTTAATGTAACTAACTTTTTAATGCAAAATTTAGATAGAGCTAAAGTGAAAAAGTCCAGATCTGTATTCAAAGTTTTAATTGATAATAATTTTACGCCCCGACGAAATGTAGTAGAAAAATATACAGATATTGTAATATTTGTAAGGCCCACTTAAACTATACAAGAGTATTGCTTACAAAAAGCAATCCTTTTTTATTAAGGACTGTGGTACAGTTCTGTGTGAGCCGTTATGTATGATATATAATCTCATATTAAAAACTTCTACTTTTCCAGAAATGTGGAAAGTCTCAAGAATATGTCCCACATTAAAAAAAGGCAACAAAAACGATATTTCCAATTATAGGCCCAGTGCCATTCTCTCTAATTTTTCTAAAATATTTGAGAATATAATTCATTATTATTTAACATATCAAGTGAAAAGTGTTGTAATACCTCAACAGCATGGCTTCGTTTCAGGCCGATCCACTTAACGTCCTAACTTAACGTGTAAGACACAATTTATAAACGAGGTCCTAGATCGGGGAAGTCAGGTAGACGTTATATATACTGACTTCTCCAAATCATTTGATAGGCTCGACCATGAATTACTTTTGAGTAAATTTCACTCTATTGGGTTCAGTGCTGATCTTGTTGCCTTGTTTAGATCATATTTATTTGGAAGGTGGCAATTTGTGCAGTGCCGTGGACATCAATCTGTTAGATATGCACAGACATCAGGTGTCCCTCAGGGGTTCACACTTGGTCCGTTAATGTTTACTTTGTTTATTAATGACATTGTTTGTGGAATGACCTCTTGTGTTTTGATCTATGCTGATGACATTAAGATTTATTCTGAAATCACCTCCTCCTTAGAATGTACTGAATTGCAGCGAAATCTGGATCATATTGATTTTTGGTGCAAACAAAATAAATTACCTCTAAATGCTAGTAAGTGCAACGTAATGTCATATACCCGTAAACTTAATCCGGTTAATAATAATTATTCTCTTGACGGTTGTGTCTTAAACAGACCAGACTTTATAAAGGACCTAGGCGTTATTTTTGATAAAAAACTCTCATTTGTTCTCCACATTGATAGTACTGTAGCCAGTGCATATAAGAGTCTTGGATTTGTTGTAAGAAACATGAAAGACTTTAAATCAATCGACACCATGAAATTATTATATACCACTTTTGTCAGGTCCAAGCTCGAGTATGCGTCTGTAGTGTGGAGTCCAATATATGCTACACATATTTCAGCAATAGAGAAGGTACAGCGACGGTTTTATAAATGTGCGTCATTTCTCCTGGATAATTTTTATCCAGTGAGAGGTACGCCTAACGAAATATTTACCGAAAGGTTTAATATGAACAGTTTGGCTAGCAGAAGGAATATGTTGTCTACCATTTTCCTTTATAAGGTAGTTAGGAATGTGATAAGTTGTGAATATCTTTTAACGTTACTTGATTTTCATGTTCCAAGTTTTAGTGCCAGGAAAAGCAGTTTGTTTTGTATCAAGACTCATAGAACAAATATTTATAAGAGCTCTCCTGTTCATCAAATGATACAACAGTATTCTAAAGTTGAGCCTGAGCTTGATATCTTGTGTTGTGGGATTAGGGATATTAAAAGCATATTTTAATTAATATTTAATATTTTTTTTATACTACAGTATTTTTTTTGTTTCTTTCAAAATCTATGTGTTGTTTTTATATTATTATTTTGTTTTATACATTGTTTATATTTTTATAAGTACATTATTGGATTTTGTTGATTGTATTATCAAATGTTAATAGTATTGTCTACATATTTGTTTTGCTGTTTATATTATATGTGTATATTATAATCCTGTTTGTTAAACTAATCATAGTAGAAACTTGTCCTGTAACTGGGTCTTCTGCCCGTTGGATATTTTAATAAATAAATAAATAAATAAATAAATAAATAAATAAAAAATGTCGAAAACAATATTTGCACTTGTAAAGTTTTTGAATGTCCAAAACAATTTTATTTTAGGTATTTATTTAGGTAATTGTTTTATTCAAATAGGTAGCAGATGCTTGTTTAATGTTTCATTATTTAAAAGATATAGATTGCATTATTATTACAATAAAAATGTATTAAAGTCAATAAGTTGAGGTTATATAATATGAAGATGTGCCGTTGTAATATGATAGTTGGGGTGCATATTGCACGCAAACAGTTGTTTTCGACATATTTTAAAAATAATAAAGTTATTCCTTTGCGTACCTAAGTAATATCTGGTTATCTCTTAGTAACTTTTGGGCTTAATTCTTATATAAAGAAAGATGTAAACAGTTTATATCCAATAAATAATATTAAAAATATACTATAAAAAATCGTTTTTATATGTTCAGAGTTCAAAAAAGTTCTTGAGTACTTAACTAAAATTAATTGGTTTCTAGTAGATTTACAAAAACTTATACGAAGACAAAATGTAGACCTTGACACACATGTGTATATGTAAGGGCGCGACTATTGCGGGGTTAATCACATCATATATTGTATTTTATGTACCCATAATGCACTTGTGTATAGTTTAACAACTATAAAAATTGCAAGAGGTATCATAAAATGAAACATTTCAACCATGGTGCTTTTGTAGTTTAAATAACTAGACAGTATCTGGAACAGATGTACTTATGCCCGTCACGTTCAGTGAATTCAATATTTATCGCACGAGCTTTTACAGTTGCTGTGAGACGATTTCAAAGAGCTTTAAACTATCGATTTTCAGTATAAATTTGCAGTTGTAGTACACACTTCCATTTGTAATAACGGTCTAAAGTTTATTTTTATGAGACGAGATCCAGTAAAATGTCCGAGACCCAATAAAATAGCCGACGAACGTGAAAATTACAAAAAATAACTTTCATTGCTTCCTGCTAAAACAGTTCATTCATGTTTCTAGTTGTATGCAATTATGTAAGTCGATAAATGGGAATGTATCCCGTGTTTTTTGTTTAAAAACACGGCGATTGATTGTTCATGTGATTTTCCGGTAAATTTTAACTCAGATTTCAAAATTTTAATTACTTAAAAATATACGGGTGTTTACCAAAAACCATTTTTATAATGTAGCACCCTATATATTTACACAAACTAAGGTCTCGTATGTTTTCTGAGTCCAATAACATCGTTTAATTTGTTGAGCATTTCACTTCAGTATTTTAGTAATCAGAAGTGTTTGGCAGTCAGTACTATACGGTACTATCGATTCCGTTAGCAATATTTCTCATAGGAAAATAATTTCTGAAGTTTAATTAATTTGACAGTTTTCGTAGGAGGTGCTTGTCGTTAGCGCAATCTCACATCGGCAGATAAAATGAGAAAGAAGTTGAGACGGACGGGACTTGAGATTTTCGAAGACGAAATAGACATAGAAGGAGTGGTCGTACGGCCTCGAAATAAAAATCTCAAAGGATTAGAGAAGAGACGGAACTTTCGTGTGAAGCAGTTCACGAAGCCGTAAAAATTAGAAAAAGAGTCGAGGGGTCCCGCGAAAAGTCGGGATTTCGGCAGACGTGACAAGGCCATTAGGTGCGAGAACAAACGTCGGTGCTAGCCGCATCTCTCTCGCCAAATGGCGATGGACGAAAATTTTGCAGAGGTTCACATTTGGAAAACGCGTAGGAAACGGGACGAAAGAAAAGTTTACAGAATATATATTTATTCTGTATTCTGTAAAGAGCATTTGCTGCAAAAATATTCATGTAACGATTTTTAAGGACAATAATGTACTACTAGTTACATCTTTTTTTTAGAATAAATCCTTTATGAAAAAGCTTTATCACTTGTACAATCAATATAGTACGCAGCATCATAATGTTTATGAATATGTATTTTATGGTGCACCATTTAATAAAATATTCTCAGTGATTAGGAAAGATAACAAGAAAGTAGATATATAACTTCACATATACCGTGACTGGCTCTCTTTTCCGGGATATAACTCTCGCTGTCAACTAAGGTCCGACGAAATAGTTGTCTGTCTGGCTAGACAAATGACCGATATTCCTTCCTGTTGAGTTTTCATTCCTTTGGAATGGGCTTTTTACTTCTAGACATTTTACCCGTCTTAGAATTAATAGAACGTGAAATCTGATATGAAATGAACTTTTACTTTTTTATGAAGATAACTAGCTTAAAATCATATATATGTTACAATAAAAAAGATAAAGCGACAATATTTATAGAAGAGATATCTAGACCCCTAAGCTTCACATCTATACTGTCAAGGTGGCTTAATTGGATGCAGTGTGGTGGAAATGTAATGCCGAGTTAAGTTAACTTCAAGCCATCATAAGTTCTTTTTCAAATGGAACACCCTGTAGTATAGTGCACAATATTAATCTACATCGAACGGTATCATGGTTTCCTATACCTATCTCTTCTAGTTTTTAAGTCTACTATTTGTGTAATCACCTAAAACATTTAATATCTTGCGAGGATAGCGTTGAAATTTTTAGCCGAACTTCAAAACAAATTACTCTGTCACCAGTTATTTGTTGTTAGTCTAACACCCATAGAGGCGGTTTACTTAAGTATTGTTTACATTTAAAAAATGAAAAATGAAAACACGTATTCAAATGGTGACATTCTAAATTTATTATTTATTCATGGCCAATGTAACGAGATAATCAATAGAACTTTCAGAGTATTTAATAAGAGATACCCTAATTTACCAACAATGAGTCGAGAAATATTACAAATGTTACAATCATCGATAAAGACATGAAACTAACAAATATGATCTTAAAAATATTGAATATCTACCTAGTTAATAAGTACTGTGTAACAGTGACAAGAATGCAAAGAATGTAACAGAGTCTTTGAAATCAAAAAGAAAAAATACATAATCTTGATTTTTTAAATGGTTTGAAATAATTGGCTTAGAGGTCTTTAGAAAGTAGTATTTTCTGATATAATATTTTCGTGCTATATATTTTTTGTTTTCTTGGTATTCTTAAAATAAATTTTTTCAGATAAATTCAAAGCGGCTGAAAGTTTTATACTGCTTTTGAACCCTGTTTCTATGGTCCTATGGGCATTTTACAAATTTGACTGACATACTACTGACAGATAATAAAGGGGCGACCCAACTGATATCGATTGTAATTGACCTCTTTAGAATGACGAATATTAGGATATTTTAAATTTAAAGCTAAACAGTTACAAAAACGAATATTTCTGCCAACTGGCGCATTCGCCAAAATGTAGAAAAACGTTAAAGAAACGAAAAATATCTCTTCAACATAAAACAAACAACGAGGTTAGGCCTCGAGTGGCCTAACTTATCTGAGTGACACACCGACACACCTGAAAGGATAAATTCCGGTCAGATGTATTTCAGACCCCATATATGGAGAGAAGCAGTTAAACGAAGTAAAGCTACATAAGTGACAATAGGGAGATTTTGAGCCCCTTAAATTTTACGTTATCGTAATCGTTATTCTGACCATACGCAGTAACAAAAAGAATATCATTTTCGGCACTGCGCATGCTCAGAATAACGATTACGATAACGACAACGTAAAATTTGAGGGGTTCAAAATCTACCTATTACTAGTTTAAACAGTTCTCAATTATTGCATCACGATAGTACATTAATCCGTGAATTGTGCGCCTGGTGTTTTTAAGTGCTGATATAAGTTTTGTTGAGTTTATAGCGCATAGAAAATTACATACGGTGAAATTTTTAAGCATAAGTGTTAAGTGTCATAACCAGGAATTCAACATTTTTTGTACCTTCTTGTGTAATAGGCATGAGTAATTTATTTATTTATTTATTTATTTATTTATTTGAAAGTAGGTATCCCAACAGAATTTAACAATAAATTCCAATTACAGGGTTACACATTTTAATGTAATATGTGACTACTGCTCTCGGCAAATCAATAAATTAGAAATACATTTAATGTAAAATCTAACTAATCTTAAGTAGTAATATAAAATTAGTAATAACAAAAAACAAAAAATATGGATATATTAACAATGTAGCTATATACCTGTATGCTATAAATTTATATAATAATTAATATTTATACATATTAGCCAACAGAAGTTTACTTAATTGGAAAAGACTAAAATCGCATTATATCTAGCTTGTCTTAAAGATAAGTTAAATATATCAATGTGGTTAAAGTAAACATTATTAATATTTTGTAATTGATACATCGGAGAATTTTTTGCATAATTTGTAGAACATGAGTGTAGGTAAAATAAGTGAGTGGAACGAGTGACTTAGGACTTAATATTAATTGTTAATTTATTTGTTATAAAGTTACAATCAATTGCATTAGAGAGTTTTTGAACCCCTTAAAATTTACGTTATCGTTATGGTTATGGTTATTCTGAGCATGCGCAGTGCCGAAAATGATACTATTTTTGGCACTGCGCATGCGCAGAATAACGATAACGATAACGACGTGCTAGAATTTAAGGGGTTCAAAAACTCTCTATTATTGAAAATTTTAAAAATAAACAGTAAATAAATTATAAATCTACGAGACGTAAGCTTCAATAAATTATACCGTTTAATGCTATCCTCGTAAGAAGCATAATGCAGCTGTCTGTTAAATTTGTAATTCAACAAATTTACGAATTTAATTTGTATTTTTTCAATGCGTTCTATATATTTAACATAGGATGGGTTCCAAATTATGCAGACATATTCAAGTTGACTACGGACTAAAGAGTTATATAATAGTATAATAGAGTCAGGTTTATTGAAAGACTTAGTTACTCTCATTATGAAACCTAAATTTCGGTAAGCTTTTCTGACTATGGCCTCAACATGCAAATCAAAATTTAACTTTGAATCAAGTATTACACCTAGGTCTTTGATTTGATCTACCTTTATAAGCTCTAAGTTGTTAATATGATAAGGAATACTGAAATTAGTATTAAGCCTTGAAAATGTAATATGGTGACACTTATTTATATTTAAAAAAAGCTTATTATCAACACAATACTTGTACAGACGTGAAAGATCGCTCTGAAAGTTCACACAATCAGCAACACTAGAAATTTCACTATACATCTTTAAATCATCTGCATATAGACAAAATTTAGAATACAAAAAACAATGTTCAATATCATATATAAATAAGGAAAAAAGTAATGGTCCTAGATGTGAACCCTGAGGGACACCAGACGTGACATCAACAAACGAGGATGAGCAATTATTAATCTTAACACATTGTGATCTATTGAGTACATATGATGTTATCCATCTCAGTAAATTGCCGTGTATACCGATATTCTGCAATTTAGTTAAGAGGGTATTAATGATGAACTTTATCAAATGCTTTAGAGAAATCGGTATACACAGCGTCAACTTGATATCTATTAGACATTGAATCAAGAACATTCTGAACTAATGATATTAAGTTTGTAGCCACAGAATTAGCCACAATTAAATGAGGGTTTAAATTATTATATTTTACTTAAATAAAATGTTCTTTTGACGTAATCTATCTTCCTCTATTTCAATAGAGGGTAATAGAAATACTCCTTTCACCATTGTTACTTATGAATCAGTTATTACCTTCTTCGCCCCTTAATAAGTTTATTACAAATATATTTGGGAGAACCCACATTATTAATTTTGTAAACAAGAAAAGTTATATGGATCACATATTATTCACTTAGTTTTAAACACTTGGAGTCCAATACTTGCCACTTGAGCGGTCAAACTTTCTTAGGTTATAAGTAAATCTTAAACAAACATTTTGAAGTTTCTGAAAGTTCTCCTTACCTCTGTTTAATATTGCAGGCTGTTTAAGGAACCAGATAGTATGTGTGACAGAGTATCAATATATGACACAGTCTTAAGAATCATAGTAGAGGTTATATACAATAGCCACCTGGTGTGAACCGTATTTTAGTAGTTCAGTTATTTTTTTTTTCATTGTGAGGTAGCATTTAAATCCAAATTGATGTGATCTTTTGCTAATTAAAAATTTAAAATAATGAAAAGATAAAAAATTTTATAACCGTCAACATACTAATGGAATTGTTTATATATTTATTTATATAAGAATTAAACCACTAAGTTAACCAAGAGATTAATTATTAATGAAATTAATTATTAAATATTATGGTTCAATAAAGTTTTTAATCTTCCTTCTATAGGTTTGTTTAATTCTATAGGTTCGACAAAGATTAACCTTATTATTTTTAAGATATGTCGAAAACAACTAACAAACTGAGAATTTTGACATTCATTAAAATCATTTTAATTTTAAAATTACTTTAATTGTCATATATTTCTTGTAATTTTTAACAGTTGTTAGGCTAAGGAGGATTGCTACAATTTGAGTTTTGTCAGTAAAAAAATTAATTTTATCATTAAAATTCAATATAAAAGGTATGTAATCAAAAATAATTATTTTTAATGTAATGTAGAATGTAGATGCTTGTTTAATATTTCATTATTTAAAAGATGTAGATGACACTATTCAAACCTATTAACACTTGCGTACCTAGGATTATAGGTAACGAGTAATATTAAAAACTTTATTGAACCAAAATATTTGATGACTTCATTAATAATTTACTTCTTAGTTAACTTTTTGGCATAATTCCTATATAAAGAAAGAGATAAACAGTGAAATAAGCCTAAATCCTTTGACATCTGTCAAAGGATTGGTTGAAACTTTTCGCTGGTCCAAAGGATGATACTTTTCGCTGAGTCATCCTGCATAAGTTAACAATGTCTTTATTTCAGGACCGTCAATATATTGCAATAAACTTTTTTTTTATTAAAAGTTATTTAAAAGAGATATACCTAACATTATTTCTTAGTTATCATAACTATACTGTTACATGGGCTGTGCTTTATAATTCAACTTACTTAGTGCTGATGGAGCTGATTTTATTTTAGAACATAAAATAAAATATTGTGCGATCATGGTACTTCAATAATTAATATCCATGGTATGAATTCCAGGTTTTGTAAGAAGTACATAATATATTACGTAATAATCTACATCTTACTACACCATGTAAATAAATACATAACGTAATATTATGTAATTTTTTTCGTTGAATTGAAGTTCTCTTTATTGATCTTCATATATCGTGAACTAAATAGGGCTGAACATATACTTTGTCGAGCTTCGTCACTTTTAGTTGCATTAAATTTCATTAGTGCAAATTTAGTTTTATATGTAAAACATTTTTTGATCTCTAGCATTAGAGATGGCGCCTAAGGATTTTCATTAGGCTACAATATTATTTAGCTGTCTTTAGACAATTTTATTTCTTATTAAATACAACATAATATGCAAGTTGTAAAATATGGTACTCAAATGAACGTCTCCTTTCATGATCGGTTGTAAAATCCAGAACTTTATTTGAAAAGTTAAGATGAGGACGAATTCAGTTCTCAGCAAATTTTAAATAGGCATTGTAAAGAATTTCTGTTTGAATTCTCACGAATTTATATTATTTGGTAATGGAAGTCTTTCTAAGAACGAACTTTACTTCTACTTTCTTTCTTTCTTTTCATTAACTTATTTTGTTGCTAGGCACCATTACTTCGGCATTAACGATTTTTTCAACACAAAACAGCAGATATCTAGAAGACTTGTACCTATTTATTTTCATTTGAGTATATTTGATTTGTATATTATGCTCCGATCTTGAATAATATAATAAGTTTTCAAATTGCTGTAACGGATATACACGTTTACTGGCATATTTATAATTTTAATTTGTTACACAATTATATAGCTTGTATTCTTTAGCATAAACATGGCATTTCAATGATTTAGTGTGCTCCTTTCATTAATTTTATTTTATTTAATATCCATGCATACTTGTACTTTAAGGACTTATATTAAACCAATTATTTTCATGTTATTTCCTCATTTACCTTTTACAGAAAAGATAAAGGAGAATGATAGAATAACTTAATATAACGTAATAACATATATAATGTGTTTACCCATTTATTCATTTTCTTATTTTATTTACTTATGGAAATTATAAAAATATCTATATCAAGATATACACAATCAGATTATTTCTGAAAGATCAACTTAATACATTTTGTTGGAATGGACAGCGAAAATTCCTCAGTCAAGAGGACCTCAGTAAACTTTATTATATTTTCTAGCTTTGATCTATTGCCGGTTGTCTATTGTGCTCTTCGATATATGTACCAGTCAGTAAATATATAACTTTTATGAACAAAATATTGTTTTTATTTACATTTTTGTACTGGCTACTTTTTATACCTCTCTGTTCTCTTAGCTGTGCAAGATACATGGTGCCAATTTGATTTGTGACTCGTAATAATGAACGAATCTGCTTGGTTTGTATGCTTTTGTTTGCTTCTACACCATACGGTGTGGTACATACATTTCTTACAAAGAGTATAAGTATATATAAATGTATTTTTTCAGTTGATTTACTTCAATCGGTAGGGTACCGTCGGTAAAAAATATTTCAAAGTGGTACAAAGCACAAATAAATCATAGATCATAAATCATCTGTTCTGGTTCTATACCATATTTGAGATGAGCCATATGTTCCTTGAATCTAGTTTGAATTGACCTTCCCGTTTGTCCAACATACTTTTGATTACAGTCTTTACAGCTAATTTCGTAAATCCCCGACTTTTCTTTAGTTTCTATTTTGTCTTTTGAATTGCCTAAAAGTTGTTGTAGTTTATTTCTCGATAAATAAACTACTGAAATATACTGACTATACCTTTAAAAACCTTACCAAAACCACGGGTGAAACGAGAATCGTATGGAATAGATATGAATTTTGGTTTTCTCTTTCATTTTGAAAAGTCGAGGAATTTCGAAGTGTCTTTAAATTTACGTTTCCTAATTATGTTATCAATTAAAGTTACAGAATATCCATTACTCGCAGCTATATCCCTAATCAATGTCTTTTCCTTTTCAAACCTCTCCTTATTTAGAGGGAAGCTTAATAGGCGGTGAAGTAAAAAATTTAAACTCGCCATGTTGTGTTGAGCACAAGTCCTTAGGGATATACCTTAAAGTACTGGTATCTTTTCTGTATATGTCAAATTCTAAATTATTTTCACTATTTCTAATTATTAATACATGTAAGAATGGTAATCGTCCAGAGTTTTCAATTTTATATGTCAATTTAACTGACGCGAAACGACGATTCAATTTAGAAACAAAGTTGTCAATATCGGCGACTTTTATATCAAACACTGCAAAGATATCATCCACATATCTGAACCAAACGCTGGAGAAATACTCGAATTCTTCTTTTGCCTCCGTTTCGAATCTGTTCATGAAGAGATTGGCAATGAATGATAACAAAGAGTTACCCATGGCTGTACTCTCATGCACAGTAAAAAATCCGACTGATTTTAACACTGAATCCACACTCATCAGTGTGTATATAGTCCACACTTGGCAGTGTTAGACATATCGGTGTATTATTACATTACATAAAAGTAATTTAACACAGTAGATTTTACAAGGTAATGTGTAATAGTTAATTATTCACCGTGTAATTATTCCGTTTTTATGGCGGATTGATTCATTTTTAACACAGGGTTTTGTAAATTTTACTACAATTTATGAGTACTTCTACAAACTTGGCGGGTATATCGTTCGTGTAATATAAGTTCTAAAGGTTTAGTTATTATACTACCCAGTTCGTGTTAAAAATAACACTGCAGCAAATTACGATTACCATTTAGTAATTTTACCATTTGTCTTTTTTTACTGTGTGTTGTTCGAAAAAATTACCATTGAATCGAAAGCAATTTTGTTTCATACAAAGTTTAGTGAGTTGAAGATATTCTTATACTACATCTTGACTGAGATTGTTTGTAGATCCTTATGTAGATCCTTAAGATAGTCCAAAGTCTGTGGTATAGTAACACTTGGAAACAATGAACAAGCGTAAAGTAAATCAAAACTTCACCTTCAAGTAAATCAAAACTTCACCTTCTTGCAACTGGATATTTTTCACCTTATTAATGAAATCAACGGAATTAATCACAGAAAAATGTGTTGCAATGGGTAAACCTTCGAACTTCTCTGTTAACCATTTTGATAGGTTACCCTATCCTATTTTGATGGGTTAGGTTCGCCAGTCGTTGCGTCCCATTGTTTTAGTTTATTAAACATTATCAAAATCACACTGTGATTTTTATTTTGAATACTTCTGGTTTCCAGTTTTATTACTTTATAGGTGGTATGATCCTAAAAGAAATTACGATGAATGTTACCTTATGTTTAGTAGGGCAATAGTTTCCTAGCTTGAACCATTTGCTGCAAAACTATTTTTATACTATAGGTACTAACTAAGCAGCAATTTGTTTCTAAATGGTTTGCCGCTGAGAAATTTTTGGTTTTTTTTCCTTAACTACTTTTCTTAAAAATAGTTCATTTTAGACCACATTAGGTACTCTAGATTTTCAAAAATTCATTTAGTAGGGTAATTCCGGGAGAGATGGACCACCGCCTGAGATGGATCACTTTCATATTTTTGTTTCAAATTACTAGAGGGCGTCAATTTTAATTTTGTCGTGGGTCCAACGGTTCACTAGTTACGTTGGGATAGTCTCGGCGTTCGCACGTGTTTTCTTTAAGTGACTGCCTTTGTTTACATATTTACGGGCACTAAAAAATTTTTGCCACCGATTTTGAAGAAGGGATTCTCGCCAAACGTAAGTATTAAAATGCAAATTTTAGTTGAAAAATAACAACATGGTATTCATTCTAATCACTTTTATGTATGAAAACAGTAGGTTTTCTATTATAGGTTAGAATTGCAGTGGTCCATCTATCCCGGAAATTTGGGATAGATGGACCACAACAGGACGGGATAGTTGAACCACTTTTAATTGCTCTTCTTTTTAGAATGCCTACAAAATATCAACGTAAGTTGCGTTCGAAAAGGGAAATTTGGGCCGAAGATGACCTCATAAATGCAATAGAAGCTATAAATACAAGAACGATGGGAGTAAATGCTGCAGCCAAACACTTTAAGGTTGTGTTAAGTAGAACTTCTGAATCAGAAGGTGAAATATCTTTAAAAGATGATAGTGACACACCAGAAGAATGGGAGGAAAATGATTGCGTTGGCTATGGAGAAAATTATAATGCTACACAAAAGACTGACGACTGGATTCAATGTATTTTATGTAAGCGTTGGCTACATGAATCTTGCTTAAAATACGAAAATATGTGCGATAGATGTGGCAAAAGAGCAGCTCTTGCATCTCTTTAAAATAACATTAATCCTATTTCTCTGTACAGAATTTTTTTTAAGTTATTATCTGTGATTTTGTGTTATGGTTCATCTGCCCTGGAGTGGTCCAACTATCCCATGTATGGTGGTTCAACTATCCAGCATATTCAGGGTTAGTTGGACCACATAGCTGTTTTTATTTTTTTTTTTTGTAAAAGAATACGTACATAATTTATGTTTTTTGTAATAAATATAATTACAGTTCGTTAAAATGAGTCTAGTAATTATTTTTTTATGCCGATAATGCTATTTTTTAATAAAATATGGGAAAAACAAAAAAGGTGGTCCATCTCTCCCGGAATTACCCTACAATATACGTACTATATAGATTTGTTATATAAAATAAGTCTGAAATGTTGGACATTGGCGCATTCGCCATAATATATAATTTTTAATTATTGTTTCTTAATTTATTATCAAATTATTATAAGTCGAACAAAGTGCACAAAAAAATGTCTTTATAGAATTTGAATTGTGTGATAGAACAGGGCATTAATTTTATGATTTCTCTTTTCTCTAGGTCTAGGATAAGCAACCTTTTTTTACAACGGGCCATGTATGCAAATTTAAAGCTGGGTGCGGGCCACATTTGAGAAACATGATACTACAAACACTGAATGATTAACTTAAATTATCTCTCTATGAACAAAATAAACCTATAGTATAAAAATTACGGAAATAAAACATTCATTAATAGACATACTATTAAAAAAAGGCGAAAGATATATGTGGAAAAATATTATTTAATGAGAATTGTTTTTTTCTGATCTAAATATTTTAAATCGCGACTCAAATTCCGTTATCTATTTTTGTAAATGCTGGGCATATTTTTAGGCTTCTAAAGGAGTTTCTTTTCTTAAGTGTGCAAAATGTGACGTGTTGTTTGACAACAGATGTTTGTTCCAAATTTTGAGTTTGGTTTCAAAAGCATTAATTTTTATCAAACATGTTAAAAATAAATTGGCTTTTTCCTTGAAGCTCCATGCTTAAGTAATTCTAATGCTGAGTTTTATCAACGAGAAAGGCAAAACATACATCCATTCTTTATCTTCGAATTGGGGAAACGGAAATTCTTTCATTTCCACAAACAATTGAATTTAATTTTTAAATTATATATTCTTTTTAACATAGCACCTCTACTCTACCAACGCATTGTTGTGTTGTAAATTGCATCCCTATGTTCACTTCCTAAATCTTTTAAACTTTAAATTGGCCATGATTTGACGCTGGAGATTTGAGAAAATAAATAAATGTTATTAATCAAAATGTAAAATCTTTGAATGGCCGCACGAGAAAGTGTAGGGGGCCGCGGGTTGCTCACCCCTGCTCTACATACACATTAAACAAACCACAGTCAAATTATGTAATAGTTTTCTTTTGTAGGTTGCCGTAAATAATATTTCCCTTCACCCTTATAGAGTTGCCCATTTTAGCAATTCAAAACATAGATATCAAGCGCAGGTTGTTGTTTTGAAATTTCCTTTCAAGACGAATTACCCTGATTTGATTTTGAATTGTTAATCTAAATAACCGTTAATTCCATTGAATTGTCAACAACATAGGTTTATCTTAAATTTACACTAAAAGTTTCCAAAATTTCCATATATGTATCTAGCATATATCGAGAAAGACCTGGTTACATTCACATGTCGAGCGTCGAAATCGTTTATGAGTTTAGAGATATTGTGGACATTCAAATCAGCGTAGTCTAGTACAAAGCTTTAAAACTAGACGATCGCATATCAAAGCCGATGCAGGACAAAGACTTTATTTCTTGGTTTTATTTGTATCCGTATTTTAGAGGATTTCTTTCAAATCGTATGCAGAAAACTTTTATGCAACGCGAAACTTATGTCACATGCTGAAGAATGCGTATTGTGGAATATTAAAGAATAATGAAAAAAAGAACCAGCAAACGTAACATATAAATTACATCAAAGAGGATTTATGGCTATATCATGTCCTTAGAAAAGTAGATTCATATACTCTATATAAAAATAATTATATTCTGCATTATATTTAGATATTTGCAGTATTGTGATTTTTTATACAGAGATAAAAATATTCTACAAAATGTCAAAGCTAGAAGTTGCGAAAATGAAAGCAACAACGTAAGATTATAAACCTCATAAAACTGTTTGTACGTTTCCATTTTGTAATTTTTTTTTAACTACAAGAATGAACAGTACATCAACTACTATACCAAATGTAATGGTGGTTGGTATATGGTATTATGATATAAAAAAATTAAATTTTATTTTTTTGCCATTCAAAATTGAACATAACCTTCAATCGTATTTAAAAAATTTAATACCTGAGATAACATTATTCTAACTTTTATAAATCAACAAGAATAAACTGTTTTAATCTTGTAAATCATAAGAATTAGTACAAATTTAGCTCTTATGAGTTCTAACTTATGTCATTTTATCTCCGTTTAGTATCTCTTAGGTATCAAACTTAATTTGCCTTACCTATTTTACAATTGATTCGAATATGTACTATTTATAGTATTATTTAAATTATTATATATTTATTATATATAATAATTATGTAATTATTTTTTAAAATTTCCTTGTAAAGAGAATATGCCAAGAATTGATATAAATGTAGAAACTGTACAGTTTGCTTCTACAATTTTTAAAATATTTATTTTCTAAAATTAAATAAATATTTACCTACACAATATTTAGCAGTAGACTCTCAGTGCTCTATATAAATTAAACACATGTATTTAATTGTGGAAAAAAAATCTTTGATATTTAATTCTACTACAATGGTTTAACTCGTACGACTAATTCTAGAACTAAATAATTATTCTTAGGAAATACATTTATTTCCCACAATTAAAAATTTATTTGAAACCGCACTTGCACGTACACTATCTTCTCCAGCTTCTCAGACAGTGGCCATTATAGCAGTCACGGCACAGCCATTTTTGTATCGTGTTGTGTTTCTTTGCAAGTAGTGTAATTAGCCGTTCAGTGTATAATAATATAACGAACTAATTGTGTAGTGTATGTATGTAATAATTGTTTATTGTTTTTGTGTAGTGTTGTATGCAGTAATACGGTAATAATAGTTATTATTGGTTATTTTTAATCTCAATGAGGTTGGAAAACCTGCCTTAAACGATCTAAGGTGGGTTCGGAGGACAACGGAGGTACCTTCGTCAGATACTGGTATTTAATTCAAAATATATAAGTATATACCTATGTCAATAAATTTATGTTAATTAACCTAGTCAAATATTTTTTTTTACTGACTCAACTAGTTGTCTACTCAAATAATTAAAAAAACAGGTATCTATATCTAATATCTTTTATACTCAAAAATAAAATAACTGTTTTTCATGTCCTTATTCAGTCAGAATATAATTACAATTTCAACATTTTTACTATAGATTTTAAAAAACATACAGTTAAATTTAGGCTCC
Organism: Pogonocherus hispidulus; assembly: GCA_963924545.1. NCBI lineage: Eukaryota > Metazoa > Arthropoda > Insecta > Coleoptera > Cerambycidae > Pogonocherus > Pogonocherus hispidulus. The sequence continues at coordinate 20,918,416 of OZ004696.1, forward strand.
CTCCAGAAATATGTTTTTTTATCAATATTTTTTTATAATTAGATGTAGGTATATGTATCGAGATTTAAGAGGTACTGCATACAGAATATTCAAACGATGCTGAAACCCAGTGAAAAGTTTTATATCCATTTTTTACAATTATTACAGGTCATATGTGTAATTATTATATTTAAAAAAGTAAACAATTAATCCCATTTCCTATTAAATTTGATTTTCTATAAATAAATGTAATAATCTGTATAATAGCCTTATCGACATTTCAGTATAAATATTTGGTAACTATAAATATCTACTTTTCTCATTTTGGAAAACTATCAGATTCAATATTTTTCTCCTTGGCAATAAAATGTATTAGATAATATATAATACCTAATATTGCCTTTGAAATAAATGCCATGTTAATACTAATTGGATTTTTAATTCGCCAAATACAAATAAATAATTTAATCGATAGTAAGATATTTTATTTATCTCAATTAATCCTTTTTCTCAGTGTATATTCATTTACAAACGCTGTATATGAATTTACTATCCCCTGAACCTTTTTATAAAGTGCATTTCAAGTAAAGTAGAAAAGTTAAATAAAAAAATTATATATGGCTTTTGAAGCTTAACTTCGAGTTTAAAGGTCTAAAGCAGAATAATAAATTACTCCTCTGCCGACGTGCAACTTTTCACCTCGCATTTTGTACTCGGAAAGAAGTAACTGAATATATCATTTAGTTATAGTTATGACACTTACATACAGCAGTGCAGCATAGCTATTGATATTCAAGTTATGATTTAAAACCTGATGGAGAAAAATGCAAATGATATTATGCAATGAAGTTATATGTGAATTATTATATTTCACGACATTTCCTGAAGATTGTATAATTGTATAAAGTATAAAGCCCACTCTTCACAAGATCTAGCACGTATATTTAAAGTTAGAAAGTTTTCCTTCCTAACCCATGTTCATTACTTCAGTCCACTTATCTGTCATCGTCATTATTTTCTTTACGTGAGATCTAGCAACACGTAAAAGTTTTAGTGTAAAAGTATATTGGCTATTTTTGGAGAGCTGAAAATGATAAAACACCACAAAAGAAGTTGAAACCCTTCAAGTAGTTCACCACAAAAGTAATAAAAACCTGGAAATGTAATAAAAACAGGTCAAAAGAGTCGGTTCAATAAAAATGGCGACTATATGGATGACTGCCGGGATAATGAAATATCCTTAAATCCTAATATGAATATCTTACAAAATGATAGATACAGCTTCTAGTAAGACTAGAATTCCATAGAGGATTTATTCTATCATCTAAAATGATAGATACTACTTCACAGTAGGCTGAGAACTTATACCTGACTTGAGATAAAGATAACCTCACAGTTATTATACTTGCACAAATACCTGCATAATCTCAGTTAATCTTATCTCACTCACCACTCAATATTTAAAAGATATTTAGCCAGTATACTTAATCCTGTTATATAAAATATATATTATATTTTATTTTAAGCAGGATTCAAGCTTAATTAATCGTTAACTTTGTTAACCGTATCTCATTTCATTGCTGTATCAAATAATTAATCCACAGTTGTTAATAATAAAATTGTTATCTAATGTAGGTATTGATTAGATGGGTTGACGGTACATTGACCCATGAAACCGTATAAACCGTATATACTTAATAAGTAATGTAATTTTTATAATAACTTTATCAAATAACTTTAGTACATGAAGCTAGTATTATGACAACCAAGTGACATCATGATAGCTACTTTCTGCGATTTTTGTCTCACCAAAACCATATGGGTACTGAAACATTGTAAGTTACCGTTAGTTCAATCTGAATGTAAAAATACTAATATTAATATTAAATAATAATTCGTAGTAGTAGTTAGGTTTGGTTAGGTTAGGTTCAAAAGTGAGTGGGCCGAAAACCAGACCCTCTACCACGACCATGTGATCTATTGTGGCTCACACCTACTTATATTTCACCCAACAGGTCCAGCCTCTTAATGAAGCTGATCACCTTATTCGGTGGGAACATGTTGAGATCCTCTGGCAGAAGTTTTCTTTTGCCAAATAATGAGTATCTCATCCTTTCCCCAGAGGGGTAGGTGCATAATATTTTCTGCTAGGCCGAATTTGTACAGGTGATATTTTAAACGGCAGTGACCAGTATATAGGCCAATTAAAGTTGGTGAGTGCAACCTGCTTAACTCTAAATTTATTTAGTTCTTATTTTTGAAGGGTTTATTATGAACGCCTTCGAATGAACTAATCTTGGTAGTTCTTACTAGTACTGGAGGATTTGCCCCTCAGCCCAGGTCAAGAGCGGTGCTTTGGGAGTACTCGATGATATGTCAAGCACCGGTTCTGGTTTGACAAATTTAGAAGCAGCACCCTCCCTGGCTAGAGAGTCGGTTGCTTATGTCAGGCCAGAATGGCCTGGCACCCAGACCAGAGTTACTCTATTTGTCCTGCTCAAATGAGCGAGCGCCTGCTGACAACTCCATACCGTTTTTGAGTTACAACGGTAGGAACCAAGAGCTTTAAGAGCTTGGCTGTCTAAGAAGATTTTTATCGATTTGGGTGTAAGGTACGTTTGTTCCAGCCTATGTACACACAATTCGATGACAGATTTCTGCCTGAAATATAGTTGCATAACTACCAAGGGATGAGGATGTTTGGACTGTTGGGTTGCAACTATACACTCCGGCTCCAACACCCACGGGTGTTTTGGAGCCATATATAGGTAAACCAACAACTATCTGCCATCAATAGGTCAGCTTTATTACGATCCCATTTATCTCTTCCTGGGAAGAGAACGTCAGTTCATGGTTGGTCGTTGCAGGTATGACATCTGAAATCATCTCCAGGATGCTGTGACTTGTAGTAGTAGTAGTAGCACTAGTCAGGATAACGGGGTCTTCAATTCTATTGTTAGCGAGTAACACTTTACCTTATTGTAATGTAGATGATAGCAGTTACACTTTAACTAAAAAGTGTAACAGTATTTATAAAAGGTACATTTTTTTTCGTTACGTGCACCAATACGTTATTGCTCTAATATCATATAATACTGTATAACAGGATATATTTTATATCTGTATTTTTCTGTGTGCACCTGAAACCTGAAATAAACCAAAAAGGTCTTTACAGGGTTACTCAGAACCTATCCATAATAAAATTTGGGGATGTTCAACATACATGTAGAAATGTGGTAGTGCAAAAAAAAAATTTTTTTGGCGGGGTCTGAAAACTATTTAAAAATTTTTCATTGCACGCCGCTGGATACTGGTCCACTGTAATGGAGTGACCTTGGGACTGACAATGCAAACTAGCTAGCACGAAAAAGATCGGCGCATCCGACGCAAAAAATATTTGCAGCGTTTTTACTTTAAAATAAACTTAAAGATAGATAGGCGTTCCAGGTACAAAAAACTTGTTTACTGCTTTTTGTCGGAATATGGTATATCCGATGTCGTTGAAGTACAGTTGCCCATCTACGTAGTCCTTTATAATGGTATAACTTTAAACATTGTTTACGGGAAACATTTTATTAACATTTTTTTGGTGATATCGATTTCTTATTTAAGGATGCACATATCCTCAAAGTTTTAGAGATGAGTTCTGAATAACCCGATATAGTTTCCTACTTCATTATGAATATAAATTTTTATGAAGGAAAACTTGCATTCCCTTATTCCGCCTCTGTTAATTATGATATATTTCAGAATTCCTATGTCCGTTGATTATATTTAAATTTTATTATAGTATAAGAATTAAAGTCGTTTCTCTTAAGGGTGATTTTATTTTAGGGATTTAAGAAAAACACTGAAATTGGTCGATTTTTTATCTAAAATGTATGACATGTAAGTGCTGTGGAGTAACTGATCTTTTTTGATGGAATACCATGTACATTTACATTTTATTGAAAGAGTTCCTTGAAGAACTGACTTCAAAATTCTGTAACACAAATGCGTCAGGTAAATTAATACAGGGTGAAATTAAAAACAAAACGCTGAAGTAGGTAAAGTGAAGAGTTCTTAAACCGATATGAGTTTTCTAGGCGTTTGTCGCATAATCACCTTATATATTTCAAATTTGTTTTAAAAAAATTACAATTTAGATGTAAAAATTCATCTGACCCTGCTTTTTTCTTAAATCCCTAAAATACTGCCACAAACAATTTTATTCCACACTGCATACTACTCACATTATGACTTGTTTATTATTACGCAGTACTCTCTACAAATTTAGCTACGCCTGACTCTGAAGAGATCATAGAGTCTCTACTTAAGAAATCTCATGTGGGTAGGCTGGTGCAGAGAATATCCACATGCACTAAAAGATGTAAACATACCTAAAGGACTTGAGGGTCTTACATATGATATATTCATGATAAGGGCGACCTATTTTATATAGTGTAGTTCTAAAGGGTCGAAATATCATAAATTCTGCAAGAAACATTTACTTGATTTAAGTTAATTTATTATTTATAAAACAAAATTGCTTGCTTAAAGAACCGCATTTTTTCAAATGGTCAAAATTATAGCAATTTTTTACTTTTTAGTCGCTAGTTTACTTTTCATCTGCCCATAATATTAAAACATATATTAATAATTTTCTCTATTTTCGAAACGTGCAAGTGTAACGTTAAATCTATTTTGTGTCTATTTCAATTATTCAAATCTATTTCTGCTACCTATGTCTTCAAACTTCTTGACCAGAACAGTTTTTTATATTGAAAGTTCGACATGTTTCATATATGAATATATAGATGAAGATACTGTTGACAAGTATCTCTGTAGTAAGCAATATGTATAGTTAGTGTTGTGTAGGTATAAGCGATTTAGTGCACTTTGTATGTAGATTAAGACATAGGTAGACAGGTAGCCGACTACAGATTGTAACAATGCAGACACGTGGACATTATGCTCTGGTCTTTCAACGAATATACGAAGTATACAGGGTGTCTATTTAAAATCGGGCAATGTTCTGTAAGTATGGACCTAAGAAAGATATAAAAATTTTCTCAAAACCGTTTCTAGGGTACGTGGGGGAAATTAGTATGACCACAAAAATGACCTTCACTAAGCAACCACTGGGGTTGTAGCCACCCCAACTCAATTTTTTTTAATGGCAACACCCCCTTTGTGATACCTCATTGGAAAGCTCTTGGAAATTGCTATTTAACAGTACTAAACAAAATGCTTCTTAATAGTTTAATTTTTGAGAAATACGCAAAATAAATTTTATAATTATTTATTAATTTCTCGTTATAAATATCAAATTAAACCATTTTGGTGCAAATAAGGTTGTAAAAACATTCGTTAAAATACTGGAGAACATAAAATAATTCTAACAAAAGTATATTAGACAAAAAAAAAGCATAAATAAACAAAATTTTCAACAATAATCAGAACACTTTAATTTATAGATTTTTAAAGTAAATGCTCAAAATAACTCCCATTATTTTCTAAACAATAGTAGAGTCTATTCTCAAATTCGCTTCGAACATTTTGAAATGTTTGTCGTGGAATAGTTCGGCATTCTTGAAATATTCGTTGTCGCAGATCTTCAATAGAATGAGTTTAGAACCATTCAATCGAATGGTTTAATTTGATATTTATGACGAGAAATTGGAATAAATAATTATCAAATTTATTTTCCGTATTTCTCAAAAATTAAACAATTAAAAAGTATTTTGTTTAGTACTGTTAAATAGGAATTTCCAAGAGTTTTCCAATGAGGTATCACAAAGGGGGTGTTGCCATTTAAAAACATTGAGTTGGGGTGTCTACAGCCCCAAGGGTTGTTTAGTAAAGGTAATTTTTGTGGCCACCTCAACTCAATTTTTTTAAATGACAACACTCCCTTTGTGATACCTCATTGGACAGCTCTTGGAAATTCCTATTTAACAGTACTAAACAAAATACTTAATTGCAAAATTAATACTTTAATTTTTGAGAAATACGCAAAATTAATTTTATAATTATTTATTCCAATTTCTCGTTATAAATATCAAATTAAACCATTTTGGTGCAAATACGATTGTAAAAACATACGTAAAAAAACTGGAGAACACAAAATAATTCCCCCACATACCCTAGAAACGGTTTTGAGAAATTTTTTATATCTTTTTTAAGTCCATACTTACTGCTCCAGTAAGGTCCAGTAAGGTTTTTAGGTCCATAGGATTATTGCTCGTTTTTAAATAAACACCCTGTATAATAAATGGTTAACAAGTATATAATAAGGAGTTTTTATTAAAATAACTTATTACACAATAAGTAAACTGTTATAATTTTTTAAAAAAGTGGCCTCCTTCGTATTTCTTTTTAGTAACAAATAATGCAAATATACATATCTAATTAGCATATGATAGACATTAGCTGCTTTCAAGAAAACATGTGACGTCATAATGTCAGTTGAGATTCAGTTCTTACTATCTATCTAACTATCATTGTGTTACAGCAAAATTACGCAAAAATTTAACAATTTGCAATTAAATTAAGAATGTTAAGAATCTTATGAGTTTTGATACATCTGATTTCAAATTCAAATTTGCACGATTAGGATCTCATAGAGCCTTAGAGGGTGCACATTCTAAAAATCCGTATAGACATACAGAGTGCTCTATAAATCGGGACCATATCAAACTTATGTTTTTTAAATGGAATGACCTATTATTAATTTCATATTCGAATTCAGATCATTTTTCTGAAGTCACCAATATAGGGTTGTTATACAGAGTGGTTCAGAAGATGTGAGCATTTTTATAACTTAATCTCAATGAATTGAGCACCCTGTACCTTTTTTAAGGAACTAAATACTAGATCATTTTTAGCTCCATTAATTATGCTATATGGTCTAGTTTCACTTTCTGTAGATTTTCCTTCAAAATAGCTTATTACTAACCTCAAATATCTCAACAACCGTTGCAATTAGATATAGGGAATGCTTCATAGAATAGAAAGAGATGTAATAGAGCTTAATAAAAATGATATAAAATGTAGGGTGTTTCATTTACTTATACAAATTGAGAAAACTGTGGTTGCAAGTTTTGATTCTCCCTGTATACAAGTTAAGCTATTTTGAAGGAAATTCTACAGAAAGTAAAACTAGACCGTATATCATAATTAATTGAGCCATTAATTATGTAGTATTTAGTTCCTTAAAAAAGATACAGGTTCACAAAAGGTTTTCCTGGCAGTTCTAATTCATCGCTCACATTGAAAGTGATTTCAGTATTATATAGAATATATTTAATGTATTCCACTCATTTACATTATATCATTAATCTTGATTCAAAATGTCAGGAGGATGATAAAATAATTTGAAAATTAAAGAGCTTTGAAATACTACCTCTCGTAAATTACTATGGATGCCTTATCTACTTATCAATTTAAAAAATTAATAAAATGAAAGGAAAAATGGAAAATAAAGAATGTAAATTCTTCAGTCTTTTTGAAATATAGCTCTGTTGTTGTTGTTGTCGCAAATTAAATATTTTTTTAACTAATTACACTAATTAATATTAATTGTTTTTAATCAAACACTAACAAATCAACCATTATTTAATTATGATTATAGATAATTTATTTTTACACGTGTCTATTTAAAAAAGTGTGACATACGCAAAATAGTATTCGTATCAAATATGAGGTCTGTATCAACAGATTGGAATTTACTTATTATTAAACTTACTATTTGCCACTTACCGCCATCGCCATTTGTATTTGACAAGATAAAAGGAAAGTTAGCTAACGCTAACTATGCTAAGTAATTTTAATTATATATATATATATATAATATATAATAGTGAGAAATGCAGAATTTAGCAAATAAACCTGATGTAGTCCTCCTCGACCACCAGCTCAAGACAATGTTTGTCATTGTGCTCGTGGATCCTGCTGAGACCAACACTGTCTTGAAAAAGAAGGAGATACGGACAAATTACCGAGACTTTCTCTTCGAACTCCACAGACTCCATCCAAAACATGCTGTGAAGGTTGTGATAATGATTATAGGAGCCCTCGGTCGAGCAAGAGGAACTGAATATACCGGTTAACCGAAATTCGACAATCTTCTAGTCTGAAGAATGCAGAAGGCGATCATTCTGGATTCATTGCGTCTACTCAGGTCACACGATTTCCGGACTTAGTAGTTATTCACCACACGGACGTGGGGAATAGCTAATGATAACCACTGAAAAAAAATAATAATCAAATGTTGCGTTGATAAAATACCTAAGGCTGGTATGACACTTAACTAAATTTAAAACTAATTTTAATAATCAATTTAGTATTAGAAGTTGTTACTTATTTATTTTCTATAGATGTTTTACATTTGTACAATTTAAGGAACAATTATTAATATATGGGCAGGCGCATTAAATTCGTTTTTAGTAATTTTATTGTTTTTTCGTTGTTCTATTGGTTGATCACGTAAATCTTAAATCAAAACAAAAAAGTGGTTATACATGAAACATTAGTTCATCATGATCGAAGTTATTATTGGTTATATGATTTGCTTTGTGACTTTGTTGATGCTTTGTGACTCTATAATCTGTGGCTTTGTGGTTGATTTGTTGACGAAATGAGGGTCGTGGCACCTTAAGCCTTTTAAACAATGAATTGTTGATTAAAGATCATAATTCATATGGAAATTTCTTGCGGCTTGATAATGAACAATTTGAAGAGATATTAAGTTTAATTGATTGTGATATTAAGAAATAAGATACATTTGAGGGATAGATGATTTAACTGCATAAAAGCAGGACTGCTTGATTCCACGACATTTTTTATTTATTCAAATCTTCGGTACCTAATTTCTTTCATAAATAATGGGTAAATTTTTTTCACAAATTTTGATCTTCATTAGTGAATATAGAAATATTTTTTTGAGAATATACTGAATATAGGTTATATTTTCAAATATCATTTCAACAGTTCAATATATACAAACAGCTTGAAGTTAGTAAAGGACAACGTAACATATTTTGCTATCTTCGGATATGATTTCTTGACAAGAATATAGAACATGTTCTAAATTCTTGTATAAACTATTTTTCAGCAACAATTATTAGTCCAATTTACATTTGACACTATACAAGAATTTTCAGAATTAAATTTATTGGTAAAATTAGTTCCAATTTTAGTCTAGTGTCACACCAGCCTATGATGTACAAACCAGAGATAGAAAGTTAAATAAGGAATGTTTTAGACATTTTTATACTGATCCTTTATCTGTTTCGAAATCATGGCTAGTTGCACCTGTTTTAGAGGTATTTCAATAAAAGGAAAATTAGTCATTTCTTTTTGCGGTTGTAACGGAGCAGTAATTGATCTGAGAGGTTCTAAGTTTGTACATTAAGACATAATTTAGAAAGGATTAATGCCGATTAATCGATTATGATGTGTTCACTTGATTTCGAGATACTCATGTCAACTTTTGTGTTAAAAAGGTTTTCTTAAATTACCGCCTTAAAAACTATTTCGTAGCACAATGATACCTACATCATTAGAAATATCTTTTTCAGCCAAATTAAAAAACTGAAAATCCAACATGGCAGCTATAAGAAAAACGAAAGTTGACAAGCATGTTTTGAAATCAACTGAATACCTATAGCACAATCGATTATAAGGTAAAATATTCCTTTCCAAATTGTGTCTCAATAACGAGAACCTGTGAGATAAATTATTGCTCGGCTATTGCCGCAAAAAGTAATTTTGGGTTTTTTGAAATATCTCAAAAACGGGCGGAGTTGCCCATGATTTAGAAACAGATTCAGGATCAGCATAAAAATGTCTAAAACATTCCTTATTTATCCGACTTTCTATCTCTTATAGTTTCCGAGATCCCAATGGTGACCATCGAATTTGAGGCACATGATAATATGTCGTTTAATAAATGTAAATTATGGAGGGGTTGATAAAATGTTTCTCCCTAATGTATTCAATACTGTATACCTACGGTACTCTGCAATAAGTATATTATTATAAGAGTAGTCTAACTCTAGACTACTCTAATAATAATTGATATATCAAATATTAACACTCATTGGTATTTGGCATCTATAATAGTAAAGTAGTATAGGTATTTATATAATACCATGAAAATTTGATATTTATTACTAAGCATGAATAGCAACGACAAAAATAATATTTTCTGAATTTTCCAAAGAGAAATAAGCTCAGCTCAGTATGTTTATTATAGACAATAACTTTTATTTTTTAATATCGTTATAGACATAAAAATGTAAATGAAATGTTTAGGATAAATTTCTGTTCAAATAAACGTATATAAAATATGGAACTCATAAAATTACATCAGAATATAAATTATTAACCAAATAGGCGCTACTTTCATGGATATATTTTTGTATTTTAAACTTGTATCTCTAACTTTGACATCCGTTTCAAATACATATTATTTTGTACCTAAATTCTAACATCGAATTATTAACTTCTTAGTTGTAAAACTATTTTATAGATGTTTTAAAATCTGTCTATGTATCAATTAAGTAGTAGATTTAAAGCATACGGGATCCTCATGACTTCCTCCTATATATATTTTTCATAAGTTTATACTTCCATAATGTACGTTATGTTTACTTTATCTCAAATCAATTCAACAATTTAAATTTACAACTAATGCTCTGTTTTTACAAGAATAAATGTATTATTGAAATATTAGGCACTTGATATTATTTTCATTTTAAAATTTTCGTCATTATAAAAATAAAATTTGTCAGAAGAAATATGTAACGAGGTCCGGTTCTTTTGTAAAATAATATCTGTTGTGTCGGTATGTTCCTCCTTTAATAATATTTAGTATACATGTTCCCCAAATAAATGTATCCATTTTAACATTCGAATAAAATGCAAACGAGGTAATTGATTAAATGTTTCTTTAGTTGACCATCTATCATATTATGGGGTTAATTATACTACTGCGTTATCAAATAGGCACTTAGTTTTAATTACTGTATTGTTGAACCTTGAAGGGGGTTGGAACTTTTGGTGTAAGATAACACTGACATAGTTTTCCACATAACATCAAAACACTATACTGTACTCGACACGCATTTCGCTAATCAAGATGATGCCAAGAGAGAATGAGTCATGTTCTGGATGGAGTGTGCGGAGTTCGAAGAGAATTTCTCGATATTTCGTCCGTTTCTCCTCCTTTTTCGAGACAATGTTGGTATCGGCAGGAGCCGAGAACTTGATGAAAAACATTGTCTTTAGCTGATGGTCGAGGAGGACTACATGAGGATTATCAGTTCGAATGCCTGAGAGTGGGAAATGCGTAGTTCCAATAAATTCGGCACTTCTCATTCCTCACAACGGAATATCCCCCGGAGCGTATGGCAGCACTGGTGTTTCGTCTATGTCGTACGAGTGCCGTAGAAAGTAGTAAAGCACTCGTAAACCCGCATTATGTCTATGGATATAGCCCAAGACTGCATTATGCGGGACAAACGGAGAGCATATGCATAATTGTCTCTGGCGCCCTATGGCAGGCCCTGCAGTTGACATCAGCTATCATCATCAAGTTATTATGAATCCTCCTGAATCGGCCTCCGACTACAGTTTTAGTTGTATGTACTTCATTCTATTTCTCACAAAACCGAAACAAAAAAATCTGTTTGTTTCAATTAATAGTAATAAAACTTCAGTAACTTGTTTACTTTGAAAGATACAAGAGTATGATGCAGCTTACCTAAATCATGCTACGACATCCTGTTTCCGAAAAAAAGGTAGCAGTTATAAAAACGCCGTTTCCTGTAATAAATTATAATTAGGTAAAGTGTAAAAATATCTGATACCAATTTCGCTCCAGTATCTTACTTACTTTCAAAGGTACAAAAGTAAGGTGTAGCTTTAGATTGAGGCTCCACTACACCCTATTTCCGGGAAAACGGCAGCTATAAAACAATCGCGGTCTGTGTAATAAATCTTAATTAATATGTAGTTGTTTTGTATAATGTTAGTAATAAATCTGATCCCGTATCTTACTTACTTGCAGAGATACGAGAGTGTCGTGCAGCTTTACACTCACCCTGCACCACACCTTATTTCCGGGACAACGGCAGCTGTAAAAAAATCGTGTTCTGCGTTCTGCTGTAATAAATTGTAATTAAAGTGTAAAAAATTCCTATGCAGTTTTTTTCGAGTGGACTATAAAGGCTGGTGCAACATTAGGTACATATATTTTTTCTGCATTACTCTGAACAATGTAATGCAAATAAATACTGAATCCATAAATTTAGTATTCAAAGTTTTCAGAGCGTTGCATGGATATATTAAGAGATTTAATTCAATGCGATAAATCCGTAAATCGCGACTGCGAAATGCGATAAATCGTTTTGGTTTGGTTTAATAATAAAACGTAGCATATGCCTACTTAAAAGAGTTGAAAACTACTTGTTCGCTCGACATTAAATCCACATAATGATTGTAAATCTCTTTGAGTGGAACAGAATGAATAGGGTGCGGGGGTTTCAAATATCCGCTCTTGGTAGAAATTCATCCAGTGTAATTAATTACAGGACCGGCTAAATCATGCGATTTATAGGACTTCCCTCATCCTCCATCCTGCTGACAACAATTTTAAATGAGTTCATTTTTCAGGCCTTGAATTTAAACGCGCCTCTGGGTACGGTGGCATCTCTTTGGTGACCCGGGTTCCCCTTTGTTTTGAAACTAGAAAGAGGGATTCCTAACTTAGACTACTTTTACTAAATCGTTTTTGATAAGTATTTAGATTTTAAGCTACGATTATTAGGCTTTATCTACGTTGTTTATGTATTATAATAATACCACACCATTGTGGCAGGCAAGAAATTTATTTTTGCAGTTTAAATACCTATGATGCAAGTGACACCTCCGCTATGGCTTATAAAAAAAATCTTAAAATTTTATAAAAATTTTAACTTAAAACTGGCTATGTAAATATGTACCAGAGTATTAATTTGTTAATTCAAAAACAGTTAAAAATATTTAAATATGTCAATAAAATTCTACTTGAAATAAAAAATATGTTAAATAAAAGGTGAGTAGCATTTTAATTGGTTGTTAAAAACAAAGAGTTTTACCTTAATTACATCTGAGTCCTAAATTCTGCATATTGTAACTAAATATGTAGTTTATATCTTTCTTTATATAGGAATTAAGCCAAAAAGTGAACTAAGCGATAAATTATTAATGAAATTATCAAATATTGTGTTATTCCTTGGCGTATCTAGGATTATAGGTAACGAGGAAAATTAAAAACTATATTGAACCATAATATTTTTGATAATTTCATTAATAATTTATCTCTTAGTTAAACTTTTTGGCTTATTTTCTATATAAAGAAAGATGTAAATAGTTAAATAAGGGAATAAGCGAATTAATATTAAAAATGTACTATAAATAAATATGTAGTCCCCACTGCCCAAGATTCTGTTTCTGAAGCTTGGGCTTATTTACTGCCTTAATTATAAACTTTTATACCAGATAAAAAACAAGTGTGTAATATATTTTTTTCTAGGAATTAAAAAAAAACATATATAAATTTACAGCTTATATTAAAGCTGAAATAATAAACTACATGTTTCATCGTTATGTGGTATTATCCATGTTTGTGTACTTAATTAAAGAACCATCAAAAGTTTTGGGATATTCTATGTCAGAACTATCACTCATGGACGAAGTCCGTAAAGTTAAATTATGTTCTACCGGGTAACTGAAAACCTGAACATCATTTCATCACTCCCTTTGATTTTGCATTTGAAACAGATACATATATATATATTTTTAGTTCAGACCTAGGATTGAGCATAAACCTCATAAAACTATCAATATCAAACAAAAATTTTGTCGATATAATTATGACTATAAGTAGGTTTGCTCACATATTTTTTTGAACTTCTAACGTAGCAAATAAATTTCTAAATTTATTGCTAATTCAATCATTTCCAGCGGCGTTAAAATTTGGTCGTCACTTTATCATATTTTTGAGGGGAAAAAAAATGGAGAATTTTCATGCAAAATTACATACGTGAACTATAAGTGTTACCTAGCAACGTTAATAACGTAGCCCTTATTTTACGTAGTCTACGTTAACAGCTATCTAAACTAGCTTTGATTGAAATAATATTATGCCCTAGAACATTGTTTTGGAAGAAATAATAAACAGCAGCAGCTGGAGAAAAAATTATTTATTTAACTAGGCGGAAAAGTAGATTTAATGCCTTGGCTGATTTAATAACCTCGGATGCGCCTCGGCCATTAAATTCAAGCCGCGCCATTAAACCTTGTACTGTAGTGCCTAGGTAAAAAAATTACTATTTTTTCTTTTCAGCAATATACTTAATATGCCACATTTAAAATTGTTTGTTGAAATAATCGAAAATGGACAAAGTAAGTAATTTGAAAAAAAGTTGAATAGCTTTCTCACGACATGAAATAAATTCTAATACGTTTTTCATTATCCGATAGCAGATTTTCTCTGAGGTTTGAATAGTGATGTCCAAGAAATACGTTTAATTTACTTTTCAATTTCAGGGTCTATTTTACCATGTTTATTATGGGTAATTTGTCATATTTTAGCATTTTAAATTACCCACAAAAAGTTTATTTATAAGTATAGGCAGGTTATAATATTAAAGCCTATTTAACAGGTTAATTTTGATAATATCCAATAATACCCGTCTTAAGAGAATAGAAGATTTTATTCGAATCAAACGATTGTGAAATACCTTCATTGAATATTTCATCTCAATGCGATGGGAGGATATGATGCAGGGTATTTATGCTCAGGCCGGTGCCGGGGCATGTATGCTCGGTGGCTCAGAGTTTAAGGCGTCGATCACTAAGCTAGCAGCTAAGCTAGCATTAGCTAAGCTAAGCTAGCATTAAGTTAGCGGTCGTGAGTTCGAATCACCATTGGCTGGACAATTTATAATTGTCTATTCGTATATTAAGGGCCGTTCGCAGGAATGGGTTGTTAGAATGCCAGCTTGTCAGTTGTGTTAGAATGTCAGCAGAATAACCGCCTTCTGCATTCTTCCGGCTATCATTCTTCATCCAGCGTATCATTTTTCACTTCTAATCTCCCTAGTGATTGAATTATTACTGGAAATTTATCTGAGGACACGAATATTTTAAAAATGAATATCTTTTTTTAAATATTTGTGACTGAGGAAAATTTATGAATTCAATCACAGGAGGGGATTCGGTAAGAAAATTTCGAACTCATTAAAATTTTAGAAAATTTTTATCACGAATGAAAACAATTCAAACTAAAAAAGATAATAATAAATAAATAAATATCCACTAAAATTTGCTCGTTTGCATGACAATGACCTAAATTTGACACGCTTTATTGGCTAAAACGTGGTGTGAAATTTTCTCTTGTAATCTCCGTAGTGATTGAATTATTTCCGGAAATTTTTCTGAAGGCTCGAATATTTTGAAAATTATCCCGAGTCGCAGACGAGGGATAATTTTCTTAGAATATTTGTGACCGAGGAAAAATTTACTTTAAAATTTAATCACAAGGGGGAATCCCCCTTGTGCATTACTTTGAGCACCAAATATGCTTTTTTTCGTCGACAAATAGTATTAAATTCCAAAGCTTTGGGGTCAAGAATATTTTGAAAATTATCCCGAGTCGCGCAGTGACGAGGGATAATTTTATTAAAATATTCGTGATCTCAAAAAAAAATTCCGGAACTTTAATAAAAAAATAACTTTACAGTAAAATTATATATAAACTGTACAATACTTCCGGTTTTTATTTATCATTATTTCCGTTAAAATTTTTGTGAGATATTAAATAAAAAAAGTTTTGAGACTTTCTACATTTTGCTGCCACTTTATTGGATTAATTAGAGGCGAATAGAAAGATAATTTAAATTAAACCAATTATAAAATTCATAATTATGACAGAGTTCATGTAGGCCATCGGTTTTAAATTATGTAATTTAGTGATTCAAGGTCTACATAAATGATGAAACAGTTTTGCAAATTTTTCAGATAAATGGAAATCAGTTTAGGAATTCAATACTAATCTAAATAAATTGTTAAAAGTCTCTATCGAACATAATTTGCTATACAATACATTTTTGGATCTACAGCATCGAATAATCGAATACTTTGGTGTAGTATTTGACTGCAAATTAAAGTTTACTGATCACACTTCATATATTTTATATTTATTTATTTTTTTTATTAATATATTTATAATTTATGACTGAAAATGTTATTTGCGATTTGTTTGGAAGGTTTTAATTTTATATATTTATATTCAAATTTAGTAAAGGACCGCTCTGTTTATGATTCCAGTAGGTTGCAGAAAGTCTGGCAAAGCAAATCATATAAGCTTTTATGCCATTTTCATTCGATTGTACTCTCTATTTTTATATTTACTTTGAAATGACCATCACAGGGGGAGAAGTCAACCATACGGTTCATACCAGGCAGTCAATTTCTCATGCGTAAGTTGGAATTTTTTATTTGGGGTGATGTGGATTATTCGTCAAGCTTTATTGAAAGCGTATATGTACAGGGTGATTCAGCAAATCGGTTTATTAAAAGTTTAAGGACTTCCCATTGGAATATTTTCTGAAAATTTGGGTACGGGGGTATTCGAGAAAGTTCTATTCATCTGAAGTATTTCCGTTTTTCTAGCACTTCCGATTATACCGGAAATGGCTATCAACTTTCTTATTTTAAGTTTAATATCCTACAGTTTTTACATTTTTGATTTCTACGCTAAGATCTACGTTTTTAATGTGGGACAAACTATACGAGAAATTAATAGTTTTTTAGATGTCTTAATTTTTTTGAAAAAAATTTATTTTTGCCAAAAAACGAAAATATTTCAGATGAATAGAACTTTCTCGAAAACCCCTGCATCCAAATTTTCAAAAAAAAATTCCAACGGAATGTTTCTTAAAGTTTTTCTGACAAGAGAATATTTAATGCGTACTTTTTAATTCAATATACAATAGTTTTCTTGAAATAATATACTTAAATTGTACATATATTTTGTATCAATTTCTGCGATTTTAGGAAAACCCGATCATTTTTACATGAAAAATGGCGGCTGTGCTATATAAGACTGTATTGTATCTTGCAATGTATTCAGGGCCGATTCAGAGTCAAAGTTATTTTTGTTTTTTAGCAAGTCATCACTTGTAGTAAACAAACCATATACAAAAAACCTACACTTTCTATAAACAATTGAGTATTCATATTAAAGAATATTTCATAGTAAATTTTATATAATCGTATTCTCGAAAACTTGACTATTAAAAATAAATATATTTTTCTGTGTAATTAGTGAAAATGATATAGGTACTAAAATTACTAAAATTAGGTAATTTTACAGCCGAATTAATTTTATGTAATAAAGTAAGGGTTTTGAGCATTTTAAATGTTTAAATATCTAAATTCAACCTTGTACTTAAAAAGTGAATTTTTACCATGTCACGGAGCCCTTAAGTTCTATTTGACAGGGGACAACTCCTAAGTATTTTCAGTAATTTCGTTTGGCTTGGTATTAGTCTGTAATGCACTGTTTTTTTTTCCAATCCAGAGAAATATGTACATACGCGTTCTGCTAGATAATAAAATGCAGTGGTATTTGTGGACTAGCCTTTTCGCGTAGATATATTCAAATGCTATACGCCTTTTTGCTTTTCTACCTATTCAAATTTAAATAGAATCAGAAGTCCCAAACACTCGTAAAAGAGTGAAAAATTTTATATGTGAAAATATACCTATACCTACGGCAACTCACGAAAACAAACAGTTGTGTAAACAAGGGAGACGCTAATCTAGTTAAATCAAATATCAATGTAATAAAATATATTCCCTAGAGTAAACAAGTAAAAAATAAAAGTTAATACGATTGGACTTACTATACAATACAGTAATAATGTCCAAAGCTTAGTATTTTTCATCTATTTATTCGTTATATTGTGATTTTGGTAAAAGGTATTGTACTGTAGCTCTAGTACTAATTGCTTAATACAAATTGACTAAAATAATATGTAAAATGTTTAATATATATATATATATATATATATATATATATATATATATATATATATATATATATATATATATATGAGGAAGCTGCAAATTGTTTGTTAATTTCATGATTTAAAAATACGTAACTTGTAAAATTATGCAGAAATATATATTTTTTAAGGATAAGGTGGGACGTGTTGTCTCTTAATTCCGTGTAAATTAGTCTTTGAAAAATTTAAATCAGTCTATCCGTTCTCAAGTTATAATCGTTTCTGTCAGTAAGGTTATAAATAAATAAAAAGCAGTCAAATTAAACAGTATAATAAAGAAAATAATATTTTAATACGAATAACTAAAGATTTGGTTCAAAATGAGCATCTTGAACCTCTTGACAGTAGAAGAACCTGTCTGGGGCACGTTGTGAAATGTCCTGGGAATAGATGCACACTCGTTTAGTGATTCTCTGCCGCTAATTTAAGCGATTGTCTGATTGGGTAATAAAAAACTTTAGATATAAGGTAACCCCAAAAAAAAAATCTAATAGATTCAAATTCGGTGAACAAATAGCCCACTCAAAAGGTCCTCGACGTACAATCCATCTGTTAAGATAAAAGTTATCAAGGAAATTCCTGATTTTCCTAAAATAATGAGGTTGCGCACCGTCTCCTTGATACATTATGTTAATCCCTGGAAACTCATGGAGATTATTCTAGGAAATCACATCATAGGACCATTTTTCATTCAAGAAAACTTAACAAGACATGCATATCTTGACTTGTTAGAAAATAATATATAATATTCAACCTGCGATGGCAGAAATAGTCCAGACGTTTCATGTTTGATACATGTAAGCATCAATTTTATCTTAATAATGTTTAGTTGTAGTATAAAATATTGTAGATCTGATGAAGATTTAATATAATAATAAACTGAAACAAGTACAGTGTTTTATTTGATGATCGATACAAACTAATCATAGTTTTAACCAGAGAATATTATGTTAATTTAACCATAATCTCTATTAGTGTCCAAAATCCAAACGCTACTGTCATTTTTTTCATGAAACTAATCTTATTTCTTACTGGATATGAAGTATTGGTACTTATTTTCATATGAACTGAAATATAATGGATTTATTAGAAATGTTATTCTGTGGAAAGTGATCTACATACTTATCTAGAGTGGATAGTTAAAAGCTTACTTTGAATCCACTCTTTAAAGAGTATAGGGAGAAGTTACGGTGCCATTGTTACTAATTTTTAGTTAAATTTTCTGAAACACGCCATCGCCTAAAGAAAGAAAGTGAAATGAAATGTTATCATTACGGGTACCTTTAATATATCCAATGTAAAAGAGATAATACCATTGGTTTAAGGAACAAATTCTCCACGAATTTATTAACGGAAAATAATGTCCACTCCATTCATTCCACCAATGACAAAAGAGAAATATTTTATTTGATTTCCAATATATTTCTAACATCAAAATATACGGCAGATATGTTATTTGCTTTCTATTTCAATTAGCTCCATAAAGTAATTACTAACGCCAAGATCTACCCACTTGATATATCTCTCTAAATGTTGAAATCACACGACCAGAAAATAACTTGCTCCAAGCTCGTAATGAATTGTCTAAAATGTATTTCAGCTGCCGGGGTTAAGGTTTTGCGAATGAAAATATCTGATACGTTTCGAAATTGTTCGTGCAGATATCAAAAGCCATTTATTACTCCTAATTACATATCGAACATTTCAACAGCACGTAATTGTTATTGGAACGCGTATATTTACATATAAACTACATGTCGCCTATTTAAAATAATAATAATAATAATAATAATAATAATAATAATAATAATAATAATTATTATTATTATTATTATTATAACGATAATTACAATAATAATAAATTAGGCAATCTTCTAGCCGGAAGAATGCAGATGGCGGTCATTCTGGGTTCATTACGTCTACTCAGGACACATGATTCCCGGACTCAGAAGTTATTTACCCTACGCGAAGTGGGGAATAGCTACTGATCACCACCAGCGACTGACCCTGAGAATCGGACCTAGGGAACCGGCAAACTGGTTTTTAACAAAAAAAAAGTTTTATTTAACTAATATACAATCAGAATTGGATAATCCAAACTTTCTGTATTTTACAAAGTCAAACAATAATAATCATAATATAATAATATCTCTACCCCTCATTTTAATCACAAGGAATATCCCGAAAGTCTGAGACTTGTATGGGGAGGGGGCGGTATACTATTATTTCGCGGGCTGCATTTGCGCCTCAGGAACGACTTACGTTGGTAGGCCCTAACCACCATTCAGTGCTGGAATGAGGGAAACCTGGAAAACCTCATTAGTTAGGGGGACAAGTTAAACATCAACTGATTTTATTCTCTCACATTAACACCAAGTATTATGGTAATTCTTCCCATCCTAGGCCATCGCCAGGATGGTTGCCAAGCTATCCTGCCAATAAGCCTTGATCTACGAGTAAACAATTTAATTAAAAATTGTTTGGTGGAATGGGAATTAGAAGCCCTAAGCTCTGAGCCACCGGCTCACCGATAAAACACAGAACCACAGAAATTGTCCTGGTGAAATAGTTTGTAGGTAAGTGAGAAAAAAATTTTACTAGTTATGAACGATGTTAAATATTTTAAATGGAATATTAGACTAAAATTTGCATGACGCTGGTGTAGCACACTGCTTATTTTATTTAAGGTCAACCAGCTCGGTTGCCTGATTTGCGTCTATTGAACTTTTTTCTCTTTGAATTTAAATATACTAGACTATTTAAAATGACTGTAAACTCTGGCATTATAAGCTCTAAAAAATATTTATTTTGAGGACTAAAAATATTCCCATTTGACAGTTTAATTTGCCTAGAATTATGATCTCGAGAATATAGCATTAGATTTTTATATCTCCAGTAGTTTTCCATCTAATCCCATCTAATGCTGTTTACGTTGCTTTAAAAATTGTGAAACTATCGAGTAGGGAAATTATATTAGTTATGAAACTTTTGAAGGTAACTATTGTTTTGTAGTAGGTACACTTATTTAACCTGGTAATTAAGTAGGTACTTCTGAAAGGTTCAAACAAACAATCTCGTATGCACTCGTATATACTCGTAGTATCTTCAAGCAGATTAAATGCAAATAGGTGCGGTGGGCAATAATCATGCTGTAATGAGTTGCATTGCTACATACCTTAACATGTGTCATTTGTTTCTCCTTGGAACACTTCACGTTAATTTTTACATTTCAAGTAGTGACCCTTATTGAGGAAAATCATTTAAATGCATGTCAAGAACGCCTCTCTTCGGCATACACAGAATACATGTTAAGAATTCTTCAAATTGAACACAATAATTACATGGTGTTAAACTCGTAAATTAGATAAAAAGACATGCGAACAATTAGTCTTATATTATGACTGTTCTACTAAGATAATGTAACAATTAAAACATGTACGCTACGTAAACCGTACGCCCCGTGGCTGACCGACAATTTGAAACTACTCATGTCAATTAGGGACAAAAAATTTAAAAAATTTAAATTGAATAATAATGCCATTTGTTGGTAGGAGTACAAAGCATGGCGCAATTATACTAATACAGCAGTAAAAAATGAAAAAAAAGGCTTATTTCGAATACAAATTTCGTATTTCCAATTTAAAAGATACCTGGAGAGAATTGAAACGTATGAATGTTATAAACAAAGTAATGACAACTGTCCCTGTATTAGCGGATGAGTTAGCAGATCCAGACTCTATTAATAATTTTCTTGTAACATCGATTCAACAGGTTGATAGCAGCAGTAAACATGACTGGATCAGCTTTTATAACTCTAATACCAAAAATAATATACCTAACAGTTTTTCTTTTTCTAGAGTTAAGGACGATGAGGTTAGTAAAATAATTAATAATATATCAACCAAGACGACAGGGTCTGACGGTTTCAGTATAACTTTTATAAAATTGTGTTGTCCGTATGTAACTCCCTTAGTAACGCATATAATTAATTTTTGTTTAGAAAATAGTGTGTATCCTTCATGCTGGAAAGAATCTTTAATAAAGCCAATCCCGAAGATTAATAATCCTGCCGAGTTTAAAGATCTTAGACCTATAATTAATCTATCCTGCTTTTTAGAAATTACTTGAATAATCGTGTGCAATCTGTGATTGTTAATAGTAAAATATCCGGCAAGGTTAAGGTGTCAGCTGGAGTACCTCAAGGATCTATTTTGGGTCCACTTCTATATACTCTTTACACGCTACATTTTGAAACCTTTATTGACCAATGTAAATATCATTTCTATGCGGACGATACGCAACTGTATTATTCATTTCTACCATCTGAAGCTATCAACCCGTGCCAGAAAATTAATAGTGACTTATCAGCTTTGTTCACTATTGCGACAGATCACTCTCTAAAATTAAATGGCTCTAAGTCCTCCGTTTTACTTATTGGCCGGAATACTGTACTGGATGAAGTTACTCATTCAATGCATATATGTATAAACAATGAACCTCTCATTGCCACTAGAGAAGCTAGGAACCTAGGTGTAATCTTAGACTCTGATTTGAGGTTTAAGTCATTTGTAAATTTAATGTTAAAAAAATCGTTTCTAAATGTAAAACTTCTATACGGTAGCCGACATATGTTAAATAAGCAAATCAAGATTTTACTGTGTGAGTCGATGGTCTTGTCACAATTTAACTATTGCGACGTTCTTTATAATCCTTGTATAGACAGTAGGGATACATCCAGGATTCAGAGAATGCAAAATGCTTCTGTCCGATTTATATGTGGCATTAGGAAATATTATTATATATCTAACGCTTTCAAAAGTCTGAAATGGTTATCAATGAAAACTAGGCGAAATTACCATGCATTTTGTTTTTATCACAAATTCATTTCTACGAAAACTCCTCCATATCTTTATAATAAAATAACATTCAGAATGGACATGCACAACATTAATATAAGAAATAAAGGTTTATTATCCATGCCTAGACATAGAGCCGCTTTTTTTGAACGATCCTTCTCCCATAATATAGTGAAATTGTTTAATGAACTAAGTGTTACCTCAGTGCCCTCACTAGCAATGCCAATGTCAATGTCGCTTTACAAATTTAGGATATCTCTCCAATCTTACTTATTAAATAATCAATTTTAAAATACCTTTCTCTTATGTATTTAAATTTGTCTGCAGTATATTCTTGTTTAAGTTCACACCTACTTTCAAATTTTTACTATCATTTTGAGTCGTCGATTTACTTTAGCATACGCGGAAGAACAGTACTCTGCTGACGCAGTGAACTGAGCGTTATTCCTTTTTGTCTATATGCAATATTTTTTTATTTTTTTTCTTTTGTATTATATAAATGTTATTGTAGCCTATATAGATAAATAAAATTATTATTATTATTATTATTATAATAACCTTAGCAACATACAACAGAAAAGCGTTATCAGAAAACCAAATTAAAGCTAATAATCATTGCACAAAAATATGCGTAACCCTGAAGCTCCTGCGGTGACATGCTACTTATGCAAGCTTATTCTAAGTAGCAAACTTAGTTTAGTTTAGCACATTCATTATTCATTTGTCAGAATAGTTCACTTTACTTAAAAAATAGGAGTGAACCTGACTGTCTCCAATGGCCCCGTTAGCGAATTCCATAATAAAATTAATAAAAGTTTTGGAAGTGAATGCATACCATGTAATTTGAAATTTTTCTTTAAAAGCGCCTTAGGCGTTGGTGAAATGTTTATTGTTCCCACGACTACAAACGAGACCAGATAAGGCTTATGTCTTATAGAGGTTGTCCTCCATCTCGATTGAGGTGTAAAAATTCCTAGTCTCGTTTGTCATACGAGAATCCTCGAATATCTCGATACCTGACATAATACCATAACGAAACATTTGTTGAAATGGCAACATGCCCAGCCCAAAGAGTATTTAGAGAGATCAATAATTTATCAACTGTTTTCATAAATTGCGTTATTTACGTAATTTGAAAATTCTTCACAGCAGATTAGTAAACTGTATCTTTACTATTATTTACAACTGTTGGACAATCTTCATCTTTATAGTATATTTTTAATATTATTTACTGGCTTATTTAACTGTTTACGTCTTTCTTTATATAGGAATTAAGCCAAAAAGTTAACTAAGAGATACATTATTAATAAAATTATCAAATATTATGGTTCATTAAAGTTTTGTATTTCCTCGTTACCTATTATCCTAGGTATGCAAAGGAATAATCTTATTATTTTTAAGATATGCGGCAAACAACTACTTTGCGTGCAGTATGCACTGCCGAAAATTGAATTACACCGGTATATCTTGACATAATCTCAACTTATTGACTTTAATATATTTATTCTTTTTAATAGTGTTATCTTTTAAATAAAGAAATATTTAACAAGCATCTACATTACATTAAAAATAATTATTGCTGGTTACCTACCTTTTGTATTGAATTTTAATGAAAATGTTTTTTAATGTAAATTTTTTACTGGCAAAACTGAAATTGTAGCAATGCTCCTTAGCCTAATGTACGATACATATTTTTGCTTCCGGCGTCTTCAGGCACATGTGTGGCAGGAGGTTTAACATCTAAGAATTGTTAAAAATTACAAGAATATATATGACAATTGAACTGATTAAATAAAAATAATTGCAATAGGTAGGGCAAAGAAAGGATTAAAGGTAACGAGCAAATATAAAGCTTTATAGTCGACTGTCATCATAATGCTGTCATTATGAAAGTCAAAATCGTTAATAATCTGACACTTTCTAGCACCCGTGCTGTAATGTGAAAGAATCGTGCCATAAAATCCACTTTATGGCACAATGCTATAGTAACCATATGCGAACATTCTACGATTGCACAAATTTAAGTTTTTAAAACTTAAATTGTCTGTTAAAACCACAGTTCGACTATAAAATAGCGTATGAAATTCGTTTATAATGCTCGATTATGGCATTCGTGAAGTGTTAGCGCATTCGCTTCGCTCATGCGCCAAAATTCACTCATGCCATAATCTGCTGCATTATAAACTAATTTCATAATATACTATTATTGAACCATAATACTTGATAATTGCATTAATAATTTATCTCTAGTTAACTTTGTGGCTTCATTTTCAATTTTAAGAAAATAATAAATAAGTGTGTTCAGCACAGCGCTCGTATTAGGAATTTGTTTTAAGGTTATGATTGTTTTAACTTAAAAGTAAATGTGCATGTACCTAAAGTCAATATACTCGTACTTTCGATTTATTATTCAATAAACATGAAATGAGTTATATGCCTTATTAACAAGCAGACCATTAACTACAGGTCGACTTAACTATTTCAGAACTTTTTAATTTTGGAAAAAATAATATTTTGCATTATCTCTAGCACTGTATTACCTACAAAATGACTCGCTTTGTCGTTACATATTAAATTCATGAAATTTACTACTTATTTTACGCACAAAATTTAGTTTTTTTGACAATGGCACTCTCTTTTAATAATAAAATGAATAATGTAATACTAATGAATGCAGTTAGTTCTTTAAACTGAACCTGTTGGGATTAGTTGGAAATGTTTTTTTTTAATGTTCCAGTAATTTTATGCAAAATTTTGTATCGATACTGCGACATTACTAGACAAATCAATCAATCATATATTGACATGTTGAGGTTCGAGTCCCGTTGACCGAGGTGTTTAAGACTGTTCACTTTCTTCTTTCAAGAAGAAAAACATGTTGAAATCCGGTTACGAAAATGTGTCAGCTCAATGAAAATATTTGTCAACAAAATACTGCAAATTATATTTTTAATCTTATTGTGATACATTATTAATCCAACATTACATACATTATTAATCCAACCGTTTCGCTGTGAATCATTTTATATAAAATAAAAAATACGTATTTACATTTATATATGTAGATACCGTTAGACTGTATTTATAAGAATTTGCAGAATAAAGATTTTTGATTCGGATAATCGATTAAAAAATAATATGGCCAACGTCAATAACGCCTGCGTGTGTGTATTTATTTTATAAATTAAATTGCAACGTTGTTTTAGCGAATAACCTAAAATATTCTATAATTAAGAGATCAATTTTAAAGCCGAGCGGGTTTCCAAATAGCAAAAACTCTTAATATCCACCTCCCCTTCCACTGAGATAATTTTTCAGATCAAAAGATTCCATGAAAATGAAAAAAGTTTGACTAATCTTTTTTCATCATAAATCCTGAACATTGCATGAAGCTTAATCGTTTATTTAATATTATACATTTTGGTGGTTTGGTGTTTGTACAACTACATGGATGGTAAAACTGAATAAAACGGGTTCAGTGATTCTTCCGCGAGAAACTTCTATCCAAACACCAGTTTTCCGAGCATGTAATGGAAATCCAACAAACATATATGGCTTTTCATAGTTAAACATTCTCATACTTTGACAATTGATGGCAACCCAAAAATGGAATAATGCTTCGTCAGAAAAAAATTAAATTAATAGGTTAAAATTAAATTAAAGGTTGTCATTTATTAAATTATCGATAAGCTGGCAGTAGGTAATACATTTCCGGTACTATGTCGGCAAGAAAACTTGATATGACTGCATCTTATATGGATATATGTATAAGATTTTCATTACAATCGTTCGACATGTCATAAGCATATCTAATTTCTTGAAATAAACGTTTCAAAAGTTCTTATCCTATACAAGTGCCTATGACTAGTACCTATGACCCTTGGGTCATAGGTACTAGTAAGCCAGATAGACAGTACAGCCAGACACTGACCCACGAAGGCTTTTTAAATGACCCAAGCGTTGATTTTTATAAACTTTTTTATATCATAAAAGAGGGAACGGACAATGGAAAATATAAAAAAATTCCAGTTAAACGTCGGCTAACTGAATTTTTATCCCCATTGATATCAATTTTTTGACATCAACCTGTATTTTTTGCTCTTCATTTGTAAAAGTAAAAGTTGTAAAACAAAAAGGAAACGCAAATCTCTTTATAGGATATTAAAAGTGAGAATCAAAGTAAAAAAAGTAAAAATGAAAGTGAGACTAAAAAAGGGTTTTTCCACCAAGTTTTCTGTCAAGTTTTTCTGTTAATAAATTTTCGGTGTTTCCAAATTATTGGTACCCTTGTTAACTCCCCTTTCCCAGTGACGCCACTGACTTAGTAACCTAATCTCACCTAAATTCACAGCAGATTTGTTAGGCCAGAATAAAAAGGCCATCAGAATAATAGTGGGTCTACTGACAGGACACTGTAGGCTAAACAGTGACACATGAATCTTATGGGACTGTCAGAAGAAGCAACTTGCAGATTCTGTCAAGAAGAAAAGAAAACCTCAGTACACGTACTGAGCCAGTGCGAGGGTCTGACAAGACTGAGATTACAAATACTTGGGGAAGGAAGATCAAGAGCCAACAGCTACATGGAGGAGTCCCTATCAAGGCGGTGGAGTCTAATGCAAAGGACAAAGCTAGATAGGGTGCTCTAAATAGATGGGAGTGCCACAATAGATCTTCTAGGTCGCGGTGGATTAGGCCAGGGGGCCGACTCCTATATAAATCTAATCTAATCTAGTGACCCACGGGCATTAAAAAAATAGTGAACAAAATTTTACCCACTTCTAAAAAAGGTTCGCTATCACTATACGTTCATGAACATCACCAGCATCGTTTTTATGAGTAATAGAGACACTTCCCGAAAATACAGAGATAATTTATTTGTAAGGCACGCATAAACATTTTTTGGTATTGCTGTTGTCGAACATTGTTCAAACATAAAAAATGCCGACTGTATTACCAAAATTCATCAACTAGGACACCAATTAGGAAATATGTTTTACCAATTATGTAAATGTTGTGCTCTTTGATGAAAACAATAATTTAGAAAATGCTTAAGATTACAATATCAAGAAAACCTCACAAGAACTGCTTGATAAATTTTGACAATCAAAAAATTATTGACATAAAAGCAGGATATCCTATGACAATTATTATAAAATCTATGGCCGCATTCGACCAAGATAATTGATATCTGTATAACAACTACCGTAGAGGATGTATATTATTTTTGTATATACATCCTGTATTTCAATTACTATTCAATTATATTCCTGTATTTCAAACATATATGTTTTACATATGTAAATTTGAATTGATGTTCCAATTAATTAAACAGTTCTGCATAGACTAAACCAAGCAGGCAGATATATTTATCTTAGAAATATTTTTGATCCAAAATTATTTTATTTGACTCTATAAAAAATTGATATGTTTACAATAAAACAGTTTAAGCTTTGGACATGACACCCATAAACTTGTGAAATATAAATGAAACAAAATGAAATGAATGAATGCGTTACAATATAGTGATAGATATGTTTATATAGTTAGTTCTAACAATTGTGAATTTTACATGACACAGAGCCTTTCCTTACCACATACTGTGTGTGAGAGAACTTCATAGCTTTCCAGTTTTGGATATTGTAAAATTGTTTCTTGGAACATCTGTGGCACGACGATAGTATTCATCAAATATTCTTAGGTAATATGAGACCTGTGAAATAATAAAAGAAAACACGATTTGAATCGTGTTTTAGTTCCTTTGAGAGTTGCTAGCATTCTGACGCCAAGGTGAAGAAAATGAATTTACTATTAAAAAAATAATTACTGGCTATGTGGCTTGTGGACATGGCATATGAAGGCAGTGTATACATATATTTGTTATATCACTTTCTTAAAAATAGAAATTCGATATGATTCTTACATTAATATCTTCATCCGGTTTGTGGATGTATTTCTTCTTTCTACTTCCTGAAGCTTATTCTTTTGATCTGAGCAATTCAAAGGATTGGTGTCCACCGTTCGTCGTCGAAGTTCTCCCTTGTTCTAGAAACATTCTTCTTCTTTTTTCCATTATCTCTTCTTCTTCAAGTAATCAATAACTTGACTACTTGATGAGTTTATTCCAACAGGAGTATCTTCAACTAACTAAATTTTGCATCTGGGTTATATTTAAACGGTTTAAGAGGCTGACGAAACAGCGTCAGTCCAAAAATGCTGACAAAACAGTGTCAGTCCAAGGATGCTGACAAAACAGCGTCACTTTATGGTAAGTTTTGATTATTTCACTGATAAATAATTAATATTTATTTACAAAAAATGTTCAGGTGGACATTAATAAATCACTTTTTGTTTGTGTTGGACTTTGCTTCATTAATAAATAAATGATGGTTTACAATAAGTTTTCAAAATGTTGACCATTTGCTTCAGTATAAAGATTGCACCGTCAGTTCATTGACTCGCGGACCCTATGGAATATTCTGGGAATACCTTCTACAAGTGTACAACTGGCCATTATTCTTGCTAAGAGATCTTCCTCTCATTACGAATAGGCGTTTCGTAGACTAAAGATTTCAGATGACTGCAAAAGCAAAAATCTAGGCGGTTGAAATCGGGAGAACGCGCAGTCCAGGTCACGGGACCTCCTCCTCCAATCCATCGACGGGGAAATTGCTGGTCCAGATACTGGCGCACGTTCAAAACAAAATGTGGAGGTGCAAGGTCATGTTCAAATCACATGTTACTAGTAATAAATGTCTAAAGACATTTTCTAATAATAGAGGCAAAAATTTTTGCAGAAAATGGAGTTAAATATCTGAGTTTAAACGAGCAGACAGCAAGTGAACTATTACATTCTCTCCAACAATACCAGCCCACATGTTTACAGAAAATCATTGCTGGTGTCTTCTAGAGACCACAGCGTGAAGATTTTCATCATGCTAAATGTGGCTGTTTCTATCATTGAAATAACCATCGTGCGTGAAACATACCTCATCAGAATACAATACTATTCTCCTTCAAATTCAACCGTACGAGCTGTTCTTGGACGACCACCACCATCAGGACGCTTAGGTTCCCACTTTTTCTAAGGCGCCGATGGATGGAAACAAGGGTTGTATGATGAAGTTGCTGGCGTTCCGGATATCTCTGTTCATACAGGCGTGCAGGCGTTATTTGGGTATGATTTAAAATATTTTATTTGTCTACAGCCCAATTTGCGGACAAATTGCGGTTTATTATACAAAAAAGGTTTGTTTTGATGTCACTTACCACACCTTAAAGTTTGTCGGTAAGTTTTTGAGACACCCTGTATATAGTTTATATAATACATAAATTAGCAAATTCAATTTTAATTACACTTGCTATAGAGGTTATATCTATGTATTAGATAGAGTTTATATATTAAAATTGTATCCTTGCATATG
Source organism: Pogonocherus hispidulus (assembly GCA_963924545.1). Taxonomy (NCBI): domain Eukaryota; kingdom Metazoa; phylum Arthropoda; class Insecta; order Coleoptera; family Cerambycidae; genus Pogonocherus; species Pogonocherus hispidulus. The sequence continues at coordinate 20,948,773 of OZ004696.1, forward strand.
GTTTTACTGAAAATATATTACTTTCAAGAAATGGACATGTAGAAGTCACCACACAAAGACCGACATCAGTTTTGAAATACACATACAGAAATATTATATTATAGTCGACATATTGTGTAGTCGACAACTACATTTCTAATAATACGTATATGAATACGGTGGTATTAAAAATTTATAGTGCATGAATGTGAAAGAGGTACAAATTGGTGCCTCTACAGACGCAGTCTATATAAATAAAAACAGTTACGGAATGAGGTGCACGGAAAAGGTGAGACGTAAAATATGTTCATTTTTCTTCCTCCCGGTGCAGTTGTTGCTTTTCTTTGATTAGAGTTTCTTACAAAGAACAATGGAAGTACATATTTATAGAGAGTGAGTTCTTAGTACAATTTCTTTTATAACGCCCTTATATTATGTTGAGATAGATTATATTATTATTATGCAATAGTTATAGATCTGTATCGCTCTTTAAATCTATTCAGTCAGTGATTGAAAATCAAACTTATGCAGGGTGTTAGTTAAACATGCGGCAAAAATTCAAGAGGTTAATCCTTGGACTATTCTAAGGATATTTTATCCTTTGATGATTTTTGAAAAAGCTCTTTGTTACGAAGATATAGGGCGAAAAAAATTTTCAACAAATCCAATTTTGGTATTTTTTACATTATTAATGTAATACTAGTAGGTGAAATAAAAGTATGGCGTACTACACTGGACGTATCAAGTAAAAGACATGTAAGAAAAAGGAGTTGTTTTTTCTTACCAACATCCCGTGATACTTCCGAGTGATTATTTTGTATGTTTTTGTATGTTGTGTTTTTGTAGTTTGTATATGTCGCATTTGTTAAGATTGATTGACGGTTCGCTACTTGACGTGTAAACGGTTGTTAGTGAAGTCCTCCATCATGGCTTGCTATACGAATGCCGAGATGGCTGACATGCATTTTATTTATGAACTTGCTGATAGCAATGCATTAGAAGCTAGGTGACTGTACATTGAACGATTTCCTAAGCACATTGCCAAGGACTGTAAGAACGGTAGACGTAGAAGAGAATGTGCTGGACATGATAGAAGAAGATCCAGGTACTTCTACGCGAAGAATTGCAAATACTTTGAATGTAAGTAACTGGACTGTTTGGAAAATTCTGAGAGATAATTTGTTGTACCCATACCACATTCAACGCGTTCAGGCACTTCTTCCTGCGGATTTTGCTCCACGTATTGCATTTTGTCAATGGCTTTTGTACACATTGGTTGAAATCCCTCAACTACTTCCGCTGATTTTTTTTACCGATGAAGCCAGTTTCTTGCGAAATGCAATAAGAAATTTCCGCAATAACCATGTGTGGGCTGACGAAAATCCACATGAGATTTGTGAAGATCGGTTTCAACATCAGTTCTCGTTGAACGTTTGGGTTGGAATTGTGGGTGACTGGCTAATTGGACCGATATTTCTACCAGGAAGACTTACCGGCGAAGTATACCGCAACTTTTTGGAACGAACGCTACCTTAGTTTTTGGAGGATGTACCATTGGCTACAAGACAGGCAATGTGGTTTATGCATGATGGTGCACCACCTCATTTTAGTGTAGTTGCTCGAGCGTTTTTAACAGCAACATACGGAGATCGTTGGATTGGTCGAGGTGGACCTCACGTATGGCCTGCTCGATCCCCGGACTTAAACCCCCTGGATTATTTCCTATGGGGCCATCTAAAGTCATTAGTTTATACTAGGCCAGTGGAAGATGTGGACGATTTAAGAGATCGGATAATTGCTGGGTGTAACTCAATAAGAAACGACCCTGGTGTTTTTGAAAGAGTTCGGGAGTCTATGAGGAGAAGATTGCATGGTTGCATCCGAGCTGAAGGTAGCCATTTTGAACAATTCTTGCCGGTTCAGAAATGTTACATGTAATTTTTAGTAATAAATTGTTATTTGTTGAAAATTTTTTTCGCCCTATATCTTCGGAACAAAGCGCTTTTTCAAAAGTCATCAAAATATAAAATATCCTTAGAATAGTCCAAGGAATAACCTCTTGAATTTTTGCCGCATGGTTAACTAACACCCTGTATACGTTCAGTTTTTCTAATCCCTGAAAATATTTTTGATATAGGTATTATAAATTGTAAATTATATCTCCTAGATCTTAGAAACAGACTAAAAAAATGGTAATAAATGCTTGATAAAATATTACACAGAACCTGTCTGAAAAATATTTTGTATTAAGACGGAACCACCGCGTCTATTTATGTAGGCATGAAATTATTAATGTTTTTAAAGTCAACAATAAATTCCTTTCCATCTTATAATTACACCACATTAAAACTGTTAAACTAAAAATAGATCGATTTATTTTTTTAACGTAGCAAACAGCGAACGTTAGCACGGAATCTGATTTAAATAGATTTAGTTGGTATATATTGAAGAGGTATTGTTTCTCTGAATATTTATAGATGTTTGCTCCAAAGACTTTCATTCGAATCAAATAATAGTTTACAGCTAAATTGAGTTATGAATTGTTTGCTCAACTACAGATCTCGAATTCTACTGCTGGCGAGAATTTATTGACGTTAGAACTTCATATTGTACGTAATCTACCCTATTCGACTTGACACATTTGCATTTCTTATTGTTATAGGGAACCGATATTGTGGAACAATAATCTTTATAAGTTTCCTACTGCAAAATAAATGGATTCATTAAACAGCTCCTCAAGAATAATGTGTATAATCATACAGTAAGTCCCAGAAATAATGTCTAAACTCAAACACTCGGACACGTCGATTTTTATTTTTTAATGCGGTTTATTTGATGCTAAATTCATCTATATAGGGTAACTCAAAAATAAGTTACGACCATCAATTTCATTTTTCCAAATGGAAACACCTATTTTTTATTTCATGTTTGAATTCTGCGTCGAATTCTAAATCTGTTTCATGTACCATCTCCTATACCTATCTTTAACTGTTTTTGAAATATTGACAGGGACTGAATATTGATATTTTGCAACTTTGACATCTTGTAAAATTTAAACGGTTTACACATTCCTATCTTGACTTTTCATAAACTATCGTTTGGCACTGATTTCAGATTTAGCCAAAAATAAACAATTTTCGATTATATTTAATCTCTTGGTTAAATCTGAAATTAGTGTCAAACGATAGCTTATGAAAAGTTAAGATAAGAATGTTCAAACCCTTTTGCTTGATCTAAAACCGTTTAGATTTTACAGGGTGTCAAAGTTGCAAAAGTCAATATTCTCCTGTCAATATTTCAAAAACAGTTGACGGGCGTAACTTATTTTTGGGTTACCCTGGGTTATTTTTGGGTTTGGGTTATTGTTGGGTTATATATTAATTTAGCATAAAAAACCGCATTTAAAAATAAAAATCAAGGGGTCGGAGCGTTTTTCCATAATACACACCGCTGAATTTTAAATGAATTTAGTTAGACATAGACTTTAGACATTTTAACAGTAGTTGACAACTCGAGAACGAAGGGAGCTATCGGCATGCCATCTTCACTGAACTTTCTGAAGTTTTCACTGAAGTTTTTCCTGCCACTATTGTCAATTCTAAAATGTGGTTTATCGGTGGCTATCGGAAAAAATTTCCTATTTCAACCCAAAATTATGAGCTTCCTTTAAATGCAGAAAGACCTGTCTGTTACATATATCTGAAAGTAAAATCTATATATTTTCCTTTAAGAAAATACATTGTTGCCATTCTGACAAGATTTTAAGTAACATACATAGTACATAGTAACGTAATGTCTAAAAAATAACGTAATGGCTGATATCCCGTCTTCACTAAATTTCTAAAATTATTATGGTTGCATTTTATTCACTGCAAATCATAAAATTCTCCTTATTATTGTTAGTTTTTAGAAAGACATCTTGACTTGGTTTCGTAAAAAATGAATATCTCCTTCAAATATTGTCTGAATGGCGGCAATGTACGGCATACGTTTTCAAGAATTAGGATAACAGAAATGGATGGAATGTAACAGATAGGTCTTGTTCCATTTAAAGGAAGCTCATAATGTTGAATTGAACTACCCCATTTTTCTGATAATTTCTGCCAACATTTAAGAATTGGAAACAATGGCAGAAACAACCTCCAGGAAATGTAAGAAGTTTTCGATGTTGAAGTGTTCGGATGTCGATGTTCAAATGTGATAATTTATAGATGGACACCCTATATTTTACCAAAATCGATTTCTATAGGTACCTGTTATTCCACCAGTTTGAATATGAATCGTTTAATATATTACAAATCGGCAAGGTAGAGTCTATAAGCAATTATATAGATATGTTGTATGGGCATTATGTACAGTTTGTGTAATCGGTAGGAAAGCTGTATATGAAAATTCAGTACATAACAGCTCTCAGCTCATCTGAGGTAATATCAAGATATGCCGTTGTAATTCAATACTGGGCGGAGCACATAGCATCCAAAGTAGTTGTTTTCGACATATCTTTAAAATAATAAGGTTATTCCTTACCTAGGTTATAGATATGAGGAAAATTAAGACTTTATTGGACCATAATATTTGATAATTTCATTAATAATTTATGTCTTAGTTAACTGTTTGGCTTAACTCCTATATAAAGAAAGATGTAAAGAGTTAAATAAGCAAATAAATAATATTAAACATTTTCCATCTATTATTCTGTTATTAACAACTTTTCCTAAAAGTGAAATGTTCCTGTTCAAATCTTTTTAACTAGCTTCTCAGTAATATAAAAATAAAAAAGGAAGTGCGTCATGAATACATTCATCCATTGAAATCGAGGATCAGAAAACCCACGGCAAGTCAAGAAACTTTTTATTTGTAAAACATAGCATATATCAAAAGATAAAATCGATTTAGGATTGAAAGTAGAGTCTCCGTTTCTACATCTATCTCCCTTTTGAAACAGATATGTAAACAACCAAAGTCTGTAAAGTCTGTGCCATGCAACCAGAGGCCTGCTACAATATTTTACCTGCATTTTCTTTAAATGTGCCAAACAAAGATTATCTTAGGTATTACAACTCAAGTTGTCAGTTTTTCAAACTCAAAGTACACTCTGTTGGAATATGAGACCAATATTGCCTTTGTGACGTAATATAAAAAAAATTACCACATCGTTCTACTTATTTTTTCAAATTAATTACTTTTTTTTATATATGATTGAAAACTTAATGAATATAGAGTAAATAAGTAGAAAACTGGAAGACACTTTTAATAACCATATTTATTTGAAAACACCGTGTACTTCAGGGCGGTTGAAAAAATCTCCGATTTTTATTTTTGGCTGCGGTTTTTCTGATGGTAAATTCATGTACACAGGGTGGCCCAAAAATAAGTTAAAACCATCAACTTCATTTTTTCAAATGTAAACACCTATTATTTATTTCATTTTCGAATTCTGCATCGAATTCTAAGTCTGTTTCATGTACCATATCTTATATCCAAACTTAACAGTTATGGAGACATTTACTATTGAACATATCAGTAATTGAGACCGTTCTAAAATTTTTGTGGTCTGAAAAGGACCGATTTATTAAAAAAAAAAGAACAAAAAACAAATTAAATGTTCAAACTGTTGACCATTAATTTCTTGACAATAGGCAAGTTGAAATTTAAATTCTGAATGAGTTTCCTTTTTCATTTACCTGTCATATTTAGAACAATATCATTTATACCATTATTTTATATTGACTTTCAGAATCCTAATAATGGATAAAGCACCTTCTTTTCAGTCTGGTTCTATTTTTATATATAAATTATTATAAATTTATTATAAACGAAGAGAAAAACACCATCCGATATACTCATGTATCATGTTTGCAGCTAAAAAATATTTTCATTGTATTATGAAATAAATTATATCTGACGTTAGTATAGTTTGTTTTAAATCTAGTTCGTGTTTGTTCTAATTTTGTCTGTGTTAGACAGTATGTAGTCGCTTGGTGCATTGCTAAACAACTTACCAGCTGTGACGTCTGTTTCTGATAATCAGGAAACTGCATCCTCCGCTGCAGAAAGTTATAAAACAGAATGACATTGCTGATTTGTGGAATCAATACATTGTAAATCAAAATTAGTATACACGGTGTCCCACCGGGAACCGCCTCGATCTACATATGGCAAACTAAAATTAGGAAAAGATTGAAAATTGGGCAGTGTACCAAAGTCACTGGGGGCAAGCGATCTAAAATATTTTCAAGATGGCCGCACTTTCGGTTACACCGGAAGTAGGTGTGCTTATTTTAAATGGAACACCCTGTATATTATTAGATTTTTGAATTCTACTCAAAATTTTAACTATATTTCATGTAGGATGTCCTAGACCTATCCTCAACCGTTTTTGAAGTATTGACAGGTGAATATTGACATTTTTCAACTTTGACACCCTGTAATATCTAAACGGTTTGAGACAACACCACCAGGTGGTGTTGTTTCAGATCGACCGTCTTTTCATAAGCTATCGTTTGATACTAATTTCAGATTTAACCAAGAGATTAAATTTAATCCAAAATTTTTAATTTCTAGAAAATCTGAAATTAGTATCAAACGATAGCTTATGAAAAGTTAAGATAGGAATATGCAAATCGTTTTGTTCGATCTCAAACCGTTTAGATTTTACAGGGTGTCAAAGTGGAAAAATGTCAATATTCACCTGTCAATATTTCAAAAACGGTTGAAGATGGGTATAGGACATCGTACATGAAATATATTTAAAACTTTGAGTATAATTCAAAAATGTAATAATATACAGGGTGTTCCATTTGAAATAAGCAAGTTAACACCTACTTCCGGTACAACCGGAAGTGCGGCCATCTTGAAAATATTTTAGATCGCTTGCCCCCAGTGGCTTTGGTACATTGCCCAATTTTCAATTTTTTCCTAATTATAGTTTGCCATATATAGATCGAGGCGGTTTCCGGTGGGACACCGTGTATTTAGTACCTCGTATATTGGAAAAAAGTTTACTAATTACATTTATCGTAATGTTTACACATTTTGTCAGATATTTATTAAGCCAAACACAACCACCTATGCATCCAGATTAGGTGTCAAGGGTAACATAATAACCTCATTAAATCGTAATGAGTAAAGGATTATTATAAAAACAGCTAATTGATTTTTTAACTTTACACGTTAATACCCAGTAAGCTTGTATTAAGATTTATACAGGGTGTGTCACGACGAGTCGACAGTAGACAAACTATCTGAAACTAATTCAGATACGTTAATAAAATTTGTGTTATAATGTCCTTATGACGTCATGTTTAATGTCTGGAAAATGATGGTAATATTTTGTGTAGTAGACATTCGTATAGACTCAACTTTCTTATTTTAACTGCACCACTTTATATATTAGACAGATCTCAATTAACTGATATCTCACGAATACATTAATATAGGGTTTGAAACCCATGTGGTGGGTTTGAACTAAAAATGGAAGTGGTTTGTGTTACAAACGCTTGACTGATAACCTTCCACGCAGGTTATTTTTCTACTCATTAAATTGGGTGGGGAGAGTATCCTAAAAAAGAAAAATATGCAACTGAAAATAGAATAATTTCACTAAATAGATAATTTATAAAATATTAGCATTTAATAACTTAACTTAATTTATTTGCTTCACTTCATTAGAATATTTATAAAAATTCTTATAAAAGAAAATAATCAAAAGTTTTTTGAATAATTTATAAATAATAGTAAATGCGGTATTAAACTAGAAATAAAATATGTTGTGTCAATTAGTAGAAAGCAATTAAATTAATTTATTTTTTCATTATCGTTGATAATGCACCTAATAGGAATTTGTATTATGCAACATTTCCTAGATAAAAATAGATCAAAAGTAATATTAACACATCAAAATACATTGATTAATCTATTCAATTTTTCCCATTTTATAGCACTAATACAGAGCAAACTGCACGAGCTTGACAAAGAAATGAAATGTAATATTATGTTGTTTGATTTAATTAAATTGATTGCAAATACACATATAGTCCTATAATATCAATGTAAACCTAATATACTAACGAACAAGGATATAGAAATGTTTCTAATGAAGGATTATATTTGATATCCTGGAAACAAGCTTTGTTTGAAATATCGTAGTTCCAATCTTTAAGGGCTAGTCTGATTCTAGATGGTGGGGCAATTTTTTTACAGAGAAAGTTACTTTGACCAATATTGATACACCTACAATTCTTAGAAGGTTAGTTTATTCATAGATCGGGTTTGAAACTTATTAGATTTGTTGGTTGAAATGAATGTTGGTCTGGAAATTTGCCCATAGATTAGTAGTTTTTTAGGTAATTTCTTTTAAGCAATAATTTTGTGTGTTGGGATGATAGGATAGAATAGTACCAGCGAAGCAGATTGATATAATTATTTATGATTGTCAGTTGAAAATATTAGCGGATAGATTGTAGCATAGGCCAATATAGAGTACTACTGTATTTAACTTTGCTAGTATCATTGTGATCTACGAATTTGAGTTTGCTTAGTTCTACAAAATAAATGATTCCACATTAGCAGCTATCGAAAACATCCGTGACAAAGGCATAATATACATATAAAAGCAGTTCTAATGATTTATGTTGAATTAAAATTTCAGAAATATTCCATTGAGTCGGATCTATAGTCGATGACATATCAGTAGTGCATACAAATTTATCTAATATATAATAAAATAAACTGATTAAATTAAAATCGATGAATTAAAATAAATGTCTATAAGACGGATCTAATAGATATTAATACGCATTATTAATATAATATATACATACACACTCACATGCAAAAAAAGCAACAATTTAATATGTGGTAAAATTTGAGGTCTCACAATTTTTTTATTTTTAGTTCAATTTTCATATTTTTTTTAGCAAACTATAGATAAAATAACTAATTTCAACTTGCATATCCAGTCTTTTGTAAAATGCTGACGTTTTAGTCATTTTACAGGGTTAACTAAAAGGTTGTTGTCTAAGCCTAATTTTAAAACACCCTGTGGAATAATGTCGTAACGAAATTCTTTCAAAAATACCAATTTTTGTAAAGAACCAGTCCTTTCCTACATTTTGTTTTAGTTCATGTCTTTAGGTGCATTGATTCATTTTTAAGAGCAAAATGAACTTGTCACCAACAGTTTACTTTAAGAAATGTTACTTTTTGACGAGGTGGCTTTGCTCGTTTTTGCACTAATGTCAATTTGATAGTTTATGAGTCTAGCAATGAAAAAGCAACAATATATTGTTTAGTTTTAATACGCAATTATCGCAACTTACATAAAAAAATAAGAACGTTTCAAAATCAAACTTCAAAATAAAACCAATTCAACTGTAATTTACTAACCTAAAGAAACGTGTACTTTTTACAATAAATTTAGCTTAATATTTTGTATTACCACCTGTAGTTCTTTGGGGATATTTTGGCATTCCCCTGAAGGGCTAAACGAAGCTCATTTACCGTAGCTAGAGCTAGTTCGTGATCTCTGACTCGCCTACTAAGCATGTCCTACACACATGCTCTATAGGTTTGAGATCACACGAACATACTGGCCAGTTCATTCCTCGAAGTATTGTGTGACACTCATTGCTGTATGTGGGCGTGCATTATCCTGCATTAGGATAAATCCACTAAAAGGTACAACGTAATTGGTTAATATTTTCTCAATATCGGTGCGCCGTCAAGGATCCATCGATGACCACTAACTCAGTGCAGGCCTTTCGGGTTATTCTTGCCCCCACCATTACTGAAGCTCCTTCATAGCTAAGACAGGGACTGATCGTGAACTCTGCAAATCTTCATTAGGGCAACAACGAGCAAAGCCTCGTCATTTACTCATCAAAAAATATTTCTTAGTAAACTTGCCAATGGAAATGCCAGAGAAGCGCTTCACCATTATGTTGACGTTGATCCCAGTCGCCCGATCTCTTCAGTTCGTGTTCTTCTAAGACTTCACCACAGATTGCTTGACAGCGGTTCATTTGGAAAATAATCCCATGATTCTGAAAGGCTAAGGGCTAAGGTCGGTGTCCACCCCTGAGGCGGAAGAGGCAATTTTAGCACGTGTAGTGTGTAGTGTAGTCAACATTTGGATGGGTATTTTGGGTGACAGGTTACTAGATCCGGTTGTCTTGCCAAACCGATAAACAGGAGCTCCTTACCTAAACTTTTTGCAGAACATACTGGGTGATTTGTTAGAGGACATTCCTTTCAACTAAAGACAACAAATATGGTTCCAGCGTGATGGTGCTCAGGAGCATTTTTTTATTGCCGTTAGAGAAAATTTACTCGGAACTTTTGGACGAAGATGTGTTGGAAGGGGCGGACCTTTATTATGGCCTGCAAGATCGCGCGACTAAATTTTGTAGGCTATGTCTATAAAAGACCTCGAGGAGCTGCAGCAACGAGTATATCAAGGATGTGATAGAATCCGAGACAATGTGGGAGTTTTTGAAAAGTTCAAAGGTCCTTGCGTCATAGATGACGTGTCTTGGTGCCGTAAATTGGAGAAGAGCAATTTTAACATCTTATTTAACGGTTTTTCTTTGTTGTTTGTTCATAAATTACATTGTTTGCTAATTTGTACATAATAAAAAATTGGTTAAATGCAAAATGGTTCAATCTTTGAAACAGTCTATATGCGGACCCAGTGCATTCAAGACTTTTCTGCATGTTTAGGGCCATACTATCATTTCTCAAAGTTTGCAACAAATTTTTTTAACACCCTGTATATCATTCGCTTTTAGTCATAAGCGAAATACACATTTCGACATTTGATACGAATTTATACTGTCCCCTTTCTTCCGTTGTGTACTGTCCATTTTCTTTCCGTTTTTGAACCATAGGCTATGTTAGACTATGTATACACTAAAAATATACATATATTATGAATCCAGATATTAGAAATCAACTATAATATCAAAGTAGATATAAGGGTTATCATAATATTTAGATAATATTAGTTGAACATCCATGTTAATAGGGCATATTCCATTTAACATTGTCTGTACTTGTTCGATTGTTACTATTCAGGCCTACTCGATACCTGAGGAAAAAATAAAAAACTAGAATCATTGCTAATTTATAAATTATAAACCATGAATTATTTTCATTTTAAATAAAAAAATAATAATTTTTTTGTAGTACTTATAAATATTGAGTCTGTTAATAATAATGATAACAAAAAAGTTAAAGGTAAAATACAACAACCCCCAATATAGGTACCTACTTCTTTGGTAAAGGATGGTTAACTGCAAGAAATAAATGTCGAAAAATAATCCTAGGTAAATAATAATAATTATCTAATTGAGATTTATGCACTAAGTTCAAAATTATATCTTTTAATAATTTTCAAATAAACTGGTTTGAGATACCTTTGGAGATACTCAAATTTTTGATGGTCGCACGTAGGCGAATTTCCTGATATTGAAATCTGTTGAAGCAAGTAGGTAATTCTGGAGTGGTATTACATACAAGTGTCTTAAAGTTGTTGCAGATTTGTTTAAGATCATTAAGAGTCAACTTAAATATTAGGCTTAAAAATTGCCTGTAACGTTAGTATTCTCGCCTATACCTACAACTACATAATATCAAAATCTCCCAAAAACTTAAACATCCAGAATAAAATTAGAAGCGGGACGAATTTATGTCGCAAATCGTGAGTTCTAGCCGTCTAGAAAAAGTACATAATACCACTGCTGGACAATTAAAAGAATTACTGAAGATATAGGTAGTAGTACTTTAAATGGTTTAATTTCAAATTGTTCGCTACTGCTTGCTTGAGCAGACCCTGTTATGTGATGATGTATATTTTGAAAATGCCTCAGTAAAAAAATGTCCTTGGCTATACCAGTGAATGAAGTGGCATCACCGTATTTTAATAAAACATATACACCATAATCCAATAGTACACTTTTATGTCGCCCTGGTCTCGTGTCGTGCAAAAATAATGTTGGTGTGGTATAGTGTATTGATAATAATAATTATTCAATCTTCACTTATCAGTTCACAAAAGAAAAATGTTTGTACAACTTTTATGGACTATGCTACCATAGAGACTAATAAAAATTGCTGGTATAATCTTGATATTGACCTTACGCCGGTAAGTTTTAGTTCCCAGTATTATTTTTTGTTTGGTGTTAATTTATTTTATAGTGATTGATAAATAGACAAGTATAGTGATACAAATGAAATTAAGTTTTTACTTTACATGTCGGGTGCATGACCAAAATCGATTTACTTAAAATACCAATAAATTTTATTTATAAGAAATATATATCAGAGGCTACTTAATTCGTTTATTAAAAAGCTTAGAGGTTTTATACGAGGTACGAAAATGGTATTTGGACGTTTTTCATATAAATAATATATACAACTATTCAACTATTTCATCGTCCAAATTTTGTATTACCGGAAATAAAAATTGTACCATGATCTTTAACATATACGATACAAATAAAACACAATTGTCTAATGCAAATAATGCTACTAACTTGTAAAACTGACAGTTAACGACTTGTAAGAATTGTACAAGTTAGTAGCTTGTAAAAATAAACATCCTTAATTAATACGGTGTTTTGATAAATTGACGTTATACAAATGAGTAACAAATAAAACATTTAAAAAAAAATAGAATAAAATAAAATAAAAATAAAATAACGTGAATTTCATAAAATGCCCTGTATGCGAGTTCTTCGTTTGAGAAATTATGCGCTATACTTAAAGTAAAATAGTAAGTAAAATAAACTCAAACACGACCACAATTGATAACAAATTACTGCTTTCGTAATGACAAATATTAATTGAATTTATATAATCGCAGAATAGCTATAATAAGCTCTGATTAACCTATCTTAACCTTCTTGAAAGGGAGTTGGAACCTTTGGTGTGAAGATAATACTGACGTAGTTTAGTAACACCAAAACACTATACAGTTTGAATCATCTCCAGATGGTGCCAACTTGGTTGGCGAAACGTGCGTCGAGTGCGGTATAGTGTTTTGGTGTTCTGTGGAAAACTACGTTAGTATTATCTTAACCTTCTGCATTTGTTATGTATTCCTATAAATACTATCTACAAACTATATGTATTCATCATATATTTCTATCAAGAGCATCCATTTAAAACCATCTTCTATCTTCTTAATATCCCAAATCTTAATATTCCAAAATTCAAAATCATATAAAAGTATTAGTGAGATAGGTCTATTTGACACTACTTTACAGTAGAGGTGTCTTGCACATTTATTACACAGTTACAGTGACAGTAACTTTTGAATTACAGTTTACAACCCTGTTGCCCACATGAATCACCATAACTCAGATATTTTCATTCTCTATTCAGGGACGTGCTCATCATTAAATTGACTCGATCGATTTTACGAGTAAATGGCTTTGAATAAAAAAAAAATAAATGTAAGAAAATAAAGTTTAATTTTCTACATGACAAGTTAACACTGCGAAATAATTTGCATACTAAATTGATTGTTCAACATGTGCACCATCAATTTCCAAAGCAATTATACAACCGTAGTAAGAAATTTTCAGGAACCGAATGTAAGGTTAGATGACGACATTCCGCCACTTGTTTCATAAATAGTACTTTGTGTACCTAGGCGGGAAAGTGAATGTTTTCCGGGCTGAAAGAAGAAATGGACAGGCGAGGCGAAGCCGAGCCTGGCCACTTCTGGAAGCCCGGAAAACCACTTTCCCGCCATGGTGCACACAACATTTTTTATCCTATACAACAAGAAAATCATAAACTTCAAAACTTTTTTATATAACAATAAATAATTTACAAAAAAAAATTAGTTTTTTGAAATATGGATATTAAATACAGGATTATGAATAGTGCAATTAGCAAAAGCAATACCTTGTTTAGATAAACCCAATAACTGAGTTTTTTCTGAAACTATTGTTGAAAATAAATCATGATATTCATGATGATTTGTAACTTCTCGCGGTTCTCTGACAAGTGAAGTTTCCATACAGTTTCTTCCATGCTTCCTTTAATCACTTTCTGAAGCTTGAAATTTCCCGAGTATACATGTCTCGTCCATTGTTTAATAATTAATGGTAACAATAATGATGTATTCACTTAAAATTACTTTATAATATGAAATTAAATGACGCTACGATGACAGATAATGGAGGCGCCACATATTGATAGAAAAGTTAAAAAATTTTCGCGGCTAGCCGTGAAAATGCCTACTTTCGCGCCGCTAAAGGCTCACGAAAATAGAATTTTCGCATGGTGTAGGATAAAAAAATTATTAACCAGTCACACTAATGATAATATTAATTGTATTTAAGATTTGATTTGTTCTTAATGCCACTGAAACGGAAGGTGTCGAACGATAGCTTATGAAAAGTTAAGATAAGGATGTGCAATCCGTTTTGCTTGATCTCAAACCGTTTAGATTTTACAGGCTGTCAAAGTTGCAAAATGTCAATATTCACCTGTCAATATTTCAAAAACAGTTGAAGATAAGTATGGGACATCTTACATGAAATGTGCTTAGAATTTTACGTAGAATCCAGATATGATATCATACACCTATAGGGTGTTACATTTTTAAAATAAGCAAGTTCAGGACGACTTCCAGTACAACCGGAAGTGCTACGTGGACGCCATTTTTTTATTTGAGGAGGATATGTCCGAAAACCTGATATTCCAAATTTTCAAAATTCAAATTAAAGTAATAGTAGTAGTAGTGGATTTTTTAAAGTAAACCACCCCCGTATCTCCTTTACCTAATATTGAAATTACACTATATGTTCAACTTCAATAATCTAAATGGAGCACTCTATATTGTCACATTCTCGGTTAGAGCTTTTCGTTAGGATTAATGATATATGGTTTGTTCTGCAATATTAGAGGAGATATGGCCCAACAAAGTTGCTATAAGGTCAATGTGCTAGAGTGAGTTGATCACTAGAGTTGTCACAAGTTTTCGTTCTAACATATTCATCTTATCGCAGCTTTCTTGGGCGGCTATGTCTCCTTTAGTATTAGAGATAAACTCATCAAACCCTATAGCAATGATATCTTAAGGAAGAGTGTTCTATAAAAAATTGTTTAAAGAAAGTTTAACCGGAAGTTAGGGTAACTTGCGGTTAAACCCGAAGTGATACAAATTTCCATACGCCCATCAGATGCTTTAAAAAAAAATGCAATAAAGAGGGTTCCGAAGAACATATCAGTATTAATAGAGATACAGGGGTGGTTCCCTTAAAATAATCCAACTTGTATGCACAATACAGTGTGTAAGAGAAAAATGTCCCTTTTATTATATAATTTAGAACAAAAAGTTGTTTTCATAAAATAATTGATTTATGTCAACAAGAGATAAAATACCAGGAACAAAGTACCTGCAGGACCCATAATAAGGTACGGTATGCGGCAGTAAAATAAGAGATAAAAGAATTTGATGTAGGGAAGTCATAAATTATCTTATGATACAATAAGGAATTTATTGTATCCATTTATTGTATCATAAGGTAAATTTATGACTTCCCTACATCAAATTCTTTTATCTCTTATTCATAAATTTATTTATGAATAATTATTCTCAAGTCATAAATTTATCTTATGATACAATAAGGTATACATTTATTGTATCATAAGGTAAATTTATGACTTATATCAAATTTTTTTTTATCCAAAGGCATATTTGAATTGTTTGAATGAATTGAAACATATTGTAAATAGAGGTTGATTCAACAAAGTAGAAATTTCATATGTTAATTGAACATCCCCATTATATACTAACATAAAAAAAACTAGTATAGTGGCGTGTACTACTTTTTATATTTATTCTGTTCATTGTACTTTATCAGCTCCTTTACTTGGTACCTATTTTCCTTTACATTTTCCCGACTTCTTCTGCGACTGTTTAATAGTTTTATAATAAACAACTGCCTCATTAGGCCAAATTTTATCGCAATTTTTTATTGTACAATGACACAATAGCAAAAAATGTTATTTTCTAAATAAATAGTAAAGTAAGCCATTACAATAATAATTACCTAGCATAAACTGTCTGTATTTTAATTGATATAAAATATACTCTGTCCCAAAATGATGGAACAATTTTTTTTTCTAGTTCAGATTAGAAAAAAAACGTTGAGACAGGTCAATTAGTATATAGAAATTAATATTTTTCTGCAGTATTTGCAATTTTAACTATGTTTTATCTATGTTTAACGGGGCTATAACATTACCGACATTTTTTTAAACAGGACTCTAAACACGGTGTCCCACCGGGAAGGACCGCGATCGATATAAGGAAAAGTACGTACAGGGTTCTTTTGAAAATTTGGTTATTTACAAAGGTCAGTGGGGCCTACCTTTTCAAATATTTTCACGTTTCTGCACTTCCGGTATAACTGGAAGTCGACACCAACTTGCTTATTTTAAATGGAACACCCTATATATAAATATTGGCAGGTGAATATTGACATTTTGCAACTTTGACACCCTGTAAAATCTAAACAGTTTGAGATCAAGCAAAACGCTTGTTACATTCCTATCTTAACTTTTAAACTATAGTTTGACACTAATTTCAGGTTTAACCAAGAAATTAAATTTAATCGAAAATTTTTAATTTCTGGCTAAATCTGAAATTAGTGTCAAACGATAGCTTATGAAAAGTTAAGAGAACGGAATGTGCAAACCGCTTTGCTCGATCTCAAACCGTTTAAATTTTACAGGATGTCAAAGTTGCAAAATGTCAATATTCACCTGTCAATATTTCAAAAACAATCGAAACAATTCCGTTGTTATCTGAAATTTTATGAAAATAATTGCAGCTTAGATAAGGAGATCTTACCAGTTAAATTATTATTCTTTCTTTTTCCTAATCATTTCTACTAGGTAGTAATATTAATTTCACGTGAAAATTATTTAGAAATTTTAAATGGATTTAAAATTCAATACATTAAATAATCACCAAATAATGAACAGTCCAAATTATGGTATCAACATGACGGGGCACCACCACATAAAACAGAACTTGTTAATGTATTTTAACAGAAAATTTAGAAGATGAATAGATAGGGGTCCATTTCGTTGGCCACCAAGGTCACCAGAATTTGCACCTCTTGATTTTTTATATGGAGTTACCTATATGTACGTTTCCAACACCTCGGACAATAGACGATAATGCCAAGAACTGTGCGCGAATACTCTCATTCTCTACCACCAGAGAAAATCCGAAAGTGACAACCGATGCTATACATCACAGATGTAAAAGTGGTTTACGAGTGAATGGTGGTGTGTATTGTATAGTTTTAAGTTTTTTTTTTTATTCTTAAATTATAATAGATTTAGACTAGAGTTATGCCAGTTGAATAATAATTTATTTGTAAATTTAGTTTGATCAGTCCAAATAACTTGAAACAAGTAAGAAATCTTCATCTTCTTGGTATTTTATCAAAATCAATTCACAGAAACTGGTTATTCTTTAACATGACATTCTTAGAATGAATTAAATAAAAATATATAGGTACAACAATTGGTTAGATTTATAGAATTACTGGTAATAATTTAGAAACCGTTATGATTAGGTATAGGGAAGTTAATACAAACTACCCATATTTTTGGCGTAGATTCATTAAAATAAAAAAATGGGTGTTTTCATTTAAAAAATTCAAGATATTAGATTTTTTTTAGTTGGATATTTCCGTTGCCACTGTACTCACCCTGTATACAACCAAATATTCTTTAATCGTCCGTTAATTTCTTACTGTCTTCCTTATAACGCCCACAGTCAAATAGTTTTAATTAATTTATTTATAGTTTATTTTATTTATTTTATTTTTATTTGTTTATCTTTATATATTTATTTATAACTTACTAAAGATATTTACTAATTATTCACTGGTTTCTTTACAAGCCTGTATCCGTGAAATTTTTATTAAAAAAATTAATATGTCGAACACTGTTGGTAAATTATAGGAATAGGGGTTTATTAATTATACAAAGTGATCCTATAATTTAGAATTTAAACATGGAGAAATTTACAGGGTGTTCCATTTAAATAAACCAAGTTGTTATCTACATCTGGTAGGTATAACCGGAAGTCACAGAACTGTCAAAATATTTTACTTGCCGAGAACACCCTATATTTACTACACGTACAAAATTTTAGAAAAATAGTGTCAGTAGTTTCTGAGATATGGACCGTGTAAGCTTCTGGCTGGACACACTGATATGTATGATGCAAATTTTCTGTTTGGATTGAAGAAAATATCACTTTATATGGTTAGGCAGCACTAGCATACAAGTACCTAGTCTTAATTTTGCAGTTTTGCAGTCTGTCCATAAAGTAACCCCCCCCCCTGCTAACTTTTGAATGAATCGAGTTAGAGAGTTCTAACAAAATACAGGGTGAATCACGTAAAATGAAGTTGATTCTGACGATAAATTCGATTCTTCAAATTCAAAGATGGCGCCACGGGCGCTGTCAACTCAATTTTTTTAAATGGCAAAGTGTGCCGTGTTACACCTCATTTAAAAGATAATTCAATTCTCTAATTTCTCATTTTTAAAAAATGACAATCGAGTTAGCCGTTCTCTAGTTACAAGCGTTTCTGTTTCTAATCTGATCCATGAATAAAATGTTAATTAATATTTTAATACAACAAATTTTGAACAAATATTTATTAAAACAAAAAATAAAAGAATTAAATAAGTTATTCAAAATGTTGTCCAATGACTTCTTGGCACATAAAAAGTCTACTTTGAAATTATGGCCTGATATTTCCTAAAATTTCTGCAGGGATATTTCTACACATATGTGTTAGACGTTGCTGTAGTTAGTCGATATTTACTGGAGGAGTTCTGTGGACTTATGACTTCAAGTATCCCCATAAGAAAAAATCAAGAGGAGTTAAGTCCGGGGAACGAGCCGACCATTTTACCGGGCCCTTTCTGCTAATCCATCTGCCTGGGAAATGGTTATTTAAAAAAATCGGTAACAGTTCCATAGAAATGAGGTGCCCCCCACCCCATCTTGTTGAAATACAATACTTTGAATGTTATTGCCTGCCATTCTTTCTATCTTTGGAAGAATTTCCACCCGCATGATTCTTAAGTACCGTTCTCCTCTTAAATTTTCTCTTAAATCTATCAAATCTATCAAATCGAATAACTTAAAAAATTAAGAAAAAAACCTGTAGACACTTTCAAACACTCTTAAATTAAACGCTAAACTACTTTCTCGAACCTTATTGACGTTTCAGTGACAGTGGCAAGCAAGGCAAGGAGACTTGATAAAAGCAAAATTTTTAAATATCGTTAATACAAACGCTTGTAACTAGAGAACGGATAACTCGATTGTCATTTTTCAAAAACCAGAATGTAGAGAATTTAATTACCTTTTAAATGAGGTGTAACACAGCACACTTTGCCATTTAAAAAAATTAAGTTGACAGCGCCCGTGGCGCCATCTTTGAATTTGAAGAATTGAATTTATCGTCAAAATCAACTTCATTTTACGTGATTCACCCTGTATTTTGTTAAAACTCTTTAACTCGGTTCGTTCAAAAGTTAGCAGGGGGGGGGGGGTTACTTTATGGACAGACTGTATCTAAATATCAGTCACTTCACAAACTAAAGTTAAACTGTTCTTTGTCTAGAAACTTGTAGGTACTTTGCTACTTGCCATATTTTCTTTGTACAAATTTAAATTCAAATTCTTCTTTAGCATTTCACTATACCATATTCTTTCTCACCAAGATATCTTATGACATTTTAAAATTTTAAAATGAAAGTATATAAAATACCGACGTTGCTCCCTTTTTGATTTAAACATAACCGTTCTGACGAGTAAAACCCAAAATGATAAGATTATAGATAATTTATTTTGTTTCAGAAACTTAGTAGTCGCATACTTTTAATCTTTATATATACATCTAATTTTAGTTACTCTCTACTCAGATAAGGACAATTGCAAAAATCCCTGAATATTCATAATTTTGTAATCATTTTGCTGTAATTATTTTCAGCCCTTAATTGCCAAGAGATACGGCTACCCTTCGAAGAAATATAGAGTCACTACAAAAGATGGATATATTTTGACCTTGTTCAGAATTTATAATAATAGTAGCGGCCTGAATTCCACCGGACAACCTGTTTTTGTGCAGCATGGAATCGGTGCAAGTGCCATTTTTTGGATGATGCAAGGAGAAAAGTCGCTCCGTAAGTATATTCGTTTGTTATCAACAATAATTAACGTGCGTTCATTGAAAATACGATTATTACATCACTTAACTGAATTTGCTACATTACAAGACATTACGAATTCAATATTATGCGTAACCAACCAGTTTTATCCAGAGTAAGACAGTTATGTAACACAAAATAAAATGATAGTATATTTATTTATATTTGCCGGTAAATTTACTGCACAGGCCAGTAACTTTACTAATACAGTCATTCTATAAAGTATTTTATGTATTATTTAAATAAACATTTAACATTTATACTATAAAATTAGTTAAGCAATAAGGAATAAGTCAAAAGGAAACGATAATAAGAAAAAATAACAAATTACATACATATGAATAGATGTTGTACGATGACTATTAAACTCGCTTACTATTAGGATCTCGGAAACTAAGAGAGATACAAAAAAAGTTAATTTAAAAAAAATTGTGTATGTATGCGCAAGTACTTCTGTAGCGCACATTTCAGAATTGATTAAGTTAAAGTTATTTTACGTGGTTCCTGAAATATTTTGCAAACTGAAAATTCCAATTTTCTTAATTTCCTCATAGCTTAGATATTTTTAAAGATATTCAGTTTTCTCAGAATATTTCAAGAACCATGTAAAATAACTTAATTCTCAAATGTGCTCTATAGAATGCTTGTATACAACAAGCCCAAGTTTTTCCAAATTTAATCTTTTTTAGCAATTTCTAATTTATACACAGGGTGTTATTCACAGTTATTATTTATACACGTTTGTCGATTGTATGAGTGCATGCATTCTTTCGATTGATTTATTGCCTTATTTGCTTAATTAACATGTTATCTATATTAAGTAGTTTCCAAGAATTTTTTAAGGAATTCAGCAAATAATTTTTTGCCTTGTTTGTTATTAAATATATCATTGACCATTGTAGTTTATTTTGGGATTACACCACCTGCGAAATAATAAAAAACAGGAAATCAGAAGTAATTTAAATAAAAATCTTAAATGTAGTATCAAGGCAAACTTGTAAAGTTTGCCCAAAAAACCACTATATTATGCAATAAAAATAAATACATTATGACACATTAACAAAATTTCTTCAGTGGTTTTGAAATTAATTGATATAAATTCTATAATATTACAAATGATTTTTCGAACTATGTGTAAATGAAAAATATAATGAAATTTAAAAGAAATTAAACACTTAACTGGCTTAAATAATAAAATCAAAAGAAAATAAAGATTTTATTAAAATTAATGGTAATATTATCTGTATCTCGTCGGAATCAATATTCTTAGATCAAACGCGGCTTTCTCTTCTCCAGTAGAATGGTGTGGGTGGAAAATTAATAATAACATAGTGAACATTAGTGCATGTGATGATATTTGAATTAAAAATGTCAATTTGAAAATTTTTTCATACAAACTTCTCTTCTACTGACGATGAGTCGAAGATCGACTTGAAACGTATAAAACAAAGCTAATTATCTATTTAATTTGTTAAAAATTTTATTATAACTTTTTCATTTAGACATAATTCTAAATATCATTTGTATTATTATAGAATTTTATATCAAACCAAAAAACAACTGGTATGTTTTATACAGAGTTTTTTTAGTGCAAACTTTAGAAGTTTGCCTTGATACTATACTTTCGACCTTCTCCTACTAAAACCCCTCCCTTTTTCCCAGGAACCAATCACCGGAACTGTTCTTGCGAACATACTTCAGTGACTAGCCCAATGACTCTAACCTCTCTCGTCCCTCTCGTCCTACTCCTTCTTGGTCATATCTTTCCCATCGCCTCCTCTATTGCCTTCCAACTGTCTGAGCTTTGAAGCATTATGTTTATCATGGTTTCAGCCCGGATAGCCTGCTCTACTTTGGCCTCCGCTTCCTGCCTTTCCCTTTCCCATCTAAGGCACTAAAACATAGTAAGTTCAGCACTGTGTTTTCTGCCCTACAGTATACACAGCCAGGGTCTCCTCCTTTTCCATAGGTATACATATGGTTTCCATATAATTTTACATACCATAGGTATACGAGTATATCCTAAAGAAACTGTGACCAGTATGTACCTGGATTAGATGGTAACCCGTCTGACCATGCTTTCTGCCAATCCACTGTCTTAGGTCCGAGATCAGGGCCCTAGTGCAAGGGATTACACCACCTGTAAAATAACAAAAAACAGAAACCCAAAATGGTTTAAAAAAATATAATTTATAATTTATTAATAATAAGTAAATTATTTATTATTTAAATTTTTTATAGTTTTTTAAACATACAAATATTTAATTTGCATGCTTCTGGTTTTCTGTTATTTGTTATTTATTTGTTACAGGTGGTGTAATTCCAAAAGAGACTAATGAAAATGCACCACAAATAAGTTATACAGACATTACTTATGTAATATGATACTTTATTTTATTGTCAATATTATAATTTATTATTTTACGTTACATTTAGGTACGTAATTATGATATATTAAATTGTCCTTTTGTATGCCTTCTAAAATCTCTAAAAAAAGCATCAGACATATGTCCCATATAAACTGACTTTTTGCATGTTAATAAACGTTTTTTATTTATAGTGTTCACGTTACAAAATAGTCGTTGTAGTCGTAGAATAGAAACAGCAGAACAAAGGGTAAATACGAAAATCCGTTTCATAAAGCTTTTATTTTATCATAGTAAAATGTGAAATCATCGTTCCTGTGATTTACGCCTATCCTGCTAATGCAAAATTTTATAAATTGGCGTATAACAAACGAATACTTTTTTCAGCGTTCGTCCTTGCGAATAATGGTTATGATGTATGGCTGTCGACGACTAGGGGTTCTGGGTATTCAAGAAAGCATGAACATTTAACAACAGAGGATCCTTTGTATTGGAATTTTGGGTAAAGTAAAAAAGTTGCTTTATAAATGATCAACTATCATGTAGTTCTTGTGTAGCAAACAGGACAGTCGCTAAAGCAGAACATTTAGGTGTAAACATAAAGAAATGCCTGGCAATGTTAGTAAATCGACTATTCTAAAATAGGAATTGAAGTTAGTGTAGATCTTTAGTAGCTGGTTTCCCTCAGTTAGATTTAGAATATTAACTAGTCAGAAAATTATTTAAGATATAGATGTGCATGTGCAAAAGACTTTGAATTTGTATATTATCGTTGATTGAAAGAGTTTACAAGAGTAGGTATACAGAAGATCGGCGGGATGCACAATAGGCCCACATGTGGCTGCAATGCTTTGGGATTCGCTGTAGAGGAAACCGACCATCAGGAGAAAGAAAAAAGAGGAGTATACAAGATGCTTAACATTACGGCAAGTAGTGTGATCAAAAAACGGGTGAGAATTAGTGGAATCCTTACAGAATGATTTACGTTGAAAACTTTATGGTATGGTATTTTTCAAAATAACTATTTCTAACCTAATTTTTAGCCAATGATAATTTATGAGTATATCTACAGATAATGTATAATTTTTTCGATCATATTAAATATCGCATGAATTTAAACTTCCCAATGATTAATAAAAAAGTTGTATATACAACATTTCCTGCTCATTTCAGCGCCAAATCCTTGGACGTGTCGATATATATTTTTATATATTATTTATACCTTTTTATGTTAGTTATATATCACAGTTGTGGATATGATCATTGGCTTTTTTTAATAGGACAACACTTCCCAGGAATACGTTGAATAAGCTTGGTGTGATGCTTCCCCCATAGTAAGAGAAATATTTGATACGTATTATCATTGACGTAGTTTTCCACATGAAACCAATACTGCACTCGAAGCGCGTTTCGCCATCCAAGTTAGCATCATCTGCAGATGATTAAAATATAATCAGTTTTAATCATCTCCAGAAGATGTCAATTTGGTTGGCGGAACGCGCGTCAAGTGCAGTATAGTGTTTTGGTGTTATGTGGAAAACCACGTCAGTGATATCTTCACACCAAGGTTCCAACCCCCTTCAAGATTGATACATATTATTTGCACAGGGTGAGTCATCGAAAAGTTTCATCCTCGATTATCTGTAAAGGATTGGTTTCCATGGAAAATGCTCGGACAGGTCGATTTTTATTTGAAGAAAGACACATTTTTATATTATTGATATTTATACAGGGTATCCCAAAAAGGAGAGGTTTGCGACAACTTATATTTTTTAAATAGAACACCTTGCGTACCTTTACATATTTAGATATAACATCCTCTCACGAATACATTGATATACAGGGTGAGTCAGTTTATACTAGCAGGACTCTGGTATTCGATAGAACACCTGATTTTAAGTTAAGTTTGTCATATAAACATGTCGGGAATCGCTTCGTTTTTGAGATACAGGGTGTCAAAGTTTTGTTTTTTTTTTTAGTATTTTCCACACAGCTCCTATAGTTTTTAAGATAATTGATTCAAATTTTTACGGTAGATTACCTATGATGGTCCACAAATTTTAACATATGTAAACAATTTGAAAACGTACAGGGTGATATTTTTTCGGGGGTCAGGTTTCCTTTTATCGTCCAGAACTTTTTTGTGGTGCGCCACTGACTGCTAATTTGCCAAAATTTGGATTCCATGTTCAATTTAGAAACTTTTTTGTCTCTTGCATTTTTATCGTAGCTGTAAGAGTTGTCGAGTAAATTGAAGAAATCTCTGAAAGAATATGTTTAAAAAAAAAATAGTTTTATAAAAATTTTCACTAAAAACAATAATTAGTGTCAAACGAAAGTTCATTAATCTAAATTGTCAAAGGTTACATACTTACAGTACAACTTTTGCCACTAATTATTAATTTTTTTGTAGCATTTCAGAGACTTAATAACTAAGTAAAATAATTAAGAACTAATAATAAACCAAGGCAAATACAAATAACTTTACAAATAACCCGAAATAATTTTATTTTCAAAATGTGATCCATTTTTTGTTGGATACATAATCGGCATCGCGTTTCAATATACCTTCTTGCTGAAACTAAGTGATGAACTCATATGTCTTCGCAAGCATGTCTTATACGCCCTCTAAGATCGTCAACATCTTGAACAGGAGGTGCATACACTTTTTCTTTAAGAAAGCCCCACACAAAAAATTCATTGGTGTTATATCTGGGGAACCTGGGGGCCGTGCGATTGGACCTCCACGTTTAATCCACCTCTCTGGATAATTGTCGTCTAACCAAGTTCATACATTTCTTCCAAAATGAGCTGGGCAGCAATCCAATTGGAACCAAGCTTGCTGTCTTAAATTTAGAGGGACATCTTCCCACATATTAGGATGCTCGGTTTCTAGAAACTAAGAAGTTTTGCGAATTGACCCTTTCTGGCAAAAAATATGGTCCAAATGAACGATTTTCAAAAATTCCTACCCATACGTTAATGCTAAACTTATTTTGGATTTTTTTTGGCCTAATAGCACGTGGATTTTACTCTGCCCAAATATGTTGATGTTTGAAATTTACTATCCCACGTCGGGTAAAGCAAGATTCATCAGTCCATAAAACGTTGGATAAGAAAGTTCTATTATTTTCTAATGTGTTAAGGATCCAACGACAAAACTTCACTCTGCGTTGTTCGTCGCCAGGACGTAGACCTTGGTTTATTATTAATTCTTAATTATTTTACTTAGTTATTAAAAGTCTTTGAAATGCTACAAAAAAATAAATAATTAGTGGCAAAAGTTGTAGTGTTATATGTAACCTTTGACAATTTAGATTAATGAACTTTCGTTTGACAATAATTGATTTTAGTGAAAATTTTGATGAAAATATATTTTTTTTAATAAAATATTCTTTCATAGACTTTTTTTTAAATTACTCGACAACTGTTACAGCTACGATAAAAATGCAAGAGACAAAAAAGTTTCTAAATTGAACATGGAATCCAAATTAGTAGTCAGTGGCGCACCACAAAAAAGTTCTGGACGATAAAAGGAGGCCTGACCCCCGAAAAAATATCACCCTGTACGTTTTCAAATTGTTTACATATGTTAAAATTTGTGGACCATCATAGGTAATCTACCATAAAAATTTTAATAAATTATCTTAAAAACTATAGGAGCTATGTGGAAAATACTAAAAAAAAAACAAAACTTTGACACCCTGTATCTCAAAAACGAAGCGATTCCGGACATATAATATGACAAACTTCACTTAAAATAAGGTGCTCTATCAAATGCCAGAGTCCTGCTAGTATAAACTGACTCACCCTGTATAGGGTCTGATGGATATAGCTCTAATAGTGAGAGATAAGAAAATAAATGGTTACAGTAAACGCAATGTGTTGGAGAAAGACTTTGTAGTATTTAAACATTATATATCAATGTATTCGTGAGAGAACGTTCTTTACACACCTATAAAAATACACAGTGTATTCTATAAAAAAAATACAATTTGTGGGACACATCTCTTTTTGGGGCACACTGTATAAATGTTTATAATATAAAAATATGTCCCCCGTAAGTAAAAATCGACTCATTTGAACATTTTCCATGGAAACTGATCTATTGACAGATAATGAAGGATGAACCTTTTCGTTGACACCCTGTAAGTATATTATATACTAAAAAAGTGCGCAATTATTTCTGTATTCGTAAAATCATTTTGAAAACAACATATTTGTCATATTTTACATATTTCAACCGGAACGGCAATTCGCTGTGTCCAAGGAAGATAAAACCTTTGTTCGATTTCCTTAAAGAACTGTTAGTTAGTATATAAATTTGGTGTTAGGGGTTTTCCGAATTAGGTTGGGAATATTAAATTGTTTGAATAATTTCTCTGGTAATTTCAGAACGATCCTAAAATTGTCAGAATTGATAATTTTATGAGAGACGAAACTGATCCAGAATTTTTATTTTTGATGTTTTATTTAGAACTTTTATTTGTGGTTCAACTGTACTAGGATAAGAGTAAAATGAAAAAATAGTCGAACAAAGTTAATACAACACCAATATGATGAATTCTCCGTCGTTACCGCCCGAATTAACACGCCAGAGTTACTTGTCGCGAACTAACCTTGACTGTATCTTGTGCAATTTCCCATTTAATCAAAACATCACTGCAATATTTTCGGCAGTGACTGTTCTGCCGTTATGACAAAAATTTTATCGTGTGTCATTGGTTTTGTACTGATCTGTGTGAATGGTTTATGAATGGTAAAACTGTTTTCGGTTTTTATTTTTTAATTATTTTACAGATGAGATATTTCCTTAAGAATTTAATGATGAATTATGAAGCTACGCCACAAATGAGTTTTGTAATAATAAATAACCTTTAAATATTATTGACGTAAATTAAGTTATTGTTGTGAGTTTACAAAGAATAGTGCTAATTCGGTCGATTGTTATATTAGATGAAAAGTGACAAGTTAGCATACTTATAGACCATATCTTAGGTCTATAAAATTTTGCGAGAACAAAATATAAAATAACTGGCTATGAGGTTACCAGAACCTATTCAATATAAAACCTTTATATATAAATGGATGGATATAGATTTACATTTACATTATTTAAATGTGGTGTCTTTGAGGTAGTGAGGTATTTGTGAGTTCGAATTATTAGCTTCTATATCAAGTTCTGATTTTCAAAAGTTAGATGAGTTTCATTTGCATTAAAATGTTTTGAATTTAGCATAAAATGATCTGAGAGAGAAGATTGAATTCAAATATTTAAGACATCGTCAGCTCTTCAAGGGATATGCATTGCTTATATTTTTTCATTGACGGGGTCAAACAACTGTTCCACAATTTGTGTTTTCTTAAACATGTTAAACAAAATTCACAACTGAAAATATACTTATACACATAATTCATTTAAAATTAAATTGAATTAACAAAACATTACTTATTACAATAATAATTAATTGTAAAAATAACAGAGCAGTTAAATTTAGCTTTTTTCAGCGAATTTGGTGCAGCATAAATTTTTACATTGCAAATGAAAATCCCTGTCATCTATACAAAATAGCTTTCTGGATCAAAATCAGTCGTAGATTTGTTGGGACAATATTTTTTGAAGACAAGCTTACTCAGCAAGATACAAAAACCATTTATTAATTAAACCTAGTTACTACCTCAATAGTACCTTACCTACCTACCCTAATCTGCTTGTTCACAGTCCTGTTGGCTTGTAATATTAGTTCATCAAATTCAACGAATTTGTGTAAAGCGATCTGCAACTATTCACATCGTTTTTTTAGAGGGAAGGACTCCTTAAGTGGTGACACCTTGTTCTGATATTGGAACTTGGACAACTCATCTGTCTGCCAAAGTAGAGAAAAAAATAAATGGATGTAACTTGTCGTTTGTGATACCAATTAATTTAATATTACTGACATCACTCGTAGTGTTTATATTATAAATGATATGTAGCCAGATATTTCAAATTAATGGAAATCGTGGACCGGCTTTCATTCCAGTTTTGCATGTACTTGTATACATGAAAGAGCAGGTACAGGGCCAATGGTTATATTTTAGCCACCCACCTAGAGGTTCTCCCGTTAATCTGAAGAAAAAAAGTTAAATACAAAAGTTGTAGAAAATCAAGTGTAGTTTATTCTTATATTCTTATATTAAAATTTTTATATAGGGTGTATCGAAAATGCGTGACATGCCAAACTTGCATTTTTTAAATGGAATACCCTGTATATTATTAATTTTTTCGATTCCACGCAAAATTCTACGACTTTTTCATATACCATACCCTATATCTAAAGTTAACCGTTTTTTTCATAAATAATGGTTAAAGATATACCTACCATAATTTTGTAATAATATAATTTATCTGAGGAATGCGTGCTTGCTATTCCTAGTTAGCCATGAAAACAAAAAACCGATACCTGTCATATGCATTGTAAAACATTTTGGTTTTCCGATTCTGAATTATTTTATTATCATTTCCTTTATCTTAAGGTACCTATATTTTATATCTTTAACCATTATTTATGAAAAAACGGTTAACTTTAGATATAGGGTATGGTATATGAAAAAGTCGTAGAATTTTGCGGGGAATCGAAAAACTTAATAATATACAGGGTATTCTATTTAAGAAAATGCAAGTTTGGCATTTCACGCGTTTTCGAAACACCCTGTATAAAGATTTTACATTCTGGAATAAACTACACTTGATTTTCTACAACTTTTGTATTTAACTTTTTTTCTTCAGATTAAAGGGAGAACCTCTAGGTGGGTGGCTAAAATATAACCAATGACCCTGTACATGTTTTCTGAGTTTGATTTATCTTTTCTTTTAGTAAATTTTGTGAGGCTTTCCCTTTAATATTTCGGTTTACTTTATTTCAAATATCATGTACTTGTATTATTAAAAAATCTTGATATTTAGGTACATGCTTCATTTTCATTTAATGAAATAATAAACTAATTGTACTTCAAGAGCTAAACATCATGTGCCTATTCAGTCAGATTTTCCTCTACATAAGACTCCTATGTGTATAGATAAACAAAACAAGTTAGGGGACCTTTCGCTATTACATGATATTGAAGGAATATTACTAATATTATTAGACCTAAATAGCAATCTGGAGCTAGCAATCTAGCTATTAGGATTATTGTAAAAAATACTATATAAATAAGTTAAAATTACCTATACCGTTCAAGAAATTAGCAACTCACCTCAATTATTAGAAAATGTTTTTGAAGAAATAGTTAACAAATATTCGGTGAGAAGGCTTTTAAGACTTTTAGTATTAATATTTATATCAGTTCAGATTTATAAATTTCTTTTGCTACTGCTCAATAAAATATTTATATTGCAATTGATGATGATAGTTTATATTTGTCATTAATTCAGAATATTCGTTTTTGGATCTTCTGATAGGTATATTTTGATTTGTTTTATCCCCTTTTTCTCTTCCAATCTATAATTTAGTTTACAGAAATAAGAGACAAATAATTATTTTCCTTGAAAGTTGCCGGTGGAAGGAACACAAGCTTTATCTTGTTGTCGTTCTAATTATGGTTCGCATACATATACATATTGCTGTTTTAACTTTCAAATCAAAGCATATCCAAATCTGCTTTTATTTTCTAAATATCCTACAGCATTAATATATAAACGTTTTATTTAAGGTTGCACGAACTAGCCGTATTCGACTTGCCAGCTATGCTTTTATTTTCTAAATATCCTACAGCATTAATATATAAACGTTTTATTTAAGGTTGCACGAACTAGCCGTATTCGACTTGCCAGCTAATATTGAATTTATCTCCAATATCACAGGACAAAAAGGAAACATAATTTATATAGGTCACTCTATGGGAACTACAATTTCATATATATATTCCAGTGTGATGAAAAATCATGCAAAATCACATTTAAAGGCTATTATATCATTATCGCCAGTGGCTTTCTTGAAACACTTTGAAGGATGGTACAAGATTTTGGTCGCCATAGCAGTTGTTGGTGTGGTACGTAGAAATTATAAACGTTGTGTAGTGTTTAAAACCCGATCGTAATATATTGCTATTTCAGTTATTATAAGAGACACAGAAACGATTAAATTAGAGAAGATTCTATTCCATCTTTAGTTTACCCGATAATTGAAAAAACCAAAAACTGTCGATTTCTTTTTTCATCAATAACTCAGTAGGCGTTCATTTGACAAGTTTTACACTTGAACAATATTAAGACACTTTTTTACAGGGAATATTTTGTGATCAATACCCAAGAACCCTAAACAAAGAAGGACTGATTAATCAGTAACAGCCAATCACATTTGTTTATCACTTATATGACATCAGTGGATTTCCTTTAGCGTGAGTTTTAAAATATTGAAATTTAAATATCTTCTTTATTTTAATTTAACAGCTTTAACCTTTTAACATAACCTATTTATGTCACATTGTCATGTAGAATGTCTTGGTTGTCTTTGGAATGTCATCACTATCATCAGTCATGTCATCATCCGAGAATTGTAGCTATTCTCGGTCATCATATCAAAGTATGTCTGTATCATATCATAGTAATCTGTGCATTGATCAACACAACACAAATTATCACAGTTGCCAAATCGACAGACGATTTTTGTACAACGCACCTCAAATCGTAAGATATATATATCGTAAAATGCATATAAAAGTTCTTTAAAATCACATTTGATTATATTATTGTGAAATAATATTGGGCTGGATATTTTGACTGAATTTTACAATTTTTGAAATTGCATATTAGTTCTCTTTTGTTCAAATTTGGCAATAGGGGATCCAGTGACGTATTACGAGAAATCTATTGAAAATGACCTTAAAATTTTTATGAATGAATTGATCAGTCCTTCTTTGTTTAGGGTTCTTGGTCAATACCAACTCTCGATCATCTTTTGTATTTGTATGGGAGAGGGGCATCATATTGTTATTTGGCGGGCCGCATTTGCGCTTCAGGAACGACTTACGTTGGTAGGCCCTAACCACCATTCAGTTATGGAATGAGGGAAACGTGGAAAACCTCATTAGTTAGGGGGACAGTCAAACTTCAACTGATTTTAATCTCTTACATTAACACCAAGCTGACATTCTTCCCATCCTAGGCCAGCGCCAGGATGGTTGCCAGGCCATCCCTGCGAACAAGCCTTGCTCTACGAGTAGATAATTGTCTTCATGGTTAAAATAATGTGTCTTATTTATCAATCTCGTAAACGTGATTTTCGTTTAATTGTTATGGACTTCTAATAATCACAAGCAATTCAAGGAAATTATTGTATAGAAAGTAAATACGTCGATTTAAACGAAATGGTAACAGATAGGTAAAGGGAATCTTAATACAGATTGAAAGATCACTTTATTCTCCATCACATAGAGCAGTAAAATAAAAAGTGTTCCATTGAATAAAATTAGTAGTTGAAATGAGTTAGAATCAAATTATTTTTTTGAACACCCTGTAAATAATAAAATATGAAATTACACATAATCTGAATGGTCCGCCTAACGCAAAACTTATTACCATAACTTTGCTTGTGAGTCGATGACCACCATTTCAATAAGGTGCTACAAAATAAAATTTTTTCAAAAAAATTAAAATATCTAAAAAACTATTAATTTCTCGTATAGGTTGTGCCACATTAAAAAACGTAGAAATCAAAAATGCAAAAAGAAATATAGGGTTTTCCATTTAAAATAAGAAAGTTGATAGACATTTCCGATATAACCGGAAGTGACAGAAAAACGGAAATACTTTAGATGAATAAGACTTTCTCGAAAATCCCCGTATTAAAATTTTCAAAAGTATTCCAGTGCGGAAATCCTTAAACTTTTAATGAACTGGTCAGCTGAATCACCCTGTATAATTTCCGAATTTGTTGCCGAGAGTGCTAAAGTTGTGTACCATTTAGTAGCAAAATTGATAAAACCATTATGCAGAGAACATTGAGCAGTTCACAACACAACAAGCGATATGTAATTTAATAGCGACGCGTAGCGGAGTCCGGCAATTTTACGAGTCTCGAAAACGTATTTTTGTACGAGTTGAACATAATATTTCTTTTCCAACCACTTCCAAATTGGTACCTCCAGTTTACCGATTCATCGGAGTCACTATCTGTTGACATGCAATGTCAATGTCAAATTACTTTTCGGTACTGTACAACTGTACAATAATTAGCGTTTTCTTTTGAAGATCGCCGAGCCCCAGGGTCTTTGAACAGTTTTGTGTATAAAAGTGTAAGATCACAATTCATTATTTAATGTATGAAGCTGGCATAAAATAACTGTATTGCTAAAAAAATTACGCGAGTAACATCCGTACACCTTACAGACTAATTAAGGGTCTTTGAACAGTTTTGTGTATAAAAGTGTAAGATCACAATTCTTTATTTAATGTGAAGCTGGCATAAAATAACTGTATTGCTAAAAAAATTACGCGAGTAACATCCGTACCGATATCTAATAATTACTATTAAATTACATTAAAATCGGTAGGCTACAGATGATAGTAAAATTTTACGTGGCATTATGCATAGTCATTATATTATTACTTCACATAAATGAAAAATATAACTCAGTTAGACATTTATAATAGGAAGGACTTTTTTATTTCATTTTGATTTAAGTGGTTTTACTGCTACCATTTATTTATTTATTTACTTTTTATAATGTTACTGTTGCTTCCCAATATAGTTTTATTAAATATAAACCACAAAAATGTTTTCATTATGTGTTAAATATACTTTTGAAATAATATACAATAAGTTTTTTCGAAATTGGGAAACAATTGTTTTTATTAGCATTTTAGTTATTCACGTCACACCGTTTCTGAATTATTCGGTTAATGAATTTTTAGTTCACGTAATGAACACTGAAAAATACATAGTTGTACCAAAAAATAATTTTTGTACAAGAAACAAATATTTGCATGTAGAATAATGTTGGTTAGTGCGAAGTTGAATTTAGAGATTGATCAGCTGTGGATCAATAAATTTGCCAAGTTATAGTTCCCAAAATATTTCTCTTAATGCGCGTGCGTAACATTTTCTATATATGTGGATAATGTCATTATATATTGTCAAAACTGAATTTGCATTAGTGATTTGTGAACGATTTTGACTATGGACAAAGATAAACTTGTATTAAGAGCTTATTAATATAACATAACTTATCTATTAATTAATATAACATTATGTCATATTCAAACATTTTTCGATGGTCTGATGAGCATGTCCAGAATTCGTTTGCCGCGATATGATAGCCTGGACTATGGATTTGCCGCAGTAATAGCGGCCCAAGGTAAAAGTTGGTTAACATTGGGCGGTATACGAATCTCTGCAGCCAATTGTTACAATACAGTCTATAAATGCTTCCATGCATTTCGCGGTGTTCAAAATTGTTGTCGAATTACCGGAATTGCTGCATCTCAATCTATAAATTGGGCTTTAAGATTACTAACTAAAATTTGTATTTCCAAAATTAATTTTTGAATATTATTCAAACTCAAATTTGGATATTATTCTTTTTTTTTTGTTAAATTTAAACAATTTAGATTGAGGTTAATGCTCTATATATGTAATTTTTAAGAAAACAATATTTTTCATAGAAAGTATAAATCATTCACGTTTATTAGTTGTGATTTATTTATTACATGTCCCCTAACTAATTAGGTTTCCATCATACTACCACTAAATAGTGGTTAGGATTTACCATCGCAAGTCGTTCAGCAGTCGTGCAGCATAATTGCGTTCTACTGAATAATAATATGCCGCTCCCTCTCCAACTCAAGTCTAAGACTTTCCGGTTAATCCTTGTGATTAGAATGCGGGTAGAAATATTATTATTATTATTATTATTGTTTGCAACATGATCTTACTAGGTTTGAGTTTCTAATCTAATCAATTTCCAACAGAGTCCAAAAATGAACCCATTAAAATTTTTAGTAACGAGCCTAGTGTCACAACGCCAGCAAATAGTGTAAAATCTGTATTTCACGTTCCAAATAACTTTTCTACTTGATATAAATATCTGACCCTAATTTAACATAACCCTGTATAACTTCAATTTTGCTTAGAAAGTGAAATAAATTCAGATCAAAAAATGTATTACAACTTTATTATATTGAAATATATAGCCATTTTCGAGATATTAATTCATTTTCAAATTTATTGAGCAAAATCCGTTATTAAATTAATCGTGTTGGCTCTCTACCACAAAATAATCATAAGTTTAACTTTGCGGCACAGTTAGGCAAGGACTGGGGGTATCTCACCCCTTAGTACAAGGTGGACTAGAAATAACTTCTTTAAATGACTTATAAAAGTGATGAAAAGTCAATTTTCCTATACATATTCCGCTATTCATCTATGTATACTGTACCTATACCTAACTAACAGCGTTTTCGATTCATAAAGTTTACTTATAAATTTGCTCGAGAAATACATATTAGGCATTGTTCTTTATAGCGGATAGGCCATGAACATTTTGTCTTCGCAGAAATGTCATTTATTCACTTGCACTCTTGCTTATTTTTGATTTTCTATAGTAATTGAGAGTAACAACATTTTGCGTAGCTTTCGTTATAATACCGATCTTTCCAATTCATTGGAATCATCGTGGGCTTTAACATTTCAATGAATATTATTTTCTCAAGGCAGTCTTTGGCAGATATTATTGCGAGTGGAATGAATTGAATTGAAAAGATAGCAAGATACTTTAACAAAATACGCTTTTAATTGAAATACCAAGTTTGAAATTATCTTGTGGGGTTGAATTTTAAATTGATAAGCTGAACGTACACAACCTACGATTCAACCCTTTTTATTTTATTATTTATTTTGTATTAAACGTGGTAAATAATTTGCAGTATTATTTTCTGTGTTAATTAAATAAAAAAAAAATCGTAATGGCAGGTACTTTTGATCCGAAGGTTTAGTTAACCAATCTAAAAATTAACCAAGCACTCCATCTGTTAGCCAAACAGAGTTGTATAACAAAAACAGAAATGCTAGAAAGAATTGTTATTAATATTTCAGTGAAAAAATAATGTTACTTAAATACACTCGTGGAAATTGGAAACGACTCACCTAAAACTATAGTCATTTTTGTGTGGTTATATTTTCTAAACGCTTTTATCAATTTGACGAATTTTTCATTATTTTTTTTTATTTTAAAATTTTGTTTTTATTTCATTAAGCCATTATTGGACTCTAATGTAGGGTAAGTCAATTGTCATATAACACGATTAAAGAATATCTACAGGATGACGTGTAAGAACGTGTTTTTTTTACCAAAATATAAGCAGATATCTGGGATGCACGCAAAGAGGGGAAATAATTTTTATTGTATCAGAAGATAGTTTTATTTTTGCTAAAAAAAATGTTTTTTGAAAATCCTTTCTACCTAGATTGTTTTCCAAATTATAGCAGTTTTTGTAAACCATTGCATTTGTGACTGATCACAGGTGCCGATTTTTTTAAATAAAACTTTGAAATGAAAATCGATCCTGTCACCTATCAGGATGATGTTATGAAATTATAAGAGTTCGTCGAGGCCCCACCAGATATTCCTATTTGCCTAGAGTCCTATTTTTGTTTTTTGTAACATTTCTATTTCATGTTTTTTTGATTTTATTAATAAATAAGAACTTCAATTTTGTATTTGATTTTATAATTATAATCAGATTATTGCTAGGTGACAAGTGACAGGATCGATTTTCATTTCAAAGCCAAGTTATTTTATTTTAAAAAATCGGCACATGTGATCAGTCACAAATGCAATGGTTTACAAAAACCGCTATAATTTGGAAAACAATCTAGATAGAAAGGATTTTCAAAAAACATTTTTTTTAGCACAAATAAAACTATCTTTTGACACAATAAAATTTATTTCCCCACTTTACATGCATCCCAGATACTTGCTTATATTTTGGTAAAAAAACGCGTTCCTACAGATCATCCTGTACATATTCTATAACAGTGTTATATGACAACTGACCTACCCTACATTACGGCCCAAGCTTGGCTTAATGAAAAAAAAAAAAATGATCAAATTGATAAAACCGTTTAGAAAATATAACCCTACAAAAATGACTAGTTTTAGGTGAGTCGTTTTCAATGTCCACGAGTGTATTTTGATTCTCAAAATTCAATAATTTTCATTCCTATAATTTTTTCATAATATTTCAAGGTGGTAATTCACTGTTGGCTTTGGGAAAGTGTAACACAAAATAATAAGAATGTGTTATTTTCTAGGACACCCTGCAAAAACTTGGAATAGCATATTTAGGAGATACATATATAAATGACTTTGTGTATTCATTCTGTGGCAAATATCCAGGCATTATGTTATGCCAGGGAATGACCAGCGCTATAACTGGTATAGCCCCCGAACAAACGAGAGCAGTAAGTACTAGCGGTTAATTTGAATTATATCTATACCGGGTCACCACGGATTATACGCTTTTTGCGTGCCATTTGGTTACCACTAAAGACAGAAACTGGAAATTTGGAGTGAATAAATTGCTTATAGAGTATTTTTATGTGTATTTTTTAGTAAAAACTGAATTGTATGAAACTTTTCCTGGAAGTGGTTCAAACTTTTGTATTTTGTACAGAAATCTGTTTATTCACGCTCGTCACGACGTGTCGCATCGCTCGGCAAACTCGCTCGGTCCCGTCGATTTTCTTTTATTTTCTACCTTAATTTACATATATATATATATACAGAGTGAGTTTTATGTATGGAACGCCTCAATTATCTCGGAAACGGCTTGCCCGATTTTTATGAATTTTGGTTTATAAGGGTTTTGTAATATGGCCGATATTATTGTGGCATTTACATTGTTGTCAGATCTTTCGTTTTTCCGGAAATATACTGAAATTTGTTATTTCAAATGGATCACCCTATATATTTTTTTGTTTTTGAAATCTCTAAGAAATTTAGAATATTTTTCATGTAATGTTCCCTATACCTAATTGCCATAATTTCGGAGTTACAGCTACATTTGCAATATCTCCGCCGAAGTTAAAATATTACATCAGGGCGGCTATGTCTGCGACAAAAACAATTTTGACGTTTTAATAAACTATTATTGTTGGTGTTTTCCGATGAGGCCACTTTTTGTATTGATGGAAACGTAAATCGGCATAATTGCAGATACTGGTCACGTAACAATCCTCGTTGGATGAGAGAATCCCACACCCAATTTCCACAAAAGATTAATGTATGGGCTGGAATAATAGGCGACAAAATAATTGGTCCTTTTTTCATTGAAGGAAACTTAAATGGTCCGGCGTATTTAAATTTATTACAGAATAATATTATACCTGAGTTGGCTCGGTTATTTCCAAATCTAAGTAAGTATTCTCAATTGCCTGTTAATTTAGAAATTTTATTATTTGAAACTTTCAGACAATAACAATGTCCCAAATAACAATATTTGGGTGCAACAAGATGGAGCTCCACCTCACTATGCGCGTGACGTGAGGCAATACCTAAACGATGTGTTTCCCAGAAGATCGATTGGAAGGCGTGGTTTTATCGAATGGCCCCCGCGATCACCCGACATGAATCCTTTAGACTATTTCCTGTGGGGTCGCTTAAAAAATATTGTTTATAAAACCAAACCTGCCAATATTCAGGAATTAAAAGATAGGATTACCACAGAGATAAGAAGAATTGAACAGTCAGGAATGTTACAAAATGTACTGCAAAGTTTTAAACATCGCATGGCTTCTTGTATGGAAGTAAACGGACAACATTTTGAGCATCAGCTGTAACCGCCTTTACTTTATGTTTTCAAAAGATCCTATGGGATTTCTATTAGGATATAAATTATTAAAGATATTACACGTTTCCTGTTGACTTCTACGCACATCACCATATCCTAATATCATTAAAATCTCAATTCATTCTTTCTCAGATAAACGGTCCATTGTAACTTTCAATAAACACCAACAATAATAGTTTATTAAAACGTCAAAATTGTTTTTGTCGCAGACATAGCCGCCCTAATGTAATATTTTAACTTCGGCGGAGATATTGCAAATGTAGCTGTAACTCCGAAATTATGGCAATTAGGTATAGAGAACATTACATGAAAAATATTCTAAATTTCTTAGAGATTTCAAAAACAAAAAAATATATAGGGTGATCCATTTGAAATAACAAATTTCAGTATATTTCCGGAAAAACGAAAGATCTGACAACAATGAAAATGCCACAATAATATCGGCCATATTACAAAACCCTTATAAACCAAAATTCTTAAAAATCGGGCAAGCCGTTTCCGAGATAATTGAGGCGTTCCATACATAAAACTCACTCTGTATATATAATTTTTTACAGTTTACATCTACTTCGATATAAACTTTAATATTTTAAATGGAGCACACTGTATTTTTTACATATTTTAAAAGAACCCTTTTTTACGAACACAGTGATGTACTATTTGATGGGTCTATCTGTAATAATTAGGAAGATATTTTCAAAAACGTGTGCCATAAGAGCAATGTGCTAGGAAGAGAATATCGATTGGTTACTAGGCATAATCTTTCTGCTACACATCGCTCTTTATTTGATACATTTTTTTGAGCATATCTCTATTTATTATAGATTAACCTATCAAATAATATATCACTGTATTCGCAAAAGGGAGTTCTGTAAAAATATGTGTAAAATACAGAGTACAGAGTAAAAATACATGGAATGTACACTAAGAGGAGCAAGAACTGCGAAATATTTGTCAATCTACATATTCAATCAAATACATGAATTAAGAGATATAGTATTAAAGAAAATATAACATAGATAGATAGGCCTTTCGGTTATTTTAGTGTGGGTCTATTTCCTAGACTAAAACCAATCACCGACGCCAGGAGACGAGCAACTCCAAACCTGGAAATTTTGTCTAACCCCCACTTTTACTTGCCTATCATTTCATAGACAAGGGATCTCCGGTTTTACATCCTATCAAAGGGATGGTACGTCTTTCTACACAAATCTTATTCATATATAAACAGGTAAATAAGCCACGATATATGGAAATGAAGAGGCTGATGCACCGGCAAGACGATGCTCAAGTATTCAGTTTACAGAGTCCGAACAAGTGATCGAGCTTCAACCCAGTTATGTAGCGAGGTCCATTAAAAACTGGATCAGAAAGAGATCTGAGGAAGAATAGTCGAACGGCACTGAGCTGCGACAAGCCAGGCTTTTAATTGAAGGGACTTGGACGAACGCAACTAGATCAATACTTACTATACTAAGTCGTAACAGTATAAGGATTGACATAGGATATAGGACTATTGACAGGTCATGGACATCTCATCAACATCTAAATACTATTGGCCTTAGTGACACTAAAAGATGCAAGTTTTCCGGACACGAGGGGGAGGACTCCATACACTGTCTCTGTCGTCGTGTCAGCCTCCTGGTCAAGGTATACAAGCATCTAGGTACAGCGTTTCTCCTGCTCCAGAATATTATAGAGCTTCCAGTAGAACCAGGATCTGTAGTGTATCGTGCAGTAGAACTCGTGTTGGCCTATGCGCATAGCACGGGTCTCTTCCAATAACTCTCGACTAGCAACAGGCATAATGGGTCGAAAGGCCTGAGTGCTGCGAGTAACCGCGCCGCTTTCCATCAACAACAAGCTACGACAAAGTTATTTATCATGATGCATTACGAGTCACTTTTATAAAATTGAATATTAGACGGCATTTTTCAGTTATGGAATATAATTTTTTCAAAATAGGGTATTTCTCTTAATTACACATTTTTAGTGTAATATTAACTTATTCAAATTTACCACTAAAATTAACTAAGGAAGGATATAATATCGGGATAACTAAAATGTATGATCCCTATAGTTTATTTACTTACTCTAAATATCAAGTTTTTGTCTTAAGAGAAAAAAAAATTTTATCGTGTATATAATAAATTCGTGACCACCCAGTATATTTGAATCTGAAAAGTACCTACATAAAAATATTGTTTAATCGAGAGACGAGCAGGAGGAAATGGAGCAAATAAGCACGAATTAATTAGGATCAAATCAAATCACGGTTGTTACGCTTTGTTTGTCCTACATTTTGAGATATTGTAGATATATCAAAGGCTCGTAGTTGCTGTATTTCCACTGTACTGATATTAAAATAATGGTAAATTTTACAGATCCAAAGTTAATTGCAAAAGCAATGATGTGGTTCGTTATTTCGTATTCGAAACATAATGACTAGTTGAACTGTGGTTGCTGGCGACGCTAGGATTCTACATTCTGTAGAAAGATTGAAATTTTATGAAATCTTTAAGAATTTCACACATAATTAAACTAATAACACAAAAATAAATATTTCTCATTTAGTATTAGCGAAAACATATTTTCACCTATGCAGGAGCTATTAGAACATATTTATGGGATACCTTCAACCAGAAGAATACGTGTCAGGAGATTTTTCAAAATTTCATAAAATTGTTAGATATGATTTAAACTATTTTCATTCTAATTTGTAGAGGTCATGATAGAAACCACGCGGCTGGAAAGTACAAATATGAATTTAAGCAATAGCCCTTCGACGATTACACGTTGTGACATGCATAGTCGCCTATCTTCGTAATTCAAGTAAAACATAAGCAATGCTATTAGGAAAGAAAATGTATAAGTGAAAAAACTATTGATACGCAAACTATCATCGGGGGAGTCAAGAACTATTTGAATACACACCACAGCGCCATTCATTCATTAAAAAACTAGGTCAATAATAAACATTATTGACACCGAAAAGTCTTTGTAAATAATGAAAAACATCAACATCTGTGTGTGCTATACGTGTTTGACGGTATCTCAAAATAGGAAAGCTTAACATGTTGTCTTAAATGCAGAAAAGAATATTATCTGATTCTCGTATCATCTACTAGTAGATAGTCATTTTAATTCCCTATACTAGACTAAGCATAAAAAATAACTGACAATGGGCTGCATTTTATTTGAATACCTCATCACATCACATGTGCATATTCGCATTGGTTTGATGCAATTCACTTGAAAGGTAAAACATTCAATTGTGCAAATACGTGTCCAGACACCAGAAAAAATGATTTTAACTATAAAATTGAAAAAAAAAATCATAACTTGCCTATTTTTGTGGATTCCAGCCAAATACTTTCAGATTAGTACTCATGACAACTACTAGATATTATTAGTGGTGAGAAACACACCGTAGTGCCCTCTTTGGGTCTTTGCTACTATCTGTCTGACAATTAATGTCAAATTGACAGACAGATAACGACCTGCTTTTCCGCAGGTGCCATTACAGCAGTGACCTCTATTGTCTTTAAGGAACAATGCTACTTATTTATTTGAAGGAGATGCCGAAAACAACTACTCCACGGACAATGTACCCCGACTGGCATTGCATCTGCATCTCCATAGGAGTTACCACATCGTTCATCGAGACCAACTAGCAGACACTGGCCGGTTTCGCGCTTATTTTGCGCTCATCAGAGTGCCATAGGTAGTGGACTCGATGAACGATGGTACGACTTGATTGCCTAATGAGCACCGTGAATGTTAGTAGTGGCGAGAAACACACCGTAGTGTCCTCTTTGTTTTCAGCATGTCCTTCAAACAACTACTATTATTTTCCTTACAAATATATTCCATACCAAAAAATGCACCTAGAGTTTAAATCGTGAAATACCTATTATAACCCTATACATATATTTGTTTTAGGATATATTTGCAGCGTTTGCAAAATTTTTCCCTACTGGAATATCTCTGAAGGTAGTAAAACATTATACACAGTTGGTAATGAATGGAGGGAGCTTTGAATATTATGATTATAAATTCGGTAATAACATTGTATATAAAACTACTACGCCTCCTATATACAATGTTGCGAATATTAAGATACCTGTACATTTATTTGTTGGAACTCAAGACGTTCTTGCCTCTGTAAGAGTAAGTATTACATTTTTCTAATGTAGACACTAGATATACGTGTCCCACATAAGAATGAATTGCATGGGGTCTCATAGATACATCAAGATACATTAATAAGAGACATAAAT
The DNA here is from genome assembly GCA_963924545.1 of Pogonocherus hispidulus. NCBI lineage: Eukaryota > Metazoa > Arthropoda > Insecta > Coleoptera > Cerambycidae > Pogonocherus > Pogonocherus hispidulus. The sequence goes on from OZ004696.1 coordinate 20,991,492, forward strand.
TCGCTTAAATAGGGAAAAAGTTGCGTAATTAGAGGAATAGTAAAATAGCGTAAACATATCTTAAACATGGTTTTTCGTTTTTGAGTTATTTTGAAAAAAGTGATTTTTTCGATTTTCGAAATCTAATCGCGAAAACTAAACTTAATTAATCGCGTTGTGTGAACATGGGCGAATTTGGGATGGAAATATCATCCATAATCCGCATAAAAAATTCAGGGCCGTATTTAAAAAAACTAGTTGATGATGGTTCCGCGAAGATGAAACGTTGATAAAGAGATAAAAATTAATAATATCTCATTATAGCCCATTAAAAGTTGCAATGAGCAAGTGTTATTAATTTTCCTATATCTAGAAAAATAAGACCACGAAACATAAAAACGAAAATCAAAAAAATCACTTTTTCCAAAATAACTCAAAAACGAAAAACAATTTTTAAGACCTGTTTACGTTATTTTAATCTTCCTCTAGTTACACAACTTTTTCCCTATTTAAGCGAATTTGAATCTCTTATAGTTTCCGAGATCCCATTCAGTTCATTCTTATGGAGACACGTTGTTATGAAGTATGTTTTTCGTCAATGCGTTGGGTACTTAAGATATATTATTCTCCTTATAGGTATTAAAAACTTTTTTCCCTTAAAACTTTTCTCTTTGATTTTAGGATGTCGATATCTTATACGCGAAATTAAATTCGCCGGAAAGTAAAACAAGAGCTTCGAAGTATTTTTTCAATTTCGCACATAATGACTTTTTCATGGGAGCAGATTTGAACGATTTTTATAAAGTTTTGTCAGATGTTATGAAAAATAAAATTGGAAGTAAATAAAATTTAATAAATTCGTGGATTTTCTTTCACCCGAATTCCCGTCAGCATTACTGGATAAATATTGCACGATCCTAATTAATTTTCGAGTTTTATTAATTAATTAATATTGAACTAAAAATTAAATCTATGAATTCTTTTATCCTACCTTATTTATATTTATACCTGTTTTAACAAATAATCTTATTATTATTGTTAATACTAATATTTCTATATTTTATTCTCATCATAATGATGAGTTCGAGAGGTGGAGATTTTTGTGGGAGAGGGAGCGGTATATTATTATTTTGTGGACAGAGTGAACCCATGAATTTAATTATAAATGAATCACCTAAATCTATTAACACTGACGAAGTTTCCTCATAGCACCAAAACACTATTGCACTGGACGCGCGCTTCGCCTACCTAGTTGGCATCATCTAGAGATGATTAAAACTAAACCTATGCTAACATTGCCTATTTATACCTGCACTGTTTCTACGGTCCAGTGAACCGTCGAGACAGGTCAGTCAACCATCGCGATTAATCAGTGAACCGCCGATCAGTCGCGATGGTTCATTGAGCTGTCTCGACGGTTCACTGAACCGTAGAAACAGTGGAGGTATAAATAGGATACAATGTTAGCATAGGTTTAGTTTTAATCATCTCCAAATGATGCCAACTTGATTGGCGAAACGCGCGTGGAGTGCAGTAGTGTTTTGGTGCGTGGAAAACTGCGTCTGTGTTGTATTCACACCAAAGGTTTTAAGACTAAATCTATTAATTTTTTAGGTTGTGTAATTACTATAAACTATTTTATAAAACAATGTATCATATTTTAAGTGAATAAAACTCCTGTAAGGATTATATGAAGTTTTTCTGTATAATTAAAAAATTACTTGTACTCATGGACTCTAAATGGGGGCCCATGGACACTTAATGTATATCTCTTCTCAAAACACAAAGATGTCTGATGTCAATATCCGCTTTTGGTAGCGACAGTGACAGCTACACTAGTGCCCTCTATTGGTCTACAGACTGTCTTAGTTCAGAGATACTATTTCAGTATTCCAGGCCTGTCATCCCAATGGACCAAATTATTTACTGAAACACTCCGATCAATATTGCATTAAATTCTAATTCTAGAAAGAAGTATCATATATCATTCTTCAATATCAGTTACCAAACAAAGATATTTTACGACAGATTCTCATCAGCATGTCATAGATGGAGAATTCGAGAATAGTGCCTTTCGCCACTACTGACGTATGGTTGTTCCTATTATTAGTCGAATACTTCACCTATGGCATGCTAATGAAAACTAAGTTCGAAATTGTTTTATGTCTGATGGTATGGCTAATTAATTATGTGACTACGTTAATGCCGATGCAGGAATTTGCTCGCAAAGTAGTTGTTTCCAATATTTATTTTCAAACTGATCAAGTATGTAGGTATTTAATGAATCAAAATATGCACAAATTATGAATTTTAGTTCTGAAAATGATTTTATACGTGTTGATGGTGAAATGATGAAAGAACCAAGCTATTTCTCTATGGAAATGAAAGACCACTTGATTTTAACAGTTCCGATAGTTAGTGACATTTTGTTCGCAGGAAAGACAAACTACACAAGAGCACGTCCTTATCAGAAAAATAATGACGTGTTGAAATTGCTTTTTCCTTATAAATTTTTGTTCCATCATTTATATACAAATGTTGCAAAGGTATAATAAAATTATTGAATGTGCAAAAATATTGTACAATATAAAAAAATAGAAAAGACGGGTTATTAAATTGTACCAAAGTCGACGATCAGACAGTGGACACAATTTAATAGATAACATAAGACTACAAAAAACCATGGCGATTTACACATGTAATTCTATTAAGATGCAATATAAAGTTATTGCATTTCCGATCAATTTTATTGGCCCCAAAATGTATTCCAAATACGGAAAATGTATTCCTGTGCAAAGACGATTTACGGAAAACTCTAACACGCCTACATTTATGTATATAAGCTTAAATGCTTAGGTCAAAATCTACCTTTAGATTCATTTTCTACTCATATCTGGTGGAATCGTACTTTTCAATTTTTTACGACATGACGCATTGTGTCTCATTTTGTCCTGGAGTTCATCGCTGAAAAGAAGAGAGTAAGACTTAAAAAAAACAAGGAATGGAAAGACAACATTTCTGATGGCTGATGTGCAGTATACAGAGATATCGAGGGACGCTCATTATCTGGTCATCATGACAAGTTAAGAGTAAAGGTAACTGCTTGCATTAGATTGGAACCGGAACATTTCTGGCCAGCTTGCTTTGAGTCTAGTCAATATGTCAGTCAGTCATAGTTAAATGATGGAAATGAGCTCCTTGGAGGCAAGGCCCGAAGATCGTAAGTAAAGTGTGTATTAAAAAAAGAAAACGAACGATGCATGAGTGGGAACCGAGATCAATAGCTTTGTTCGGGTTCTCTAATGTATGAAGGTTCAGAACTTGCGCAGAACTGTTAACGCATTAGCAAAAATCCAGAACTGTTCAGTACTGGGTCTGGATTCTACAAAAACCAAAACACGCTTATGCGAGTGTAACGTAGGCACTTTATTCAGTGGCGGCTTCTCCTTAAGGCTGCTTGGCCGCGCGCCCCTCCTCCAAAAATACCAAAGAAATGCTTATTATTATCATTATTATACATTAAATGCAAATGTTAAAACATGTTTATTGTGGTACAAAACTATTATTAGGAAGGGCTCGAGCGCTTAAGCTATCGTAGGTATTCATAATGCCACAGTCCCCATTACTGGATCACCACAGCACACTGCGCAATGAGCAAAGCATGACAGCTTCTAGGCCGCATATTGAGTCGCGGCTCAGGTAACTATGGCAACCGACCCGATCTACTTTTCGACTAGACTCGTTAGACATTTTCCATATGCTTTTATGCAGATTTGGCCGCAATTATTTCGCGGCCCTACTCGAACATTATTAAACATTATAACATATTTTTAACACATTACATATTTTTAACATTATTAAAACACTTATTTAATTTTTGTGAAAAGACATTTTTATATATTACTTAACATGAATACTGTATCATTAGAGCTAATTTTGCAAATCTTCCACTGGAAGATAAAGTACAAATAAAAGAATTGGGCGTTGCCTGCCCAATAAATAATTTGGATGAAAAAGCTATGGAAAAATTTATTTCTATGAAAGACGGTAGAGCTGATTTCAATTTTAGAAAGTGAGTGTAGGTACCCGTGTATAAATAACTGTATGAAGTTTGTTTACCTACATAATAATTTAATATGTCGTTTGATCACTATAAATTGAATAACTAAAATACTTTTGAGTTGGTGATTGTGCCATATCGTTTTTAATTAATGGATATCTAAAAACTAATAATAGTTATGTTCTGCTTCTTGAATTCTCGTTGACAGCGTTTTGAAGGTAACGTATATGTAAATTTTTGATATCCAAATATTCATTACGTATTTAAATATTGTTTTAAACAATTTTTGTCGAGATTTCCGTACGATTAAAAAGGAGGATATTTGTGTAACGGAAGTTATTTTTTCAAGCAAATATTTTTGCCCTGCGAATTTCTAATAATTTATAATTTTAAGGGGTTTGACCTTGAAATATGCAACATTTTCGCCTGCGGCGCATTTCTTCATTTCTGCGCCAGCCGCCACTAAATTTATTGGAGTAGTAATAAATTAAGCAGATCACAGATCACACCCGAAGATATCGATCGACTTTTGGGGGTTATTTTTCATAAACCGCAAATTCTTCATGTTAAAAATGAAAATTTTTTTGAAAATAAAATGAATTTGTTAAGTGAGAAAGGGTTTCAAGGAACACTTTCTGTAGGTAATGCAAATAGTATTTTTAGTGATGTAAAATTCCGCTAAATTATTTCTAAGTTAGGTAAATATGAGGTAAATCATAGTTATTTACCGGTAATTTTCACGTGAATATAATCTAGCGAACGGCGGTGGAGTAACAGAGTGTGGCTGTTAGCTGCGTTGATCCAAAAATAACTAATTTAACGATATTAGCTATCATATTATATATACTCATATCTTGTGTCTTTATTACTAAATTAAACAACTTTTTATTTGGAGCTCTGTATACTTGGTTTGGATATTACATTTACACATATGTATTATACATGAGAATTTATCTTATTTTTATGTTTCTATGCCCAGTACAATTATTAAATAACAAAACGAATTTACTTTAAAATGGAGACAACAGGAAACGGTTTTAAGCTAAATGATTTCAGTTAATCGATTACCTTTCAACCTTTTACGTTTAGAACGTATGGTATACAACTTATTTATCTGTATATAATAAATAAAAGCTCTTTTATGCTTTATCGTTGCGCATAATCGTTATTATGTGGCGTTGACGATGTACATGTAGGGGTGAGAGTCATTCAAAAGAGAATATATATTTAGGACCCCTTGAACTGAAACATGGATAGTGTAAAAAATATCGCTTTATAAATTGTTACGAAGGAAGTAGGTCATTTTTTATACACCAAAAGAGGCAGTTACGAAAATAGAAAGTATATTATGCGTAGGCCAAAAATGTCCAAGTTAATAGTTGAATCAACAATTGTTGTTTCTATTCTTTGTAGAAAATGAAAATCTAATGGAAGCGTCATTACAAAGAAATCTGGTACTTACAAAATATACAGTGAACGTTGTACTTCTTCTCACTTTTTATTATTTCAATTTACATTCGGTTAAATAACTATAAAATATATAAATAGTTTTGAAAAAATGTATCAAGGGAGTTTAAATTATTTTTCTAAAAAGTGGTCAATGGTGTATATTATATGAAATATTGTATTTGGATTATTGAATGTTTGGATTTGGAACTATAATTACAAGAACAAAGCATGTTTATTATTGCACCATATTTATCTATAAATACTAATTTTAATTGTAAACACGCCCTATATGAACTCAACATATTGAATTGAAGTTGATTTTAAAAATATTTATACCTTGAATTTACATGAAATTGCATTCCAAAGCAAATTGTTTTTGAGATATGGGCTGTTATTTATTTATTTAGGTATAAGTATTTAGACATATAAACGTAAAAACAAATAATAAAAGGTAATAGCAAAAAAATAAAGGTAAAGTCATAAAACAAAGATTGTTCAAGTAATGTATGTTGAATTATGCATAGATTAGGTTAGGATGTAGATTATGCGAATTCCGAATATCAATTTCTTCCTATCTGCCTTAAGCTGTCATTCTGAATTATAAAAAGTAATGTTGCAGACCCTGTATATGAAACCGTAGTATTGTAATTTCCAAGCCAGCCATTATAGTAGCTACCCACTTTGGCTGTCATAACCGCCCAAATAAATTGTTTACGTTATAAATCTGTATTTTCTTCTTTGAGGAAAATATAACATACACGTTTTATTCAGGGTTTACCTAAGTGACTTTTTGTAGCGTGTCTGATGTTGCCGGACTCACATCGATCGGCCGGAGGCAATCCTAATACATATTATATACTCGCCACAAAAAGTATCACTTTTACTTCTAATAACTTAGTGAAGGTGTACTACTCCTATTTTATAACTTTAAGTGCGCAGTATCTCAAAAACTTTGTTCAGGCAATAAGTGTCTGTACACTTTTCGATTCATTTCCTTGTCAGGGCATTAACAGATAATAGACATTACTGGTTATGTGTAATGTGTGACTGTGAATGTGATTTTGTAAAGATTGGGAATTTACTGAAAACTAACGAAATTAGGGGTGGAAAATTATATAGGGTGATATTCAAACGAGGCTGGGGTGGAAAATTATAATTAAATCAAAAAACTTTATTATTTTGACTGAACTGAAATTATTTGAACTGAAATTATTTTAGATCATATAGGGTGAGTAAAAAAAGTTACTCATCCATCATATACAGGGTGTCTTACTGGTGAGTGGAAGTATGCGGAATGATTTAATGTTCTTTTTACACTGTTGCCAGATTGATACCACCTGCAGTTTTTTAAATGTAACCCTATGTTTATTTAGTATCTTTCTATGTATCTTTCATTTAGTTTTTGAAAACAGTCAGCGAAAATAATATTAGCTCCTTTGAAACAAATATTGTTTTAAGTACCTACCCATAAGTAATAAATTCACAGATTTCGTAATAATAAGAATAATAATAATAATAATAATAATAATAATAATAATAATATCTCTACCTCTCATTCTAATCACAAGGATTAGCCCGAAAGTTGGAGACTTGTGTGGGAGAGGGGCGGCATATTATTATTTCGCGGGCCGCATTTGTGCCTCAGGAACGACTTACGTTGGTAGGCCCTAACCACCATTCAGTGCTGGAATGAGGGAAACCTGGAAAACCTCATTAGTTAGGGGGACAAGTCAAACATCAACTGATTTTAATCTCTCACATTAACACCAAGTTGACATTCTTCCCATCCTAGGCCATCGCCAGGATGGTTGCCAAGCCATCCCTGCAAATAAGCCTTGATCTACCAGTAAACAATTTAATGAAAAATTGTTTGGTGGAATGGGAATTAGAACCCACGACCTCTGGGTTGAGCGATCGAGACGCTAAACCCTGAGCCACCGGCTCGCTTATATATATGCTTGAAAAGATTTATTTTTATAGTGTATACAAATTTAAACTGGTCAACTTTAATAAATAACTTATAGTTACTAACTTGAAGTTATTTTTATTACATACCTTTAGTAAATAACCCAAAATTTAATATGAACTGGAAATTTTATGTAAACCTGGAAAACCTCATTAGTTAGGGGGACAAGTCAAACATCAACTGATTTTAATCTCTCACATTAACACCAAGTTAACATTCTTCCCATCCTAGGCCATTGCCAGGATGGTTGCCAAGCCATCCCTGCGAATAAGCCTTGATCTACGAGTAAACAATTTAATGAAAAATTGTTGGTGGAATGGGAATTAGAACCCACGACCTCTGGCTTGAGCGATCGAGACGCTAAGCTCTGAGCCACCGGCTCGATAATCCTTGCAACCATCGGAGACACTGGAAATGATAACACCATATGAAACGTAATTATAAGCGCGCCGATTGTCCTATCAAATGAGACGCTACTCCAAAGCGAGTACGGTATTATAACTGAACACTTCCCACTATCCACGTCGCTCGCCGGTCGAGCGCTGCGCTATCTATATTAGTGGAGTAAAATCACCAGTCTAACTGAGCGCTTCGTAATACTTCACCCTGATAAACGCGAGCGCTTTTTAAAATTTCGATAATTCGAAAACGGTTATAGATATCAACTCAAACTTTTTTTAAAAAATTTTCAATATGTAGGCTATATTCCATTCGCTGCATATACCGGGATATCAAAAATTATCTTGGTCAAGGGTGGTTGTGGAATGTAAAATGTGTGTCTTACTTTAAATTTTTGAATATGTTTTGTTGTGCCAGAATCTGTCAAGTCATTGTGCTGAAATTTTCTAATCCAGTTTTTGAATCATGCCTCTTACCACACAGCACAAAATTTTCATGATTGAAGCCTATTTTCGAACGGGTGCGCTAGTTAATGGAAATTGGCAATACAGTCAACGTTTGTGTTGGACAATTTTCGAGAGCACTTCCCAAACGTGGCAATATTACCCGACAATTTTTATGCGTGCCTTACAAATTGTGTTGAAGTGTTTCGCGAAACTGGTTGTGTGACTCATAAAAAAGGTGCTGGTAGACCAAGAGTTCGTACAGAAGAACTTGTCAATGACGTTCGTCAACGTATGGAAGAGGAGCCTGCAAAACCTTTGAAACGTCTTTCTCAGGAAATTGGACTTTCTTATGGAACATGTCATAAGATTTTAAAGAAAGACTTGAACATGCATCTATATAAGATGCAAGCACATCAAGCTCTTCTGCCCGCAGACCACCCCAGACGCCTTGCATACTGCGATTGGTTTGTCAATAATTTAATGAATGACGATCTTCTGGACTTAACTTTTTTAACATCAATTCTCAAAATATGCGAATGTGGAGCAATGATAACCCTCATGTTTTTACTGAATCGCCACTACATGCTCAAAAAATTGGTGTTTGGATGGCAGTTTCTCGCAGAAGAATAATTGGGCCAATTTTTTTCGATTTCACCGTCAACGCAGAAATGTACAGACACAACTTTTTGGCTGAATTTGTGGAACAGTTAAAGTATGATGAACTTCGGTACGGTTATTTCCAGCATGACGGTGCAACAGCACATTACACGAGAAAATATTGCTTTCCTCCGCGAGTTTTTTGATGACCGGCTGATAAGTTTGCATACAGAAGTTGAGATCACCTTGTTTGACAATTATGGACTATTTTATATTTCCTTACTTAAAAAACAAGATTTTCGCAACTCCGGTAAATAATTTGCAAGAACTGCAACAAACAATTTTTCAGCAATGTACAACCATAACGCCAGAAATGCTGCACAACGCTTTTCACAGCATGAGGAGGCGCGTCAAGTTGTGCATCGAACAAAACGGGGGACATTTCCAACAATTACTGTAATTTAGTTTTTCTTGTTACTAAAACCGTTATTTCATAATTTGTAGTTCATTATTGTTTTACCACTGAAATAAATAGGTATGAAATTTGTAGGTTATTGATGATGTCAGTGTGATAGTGACATAATTATTTCAAATTTAAAGTAAGACACACGTTTTACATTCCACAACCACCCTTGACCAAGATAATTTTTGATATCCCGGTATATACAAATGTTGAGTATTTCACATAGCTAACCGCATATCAAAGTTTGTCGTGCATAATTTTAGAAGTCCTATCTTTATGTAGTTTTTTTGGTTATTTATAGGTGTATTATCAAAAAAATGTTTTTGAATTGTGCACATACGCTCTCTAAGGCGACAAAAAAAATTTCAGTAGTGAAAAAAAAGTTGTAGATCACATCATATATGTCCCAAAACATGCTCTACAAGATGGTATAGGTGTCATCTGCTTCACTGCATGTATTGCGTCACTCGATGGCGACACCGCTGTCTTTTGGCCTTGAAAACTCCTAACCGTCCACGAACACCCACGTTATATACGAACATAAACATTTCCAATGATAAAACGTGAAAAATAATGAGGAGAAAATTTAATATGCAACTCAGATTGCAAGTAGTGTTTACCAGTCTCAAACTCTATTCCCGTAAACCGTGCTCGACTAGTAAGTACCTACTACTTATTTCCCTTCAACCATGAATTACTATAAATGTAGGTAGGTGCACAGATAATGGAAAGCAACATAACATCTGTGAGTGAAATTTAATATTTATCGCATATAGAATATTTTATGTCACTGAATGTATACAACATTCAAAACCATCTATGATGGATTGAGCGTAAAGCCTTTCATATAATAGCTTTCATTCGAAAGTCCGGGTTTTTGTTAACGTTGAAGATCATTCATCATCTTCCCCTTTGACTTTGCTAGCGTAAATAAGACAATTCGTAAAAAAGAGCAGCAGATTGAAGTTACGCTTACTGTTTTTGTTGGAAGTGCTGTATACAAACACTTCGCAACTATACATTTAGTGCCATACCGAACTTCTACTTTCTAACTCATTATTTATTTAAAAAAATGTATGAATTCAGATATCACCTATTGTTTTTCTAAATTGTTTACCCAAAGTTTAAAAAAATGTAATGGTAGCTTTCTGGTTTGCGCTTTTCTACTGAAGTAATACCATAGAAGTTAATTAAACGTCATTCGTATATGTACTTCAACTACGCATTTGCAGTATAAGAGTCTATTTTGATAAAATATAGTTTCGTTTGAAGTGTACATTAATGATTTACACATGAAAATATGTAAAAACAAATTTAATTAAACCTGAAAGTCCCGCTTGAAGTATAATAATTTCCTCTTTTCATAGCAAAGCATTTGCAGGATTTCAAATAGATTATTACATAGAAGGAAAGAAAGTAATAATAATATATCTCTATTATCTCCATTCTCATCGTAATGAGCCCGAAAGTCAGAGACTTGTGTTTGAAAGGGAACGGCATATTATTTTCTTTTGCGGGACGAGAGTGCGCCCAGGAACAACTTACGATATTATAACTTTAACTGCCATTTAATACAATAATTAGAGGAACCTGAAAAACCTTATTAATTAAAAAATGTTTTAATTTACTTTTGTGGCTACTTTTTGGTTTAAACAGTTTTATGGTTTGACAAACATTAAAATGTTTTTAGAGGGGAAATTTTAAATCAATCGGAAAATATATAAAAAAGAAAGATGAATCAGTAGAAGTAAGAGTAACTAATAATTACTTGTTTTATTTATTTTTCTCTGAATATCTATATAAATTGGATCAGTTATCAATTTTCTTTGCCTTATACTTATCTACTTCAGAAAATAATTAAATTCTGTTCAGATTTATATTACTTAAATTATTCTACAGCTCTTCCGCAGATACGTGTGGATGTTTATTAAAGAGGAATGGGCTAACTAACTTCATTCTGCCCAAATTCAAGATTCAATTATTTTGTGCTTCTTCGTCAATAATTCCTTGTCGTATTCACTTAATAAAATTCTTATACATAATTCTGTAAGTCGTTATATAGAATAAATATATTAATATAGAAATAAATAGAGAATAAAAACAGTGGTAATTCACTATATTATCACTATAACGTGGGTTTTATTATACGAAACTCAAAATATCTCTCAATACAAACTACAAAACTATTCTATCATAATTTTATTAGATCTAAGTTAGAATTTGAGTTTCAGATTTGGGATCCTGGGACAGTAGAAAGTCTGTCTAAAAATATGGAAACTACAAAATAAATTTCTCTCTTACTTACATTATTAAAAATATAAAATATTTCCCAATTACCTCGAGTAAAATTTGATAAGAACATAATTTAATATTCTTAAGTTATCAGTAAGAAGAAAAATATCGAGTGTGTTATTTATTTCCTAGATGGTTTATCTTCGTTAGATATTTCCTCGCGACTAAACTACTATGTTCGCAAAGAGGCGACTCAGAGATATATTATTTTGGTACACTTACAGAACAAGGCCTAGAGAAAACTTACAAATTATCCGAATGTGTAACGTTGTAGGCATTATGTAGTAAACACCATGTAGTTTTAATGACCTTTAATAGATGTACACGTCACCCAAAAATTACCTAAACCTACGAAACGGGTTTCTAAGTTATCGCGGAAAATTGTTTTTTTTACAAAATAACACCCTGTAACTCGTCAGGCGTGGATCAGAGAATTTTTTTTTATAAGAATTTTATTCTTATTTTGGTCTGGCCTACCCACTGGTAAATTTTTGTACGCTCATACTGGGATACCCTGTATATAGACTGGTATTTGTAAGATACAGATATGAATTTATTCTTAAGGGTCCATTCACTGTAGACTTGACAGACATGAATTCTGGGTGGGGTTGAGAAGTTGGGTAGCCGATGTGTGAAGACTTACATATTTCCACTACCGAATTGTTTAGATTTACGAGGTGCACGTAAAGTCGAAGTAAAAAGGCAGATGGAAACAAAGTTAGCCCTCATTGCAAGGGTACCGGATTTGTCTTATAATTGCAACAAAATTTCTTTTTAATGTTATAAATTATATATCACCGGAAAGATCAAAAGATAAACTAGATCCCTATAGTAGCAAATTTTTGTTTAATACATGTATTTTAGAGAAAATAATTTTTGAAAATACACTATTTTAGTACAAGATTGTATGCTGGAATTTTAAAAATAAAAAGAATTAAAAAAAATTACTATTATAGGGATTTAGATTAAAGTCTTATCTTTCAATACTTTTTTAATAAAAGCCGCTATGTTTTATAGTCTTTTTTTTATAATTAGACACGAGATGAACGCCGATTTTGGGCTTATTTCGGACCAATGAATAGACTCTTATATTACCTAGTTGTGGTTCACTAATTTTCTTATACAAATCGATTATAATAGATTTCTTATACCAAGACCTTTTAGATAGAATAGAGAGACTTTTCTATTTCTATCTTTTAATATAATATACTTTTATTTTCAATAATTAGGATATAATATATCCTAATTTAATTTAGAGATTGCATTTCAACAGTGAAATTGATTGCCACTAATGAAATTTAATGGTTAATTTAGTTGTCACTCAAACTCAAGTATCAACTATGATAAAAGTATCTTATTATAATTCAGCATTTCAGATGAATTTTTAGTACATTAATTTTTAATACAAAATACCTACATACTCAGTGATAATTATTACTTTACAAAAGCTCTCAAAACACCTAATCAGAATAAGCGCCCAGTTCCAAGGCTTCAAAGAGAACTAAATGTGAATGCCAGCACAAGGCATTCCCGTTCCAGACAAGGTCTACAGTGACAAAAGCAGCCGCTAGACTTTGTAGAAATTTATATTGATTTAGAATTATAAAGCAGCTGCCACTTGTCCATTTAAATTTGTTATTTTCTGGCAGGAGTTGAGTACAATGTATACTATGTTTAACGAGTACCTATTTGTGCCAGGCGACCTAAGACTCCAGAACTTAACAATAATACTATTGTAGTTAGTGCAGTAGACAGTATCAAACTTTGTGCAAACTCAAACTTAACTGAATTTGCATTCTCGGAGGTAAATTTATCATTATCATACAAAGGATTATATCCTAATTATTTTATTTTGAGATTGAATTTGAACAATGAAATTAATTGACACTAATGAAATTTAATGGTTAATTTAGTAAGATAAATTATATATATAGATTATATATTAATATATTTTATATTTATATAAACAGCCTGTTTCGACCTAATAGGTCTCCTCAATCCCGTACAGGTCCAGGATGAAGACAACTAATAAGAGACAACCATCATGAATTCCGGTCTACTTCTAGCGGTAGGATACAAACACGCCATCTATGATGGGTAAGAGGAACAAAGGTCAGAGAATTTTTACGTGAATGAACTGTGATTACAGTTTCCTACTTAACTGCTATAGTACGCTGAAACAGCAATACGTGTGTACTCCCGTGTCAATATACAAAGGTACAAGAACAACGATAAATATTCTTAAGGGTCTTTCATCCCGCTCTATATATCGCTAACAACTTGTTGGCGGGACACAAGTGTTTCCATCCAGCGGCAGAATCGGAAACTAAGAACATCCCGGTGCTCGCATACATACAATCATTTGCTGTAAGTGCAATGGTACTTACATTTAGGGATATCCTCATTCTGTATACATTTTTAGATAATTTCATCTTTAATTATTATTTTAAATCTATTCTTAAAAGATAATTCTTCTTAATTTTCTTAATAGCCTAAGAAACAATGCCTACCGCTTTATATTTGGGCCGAATAAATTTTTATGAAATTATTTGTTCCAGCTACGTTTAGAGAATGCTTAAAGCGTCGCATTCTTTTTACTAAAGTATTTTGTAGCTTTAAGATACTTTCAGTATCCGCATGTATTTAAAATTGGCAATCTTCGACAATCTCCAATTATCCTCTAATCTCGCTTCTCAGCTTGAATAGCTTTTCACATAAAAAGTATAAGTGAAATGAGACTCATTTCAGAATCAAGATGCAATTTAAAATGCATTTTTAATTGTCTATAAAAATGTAGCACGAAAATTGCGGTTTTTTTGATAATCTTTTGGACTTTTTTTAGGCAATACGACACATTGAACAAAAATAAAAGATAAAAAAATGGATGTATCGAAATGGAAATATTGAAGGTGGATCCTTCGGGACCAAACGTCTGAATTTGCTTTTGGCGATGACAGCATAGTGTCAGGAGACACAGAGATTTCAAAAAATGTAATAAAACTTCCAGAAACAAATTTCTGAAAATGTAAATTTTTTCTAATATTACAAAAACCAATCGCTCGACTAGGAATGCATTAATCACTGCTATGATGCAACATAGACACATTTTTTATTGCTCAAGAAAATTGGAACAGAAATAACGCTTGAAAAAATATAAAAAAATTAAACCACTAAATATGTGAAAAAAAGATTAGTTTATATAAATGGTTACAACATTTATTTAGAAAAAAATTAACAAACTATTGTCAAGATGAAACGTAAAATGTTCTGTTAAATTTTTGTCATTATAGTTAAAATATCATTAACTAAATGAGGAAAGTCATTTTGCTAGCACGCCTTTGCAACTTTAACTTGTTTTCTTGGTGTAAATATATTATTTTATAAATTGCTTCTCGTATCCCTTTTATTATCAGCAGCTTTGCGAAGTCCTGCAGTAATTAAGTGCATTTTGCTATGATGTATCTTTTTGTGATTATGACTCGCACCATATGGACGTTTTCCATATGGTGATGAAAATACAGAAATTAAAATTTGAAGATTTATTTTTACATATCAGTGTTATACCCCATGTCTTCGGCGCTGGTATCGCCTAAAATTCTAATACCTGTCAGCAAAGCTATCAGGTTCACACAGTAAATAATAAGTTTTATGATTGGTAAGTAGGGTGACCTACCAAAATTGTTCGGTTGTGAGAGGCATGCCGTCTAATTGGAGCCTTTTTATTCGAGATATTTTGGAAGAGTTATAGGGTTTCTACATACAGTTACTGGGCATTTCTTTCAGTGTATAAAACACGGGATAAAATGTAAAACATTCGGAAACAGATCATAGAACAATAACACTATTTTTGCCTAGTCCATAAAAGAACGACGTAGCTACGGATGACGATGTTTCTGATATTTTCTTCCGCTTCAATGAAACGTAGTTAAAGGAAAGGGTCTGGAGGTTGCACCGGGTCTGCATTTATTTAATTCCTTGTATAGTATTAGAAGTAACTTGAGACATTCTAATCAAAGAAAGTACATATATACGGTGTCCCACCGGGAACCGCCTCGATCTATATATGGCAAACTATAATTAGGAAAAAATTGAAAATTGGGCAGTGTATCAAAGTCACTGGGGACAAGCGATCTAAAATATTTTCAAGATGGGCGCACTTTCGGTTATGCCGGAAGTAGGTGTCAACCTGCTTATTTCAAATGGAACACCCTGTATATTATTAGATTTTTGAATTATACTCAAAATTTTAAATATATTTCATGCAGGATGTCCTATACCTATCTTCAACCGTTTTCGAAATATTGACAGGTGAATATTGACATTTTTCAACTTTGACACCCTGTAAAATCTAAACGGTTTGAGATCGAACAAAACGGTTTGGACATTCCTATCTTAACTTTTCATAAGCTATCGTTTGATACTAATTTCAGATTTAACCAACAGATTAAATTTAATCGAAAATTTTTAATTTCTAGAAAATCTGAAATTAGTATCAAACGATAGCTTATGAAAAGTTAAGATAGGAATGTGCAAACCGTTTTGTTCGATCCCCAACCGTTTAGATTTTACAGGGTGTCAAAGTTGAAAAATGTCAATATTCACCTGTCAATATTTCAAAAACGGTTGAAGATAGGTATAGGACATCCTACATAAAATATATTTAAAATTTTGAGTAGAATTCAAAAATCTAATAATATACGGGGTGTTCTATTTGAAATAAGTAAGTTGACACCTATTTCCGATATAACTGGAAGTGCGGCGATCTTGAAAATATTTTAGATCGTTTGCTCCCAATGACTTTGGTACACTGCCCAATTTTCAATTTTTTCCTAATTATAGTTTGCCATATATAGATCGAGGCGGTTCCCGGTGGGACACCGTGTATATGCCTAAGAAATCTTAGACTTAAATTCGTTCGGGCATCTCGGATTTAAAGCTACGAGAATTTGGAATAATTAAAATTTCACAAACTACTGAGAACTTAATTTCCAGATGTTGGAATTTGATTGCATCACTTTTAGTTAGCATGTGAAACAAAGTTATGTTGATCTAGTTTGGTTTGAAAAAGTAAATGAAATACGAAACCATCAGATAATTCTTTCAGGATATATACAGCGTTTTTATTCAGAATTTACGGCCAGCAATAATCAACAATGCATCACGACTTATAAATGGGTGAATGTTGAGGTCATAAATAATAGCTGTAATATGATTTATGCTTGGCTATTGTTTAAACAGCATCATGAGCTGTAAAATGGTATTGAAAGAGCTTATTTTCATGATTTCATAAAATGTTGGGTTGTAGTAGAACTTTATTTAGTGCTTGGTTAGCAACAAATTAAAAATTTATCCATACAGAACTATACCTATTCTATAGAAACAATGAGAACTTTTCCTTACACAGTTAATCCTCAAATCTTGGTGTTGGACGCCACTAGTCCACAGCTGGTTAAGAAGCCACTACTCCACAACTGATTAGTAAGTGTTCATAAGCCCATTGGGAACATTTGTGAGTAAATGGTAATAGTTTTATTTCTTATCAATATTTAGGGGTTAACTCCTGCTGTTTTTAATAAGTTATTAGTAAGTCGTTTGAAGTATTTGTAAGTTGACTGTCTACGTTTGGAAGTCGTTAATAAAAAAATAACTAATGGGGGCCAACTTCTTAGCAGCCCCTAAGTTCCTTCGGAAGGTTCTATTTACCTTACCAGTTGCTAGTGAATTATTTGTAAGTATTTGTAAACTGAATTTCAATTCGCAAAGTCGCTAAAAGAGAACTTATTACCAATTAATTCAGCGAATAAAATTTTTTAGTAACCCCTAAATTTTTCTAGAATGTTTTGTTTAGTTTACCAATTAGTAAGTATTTGTAAGCTGACTTTCCTCATTTGCAAGTTGCTTATGAAAATGCTACTAAATCAATTCTACAAAAGCTAACTTCTGAGTGGTTCCAAATAGAAGTTAGAAGTACTTAACATATTCCTATATACAGAGAACTAGAAGAAGACAGAAAATGTCAACATTTCCGTCGATAGTTGAAAGTGGATTGATTTTTCTATGTAATATTTTTAATTTTCAGTTACCTAATTGAAGAACTTGCTACCGATCGTTACCTAATTGAAGAACTTGCTACCAATCGTTCTCTAATAGAGAGGTAAAGAGTAAATTAGCTAACTTCTTTCAATTCACTGGGCAAATGTGGTCGGAAAACAGAAAATTAATAATTGTTTTCAAAAAACACAGTTCTCATTTAGATGTTTCAAGAAATATATAGAAAACACTCTAGGTATTTACTAGTATTTCGGCTTGTTAGGCCTTTATCAATAGAATAAATGTCTATTACTGTCAGCAATAGACATTTACTCTATTGAGAAAGGGCTAATAAGCCGAAATACTAGTACTCGTATCAATAGAGTAAATGTCCATTACTGTCAGCAATAGACATTTACTATATTGAGAAAGGCCTAACAAGCCGAAATACTAGTATTCGTATCAATAGAGTAAATGTCTATTACTGTCAGCAATAGACATTTATTCTATTGAGAAAGGCCTAACAAGTCGAAATACTAGTATATAGAGTGTTTTCTATATATTTCTTGAAACATCTAAATCAGAACTGTATTTTTTCAAAACAATTATTTTCACGATTTTTCATAAAGAACCGTCCGCTTCCAGTATCCAGTTTAGAAAATTAATGTCTACATAGGTAGTATGCCCGGATAGATAACTATACCTAGTGTAGACCAGCTCGGTTTACAGTTAATCTCAGGGTCGTTGTTGGCAGTCGTTTGGCCAACACCCAGAGAAAATAATAAATAATCCCTCCAATAGAAGCTTGACGGTAAGAATTAAGAGTTGAGACTTGATTTGTTTCTAAGAATATTCCTTACTTATATCTAAGCAATAAAACACTAATATTTCTAACTTAAATCTATTTGTTGGACCTTTTAATAAACAGGTAAATAATATAAATAACAAATGACAATCATACATTTGGTTGAGGTTACACCCTGTGTATTAAACTTAAAACTAATGGGCTGAAGGCCTACAGGACCAGCTAACAATCAACTGACAAAATAACACATCTAACAATAATAATAAATTTTGTGAAAACTCAAAAAAAAATAATAAATAATAAAAATAATTGATAAAATAAACCAAAAGAAGGAAGAGATCATAGGTGAAACCAAACTGTCTGATACAAAACTCAATGAAATATGAATGTCTGTCTTCCGTCTTTAAACGTGTTTGAATATTAAACACGTTTAAAAACGTTTCATTTAAGCTGCCGTTTAAAACTTCGCGTGTCTTGTCAAACGCAGCGTTTTAAATGCCCATCTATCTTAGAACTTAATAAGGTTTCCCAGATTCTTTAAGTCCAGCATTGAATGATTGCTAGAACTTATACCAACGTCCTATACCTCTTCCACACAAGTTTCGGACTAATCTGGGCTAATCCCTGTGATTAGAATGAATAGAAGGCATATTATTATATTATTGTAATTTACTTATTCCTGCATATTCACAGCGCAGGTGAAATAGAAAGGAAGCTCACCAAACTATTTTTATTATTCAAAATTAATCAACCAAATTTAAAAAAGTGCCCGTGGGACGGACGAAAAACTTCCAAGTTTTCCAAACTGAATAGGACTATATATTTTTATATATTGAATAAAGCATTCTCGCATTAATAAATTGATATAAGTTTTAATGTAGCTGTCTCGAATAGTATCGGCGATATAACCAAAATAATGCACCATAAGAGCAAACTATTAAAAGAGAGTGTAGGTATTAGGAACTTTGATTCTGACACATTGACAACTTATATAAGTAATATCTTTTGGTTATATCTCCTACTACCTATTAGAGGTGGATATACTAAGACCTATGTATATCCTTGTATTTCTGAGAGAACATTTGGTCCAAAAATACATTCAATTTGGTCATTTGCAATTTCACAAATTGCTGTGACTGTGTACTTTCTAGTTTTCTAGGTACCTGCTTTACAAATTTTAGCAATAATTAGAAAAACAGAAATGTTAAAGACTCAAGTCTACTTCCAATTTCGACGGGTATAAACTCAACAAATATAACTAGTGGATGTTACCATGTTTGTAAATGCAAAAAGAAATATAAGTAGTTATTTTCAGAAAAGAATATTGAATTAAGTTTAAATGTGTGGCTCAGCAAGAGCAGTGAGAAAATGAGAAATTTACAAATTTAAAATATGAATAAAACATAAAATTAATAGGAAGCTATACTTATCTTAGTCTATTGTCATAAAGACAAATCTTTATCAGATAAAACTAACTTAACTTGTAACTATTAGAATGGTATATTGTGTCGCGAGTTCGAATCCCGCCAGGGGAGAAATGGCACATCGCCCAGGGAATGATTGTCTGTCTGCATTTTTTCATGTTTATCCTTCCTCTACAAAAGCCTGAGGCTTTCAGAAGGGAGGTTGTCCGTTTATGTGATGTGTTTATATTTATATATAAAAGGATGTAATTTATCCAAGTGTTATTTTACATCAGGTAAATTTAATTACTTTTTTTTTAATTAAGTTGTTGTAATTCCAAAGTTTGCACAAATTATTTTTTCTGTTCAAATGCATCAGAACGTTTATTTGCGTTAAATACGAAGGGTCGTAAAATTTTAATTTTGTAGTAAAATGGAAATGAAGGTAAGGGCGTAAATACAAGGGGTGAATAACCAATATTCACCAGTAGGTATTTTATTTGGTTTATATATGGACGAAGTGTGTTTTTTCAAGTCTTGTAAAAGAAAATATTAATTTATTTTACATCTTTCAACGAATTAGTTATTTTTCATACTTTTTTATAATATTCATGTACAATTTATCTACAAAGATAATACTTGTCCTTATCATTCTCTTAAATATAGTTTCTGATTAATTTTTTCAAGCCTTCACTATAAATTGAATTACAAGAAATAAAGTGAATTTCAAAAAGCCACATACTTACTAAACACCAAGTCACGATTAAACATAATTTTAAAATACACAATTGGTACATTAAATAAGGTATTATATAAAGAACTCTTCAAGCGTTCTATACGTTACTCTTCTCAAGAACTCTCCAAACTATTTCTATATAATATAAGATATAGATTGATATACAGGGTGTTACAACATCGTATGACACAAACACGTGGCCGTATTCTACGAACAAGAACAAGAAAAAAGTCCTTTACACTTTTGTCCTAGCTTGATTCGTTTGCAGGTTATAGGGGTTTAAAATTTTTCGAGAAAGAAAGATTTTGTTTTAATGAATAAAAATATGGCTGTACAATTTGGGGTACTGTATGAACTAACGGTACGTGTTACTTATTATTATGATTATTATTATTAATTACGTTTACTATTTTTTTTACAAATATTTTTTATACATATATCTTAATAGTAACCTAATTTTGTAGAAAAAAGTGCAAGTATTATAAAAGTACAATGTGTTACATACAACAAATTATTTGTCTAAGTCTTACACATTGCTTTTATTAAATATTCATTCAAGTCTTCTTTAAAACTTTGATACTAGAAAACACCAAAAAATATTTTAGGCTTTTAATAAAATTCAGTAGAAGACCATGGCTTTCAACGTACTAATTTCGTACAATTAACTTAAAACTATTTTAAAAAGATTCGGTAAAAAGTATAGTTCACATTAAAATATAAATCAAGTGTCTCTGTATCTGTAGGGATTTATACACAATGGAGCTTTATTAAAGTCGTAGTGTTTCAGGCTACTGTGAATCGGTGCACAATTAAGCTGATGATTTATGGATTTGGTAATGAAGTTGGTATACAGAAAACTTAACAAATAGTCTAGACACTACTTAAAGGGGAACTACTAGTAAATTTTATTCTAAAAACGTATCAGAACTTTTATGGTTCTTTTAGGAGGCTGTGCCAACTAAATTAGGACTAATATATAACAATAATATCTCTATCAGTGATCAGTCATTCTAATCAGAAGTATTAGTGCGAAAGTCAGAGACTTGTGTGGGACAGGGAGCATATTATTATTTCGCGGGACGCATTTATAGCATTTTTATATATGTGCAATGAAAATATAAATGCATTTTTAATTTCAATTCAATATTGAAATTTTACAAAAACACTATTAGTTTCGGTGTAACATAATTTTCAGTAGGTAAATCAACAACTATCTGATGTTATAATAATTCAAGAAATATATTTCTATCCAAATTAATTGGATGCAAATATATATATATATATATATATATATATATATATATATATACAGGGTGTCCCGAATTGCAGTGACCAAACTTTACCAGATGATAGAACTTTTGAAAATAAGTAAAAAAGTTCATATAAACATGGGTCGAGAAATGCTTGGTTTTCAAGATACAGGGTGTCAAAGATTTTGAAAAAATATGTATTTTTTTAATTAAGATCCTTAATTGTAAAGATACAAATTTGAAAATTGGCATGATTATTTCTTACTTAGTGATGCCTTTTTAGAAAAACATCTTAGAAAAAAAAATTGTTTATAACCCTATAATTGGGGGGTCCGACCCCTTTCGTCCCCCCCAAAAAATTTTCCGCGTACGTCTATGATATTAAAACTGTGTTCGTAGGATAGAAACTTTGATTTGCAAACTTTTATGTCTCTTGATATTTTTCGATTTAAGCTTCTATTTTTTAGATATTTTGCATTTTTGTAATCCATGTCATACATTTTCCTCTCATACATGCTTAGTGTAAGGGCAGACACTTCAATTCAATAGAGTGCCATGATTTTATTAAACAATCAGGCCAAATGACAGTTGTTTGTCAAGTCGGTATACTTATGTTCCGGAAGAGTTTTTTTTAGTTAATAAAAGTGTTCAAATAAAAAAATGGTTGAGTTTTCTAATGTGGAGTACGCTGATATTCATTTTATTTATGGATACTGCAATGGAAATGCGACTGCCGCCGTACGCGAATATCATAGAAGATATCCAAACAGAAGGCTGCCGTCAAAAACAGTTTTTACTCAAACGCATATGAAATTTCGAAATCTTGGCCTTCAAAAAAATCGAAGAAATGAAGTCCGGCGAAATGAAAGACTAAGAAATGAAATTTTGGCCCAGTTTAATGACAACAATAAATTGAGTGTAAGAAGAGCTGTACAACAGTTACGTGCTGGAGGTATTAATGTTTCCAAAAATAAAGTGCTTCGAGTTCTGAAAAACGATCACAGAAAACCTTTTCGAATGCAACCAGTACAAAACCTACAACCAGGTGATGCCGAGAGACGTGTTGAGTTTTGTAATTGGTTCATAAACGCTGTTGAAGAAGATCCCGATTTTAAGTCGAAAATCATTTAGACCGATGAAGCCACCTTTACACGTAGTGGATCGGTAAATTTTCATAACTCAAGAATCTGGGCGCATGAGAACCCTCACACAATCAGGCCTACGGCTTTTCAAACGGATTTCTGTGTAAATGTATGGTGCGGAGTTATAAATGGTACTTTCTGCGGTCCTCATATCTTACCACCACGTCTTAACGGACAATTATTTCATGAGTTTTTAAATAATAGCTTTTTTGACTATCTTGAGGACGTTCCGCTAAATTTAAGAAATAATTGCTGGCTTCAAATGGACGGAGCGCCGGCCCATTACGCTATTGAAAACCGTAGATGGTTAAACAATAATTTTCCCGAAAGATGGATCGGTCGATTAGGGCCAATAGGCTGGCCACCTCGTTCTCCCGATTTGACACCTGTAGATTTTTTTGTTTGGGGCTACTTAAAAGACAAAGTTTACGCTACCCCTGTAAACACCAGAGAAGAACTGATCCAAAAGATTCGGGAAGCTTGTGAAGAATTGAGGGCGAACCAAAATTTTATTAATGCCGCAACACATTCTCTTGTGCGCCGCTGCCAAAAATGTGTTGAAGTGGAAGGATTACACTTCGAGCAACTGATATAATTATGATAATAATTTTCAGGACAATTTAATTTTATCTAAGTTAGTCAGTTTATTTAATTATGTAATAAGTTTGTTCTAGTAAAATAGGAATTATTATTTCATCATGTGAAGAAACTTATAAAAAATTGTAGGAAAACATATTGTTCATTTTAATACGGCCTGTTACAATTACTTATTTATTTTTCAGTTAGTTTTAATTAGTACATTTTCATTTGTTGACCTCCAGAAGTTTTAAATTATATTGGAAAAAAATAAAGAATTTAATTTGCATGCTGTCTTATGATTTACGACAAAAGTTTATGATTGACATTGATTACGAACATGTAAAACATTTAAAAAAGTTAAAGGTAATTCAAAAAATATCAAGAGACATAAAAGTTTGCAAATCAAAGTTTCTATCCTACGAACACAGTTTTAATATCATAGACGTACGCGGAAAATTTTTTGGGGGGGACGAAAGGGGTCGGACCCCCCAATTATAGGGTTATAAACAATTTTTTTTTCTAAGATGTTTTTCTAAAAAGGCATCACTAAGTAAGAAATAATCATGCCAATTTTCAAATTTGTATCTTTACAATTAAGGATCTTAATTAAAAAAATACATATTTTTTCAAAATCTTTGACACCCTGTATCTTGAAAACCAAGCATTTCTCGACCCATGTTTATATGAACTTTTTTACTTATTTTCAAAAGTTCTATCATCTGGTAAAGTTTGGTCACTGCAATTCGGGACACCCTGTATATATATATATATATATATATATATATATATATACAAGGTGTCCACCTAGTGCGCGTAAGTCCAATATCTGGGTTAATAAAAAAGATAACTTAATTTTTCTTCTACAGGGTTGTCTAATATCCCGAGCTGCACAAAATGAAAATATATTTACATATTCAGGGTGTTCAGTTTTTCCTGGACAGGTACCAACTTCGTTTTTCTAAATGGAAATATATATTTTTTATTGCTTTTTCGAACTAAACCCTTGATTTTAGTAGGACTTTCATCAGCCTTCCCTATACCTAACTTAAACTGTTTTTGAAATATTGACGGGTGAATATTGACATTTTTGCAACTTTGACACCCTATAAAATCTAAACGGTTTGAGATCAAGCAAAACGGTTTGCACATTCCTATCTTAACTTTTTGTAAGCTATCGTTTGATACTAATTTCAAATGTATCCAGGAATTAAAAATTTTCCGAAAATTTTGAAAATTTTTAATTCTTGGATAAATTTGAAATTAGTATCAAACGATAGCTTATAAAAGGTTAAGATAGGAATGTGCAAACCGTTTTGCTTGATCTCAAACCGTTTAGATTTTACAGGGTGTCAAAGTTGCAAAAATGTCAATATTCACCCGTCAATATTTCAAAAACAGTTTAAGTTAGGTATAGGGAAGGCTGATGAAAGTCCTACTAAAATCAAGGGTTTAGTTCGAAAAAGCAAAAAAAAATATATATTTCCATTTAGAAAAACGAAGTTGGTACCTGTCCAGGAAAAACTGAACACCCTGAATATGTAAATATATTTTCATTTTGTGCAGCTCGGGATATTAGACAACCCTGTAGAAAAAAAAATTAAGTTATCTCTTTTATTAACCCAGATATTGGACTTACGCGCACTAGGTGGACACCCTGTATATATATATATATATATATATATCTTGAAAAAAATGTAACGACTATGAGAAATCCAACGATATCCAGCCCAAACGTTAATCTTCTTGTTTGTGTTTCGTGTTCCATGTTTTTACTCGTTTCTATGGAAATATAAAGTTATAAGCAGGATTGGATTAATTTATTGTTAGAAAGAATTTATTTTCCTACAGGATAAACCATTTTTTTTAATAACTGGATGGATAATGGATACGATGTAGCGATCTCCGGTTTGCAGCAGAATATTTATTTTTTATCAGGATTCGACTGATATAGCACGGCAGAGGATTGTTATTTAAAAATTTCGAGGTCTTGGATGGGAAGGGGAAGTTCACTACCACTTTAAAATATAGCTTACTTTAACCTTATGATAGTCCTTCATTTTTGAATATTTGAGGACGTTTCTTACTCTTTTAAACTTTGCCACTTTACGATTAATAAGAGAAATTGAACCAGTAAGCTATTATACATACAGTCCGTCCATGATGAAAGGAACAAATTCGTTTAAAATTTAGGTAATTATTTTGTGGAAAAACGCTCGTATACGTCGATTAGTATTTTTAGTTGCGGATTTTTCGACATAAGAAAATTGTATACAGGATGTCTCAAGAAGAACATATTATGCAGTCATCATTGCTTTTTTTAATGGATCACCCTGTATATTATGCTATTTTTGAATTGTGCGGTAAATTATGAACACTTTTTGTGTAACATACCATATCTCTAAAGTCAGCGGTTTTCGTAATAACGACATTTGAAAATTGATGAATGGAAAAAAAATAATATTTAATCATAAAAGGTTTATTTAAATAACATTGCTTTATAATAAATCTTCAATGTTTTGTCCGTTTACTTCAATAAATTTTTGTAGTCGAAGGATTGTTTCCCGTTCAACGTTTTCAATTACCTTTGCTGGAATAAGTCTTATTTCCTGGCGTATTCTCTGTTTCAGGTCATCAAGATCATTTGGTCTATTCACATAAATTTTAGATTTCAAATAACCCCATAAGAAGAAATCTAAAAGGGTTAAATCTGGTGACCTTGGTGGCCACTCAATAGGACCTCTGCGTCCAATCCATTTATGAGGGAAAGTTAAGTCAAGAAATTGTTAAACTGCAATTGCAATATGAGGAGGTGCCCCATCGTGTTGAAACCATATGTCATTATGAGGAATATGTGGATTAGGAAACACAACAGCTAAAGCAGGGATGAGTTCAAACTGAAGAAAGTCTAAGTAGCGTTCTCCATTTAAATTTTCTTCAAAAAAATAAGGTCCAAGAATTCGGTTTTCGACAATACCTACCCAAACATTTATTTTTTGACGATGCTCTGTGTGACAGACTTGTGTCCAACGAGAATTTTCAGTGTGGGAGCAGTCTCCACTACTGCGAACTATAAATCCGTACATACGCTTATAGATTTAGCAATCGCGTTGCTGACATTCGTGTTAAATGTTAGATGTGTGTCAAAAGTTACTCCTAGATCAGCAAAAGTTGTTGGTGTTTATAAGGTAACATTGTTCAGGGAATAATCATAAAGAGTCAGATGCTTTTTCAATGAGTATTTGGCAACATTAAGATAAAATTATTCAAAGAACATGATTCCTCAATACGCCTAAGATTTGCAACAAATGAATACAATTGCTCTCCAACTGAATCTCATAATAAATTTTAAATTCATCCGCATAAAGAAGGCATAAAACGTAAATGCTCCTGACAATATCATCGACAAAGATAGTAAATAAAAGTGGTCCCAGATTGCTTCCCTGCAGAACTCCAGAGGTAGCCAAATATTCAGAAGACTTGATCCCATTGATTATAACGTATTACCTGCGATTTTTAAGGTAAGAGATAAACAGATTAATCATAGGCCACACCTTTTCAATTTATTTATGAGTATGTATTTCGTGGTCAAATCTGTCGAGTGCTTTAGATAGGCCACTATATATACAACATCAACCTGCGAGTACTTGAATTTCACTAATATATTGAGTGACATTTATTAAATTGGTAGTAGTTGAACGCCCATTTACGAATCCATATTAATGTACCAATGTACCTGCAAACATCAACAAACATTTCAAACAATACTATATAAATATTTAACTGTTTATATCTTTATTTTTATAGGAATTAAGCCAAAAAGTTAACTAAGAGATAAATTATGTTAACGAATGTATCAAATATTATTGTTCAATAAAGTTTTAATTTTCCTCGTTACCTATAAGCTAGGTGTGCAAAGGAATAACCATTCTATTTTTAAGACTCGAGGCAAGTTAAGTACGAATTAATATGTCGAAAACAACTAATTTGCATGCTATTATGCAACTCCCAACATCGAATTACAACGGAATATCTTGACATAACCTCCACTTATTGTCCTTAATACATTTTTCTTTTTAATAGTGTTATCAACATCTCTTAAATAATGATATATTAAACAAGCATCTACATTACCTATATAAAAAATAATTTTTTGTATAACAGTCAAAAAATCTTGACATTTTTGCATGTCTATTGATGCGTAAATGTTTACTTTTTTTCACCGTGAAAAAAAAGTCTTTTTTTCACTGACAAAATATTTCACAAAATAAACATGAAATATTACTTTTTGAAGGATTTATTTTTAACAGAGTCAATTATTAATTGATTATTCATCATAAAACAATTACATTTATTGGAATAATAATTGATAATAAAGTTTGAACAATTACTTCCAACATAAATTCCCGAAGATGTTTCATGTTGCTGCTGATCAGAAACGTTAGATATTTCTTGAAAAGTTGATTCCACAATTTTATCAGATATTTTAATTTGTTTGGAAGAAGATCGATAATTCAATATTTTGTTAGAAATCTCAATTTTATTAATCAAACTATCTTCTATATATGCTTCTGCTACGGAGGCAGATTTCCAGCCACCGTGACGTTTTATGGATGTAATGTTGCCCCCTGCATTGGCCAGAAGAGTTACAGAGCTTCTCCTAAAACAGTGACCTGTGTAGCTCTTATCTTTTCCAAGCCATTTTGCAATCATGCTGGGAATTTCTCCTATTTTATTTATCCCCACATGTTGGTTAATACATTTTCCTCTCGAATATTTCAAAAATAATCTGTTACTTTTTGTATGAGGCGGCCGTAGTGCTCTATAGTTGCGGTATATCTCAATATAATCAGAATTTGAAACAGTAAACGTTCTTGCGCAATAAGTCTTCGTATCAGGTATTTTAACAATCAATATAGATCCAGCATCTTCAATGGCATCAATAGTTGTATGTAATAATTCTTCACGACGACAAGCACCGCTGATACCCAAAATTAGAACAACCTACAAATAAAAAATATTGAAATTACTACTAATCTTACAAAATTATGATTATATCTGTACCTTATAAAGTAAATTTGTTTCGTTATCAGCATCTTGAATAAATTTATTGATATCATCCCTTGATAAAACTTTGGATTTCTTTCCTCGGTATCCGACACTTTTGTTCTTAATGAGCGGGACCAATTTTGAAAACTTCCTTATATCCCCAATATTTTCCTTAACATTCAATGTACTTTTCAACATTGAATAGACACTCCACAACGTAGGAGGTTTTATAATTTTTGATTTTTCCTCAAAATAGCATATAAGCACATTTTCCGAAACCTTTTTACATGTTTCTTGTCGCACCATTCACGAAATTGGTCATATGTTTTCTCATATACTAACTTGGATTTGGCCGGTAACATATTAGATACTATTGCATTTGCTTTCTCAGATATATTTGATGGGGTATCACTACCATTATTATAATCAACATCCATCTTCTTGAAAATAACTTGAAATTGAAGCAACTACGAGCAAACACAGTCAAAAGGTCAAACACGCGGCGTACCAACAAACCGTTTCTATAGTAACGACACAAAAAGACCACTGGATTGGAAGTATTTATTTTTAATATATTTCAGACGATGTAAATTCACATTCACAGTTGTACAAAAAATGTTTTTTGTATTTCGTGTATAAAATTCGTGTTTTCATGGCACATTCGAGAGAATTTTTGGCCTCTACCTGCGGTCTCGGCCAAAAATTAACACTCTCATGTGCCATTAAAAAAACACTCATTTTACGCACTTAATACAAAAATAACTAATTTTTGGTCACATACCTTTTGTATTGAATTTTAATGAAAAAAAGATTTTTTGCAGAAAGTATAAATGCAGAAACCAATTATACACATCTAAATTGACTAAATTTTGTTCCTCATTTTTGGACCTAAACAACTTTTCTTAAAAAAGTGGCAACGTCACCAACATGCCGGGAGTGAATAGAACGTGTCTCCATTCAACCCATTGAAAATGCTGCCTGTTCTCTTACTGGTCTCATCCACAATCCAAATTGTGCTCAGGTGCGTAGCATGGTTTTGGTACTCGTACACATATGTTTTTCTGCTTTCAACTGTTTACTTATAACTTAAAATGTGATTGTAATATTAATATAATATTTTACATTGGTTCAGCGAAAGTGACATAGTGTGATTATATCTATAGTATGTTGCCATAGCTGGCAACCACCTTGCTACGGTTTTCGGTCGTCGCACTAACAAAATTTTTAGATCGACTGTAAAATGGATATCTACATATGTAACTGATTTTTAAAACAAAAAGAACTTCTCAGAGCAAGAAGTACAGAGTCAGAAGTCAGAGTACAGGATAATAATACACAATTGAAATGCACTGCGATTTTTTTATTTCTAATAGATTAATCTCTGCTAATTAATCCCTACGCTAGAAATTTAATTCTAGATTTTCTCTAATAAGGCTATTAAATAATGACGTGTAATCTCGCATGTAATGCTTTATACTACTATGCAGTAGTGATGCATTTTTTAGGGAATGTGGATCATGATCATACAATACATTATGCAATTAATGTTTTATCTCCTAGGGATGGGACCATGTTTTATATATTGAGAACTAATTGGCAATTTGTATATGGAGGTTTTAGCATATGGCGAATATGACGGGACTACAGGCAACACTGAACAGCTTCCGGTTTAACCGGAAATGATGAAACATTTTCTCTAAATGAAACACTTTTTACTTATATTGTTTAGATTTAGATAGAACTCCTCGTTAGCGGTTTGATATTTTACGCTCAATAATTATGGAAATATTTGTTGAAATTCTACAAATTGTTTAAAAGTTTATATCTGGTAGTCTTAAAAACGAACAAAAAACATTATGAAATTATTTTTTAAACAAAAAAAAACACCAGTTCTTGTAATAAATTTGTTCTACTATAATAGGCCAAGTTCTATAAGACACTCATAATTGTAATTTCTATGACACTCCTGAGATTTTCATTCAAATATTTTTTTCATTATATTATTATTATTTCTTTATTTATATATAAAGCGGCATAAAATACAAAGGGGCAGGGTATTCTATCACATATAAAATATAAGACGGAATTATATATTAGAGAATCTAGTCCTAAATTGAATTTGTAATAAAATTGGGACAATTAATTGAGTGGAAGAAGAATCACCGTCTTATGCAGCATTGTTATTTCGGGTGAACAAACAAAAACAATTCCATCAATCTTCTTCTGATTAGGTGAAAGATTGGGACAGTGGAGAAAAATTAAGTCGGCTATTTCTTAACGCTAAAGAAAATGTTCTGGTAGTGGACAAGTAATATCCAAAGTACTTAAAAGAATACTAATTTACTATTGAGTAGATATAATACAGATAATATAATGTAATAGTCGTAGCTAAAAAATATAATGTATTGCTGAATAATACACGCTTATAAAAAATTAAAAGGGAATTACGTCTGATTGAAAATGAAAGTAGGTATACCTATGCATAAATTAATTAACTGAATTAATGATCTGCTAAACTGTTTAATGCAGGAATTAATATACAGTGCGGTCGTAAATAGTCCCCCCCCCAGCTAAGTTTCGAACCAGATAAGATAGAGACACCGGACTAAAACTGAATTAAATGGCATGAAGTACACTACTTTTTAGTTCAAAATTAAAACTGCAGTTTTCAAAGATGCAGTCATCAACTTGAAAACTTTAAATAGCAAGGGTGGTCATGTGATACCTCATTTGAAAGGTTTTTTAATTCTTTATAAAACGGTGGCTTGATTTTTAAATTTCATTGACTAGTTCCGGAGTTATTAGCGTTTGAAAGTTACATGATAAATATGGCGAATAAATTATTTTATCTCATTTTCATTTAATTTTCGCACAAGAATGTCATTAGTAAAGATTTTTAAATGGATAAATATTTTATTACTAAGCCAACCACAAATAATACGTGAAAAAATAAAAGAAATAATCAAACAAGGATTATTCGCCATATTTATCAAATAACTTTCAAACGCTAATAACTCCGGAACTAGTCAATGAAATTTAAAAATGAAGCCACCGTTTTATAGAGAATTAAAAAACCTTTCAAATGAGGTATCACATGACCACCCTTGCTATTTAAAGTTTTAAAGTTGATGGCGCCACTAGCGCCATCTTTGAAAACTGCAGTTTTAATTTTGAACTAAAAAGTAGTATACTTCATGCCATTTAATTCAGTTTTAGTCCGGTGTCTCTATCTTATCTGGTTCGAAACTTAGCTGGGGGGGGGGGGACTATTTACGACCGCACTGTATTACTTCTATGTTCTACTGTTCAGACTACGTGTGCAAGTTTACCTTTGTAGGCTTTTCTATATTTACACTACCTTTCTTATTGCTACACTTACCTGTAATTTGTCATTAGTCATTTTAATTGTTAACATGTGAGTGAATAATAATAAAATAATAATAGTAATCCTTTCGACATGCCATACTATACGTTGAATAATGGCCACTGGCGCTCCTGTTGTTCCGTGAAGAACCCACGAGACGTTAGTCAAAACTGGCATTACGCTGTGAAAATAATAATAATAATAATAATAATAATAATAATAATAATGATAATAATAATAATAATAATAATAATAATAATAATAATAATAGTAATAATAATAATAATAATTATTATTAAAACTATAGGAAACTACAAACGATTAACTTAATGTTTATACACGAATCTGGAGTAATTTGAATACTTCTGGTTTCCAGTTTTTTTATTTTACACATGCCGCGGAGGGATTTTTGCTTTTTTTGCTTAAATAATTTTCTGAAAAATGGTTCATTTTGAACAACATTACTCTAGATTTTCCAAAATTCATTTAGTACATTTATACTGCTATATGGATTTTTTATATGATAAAATAAAGTGAAAATGCTGAACATTGGCGCATTCGCCATAAAAAAACAATTATTTATTTATTATTTCTTAATTTATTGTCAAATTATTAAATAAGCTGAACAAAGCGCACAAAGAAATGTCTTTACAAAATTTGAATTGTATGTTGGAATAGTGAATTAATTTTACGATTTCTCTTTCTCTAGATCAGGGATTAGCAACCTTTTTTCAAAAAGGGCCAGCTACAAATTTAAAATATTGTGGGAGCCGCATGTAACAAACTTAAAAATATTCATTAATAGAAATATTACTAAAAAACGGCGAAAGATATATGTGGAAAAATATTATTTAATGAGAAGTTTGGCATTGCTTCTTTGCCATCAATAGGTCTATATTTGCAGATATAGAAGACACGGCAACTCGCACGCAGCTTTCTAACTGTTAACCGTCTAAAATTATTTAATCTCGATCGGTGATCGCTTTTAATTATTTTCATTGCGGAAAATAATTGTTCGCAAACATAGGTGCTTTCAAAAAGTGTGATTATTTGGTTTACAAGGGCGCCTAATCGTGAGAATTTTTCTAAATTCATGTAATTTTGATAGAAATTATGTATCAACATTTTGAAATTTACTTCTTAAATTCGTATCGTTTTGGAAATCCATTAATTCCACTTGTAACTGTTTTCACTTCTATATTATTAAATGGTGAAACCATTTATAAGCGAATGCTAAGCATGTAGCATTGCATTAAATTTTCTGTTATTCATTTGTGGCAATTCGAGTATTTCTCATTAACTGTTCTACAATTCTGTTGATATTCTTATTACACTGTCTATGCATAATATATAAATTGATTACAACTGTATTTGTATAATTATTAATTATTCTCTGTCATTAGGCTCTCAGCTCACATTTACTATGAAAAACTAAAAAATAAACAAGAAGTGTGAGTGAATAAATGACATTTATTCACTAATCTGCCAATCGGCCATAATATACAGGGCTATTTAAGAAAATTAAAAACTTTATTTCTAAACCACCCTCTATATATATTACTTCAAATATTCGACTAATGGATGAGAGATCCCCAGTCCTTGCCTAACTTTAACTTGTGACTATTTTGTGGTAGAGAGCCAACACGATTTATTTAAAAATAGATTTTGCTGAATAAATTTAAAAATTAATTAATATCTCGAAGGCGGCTTGACATAGGTATAGAGAAATATTAACAAAAGTTACTCAGAAATTGATGTAGAATCCAAAAATGAAAATATATACAGAGTATACCTTTTAAATTAACGAAGACGTTGTCAGTTTTACGTGCAACTGGCAACACCGCATTCTCGAAAATATTTTAGGCTGATAGAGCATGTCTTGTTTTGGTAACCAAATTTTGAAAACGATTGATTGACCCGTTCTTCATATACTTCTAATACTCCATCCACCGTGAATCACCCTATATATTTATAACTATCTATCCTTTAATTTGAACTTTTAAAAAATGCTACCTTATGAGCTTTTGTTTGGTTTTTAAAGCAGTGTTTATTTAAAATTTGAAAGTAAAATAAAAAAATACCTTCATAAATCCACCATGTCTCCATAAATATACAGTGTGACCAACGGTGACCACCCATTAGAATATTTCAAAGACGACTTCGATTTAAATTTTGGCGTTAAATAATGGCGTCCACGTAGCATTTCCGGTTATAGCGACAGTCGCGTCAACTTGATTATTTTAAATGGAACACTCTATATATTATTGCAATTTTGTATTCTACGTAAAATTTTAGGTGGACTTTCATCAAGTTGCCTTCTTCCTAAAATTAACCGTTTTCGATATTTACTTAAAAAAAAGTGAAGAGAAACAGTAACTAGCTTAAAACTATATGTATTTTACAGTAAGAAAGATAAAGTTATAATATTTATAGGAAGGATAGCTAGACCCCTAAGCTTCCCGTCCATACTTTCAAGATGGCTTAATTGCATACAGAGTGGTGGAAATTTAAAGCCGAGTTAACTTCAAACCATCATAAGTTGTTTTTTTTCAAATGGAACACCCTGTATATTTTTCCATAGTCTGATGCACAATATTATTCTCTTTCGAACAGTGTCATCGTTTCCTATACCTATCTCTTCTATAGTTTTTAAGTTATCTACTATTTTTGTGTAATCACCTAAAATCATTTAATATCTTGCGAGAATGGCTATGAAATTTTTAGCCAAACTTTCGAACTTTAGCCGATATTAGTTAGAAAATGGTCGAATTTCTGCAGATAGGGGTTTGCCAAAGGCTATAATCTCAGATGAAGGGTAGCATAATCAGTATTTTGGCATATTTTCATGCATATCCCGAATCCCTAATTCGTGCTGCAGAACAGGATTCAGTCGTTTCAAGATCTTCCATCCAAAGAATTTTAAAGAGAAGTCTTTTGAAGAGAAAGAGGTCTGCATGCATTCAAGTTCAATCTTGTTTCTGCACTTCAACCAGGAGATGCTGAACAACGTGTACAATTTTTTGAAATGATTTTAACTAGAACATAAGAAGATCCTGATTTTTTGCGTAAAATCATTTGGACAGATGATTCTAAATTTAGCAGAGGTATTTTTAACAGGCGTAATCGTCACTTTTGGGTTACTGAAAATCCGCATGTCATTCGCGAGAGAAATTTTCTTTCCACCTCACTGTGGGAACATATTCGACCAACCACTTAATGAGATGTTTGAGGATCTATGGATGAAACGTTTAGGACCCTGGAAAATTGGTCAGTAAGATCTCTAGACCTCTCACCGTTAGATTTCTATGTTTGGTGTACAATAAAACAAAAAGTATATTCTACAGCAATTAATTCAAAAGGTCTAGTTGCCCGAATAAGAAGATCATTTGAAGTTTTTCCTGCAGCCCCAATATCAGGGGCTGTTACAGTTGGGTTTGTTGGAAGTATAAACAATTTTCTAAGACTAGATGGGGGGTAATATCGAACATAGGAATTAGTATTTCTAACTGTATTAGATGATGATAATTATCTATTATTCTCATTTTTGTCGCTGTTACAAGTTAACTATTAATTAGGTAATCAATATTTTTAATATCATATTTGTTAGTTTCATTCATGTCTTTACCGATGATTGTAACGTTTGTAACTTCTTAAAAAAACTAATATCTCTCCACTGATTGTTGGTAAATTGGAATATCTCTCATTAAATACTTTGCAAGTTCTATTCATTATCTTGTTACATTCCCTATGCATAAATAATAAATTTAGAATGCTAACATCACCGTAATACGTGTTTTCATTTTTCATTTTTTAAATATAATTAAACCGCCCCTATGGACGTTAGGTTGACAACAAATAACTGCTGACAGATTAGTTGTTTGTTTTGAAGTTCGGGTAAAAATTTCAAAGCCATTCACGGTGATTAAATTATTTTAGGTGATACACAAAAAAGAGTAGATAACTTATAAGCTAGAAGAGATAGGTATAGGAAACCATAATACCGTTCGAAAGAGAATAATATTGTGTACCAAACTATGGAAAAACATATAGGGTGTTCCATTTGGAAAAACCAACTTATGATGGTTTGAAGTTAACTTAACTCAACATTAAATTTCCACCACCCTGTATGCCAATTAATAAATTAAGCCACCTTGAAAGCATGTATGGGAAGCTTAGGGGTCTAACTATCCCTCCTATAAATATTCTCGCTTTTTCTTTCTTACTGTAAATTATATTATACATTGTTTTAAGCTAGTTACTGTTTCTCACTATTTTTTTGAAAATAATGAAATATCTCGAAAAACCGTTAATTTTAAGAAGATGGGAACTTTATGAAAGTCCACTTAAAATTTTACGTAGAATTCAAAATTGCAATACTATTGCAATTTTATTTAAAATCAGCGAGTTGATGGCGACTTTCGGTATAACCGGAAATGCTACATGAGCGCCATTATTTATTTGAGGACATGCCCGAAAACCCGATATCTTAAATATTCAAAGTTCAAATCGAAGTAGTCCTAAATATTCACTGGGTGGTCACCGTGAGACATTCTGTATGTGGATGTACCAAAGTTATAAACATGCCCAATATCCTTAACACTCTTTCTCTCCCTTTCCAGACCAGATGATAACGATGATGCTGGGGCATAAACGGGGTAAGTTTCCATTCTACACATCTCCACCCCCATAATCTTCATCTCCGGCTGGATGAGCGCATGCCTTCCAACTTTACATACAACGTGAGCGCCCCGACGCTTCTATCACAGTCATTTCGGCGTCGCTTTGTGTGATAGGAGTGTCTATCGCGGAAATTTTTAGCTCGACAACCGCGTTCGTTTTTATCTCCAGACCACCTGATCGCAGTTCGCTTGAATTTCCACTTCTGGCAGCTTTTGGTTTTGGCTTTGTCGTTCAGACTTGTGTCGGACATTGGTTTAAGGTAATTTTTATATAAAAACTTAAATAATATTAGTAATGCGCGTCTCTCAATGCAAATATTGTTTGAGGCACAAGTTCAAAGAAAATTATATAAATAATAAATTTTGCCTTAAGCGATGTTTGTCTATATCAATTAAAGTAGTTGCTGGGTGTTTATGCTGCTATAAGTTGTAACACAACATAGATAATATATTTAATATGTAATGTTTTGCCGCTTGCTGAAAAAGTAAATCGAAATTTGTTACTGCACATCTTGAAAACTGGAGTGGAATAATATAATACTAAAATCGAATAGAACCCAAAGAGAAACAAAATTAAACAACTTAAACACTGGTGTAATTATTAATAAGAACCATAAAAGCCAATATACAGAAAATAACCAACAATAACTCTAATATAAACAACAATTGATAAAAAAAAGTACAGATTGGAAAAAATTATAATGTAGTTATTTTTTATTTAAGACGGTAATATTATAAGTTTTGACATAATAACCACGAAATAATAATAATTTGACGAACTTACCAATTGTTGTTTATATTAGAGTAATTGTTGGTTATTTTGTGTATACTGGTTTTTATGGTTCTTATTAATAATTACACCAGTGTTTAAGTTGTTTAATTTTGTTTCTCTTTGGGTTATATTCGATTTTTATAAAATAATAGGTTCACCGACAAAGGCAAACACTGGTGATGCCGATATTCTCATAACTTCTTTAGGAACAAACTTTTTTTCGCAAAAATTGGTACAAATGCATTCGAGGGGTTCCTAAAACCAGTGTAGTCAGATTTTTTATAAAAAAATTGCTAACAAAATTTTGATATTTTTCACTTAAAAAAAATTCGTAGTAGGCCTTGAAAATCAAAATTTCGTCTTCAAATTTTGCATCAACATAGAGCCTTTAGAGATCTATCTTAAAAAAAATCCGGTTCAAATCGGTCCATAAACAAATTTTATACGCGAGTGCTTCCATTCTTAATGTGTCACCCTGTATATATATATATATATATATATATATATATATATATATATTTATTTAGTTAAAAAACTAGGTTCCTTAAACTAAATTTAAAACCATGATGTTCTGGTATTTATATAAAAATAAATTATTCTGGTTTCTGTTAAAAAAATACATTAAATGTTAAAAGTATTTGAGAGAAAATGTATCAATTAATCTGCTGTGAATACTTTGTTTAAAACACACGAAACACATCGATAAGATAAATTTCATTATTCACCGAGAATTCATTAAAACTGAGAATTTATTTGAAATACCTGAAAACTTATATTTTGACTGCTTTATTTTGACAGTTTAAAAAAAGGTTTCGCTTTAAATCAGGTCTTTTCAAATGGATTTAAATCGGGTGTAAACCATCAAAATATAAAGACCTGATCTTTTTCTAACTCTAGTATGTGCTAAAACGGCTGATCAAATAGTCTTTTCATTCATCATGATATATTTTGAATTAGAAAACGTTCGTTTATATTTGTATTAATACTTAAATTGATAAATGAAAAAATAAGATTCCAGCAGATATACCCACTTTTCGTGCTTACGTGAACCCAAGCTTGCGAAAAACTAATCTTCGGTACGAAAAAGTAATGGTTCTTAAGGAGATAGAAGGAAAATATTATGTTACACTTAAAATTTCAGTTAGTTTTCCACTGTTCCTAACAATGTTTCAGTAAAAGAAAAAGATAAGAAATAAACAAAATGATGCTATAACTTCAATCAGTAATTTTTTTTAGCAGAAAAAAAGGATTTACTTTTCTTACGTGTATGGTAGTTGTTACATATTTATTCAAACTTGACACTAAAGATAAAAGTGGGCCTTTCAAAAAGTTTCGCAATAGAACATAATTATTGGTTCTTAATTATTTTTGCTACTCTTTCGGAATTTTTGAAAGGGGATAATTATTTTTCTACTTCGTTCGTGGATTACATAATTCTGAATAGCGGAAATAGATTATACCGAACTATACAGGACTAAATCTCCAAAGATAAACTTGAACACAACTTTCCTTCAAGACTAGTTAGTTATATATGTATAGCGGGTGTTCCACATAAAAGTCCTCAGCCTCGTATCTCGGCAACGGAAAGATAATATATTTTGATTTTGAAAAAAACAGATGATAGAGCTCATCTGTGGCTTCGTCACGGAGTTCAACTCGATTTTTTTCAGAGCAAATTGGAGATGGCGCTGAAGTCGAAAGAAATTTTTCATTGGCAGGAACTTTGTAACAAGGTTTATCCGATACTTTGTTCAATTCTAAACAATTTTTGTCAATGACTGTTAATAATAGTTTCAGAGATATTGGGCTCTTCATTTGGTGAGGCTCAAACTCAAGCGTATTTTAAAGTTTCGAATTATAACTTTATACAATGACGCAATAATTACCGAAGTCAATTTAATAGCTCTTTAAGGAATAGTGAAATAATATGTATTTCTGTAAAATATGCCAAAAGTTTTTTTAATTTTAAACAAGGTGAATAAACCAACTGATTTAATAACATTAAATAAAGTTTTCTACTTCACTAATATAGACAGCGGCGGCCGTTGAGCGGCGTGAAGAGTAGTAGGGATTGTTCAGTTATAATACCGTACTCGCTTAATGGAATAGCGTGTCATTTGATACGACAATCGGCGCGCTTATTATTAGGTTTCATTCAATCAATTAAAATATCAATTAAGTTTTCCTTATGTAAATACTTGGTTTCAGATTTTTTAAAGCTGGCTCTCATCTTTAGTCATTTTAAAATTTCAGATGTGGCTGACCTACCCTTCATTAAATCTGACCAATATTATTTAAATGGGCGGACAAATGGTTGAGTACATTACAATTTTTCTGAAGGATTTAAATAAACTAATGATCAAAAATTATTTACATTATTAAAATATATATCTACTTATTTTTATACATGTCATTACAATATTTTCATATTTAAATTGAGGGTAATAGTGTTAAAAAGATACCAATATAAAAATACAATCACATTATATTATTGCAAGATATGCCGTTTTCAGTTAATATTCAGTATTGGGAGTGAAAATAACATACACAGTAATGTTTTACATCAAATTCTTTTAAATAATTAAGCCACCACCACTTTGCCTTTGAATACCTAGGTTATATTATGTAACAAGGAAAATTAAAACTTCATTGGATCATAACATTTGGATAATTTCAATAATAATAATATATCTCTTACTTAATTTTTGTTTTGGCTAAATAGTTTTAAGTAGGTACCTATGTAAAAATGAACAAACTAGTGTAATTTCTGTAAATAGACAATTTCATTTCTGCCGTTTCTTCTAAATATTAACTACATGAATAGAATTAGTAAAATATCTGCCTCAATTTGAATAAAAAAAATTACAAATACGATAACAATTATAAGAAAAATTCACAGATTTCGCAATTCTTGCAACTGTCGAAGACATTGGAAATGACAACATATATGAAACCTAATCGTCCTATTAAATGAGACGATGTTTCATTAAGCGAGTACGGTATTATAACTGAATACTGCCCATTATTCTTTACGCCGCTCGGCGGCCGCCGCTACCTGTATTAGTGGAGTAAACTCTTTCTAGGAGTAGACTTCTTTAGAGGCAGCAGTATTCGCGCTATAAGCTTGAGCGCGCCGGAATACTTCACTCTGATAAACGTGAACGCTTTTTAGAAATTTGATAATTCGAATACGGTTGCCGATATCAACCCAAACTTTTTCGATATCTAGGCTACATTCTATTGCCACATATATATAGATACAATTTAGAATATTTCACATAGCTAACCGCATATCGAAGTTTATCATGAATAATTTTAGCTTATTATAAGTTTTAACTTTACGTAATTTTTTTGGTAATGTATAGGTGTACTACCAAAAAAATATTATACCATTCAAAGCGCCTATGTTTTGTGTATAAGTGGTAAAAATTTCAGGGCGGTAAATGTAGCCGTTTTTTTTAACGGCGATGTATGTACTCAGAAACACATGTTCTCGAATTGGCCTCTCTAAGGCCAATTAAAAAAATGCCCTACTAAAAAAAGTTGTAGATCACAACACATATGCCCCAAAACATGATCTATACAAGATGGTGTAAATGTAATTGTTTTGAAAAAAACATTGATCTCATTTAGATGTTCCAAGAAATATATAGAAAACACTCTATATACTAGTATTTCGGCTTGTTAGGCCTTTTTCAATAGAGTAAACATCTATTACTAAATAATTCCAAGTGCGTTTTCGTTATTTATTTGTTTACGAGCCTACCTCTGGCCATCTGGTGAAGCCCGAGTTTTTAATACCGTTTCTAAGAAGGGCGAGAGTGTAAAGTCTATCTGATCATTGGTAGTACACGGATTTATAATTAAAGATTTTTTTATTTCTAATTGCTCTAACAGATCTAAGCGCTTTCCTTTCTTTTTCAGATGCAGTACCTTTACATTTTTCTGATCTATAAAATGATTGTTTTCTATACAATGCGTCGCTAATCCTGAATTTTTTGCGTTATTTAATATGGATTTTTTATGTTCTTTTACTCTCGTTTCGATACTTCTGCCAGTTTGACCCACATACACGGCATTACAATCCGCGCAGTTAATTTGGTATACACCCGATTGTTTTAATTTATTAACCCTTTCTTTATTGTTTATCAAAATTCTTCCAATAGTACGCTTGTTGACACTAATCGTTTTACACCCGTTTCGTTCTATTCTGTGAGCTATTTTTTCGCTATAACCTGGGACGTGATTAATATAACTATAGGTGCCTTCTTTTTCCCGAATATTGTAAAACTCCCGACGAATTAATTTCCTCCTTTTGTTTTTTAGCATGCTATCTATTAGTTTTTCTTTATATCCGTTGTTTCTTGCAATTTGTTTGATTGTACTTAATTCTTTTTCAAAATCTGCTTTTCCCAGCGGAAACATTAAAAGCCTATGAATTAAACTATGGAAAACCGACTTTTTTATTTGCCAGGACTGCTGCGAACTTGCTGGTATGATTGCGTCGGAAGTTGTTGGTTTTCTATAAACCGAGAATTTTAATTTATTTTCTACCTTTCTTATTGTTATATCCAAATAGTTTAATTGATTGTTTTTCTCCTTTTCCATTGTAAACTGAATATTATCGTTAAGCGAATTTAAAAAATTGAGAAAGCCGCTCAAATTTCTTTCAGTACCAGTCCAAATACAAAAAATGTCATCTACATAGCGGGCCCAAAAGTGTACATGTGATTTTAAATTATTGTCACTGTTGAACAGTGTGTACAGTGTGAACAGTTAAAATCACATGTACACTTTTGGGCCCGCTATGTAGATGACATTTTTTGTATTTGGACTGGTACTGAAAGAAATTTGAGCGGCTTTCTCAATTTTCTCAGGATTAGCGACGCATTGTATAGAAAACAATCATTTTATAGATCAGAAAAATGTAAAGGTACTGCATCGGGAAAAGAAAGGAAAGCGCTTAGATCTGTTAGAGCAATTAGAAATAAAAAAATCTTTAATTATAAATCCGTGTACTACAGTGTATCACAGTGTACATGTGATTTTAAATTATTGTCACTGTTGAACAGTGTGTACAGTGTGAACAGTTAAAATCACATGTACACTTTTGGGCCCGCTATGTAGATGACATTTTTTGTATTTGGACTGGTACTGAAAGAAATTTGAGCGGCTTTCTCAATTTTTTAAATTCGCTTAACGATAATATTCAGTTTACAATGGAAAAGGAGAAAAACAATCAATTAAACTATTTGGATATAACAATAAGAAAGGTAGAAAATAAATTAAAATTCTCGGTTTATAGAAAACCAACAACTTCCGACGCAATCATACCAGCAAGTTCGCAGCAGTCCTGGCAAATAAAAAAGTCGGTTTTCCATAGTTTAATTCATAGGCTTTTAATGTTTCCGCTGGGAAAAGCAGATTTTGAAAAAGAATTAAGTACAATCAAACAAATTGCAAGAAACAACGGATATAAAGAAAAACTAATAGATAGCATGCTAAAAAACAAAAGGAGGAAATTAATTCGTCGGGAGTTTTACAATATTCGGGAAAAAGAAGGCACCTATAGTTATATTAATCACGTCCCAGGTTATAGCGAAAAAACAGCTCACAGAATAGAACGAAACGGGTGTAAAACGATTAGTGTCAACAAGCGTACTATTGGAAGAATTTTGATAAACAATAAAGAAAGGGTTAATAAATTAAAACAATCGGGTGTATACCAAATTAACTGCGCGGATTGTAATGCCGTGTATGTGGGTCAAACTGGCAGAAGTATCGAAACGAGAGTAAAAGAACATAAAAAATCCATATTAAATAACGCAAAAAATTCAGGATTAGCGACGCATTGTATAGAAAACAATCATTTTATAGATCAGAAAAATGTAAAGGTACTGCATCGGAAAAAGAAAGGAAAGCGCTTAGATCTGTTAGAGCAATTAGAAATAAAAAAATCTTTAATTATAAATCCGTGTACTACCAATGATCAGATAGACTTTACACTCTCGCCCTTCTTAGAAACGGTATTAAAAACTTGGGCTTCACCAGATGGCCAGAGGTAGGCTCGTAAACAAATAAATAACGAAAACGCACTTGGAATTATTTAGTAATAGACGTTTACTCTATTGAAAAAGGCCTAACAAGCCGAAATACTAG
Organism: Pogonocherus hispidulus; assembly: GCA_963924545.1. Taxonomy (NCBI): domain Eukaryota; kingdom Metazoa; phylum Arthropoda; class Insecta; order Coleoptera; family Cerambycidae; genus Pogonocherus; species Pogonocherus hispidulus. The sequence continues at coordinate 21,035,108 of OZ004696.1, forward strand.
TATATAGAGTGTTTTCTATATATTTCTTGGAACATCTAAATGAGATCAATGTTTTTTTCAAAACAATTATTTTCATGATGTTTCATAAAGAACCATTCGCTTCGAGTATCCACTTTATTATGGTGTAAATGGTCTGCTCCACTATATAAAATACGTCACTCGATCGCTACACCGCTATCTTTTTTGAAAAACTTTGTGTGTTGAGAAACAAGATTATGTGTTGTTACAAGCATTACATTTTCTACATATCATTTTAAAATAAAGTAGAATAATATTATGTTTAATATTACCCAACATTACATGTAGAATATTTATAGAAGCAGAGGGTAGTGGCCTACGTTGCATATTTTACTTCAGTGGAATATCACACATTGCAGCCAAGCTTCAGATACATTATGTGAGGTGTGTTACCTGGCTCAAATAATCTTTAAACTAATGCTGTGCCTCTCTAGGGGTGATTTTAGCTCGGATTTTAGGTAGAAGCTGTTACGTTCCTGCGAGAAAATCTAATTGAGAATACTGTCACGGGAAAAATGTCTCGAAAACTCATTACAATATTTTGTCGTGAGCTTCGTAACTTAATTTGTTTATTTAATTCAGTGTCTCTAGAACAACGAAAGAGGTAGTTAAATTCTATAAATTGTTAGTTGTAAATTTAGACGGACTAGATTTCCAGAATCTCTGTGTAAAATAATTTAGCATGCCTGTCTAACCACTTTTATAGTACTTTTTATTAATTATTAATTACGTGATGTTCTCTTGTTTCAAAGCTATTACTAGTAGAATTTTATTACTTCAAAGTAACAAAGTACCTACAGATTCAAGAGTCAGGAAAGGTGGTCCAATTAGAAACGGTCACATTTAAATAGGGCTCACCCTCCCGCTGCATTCAAAATTTGCAAACATTTGCGATAGTTGCAAAGTTGATAAACATCTTATAAAGATGTCAAGAAAGTACCAAATTAATTAAGGGAAACTACATAGACGATTATTATGTCAGGCTTTGATTTACCGTGCATCAATTTTTAGTTTAAAACCCCTAAATAAGATAACTAAATATGATAAAAAAACAAAAATTAATTATTCATATATTTTTACGATAAATCCTGTATTAAATAATGTGTCTACCTGATTTCTGGTTGATGAGTGGAAATCGACGTTAATTTTAATCAAGGACAAATGTCCTTGATTTTAATCATTCTACATCGCATACGTAGAGGTAGATGTAACTGTTATGTAGACGATATGGCATTGCACATGTAGGTGTGTTCCATTCCATTTCTATAATACAATAGCGATAAATTTACTTATAAATAATACATAATTTAAGGAATTAGAACTTATAATTTATCTATTCTCCATCAAACGAGGTGATTGCATCTGCCTGTGCCCCCTGTCATTATAGTGACAAGTTGAGGACACTTTTATTTGCTCTTTTACCATTGGACAGAACTGTCTGTAGCGGCTATCCTACTGTGATGGTCAGTGGTGAGCATCTGCGGATAGTAGAATAGTTACCACCAGGAGCGTCTTTGCTGTTCTCAACAAAGTTCTTAGTGCTTAACGTCTTACTCCTCCAAGAATTCGTTTGTTTACAAATAAATAATTCAACTTGAATAAACCATTTGATCTTCAAAGAAGGAAAAAAAACTTTAAAGAAATCAGTAATAAGTACAGTTATGAGTTAAGTTAGGTTAGGTTCAACAGTGAGTGGACCGAAAACCAGACCCGCCACAGCGACTCTATGGTTTATTGTTGTTCACGCTTACTTATATTTCACCCAAGAGGTTCAACTCCCTAATGAAGTTGATCACCTTATTGGGTAAGAACCTATTCAAATCTGGCAGAAGTTGTCCTTTGCCAAATATCGAGTAAATGATTCTCTACCCAGCCGGGCAGGTATATAAGATCTGTACTGCCGTTTCATCATCTTCTAAGCACAAGCGTTACTCAGCATTTTCTGCTAGACCGAATTTGTATAGATTATATTTTAAACTTATTATATAGTAAAAGAAAAAAAATCACAATAGTATACTTGTGTAAATAAATAGTGTACCTGACCAGAACCCTAAAAAACTATTACATGCTTACGGATGCATTACATACATTTCATTGTTCATGGTTTCTTTTGGGATTACAAAAAGGATTACAACGCACCACAAATAAGTTAGACATTAGGTATATACATTTCACTGTGTCAGTAGATGCAATGGCGCTATATTACAATTATATTACTACTGCTATATTACTACTTACTTATGTATGGATATTTTATCTAATTCATTGTTTTTCATTAATATATTCAAGAGACATTTTCACAAAACATGGCGTTGAGTTACAAAAAGCTTGGTAAATTTTTGTACATCATTGAATACTACGAAAATTTAGTAAATGTCGCGACAACGTATATAGTACTTGCTTACATTCATATTGCAGTAAAATAGGGTTTGGAGTTTATTACTACAGTATTGTAAGCATGATTCTGTACTATAAATTGCGTTTGGAGTTATAATCGCAACAATTTGTGGTAAATAATAGATCCACAATTGTATTAGTTGTTACTAGGTATACCTTTTTTCAGTGTGGTTAGTTTGTCCATATGATAGAAAAGGAAATTGCAATTAAAAGAAGAGTTGAGGTAAGAGATTGGATGATAGCTAGGCCAAGGGGAACTTCATCAACATTTTAGTCAAGCTATATACCTACTCTTCCAAAGAATACAAAGCAGTGATGAGAGTAACTCCACAGCAATTTGAGCAAATAATATCTTTGTTTGGGATAAAAATTCAGCGTTGTAATACGTTCTTGCCTGAAGCTATACCGGCGAAAGCTATGTTTGTGCTATGATGGGGTAACGCTAGTGGCCAGTAAAATCAAAATATTTTGGATTCGCAGGTAGGCAAGTGCCGAGGGGTACAAAGGGATAGTTACAACAATTATTGAAGAGCACATCTGGCCTCTCGCTGACTTAATCTAAATTCGCTTTAAGAAGACGAAAATCAGACGCGGGTTGGTGCAAGTAAAGTTAATTGAAGGGACTTTGTTATTTTACAGTAACTGAAATTAAAGATACAGAAAATACATTACTTGTACTTGTATTACAGGTAAAAACTAATACGAATCGCATCAAGGAGTTTAGTGTAGTTGGAATATATGTATATGTAAATTGTTTCTGAAAGTATATTTCATTGTGTGCTATAATAATCAAACATTGATATTTTTCAAATATATTATAATAATAAACATACCTATACCGTTTGACAAATAGGTATCAATATATTTGGAGATATTTTATAATTTTTTAAGAAATTTTAGCCTTTTGATTAAGATATAGCGATCCTCAGGAATTACGTTTTAGTGTTATTCTCCATTAAATTTCCTGCTGTAAATGATCTTTTTGTTAGATTCGTTGTTTTTAAAACCAGTTTTTGTGTTTGTTGTCACTTGCAGAAACAATATCTTTTCTGAACAGGCTGCGGAGTTATTTTATTCTGGGAATATTTGAAGATCTATTATGAAAGAAGTTAAAACAATCAAGCCTTATCAACTACTATATTACCACGTAATATTTTAATTTGATAATAACTGTCACTTGCATTCATTTCTCACTCTACATTACCACAACCTAAAGTTAAATATAGCTTCATTTGTTATTTTATAAAAAAGTATTTATTGATCTATGTTTTACACAGACTTTATGGTTTCTCGCAGCAATATTTTTAGATATAATGTTGTGGTTTTGATTTGAAAATTTACAAATAAATGAAACTCCTCAAAAGAAACTTTGTCAAAAAGATGTATTATAGAAATGCATCTTTTTGAAAAAGTTTTAATAAGTAAGTTTTTGATCATTGTTTTGAAGTAAATTGAACAGAGAATAGTGTCGATGAATATGCTTTGGTAAAATTAATTCTATGAATTTTTCCTTAGAAATGTTGTACATTTTCAAAAATATATGTCGGGGAAAATATTTAATAAATATTCCTACCTATACTATTATAACATATACTCGTACCTAATAGTACTTACTCAGTTAGGGACCCTATATAAGACAAAGGAGGGGGTTGCAATAAAAATGATATTGCAATATTGCGATAATAATAGTTTAGTTAAAGACCTAAAATTTAAATTTACCTAAACGTAGGCACTAATAAAAGGGAACCACAAATTGCTTTTGTCATAACTTTAACATTAATTTGTCTCTTTATTACCTAGCCAGCTTATATTTGGCGAATATTACTTTCTATCTGTTCACGGGAAGTGAAGCTGAAATTATGCGATTATATTTTTTTTCTCTTACAAAATAATAAAAGACGAAGCAAATTGATTTGTGGATACCAAATGCATTTATTAACAGTACGTGTCGTTATTTCTTTCCTGTCAACTACTGGGTGTGACAAAACTGATGTTGTTCTCAAAGAGAACATCTCTCGGAGCACCTTGAATAGTTTTACATATTAGAATAAAAACTTATTATCTAAAAATGCTTTGTATTTATTAGAGTACTTGGAAGCAAATATTTTATTTCTTAAACTATAAATAAGCAATGGAGTAATAAATATACTGAGTTATCGATGTAACTGGTTCTTTATAAATTTTTCAAATTCCAGTATTGCTAGTTGTGTAAAATTTGAAGTCAAGTTTAGTGGTAAGTGTTTTTTTATTTGAAAATTCTGAAGCACAATAATGTAAATATATATAATCGATTTAATACTTACTTCCAGTTAAATAGCAAGTAAATACTTGCTATTGTACAGGAAGTAAGTATTAAATCGTTTGGATATATTTACATTATTGTGTTTTATATTAAATTTTAGGGTAAGTTTGTATACCTAACCTTCCCTATTTCTAAAATATGGGGTTTTCAAGATATTTTCATATTTTCAAAAAAATATCATGTCTCAAAGCTGTCGTAAAAAAAATTTATTTCAAATACAAAGTTGTCAGATCTGACCATTTTAGTAATACCAAGTAAATATTAATACTTATAGACAATGTGTTTTAATTAATTAAAAACAATCTGTAACAAATAAAAATGTATTAAGAAGATCGTACCTATTCTGATATCTTTTGTATACCTTATATTCCGCACTTGACTTTAATTAAGTAGGTATTTTAATTAATGGTTGTCGAGAAGGTTACATTTGGAAAAATGGAGGAATTTAAATCAGTTATAATTAAACTGTTTTTCGTTTGTGGATTTGAATTATTAGGAAAAAATATATAAACGCTCAGTTTGAAGGTGTACTCTGAACATAATATTAAGGTCAGGAAATAAATTACTTATCGAATTCCGTAACTTTCTAATTAAATCGTATTACATTGGTTTCCTTTTTCTTATCAATGTTTCCTTCCTACAAACATTTGTTTTATAAATATATTTGACATATTCTCTTCTACACAAAGATACATTAATAACTTCTTAAACTTATTTCAAATTGTATTTTTTCTTGATAAAAGTAGAGCTGTAAAGTTTTCATAGCTTTACTTCACATTTTCTTAAAAACCCAACAGTTTACCTATAAGACGTTCTACATAAAGTTCTATAAAGTTAAATATTAGGCCACTTAAAAGGATCTTAACTTACGCGAAGAACAGCATAATTAACTTGTTTAGTACAATTTTCGTTTGTAATTTTCGTAGCAGCAGGAACATTGTGTCTACTCCATCCGCTTTGCACGTTCGAATTACAGCCCAACAATAGTGCTGTAATGAATATATTTAATATGAAAGCGTTGGCAGTCACTTTGTAGTCTGTATAAAGTGAATATTCTGGTAGAACAAATGAGCCTGCAGTATATTAACACTAAAGCATTCAAGTTTAGATAATACGTATATATACCTGTAATATAATTAATTACTTACGGGCAACGCTTGAGGTGAAACAAGACGAGTGTTGCCAATCCGTTAGTTTTACGGAAAGCAGATGGCTCTAATGATCTCAGTAGGGTCAGATTTTCCAGTTGTGCAACAGTTTGTATAGAAATTCCAGAATGATTAAAGCTGTCATTCCATAGAGACTTTATACGTATTTATAACCCAACCAGGCGTTACTGCACTATTGACTACAGTATACAGGAATATTCAGAACTTATATCTAAAACTTTGAGGATATGTGCATCCTTAAATAAGAAATTGATATCACCAAAAAAATTTATAATAAAAGTCTTAGGATTTCCCGTAAACAATGTTTAAAGTTATACCATTTTAAAGGACTACGTAGATGGGCAACTGTAGTTCAACATCTGATATACCTACCACATTCCTAAGAATGTGGTAAAAAAAGTAAACACGTTTTTGTACCTCGAACGACGACCGAGCGAATATAACTGGAGCGCGGATAATATCCCTATTGTCTATTCAGTCATCAGTCTATGTGTGTACTCTCTGTGTGCCGGTGTTTTATTTATCGCAGGAGTGTTAAACTGTAAAATTTTCAAAATGGCTCATGTGTACAGTAATGCTGAGTTAATGGACTGTTACCAGTGGATTATTAATTACGAGTTAGGTTTTGTGAGTGGTTGTTGCAGCAAAATGCTGAAAATCCCCAATTTACTTAATAATTTGCGTTTACAAGATCAGCAACCAGGAGAAACATTCGGTTTAGTGCGGAAAAATTGGATAAGGCGTGCTCAAAAGTGTGTATAAGTCCAGGAATATTATTTCGAACAGCTTTTGTAACAAGGTATGTGAAATTTTTTTATATATTTCATGTTTCTAATACCTAGTAATTAAGTAGAGCAATTCTTCAAAATTAGTGTAACAAAATTTTATTCATTTTAAAAACACGTCACTTTGGTCACATCTATCTATCTTTAAGTTTATTTTAAAGTAAAAACGCAGCAAATCTTTTTTGCGCCGGGTGTCGGTATACTCTCAGAACTTCCGAAGTTTTTTTCATGCTAGCTAGTTTGCATTGTCAGTCCCAAGGTCACTCCATTACAGTGGACCAGTATCCAGCGGTGTGCAATGAAAAATTTTTAAATAGTTTTCAGAAACCGCTAAAAAAAATTTTTTTTTGCACTGCCACATTTCTACTTATATGTTGAACATCCCTAAATTTTATTATGGATAAGTTCTGAATAAAACTGTATATAATTCATATACAAGCTGGAGTTTACAAGTAGGTATTATTGATGACACAGAAATTCTCAAAAAAAATTACAACAAAGTAATTTTATAATAGGTAGTTATTTTATAGTGACAGTTTGTGTGCATTTAAACATGTTTTTCGTGACGTAATTAGAAAATAAAAAGTTTTTCGGAAGTTGTTCTTTATTATACCCTCAAAAGAACCTTTAAAATTAATTCGGTGAAAACGAATGAAGTTGGAAATGTTAGTTTAACAGGCACAGAAGTCTAATGTGATCGACGACAATCAATATGGACTGAATCTTTTGTAAATGAATTTCACTTGCTGAAAACACAAATGGTTTATTCATCAACCAAAGTTTCTAAAACTCGTAGTAAATTCGAATTGATTGTGTAAAGAAAATATATTTCTAAAATTAACGTACAAAAACCACATAGAGTTCCAGTGCAGTATTTTACTCACAAAGGATAAAGCTAATGACAATGCTTGCAAACAATACCTTTATATTAATCGATAGCTGACTGAGCGGTCTCAGAAAAACTAAATTAACAATCTTTTACTATGCAAATAAATACATCCAATTGCGTATTCAAAGTGCCGTTGGTTGACATCATGATAATAGCTGCGCTCTTTACAAATTCTTCCAGAACATAATGGATGAAGTTCCCTTAATTCAACTTTTGTATTACGCCATCTACTTCAGAGTCCTGGCGTACAAACTTTAGCTTGAAGGTAAAATAACACAATAAAGGTCGTTTAGATAAACAATAGGAGCTACAACAGAAAGAAAATTATTTGTTATTTAAAATACGGATAAAGTCTTTCGGCGGAGACGTAATGAAGCGGGCAATAAGATACTGGATGACTAAGATTATGTTCGAATGGGCTCAGTGGATAATACTCCAAGGTCCTTAAAACTGGCGCGTGTTTGCCCATCTCTCCCATTTTTGAGGATAAGTAAAAACAAAACAAAAGGCTCTTCGCAAATTAATCGAAAACAGTTGGTGATATTAAAAGATAACCATTGTACATGAAATTATTGGATATGAGTAGATTAGGAAATTACTGCAAAACAGCTTCCATTCAAAGATCGTGGAGATACCAGCAATAGAATTAACTTCAACGGTCCCCTTCATAAAAAAGCCCTACTCTCGTATTTCGATGTGATATAAAATAACAGGGTCGTCCAGTCGAATATACAAATCATTGTTCTTAAAACAACCTTAATGGGCTAAAATGACAAATTAGAATAAATTTCACGAAGGATAGTCTGGATAGTCCTCTGTTCGATACCGTTATTTACGCTATGACGGAAATTCTCTAATTATTATTATTACTTATATTCTTTTAGTTAATCGGAAATTCTTAACTTTGCTATTTGTTGAACTACATATTTTGTAGCTTCATAATTTTAAGAAATAAAGTTTTTAGAAAGTGGATTTTTTTTTCTAGTTTAATGCTTGGTAGTATAGTAAAGATTTTACAATAACGAAAAATGTATCTGAGACACAAGAAAGAGAAAACTGAAGGAGTTGGAGATTTTCTTCCAACAGGAAATTATATATAAATTAGGAGAATAAATATCAACGTGCAATTTAGGATTTTAAATAAACTAGGAGTGCTAATTGCTGACAAGAACAAAAAATCTGCTGATGAAATTAACAAAATTAACAAAAACCTCAGTGTGTGGCTACTTGAAAAGGTAGATTAAGATGTAATACAAATATTATAGACGTTAAAACTTCTTTTTATTTTTTTTTTTAATTTTTTATTTCGATTACTTAACGTCAGCCTATTTCTGGGACTAAAGCCAATCACCGACGTCAGGCGACGAGCAGCTCCCAACCTTAAAATTTTGCCAATCCCCCACTTTTTTAGCAGGATAGGGATCTTTTACTTGCTTATCTACACAAAGAAACTTTGGCTTTACATCCTATCCAATGGATTGTGCGTCTTCTATACAAATCTCGCCTAAGTTTGCATAGCTTTTGTTAATTCACCCACGTACAGGCCACTTGAAGATGCGGGCAGGCATCGCGGGTCTTCTCTGCACCAGTCACCCATCTAAGTACTAACCGCGGACCACGCTGCTTGGCGTTTATATCGTTAATATGCATGCCAAGTCGCTACTACGGCTTGCCTTTACGTTGGCTTGTTGTTGTCTGTAGCATTTTGAGATAAACTGATCGTGAGAATTCATAATTCTAATTTCAATGATAAACCAAGTCTACTTTGAGTTTCGTAACGGTACTCTTAACTGAACACTTCCTTTAGAAAATATCTACATAACATGGGCATATATAATGAGTAGCATTTAACCGTGTTAAATATAATAAAATAAATTTAACCAGCGCCAGCGTCTGATTTCATTGCAAGTGGAAAGTGTACATTATCCGAGTTATCATATATCTGCATATAAAATGGCTTCTGTAGTGCCCTTTCTTCATGTTAGTCAAGAGTGCAATACCTTGAAAAGGATGTTTCACATACAGACATCTTGAAAAGGATTGGAACCTTTCGTGTGAAGATAACCCTGACGTAGTTTTTTCTAATGTAAATGCTAAATGAAAATTGCTAAATGTAAAAATAGTATGAATGACTTTATTGATTAGTAAGTCACAGTTCACTAATCGGTCGCGGCGGTTCACTGATCAGTCGTGGTGGATCATTGAGCGGTCGCGACGGTTCATTGAACTGTAGAAATAGTTTAGGTATAAAAAGGACACAATATTAGGTTTAGTTTTGATCATCTCTAAATGATGCCAACTTGGTTGGGGACACGCGCGTCATGGATATGAATATGTTAATTTTACATATTCATACGTTAATAATACGTTAATCAATTCGTTAATGTTAACTAATACGTTAATTTTATGGTCTGTTTATGTTTCAATCAGATACATTGTAAGTAAATTAGGTAATCGATAAAAGTGTCACTTTTTAAATTATATTTTTATTAATTATACGTATTGGAGCTTACTACTAGATAGGTGATTGTAGATATAGGTAACAGGCATTTTGTTAACCCTCTCAATGAGGGTTAACAAAATTTTAGAGGGTTAAACACAGAATTCTTCGTTTTAATTACTTGATAAACTCGTAAATGTTTCTGTGTGTTTTCCCTCTTGAATGTATTCAGTATATGAGTATAAAATGTATGTACTTATGTTTGTGTCTTTATCTTTTCAATTTATAAATATTACAGTATCTGTATGTTAACAAATCTTAGATTAAATTAACTCACGTAGAAGTTTTCTTTTGCGAGTTGTCTTTCTGCGAGTTTATTTTCAAGAATAAAAATTAAATAGTATATTTACTTATAATGTATGTAATATATTATTGTAGAAATAAACTTATTACTCTTAATAATATTATTAACTTGCTGGAGTAAAAATCTTCTGAAAGATGCAAGGGTGCTGCTCGTGTTACATTAGGTTACAGGTTACAAACCAGCTTACAGCTATTTTAATCAGAAAATCATGCGTAACATGTCCATCAATATTTATCGGTTTAACTTTTGTTTTAAAAGTATATGTATTGCCCATAAAAGCTGTTTATTTACCCAAGGGTTTATCAAAGCTTTCATTGGTACTTATTTGTTTTAATAAGGGTAATGTAATACAAATAATCTAATGAAATTGAAAAGTTACGTGTATAATGAAAAACAAACAATGAGCTCATCAAATATATCATGAAATATAAAGTCGAAGATAAACCATTTGAACTGTATTACAGTATTATATGTGCTACTAAAGTAAACGCATAAAGTCTAACAGAAAGGAATAGTGCATACTGCTTTATATTCATAAAGCGTAATGTAATAACATAACGTTCATATTCTCAAGAATATTAGGTCCGTTATTAAAGAAAACGTACACGAAATGACTGGCATATTTTTTAAAGTAATTGCATTTACATATGACTTTGTTTAATAATTAATTAATTCTGGAAATAAGTTACATTTGGTTGATATATTTAAAAGTACGGGGAATGATTATTTAACAGTAACTATAACAAGAACCAGAAATTGTTTGAATGATGCGATTAGGCCCATTATATTTATCATTATTTTCTGGGACTATTATATCATGTCGAAGCAAACTATATTTATGAAAAATCCTTTTAAATTAAGTTAGATGAAAGTGTAAATATATCAAATAGGTCATTCGTCATTCAGTCATTCAGTAAAATAAATGTGATGCATTCTTCGCGATATTTGATATCGGGATTATTAAATTAATATAATTGGCAATAATATATTACGCCATTACTTACTAAAATTGTAATTCGCGCACGTGCACAGTAAAAAAATCCGACTAATTTTAACACTGAATCCACACTCATCAGTGTGTATATAGTCCACACTTGGCAGTGTTAGACATATCGGTGTATTATTACATTACATAAAAGTAATTTAACACAGTAGATTTTACAAGGTAATGTGTAATAGTTAATTATTCACCGTGTAATTATTCTGTTTTTATGGCGGATTGATTAATTTTTAACACAGGGTTTTGTAAATTTTACTACAATTTATGAGTACTTCTACAAACTTGGCGGGTATATCGTTCGTGTAATATGAGTTCTAAAAGTTTAGTTATTATACTACCCAGTTCGTGTTAAAAATAACACTGCAGCAAATTACGATTACCATTTAGTAATTTTACCATTTGTCTTTTTTTACTGTGTGCTCTGCTGTAAATAGGTATTGTCCTTAAGTGAAGCTGGAACAAAGGAGAACAGTAAGCGCCGTCATCGTAACATGGAAAATCATGTGTCACAAAAAGTTATTATGTTAATAATATTATCCTCCACCCCAGGACCGATTGAGGTTTAGAGAGAACGAACCAGAATGTGTATGTTGCAGTTACGAAAAACGAACTACAACATCTTTCTCACAACATTCCACTCCTTGGTATGTAAACCGCAGCCGATCCTGGGGAGGTCCAAATGGGTCATCCTTGTGACTGAAGGTCACTAAAGAAGAAAGCAATAGGAAGAAGCACTACTATGCCAGAACGTTTTAGAAGAAGAATAACAAAATATAAAATCAAATGCTAATAAAGTCAAAATAACTTTAATAGAACGAATAGTAAAAGATGGGGACGGTAACAGTGTGCGTTTTTTGTGAACTTATGGGAAGACTTTGCTCATATAGATTGAATTCTTCGCAATGTTCCAAATGTAAGAGAAAGACAAACAGGAAATATATGGTGTACATAGAGTAGCTCCAATTGACAAATCGACCTGTCGGTTACAAAAAAATATATGGGGCATCTACGCTTTTGAAGGTGTCTGTTTTTATGAAGATAAAGACTATAGTAACTTAATATAATATGTATATTAAGTTACAGATATATACAATTAAACGTATTAGTAGCAGTCATTTGTTTTTTAATCTGATATTTTTTAGGTCTTGTGCGTCTAAATTATGGAATTTATATCAACGACATACTGTATCAGAATATATTCAAATATACATATATCAAAAGGTGTACCTGTAGTTATAACATACCTTTACGTTTTAGGTCATAAAAAAATGTTAATTTATTTTACTAGTCCCAGTCTTGTGATTAAAGTCAAAAGTAAATTCATATGAGCAGGATTAAGAACTTTATTAATTAAATTCTGAAATTAGTACTTAATTGCATGTCAGCTACAGAAAGAATCCACGAAAATTACAAAATGGTTTCACTCCTACAGTCGAATAAAAAAGTCCTACATTTTACCTCCCTTAATTGGAGTAGACGTAAACTAAAATGGGACATTCAAAATAAGACATTCAGAATTCTATCACGTAGAAGTAGGTTACTTAATATGAAAAAGTTGGCTGTCATACTTACAAAAACTTTCAGAGAAATTACATTAAAAAAAATTTTCAACATTTAATTTAAAATGCTATTATTACTTAAATATTTTGTTAATGGCATATGGTTTAAAAATGTATACGAACAGTTTACAAAGAGTGGAGTATTAACCAGTGGCGTTTCCAAACGAAGGGGATCGAGGCTGGTGAAAATATACAATACGTGGTTTGACGGGTAGAAGCAATGCGGTTTTATTCGCAGCAAGAATCAATAAATGCTTTTAAAATAGGTCTTTGACCACACTTAGTGGAAGGAGGATAAAATGTATGATTAATTTTACGGCTGGATTACATGTAAGTTATATTACAACATAAACATTAATGACATAAATAAGGCTTTATGAAGTTTTTGATACTGGTTGTATATATTATAATAACTATAACAAAGCTAGTAAGTAACTGGATATTTACCGCACGTCAGAAAGATTTTCAAACGAAGCTTTTAGGTGAAATTTCTCAATAACTTAAGTGTGATAAAGTTCCAATTACTACCGGCCTTGTATATGACACAATCAATTAATATCTGCTTACAGACGATGGTGATATGAATAGTTGAAAAGTAATTTTATTTAAAAAAACACTTTTAACTATTTGTTTAGGCCATTTAGAAATAATTCGATATTAAATTTAAAATAGCGTTCTTATGATACGCAGATACTAGTTGTAGCAAAAAGGAGTCCATTTTTTGTTCCTAAAATTAAAAAGGGAACTCGAGACAGACAAAACTCGGTCGCGATCAGTTCAACGCGTATTAAACAATAATTATTCCGTGAATAAACTAGTGTAGAAATAACATAATTTGGTGACTGTCTAGGCAAGATAACCATTATTTTCTTCTTTTCCAATTCTTGCTCCTTTTCTTCAATGGGAAGAAAAAACACGACCAGAAATTAGTTGCTACATAGAAAGGAAATGGGTAAGCCAAATTTACAAAATTAAATCCATACACTCCACTAATTAGTAAAATACAAAACACTATTTGTATAGTTATTATACTTATATATTATATATTATACTATATATTTGTATAGTTAAATGAACGTTATTATTATCATATTCATGGCAACATCTTTTTGTGAAAGTTGTAGCACAAATTATCTATTATTTCAACTAAACGTGCAGTATAGCCTTTGATACTTTATATATTTTTCTAATCTAATTAACATAATCTAAATTTAACCTTTAGTGGATATAAAAACCTGAATAAATCCACCATTATAATTATTGAATTAAAAAAGTGTTATATTTCTGTTTTTTCTAACTTTTCATTTATTATGTGTAAGATTAGATTAGATTAGATTTATATAGGAGTCGGCCCCCTGGCCTGGTCCACCGCCACCTAGAAGATCTGTTGTGGCACTCCCAACCTATTTAGAGCACTCTGTCCACCTTTGTCCTTTGCATTAGACTCCACAGCCTTGAAAGAAGCTCTTCCACGTAGCTATTGGCTCTTGGTCTTCCCTCCCCAAGTATTTGAAATCTCAGTCTTGTAATCTCAGTCTTGTCAGGCCCTCGCACTGGCACAGTGCGAGGTTTCCTCTTCTTCTTGACAGAATCTGCAAATTGCATCTTCTGACAGTCCCATAAGATTCATGTGCGTATTTAGCCTACAGTGTCCTGTTAGGAGACTTACTATTATTCTGATGGTCTTTTTATTCTGGCCTAACAGATCTGCTGTGAATTTAGGCGTCCGTGCTTTAATGAATAGCTTTGCCTGTCTCAGTTGTGGCAGATTCCTCCACCATTCTAGAGATTTGTTTCTCATCCATTCCGCCATGGATGTTTTAATGCATGGCATCGCTATGCCGGAGAAGGTTTCTGGTCCTATGAGGTCTTTTGATGCGCCTTCTCGGGCTAATTAGCTTATTATGCGTTATATGAAGATATGCAAACGCAATAAAGAAGGTTCTGTTCAGGAATTCTTTGCCCTAATGTCATTAAATCGAGTTACGGTAAGCTAAATTGGTTTTTAGGTTATTTAGTGACCTTAACTTTTAAACTTTCAGTCTGCTTATACAATGTGCTTGTGAAGGGATATGACTAGTGCATTGTTATTCCACTAATTCGCTAAAGTAGTAACATGTTAGTCTATGGTAGTAATAATAAAACTCATTTTGTGCGGGTAACCTTAGTTACCACACTGTAGACTCGATATAATAAGTTGTTACTGATGAATGTAGTATTTAAATCAATATACTTAGGCAATAAACATGTTAAAATATACGAAATTCTATTACAACGATGAAAGTAATATATCTCTGAGCTATAATTTCATGAGATGGAATAGGCATTAAATATTCGTATTTTATTACTTCTTAATTTATACTCCGAGTAAATATTTTCAACACCAGGAATCCATAAAAAATCGGAAACTAAATATTTAGAAGTAGAGTACTTAGTTAGCTATAAATTTACATAAAATCTCATTGGCTCTTTATTAAAATTTATGTTAACAATAACAAAAAAATAAGTCTCATCTTATGCGCGGATCAAAGGTAATGTATGTACAACTAATTTATTTTTAAATTAATAGCGTTTATGTATACATAAATCATATGGTTAAAACCAATGCCGATCGGGGATTTTACGGTAAAAATATTTATGAATTATACAAATGACAAACTGAATGTTAAAGCTGGCCATTAAATACAGTATGTCCCGTTTTTAAACCCACAAACTTCACGGGCGAGTAAATGACATCATTTTAAGGAAAAAGTCCCCATAAACATACCCTCTATCTCGCTTAGTATTCTACTAAAATTGCTATTCTGGATGTAACTTTCTGAGTATTTCAGCACCCCTTGAAGTTTATGGCATTTTCTCAATAATAATTTTTCGAGAATAAATTCTTAGTAACATGTTTTGTCTCTTGATATTGTTTATTATATCAAACGGTACGGTTTAGTAGATATTGAGAGTATTTGGTGAAGATGTACATCTCGCAAAGCGTATGGAAGAAAATAACATCATGTAAAAAATTATATGCTTTGTAAAAAAATAGGGAGGGTTGTCTTTATAAGCTAATAATTTGAATTTTAATTGTAAAATAATTATTTTATAGTAAAAGTGTTTCTATCAATGTATAGAGAACTAAGATAGAAACTGACATTGAATATTAGACCTGATTATTTCAAAATATTTACTTTACAGTTTACTGCGGGACTATATTGTTTACTCTGTTACTTAACAGAAAACTAGTAGAGTATATTACAGAAAATAAGCTTGATATTGCTTATACATACATTTGCATTCTGTGTAAATGGGAATATTTCAAGGAGTAGAATTTGTAGCAAAAAAATTGTATAGCAACAACCTATAGCGGCCTATTACTGTAAATATTACTTTACGAAAACATTAATGAAATATAAAACGTGCCAATTTCTTTGAGTTAATCAAAGTGATTGAACGGGAAGGAAAATGTAAATAGAGCAGTGATCTGAAAAAAGATTTTATGATGAATTTCTGTAATTTAAAAGATAAATACTATACAATCAACCTGTATAATTCCAGAAATGGATGGAATAATAAAAGTAATATCAAATTTTGTCGGAGCTGGGTGTATTGTATAATACCTCATTGTATTCTTATAAAGATATAACATGTGATATACAAAAAAATTGTATAAGATTATAGGTACTAGTTTAGAAATACTTCTATGTGCTTAAACTTTAAACCAATATTAGTTATTTAAATCAGTAATAGTACTTTAAACTACTGTAGTGTATTTTTTACAACTTGTATAAACAAATCAGTTTTAGATAATGCACCATTATAAATTCCTAATGTAGTATATAAATGTAACAGTCTTGTTATTTTTAAATTGGAAGAACCTGATACAAAATTTAGTTCAATAATACCTTGGTAACAATGGAGAAATGATATCATTAAAAGAATCAAAATTATTAAACAACCCATATAACTGATTCAGCTAGATACATATTTTTCTATTCAATTTTCCAATTCCAATTCAATTCAATTTGGTAAAATATACCAAATACCAGTATTTGGTTCATTTTGTATATATTAATATATTAATTTATATAATTTTACCTTTCTTTCAGTATATATATTGTAATTATGGCAGTGTATTAAGTTGAATCTAACTTATTGTTACAATTTACTATGCAATGATAAACATTACAGGTACTGAGTATTCGTTAATAAATACGTAATATAAATTTTATTGAAATCTGGTTTGCGTCTGTCAACGTAAACGATTAGTCTTGGGTTAAAATTTAAAAAAAGAAATATGGCAATCCGACGATATAGTGTAGATAGCTCGTGCTTTTATTTCATCCAACCAATTTTTCCTACAACGTGGGACGATAAATAACCAGACATACGCAAATAAACAAAAAGCGTGAATACATCAATTTGAATTCCAGTTTATAGATCACCAGCGAAGTTATTTTCTATTATCTACTTTTTATGTTTGTTGGGTAATATTTTGTGGTATAAAATATTTTCTGATATAAAATACACACAAAAAGTGCATTAAAAACCACCGGAAGTTACGTACACAGAGTGAGTAGAATTTCATCTCTCACCGCTCGCATATGTACCTATATATACCATTAAAATAACGTAAAAACGAAGATACCAAAATCCCGAAGCGAGTCCATTTTCGAAGGATTTAAATACAAATCCACCATTAATGATTTGCGCCAGTTCTTGTCAAATGTGCCGGTTAATTAACTGTGATTAAAATTTAACTGCAAGTAAATCTGAACATACGTTGCACGGAGTGTTCATTGTCAGTTATTTTTACGCTATTTTGTTGGAGACGTTGTGAGCCGTGAGCAGTTTTGGAATATTTTGAACTGCCAAATGAAATACTTGTACATTTCCAAAGGTCTTTTAACATTTACCTCAAAAATCTCCAATATGGTAAGTAAATACTGAATTTTATGGCATTTTGTTGTTTAGGGCACCAGAAATTCTTTTCCTTCTGTTCTTTTTATTTTTTATTCAATACTAGGTAAGACGGAGAAAAAGAGTTAATCTATATAATAAAATACGTCCTCGAAATTAAACAGGATTCAATTCATCAAAATAATTGGCTCTAGCATATATCTGTGAAGATATATTAAATTCTAAACTGAACAACTTCTATATCCTCCATATATATCGCAATATTTATCTTGTAACTCAAACGGTTTTCTATTAAACTCTTATTTAACGTTGCCGTCACACTTTTTGACGTTTAACCTCAAATATCACTGTCACACGCGTTAACCAACCCTTAAGCAGTTGTTGTTGTTGGAAGGCAGCGCGGTTATTCGCAGCACTCAGGTCTTTCGATCCATTGTGCCTGCCACTAGTCGAGAGCTGTTGGAAGATACCCGTGCTATGCGCATAGGCCAACATCCGTTCTAGGGGAAGTTTTCTAATGTCCTAGGGCAGGAGAAATTCTGCACCTAGATGTTTGTGTCTCTTGGCCATGAGGCAGATACAGCGACAGAGGATGTGAATGGAGTCCTCATCATATAGTGTCCGCAAAACCTGCACCTTTTAGAGTCACTAAGGCCGATAGTGTTAAGGTGCTTGCTGAGATGTCCGTGACCTGTCAGCAGTCCTGAGACAATACTGTTACAACTTAGCGCAAGTATTGATCGAGTTGAGTTCGACCAAGTCCCCTCAATTAAAAGCCTGGCTTGTCGCAGCCCAGTCCCGTTCGACCATTCTTCCTCTGATCTTTTCTTGATCCAGTTTTCAATAAAGCTTGTTACATAACTGAGCGGAAGCCGGAGTACTAGTTCGGGCCCTGTAAACTGTTTACTTGAGCCTCTTTTAGCCAGTGAATCAATCTCCTCATTTCCTGTTATGTTGTGATGACTAGACACCCAGATCAATTTTACTTAGTTGTTCTGTTACCTGTTGCTCTTATACCTATATTTATCTGAATGTCAGGCAATATTGACAGATTATATTTCTTTTTGTAAATAACACAAATTTTAAAATAACAAACACGTGCACAGTTTCTACCCTGATATCAAAATGATGTACAATTAATATCTATCTTTTATCTTGTATCTTTTAACATAATATCGTACTTAATGAGGTAAAATCGTATCGTGTCGTATTGAAAATAAATAATCTTTAGAAAAAAAATTAGTGAATGGTTGCATTCTATATTTGAAACATTTACTCATGAAAATAGAACAAGAAATGCGTTATAAAACTTAAATCAAGGTACTTACGTAAGTTTGCAATTATTCCTTATAGTTATGACATAACGAAACCTTCCCCTAAAAGTCTAACCACCTTGTCTGCATGTTGAATTTTAAGAATATAGTTACCTAGTAGTGGTGAGAGACATACTCAGCATACTATTATTGACCTCTATTGGTCTATATGTTACGTTCTGTCAGGGTGATCCACATAGGAAAGATAGTTTATTTGAAGGAGATGCCGAAAACAACTATTCCACGGACAATATGCCCCGACTGGCATTGGATTACATCGGCATCTCCTTAGGAGTCGCCACATCGTTCATCAAGACCTTCTACCAGACACTGACCGGTTTTGCGCTTATTTTGCGCTCATCAGATTCCCATAGGTAGTGGACTCGGTTAACGATGTTGCGACGTGATTGCCTAATGGGCATCGTGAGTGTTAATAGTGGTGAGAAACACACCTTAGTGCTCTCTTTGGGTCTTTGCTACTATCTGCCTGACAATTATTGTCAAATTGACAGACAGATAACGGCTCTGTCTGTCAATTTGACAGATAATCCAGTAGGTAGTAGTTTCCGATATTTCCCGTTAAATAATATTTGTACCTATTATACATATTAGACATATTGTATTGTTTGCAACAGCTTATGTATTTAGAACTGTTTCAATGTTAAAATGCTCGTCTAATTATTAATCACTCTTTATATAAGGCAATAAAATTTTTACCATCAAATAGATATCCATAATATAACATGTTTATTAGTTCTTATTGGTGTAACTAATATTAATAAAATGTCTATTTATACTTCCGAACTGATTAAATCAGCCTATACATTTTCCTTGCTGATGTGCAATATACATCAATAGCGGAAGTTAATATTTCTTTTTATTTTTTTCGACAGCCTGCTTATTTTTCGCACAATTTGTATATACATTTTCAAACGGCTGAGTTCCATGAAGCTTTTAAGGGGCGCGTTCGTAATTACCTCTTTGCCATAATGTTGACTAAATTAACAAATGCATCCTTCTGTGTCCCTTGAAAATGTACTGTATCCTACGTGGCTTTTCATGTTAACAATTTACGAACAGAAATATGAGGTGGCATAAGCATGCAAAAACGTGTCGTCTACACATGAACTCGCTCACTCAGGTGAGGGATAATAAGGAGAGCGAGACTAATTTCATTTTTACAATGCTTGGAAAAATATGGAATGACATACTTATAAGCTTTTACAATCCGGGTAAAATAAATTATCTTAATTGGTTTCCTTTGTTTTGTCATTTCTGTGAAATGCTAATTTTATCGCAGGGACATTACTGTCATGATTAATACATTAAAGGGCCCCATACAGTTTCATGGATTGGACCCTCTCATACTCTTTCACGGTAATTTTAACAGATTAGTAAAATCAACAACAAACCTACGAGTGCGAGTGGAAAACCGTGGATCTATACAGCAGCGCAACTGTACGGGGGGTAATGGCACTTAACTCCCCAAATCTTCAAACTCATAATGAAAATTCGGCGATATTATGAATTGTATCAAAGCTGCCCTCCTCTAAAATTAAGTGTACTCTCAATTTTTTCCTGTGTGCTTCACGACTGGTCCGTAATGAGATGTATTAGAATAAATTAGAATAGGAAAATAGTGCCTTTAAAAGACCCGGATCAATACTTCATCAGTTGCTCAGTGAATTTCCCGCGAGTCGAATCGTTTATTGATTGTTTCTGATCTAGTATAATGGTCAATTCTTGTCAATTTCTCGATTAGACGATCAATTGGGATGCATCAATGGTCCCCGTCAATATACTTCTATCAGATTACCTATCAATCTCCGTCCATCGATAGACAATAGCATCAGTCGCTTCCTACACGATCAATTAGATGCATCAATGAGTACAATTGACAATATTATTGACAATATTATTGACCGACTCCCGGTCACTTAAGTCTGTGTGTTCAACGACATTCATAATTGACAGTTTTGTCAGTTACGGAAGTATTTTAAGCCTCTATTCTCTAGTATTAAAAAAAAACAAAGTCAACGAGGAACTGTTTAATAACCTTAAATAAATTAATCCAAATGGTTCTATAGACATGCTGAATACCAAATTTAACCACGATGCTTTTAACAAAACTTCTCTTTATCATCTAAATCAAACTACATGCAACGTCATCATAAGTGGGTTCGTTTATCCTTGATTTCTCATTTCTATTGCTTTCGTACTATTAGTACGGAAAGTATAACTACATGGTAGGGCAGAACTAGTATAGTTCTATTGCTACTGTTCTAGTAAATTGATCTTTTCTATGTATTTTCATTTATATTTTATCCAAGTTTAAAATTATTTATGTTATTTTGTTTTATTTTATTTTAGTATCATCATACAACGGTACAACTACCAATTATAGGACGGAGAAAAATGACAATAAAAATTTACTAGGTATAAAGTAACATATATAGATATATATACTATTATTAAAATTAAATTAAATTAGAAGATTATTGAAAACCGAACAAATATATTGGTAAGAAATTATTGTAACTGTAAGTCTAATTTGTGTGTATTAGTATAGAACAAGTCAAACTTATCCTGCAGGCGGTTATAAATGAGATGAAATTGTAGTGGATAGAATTTCAAGAAATTATTGGTTCTAGCGGTAGAGAGATAAAACCTGTTTGTGTGTCTAGAGTGAATGCGGGGTAAGGCAAATATCAATTTTTATAGATAATATGGGGGGATAAGAAATATCATTATTTATCAATTTAAACAAAAGCAATAACGCCTGTTTATGCCTCCATACTTCCAGGTTATCAACCGAAAAACAGGAAACCAAAATATCGTCAAGAATTCCGAGAGATGGATATACGGCAGTATAAGCTACGTTTTTTAAAAGTGGCCTCAGATTGTTTTCTAACAGATCTATATAGGTACCGTAACAAGGATTCCAGATTGTGAATGCATACTCCAGTTCTGTAGAACTGTAGTATGTAGATCCAGTATTGTAGAAGAAGTACCTAGAGTAGTTGATATTTAACAATGAAATTTCTGAAAAATTTTAAATTGATTGCATATGCAATCTTGTACGGGAAAGTACTACGCCTAACTACTTACGAGGGATTTTCGAAACCTATTGACATTTTGAACCAATTAAATAATTTTTAATATTGATTTATTTTTAACACAGCGTTTATACCTAACGCTATTAGTTATGATACATATTACATATAACTAGATACATATAATTTGGTTTAAAAAAAAAGAAACGAAATAAATTTACATATGTCAGTATATCACAAGTCACAACTACAAATCACAAAACAAAAGGATCCCTATATATATATATATATATATATATATATATATATATATATATATATATATATATATATATATATATATGTATATATATATATATACAGGGTCCTGCACCACAGCTCCCTTCTTTTGTAGCTCATGAACCGGTGCCTTTATAAATTTCGTTCAAATTTGACTGCAAACTATTCGTAGAGAGGCACATTTTGAAAATATTTTCAAATATACAGGGTGCTCTAAAAACATGTACCATACTAAAGTTATGTTTTTTTAAATGGAACACACTATATATTTTTGCATTTTTGGATTCTACCTGAAATTCTAAACACATTTCATTTAGGATGTCCTATACCTATCTTCAACTGTTTTTGAAATATTGACAGGTGAATATTGACATTTTTGCAACTTTGACACCCTGTAAAATCTAAGCGGTTTGAGATCAAGCAAAACGGTTTCCACATTCCTATCTTAACTTTTCATAAGCTATCGTTTGGTACTAATTTCAAATTTATACAGGAATAAAAAATTTTAAAAATTTTCAGAAAATTTTAAATTTTTGGATAATTCTGAAATTAGTACCAAACGATAGCTTATGAAAAGTTAAGATAGGAATGAGCAAACCGTTTTGCTTGATCTCAAACCGCTTAGATTTTACAGGATGTCAAAGTTGCAAAAATGTCAATATTCACCTGTCAATATTTCAAAAACAGTTGAAGATAGGTATAGGACATCCTAAATGAAATGTGTTTAGAATTTCAGGTAGAATCCAAAAATGCAAAAATATATAGTGTGTTCCATTTAAAAAAACATAACTTTAGTATGGTACATGTTTTTAGAGCACCCTGTATATGTGAAAATATTTTCAAAATGTGCCTCTCTACGAATAGTTTGCAGTCAAATTTGAACGAAATTTATAAAGGCACCGGTTCATGAGCTACAAAAGAAGGGAGCTGTGGTGCAGGACCCTGTATATATATATATATATATAAAAATCACAGAATAAAAGGTATAAATTAATAAATACATAAAAATAAAATTTCTACAAAATAAAATCTAGTCGAAGTTTTTTTGATTTAGCCAAGTCATCAATTACTTCATCAATACCAATAGAAATCTTTCTGCAAATGTTGAGAAGTGTTAGACCATTTAATCTATCCTCTCCTGTTGTACCTAAGAGCTGCCTGTAGCAGATGTACTATTCTTAATATCATTTGTACCACCATCACGGTCTTGGGGAGAGGGTTGTGACCCCGGAACCCCCCCATTGAGCACGCCACTGTCGTTGTATATACCTGATAAAAACAACAGGCGAAGATAATATTGTATTTCTCAATTTTATGGAGATGATTTTTTAGGATAACTACATAGAATGCATTTAGACAATTTTATAATTTGACGAAGGACCTCATGAATGAAGGTTTTAATTTGTGCCCATTTACCTTTACCGCAGATATAAAAGTAGTGAGTAAGTAGAGTGAAAACAGCAAATTAATAGGTAATAAATATTATATACTTAAATGAGATTTCAACAAAATGACAGATTTTTCAAATTAATGATCACCAAAATAAAATTAAAACTAAAGTTACTAAAGTTCTATGATTTGTTACAAATTTACAAATAAATATATTGGACTAGGTACTTGGCCTGTTAAAATATATTATATATTTTGATTTCACCGTTGTGTTACATTTTCAAGACACACTCGTGTGTGCCGTTACTGCCTTAATTATAAACTTTTATACCAGATAAAAAACAAGTGTGTAATATATTTTTTTCTAGGAATTAAAAAAAACATATATAAATTTACAGCTTATATTAAAGCTGAAATAATAAACTACATGTTTCATCGTTATGTGGTATTATCCATGTTTGTGTACTTAATTAAAGAACCATCAAAAGTTTTGGGATATTCTATGTCAGAACTATCACTCATGGACGAAGTCCGTAAAGTTAAATTATGTTCTACCGGGTAACTGAAAACCTGAACATCATTTCATCACTCCCTTTGATTTTGCATTTGAAACAGATACATATATATATATTTTTAGTTCAGACCTAGGATTGAGCATATACCTCGTAAAACTATCAATATCAAACAAAAATTTTGTCGATATAAATATGACTATAAGTAGGTTTGCTCACATATTTTTTTGAACTTCTAACGTAGCAAATAAATTTCTAAATTTATTGCTAATTCAATCATTTCCAGCGGCGTTAAAATTTGGTCGTCACTTTATCATATTTTTGAAGGAAAAAAAAATTGAGAATTTTCATGCAAAATTACAGATGTATACGTGAACTATAAGTGTTCCTAGCAACGTTAATAACGTAGCCCTTATTTTACGTAGTCTACGTTAACAGCTATCTAAACTAGCTTTGATTGAAATAATATTATGCCCTACAACATTGTTTTGGAAGAAATAATAAACAGCAGCAGCTGGAGAAAAAATTATTTATTTAACTAGGCGGAAAAGTAGATTTAATGCCTTGGCTGATTTAATAACCTCGGATGCGCCTCGGCCATTAAATTCAAGCCGCGCCATTAAACCTTGTACTGTAGTGCCTAGGTAAAAAAATTTCTATTTTTTTTTTCAGCAATATACTTAATATGCCACATTTAAAATTGTTTGTTGAAATAATGGAAAATGGACAAAGTAAGTAATTTGAAAAAAAGTTGAATAGCTTTCTCACGACATGAAATAAATTCTAATACGTTTTTCATTATCCGATAGCAGATTTTCTCTGAGGTTTGAATAGTGATGTCCAAGAAATACGTTTAATTTACTTTTCAATTTCAGGGTCTATTTTACCATGTTTGTTATGGGTAATTTGTCATATTTTAGCATTTTGAATTACCCACAAAAAGTTTATTTATAAGTATAGGCAGGTTATAATATTAAAGCCTATTTAACAGGTTAATTTTGATAATATCCAATAATACCCGTCTTAAGAGAATAGAAGATTTTATTCGAATCAAACGATTGTGAAATACCTTCATTGAATATTTCATCTCAATGCGATGGGAGGATATGATGCAGGGTATTTATGCTCAGGCCGGTGCCGGGGCATGTATGCTCGGTGGCTCAGAGTTTAGGGCGTCGATCACTAAGCTAGCATTAAGTTAGCGGTCGTGAGTTCGAATCACCATTGGCTGGACAATTTATAATTGTCTATTCGTATATTAAGGGCCGTTCGCAGGAATGGGTTGTTAGAATGCCAGCTTGTCAGTTGTGTTAGAATGTCAGCAGAATAACCGCCTTCTGCATTCTTCCGGCTAGAAAATTTGCCGAATTTCGGCATGCCGGTATGATCTTCAGTTCCAAAAACGGCGTGTCCCTTACTCAACCGAGGGCTCCTATAATCAGTCCGACAAGCTGCACTGTATGTTCTGTATGGAGGCAGCGGAGTTCGAAGAGAAGTTCTCGATTCATTATTACCTACAAAGAGAATTTCCTTTTCTTCCATTGAGGCAAAAATCCAATATGCCCATAACAAAAAACAAAATTGACTATCGCTCAGTATACATTTTTATAAATACGCAGAAACTGATAGCATAAATATCATCACATCATTTTATATCAGACTACAGATTTTTGTCCTAAAATTTTGGAAAACAAGAGTAATACGACTAATAAACGAAATAGTACAAAATCGGTTTTTTTTCGAATATCTTCATAACTATCCGGAATTTTCTAAATTTAAACCGATCTGTGACCGGCATAAAATTCTGCAATTTTTGCTCATTTAACCCGTTCTGTATGTCCTAAAATAAGAAAGATACCTGCACTGTACAGGGTTTTCCAACGAAATGACTCACCCCCTATATCTTTTTTATTTGTGGTGCTAATAAAAAAAGTTTTATACAAAAGTTTTATCATTTTTTACGAGCTTTCCAGATATATAGTTGAATAGCCAAAATGAGTGCAGCTTAAAGAAATATGAACCTAGGTCCAATTTTTTTAAATGGAATACCCTGTATATTTTTTGGTTACTGCATTCTACGGATTTTTCTGATTTCAAAAATATATATATATGTGCTATAATCGCTGCAACGCTTGTCATTTTATAAAGCTTTTTTATAACACGTTTTGGAAGCAATTACTCCTATTTGAGGCCTTGTATCTATCCAAGGCTAATTTGATAAATGAACAAAGTCTACGGCAGCTGCAGCTTCTATGTTATAAAAAAAGCTCCATAAAATGACAACTGTTGCATCGATTATAGCATATATATATATATATATATATATATATATATATATATATATATATATATATATATATATATATATATTTTTGAAATCAGAAAAACCCGTAGAATGCAATAAGCAAAAAATATACAGGGTATTCCATTTAAAAAAATTGAACCTAGGCTCATATTTCTTTAAGCTGCACTTATTTTGGCTGTTGAACTACATATCTGGAAAGCTCGTAAAAAATGATAAAACTTTTGTATAACACTTTTTTTATTAGCACCACAAATAAAAAAGATATAGGGGGTGAGTCATTTCGTTGGAAAACCCTGTACACCCGGTATAGTCTGAGTCACCAACACAGCTTACCCACTTGTCAATGTTTTATTTTTATTTTAGAAAAAAATTAACATATAGGTACGAAGTGGTTTGTTATTGGCTAAAATTTAGACACATTAATTTATGTACAGGGTGTTCTAATTTCTGGTGCCATTAAAGTCGGCATTTTTTTTTTAAATGGAAATGCATAGTTTTTTTAATCATCAGAGAGGCTATGAAGAGAGCTTTCGAAAAATATAATATAGTTGGTATCTGCTTCCATCCATTTTTGAATTATAGCTACTTAAATTTTGAAAAATTAGCCATGCTATTCATATTTTTCGCACAAGTTATGAGTGTGCTATGAAATAAGTGGCATGAATTTACATAGTAAACTAATTTGAACCAGGTGAACTCTCAACCAGTGAATTTGCAATCAATAATAATAATAATATCACCATGAAAAATACGAACAACTTAAACTTTAATAATTTTTAAAAATTTAAGTAGCAATATTTTAAAAATGGAATGGAATTTTTCCATACAGCCACTATTTGATTTTTTGACGTTAACACTGTAAAGTCTATGTTTATGTTTGTATTATCTACATACAGGGTGTCTAACAGTAACGAGACATTAGACATATTTCAGAGACTACTTCGATTTTAATTTTGAAAATTTGGGCGATACTGTTTTCGGGCATGCCCTTCTCAACTAAAATAATGGCGTCCATCTAACGCTTCCGGTGATACCGGAAGTTGATGTTATCTTCGTTATTTTAAATGGAACACCCTGTATATTATTACAATTTTCAACTCTACGTGATATTCTAAACATATTTCATGTAGAATGTCTTATACCTATCTTCAACGGTTGCAGTTAAAATATTGACAGGTGAATATTGACATTTTTCAACTTTGACACCCCGTAAAATCTAAACGGTGTGAGATCAAGGGAAAAGGGTTTGCACATTCCTACCTTAACTTTTCATAAACTATCGTTTGATATTAATTTCAGATTTAATAAAGAGATTAAATTTAATTGAAATTTTTTTATTTCTGGATAAATCTGATATTAGCATCATAAGACCTTTTCTCATCTTATATTGCAAATCATGGCGCACTATCTTAAATACAAATTTACACCAATTTAAATTTGTCATTAATTTGTCAACAATTATTTTACTTTATAAGAAATTAATATAAATAAATTATACAGAACCAGTACACATTTTCAGTGAATAATTACTATAATGTTTCATAAAAACTAATGTATAAGCCAGCTAATTGGTAGCTCAGAGGTCCAAGTGGTTTCGACGATGGCTCGAAACGCTGAAAATGATGTTTCAAAATTATTTATCTGGCTGTGTTCATTAAGAGAAGCAAGTCAAGCCTGCAACTATGACAAATGGATTACATCTGCTTTGTTAATGCGACATACACTTCAGCTGGTTTCTGCTGAACTCCCAAACTGATATTTTCTCAACTGCTACGACAAATTTAGTTCAAGTTTATCTTTCACTGCACTGTGGCCTACGCCTACACAATAACTCGATACTTTTTTAACTACATCTCCGGGTTTCAGAATAAATCAAGTCAATCTTTTCAAATCAAATAATATTACGACAAGAATAATAATTATTTTTATAGAAACTGTTGCATAGACATAAATTCAGGCATTATAAATGAACTGTAATTTATCATACTTATATCATTTTTCTCTTTCATTATAAAAATAGCAGTATTTTTAAAGTATTCGCTTTCCTACCAAATCGCAGGTGGATGTGGTGAAAAATAAATCCCACATTAATCAAAAGCAACGGCCCAAAGCACTGACAAATTATGAAAACTCTATCTGGCAGTAATAATTCAACTGTTCAGGTTAACAACCTACTAAATTTCATGAGAATCATACAATCGTTTTAGCAGCGACTAATATTTTGAAAGAGACATAGTTCAATTATTTCTGTGCTTTTGTAATCATGTAGGTTTAATCTTAGCTTCGGTATAACCACTAATAGTAATTTTATAATTTTTATGGTTCGCTATTTATTGTATACTCGCTTCGTGTTTATGTTTTATTTCAGTATTTCTATATTATTCCCTTCTCCTCTGTGGATAACTTTATTTGTAGAAATAATACTAACATAAATGTTAAAACAAAATTAATAAATAAATATATAGACAAGTAAATATGTAAATAAATGAAATTATTAAGTTGGTATAAATATAATAACTACTAATTATGAATTGATGCTAACAGTTGTTTTGTATCTTTATATTATATAAAATAATGACATATTTTCGCAATATTTAAGTTGTAAAAGTTAACGACATAAACATATTCATGGACACGCTATGTCTATCCACCCCCATAAGCACTGACTAAATTATTACACATTTACATTGACTAAATTATTTAGTCATTTTATTTCCAAGACAGCGTTGTATTTACTTCTAATATACGAACGGTTTTGAAATTTACACAAAAAATCCGAAATATATTTCATATGCACGGTTATGCACTTAGCAATACTTAGTTTCAGGAAATTGCCTTGCTTCTTGCTGCCTTGATGCACATCATTAAAAAAACAATGGATCATCGTGTTTCAAGATATACACTGAACTTAGGTTATTTAAGAACCAACAAATATAACATCCTCTATATATAACACAAAAGTAGGTATAAGATTTGATGGGTACCTATACATATCTTCAGTAATAAAAAACTAGGAGTGCGCCATAGAAAAAAGGCAACCACCTAATTTGCTCGCAAATAGCATTCCAGTGATTGATATTGGATTTCGCAATTGTAGGTTCAATTACACAAGGA
Organism: Pogonocherus hispidulus; assembly: GCA_963924545.1. Classification (NCBI taxonomy): domain Eukaryota; kingdom Metazoa; phylum Arthropoda; class Insecta; order Coleoptera; family Cerambycidae; genus Pogonocherus; species Pogonocherus hispidulus. Next base: position 21,064,904 of record OZ004696.1, read on the forward strand.
AATTATATTGAACACCAATAGCAGTTATTCTAACAAATTTCTGAAACGAACTTGGAATATTTCTACTCTAGAGATCCTATATTTCTTTAAATCTTTCAAAAGTTCACTTGTATTATACTGAAAAGTATCCTGAAAAACTTGAACATATGTTCATGTTTTTAAGGCCTAACTAACCCAGTAAAGTTGATCATTTAGGTAAGAAATTCTTAAGTTTTTAAGGGAACTGAAGGGGTAAATAGCTCATAATACCTATCGAAAAATACCATTTTGGTGTAGTACAGGAAAAATAAGAGGTCTTGAAACTGTAAGCAACCTTTTAGCAAATCAATTCCCAACATTTATTTTATACTTTGGCGAGTCGGTGGCTCAAAGTTTAATGTCATGATCACTCAACCCAGAGGTCGTAGGTTAAAATCCTCATTCCATTAAACATTTTTATTTAAATTGTCTACCAGTATATTAAGGCCTGTTAGCAGAATAGGGTTGGCAACCATCTTGGTGTGCATGCCTAGGATGGAAAGAATGTCAGCTTGGTGTTAATCTGAGATATTAACATCGGTTAATGTTTTATTGTCCCCCTAACTGATGACGTTTTCCAGGTTTCCCTCATTCCAGCACTGAATGGTGGTTAAAGCTTACCAACGTAAGACAGTCCTAAAGCGCAATTGCGGACTACCTAATAATAATATGCCACTCCCCTCTGCCATACAAGTGTCTTGGGACTTTTGGGCTAATTCTTGTGACTGGAATGAGGGGTTAATATGAGGGGTGCTAGGCTAATATTATTATTTTATTAGATATTATAAATACTCAAATTACCCAGACAGCCTTTGTACTATTTTTCATTAGACCAATTTTCAAGAAAATATTTTCGCTGCATCCCCCTGCTGGTCGCATCGACTTGTTTCAGTTGGACTTGAAACTACCTCTTTGATAAACTTCTTTGGCTGACAGTAGAAGTCATAATAATAATAACAATAATGTCTTCAGTCTTACCGCAATGATAAATTCGAGTCAGAAACTTGTGTGATGAATTATCCGTATTGTATCGCATTACTATATACAGGGTGATTTTTGGTTGTACATCCATTAGGAGTATCTCGAGAACCGGAAAATTATTTAGTTCTATTTCGATCTAAAATTTTGACTATGTGCATTCAGGGATGGGATCCTTTTGGGGAAGATAATTTCCAGGAAATTATTTTTGCCCCAATTTTTTATTACTGTTTTAGAATCTGCACTTAAGTTTTTAAGTTATTTGGTTTTGGCAAAGGTTCCCTATCTCCGAATTTATTATTTTTCGAGATTATTTATTAATACCAAAATGGCATCTGTCAAAATTTCGAATTTGAGTTATATAAATTAGTTTTTTTGTCATAGCCCTAAAGGTAAATGGGGGTGGGGATCCTAATGCGACAATTCTACAATTTTTCCGTAAAATTTTCTACATTTACCGTGAATATAAAATAAATGTAAAATCACTATCTGTGGTATTTATTGGTGATATTATACTTGTGATCATTTACATTTAAACCATTGCGTTTTTCCATATTTCTGGAATGTTAAAAATTGTTCATTATAACAATAAAAATTAGGTACCTATTTCAAATGGTAGACTTGTCATTGCTTGCTAATTTTTGCATACCCGATTACATTATACTATACTTAAAATAATATTATGAAATGAAATAAAGCTGAAATATAATAAAATCGTCAATATATCAAAAATTAGTGAGAATAGATATAGGAAAAGCTAATACTAATAATAAAAATACTAATAATAAAAAAGTCGATGAGGAATTTACTTCTGCTTTTAGCGGTGAAACGATATACAGGGTGCCTCATTTAAAACAATTGACTTCTCCGTAAACATTTTCTCAAAAATATTTTATTGACAACCAAATTGTGGGTAGTCTCGATAAAAATCATTAAACTTTTCAACTATGGCTCACTTTCGGATTTACCGGGACTAGTACAAGGTTGTCAATATTTTAAAATGATGGAAGGCGTGACCTTTAGATATTCTAACCTCAAATTTTCAGAATTTCATATTAAGTGGTGCCTTAAAATCTTCTAATGAATGAGTTGCGTGAATTTCTCTGTGAATATATAAAACAGCAAAAAACTGTATAAAAAAGCATTTTACGCGAAAGTTCCATAAAAATGTCATTAAGTAGATATAGTATTTTATATGTTCTCAATTTAATATAATAAAGTTTAGACAAATCACTTATCCTTTTATAATTTAAGCGGCATATCCACCGTTCTTTTCCATTCTATATAAAAGGCATTGCCCTGGAGTTTCGCGACAGCTTTGTTTCGTAAAAAAATAAAAAGACATAAAACAGGGAAATGGCAGTGTCCCGTCCTACAGTTTTAAAGTATTTTACAATTTTACGAGCGAGAAGAAATAAACCGTATTCCCGCTCTTGTTTGTTTTTATAACGAGCTGACAACTGAGAAGCTTTTACTTTCAAATGGCTTTTAGAAATACTTTAAGTGTTAAACTCTACATTGTGGAATTTTCACAACTGTAATGTATATAGGGTGTAATTGATTACTTTGGTTTTACTTCTCTGTTTCTGGTTTTACTCGGTTTCTATTCGATTGATTTTAGAATAAAAGAGGTTTTACCTAGTAAATAAGTCTTGCGTTTACTACTTACTCTTTATATAAGAATACGTAGTTTGTAAAATTATTTAAAAGTAAAAGTAAAATTTTTTTAAAAAAGCTTGGACGGGTCGGTTTTTATTTAAAAAAAAATATTCTCTAACATATTTCACATTTCTGTACCGCAGCCAATGGTGGAGGAAAAAGGGTTAAATTAAAAATTAGAAATGACAGCAGGTTTAATTTTTTTTTTTTTTTGAAATGGATTGGATTTTTTGAAAGATATTGTTCTTTTCTATTCAGCGATAACATAATTAACAACACAACAATAAACATAAATATACAATAAATATTAACATAAACTTCTCTAGTTGCTGCCGCTTTGTTGCTAATAATAATATATTTACCTGAATACATTTATTGTTTGCCTATCAACCGCTACTTAATACCTTTTATTGTTGTTCCTTTATTTATCGACCGATTTATTTAAAGTATAAATAAATATTTTAGGAATTGGAAATGTGTGACTTTTATTGCTTAGGTTAAGAAAAATTGACCCCTGGCATGTGCGTTTATGCACCTTCTTCACTGAAGCTTTCCAGCCTCTACTCATCAACGAGTAGACTCCGAGTGGAGCATTCATTCACCACGTTAAAATTTGAATGGTAGCGCCCGATGCATAAATCCGAAAATAAATTAAAAGCGTCACAGTCTAGCGGGATGATTAGTAGGATGGAGCACCACTTCATTATTACAGACCCCTACGAGACTTTTTAAAAGACGTCTAGATTATTGAATTGGGCGCAGGTGACCTATAGAAAGGCCTGCCCGTTCTGATTTGAATCTCTTCGATAATTTTTTATGGGATTACTTGAAAAGTAAAATTTTTCAGAACAAAACCTGGTAACATTTAGTTACAGTTACAGACAAAAATCAGAAATGTTGCACCAGATGTTATTTGTAAAGTTCTGAATAAATTTGAAAACCGCTTAGTTTATTGTACAGAAGTTGTAGCTCATTTTTAGCAGTTATTTAACTAGTGTTTATGTTGATATTTATTGTTTTTGTTGAAATTTATAAACATTGCCTTAAATCGTAGTTTTTTTTAAATGTCTTGTCTTTTATACGATTAGAAAAATTGTATATATTTAGTAGGGGGTAGGTTCTCAAAAAGTCCAAAAATAGATCCATTTTTGTTTAGAGGCGGATGTATTTTAAAATTACTGAAACTTAAAGAGGGGGTGTCCCTTCAATGAAAAGAGACAGACTTTACTTCTTATTTTTTAAATGGAACATATATGGAACCAAACTTGTACTTGTGCGTTGGGATCCTTATAAATTTTGTGTTTATTTTATTTATTTTGTTTATTTAACTTATTTACGTATTGCACTTATGTATTTCAACTGACTTAACATAATTAAGGAGATTTAATAGATTTTGCAATAAATTTATCTATCATATAAAGCTCCATCTTTTAGTACTGTTTTTGCTATACAATTTTAAGACAATTTTCTAATTAACCATACTAAGTAGCTTGCATTATATCTAATCGATAATACCTTATATCTGCATCCTATCAAACTGTACTTCCTTTCATCGCTTGGATCGTAATAGTAATCCTGAAATGAGGTTATATAGAACCGTTTTTAAAACCGGTGTATTTATGAGTCTTTTAAAGTTAATGCATATTTTATGGGTATTTAGATACATAATTGAATTATACGGAATATTATGTTTGGTTTGGTTAAACTTTAACAGCATGTTCAATGTTTCAAAATAACTAGAATAAACTTATATATATTACTTACTTATATATATATATATATATATATATATATATATATATATATATATATACAGGGTGTCTCATGATGATCACCCATTAGAGTACATCAGAAACTACCTCGATTTGGATTTTGAAAATTTGGGATATCGGGTTTTTGGGGATGTCCTCTTAAAATAAAATAATGGCGCCCACGTACCGGAAGTCGCATCAACATTTTAAATGGAAACCCCTATATATTATTGCAATTTTTGATTCTACGTCAAATTTTAGGGTAGATAACTTAAAAACTAGAAAATATAGGTATAGGGAGCCATAATACCGTTCGAAGAGATTGGTATTACTGGGTACTGGTAATATTGTGCACGAGACTATGGAAAAACATACAGGGTGTTCCATTTGAAAAAATCAACTATCAACTAATTCAAATCCAAATTATGCAAAGCCATTTAAATCAAATTTGGTTTTCTTACTTAATACGACCAACAAAATTGAACCAAGCTTTTCACTGAAAACAAACTCACCCGATTGTTCAGAAGGTAACTAAAATAAAACTAGCCTTATGTGTCACGAATCAGCGGACACATAAACCATGCAATAGACATCATTGGTAGAACAAAAACTTATATAATACCGCAGCCTCTAATATAATACTTCTATTATATAATATATAATAGAGGGTACTATTATTATTTTCGTGAGTTAAAAATATATTGGATTTTCTCATCAGAATTTCAGTCACTGGTAATTCAGGATACTTGATCTTGATATGATATTACATATTATAATAATAATTATTATTGTTATTATTATTATTATTATTATTATTATTATTATTATTATTATTATTATTATTTTTATTATTATTATTTAAATTCAGTCGATCGGTTCCCTGGCTGGGATTCTCAGGGTCGACCGCTGGTGATTATTAGTAGCTAATCCCCACGTCCGTAGGCTAAATAACTACTAAGTCCGGGAATCGTGCGGCCTGAGTAGCCGTAGTAAACCCAGAATATCTGCCGAATTTCAGCATGCCGGCATGATCTTCAGTTCTGAAAGCAGTGCACCTCTTGCTCCCCCGAGGGTTCCTATAATCAGCACCACAAGCACTCGTAAAGCCGCATTATGCCTATGGATATATGCCGAGACCGCATATGCCGAAAAAGCGGAGAGCAGATGCATAATTGTCTCCGGCCCCCTATGGCAGGCCCTGCAGTTGACATCAGGGACCTCCATTTCCATGACACGGCTTCGATAGACGAGGGTGTTTAATACACCATCCTGGCAAGCCATTATGAATCCCTCGGTCTCCGTCTTAAGCCCCGCTGACATGCTTGCTACCTAAATCCCAAATTTTTTATTAAAAATGTTATTATATACAGGATGCTCCAATAAATATACTAAACTTTGTATACTACTACGTAAGCTGGAATACTCAGAAAGGAGCTACATCCATTAGATATGTATGTATCTGGGCCGTTCTTTTTGATATAGATGGTGATAGAACATTTTCTGACTATTGAAATAAATAATACCGAGAGACAGATCTGTAAAGTTTTTATTATGCAGCATATGTATTCTAAAGTACCTGAATTCGGTATGAAGATACATTTCAATAGAGATCAGCAGAAAACAAAAAGCGCCTATATGATTTACTTTCAATAAGTTTATAGGTAGGTACAAAAAATGGGAAGTAAGAAGCTGTTAGTTGGACTCATTGTATACATGCCAGAGTCACATTCTTTTTGCATTAAAGGTTTCTTTCTATTTTGTCTATTCCTAGAATTACTAAATTCTTTCTGTTAAACATTTTATTCGAAGATAAAGCAGTGAAACATTATTAGTGTTATCGGCCGAACAATAAGGAACAAACGAGAGAAGGGAATGTGGGAACCTTAATAGCATGGAAACAAATAGTAGCTACTATCTAGGAAGAGGAGCTTGTTGATAAAGCGATCGTAAATGGGTTGTACAAAAAAGCTAAAGCTGTTAATACGGGTACAAGAGCCTGACATTGACTAAACTTTGATAAGAAACTGAAAGGTTAATCTGGGTCAATTTAAACTACTGACATTCCATTAATATATTGCAAACAAGATGTTCAAAGAGATTTGATCAGACATATTTATCAAAAAAGTATATCTATAGTCTCTACGTCAATTCAAGATGGGAAATCATTTATTTGCAGGATATTAAAATTGCTATGTGCACTGAGAGAAAATATTGGTAATTATAAAAAATGAAAAGCATTTAGTTGTGAACAGTTTGCAATTGCTCTAGAAAACTCATATCGGGTTTAGGATTCTTCACTGCATTTTTTTAAATAACGGTATTATAAAAATTTGCAAATTTCATCTTGTATTAATTTGCTGAAGACATTAGTGTGGTAGGTCTTTGAAGTAGGTGAAGTTCACCAAGGAGCTTTCAATATAATATAAATGTACATGATGTTCCATTAAAAAAAAGATATTTTCTATATTGCACTTATATAAATCACCCTGTATATTAGGAATATAGTAAAGCAAGTCCTTTATTCATAGTTATAAAACAAATGAAACAAAATAATTAAAACATAATTGCAAACAAATGTATCCATCCATCATTCCATCATTCGTAAAATACAATATTGAATTACAATATAATTTATCGTTTTTCCAGTTACTGATATCAGTTCAAGAGTTTTAAAATTACATTTCAAAATGTATAGCAATGGAAAACTGCTGAAATTAAATGTATATATTTGTTAATTTTTTATTAAAGAAAAAATATTCATAAAACTGTATTGCACATAGATTAAGGATAATAATTTAAACCGGATAGGGTACCTAATACAAGAATTATCTATAACATATTAGCTTTGTTAAATGAGATACGTTCGAAAGTTCAGCAAGTTCACTGGTAATATTTTCCATCAACATACATCGGTTTTGATTATAACACGTTAAAAATAATAAACTACTTAACTGTTTAACTATACAGTTATATTAATAAAATTGTGGTATTACCTAATTATATTTTAATAAACTTATAAATGTAGGCCAGGATATTTTGCATTGAATGTAAGTATAACTATCTTGTGTATGTTATTATGATTTATTATTAAACTCCAATATCATAAATTTCGGATGTATGAAAGATATTTAAAAATATGTTTATTGCATGGTTTTCTTTGATACACGACTTATGTTATGATGTGTTTGAAAGTGTTTATTTAAATTTCGAAAAGTCTATTTTCATCTTTTTAAGAAAAGATATGGAAAAAAGAGATTGTATACCAAATATTTTATCACCAGATATTAGAGCATGACGTTTATGTTATCTGCTGTTATGAATGAAAACAAACTACCAACTGAGATCTTTGAGAAATATATCTTGATCTGATGTTCACATTTACAGTTAAATGAAAAAATATAGACCTATAAACTACAATTTTGTAGTCTATTATTGATTATATTAATGCCTGTCAATATTTCATTGATTACACTGCTATGGTAAAATAATATATGTATATATGTATTACTTACAGTGAAATTCAAAGAAAAAATTATTTCTACCAGTATGGTAGGTAGATTTCTTTCTCCTATACCTACCACCATGGACCATCAGTCGAATAAAGAGATCAGTGGCTTATAACAATAGCAATTCACTTAATCCATGACTATTCCTTAAGTATAGGAAGGCTTAGTTTTATTTTTAAGTTCTCCCTTATAAGCAGATGCTCTTTCACATGTTTCTGTTCTGTGCTAATTCCTTAATGTTCTCCAGTTCGTATTAAATCTCTACGCTTTATGTTAAAACCACACCACATAGTGATTATCTTAAAACGGTGGTTGACCGGTGGTAGGTATATACTATGGAAGTGTTAAAATAAAACAGGAAGTTCTGTTCAAAGAATAGGGCGACAGACTGATATTTTCTACAAATCTACTGATATCTTTTATTCTATATTAATATTAGGTGACCAGATATATTACCAATCACTTGTCTTTGGCTTTTCCAAAAACTACTGACGCGGTATTTAATAAGTTGCATTTAAACTTTTAAGAGTAAGATATTCTGGATAACTTTGAATCTCCGTGTACATTACAAATTAATTCAGAAATTTGACTGCCACTGTACATGGTATTTAAACTTTGACAGTGTTCTTTGTTCTGGATTTTTCACCGCTTTAATTGAAATAATTTTTTTTATTGTTTTATATATTCATGCAACGATGTTGTATAAAAGCATTTATGATAACGAACACAATATCAATTATGTAATAATTGATACAACACCATGATACCAATGCTTGGAATGTGACTGTATTGCAACAAAATATATTTTTAATTAATAATTTTGAGAGTCATGCAATAAACATTAACGTAATGACCTTTAAAAGCTAGCGCCCATGCATCTGTGCTTTAATTTCTGGCTCATAAATTTATTTTCAACAGAGAGGTATTTATATTTTATATCTAATTATACATTCAATGTTTTCATGAGATACTGATGCCCAACCCATCTAAAATATGCAGAATAATTTGCAGCTGGCCTAGACTTTTCAGTCAGAATACAATTATGTCTGTTTCTGAATATTTGCTATACTGGGTGTACTATTTTGGCATAATAAAATAATAACTATTAATTCGTTATAATATTATATAACTAGTGTTATAATATTAATTAATATTGACGTCTGAACATGCAGTTCAGACGTCAGCAGTAATGTTAGGCATACACCTAGTATGTCTAACATTGACGCTGTGGAATTCTGATCTGCATTTATTTTATTTAAAAGGTAGACATCGAACGTAAATTATTTACAGCAGGGCGCCTAAGTGAATGCTGCAATCAGGCGCGGATCCAGGATTAAAAAGGAGGGCACAAAATAACTCGTATAGGTAACTAATCGAAAAATCTCTTATTACAAGTTGCACAAAAAACTAAAATCATGTCAACTCGGACTTTTTTTGGAACATAAATTTCAGGTTCTTAATTCGCTCTGTAGTTACAAGCATTGGAAAATGAATAACTTGTTTTCAAGCTGACCACTTAACATTGATGGAATAAAATATTGGTATAAGTATTGAAAATTGTAATTTTCACTACTGTTGTAATATTGTTGAAAATGGTGACCTTTTATTTAACGGGTGAATGGAACGTCGTTAACAGCTTATCTGTACTCGATTATCTCGGATCTCAGCTTATTAAAATCCAGAAGATTCAGATTCGGTGAGTGACAAGCATTATGTTTACAAATGTCCAAATAATTAACTTGACTCTTACCCTTTTCATATTAAAGTATGTAGTAATCCTACAGAAAACACTAAAGGGCGTTGGTCATATACGAATAATTAAATTGCTATGTTAATATAGAAGAAGAACGAATTCATATGTCTATATTAAAAGTTACATGCCAAAAAAATCAACTTTCACATTTGAGTTTAATAACTTGTACAAACAAAATATCTAAATCCTTTACTATAAATCTTTTGAATCGATCGCAAACTTTACTGTGGCTTGGACAATAACTTTTTGACATCTGGTGTATTTGGTGTTATTTATGATATGATGCTTCCTGGAGACAAAAATTAATACATCAATTACATTTTTAGGGGACTGCCGCAATAATTTTGTTAAAGTATCAAATACAATGTTTTGAATCGTTATAAATATACCATGCAGTCATTTATTGCATGTAATAATATTTAACTGAATGAGAGTAACTCAGAAATTTGAAAAAAACTGATGTAGTTTTCTACACAATACCAAAACAACATACCGCACTCGACGCGCGTTTCGCCAGCCAAGTTAGCACTATCTAGAGATGATTAAAACTAAACCTATGCTAGCACTATGTCCTATTTGCACCTAAATTATTGTTACGATTTAGTGAACCGTTGCGATGGTTCAGTGAATCGTTGCGACGGCTCAGTGAACCGTCTGACTTGGGCCTTCGTGGTCGGCCAAACCTGTAGTTGCAGTTTTCGATAAAATATTTTCGGTAATAATATTAGCTAACCTCACATACATGTTTCATTGAGGGTAGAGCACTCTTATTTTCGTTATAAATATCGGGGTAGTATCGTTCTAAAAATAACTTATACCTTTTTAGGACATTAAGGCTACTTGATAAATATCGCAACCTTTCACCAGTTTTGGAATAATGAGCTGTATAAAACGGAAAACTATTTATGTGAGAATCGATGTTTTCAATCAATCCTCTAGGATCTGTTGTATGTTTCTCATGTCGACGTCGCCTGTCTTTAAGAAGTTTTCCTGCTACCTTCGCAGCACTGATTGATCTTATCCTTTTGGTCCCAAGGCCGTGTAAGCTGGAGAATCCCTCGCGACAAACGGTTTCTATTTTTTCCCCCAAATGTATCTACAACAAAAACCACCTTTTACACACCATGGTAAAATTTTATGAAAAAAGATACAAATTCATATTTAAAGTCGGATGTGTAAATACCTATTTATGCGTGCGTCGGACATACAAATAGCCACTGCGTATAATAAAAGCCTCTAAAAGTTTTAAATGATGGTACACTTACCTCATAATGATTTGCATGAGTACACTCTGTGCCCTGTTTTTGTAACGTTGACGAACTGATAGTGGTTTCATCAAATTTATCAAATAAACATTTTGCTTTTCAAAGTTACCAATGCTATTAAACTGTTAAAGTATGCTTATTCATCGTCAGTAAACACCTCAAGACAACCACGACGGCATCTATCATAAAAAGCGTTAAATATAAACCATAACAAGAAATTTTGTTTTCTTACCGGCAGTTGTTACATGTTGCTCTTGCTGCTTGAGTTTCTCCATTTCGTTTTTTATATTCTTTACTTTCAACTTTGCAACGTTTTCTAACATTTTCTGCCCATTCTTCAACATTTCGTTTTCTTTTTAGTTTTATAATGCTTGCATCTAGCTCTTATGAATTCGCCATGCTGGAAAAATATCCATTTTTATATCCATATAAAATATTCCATTTGATATCATTTCAGTGTATTTAATAAAGGCCGAAAATAGGGCCTTTTTTCTATTCACCAAATATTTTAACTGTAAAATTTCCAGTAAAGTTCTTGTCGTCTGTTGGGCCATTATTTACTCACGAAATGTATCTGAACGAGTACTGCGCATCCCCCAAAAAGCTTATTGTCAAATGTTGCATTTAGGGCCCTTTTAATAATAACGGTCTCAATTATTTTTAATTTATAATAATTCTACAGGCTTCTACAAGGTGACTTAATAGTGTGATGAAGTACGATAACTCTGTTGGTATGGAAACTACAGAAAATATTAAATATGGGGTTACCAGATATCTTTTAAAATTAAATAGAGATGTACATGGTGTTTCGTTTAATAGTGGAAAAGTAGAGATTCATTTTTTAAATGAAACACCCTGTATATTTTCAGATATTATGAAACAGAGTAAAATTCTGAGTCGAACGATATAGACCATATTATGCTTAAACCAGCTGATTCGATGATATTTGATATTTTATAACAATTTTGACAGATGCAAGGGCTTGTATGATACTTTATAAATTTTTACGCATAATAACTAAACAATTAGTTTGCAGCACAAAAAAAGAACAGAAGGTGAGCTTCCTTTTAGAATTATAATAAATTCTAAAATAACATACTTAGTTATGTGCCCCGACTGGCATTGCATTACTCCGACATCTCGATGGAAGCCGCTACATACTTCATCAAGACCAACCACCAAACAGTGTCTGTGATTGGTCTCTATGAAAGATGTGGCGACTTTCATCGAGATGCCGCAGTAATGCAGGTCCAGTCGGGGCACATAACTAAGTATGTTATTTTAGAATTTATTATAATTCTAAAAGGAAGCTCACCTTCTGTTCTTTTTTTGTGCTGCAAACTAATTAGGAAATCACATCAGCGAAAAATGTTTTAACTGAAAATTTGACAGCCTGGTTGTTTACACATATTTATGCAAAATTAAGATATTGTAGGGGATTAAGTTACAACTTTTTGAGATATTTCTGTTTTGCTTCAGTTTTCATGAACTTTTTGTAAAAATTACAAAAAGAAATAATTTAGTGGTTTTAGTTTTAAATTATAAATTCCCGAAGAGATTAATTGGTACATGTGGACTAATTGCTTGATTTGTTAGGTCGTCTGATATAACAAAAATGGATTGCTTTTTGTGGAGATACACAAAAAATCAAGTATAAACGATACATCCCATTACTAAAGAGGATACGAAAAATATAATCACAGAAATTTTTTAAATTATTCCTTTGGATGTTCTTCAAAATGTAAACAATTCTTCTGATTACCGTACACAAAGGTGCATAGATCAAGGTGAACTGCTTTTTCAACATTTGCTATGATATTTTGTTTATATTTTTCTTTTTTTCTTCAAAACACTTTATTTTGGGTTTTGTAAAAGTTAGTAAAGTTCTTACAGTCCTTACAGTTCTTAAAGTACAGTACAGGGAGTTGAATGAAACTCCCATTACACAATAAAAAAATCCTACTGATTTTAACACTGAATCAACACTCATCAGTGTGTATATAGTCCACACTTGGCAGTGTTAGACATATCGGTGTATTATTACATTACATAAAAGTAATTTAACACAGTAGATTTTACAAGGTAATGTGTCATAGTTAATTATTCACCGTGTAATTATTCCGTATTTATGGCGGATTGATTCATTTTTAACAAACGGTTTTGTAAATTTTACTACAATTTATGAGTACTTCTACAAACTTGGCGGGTATATCGTTCGTGTAATATGAGTTCTAAAGGTTTAGTTATTATACTACCCAGTTCGTGTTAAAAATAACACTGCAGCAAATTACGATTACCATTTAGTAATTTTACCATTTGTCTTTTTTTACTGTGTAAATGGTATATGAAAATAATGGACTTTCTGTATATAGTCCCTATATGGAGACTAAAACTAAAAAATTGGTTATCTCTTATGTGAAATAGTCAACAGTGACTAAATTTCGACGTTTGTTTTCATCCATGGCTTAGTTGATGGTCATTTTTACAAAAATATATTAGTCTTTTGAAAATTGCAAATATTTCAAAAAATTGTTCCACCTCAATCCCTACACGTAGCCTATATTGTATTAAAGGACCTTAATTTTACATAACTCTGTGTAAAAAATGCATAGCGTTCCATTTTAAATTAAAATCTTTTCCGTTTTGAAATTACCAAACTGTATCATAGAAAATTGAATACTAAGTAGGTATACTAATTTCGAATTCATTATAATTCCAAATGGAAGCATACCTTATGACTATTTCTTGTGCTAAAACTCAATTGATTATTTCTTATGCGTAAAAAGTTATAAAGGCTCATACAAATCCTTGCATCTGTTAAAATTATTATAAAATGTCAAAGGTCTCTGAATCTGTTAGGTATCTGTATGTTAAGTGGTTCTACTCAGGACATTTAATTTAAAAATTATTCTCTAATTTGCCACTATTCATTGAAACCTCCTGTAGGTACATGCCAAACTAATTTCAAATTGATGTTCTGTAAACAGCTGTATTTAATATTGTTTGTATCCTCTATAGCAACGGAGTGATCGAATTTTGTCACACTATTGGTCCACCTTGTATATATATTATTGTTACAGGGCCACTAGCTTTTGTATATTTATTGTTATGTAAATTATAGAACATTAACTTCATGGGTCAGTTTCATGGGTCACTGTCCCTAAGAATGCTGTAGTGTTTCCGAGTATTCCATGGAATGTGTCTGGAAAAGACGGCAGGCGGAAATTCTTAAAAACAGACATATTGGATATTTTACTACAGACATTCAGTTATGGAGTTTGACATCATTTTTCATCTTATTGCATTGAATAGTGGTTTAATAAAAAAATATGTGGTCTTTTTCTGTTATTACATCACATTCACACTTTTATTTTTACGTTGTGTTATATATCTTGTATATGGCATACCTATAAACCACAAACAGATAATCCTAATTTCTCTTATATAGCTCGACCGCAATAGACAGAAACTGTCGTTTTATATCAAGTCGACAGTCTTCGGTCATAATATACACTTCCTGGTTCCATAAAATGTACAAGTTTCTCAGGAAACAGCCGGAAGTTGAATTTTCTTTTTTAAATAGACCTATAATATTATTCCCTCTAACAGTCCAATGCTTCAATAAAAAGAATATGATTACTAGAATTTTCTGGTTATCTTTGGCAACCGTTATTTTCTGTAATGAGAAAGCGGATAAAACTTATTGAATATTGCATATTATTATTTATAGTATCTTATCTTTATGTAACAAAAGTAATTTCTTTGATATATGTTGTCGTTGTAACTTTTTTACGTTTTAAAGCACATTTTATTTTTGCAATAATTACGCAAAAATAATAAATATTTATTTACAAGTTTTGCAAACTTACAAAATTGGAAGATTCAACTCGAAGAGCACGAAATGTTCCATATGAAATGTTTTCTATTTTTTATTGGATATGGTTTTATACATGTATTAGTAATTATTGTCAAATGGACAGAGTACTATGGATTGCAAAATCGAATTGTTTAATTAGAGTAGTAAGTATGAATGACAAACGTAAATAAATAAAAGATATGTTTTTTATACAGGGTGATTCAGTCATTAGTACATTCATTTTAATCAGATATTCGGAGAGTCTAATAAAGACAGGAATTCGAAAAATAAAATATTTTACTCATTCTTGTAAAAGTGAAAAAAATTCCCGAATTGAGAAAAAAGTTTGAATTGAGGCCGTCAACACGGTGAGAGTCTAATTAAGGAGTGTAAATAATTATTTAAAAATATTTTTTCATTATAAATATGTATTTAATTTTTTTTAAATCCTATATTCATATTATTTCTTTAGTTCGAATTAAATTCTATTTAATTTTTCCCTATCTTCTCTTAAAATGAATATACTAATGACTAAATCAGCCTGTACAAAGGAACATAATATATGAATAGATACGGAATTTTACTTTTTATCATTTAATGTGATTAGTTATTTTAAAAACAAATAACTTTTTGCAATTTTTGTCTAATCACGGTATGCGACCACTTACAACTCTTTTGTGAAGGTTTTTTTTATTACTCACAACCCCAATGCCTTCTATTGCCCCTATAAAATTACAATATCCAGTTTTTGATCAATACAGAGAAACATTTTTTTGTTGAACAGTTTTTCTGTCAAGTTTTAAGAAAAAAAAAATAGTGATAAAATGTTGGGAATTCTATTAACAATAACGAAGTCGAGAAGTTAGGGTCAATGTCCGACATTTCCTATCCTATTCCCATTCCTAAGTGCTACCACATGGAAAATATTTTCCGTAAAGAAATCCCATCGTTGAAATCGCACACCCAAAATTTCAGATGAAAATAGTTTTCCGTTCTCGAGATTATTCTAATAGACGCTCAAAAGAATCACCCTGTAGACAGTCATATCAATAATGTAAGTTAAAATTACTATTTACGTGTTTACCTACTTCTATTATCTACCTTAAATATCTTTAAATTTACTTGTGCATGATGCGATCGCCCTTTTCAACTAAATTGCAATAAATCATAATCCTGCATGTGTGTGCATGTGATATGTACTAAGCAGGACAAATCGATCCAACAATATATCTACATATTAACAATAACACCCTTGTGCCTGCCACTTGACCACCTATATTGTTCTCCTCTGAAGTGTTTCCAGTGTTTCACTGGAATAATCTATGTGGGGATTTACACGTTTTCTGGATGTTACGATAAAGCACCATATTTCTAACTTTTCACCATTCACTTTTTGAATCATTTTCTATTTTTATTGAATTGAAGGTTGAAAAATACTTATAAGTCAAAAGATTGAATGATTAAAAGTCAATAGTGAGTGTCAAGTGAACAGTATTTTGCCTGCGCCCTTTATTTTTCAATGTTCTTTATTGAATAATGATGAGTCATTCTGCTTATTAAACGGTTTATGATATTTTTCAAATTGCACTTGCAAATGTCAAATGACATATAAACTAATAACCTAAGCAAATTAAGGTCAATTATTTAGAGACTCTTGTGTTTTCACATAGTTTACATCATGACAAAAAAATTGAAACAGATCGCTTAAAATCCATTTGAAACAGAAAACAACAGCAATGAAAAGGTAGTTTTGGTAGTCAAGAAAAAATATTTTATGTTTTAACCCTGTCTCCATGCCTGTCAACGATTTTCCCAAGTCCCATCACTACATGGGAAAATGCCACTCTCTAAATGTTTTCAAATACCCATATCAAATATATTTTTTTAGGGTACTAAGTCACTGTTGGTAATATTTGATTTGCTATTTCGTTTATTACTTTTTTTTACAATATTATGATAATCGATTTTACAGCTGATGTCTAAAAGGTTCTGCAAGATATCAAATACATAAATAGTTTCAGTTTGGTAAATACGTATATTTTAAATTTGGCGTACTACTAAATTTCCATATGGTCTTTATAGAGCTATCCACACGGCCCTCTGGGAAATTGCCTGATTAACGTTAGGTTGGCCCAACCCGATACTGTCTCGAATTTGCTATTAGTAAATCAATCTTATCCATAATCACCGTGTTCGTATTTATTGACAAGATGTCACTTTCCTTCATGCACATATTAATTAACGAACATTTGGACTGAAGGTTCTGTATAATACACGTAATTATATTTATACAGGGTGTGCGTCGTTACCTGTGAAGGCAGAAAAAACATTTTGATACCAAAATTATTTTTATTTGCTCGTGCATACCTAAAAATATTGGGCGATATACAGGATGTTCAGATGTTTAACAAGAAAAAATGTTCAGATTACTCTGTACGGCAACTAATTATTCAGATTAGTGCGCATTAGTGCGTTAAAGACGCACTAATGCGCACTCTGTATATATATATATATGAGAGAAACTAGGTTTTCGGGTTGAACCACGATGGAGATTATTAGTGTCTCGACGTTTCGGCTCCCGTTTTGGAGCCATTTTCAAGAGATGAAGTATTAATTGTGGAGTTCTCTGAAGCCTCAGTCTGCCTACTCTTCAGAGAAAGGGAAAGGGTTAAGATGTTGTGGTTCGATTCCGGGGCCTCAATCTGCCTACTCCCCAGATCTCACCACCGATCGTCTCTGAAGCCTCAATCTGCCTACTCCTCAGAGAGATCTGTCTACTGCTGCGACGGGGTGCTGTATTTATTGTAGTGGAGAGCGGGGTGGGGGAAGAGGAAGATCCTGCGCTGTGACTAGTGGATTGTGAAAGTTGGTCACGTGTGACTGTTGCTGGGTTGTTGGAGATATCGGAGGGATGTTGGAGGTGTGTTTGTAAGCTGGATACCAAAGGTTTCCATGTTGCCGGAAGTCGAAGACCGTCATCCCTTTTGTTTAGACAATTGGGACGCTTCTCGATCTCAATGGCTTCACGGATGATTCTGGATTTAAGGTTGGAAATGGGGACTATGGTCTTGGCTTTGTCGAAATTTATGTTATGTCCTGTTTGTATATGATGTTTGGCTAGGGCTGAGGAAGGGTCGGATTTTCTGACTGCGAGTTTGTGTTCGTATCCCTGTTGTGAATGCGTCTCTTTGTTTGCCCGATATAGGTTTGTGAACAATCCGAGCATGGGATTTCATAAACTCCATGGGATTCGTTAGGAATAGTGTCTTTAGGGGTTCTTAGGAAGTTAGATAATTTGTGCTCAGGAGTGAAGATGGTTTTAATGTTTTGGGATTTAAGGATTCGACTAATTCTGTCAGTAACGCCTTTGATATATGGAAGGAAGGCTTTGTGTTGTTCAGAAATATTTGTTTGTGGTTCTGGTTGTGGAGTGGGAGTTGGGTTTTGGATTTTTCCTATTGTTCGGTGTATGTGGTTTCGGTTATAACCATTGTGCTGTAGTGCCAGTGTTAATGTGTCTAGTTCTTTCTGTTTGTTGTCGTTGTCTGTTAGTCGGATGGATCTTGTTACTAGGGGCGGACCACAGAGTTTAGTTGTGATGGATGGTGATGGGATTTGGCGTTCAGATACCGGTTTGTGTGGGTTGGTTTCCGATAGACGGTGTGGGAGAAACCCTGGTTTGGAGTTTTCGTAATGAGGACATCTAGGAACCACAACATCTTAACCCTTTCCCTTTCTCTGAAGAGTAGGCAGATTGAGACTTCAGAGAACTCCACTATTAATACTTCATCTCTTGAAAATGGCTCCAAAACGGGCCTTTCCGAACATTTCATATGTAGGATGTAGATACGTAGATACCTATATCCTACCGATAGATAGATCCGATATCCTACGTATCCTACGTATCCTACGTAGATACGTAGGATACGTAGGATGGGAAAAACTTTATCCAACTTCTCGTCCAGCTTACTACATTATTTTAATTATGAAGGAATGTCTAGTTCTAATTTATTAGAAATAAAGGACGATTCATTAAAATAAAAAGCAACAGCCGATACAGAGCACTCTAGATCAGACGTTTTCCTGAAAAGCAATAAAATAAAAACTGACCAGTCAGCGGATTTCACTGCAAATTCTTACTGACAGGTGTAATAACGTCACTTTTCATTACTTTAGCACTTCCCTGTGTTTTTGCACTCATAAAATTCTTATTTATACATTTTCTTATAAAATATGGTTTTCGATCACTGCTTAAGTTGGTAAGAAAACCTAGTTAATAAATAATAACAAAATACAACCACTCTGTTTTATAATATCTATGCCGTTCAATGTTTAACTGAATAACAAAAGCTACCTGAATAACAATAAGCTCAGGGGTAGCTTGTTAAGAAGAATAAAACTTCTTTTATTTCAGTGCTCTGAGGAATACAACCTCTACCGAGTTTAAATAAAGAGAAAATAGTTTTTATCTTTATGATGTAGCTAGTAAATATTTTATTTTTTCAGCTATAAACAATGCCACATTTTTATATAAGTTAATATTGCCTTCGCTCAGAGGTAAATATTAACCAACATCTTATATTGTTATGGTTAACAATATAAAATGTTGGTCTTCTAAAATCCTCATGATTTCTCGAGAATCGAATGTATGTTAGTATCTTGTTTATAAAATCTTATTCTTCTATTTTGAGTTTGGAATCACTTTCCCTATAAGATTACCTTTATTTTCATTTGCCATATGTCTATTAAGTAAATGTTTCTAATTTGTTTTTCAACACTTAACATCTAAAAGTTCAAAGAATTACTAATAAGCAATCAATATTAGAAAACATTAATCCAGAAGAAAATAATAAAAAACTAGTACCTACTTGGTAATATTAATCGACATTTCATAAATCAATGTCCTAAACTTCAGTCAGTTACATCCTTTGAATATATCACGTGGCCAAACCAATCCAGTATATTTTTAGAACCTGCTTAACTAAATGAGGTGTATAATGTGTCTAAAAAATACAAATTTCGTAGGGAAAGATGAGATTCCGGTGAAACTATTAAAAGCAGTGGCTGCGGAAATATCATATCCTCTATCCCACGTCATAAATTTATCCTTAGCCGGTGGTGTTTTCCCAGAAAGTCTAAAAACATCATATATCAAATCGATATATAAAAAAGGTAACAAAAATGATCTACCAAATTATATACCTATAGCATTGCTATCAAATATTAGGAAAATTTTCGAGAATGTTATATATAACACACTAATAGATTTTCTGGAAAAAACATCATCAGCTAGCGAACACCCAAAATGATTTTTGCAAAAAGAAATCAACTAAACGAGCAGTTATTAGGCTATGTGTAAAATCTTAGAATCAATGAACAACAAAAAGGTACAGTCGCTGTTTCCTTAGATTTAGCTAAGGCTTTCAATTGTGTAAAACGTATCATACTGGCAGCCAACTTATCAGACTATGGCATAAGAGGTGTAGCAAAAAATCTTATAACGTCATATCTACAAAATCGTAAGCAATGTATTGTAGAAACAAATAAGTCAGGTAAGTTAGTAAAATCATAAGAAAATGTTAATCCAAAGAGGTGTATCACAAGAATCATTTTTAGGTCCCCTATTTTATATCATTTACCCTAATGACTTAGCTTTGATAACAGATCAGTTTCTAGTACAATACGCTGACGACGGTACATTAGTTTTAACGATAGCATAAATTTGAAAAATAAAATAGACATGACTTTAAACACATTGGAACATTATTTCACTTCAATAAACTTAAAATTAAACAAAGATAAAACTCAAGTAATAAAATTTTCTATACTTACAGATGCGCTTGACAGTTTAATGTAGATGTAGATGACTTGCTATATGGCATTATTTTCTGCGTAGGTTCTTTTGTGGCTCAAAAAGTTTTTGTTCTCCAGAAGAGGTGTTTTAGGAATATGTTGGGTATGCCACAAACAGTCCTGTACACAGTAAAAAAAGACAAATGGTAAAATTACTAAATGGTAATCGTAATTTACTGCAGTGTTATTTTTAACACGAACTGGGTAGTATAATAACTAAACCTTTAGAACTCATATTACACGAACGATATACCTGCCAAGTTTGTAAAAGTACTTATAAATTGTAGTAAAATTTACAAAACCCTGTGTTAAAAATGAATCAATCCGCCATAAAAACGGAATAATTACACGGTGAATAATTGACTATTACACATTACCTTGTAAAATCTACTGTGTTAAATTACTTTTATGTAATGTAATAATACACCGATATGTCTAACACTGCCAAGTGTGGACTATATACACACTGATGAGTGTGGATTCAGTGTTAAAATCAGTCGGATTTTTTTACTGTGTAAAGGTGTGTTTTTTATGAAGAAAAGTACTTATCCAAATAAGTCTATATATTTATGGGTCAGTCACATTTATAGTACAGAATAATTCTTTGTTCAAGAACTGTTAGAAGCAGAATCCATATCCCAGAAGAAAGAAATATGAACTGGAAACCAACTTGCCTCTTTTTACTTATGTCCAAAAAAATGTACCATATTCTATAATACAATTATTCAACAAATTGTCTACCAACATTAATATACTTCCAATTAAAAACTTTAAGCATGGGCTAAAAACATTTTTAATGAAAAGGGCTTAGATATATGCTGTGGTATATATCTGATAAAATATTTGTCAGATATTTTTTAGTGTGTTCTTTTAGTGTGTTATATTGAATGTGTTTTGTGAATATATGTGAATGTGTTACAAATACAGATAGTGTTTGTAAAAAAGTTAATGTGTGTTTACTTTACTCATTGATTTATAGTTCATATTCTTGTAGTTTTGTTATTACTCGTTCAATGCTCACTGGGTATCTAAATATACAGGCTCGCAGACTCAGTGTCGTTATTAAATATGTTAACTGAATCTTTAAATCAAAAAAACAATAGAATTGAAATGAGATACATTGTTAATCTACTTAAAAATCGATAGTTTTGCTTTATATAGTTTAGATTATGTAGATTATGATCATAAATTAACTATTTATGTGTTTTATTTTTAGCTTAGATATACTTTTTCAAATATGATTATTTTTACAATTGTGGCTGTTGTGTTGTGGTTGGCCAGCGAGCCTGTCTGTATATTTTTTACACTACTGAACTCAATAAACTTACAAACCTACTAAATTACTACTCGCCATTATCAAACATAGCACTTTATTCTCTTTTCATCAAGACAAATATCAGCAAATCTATTATTATCTAATCAATTAAAACCTATTTATACTATATCAAGTGGTACATCAAGCAAACATAATGATAAAATTACTTTCCGAAAATCATATCGAAGAGAGAAAGTTGCTTTAGGCACCTTCTAGGTTCCTCTTGTCGTTAGGTATGACCTTAAGTTGCAATGATGATATGAAATCAAATGAAAACCTGTTTGCGGGTTTTGTACAGTGAATCTTTGTATTTTGATACTAACATACAAAAAAATACAGAAAATTGCGTCTTATAATTTAGGAATAACTTCCATAATAACTGGCATGTAGCGATGAGAATAATTAACTGCTTTGATTTAATTTATTTTAGTAGTTATTGACATAATGCGTTTGCACAGATGGCGGAGCCATAACTGCTTACTGCTATTCCTGGTTAATGTGTTATATATTACACATTATATCTAGTAGATTCCGAGATTATTTATACACTTGATAAACAGATTAAAATATAACAAAATACATTCATTTAGCATGATCCTTTTTCAGTAAAATTGAGTGTCAACCTAATATTGTAAGATAGAAATAAAATAAACTGAAAATTCCTATTCTCTTTCACATCGGATATTGTTACTTCCCTGCACTACATGTAGTATTCAATAGCAAAAATGTATTCAACCGGAACTCCCTTGACAGTAAGTTTTTATGAGAAGGTATAGGAATATTGCTGAAAATTCAATATTGTATGAATACAGTGCACATATAGTGTAGCTCAAAGACGTTAATAGAAATAGTAAAAAAGGTATAACTACTTGTCCAGTGTAAATCCCAAAGATATCTTTATTGTCTCCATTGTTTTTGTGATAGTTATATGGGAAGTTTAGAAAAAACGTGTTTTTTAAGAATTCCTATCTACTACTATACCTTAGCATAGGACGTTTTCTCATGGGGACATTTTGACGTTTTGTCATTGAGGATATCACAGTTTTCTTTTCTTATTATCTATAAGTCAGTAATTTAACTGATTATTTGTTTCGGTATATCTTCCTAATATTATTGGAGACTGAAAGAATGTTGAAATACTCAAAAATGAAATTATGTAAAACTATTCATGTATTTATTTATATAATTATGTTACTTTGCCACAACTTTTCACCCTAAGTTTTTGTTGTCAATATGAAAATGTAGGTATTCCAAAATCAAATATCAAAAATCAATTTCCAAATAAAAAAATTAAGTCGTATTAAAACATTTATATAATATGTACTTTATTTAGCAAGAAAGCTACTTATACAAATTTTTATACATTTACACTATAAGAAGTTAAACTATTTACATAATATATAGAGAAATACAAGAAACAGTAGGTATAACATTTAGTAAGAAGGACCATAAAATTTGGTTTAGTAGCCTAGATTAGCATTAGATTAGTTTTTATATTTATTACCATTAGGGTACACTCCTTAAATAGCTAGTACATAAATATGTAAATCGGTCTATTGACCCAGTAAATTGTTTTATTTGATCCAGTAAGTTATTAAATTCATTATAGCCTCTATAAAAAAGTGATCTCTTTGCTAGTGATGAGTGATGTCTTTCTATATGAAAACAATTTCTTTGACGAGTATCACGATTGTGTAGATTTCTAACATAAGTTAACTTATCACTTAGGTATGTGGGTAATAATGATCTTTTTAATTTATAAATGAACGAAAACACCCTTAGCAAAATTCTTTACCTAACTGTCATAAAACCTAAAGTTTGCAACATACTATTTATAGGTGTATACTTGTTGCATTGCAAGATAACCCTCATTGCTTTATTTTGCATTTTCTGTAGCATCTGAAGTTCGTTGTTATTTATGCTAATGAGAATCGTTGAACAGTATTCAAAATGGGGTGCGATTATTGTTTTGTAAATAGTTACTCTTGCAAACAATGTTAAATTTCTAGATAATCGTCTTAAAAAATTTAACTGTTCATCTAAAATTACTCCTAAATATTTTATTTCATTAACTCTTTCTAGTGTTTGACTGTTTAATTTAATACCATCAGTGAGTGCAATGTTATTTAGTATATGTTTTTTTCCTAGTATCATCCATTTACATTTGTCAATATTTACTTTAAGATTATTATCACACAGTCGCATATATAGATTATCTAGCTCTGTGTTTACTGTATTTATAATTTCGTGTATATTTTCACCAGATAAAGCATCGTATCATCTGCGAAGAGATGAATTTTACATGTTTTTACTGCATTTATAATGTCATTGATAAAAATAATAAATAATATTGGACCTAGAACTGAACCTTGGGGAACACCATAAAACGATTTTTTTACACTTGAAATACTTCCACCAAACTTGGTTCTTTGTGTTCTTGAGCATATGTATGACGCAAACCACTTTAATGTTTTATCGCTAATACCGATACTTTCTAATTTCAAGAGAAGTAGATTTCTGTCTATTGTTTCGAACGCTCGCTTGAAATCTAGAAACACTGCCACTATAACATTGTTCACGTCAATTCCCTTTACCCAGTCATCTAATATACACTGTAATGCAGTTTCACAAGAATGTTTTCCTCTAAATCCTGATTGCATGTTTATTAGTATATTATTTTCTTCAAGAAAATCTATTAATTGTTCCTTAACTACTAATTCTAGTATTTTATCACAAATGGGCAAAGAGTTGATAGGTCGATACTGTTCATTCAGTGTAGTATTGGCTATTTTTGGTATAGGTGTAACTAGTGAGCTCGTCCATTCCTTTGGGAAGGCTCCTGTTTCTAGTGAACTATTAATTAAGTCTAAGAATCTATTGCCAATTACTTCAAATCCATCCTTTATTACATATGTTGGTATTCCATCACTTCCTGTTTTATTAGGTAGAGCACTTATGATTTTTCTGAAATTATTCATTTCTATATGTTTAAACTTAGTGAACCTCTCGCTTACTTCAATATTTTGAATTTGGTACCTTTTGTATTTTGGTATACTTTGGATTATACCTGATATGCTCTCCACAAAATATACATTAAATTTTTCCGCAATTTCCAATTCATTGTGAATTTTTTCTGTACCAAACCTAATATACTTTGAGGTGTGTTGGATTTTTCTGTTGTAAATTTGTTTTATTGTCTTTCACATCAGTTTTGCGACATTCTTACAATTATCTTTTTTTTGTTCATAATAGTTTTGTTTTTGTTTTCTTATCATTGAGGTTACCATTTTTTACACAATACTGACGTAGTTTTTCCCATGAGACCAAAATAGTATATTGCACCAAGTTGGCATGATCTGGAGATGATTAAAACTGATATTAATGATACAATTTTTTTAAGTTTTATGTCAGTTTTAATCATTTTCATATGATGCCAACTTGATTGGCGAAACGCGGGTTGAGTGCAGTATAATGTTTTGGTGTTATGTGGAAAACTACCTCAGTGTTATCTTCACACCAAAGGTTCTAACCCCGTCCCAGATTTTTTTATATACTTAAAATTTATTTATTAATTACTTTGATTTAGAGATTTTTCTAAATTTATATGTAATTTGTTTATAATTTCTTGCTTGAAGCAATTGCTTTGAAATTGAAGATTATTATATTTATAAAATTATTACTTTATTTATCTTTCTAAAAATATTATATATTAGTTTTACTGTAACATACAGTACTGGTAATATGGACCTTGTGAAAAATCCCAATAAGGGTCGTAGTTCATATTCTCCTAGCCTTTTTAATAGAGTGAGTGCTTTGATAGATAGAAACGTAGCCACTTTAATTGAGGCTTATATTTTATATACTCTGTAGGTCACAAAATTATGAAATATTTTAGTTAAAATAGTTAAAAATATTTCAGTTTGGAATATTGCATATAATTCTTTTAGATCAATTTTTCAAAAACTATGAAAGTTATACTAAGAAAAAAATAAATAACAGGGATAAGGATATTTTCCTCTATGTAATAAGGTATATTAGAATTCTATAGAGTTAAACAATTCCTTGATTTCAGATTTAAGATGATCTGTTTTTTAAAATATATGAGAAGATAAGCTGTATGGCCTCTCTGCTGTTAAAGTAGAAACAGGGTACTTTGAAATTATAAACAACTTTTATCATATTAAACATAAATTATGCCCGCCCCTACAAGGTGCTTTATCATTTTTAGTAAAAATAAAATATTCCTAAACTTTTACAATTTATCTTTAAAGCGATCGTTTATGTTACCCATTATTTACGCCTGACATTTTTAAATATTACAACTTTTCTATTCGTTTATGGCTTTGGGAAGGTAAATAAGTAATGGGGTGCTATTATTTTAAAAAGCACAACGTTCTTGAATGAAGTAGCACGCTTTTCAACTAAATTAATTTTTGATTTCTTTTGCTACTTACTCGTAATACCTATATTAAATAGTTTAACTTACAGCCTCTTGTGTAGCAAAAATTCGTCTGGTAGTAATTTAGACAAATTAGCTACATTGTCTGGCACAACTGAACTCTTAAGTGTCACACTACTATTAAGTGACAAAAAATGTCACTCAACGCACTACTAAAAAAAATTTAACGACCAGTTCTTACTAAACTCAGCATATACTCGTATATGCTGTACCTTACCGTATAGCGTACCGTTGCCTCCCTTTGATATGACGACTAAAAACCGACCACCGACGGTTCGTCCCACATTCGTTACCGAGTGTCAAATTGGTTACACGTACCATGCAACAATTTTCCATCTCTACTAGCTGTAACGTAACATTTTCGATGTTACGTTACGAGGCATTTGACACAAATGGATACCCACCTTTATATGTCTGATTAGTTCTCCAATGCGTCACTAGTCACGCTAGTCTACACTGCGTCAAAGGTCTTGGAATATTTAGACTAGACTTATTTTGTTTTCGGGGCTAGGCAGAATTCAGTTCTATAGCTGTCAAACAAGATCATATAAATTGCACGTCATGAAGGATCCACAATGTTATTTGTCAGATATATAAAAAATATATACAATTTTGATGTATCTCAACATAGCTTCTTACACTAGTGTGATTTACTGTAATTATATAATTACAATGAAGCAAATGTTTTTTGACCGTCATAACATTTGAAACGTCATATAATTAATTTTATGAATTATGACGTGCGTCGCTTGGATTCTTGTTTCGAGTATAGATAAGATATTGTTGATTAGTTATATATATTTTTTTTAAATATCGGTCAGTTTTATTGCATATTAGAAAAGCGAGTTTGATACTTTTCTTTCATTATAATGCCAGAACGTGAGGTTTCTGCATTTAATAGCTTTGGATGGTAGTGGGGGTTTAAGACTTTTGACGCTGTATGTAAAACCACATTTTTACTTAATTTTTCATATTTTTACTGATACACCAGGTTTTAAATGCCAGAATTGCATTTCCATACCTTTCACATTCTGTAAGCCTAAGCGCTTTGCTCATATTTTCTGAAAATTTGCAACATTCAATTTATAAGAATGCACTTGGTTTACGTCAAGCAAATATACCTATACATTTTTTACATCTTATACAGCACCATTATTTCTCGCAAAACAGTAGAATATTTTCATATATAAGTACCAAAGGACCCTACAGAGCAACCAAGCTTATAAGTAAGTGCTCCTAAACAAGGCTACATAAACGATAATTATTGCCTGGTGAAAGGTAACTCGTTTCATATAATTATATATCGTCTGAGTCGGGGCTCTCGCTTGTCTATTAATACTTGTTCATGTAAACAGTATACTTCGATGTCAGTACATGTTCTCACTTCTCTTAATTTAATTTGATGTGTAGACCACTGCTTAACACTGAGTTAACGATATAACGTAATAATATGTCGTAATTACTATAAAAATATTTCTCTCAGTTTTCTTTGGCTAAATACTCAAAAAATAATATATAAACATACCATAATGGTTTAGGTTATCACATTTTATACGCAGTAGCTTTTCTTTTCATATACATTTATTATGAGTAAATTAATAATAAAAATAATAGTTAAATTATAGTTAAAATATAGTAAACATTACTATAAAAAAATACTCACATTTGTGGGTATTTCATGAAAGGTGATAATATACTCAAGGATAGTACGAGAAAAAAAGCATAACAGGAAAATAATAAAGAAATAAATAATATTTATAAGCTATGGGGTTACAGAATGCTCACTCTAAATTTGTAATAATATAATACAAAAGGTAAATTCAAAAAATTCAAGAATTTTCTCTGAACTCTTTCCAAACTAAGAACGTATACTATGGCGACCAAATAATACTGCAATACTGGTGCTTGGCATTAATAAAATAAAAGAACAATGCTTAGATAGCAACCTCATTATCAAATCTGAAGCAGTTTCTCACAATGAATTCCAATATTCTCAATGATGATATAGTTTTATATTCAATTTATATTTCAATTTAATATATTTCGAAAATGTCAGTTCTGTGTCAAAAATGAGTCTTAATTCCCTAGAAGTATCTCAGCTACTTAATATTTGCGAATTATTAAGTATAGTTGTATAGCGTAGGAGATTTCTTACGTGTATAACTAATGATTTTGCATTTAAAGACATTTATGTTTAGATTATTTGATCTACAGCAAATTTTTATTTTTATTAGCTGGTTTTGAATGACAATGCAGTCGAGGATAGATATAGTCAATTACTTTGAAAAGTTTAAGGTTATCTGCGAAAAGTTCATATTGACAGTCCTTAAGTGAAGTTAAGTCGTTGATGAATAGTAGAAACAAATCAGGACCTAGATTTGACCCCTGGGGTACTCCATAAATAGCCAGAAAGTTATCAGATCGGTAGCCATCATAAACTACATAGCTATTATAAACACGAATTAAATTTAGTAGCGTTTCGCTAAAACTGAAATGACTGATTTCTTGATTAAGATAATACAGTCCTACGGTTTTGAATCATTAATGTCCAATATATAACCAAAGCGATTTAAGCAAAGTCTGAGATGGAACTAAACTGGAACTAAATTATCTAAATACAAGATAAACACTTTCAAACTCAAACGAATATCAAATTATTTCCCCTTAGAAATTACATACAGTGTTATTCAGAACTTATCCATAATAAAATTTGGGGATGTTCAACATACATGTAGAAATGTGGTAGTGTAAAAAAAAATTATTTGGCGGCTTCTGAAAACTATTTAAAAATTTTTCATTGCACGTCGCTGGATACTGGTTGACTGTAATGGAGTGACCTTGGGACTGACAATGCAAACTGGCTAGCACGAAAAAAACTTCGAAAATTCTGAGAGTATACCGACACTCGGCGCAAAAAAGATTTGCAGAGTTTTTACTTTAAAATAAAATTAAAAGATAGATAGATGTGACCAAAGTGACGTGTCTTTAAAATGAATAAAATTTTGTTACACTAATTTTGAAGAATTGCGCTACTTGATTACTAGGTATTAATAACATGAAATTTATAAAAAATTTGCACATATTTTGTTACAAAAGCTGTTCGAAATAATATTCCTGGGCATGTACACACTTCTGGGCACGCCTTATCCAATTTTGCCGCACTAAACCGAATGTTCCTTCTGGTTGCTGATCTTGTAAATGCAAATTATTAAGTAAATTGGAGATTTTCAGCATTTTGCTGCAACAACCACTCACAAAACCTAACTCGTAATTGATAATCCACTGGTAATAGTCCATTAACTCAGCATTACTGTACACATGACCCATTTTGAAAATTTTACAGTTTAACACTCCTACGATAAATAAAACACCGGCACACAGAGAGTACACACATAGACTGATTACTGAATAGACAATAGAGATATTATACCCGCTCCAGTTCTATTCGCTCGGTCGTCGTTCGAGGTACAAAAACGTGTTTACTTTTTTTACCACATTCTTAGGAATGTTGTAGGTATATTAGATGTTGAAGTACAGTTGCCCATCTACGTAGTTCTTTATAATGGTATAACTTTAAACATTGTTTACGGGAAATCCTAAGACTTTTATTACAAATTTTTTTGGTGATATCGATTTCTTATTTAAGGATGCACATATCCTCAAAGTTTAAGAAATAAGTTCTGAATAACCCTGTATATCTATTTAGAATTTACGTGTAGGATAACAAACATAGTATTTCGAAGCATACTGTGTATACAAATTGTTTCCATATCTTCAAAATGTGTAAGCTTTTGAAACCCTAGGGTATTTTATTCGCATGCCACTATTTCTTTTCCCACATTCTCAACACCACTAGTTGGTTGAGGCACCCTCATATTTCACTTAACCACAGACGCCTCACCTCTTTCACTAAAAATAAACCGAATGCTTGTTTAATCCCTTGCGGAATTTGCGTTCCAGGAAGTGTTTCCGCTACGGATTTAACTTTCTGTCCAAGTTAGTCTCGGTTACTTGTTTGGAAAAAGTGGTTAGGTTGGCCCTATATATGCAAATGGAGATACCAAAGTACATTTAATGAGTAGGTACGTGCCCTTTCTTAAATTCTGTAATATTCTGTCTGACATAATACTTGTGCTGTTACCTATTTCTTATTTACATAACATTAGTTACAGTAATACTAACATTAAACATTATTTACATAACATATTAAGGAACAAATTAACATTAATTAACCGAATAAAATCACTTCTAAATATTTTTTTTGGTTTACTTGTTTATTTTCCATAAATTTCTGTTAATTTTAACTAGTTCCAGTTAAAGTTAACTATTATGATTAAAAAAATACATTGGTTACATTTTCATGCATATTACAATAGCAAAATACGGAGGATAATATGCTAGGTCGAGCCAACAATTCAATTTGGAATGTGTTTAGATGTCCACAGAAGGAACCAAAAAACCTAATAAAAGAAATCTTTGTTTTTGGTTTTATATTATTCACTATCGTTTCTACAGCGGAGTAATAATCTTCAATAATTGTCAAAATGGCCCTAGTTTATTACTAATAAAATAACCAAATTATAATACTCAAATACAGTGAATGATTATAAAAAATAGTTAAGAACTGTGTTTATGTTAAGATAAGATTTTTTATGAAAATAGTAATTTGTTATAGAATGATTTTGTGAGGACGAACAGCTATCGTTTATTTAGAAAATATAAGAAAAGTTACTTTTACGTCCTGTGACGGACTTAAAATTTGTGAATGGAGTTCTTCCTTATTCTCCTGGTGTAAGTTCAACTTGCATGTATCCACTGCTAAGAACCATTGTTGAAAAGATCTTCTATACAGCCAATATTTCAAGAACATATCATCTGTCTGGGTAAAATATAGCTGTGTTTCTTTGTCATGTTGTTCTGTGACGATCATTTTCAAGAGATAATAACTAAAGCCATTTTTCTCAACCATAATCGATGACACCTACAGACTCGCTCAGTCACTCCTTCCTTTAAGCCCTGTCGATGATTGTATCTTCAGTAATAATCTTAAGCTATCTATCAAATCGAACATATGTCATGTCATTAGGTTTTCTCGCCCGAAAATTGTTTAGTATCAAATAATAAAAATTCCAATATTATCCTAGTATATGGAGCAGGTGGCTCAGGGCTTAGCGTCTCGATCGCTCAACCCAAAGGTCGTGGGTTCTAATCCCCATTCCGCCAAACAATTTTTCATTAAATTGTTTACTCGTAGATCAAGGCTTATTCGCAGGGATGGCTTGGCAACCATCCTGGCGATGGCCTAGGATGGGAAGAATATCAACTTGGTGTTAATGTGAGAGATTAAAATCAGTTGATGTTTGACTTGATCCCCTAACTAATGAGGTTTTCCAGGTTTCCCTCATTCCAGCACTGAATGGTGGTTAGGGCCTACCAACGTAAGTAGTTCCTGAGGAGCAAATGCGGCCCGCGAAATAATAATATGCCGCCCCCTCTCCCACACAAGTCTCAGACTTTCGGGCTAATCCTTGCGATTAGAATGAGGGGTAGAGATATTATTATTATTATTATATTATATATTACTTCAGAGTATTTCTCTACTTTAGTTCAGTTCACTTTGAAAACGTTTCGTAGGAATCGATAACAGAATTTAATTATTTATATAGACCTACCAATTAGACTCAAAACTTGCCTCAATAGATTAGGATTATTCTGAAACGTTCTCGAGTTTTGTTTGTAAAGATCTAGATTACCCAGGGATAATTCCAACTAAAATATGTATACTTAACATGACTATGCGAAGAGGAATTTAAAATTTCAATTAATATCAGCGAGACATTGCACCTCTTCGATGTATCTTGTAACGTAAATAATTTTATCACCAGTGTATTTTCCTTACTTTTAAATGTAAATAAAGCTGTGAGTATACCCGTAAAAGTTGCTTCACTCTCAATACACAAATGAACAATTACTAAACAATTTATATTTACCTAAGCAAGATACAAAACAGTGTATACACCTATATGCTAGTATTTGAGATACACTCACCGAAAAACATCTATACTAATATATTTCAGAGAAAACATCTGTCTAATTTTATGAAACTATTTGTTTAATTTTTTTCATTAATGTGTTATGAAAAGTCGCAAAAATTCGTTGTGAAGAACAACGAATGGAATGGAATGGAAGAGCTCTCCGTACACAAACTATTTGTAATTTTGGAATTTGTCACAGGTAAATTTACTGGGATTCATTAACACTCAATCATTTGTAAATTATTATAAAAATCAATTACAAATAAATCGTCTTGTTCAAAAGTCTATTAAGCTACTTTTGAGTCTATTGAGCAAGTCGGCTGTTATAATTAATTATAAAATTCATTAGACTGTACTGCTGTTATCTTCATGTATTGTATTTAACTCAGTTTTTGTCTAAAGACCTTAGATAGCTTTTGCTGTAAGTATTCTCTCTATCACCTTATAAAACTTTACCGTTATGGAGGTATAGAATATTGTTCGATCTATTACATTCTCCATTAGCCTGATGGATGTTGAAGATCAAACTAAATCAATATTAGTGTTCGTGTGAAAAATTGTATTTCACTTCGTAACTTTTATAAATTTTCTTTGAATGTTTATGAACAATTAGTGTTTCCTGCAACTAAATTTGCAGATATTACATTATTTGTATTTTTGTTATTGAAGTCAGATAAATACCTTACTGGTATTTGATTACTTAATGTATCTGAATAATATCTGTATCACGATTTTCATTTCTTTACCTTTCTTATTTATGAGAAATTTCTCATTTATAGTTATAAGATTATACGAACATAATAAATTTAAAGTATGTAGATTTGTTAAATTATTGTTCTTTTTTTTATCTACAATTTTGCCGTAGAGTATACGTTTCTTCTGGTTTGTTTGTGTGCTAATAAAATCAAACCAGTGGCTCCCTAAACCTAAACTAAGCAGAGAGGTAAATCGATCCCACTGCTCACGCCTTGAAAAGTGTTTCATGAATAAATATTTTTTGTGTCAATATTGTAGATTACGTTATACTATAAGCATCTTCAACTGTTTTGCTGTTATGGAATACTAAAATTAATTATAAATCGTAATGATTTCTAATTCAAGTCAGCTACAGTTAATGTCCAAATTAAATGGACAGATTTTAATTGAGATATTAACTGTTTCAATAATGAAATACTAATTACTTTAAACGATAAATACTCAAAGCTAGTTTGTTGTATATACATTTTCAAAAATATAAAATACCTGAAACATAATAAATTTAGCTCAGTTGTGCGTAATGTATTACTTTTACTATTGAAAAAAATGCATGAATATAATGAAAACAGTATGCTGTTAGTTTACATTTAATTTACCAATCTATTCTGTCTTCACGTGACTGTTTCTGTGTCACCATTTTCTTTAACAACGAATTCATTTCAATTTAATCGCCGCCTCGAAAATGTGAAATAACTGTAGAGTGCATTATTTGATACATGACATCACATGTTGAATCTATTCTCCTCTGACATGTTTCACACATATGCTTTTAACTGAAGTTTTAAATATCTACGTGATGACAGAAAAGGAATGGCAATAAAAATGGGGTCACTGTATAGACAGGATCCATATTTCAATGTTAAGATCTCTTAACAATAATCAAAATATTTATTAGCTAAATAAGTATGATACGTTTTTAACGTGAAAATGATTGTGCTCTATTTAAAGCAAGGTAATATAATTTATCTAATACGTGATGCTCAAGTTTTGCTTTAACAAAATTTGAATTCTGCAGTAAATATAATATTAAATTTAAAAATAACATTTTTTTCAAACTCCTAGCATTATGACGTATGGTCCTGTGTAAAATACAAGGATAAAAATTACGTATGGCAAGCAGCACAGCTTCCTGTTGTTTCCTCTCGTGAAAGGAAAGAAAGGAAAACTATATCAGACAAAATATATGAGACTTAAAATACTAAGGTACCTTTTCTCACTTCAATTTGTGTCATTAAACGCCCTCTCGGTCTCATTTACAGTCTTAAAAAGTACATGAACTCATAAAAACGTGATTAAGATTTGATGATTTCTACCTTGATATATTCTATGATGAATAATTTCTATAATTGTCATAATAAATTTAGTTTAATTGTAACGGTTCGCTTTATACCACTTAAATCTACAAATCAAGTAACATTAACCACAAGGATAGATAAAGTACTTTAGATAGTAGATAATTTTTTTATTGTTATTTAATCATATTCAACTTATTTTTAATTTTCATTTGAATTAATATGAATTTTAAACGTAAAATTAACGTTTTCAAAAATGTCTCTTCTTGGAACAGAACTTTTTTCATATAACAAACATATAGCCGTATATTATAGGACTATTATACAAACTTTTTACTCCTACAGGTTGGACGGTAGGTACTCTTTTCGTTGAATGGAAGAACTTTTGATGAGGCACTCATCAGACTTACTTTGAAATGTCATAATTTTTATTTACCAGCAACGTTGACTTTAGCCTCGACTAATAAGACCATTGACGGCTTTACTTTACTTTTTCAAAAAGTGTGCCAGAAGTATGTTTTCACTCACACTATTGATATTCTTTGCGCTTTTTCACTTTTGAAAGCATCTATATTTTATTTCGTATATCTTCTGCGATTGGTGGGGCAATAGTTTCTCCACGTCCTCTAATGCATGTTCTTCCACGTCTGAAGAACTTTTTCTTCTTCAAATTTGTTTTCGCACATTTCTACTTTTACTTTGCGCAAAACAAATAAGGCGACACAAGGCAGAACTGGCAGAGCAGAATGCACAATATAGTAATTTATTCCGTTGTCATACATTCTCCATAGTAACCTCAGCAACCCAGTGACATTTTAAAACGATTCAATTAGCAATTGATTTTTTTTAAGTTTTTATTTTAAAAAATGCTAGAGAAAGACATAAAATGTACAGACCGATAAAATATTATTTTATTGTATAGTCTAATAAGTAACTATTTTAAAAGTTTTTGATTTTCCGAATAGTACATACATAGGTACATATATGTAAAATATTTTCAGTGAATATAATAAAAAACACTTTATGTATTTGATAATAATTTATTTAATTTTAAACAGGGCCAATACTTATAGATCTATTCATCTTCTACTGAATCTAAAATTCAACTTTGTTCAGATAACCATATAATACCGCTAGCTTGATTAATAGAAAGCGAAGAAAAACATGCCTAACTGACGCAGTAAAAAAAAAATAGATCATTATACAGGCGTATTGTGATTTTATTTACCATGCGTACCCTATTTTTTATGTACAGGTTGAGAAAAATGAGAATGCAGGGTAAGAAAATACAACGCTTCGATCTCGATTTTCAAAACAATTTCTACTGTTAAATGGGAAGTTTGATAACTTTTATTTTATGTTCAACTTGCCTAGCAATTTTCGACTATTATTTTTTTTACTAAAGAAGTTAAGATGAAAGTAAGAACTGCGCTGGATCAATTTTTGAGTGTAGAATTGAATTATATTCAATTCGCGTAGGTATATACTATCGTTGGAGAGTTATGAATCGATCTTATTTTTTATTTTGAAACCCATTTATTTCTGGTTTACAAAAAAAGAAGATTCTTCTAATGGATTTTGTTTGTGCAAGATAACACATTTTATGTTGCATATCGTTTTCAATTTACAGCATATTCGTTTCAAAAAAATTAAAATTGATTTGTGCGTTTTGGATCTAACAACCCTAACATCTAACAAATAACTAGTGAATAACTATTACAGACTAGTAGCAATTCGACCAGTTTAATGAAACTTTTAACCTGACTTTCTAAAGGCAGATAAAAGTTTTGATTTTAGAAGCGCACTGTATATTTTACATAATTTATTTGTCATTCCTGAATAAATTAAGCTTAATTAGAAATACATAAAAAATACAAGAAATATTTCAAAATGAATGGAGTCACGAAGAAACAGTGATCAATTTACTTTTTATACCTATTTAGAGTTTTATATTTATATAATATGATATTTTAGAGAAAGGGGAAACTCGAAGCTTACATAACTTGAGCTATATCGATTTTTTTTTGTATAGAAGCAATGCTAGTAAGCCATAAAAAATTTTACGAATAACTTAAAAAACTTAATTAAGTCTGGAATTTTCAGGAGTTTTCATTATACCATTTTATTAATTTAAATTCCATCAGGCTCATAGTATGATACTCATTTTTTTTTATAAATAGCTCATGTGATCAGTGTACTTCCACTTTAATGGAAATTGTCTACTTCACTGTTAATTGGAAAGTTATGTATCAATGACCTAAGTATAATTACATAGATAAATATACATTGTTTGCTTATAAACAAAAAACATGAGTTAATACTTAAATGAAGGTCCTTACATTAGTCTTTGTTCATTTTGATGCTAACTTATTATTTAAGATGCAGAGGGTAATAAATTTTTCTCCCCCACACAATAAATATATCACGTGATGCTAGAGATGTGCACAAATTGACTTCAGAACCTCACACTTAGAAGGTAATACATTTTATGAAAAAAATTGCTCTTAAAGCTCATTCATAGTTATAATAACTTATTTTTGCCTTATATTTACAAATTAACATCAGCTATTGTATCAACTTAAGTGTACTTAAGCTTCACAGTACTTCGGTTACTATTATATATAAACTCGAGTTTATTCAAATATTTTACAGCCCAAAACCTCTATAAATTAGGTGACTTTATTTGCAAACTTGTTTCTAAACGACTAGTAACGACTAGTAAACTGACAATGAGTACATACAGGCTGATTCACTTAAGGAGGCTGACTCACCATTGGGATATCAGTAATGGTAAGAGATACAGGGTGGCTCAAATTACAAAAAAGTTGCGCAATTTTATGACGAATATTTTGGTAAAAGCAAACCTGAAATATATTTTTTAATTTCTGAAATATTCTGAAAAAACTGAAAATTTAGATTTTTTAATTTTTGCCGTAATTCATTTGTTTTTCAAGATAAGTTCATGAAATTCGGTTCCCTGACATAAAATGCTCTATTGATTGCATTGGCGAAGTCAGATCACCTCTATCTCTTATTGTTTTTGAGAGACGATAGTCAACTTTTTTTTTTCTTATGGGCGCCATATTGGATTTTTATATTTTCAGATAGCTCTTCTCATTCTCTTTACGACGATGTATCATAATATGGGTAAATTTAAATTATTAGGGTAATAGTCATAAAAAAATATTTTTGATTAGACTGCTATGAAATTAAACTAAAACTTGTCAGTTCATTGATTATCAAAAGTGTTTATTCTAGCATCGTTGCACTAATTCGTTCATATTTGTATTGCTACTGTTACCATTAAAATGTTTTCAAACGACGAAAAATATGTATTCTATTTATATTCAGTGCAGAAGAAAGTTTCTATATTAGCTTAGTAGATGTATTTAAATATGTATCCCGAAAGAGAACAACCACATAGAACGTTATTAGGTTTAATAAAATTAATAAAAAAAAACACAGACACACAACCATTCCCTGGGAGAGGTCCCATTTCTCCCCTGGCGAGATTCGAACTCGCGCAGCAATATTCCATCCATAATAGAATGGTATAACCATTCTATTAGTCACAAGCTATCACCCAGCATCTAACAGAATGAGCTATCGCCGCGGCTAAATAAAAACAATATTATGTATTATATTTTTTAAATAACCCTGTAAAAAGTGAGCCAATTCTAAATAAATTTTATAACATTTTACTACAGATTTTTTCATTTGCAAAATTATAATCACATCAACTTATTTATTTTACTTTGAGTTTAACAGAAAAAGCCGAACACTGATCGGGAATACGAAAAAGGTCTTTTCTCAAAAGACCGATGTCATAACAGCATAATAAAAAGAAATTATGACTATTACCCTAATAATTTAAATTTACCCATACTATGATACATCGTCGTAAAGAGAATGAGAAGAGCTATCTGAAAATATAAAAATCTAATATGGCGCCCATAAGAAAAAAAAAAGTTGACTATCGTCTCTCAAAAACAATAAGAGATAGAGGTGATCTGACTTCGCCAATGCAATCAATAGAGCATTTTATGCCTGGGAACCGAATTTCATGAACTTATCTTGAAAAATAAATGAATGACGGCAAAAATTAAAAAATCTAAATTTTCAGTTTTTTCAGAATATTTCAGAAATTAGAAAAGATATTTCAGGTTTGCTTTTACCAAAATATTCGTCATAAAATTGCGCAACTTTTTTGTAATTTGAGCCACCCTGTATCTCTTACCATTACTGATATCCCAATGGTGAGCCTCCTTAAGTGAATCAGCCTGTATACAGAGAGTTCATAAATATCCACAAGCCACGTGACCGCAAGTATAGGCGACCAACGTTACACCGATTGGTAATGATTATCTAAAAACTGCCGAGACTGAGTGTAGTCATCCTGACCCGGTTAGACGTTTAATTAAATTAAATATTTAGACAGAATTTACATGAAATTTAGTGTTTTTCATATGGTTAATTGATAACTACGGAAAACAAATGACTAAGTCAAACTCCTCGTAAATAGGGAGTTTCATTTTTTATTTTTGTTAATCAATTGTATCAGAAGGACAATACTAAAAGACTTCTAATAAGAATATAAACAAAAAGGTATGCTGAATAGCTTTAATATTTATTATTTTCTTTACTTTAATAAACACATTGTGACATTTATTTTTTATGAGAAACAAAAACCAACATTGAAAAAACTAACTTTGATTTACAATACCATCGCACTAACCATAAACCCGAAGTTATTTAGAAATACATTAAAAAAAAGATACATATTATGTTGAAAATTATGTCCTGCACTAGTTATACATAAATTTACTCTCCTATACATATTTTCCAACACATTTTGCAGCTATTGGGCAGTTATATTGTAATTTATCGAATAATCGCTGCTTCTAATTCTTGGATATTATGCACTGCAGTAGTCTTAAAAAGGTTATTTTTTAAATGCACAAACAAAATATAATCGGAAGGAGTTAAGTCCGATGACTAGGCTGGCAACAATTCTCGACTAATTTGTCTATTAGGTACCATAAAACGCTTGAGTTATGTGCAGTTGCTCTATCGTGCTGAAAGTAACCGACTTCCAATTCATCATCATGTAATTGTGCTAAAAAAAGCTCTGAAATAACTCTTCGATATCTTTCACTGTTTATTGTCTCGTGGAAAAATATAGGACCAACTATACGTTTTCTTGACATGGCTACCCAAACGCCAACTTTTATGGGATATAAGCCAGTTTCTACAAATGTATGAGGATTTTCTGTAGGCCAAGTCCTATAATTTTTGTTATTCACATAACCTGATAAGTGGAAGCATGCTCCACCAGCAAAAAATGCCAAATTTTACAAATTATTATTCATATTTTCGAGAAACCATTCATAACCACATAATCGTCTTCCCTAATCAAAAGGACAACGGTTACCTTGTAGCAATGCAGATTCAGTCTTTTTTTTTAAAGCTTTATGGCATGTTCCAACTGCAAGACAAAAAGAAAAATTTCATTAATATATAAGTACAACTTGATTTTCATTTCAAATAAAGTTTTCAAGCTGCTGATTTCAAGTTCCAAAACAATTTTAAAATGGAATTGAGAATGTTGGGTCCAACAAAATACGAACAGTGACCTGTCTGAGCGGTCAACTTTGGCAGAGGCATGACTTTGATTCATTCGTTGTTGTGTGCATCGATAACATTTCCTCTGAGAACAGTAGGTCTGCCAGTCGATTTTCCTTTGGAAATGCAGTGTTTGGTTTGAAATCTCTTAACAATTGGGTCATAAATTAATTGCTCAATGCAGGATGTCCATAATCCGTCTTTATTTCTACGAGTAGTACTACTCCGAAAATGAGCCATTAAAATAAA
This sequence comes from Pogonocherus hispidulus, assembly GCA_963924545.1. NCBI lineage: Eukaryota > Metazoa > Arthropoda > Insecta > Coleoptera > Cerambycidae > Pogonocherus > Pogonocherus hispidulus. Next base: position 21,105,271 of record OZ004696.1, read on the forward strand.
GGTGTCTTGTTCTGCAGTAAAAGGCATAATGTATCGTATGTAATATAATGTCACTCAAACACAACATTTTTTTAGTTAACATTACAATTTTGTTTTTACTTGTACTTACGAGAAACTTGAAAAGCGTTGTAATTTAGCTCTGAAGAGAACTGACTGATTTCAAATATGTAGGATATTGCAGCAAAAGGAAATACAGAAAGACTAGCAAAAATCGCAGCTAAAACAAACGATGACGGGCGCTAATAAATAAAGAACAAAAATGTCAAATATTGGCATCAATCGTAATGGTTCGTGTACAGTAAACACCGACATTCCGTTTGTCGACGGTAAAAGTAATACGATCGCTGATTGGCTACTTTCAATGTCAAAATGACAAATAACACCAATCCCGTGCCATAACACAGAATATTGGTTTTTAATGTAATCTTCACCTTATGTTTTAGTTCCTTTAAAAGTAATTAGCATTCTGGCGCCAAGGTAAAGAAACTTCCAAACTTGTTGCTCAACGGCGTTACGATACGAAGTTCTGCTGCATGTCTGTACTCACCTTAACTTTGGACCGACGCGGCGTACGAACATCACTGCGCTTAGCGGTTTAAGTTATATATCTTCAATTTCACAAAATTTTTCGCAAGATGAACATTACGGCTGTTTCCTATATAATTATGCATTATTTAATATAAATATCTTTTTGTCGGTAAATATTAATTAAATTAAGAGTCACCTCTTCCGTCCAATCCAAATTATCCATACCGAACTGATAATTCAAGAAGACCATAAGACTTAGCTTAAACCACTAAGCCCAGCGATGTTCACACGCTTGTACAAATATGCAAGAATATAGAGCAACGTAGCGTCGGACGATGCGATGTTACGGTTTTGCGCTGTTACGCTGCTAGGGAGTGCCGTATATGCAGACTTGATACGCGGCGGTGGGTGGTTTGTTCCATATCTGTACGCACCCTTAGACGTACCCATTGCTTCGATTTTTTCTTTTACAAATATACAGATTACTTTATTTTAATACTCCCTAAAGAAATACCTCATACTAAACTTGTAAAAACAAAACCACCAAAAAAGGTATAGAGTACTGCACTTAAAATAACTATCTAATCAAATGTAGTTGCTTTTATGCTACTCAGTATATGCAGACATAAACATTTCAGCCAAATTGATAGAATTATTAACATAGCACAAGTTTCCCTCAGGGAACATACTTTTTGTTAAAATATGCACCCCACGTTTGAGCAACTATAGCGTTCGATAAAGAGATCGTCAGAGACGACAGTTCATTAAACAATTCTCTCGTTCACTAACGGCGAATGAACAATTCCCCAGCAGTTTGATTATTTATTGTCCATTTGCAGCTCACCTCATATTTTCTTAATTTTGCATTACATAATTATATTGTTAAACGTAATTCCAGAGTGTCATTAACCATAGCTTTGGATGAATGTATTTATTTAAATAATGTCCCATATATACCAAAATAATGTACTTATGTATAAAGTATATATTATAAGAAATTCAATTATTCTTTATGAACCTCTCGATAGGCTCAACATTTAATCAAATATTCTGAAATTGAAATACATGGTAAATATGGAGAATTTAAAACTTAAATCAAAATTTCATATTTAGACTTGCAAGAATTTTTAAAAGAAATTTGGAAATACTACAAAGTCCCAATGTTTTCTACTGGTATATTTCTTATACAAGGTAGATACTTATTCGCTTATTTAAATGTATACATATTTTTTCATAAGTATTAAGAAAAAAAACTTTCATTTTCATTTTTTTGTTACCTATAATCTAGGTATGAAAAAGAATAGACTCATAGTTTAAAAGAATACATCTTAAACAACCACAACTATTTTGTGTATTATGTGCACTTCCTACTACTGAATTATAATATTACAATGACATACTTGACATAACCTCAACTCATTGTTTTGCAACATTTTTTACTACTAATACTACTATCATTGTCATTTTAAATTATGAAAATAGAGAAAAATATATGAAAAGCAATAAGTTGAGCTTAATATGAACAACAGAACAAAAGAAAAAGGAAGAGAACGAAGTTATAGAGTACTTATATCTGGAAACTCTTTATACACACCCCTAAAAATTGTTAACCCTTATTCAATTCCCCTCAAATAATTAATGCAATTATTTGTAATGAATGTGATAAAGGCATCGAAGTGCATCAATATAACGTTCCCGTGATACCATGACGCGCTTGATTAATAATTGTTATAATAATTCTGTGTAAAATTATTTGCTATACTTAAAGTGGATATTTTTTGAGGAATTGGCGAAAAACTGTTTTTTTTTTATAAGCTGATATTATCTGGTTACAATTATTAATCAAGCTCCGCCGTGGAATCACAGAAAAATTTTGGTCTGTCTAATGTCTAACAGAAAACGTTTCGCATGCTTTTTTAGAGGGCATGTAAAAGTGAGTGTCATTAATTAGCCCCTCATGCAAATTTTCAAAATTTTACCTCTAGTGGTTCTTCATATCGATCAATTAAGCTCGTCGTGACACCCTGTATACCACCAACAAATACAATTTTTTTGGATTTTTCACAAATCCATAAAGTTGTACGGAATAGTCTTCGAACTATTACTAGCTGATTTTTTGAACTTATTTGAAAATAATAATAGGAAACAAATATATTTCCTATAATTTAGACAAATTAAAAGTTATTTTAATATTCTCTAAACACGTCTCCATTTATATTTTGTATTGCCATTAAGACATAAACTAAGTACCTATTTTAAATAAATAGTGTGCCTTGACTTGTAAACATGTTTGCTTACTCTGATTGCAGACTAAACTATCAGAATATACGGAAGCAGAGTAATTAATTGAAAGCCACACTTTATTCCAGTACCAAGCAATTAATTATTATGTCATACTCAGAAGATTGTTTGTTTTATCAATTACCATAATATATCGTTCAAGACTGATACTATCAAGTCATATTCGGTTTTCGCATTCCACTTATTGTTAACCTAAGTAGAAAGATTACTGTTTAACTCCATGCAGCATAAGGCAAATCCGATTCTATTGAGATTGGTGTTTTTTCAAAAACTACTCTAAATTGAAATAATTGGATATAGGTAGAATCCCAGTTTAATTTTTTGACAAATAATTATACCTACAGTAGCTCCGATCTCTTTTGTTTTCAGATTTTAAAACTAATTAGTTTTTTCAATATTCTAACTGAATATTTAATTTCTTTGTATGTATATCACTTTATGATATACAGGGTGTTCCTTAATGTCATGTTCGTACTGTAGTAGCTAATTCCTTGTCCAATTTTCTGACTAAGAGTCCAAATAAACGTCCTAAATTCCCTCGTTTTCGTCAAAGTTTGTAGTCAGTTGTAGTTATTATTTATGTTTGTATCTTGCATTTTTTCTAGTGTTTGTAGATATTAAATTCCTGCTATGAAAATGGGGATATCCCAGTTTTTTTTACTTTTAACATAATAAACATTTAGATATGCATTCTAATAGTTTTTATTTATTTTTTTCTCAAAAACGAAGCACGGCGCGAAAAAAATGCAAAAACAAAAATTTTAAATTATTTCAGCTAAAGAAAAAATACAAAACTTGTAAAAAACCAGTGACGTCCAATGTTTCTTCCCATATATTTCAAATAGGTTACCCTACTGGACAGGTGCCAACAATTTTAATCTTTTCACGTTAAAAAGTTCCTTACTACTTCAAACCAACGTACCAAGTTTCATCCAAATCGGCGAAAGAGTTTTCAAGATATTAATAAAAAAAAAAACGATTTCTTATGAAAACCTTAACACCCTGTATCTCGAAAATGAGGCAATTTAGGACACACGTTTATTTGGAATCTTAGTCATGTCATAAAATTGGACAAGGAATTAGCTCCTACAATATTGACATGATATTAAGGAACATTCTGTAATAACTAGTTTTGCTGATGATCCGGTGGTATTTTTTGAACGTCCAAGATGGTCACAGCTAAAAACAACAGTGGATACTGACTTTATAAAAGTAAAAAAGTGGTTTGATTACACGCTTCTAACTATAAATTTTGAGAAAACATTTTACTTACCATTTGCCTCTACCAGACGAAACCTTCCGGGGTTTGACACTCTTCAAATAAAATGATGATGTAGATCTCCAAATAAAATAAGCAAGTATCTTGGACTGACAATATACAAACACTTAAGATGGAATTATCACTTATAATTGCACAAGGGGTTTGTATTTTACGGGATAAATTTGGATTGTTTAATGAGAAATTGTTGCCAAGGAATTAGACGAGAAAAACTGTCCATTATTAAAAACGCGACACCGAAGGTGGAGCGTTTTTAGGTTGACAGTTTTTCGAGTCAAATTACTAAAGGAAACAGATTAGAATTTAAACAATACAAATTTATCCGGTATCAATACAAACATCGAGTGTAATTCGGCAAGACAATTTAATGAATAAGAAATTTAGAATCATATGAATAGAAACTTTATTTATGAAACACTAAAAATAAACACATTTTTATTTGAGCATCACCGAATTGATTCATTGTTATTGTTTAATAATTCAATAACTTGTTGACAGAAATGTCAAACTATTTATTTTGGCAACGGACACCGCGATAATTGATTAAAAAATGAATAAGTGAAAAAACCACTAGTGCATAGTTCCGATGTTATATTTTTGTTTCTTTTTTCTAAGAGTAATTTTAACAATGTAACGGGACAAATGTTTTTATCCGTGTCATTTTTTGTCATCCATTTGCTGTCTGCTAATTTTTTAGACCCACCTTGTGCCGTCTTCGAAAAAATTGAATTATATTCAATTCTCCCTGTTGGAGTTCCATCTTGATTTTTTTCTTCATTAAAATAGTAAATTTTACAGTTTACTGCTTCTCCTCCTCTCCAAGCTAATTCATATGAAGCTATATGAAAGAATCTTTTTTGTAATCCCTCTGGTTCGTCTATATTCCACAATTTTGCCATGTTAAGTATATCTTTCTTGTCTATTGCTACAGAACATACCTTTCTTTTCTCTGGAACAGCTTGTAATTCTTTCCGTTTACTATTTCTTGCATCACGTGCTTCTTTAAAAGTTATGTCGGTAAACGGATCAAATTTAATATTGTACTCACTGAAATATTTTTCTTGAATCATCTTCGCAGTTGAATTCCAGATTGTTTTAACTGCATATTCCTTGTAATCTTCACCGGTTTTCTTTTTCATATTATATGCCCAATCCTTTAACATATCGGCTATACATTGTAGTGGAGTTATTTCTGACAGTTCGTAATTTCGGATTTGACAAAACTCCATAAATTGTCTCCATATTGACGATTTCGTGTTTTTTGTGGATTGCGGAATTGATTTTTCTATGTTTTCTGTAATTTGTTTAGTCGAAATTTTCCCAAAACGACTCATATTGTACAGTATAGTTTCCACTTTCCACAATACTTAAAAATTATAGCTGACAGGACAGATTTTAAAGTGACGTGCGACTACTAGATGTACTCTGCTTTTGAGGAACAGGCATTTTTATCGGTGATAAAAAACGATGCACCTTTTTTATCGCTGTCAAAGTGACAAAAATGTCACTGCCAAATAGACTATTTTATATAGGAGTTAATTTATCACTGTAAAAGTTGCAGGTAACTTTTGTCGCTCTCAAAGTGACAATTGCACAGTGGCATATGCGATTTTTTATATATAAATTAAATTGTCATATAAACAATGTCACCCAAACATTAAGAACAGTTATTTTCAAATTTAAATATATTAATCAAATTCTGGATATTAAAAGCATAACAATTTTGTATTACGCATTTGTAGAGTCGAGGCTAACATATGGTATTGTTACGTGGGGAAGTGCTGTGCATGCATAATCACCTAAGAAGGCTAGAAGTACCTAATACAGAAAAAAATTTTTGAAAATAAGATTTCGTAAAAAGGCCTCATATCCATCTGATAATCTTTATAACGGAGTAAGTATACTTGATTTAAGAAAGTTATATTTTTTTGCAGTAGTTGTTTCAATTTAAACATAGAAACACACTAATAAGTATTACGCGTACTCACCAAACGAGACATCGGTTGCGCTGTCTTCGAACCGCAAAATGTCAAAAATCTATTGGTCAAAGAAATTACTTGTATCTTGCTCCTCGTTTATATAACTCCTTACCTGAAAACGAAAAAAATGTGTAAATCCACCATGCAAATGAAGCGAAAAATGAAACCATACTTACTTTGTATAAGTCCTTCTATTATACCTAACTTAGTTGAAATGAAAATATGAAATATATATGTGGGTATGGTTCTTTTTTTTATTATTTCCTTTTGTTCACTGCTTCTCACTTATTAAGAATTATAGTAAATTGTTGTATTGATTGTTTGAGTAGGCTACAAACTATATTTTATTGTCCACGTACAGTCTTAGACTTTGTGAAATGTTCAATGTTTATTTGTGAATTTATTATTTGAAATTGTTTATCAATTGAAAAGGGAACGTATACAAGTGTTTCTGTGTCTAGACCATGCTTTCTAAGTTTATTTGTTGTTATAATGGATTAATACATGTAGTACCTTTTCTTTGTGTAGTTATAATTATTGTTAATTATTGTTATGTATTATGAATATTGTTCTCATATACTAGGTTACAAATAAAGTATTATTATATTATTATTATAATACGGTGGTAACTTGCTAATATGTTGAAATAACAAAAAAATATGCATAAAACAGTAAAAAAATGCACTAAGAAATATTTCTATTTAGCATACATTACAGATGTACCCCCTTATTTCAACAAAACATCAATAAGGTGTAATTCGTTATTTTATTCTAGTTTTACTATCCCATAATGTTTACGATTAACCAACTATCCGAGTCTGATTGCACCATAAATATACCGACTTTTATCTTAGTAAGTTGCTATAACACGAACAGAGAGGAGAGTTTGAGGGTAAGATGACCTACATAACTGTATTCCCTAGGAGACGACCAATGACTTTCTGTTACGTCTTAAATATCAACCCAGAAGATTCGTCAGGATGAGAAAGTGGCTTGAATTATCCGGGGAGACTTATGAGAAGAAGGGACACTGGCTATATCCATGAATCAATATTCCGCCATCTGTTTTCTAGCTTCTCTCGTCGCATCATTGTTCACTAAATGAAGGGAATATCTTCTGTTTTATTATATACTAGTGTCAATTAAAAGTTGTTAGGTACTGTGCTACGTAACAACGTGATAATGTTACGTATATGTTATCACATATATTTGTCATTTAAGGGCCAGTTAACTAACAACTTATTATGGAAGCATTTCTTAATAAGTTTTGCTGGTTTGAATGATTGGAAGAGGATATAATATCGGTATACTAGTTTGTATAAACCCTTCGATTGTATTCTTGGTGTTTTTTAAGCGTGAATTGATTTAATTTTGACTCTTATATACCCTCCTAGACCTTACTTAACACCATTTAAATTCTACTTATTGGATCATTTTTTGTAATATATCTTCTGGAGGGGTTCTGACTGACTAGTAATTATCCCTCTATTCATTATATTAACATATCTTCTTAGATATTCTGCTAGAATGATTCTTTAAATCGGTTATATTCTACGTATTCATTAATTCCATTTTCAGCATATCATAATAATTATAAAACTGATTGTTTTCGATGACGACATAAAAATCCATTTATGTTAAGAATAAGATGATTCTAGGTTATTGTTAGCTTGCAGCTAAATCGTTGACTTGAGGCCTACAAAACCTTCTATAGAATAATAACAAGTATAATAATTTCGTATACAAAACTGCAATATAAAACTTGATAGAGTAACTTGATGCATGTATAGTTTAGACGTCTATTTTGACGTAAATTTAATTCGCCTGATTTTTCCCATCTATAACATTATAAACTTATTATACAACTCACTGGTTAGATACACGCTAGTAGTGTCTTAAGATCGACGCAAGAAGTAGATAGTCTATTTCGTAGATGTCTTAGGGAATAGTTGGATAGTAGATGTAACTGTTAGATGTTGACTTTTGCAAGTAAACTAGACAATTTGCGTTTTTCTGAAATAGATAAATAAAATTAAATATGTAATGACACCTAAGACGCCTATTTTCTTAGATACTATTACATTGTGGTAGAGATGGGTAAATTCCGGAAAATTCAAAACTAGCAGTAATTTACCTTCGAAACTTCCTGAAATTTTCCGAATATTAAAAATTTTTTTTTTTTTTGGTTTAACTGGCTTTATTATGATAAGAGCTTTCAAAAAATACCAAATAGAGAGGGTTTTACTAAATAATACCAATATTTATTAAGCTTTCATAAGTTTTTTATATTACCGATTCGATAGGTAGATATAATTATGATACACCGTGAAAATGATCCCTGGGCTAAATACTCACTCAATACTCAATAATACTGTATCTACTATAATATAAAAGATTAAAACTGAGGCAAAACGAAACATTTTAACATTTTATTAAAAAAATTTAAAAAAAGTCACTACAAACAAATATAGAGATCTATCCTCTGAACGATGAATACTAATTTTTCAGTTCTACATACCGTTAGTCTATACGTTTTTCGTTTTGATATTTGCATGATTTCGCATGAACGTTTCTTTCGCAGCTGGGAGTTGCAGCTGGATATTAAAAAGACGCATTGCAATTTCCTTCAATAATTTTTGCAGAAAAAACCTTTCCACCATGTCCTAACACGTATATCTTTAGATAAATACATCCCAAAATGATATATGAAAAATCTCCTAATTTTGCTCGATATTCTACTTCTGCAAGGATTTTCCTGTCATCTAAACTGAGTTTTGTACCTCACCTAATGATAAAATTCGTGGCAAGATTTACTTTTTCATTAGTTAGATTTTGATCATTTTGTCTGGGTGAGTGTAGTAAATGAGTGTTTTATTTATTAAAATAATTTTAAAAACCACTTCTGAAATTGATTTGTATATATTAATTTATTTGTACTACATATTATTATACTGTGGTTTTTTGGGGCAAACTTTTTGTTTTATATTTGCACTATAAAACTTTATGCGTATTCTAAGACAGATCTTGGTAAATGTATGTTCTTTTGAAGTTATGTACATTGTTCCTGCTCAAAACGTATTTGTGTATGTAATATTGTTGGTAAATAAACTTATCCTTCCAGATTATTTTTTCACTTTTAATCAAAATATAAGTATACATTTTCTGTTATAGAATAGTATATTATACTATAAGGGACAGAAATGCGTTATTTTGGCAGAGGTGCAATTTGAAGCCCGAGGGCGAAGCCAGAGGGCTACAATGCACCGAGGACAAAATAGCATTTCTCCCGAATGGTATATACTATTTTTTCCACGGTCTCATTAACTTAAAAACACATATTTTGTTATTATGAAGTAAGTAGCACCAGAATTATTGTATTCGGATTTGAGCATTTATTTAGTAGTCGTTGAGATATTGTCATAACTACAAAATAAACAAACAAAAAGAATTGTCAAATTAAGATGTTAGTTTGGTTTAGTTTACAGTTTGTTTAGTGCACAATGAATAATTGTGAGTCGGAAGAGATTGTGGAGGCTGCAAATATTGCAATAAGCAATTTGTTACCTACGAAGTCAAGATCTTTATACGATATAGCTTACAATCGGTTCAAAACGTGGTGCGCCGAGAAAAATATTCAAGTATACAGCGAGAATGTTTTATTGGCATACTTCAGTGAAAATGCAAAGAATTACAAGTCTTCCACATTATGGGCGCAATATTCTATGGTTAAGTCATGCTTGATAATTTACGACAACATAGATATAAGCAAATTCCCCAAACTGATCGCATTTTTGAAAAGAACCGGTGACGGATATCAAGCGAAAAAATCGAAAATATTGACAAAGGGTGAAATCGACCGTTTTCTATCAACTGCAGATGCCAAAGAATTCTTAATGATTAAGGTAAGATTACTTTTGTTGTTAGGTATTTCAATTATTTAGTATTTTGATTTTTTATAGGTTGTATTAATTCTGGAGATTGCCGGAGCTTGTCGAACTGATGAACTAGTCAATTTAACTGTAGATGATATTGAGGATGTAGGCTCATCCTTGATTGTAAAAATTCCAAACACTAAGACAAAGATTTCACGAACCTTTGTGGTTACCGATGTGGGAAATATGTTTGAATTGTATCGAAAATACCTGTCCCTTCGTTCTCCCCACGTCAAGCATAAGCGCCTTTTTTTGTACTACAAAGCAGGAAAATGTAGTTCGCAGCCAGTTGGCAAGAATACCATCGGAAAAATTCCTAGTGTAGTAGCTTCGTATTTAAAATTACCTGATGCTGCATGTTATACTGGTCACTGCTTACGAAGATCTTCAGCGACATTACTGGCAGATGCTGGTGTGGATATCACGACAATAAAGCGTCATGCTGGTTGGAAATCAACGACAGTCGCTGAGGGTTATGTCGAGAACTCCATTGAAAATAAGACCAAAATTGCTAATCACGTTTTAGTAGGTACCACCACTAGCGCAATCACAAAAACTTTAAATGTAAGCGAAAGTAATATTCCTTCTAATATTAATTTTGAAAATTGTACAAATGTTACATTTAATTTAAATGTCAATAAATAATTTCAATGTTACCTCTTTTTTTGCATGAAAAACGTTCTCCATAATGTAAACTCCCTTGGGAGCATTATACTCCCTTGGGAATAATCGACTACTTCTGCTTCAATTTTGATGTCATAGAAACTGATTTCTACTCCCGACCGTGGAGAAAATTATTAATAATTCTGGCGGAGGAGCCAGTTCGATAAGTACACGTTTCTGTTTTAATAATTATTTTTTAACAGCAATTTTCACTTTCAGACCTTATTTAGTAAGAGATATATTAGTAACTCGAGATATATTTTTTTATTTCAACACATAACTCTATAATTAACTGATGATATATTAGGGTTAATTATGGTTAAAATCGGCGGGAAATTTGAATTATGTGGGTTTATTTTACAAAGTAAATTACTTTGAAATTTACTTGGGAAATATTCAAATCTCTTATTTATTACTTATAGTAAATTTCAAAATTCCCTATTTTAACCAACTGGTATTTTACCGTTTCCCCATCTCTACTATGCATATTTTCATTCTAATGTTCACTAGAGTACTCTAGTACTACTAGATTCAACTAGAGTTAGCGACTGCTACGGAATGTTTCCTAACATTCTAACGTACAGGAAATGTTTAATTAAAGGAGTAAAAGGAAAATTTAATACATGTTTAAATTAAAAAAATTTTCAGATTTGGGATAAATCATTTATTTAAGATATAGGTATGACACAAAAACAAGTATTGATTTTATTATTTACTTTGACTTATATAAGAAGTAATCAGTTTATAACTGAAAAAATTAATATTACTTTGCACAAAAAATGTTCCATACCAAATTTCTCCAAAAATTGTGTCTACCCTTACCTATTGAATGTTTAAATCTATACAATGGACCTAATTTTTTTTCATTTTGATTGCCGAGTAGGAATGAGATAGGACTTCACCTAAATTCTTCATTATATTATCCCAAAGTTTCCCTCATGTATCCTCTTTAAATTTTCATAGGTTGAAACGACGTATTGTAAATATTTAAAATTGTAACTGTTCAAGCAACATCATGGTGTCGCTGAATATACCATTGATTCCTAAATCACTGTCACATTGTTGGTATAGGACACGTGAAATTTAGGGAACTGTTCATATTCCTTCTATCAGGAACGTACTTATGAGCATATGAATTTAGAATATCTTCATAAAATTTACTCCCGACATAAAATCTAGGTTTACTAATTTAAATTTCAAATATATTTTATGAATATATTTCCATTCGTTATTGTATATATCAATCATTAAAAATTACTAGAAATCGCTGTCGGAGAAAATCGCTGCTTTCTAGCCCTACCGGGGGTCCAGGCCTGTGGCCTGGGGTCACCATAAGCATCTAGAATAATATTATTTTAAAGAAAATACATATAAAAGCAATTTTGTATCTGAAATGATGATGTAATTATACTAAATGATTTTTCTTAATATTTTGATGAATTGTAAGAGTACTCTATTGTTGATGGTAAAACATCATATTTTTTAAGTAGGTACTGAAAGTAGAATTTATTTTTCAGTAAACATTATTATCAATTTTATCAATGGGACCAAAAATATTGTAGATATTTACTTTTGTAAACTAAAATGAAGAATTTAACAGACTGCCAAAATGAACGAATTAATTCTAAACTTTATGTGCAGAAAGAATAAAAGCTACGGATAATGAAACAGAATAACTAAATACTAATACTAATAAATAATTGGAATTAAAAAGTAAAAAAAAAAGTTCGCTTCCAGCGTGACTGGAACTCGCGAAATCAGCATGAAGTTTTGAATCCTACGACTTTCCCGTTGCGCTACCACGCCTTTTGTCAAATGTTTACCTTGAGACGTTTAAGTACGTAAACTGTATGTGTCAACCTGAAAAAATAATTTTTACCGATTTTCTAATTGGAAAAGCATTTCGCTTCAGTATTTTGGTAATCAAAAGTGTTTGGCAGTCAGTACTATTGATTCCGTTAGCAATATTTCTCGTAGGAAAACAACCCATCTAAAGTTTAATTAATTTGACAGTTTTCGTGGGAGGTGATTGTCTCGTTAGTGCACTCTCACATCGGCAGATAAAATGAGAAAGAAGTTGAGACAGATGCGACTCGATATTTTCGAAGACAAAATAGACGTAGATGGAGTCGACGTACGCTCTCGAAAAAAAATCTCAAAGGATTAGAGAAAAGACTGAACTTTCGCGTGAAGCCCCTCTCGAAGCCGTAAAAATTAGAAGACGGGCGAGGGGGTGCCGCGAAAAATTGGGATTTCGGCGGGCGTGACGGGACCATTAGGTGCGAGGACAAACGCCGGTGCTAGCCGCATCTCTCTCGCCGAACGGCAATCGACGAAAATTTTGCAGAGGTTTTTTGAAAAGGCGTTTAAATTGGGAAAACGCTTAAGAAACGGGACGAAAATACCCCTACGCATTGGAGAAAGGCCGGGGGCGACCTCCGGTGGTCCGCGGAGATCGCCCCTCGGAGGAGATAGCTTTGAAACTTTGTCGATTCGACGACGGAATTTAGAGCGAGACAGAATCGACGCGTTTTAATATATATATGGATAATAACATTTAAAAAAATACTAGTTAGGGTAGTAGTTTTTAATAATTGTTAGTTATCCTTTCTAGACAAATATAAATACATGGTTGTTATTACAATGCTAATAGGAGTAGTACTTACGAATAAAGTTATAAGAACATTTCATGAGGATAAAATTAATTAGGGTAAAAGACCCAATAGTTGGCACTGACCCTGTTATTGGCATCCTTATTAATTTTTACATTTTACAAGGCTTCCTGTAAGACTTAGATCTAAGTTTATATAATTTTGTGAAGATGACGCCTCTTACCTAGTTGATAACACAGATTTATATATTACCAATGCATATGGCGGTTGCAAACACAGATACTATATTGTGCGTGCTGTTTGTGGAGAGTTTTTTGTTCTTTACCTAACGAATAGGGCACAGTTTTGGGTAAGTTATAGCCTATTATTTCAATGTTTCCTTAGTATTTATATTTTGGTCAAAAAACATTATAATTAATATTGTTTTTGTTTTGAAAAAACATAATTTATCTTTTAATCTTATATTATTTATTATAGTGCCGAGTACTAGCACAAAAAGTCACACGTTTCTAGTTATTGGCATTAACTATTGGCATGCCAATAACTAGATATTACACAATTTCATGTGTTCTAGTAATTGTCAATTATTATTTCTTAAGGTAGTAATGAAAATTCAGCAAAATTTAACTTAAAATTACAGTAAATATTAATATAAAATGTACAATATAAATAACTTCCTATAATATAGATCCTATAATACCTAATTATTTCATTATTCTATAGTTTTTTTAATCTACTTGCATAACTTCTTGCAATATATACATGCCTACACGTCTATTTTAAACTATTAGCAAAAAACAATATATACTTATAATACCTATATCTCGGTGCTTACACTAATAAAAATACTTTTCAACAGATAATAAACATTTCAATGCCGAAAGTCAAGGGCAAGTTTAAGTATGTCAAGAAATATGACGAAGAAACTTTGCAGAAAGCTCTGTAGGATATCGCAAATGGATTGCCAAAAAGTCAAGCTGCTAGTAAATATGGAATTCCTAGGCAGACTCTCCAATTTCGTTTGAGCGAAAAATTCAAGAAAGCTGGGCACGGTCCGTCATCATACTTAACAAAAGCTGAGGAAAGCCTTTTGGAAGAATGGATTATTGATAGCGTAAAGAAAGGATTTCCTAGAAGACAGTGTGATATACAAGCGTCAGTTAAGGCGTTTTTGGATGAAAATCCAAGGGACAATCCATTCAAGAACAACACACCAGGAAGGCATTGGTATATGGCATTTTTAAACCGTCATCCAAACCTTACCAGTCGTACTCCAGAAGCTGTTACGAAGGCGAGTAGCAATATATCAGAGAACGACATCAGAAAATGGTTTGACAACATAGAGAAGTATCTACAAGGAAAACAGTATTTTGATATTCTTCAAGACTGCACCAGAATATTTAACGCGGATGAAACTTGTTTTCTGTTGTGTCCAAAAGAAGGAAAAGTTATTGCTCCACGGGGCACAAAGAATGTATATGAGGTAGATCAGGGCCCTGCCAAATCTAATCTTACTGTGTTATTCACTTTCTCAGCTGCTGGTGTGGTCACACCTCCGATGGTGGTGTACCCTTACAAAAGGCTTCCAGCTAATATAGTGAAGACTGTTCCAAATGAATGGGGAATAGGAAATAGCGAGAATGGCTGGATGAAAGCAGAATTATTCTATGAATATGTTTCAAATGTGTTTTACCCTTATCTCGTTAAAGAAGAAATCCAGTTTCCCGTGGTTTTGTTTGTAGATGGTCACAAAACACACATGACCTATGAACTTAGCACCTTGTGCAGTCAACTTCAAATAATTCTGGTCGCACTTTACCCCAATGCCACTCGGATACTACAGCCGGCGGATGTGGGCTGTTTTGAAAAATGCTTGGAAGAATGCTGTTTTAAAATGGAGGCGAACTAATCCTTATCTTCAACTGACAAAAATACATTTCGCTCCTATATTACAAGATGCTTTGAGCAATCTAAAATCATCTGCGATTATTAATGGATTCAGAGCTTGTGGTCTCTATCCATGGACTGCCAATAACATCGATTTTTCCAAGTGTATTGGCAAAAAACAACCTACTGATAATTTAGAACATGATATCGATGGTGACTGTGAAAATCTGACATATAAAGATTTTATTAACATTATCGGACTCGACAAACTGAACCAAATTAAAACACATTCTGTGATGATGGAACCAAATAATGTTAATGATGATTTTATTCTACTTACTAAAATTTTTCAGGAATTCAAAAAATGCAATTATGAAGATAAATTAGAAGAAGAGGCAAATGAAGTAAATAATTCCGTCATAAGAATTGACGATATGGATTTCACCTCGGATTTCACTGAAGATGAAATACAAGAAATGCCAATATTTATTGACGAGGCGCCCAATTCTTTTTCCGAGAAAGTGTCAAGTGACACCACTGAAATTAATTACTTGTCTAGTCATCCATCAACATCAGGTTATAATCCTCAAAGTAACAACTCCTTTTTACCTATGTTAGACCAACAGGAATCAGAAAATTTTAGAAATCTATCAGACTCCGAGGAAACTTACTCAATTCAATTACCGGATATTAATACAAAATCTACCACACTTAGCCTTGAACCAACAAATTTAAATAAAATAGTAACCAATGAAGTAATCAGCTCTGTCTGTAGTGATAATAATATTCAAACTGTGATAGTTCATAGTGATATTGTACTTAAAAACATAGATGTAAATCAATTAGAATGTCCATCAGAGCTTGAAAAGATTGAAGTTTCTGCGTCTAAAAATAACTATGTGATGAAAAAATGTAAGAAAGTACCTGAAATGCAAGAGAACCACAACCCGACCAATTCAAGTAAGAGATTAAAGGAATATCTGCAGTGGCCAAAAACTCCAGAACGAAAATCTGTAAGACAAACAGAGCGCCTTCCATATGTCATCACGTCAAGTGGATGGAAGAAAATTCATGAAGAGAAGGAAAAGGAGAAAAACGAAAAAGAAAAAAAGAAAGAAGAAAATAAGAAAAAGAGAGAACTTAATGCCATAAAAAATAAGAAAAAACAATTTAAAAAGACAGCCACACACGTGAAAAATTTAACTCAAGAAATGAGCAAGGCTGACCAGGAAAAAAACAGACATATTAGTGAAGAGACAATACATAAAGAAAAGGAAAGAGGAGAAAATACAAAAATACAATTTGGAAAGACACCCACACACGTCAAAAATCTAAGTCAACAAATGAGTCAGGTGGAACAGAATACAAAGAGTTTTAGTGGTTTAAAATTAAAAATTAATGAAAAAATCGAGCAAAACAAAGAATTTGGTGAAGAAGTTAATGTTGATAATAACGAAGACGTACAAGTGCAACTAAATGCCCTGCCTGAAAATAATAAAATCATTAATAAAGGACTATGCTATACTTGTACCCGAAATGCTTCGCTAACAAATTTTGCCATCCAGTGTCAAAAATGTATTAGAATCTACCATTACAAATGTTTGTTAAAATATAATCTTTATGAAAACTTTTTTACCTGCAAGACTTGTAATTTAAAAACCAAAAAGTAAATTACTTAATGTTTAGTTTTTAAGATAATCTATGATATGATAACCTACCCCTGTTAGTAAATGTTTTTTGAATAATTCTTAATATTCTTGTTCTGATATATACCTACCAAAATATCTACTTTTAGCAGCTGTCTCGAAAGTTGTTTTTAATTTTTCGAATGAAACTAACTTACCAATAAGTGCGACGTAAGTGCCAATTAGTGGTCAAAAATACATGCCAATAACTGAAAATAGCTGCCAATAATTGGTAAAAGCTACCTGCCAATGACTACAGCTTGATGCCAATAACTAGTGATTTTCAATATTTTGTGGAATAATTTTTTTAAATAATACAATTACAAGCGTATCCTCAAACAATTTTTACCGATAAAAAATATATTGTTTATACTTCACAACATAAAAAAAAATACCAAAAAGATATGATAATTTAAAAAAATGCATGGTATTTATTAAGCAACTGATGCTTAAGGTGCCAATTACTGGGTGTTTTACCCTATATTACGAAAAGCGATGTCAAATTTACCTAGTACCTAATTATTTTTCATAATGAAATTTCTCCCAACTTTAATAGCATTGGGACAAACCATAAAATTAAGTTACGTCCCATTACGTGCCTGCTATTTATTAATATAACGTTTCATGCGAGTTGTAATTATAACTGTTTTTTATTTAGTCTAGTTTAGATAAGTTTGGATTTTATATTCAAATTGCAATCGCTATTGTAAAATTATTGTAGTTACTGAAAACAAAAGTAAAATAGTTGTAGTTGTATTCGAATATAGTATACCTATTCGAATCAGCATGACACTAAAACGTGTGTAAAACTTAAATACCACCTAATTTAATCCCTCCTAGGATTAAAGTTAGTACCTTAAGATGACTGGTGGATACATTTAAACACATTATGCAGTGTTCCAAAAAATCATGACGTGAAATTTACGGAACACCTTGTATATTACTTCACTTCGGTTCGGGGCGCTCTATAATGGTGACATTTATATAAAGAGGGCATGATAAGTGCATCTCTAATAATAAAGGAGCATGCCCAGAGCCCCTAACAGCATAAGAGTTATGAGATGGGGCCAAGTTAAAACTTTCGTATGCAGGTATAAATTGTCACCTAGTAATTATTCTCTTAAACATATATCCATATTATTAGCACTGGTTCCATATATTGGTACATTTGTATAAGTATTTTGCACATTTGAAAAAATTCAAATTTATGCCCCAAATCTACAAAACCTTAGCAAATAGTTTTTTTGTTATGTTAAACGTAATTATGCGGCTAAAATAGAAATTTTGTACCACATGAGCCGTGAATGTGCGTCGAGTCTTATGACTGTACTGATAATATGTACTGATATTATATATATGTGAAATATGTAATATATTACGTGATATTACATATATGTAATATCAGTAGTGGTGAGAAACAGACCGTAGTACGTCTTTGGATCTTTGCGACTATCCGTCTAACAATTATGGTCTAAGTACCATTATAGCAGTGACCTCTGTTGTCTTTGAGGAAGAAAATCCTACTTATTTATTTGAAAGAGATAAAGATATAATAAACAACTAATCCACGGGCACATTGCCCCATATAATTTGAGTGGTTACAGCAATAAGTATAGGTACTGATATAGCTTCCACTTAAATATATTTCTCTCTTTCTTTAATGCCTACTGTAGGTGTACCAACTATTAAAAACTTAAAAACACCAGCACACTAGGTCATGCGCTTGGGTTTAAATATTAATTGTTCAATTCATCTTAAAGCGATCTTCTTTTACTGCTGCAGACTAGTTGTTTTATATATTTTTTGGGAGGATTCTAATAAAAACGTGTGTTCTATAATTTTTAGTACTGATACTACGTATTCGTATTTGTTCGTTTCTGTCCATATTTGATAATTCTTAATGTGGTGTTTGTTTTTTTTTTTCATTATCCGATTATCATCCTTTTGTTCCTATTTAAAACCGAAATGTTCTAAAAATATTGTCTATAATATATAACGTGTATATACATAGCTATTGGTATATACATTCTAGGGACACCCTGTACCTTCGTCTAAATGACCGTTCTTCTCCCATGACAAATAACGAGGTTTAGGTGGAGAGTGTACATCCCCCAAATACACCTATGCCATCATTGCCATCAATCTGGATTTTAGTTTAAGTTATTTATGGTCCAATCCCGCAGCACCGTCAACCATCACAAAACCACGAGAATGGAGAGTTCAATCTAGATACGTTATTAGGTTAGAAATTGCCGGGAACGCAGCGACCAGATAGCCAATGAATTCATTAGATTTCGGTTATATCAAATTCCTATTCTATTATATCTGCGACAAACGTATATCTCAGTAGGGTTAATCCTTAGTATTAGAATGTAAAATCATCTATCAATAGGGGTATTGAGGTATTAACCAAAGCGTATTGTATTATCGTACAGTTTGATATTTTAAGTAAATGTCATATTGGTATTTGTGTTATCTGAGGGAAACTACTCGCATATACCGTGTATTATACAGGGTGGTACACCGGGAACTCGATCAACTGTGGGGAAACTATAATTATTAAAAAAATCTGAAAATTTGGTACCGTACCAAAGCCATTGGGGATACTTAACTAAAATATTTTCAAGATAATGACACTTCTGGTTATACTGGAAGTAGACGCCAACTTTGACGCCAAAGCACAAACAAAAACATTTACTAGTTCCAACAACAAATAAAACACGCTAAATATAATAATTCATTGTTAAAATTATCTAATTTATTTACGAGTTACGCAAATTTTGCATCTATTTTAAATTAACGATTGGCTTTCTTAGAATCTAATCGCAACTAATTGGTTGTGTCTCGTCTTGTCTTTCTGACATTGTATTGGTTTAAAATATGTTCCCTATTCATTTTCAATCGAATCGCCTGTAATTTTGTCATGCCTACACTATTCATGAATATAACTTGCGCAAAAGTAATTAGAGCTCCTCAAAGTAAAGCCCAATCGGTAAAGTAACTATTTAAACATATCTTGCTGAAATAAATGAAATTAGAAAACGGTTTTGTGATATATCATTTGAACAATGTCAACTTAGAAATTTATAGATGTTTAGCGAATCCTTCTCCGCAGTTTACTTATGGCACAACACAGTATTTGCAATTGTAATGGCACATATAATGGATATTGTTGACTTACATATCGCCTAGAAACACTCGCCTTATATGCTAATTTATAAAATGGCCTCGTTCATTGCCTTTATACGAATGGCAGCGTAATTCCATTCCACTGGTATTATACAATGATTTAATTTCAAAACCAACCACCCTAAATATCTTTTGAATTTGATTAAATTTAAAAAATATAAAAAACAAGTTTTATTTTTCACTGCCACTCTCTTCTCCACAGCCAACCTCACATTGAAATTTCAAATAGCAACCCCCATCGAGTAATATATCGTTGGAAGAGGCATATAATTTCCTATCCAAACATACCCAAAATCCATAAATCGGTTGATTAGTTCCTGAGTTAAAAGAAAAAATGTTCATTGCTAAAATGGCAATTGGCATAAATATTTATTTATTTTTACCACATCATTTTATCAAATTCGAAAAATGTGTACAACCGTTATTAAAAGAAAATAGTAAAGTCAATTTTTAAATTCTTCGTGGACTGACTAAAGTTTGTCTAGTGATACATACGCCTTCATTCTAGTGATATTCTGATTCTAAGATCGTGAATAATTTCAGGAGTTTTGTAAACTTCTGTTTCAATTGCCGGGAAACCAGTGATTGAGCCACAGTCTAACTGCTAAACCATAACGGGGAGGGCTCCATCTTGCTGGAAATGCAAATTTTCTTCGTTGAGTAACATTACCCCATTTTCATCCACTTGACTTTTCAAAGATTCTACCATAAGAGGGTCTACCACATTTTCCAAAAGGTTGAGATGTAATTGTCCAGTTAAATTTTCTTCTAGAAAGTACTGCTAAGCTACTTTTGGAATAAGTTCTGGATCTATAGCGAATTATTCGAGTACCTTAATTTGGCTAGCTTCATTCAAAATTCTTGGCTGTGTAGTTTTTTGTTGCACACCGAAACAGTTTCTTCAAAACATATGCACCAATTCTACCACACACTTTATGCGTGACATTTTTGTCTAGATACCTCTATTGACAAAGTTTTCAGACTCATAAATGGCAATCATATTGATTCATTGAGCTAAAATACGAGTATATCCCATTTTAAATAAGTTTTTAAATGTCAAACTGTCCTAAAATGTCATTTATTGATTGATTTATTGATTGACACATTTTTTTCTCCTAACTCGCGAACCAATCAACCGATTTAACGTTCTTGGGTATGATTGGTTAAGGAATTATATGCCCCTTCTAACGCTGTATCACTCTATGGGGGTTGCTATTTGAAATTTCAAAGTGAGGGTGTCTATGGAGGAGTGAGTGACAATTGACGTGTTTTTTGTCATTTTTAAATTTCCTCAAATTCAAAAGATATTTAGGGTGGTTCATTTTGAAATGAAAGAAGCACTGTGTGAAGTTATAAATGGCAGATGTACCAAAAAAATCTATCTTTGGACAGGCGCCCACAAAATGTTCCAAAAAACATAACGAGTCCATATTTAATAATAACAAAGATACAGAAACGGTTGGCCTAAAATAACCATTCAATATACTGTATCAACGTATTTAAAACTACATGGGATAAAAAACTAAGGAAAAAATAAGAATACTTGTTAAATTTTAAATAAAATACGTAATCAGACAATTATTTTGACCTTTTTCCCCTTTTTACTTAATTTTTGTGACTGAGTAGGAGCGGTTAAAAGCAAAACTGTTTCAATACTGAATGAAACAACGCATCCGGAAGGTTCCTAGGTAGTTACTACAAACGTACTATTTCCAACGGACCCGTGTTAACCACAATGAGATATACCACCTTGTATTTTGCGATTAAACAGAGGATTTGTCAAACTTTCCGACATTTATTAAGTGTGACAACCTAACGCAGCTTCCAGTTAAGTCTTAGTGGTAATTATTTATCAGGATTATTCCGGCTTTGCCCACATGCATACGCGCGTGGTGTGTTTGGATATATTCATAATTAGCCATACTGCCAACGGATTTGAATAATCTATGGATTAATAGTTTTACTCTGCCCAAATATGATTATTTTATACGATTATGATATTATCTGTTGCTACAGTTTGTTCGCGAACTATTAGCTAGACTCACTCGTCAATATTAACGCTTTAGATTTCGTAAATGTTCAGTACGGCATTTCAAGTTTAAAATTATTATTAAAACTTTAAAGAATATTGAACTATGCTTTTATTAAAAATATTAGAAACATAACGGAATAAACATTCCAAAATTATCACACACAAGATACCTGCTTCAATATATTGTTGAAATATAACTACTTATGTGTAAATTATACGGTGTTCAAAACTAAGTGTGAACTATTAATTGGTATGCTTATTATACTAGCTACGAAGCTAGTTAACTTAACCAAGTTGTATCATCTTGGAACGGATTTTAATGACAATGAGTACACTAACAACAGAAAAACAAAATAGTTATTGAATATTGGATTAACGAGATGTCATTTTTTAAAAAGAACCTATATTTTTCCATACTCGGGAAGAAATTATGTCAATAGTGTACTCGTATAAGATTCGTAAGCATATCTCTAATATTAAAAGAGATATGTTTAAATGGTTATATCGTTAAAAAAGAACATTAATACTTCGTTAGAAGCTGCAGTCTAAGCAAGCTCAGTTTTAGCACATTACTTTTATGAAGTATTATTTTATATTACCTATTATATTATTACATATTACCTACTTGTATTCTCCACTTACTATGTGTCATATTTTTAATGGAAATAAGAACTTACCATTAATATAATAATAATAATAATTATTATTATTACTATTATTAATATTATTATTATCTTTTTTTTTTTTGTTTTTGTTAAAACCAAGTCGACTGGTTCCTGGCTCCGATTCTCAGGGTCGGGGTTGGTGGTTACCAGTAGTTATTTTTCACGTCCGTGGGGTGAATAATTACTGAGTCCGGGAATCATGTGCTCTGAGTAGACGTAATGAACCCAGAATGACTGCCTTCTGCATTCTTCCGGCTAGAAGATCTCCCGAATTTCGACATGCCGGTATGATTTTCAGTTCTGAGAGTAGTTTATCTCTTGCTCCACCGAGAGCTCCTATAATCAGTACCACAAGTTTCTCAGTATGTTCAGCCTGCGGAGATCGAATTATTATTATTATTTATTGTTATTATTATTGTATTACTATTATTATTATTATTATTATTATTATTATTATTATTATTATTACTAATATAAATTGAAATCTCCTCAGAACAGTGATTTATACGTTTTTATTTCTAACAATTAATCTTTATATGAACATCTATATGTAGAATATAGATAGTTTCCCATTAAAAAATATCGATGACACCATGTTTTGTGAGCATCTCAGCATCGATGATGGATCGGCTATTAATTTTGAAATAAATTAACTATTATTGAGTGGATTGATAAAATGTAAAACACTACTACTTACCGAGAGGTCCCGGCTCGGGTCGTTGTTGAACCATTTTGTCTTGTCTTCAAAATCGAGATCATACAAGAATTTTTCTCATCAGAGAATATCAATTAATAGTTAATACATGTAGTAATTTCTTCACAAGCTGAAAAGCTGAAAAGTTTGAATAATTGAGATACTACGATCAATATTTGATTGAGGCAAAGAACTTTTTTACTGAGTATTCAGTTTTTAATTCAATATTTAATATTATTTTTACATGAGCATGAATAAAACAATATTTTTCAGTAAATAAGTTAGTATTTCAAAATATGTAGTAAAACGGATGTCTGTTCCCATGGAATGTAAACATATAAGGACCCCAAGCTCAGTACTATATTTTTTAATGCAAATATTTTAATGTTTTTTATCTATTGTTTCTGAATATTGTTCATTGAATAAAATTCAGATTAACTCATGCAGAATCATTTTGCTTTATACGTAAATAAAATATGCAAAAATGAAGGGTAAAACTCTGATGAGTGAAGTAAACTTTGAAATTAATTAATAAGTAACTACAGACTTAGAACAGGAAGTAAAATCTTCGTTGAAACAGGTGAACATTTTATCTACTCATTCATATTTCACTGGCTTTGAATTTTCTTGGCTATCGCTCATCAAAGTGAACTTCTTCAAAACTTTTATTAGGTAGCTTTAAATAATTTACCGACTGTCATGATATCAAGCTTAATTCTTTTTGAGTTATTAACGTGGGCAGTTTTAATCTGAACCTGGAGATTAAAGGCACTTCCAAGCCTTATAATTCCGTGTAAAAAATGAGCACTTTTCCTTTTACTGTGGCCAATTGTATCGCGAAGGCCAATGTACCGAATAAATTTTCTGCAAAGTATACTATCAATTTTCTTTCGACAGCCGAATTTATTTCTGGGGTTTTGTTCCGGGTGTACTCTGTAAATTTATCTTCCTCAATTCTATAGAAGCAAAACAACTTCTAAACATCGTGTATTTTCTTGACATACCTACTTCATTTGTATGTGCATATATCCATTGCTGAAGAAAAAATGTACCTGTATAAGTAGATAATTATTAAATACAGTAGTTCAGTAATCTCAAATTAAACAAATATATTAACGAATTAAAATAATAAAACTTAACTCTTCAAAATGTTAAAACTGTTTACAATATCCATTATATATTTTTATTAAAGAATAAAATTTGATAAACGATTACGTTTGTATGAAAATTAATGTTGCAATACAATAAGAAAACCAAGGCGATGATTAAAACTTTGCGTCCATTAGTTACTTGCACCAAATAGGTACCTAAAGTATTATATTCATTTAAAAATACTTCAGTCAATGTAAATGTAAATAGTTTTGGCATGTGTGCTTTGAATAAATCTTGTCTTCGGTCGAAAACTTCAGAAAACTTAACCGGCTTTGTATTGTGCCAAGTAAACCAGATCCGAGGTCAAACAATCATTTCGCTTAAACTTTACCTAAAAAACAGTAAAAGTTCTAGAGGTATATTTAGTCAAAATATACATATGCTAGAACCGTTTATTATTATATTAATTGAAGTAAATGAAAAAAGAAAATACCTGTCCTAAAAAAGAAATAAATTTTTGATTATTTAAGAGCATGGCTATAACTTTTATGAACATATAAATTAAATAAGAACAATATTCCTTGACGAATATTGCATATTTATAAATTTGTAGTTTTTAGATTATATTAATAGTTCTCTTTCATTTTTTCAGGGTATTTTCATGGAAGATACATCAGAAGTTGTTTAGGTAAGCAGTTAGATGTTTGTTTATAATTCTCATTAATAAGTAAGTGTTATTTTTAAAATGGGAAGTTAGTGACAGCCAAAAGTGTATTTACTGGTATCAACTCCTAAGAAAATACTTAATAGGTATACCTTCAAATTTTTATAATTGGTATTCTCATGTAAAATATATTCAATATATTATTTATGCTAACAATAATTATTGTCTATTAGAAACTAGGTACTTTTATTTTATTTAGGAAAGGTACCTAGATACGGTGTTGAATTTCAAAAGTGTCTCATATTTAGAAATTTCTATTTTGTTTTGAAACAGTACAAAGGTATTTTCAGATAAACCTAGTAATTTATTTTGTAGACTAAGAACTAAAAGCTAAGTAGTATTATATTTAATTACTTAGTTCCAGAGAGCAAATATGTGTTTCAAATTTAAAAATTTTGTAGTTAGTGTTGGTAGTTCAAACTTTTCAAATTAAATATTTTTAAGGCAATTGTTGAGTCTATTTTTGAAATAGGTACAAAGACAGCTTGTGTTTTATTTGTAATTAATTTGGTATTTTATTTTGTTATTTATTTGAATTTCAACATCATAGCTTTATAAGATTGTTATTCATTTTATTGTAACATCATTTTCTAGTAATTTTATACAAAATTCATGTTTTTTTGTCAAGTAAATTAATTATCTGGTAAAACCCTGTTTCGTATACCTTAACGTGTTATTGTGTCACATAATAATACTATATAATATGCTATGATAATATATTGATAATATATTGTAGTCTTTTTTTTGGATTACACCGCCTGTAAAATAATAAAAAAACAGAAAACCAGAAGAATTGAAATGAAATATTCTAAATGTAGCATCAAGGCAAACTTCTAAAGTTTGCCCCAAAAACCCATCATATAATAAATATGTAAAACAGTACTGGGTGTTCCATTTAAAATATTAAAGCTTATATCGACCTAGCTTCATTAAGTCGCCCTGTAAAAAATTTAATATAATATGTAAAACAAGTGTAAAAAGAAAACCATATCGACGGGTCTGAGCGATTTTTCAAAAACTACCATTTTCTAAATAATGAATTTATGCGGGACTTTATGGATTCACTGTATATATAATATAATAATATGATAATAATCAATCCTACGACCCGCTTATGAGTTGAGATGATCTTGTTGAACACCGAAAAGCACTAACTTTAAAATAACAACTATCATCTGTTCGTAGGACTTAAAAATATAAAAACAAAGTAAACAGAAGTGATGATCACAAATCAATTTTAAAGTCATAATTCCACATGAATATTCTAAAACCGTTTCATCCCAATATTTCGTCTATAATTGTATCCAATATATTAAAGAAGATATAAAGAGGTAGTACTTCAGAAGATCACCTGAGTATATCTACATTTCTTTATGTGTATAACATATTTTAATTTAAAAATAATTGTAAAATACTTTAAATTACTACAACGGTATAATTAATTACCTATAAGTAATATAACTTAAATTTCTAAGTATATTTTTGTAATACAACGTGTTTAAGTCAACCTTGTGTGTGTTCGCGTTTATTTGTAAACGTATATTTTGTAAAATCTACTTAGAATTTACACAAATAAATATTAATTATTAACCGCAATCAACTGAGGCAAGATTTCGGGTAAAATTTAAACAGTATGAGAAACTATAAGCGTAACCCTTTTTTTCCGCTTAGAGTAGATGAGACCGTCTGACTCCCTCAATATAATTATTTAATTAATGTCTAAAATAATTAAATTATCTGAATGAAGGCAAATGTTAACATAAAATATATTTTAATAGTACCTACCTAAATTCAATATCCAAATCAGATTATTCTAATACAAAAATGTGTGAACTTGAAAAAATTATGATCTTTGCTAACCAGGAATTAATTTTATTCTAATCACTTTTCGGTGAATCCTTAATAATATACCTACAATAATTGATATTACTACACATTCCACAGATAAAGACAAGCCCTCTATCCTAAAAGCGAAGCTTATGCGGGTGAAAGTTAAGCCTATATAAGACAAGAGACATGCTCTGTGTCCAAATGCGGAGTTAATTGCTTTTAAGAAAATACCCCATTTGTCCAAGGAGCTAACTCAGGGGTGAAGAGCTCTAACCTTTCAACCTACAAGCATGCGTAAACTAAATTTACAATAATATACAGTACGCGGGCAGGCTGTGAAATGCTTTAAATAGGAATAAAATTCTATTTATTTGAGGAGAAAGCCTGGGACATTTCGATCTCTATTTTTATGTCGGCACATTCTGCCTCAATTACCTTGTTCATGGTCCTATCCTTATTCTGGATGTGACTATCATTGATAATAATTTTAAACGATATACTCTGAATGTTTTTACACATATGAATGGTGCTGCATCTTCCGAGTATGTTGATATAGAGTGTGATGATTCGACTCAAACATATATACGGTATACAGGCTGTACACAACAACATATATACGATATACAGAGATTTAGGAAACTACTGGAGTTACAAAAAAAAAGAAAGTAGTGCAAAATTTAATGTGCATCAACATTTAGCTGAGAAAACAATTGAATTTTATTGCCATTTTATTTAGAAAAAATTAAAATTAATTTTAATTATAAATTATTGAAAATCAGCTGTAATTTATTTATATGTATTTCAATTGAAATAATCCCATTTCCATGGCCTGCTAAGGAATGAAATATTTGGAATTCATATTCATTTTTTGAGCCACAAGCCAATTTCGCATTTATGAAGTATGACATACCAATTATATATTAAATTAAGCAGAACTTCAATATGGTGCCCTCAAGAAAAATAAAGTACTACTATTTTCTTGAAAACATGTACTAAAAAAGTAAATAACTACGCCACTGAAGAGCTCTTACAATCTCAAGGAAAACTTTTCAAGAAGTTTTTTCAATTGGACTACGTATAAATCAGTTACAGCTGATTTTCAATAATGTCCATTTTAATTTTTTCTAAATAAAATGGCAACCAAACTAATCCGATTTCAATTGTTTTTTCAGCTGATTGTTGATACACATTAAATCCTGCACTACTTTCCCTATTTAAGCTTTTTTATAGCTCTAACAGTTTCCGAGATAATAATAAAATAATAATAATAATAATACAATAATATCTCGAAATTAACCTGTTCATCAAAAAGTGTAGGTAGAATAAATAATAGTTAGGTACTAAAGTTCGCTTCTTTTCCTTCTTGATTAGGAAAATGCTTACTTACCTTTTTAAAAATAAAAATTTATTTGCCCGAAGACTGGTGTAATTAAAGCGTTCTACTGGTTCAGTTTTCATGATAAATAAATAATACTAATTAATATTTTCGGCATGTTTTTATGAATTTTTAAGATTTCTTACAGTTTCCAAAATGTTAAGGTAGAGTAATGATGCAAAATGAAAGAGTAAAATAGGGATTTGCTTTTAGGCAGGAGACATCAAGTCTTGTTAATTTGTAAACACACAGAAGTAGTATACTTAAGATTTGCTTAAAAGCTTCCCATCTAGGACATTTAACAACACTACGCGCTTTGAATTTTTCATCATATTAAAACTTGTTACGTCTACTACATTATATTGCTTAATACTTTCCTAGAAAAAAATAAAACAAAATAAAAATCACTTTCTTGGTTGAAAATATTTCTTGCAATTGGTAGTCGTAAAGGATAAATCGCTGCGCTTCTCAAAACTTATTCACTTAAAAGCAATACTTTCGGTAAAGAAAATGCATATGTTTGCAGCGTCAGCGGGTTCTTTGATTTTACGTGCTATGTGAATTGACAAATAGCTCCTACTAGTCAAGTTTCAGTATGGTAGTTGACTTGTTCCTTAAATAAATGAATGTCTTCTTATATTCAGTGTACAAATAATATTTTAAACAAAATAAAATAAAATTGACGTACTTAAAGATTAACAATTAATTATTACTACTTTTTATCATATGCTTCCGACTTTATAAAATTAATTGTTTGATCGTTTTCAGGAAGAATAAGTTAAATTGTTCAATTGATGATAGAACATATAAATGATTTATCTTAGTTCCACAAACAGAAAATACGAGTGTATCTATGCTGATTTAATACTAAAACTGTACAAATCACTATTATATAGTTAACAATACGTCATTGAATTCGATTCCTCCAAGTCTTATTTGGAGTATATTAAACTCACTTTCGGAAAAAATATTTTTCCTTAGCTTGATGTAAACGAACATTGTGTGATTGATATATGTATTGGTTTCCCTAGAGCCTTGTAGATAATATAATACATTTAATAAAGTAGCAATAAAAAATTAACATAATAATTTGTGGTAAATTCGGGTACTACTCATTAAATGTTCTACAAATTCTACTGATACTCTTATCTCACTTGTCACACCATGCATAATAAAAAAATTATTAAAACTGTATTTGTATAATAATAATTATTCTCTGCCATTAGGTTATCAACTCACATACTATGAAAAAATAAAAAAATGGCAAGTGGTGTAAGTGAATAAATAACATTTCTGGGAAGACAAAAATGTTCATATCCCATCCACTATAAGAGAACCAGGCCTATATATATTTCTGGAACAAATTTATAAATAAAAGCTTATAAATCCTAAACGCAGCTAGATAGGTATAGGTACAGTATACATAGGTGACTAGCGAGATATGTCAGCTTTCTGAGTGTGCAATATACAGGGCATTCTATTTATGAAAATTGACTTTTGAACACTTTTTATAAGTGATTTAAAAACATTTATTTTTAGTCCACCCTGTATGTTACTTTTAAATATTTGACTAAAGGATGAGAGACCATCAGTACTTGCCTAACTGTACACCAATGTTTAACTTCTGATTATTTTGTGGTATAAAGGTAACACGATTTATTTAAAGACGGATTTTTACTCAATAAATTGCAAAATTAATTAATATCTCGAAAACTGTTTGACGTGGGTATACGAAAATATTAACAAAAGTTAATGAATTTATCATAAATTGATGTAGAACCCAACAATGGAAAAATATACAGGGTATTCCATTTAAATTAACGAAGGCGTTGCCAATTTTACCTACAACTGACAACATCGCACCCTCGAAAATATTTTAGACCAATAGAGCATGTCTGGTTACCTAAGTAACCAAAATTTTAAAACGATTGGATGATCCGTTCCTTATATACTTCTAATACTCCATCCACCGTGAATCACTCTGTATATAAGAAGCAAATACATTATTACTATTATTATTACAGCTTTTTATTTTTCAATATAGAACATCATTTTAAATTTTGTTACATTATCTAATTTACCTAACTGAGTTTAGGTCATATACAGTATGGTTTAGGTATAGAGGTTGCTACATATTTTAGACTCAAAATGCTATGCTCTTTGCAAAAAAAAAAAAATAAATAACGAATTGAGTTTAAACTTTTCAATTAGTTCGATTACCGATAAGAAAGTTAGTTGTTATATATGAATATCAATATTTACATGATTATTGAATGTTTTAGTGTGGGACACGTACGACAACCCCTGCCGAAAATAAATTCGTTAAATAAAACTCACTCTGTATATGAAAGAAAGGTATAAAAATTAATGTTGACTATATTTAACATAAATATATTTATGGTTAATATCCTATCGAATTAAAAATAAAAATCCAGTTATTACTATAATGTAAAATGCTTCGATCGCTACGACACCCATACTCATATCAGTACCTGATTAAGGGGATGTTGCTGTTGGAAGGCGGTGCGGTTACCCGCAGCACTCAGACCTTCGACCCATTGTGCCTGCAGCTAGTCGAGAACTATTGGAAGAGACCCATCCTATGCGCATAGGCCAACACCGGTTCTAGTGGAAGCTCTCTAATGTCCTGGGGTAGGATAAATGCTGCCCCCAGATGTTTGTATCTCTTGACCATGAGGCAGGCACAGCGAGAATGTGAATGGAGTCCTCATCATCGTGCCCGCAAAACCTGCACCTTCTAAAGCTACTAAAGCTGATAGTGTTAAGGTGCTTGTTGAGATGTCCGTGACCTGTCAACAGTCCTGTGACAATCCTTACGCTGTTATGACTTAGCGCAAGTATTGATCGAGTTTAGTTCGACCAAGTCCCTTCAATTAAGAGCCTGGCTTGTTGCAGCCCAGTCTCGTTCGACCATTCTTCTTCTGATCTTTTCTTAATCTACTTTTGATCACAATAGACCTTGTTACATATTTAGGCGGAAGCCCGAGTACTTACTGGCTCGTGATAAGAGATTAAGGGGTTACTTTAGAGCCTTTAATAATCAAGTAATATGTGCTGTTTATGATGTATAATATAAAGTTTAACTTAATTATGAATTTGATATTTATTACAAGTTATGAACAAGATTTTCATTTCCAACTTCTTATATACTTACTGAGAGGGCTTATTATAATAATATATATAGTGCATACGTTTTTATAAAAAAAATATCCTTTATATATTTATAAAGTTCTGACATAAGGGGGTAAAACCCTGAGCGAAACCGGCTCGTAAAGTTTGAAATTTCAGATGGGAAATTTGACGAAGTTCTTAGGAGTAAAATATGTAACGTGTAAATTCTGCTAAGAAGCACTTCTGCAACCCGGTAATTATTAAAAATCGCCTTAGAAGATTTAAAATTCACGCCTTTCCCTTCCGCAACCCTATTCAGTCTTGAATTTTGAAGGGGAGAGCAACAAAGCTTAGCTCTAATGTAGATACTTGAAAAGATGATTATAATACTAGATCATGCATTTTTTATCCACTTAACACACAGTAACCCTCAGGAATTAATTATCAAGTACATAAAGTTCCTAAAGAATGTCTAAATAATTTACAGGATAACAAACTAATCAAAAAGTAAATATAATGAAAGTCATAGGACAGTTTGGTAGAGAAAATTCAGTAGATAGATTAAGTAGAAATCAGTAGAGAATTCTCTAAAAAATAGACTAATAGAGAAATATCCATTTTTATTTTACATATTTTATACGTCTAGAATGCCATCAAAACCACATATATACAAAATAAAGATTGGGACTGTAGCATCCATTCAAAATTTTAAAGTGTATTTCAAAAAACTACTATATAGTATGTTATAAAAATAAATATTAACACAATTTAACTAAATTTCATCAGTAGTTGTCATCATAAAATTGTATAATGTTACAAATGATATTTCGTATTTACTCCTACTATTTACTCCTGATAATACTCCTATACATATAGATATTTACTAAAACTGTCAGCTGTTTGTTTTACTCTTTTTGTTGCCTTCTTTGAAATATGATAAATGATAAATAAATACTTATTGTTTTGAAAAATCCGGCATTTTGTTTTAGCAAACATTTTCCTGGTTTCCCTCATTCCAGCACTAAATAGTGATTAGGGCCTACCAACGTAAGTCGTTACTGAGGCACAAATGGGGCCCGCGAAGTAATAATATGCCGCCCTCTCTCCCAGCCAAGTATAGGTGGTAGAGATATTATTATTATTATTATTATTTAACTAACTTTACAGTTTGAACTAGGTATTCAACAAAGTTTACAGATTAAGCTGTAAATTTAACAAAATTTACACTTTGAACTGGAATTTAACAAAGTTTACGGTTTGAACTGGGAATTTAAGAAAATTTACACTTTAATCTGGGAAGTGGGTATACAAAAAAATGCTATATGTGTGTTCTACCCTTTCGTAGGAATATATAGATAATATCACAGATAAATAATTACAGACTATACATTTTATCATGCTTAACAAAGCTGAGCTATATGACTGCTGGAAGCAACCTACAGACTAAAAAAATATTAGCGTTTAACTCATTCCGTAAAACATATACTATCATTATTATAATTACAATATTTAAACAGTAAATCTAATTCTACAATGTTACATGCTGCAATGAACATATAAATGTAATTTATAAAACGTGAAAACCACTCTGAGTTTCTCGCCACATTAAATTGAAATTAATGAGGAATTATAAAATCCAATTCCGCAGCTGAATTTTTTATTTCTTCCCAGACAGCCAGGATAATAAAGCAGTTTGTCAGTGAGTGAAATAGTTTTGATTATATCTCAGTACCTTGTTATATACCAGTCTAAATCCTCAGCGCTAGCGAATAATACTATTGAGATATTTGTAATTAGATTTCTCGATTGATAAAATATTGAAAGTAATTGGAATGCATTTTTTTCCAAATTGTAACTAAAATCGTAATCTGATTTGTAAATTTAGGAGTAAATAACACTCAAATTGAAAGTGGAGACAACACAAACAAAACTCAATATTGCCCATAACTGTAGCATGGGTTAATTCTCGTTAAATTGGATAAATTTGCAATGGTTCATTTAATGAACTGAATTCCTTGTCTGTTGATTTTACCTTTATTTACATTTCTGTATTATTCTTTTCTATTCTAACGTATGTGTTCAGGCGTGAATGTATTTTTAGTAATTCCAATAAACTTTAATTGATATATCGCGAGTCAGTTGTCGCACAAGAGGTTTGTATTTTACCGGATAAATTTGGATTGTTTAATGAGAAACTGTTGCCTAGCAATTAGACGAGAAAAACTGTCAACTATTAAAAACGCGACACCGAAGGTGGAGTGTTTTTAGATTGATAGTTTTTCGAGTTAAATTGCTAAAGGAAACAGTTTAGAATTTAAACAATACAAATTTATCCGGAATTAATACAAACATCGAGTGTAATTCGGCAGGACAATTTAATGAATAAGAAATTTAGCAACATATGAATGCAAACTTTATTTATGAAACACTAAAAATAAACACATTTTTATTTGAGGATCACCGAATCGATTCATTGATAGTGTTTAATAATTCAATAACTTGTTGACAGAAATGTCAAATTATTTATTTTGGCAACGGACACCGCAATAATTGATTAAAAAATGAATAAGTGAAAAAACCACTAGTGCAATTGTCGCTGTAAAAGTTGCAGGTAACTTTTGTCGCTGTCAAAGTGACAATTGCACTGTGGCATATGCGATTTTTATATATAAATTAAATTGTCATTGTAATTGTCATTTTACATGTTTGGATAGAATTTTCTCATATTAAAACTTAATATAATTATTATTACTGTTCTGAATTTTTTTCTTTTCTTCATGTTTAATTTGTATCTAGGATTCCCAAGAATAAATTCAGATCAGAAACCTCAGACTCTTTGAATTTTTCCTATTTCGTCTCTTATTTAACATTTGCATCTTATGTTTTATATATATTGACCCAAAAAAGATTATTTGTAATAACTAGATATCATTTAGTGATGATATACAAAAGGGTGACACTCTGTTACATAATCTTAATATATTAGAAAAAGGGATTGTCAGGGTGTTAAGTTTTGTAGTCATTTTAGATTTGTATCTCGCATTTTTTCTATTGTTTGTAGATGTTAAATTCCTGCTATAAAAATGGGGACATTCCAGTTTTTTTACTTTTAACATAATAAATTTAGACATGCAATGTAATAGTTTTTATTTTTTTTTCTCAAGACCAAGTAAGTACGAAAAAATGTAAGAAACAGAAAAGTTGTATTTGAAATAGTTTCAGCTAAAAAAAAACAAAATTTGTTAAAAACCAGATGCGTCCAATGTTTTTCCCTTAAATTTCAAATAGGTTACCCTCCTGGACGCCACTGGAGCCTACAATTTTAATCTTTTCACGTTAAAGTAAGCCCCTTACTACGTCAAACTAACGTAGGTACCAAGTTTCACTGGATAATAAAACTACTGTAGTTTTAAAGAAATTTTCACTTTAATTTGTGCATTTTAACTTCACTTTTAATTTTAAATTAAAGTGAAAATTTCTTTGAAACTACAGTAGTTTTATTATTCAGTGGATTATGAATTTTCATCAAGTGAAAGCCCAATCAGTACAATAGTACCAAGTTTCATTCAAATCGGCGAAAGAGTTTTCAAGAAATTAATAAAAAAAACAACAATTTTTTATAAAAACTTTGACACCCTGTATCTCGAAAACGAGGCAATTTACGACACACGTTTATTTGTACTCTTAGTCATAAAGTTGGACAAGAACACCATGTATATTCCTTGCATACCTATAAATGTTAAGTAAGTATAGCAGAAGTGTATGTAGGTGAGTACAAATATGATTTTTAAATCACAAATATATTATTTATAATGATGTTCAAAACTCAAGCAGGTTTATTAAAAGTATTTTTTATATATTATTTATTTGAGTTAGCATCGCTCAGGAGCAATTTCAAACTGTTCGAGTACCATCAGTAACCGATTAGTTATTCCAGGAATATTCTCATCGTCGGGCAGGAAATTGGGTTTTTGTAGAAGACGAGCCAAGGCTCTACTCGGTACGTTGTGTAATTCTAACTGCCATGGTAGTAAATGCATTACATACCTTATTTGTTATT
Organism: Pogonocherus hispidulus; assembly: GCA_963924545.1. Classification (NCBI taxonomy): domain Eukaryota; kingdom Metazoa; phylum Arthropoda; class Insecta; order Coleoptera; family Cerambycidae; genus Pogonocherus; species Pogonocherus hispidulus. The sequence continues at coordinate 21,140,930 of OZ004696.1, forward strand.
CTTAGTCCAGCTTGGCTTCTGGCGTCTAATATAAGTTCTTCTTGTCAGTAATAAAAATTGTTTTAGTCGAATCTGGGATAAGTGACTGAAAAGCGAGGAGATGAAATATACCAGTATATTTTTAAATATAATTTTATGGCAAATTATACACTATAAACTTTAACGGTGAGAGTCGGTCGAGCTTTGATCATGAGAGGGTAAGATTTGGTAACCTCGATAAACATTTTATTTATTTACATATTTTTTAAATTACGTTATTTAATAATGTCTGTAACTTATTCCTGGTGCAGCTTCATGATTCATTTTACTTTCTTTTGGGATTACACCACCTGTAAAATAATAAACAACAGAAAACCAGAAGAATTCAAAATAAATATCGAAAGTGTAGTATCAAGATAAACTTCTAAAGTTTGCTCCAAAGAACCACTATGTAATAATGTATAATAAAAATAAATATGTATATAACAAATTTGTTATATATTAAAAACAAAAAACTACGTAACGAGAATTTATATACCAATTCATACCATATTTTTAATCGCCGATATGGTTCAGATAATGTAACCAAATTTTAATTACAAAATTTAATTAAAAATATTTAATATCATATATTCCGTAGCAGTGATCTTTTTAATATTATAGCAGTTAAACACATTTTTGTGTCAATTTTTAATTAAAAAGAAAGAATTATAAACATACAATTCTGGTAACTCGATCCCTTTGACAATATCTCATACAGTTAATTCTTTTTATCGGTTTGCCATTTCTCACAGATTAGTGTTTGTTAAAAAAGTTACTACCTAATATTATAATTAAAACAGAATAAAATTGGAAACTGTATATGATTGAAAATATTCTTTACAGATTAATTTGGCATTTTTGCTATGTATTATATTTGTATACCTATATGTTAATCAGACATATTATGACTTTGAGAAATTTTATTTGCTTCAAACGAAAATGGAATTCTAAAAGAAATTTATATAGAGACTGAACTTATCAATTATAAAAGATACAGGACCTTCCGAAATTATGTTAACAGATTTATTACACAAAATTTTGCTCTGAAGAGTACGACTTCTTATATGTAGTATTTAATCATAATTATTAATGAAGATAGTTGGGCAAACTATTACCATCAATTTATTGCTCATACGTTTTTAGTGTATACTAATATTTTGATCATGTAACAACGGTTACTGAATTATACAATATTATCATAAAGTAAGGGATATATTTCAGCTTATTATGTATTTTTAACAAATTAAGTTAGTAACAGGATGTGCAAGAAATTCTATTGTTTAAACAATGGGATTTCTTATGTCCAACAGTGGTTAACGCAAATGTTCGATATGTCGTCCATTTTGCTGCTGTACAGGGTGGCCAGTTAAGCGAGGTAAGCGATTGTATCTTGGAAACCGTTCACCGTACAGCTTTCGGGAAAAAAATTCGTTAGTCAATACGGCCAAGAGAAATCGCTGGAAATTATTTTCAAGTTCGTAAGATAGCCGCCAGGGGGCGTAACAGTAGCAGTGTGTTGGGAAACGGCGATTACTCTAAAATTTGCCTTGACAAGGTCTACTGATAATACTTGGAAACAAATCTCGCATCTATTATGAACAACTTTCCTTACATACATTTTTCTCTAACTCTTCAAATAAAGTGGTGGGGGTAAGGTGAACATTCATTTAGAAAAAATGCAATATCTCAGGAACACCTTGTCAGATAATATTAAAATTTGTACCATTTAAAAGAGTTTTTCTTGTTCTATCAGCTACGTTACAAGCGATGTCTTTGTTATTTTCACTATGGTCGCTAGGTGGCGCTTTTTTAAAAAATGAGAAATTGTGTGATTTTTCTCGAAAAATTTAAATGTAATGGTATAGATATTACACTGATACAAAAAAGAGAACTAAAGGCCAAAGCCAATGGTGAAAACCGCAAGTCCCTATCTTTTTTCTAACCGGAGATATTAATGGAAAATTAATATACTCATCTAAAGCTAATTTATCTAGACCCCCGGGCATAATGCTAAAAGACAAGTAGGCACGGACACAAAAGAAATGTTTATTTGACATGTGAAATTACCTATAAAACATTTTTCGAATTGATTATAAGTAATATGTGCTTAAAGTTTAAACAATTTATCACAAGTTCAAAAAATGTAGTTTTTTGTTTTAAAATTTCTCGCACTCTTTCGTGTGATAGAACATTATATTTCAACTATTAAGAAATTAAGGATTTAATTATAAGTATGCTAGTGCCTCCTTAGATTTTCAAAGTGCCTGCCATCATTTTCCACACATTGGTCAAGTCTTTCTCGGGTAGACAATACAGCAGCCTCTACCTCTGCTGCTGGCAGGCTACGAATTGCGTGTTCAATTCTGTTCCTCATATCTTCCCTGGTCGTAGGAACAGTTTGGAAGACCATATCTTTTAATCGTCCCCACAAATAGAAATCTAGGCAGGTTAAATCGGGTGACCTAGCTGGCCAGGGAAACAGGCTTCCTCTTCCTATCCATCGGTCTGGATATGTCTGATCTAAGTGTTCACGCACGTTAATTGAAAAATGTGCTGGACATCCGTCAAGCTGCAGAAACATATTCTGCCTAATTTGAAGGGGTACATCTTCCCATAAAGCCGGCAATTCATTTCTAAGGAACTCGAGAAAAAGATTGCCATTTAATGTCTGGTCAAAGAAGTAGGGTCCAATAACAATATTCCCTAGTATACCACACCACACATTAATACTCCAGCGACCTTGATGCTGAACTTCCTGCATCCAGTGAGGATTTTTAGCTGACCAGTAATGCATATTTTTTAAATTTACTCTACCGTCGCTATGAAAAGTAGCCTCATCTGTCCAAAGTATTTGGGATATGAATTGAGGGTTCTGATTGATCATGCCGGAAAGCCAATGACAATAATCCAGCCTCCGGTCAAAGTCCTCTTCAGTCAAAGCTTGGTGTAAAACTATATGGTAAGGGTGAAATCTAAAAATAAAAAATATATATTTCCCATTAGTATAAAGTTAGGATTTCTTAGAAAAATACTTCAAAATTAATCATACTTCAAAGAGATAATAAACTTGCCTGTGCTCTTTTAAAATTTTTTGAACCGTAGTCCGTGATATTCCCAATTCAAAAGACAATGCTCTGGTGCTAACATGGGGATTGAACTCTATATATGCCAAAACATTGATAATATTTTCCTCGGTTCTAGCATTACGACGCCTTTGAAACATAGGTCTGCGAAAACTTCCAGTGGTACGTAAGCGCTGTACTAACTGCGGAAAATACCTTCTGCTGCAATGTCGGCGATTTGGATACCGCATCCTATACTCTCTTTCAGCTATTGCTGCATTTTGAAAACACTCAAAGTAAACAGCAATCATATCAACATTTTCGTCATTAGTAAAAGGCATTTAAATGCTCAAATTAAATATAAAATAAACACTAAAAAAATAATTTGACATTTCTTCTATTATTACAGACATTCTTTTTTTGTTTCTAAACCTACTATGTTTTATAGTATAATATTCGGTGAATTAATAGTTAATAGTCATAGTGCGGTTTTGCGAATCCCGCGTGACGAGAGCCTTTCGGGGGGATGGTATATTAAGTGTTATCATCACTGTCACATTTGTGCTGCATTTTCTCAGCTATGTGAATCAAAAAAGGAATTCTCGTTAAACGGCTCCCGTGTCGCAGGACCCGCAAAACGGAACAGTATAGCACCGCACATAGTATAGTTGGGCTATGACTGCAATACCATGAATAAAGCAGTTTTAGAAAAAAATTACTTTAAAATTATTTAGTTTTTAAATATTTCACTTTTTAATCTCTAATAGAAAGTATTCCTAGAATTTAGAAAACCTGTGACTTTTTTTATTTCATTTGAATACCTGTTTTAATAGTTTTCCATTAATATCTCCGGTTAGAAAAAAGATAGGGACTTGCGATTTTCACCATTGGCTTTGGCCTTTAGTTCTCTTTTTTGTATCAGTGTAATATGTATACCATTACATTTAAATTTTTCGAGAAAAATCACACAATTTCTCATTTTTTAAAAAAGCGCCACCTAGCGACCATAGTGAAAATAACAAAGACATCGCTTGTAACGTAGCTGATAGAACAAGAAAAACTCTTTTAAATGGTACAAATTTTAATATTATCTGACAAGGTGTTCCTGAGATATTGCATTTTTTCTAAATGAATGTTCACCTTACCCCCACCACTTTATTTGAAGAGTTAGAGAAAAATGTATGTAAGGAAAGTTGTTCATAATAGATGCGAGATTTGTTTCCAAGTATTATCAGTAGACCTTGTCAAGGCAAATTTTAGAGTAATCGCCGTTTCCCAACACACTGCTACTGTTACGCCCCCTGGCGGCTATCTTACGAACTTGAAAATAATTTCCAGCGATTTCTCTGGACCGTATTTACTAACGAATTTTTTTCCCGAAAGCTGTACGGTGAACGGTTTCCAAGATACAGCCGCTTACCTCGCTTAACTGGCCACCCTGTACAATCACTAACCGTTCCTTCAAATTGTACAGCATTATTCAGCATTTCTGAATAATGCTGTACAATAAATTCGTAGAAAAACTCGTACTGTAATACCTCACCTCTGGACTTGTGACTAATCATTATCAACTATAAATTCATTCACTTTTGATTCTAAAATAGCCTGGAAATGTCTCCCAATAGTTATTCAACTGGCAAAAAGCAACAGAGCCGTAATGTGAATCCCAGGGCGTGAGGTAGTAGAATGAAATGAGATTGCAAATGGTTTTGAAAAAGGTGGACTGAAGATCGTTCTTCAGATCAAACCAGAACCATTTTATATGTAGAAAGAAGTCATCCACTGAAAGAAGTAAGAAAATTGAAAAACAAATGGAAAACAAATACTCCCATTGGAGTTCAATTAAAGTTGAAGCTACTCGAACTCAATAGACTGCAATTAAAACGCCTTTTTCACGAGATATTGCTCATTGAGATTTCATCTCAAATCATTTAGTATCTAGACAAGAAAACAGAATTTTTCATGCTAAAATCTTGTTTTTAAAACTCACAACTGAGCTAGCGCGTCTCCAGAAGTACCATCAGATATACTCTTTTTAAGAAACTGTAAACCTTAAATAAAGTGCGTACTATCCTATAAAAGTAACAAGATTTTTTTAGTCAGAGGCCGAGATGTAACCAGTTTTTAAGAAAAAGTTAGAGGTACTATACTTGTTTGAGTATAAAACCAAATATCTATAAAAAGAGAATGTTTTCGAGACGATTCGATTACCAAAAGATATTTGCTTGTTTTATACTGTCTTTGATATTTAAAAGCAATTAATGTAGCGATATTTAGGAATTAAAAAAGTAAGAACTTTCGCAGATAAATCTACCAAGTGCATTTTGTGTTCACCTTTTAAAAATGGAATCCATTTTTTTATATTATTTTCTAATTTAATGTTATTTAAGTTTTCTGTATCAGAATCCTGACCCGCTATTGATTCTATGCATTTCTTTAAAACGTTAATTTATTTAATAGCTATTAAAATTTTACGTTACGAAATATTATTACGCCAATATTCATTTGAGGATTTTAAAAATACTAATTCCTCAATATTATATTTTCCAAACATGACACTGTGTGGAAGAAGCTTTTGGAACAAAAGGAATTATCAATAAATACGTATTATATGGGATCTTCATAAAGTAAGGGGTATATTTTGAAGTCTTATATAATTTTAAGGAATCAAGCTAGTAGCAAAAAGTAAATGGAATCTAGTTGCTTCAATAATTTGATTTTACTGTATCTATGGAAAATAAAAGGGTTGTTGTGTCAGTCAACTGCTAATTCAAGTGTCAAACGTAATCATTGCGATTTAGAGAATGGTTTTAAAAATAAAACTCAGGTAAAGGTAAATTGAAATGATTTAAACTTTAATAACATGGATCTACAAACAAGAATTGGTTTAGTACAATGTTATTACGTATGCGGCAGTAATTACACTGCATACTGGATTACGAAGATTTCTTACCAAAATGGGTTTGAGAGCAGGGCCCTGTCAAATGAAAGCATACCGTAATTTGACTAGGAAATTTGATGGATCAGGGTCTGTAACTTGATCTTAAGCCAGCTGATTACTGGCTGTGGGGTTATTTACAAAAAATTTACTCTGTACAATTTGGAGGAATGGTTGGTGATTGTACAGCAGCAAAATGGACGACATATTAAACATTTGCGTTAACCACTGTTGGACATAAGGAATCCTATTGTTTAAGCAATCGAATTTCTTTCACATCCTGTTATTAACTTAATTTGTTTAAAATACATAATAAGCTGGAATATATCCCTTACTTTATGATAACCCTGTACTATTCAAGGGTAGTAATTATTGATGATAAGTGATAATGTCAACATTTACATTTCCGAAAAAACAGGTGTTTTCTCTTCATATTAAAATCAATATCTGTTTATTAGAATTCTATACATCCATCAGTATGACGCGTAATATGAGAATATCAAGTTCATACTTTTGGCATCTTGTATTCTTATTTCGGTGTTTGCTTATCAGGAAATAATAAGAAGTAGCTTGGCCTCTGCGTTCCTGAAAGAGTCACGTCTCACGTCCCTGCTCAGGACTAAAAGCGGGGGATCAACTGATCCGTATAATAATACTCAACCTGTCTGTTATCTAAATTAATGTTTTACTATCGTATCGTATATTCTATGCCTGCTGCTGAAAAAGGGGAGGAATATTGAATATATCTCAAATATTAACTAACGCTTTCCTAACATAGGGAGAAGCTTAAGCTAGTCTAACAAAAATATAACAAGAATATAATAAGAAGGAATATAATAATAAATATGTAATAACTAATAAATAAATTAATATTATAATATTATATTTATATTATAATAATATATTTATTACCATTTTCCTCTAGTACATTTTCTTTTTACAGTATAAAATGTAAATAGATTTTATGACAAGTTTATGGATAAATATTCGGTTTATGTACTTCTTAAATTATTTAAAAGTTCTTGTAAGGTTACTAATGTGTTATGAAATATAAAATCAGATGTATAATTTAAGTAAGTGAGAAGTGAGGAATCATGAAAGAGAAGATCCGTAGCAGACCGATTAAAGACATCAAGCTTTTAATCATTCTCCGCGGTTGACAACGGTTCGAATCTCACCGCTGGTCAACTTTTTCTAATTGCTCTAAAATTAAATCTGTGTGCATAAAACTGGTAGCGTTCTTAATATGCAACTAGTACTGCAATATCACTTATAAATAGCTAACAATCTACTGTAGACTTTAATTAATAAGGTTTTCCAGGGTTCCCTTATTCTCGTACTAAAAGGTAGTTAAAGTTATAACATCAGAAGTCGTTTCTGGGCGCATTCGCGGCCCTCATAATAATATTATGCCGCTCCTTCTCCCACACAACTCTATGACTTTCGGGCTCATCATTACCATGAGAATGAGCGACAGATATATTATTAATGCACCTGATGGTGATATAGGCGTTCTGTTTGGGTATTTTTGTTCAACCACTCGCAAACTTTTTATGGGTACGCTTGCTACCTACATATCCAATCAGTAGTATTTCTATGCATTTCGTTCTCTTTTATTTACAGGTACCATTTTTAAAGTTTACAAAATTACTTTTAATAAAACAGTTTTACAAATAATATTTAAATAACCTTTTGACAAGGATTCATCGGCAATCAATATAAATTTATGCAGATAATAGGTAAGGTTTTCATTAACGTTAATGATTTGATTTGATTTGTAAAATTTTATATATTTATCCCTTAATATGTACAATTTTACTTATACAGAAATAAGGTGTGATACATGAAATGTGCTCATAATTTTAGTAGGATCCAAAAATGAAATAAAAAATGGTGTTGAAAAAAGTGTCATATTTTTTGAGTCACCATGTATACATAGAATAGGTTTAAATTAATCTCTTTTCGGAAAAAAATGCCTGAATTCATTAGAATATATTCCAGTCTGTCAATGTATCAAATGAATATTGCAGATAACTTAAAATTTACTTTTAGTTTTTATAATAATTATATTATTTTGCAATAATTTAACTTAGATATAAATAAGTAGAGTGTATAAAAATGTATATGTAAATATAAATGTAATAAATGTATAAAAATGCGATCATAATGATTTTTTCGTAGAATCCAAAAATGAAATAAAAATGGAGTTTCAATTTAAAAACTGGATTCGATATCTCTTGTTATATCTCGATATCTCTCTGTATATATGAATGTTAGTTTCAAAGTTGCGCAACTAAAAATAAAAGTTGACTGGTCTTATCGTTTTTCCGGAAAATATGCCTGGAATACTCAGATAATTTCAAATTTAGTTTTAGTTTTTATAATTATATTATTTAGATATTGCAAGCAAAGCACTTTTATAATACAGTTATTATCATTTTATAAGTATGATCAAATTAAAAGTTCATATGATAGTGTGATTATAGCCAAAGTTTCAATATGTACGGGAATGGAATTAGTTCGCCTGATTTGATACCTATTTGACATCAGTTACCAAATCTACTATTTATATAAAGTAAGCATAATCTTTTAGAACAAATAAGATAAACTGGATCATGTTGGTATATTAATATTGTACCATATTAATGTCACTTTTGACATTTTACTTATCTGAAACTCATACATTATTTTATTGTCATAAAAGATTTGAAGAACATAGAAAGGACCCTTTTATTACATACACAGTAAAAAAATCCGACTGATTTTAACACTGAATCCACACTCATCATTGTGTATAAAGTCCACACTTGGCAGTGTTAGACATATCGGTGTATTATTACATCACATAAAAGTAATTTAACACCGTGTAATTATTCGGTTTTTATGGCGGATTGATTCATTTTTAACACAGGTTTTTGTAAATGTTACTACAATTTATGAGTACTTCTACAAACTTGGCGGGTATATCGTTCGTGTAATATGAGTTCTAAAGGTTTAGTTATTATACTACCCAGTTCGTTAAAAATATCACTGCAGCAAATTAAGATTACCATTTAGTAATTTTACCATTTGTCTTTTTTTACTGTGTATTATATATAATTAATATTCCAAGTTTTCACACCTGATAATAGTTGAAATCAATGTGCCATTAGGACAAAGTATAAAAAAACTGTAAGAACAATGGATTGTCTAATAAATCACAAAATGTATGTTCTCAACTATCCGCTATCTATTACCTATTAGAATAAAATAATTTGAACGAAGTTGCAACACCTGGACATACTTACAAATTTGAGCACTCCCAATTTCAAAATTCAGACTATTTTTAAACTGCGTACGCTCAGTACAATTCAGATTCTTGCAGAACCAAAACAAGTCTACTAATAATAACAAGTTAGAGTCTAAAATGATTCGATGTTTATAACGTCAGGCGTCTAATTACGGATTCTAATTGATTAAAAGTTCTCCAACAAACTACTCCTCCTCCTAACAAGCTCCAGAGCTTTTTGCAATAAAGTGTTGAGCATTATTAAATTAGTAAATTAAAATTGAAATAAAGGTGTTTTACAAACCAAGAAAAAAATGCCTTTATTTGTATCTAAAATAGGTTTAACTAATAACCTCATAAGGTTATTTTTTATATATTTTTTTGCTTTGTCTTATGACAGCTTTAGTTTATATTATAAACTAAATAAGCTGTCATAAGACAAAGCAAAAAAATATGTAAAAGCATCTGGTGGTGCACGCAGTTTCTTTAATATAAATTAAACAAACTGTGCACAACCAGACGCTTTTATATATTTTTTTGCTTCGGTGTACCTACACCAGGCATTGTTGAAAGCTTCGAGTCTGGGCGATATTACACCCTGTGTTATTCCAGTAGTGTAATTGACGTGAATTAACACCCACTGCTCAAAATCTATTTCGGCTAATTCATCAATGTCAATCATACCGTCGGTTTTTCAAAAACCGCTAATTGTATTTTGTGGTGACATCGCATGCAAATATGCGCATATATGGAATGTATTACGTATTCGCTTCATACAAAATATATCATTGTCTGAAGTAATAATAGTTTTTACGAATATTAATTACACTTTGTTATATAATAAATAAAGATAAGGATAACTTTCATGTACTCAAAGTCTTTACCGTCCTTTTTAATATAAGAATATTACTAATTACTGATAATACTGATCTAATTACATTAAATTTTCCTACCGTAGCTCACAAAGAAGTAGCGAGAACAAAAAACAACAAAAAAAACTTGATTATATTATACCTACCTTTGAACAAAAGGATTGGATATTGGATCAGTAATCATGTAGACAAGGCTTAAAAGAAATATATTCAGAAAATTCCATCTGAAATTATTCCATTTCTTTTTAGTCTCGTACAGGTATTAACTTTATCAGTTCTTCATTTTTTCAATGCTGTGGCAGTATGCTCAAATAATAAATAATTTAAAATGAAGCAAATGCTTTATCGTATTCAAATAAACAATAACAATTTCAGTCACAAAATGTAACTGGATATTTTAAATATTATATTCAAGTCGTAATTTTTCTTCTTAAATATACAGCACATGATTTTAAAATTGTTTATTTCTAATTTGCTTTTTGCTTTCATACCATTGGGTAATAATACTAATAATGAAGAACAATATTTTTTTGTATAACTTAGAGGCAGTACTATAAATACATGTTTATACAACATTTCTTAAAGAGGAACCAACTTCATTGTTTCAAATTATGAAAAATGGGTAAATTATGGGCAAAAATATTTATTTTATTGCATAATACACAATGGTTTTTTAGGGCAAACTTGAAGTTTGCCCCAAAGAAGTTTGCCTTGATACTACACTTTGAATATTTATTTTGAACACTTCTGGTTTTCTGCTTTTTGTAATTTTACAGGGGGTAGGTATATCCCAAAAGAGACTACAATGAATCATGAAAATGCACCAAAAATAAGTTACAGACATTATAAACAATTAGTATATTTTAATTTAATAATGCATTAGATTTAATGAATGACATAATGGTAAATGAAGGTCTGAAAGTTTTACATTAATATAAAATTGATATTGATACAATTTGATATTGGCGCATTCGCCACTTTATATAAAATTTAGTTGTCCATTGGTTAATTTTATACATGTCATCTCGCATATGTGAGAATTAATATTAAAAACCAAGTTTAAATCAGGCACTACATTCATCAAGTACTTTTTTAATTTAAAGAATAAAGGAGAATAAAGTCTTGTATAGATATAAATCTGATGATGTGTATTTTACACAGTAAAAAAATCCGACTGATTTTAACACTGAATCCACACTCATCAGTGTGTATATAGTCCACACTTGGCAGTGTTAGACATATCGGTGTATTATTACATTACATTAAAAGTAATTTAACACAGTAGATTTTACAAAGTAATGTGTAATAGTTAATTATTCACCGTGTAATTATTCCGTTTTTATGGCGGATTGATTCATTTTTAACACAGGGTTTTGTAAATTTTACTACAATTTATGAGTACTTCTACAAACTTGGCGGGTATATCGTTCGTGTAATATGAGTTCTAAAGGTTTAGTTATTATACTACCCAGTTCGTGTTAAAAATAACACTGCAGCAAATTACGATTACCATTTAGTAATTTTACCATTTGTCTTTTTTTACTGTGTAGTGGTGCTATTTAAAATGTAATACAGAAATTATTTCAGGAATTAAGAATAACTATTACAAATGCACACTTAACCACAATTCAAATTCTTGACATTTGAGTTGACGTTTTCGAACGGGCCCGCTGTCCCCACGTGTATATTTATTTCTATTTTTCATGTATTAATAATCAAATAATAGTAAGAGCGAGGAGAAATGACTTTTTTAGAGCAATTTTTATATTGTGTATATGACAATTTTCAAAATATTTGTTTTAAAGTCATTTACTGATAAGTTCAAAAATTAATGTTGTTTTAAGTTAATATAATAATCAAACCTTTGACGACCGTTTAACTGTTATAATAATCATTGTTATTTAATTGAAAGGAAGTCGTATTTAACGAAATTTAATAATTGACACAAAAAAATTATTATTTTAGTCAAAATTACTATTGTGGATGTTTTGAATGTCTTTTATTTTAAGAAACAAGTTTTCATAGCACTGTTGAAAGAAGATATCTCTTAAAGTAATTTTATTTGTTTTCTGTTCTGTTTCTGTTCTGAATCTCAATTCTGTTTAGTTTATTCAAGAAAACATTTTAAATATATTGCACATTGGTTGAGCTGTTTATTTTCCTCTTTAATTACTAACACGCATTCTTGATTTTTCTGAAAATATTCCAGCTATTCTGTGCCTTTCTAGCAACAGTTGCTACTGTAACCACTCAATAGGAAACTTAAGCCTTGCGAAACAATCAGTAGGTAAGCAGTAACGGCTATTAAAAAAAATATTTCTGTGCCAAAGTTTTACCACTTTGATTTAGTTTATGATAAAATAATGAGACACTGTAAGGTTTGGAAGTCTATGAAAACTATAAAATGTGAGAAAGCATTAAAATATTTTGAAGGTGTTTTGTTAAAGATCTGTTTTTATTATCTTACTATTTTCCATAGATTATCGAATAAGATAAGATTAAGATTCCATAGATTATATAGATTTAGAAATTTCTATTTCTATATTCCCTTGAAAGAATAAGTTTAGTTAATTTGATGTGCATGATCTAATGAAAATGTTTATTTGACTGGAAAATAGAAATATCTCGAAAATGTTTGAAATGTGAATCGATCAAAAATGAAGTGTAGTATCTCAAACGTCGTTATTTTATCCAATGAGAACGTACAAAGAAACTTTTATGTACAAATTTCATTATTGAAATTGTGTGGTTTCTGAAATATTCCGGTAAGTAGGCACCCCTCCCAAGCACATTTTGTATAACGTAATAGATAAATTCGTTTTGTACAGCGTTCAAAAGTGTACGATACTGAAAGCGGAGCGGTTGTCTGCGTAACACTTTTCATAAATACAACATTCATCCGTTTTTAAAGTTATCATATTTTAGTTAATATGTTATAAAAAATTTGTATTACAGTTTAATCAAAACAAACATATTAATAGAGATTTGGCACTGCATTTTAACCCCATAGGGTCAGAGTTTAAAACAGAATATATAAAAAACTACTGGCAAAGATATTTTAACAAAAATCATCCTTAACATTATAAATGAACATCCTGCCTACATATAACTAAAACATAAAAAATATTTATGTATTAATTAATGTAAAGTAAGTATATATATTCTCATAAAATGGTTTCTTTAAGAAGCCCATTACTATTAAGAAAATAAATTGGAACTAAAAGCAAAATCGTCTAAAATTCTAATGCGTTTTTTAAGACTTCATTATCAACTAATTAGTAACTCTGGCAAGATAAGGTCAAGGAGAAGCCTTTTCGCTTTGTCCGTTTTCATTATCAGCGAAGTTTAAAATGAGAGACAGTTTACATTTGGGTAATAAATGATTCTTGGCAATTCCAGAATACTCTCAAGTCAAAGCGGCTTTCAAAGTTATTTTAAGTTTAGGCATTAATTATATCCGGTTAGTTAGGGTTATTGTTATGTTATAAACTCCCCAACTCGTAGGGCTCAAAGCCACATCAGGTGTTGCAAGACGCTGTTAATGAGCCTCCTAGGACTTGTAGGAAATGCGTTTATTGATGATCATATCTAATAAAGGAGTAAGTCGACTTCATCGAGGAGAATTTATAAAATTCCAATTTCAATTGTAGACGTATTACTAAACGGAAGTACTCGACAGTTGTTTTACTGAAAAGATGCATCTACTTATTTCCTTTTAGCAGTCACCGGATTTGAATTAAATATAAGTTTGCTAAAAGGATATCTGAAAACATATTATCCTCTTAAAGCAGGAACCGGTAATTGAACTTGAAATTTTAATGTAGTTATATATACTTAGGTTATTGTACTATATAGGTACGTTATATAATACTAATGTTTTTCAACAAAACATCCAGAAATAAAATTTATAATACTAAATGTATTGAATCCCTTCACTTACTATTGTTACAAAAATGTTTTTCATAAAATTAATTTGTATGTAAGAGTAAACAGTCAACAAAACCGATGGTGTTGTTGGAACAGTCCCTGGCGAGAAGAATAACGCACGATAATATCTTTTTATTTCAAGTGCAAAAACGTCAAATAACTAAATAACCAAATAAATTAGGTATAGAACTTGGTTCAGAGAATCTTAATATATAAATATCTTACTTCTGAACATACGTGCAGATAGAACTGTATTATGTTTATGGTATATGAACTTTCAGTTATTAATATTGACAATCTTTCACACTAAAAAAATGTTTATAAGATACAAATAATTGACAAATTTTTACTCGTAATCTTCCTGGTGATTGAATTATTTCAAGAAATTTATTCCGGAAAGATTTTGAAAATTATATCGACTCGCAAACGAGGTGTATACATATACAATCTATCATCTGCCTCTGCTTTTTTCCGTGAAAGAGTAAAACGTTTTACATCTTAATAATAAATAAATTTAAAGCAATATTACCGATTCCTAAAATTCGTAATAAAACTATTAATTGTGTAATACGTATACTGATTTGTGTCAGTATGTTTCACGTTGTTGGCTCGTAGAGGCATCTATCAACTGCTATTGCTCAAGTTTTGCCACCAAAAATAATCGAATACTACACGAGGTAGATTTCCAACATTGATATATCCTTTCAATATATCAACCACAATGTTTGTTAATCGGCGTGAAAGCGATATGGTAACGTTTCACGTATCTAAATATAAAATATATTGAATTTATAGATACAAAAGTGAAATGTGTAAGAAAGTTTTTACAATCTACTATAATATTATCTCTTTATATGTATAACCATTCGCTTTTCATAAATATTTTGAACTATATTTCAGTTTAAGTTACCGTTCATCAACATTTTGAAGTAATATGCGGAGCCGACAGTTTTTAATTAAATTTTTGCGCTTATAATAAAGGTTGCTACTATTGCTAGAAAATGTGAATTGACAACCAACTCTGTGGACTAGTTAGGATGAAATTCTAGTTAACAAGGTTAGTTAATGTGACACACTACCATGGGTATACGTTCGATTTTTGTGAGATTCCTGCATTGTTAATATTAACAAGGATTTACCAATCTATGTCGACGCTAAGGCTGCCTACAGGACAATAATATGTCACCTCCTCTCCCACACAAGTATTAGACTTTCAGTGTATTTACGGGTATTACGAATTAATTCAAAGGTAGATATATTTTTATTAGCACTGGTAGTTTGTCGTTCACAGGGATATAGGACGAACATTATTAGAAACAAATTAAAATTGCCGATGTTTTGTCGATTTTTCTCGACTTCTTCAAGGTAATTAGTTATAATACATAGATAAAAATAAATAAATGGATTACTAATGCGAACCTGCGAATAGATGTCCTTTATCCATGCGAACTTCTCCCTACAAGAAGATATTAAAGAATGTGAAAAAAATAAATGACAGTATTATTTATATTATCATTCTTTTATCATTAATATCATTGCTTTTATTATATTATTATTATTCGTGTTTTGTACTTCTAGGTTTTCATCTGATTTATTATTGGTAGACGTGGTACCAAGTCCTTTTGGTTTGTAAATGATCTTGCATCTCTATCTTGTTGTAATAAAGCATGAATGAAGTGTGACTGCTTTTTGTGATTGGGTATGTACTCTCTCTTCAAGGTTCAGTTGAGTGGGCTACTTTGTGAATTAGTACAGAGTGATACCTGTCACCGATATAATGATAATAATAATAATAATAATTCTTATTCTTATTCTTATTATTATTATTATTATTATTATTATTATTATTATTATTATTATTATTATTATTATATTATTATTATATTATTGCCTAACTTACTCTATTGGGTTTAGTTGTTTACTTTGTTTACACACTTTATGACATAACAACACCGCTGGCACCACTGAGTTCCAAAAAATAAAAGCTTTAAATTTATGAAGGTCATAAAGTAAGGGTTGTAAACTCTGTTAATTTGTTTGGCTTATTGAAGTCTGATTTTAGTATTTCAGATATAAAAAGATATAACTCGGCGTTGACAATTTGATTGATCCCGAAGGAAGTTATTAAGTTGTGTGGTGCGTGAAAAGTGCAGAAAACAGAGAAAAATGAGGAGCAATTTTTACGAATAGGGAAAGTTCCGCAATAATAAATCTCTCGAATATATACTTATCCTCGAAACCGAAAAAAGTCAATTTCCATTAACACGAAATATTTTGTTCCATTTGTTCTATTTGTAGCTCAAGCTTTTCAAAGAAACGTTATTCAAAAATATATAAAAAATCTGTTAAATATTTCTGGTAATGTTAAAATATTACTTGTTAAGCCGCGTTATTTTGAATTAGTTCCAATTATAGTCAAGGTGTTCAGTAAGCTCTTTCTAACTTAACATTGTTTTTTTTTAATTGCAACCTATGTGTATTATTACATTTCTGAATTGTTCATTAAATTTTGAGTCTTGTGAAGCTCCTCATTACCTATTTATTTTTAACCATTTGCTACTTATTCTTCAGTTTTTAAAAAAAATGCAGATGTTATTTTTATCCTCATTTTTTTTGTATTACCTTAAGAGATATCGTAATCCTTCTGTGTTAGAAAACATAAATAGCTTCTTTCTGTCTTCCACAGAAAATTATTATGTTATAGAGTATATACATTTTAACATAGGCATATATGTATACCAAAGAAAAGAGAATTTAATTTTGCATCAGACAATTGTAAAATTTGTTAGATGTTCCATTTGAAAAAAAAATAATTGTTTCCTTTTCAAGATAGTCAAATTATTACTCTTCATGATTATTACTTTTTCATAATTATTCTTTCATAAACGTAGATTTTTAATATATCTTATGATAACAGAAAAATGAAAATATCCTCCGCAAATAGAACTTTTTCAAAAATTGAAACAACTCGCAAACATTAGAAATTAAACTGAGTCTTGAGAGAGAAGACAAAGGTTAAAATTCAATGTGTAATTCAGAAGTATAATAATATACAGGAGTTGTCATTAAAGAAAACAATGTTGCAAGTTGGAGAGCGCTTTTCTGAACATCCTCTATAGTTGCAAATATACTATGTAGCTTAACAATAATGTAAAGTTGAAAAGCGTTTCCGCTTTTCAACTTTTTTACTCAAATGACATAATTTTTCATAAAACTAATAGTTTCCGAAAGTTAGGTAAACGTTATAAGTTGAATTTATAAAGTGAGCTGAAGAGATATCTATGTAATTTTTAAATTTATCTAGTTTATTTAATTTTGAGAATATTTTATTAAGTATTTTAATAGATATGACCTTTGACATAGGCGCTTCTTTTATAATTATTTTTATATTAAGGGAAATATTTATAGTAAGCAACTAAACATCGGTATAAGGTAAAAGATACAAGTAAATAACTGTCTACCAATATAGTTATATGAGAGACAGGTTTTTCTTGATCTGTATAGTCTCTCTCGACATCATAACTAGAAAGGAATCAAGATAATGCATGTGCACCCCGAATAGAATAGAATAAAATAGAATACAATAAGTGTTTATTGATCAGATTATATAACAAAACATTTGTGGTAAGTCCTACAGAAAAGTAGTACAGAAATTCGCTATTCTATACATCATAATACAGCAACATGAAACATAAAACAATAAAATACATCTACACGATCACACAATTATATATATATACACACAAATACATAATATACATTATACAGATTAAAAAAAACACCAAAAAAAAAACAAAAGGCAAAGTGCGACTGTTTCAATACTTAAAGTTTAAAATAGATCCCCATGGTCCAGGGCATCCATGCATTCTCGTACTGATTAAAATACTCTTGAAATTAAATAGTTTTTTATTCTTGCTTTAAATTTATTTTCACCCAAACACTGTATACCATATGGCAAAGCATTGTACAGTGATACATTTAATGAGTTTTTAGCTGTCTTGCTGAAACAATATTTAGGGGCTCTTATCAGGTCGGCACCTCTTGTGGTGTAGTTGTGGAAATCTAAGTTTTTTCTGTAATTCTCTATATTATTGTGTATCTCGCAAAGTTGTAACAACATAAACAGAGATGGTAATGTTATAATTCTGTATTGTATAAAAAGTTATTTACAGTGATCCAAATAACCTTTGTTAGCAATAATTCTCATTGCCTCTTTTTGTAATCGAAAGATGTCCTCCTATCAATAACATATCATATGCAATAAAATTTGAACTGTGTAGGCTACAGGGATACATAGAATGTAATTCTGCTTTTTTTTAAGATGGACATCTGGTAGGTCATAAAATAAATACCTTTGAAAGCTAACAGCTTTTATTTTTCTTCTCGTATTGCACGATTATGTGCCAACATTTATACATTCAAAGTCAACTGCCACTCGTAGGTATTTCATTGAATGAAATTCTGCTGTGCTAAATACGTGCCTATTTAAATTTTTACCACAACTGTACTTCTTGCAATAGGACTTTACAGAGACCTGAATTACCCGCATTCGACTTTTATTACCGCATCCATAAAATAAACACAAATGGGTAGGTAAATGTATGAAATGAACGTGATGGGTTGTTCCCAATATGTCAATATCTGAAGTTGAAAATCCCCTAAATGGATTACAGCTTACTGGTCATAAATTATATTATACTGATAACTGATCCTGATGGTTAACATCCGATTATATTCCCCAAACCAAATAAACGTACGGCGTGTTTCACTTCCTATAAAAAGTAAAAACGCCTGTTTATTACAAATTCGATGGAGGTGTAGCACAATCAGTCAGTGTCAGAGTAGCCATCATTGTATGAAGTCGAAAGAAAAACCTACTAAAAAAAGTACATACTGTTTGTTACTAGGGGAGAATCTTCACAAAATACAAAATATCACCCTTATTAACGTCCCTAAAATCCTTTTCACATGATTAGTTGGCATTTTTGCCAATAATAGAAATATATTGAATGTTGAGACTGTTAAAATATGTAGATTTTAAAGCCATTTTGGTGGAAATAATAATGAAACGATAAAATATAAACCTTTCAGACGTAAGAACACAATCACCAAACAAAACATCGATTTTGTATAGACTGCGTTCAATTACATTTTTTTTAACCTTATTTTGGTTTTGGTAATTTAATCTCATTCTTTTGGTATTTATAAATGCCAGTTTATTATTTTCTTTATAACTTATTTTATTAAATAATGTATTACCTAAATGCTTACTATTTTGTAATAATTCTTAGGAAGCGGTATTGACAGTTTTATCGAACATATAACTAACCATAGTAAAATAGCAATTTTAACATCAGCTGTTCATCTATGACAAACATGATTTGAATTCGTTTAACAACTATATTTCTGTAGCTTGCGCGCAAAACTTAACAACTCCATACTTTCTTACCAAAAGTTCACAAATTCAAACCATATTTCACTATAGCTAACTGTTACTATTATTGTTGCTATTACTATTACCATTATCACTAAATTAGAACATTCTGCGCCTGAATTGAATATTCATACTTATCACTTTATGAAGTGATAATAATGAATTATTCTTCTGAGATTTGAAGACATATATACTCGTCGGCTAAAATAATAGGCAGTGACGTTTGATCTAATTCGATACAGAATAGGGACGAAGTGTAAATACTTAATACATAGCGGCACAACCGTTAGCACATAGAAAAGTGATGCCGCTTACGCATTATTATTGAACAGAACTATAAATTGTCTGTTCCATGGTGGTTCCATGCTTCTCTATTCCATGCCACCACAATTCTTTACGTCGGATATAGTTCCGTCTTTGTTTAACGGGTTAAAAAACGAAGAGCGAGATATGCAACCTATGCAACAAAAGTCAAGAGTGTCAAGAAGATCGGACATGCGCATTTCACAACATCCAAGTAAAGCCATCGCAGCCTGACATAAGCGTAGTACGCGGGAAATGCTGTAATTTGTGGCTGAACTACATAAATTAATTGGTTCACTTGTTTTTGTAGATGTTTACTGTGAAGTTATAAGTGTTACTTAGTTTATTTAGTGTTCGAAGAAAAGGATTTTATTATGGAAGCGATCGCGGGCAGTAGTGGTAAACGCGTAAACGATCTCATCTGACAAGTGAGGAAATTCGTATGATAAAAAATGTTTATGAGGAATTACAAGCGCGCGATAACAATTTAAGTGTAGAGAATGCGGCGGAACTGGTAGTGAATTAACAAAAGAGTTTCCTTTCGAAGTGTATTTCGTGCAATAAAATGTGGAGACACAGACGCAAAGAAGAAGAAAATGGAAACACGTGGAAGAAAAAAATTACCGTGAACGAAAATGTGAAATATGCTATTCGGCGAAAAATTCATAGTTTCTTTTTCAAAAATGAAATCCCAACAGTAAGTAAAGTTCAGGTTGCCCTGGCAGAAGACAACGATTTGCCCAAACTTTCGTATAAATTGCTTATAAGGACAATGCATGAAATGAATTTCAAATATTGCAAACGGAATCGGAATAGTATGCTTATAGAGAAAAATGAGATTGTGACATGGAGACGAGAATATTTGGAGAACATAAGAGAATTTCGCGCTTTAAACAGGAAAATATATTATATAGATGAGACATGGTTAAATGAAGGTTATACTGTGCTAAAAGTATGGCAAGATTGCAACGTACAGGACAGAAGGCAAGCGTTTATGGATGAATTTTCAACAGGTTTAAAAGCACCTTCCTGAAAAGGACAAAGACTAATAACTCATATTGGAAGTGAGTCGGGATTTTGGTAAATGGTCTACATATGTTTGAGTCGCGAAAGACTGGGGATTATCAAGAATATATGAACAGCGAGGTGTTTCAACAATGATTTGAATCTGTTTTACACCACTTAGAACCTGGTGCAGTTTTTGCAATGTATAATATAATACCCCTTACCATAACAGGAGAACAGAGAATTTACCGAGATCATCATGGAAGAAAGGGCAAATAACTCTTAAGAGCATTCTTTTAATATTTGTAACAATAATCATCAATTTCGTCCGATGTACAACTAATCTATAAGGTTAGTTTAAAAAACAATTCACATTTTCTATAACACCGTTCATGTTTTGATATTTTTTACATTTATTTGACATATTAGCATCTTTCCAATGATTTTTTGCGTACGCCTATGGAATTTCAGCCCCCACCACAATTTAATACGTCACCGGTAATAGTCACTGCCTATTATTTTAGCCAACGAGTATAGTCATAATATGTTTGATCCAGAAAAATAAAGAGGACTCGATGAAAGTTATTTTCGTGTAGAAGGAGGAAGGTATGGATTTATCATGTCTGGTGAATGGTTATAGGACTGTTCTATTGTAGATCGAACAAGGTTTATTACTATTTGTAATTGTTGTCTTATATATTTGGTGTTTTTTATGTGGATAGTTTGTTATGTGATTTTAGGTAACTGATACAGTTTCCTTTCTTTATATTTTTTGTAGATATGTAGGTATTAATATTTATTGTACATACAATAATCTTAACACTTTATTAACAAAATAAGAAAATATTTATGACAATTGTAAAAAAGTGTAAATTTTAATAAATGACAGATAATGTTTTGTTTAGTAATGTTCTGAAGATTTAAAATTTATCAGAAATTACAAATACGGCAATTTTTTGCTTTGTAATTCAGTAATTCAGCGCTCGGCGTGACCTATAGCCAGGAGAAATACTAAAGAGTATAATTATTTTTTCTATTACTAAATAACTGACCGCTTCCCAAGAATATATATGTAGATAAATAAATAGAACTCTTTGTTATAAAACCTGTAATTTTTGAGGAACAAATAAAGATTTAATGAATGATGAAATGAATTAAATTTAATTAAGAACAAAAAAATATACCTGCAATTAAGATAATCTGATTTTCTTCGTATTTTGATCCTAACACTGACACTTATTTTTATATTATCTGAAAAATTATGAGCTATGAAATCATACAAAAGCCACACTTCCGTAAGAAGCCCTTCACTTTCAACTGATGGCTCGTGACATATGACTGTAGTTAACCATTAGCTAAGTCAACAAAGTATAGGGAGTGCCTGTAATTGATTGTGTAACCTAAGGAAAACCCTTAAGTTGAAAAGTGTCAATTATTACATTTAAAGGTCTTGTTTAAGATTTCATTTACAAATAATAGAAGTACCTATATGTTTGTAGGTATATAGGATTAAGTTATATTTATCGTTATCGTTATAAGTTATCGATCAGCATCAAATGTAAAACGTATTTAAAAAACAATCATATGGAACACGTAACTACAAATAGTACGAATCTACTTTATATCCACCATTTGTAAACGCCTTATTTAAATATAAGGACTAAAACAAATTACGCCATAACAGCTATTATCCTGGCTATATGCCACGCCGAGAGCTTAATTACAAAGCAAAAATTTGACGGATTTCGGATTGCAACGAAAACTACGAGGAAATAGTTGGACCTCACATCGTAGGATGTCACTAACTGCAGACCGGTTTCGAATTTTTTTATCTCGTCAATGCAATGTAAGTGATCATACATAAAGATGCGAAGTCCCAAGTACATGACACAGTAACTACGTTTTGCGTACGCAAACCCTATACTATAGCACCACCTCCTGGTAGTTCTCGCAACACAATCCAAACCAAACTATTTTGTATTTAATTTATTTTGATTCTGTGTTACACAAATACGGCAAATTTTTGCTTTGTAATTCAGCGCTCGGCGTGACATATATCCAGGAGAATAGTTGTTTTGGCTTCATTTGTTTTAGTCCTTTTAAATAAGGCGTTTACAGATGGTGGATATAAAGTGAATTCGTACTATTCGTAGTTATGGTACATCTAATCTGTCAAATAGTAGAAATTATTTCTGCATCTCGTTATTGTATTGGAAAATCATATGGAAATTTTAGGTTACGATTTTAAACCCGAGCGCATATTGATAGACAGGCAACGCAGGTGAAGCAGTGCAGTGCAGGGCAGGACAGCTTTTGTATTTTGTGGAATTGAATGTAGGCGCGCAAATTAACACACAGTATAGGACAGCTTAGAACTGAGACACGTGAAACCTGCCCAGCGCAGTGTTTAGAACAGTTTTCTACTCCACGTGCGACAGTGTGGTGATGGCGATGGCTAATGATGGTGAGTAATATTAACTATTTAATTTTTCTAGTTTTAGCTAGTTTTTCTTTAATTTCTATAGGCTTTTGGACATTACACTCTTCTGAAAAAATTACTTCTTCTATGACACTGTGAACTTCCTCGAACTGTGCTTTACTCAGAGTAGAAAGTAGTTCGTAAATTTATATGCAGAAAATTCTCTTGATAAATTGAATTCATCATGGCTTTATATTTTTTTACATATAATTCCTTTTATAAAAGTTTTTTCATTTTGACATAATGTAGAACAAAACTTCAAATTCTGCATCCGAATCTGATTCCGAACTCAAGGTTAATGATGATGGCTTTATTATGGGATGCCATACTTTTACAAATAATAAGTAAAATACAACGTAACTATAAGCAAAGCTATGATATGACTTGTACCAACTGTGTTTTAATATGCGCTTTTGTTGCAACACCTGCCTTTTTCTGCACTTCTACACTTCTGCACTGCGCCACGTTACATCTTTTACCCTGAACTGTTCCACCTGCGTCGCCTGTCGCTCAATGTGCGCCCGGGTTAATAATCCATAAGTTTATGTAGATTAAAAATATGTTTACATTATTATAATAATAATTTTATACTGCTCTTTGTACTCAATTACTTCAAATATTTATCCTACAGAAATGTTAATTAATTAAACTTAACAGGCTAAGCTTAATGTTTTGGGGTTAACTTTCCAGATGGTTTCCAAATGATAACATTTGCTTTTTTAAATTTCAGCAAATTCGATTGCTGAATTAAATCGACCTATCGATTTAATTCGCTGTTTCATATATCTGTCAATAATGGTTGAGTTATAAATTTGTTAAATGAAGCGAAATATTTTCTTGAATAAAACGCTTACCTCGCTTATCTGAATAAAACGCTTACGCTCGTAACCTTTCTGGTTTTTTCCTTTCACTTTATTAACTAAACCAATTTTGTCACATATTGGAATAGGCGCACTTAAACAAAAAGACAGGTTTATGCTACACAGGCTGTAGAGATGACATCTTTCGAAGACCGTTATTAGCCTCTCTACTGACTTATTCAAGCGTTGATATTTTGGGGTTGAAATACTGTCAAGGCTGTGGAAAGAGCCACGTGATCCAAATATATGTGAAAGAGTGTATTCAAGACAAAAATTGACGTTCACAAACGTATTCTTGTAGGTAAAGAACATCAAGATTCAGAAAGCACATGTGCAATGGATTTTGTACAGATAAATGAAGACACCCTTTCATGTAAAGATGAATGAACTTTCAACCTTGACCTATAACGAGTTTTATTGCGAGCTCCTTTAACTAATTTTATAACGAATTATTACCAAAATAGAATGTAAATATAGGCGATATCTCCCAAAATAACTGATGACGGAGTATCCCATTCACAAAAACCTAGTGGAGCCGATCAAAATACAGAAAAATATAAAAGAGCTAATGTAATGGAAACAGCCACTTGACGGTTGGTAAACACTTACAAAAATGTGACCATACATTCGCGCAATCAATAAAGTCGATGCCGCTTTTTCGTTGATTTAAATAAAGCTAATGAAAACACGCCCTGGCGTAAATAACATTGTTGATGAGCTCGCAGCTGTCTGAATAATAGCTATTTATTTTGATACTAGTGCGGAAAGTGCATGTTTAGTACGCGCATGAGGTAATTGTAAAACGAAGGCAGATGTGAGGTCTGTAATTCGTAACCTTGAGAGCAAAGAAAAGAATAATGTGTATTTATTATAGATTTATTGTTATTGCAAATTAAATAAAATTAATTTATATTCTGAGAACAGTGCCTTGCATCCGCTGTTACGATATTATGTACTATTACTTGGAAAAACCAGATCCCAATATAAAAAGGCGGAACTGTGTTTTGAAAAATAAATATTAATATGGGAAGAGACCGTATCACGGAAAATATTTTGTTAAGACATCAGTCACTCTGGTATCAGTAACTATTGTGGAGGACAATATTATGTAAAAATAAAAACGCTGATATTCAAGTATAACTGTTTAATTGAGTTTTTAAAAAGGTAATCTGAATGTTACAGAGTCTAGAGTCTAGAGTAGAAAGTATTTAGCAAAGAAAAAATCCAAAACATGATAATGTGATATTGAACGTATGAGTAAGCTTGCAAAATATCAACCAAATACATTCTGCACTGAACCTCGGGAATTATTAGCTTCTTCCCTAAAGGTTCAGAGACATAGCTCCGGTTAGCTCTGGGCTCAAGGCGGGGATTGGATTTTACTGTTAAGCTTACTTTATAAAAATTTGGGCACCAGGTAATTTAAACGAGAAAAAAATATATATGAAGTTGTGAATGCGTGAATGTAAGAACAAACAAATTAAGTTAAGATAAAAGTATATATTACAAATTGAATGTACAAATAAATTTACGTTAAATTGGAAAAAACTACCGCCTGAAGGCGTTTAACAAAATTTTACAAAAAGAAGATTTTACTGGGATGGGTTCACCAGTCTTCGGCCTACTTATGGATTTATCTCACCCACTAGCCTCTCCTAGATTAATCCGGAACTCCTATACAGGTCCACGTCTAGCTAGACTTACTTGGGTTACATGGATCGATGTAATTAAATCACACGTAGCTAGGTTTCAGGTTTCAGGCTCCAAAGGTGGAAATAGGTACATGTAACAGATTGTATGATTAGCCCAGGCCCAGAGTTTTACAAAAAAATGATCCAGGGATTGGAATTTTGTAAACAATCAAACAGTAGAGTAACTATCTCTGAAGGACAGTATATAAAAATTCTAATAGAAAAAAAATAATTTATGACCGTTACTATATACTAGGTACAATAAAAATTACCAAAATTGCCGTAACAAAATTCGTAACTGTGCTACACAAAAAAACTAGTGAGCATAAAAGGTGAAAATTTATAATTCATACATGAGATTTTAAATGCAAAATTAACAATATCAAGTACAATGAAATAGAATGAAATTGAAAAAAATTAATGTGAGACGGTTTAGAATACCAGCAAGTAATCAAAAATAAAATTCCTGGATATAATATATTCTGTAATCATCAGACAAAACTATAGTATATAAAAAAATAACCATATGGTTATATATACAAACGCACTAATCAACCCAGGCTCTTCATAGAGAACCGACTTTTGCATACAGGGTACAACTTTCTTAAATCAGATTCAATTTATTAAGAAAATTAAATGTACTCACCCGTATACAAAGTTCGGTTCCAACCTCGTGAATCCACCTCAAAGATGTCCTAAGACGTTCCACATGGAATCTGATGGTTTACGAGGATTATCGTAGAATCCTAGAAAGATTAAGCCAGCGTCTCAACAACTCGGCAGAAATAAAAATAAATAAAAATTCGGCAGAAAATTTACACCACGTGTAAAATAAATTTATTATTACATATCTCGTGACAACAACAAAAATATACTATAATATCGATTAATGCAATTATTACAGATAATAATCGTGATAATAATTCAAGATTCAAATTAAATTAAAATTTAAGAACATGTGCTTCCAATAAGCGTAAAAATTCAAACTTGCTCGCATTCTATCTAAAACCAGACTGTCGAATTTTCGTTAAAAATCTAATTTCCAGGCTGTTTGCGGCTTCCTACCTTTTCATAAAAGTGACCAATCAGAAACACTTTAGAGGTAGACAACACATTACAATGTAGAGAGCATTATGGGTTGCTGGTATTCAGGGAAAAATATCCGGATTTTTTGATATTATTTTTAGTCGTCCGGAAATATACTGCTTGTCATATACAAAGGAACAAAATGATTAAAATTTTGTTACAATTCTAATAAATTTGTATATATCAGTGATAAAATAAAATATCATGACATTAACATTCATAAATCATCTGCTTCTGATACAGAATCTTAAAATGTCAATAATGTAGATTCCGTTTCTATTTACACATTCCAATCAATTCTGTGACAAGGATAATAATATGTTAATCTTATTCAAGATTTACGAAATTGCACTGTTCTGCAAATAATAGTAAGACACAAATCCATGATTCCCCCTCTTGCATAACGTCATTCATGATATATTATATTTAGGTACTAAAACTATAGTTTTTTCTTTGGCAAAGCATTCGGTTACAAGTTAACACCAGAAAAAATCTTAAAGGGATCACTATTGATTTTCTTGTCCAGTTGGGTAGAAAATTTCGCTGAAGTGAACATTCATCATTTTTAACGGGTAAATCAGCCAAAGACCTCGTGCTTATTTTACAGCTATTTATTCAAAGCGAGGATTTAAATATTGAGTCCATAGAAACCTTTTAGACTAACAAAACAAAATATTTCAAAAGGATTTGAAGGCAAGCTTTTGATTTCATAAAACATGTTTTTGAAATACGGGTAATCCACATGCGAATAAAAGTAGGCGTTTTGGCATATTCTGATGGTTTACACATCAAGCTTGAGATTCTTTATGAGGCAAGTCCTGAAATGTATTTAAAATGGTAGGATACTCTGATATCAGTAGTTTTAAAGTGTAATACATTTGTTTTTTGACAAGTACATGAAAAAAATATAGTAAAATGTGAGAAAGTAATTCACACTTAGATTTTAGTATTTCATATTTCAAAAGTCCCTTTTGCAAAATATTCCTGAATATACCTACAGTTGTAGCGTGTGACACTCATTAGCTTAAAGTTACCAATCGCGTCGCTCTCTTTTGTGCACGCCTCACTTCACGTACCGAGTGATCCAACAGTGCATTTATGTACAATAGCTCGGTTATTACAGTAGTTATAAAAAATGTTAAATACAAAAGTTGTAGGGACTGCTGAGAGCTACAACATAAAATTATTTCCATTTATACAGGGTGGTACATAAGTTTGCCAGAAACCAAACCTTTTAAGAGAATAACCTATATATTGTTTTATTATTGGATTGCCCTTGTTTTGGACATTCACCCAATATAGGGTTGCCGGGGCATCTTTCACGATTTATGGCTACTTTTCTAAAAAATAAGTGGCACAGTTGACACCCTGTATCTTTTTCAATACAAAAGCTATAATAAGCTATAATAATAATACGGCAAAACTTTGCAAATGTATTCTTCATTCAGCTTACCTAATATTTTTTACAATTCCTTTATAACGGTATTCAGGCCAAGTCAAAACTCCGGGTTGCAGTTTTCTCGATAAATTCAAATGGAACACCTATATTATATTCAATTCGGACACCTCTACTAATGCTCTTTCAGTTTCATTAAGCATTCCCTATACCTAAATCCATTACTTACTGAAGATATTCGTCGTTTTAAAAGCAACAATGGTAATACAAATGCAGTGAGCCATGTAAAGACACCTATTTGTTGATTTATGTGTCAGAAATATAAATTTTATTTGTGATGAGATTACTGCTGGTTGATTTTTGTATTAAATACCAAATCTTTTTTTGTTATAAGACATGAAGGTACATTTTCCCAAGCAATGTATGTATGAAGAAAGGTATTCCGATAGAAGAGAAGCGCTTTTGTAGAGCTTATGCAACGGTCTAATGAAACAGGAAATGTAGAATACAAGAAAACTGATCGAAACAAGCATGTTTTAAATAAGGAGTTAACAGTGAATTTAAAAGTTATAGAAAACTCACAAATCGGCTTCCCAGTATAATCGTTTAACAAATCAAATTCTTTACATGGCTAACTGGGTTTTATTAGCATTGTTGCTTTTAAAACGACGAATATCTCAGTAAGTAGTGGATTTAGGTATAGGGAATGCTTAACGAAACTGAAAGAACATTAGTAGAGGTGTCCACAAGGTGTTCTATTTGAATTTATCGAGAAAACTGCAACCCAAAGTTTTGACTTGCACTGAATACCGTTATAAAGGAATTCTAAAAAATATTAGGCAAGCTGAAAGAAGAATACCGTTTGCAAGGTTTTGCTGTAATAAAATGATAAAATGACAAAGTTATTTAAAATCAACCTTAAAACTGTCTTAATACTTCTGTTATTTAAACCTTCGAAATGGCCAAACCCCTCCCTTTTCCTTCCTCTAGTTATTCATGTGAAACAAACAACACTTAATGTTGGTAATAAGTCAGTAATCCCACAAAAATATTTCAAGTTATTGTAATATTCTTTGGATGATCCTAGTTAAATTCGAGAACGAAAACAAGACTGGAGTGAGATACTTCTATTTATTAGATGTAATAACTTTATAAACTCCATAATTTATTTAAACAAAAACTTGGACAAACAAATACATCTGCATAGTTCACTGGGCGGAATGCGAATAACCTAATTCTAGAAGAAATTTTCCAGATTAGGTAAACAATGCAAAGTTCACTTGAAACCCTGAGACTACAAAGAGCTCTTTGAAATGCCAGTAGTTCAAAATTTAGTTTACTTCTCATAGCTTCTAGGTATCAAATCATTTACAGCAGCTTTCCATAAATATATAAACGTATTATGTTATCACTCAGATGCCATAAATATTTACTGCATAGGGTTCTATAATTTATCGCTTGAGAAAATTTAAGTAGATGTACTTGTTACTGAAATACGATTAAACAAATTCTTACTACAAATTACAGTTTCATTTGTAAAATTATTTGTTGGTTTTTAACAAGTTCAGATGAAAATCCTCTATTTGTTGGATAAAATTATCTAATAGTTTAATTAAATGTATTTTAAAAGAACTTTCAATTGTATAATATAAAACTGATCCTTCTCATTGCTTTTTCCATGCCATTAAAATTTACAACATAAACATATATTTCTCTTCCTCTATTTATATAAGCTGTGTAACTAGTTGTCAGCTGACGTAACTCTGAAATTAATTTTGATACCTAATTCACTGAAATTTTGGACATAGTTTATAATACTGTAATACTATAATACTGAAATATTCCCCAATTTATAGAATGTGTTCTAATTATATGAATTTTCACTTAAATTTAGACATTTTTAATTGTTCAGTACATAACATCAAGCAATGTATTTTAAGTTAGGCACAAAACTTGTTTTAAATTATTATCACATTTATATGTTTAGTTATATTTTTGGATAATTTCATGCTCTTTGCTATTTGCTACCTATTTTTTATCTGATCTTTTGATTTATTTGTAAATGTTTTATTTATTATTGTTTTTTATATATATGTGTGTATCTTATTTATATTTGTGTTTGCTAATTTATTGTACCTATATGTATATTGTAGTATTCTTACTTTTTTGGATATTTTCCTGCCCTGTAATTGGATTTTGATCTGTCTGGGCAGCTGTACTCTAAACAAATAAATAAATAAATAAATAAATAAATAAATAAATAAATAATTACCTTTTTTACGAAACGTTTTACACGTTTGTACACGTTTGTACACGTTTTACACAATTAGATTATGTTATCTTACAAATACATTGATATAGGTAATAGGTCTATCTCTAGTAGTAGTAGTAGTTTATTGACAGCTATATATACAAAGGTACATGTTGTGTCACAATAATAAAATAAATACATGTCACAGAGAATAATCTAAAAAGTCTTGCAGACTGTAAAAGCAATGATCTAATAAGTAATGTCTTATAAAATTCTTAAATCTATACATGTTCATGTTTTTTAAGTTATCACTAGAAAAACGACCACAAATGGTGTTATATATCTGAATATTTAATTTATTATTCTTCGCCATGTTTATTCTTGAATATTCCACTATGAGATCCTCAGCATGTCTGGTGTTGTAATTATGATTGTCTGATTGTTTCCAAAATAAAAAGACAAGGTAAGGGGAGAATTTGCGAATCTTTAAATAAAGGCTGACAATGAGTCCCTGGAGGAACTTCAGAAATAATCCGTATTGCCATTTTCTGGAGTCTAAAAATTCTATCGGCTTTAGTAAAATTCCCACATAGGGCTATTCCGTATGTTATATGACTATTAATTAATGAGTAGTATGCAGATTTAAGGACATTCCTTGAAACACAGTGTTTAAGTTGGCGCAATACGTATATTCGAGAAGAGATTTTAGAGCTTAACTTGTCGATATGGGATTTCCAGTCTAGATAAGTGTCTAAAGTTACTCCTAAAGTTAGTAGTAATGTAAACAAATCGTAAATAATGTACCATAGGCGTAATTAGTTAGGTTAACGTAAACGAAGTTAAGATATATATATCCAAACTATTGCCCTTATGGCATACTACTGACCTTCCTTATTATTAGAGATACAACAATTAACCCTTATATCACTGTATTAATGAGAGAACGTTTTATATAAATAATAAGAAATACACACAAATTCCATTTAAAATAAAAAAGTTCTACTTCCAGTTATAAGTATGGCTATTATTCGTGACCTTAATGCTACGTGGCAATTACTTTATTTTGAAATTACTAACAGGTACCTATCACATTAAAACATAGATACTTAAGTACTATAATATAATGACGTATTATATAGATAATATAATGCCATATATAGTTTTATTTTAATTATCATAATGATATAATTTATTAATTTTAATCAAATTTGCTCATATAGCCGTAACAACAGTGACTAATGAGTTTTTGATAGTCAACTAAAAATTCTTACACCTTATCATGTTCCTGCTGGCTCCAATCACGTGCAGGAAGCTTAAGTTCAGCGATAGTTAACGATATATCTGTTATCAAGATAAATGTAGTACGTGGATGATACCCTAAAGTTTTGGATAGGGTCTAACGATATATATATATATAGGACTATTATTATTATTATTATTATTACAAATTAATTTGCTAATTATTACCATCATTTTCAAGTCGTTTTCCATTTTGAAGTTGACAGTATTTGCAAGCGACCCAAGTTTCACAAGTTTCATTTCTGCTAATCTGTTATAGTGAGCTGCTCCTGCAAGGCCGTAAGGTGTATTGTCGAGTTTCGCGGATTACTCAATAACAGTAATTATTTCCAGAGTAACTAGTTAGATACTGAATACAGAGAAATCTATCCATTCTGTGTTTATATAGCACCCTTATTTGCTGCAAATACACATGTGTTAATATATCTAAGTATATAAGTTCTTATAGATAATACATACTTAATATACTTAGATATACGCTAATAATAAGTTCTTATAATAATGATAGTTGTTCTATCTATAATCTTATATATTTCTAAAAAACGACTTATGCGAAAATATATTATTTTAAATGAAAATTTTTTCTCGTCTAACCTTTTAAAACGTAACTCCAAAAATACTTCTTCATATGTAGAGACATTAATACAATAGCTTAGAAATAATTTTGTAGAAAACTTTATTATCTAATAAGTATATATTAAAATATTCATTTAGGGATGGTACAGCATTTCCTCCTATAACTTAAGTAACGTAACATAAGTATAGACTAACGAATAAATATATATAAAATATATGATAAGAAGCTAAATAGTGCACAGGTTCGCTATGCCTTTGTTTAAAATTTGATATAAAATCGTTCAGAAAATATTGTAGTAATCTTGTAATTTATAAAAATGCATACTTATTTTTAAATGTTCTATCATTTATATTATAGGGAGCTAGAATCTTGAATTTTGGATAATTTTGCACCACGTAGACACCTCAATCCTTACATATTCAAATATTTTGATATACCTATATACCTTCGTATATATATATTTCTACTTTGGTAAGAACGATTAAATAAAACACTAAATAAAAAAATCTCTTTGTAATCCAGCACTGAAACAAATTAAATCCATGAGAAAATGGACAGAAAATTAAATTGGAATATTTAATGTATTCCTATATTCAAATTCTTTGTTGAAGTAAATCTTATTTCTTTTAATATTTATGTCAAAGAAAATAAAATGGGTACAGTTCCTTGGTTTATTTTTTTGTATAGCGTGACTACCGAAGGCCATAATAAAAGTGTGTCTACACTGAATATTCATTTACTTCTAAGAACTTAGAAATAAATAGTAATAATATACTATATATTACTTGCCATTTTTTAATAGAAAGTAATATACATATTAAGAAAGAAATATAGTACTTGCCATTTTTTAATATGGCTCAGTTTGAAAAAATATAATTTTTGATTCTGAACTACACCACATCGAAAATATATGTTAAGGGACAGCTTTGCGACACGAAATAATGGAAATATCTGATAATCAAAACCGAGGTTCAATAAAATGGCCCGCTAGGTCACCGGATTTAAGTCCATTGGACTTTGTGTGGGGTGATCTAAAAAACAAATTGTATACAAGATCGTATGAAACTGCAGAGTAATTACGTCGAGCAGTTAAAGACGCACTAATTGTAATTACTCCAAACATGTTTCATATTTTTTTCCTTTTTGAAGATATGCACGGTTGAAAAGCACTTTGTACGGAGTTTTAAAAAATACGAAAATCCAATATGGCGCCCATAAGAAAAACAAAAGTTGAGTATGCTAGCGCAAAATCCAGTAGAACTACATTTTTTTAGAGACCAATTTTGAACTCCTTACTGACTGCTATCCCTGCCCTGAAAATTTTATGAATGTGTCTTTTATATATGTCTATTATGTTTTATATATATATATATATATATATATATATATATATATATATATATATATATATATATATATACATACTCGCATAGAATATGTTGCAACTCTATGAATTGTTTGTAAGGTAACATTATGTATTCTTGTGCAATGCTTCTTCGCTTTAAAAACTGCAATAGTCGGTTTTATGTTGTACCTATTAGTTATGGCTCCAGAGTTTATGGCTACACATATTTACTGCTTTTCTGAGGTATACGTTTGCATTTTTATGATTATGACATGAAAATTCCAGATTCCGGTATATTCCGGAAATTAAAAGATGAAAAGATAATAAGGATCAGAAGTCTGTTTTCTGTTTAACATTTGAATGGATAATGAGATAACTTCGCTGGAATAATGTTAGAAGCCAGTCTGCGACAGTCGTAGGAATATAGAAGCTTCTAAATTTACATATTTTTTTATACAGAATGTAATAAAAGTAGGTAATAAAAAAACACGTATTTTTAAGGAATTTTTAGAATACAGGTTTTACACCTTTTTATATTCACTCATAGTTCAGTTAATGTATTAATGTGTTTAAAGAAATTCATAAAAAATATATTGTATAAAACAGTTGGCTCTCTACGATACCTTCATTTATACTATTTTTGGATAAGGACTTTTTGGTGAGGATTTCATAATCATATATCCTTGGTTGCCGTATGACATGTAGCGATAATACATAGTATATACATATAGCATACACCTGCATACTATAGTATGTATAAAACACCTAGTGTTTTTTAAATCATCATTTTGTGGTGGTGGTGGTGATGGTGATGATCAGATTCCACAAATACATCTCATTCTGGCAAGGCAGTTGTGCTGAAATCTTCTTTTCCTCTTTATCTCCTGACCTCTCCTCAGTTTCTGTAATATCTCAAAATAAATTGTATTCATTTATTCCAGAATAATTATCATAATTATCATTTGAGTAAATCCTCGTCATCCTCACCGTTTTGAGCAATTCAAAGTCTGATAAATCGAATCTATATCTTCAAATTATTTCAAAATATTTCGTGAAAAATAAAGGTTAAATTTTACAAAATTGATTGGTACCTTCTCTCACATAATGATCTAGAGTACAAATCTTAATAAAAACCTAACCTACAATATGTTTTTGGAAAATTTGTGACTGTAACTATTAACATTACTATATTTAGAATATTTATTTTCAGCTCAGTGTAACAATCATGAAGTATAGAGGAAAAGTAGTTTGAACTCTATAAATTTAAAATGGTTGCAAATACCGAACAAAACGAACAAATGAAATTAATACAAATTTAGCCCACCCGTTCGCCCTGTTGTCTGTATAGGCTCATAAATTTCCTGATCTTAGTTGTTGTCAAAGTCATTCAGATTGTAGTTCACGACTGTAAAGAAACGTTAAATGTGAAAATGATGTGATAGAAACAAGTAAAAAAGTAGATGGATGATGGTGATCCAGACGACACCAGCACCGACAAAACAAATGAATAACACAATACCATCGCGTTTTATCAGTGTGTTTTTTATCATGCAAACCCTATTAAGTTCAGATTTTTTCTCTTTATCCTACATGATAAGCATTAGGTGTATTGAAAAAGTAAGTCATTCCGAAAACCTACGCTATTTACTCTTGGCTGTCATGCTGCAAGCATATAAACTTCAAATACCACTCGGAACTCCTCAAAGCGGTGAACTATATATTTGTAAGAATCTTGACATACTACAGACAACTTTCTTAATATTCATTTTAAGCCGTAAGTATATAAAAAAGAAAAGAGTGACAATTGAGATATCTAGAAGGGTAAGAAGACTGGAACCACTTCAATAATTAAAACATTCATATTATTATCCCGGACGTGTTAACAAAATAAAAAATAGTTTCGGCCAATGAACTGCATTTTCAGCAAGTTCAGTATTAATGCAACATAAATAAGAGATTTTATCGATGTATAACGACTATTACAAATAAATTAATTATAACACTTGCTTACAGTTCGTGCTGCATAAGGTTTGTTCCTGCAGGAGTCCAAAACTGTCAGTAACTGTCAGAAGCATGCGCATTACAAATCTAAGCGTTCCAACAACAGTCGAACGACAGTCCAGGATTTCTTGTCCTCTGTTCCAGCTTGAGTCAGGGCAGTTTGCTGATAGTTTGAAAAGTTCACTGATTCTTCGGAAACTCATAGTCCGGTGCATGCGCAATGCGCATTAACCAAAACCATTTACCAACTTTAACCTCAATTATTGTACGCTGTCTATTATTAATATTATAACTCAACAAACAATAATTATTTGTCAGAAACGGATGATATTCCTCCATAATTTATAGGTTAAAAAATTATTTGGTTATTGTTTATTGTACTCTTCTTCTTCTACTATTAAGTTCTCTAAAAATCCGGTATTCCAGCAAAAATCAGAAACTAATCTAAGATCAGACATGCGCAATTAATCACAATCCCTGACTGTCAGGGATTTATCAGAGATTCTATGCAGGAACAAACCTATTATTAATGTTTCACAATGACAACTATTGTTGTACTAGTAGTGGTGAGAAACACACCGTAGTGCCCTTCTTTGGGTTTTACCAACTATCCGTCTGATAATTATTGTCAAATTGACAGCAGATAACGACCTGCTTTGCAGGTGCCATTACAGCAGTGACCTCTATTGTCCTTAAGGAAGACAATCCTACTTATTTATTTAAAGAAGATGCCGAAAACAACTACTCCACGGCAATGTGCCCCGACTGGGATTACATTACATCGGCATCTCCATAGGAGTCGCCACATCGGAAAAGCAGGTCGTTATCTGTCTGTCAATTTGACAATAATTGTCAGACAGATAGTAGCAAAGACACAAAGAGGGCACTACGTTGTGTTTCTCACCACTATTAACATTCACGATGCCCATTAGGCAATCACGTCGCAACATCGTTCATCGAGTCCACAACCTATGGCACTCTGATGAGCGCAAAATAAGCGCGAAACCGGTCAGTGTCAGAAACCGGTAGGTGGTCTCGATGAACGATGTGGCGACTCCTATGGAGATCCGATGTAATGCAATGCCAGTCGGGGCACATTTCCCATGGAGTAGTTGTTTTCGGCATCTTCTAACACAAATATTATTATAGTCTTGATGAAAAAAATATCTCAGTTTTCAAGGATTTCTCTAATTTGCATATTTTATTTGATACCATGATACAACTACACTGATATGCCAATGCGCACGAGGGGGTGGCCTATCGATTGAGCGTGACGTCAGTTACGAGAAAAAATTATATAAAATACTTGTAAACAAAGATAACAAAATAAAATAAACGTTGATTATGGAATTATAATACGCGATTCATACAGGAAAACTAAAATAAAAGTTGATTAAATATCAATCTTTCTTATTTTTGGAATTTTCGCCATTTTTCCCTCACGAATGACGTCATGCGCAGAACAAACGAAATTTGGTCAAGTTATGAGCATATCAGTGTAGTTGTATCATGATTTCATACAGAAAATGGAATTTTCATCCTTCTGATATTAATTAGGCGGGTTAGAGAACGTAAAAATCATTATCTCTCTTCTAACACTTCCTAACTGTGATACAATATAAAGTTGTGGTATGCTGAAGTACTGCTGTAAACTTATATTAGTTTAACAGCGATTCTGTGAAGTTTCTAAACTGTAATGAAAATTGGGTGAAATTTAATTGGGAAACTTGCTTTATTAATATATTTCAGGCATTATACAGATACCAAATTATGTTTTCACCTCGCTACAATTAATATTGTTCAAGTATTAATAGAGATATTTCAAAATTGAATCTTTGGAAATAGTTTTGATTGGGCGCGCTCACGTAGGTACGAGTATCCATATCGTAATGTTTATAACTTATTTGTAGTGCTGCCGTATGATTGATTCATTGTAGTTTTTTTGGGATAACACCACCTGTAAAATATTAAAAAAAAAACGGGCAACTGGAATGCTGAAAGGGTTCAAAATAAAGATTGAAGGTACAGTATCAAGACAATCCTACCGTTCTCGATTGTTTGTGAAAGGATTGGTTTCCATGGAAAATTGGACAGGTCGATTTTTATTTGAAGGGGGCATAATCTGTCCGAGCATTTTCCATGGAAGCGAATGCTTTGACAGAAAACCGAAGTGAAACTTTTCGTTGACTCACTCTGTATATTTATTGTTATTGCATATTGTACAGTGATTTTTTGGGGCAAATATTTTACTTGCCTTGGTAGCTTGACGATCAGTATTTATTTTGAATACTTCTGGTGTCCTAATTTTTTTTATTATTATTATTTTACAGCTGATGTAATTCCAAATCAAACTACAATGAATTATCTATACAGTATCTAAATAAAAATTAAAATAATGAAATCAGGCTTCACCGAGCACAAATTATATTAAAATGTGAAATGAGAAACATTTGGACATGAATATTTATTTTATATTGGCTATATAAATTTCACACTATTTTCCTGGAAGTAGGTTATCAAATAGGGATCGATCACTAATTGATGACCAAAAAAAAAAAAAGATTTAATATTGCTTTATTAGAGATATATGAATATATCTAAAAGAGTAATTTCGGGGAATTTTTCTTTAACTTTGCATAGTAGCATAGTGTAGCCTGGTTATTTTATTATCATTTCATATTTCATATTTTGAAATAAACTTTAAAAGCTTCCCTTGATACTAACTTCTGTTTTATATTTGTTTTTATATTACACATGACGTATTCCCAGAAACATTTTTGAAAAATAAGTATTTGATTTTACCATCTTTTGTCTATTACTTTTAAGTTTTGTATTTATTATTTTCATTATTTGAAAGGTTATTTACTGTAAGATATTAAGATATTTATTTTCTCAAATTTTCTCTAAACATCCATAAGTTAAAATATCATTTCACAAAAAATTTAAACCCTTTAAAATAATATGAGGATATGCCCTCTTAATTCAGATTTAGTCATATATACTGAGCACAGGATGAGAATGTGTGGACTTCCAATTCTTTTCAGCAAAAAGATAAACGATCCCTCTCATTTCAGTCCCCTGTGGTTTAAAACCAGACAGGATAATTTCGAGTATTGCAATTTCATGAAACCCTTTGTGACTTATTAATCACAAAGGCGGACGGAAAATTGCATGCGGGTTAAAGCATTTTTATGATACTTTTACATTTTTATGCCTACATTTTAATTTATAAATAATGTGTAGGTATAAACAGAAGAAAAATGTGCTACCATGTTCAAAAATAAAATAGCAAAAAAACTGTAAAATACAGATTATATTAATATGTAGTTTAGAATACGAGTATTTAATAATATAAACTTATTTCATCAAAGATGGATCGCCTAAATTCACATATGAGTTGCTATGCCAGAGTAAAATGGCCATTAGAGTAATAGTGGGTCTCCTACCGGGAGACTGCAGGCTTAATAGGTATATATGTGTCTAATGAGACTGACAGAAGAAGCAATATGCAGATTATCTCAAGAATAAGATAGACAGCACACATGCTGTGCCATTGTGAGGGCCTAAAGCAATTAAAACTTGGGAAAGGAAAACCAAGGGCTATTAGCTACATGGTGAGGCCCTATCATGGTGAGGCTGTGGAGTCTAATTCAAAGGACAATAGGGTGGTCTAAATAGGATGAGAATGCCACAATAGAACTTTTAGGTCGCGATGGTCTGAGCCAGGTGGTTGGCTTCTATTGAAAATACAATCTAATCTAATACACTTATTTGGACAAATATTCTGTTTTTTCAAATCAGTGAACTTAATTAAAAAATAAGCGATGATTATAGAATATAAATAATTAGTACCATTACTTTTCCACTCTACCAAGTACCAATCTACTTTTAGTAGACTTAGTATTGTATTTTACAAATAATTTCAGTTACAATTGGTGTAACTGGTGTGTTAAGGCGAGTTTTCCTTAGAGTCGGTCTTACTCTCTTATGCTCTTAATTTTGTTTAGAGTAAATTTATGATTTCGTAGTGTTTTGGTTATTCATATGTTTACTTCTTCTTCTTCTTCTGTATTGTATATTTGTGACTGTTTTGGGGATTAAAACAATGTACAAATTTTCAAGAGAAAGTGCCTCTGTAGGTAATATATGAAACAACATTTGCTCTTGACATTGTTAATAGTTCATAATATAAATGTGTTAACACCTGATGTAGAAGTCCTTGGCTGGTATACTGTATGACACTATCTGGAATTTTTGGGTCATCGGTTATAAATGTCAACATTTTCATTTTGATATTAGAAAAAATATTAAATATAACAGTTGTAGAGACTACACGTTGAGAATGTTGATATTGAAATTTATACAGGATGCTCTAAAAAATATTATTTCATTTTTGGTTAGGTTGATTTCTCTCAAATAATTTGAAATAAAGTATGATGTGTCTAAAAGAAGCTGGAGTATTCAATTCATGGGGCCCGAACCAGTGTTCGGACTTCCTCCCAGTTATGTAGTGAGGTCTATTGAAAATTGGATTAGAAGGAGATCTGAGGAAGAATTTTTGAACGAGCCTGGGCTGCGACAAGCCAGGTTCTTAATTGAAAGGCCCTAGTCGAATACAACTCAATCAATTCCTTGTAAGTCGTAACAGCAGAAGGATTGTCACAGGACCAATAACAGGTCATGGACATTTCAACAAGCACCTTAATACTATTGGCCTTAGTACCACTAGAAGGTGCAGGTTCTGTGGACACGATGACGAGGACTCCATCCACATTCTCTGTACCTGATGACTCTTTACTTGTTTCTTTAATAACCGATTAACAAATCTAATTTACACAAATTCCTTTTATAACAGTAAAAACAACATATCTCGTATATCGTGTATATAAATGTTCTGTAATCATTTAACCCTTTAACAACATACCTCCGCTTCAACTGGTAATTACTTTCG
The DNA here is from genome assembly GCA_963924545.1 of Pogonocherus hispidulus. Lineage (NCBI taxonomy): Eukaryota > Metazoa > Arthropoda > Insecta > Coleoptera > Cerambycidae > Pogonocherus > Pogonocherus hispidulus. Next base: position 21,181,696 of record OZ004696.1, read on the forward strand.
TAAGTCTACAAAGAGATGTGATATAAACACCCATATGTTGGACCGGTTTTATGCTACAGGTCTTCAAAGGAGATTTAGTACTGAGTGACTTTACTCAACCCATCTCGTCTCTATTTACAAACGTTTCCGATCCACTTAAGGTGAATATTGTTAGCCACTCAATTTTACTGTGAAACGGAAAACTGGTGCTTTACTGGTTCCCTTATTTCAGATTTAATGCCGACATTTGTGTTTATTCCCCAAAGTCATGTATTATTAAAATGGTAAATTCGAATTTCATACCCCTTATTTGCCCTTCAAGGGTAAAAGATGTAACAAGGTTCATCTACATCTTTCGCTTGAATAGAACCAGTTGTGGAGATTGAATAAAATCTGACGTTTATTACCATAAAATTGATTAAAGCAAAGTAAACGTAATTGTGGCAAATAACAATTTCATAAAACATCATTCTATTTAATATTAAGGTTCATTTTCAATTCGGCAGTGTGTTACTCAGAACTCAGAACTCACTACGGTGATTAAATTTAGATCAGTCAGAAAGAAATTTGTTTTCATTTATTCTTTCAACTTTTATGTATGGTTTTTAGCAATTATTGTAATAAATTTATAATACGTTGTTTATTCTTAATGATGAATTCCTCGTCATTAGTACTTTTTGTAAACTCTCGTACTCCTAATTTTCCGAAAATAAAATGACAAATTTAATAAGATTATGTGTTCATTGAATTGGTTATTGTAGTTATAATTAGTACAACCGTGCTTGGGATTATTTGAAATGTATATTATTATTTTTTTTTTCAAATATTAAATAATTTATTTTTAAATTCAATCTTAATGAGTAGATAAACAATAGCAAACAACAAAACTGTTCGTGGTGCCGATATTTGTTGGAACTGCAATAGATCATTAAATTAAATTATGTAAATACATATGTTTCTCAATAAAAGCTTTCAGTTGTATACTAATTTACATCTAATAGTTTATTCAGTTTAATTATTAATACATATTTAATATTTATTTCAATATTGATATGTATACAGGGTGCTTCAAATTCGATGCAATACATGGGGATCTCGGAAACGGTAAGAGATACGAAGTCGGTTAAATGGAGGCAAAGTTGCGTATTCAGGGGGGCAATATAATGGTGAAAAGAGATCAAGGCTAACTTGATTAGTTTTCGAAATATTTTGAAAAAACCGAAAATTTCCATTTTCGTTTTTGTTTTTTTGCGGGCCTATTTGATGAGGTATTAAAAAATAAAGAGCACTTTTCTATAGCAACTTTTTGCCTTTTTTCGAATGGTGTTAGTGAATTTTCCGAAAAACGTTTCGTTTCCCGGAAACCAACATCAACTTAATTTTTTTAAATACGGACCTGGAATTTTTTTCAATTTTTTGGAAGAATTTTTGTAACTTGATAGAATGCCACCATAAAAGGAACCAGATTTAAACGTTTTGTCTAAGAAAAATCCATCATTAATAATTTCCCGTGGTCCTCTTAGATTTAGTTTTATCTAGGCAAACTTTTCTATGACAAACACATTTCAATGTTGTGTCGTGCACTATCGGTACTTAAAAATGACTTTCAGCAATCTAGAATTTTTTAATTTTATTTAAATTTCCTCATAATTCAGGAATTGTCCGCAACTACTTAAATGAAACATTTCCAAACTGATGGATTGGAAATCATGGTGCTGTAGAATGGCCAGCAAGAGGTCCTGATTTACCCCATTAGATTATTTCTTATGAGGACGAACTAAAAATGTTTTATATAAGAATCAATATAATAACATTGAGAATTTGAGAAATGTCACTATTCGTGTTCTGAATGCAATACCTGCAAGGGAAATCGAAAGATCTATTTAAAATTTAAAAAGACGAATACGCCTCTGCATGAATAATGGCGGAGGATTATTTCAACATCTGCTTTAGGGTTTTTATAGTTTTAACATATTTTGTTGTTTTATTCATTGTTTATTCAATTACATCAAACTTTATAGTTGTTAATTCGTTGTTTTATTATTAGCTTTTGTTTATTTATCGTAAATAAAAATGAAACGTCAAAAATATTATTCAATATCTAGAATTAACAAAAGTCGAAACAAAAATACTAATGATGGATTTTTCTTAGACAAAACGTTTAAATCTGGTTCCTTTTATGGTGGCATTCTATCAAGTTACAAAAATGATTCCAAAAAATTGAAAAAAAATTCCAGGTCCGTATTTAAAAAAATTAAGTTGATGTTGGTTTCCGGGAAACGAAACGTTTTGCGGAAAATTTGCTAACACCATTCGATAAAGGGCAAAAAGTTGCTATAGAAAAGTGCTCTTTATTTCTGAATACCTCATCAAATAGGCCCGCAAAAAAACAAAAACGAAAATCGAAATTTTCGGTTTTTTCAAAATATTTCGAAAACTAATCAAGTTAGCCTTGATCTCTTTTCACCATTATGTTGCCCCCCTGAATACGCAACTTTGCCTCCATTTAAGCGACTTCGTATCTCTTACCGTTTCTGAGATCCCAATGTATTGCATCGAATTTGAAGCACCCTGTATAGTTCAACTAAAGTATACCAAAACAAAAACACAAATCAAACACCATCAATTGGAATTTAATTAATTTCTCCCATTACTGTTCATTGCGCATTGGCTAATCTATAATTTGTTACCTCTTCACTTCATTGGTATACGCTAGCTAACCATGTCTCCTGGTTAACTTGAGCATATATTAATTTTTTATCTTTATTTTGTCGTTTGGCTGGAGCAGTCAACTGCGACAGTCAGTTTCTCAATCTCAGTCAGTCACCTTCTCCATCTCACTGTATGCTATTGGAATTTTCATCAAGTTTATTTCACAGATAAAACTAGAAGTGAGGCAAAAAGTATCAAATGATTATCGGAGTCAATCATAGCTTGACGACCAGTGATGACCTTGTGCTAGTGCTTCTGTAAGTGATGCCAAACTCAATCATACCCACTTACTTTGCCATTATTGTAAAATATTTAGATACAATTTCAGCGAAACAGCTGTTGCCTAACTGTAAAGGCTAACTGGTGCGTCCTGCTAGCTATGTTACACCCAGTAGCTGTGGTGAAGGTGGTGCTATTGAAATAGAGGCTAGTGCTTTGACGACAAGATGTAGCAGCTGACCGCTGTTGTCGAAAACTCTAGTGAATTACATCTTTAGATGTTTCATATAACTAATATGAGTTAAAGAATAGAATTGGTCCAGACGACATTTTTTAAGGACCTTTATGACCCGTCACTTTGAGGTAGGAATTTTTAGATCGAGGAAGGTAGAACATTTCATACTGATAATAGAACACCCGAAATATCTGTCCCAAGTAACTTACTATATTGTGTTTATAAGTATAGTCGTATATAACTTTACGGAATCTATTGAATTCGATCAAGAATTCATGTTACATGCGGTTGATCATCTTGTATATAAATTTATCTGAAAGATATACTTATTAAATTAAACTAAAAACATCACATAAATTAGAGTGCCCGGAAGGAAAAAAACGCACACAAACACTGCATACCCACCGACATTGCCAGTACTGGAGTTGGGAATCGAACCCAGACCATAATAATAGTCAGTTACACTGCTCAATGCTCATGCTCTAGCCCACGCGCTACCATGGTAGTTATTAGAGACTTATAAATACGAATACACTTTATGGGTGACTCGCTCTTAAGTGCATTCTCAAGCAAATAGGTGTACCTCACTGTACAATAAATTAAGATTTTTTTCTTTGGGTGTAAATCTACCTGTAGACCGAATAAAAAGTAATTGGATCACAAGACAAATCAGAGTCAGAGACTCGGAGAGAGTAGAGATCACAAGACTTAGTCAATAGTCACGAATGCATTACAGTTTTTTTGATCCTACTATAGTGTTTTCTCAGAGATGCAACTACTTTATTAGGTATTTTAAATAGAATCTTGTACTGGATTTCTCGCAGGAAAAATAGGTACTGAATCTGAATAAATACGGCAATTGGTAGGTTAAATTTGCATTTAATTTTGCTTTTGCTAATTAATACTGCGAACGAACGAATGTACACAAAGTTTCTTCCTTGTACGACCCTTGGCACTACATTCCGTTCGGTACGCTCTCGGTCATCTTCTTCACACTGACCAAAAATAACCACCATAAGGTCTTGTGGTGGTGGTGTGTGGTGGTTCTGCAATGTAAGATTTTAAATAACATGAAATATTTATACAGGCATCTTTATAATACATTTGTAATTATTGAAAAGTTCAAAACCAATTTTTAGTAGGTATATTTGGTTAATTAACGTATCTATAGCAAAAAAGTAAGAAAGTTCGATCACAATTAATTCATAAATGACATTTGTAAGAAATGTTTTTCTTTGTATATGTATATTTCTATATTAAATGTATACTTTTTTTTGCTGTAACTCAGGTATAAGATTGTTGCCTTCGTCACTTGCAAATTTTCGTTTAATTCACAGTAAGTAATTTACAAAATTAATGCAGTTTCTTTATTGAAAGCTTAAGTGCCCACCATTCTGAGGTCAATTTAATATAAAATTCAATAATAAGAAGTCTACGGTCTAATCCGTTTAAAACCACCCTTAATGTTGCCTCTTTTATATAAAATGTCTGTATACTTAAATTGATATTAATGTACCGTCTCGTCTAGAATACCGGGAATAAATTTATAAAGTTTTATTTCACTCAATACTCATAGTATAAACTGGTGGGAGATTTGTGATGGTACGTTGATGTTATCGACTGAGTTATACAAGTAGTGTCAGAGTATGTATGATTATCCTACAATAACTCATTTATATCAATATATTTACAGAAAGGAATATTTATTGCTGCTTGTATCCGCCTATCTGAAAATAGTATTTTAAATAATAAACGTTCAAGAGATTTATAATTGACAATTAAATATGTTTCCTTCCTACAAGAATTAATTCATAGTGTAAACAGACTTCTGTAAAATATATTTTCTTAATCTACAACTTCCTTTTAACAATCAACCATGCGTAATAGATTGACTAACATAATTATGTGAGTAAAATGCGACTAATAATAAGTGTAACGATACATTCTGAAATGGCTAGGTTTTTTTAGAAAATGGTAATCAACTCTTTCAGTTTTAAAACATAATTACGGACATAATGAAGCCAACAGTGGCAGGGTGCAGTAACGTCATACATGCTTCTAGATCTCGCATTCAAATATTTCCTTTAATATTCCTAATCTTATTCAGGGTTTCCTAAATAGCGTATATCACTTGAGATATTATTACCAACTCACTTTTTTTAAATGTGGATCTAGGGTTCTTTTTGTTTAAGAATAAAAATTTATTTGCTACTTAATCGTACCTATTACACGAATATTTTCCCTGATATCCCTGAAAATAAAAGCAATTTGGCAACGCGATATTTTTTGGAACGTATCTAAGGAGTCAAACACTTTTATTTAAAATAGTTCCCTATAGATAGAATATAGAAAAAAAATCCTGAGATATTTGTCCCTTAGACAATATAAAATCTACTTGTTTGTTATGCCTTACGATACATTCTTGGTGTAGTATAATTTTAATAAACTTGAATCCAGACGTGTGGTTGTATCGACATTATTTGTACATAAATTATTTAATAGTAGTACCAAGTGTACCAGATTATTAGAACAATTTAAATTAACAGTCCCACAATATTACAATAGAAATACAAATTTGTTGTTTAGTTTTAGGTCTCGTACAAATCTAGGGATAAATAGTCGTCTGTATACGTTAATAAAAATTGTAAACAGTTTAGAAAACTCTGATAGGATAGGTATTTCCTTTTTATTCTTTTGCCGCATTCAAGAAAAAAGCTGAAAATTATTTTTGTAACCTATAAGAGATCTGCTTTATAAATCCTTTTTTTGTGTTTTGTTGTATATTTTCTTTACTATAAAACAAAAATGTATCTGATTTTTATGTTTATATCTTTCACACACACTGAACAATTATTACTGTTTCATAGTTTAAAATTGTGATCTGTAATTGAATATATTCTGTAGGATACATATACAAAGTAAATAAATAAATAAATATCTAGATTTTCTAGATGGAAACAAATCCTTTGACATATAATCAAGGATGAAACTTGTTGTCACCTCACCTTGTATAAGACTGAAATTATATAAGAATGTTTTATATAAATTGAGTTCAGCAAAGATAATTGCAGTGCATGTTCTCACTAAATAGATTAGTTACCCCTGAGAACTGCATTTAATATTTATTACTTGTTTCAGTTCCTACTTAAAGAGGAAGAGAGAAAGAAGCTGATGTTTTAAGTGAAGCGCGAACCCTATCGTTATCGTCGTCATAAAAGGTAATTAAACAGGTCGATTAGCAATTTACTTAACGCTGATAGTTAAGCATATGGTGCTCTAAATAATGATAAATTTATCATTGTTTTCTGGTAGTATACACGACAACCGAATACGATCGTAAATACAAGTTTTTTACTCCATGTTTTAATTAAACAAAAGCATTATGTATTTTAAAATAATTTCTACTGCTAAAGTAAAGTGAAAGAGATGAAAACCACATGTTTAATCATGTAACGGTTTATAGATACAAAAGTAGTTAACAGGATCAATAATATTGCAAAAAGAAATATTTCTTCTTTCATTTATTTTTTAAATAACATACCTTAAGTATAGGCATGTACAGGGAGAATTAATTACATGTTACCAATTACGAGTTGAATATTTTATAAAAGCTGTTCTGAAATATTGTCCAAAATATTTCAGAATCATTTCCTGGAATATCCTGAAAACACGTAAATTACGTTCAACTCATGATAATTTCATAAAATTGGGTTTCTAAGCACTTTAATAAAATTAGAATAATTAAATCACGTTTTTTGAAAAGTCAACTTTATCCATATTGATTTTTCCCAATGTACGGTAAAATAGTTATTTTTGTTTTTTATAGTATATTTTGAATATTATTTATTGGCTTATTTAACTGTTTACATCTTTTTTTATATAGGAATCAAGCCAAAAAGTTAACTAAAGTTTACTAAAGCTAACTAAGGTTAACTAAGAGATAAATTATTAATGAAATTATCAAATATAATTGTTCAATAAAGTTTTATATTTCCTCGTTACCTATTATACTAGGTACGCAAAGGAAAGACCTTATAATTTTTAACCTTAACATAACCTTATTATTATGTTGCAAACAACTTTGCGTGCAACATGCACCGACCAATATTGAATTACAACGGCATATTTTCATATAATCTCAACTTATTGTCTTTAATACATTTTTCGTTTTGATAGTGTTATCTACATTTTTTAAATAACGAAATATAAGATAAATAATAGAAAATTTAAACAGTTATTTTAGTATGAAGTGCGTGAAATGAATGTTTTTTTAATGGGGCATTAACATCAATCAACTTCTGCGCCAAAAATTCGCTCGAATGTCCCATTAAACAGGAATTTCGTGGAGGAAATACAAACATTATTTTTTGTACAACTGTATTCGGTACAAAATTAATAGCATTATTAAATTTAAATAATATTTGTCACATCAGACCGCCAATTCCTTTCGTTACTATGGAAATGAATAATATTGGAAGTTACTGAATGTCAGGTTTAAATTTTCGTATGTTTTGCGTCAGAGGTACCTATTGCAGATAAAAATGTGAATTAATGTTAATGTTCCTGTTTTGTTAGTAAAAAATTGTAATAAGTCAAGTTTTACAATAGAATTTTTTGTTTTGTTGGGTACTTTTATGATTTTCTCTAAAGTCAAGACCAGAATTAAGCAAAGTGGAGTGACCGGAAAAAGAGTAGATCTGTATTGTCACATTTATTTCTAAAGTATTCTTATTTAAAACAGGAAACGTATTAATTACCTTATTTGCCCATTTTTTTTCTTGTCTTTAACGTCCCTTATCCCTATTGCACTTTATTAAAGCAAACAGAATGTTTAATTTGTCTTTTACTTAATAATATCAAGGCATTTCCGAATATGTGACAACTGCGAAAGTCGGAAAGTCGACAGCTGTTCATCCATATTCTTGCATTTACGCTTTTTTTTCCTCTGAGCTTTAACGACGTTGATTGGTCGAATCAGGAACCAACAAGCGACTGCGCTCGAGGTAGTAGGGAAACAGTAGCGTGATGTTGGGTTATTTCGCGCGCGTTTCTTAAAGGTAAAAATTTGTGGTAAAATTATCAGTGTATTTATTCTTTGTGTCAGTGTTTATACTTATTTATGTTAGTTAAAAAAGTGGAAGTGCATATACTAGAAGTATTCTATAGAATAGTATACGAGTATATATTAACTGAAATGTGCCCAATGGTAAAACAGAATACGCATGCCCATGCATCACCGCATTTTACCAGATCGGGGAGGTCATTCCACTTTGCTTAATTCTGGTCTTTACTGTAGGAGTAAAAAAATGAGATGGTTTTCTCATCTACAGCTACATAAAAATGTCAGGTTTTTCTTGACGGTTGTAGAAAAATGTATATACCTAAATGGTGTAAATCTTCCATGAAATTTTATATTCGACCAATATCATAGATATTTATTTCTTTGTTTGTTTTGGTTAATTGTATGTTATTATTCAATTTGCACATTTTTTCCATTACATTATTTCCAAACATTATTATTATAAACAAATAGGTTCTATGCAGCTCAAAATATATTCACCAATTTTCAGTTTTAGAGTAAACGAATTTTTATTTGGGGATCTGAATAATACGAAATTATAAATCACAAATGTTTTTTTCTTCTAAGACCTCTATTAGAGCTCTACATTCATTGTACGTCCACAGGAATTCCATAATATTATAGTGGTATAAAGGAGTTATATTAAGGAGTGGTATAAAGGATCATAATTGGCATAGATTTTTCACAACACAACTAAGCTAACTTGTAATCATTTTTTTTTCTTTAAAAATCATAAAATTCCAAAATTTTATTATATCTTTATTGAACACCCTCTGGAAGATAGAAAACTGAAAAACGAAATTTTACACGTTCTTTAGACGATTATATCGTCCACAGAACCACTTTATGATTATATGGAGAAGATTATCTGACAACTCTCTGGACGTGATTGATTTTATATAAAACAATATAGTTTAGTAGGAACGAAACTAAATTGAAATCAAATTTTTTGTTTGAAAAGTTGATGAAATTTTGACCCGTTCAGAATATATATAAAAAGTGGTAGCCGGAGGATAATGGAAAATAAAAAATAAAATATGGGAAATTAAACATTTCCCATCGGTAATAGCATTTATAAATCCTTCCATTTCGTTTTTAGTCGCTTAGTTGTGCCGTGTACTATTTACTATGTGATCTTTTTAGTAAACCATAACAATGACGTATGTTCTGGCGCGATATTTGTTAGATAAATATGTACAGTATCGTATAATATTGATTTTGATAAGATTAATGTTTGTATAAAACGAGCTTTAATTAAAAAGATAGTGAAATATTTCTGGATGTTACTTCAGTATTTATCAGGATTATGGCATTATCATCAACAATTATGGGTAAATATTATATTGATGACTATTATAAAGTTATATAGACATTTTCCGTCTGAAATATTATGTCAATATTAGAAAGTAGTCGTTGTATACCTACATTATTTACTTATTTCTGTTAGGGAGGCGTTCATAATGTAATAATAAACAATGTTTAAGTCTTTGTTTTCAGCGTTTCCTTTTTATTTGCATAACAAATCCATTTAATATTACATTTGCACGAGTCTATTACATTACATTACATTATTACATTCTTGTATTTAGTAATGTTGCCATCATCACTGTATCTTGACGTTCTGAAGTACTTACAATTTACTCTATAGGCATTTCCCACGTGACCTGCCTTGTACTTATAGGTATACAGATTTACTTCTACAATGTCTGCACTGAGGAAAAAATCTTGCTTAAAACCGATAATAAGCCTTAGTTTTTTGAAATTATAAGTTATTATTGGAAGAACATCTTTACTTGTACATCGTACAGGTAAATATGAATGTGAGTCTAATTCATAAGCATTGCATGTACTATATTGTGTAAATCATTATATTGTGTAATTTTTTTTTATTGATGCTTATCGATTAAATTATTATTATTATTATTATTATTATTAGTTTTCGCATATGTATTATATTTATTATAAGTAATTATTTTTCAAAAGTTCTTTGTACAGAGAATATACCAAGAATTGATAGAATTGTAAAAACTGTATAGATTGTCACAACTATTTTTTAAATATTTATGTTTTAAAATAATTATGGCATTATAAATGCCACATTTTTCTTTAAACAAACTGTAAATAAACAAAACTATCTGTATTGGGCCTCACAGAATCCACGATGGATACAGGAATCATATACTCAATCTCCAAGAATAGTGAAAGTTCGGGCAGGTATAGCCAGCAACAGAATTTTGGGCCCCTATTTTTTGATGAGAATGATGAGGGATGATGTATTTCAAAACACGGCATATTTAAAGTATATTTTGACCCCTTCGAACGTGCAAGAAAAATATTTTGCTAGATTTTTCAGGTTTTTCAGCTGATAGGTTAATGGGTGTAACTCACAACTATGGTAGTAAAGCGGATCTGTGTAAGACGATAGTATTGTATTGTATTGTAACTAAACAACAAAAGAATGATTCTTTCATTTCATTAATTTTATGGTGCATTATTTTTAGCAAGTCTCCCTGACTATTATAAATAGACCTACTTATAAATAAATTATAGGTCCATTATACAGGGTTATTCAGAACTAATCTCTAAAACTTTGAGGATATGTGCATCCTTAAATAAGAAATCGATATCACCAAAAAAATTTATAATAAAAGTCTTAGGATTTCCCGTAAACAATGTTTAAAGTTATACCATTATAAAGGACTACGTAGATGGGCAACTGTACTTCAACGACAATCTGATATGCCACATTCCTAAGAATGTGGTAAAAAAAAGTAAACACGTTTTTTGTACCTAGAACGCCTGGGAGAATAGACTTGGAGTGGGGATAATATCTCTATTGTCTATTCAGTCATCAGTCTACGTGTGTACTCTCTGTGTGCCGGTGTTTTATTTATAGTAGGAGTGTTAAACTGCAAAATTTTCAAAATGGCTCATGTGTACAGTAAAGCTGAGTTAATGGATTATCGACTACCAGTGGATTATCGACTACGAGTTAGGTTTTGTAAGTGGTTGCTGCGGGAAAATGCTGAAAATCCCCAATTTACTTAATAATTTGCGTTTACAAAATCAGCAACCAGGAGGAACATTCGGTTTAGTGCGGCAAAATTGGATAAGGGCGTGCCCAAAATGTGTACAAGTCGAGGAATATTATTTCGAACAGCTTTTGTAACAAGGCATATGCAAATTTTTTATAAATTTCATGTTTCTAATACCTAGTAATCAAGTAGCGCTACGTAGACACGTCACTTTGGTCATATCTATCTATCTTTAAGTTTATTTTAAAGTAAAAACGCTGCAAATCTTTTTTGCGCCGGGTGTCGGTATACTCTCAGAACTTCAGAAGTTTTTTTCGTGCTAGCCAGTTTGCATTGTCAGTCCCAAGATCACTCCATTACAGTGGACCAGTATCCAGCGGCGTGCAATGAAAAATTTTTAAATAGCTTTCAGAAGCCGCCAAAAATTTTTTTTTGCACTACCACATTTCTACGTGTATGTTGAACATCCCCAAATTTTATTATGGATAAGTTCTGAATAACACTGTATAGATATTATGTTATATTACTATAGATAAATATATTGTCAAGTAATCGTAAAATTTCGTTCTATCCAAATATGTACACGGGGTGTTCTATTCGAAAATAAAAAAAATATGCGATCACCAGTTAAAGCTGTTGTACAATTATTAAGTAATATATCTTTAAACATAGACGACCTTTCTGAAGAAACTTCATATGGGAAGCACAGATTGCTATAAATAAATACGTATGCCATAAACCCCTTTAATGATTTGATTATCGCCAGTCGATTGCATTACATCGACATCTCCATAGGAGTCGCCACATCGTTCATCGAGACCAACTACCAGACACTGACCGGTTTCGCGCTTATTTTCCGCTCATCAGAGTGCCAAAGGATTGTTTTCCTTAAAGACAATAGAGGTCCCTGCTGTAATGGCACCTGCGGAAAAGGAGGTCATTATCTGTGTGTCAATTTGACAATAATTGTCAGTCACATAGCAGCAAAAACCCAAATAGGCACTACGGTGTATTTTTCACCACTACTAACTGGTTAACCTTATTTTATCGTACTCTTTATTGAGTATAAGGATTATAAACCAAGCCTTCAATATCAAAGAATGCTTGGTCATACAGATTTCATAAATCAAGATCTCTATATCTGTATTTAGCTTCTAAACTATCCAAAAAAGTAAAAAAGCAAAATTCACTCCTATATTTTCCAAATATTACCATAAGATTAATCCATTTTTATGTTGCTTTCATTTTACCCTGTAAATGTGGAATATACATACCCATGAATCTTAAATATATTTTTGAAGGGATATATAGAAAAAATTAAATATGTACATTTTTAGAGCTACTGTTTACACTAGCAGTTGATTGTATCAACGTTAGAATATCGTTTGTCTTTTAAAACAATTTAGTTAATGTTATTGCTAGTGCTTCCAATAGAATCTGCTGATTTACTGGAACTACGATAGATGAAACCTTGACATGACACTCTCAGTTCGATGTGAATGGCAGCCAATACAAACAATTTCGAAGGGATATTCCCTGGCGTTGTTTTTATTGGACAGGGCTTGTTCAATTACAGACATTAGTAGAAATTAGTAGACGTCCTTGTATACCCCCGTATTATGCGCGCCCAGATTCTTTTGGAATATTCAAAGAATAATTATTTTCGAATAAAAGAATCTTCTGCCTTAAAATAAATTATAAATGCAACTTTATTATCAATCACATATATACAAGAGATCTGAAGAATAACTGTAACATAAAATATTATCTCTGTTATATAATATCCCTGTTCTGTCCAGGACAATCCAGAAATACGGGCTGTGTCGAGCCATCCCGCATTTACATTAGTTATCTCGCCCTCCAATCGCATTTCAGTAAGTTCCTAATTTTTATTAATATAATTATGCAAACGTCATGTGAACCTTGGGTATTAAAGCTTTAAAAAGTTACTTTTAAGATCAATGTTGTGTAAAAATGTTAGTTAAAAATCCAAAAATGAACAACAAAAGATATATTGAAATAAAAAGAACTTCAAGCTCCCCACATTTTGCTGGAACTATGTTCAAAAACTGTTTCTTTTCCACTGCAAAAGTATTTCATAAGAAAGAATCATCAAAGTATCTAGTTGGAATACATTTTAAGATATCGACGAACTGCCAGCTTATTAGCTTTCCTAGAATGCATCATCCTAGTTATATAAATTTAGAATATTTAAGATGTCATTACCAACAGAGAACGCTACTCACTTATGCTTTTGATCTTCGTGCTACTCAATCGTCCCACTTCCTCAGTCAAATTGTGAATTGAATTTTTATATCATGATATTAAGAAAACTTATATAATAAATTTCAAGATTTATATGATATCAAGAAAATTTGCACATGTTTCAAAGGGTAATGCAAAAGTAACGTACATGCAAATCTTGTTTGCATTACATACCAGATAATGAAATAATATTATACCGAGAGTTCCACATAAAAGCTCTCAGCCTCGTATCTCGGCAACGGAATGATATATTTTGATTTTGAAAAAAACAGATGATAGAGCTCATCTATGGCTTCGTCACGGAGTTCAACTTGATTTTTTTTTCAGAGCAAATTGGAGATGGTGCTGAAGTCGAAAGAAATTTTTTATTTTTCATTGGCAGGAACTTTGTAACAAGGTTTAGTTTATCCGATACTTTATTCAATTCTAAACAATTTTTGTCAAATGACTATTTTTCAAAAACTTAATAATTTCAGAGATATTGGGCTCTTCAGTTGGTGAGGCCCAAACTCAAGCGTATTTTAGAGTTTCGAATTAGTACCTTATACAATGAAACAATAATTATCCAAGTCAATTTAATAGCTCTTTCTAAGGAATAGTGAAATAATATGTATTTCTGTAAGATATGGCAAGAGTTTTTTAAGCAAGAGTTTTATGGGTTTAGCGATCCAGACACTAAACGCTGAGCCACCGGCTCACTCTCCTAATGCTAAAGAACAGACAGTACTTATATAAATAAAAATCGACTTGTTTCTGTAGTGAACTTTTTATTATTTTAGACATTCATTATCACCTAGAACCTCATGTACATTTTATATATAAAAACATTATAACTATATCTCATGATATAAGGGTAATAACCCCAACATGGCATGTGACTTTCGTCTGAAATAGAAATAATAATATAAATAATAATAGAAATAATAATAATATAAAATAAAAACAAAATGCCAAAAATATGTTGATTTGTGTTTATAAACCTTATATTATCCATTATATTCTGCTAATACTGTTAAATAAAGTAAACGAAGACATATTAAAAAATATATATTTTTCCTTAAAAAACACATCACACCAAATCAATGAAGAACTAATAGACTTACCCTTAATGAAAGTAATATTGTTACCCAAAACACTATGTTGATTAAACTAAATCCATGAAGTATACAGACCTTGAATTATCTTCTAATTTTTAATGACTAATTATTGTTGCAATGTATTTGTAATTATGGCTCAATATTCTAGAAAACTTTTAAACCATAAAAATTCCAGTTTGACTTTACTTAAAATTAAATCCACACTGGATTTTCCCACCCATTTCAATTTAACCTAACATTTACCTTGAGCTTTCCCGATCAGCACTCTGCATTGCTAGGATTTCGTTTGTTACTGTTCGTTTGTCATGCCGACGTTTTCTACTACTAAAGATTTTAACAAACAACACCATAATTTTAAGCGTGGAACTGTTCTCTGGTAAAGCCAGACCTTTATTTCAATATATTTACTAATCGGATAATTTAATTCGGATTCGAATTCGGATATAATCGGATAGTATATTTTTTACCAAAATATAATGGTTAATAATTTGTGTTGATATGCCAATCTGGCATTGTTAAATTTGGAGGTTATATTATTTTCTATATATAATAATAATATAATAATAATATCTCTATCCCTCATTCTAATCACAAGGATTAGCCCGAAAGTCTGAGACTTGTGTGGGAGAGGGGTGGCATATTATTATTTCACGGGCCGTATTTGCGCCTCATGAACGACTTACATTGGTAGGCCCTAACCACCATTCAGTGCTGGAATGAGGGAAACCTGGAAAACCTCATTAGTTAAGGGGACAAGTCAAACATCAACTGATTTTAATCTCTCACATTAACACCAAGTTGACATTCTTCCCATCCGAGGACATCGCCAGGATGGTTGCCAAGCCATCCCTGCGAATAAGCCTTGATCTACGAGTAAACAATTTAATTGTTTGGTGGAATGGGAATTAGAACCCACGACCTCTGGGTTGAGCGATCGAGACGCTAAGCCTTGAGCCACGGGCTCGCCCATATTGTTTGATATTTCAAGAATTTTGTAATTTCCGATCATTATTTGTATGGGGATTTTTTTAGATTAGTAATTTTACATCTGAAGATGGTTTATAACAAAGACATGTCGGGTTTGCCTTGTGTAATATTTATATAGGTATGTAGAAATTAAAGAATTCACTTTACCTGTTTTCACTTTATATTTATAAATTTATGTAACAGATACCTATATCGAATTTTCTGTCCACTGTGAAGCCATTTTTAAATAATACATGCAGACATGCATAGTTGTTACCTGGATACTTTGGAAACTTTTCTATCCTATTTCCATAAATATACACATGTAGGATGGTTTCTTTAGAATAAACACCTATGTGAATGTGAATATTATTGTAACGTATGTTTCATTTTGCACAAGTTGTTCCAAGCCTTTGTTTATAGAATCATTTGTGACTATTAATGTCATAGAAGAACTTGTCACATGTTTTCGTTTAAATTTGCATATACACGACCTACGAGCTGTTTTGAGTTATATGCTGTAATTGGTTACCATATATACTTATTTTTAACAATCCAGCCTTTCACATTGTCTACACAAACAATCATCTGTATGCAGAGTATGTAGTTCTCGGCACTAAAAATGCATTTTCTTACTCGGTATGCATATTTTGTAGGAAGGAAGTTTAATATTCCAATCACAAGGAGCGTGCATTTAAGCTCCGTGAATGTTGTCCCTCAGTTTTCGCACAGATGGTGCCGTTGGCTTGACGTATCCTAAATTGCTTACAAATTATCTGTAAGGCTTTGTATAATAATAAAACAGCACTTTACTAGTTGAAGGTACACTAAAGCCTAATTCATATTAGAGATAGGCTCAGGATGTTCGTACTTTAATCAAATTTAAATTGATTATTGATTTCTAATAATATTAAAAAGTGCTTGTAATGAATGGCTCACTCATGTAACATCCAGTAATATTTAATTCTAGAACATGACTTAAATGTAATACACATAGTATATAAAGTATGCTTTTAGGCAGATTTGAATTATTTATTTTTACAAAATGATAATTAACTGGGTTTTGAACTGAACATTCTAAGCTAATATATTTGGCGTTACAAATGACTCCTATTGCATGAGGACAAATGGCAGAGCGACATAGCCGTTATATTATCAATATGAAGCAACGTGTTTCATGGTTAGTACTTGGATGAATGGACCTTCTGATGGTCTGAACGTCGGTGAATGCACAGAAGCTATAGAAACTTAGATCCCTACACTATAACAAATTGGGGTTAAGCAAAATTTCGAGGTTAGAGTTGGTCAGTGACTGGGCTTAGTTGCGAAAATAGGCTGAAGTTAAATAACATAAATGTTTTTTGTTTTTCTTATTAACAGGTACCTTCGAATAAAAATATCCACAAAAAATTGTTATGTATTAGACATATCCAGTGAAATTTTACGTTTGATCACAGCTAATGCTAATAAGTTTTACGTATTTTATTATAACAATACAACATACACATTGTTTTTACACTTCTACCTATAGCTACTGAAATGGATATATTTTGATATATTCCATATATTTAATTGTTCGGGAGGGATGGCTTTTACATAACATATTAAATTTTTTAAGTGACACGCTTTGTTAACTTTAAAATCGAGAAAAACCCCAGCAAATCGAGAAAAATGAATTTATTTCGCAATATCCCGGCTCCTATGGCACTGTCATTTTTTATGTTTTCATCACGTGAAACAGGGAAAACTTTTACATGACATATTAAATTTTTGAGGTGACATAACTCATTGTTAATTTTAAAATCGAGAAAAACTTCAACAACGATCCGAAAAATCAATTTATTTTGCAATATCTCGGCTCCTACAGCACTGTGGTTTTTTATGTTACCTTCGCGTGAAAGAGGGAAGACTTTTACATAACATACTAAATTTTTTAATTGACACAACTCTTTATTAATTTTAAAATCGAGAAAATTGCCATCAATTGTCCGAAAAATTTATTTATTTCGCAATATCCTGACTTCTACGGCACTGTAGTTATTTATGTCACCATGATATGAAAGAAAATTGATTTCTTTTTCAATATACATTATATTTAAAAAAAAACTGATTTGCTTCGACACGAATTTAATTTTTGTGACCACTGGCGAAAATGGACTACGTACGGCAGAAACGTTGCTAAGTTCACACAGGCATATTATTTGGCAACTACAAATTTGTTCTTTCTTATATTGATAGAGCCACCGTATGCATTAAATTATCCAAAAATATACCTCAAAGTGATCATTCAAAACTTTGGTAAAAGCATTTTGTCCTTTTTTTATTTAGTATCATATATATATATACAATATACAATAACTAAAATGAAGAGAGTAACCGTATATTATATTATCGATCACCTGTCAATCGTAACATATCTATCACTTGTCTTTCCCGAGGCAAACTACAACATGATATTAATTACGGCGTATTTACATATTCATTTATAACTACCCTATTTGTAAAGCTGATCCATATTTGCTCATTGCATATGGATGGGTACACAATATATAGGTATATTAGTTAGACTTATTATAATTACCGCTTAATTAATTGACATATTATATGGTTACGCAGATTCATGCAACAATGACGTGCACATTTGTCTAGGCCATTGGTCTAGGATTATGCTCACAGTAATGTGAGCATAATCTGGCCTTTGGAGGCATGAACAATTTAATTCATGTTAGGAATTAGGTACTTATAGGTTATTATTAATTAAAGTACTTCAGGTACTAAAGTGTTTAAATTATTTTATAGCATGCAAACGATGGTTACTATCAAATAATACGTTACTGAAGAATAACATTATTGGAGAAAACTCAAATCAACTGAACTCAATACTCAATAGCCAAAGACATTTTTTTTCTATTTATTTATTTATATATAATAGTAACAAACTAGTAGGGATATGACCAACACTAACACGATGCAAGTGTAGATAGACCATTGTAGGTAATATATAGGGTGACTCATGATTCCTAACTGACTCGTGACACCTAAGGTATTAACTGAAGTGGGATAATACCTCCAAAACCACTACGTTTGTAGCTGGACCGTACTTCTGACTGGCTGACTATGGCACACATGCTTTTTGAATAAATGTCTTTACAATTCACGCTCATATTCAATGCAAGTTGTAGTTTACAATGTATGAGGTAATGTTACAATGTACGTATAAATGTTTAAAGAAGATATTAAGATATTTCTATAATTTAAATTGACAAATATATATTTTGTACCGATGAAATAAATTTCACAATCATACTAAGTTTCTAAACAAAATTAAACTGGGAAATCGAATCTGCAGTGTCTAAAGAAACAACTACATTCTAATTTAATTTTGGTCTTAACCAAAAGTGAGATAATCTATAAATTGTATAGTACAAGTTCTGTATATTTCTGGTCTGGATTTGAAAGTATTATTGATATACTTATATTATAACTCATATGTCAGATATACTTCTCATATTCATATCCTGAATAATAAAACCAGGAAATCAAGTGAACACCTTAACTAAATCAACTTTATCTTCTGTCCCCTTCTCCTCCTCCTGAGTAATGAAGCATTAATAACATCGTGAACTCAATGAAATACTTCTCTATTTGATTCAAAATAAAATTGTAAATATTTTCGGGAATACGCTGCAATAGATAGTCTACGATTAACCACATTATAAGCTGTCCTGTTCAAATTAACAAATTAATCTTAGCGGAGTATGAATTATACGTACTTATATGAAAAATATGTATATAATACATAGAATACAATAAAATACAGCATATATAACTATTATGAAACAGTCCGAACGGATCACGAAGTAGAACTCTAATGTTTTATCGACCGATGATTTCACCAATCATTTTTCACTAGTCAGATCATCAATCCTGGTAAATTGATCGTCAACAGAAACCTGATGTGGTTGTTCTATGTAAAAATGCTGATAATAGTTTAATATTTTATTAACTACTGTAAGGCACTAATGTTACAGTATTTATTTCTTGTTTCAATTTATATAACAATTGTCAAAGATGTTACGTTTGCCTTGTGCTTGAAATACATTGGATGGGAGAAAAATAAAGAGAATAAGAGAGAGGGATAGAGGGTGGGGGAGAGGGAGGAAGAGAGAGTGGGAGGGAGAGAGAGGGAACTACGGTGTGTTTCGCACCACTACTAACATCGTATATATAGTTATTATATCAGCGATGAAATAAATTATATACACCCAAACGAATCTAAATCCAATTGAGTATCACCGTCCTAGTTCAGAAATTATCATTAAAATATAATCAAGATGGTGCTGGATCGTATCGAGGATTAGGCGTCTCCAGCAATTCCATCAGGACATGTCTGATTAGATTATCCAGCAAGTCATGATGTAATTCTGTAAATATAGATTTATACCTATCCAATATACTACCTCAATACACAATTTCTCTTGTCAAAGCGGGAAAACGATTTTATTGATATGCAATTTTCATAGCTGGATGAAGATGGATGAAGAAACTGCTCAAATGCGTTATATTAAATCTTTCTGGAATCTTTCTATTATTTTTATGCGTTCTGTACTGAATAAAGATTATATCTAACTTTGAAAGCCATAAAAACCATTGCTTATTAATTAGTATTGAAATTAAAATATACCTATAATATTAATCACACTTTTAATAGTAGACCACCAATCAACAAAGAACATTGCAAAAAGTCAAATAATTAATTAACATAATTCTTGCTCTTTCAATTTGACTAAATTATATTTAAAATAATAATACACAATCACAGCCTGGGGTTTTAAATATTGATTCGATTGGAAACTAAATACTAGATTAATACTGAAAAATGTTGAAATTTATGAAATTTAAAAGACTTACGAGGTGGGAAATCTACCACAATTATAATTATTAATTACAGTGGATAAAGGTGTGGCGTGGGTAATAATATTAGTAGCTATATTTGTAACGTGATATAACGGTAATCGCTGCAGGAGTTACACATATTAATATCAAACTAAATTAATGTAATATAAAAGGTATTTTTATAAGCATATTATGTATATACATATACATAATATGCTTGTAATTTCACCGGATAAACGCAAGTATATGTTTGATTGCCAGTACTTTCAAAGATGAGTTTAGAAGTTATACCTATACATAGGAATAAAAAATATTATAACGGATAAAATGCGTTGTTGATAAAATGTTTCTTTCTATTTTCTGTATTACTGCAAAAATACAGATAAATACATAGACAAAGATTATTGGCATATGTCAATCAATTCATGCAATACTAATTATTGTTAGATTACGACAAATAGCTAGGTATTAACAATTACTAATACTTTGTTAAAAGGAGCTCCCCAATTGAATTAGATTACTGTGACCTAAAAGCTCCTTTATGGTGAGCCTGTATTTCCCTTTCCCACCTTATACCTTGTCTTTTGAATTGAATTTTACTTTACATCCTTGATAGGGACTCTTCGTTATAGCCGTTATAAACATTTGTTCATAATATCTAATAATAATAGTAATAATATAATCCATACTAATCTATAACGGGGAAAACGCTCGGACCCATAAATTTTTATTTTTAGTGGCACATTAGCTTAAAATAGCTACTTTTTATGTATACAGGGAGACTCAAAAAAGATATCACGTGCCTCATCGGTTTTTTTAATTGAAATCCTGATTTTTTATTTCATTTTTGGATTCTATGTAAAATTCTGATCACAATCCATGTATTAAAATACCTTATTTATGAGTAAGTCAAACGTTACATATTAATGGTTAAACATAGGTAATCAATTTAACTCAATTCGTTATCATTAATAAAAGTTTTACCTGTTCGCTTTGTTAATATATATCATTTACCTTGAATCACTGTCAAAAAGTTATATAAACATTATTTGTTTCTGTTTTATTAAAAGTGATTTTGTAAGTTTCAAAAAATAATATATGTATGTAAATGAAAGAGAACAGATAGAAATACTAATGATGATTGACTATGGAGATAAAATGTGTACCCATTTAAAAGTTTAACAATACGCACAAACAGAACGCCTATATTATCTTAATCCACTATAAATGAGATTGAATAAATAAAGGGATTTGTGGTATGTGAGAGGCAATTATGTGTAGTTGAATGTGCTAATATCCGTTCCAGAGGACAACTATAATTACTATAGTTGCACTATTGATGGCGAATTAGAGAGTCGCAGTATTGATGGAGAGAACCAAATTGGTTAAATAAGAGAAGTTTATTCTTTGAAGCACAGCACATTGACTCAAGAAACATCTATAATTTTTAAAAACGATTTAATACTCACGTTTGTACTATAATCAAATTCAGAAGATTCGAATATGTATTACTAATAAATACCTTATGGTACAGAGACATCAACAGAACAGAGCACCAGGTGATTATATTCGCCCGGTGTGTGAATATTTAGAGACAGTTTTTCCTGGGTTGTAGATTGATGCACGGGGTACAAGATAATGACCGACCATTGATCTTCCGACTTGATTCCGTTTGATTATTTTCTGTGGGGTTACGTAAAATCTAAAACGTATATCAACATACCTAACAATACTGGCGACCTTGAATCCCGAATAAGACAAAAAATTAGATTAATAGAACCTCAAATAATTATATTTTAGACAAAGTATGAACAAATTAATCAGCTCTAAAATTGAATAAATAAAACAACATACACGAAAAATTGTCAAATAAAATTATTGATTACCCGCCTTATTACATTACACTACACTGTAGCATTTTTAAAAAACTATGTCATAAGACAGTTATCAGTTATATTATGTTCATTATAAAATGATTAATAATATTTCATTGTTTTAAAATTATTATCACATTTATAAGGAAATACCCTGTAGACTTGTATTGATTGCAAAGGGGAATTCGGCTTAGCATATTAATGGGCATAGCGATATTCAAAATTATGGCTCATATCAGTGGGTCAATTAGGTCTCTTTGTGTCATTACCTGTTACAGTAAACATTAATTTTAATTAGCACAATTCTAGCAGCTTCCTGTGCATTACGCTGTTCGGTGCTATTAAACGACGATATATGTTTCTACAAGGCATGAATTTAGAATGAAAAGTAATTAGTCCTTTTATATACAACCTATATATACCTTAAGGGAGAAAAAGACTACGTGCACAAAAAATAAATTAGCCAATAAAGGTAATTAAGTAGATAGTAGAATAACCTACCTTTTTTAGCTTATTTTCTGGGAAAGTATTACAAAATTTAATTTAATTTAAGTAATAATAGTTACATTGTATATGGCAAATTCGTTACTCCATTATTAATGTAGCAAAAAATAAATGATCATATTACAGGGTGTGTGAAAGGTCTAGGGACAAATGGACTCTTTTCAGATTTCGAATGGGAATCCGTAGTATAACTAAGGAACGATATCATAATCAGTTTATTCTCTGGTTAATGTTAACCACCATAATACCATCCAATGAAATGGCAGGTATTTATGGTTTCAAGAAAAGTAAAAGTTAAATTGATATTATAACACAACCGAGCATAAGAGGTAATGGGATGGGGACACTATTTTTTCTCGAATACATATTTTTGTACGGTGCTATGTAGTTGTCGCAGATTATAAAAAATCTATTGACGCCGCCATTGACAGGGGCGGACCTATCCTAATTTTAAATGTGCGGGGTTATCCTTAGCCGTGAAGTATTTGAAATATTGAATATATTGCCAGATGTCCTGAATATACTTTATTCGTTCATATATAAAAACTATATAAGTAAACATTTTCTCCATAGCAGTATATACTCTGAAATATAATGAACTATAAAAATAAATTAAGTATAAGGATTTTATTCGTTAGGTTATAAGACAAATGAATAATCAAATTAAGACAATAAATACATAGTTACCAATAATAATACATTTAGTAACCAATATAAAAGAACTTTCATAAAAACCACAGAAAACATAATGTTAAACTAAAATTAAAAACAACTTTAAAACCATAAAATGTTTAACTGCCAAACCAAATATGGTAGACGCTAAAATAAAATGATGTTCATAATTAAATCAAAAAGACACAAAAGGTATTTAAAATTAAATTTAATAATTTACTACTCAAACCGAATAATGACGAGACTTTGAGTAAAGTGATTTACTTTTTTTATGAAAATATTTAGGCGACCATACATTTTATTTTTGCACAAATGCATTATTTTGCGTATCATGTTCTGGGTAGGTGCAATGAACCCAGAATGACCGCCTTCTGCATTGTTCCGACTAGAACATCTGCCGAATTTCGGCATGCCAGTATGATCTTCAATTCCGAAAGGAGTGTATCTTTTTCTCCACCGAGGGCTCCTATAATCAGTACCACAAGCTTCACAGTATGTTCTGAATGGAGTAGGCGGAGTTCGAAGAGAATGTTCGAACATTATATCAATATTTCGTCCGTTTTTCCTCCTCTTTGTTAGTAAGACAATGTTAGTCTCGGCAGGAGCCGAGAACTCGATAACAAACATTGTCTTGAGCTAGTGGTCGAGGAGGACCACATCAGGCTTATTAGCTCGAATCTGCCTGAGAGTGGGAAATGAGTAGTTCCAATAAATTTGGCACTTCTGATTCCCCACAATGGACTCAATATGCCCCGGAACGTATGGCAGCACTGGTGTTTCGTCTACCTTGTACGAGTGCCGTAGAAAGTAGTAAAGCACTTGTAAAGCCGCATTATGTCTATAGATATACAAGGATCTAGAGATACCCCCGTGACATCGATGCCGAAGCTGCGCGCATGGCAAATGTGACTAGAGTAAGTTACTCATCGCTATGTATTGGTTGTTGGTATACCTACCGGGATACCGGTAACCGGTAATGTCCATAACCTGTCTCTTTCACTTATTCGTTTAAATACGTATAAATTTTGAATTGAACATTGACGAGCATAATAATTGTCACACGATATTTACCTGTCTGGTGTTTTTATTTTATTGGTGTCATTGTGTAAACTAAATTCGGTAACAGACAATAATAATGACAATACTATTAATTGTTATTAAGAGCATGAATACAATATTCAAAACAATCACACTTGCCATGCGCGCAGCTTCGGCATCGAAGTCGCAAGGGTATCCCTAGATCCTTGTTATAGACATAGGCCGAGACTGCCTATACCTGACAAGCCGAAAGCAGATGCATAATTGTCTCCGGCGCCCTATGGTAGGTCCTACAGTTGACATCAGGGACCTCCATACCCATGACACGGCTTCGATAGACGAGGGTGTTAAATACACCATCCTGGCAAGCCCTTATGAATCCCTCGGTCTCCCACTTAAGCCCCTCTGATCTTTTTAAGGTCAGCAGAGCTTAAGCCATGGTCTGCAAGGTTCTTATAGAAGACAACGTGCAATAGCTTATCCTTATGCAGTTGTAGAACATTGCGGCCTTCTGCAGCTTTAACTTGGGCTTTCAACTGAACGGGTCCCAACTCGGTGACAGAGTCTGGGTTTCTCTGTTCAGCGTCGAAGATGCGTATTATATTGATTATTATACAGTGCGAACGTTTAGAATGGAAACCGTAAATGAAATGCGCCCTGTAGATTTTTAGCAAAAACGCTCGGACACGTCAATTCTTAAATTCAATTGCGCTTCTTTTGATATCATTGTTTTGGATATGACGTCATTAGGTAATCTCTGTGACGTCATCATGATATTTTTTCAAATGGGAATGTCCAGTTCTTTCATTAAATTTAAATAGACAAAATATTCCTGAAAATGGCAATATAGGATACTATGGCCTTAAAGTGGATAGTTTTTGAGATAAAGGGCATTGAAGTTTGAAAAAAGAAAAAGTAGGCTATAGTAAAAAAAAACTGTTTATCACAACATAACTAACAAATGGATAATAAACGCAATGAAAACTAGTTAAATAAGGGGCTCGAACTGTAATCCTTGTGCTTTTTGACAATAGGCAAGCCTCTGTTGGAATTCTTGTAATACTTTACTGATTGTGTGTGGCTGTATAGCTCTAATTTCATCTCGAATTTTTGTTTTTAATTCCCGTGGTTTATTATTATACACTTTAGACTTAAGATAACCCCACAAAAAGAAATCAAGGGGTGTGAGGTCAGGGGCCGAGCTGGCCATTCAATAAAACCTCTTCTGCCTATCCAATGATTAGGAAATACTTCATTTGAGTAGTTTCGAACATTTACGGCATAATGTGGAGGTGCTCCGTCTTGTTGATACCATACAAAGTCATTGGGAATGTTCGGATCATTGTCATCTGGAAATAGTGCTGCTAACTCCGGAATAATTTACTGTTAAAGTTCATACCATTTTTAATTATCACAAAAAAATATTAAAGAATAACCGACTGTGACAATTAGTTTTAAATAATTTGCGGAACTGTCACTATCAGGATCAAATAATTGAAATTTTCTTTTGACTAGCCTACTTGTTCTTTTTTTCAAACTTCAAAGCCCTTTTTCTCAAAAACTATCCACTTTAAGGCCATAGTGTCCTATATTGCCATTTTCAGGAATATTTTCTCTATTTAAATTTAATGAAAGAACTGGACATTCCCATTTGAAAAAATATCATGATGACGTCACAGAGATTACCTAATGACGTCATATCCAAAACAATGGTATCAAAAGAAGCGCAATTCAATTTAAGAATTGAGGTTTCCGAGCGTTTTTGCGAAAAATCTACAGGGCGCATTTCATTTACGGTTTCCATTCTAAACGTTCGCACTGTATAATAATAATTATTATAATAATAATAATTATTATTATTATTTTAAAATTAGATAAATTAAATAATTTAATTTTAATATAATATTTAATTATAATAAAATTTAATTTAATAAATTAAATTTTAACATTAGATAAAGCAAGAACAATTAAAACTGTCATAAAATATTGCATATTTCGTAATAGATCTGATTTTAGAACTGAAAGAAAAGATACATTTTATACCATATATTTTAAAATTTCATCTTAAAATATAAAATCATTTAGAAATCAATTTGAAATGTTTCTGTTATTCAATGTATTTCACAACAGGGACTCTGCCTTTAACAGAAAGCTATAATATCTGTAGAAATAAAAAATATATTACAGTATTTATGTCCCAAACGTGGAGCTGCTCATGATTGTAAGGTTCATCTACCCTCAGCATTCGCTCTGTAACTAGTATTGAAAAGTTTTAAGTGTCGGTTTACTCTTACGCTCGATTTCACGTTTCCCTTATCGTTTTCCCGCAAGCCTCGTGTATAACATTATGCTGATATTCACAGGTGGGAGCACTCCAGTATTATTTTGTAAAATTGGGAAATATACAGCATTTTTATTACTGTATATATGCCGTTAAAACCTAAATGTCATTGCCCTCACGGTTGGTGGTATTAAAGGATATAGAATTTTTTTTTTTTTTTTCATAAGAAACGTTTTCCTTATTATTACTTTTCCTTTGATATAACAAATGGAAATGTATATTAATCTCTACGATACAAAATATACTGCTTATTTATTAAAAAACGGTAAAAAACGTTCTTTAAAACAATTTTTCTTTACCAACATTTTACCGCAGAAATATAGCTAAAACCTGGAATAAATATTTCAAGGACTGTGCAATATTCTACTTTAATTAAAAAACCTAATATATTGACGTTTCCTTATAATATATTAAAGTGTATTTTATTAATAGTATTAGATTGCTATGTATATGTATAATAGTTTTATAGAGTGATCAAACGAAGATGAGCTAAAAGATGAAAAACTAGAACTAAAAAGTTGGGTTTACCTGTATTGAATGTAAACCAAAATTAATATAGATAATGTTTATTAATTTTATAAGAAATTTCAATAACCCAAACACTCGTTGGTAAAATACAGGTTAAAATGTTACGTTCCCTTCGTAATATTATTTTGATGTAACATTTGAATATCTATTGTCCTCCTTATATCCTAATTGAGTGTATCCAAATTTGGCAACTATTAATACAAATTAGTTCTTGCATATTTAATGTCACAAATAAATAAGCTGGCAAGTACCACTAGAGAGAGAGAGAGCCACTTTGTACATGCCAGGGCATCATTCCAGGACTTGCTACTCCTCGATCGGGAGCAAGGCAGGGGTAGGCGAAATGACGCCTGTAACTAAGTGATCTAGATAACATATTATTCAGTAAACTTTAACAAATTCCAGTGTATTTTGTAATATATATCAGTTCGTTACCACCTAAACGTTTTAAACTTTTTCTTATATATTTCTTTTTTTCTAAATACAACAATTAAAACAAAACTGAGTGGTGTCTCAACAAACACACATTATGTTAAGTGAAGGGAAGGAACTTTGGATATATCTGTCTAATAAATTAATTTAATTACGTTCGTTGAGGGGTTTTTTTCTTGTAAAATTGCTTTTATACTAATTGTAGTAATAACGAGAAGACAAAATAAGAAATAAAATAAAAACATGGTTACTGGATACCTACTATAGTACAAAAGACATTTTTGCTCTCTTATTTATTCGTCACATTTTTTTAGTTACCTTTTTGTACTTTTATCTATTAGTAGCAATTTTTTTTAATTATATTCATATTAAATACCACCACCACCATCGATGCATATCGGGAAAGTGTAGTTAACAGAAATATTTAATCTTTACATCTTTCTATTATAGGAATTAAGCCAAAAAGTTAACTGAGAGATAAATTATTAATGAAATTATTTAATATTATAGTTCAATAATTTTTTTTATTTTCCTCGTTACTTATAATTCTAGGTACGCAAAGGAATAACTATTATTTTTAAGATATATCGAAAACAACTAGCCACACATGTGCCTGAAGACGCCGGAACCGGAAATACGTATCGTACATTAGGCTAAGGTGTATTGCTACAATTTCAATTTTATCAGTAAAAAACATTTTTTTTTAATTACAATTCAATACAAAAGGCATGTGACCAAAAATAATTATTATTTTTAATTTAATGTAAATGCTTGTTTAATATTTTATTATTTAAAAAATGTAGATAACACTATTAAAAAGAAAAACGTATTAAAGACAATAAGTTGAGGTTATGTCAAGATATGCAATTGTAATTCAACGTTGGAGGGTGCATATAACACGCAAATTAGTTGTTTTCGATATATCTTAAAAGTAATAAGGTTATTTCGTTGCTTGCTGAAGTTATAGATAACGAGGAAAATTACAACTTTATGGAACACACAATATTTGATTATGTCTTAGTTAACTTTTTGACTTAATTCCTATATAAAGGAATAGGTATATGTACCAGGAAATTGGGATAATAGGCATAGCATAAAATTATAAACCGCAAATATTTTAAAATGCGCCTATTTTATATACACAAAATGCAAATATTTTAAGTGCACTTCATGCAATATAATCAACAAATTTTTAAAATTTTTCAAAATGCAAGTTTGTATAGAATCTGCGTATGGCCTAAATAAGTTGAGTTTGCTCGTCTACCGGTTATATCATTTTCATGAAATTGTAGCTTCCCTCCACTTATTTTCTAAAGAGTTTTCAACAACATATAACAACATATTTTTAGTGACGGTGATGTATTTCCAAGGACCATGCTGCTTGAACGTCAGCATATCACTCGTAGGTATATCTTCTCCTGGCAATAACGAACAATTTGTGAAGTAATGTACTTACCGGGTGGTGCGAATTCGTGTATTTTCAACGGTTTCCGAGTATCAGTCAAAGATACGGCAAAAGTACGGGCGGGCCTTTATTTCTTGCATTTAATACTACTATACAGTGTGGCGCACCGAAAAGAGTCCAAGTGTATCTAGTTTGTGGCATTTTAAGTAGAAATAATAGAAAATGCTCGGATTGGTCAATTTTGGTTTTGAAGGGAACACGTTTTCATATTAAGTATTATCATTTATACAGGGTATCCCAAAAAGAAAGAGGTTTACCACAACTAATTTTTTTAAATGGAACACCCTGTGTATTTTTTCATATTTAGATAGAACATCCTCTCACGAATACATTGATTTTCCACTTTAAACGCCACAAGCTGCATTGGACTCTTTTCGGTGGGCCACACTGTGTATTGCAAAAATAGTTTGAATATTCCACCTAACGCTTTTTAGATCTATTCGATTGCATGAATAATAATTTTAATTTTGTTTTACGCTTTTGAGAAATAATCACAACTTGTGTTTTTGTATGTGAAATAGTCTGTTTTGATGAGGGTTGATATTCTAGATTGAAACGACAAGAGATACATGTTTGCACCATTCAAAAAATCAGATTTCGTTTTGTATTGACCTATTTAGTAGATAAATAATAAAATATGGTATATGTAATACAAAAGAGTACGTATGTGTAAGTAAAAAAAAAAATATATGTACAATTTTGAACGAGAAAGTCCTCAAAATTTAATTCTTC
Organism: Pogonocherus hispidulus; assembly: GCA_963924545.1. Lineage (NCBI taxonomy): Eukaryota > Metazoa > Arthropoda > Insecta > Coleoptera > Cerambycidae > Pogonocherus > Pogonocherus hispidulus. The sequence goes on from OZ004696.1 coordinate 21,211,766, forward strand.
TATGTTTTTATAAGTAACTAAATTCTCTAAAGCATTTAATTTTGGTAGAAGAAATGATAAATTTGATTTCACTATGTGTATACCCAAACTAGGATTTATCTACAGTATGCAAATGTTCCTGCAAACTTACATATTTAAGAGAAGTGCTTCCAGAGTTATTCAATATTTCTTTAATATTTGTCAAGTAAATAAAAGAAAATTATGATATTTACATCTTCAAGAATTTTAATATCCTTTTGTTTGTGCTCTAAATTCAAAAGCAATTTAACGACTCAAATGTCTCTGGCTTCGAGAAAAAATTGCTACTGAATTTCTTTGCAGTGCCAGCTTTGATTTTAATAAAGTTATATTAAAATTACTTAAAGCTCACTCTGTGTAAAATCAGGATTTTAATTACTTTTTATTAAAAGTGCCTCCATGTTGGAAAAAACAAGAACACCGCAGAAGTAGATATTTTGTCTCCAAAATTCGATTACATTGTAATAATATAGCCATCATCATTGTCAACAGTGATTATCATTGTCTATTAGCATTGTTAGTGCGCTGTAATGCAAAGCTGTTTATTTATTTTTTTTATTACAAAGATTTCATTTTATTTCATACGATTGTATATACCTATGGACAGGATGAGTTGTATGTGGACGGGCCATACTTTGATTTGACGGTTATTTGAAATGTTAGAAAAAATGTTAAATACAAAATATGTGTAGAATTACAAGGAACATATTTACAATTATTTACAATTATACAGGTTGGCCCACGTAAGCGCGGCAATGCAAACTTGTTTTTTTTAATGGCAAATCCATTTTTGAGTTCCTCTTACTAATCTAGGGCCACTATTATTAACAGTTCCTATACCTAACTTCAGCCGTTTCCTAGATAATGGCCAATGTATGTTCAGAAAGGACCAAATTTGAGACTACATGTACATGTAACATCATGTACTTCATAATATTTCTTAATTATTATTCATAATATAAATTACTGTTTTATTATGCTAATTCAATTTTACATTCCTCTAAATTGTTTTTATTTTTCCTTCCGGAACTTTTAAGTTAATTATAAACTAGATTTTTTTAATACTCAGTGTTGGTATTTTATATTAAGTCTGTAAATCAATTTTCTTCTTGGTCAGTAGATTTTTAAATCTCAAAATTAAAAAAAAAAAATCAAAAACAGTACAATTTAGGTAATTAAATTTATCAAGGTAGGTATTAAAAAATGCAATCGTTGCAATTGCAAAAGTTGAGTGTTTAATTCAAGATAATCTATTCTATTTAAGATAATAAAGATTTGTTGGTATTTATTTCCGATAACAGATAACTAACAGGAAGTTAAAAATATTTTTGGGTAAGTCAGCGTCATCAATTAGTCTCCATCCAATTTTTTTTATTTCTACGTCTACTGCGTTTACCACAGTATTATCAAGCTGTGCAAGTATGTGTCAAGCAAGTATTAAAATATTAATGTGACTAAAATAACGTTCGGGGCTGTACATGAGTCGAGCATTTAATTTCTCACGTAATATTTGGAAATAGTAATACAAGTAAATAGAAAAAAATAGCAAAATTGAAAAAACATCCTTTACATTAAATATTAAATTACTGCCACAAGATTTCATTCGACATATGAATTCTTGAATATTCTGATGTTAAGATAAACAATACTGTAGAAGTCGAAAAAACACTGATATAACTGAAAGAAATATGTTTTATTTTCTAGTACAGGCAGATAATTCATTAAAATTGTTCTTTCAACGAAAGGCTACTTATTTAAAAAGATTTTTTTCTGCAACCATCTTGAAAGACACATGTTTTGAGACCCATGTCTGGTATTAAAAATATCGTTTTCATTATTAGGATGAAAATGTATGGGTTGCTAGGCAAACTTTAAAATCAGTCGGAGAAATAATGTATTATGTTACTAGGAGCAGAAGGAGAACATTATTTTTCGAGCTCAGAAGCTTATACAGCCGAGGCGGTAGCCGAGGTTGCGTAAACTGGGCGAAACAAATAAAGAGCTTTATACTCCGAGTATAATATACCATACTGTCTTTTCTTCAAACGTCAAAATTAAAACTATATTTCTTAACTGTAAGCTATTTGACCTCAAGGATTGTTAACTGTTTACAGGATTGCTCGATCCCTATACTACAATGTAATCCATAATTGTGACGTCGTCAAAGATCCAAAGATCTCGAACTTGTAGAAATAGGTACACTTTATACTGTTATTACAAACTTTAATAAATAATAATATTAATAATCATTCAAATACGAAAATTCTTTTGCAAATGTGAAATATAACAAACACAAAATAGGTATATTTCGACAATTCGATTACATAGATCTTCGATGACGTCAGAAAGGCGGATGACAAAATTGAGCGATCGAGCAATCCTGTAAACAGTTAACAATCCTTGATTTGACCTGACATTTAATTTGAAACTGACATTTCAGAGAAATCATGGCCACATGACTCTCTTTTTTAATTCGTTGTTATGGTTACCCTTTTACTATATGTACTAGTAAAAAAAATGAGAATATTTATTTACTGGTAAAGCAATATAGGCTTGTTCTATAATACGTCGTGCGTAATATAATGTATTATTATAGGTACGCTTTTTGTCTTCCACCGGCTTTAAAAGTGAAATAACGTCTGTCATGTTTGTTAATGTCAGATTATATCGATATCTGATAAACATAAAACTACATGATATTATACAATCATTTTAATATGTAACTTCATATTAAATATAATTATTTCGGGCCAATTCGGCAGTGTATTTGGGAAATCTTCCATTTTATTTGCCTTAATGAACAAAATGTCTCTGAAGCAGTATAACACAAACCACAGACACAACTGACAGTTTGTTGGAGAAAAACCAGTATGTATTATTCGGATAAAGTGATGTTTTCGACTCCCAGATTTGTATTCGCTCGGCTACGCTCACACTCCGTCTCGCAAACAAAAACAACTGCTCGTCAGAAAAAAATATCACTTTTCATCCCAATAACACAATATACTTTTATATTGTGTTATTTGTTGTTATAAGTTTATTGGCATAATACTTTTATTATAATAAATATATTTACCTAATGTTCACATAATGTATATAATCTTAAAATAAGATAAAAAATGTATGATTTTAGTGCTCTGATATTGTTTCAATGAAGCATGAAACTTTTTATATCATAGTGCATATATCATAAAAATACATTTTAATAAAATTAAATATTTAATATTTTTCTACTCATCAATCTGAGAAACTGTTGTCTTCACAACACCTGATTGGTTATTCTGAAGTAACTTTATTACTATCGTTGGTATCTTGACTGAAAGCAAGTCTCTAAAAATAATATATAATAGTACCCCAACTAAAAGGCTTAATTATGTTGTGAAATAATTGAAAGGGGTGAAAGGTAAACGGTATCTAGAGGGTATTAAAAGTAACCTATTGAGATCTAGAGGTTGACAATGTTTGTTTAACCAATTAAGTCCTTCATAGTGGCGTCCGTCCTCGTTAAACGTGTTTACATCCCTAAGATAATTAACTTAAACTTTAGCCATAAGCGTAACGTTGTACTGATTACTCAACCACAAACAAAAAGATTCTTGTTGGGATAGTCTGTAATTATGTTCGGACTTTTTAGATGCCACATTAGATAATGACTTTATAAATGATAGCACGGCCTAAGTAATAAAGGAACAACCTTAATGAACAAATATTTACCTATTGAATTTAGCGGTGATTTTGTGATAATCAGTGCTTTATTGGAAACGAAGCCATTGTTAAAAAAAACAGAGAAATATTTTCAAATTCTATTAACACAGGCAAAAGCGCTCATGTTTCAAGTATTCACTTATAAAAGAAGTGATATGAATATCTCAAATAGTAATTTTTTTAGAAAGGTGTAAACGTTCAAAATCAGTTATTTTTTAAACACGGCTCCGCCGTCTTTTTTTGCTATATAAGAAGTTGTGCAACAGCGAACAAAAGTCTAACAATTCATTTCTGATGCCTCTAGGGACGCTCTATCCCTAAGTGAAATCAAAAATCATTTACCTTAGCGTCATGGGTCATTTCATTTGTCAGAGCCTTGGAACCCCTACGATATAATATAAATAAGCTTTGGAACATCACTGCTTTCACACCTTTTACTCAAAATACTACATGAATTGTGGCATATTATTATCTGCATTTGTGATAATTAAATAATCAAATACTGCAGCTGTAAACAGTCCTGTACCGACATCAATATATTTTATTCGTATGGTCATAATCAACCAACAAATATGATACAGCAAGCAAATTATCTGTTATCTATGTATTTGTGCGTTGAATGTTCAGTGTAATATCGGTTTCAATTATGTATAAATGTAATTAAATTATTTACTGACCGTATTTACTGAATTGCAATATTAATCTGAAATTACAATTTTGCACTAAGATAAATATAAATGGGTTGTATTACGTATTTGCTGATAAAAATTAAATTAATTATTTTTTAATTTATTGGCTGCATATGCTGTACGTTCCAAATTACTTATCAATTGTTTGTGGATTATTATTTGTGGATTATTGTTACTTTTATTAATTTGAATATTTCTCTACAGTTAATACAAAAAAGGAAAAACAGAAAATGAAGTAAGTATATAAACTATTTAAAAAATATAATCTTATTAAAATGAGTGACTTAAAATTGACGTTAGAAAAAGTAGTGCGATATTAAGGTGTCGACTTGAGCTATCTTCTTCTTATGATGCCTTATAGGATTCCTGCGTTGGCGACCGTCCCTTAGATGTTTCTATTTATTGCAGCTCTTTGTAGTTCTTGAAAGTTCTGTATGCCTGTCCACTGTCGGATGTTTCGTAGCCAGGATAATTTTTTTCTACCTATTCCCCTTTTTCGATTTTGCCTTGAAGAATGAGGCGCTGAAAATGATAGCGTTCTCCGCGTAGGATGTGTCCCAGGTATGAAATTTTCCTTCCTTTTATATATGCGAAGAGTTCCCGGTCTTCTAGTTCGGCTCTTTGGGGTACTTCCTCATTTCTTAGGTGTTCGGTCCAAGATATTTTAAGCATTCGCCGCAAGGTCCACATTTCAAAAGCTTCAATCTTATTTATTGTTGTTACCTTTAATGTCCATGCTTCCACCCCATATAGTAGGACTGGCCATATGTAACATTTCAGCATTCTGTATCTGAGTTTAAAATTTAAATGTCTGTCTACAAGAAATTTTCGAAGTTTTATAAAGACTGTTCTTGCTTGTTCTATCCTACTTCTTATCTCTTATTCTGGGTCCCATTTCTCATTTAGCATACAACCTAGGTATTTGAACCTTGCAACTGTCTCAAAAACTTCTCCATTTATATGTATTCTAGCGTTTGGGGGATTATTTTTACTCACTACCATTACTTTGGTTTCATTTATTTTAATTTTCAACCCTACTTGCTTCATTAACCAGGTTAAGCAGTGTCTGGAGATCATTCACATTATCTGCTAATATTGCAGTATCGTCTGCATATCTGATATTATTTACGGAAATCCCGTTTATTTTAATACCTATAGGACTCTCTGAAATTGCCTCTGTAAATGCTCTTTCTGTATATAAGTTAAAAAGCATTGGGGACAAGGTACAACCTTGTCTTACACCCTTTTTTATCTCAAACAGTTCTGTTGTTGAGCTATTTATTCGAATTTCTGCTTTCTGGTTCCAGTATAGGTTGATTATAAGCCTTATGTCTTTATCGTCTAGTCCTATGTCTTTCAAATATGTTATCAGGAGATTATGTTTAACGTTATCAAATGCGTTTCGTAGTCTATAAAGCATATATAAGCATCTTTTCTTTGATCTTGACAATTCTGTATTAATGTTTGTAGACTAAAAATCGCTTCTCTGGTTCCGAAGCCTTTCTTCAAACCAAACTGGCTATCTCCACTAACTTCTTCACATTTTTTGTAAAGCCTTGTGTGCAGAATTCGAAGGAAGAGTTTTAGAAAATGACTCATTAGGCTGATAAAACGATGTTCTTTACAAGTCCTTGCGTTGTTTGATTTTGGTATCGTGATGAAAGTCGAGCGGAGCCAATCCTCAGGAAAATGTCCGGTATCATATATATTGTTAAAAAGCGTTAATATTGTTTTTATGTTTTGATCATTAATTAATTGAAATGTCTCCGAGTACATGTTATCAGGTCCTGGAGCCTTGTTATTTTTCATTAATTTCACCGCATACACAATACGCATACTTGAGCTATAACTAATTACAAATTCATTCAGGTGTTAGGTTTTGTTAGGTTAAAAACGATTCATACAATTTCCTGAAGTAATGTTTGTAACAGAGGTTTTTAAAAACTTTGACAGATGGAGATTATTAGATTATTAGATTCACATTAGTTAGTCTAAAACTAAGTATTTGCTGAATCTTGCAACTGAATAAAACAATTCAATACAATGTACAATATTAAAAAATAAGGATAGATGAAACCATCATGAAAGTTATAAGGGTGTTTGTCTTCTTAACATTTTTGGTTAACAACATCGATACAGTCATCGTAGATATTAAACTAAGAATATTACAATCGAATAAATGGTAACATGAATTTACCAGACAACAATTCTTGTCTACCAGAAGATTGAAGATCGAAATTCATTTAACGTGCGGGTAGAAAACATAGAAAGAGATTAATAAATACTATATGGTTCCTAGATAAATGTATCGTTGCAGTAGTCAATGACAATGAATTATGGCGGAGGCGCTAAAATTTTGAAATCTTCCAACTATTGAAGAAGCTCGATGCAGTCAAATACACGTGTAAAGATCATCCTATTGAGATGAATGCATCAAATACAACTTCTACTGACAGGAATCGACTGAAGAAGGTCTGTAGAGGACCGATGGCATAGAGAGCAGTTAGGTAGGTTATGAAGGTTATGAAGGTGCTAGTTCTTAGAAGATGGCCTGGATAGAAGATACACTAGTACTAGGTGGTTGTTAGTACTATTATTCTATGGATAAGTCCGAAAATAATAATATACAAGAGAAGACCGAATCAGAAAATTATCTCTAAAGTTCTAGGTATATATTGAAAATAGAGTAGAAGTAGTTACTGTTATTATAATTAAAATTTAGTTATTATTAAAATTTATTTAATGGATTTATTTGGTATTAAAAACGTAAAACCAAAACACTCTAAGCACCCACTCTACACTCGAAGCACGTTTCTCCAAAGAAGTTGGCATCATCTGGAGATGATTAAAACTAAACCTATGCTAACACTGTGTCCTATTTATTCCTAAACTATTGCTATGGTTCAGTGAACCGTCGCAACAGACCAGTGAACCGTGATTTACTAGCCACTAAAGCGGGCTGTATGAGATTGGCTCTCTGTCACTATTCATACTATTAAACCTTACAATTTTCAAACTCTCAAATGCATTCAGCTGTCTGGAATTTGTTACATTTCTAATTAGTCTTAAATTGCTTCTCTCTGTTTTATGGTTGTTCTCAAACGCATGTTGGGTGACACTTGACTTATCTGTTCTACCATATTTGCGATGAACCATATGTTCCTTGAATCTAGATTGGATTTACCTTCTAATTTGTCCAACATACTTTTGATTGCAGTCTTTACAGTTAATTTCGTAAATCCCCGACTTTTCCTTAGCTTCTATTTTGTATTTTGGATTGCCTAAAAGTTATTGTAATTTATTTCCCGATGAATAAACTAATGACATACCTATATCTTTAAAAATCTTAGAATTTGACGTAGACAGAAAAGATACCAGTACTTTAAGATATATCCCTAAGGACTCTCGCCATTGTGAGAGCCCTGGTATTCTTTTTCTTTTCTGTATATGTCAAATTCTCATTTATAATAGTGAAAACTTATTTTCACTATTTCTAATTATTAATACATCTAAGAATGGTAGTTAATCGAAGTTTTCAATTTCATATGTAAGTATAACTGACGCGAAACGACTGTTCAATTAGAAACAAAGTTGTCAATATCAGTGACTTTTATATCAAACACTGCAAATATATCGTCCACATATCTAAACCAAACCCTGGAGAAATACTCGAACTAATCTTTTGCCCCCGATTCAAATCTGTTACTGCAGAGATTGGAAATGAATGGTTAAAAAGTTACCCATTGCTGTACCCTGATGCTGTTCGAAGGAATTGCCATTGAATCGAAAGCAATTTTGTTTCATGCACAGTTTAGTGAGTTACTTATTTAACAGCACAGTTTAGTGAGATATTCTTTTACTACATATTGACTCTGATTTTTTTTTCGAATAGAACCCTAAGGTAGTCCAAGGTCTGTGGTATGGGAGCACCTGGAAACACTGAACAAACGTCAAAGGAGATCAAAACTCTACCTTTGTGCAACTGGATATTGTTCACTTTATTAATGAAATCATTGGAATTAATCACAGAAGAACTAGGTGGTTGGGTAAACTTTTGAACTTCTCTGCTAATCATTTTGATAGGTGGTAAGTCGGCGATCTAATTGATAAAACAATAGGACGCACCGACTTTCCTGGTTTATGAATCTTAGGCAAGTCATACAATCTAGGTACACCTGGGTTAGATATATGTAACCCCCTATTTAAAGCTGAAGTAATAAGGTTGTTGCAGGATTTAAGTACATTTCTAACTTCAGTAGTCATTTTTGGTAATGAATTTCTAGATAGTTTTTTATAAAGTCCATTACTAATCAGGTTGTCTACCCTTTCATAATAGTCCTCTTTATATAAAATAACAACCTTATTACCCTTATCAGCTTTTAGGTAAAAACAATCTATTTCACGCAGCCGTTTGATTATTTTTCTATCCTTAGTGGATTTTGCTTTACTATTTTTAGTGACAATATTTGTCGAGATCTGATTTCTGCAAACTTCTCTGGAAAATCCTTTAGAGGAATCAGGGAGGTATTGAATTAAACTTTTAACACTTGCAATAACTATCTAAAATGCCTTCCGAGGCAGGTAATGCAAAATTTAATCCCTTGTTAAGGAGATCAATTTCTTCTTTATCAAACATTTCGACATGAGAATATACGCAATATAATACCCTCTGAAAGGCATACTGACTAAAATCACAACCAAAAATCTGTTACTAACTCCCGGTCTATTATTTGCCTATGAGAATGCGTTTGTCTTATCCAAATTAAACTATAAGGGAGCGTAAGGCGTAAGTACTTTATCTGGATTACAAATAAATTCCGTTAACACCTGGATGGAACCTAGGTGCTTCATAAAGCCAAGCTTAACCAATTCGTGCTCCGTCACGCAGCAATTTCGTTGAGTAGGTATTGTTTTTCCGATCTCTAAGGATTCGAATACTAGATCTGTCTATCAGTATTATCCTTCTTCTGATTTACAAAACAAAACAATTTAATTTTCATTCTCCTTCATTTTCTCATTGACTCTTGCTGAAAGGTTTTCATTTCTAATGTGAGTGACGTTATTTATAAACAAACAATAGGTAAGGACAATTATGTATTAGTGTTCTTAAATATTTCCTAGATATCAACCGCAACGACGAAAATATTAACCCTATTAAGCAAGTATTATTCAAAAAGTGTTATAATTTGTAAATATAAAATTGCTGTAAATCAAATTTATAAATTAGATTGACATATTTAATAAGGGTATTTTGCAAACTTGTCTACATTCTGGCAATAAGGTATATATGCAAAAATTGTTATGATGGTGCGGTGCATAAACGCTCACCCATGGGAGTGAGTATATGAAGAAATACTTTTATTATAGTATATTCGTCTACTCACACTGAAACACTATGTTCCACAACAATTATTTAAATTAATTACGAAAATTTTATGACCAACTATATTACTACACAAAATTTTTTATGACTATACCTTAAATTTTTAAATTTTTAGTTTTTAAAACATTTTCTCCAACGATGAGTTACATTTTTGTTTAAAAAAATAATTATAAGGTTAAAAATAGCGAAATTTTGACAGATGACAGAATGACAAGATAGGTAACAAATACCTAGGTATTTACTAAATATATACAGCCTGTCCATAAAGTAACCCCCCCCTGCTAACTTTTGAACGAATCGAGTTAGAGAGCTTTAACAAAATACAGGGTGAATTATGTAAAATGAAGTTGATTCTGACGATAAATTCAATCCTTCAAATTCAAAGATGGCGCCACGGGCGCGGTTAACTCAATTTTTTTAAATGGCAAAGTGTGCCCTGTTGCACCTCATTTAAAACGTAATTCAATTCTCTACATTCTCGTTTTTGAAAAATGACAATTGGGTTATCCGTTCTCTAGTTACAATAAGCGTTTGTATTAACGATATTTAAAAATTTTGCTTTTATCAAGTCTTCTAGCCTTGCTTGCCACTGTCACTTAAACGTCAATAAGGTTCTAGAAAGTAGTTTAGCGTTTAATTTAAGAGTATTTGAAAGTTTCTACAGGTTTTTTCTTAATTTTTTAAGTTATTCGATTTGATAGATTTGATAGATTTAAGAGACAATTTAAGAGGAGAGCGGTACTTAAGAATCATACTGGTGGAAATTTATCCAAAGATAGAAAGAAGAACAGACAATAACATTCAAAGCATTGTATTTTAACAAGATGGGGCCCGACCTCATTTCTATGGACCTGTTACCGATTCTTTAAATAACCATTTCCCAGGCTGATGGATTAGCAGAAGGGGCCCGATAGAATGGTCGGTTCGTTCCCCGGACTTAACTCCTCTTGATTTTTTCTTATGGGGATATTTGAAATCAAAAGTCTACAGAACTCCTCCAGTAAATATCGACGAACTACAGCAACGTCTAACACATACGTTAAATAATGTGTTTAATGTAAATAAAGGCATATTAGTATTATTATTATTATTATTATTATATGTGTAGAAATATCTCTGCAGAAATTTTAGGAAATATCAGGTAAGAATTTCAAAGTAGACTTTTTATGTGCCAAGAAGTCAATGGACAACATTTTGAATAACTTATTTAATTCTTTTATTTTTTGTTTTAATAAATATTTGTTCAAACTTTGTTGTATTAAAATATTAATTAACATTTTATCCATGGATCAGATTAGAAATAGAAACGCTTTAACTAGAGAACGGCTAACTCGATTGTCATCTTTCAAAAACGAGAAAGTAGAGAATTGAATTATCTTTTAAATGAGGTGCAACACGGCACACTTTGCCATTTAAAAAAATTGAGTTGACAGCGCCTGTGGCGCCATCTTTGAATTTGAAGAATCGAATTTATCGTCAGAATTAACTTCATTTTACGTGATTCACCCTGTATTTTGTTAAAACTCTAACTCGATTCGTTCAAAAGTTAGCAGGAGGGGGGTTACTTTATGGACATACTGTATACTATATTTGTAAGGACGTACCTAAATCTCAAAGAAAAACTTGTTTCATAATTTTTCAATTACAATCATCTCATGATTAATGTCTGGAACGACTTGTGTAAACTTAGAGTATCAGTAGTAGTACCTACCTAATAATAATTTAATGATTGTAAATAACATTAATTGTTCTGAATAATGTATATTAAGAGATAAGTTTAATAGTTAGGGCATTCCATGATTATAGTGTTTAATGTCCAACTGCCAATCCCAGAGGACAATGAATATTTATATGATAATATGATGATTGATTTATTACGACTAGGCCATAAATTTCTACTGTATGATGTGAACTTTACTTCCGCATGAAATCTTAGTAATGGTTACCACAATATCCTATGCTATATTATACAGAGAGGTTCAAAACTCTGGAACGCCCCAGATAACTTCCAAAATATTGTTTTTTTGAAAAATCGCTCGAACCCGTCGATTGTTATTTTTAATTGCACATCTTTTTCCACAAAAACTTTTTATACAGGGTGTGTCATGTAACAGTGGCCAATAGGTACTAACTTTCTTATTTTAAATACAACATCCTGTATATTATTACATTTTTGGATTCTACATAAAATTCTAAACACTTTTTATGTAGGATGTCCTATACCTATCTTAAACTGTTTTGGAAATATTGACAGGTGAATATTGACATTTTGCAACTTTAACACCCTGTAAAATCTAAACGGTTTGAGATCAAGCAAAACGGTTTGCACATTTCTATCTTAACTTTTCATAAGCTATCGTTTGATGGTAATTTCAAATTTATTCAGGAATTAAAAATATTCAAAATTTTCGGAAAATTTAAAATTTTTGGATAATTCTGAAATTAGTATCAAACGATAGCTTCTGAAAAGTTAAGATAGGAACGTGCAAACCGTTTTGCTTGATCTTAAACCGTTTAGATTTTACAGGGTGTCAAAGTTGCAAAAATGTCAATATTCACCTGTCAATATTTCCAAAACAGTTTAAGATAGGTATAGGACATCCTACATAAAAAGTGTTTAGAATTTTATGTAGAATCCAAAAATGTAATAATATACAGGATGTTGTATTTAAAATAAGAAAGTTAGTATTGGCCACTGTTACATGACACACCCTGTATAAAAAGTTTTTGTGGAAAAAGATGTGCAATTAAAAATAACAATCGACGGGTCCGAGCGATTTTAAAAAAAAACAATATTTTGGAAGTTATTTGGGGCGTTCCAGAGTTTTGAACCTCACTGTATAATGGTAAATATGTTATATACCGTCAAGTGGTCTGGAATCAGATAATGTCATATTCAACGTTTATATTTGATACCTACATAAACTATAAAAATTCAAAATCAATTCTGAATTAAAAACAATATAAATACCGCTTATTGGTTACCTTATTTCATTATACTTGAAAATCAGGAAAATAGTGTCTATGGTCAAAAACAAAAATCCAAGCGAAGCACGTCATCAGTTATAAAATTATTTACATGATGTTAAAGGGCTAAACATGCTGCCGATCCGAAAACGTATAAATTATTATTGAAAGTTTTTAGTCTAATATTATTCTAGGAAGACATTTCATTTTATCAGTGCACCAACGTGAACTGCAGGGATATTCCCTAATGCAGAATTGAATTTAAATTGAAATTGGTATTTAAATGGATCTTTAAATTTTATTCTATTTAAATATTCTTTCTGGAATTTTTAGGAAATTTGTTAAGATAGTGCTTAAATTATCTTATAAATTTGGAAATGCTTCCAACTGTGTTTTTTTGTTAAAACTGTATTAACAAATCTATTCTGTCATATGCTGATAAAGAAAATATTTATAGAAAACCCATGACCTTCGTTTCTCTCATTATTGTTATTACTTTTGTTACTTAGGTATCCATACAATACTGAGAACTTAGGGCAGGACGTTCAAACGTGGCTGTAAATTATCTGCCAACAGAAATATTTAAATAAAACATGAAAGCAACTGCGTAAACGCTTTGCAAAGTTATAAATATAGTTCATTTTACCCATTCAAATTGAAAATAAACTGTCTATACAAACATACAAAAATAAGTAGCTTTCAAATTATTATCCACACCAAAGAGTTTTCGATCACAATACATTCTTACATGTGTATTGTTATCAGGGGCATATTTTGTCCGTAGCCAATACTTCAATCCTGATATAAAGGACATGCGGAAGACTTTCATCCATGTGAATGCGATCGAAATATTTGAGACAACAAAGGAAAATAAAAATAAATTATTGTTAGGGTACGGTACATCTGAAATTTATAATTATTATTTATAATTATATTATTATTTTTCCGTATTGTCTTTAACCAGAAACACTTAACACATCAAGATACAAAAATGCAATTCATCACCGGTGCCCTGCGTTTATAAAAGTTTTGTATTTTTTCTTATTTATTTTATGTATGATAGGATCAAAATTTAAATCCGGGATTTAAACCAGAAAGCACGCTAAGCTCCTTCAATGTAACGAAGTTATAATTTGTGAATTTTATTCATTTTCAAATTTACATTTTTCGCCTAATACCTTGTTGTCAAAAGTAAATGAACTAACTGCGTGTGATCTCATTGATCACACTGGAAAACATCAACAAATAGATTTACGCTTTTCGAAGTTTGAATACGATATCTAGGTTATCATTGCAATTAGAGATCGTGTACAAACACGAATATGAACAGAAGTTCTGATTTTATAATCTGAGTGAGAGTTACGCTACATTATAGTTGTCGTTTCTGTTTGGAAACTTGGAAAATGAAACTTGTAGCCACAATATTGTACTATTCGTAAAAGAATGTTCATATAACCCGTTCTGGCTTATAAAAATTTCATTATCGAAGATGTTAGTAACCTTTCATGAAATATCCAAAAGATGTTTTAACCTCTATTCAAAGGGGGCAAAGACCAATTTTCAAGCACTTATAATTAAGGTATACCTACCCATAATGATTTCTGGTCGTTTTTTTTACACAAATAGTCAAATTTAGTGTTTGATCCTAACATTATAAATTTCATATTCAGAGTGAGTGCATATGCAAAACTATAATTTTTTATCACTGACTTCTCAAAAATAAAACATGTAACCAAAAGTTACTACTAGAAATAGAAATTATGTCAAAGCTATGAAACTTTAATTTTATAAATACTAATTATCTTTTGAAATATTCGATATTAATTTAAGAATCCAGTAATGTTATGGCTTAATTGATTTTACTTTTAAATGATCAATAAATAACATTATTTTTCGATTTTCTGCCTGTATTAGAGCTTCCTAATATATGATTAAAATTAATGTACTAATGACGAAGGCGAAAATAAAATAAGTATTTCTAAATAAAAATACACACAATGTAAAAAGATTCAGATATAGCGATAGGATTACGAGTACTACTAATATCTACCTATGTAAACTCATTAGAGCATCGGAAACGTATCTGAACGTACCATATGGCGCTGATTTGATAAAGCACCTCTATCGGCATGATGATTGTCATATTAAGGAAATAAAGTTAAAATATAAAGTACTTAAGTTAAGCACTGACGAATTTTCGTCAAGTAAGGTTTTAATTATTATTCGTCACTATTACATTAACTACTCTTAATATTCAACAATATATAAAAAAAAATATAAACTGTTATCTTTATTTTTTATATTTTATTTATCCTATACAGAGGCATAAAATTTTTTATGATGGTATGTAGATATTAAATTGGTGTTTAGAAATAGCTCTCCAATAGCTTGCCAATTTGATATAACTTCATGGATACTTAAATAAAATAGAAATACTTATGATTCTACTGTTAACAAGGAATTAGATCTATCTGAAAAATATATATCTATATATTTGATATATCCATGGACAACACAAAACTAAAAATAAACATAATATCTGAGACACTAAAAAATTTTCAAAATTTTCGGAAAATTTTTAATTCCTGGATACATGTGAAATTAGTATCAAACGATAGCTTATAAAAAGTTAAGATAGGAATGTGCAAACCGTTTTGCTTGATCTCAAACCGTTTAGATTTTATAGGGTGTCAAAGTTGCAAAAATGTCAATATTCACCCGTCAATATTTCAAAAACAGTTTAAGTTAGGTATAGGGAAGGCTGATGAAAGTCCTACTAAAATCAAGGGTTTAGTTCGAAAAAGCAATAAAAAATATATATTTCCATTTAGAAAAACGAAGTTGGTACCTGTCCAGGAAAAACTGAACACCCTGAATATGTAAATATATTTTCATTTTGTGCAGCTCGGGATATTAGACAACCCTGTAGAAAAAAAAATTAAGTTATCTCTTTTATTAACCCAGATATTGGACTTACGCGCAGTAGGTGGACACCTTGTATATTAATCAAAACGTTTAGGTAATTGCTCTACAGTCCAAGATTAATAAAAGTTATATTTAATGCCCTTTTAAATTTTTTTGTAAATTAAAAATAATTATTTATCAATAAAATAAACAAAACTTCTAAAACTATTTTTCCTTTTTTCTGCCAAAACGGCTCATTTCCTGTAGTGATACGTTTATTTAACAAGAAATGTGTGTTAGTATATTTTTGTGACACCTTATATATAACAGCGAGTCCAAGAAGTAATGTCTAAATTCATTTAAAATTCAGCGGTGTGTTTTTTGGAAAAACGCCGCTCGGACCCGTCGATTTTTATTTTTTAATGCGGTTTTTTGATGCTAAATTCATATATACAGGGTAGTCCAAAATAAGTTACGACCATCAACTTCATTTCTTTAAATGGAAACACCTAATTTTTAATTCATTTTTGAATTCAGCATCGAATTCTAAGTCTGTTCCATGTACCATGTCCTATACCCATATTCAACTGTTTTTGAACAAAGTGTGTTCCATGTACCATGTCCTATACCTACATTCAACTGTTTTTGAAAAATTGACAGGGGAATATTGACATTTTGCAATTTTGACACCCTGTAAAATCTAAACGGTTTGAGATCAAGCAAAACGGTTTGCACATTCCTATCTTAACTTTTCATAAGCTCTCCTTTGACACTAATTTCAGATTTAACCAAGAAATTAAATTTAATCGAAAATTTTTAATATCTGGCTAGATCTGAAATTTAACTCCCATTTAACCAACTTCGTATCTCTTACCATTTCCGAAATTTCCATGCATAGTCCCGAATTTGAATCTGCCTGTATATTGTTCATATTTAATTTCCTTTAAACGTAACGTAACTATATAAGTAAATTAAAATATGCAGTGATATCACAAGCAACTCATATTATATATTATATATTGGCGGTTTTAAAATAAACATTGAAGAGAGATCTTTTTATGGAGAGAAAGCATTTTTTTGTTAATATTGATTCCATGAAGCAGTACACTTCACTTTTCCAGAAAAAGAAGCTCTTAGAAGGAAATGTGGGGGATGCTGCCAAGCAGAGCTTTTAATGAAAGACTTAAGAAATATGTTTTTCTGCTCTACAAATAAAAGAGCTGGCTGTATAAATCCACGGAATATTTTGATTGAATATTTTTTACAGGAAATTAAAGTTTCTGTGTTATATACTAAAACAATAAACGCATTTCTAAAATATCTGATTTTGACGTTTATTTACCTACAGGATTCGGCATCTGAATATTCCCAAAAAAAAAAATATCGAATATGTCAGAATACGTTGCAAAGTAATTACATGTTGCAGTTGAGCTGTTGACATATTAATAAACGATGTATTTCAGAGAAATGGAAGCTGTAGCTATATTATGCAACGACTTTAAGTTGGGTACAGAAGTTGCGAAAGGTTACAAAGTTGGGTCCGATTTAAGATGGGTTAAAATGGGTATAAAGGGTAACTTTCTATTCATATATTTCATTTATGTATTTCATTTTTCCCCTAGATTCCGAAGAAGGAGGAGATATTGCAAGGAGAATTAAAAATGTGAAATAGAATATATGATTTCACATTTATACTATTTGTACAATAAGTTTAATCAATCAAAAAATCTGGTGGTTTATTCACCTGTTCACCTGTTCACCTGTCGATTTATTTTTGAGAAGACAAAACCTTCCTAAGCAATTAACAGTTTCATGGGCCAGCTTCTTAGCTGTTTCCTTTGATCATCGGTGATAATGATCAACAAGAGACTAGAAGTACCAAGTCTATCCCGGTGCTTTCTTAGTCAATAAACAATTAAAAAATGTGTTAAGGTTTGTTGGTTTCTTCGCCAAAAATGTTGATTCTCGTTGAATGTTGTGGAATCATTTAAGGTGTTAGAATTTGTGGATAATTAATTTATTTAGAAACTAAAGCTCTGTAGATATGGTGCCTAAATTTTGGCACAAACATGATGTTTCGAAGATTTTACTCCTCCTTCAGGAACGGATCTAGAACATTATAAATCTGAAATAGAACTCAATGAAATCCATTTGGCACGTCCATGTTGCATAGGGTTTCATCTAGGATCATTATTGACAGATCGATATACATTTTAAGGAGTTGAAGTGCGCTAACTTTTATCCTCATGGCCAGAATGATGAAACAACAAAGAAATATATAAAAACAGCACAATTGCATGTTATAGTAAATACATTTTTAGTATCCCTATTCTCATGGAGTTGAATTTTAGAGTTGTCCCATCTTGAGTCTTTACTTTTAGCTACACTTTATTTACACCCAGTATTATACTAATACTTTCTGACACTTATTATCGAGAAGTGCTCAAAGAACAATGTGAGATATTTTTTCCACTTTTTCCAGCACTGAATGGTGGTTAAGACTTACCAACCTAAGCTATTCCCGAAGCGTAATTGCGATCTAATAAATAATAATATTCAATTATTTCTCCCTGTTCAAGTATCTGAGTTGCGGAGTAATCCATGTGAAGGCATATTGAAATAATAAATATGTGTAAAGACAATTCTTCAATACCGGGGCAGTAATATCGACTATTAGTCACAGTTGATTTACCAAAAAAAGTCAGATAATTTCATGATTTTATTCATGACTTCATTATTTTTTAAGACATTGCCATCGATTGCATCGTTAAATAGAAAATATCAAATTAATAAAATACATCTAGTTATACAATAGGTACTCAAATGGAATGCTAAATGCATAAAATAGTGTTGTCTGTAGTCACTATACAGACACTACTGACCTAATTTAAAAACATATCACAGCCACCTCCTTTTTGCAATACAAAATGTTTGAGATATTTCTGTAAATAAACTAGATATTGTTAAAAAGCACACAAATATGCTTTCCAGTTATTCCAAAGCTATGGTTTCCGTTGAAACATACAGTGTGTCCA
Organism: Pogonocherus hispidulus; assembly: GCA_963924545.1. Taxonomy (NCBI): domain Eukaryota; kingdom Metazoa; phylum Arthropoda; class Insecta; order Coleoptera; family Cerambycidae; genus Pogonocherus; species Pogonocherus hispidulus. The sequence continues at coordinate 21,230,467 of OZ004696.1, forward strand.
GCCAGGAGTTTACACGATTCATATGTCAGAAACTACTGGCACGATTTTTCTAAAAAAATTTACGTACGTACGTACTAAATACAGGGTGTTCTCGACAAGTAAAATATTTTACAGTTTTATGACTTCCAATTGTACCGGAAGTAGATAACAACTTGCTTAATTTAAATGGAACACCCTGCATAGTTCTCCATATTTGGATTCTACATAAAAGTTTAGAGCCACTTTGTGTAATAAACCCCATTCCTAAAATGTAGACTTTTCAAGATATTATTTTTTTTAACAAAAATTTGACGGATGCAGACTTGCAAAAAACATAATCTGTGAATAATTCGTCTATTAAATAAAAAGTATTTGACGTGGTCTTTATAAAGAAATGTATTGTATGTAAATGTAGAAACCGAAAATTTAATAAAATTAATATGGACTATAAGTCGCAAACTAGGTAATTGAGACACCTTACTTCTGTGATAAAATCCCAACGAAAATGCTCCATTCCAGTAGCGTGTGGTCCATGGAAGCGATGGAAGCACGCTTCCCTTGCTTTCATAAGAGAAGACACCAAAAATTTTTATTTCGTTTGGATTATATTAAAATAAATTTAGTTTTCGCCATTCATAATACCCGTTTATTTCTAATTTCCAAACAAAATCAGGCCGTCCTTGTCTGCCAATGGAAGCGCCATTACACCACAAGTCGTGTAATCGAAGACCTTCGAGTTGAATTTCTTCGGGATCGGTCGGCGCCTGTCGGCTCCCGACTCTCGCCAACAAGGAAAAAAACCTCGCTCGGCCGCTTCCGACCTCAGGCTCGATACTCGAGCCGTGCGAATACATTCGTATCCTTATAACTACATAAAAATGACGTAGGCAGATAGTTCTTTATATCAAAAGGACTGTCAAACTACGTTTGACAGTCTAACGTAGTCTAAAGACAGTCTAAACGTCAAACGTAGACTGTCAAACTACGTTTGATAGTCTACTTTTGACGTTTGCTGGCTGCCCTACGTGAGATGCGATCGATTGCACAGTTTCCAGTCAAAGGGAATAAACTGATAAGAGATCATTTCATTTTTCATTTTTTTTGACATGATAAATAAATGATTTTCGCAAAAAAATTGCTTACGGTGCAGTTTTTGCCTCAAAACATGTTTCCACCAGCCGAATTGTCTACGAGGCTTCCCCTTGAAAGGCCCCCTCAAAACATACCCTGGCGCTTCCTCACACGAGTATCTCACCGCACGCCACTGCCCCGTTCCCTAGATTCATCAGATTGAGACGCTAATTTTCACAAATAAATTTTTTCTAGATCATAGGACTAATATCTTAAAAAGAAAATTCGAATAGGAATTCGATAAGATTTTTTTCAGCTCTGTATGATACTCGAACGCGATTTAGTTATTTCTTTGGAAATTCGTGTATTTTATTTCAGGTTCTCTAAATCGCCATCCGAAATACGCAGTAGCTGCTAATTACAGCGTTACATTATTTTGAATAGGGAAGCATTAAAGTAATAGGACCATTTGTATATTTCATGGCACAAACACTCAAAGGGTCACGAACCTCTCAGTTTTCTTTGTTGTCTTCTAACTTATTCTAATAAAGCACCAACGAGTTTTTACATATTTTACAGCCATGCACAGCTATTAAAAGCTGCAGCTTTGTTTTGTTATCAGTTATCACGTGATTGAACCAGGTACGCTATATTTTGCATTTGTTACATGTAAAAGCTATTAGGAAAAATGTGTCGCCTCTTGTATATGCAAATGTTATAATTTAATATCTATTAATGCCAAAATTACCAAATTTATTGTATAGTATTCTCACCTATAGGCAAAATTAGAAATACTTATTAAAATGTAACGGTGACATATCTGTACCAAATTGTCCCAGTAGAAAAATATTATTTATTTTTATGAAATAAAAATAATTATAATAAGTAATTTTCTGAAAGTAATTATGCAAAATGTATATAATTATTGTGAGTCAAATAAGGGCAGCGATTAATTGTGTTGACAATTAAAACCGCCTACAACTGTAAAATTAGTATTCAAGATTTTTTAATATACTATGATAAATCTTAAATAATGTTACAATTCGGTATGCGGTTAGCAAAATTTCTGCCCAACTCTATTTAGGTATGTGATAACTTTTTATTATTTATAAAAATCTTCATAACAACTAAGATAATATTTAGGGTTTTTGTAAAAACATGTACCATAGCTTGTGGGAAGATTCCTTACCTAAAAACTTTGCTTCGTTTCTTAGATGCAGGGTGTTAAAGTTTTTTATATGTTTATTTTTTCAAAATATCATGAAATACTACTCAATGAAGCCACGTCGATATAAACTTTAATATTTTAAATAGACCCACTGTATTTTTTTACATATTGGGAAAGAACTCTATTTTACGTAAACGGTTATGTAAGGCTTTATTATTTTGCCAAATCAGCGATACAAGGGACAAGTTTCTTTATTAGACCGATAACTGAAAAACGTTGGCACAACAATACAGACTCCCATTTAAAAGAAAACACTCTTAATATCTGTAGAACAAAACGAGATATAAAATTTACCGAAACAGGTCAAATTCAAAATTCAAAAATTCGGGACAAATTTTGGAGCATAAGTGAAAGTTGACCCCTTTTCCCCTCTCCCTCCACGTCACAAGAACACAAAATTTCAAATAGGAATAGGGGTCGAGTAGTTCCTAATTTGAAAGCTATTTTTATTGTCTATTCAATGGCGTGCTTAATTTTAGTGCTTAGAAATTTGAAGTTTAAAGACAAACGTTTGTGGAAGTTTTCACGAACACAATGTTAAGTCTGTGGCGTAATTTGACGACAATTATATGAAACTCGTACTCGTAGCTCATCTAAATTATCGGGAATTGAAAGATATATATTTTAGATTTAATGTAACGATAAGGTAAAAATCGATCGTGGCTAAGTCGAGCTATCGGGCCGGCCACTCAATTGATCCCTTCCTACCGATCCATCTATCCATATTTCAATAAACACACCAAAACTCAATTATACTGACGTTGGTCAATACATCACTATGACAAGCTTTATTCATTTATTTTCTATAACACCTTTGTTATTTTTGTTGTATCACGACTAAACTATACATTTTGAAGTGTATAATCATTAGATAGCTTAATTTAAGACAAAGAATAACTTTCAGCAACGTTTGTATTACGGCATGGAAGTTGATGGTGCATACTTTGAGCATTTAATTTAGTTTTTACATTGTTAATTTTGAGTACAGGGTGACCCATTCGTCTGGGATTCCTTTATTTCTCCACTATTACCAACTTTAGAAAAAAATATCTAATACAAAAGTTTTCAGAAATAATAATGGCTACAATTTAAAATTAGTTACAGATATACAGGGTGTTCGCATCCTTCCAAACCTATAAAAATTTTCTTATTTTAAATGGAACACCCTGTATATTATTAGCTCATTCGATTCCTCATTGCAAGTGCTTTCAGTCCAAATAACATTTGTTATAGCTAAACTTTATAGTTTCGAAGATATTTAATATTTTTTGTAAAAAATGACAAATGCAGACTTTGGTGATAATAACAGTATCTTCCTTAGTTTTTACATTTCGATAATAAATATTGGTATTCGTTTAGTATAAGCCATGGCGAATATTTTGATGTATATAAATGTTTTATAAATTATACAGGGTGTTAATAATCTCGTAGCAAAATTGGAAAATTGTAAGGGCTAATATCTCGTTTATTTTAAATGGAACACCCTGTATATTTTTAATAGATCAGATTCAGAACTGAAAACTCTATCCATCTATATTAGTATGTTATATACTCAAAGATAATAGTTTTCGAGTTATTTTGAAATTTAAAATATTTTACTCTTTGGTTACAAGTAAACATAAATTATGAGCCTAGACATTAGTCAAACACAAGTTAGTAAGTGTTTAAAGGATAACAAATTTCATCCCTACAAGATTAAGTTACATCAAGCTCTACGTCATCTCCACAAGATATTGGAAATAATAAACAATTAAGAAATATTTCTAAATTTTGTAATGTTCAGCGACGAAGCAACGTTTCATAAAAATGGAAATGTGAATCGTTGCAATTTTCATTTTTATTAAACCGAACAACCAAATTCTATGAGAGTTGTCAATAATCAAGGCTAATGAATTGCGGGGGGCAATTTTAGGAGAGCACATAATAAGTCCATATTTTTTTGAAAATCCACTTACAGGAGAGACATATTTAGATTTTTTACAAAATTACCTTTTGGAATATCTATCTATTGGATGATATTCCCTTAAATATTTTACCAAGACTATGGCTTCAGCAGGATGGTGCTCCCGCGCACTATAGCGTTAATGTAAGGAATTTTTTGAACGGACATTTTCCAAATAGATGGATTGGTCGAGGGGGTCCAGTAAATTGGCCTGCGCCTTCTCTAGACCTTACATATCTGGATTTTTTCTATGGGGATACGTCAAAGATAGAGTATACAGCATGTCTCTGACAGCGGACGATATGAAAGAAAGAATTAGACATTGCTTCCGAAACATTACACCAGATATCCTAAGAAATGTGCAAGTTTCATTTCGAACAAGACTTGAACTGTGCATTCAGCAACAGGGTGGATTGTTTCAAATGAAATAAAATAAAATTTAACAAGACTGTTATTGTCTAAGCGTAGGTTAATCTTTAGAAGGGTTGAGCAAAATCTCATTTATATTAAAAAAATAAAAAATTTATTTTTATTACATTGTACTGATAACTTTTAAAAATATCATGTTACGTTAGTTATTTATTTGAATAAAAAAAATATTACAAGAGTTTGATTTAAATCATGATTTTAATTATGATTTAAATTCACTTGATAAATTTTGTTTTCCAAGCCATCAGGCTCATAATTTATGTTTACTTGTAACCAAAGAGTAAAATATTTTAAATTTCAAAATAACTCGAAAACTATTATCTTTAGGTATATAATATACTAATATGGATCGATAGAGTTTTCAATTCTGAATCTGATCCATTAAAAATATACAGGGTGTTCCATTTAAAATAAACGAGATATTGGCCCTTACAGTTTTCCAATTTTGCTACGAGATTATTAACACCCTGTATAATTTATAAAACATTTATATACAGCAAAATATTCTCCATGGCTTATACTAAACGAATACTAATATTTATTATTGAAATGTAAAAACTAAGGAAGATACTGTTTTTTTCACCAAAGTCTGCATTTGTCATTTTTTACACAAAATATTAAATATATTCTAAACTATAAAGTTTAGCTTAACAAATGTTATATGGACTGAAAGCACTTGCGATGAGGAATCCAATGAGCTAATAATATACAGGGTGTTCCATTTAAAATAAGAAAGTTTTTATAGGTTTGGAAGGATGTGAACACCCTGTATATCTGTAACTAATTTTAAATTGTAGCCCTTATTATTTCTGAAAACTTTTGTATTAGATATTTTTTTCTAAAGTTGGTAATAGTGGAGAAATAAAGGAATCCCAGACGAATGGGTCACCCTGTACAAATAGAATTTAGTTTTTTCTTAATCTTCTCTTTACGCAAGAAATACTCGATAACGAATCGATCGATTTTAAAACTAACCACGCCATTGAATATAGAATAAAAATACCTTTGAAATGAAGCGCGATTCGACCCCTATTCCTATTGGAAATTTTGTCTGTCCTTGGGGTGAGGGAGACGGGAATAGGAATCAACCTTCATTTATGCTCCAAAAGTTGTCCCCCCTCCAGTCAAAAATTGACCTGTTTCGGTAAGTTTCTATATCTCGTTTGGTTCTAGAGATATAAAGGGTGTTTCGTTTTAAATGGGACACCCTGTATATAAAAATATGTTTTAAATCTCAACGAAAAAACAACACGAAAACATTTATGAAAATATTGATATTTGAAGTTCTAAGTATAATATATAATAAGTAATTACGTTACAATTAAATTGATATACGTTGAAATATTTTTATGATATATATCAAGTTTATTAATGTCAATTATCAATAAATATTTGTTTAATATGCAACTGACTTTCAGTTTGGTTCAGATTTACTTTCTCAAATACAATATTAATTAACAATAAAATTTTCTTAGTTATTTTCTTACTAAAGTCTTTACTTTTACTAAATTTTATTAACTAAATAAATTCCATAAAATAGAATTTCAGTAGGTACCTACTCATACGGAAATATGCGCCAATAGGCATTAATGATGCTCATACACAGCCATGTTCGTGATCAATTTTATTAATTTCGCTGCTTTGTTTGATCACAGCTTAGAGCGTTGTTTGCAGAAATGTATCGTGTAACACATGTTCGTGTATTTACTGAAGCTTATTCTGAAAGCCCGGGTAATATAGGCACTGCATACAAAAACAGCTATTTTTCCAAGGAATATATGAATGTATTTTTCTCAAATAATTTCCGAGTACTTTCAGTGATTGCGTTTTTCTAAACAAGGATACTGACGGTTAGCAGTATTATAAATGTCATAATAGCAGAACCATTTTAAAAATTGAAATATGCAGAATGAAGAAAGTGAACATTAGGAAACTGAAAGTTTCTCATAATATTATTGCCAGTACGAAGTTCTTACTATGCTATAGTATTCTGAAAATTACAACAGAACGGTCAATGTTATCTACTACAAACATACACAGTCATTGATGTTAGTTCGGAATCGCTTTATTTCCGAGACACAGGGTGATAAAAGTTAATTTTTCTGTTTTTCTCATTTATTTTATACATTTTTAAATAAAATTCATTAAAATAGGCAATAGACCACATTAAACATTTTCCCATGTTTTAAGTGATATGTTTCCAATTATTATTTAAACTACGTTATAAAAAAATACATAGACCAAAATTTTAAACAATGTAACAGTGAAGTTTTCTTTGTTGAAACGCCCTTGAAATAAAAAATAAAAAATATTAACAGTGTTTGGAACAGCCAAGAACAGTCAAGGGAAGAAATACTTTATTATGTTCTAATACTATTTTACATTACAAGACCGGTAGGTGAGGTATTACATTACGAGTTTTTTACTGACGAGTCGTCGTTAGTACTTTTAACACCTACTGGACGTGTAATGTATGATATTTTATTTCATACCGTCGTCGTTTTAGAATAAAAATGAATTATTGTAAATTTTAAATCAATCATTAGAAAATGACATTAATCTTCCTTTGACGTATCATAGTTTCCTTGGTTTTATAATAATGTAGTGCTCAGAGGAAATTTTAAATAAATTCCCTAACATCGTAGCTTCACTGAAATGGATAGAAAAGCATTATTTATATTTGCCTGACTTTGCGGATAAATGTCAAGGATTAATTTAAACTCAAACACAGCTCCTGAAAGCAGTCCTTTAAAGTGTTGCAAGTAAAATTTTATTACATATAATTATTTCATAATTGTTAGGTATAAATAAATACTATTTTTACATGAAAAATCTTACTTTCAGGTTCATGAAATATTAATTTTTATTTTGATCATTTTAGTTGTTTTGTTGCCTACTTCCATCCTTATGAACTCACTGCTTATAGTTTAGATGACTCAATAATCTTGCTAGCTTTAACTAGGATAAGCTACCTTCAGACGGTCTGCAGCTAATGTATGAATGCAAAGAGGAGTGTAGCGTATGTAGAAGAGAATGGCTTATTATACATTCATGTGTTTTAATAATGAATATTTTTATATATGTAATCAATCAAGTGTGTACAGGCTGCTGTTGGCTCTGTAATATTACTTAAATTTTTTACGGGAAATTTCAGTTGAAAATTGTAATAAAGTTGGTGAGCAGTTAGTGTACTATTTAGTGCTTTGGAAGCTGTTATGGAAATTAATTTTCATAGTTCTTATAGTGTAAAAATAATTATTGATTTACTAAATCACGCTTAGCCATAAAGTGATTTTAATTTGAAATTTGTACATACGTACAAACAGGTGCTTTTTACTTGATATTCGCCGTGTTTTTATTGTGTTTCTTATCAACATGGGCTATGAGACATGTACACAGTGCTCTAAAAACATTACCAAGCAATCTGCGTCAATTCAGTGCTCGGTTTGTAAGAAGCATTATCATCTTAATTGCTTGCAATCACCTAACAAGGCTGATATAAATAACTGTCCTGGATCTTCTTGGAAATGTGATACTTGTGCCAAGAATTCCAGTGACAAGGATGAGAAATTTAATCTCATATTAACAAGTCTTAATAGCATTCAATCAGAAATTCTGGAAATTAAGAATAAGCAAAATGATATGGTCAAGTCACTGGAATTTTACGGAAATAAAATTGATGATTTTTCCAAAAAAATTAATGAATTTGAAATTAAGATGAAAGTTATACCTATTATTCAGGCTGATGTACAAGCTAATTCTTCTGAAGTCGTTGTTCTTAAAAAAGAAATATTGAATTTACAGCAGCAGCTGCGAATGAATAATATAGAAATAAATGGAATACCAGATTCATCGAATGAAAATATTCGCACTGTTGTTTATAAATTATTTGCCACACTGGGTATCAATGATACCAATAGTATTGAAACTTGTCACAGAGTTCCTCACATGAGACCTGATAATAAAAATCCCAGATCTGTCATAGTGAAATTAATTTCGCGCTCCTATAAGGATGCAATTTTGGCTGCCATTCGAAAAAAGAAAGGAGTTACAACAACTGAAATCGGCTTTGGAGGTAACTCAGTAAAAATTTATATCAATGATCATTTAATTCCGATCAATCAGATGCTATATAAGAAAACTAGAGATTTATGTAAACAAAGGAATATTAGCTGTTGGACCCGTGATTGTAAAATATATTTAAAACACCCACAGACTGGTCGCAATCATCTTATAGATAGTGAGGACTCCCTTCACAAAATATTTAGTGGTTTGTAACTTAAATTTAGCTATACCTTTTTTATTTATGTCAAGCAATTTTTCTTATTATAAAATTCGATTTTTCAATAGTGTACCAAAATGTAAGAGGATTACGCAGCAAAACACATGATTTTTATACATCTACTACAGCTAATTCATCAAATATTATTTGTGTCACAGAATCATAGTTAAATTCTAATGTTAATACTACTGAACTTTTTGATACTAAAAAATATAATGTCTTCAGAAAAGATCGTAATAAAATTCTTAGTGGTAAATTAGATGGTGGTGGAGTGATAATTGCAGTCGATATTGAGTTTCAGTCAATTGAGAGAGAGGCTTGGTCATCTGACGGTATTTGTGAAGATCTGTGGGTCAGTATCAAAGTTAGTGCATCTAAATATCTACATTTGTGTTGTGTCTATGTTCCACCACATGCTAGTGTGAATAACCTTAAAGCTCACTTACTAAATGTGAGTCAGATTGTCCATAATCATAACAAAAATGATTATTTTATAGTTGTTGGCGACTATAATATTCCCAATATTTTTTGGGTAAAGGATAATAATATAAATTGTTATAAAGCCATGAACACAACGGACGGGTTTGGAGAGTGCCTTGTTGATTCATACAATTTTTTGCAATTATCTCAATATAATGGTGTGCTTAATAACAACGGTAAACTTCTTGATTTAGTGTTTAGTTCACTGAGATCAACTTCTGTAACTTATTGCAGTACTCCGATGGTGCCTGAAGATAATCATCATAAAACTATAGAGATCCATGTTGATATTCAAATAGATAATATTGGCATGCGGTATAAACACTCATTTTACAAACTGAAATTTTCTAGAGCCAATTACAATGTCATTAACTCTGAAATAAATCAAATTGATTGGAACACGGAACTATTTAATCTTAATGTTGATGAAGCAGTGCAAACTTTTTATAGCATTTTAATGGATATATTAAATAGGAATATTAACAAAAAAAGAATTAACAATAGTTATCCCTTATGGTTCTCTCTTTGTACAAAAATTCTGATAAAAGAAAAATATAAACTACATTGTCGTTGGAAAAAATTTAAAAATCCACTTGATTATCAAGAATTCTCTAATGTCCGTAAGCAAGTTAAGTTAGCTGTTAAAAATGATTATCAGAATTACATTGTTAATGTTGAACGAGACATTAAGGATAATGTTAAAAATTTTTGGAGGTTCGTATCTAATAAGCGTCGTTCAAAGACTATACCAAAGTTTGTACAACTAGACAATAAGTCTGCTTCAACAGATCATGAAATTTGTGAGTTATTTTCTGAGTTTTTTGCATCTGTTTTTGAGCCCTCTGATAGTCCAGCAATTGTAAAGATCAGCGAACCTACTGCTTCTATAACTTTAAGTACAATCACAGTCCTTGATATAAAAAATCAAATTACAGCCTTAGATGTAAATAAGGGTGCTGGACCGGACGGTTTACCTCCACTGTTTTTTAAATCTTGTGTTGACTCTATTTCGTATCCTTTGTTTATAATATTTAATAAATCAATATTAAATGGCATGTTTCCCTCTACTTGGAAACAAGCCCAAATTGTCCCAGTTTTTAAATCAGGCAATAAAAATATGGTAAACAATTACCGCCCGATTTCGATATTATCAGTTCCTGGTAAACTGTTGGAGGCGATAATTTGTAAGGAATTGTTTTTTAAGACAAAACATTTAATTAGTGAACAACAACATGGCTTCTTCAAAGGCCGTTCTGTGGCTACAAACTTAATATCATTAGTTCAGAATGTTCTTGATTCAATGTCTAATAGATATCAAGTTGACGCTGTGTATACCGATTTCTCGAAAGCATTTGATAAAGTTCATCATAATACCCTCTTCACTAAATTGCAGAATATCGGTATACACGGCAATTTACTGAGATGGATAACATCATATGTACTCAATAGATCACAATGTGTTAAGATTAATAATTGCTCATCCTCGTTTGTTGATGTCACGTCTGGTGTCCCTCAGGGTTCACACCTAGGACCATTACTTTTTTCCTTATTTATATATGATATTGAACATTGTTTTTTGTATTCTAAATTTTGTCTATATGCAGATGATTTAAAGATGTATAGTGAAATTTCTAGTGTTGCTGATTGTGTGAACTTTCAGAGCGATCTTTCACGTCTGTACAAGTATTGTGTTAATAATAAGCTTTTTTTAAATATAAATAAGTGTCACCATATTACATTTTCAAGGCTTAGTACTAATTTCAGTATTCCTTATCATATTAACAACTTAGAGCTTATAAAGGTAGATCAAATCAAAGACCTCGGTGTAATACTTGACTCAAAGTTAAATTTTGATTTGCATGTTGAGGCCATAGTCAGAAAAGCTTACCGAAATTTAGGTTTCATAATGAGAGTAACTAAGTCTTTCAATAAACCTGACTCTATTATACTATTATATAACTCTTTAGTCCGTAGTCAACTTGAATATGTCTGCATAATTTGGAACCCATCCTATGTTAAATATATAGAACGCATTGAAAAAATACAAATTAAATTCGTAAATTTGTTGAATTACAAATTTAACAGACATCTGCATTATGTTTCTTACGAGGATAGCATTAAACGGTATAATTTATTGAAGCTTACGTCTCGTAGATTTATAATGTATTTACTGTTTATTTTTAAAATTTTCAATAATGCAATTGATTGTAACTTTATAACAAACAAATTAACAATTAATATTAAGTCCCAAGTCACTCGTTCCACTCACTTATTTTACCTACACTCATGTTCTACAAATTATGCAAAAAATTCTCCGTTGTATCAATTACAAAATATTTATAATGTTTACTTTAACCATATTGATATATTTAATTTATCTTTAAGACAAGCTAGATATAATGCGATTTTAGTCTTTTCCATTTAAATAAACTTCTGTTGGCTGATATGTATAAATATTAATTATTATATAAATTTATAGCATACAGGTATATAGCTACATTGTTAATATATCCATATTTTTTGTTTTTTGTTATTACTAATTTTATATTATTACTTAAGATTAGTTAGATTTTACATTAAATGTATTTCTAATTTATTGATTTGCCGAGAGCAGTAGTCACATATTACATTAAAACGTGTAACCCTGTAATTGGAATTTATTGTTAAATTCTGTTGGGATACCTACTTTCAAATAAATAAATAAATAAATAAATGTGTTCGTTGAATAAACTGAGAGCCTTTTGTGCGCGAGTAGCAATCAAGAACTTTTTTTATTATACAGGGTTATTCAGAACTCATCCATTATAAAATTTGGGGATGTTCAACATACATGTACAAATGTGGTAGTGCAAAAAAAAATTTTTTTGGCGGTGTCTTAAAACTATATAAAAATTTTTCATTGCACGCCGCTGGATACTGGTCCACTGTAATGGAGTGACCTTGGAACTGACAATGCAAATAGGCTAGCACAAAAAAAATTCGGAAGATCTGAGAGTATACCGACACCCGGCGCAAAAAAGATTTGCAGCGTATTTATTCGGTCGGTTTTAACCAGGCGTTCCAGACAAAAACGTGTCTACTTTTTTATCACATTCTTAGGAATGTGGTTTAAAAGTATCAGATGTGTTGAAGTACAGTTGTTCAGCTACGTAGTCCTTTATAATGGTATAACTTTAAACATTGTTTACGGGAAATCCTAATTACTTTTATTAAAATTTTTTTGGTGATATCGATTTCTTATTTAAGGATGCACATATCCTCAAAGTTTTAGAGATAAGTTCTGAATAACCCTGTATACAGACTGCTATATTTTAACATTTTTGAATAGACATTAATATAAATTAATATAATGATCAAATTTGTATTTACATTTCTCTTTTCGTTTGAATTGAATACATTCATGGTTTCAGTAAATTTAAGACGTTTTTCTATATATCATGCTCAATTGTAAAATCATCAAAAGACATAAAAAAATTTGCGGCTAATAATGTTGAGTAATGTCGGTCATTCTTCATGGGGTACCATGCAGTACCGATTCCAAAATTTCTAATCATTTAAAAAAGTATATTACTATTAACCCTATAATCAGAGTCATAAGGCAAAAGAAACAGTTTTTACTGAATTCTCAAATAAATTAAGTTGTGATATTCGTATTCGCAGAAAAATGTTTTAGAATCTTCACCAAATTGTACCTATCTGCATCAGTCAAGTCAATTCCAGAATACAGTAAGAACTCTCAAAGTAAGAAAGTCTCGTGGATCTTATGGATCTCTCATTATTCTCTCAGTTAGTGATTTGACATCTGCAGTAGCTATTGCTACGTTATTTTTCAATCAGTGTTTTGTATTGAAGCTTTTGAACAATTTTCTTCTTTACCAAACCAACAAGTAGATATATTTCTCAGGATACATATCGTCATTTCCGAACAGGTGGCGTTGAAACATATATGCATTACCTGCATATTGATAACTTGACTAAGATATCTGCAAATATTTTGAAGACCTCTGGGGTAATGAGTTAACAAAAAATTTGGTCTTGCAAGATGATAAAATTTTCACACGCTTGTAAGAGTGTAGACTAAACTATTCTTTGATATATTTTAATAATTGTGTGAATGACCTTTCTTCAAAGATATTAAGTCATATTTTATGTCCGATTCTGTTTATTTTATTTTTCTATATTTAGCACAATTTAATGCAAATTCTAATATTTAGATAATCATTTCATAGGAGTACCTTGCTTGGAATTCCATAAAGCAACGAAGAATATCGAATAATTTCATTTGAAGCCAACTTGAAAGCCGTTCAAAAAATAATATTCAGTTATGAATACTCTTTGAAATTCATCCGACAATAATATGTCAGATATGTAAAGGAAATAACAACCGATCATTATCTAACAAATATTTTCTCAAGTTTCCATTCCACAACCCATTGAGCATTTGTTTCCTTGGCTCTCTTGATTTAATAAATTATTTCACGGGTTGGAACAGGACAGAGGCCTGCCACTCTATATGTTCATTTTCCAAGATATATTAATCAAATTTGGAACAAAGACCGTTTAAGAAGTTTTCCATATTTTTATGTATCATAAAGCTAAGAATAACGCCCAAAGAAGTAATGTCAAAAAGAATGAGCAAATCGATTACTTAGGAATCCTGCAACGCGACATGATGATAACGAACAAACCCCTCTTCTGGGCAAAATAGATCACACTTATTGTGATGCCAACAATTGTAAAACTGTACAATTGGTACAGACTACTTCATACGAAGTCTTTTTTAATAATTAAAATCCTACTAAAAAGTGGCAACTTTTCTTGCTGATTTTATAACATTATGCTTTTTTGCTGTATAATAGATAATATAATAATTTGCAATACAATAATTTGCTGTGTAAATAGTTTGGTGCTCTTTCAATTGAACACGTGTCTGTAATATTATCAGTACAGTCGTGTAATTGATTTAAAACAATTGCAATTTTGATTTCTGATATGTAGTGAAAAAATTGATTTTTAATTTGATCAACAAAATCTCGTATTTCGGAAACGATGTATAAAAAAACCTGTACTAGATTCTTGAGAGAAAACATTATCTAATAATATTTTATATTGCTTTCAGGTAATTACTGAAATTTACAATTTTTTTAATTTACTTATAATAATGCCTAGACATTTTTATGCTCTACATAGTATTATTTAATATGATAATATCAGCATTAATTTAATATTCTTGTTATAGTGATTCTTAATGAGGCACTTCCCATATGTTTAAGACTGTTCTTAGGGGTAACTCAAAATCCGAGTAAATACATCTAGTTATTTCAATTCAATATTGCTTCTCAGAACAGACAAGAGTGACTATACTATCGCTTTGACTATCTGTCTAACAATACACATTCTGCGTGGTACTTGTCTTTATCTTTGTTCTATTACTTTAGTCATTGCGCATATATGAGGGGGATTAACAGGAGTCGTGCTTTGAATAGTGAAAGCATTTTGCTCACCTCAGCTTTCTGCCGTATCGAATGCTGCTCCGAGCCCTGATCCTATCCCGTCGTACGAAACTTCAAATGTAAACGCTTTGTGACGACAATGTTGTATTTGGTAAAGTTTGTGCCGAAACAGGTCGGTTGAACATAAGTGGTTTTTGTAGTTAAAAATTAAATGCTAGGGAAAACAATCTCAACTATAAAATTAATAATTCCTGATCATATTAATTCGCGGACGTTCGTTGTATTTCGTTGAGCTGAAAGATAAAATATTTATTATGCAGAGCTATTGTACAGAGCTGTCCTGTTCCAACCCGTGTAATAATTTATTAAATGAAGAGAGCCAAGGAAAAAAATGCTCAATGGGTTGTGGAATGTAAAATTGAGAAAATATTTGTTAGATAATGATCGGTTGTTATTTCCTTTACATATCTGACATATTGTTATCGGATGCATTTCAAAGAGTATTCATAACTGAATATTATTTTTTGAACGGCTTTCAAGTTGGCTTCAAATGAAATTATTCGATATTCTTCGTTGCTTTATGGAATTCCAAGCAAGGTACCCCCTTGAAAGGATTATCTAAATATTACCAATTAAAATTTGAGTTAGTGAAAAATTTTTTCAATAATTTTCGAAAATCTGAAAAGGAGGAAAGAAGGTTCTGGTAGACCAAAGAAGAGAATACCAGCTGTAATTAAAACTGGTAGACAATGGTAGGCAGCAATGAAATATTTATGCCAAAAAGTGGATGTGAGAAAAATATTGCGACGCGATTTTCATTTACATTCTTACCGATTCTTTCTATCAAGAGCTGTTAGAACAGCATTATCTAAAAGAAAGTTCAGTTTAGTTGTTAGAGTTTAGCTAATCTCCATATATGAGTAGGCCGAATATTCAGACTACAACTGCTTCCATTCATCCACAGAAAGTAGGAGTTAGGTGGAAATGAAGCATCGTAGCCAATTGGGCCAATATTTTTGGAAGGCGCATTAACTTTAAAAACTGCATGCAGTTACTTTTTTCTGCAAATACTTGAACATGATCATTAATTACGACCTGGCAATACCCTGACCCCTTGCTCTTGTAATATGTAATATGTTTTGAACTCTGTTCTATGGCTTAATTTGAAATGGCCAACATATATTCTTTAAGATTGAGGTTATTGATATAAAGAAATGAAGAAAAATATGAAGAAATTAACACAACTCAATTATTACAAACAGATATTGCAGTGGTACTCTTTCACTCAGGGCTTTTATTTTATTGTAGGTTCAATTTGGTAAAGCACAGTAAATAAAACAAAACATAAACGTAAGGAAGAACACTTTACTTGGGTGCTGGCACCCTACACAACAGTAATAAAAAAACGTTCACTCTACAATATTAACAACTATGTAAGGCCAATGAGGCACAGCATAACATCTAACACAACTGATTCCACTCGTATCTCAAAGGGAACTGCTCGCACGGGTATGACAAACATAGGAAAATATATTTGTTCATGTAATTAGTTCGGTCAGCCATTGTCAGAAGGCGCTGATGTCGGAAAAAGAATAATTTACAATTGACTGTACAATGATTCTGTTCTGTGGTTTATTGTTTATTTTGATGATTCCGTGGTTATACGAGTAGCACAAGTGTGTTCTTAGTTTGGTGTTCTTTATACAGGTGAAAATTTACTTGTTTCCATTTCGTAATGAAGTCTTTATTTCCGTTATTAGAAATATTCTAAATTCGTTCTGAATTATAGTACTGTTGGTATATATTTTGTGACATTGGACGTTTAGTGTATAGCTCGTAGTGTTTGGTTAGTTAGAATTTATATAGACAATTATTATTTAAGTGATTATTACGAAATGGATTCTGTAGGTAAAAAGGTATGTAAAAACTCACAACACTTAGTTAACTTTTGCATTGTTGTAATTTTACTTCTAACTTTCCAGAAGAAGACATGATTTTGAAATACATTATCCTACAAATTAATAGGAAATTAGGGAAGAAAGATCTTCGTCCAAATAATATTTTAGACACTTATATAAAAAACTATTCTTCCGATATTGGATAATGTTACTATTCGATTTATGACATTAAATTTATTGAAATCTACATATTCTTTTATTTAACCATTTACTTAAGATTTAACAATCTTTAGGTCATTAAGTATTTGATAGCAAATTTTAATACAAGTAATAAATACAAATTTTAATACAAGTATTAAAGGAGTAATTCAAACTGTCCCGCCTGATATTAGTAAGGTCAGCCATTGGCAGAGGGCGCTTTAACGGACAACAAATTATTGCGGATTTGTCGCTTCTTTCCTTGAGTATGTTCTTTGACTGCTCGTCCTACACTCCCCACCTGTTCCCCACTATTAGTTCTTCTCTTCGCAATTAAGTAACCCACTACAGTATGATAACTAGAGTTCAATAATATTTGGAGGAAGAAGGCAGACCTTACGAATATTTTCTATTGCGTTAGTTAGTTTATTAATTCTTAGTTCCTCCAGCTAAAATTCTAATTAACATAACTGAAATTTATATCATATTTTTAGAATATAGTAAAGGGGTGATTTTTCATTCCTGGAGAAATTGTTTTTGGATGCTTTGATTTTAAAAACTCATTTGCACGTAGAATCTTATGTGAAAAGTATTCCTTCTGTATACGCTGGCAATTTAACAAGAAATCAATTTGTTGGACCACCCATAAATAAAATTTTATTCCCGCTGTGATTCATTTTCCAGCATGTAATAAATTGTCAGGTTCATGGCCAGTAGAAATATATTGGATATCCTTTATAACATAACCTTTCCTCTGGTATCTCTGATATTCATCCCTGTAAAATAAACCCTATTTTTTATGTTAAAAGTCCCGATTCCTCTTAAAGAATTGAACAGATAACAGATGTATATGATTTATACTCTTAACGTAACATTTCTTAGGAAATATTCTCGGCTACGAATTTCCTTGATGGTAATTCAGGAGAGAATGTTTGCATAGGCACGTCTTTTACTAGTTCTCGTTTACTAGTTCTCATTAAATGTTCTTTTTTGTTAACATAATTACTAAATATGTTTTTTGTTAAAACATTTTCGAACGAACATATACATTGTTTGTGTCTACTTAACTTAGATATGTAAGAAAACCTTTTTTAATTATTAATTTTACGAAAGTTCTTGGTCATAATTAATGGTCTGAAAGTTAAAATGCCACCATCAGATAAGTAGATAAGATATCACTGAAAGTAAAATAACTTTATTTTCGACAATCTCGAAAAATTTAGAAATAAAAAGTACATTCAAATAATATTATTACTGAATGCTACATAACAATTTCTGATTAAATGTTGCTCTAAAATGAAAATTAAGATAGCTTGGCATCTACAAATAATTGTGACTATTTTATCAAATATTTTACCCCTGCAAATGCTATAATAAGATTGAATAGTTAATGTTATTATTTCAGAAAGCATATAGTACGTTTTTTCGTAATCCTAATAAAACGGCTTTCCTTATGTGACCAACTTAAGTAGACACAGTGTATGTGAAAATATATACAAGATGTACCTACCGTGTAACAAAACAGGGTTAATAGGACGAACTGTCAGTGAAACTGCTATTTAACTCAACCTTGATTAGTCATAAACAGAAAAATATATGCAACACCAAACAATTTTTGACAGACAAGTAAATTTTCTACTCGACTATCAACATTTCTCAACCCTTCATTCTATTCACAGGGATTAGCCCGAAAGTCACATCAAATTGTCTCTTATTGTCAGCTGCATATTGAGTAAACTCAATGACTACTTGTAAACTCGACTAAATTAGTTACAGCAGAACACTTCGAAACAAATCCATGTTGATTATGAAAAATACTACTCTTATCACTGTTAAAAATATAAGTATACAACGACATCTCGAAGATCTTTGTAAAGTTGAACAAAATTGCTATGGGGCGATAATTTTTAATATCCAAAGGATTACCATTTTTTAAAATAGAGCACACACTCGTCAGTTTACAAGCATCAGGAAAAGTATCCGTAGAATGTAAGATTAAACAAAATCAGTAAGGTCCAGATAGAACCACAGAACAATACATCATTTTCACTAGTCAATTTATTTTTTAATTTAAATGATTTAAATTTAACAGATGCACATATATCATTCTCGGTTAATTGAACTAGATTAATACATCACACTTTCGACTACCACATGTTACATTTGAATGGCGAGTATAATCAGTTCCAAAAACACCCAAAAAGTATTTTGAAGAACTATTAGCTATTGCAGAAGGGGCGTTTAAATTATCATCTAATAAAACATTTAGGCGGAACTCTTTTTGCTTCGAATAAACGACCAAAAGCTTTTTGGATCAGTCTTAAAATTTTTCTAATTCCATTTCAGAAATGCACAGATCTGGCATACGACCATTTGCATTAAAGATAATGGTCGTAGATAATTAAACTCAAGATCATTTTAAATTAATCTTGTTTAAAAATCAATCAAATCTGGGTACATATAGGTACTGTATACCATTAAAATCATCTATAATTCAGAAGTGATTCAAGAAAACGTTCAAGTTCAAAATTGCTGATTTGCGGAGAAATCTAGAACATATAGGCAAATACCACTACGTAACCTAAACTAATTTTAGTTAATTAAGTACCTAGTTCTATGAGTTGAAAACTTGATCAGTGAACATTAAGAGAAATTCTCGGCTCATGAATAGTAGGTGTTTCTCATCTCGTTTTAATTTCATGCGACAAGGAAACTTTGCTTTCCCCTTTCTCCGAATCAATGATACGGCTCGATGTGTCTTTATTCTATTGCACGGCATCACTACTATTCAAGTTTTAAACTCCTAGTTGGCTAATAAAGAAAATTGCATATCTAACCTAACACGTGCAATATTTTTAAAGGAATCATTAAAGATCGTCATAATGTTACAATTTTTCTGAATTTATGACTTCCCTAAACACATAAAAAATATTTAATGTTGGGTATTCGTGAAAAATTGCATTTTATGCCAAATAAAGCCTATTTATGCGTAATATATACGGGCAATAAATTTTATATGACAACATTCCAAAATATTGGAAACGGCGGTGGATGTATGAATTGTTAAACAGAGAATAATTTACGCTACCCTAAATATCTCACATAACTGTTTTAACGTGTGCAGTATTTGATGTACGCTTTCTAAACGTGTCGTAAAATTGGTATTGAGGTTCCGCAGCTTTATGAATTTAAATTACATTTACCGGTTGCCTTTAGGCTCCCTATAGAGCTTATTTTTTACGAATATTCAACGGAAATTTGAATATTGCGCAAACTGTTTAGAAGAGCAAGAAGCTGCAGTTGTAATAATAAAACGTAAACCTATATAGACATTCTTTTAAGGAGCTGAGGTGGAACTAATTTTATATTTATATATTATCTTTGACTTACATATTATTTCAATTCTGGTGAATCAAACTTTAGCATATACAACAACGGGATATACAATATTAAGAATGTAGAGGTTGGACAAACAATTCTTATCGAAATATTTTTATCAAAACCGTATTATTTCCAACGCAGTTTCAGTATTTTCAATAAAACAGTTATATGTTCAAAAAGTTGAAAGAAATTCGTGAAAATTCATTAATGGAAAAAAACTCATAGTCTTGTAAATTTAAAAAAATTAAAAAGCATGGATATTTTAAAATTACATTTTTTATAGACTGCAATATCGGTGAATCACGAGTCCTGCTATGTATTGGTATCTTGGTTATTTGAAGAGATACCAAGTTGGTTAAATTAGAGAAAAGTTGAGGTAATCATGCATAAGGTATTAATACTACATCTAATTTGAATCAAATAGTCCCAATGGTACCGAAGATAGAAAAAAATAATAATATTTCTAAACAGCCCAATAAGGTTGCTTGGAGTTAAAACAATTGGACATCTAGTTGATGTCATTATCTTAATTATTTATTTAGTTCTATATCTATATGCCTAAAGGTTGATTCTCTTGAACTTAAACGTCTTGTATACCTCAATATCTCAAAAGTGCCAGGATGGGGGATTTTTATTATTTATTTTTATAAATGTAGCACTGATTTTCGTGTATTATTACATGGTTAAATTATTTGTTCAAGGGTATTTCGCTTCACCTAGAAGCCATACAATATTTATTCATCTCAGGAAATAAACCATTTAGGTATTCGAATAAACATGTAGTTCCAAACGATACACTAAATGTTGATCTAAGCGGTGTATATCTTGCTAAAGGAAAATGAGACTTATTGTGAACTTAAAGATATATTTATACTCCATTATCATGTTATTTACAAAACAAGAAGGCTGTACATTATTCAAGAAATGGGTTCATTATTATAAGTGGTTTTTTATATAAGTTCCAAGTGACTACTATTTAATTTATGTTTCTTTATTACTTCCTATACCGCAGATTATCCTTTACATGACCACAAAATTACATTTTGTTTAACGAAGAAAAAAGTAGTCCATGAAATTGTTCATAAACCAGACACAAAGCGGAAAATCATGCCTTTGGAGGATCACGAACGGAAGTGTGCAGCTTGATTTTAATTTTCCAGGGCAGACAAAGGCTGACCATTATTAAACAGGAAGCCAATAGTCGGCTGCACCCTCTCTCTAGAGTAAAACAAATTAAAAGTTCGATAGATTGACTTAATTGAAATAAAGGTGGATGGGGCTGCCACTTGATATAAATGAATTTATTGCCTCCTGTTCGATGTTTGAATTTTATGTAAAGGCTGTCTCACCGGAAACTTCGGCAACCGATTATGGAAAAACTATAATTAGGAAAAATCTGAAAATACGGTATCTAATCTAAATTCCTATAGTAGTAATTTTTAGTAATTCATTTTATTTTTAAAATTCCAGGCAAACAATCTTGTACTAAAATAGCGCATTTTCAAAAATTATTTTCTCTAAAATACATGTATTAAACAAAAATTTGCTACTATAGGGATCTAGTTTATCCTTTGATCTTTCCGGTGATATATAATTTATAACATTAAAAAGAAATTTTGTTGCACTTATAAGACAAATCCGGTACCCTTGCAATGAGGGCTAACTTTGTTTCCATGTGGCTTTTTACTTCGGCTTTACGTGCACCTCCGAAATCTAAATAATTCGGTAGTGGAAACGTGTAAGTCTTCACCCATCGGCTACCCAACCTGTCAACCCGACCCCGAATTTATGTCTGTCAAGTCTACAGTGAATGGATCCTTAAATACTAATTGAAAAGCATAAAAACCAATTCAAAAGCCTATAACAGTGAGCACACAGCAGGTACAGACATACATGTGCATTACAAAATACAACAAACGCCACACAATAGAACATATAACTTTGTAAATCACACGTAAAGATACTCAGCTAATCAGAGCTAAATCATTACATGACCAAAATTCCTTATAGTGGTAGAATTCCTTATAGTGGTAGAATTCCTTCCCCAGGAGAAACCTCTTCAGAGTATTCTTAAAGGATATCTTACATTTAACATATTTAATTTGTGAGGGTAACTAACTGGTTACAGTAATGCCAGGTAATTTGGGGCATTTTGAGTTTTATTCAGCCTAAAGTATGGCGTTATTAAATTATCTTTGTTTCTCGTATCGTAATTGTGTTGGCTTGCATAGGTGGGACAGCTGTCTAGTTTATATTTAACGTATGTCAAGCATTCCAAAATATACAGTGAGGGTAAAATTAATATTTGATATTTGATAAATCCATTTCTACAGTCGTCCATATAACCCAGCCCAGCTATGATTCTGATAATTTTTTTTTAATTGCAAATACTTTATGAAAGTCTGCGGAATGACCCCGGATTATTATTGCATAGCTCATAACTGAATGGCACAAGTAGGCAGATCTCAATACATTAGTGGGCACAGAATCCGAAAGATTACGAATAACAAATGCACCACTACTCAACCCCTCAATATGAATATTCCACCTCAGATGGAGATACAATAGAACACCCAAACATTATACAGCTGATACTTTATCATCGGAAGTATCGTAATTACGCAGTGTAAGCATCATGTGTGTGTGTGTGTTGTGGCCTGCGAGACTGCCAGACTTGACGGCTTCCGACTTCTTTTTTTTTTGAATTTTTTAAAGAGCAAGGTGTACGTCAATATTCCTCAAACTCTGGAGCAGTTTAAGGAAAATATCCATCGAGAAATCGCCAATATCACGCCCGACATATAAAAATGTTATGCAAAATGCTATAAAAAGAAAACAAATGTGTATTATTAAAAATGGCCACTATTTGCCAGACATTATTTTCTAATTGCGATGATATGAAAATAACATGAAATAATAAAAATTGAATAACATGAAAATTTTATTTGATTTTTGAATTTATTAAAAGTTATTAGCAGATACTATTAGGGAATTCATTTAAGCCCCCCTTGTACATTAAATTTTGTTTCTTAATACCCGTATTAAATTTATAATGATTTACTTGTGCTGCAGTCACGAATAAACAAGTAAGCTGTAGCGACCAGTAGCACCGTTGAAATATTTTCGCATTTAATTCCTAAGATCCCATCCGCAACCAATATTACTCAAGTCACCAGACAGTGTTTGCACAACCGAGGATATAACTGATTGGAATCTCTTCCTGCAGAACATTACCAAAATTCAATTTACCGAACAAAAATAGATTAAGTCAGGTCAACAGGGTGTCAGCTCCTATCTAAGTAACTTTATTTACCGTAGCCGCGCCATTTCAAAGGAAATTCTGTTTAGGAATTGGGTTAAAGTCTGTTCTACTCGTCCACTTTGACGTGTTTTATTGCAGAAGCTTGTGATTTAACTTTTCAGTGTGAACATCGAACGTTTTATCACGCTTACACTGAGTCGCAACGAACTCGTTCATCTTTTATGTGGTGAGCATTTAAATTATTGGAACAGAAAAAAGCTTGTAACTACCTACCTAACGGTCAGAACGTGCTATAATATAAATATGTGTTATTTTAAATGAGACAGCCTGAAAGGCCAGCACAGCAGATTGTGCTGGCTGTTTAAATGTTAAATGTATAACGCGGTCAAAGTGACCCGATTTCATGCAAATGCATATTTTATGTCTATTTTTCATATATCTTGAAATTTGACCATTTAGAACATACTTAGGATTTATTTGCATATCTTGCATATTTTTCTGTTTTGGAAGTTGGAAAAGTACCCAAAGAACTAACATTGAGAAACTTTGTCGGCACATGTACTTATTTCAGGTAGTAAATTGAAAGATCAGCTCAATAAACCCATAATTTTAAATCTATAAATTACCTGAAAATACGCTGCCGTCATGTAGGTACCTGTGAATATATTATAAAATAATTACTTAGAGCGTTCAGTTACTCCCGAACTAGGTATATATCATATATTATATCAATAATATTTGATTGATTTGATATTTGTTTCATATTTGAGATTACCTTTTTTCTATGAATGAAAATATCCTTGGTAATAGAAGGCATAATTTTTTAGTACAAAACCTTGAAACACACATAACAAGTGCATTTTACAAGTCGCCACATCTTTCATCGAGATCAACCAGATCAACCATGTCATGTCCTTTCCTAAAAAAATAATACTTTAAAATAAAATTATACCTCGGTGTGGTCCAATTTTTATGCAGGAAACTTCGAGGGCAGATAGATCTCTTTAAAATAATTGGTTTAAAACTGTCAGAGATATAAATAAAAAATGAAAATTTTTTTTCAACTTCAACACCCTGTATCTCCAAAACGAAGCCGTTCCAGACCTTTGTTTATAAGGCAATCACCTACTATTTTAAAGAGATCTATCCGTCCTCGAATTTTCCTGCATAAAATTTGAACCACCCTGTATAGATTATAATTTTTTTGTATAATGTAATCATTCAACAAAATACTAAAACTGATTTACTCATATACTCACATATCATATGAAATTCACATAATATATGCCATTTAAGTGACAACAGTACAGTGACTTAGATGAATTAAAATAAAGTTGAAGGTGGAATTAAGTAATTTTATATAGGGAAGATATTAAAACCGAAAAGTCGAAATTCGTAACGACTAAATGAAGACTAATTGTCATCGAGAGAGCAAAAACACAATGGTGCAAAGTTAATTAACTGGTATAACAACTGCCTAGCTGAATTGTGATATAAGAGAAAATACTTCTGATTTCTGCACGAGCGATTTGTTAGAATTCCTCAGGTTTTATGTCAGCTTTTAATTAATAGAAGGGAATGTCTTAATTTTATCGATTGTAGTATTTTCTCTTATAAAAATACATTTTACGTATCTGAAACGGACTAACTCTTGCAACTACTCTTGCAGGTATCAGGACTCGATGTTTTTTAAAAGGAAAACAATGTACTTCCCATCGATCGAACTTTTATAGGACTTGTATTTCTTCATAAAAAAATATCAAATACTTCAGTTAACATTTTAAAATTATCTTGCCTTCAAAAATCTTAAAAACTGAGAAGATGTGGATTATTTACACATTTTCCTATTATATTAAACTTGGCTCATCACAAACAATATTGTAGTTCTCTATATCATACATTTCCTTCATTTGATGGCTTTCTATAAGTAAAAAATGTGTTTTACATATAATTTTTTTCCTGACACGGTGGATGATTTTCTTAATTATTCGATTTATCATTTACGTATTAGCAATTTTAAAAATGTAATATAAATGGTAATACTTTAATTTAGAAATTATTGACGATTTTATGACAGTAATGTAACAGTAAAGTAACAAATATCATAACTTTTCTATAATACATAATATTTCCTATAATAACATAATTTCTCTTTTATAACCAACTATATTTATAACTGAAAAGATAAGATTTCAATCCAGAATTGCAAGATTGCCAATCTTTGCCGAAAACTAGGGCAACAATATGTCAATAATCTGGAAGTTGTAACTGTCAATTTTACACAGAGCATAAATTAGTCCATTATTGTAGACCCTAAAATCAAAGAAAAGCATCACCTTTTTTACAAACTGCTGATACTTATGTAATTATTCTTGTATATACCTACTACTTACCTTGGTAACTGTCTAGAAAAAAAAATTACATACATGTACTAAATACAAATAAATATTTGCAAAATTTTTGCATTTTTTTAAAACTTTATCAAAATTATCACTTTATTTGATTTGCCTTGATTTTCCTTCTTTGTTTATGTATTTATTTTCGTTCTTATATATTTTTATAAGATTTATAATATAAATACCTTTTTCTTCCAAATTTAAAATGTATATTTTCAATTAAGTTGCTCAAACTTTTGACAGTTTAATAATGTACTTATTCTGCATAAAATTACAGCTTTCGTCGACTCGTACTGAAAGTTGATGAATCCAGTTTCAAAATTTCAAAACTATTAAAGAAACCATTTATCTTTCTATAACCGATTTACTCTATGCAAGTAAAAACTTAAAACATTTCTATTTGTATAACGTTCTCGTTTGAAAGCTTTTAAACAAACTGATAGGAAGAAAATTTTTAAAGGAATTTATTAGTATATAAATATATATGCAATTTCGGGTCTTTTAAATGATCCACTTTACTTTTTCAATGGAGAAATTAAGAAATTTAAAACTCGGTATAGCGTAATTTCTTCAAAAATACTAGAAGACGACTTGATTTTTTTAAGAAAACGTGTTTTAAATACATCTTTTTAATTTTAATGTTTAATTAAATTTGTCTATATTAAGTCCTTAAGTAGGTACTATTTCTGTATCCAATAAAAACTTTATACTCATGGAGAGAATGTGTCATGAGAATGTCATGTCATTATTCGCGCTCAGAACAAAATGACATGTTAAAATTAGTGGATGAAAATTAACTTTTAGTTTTTTAGTTCTAGTTTTTATTTTAGTTACTAGTGGGTGTTTCACAATGTTTTTCTAATTTAGCATCAACCAAAAAATCAATTTAGCACTAAAACAGTATTTTTATACTACTATATCTACAATGTCAAGTTTCAATTATATATCTTTACTAATCTGTTTCGACAATAAAAGAGGTGGTATTAAAAACCTGCATTTTCTGTATACAAAAGTAGGTATCAATTGATTATTACTTATAATTTAAATAAAGAATAATATACGAGATAACTTATATAAAAAACATTACATTTTAATTAAACTCATTTTAAACTTAATAAACTTTATACTTTTACATACATTTTCAGCGTAATAGAATAGAAAAAAAATCTGATTTAAACCACTGTACATTTTCCAATGTCAAATAAACAAAACTGCTATATTTATGTGAAATGTAATGTGTGTTAACAGGCAAAACATTGCTAGCGTAAATTTAATTTGTTTTCTTTTTGTCTGCCACATTTTCTCTCCATTTTTATTAATTTATTCACCTATATTTATTATTCTATTCTATCTACCTATCTACTATTCTTTTCTCTATGATTATTATTTATTTATTTTCAGGAGCCTCACATCAGTTTATCAATCTCATCCATTTTGGTAAGTGATATTTTTTATTTATTCCGTAATATATAAATAAACACTGCAGGATTGGAGGATTTGTTTCCTATAACATGTATAATTCATGGAAATCTGCTATAAGCAATAAACAATAATTGCAACGAGCATGTGAAATTTTGGTTTTTTTTCAGAATAAAAAATGGAAGTAGGCATTATCCCTATTGCTTTTAATATTTAAGCCATCTTTATCTATTATAAATTCAGTAAATGCAGTAGATTCTATAGGCATATATAGTTAAAACTGAGCAGAAATAAAAAGTAAAGAAATAAGTCAACGTAGGCATTTTTAAACATTTGCTTTTTTCAAGTTCCAACTGGCATTTATTTTTAACGCTCACCAAAGCACATGGCATGAGACAACAAACTTGGAAATCATTTATTACCCGATCGTGACTCAAGCACGCCTATTCTTCTTAAAGGATCGCATCTTATCACGACTTGACTGCACTTAACATCACTGCATCAAGGAACGGTTTCATGGTACATGCTTTCGGTTAGATCGATCAAACCTCCTTACTTCTCGAATTATTCGCAGTCATGCTTCCATATAAATTTGTATCTATAAAAAGAAATATTGTGAAATATAATTTTAACTTGGTGAATTAAAAATAAACAATGCTGCGGACAAAATTCACAAAACATCGTTGTCAATTTTTGGCGATTTGTAATAATTAAATTTCGTGTTAATAATGGTGAGAAACACAACGTAGTGCCCTCTTTGGGTCTTTGCTACTATTTGTCTGACAATTATTGTCAAATTGACAAACAGATAACGACCTGCTTTTCCGCAGGCGCCGTTGTAGAATGCAGTAACCTCTATTGTCTTGGAGGAAGACAAAGAGGTACTACGGTGTGTCTTTCACAACTACTAACATTTACGATGCCCATAAGCAATTAAAATATTTTCCGTGGCAATAATTTTAAATTTACTCTAACTCCACTCATATACATTCATTAATCTCAGTCACAGGAAATATATCTTGCATTTTATAGAAAAAGTAGATACACCCTTGATTACTACTGAGATTTGAGACTGTAATTTTCTGCTGCATTTATTTAGTAGTAAAATCAGGAGATTCGTATGAGTAATCTTTCAAAACATAAGTTTTTTGTAAACAAATAAATAATCAATACTATTTGAAATTTTGGTATGAATCCCTATATAAACGCTGCGAAGTGCCAGCGAAGGGGTCAGTATTAATAGGACAGCGATCAAAAGAAGAAACAATACTTACTTAAGTGAAATAACTAATTTTCGGAGCGCATTTAAGTAAATATTGCACAAGAAGTGTGTTGTGTTTGAAGTGTTAAATATATATTTTTACTGTTGTATAAAAGTCTCACTTAGATATCTTTAGAACCCCGGAAGTAGTAATAGTATTTTACAAGAGAACTTTGTTAAAATTATTGCTTCCAGGTATGATTCCTTATATTGGCACAAAATATGATTTGTAATATTTTAAATGACGTGAATTCTGACTTGACAATTCAATTTCACATGTTACAAAATGTAGAAGCGCTTTAAATGCGTAAGTCTCAGGTGGGGTTTTGAGAAAATATATAGAATTATTGCATATGACCGAAATGTCCTTACGCTAAACAACCAGCCCATTTCATTGTTGCTTATTCAATAAAATATACATATAGTAGTGAAAAGCACCTCTGGCATACATCTGGCTCTCTCAACATTTTTTTGTAGAAAGATACTTTAGTGTATTACAGGCAGTCTACTTCGACTATTTGAGGAAAATGATCGGTTTTGTATAATCTTCTGTAAAAGAGGCTACATAATTATTGGGTATACACTTCAAGATAAAATATTTTTATTACCAGTGAACTTATAAGATTCGAAAATTTATTATCCTACAAAATCATTAGAACATATGACATTTATTATATTACCTATATAAACTCTCGCGAAATATCGACATTAGTGTCTTTTTAGAAATTTATTCAGTTTGATAATGTTAGCATTGGCGCATTCGCCAAAATGTTGAAATTTACGTTTGAGCCCATCTGTTTTACAGTAAGTGTATGGTTTCTTTTATGTTATTTTGTTTTTTTTTTTTTTTTGTTTTATATAGATAAATTTATAATAATAAAAATAATGTGAATTATATTGTTTATTTTTAATATTTTTTCAGATACGGATACATTAAATGAAAATATTCTTAGAAAACTTTTATTGAACTTCTTCAGTTTTATTAGTGGAATTGGTCAGTGTAATAATTATGATTCAACTCACTTTTACTAAAGTTACCTGCAACAAAGTATTTTGATTTATACAGAAGGTGACATGAAGTATCCCAAATAAACCGTGATTGTTCAACAATAATTGAGTTAGCCTTCATCTCAGCAAGAATCTTGAAAACTATTACGTACAATAATCTGTTTAAGAAAAATTTAATTATTAACCACCGTTCGACAATCTTTTCCACGTACGGATTCATACTAATTTTTCAATATATTCAATACGAAAAAAAATTACCCATTTTATTCTAAATTATAAATGTGTAGAAGTTAACTTATTTACTTACTTGTTAGTACCAGCACATAAAAGAAAGTATGGGACGGAAGTTGTAACGCAATTTATATAAATTAACAGAGTACATCAGATTTTAATGGAAGAAATTCGGGGGCTGGAACTGAAAATAATTAGATTTTCCTAAATAAACTTACATTAAGAACCCACCAATTTCTAAGAGCGAGACTAAATTGAAAGCCTATTCAAAGAATCTCAGTTGAAGATATCAAATAAATGGAATAATAATACACAACTTTAGTAATTAATTGAATGGAAAAATTATGAATCCTCTTGATATTTTGTTTTCAAATTACGAAGTAAATATTCACAATTTATACTCAGTTTTATTCAGAAAAAAAGTGAATAAAAATATTTATTTATACAATCTAAAGTTGGTTTAGTAATAATTTAAATTGTATACATGCGTAAACATCAACTATCTATAGCTTAATTTTCGTAATAATTGTAGCTTTTTTCTACGCTGAATTTTTAATTCAAGGGACCATTCGAAGTGCTGCTACATTGGGATTAATGTGACAATAAGTTCCCTTACTTAACAATTATTGATTTATTGACAAAGAGAAAAAAAAATCGGTAGGTATATTAATGAATAATAAATAATAATTAAAACAATTGCAGATTGATCGTTTTCGAGTAATAGAATTTTTTAAAAGCGCTCGCGTTTATCAGAGTGAAGTATTACGGCGCGCCCAGGGTTATAGCGCGAATACTGGTGTCTCTATAGATGTCTATCACTAGAAAGAAGCGAATCAGACCGGCGATTTTACTCCACTAATATAGATGGCGCAGCGCTCGACCGGCGAAAAGAGTAGTGGGGAGAGTTCAGTTATAATACCGTACTCGCTTAATAGAGTAAGTGTCTCACTTGATAGAACGATCGGTGCGTTTCATATATGTTGTTATCATTTCCAATGTCTCCGATGGTTGCAAGGATTGCGACATCTGTGAATTTTAACGACTACAGACAAATTTAGAAAACAATTAGAGAAAAATGTCTTGAAATACTTTATGAAAATTTAAATATTTGTACTTTTTAGAAAGTCGGTGACTAATAAGGCTAATAAGACGCAGGTAGTCGAAACCTCATAATTTTAATTTTCAGTGAAGAAGATTCAAGTATATTTACTTAAAATACAAACAGTTCTAATATCAAGAGAGGTTATTTTAAAAATTGAAAGTTCAAAACCTCTTAATAACCCCTCTGAATGTTACTGAACTAAATTATCGACGTTATTTCAACTACCCAAGAGCAAACCAAACACACTGGAAACAATATCCTCATAATTTCAGGATTGTTCGTACACTGACACAACCATATTACTATGGCTTCTACGTTTTCAGTTTTACGCAGTAATAAAATTTCTATAGTATTAGTGCAGCCATTCCAGGATTCTTAACGTTCCTATAAAATATTGTTTTGAAGTAAAATTTTTTCATGCATAGATACAACAAATGTATGTATAAACACAATACTTACTGATTCAATTTAATATCATATATTACGACCGCGACTTTCCGAGGATTTTTAACTAAATTATTTCAATAATACGAATGAGAACAATAGCAACAGCTTTATTTAAATAATAAAATAGCGTGGACAAGTGCCAGACACAAAAATAAACAATAGTAAACAAACTTATCTAGAGGCCGCCATCCGAGAAGAGGTTGCGACTACCGTAGGGTCAACTGTTGGCATTTCAGAGTCAAATAATGACCGCCTTTCCACCATCCCCAATTGTTCCTTTTATAAAGAATATTTACTTACATTTCAGAAAACATATTGGCAGTGCTTTGCTATGCATTGCACCTCATGCATTTGTAATTGGACCTTCAATATATTTTTTAATCAATTACTCAACAGTAATGTGTTTAACTATTTTACTGTTGGAATGAGAAATAAATATTATGGATATTTTATACTGACTATTTAATATTTTTATATACAAGGTTTAATTAATTTGCCATGAAAAATAGTAATTTTGAACAGGGCCGCGCCAACCCGGGGGTGCAAGGGGTGCATGGTACCCTGGCGCCACGTTCCAGGGGGCGGCAAAAAACACTGTTGGTTAGTAGCAGACATCAGTCAAGATATATCTTCCCCTTTTTCTACATTTTATTATTGTCCGTTAGTTAGATCAGATCCCCTTAGTAAATAAATACATTCTAAGATCTCAGTTGTCTTGTTATAATTTACAATTTTAGCCAAGCTAAAAGGTTTTCTTCACGGTCTATTAGTTGCTGGTCATCACATTTGTCGCGAGTAGCAACGAAACGTCGTTTTTCCTACTCGATTAAAAAAGGCGGCCCGCGCGCGACTGACCGGGATGGGGAGTCACTCAGCTGATTAGGCTGAGTCAAAAAAAAATCAAAAACCCTAGATATGTCTGATTTGGTTGAGAAATTTGCAAATAGGAAGGAAAAATGATTTTTTGAATAATGACTTAAGAAACTAAATATTTAAATAAAAAGACTATTCTAAGTTCTTGTTCTTAGCTCTTTTTTCTTTTTTCTGTATTGTTGGGTTTTTGTTGCTGTTGTTTTTAATATTGTTTGTTCTTTGTTAATTGTTGAAGAAAAATATATTTATTTTTATTATTATTAATGTTTATTTATATTTCCATATTTATTTTATCGAATTATCGCTCCATTATTTGGTAATTTACCTAAAATGCTACTAGGACGGCGGCAAAAGTTCCGCACCCCGGCGGCAGCTACTCTTGGTGCGGCCCTGATTTTGCATCTTGACTTGTTAGATTTACCTGTTAATAAAATACCTAATTCTAAATCTTATATTTATTGTTGTCATTATTAATTTATATTTTAACTTTTTTAAAGTAACAAAGCGAAAGATAATAGAATAAACCAAAAAGGATACTTTTATCTGTATAATATAGAGAAATAATTTAGTTCATATATGTAGAAGCAACTAGATTTAAACTGAGTTTTTAACTTACGGTTTCTTTCTCAGAGTGCATATAAAATTACCCGAAAAGTTAATTTTTAACTTATCACACTTTATACTTGTGATTGCATTCATAATTTGTCAGTCTTCATTACAAGAAATGGGCTAATGTGCTTTTGTCTGTTGTTTTAGGTACACAAAATAGTCTATTTGTAGAGGCAAGTATTATACAGGTACTTTTGGTATATCATATGTTGGTACTATACTTGTGGTCCATTATTACCTACAATTTGGGCAATTTTTTTAGTCACTGTGAGAAAATATTGGCATAGGCAATTTGCATGCTTTGCACTCCAGAGGCTTGTTCACTTTGTTTTTTAATATCCTCAAAAGCATTATTAATCTATGTCAGTGAGCCAGTTATTGTGCAAATATGTCTTAATTTTATTTTTGCGTGACGGGGCGAAATTTGCAGCTAGAGGTGTTGAAAATATACCTAGGAATACAATTTTTTTTTTTGTTAAAATATTATTAGCGAACAATTGAGGTTTGAGTTTGTCCAAATAATATAATAATATAATACAAGAATTTCACTATATTTAAGACCTATAAGAATTGAAAAGATATACCGACTGACAAACGAGTAGGACAAATTGCTAGGGATATAGAATTTCCGATATAATTTGACCACACCGAGGAATGTGGCGAAAAGAGGTGGAATACATTTAATATCTAAATAGAGGATAATGGTGTAGATAAAAGCATTGGATAATGTGCTGATTCCAAATTTGAAAATTTGTATATTTCTTAATTTTTCACATTTTTTCGGTAAAAAAATATGTAATGTGCAAGAAGCCATCCAATCTAATTATTTAAAAACGAGAGACGAACGGGCTGCTTTATTATTTTTTGTTTAGTTATCCATATTAGTATAGCATAGTATTTTAGTTCGTTGGTTGGTTTATATTAGTTGGGGCTATCAAATTTTAGTAGATCTATACAGAATATTTTGGTAGATCCACTGGAAACCTACTAATAATATTTAAAAAACAAAATTCCTTAATATTGTTTAAAAATATATAATTTATTAATATATGATCTTTTAGTATTGAAAAAACTATTTGTATTTAAACATTACTTTTATAAACTCTGAAAGTGTGGTTATTCAAATAATTATGAATTTAATATTTTTCATTTGGAGATCGCTTTAAAATCGTAGAGTAATGGTACTTCTACATTAGAAGTACTTAGTAGAAATAAACAATAATTATTTCTACAAAAAATTTTTTTTATTTTATTATCCAAGTTCTTAAAATAATAACATTTTCGCAAGCGAGCCGGTGGCTCAGGGCTTAGCGTCTCGATCGCTCAACCCAGAGGTCGTGGGTTCTAATTCCCATTCCACCAAACAATTTTTCATTAAATTGTTTACTCGTAGATCAAGGCTTATTCGCAGAGATGGCTTGGCAACCATCCTGGCGATGGCCTAGGATGGGAAGAATGTCAACTTGGTGTTAATGTGTGAGATTAAAATCAGTTGATGTTTGACTTGTCCCCTTAACTAATGAGGTTTTCCAGTTTCCCTCATTCCAGCACTGAATGGTGGTTAGGGTCTACCAACGTAAGTCGTTCCTGAGGTGCAAATGCGGCCCGCGAAATAATAATATGCCGCCCTTTCTCCCACACAAGTCTCAGACTTTCGGGCTAATCATTGTGATTAGAATGAGGGGTAGAGATATTATTATTATTAGATATTATTTGCATAAGTCACATCATTATTTCAAAAAAATAAAATAATTAAAAAAAAGACAAAAAATTGTAATTGATTTTTGTGGTTAGTTATTACTAATTGCTTATAAAAGTTTATCACCTACCGTAAGTAAAATTTAGTTAATTAAGATAATGAAGAATTTACATATTCTAATATTTTTATACCAATTCAAAATGTAGCTAAAGCACCATAGTTCACCTTTCACATTATTATTACCTATATTAAACGACTCCATAATAAAACACTTATGAGAGAAAATTTTATCAAAATGAACCAGATACCACCTTCAACATACTAAAATATACAATTCATCAAGTTATAAGTCAATAGAAAAACAAACTGGGAAAATAGCAGTGTGTTGTTTTCTTTCGGCTTTATGCAGCCTACTATTAGCAATTTAATAGAAAGTGATTAGTTTTACGGTATCTTTATAAGCATTTTGCTTCACTAAAGTAAAAGAAAATATACTCTGCGCCAAAGGAATTAATCAGCGGTTGGTTTTTTAAAACCTAGTTCTCAAAGTAGTAATCAAAATTTTTACACTGAAAAAAAGCAGATAATTATGATTCTACATATTAAGAATTTGACAAATTATAACCAATTTTGCCTAACTCTTGGCTATAGCCAAACAAAATGAGTTACAAATTAGCTCCGATAGCTTAGTCGTTAGGGTATAGGATCGGAGAGGGCACTGTGTTTACCATCACCCTATAATAGATGGCACCAGACATTTTTTATAGGACAAAAATTCAAAACTATTTTATTTACTTTTCCTAAATACAGTTGAGGTCAGAAATAAAGGAATTCAAAAAACTTATTACATATTTTAATAAACAGATTGAAAAGTGAATTTGTTTTTACAAAAGAAAATTGTTCAAAGTTAAAGTGCAGTGATTAAGAATAAGAGAAAAAAAAATTATTGAAAATTACAAAACTGGACCTTTTACAATATTTTAGATCAAATATTGAATCCTACTGGTTTAGTGATTACCTTTCATGGGCTTAGATCCTTAAAATATTCCAAATTCCTCGACCACAAATCAACATAAAAAAGGAAGAGGGCGCTTCGACTGTCAATTATTGTCCACATACCCTGTCCGGAAAATACGTTCACAAATGCATACCCGTGTCTATTGTTTATAACCAAACCACCGGTTGTACTGTGATGTTTGTATTTAAATTTAATAAGGAGTTTTGTTAACACAATTAGTAGGTATTGGTGAAATAAAGGAGTAAAATTGTGATTGTTAAAAGAAAATAAAAGAAAATACAAGAAAATGTAAAATGTAAGAAATTGCTGGAATTTTTGTTACAGTCTTTGGATCAAATCCTGACAGTATAAATTCTCAACGCCTCGTACATAGCAGTATATAACCGCAGTTTGTGAGTATGGTATTGTTACGTTAAATGAGATTTTCAGTTTCTCTTATTCCTGCATTGAACAACGAATCAAGTATTGTAGTTCATCGCCAATGTACTAGCTGCTATAAAATTATAAGATACCACCCCTCTTCTATATTATTAATACCTATACACTTTCTGCATATTGCTGATATTATTATTTGGAACACATTAACTACTCTTTTAATTCCACTTTTAACTATATTCTTTAGTTTTAATACTTGTAGTTACACCTCTAAGAGGTACAGGTTTTAATATAGCTTATTATTATTAATTATAACATTAATATTCCACTTTTAGCTATATTTTTGCTTAATGTGTCTGTTCTGCATTTTTGTTAACGTGTGTTATTTATTAGTATTAGCAGTAGTCTTAATTTTTTTATTGAATATCTCTTGACGTCTACTTGTAGTCTCAAAAATACCATTTTATGAAAAATATTAAATATTGAGTATAATCACCACGCGATATGTAAATGCTACTTTGATATTCTAAGCAATTATAAATAATAGGGTAACTATCCTGAACATTTTATAGGTCATTATAAATAATGAGACAAGGTATAATACTACTTAGTTGCCGTCGAAAGATTTTTTTAAAGTTATTTACATCCCCTTTAGGCGTTGGAGGTATATTATTATTCCGATTCCGCGACATAAGGAATCAAGAACGAAACTTAAGGGTCCATTCTCTATAGATTTGACAGGCATGAATGTTGGGTCGGATTGAGAGGATGGGTGGCCGATGGGTGGAGACTTATATATTCCAACTATCGAATTATTAAGATATCGGAGGTGAACGTAAAGCCGAAGTAAAAAGGCACATGGAAATAAAGTTAGCCCTCATTGCAAGGGTACCGGATTTGTCTTATAATTGCAACAAAATTTCTTTTTAGTGTTATAAATTATATATCACTGGAAAGATCAAAAGATAAACTAGATCCCTATAGTAGCAAATTTTTGTTTGATACATGTATTTTAGAGAAAATAATTTTCGAAATTACGCTATTTTAGTA
Organism: Pogonocherus hispidulus; assembly: GCA_963924545.1. NCBI lineage: Eukaryota > Metazoa > Arthropoda > Insecta > Coleoptera > Cerambycidae > Pogonocherus > Pogonocherus hispidulus. Next base: position 21,267,558 of record OZ004696.1, read on the forward strand.
CAAGATTGTTTGCCTGGAATTTTAAAAATAAAAAGAAATACCAAAAATTACTACTATAGGGACTTAGATTAAAGTCTTATCTTTCAACACTTTTTTACTAAAAGTCGCTATCTTTTATAGTTTTTTTATAATTAGACACGAGACGAACGCCGATTTAGGGCTTATTTCGACCTAGTGAATGGACTCTTAAATAAGGCATAATACTATCACAAAATGTAAAACAGGCGTCTGTAGTTCATCTGAAAACTGTGATTTTTTGCAGATTTTTCGTTATTTCAAGAATTTATTTTGTGACCACGACTTTATCGATTATAGTCCTACCGAAATCTGTGGATGTGGAAATTCTCACACCCGTTTTCTATGACATATGAACTTCCGACTTACTTAAAAAAGCACAAAAATTTGTTTTAAAAATCACTTCAGGGGCCTACAATTCATCTTTGTGATTAGCCAATGCCAGGATACCATACTCAACCAAATATAAAAATTTTCCAATTTGCGTTTTTTTGATATTATTAATCTATGTAACACATCCTGAGTTTTGTACTAAAGAACGATATTCAAATTTTGATTTTAGGACGAAGTGATATATATTTTTAAATAATTGGTATTTTTTAAACATTGATTGTGCCTAATTACTCACAAACATGAAACAACATTACCCAAACTGAAAATGAAGACAAAACTTCCTAGAATTTATTTAGAACACAAAAACAAAAAGGTAGAATCTGATATTTCAAAGAATCATTCAGTTTTTTTACTGTATGAAGACTGCACTCTTAATCAGCATAAATCATAAAGGATCAACAATTAGGGTTTTCACAAGGGTTTCAGGAACCTTTTTTCAATTATATGATGCCCTATTTCGCTCTATTTCAATCTCGCTCGTAAATCCTCATCTCTTGATGCCTCACTGCCTTAAATGTGATATAAATAACTTATATAAATATGCCTCATTATTTATAATGACCTATAAAATGTCGAGATAGTTACCCTGTTATTTTTAACTCTAAAAAATTAAAATGAAAGCCAGTGTCTCGTGCGACAATAATATTTTTTGTTAGACTGTGCAAACATACGCAACATATATATATTTAATAACAACGTTTTTTGTACTGAATAGTAATAAATTGTAAACAGTAAGGCTAACAAAAATGCCAATCTAATGATTGGCATTTTCGAATGTAATCAAATGATTTGTGCATAATTGGCATTGGCATAAAAATTATGTTAATATATTACATATACAATAATCAGTTACAATATATTTGTATTCCTTTTAATAATCATAAGGATAAGTCTATGACTAGTTTGAAAGTGGAACCGGTATTTTATTATTTAATAGTTCCTAATTAACTACTTCACTATTACTCGGTGCAAGAATGAAAGAAACCTGGACAACATCAGTTAGATTTTCGGTTACGTATTGCTGTTACATATAAGTCTGCATAGATTTTGCGATGTAATACAGGTCGGGGTGTTTTTCCGGAGCATTTCCAATATTTTATTTTAAATATTCTTGCAGGTTGCAGGTGATACAAACCCTACTATAAAGATTTAGTTTGACAATGTGCGCACTGTTCCATGTAGACATTATAAAAAGAAACTCGGCCTTTTCATAAAGAAGGGCATTATTTATTTCTAGATGTTCGAAAATTCTTTCAGATCCCAAGCCTTTTATCATATAAAATGTAACTTGCTTGTTTGACCTTAAAAATCCACTTACTACACTATACAGTGTATAGGGAAAGTTGGGAATAAGCAACCCCTTTTCTTAACAACTTACTAACCCGGCAGTATAATGTAAGACCCTTATTTAAACCTTTCCGGAACCTAAATCAGAATTTTGTAAAATATACATTCCTGCAAGATCCAACCGTGTGCTGTTTTTTACAATTACCTACTATTTTATTCAGCTGTATCTTAACTTTTGCCAGCATGTATATTATTCAGATTGTCAGTATACAGGATGGACAGAAATCCATTGGAATCAATTTAAAGAGACGGATTGATATATGAACTGCGAGATTACTTTTCATCTCGCATTACTAATTATTTATAATTGGAACTGTCAGATAATAGAAAACATGTTCCACTAAGAGCATAAACAGTTTGTGAAAGTCGGTTCTATCACATATCTAGAGAGTTTTATCATACACCTACACAATTTATACAGTTTTTGGCATCATGAGCCAATCAACTGATACGTTGTTTTGTTAATTTGATGTTTTATTTGAATATGTATATTTAAGATACCACATTTTATCTAAAATATGACACAATATTACACATTACAGAATCGCCGACGGAGCGCCCGAGTGCGGTGTTGCCAAATATACTTTCTTCTCAACCCTAGGGCACTACAGTGTTTCTCACCACCACTAACATACTAGATGTCCTTTAGATAATCTTGCCGCAACATCGTTCATCGATTCCATTACTTACGCCACTCTGACGAGCACATCATTAGCGCGAAACCGACCGTTGTCTGGTGGTTACTAGTGGTGGCGACTAACATGGAGATGCCGGAGTAATACAACGCCAGTCTGGGCACATAGCCGTGGAGCAGTTGTTTTCGGTATATCAGTAAATATTTTTGTGAAATATATACAAAAATTTTAAATCAGTTACGAACAGAGCAACAATTGTATGTTTATTCCCATTATTCATTTTCATTTAATAATTTTCTTTGATTCTAAGGAAGTGACTAGTAAGGACTAGCTTTTATATCTTTCAGTTTTACTGAAGGACTGGTCTGACGTTATATTGCGTATTTAGACTAGTGAATACTGTGTATTTTATTACATTGTGGATTATTATCAAACTTAGTTTCGACTATTAGTTTGATTTACAAGAAAACTAGATAAATCTGTTTGATATTAATCAATAACATTGAAAATATTTTGCATGCAGCAGTTTTTAAAGAAAAATATTTATTAATCTTTTTTCCTAATAAATTATCAGTACCGATGACATTGATATACAGTGATCAACATAAAATATCCATTATCGGTTTAGAAGATTGTGTCATTATAGATGTTTGATAAATTCCTCACACATTGTTTATCTTTTAGGATTTGATGGAAATTTAAAAATATTGAAAATTATGTCACAATAGCCTCCTGATATGAAGAAGTAATGCAAAATTTTATTGGAAATAGTTATTTGGATTAAGTTTTTTAACTATAAACAATATGTCAAACAATTTTTTTACAAGTAAAAATATCGTCAGTCGTTAAAAACCATTAAGTTCTATTAGTCCTTTATCCTAATTGTCCTTGTCAGAAACCTGACCCTTTCATAGAGATTACTTGTAAACAATCCTTTAACAAATGGACTTACGAGACGTTGAGGGAGAACTGAAGGAGTAATGGAAGTTGCAGACAAGTTAATGATTTTGTAAAGAAGCCTGATGGGGCTAAGGCCAGATATAACTATAATCAGAGTATTTTAAATCAACTATTAGAATTTGTAGACTGGGCATTGCAGGCTTCGTAAACAGTGCTCGATATGAATAGAGGAAGATCCTAATGGTCCGGAAGTTGGTGAGGATGAGAAGACATATGTTTAAGCATTTAAGCACAATATTTTCTACGCGCAAGGCGCAAGGCAAGTTAGTCAAGTCTCCCACATGAATCAAATTCCTGCTATATATTACGTGAGGAACGTTCGAAGAGAATATACCAAGTAATGAAGAGCAGGTAGTGGGATGTATATTTAATAAATATTTTATGTGGTTTTAATGAAGAAGACATGATTGCAGATATGGATATTTAGAAAATTGATATCTATGAATAATTAAAAAAAAGTGAAGTACGTCTCAAATGATGCGGACTTTATGTCCGTTTCTTTACTTTACGCCGAATTTTGAGTTACATATCTCATAAAATTGAAATTGAAATTAAAAATCCAAATAAAAGAATTGTTTTTCTTGTTGTAAATTGGATTTTTTTATATTTATATGCCATTTAACCCCAATGAAATGTCAAAATAATGAGAACATTATTGGGAACACTGTGATTTACATAAATATCCAAAAATTGAGTCGTAGCTGACATTTTACGTTGTTCTTGACTATATTGTCAAGTTTACCAATAGATATAAAATATACACAATGTTCTGAACACCAAACATTTGTAGAAATTTGTTTTTCTGAAAAGAAATGAAAACTTTTCAGCAACACATTTCAGGCGTTAACGAGTTGATTTCTATATAATAATAGTAAGAGATACAATAAAAAAGACTGGAGAATATAGAATAGAATTTATTAATGTTACTAACCTCATACAGTTTTACACAAGTCATATTACATATATTTGTATATCAACATATAAAACATAAAAATAGTACAAACTGAAATATTACAAAAATCATTAAATCATGAAATCATTATCTTGGTGTACACAAGAAATTTAGTGAAAAAAGGAGAATCTGACGGAAGTTCCAAATAAGTTGTAATATCACCAGGAAAGTTAATAGGTTGTAACCTTCCGAAGTATTTTTTTTTTTTCATTTACTGACTGTCGACATCAACTTATCGATCGAATTTTAGATTATGCCTTGAAAGATAAATAATTTGACTGTGTGGTTTGCGTTATAATCGCGTATCAAGCCGCGAAAATTTCGAAAAATATTGGTCTAAATGAATTGATAAAATTTTAAACTCAATTACATAATTTTGAATATATTATTTAGATGCTTTTGAATAAAATTTTAATACCTATACGTTTGAAATAAATATCAATAAATAATATAACTTTGCCTTTCTAAATTTTTAAAGGGAATGTTGGAATGTTAAAATATGTAGTCCCTCGTAAAAGTTCAAAATATACACCAAATATATATAAATGTGTTTGCAAAACATATGTCTATGAGCTATTTGATGTGCAACTTCCAATTGGAAAACTTATATGTAAGCTGAAATACTCCCAGAGAAATATTCTACACACAGGAAAAGCCCGCATCAAAATCAGTTTAGCTTAGCCCTTGTCAAGCTCTAAAGTAGCAGACGTTGCCTTCTTCAGACGTAAGAAGGAAATACGTTAAGTCATAAATTGAAAGAATGGTAATCCCTTTGAATTTTTTTTCCAGATTTCAGTAGAATTTCATATAAAGGTAGTATTAATTATTTTTATAAAAAAATACGTTTAATCCTATATAAACCTGTATATAAAATATATAGCTGTATAAGAGTTTTTCTACAAATTTTAAAATAAATTATAATTTAAATTAGCTCCTTGGCCCTAACCTGAACGGGGAGTTCAGCATTGACTAGTTTTTCAAAAGCAGCGTCATTAAACTAAGAACTTTCAAAATTACAAAAAATTAAGCAAACAACTACATTTTAATACTTTTGCAAAGATTCCTTTATGATATTTTAATGTCATAGTAACGGTATATATCATCTTATTTATTTGAAGGAGATGCCGAAAACCACTACTCTACGGACAATGTGCCCCGAGTGGCGTTGCAATACTCCGGCATCTCCAAGGAAGTCACCATATCCTTCATCTTCATCACAATAGAGGTCACTGCTATAATGGCGCCTACGGAAAAGCAGGTCGCTACTCTCTGTCAATTTCACAATAATTGTCAGGTGGATAGTTAGTAGCAAAGACCCAAAGAGGGCACTACGGTGTGTTTCTCACCACTACTAGTATATCATCATCTTTTTTTCACTATTATAAGTAAAAATAAAAAAATCTTATGTATTTGGTCCACCAATATACAAAATATGCAACAGACATATATAATATTTCTCTTTTCTTTCTCGATATCTATCATCTTAGGAAAATCCATCTAGTATATTAAAATGTTTGTTTATATTAGATAGCTTCGTGTTTCATATATTGAAAAATGCATACATAATATGTTGAACAAATACCAAGAAACTTTATATTTGAGACCAGTCAGCCAATGATTTTAAAGTAGATACTCTATGTAAACGGAAAAGTTATAGCGATATTCATTTTATATCTCTTTTTATTTATTTAGTTTGACCTCACATTTCCGTATTTATACAGGGTGTCCCAGAACTGATGGTAAAAAATGAAATGTGAACTTCTACGGGTAAAAATAAGGCATTTTTTATATGAGCAAGTGTCATAAAATATAACCCTTTCAAAGGTGCCCTGTAAAATTGTGTTTAAAAAGACCTAATTTTCTTGATTACTTGTGAACGATAAGCAAACAATTTATTGAAATTTAGTTTCGTGTTTATTTTTTGGAGTACGTTTGTTTTATTTAACTCTCAACCATACAAAATCTAAACAAGCTTTTGTTACAAGGTGTAGTGATTTTTTAACTACCCTAATTTGAAAAGGGAAGTAAAAGAAGATTGCTAGAAGCACCCAGCGACAGGATATTTCCAATTTATGTGTTTCATAAAACTTTTAAACTAGAGTTACCGAATAAAGTAGAGATGCCTGGCTTGAAAATCCTGATGCTCGGGTCTCAAATGGGCTCGTCTGGTTCTCAGATGGGTTGTCAGACAAGAGCTTAGAGGCACAAGCTCGTGGCCTGCGCCTAAAGGCGCTTTATCTTTCTCCTTGAGAAAGTATTCCACGGTCTATCAGGCAGAAATGTTTGTTATCTTTGCACAGGTTCAAGAAAATTTCAAAAGAATATTCCAATCCAGATATGCATTGACAGTTAAGAGGCTTTGTATGCTCTAATCTCCTTCAGGATCACCTCCAGGACGGTCTTAGAGTATATTAACAGTCTGGCTCTATTGGATCAAAATAATGAAGTAAAATTTATCATGGTACCGGGTCACTGCATAACCGGAAATGAGGACGTTGAGGCGCTGGCTAGAAGAAGCTGGAATGTTCAATTTACATGTAGCGAGATCTATTGAAAATTGGATTAAGAAGATATCTGCGTAAGAATGGTTGAACAGGACTGGACTGCGGCAAGCCAGGCTCTTAATTGAGGGGCTTTTGTCCCTCAAGTCCTACTAAGGCACTAAGTCCTATCGGCATAAGGATTTTCATAGGGCTGTTAACAGATCATATACATCTCAACAAGCACCTATTGATCTTAGTCCTACTAGAAGGTGTAAGTTCTGAGGACACGATAGTATGAACTCCTCTGCCGCTATGCCTACCTTACGGTCAAGAAACACACATACCTAGGCATGATTTTCTCCTGCCCCAGGAGCTTCCAGTAGAACTGGTGCTCCAGTTGCTTAGAGAGGTGGTGCTTAGAGAGCTTCCAGTAGAACTGGTGCTGGCCTATACGCATAGTACTGGTATCTTCTAACTCTCAACTGGCAACAGGAACAATGGTTTAAAAGACCTGAGCGTAGCGGATATCCGCGCCGCGTTACAACAGCAATCGCTCTAACTAATGAGGTTTTTCAGGTTTCCTTCATTGCAGCACTGAGTGGTGGTTAGAACTTACCAACGTAAGTCGTTCCTGATGCTAAAATGCGGCCCACCGTATTTGCCACCCCTTTTCTCACACATGTCTCGGACTTCTGAGGTAATCCTTGTGATTAGAATGAGCGGTAAATATATTATTATTCTATTTTTGCGCATCATCAAATTATTTTTGGTATAGAAACGATTTTCCTACATTTCATGTATGCAGTATGGCTGCTTTTGTGATTCGGTGATCCAGGCTAAGTTAAGTGAGTGATTTACGAATGGGTATGGAGTGATAACCGTCACCGATATAATTAATGCAATAACATTAACTTATAAATAAATTAAATTATAGTATATTAAATTATAACATAATTTCACTAATAATTTATCTCTCAGTTAACTTGTTGGCTTAATGCGTATATAAAGAAAGATATAACTTGTTTCTGTTTCCAAATTCTTCCAACTTCTGTTGCTAGTTGCGGATATTTTCTTTCTTTTCTGTATATTTTTAGCTAGATTTTGGTCAGATGGTAATATTTGTTTTCTGTTATTAGTTAGTGAAGAATATTGGTAGTACGCTTGAGGCTCCGATCGCAGGTTATAGCGCAGGAATATTGCCTGGTGAATAATTTTTGTCGCTGCATTATCTTACTGGTTATTTTTACATAATTACAGATACTGTTTATAATAGATTTACTATTATTCAATCTACCTGAGTTTTACCAACCACCACATAACCAATAAAAAGATTTAGAGATTCTGGCCATTTGATAAAAATACCTTTTCATAAAAAAGTGTAAATACTTGTCTTAAAATTGGACACATTGTCTCAACTGAAACGGCAGAAGTGACGTTCAATTTAATTTAAATATATTTAACGACATAGCGATACGTTATCTTTATTAAACAGAGAAAGTGGTGAAAAGGAATAAATAAAAGACATATGCAGCGTCCTTCTAGCAGTTTTGCAGTTTTTCCCTTCAGAAGAGGGTCTAACAGCTTTTTAAACAAATCGTAATCCTCTCTCGGAACTATTTATATACATATTGCGTACACGTTTTTCAGTAACTTTTCTTGGACCTCTTATAATGCTTAGGCTATAATAAATCCTTAGGTTGGTGGATATTTTGTGACATTAAACACCTATCACAGATAACAGATCCAACGCCGTTTTCTCTTGTCTACACTGAAGATAAAACATTTCAAAAAGTATTATATTGTTTAAAAAAAGTTTCAACTCAATTTCAAGATTTAGTGAATCAGTTTTCAATTAAGTGTTATTGATGAAGTAGATTCCACTTAAGTCCAAATTAAATCCACATCAGATAAGAAGAAACGTGAACGAGTTCTAAACTGGAACTGATGCATAATGTTCCCTCCCTTCCCCTTTTTTCCTTTTACCGTATATCCGATATTAAAATATTATACAGACGCAGTAAAGCATCAAAAGCAGCTATATTCAAAATTTCATACCATCAGAACAAGACCATATTTCTAATAATTACAAATATAAACCCTGCCTTAGCGACCCTGTTAACGACCTGTAACAAAGAGTTACTCTGCAGTTCTTTGACGACATTATCATTAATATTTTGAACAAAATATACGGCTACCTGCTAATTACTGTTGAACGGTATATTTGAATTTAGGATATTCACATTCTTAACTTCATCCATTTTTTCAGCTTGGACGAAAATTATTAGATCTGATACTTTGGGCAGTGATTAAAGAAAATAAATATCTTCCGCTCTATATCTGCTCTATATCTTCCTAAAGTCCTAAAAATCAAAATTTTTGCTTAATAATTACTGTTTGTTCCGTATTTCTGTAATCTCAATTTCTTACCTTATGTTTACATTTTCTAAATTGAAAACTCCTTCTTCATAGCACTGTTTGATACACTTCTTCATAAACGTTGATAAAAATACTCAAATATTTTGTGCGGGAGTTATGGAAAAAAATTTACAACTCTACTAATTTATTAAAAAAAACAGCAGTAGTACCTACCAATAAATAAATATTAATGTTTTCATTTCCTTTGAAATTAAAATACAGTCTTTTATATAGTATAGATGTGAATCTAATTTTCTTTGATTAAGAAACATATTTTTCTTCGTTTCTTCCATTATTTTACTAATGAAGGAAACAATTATAATTTTTTTATATTAAAATTCTGTATAAGATAATTTTCAATATTTCTATTTTCATCATGTCAAACTAAATTTACTATAATGGTTAATAATATAATGCATTAAATTCAAACAAAAAATTATCTAAATTGCTTTGAAACGCTGTAATTGTTCCGCTGGGATTTCCTGCATATTTTATAAACAAAATGCTGTCCTAAACGTAAATAAATTAATGATATCACTGAAGGCAGTCGCAGTTATTAGCTTGAATGTGGGTTTTGTTATTTCATGACTTACTCATACAAACAGATCCTTATCTCTATAAATACAGGGTGGAAACTTTAACTGGAATAAATTCGCTACCGGAGAGCTGAATCATTTTTCGAAAAATTCCCGAGGCACATCAACGTTTGAATGTATTTATCTACATTTTCCAAGCAATATGCGAAATATAGCCCTTCAGGGAGAATAGAAACCACCCCCAACTTTGTTTTTTCAAATGCAACACTATGGCGCGTGACCCTTCATCGGAAAGATGACAGAAAGACGAATGCAGCATAGTGATCGTATTTAATATTTTTCAAGAGGTAGAGAGTGGCATACCATTAAAATGTAATTTTGAAGCTTAATTAGTTTTCAACGTAACAATTGCTCAAAATGTGCACCATTCACTTGTCGGCGACATTCTAATATGTGATAGGTTTCGTCCCTTACATTACGTAACATTTCCGGTGTTATTGCCCTGGTTTCATCTCTTATTCTTTCCTTCAGATCATCAATGTTGCTTGTTTTTTGAATGTAAACCTTACTTTTGAGTTATTACGCTGTTGTAGTTCGCCAATATCTGGACAGAATTTTCCCCAGTAGGTGGATTGGAAGACAAGGTACCATTGAGTGGCCAGCAAAGTCTCCAGATCTTACACCGTTGGATTTCTTTTTGTGGGGGCATCTCAAAAGTAAGATTTACATTCAAAAACCAAACAACATTGATGAGCTGAAGGAAAGAGTGAGAGATGAAACCAGGGCAATAACATCGAAAATATTACGTAATGTAAGGGATGAAACCTATCACATATTAGAATGTCGCCGACAAGTGAATGGTGCACATTTTGAGCAATTGTTACGTTGAAAACTAATTAAGCTTCAAAATTACATTTTAATGGTATGCCACTCTCTACCTCTTGAAAAATATTAAATACGATCACTATGCTGCATTCGTCTTTCTGTCATCTTTCCAACGATGGGTCAGACGCCATAGTGTTATTTGAAAAAAACAAAGTTAGGAGTGGTTTCCGCTCTCCCTGAAGGGCTATATTCAGCATATTGCTTGGATAAGGTAGGTACATTAAATAAATTCAAACGTTAATGTGCCTCGGGAATCTCTTGGAATCTCGGAAATGTCTTTCGAAAAATTATTCAGCTCCCCGGTAGAGAATTTATTTCACTTAAAGTCTCCACCCTGTATACCTATATTTTAAATTAGATGCTAAAAGCATGTATTTAATTCTAAAATAACGTAAACTTTGAAACGAGATGAAAAATTTGTCCACAAAAATATATTTACTGCAACCAGATTTGTTTGCATATTTCAGTCCAAATATATTAGTAGAGTTTTATTTTCAGTATTTTTAAGTATTATATGTTTTAACCATAATGTAAACAATATTTGAATAAGTATGGAAAGAGTAGCTTTTCTTTTTTATTCAATATTAATATATTCTTCTCTTATATAAAGACTTGAACGTTGGATTTTTTATTTCATTCACTTAATATTAAATGCACAATTAACTGATGACTAATTTAAACATTTCTGAAGCCTGCAATATTCATTTTTTATTTTAGATTTAAACACAGTAGTAGAAGACTGTGTATACCTTGTGAGTATAACCAGGTATAACACTATACACTCTAGGTGTAAGACAAGTACGACTTCATATAATTATTTGCCAAATATATTAATATTTGTTGTGTGTTATTTACTTTTTTCACACACGGATATTATTCACAGGTAAATAAGTATGTACATATATGTATATATTATTTTTTATATATATTATTTTATATCATTTATTATGTCTGTATATAAAGAAGCCACTTTATTAGAACAATTTTCTATAAAAGATGTTTTGGTGCAATGAATAGACGTTGTTACAGCCTTTTTCATAACGAGAAAAACTTTATAAATGGAAAATATGCGCAGATACTTTACAAACTTTAAAGAAGAGCCCTAAAAGCAAATCAAGTCACGTGGGCAACAATGTGTAGTCAACAGCGATTAAATTGAGAACATATTCCATTCAAATATGTTATAAATAGCCGTATTAAAAACGTAATAGAGAAAAAGGCCGGTATTTTCGTCAGCACGCTTTCATCCTTCTTCGATAATCCTTCTAAATTTATCTGTTACACCAACGTTATTTTTTTTATAGATTTCTCCACCGCTACAGGTAAAATACTGTAGAAAACTTATACGAGTATCTATATATTTAGTTAGGTATTTAATCAAGAAAATTTAACAGATAAGTTTATATATGTGAAGGAAATAACTTCATTATTAAATAGAATACATCGTACATAGAATACATAAAACCAATTAACATCTGAACCACAGTTCTGAACCGAATTACAGCGGTATGTCTTAAAGTAACATATCCTTTTAAACAATGAGACAGTTTTCTCTATATAGTTAATAATTGATAGAGTAATACTGAAAACAGAAACTCCATTAGATCATAGTATTTAAATAATTTCAGTAACACTATAATCCCTTTTTTATTTATTTCTTTATCTTTTTTGACTAAATAGTTAGAGTACCTAAATGAGTAGGTATGTAAACAGTTTAAAAATGAAATACTTCATTTAATATGTATAATTATAAAAAAAATACGACTAAGAAACTTAAACACGTACATGCGTACATGCAAACAAATAATAAATTATGAATATGGTGGAATATTTCTTTTTTAATATGGTTTAATTATTCTTTTAAAAGATATAAAGTACTCTCCAATATTTAAAACGAAACAGTACTTACTTGTCAAACTCTTATCTAAGTGTGGGTGGTGATTTCGCTAGACTCCTCTGCTTAATTTGAAATAAGGGCGCCACTGGGTTGATTTAATGTCACACAAACAAACCAGAATAAACTTATATTATATTGTTACTTTCAGCAAAACAGTTACAAAAAAAACAGGCTACTAAAAGAATACTTTTGCTTTTATTACCTTACGCATAGCATATAAATAAACAAACGACAGATTCGTAAAAGAAATGTTACATGACAAAATATTTTAATACAAATAATAATCATTTACATTAAACTAATCAGAGATGAAGGAAATTTCAATACAAATAAACATAAACACGGTAAAAGAATCTACAAATAGTTATATTAAATTAAAACTTAGGTAAAGATACCAAACAGAATAGAGTTAATCACGCACGAAAACACTAGAAATCACTTGGTTTATTATTTAGCGGACCGCATTTGCGCCTCAGAAACCACGTATGTTGGTAGGCCCTAACCACCATTCAGTGCTGAAATGAGGAAAACCTAAAAATAAAAAACCTGATATCCCTTCCGTTTTACAAAAAATTCTACAATACAGTACAATGGCCTAAAAAATAAATTTACTTCAAATTACTTTAAAAACCTTATATAAAAAAATATATTTGGATGTCAAAACCATTCTACCAGAAAGCAGTTGTCTTGTGATGTTTATAATGTTAATATGTGCGTAAATGAAATTGTAATACTTGTATCCTAATCATTTTGATCATAATATGTGCGTGTGTGTATCTTCTTACCGAATCCGTGAATTCGCAAAAATAACGAAAGGGAAATCTGTAGAAGCTGCAAGAGGGGAAACTTCGATTTTTTACTTTAACAAGGCTGTTTTTCAATTACTCCAGTAAATATTATTATATCGAAGAAACCCTTATTATTAATGGCAACTTTGCACGCAAAAGGAGGGAGCGGTATAGAATAGCAGTAATTTCTCGCCAGCAGGATAAGCAGTTTCGCTGCCATTAATAAAGTATTAAAAAATCTCTTTTTAGTACAAAAGCATTTTCTTTCTTAGGGTTTTTTACCCTTTACAGGAAATCTGTTGAAGGGAACATCACAGTTGATCAAATATTTACTTTGTCTTATACTGACTTCTCGTATTCCCTCGTCTAAATACTTGATGAAGCCACATTTAAGAAAATGGATAAATAAACCATTCTTAAAGAAACAAAATAAGACTTGGAATCACTCATATGTGTCACATATCTAAAACATTTCTGCAGGAATTAAATATTACATAAATTGATTATTTCTGTTATTGACAGAACGGAATACTTGACCAGATAAAGTTGGCTACACATGAAAGTAATTATCTAAATGTACAGTAGGTTAATGTCCAGTCGATTTGTATGTCGTTTCATACTAATGTCGTAAGCATGTAACAGAATTGACGTCCGCAAAGGCATTTTCCAAAATACAATTTTTGACACAAGACACAAATTACTGCTGCTTAGTTGAAATTACCCCTCCTGAGGAGTAACTACTACTTAACTACTAGTAACCAATAATGGGGAAATCAGATTAAAATGCTTAGTACAAATTACTTTCAAAAATGTTAAACAAGTATTTAGAATTAAATTCTTATGCCCTATATTATCTTTTTAGTAACTTTAGAAGTAGACATATAAATATAGCTAATTTAGTAGAAAGAGCATAATATATTATTCATAATATATGCATAATTTATGCATAATATTTATTCATAATATATGCATAATTTATGCATAATATATTAATCAATGAAAAATGATGTTCTAATATGAAGGAAGTTTTGTTAAAACTTCACAAACACGATAATTTTTCCATTTTTACAAAATATTGGTAAAAGCATTGATGGAATGATTAATTCTACTTATGGCCAATAATAAAAGTTCAGCAGTAGTGCCGACAAAGTGTATTTGCATGTCTACGTATACAAGTAGCGCTATAAAATGAAAAGGACTTCCATAAATGTGGTAATAAATTTTAAAGGGAAAATTCCTTCTTAAAATGTTTACGATTACCGCTCTTAAATTCATGCTACTGGAAATTGTTTTGCTGCTGATGTTTCCTAGGAAATGTGAAATAAATTCCTTAAATATCTAACAAATTCTAATTTTGTCTGTATTTATCTTTTGTATAGGAACAGAAACAAGGTTTGCTTTTAGACCACACCGCGCCATTGTCGTGGATTTTTATTATGTAAATTTTATAAGACGTTCATTAATAGTTTAAATATTTGTATATACTCGTAACAATAATACAGATAATAATTTATTATTATAATTCATATTATAATAATTCACTGTACTATTAATTCTTCAGGGTTACTTATTGGGTGACTGAGAGAACCTCTCCTTCTTTTGCATTTCACTACTTCCGTTGTCTGTTTTCCCTCAAAAAAAAAAAAACAAAGGATAAAACAGCGGTACAGCGGTACACCCAGTGCGGGTACGCACCAGGTGATCCATTTGTTTCATACCGATGATTAAACATTATGCCTATAGAGGGACACTAAGACCTGAGGATGGTATAGGAATACACACAGGCAATCCGAATGAAGTTCAAATTAGACAAATGGACACTAGTTCATTTCAAGTGAGGACGAAGCGTTAAATATGGAAAGAACGCGCAGCTTGTTGATTCAACCATTTTACACTATCTAGATGTTGGAGAGTCATACACTTAGTTGGATGTTAAGCAACGCTCTACCCAACAAATGAGTGAAAAACTCTCCACGGCAAGTATCAGCAAAGCCTCTTACAGATCTGAGTTTTTGGGGAAGAATAAAGCGTATGCGACAAACATGTCTGCCATGTTTATCCTCATCTTATCTTTTGAAATAGTGAAATGGACGCGAGAAGAGTGCGGCAACTTGATGTAGAAACACGCAAGATAATTCCTCTCCATGTGCGTCCCAAATCGATCATTGTTGACGGTTAAATTATATCTCCCATGATAATAGGGAGGTCTTGGACTCTTGAATTTGAAGTTTCTCCATAACAGAATAGATTTTATAGATGAGACCTGTAAAGTTATCAGGAGTTCGGATTCTCTCCTATCAAATACACGCTAACAAGCCTGATGTGTCGTAGTCCTCCTAGACTATCAGTTCAAGAAAATGTTTGTCATATTGTTCTCCGCATCTGCTGAGAATTAAACAGTAAAAGAAGGAAAAACGGACAAAATATCAAAATTTGCTTTCCGAACTTAACAGACTTTACCCGGACTACACTGAATATTTTGAAAGTGTGAATAAAACCACAAATTATTAGTTACAAACAATATATACAGTTTTTTGTAGCCTATTGACTATATTTCAGGAACAGGTATCTTGTACCAAATCAAAGTAATTAAGGTCAACCTTCCAAGGTATATGTCAACTTGCAAATATGTTTTTTACATTGGAAACACGAACGTTTAACTCCGTTCTATATTAACGGAACGGGTTAACGTATGGGACTCTACAGCTTCTACGGGAATACAAACCACTTCCTGAGGATAATTTTATAAAAAAATTGTTAACACAGGGTCAATGCTTAAATCCAATTTTTATTTAAAGACCAATAGTGACAAAAACAAAACCAAGTAATAATGATTTGTTATAAAGTAGATAAACACTGATAATGTAATGGTGGTTACAAATTCCATGTGAATATGGTACGTTGGTTCGACATCTAGACCATTACATTACATTACAAATAAGTCAGAGAACAGTAAACTTAGAAATTACCAAGTCAATACCAGCGCCAGCAAAGTAATTCGAAAAGAAGGAAAGTGCGAATAAATGGGAATTACAAGAAACCGCCAGTATCCAACTTAATTTCATTGAATTTTTAACGCGGCTTCATCTTCTTCAAAAGACGAAGAAGCCGTTCTTTTCAATCCCGTTGAGCCGTTCTTATTAAAATGGCATTAAAGGCAAAAGTGTCACTTTGATCACAACTCAGATTCAGAAAATCACAACTCAAATCTCCACTGACGAAGAGCCAAGAATCAGCTGGAAACGTTTAAAGAAATAAGCTTTAAGTGTTTAATTTATTTTCAATGTTTTATTACAATTTCTATAAAGAGAAATTTCCGAATATAATACACAATAATAAATAATAATTGTTTTTGGCATCTTTCGGCAAACAAATAATATACAATATTTCCTTGATGTTACTCAAACAAACCAGTGAGCAAGATAACTTTATTATTTAATGTCAGCATATTTCCGCAATTAAGGCCAAAAGAACAACCTGGAAATTTTACCGAATTATCATTTTCGTCGTAGGGTGTGTATTTAGGTTTACTAGAAGGTGACCAAACATCGTGAATAATTTTCCCTGTATGAATCAGAAGAACGCTGAGTCGCTACCACGGCATGCTCATAAAAGTTAGTCAGTGTATTAAATATTTGCTTATATTTCATTTTGTACATTGGTTTTGGGGATAAACGTTTGCATTTACAGTTTATTAGAATACTTGTGTGCTGTTGATTTTTCTTATTATACAGTTGGTGTAGGTATTGAAAAAAAGTTTCTTAAAGAATGGCAATATGGCGCTGTATTGACAAATATTATTAAATATGTATTCACAAAATTTTTAACTATGTTTCTGCGCACGTATTCCGATATACCAAATTCATATAAGGCAGTAGGTAAGTATAAAGTCTAAGCCCCACTGAACAATGTGCTGCTGGTTCACCCCCGGATGTTTTAATGGCTACTTGTATTCTAGGTATGATGTTTAAAAAATGCTGGATCCACTGTAAGTGTAGATTAGGAACTGGATTTCCGATTTCCTTACTAATCGTATATGTACTGTTAAGGTAGACAGTCACATCTCAGACTTCAAAAAAGTTTTAAGTGAAACGTGTTAAGGTTATGTTTTGGGCCCCTTATTATATTTGATGTACACAACTGATACCACGTTTGCTAATTTGCAAGAGCTCTGTTTATGTTGACAACACCAAAATTTATGGAAATACTTTTATCGACTTTAATCCGTTGCAAGATAACCTTCTATGCATTGTTCAATGATGTGAAGATTGGCTAATTACATTTAACTCGATAAGTGTGTGCATGTAATCAACAATAATCCACCCACTCTCCGGTCTGATCGAGGGCTAACCCGTACGGGTGGCTTCTGATCGATTATATCTGTAACTTGCTTTCCAAGTTTTACATACTAGTTCTCTGTTTTAGGGAATTATCATTTTGTCAGACGCAACAGTCCTGGAAAATTCGCAACTGATAAGTATTCTTTTCTTTTAATCCAAAACCTATAGTTATCAATATCAACCGTCTAACATAATTATTATTTCCTATTATTTTTTTTTAACATACCGATTTGTTACTAGAAAGAGAAATTGATGGAACTAATTATTGCAAAAATAATATAACTGAAAAGAGGCTGCAGGCCTAAATTTAGGCTAAAATATAGGGTTAGTGTTGAGTTAATTTAATTTATTTATTAAATTGTGTGCTTTTGTTATACATATCTTATTGAGATGCATACGACAAGAAAATCTGATGTGTACCTTATGGACGTAAAACAATCATCATAGGAAGAAATACATTATTTTAAATATACTAACTGTACTGGACAAATAAATTTTAATTTCTTTATTCTCCCACCAAATATTATTTATCATACATCAGCGTAATATTTATCTAGGAATTCTTGGGATATGTGTTAATTTTCTTATTAAGGAGTCTTTTGTTAAAAAATAGATATTTCTACTACTAGTAAAGACCATTTCGTTTCTTGAGAAACTATAAAACTGTATTTGACAAGAAAATGTAGACGAGGTGTAGAAAAAGTTTCCCTGTGGCAAATTTAAAACGCTTAATTAATTGAGATGGTTCTCCTTTGAGTAATTAAAATTAATTCTCAGCATCTTAGAGAATAAATCATAAATTACGGAGAAACTGCTGTTTTACATAAATACGAACTTCTAATTTTCCTCTTCCCTTTCTACTGCAGTGAATTTATTAATAGTTATAATTCATAATTAATGACTTTAAAGAGAAAGAAAAATATTTTATACTTTATAATCCAATTCCCATCATTAAGAAATTGTTTCAATTGAAACAATTGTAGGTCGGTTTCGTTATTTTCGTTATTTACTTTCAAGTAAATAATTAAATATCAATTATATCAATAAATTTAAAAGTAGAGGACTTACGAAGCGCAACACTAATGAAAAGTATTTATTCATAGTAAATTCAGCAAGAACCAAACACTATGGATGTAGAAATCTGTCTTCTTTTATCTCGTTTGTTTATCTTTTGAGTTAAAATATTTCATTCTTCGTGCTTGTGCGATTTTAGCAATGTAGAAAACACAAAAGAAGGTTACTATTTACGATATATACGATAAATAAAAGATTAAATTAGTTGAATCACCCTTCATATGACTTTTATTATTTAATAACGTTTGAGAGGAATATTATGTTTCCCAAGTTGTTTCAACACCACATGCCAAGCTTGATGAAGACATTAAAAACTCAATTTTGACGTCCATTTTAAGATGCCTTTGAACAATCTTTACGCAATTCTATCAGAAGTGGTGAATATTCAGTGGAATAATCGCATCAACTAAAGAGTGAATAAAAGTTTTCTAGATAATCTATTCAGATAGATAACACTACTAATTATTTTCTGATAAATTACATAACACCACATAAACCTTCTCTTAATAAATTTACATCTTTATCCCATCTCGATCAACCCACGTCAAAAGCGCACATTGACGAAACTGATGTTGGAAGCCATTAAAAATATTCAAAAATAACCCTCCCCTTTATTTCAACACCCTCCATGGGTTAGCGAACATCCATTGACACAGGTGGAAAATTACTGAATAGAGCTATGTGAGAATTCATGGCCAAATAGAAATAATACATCAGCTCTGGCGCAGTTTAATTTCTCTTCCAAAGGATTTTAGAGATATAAAATACTGTGCCAAAAGATTACTACTGAAGAGTATCGAAGCTCCATTATAGGAGCTAACAGCTAAGCAGCTCCATGCTTTGATAATCAAAAACTGCACGTGGAAAAAATCTTCAGTCTTTCACTGAGGATTTTTCACTCAGTGATCACTCTATCTATTATTAGCTAGAGAATTAAATTTATATCAAAGTGCTGATCAGCAAATTCTTTTCTGGGTGTGATGTCTGGGTAGAGTGATGGAAAGTATTAATTGGAGATTATTTCATCCCGAAGGACAACCGGTCGATAGTACACTTGCATATATGTCATAAGTTATTGGCAAGCATCTTGACAATATTCCACAAACATAATTTGTATGTACATAGATATATGAGCATAGAGTGTCGAGAAAGGGTTTCGCTGGTTACAACGAGAATCTTTTAATCGGCAGATGTATCAAGATCACGCATTATTTCATGCTACATTAGCGAAACCCTTATATATTGTTTACATCAACTATCTCAAGACGGTTGGCAATAAATCGCTTGAGCTATCCTCTTTGTCGTTTTGATGAAAATTATCTTGGTGCCATAACTATTCAGCCATAGGTGTATCATAGGTATGTTAACATAGGTTTGTCATAAATTACTAACATGAATGGGGCGGGTGATCCACGAACTTTCTTCCACGTCCATAATTCACACCTTATGGCAGAATCACGACCATAGGTCAGAGTAGGTCATACTTGGATCGTGATAAAGGTACATCAGAGGCGGAATTCGTAGTGAATTCCATACAAATCAAGACGGTCATCGAAGATGAATGGTTATAAATAGTACTCAGAAAGGCCAGTCAGTAGGTTTGTACTGAATTTAATGCGAATGAAAACCCATTTCCTTTATCTTATAAGAATCTTCGGATCCATATAACTGTACGCAAAACTAAGAGTTAATAACCAGTAGTGTCCACCAGTACATTTGTACTGGATTCTGTACTTTCAACTTTAACAAAGTAAGGCAGCACTCTCTTTAAAATTACAGTACGTTTTCGTTTTTGGCATGCACCTACATCGTTCCAGTATACTGATTTTTTACAAAAATGTGCAAAATATTCGTTCATTCTTTATTTTTTCTCGTAAATATTTTTTCATCCCGAATTATTAAATTAACTTTGATTATTTCTTGTGAAAAAACTATAAAATTACGCTATATTTGATATTTATGCTTTCAGAGCTTGGTCAGTACGTTGTATTTCAATGTTCTTGTACAGTTGTGAGAAAAAATTGCACTTTATTCTTGTCTAGCCTATCTCTGTGAGTTGCTGACCAATACAGGATGTACGATTGTCCTTTTATACCCTTTATTATTAATGAATTCATTAAAATTAATATTTACATATTTACTTTATTGAACTAATGATATCATACTATTATACCCTTTATTAAAAATAATAGTCATAAAAATATAAACGGCATCCATTTTTAATTGTTGATTGTTTATAGGAGAGCGAAACAAAGACAACATTTTATTTTTTATTTAAATTGTCTATTTAAAATTGTTTATTTCAACTTACCTACGTGACTGCTAGAAGTCAACGCTTTACGTGTGTTAAGATAACGCAAATCTGCAACGTATTCTGGAATCCGACCCTGTTCTTGGATAACGTTTAATGAAAAATTATATTTTTCCATTAAGGGGATTCCACTTCCTTCGACTAAAAAATTATATAAACCTAACATAACCAAAGTAGTTCGTGCTCTACTGTTTATTTCTCTATTTTAATTTAATACATTAAAAGATTTCGCGCAACTTCCGAGTATGTTGTATAATTATTCTAAGTTGTTTAAAACTATTATTTAATACTATCAATGCTTTAGAATGTAGTAAAGTTCGTTCTAGAAATCATTTGAAGCATGTTGAGTTGAATTAAGAAGTTTCTTAGTTCTTCTCTGTTACTAGATGCGGTACAAAAGAGATAATTTCAGGCAAATTTCTCAAATACTTACCAATAAAGTTCACAAAGTCAAAAATACTGAAGTTTGATTTGATTGGTTCCGTTTGTATACAACTTGTTTATAGATTTTTAGTCATCTAGTGAGACATTTACCTTACTAGTTATGTATACAGAAATTATAATCATATATTTTAAACTTATCGAAAACTATTCTAGAATATTAATTTCAATGTTAATACAGTTATTTTTTGTAGGATATTGTAAGCCATGAAGTCAACGCTATAACGTCGGGTTTGTTCCAAATTAACTGTGACAAGACCTTTCCTATGCATCTGACCACCTATTGCAAAAAGAAAGACCGCCGCCTATCTTCCTAAACTTCTATGTACTTTCTTTTTCGCCTACAATTGACCATGTTTTTAAATTATATATTGCGTCTTAATAAACTCAGTAGTTCAAAATAAATATTTCAATTTTCTTTTTTATTTTTTGATTTGAGTTGATAATACGTAGGTAGATATATAAATATTTTAAACGAGAGTTATAATTAAAAATATAAATCTTAATTTATTTATAATTATAATTAAGTATAGATTCAATATTAAAAGAATGTATAACTGCCAGCATTGTTTTTGTCAACGATTATTATATATCAGGGACGTTCCAGCTTCATGAAAATGTATTGCAGCTTCTTTTAAAATCATAAAATGGTTAAAAAATATATAGGATGTCCAAGGCGTAAATTTGGAAGATCTGAATTTTACTATGTTTATAGAAAATTTGATATACTTAAAACACACCACAGAAATGGACAACCTCCCTACTGAAAGCCTAAGGCTTGTGTAGAGGGAGGGTACACATGAAAAAAACGCAGACACACAACCATTCCCTGGGAGAGGTGCCATTTCTCCCTGGCGAGATTCGAACTCGCGCCGCAATATACCCATTCTGTTAGTCACAGGCTATCACCCAGCACCTAACAGACTGAGCTATCGCCGCGGCTTATAAGTGTACTTTCGAGAAGAGCATATAAATACATGTGAAAAGTTATAAAACTGATATTCATAAGTCGAATTTAGTCTCTACAGCGACTACGACTGGTTTAATGTAATATATAATATACTTAAGAACAACTACAGCTGTTTTGGGAAACTGCATTTTTTTAATAGCCATGGGTGACCCATATTTTGACTTTGCTTCTTACTCAATAATAAAGTAGTAAATAATTGAAATGAGTTCTGACATTGAAGGTTATAAAAACATTTAGTTATCACCTTTTTCTAATAAATTATCATCTATACTTTTATAATGAGTTAATTTACAAAACAAAGACGGATATGTTAGAGTGATATAAGTAACGCCGTGATATGAGCTGTTTGAAACTGTATTCAACATCACACAAGGTATTATGATCGATTATATTGAAAATTGTATTTAAACCATGTTTATGTTATTCTCTAAATATCCTCCGACTGCGTAAATATTTGCACGTCAGATTAATTTCATAACATACACGTTGTCTACAGTAATAAATGGCCTACTCGAATTTAGAACAAATAGCACAGAAAAACTTATGAATTACTCCAATAGTAAATATAAAGTGAAAATTGTCTATTCACTTACTACGTGGTTAGAATATTTAGATTAAATTTACTTTGATGAAATGGTTTTCATTTAAATAATATAATTTCTATACCATTTTACGACAACTACAAGTGTAGATGAAAAATTGTTAATAATTTTTATTATTTTCAGTCAGTTAACAAACTAATATTTTATTCATAAAAGACATCTATAAAATGTACACTTAAAATGTACAATTTATGAATACAATACATGTTGTGCTGTTGAATACACAGGAGTATTCTTAGAAGTCAAGTTCAAACCAAAACAGAAAAACTAAGACATATAGAACACCGTTTGTGTCTTGATTCCATTAATGAAAATTCGGACAGAATTTTAAACTATAGCCAATAAAATAATAATTAATTGTATATCGCTGCAAAAACGACTTTCTCTGTAACTTCTATTTTTATATGATTCCAGATACTAAATTATCTGATTTATCGGTAGCCACTGAAAAGTGAAGAGCATCACATTGGCACCTTGTCAAATATATAAGTGAAAATAATCACATATATTCATTTTATCGTTAGTATATTTTACACGAATATATTTGTTTATATATTTAACCTCAGAAAATCATAAATTTCTATACAAAATATAATTTTTGTATACTGATTTCACAAACGTTTTCTTTACATTACAATTATTTATTACTCTATTATTAAATCCAAATTTTAGAATAGCCCAACGTAAATAATTAAAGAGAGAAATTAATTACTGTTTATTCTGTAGTAATTGAAAATAATTGGAACGGCTGAGCTACATCACGTTCGCATTCGAATTTTTCAAACAAACTGCAATGCCTAGATACAATGAAATGTCACCTAGTTGAAATTTAAATAACGTTTATTGGCTAGTGGAAAATAAAATTGTAACCAGTGTTGACTCATAACATTTTAATAGTTATGGTGGAAAATATCTGAATAAAATTGCTGAAGTGTGCGCTGTTGGAATTCCATCTATTTCATTCCATTTTATAACAGCGAATTTTGCAATTAAAATTAGGTCATTAATTTTAGTATTGCGTAGTTGAAAATTATATTTTACCTTCTGTTAATTAGTGCTATTTAAAATATTGTCTATTTTAAGCTTTTAAATATATTTGAAAATAAAGTTATATACATCTACGCATCTCCTTTTTTCAGGATACGACTTTATCCCCTAAATATAGGTACAAGGTTATCATAAAGTAAGGGATATATTATTTCAGCTTATTATGTATTTTTAACAAATTAAGTTAATAACAGGATGTGAAAGAAATTCGATTGCTTAAATAATGGACTTCTTATGTTCAACAGAATCGTTAGTATGTTAGAATGTTAGTTAATGCAAATGTTCGATATGTCGTCCTTTTGCTGCTGTACAATCACCAATCGTTCCTCCAAATTGTACGCAGAATTGCAATTGCAGCAATTTTCTCCCTAGTAGTCTTTTAATTCTTCCAGCATTGTTGGTCATGTTCTAAACACCAAATTTTTTAAATAACGCCACAGGCAGTAATCCGCTGAGTTAAGATCAGGCGATCTTTGAGGCCATGAGTTTACAAAGTGTCTGCTTGTAACACGATTTTGGAAAACATTAGTTAAAAATTCTTTAACTGATCGGTGAATATGCAGGGTGCTCCATCCTGCATAAAAATCACGTTTTCAATTCCTTCGTGTTCGTTTTGTATCCGTGGAATAGTATAATCTCGTAACATATGCAAGTATCCTTCACCAGTAACAGTTACAGATATCACCTCTCCATTCTGTATATCCTCAAAAAAGTATGATCCATTGATAAAATTAGATGTGAAAGCGCACCAAACAGTGACTTTCTTGTCATTGAAAACCTTCTTAAATGATTTCATGTGGCTTATCTGTTGACCATATTCGACAATTTTGAGTATTGACTCCACCATTTAGAGAGAAATGGCTATCCATAAAATACGGGATAACCATTCGGGTTCAACTTCCATCTGATCCAATATTTGTAAAGAAAAATCATACCTGATAGAAAAATCTGGATCATTTAATTCAAACAGCAGTTTAAGTCTATAGGGATACATTTTTAGGATTTTGCGTAAAATTTTCCAAACAGTGGTGTATGGCATTTTCAATCGTTTTGATATAGAATTAACACTACTGATTGCCAACTAGTGTTGGCTATGTTTTGATTTTCCCGAAGAACTTCTGCCACTTGGACATCACTAATCCTTGGTCTTACTGATCACGGTAGATTAGTTACAGACCCGGATCTTTGCTAATCAAATAATGTACGCTTTCATTTGGCAGGGCCCTGCCCTCAAACCCATTTTCGTAAGAAAATCTTCGTAATCTAGCAGTGTTATTTCTGCCGCATTCGTAATAACATTGTGCTTAACCAATTCTTGTTTGTAGGTCCATGTTATTAAAGTTTAAATCGTTTCAATTTACGTTTACGTGAGTTTTATTTTGAAAACAATTCTCTAAATCGCAATTATTACGTTTGACACCTGTATAAGCAGTTGACACTACAACTCTTTTATTTTCCATGGAAACAGTAAAATCCAATTATTAAAGCAACTAGATTCAATTTATTTTTTGCTGCTAGCTTGATTTCTTAAAATTATATAAGACTTTAAAGTATACCCCTTATATTATGATAACCCCGTACTATTTATGTAGTGTTTTATGAGTGCCTCGACTTGGTGTGACAATTATTTTATGCATATTAGATAAAAAAGTCTTTTAGGTCAATCGTTTCTAAATAAATTCTGAACTGCATGCATTAGGTACTTATTTTTTTCCTCTCAATTTTAGATAAGCTATGATTATTATGTATATACCTACCTAAGGCTTTAAGCGATCTTGATATGTTTCCAAAATTTCACAAGCAAGTTTCTATTGTAAATTCAATATTTCTGGGGCGAAAGTATTATTTTTGAAATTTTGAAGTAGTGTACGTATGAGATACAATTTTAACAATGGATTGAACAAAGGAATTATGAATTATCTTGTATATTTAAACTGAAAACTGGTTCCTCCATCCAAATCTAGACAAAAAAGACGGAAATTTTGATCGACTTGATATACAACACTGTCCACCAACATGGTGGCTTGGTTTGGATAATTTTATTATCCAAACGAGTCCGAGAATCGTGTGAATCTCACCCTGAGTAGACGTAATGACCCAGAATGACCGCCTTGTGCATTATTCCGGCTAGAAGTTCTGCATTTCGGTTTACAAATCAAATAAAAAACTAAGAAAGCAAAACATTTAATCAAAACCAAATATTAAATCATCAAATCAAAATCATTACCTATTTTATAATTACTTAATATCCATATTTCTGTTAATTAATTTTTAACGCCCAACTGACGGATTTATTTATTGATTTTTATTCTATAACGTGTCCTCTACAAGGGTGTTAGAACATCCATTTGTAAGTAGCTTATTTATATGAAATGGCTCTAAGAGGTTCTCTCTAATCGGATCGGAGTTTTTACGAGATGAAACTACAGCCTAAAAACTTCGAGAGCATCACTGAAAAAAATATTTATAACCCAACTGACAATCGACTTACAGTTCCGTCTTTTCATCACTATTAGTTATTTCACACAAACTTCTTTAAGCTCTCCTCTTAATGCTTTGCACACTGCCTTTATTATTGTCATAAATGTGGAACATTTCGTTTAATGAATTGATAGTCATTGCTAATACCAGATGTTATGCAATCATAGTTATGTAACGAACTCAGTAATATTTAATTTTGATGACATAGAAACTTTTTCTGTTTTCTAATAAGATAGAAATACCTAGAGGATTAAAATTATAGCAATAAACATGAAGTTTCCAAAAGATGAAACGAAATACAAACTTAGAAATACAACCTATATGGAACCGGTGGTTCTGTTATCAGCGGCAAGGATTAAATAAGCAGCTTAAGTAATTGGGACATATACAGGGGGTAGCAGAAGAAAAAATTACAAAAAAGTTCTTGAAGTAAGAGAAATGGTATGGTAACAAAGAGACTGATAAAGCTATACTGACAAAAATACCATGAATTCAAGTCTAATCCTATTCCAAAAGATGAATGAGAAGTAACTTGTTAAAATAGCATGGCAATTGTTAATGGCTGGCAATCAAATATTTCTGGGACTACAGCACAATATTAGGATAAACACCGACAACTTTAGACCAGATGAAAAAGAAAATCGTCTAATGAAGTTAGTTATTTTAACGAGTAGTACCAATCTTAATGTAATTCATCTCATATTAGTTCAATAAACGTAACATTCGATAGTCAAAAACTAGTTACATTATCAAAAACTGTACTAGCTATACTCAATTTGTCTTGTGGCTAATAGTTTTAGTTTTCTTTGATAGAATCTGACAGGGGCCGTCAAAGTCTGTTCGGTGTTTTAAGATTTAGTTTTAGCAATCACAGTATTTATTTTTTATAAAATATTAAAATAGAATATTAAATGTTTAACGTAAAAAGTTATTTAAACTTAAATGCAGTATACTCAGCAACGATCGATATAATAATGAAGTAGCATATTTTGAAAGTCAGCATATACATTTTATTCAGTATTATTTATTTGTTTCAATATTTGCATAATGTCATAGTAGTAGAAAGTAGTGTATCTCTTGTTCCATCGGGGGCTCCTATAATCTTCCTAGTCTGTTCTGAATGGAGTCGAAGAGAAGGTCTCGATATTTCGTCTGTTTCTCCTCCTCCTTCAAGATAATGTTGGTCTCGGCAGGAGCCGAGAACTCGATTACAAACATAGATTTATAAGACAAACGAACATTGTCTTGAGCTGGTGGTCGAGGAGGACTCCATCACGCTTATTCGCTCGAATCTGTCTGAGAGTGAAAAATGAGTAGTTCCAATAAATTCGGCACTTCTCATTCCCCACAACGGACTCAATATCCCCGGAGCGTATGGCAGCATTGGTGTCTCGTCTAGCTCGTACGAGTGCAGTAGAAAGTAGCAAAGCACTCGTAAAGCCGCATTATGTCCCAGTTTATTTTATTTTGATGGTGGTTATATCTGGTCTATTATGATACCGTCTTATCAGTTTGTATGGTTAAGTCCCTGTAGAATTTGTTATATTTGTTTTCTATTATAGTTGGTGGTGAATAAAGCTAGTACGCTTGAGGTTCCGATTGCAGATTATATCGCAGGGCTATTGGCCTGGTGAATAATTTTTGCCACTGCCTTACGTCTATTGGTATATTGCACACCTGCCAGTAGTTCATATCCGAATGTTATATGTTCTACTGCTTCAGGAAATTGCTGGCTTTTTCTGCTCCAATCGCTCTTGATGAAATATCCTTTAAATTTAAAATATATTTTTTATATTTATTTGTCACTATAACTTAGCTCTTGTTCTGTAAGTATAAATCTCTGTCTCTGATTATAATTGGCCTTTTTGTAAAAACTTATATGAAAGTTCTTTGTTCATATGCTCTTGGTTTGCATTATTATAATATCTGCAGTGTAATTGGCCTTCAGATATGGCCTTCAGATGACCATATATTTTGTTTTTGTAAAAGAGTATTATTTTGTAAGCATTCTGCTTCTTGCATTGATAAGATAAAGGGTGTGAAACAATTTAACAATTTCTACTATTGTTCATTCTGTAAGTTTTTGTTTTGGAAGTATGTTTTAATTAATTTAATGGTTTAGAGTATAACTTTTTTATTTGCTATTTTTTTTTCTTTTCTGTATACAGGTACCTATTATTATTTTTTTGTTAAAATCCAGTCGACCGGTTCGAAAAATTAAATTATTATCATTATTCAGTTTAACAAAACGTTTAAACTGGTCGAGAACGTGTAAGATTTAATTCAATACGCCCTGTATACATTCTTAGACATCCTGAATTTCTATCTAGAAAATGGAAGAGTCCGTGCTGGAAAAACACTTATGCATAAAAATGTAGTAAATTTCGAAGGCTGACTTAACAGAATACCCTCTTAAAATATTACCTTTTTCACTTAATAGATAAAAGCAAAAGGAACTAAACTGCTGCAAACGTCAGCCATAAACACATTAGTTACCATTTTGATAAGGGTCAAATTTTCAGTAGGGAAATGAATTGATTTGAAATTGTGGTCCTAATCTTACTTTATGGTCGAATAATGGCAAGAGGATATAACTATGTATCGAGGGAGTTGAATTTATTATACATAATAATTAATTATAGGTACCCGTGGATTTTCAGTTTAGATAGAACATAATATCAATATCTAGTTGCTTTCATAAAATATATAGAAACCTATGCGTTCAAGTCTGATTTTATTTATCATTCGATTATGTTTATAAATTTTATTTATGATAATTCATAAGCATAAAACTCATTGTACTTTTATACAGATTCTCAAATAAAAGTATGTTCAATTTGAAGACAATAACGGGTTGATAGTAATAAAGTTTGTATTAAACAGCGAAAAAGAACAGTGCATGGGGGAGCCGAGATATAAATATCTATGGGGGGGACATATGGTAGGGATGACGGAGGTCAGAGGTGTGGCTAGAAAGGTAGTCTCTGGGTGTGGCTTTTAGCGGCGTTCCGCCACTAGATAACGAAATAGGAGTATTTTTTACTAAAAAGTTAACCGCCTTGGTAGAGTAATGGACCTAAAAAAATTGTGACAGCATTTCTCGGTCATTAAGTTCTGGGGTCAATCCCCAACTTCTGTACTGGCCTTGTCGGTGGATTTGGGGTGTTTGCATTTCTTGTATAAATAACCCCATTCTGGGCAGTCTTAAGTTTTGGATTTAGGGGTGGTCTAATTTATGGTTACTTTTACCATCTCGGAGCAGTTTGCTACTGCGACAACAAAGTCTCAATGCCAAAATCGCAGACAGTGACATCGTAACACAACTCTATTAATTAGGAGGAAAACGAAGTACAATAACTCACCCGACCGTCAACTAGCACTACTCTCCCCTACAATTAAACATACAGCTTTTTGAAGCTCAAATTGGTAACTCGATTATCAAGTTTAATGAGGAACCACAAATGGGAAGTAAATGCTAAAATGAAATATTATTCGTCATATAACCACTTTATTACTCTCTACATCACACAATTCGGCTGTTATTCGTAAAATGACTTGAATAAGCGTGAAGGTAAATGGATGAAATTTTGAAATTAGAAATTTGGTACGGGGTCCAGTATTGATCAGAATTTGAATAAAATTAATGTTAACAATATGTTTTCATCCAAAGTTTGCATAAACAAACTCTGATATATGAGACATATATAAAGTGCATTTGGTCATATCTCCTATTCAAGGACTTCTAAGTCATTTTTGTAAATATAATACCCTGAATTATTTCGTACCAGAATGTGTAAAATTCAATTATTTTACTTTACATACTGACTTTGCAAAGTTAAAGCACTAATTGTTTTTATATATTTGCGATTTTCTTGGTTTTTGCAAAAATTCTCACAGAAATTACTATCGCAGAGGAGCCATAAACAGCTTGAATAATTACTTTACAATAATAATTCTTACTTTACAATGAACATCAAGAAAATTAATAACTCGCAATGGGATCGCAATTTCTTGCAATGGGATGAAGCAATGCCGTATCTAATTGCAAAAAATATGTATGTATCGTTCGAAGTAAACTGAATTAAAATTTAAAAGAATATACAGGGCTTTGCATTAACAAAAATGTTTGTTTGTCGCTGCGCTCTATATATAAACACCCTGTATATTTTTTAAATATTTCATGGAGTTCTGTGAAAGAGGTTGATAGTGATTTGCTTCAATCAGTAATACAAGTATGCGACTTGCAGGATTATTAGACCACCGTGTATATTTCATTCGCACTACTTAGTCCATAAATAATCGTTTTAAAAGTTTGTTTTATCTCTTCATATTGGCAAATGTGGGGATAAAGTATAAAATACATTTTATATAGGATAAGTGCCCTAATAATATTTATAAACCAAAAAGAAAACTCTACGTGATGTATCATCCTGAAGAACGCTAAAGAGCATAAAAATACAAATATAAAAGCATATTAAACCAGCAAATGTTTACCTTTCAGTTTTATTTGCTTTTCATATTCATGTCAAGAATTCCATACTTCATACCCTGAGTAGTAAGTGGCATTCAGAATTTACAACATAGTTGCTAGTTTCGTAGAAGTTACAGAGCCTTCCTCGGTTATATTTAGTATGTCTGTACCCAAATATATACGGTATACATATTCTATTTATATACACAAGATCTTATTTACGTTTGCTGGGAAACGAATTTCGGAACAAAGAAAGATAGCGGTAGCTTCCTTATAAATTCGATACAGCATTTCTTACCTTCCGGGTTCAGTTCTGAGTAAGTTGTTATTATTAATACAGTCAAGTGTGGTATTTCCAAATTCAGTTTAATTCAAGAATATATCCTGTATATGGACATTCTTGAACTATTTATAGTAACCTGATTAATTAATATAAATGTGGATATCTACAATTAATTTGAAAGGCGTATAATTTCAGTATTACCCAAGAAATCTCTGTTTCCCTTTCATGGATGAAAAAATAATGTTTGGTACTTATGGGATATCAATTAAGTATATTTTGTATAATTGACTATACGTCATTTTTTATTCATGAATTTAAAAGAACTTATTTCATACGTACTTTTATGATATATCTCTTTCCGACAAATATTTGCAACTCCTTCCGTTCTTCAAGAAATATTGTTTCAGGAACCTATTCTAAAGATGTCTAGTGTAGCATTAAAGCAAATTTTCAAATTTTGCTACTGTCGTGGTTTTTTAGATACTTTGTTTGTTTACTTTTGTCGTATTATATTGCCTTTAGAAGTAAAGAGTGCTTCGCATTTTCAACTATACCTATCGTGTTTACAACAATTACCTGGGGCAGCTGTCACTACCATTTATCATACAATTGCTTGTTCTAACTGATTACATAATGCTTATTGTCATAGAGCACCAAAAAAAAAACAAACATTAACGGGTTATTTAAATTTTAATAAATTGAATATCTTTTTACCAACTCACGTCTGATATTATACAGTGAAGCATCTTACATAATCATCACAAGTCAACATTACTATCATGCGCACTAAATACCCTCCAAAAAGTTGCTGTTACTTGTGAAATAAATTGGTGAGGACTTTGAGTGAACAATAATAATGTTTACAAAGTTCACAAAGTTTACAAAGTTTACAAGTTCCTAGTAATGGATCCTTAGACACCATACTGTTATGTACCGTCACTCAGCCACCGTAGTTATCTTCACTCTGAGACCTGAACGGCACCGGGGAGATCTAATAGATCGAAACAGCTGTCGTTTGTGTTAGGTGACACTCACGTGATGACGGTCCATACACTTCTATCTATATACCTAGTAGGATTTATTTGAGATTGTTAACAAATCACCTTTTGCACAAAATTGTTGTGCTATTAACAATATAAATTTGAAATAAATATTATTACATGTATTTTCTCAAAATATTTATTTGACTATTGACATAAATGTTTTTTTTAAATTTACTTATATTTGGTTATGAACACATATATATTGTAATTTCATGGATTCAATTCAGTTATAACTAGAAATTTTAGATAAATAAATAAATTTGCTTCTGTCCTGGAATTATTAAGAAATAAGGGGCACAAAAATTAGTAGCAAATAGGTACATACATTATAGGCGAAAACATTATACAAGTTTTGCTTCAAAAAATAACAGTTTTGCATCATTTAACTCAGCAGTTAGAGAACCTTGTAATTTTTTCCTTCGTACCTTTGGAAATTAGTTATTTGTTCTGTACAGTATTTTATTTATTTCAGTATTTCCCTACAAGATAAGAGAGTTGCAAATAAACCACCACGACAAAAAGAGGGCTCGAGATTGGTTCTTGAACTCTTTGTGTAAAAAATACAAAAACTTCAAAAACAGGAAACTTAATGACATAAATGTCTCTACTTAGTTTTTATTTGATTTATTTCAATATGGAAAATATCAAAATAGAAAGCAAATTCTTTAAGCTATTTGTAAAAAGTTCATATTGCTAGAGAAAGAAACATGCATACAAAAATATATCTGTCTATAGTCATTCCGGGTCTTTTGTTTTTTTGGTTCCGATTGTATATAGAGCATACCACGAACGTTTGACGAATGCTTTTGTCAATGTTTCGTAGAAAGGAAAGGGAATGAACAATTAGACATTGATTTTTCAGATTGTTTCATTCTGCAAACTTAGTAGAGACCCATTATTATAATTATAAGCAGTTCTCTCCCCACAGTAATCAAAAGCAATTATTTTCACACTTATTGATTAGTTCCTTAGGGCTGTTATTACGTACTTACTATCCTTTAACACCAAGGCGAGCCTAGTAATTAAATCGTATTAAATAAAAAATGTATGTAAAGTTGAAATGACATTTAGCTTTTTTAGAGGGATTATCCTAAAATTGTTTTCTTATTTATTTGTGCTCAAAAAACTTTCTGAATGATTTAATGAAATTAAATTTATCCACATAAAAACGGATATAATGAAATCTGGAAGCCTTGCAGTCTCAGAGCTGTCCGGAAAAATTGACAATAAAAATTTGTTTCGAACAAAGGAAGTGGTGTGTAAGAAAATTAGATTTTTGCACATTTTCTCAAACTAGAATTCGCCACGTCATTAATAATCGATATGAAGGTCTGAAATTATTTTGGTGGGGTAAATCGGGTACATAGATTTTATTTCTAGCATCAGAATTCACTTAAAGCCAACATGTGGGTCAGAAGATGTCAAAAATCCAGTGAAGCTGATCCTATTTCGTAAACCACAAACTATACTTAAAAATGGATGCTATAAATGAATTCTCCGGCCCTGATTTCCCTTCAGGACTGAATCTCAGATGACGGGATAAATTGACAAAAATGTTTGGTAAAAAAAATAGTGGGTTTAATTTTTGCGTACTTAAATTCGCTACACCTTTAATAATTCATCTAACTGTTTCACATCTTACTCCACCAATAAAAGGATAACGTAAGATCCATTCAGTGCCTTAGATGAATTCTGTGTTCCCGATTTCCCCAGGGAGACCTACTATAAGCCGTCGGAAAAGTTGAAAAAGGTTGTATTTCGAACAAAGGTGGGGTAGAGGAGCTAATTGATAATCTTTTTAGTACTTTAGTTGTGTACTATTAGCACTACTTTGTTTTAATACTATTTAAGTAAGTACACACATAATAATTATTTATTTAAAACGTTAATTGTAGAATTCAGTAACAAATTAATCGGGACCTTTTTGCTGTATAAATTACCCGAGGTCAGAGCAATATTGAAAAGTAGGCTGGGTAAATTGATAAAATCTTAATTTGATTAATTTAATATAAAATTGGATTAAATACAAACCATGAATGCAAACTATTAATATATATATTCTAAAGAGTAGCAGAATAGTATAAAAAATGTATGAAAAAAATATATATCCTTTCATACAGTGTGTAAATAATTTAATAATAGTAGCTTACTTAGATTTTGTTTATTAATTGGTTAAATGTTTACTTTTTGGTAACTGCTTGCTCACCTGGTATCCACGCAGATAACCCCGCTTAGCTTGTTGCCACCTGCTTGCACCTTTTTACCCGGTTGTATTCACCCTCTGCTTGTTTACCCAGCACATGTGATTTGACCCAGGAATAGACTGCTCGAATTCTGAGTAGCTTTGTACATAGTAGGTCGTAACTTAATAAATGTAGTGAAGGTTTATTGGTATATTATTATTTGTCCTGTGAAGTCTAAATTTCCTATCGACCGCCTTCACTGTAGCTACCGGAGTAGTGGTGTTTCTGCACTATAAACGGAAACTGGCGCCCGAGAAAAAATAAGAGAGAAACCGACCTTCGGGCGTTAAAGTGACACTTCCTACCAGCAAATCGGAGTATCCGTCACAAATCCTATTATGAAAAAATATTTAGAGCGAGGCGGAATCGTCAACAGAGTCAACGGAATTATCAGCGAAGCAATTGATACAAACATAAAATATGTCATTGATACCAATGCTACACCTATGCTCATCTGAAATATTTTGTGCACTGAATCCATTCTTACCATTTATGGGACTGTGAAAATGGGCGCTTGCAAAACGAACATAATCAATTTTCATCTCCTTCCTCTGAGCTATTACCTAAGGCTTTCTATTTTCTTTAATTGCGTTTTTTCTTTTTGTTTGTCTATTTTGAATTTATACTTCCAATTCTTCATTTCTGGATTTCATTGTAATTTATTTCAAACAATGAAATATTTCATGTGTTGGGGTAAGTTGGCCTTTATATCAAAAAATACATTATATATTTTTAAAAAACTTCTATTTTTAATCTATTATAATTGCACAAGAGGTATGTATTTTACCGGATAAATTTGGATTGTTTAATAACTGTTGCCTAGCAATTAGACGAGAAAAACTGTCAACTATTAAAAACGCGACACCGAAGGTGGAGCGTTTTTATCAATACAAACATCGAGTGTAATTCGGCAGGACAATTTAATGAATAAAAAATTTAGAAACATATGAATGCAAACTTTATTTATGAAACACTAAAAATAATACAATAAAAATACAAAATACAAATACAAGTATAAAAAATACAATACAAAATATTTACTTTGTAGCATTTTAGCGGTGGTATTCCAAATTGTCACATTTTGGCATATTAAAAACCCAATTTTGCAATATTATATTGAATTTCTCGATGGAAGTATCTGGCTTAAATTTATATCCTTTCGCATCGCAAAAAGTAGAAAATTGTCGCCAGATTAATGATTGAATGGCAACTGTATTAGCAGGCACACAGGCACACACAATTTGACTAATTTCGTTGTTTGTAGACTCACCAATCGACTTATTGTTAATGTTTAATAATTCAATAAGTTGTTAACAAAAATGTCAACAATCAAAACTGTTGATTTTGGCAACGGACACCGCGATAATTGATTAAAAAATAAATAAGTGAAAAAACCAATAGTGCATTTGTCACTGTAAAAGTTGCATCTAACTTTTGTCGCTGTCAAAGTGATAATTGCACTGTGGCATATGCGATTTTTTATATATAAATTAAATTGTCATCGTAAAAAACATTAATTTGTGCAAAAAATATTTGTCAAATTAAAACTAATGATTAAACTGCTACCTACGCATTTATTATGACTTGGCATCGCCGCAACAGATCAGAAAAAAAAAGACAGGGTTGAGTAAAGAACGAACAGGCGGAAATCAATTCCGCATACAAAATATAAGGTGTACCGTTTAAAAAGAGTTGTTTAAGTTGTTCCGTTTTTATAAAGCAACTGCATCATTTGCAACTAAGCAACTTTTGTATTTGAGGTTTGTCTCTATATGTAACAGCTTAAGTGTACCAGATATCAAAGAATCGCGCACTAAATCGAGACACTGTATGTATAAATTAGTTTCTGTAAATATAACAATTTCTGAAACAGAACTGTTATCTGATATAGCCTCTTTAGAAGAATTATTATCTAAACTATTCGTTCAACTATCATAACCTTATAAAATATAAAATATAATATGGGCCATATGGGTGATCTGCTAATCTAATGTAATTTATTCTGCTGGAGTGAACTGATAAAAATTGTATCAGCGTTAATTAATTAAAAATACCACCTGCTATTCCCAATACGCCACAGGTGCAATAAAAATATTGACCAAGGATAACAGCCCTGGTGTGTTACTTGTATAGCCATTACATGCATCACATTATTATTATCAGAATTTAAAACCAGCTTATTTTTGGTACTTCATTACATTTGTATAGTGCATTTAATTAAGAAAATCAATAAAAAATTTAGAATGAAATTACATAAAAGTAAACTGCTACTTTTATTACAGATTTCTGGTTCATATTATGTTGCCACAAAATCGGATTCTCTTAAATATTTTGTTGGAAGTTAAAATCTAAAACCTTAGTTCACAATTATTGTGACCCTATAAAATAAATGTCATCTTTACCAGTTTCTTATTCTACTTACTAACTTATGTAAAATGGAATAATAGTTGGAATGGTTTTTATTGTATTCCTCATTGGCAACCAGTCGTAAACACACCATTATGTGGATTAAAGCTCTAAAGCTCCCTGTAATTAAACAGAACTCAGAACTAATAAACTTCGAAGTAAACTATACCTGATGCCACCAAGGTTCAATAATTGGTTTGACCTACATTTAGTAACTAATAAATCTGTATCTAAATAAACAACTAAAGTCGGTTTAAAACCTGGGAAATTTTATCTATACGCCAATAGGTAAGTATTTAATATGTGCAGGGTCCCCAAAATAAGAACACCTGCCACAGAAAAAATAAATACAATAGATTTCTGACTTTACATGATTTTTTTATTTTTATTACCGTCTTGTATACCGGTTGTTTAGTTCTTCTGATCAACATTGTTTTTTTTTTTAAATAAGACATCCAGAATCTAATTATGTTTTTGAACTTCCTTACCTACCTTTATAACTTCCCTACAACCATTATTAATATATATTAACATTAGTTACAAAAAAGTCCTAAAAAATGTTTTAACATAAAATCTGGGCAAACAAATAAGAGAAATAAAAAAGTGCAAACCGGGTATATTTCATGGACTTGGAAAATACTTCAAGCTAATAAGGTAATAAGGTAATACGGATATTACCTTATTAGCTTGTATAACACCCCATGTATTACATGTTTAGATTCTATATTAAATTTTAACTATATATGTAGGTATTAAGTAATAATTTTAATATAGTATTAAATTATAAAATTTATTAATTATAAAATTATTTTTATAAGTTCAACCACAAATAACAATGAAACTAGTAAATAAATTAAATAAAATGTCCCATATCATTGAAAAAAGAATACAGTAAAAATAAGTGGCAAATTAATTTACCCTTATTTTTACTGTAATTTTTTTATCGACTGTAATTTTACATTCGACTAATATACATTATGATATTATAATGTGATTATACAGATAAGTTTTTGTATATAATAATTTTGTATTTTCACTTGGTTATTTTATAGATAATAGTAAGTTTACGTTGTTAATAGTGTATAATGTAATTTACAATGTAACATTTCACATAATAACTTCCAAATATTAATAAAGCAAATTGAACATGTTAACAAGTATAAATTTAAATTTTCTACTTTTTTCTATTTGGTATAATTTATGCAACACTGCACAGTAATAAAAGACAAATGGTAAAATTACTAAATGGTAATCGTAATTTGCTTTAGTGTTATTTTTAACACGAACTGGGTAGTATAACAACTAAACTTTTAGAACTCATATTACACGAATGATATACCCGCCAGGTTTGTAGAAGTACTCATAAATTGTAGTAAAATTTACAAAACCCTGTGTTAAAAATGAATCAATCCGCCATAAAATCGGAATAATTACACGGTGATTAATTAACTATTACACGTTGCCTTGTAAAATCTACTGTGTTAAATTACTTTTATGTAATGTAATAATACACCGATATGTCTAACACTGCCAAGTGTGGACTATATACACACTGATGAGTGTGGATTCAGTGTTAAAATCAATCGGATTTTTTTACTGTGTGAGCTTCAGATTTGATTACAGATTGATTGATTGATTGATACAATTACAAGAATATAGTTCTCTAAAGATGCACTATGACTGAATACCTACCCATAACATAAAGTTAAATAATCGTTTTTACACTGAATTTTGCAAAAGTGTCCTGGTTTATTAACATTTGAAATTACTTCCTTAAGATAATTATAGTTTTAACATCTCTTCCTGAAAGGGATTTGCGCGACGGAGGCTGATTATTTATTTTTAGAGTTTAAAAGTTATAAACGAACACTTATAATGTCCATGAGTCCACTGCTGTAATGGTATATTTTATATCACGTAGAATCATATATGAATTTAAAATTGTGGCGAATGCGCCGGATATAATATATTTGCTTAATTCCAGTCATTTATATTACGAAAAACTATATTAATCTCTAACTAATGTATTATTTAATAAATTATCTACTATTAAATCTAGTGTTTTTTTTATAAAACTTAATACTGCAGTTTTCCTTAATACCGCAATTATAGTACGTACGAGTGATCCTGATCCTGACGACGGACGGTCCTTTTTTATTTTCTTGTTTATATTTTATAGATGGCATATTTTTTGAAGAATAAATATTATATTGTTAACGGAAATAGTAGGTATATTATATTTAACTTCTTGATGAACAAATTAACAACTATTTTCAATGATAAGTTATCATATATTTATCATGCATTTGCTATCTATAAATTATAATTCACGGTAAAAAGATGCCAATTTTAGTCAATTGACAAGGCCCTTATCATTATATAATCAATAGTAATACTAAGTGCTTCTATATTATCAAATTTCATTCCGGTAACTTGCGTAAAACTTAATGAACAAATGTCAATTTGGCAGTTTACATAGGTAATTTAATTTGAAACTGGAGAATCACTGTGTTAAACTACATGATTCTTTATCATACAGGAGTTTTAGTCGCAAGTATAACCCGAAAAGTTTTGAAAACCGCATTTTATTCGATTTGAATATTTTTTATATAGTTAAGAGGTATATAACTATTTTATTAACTTTCGCCTGCAATCGATTTTGTAATGCGTTTTTGATTATGCAAGGTAACCTAACTAAATCCGACTTGCTGGTTCTATATCAGACTTCATAACGCATACGAATATAGCGGATTATAAGACAAGCAGATTTAGATCATTATCTCTGAATGTTTCCTGCAACTAGTAATTTGGCTAAATTTGGTTTATGTTACGAAGTTAATCAGACTTTCGGCCAAGAATGACATTTTTATCAAGGTAACAGGTGGAACACAGTAAAACTTTGTGTTACCACAAAATTTATAGGAAAATAATGGAACATATTTGGCGATTTATATCATTAATATATTTAGGCTAAGCTAAGGTTCTTGCGATTCGAACTTAGATGGATGACCATATAAGAAAAATTTACGATTCCTGCACATATTCAGTGGCTTGTACAATCGTGAATTTATATGAGCTATGCAAATTTCTCAGGTTTATGTAGAAGACGTACGACCTCTCAGATACAATAATAAAGCCGGAGTTCCTTTATCTCTGCGACGATAGGCACATCCTTTATTTCCTTTAATAGGTAAAAGATCCCTTTTGTCCCAACTAGATTGACAAAACTTGACAAATCCTTCGGGTTAGTGGTTGCTCATTTACTAACGTCAGTGATTGACCTTCGTTGCGAAAATATGTATACATTAAATAATAGAAACAAAATTTCTATATTATCTATATTATCTTGTCAAAATTGTTTATTTTTGATGAATCTGTTATGAAATTTAAATTTTTTATGTCTCATGTGTCTTAATCTTCAACAGAAGACATATTTGAATGAAATAGCCTTGATATAAATAGTATAAGTAAATAGCTAATTCATAATTTATATAACACGTTTCAAAATACTCATTTAAACGATTAAGTAAAAGCAGAGATTGGTTTGGATTAATATGAAAAATCATTATTAAATATTTGAAGGACTCACTTTTATTTTTATTGCAGTGATTAATTTATTGTTTTTCAGTTAAATACTTGTTCAGTCATTTATAAAGTTATACGGTCTATGAGGCACTAGATTTAAGACATATGCGCGCGTAGACGACACGACATACAGGGTGACCCAATAGTGTGGCAAAGTGTCATAACTCCTATGCCGTAATAAACAAAAGAAAAATATTTTAGGACCTCATAGAGCCTAAGAGGACGCACATTTTAAAAATATGCATATTCATATAGGGCGCTCTATAAATAGGGGCAGTGTCAAATTTATGTTATTTTTAAAGGAATGGTATATTTTTTATTTCATATTGAGCACCCTGTATCTTTTTAATAAAATAAATACTAGATAATTTGTGGCTCTATTAACTACCTATGCAATATCGTCTACTTTTACTTTCTATAGAATTTCCTTGAAAATAGCTTTACTTGTACACGGGGCGAATTAAAACTCGCAACCACAATTTTCCTGGTGCCCAAATAATTTGTCAACATTCAAAGCAGTCCTACAAATACTACGCCCTAGTATCATAAATCTCCCTGAGCTACCGGAGCTAATGTCAATGAACTTAAGCTAGTGGAATTGCACATCCCTAGCTTATCTGAGTTTATTGTGACAAGCCCCTATATATTTTTAAAATGCACTATAAAATATTTTTTTTATTTATTAGGACACAGGAGCTATGGAACTTTGCTACTCTATTGGGCCACCTTGCATATGTCTGTCATATGAGAAAAATGATCATTTCTACTAATTTTCTGTCAATTTCTACTTATGTTTAAATTCACTTACCTAACTCTATATTTTGTGTTTTCATAATCGAATTCTTACTATGTGGCAGTTAATTCCAGTAAACCCATTTTATTCCTTAATATTCATAAGTAAATTTAGATAAATAATGAATTATAGGTATAAGTAGTATAATGTCAATAAACTTGAATGCCACTTGAACAATTTAAATTTAAATATACTTTTCTGGATTTCAAATTTTCATTTATTACATACCATTCCTGCAAAATGACATAGCTAGTGGGTAATTTATTCTTTATTACATGCAGTTTAAAATACATTATGGGGAAAATAGCATTACTGATACGTTTAATGCTGGATTGCGTATACGAGTTGACTGCTTCTACAAGGAGCAGTATTATTTTAAATCAGGACTTATTAAATACTAAGTACGTACTTCATTCTTTTTATCTCCTTAGTCTTTCATATAAAACTGCAGGGGCTGTAGGAATAAGGATATCTTTTTTCTAATTCAATACAAAGACTTGAGCCGTTTATTAAAACAGATTAATGGATATTCGATCCACCCACACTTTTTCCCAACATTTTCTTAGCTAATGGTTTATACATTAGCTTTATACTATTAATCTTATATTTATACGCTATAAAGACTCTCTTTTTATAAAACTCAAATGATAGGAAACTTATTATGTTTAAGTTTTAAGGAAACATAATATGCTGGTTATACCGTATAACTGGTATAAGTATTTTTATGTGTAAAGAAGTCTTAATTTTAATTAATTTTAGTTTTAATTAGTTTTATTAAGTTTTAGTAATTAATTTTCTCTCAACTGCTTTTCCATATATACCAAAAGATTTCACTGCTGCTAGTTTTCAATAATCTAATATTGTAGTTCTATCGACGTAATCTATTTACAAATATGCTGAACAACATATAAATAT
This sequence comes from Pogonocherus hispidulus, assembly GCA_963924545.1. NCBI lineage: Eukaryota > Metazoa > Arthropoda > Insecta > Coleoptera > Cerambycidae > Pogonocherus > Pogonocherus hispidulus. The sequence continues at coordinate 21,309,869 of OZ004696.1, forward strand.
TTGGATAGAAAATCAAACATCAGATAGCACGACAACATACGTAAACTATTGGTTCTACAAGTCCAACATGAACATGTGGAGAACATAAAGTATAAATGGGTAAAGTATAAATGCATCAAAAGATACAAAAATTAAAATACTTGATCGTATAAATTTTGTAAGTTATAGCAAGCTAGATCCAAATTCATATACTGAAAGGATCACAATGACGTATTATACGACACCTATATATAAAGTAGTTGACAAACTACATCCAAAGTAAACCCAACTCACTCCATAAAACTATCGTAATAGCAAATAAATAATACATACCACTGACAACCCGCAACAGATTTACGGTATTATTTATTTGCTATTACGATAGGTTTATGGAGTGAGTTGAACACCCATAAAAATTTACAACAGATCAGAAGAACGAAAGCTGATATAAACTGGATACTTCCACACGGCTCACAACAATATAACTTTTCCGGGAAACAGAAGGATTTGTTCTGAAAATACAACATAATGTAAGTAATAAAATAGCGATAAGAATAGTCATTTAGGAAATCATTAAAAAATATCATACACACAAAATTGCAGAAAATGACCAGTTTATATAAAAAAAATTACATTTTATAGAATTATACATACAGGGTGCCTCACGGTGACCACTCACCGTGAGAATATTTCAGAAACTACTTCGATTTTAATTTGGAAAATTTGAGGTATCGAGTTTTCAGGCGTGTCCTGCTCAAATACAATAATGGAGCCAATACAATATTTATAGGAGAGATAGCTAGACTCTTAAGCTTCCCATCCATACTTTCAAGGTGACTTCATTGCATACAGCTCCTGATATTTGGGCTGCGGGCAAAACTTCAAATAATCTTTTTATTCCGGCAACTACATCTTCTTTTGAATTAATTGGTGGGGAATATACTTTTTGTTTTTGGAAGGAGATGCCGAAAACAACTACTCCACGGGCAATATGCCCCGACTGGCGTTGCATTACATCAACATCTCCATGGATGTCGCCACATCCTTCATCAAGACCAAATACCAGACAATGACCGGTTTCGATCTTGTAATGATCTCATCAGATTGCCATAGGTATCGGAATCGATGAATGATCTGGCGACATTGATTGCCTAAGGGGCATATGTGAATGTTTGTAGTGGCGAGATACAGTGAAATACACTGCAGTGCCCTCTTTGGGTCTTTGCTACTACCTGTCTGACAATTATTGTCTAATTGACAGACAGATAACGATCTGCAGAAAGCAGATGCCATTACAGCGACCTCTATTGTCTTTGAGGAAGACAATCCTACTTAATTATTGGAAGGAGATGCCGAAAACAATTACTCCACGGGCAATATGCCCCGACTGGCGTTGCATTACATCAACATCTCCATGGATGTCGCCACATCCTTCATCAAGACCAAATACCAGACAATGACCGGTTTCGATCTTGTTATGATCTCATCAGATTGCCATAGGTATCGGAATCGATGAATGATCTGGCGACATTGATTGCCTAAGTGAATGTTTGTAGTGGCGAGATACAGTGAAATACACTGCAGTGCCCTCTTTGGGTCTTTGCTACTACCTGTCTGACAATTATTGTCTAATTGACAGACAGATAACGATCTGCAGAAAGCAGATGCCATTACAGCGACCTCTATTGTCTTTGAGGAAGACAATCCTACTTAATTATTGGAAGGAGATGCCGAAAACAACTACTCCACGGGCAATATGCCCCGACTGGCGTTGCATTACATCAACATCTCCATGCATGTCGCCACATCCTTCATCAAGACCAAATACCAGACAATGACCGGTTTCGATCTTGTTATGATCTCATCAGATTGCCATAGGTATCGGAATCGATGAATGATCTGGCGACATTGATTGCCTAAGGGGCATATGTGAATGTTTGTAGTGGCGAGATACAGTGAAATACACTGCAGTGCCCTCTTTGGGTCTTTGCTACTACCTGTCTGACAATTATTGTCTAATTGACAGACAGATAACGATCTGCAATAATTAAGTAGGATTGTCTTCCTCAAAGACAATAGAGGTCGCTGTAATGGCATCTGCTTTCTGCAGATCGTTATCTGTCTGTCAATTAGACAATAATTGTCAGACAGGTAGTAGCAAAGACCCAAAGAGGGCACTGCAGTGTATTTCACTGTATCTCGCCACTACAAACATTTACTTTTTGTTTTATTGCACCCCAAACATAAAAATCTAGGGATGAGAGATCTGGACATCTTGCTGGCGAATTCCAGGGTCCTAAACGTCTCATCCATATCGGTCCTCAAACATGTCATTAAGTTGTTGGTCGACTACAATCCCACAGTGAGGTGGAGCACCATCTATAATTGGTACCAGCAACTTTTCAATTGATCTAATGGTAGACCGTCCAGGAAATCCGCTACGATAGTTTACAAAATTTAGAGGTATTTTTGCGTATTTAAATTATCCTCGTAGATAAGGTAACGAACTTGAATACATGTCTTTCACTAAACAGAAAACGTTAACACTAAATTTATTTTGATTATTTCTTTCGCGAATGGCATGCGGATTTTCAGAAGCCCAAAAGTGACCATTACGCCTATTAAAAATACCTTCTCTGCTAAATTTAGATTGATCTGTCTAAATTATTTTACGCAAAAAATCAGGATCTTCTTGTGTTCTAGTTAAAATCATTTCACAACATTATACACGTTGCTCAGCATCACCTGGTGAAGTGCAGAAACAAGATTGAACCTGAATGTATCCAGACAATTACTTTTTAAAATTATTTGGCTAGAAGATCTTGGAACACCTAAATCACGTTCTGCAGCACGAACTGAGGATTCGGGATATACATGAATATATACCAAAATAATGATAATGTTACCTTCATCTGAGATTATAAGCTTTGCCAATTGGCACTGTTGGTAAATTAGAGTATTTCTCATTAAATACTCCATGAATGGAGTATGATAATGAACGATAAGTTCATTATGTTGTTAAATTCGCCATGAATAAATAACAAATTTAGAATATCAACATTTGAATACGTGTTTTCATTTTCCATTTTTTAAATATCAACAATACTTTAAACCACCTCTATGATGGGTGTTAAACTAACAACAAATAACTGGTGACAGATTAGTTGTTCATTTTGAAGTACCGCCAAGAATTTTTCAGCCATCCTCGCAAGAAATTAAATGATTTTAAGTGATTACACGAAAAAGACTAGATAACTTCCTAATATAAGTATTCCCGCTTAGATAGAGAAATCCTAATATAAGTATTCCCGCTATGGGAACACGACAAAATATTTCCTCATTTAAAACATCTTAAAGCATTAGATGGCATATTAATTCTCATACAAGCACGCGTATTCATAAGTACTTCAAATAACAGAAGGCGATCTGTCCTTATCAGGATTCACAATATTATTAATAATAATGATAGCAATAATAATAAAAGCAATAGCAGTTTTCATTTATTACTATGATGAGGAGGAAATCTACTAATTTCTATGTTTGACAAAAAGTAGAATTTTGGTTTCGCAATTTTGCTTAAACATAATATAAGATGAAATCCATATTAATAAAGTTGTATAAAAATTACATGGAAGAATGATCGCATATATTTTACTTATAACACAGAATCTTTATTATTAATTTACTCTACTATTCCACATTCTATTCTACTGAATCTTACCAGTAGCTAAGATTACCAGTTTTCAATGTTAATACACTATTTATATCTAATTTTATCTAAAAACACATGTTCATTGTATATAGGGGTTAAATAATAAATAACGTGACCACAATAAATTAGGGAAAGCCATTTCCAGCTGATTACTTGCAAAACACAGTTCATATTTCAAGTAAATTAAACGTCTGTAGTAGAAATGAAACACTTTCCAATTTATGTGATGTTTATCTTAATAATATCCTTATCTGATACAAGCTTAGCCCTATATGCTGTTGCTCCCAAAATGGGGTTACCATGATTGTAAATGGTTTTGTGGAAGAAATATTTTTTATTAATTCAGTTCTGAGGATGAAAACCAAATTAATAGTATAAATTGTAGGAAATTTTTATAAATGTACAATGGAAGAAATAGGTTGTACCTTTCTAATTAACTGAACTATTAATTTTAACTATTTATTAGTTTTACACACACTTCATAAATATCCACAAGCCACGTGACCGCAAGTATAGGCAACCTACATTGCACCTATTGGTATTAGTTTATTAAAAACTACCTAGACTCAGTGCAGTCCTTCCAACCTGGTGAAAGATATGATTAAATAAAAATATTTTGACAGAATGAATTAACCTCACAAATTAGCTGTTCATAATATTGAATTTACATGGAATTTACTGTTACATATAGATAATTGATAACTACGGACAAAAATTGGACCAAGTCAAATTCCTCGTAAATAGTGAATTTAACTTTTTATTTTTGTTAATCAACTGTATTAACAGGCCAATACTAAAAGACTTCACAATTTTTAATAGAAATAAACAAAAAGATATGCTGAATAGCTTTAATAATTTTTATTAAGTTTTTCATTTAATATTCAGAGCGAAGGAAACACATTGTAACATTTATTTTTTATGAGAAACGAAAACCAATATTGGAAAAGTCATTACATGCTACTCTCTGATTTACAGTGCCATTGCACTGCAACCAACCACCATTGCATTGCAATAAACCCGAAATTATTTTGAAAATACATTAAAAAAGTTATATACTATATGGAAAATAATGTTGTTCACTAGCTATACCTACACAAATTTACTGCCTTATGCATATTTTGGAACACATTCTAATTATATTGTTAATTTCTCGAATAATCGCTGCTTCTCATTCTTCGATATTATGCATTGCAGTCTTAAAAACGTTATTTTTTAATGCCCTAAAAAAATTATCTAAAGAAGTTAAGTCCGGTGATCTGGCTGGCCATAATTCTCGACTAATTACTCTATTACCATAAAACTCCTCTAAAAACGGAATTGTCACTCTTGCAATATGTGCGTTGCTTCATCTTGCTGAACGTAACCAACTTGCAACTCATTATCATAACTCTTCCATATCTTTCACTATATATTGAAAAATATAGGCCTATAATATAGGCCTAATATATACACGCCTTCTTGACATTGCTACCAAATGCCAACTTTTATGGGATGTAAGCTTGTGTGAGGATTTTCTGCAGCCCAAGTACTATAATTTTGGTTATTTACATAACCTGATAGGTGGAACCATGCTTCATCATTAAAAAATGTCAAATTTAACAAATTATTATTCATGTTTTCGAGAAACCATTCACAATAACGTAATTATCTTCCGTAATCAAGAGCGACTTCTGTACAACGGTTACCTTGTAGAGATGTATATTTAGTCGTTTTTTAAAACTTTAAGGCATGTTCCAACTGAAAGACCCACAAAAAAAAATTTTCGTTTATATATAAATCCAACTTAACTTTCATTTCAAATAAAGTTTTCAAGCTGCCGATTTCAAGAAGCAAAGCAATTTTCAAATAAACTTGAGAATATTGGGTCAAACATAATACGAAAAGTTACCTGTCTGACTAAGCGGCCAACTTTGATACAGGCTTTGTTGGACTTTGATTAATTCGGTGCTGTATATCATCGATAACATTTCCTGTGAGAACAGTAAGCCTGCCAGTCGATTTACCTTTGCAAATGCAGTGTTTGGTTTGAAATCTCTTAACAATTGCACATTTATGGTTTAAGAAAGTATCATTGTCGATGTTTTCCTCTGAAAATTAGGTCATAAATTGCTCAATGCAGGATTGCACGGAGTATGTCCACAATCCGTCTTAATTTCTATTTCCACACCGAAAATGGGCCATTAAAATAAAAGCGCTTGTTCTGCAGTAAAACGTTTAATGTGTCTAACTGAAATACGAAATATTTTTAGTTAACCTTAAATTTTAGTTTTTACTTGTACTTACGAGAAATTTATAAAGCTATGTAATTTAGCTTTTAAACGAACTGATTGATTTCAAATATGTAGGATATAATATTGAAGCAAAAGGTAAATTTAAAATAACCCTGAGGTAAGATTGACTTTAATGATAAATTTACGCAACTTTCCTATATTCATCTTTAAGTAACATCATCCTTATTCCGGATATAATGCCATCCATATTTTAATGAAAAACTCCTGTTGTGTATATTTTTGCAAATTTTTACAGAACGGGTGTTAGAAAGAGAATACTACCAATTCGTTGCTATTCTGCAGCAATTACTATTATCATTTTTATTATATCGTTGCACTTTCCCTTTCCCCATTGCCGATACTACTAAACTATTACTGTTACTATTACTATTACTATTACTATTACTATTACTATTACTGTTATTATTATTATTATTATTATTATTATTATTATTATTATTAATAATATTAAATAAATACTCTCAGTTGTATCTCTATCTCACATTCCAATCGTAATAATGTCCTAAAGCCCTAAAGACATGGACTTGTGTGGGAGAGAAAGTGTATTATTTGGAGTACCGCGAGTGCGCCCAGGAACGACTTATGATGTTAGTTATATATTCAACTGCCATTTAGTAGGTACGAGAATAAGGGAAACCTAGAAAACCTTATTAATTAGAGTGAACGATCGAAAGGTAGTAAAAATGTATTACATTAACAAAAGCATAGGTATGTTCTGTTTTGATAATAAATATCACAAATGAACTTTAAAAAAATAATAATTGTATCTACTGGTTTTACATAACGACGCGATTTAATTTTTATCTGGTGCAGTTTTCACGTCATACTTAGTACTGTCTCTTGACAATGTTTTAAAGTAGTTTTAATCGTCCTGAAAATTATTTACTTAAATTTCAACTTGTAGCTGCTCCCTTGTGGTTATCGTGCAATTTCTTGAATATACAGTGTAATACTTTAGGGAAATCAAGCATGTAAATGTGCACTACATTTCAGAGTTTTAAATACTTAATGAAAATGTAATAAATATACTTAATGCCTTGGTTGCGTAATAGCAACATCTATGGATATGCCGCATTATAATCTACTAAGTGATTATATTTTTACTCATTATAAATTCTCCTCAAAATATTCCACCTGTAAAAATCGTTAAAAATGGAAACAGTAAAAAAATTTGAAAATAGAGATTAATTATAAACAATGTAATTATTTAGTAAATTTATAAGTTTTATAAATAATAGAAATGTCTTTTTAGCTATTTAGCACTTTCCTTCTGTAAAATTGTTTCCTGCAAATACTCGATCTTTCAGCAGTGGCGATTTCTATTTTATCTGAATTCTATTCTATTATGAATTTTGCCGAATATTTCTTGAACAGTTTAAAAAGAAAGATAATAAGACAGCTGGTTAATTAAGGATACATTTTATTTTTCATTTTTTTAATTTAAAGAACAATATAATTACATATAATTAATGTAATGTAAAACTAGATAGCAATTCATAAATTTTAGTTTAAACCAGTAAGGAATCTTGAATAAACATTTTGAAATATAATTTCAATTTTGTGACATTGCTAATGAATATTAATGGTGATTTTGCCATGAACAGGATTTATATGTACTTCTGAAACTAATTTGCGTCTCATTTGGTATTCCAGAAGACTTTTAAATTAGTTGCCTGATCACTGATAACCCAAGAGAATCGGTTAGATCAGACTCAGATCAATCACATTTTCAATTTGATAAAACAGTTTGGAATACTTAGATCTAGTTATACTGAATTATAGTTAATTATAGAGTAATACCAGTTATATTATAATGCTTCCATAATTTTCGACGCTCATTATTTCTTTATGGTATAATTTGAAATTTATTAACCACTAATTAGAATCTCAGTTATCAATTTTCATATGAGTTATACATGTATATTTTTGGAGACTTGCGGAGGCTGTTGATTATGTACTACATAAATCACGTAGTGTAGTTGCTCTATGCATTTAACAAACCATTTAACAGTAGGTCTTTTTTATAATAAACGACTTGTTAATTACTAAATATAGTCTACGCTACTATCATTATGGGTAATAAACCACTTATAAATCTAACAGACAGTAAAACACAATCATAAAATAAAAGACAATAACCCAAGCAGAAACGTATTACTAAATAATATACAGAGTGAGTTTTATGTATGGAACGCCTCAATTATCTCGGAAACGGCTTGCCCGATTTTTATGAATTTTGGTTTATAAGGGTTTTGTAATATGGCCGATATTATTGTGGCATTTACATTGTTGTCAGATCTTTCGTTTTTCCGGAAATATACTGAAATTTGTTATTTCAAATGGATCACCCTATATATTTTTTTGTTTTTGAAATCTCTAAGAAATTTAGAATATTTTTCATGTAATGTTCCCTATACCTAATTGCCATAATTTCGGAGTTACAGCTTCATTTGCAATATCTCCGCCGAAGTTAAAATATTACATCAGGGCCGCCATGTCTGAGACAAAAACAATTTTGACGTTTTAATAAACTATTATTGTTGGTGTTTATTGAAAGTTACAATGGACCGTTTATCTGAGAAAGAACGAATTGAGATTTTAATGATATTAGGATATGGTGATGTGCGTAGAAGTCAACAGGAAACGTGTAGTGTAATATCTTTAATAATTTATATCCTAATAGAAATCCCTTAGGATCTTTTGAAAACATAAAGTAAAGGCGGTTACAGCTGATGCTCAAAATGTTGTCCGTTTACTTCCATACAAGAAGCCATGCGATGTTTAAAACTTTGCAGTACATTTTGTAACATTCCTGACTGCTCAATTCTTCTTATCTCTGTGGTAATCCTATCTTTTAATTCTTGAATATTGGCAGGTTTGGTTTTATAAACAATATTTTTTAAGTGACCCCACAGGAAATAGTCTAAAGGATTCATGTCGGGTGATCGCGGGGGCCATTCGATAAAACCACGCCTTCCAATCCATCTTCTGGGAAGCACATCGTTTAGGTATTGCCTCACGTCACGCGCATAGTGAGGTGGAGCTCCATCTTGTTGCACCCAAATATTGTTATTTGGGACATTGTTATTGTCTGAAAGTTTCAAATAATAAAATTTCTAAATTAACAGGCAATTGAGAATACTTACTTAGATTTGGAAATAACCGAGCCAACTCAGGTATAATATTATTCTGTAATAAATTTAAATACGCCGGACCATTTAAGTTTCCTTCAATGAAAAAAGGACCAATTATTTTGTCGCCTATTATTCCAGCCCATACATTAATCTTTTGTGGAAATTGGGTGTGGGATTCTCTCATCCAACGAGGATTGTTACGTGACCAGTATCTGCAATTATGCCGATTTACGTTTCCATCGATACAAAAAGTGGCCTCATCGGAAAACATAACATTATTTAAAAAATTTGGATTATTTTGATCGTAACATTTTTCCATCATTGTGTCGGCAAACTCTTCACGTCTATCGAAATCATCATCTGACAACTCTTGAACCAATCTTACTTTGTAAGGATGGAATTTATTGGCATGTAAAATTTTCATTATGGATGTTTGAGAAATATCAACTTCCCTGGATATTTGTCTAGTACTCAAGTGTGGATCTTCTTCTAACATAACACAAACATCTAAAGATTTGTCTTCAGTTGTTGCAGTTTTTATACGCCCTGATTTCGGTAAATCTTTTATGGCTCCAGTTTGGTTAAACTTTTTTAACAACTTACTCACAGTAGATCTTGTTATGGGATTTCTATTAGGATATAAATTATTAAAGATATTACACGTTTCCTGTTGACTTCTACGCACATCACCATATCCTAATATCATTAAAATCTCAATTCGTTCTTTCTCAGATAAACGGTCCATTGTAACTTTCAATAAACACCAACAATAATAGTTTATTAAAACGTCAAAATTGTTTTTGTCGCAGACATAGCCGCCCTGATGTAATATTTTAACTTCGGCGGAGATATTGCAAATGTAGCTGTAACTCCGAAATTATGGCAATTAGATATAGGGAACATTACATGAAAAATATTCTAAATTTCTTAGAGATTTCAAAAACAAAAAAATATATATGGTGATCCATTTGAAATAACAAATGTCAGTATATTTCCGGAAAAACGAAATATCTAACAACAATGTAAATGCCACAATAATATCGGCCATATTACAAAACCCTTATAAACCAAAATTCATAAAAATCGGGCAAGCCGTTTCCGAGATAATTGAGGCGTTCCATACATAAAACTCACTCTGTATAAGTATATATTATACTGCTCAACCCGATATCAAACGTAATTGTATATTTTAAAAAACTGATTCACTTCGAGGCCGTTTCACACGACGCAGTCCACCTTTGGTAAATTGGATGAAACTGACCATGGCATGTGCCAAGTACACTGAGAAAAGGATTTAATTGAGATAAGTAAAATTTCTTACCACCGATTAAGTTATTTGTTTATATTTGAAAAATTCAAGATTTAATTGGTATTACAACCATCATTGGTAAAATACATTTAGTTTGCTGACTTAAATGTTTAGTTTCCGCAGATGGATTTATTTTGCACATTTAATTTAGTTAAGTATTGAAAAATCAATTTTTTGTTTTCCAAAATGAGAGTAGATATTTATAGTTACCAAATATTTAATATTTAAATTTACGGCTTGATATTGAACAGATTATATTATTACGTTTATTTATAGAAAACTAAATGTCATAGGAAATGGAAAAAATATAAACTTTTTCAAATATGCGATAATTATTCATTCATTCATTTTCACTCAGTTTCAGTATCATTTGAGTATTTTGTATGCGGTATCTCTTAAGTATCGATGCATTGTATCGATCCTACACCTAAGTAGGTAATAAGAAAATAGTGGTAGAAAGAAAGTGATAAAAAAATGTTTTGGAAGGAGCCATTATAAAAGTTAACAGTATTTATTTTAAAATCTAACAAAAATTTTGAAATTATAATTACATTCTGACTGAAATAAACGTTATTCTATTTTTGAGTAAAAAAGATATTAGGTAGGTACCGACTTGCTTTATACATTATTTAAGTGGGCAATAATTGGGTTACCTAGTTGGGTTAGCAAAAAACCATTTGACTAACTTAATTACATACTTATATACTTTCAAATAAATAACAGGTTCTGACGAAGGCATCTTCGTTCTCACCTTAGAACGTCTGATGAGGTTTTCCAACCTCAATGCGATTATGAATAATATACTTATATTTACTACATACACATTACACAATTAGTTCATTATATAATTAATTGAACGACTAATTACACTTACTTTACATGCAAAGAAACACACACCCCACATGTAATTCTACTCGCATGATAACGCTACAAAAATGGCTGTGGCCAATGGGAGTCACAGAACGGCCACTCGAGAAATTAGTAAACACTCTGAGCGTTTAGCAATGATTAAATATTTATCTAATTGCGGAAAATAAACTCCTGGGAAGTATTTCTTAAAAGTGTTCTAAAATAAATTCCCAGCTCTAGGGAAATTGTGCACAATCTAGCAACACCGTCTTTGGAGGTGCTAGAGACAACCCCCCAAGGGCGAAGTCTTAACCTTCTAGGCCTTCAAAAAAGAACTACAATTTTCGAAGTGTTTTCTGCGTGATGTTGTACAAGGAGTGTTGTACTTCATTTGTGTTTGAAGTGTTGAAGTGTTGAATAAAGATTTTTACTGTTGTTAAAAGCCTCACTTATGTTTAGAGCCCCAGAAGGAGTACCATTGCTATCAAATATTTATTTTTGTAAATTACATATTGTTATTTAAATTTATACAGAGCACTGAGAGTAGGAATAGTTACTAAATATTTTGTAGGTGCATTTGAATCTGAAATCAAGCATTATTTATAGTGTTCCTTTTAAAATATTTATTATTATAAAACTACATAAAGTGTTTCCACTGTCTATTTAACATATCACTACCAATATATTATAATATTTATAAATAATTATTATGGCTGTATCTAAATTGAATATTTTTCAACATATTTTGAGATCAACTTAGGGTGTCTATCATATCTTAGAGTATCTATAGTATTTGAAACCTACCTAAAGTTCACATTGAAAGTTTTTATACTTATACATCAGGTGTCAGTGTAATAGTGTATTGCATTTACTTGGCTGTATAGAGGTGAGTATTTCGATTCTGAAGAATTTTAAAAATGACTATAAACATTATTTGATTCATCACATTTCGTGAACTCACACTATACATTTATTTTAAAATCGAAAGTAGTTCTTGGTATAGTTGAAGTATAACATAATTTAGTTTTAACGGGCGCATCCGCCATTATGGAGAATTTTATTGTAAAAGTTTACGTTTCAAACTCCATATTGGACGCATTCCTAAATCAAATTAATATAAATAAACTGTAGTGTTATTATTGATTAAATTAGAATATCATAGTGTCACAATAAAATTACAGACATTCAACAAATGAATGTTTTGAGTTTTGAAGCATCTGATTTAATTTTAAGTTGAAATCTTGCTACATATGGGAAATGGTAAATTGGCCTGGTATTTATTTTCCTATGCATCGTAACCTATCTGCATACTTTATACACGTATATAACTGCGACCATATTAAAGAATCAGCAGTTCCTTTCTGTCCCGTACTAAATAATCATGTACAAATTCAATAATTATTTCATTATTTAATTTTATAAAACAACAGGCTATACAGTTTTTTACAATTAAGAACCTATATCAAGTTTTGGCAGAAATTTTGAAAAGTAATTACAGTTACATAACAATCTATAATAAATATAATACCTATCCAAAAATAAATAATTATTTCAAAAAACTCTAACTTATTAGCGGTTTCAAGTAAGATTTTTCGCGCAGTGTAGGACATAATATGTGTTCAAGTTGACACATGACATTGTCCACTTTATATAATTCGCCAAGGCTGGACCAACTTGTACTTGGTATGTGTGGTGACATCCTTGGAAACGTGGTCCAATTCATGTTTGGCTTTATAACTATATCCTAAACAATATTCTCCGCTCGCTTTTACTTAAACAAATTAACATCATTTGGAAATATCATCAGCCTTTATGTTAAATCTATATATACAGTGTAACTGATTTTTCATTGTCCAGTTCACCTCTGAAATATTAAAGATACAAAAAAAAAGTAGGAGACTTATCAAAAGAAATCTGATCTACAAAACAGTGGATACATTTTTCTCCAAAGCCTACCTATTTTGCGGAAAAATATTTAACTACTGTATATTGTGCATAATTAGATTCTACATTAATTTCTCTATACCGTAGTATATCACAAACACCATTTTAATTTTAAATTATGCTTACTACTTCATCAAATAATATTATTTCAGTCCACTGATATTTTGTTTTGATTGTTGAAAATACCTGTCAAATGCCCAAAAATGTTTAGAATTGAATGGTGGTGGTCAATTTCAACAATCACACAACATAAAAATATATCAATGAAACTCTATTCGACCTGCCTAACAAGAAGTATCTTTTGTGTTCATCATAACCGCCATCTGATGAATTTTTAAAGAAAATTATTATACTTGGAAAATCATAATACTTTACTGCGGAATCCATTGGTGGTGATTGCTCCAATTTTTGAACTGCACGGGACTGATTTTGTCGAACTTTTGATGTTCCTAAATAGTTTCTACATTTCAATTTCGTAAAGGTCAAAATGCAGATTACCCCGACGACTATTAAAATAAATAAAAGCGATTCACATGCGGTCTACTGGTATGTCTAAATCTAACAGAATAGATACGTATATAATCACCTGTTTACTTCCGAAAGCAACTTTTCACTGTCAGTCTGGCAGGTATAACTTACGATTGTATGGGATGAAGCCGTTTGGATATAACGGTAATATATTACAAATACGTGCATACACGTGCATTTTACATCAAATGATATGTTACAGAAAATCCAATATCTGCTGCTGAATCTTTTACGTAATATGAATCACATTCCAGGATAATAAAAAATACCATTATTGATAGGAAATGCCAGATATCTTTAGTTTCAGTGATTTTGTTTCTGTTAGCCTTTATTAATAACTAATTTAAGCGATTTTTTCTTATTATTTCCATTGCTTGCAGTTCCAAGTGGCTCAGTAGATTGCTAGGTAGAAGTAGAAAAAAGTTCATGGTCATACAATGTAATTACTGTATAACCTTAAGTTGTTTTTTATTATACACTAAAAAAAATCCTAATATTAATGTAAACATGTTACATATATGTGTATTATATCTAGATACATGTAATGAATGTGTTCGCCAAATATTCGGCGATTTTCATGTTATTATTTTATGAACAATTTAGATTGAATATATGTTTTTTGCTCATAAATTTAATGTAATATATTAATAATAACTATTCATGTTACAACAAATAAATGGATTCGTCAATTCAGTCTATAAATTTATAAATACCACGAATTTAAATATAAAGTAATTCACCAAGAATTAAAGCATCAGCTGACTCTAACAAGGTAGTCTAAAATCCAATGATTTGCATAGATTTCGAAATGTTTCTTTAGTAGCCTTTTGAGTGATAGAGGTACCTAGCCTTTGTCGACAAATTCAACGTCCTCCTACATCGTGGTCGTCGCGTGTACAGTTTTACTTACCAAAGCTCATATATGGTACGAGGTATAGGTAAAATTACTCTTAATATCTATTACTTCGAATATTTCTTTATGTGTCTTTAGTTACTAGAACTTTTAATATTTTTTTGTTAATACTATATTTGTTTTTTGTGTAAGTAAAAAATCAGCTTTGGTACTTGTATCCGTACCTTATTTGTATATCAGATTACAAAAGAGGTTTCGTAGTGAACTATTGTTTTGTTTTTGGCTTTAAATGTCAAAATAAGGGTGAGGTGTCAAAAAATATTTCTAACGCTTCATAAGACTAAACATTCGTAAAATTTGCTATATTTTTTATAATTTCATTATTTTTTTTATATTATTATTTTCTCTGAAATCAAAACAATGCAAACTAAATATCATTAAGTGTGTCAATTCCAACACGTATGATTTTCAAGAGCTTAGTTTGGGACACGTTTTGCTATATGGGAATTATTCGTACTAAGGCATACATTTCCTTATAGCAAGAAAACTGTCAAACTATGTCATATTGACGTCATTTTCTCATACGAGTATTTTCTCACAACTCGAGAATCGTACCCCAGGTAGATCGATACCTATCAAATTCGATCGATGATAGCCAAAAATGAAAATCGGCGTCGTAAAATTTACGAAACTTATAACGTTTTAGAGCTAATGCACAATTTTATTGTGTCAATATGAGTATATTAATAAGTTCATTGAGTGTTATTATTATTTTAAATAACATCATTCATAAAGTCAATGAATTAGTTTATTCAATGAACGTAATTGTTGATTTAATATCCAGTGATTATAAATTCCATATTACGAAATATTTATTGTCTTCATTAACAAATATTATATAATAAACATCATATACAATGTTATATCAGTTGATGAACAATTTTTCATATTATTCAAAAAATATACGATGGACAATTATTATTACAGTAATTAACAGACTTTTGCTTTACATCTTTAAGTATATTTTTCGTCGGTAAATTAATTTATCAAAAAACTTTATTTAAAAAAACTTTATTCAAAATAACAGTTTGTTCGCGAAATTTGTGGAAAAAAACTTCTTGAAATACTGTGGTTCCTTTAAACATATAACGAAAGCTTTCATACTATTTCGTGAAAGTATTATAGATAGTGTGAAATGTAGATGTTGAGGAATTGGTACACCACTACATTTATCTGGTAGTAAGACCATCAAGTGAAAAATCTGTAGGATTCTGACAATAAAAATTGTTTACACCAAGTGCTATTATTTTATTATGAAATTTTGTGAACGAATATGAACTTTATTATTATTAATTATTTCAATGTACAATTTTTATCATGAGCTGCAACACTTTATACCTTAAAAGCGGTGGAATTTTTCGTGAAAAAATGTATACCATATAATATTTTCAGCAAGATTTCAAGAAACTATTAACTTAAACGAGCTTAAATAAGTAATTAGTATACTCATAGATGTAGTGATCCTGTACTATCATAAGGTCATAATCATAAGATCGTAACATAAAATTACTTCATCTGAATAATGTTCTAACTTATCTTGGTGAGCATGACACGTGTAGCTTATCGCCGGGTAATCGTTTTATAGAAGTTATAATCCCAAAACTCTAGCAGTTGCTTAGCAAATTACAGTAAAGCAGAAACTTGAGGTCTAGCTTAAACTATCTGAAGTTGTACTTACTCCAGATTAAATATAAACTTCTTGTAGCAGAAACCTAGACATTTATGATATTTCACCGAAAGTAACCAGGGAGTATATTACGACGTATATACTGAAATATTGTCTGCAATTGTTTATCTGTGGCATTATCCATATGTATAGTGAGTTCATTAAGTCCCGCATAAATTCACTATTTTGAAAATTTTAAAGTTTTTGAAAATCGCTCGGACAAGTCGATTTTCTTTTATTTCTCCACTTATTTTACATATATTAAATTTTTACAGAGCGGCTCAATGAAGCTACGTCGATAAAAACTTTATATTTTAAATGGAATATCCAGTACTGTTTTACATATTTGGAAAGAACTTTTATTTATGAATACGGTCATATAAGGTTTTATGAATCTATATCTAATAATAAGATATGTCCAAAAAAGTTTGTCACAAAATAGATAGAACATAGGATAATAGATAGATAATAGAACAAGAGGAATCTTGGAATGTAATGGTATCTTATAAAAACTCCATTGAATCATTTAGTTGGTATCCTGTGCTTCACATTTTTATTTATATTTTAAGTGTTCGAACCCTCTACCCCATTAGAACATAATTTAAAGTTTGATCATACATTTCAGAAGTACTATGTTAGCTTGAATAGATAATATTAGAATTGTTTATAACCCATTTCTCGAATTAACAAATAGCCTTTACTTGGATATTAGTAGTTCGATACTTTTAGCCTTACCATTTGTATTAGTTTTGCTGGTTTATCGATTTTCCATAATCGACAACTCAGTATGCTTACCAAAAGCAGATTGACTTTTTCATTTCTAGTTGTCTCACGGTTCATTTACGCAATGATGAACGATGTGCAAAGATGTACGCACTGGAAATATTTTCCAACTCAAAAGTTTTTAATTTTAGTCTGGCCTGATTCGCTGAACGGTCTGGCGAGTTTCTTTTTGCTTTTGTACAAATTCGATTTTCGCAAACTTTCTTAGCCCACATTTTGAATAGCTTCAGTAGATGTTTACTTTTCTAATTACAAAGTTCAGTTCATTATATGATTAATAACAATACATGTGGGTTGATCAAAGTTTGTGAAGCGAATCGGCATCAATCAAATATCAGGCACTAGTGATGTCAAAGTATTAAATAGAGCAAAGTCTCACGCACCAACTGATTAATTATTTTTTCACTAGGCATTCATGTACCATAATATACAGGGTGTCCCAAAAATATTTAAGGGGTGGTAGAGGACATGAAAACAAATCTTTTTTGTTTAATAAACCTATAACCGCAAATTAGCCGTTTGGGCAGAAAAAAGGGAAAATGATTTTTGAGTTTATTTCAGTGATAAATAATTAATATTCATTTACAAAAAACCGTTCAAGACGACATTCACTTTTTGTTTGTGTTGGACTCTGTTTAATTGATAAATAGATGATGGTTACAATAAATGTTCAAAATGTTGACCATTTGGTTCAATACAAAGATTGCACCGTCGGTTCATTGGCTGAATATTTCGGAAAAAGCTTCTACATATGTACAACTGACCAATATTCTTGCCAAGAGAACTTGGTTATTACGAATAGGTCCTTCGTAGACTAAAGATTTCAGATGACCCCCAAAAGAAAAATCCATTGGGTTTACATCAGGAGAACACGCGGACCAGGCAACGGGACCTCCTCTTTCAATCCACCGGCGGAGAAATTGCTGGTCCAGATACTAGCGCACGTTCAAACCAAAACCAAAATGTAGAGGTGTCCAGTCATGTTGAAACCGCATTCAGACATTATTTCTAATGTCTGAAGCGGCATTTTCTAATACTAGAAGCAAAACATTTTGCAGAAATATCTGCGTTCAAACGAGCAGGCAGCAAGTGAACTATTAGATTCTCTCCAACAAAACCAGCCCACATGTTTACAGAAAATTTTTGCTGGTCTCTTCTAGAGACCACAGCGTGAGGGTTTTCACCATGCCAAATGTGGCTGTTTCTACCATTAAAATAACCATCGCGCGTGAAGCATGCCTCATCAGACAACAACACTATTCTCCCGAAGTGAAGTTCTATTAAGTTGTGACCCAAAAACCATTGACAAAAAGCTAATCGATGTGGATAATCTTCAAAATTTAAAGCTTGTACGCGTTTTAAATGACAGGGATTTAAATGTTAGGGACGCGTTTCATGCATGAAATGTCATGCATGAATGACTTATTCATGCATGACACGGTGTATCGTCGACCTGGAGGATCCCATTTGGTGTGCAATTGCGCAAACACTTGTGGATTGATTTTTTCCACACGGTGTAGAACTCCTTTAAATTGCACCACCATCAGGACGCTTTAGGTTCCCACTTTCTCTAAGGCGATGATGGAAGCATCAGCTGATTGGCATTTAGTAACAAACTGTGTTGAATCGAAATGCCCTAAACATTTTCATGATCATAATTTAAAGCCGCTAAAGCCTGAAACAAAGCATCATCAGCATAAAAGTGCAAGCAAGACCATACAGAAGTTTTAACAAAGCAAAAAATATACACAGTAAATTATGAAGGACCTAAAATTGAGTCGTGTAGCACTTCACTAAATATATATTGGAAAGCAGACACATTTTGCCTCTAGAGAACCGCTTGGGTTCTATGAGCTAAATAATTTGAAATTAATTTAATGGAAGTGGCAGACAGACCAATGAAATGTAAAATCGATATTAATATTTTGTGATTCAAGGCATCAAAGGCTTTAAAATAATCTAATAAAGTCAATAACGTTCGCTTCTATGATCAATTCTCCTTAAGATATTGTCAGTGATATTGAGTAAGAAAGTAATGCCTAAAAACATCTAGTATTATCCACAATTTGTTGTATCACAGTGAATTCACTGAAAGCAAATGTTCTCTAGTTAGGATTTAAATATAATTTAAATGATCATGGTTTCTTAATATTTTCTGAAGAATATACAACTAATTTTATTTATCCCTATATTTCTCTTGATTCCAGATTTGGACGATCCGTCTGCTTTAAGAGAAACAATGTAGGGGCTGCCGGAAAGTATAAGGTAAGGAAATTAGATCTGCCCGTTTGAAGTTGGATGCTGACTAAATGTATTTCCATTTCCGCCTTGAAATTGTATTAGAATAAGATTGGAAATAAATTTACAGAACTGACTTGGGCTGTAATTTTGATGTGCGATTCATGAAGTAGAAGAGAATAAATTTCCATTAGTCAAATTTTGTATGCCAGCCTATCCGGTTGAAAATCGGCAAGAGAATATTTGGCTACACTTTGATTCTCGGTAGAAAAAAAATATATATCCATTAGTAGAGTAATAATTTAGATGAAAGGAAATATACCTAACATAATTTGTCTTTATACAAGATAGAACGAGTATACAGATTAACAACTTTTCATAGTTACACTTTTAGTGAAATGGAATATAAATACCTTTAGGTGTAATTATTAATATTGTAATTGCATTTATATAAAACAAAACTATTCCGTGCAAGTGTCACTTAACATTAGGCTATTCTAAAGAATTCTTATAACACAAAGCAAGTAAATATATCTAGTCTTTCTTGCCTTCTTAAAGATAGCATTGATATTATTGATGATTATTTTTTATATTGTATTACTGTTTGCTTTAATATTTATTGCTTTAGAAACTATTATAATCATGAGTAAGTATTACTGTTTCTATAACAGTATAACATGTTATAACCAACCTCGAGATTTTCAAATTATTTGTAAATGTAAATGTAAATTTGTGAAGCTAATGGTGAAACTAAGTTTTTTCTTAGTAAATAACCGTCATATTAAATTTTCTCATTAACAATAAAGTTACTATTAAACTATTAATTTCTCTAGGGTTTCCAAATCTTATAAGGCTTGAATTAACCATTTGTTATTAAAAAATAAAGTGAAACTTTAAGATTAATTTAAGGAGGTACTAAATTATTGACAGATATAGTTGTAATTAAACATACTTATACTATTACTATTTACTATTACTATAATTATTTACTAAAATTACAATTACTAAAATAAGTACTACAAAAATAGAAATGTTATTCAATCCTAATAGGACTTGAAAGAAATGAGAAAATATGTATATTCTTCCTTTTTTGGAAAACCTACCACCCTTCTAAAAAATTTAAGAAAATAAATCCCTGCGGTTTTAGCGTTATAAATAAAGTTATCTAACTATTATGACTCAATGAAGTTTTAATTTTCTTTATTTCCTATATAACATATAGATATACTTATGCAAGGGAATAATTATATTTTTTTAAAAGAACATACTTACTCGTAAATAACTGTGTGTGCTATCCCCTCCCCCCCTTTTGAATTTAAATATACAGGGTTATTCAGAACTCATCTCTAAAACTTTGAGGATAAGTGCATCCTTAAATAAGAAATCTATATCACCAAAAAAATTTATAATAAAAGGCTTAGGATTTCCCGTAAATAATGTTTAAAGTTATACCATTATAAAGGACTACGTAGCTGGGCAACTGTACTTCAACACATCTGATATATCACATTCCTTCAAAAAACAGTAAACAACAGTTTTTGTACCTGGCGAACGCCTGGCGAATACAGTTGGAGTGGGGATAATATCTCTTATTGTCTATGCAGTCATCAGTCTTTCTGTGTCGCTGTCTCTGTGCGGGTGTTTTACTTATCGAGTGTTAAACTGTAAAATTTTCAAAATGGCTCATGTGTACAGTAATGCTGAGTTAATGGACATGATTCTTATTTATGGCGAAGTTGGACAAAATTCATTGGCAGCTTCGCGCTTGTATGCGGAACGATTTCCCAATCGACACACCGACACATCGACAGTTAGATTTTGTGAGTGGTTGTTGCAACAAAATGCTGAAAATCCCTAATTTACTTAATAATTTGCGTTTACAAGATCAGCAACCAGGAGGAACATTCGGTTTAGGGCGGCAAAATTGGATAAGGGCGTACCCAAAATTGTGTACAACTAGAGGAATATTATTTCGAAAAGCTTTTGTAACAACGTATTTGCAAATTTTTTATACCTAAATTTCACGTTTCTAATACCTAGTAATCAAGTAGCGCAATTCTTCAAAATTAGTGTAACAAAATTTTATTCATTTTAAAGACACGTCACTTTGGTCAGATCTATCTATCTTTAAGTTTATTTTAAAGTAAAAACGCTGCAAATCTTTTTTGCGCCGGGTGTCGGTATACTCTCAGATCTTCCTAAGTTTTTTGTGCTAGCCTGTTTGCATTGTCAGTCCCAAGGTCACTCCATTACAGTGGACCAGTATCCAGCGGCGTGCAATGAAAAATTTTTAAATAGTTTTAAGACCTCGCCAAAAAAATTTTTTTTTGCACTACCACATTTGTACATGTATGTTGAACATCCCCAAATTTTATTATGGATAAGTTCTGAATAACCCTGTATATATTTTGATATGGCCTCAACTTATCGTTTTTAATATATTTTTCTTTTAAATAAGAAATTGTTAAATGAGTTATTATTTAATAAAAATGTTTCTCTTCTGAAATTTCTATTTTAAATCCTTTGATGAAGAATCTGAAATTGTACCAGTCCTTCTTAGCGATGTGTTGCGTGTTTTTTTCTTGCAATAATAACAATCAAGGTTATTTATTATATAATAACAAGAACAACAGTAATATAGGCAGTAATATTGACAGTAAATAAACGCAACAGAACTAATTCATCACATAAACGAGTTGCAAATATCACAAAAGATTTGCGCTATACATAGATTACTAAAATCAAATCAAATGAAATACCTACCACATAAAAACAAACAACTAGACGAATTGAAACTACCATTACATATAAATCCAAATATCTTAATATGTTCAAATATTGCTACATATGCAGTTAGACATACTTTTATATGCACATTGCTACCTAGAAACAAATATAAAATAAAATAAAAGCATGACATGTTTAAAAGGTTTAAACTGAAGAGAAGAATAAAACGCAAAACAGAGTAAAAAAGGAAACAAGAGCGAAGACAGAGGAAGGAAACGAATACCTAACACTACAGACCATACTGTGCCGAACACTAATAAAATATTGGAATACCAAGATTACATTTATTGTATAGTAAGATCTTCTCCTACACCATGTGTCTGAAGATGCTGGAAGCGGAAACGCGTATCATTGAACAGACTAAGGAGACCTACATAAAACAATTAAAAATTTGCTAGTAAAAAAAATTAAGATAGACATATCGAAAAAATTTTTTTAAGATTGAATGCGAAAGATATGTGACTACAAAATTTATAGTTACATATCTTCAAATCTCGCAAATTTTAAATTTTTCTAGGTCTCCTTACCCTATTGAATTATTGTTTCCTATTATTTAATAATAGGCATTTTCATATTTAGTAGTAGGCATTTTAATTAATAGGCATTAGGAAGTGGATACTCCTTTTAATTTTCATATTTTCATTTTAATAAAAATGATGTTCTAACAAGAGTATTAAAAAAATATGTTAAACAGCAATATGTTGATGTTATATTACGATCAACCTTTGTAATTCATTAGTGGTATAGTATGTATTATAGTATGATTAGTAGATTATAATATGTATACATAGTAGGTATTTGGCATGCACAGTAGCCGTTTACAACATAATTATTATTCTTCTGAATCATTTAAAACAAGACGAGTAAGTAATTGTAGCTGCCTTCAAACAAAATAAATTGATATCAAGCTTAACAAGCTTAAGCAATAAACATATTCTGGCATACACAGACAGTGTCGTAATTTACTCCCTTTTGCTCTCTTTTACAAATTATTTCATTTATTATTTCCATTGCTGTCTTTTACAAATTATTTAATTTACTATTTCCATTATTAATTCATGCATTAAGTTAAATAAATAGTAGAATTGTTCTTGGCTACATTGCCTCCATATATTCTCATAATCAAAATTTATCTTAATTATCTTTCGGTTATTTAAACAACGAAGTATTTTACAATTGGTAGACGTACATCGACAAATAATAATGAAACGACACAGAGGACAGTGATAACTGTTCTTCTCTTTAGCTTCTTTTGATGTTTATTGAGTAATAAGTATTATTTTGTTTGAAACCGGTCAGAACAAATTTTTCATAATTTCGATTTTCCACTTTTCAACTATTCCATGATTCAAATTTGCAGTACACAACATTTTTAAAATAACCTGAAGGGTAAGTAAGATTGGAGTAGTCGTATAAAAATGTGCGTTGGCGTTATACCCGAGAAAATTGAGATCATACAACAGCTGACAGTCATAGGAAAAATACTTCACAGGAAAATGCACAAAACGTGCCTTTAAAAGTAAAGCCCCTTTACCCTTTGATTATGGTTCGAGTTAAAAGAGAGTTTCATATTTAAAATATTTCACAACCCTTCTGTAATCCGTTCTTTAATAATAAACGTCAAGTTTATTAGTCAAGGCAACTAATTTTAAAATAAATTAAGTATTTTAGTATCTAAATTAGTGAGTACCGACAAGAATATTTCTAATGAACAGGCTACCTACTCATCATGCTTCCTTGAAAGTAGTCTTGAAAATTAGATATACGAGGTTATCATAGTGTCAGGGATATATATCAACTTATTATATTAAAGAAATTGAATTGCTTGAAACAATAGGATTTCTTTCTATGGAGCCTTGGAGCCTCGTGTGGTTCACTGATAGCTTCAAAACAGACAGACGAACAAGTGCTGAAGTATTTGGGCTGAGACCTAGATGACGTAGAAGCTATAGTTTAAAGAGTTATCCCATAGTATTCCAAGCAAAAATTTTTGCAAAAATGGCGTGTTTGGCGAAGAATGTGAGGAGAGATTATACGAGTAAACTCATCTACATATACTCCGACATCCAAGCGTAGCCGACCGCGGTCGGCTACGATCCAAGCCACTATAAAAGCCTTGAACTTAAACAAAGTTAGTTGGGGGCATGTTTGAAATTGCCTCCAACTACTAATGAAACTGGAAAATCCCAATACATTGAGACTTTGTTGGATGTCAGGACATAAAGGTTTTGAAGAAATGCAGATGAACTTGCTAGATAGGAATCTGAAATATCTCTTATATAACCGTATCCAGCTTGTGTGATTGCTTATAGCGCTGCCATAACGGCTTTGGGAGAATGGGTGGACCTCGAACATATGAATTATTGGGTTCTAAAGCCAGGAAGAAGTGTCATGCCAATGCACTGATGGAAAGTCCTTCGCAGGAAATAATCTCGAAAATAACTGTAGAGATGAAGGTTTAACAAAAGCTCATGTGGTGAATGTCAAGTTATGTGTTTTGGAAATTAAATGTCTTTAGGAAGTAACATCCTACTTAAATAGGTCGAATTCGTAGAATCGCTACTGGTTCTTTAGCAAAAATGTGATTTTGGTCATAAATACTTTTGAGAATTGTTCTGGTTTAACAAATTTATGATAACGTTTTAAGAATACGATACAAACCAGTTTCGCAATCCCCTGAAGAGGGAACAGTGTTTTGTAGAAAAAAATGTGCAAGGATAACAGTCAAGTAAATTATATGAATTATGGGTGGTACTTAGAAGTTTCTCTGAAATAGGCAAGGTTGAAAATGGTCATAAATGGTGAAAAGGCAAAACAGCCTGGTTTTCCAGATATAAGATCAGTTATAAAGTAAGTCGTAATTCCCCCAATTCTGGGACGAGGATAGGAAGGGTTGATAGGGATAGGTTAGAAGTAAATAAGCACAAATTTTCATTAGATAGCGTGACAGAAAGATATCATAGTTTGCAGAACTAGACAGGGGGGGAGGAACGTACTTTAACTACCAATGGGATTCGCATATTTAGAATTTTAAGGAAAAGAACCTTTACCTCGAAAGCTTTGAAAAAAGAGTTAGTCTCTTTTGTCACGGTTCAGAACGGGTGGCTGGTATTTTCGGCTGGTGGTTTTGCCCTCATAGTATAAACGCAAACCACCAAGAGCGGGTAAATATCTTGGACTAGAATTAGGTGCCATTAGTAGTTTTATATAAGTTTCATTCAGGTTCAATGTTTATTAGTATTGTATCCATTCGTTTTTCCAAGTTTTCATTTAACGAAAACGGTTTTCATTCATTTCAGTCTCCAATTAATTCAACGATTTGTATTTTTCCTTTGTTTACGTTTATCAATTCTATTTCTTTCTTATTAAAAATCCTTGCCTAAAAGTGAAGTGTTTTAATCCAAATTCTTATAACTACTCTCTTAGTGCTAGAATATCAGTGTGTATCAGGAATACATCCATACATAGGCCGAGGATAAGATAATCAACGGTAAGTCAACAAACCTTTTTATACGTAAATCAAAGCATATCTCGAACCCAATGACAAAGAAATTGATTCAGTAGTAAAATTAGACTCCCTTTCGAGATAAATGAATAAATAAGGAATAAATAAGTAAGTTTTGTGAAGCCTGTATAGTACAAAGGGCAGCCTGTTACATTGGGCATATGTATTCTTGAAACCGCGGTTCAGGAGTGTGACAGGGTTCATAACACTGCACTAGCTGACCATCTCAAGAAATATCTCGATAATTCAAGATCAGCAGAAAGCCCGCTATGCCGGGTCTGTGACGATACAGACGAGTCTGCGCTGCACATTCTGGGTGAATGTGAGCGCTACTCTCGTATGAGACTAACGCTCCTGGTTAAACCATTCTTCGAACGTTATAAACTGAGGGAAATTTCAGCAATGTTGATTTTTGGGCTTTATGCAAGGTACAAAGATGCTCGCTGGTGAAATTTGGCCGCAGTGCTCGTGACTTTCAGAGGAACCGACCCACATGACGAAGAAGAATGGGATTTCTTAGGTTGAACAATGGTTACCTTAAATGTTCAATATGACCTTCATTTTGTTGATGAAAACCTCCAACCTTTCCTCCATCATTTAACATTTCTGGTTCAATTGCACCAATTTACTTCTCAATACTGTCTTTTAATTCTTCTAACGTTATTGGTTACGTTCTAAATATTAACCACAGAGCCAGTAATACATAATAATGATATTTTGTATATTACATAAGCAAACATTACATTGTTGAAAACTAAAAACAAAGGATTTTCCACAATAAACCCAAACCCTATACCGATCTACAACCGTTTGGTTGAATTTTAGTATAATTAACAAACAATACATGCGTAAATCAAACAAGTTGATTTACGAGATATGTTAAATTTGTTATTGCTTTGGTTTACCTTTAAGGAAAAAAACACGTTTATATTATAACATTCAATAATGTTTAATGCATTTTTCTTCTGAATTGCGTAGGTGGCTTCAAACATTAGTGATTTTCGGAACGCGTATACGATAAATTTCTAATAAAGCAGCCGTCATGAGTAGTTGTGGATTCACTCTTGGGCTAACATTCATAAATACATATTGGAACTGTAGATGGTCTCTGTTTTTATGAATAGCATAGTGAAGTATGAGGCAATGAAATATTACCTGCAATCTATCGGAAACATGAAATATCATCAATTACTGTATCAGTTTCTGAAAACGTGTCATGTAGGTTATTCGTTGTGACACTATAAATAACGATATAGCTATGGTAACCGCATTCACTGCGAACGTAATTACGATTCAGCAATGATTTCAGGACAAAAGACAAAGCCTTTTATTTTTATCAATTCCTTTTATACTAACTTTCAATCAACGTTGTATGCATATACATTATTTTTATATATACGTATAATATATACGTTTTATATACATTTTAATAAACTCAAAAAACGATTTACCTCCTAGGAGAAAAAGTTCTAACTTCAATTAAATTCAAGTTACGATAATCTAAAATGCAGCTACGTAAGAATAATAATAATAATAAAACAAAACATAAAACACACCACAGAAAAGGCAACCTCCCTTCTGAATGTCGAGAATGTCGGCTTATGTAGAGGGGGTACACATAAAAACGCAGAGACACAATCATTCCCTAGGAGAGGTGTCATTTCTCCCGTGGCCATTCTACCATTCTATTAGTCACAAACCCTAACAGACTGAAGTTTCGCCGCGGCTAATAATATATAATAATCATAAACATCTCTACCCCTCATTTTAATTAGAATGACTAGCGCGAAAGTCAGAGACTTGTGTGAGAGAGGGAGCGGTATATTACTATTTTATACAAACCCTGCCCAGCATTTGCTTCAGGAATGAAGGAAATCTCGAAAGCCTTAGTGGTTAAGGGGGGCAGTCGTATACTTACCCATGTTAATCTCTCACATTCACGTCTGCTTATATGCTTACTAAACATTGTTAGATTAACATGGAAACGATCCTGAGGTCTTATCCGGGTCTTTACCCCGGAGCCAACGACACTGATGATTATTTCTAAAAATGTATTTTAATACAAAGTTGGAATAAGTGGAATATACATTGCATAATTTATAAAAAGAAAATATAATTAGAGCCTAATCAGTGAACAGATGCTAATCTGTTTTGATATAATAGTATTTTTTTGTTTCGCACTATACCAATGCTATTCATTATACATACAACGCTGAAGTTCTTTGAGAAGAAATGAGATAAATGCCCAAACGTTAAACAACTAATTTGCGGCTTGCGGGCCGGCCAGATGTATTCCTATAGTCCAATAATGTGTGCCTTATTTGCATATATAATTGTCAACTATGAAATATTTTAACTCCATTAAAACATGTAAGCATCAATTGATGTAAATAAAATGAATATAAATCTTTTATAATTAGAATTTGAAATATTTTGTTTATAAATGTAAAACAATTATATCATTGTCATTATACTTAGGAAATGTGTAAATAATTGAAACCACTCTTGTTCCTATATGTTTTAATGTGTCAACTATGCTTTTTATTCCTATTTCTTGTACTAAAAATGCACCCCTTATAATGAAATATGATAGTACAGCTGTATGCTATCTCTTACTCCTTGATGAGCGGTGCATAACTTCTCCAACAAGACGAATAGCGCAATTTTGTTTTCCTTAAACTGGTTAATTAAAATTAAATTGGCTTCTATGAATACAACACCAGTATCTAATACCATCCAATTTACATAATCGGTACCTACAACTATAATATCCTATAACATTTCCTAGAATAGTGTTTGCGTTTAAGCTAACATATAGGTTTTCGTAGTTTGCGGTGGGTTTCAATGAATTAACATAAAGCTCATAGAAACTCATAACAGCTTCTAAAAAGACATGAAGAAAGCCGTAATAATATGTTTTGATGATATTCCGCATAGTGTTATTTGAGAAGAAATTTAAAATGTTGTTTTAAGTATGAACAAAATTTATTAATACTCTTAAAATTAGTTATTACTGATCCTAAAAGACGGTGGCCTACACTATATGCTGGAACCCGAGTCAGTTCTTGCAG
The DNA here is from genome assembly GCA_963924545.1 of Pogonocherus hispidulus. Lineage (NCBI taxonomy): Eukaryota > Metazoa > Arthropoda > Insecta > Coleoptera > Cerambycidae > Pogonocherus > Pogonocherus hispidulus. Next base: position 21,338,578 of record OZ004696.1, read on the forward strand.
ATTATTTAATAAAAAAATATTTCGCTATGTGGGTAAGTGAACTAAAAAGCTGAAACTTGGGTACCGTTAAAACTTTTAGTTAGTGTATAATACTGTTATTTTTTCTTATACTTTCCATATTAGTTTAACACAGTATGGTCGTTGTAACTAAATCACGCAAATCTAATATAAACGAATTAAAAAAACATCCAAAGATGTAAGAGGATTATAATACAAGAACGTATGTTGATATTAAAAAAAAAATAGAAACAATAATGTTAGTAGTGGTGAGAAACACACCGTAGTGCCCTCTTTGGGTCTTTGCTACTATTCGTCTGACAATTATTGTCACATTGATACCCAGATAGCGATCTGCTTTTCCGCTAGTGCCATTATAGCAGTGACCTCGATTGTGTTTGAGGAAGACAATCCTATTTTTTTATTTCAAGAAGATGTCGAAAACAATTACTCCACGGCACATTGTCCGTGGAGTAGTGGTTTTCGGCATATCCTTCAAATAAAAAATAAACAATAATGTTGCTTTATCTTTTGATTTTAGCCCAAATTCAAGCCTGAGAAACAAACCATAAAAACAAATGCTGTTCAGCTATTTACAAATTTGTTTTATACTATCCATAAACAATGAACGAATACTTGTTGTCATATGTTTATTTTTGTGGGTATTGCAGACAAGCTTATTTTATTGCGAAAAAAATTGCGTTGGAACAGAACTTAATTATTGCAAGTGCGTCATATATTATTATTAGTGAAATAACTGATATGCCGCCAAGGTAGAGAAAAAATGACGCTGGTGGATTATCTCGTTGTTCAATATATCTTTGTAGATATCCGTAGATAGATAAACAGACTTATTGAATGATCGAACGGCTGAGATGGAATACGGTCTTTTGCAAAATACAATGTCTACTGACACTAAGTTGTTATTAAATTAAATGGTTCAAAAAATTGCAAAACTAGATACATTTTTTAAGACAGCAATACAATCAACAGGAACATGATGACGTATCAAATACAGGAGACATCACAACTAATATCAGCTAGTACGTAAGTAAGTATTAAGTACAGCTTCAAAATTTCGAAACACCTTATTTCGTGAATAATTCTTGAAGTTTCTTCAATTCAAAGTCAAAGCCTTCAATTCAAGAATTCAAAGCCTTCTAGAACATGCATTACAGATAAATAAAGTAAAAAACAAACTAGAAAATAGTTTGAAAAATACTTATTTTCGAAGTAATTTAAAATAAAATAAAAATAAAATCACCGCAGTAATTTACTTTGAAGTACAGTCCAATAAGCGAACTCTAAAGAAGGCGAAAAAACACGTTCCGTGGCATTTGTTACTTCGTACATATTAACCAAACGAATTCTCGTTTATACCTTCATACCTCGTTTGTTCTCCTTCCTTCGCTATATATACATTAGCCTTTAAGCAAATGTAGGTAGGTATTCGTTATTTGTACTGAATGATATTAATTTGACCGTGGTGTTCAATCCGCCATATTCTCTATAATGTGTGCGTAGTTTTGAGAGTAGTTACTCGTCCCAACTCGTCAAGATTAATTATTTGTGTTACACAAATTATTCAGCAAATTGTTCAAACAAATTGACAAAAATTCTTTACGTTCGTATAAATTAAGCGACATTTCAAGAGATGATCGTAGCGTGATCAATCTAGGACCCAATTTGACAAGCATAATACATTATATGTCACATACCACATATTCATTTTCGATGGTGATATTCTGTCGTTGATGTATTTCTCTCTGTAGTTAATTATGGTAGCCAAGGAGAACTCTAATCGGATAGTTCATAAAAGTGAAGAATTCCTCTAAAAGGTTCTTCAAACTTCTGCGTTCCAATTGTCAAACTTGAACTACTCTTAGTGGCGTATAACAAGTGTTTGCACATTTGTACGTATATTTCTACTAGAAATAGGAACTATATACAGGGTTATTCAGATCTCATCTCTAAAACTTTGAGGATATGTGCATCCTTAAATAAGAAATCGATATCACCAAAAAAATTTTAATGAAAGTAATTAGGATTTCCCGTAAACAATATTTAAAGTTATACCATTATAAAGGACTACATAGCTCGGCAACTGTACTTCAACACATCTGATACCACAGTCTTATTTCTACCACATTCCTAAGAATGTGATAAAAAAGTAGTCACGTTTTTGTCTGGAACGCCTGGTTAAAACCGACCGAATAAAAACGCTGCAAATCTTTTTTGCGCCGGGTGTCGGTATACTCTCAGATCTTCCGAAGTTTTTTTGTGCTAGCCTGTTTGCATTGTCAGTCCCAAGGTCACTCCATTACAGTGGACCAGTGTCCAGCGGCATGCAATGAAACATTTCTAAATAGTTTTAAGACCTCGCCAAAAAATTTTTTTTCGCTACCACATTATTTGTACATGTATGTTGAACATCCCGAAATTTTATTATGGATGAGTTCTGAATAACCCTGTATAAGTAAAATATGTCATTTATGATTATAGTTTATGTACCTTGATTGATGCAGCAAGGTATGATACGCTAGACCCCATTAGGTAAAGGTAAAAAAATTAAAGGAACTAGAAACGTGGTGAAAATTGTTAAAATGATACAGCTAGTGGAACTTAAGACGTAAACCTTTGTACAAATTCGTTTTAAAACAATGGAAAGACCACTTTTCATTTATCCAACTGGGTGTACGTAAGATGTATAGATGTATACACTGTATAGTCCTGAAAAATCAGCACACAGCAAAATTCTTTCCCAAAAGATATAACGATAAATTACTTGGTTGGCACCTAAAAGATAAATAAATATAACAAATAATACATGTACATAATACATATAAATTCAAAATACCCACAGAAATATAACCGCTATTTTTGTGAGAGAAACATGTGGCTGTAAATAGGATAAAAGAATACGATAAGTACCACTTATACTCAAAAATATTGCTACATAAATCAAGCTATTGCTATGTTGCTACACAAATCAATAAACTAATAATCATAAATTAAAGGTAAAAAGTATTAGTCGTTCACTGATTAGTCAAATATTTCGCTTGTTACGTACCTTTACTCTGTTCGAAAAATCAAGCTCGGAACAGCAACCATCTCTAAAGCAAGTGTCTTACCCAAAGAACGGAATCCAAAAGAGAGCGCGAACTATGGCTTAAATACCATGATTATTAGGTACTAACAAATACACGCTCTGACGTTTTATATATTTATGTAGACCGCAAAACCAACAAATATTGATTGATTTGTCGATTTCTCGAATTATTAATCTATAGATTTAACGATTTATTGATTAATGAGGTTTCATTACAGTAGATGGTTTATTTTTTTTACCGACTTTAAATGTATCCCTTTCATAAGAAATATCTCTAATTTGACATCCGCATTGAAAAATAATCAGACATAAATAGTATACAATTTTTGGCATATATAAAGTGTAGCAAATACAAAACAATAAGTATAAATAATTCAAATACCTATGCATTTTAAAATAGTCTGCTATCTGCATCCAGAACTCAATATACATTTAAAAAATGTGATAATATGCACTATTTTATTTAAAAATAAGTGTTTAGACTATTTCCTGTAGAGCTTTCAGAATAAATATAATTACTTGATGGTCTTAAGTTAAGTTCAAGAATCATACAAAGTTTACATAAAATTTCCAGGTCATATCAAATTTTGGGTTGTTTACTAATGTACATAACATTAGTAAACAACCCAAAATTTGAAATACTAACTTGAAGTTATTATAAAAATAACTTCAAGTTAGTAACTATAAGTTATTTATTAAAGTTGACCAGTTTAAATTTGTATACACTATAAAGATAAATCTTTTCAAACATATTATACAGGGCGCCCTATTTCTTGACCCGTTGCATGGGTAACTTTTTTATTAGTAGAGATACAAAAACGCTTAAATGAGCAAATTAGTGAAGTTTCGTATTAGTAATTCTACGGTAAGGCGAAAAATTATATACGGGGGAAGGTTGAAAAGTTATTGACAAAAAACGAAAAATCCAACTTTTCTATTATCCCTCGTAGCTCGTTCATTTGAAGAGTTAGAGAAAAATGCTTCACATGTTTTTTGCAGTATTTTTCATGTAAAATGACATGCACTTGCTACTTTTTATATATCTCTTAAAATGGTTGAGAATCACAGTAAAATATATTTTTTTTAAATGTAATGGATAGGTGGCTGTGACATTAACCGAAAGTCCCCTTTTTTCTCTTTCAGATGATATAACATAGTCCATATTTTATCCTTACAAAAGTAATAATAATCGTTGTTTTTAAAGAAAGTTTATTGTCACATCAAGAATGCTATGGATTATGGAACAAAAGAATGTTTTGAGAACAGAAATTATTAATTAATTAATTATATTGAAGTAAATGTTCGAAATGACCACCATCCTGTTGGATACATAGTAAGCAACGTTTCTGGATACTTCTTAAAACATTATTTATTGTATGTCCATGTATGCTTCTAATTGCATCTTGAATCCTGACTTTTAGATCCTCTATATCTAGAGGAGCTGTCACATAAACTTTATCTTTCAATAACCCCCAAAGAAAGAAATCTAAGGGGGTCAAATCAGGTGTTCGCGCTGGCCAGTCGATATCCATTCTATTTCCTATAACATTATCAAACTGTTCATGTAAATATTGTTTTACCTCGCGGGAATTATGCGCAGGTGCTCCATCGTGTTGGAAGTATTTAATATTTCTAAAAATATGAAGTGGTAATTCATTTAAATATTCCTCTGTTAGAGTATTCCTTAGAAAATGAAGGTAATTATTCGCATTCAAATTATCTTCGTAAAAATATGGGCCAATAATTTTGCCACAAAAAATTCCACACCACACATTTATCCCAAATTGACGTTGATTTCTTCTTTCAGAAACAAGATGTGGATTTTCTCGGCACCACATTATGTTATTATGGCGGTTAAAAATACCATTGTTGGTAAATCTACTTTCATCACTGAATAAAATCTTTTTCCAGAAGTCTAGATCCTCTTCGCATTTTGAAATGTACCATCGACAAAATGTCATCCTTCTTTGATTATCAGCTGGATATAAAGTATTGCATATGGAATAATGATAAGGCTTTAAATTGTTACCTTTTAAAATAGCTCTTACAGTTTCCTTGGAAGTGTTGCAGTGATGTGCAATTTCTGCAGTTGAAGAATCAGGTTTAAAATTTACATAAGCCAAAACATTTACTTCAGTGTCTTCATTGAAGTTTCTTTCATCCTTAGGCTTTGAAAAAGAACCGTATAATCGTATATTATTTTCCAGCTGTCTAAATATTCTATGATGGGGTTGTCTTCGTTCCATGTAAGTTTCAAAATAAAGATTCGCTGCAGCTTGTGCATCTCGATTTTGGTTATAATAACAAAATAGCATATCATTTTTCTCTTCGTTGGTGTACATATTTGCAACACTATTATTTTGTATGCAGTATTAATAATAAACAATAAACTACTTAACAAAAACTAAAAATGTCACTTATGATCTGTCAATAATTAAATGCCAACTAGACGTTTTTAAAAATATCAGGAATCTTATTTTTTGTTTTATTTCCATAGCATTCTTGATGTGACAATAAACTTTCTTTAAAAACAACGATTATTATTACTTTTGTAAGGATAAAATATGGACTATGTTATATCATCTGAAAGAGAAAAAAGGGGACTTTCGGTTAATGTCACAGCCACCTATCCATTACATTTAAAAAACATATATTTTACTGTGATTCTCAACCATTTTAAGAGATATATAAAAAGTAGCAAGTGCATGTCATTTTACATGAAAAATACTGCAAAAAACATGTGAAGAATTTTTCTCTAACTCTTCAAATGAACGAGCTACGAGGGATAATAGAAAAGTTGGATTTTTCGTTTTTTGTCAATAACTTTTCAACCTTCCCCCGTATATAATTTTTCGCCTTACCGTAGAATTACTAATACGAAACTTCACTAATTTGCTCATTTAAGCGTTTTTGTATCTCTACTAATAAAAAAGTTACCCATGCAACGGGTCAAGAAATAGGGCGCCCTGTATATAGGCGAGCCGGTGGCTCAGGGCTTAGCGTCTCGATTGCTCAACCCAGAGGTCGTGGCTTCTAATTCCCATTCCACCAAACAATTTTTCATTAAATTGTTTACTCGTAGATCAAGGCTTACTCGCAGGGATGGCTTGGCAACCATCCTGGCGATGGCCTAGGATGGGAAGAATGTCAAGAATGTCTTGGTGTTAATGTGAGAGATTAAAATCAGTTGATGTTTTACTTGTCCCCCGAACTAATGAAGTTTTCCAGGTTTCCCTCATTCCAACACTGAATGGTGGTTAGGACCTACCAACGTAAGTCGTTCCTGAGGCGCAAATGCGGCCCGCGAAATAATAATATGCCGCCCCTCTCCCACACAAGTCTCAGACTTTCGGGCTAATCCTTGTGATTAGAATGAGGGGTAGAGATATTATTATTATTATTATTATTATTATTATTATTATTATTATTATTATTATTATTATTATTATTATTATTATTATTATTATTATTATTATTATTATTATTATTATTATTATTATTATTATTATTATTATTATTATTATTATTATTATTATTATTATATGCTAAATATCTTAAGATGATTGTTCAAGTGAAAATTAGTCAAAATAGAAAGATTATTATTCGGATATTTAAACAGCTTTCAGTTAGTAACATCTAAATACTACTTCAAAATGTGTTTGTTTACACTTAGGTACTTAGAATTTGTACATTCTTTAACTTGGTACCTGCAAAATAATTAAAGTAGCACAGTGCAGCTGTGTTTAACTAAAATTAAAATCATTTTTCCAGATAAGCAATCTACGCTTATTTAATAAGCAAAACATTTCAGTGTTTTACAAAGCACGTTTTAAAATCATATATCCGGAAATTTTAATTAGCAGCTGTTTTAGAATTAACTCCAAAGCCTATTATCTCTTGTATTTTACATACCTACGTATATATTTTATCGTAGTTACATACATCATGAGCTTTTAATTACTAGGTCCTTGTCCTGCCTGTCGGCACTACTTAGTTGTTTGTGGAGAATATAAAAGGTGTCCCTAAATTACGAGTAATATCTACCGGTACAGTAACGTCACTGGCTAATAATTAGAATTGTACCTGCTGATCGAAAATAATTCCTCAGACAGATACAACCCTCCAACAGCACGGCACAGCAGGTTGTGAGCAGTAATGAACTTTTATACCTTAACAATACGAATAATAATACTTTATTTGCCCAACAGGCTTACCCCAATTACAGGACAAATTTTACATTGAAAAAGTACATACAGTGCTTTCGAAAAGTAACGAATAAATTCATTATTTTAGAAATTGAGAAGTTTTCGAAAAAATCCCCTGACACGTCGATTTTGTTTTTAAAAAAGGCACTTTTTGACATACGACCCATATTTGTGACGTCATCGTTGTTCGAGATATGACGTCACCGACAATTTTTTTAAATAGCAACCCCCAATTTTGACCACGCTATTTGAAAGAGCGTATCGTTCTACATACGCATCGTCAAAAATCATGGTTGCCTGACAGTATCCTTAGCGACCGAGAATGTTTTTATTGCTGTCAGATAAAAACTTGAAATCGTACTTTATTAAATAGTTTTTTCTGTTTTTTTGAGTTATTTCTTTAGTTCTTATCTTTTGTTTGGCAAAAGCACTGCGTTTGAAGTGTTTATTGAGTAGTAACTTTGTCATTTTATAAAAAAAAATGGTTAAATTAACTGAAAGAGAACGAATTGAAATTCTTTGCATGGTCGGATTTGGAGACAGGATGCGCACCCAAAAAGAAGTAGTTGAATTGTTCAATGAAACTCAACACTTAACCAATTGGCTTCTGATTTCAATATGGCAGCGTCCACAGTTCACAAAATTATGAAAAAAGCAAAGTATCATTCTTATAAGGTATGCCTTGTTCATGAGCTATCTGAAAACGACTTTGATCGGCGAAATCAATTCTGCGAGTAAATGCAAGAGCTATGCAATAATGATAATAATTGACGAGGCCTTTTTTCTGACGAGGCTACGTTTGTTTTGAACGGCCATGTCAATATAGGCAAAAGTGCCGTTATTGGGCTACCGAGAATACCCGATGGATGGTGGAGTATCACACTCAAAGTCCACAGAAAGTAAATGTGTGGCGCGGCATAGTCGACGGAAGAATTCTGGGTCCCTATTTCTTTGACGTCAACCTAACTGGTACAAGATATTTGAACTTTCTTCGAGACGACCTCATTCCTGCACTAATAACTTTATATCCAGATATAGAGGAACGTGATCTTCCAAGAAATTACATGTTCTTTCAACAAGATGGTGCACCTCCCCATTATGCAGCACCTGTCCGTGTTTACTTAGATGAGCTGTTCCCGAATCGTTGGATAGGGAGAAGGGGGCCGATTGAGTGGCCAGCCAGATCGCTTGATTTGACACCCCTAGATTACTTCTTGTGGGGATACTTAAAAAGCAAAGTATACGTTCCTAGACTGGTTAATTTAGAAGATTTAAAAGCAAGAATTCGTCACGAGATACATCGTATACCTCCTGAAGTTATAGATAATGTCCAAAAAGAATTTATTAATCGTCTTGGCTACTGTCAGGCAGCCAACAGTGCACAATTTGAACATTTAATTTAGTCGATATTTTACATAATCATTATCATTGTCAGTATTATGAAAATTAAATTTTAAGATCTTCAAACATTATTTTCTTGAAATTTTTGTTATGTAACACCATAATTTTTCATGATGCGTATGTAGAATGATACGCTGTTTCAAATGGCTTGGTCAAAATTGGGGGTTGCTATTTAAAAAAATTGCCGATGACGTCATATCTCGAACAACGATGACGTCACAAATATGGGTCGTATGTCAAAAAATGCCTTTTTTAAAAACAAAATCGACGTGTCAGGGGATTTTTTCGAAAACTTCTCAATTTCTGAAATAATGAATTTATTCGTTACTTTTCGAAAGCACTGTATAGAAGCTTACAGTAAAATAAAAAAAATTAAATTCTATGTAGCTAACACTGATGTACTGAAGTACACTAATAATTGTAGGTAAAACAAATATTTGTCACAAACCTCACTAATTTGGTAAAAGGTAATTTGGTACATATTATTACATATTTTTTATACAAACTTTTTATTTATCAATTAAAAAATTAAATAATTTTTACTGATATTTTAATTCAAATAACAAAAATACCAAATAAATAGTCTGGGGTTTTATAATTTAATTTTCTAAACATATTTATTTCGTTTAATAGAATCGAGTATAACACTACATGTTAATTAAAGGTAGTTCTTTGGTTTCTTTTCCAGAAATATTGGACTTAATATTAAGAAGTGCATTTAAACATGTTCTGAAATTGTCTTCTTTAAAATATAAAATTATAAACATCATACAAGCACTACTGTACCAAATAATATGACAAATGTATTGCATTGAAATAGGAATTAAAATAAAAGGATGAAGCAACGAAACTATTGCAGGAGGTAGCCAGCATAGAAAATGAGAAATAACTAATTTAAATTCTATATTGCTTTTTTCCACGACAACACTAGACGTTTTCAATTTTATCAGCCTTAAAATAAAAATGGTAAATATCAGAATAGATACAGAGTAATAACAAAAAGATGTTACAAGTATTACTAGTGAAAAGCGTACATAGTCCAGACAGTAAAAAATTGTATTTATCAAGAAAAACAATACCAAGGACCATATACTGGCTGCAATTAATGTATAATGTCGCCTACAGTTCATTGAACAGCGATTCTGAGTCCAGAATGTTGTAAAATACCAGTCTAATAGTAACGCCGCCGCAAACATTAAATTTCCAAACATAAATGCAAAGCTAGCCCCCATCCATATACAAAAAACTAAAGGCGAAAATATTTCTACAAGATCTACAACATTCAGATTCATGTGAGCCGACGTCGTAATGACAATGTTACAGATGCACCAGTTAGTTAGATAAAAGTACAGTCTCGTGTGTAGTACCCGGAAACGAATTATCATGAAAATTATTAATGCATTTGCTACAGCCGACAAAATGGCCACTATGGAAGCAGGAATTTCCACGTAGTAGTAGGAGTGGATGACGTAATCGCTGTTTGAGTCGAAAGTTGAATTTTTGATGGTGTCATAAATCTCCTCTAAATCCATTGCTGTTATTTAGTTGTAACCATCTGAAAACAAATAATAAAAAGTGATTGAGTGAAGTATAGAAATATAGTTTATTAATAAATATAATGTAATTTATATTCTACATATATACAGGGTGTCCCAGTTTTAGTCTGATGAAGAAGCAAAGTAAGTTTTAACTGACCATTGCAAGAGGCAGAAATGTGCTTTTATTTATAATTGATCGAATACAAAAGTTTTAAAAACTCTAAATTCACAAATTACTCACTATTGATATTGATATACCAGCTCCTGCGGCAATAACGTAAAGCAATTGGGCGTCAACTCAGGAGATGATGTGCAACAGAAATATTCCAGCAGTATTTTTTTTCAACTCCACCTTGTCTAGTTCACCTACTACCGGTGCAGATTTTCACCCTCTGTTTTGTTTCCGTTCCGGTATTAGGGAACACCTTTGCACAATACGATTAAACCAGGATTGGGCAACAGGATTATTTTAGGAATTGCCCAAATGTATTATTTCTACCTGCTCTACATACATTTTTGGTTTTTATAATCTAGAAAGAATCGCCTAAGTCTCGATATTGCTGAAGCGAAGAGCTTAAAATTTTTTTATAAAATTATACCCAATTTTGTTTCCCTGCTATTACTGAATATATTCTTGGCTGTAAAAATTTATCTTTAACTTGAATATCGTTCACAACTATCTTCAATAACCAGTGTTAACGTACAGTTAACATATCAGTGACAAGGCCCATCTACTTCATGTACGTGGATAACAAATTTTATTCCTTTCACTATAATAGATACTTTATCATTCAAAATATTTCATTTGAAGCTTCCCCTGAACACATGGCTATTATTCTATTGTAAAAATATATGTTTTCGCTTATATAACTACATATTTGCATTTCATACATCACTGTAATTTCGTAAACTTGGTTATATTTACTTTATCTTGTAAAACAAACAAACTTTTTAACATAAAATACATTGACCTTGGTTGTTAGTTTGAATTTCCTTAATCGAGTGGCATAAGATAAATATTTTAAATTATACAATATGGAAAAGAAAAGAAAACACAAGTCTTTGTTATTAACATTTGAATTAAAAAAAATTGGGAAATACGTGTCTTTTATCACATGACGTTTTGTGTGAGGGATAGTCCAGATTAGGGTAGGCCTCGATACACAATTTTCACGGCAAGTGAAAAAAAACACATATTTTTTCAGTTGTAAGATATTTTTTACATTTCTTAACTAGTTGGGAAATAATTGCCCATCCAAATTTCATTCAATATAGAAAAGTGTCATTTTACGAACTAAAGTTAGAAACAATTTCTTAAGGTTTTCTAAATTTATACGAGCGTTGCTATAATGATTTAATTTCAGTAAATGGTATTGATTTTCCCATTTTGTGTATGTTTTTTTAAGTTTGTTTATCACAGAATATGGTCTAATTTATTACTAACAATTTATTAAACGTACTTTAACCCAAATATGGAATCCTTAAAAAGACTGAAAAACATTATAAATAGAACCAAAGTGCAGAAGCTATTAAACACGTTTTTTATGTCATATAAAAATAGCAATTCATAATTACTAGTAGGAAACTGATTTTTAATATTAAAGATTATTATTCGTATCTGATGGCTTTTGCTTCTCGTTTCGTCTTAGTTTGAAGTATTATTTATTTACAAATAGGATTCTATATATATTTAAATTTTTTTTAATAATTATTTATTATTAACATGTGTATTGGGATTTGAAACTTCCAAACCTATGCCATTATTCCAAACCTATGCCTATAAACCATTATATGCCTTATTATTTTAGATGATACTAGACAAGTTGTTGGCTGTTATAGTTGAATTTATTTCTTCAATAAAAAAACCAAAAGAAAATCTTTTTATTTTTTTATTTTTGGAGGACTTTCAGCTCATTTTTTTTACATTGATACCTTCTCCGACGTTTCGTCCGAGTTTTCGGACTTCTTCATAGGTTACTTAAATACTGAAAATAATGTTTTTACATGAATAATTAAATTAGATTAGTGAATATTTATCCAAAAGAGTGTTTTCTTACCTACTAGAATCTTTCTATTTTAACTACCTACTACATTGTGGTTTTATTTTATTTTTATATGTACATTTGCTCGATGATTTGAGCAGTGATCTGACCGTTTTAGGTGTCGCCGTCGATATGTTTCTTTTTGAAAGCAGGTACCTAATTAAGTCAAGTGCGTATGTTAGTGGTTCAGATAGCCTAATATTGATGGTATGAATGACAGAGTTATTATAAACATTTTCACGACTCGAGAGTGCTATTGAGAAGAGGTTTCGCAGTTTGTTCATCTACTGGGTGTTTGAAAAGCAATTTACTATTGTATGAGATTGCGATATATGCTACTCAGATTCTCTATATCCGTTTGATAATTAACTGTTTTTTTGTTGTTTAGTATTTCTGCCATTTCCAAAAACGTACGTTTTTTGGTATTTCTTTCTTTATGTAGTATAGTTGTATTCGGAAAATTAAAGTTGTGTAATTTATTTACGGCGTGTTCAGTTAATGTCGTGCTACATGAATTAGGCGTTGCTATAGAATTTCTAATTGATAACTTATGTTGATTTATACGTTTGTTTAAATACTGTTGGGTTTGACCTATGTAGCATCTATCGCAATCTGAGCAGTCTACTTTATAAATAACATGAGTTTGATTTAATTTATCTACTGGATCTTTCAGTTTTGAATATAGTTTGTTTTTTATGCTATTGTCATTTCTGTGTGCCTAATTGTATATTATATTTACCTAATTCTTTCTGAACTTTTTCTGATACTTGTGGTATATATGGGGCCGATATGTATATTTTGTCTTTATTTGGATTGCTTAGATTTTTGTTCTGGTTTGTGTTGTTCAATATTATTATTTTATGTGGGACAACATAGACACAGGAATTACATTTGTGACATTTATATTAGTGGATTTAACCAAACTTACCCATACCAAAATGCTTCGTTGTAGCATAATCAAAGGCCAATATGGCTATATATACCAGATTATTTTTAATATGTAGCCGTTATTCTAAACATTTTTTTTTAACATCATGAGTTAAAAGACATAGGACATTTAGAACATCCTTTATATCCAATATCAATTCTATAGTAAGATCATCTAAAGGTATATTCCAATCAAAATAATGAGTGAGTATTTCATTCATCATTATCACCTTCACTATTATTATCCAAACTAAAATTTTTTATGCAACCTCTCGAATGAAGGTCGCGCAATTTATTAATCGTTACACACTCACAAATTTGCTACCTAAACTGGTATACTTGATATAAAAGCTGATATATGTTTATTTTTATTATTATCACGACGTTCCCAAAAAAGTGACGGTATTACTTACTCTAGAACGTTTACAGAATTTGCGAACAGCGTAGGTACGTGCACTACCACTTTAAGGAATTAAACTTTATGACAAAATAAAACCAACCACGCAGTAGCTTAACATCGAAATGAATTTGATTGTGGCGTTATTACATTAAATGGGTGACTGACCACGAATTGAAAGTTGCGGAGCCAACTAATAAAATTGTATACAGAGCGTCGCGAAATTAGAGGACAATGTTTTACCACTGTAAAACCAAATATTGTGAATACGATATCAGCTTATATGAAAAATACAGAAATATAATAAATAAGTGTAGCCACACTGAATTTTCTGGATAACCCTGAACCGGTTGAGATAAATTTTGAAAATTTGGTATTCAGCCTAATTTTTACTAGGTAAATTTACTAGCATATATAAATTTTATTTTTAATTTTTATACATCCCTGCAACTTTTGTACTTTAATATTTTAGTTAACAAATGTTAGATTTCAGTACTATTGCTGAAGAAAGGTACTTTTGTCTTCCCTGTATGTTCACCCATCCAACTACTAACCGCGAGAACGTTATTTTACTTTCAATATCTTTGATATCAACGCCAGCTATAAGTCACTATCACGGCGTATCCATAGAATAAATTTATAAATGCTTTTAAAATTCTAAAGGGGTAAATAGAATGAACACGAACACAACGTTTTCTTGAACATGTCAAATATTCTCTTGAAACGAAACCGCTCAAAATAGCGCTAGCGCTACACTATACCCCTAACCTTAAAAATATTCTACCAGCAAGTCCATCTAATCAAAGAGATGGAATATTTTGAATTATTTTTAATGTATTGTAATGTATTGTGTATATCATTTGCTCTACCATATGTGTATAAAATTAATTTCGAATGGTCACTTAAATAGACGTTGGTGTGTACGTGCCATTAATTTTCGACTAGAACTAAACTTTCTGCTCACGACTTGAAGTATAATAAGTTTGGTAATGGAAAGTATACAGGGTAAGCACAAAAGATGTGTCGAATACATGGTGTCTAATATTTCTGAGTTTAAGATCACAACGCACCGAGCGCGTAGAAAATTGAAAGTTGGTCCACTGTCAGCGTTATGTTAGCGTCGAACGCGTTCATTCTGTTGAAATATATAATATTCCCTTAATTGAACGCGTTTGACAGTTCTCAGCTTTGTTCGCGTCAAGTTCGCATTCATTCTGTTTACCCTTTTATAAAGGACAAAACCAATTTCTTTCAGTTTTATAGTGAACGAGATTAGTTATAGGTTTTAAAATATCTTTATGCATTCGCATCTTTAGTAATGTTCAGAGTAGCATTTCTCCTAATCACCATGGATTTGTTTCGAAGCGTTCTGCTCTAACTAATTTAGCTGAGTTTAATCAACATGCTGCTGATTGTGTTGACAATAAGGGACAGTTTGATGTAATATATATATATATATATATATATATCTCTAAGGACTTTAATAAGGTGAATCATAGCATTCTGCTTCAAATTAGAATTGTTTGGTTTCATTAGCAGTATTATTACTTGTTTCCTTCTGTAATTGGAATGTTTATTGTGTTCGGCAATAAATGCATTATACGCTCTGCGCATCATGCACTTCTCAGTTTATCACTACCAAGATAAGACCAAGTCTAACAAGAAATTATTTTGATTTAGAAACAATCTTACTATATTGCATGTATAAAGTAGGTATGGCTGCTTTTTGTAACTGTGTATAGGTATACACTCTCTTCCAGGTGATTTATGAATATATGTGGAGTGACACTCGTCACCGATAATAAATGGAATGATATGAACTGATTTCAGTTTCCATATTCTTTCAACTTCTATTGTTAATTTTTGAAATTTTTCTTTCTTTCTTGTATATTTCTTTGATATTTTATGGTCAGATGGTATTACCATATCGATAAGGTAGGTGACCCTTTTTATTTTATCTTGAAAATAAAAGATATTTGGTCTATTGTGGGCTACCGCTTTATCAGTTTGTATGGTTAAGTCCCAGTATAATTTATAATACTTGTTCTCTATTATAAGATGGTGGTGAATAAAGGTAGTATGTACGTTTGAGGTTCCGATTCCAGATTATTACGCAGGGCTAATATTGCCTGGTGAATAAGTTTTGCCACTGCATTATTGCCCATCTACTAGTAGTTTACATCCGGATGTTATATGCTCTATTGTTTCAGGAAATTGGTAGCATTTTCTGCACTTTGATTGAAGTTTCCTTTTAAACATGTTTTTTATAGTTATTTGTTGCTGTAACTTGGTCTTGTATTACAAGTATAAATCCCTCTGTGTCTGGCTATAATTGGCATGTTTGTAAAAACTTATATGAAAGTTCTTTGTTTATATGTTCTTGGTTGACACTATTATAATATCCACAGTGTAATGCTTTAGACAACCATACATTTTGTATTTGTACAATGGCACTATATTGTAAGCATTCTTCTTCTTCTTATTTTTTTTTTATTGAAATCCTGTCGACCGGTTCCCTGGCTCCGAATCCCAGGATCGGCCGCTGGTGGTTATCAGTAGCTACTGCCCACGTCCGTGGGGTGAATAACTACTGAGTCCGAAAATTGTGTGCTCTGAGTAGACGTAATGAGCCCAGAATAACCGCCTTCTGCATTCTTCTGGCTAGAAGATCTGCCGAATTTCGGCATGCCGGTATGATCTTCAGTTCCAAAGGCAGTGTATCTCTTGCTCCACCGAGGGCTCCTATTATCAGTACCACAAGCTTCCTCCTCTTCCAAGAAATGACAAACATTGTCTTGAGCTGGTGGTCAAGGAGGATTACATCAAGCTTATCGGCTCGAATCTGCCTGAGCGTTGGAAATTACTAGTTTCAATAAATTCGGCACTTCTCATTCCCCACAACGGGCTCAATATCTTCCGGAGCGTATGGCAACACTGGTGTTTCATCACGTCCGCATCTCGTACGAATGCCGTAGAAAGTAGTAAAGCACTTCTAAAGCTTCATTATGTTTATGGATATAGGCCGAGACTGCATATGCTGGACCAGCGGAGAGCAGATTCATAATTGTCTCCGGCGCCTGTGACAGGCCCTGCAGTTGACATCAGGCATCTCCATATCCATTACACGGTTTCGATAGGCGAAGGTGTTAAATACACCATCCTGGCAAGTCATTATTAATTCCTCGGTCTCCGACTTAAGCTCCGCTGTCCTTAAAAAAACAAAGGTCAGCCGTTCGGATAAGCCATAGTCTTCAAGGCTCTTATAGAAGACACCGTGCAATGGCTTATCCTTATGCAGCTGCAGAATATATGTAGACTTTGCCATGATCTCCAAGGCTCTTATAGAAGACACCGTGCAGTGGAGGACCGTGCACCGTCCTTATACAGTTGCAGAAGCTTACGGCCTTCTGCAGTTTTAACTTGGGCTTTCTACTGAACGGGTCGCAACTTGGTGACAGAGTCTGGGTTTCTCCGTTCAGCGTCGAAGATTAGACCGAGTTCATCAGCTGCTTTTCGTGCTGCCTTAAATACAAATGCTCCCACCCCTGCATTTTCATGGTCTTGGATCATGCAGAGGAGTGCATTTTGCTGTGCAGACAGTACAAACTCAAGAGTCCACGGCCTCCCTGATGTTTTAGGAAGTACAACCGTGGAAAGGACGACCTAGGATGCAAACTCCTATTGACATGCATCATTTTCCGTGTCCTTCTGTCGAATTGTCACAGCTCTTCTGGTGTCCATGACATATGACAGTAACTATGTCTGAAGGTACCTATCCTAGGCATTATTTCCTAAGCATTTATCTTTTTCATGTGTTTCGTGAGTGGTTTCGTCAATATTTTATTGACGAAACCACTCTTTTGGTAAATTAATGTATTTATGACATATTTTGCATGTTATATTATTTATGCCAAGTATCAATTACCAAAGGCCTTTTGAAATAGCTGTATTTGAAATAGCTGTATCTGAAGTTAAAAATAAATTACCTCTGGCATTATTATTTCTATAAGTTATGAAATTACTTCAGACAATTTTACTACATTGTTTCGTGACATGTAGACGGGTATCATATTCAACAGTATTTTTACTACTTTTATTCCACTTCCTTATTACATTTTCATTGGATCAGTCTTATGTGACATAATTTTGGTTTGGACAAATGAAATATAATTTAATTTATATTATCTTATTGTTTTAATTAGGTGTTATTCTATAATTCAGTTACAATAGTCAGTTGATCTACATTAATGAATTATATAAAAGCCAGAAAGTGCTAGTATAGGTAAAATAGGCAACTTCTGCAGTTGTCTACGGTATTATTATAACTACGATTCATTTTCTACTGACACAACATTGTCGTATACCACAGATGCATCATTGAGCTCTTCCTCATATTTGCTACAATGTAATAAATGCAGCAAGAATTTATAGTAATTCCTATCATATTTATATAAAGCAAAAAATAAAAAGACTGGATATGAAGAAGCGGTAAATATACTTAATAGTCCTAAATATATAAAAAAAATCCCAAACCAACTCGGAGGGATCAAAAAATAATTTGCAAATATTGGCAAAATCGGAAGAAAGTATACATTTGTCAAAAATATAAGAAAATGTTTAGTACTTTTGTAATCGATAAGTTTTTTTTTCTTTGCATAATGTAAGATATTAATGAGCATGGTGAATATACAATATATAATAACAAATATAATAAGAACATATCTACAAAAAGTATACATTCTGTTGTTGTAACAGGAGTCTACATCTAAAAATAACCATATTCCTAAAAAAACATAAACACAGCTTAGGATGATTTTAAAATATTTTGTCATTTTCATAAAAGCTGTTTGGTAATACAACTTTATATACCAATAAATTGTTAAGAGAGTCATTAATAAAACAGTTCCTAAAAGAAGCGCTAAAAGTAACTGTTCAAGAATACAAATATGTGCGTGTAGAGGCAGATCATAATTCCAGGTCCATTTCATATTTACAATCATAATTATCAAAAAAGAAGAACTAACAATACTAAAATTTGATATGATTATATTATGTGGTTGTTGACGTAATGTTTTATACTTTAACAAAGGAATAGCTATAACTATGTTGAAACATATACTAATTACGGCTAAAAAAATGAATACATTTTCAATAATTATGTCCAATAGTCCACGATCAGGCGTGGAAATTGCAACGTCCTCCAATATATCTACTACTTCTTTTTCTGTAAGCGATGAAATGTTCAATAAGGAATTTGATGCTGCATCCATAGTCTGAAAAACAGAAAACCAAAAATTCTTTTATTCTAAATGTCAACAATAATAGGCTTTTTAACAATGTTTATAATTATTGCTGTATACACTAAGGTCGTTTGAGATATTTGACAATTTCATTATCGTGATTTTTTTCATTACTCTGTCATTAAAATTAATGATCAACTCAATGAAGGCAATTGCAGAGCGGCAAACATTTTGGTGTATAGTCTCTTTAGTTTAGTAATACATAGTAAACATTAACAGTTATGTTCATTTACGAATCGTCACATTCAGTCAAGTTGTCTATTTAGTATGCATCTGAAGGGTTCATTCGTAATAACTTGACTCAATTCTGTTAAATACTTCGCACAAGAAAGGACGAATCATGTAGAATGAACTACTTTAAATTACAAATTTGTTTCATTGGTAAAGATGGCGATGCAAACGTTGTCAACGCAAAATTCTCAAATTGCAGAGGCAACATAATCCAAATCATTTGAAAGGTATCTCAATTCATACAGTGTTCGGTAATCTGCTCGCAAATGTGATGATATTTTGGTGAATCAAATGGAGCTATTGACAATAAATAAAGGAAACAGATCAAACAGATGTTTTTATTATTCAAAGATTTAGAATATTAACTTTAACTAAAACTAAACTGAATTTAGAATTTTCTTAAATAAAATTCAAAATTTCTTGCTTAAAAGATTTCGGTAGAATTATGTCCTCCATTACAATTAATTTAATTTTTTTCTTCAATATTAAAAACGCTGTATATTTTTATTTCTTAAAATAGTACATTCTTAATATATTCAAAACGTGAAACAAGAAGTGCAGATGCAAAAGCAAATAAGACAACCTCAGAAACATTCCTCAGAAACAAATAAACATTCCTCGGATTGGTCCGGTTTCAATATTCGAACGATCCAGATTTACTTTCCCTATCCCAGACTGCAATAAACAAACGATGTTGATTAATCGAAGCAGTCTGGGATAATTACCAAACACACCTACACATACATTTTTGAAAAATGAAAATTGAATTTTTCATTTTCTAGTCACAAACTATTCTACATATAAAAAACACACAAATTACTGTGTCTGGTTGTGTGAATTATAGTCCAAATTATGGTTCAGAATAGCAATTGGCAGTGTTAAAATGATACACGACCTGTTCCAATATTAAACTAATTAATAAAGATTCTGAAAATGGATTACTCTTGCTATCATAAAATTTTCTGGTATCTGCAACGGGTATCAAGTTGTATGGCAGGCCAGTATAATAAAATATATTTTGATTTGAAATTTGATTTATTATGATATGTATATCAAGGCACTTTCTTTAGTGCAATTTGCATCCCACGTAGTATATATTTTTTAATGAGTGAAAAATTAAATATCGGCTGTTATTTTCCAAGTGACGGCAATAACACCGGAAATAGTATTATCGGAGAGAATGCGGAGAGTCTTTCCTTAAAATGGTTTAAATTGCTTTGCTTTAAAATTGCTTTTTATCATCTACAGGTTTGCGCTGCAAAGGATGCACTTGTTTTCATCCATGTCAGTTATTGAAAATGATTTTTTAGCAAAATTTAAAGCAATTAATGAATATTACTAAAAATTGGACTGGAGTATATCTAAAATAAATCTAAAATTATCTCCTTCTAAACTATTCGAAGTGCTATCCTGCCATCTTACAACATTTTCATTTTCGTTTAGCTATTTAGAAATAACTTTACGTGACTAAGTATAACTTTTTTCTTATTCTTCTTTCCTTTTAGTTTTATAACTGTCATAGAATATTTAAAACCCAACAGTTAATATAAAATCCATATTTTTAGAAAGAATAAAGGAAAGTACAGGCTTAAATAAACAAACCTATATTTCATCAGTATGTATTTTCAGTGCTATTACTGTATATAACAGATTGTTCTACAAATTCGTCATTGTACTTTCTACAGATACAGCTAAGTATGTGCCTGAAAAGGTATTGTAAAGTGGATTTATAATAGCAATAATTAAAGCACCACATATAATATGATCTGTAAGAATACTGAAATATGGATCAATGAAGCTTGCTAAAAGAATTGGTAAGTAAGATAAGAACAATGTGTTAGATAATATAAACGGCACGATTTTTTAAGTTACTGTATTCAATAAGTTTTCGCTTTCCCATGGAATGAACAATGTTAATAATAATTATAAACAAAATAGAAGCTAAATATCTTAAAACCCAAAAATATCTCAGCTAATCTATATCTTCTATTATAATAACAACTATCTATGTGTAGAGCTATGCAGAATATTAAAAGAATATGTATAAAACTTATGGCACATTTAATATGCTGATCGAATTTTACAAATTTAGAAGGGTGATACAGTTTCATATACCAATATATCGTAAGTACTGCAATTAGTAGGATATTAATGAAAATTATAGTAAATTCAATTTGCTGCACAAATCAGAAAGTATTATCTGTTACGAAAACGTCAGATGGTTCTATGGCTAATCTAAGTGTGGTCGGAGAGCTTATTAGATCGAATCTGCCTAATAGTGGGAAATGAGTAGTCCAATAAAATTGGCACATCTCATTCAAATTATTATTATTATTTTCTTTATTTTTATTTGTGTATTTTTTTTTTTTTTGAAACTTAGTCGACAGGTTCCCTGGCTCCGATTATCAGGGTTGGCCGCTCGGGATTATCAGTAGCTACTCCCCACGTTCGTATGGTGAATAACTATTGGATCCAGGAATCGTGCGCGCTGAGTAGACGTAATGAACCCAGAATGACCGCCTTCTGCAATCTTTCAGCTAGAAAATCTGTCGAATTTCGGCTTGCCGGTATGATCTTCAGTTCCGAAAGCAGTGTATCTCTTACTCCACCGAGGGCTCTTATTATCAGTACCACAAGCTTCACAGTATATTCTGGATGGAGTATACAGAATTCAAAGAGAAGGTCTCAATATTTTCTCCGTTTCTCCTCCTCTTTCATTACAATGTTGGTCTCGGCAGGAGCTGAGAACTCTATGACAAACATTGTCTTGAGCTGGTGGTGGAGGAGGACTACATCAGACTTATTGGCTCGAATCTGCCTGAGCGTGGCAAATGAATAGTTCCAATAAATTCGGCACCTCTCAATCCCCACAACAAACTCAATATCCCCCCGTAGCGTATCGCAACACTGGTGGTTTCGTCTATCTCGTACGAGTGCCCTAGAAAGTAGTAAAGCACTCGTAAAGCCGCATTATGTCTATGGATATAGGCCGAGATGCATATGCCGGAAAAGCGGAGAGCAGATGCATAATTGTCTCCGGCGCCCTATGACCAGGCCCTGAAGATTAAGGACCTCCATACCCATGACACGGCTTCGATAGACGAGGATGTTAAATACACCATCCTGGCAAACCATTATGAATCCCGCGGTTTCCGGCTTAAGCCCTGCTGACCTTAAAAAAGCAAAGGTCAGCCTTTCGGATAAGCCAAGGTCTTAAAGCATCTTATAGAAGACACCGTGCAATGGCTTATCCTTATGCAGCTGCAGAAGATTACGGCCTTCTGCAGCTTAGACTTGGGCTTTCAACTGAACGGGTCTCAATTCGATGACAGAGTCTGGGTTTCTCCATTCAGCGTCGAAGATGAGACCGAGTTCATCTTCGTGCTGCCTTAAATAAAAATGCTCCGACCCCTGCATTTTCATGGTCATGAACCATGCAGAGGAGGGAATCCGAATTCCTGATTACCTTGCAAGCTCCATCCAATACCATTCTGCTGTGCAGACAGTCCAAACTCAACAGTCCACGACCTCCCCCGATGTCTTGGGAAGTACAACCGTGGAACGTACGACCTAGGATGCAAATTCCTCTTGAGATGCATCATTTTGCAAGTTCCTATGTCGAGTTGTCGCAGCTCCTACTGTGTCCATTTCACTACTCCGAAGGAGTAGACAAGCTCCATGTTGACATGTTCGTAGCACTCACCTTATTCTTACCCGACAGTTCGGAAGACCAGATCTGCCGGAATTATTATTATTATTATTATTATTATTATTATTATTTTTATTATTATTATTATTATTATTAATAATAATTACAAGAAAAAATCTATGAAATCATAATGTTTAAATAATTGCTATAGAAATACATATATTCATATATGGTCTATATTCATATCATGTCAATGTTATGCATATCAAAGTACAATCTTATTAAGGGAGAGGTACCTTCAAATATATAAGATAGTAAGTACTTATATGTACATTATTTCCTTAGCACCTTTTTCATGTGATAATATATTTTATTGATGAAATCACTCGTATTTGGCCCTTTTGGTAAATTTATATATTTATTACATATTTTGCGTTTTATATTATTTATGTCAAGGATCAATTACAAAAGGCCTTTTGAGATTACTGTATCTGAAATTATAACTAAATTACCTCTGGCATTATTTCTATAACTTATTATATTACTTGACAATTTTACTACACTGTTGTGCAGACTGCGTGTTATATTCAACAGTATTTCTACTACATTTATTCCACTTCCTTGTTACATTTTCATTGGATCAGTCGTATGTGACATCATTTTGGTTTGGACAAATAAAATATAATTTAATTTATATTATCTCATTGTTTTAATTATTCAATAATTCTGTTACAAAAGTCAATTGATCTACATTAATGAATTATATTAAAACCCAGAACGTGATAGTTTAGTACAGTTCTATGCAGCTGTTTACGGTACTATTATAACTACGATTCATTTTCTACGGACACAACATTGTCGTATACCACAGGTGCATCATTGAGCTCTTCCTCATATTTGCTACAATGCAATAAATGCAGCAAGAATTTGTAGTAATCCCTATCATATTTATATAAAACAAAAAATAAAAAGACTGGATATGAAGAAGCTGTAAATATACTTAATACTCCCAAATATGTAAGAAATTTCCCAAACCAACCCGGAATGAGCAAAAAATAATTTGAAAATATTGGAAAAATCGGAAGAAAGTATACATTTGTCAAAAATATAAGAAAATGTTTACTACTTTTGTAATCGATAAGTTTTTTTTTCTTTACAAAATGTAAGATGTTAATAAGGATGGTGAATATATAATATACAATAACAAATATAAGAAGAGCATATCTACAAAAAGTATATATTCTTTTGTTGTAACAGGAGTCTACATCTAAAAATAACCATATTCCTAAGAAAGCATAAACACAGCCTAGGATGATTTTAAAATATTTTGTCATTTTCATAAATGCTGTTTGGTAATACAACTTTATATACCAATAAATTGTTAAGAGAGTTATTAATAAAACAGTTCCTAAAAGAAGCTCTAAACGTAACTGTTCAAGAATACAAGTATGTGCGTGTAGAAGCAGATCATAATTCCAGGTCCATTTTATATTTACAATCATAATTATCAAAAAACAAGAACTAACAATAGTAAAATTTGATATGATTATATTATGTGGTTGTTGACGTAATGTTTTATACTTTAATAAAGGAATAGCTATAACTATGTTGAAACATATACTAATTACGGCTAAAAAAATGAATACATTTTCAATAATTATGTCCAATAGTCCACGATCAGGCGTGGAAAATGCAACGTCCTCCAGTATATCTACTACTTCTTTTTTTGTCAGCGATGAAATGTTCAATAAGGAATTTGATGCTGCATCCATAGTCTGAAAAAACAGAATACCAAAAATTCTTTTATTCTAAATGTCAACAATAATAAGCTTTTTAACAATGTTTAAAATTATTGCTGTATACACTAAGGTCGTTGGAGATATTTGACAATTTCATTATCGTGATTTTTTTCATTACTCTGTCATTAAAATTAATGATCAACTTGAAGGCAATTGCAGAGCGACAAACATTTTGGTGTATAGTCTCTTTAGTTTAGTAATACATAGTAAACATTAATAGTTATATTCATTTACGAATCGTCACATTCAGTCAAATTGTCTATTTAGTACGCATCTGAAAGGTTCATTCGTAATAACTTGACTCCATTCTGTTAAATAATTATTCACAATAAAGGACGAATCATGTAGAATGAACTACTTTAAATTACAAATTTGTTTCATTGGTAAAGATGGCGATGCAAACGTTGTCAACGCAAAATTCTCAAATTGCAGTGGCATCATAATCCAAATCATTTGAAAGGTATCTCAATTCATACAGTGTTCGGTAATCTGCTCGCAAATGTGATGATATTTTGGTGAATCAAATGGAGCTATTGACAATAAATAAACGAAACAGATCAAACAGATTTTTTTATTATTCGAAGATTTAGAATATTAGCTTTAACTAAAACTAATCTAAACCTAGAATTTTCTTAAATAAAATTCAAAATTTCTTGCTTAATAGATTTTATTAGACTTATGTCCTCCATTACAATTAATATAATTTTTTTCTTCAATATTAAAAACGCTGTAGGTATATTTTTATTTTTAAAATAGTACATTCTTAATATATTCAAAACGTGAAACAAGAAGTGCAGATGCAAAAGCAAATAAGACAACCTCAGAAATGCAAATTCGTGAGATTCTACGGCCACGAGCAAATAAACTTTCCTCGGATTGGTCCGGTTTCAATATTCGAACGATCCAGATTTACTTTCCCTATCCCCGACTGCAATAAACAAACGGTGTTGATTAATCGAAGCAGTCTGGGATAATTACCACACATACCTACACAAACATTTTTGAAAAATGAAAATTGAATTTTTCATTTTCTAGTAACAAACTATTCTACATATAAAAAACACACAAATTACTGTGTCTGGTTGGTACTCCAAATCATGGTTCAGAATAGCACATGGCTGTGTTAAAATGGTACACGACCTGTTCTAATATTAAACTAGTTAATAAAGATTCCCGCTATCATAAAATTTTCTAGTATCTGCAACGGTTATCAAGTTGTATGGCAGGGCAGTATAATAAAATATATTTTGATTTGAAATTCGATTTATTATGATATGTATATCAAGGCACTTTCCTTAGTGCAATTTGCATCCCACGTAGTATATATTTTTTAATGAATGAAAAATTAAATATCGGCTGTCATTTTCCAAGATGAGGGCAATAACACCGGAAATAGTATTACCGGAGAGTATGCGGAGAATCTTTTCTTAAAATTGTTTAAATTGCTTTGATTTAAAATTGCTTTTTATCATCTACAGGTTTGGGCTGCAAAGGATGCACTTGTTTTCATCCATGTCATTTATTTAACATCATCTTTTAGCAAAATTTAAAGCAGTTAATGAATATTACTAAAAATTGGACTGGAGTATATCTAAAATAAATCTAAAATTATCTCAATCTAAACTACTCAAAGTACTATCCCGCCATCTTACAACATTTTCATTTTCGTTTAGCTTTAGAAATAACTTTACGTGACTAAGTATAACTTTTTTTATTCTTCTTTCCTTTTAGTTTTATAACTGTCACAGAATATTTAAAACCCAACAGTTGCTATAAAATTCATATTTTTAGAGGGAATAAAGGAACTATAATACACACAAATTAATAAAATGGTGTCAATTCAAATGCTTTAATTAAACGAAAAACTCGGCACTACTAAATCAGCAAAATTTTGATGAAAAATACTACTTCACACATAACGGGTAGATAGAACGTCGTGGACTACTTGAATAGCCTGCTCCCTCACCGGATCTAAGCCACCAATATTTTTTGTGGGGTTACATTAACCCTATAAACCCATATCAGACAACTTCTATACCGTATCTATTCCACTTCTTATTATTAAATTTAACACTTCCTCTAGGATTACAGGATAGACAGATAACGGACAATACAAAACCTGAAAATGACTGAAGAAAATGTTCGTTTAGTACGGACATTTAATGGAAACCACGGTGTTGGAATGACTATAATGTTTGGACTTATAATTTAAACCTCTATTAAAATATAAGAAGAACCTCTAAGACAGACTTTCACACTATAGGAATCTCTAAAAATATCCACATCCACAGAGATATCAAATATTATGTTATTCAAAGGTAGTCATGGATTCTAATATAAATGACAGTGTAAATATCCTGCATTTATGCCAATTTTCAATTCTTTATTGCCAAAATTTATCAAGCAGTTATGGTGAAGTTATTTTGCTATCTTGCGCTTTTTGGGCGGCGGTTTTCATCTCAGAGCTAAAAATGTATATGATTGAGGCCTATCTTCGAACTGACGTACCAGTTAATGGAATTTGGGAAAAATGTCGACGTTTATTTCTATAGAGCGCTTTACACACTTAGCGGTAATACCAAAGGATTTTTATGCTTGAGATATATTGCAGATAAGTTAAACAGCCGTTTTCCATTACATGACCATGCACCTACGATCAAGATATTGTTTGATATATCGGTATTGTTCAGGTATTTTAGTAATATGACTTTTTGTCTGCGACTTCATTAAAAACTACGATGGAGTATGTTATTTGTATCATAAACCTCTACCTTTATAAATAATGGCACCACCAAGCCGATTAAAATAATGTTTTTTCTAACATGAATTATTGATTATACAAATTTATACTTACCATTATACAATAACCATTTGGTTTTAAAACGAAAATGTAAAAGAGAGGGCTTAAATAAACAAACTTATATTTCATCAACATGTATTTTCAGTGCCATTACTGAATGTAACAGGTTGTTCTACAAATTCATCATTGTACTTTCTACATCTGCAGCTAAGTATGTGCCTGAAAAATGTATTTTAATTTTTGTCATAGAATATTAAAACATGAACCAATGAAGCTTGCTAAAAGAATGGGTAAGTAAGATAAGAATAATGTGCTAGTTAATATAAACGGCACATTTTTTAAGTTACTGTATTCAATAAGTTTTCGCTTTCTTATGGCATGAACAATGTTAATAATAATTATAAACAAAATAAAAGCTAAATTGCTTAAAACCAAAAATATCTCGGCTAATCTATATCTCCTATTATTATAACAACTATCTATGTGTAGAACTATGCAGTATATTGAAAGAATATACATAAAACTTATGACACATTTAATATGCTGATCGAATTTTACAAATTTAGAAGGGTAATACAATTTCATATACCAATATATCGTAAGTATTGCAATTAGCAGGATATTAATGAAAATTATAGTAAATTCTACTATAAATAGTAAATTATTATCTATTATGAAAACATAAGATAGTTCTATAGCTAATCTAAGTGTGGTCGGAGAGGTTATTGGATCGAATCTGCCTAATAGTGGGAAATGAGTAGTCCAATAAAATTGTCACTTCTCATTCAAATTATTATTATTGTTATTTTTTTTATTATTTTTATTTGTTGAAACCCGGTCGACAGGTTCCCTGGCTCCGATTCTCAGGGTCGACCGCTGTTGATTATCAGTAGCTACTCCCCACTACATGGGGTGAATAACTATTGGATCCAGGAATCGTGTGCGCTGAGTAGACGTAATGAACCCAGAATGGCCGCCTTCTGCATTCTACCAGCTAGAATATCTGCCGAATTTCGGCTTGCCGGTATGATTTCAGTTCCGAAAGCAGTGTATCTCTTGCTCCACCGAGGGCTCCTATTATCCGTACCACAAACTTCACAGTACGTTCTGGATGGAATCTACGAAGTTCAAAGAGAAGGTCTTGATATTTCCTCCGTTTCTCCTCCTCTTTCATTACAATGTTGGTCTCGGCAGGAGCCCAGAACTCGATGACAAACATTGTCTTGAGCTGGTTGTCGAGGAGGACTACATCAAGCTTAGTGGCTCGACTATAAAATAAATTCGTATAAAACGACTAGTTCCAATAAATTCGCCACTTCTCATTCCCCACAACGGACGCACTATCCCCCGGAGCGTATGGCAGCTGGTGGTTTCGTCTATCTCGTACGAGTATAGTAGAAAGTAGTAAAGCACTCGTAAAGCCGCATTATGTCTATGGATATAGGCCGAGCTGCATATGCCGGAAAAGCGGAGAGCAGATGCATAATTGTCTCCGGCGCCCTATGGCAGGCCCTGCAGTTGACATCAGGGACCTCCATACCCATGACACGGCTTCGATAGACGAGGGTGTTAAATACACCATCCTGACAAACCATTATGAATCCCTCGTTTTCCGGATTAAGCCCCGCTGACCTTAAAAAAGCAAATGTCAGTTTTTCGGATAAGCCACGGTCTGCAAGGCTCTTATAGAAGACACCGTGCAATGGCTTATCCTTATGCAGCTGCAGAAGATTACGGCCTTCTGCAGCTTAGACTTGGGCTTTCAACTGAACGGGTGACAGAACCCAGACTCGGTGACAGAGTCTGGGTTTCTCCGTTCAGCATCGAAGATGAGACCGAGTTCATCTTCGTGCTGCCTTAAATGGTCTGCATGGTCTTGGATCATGCAGAGGAGGGGATTCGAACTCCTGATTACCTTGCAAGCTCCATTCAATACCATTCTGTTGTGCAGAATGTATTGAATGTCTGTGGTTTTTTTCCGATTATTATTGTTATTATTATTATTATTAATTACAAGAAACAATCAATGAATTCACAATGTTTAAATAACTGCCATAGAAATACATATATTCATATCATGTCAATGTTATGCATATCAAAGTACAATCTTATTAAGAGAGAGGTAAGTACCTTCAAATATATAAGATAGTAGGTATGCATTATTTCCTTAGCATCTTTTTCATGTGTTAAAATATTTTATTGATGTATCGTATCGTATTTGGTTTTTTTGGTAAAGTAATGTATTTATTACATATTTTTCAGTTTATATTATTTATGCCAAGTATCAATTACAAAAGGCCTTTTGAGATTACTGCATCTGAAATTATAACTAAATTAGCTCTGGCATTATTTCTATAAGTCATTAAATTACTTGACAATTTTACTACATTGTTGTGTAAACTACGTGTCTTATTCAACAGTATTTCTACTACTTTTATTCAACTTCCTTGTTACATTTTCATCGGATCAGTCACATGTGACATCATTTTGGTTTGGACAAATGAAATATAATTTAATTTATATTATCTCATTGTTTTAATTATTATTCAATAATTCAGTTACAAAAGTCAGTTGATCTACATTAATGATTTATATTAAAGCCCAGAAAGTGATACACAAAGTGAAAGTGAAGAGTACACTTCTATGCAGTTGTTTACGGTACTATTATAACTACGATTCATTTTCTACGGACACAACATTGTCGTATAACACAGATGCATCATTGAGCTCGCCCTCATATTTTCTACAATGTAATAAATGCAGCAAGAATTTGTAGTAATCCCTATCATATTTATATAAAACAAAAAATAAAAAGACTGGATATGAACAAGCTGTAAACATACTTAATAGTCCCAAATATGTAAGAAATTTCCCAAACCAACCCGGAATGAGCACAAAATAATTTGAAAATATTGGCAAAATCGGTAGAAAATATACATTTGTCAAAAATATAAGAAAATGTTTAGTACTTTTGTAATCGATAAGTTTTTTTTTCTTTACAAAATGTAAGATGTTAATAAGCATGGTGAATATACAATATATAATAACAAATATAAGAAGAGCATATCTACTAAAAGTATATATTCTTTTGTTATAACAGGAGTCTATATCTAAAAATAACCATATTCCTAAGAAAGCATACACACAGCCTAGGATGATTTTAAAATATTTTGTCATTTTCATAAATGCTGTTTGGTAATACAACTTTATATACCAATAAATTGTTAAGAGAGTCATTAATAAAACAGTTCCTAAAAGAAGCGCTAAAAGTAACTGTTCAAGAATACAAATATGTGCGTGTAGAGGAAGATCATAATTCCAGGTCCATTTTATATTTACAATCATAATTATCAAAAAAGAAGAACTAACAATAGTAAAATTTGATATAATTATATTATGTGGTTGTTGACGTAATGTTTTATATTTTAATAAAGGAATAGTTATAACTATGTTGAAACATATGTTAATTACGGCTAAAAAAATGAATACATTTTCAATAATTATGTCCAATAGTTCAGGATCAGGCGTGGAAATTGCAACGTCCTCCAATATATCTACTAATTCGCAATAACTTGACTCAATTATGTCAAATACTTCGCACAAGAAAGGACGAATCATGTAGGTAGGACGAATTGGTTTCATTGGTAAAGATGGCGACGCAAACGCTATCAACGCAAAATTCTCAAATTGCAGAGGCATCATAATCCACATCATTTGAACGGCATCTCAATTCTTACAGTGTTCGGTAACCTGCTCGCAAATGTGATGATATTTTGGTGAATCAAATGTAGCAATTGCCAATAAATAAAGGGAACAGATTAAACAGATGTCTTTATTATTCAAAGATTTAGAATATTAAGTTTAATAAAACTAAAGTGAATCTAGAATTTTCTAATCACAAACGATTCTACATATAAAAAACACACAAACTACTGTGTCTGGTTGGTACTCCAAATTATGGTTCAGAATAGTAAATGGTAGTGTTAAAATGATACACGAGCTGTTCTAATAAACTGTTTATCAAACTAGTTAATAAAGATTCTGAAAATGGATTACTCTCGCTATCATAAAATTTTCTGGTATCTGCAACGGTTATCAAGTTGTATGGGAGATCAGTATAATAAAATATATTTTGATTTAAATTTCGAATTATTATAATATGTATATCAAGGAACTTCCTTTAGTGCAATTTGCATCCCACGTAGTATATATTTTTTAATGAGTGAAAAATTAAATATCGGCTGTCATTTTCAAGATGACGGCAATAAAACCGGAAATAGTATTTTACCGGAGAGTACCTATGCGGAGAGTCTTTCCTTAAAATTGTTTAAATTGTTTTGCTTTAAAAGTGGTTTTTATCACCTCAGATTTACGCTGCAAATGATGCACTTGTTTTCACCCTTGTCAGTTATTTAAAATGATCTTTTAACAAAATTTAAAGCAATTATTGAATATTACTAAAAATTGGACTGGAGAATATCTAAAACAAATCTAAAATTATCTCATTCTAAAATACTCAAAGTGCTATCACTCCATCTTACAAAATTTTCATTTCTGTTTAGCTATTTAGAAATAACTGTGTGACTAAGTATAACTTTTTTATTCTTCTTTCCTTTTAGTTTTATAACTGTCATAGAATATTTAAAACCCAACAGTTGCTATAAAATCCATATTTTTAGAAGGAATAAAGAAAATTAACTATAATAAACACACAAATTAATAAAATGGTGTCAATTCAAATGCTTTCATTAAACGAAAAACTCGGCACTACTAAATCAGCAAAAATTTTATGAAAAATGCTACTTCATACATAACGGGTAGATAGAACACCGTGGACTACTAGAATAGCCTGCTTCCTCATCGGATCTAAGCCACCAACATTTTTGGTGGGGTTACATTAACTCCATAAACCCATATCAAACAACTTCTATACCGTATCTAATCCTTTTATTCCACTTATTATTATTAAATTTAACACTTCCTGTAGGATTATAGGATAGACAGATAACGGGCAATATACAAAACCTAAAAATTACTGAACAAAATGTTCGTTTACTATGGACATTTAATGGAAACCACGGTGTTGTGATGACTATAATGTTTGGAATTAAAATTTAAACCTCTATTAAAGTAGAACAAGAACCTCTAAGACAGACTTCACACTATAGGAATCTCTAAAAATATCCACACTTCTTGCATATCTGTTAAAATTTTGCTGCACTCTATTGTTGGAGTATTGAGTTTGTAAGTCGTACGAAGAAAATCTGGTTCAAACATAATAGAGGTTCTTGTAAGACGTGGTGGTACATGCAAATTGATTTGAAACAACAGGTAAGAACAGTTGATTAGACCATTTATCAAATTATTATATGGCGAGCCAGTAGAACAAGGTTTAGTGTCTTGATCCTTCAACCCAGAATCTTTTTTTTGATTTCGAATCTGCAACCCTCCAGACAATTTTTAATTAAATTGTCTACTAGTAAATAAAGGCTAGTTCACAGGAGTGGGTTGGCAACCACCTTGGCGTGCGGTGGTGTGTTAATGTGAGTTATTAACATCGGCTGATATTTGACTGTCCCCCTAAGAAATTAGTGTTTCCAGATTTCCTTCATTTCATCACTAATTCATCTGATTAGAATGAGGGATAGAGTGTTATTATTACTATTATTATGTAGAAAGCTCATATGGTTAGATTTTCGACGATTTTCTTGAGATGGCAGATTCAACAAGGATAAAACTTTTTCAAATGGCTGGGCAATACACAATGGCAACCAAGTTTATATGACATTTGCCTTAGAAACCTACGCTGAACTTTTTCAATCCTTTTAACATGGTTTGAATAATTCGGAGACTAAACAGACGCAACATTAAAATATTATCTGAAAATACCTATCTATATTTGGCAAAATAACCTATAAAAGGCGTGCCTTAGAATATAGGTATTAAATATAAATAAGAATAAAATATCTGATACTAACTTATCTTCACCTTATATGTTGTATTTATATTTTATGTATTTATGGATGCTTTAGATTAGCTTTGTTAGATATTAGAGAATAATTATTCTTTACATATCAAATATTATATCAAATATTATGTTAGTCAAAGATGGTCATGGATTCTAATATAACTGGCAGTGTAAATATCCTGCATTTATGCCAATTTTCCATTTTTTATTGCCAAAATTTGTCAAGCAGTTATGGTGAAGTTATTTTGCTATCTTGCACTTTTTGGACCGCGGTTTTCATCTCAGAGCAAAAAATTTATATGATTGAGGCCTATTTTCGAATTGACGTACCAAGTTAATGGAATTTGGGGAAAATGTCGACGTTTATTTCTCTAGAGCACTTTACACACTCAGCGGTAATAGCAAAGGATTTTTATGCTCGAGATATATTGACAAATAAGTTAAAACAGCCGTTTCCATTACATGGCCACCTTCGATGAAGATAATTTTTAATATATCGTTATTGTTCAGGTATATGACTTTTTGTCTGCGACTTCATTAAAAAATACTACGATGGAGTATGTTATTTGTAGCAGAGTTCAACATTTATAAATAATGGCACCACCAAACCGATAAAAGTAATGTTTAATGCTCTTTCACTAACAAGAATCATCGATTATACAAATTTATACTTACCTTTATACAATAAGCATTTAGTTTTAAAAGGAAAATGTAAAAAGGGCTTAAATAAACAAACTTATATTTCATCAGCATGTATTTTCAGTGCCATTACTGTATGTAACAGGTTGTTCTACAAATTCATCATTATACTTTCTACATCTGCAGCTAAGTATGTGCCTTAAAAATGTATTGTAATTTTTGTCACACTTATATAAAATTACGAAAAAATAAAGTGGATTTATAATAGCTATAATTAAAGCTCCACATATAATAATATGATCCGTAAGAATACCGAAATATGAACCAATGAAGCTTGCTAAAAGAATGGGTAAGTAAGATAAGAACAATGTGTTAGATAATACAAACGGCACATTTTTTAAGTTACTGTATTCAATAAGTTTTCGCTTTTTTATGGCATGAACAATGTTAATAATAATTATAAACAAAATAAAAGCCAAATAGCTTAAAACCAAAAATATCTCAGCTAATTTATATCTCCTATTATTATAACAACCATCTATGTGTAGAGCTATGCAGAATATTAAAAGAATATATACAAAACTTATGATACATTTAATATACTGATCGAATTTTACAAATTTAAGAGGGTGGTACAATTTCATATACCAATATATGGTAAGTACTGCAATTAGTAGGATATTAATGAAAACTATAGTAATTTCTATTTGCTGCACTAAGCAGAAGGTGTTATCTCTTATGAAAACGTGAGATAGTTCTATGGCTAATCTAAGTGTGGTCGGAGAGCTTAACATTAACAGACTACTGAGTATAGCCCAATGCAGAATAATTATATTCCACTTTTCTTGCCGCAGTCGTTTATATTTTAGTATAGCGATGACTATCAGTATGTTGGCAGCTATGCAAACAATTGAAAGAATTGTGTACAGCTCTAAATAGGTTCTAATAATGACATCATCGGTTTCCATAATTTTCTCTGATATTTCATCTGAAGAATTAAACTCGCTGGAGTTTATATATTCATCAGTCGTACTGTCTTCCATAATCTGCAAACAAAAAGTTACAAATATTAAAACATATTCATAAATACTAGAATATTCTTATTATGTCGGATATTATATGCATATTATACGAATTTTTTTTACGAAGTATGTATTTGTATATTAAATTAATGGTACTGTAGTTACTGGGAAATAAATATTATTCTATAAGAAAAGTGTCAGGTGACCACGTATAACATTTTAGTTTCTTAATGTAAATAAGATTTTTAATATAGTTGTTGTATTTTTAATTGCTGAATGCGAAAAAAATGTTTAAAAAGTACGAGGCGCACGTTTTATTAGTCAAAAATATTGGTTAATGTGCCCCTGGGACGCCAGTGGATGCACTTCATGAACAAAACTGATAAATTAAGCATCAAGTATTCTTTATAAGATCATTAAGTTGAATGCTGTCACCGCTAAACTGAATACCCTATATATCTCAAAATAATTCCCCTTAATTAATATTTTATTGAAAGCTGTGGTCCTTCTTGATTCATGCTGTATATTTTGCGTTATGCTAGTGAAACTTTTTATCACTTACAATTCAGTAGAAGCAGGGCAATTTTCTAAACAATTATCGTGTAATTTATGTAATTACTGCCACAGGCAATTGAGCATGGATTGTGCAGATCCTTTTTTCAAGGCACACTGAATTTAAGTTCAGACAAATTGTTACACGTGTCCTGAATCAACTAAATAACATTTAGTTGCGTTACGTCATAAAAAGTTAGAACGCATACAGCATTATGAATCTCTTGTATCCTTGTATCAAAAGTAGAATCAGTATATATTATAACAATATTATATTATTATTGCCAATCTCTTACAAAAATAGTAATTCATTGTTGTTTCTTGTTGTTGGTCTCATAATTACACAGGAAATACTCTGCCACAAGTTAATCCTTCAAAAATAAATAATATATTTTTCATATATATAAATATCTTCGTTTGGGAGGATTATTAATGAGTTGAGAATTTTTACATAAGAGCTATATTGAGCATCTGTATATTTATACAGATTTTGATCAAAGTGATAAGCATATTCATGGGTGATAAGATTATGTAATCATAACCAGATATAATCAAAATAACTTCTTGCAATTAAATGACACCATTAGATTAATGTATCAAAAGACCTTCGTATAAATAGGCCTTAAATATACAGGGTGATTCAAGGTGGATAGATTATTACGAGTAGAAGTACAGGAAGAACGGGTCAACCAATCTTTTGAAAATTTGGTTACCAAGGTAACCAGAGATGCCCTATCGGTCTAGATGCCTAATGGGCATCGTGAATGTTAGTAGTTATTATAGAATTCCCTTATTATTGCAGGTATATCCATCAAATTCTATATTAACGTGTTTGAAAGATAACGCAGTATCAAAAATTTAAACCATATACAGTGTGTTCCATTTAAAAAGCTATAAGTATGATTTACCGCAGTCTTTCAGAGCACCCTATACAAAGTTCAAAATCGTCATAAAATAATTTAAGTTAGTTTCCATAACACATTACAATTTTTTTCTAAAATGAAGAAAAGTTAAAGGGTGACATTAATAGCCGATGGCCCAGTATATTTGTCCTTATGAAAACCAAGCGTCGTAATAATTGACAGAATATTCCTGTTGTTATTTTCTTAGCTCTACTTAAATTAAAAGCTTTTTTTATATAAAGTTTTAATCCACAAACGACTCTTTTGAAAATATTATGTTCTTACATATCGTTGAGTGGCAAAAAATATAAACTCAAGGCTATATATGATACCACTTAGTATTAAATTTTCTTCTACTTTAACCATTTCAAGCATAAATAAAATTATATTGAAACAATTCTTATCTAACTACGTTATAAAAGTCTCCATCATAATAAAGGCCATGTTTAAATGATTGAAGTTGGCAGTTATTTTTAAGATTACTACTTATATTGCATGCGTGGTACACCAACAAACTTGAATTATGTAATAAGTTATAATATAACTTACCTACAATTTTATATAAAAAACACTACCTATTTCTGATATCAAAATATGCAATTGTAATATTCCTGGTCACTTCTTGTCCATCTGTTAGATAGATTTTTCTAAATATGAATTCTTAATGCCAGTCAAATAATTATTTACAACTCAAACCCGGCTTGTAGCACACAGAACTCGTTCCGCGTCTAGCAAATACATAATTATTCTCTTTCTATAACCATCATATTTTTTAAGGTCACATCATATACGAGCGACTGCGAGAAAAACATTACAGTCTGTTAATTATGCGCAAAGAGCGTGCTGAGCATTCCTTTACTGTTTTCCATAAAGTCATTAAATTTTAAATACTACTATTTGCAATATTACAATATAGAGGGTTTAATCTTGTTATATTGTTCAATGTTGCAACCGCCCTTCAATTGGTACTTTTAGCCTCATTACGCTTACCTTAAAAATATTTGTTACAGGCTCCTTTATAATAAACTACCAATCCAAAAATACTTTTTATTTATTTATTTAGTTAACGAAAACACAAAATTCAGTTTGCTTCAATTAAAAATAAGACTTGTAATTCTAATATGTACAAGTTCAGTTTCTAGATTAATGATTTTCATATTGTTGTATTTTATATTGGACATACGAGGTATCTTAATACCAATCAACACTTATGTGAAGCAATACTTGTTTCACAAAAATTCTACCTCCACTACTAATTATAGGGATAGTTGAAAATATGACATAAATAATAGAGAAAATTCGGATCTGTCAAATTAGGCAAAACAGCTGCAGGTTGCGATACAATGGTCCAGTAGTTTCAGACAATTAGTAAACCTTCTGTACCAACATTATTAATGTTCGGAGAATTAAAGAGTGGAAGTTATCATTGAATAGAAATTGGAAAGCTACTAACTGAGCAAAATCCTCAAATCAAAACGCAGCTTAACCGCACTCCAGTAACAAATATTTAATAAATCTGTTCAATGGGGTTGTCCTGATACATTGCAAACAAATTACACTATACATATACATATTAATCCGGAATCTTACGATACATAGCTGGGCAAGTATCTCTATCACCTGTTAGCAAAATGGCAATCGTGTGGATTGTGGTTCATTTATTATGAACGTATGGGAACAATCAATTAGTTTGTCGAATCCCAAGCTCTCTTTTTATATGAACCCGAACAAACCGCGCAACATGTGATTTCAACTTCAATATAGAAACAAAACACTTCAGAAACTATCGCAATACAAATCTTTTATGCAAATATAAATAATTATCTACAATAACATAATTTGTTAGTTTTACTTACCGTTCGTGTTGCAGCCACTGCACAAAGTTAGAAATGCTATCGAATCCGTTATTCACAAAGGTCAGACATAATTTCTGTTTAAAAGAACTTAAAAATGATGTGATAAGAATATTTGTAAATAAATTCGTAGAAATAATATTTTTAATTATTTCTGATTTACTCTAACATAAACAAGTATTCATTTTGTTAAAAAAATACATTGCTATTAGACCAGGCAAATCTTACTTTTTCAATGAAGTATAAGGGGACATTTATTTTCCAATGGGAATCGATAGGTTTTATGTTCAGGAACAAATATATAAAAATCCCAAAAAATCCGTTGTGAGCTAAAAATGTTATCTTGAAAAAACATGGCCGCCCCTTCAAATTTTTGAAAATGAAATATCTTTTTATCCCTTGGAGCAATTTTAAATTTTTTTTTTTATTTTTACAGGATTTTAAGCTTAAAAATTAGAAAAAAATTATATTTTAATTTAGATATAACCAAGAATATAAATTTCCTAACAAAAGAATGAAAAAGGAAACGATTTTTTACTATAAACTAACTTTATATTCTAGTTAACTACAAAACCTCAGTCATTTAAAAGATCATATATCACATATACATTTTTTTTGGCAGCCATTTCTACATTTACAGTCACGATATACAGACAGAAGATAGAATGTTGTGCGAAGTGGGCGATCCTTAACATGACTCAGAAAGTGCTTTTCGTTATGGGGATACGCATTTTGTGCGTTTTTTTTTCGACTTTAACGTGATTATTTTTACAGTTACAAAAAAAATATTAAACAAAAGATGTTTGTTATGGTTCGTTTTATAACTTAAAAATATAAAATGTCTCAATTTCGTGAAGCTGAGCTGTTAAACATTCTCACTGTGAAATTTGTTCCTCTAAGGTTTACGCCACGAATTTCGGGAGAACTGAACAATATAGAGTAAAATTGTACATACACTATTTTGTAGAGCATAAAATATACTACAAGAAAGACTATGGGAGGGTATTATATGCACAAATATAAATACAACACAAGTTTTAAAAATGTGGGGTTTTATTAATACAGTCAAAATTTTATTCTTTTTTTTTTCTTAACCAGTTTAATTTATTTACTTTTTATATATCAATACCTAATGCTTGCATAAAATCAAACAATCTCCAAGTAAAAAGTATCCTTATCTAACCAAAACCTTACGTTTAAAGGATTGGAAAGTTAAAGACCATATATATCAAATATTATGCCAAAATGATGGCTTACCCAAATTCTAAAAAATATTTACATGCTAGTTTATTATTGTTCATAGCATTCGGACTTTTCTATTTAAAATACCTCATAATCTTAAATTTACCAATATTTAATTTTAAATAATTTAAATTAGACAAGTTCACCAATTTATTTATTTATTAATATTTTCCTGGATTGTTACACCGTTCTTGATGGTATTTACAAAACACGCAATTTAAAGTATACAATATACATGAAAATACAACACATAATTAGAAAGTATAATGATCCAATTCCAGTCCTTTAAACTTAAGGTTTTGGTTAGATAAGGATACTTTTTATTTAGAGATTGTTCGATTTTATGCAAGCATTAGGTATTGATATATAAAAAGTAAATAAATTAAACTGGTTAAGAAAAAAAAAGAATACAATTTTGACTGCATTAATAAAACCCTACATTTTTAAACCCTGTGTTGTATTTATTTTTGTGCATATAATACCTTTATCCTGGGTTAGGAAATTTCCCATCCATTGCTGTATTTGAAGATAGGTCCTGAAAATATAAAAAAAAATATTTGCTATTAATGTAATCACCATTTGAAACTACCTTAAAATATGTTGCTTCAGTGCACCTTTCGTTGGGGGAAGAACGTCCAAATCAAAAGATTTTTCGAGCGTCCGCTTAGCTATACCAATGTTGTAAAGCCTATATCGTTCTTCTATAATATCTCGGGATCAGTCTAATCCGTACATAAAGGAGACAAATTTATAACCAACGTTTAGTAGTTCATCTAGATCCGCATTCTTATCACTGAAGACTAGCAGTCTGTCTTACATGAATGTATGCTTTTTAAACACCTTAAAAATAACGCGAGCGGCCATGTTTTTTTAAATGCTGACTTTAGCTCACTTCTCATTTTTTGGGATTTTTAGATTTGCATTCTATGATAAGAGAGCTATCGTTTTCAACAAAAAAAATAATGTCCGCAAAAACTTCACACGTAACGTATATTTCTTTAAAATTTGCCTGGTGTATATATAGTGAGATCTGTGTAGTGAGAAACATTTTTGAAAAATAGGTTTACTTTATTTTTTCATTTTTAGGGAAAAACATTATTAATATTAAATGTACTATACAGGGTCTTTAAAAAAGACACGGCAATATTTAAGGGGGTGAGTGCCCAAGTCATTTTATAAAAAAAGTTCCTATAAACATAGGTCCGGAAACGCTTTGTTACCGATCTACAGGATGTTGAAGTTTAATTTAAAATACCGTAAAAATTAGATTTTCCAAAACCGCTTGAGATATTATTATGTAATTTTTGGCGCGCCAATAGCTTTGACGCATACTTTGCAATACAAAACGATTTTTTAGTCTTACCAGTGGCGCGCGTATTGGTACGTCACTGGCTATTTTTAAAGGAAAAAATAGGACGTCGCTGGCTTTTCTATAAATAAAAATTACTTTTGGATTTCTTGTTCAATTATGAAGAAAAAGGCTCTCTTCAGATTTTATCGTACGACTCACCGTTTTTGAGTAAAAAAATAAAAACCATTTTAGTCCGCGCCTAAAACTAATGCTGTTTTAATTCAGAAATTCAAATTATTGTTTGTTGTTTATAGAAATTATAAGGGGCTGATTTGGTCCTAACTAGAATAAAATTATTAAGTCGGGGGGGGGGGGGAGGGGGCATTTTAACTAAATTTATTGGTAAAAGAATGTACGCCACTGACTTTAATTAAATTTCAATATTTTTTATAAAATGACCTGGGCAATCAGCCCCTTAAATATGGCCGTGTCTTTTTTAAACACCCTGTATACTAAATAAATATATAAAAATATAAATATATCAAATAATTCCGACTTTCGATGACTGTAATTACTCACCTACAAATTTTATTTCTTCAAATATAATAAAAATTTTAAGAATCAGAATTTGAATTAAACGACACACATTTTAAATTACAAATATCATACTATAGGGAAATGTACTAATTTCGAAAAAAGTAAATTCATTCAGATTTGGAGCTACATTTTCTGGATATGCATAGATCAGGTACAAAGTGTTTGAATGAAGTTCAAATTACATCATTAATACCTTTTTGTTATTAGAGAAACCTTTTACGTGTGAATTTATGTCACAATGCTGTACATGTAAACCAAAACTTCTGTGCATTTTTATAATAAATAAATACTCACTTCTAAAGGAAGCAGAGTGACACGAGACGAGACAGAAGTCTCATCTCGTCTAGTCACCTCGACTAGTCTTCTTTAACCACTAACTGATGTGATTTTTTCGTATTTTTGGCTTTTCATAATTACCTTTTTTCAGAATTGGTTTCCGCATAGAATGGCTGAATTTCCCTTCTCTAAACAAAGTTAGGTAAGTTGTCAAGTTACCATATTTACTTGATTTTCTATTATTCATTAGTAAATAAAATATTAATTTTAACGATTGTTATTTTATCAATTATTTTGCTTTAAACTTTTTATTGGAAGGAACCTATTACTACCTATAAATTCTAGCTCTACAATCAAGAGGTATAAGAGGTAAAAGAAGTTGTTATCACAAATTGCCTATGTAAATATACAGTAAAATGAGAACCTATAAAGTTGTTAAATTTAATGGTATTTCTCTCTGTTATTGACAGTAATGTGTTAATATCAATGATAATATCATCAGTTCCACGCAATATTTAATTTTCCTTCATTTAAATATTTCTTTCAATAAGTAATAAAACTTTTTTTTTAAGAATATCTAATGGTTCCTGCTTATATTATTAAATGTATAAGCTTTGATGCAAGGTAAAAGCTTTGAGCTTTTCCGTAAGTTAAAGTAAATGACGATTTGATAATTCAAATAAGCAATACGTTTAGCGTTATTCTTTATTTTTGCAATAACATTAGCACAATACTTACTCATACAGTAATTTAAAGGGGCACAGATTTCCTAAATGTATTACCAATTAATGGACCAGCCTTTAAACCTTTCTTTTGGTAGTAACGAGTAGAGATTAGTTAAGTAGTTGTACAATGACCTTGTAATGGTGTGGTTATTCGGATGGGGTTTATTGAATATTCGACAAATCCTTGGACGTACTTGTGCAACATTCTCAGAAAATGTTTTTTACTTTATACATATCATGAGTCTGTTATTAAATAAATACAAAGAATAACGGAAAATAACATGCTTATTTGTTTGTTATCAAAAACGTCATTTAGTTTCACTTGAAAATGAATGTCACGGCAAAGGTCAATGCTGACTTACAACACATTGATTGACTGTTGTGATAATCAATGTATGCTTGATAGAAAAGCCAAAACTACTGAAAATCATAAAAATAAAATATATATGGACATATTAAAAAGGTAAAAGTTAAGTAAAATACAGGGTATCCAATTTGAAATAAGGAAGTTAGAAACAGTTTCTGGTATAGAAGGAAATGCAGTAGAGCTAAAAATATTTTCATTGAATTCAGTGTTTTATAAAAACCTCGATGTACAAATTTTCTTGAATAATCTGAAAATAGTTTCTTAAATTATGTTTTCTATGTATAATATGCTTTATTGCTTCCATATGTGGACTTCAGTATAATAGTCTATTAATTATATATCAATATAGTCTATATAATAATATTAAGTCTATATCAATGTAGGCTTTTGTGTAATATACATATATATTATGAACTAGGAAAAACAC
This sequence comes from Pogonocherus hispidulus, assembly GCA_963924545.1. Classification (NCBI taxonomy): domain Eukaryota; kingdom Metazoa; phylum Arthropoda; class Insecta; order Coleoptera; family Cerambycidae; genus Pogonocherus; species Pogonocherus hispidulus. The sequence goes on from OZ004696.1 coordinate 21,381,834, forward strand.
AATATGAACTTTTAATAGATAATAGATATAGGTAACAGAACTTTCTCATGAAGAACTTACAGAAGAACTTAAATTATATTTTGTATGCTTTTGAGATAACCCCGATTTCATAATAAATTAATATTAAATAAATATCGTATTGGTTATTTATCCAAGAATAAAACCAATACAAATAATATATGAACTAAAGACTTATTAATGCAAGTAACTTACTTGAGCCATAATCCTCGGGATACCACAAAATAATGTATAATTCTCACCAGTAAACTAATATTAACACAAAGCTTCAGACATCGTTAACTGTGACTCCGCCTATCATATTTCCGTAAGAACTTATCAGTTATATTTTATTATGTTATGTTATTATAAACACTCGATAGACAGTGTCCTATATCCAACGGGAGACCTATATCTTGAGATGTAAATACTTCAATGTAGGTATATGACAAAACACTTACTAGGGGAAGTTTACTTTTTGCTCCTCTTATAGTACTCGTATTATGTATTTCATTTCACTGTCAGATCTTCTTTCTCTACCTTAATTTCCAAAGGTTGAAGTTTGTAGCCCCATTTTCCATTTATTATGTTTGAATAATCCAGAAGGTCGCTAGGTATATTATTATTTAGACAGATTATCGGTCTGTAGTCGCTTGGGCTAGACAAATCTCCGCTGCTTGAGATTAGCACTGCCTGCCTCTTGCTAAACTGAAAAGGAAATTGCTACTCCGCATTTGGCTTGGCATAAAAAATTATGACTAAATGGTGCTGGTTATTAGAAAATTGTTTCCGCCAAAGTTAGTTATTCCATACGGGCTTGGAGCTGTAACATGCTTAGAGCCTTCAAGAGCTCTTCGAACCTCTTCATAGTTCAGAACCTCTTCATCAGTTGGCTCATATCTTCTGGTTGCAGTAGCCTTTGACTGAATGTGCGTCAAAATGTGTCAAGGCTGATATTTATCTATTAAATGAAAGCTTCTGCTCATAAAGTTTTTTCCAGGCATTTTTCTATTTGATCAACGGTCGGTGGATTCTCTGGACGCTGAGGTTTTCTGAATATCTGAGAAGATTTTTGGAGGAAGAGCTTATTCTCTTCCAATCTTCTCGCTGTTACCGCTAGCGACTGTTTGACTATCACTAGCATTCGTATCCTGTACAAGCAGTGCTTTTTGGCAGTTTGTAGCACTGTCCAATTGAGTGAGTGATATGTATATGCTTCAACGAACTGGCTTTTCGCTGTGTTTTGAACGTAATTGCCTCGGTGTGCTATCCATCACACATTAGATACGGTATGCGTATTGTCTAGTCAATCTAACATTAAAATGGAAGCTTTCTCCTCCCAAGTGGGATAATGCTGCTGATCGATTTAGAAATTAGTAGGGTATCAAAAAATTTAAGTCACACTCCCTTCATCTTTCAAGCAGAAATCCATATATAGGCATTTGTGCTCGATAATACATTATAAAATGACATAAGGGGTGCTAAAAGATTTTTTCGGTTTTTTCTCTATAGACTCTCTAGGCACGAAAGCGAGTGGAATGGAGATTTTAGTCATTTAACAAAAAATGTTGCATGAGCACTTGATTATAAGATTCTGAAATAAGATTCATCTTTTTTACTCTTAACTAATATTAAAAATATACTATAATAATAGTATACCGCTTCATACAAATCTCAGGCTTTTAAGCTAATCCTCCTGATTAGAATAAGGGATAAAATATCAATATTAATGATTATAACTTATTTTTTATTGTAACGAAGAAAAATCGAAATTATATATAATTTAGTCAACTTCCACTAGTAATAATAATTATATATCTTCGTTCGATACCTAATAATTACAATAATTTTATTGAAACGTAACTTTCTTTTAAGATGTTTGCAACAAACAGAACATTTTTCAAGTCAATGGAAATTTTCCCTATGGTATAGCGAGATAGTATACTTTAAGAAAATATATTGACTTTTCAATTATTTTTTAAAATCTAATTTGTTTTTTCTTTTGCAATTTAACGGAGGCCAAAATGGCTGATGAGGAATTTATAATAAAGATAAATGAACTCGGGTGCCACATCAAAAATAATCTAATAAACTTTATGTACAGACACCTGCAACATTTCATCTGTTTTAATATGATTATTTAAAAGAAATTTAAAAGAAACCCATTTGAATATCACTGCACGTATAACGGGTAATTTATAAGCGCTCAGCTAATCTAGGAAGGGTTTAATAATACAATTTAAAGAAAAGAACTTTATTACAAAAAATTCTGTTTCGCGCTTCTCCAGCTACGGCAACAAACAAGTCAGATTATTAAGCAATTAATTCCAATTTACTGTGCGCATAATGGCATAACCCACAATAAATTTAAATAAACATCTCGCCCACTTAAATTTCCTTGGTTCAGCTGGGATATTCATCATAATGGTTTACTAATTCCCTCTTCACTGCCATTAACGTTTAATTCATCAAAATCAGAGTCTAGCACCGGCCTCCTAAATGCTTTCCTGAAAGCAGTCTTAAACTGCTTATTCGATCTCCATAACTTATAGACGATAACTAGCGAACAGCAGTAAGCCAAATATTCAGGCAGAAAAGCTATATACCATAAAACATGTTCCACTTTATCTGCATTCTTAAATATAATCAATAAATCATAAAAAACGATAAGTGGCATCCACATCAATAATATAATAACAGAAATTGTTAAAGCATAGGCTTTATGCGGTGTTGATAACTTTAAATTTTTCTCCTTTTGTTTTTCCTTGTGGGTCATATATAAAACACAAATTAATACAATTAAAAAGTAAGTTGATAAGAAATAAAAGTTAAAATTATTGGTGAAGCCTTTTTTTAGGCATATACTAGCTGCTGTTAAGTAAATAAGGAAATGTCCGAAATAAAAAAACGAAAACACGTAAGGATATTGCTTATTATAATTTGAAAACCAACTGGGTCTGATTTTGTCCAGAAAGGAGTCTATTCCAAATCCTCCAATAAAAGTAAGAGCTAAACCCATTGCAAAATTCTCAACTCGGATCCATACGCAGTACCAGTGAATTTCCAACCATCCTTCATAAAATATATCTAATATTATGTAGAATAGAGGAGTTGATATGATGTATATCATGTGGAAAATGGCAAAATTTATCATGTAAAAATTGGTTCTGGTCTTAAGTCTCTTGTACTTTAATATGATGGCAATTAGGAGTATGTCTGCTGCTATAGCTACAGCGCATAAAGGAAAGCTTACATAGTCGGTGGCAGTAGAAAGATACTCTAGTGCGCTCTTGCTTGTAGAGTTCGGTTTTAGAACGTGCGGATCGTCGTCCCATGGTGATTCTCCTGATACCATATTGGTGACTAAAACAAAAAATGACATTATATGTTCTGAGAGGCATATTTGAATCAAACACAAAAAGCGACTCAATTTTCCAGCAAACAAGACCACATCGTTTTTCGCGTTTCGTGCATTTTCATGCTAACATGAATTTTCTTTGTTGATGATTTTCTTGTTCGCTACTAACATTACGTAACGGTTGTATAGCAGAACTAATTGCCAGACTTGTAAATTTTTCTTCAATAGAAGGATAATTTCCAGCTATTTTAAAACTGTCCCTGGTTGTACCAATTCACATAAAAGGTGATTGTGATAAAATTTCAAATTACCAAAGTATTTCATTGTTAGTATTTTCAAGACATACGTAATTGCATTTGTAGTGAATCTTAAATTCTTCTTGAATAAACATATAAAATTAAGTAACAATCAATTTGGATTTCGACAGGCCTATCTTCTTTACTCATTCTTGACACTGTATTTATAAATCTTAAAAAATTAGAGCAGGTACTATTAGGAAGTGATATATCGTTCATGAATGGATACGTTCTTATTTATGTGGCTATTTTCAGGGGGTTGTTATTAGAGGAAATATTGACCGGAAATAGTTCCTACGGGTGTTCCTCAAGGAAGTATCCTGGTTTCATTATTATTTATAATTTTTAAAAATTATTTAAATAACCATTTTTATTCTGGGTTCTTATCACAGCTGATAACAGCGATTGCTATTATTACTATTCAAACTGAAAATATAACTCAATTGTCTATTAAGAGAGTCTGTTATTGTGTGAAAAAAAAATATTCCTGAATAGTTTCAAAAAATAAATTACCACATTTTCCATTTTTGAGCCTCACTTTATTTTATTACTTCATATGGCTTATTAAGGAAGGTTATTACATATGTTGGTATTACAAATTACAATCCTTTGTAGTAAACTGGCCAAACAAAATTATATGGGCTGATTCAAATTCTGGTCTATGCATCAGGGGCCCAAAATAATGGCTGAAAAATATCAAGACTTACTTGATTGGTTTTTGAAATATTTGGAAAAATTGAAATTTTGGAAATTCCTTTTTATTTTATATCAACTTTGTTAAATAAGTGCCTGGAAGTTTTATTACATTTTTTTTAAATCTCTGTGTCTCTTAACAGTATGCTACCATTGCCCAAATCAATTTTCAGACGTTTTGTCCCGAAAAATGCACCTTCAATATTTCAATTAAAGAAAAGAAATAATTTTCATACTACATTTTTATAACAAATTAAAAATGTATTTTAAATTCAGCACAACTTAATTTAATTAAGTAAATAACAATAAAAACATAACAAAAAACTTATAATAGATGTTCAAATTGGTGCCCCTGTTCGATACATTTGTTAATTATTTTATTAATATTATTAATAGAGGGCTTAAGATCCCTTTGCTAAACCGAAGCTAAAGCATTGAGAAAAAGCATTGTTTAAGTTTTTGAGAAGTACTCTGAAAGAATTCTTGGACGATATACCCTTAGCGGAGCGTAACAGAGTATGGCTCCAAGATGACAGAGCACAAAAGAGGTAACTGAATACTTAAATGCGGATTTTTTGAGGCAATAGATCGGAAATTTCACATTACCGAAGCCTCTTTATCTATAATTTTTTATAACACCCCATAAGAAATAATCTCATACTGTAAGGTCAGGAGACCTTGGTGGCCACCTTACAGGACCTTTATTTCTGATCCTTCGCCTCGGATACTTCCCTTGAATTATGAGTGGGTGCTCCACTAAAACAAGCTCCGGATAGACAGAAGGACCTTAAGCTCTCTATTAATAATATTAATAAAATAACTAATAACTGTATCGAAATTACTTAATTTATCAAAATAACTTGGATTAAATTTTGCTTAATATGCGTTTGTAATTTGCTATAGAAATGTAGCATGAAAATTATTTGTTTTTGTGTTTTTTGTGTTCTTGATAATCTTTTGGACCTTTCTGGGCAATACGGCACACTAAACGAAAGAAAACCACGAAAAACGAGTCTGAATTAAAAAAAAAATGTATTGAAATGGAAATATTCAAGGTGGATCTTTGGAAAACGTCTGAATTTGTTTTGGGCGATGGCAGCATAGTATCAGGAGACAGAGATTTCAAAAATTGTAATAAAACTACCAGGGCCGTATTTAAAAAAAATTAATTGAAGACAACCCTGGAAAGACAAAACGTTTTATGAAAAAAATTAGTATGCCATTCGATAGAGCAGAAAAGTTTCTGTGAATAAGTGTTGTTCTTTTTTCAATATCTACTCAAATAAAGTCGGAATAAAATAAAAACGAATTTCCAAAATTTCAATGTTTTTCAAATATTTCAAAAACCAGTCAAGTTAGCGTTGACATTTTTCAGCCATTATATTGGGTCCACTGCTTGCGCAAATTTGCCCCCATTTAACTGATATCGTATATCTCTTACCATTTCCGAGATCCTCATGCATATACCCGAATTTTAGCAAGCATGTTAGCCTAAATGTATTAAAAATGTAGTATCATCAAATATAAAAGTATATCCAATCCTAAATTATACAATAATTTGTTGGGGTAATTGTCAGTTTACAGATGGCACAAAAAATAATTATACTCATTATGTTATTTGATTTATGTTGTAAACTGTTTAATCTAATTTTTAACTAACTTTTTAAATTTAACAAACCGAATTTTGACCGTCACGTTTATATACATTTTAGCTTGTGTAACATATATTAATGTTCACCCTGTTGAACTTTCACATTCTATTGACGGAGAAATCAGATATAATTTCAGGAACCAGAGTAATGTCCTGTGTAACGTCTTCCACAACACCATGCACTTGACAAAATCATCATATAGGCCATTTAAAATGGCTAAAGATATTTATCTATACCATGTAATAGTAAATAAATCGATAATATTAGTCTTTTGAAGAATAATGTCAAAAAAGATGCTTCTTCCATATTTACTTTACAGAAATATTTCAGCTGTAATCTTTATTATGTGACTATTTTTATATTGTTATGTTATGTTATGTTAATTTATATGGCACGTAGGTGTGCATAATTATCATTGAAATTTCTAATTCTAATGTGTTTTCGTATTTTGTATAACTACATTTCTTCGTTGACATTCTCCATGCATTCTAACATGTCAAAAAATTTATTTATTAATATGTGGTATTATTATTACTATTATTGTTATCGTTATTATTATTACTATTATTTTTTAACATAGTTAGCAACATATGCAGATTAACACTGGGTTTTGAAAATGCAAAGTCCTGACATTTTATATCATAATGACTTAATTTTTCATTTTTTACTTATTTTTCATTTCTGCCTGTTTTTTTATTTACAAAATAATAAAATAAACTTATTAGTCGTCCCTGCGGGGTAGGTAATTAAATACAAGTAGAATAAATAACTAGAGTCACAATCGGCCTATAACGTTCTCAACTTCCAACCTTCACTTTCACTGCTTTATAGAGAGAACTACAAGCTCTCCATACATTAAACAAATATACAGTCTGTTCCAAAATGATGGAACAAATCTCCTATTTTTTTTCTAGTTGAGATTTAAAAAATCGCTGAAACAGGTCAATTAGTACACAGAAATTGCTACTTTTCTGCAAAATTTCTTATGGTTTACACCTTGATTTTTTAGATAACCCCACAAAGAAAGGTTTAAAGTAAATACGGTACGAAAAAGATTAATACATCCAACTTTTTTTAAAGCTCAACTAGAAAAAAAATATGAATTTTGTTCCATCATTTTGGGACACACTGTATAATTGATTTCAATAGTTAGATTAATTACTACTATCAAATTCTATTCATTTTAAAATTCAATGTATTAATTGCAGAAGTAGATAGTAAATATTTTTTATACGTACCCAAAATTACACAAACCACTAAGACATCCTATGAGTAACTGTCAACTGCCTTAAATGTGTTATGGCCCTATTTACTAATTTAATGAATGGTATAAAACCTACACAAATGCAATTTACAAACAGAAAACATATCTCAAGAGTTGTGTCAAATTATATCAGTCATCTACCGTTATATAACATTTTCTTTATTAAGTGACTGCGTAAATTTATTTAGCGATATATTCAGGTACTCAGAATGTACCTATAGGGTCTTTCTAAGTAATCTGAAAGACGAAAGGGGACATTTCTTCAAGTGATTTAATATAAGAAACACAGTTTTTTTCAAGAGTTTTTTTCAGAAATATATTAGTAGTGACTAACTATACGCACACCCCTGATAGTCTGAAAAAAATAGTAATAACCATCTAACAAGATGGTTAACTTACTACAACTAAGAAGCCGATTTTAAACTAGTTCAGAGATTTTCTAAAAGAATTATAACTGTATAGGTCTGAATCAGAAACTATGCTATTCAAAAAATAGGTCTACTACCCTTTTCTTCATGAAATCGCTTGAGGAAGCATTTCCTTCAGTATTTCAGGATACCTAGGATCTATATATATTCACTAAATATGCAAAGCTAATCCTATATAGAATCTTCATTATTAGTATTTTCAGAAGCACCAGAGCAGGATTTTTTTCAAGCAGAACTAATATTCAGCCGGGCAACATTCCAAAATAAATGTACTTGTTTTCAATTATTTGAATTTCGTCAGAAAACACATTTTATAATTGTGCCACAGGAAAAAGAAAACAAATATATTGGATATTGGAAAAGTTGTTGGCTGTTAAAATAGAATTTATTTTTTTAATTAAAACCAAAAAAGAGGACTTTCAGCCATATATCTTTTCAAGGTTACCTAACAGCTAAAAATAATGGTTTTACATAAGTATTAAATCAGATCAGTGACAGAATAAATATCCAACCTATTTTAATTTTATTGTATGGGTCGGTTTTACTTTGTTTTTCATCTTTTTTAGTTAATGCAATATGAAAAACATGATTTTTATGCAGGATGGAGCACCCCAGCATATTTACCCATCAGTTAAAGAATTTGTAACTGATTTTTGTAACTGATTTTGTAAATTCATGGCCTCCAAGATCGCCTGCTCTTAACCCAGCGGATTACTGGCTGTGGGGTTATTTAAAATATTTGGTGTTTATAACACGACCAACAACGCTGGAAAATTTAAAAGAGTCTATTAGAGAACAAATTGCTGCAATTCAATCAGAAATGCTGAATAATTATTTGGAGGAACGGTTGCTGATTGTACAGCAGCAAAATGGACGACATATCGAAAATTTGCGTTAACCACTATTGGACATAAGAAATCCCATTGTTTAAGCAATCGAATTTCTTTCACATTCTGTTATTAACTTAATTTATTAAAAATACCTTGTACATTAGTAGCATGCGAGATAAAAATTAATAGCTACCAGTCAGAAAGAGTCTGATATTTGATACCTAAACAGTTCTTTTAGGTACTTTTAGGTGGATAATTTACAGATTAGTGTCACAAACGCTTTTTAAATATTGAATTATCTACAAAAGAATAGATGATATGAGACATTCTCCTCTGGTGGATGATGTTTCTTGTATCATCTCAACATAGCACAAATGCGTGAACTGTTGATGTTATATTCGCCTCTCGTTCTGAGATCTAACTACTCGTCTCAATTAAAATTTTTCGTTTCGTGTGGCATTACTACTTTCAGGTAATTTAGTTAAATAAGTTAAACAAATATCTTTGAAAATATAAATCAAAATATTTACGTACACATTTCTACGAAACATTGACTAATTCTCTTTTTGAAATTACAACTACGACGTACCTACACTATAAAAGAAAATATTATACTATAGATTAAAAACTATAAATGTTGGACTAGTTAAAATGAAGTTGAGAAAAACATACTTATTATGCGAGTAGGTACTTAAAATTTTTTTGTTGTTTCAAAGTATTTTCATAATAAAGTGGATACTGGAAGCGGATGGTTCTATATTACACATCGTGAAAATAATTGTTTTGAAAGAAAAACACAGTTCTCATTTAGATGTTTCAAGAAATATATAGAAAACACTCTATGCTCTATTTGGCTTATTAGACCTTTCTCAATAGAGTAGAGTCTCATTAGAGTAATTAACATTTACTGTATTGAGAAAAACCTAACAAGCCGAAATACTAGTATATAGTGTTTTCTATATATTTCTTGAAACATCTAAATGAAAACTGTGTTTTTTTCAAAACAATATTTTCATAAAGACTTCAGACATACACGGAGCTTTTTGATATCCAGTACCAATACCTAAACTAATCTAAATGCTAGGAAATGAAAACCATCTATAAATGTTGCACTAGTTAAGATGAAGTTGAGCAAAACATACTTATTATGCGAGTACTTAAAATTTTTGAGTTGTTTCAAAGTATTTTCATAATAAAGTGGATACTGGAAGCGGGTGGTTCTATATTAATAATCGTGAAAATAATTGTTTTGAAAGAAAAACACAGTTCTCATTTAGATGTTTCAAGAAATATATAGAAAACACTCTATGCTCTATTTGGCTTATTAGACCTTTCTCAATAGAGTAAGAGTCTCATTAGAGTAATAAACATTTACTGTATTGAGAAAACCTAACAAGCCGAAATACTAGTATATAGTGTTTTCTATATATTTCTTGAAACATCTAAATGAAAACTGTGTTTTTTTCAAAACAATATTTTCAGGACTTCAGATACCTATACACGGAGCTTTTTGATATCCAGTACCAATACCTAAACTAATCTAAATGCTAGGAAATGAGGATTTCATGTTAACGAAAATAAAATATAAATATCAGTACAAAATAAATATTTATTAAATAGTAAAGTAACAAGAGTTAACAAATATATTCACATACATTTCTCAATTTTTACCGAATATTTCTTCTCCTAGTCGCTTATTTTAAAATTTACTGATATTTACTGATATCGTTTGTAATAATTATTACACAAGGTTTTTATAACAAAGCCTTTTGTACAGTGAATTCGAATCATCGTTAGTACTTAAATTCTGAACATAAAAGGGTGATTTTTTTTCTAATCATGACTAGATTCAAGTGTATATTGTGAGAAAGAAAGCGATTAAAATAATCTGGTAATTCAGCAATGTCATTTCTAGGCATTTTTTAGTCAACCAGACGTTATTTTAAACACATACAGGGTGTCCACCTAGTGCGCGTAAGTCCAATATCTGGGTTAATAAAAGAGATAACTTAATTTTTTTTTCTACAGGGTTGTCTAATATCCCGAGCTGCACAAAATGAAAATATATTTACATATTCAGGGTGTTCAGTTTTCCCTGGACAGGTACCAACTTCGTTTTTCTAAATGGAAATATATATTTTTTATTGCTTTTTCGAACTAAACCCTTGATTTTAGTAGGACTTTCATCGGCCTTCCCTATACCTAACTTAAACTGTTAAATATTGACGGGTGAATATTGACATTTTTGCAACTTTGACACCCTGTAAAATCTAAACGGTTTGAGATCAAGCAAAACGGTTTGCACATTCCTATCTTAACTTTTTATAAGCTATCGTTTGATACTAATTTCAAATGTATCCAGGAATTAAAAATTTTCCGAAAATTTTGAAAATTTTTAATTCTTGGATAAATTTGAAATTAGTATCAAACGATAGCTTATAAAAAGTTAAGATAGGAATGTGCAAACCGTTTTGCTTGATCTCAAACCGTTTAGATTTTACAGGGTGTCAAAGTTGCAAAAATGTCAATATTCATCCGTCAATATTTCAAAAACAGTTTAAGTTAGGTATAGGGAAGGCTGATGAAAGTCCTACTAAAATCAAGGGTTTAGTTCGAAAAAGCAATAAAAAATATATATTTCCATTTAGAAAAACGAAGTTGGTACCTGTCCAGGAAAAACTGAACACCCTGAATATGTAAATATATTTTCATTTTGTGCAGATCGGGATATTAGACAACCCTGTAGAAAAAAAAATTAAGTTATCTCTTTTATTAACCCAGATATTGGACTTACGCGCACTAGGTGGACACCCTGTATACTACGTTATTGTTCAGAATTTGGATATATGATTGTGTCATTAGTATTGTTATAGGAAATTTGGGTATTATTTTCAACACTCTCTTCAGATTCATCTAAATTTTCTTGATCAATATCGTAATTTCTCACAGACCTTTTAAATATTTTTGCGAATGCCATCTTGAAGTATTTATTCATATTTATTAATACTATAACAACAGTAATGGAAGTACTAAAGCTTAGCCAGTCTGGAATAAAGTCTGTAATCCAAAGTACTAGTATAAAAGTGCCTTCGTAATCTGCTAGTTCTAACAAAAAGTGGTAGATGAACTTTGGCAACCAAGAGAACAGAATTATGTTTGCTATAGTCAAAGAATATGTAGTTTTTACATTTCTTATTGTTGCCTTGAATCTATAGTTCAGATAGTCCAGTACTAATGTAAATAATAGAGTTAAGCAATAAATTGCAATCACAATTTTATATCCTTTATCACTAAATTTGGTAAAACAAAAACTGATTTGAAACAAAAATAAAATAAAGCCCAAAATATAGATTACCAGGAAAAGATATCTATAATAATTTTTAATTTTGAGCCCCAATTCCCTTTTAAAAATTGTTGTCAACCAATCGAGACTGAGAGAGAACGCGAAAAGAAAATTGAACATCAAGCATGTATTCTCAGCTTCTATTACGAAACAAAACAAATACTCAAACGTAGTGTAATGAAAATGAGATAAATCGTATAATATGTAAAACACAGGAACTATAATAAAAAATAGTGAATTAAATATGGCATAATGCATTATGTAACTATTTACCCTGCATGCGAGTCTTTTAAATTTAGCTATAACATAAATAAGTAATATATTGAAAACTAGTACGCATAAGGCTAAAATAAATTTAATAATTTGACACAATATCGTTGTATTATACAATATTTTCAGAGCCGAGTCTCTAAAGTGTGAGCTATCTTCGTCAATTTCTTCGAAAGGCCCCTCTGCGGACTGATTGTTATTATAGTAATCCATAATCCACCCACTGAAAAATATTTGCGGTTTATAATTGATGAATGAACTGTTAATAATAATAATAATAATAATAATAATATTTATTCATCCAGTAAGACATTTACAATGTATGGGACAAGTCATAAAACAGAGAACCAAGCAAACAGACTATACATTAAAGTACATTCAAATATTCTCATTAATAAAATCCCTTACACTATAATAACATTTATCAAGCAACAGTTTTTTGATAGATCATACAGGGTTATTCACGCAAAGCGTGAGTATTAGACGTTTTTAGGGTTCTGTTAACGATAAAAATCTGATTTTTTTATGGGGGAGGTTTTCCATTATTTCAGATTCAATGAAAATATTTTCAGGTTTGCATCATTTCCGGTTATACCGGAAGTAGGCCACAACTTCGTTATTTCAAATGGAACACCCTGTATATTATTGCAATTTTGAACTCTACGTGATATTCTAAACACATTTCATGTAGGATGTCCTATACCTATCTTCAACTGTTTTTGAAATATTGACAGGTGAATATTGACATTTTGCAACTTTGACACCCTGTAAAATTTAAACAGTTAGAGATCAAGCAAAACGGTTTGCACATTCCTATTTTAACTTTTCAAAAGCTATCGTTTGATACTAATTTCAGATTTAACCAAGAGATTAAATTTAATCGAAATTTTTTTATTTCTGGATAAATCTGATATTAGTATCAAACGATAGCTTTTGAAAAGTTAAGATAGGAATGTGTAAACCGTTTTGCTTGATCTCTAACCGTTTAGATTTTACAAGGTGTCAAAGTTGCAAAATGTCAATATTCACCTGTCAATATTTCAAAAACAGTTGAAGATAGGTATAGGGCATCCTACATGAAATGTGTTTAGAATATCACGTAGAGTTCAAAATTGCAATAATATACAGGGTGTTTCAAACCTGAAAATATTTTCATTGAATCGGAAATAATCGAAAACCTCCCCCATAAAAAATCAGATTTTTATCGTTAACCGAACCCCAAGAACGTCTAATACCCGCTTTGCGTGAATAACCCTGTATGTTATAAAACAAATAAAGGGTATTACTAATATCTATGGCTGATTCCTAAGCTATAGCTAAGTAACTGTAAGAAATTATTTTAGGAAAACGCTGAAAAATTGATGTACCTACTTATTTTCGAAATTTTAAGTAAAGCCGAGTTATACAGGGTGATTCAGATAACCAGTTCATTAAAAGTTTCAAGACTTCCCATTGAATTTTCGAGGAAGTTCTATTCATCTTAAGTTTTTTCCTTTTTCTGCTATTTCTGGTTATAAAACAAATGGCTATCAACTTTCTTATTTTAAATGGAATACCCTATATTTTTTACATTTTTTATTTCAACGCTAAAATCTACGTTTTTATTGTGGCACAAAAAATTATTTTGTAGCAGGTATGTACCTTATTGAAATGCTTGTCGTTTGACAAGGAAAGTTATAGTAACAAGTTTTGGGCTATGGTTAGCTGGGCCATCAAGCTTTCAGATTATGTGTAATTTTATATTTAGAGGGTGTTCAAAAAAATTGTTAGATTCTGACTAATTTCAACTACCCAAAAGTCACTTTTTTAATGGAACACCCTGTATTTTACTGCTCTATTCTATTCTCAGTAAATTAATATCTCTAAAATTTTACTATTTCAACTCATTACTTTGTGTTAAGTTATTAAATTGAACTAAATATATAAAATTTATTATTGAGAAACTATCTGATTTTTACCACAATTTACACCAAGGAAATGTTTGTGTATATATATATATATATATATATATATATAACTACAAGTTATATAGCCAGTAGAGTCTGTCTTAAGAGAGTTAATGCATTTGACTACATCATATGATATCACCTCAGAGAAACTAAAGAAGGTATTGACTATGGGACGCTGTTGATACTTTTGTTTAATAATTGTAACTGGTCTTTTGTTTTATTAATTAGTGGGGCACTGGCAAAGTGCCGATTTATTGCAAGAACATCGGAGAGAGACGAAGTTATTTCAAGTTTGTTTTTTTGATTAACAATATTTAGTGACCTAAGTGAATTCCACATTGACCTTTTGTTACTTTGATTAGAAATATACTTAAAAGATGTACGCTTTTTTCTCTCTTTGAATTGCACTGTTAACACTGTTTCGCAGATCTTTATAATAATTCCACTGCGCAGCAGTTCGTGTATATTTATATGCAGCATAAGCTTAGTCCCTAAGCCTCATCATCTGCTTTACTGTATCAGTAAGCCAGGGGGCTATTTTTTTTGTTACTCGAATCGTTTTTATAAGACAACAGATACAGATACATTCAATAAATTTTGAGAAAAATAGGTTACCATATCAACGTAGGATTTAAGACATGCCCATTAGTAATGGCCTCTGCGTCCGAACAGATAATGACATCCAGTAAAGCCTCGGAAGTAGATGTAATTCTGGTTGGCTCTCTTATTATTTGAGTTAAGTTATAACTCTCCAACACATTATCAAAGTGTTGGACACTGTTTGCATTTGAAAGAAGATCTATGTTTAGATCGCCAAAAATTAAAACGATATACATTCTCAGGTAATATTAAAGACAGTGAATTTTCTAGGATATCCAAACATTCTAACACACTACTTCTAGGAGGTCTGTATAAAATTCCAATTGCATTTCGTTTACCATTTAAATTAATTTGAATTCATAGTTGCTCTAGTGACTGACTGCTATTTTTAAATATTACTTTATAAGTTAAAATATATCTAATATTTAAACCAATTCCTCCTCCTCTGCCGTGTCTATCTAAACGAACTAATTTATACCCTGGTATTGTAACTACATAGGAATCAACATCCTCTACTAGTCACGTTTCAGTAGCTCCGAAGATGTCAATATTGTGATAAATAACACATTCTTGTAACCGATCGAAATTAGTAATATAGATTGTAAATTCAAATGAGCAAATATCATTATAAAAAAGAAAAATAACACAGCAGCAGAAAAAGATTTCATTTTTGACTATAGTTCTTCTATCAAAAATATAATTTACCAATTAAAACGTTCTTAAATTATTATAGTATCATAATCTCCAAGCAATTCAACATTTGAATAAATAATATAATTATTGTCTTACCTTGTTTAACTGAAGAAAGTATTAACCTTTATCCTTCTTGCAAATTTTTCAAATGAAACTTGTATAGTTCTAGTTCCTCTCATCACATAAATCTACAAACTGCAGCAGATCAATTGAGTATAAAATAACCTAGTAGTTATCACGACAATAGTTGACATAATACTACTACTAACTTATAATTTGAAACATTGATATAACACAATACCTAGATATATTTAAGCTTTATATACAAGTAAATCTCCCTTAAAAACGGTTTCCAAATATTATTTTCTTTCCGCATTTACTAGAACATTTACGGCATACTTCCTAGAACACGTCGAATTTAAATATTTTATTTGTAGGCGCAATACTAGTTAGCAGCGATATAATTATGTAGAAGAGTTTTTTAAATTCAATGTGTTATAGAGAATATTGGGGTCAAACGTGTTGAGATGTTTACGTACAAATAATTTGATATTGACATGCAACTGATATGACAGCCATATTATCAGAGTTTTATTTTTACCACTACTGCTTACGGAGAGTACGTAATATCACATACATCTAGTAAGAAGTAAAAGTTCCCAGGAAAGTAATGCTTTAAGCACTATTTTTAGCATATTTTTATAAATTGTGCATGGTTAAACTCGAAAAATCGATAAACAGGTAAATCTATATATCAATTAATTCGTAAATCAATATAGCAATTACAAACTTTAAACCAAATACATTATGATTATGTAAGGTAATGTATGAACATAACCTTAATTTGTCCTAACCTCGTTAATAAGCAATAAATACGCAGCGTCCAATTTTTCCTTTGCTACACACAATATTTTATCCATATACCCACATTACTCGTGTAAACCACCATCAACTCCCAGCCGTAAACAGTACACGCACCTTCTTCTACAGTAAACGCAATTCTCTGGGTATATTGGTTGTTATGTGTAAAATTGAGCAAATTTCAATAGGTCGCACAAACGAGATATCTTGTCTTGATTAAATAGTCCGAATTTCGGAAATATATGTTGCATTTCTTTTTAAACCTGATGTTAACTAATCAACTGTTATCAACTGATTTGAGAAAGAAGTTATTGTCACTGTTAATGCTATTCCTACTACTTCTGCTACTGCTACTTCTACTGGTGCTGGCATTGACATTATCAGTGCATTTCTTGCTCCACCGATGGCGCCTATTGCCGAATTTACATTCAGACACTTCTCCTGGTCCTCACACTGCTCGTTGCACTTCCCGAAATAGTTCTGCGCCAGCGTCAAATCAAGTAAATTGTTCACATTTACATAACGAAATTGCTATTATGAATCCCTCGGTCTCCAACTGAAGCTCTGCTGACCTTAAGGACGAAGAAATCAGTCTTTCGGGTAAGTCAAGGTCTTCAAGGTGCTTATAAAAGACTCCATGCATTGGTTTACCTTATACAGCTGCAGCAGACTGTGGCCTATAGATTTAACTTAGGTTTCTTCGTGACGGGTGAAACGAGGATCGTATGGAATAGATATGAATTTTGGATTTTCTTTTGGAAGTCTAGAAATTTCGTGTCTCTTTAAATTTACGTTTCCGAATAATTTCATCAATTAAACTTACAGAATATCCATTACTCGCAGCTATATTCCTAATCAATGAACTAGTAGTATCAATAGAACTGCTAGTAGGTGTCTCCAATACACCAATAGGTATAAGTGGCTAAAATTATATACCAGAGGATAGCCCTATGATATAATCTACCATCGAAACCTCAAGCTTACCACCCATACTCAGCTCCAACCATAATAAAAAAACAAATATTATACGTTTTATTGTTACTTTACCATACAAACTGATAAAACATAGCTAAATAGTATATATAAAAGAAAGAAAAATATCGACAACTAGCAGCAGAAGCTGAAAGAATAGGGAAGCAGAAACAAGTACGCATCATTCCATCATTCAAAAATCAAATCAGTCTACATTTTGAAACAAAAATATATGTTGAGATTTAAGATAATAAGGGGAGAGGCAGTTTTACGAAGGCCACACTGTAGGTACATATCTTTATAACCCAAAATTTGTTCAATTCAAGTTCAATCAAATCATTCAATTAAATAGATAACTTAATAACATATTACATCATCAAACATCTCATATTACATACCAGATAAAAAAGAGTGAACCTAAGTAATACCTAGTTAATTATTTTTATATAAAATACAAGGTGCAACTTTTAAAAGTAACAGATGGTGTTCCTTTTAAAGGAATAATGCTGCTTCAATTTTCTTTTACAATTTTAATATTTTGATTATAACAGTATATACCTAATCTTTATTTTGAAAATCTTTAATAAAAATGTAGGAATGTTATTTGTCTAAACTTGAGTTACGAATCGGGAATTATAATCATAACTATACTATCTGTGCAAACAATTCTAAATATGACCCACATGTATTACGTTGAAAAGTTAGGTCAACTAGTAATCGGCTACGTCGCAAATTTTTTATTAGTATACGATATGTTTTGCTCAACTAGAAATACCTATTAGTTCTTAGTTATTATTACTAAATTGTTATAACGCTCATATAAATAAAATATTATAATTTTGAGAACTTATATAATTTGTCTTCAACATAAAATGAATGTTGGCTACATGTTCTTCTATCTATTCCACAGTATCTAAATGACCTTTGACCGTAATTGAAATATGTCAGCAAAAATTGAATATCTTAAATGTAAACACCAGATAAATACTTAAACAGATGTTTTTGGCAGGAAACTAAGCTAATCCAAAAATTGATCCGGATATGGAGCAACATAATGTAATGAGATATTTTTATCACTCAATAAATACTACCGATTATGATCGGTTTGATGTTTTTGAGAAAGTAATTTGAAGTCTTTGCAACATTTAAATTAGGAAATCAACATTACAAAACAAACTACGACTGACTAATTAAAAAGTTACTTAATCAAAGTTATAAAATTAGCTTTTTTCACAGATTTCCGTATAGTTTGGTATTATGAGAGACTCAAATCCGATTTAAGAATACTACTTATCAAATGATTTGGTTGAGATTATGTTGGTAACATCAAGACATGATGGATTATGATAGATATAAGCTGTTCAAATCGTGGTAAAATCAATTTATTTCGTTATTAAGAACTTCTGGATTGACGAAAACTCTGTTCTTTACAGAAAAATAATATCTTTGTATTTTATAATCTCAGCTTCATTGAATTCATTCATTCAACAGTCATTGAAAAATCTAGTTTTGGCATTTCAATTCATCCCTTTCAATTTGGCAAGGGCGAAAGTGCAAAATCTTAAATAGATTTTACACTTTCGACACAATTTTAATAAACCCAATATTGTGCTGTAATTTATTATATTATCCAACATTTTATACAAAAATATGCATTATGTCATAATTCTACGCGTAGCTAAGCTAGGCAGTGAAAAATATTTGCAGCAAATTTTGCTTTGAGGGAACTCAAAACTAGGATATACATCATCTTCCTTGAAACACAAGCACTTAAGGAGGAAACTTTTGTATACGCTCAAAGTTTCCATATATACATTTTAATGTGGGGACCAAATGATTGAAGAATATTCAATGTTTGACCTAACGAAGGAGTAACAAAGTAATTTTGAAATATAACTCGAATTAAAGTTACATGAGTTGTGAACAATGAACCCACGTATATTGACGGCGTGATTTGTGATTATTATTGTGATTATTATTGTGATTATTAATGTGATTATTAAAAGATAATTTGCTCTCAAACGTTACCCCAAGATCCCGAAATGCTTGTGTTCTACATTCTACAATTACATTTTTTTATATTTAAGTCTAATTTATTGATTGTACACCACGTTTTTATCTTATTAAGTGAATTTTGTAGTTCAAAGTAGTCATCAAGATCGTCAGTTCTCATATATATCTTGACATCTTCAGCATACAAAAGACAGTCAACATCCAGATCATTAACTATGTCATGTACAAAAATATTAAAGAATAGTCGTTTCAATAGAGATCCTTGGGGTACTCCAAATTAAGATGCAAAGTTATCAGATTGTCGATCATGGAATTCTGCAGGTACTCTATATCTGTTTTTCAAATAGGGTTTATAATAAAATTAGAATTCTTGCATTATATTTTAAAAAGATACAAGTTCCTGAGGTATAGATCCCTTATATGTATATACTAATTATATAGACATACATGTCCCACTGCTTATTGCACCAACCAAAGAATTATGTACCGTTTCCCAGCTACAATGAGTTATCTTCACTCTGCGACTTACACGGTACTAATGACATCAAATAGATCAAAACAGCTGTCTGTCGTTTGATGTTAGGAGTGAGTGACACTCACATGATGATGGAACATAGACTTATTTCTATATTATCTTTTATTCTATCTGAATATTGATTCCCGTTATATGTTGTAGTTCTGATATTTAGCAAATCTTTCTGTTATATTCTATTTCCATACATTTATTTTGTTGTTGAAAGTATTGAAATTGTTTTAGATTCCTTTAAGTACCGTTCTACGCATAAAAATATCGTCCACATAAAATATGTGTTTCGTAGTTGTCGTTTGTATTGAAAACAACCAGGTCGTATCGCCGCCGGATTATTTTTGATGTCCTCGAAAAGAAAAAATATGATCTTTTTGTAAAAAAAAACAGAATTTCTGTAATATTTCCTTAATGACAATTTGCTTTGTATTTGTAGACGCTTGGTCTTAATGGAAATAAAAATTAAATTATTTAGGCATAAGAAATTCAATAATTTATTACACTTGTAAATTACACATATTTATAATATATGCATTTTATAATTGAACTATAAAATTAATATTTGTTCCTGGGGCGCATGTTCCTCGGAAACCTCTCTTATATTATAAGTGTCAGTATCTTCATCTGAATCTTCATTCAAACTTTTAATGTCGTAATTTCTCACTGAACGATTAAAATAGTATTTGAATCCCATTTTAAAATATTTGTTTCGTCTTCCCAACATATATACAACAAAAATCGGGTGACCTATTGCTATAATTTCAGGGAAGAAGTCAGTCGACATCAATACATATTGTAACATTTCATGTGCTTCAAAAATAGTCTGTAGCATAGTATAAATGAACAAAGGTAAAAAGGAAAAAACTATAATATTTGCTGTTGTCAGAATATATTCCGTTTTACCTGAATCTGGATGTAAGCGTACTTTTTTCTTTAGAATATTTATAATTACGACACCTATTAACATTATTGCGTATATAATTGGCCTTGTCGATTGAAATGTTATAAAATTATGACTTTGTTTAGAACAAAATATTATATAGGATATTACCACCACAGCAAACACTATGTATAACCCTAAGGAACAATATTTGTGGTATCTATCATATATTTTTAATAGGTTTGGTTTATATCCAGACATAAACCAATACAAGGACATAATAAACGCTAATGTGAAATACAACAGTATAGTTACTATTTCCAAATTAATTTCAATACAATACGATTGTGCATCTCCCACATTCAGAATTAAATCAAGTATCAAATAATTTACTATTAGCTTCGCATATACAAAAATGTCAAGCAAACAGGCATTCACGATGAACATATTAATTCTTGTTCTTAGTTTCTTAAACCTATATATAGTACATATCAAAAATATTTCATTTAACACCACTACTATAGCCAAAACCATCTTTAAAATATATACTACAAGTGAAACATATATTGTTAGTCTCGGATGGACATAATTATCTTGCGACATATGTTCCCGTGTTTCACCAAGAACGTCCTCATCTGTTTGTGATATGTTTATAAAACCCATAGCTGAGATTGCGTCTGAAATAATAAAAAACATGTTAATTAATCGATGATACCCAGAAATCGGTTGCTATTAGTTTTTTAAATTTTTGGTATCGACTGCACGTTTCGAACTAATTCACAATAACGAAGTAATTGTCATTTCAAGTAGTGCCTTTCTTACAGGCAGTTCTATGTTGGAATAAAATGTTTTTAATTGTTAACATAACTATTGTTTCTCCACACAGTGGTTTTTCAGATGTAAATACTTCAACCAAACAGTATTCTGTATGTACTGTCATACATAATTGAATTTACTTAAAAAAATATTGTTTTCTAAGAAATTCGATTTTGGGCTAGATAATTTGTAATATTAATTTAAGTAGGTGTATTCCCTTGAAATAAATATATAAATTTAACAATGTAGATCAATTTGTTTCGATTTAGTAGTTGAGTTATTTGCAGAATGATTTTAATTTGCTAATTGTTAAGTCTCTACTAAATTTTGTTTTACTAATGTCAAATCCATTAAATGGATTCTATATTATTCCTCCATGTGTAATATTTTTTAGTCTTCGTTGAAAATATAGTTTTCTTCGATTAGGTGTGATACATACGTTAATCCAATTTTTTATTAATGAATATTCTTTTAAGTTCGATTATTCTTTTTCTAAAATGTTTTCAAAAGTTAATGTTGAGTCCAATTTTATATTTATGAAGCTTCTTCTAACGTCATTTATTCTTTTTCTAAAATTTAATTTTGTTTATCCTAAATGGATGTCTTAGAGTAAGTATCATATGTCAGTTTATATACTACTGATTTGTTTGAAGGATTTGTATCTTTGGCATTTTTACAATTCTATCCACAACAATACAAATATAAGATACAAATCCCCTAAATATAAATCAGTAGCTTATAAGCTGGTATATGGTACGTAG
This sequence comes from Pogonocherus hispidulus, assembly GCA_963924545.1. Taxonomy (NCBI): domain Eukaryota; kingdom Metazoa; phylum Arthropoda; class Insecta; order Coleoptera; family Cerambycidae; genus Pogonocherus; species Pogonocherus hispidulus. Next base: position 21,404,036 of record OZ004696.1, read on the forward strand.
CCCATCTTGATCTATGTATATATAGGATAAACAGAATGAAATTTCAAAAAGAATGACCTTAAAGGAAGTTTAGTAGATAATAACTGGACTCAACGTGTGCAACACACCTAATCGCGGAAAACCATGTTTTCAAAACTAGACTACAAAATTTCACACGTCGAGAAGATAGGAGTAAAACCAAACTTACTAGGGCCTTGAATATTAATAGATCAAAATCATTCTACTCTCAAATTTTTATTGCCAAACTGAAACAAATTCATTAAATTTATTTCCTAGCAATCCTTCCTAATTATTTTTTTTTTCAATAAAAAACAAAAAAGAGGACTTTCAGCCAGATACATGGACATATTATATCCTAGTACAAATACAAGTCCCAAATTAGATTAGTGACAATAAATATCCAAAAAATGGTCTTATTCTGTTTTTCATCTTTTTTATTGTTTAAGAATGTAATGTACCTACGTGTAGTTTGAAGAGTTAACCAGAGAAAGATAAGTATTTGGTGTCCCCATTGATCTGTTTCTTTTCGAAAGCAGGTAATTAAGAACTGATAGCATATGTTGCTGGACTGAATGGCAGAGTTATTGTAAAAATTTTCATAACTCAAGAAAGTAATACTCAATACGATTGAATAAGATTACGATATATGTAACTTAGATTTTTTATACATTTTTCTATATAGAAAATCTAAGTAACATAGGTATACCGCAATCTTATTCAATAGTATTTTTTAAACATCCTTTATACTTTTCTAACCTAGCAAAGTACCCTCTTAGCATCTCTACCACTAATGAATACATCATCTAAAAAACATACACACCCTACAATGTCTTGTATCAGAGACTCCATTAAGAGTCCCTTGTGAGCAGAAATTGTAACCTAGTACTTTAGATTCATCGTCTCTAGGTATTCTTGGGATGAATCAATTTTTGAAAATATTACCCCACCTTGCAATCTCGAAAACAAATCATCTATTCGTGGTAAGGGAAACTGATCAATTTATAACACCGGATTTATAGTAATCTTGAAATCGCCACAAATTGTTATTTTTCCAGGTTTTTTTATAACCGGAACAGTGGGAGTTGTCTACTGCCCACAATCAACAGATTTGAGCACGTTTAATATTTATTTCGTTCTCAACTGTGTCTCGGGTACGTGTCTCTGTTTAAATGTAACGGTCTGACCCTAATAAATTTAGGAGTAACTGAACTGTATTTTAATTTTAATGAAATAGTGCCCATATTAAATTTACCTAAACCCGAAGAAAAAACGGTATAATATTTTTTAATTTAATAGTCAGTGTCATTATTTTTGGAAGAAAATTTACTTGCCTAATATAAAATTACATAAATGCATGAAATTTCTGCCCAATATATCCTATATAGTCCATCGTTTTTAATAATGAAAATATTCGGAAGTCTAAATTTACACATTCCTAGAGTTTGCATAATTTCTCCATTATAAACATTTAGATTTTTAACAGCAGGATCCAATTTATATCTAGGAAAATTATGTTTCCAAAAGTCTTCAGAAATAGTTGAAACACTTTGTCAATTTTAACACTGATTAGAAATAGACATTTAACATTCGCCTCCTGAATAGAATATATTTCTTCCGTTTCAATAAAAATTTTGCACATTCTTAAATTTAGGTTCAACGTTTGATTTGCGTTCTTTCTTCTTTGGGCATACTAGAGCTGATGTCCTTTTTCTTTTCAAAGGTGACACGCATAATTACGAAAACGGCACTTCGATGTTATGTGATTTTGCCTACCACAAGCAATGCGCACTTAACTCTCGCACTTGCACTCGTTCTCATACTCGTACTCGCATTCGTACTTGCACTCAGTGTATTTTACCAGTGACATGGTAAAATAATTCCATTTGGACAGTTGCTGTATCCTTACCGCCGGAAGTCTCTGCTGCCACCATTTCTGACACTGCAACCTTCACAGCCTTAACAAACGAACACGGGGTCTTCTCTTTAAATAATTTTGCCTGAACTGCCTCCTTATCGAACCCGATGTTAAATCGATCTCGTAGCATCATATCAATTACTATTATTAAATTCACAGTTTAAAGCTAAGCTCCTCACTTTTGCTCCCATTCATTTGCCCTTTCTCGCGAGTCTTAAACTGCACTAAAAAACTCAGCACGTAATACAAAAGGAAGTTCTAACACATTAAAGTGTATGTTAAATAACTCAATGAGTGATTTATATACTACATCTTCAGGTAACTTGGGGAGGCACAAATTATACATCAATTTGTAGGCATCTTCATCCATGGCGGTGAACAACATGGGTTTTTATCATCATCGATATTGTTCAATAAAAAATAATTTTCTAATATCCTTTTAAAATCACACAGTCACTATTCTGAACACTGAACTCTCTAGTTTGTCCATAATAAAATAAAATGGATAAAATGGATGTTAGGCATATTATTCGGTAGGTTCGATAAGAATATTATATTTTGTTAAGTTACTTTACTGAGTCCATTGTAAAGTATAAAGGATAGATAGGCACTGCCTCCGGTGTGAACTCGTTCTATAAAAACGCATAGCGATACATAAAAATTTATAAAAGAAATTTTACCTATAAAAGAAATATTTAAATATTACAGTAATGCAATAGCCACACACGGCTACCAACATATAATTGTTTATTACTAAATATATACCAATTTCTGTAGGAAGTGTCTAGATCAAGACACCGCAAATGTTATATGTCAGGACAAACTTTTGAAATTTATCCCAAAAAACAATAGGCATATAAAATGTTACAAAAAATGCAATTATTTTAAGAATCCTCGAAATTGAAGCTTAAGTTTAATACAAATGAAATATAAAAACTATAAGTAAAAAATACTACAGTTAAAATAATAATAACTGTAAAGTCATGAATAACTTGAATAGCCTTTCTTCTTCAATGGATCTGAGTGAATCAAATATATGAGCACTTTATATTTGAGGTGCAAGCTTGCAAAATATCCAACAAAATTACCAAATAGACAAATACTTAAACTCTGCGTCAAAAAGGGTTTCATATATTTTTGCCTATCTATGCAAGAAAATCATCAGAAACGGAGAATTTTAAAAGCAAATTGAAATGCCTTTGAAACCGTCAAGTTTAGATTGCATATGATATATAATTCGAAATGCATTCTTATGTTACTTCAGAGATAGCCAGTAATAAATATGGCTTTCTATCCAAATTTTTATTAACATCCTGTATATTCTGACTTACTTGTTAGAAAACATTAATAGTGCCAATGACCATACTTCGCAGAATTACTACTATTTAACATGAGGTTTGTAGTTGTCTATCATCAAGCCACCATGTATATCCTAAACATTTTAAAATGTGCACAAAAACTGTACACATTTGTGTACAATGTGCCATCATGTACACATGATGGCCCTTAGTGAAATATCTAAATATATAAATTAATATAGCTCTAAATTTATTCCCTGTACAGGTGTATCTGTAATTAGCTTATAGAGAATCTGATAATAAAATTATATTGACTCGAATTTTTTAAGATCTCTGTTAAATAAAAAAAAATGTGAAATTAATTGTTTACTGAAATAAGTAACTGCACTTTAAATTTAATTTTATTACTTACAAAAAATGTTAACCGATTTTTCTAAAATAGGCACATCATTGTTCAAATTGTAAAAATATAACTCTCCTAACCTTCTTATACAATTATTTCGCTGGTTGTTCTAAAATTTGTAGAACCAATTTCATTCGCACTTTCAATAAATACATACTTCCAATATAATATTTGAAAACTTGAAAATTATAAACTATATGCTATATATAAAGTTCAAATTTATACTTACCGCTGTTCAAAATTTAGTGTAATATATCATTTCCCATCAGTTATTCAATACTGTCCTTGCACAAACACGATATTCCGTCGAAACAAAGAATTACTATTACACCTACCATTATAAAGTGTCGTATTTCTATTGTCCAGAAAGAATAGTAAAACTTCAGCTAAATAACCGCACATTTACGTATGTATTAACATGTGGTATGTATGTGTGGGTTCGTTTCTAGGAGGCCTTTACAGCCACATATGAACATACAATGTATTATACGATAAACTGTCAGATCAGATTGTTGACCACAGAATGCATTTTGCCTACATTCTACAACAATCTTTCAAATAGGGTTTATAATAAAATCAGAATTATTTCATTATATTTTAAAAAGATACATGTTCCTGAGGTATACATCCCTCATGTATACCTATAGCAATTATATAGACATAGATGTCCCAGTGCTCATAGCACGAATTGTAATATCATATACCGTTCTGCAGCTATAGTCAGTTGTTTTCACTCTGCGACTTGTACGGTACTGAGGAGATCAAATATATTGAAACAGCTGTCTGCGGTTTGGAACATACACTTATTTCTATATTATATTTTATACTATCTGAGGTTGATTTGGGATATATATATATTGTAACTTTAATTGGTGATTGATGATGTTCAGCAAACTTATATCACAGTTATATTCGATTTTTATAAATTTATTTTGTTGAAAGTATTGATAACAGTCTAAACATTGTTTTATATTTCTTTATGTACCATTCTAATCGCAAAAACATCCTCCACATACATACAATGCGTGTTTTGTTAGTTGTCTGTATTGAAAACCACCCGGTCGTATCGCTTATGAATTTTGGGAAACCTTAAAATAATGGAGTCGCCGGATTCACTGTTCTTAATTTGAATTGAAGGAAAATATGTCGATTGTTCAAAACCATTCTTTTATCTGAAATGTATTTTTGAAGTCCTCGAAAAAAAGAAAAGATGATCTTTTTGAAAAAAAAACAAAATTCTTGTAATATTTCTTTGATGATAATCTGCTTTGTATTTGTAGACGCTTAGTCTTAATGGAAAAAAAATTAAATAATTTAGGCATAAGAAATCCAATAATTTATTACACTTGTAAATTACACATATTATAATATATGCATTTTATAATTGAACTATAAAACTAATATTTGTTCCTGGGGCGCATGTTCCTCGGAAACCTCTCTTATATTACAAGTGTCAGGATCTTCATCTGAATCTTCATTCAAACTTTTAATGTCGTAATTTCTCACTGAACGATTAAAATAGTATTGGTAGGCCATTTTAAAATGTTTGTTCCGTCTTCCCAACATATATACGACAAGAATCGGGTGACCTATTGCTATAACTTTAGGGATGAAGACACTCCACATCAACATGTATTGTAACATTTCGTGTGATTCTAAAATAGTCTCTAGTATAGTAAAAATGAACAAAGGTAAAAAGGAAAAAACTATAATATTTGCTGTTGTCAGAATATATTCTGTTTTGTCTGAATCTGGATGTAAGCTTAACTTTTTCTTTAGAATATTTATAATTACGACACCTACTAACGTTATTACATATATAATTATCCTTATAGATGGTAATGTTATAAAATTATAACCGTGTTTAGAACAAACTATTATATAGAATATTACCACCACAGCAAACACTATGTATAACCCTAAGAAACAATATTTATGGTATATATCGTATATTTTTAAAAAGTTTGGTTTATATCCAGACATAAACCAATACAAGGACATGATAAACGCTAATGTGAAATACAATACTACAGTAACTGTTTCCAAATTAATTTCAATACAATACGCTGCACCTCCCACATTCAGCAATAAATCAAGTATAAAATAATTCACTAGTAGTTTTGCATACACAAAAATGTCTAGTACACAGACATTCACAATGAACATATTTATCCTTGTTCTTAGTTTTTTAAACCTATATATAGTACATATCAAAAATATTTCAGTTAACACCACTACTATAATCAAAACTATCTTTAAAATATATATTACTATAAATACATATATTGTTAGCCTGAGATCGTCATAATTAACCTGCGACGTATCTTTCCTTGTTTCACCAAGGACGTCCTCATCTGTTTGTGATATGTTTACAAAATCCATAGCTGAGATTGCGTCTGAAATAATACAAAAAACATGTTAATTAACTGATGATATTTTGAAATCGGTTGCTATTAGTTATTTAAATTTTTTATATTGGCTGCCAGTTTCGAACTAATACAAAGTAACCAAGCAATTTTAAGTAATGCCTTCCTTACAGACTTTTCTGTATTCAAATACGAATTCCCAAATAAAAATAAGTTCAATTTGGAAACAAGGACGGGTCAATAATAAGTAAAATGTGTATTAAATAGAGAAAAAGAAGGGTGCATGGGAGGAAAGGGGCATCAATATCTACGGTTGGGAGATGTGACACGGGTGACAGAGGTGTCTGTGAAAGTAGCTCCCAGCTGCGTTCCCCCACTAAATAACGAATTAGAAGTATTTTATTTAACTATCATGTACTAATATCCTGTATCTTTATATTCAAATTGAATATATTTTTATTAGGGCACCTGCATAATATTTTTTTAATATACCTACTCCATACAGTATGAGCCCAAAGACTCATAAAAAAAATGAAATTTCTGTAGTTTTTTAAATTATTACTATTTCGTTAATATAACATTGTTTCGCCAGACAGTGGCTTTTTCAGATACACATACTACAACTAAACTTTAGCACGAATCCAGAATTTTTAGAATTTTGACTAGTAGCTACAGTAAGTAGCTAAAGCAAGTAACTAAATTTAGCTACTTGCATTGTGTGAACCGTTGTATTTAGTAATTACTATACTCGTAGTAGTATTTAGTAGCGAATTTAGTACAAATTTTAGGCAAGTAGAGATCGGGTTCCTATTTACTTGAGCAAGAAATAACTTAGAAAACTAAGGAAAAGTCGGGGATTTACGAAATACTTGGTTGGCGAAACGCGCGTCAAGTGGAGTATAGTGTTATGTGGAAAACTACGTCAGTGTTAATAAATGGCATCTTCGTTACGTTAGAAATACACTTTGTAAATGTCTAAAGCTACTTCCAGTTATTAAATATGATAAAGTAACTTCCAATTTTATTTGAAGCAGAATACCATCTCTCATAAGCGTGTCTTTTTTTGTTATTAAAGAACCAATCATATATAGGAGTTTATCAAATTGTTCTTTGGACATCCTCATACAATTTATATATTCTTCTAGATCTTCGTTAGCCAATTCCTCCAACAACATAGAAGAAAATCCTCGACTATATCTACCACCTAGCCACCTAGCTACTTTCTGATTCATACATGTTTCTTTTTGTTCACTGCACGACGATTTTGCTACTAATCGCATACAAGCACGTTCAATGGACGCCATTTTAACTATTTAAGCTAGAAATATTTAAGCTACTAAACATATTGTTAAAATGTCTATAGACACAGACTAAAATGTACTTCACTAAAATTTACTTAGGTAAAGGCTTTAGCTATTATACACGTGTTACTTCGCCATCATTTGGATTTATTTAAAAAATGTATTTATAAAAACAATTAATTATTTATAAAAAAGATAGGTCTTGAAAGGGGTTGGAGCCTTTGGTATGACGACAACACTGACGTAGTTTTCTACATGACACCAAAACACTACTGCACTCGACGGGCGTTTCGCCAACCAAGTTGGCATCATCTAGAGATGATTAAAACTGATCAGTTTTACAGTTTTAATCATCTCCATGATGATGCCAAGTTGGTTAGTAAAACGCGCGTTGAGTGCAGTATAGTGTTTTGGTGTTACGTGGAAAACTATGTCAGTGTTAAAAAGATAGGTATTAATAATAATAAAGATCATTTGAAATTTATTAGATATCCAATTTAACTAAATCTCGAGAGCATACGTATTAAGTTTTATTTTTTACAATTATATTCTATCTGAGTGAAGTCCTCAAATCGGAAGAAAATCATCAGAACCAGATAATTTTAAAAACAAATTGAAATAGGTACCTTTGGAACCGCCAAGTTTAGATTGCATATACGCTATATAATTCGAAATTCCTTCTTATGTTACCTCAGAGATAGACGCCAATCAATAGGGATTTCTAACCAAATTTTTATTAACATCCTGAGTATTCTGACTAACTTGTTAGAAAACTTTAATAATGGCCAATATTTAACAGAATTACTATTATTTAGCATGAGGTTTGCTGTTCTCTATCATTTTGTTTCGACCACCCTGTGCACCTAAATATATGAATCAATATAGCATTAAATTTATTCCTTGAACAGGTGTATCTGTAATTAATTTATAGAGAATATGATAATAAAATTATATTGACTTGAATTTCTTCGTCTCTGTTAAATTAAAGAAAGTGTGAAATTAATTGTTTACTCAAATAAGTAACTGCACTTTAAATTTAATTTTATTACTTACAAGAAATGGTAAGCGATGTTTCTAAAATAGGCACACCATTCGTCAAGTTGTAAAAAACTCACTCCTAATCATCCTATATACTTATTGCCCTGGTTGTTTGAATTTGAAGAACCATTTTCATTGGTACTTTCAATAAATACATCCAATATAATATGTTTCATAAATATGTTAGTTATGAGAACCCGAAAAATTATAAACTAGTTATAATATATAAAGTTCAAACTTATACTTACAACTGCCATTACACAAACCCGATATTTAAGTAAAACAAAGAATCACTATTACGCCTACCATTATAAAGTGTCGTATTTCTACTCTCCAGAACGAACACTAAAGCTTTATCTAGATAACCGAATATCTATGTACTCGATTAATATTAACATGTGGTGTATTCGTTTGTACGAGGCCTTTACAACCACATGGACATACAATGTATACGATAAATTCTTGTCATATCAATCACTGGTTTTCATGATAGGTAAGTAAGCAAGCATCAGTTAGTAGATTAATAGTGTATTACATTATTACATACTGCGGCGGAAAATGTTTCATTATGGTTGAGGGCTGGCATGTTAGGGCATATGGTGCGAGGCAGGAATGAAACCTGCCACCGAGGTATGTAAACAATTTTATTCACAACCATCTCTAAAAACTGAGAATATCTCCACCTCCGACCGAATACAATTGACAAATTGTCTACCAGTAAAGTTTTGTTTCCTCACATTATTCAAAACAATAGCTTTTTGTTTACGTGAGTGATAAAGCATTTGATCCAAAAAAAATATCAATTTTAATTTACCCCCTAAATTGTGTGGCTGTAGATTAAGTAACATAGGATTGGGATTTGCACAAGAGAACACAATGATTTATAATTTTTTTGATGGTTACTAATTTTGTCTTTATTGTTAGAGAAATAGGCGTTATTCACATATTTTCTGTAAATTATTTTGTAGTGTATTCATTAAAATATTCTCTTTCAAAGAAAAAATCTAAATATCATTTCATTATTTTACGCCTAATGAAAAGAGATACAATGCTTGAGCTTGAGTTCAACACGTTTAAAATCATATATTATATTTTCTGTGATTATTCCCAGTTTATAAATTTGTAACAATGTTGTTACTTTATGCTAAGTCAATATTACTGGAATATAATAACCATATTTTAGTTATTTTTTTATAGGCAAATTGCAATATTATAAATGTTACAATAGCCCTTGCTATAAAGTTTAAATTGTAGATGGTATCTGGTTTCAAAGTCACTTGGTCACAAAATTAAAACTTTTATATTGAAATTTAAGTTTATGTGGATTCCACTTCAGGCTATCACAAAATAAGTATTAAAAATTATTTATTTATAAAATCCTCTTCAAAGATAAAACAGGTTCCTATAAAGTTTCTCCAGGTTTCCCTTATTCTCGTACTAAAGTGTAGTAAAAGTTATAACAGCGTAAGTCGTAAAACCTTTTGTATTTAATATGTTTTATGATATTTTAAATAACCGAGTTATGACCCGTTCGTGTACTAATGACTCAACCTATATAATAAAGACGAGTATTTAAGTATTATAGTACCTATTTAAGAAAATTTGATACAGGCCATTATCCTCAGTGCTTTGTGTTTATTGAAACTCGGGTCCAGTACGTGAAACGTACACGGGTCCACTGACCCGACCCTGGACTCGAGAGAAACTCGGGTCCAGTAACCACTAACCTCTTAGTTTGTGGTGTAATTACTGGTATTTCCAGCACTCGTAATTACTGCTATTATGAAAAAAATAATTGCTCAACAATAACAACAGTAAATTATAATTTATTAACAAAAATATATCTACCTCCTATTGTATATGGAAGAAATATAATGGGAAGGAAAGAGGGGGTGGTATATTATTATGATGCAGACCATATTAGCGCTAAAACCCTATACCGGGTTTCCCATTTCATTTGACTAATGGCAATTAACATAGGCTATTACATTTCATTGAATTTTCTATTCCCAGGGCACAATATGGGAAATATTGCTAACGGAATCGATAGTACTAACTGTCAAACACTTCTGATTACCAAAATACTAAAGCGAAATGCTTTTTTAATTAAAATATCAATAAAAATTCATTTTAAGTTAATAGATGTAGTTTACATAAGCGTTTTAAGCAACGTCATTTTATGTCATCTGGTGTTAGTTGGTTAAGCAGCAGTGTTTCACACTGAACCGCAAAATTTTGCAGGTTCAAATCCCGCCAGATACAACTTTTTTTTATTTTACTTTTTCATTAATTACAAATTATTAGTGTTTACTTATTCGAATAAATATGGTCCATTGTCAGTACCTAGTTATTATTTTTGAAAGTCACATGATTACTTATTTTATAAGATAGTAGCTTTAGCTAAAGATAAAGGAAACGAACCAATTAAAACATGTTTTATTATTTTTTTTTGATAAGTAAAAATTGTGACTATTTTGCGGGATTTGAACCTGCAAAATTTTGCGGTTCAGTTTGAAACATTTGAAACACTGCCTCTTAACCAACTAGTCCACCAGATGACATAACATGACATTTCTTAAAACGCTTATGTAAACTACATCTATTAACTTAAAACGAATTTTTATTGATATTTTAATTAAAAAAGCATTTCGCTTTAGTATTTTAGTAATCAGAAGTGTTTGACAGTCAGTACTATCGATTCCGTTAGCAATATTTCTCATAGTGTGCCCTGGGAATATAAAATTCAGTAAAATGTAATAGCCCATGTTAATTGCCATTAGTCAAATGAAATGGGAAACCCGGTATAACAAATATAATAGATATGAAATTGTAAAAGAATGATCAGCCACTTCCCACTAGTAATAGCATCGGTACTTGTACATGGTTTTGCCATGTAACGGAAATATTTGAAATGTATTAAATGCCAATTAGGTATATAGTATAGTAATATAAATTTTAAACTACTCAGATTTTACGTTATATATTTTTGCGTTCCGTAACGTTAGTATTACACCTGAAATCAGAAAATGCAAATATCTAACTCGCAAAAATTAAAATCGAATGCTTTTACTAAAAACATTGAAGTTAAGGATCGGAAATAATGGAAGAATTATCCCGCTTGCTTAAAATTACGGTTAATTCCAATTATGCGGAAAGGATATCGTAAAATAAATACCCCTAAATTAAAATCAACACTGGCAAACTTTCCGCTTAAATCCAAGATTAATTTAATACCGTGAATTATTGTTCGGCCTCGGCCGCAGAGCCGAAATTTAAGTCGGGACTGATTCTGAAACGGCAATTAATTAAGAAGTAATCTGAGCTTTGTAAGTTTAAGTAGTGGAAAGAACTTTGCTTTTTTACACCTTCCCGGGTTTAAAACCGTCCAGACTTCTGTAAAACTTTATATATAATTACTTTCGCACATTCCGTGAGCAAACTTTATTCAAATCTTTGTCACAGTATATAAGTTATATAGGTAGAAATCCTCTCATTCGTACTGACCCCGCTCCTAGAGTATATAGTGTCATACTTTGTAAGAATTAGACAAGTAATCTGTCTGTTATTTAAATCTAAAATAAAAGATAAATATTACAGGTCTCCAGAAATGAAGTTGCTTAATGCAGAGACACACGAAATCATTAATAAAAAAGTTATGAAACTTTTATTTTACTAGTTTTTACGAAAACTTTTTAATAAACTTTATACTTTTCATGTTTCAATTTAAACAATATACTTAACGTAACATAAGTAATATAAGATCCAACAAGTTTTCTTTTGTGGACTATTGATTTGTTTGTCATTTATTTGATTAGTAAAATATACTAGTTTTATAGCATTTTCTTTGCCATTATTTTGTAAAACGAATTTTATAATCAATATTTTATTATTACTATTATTGTTATTATTACTATTATTATTTAGTTTGTCTCGGTATTTTTTCCTTATCTAGGTGCATTTACTGCTTGCTTTTCGGCATATATTGAATGTTTCCAGAATTACGGCTTTCTATATGTATTGGTGTATCTTTGTATCCAGATCAAGCTGTTTAAGATGTTGCGGAAAGGCCTTATGTATTATGCCTGTTGCAGATATTTTAAATGGTGTAATCTGTACCTTTTCTTGTTTCCATATTCGTCCTACTTCTATTGCCAAGGGCGTGTACTTTTCTATTTTCTCTGAATAATTTTTTCCAGTGTTATTATCTGTAGGTACTACTATGTTTATTAGATATGTGTGATCTTGTTTATTTTATCTTATAGCTTGATATCTTTGTATGGACGTATGTATGTATGTATGGTTATGTCGTAGTATAGTTTAAATCTGTTATTTTCTATACGTGGTTTGGTGTGAAGCTGTAAGACGGAATTTTACATGTTCAATTTTTTCCTGGTATAGATGGCATTTTCTGCACATGTCATTTATCTCTGTTTCCTGAAATGTGTTTTTGGTCATTTTTAGTTAGTATCACTTGATCCTATATAGCTAGCATGAAGCCCTCGGTTTCTGGATAGACCATATTGTAACCATTTATATGAGTCTTGCTTATGAACATGTGCATTGTTTATGTGTATCCCTTTATCCCTTGACTGCTTGTGTTGCTGCTGTATGCAGCGAAGTTTGTTTGTTATGGAAGTATTCTCTGAGTATGTATCTGCAGCTGTTTTGTGTAGTGCATGAATGTCTATCATTCATCTTCCTTCTTCTTTTCTGTCTATTGTGAGTCTTTCTTTACATGAATTTGGATGTAATTTCCTATATTTTGTTAGTTCAGCTCTTGTAAGTATGTTTATATTTTCTAGGTCCGTTTTTGTCCATTTAATTATTCCAAAAGAATATATAAGGATTTTGATGGCAAATGTGCTGATAGCTTTGAATAGATGTTTCTAATTTAATTTTGTGTTGAGTACTAATATTAGGCGTTTCTTATATTCTTTAGTTGTGTTTTAATTATTATATGGTTCATTCTTGTGTTTTGTTGTGCTGTTCTAGGTATTTGTAAGTTTCGACAAACTGCATATTGTCGGGTACTGCATTACTCAATGCAGAGGAGGAGATCCGAACTTTTGATTACCCCATTCAGCCATTCAGTACCATCCTGGGAAGTACAATTTTGGAACGGACTCATTATTATTGTTATTATTATTATTATTATTCTTATTCTTATTATTATTATTTTGTTTAAATCCAGTCAACTGGTTACCTGGCTCCTATTCTCAAGGTCGGGCGCTGGTGGTTATCAGTAGCTATTAGTTAAGGCGATTAGTGAATGATTAGCCGTAGTGAACCCAGAATGACCGCCTTTTTCATTCTTCCGGCTAGAAGTTCTGCCGAATTTCGGCATGCCGGTATGATCTTCAGTTCTGAAAGCAGTGTATCTCTTGCTCCACCGAGAACTCCGAGTATCAGTGAGGGCTCCGAAGCTTCACAGTATGTTCGTTATGTACCGGAATAGCTTTGATTTATAAAACGTATTTCATTTATATAGCATCACAATTAATTGGTTGATATTCAATTTAAATTATGCCAAAGTGTAAATGCCTAAGAACCCAGGCAACACATAAATTAAAGTGCAAAAATAAGCATCATGAAATCAAATATAAGCTTATTTACACTTCAGTTTGACAATAATGGCAAATTTCAAAAGTAACAGCACCTAGATCTTTGTTGGAAGTTATAAATTAGTTCGAGTGGTTCTACGGTGGAACTCATTGTCGTTTCTTTTCAAATACAAACATTTTTTTAATATCTTTTTAGTATAAATAGTCACACTGGATAGGATTAGAGCTTCCTTGTTAGCATTTATTTAAATACATAACCGCATACTGCAAAATCAAATAGCTACCAAGGGTAGGTTTTAAACTAGTGTACAGGATTTCTCGATCGCTCGATTTTTTTAACCGCCATTGTGATGTTTATCAATCTTTGTCATCAACGTACCTTTAATGCTAAATCATATTTTTCAGATCCACCTTATCTCCCTCCATAATTCTGGATTACATTGTACAGTAGGATTACATTCTGGATTAATCCTGGATTACATTTCATAAAGATCCTCCTCCATAATTATTCTCAATTACATTGTGCTAGAGGTATTGACCTATCCTTTATATGTAAATAATCCTTGACCGCATATTACTTCCATACAACTGGTGTTTTATATATTTTCATAGTTTTTAATAAATACATCCCACTCAGCATGAAATTGAATAGGTATATTTTTGGTAACATTGCTAAACTTGACTTGCTCGATTACACTATCAGGAAAAGTGATTCGGAATTCTGCATGAATTAGCTTTGTTTTGGTTCATTAGACAGAACTATTCCCGAATTGCACAGAATCCGTGCGCGGTAGCAAAAAGTTCTAGAATCATTCGAATATTGCTTCTGATTGCGATTAAACCAAAACGGTTTTGGTTCTGTGTCCTTAACCAAACATAACCTCACTATTATTTCTTCAATTTGGTTTATTTATATTATAATGTATTTTCCAATAGAAGATCGTAAGTTTTATAAGAATCTATTATTTAAAATGGTTAGGGTTTACCCAGTGTTTTTTTTGTCAGCTATGCCAATCGACTTTGTTTGTGTGGCATCCCAATCATTTAGTGGAAGTGCAGAAGAACAGTATTTAAATAGTAATTTAAATTTAATTTAATTTAATAGTATTTCCTGTTCTTAATTAACGATTAAAACTCTGCTAAAGCTAAATTAAAACATTTGTCACACAAGAAATTTGAGGTTAGAATACTTCGAATTATAAAATTATGAATAAATTCCTACTAAACGTTGCGAATCGTTTGGACGATTCTAGAACGATTCCGAATCGAATCTAAAATTAACCAATACAGTATTTTGTTGATTCTGATTCGATTCTGATGAAACCAAAACACTAATAACTTACTGCGCATACGCGAACCGTCCAAGAACAATTCTTTACCTGAACCAAAACAAAGCTATTATGTAAAGGTGATCGAATTACAATTGAATTTGAGTTGGTCTTTACGGTAAGAATTTATTTTTAGATTTAGCCGAGGCTGTGTAAACTGGGCGAGACACATTAGAGCTTTATATGTAAAAATGTAAAAATGTAAGCACATTAGTGCTTTATATGTAAAAATGTATGTCCAATTGACATATATGTTTTCTTCAAGCGTCAAAATTTAAAAAACCACTAATATAACTAATGTAATAGGTATGGACAAAAAAATGGAGACTTTAACTTTGGAAAATTCAGGTCATGGATATCAGGTGAAATAATATATCCCATCCAAGTAAAAAATAAAAAAAATAATATGAACCATTTTAAAGTAAACGTAATAAATATATTAATTCATTTTAATTAATTTAGATAGGTAGTATTAACCCCTAGAATGTATATACTCAAAAAAAGAAAATTTAATTTTAAGTAACATGATTTAAAAAATACAGTGTTCCATTTGACTTAAAACAATAGGCTGTTTCTATAAAAACGTCCTACATAATAATATAATGTATTATTATGTGGTTGAACAAAATAGTATATTTCACAAGAGATGAAATTTTTTATTTTTTTTTCGTGAGATGAGAATTTGCCCACGAGCGAAGCGAGTTGGGCAATCTCGAATGAAAAAAAAACCGTATTTCATCTTGAATAGGAAATACTATTTTTTTACGCTATTTCAATAAAATATTGGATTGAGTTTACAAAACTTTATTTATTTTTAACGCAAGAAAAATACATATTAGGAAATTCATACCTTTGTCGGGATTTATCCGGCAAAATGTTGTTAGAAGCAGAGTTTGTTAGTATACATGATTCACTGTAGTCACTTTCTGAGTCCATAATAATCATATAAAATGTTGTATTACATTATAAACAAACTGTCACAATGTAAACTATTATTTGTCTGAATTGTCTGCTTAGTCGTTGCTATGGTTAGATGACAGTTTCATTTTCACTACTAGAGATAAAAATATTTTCATCTCGTAGAGTAAAAAAAAGTCACTTTCATATAGAGTAGACACACTCTACGAGGAACCTTTGGTGTGAAGATAATACTGATGCAGTTTTCCACAGTACACCAAAACACTATACTGCACTCGACGCGCGTTTCCCTACCAAGTTGGCATCATCTGTAGATGATTAAAACTGTTTAAATCATCATCATGTAGTTTTAATTATCTCCAGATGATGCCAACTTGGTTGGCGAAACGCGCGTCGAGTGCGGTATAGTGTTTTGGTGTTCTGTGGAAAACTACATGAGTATTATCACTAATGAGAAACCCTGTATAATAATTAACAAAACGTAAAGAAAACAATTTAAACTGTACTGTACACATCATCCGTAACTGGTAAAACCAAATTTATTCCGATCCAACTTTTTAAATAATTACAAATCTTTCGCTGTCAAAACTTTACAGTAGTAGCAGAATATCACTGCCGTTAATAATCTTCATAATTCTTGAAAGATGAAGAGAAAAGTTTTAATCCGTGTACACACGTGTTCATAATAAATGTAAGACGCTCGGATAGTATTACATTCCATTTATAAAGTTTTTTAATAAGTTGCCCCTGCAAATTCTCCCTCGACCTATAAATTGGTTGTTCAGAGCACACAGAAAATAAATTTAAAAGGTGTTTTTCACTTGCAAACTTTTAAGTCTCATATTTTAGTGGATAAGCCGGGTAAAATTTCTTGGACCAGCTATTTTATAACATAAAATAAGTACGTGCAAAAATTTGGCCAAAAATTTTAATACAACATAAAATATTTGTTTATGTGTAACTATGTTATCAGATTAAGGTAATAAGTAGTTTTAATATAGGGTTGAACATGGGAGCGTGATATAAATCAGTAAATCTCTTTGTGGCGACTGTTGACAAAATTAAGTGAATATTATGGAGACCTTCCTTTAGCACAGTTAATTCTGTATGATTATAAAGATGCTTTTGAATTTTTTATGTTTTTATATTCTTCACTTATCATCAAAAATAATCACGGGGAACAAAACAGGGAGTAAAACCACTGTTTTACATATGTCCACACCAATAGAAATTATGTATAATATGCATGCACAATGTATAAAATGCATATATTCAAAATACCTATACAGGTATTATTGTATTTAACAAATTTATGTACTTATTATTGAAATAGTCTCACTGGAATTAATCCATTAATACATTTTATAGAGCAATGATATAGAAACTATAAGAGATTATTGACCTTATATATATTTCTTTTTTTTGGAAGGAAAATGCTTTTGCTCATACCATTCCTTGCACTAAACTTCCACTTGCCTGTGCTGCACCTGGAGCCATCGCTAGATTTTTCATCGGGTGCAGCTTGGCTGCCTAGTTCTTCATTCTTTCCCTTTTCTGTCTTTCCAACTCTTCCTTTTCTTTTGCGCTCATTATATTCTTGATCATGTTAACAATGCTCTTCTATGCAGTTTCTAATGTAATCATAGTCAGCACTACAGTTTCCGGTGTTAGTTCCCTACCCGTTTCCTGGTTCGTTCTGTCTTTAATTTCCCTCCATCTTAGGCATTTAAAGATTGTATGCTCTACCGTGTCTTGTCCTCCACAATACATACATACGTCACTATGATCCTTTTTTATCTAAAAGATCCATGTCCTGAGAGCACTTGGGTTAGGTAATAGTCCCCTATTCTGTGCACGCACTTCGTCCACTCCATAACATCAGGAATTAGCCGCTTTGTCCACTATGCTTTCTGTGTTTCGTTTTACCATATCCCTTGCCATGTTACCATCGAGTTGTCCCTGGCTCGCTCTTTGACTTCCCTCCTCTCCTCTTGTCTATAATCGTGTGCGTAAGCTCTCTCCCTGATAAGAATGTCGATAGGTATCGTCCCGTGATTATATCGTTCCCCTGCAGCGCCACCCCAGAGTGCGCTCCAGAGTTCGGAAGATGCTCCAGAGGAGCAGCTTCCTCTGGGTCCTGACAGTTATCTTTTTATACCTCCTCGTTTCTATCACATTTTACCATACTGGGGCTCCATACAGTACTATGTTATGTAATGCGCTGCTTAATACGGCCCTTTTTGCGCTGCTGGGTCCTCAGACCGGCTATTCTATCTTCTGCCTTGGCTGTCACATCCTGTACATGCTTCCGGAAGGACAGTTTTTCATCTATAGTGATACCCAGATATTTTAATGTTTTTGTTGGCGTTGGCGTTGGGTTATTGACTATAGAATATTGAATATATATATTATAGATGAAATTTTGTACGCATTATATTTCGTTTGTATAGAGATCTCGTGTATCAGATCAATCGACATTATAACACTTCTTTATAAAACTTAAATTTCACGCTTTAAAATGTAAGATATGTTAAATAAATAGTAGTTCGTAAATGAATAAATATAAAATTAACATATTTGTAGTGCCTGTAGTGGTATAAATGTGTTTGTTAGTTTGTATACAATAACTATGTTGGAGTTTGTATACGTCGCCTAAAATAACACAGTAGCTACACTTTGCGTTCCTGATCAAATTAGCTTATTTAGCTGCACTTGTTTCTTGTATAAATATCCTGAATGTCATTCACATCATATCTCTTACTTCAATTTCAAATTCGAATAAAAGAATACCTAATTATAAGGTATTGTAGGTAGATTAGGAGCTTAAGACTAAGCAATAAGGTCATTTTGCAATTCAACTTCAACTTCAAACACGTATTTAAAAAAGTTTAACATTAGTTTAAGTTATAACCAAAACCTCTCTACACAAAGAGGTAGCCAAAAAACTGTCTCTATAATATTTACTTATTTAAACAAATTAAAACAAAATTTATTTAATCGAGATAATAGTCATTTGCATTTCTCCAATACAGTCGGTTTACGAAAGAATTTGGCGCTACATGACCACTTGTTAGCCACTTCCATATGGAACAGCAATTGACCATATTCCTTTTTCCTTGAAAAAATACGATACTTATATCCCAAATTTTATGTAGTTGCGCGCGTTATAAAACAACATTACATAAAGTCGCAGTAGAATAATAATACTACTTTATAAAAATGCGTACAAATGGTGACTAACAGGATAATTATTATATATGCTGTTACCTTAACACAAAAAACCCTCAAAGAAAAACTTAACTAATACAGAAAATCAATACAATAAAGGAACCTTCGCTCAGTGCATGACGTCGCTATTTTTAGTTAAAGAAGCACTTTCCATCTGCAACAAGATACCTACAAAGTACATCAAATCTGTAACTAGTAACCACAAACTAAGTTTTTTAATGCTACGAACACTATTATCTCGATAAGAACGACTGAAGCGACCAGCAGTTCCTTCCTGAAATATCTATCTCACTCAGAATGGTCCTAAACTTTTATGTCGAACATATTCTCTAAAAAATGCCTAAGGCAATATTGAATAACTCCATCAACTCCCATCTTGGATCCTTTTTTACACAATTGAAGCACGTTTCTTAGAATAGAAACAGAATATACAACCTCACACAAGATGTCAATAACAAATATGGACGGACAGTAAACGGTAAACGGATGTCGCTCCACTTTTAGCACCTGCACGGAATGTCATTCCAGGATGGATTTAGAAGCAGCGAGAATATGGAAGTATTATAAATCGAAAATCAACCGACAGACGGTCAGTTGTAATCCACAGAAGAAAGGACAAGGCAAGCAATCATTTAAACCCAGATCGGATCACTTCGGCCTCATGCAGCAGCATTAAATTTATTCGAGCAGAGTACTCGCCGTATATTACAAAGATGAGGCTGCACCCCTATAAAATGGCTGTTGTCCAAAAACTAACAGATCGGGATAAGGTAAAGCTCTCTGTTTTGTGAGAGATTTCTAGAACTGCGGCAGAATACAGATATTGAGCATTGGTTTGTTTATGTCGGACGAGGCACATTTCTCATGAATGGACATATTAAAAAACAAACTGTAGGTATTAGGAAACTGAAAATCCCTGGCAAATATATAAAAAGCCTTGTATTCTTCTAAAGTAATTTTATGGTGTGCAGTTTCGCCGTCTAAAATTATTCATCGATCATCATTTTTTAAGGAGGATGGTGCAATGGTAACAGTTACACTTCTGAGAGGTATGCAAATATGATACGCAAGTTTTTTCTTAGTCAGTTGAGAAATGAGGAGGGGGAATGATTTTGGTTCCAGCAGGATGGCGCTACTAGCCATACTGCAACAAATTCACCGAGAATCTTGGAAGAAACCTTTCCAAGACGTTTAATCTGCCCCTGATTCTTTCCTTTGGGGTTTTTAAAGGCGAGGGTATACAAACAAAAACCACGAAATTTAAATGAACGCAAGAGTAAAATTCGAGCGGAAATCGAAGCCATTCCAGTAACTTTGCTTCAGCGCGTAATGCCCAATTTGGTTCACAGTTTCCAACAGTGCCTTGGGAATAATGGAAATCATTTATTGAATTCAATATTTCACTAAACAATCCCCCATTGTTTCCAGTGGCGGCTCGTGGGTCAGTAAATAGGTGACGCGGACTGAGGTGCGGGCCGCAAGTCCAGAAATGAAAACAGCGCCGCAGACGAAAATTTCAAGTAAATTCAAGGTCACTGCAGTTGCCTGTTGCTTGTGAACTTTATGATAGTTGAAGCAGACAAATACTAAGCGGCGAATTCGCCATCCAAAAGTTCTTTAAAATTGCCACGATTGTCCGAACACTCCGATTCAATGTGACCTCGAAATGCCAATTCTTGTCTGCCTAAATAAATCGCTGCGCGAATAGGTAATTGCATAAACCGTCTATTTAAAAGGACATCATCATTAAATTGTTTAATATATAGTCTGGAATTTTCCCTCAAAGCGTCTTCGATTGCATTGAGGCTTTTCTAAATTCTGCGAACATTAATGCACACCGTATAAGTTCTAAAGAAGCATCGTGCTTAGGACAGCCTCGCGTAACATTCTCAAAATTGTTAAATCCCTCCTTATTCCACACGCCTAATTTGTTTACACCCACAATTAAACACGGTATACAAAAAAGTTTTTTTAAATAACTACTTCCACGCAACCACTTATACTCCGAATACCACTCATTCCGAAACTTCCGAACGAACACTTTGTCTTTTGACTTTACCTTTTTTTCGAAATCGAGAGAAGGCACAGATCTCTCGCAATTTAAAAAATCTTTTTTTGTCCTCATTTTTCCATCTAGAAAATGGTGTTTCTAATAAAACACAAACTGGATCATACATAGGAAACATTTCTACGATTGATAGAAAACAATGATTATTTATTATTATAAGAATGTTTTTTAACCGGCGCCACGTCAAGTATAGAGGCAAAACTGGCAGGACGGTAGGAGTGATGTGATGCGCTATCGAAATCCGCGGCACTCATTCGCCCACAGGACAGTTTAGTCACGTATCGGCCGCATTGTTGCCATGCCAACCGCCGTTCCGACTGTCACAAAAATACCACCTGATAGTGATCTGCATCACTTGCTTATTATAGGAAGGAAACGATACGGGGTTTAATATTCGCTCTCAACGAAAGCGATGTATTTTTAGAAGGCGTTCCGCGCGCAACGTTTTATAATAATTATTCTGTTTATTAACTATATAAATATATCTATTATCTATATAAATGTAAATATATCTAAATTACAAACTTTATATGAAATTAGAGATAATTTTAAATGATACAACCAAACACGAAAATTTTAGGTGAAGCGGCGCGTCACTTGCGTCACCTGGCGAGCCGCCACTGATTGTTTCTGGATAATATACCAAGTATTAGTTGTTGTAAGTTTTACCAATAAAATATTATTAGAGATAAAAAATAGTCATGTTGCCGCTCACGTTACATACATCCATATCTATAAATAGGGAAATGTAGAAAAATACATGGTATTTCATTTCCGATACGGCTTGTTACATCCTGTACATAGTGATAAATATAAATAATTCAATAACTAAACGCCTACAGATACCAATAAGGACTTAATACAAGTAGATTAACATATTTACAAAGAATGTATACGAAATATCTATATAGATGTTTCGCTTTTAGATCAACAAGCACATTTTGTTTGGCATTCATTCGAATTAAATCTGCTGACTAAATTTGAGACCTATAATAAAGAATATTTCTAAAGAAAATCTTGATTCCTAAATGAATTTCCTGAATACTTATTTCCATAGTACAGAATTCAAATGTTGCGAAAACAGAAAACCTACTACAGCTGCTGTCGCCATACTCGATTAATTTCTTTTTAGGTAAATATAGGTTAATGTTTGGCACGAGCAGAAGTAACCGCATTGGCTGTATGGTCAGGAACATGGGTTACAACGGTTGGCAGACACGAAACATGAAAATTGAGGCGAACATAGCAAATTATATTTCTCAATAAACCAGACATTAAATTGAAAATTAGATTGAAATTGAAGTTATTCAAGGACCCTAGACGGGATTCATTCTGGCGGGATAAATACTCGTTCGTATTCACTTATACCAAACATTGCTGCCTCTGAGGTTAACTATCAATAGAGCAAGTATTACTAAATAGAAAAATTATAAACGTCAGCGAAATTAAATGGTCCAATTGTCAGATTTAATTACTAGTTGCAAATTATTTTACAGAAACTGTGGTTAAATATGATAAACATATTATCGATTTAAACGGAGGGATTATCTTGTAGAAATGAAGTGGGATGCTTATTCTAAAGTTTAAACATCAAGATATTGTGTTTTATGACCTAAAAAGATTTTTGACTGGTTAGGCTAAAATAATTACTGTTATAATATTATATTTATGTTTTTTTAATATATATTTAGCTACTAATAACTTTGACTGCAAATTTACTTTCACGTTCCATTTACGGTGCTGTAAACTCAACTATTCAAATATCTTAAAATGTCATTACTGGCAAAAATTTGGAAGTTAACATAAGTAAACCAGCATTTGAATATACGGATCCCCTAATAAAAATATTTCTAATTTGGAGACAAGGACGTTTCGATAGTAAGTAAAGTGTGTATATTAAACAGAGTAAAAGAACGGTGCATGGGTGGGCCGAGGTATCAATATCTACAGAATTATAGGTGTCTGCTGGTAGTCTGTTGCCGTGGCTCTCAGTTGCGCTCCCCCACTAAAGAACCTAGAAGTATTTTTCCAGTAGTTTATTTATCTTTATTTAACTATAATGTGCTAATACGTGCCTTTGTTTCCAAATTGAACATATTTTTATTTGTGGACCTGTATATTTGAATACGTTTACGCCATAATGGTAGTGTAAGGCTTTGGGCTACCATTATCCTGTGCTCAGTTACATTTTCATTACTGAAATAAACTTCTGGTTTACTAATTTATTATCACTCTCGAATTAGGATTGTATATCAGCGTTACAAAAGAAATTTATCAACTTTTTCTGTAGGACAATATAAAAATAGGATTTTATGGTATATTTTGATATTATTTAATGGCTTATTTAATTGTTTATATATTTCTTTATAGCTATAGAAGTTAAGTCAAAAAAGGTACTAAGTGATAAATTATTCATAAAATTATCAAAAAATATTATGGTTCAATAAAATTTTAATTTCCCTTGTTACCTATAACCTAGCTAAGCAAAGGAATAACCTTATTATTTTAAAGATACGTCGAAAACAACTACTTTGTGTGCTATATGCACCACGCAATATTGAATCGCAACGACATATCTTGATATAACTTCAACTTATTGTATTTAACACATTTTTCTTTTTAATAGCGTTATCTACATCATTTTAAATAATGAAATATTAAACAAGTATCTATTCAACATTCTGATGTTTTCAATTATCTCGAAAATCCACTTTTACTCTCTCATTTATTATAAACTATCGTAATCCAAAATACCGCTATTCAACCAAGTACCTATGTATTTTTAATGGTTTCCAATAACCCAACCGTACGTGTAAAATTTAAATATCAATGACACTATGTACTTTTTTTATTTTTCCACTAAACCATTTTTGAGATACATGCATTAAGATGAAGGCTCATTGGGCTCAATATATTTGTACTCTATACACCAATTTAAATGCAAAAATAATGTAATTCCCATAACCCATAGCTATTTCCCTCAACAACTTGCTAAAATATTCTTCATGAGAAAATCTATAGGGCAAAGGAAGTTTACGTCCTAAAATACATCTCTCCTTTCAGCATATATAGAAAAAAAGGAACACGTAGATACTTTGAAAAGGTATAAATAATACAGAAGTACCCCAATTAGACGTTTAAAAACAAATATAATAAAACTAATGTGTTGAGTACAGCCTTTCTATATTTATTCTAATTGCATTCGTTATATCAATTCACTGTAGATATTTTAATTTTTTGTAACAAATTTTTTCAAATAAAACATAACATGAAAAGTTGCTGGCCCTGGCCTGGAAAAAATTCTATTCTATATTCTCATTAGAAATCTCAACATTCCTCTTCCGAATATATGACACATGTTTCTGATTTCAGGGTCAGCGTCAGCGTATATAGCATAAAAATGGTACGCTAAGTACCATTTTTGTTCATAAAAAATGTTTTTTTAAGGCTTATTTCTTTTTATTTAACACTGTTAAATAGCATACCTAAATATTTGACGTAGATGCCGAAACAACTACTTCACGGACAATGTGCCCCAACTGCCATTGCATTACGTTATTTAATTTTATTACATTTGCATTATTGCAAAGAACCAAAGAGGGCACTACGGTGTGTTTCTCATCATTACTAGTATACCTAATAACTATTAAAGTTATATATCATGAAACAGTTCACTTTATACTAACTAAAAGAAAAAATTAGTCTTATAACAAACATTAGTCTTATATAGTCGTAAAACATTTTTTGTCCTAGGCATGAATAACCTAAAGAAATATTTTCCTTGACAAGCATGGAATCTAAGTCAGCAGTTTACTAGTCAAAGTGACATATCGTTAATCATAGATAGATCTCAGTCAAGACCTTTTCTTTGGCGTGGTTTCGCACTCCCTAAAATGCTGGGGATAATTGGTAAAAAATACTAAGCATCTGTCCGACATTAGAACTAATGAGGGAACTTACATGTAAGTGATCTAGATTTTGTCAGGTATTAATGAAAACGATGACGACGCATTATCTTTCCTACGTAAAGGAATCGCTGATATTAACTTTTAAGTTATTTCTTTCCCGTTGTCAGATATAAGTTTTATATATACAGTGCTTTCGAAAAGTAACGAATAAATTCATTATTTTAGAAATTGAGAACTTTTCGAAAAAATTCCCTGACACGTCGATTTTGTTTTTAAAAAAGGCACTTTTTGACATACGACCCATATTTGTGACGTCATCGTTGTTCGAGATATGACGTCATCGACAATTTTTTTAAATAGCCACCCCCAATTTTGACCACGCCATTTGAAAGAGCGTATCATTCTACATACGCATCATGAAAAATTATGGTGTTACATAAAAGTTTCAAGAAAATAATGTTTGAAGATCTTAAAATTTAATTTTCACAATACTGAGAATGATAATAATTATGTAAAAAATCGACTAAATTAAATGTTCAAATTGTGCACCGTTGGTTGCCTGACAGTAGCCAAGACGATTAATAAATTCTTTTTGGACATTATCTATAACTTCAGGAGGTATACGATGTATCTCGTGACGAATTCTTGCTTTTAAATCTTCTAAATTAACCGGTCTAATAACGTATACTTTGCTTTTTAAGTATCCCCACAAGAAATAATCTAGGGGTGTCAAATCAGGCGATCTGGCTGGCCACTCAATCGACCCCCCTCCCTATCCAACGATTCGGGAACAGCTCATCTAAATAAACACGGACAGGTGCTGCATAATGGGGAGGTGCACCATCTTGTTGAAAGAACATGTAATTTCTTGGAAGATCACGTCCCTCTATATCTGGATATAAAGTTATTAGTGCAGGAATGAGGTCATCTCGAAGACAATCCAAATATCTTGCACCAGTTAGGTTGACATCAAAGAAATAGGGACCCAGAATTCTCAGGCAGCCAACGGTGCACAATTTGAACATTTAATTTAGTCGATTTTTTACATAATCATTATCATTGTCACTATTGTGAAAATTAAATTTAAAGGTCTTCAAACATTATTTTCTTGAAATTTTTGTTATGTAACACCATAATTTTTCATGATGCGGATGTAGAATGATACGCTCTTTCAAATGGCGTGGTCAAAATTGGGGGTTGCTATTTAAAAAAATTGTCGTTGATGTCATATCTCGAACAACGCTGACGTCACAAATATGGGTCGTATGTCAAAAAGTGCCTTTTTTAAAAACAAAATCGACGTGTCAGGGGATTTTTTCGAAAAGTTCTCAATTTCTAAAATAATGAATTTATTCGTTACTTTTCAAAAGGACTGTAGATATTGATTTTAATTTATGGCAATTTTATACAGAGTGACCCCTTTATTATAAGCCTATACTTTATCTTCATGATATACAACTTTATGGCACGTGACACCGTTTCAGATTAGTTAATATTACCTTCAACAAACAGTCAATATTCATATCGTACTAGCAAAGTTTCTAATTCATTGATTCATTAAAAACTCAAAATGTTATCCACTTCATGATAAAATTCAAAGAACAAGAATTAATGGATATAGTCGATAATCTGAAATAATTTACTAATATTGTTTTAGGTACTACCTTCGTTGAACTGTGAATCAAATTTCGTCAAAATCAAATAAAAATTAAATAGAAAACCTAAACGTAATAGTAGAAAAAACATTAGAAGTGTTTGGGTACTTCTTACTTCATTCAGAGAAAACAATGCCGATTGGGGATATACAGGGGATGTGATAGAAAGTGTAATAAAGTTTTTTGTACTTTGTGGTCTAAATAGAAAAAAATTACATTATTATTCAATTTAAAGTATACCTACCTACATTTTATTGAAACTTTAAATATAAATAATGGAATATTTTCATAGGTATAGGGTTTTCCCATACCTACATTTTTAACAATAATAAAATATTATTTTTTGTTACATTATAAATACTTTATTTTTATTAAAAGTTTTAAAATTTCTATTGATATCTTTAATGGTATAATAGTCTTCCTCGTACATGGAGCTTAATTATAAATATTTGTGGAAATTTTGGACATGGATGTTCATAGGAAAAAGTACTTAAAAGTTTAAAGTATTTTCTACAAATATTCGTTTCAAGAAACAATTCTTCAAAGTGGCGTTTAAATATCATTTAAATATCTGTAATAATATTTACGAAGTCATCATGAAAGTTGTAATGATCATTTTGATATTCTTTAAGAAAAATAAAAATAGAAAGGTCATCTAATTTGTTTGTCATATGTCTTAGACATAAGAATTCACAGTCATAGACACTTGTTTAAATTCTTCATTCGCCCTCCAAATGGCAGTGTTTTTGTTTGCACAGCATTACTATTTTTTTATATATTAATTGTTTATTAGGAAGGTCAATGTTTTGTTATTTCATAAGTAACGAAAAATTAAGGTAACAAGATTCTTATTGGCAAATGGCAGGATTATGTTAAGAAAACGTTTCAAATCAAGTATCATTACTTGAATCCTGTTGTGCAATATTCTGTATAAATTGATTACGAGTAAATGGACAGAGATGAATTCAAACCTTAATAACATATTAGATAGTTTGATTAAACCCGTATTAAACCTCTCTCTCATGTGACGCACCCAATAATTGAAACTATATTATATATCAGAGGTTCATAACCCAAAAATTATCCCCAATTATTGGGCTTTAATAATTCTCTGGGCCCGCTTTAATTAATTTGAGATTGATTACATATTTCAGGTCAGATGAGTAGGTTTTCCTATGTTATACAGAGTGGACAACGTCCTGAAGCATGTACAGGGATCTTGGAAACATACGAGAACGAAAACTGACGATTTACAAAATGATTAGTATCTCTACTATAAAGAAAGACTTCAAATTTGAAACTTATATACATTATTGATGATGGCGGCGAGTCAAAAAATTCAGTTAAATTTTCTCTAAGCAGTCTAGATTTTGAAATGCGATAGTCAACTTTTTTATTTCTTATGTACGCTATATTGAATTTTTTTTGTTATCAGATTAAGCGTTTTATTCTCTTTAGAACGATATATTATATGCCATATTAAAATTTAGAAAATGAGTAGAAATCAGTAAATAATGTACATTTTATAGTTGGTGGTGGAAACAAAATATTATTAACGACATATCATGTATGTACAGGGTGGGCCGTATAAGAGTGCGTATCCCCTTATCTCAGAAACTATGTGAGATAGAAAAAAAAGTTTTATATAAATGTTGTTTGCGTTAAAGATGTCGGTATTTTTTTAATATAGTTATATTTGTAGCTCTTCAATATACAGGGTGATGAACTAAACTTATCTTTTTTTAAATGGAACACCCTGTATATTATTACATTTTTGAAAAGCTCTTCAAAAGACTTGTTCAATGATATGTAATATGATGGGTCTGTAGCCCACCGTTTCGGAGCTATTGACTGTTATCTTCAGGAAAAGGTTAATATTTATAGCGAGCTAGAAAAGTTACTGATTGAGGTGATAAGCTGTAATTTGGGCCAAGAAATTCTAATTTGGTCTATTTTATGAAACTTCTGTCTAATACTAAAATAAAAAAAATTGCAACAGTGATGCCAAGTTTCGTGAAATTTAATTTTTCATGATTTTTTTAAATGGAACACCCTGTATTTTATTACATTTCCTGAAAGTCCTTGCAAAGACAAGTTTATTGATATATAATATCAGGGGTCTACGACACACTTATAACTTATATTTTTTTATAACTTATATTGCCATCTCTTTTAAATTTGATACAAATATTTAGAATCGTATGAATATCTGGCAGTTATCTTAAATGATATTTTCTTACATAATCTCTCAATGTTAAAGCTGGACTTTTGTGATTAAATATATAACATTCTATTAAGCCTACTTTTTCTTGCAGAGAATACATTACATAGGTACAAACATGCATAACTTATGTGTCAATTCCTGAAGAGAAACGCAGATTAATCCAAAACGGTGTGTCGTAGACCCCTGATATTATATATCAATAAACTCGTCTTTGCAAGGACTTTCAGGAAATGTAATAAAATACAGGGTGTTCCATTTAAAAAAATCATGAAAAATTAAATTTCACGAAACTTGGCATCACTGTTGCAATTTTTTTTATTTTAGTATTAGACAGAAGTTTCATAAAATAGACCAAATTAGAATTTCTTGGCCCAAATTACAGCTTATCACCTCAATCAGTAACTTTTCTAGCTCGCTATAAATATTAACCTTTTCCTGAAGATAACAGTCAATAGCTCCGAAACGGTGGGCTACAGACCCATCATATTATATATCATTGAACAAGTCTTTTGAAGAGCTTTTCAAAAATGTAATAATATACAGGGTGTTCCATTTAAAAAAAGATAAGTTTAGTTCATCACCCTGTATATTGAAGAGCTACAAATATAACTATATTAAAAAAATACCGACATCTTTAACGCAAACAACATTTATATAAAAGTTTTTTTTCTATCTCACATAGTTTCTGAGATAAGGGGATACGCACTCTTATACGGCCCACCCTGTACTTATCCTAGGAAATCCAAAATTTATACTTAATACATTAACGAATGGAATTTGATGATAATTGTATTGTTCGAGCGTGATAATCTATTTCAATTAAGGTATCTACCCTTTATATTTAGGTAAGTACTACAGTAAGTCATACAGTTGGGATCAGATCATATAATTAGATACTATTATAACTGTAATCTATGTAGTCTCACCAAATGAAGAGCCCGATATCTTTGAAACTATTAAGTTTTTGAAAAATAGTCATTTGACAAAAATTGTTTAGAATTGAACAGAGTATCGGATAAACGTTGTTACAAAGTTCATGCCAACGAAAAATCTCTTTCGACTTCAGCGCCATCTCTAATTTGCTCTGAAAAAAATCAAGTTGAACTCCGTGACGAAGTCATAGAGGAGCTCTATCATCTGTTTTTTTCAAAATCAAAATATATGTTTCTGTTGCCGAGATACGAGGCTAAAGACTTGTATGTGGAACACCCGGTATATACAGTAAGGACATAAAGTCCGCCCCCCCCCCCCCTCTAATTTTTGAACCACTGGGTAGATTGTGATAAAATTTGGAACGATCATATATGACTAAATTCTGCATTTTTTGACACATGAATGACAGCTCTGAATGTCAAGGTGACAGCTCTGAATGTCAAGGTGATAGCTGGGCGCGCAATAGGAACACTTTTTTAAATGGAAATGGGGGTCGAGTGGGGACTCATTTTGAAGCTATTTTTATGCTCAAAACATCCCCCAATTTTGAGAACATTTGGTTCAGTAATTTCCAAATAAAAACCAGTAATATCGATTTTGTTATATCATTTTTTTGCATACATATTACAAATTATTGTAAATTATTCAAAGCAGAACAAAAATTAAAAGTAAACAAATAACAATAAACCATCCCTGACCTAAAATAACCTAAATTAAAAAAATATGAAATAATTTAAATTAAACCTAAAAAAAAAACAATTTTGAGGCAGAAACAAATTTAGAAAACACGTGTTACTTCAAAAAGTGTTGAAAATGACCTCCATGAACCTCCTGACAAATAAATGTTCCATGGGTAAGTTCTATTATAAAGATTATGTGGTAAAAAGATTACGTTATAAACTGATATTACTGGTTTTTATTTGGAAATTACTGAATCAAATGCTCTCAAATTTGGGGGGTGTTTTGAGCATAAAAATAGCTTCAAAATGAGTCCCCTCTCGACCCCCATTTCCTTTTAAAAAAATTTTCCTATTGCGCGCCCAGCTGTCACTTTGACATTCAAAGCTGTCATTGATGTGTCAAAAAATGTAGAATTTAGTCATATATTATCGTTCCAAATTTCATCACAATCTACCCAGTGGTTCAAAAGTTAGAGGGGGGGGGGGGCGTACTTTATGTCCTCACATAATAGGCCCCATTAGACCTTAGTTTACATTTTTCGTGTAGGTATATCCTAAAATTTAAGTAAACCCAATAATGTTAGTTGTTGATCCAAAATTTCGTCAATTTTACTGTGACTAGACATTTTTCTTACACGTAGAACGTAGATGGCATGGCATTCATATATTCATACATACAATTCCACAAAACGTCAAGTTTGCTTTGAGAAAAAGTGAGAAGAGTCTTTTCGTACACATGTTGCCGCGATAAAATATCAATAGAGAGTGGAATCAGAGGCAAACCATATATCACTACAGGGATATAACGTACATGTAGACATTGCTATCAATCAGGATGTGGCGTCCTGCCTCAAACACATCCACTTGTTCTCTTTCTGAGATTTAATTCCGCAAATAGGGATTCTGCTAGGAATAACAACGAAGTATTTTGAATACATGGTTGGAGAATGTTACTGGAGTACGACACACTTCTCAGATTTAGCTTTGATTTTAAATACATTCACAACAGCTCAGTAATCCTGAACAATACCCAAAATGATAATAGTCCTTCACTAAAAGTGTAAACAGCGAATCTCGTTTTAAAGATACTCCATCATAGGTTGAATTGGGTACTCTTATGAACACTTAAGAAAATAGAATATAATGGTATTGTGTAAATTACAGTATTATGATGATTCTGATGTAACTACGCAGTGGTTATAATTAAGTTAAAATTTGTGTTAATCAATTTCGTGAACTGAACTAAACTGAACTGGAATATCCTAGTTCTAATAATAATAATGATAATGATAATGATAATGATAATGATAATGATAATGATAATGATAATGATAATGATAATGATAATGATAATGATAATGATAATGATAATGATAATGATAATAATAATAATAAAGTTAGAAATGAGTAGCTCGATACGACAAATTACAGGTATTGGAGGTACTGCAATAAATTCAGGAGCAACTGAAAATCAACAAAATAGCAGTAAAATATACAGAATGTTGCATGTTTAACAGCGGATTTTAATTACATATTAATCATGTGAAAGTTTCAGCGTCCAAACTATAAAAAAAATTTTAGTGTATTGCGCCAACCTGTGAATTTCCACCAATGATAATCGTGTTTCTGTCAAAAATGGAGGCTGCCTTTGCAATTCCTTCTAAAAAACTTATTTTATACAGTGACTGAAAATACATACAGATCACTGAATGCATAGATCATTTATTTTATTGGAGTGGATGTATGTGTTTATAGGTCTAACTGTACTGCCGTCTCGATACATATTCTGCAGATATAATGTGTAATCCTATCAAATTTCCACTGAAATAATATATCCAAACATAATATTAATGATTTTGTAATTATAGAATAGATATTGTTCGAAATTTGCCAAGGACTTCAGACGCAGTAGCCGTGATTCCAACTAATGTTGCAACTTTCATATAATTTTCGACAGACGTTACTCTGGTGGTATGAAATAGTTATCTGAGTTATATATAATTAAACAGACTTACGCGTTTTACCAAAGCTTCGTCGAAACAACAGTTTAACAACAATGGGAAGCGCAAACAGATACCAACTCTATAGAAATTCAATTTTTTTTCGAAATCAAAACTATTTCTACTTTAAATTGTAACAGTTTCAAGTAGTAGAACAAATATTTTCAAAACTAGATGAAGTGCAAAATGAAAATGATTTCGTTATTGCTTTTTCTATACTTCCACAGCATGCAATGCACCTTCCTTAATATTTTTTATTGGCTTTAATTACCTAATTCAGGGTTTAGGAGTAGATTCGAACGAAGCTTTTTACTTACTCTTATATTTACTCTTATATCTCGTGGACGCCAAGATAATTTTGTATTAAACTGTAGATGTAGATAAATAGTTACAAAATAATTATAATCAACAGTGAATGTTTGGTGAAGTGAAACAAACAAGTAAAAGAAGATTATATTACAATTTAAAAAAAAAATCTATAAAACTTTATGATATTCACAAATAATAAATAGCAACTGATTGTTGTTGTCATGCAAAATCACCTTACAGTACAAAAAAGTTCTTCTGGCCTCGGAGAATATATTTCAACCTCTCACCAATAGATGTTATTCAGTAATGATGATGGCAATCTGCAGATAATGGTACCTTCGGGAAACTAAGAGCAAGACGATGTAGCTAGCTAACTTCTTGATCCTGCTAATCTGAATGCAAGTGCCTTCTCCTTTTATCGTCCCTCTAACAGTGTGAGTTGAATTTCCAGGTTGCTTCCCCTCTTCCAGGAAGCCAAGGTGTTTTCACATGAAAGCATTTAGACCAGGATCGTAAAAGAAAAAATATATAAACTAATATGAATTGCGCAAGATAACAACAGATAATTTTGTAATGATAACAGTTGCAATATGTTGAATAAAAATTAAGCTAATGAAGTCAAAATTAACAAAAATTGCTATATGAAAATTACTTTCAAATGAGAATTACTCAGTATATGAAATTGCAAGAAAATTATCCAAAATATGCAATTTATAATGATAACTATTAAAAAATATAATAAATGGTTCAATCAAAATTACTAGAAACTATATTTTCTTTAACCGTATAAAAAAAGGTGTGTGCCAACAAACTAATGACCTTCTTGATCAAATACGTTCTATACAATTAAGCTGTAAAGATATGACGTTATACTAATTATATATGGCATAATATTTGTGATTATCAAAGTGCAAGAGTGAATAACTCAAAAACAAATTATATAAAAACCAAATTTAATAGTTTATAAACTACCAACAAATATAAAAGACTAACTTGACAAGAGATAAATACTGCATTCAAGAAAAAAAATACGTAACATAATATGTATACTTCGCTGTTGAGAATTAAATCAGTATTAATATGTACTTCATTTAACGAAATATATTTTAACTATCTTTGAAACTCATTACACCTACACACTGACTAAGACCAGTTTATAGGCTTGACAGACTTTCCATCAAATTTGGTTCAATAACCTTAAAAGACTCACATTCTAATGAAATACTAAAGTTGGTTAATTGCCTGTCTGAAAGACTCACATTCAAAATGAGTTAAATGAGTGTAATGCAGTTCTTATACAATTTATCATAAAAATGTACTAATTATTAAACCTTTGATTAAACCCTAACTAAAAAAAAACGCCAACCACGGGGCCTTAAGATTCGCTAAAAAAACTAAATTAAACCTTAACTCGAATATACGTATAAAACTAAATAAGAAATCACCGATTAATTATGTCTCAAAACAAGTACATAATTGCAAGTAATAATATATTAATTATTAAAACTAAAAAAATTAAGGTCAAAAGCAGTAATTACCTCAGTCCATCAAGTCACACACCAAAAAACCATTTCCGTTCGATATATCGAGTTTTCTCCCACTACACACTATAAAAGTAATATGCTGAAATTTAATGAGTTAGAGGACCTGCTTTTCCTATGGGTGTTTTATATTTTGCCTAGTGTAAATAGTATATATTTAGTAGCAACTATTGCTTGAAAAATCTTTTAAATTGAAATTTATAAAATTTTCGTTACAAGCACTGTCATTTTAGATGAAAATTATTTATTGTAATACAGTAATGTTAGTAGTGGTGAGAAACACACCGTAGTGCTCTCTCTGGGTTTTTGCTACTATCTGTCGAATAACAATCTAACTGTTAGACAATTCTTGTCAAATTGACAGACAGATAACGACCTGCTTTTCCGCAGGTGCCATTACAGCAGTGACCTACCTCTATTATCTTTAAGGAAGACAATCCTACTTATTTATTTGAAGGAGATGCCGAAAATAGAGATAGTTTTATCTCTGATAATAAGTTAATTATGTCCTGTAACAATACGACTATAAAGTTAAATGTCTGTTGATTTCTAAAAACCTGTTAATCTGCCATATTTATTCATATTTATCTCTTTTAAAAATGTAGACATACCAACAAATCAAACTCTGTATCAGATATCAAACTCTGTATCCGTATCAAGGAGCCAAAACTAAAGTAAACAAATATATGGGAAATCTCCTTTCAGAGAGAGATATTATTAAGATAAAAGGAAAAGACGATCCCGCTAATATTTTGAAAAGCACATTGAAATTGCGCTGCTTTGGTTCACTGTATATTTATATAAAACTGTAATATAAAGTTTAAAACACCTACGCCAGTTAGATCTGTTCCACATCATAACCAAATTGAGTTAAACGATAAAATTGTGCAAAAATACGAAACACCATAATATAAAATCTGTTGTGTAATGTAGCCAATGACAATATTTCATCTGACTGGGTGATAATATATCAAGATATGTGTTCATATATTTTCATTCAGAAAGCCGTCGAAACCACTACTCTTTCATTTTCGTTACTAAATTATCAGATTTTGGCAGATCCTAACAAAAGCTGCCTAATTTGTAGCTTATTTACTGCCAGTTAATGATTAATCTGTAATCAATAATGAACTTATATTTATCCTGTTTCCAATGACGCCACAATATTCTGTTACTGCTAATTTTGAATAAAATATCTTGTAATCTTAATAGTTCACCACCTGCTTTGATACATTATATCATTTATTCATATCATATCATTTATTTTACCATTACCTAATCGTTCTTCTTGAAGTTCAAAGTCAACATTATTAATAAAAAAATCATGATGTTCCATTCAACAAAAATTGTAGATTCTCTTTTTACTTCTTTTCCAAATTTTTTTTATGAATTTCAGTTGCAGTATTACACATTCACGGTTATACAGGTTGTCCCATTTAAAACGAGACAACCTTAATATCTCTAAACCAAACCATATATAAAAATTATCCCAAACAGATCAAGCTTTGATTTGAGGGGGACAACATTTGGAGCACAAGTGAACGTTCATTTTTATATCTCGTTTTGTCTTCGAGATATTAACGGTGTTTCATTTTAAATGAGATACCCTGTATTTACATACCTACTCATATTTTTAGAATTACCTACTAGTTTTTATTATTTTACACAATTTGCTTTATTATTATTACCTTCTGGGGAGCTTGGTTAGTTTAAGAGTTAATTAGTTTAATGGTGGGCTCATATTTTACTAAATAATATATTGACTATAAAAGTATTAGTAAAGTATTAGTAGGAGTAAAAATGCACCGTCATGGAAGATAGAAAGTCACCAGGAAAAATCTAAATATAAGTAATATGCTACTGGTTATTAGATAAACAAGGTAAACGAGTCAAAGGGTTGCTTAAATAATTAAATATTTGCATTAGTGGAACCAGAATAAGGCAAAAAAGATGCAAGGTTAAGGTTGCTTAAAGGTATATACGTTTTCCGCCAACTTTTGCAGCCATTAAAACTGAGTATAGACAGATTTCAGAATTCCATTCTTCTAGAATACATATACTCCCGAGTTTATTGCATTATAACTTTTTTTATTAAAAACTGGAAAAAGGGATTATATTGAAGTTCAAATATGTATATACTTAAAGAATGATGTAAGGAGACATCGAAAAAATATTCTTTCTCGTTCATTTCTGTAAGTAATATCTCTCATAAGTATTTTCTGAAAGAAAATAAGTCAGTGGTATCATAAAATTTAGAGGATCATTTGTTTCAATTAGATCTATATTTGTTAGGGCGGTACTAAAATTATGCACGTTTTATTACTTTAGGGGAGTGAACCGTGAACCCTAACTGCTGACGGTCTAGTCTAAACGGCCCTAAGAGAATAACTAAGCGTTATATTTTTGGTGAAATTCTCAAACGAAGAAATCAGCTAAACATTTTTCTTTTTATTTCCTTGAAGGATGTATAATTTGAGAAGGATTCACAAAGCACTTTATTGCAAAAAAATGTTGCTAATTGCTGATGAAAATATGTATCTTAAGTGGGACGTACTTTGAGAGGACTTTTAGAAATGGTAAGAGGTATACAACTAACTTCATTACTGCCCAGAGTTAGTAAATACATACAAATGTACCGACATTTGGGATCGACAAGTGTTATTAAAGGGACTATGAAATACTATGCCACTTAAATTTTGACCGAAAAATTAAATAGAGTAACCTATATATGTTTACATATTTAAATAATGTTTTCCCCCACGAATTTATACGCGACCAATTACAGTAGTCCTTTGGATTTAGATAAGTTGTTTAAAAATTTGGTTTATGCTTCGTATATGACCTCAAGTTCTATCGATTGAAAATATTGACTATAATATATTTTGTCACTTCAGTTTCTAACGGAACATCTACTTTCTGACCTTAACCTAACTAAATAGAACCCAATATATGCACATTTGGATAAAGCTTGCTCTCATAAAAGCAGTGATATAGGGTTTGGTGGTCTATCTTTAATAATAAAGTAGATATGTCCAAAAAGTGACATTTTTCAACATAGTGCAACATATTTGACGAAGATCTCAGGCTCTATTTGAGGAAGATCTTATAGAAAACATATAGGTTTATTTACTATTAACTGTTCCAACCCACCAAATTATATCTAAATATATTCGTGAGAAAACACTATCAGAATATATAAAAATATAGAAGACGTCGTTTAAAGTAAGTAAGTTAACATCTGTTTCCAGTAGAAATGGAAGAAATAAAATAAGGTGAAGTAGTATTCACTGTATATACAATGAGTTCATAGTCTCGCATAGATTTTTTATTTTCAAAATGGTACAGATTTTGAAAAACCGTTTGGATACGTCGATTTTATGTTATTTTTGCAGTTGTTTTACATATATTTCATTTTTTACAGGGTGAGTCAATGAAGCTACGTCGCTTCATATATGTATGATATAACTTTAATATTTTAAATAGGATACCCTATATTTCTTTACTTCTTTGAAAAGACCTTTTTTCTACGAATATAATCATATATAGTTTTATGGGTCTAATAAGGGAGACACGCCAAAAAAATGTGGGCCATAAGAGCGATGTGTTGGAGAAAGACTGTATCTAGCTACGAACTGAAATTGTTCTCTTTCTAACACATTGCTCTTAAGGCACACTTTTTTGGGCAAAGCTCTTTGATTATTAAAGATAGACCCATAAAACTTTATATGACCATATTCGTAAAAAAGAGTTGTTGCTAAATATACAAAAAAATACAAGGTGTCCCGTTTAAAATATTATACTTTATATCAATGTGACTTCATTGAGTCACCCTGCAAAAAGTTAAATAAATATATATAAAATAAGTGCAAGAATTTATGCGGGACTTCATGAAATATCTCTATAAATATAACTCAAGGAGAATGACAGCAATTTATTTTAAATTGTGTAACGATTGTGCAACATAAGTTGTATACTCACTGGTATTATTTTTTGGGCATATTTTTAAGGATATAAGTATATCAACAAAGCGTCTCAGAATATACTTAAGAAATTGCAACATTACATGAAGTTATGATACTGCCTAGAACACTTCTCTGGGAACTTCATCAAAAGGCATACAAGAATCACTTTCTTCCATGGTTTTCGCTCATATTTTGATGAATAGTATCTCCCAGTAGCCGTACTGAATATTTCATGTTAAACTAAATAGCACAAACGCATCAATCTACTTCTCGAGACATCTCAATGATTGAATGGATTGTTATGAGATGACTGATGAACTATTAACATCTACTTCTTTATTTCAACAATTTCCTGGAGTAAAACATCATTTGTCACATACATTACTATTATAACTTGTATTCCATGCGCCATATTGTTTTATACAGGATGTCCTCAAAATTATGTTATAGCGTTTTAAAATAGTATATCTTTCTTCAAAATCAAACAGAAAAATGTTATCGTTATACAAAATGAAGGTTACTGAGGTAAAAGTTTTTCATAGTCCTTTAATCATTTAAAGAAATTCTTATTAAATGATATTAAAAATTACGCAGTGCATCTTCATTGTTTATGTTGTATCGATGAACCAAAACAAACTACGTTTTCTCACTGACACACCTGCAAGTGTGTGTGTGTATTATTAAATATTTTTTGTGTAAAGCAGCAATACAGCTAGGTAATAATATCTTTCTTTATATAGGAATTAAGCCAAAGGTTAACTAAGAGATAAATTATTAATGAAATTATCAATTTTTAACATAATATCGACAAATGTATAGCGACTACAACCCAAAATAAATCTCATTGCCTTATTCTGTAAGATCTGAAGTCTATTTTGTCTGCCTGTTTGCAAGCAATTAATAGTGAAGCACAATAGGTAAAATGAGGGTATATTATGCTGTCCCTTAACTCTATGCTGTCAAATCATTAGAAATTTTATTGAAAAATCCAATTTTGTCACCCAGTTTTTTACATAAATAGTAATACACAAACAGTGGCAACTAAATAATCACGCAGGTACTAGTACAACTCCTAAGTATTTGATTTGAGATACATTTTCAATTTTAATGTCATTAATATAAATATGTAGATTCTTACTTAAGTAACTCTGGCAATTTTTCTTTGTGCTAAGAATCATATATTTTGATTTACTGGAATTAAGTTTCAGTTTATTAGCACACAACCAATTATACAATACTTTAAGCTGATCATTAACTTGAGTAGTAACATAGTCATAGTCTCTACCAGCTATCGATATGAGTGTATCATCCGCAAATAAACTTGCAAATGAATCATTCAATACCTTATTCAGATCATTTATAGAAATTACAAACAATAACGGACCCAATACACTTCCCTGTGGAACACCTGTTATACTATTAACTTTATCCGATAATTTTATTATTAATCCTCGTTCGTTGGACTCTGTTACTTAAATAGTTACTTAGCCACTGTAATGCCGTATTTTTTACACCATAAAATATACGTGGCTAGCTTTTGCAATAGCCGCGCCCTGTCAATAGTTTCAAAAGCACGCTGAAAGTCGATAAAAACACTTACCACCACCTTATCATCGCTGATAGCTTCTCTTCATTTAGAACAAACAAACCGAAGCGCAGATACAAAAGAATGCTTTTCACGAAACCCAGATTTCTAAAAAAAATCCGTTAATTTCTTTCTTCCTCAATAATACCTTAAATTTTCAACTGCCTGCATTTTTCAAAGGGAATTATACATATCTCCTTAATGTCATTGTATTATTTTTTTTTTTTGTTTTAATTTAATTGACTGTTTATATTACTGGCTTGGGGTAAAGCGTGTAGTGGCATCATTCTGGATCACATTGCCTTTTATGGTCTGGGTTCGATCGCCAGCTCCGGCACTGGCAATATCGGTGAATATGCGGTGTTTGTATACATTTTTTAATGTGTAACTTCCTTCCGGATAGCCTTTGGCTTTGGTTTTGGGATTTGTCTAATTTATACGGTGTTTTAATGTTATTGAATTTCTCATTTAAGTATTTTTTACAGAACTGCGCAAATATAATATCGAGGCCTACAATAACATGCTCTGTTTTCATTTCTGCGTTGATTTTATTGTTTCATCAGATTGAAATTGCTTTAATTAGAAATGAGAGTTTTTGGAATGTTTTAATTAGTTCTTAAATTAAATGCTATACCTACCTATATCATTTTACATTTATTTTATGCTCTCTTATCTCGCTGGCCGTAATTATATATCTATGTAAATTGAATCGAATAACCATGACAACACTCACAGATTGACTCAAATTATATCTCATCATCAATTTTTTGTATTTTTTTATCAATTATATAGTGTTCATATACTAATACCAAACTTTACAAAATTAATACCCACTAAATTTAACAGTTAGTTGATAAAACCACCAAGCTATTCAGTCCAGTCAATAAAATTTTAAAAAATTATATATTTTTTGCACTTATGTAGACAAAAATGTGTCACCATATGCGTATCAATCACCCCTAAGACCAAACGACACCTACTCTTTCGTCGAACGACGAATTTTACAAATTGGTATTTCTACTTATGAAGTATCATCATTGCCGAACGTAGGTAAGTGAGAGAACTTGAGCGAACTATTCGAGCGGTCGCATACTAAAAAATCTGCGCTGTGATGAAGGTGGCATATAATTTACGCCATCTAGGATAGAGAAAGACAATACAGTAAGCGGAAATATTACGTAGATGACGTTCTAGTTATATGTGTTAATGTACGTACCTATAACTAGAATGTGCTATAAATGTCGGATAACCTTAAGAACTTATTTTTTATATTAATTCAAATTTACTTTATATCATAAAAAATTGTCTATTAACTATAAATATATAAGCTGATGATACAAGCCAGTTTTTATTTGTAAGATCACTTCTTAGAGTCTTAAACATTAATTTTTGAATATATACAGGGTTATTCAGAACTTATCTCTAAAACTTTGAGGATATGTGCATCCTTAAACAAGAAATCGATATCACCAAAAAAATTTATAATAAAAGTCTTAGGATTTCCCGTAAACAATGTTTAAAGTTATACCATTATAAAGGATACCATCTACGTAGATGGGCAACTGTAGTTCATCATCTGATATACCTACCACATTCCTAAGAATGTGGTAAAAAAAGTAAACACGTTTTTGTACCTCGAACGACGACCGAGCGAATAGAACTGGAGCGGGGATAATATCTCTATTGTGTATTCAGTCATCAGTCTATGTGTGTACTCTCTGTGCCGGTGTTTTATTTATCGCAGGAGTGTTAAACTGTAAAATTTTATGAGTTAATGAGTTAATGGAATGTTACCAGTGGATTATTAATTACGAGTTAGGTTTTGTGAGTGGTTGTTGCAGCAAAATGCTGAAAATCCCCAATTTACTTAATAATTTGCGTTTACAAGATGAGCAACCAGGAGGAACATTCGGTTTAGTGAGGCAAAATTGGATAAGGCGTGCCCAAAGTGTGTACAAATCGAGGAAGATTATTTCGGACAGCTTTTGTAACAAGGTATGTGCAAATTTTTTATAAATTTCATGTTTCTAATACCTAGTAATCAAGTAGCGCAATTCTTCAAAATTAGTGTAACAAAATTTTATTCATTTTACTTTGGTCACTTTGGTCACATCTATCTATCTTTAAGTTTATTTTAAAGTAAAAACGCTGCAAATCTTTTTTGCGCCGGGTGTCGGTATACTCTCAGAACTTCCGAAGTTTTTTTCGTGCTAGCCAGATTGCATTGTCAGTCCCAAGGTCACTCCATTACAGTGGACCAGTATCCAGCGGCGTGCAATGAAAAATTTTTAAATAGTTTTCAGAAGCCGCCAAAAAAAATTTTTTTTGCACGACCACATTTCGACATGTATGTTGAATATCCCCAAATTTTATTATGGATAAGTTCTGAATAACACTGTATAAATATGTAGTAGAATCTAGGTTCCCGGGTTGTACTGCGTTGAAGATTATTAATGTCCCGACATTTCGACTTCTGTTTTGGAGCCGCTTAAATGAAGAGAAAAAAAATTAAGTATCGAAATTCTCTGAAGCCTCGATCTACCTATACTCCTCAGGGAATGTAAAGGATTAGTATGTTGGGATTCGATTCCGGAATCTCAATTTGCCTACTCACCAGATCTCACCACTGATTGTCTCTGAAGCCTCAATCTGCTTACT
The DNA here is from genome assembly GCA_963924545.1 of Pogonocherus hispidulus. Classification (NCBI taxonomy): domain Eukaryota; kingdom Metazoa; phylum Arthropoda; class Insecta; order Coleoptera; family Cerambycidae; genus Pogonocherus; species Pogonocherus hispidulus. The sequence continues at coordinate 21,446,915 of OZ004696.1, forward strand.
ACTGGGAGAGATCTCTCCGCTGCGAGATCGACTTGCGGTATTTATTTCAAATGAGAATTCTTTGCTAAATAGTCTTTTGTATATTCTTGCTAAATATACTGGCATGTACACGATCCTTTTCTCAGCTGGACAGGAATATTAAATATTGTGTTATGTCCTTTACCCATAAGCAGCATCCACCGTTTCACCTAAGCTAAATGTATGAAGGTAATATAATAAACAAAAGTACCAATTGCCAGAGTATTAGAATGTGTAGGTTAAACATGTTTCACTGTAAACATTTTTTAGTTCGTGTTTCTGTTGAATTTATACGAAGCCGTAGAAGGGCCATGTAAGAAATTTTTTTAAAATTCAGACTTTAAACTCTGAATTCAGACTTTAATCTCTGAATTCAGACTTTATTCTCTGAATTCAGACTTTAATCTCCGAATTTAGACTTTAATCTTTGAATTCAGACTTTAAACACTAAATTCAGACTTTAAACTCTGAATTCAGACTTTGAACTCTGAACTATCAACTGTTATGCCCTCGGTTATGCCTGAACGTACGACTGCAATTAGGTAACGGGATACTATACCTAAAATATCTACAAAATATGGGCGTACATAACGAGAAATTAATCCGTTGACTATGTAATGAAGGCTCTGAACAAGTAGCTCATATCGTCTACGAGTGTAGAGTGGTAACTTAGTGGAAAAACCACCTTTTGGGAGATGTAAATTTGTTAACTTAACATTCAGTTAGGCAATTTAAATGATTTGTTATTAAAATGATAGGTAATTAATATACGGCATTTTGGCAAAATTATTCATTTGTTTTTCATGGCACTACTTTTATTATTGGTGGTATCATAAGTACCATTATTAGTGGCATCCCGTATATATGACCAGGAACGAATTTTAGGTATAGAACATTCGACATAAACTAAAATTTGAGTTTTGGTGATTTTTTCGATTTCGACTTTGACCTGAAAATTTGAACACCCTGTTCTGAAATCTACAAAAGCGAAGAAAAATTTTCGACGTGGCCCTTCTGCGCTTTCGTAAATTTATTATAAATAGCATGTAAATAAATAACATATAAAGTTATAAACACTAATATATAAAAAATAACATAATTATTCTGTGAACATACAGGATGTTGCTTAATGTCATGTCCATGCTATAGGAGCTAATTCCTTATCCAATTTTATGACTAAAAGTCCAAATAAACGTGCGTCCTAAATTGTCTCGTTTTCGAGATACAGAATGTCAAGGTTTGTAGTCATTTGTAGTTATTATTTGGGTTTGTATCTTACATTTTTTCTAGTATTTGTGGATATTAAATTTCTGCTATAAAAATGGGGACATCCTAGTTTTTTTACTTTTAACATTATAAACATTACTTAGACATGCACTGTAAGTTTTTATTTTTTTCTCTCTAAAACGAAAAAATGCAAGAAACAAAAAAGTTGTATTTGAAATTGCTTCAGGTAAAAAATCCAAAACTTGTAAAAACCCAGTGGCGTCCAATGTTTTTTCCGATAAATTTCAAATAGGTTACCCTCCTGGACGCCACTGGAGCCAACAATTGTAAAACTTTTCAGGTTAAAATATGCCCCTTACACAGGAAAAAAACCGAATAATTTTAACACTGAATTAACACTCATCAGTGTGTATATAGTCCACACTTGGCAGTGTTAGACATATCGGTGTAATTATTACATTACATAAAAGTAATTTAACACAGACGATTTTACAAGATAATGTGTAATAGTTAATTATTCACCGTGTAATTATTACGTATTTATGGTGGATTAATTCATTTTTAACACACGGTTTTGTAAATTTTAGTACAATTTATGAGTACTTCTACAAACTTGGTGAGTATATCGTTCGTGTAATATGAGTTCTAAATGTTTAGTTATTATACCACCCAGTTCGAGTTAAAAATAACACTGCAGCAAATTACGATTGCCACTTAGTAATTTTACCATTTGTCTTTTTTTACTGTGTACTACTTCAAACGAACGTACCGCGTTTCATGCAAATCGGGGAAAGAGTTTTCAAGATATTAAAAAAAAAAGATTTTTTATAAAAACCTTGACACCCTGTATCTCGAAAACGAAGCAATTTAGGTCACACGTTTATTTGGACCCTTAGTCATAAAATTAGACAAGGAATTAGCTCTTATAGTATGAACATGACATTAAGGAACACCCTGTATATTTACAAAATAACTGAATATTACTAAATAGTTTTCTGTTTTCATTTAATAGTACTACTAAATAAAATGTTATAAAGTAAAAGTAATACCTTAAAGTAAGAATAACCCTATACAGTAATGGTTTAAAAATAAAAGGGAAATACTTCTAACCACCACAGCTAACTCAATTTTTCAAAGGGCAATGAACAGCATGTAAATATACTATATGGCCATCAATTAAAAATGTTATTCGACACCTTCTCTCTCAACATAACCAATTTAGGGGAATATATTATACAGTACAAAATACAGACTGGGTGATCAGATGATTAATAATGTATTTCCTCGGAATTTATTTTGCCGGTTTTTGATTTTTTAGTGTGGAGATATATGTTTTCAACCTGTTAATTAACTCTGTATTCATATCCGCAAATTAATTGTTTCGGTTATACAAACATTCCCTTGCGTTCGCATAAGCAAACTCACCTCTCAGATATTCTGGAACTTGATTGATAAATAAATATCAAATCCAGTCTATACACTCACATGTTTAATTTTTTTTATGGTCTTATTTTGAAACACGGGTTGCTATTACCAAACAAGAAAACAAAAACGATGTTAATAACAATATCTGTTTCCCCATGTCTTTCCCTACCTACCTACTTCTGGCATATCTACATGATTCAGAAGAAAATTCTTCACAAATACACAATCTGTATAATAAAAAACCGGACAAACAAAACCATTCTAATAAAGATTCTGAATTGAGTATCAAGATAAACTTTCAAAGATTACCTCAAAAACCACTGTACAGAGTGTCCATAATAAGATATCTCTCCCCTTCTCTCAGAGAGTAGGTATAAGTTGTAGAGAAAAACATAACTTTTTTGCTTTTACCTACATTTTTAATTTCCCCTTAAAATACTAAGTTGATATTGGTTGTGGGGATATCACGCTATTTTACCTTGATGAATATTTAAAGAAAACTCTTCAAAAAGCCCTTGTAAAAAAATATCGACAGAACAAATTCAACAACTAAAAATGTGTAAACATGGATTATTTCGTAGACAATTAAACTCATAGAAAATATTTCACTGTATCTATGTCACCTTATTGTTATACCGGGTGGTTTTGAGAGATGGCTCAAACAAATATATGTTTAAACTTCGGAAAATTGAAAATATCCTATATTTACACCCTGTGTATTATTATATTTTTAGTCTCTATAACATTTTACTATAATAATAAGAATCTCGTCAAGTGAATCATCTATTTAAAAAAAAAGGCGGACGCGCCAGTTGTAACCAATTTATTTTAATTTTATTTTATTTATATACAGTGCTTTCGAAAAGTAAGGAATAAATTCATTATTTTAGAAATTGAGAAGTTTTCGAAAAAATCCCCTGACACGTCGATTTTGTTTTTAAAAAAGGCCCTTTTTGACATACGACCCATATTTGTGACGTTATCGTTGTTCGAGATATGACGTCATCGACAATTTTTTTAAATAGCGACCCCCAATTTTGACCACGCCATTTGAAAGAGCGTATCATTCTACATACGCATCATGAAAAATTATGGTGTTACATAAAAAAAATTTCAAGAAAATAATGTTTGAAGATCTTAAAATTTAATTTTCACAATACTAACAATGATAATGATTATGTAAAAAATCGACTAAATTAAATGTTCAAATTGTGCACCGTTGGCTGCCTGACAGTATCCAAGACGATTAATAAATTCTTTTTGGACATTATCTATAACTTCAGGAGGTATACGATGTATCTCGTGACGAATTCTTGCTTTTAAAAGTCCCCAGAAAGTAAATGTGTGGTGCGGCATAGTCGACGGAAGAATTCTGGGTCCATATTTCTTTGACGTCAACCTAACTGGTGCAAGATATTTGGATTTTCTTCTTCGAGACGACATCATTCCTGCACTAATAACTTTATATCCAGATACAGAGGGACGTGATCTTCCAAGAAATGACATGTTCTTTCAACAAGATGGTGCACCTCCCCATTATGCAGCACCTGTCCGTGTTTATTTAGATGAGATGTTCCCGAATCGTTGGATAGGGAGAAGGGGGCCGATTAAGTGGCCAGCCAGATCGCCTGATTTGACACCCCTAGATTATTTCTTGTGGGGATACTTAAATAGCAAAGTATACGTTACTAGACCGGTTAATTTAGAATATTTAAAAGCAAGAATTCGTCACGAGATACATCGTATACCTCCTGAAGTTATAGATAATGTCCAAAAAGAATTTATTAATCGTCTTGGCTACTGTCAGGCAGCCAACGGTGCACAATTTGAACATTTAATTTAGTCGATTTTTTACATAATTATTATCATTGTCAGTATTGTGAAAATTAAATTTTAAGATCTTCAAACATTATTTCTTGAAATTTTTGTTATGTAACACCATAATTTTTCATGGTGCGTATGTAGAATGATACGCTCTTTCAAATGGCGTGGTCAAAATTGGGGGTTGCTATTTAAAAAAATTGTCGATGACGTCATATCTCGAACAACGATGACGTCACAAATATGGGTCGTATGTCAAAAAGTGTCTTTTTTAAAAACAAAATCGACGTGTCAGGGGATTTTTGCGAAAACTTCTCAATTTCTAAAATAATGAATTTATTCGTTACTTTTCTGAAGCACTTTATATAAAGTTTTCTTCAGTTCCTGCATGTAATCATAAATGTATAGAGATGTATAGAGTATTTCTGAGATATAAAAAAGAGAAATAGCCTTTATTACTAGGCAGATACATTTTCACTTTCTTTCACATTAACTAATTCCCTCGCTAATTCCTCACTTTATAGAATTTGCTCGTTCCATTTCCATTAACGGAGTGTAAAGACTCTTTGATGTCTGAGAAAACAAATCGTGTCATTCAACCACTCACCTCTTTTCTTTTCATTTCCGGTTTATTACCAACTCAGTATTTACTAAAGTATGACAAAATGTTTTTATTTATTGATTTAATACAAGATTTTTTAGCTAAGCTTGTTTCAAAGATGTTTTGATGGGATTTATTAATTACTTTTCAAGCTAAAGAAGATAAAATCAGAGAGACGGGTACTCCAATTACTATAGCCTCGGTAATACTTTTATGTAACAATATTTGAGAATGAAACATTCTCTTATTACCTCCTATAACTATTCGACTTTAAAGTTATATTGTCTCGTTTTCTTTCTTTCATGTATTTTTAATTGTTTTTTCTAATAACATAATTTGTAATCTTTCCAGACTCTTGCTATAAAATACTGTATTTTCTTAAGCAATAAAGTAATAATAATAGTAATAGTAATAATAATAATAATAATAATAATAATAATAATAATAATAATAATAATAATAATTACTGGATTTGCTAAACTGGATAGGTATATACCTAGCTCGATAGGTGCCCGTTTTTCGACCAGAAACGTGGGGATCTCGGTTACTATAAGAGAAACGAGGTCGGTTAAATTAAAACTAAGTTGCGCATTTTCATGCTGATCGATTATTCAAGATGGTGTTTTAGTTTTTTGAATTCAAAGAAAAATAAAATATTCTGATTTTTGTTTTTAATTTTTTAAGGGATAACCGATAAAATTAGATATATCTAACTAAGACCTTATGAATGCCCTTTTTTAGAATGAATCGGAGTATGTATAAATAAATGTCTTAGTATGTTGCAAAAATCCAAGAAGATCAATCAACTTTTATAGGTCAATCAGTTTTTATGGCCGCCATTTTGCATTTTTACATTTTGAAAGGACGCTTTACGAGGATGGTGGAAAGACCTATTTACTATTAGAAAAAAATTATAAGTGCTTTCTGAGATATAAATTGTCTAAACTCCTAACTGAACACACTGTAAATATGTACCCTAGATTCAATTTGCTTACACTTAACTTAAAGTACTTATTGATTGCATGGGAGCATCTAACGGACATTCGTCGTAATTGGCGATTCAAATTACCGATGAGGGCGCTGCAAATTGTAAAGAAATATGGAGGAAGACGAGTAAAAATTTTGCTTTTCATATCACATCATCTAGCAATTTAGCATTCATCTGCCATAAATATAGTGACTTCATGTGCTAGTTAGGGTGAAATAAAGGATAAAAAGAGTGGTAAAAGCAGTCAAATGCCCCATAAGTTCATTACTAATTATATGAATTTTTTGGGTTGAAACAGGTGCCCTAGTTTTTGTTTACTTACATTTTGGACTAAAATAAGTGTAATAAACTGTGCCTAAATTATACCATATTAGTGCTTGTTTTTTGTTAAATAATGTTTAAATTGAAATATATTTTGCTTTTATAAGACTAATTAATAGAAAAGTATAGAGAAACTACAACAAAGTGATTATGTTGTGTAAATAAACGTGTTGCCTGTTATTAAATTGTTACATGCCTTTTGGAGAAATGAATGAGAAACAGTTTTTTATACTAGGGCCAAACTTCTACCTATCTTCAATCTTAAACACCTCTATTGACACATTTTGTGGAATGACACCTATAAACACGGCAGTTTGTGTTGTGCTCACTTCTTTTGAATGCCATTTTAAAATGTAAAAATAAAGATGTACAAATACTAAGCACGTCGTTTTTAACTTTGTAATACCAAAATATCACAAGCACCACTAAATTATTAGGTACGTTAATCAAACCCAAATACGTGTCATTATATCAGCAATGAGCCTCCAAAAATTACCTTTTAACTAGGTTCAAATATTTTCATGCAGAGGGCGCATTCATTTTTGGAATCGCCAATACAAGCTGTGTACTGACAGGTAATTGTATGGAATAATTGTATTTAGGTTGTGTTCCGATATTATCCGAGACCAACCAGGATTTCGGTTAACCGAAATATTGGTAAACCTGAAAAATGTGTAATTAAGGAACTGGCTGGTTAATCAACATGGATGATGAATTGTTTTTATTGGGATTCATTCAACCTTAAATACCTTCATATTCCGTGCTTAACTATTACTCTAGTATTCAGTCAAAAAATAAATGAAACAGCACATAATTTGGTATATTATAGTAAGATATAAGTAGTTTATAAGTAGATATAAGTGTAGCTTTCAGTCGACTTGGTCAAGTGGACTACAGAATACAATACAGAAAAGTAGAATTTATAAATATTTATTAGGTATAACTCTTAACGCAAGAACACCACCCTATCTGCCTTCACCATCTAAACAAAATATAATTAAAATCGTTGAGAGAATTGATATTTCTTCTCTCAACGCTAAAACCTAACCTGCTAACTCTTCGGTTGACCAATGAACCGCTCCCAGAGCACGGTCAATATTTTGACGTTTGGTTAACCTTTTTCAGGTGACCACAGTTCCAAAATTAAACAATTTTCAGGAATTTTTATTTAATGGAACGCTTAACCGGGATTTTGGTTAACCAAGTTTAATATCGGAACACAACCTTAATTTATCTTGAGCAAGATCATCTTCGACCTCGGTCCGCAACCCACAACTCGCATGTGCATTAATTACAAAGCTATACTGCGATCCTTCAAATTACCGAACACTGTACTACTTTAAGGAAATCAATTAACGTCGTTATCGTGGGCTCTGCCATTCCATTCATCTTTATTCACCTCAACAATGGCGCGCCCATTGTAAGTTATCGCCTGAGTGAGAATAACACAATATTTAGTACGAACCAACCCATTATACCAATTACGTCGGTTTTCAAGTTAACGCCACAACTCATCGAAAAGTTTCCCTTTTAACAAAGAATTTCATAAGGCAGGCGGACACGCGACAGCCTTTGTATAGGCAGATTGAGAATAATTCAGAATCACATTATTCAGAAGTCATTATTAATGGAATATTTAATAATAATAATAATAATAACAATAATAATAATAATAGTAATAATAATAATTGCTTTATTTGCCCAATAGGTTTACCCCAATTACAGAACAAAATTTTTACATTGAAAGCGTACAGGGTGTCCCAAATAAGATCCTCTATATCCCCTTATCTCAAAAGGTATAAAAGGTAGAGAATAAAGTTAAATAGGAAAGTTTTTGTTTTTACCTGAATTTTTCATTTTTATAACTTTCTTGAATACAAGTTGTTCAATTTCTCTGATCATGCATCAAATTTCTTTTTTTAAATGGGACATCCTATATTCAATTACGTTTTTGAACTCTCCTTAAAATTCTAGGTCGACATTGTTCAATAGAGAATCCAAAAATATAATAATACACAGGGTGTTCCATAAGAAATTTTCGATTTTCTGGAGTTTTAGTATATGCATGTTTGAGCCAATTCTCAAAAAGACCCTGTATATTAATAAGGTAATATCGATTCAGAGAAGTAATTTATGAGTCTAATTGTCTGCGAAATAAACCCTGTTTACATTTTTTTTTTTGTTGTCTTATTTGTTTTGCCGAGATTTTTTGAGCAGGTGCTTTTTAAAGATTTTTTTCTTTGAATGCTAATATCTTCGTAACAGTAAATGCTAGGTATAGGATACCCTTAACAATGTCGACCTGGAATTTTAAGGAGAGTTCAAAAACGTAATTGAATATACGGTGTTCCATTTAAAAAAAGAAAGTTGATGCCTGGAGCAGAGAAACTGAACAATCTGTATTCAAGAAAGTTATAAAAATGAAAAATTCAGGTAAAAACAAAAAACTTTCGTATGTTATCTGTACCTTTTATGCTTTCTGAGATATGGGGATAGAGGACCTTATATTTGGACACCCTGTACATATAGAAAATATAAAGTAAAAATTAAAAAAATAAACAAATAATTTTTAAATTCTACGTAGGTAGCTAAAAATAACATAAGTACACTAATAATGTTACTAACATATACATCACTGATTATCGTTATGGTTATCGTTATCCTTACCATCAAACATCAATCATGGTAACAAGACTGTATCATTGAAACAAAGTTAATTTCTGTACAGGGTTTTCCAACGAAATGACTCACCCCCTATATCTTTTTTATTTGTGGTGCTAATAAAAAAAGTTTTATACAAAAGTTTTATCATTTTTTACGAGCTTATATTGTAGATGGATATCAGATATGTAGTTGAATAGCCAAAATGAGTGCAGCTTAAAGAAATATGAACCTAGGTCCAATTTTTTTAAATGGAATACCCTGTATATTTTTTGATTACTGCATTCTACGGATTTTTCTGATTTCAAAAATATATATATGTGCTATAATCGATGCAACGGTTGTCATTTTATGGAGCTTTTTTATAACACGTTTTGGAAGCAATTACTCCTATTTGAGGCCTTGTTTCTATCCAAGGCTAATTTGATAAATGAACAATGTCTAAGGTAGCTGCAGCTTCTATGTTATAAGAAAAGCTCCATAAAGTGACAACTGTTGCATCGATTATAACACATATATATATTTTTGAAATCAGAAAAACCCGTAGAATGCAATAATCAAAAAATATACAGGGTATTCCATTTAAAAAAATTGAACCTAGGCTCATATTTCTTTAAGCTGCACTCATTTTGGGTGTTCAATTACATATCTGGAAATCTTGTAAAAAATTATAAAACTTTTGTATAAAACTTTTTTTCTTAGCACCAAAAATAAAAAAGATGTAGGTGAGTCATTTCGTTGGAAAACCCGGTACAAAGAAACCGATTAAATAATGTCAAAAAATTGTTTAGCTATTTCCAACATATTATTTTGAGAACAAATATTTATGGCACAAATTTCATAATTTGGTTAAAGTAACTATACATACTATAAAGTAGTGATTTAAAAATTATATTAACATTTGCTAGACTGCAATAAAATGTATAATTTTGACGAGAAATGCATTCTCATAACATGAAAATTAATTCTTGAAAAAATTTCATTTCAATCAATTTTATTATTAAAACCTTCCACCACTGACGTGTGGTTCTCTGAGTAATCTTACCGCCTGTGGCCTGTGACTCCGCATACCATTTTTTATTCGCATACGAGAATAATGTTATATTTGGTATACATATGGTTGTATACTATAAAAATAATCAAAATGTGCATATTACAAATATGCATTATTATTCGATATAAAAATCCAATAAGTTAAATATTATAGTAATAAAAAATATAAATACTGTAAGTTACAAATACGAAAACAAAACAGAAAATAGCATGAATAAAAAACTAAAAAAACTATCTTATGTATATTCTAATGTTTGAAATAATGATTATTTCATGGTATAATATTATAATATATTATATTTCATGGTATATTTATAATAATGGTTAATAGTTGAATGTTACTGGTCGTAGACTCTCGCAATCAATCACACTTTCTCGACAATCTTTTATAAAATGAACACTAATACCTATGCACTTTTAACTCTCCACTAAAGATCCTAAAAACTCACTCCAGGAATACCGAAGCGGACCAATTCTGGGAGTGCGGGGGTCTGTAGCAAATCAAAGGCAGAGGAATGTGCGGAATGGGAGTCCGCCGCCAGTGATGGAGGGTTAAGTATTTTATGCAAGAACAGGGAAAAAATTCTTCGAAGGTCCAGGCTTTGAAATTAAAATGCACTTAATAAATGAATATTTTCCACACCTCTCTCTGGGTACTACCCTATAGTTTTAAAACATAGAAATTTGGGAAATTTTCTCTGTATACTTTTTCTAAAGAAATTTTATACAATAGGCTCCAACTTATAGACCCATATTCCAGTTTTGATCTTATGTACGAATAATAAAGTAATTTCAAAACCTTCTAAATTGGTAAATGACTTAGAGTTACTTGTTATATGAAACCAAGCATTTTATAAGCCTAATTCCATTTAATATTTATATGTTCAATAAACATTAATTTTGAATCAAAATATATACCCAAATCCTTAACACATGTAATATTTAAAATTGCTACTATTTAATATAAATATATTACCCACTAATTCTCGATATATTTTTCTATAAAACACAGTCAAGAACGAAGGATAGACCCATAGGAACTTTTGTTACTATGGTTTATTAATGTGAGAATGCGGTGGTTCCTTGGGTGACGAGGTTAATCTTTGGGATTTTCTTTTTCCTTGATCATCTCTCTCTAGGTTGCACTGATAGGCATATGACTCTCTCCTACGTCCCATGGTTATATCGTAAACTCACTTTTCTGGCGCCTTTATTTACCTTATTATTCATAATATTGGATTCAACTTTGAACCATTTGACCAAATCGACTCTTCTTATGAGAAACTTTATATCCACTTGGAGATATTAAGTTGTTTTTATTTATGTTAAGCATAAACAGAACAACTTAATATAGAATATATTATAAATTCCATATTCTCAAAAGAAATTTTGTTAATATCAAATGCTTTTTACATTTGGTAGTGCCCCGAGGATTGTTTTATAATAAACTGACATTTATACTTGATTTTTTATCTCGACCAATTATCCAGAATAGTTAATATCTCTCTAAAAAATTTTATTTTTTTCTGTGTAAATGAGGGTTTTGTATCCATGGATATAAATATTTTGTGTTTGTAAGATACTCGTGTATTTTGTATCTTAGTTTTCACATTTACTGCTTTAATAAGTCCGTTATTCATACGTAATTTTTTATTTAACAATTTCTTTTGAAGGTGATTTAAAATTAAATAGAATTAAACATTGATTAAACACTAATAAAAATTCAACTAATTAAATTTCCTCGTCGACGTAAGGTGTAAAGGAAACAGGATAGTTATCACTGAATTAAATGTATTCATTTCAGTTATAAAAAGTTGTATTGGTTTGAAAAGTTTTCTTTTATGTAGGTATTAGATGCTATATCCATATTAAGAAAAAAATTCAGCTTCTACTCCTATGTCGCTGACTTATTAGTCTGTACTAAAGTAAATATTCCAAGGTAATATTTTTTTTTCGTTCTTTACTGCAATAAATTATTCCTCATATCTTTTCCTGTTCCAAGAATTATTTCGTATTAAAATAATTTGTAACATTCCTGACATTATAACTGGATTTTAACTTAAATTTCTCTAATTGGATCCCTAATGGATCTGACGACAGATGCGTTTTATATCACAACATCGCTAAGAAATCAATATCAGGAAGCCACTAAAAACGTAACAGAAATAAAGTCATCGTATAATTTAAAAATGTAGATTTACCTATTAGTTATTTCATGTATATTAATCATTAGTTATATCATGTATATTATTTAAAGTGAAGGTACATTTTATGTCTATGTTTATCTATGTACGACTTTTTGAAAAAAACTTATACACGAATAAATCATAGAAACACTTTGTTCTGCCTATTTGTGTTGTCTGCCTTGCTCCTCAGAGAAAGGAAAGAATTAGAAAGTAAGTTATGTAATTATTTCAAATATTTAATATTACTAATTTGAAGAACTGAAACATCTAAAGAAACTATTTTTAAAAATTTACGCAATTTGTCACAGGCCACTTGTAACAATTCTTAGTTTCTGTATGATGTTTCTGTCTCGACTAGTGTAAAAGTTAACAGGCTTTGTATACCAACCCACTGTACTTAAAAATATATAAAAGGTAATACCAACACATTTGATTTACGAAATTTGTTGACTTACAAATGTGCAATATAATAAAAAAAAAACTGTAGTAATTTTCGCACAAAATAAAATTTAATTGGTTTAAACTGGCGCATTCGCCATTTTTAATAAATGATTCACATGGCAGGATTCTCAACTTCCGGGCTCCTTTTGGGGTTCTAAAGATAAGTTAGCCTTTTATACAACAGTATTTTAACTTTTCAAATACAAATACAAATACTTCTTGTACAATATCTAATTAAATACATGCCGAAAACACTTCGGATATTGCAGTATTTCACTTAAGTATTAATTGTTCGCTCTTGATCGCTGTCTGATTAAGACTGACTAGGCTTCTAGACCCTTGAAGAAATTGCCACCGAGTAATTTTAAATATACCTATATCTACATATTTACGCTGAAAAAATATTTTCAAATAATTATTTAAATCCCTTATTTAGATTATCACAGTGTCTGCCCCGATTCAGACTTATTTCCTGAATTCGGGATTCTTTTCACTTTTAAAAGATTGAGTAATATTAACAAGTATACTCTTTAGTTTTCAAGCTTCTGAAACTTTATTTGTTTCTTCATCAGCACAATTTAGAAATTTTTATTACAATAATTAAAAAAATTAAAAAGCAAATAGTTAGAACAAAGTACTTAGATACTAATTTGAGATTGAATTGATGTCTCTATTGTCATTAAAGTAATGATGTAGGTAATAAAAATGTATAAATATTACTAAGATTATCGATGTCTGTTCTTCCATTCATACATTCCACATTTCCAAAAATTTGTGTTTTTTACGGTTGGTTTCACAATCTAATATAGCTACTTCGTCGTAATTGATATTGCGACTTTTTGATAAGTAATTCTCAGTCAGCATACACGTATGCGTGTTATTTCTTACATCACTTTTGTGTGACTTAATTCTGTCCTTTAGTCTACGACTAGTTTGGCCTATACAGGGCGCCCTATTTCCTGACCCGTTGCATGGGTAACTTTTTTGTTAGTAGAGATACAAAAACGCTTAAATGAGCAAATTAGTGCAGTTTCGTATTAGTAATTCTACGGTAAGGCGAAAAATTATATACGGGGGAAGGTTGAAAAGTTATTGACAAAAAACGAAAAATCCAACTTTTCTATTATCCCTCGTAGCTCGTTCATTTGAAGAGTTAGAGAAAAATGCTTCACATGTTTTTTGCAGTATTTTTCATGTAAAATGACATGCACTTGCTACTTTTTATATATCTCTTAAAATGGTTGAGAATCACAGTAAAATATATTTTTTTTAAATGTAATGGATAGGTGGCTGTGACATTAACCGAAAGTCCCCTTTTTTCTCTTTCAGATGATATAACATAGTCCATATTTTATCCTTACAAAAGTAATAATAATCGTTGTTTTTAAAGAAAGTTTATTGTCACATCAAGAATGCTATGGAAGTAAAACAAAAAATAAGATTCCTGATATTTTTAAAAACGTCTAGTTGGCATTTAATTATTGACAGATCATAAGTGACATTTTTAGTTTTTGTTAAGTAGTTTATTGTTTATTATTAATACTGCATACAAAATAATAGTGTTGCAAATATGTACACCAACGAAGAGAAAAATGATATTTATTTATTTATTTATTTATTTATTTATTTATTTATTTATTACATAAAATATCCAACGAGCTGAAGCCCAATTACAGGATAAGTAGCAGAGCATAATTTAGAATTTACATAAAGAAAAACAAAAATACTTATTAAAAAACAGTTAAATATCACATACAAGCATAAAATGAACAATAAAATGAACAGTAAAATTGATCCTGTACAAAATTCTATAAATTATTTAAAACAAATACCTAAAAATATGAACATTACAAAAAGCATATCATTACATGATATGCTATTTTGTTATTATAACCAAAATCGAGATGTACAAGCTGCAGCGAATCTTTATTTTGAAACTTACATGGAACGAAGACAACCCCATCATAGAATATTTAGACAGCTGGAAAATAATATACGATTATACGGTTCTTTTTCAAAGCCTAAGGATGAAAGAAACTTCAATGAAGACACTGAAATAAATGTTTTGGCTTATGTAAATTTTAAACCTGATTCTTCAACTGCAGAAATTGTACATCACTGCAACACTTCCAAGGAAACTGTAAGAGCTATTTTAAAAGGTAACAATTTAAAGCCTTATCATTATTCTATATGCAATACTTTATATCCAGCTGATAATCAAAGAAGGATGACATTTTGTCGATGGTACATTTCAAAATGCGAAGAGGAGCTGGACTTCTGGAAAAAGATTTTATTCAGTGATGAAAGTAGATTTACCAACAATGGTATTTTTAACCGCCATAATAACATAATGTGGTGCCGAGAAAATCCACATCTTGTTTCTGAAAGAAGAAATCAACGTCAATTTGGGATAAATGTGTGGTGTGGATTTTTTTGTGGCAAAATTATTGGCCCATATTTTTACGAAGATAATTTGAATGCGAATAATTACCTTCATTTTCTAAGGAATACTCTAACAGAGGAATATTTAAATGAATTACCACTTCATATTTTTAGAAATCTTAAATACTTCCAACACGATGGAGCACCTGCGCATAATTCCCGCGAGGTAAAACAATATTTACATGAACAGTTTGATAATGTTATAGGAAATAGAATGGATATCGACTGGCCAGCGCGAACACCTGATTTGACCCCCTTAGATTTCTTTCTTTGGGGGTTATTGAAAGATAAAGTTTATGTGACAGCTCCTCTAGATATAGAGGATCTAAAAGTCAGGATTCAAGATGCAATTAGAAGCATACATGGACATACAATAAATAATGTTTTAAGAAGTATCCAGAAACGTTGCTTACTATGTATCCAATAGGATGGTGGTCATTTCGAACATTTACTTCAATATAATTAATTAATTAATAATTTTTGTTCTCAAAACATTCTTTTGTTCCATAATCCATAGCATTCTTGATGTGACAATAAACTTTCTTTAAAAACAACGATTATTATTACTTTTGTAAGGATAAAATATGGACTATGTTATATCATCTGAAAGAGAAAAAAGGGGACTTTCGGTTAATGTCACAGCCACCTATCCATTACATTTAAAAAATATATATTTTACTGTGATTCTCAACCATTTTAAGAGATATATAAAAAGTAGCAAGTGCATGTCATTTTACATGAAAAATACTGCAAAAAACATGCGAAGCATTTTTCTCTAACTCTTCAAATGGACGAGCTACGAGGGATAATAGAAAAGTTGGATTTTTCGTTTTTTGTCAATAACTTTTCAACCTTCCCCCGTATATAATTTTTCGCCTTACCGTAGAATTACTAATACGAATCTGCACTAATTTGCTCATTTAAGCGTTTTTGTATCTCTACTAATAAAAAAGTTACCCATGCAACGGGTCAAGAAATAGGGCGCCCTGTATATTTAAAGTCACAATCCATGCAAGGTATGCAATACATATATCGCATTAGATTTATTAATTTTAGATATGGCCTATAAACTCTCCCATCTGAATTTTTTAAATAATTAAGTTACTCAGTTTATTTCCAATTAGAAGATGTCCGTAGCACTGTCTGCTAACTCATATTTTTTATTATTTTTTAAATACGGAAGGGGATCATGTTTCAATCATTTGAATTATATTTTTATATCTCTAAATTTTTATTTTTGTAAAAGAATTCCTGTTATCAACAATGGTTTTCTTGAAAATGATTTTAGTCCACTTGGATGGCCTACTCCCTTACCATATTTGAATCTTTTGAAGTTTTTTGCGCGGTTAAATCTCAAATACAAAATATCCATTTATTAGAGCTATACCTCAGATCCAACAATCCTTAATGATTTTTACGAAATTATATTTAAGTAATTGCTTATACACTCTATCTCGGCGGGATATAATATGTATTAAAACCCATTTAATAATAAGTAGATAAATATATAAATTTTGATAACAATAAACACTGTTTATTTGGTATATTAAATTTATACGTTTTACATGTCATTGCTAACTGTACTTATGCTTAGGTACTTATTTTATATTCCGAAATGTCTATATATTCGATATTATGGTTTCCATAAACATTTATTAGCCGCGTTTAAAGTAATTATTTTTTATTTACAATCGGGATATACTTCTCTAGGTTTTTTCTATATTACTTCGTTTAGTATGGCTGATATTATATAAAGTAGGCAGTCTTTACTTGAGGCTAGACTTAAAACATATAATCTTCATTATTTTATTACACCAGATACATATATCTGGTTGTATAAAGTAATGAAAAAACCAGATATATTATATATAATTCTCATATATGTAATCTGAGATCTCGTGGGCGGCCTACCTACTACGAGCTGTATTGGATACTCCAGAATAATTCAACTAATTTATGAACTAACAGGATTAATAATTAAGGTAGGTAGTCGGAAACCCTTAACTCTAGATTTAACTTCGAACAATAATCAATTATTAGCAGCTCAGATTGACTACTCTTCAATTAGTAAATTCAGGAACAGTCACAGACACACACACACACACACACACACGTATTATTATCTATACAAAATACTTTAGGTATATGAAGGTATTAAAAAAAAATTGATCCTCAATTGAAAACTGAACAAAAAAGTCACATCTTTGCTAGATTCTTAAAATACTTATGTTAATTTCAGGTTATGGTGTATCAGTTATAATTAAGTAATAGCTAAATGTAACGTCAGTTTGGGGAACATAAATCTTCAACTAAATAATTTCAGGAAAAATTCAGGAAAGAACCTGAACTAGTGTAAGGATAACAAAGAAAATGTCTGCTTTCTTCATCCAAATGTTTTTAAATGAGCGTTCTCATTCCTTCAAAAACAGTTTATAACAGTTGAGGTTCATTGTTAGTTTCTGACATTTTCCTTCAGTTTAAAATTTGAGTTCGTTGACTGAACAATTATGAAACGAATTTCTAAATATGGTGTCTTTCAAATGGTCAAAGAAAGAAGTTCAAAACAGTCAACTCACAACAACGATAAGGCCCGGAAATTGAATTATTCCTACACTGTTATTAAACACTTATTTATCACAAAACTTATTTATCTACGGCTGCATGAACTGCTGAGCCATCTTGTTGCTGAAAACCATCCCGTAGTCGTGAAATTCATTTAAGAAAGGTTGCCATCATTGGCACAATTGTTGGAATAATAATTTCAATCAAAGCAGGTACCCTTTTCTTCGGCCTACCAATTCTTTTCTTCCACCGCTCAAAGATGCTCGAAAACTGCTGACTAAATTATTCACCAACTTATAATAAAACTTTCCGATAGATAAGATTTCCATTAGAATACCTCTCTCGAAATTCTATAGAACAAGGAGGAGTCGAATAGGTCCATTGTTCCTCAACTTTAAAGCCGTTGTGAAAGTAAGAATAATGAAACGTAAATTTCATTATTGCATTACTTTTTGAAGTATTAGAAGTAATTATTATTAGTTGATATATTGAAAAATTTAGTGCAAACAGAAATCATGGAAAATTTTATTTATATGTGGGTGTAAACTATAAAATTGACCTCCCTCCTCCCGTATGCTGTTATTCGTAAAGATATTCAGATTTCGAAAAATTGTGGCTTACATGAAATTTTATGATTTTTTTAAAAATTAGCTAGCTGCAATATATACAGAGCGGATAAAAAAGTCAGTTTTTTTCAAATGGGATACCCTATATATTATTATTACATATGTTTGTAGTACTCAGCGAGCTGATTTCAAAAATATATAATTCTTTTGGTTTTAAATACAAATTCGCTTGAAATAGTCAAGGATGAATATGGAAAATATTTGATTTTATGGAGAATTTTATTTTTTTGATGCGGCTTTGTTTTGTAGCTTGTTATTTATACAGGGTTATACAAGTCGAGAGATACAGTTTTTGACACTGTAAAAATTTGGAGGATTTATACTTATCTTTCTTAAAATTTTATGTATAATTGTTATAGAAATTCCAAAGTGATCTTGAGCCATCCTTATGGATCGTCTATTATTTTCTATGATTCTATGGTTTGACATAAACCTATTATACACTGAAAGAACAGTTTATTAATAATTAATGATATTGATTGACACCTAACAAAGGCTTTATTGGATAATGGCGTAATAAATTTTTGTTTATGAGAAAAAAACAATATATTAAATATTTTCAAATATACCTTATTACCGTCAAGTAAGGGTTTATTGGTAATCAATATATCTTTTATTTTCTATTAATAACGATCGTTTTTAATAAATATTATTATGAGTAAATGTAGCATTACTTATTTATTATGAATATTTCAGTTATTTATTATAAATAAAGCATACTAATTAAAATTTCGACTTTATTAGAATATAAAGAACAATGTTTATAATAAATATTTGTCTTAATTTAAAAAAAATAAAGATTATTTATAATGAATAGTGTCTTATTTATCACATCCAGTAATTATTTTACGTTTATTTAGTATAGTTATAGTCCAGATCTATTTTTTATGTCACAGCAATCACCACTGAACAGGTAATAATTCTAAACATTTTTAATAAATCACACAATCGGCAGTTTTCCAAAGTTACGTTTTCAAAGGTATACAAGTTTTGACGTCCCTACCTTGTGCACTATACACATATGGATCATATAGGTATACCGTACAGCACAGTGCAGCGTCTATCGTCTCATCTCAAGTATTAAGTAAAGTAACGTACACTCACATTAACGAAAACGAAGAACTCGCGCCGCACCCAAATAATAGGTAAATGAAATGAAAATAATGAAATGAAGTAAAGTCACCCAATCCAAGGTAAATAGAAAAACATGTCTGCTACTCACTGTCAACAATGCCAACCTAGCCTACACTGCCAACTGCACAATTTTATAATGCCACAATAAAATATCTATTAATTAAAAAACTACTTTTTAACAAAAAAATGGATTACTTCATAATAAATAAAATAGAGTAAATTAGAAACAAACATATATTAATTTTTAGTCTGGATTATTCAATATTAATAAAATCCAAATTAATAGTAAATATATTTTTTGGGAATACCACCAAATAAAGAATTTATTAAGATGAAACATTTCTCATTAACTATTAACATTTTTACACCAAACAAAGTATTTGTTTTTAATAAGTAAAATATATTTAGAAGAATATTTATAGTAAAAAATATTGTTTAACCTAAAATATGGATTATTTATTTTAAATAAATAACATCCAAATAAACAATTGTTAACTATAAACCGCGTCTTTTCTTTCAGTGTATAGATTCTTAAACGTGTTTTTGACAGGTACCTGATCTTCGAAAAATCTTCTAACAAATTTTCTACATGCCGCAGCTTTATTTTTGTTACATGCGATAAAAATCTCGAGCAATGCACACCTTTCTTCGGCAGAATATCCCATTTTCACAAAGATATAAATAAATAAAATTTCAGCACTTCAGCACAAAATCAACAATTACTTATTCTTACTAAATTATGACAATTAAGGTATAAAGGAAAATACTTTGGTAAAAATCAAGCCACAATTGATCAATTTCATTATTTAAGACACTGTTATGTGTGTCGTAAATATTCAAAAAACATAGGTTTATCAGTGTGTTTAATATTTTTTGTTTATCATTTTTACATTAATATAAACATTTAAAATTTTCTATTTCCGTTGGGAAATAATCATATTATCAGCTAAAAGTAGCAAAGACCCTACCATAATTTCCGCTCATAACTCAAAGTCGCAGTAAATCCTTAATAGTTTGTGAATATGTCAGTGAACACTGTGGTCCAACAAACCTTGGATCCAACTGACATTCTGTTGCTATTCTAAAGATACCTTGCTGATCCTCCACTAATTTTTGCGGTAGTTGGTAATCTTGTTTCAGTTAATAAAATATAGGTTTATGATTTAACTTTCCCTTTAAAATATAGATACGTTGTAATTTTTCAGTATAAAATTATCAAATACAATCGAGCTTTATAAAAACTCTTTATAAATAATTATAAGAAATATTCGTTATCGCTACTTATCCAAGTAAGGAAAACTATAGTATCTCACTTTTTATATTTTATATATACTGTTGAAAACATGAATTCCTTGTTTGCAGCAAGGTAAAACAAATTCTTGATCATGAGTTAGTTACATGGAAAATATAGGTACCTTCGTAAACAAATTACTGGGCCAGAATAATTGACACAAAAACCTGCATGAGTGTGAAAATGAAATTCTTTAAATTTAACAAGTTTCAGAGTTAATTATGTTAAAGGAAATAGGGCAGAATAAAAACCCGTAAATCCACGAAAAGTAGGTAACCTATAAGTATTAAAATTTGAAACACAATTAATAAAATTTTTTTAAATATAAATACATTCGCAATAGTATATCTAAATAATATACAGGGTGATTGATCGAAACCGTCCATTAACAGTATTGGGAATTCTGTTCATAATATTTTTCTGAAAATTTCAGCATCTAGGTAATGAATCATGCTCTTTTCAATGAAAATATTTTCAAGATGGCGGCACTTCCGGAAGTACCGGATATTGATATCAACTTTCTTATTTCAAATGGAATGGTATAGTTTTTTTTGCATTTTTGAATTCCGGATGTAATTTTAGGGGGACTTTGTGTAGCATTCCCTATACCTAAGTGCAGCCGTTTCTGAGTTTTTTCGACTTTTTTGAAAAATTTTCGATTTACATCGTGATGCTGAAAATTATGTACCGCCGCCATTTTTAAAGCAAAAACGCTCAAATTTGGGTTATGGATAGAAAAGACCCTTACATTTATACCGTAGTTTTTAGAATTGGTGTATTATCTACAGGGTGTCCAAAATTTGATTTCCTTTTAGTGCAACTTCAAACCACTAAAACTCGATTTTTTCAAATGCAATGCCCTATTTTTTTTTTCATATCCAGAAGCAGAATTAAATTCTGCATCGAGCTGCATTAGCATTCTCTATACCTATCTGCAATATTTTTCGAGTTATTTAGGTTTTTGATAGAGCCTAGAGGAAATTATTCCATTTTCTTAATAGCTAGCCATGGAAATGACAAAAAACGTTCTTATTAGTAACTGTCAAACACTCAAATCGTGTATTGCTGTTCTCTTTATCGAAATGGAATATCAAGGGTATTCAAACACGGATATTTTGAATTTATTTTATATTCATGGAGAATGTCACAAAATTATTCAGAGAACCTGCCGTGTATTCAATGAGAGATATCCCCATTTGACTGCAGTAACTACACATATATTTAAATAAACAGAACATAATAGTCTTTAGCATATCAAAGAACGAAATATGCTAAATGTCGAACTAAATCTATTACAAAACTATTACAATACTAGTTAAATTAAAGTAGTCTAAAGCATGTTCAAACAAAACATAGAATCTACAACTTTATAAATGCTCTATGTGGTCCCCATTTTTCTGTAGACAGCGATGAATTCTTGAAGAAAATTCTTTTGTGCAAGCCTTATAAATATGATCAGGATTTAATTGGCGAAATGCTATTCTGATGCGTTCTTCTAATTCCTCCCTTGTCTGCACTGTAGTATTGTACACTTCGTTTTTAATGTAGCCCCACAGAAAAAAGTCGAGTGGTGTTAGGTCGGGAGATCTTGGAGGCCATCGCCAGGGTCCATTGCGGCCAATCCAGCGGTCATCGAAAATCTGTGTAAGCTCTCGTTCCACTTCGCGAGTAGAATGGGCAGGCGCTCCATCCAATTGGTACCAAGACTCTCTTAAAATCCCGACAGGCAAATTCTCTAAAAATTCCGATACTACTCCTCTTAAAATTTCAAGGTACCTTTCGCCAGTTAAATTATAATCATAGATTATAAAGGAATATCGATTGTTCATAAGTAGACAAAAAACGTTAACACTGAATTTGTTTTGAAAATGAACCTCTCGCTTTAAATGGGGGTTGTTTGTGGACCAGTGATGTAAATTGCGCCGGTTGATTATCCCCTCTCTGCTAAATTTTGCCTCGTCTGTCCAAATGATTTTTCGCAGAAACAGTGGATCTTCCTGAGTTTTAATTAGAATCTGTTCGCAAAATTCCAATCTTCTAATATCGTCGCCTGGATGGAGTTGTTGAACTGTAGTGAACGAATAGTCGTGCATTTTATGCTTTTTTAGAATAGCTTGAACTGCATAGAATGTTAAACCCAAGTCTCGAGCTGCCGATCGAATTGACTCCCGTGGATGGACATTAAAATATGTTAGAACGTTAATTTCACTATTTTCTTCATTTACAATAGGTTTAGGTCGAATGCCAGCTGATTTCACTTTCCCATATTTTAAAAAATTAGATTCTATCCGTTTAAATTTCTGTCTGGTCATTGCAGTCAAATGGGGATATCTCTCATTGAATACACGGCAGGTTCTCTGAATAATTTTGTGACATTCTCCATGAATATAAAATAAATTCAAAATATCCGTGTTTGAATATCCTTGATATTCCATTTCGATAAAGAGAACAGCAATACACGATTTGAGTGTTTGACAGTTACTAATAAGAACGTTTTTTGTCATTTCCATGGCTAGCTATTAAGAAAATGGAATAATTTCCTCTAGGCTCTATCAAAAACCTAAATAACTCGAAAAATATTGCAGATAGGTATAGGGAATGCTAATGCAGCTCGATGCAGAATTTAATTCTGCTTCTGGATATGAAAAAAAAAATAGGGCATTGCATTTGAAAAAATCGAGTTTTAGTGGTTTGAAGTTGCACTAAAAGGAAATCAAATTTTGGACACCCTGTAGATAATACACCAATTCTAAAAACTACGGTATAAATGTAAGGGTCTTTTCTATCCATAACCCAAATTTGAGCGTTTTTGCTTTAAAAATGGCGGCGGTACATAATTTTCAGCATCACGATGTAAATCGAAAATTTTTCAAAAAAGTCGAAAAAACTCAGAAACGGCTGCACTTAGGTATAGGGAATGCTACACAAAGTCCCCCTAAAATTACATCCGGAATTCAAAAATGCAAAAAAAACTATACCATTCTATTTGAAATAAGAAAGTTGATATCAATATCCGGTACTTCCGGAAGTGCCGCCATCTTGAAAATATTTTCATTGAAAAGAGCATGATTCATTACCTAGATGCTGAAATTTTCAGAAAAATATTATGAACAGAATTCCCAATACTGTTAATGGACGGTTTCGATCAATCACCCTGTATTTTCACAATAAATAGGTAATAAACAATTTAGGACACAAACAAACAAATAATTAAGTAGTTTCTAAATAAGTAGTTTCTGTACGTTAATAAAATGTTATGGACCACAAGGTGGTCCAACGAGGATGGAGTGGAAGTAGTTACCTTACAGACATTATAACGTTCTAACCCAGTTTACGATCACCCCCAGTGCATGGCTCCACCATCGCCCCACGGACCCCATACTTGGACATCATCCTCGTAGCTTGTTATCCTGATATTCTACCTTAAGATTCTGGTAGCACCTGGTGATGGATGACCTTGAAGTGGGTGATGAAGGTCTGACGTTAATAGTTTTTACGAAAAAAATTTTTATAAAAAAATTCCTCTATTCAGGACATCTGCATCTCATGGACGAAACGAAAACAAATTACTGAAAATAAATGGCACAAGATACTTGGCACAGGGAAATCAGTTCGTCAACAGATATGTCAGTATTATACGGGATGGCCACAATACGCAAACAATTTTTAAATGGAATGGTATATTATAACCTCTATAAATCATGTATTAAATAAGGTTTCTAATGATAATATGCTATTTTATAACCCTATAATTCACAGTTTTATAGATAGTAGCGTTTGAATCTTAAAAAAAATATAATTAATAAAGATAATATTTTTTAAAAATAGGTAATCAAATTCTACAATAAACAAATAACTAAACGCAAATTTAACTTAATATAAGTGATTTATTAAGCAATACCAAAAAAATGTAGTAATAAAACAAAATAATGTTTTAAAAAACAACTGTACTTTTTAGTAAACCTAAATTTAAATGAAATGTATATACTTTCTAGACGAACTACTTTCTTAAATACAAACCAATCTAATTTCTTAAAATATTCTCAAAAGGTCTCCCCTCGACCTCGATACAATTTTATTAAGGCACCTAAAAAAATTATGTTAAAGCTCAGTTAAATCTAAGGTTTCCAGCGATATACATCCTCCACAAAGCCTCCCTTATTCTCTCTTTACATCATTGGGTGTGGCTGGAGGATCTCGGTATATTCGTTCCTTTAGATATTCCCACTTAAAGAAGTTGGTTGGTGTCAAATCAAGGAATCTCTCCTGCTATTTATGGAAGTACCTAATTTAATATACTTTACATAAGTACATCATTTACGTACTACCTAAATAAATATCCATATGTGGGAAACATAGAAAATGCATTAAGACTTATTAAGGCTTAAGCAAAGTTTACAAAATTATATAAGTTACCCTACTCTAGACCACGTGCCGTGCTACCTATTCCGCCCTCCTCACCCGTCTCAGGCACAGTTCGGACAGGTATACAGTAGCTCCCGTTCCACCTGTAACGTGTTCTATCCCATTGATATACCCCCCCAATTCTGTATCTTTCTTAGCAACACTGTTGTGACCACTCAATATAGGCCAATAGGAAACTTTTGAAAAACATTTCAAAATTGTTTATGTTTTTGTTAATTGTAATGTTGTTTTGAAAAACCACCAATAAGCAGTAAGCGGTTAGCAAAGCAACTGTTGCTAAGTTGTTACAGAATAGACCTATAGAGTGAGAAAAACAAGTGATTATTTATTAATGTTTTATTTTTATTTCATTTTTTGTAAAAATGCCTGTGATATATTGTACTGTAGGTAGTTGCCCCTCGCAATATATGTAACTGAATATTTTTTAAGAAAATATCTTTTACAGCATGAAATTTGTAATAATTTTAGCAAATAAACACGCCACGTTCTTTGATTTTAAATCCTATATAGCACAACATTAGGGGAATTGGTTGTACCCTTTAGAAATATCGTGGAATTTGTCTTAGTATTAGAAGATATTTTTAAATTAGTTTGCCACGAAAACATTGGAAAAACACGAAAATATCATTTCATAAAAAATATAACTTTTAGTCGTATATGCAAACACTTTTTTTTGGGCTATTTTGTTAATTTTTATATCAGAACCTATATATTTTACATTTATGTAAATTTGCTAATCAAAATACTGGGACAGCATCCAGCAAAGTTAATACATAACTTTCAATATTACAGCATTTGTGATTTTTATAAACAATAGTATAGATTATGAATGATATTATTTATTATTTTACTTAAAATAATGTATCTTTTTTGTGTTTTTTGAAATATTTAAATAAACATTTTATTGCCAATTTTATTTTTGATTTACTTGTAGACCTATATAGATACCAGTTTAAAAAATTGTTTCATCTTTTACCTAGGCACAATTCAAATATAAGTAATTAGCAAGATGTATTTTTAAACATTGTCATCTAGCTACCAATTTTGATTTATATAATTTAATGCTGCACTTTTGGAACACCCCAAGTAATCAAATATTATCGGCGCGAAATAAAACTACGTTGGTAATGTCCCTCGTAACGGAAGGTTTTGCTAGAAAACGTGGATAGTAGCGACGCTCTAGTGATCTCGAAAGATAAAAGTTCCGACGAAGAGTGGAGAGTAACTGATGTAGTTAGATTCTGTAAACTTTGGCTTAAGTAACTAAGTAAAATATATTTCCTACCTGTTATGTCTTATAGTATACACGTCGATTAATTAAAGCAGTATATAAACCTGTTGTTAAGAATGATGAAAGGCCATTTGTACAGGATTTTATAAAATATGTACCTAATTTATAAATTATGGATGAAAAGTTATACTTCATTTACTCCAGACAAAGAACCAAAAATTGCAGAGTAGTAAGGTAACCTTCTGACAAATTAACTTTGTTAACTTGGGAAAATAAATTTCCCTAATATAATAAATCCCTTACCACTCCCCACTAACGCATTGTGTCTGTGGCTTTTATTGTTTCCGCAGAAACTTTACTTGTTTAGTTAGGAATCATAGCATTGAAGGTAATGAAATTTCTCATTTATAACTGCTTTAACTCTGTTAAATTTGACTTTCCTACAACATAATTAAGTTGTCCTGTCAGGCTTCCCTCTTTACCAAATTTGTGCTAAAAGTCTTTATTAACTTCTAAGTTCAATAAAGTGATTGAAATATACAAGATCCCGCCTTAACTCTTTGATCTTTAATTGTTGACTCTCTCTCATACTATATTCAATAACAAGACCAACATTAGATTAAAGGAATATTTCTTAAAAAAATATTTACTATTGTTAGAGGATGTCTTAAAAAAATGTTAAATATTGATGGGACTGAGTTTATCAAATATATTATGAACTTCCAGCCACTTCTGGTTATATTAGAAGTCGATACTAACTTCCTTATTTCAAATGGGACATTAGGTATATTTTTAGTAGATTTTTTAATTCGTTGATAAATTTAAGGATAATTTTATTTCGGATTCCCTATACCTAAATTTTACCTTTTTCTAAATATAATTTTTTTTATGGTGTTAGATACATTTATATCTAATAAAAAAAATTGAATACGTACAACCTTAATATAAAATGTCAAGATACCTAAAATTGATAACAAATGTTCATAAAGGTTATTTAAAAAATCCAGTTGATAACTAATTCCACAAAAACTTTATTTTTTTAAAAGGAAACCCACATTTTTTTACTTTCACTTACTTTCTCTGAAAAAAAATAATGGAAGTAGGTGTAAAATTTGTTATACTTAAAGCTTTTTGAGTTATTGATTGATTGACTGACTTTTTTATTCTGATAGTTTTGTTGCTGATTTGCAAATCCGATGTTATAACGAACAAGCAAACAATAATAGTTTAGTCAATCTGTCAAGTATTTGAACTTAAGAAGTGTCACGTCTAGGATAAAAAGTGAAGATTTCTTATATTTAATAGTAATTTATAGTAAATGTGATAAAGTAGTTAGGTAGACAAGCATGTGAAACGTGTTCTATAAAATATCCAGCTAGACCTAAACTTTCCTGTGATACCTACCATGGCGCGCTTGATGAATTTCAGTTTGTAATTAAATCTATTACTTCTTACTGCTGTTTCTTTAAGAAAATTACTTTATGAGAGAAATTGGTGTTATTACTCATAATCGTTGTATAATAATTCTATTGCTGGAATTGTTCTCGTTGTATAATCTTGCTATTACAAAATGATGTTTCAGTATATCTACACAATCCTTTTTTGTGGATAAAAATTAATTTTTGAAGCAAGCAAACATATTTCCTAAAGTAATTTTTAAAGGTTTCTTTATATACTTAAACTAAAACGTTTCCTATTTTTCTTTCAGATGCCAAAGAGAAAACCGTTATGCTATAACCGTTTAAACACGATCTGCTGTGAACTTTTGCCAGCTTCAGCATAAATCGACTTGAGCAGGTCAGTATTTCACCGAGAAGCTCCCAATATCCATGTAAATGAGTACCGCCGGCTCCTGCGGTTTATTGTGAGTGTGATCGCGATATGAACTTCTCTTACTTCAACCTTTTGGCCGTCATGCATTCAAAATTTCATTCCAAATTTATTCCTGAGTTTGTTTCACATTACTCAGGGACAAATATTAGGTCAAATTCAGATTGGTTATACTATCTGCTATCAAACCATATCATAGAAATATTACAAGAGAAGTAAGATGTTTACTATTAGTTGTTGGCTTACTATTAAAATGGCCAAACAAATTTAACTGAGATATATATTATTAATAAAATTTTCCAAATACAATGATCTAATGCAGATTTTATTTCCCTTGTTACCTATAACATAAAGATGTAAGAGAAAGACATCATTATTTAAAAGAATACTAGAAATGGGAAAAAATCGCGACACCGATTTTCGTTCCCATTTCTAGCCCTACCGGGGGTCCAGACCTGCGGCCTGGGGTCACCCTTCTGATGACAAATGCGTCTAAAGCATTATTTTTAAGAAAATACATATTAAAGAAATTTTGTATCTGGAATGATGATGTAATTATACTAAACGATTTTTTCCTCTCACTTGGGACGAGGATAATATCTAAGAGTTTTAGGTTATTAGCTAGTAAGTACCATTTTGATTAGACAGCGTGACAGAAACAGGTCATGGTTCGCGGTACTAGACAGAGAGGAGAAACGTACTTTAACAATCAATGGGACTAGAAATGGGAGAAAATCGCTGTCGCGATTTTCGTTCCCATTTCTAGCCCTGCCGGGGGTCCAGACCTGCGACCTGGGGTCACCCTTCGGGTGACAAATGCTCTAAAATAATATCATTTTTAATAAAATACATATTAAAGAAATTTTGTATCTGGAATGATGATTGAATTATACTAAACGATTTTTCTTAATATTTTGATGAATTGTAAGGGTTCTCTATTCTTGATTGTAAAACATCATAATTTTTTAAGTACTGAAAGTAGAATTTATTTTTAAGTCAACATTATTATCAATTTTATCAAAGGGACCAAAAATATTGTAGATATTTACTTTTGTAAGCTAAAATAATGAATTTAACAGACTACCTTAATGAACGAATTAATTCCAAACTTTACGTGCAGAATAAAATATAAACGATACGGATAATGAAACAGAATAACTAAACACTAATACTAATAAATAATTGGAATTAAAAAGTAAAAAAAAAGTTTGCCTCCAGCGTGACTCCAACTCGCGAAATCAGCATTATGAAGTTTGGAATCCTACGACTTTCCCGTTACGCTACCACGCCTGTTGTCAACTGTTTACCTTGAGACGTTTAAGTATGTAAACTGTACGTGTCAACCTGAAAAAATAATTTTTTACCGATTTTCTAATTGGAAAATCATTTGGCTTTAGTATTTTGGTAATCAGAAGTGTTTGGCAATCAGTACTATCGATTCCGTTAGCAATATTTCTCGTAGAAAAATAACCTATCTGAAGTTTAATTCATTTGACAGTTTTCGTGGGAGGTGCTTGTCCGGTTAGTGCAATCTCACATCGGTAGATAAAAGGAGAAAGAAGTTGAGACGGACGCGACTCGAGATTTTCGAAGACGAAATAGACGTAGGAGTCGACGTACGGTCTCGAAAAAAAATCTCAAAGGATTAGAGAAAAGACGGAACTTTCGCGTGAAGCAGTTCTCGAAGCCGTAAAATTAGAAAAAGGATCTAGGGAGTCCCACGAATCGTCGGGATTTCGGCAGGCGTGACGGGACTATTAGGCGCGAGGACAAACGCCGGTGCTAGCCGTATCTCTCTCGCCAAACGGCGATCGACGAAAATTTTGCAGAAGTTTTTTGAAAAGGCGTTTAAATTGGGAAAACGCGTAGGAAACGGGACGAAAATACCCCTACGCATTGGAGAAAGGCCGGGGGTGACCTTCGATGGCCCGCGGGGATCGTATCGCGATCGCCCCTTTGGAGGAGATAGCTTTGAAACTTTGCGGATTCGGCGACGGAATTTAGAGCGAGACAGAATCGACGCGTTTTAATATATATGGATGTCATAAAGACATAGTGAGTGTACTATTTACATCTCCCGGCATTGAAAGGTGTAATCAACTCTGAACTCAACTGAAATTCAACTGAACAGCGGAGCGTTCAGTTGAATGAAAATTCATTTGGGCGGTCAATTATACTTAGCAGAAAACTTACTGCGTAGCGTACCTACGTGAACACTGGTAGCGTAGGAACTGGTAGCGTAGCGTTCGAATGATTCCAATATATTCGCGGATTTCGATATCAACTAGTCTACACTTTTGGAAGTATGTACGCCGTACACTTTTCAGCTTGCAATCTGTGTGCTCACTGTATGTACGCATTTCCGTATAGGTACGCTCAAAAAATAACGTTCCTGATTTCACTTTTGACCTGGAATAGGAAAAATTCGACAACAAAAAATATTTCTTTTCGATCAAATATAAAAAAAAATTAAAATTGAAACGCAGGTGTTGCAATAACTAACTGGGTTAGAAGTTCATCTAAAACCCGCTTAAT
This sequence comes from Pogonocherus hispidulus, assembly GCA_963924545.1. Classification (NCBI taxonomy): domain Eukaryota; kingdom Metazoa; phylum Arthropoda; class Insecta; order Coleoptera; family Cerambycidae; genus Pogonocherus; species Pogonocherus hispidulus. The sequence goes on from OZ004696.1 coordinate 21,477,733, forward strand.
ATTATCATAATAACGCCCTAACTAGGGTATGAGGGAATAAAACTTCATAGTATTAGCAGTGTGTGGTCTTACTAAGCAAACACCTCTCCACTGAACTTAATGACAAAAGTTTTGTATTGCAGTAGAAAACTTTATGGGATATGCAGAAACAAAATGTAACCGGTTACGGCACTTACATGTGTAAATAAAAAACCAATTTAACTTTTAATATATTTTAAGTTTGAGTCCTCTTTTCTACGCAAACATATACGAGGATTATATTTATGAAATTGTTATTTTATATTCTGGTATAGGTTCTCTATTGTCTTTATACTCTACTTTTGTATTTGTAGTTATAGTGTACTTCTCATTGTGTAGTTTGTAATCGTGGTTTCATGAACAGCTAAAGCAGTTAAAAAATAAGGCGGGACATAACCAAGTTTAAAATGGTTTTCATTCGTTTTATTTCCACTATAAGGCCCACGCCTAAGACTTAGTGCCCGTGTGCAGAAACTTTTAGTTGGTGCCTCTATATTACTCAAAAGAAGGTGGGGGTTGTCATTCACACTACTTATTTACACTATCTATATATTTTGAAACAAATTAACAGAACTTGAAATGAATAATGATGAAAATAACATAATAAACATAACATAAATACAGTATCCAAATATGAAAATATTATAGCTTAGGACGTGCACACGATGTAAATGTGGTTGCGGTTGATATAGATTTAAGCTGAGCAACGTTCTTGTGATTAGTATACCGGGTGACAACGAAATCATTATACAAGGCGTCATTTTATTGTCTTTGAGGTTACAGATTTGGTTTTCGGATCGAAGTTATATTAAGACCTATATTTTCCACGAATACATTTAAAAATCACTTCCGCTTTTTTCCGGAAGTGGACCTATGTCGAGAATTTTAAATAGAACTCTGTAATAGCGGTTTTACACAGTCCAATAAATTCATGAAGTTTTTGACCTTGAATTAATTCACGTGTGTAATACACGAAATTGCCGCGAATAAATTGACGACAATAAATTGATGAATAAATTGTCAAAATAGAACTGGCTCTAATTTTTCAACAATTTTTTAGTGAATTCTGGCTACATTTTTATTTACAATGTTACTACCAACAGTACCAACACCAATGCCAACAGATCAAATACTTTATTTTGTGTCGGTTATAGGTTATACCAAGAGAATTTGTTTAGAGATTATACCATAGACATGGTTTATACCTATACTCTTACCTTTTGTTGAGAAAAGCATAGCAGATATTTATCAGAAAGTTGACTTGTCAAATTTAGAAGTTGGTATCAATTATTTAAAGGTTGACCCTCCTGATTACTTACAATAAAAAATTGGACTGTGTAATACACTTCAGACGCTTTCAATAAATTCATCAATTTTTTCATGAAAAAATTCATGAATTAATTTATGAATTTATTGGACTGTGTAAAACCGCTATAACATCTTGTGCGTTTGCATCTTACACACATAGTTAGGTATTTATTTACAATGAAGAAAACACCATTTCAGGTTTTCCCTGTTTTACTCCGGAAGAAAAATAAAACGCTTAGGGTATTAAACGTTTTCCTGTAAATAATAAGATATATTTTAATGTTCTAATTTAAAAAGTACTTAAAAGTATTTAAAAAGTAAGTATGTTCGTAAAAAACTAAACAAAATATTGTTTTATTTACTACTTCACTAAGTTGCTCAACAAGACTACTTGACTAAGTTGCAATAGTTCCACCGATGACGTTATAGTGCCGCCATGGTGATTTTAGAAAAAACACCGCCTAGGCCGCCCTTTTGAAAATAAATTGCTACTTGTGATATATCATTGAAAAGGGAATTTTAAGCGCGATTGAATAATACAAAAATATACAGGGTTCTATTTAAAATTCTGGATATAGATCCACTTAAGAAAAAACTGGAAGTGATTTTCAAATGATTTTTTCATAGAAAATATGGGTCTTAATGAACTATATCTTCGACCACCTGAAAACCAAATCTGTAATTACAATCTACAATGATTTCATTGTCACCCGGTATAGATAGGTGACAGATGGGTGAGAGAAGCCCGGCGTTACCTGCCCTCTATGTTCGATGCGTTGGTTAATTTACAGAAACGATAAACATTTAGATGAGATTTATGTTGCAGAGGTACCATCCTTCGAGTAGTATCTAAGGCTGGAGGTCCCTTATAAAAGGTCGCTGATATGTATGGAAACGGTCGATTATTTCCTAAAGTAAAATAGCTAGCAAAAAATGTTAAACACAAAAGTTTTAACGATTTTTAAGATCTATTATTATTGAGAAAAATCATTTACCTATATAGGATCAGTAAAAAGTCATAGAAAAACAAAGTTGCTCTTTTTTAATGGAACACCCTGTATATTTTGTAATTTTTAGTTAGAACGTTCCTTTATAAATACACTAATATAGGAGTTGATGGATCTAACTATAATGATAAGGAAGATATGACCAAAAGGGTGTGCCATATAAGCGCCGTGTGTTGGAAAAAGAACTTAAATTGGTTGCTAGGGTACACAGGCTGCATATTATGCATAACCTTTGTTCAACACATTATTCTTATGGCATATTCTTTTAATCATATGTTTCTTATTATTACAAATAGGCCCATCAACTCCTATATCAGTGTACTCGTAAAGGAACGTTCTAACTAAAAATTAAAAAGTATTCGGGATGTTTCATTAAAAAAGAGCAACTTTGTTTTTTCATGACTTTTTTACTGATCCTGTATACTTAATTTTTATTAGGTATATTAGTTTATTTGAAGAAGATGCCGAAAACAACTACATGCCGGGCAATGTGCCTCCAGACAGATAGTAGCAAAGTCTCAAAGAGCGGCACTACGGTGTGTTTCTCACCACTACTGGATATATTAGATTTTACAAAACCTTAAAACTTTTGTGTTTAACATTTTTTATCTATCTTACTTTAGGAGATAATTGACCGTTTCTATACATATCAGCGACCCTGTATATACAATCATAGGCTAATAAAATATACCCTATACTCGGCAACATTTATAGGTAGTGGTTCCTCCCTCCTGGCGTCGGTGATTAGCCTTAGTCAGAACAGAAACAAAATATCTCTCCTTTTCGGCATATCTCCGTTATTATTAAAGATAAATCCATCCAATCAAATATCAGTACATTCATGAGAGAGTGACTATCTAAACATACAAGAGTGTTCCATTAGAAAAATATAAAATTTTGTCACATATACTTTGTATAAAAGTTAGTAATTATAAGATGCGCCCCTTTATATAAAAATCCAATAGTCTCTAGAAATTTTTATATTCTATCCATCTTGACACGTTTCAAATGAAAACAGTAGGTACCTACTCTATTCTCCATTCAACCACTGCTTCATTTAAGCCAATAAACGACCGACGCAACGTAATAGTAGACATTTTAACGAAAATGTAACTGGTTATAAGGATACATATATTTGTTTTCTAATTTTTGAAATATATAATACCTTTTGCAATATTTAATAACTCAAATTGTGCTGATATCTATTTCACTAAATATCTGATGAATTTAACGATGTTGAAAGTGCTATGTAAAACTTGATATTTTATTAAAGTCAGAGTATCATAGTCACAAATAGATACATTTTGATTATGAAGTTCTGTTATTATAATTTACATAGTCTTCTCATGATATAAACTAGATTTTGTATTTCTTTTCCACAACTACTTTATAATTTATATATTTTCTTTTACAGATAAACATCTCTGTTGGAAACCTTTAACACCTTTAATGTGACACAAATCCAATCGCCTCTTCAATATGAACGATACAGAAATCCCTGACTATCTTCACGAGGGTAACATATTCCCCTTGGTTGTGCAAATTATTCAAACCATACTGTTTACCATAGTATGTCTGATAGGTCTTGTCGGCAACACATTAGTTATTTATGTTGTTATTCGTTTTTCAAAAATGCAGACTGTTACGAACATGTACATTGTAAATTTAGCTATAGCAGACGAATGTTTTCTTATAGGTATACCATTTCTAATAGCTACTCTTTTACATCGACATTGGATCTTTGGTTACTTCGCCTGCAAGGCGTACATGATTTCAACTAGTATCAATCAGTTTACAAGTTCTATACTCCTTTGTATAATGAGTGCAGACAGATACATTGCAGTTTGCCATCCTATTTCGTCACCCAGATGGAGGACCCCTTTCATTTCAAAAGTGGTATCACTGCTTGCTTGGACGTTCAGTATATTTCTTATAATACCGATCATACAACATGCCAAAGAAGTGGAATTCGATGGAGAAAAGTCTTGCGTTATAGAATGGGGCAATTTCTCCATGAATTCTACAGACGAAGCAGCTGCTCCTGCAAAGATTTTCCTTTTGTATACATTTTTCTTCAGTTTTGCAATACCTTTATGTTTAATCCTTGTGTTTTACTGGTTAGTCATAAAGAAACTAAAGACTGTAGGGCCAAAGAATAAATCTAAAGAAAAGAAACGTTCTCACAGGAAAGTCACCAATTTAGTTCTAACTGTGGTCACCGTATACGTGATATGCTGGCTTCCATACTGGATAACTCAACTTGCCATAGATGGTACTCATGACACGTAAGTATAAATTATTTATTTATTTAATACACTAAAGGATACAAAATGTAGAACTAATAGTTTTGTGTGCAATAAACATTAATTATAAAACATAAATAATTTTAAGAGAAACATTATAGTTAATCAAAAGAAATAGTTTTATTATGTTATCTAGGAATAATTACATATATTTTTAACAGATCCATTCTCCCACATGGACCCTCTGGTATAAGTTCCTTAAGCACGTCGTCGTAAAGTACGTTCCACAGGGTGGGTCCAAGGACCGATCCCTGTGGGACGCCTGCCGTTACGTCCAAACACAGGTCTTTTTTGTTTGACAGATCTGTATTGATCTGTCCTCGAAGTAGCTATCTATTACCTCTAGTAGGTAGTTTGCTACCCCTCTTGTTTCTAGCTTTTGCATAATTTTATCCCAGGATGCTGAGTTAAAAACATTCCTGACGTCTAGAGTGATTAGTGCGGCCCATCTGTCCGTCTTATCCCCCTTTACAATTTCGATTACTCTTTCCACAGCCAACATTGTGGATTTATTCTTGCGAAATCCAAACTGGTTCTCAGAGAGACCTCCCGTGTCTTCCAGTTCCCTGTTCAGTCTTTCTCTTAATAGGCCTTCGTAAACCTTACTAATGGAGTTTAGTAGGCAGATGGGTCTGAACTTCATATCTTGTGGTTTTTTTTCCCTTTGGTATTAGGACGAGCCTCGCCTTTTTCCATTCCTTCGGGAACTGCCTTTCTCTGAGTACGCCGTTAAGAGGGTTCAGAACGGCTTTTGATGCTATTTTTTCCAGAATCTTGATGGCTTCCGTAGGTATACCATCAAGTCCAGGTGCCTTTCCGAGTTTTATGCTTCTAAGAAATTTTTCCATTTCCTCCGTCCTGAATGGTTCAGGGATGTCGTCCAACGTCCTGCACTTTCGCCAGGTTTTCTTTTTTCTAGGAAATAAGTCTTTTGCCACTGTCCTTTTGCTCAACGGCCAAGTTGAAAGGAGCGTGCCCAATCAGCTTTTTAACAGCGATTTTGTAGCCGTTTCCACAAATATCCTCTTCGAGTTCTCTGCAGAGGTCTTCCCAGTGCTTCTTTTTGGACTGGTTAATCAGGAATTACAATTTCTTTTTGTTTCTCTTCATGAGACTGCGCATTTCGCTTATCTTACCCTCATCTCTCGGAGTTTGTTTGTTCGCACGTGTGCTCTCTCTTCTGATTCGCAGACATTCCTGCCGTTTTTTTTAATGTTATCATTTCACCAAAACGGTGTCCTGTTTTTTCTTGTTACCGTAAGACTTCCACGGTATGCATCCTGCATTACTTTATCCAGATCTTTAGGTTTTTTTACCCCGGCCGTGAATCTGTAACTAGCTAAGTTTTTGGAAGAGCTCCCAGTCACAAACTGTCACACATTTCCCCCGACTTTTTGGCGTCTTGTCGTTTGTTGACATAGAAAGCCATATGTACTGATGTTCGGTGAGTGTCTCGTCGTCGAGAACCTCCCAGTCGTTTATCTTTCTTTGCAAATTTTGAGTGGCACATGTGATATCTATGTGAGATTCAGACTCTCCTCTGAAGAACGTCGGTTTCCTGCCATCATTTAGGATGTTCAGGTTTAACGTCAACATCCAGTCACTCCAATATTCTCCTCTCCTGTCTTGTACTGGTGACCGCCACATGGGAGATTTGGCATTGATGTCACCCATGATGACTTTTTCCCCATACGTTTTTCTTACATCTTCCATAACCTTGTCTACTTACTGCTCGTATTCCCCAAGCTGTACATTTGGAGAAAAATAGCAGCACCATATATGGCAGTTTCTTAGCCATATCCTCAGGTAACCTCTCTTTGAGCACGTTTCCACCACTTCCAGCTGCTTGTTCAAAAACAATACGGCAACATCCACTCTTTCGTTTCTAATCCACTGCTTGTTTTCAGTAATCTTTCTGTTCGGTTCTGCGACCATCAAGATGTCAGCATCTCTCTTCACCGCTGTTGCGTAGGCCAAGTCATGGGCGGCCTTCCCCCTTCCTAGATTTGTTTGTAAGATTTTAACCTTCATCTTGAGGCTTGTTGCCCACTAAAGACCGCTTGACTTTGTTCATGATATGTTTCCTATAGTGTGGGCACTTAGTCTATGTTCCTCAACCCTGCACATAATGCAGTTTGGTGGGTTTCGGCATTCCTTTGCCACGTGTCCCGGCTTTGTGCATTTGAGACAGAGCTTAGATCGATCTTCATTTGGACAATCTTCTTTCCTGTGTCCAAATAGGTATCACCTGAAACATCTCTGCATGTTACCGCAACCGCAATTCCATCTACCATCATATTTAAGTAGTGATATTAACTTATCGAGAATACTATTTTTTCACCCACTGCAGTTTGGTTATTCCCACCCTTTTGGTCTACAGTGACAAATATATAAAAATAGAACTCTGGACAATAATAACTCTGCCAACAACTAATTTATAGACAAAATTTTGAAAATGTAGGTATGCAGTAGAAGTGGAAAGTTTTTTAAGTTATCAAAGTTGATGCCCCAGATTTAGTTTGTCGGGATAAATTTAAAAATGTTTTAAATTTGTTTCAGGTTCTCAATTACCCTGCATCTTCTAGCATCCTGCATGAGTTATTCTAATTCCGCAGTAAACCCGATCCTGTACGCATTTCTAAGCGATAACTTCAAGAAGAGTTTCCTTAAAGCTTGCACGTGCGCAGCAAACAAGGACGTAAATGCAACCTTACACTTGGAGAACAGCGTGTTTCCCAAGAAAACCAAACAGGGTTCCGAAAGGTTTAGGCCGAGCAGAACCCGAGGAACTTCCATTTGTGCCAACAATGAAGATGAATGCGACGTAGGTCCTTTGGTTAGCAGAGGGGACGCTTCTACGTCTGCTATTACGATGACAAGTCGCACAACCAACCTTTGTGACAGCAGAGACAACGTTTGTAAAAATAGCTTAGTTAAAAATGGTGCTGCTGTCACGTCACAGCCTACCAGTTTGTAATTCTTTGAATTGTTGTTAATTTTGACTGGTGGACAAACAATGTAAAGATCTACCTAAGTATATTTTGTATATTTATTATTTAGGATACTTTTATAATGAAAAGCATTGGGAAATGTGTAAACTATTGGAAGCAACGACTAGTTATGTACATATATGTATACTATAATTTTATGCCATTTGTAAACCACCTTCATTCTATATTACCTTATTTTTTTATTAGGCAGTTAAAATGGCACACAGTAAAATAATAATAATGCCCTCATAACTCTAGATAAAGTGATTTATAAGTACGCTGGTTGAAATTATTTATCCATCAGATTTGTTGTATATTCCTTTATTTTCAAGCCTTATGGTATTATTATTTAGACATTCTAATCAACTGTGCATAAAAACTACTAAAAGATAATCGGTCATTCTAAAAGTTTCCCTAGAGTTTAATTCGTTTTTATTTTTCAAAAATCATTCAAACACTAGACTGTAAATAAAATCAAACTTGCCAGAACTTCTACTTCTAGAACTACTTCTAGAATTTCGTTTGCATCTTTTTTGTTTTTTGTTAATCTTCTTTTATATGCAGAAATCAAAGCTAGATTTTACCACGAACAGTCAAGGGATTCAATTTATAAAAAATAATGAATTTGGAAAACTCATGCACAGAATCCTAGTACAGAAAAATCGATAATCATATGAAAATTTGCACAAATTGTCACACAGATCAATTATCGGCGATCTCAATGAATTGATTAATCGAGCATTATACATGGTAACAGGAATTATTTGTAGTAGTATACTACCAATTAACTGTAGTGCCTTTACCAATTGTAAAACGTACTTTGATAACAGTAAAAGTGCCCATTCACGCACCGGCGGATTGCAGTCCATGAACTGATAGATATGATCTGATGAATACCCAGAAACTTGACACAGCTGTCATTATCATTAACCCTTGCGCTATTTACAGAAACATTTAATTTATTACACCCCTCTGTGCAGTATGAAATCTTATTAGTTGGGTTTTTCCAGCATATATATTATGTTCACTAAACCAGTCATGCAATAAGTGTAAAGTCTTGTTACACTTCTCATTCAGACCATAGTCAGATTCATCTGAAACAATCAAAGCCAAATCGCCAGCATACAATGTAAAAAATGTCTTATTTAAAACCGATTTAATTGAATTTATGTACAATATAAAGAAAACAGGTCCCAGAACCGAACCCTGGGGAAGACCTATGTTAAGCTACAAAATGTTTGAAGATATTCTATCTAAAAAAATGTTACTACACGATGAAATGGAAACATTGTTGGTGACCATTTAAAAAATTGGCAACCCACTGTAATGGTAGTCCTCGAATGCCACAATCATGTAACTTCTCTGCAAGTTGTTTGTGAGTTTGGGACTGAAGTCCCCCTGTACGTGAGTGAGCACCAGAACCCAAAAATTGTTGCTGTGGTTATTTGTATGACAATTTTGTGTGAACTATTAAATCGAAAAATAGCTTTACGCATGGACACGAGACAAATACCTATCAGCATTTTTAATATTCTCCGTTTTTCCAAATTGAATTAATGGCCTGTAAAATCTCAGCTTTCGTTTAATACTATCAAAGAATCTGAAAAAAATAAAATGGTTATTAAAGCACAAATCTTCAGGTGTGTCAATTTTTGCCCATCCTGTACGTTTATATTTTTGTAGGATACTGACCCAGTGGCAACACAAAAAATATTTTATATTCAATAATTAATTATAATCACTATTTGTATTTACTAAAATTACATTAGTAGATTGGGTATAATTATGTCTTCAGCTTCAAATGTACTGTTAAATGTTAAGATTTAAAATATACACAATGTCCCATGTAACATAATCTTAGTATGTAACTGATTATTATATTTACCAGGTGTGGTAAATTTAATATGATTCTGTATGTAATTTCAGAATAAAAAGTAAGTACAATTATTATGGTAATACAGGTATTAATATAATTAAAGATGAATTAGACTGATTTTGAATACCTATTTATGTCATTGGTTTGATAAACATTGCTATTTTTTATATGTACTTTTTTATCTTTTAATGCAATTTTTATCAAACCAAGATTCATCTGAAATAATTTATAATCTCTTTTCGGACAGACTTACCTTTACCTGAAACTAAACAATTATTAATAAAGATAATTGTAAGCATTTGAGGATAAAGTAGATATAAAAATAGGCAGGGTAACTCTTTTCTAGTAATTTATTTATAATTTAAACAAATTCGGTTTGCTATAAGTGAAATAATTTTAGATAACATATTTTCTTATTCTTAGGATTATCATTTTTAAGCTTTTCAGTGTTCATAAGATTTTATTGAATGAGCCCATAAAGTCTTATGACATTATTAATGATAGGTGTTGTAATTGTAGAAATCTATTTTAATATTTTATTAAATTTACCTATTTCAAAACAAATACCTACTATAGGTTCTGCTGATTTTGATTATCATATAAAATGTTAAGGATTTAAAAATCCGTTACATACAATAGTTCTAATTTGTACAATAAGTACATCGATATGCACATATCAGCTTTCTGTTAAAACCGTTTTCTACAAAAATTATTACGAGATATTATTAATTGTTAATAATAACTAAATGTATAGATGTGTACCTATAATATATATTATAAAATGTTAATTGTACATATAATGTTTACGTTTATGTTGAAACCTGTGATATTAACATAATATTGGTATAAGGAAAATTGTATATAATTACATATTTACCTACTTGTATTTGTGTATCCTCAACCTGCACCCATATTTTTAAATAAATAAACAAATAATCTATAACAAAAACATATGAATGTATCTATAGATATCAACCAATAAATTGTATTGCCAGTGAAAACGTTGTACCTACCTGATGTTAACAAGCAAAATATTTTAATTAAAAATTGCCATATTACCTAACTGTATCTGTTGGAGTGAATGTACCCAACATAGCTGGTATGTACTATCTGTATGTATAATAAAGTGTTTGGAATGTATGTCCTTTGTATTTTTGTTCTCTATCTCCTCTATACCGGGTGTCAACGGATCTATTAGACAAGCCATAACTTCTAGAGTATTGGATGTATCAAAATAAGATTTGGTATAGGTAAATGGTAGAGGAAGAGGAAAGTTTTTGCATATTTTTCACGTTTAGGTTACTTCCGGTTTCACCGAATGTAATCGCAAAGTTTTAGTGATTAATATGACAGATAGGAATGAGACAAGTTGGCAAAATTACTTTTTTATATCTAACTATTTTTTTTCAAATGGCAACACTTTTTACACAAGCACTTTTCAAAAAGGGATTTTTTTTGCAAATCCAACGATACTAAATTCATTGTGATTGGATTAAAAATAAGCTCATAAAATACATTTACTTCAGTGAAGTTTTTAATAAATTCGTATACGAGTATTATACTTTAAAAGTTTTAATGTCATTTTCTAGTCCAAAATTGTCTCAGAAATTCAAATATGTAAAAATATACAGGGTGTTCCATTTAAAAATTCAAAATTGAAGCCATTTCCGGTGAAACCAGAAGTAACCTAAACGTGAAAAATATGCAAAAACTTTCCTCTTCCTCTACCATTTACCTCCAACTCTAGAAGTTATGGCTTGTCTAATAGATCCGTTGACACCCGGTATAGACGGCAATGCAACACACAAAATGTATTAAATAGGTACACCGTGTTCCACATAAAACGACCCACTATACTATCTGGAAATCTATCAAAGATGTGAAAAAAAGTTAAATACAAAAGTTTTTCAGATTTTCGAGTTCTTTTAAAATATAATACTTCCATGTATTCAGGGTGTCCCAATTTTGCTGGGACGATATCAACTCTAAAAATTTAAATGAGACACCCTGTATTTTTGTTGATTTTTCGATTCTTTGTCAAAAATAAACTCGACTTACCTATTTAAGCTATAGTCGAATTTTACGTAGTTTTCGAGATATTTGAGGTCATGTGTGCGTTTTTGAAAAATCAAGGTATTTTTCAACACGATATAAAAAAATTATCAAAAATTTAAATTAAGCGTTTAGGTGGTAATTTCCACTTACAAAGCGTCAATGCAGATACAGAATACAAAATTTTTGTTAACACTTATACAGGGTGGACGTACTACGAAATCAATCTTGCAACTTTATAATCTGAAAAAGGTCGATTTTTTTAAATGAAACACCCATTATATAATTACTCTATGTTAAAGACAATGAACATACCTATCATTCCATGTATATATGTCCTATACATCAATTCAATGGTTACAGAAAAAATCGCAATTTTATAGAAATTTACAATGATTTTTAGTATAATGATATTGTAATGCTGCATGCTCTCAAAAAAACTAGGAGGCTATGGAATGAATACTCGTAATATTGAAATTTGTTTTAGTTTGACAGTTCTGCAATTTATTTGTGTTTATACGGTGAGAACATAAAGTCCGTCCCCCTCTCTCTAATTTTTGAACCATTGGGTATATTGTGATGAAATTTGGAACGATAATATATGACTAAATTCTGCATTTTTTGACACATCAATGACAGTTCTGAATGTCAAAGTGACAGCTGGGAGCGCAATAGCAATATTTTTTTAAATGGAAATGGGAGTCGAGTAATAACTCATTTTGAAGCTATTTTTATGCTCAAAACATTCCCCAATTTTGAGAACATTTGGTTCAGTAATTTCCAAATAAAAACCAGTATAATTTCCACGGTATATCATTTTTAAATTTTGAAATTAACTTTCGTAAATATTTTCTGCATATTTGACGTTCCGGATAGCGTTCATTCAACATACGAACAGCAGCATGGTAATTTCGGTTAGCTTCGCCAAAAATAATAACCGCTTCAAATTTATCTTGTAAGGAACGAGCCATTCTAGACAAGTTAGAGCAAAAATTTACTGTCAAACATGACAGCAACAATCAATAACCTACTAGGTTATTGATTGTTAACCTAATAGGTAACAAGATTATGTTACAAACCGATATTACTCTTACCGAGTTATTACTCGACCCCCATTTCCATTTAAAAAAATATTTGTATTGGGTGCCCAGCTGACATTCAAGCTGTCATTGATGTGTCAAAAAATGCAGAATTTAGTCATATATTATCGTTCCAAATTTCATCACAATACACCCAGCGGTTTAAAAATTAGAGAGAGGGGGACGGACTTTGTGTCCTCACCGTATAAACACAAATAAATTGCAGAACTGTCAAATTAAAACAAATTTCAATATTACGAGTATTCATTCCATAGCCTCCTAGTTTTTTTGAGAGCATCCAGCATTACAATATCATTGAATACTATAATATAGAAATCATTGTAAATTTCCATAAAATTGCGATTTTCTCTGTAACCATTGAATTTATGTATAGGACATATATATATGAAATGATAGGTATTTTCATTGTCTTTAACATAGAGTAATTATATAATTGGTGTTTCATTTAAAAAAATCGACTTTTTTCAGATTATAAAGTTGCAAGATTGATTTCGTAGTATGTCCACCCTGTATAAGTGTTAACAAAAATTTTGTATTGTGTATCTGCATTGAAGCTTTGTAAGTGGAAATTACCGCCCAAACGCTTAATTTTAGTTTTTGATAATTTTTTTATATTGTGTTGAAAAATACCTTGATTTTTGATAAACGCACACATGACCTCAAATATCTCGAAAACTACGTAAAATTCGACTATAGTTTAAATAGGTAAGTCAAGTTTATTTTTGACCAAGAATCGAAAAATCGACAAAAATACAGGGTGCCCCATTTAAATTTTTAGAGTTGATATCGTCCCAGCAAAATTGGGATACCCTGTATACATGAAAGTATTATATTTTAAAAGAACTCGAAAATCTGAAAAACTTTTATATTTAACTTTTTTTCGCATCTTTTATAGATTTCCAGATAGTATAGTGGGTCGTTTTATGTGGAACACGGTGTACTTAAAATACACAAATACAAATATTACTATAGAAAAAGTAACAAATGTGTCTCTAAATTTTATGATGCTCCTGATTTATTTTCTTTCAGAAATACACCTAATATAACTTTAGGACAGGTATTATTTTGAGAAATGAAGATTATAAGTATTATACTATTGTTTACGTCTACCAAATTTCAGTGCAATATCTGGAGCGATTCAAAATTTAAAGGGGGACGTAGTATGGTAGGGAGACGCCGTAAGCATCATTTCCGCGTACAAAAACGTGTTAACTGGGCGTGGTTAAAGTGTCGTAAGAATATGGCTGCCTCGCCAGTCCCGGATTATTTAGAATTACAAGTCAGAAATGGGGAACCAAAATAACGCAATAAAATAAAAAACAACTCATTAGGTCTTCATGGAGCAGTGCCTCAAATTCCTTTTCCTTGTAATATATTCTGCATTTTGCTTCCCCACCAGGTCCCTTAGATTAATGTGTTTATTAAGTCATAATTGCAAAGTGGTAGGTCTCTTGCAAATTTATACGATCTATCGAAAATCATGGCTTGTTTCTATTTAGAACATTCATTCACCATTTCGAAAACTTGTTTAGTGATATTTAAGTGATAGATACGAGGGAGAACATGTGAGGGTCTTATATATGATACTATTCCTCCGGACATACAGTTGTAATATAAAACAGTTAACAGTTACCTAATTCACGCAAAGCATCAGCCTACAACTGTGGCATCACCCTGTAATCCTTGTATTGCATATTTTATTAACAGTCAAACTGCAGCGGGCGGATGCAACGGCGATAAGATTTTGCCGAGTCGCGGGAATGCAAAAAAAAAAGAGTCTGCGTCTGGAAACGCGGACTGTAAGATTTAATTGACACAGACATCAAAGAAAAGTGCGAAACGTAGAATCGTTAACACAGACCGCAAAAACTTTAAGCTTGTGACTAAATCTATTAAAATATTTTTTTTTCTATAACTTTGTTTGGTGAAAGTTTAAAAGTTAAATAATAGAATAAAATATACCTAGTGTGGTGAAACAGCAGGATTTGATATAAGTTTTTAAAAATTTTGTTTCATTAGCTTCATAGAACAAAAAGCAACTAGAGATTCTCTGGGGAGAGAAATAGTCTAAATAGCAAAACTTTTATTAATTTAAATTATAGAATCGGGAATTTCGTAATACAATTTTTTAATTCAATCAGTCATTTTTATTTTTCTCCTCAAATTTAATTTTGGGTAAGTTTTAAAAAGGAAAATATAGGCAAATACAACTCCCCAAAGGTATCCAGTAGGTTGCCGATGTATATATCAACTTACATAAAAGACCTGTGTTTCGAAGTCTTCCCACGACTGCATGTCATCCTGTAGCTTATAAATCTCTTCTGCCGTCCCAGTGCAATGGCTGGCTGCTTGTGCAGCGTTTATTGCACATTGATGTGCAATGAAGAGCCATTTTTAAACATTTTCGTCGACTCCCGCATTCGTGTTAGCAAGAGCACGTGATGAGTGATAGAATCTTGGTCAGGACTGGAGCCTCTGTGGTGTAAATTGGAGAGAAAAGCTGTTTTTTTCTTCCGCCCTCAAGATTGTGCATTGTAAGTATAGCTGTTAGTATAAGAAACTACCCCTATATTGGAGCGCTTGTAGTTTGAGAATCAATGTTTATAAGAAAAAGTAGCCTAAGAAATACCTTTTCTGTGTAGAATTTTATAAGAATAATTTTTGAACAAAAGCTAAAATTGCGGGATCGCCCTTTTGTCATAAAATGCGAAAAACCGTGAGCGCGAATGTTAATTAGGGTGGCTTCTAGGGGTGCTATAGGCTCTAATGAAATTGAGAGAGATCACAGAATATTGGAAACCACCACTTTCCGCGTCAGATGTCAGATACCAAAAAGGCTTTTTGGATTTATTTTCCTTAATAGCCAATTTTTGCTCTAATAATTTCACTGTAGTAATGGAATATAAATAAAACTTAAAACATAATACTTAAGTAAATTTAAACATTACAGTTCTTACCTATCTGAAGCACACATCAATTAAGTACCTACCTACCTATGATTCGTTTGAGAACACGTATATCTGATTATTGTTTATTCATTATTCATCACATGGGTCAGTCCAGTCCTATCTGAAAATGCATACTGCACCGCACCATAAAATACTACAACACGAAGGTAGTGCACGCTTCATATGTATATCGTTGCCGTTGCAGTTTTAGTCACGGACAAGGCGTAGATAGTTCAGCTGGAAATGCAGTTTTAACGTTTGTTTTTTGTTTTTTAAGAAGCAATAAGCACGCATTATTCTGCATACAGTTTACACTTTTAATCATTTGAAAATCAGTGTGATTGTGGTTTTGCACACTTCTTAAATGTCGTGTGGTCGAAGTATCTATCTTTTTAACTTATTTTTATTAGAACTGTATTTCCACAAGTTGAAGATTTATTTAGATAATTTCTATTTTTAAGTCTATTTTCTTTTTCAAATGTAGTGACAGTGACAATTAGTGATGTTAGTGTTGAGATGAAGTGTTGTTAGTAACCATAGGTATCAATCTCTGGTTGTTAGATTATGGCTTGTTTAACTACAGCTTGTAGCAATTTCACCAATGTAGAGCAGTAGTTTTCTGAGAAAGATGGACACGCGACACTCCATAAGGTATTTAGGTTTTCCTTATTTTGACATCGAAGCATGCGCATGTACCTATACCTATTGCATAAAAATACTATATCGCGGGTAGACGCCCAAAAATTTCGAAAACACCACGACTCCGACATGCATCTCTATCCTTATCGAGAGTCGAGTACTTTAGTCAAATATGCGCATGCACACGAATATCGTAAAATCCAATATGGATACAGCATAAATACTTATTACATTTCCGTCTACCGATTTCTTTAAAAAAAATTTTAAGTTGAGAAGTCTCTCAGCCTATAAACAATGTGTCAGCTTACGTAACCATGGAGATCGACAATATCTGCGCATACGCAAATCGAACAAAGGGTCTCTGGAAGAGTATCTTTTGTTCTTCAGTATTTTAGAAGAAACTATGCTTATGGCCCTAACATACGCGATATAGTAGTATCAAAGAATATAGACTAATAAGAATTTTCACATTCATTCATGCCGTCAACCAAATTTCTATCTTTGTCACTATGCGCCAGATGCATCAAATTTGAGTGAAAAATCCACTCGACGCGGGTTATAGTAAATTTATGAGACTGGATATCGCACATCTAGTTATCTTTGTCAGTGACACACAAATAAATGAAATAAAAAATGAGTGAACATTACACTTGTTGCAGGTGTGCCTGGGTCAGGGTTTCGCCTTTCGTGACTTTCGTGATATTTCGTTACTTCCATTTAGTTTTTATTGTTTTATCTGTTTGATTGAATCATTTGGAAGCTTCGACCGAGTGCTTTGGTGTTTTAGTGCTTGTGTTAATTATATTATAACAGTTATCATTGTGTTATCACTGTGTGTGTATCAAATTTGTAAAAAATATTGTATCAGTGCTTGAAATGGCGTAACCGGTCCTGTGCTCTCGTCCTATCCGAAAGGCAATGTCAAATCTTCATTTTAAGAATGAGTGGTATCACGCATGCTCCGGCGGGTGCATCAGAAATCACCGAAAAAAACGAAACTTGGAAAATAGGAAATTACATTAAGTGAAAAGTCTTATTAGTCCTATCCTATCTTCAACTGTTTTTCAAATATTGACAGGAATATTGACGTTTTACAACTTTGATTGACACCCTGTAAAATCTAAAATTTAAGATCAAGCAAAACGGTTTGCACATTCCTATTCGGTTTAATTTGTCTAGGATTCCTATCTTCACTTTTCATCGTTAAAATTAGTGTCAAGCTATCGTTTGACACTAATTTTAGATTTAGCCAGAAATTTAAAATTTTCGATTAAATGTAATCTCTTGGTTAAATCTCAAAAGTAAATTACTGCCAAACTATAGCTTTAGCTTTATAACATTTCTTCACTAATGTTCCAAAGGACAATAATATTAGTAACAATTTAATAATTACGCGTTTATACAATATAACCTAACCACTTGGTTGCAGTATGTCCATAGTTGTCTATTACACTATTACACTATTACACATAACAATGGTTTAACAAAAAACCATAAGCACTTATATGGGACATGGGTATTACTACTTTTTTATTCTTTATTTCACCCTAACTAGCACTAGCACATGAAGTTAGTATATTTATGGCAATTAGCTATTAATTGCTATATTACGAGTAATATAACTGACTGCTATTTAATTGCTAAATGATGTGATATATGATATGCAAAATTCGTACTCGTCTTCATCTATATTTATTTATGATTTGCAGCTAGGTCTGCCAGATTTTCAAAATAAAAAGCGGGAGGGTCTAATTTTGAGGGGGGGAAGCGCGCATTCACAATTTCCTCAAAATTATAAGAATTCTGCCCAACGTCAATAAAACTTTATCTAAATAATCCACGCCAGCAGAAGATATACAAAAGAATATTTTGTATCAGCAGTTACAGTGTTACACAGACATAAACAGTAGCGAGAGCGACACGTATTATTCGCATTCGTACCGGTATGTTATCTAGGTACCGGTCGGTATCAACATTTTTTATACCTACCTGAATGATTTGTATATATGAATTTTATGAATTCGCAAGTATTCGGGAGAATCGGGGGCTTTAAATGGAAATCGGGAGTCTCTTGGCCAGACAATATTAGTCTATATTCTATATCTTGGCTTAGTTTAAAAAGCGGGAGGGACAGTTAGAAATCAGGAGGTCTGGCAGCCCTATTTGCAGCGACGTCATTGGTAATTCAAATCGCCAATACTTTTTAATAAATCGTTAAATAGACCCCTAATCCCACAGGTACCATATATCATAACTAATCTGTGCCTAATCCTAATAGCTATAGAAATACAGTCGCCTGACGCAGGCACACGCTATATACAGGGTGTCCGTGAGCGTACAAAAATTTACCGGGGGGTGGGCCAGACCAAAATAAGAATAAAATTCTTAAAAAAAAAAATTTCTCTGATGCACATTTATTATTTTGGAAAAAAAACAATTTTCCGCAATTACTTAAAGATTTAGTAGATTTAGGTTTCGTAGATTTAGGTAACTTTTGGGTGACGTGTACATTTATTAAAGATCATTAAAACTATATGGTGTTTGTTTAACTCTGCAGGTGTCCTAGACCTACCCTTCCTTTATTTTGATTTTCCTTATGATTTTGTGTTCATAACTCTTGCATATCCTACTTTTTCGTGAATTGACTAAGTTTTCCTTAATCGGCTACCAATTCTGAACAAAAAAGGTGCTCTTGTTACATAACTCTAAAATCAACCATTTTAGAGTAAATTGAGTGTAAACTACATTCCTTTATGCAGAAAAATACATGCAAAGGAACTCATAAGGAAGAGTTACATAGGCCTAGGCCACCACAGGTGTCAGAGTTAAACAAACACCATGTAGTTTTAATGACCTTTAATAGATGTACACGTCACACAAAAATTACCTAACGGTTTTTAAATTATTGCGGAAAATTGTTTTTTTTTTCCCAAAATAACACCCTGTAACTCGTTAGGCGTGCATCAGATAAATTTTTTTATGAGAATTTTATTCTTATTTTGGTCTGGTCCACCCCTGGTAAATTTTTGTACGCTTACACTGGGACACCCTGTATATTCTTTGGACAGTAAATATAAAAATGAAGGTAATGTATTATAAGCCAGATTTCTTTTAAAGACAATAATTACCTGCCTCAATTTAGCAGCCTAATGATCATAAGCATCAATGACAAAATGCCGAAAGGATTATGGATTAGTAAGTGCAAAACAAATTATTTCAAATAATTTGTGATAAAAATACAACTAAAAACTTAAATAATTAGACATAAACGATTTATCAATGGGGGTACTTACTCTCTGTTGGTAATTGACATTAAAATTGTAAAACAATAGAACATAGACTATGAAGATAATAAGATTTCACTTTCATACTGTTTAGAAAATTGTATTCATTAGCATGTGGGATGTTTACAAGTGGTTTAAAAAAAAAGCTCTTTACTTTTTGTAATTTTCTTCTGCATGTCTATAAGCTTAATATGAATCAAATTAAAATCTAGTCTGATAATTATACTTCGTGCGAGCGCGGAGTTTAACAGGATCGTACTAAGGTTACAAATGGAAATATCAATAAATTATGATGCAATGTGCATATTATTACCAAATGCCACAAATAAGTCAAGGATATAATATCTATATAAATTAAGAAAATACCTACGTAAAAGTGACAACTCTTACCTGACAATCCTTAGTGTTCAGAGAAGGTTTCGCTGGCAAGTTGGCGGTTGTTATAACATATTATCACGTGTTTCTCTAAGTGTTCTGGAGTGAAACGGCGACGTCTATCACTCAGTATTAATTTGTGCAGGGAAAAAGACCGTTCAACGTCTACTGAAGATAACGGGCAGTACGGAAAATGGTTGAGGCATGAACTGTACATTAGTATATTGGCTGGCAACTCCTGACAGGTCCCAGCTAACACTTTGCTTATGTTTTCCAAAATGGGATATCCTGTATTCCTTTTTTTTTAACACGTTTTGCATTTTTTCTTTTATTGCATTACCGACTGGACGTATATTACTGGCATCGCATATATTTTTCTGTACATCTTCCAATATGCGAAACTGTTCTTTTAACGGTAATCCATGTGTTTCCAATTTCGTGATTGCAGTAACTAAGAAACCATAGTGTTTATTAATGTAGTCTATGTCATCGCGAATACTTTGGTCCTTTAGTATGTCATGGAGTCTGTGTATGGCGCTGCGTTCATTTGGATTAAATCTACAAATAACATCTTTTATACCATCGAAATGTTTGGCATAATACCCTACGGCTTCTAACCAAGTACCCCATCTAGTTATAACTGGTTCAGGAGGCAGAGGTATGTCTGGTAGAACCTCCCTAAAAACATCCCTTCGTATAGGCGCCTTAATGAAAACCTTTTTGACGGTTGATATGAAAGTATTTACTAAAGGGAAACTTTCCCTTATTTTCTCTGCTACCCGATTGAGTGCATGAGCAGCACATGTAAAATGAACCATTTTCTTATATTTTTGGAATAAAATCTGTCCTGCTTTTAACATGTATGCGGCTGCGTCACTTAACATGACAAGGACTTTATCTGAAGAATCTTGATCGGGCCACATATATTCAAAACAATCAATAACAAAACTTATAATGGTCTCATGATTGGTTTTGTCCAGCACCTTAGAAGCCAATAGATGGCTATCACTAGCAATGTCACTTTTTAACGCACCAATTAAAAAGTTGGCGACTGAACGCCCACAAGCATCAGTTGCTTCGTCTATAATAAAATACACAAAATTATCCGCAATGTCTTCACGAATTGATGTCACTACATCGTTGTAAACCCGATCGACATATCTTAATCTTAACGTGCTTTCATGTGGCAGTTTTCGGTCAGTATATTTTTCTAAAAACGTACGTAATTTAGGGTTCTCTAGTTTGCTTAACGGGATATTACTTGCAAGAAAGGCTTCTGTAAGTTCATAGAAAAATTCCGAGTTATCAGCGCTGGACGAGGCATGGCTCTTCAAATGTCTATTCACTTTAGTTTTGTCAGAAGAAAATGCGATCACACATAGTACAAAACAAGTCACTTTCTTTAATGCGTATGTCCTTGTAATATTCAGGATCACTTACAACGTTCCGTAAATAACTAAAAGTTATTTACGGACTGTCAGTCAGCTGGCAAGGCCAGTGACCTGAGTACGACTCTGTTAGACTCCGCGCTGTACGAAGTATACTGATAATACAGGGTGGGCGAAATTCGAGGCTCACCATTGGGATCTCGGAAACGATAAGAGATACGAAAACGGTTAAATTGGGGCAAAGTTGCGTAATTTTGTGAGCAATAATATGCCGTCAAGAAATCCAGAATATCTACATTCGTTTTTGAGTTATTTCAAAAAAACCAAAATTTTGAGTTTTCGTTTTTAATTTTTTTTAGCTTTATTTGAGACGATATCAAAAAACTGACCAGACTTTTTCATTGCCACTTTTTATGGTCTATAACGAGGCAGTACAAAATTTACGTTACGGCGTTTCGTCCGATCAGGACCATCTTCAACTTTATTTTTTTAAATAGGGACCCATAATGTTTCTTACGAAAAACGATAGGATTTTTTATTCTGATTCCAATGATGTATGATACTTTATAGTTTTAATTATTATTTTTGCTCAAATACTAGGAATAACTTTTAAAACGATCAAATCTAGTATGCTTTGGGCTGATGACATTTGTTATAAAACAATTTTAATTGTCAATACAATTTGACGTTTAAAGAGCCTCGCTTTAATGGTGGCCTGTTTGAACATACACTTTAATTTAAGAAAATTTTAATTTTAGATTCCGCTAACAAAAATATTTCTGTTATTATTATTAATTACTTTGTTATCATTATTTTAAATTTAATTATACAGTACAACTTGTGTTGCCATATAAAACCAAATTTGAACATTCAATAACATGATTTGGACTATTATTTTGTATTCTCCTGTAAATACTGTTATGTTCAAAACTACCGTTTTCTGTCAATTGTCTGTGCAGTTTCGAAAATGTCATTCTATGTGGTTGTGGCCTTTCTGGGTATGTTTCAAAATATGGTTGTTCAGATCTGGTTGAATTTTGGTAACATTTATAATAAATTTCAATCATATCACATTTTTCTTGATTTGTAAACGGCATTATTACTTATTATTTAAAGCGAAGCTCTTTACGTCAACGTCAAATTGTATTGACAATTAAAATTGTTTTATAACAAATGTCATCAGCCCAAAGCGTACTAGATTCGATCGTCTTAAAAGTTATTCCTAGTATTTGAGCAAAAATAATAATTAAAACTATAAAGTATCATACATCACTGGAATCAGAATAAAAAATCCTATCGTTTTTCGTAAGAAACATTATGGGTCCCTATTTAAAAAAATAAAGTTGAAGATGGTCCTGATCGGACGAAACGCCGTAACGTAAATTTTGTACTGCCACGTTATAGAGCATAAAAAGTGGCAATGAAAAAGTCTTGTCAGTTTTTTGATATCGTCTCAAACAAAGCTAAAAAAAATTTAAAACGAAAACTCAGAATTTTGGTTTTTTTGAAATAACTCAAAAACGAATGTAGATATTCTGGATTTCTTGACGGCATATTATTGGTCACAAAATTACGCAACTTTGCCCCAATTTAACCGTTTTCGTATCTCTTACCGTTTCCGAGATCCCAATGGTGAGCCTCGAATTTCGCCCACCCTGTATATTTAAACTATTACTGCATAAGAAAATAAAAAAAAAGAAATTTAATTCGCAAAAAGAATTCTATTATATTGAAATATTTCAAAGATTTCATTATGTATTTGAAACAACAATGGAATATCATGGGTAAGTGCACCACACGTGTTATTTTTTTTGTAATGTTAGTTCTTTTGAGTGGGAGTTCGCTAGTAGTTATATTATCCCACATAAAAGAAACAAACTTCCTTAAACCTAAACAATCAACTATTATCCATAAAATCCTCATTCAAGAATAGCAGGGAAAAAGGTATTTAAAAGTAACACATTATATTAGGTCTAAACTCGGGGTCTAAAACTTTTAGTTAAAAGCTATAAGCTTTTGGGGCTTTTGGCTTGAGAAAATAATTTCGTTCACATTTTTTTGTAATGAGAAATATTGATAATAAAACACATGTTTAGATTTTAGAGATCGAGGTCACATGTACATACATGGGAATATTTACACACAAATTCTTGCCCAATTTTAAAATCAAATAGCCTACTACTTATGTGGCCAATTGTTGGTGTGTAATCGATAAATAATCGATAAAAAATAGTGAATAACCAGGTGACAAAAATACGCTTTAGTGAACAAAATATAATTAATCAATATATGAAAATTTACATGGTAATGAATTAAACAATATAACACCTAATCAATTATTTAACAAATGAAACTGGCAAAAATACTGATTTTTGTAGATGTAGATAAAAGTTTCCTAAATTACATGTATATAATATAGAGTATAAATATATCTACACATTAAACAGTGGGAACAGCTATAAAGATCACATGTTGTACAAGTATTACTTTTATATAAGGCAAAAATCTAACAATAAAATCTATTAAGTACAAAAATATAAAAACAAAATTTACTTGGTAATGTATGTGTGTATATATATAGATAGATATACATTACACACATTAACAGTGATGCCTGAAAGTAAATTTAAGTACACATCTGCTGCTTTATATTTTTTATATCAGGTAAAAAGAGATCCAAAAGATAGCTTCCATTATCATAAAATAACAATTTGACTATTTCGGAATATATTTAAATTAGACCAATCCAGCATCTTTACACATTCCGTAGAATATTGTATTTGAATTAGCCAATAAATTGGCAGGCGTATCAAATTCTGCTATTTGACCTTTATCTAAAACTATGACTCTATCAGAGTCCATGATTGTATTTAATCTATGAGCTATAGTAAGAACTGTACAAGTTTTAAATTCGGTTCTGATTGTTGTTTGAATTAAATCGTCCGTTTCTAAATCGACAGCTGCTGTGGCTTCGTCTAGCACTAACACTTTAGTTTTTCTAAGAAGGGCTCTTGCTAAGCAAATAAGCTGCCTCTGACCAACCGAGAGATTTTCCCCTCCTTCAGATACCTCATGATTTAGACTGGCAGGAAGGCCTAAAAAATAAAATATATATTATTTTTTATAATCTTAATTCCTGTATGAATCAATTAGTAAATATAACAACTAAAATTGGCATTGAAACAGTGACAGGTTCCAAATTTATTTTGTAAATATTTGTACAAGAATGATTATGCTCCATTATTGTTTTTTTATGTTTAATTACTTAACATGTTTAATATATCGATACCTTTTTGCCAAAATATCGTGTCACTTTCACTAAATTTTACCTTAGGCTACTTACGACAATTCTGCCACTCTGCCTATTACAGTCCTATTACTTATGATAAAATGTATGCAGTTATTTAACCGTCAAACATTTAAATACGCTTACAATACTCTGCCAAGATGTGTATTTGCATATTATACTTGATAGATCCATAAAGCCATTTTCATGGAAAATGTCACTTATGATAGTTTGGCAAAAAGGTATCGATATTTTTATATTCCACTTGTAATTTGTAAACTTATGCAACTGATTAAATCTAGAATATTGTGTTACAAGTGGAACATAATTTGTTATAGCACATTAAATAATTAAATAATAAGAAACAATTAAAGCCAGACCAGTGCTGTGTGCAAAAAAGTGCTACTTATAAATTTCTGATGTTCTGAAAGACCAGAAAGGCTGCACTCAGGTATTTGTCTCTTGACCATGAGACAGACAATAAAAATAGGCAATTAAGCTACCTTAAAAGTATGAATGGGAAGCTTAGGGGTCTAGCTATCCCTCCTATAAATATTGTCCCTTTATCTTTCTACTGTAAAATACACATGGTTTTAAGTTTTAAGCTAGTTACCGTTTCTCTTTATTTTTTTGAAAAAAATTTAATATCTGGAAAACGGTTAATTTTAGGAAGTGGGAAACCTGATGAAAGTCCAGCTAAAATTTTACGTAGAATACAAAATTGCAATAATACACAGGGTGTTCTATTTAGAATAAGAAAGTTAATGGTGACTATGTGAGCGCCATTATTTTATTTGAGGAGGACATATCCGAAAACCCAATAATCGAAGTAGTCTCCGAAATATTCTAATGGGTAGTCACCGTGAGACACCCCACATATGTATATATATTTAATTTATAACTTGAATCTCACTGACTTGTACTAAACTAACTGGACACCAAATTTAATGATTTTTTTAAATAAGCCTTTAAAAGTCTTATAGTAAATAACCCTTTTTGTACGGAAGCTAATTAGGGCAGTATAAAAGTTTGCATGGACACTGTACTTATTGGTCTTTGAATACTTTCTGCTCTCTGGTTTTTATTTGACAGATGTTTCACAAATAAGTTATGGATAATATCTATAGAAAGAATATATTTTCAGGTAAAAATGAGATAAAAATAAAGCTGCTAGGATGGAAGTAAAAGTTTCTTCCTGCTTTAAGGATAAGTTGCATGGTCGTATTGTAAGAAACTTATTACTTTTCATAATAATAATAAGTCTTACTATATACACTAACCGTTCACGAAGTCTTTCAGATGGGCATGTTCTAGAGCTCTCCATACTTCTTCGTCGGAGTGTTTAGCAAAAGGATCCAAATTCATGCGAAGAGTTCCGGAGAATAAAACAGCGTCTTGCGGAATAATTGTTAAACGGGACCGTAGAGTATGTAATCCTAACTCAGCTATGTTGATACCATCTATAAAAATCTGTCCTTGGGAGGCTTCGATAATCCTAAAAATAATTAAAATAGATATTAACATTTTAGTCTTCCATATTAATTCATAAAATATGTCCTAATAAAATGTCCTAAATGTCTCATCTTGATGATGAGCCCGGAAGTCAGACTTGTAGGGGAGAGGGAGGGGCAAAACTGATATCATTTACACATTTTCATCTTAGGACATTAGTTCACAATATTTTCGTCAAGAGTTTTAAATGAAAGCATACTTTTATTTGTATTTGCATTTATAAATAATTTCAAGGATCCAGGATATGTAGTCAAATATCCGAAAAAATTTTATAGAATAGGTACTCATTTTTATAAAAATGTGAATACAAAGTAATAACAAAATCTATAATCTACCCTAAAGAGAGGAAACCAATCAAGAAACAAGGTTTGTTTAATGTTTGTATTTTTTTAACAAGTTGTTCAATAACAGAAAACTTATCTGACGATGTAATGAATACCTACATGTAGGTATTCAGGTATATTTATGTTTAAAATACTTTTATATTACCTGAATAATGACAAAGTCAAACTAGATTTTCCTGCACCGGTTCTCCCTACAATACCAACTTTCTCACCACCTTTAACTTCGAAATTGACTGTTTTCAAAACCAACTCTAAACCAGGTCGATATCTTACAGAATAGTTCTTGAATGCAACAGACCCGTGCTCCGGCCAAATTGGTGATGGACTCTTGCCTGGTATTTCCCAAGGAGCTTCTTGAGGAGTTTCACCATATTCTTTGATACGTTCAACCGCTACTATATTAGTTTCAACATCAGATGTCATTCTTACTAACCAGTTAAGAGTTTGGGTAACCTATAACATTTTGAAACCTGACATATAATGTAACCTTCAACATTTAGCCAGACATATATAATGTAATCAATTATACAACTCAAATGAAATAAAAATCTAAATCCAGATGTGGATGAAGTTGTAAAGTACCTTAGTAATACTACTGTCATATAGCACAATATGATGGTAGTAAATCCATCTCCACTAATATCAAAATATTCGGCCCTATGATGTATCATTTGATGTTAAAATAACATCGATGTTAAACTTTATAACTAATCAGAAATAAATATTTTTTAAAAACGTGGCTTCTGTTTGGATATGAACTAACAGCCATTGTATAAAATAACATACGGGATACCTCATAGGCCTAATTATTTTTTAATACAGAATAAGATATAACAAAATTTACCTGCAATGCATACGTAATAGACAGACCAACCAATGAAGGGTCCTGATCTCTTCCTAAAACTGCAAATAGTGAGGCGAATAATATTATTAAGTTACCAATCATCTCCAGCCTCACAGCTAACCATCTATTTGATATAACACTTGGATAATAACAGACCTGGTTTAAATCAACTTTTTGTTCAGATTCATTAATAAATCTTTCCTGTTGCCCATAAGCTCTAATCGCTTGCACTCCTGTTACAGTTTCACCAAAGTGAGAATATATGGGTGAACGAGATACAGATTCTAATCTTTTCAACTGACGCGATGTAGCAACATAGAATCTTTGAATAAAATAATACACTAGTCCAATAGGAACTATTATGGTCATAAACAAAGGAGTTGTATAACTTATCACAGCTAGTGTACCTATAACCTAAAATATAGAATATTAACATTTTCTAATTACTATCAATACAATCATATTCAACATTAGCAAAGCAGTTATATTTAAATATTTTCATTTTAAAAGCATATCCCGGGACTGTCTTGATACAGATAATTAAACAAAGGAACATAATTTTACCCATTTTAATCAAACAAAAAACAAACATAAATGCAACATATGAAATTAAATGTTTATGTAAAAAGCAATTGTGTAGAAAAGGAAATAGGTATGTGCTGTGTTAATCACTCAAGTTAATATATTAGCGAATTATGTATGTATGAATTTAATCTATGTACATGTTACATTTTTCAATTAGACAGAAAATACTTTTATGTACTTTTTACGTAAGTATACAAACTGTATAGTTTTCGTGCATAATGTCATGCCTGAGGTAAAAAAACGCAATGCCAGTTTCGAGATAAAAAAAAACTGTTTTCTATTATTTACATTTGTTTAGTAGATTTTTTAAGTACTACATTTTAGTGTTGTTTTTTTCTGTAAAAATACCATAGGATTCTAAATTTCTTATTGTCAAAAAAGAAACACAAAATTAAACTCAGTCAGCTGCTCTGTAAATCGTACTGCGGAAATCCATACAACATATTTATTATTATATATTGTTATTAACTTTTACAGAAAAGACAACTTTAAAGTTATGGTGCTTAAAAAATATATCAAACAAATGTAAAGAAATAGCAGAAAAGTTTTTTACCTCCAAATGGCTGCATTATGTGCAGATTACCAAGTGGTTGGGTGAAAATTTTGTTTAGAAAATTGGTGCTCCATCAATTATACAAAATTACATTTTAAATGTGCCCATCTATATTTCATACTCACTCGTTATATAAAAAATATTCAGCAATATGATAACTTTATTAGGTAGGTTAGGTTATATAAAACTTTTAATCAGCAAACTATGGTACCCTATCATGAGTCTAATGATCGTCAGTTTGGAATTATCGTCAAGATTTTCTACAAATACATCGACAGTTCTTAAAGATAGTCTTGCTCTATACCAATAGGAGATGGGGGGTTTCAGTTATGAAACTTATTTAGTACTACACCTTTATACTTTGTTTACTCCACAAATGATATGATTTCACCGATGTAAGGACAGAGGTCTTAAACTCCCTCATGTCATGAAAAACCTACAATAGACCTACAATACCCATACTTTGTAGGGATTAGAAGATTTTCCCGATTAGGTTACTGAGTGCCAGTTCTGTGGATTTGTCCATATGGTAGGCATACTGGTAAATTATTAAATGTCTGTATAGTAGCTTTTTCAGATTTTCAATAAAAAAGGCCTAAGTGAATAAGGACATAGATTCATTAATCCTATTTTGGATATCCAGGTAAATCATATAGATTTTCACAGAACATCAAGATTCTCTTCACGCTGTCTAATATCTTAGACATAGACATTTATAGCCTGTTGGTGCGGATCTACACAGAACACAGTCCTCCGAAGCTTTAGTTTGATTAAAGAGGCATCTTTTTCATTTTCTGATTTTTTGTTCGACCAGGATTTGCCTCTATTGTCCCTTTGTCTGATAAGATGTCCTGTTATGTAATCAAAAAGTAACAACTTTTTTGTTAATGTCTTGCTGCCTGTTTTATAAGATACACGGTGATTCAGCTAACCCGTTCATTAAAAGTTGAAGGACTTACCATTGGAATATTTTATTGAAAATTTGGACACGGGGGTTTTTGAGAAAGTTCTATTCATCTGAAGTATTCCCGTTTTTCTGGCACTTCCAGTTATACCGGAAATGACTATCAACTTTCTTATTTTAAATGGAATACCCTATATTTACAATTTTTGATTTCTACACTAAAATTTACGTTTTTTAATGTGGCATAACCTATACGAGAAATTAATAGTTTTTTTGATATTTAAATTTTTTTGAAAAAATTTTATTTGGTAGTACCTACCTTACTGAAATGTTTGTCATTTATTAACAAGGAAAATTATGCTAACAAGTTTTGAGCTATGGTTAAGCGGGTCAAGCGTTCAGATTATATGTAATTTAATATTTTATTATTTACAGGATGTTCAAAAAAATAATTTGATTCTGACTATTTTCAACTGCCCAAAAGTCATTTTTCTTAAATGTAACATCCTGTATTTTATTACTTGATGTAATGGAGAATAAAGTGATTTTTCAATCTGTATTAGGATTCCTTATTCCTATACCATTTTCTTGATATCAACTATTTACTTTTGATGCAATAATTTTCTATTTCCTTAAATTGCTTGTGATTAATGTAAGGTAATTAGTGGGCCATGAAAATTCAAGGAAATAAAAATTATTGTACCGAAAGTAAATACGTCAATACCAAGAAAATGGTAACAGATAGGTATAGGGAATCCTAATACAGGTTGAAACATCTCTTTATTCTCCAACACATCGAGCAATAAAATACAGGGTGTTCCATTTAAGAAAAATGACTTTTGGGCAGTTGAAATTAGTCAGAATGAAATTATTGTTTTGAACACTCTGTAAATAATAAAATATTAACTTACACAAAATCTGAAAGCTTGTTACCATAACTTGAAAAACTTGCTTGGAAGCAAGACTTGTTACCATAACAAGTGACTTGACACCAGTCACTTTTTGAAAAAAGTGACTGATGTACATATTTCCTTAATGTCTGTCTACCCCAAATTGTATGGTAAACATCTATCTCCAAAGAAATTATAAAAAAATTCCGACAGATTTTTTTAGTTTTAGATTTAGTTTAGTTTCAGTTTACAGATTGATTTTAATCATCTCCAGATCATGCCAATTTGGTTGGCGTAACGCGCGTCGAGTGCAGTATAGTGTTTTGGGGTTATGTGGAAAACTATGTCAGTGTTATTTTCACACCAAAGGTTCCAACCCCTTTCAAGAAAACAGATTTGTGTAAAAAATATTAATGTTGCAATATTATTGATTAATACTATCAAATTGCATTAGAGGTACAGTAAACATAATTATTTTTATGACCTTTTCTTTTTTTTTTGTATATGTATTTATTGTTAAGTGTTTTATGCCACCTTGAGGAATATACTATAAGAGGTAACAGTATATCGCTAATTGCAGTGAAAGGAAACACAAATTTTGAGGAAATTCTAAATTAGCAGTAAGCAGTAACTGTTTGCCTATTTCACATATAGCCCAAATTTATTTCGCTTTGAGACTGACTAGTAAACCAATAGAAGTTCTGCAAAAAGCGCTTTCGTTGGATGCCAAATTTATGCAACTACTTGAAGCGCTGAAGCGAGTTACACCCGAAAAGTGTATATTATCATAAACTGTTTCTAAAAAATTAAAGGTATAACAACTTTAAAAAAATATTTTCACTTGTAATCTCCCTAGTGATTGAATTATTTCTGGAAATTTATCTGAGGGCATGAATATTTTGAAAATTATCTCGAGTCGCAGACGAGGGATAATTTTCTTAAAATATCCGTGACTGGGAAACAATTTCCTGTATTAATTCAATCACAAGGGGGATTCGGTAAGAAAATTTCAAACCTATTAAAATTTTAGATATATTGAACATTTTTATCACAAATGACATTTTTTGTGACGTTTAAAATGACAGAAAAATTTCCAGTGGGATTTTGTGGGAAGTTGGGAAGTAGGAGGATGAATATTTCCAGAAATTTTATTCGTTGTCATGGTAATTATTCGAAATGAAACTGTGCAATTGGTTAGAAAAAGTGGGTGTGAAATTTTCAGTATTATAAACCCCTAAAATGTGTTTCTAAATTATTGTTAACAATCTATCACATTTAAATAAACTGAATACGTGCCTACTAATATGCAATGTGTGTTTGATTCAACTGAATTACGTAGGCTCCCACTAGGCCAAAGGGAGCATTCAAATCTGCGCATCTGAAAATATTTGCGGGAGTGATTATACTGGCTAATTTTTAATTTATGATTGCACTTTGCCTAAGACCACAAAGAGCTGGGACCGGCCCTGCTAAAAACTCCATTTAGTTAGATTCACTGAAACCAATGGAAGAAAATTGTAGAAAATTTATGTATCTAAAATATTTACTAAAATTATACATAGTAAGTAATAAAACTTCTAATACACTTACAAGAGGGTGATAAAGTAAAAGGTGGGTTAAAGTAGAGCTCAAATTTCTCATTTTATGTTGTCAATTTCATATGCAAAACAAAGTTAGTGTTATAAGTAGAGACTATCAAATTGTTTTTATTATTATTTGTAAAAAGTTGTTATGTACCTCAAAAAAGCAGTACAATCCATCTGAAACATACCACGGCAGACTATTATCCACAACTTCTATATCTTTAGAAAAACGAGATAATATTCTTCCAAGAGGAGTAGTATCAAAAAATAACATAGGGGAACGCATAACACCTTTCAGTAACAACTGATGTAACATAACTGCTGCCGAAAGACAACCCAAATCTGGTGCTAACTCAGAAAATACAGATGACATTGCTGTAAAAATATAGTAATTAGTCAAGTCAATGAAAAGAGAGATTATGATATGCATTGTGTGCAACCTGTAAAATTTGTGAAGTATCTAAAAGCTGGCTGTGCTGTTTCTATTTTGTTAAAACTGGAAAGGTTCAATTAGCAATCTAAGCAGGTGTGTTTGAAATATGGCAATGGATAACAGTACCCTATAGTAACTAAGGAAGCTCATTTAGCGATATATACAATATTCCTTTGTTTTACAAAGCCCAGCACAAAGTTATGTTTTACCTAACTTCCAATAATTTCAAAGCAATAGTAAACAGTAATTCGAATACTTTAACTTCTTATTTCTTCTTATATAACTATGGCATTTTGGAAGAAATTTATTATCTGTTTCATAATAAAATTATTGTTTATGTCACATTTGAAATAAAACCTGTAAAAAATGTATAGAACAATTGTGCCAATACCAGCGATTGCTGAAGTAAATTGCTCTTATGTGCTCCTTCCAGTGATCTTTTATAGTAAAAAATTACAGAGAATTTTTTGATGTTATTGTTGGTTATATTCTAATCAATCTAATCAATGTTTAAAAAATTGGTTATATTCTAATCTTATAAATTATGACTAATGGCAACAAAAGTGTACCTAATGCCAATGAAGATCACTTTGTTTAGACACATTTTTTCATCTAAAGGAAGACATTGTTAAATCAGTGTATTTTTTTAAATCGAATTTGTATGTCTTAGGTATGTCAGATTTATTTTCATTATCTGTTTTTGATTGTAAATTCAATATTGGTATGATAATGCATAAGGTTTTATGGTA
This sequence comes from Pogonocherus hispidulus, assembly GCA_963924545.1. Taxonomy (NCBI): domain Eukaryota; kingdom Metazoa; phylum Arthropoda; class Insecta; order Coleoptera; family Cerambycidae; genus Pogonocherus; species Pogonocherus hispidulus. The sequence goes on from OZ004696.1 coordinate 21,510,704, forward strand.
CGAAAATATCATATCGTATAAAATAAAATATAAAACAAATAGAATTATATTATTTTACTGCTAAACCTGTCAAAACCAATTAATTTGTATATTTATTAATTAGTGTCAGACAATGTGATGGTTAAAAAACTAGAAACACAAAAATAATGAATTAATAATAAATATATTTCTTTACAATTTATTTCAATGTCTTGAAACACCAAGAGGACCAACATTGTATAACTATGCAATCTCATAAAAAAATTTTTATAACTGCTGCTTAATTCGGTTTATTCATCCTCTATGTCCTTTGTCTGTATCTCACATTGCCGATATTATGTCAAGCTACTGCTAGAGTGAATAAGTTGTGATAGATCACAAGTCGATATTTGTTAATCCCGAAATTTGTTATTATAGCTAGAACTGATGACAAGAAAATGTCCGTATGAGATATGGTATTAGGAATATGAGTGCCTTAATTTTAATAAAAAATATAGAATGAATATAAAAAAGGGCAATATGCATTTATTTGTTATAGAAAAAACTGGAATTAAATTAAAATTAAAAAAAAAATCTAGATAGGCCAACAAAATAATCTAATAAATGTGATGATCTTAGGTGATATGTTGTTGAGAAGAAATAAAAAAGGAATATACAATATTATTGACCTCTATCATATAAATCATGTATGTTTATTTTGAAGCAATCACATGTAACATACTTAACTTAAGGTACATATTCTGCGGCCAAGTGTTAGGTACCACATTAGTCCAAAACAGTAACCATTTAATATAATAGATCATGACTAAGAAAATGTAAGTTAAACTCGACTTATATTAATAACAGAAATAGAAGATGATAAGTAAACTGTGAACAACAACACCAAGAAATCTGAAACAAAAATATCACTATTTATTGAAAATTCAGAAGAATTAACCTATACCATATGAATAAGTCTATCCACACGAGAAACTACTCCATAAGAAGCAATAATCGAGAATATAAAACGGCAGGTTTAAAATGTAGCTTTGCATTTTCATATTAGGAGTACTTTTTAATCTCTTATAAAAATATTTTAACAAATGCATGGATTTTAAAATAAATTCCATCAAGTTTCCATTTGTTAAGTTTCTAATTATTAAGATGAATTTCTACCTGCAGTTGTTTTCTTTATTGTCATATGCGCCACCATTATTACTTGGCCTTGTGTATGGCCTCATTATGTATTTAAACCTTTACGGATTTATTTATTAGTACGTCTGTTATAAGCACTTAAAGTGAGCAGATATATAAGGTGTTTCACTGTGTAGCTTAAAGTAACTCACCGTAAGTAACTTGACACTATTACTGGCTATAGTTGAGTGTGAGATGTGCTCTGATAACAGTTCGCTGGTAAATTGCTCAGCGGGCGGATCCCACTAGTAGAGTTTAAGAGGGTATGTTTCATTTATAGTCAAGTACCGCACCAACCGCTCTCTAGTTGGTGATTATCTCATAGATTAACTATCAAATATCATCCAAGCACTCTGCTTGTCAAGATTACTCCTCAAACATCCACAGTATGCATAATCAATCAGAGAGCAATCGACTATCAAGCTACAATTGAGAATGTCAGTGAATGACATGCTGACGCGCATCTGGAAACAGACTATGAATACCAGCAGTATAAGAGCATTGCAATCAAACCACAGTCACCTTACAGCTTGCTGAGTTTAAGAGCTGGCTACAAGACTAGTAACTAATACTATGACAAAATTTTAAACAAAAGTTGCCAAACATACCTAGACTGGGCAATACCAAAAGGAACAAAAGCCTAGATTATAATAGCAGCAAAGGAGATTTTTGAATTGTCTTCCACATGAACTTCCAACTGTTGAGAAGTGTCAAAGACAAAAATCTAGAATAAGTACTTCTAAGCAGTTTCTGGACTGTGAGAATATGGCCATTCTCTAACTTTTAATAGTCGATCAAGTTGCTTAGTGTTCTGGATCTGAATAAATTTCATCTCTATCTATCCTAGTGACTATTTTGTAAGTAGTATGTAAAATCAGTATACTGAAAATATTTAACAAATGAAAATTAAAATATTAATTCATAGTGTTTGGAAAACAGGAATATAATTGAATATTTACATTATTGCCGAAGTACCTCTCATAAACAAAATTCTGTCAGCATTTGTTTTCAAAAGTGTGTTTCAATATTACTTATAAATTTTAAATTTGAATATTTAGTATAGATCGAACAAGATTACTTGTTAATCCTCATTATCACATGATATACAGACTTGTGTCTTGTATCAGTAACTGAAAAGAATATACATAATCCTTTTTTTTTTTAAGTGGTAGGTATTACATCTCGGTGCCAAAGAACCACAGAAAATTAAATTATAATATACTTTTTACAAGTATTAGCATATATTACTCAGACAGAAGTATTTAAAAAACGCCACAAATCTAAGTAGGTTAGGTTAGGTTCAAAAGTGAGTGGGCTGAAAACCAGACCCTCCACCGCGACCATGTGGTCTATTGTGGCAAATCTAAGTATGTACCTCTGTGTAAACAGCTAGAATCAAATGGATATAATATAACACTATAAACATTTTTACAATAAAATAAATTCTTAAAGCTGTTATAAATTCTAGCAGTGTCACTTAAAAACATATGTAAGTTGAATATAGAATTAAAGCCAAAAACTTCCCGCTTTTACACTGTGAACATTATATGTGATATGTGGTGATATTTCGAATGTCTGTGTTTTAACATAAAACAGAATAACAAAAACTTTGTAATAATGAAATAATAAGACAAAAACAGCAACACAATAAAAAGTAATAAAAAGAAAAAGAAAAACCTACCCTCGAGGTATTTTGTATCAAAACCTGAAAATTCATGGGTAATCTTATATCAACACCATTTATATCATTTGAAAATCTGGCCAAGATGCGCCCCATTGGGGTAATATCAAAAAATCCTGATGGTAATCTCATAACATTATGTAACAAAAATTGGTGAATTTTCACTGCACCCTCTAAGGTAGCTTTAGTGAATATTAAATTTGTAACTATCATGCAGCATACTGGAAATAAAATATTATTTATTTTTTTATTATATCAATGATTGCTACTTGGTGTGCCACTATAACAAGATAATAAATTTGTAGGATAAATAAATATAAATACCAATATTATTTTTAAATATAACTGCAGACAACTTGTATTTTGACTTACAATAAAAGAACTCTCTATTACTTCATAGCAATTAAAGGGAAGTTCAACGTCAATATCAGACAAATCCTTAGAAAATCGACTCAATATTCTACCAACTGGAATTATTTCAAAAAAATACATAGGCTGACGTAGGACACTTATTAGGAGAACTTTGTGAATTTCAGTTGCTGCATTCAGTGATGCTATGGTTAAGTTTACTTCTGACGAACAAACAGAAATTGCTACAAATGTTAGTCACATAAGTTACTATTTACAAAAATTACAATGCAAGCAAAGCAATTAGATAAACAAATTTTATAATCAAAAGAAATCTGCCCTTATAAATAAAGCACAGTAAACAAAACAATATAACAAAAATAATTACTGAAAATTAAGAATATATATTTTTTACATACATATCAAAAGCACGGAAACACAGAAAGGGTTATTAATGAGCCACTATTTAAGATATTGCATAGATGTTCAATTTCTGAGAGACTGAAATATAAAAATATATATGACTATGATTTTTATTTATTAATATAATGTAAACCATAAACTCATACTGTTGCAAACTGTTGTCAGTTTAAAATTGATCAAAAACTTTTCATTCATACAAGTCAACATACTAACAGATTTAACAGAACTTGCATTACTCATAAATCACCTTGAATACATTTGATTTTAGTACTTTAAATACTCATAATACTTTAAAAATACTTCAACATTAAACCACTTGTTCAAATAATTTATTTCTAGTTACACATTTTTATGATACATATTTTTTGCAAAGTTTCAAATAATAAAGGATCCATACTTATATCTAGTGTCCACCAGAAACTTTGCAGCATATGGTAAATATTTTTATTTTGAAAAAAAAAATTCTTAACATCTGCATGTCCTGTAACTAAAATAACTGCCTTGGAATTCGGAATATGAGTTGTGGTATAAGGGAGGCACAAACATTTTAAATTTGCTTAAGAAAAAAATACGCTTACTCCTTATTTTACAGCAAAACGTAGTTTTATTTCTAATTGTATAATTCTAATCACTGCCTTGTAGGTATTAAATTTTTTTCTTACTATAATGATATTTTATTATAAAAAATAAACTATTATTTTTAATGACTTTTTTTTATGTACTTCCATTACCTACCTAAAGTGATTTGTAGATTTAAAATTTTTCTTTTATAAAGCAGAGTAGAACAAACTAAAGAAAATAAGCCTCTATGATATACATTTCGAAAACATAGTGTTGATAAGAAAACAAGATAAATGAAAACAAGAGTACTTTTGTTTTAGACCATCTGAATGTCACATTTCCCTTAATATCATAGTAGTATTAATTTAATCCTTGAGTAATAAATAATATGTTTTACCATATGCTGCTATCTTCTGACCAAGAACTGTATGACATTTTGATTTTTTTATGCAACCGCATATTCCCAAATTAACCAAAATGATGCGTAATTCCCAACTGGTAAAAAAATTGTGTATGAAAATCCAACAGACTCACACAAAGCTCCCTCTATCTTCAACATATTTTTTATCACAAGATGCCAAAAATCATAATGACATCATCAATGAGAATAATAATGACATCACACCATATAGTTAAACTTAGGAATATACACAGTTCATAATATTCCTACCATAGTTTATAAAGAACACAAAATATGGAAAGAATAGACAATGGTTTATAAAGAGAACATTACATTAAAATTAGTTTGAGGCATATAAAAGAACTTGAAAATATAATAATAAAAGAGGATCATAGATTAATTCTTTTAAGATCTTGTATTTGTTTTCACATTATTAGATTTCCCCCGAGATATATCGCGACACTGATGTATAATTTAAAATTTTTGGATGCAGCAAGTCAGGGTGGGCGTTATTTTACCATTGGGCATCTGAGATTAGCCTCCTATCGTGTTTATTAGTGTAAAGTGGGAGAATAGATAAATATTTTTTAATACTAATCTCGAAAACGCGTGGAGATAATTTATTAAAAATATATATTTTTGAATACAGAGTAAAAAGATTCTTCCAGATTCATGAAAATATACACTACACAATGTTCTATTAAAAAAAATCAAGTTTATTAAGTAATTTTGGTCTTAAATTCCCAATTGCGTTTCTGATATTCTGAATTTTCAAAAGAAACCCTAAAATCCGTATTAACAAAATTTTCTAGTAAAATTAAAGATAAAGGAATTAGAGGCTAATTCAAAATATATGTTAAGGCACTGTACAGGGTGTCCCACTTAGGGAATATTAGCATGGTTAATTTTGTTATTGTCAAAGATAAAGATTTGCTTAAATTTGAAAAGGTCGGCTTTTGGTGGTCCAACTAATCTTATATATCTACCTAATAAATCTACAACAAACTTGTAGATTTATTCAAGGCTTCATTTCTAGTTTATTTGTTTTACCTACAATTCATGTAACACTTTATTTATTTCACATATGAATAATATATAGCGATATATTATTTCTGCAGTTTCACAAAAATATTAAATATTTATTTACTGAGCTCGCTTTTGAGTTAAGTGATATACCAGTTTAATCGTAAAAAAATAGGGCATTCTAAATATGCAGAACTCCCATATGGTTGCCATAAGAAAAAGTGAACCTGAATATGGTTTTTTAGGAGCAAAATTTGACAACATCAACTAAACGAGCATAAAAAAAATGCTCTAATAAAATGTCTTTCATTTTTTAATTTGATGTCAAATAACCGTCTTAGAGGCCAAAGACAAATTTTAGGTCACAATTTAAAATCGATTAGTGATTCAGCACATATTATTAGTAAGTATCCACAAAAGCAAACCTTTTCCTATGTAACCAAATCTCTACCTTTGATAATAACAAAGTTACCTACGCTAATCTATACTTATTTAGGTTTTCTTTTGAAGATTCATATATTATATATATAAACAAAATACAACATTAAAAACACATTAAGTCAGTGGTTTCCAACCTTTTTGTACCTGCGCCCACCTTTAAAAAAAAAATTGTTGCGCCCCCTTAATTTTTCTAAGAATCTAATTTCATAAATACTCAACTGATATTATAATTTATTTAATGGGCTACAAAATAATATACAATATTATGTAAAAATATACATAAAAAATAATTATTTATTATAAGAAATAATAATTTTAAATGTAATAAAAACAAATCTTACAAAAATACAAAAAAAAGAATATATAATTAATACAACATTATAAAAATTTAATGCGACGGTTGACCTTGCGAGGATTGTGTATTACGTATACCTATTTTGCCGATTCATTTTTTTGACACCTATTCGACTTTTTTTGGTTTGTATTCGAAAATGATATTTTGGAAACAGCTGCATGCCCCCCTTGCAACAGTCTCGCGCCCCCCTAGGGGGGCGCGCCCCTCAGGTTGGAAACCACTGCATTAAGTAGTTGATTCGATTCATTTCTGGGATTCCTTGATATCCCACACCCGATATGTATAAATGTTGTCGTCTTTAAACTTCAAAAATTAAAACCTGAAACCAGTGAAATCGCCTAGTCTTAAAAAAAAAGCATAAATTTATCTGTGGAGGGGAATGACCGCAAAAGGAAGATTTAAATTGGAAAAACTAAATACCTCAAAATAATTTTGAAATGTTATTGTCTCAATATATGTACTACTACTATAGCCCTATTTAAACAAGGCCACGTCCATGGAAAAGTTTTCTGCAAGCTACGCTGTATAATTAACTTTTGCCGACCATAATTTAAAAAATGCAAAGAAAATGTCTCAATATTTATAGCACAGGTCATTTTAAACTGCATTTTGGTCATTTAAAACTGCATTTTGGTCATTTAAGATGATAGAAGATATTTTAAAATGGCAGTTTAAAGGTAAGTAAATGCGTATCGTGATAAATAAGTATAGCACGAATATCAGTCGGGCATTCTACAGATGACTTTTTTTTATACAAATTGCACACCTCATATAACATTTTGAAGCTTATTATATATAGTAAGTGATGCCTTCTTTTAAAAATATACAGTATTTCTTGAACATAATTTCCCAGAATTGAATTTAGGTACATATTTAAGGTATTAGCCAATATTATATAATTGTATCAAACAATAACTACAGTTTTACAGAAGAAATACAGTTTTAATCGTAACGCATGAAGAAAAAATGGTATATGTCACTGATTAAATTAGTATTAATCTACCAGTACTTCCGGTGCTCTTTTAGACTTCATTTACAAGTAGTTAATCATAACCTACATTGTGATTAACATATCATAGACGACATTGTAAATCATACCTACATGTTAATGCATGAACAATTTTCACCGAGGTGTCGACATCACTAACTGCAACGTACTTTGTAAGAGTAAAGCCATTAACAAGATGAACATAATTCATAAATCATAAATCTGATATTTAATCTGATGTTATACCGATCCTCTCCATGTTTGTCCCTAATTATACATTTTTTTAAGTTATAGTTTTTTCTAACATCTACTTCTGATTTCTTCTGGGAAAGATCACTCATCCTCAAAGTAACTTTCGCACCTGTTTGCTTATTTATCAGGAGGCCCAGACATACAGGTAAAGTTGCTATTTATCGGGACATAATATATGCATGCTAATATTCAGTAATACAAAGAAAATCGTCCTTGCAAATGAAAAATGTAAAGAGTGTTACTATATCAAGTACTGGTCAGTTGTATTTCTGAAAACGGAATAGAAAATTTGAAGCTGTAGTTCAAGAAACTAAATAATTTACAAATTTAATTGAAGACACAACAGATTTTCTGATTGATTAGCCAATGAAAATTAAAATGAAACCATTGAGTTTGCCACATGGAGATGTGGCTAATGAAATAGTAGTCGGTAAGGAAGTTAAAATGATAGTGGAATGGTCGGAGAACCAAAAAAACAGTGCAGTTTTAGATCTTCTACTTGAAGAAAATATAGCGGAGAATCAAAGTATGAGAGCATAAGAAAGCTGCAATAGTTAGAAAGGAAGGCAATAAAAATTTAAATATGCCTCTTGAAGAATATACTCAGGAATTTCAAACTAAGAATAAGAATATAGGCAAAATTATTAGTGACAAAGGAAAAACAAAAGTTTAAGTGTGTTGTTTAAAGGTCAAGATGTCATTAAGATCTATTTAATAAATCTGCAATGGCCAACTCTGGTGTTTCGCTATTTACTTCACTGACTGTTTTAATGAGAGAATATTCTGTTAATACTCAATTCTATTAATTCTCAACACATTCTGTTAATTAATATGTTAGGAGATACTAAAATTTTTCACAAATATCAATCAACCCATTTTAATAGTGTATAGGACGATTTATTCTACTTCTAAACATGCATTTTCCACTACCATTTATACTATCAAATTTTATATATCCTACCTCTTTTTTCTTCAATATGTTTATTGAAGAAATATTTATGAATTTATTTTAGTATGTTCATCCTGATTGAATAAATCACTTTATTCATTTATTTGGTCATATTTTGTAGAAATTTATAAATGTATAAATGTCATGTATAAATTTAGATTTACTTCTTAGTCTATGTATAAATAATGACAACTTTATCTGTTGGACAACTAATGAGCCATTGCAAATACCTGATTTACGTCATTTCCATAGGGTTTACCGCGGCCTTATTTAAATGGGCTATATTATTACTTATATATTCATTTAACATATTTTGTATTGTTATAAAGCAAGGTTGTTGAATCAATCACATTAGTAGGAATGGAATACTCTACTCACTCGCCATTAATAACATGTATTTAACACGTTAATCGCCCACGTCAAATAGTAAAATTTTTCCACGCAGGCCCAAACTCTGTTTAGAGATATTTTTATTGATAACTTTAAAATAATGTAATAACTTACAAACATTGTTTGTGAGATATATTTTTCATAAAAAAAAACAATTTTAAAAAGTGAACCAGCGTTTGGTTCTCGGAGCCTATGTATGTGTGAGGCCCTGTGACTCGAAACACGATTCACGCATTATCCAGGCTTCCAATTCCGGTTTTGACCTGTTTGTACGCTCGAACAGTCACATTTACTTGTAAATAAATCATGCAAATAAATCGAAAAATCTCACTGTAATTTATAATGTTATAGTTTGAAAATAAAATAGTATATATTATCCGAAGCAAAATAAAGATTTATGTGTTTCAGCTGGTTTGGCTGCCTCACTTCGTTCGGCAGTCAACTCACCAGGTTCAGCACGTAAAGTTTTACTTTGCTCTTAATAATATAATGTCCTATTTTCTTTCGAATATTTTATTATGCATATTTGTCAAATCAAAAACAAAAAAATCCCAGGGCCAAAGGTTGTTTGGAACGGCCAGGCCCCATATTTTAATATCCCATATGAAATAATGTAAAGCAAGAACTAAACGGCGATTCACAGAGCCGAGAACGAAAGCAAGTCGTGAAGCCCATATATGGGTCACAGAGCCTGGTGGTATAATTTTGTTGAGACTCAGATGTCGGGTAACATGGTGATTAACGTGTTAAAGAAACAATATATTTATTTCATCTATAACCATGATTATTGTTATTAATATGGAAACATCCATAATCCATAGAAATTATTTAATTATTTGTTCAGACATGCACACTATAAAATAAACAAAAAACATGGAAGATTATGTAAATGGAGAAATATAATTTCCTGGTTGTTTGGGTAATATTTGTTATATCCGAATTTACACAAAAATGTTCACATCTTTACACATATATATATACAGGGTATTTCGCGGTGACCACCCATTAGAATGTCAGACTACTTAGATTTAAAGAGTGAAAATTTGGACATGTGGGTTTTTCCCTCATAGCTTTCCTCAAATAAAATAATGGTGTCTTCATGACACTTCTGGTTATACCAGAAGTTGTCGTTAACTTTCTTATTTTAAATGGAACAATCCATATACAGTGTCGAGCGAATGTTTTCAGGATGGCTGATATCTGCTCGTTCCGCAATGCCATTTTAGTAGCCATGGAGCCGTGGTCTGTGGCACATCGCGTGGTTATTTACAATACGTTTATTGAAACTGGCCGTTCTGTTGTGCTCACACAGCGACGATATACCCTTTCAATGATTTCGGGGGTTCGCACTGTTCGATCTCCTCCCCGTGCAGTCCCAGGCCTCAACGATCCTGTTGTTTGAAATTTATTCACCCACTTCAAAATGGTATCGCGTTTTAGAACGCGACCATGCCGAACAACGTTAAAATCGTTTCGAAATTGTGGCTGTGTGAGCACAACAGAACGACCAGTTTCAATAAACGTACCTATTGTAAATAGACACACGATGTGCCACAAACCACGGCTCCATGGCTACTAAAATGGCATTGCGGAACGAGTAGATATCAGCCATCCTGAAAACATTCGCTCGACACTGTCGCGCGTAACAGTTGTTTCAAAAACACCATACCTCCCTGCCGGACCCTGTATATCATTGCATTTTTGAATTCTATGCGTTATTTTAAGATATCTTTCATAAAACTTCCCTATACGAATTCTCAGCTGTTTTTGAAAAAATTATTATTTTTTTTTTTAAATACTACCTAAATTCCCTTCTTAACTTAGAATTCATAATTTCTCTAAAAAAAAAAAAATAATATTTAACAAAGATACTCATAAGGGAAGTTGTTGAATATCTAAGCTTTCTAGCTGTACCTTAACAGTTTTTTAAATGTATACAAGGTGCTGAAAATTTTGTATCAAGTTTCATTCACTTCAAGCCAAGAAAAGTAGATATTTTTAAATAGGACACCCTGTATATTATAGCATATTATAATGTAGAATTTTATTCTCTGCTAATCTGTATTACACTTCCCTACACCTATCTCTTTTTGTTTTTGTGTTATTAAGACTTAATTATGATACCAAAAATCTTTAAATATCTTGCAAAAATGGCTATGAAATTGTAAGCAGAACAAAATCATCATATGTATATCAAAATAAACTACTTATCTGACATCGGTTAATTGTTTGTTGATAATGAATACTGCTGTAACTTTATTTATAGCCATCTTTGCAAGAAATTTGGAGATTTTTGTTATTGTAATTAAGAGTCTTAATAACATAAAAACCAAGAGATAGGAAGTGTGATAGAGATTGGCAGAAAATAAAATTCTACATTATAATATGGTATAATATACAGGGTGTCCTATTTAAAAAAACTACTATTCTTGGCTTGAAGTTAATGAAACTTGATACTAAATTTTGAGCACTATGTACACAGTTAAACAACTGTTACAGTACAGAAAGCTTAGACATTCAACAACTTCCCATATGAATATATTTGTTAAATATTGCTTTTTTAGATAAATAATAAATTTTAAGTTAGGTAGGTAATTTTATAAATATTTTAAAAAAATTTGATTTTTTTAAAAAGGGCTGAGAATTCGTATAGGGTCGTTCCGAACGTATAAGTTTTATGAAAGTCCTCCTATAAGAACGCTACAAAAATGCAATAATATATGGGGTATTCCATTTAAAATAAGAAAGTTAACAGCAACTTTTGAGAGCATACTCAAAACTCCCAGTGTCCAAATTTTCACTCTTTAAATCTAAGTAGTTTCGACATATTCTAATGGGTTGTCACCGTGAAACAGCCTGTACATATATATATTTTTTTTATATATAAAACTGTAATTGCACTCATGTTTATCCATAAATTATTAATATAACTGCCTTGAAATAAATAGCTAGCATATGAAACTAACCGCATATAAACAAGTAATCCACCCTCTTAAGGTCATGGGTAAAACAGAATCCAAGGTATCAATGTCTTTCGAAAATCTATTTAAAATTCGTCCTACTGGTGTAATATCGTAAAATGTTGGACAAGGCACTCGTAGTATATTTAAGAGTATTACATTGTGCAACAATTTAGCTGCATTCAATGTTCCTATGAAAAGTGTGAGCGCCGACAGAAAAATCACAATAACTGAAAAACCGAGAAAAAAATTAATATAGAAATTTAACTACAATTATTTATCAAAGAACACTTACTAAAAAAATAGCAAAAATAGCTAACATATTATCAACAAAATATAAAGCAAAGCAAAATAAAAGCAATAAAGCACATAAACGAAAAGTAGAAATAGTGCGTTGATTTTCTACAAAAGCTCTTTTACTTTTGTTAGGTATTTTTAAAGATTTAAAAAATGAAGAGACAGTGCATTATTTGGTTAACTAAGAAAATTACTACTTTTATTTAAAGCCACCAATTAATAAAGATATTTACAGTTAACTGAAAGATATTATCTAAACATTTTATTTTCATGTTAACAACTATATGATTAATAATATGGAAAAAACAAAGTATCTTATTTAGTTTGCATCCATTACATTAGAGAGTATATACTTGGACCGTTGAATTTTTTCACAAAACTTATTGCAAAATTAATTAGAACAAAATTAACTGTAATTATCATCATCTGTTTGGAAATAACAGATATGGTTTATGTGTTATGACCACCAACATTAATGATAGTAGGCTTTTAATATTAATTCATACAAATATGCATGATTACGTGTGTGAAAAGATCCAACGGCCCAACTATAACTACTCCTCGGCATTAGTATGTATAATGAATAGCAATGTTGACATTTCAGTTTACTTTTTTTAATTATGAAGCTGTGTTAACACAGGTGAAGGATTTCGTCTTATGGTTGGTTTATATATTCACGTTTTACCTTAACCGTTAATTGAAGGAGTATACAAGAAAAATCACTAAATGGCCAGTAAATCCTAAAGCCAAATCTCAGCAAATTTACACTGAATACCATATATGTTAGTTAACACTAGGGTCGCGCTCCTTGTTTGTTTTTAAAATCAAATCTTTAACTTTAATACTATTACTGTATGTATTATCTTACATAAAGAATATATACAAAACTAGTTGACAAAAGCAAAGTCTCTTAAATAGAGCGTTATACTTTATATACAAGAGTAGGTAGTACAAAGACAAGAATATAAATTTCTTTAAATAAACTACTAAATCAGAATAACATAAAATAATAAGTAAATAAATAAATAAATAAAACTTATTATAGCTTATTGACATACTTAAAAGCTTAATTTGTAGATGTATTGAACATATTATTCGACAGCACTAAATAATTTCCATTAAATGAAAAAGTCTCTTATTTTCTTATTAGGTTATTTTATATTATTATTAAATTTTTTTAAACTACTTAGGTTACTGGATTGATAAAATCAGATATTTATTTTTATTTTCTGACTACAAAAACAATTACAATTTTTATATTGAGTAGGGAAGTGTTGAAAGGACCGAAGAACTAAGGTTGCCAGTTCTTTATTCGCCCAAGAACCATTTTGTGAGATTAGAGCTATTAAGACTGTTATTATCTTTTACTACGTTAAATTAGTATTAAGCCCCTTTTCTGCGTCATAAGATTAAACAAAGAAATAAATTAAAAGGCAAATAATAAATAATTAACATATACATACTCGCTAAGAAACTAAGAACCAAATTTTTGCAAACTAAATAAAATTAAAGTATGCAGCTAGATATTACTTACCTTGACCAATTCCAAGAGCTCCATAAACTCCAAGATATAAATCTCTTTTAGCTGTATTAACGCTGCCATTTACCACAAGTTTGGTGTCGGCAGCCCATACTCCTAGCCAGACATTTGAGCCAATACTAAAACCTTGAAATACCATATTCAAAAAAATGGTAATAAAAGTTAAAAAGAATCCTATGGACTTCAGATAATGTTTATATACATTCCAACTAACACTGCCAGTCTCTGACTTTTCTATTTCAATAAGTTTTCCCTTAGCGGGACCATTTTTAGACTCTTCTACTGAACTTGATCTGTGCCGCAAGCTTTTCTCAGTGCTATCAGTAGATTTCTGCCGCTGTAGGCTTCCATTAAGTACGCGATCAGAACCAGTTTCCGAATGCGATTCGGAAATACGAGACTGATGTCGACTTAACCGCCTAGTTACCTCTTCAGCTAATATTGTGCCAACTAATTGGTCTTTAATTTCATCCAAATCTACAGCAGAAAAAAATACAAAATTTTCAGTAATTTCAGATGTTATTTCCAGCAGTATGATTCAAATTAGTAACAGAACAGCCAAAAAAGAGTATCTTTGGTTATAAAAATTGTGGTATTTAATGGTAATGTTAAATTAAGTATAACTCATTGAATTCGATAATATTAATAAATTCACTAAGCAGCACACTTAAGCTAGCAGCATACTAATGCTATTTTAAAAACATATCTAATAAAAATGTTATCATTGTGTTAGCCACTAGTGTTTATTAATATAACTGTATAAGTTATGCTACTCTAATGATTTTTTATTAGTGTAGCATCAATGCAATGAATTGATATTGACTGGTATGTGTCATGTTACTAGAATTATTTCTTGCAATGGAATTCATGTGTGGGTGTATTACATACATATATTATGCTGAAAATTAAATATATCAAGTTTAACTTTTTATTACTAAACTATACCAAAAAGTAGGTAGTAAATAGGTAACAGGTATCCAGGAAAAATCCAGAAATCGAAAAATTTAAAAATGCACATTATTCCATTTATATGTAATTATTGGTAGGTACCTAATTTTTAGCTATATAAATATTGTTAGATAAATACGATCTCTAGTAATAAAAAAATTAAACTTGTATAATTCTTTACTAAAATAAATTAAAATAGATACACAATAATAGGGATAAAAGTGAAATATATTAAACACATTGGGAAGAAAATAAGAGATGCACAGGTAAAGCCTAATAAATTAAGAACACAATACCTAGGTACTAGTAGGTACTATAAAAAATAAAATCACAAACAATCTACTATTTTAGTAACATTTTGAACAAGATTTTACTTTAATGAAGTAATTACATACCAGTTTCAATTTGCATTCCCAAACCTACAAGAATGGACTGATTAGACTTAACATATTTGAAAAATCTATCTATCATACACAACATACTCAACTTTTATTTAAATTAAATGCTAATATAATATAATAAATTATATATATTTGTTTTCAGGTCCCCTACCACCCCTTAAAGTTTGTTGGTATGTTTTTGGGGCACCCTGTATTATTTAATATTTTAATAAATTTGGTATTATTTTAGTTAAAAAAAAAATGTGACGTCAGCGACTTTGGTGACATCTATCAGCTGTCAAAGTTTCATTTGCGGGAAGGAAATAGTATTCTCAATACCATTCATCCTACATTTTGTTCGAGGTTGATATCTTCACTCGTTCAAAAGTCAAGGTGGGGGAGTATTTTAGACAGACAGATAAAGTAGTACCTTATCTGCCCGTCTATGAACATTGTACGATACTGAGGCATGACGAAATGTACGGGTATATTAATAATTGTAACAATGAACATGCCAATACTAAGTTTTTATAATTTCGTCGGGTTGGTTCATTTGGCATTCCTGTATACATTTTATCACTTTCTCCAAAATTAAACCATTTTAATTTTTTTAAATAATTATTATCAGTGTTCTTAATTGTCAGTACTGAACAGTAAATAGTACAACTGATATTTCAGATCAATAAATACTTTTAACTCATTCGACATTTTTCATACTAGTTTCAATACTTTGAAGTCAAAGGTAGAGTTTAGGGCTCACGTAATATGACTTTGGGTGCGTTGTATCGTCCGAGTTTACTTGTGGGTGATCTGTGAATCAGCTTGATGATCGAAGATCAAGCTGCAAAAATGTGTTGTATGGTAACAGATCAACGTTGATCCATGGTTTAACTAGCGATCACGGAAACGGTGAAAAACAGCTAGTTTACTGAGGATCAGTACAAATTTGAGGTTATGTACATAGTTTACATTTGTCATTTTCGTATTTCGTGTGCTTATTTAACTTTATTGTTTGTGGATTAATATCATGATACTATGGATTTTCGAAGAGATATTTTAGAAAATTTGACTGATGATGAAGATTTTTAGAATTAGTTGAAATAGAAGCTTTTCCACGAAAAACTAGAATTTTTCGTGAAAAAACAAATCATTTTGAAAAGTGGGATGATAAAGAGTTTCGAGGAAGGTTTCGATTATCAAAAGACACTGTTAATCTTATACTAGAGGAAATAAATGAAGATTTATCTTGCTTTAAAAATAAGTAATTAATATTTATATGTACACTGTATTAATTTAATGCGAGTGAATTGCATGTGAGAGGGGCGAACCTGATCTTGAGCCAGATGAAAATGTCGAAGAGGCCATGCAGTTCATGGAAAATATTAATCCTGACCTTATCCAAGGTGATAATATAAATAACAATAATCTTTTATAGGCATAATTTGATTATTAATTACTTTCGAGCATTAGTGTAGAAAAAATTTTAATAAAAATACCTAATTATACAAAAACTTGTTTTACTTAATTTCTATATTTCAAAAATATAAAAGTTTATCAAAAAATAGAAAAAATAATTTTTAACTCTTTTTATTCAAAATTTCAATTTCCAATTTTTTCTGTTGTACATCTAATCTAATTCATGAAGTTCTTTCATGTGTGATAATTATCAAGAATGTAATAAGTACAAAATCTTGCATTTCCGCAAGGTAAGTAAATTCGTGGAATTCCCCTCGACCATAAATTGTTAGGAATTCCCGCAATATTTCCATGTTTACCAGGTGCCCGAAACGTCCAATAGCAGGCCAGTGACAATAAAATCAATAAGTTTGCCCATGCGCTTAAGCGTTCACAGAATAGCCAACACTACAGAAAAACGGAAACAGACGGATCACTTGAACTTGATCTGACTGAAGTCCATACAACATAATACTGGCTGATCTGAGATCAAACTTCGATCTCTAGTTTCAGTAATCCGTTGGTTAACTGCCTGCGATACAACGCACCCTTAGTCTCTTTATTTATGTGTTTTCATGTTCTATTAAATTAAGTAGTTTTAAGTTATGTAGATGCAATTTGGTTCACTGTAGTGTACGGAGGAATGAATAAATAAATAAACTCACCTTCAACTGCATCAACGTCCTCTGTAATATGTTGAAGCAGAAACTCGGCAAATGCTCCTTTCCGATCAAGCAGCTCTTGATAAGTACCATTCTCTGATACTTCTCCATTTTTCATCACGAAAATCGAATCCGTTTGTGGTAAATATGTAATTCCGTGAGTAACTAAAACTTTAGTTTTATTGCGTAATATTCCTTTAGGTCCTATAACTTTATCAAATATGTGTTTTCCAACATGGCTGTCCACAGCACTCAAAGGATCATCCAAGAAGTAAATATCGGCATCAGCATAAACCGCTCTGGCCAAACTAACTCTCTGTTTTTGGCCGCCAGACAAATTAATACCTTTTTCACCTATTTCCGTCAAATCTCCACCAGGCAACATTTCAAAATCAGGCTTAAGAGCACACATTTCAATAACTTTTTCGTATAAATCTTTATTATATTTTTTCCCAAACAGAATATTATCTTTGAGGGTAGCATTCTGAATCCAGGCTTGTTGCGAGACATATGCAATATTACCCACTGTATTTACCCTACCAGAGATCTTGTCCATCTCCCCTAAAAAGGCTGATATTAAACTCGATTTACCAGAACCAACAGTGCCAACAACAGCAGTCAGTGTGTGTTTCTTCAAACGCATATTAATATTCCTCAAGACTGGATCTTCACCCCAGGAAAATGTTCCATTTTCAATAATTAAAGGGTCAGCTAAAAAGTGAAAAATGTTATTTCTAATTTTGTATCTCTATGGAAAGGACTTACACTCAAATGAATCATGTGTTACAGTATTTGGGTCGAGTTCTTCAGAATTCATAAACTTATTGATTCTTTTTACAGAAACGTATGTCTGGAGAGCAAAAAGTATTAGAAAACTATATAAAATATTATATTATTCCTTATTTTTGTTAAGACTTGCTTACAGATTTACAGCTTTTAGCATTTTTCAGCAGCTTTTATAAATAGCACACAAATACAAGGAATAATATTGATAACAACAAATCAATTAATATGTTCATATTTATTTAGCAAATGTTATTTTAATATTTACCGGAAAATTAATACTTTGTGTAACCATCTTGAGAGAACGATAATAATACTACATACAAAAGTATAAATCATTTTTTTTTGTATTATTACCAATGGTGACTTATAATTTAGTTTTATGTTTTGCTGTTTTTATAGGTATTTTAAATATTGGGCTTTACATATTTATGCTTTAGAAATATAGACTTATATGGGGATATGTATCTACCAGGTGTCTACCAAATAAAAAAGGACTTTGGCCACATTCAGGAATGGTACATCGTAGAGCACCGGGGAAAAATTTGCTGACAAAAGTGGTCCAGAAACTGGAAATGATTTTCATGTTCCTATCTCCGCCGCTAGAGACGCAACATGCATGTTTTTGATATGGCATCTTTTTGGACAGAGTGGGGGGGGGAACTGTTCATATATATAATTTATTGCCATATTATTAAAAATATCAGTATGAAGAACAGCGTTTCCATAAAAAAGTCACGCATCTCCTATTTCCAATACTTTTTGTCTATATCTTCCAAAAGACATATCGACATGCGACTTTCACTAATTTTTTCTATTCTTATTGCCTTTTCAGCCAGGCTAAGATTGATATATGCTCCTATTAGAAATTTTGGAAAAAATTGGAAAATGTCAGTTTTCCAAATAGTGCCATCTAGCAGTGGTAATATTAAGCAAAATAACTTTATATACAAAAAATCTAATTAAGCATTGGATGCTCTTTCCAACGAGAAGTTTTATCAAAGTTTGTTAAAATTGGTTGATGCAAACCGAAGTTATAAACATTTTTTTAGAAACATTCGCCCCTCCACTATGTCCTTATTTGGAGAGATAGAGCAAAAAGTGTCAAATAAAAAAGATGCAAACTTTGCCAAAGATTGCAATAAAAGCATATTTTATAAAAAATAAGTTTTTCAAGTAGGCCATGCATGTTGCGCCTCTAGCGGCAGACATAGTACTATTATTGTAGTTCTCCAATGTAAATAAACTGAAACATTATAAAAACATTTAAAATACCATATTACTTTGACCGAACCCCCTAGAATATATCATATAGATAGAATCATCTAGAAGTAATTAGTATCATTTTAAAATTTTGACAGTAAATTTAAAATCTATTAAAAAATATTATACAATCACATATATACATATTATAGATATAAATATTATACATTATACATAATATTAGTTATTCATTATTATACAGTTGAACTAGAAGTGAAGTGGATATGAAAATGCAAAATATTAAGAGATACATTTTAATATCTCATTTTAGCTGTCAAAATATCAAAACATGGTAAAATTACTTATGTAATAGATATGTAATATCTATTATACTATAGATATGTAATAGGTGTCATGAATCATCTAGTACAATTACTACTGTAGACTTCAAGTACATATTTAGTTATTTTTTTCCAGTAAATACCAATGAAAAAAAAAAAATTAAAAACCATCCCATTGACTTAATGTTGAATATAAGTAACCACAGTCAATGAATTTTACATATAACAGATAGATAATATAATTTCACATAATCTATATAGTAGTAAAAAAAATCTTGTTTGCTACTATCTACTATAGGGTGGTCCGAATTTAAATGGGGAAATGTGGGAAACAATAAAAGAGGTAAAAATAGTTGGATTTTGTCGTATAAACGTAGTCTGGTGGTGAAAAGATTGGTTTTCATCCCGTTCAAGTTGGCTATGACTCCGGAAACAATAGGCCAATTGTTTTCAAACTTGCCATAATGTATACTGGCAACAACAACTTCTATTATTAGATACATTTTGTGTTGAATATCACAAGTGGCCTACAAGTACTATTGTGTGATACCATTTTTTAAAAAATTGTGTTATGCCGTTGTTTAAAATTAAGAACAAAACATTTTTCAAACTCTACGTTTAATTTACTGCAAAAAATTACTCTTGCAAAGTTTTTGTAAATTGCATAGTTTAAGAGTAAATTTACATTTTTAAAAATCATGTTCTCATTTTCATTCATATAAAAGTACAACTCGCAAATTTCAGTTTTCTTAAAAATTATAATAATTGGCATTAGATCCCTAATTAAAAAAAAACTTTGAATTGACATTTCACAAGCAAAAATAAGCCGTTTACAAAATACAGAATTTTGGAAACTGTCTAATTTTCAAAATAGGTCAAAGTTTTTGACTAGGAATTTATTTTATAATTTTTAAGAAAACTGAAATTTGTAAGTGGTGCAAAAGTGGTATAAAATATGGATAAAAATGAAAACATAATTTTAAAAAATAAAAATTTACTGATAAACCATGCGGTTTACACGAAAAATTTTAAAACAATGATTAGAAAGTATTTTTTGCAGTAAATTAATCGTAGATAGTGAAAAAAGTTATGCTGTTAATTTTGTCATTATCATCGTTATTGTAGTCTTATGTCATTGCCAGTATACATTATGTCAAGTTTAAAAACAAATTGCTTATTGGTTGCCGAGACATAGCCAAAAATTAATTTAGTTTGAATCAACTTAAAAACAAACAGTAAAATCTTGGAAACAGTCCATTTTTCGAAATAAGTTTAAATAACAAAGTCCAACTATTTTCAACTCTCTTATCGTTTATCACCTAATTAATACAGTAAAGCTTGGTTATAACGTACGAGAAGGCCCCTAAAAAATCTGTATGTTGCATCAAAAGTTTGTTAAAAAAATTAAATACATATGCTTACATTTTCTTTGTTTTTATTAATTCTTTAGAAAAAGACATAACTTGTAACAAAAGCTACAACAAAATAACAAAATATTTCGTTTATAAAACAATAACACATAACTCTTAAAATATACATATGTATTACTTTGTATGTACATATAATAACTTTGGTTGATTGAACAAAGCTCTAAAATTCATCTCACTACAGCACGAACGTTACTACATGCCTCCAACAAGAAAACTAAATCAAGAATGGTGAAAATAAAATTATCAGAAATAGACGGCATTTATTATAAAGAATTTTTGGGTTGCTGCATGGTTCCAACTAAAAACAGCGGCAATGTTTGCAGATTCAAAGGTGGCCCCTTTTATCTCTTACTGCCGCGCTGTGCAATACGCACAAATTGTCAATGCTGAGATAAAAGAAAAAAAGATTATTGATAAGAACTACTTTATATTTGCTCTTTTAGGACCCGGCTATTTGGTATTTTTTATCAGAAGTACATAATAGCGGCAGGGACTTTTTATTGGGTATGTTATAACTGAGGGTTTGTAATAAGCGTGTACGTTATAAGTTAGTTTTACTGTATTACTAAACCTGTCTAGCAATATCACATGACTATACTTTTTCCTAGGTGCTGAATAGTTGCACATGCTCGGTTTATGCAAATATGTTTCTTAACCAATGTAATTTACTATCTTAAAACACTTAAAAAAAAAGCTGTTTTTAATAGTGGGTGTTTTACTACTAACTAATGGTAGGTTTTTAATTATCTTTTTGAACATTTGCTAAATTATACTCAATAAAAATATTTTTAGTGTCAAATATTACAGAAAATGAGTTGCAATATTTGGAAACATGAAAAAGTTTTTCCCAAGCCACAGCCATGGTAATTAATGATGTGATTGAACATACTAGCTTAAATTATTATGATGATTATGTTAATAAGCAATAATAAGTAGTATAAAATAAATATCATGATGGAACAGTTTGAAGAAAAACTTTTTTGATATCAAAACAAAAATATGTCAGCTTACTTGTACTAAGTTCGATATCATCATTGGTAGCATGCTCAGTGGAAACCTTAAGATATTGAATAAAGAAATAGATACATAGGCCTTATTTGCATCAAGAACATTATTCTCATCCACCAATACGAAGGTAGCAAAGGTCACTAGCGAGACCTAAAGCATGCACAAGATTACAGAGAGTTGCAATATCCTTATCAAACAACTTACATAACTAAAATGAGTTACCAGAAAACACCACCTCGTTATAGCGAAAGTATGCCTCCTGTTAAAGTTATATATACAGGGTGCCAGATTTTTTAAGACTCAAGTAAAGACTTGTTCTAAAGGATGCAGCATATTAAATTTTTAGTATTCTGCATTTCAAAAATCTATAGTTCAAGTCAAGTGTATTTTTGATGTTCTATTACCAGTTAAAGTCCTACTCTTAAAAAAAAAATTAGACAACCTATATAACTAAATGGTATGTAGCTTGTACTATTATCAACACACACCGGAAAGCAATGATTAAATAAAATGATGCAGTCGAGTTAATTTTATCATTCAATTTCAGTCTTTTTTATTACCTCTACGGCGTATACCAGCATCATGGGCAACACAGACATTGGTATTCGCATTATTGCAAATAAAGTCAGAGATTTATATATTATCTCAAGAGTCAAAACATTATTGGAGTCACTGTAGATGAATATTATAAACGTGATCAGTGTCACCTAAACAAAAATTTGTTAAAAACATTTTTAAAAATTCTGTTAGCACATTCCGAGATGTAGTATTGCAAAACTTAGTAAAACTAACTTGCATAGGTATGTTACATATAAATAAGTGTTTTTGTTTTTACAATTTACAACTGTATAATTAGGAAGGAAACATTATACTGAAGAAACCCTTAATCAGATGGCTTATCAGAAAAAGCAGATGGTTGCAACCACAGTATATAAAACAATCAGTAAGGAAATTCCCATTTCCTGCTGTCGTCTAGACTTTTAGTGCACATGACCGTCCAGCTCCATAATGCTAGCGACTGACAACTTTGACTACAAGGTCCACAATCATAATATTTGACTAGGTACATTTATATTCCGTTTGCTATTGCTTAATTTGTTTAATTCATATTTTCATATCCTATTCATGTTACATTCACAATTTCATCCTATGTAATTATTAAAAAATAAAATTTATTGTTTATATTTATTGCATTAAATAGTTTGACAGCTAGTATCCGCCATGTGTTCAGCGACTTCATTCATAAGTACGCAATGTTTGAGAGAAGGGATATTTTAAAATCTAGCCACAATTAATTGTTTTTGTTATACTGTTATTGTTTTATATACTGTGGCTGCAACATTCATTGATACCACTTAACAAAATGTCTGTAACCTCTTTTTCTTCTATTCTCTGTAAAGAAAATTTAATAAATGGCATGTACGTATACTCTTGCAGTGAATCATATTATGGTATATCATTTTTGCACTACCTACATGTTTATTTTTGCCAAAATCATATAAAATGGAAAGATATGCATTACAGTTACCTGCATAGATGGATACTCAGCCAAGTGAAACAATACATATATGTATTTGAAGGAGATGCTGAAAACAACTACTCCATGAACTATGTGCCCCCCAACTACCTTTGTTTTATGCCGACATCTCCACAAAAGCCGCCACATCTTTTATCAAGACCAACCACCAAATACAGACGAGTTTCGCACTTATTCTGAGCTCATCAGAGTGCTACAGGTAATGGACTCGACGAATGATGTTAAGACAAGATTGCCTAAAAGGCATCTGGTATGTTAGTATTAGTGAGAAACACAGTAGTGCCCTCTTCCAACATATGCTACTATTATTTATAATAGTAGCATTAGACAATATTAATTATTGTCTAATTGACAGATAGATAGCGACCTGTTTCTGCAGGGATTATTATAGTTTTGAACTCTATCGTCTTTAAGGAAGGCGATCGATCCTATTTATTAATTTCGCAACTTTCGTGAAGATGCCTGATGAATGCAACGCCACTCGAGGCGCATAGCCTGCGCATAGCATTTTTAAGAACTAATAAAGATATCTATCTATCTATCTATCTAAGTATGTTGTTTCTGGCATCTCCTTCAAATAAATAAATAAATATATAAAATCAACTTCCTTGAACGTTTCGATCCTGTAGATGAATATGTACATGTCTTATGGACAATACCAGATCATACGAGTTATTGCGCTCTAAAATTTCAGCCTAGTAGTCACGTCATTAATTCAGTAGTTGATGTGTTTTTGTGTATTTTAGATGGTAGTTAGGCTAATAAAAATGTCGTTAAATTGCAGACGTTTAATTTTTTCACTAAAATTATAATTAAATAAAAATTGAATGAATCAAATACCACAATAAGTTGTACAAATGACGTGAACTGTTGTAGGCATGTATATTCGAGAAGTATAAAATACTGCCACACGATGCAGTCACTGCAGATACGATCGACGTAGCGAAAGGGTTAAAGACAATAGAGGTCAAATTTATAATGGTACCTGTCAATTAGACAATAATTGTCATACAGATAGTAGCAGAGACCGGAACAGGGCACTACTGTGTTTATCACCACTACTAAAGTACATATATGTATTGTATTTTTAATAAAAAAAAGCAAACTCTGTACTTAAGGTACAAAAAAATAAAAATTGTGTTATTAAGTATGTATTAAATACTTGTAATTGTATTACTCTTTAATAAATTTAATAAATAAATAAATGTACAGACTGCTTCAAATCTACTATGTGGGTACACAACAAAAATATCTTGGCTTTTAAAATATTCATGGATATTATTAACTACGATATTTCTCTTTAAAAAGGTAGATAACATAATATAATTACTTCTGAAGACCACTTGGTTGAACTATTGAGTTTTAATATGAGTTATATAGTAGTATATTAAACAACTGGTTTAGAAAACGAGCCGCAATGCGGCGAGTTTTCTATGGGACAAGTGCGATAAACGTCTTATGAAACATGTTGTTTATACTGTTTTTTTCTATTTTGCACCCTTTACACCTATGAAAGTAAAGAAAAATCGGCAGAAAATTGACTTCCTATATAGGGATTTTTATACATATTCTGGGACAGTTGGTGTCATTCAAGATCCCTAAACCAGTAGGTTACCTCAGTTCTATGTTTGTAGGAGAGGGTGTTGCGGTGTACACCGGGATGAGCGACGTCATCTGGCGACCTTGCCTCTCACTCTTTTTATGTACATCATTGTCTCTCTCATAATATCCTAATGTGTTTACATTTGACAAGAACTGAATAATCTGTCAATCCTGATCCTGTTTTGTGAACCAAGTGTAGAATTACAATAGATTAATAAATAAGCACTTAGGTAAGTAAACCAGCAATAATTTCTATCAAATTACGTTGTCCTTCACTTAAAAAGTATTCCGCCCCAAATGCTTGGGCTATCTCATTATTTAAAGTGACCGAGGCTGTAATGTTTTATGTAGGATGAAAATATAAAATAATTTGATCTTTCAGCAAGATGCCAGGGTGTCGATGTGTTGTTGCTACATGCCATAATAGTCTGGAAATTACCAAAGCTCTGAACAAAGATGTGTTATATCTCAGGTTTCCGAAAAATCCAGTTGTGAATGCAATGTGGATACAAAAACGTAGTCGAGCTGATAAATGGAATTCTCGATTTAGCTGAGTCTGCTCTGATCATTTTACAGTTGATGGCTATAAACGGAGATTTAAAAGCCGAATTGTTAAAAGTGTCTGCAAAGAAGCTTTTAAAAGAGTCAGGTTAGTACGATTATTTGTTTTATGAAAATCAGAAAATTATTGTTACCATTTTTTAGTGGTGCCTTCATTGATGTTACCAAAAACAAAACTTTGTGCAGTATCTAATAGTAAGAATATTGATAGACAAAAGAGATTAGAAAAAAGAAAAAACAAGGCTATTGTTGAGAAGTTATTAAATGTTGAAGAAATAATGAACACATCGGTATTTGAATCAAAGTTCCAGGATGTTTCTACCCAAACTGAAAATTGTGAGCTTCAGACAAAATATAATTTATTAAAGAATTATGAAGAAACAATGGTGGCTTATGATAGTTTAAAACAAGTAACTAACGAAGAAATTACAAAGCTCAAAACTGAAATTAAATCATTACATAAAAGTATTACATTACATAAAAAAACTGAAACTGAAAGTAAAGCCATTAATCAATTGAATCAATGTATAGGAAAAGTATTAAGCAAGAGTCAGTTGGATTTACTAGTCAGGAGAAAAAAAATTGTAAGATGGACCACAGAAGATATATCGAAAGCATTCACCATTCGGTATTTCAGTTTGAGGTATTGTTTATGCTTAACAAAATTGTTAACTTTAAAGCTGATATACATTTATTTCCTAATATCTCTTGATAAGGTACATCTGATCAAATATAATTTGAGTTACATAATAAAAATAAAATATCTGCAGTTATACCTAAAACTTAATTAAAAGTGAATAAGAAAATGTATTATTCTTAATAGATTATTGGAGTTTTTCGTTTCTATTATTTTCAAACCATTTAGAATCCGTACAAGACAAAATAACTATATATACATTTTCATATCATTTCTTAAAGTTCTGAAATTGTATGATATAAGTATTTTGCACTAGTAGCTAATTTATACCTACTAGTATTGATTTCTGAATTTGATAGATCATACATATATCTACATCGTTAATATACACATATACCTACCATATCTAGGAGGTCCGCATAAAAGTTTGTAGTTGTGTATGTATTTTTTATTGATTTTACGGTTTAATGTTTACCTGAAAAACGTTTTATTATGTATACGTTATGTATACATGTATACAATACATTTATTTTAAACTGTTATAGTAAAATTATACTCTTAACCATCGTGAAATGCAATATTTACCAGTAATCATATCAAAATTTCGCGGCTTTCTGGACGCCAGATGACGTAGCCTCAAACTAACCAATAGAATTTTTTCTCGAAACTGAGGTAACCTACTTGTTTAGGGATCTTGGGTGTCATTGACGTTTACCAACTTTTCTTTGCTTGAAAATTTAGTTAGGTTATGATTTATATACCATTTGTATAGCAACTATAGCTCACCATACAAAACAATGGATGTAAATTTGTTTCTATCAACATTTAGAAACAAAAAGTTTAGTGTTAAAAAGGGTTTCTTTTTGATACACAATTGCGTTTCTTAATGACTAATTTATGGGCGCAAAATAGAAAAAATATTTTTGGTTGTTCCTGTAAAATTTAATATGAATATAATGGATTTCTGATATAAATATTTAATACTTTTCTCTTACAATAATGATTTGGGCTTACAAAGCAATGGCCAGTGGTCAATATATTCTTTAGATCTGCAGAACTATCAAAATAATTTAAAATTTAATAGCACCTATTTTTATATATATAAATGATTTATTTTGATAAATTTTATAAAATATTCTTGAATTGTATGTAGAGCAGTTTTGGATTGGTTACACTGGTTATTACTGCAAACTGCCACTTATGTAGGGGACAGTAATGCATCACTGATGAATACAAAATTCCAATTTATGAAGGTGCTACCAGGAGGTCATAAAACACTTTATTTTTGTTGTAAGAATATATTGTGAATGCTCTAAGTCATATTTTTATTTTATATATTCCGGCATTGATTTTCTCTAGGCAACGCCGTTTATATTATGCATTAACTTAATTTTAAATATGCTTTTCTCATGAAAAACGTTCTCCTGTCTTAGTTCTCCAAATATTTTCAATATTACTATAGTACAATTTCAAGATTCAGTAAATGTAAACAAATTCACTTCACCAGCATATGAGCATATTTATGTATTCGAATAATGTCAGGTTAGAAACCATATTTTTTAAAAAATTTAATTTAAATTTTGTTGTATATTGCTGTTGTATATTGTACATAAGTATTATGTAAATCAAGTTCTTATGAGTGATAGTATTGTTAAAAATTTCATTTTAAAGGCAAAATTTTAAGACAAGATATAATTTTCACCGCGATTAGTTGCTTCTATGATATCTCTTGAAAAGTATTTCTTTCAGTTTAAAAAATATTGCATAAATTGCACTAAGTACTAAACTTCTTAAACATTTCTTTTAAACCTGTCAATTCAATATTTTCCATGTCATAAAATTTTTTTATAAAATTTAAAACTTCTATTAATTAATCTATTAATAGAGAAATAAATAAAGTGAAAACTTACCAAAAAGGGAGCACAGGACCATATAAATGAGGTTCCAGCATTTAAATATGCTGCTGATTTCAAAACTTTTATTTCTTTATTACGTATCTTCAATATCTGATTTTCAAAACTGGGCTCCCATGCATACAACTTCAGAACTTTAATTCCACTTAAAACCTCATTCATCAATTTCACTCGCTCATCTTTGTTTTTCATTTGTTTTATTTGCAAAACTTTTACTCTGTTTGCAATGAATCCATTTACAGGAATTAAAATTATCATCACAGCCAAACCGGCAAGCACTGATGGCCCCAATTCATACCACAGAAAGTATAAAGACAATATAATCTGCACTGGTGCAGACCATATCATGTTTAAAAAGGCAGTTAATTCCACGAATTTCTGGGCATCCACAGCCATTAAATTAACAATTTCCCCTACGGTAGTTTCTTTGCGAGCGCTGTTGGATATTTTTAATGATTTCCTATATATTGTAGAAATCAAGGCTGTACGAATTCTCATCCCAACAATAAACATTCTATTGAAGTACTGTGAGAGTAATAATGTTTGCACTGTAGCTGTTAGAAAAAGTAATGCAGTGAAAAAATAACCCCTCCACTCATACTGTCCTTCTTTGACATATGTAATTATATATCTAAAATCAATACACATATAATTAAAAACAAGATATATAGAAAAGATTCAGTTTCTTACCCCAAAATTTGAGGACTAACAAAAGTCAAAATGTCTTGTAATAATTTTAATAATGCTCCAAATACAAATGTAGGACCAAAAGATTTCACAAGGGCTGGTAAAACAGATGCAGTTTTCTTCTTCTTCGTACTAAGAAAATCCACATGACCAACATCAGATTTAAATTGGGCATTTGGTGAACTGTAATTGAAAGGAATATTTATGAAGATTAAATATCGAATCCTTGTTGAAGTTGAATGCATCATTGCTGCAATAAATAATAAAATATTCTCAATAGAAACAAAGATACTTGAAGAGAAATATACTACTAGATTATATTTGGTCAAGAACCGATATCATGTAAACCTAAAATAATCATAATTACCCTCTACATTTATCCAAGACCTTCTGCCAATTGCTCTCATATAGTGGTACCACTTCCTGTGCCGAATCCTCAGGTTTCATGTCCCACAAGTCTTTTGCCTCCAAAGGTCTTCTAAAACCAGTCCAAGCCAACGGGTCAAACCATGCAAACAATAAGCGTGACAAAAAGCTGGCATTTTCTTCAGGGCATGGTTTCTAAATCACAAAGGGCTATTAAAACCTAAAAAGCTTCCAACCACTTTCATGAAAATTTACCTCAGATTTAGGATATTTCGATTCCTTAGGTGGTTGATCCGCAAAGCAGTTGAGCAAAAACATCAGCAAAACCAGTGGATAGTAAATCAAATAACTGATGTAAAAATTATAATATTTGGACTCTGGTGGAACCTCATTTCTAATTTCGGTACGTAACTGAAATGCACCACATATTGCCAACAAAAGCCAGAACAAGAATAATAAACCTGATGAAGGTAACCCATGTTTTACATTGTATATAAGGAGCAGCGCAGAAAGAGCCTAAAAAATATCAATATTATAACTACGTAAATAGGTAATTGAAAATACGGACTTAATTGTAAACTTAGCATTGAATTAAAGCATTTATCTTTTTTTAATTATATTTACTTAACAATTCATTTATTCCTTATGTGCCATTTACAATTATTGCCTGTAAAATTGCACAAAAAAATACCCACATGAATGATTAGGTATTTAAGATTATGCCACACTGTCAAGCATACCGTTGATTGAAGATATACTTAATATGTGCAACAAGGAGGTTTGAGATTTTTCAATACAATATATCGACAAAATGATGTAAAATGCTTGGTATTATGCATTTGACTAAAATGTTAAACACTGCAATTATCTTTTATACTGCAAACAACAAACTGCCTAAAAAGTACTTAAGTCCTATAAAAATCAGACAACAACCCTCTAATATTACCAAAGAAATAAAAGCGACAAAAATCTCAGATCCTCCTGATTAAATGTTACATATTGTATTCTTTCAATCAATAGTCACATACACAGTGAAGGTCACTCCAATATCTGTTGGCATCTGAATGACAAAAATGGTCAAAACATAACTTGTTTATACCGGGTTCCCCATATCATCTGACTTATGAGAGTTAACGTGGGTTATTAGTGTTATTACATTTCATTCAATTTTATAATCCAAGACACACTATGAGAAATATTGATAAGGAAACCAACAATAAGTACTGATTATTTAATACTTCTGATAACCAAAATACTGAAATGAAAAGATTTTGTAATTAAAATATTAATAAAAATTTGTAAATTTGTTTCAAATTAGGTACTAAGGTCAGTTTATATATTATTTCAGAGCGCAGGTCTACAAGTGGTGTGTGGTCTAGTTTCGCTAGTTCGAGCTGCACTATGGACACCTTTTTTTATTTTACTTTTGACATTTAAAGAATTTAACATTTAAAGAATTGCAGTCATAAACAATGAAATATATTTATTCGAATAAGTAAACACTAATAATATTAATAATAATTGTAATTTATTAAGCAGTAAAATAAAAAAAAGTTGGATCTAGTGGGGTTGTATTAACGAAAATTTCGGCTTCAATTCGAGAGGCTGCTACACATGCTCCTAACCACACGCCACTTGTAGTAGCACACTCTTGAGATGATATGTAAACTGTCTTTTACTAACTTGAT
This sequence comes from Pogonocherus hispidulus, assembly GCA_963924545.1. Taxonomy (NCBI): domain Eukaryota; kingdom Metazoa; phylum Arthropoda; class Insecta; order Coleoptera; family Cerambycidae; genus Pogonocherus; species Pogonocherus hispidulus. The sequence goes on from OZ004696.1 coordinate 21,541,665, forward strand.
TTTAATTTTTAGATATTTTAAATAAAAAAGAATTCCATTTCAATATTTTGGTAATTTAAGTATTAAATAATCAGTTCTAAAGGTGCCATTAGCAATATTACTCATAGTGTGCATTGGGAAATATGAAATATATATTGCAATTTAACTTCTTTTACAGACAGAACAATATATAAGTAAGTAGGTACTAACACAAGTTATAATTTTCATTTTACTGATTTTACAAATTTTGTTTAATATTAAAAGTCTACAATAAGTATTAATTTCGAGATTAATTGGTTAGGTATATAGGTATAACAAGAGTTTTCCAAGACCAAAGACAATGCTGGCCGTTGTAGCATGGCTGTTTATAGTGCAGTAAAACATTAATTTTTTCATTTTGAGTAATTATTATGCATTGAACACACTGTTAAATAAATATAAAATAATTTAAATCCCATGAGGTAAGATTGACACATCCCTCATTCTAATGTAGGTACTACAGAAGTTAATTTTATAATTTATTTAACAAAGAATACCTATATATAAATAGCAACAAAATCCTTATTTCTTAAACAAAGTTTGTGTCAGTGGGTAACTTTTGTAAGACAAGGGACATAGGTACACCTATTTACCAAATGGACTTCAACGTCGATCACATTAATGTTTACTTTTTTGTTTCTGCAGAAATGACAAGTTATTTGTTGTTCCAAAGAGTGCCGAGGAAACAAAATCAGATAACTATTATTCCAAATAAAATAGAAGAAGAAAAAATAAATGCTTATTCCTAATTGCCTAATATTTATTCAATTACTGTGTTCTAGTGTTCTACACTAATTGATACAATGAATTCAATTCTGCCCTCGATTCTGCCACAATTTGTCTGGTTAAAATATATTGGAACCTAAAGCAGATTACGTTTTATAAAATGTTACTTATAAAATCCTATGAATATGTAAAATATAATTAATTCATTCAAATAAAAATAAAATTGAAAATGGAAAGATGGAGAAAAAGTTCCTCTTAAGTGACATGACAAAAACCATTGTATACCTACTTAAAATCCAAATAAAAAGTTCACTAATAACAATGAATTAAACATAGGTACATACATAGGTATATCTTCTAAGATTTTAAATGTAACATAATATAGGCACTTAAGAGGATAAACCAAAAATCATAATATTTCAGTTTTTCTCCGATATGTTCAAAATGAAAAGTTAGGCTCAATTTCTTTTTAGAAAGTATATTAATAGATATTAAATTTCGCAATTTTGATACAATTTCATCGATCTCACAACATTTAAAGTAACACTCGGATATGACAGTAGGGGTTGTATTTAAAATTTTTAAGCTAAAAATATATTCTCATATAATGAACACAAGCTTTTAAGTATGATCACACTTGGAATGACACTGATTATATTCTGCTATTATAAGTACATATTAAAAATGTATTATCATTAAAGATTTAGTCAAATTCTTAACACATTTTAAATTTAATATTATTTGATTATTCTCCACACGTGACAGGCATTTCATTCTGCTTTACTTTAAACAAAATTGGAAACTTAAAACTTTAACAGGCTCAGTAAACGCAATATGTACTTCCCTGATTAATAATTTAATTTTTGTCAGATTAGGTAGCTAAATAAAGAAGGTGATCATTACTTTTGGCTACGTTTTATCCATAAGTATCATTAAGAATAGAAAGAATTTCATAAAGGAGCTACAATCAAACATTTTAGTATTTTTGATTAATTATAAGAGATGTAGGTAGGACAGCAAACACATATGTTTTCACCTATTTATGTCTAGTAAAGGAATGGAATTGTTTAAAAACATTATTCAACCGTTGTTAGTACATTCCAGACAGATATGGTTCATTAAGGGGACAAATAAGAAAATTTAAATAATTTTAAAACACTTTCCTTTGAAAGTTATAAAATTTTGTAAAATATCTTTTTCAGTAGGCATCCATGCCATATGACAGTGATGGGTCAAACTAATGTAGTTGAATAAACTACAATATATTGTATTTACCTAACCAAGGCTAGAATGTGTATCAAGGTCAAGTTTAATCGAGGGTATCATCTTACCACTTCCTACATAGGTATTTAAATAGGTATATTTTTTTCCAACTATTACCTCGGCCTATGCAAATTCATAGTTTGTAGGTAATATTAGGGATATGTTGTTAGAATAAGTCGGTAGGTAGTGTAAAAAACAAAACAAGCAAGAGAACCATATTGCATCGATGGGCAAATAAACCATTGTATTATGTAATATTGACTAGGTATGTCGATTTAGATTAGTATATCAATGGTTGTGGTATTAATTATAGTAACTAACAATGGGGATATTTTTTAAATAAACATATCAACACAAGTAATTGGAAATAAAAATTTAAATACTTACAAAAGTAAACACTTTAATAAGCGGTGAATATATATCCACACTATATACTACATTATCACTATCAGCCGATTTATAGCCATTCACTAAGTCCCAAAAGGTTAAGATGGAAAGTGCTCCCGTAACAAACAATTTAAATATATTTAAAAAGTTCCATGGTATGTTTCTTCTTTTACTTTTAAGTATATAGAACACTTCGAGACCAGCAAACGTCCACAAAAACAAACAAGGAATCCACACTAGCACAGTTTTTTCAAAACATTTGGTGAACTCTGGGTCATTAGTATTCCACGTTAAATTATGATTCTGTAAAATAAAAATTGCCGTTATTAAATCCTTTAATATAGAATATACCTAGTACTTATAGGTATATTAAACTTTAAGTATTTTGCACTAGGTACCTTTACATAGGCATATAATACAATTCTTCATCGAACCAGCTTTTAAGGACCAACAAAAATGCTGGCAAAATTTATTAAAGGGAACAGTAATCATTGCAGATAAAATGAGACAAAAAAATTTAAAATGGGGTTATCTAGGCAAGGTCTTTAAATTTAGTAAAAAGACTTGATAGGTATTCATATTTTCCTGTTGCTAAATGCATATCCTTACCCAAAATTCGCTTCCACAGAAATTGTCAAGTGTAGAATTCGCCATTTTGCAAGTCTTGACATCCGCTACTGCTAAAAAATGATATTTTTAAGGATACATTTACAAATTAATTCATTTAAAAAATTACAGGTAGGTATTTCTTCAATTAAACTGTATCATTAATTTCCATATTATAAAAAACAATGCTCTATTCAATTAACCAAATTTTGCATTCACATTAACAAAAAAACACTAAGCACTTAACATTCTAAAAAAAATACCTTTCGAAGTGTTTTAGCCCATCCACTACCAACTACCAACATCACCTCAATTCCTGTTCACGATCACGACGACTGACAGACTGTGATGTGACTGTGACTGACTAAAAAATACGACTGTGCGTGCGATGGTGCGAGGACTGACGGATGCCAAGTGCCGCCAAGTGCCAAGTTAAGCCGCGGCGCCACAGACGATCTTTCTTTAATACGAATACGTTGGTTGAAGATCAGCGCAAGCGTGTGGCATTTTTGACGTCACTGCCAGTGTTGCCAACTCGGTGTATTTTTCACCAAAACTGGAGAAATCGAGTGTGTCAAAGTGAATTTTAAGAAGAGTTTGAGGAGAGTCTCAAAGCTGGTGTATTTCTGTTTTAATTTGGAGAATTCTAGTGAAATTGATTAACCGGCTTCGAAACCTCCACCAGGCATAAACCTCCATAGCGCATCGCTTGCGCTTTTGATTACTGCGATCATAGAACTAATAAAAAATTATTAGTTAACTTTCAAGACTTTGTACTTTTGTGTTTTTGCCGGGTGTATTTCTATTTATAAATAATACTACCACAGTATAATACTACCATAATAAATATTTTATTCTGTTTTTGTCAAATTTATTTATTCAAAACCAAGGCCATCTCTTTGATCAAGTTCGCACCCTTTACTTAAAGGACTCTATTTACTTACCGTTAATGTTAATTGCGCCGATTGATCAGAAGGGGCTTGTTCAAAACAAACTTTTGTTTTGTTGATAAAAATATAAAATTTTTTGTTGTATATTATTTTGTTCCGTATAGGAATATCCTGATGACAGTTCAAAATTACATTGATTTACATGGGTGTCATCTGTCAAAACATCAATTTTTTACTAGGAAAATTGTATATTTATTGGTGTATTTTAAATCTTACATTTAGAGAAATCTGGTGAATTTTTAGGTTAAGTTTTGAGAATTCTCAAATTTCACAGTTGGCAACCCTGGTCACTGCGTCACTGTCACAATCTAGATTTTTAAGATTTTAAGATACCTTACCTATTAAATTAACCTATTTATATTTATATTTATTGAATGGGAATGGAGTGATGGAGTGATGTCAGGATTCTTACGTTACCATTGATAAAATACTTACATAAAATTATGTATAGGTTACGATCTCAAATTAATTAATCTGAGGTTACGATCACATAGTATTTTTATTTTTTATAGTTACGATTCATATTCATATTTTGTAATTAATATTAATAATTAATATTATCCATAGATATTTTGTGCGTAAACCCATAGACGTAAACCTAACCTAAATTAATTTTATCGCTTGATGGAACTATTCATTCAGCGATCCAGGGGGAAAATATATGCTTTACCGCTTTACCGCTTTACTTTAATACAGCGCTGCAGCTATTTGAATAAAACGCCGAAGCGCGAAGCGCTGCGGTTCCCTGAATGCGCCCTAAAAACGTGTTACTAATGTCAGTGTAGTGTTATAACATGGTATATTAAATTTTCTAGATGTTACTTAAAATTAATCATGATCATTTAGATACTTTTGTCGTTGATAAGATAAATGTGACACATTAGTCACGTGTGTGCAAAGATTCAGGGGCACAGCTATATTTATTTATTACCGATATTTTGTTAAATACCTAGGGATTTCAGACTTTCAGGTCTGTCAAGTCAACACTGGTTTATATCACAGTTTAATAGGAATTAAACTGTGTTTATATGATGTTTATGTTGATATGTTGTAAAAATGAAGAGGGTTATGTTGTCAAATCTAAATCACAGCCCCTGTGTCTAAATTGTAATTATCCATAAATAACAGGGATTACCTACCTTTTCCTTTCATCCTTTCATCAAAAATCAGATAATTTATATTTGATTTTCTTTATAACAGTGGAAAATGATCTCAAAAAATTCAATTTTTTTGGATGTTGATTCCAGCATAGTGGAAAATAACCTTCGCATTACGGTAGGCTTTAATAATAGGGTTAAGATAAGTATGTTCTTACTAAAATTACTATTTATATTATAGAATGATGCAAATGAGAATGAATTAAACAAATTGTTTGGAAACTCAACTTCCAACTATCCCTCTAAGATAGTCAAACCACATCCAGGTAAGTAATTTGATTTTTATCTTTAAGACATAGGGAGTTTCTTATTGTTGATTGTTACTTTTAAGACTTTCATTAAGTAGAAACCTACATTATACTGTGTGTAGCGGATGTCTGGTTTTTCCTTAAAAGCATGCTAGCAGTGATTCTGTGGTGTAGTACCCGTCCTATAGCTAGGTAACTAACTAAAACTGAACCTCGAACTGAACATGTTAGATTACTAGCATATCTCAGTACGGGCTGTTTGAGGAGTTGTGAATACCAAATAATGAAGGTGCATCCTCCGATGCACCTTCATTCAACTCGAACGATTTCATTTAATACATATTTCTGAGAAATAAGTAGGTAATAAGTAGGTACCAAAAATATTAAATTGAAGAGCCGGATATGATTATTTTTAAAAATTAGGCCATGTAAAATGTTAGATACCTAGGTACATTACTTTCATTTAATCAATTGTTGCCTATAGTTTCATTGCATTTTTAAGAAATATGTGTTAGATATTGGAAGACAACACTAAAAAAAAAATAGATGTCCTTTAAAAATTAAAAACACATTCAACCAAGTTCACGACGGATGAAGATTTTTGTCGATGCATTTAATTAAATTAACCATACTTCCTGTCCTTTAAAAATATAGCACTGCTTATATGTTTTGAAGGAGATGCCGAAAACAACTACTCCACGGGCAATATGCCCCGACTGGCATTGCATTACATCGGCATCTCCATAGAAGTCACCACATCGTTCATCGAGACCTTCTACCAGACACTTACCGGTTTTGCGCTTATTTTGCGCTCATCAGAGTGTCATAGGTAGTGGACTCAATGAACGATGTTGCGACGTGATTGCCTATGTGCATCGTGAATGTTAGTAGTGGTGAGAAACGCACCGTAGTGCCCTCTTTGACAATAATTGTCAGACAGATAGTAGCAAAGACCCAAAGACTACGGACACTACGGTGTGTTTCTCACCACTACTAACATCCACGATGTCCACTACCTTTGGCACTCTGGTGAACGCAAAATAAGCGCGAAACCGGTCAGTGTCTGGTAGAAGGCACAATGAACGATGTGGCGACTCCTATGGAGATGCCGATGTAATTCAATACCAGTCGGGGCATATTGGCCGTGGAGTAGTTGTTTTCGGCATCTCCTTCAAATAAATAAGCAGTATTAAAGACAATAAATGTCTTTGTCTTTGTAAATGTCTATTGTCTTCCTTAAAGACAATAGAGGTCACTGCTGTAATGGCACCTGCGGAAAAACAGGTCGTTATCTATCTGTCAATTTGACAATAATTGTCAGACAGATAGTAGCAAAGACACAAAGAGGGCACTACGATGTGTTTCTCACCAGTAGCTTATATGTGTTTAAAATATGTGAAGAATGAAAATAAAACAATGGTAAAATGACACATGATTTTATACTTAAAGTGGAAATATCTATCTTCCACAATAATACTATAACATTTTTTATAAGATCTTTATTTCTTGTTCTATTAAATGCGAAAAATATATATCAGATATATGAACCTTGGTAACAATTTTATATCTCTTCCATGTGGTTACACAAAATATTAAACATTTATTTAATATTACCACATTTGGAGGATTTTATCTTTTGGAGCTTGTTTATCAGTGTCATAAAAATATATAAAAAAAGAGATAATTTACCTTCCTGCACCACAAGGAAAATGGTTAATACAATTTTGACATATCTATACTAGTTTGGCAAAGACATAACTTGCAAACCATAGTTATTGTTACATAATAAGGTGGATGAGATAAGCAATTCTTGTCACTGATAAAATTTATTCTCTCTACTTATCCTGCTAAAAACAGTTTAAATTTTTATTTAATTAAAGTTGGTTCAAATAGTATTCCCAATTTTGCTTTAAATTGGGTGATTTGTAGAAACATGTGATTTGTAGAAGGATGTTCAATCCTTCTTTATGGATCTATGAAGTTTTGTACAAATAAAGAAGCAAATCTTGAGTGCAAATAAGTACTAAATAATCTACATGATCAAATTAATATAGTAGGTATGTAGATACAGTTAAATGAACATAATACTAAAGTATTACATTATTTAATCATACAATTTGATACAAAATCTGTGTATAAATAAACAAAACTAGTTTTTCAAGATATAACTTGTTGAAGGTTTGTTTTTAGGTATTTTATAGCAACAATAATCACAGACATCTAACCTAACTCGCTTAGTGAAAGGATTAATAAAATTCAAGATGATTTGTACACACCTCTTAGAAGCATTCAGCATCGTTTTTTGCTTTTTTTGTTTGACCTTTTGTCTTACATAACAAAATCATTAATTTGTCAAGGTGAATGAGCAGGCAGCATTATGCCGAGTAGATGAATAATGCTGAATTCGAATTCTTTTAGGTGCCTATTCCTTTTTTACTGGTTTTTTATTACGCTAGTAGAGTTAGTAGGTAGGTATTTATAAACTCGCCTATAAAAGGGTAGAAAGTGACTGAAAGGCTAAATCTTTTGTCGCTAGTAAAAAAATAATTGGGTATTGTGAATAATACCTAAATTAATTAATTTAGTGTTTAAATATAAAGTTGCACAAAAGTACTAATTTATTGGTTAGCTGGGGTACCCTAGGTTATCCCTTTCCTCTATGATATGCCATTATTCAACCCTAGTCCAATTTTTTTTGCCTCAAATAAATATAAATTTTTGCGTAGGTACATAAAAAATTCAGAAAGTTTTGTAGATTGTCAAAGTCTAATATAATGAAAAAGCAGTGTTTATAATAGTTTAAGCCAATGTTGGATTGAAATGCCAGTCGAATCGGCGACTACTTCATTCCGCCTGTCTCTATCACAAGATTCTGACTTGCAAATTGCCCCGATATCTTTATTTAAAAATAACCTTCAGAACGGATGTACATAATATTAATGTAATGTTTAAGGGCAGACTAACGCCTCCAGTTCATAGAACAGAGCAGTTCAAACGCTCATTTTCTTATCAAATAAATAAAATTTATAACTCCTTACGATCATCACTAAAAAACATGACTGTTGTGCGGTTTAAACAAAAATTAAAACAATACCTCTTCTGGTTGTCAGACTAATGCCGTCTGTCCACTGTGAACTAAACTAGATTTTTTCCGCTTTTCGTTTGGTATATATTTTCTCTATACTTTCTCCTCCTCTTGTACCTATTTACAAAACTGTATTGCTAGTTATCTAAGTTTCTGACTGACGTACTACTCTTGTGCTTAAGATGAAAAGCAGAGAACTTGCTTGCGAGTTCATCTGATCCTCGGCATTTTCTTTGTATACAATTTAATTAATTTATTATTTTCTTTTTTGTTTCTCTATGTAAAATTGTTACTAAGAAATAAAGGCATATATTATTATTATTATTATTATTATAAATGTTTGGAGCATTTCAATTAGGTAGATACCATAAAACGTTTTTGCAAGGTGTGTGTTTTGTTTTTATTAATTTTTCAGGATGTGTCAACATTCAAAACTTTTTCAATTCAAGTGGAAAAAGTTCCGAATGAACTTATTGTTTATATGGCTAGAATGAAACAAAAACAACATGAAATTATTTTCAACATGCCAAAAATCAATTGCGGATTTTCTATATCGAAAATGTGTTCTAATATAACCCTATACAAATCTTCAGGAAGAAACAAAGGAGTTGTTTTTTTTGTTACTTGTTAAACACATTTTATTTTCAAATGTCACATGACAGTCAGTTTTGCTACAATTTTGGCATAGTTTAAATGTCATTTTTATGACGTTCTAGCTAAGTGTTATACTCCGCCGGAGGATAACACTTAAACGCCACTTATATACTTATGACATTGTCAGATTGTCACATAACAACATTTTAGCACAGCATATAATTGTTTTATATGCTGTGGTTTTAGTTACTGTCGTCATGGATATAAACCAGTTACAAGGCAGGTATCCTTAAGCCATAAATTCAAACCAATAAATTATGAAAGCATTAGAGTATCATTATCGAATTAGGATACGTGTTTATTTTGTTAGGGAAATGAATAGAAATCGTTTGAAAATAAAATATTGTATTTCATTCGGAGTATAAGTGACTATGTTATTCGTATGGATTTAATTCGCCTCGCTGAGCTCGGCGTTTAATCTTCCATACTCACCACATAAAGTACCACTTATACTCCTAATAAAATAAATATCTATTTGCTATTTTTTTATTTTTGCAAAGTATATAGTATACCTATCAACGTAGTAATAAAAAATTGGCGTTCTAAGTATACAAAAATTTAATATAGCGAGCGAAATTTTTAAAGCAAAACATTTAACGTAAAATTTGACAATACCAACTCTTAATAAAACTTTTTCTGGCTTTTCATCGTTTTTCATCTCATCACATAATCGTCTTAGACCCAACGACGAAGACTTGTTCCATTTCCAATCTCCATCTTTGATAATTAGGCCAGTCATTTAAGACATCGTAGGTCGCAAAAAATTGCAGAGTTCTGATTTTTTGGAATGTTGTTAGGATAGGTACCAATAGTGTAAAACCAAGTTTGCAGCTTCGAAAGACCTGTGCTAACTGCATGGTGCTCGAAAAACCTTTCATTTTTCGGACTTTTTTCAGTTTTTGGCTTATAACTTCTAAATGGTGAATCCTACGGAAAAAGTGCCCAGTACAATTTTAAAGTAGACAAAATCTTGAGTGCAACCGCAGCTCCATAGGTCTAACAGGTCCCGAGATACAGCACTTCAAAAATTGGCCATTTTTCCCAAAAAGTTCAAAATTGTTGTTTTAGCTGTCTTCCAAGCCAAATATCAGCTAAAATACTCAGCCTACGTGGAAAGTCATGGGAAATGAAATTGTAGAGCAGTTATTTACCTTTAATTTAAGCATAAGAAGAACACTGTAGGGCCAATAGTTCCCTTGTTATCAGGAAATAACAAAAATTAAGGAAAATGGGATTTTTCAAGAAATGGAGCCTGACGAATTGCAGGACTTTTGTAAAGGATAAGAAAGACATAACTCAGTGGAAAATGGTTTTAACGTATAAATTTATCAAAATTCTATAAAAAATATGTTGGTAGTTTGGGAGACCTTGGACGTGAAATGTTAAACGTGAAGTGATGGCAGGACCTCAACTGACTCCTGCGACAGAAATACAGAGCACAATGTAAATTAGTATTTATTGCGTAATCAATTTTATAATAAATTACAACGAAGGATATGTAATATTAGGCTTACCTTTACGCACTTAGCGAGACAGTCGTGTTCTTTTGGAAGGCCCAGGTTCGTCAGACGGCTCTTCTTGGGGCTCCGGAGACTCCTATGTTGTCTGATTAGATCTACTACTAGATACTAGTGGTAAAGGGTCGTCGACGTCATCTTCTTCATCCGACTCGGCCATGGCTAAGGGAGGGGTACTCAGGCAGGTCTTCCCCTGACAAATTTTGCAGAGAGCAGAGCATTTCAATCCTGCTCTCTGGCAGGAGCCGCTCCTCCTCCGCACCCTTTCTGGCACCTGCAGGACAGAAATTTCAGCAGGGTTAGCGGCGCTTATTCCTTGGTTGAGGTCACCGGTGTCAACCCCTGCTGGCTTCTTGTCCACCCCCAGTTGGTGGGCTCTTTCTCTAATCCCATCTACCTCTGCACCTGGTAGGTAGGTTCTGTAGGAATGTTGGGCAGCAGCCTCTTCGGTTCGGGGCAGACAAGCGAAGTGGACTTTGGCGTTGGCAGCAGATCGGACAAATATCCCATAACGCAGGGAGTGGAGAGAGTCGTCTTCTCTCTGCAAAATTTGTCAGGTCAAGACCTGCCTGAATACTCCTCTCTTAGCCATGGCCGAGTCGGATGAAGAAAATGACGTCGACGACCCTTTACCACTAGTATCTAGTAGTAGATCTAATCAGACAACAGAGGAGTCTCCGGAGTCCCAAGAAGAGCCGTCTGACGAACCTGGGCCTTCCAAAAGAACACGACTGTCTGTTTAAAGCTTCGGTTTCCTAGGAAGCGGTGCCGTCTTTTAACGGCCGTCAAAATACGGTGGGTGACATCACAAAAAACGGTTTTATGATAAGGAAAATAGATTTAAAATTATAAAACTACTTCACCGCTATACAAAGGACACCGCAAAAAAAAAACATTGATGAACTGATTCGTCCCGTATGACCCACCGCTTCAAATGAGACGGCACCGCTCTGTTACGTTACGGTGTGCGCTGCCACTCTCTTGGAAAACACTTCCCTTATTATAGACGACACCGTTTTTTATGATGTTACCCACCGTATTTTGACGGCCGTTAAAAGACGGCACCGCTTTCTAGGAAACCGAAGCTTAAGTGGGAAAAGGTAAGCCTAATATTACATATCCTTCGTTGTAATTTATTATAAAATTGATTACGCAATAAATACTAATTTGCATTGTGTTCTGTATTTCTGTCGCAGGAGTCAGCTGAGGTCCCGCCATCACTTCACGTTCAACATTAATTTCACGTCCATAAGAAACTACCAAAATATTTTTTATACCTACAATTTTTATATAATTTTGATAAATTTATACGTTATTATTAATTGAACTCAATTTCATTTTGCATAATATAAAACCATTTTCCACTGAGTTATGTCTTTCTTACCCTTTACAAAAATCCTCCAATTCGTCAGACTCCATTTCTTGAAAAATCCCATTTTCCTTCATTTTTTGTTATTTCCTGATAACAAGGGAACTATTGGCCCTACAGTGCTCCGCTTATGCTTAAATTAAAGCTAAATAACTGCTCTACAACTTCATTTCCCATTACTTTCCTCGTAGGCTGAGTATTTTAGCCGATATTCGGCTCGGAAGACGGCTAAAACAATTTCGAACTTTTTGGGATAAATGGCCAATTTTTGAAGTGCTGTATCTCGGGACCTATTAGATCTATGGAGCTGCGGTTGCACTCAAATTGTAGTAAATTTTATCTACTTTAAAATTGTATAGAACAACTTTTTCCGTAGGATGCACCATTTAGAAGTTATAAGACAAAAACTAAAAAAAGTCCGAAAAAAAAAAATGTTTTCGAGCACCACGCAGTTAGCACAGGTCTTTCGAAGCTGCAAACTTGGTTTTACACTATTGGTACCTATCCTAACAACATTCCAAAAAATCAGGACTCTGCAATTTTTTGCGACCTAACGCGATTTTTGTGTCTACGGTGACTGGCCTAAATAGGTTACCTATGCGTGGGCACCCTTACTCTTGTACATAACCAGGGAACAGGCATGAAAAATACCGTTTCGTTAAAATTAATAACATCAGTGACTATAAAGAGAATCATGTGATTTATTTCGCATAGTTTCACGGTTTCATTAGAATTGTTGTGAAAGGTACCTAATGGTGTCAACGGACCATTGCCGAAGAAATATTATATCACATTATACTTATAATGTGGACGTATGTGTATTAGTACTTATATTATACAGGGTGTCCCAGTTTTTATGCTGAAAAAATTCGGGAACATGTAGAACCAGTAAAAATAATGGGACTTTGCTATATAAACTTATATTTCCAAACCTGTACCGTTTCTGAGATAGCTGAGTAGCAGTTGAAGTTGAATACAAATTTTTTTTTTTATTAAAGTATATCTGACAGTAATAAACCAATGGTTTTCAAATATTATTTGGTAGGCTACTATGAATCTTCACTTCCTCGAAATATTTCAGCTCGATGAGAATAGCCAGTGGCGTGCAACCTGCGCTCTTGGGACCCTTTTCTAAAAAAATATGTTACGCCACTGACTAACGTTTAAAATAATACGATACGATTCTGCATGAAGCCAAATTTCTAAATTTGCGTTTTGTAGAGGAGATTGCTACCTCTATTGGATTGTCTCTAAAAATAATATAAACAAGAAATCAGAAGCTTTCAAAGTACAATCTTTGGTAAATTTTATTAAAGATATGTCCTAGAACTCTTTAGGACATGCACAGTGTATAATTTGTTCGTATTTTTCCGAATCAGTCTGGGTCTATTAAAAATATCTCTACGCCTCATTATAGTCACAAGAGTTAGTCCGAAAATCTGAAACTTGTGTGGGGGAGAGGCGGCATCTTATTATTAGGTAGTATAGATCACAATTGCGCCTTAAGGACGACTTATATTGGTAAGCCCTAACCATCAATCAATTCTGGAGTGAGGGAAACCTGGAAAACCTCATTAGTTAGGAGGGCAGTCAAGCATCAACCGATGTTAATATCTTACATTAATATATCAAGCCATTAAGAGCATTCGTCCCATCAGGGCCCCCGCTACCATCTGTGCAAAGTGTGCACCGCACCCGGGCGGCCAATAATAGGGGCAGCTAAAGAGATCCCTCTATTGATAACATTAAAGGCCTTGATGAAGCCCAAAAATTTGAGCGAAATCTTGGTTTTCTAAAAAAAAAATTAAATATATTCTTATTTTGGCTGGCAGAAAGCCCATTATTTTATTCCTTGTATTAAGTTAAAGACAGCCGTAATATATCAATTCGTTCTTTCTTTCATCCTAATCCAATTAGAAATATTATTGTATAGTATCTAGCTTTGGAACTGCCGTTTTGCTAGTATGACAAATTATTAGGTAATTATTAAAAGTTATTATAGGTAAGTCAGCGTTACACTTCTAGACTGACAGTGCCCGGTGCCGTAATTATAGCGGCCGACATATTTTTATTTCATTCAACACGTTAAACCTAACATTAACGTAACCTAACCTAACCTAACCTAACCTAACCTACCTATAGGACCTAACTTTTTTACGCCAAAGATAATATCACCGAAGAGCCGTCATAATTTAAATATGGGAATTTCCATAAAACTGCCATGGTGGTCGTTTATTAGAAGCTAATTTCAATATATTTAGCTATACTAAGGAACAGCGACAAGGGAAAACAACTATTAAAGACATGATAGAATTGTATCATGTATTAAAGATGCATACGTCGCGTATCGTTTTCCAGTAGCTGTTTATATCATACACATACAGCATATGTAACACTGTTCCCAATTATCCATTATTTGCGGTGATTGACCAATTGCTTATTGTCGCCCTCCGCGTACTTTCACTTTGGATTTGCGTTTCCGCCGCCGCTGACACACATGGAATGTTAGGGAAAAATACCAGTTTTCACTTAGGATACTATAAAATCTACATATACTCGAAACAAGAACCCAAGCGGTGCACGTCATGTATTTTTTATATTTCTGGCAATTAACGCTATAGATCCTTTATGACGTGCACCCCTTGGATTCTTGTTTCCAGTTTATCTGCTAAATTTCCCTTTCCTCTTCTGTTTTTTGCTTTGGATTGTTTTGATATATATATATATATATATATATATATATATATATATATATATATATATATATATATATATATATATATATATATATATACATGCATAACTGTCACTTTCGCCTCCACAAACGTATAAGGCGCCCTGGACTCTATCTTAATAAACATAGTCAGAAAAAATTTTATCATGTATATTGCATTAAAATGACTCCCTTATGCCAAGCAACCCTAGAGGGGAAATAATTTTTAATAAATATTTTATACAGAAACCTATCAATGAAGCATAATCTTTTTCATCTTAATATTAAACATACATTTGCGACTCATATTTGTATAATTGAGATATATCTAATAGCTTTGTTCGCCTCCAGCAACATTGCCAATTCTAACGGAGTAGAAAATGTATTATAGGTATGTGCGAATCAAATATTATTTTAAATTAAAACGGAAAATAAAGCATAGGATGATTTCTTGCAGTCCTCAGTAATAATCTTCTTAATGATGGTAATGTTTTAAGTTACAGGATGTTGATTCCTGTATTAAATATTAATACGGCAATTTCAGTAAATGAATTATTTAAAGATGGTTGATCCGTAGTCTAAAATGTTGAGATTAGACGTAATATTAATAATTTTAATGTGAATGTTTAAACTGTGTTTAAGTTACATTGAATAATGACCAGTGAAAAGTAGAAGATATGACTTAGGTGTCCCAGCTTCTAGTTTTTAAAGTGGATACTCGAAGCGGATGGTTCTTTATGAAACATCGTGAAAATAATTGTTTTGAAAAAAACATTGATCTCATTTAGATGTTCCAATGTTATTTCTTGGAACATCTAAATGAGATCAATGTTTTTTTCAAAACAAATATTCTAGTTTTTGTTTTATTACCTAGTTATTGTAACTAATTATTTTTATCATGACTTGCTATAACTTCTTATAAATATTAGGATAATAGATATTTAAATAGATTTTTATAGATATTAAAGGAAAAAGTTTTATCTTTCTTATACCTCCTTCAAAAAATGTTTATTAAAACACAGTTTTTAACGTTGCTCGTAGCAGTACAAACATTTTACGTCGTGTAAACTTTTTTTATTGTAAAGTAGTAAAATGAAATGTTCGATTGAAGTTATTCCAAGTGAAATTTATTTTTCTTCAGTCGTTTAATTAGGGAAAAACAAACTCAGAATTTCCTAATTCTTTTTTAAGAATGCAAATTAATAAATAATGGTTGTTAATAATAATTGTATTTATGCTGCATTAGTTTAATTTTTATTAATTTATCGGTAATCAATTAATAGGTAGACAGATACCAGTCAAGAACAGGGGTCTATATTTTTCAATCCTATAGTGGGCAATTTATACTTTAGTTTGATATACAGGGTGTCCATTTAAAAACGAGCAATGTTCTGTAAGTATGGGCCTAAAAAAGAACTAAAAAATTTCTCAAAACCGTTTCCAGGGTATGTGGGGCGATTAGTATGACCACAAAAATGGCCTTCACTAAGCAACCTCTGGGGCTGTAGCCACCCCAACTCAATTTTTTTAAATGGAAACACCCCCTTTGTGATACCTCATTGGAAAGCTCTTGGAAATTGCTATTAATTTAATTAAAATATAGCATGTAAGTAATTAACAATTAAAAGTATAATAAACAAAAAAGCATAATAATTATGTTTTTTTTGTTTATTATACTTTTGTTAGAATTATTTTGTGTTCTCCAGTTTTTTTACGAATGTTTTTACAACCTTATTTGCACCAAAATGGTTTAATTTGATATTTGTAACGAGAAATTCGAATAAATAATTATAAAATTTATTTTGCGTATTTTTCAAAAATTAAACTATTAAGAAGTAGTTTGTTTAGTACTGTTAAATAGCAATTTCCAAGAGCTTTAATCCAAGAGCTCTTGCTAAAAGAGCAAGAATTTTAATGTAAAAAACAACCCCCAAACGTCACCCCTATGTGCGTCACATCAACCCTCTTAAGAATTTTAAAGGGCACGAGGGGTTACATGACCCCTCGTGCCCTTTAAAATTCTTAATACATCAAATTAAAGGTATTTTTATCCTGTAAACAACCACCTTTTTGTTTTTGATGTGCTGATCAATGTAAAAGAAAAAATTCTGTTTGAAATAAAAAAGCTGAAATTAAACAAAATCAATTTTTATTTAATGACTTGCTCAAAATGGCCCCCATTAACTTTCAAACAATAATAAATCCTATCATTAAATGCTCTTCTGACATTACCGAATACCTCAAGTGTTATTAATCGGCATTCTTCTACAATTCTTTCGCGCAATTCTTCTAATGTTTCAGGTTGCGCAACGTACACCCGCGATTTCAAATGGCTCCACAGGAAAAATCCAAAGGAGTTAGATCAGGTGATCTGGGTGGCCATTCAACGGGACCTCGTCTACCAATCCAATGCCCTGGAAAACGCTCATCCATAAATTGCCGCACAGCAATAGCATAGCGAGGGGGTGCACCATCTTGTTGAAAAGTTAATTCATTTTCTATTAAATTATCGTCATTTTCTAAAATTTCTGTTATCATCGGATCAATTGCGTCTTCCAATAATTGTTCCCATTAAGAGTGCCCTGAATAAAAATGGACCATTTTTTATTGATGATGACGTTGATTTGATTTTTTTGAAAAGATGATTGCCCAAAATTCAGGCCCAAACATCCAATTTTTGAGGAGTCTGTGTATGACATTCTCTGATCAAATGAGGATTAGTATCATTCCAATACCCACAATTGTGTCTGTTTACTTCACCATTTACCATAAATGTACATTCGTCCGACAAACAAATGTTGTAGAGGAGATTTGGGTTCAGACGGAGTTGCTCACTAAAATCACGCAAAATTCAATGCGATGATCAAAATCATCTTCATTCAACTTCTAAACCAGCGTCATCTTAAATGGATGAAACTTCTGTTTTTTCAAAATTCTCTGGAAGTAGATATACCAGAAGCTTGAGAAACTGCATTGATTGATTGTGTATTATCCATTTGCAAATGACCCAAAACTTCCACTTCAACTGCTTCATTTCGTACTGGGCGGTTCACTTCGCGTTTCTGGTTTAGCAGCAAACCAATTGCAACAAACGTATTGATCACTTGCTTAACATACTGCTGGCTTACATTTCTTTCCGTGTAGTTTTCATTGAAAATTCGTGCTGTAGCTTTAGCGCAATCATTATTTCGATACCACACGGTAACTTCCACTCTTTCTTCGATAGAATACACCATTTCGAGAACACTTTTAGGCATTCTTTCAAGAACAAACTACTACAACAAGTTGGTAGTCACAAGTGAAAAATAGCAGCAAATTTATTGTATTCTAGAAAGAGATAAAATAGCAATTTTTTGCCTTCATCAAAAAAATTACAATTTTGTTAGCATAATTGTTTCTTTATCTTCAGCATTTTTATTTTAAACTTTCCTTATATATTTTTTCCTTATACTTTAATCAGCGCATCAAAAACAAAGAGCATTTAATGATAGGCTTTATGTTTGCAAGTTAATGAGGGCCATTTTGAGAAATTCATTAAATAAAAATTGACTTTGTTTAATTTCAGCTTCTTTATTTCAAACTGATTTTTTTGTTTTACATTGCTCGGCACATCAAAAACAAAAATATTGTTGTTTACAGGATAAAAATTCCTTTAATTTGATGTATTTCATGACCCCTCGTGCCCTTTAAAATTCTTAAGTGGGTTGATGTGACGTGTATAGGGTGACGTTTGGGTGTTGTTTTTTTCATTACAGTTCTTCCCCCTCAAAATGTGTTGACGTAGTTTAGAAATTTTTACTTCCCAAAATCAGGGGGGGGTCAAGTTCTGGTTGGATGACCCTGTATTTACAGTGTTATGATAAAGTAACGCACAAAATTCATAACTTTTATACGGAGTGATTTTTCAAAAAACGCCGTGACAGGTCGATTTTGTTTTTTAAAAGGACACGTGCTGACATGAAAAATTTTGTTTTATCTGCCTTCGTTTTAGCGTTTTGACGTCATCATACATTTTTTGAAACGGAAAACCATGTATATTTTTATATATTTGGTTAGGGTGTTCTCTAACGAATACATTGATATAGGGTTTGATGGATCTAGCTCTAATAGTGAGGGAGATATACCTTAATGAGTGTTCCATAAACATAATGAGTTAGAAAGAGAATATGGATTCGTTGCTAGGCTACAGCCCTTACAAAGTCTTTCTCTAACACATTGCTCTTATGGAACAGTATTTAAGGTATATATCCCCTACTATTAGAGATAACTCCATCAAACGCTATCCCTATATCATCAATGTATTCGTTAGAGAACGCCCTATCCAAATATGTAAAAATATACAGGGTGTTCAATTTACAAAAATGTACGATGACGTAAAACAAAAGCAGATAAAACAAAATTTTATCATGTGAGCATGGTCTTTTTAAAAACAAAATCGACCTGTCACGGCGTTTTTTTAAAAATCACTCTGTATAAAAGTTATAAATTTTGTGCGTTACTTTATTATTATTACACTGTAGAATTTATGTTATACAACATCAATAAATTCAATTATCGAGCAATCAATTGATTCGTCAATCGATGAATATCAATTCATTTGTCGAGCTGTACCTACGTGTACAGGGTGGGGCAAATTCGATGGGATTGCAGGGTATCTCAGAAACTACTGGAGATAGAAAAAATCTAATGCCACGTTCTCGAGCCCAATTTTCAAGACAAATTCAACTGTCCAGAAATCCTGTGATTTCAGTTGTTTTCGAGTTACAGGGCGATATTGATTTTTTTTACATTTCCAACCACCCGTGTACCATCGCCGAAACTAAATATGTTATGATAAAAGTTAAAACTGCTATAGATCAATTTTCGGCCGTAGAATCGAATGGTGTTATTAGTTTTTAGTATCTCTTACAGTTACGGAGCTATGAAGCAAACTTATATTTTTTTAAATGGGAATCATACTTGGCTATGTCATAGAAAAAAAGATTTTTTTTTGCTTTCCAATGATATATAATATGCTATAGTTATTTTTACAAATGTAGGAAATACAGGGTGTTTAACATTTTAATTTTATATATATTTTTTTATTATGATGAAAAGTAGTTGGCTATGGAAATATTATATCTTGACAAAGGCTATACCTAAATGTTGAAAGTAAATGGAAATTGTTAAATAATACATAAACAGAAAATTTACCAAAGTATGAAGACATAAAAGGATTAAAATATAACACCTCATTGTTATTTACATTGTAGAATTTAGCTAAATGAGAAGCACTTTTATACCACTTGCCTTAAATAACAGAACTACAAACTGTTTTAAATAAGTAGGCCCAATTGTTTTATTTTAAGATAATTTTAATTTTAGGAAGAAATTTTTCACAAACGAAGAAAAATACCAGTAATAAATAGAAAAAGTAAACTAAAAAAATATAAATAATTTAATGCAAGAGTTGTTCAAAATGACCACTATCTTCATTAATACACATCTGACAGCGCTTTCTGATGGCTTTACAAGCATTCTCCGGATGGACATTTGTTATTTGCCTAAATGTTGTGACAATATTATCTCTTAAATTATGAACAATACCATTGTTAATCACCACTTTGTATACTTCAGATTTTATAAATTCTTATAGAAAAAATCTAGTGGGGAGATATAGCTGGCCTATGAATTTTACAGACGGCCAAAATGAAGGAATTAATTCCAAACTAATACTAATAAATAATTGGAATTACAAAGTGAAAAAAAAAGTTAACCTCCAGCGTGACTCGAAGTCGCGAAATCAGCCTTACGATTTTTTGAATCATACAACTATCCCACTGCACTACCTAGCCTGTTGTCAGAAATTTACCTTGAGATGTTTAAGTATGTAAACTATACGGGTTATCCTAAAAAGTTAATTTTTACCGATTTTCTAATTGGAAAAGCATTTCGCTTCAGTATTTTAGTAATCAGAAGTGTTTGGCAGTCTGTACTATCGATTCCGTTAGCAATATTTCTCATAGGAAAAATAATGAAAATAACCTATCTGAAGTTTAATTAATTTGATAGTTTTCGTGGGCCTACCTATTTAAAGTAGTTTATAGTTCTGCTACTTAAGGTAAGAGCAAAATTACTTAAATATTAGGAATTCAGAAAGTGCTTCTAATTTAGAAAAATTCTACAATGTAAATAACAAGAGGTGCCATATTTTAATCCCTTTATGTCTTCATATTTGGTAAATTTTTTGTTTATGTATTATTTAACAATTTCCATTTACAACATTTAGGTATAGCCTTTGTGAAGATATAATATTTCCATAGCCAACTACTTTTCATCACAATATAAAAATATGTACAAAATTAAAATGATAAACACCCTGTATTTCCTAAATTTGTAAAAATAACTAGCATAGGCCATAGCCAACTATGATTCCCATTTAAAAAAATATAAGTTTGCTTCATAGCTCCATAACTATAAGATATACTAAGAAACTAATAATATGGCCATTCGATTCTATGTCTGAGAATTGATCTATAGCAGTTTTAACTTTTATTATAACTTATTTAGTTCCGGAGATACACGGGTGGTCGGAAATGTAAAAAAAATGAATATCGCCCTGTAACTCGAAAACAACTAAAATCACAGGATTTCTGAATTGACAGTTGAATTGGTTTTGAAAATTGGGCTCGAGAACGTGGCATTAGATTTTTTCTATCTCCAGTATTTTCTGAGATATCCTACAATCCCATCGAATTTGCCCCACCCCCTACACTATACATGTAATTGTACGTAAAATACAGTAATTTAATTTAATTTTTCCCATATCCATATGACCACTTTCTGCCGCTCAGCTACAGCTACTAATAATTCACATCACAATATAATTAAATTAATATATTTTTTGTATCTGTCTACCTACACATTTCCACTCCGTGCGACGTTGCCAACAAAAGGAGTCTAATAAGTATTTTAAGTATAAAGAGGCGAGTGCAACTGTTGAATATATTTGATCATATCTAGGGTAAAAAGAGTGGCGCACTCTGGTGTGCGATGATATGTACTAGAGTGTATATATGTAGAGATGGAACATCATTTTCGACTCCATACTAAAATCTGCCAAATTGACAGATGGATGGTAAAAATTCATTTAAACCATATATACACGGCAATTCGTTTTCGCCTCCACTTTTTCCATTTCGCCTCCAAAATCGGCGGCGAGTTCTGTCAATGCCTGTATATTTGGAGGCGTATCTATATGTTGTGCATATATATATATATATATATATATATAGAGCACTTCATTAATATGTGTAGAACTCTAATAGGTACATTTAAATTAAAAGTGTCATATCGTATCAAAATGAAATTTAGTATCGTTGTACGTGTCAAAGGCACCTGCATCTCTATTAAAAGTATGTATTAGTAAACAACAAAAGTAGGTAGTTTAAAAGAGTTAAATGTTAAATTGTATTTAATATTTTTCCCGAATTTATTTTCTTTATCATAAAATAAAAATCATATCAACTGATTTTGGAGGAAATTCTTAATGTTTTTTTTTTTGCAAATTTTACGAAAATTTATGAACACGCAAATAAAAATTCATTTAGCACCTAACATTTTCTTAACTCTATTAGGATATTTAGTTTTAGCAGATTTACGAAAACAAGGAGTGATTTAAAGACGATCTGAAAAACTATAAATAACTATATTATAAAAAAGGTACTACCGGATGAAGTCCCGAAATCTATTTTTTTAAATCTTATCACCGAGAAACTGTTGGGAATAACCCCATCATATAACATAGTATTATCTTATACATATGTATATTGTACTGTATTATATCAGTGACTATATATCAGTGACTATATATCAGTGACTAAAAAATAGTCACTGTAAAACGCCATTTTAACCCACTTTTGGTATTATATTACAGTATAATTATCTAGTAATTCTGTATAATGTATAGAAATTTATCCGGCACTTAATGTCTGTTTTACAACTTATAGATGATAATGACTAATGACTTTTAGTTATGCTGAAAAATATTGCGATTAACGATAAATTAAGCCAATTTTTTTTATTGAGAGCACCTGCAAGAAAAGCTACTAGTTAGCACCCCCCCCCCCTAAAACAGCATTATCATGTTCCTGCACTTCGATAAGGATATCTAAATGTGGATTTCACCAGCTTTGAGTAGGATTAAGGCATAAATCCATCGCTTAAAAACGAAAATAGTTTTAAAATGTAGGAGACTCATCTAATTTTAATTGGTATATCTTGCCCACGCAATCATAGCGGACCCTGTAGAAATTCATTAGTAATTTATGCAATCCTAAATTCTTTTTGAATGTATGTTAAGATAAGGTATTTTCTTTTTACATTATCGCATTAAACTTTCTATTACTAGATCTATCTATTATCGTATCAATATCACATAACATTTCAGTGCGAAATAGTGAATACGAATATGTAGTTGATAGGAACGGCGAATAATAAAGAAAACATACGTACTTAATGGTTTATTATATAATAAACAAAAAAAAATATGATTATAATCGCATAACTTCTGTATCAAATAATTACTTATTTAACAAGTACCTATTAAATAAAAATTCATGTACCTATTGTTATCTGATAATGTACCAATTTAATAAATACCGTTGTGATTTTTTAAATTCATGTAATTGATTGTATCTTTTTATTCTATTGTATTGTATTGTATTGTATTGTATTGTATCTGATATTACTATCTTTCCAAATGTGTAACGATATTTCCATATAATTGATATTTCATTCATAATCATAAAACGGTAAATTTTAGTGCCAAAAAAACTATGTTGTCATAGCGAATAATATTACTTAGACAAGTAACTTATTTTGTTTGGAATTTTTTGTATGTATGGTTTGGTCTGTATTTTGGAAATGCACCACCGAGACAGGAAAACAATAATATTGTTACGGAAGCTCACCTACCTTGCTAGTGAATGTCTGTTTTGTTAATTCATTTCTTATTGTTTATAAATTAATATTTGTAAAATCTTTAGGTTGACGTTTCTAATCTAGAATTTTCATTTAAGTCATAGAATCGTTCCATTATGTTCCGGAATCCAAAAAGAAGCTCCCGAATATTCCAGAAGCTTGAAAAATATATAAATACTCGCGATTTCAAGAGGACGGAGAGTTTTTAGTTAAAAGCGTGAGCGCGTTCAACCGAAACGTCAAACTAAGGAATTTGTGTTGACAGTTGTGAAAAATAGTTGAAGTTTGTATCTAGTGACAATAAAGATTTGTGTTGTTTTGTCGAACAAGCTGGTTTAATCTGTTTGGAGGTTAGACAAACGTTACATTTGGTGTCAGAAGTGCGACGTTCCACGACGTGAAACGTTCGAAGATTAAAAAAAAAAAAAAAAGGGATCAAATAGTAAGTGTATGCCAGTTACCAGATCGAAATCGATAAAAATGGATGAGACCTTGACACAATTAATGGAAATGATGAAGGAAATCAAGAATAACCAAGAAGAATTAAAAAGTGAAATGAAGAACAACCAAGAAGAACTGAAGAACAGTCAAGAAGAACTGAAGAACAGTCAAGATGAATTAAAAAACGAAATGAAGAATAACCAAGAAGAACTGAAGAACAGCCAAGAAGAACTAAAGAACAGTTTAGAAGAAAGTAATAAAAAGTTAGAAGAGCTAATGAAAGAAAAATTCAAAGATTTTGAAGAAACTGTAGAAGAAGAAATAAATCAATTGAGGAATAGTATGCAAGACGAAGTCCAAATTGTAAAAGAAAGTGTGAGTACGCTGAGGTGTGAAGTCGAAGAGAGAGTCAACGAAATGCAGAAAGTCAACAGTACGTTGAAGTGTGAAGTCGAAGAGATGCAGAAAGAAGTCAACCGAAAATTCACACAGCTGTCCACGACAGGAGTTATTAAAGTTGAAGGTAATTCTGCATCTTCGAGGGTCAAGCCACCAACATTTGATGGAAAGGTACCATGGAGCACATACTTAAAGCAATTTGAGGCGGCTGCCATGGCAAATAACTGGTCCGAAGGTGAAAAGGCGATATCGTTAACTGTAGCTTTAAGAGGTGAGGCTATGGAAATCTTAAGAACGATGCCTGAGCAGAACAAAACCGATTATGAAATGCTGAAAAGTGCTCTCGAAATGAGGTATGGTGAAGCCCACATGCAACATGTTTACCAGGCTCAATTAAAGGGTAGAAGACAACGATTCGAAGAAAATATTCAGCAATATGAGGCCGATATAGCCCGGATGGTGAAGCTAGCTTACCCCACTGCCCCTGTAGAGTTCCAAGAGCAATTAGCTGTAAGTAGCTTCATAGATGGACTGCGAGACCCTGAAATCAGTCAGGCGTTGAGGTTAGCCAGAAACAAAACCATTTCCGAAGCCTTGGCGCAGGCGTTAGAAATTGAAGCTGCTCAACAAGCATCCAGACGGGGTCAAGGCAGAGCAAGGCTAATTAAATATCAGCCAGCCGACTATCGAAGTAATGACAAAAATGTGGAGGTATTGCTGAAAAATTTTCAAGATTTTTTGAACAATTTCCAAACCGAACGGAATCATACCGACTCTGCTACATTTAGCAGACGTAGACCCATACGATGCTGGAATTGCGGGGAGGAAGGGCATCTCAGGAATCGATGCCCTAAAAACACATCGGAACAGGACCAGGGAAACGCCAACTAGCCAGCTTTGAGGGGCGAAAGCTGGTGAGGTGCTACCAAGCCCCACCAACCATGAAGATCAAGGTTACCCGGCTGCACAACAACGGCAACAGCTTGGTAGTACCAGGGCGAATATGCGGCCGGGAATGCGAAATGGTCCTTGATACTGGCTCAAGTCACACCATAGTAAGGCCAGACATCGTAGCCCATTGTAGAATTCAGAAGCCAGACAGAAACTTCATTTTGGAAACAGCAAATGGGGAAGTCATACCAGTAAAAGGCATCCATGTTGCAAACATCTGTTTAGGAACAAATACATTCCAACAAGACATCCTTGTAGCCGACATCACCGATGACGTCATTCTTGGTCTGAATATCATGACTGAGCAAAATTTTATCCTGGATCTTCCCCAGAGACTACTAAAGACCAAAGGTGAAGAAATTTTAATGCATTATCCTGAAGTGAGAAATCTACCGATTAAAACCGTTAAAGCATTAGAAGACATTATTCTACCCGCGGCATCAGAAGTAACTATTGAGGCAATTTGTAACAGTTCGGTGGCTTTTGAAGAAACAGTAATTGTGGAACCAGAACCGGAGAGCAATCTTTCCAAAAGAGGAATTTTAATAGGAAAAACTCTAACACAAAAGAAGAACAACTCAGTGTTGGTGAGAATGTTAAATCTGAAAGACTACCCACAAAAAGTGAAGAAAGGAGAATCCTTGGGAGTTTGTCAGATAGTCGATGTAGTTTTCAAGAATGTAGAATCATCAACAGCACGCTGTGATCCTCGAATACTGCCTGAAATTCTGCAAAACCTGGTTAACCGATCCACGTCATCATTGCCATCGGATGACGTTCATAAAGTAGAAGAATTATTAAGACAGTACCAAGATGTATTCTCACTAACTGAGAACGATGTAGGAAGAACTGACCTAGTTCAACACCGCATAAATACCAGCGGCACCGCTCCAATTAAGCAAGCCCCACGAAGAATTCCATTGGCCAAACAAGAAGAAGTATCGAAATTGTTGAGCGAGATGCAACAACAGGGAGTCATTGAACCATCACAAAGTCCATGGACCTCTCCAGTAGTTTTGGTGAAGAAGAAAGACGGCTCTACTAGATTTTGTGTTGACTACCGAAGATTAAATGATGTCACCAAGAAGGACAGTTATCCGTTGCCAAGAATAGACGACACTCTGGACACACTATCTGGATCTCAATGGTTTTCTACTTTAGACCTGAAAAGTGGCTACTGGCAAGTCCAAATTCATGCGGACGACAAAGAAAAGACAGCTTTTTCCATTGGGACAGGTTTGTGGCAATTCAACGTTATGCCGTTTGGGCTTTGTAATGCGCCAGCCACGTTTGAAAGACTGATGGAAACAATTCTCCGTGGAATGACGTGGAAAACCTGTCTAGTCTATCTTGACGATGTGATAATACTTGGCAAAAACTTTGAAGATCATTTAAAGAATGTCCAGGAAGTCTTGCAAAAGTTAAGAGAAGCCCAACTGAAGCTAAGTCCCAAGAAATGCATGCTCTTCCAAAAGAAAGTCCGGTATTTAGGACACATTATTTCTACAGATGGAGTCAAGACTGATCCGGAGAAAACTGAAACCATTTGGAAATGGCCAGTGCCGAGAGACAAACATGAATTAAGGAGTTTTCTGGGACTTTGCACATACTATCGGAAGTTTGTGAAAAATTTTGCCGATATCGCCAAACCTCTGCATCGACTTACCGAAAACAGCCAACCATTTATGTGGACGGAACAGTGTCAGGAAGCTTTTCAGAAGCTTAAAGGCGCCCTGTGTTCTCCCCCGATCCTGTCATATCCAATTCCTGGAAAGAAGTTCATCGTAGACACTGACGCCAGCAATACTGGAATTGGAGGGGTACTATCGCAAGTAGAGGAAGGACAAGAGAAAGTGATTGCCTACTTTAGCAAAGTCCTTTCCAAGCAAGAGATGAACTACTGTGTGACTAGGAGAGAGTTACTTGCCATTGTCAAAACAGTGGAGCATTTTCACAAGTATCTCTATGGTCAGCCGTTCATTTTGAGAACCGACCATGCTTCATTGAAGTGGCTCTTGCAATTCAAGAACCCGGAAGGCCAAGTGGCGAGATGGCTTCAACGTTTGCAAGAGTACGACTTCAAAATTGAACACCGAAGAGGACAGAGCCATCGCAACGCTGACGCTTTATCCAGAAGGCCATGCCTTCCTGATTGTAGATATTGCTTGCGACAGGAAGCAAGGGAACAGGACAATTTTCATTGCCGAAGAATTAGCATCCAAGGCCCAGAACATTGGGATAGTGGAAGCCTTGCTAAAGAACAGAGTGAAGATCCAGAGTTTGGCCCAATTTTCCAATGGAAAATAAATAAAATGGATAGACCTGATTGGCAGGATATTTCCAATAAATCTCCATCTCTGAAAAGTTACTGGGCATTATGGGACTCCCTAGTTGTAGAAAATGGCCTACTAAAAAGAGTATGGGAGAGTCCGGACGGCAAAGAAAGAAACTACCAGACTGTATTACCCAGGACAAGAGTTCCAGAAGTTCTCCAAGCGGTTCATAGTGGCGTTGGTGGTGGACATTTTGGAATCAATAAGACTTTGAACAAAGTCAGAGAGCGATTCTACTGGCTTGGGAGTCGTTCCGATGTGGAAGAATGGTGCCGGCGTTGTGAAACCTGCGCCTCTAGTAAGGGACCAATGACTCGAAGTCGCGGACAGATGAAGCAGTACAATGTCGGTGCTCCATTTGAAAGAATAGCTATTGACATAGCTGGCCCATTTCCTCGAAGTGACTCTGGCAATCGTTATATCTTGGTAGCTATGGACTACTTTAGCAAGTGGCCAGAAATATATCCTATACCTAATCAGGAAGCAGTCACCGTAGCAGAGGTCCTATTTGAAAACTGGATATGCCGTTATGGAGTTCCGAGGGAAATCCATTCTGACCAAGGACGGAACTTCGAATCTGAGGTATTTCAGAATGTTTGCCAACTACTAGGTATCTCGAAAACTAGAACAACACCTCTTCATCCACAATCAGATGGAATGGTCGAGAGATTCAATCGAACCATTGAAAATTTCCTGAAAACTGCCGTGAATGAAAAGCAGACCAACTGGGACACCTGCCTTCCTCCATTTCTCTTAGCATATAGAGCGGCAGTTCACGAAACCACTGGTAAAACACCAGCCAGTGTGATTTTTGGCAACGAATTACGTCTACCAATAGACCTCATTGCAAATAGACCAGAACATCAGGAAAATATCAGTGACTATCTCCGCCACCTGAAAGATCGAATAAAGTTGGTACATGAGGAGGTACGAGAAAAGCTGAGAATAGAAAGTGACAGAATGAAGACCCGTTACGACTTACGTGCCAACAGTAGTGGGTTTCATGAAAATGATAAAGTTTGGCTGTACAACCCAAAGAGGACTAAGGGCAAATCACCTAAATTACAGAGATCTTGGGAAGGCCCTTATTCGATTGTGACCAGGTTAAACGATGTCGTGTATAGGATCCAAAGAAATCCTCAATCCAAAATGAAGATTGTTCACATAGATCGACTGACGCCTTATCAAGAACACCATGCGGACAATGGAGTAACCTGATCGAGACGATCAGTTCTGAGAGGGGAGCAGTGTTACGGAAGCTCACCTACCTTGCTAGTGAATGTCTGTTTTGTTAATTCATTTCTTATTGTTTATAAATTAATATTTGTAAAATCTTTAGGTTGACGTTTCTAATCTAGAATTTTCATTTAAGTCATAGAATCGTTCCATTATGTTCCGGAATCCAAAAAGAAGCTCCCGAATATTCCAGAAGCTTGAAAAATATATAAATACTCGCGATTTCAAGAGGACGGAGAGTTTTTAGTTAAAAGCGTGAGCGCGTTCAACCGAAACGTCAAACTAAGGAATTTGTGTTGACAGTTGTGAAAAATAGTTGAAGTTTGTATCTAGTGACAATAAAGATTTGTGTTGTTTTGTCGAACAAGCTGGTTTAATCTGTTTGGAGGTTAGACAAACGTTACAATATGCTAACAAATGTCTAATTGTATCATGACATTTTTTAAAATGTTCCTTAGAAACACTGTCAAAAATGTATTAAATAAAAGCTTGATATAATATCAAATTTTTTACATTTAATTTTTATTAAATCGTAGCTAATTTATTATTAGGTATGACCCGAGGTATGACCATACTCATATATGGAATATACACGATCACCACAGTGCACCAATCATCCCTAACAAGTAGTTTGATTGATTAACCCAACTATATAACCAATATACATGAAGTACATACATGAAGGATGTTCTCAATAACATAATAAGTCTTGTTAATTTATTACATGTTAACTTTTATTATATTTTCAACAATATACCGGGCGAGGCAAATTCGATTAGATTGCAAGGTATCCCTATTGCAAAGCAACTAAAACTTACTTGTCAGAGATAGAAATAAAAGCACATAAAAAGTTGCATTGTCATAAGCCCAAGGTAAAGAGAATAAACTATTATATTTGACTTAGGCATACATAAAATAAGTACATAATTTTATGGGAATTGCGTGGTATTTTCGACTAGGAATCTCCTATATTTAAATTATTCAACATTTGGACCTCGGTCGATATACAATCCAGTTATAAGGACTATTATTACATATTATTTTATAATATCACCTTCAAACTTAGATTATCGATTGCTCGATTGAGAAAGTGATGATAATTAGATGAGTAGCCACTTTTATTTTCATAAAATCAGCTTTGTTCAAGTTCGATTGTTGTATAGGTTGTTTTAATATATCTCGGAAATAAATACTTACATTCATTTATTAATTGTTTACCAATTAAAAAATGGTTTTGGTGCTTATACATACTATCAAGACTTGTAAATTCCGATCTCCCGCCTTTTAAATATAAACACAAAATGATAGAGGTAATAGAGTGACTCAAATCTAGGTAAAAAATTACATTCTTATGACTTGTGCTTTATTTAGGGTTCTATTAAACTGAGTAGTGCAAATATATGCTATTAATGCTAATTTCACTAAGTTTATTGATTTGGTCACTCACTCACTGATGATCATCCAAACATTTAGGATACAGTCCTACAAAGCTGGAATTTGGATGCAGGCTGGATTTAGTACAAGTAACGATAAAATAAAAACAATCTATGCCTTTTCCCCTCCAATCTTATAAAGTAGGAGGCGCAGATTTCTATTTAAAAAAGTAAAAAAAGTTCCAGAGACAGATTTGGTATTTGATATATTGTCATGCTGACTTGGTTTAGTATTTAAACAACAATGTCCAAAAAAGAAGAAAAAATCATCCTACAAAAAAATTTAAATCTCTCCAAAGATATTCTGTAAAAATAAGTGCAAATCTCGTAATCGCGTCTCAATGAAAAGTAATGAGATCTAATAGAGCCAAGTCCAATTAACTGTAAGTATTCATAGCTTTTCCAGCTAAAAAGGGTTTCTCTCAGTACCAGTACAGTATCATCATGTGGATAGGTCATCTTATTTTCATTGTGTATCTATGCCGGGAATTACTTATTTCCTCCATATTTGTATTTCAATTGTATGTCATGTTTTATTTTATAAAATAAAAACTATTCTATTCTAGTCCATAGTGAAGGACCTGATGTTGACCAGATGCTCTGGAGGAGGTCTATGCCCAGAAGTGGAATGAGAAAGTCTGATGTTAATGATACGATATCAATTATTAGAAAGCTGTTATAGGTGACATTAGTTTATTTGTTATTTACTAGTGTTGCAACGGTTACGGTTAATTCGCGGTTTTTGAAATTATACGGTTAACCACAACCGTGAATTTGGTAGTCTGTAGTTGAGAACCTACAAGTCTGAAGAAATCTTCGCGCGTTATTTAATATTTTTCAACATTTTAGGTTCACATTTAGGTTCCTACTGCATTCAGTTTTGAGTTTTAGTTTTAAAATATTACATATGTTTTTGTTTTGTTTTATACTTTTATTAGAATTTCGGTTTTACATAATTTATTACCTATTTAATGTTTACTGAACGTGTGTATTTATTTTATTTTGAAGAATAAACCTCATTGACACTTTATTTTTCGTTATTCTTCATTTCTTTTTGAATAACCGTAGCCGTATTCGTAACCGTAGGGATAACCGTAACCTTAACCGTAAAAGTCGCAACCGTTGCATTACTATTATTTACCTGATGTCATCGAAATATACCTTTCCCTCGTAGTTTTTCAGGATGCGCATCGGTGTTGATGAATGGCCGTTGATGGCACTTGTGGACAATATACAAACTGTGTCCCCCGAAAGTTTCGTAACACATTCACCAACCGAGACGGGTGTTCAGTTAACGCACGGTCTTGTTATTTAGTACCATTTCTACGAATGCGGAATTATTAAGCTGCCACATATTTTGAGTAACCTCATCATGTTGAAACACTTCACCCCAAAAGGATAGGAAACCTAAGTAATCCATGAGGTTGGTTGGTGGAAGTAGAAGATCCCTAAGTACCAGAAAGTGTTTTTTTTACCGAACGCGAAGCGTGAATGATATCAATAACGGCCAGGTCATCTATAACCTCTTTCTAATAATTAAAATCATTAACATAAGCCTTTCTCATTTCACTACTGGGCATAAACCTCCCCCAGGTCACGCACCAACATCAGGTTTTTCACTATCCACATCGATGATATTCTATTGGTAGGTACTGAGAGAAACCCTTTTTTGCTGGAAGTTCTGAATGCTGACAGTTAATTGGACTTGGCTCTATTAGATCTCATCGATTTCAATCATGAGACTTGGCCTTATTTTTACAGGAGTTTGTCTTGGTGAGATTCCCATTGCTTTATTAATAACGCCATGCCAACATAAACTCAGCGTTAGTTAAACTGAGAGTTTGTTATAATGTTACTGTCATTTGTGTGTTAGAAATACTGTTGTATTATTTTTTGAGTAGAAAACTTTAGGTACGTGCAAAGCGAAATTTAATGTGGGAGTGTTCATTACTAATAATACACCCACGTTAGTACTGATAATTAGTTATAACTTGCAGTAAGGTGCTTTACGACAAAATAAAATCATCCAATGTATAATTGTGTCCGCCATATTATATTACCGTATTATTTTATTAAAAAAGATAAAAGGTATTTTAGGTAACCCGAGATTTCAGTATGTGACTAATGTTAAATCTTATAATTTTATTGTATTACACAATACAAATTCCTTTGGACATCCATTTTTAGTTAGCCATTCTGAGTAGGGTATTATGTGATCTCTTCTTCCAACTTTTTTCGCGTAAATCATACATGAGTACATGAGTTTTGAAGATTTGAATTTTGTAAGAGTCAGCAGCTGAGACACATGGCCCATGAACTACATCACAGTTAGTAGTCAAATAAGGATAAAATTAATGATTCGGACAATTCCAATTTAACTCTGGTAGGTTCTTAACCTACCAGACATTTTTAAATTTATTCTGTCACCAACCAACTCAATGGTGATATTAGATTAGTGTTCTTTTTGCTCTAGCATCGATAATCCAAATGCAAAAAAATGTCTTTCAAATTAGTTAAAAATTCAAAAACCGTATCGAAAATATTTAAGTACCTACCATTTTATTGGAATTAAGCTTTCTTTAACTTTCTTCCATTTCACCGAATTTGTATCTCTTACCATTTTCGAGATCCACGCAATGACCCTCCTTATCTTTGACACAGTGTATATTAAAAGTAAATTAGTCAAACAGGATTTTACTGCAAACATTTCAAAAAATTACAAATGATTGTCCACTTATCAAGTAAGTCAAGTTCCTATCCACTCGAATTGTTCTTTAGATGAAAATATTAAGCTTAATTTTTTTAATTGTATTTAATTTAAAAATACTTGCAAATATTATTTGTATTAAAATAATTAATTTTTGTGAACAGTAGTGCATTACCTTTTGGGGTACACTTTAAAAAGTTGCCTTGATACTAAGTACCATTTATTAAATATAATCATACTACCAAATATTGCTATATATTTATAAAATTGGTTTTGAATAGGTCCGTTTTTCAGTGTTTTATTATTTTACAAGTATCATCACAAAAGAATTCATGGTAAATGAAAAATAATACTTATTTAATTTTTGGGGAAAGTAATAGGAATTATTTTTATAAAAAAATGTGGCAAATCCATAATTCTATTAATTAATATATACTACAGACTGTCTGTGAGAATTATATTATTGTGTGTGTAAAATACCACAAATACGATAAACCGATGATATGTATTTTATCAGATAAATACGTAAACATATTTTGATTTTTTAATAAGTATCAATTAACGATTTTTTAATAAGTATCAATTATAGATATGTCCTTGATATATTTTTTCTATTTTTAGTCAGCCCTGTAAGTCCGTATGGGTACGTTATTAAAAGCCTAGTGTTGACCTAAAAATACTTTTAATATCATACTTACAATATGTGATCCACAAGACAAAAATTCCTATTCAGAAAGGCACTATAGCTCTACCTACAGTTTGTAACTTTTATAACTAAAAAGCTTCGTTAGAACATCCATATATTGAAACAAGAATTGTTATACATAATCACTTTTATGAATAATTAATTACACGACCATGTTATACATGTGTTTATATTTAAGTAAATGAAAATGATCGTATGACTACATATTTCACTCTCCAGATGTTTGATATCTCTTGTAATAATAATGACCAGCATAAACGAAGACCATTTTAGA
The DNA here is from genome assembly GCA_963924545.1 of Pogonocherus hispidulus. Lineage (NCBI taxonomy): Eukaryota > Metazoa > Arthropoda > Insecta > Coleoptera > Cerambycidae > Pogonocherus > Pogonocherus hispidulus. Next base: position 21,575,799 of record OZ004696.1, read on the forward strand.
TAATAACTAATTTTATACATACCTGATAATTAAAATGCAATTATTATTTTATAAGTAAATTGTCACCTCACACTATGATAAACTTTATTACGTTAATACGTTTTTTACTTTTAAATTATATTAGATATATTAAGTGTCAATATCGGTAAGGATAGTTTCCTGGTTGAAGACAACTGAGAGCGGTATGCTTAACGATTATGATGTATATAACAGTTTGTTTTTTGTAGGATAAAACAGTATTTCAGAAAAATATTAGGAAGTTTTAATTCTCATTTTGAGAGCCATTGATATGACCTCCAATATTTTAGTAAGTCATTAAAATAGCATATTTAATTTACCATAAAATTAACCAATCTTTATAAATTATTATTTTTCTGACGTTATTGTACCATCGTTGTAGAACGGTAAGTGAGATATACTGTCATGGAAACAAGTATCGTAACTCCTTCAATTATTTAATAACGGGGGCGTTACAATTATATTGGAACGATATTCCATTTGTTCCAAAAACTATTCTGACGAAGTTTCGTCGGGCGCGAGTCTGATCATGATGACCTCGTCCTCGTATTTCCTGCACAGCAAACTTCATTGTAGATAGAGTATTTGTGCTTTAGTGCTAGAGTACTTTATTTTCTATAAAGTTTGATTCCGCGCAATTTTGATTTCTCTAATGAAATGATTGTAGGCTTCAGGTGTTGAAGACGTATAATTTACAGACAAAGATGTATGCATTCCATCAACTCTTAATTTGATTTGAAAGGTCTCGAAAGGTCTTGAAAAATTATATAGGTACCTACATACATCACTTCTAGTTGTGAAGTTGTCGAAGTTTCAATATACTGTACCCAACCGCATATAGTTTGTAGCGTACTGTAAATGATCAAGGGGCCTATAACATAAAACTTACAGTTGTAACAGGTGCACAACTTGTTAAAAAATTCTCATGTAGTTACAAGTCTTACTTATATCTGTAACCAATAATAAATGAATGACATAACGAAGAAAAATCGTACAAGTCAAATCACAAATCTACAAGACTTATACAATACACAATTCATTTTTGTGGGCATAGTTTGCGGGTCAGGATTTATTAAATTTACTGCTTTGTTGTTGTTGTCATTGCGCAAATGTGCAGAATGTTGTTGAAACAAGTAGTTCGATTCAGTTTTTCTTTATATAAATTAAGAAAACTGCTATTAGTTCTGTAACAGGCTGCCAGATGTACCATATACAGGCTTCACGAAACTTACTTAGTTATTCATTTATCCCGAAAGGGAGTCTAAATTTTACTACTGACTGAATCAATTCCTCTGTCGCTGGGTTCGAGATAGGCTGTGATTGACGTATAAAAAAGGTTACTTACCGTGGGTTATCTTAGCCTGAACATCGATGTATGTACGTATTCCTAAGACACTCTTTATATGCTAACACTGAGAGGGTAGTTAGGCGGATTTACATGAAAACACGGCACTTTTAGGCAAGGGTTTTTAATAACAAATAAATAGAATTTAAAAACGTGAACAAAAGAGAAATGCAAAATACTAAATTACTATTTGATCTATGGAAATAAATACAACACTAATGAACCCTAAACTGAATGACTATATAAAACAACTAACGGCATCTATTTCGAGCCCGAGAAACGTACTTTACTCTACCTTGGTGGTTTGCCCTCATACTATGGGGGGAAGCCCCAAATAAATACAAACAACCCCTTCTGAAGTCGTACCATTGGAGACTAACTTTTCTTCAGTCGAAACTCTAATAAAGTTTCTTTGCTATAAAATATACGAATCCTATTGATTGTTCAAGTACGTTTCTCCTCTCTGTCTAGTACCGCGAACCATGACCTGTTTCTGCACGCTGTCTAATCAAAATAGTACTTACTAGCTAATAACCTAAAACTCTTAGATATTATCCTCGTCCCAAAGTGGGGGCTTACTTTACTGATATTATTCCTGGAAAAACTCCCCGAAAAAAAACCAGGTTGACCTGTGCTTTTACAATATTCTGAACATATGTACAAAGATCTTATTTCAGAGAACCTCTAAGTACCACCATAATTCATTATAATCTGGACTTATTTAGTAAGGCCCATTTGGCACTTTGTCTACTAAACACTGTTCCGTCTCCAGGGATGCACGGATCTAGACATCCATAAAATGTTCCAATAAATCTGTTAACCCAGAACAATTCTCAATACTATTTATGACCCAAAATGACATCTTTGCTAAAGAACCAGAAATGGTTCTACGAACTCTTATCTATTTGAGCGGAATGTTACTTTATAAAGATATTTAATTTACAGACAAGTGACAGTTGACGTTCACCATGTGGGCTTTTGTTACAGTTCACCCTGTACATATATGTGATGATCATTTTAAATTCTAAAATAATTAACAGCTACTGTAATCTAGGCTGATCTCCAAAAGGAGGTGGAACTTCGTCTTCAGGATCTAGTGCATTGTTCATTGGAATTTAAACATCTTCTAGTGGCATAGGTATTCATGGAATGAAGATAATTGAATATTGGCAGATTGCACAAAGTAGTGCAACATTTAAAAATATTTCCTGTAAAGATCGGATTAACTCGCAAGTGATTCAAACAAAGAAACTTTTTTTTAGTATTCCAAATGGGTTATCTATAATTCGTCTGCAGCGTTTACGAGCTCTATTAGAAGCTTTTTGAGCCGGATTTCAGGGATCTTCATATCTTGGTTTCAATCACTCCTTTAAAGGGTATGCTGAATCACCTAAAATTATTGCATTTAGGATCAAGTCTCCAGCAGTTCTCCATTCTTTCGAAACAATTTCGAAGCACTATTGCATTTTGTACGCTTCCGAGCCAATTAGCACTTACATAAGATTTCATATCTGCCCCACAAACTGCGATACAGTTGATCGAGGGTTTTCCGTATCGATCTACATAAGCCCATGTTCCATTCAACAGTGGAAGCATCTATTTTTATAAGTGTTCCCTATTCAAGTCCGCCACTTCAGGAATACCTGCCATTTGATGATATTACTGCAGTATATTGAATGTGTCAACAGGCCATGATAGTATTTCATTAAATTTAATAAGGTTGACAGCGCAGCGTTTATAAAATCATGAACGTAGCATCTACAAACCATTATTCTCGGAACTCCATGCATATCGGAATTGTTTCATCCGTTTCCCAGCCAATACAGAGCAATTAACATTTTCTATGAAGGTAACAATCCATATCAACGATTGGTAATATTTTCTAGCGTTGGAGAAAGGTCTTGTGAATATTTCTGAATTGTACTCTATTCAATCTAAACCTCTATAATATCGTTATCAGAGAGGAAAGCAAAGTTAGTTCTTTCTCCAAAACGATCATCTCCTTGTACAACATCATCTTCATTGGAATTGTGTGAATTTGGCTACATATTATTAGCCAGCACATATCCATAGAAGGAAAGGTTTCTTAATACTGACGCTATGTAGACATTCTTTCCATGATTTCCTAAACACAAACTTACAAGTTGTGACAATTGTTACACTTGTATGCCCGTATTACTTATAGGACTCAGGGTAGCCGAGCAAGTTAACTGGGTTGTATATACGATTGTTTAGTGAAAATGGCAATGAGGTCTGCACATAGGACATGTTTCGTTATGCACTATAGAGCATACCTAATTTAACTAATTGAAACTGGCAAGTTAATCACCGTGAGCGTAGTACTCGTGATCTTCCAGTCATTCCAGTATGCCGGCATTTAACTACACATTATGTAGACTCGGGCATAATTTAAATTTAGATGTCTTCAACCTGAGTAGACTTCTAGGCAGAACAGTTGCCTGATCGAATTAGCTCGATATAGGATATGAGTAACCTTTCCCTCAACTGTCTCAGAAGTTATTATACATATGATCAATACTTGCATCATATCAATTGCACAATAGAGACGTAAGGGGTGAGTTCTTCTTCACAAAAGTATATCGGCGAAACTTTCTGCAACATTTGTATTATCATAGCAAAATACGCTGACCAACATTGATTAATAAACGAGTAGAAACTTTGCAGGATAAATGAGAGCATGTATATTTATAGAAAACTTTATAGCTGATCCTACTAAACTGGTGTCAAAATCCAGCTCTAATGGCTGCAGATTTGTGAGCCTTCATGGTAGCCTTCTACATAATTCCTATCAATATCATTAAATACAGTGTTTTCTAGGCACGTGCATGGTATTTGGTTATCTGCACTGTACACAGACGAGCAAAAAATTTTGTTTTTAATAAAATTCCAACATTATCTATCTAGAGATGGAGAAAACCAACACTAAGGGAAATGTGTTAAAATTGAATAACTAAGTTATCTATTTTTCCTATCTCAAGTATGTACATGTTTTAAGTAATTGAAAATGAAAATATACCTATGTCATGAGCTTTCATTCTAGTAAATATGTAAGTTTACACTGAGTTTAGAGATGATCCATTTAAAAAGAATCATTTATTTCAATGTGTTTACGGTAGCTGATAGGAAAAAAACCAGATATCGCAATCATGCTCACAGGTATTACATCAACTAGCACTTCAAAATATTTAAATGGGTTATAGATAACGAAATCTACAGGGTGAGTTTTTAGTAGAGTTCTTAACTTCTCAGTTCTTTAGGAGAAGTTATTTGTATATCTTTTAGAGTTATTCAGAAATATTGGTGAGTAGGTATACAGAATGGTCGGAGTATGCCTGTGACTCCACCTTTCCTACTTTAAATAGCATATCTTTTTCTTATAAGAGGTATCCTAAATTGTTTTTTGTTATATAGCCAAAAACATCTCCAAAATTGATCTAAATGATATCAAATTAGAAGCTTCGGTCAAATATGCTTATCGAAATTTTGTATACAACAAAGTGCCTCTGTTTTTCTAGTAAGAAAAACAGTTAATGAAAATTGATTTCAATTGTTTAAGATGGTTGGTTCCAGTCAGAATAATTCCTAAATAGCAATGCAAATATTGCAAAAAGTTACAACCTATGAGTATATACCTAAGTATGAAAAAGAGTTTCGTTTTTCATAATTCAAAGTATACTAGTTGTTCCATTTGATCGAAAAAAGTGTTTGTAGTTTGAAATATTTAAAATGTGAAGTCATGAATTAGTGGTACCTTTATATTTATTTTTAATACGAAAAAAATTATTTTCCCCACATATCGGAAAACATTTGTAAATCTTCTATATGAAACAAGTAATATTATTTACAAACCTTCGCTTCTGTTAAGATTTTTATAAAATGTCAAATATTTCCAAAAGAGCCGTGTAGGTATAAGGAAGTCATCCATGCTTATGTATAAGGTATATCCTTTCCAACTTAAAATTTTGTTCTTTATCCGAAAATTGAAAAGTAGGCAGAATATTCAATTTGTAATAAGAGAGATAGTTGCGGCACTATAATTTATCAATATTTTAATCTGTAAATCACAAAATATACTGCTGCTAAATAATTTTTTCTCGCAAAAAATCATAACGAACAAAGGAATTATAAAAGAAATATGCATTAAAAACTAACGTTGTTCAAGGGTTAGTTTTAGGTGAAATACCTCTGAACAAAAGTTCACATAAACATACCTATAGCTAGTAATATAGTCAAAGCCTATAGTAACAATTTATTCACAGGTTTTTAAATTTAAAAGCCCACTAATACAGACTCATTACAAGCTCAAACGAAAGTTTTAATGTGTATGAATTTGATAAAAAATCGCTGTTTTCAATGTAAATGAAAACGAACCAATTAAACGAATCAATTCTAGTAAATATGTAAGTTTATACTGAGTTTAGAGATGATCCATTTAAAAAGAATCATTTATTTCAATTTATAGTATATTTCAATGTATAGAAAGAATTATTTAACTTTTTATAATAATACTTCAAAATTAATAAATAAACTGTAAATAAAAGATACTGCACTTGTATTGACGCACCCTATACATATAATCACGGTAACAAAAAAATTAATAATGATAATATAAAAGTTTGTATTTGAATTTTGTTTGCACTTGTATTGACGCACCATATATATTTAATCACAGTAACAAAAAAATTAATAATGATAATATAAAAGTTTGCAATTTAGTTATCAAAAACTACTTGACTAAAAAGTTATACATTTCAGTTATGTATGTTATTTAATCTAGGATTTTCATTTTCAACAATAATAATCCCTAGAAGCAATCTTTTAAAATATGACTAATATATGCCTACAGCTGTAACAATACACTGTTTTTTTTGTTATCATGCAGATAACAGTGATGATATGCAGGATCCTAATTTTAAACACGTGTCGAATATTAAACATAAAACTTATTTCATATTTACTTTATTTTCCTTGATCTCTCGATTCAATTCCCAATAATAAACTTTAAAAAAATCGTTGAAATAATACATTTGAATGTTAAAACCCTAATAGGCGCTGTTGAATGCAAAAAAAAAATAAAGGGAATACCTGAAATCTGCCAAACATTGTAATAGAATGAATGAATTAATGGATGGATTATTGGGTTGTCAACCAACAAAACTGATTATTTCACCAGAAAGATTAATTTAATTAAGATGATATATAAGTTTCGCGTTTTGCTGTATTAAATTCGATGTGACGAAAATTTTATACTACTACTTTTGACTATTTATTTTGAATAAAGGTTTTTTCAACGATAGTATTATAAACTATAAATAGCAATAATTTTAAGTCAGAACGGCCACAGATTGTTGCAATAAGTGGTATTTCAAGAGACAAATATGTAGTAGATTTAATAAGAATCGTAAGTGAAATAATGAATCATTTCATAAATACACCTTGAAAGGGGTTGGAACCTTTGGTGTGAAGACAACACTGACGTATAGTCTTCCCCATAACACCAACACACTATACTGCACTCGACGCGCGTGTCGGCAACCAAGTTGACGTCATCTGGAGATAATTAAAACGAATTGTATCCTATTTATACCTAAAACTATTTCTACGGTTCAGTGAACCGTCGCGACAGCTCAGTGAACCATCGCGACTGATCAGTGAACCGCCGCGACGGCTCAGTGAACCGTGATTTACTAACCAATAAAGCGGGGTATATGGGATTGGCCCTCTGTCACCATTCATGCTATTTTTACATTTAGTAATTTCCAAACTCTCAATTTGTTACCTTCCTAATTAATTTTAAATTGCGACTATATATTTTATGGTTGTTCTCAAACGCATGTTGGGTGACACTAGAATTATCTGTTCTACCATATTTGAGATGAGTCATATGTTTCTTGAATCTAGTTTGAATTGACCTTCTAGTTTGTCCAACATACGTTTGATCGCAGTCTTTTCAACTAATTTCGTAAATCCCCGACTTTTCCTTAGTTTCTATTTTATCTTTTGGATTGCCTAAAAGTTGCTGTAGTTTATTTCCCGAATAAACCATTGACATACCTATATCTTTAAAAACCTTACCCAAACCACGGGTGTTACCTTACCTAAACTATTTCTACGGTTCAGTGAACAGTAGCGACAGCTCAGTGAACCATCGCGATTGATCAGTGAACCACCGTGACGGATCAGTAGTAAATCACGGGTAACTGATCCGTCGCGAAGGTTCACTGATCAGTCGCAATGGTTCACTGAGCTGTCGCGACGGTTCATTGAATCGTAGAATTAGTTTAGGTATAAATAGGATACAATGTTAACGTAGGTTTAGTTTCAACCATCTCCAGATGACTGCAGTATAGTGTTTTGGTGTTGTGTGGAAATGAGTTCTAACCCCTTTCAAGTTTGGCTTAAGTAAATTCTGTCTAAATTATTTCCCCAAGTTATTTAAAATATCTGATCAGATGAACTTATTGCAAAAAATTCACACATTAAGACTTAGAAGTATTACTTTGTTTTCAACTGTATCAGAAAGTAAAAAATAATTTAAACCAAAACGTGTTTACAGAAAAAAATGGCTTACTACAGTGATGCTATAAGCTATAACCATTGGCTAAATTAAGAACTAATAACCTTATCGATGCTGTAACAGTAGTTTTTCTTCTGTAGACAGATGTCGGATAAAGTTCCTCAAGATTTCATATTGGGACTGCTTTTATTTATCATCTACATTGCAGATATCCTAGTATCAAACATAGTTCTGTGAAAGCATACGCATATGAAACACAAATTTATGATCAGTTGAAATATAGAGATTACCTTCGTAATTTGACCGAAATCCGTTTAGAAATGATAAAAAAAATCTCAAGGATATAATTTCAAACTCAGTTGATCCTAAGAATCAGTTATGCCAAAGTTTACAGAATTATTCTGTAAACTTTGGTTACGCTTTTTGAGAAGAAAAGAATGTACCTACGCCTTTGTAAACTGGAGTTAAAAAAATAAACATTGTAGTACCGCAATACCGTTTGATAATTACTGCAAAAAGCTTGGGGCCAGTTACCGAACACGATCTTTTCAAAGGCCACGTAAAAAGATTATTATAAAATGTCGTTTACCTAAATCACCTAAATTAATTTGATCTAATAGCCATATACTTGAATTGTATGTTGATGACACTTGGATGAGTAAAAAACGAATCTTTACGAATCAGTTATGTCTTCAAACTAGGTATATGTATGTATAAATCATTGTGACCTCATAAGTCTTGTGATTTGTTCCACTACACTAACAGCTAATAGTATGTTCAAAGTTCAAAACTCTTGTCATGATAACCTCTAGCCGAAGTAGTGTTAACTGCTTAGGTATGGATAATTGTAAATTGCACTACCGGGTGTGTTTCTAATTAAAGTATAATGACCATTCCTAGTCTGCTATTTGTTTTCTATTGGTAACTCAAATGTTAAATGTCATTTAAAAAACCGGTGATATAGGTAGGTACTATTTTGTAAATAAAAAATTGTGGTTTGTTCCTATTTAACTTTTTCGCTCATGTCAATAGTATTCGAGTTATTAGTTTGTGTGATGTTATCCACACAATTCCAACCACAGATGCTGACATAGGGTAAGTTTAATTCGAGACAGATGTTCAAACCACAAAAAAATAATAAGAACCTTTCTCATTCACAGTTCACAGTTTTCACCTATTTTGTGGTTTTCACGCATGTAACGACGACCACAATACTGTGCGTTTCACGAAGTTGTATCCCGGATTGGAATGTTAGTATATATCTCCAACGTATGGAGCGTCGTCATGTTATTAGTTAAATTCAATCCATTGGCACATCTCGGTTACGGACCGCTACAAATTGAGGTGGTGTGATTTAAGCGCGCGTGCCAGTCTCCCACAGGATTTGCCAGCGAATCCTGACAACCCGAACATTCCAATCCGGGATACAACTTCGTGAAACGCACAGTACACGGGCCGCTGCAAATATAATAATTAGATTTATTGATGCAATGCAAAATGCAAAACGCACAATTTTCTTATTTTTCCGACCAAGCGCAAGAAATTCACATGTGTTTGAAATTGAAGAGTTCTTCGTCAAAATCACTTTATTTGCGTGTTATAATAATTAATTTTTCATTAAAAGGTTGATAGGTATGCTAACAGCAGTTTGTAATAAAAAGTTATTAAAGATAAGTAATATAATTAGTCTTTCTTGTCTGTTTGCTGATGGAGTATCGTTCTACATATGAAGTACATCCAAATAATGATAAATATCTCGTACAGGGTTTGATGTGGGTTTATAAAATATACGAGGATACAGACTCCATTACAAGAAAAATAGGTACTTAGTAAGTGGTTTTTCTTGCCCGTTGATGGATTTAAAAAATAATAAATATATTTATCACAAGTATAATACATGTAAATAATATCTCGTAAATCTCTCTCGTTATCTCTTAATGGGGTTGATGTGCATTTAAAAAATATAGGAGGATGAAGAGTCCCTTAGAAGATAAAGTAATGGGTAGTAAATAGTTTTTCTTGTCTGGCCGTCGAAAGAGTGGAAAAATAATAAAGTATACATGCGTAATACATAGCGTAATACATGTAAATAATAATCAGTATCTTGCAAAGGGCTCGATGTGTGTTTATAAAATATAGGGGGATGAAGAGTCCCTTTGAAGAGAGAATCGGTAGTAAATCGTTTTTCTTGTATGCCCGTCGAAAGGGTTGAAAAATAATAAAATATGTCTATCCACACGCGTTACAAGTTCTTACGCGATATAACCAGCTTCAGTTTGAGCTACAATAATATAGAGGTCTGTTTTTCGGCTGACTCACTTTAGAAAAGATATATGAATATAGGAATAAAAAGGAAAATCATTGATTGATGGTTATTCTGTCTCAAAGATAACCCAGTCGCAGGAAAGAAGACTCCGGTGGGCTTGATCGGCGCCAGACACAAATCAATCGTTTTGAGATCCATACGAGGATCCGTATTTATGTTCGTGTATATATATACCTACTTTCCAGATTTTTATTTACATATTCCATGATGGATTTCAGTACTTCAGTCCACCATGAAGAATATTCAGAATATTGATTCTGGGTTAAATAATTTCAGCACTGTTAACTTTACATAGGTATCTACTCTAAACCATCCGTCCCGATTTAGGCGGGACAGTCCCGATTTAGGCGGGACAGTCCCGATTTAACAAGCGTCCCGCTTTTGTCCCACTTTCATCTTTTCCTAAAAAAATATAACTCTTTGCAATAGTTGTTTACCGTTTACGTTTACCTATTTCATTTCAATCATAATTACGCCTTAATTTCGCAATTCCGTTACGTTGTGTCTCCATTGAGTAGCTCACTTTGCAAACTGACTTATGGTTATGTATGGAATTTAATAGCGTAAAAATGGGATTTACCGCGTTGTAGTCACTGGTAATATGTAACGCGTCTTGCATAATATGCATATGCATAAGCATACGTAATCCCATGTTTGATTGACTGACATAGTCGTCCAAATATTACCGGGGTGTTTATGTGAAAGATGCATAGGATTGCACAATATTATGTATTAGGTTATTAACAAATGGTTATCGGCTCTTCTGTTTAATTTAATCTGTTGCAGGAAATGCTCACATTCCCATTCTGTATCTAGTAACATTTTTAGGTTCGAAAAAAGCTTCATGCTTTGATAACCCGAGGAACAGGATGACCGACTGGTCAACTTAATTGGCACCCTCGACCTTGAGTGATTTGACTCATTAATGATTCACAATCACAATGCTATGCTTTTATTTTTGTTATATTGCAATGTTTTTTAAAATAAAATATTTATTATAGTACCTATTTAAACTCTTTTTAAGTATTCTATTTTTAAAATACAGTTTTGAAGATGGTTCATCTTTACACAAATCATACATATTATTGCATAAGATTATGCAGTCTTACATGGTATATTATAATAATAGTTGTAATAACAATAACCGCATTGTTCGCAACCATGCTGCAAAGTTAAAAATAATAGTCACTTTTGTTTGTTTTTTAAATACGATTCCAAGAACGAAATTAATGGCAATTTAAGTCAATAGAGATGTTCAAATATTAAAACGATAAGCTCCAACCTTGAAATGATGACGATGACGTCATTGATGGGTTGTAACTGTATTATTATACATTTCTAGATAGGAATGACAACGAATTTTCATTATATATTTTGAAGAAACTAATCCAAGTTGAAAGATTTTTAGAGTTTTCATTCACGATTAAACCGGATGTCGTCATAAACTTTATTATTTTAAATATAGTAGCCTGTATACTCTCATTCTTCGAACTCCTGCAGCGAAATTCCGTTTTACATCGATCGAGTTACAACTCTGAAATCTTTTTTTTTTTTTTTTTTGTCTAATAGAAACTATTGTGATTCAAATATATGTATAATATTAATAAACGTATTAGAACTATTAGATACAATATGTTGCCAATTTTTCGTGAGAGAATATAGGGAAGCTGCTGCAGAACGACGGGACATTTTGGTTTAATTCGCAGATTATTAGAACTTGAAACAAGAAAGTGCTTTATTCTAATTTTCCCAGAAATTTATTCATAGAATTATTTAGACTAAACAAAAAGTATTTTTTAAATACATCATACAATTTGTATCTGTTCTTATTTCGGGTGAGTGACATATATTCAATAATGAATATACCTATACAGGGTGAGTAAATAATTTATTGTGGTATCTTTTTGTTAAGAAGAAAAGTTCATTGAACATAGGACGTAGAATGCTGCGTTTGCGAGATAAAGGGCTTTGAAAATACAATTTTTTTAAGAATTTTCCTTAATTCTAAAACGTCAATAGATACTTTATATTAACCTGTAATGTGGCACGAATAATACATCAGATATGGTGAATAAAAGAAAGATAAAATTAATTCATGAATGAAATTAATCTCAATTTTTTGATACAATAACGGTTTTCGAGTAGATTTAAAGAAAGCTTATTTTATGCCTACTAAATAACTGGAATAAGTAACACATAAGAAAGCTAATAATAACAATACTTTGAAATTTCAAATAAGCATATAGTACTTACCTCAAATAGGGTTTTCGTGACCAGCCCATATTTTATTTTTTGAAAATGGGGTTTTTTAAACATTTACTCAGTACTTTTTTTATTTACTCGAAAACCTAAAGGTATACCTACTACTGTCAGAATATTAGAACACTAAAAATTCTCATCAAAAATATGACTTCATTTTTGCATATGATGTAATATGATGCAGCTTATTTTAAATAAAGAGAAGTAATGTTTGTAGTAACAAGTCAAATGTTCTTTATAAAATATTAAAAACTAACAATAAGGACCCTTCTTTCAACAGAAGTTGCGTACTATTCTTCTTTTAAAAATTCCCATACAAAAACACCAATTGGAGTGACATCAGGCAATTATTGTGGAGGTCACGCAACTAGGCCCTCACGGCGACCAATCGATCTATCTGGAAAGTAGTTCAGCCAATTCCTTACCTCAAAAAATGCACCGGGCAATTGTCAAGTTGAAACCAAGTTATTCTTAGGTTTAATGGATTTTTTTCCCATATATTATACAGGGTGTCCACCTAGTGCGCGTAAGTTCAATATCTGGGTTAATAAAAGAGATAACTTAATTTTTTTTTCTACAGGGTTGTCTAATATCCCGAGCTGCACAAAATGAAAATATATTTATATATTCAGGGTGTTCAGTTTTTCCTGGACAGGTACCAACTTCGTTTTTCTAAATGGAAATATATATTTTTTATTGCTTTTTCGAACTAAACCCTTGATTTTAGTAGGACTTTCATCAGCCTTCCCTATACCTAACTTAAACTGTTTTTGAAATATTGACGGGTGAATATTGACATTTTTGCAACTTTGGCACCCTGTAAAATCTAAACGGTTTGAGATCAAGCAAAACGGTTTGCACATTCCTATCTTAACTTTTCATAAGCTATCGTTTGGTACTAATTTCAGAATTATCCAAAAATTTAAAATTTTCTGAAAATTTTGAAAATTTTTAATTCCTGGATAAATTTGAAATTAGTACCAAGCGATAGCTTATGAAAAGTTAAGATAGGAATGTGCAAACCGTTTTGCTTGATCTCAAACCGTTTAGATTTTACAGGGTGTCAAAGTTGCAAAAATGTCAATATTCACCCGTCAATATTTCAAAAACAGTTTAAGTTAGGTATAGGGAAGGCTGATGAAAGTCCTACTAAAATCAAGGGTTTAGTTCGAAAAAGCAATAAAAAATATATATTTCCATTTAGAAAAACGAAGTTGGTACCTGTCCAGGAAAAACTGAACACCCTGAATATGTAAATATATTTTCATTTTGTGCAGCTCGGGATATTAGACAACCCTGTAGAAAAAAAAATTAAGTTATCTCTTTTATTAACCCAGATATTGGACTTACGCGCACTAGGTGGACACCCTGTATATTGACATGCACTGCTTACTTAAACTGCAACAAGTTTTCTGCATTCACATGAGGTGCTTAGAAGTATGTTCCAAACCTTTACTTACTTACTCTAAACTCAATACACACATGCTAATTATGAAGATTTATAATACCTCGACGAGAAAAGCAGGACTCATCACTCATCCTCATCAGTTCACAGTATGTTTGACAAAAAATTAGTCGTCGTTCTTTGTGGCCCAGACGCAGGCTTGAACAGTTTGTAAATGAAAAGGATGTTGATGATGTTCCGTTTTAAAATTCTGCAAATTTTAGTTTGGGAAATGGCAAGAGCAACAGACTTTTCGAGTACCTACTTGCTGTTGGGTCTATGTTAAAATCGCGCAAGATTCGCAAATTAATTCTCTCTTGCAAATAACAAATAATTACTTCAACTATCAATTTAGTAGGTAGGTACATTACCCTCGAATCTATATATATCTTATTTTTATTATGAGAAAGAAAGTAACATCTCATGTTTTTCGTTATTCAGTGGAAAAGATTAATGGAAAAAATCAAGTACCTAGGAAGGTACTACCTAATGATCAGAAAATTCTGACTTTAGATTTCGTTCCGCCCCTCTTTACATCTATAAAGATAGTGACTATGTAACTACTGAAATAAATGAGACATCGACACTCCTTTATACCTCATAATTATCAAATAATCTGTAAAAACGCATATTTTGATTATCGTAAGAGATGCAACTGACGAGGTAACTCAGGTAACGCCTACCTACAGTTCTTGCATATGCCGAAGCCAAACCTGTTCTATAAAATTCACTATAGGCTGATACTTTTTTAAATAACTATGGATTAATGATTAATACATCAAATATTTATTCATGTTTATAATAATATAATTGCCAGTTTGACCTTGAGTCAATCTTTGGAGAGGAATTTCAGGTTTATATGGTAAACAAGTGATATCCGTATAGCTGCTGATGGGAGAGAAGATTGCTTGTGGCCGTAATCAGTAGTAACGACTTGGTAGTAATGTAAAATAAAACAAATCCTTGTTGTATTATTAGTAGTAGTGATTACTAGTGCTACCTAGTGTGATCACGAAAAAAGCGGGATGTAATCACGACATTCCTTGGCTATTATTAGGATTAATTTCGTTCGCAATGTGGCCAATGCCAATAATATTCACAATATGAATATCGCCTGCTCCGTTGAGTTTATTTTCGCTTGCTTTTACAAGAATTCACAAGGCATTTCGTGCCTTCAGAATGAGAGCTTTCTGAAATTGATTTATTATTGTTTTTCAACAATAAAATCCTGTTTTTTATTGTTACTGAGAAATATTTGTTTTGTGGAAAAGCTATGTTTGTCAAATTTTATGGAAGAAATTAATCTCATAAAAAAGTACAGTTTCCAAAATAGTATTAAAAAGTGGGACATTCCATTTAAGAATAATAAAGTTAGGGTCAACTCGAAGTAGGTACCTACTTTGGCCTTGAAAATAATTTATCAATATTCTGTGATATTATCCACAAAGAGATTCCATCACTGAAAGCTAATAGCCAAATTTTCAGATTAAAATAGTATAATGATTAGGTATTCTTTTGTGAGTATTCTATCTAAATAAACATAAAACTACAACTTTCAACGTTAGTTTTTAAAAAATTTAAACAAACATACACTGCACTGGGTGTAAGATACCTATATAGGTACTGTCTTTCTTTGCCCTCAAGAAATAAACTCTCCTGTGGGAGTTTAATTTTATAATACATAAAAATAGAAAGAAATACATCCTAAGTGCAAGTACTAAAACTTTGATCTACCCTTATGACTAGGAGTCACTGTCACACTGGTCACCCATGTTGATATTTAATAATATGAAAACTGCCATTTAATTACAATTTTCAAGTCTGATAATAAGGGTTATCAATTATGTATATTTTAATACCTACGCACTTTTTGGTAGATTATTATATACCGTGTATGTGTGTGTGTAACAATGTAGTAGACAGTAGATGTAACTCTGAAACTATAATTTAAATAATTATGAAATATAAGCTTCTAACGAACATATTACATTATTATGGATTGAAAATAATAAAAATCTTTTATTTTTTTAATTTCTATGAGAACTGGAGCGGGTATTTCTTAATTTAAATGGAACACCCTGTATATTTTTAAATTTCAGTAAAGGGTTCTCCCATGATGATTATCTTCATTTTACGTTAATTGTACAAATAGAAAAATGTTTATTGTAATTAATCATACTTTTCACCAAATAATTTCGTTAGAACCTAAAATAACCAAAATAAAAATTAAAAAAAAATATTTTTTTTAATATTCATTACTTTCTTTATATTCTACTATTTTATATAACTATTTTTTATAAAAAAAAAACAGTAATGATGCCTCATTAGAAAAAATTGTGACAGGCATACCTGGAGCATTTTTGTTGAATCCAATGATTAATTGAAAATATATTGTTTCAGGCTTTTGTGTCAAAACTAGAGAACTAAAAAGTGGGACAAAGATATTTGTAAATATATGTAAAACTGATGCCATACCACCACCTAAGAATATTAATGAAAATGAACTTTTGGAAATTATATCTTCTGATTCTCCTGGAGATTTTAGAGTGCCAATGAGTATTGGTGAAATACGCGTTGAAAAAGATAAAAAAGGAGAAGAGGCTAAAGCTTGCGACATAGCAATCCATCCAGACTTTTTCCAAAAAGTAGAGGAACTTGAGGCTTTCAAGAATTTTTTCTTGACACTCGTTTTTCATGGATTGGAAGATAAGTATGGATTGACATGCACAGATGAAAAGATCATCTTAAAAAATCGTAAAGCATTTGGTACTCTACAAATGCATAGGATTCAGCAAAGAGAAATTGATGAAAAGATGGGAAGATCTAGCGAAAAATCAGTAATAGATGAAATTACCGGAAATAATGAAGGGAACCAAAAGAAAGTGGTCATTGAAACAGTTTCAACTTCTCAAACTGTAACTAGAGAACCTGAATATAGATTATACAAACGAAAAACTGGACAAAATTGTTTAATTGGAGAATTTAAATTACCTGATGTGGTAAGTTATTGATTTACACATCAGAATATACTACACAATATTGAATATAATATACACTTTATAGCATAGACCTTGAGTAAAGTTTTGGACTAATCTATTACCTTGAATAAATAAAATACTTTTGTGCACAATCAATCAATAGGCATACTGCAGACCTCATTTGAAAGCTTAAAAGGTTTTTTTATTTATGACTAGAAAACTTATGGCCCTCTTTTATCATTTTGACTTTAACATTAATATTATTAATAATTTTAAATTCACTTATAAATGCAAAAATTAGTGCAGATTTTCACCGTAACATTTAAAAAACTTTCTTTAATGTTTTAGCTATATCTGGAAAAAAATGTTCTGAAAGTTTTCCAAGATATTCCTTGTAGGTACGATTTTCAAAAATTTTTCAGTTTTCTATCACAAATGATGCATATCAAACTCGCGTTTAATAGACTTCTGTAAAATTTTCAGATGTCCCTAATACAGCTAATCTCAGTTTTTCTCTTTATATCTGCATATCCAGTTGATTATTGTTAAGCAGATATCTTGTTTGTATATCGAATTGAAGTAAATTTTACTAGGGTATTTTTGTAAAATCTCTTAATTACCAAGTATAAACCACATTCATTTTAATATACTCCTCAACAGCAACTTTATATAAATAATGCCCTTCAACTAAAATCAGGCCAATGATGTGCAATCGTGACAGCTCGGTTGCCAATTAAAATATTAAATAGTAAAATCAAATTCTGACACTGACCTGATAGATAATAATTCAAATGATATTTTCAATTCAAATACATTTTAATTTTAAATGTCAAACTGTATACAGGGTGTACCACTTAAGCGTATGCGGAGCATAGCGGCTAAACCGTAAGAGCTAGAAAACATGTTTTAGATAAAAGTTATTTTCATTCAAGTGTTCTATAACTTAAAATTATTATCGATTATACAGGGTGTTTAGTGAAGGCTGGGCGCAACCCAACTTCGTCATTTTAAATGGGACGCCCTGTATATTATTGCATATTTGGATAGAACTGTGTCTCACGAATACAGTGATATAAGGTCTGATGGATCTATCTCTAATAATAAGGAAGATATGGCCAAAAGAATGTACCATAAGAGTAATGTGTTAGACGAAGACTTTGTATCCTAGTAAAGAATTGACAATCTCTTTCTAACACACTACTCTTATGGTACATTCTTTTGGCCATATCTTCCTTATTATTAGAGATAGACCCTTCAAACCTTATATCACTGTATTCGTCAGACAACGTTCTATCCAAATATGCAATACACATTCCATTTAAAATAACGAAGTTGTGTTACGCCCAGCCTACACTAAACACTCTGTATAATCGAAAATAATTTTAAGTGATAGAACACTTGATTGAAAATAACTTTTATCTAAAACATTTTTTCTAGCTCTTACGGTTCAGCTGCTATGTTCCGCATACGCTTAAGTGGTACACCCTGTATATTAAAATTAGAATCTGAATATAACCTCGAACTGCAACATTTTAAACAGAATTATAAAACTAGTGGCATAATGAAACAAGGATGAATTTTTATTTTCTATAGGGTATCTTTTTTGAGCTCAAGCATGAGGATCTTGACTAATATAAGAGATCCAAGGGCAGTTAAATTTATTTAAAGTTATATTTTCATTCTGATCAAGAACAGTAGTTTGTGGCTGAATTTATTAGGTGGCACAATCATTAGCTTATACATTTTTGAAGAAAATTTGATAGCGCATATGTATTACTTTTTCTAACAATCTCCCTTACGGATTAAATCGATGACATTTGTCTGAAGTGCATAATCCTAGAAGGGTTGCCAATTGTTTGTCAGAAATATTTCCCGTTAAAGTTATTACAAACAATGGAGACATACGTTGACCAGCAGTTATCCGATCTTTCTCCATTAGATTATTGTTTATAAAGAATTTATAAAATATCTCATTAACAAAACTGTACTTACTGGTACTGGTAACCTGTACTTACTAGATAACTGTTTAGAAATGGAATCATTCGAGCATTTGTTATTTTTTTTGTATTTTTTTTTCCTTTAGTCCAATGCGAAGAATAAATTTACGGCTTACCCTGACTATTTCTTATTTATAACTCAATTTTCTACATGTATTTGGAAAAAAATGTAGTTTACTTATTGAAACTGTCAAAAATTTGTTTGTTTAAATACAAGTGTTGATATTGTTTTCAAAATATTTTATTTTAAATTTAGACGAAGATGTAAAAATTGGCTGTATTATACAGTGGCGTAACTAGAATTTTTGGATCTTTGTGCAGAAATCTTTTCAAGGCACCCTCACCAATACCCGAGTTGCAACGGTGAACTTCTTTATTTCGCACTCGGACTGGGTTCCTCAAACTCTTGTGCCCTTGTGCGTCGCACACTGCCGCCCCAGCGTAGTTACGCCACTAGTATTATATGATACAACAACGAAATCAGAAAAACTATTAGGAAAGGTAAAAGCCAAAATGGCGGCCATAAGAGAAAACAAAGTTGATTATTGTAACTGCTGGATCCAGAATACATTGGAAAATATGATGACATATTTAGATTCTTTATAAAAAGTTCCTTCACAATGTCTTAAGTTAGGTTAGGTTAGGTTCCAAGGTGAGTGAGGCGAAAACCAGACCCTCCACTGTGACCATATGATCGATTGTGGCTCGCACCCAAGGATTTTTAACTTGATAGGATTGCTCGATCCCTATTCCTCAATGTTGTCCGATTTTAGTGACGTCACTGCGAGACCCGATACTCTTTCTCTCTCTGTATTGTGCGATTCCTTATCTATGACGCGTAGACAAGTCACTGTCACTATCTAACTCATATATATTTTGTATATCAATCCGATGACGTAGCCGCAAGACCCAACCACGTGATACGGCGGGATCGAACCATCCTATATAAGTTAAAAATCCTTGGCTCGCACCTACTTATATTTCACCCAACAGGTCCAGCCTATTAATGAAGCTGATCCTTTCCCCAGTGGGGCATGTCTTGGTGGAGTGATGTCTTCGGCTATCGTTTAAAAAATTTAAAACAAAAATCTAAATTTCTCTATGATAATTCAAAAGCTAAAAATGACATCAAATTGTCTTTCAGATAATTGTTGAATGGCCACTTTGCTAGAATTTAGCAGACCTTGTACCTCTTATATTAATCAAGATCCGCATGTATGGGGTCAAAAAATGGACACTACCCTTTATGTCACTTTAAATGTTTAATTTGTGTAATAGGTATGTTTATATTATTATCATTATGGTAGATTTCTGCTAGAGAGTTAACGTTGGATGTGGGAGAAGATAGAATATTATTGGAATCAAGTAGTAGAGGATATTTCCTGGATATCTTCATACCTTATGTTGTAAAGCAGAAGGGTTGCACATCATGTTTTGATAGAATGACAAAGGTGAGTTTAAAGGGTATAGGAAATTAAATATAAAACAATTAACTTTTCTTTATTTTTTAGATATTAACAGTAACAATGCCTCTCGTTGGAGGTTGATTTAAATATGAAGCCATATAAACCAATTTTCATTTAAATATTTGTCTTTGTATATAATTATGTTAATGCTTTTCTTATTAAATATAAAATAATAAAACCTATAAGTTTAATTTAACATTATATTGTACATCTAAACTGAAATATCACAATTTGTTTTGCTCTTTAATTGTGAACAAAATTGTTAAAAACATACATCATGTATACATTGGTTTTATGTGAAACTAACAACTAAACTACGTATTATAAACTTGTGCATATAGAAATATAACTGCAATTCAATATTTATATTGTTTAGAATTTGAAATAGAGAATTGTTTTATTGCATGCAAAACATCTTTAGTATTTTAATTAAATCTAATTTTATATGCAAAGAAAATATGTTTAGTCAGAATTTGGGTCAAAAAATCTTTCATGTATCTATTTTCTTTCAGTCATTTTGAGCAGGACATGAGCTTACTTTAACCGTAGTCATCTTAACATTTACAAAAGTTACAACCATTAACGATATGCTAAGATTTATCACTTACATCTCTTTCTAGCCCTGCTCCGAATATTTTTTATTTGACATGCTGTGTACAGGGAAGTTGTGAAACAAATTTATTTTAAATATATACAGGGTCCCCAAAAGCTTTACATGGCTGACATTTTAAATAATTAAAGGTGTTATAAAGATATTGTGTCTTTGTAAGACATTGACCACTTTTATGGTTAGCATTTTATAAAAAGTTTATAAATAGAATCCTTATATTTGCAAAAGAGAACTACTTTTTTTAAGCACAAGGTGATTAGTAAAGTTTATGTACGCAATCAGACTACACAATCTTTTAACTAGTTGAAATATATTTTATTACAATATAATAGTATCAATATCACAAGATAAAACTTATTTTGAATTATATAAAATGTCCCTAAATATGATATGCATTATGAGATTGAATAACTGACTTGAAGTTAAACTGTACTCTAACAATTACTTTTTAAAATTTGTATTTCTTTCATAGAGGTTAGTCCATTAAATAAGGAAATATTTATTGAAATTTTTGTTTAGATCTCATTTCCTATGCGAGATTTCGTTTGCATAAAATCAAATCCTCAGTTTTATTTACTATTGTAGTAGTTTTTATGCAATGCAATTATTAATAGAAATTATAGATGATAAATTTTTATTTACCATAAAATAATGTGCATTTCTTTGCCATACAAACAATTTAATAACTGGAAAAAATTAATATTTGTCTGGAGAACCTGGAAGTCAGGGAATTTTATATAGGCAATTATGCTGGACACCCTGTCTAACTTGGTGGTTGTGCAGCTCAGCAGCACAGTACAGGAGCCGCCATAGCTACATAGTCGTAAAAGTGTAGGTAGAAGTATCTTTGATACCAATCTTTAGTTATGAATCTTTCTGTAAATCAATTCAATCAAACGATATGAGTCCATAGTCAAATCGCATATCTCTACTTCAAGGTAGACTAAAATTACACCAACTCCTGCTAAGGCAAGTGCGCTATTGGGTGACAAATGTAGAGAAAAAAATGTATAATAAATAAAAGTTGGATAGTAAAATTTTAAATAACAGCATTACAAGACGCACCAAATGAGTTAGTTTTCCACCAAAAAGGTACATTTTTAAAACTTTTTTAGAACTTCCGAACCATCTTCGATATCTTCAATCTGGAATCTGCTTGAAATTTTGCATTTTTTGTATTTTTAATAATAAAAACCCCAAAATAATTACTTCCGAAAAGTAAATGGCAATATGCTGCAATAACTGAATTCCACTTTAGGTGTTATTATTATATTATTAACACATTGACTTAATATCAACACTCACCTGCTAAAGTTGATGAAATTAGGGATTGCAATACCGGTTTATCGATTAACCGGTTTACCGGTAAATGGACCAAAAATCCCTTAAAAATTTACCCGTAAATCGGTCAACTTTTACCTGTAGTTTCGATAAAAATATTAAATTACAAAAAGCTGAGATTGGCCACCAATGACTGATACTGATACGCAGACATGTTGCGATAAGAATTGAGTCCAAACCCGGTTTGTGACGGGCATTTTCATGTTTTCGTAGTAGAACACCTATTTATGATAACATTATTATATTAAAATATAGTGACAATTTTTTTGGCCAATAGTCATGGATAAACATTCTATTTGTCAGCATTGTAACAAAATTAAGGATGGAGGTTTCTGCAAAATATGCTCAAAATCAATTAAAGCTGCTGGAGGAAGTACTAGTGGTTTGCACAGTCATTTAAAGAGCCAGCATCTAATAAACTTGTTAAAAAGGGAAAAATCTGCGCCTCTATCTCCTGCTGACAAACAACAACTTTTGCGAGAATTAAGTGAAATTACCTCGTATTTTAAACCGATTGTAGACGATTCGTTTCCAGCAGTAATTACGCGACTGGCTGCACTGGATGGGTTGATTTTTCATAAATTTTGTACTTCAGAAGATTTAAGAAAATTATTGACTGCAAAAGATTTTAGGAATGTCCCAAAATCTCCCAACAGCATTAGACAAATTGTTATAGAATACTCTGATAAAATGCTTAACTTGGTAATAAACGATATCAAACAGCGCAAACTGCACGGGGAAGTATTTACTATAACTTTCGACGAATGGACATCGGTGAAAAATCGACGCTACATGAATATAAATGTCCATACAAAAGAAGACTTTTGGAATCTAGGATTACTTCGTGTTAATGGCTCCATGCCAGCGGAAAGATGCGTAGAAATTCTGGAGAAAAAACTTATGTATGTAAAAATCCGGTAATTACCGGAAAACCGGTAATTTCTTAAAATAATTATCGTTTACCAGTAATTACAAAAATCGGTAAATTTGCAATCCCTAGCTGAAACCCAAAGTATATTGACTATACACTATACCACTGCCTAATCGGGCAGTCTCAGATCGCTATAAGCTCAGAATCTACAGAAATGAAAAAATATATTCACTGGGTTTTAGAACTTTGGCAAGCTTGCAGAGAGCAGTTCTGAATTTGATCAGAACATTGGTGATACATGCCTTAAGATCATATGGAACTGATTCTCGCAGTATTAAAGAAATACAGCCCAGATAATTAATGCATTGTTCAGAATTGGATTTTGAATGCAAAACATATGTTAATACACGTTAATATTTTCAAACTAAAAAGATCATAGCATAACCTAAAATGCCTCAATACCTAACAAATAATATATAATCACTTGCATGGTAGGTATTTTATTTCTCATCAACGTGTAATACAGTTTTTTATTTGCAATCTACAACAAACTAGACTTGATATATTTCAAGATAAGATGTAGGTACTTCATATCTTACCCTACTTATATGTATGAGTAAATGTAGATTATTTTTTTCACATATGTTGTGAGTGCTCTAGTGCATGAATTATCTGGCCTCCAATTATAAAAAATCTTGTGATTGATAATTATGTTAATATCAACAGTACATTTTAGATCCATTACTTTTTTAAACAATAATTATCTACTTATGTTTAAATAATTAATAATTGCAACTTACTTATGCTTGGACTAATGGAACTAACTAACCGAAGATGAGATAAGGTATCATAATAATTATAAACTACATTTGAAACAATTTACTATGTGCTTAAAATCGATTCTGGTAAACCCGTCAAATCCAATCTGTAATCTTAAGAAAATGAAATGCCACACAAGATTAGCGTAGCAAAACCTGTTCTTAAAATTTCAAAACATCATACATTTGTAATTTCTGTCTAAATTCACATAATTTTGGTATTTCTTGAATAACTAATATACTTAACTGAGAAACTGACATACCTTATATAGTACTTTATAAAAAATGAGTACATATCCATATAAATTAAAAAAAAAAATAAGAACAATAAATCATTTTAATTTTATAAATGAAAAATGGAAAACTGCTACCCCAATTTATCAGATTTCAGTAAAAAAAGTTGGTCTTTCAATCCGTAAAAATCTAAATAACTGAGGCAGAAGGTAAAGCGTATTAAAGCCAATCATTGCACAGTAAACGTACTTACAACCTAATTCAACTATAGTTTTGTGTTTATTTTGCAATGTGTTTTCAGATTTCTTCAATACGTCTACATCTTCTTTTAAAAGGGCGCAAAGAAAATGATATGTAATGCTTTTACATACATATTTTGTTAGTATAACACAGGCAAAACCTATTATTGTGCGAAGAACCATACAACCTAACATTGCATAAGATGGCCACATTATTACATAAGGTGCTCTCAGTTCAGTAGGTGTCATCAAGCCAGTTTGGTAGTTCAGCCAAGCTCCTATATGAACACCAACACATACAGACAAAATCATCGCTGTATCTCCCCTAAAAATATAAATATGTACAGCAAATCTCATTATTAGTATATGAACCATAAGAACATCAATAATTATTTCTGCAATGGGATATTACAATGTCTGTCAACAATACATCTCATCTTTTATGTTGTCTAATACAAAGTTTGATCAAAAAAAGTATACATAACTGATACATAGATCAATATTTGATATTAGTTTTTTGTCCCACTTTTCCTTTGGAGTATGTATGTATCGCCTCATCGCTAACATTTAATGTTCTTATGTTGATTTTAATTTGAATAACTTTTTAATTTGAATGTTCTAATTCAATATTTTTATAGAAAAATATGAAATAATACATACTCCATATTAACAATTCTATTTTTTATCATGAACAATTCAAGATATTTTTAGAAAATTACTGTGTTACTATTACATTACGCCACAATTACTGTGTTGCTATATACATATTTAAAGATTACAATAGAGTTATATAGATCATCCCAGGACCATCAATAACTATCTTAAAATTTACACATTCATACAAGGAATGAATCAAATATGAATTTTCATTCATATAATTTAGCTATTTTTATATTTACCAATAGGAGTAAATATATTTGGTTAAGTTAGTAAACAGGTTATCATTTGATGGGATCTAGTTAACTCTAGGAAGTTTCAGAAAATGTCTTATGTCTGTATAAATAAGTATTAGAACAGAGATATGCATATCTTTGCATGAATTATTCACATTATGATGGCTTTTAAAACAAAAAATTATATGAAGACCCTTGCTATTTTCTATACAGGGTTATTCAGAACTTATCTCTAAAACTTTGAGGATATGTGCATCCTTAAATAAGAAATCGATGTCACCAAAAAAATTGATAATAAAAGTCTTTGAATTTCCCGTAAACAATGTTAAAAGTTATACCATTATAAAGGACTACGTAGATGGGCAACTGTACTTCAACGACATCTGATATACCACATTCCTACAAAAGAAGTAAACACAAGTTTTTGTACCTGGAACGCCTGATCAACACCGAGCGAATAGAGTTGGAGTGGGGATAATATCTCTATTGTCTATCTGTGTCGCTCTCTCAGTGCCGGTGGTAAACAAATCGAGGTCAGCCCAGCCTAGGTACTGGGTACATTAGAAATAAGAAGTCAGTACTGTTGTTTGCTGTTTTATTTATCGTGGGAGTGTTAAACTTTAAAATTTTCAAAATGGCTCATGTGTACAATAATGCTGAGTTAATGGACATGATTCTTATTTATGGTGAAGTTGGACAAAATGTCATGGCAGCTTCGCGCTTGAATGCGGATCTATTTCCCAATCGACACACGGCAAATTATGCAACTTTTACGGCAGTGGTACGTGGCCTTGATACTGGTAATTTACGTGCAAATCGTGGACAAGATGGTGGCCCGGGACGACCACAACGTATTTTAGCAGCTGAAGAACAAGTGTTGAATCTGGTCCGTGAAAATTCGCAAATAAGTACAAGTCAGATCGCTAGGCAGGTGCCTGGGGTATCCCAATCAACGGTGTGGCACTTACTACACGAAGCTCAGTTTTATCCGTATCATATCCATCCAGCGTGTTCAAGCACTGTTACCAGCGGATTATCAATTACGAGTTAGGTTTTGTGAGTGTTTGTTGCAGCAAAATGCTGAAAATCCCCAATTTACTGCTGATGTACTAGTTGCAGATGAAGCTTTGTTTACTCGAAATGGAATACAGAACATTCACAATACACACGTTTGGGCACTCGAAAATCTGCACGCAATTCAACGAAATCACTTCCAACACAGTTTTTCAAACAGCTTTTGTAACAAGGTATGTGCAAATTGTTTATAAATTTCATGTTTCTAATACCTAGTAATCAAGTAGCGCAATTCTTCAAAATTAATGTAACAAAATTTTATTAATTTTAAAGACACGTCACTTTGGTCACATCTATCTATTATCTTTCAGTTTATTTTAAAGTAAAAACGCTGCAAATCTTTTTTGCGTCGGGTGTCGGTATACTCTCAGAACTTCCGAAGTTTTTTTCGTGGTATATGTGACATCGCCAGTTTGCTTTGTCAGTCCCAAGGTTACTGCTTTACAGTGGACCAGTATCCAGCGGCGTGCAATTAAAAATTTTTAAATAGTTTTCAGAACGCGCCAAAAAAATTTTTTTTTTGCACTACCACATTTGTACATGTATGTTGAACATCCCCAAATTTTGTTATGGATAAGTTCTGAATAACCCTGTATACATATACATTTATGCCCTATTTAGATTATAAGTAGACGGCAAGGACTACGATGCTTTCAGAGACAGATTTTGTGTACCTCATATACAACATATTTAAATATCAGACATAATAGTAATACAATTAATAGTAATTTTTGACAGTGTACTTATAATTATTAGTTTTTAAGAGTTCACCGGCGTGCCAGAAGTGACAATAAGTCTACAGGCGAGAATTTTCTCGATCACAAAACAATAGTGTATCGCACATACAATACTTACCATCTGCTTTTTATGAATTAATTATAATGCATTGTACAAGTAAACAAATAACAAATTATATTTTTAATGGCCTCATAGATGTTCAAGATTTTTTATCCCTCTACAGGTGGGTGATCATATAAATATTCCCTACTAAACGAATACTTTAACTTAAAATATATGGTGTCACATCTCCGGAATATCCATAGGACACATAATAATGTCATATTATTACTTCCTGAAAAAAGAAAGTGGGGAGAGGTTGGCAGTATTGCTAATGCGTTTAGTGCCCTTGACATAGTTTAGTTTAAAAAATTTGTATAGGTATTTATGAAATGTTTCGTTTCTTGCATGCATGTTAGTTAAAGTATTAAAAATAGTTAGGTAGGGTTAGGGATTGCCAAATATCCTAAATTATCTTGTAATAGTGTGCAAATCAGCGGCAGCTCGCATCCTGAATGATTTGACGCAAACTAACGAGTCGGCATTTGCCCTGTCCCCATGAGAGTAAGAGAGTGTATGTGCCTAGTGTACGGCGCATATAAAGTCACGTCAGCATGTAATCACACTCTTATTCTTATGAGAAAAAGAGAGAAGGCATGCACTGACACATCCCTGCACCTCGCATCAGTCGGGATGCCGACCCCCCTGGTGCAAATGATATGTAACAAGTGCAATGTGACATTGTACAAAAATCTATTATAATGAAGTGCACATAAGCTGTGTTTAGGTATTTATGGTTAATTCAAAATTGTTTAAATGGACAATGTGCCCTAACCAAGCTGACCAATTTAGCTACAGTGAGGATACATTTTAGACACAAGAGGCCGCTAAAACTATTATTTCCAGTATTTGCAGCAAATTTAAGGGCAAATATGTTTGGCTCTCTGTACATGAAATAACCACTATCGGTTGTATAAATATATGTAATGTGTTGGTGAATCGCTAATGTAGAACCTTTAGTCAATGCTTCCGTAGTTAAGCAATTGTTTCTATGAAAATATAATTTACAATTTTAGTTTGCCCAGATTACATCGGTAGATGTTAAGGATTTGTTTTCTGTCTGCAAGAAGATATTTATAAATGGCACTCCAGTTAGAACACATTTTACTCATATTTTTATTGCAATGTAGGTGGATCGTTTTAGTAGTATTTTTACCAGTTATCAACAACACAGTATAACATGAGATACTTATTACTTTATAAATGAAGAATTTTACATAAAAAATATGTATGTTGCTTTTAACAAACACCATAAACATAAACTAAGTAAGGTGGTTTTACCTTGTGGGAGTCCATTTTCCACTATTAGGGTAATATATAATCATAAGAATAGATGATACCAATAGTAAAAATGGACCTGTAGGACTTGTAAGAAAATACTCATCTAACTGATCAACTATTGGTACTAATGGAAACATTATTAACACAGCCAGTGCTAGTCCAACAACAATATCCTAAAAAATATTGAATAAAAAAGTTTTACACTAAAAAAATACAAATAAAATATTTTATAGCAGATAGTATAACCCAAAATAAAATGAAACTTATAACTTTCTGAGAGGCAAGATAGGTATTAAGTTTGCATTTTTTCATGGTTCTTTTTTTATATCTTTTTTAAATAAATCAAAATAGAATAACTTCCCTCTAGTTTCGTAACTCCAAATAGTACTGACTGTTAGTAGGTCAAATGGAACAGCTAGAATAGTGGAACAGCTTTAGTTCCAGTAGAGACTAAGGTGGGCGGCAGTAACTGCTAAATATTTCCCAATTTCTACTAGAGTATAACTATCGTTATGACGAAAAACAAAAGAACGTTCTTTTTTTTTATTTAACCAATTATATTGCTAATCGAATTCAATAAATGCACAGTATCGAAAATTAAATAAATTCTATGTTGAGTGTCAGAGGGATTGTGAATAAAGCAAAGTAAATCATCTTTGTTAATTATGTTACTTAAAAGTCGATAACAAGTTCGGTTCATTCTGCGATTGTCACAAATTAAGTGTAAAGAAATGACGCGAAAACCAATTTTTGTTAAGAGTTTTGATTACATGTAAAATCATTTATCATCCCGTCATTTTATCAACTTTTACAACGCATGACTCTGAACATCGTGGGCTATGCTTTGAAAAATGATTTAAGCAAACAACCAAATATTTTGAAGGGTTAAATCCCTAGACCCTAGAAGGTTAAATCCCCAAAGATTCCCTATGAATGGCTTTAATCCACTTTTGTTTATTTTCCTCATCTTTAGGAAAAGAAAACACGGACACGTAATAGGTATTATTGCCGTAATTGCTTGTACAATGAGGTATGCAACATTTATCAGGCATAATGAAATATAAACTTAAAGAAAATATGATTTAGCTACTACTCGTTAAATAATATAAATAACTTATAAATAATCCTAAATTGTTACTTAATTGATACCTACAAATTTTTAACAAATACGTCTTTTTACAAAACACGAAAACACATAAATAGAGGCACTGTTGCACAAATACCAAATCAAATACCTCGCACGAAGATACCAACCAATGTCTGCACATGTCACACAATCCACAACAAATTTACCTCTTCTAATTCGAAATTATTACTTAATTGAGACACTTACACAAATTTTTAACTAACACGTTTTTTTACAAAAGACAAAAACATAAATGGAGCTCGGTGGCCGAGAGGTTAAAGACGTCAGGTTTTTAATCATTCTCCATGGTTGAAACGGTTCAAATCTCAGCGTGGTCAACTTTTTCTAATTGCTCCAATATCACTGTATAAATGGCTAACAACCTACTGTATACTTTAATTAATAAGGTTTTCCAGGTTTACCTTATTCTAGCACTAAATGGTAGTTAAAGTTATAACATCGTAAGTCATTCCTGGGTGCACTCGCGGCCTGCAAAATAATAATATGCCACTCCCTCTCCCATACAAGTCTCTGACATCCCGGGCTCATCATTAAGATGAGAATGAAGGATAGAGATATTATTATTATTATTATATAAATGGAGGCACTGTTGCACAAATACAACATTCACAACAAATTTACCTATTTGGGTAACGCAGACAATACTGTCTGTCGAAGTAAATTAGACGTGGGCACCATGGAAGCACAGACTACGTAGATGACGTTGCATCACGTGATATATGTGATTCTAAGGGTCTGTATTACCGTTGGCTATGGGTATAACCATATGTCCTTTTAAAACACAATAGTAACAAGCTTTTTAGCCCCAACATAGTAATAATAATTTATTTGAAGGAGATGCTGAAAACAACTAATCCCCGGCAATGTGCCCCGACTAGTATTGTATTACTCCGACATCTCCATAGATGTCGCCACATCCTTTATTTTCGGCATCTCCTTCAAATAGATAAGTAGGATTGTCTTCCTCAAGGACAATAGAGGTCACTGCTGTAATGGCACCTATGAAAAAGCAGGTCGGTATCTGTCTGTCAATTTGACAATAATTGTCAGATGGATAGTAGCAAAGAATCAAAGGAGCACTAAGGTGTGTTTCTCACCACTACTAACAGTAATAATAGTATTTTTGTAACAATGCAGATGCTAAAAACAGTACTGATCGGGAATTACGGAACGTGAGGTTGATGCGACTTCTAAAATTAATCTAGCTAAATATTTCAAGTCCACCTTTTATGTGTCAAGTAAAATGAATGTAAAAGCACTCATATCTTAATTAAAAGTATCATCTAGATAGAACACAAAATAAATAACTTATCTTTAACAATAGTTGTTTTACCTTATTTTTAAAAATGTGTGGATTTGTTTCATATTCGATTCCTTCTTGTAAATAGTTGTACTATCTCAGACCCAGATTCTGGGTGACCTAGGCAATAAGTTAAAATGATATTTAGGAATTAAAACCCCACAATCTTTCAGCTAGTAAAATTTCAAATTAAATAAGAAATATATATTCAAGAGTTCAATATAAAACAGTGACTCGGGCATTGATGAACCAATCTTAACTGTCACTTGAATAAAACTTAGATGTAAAGTTCCATTAAAAATAATTGTCTGCATTCCGCTCAATAAAACTGAGCATGAGTAGAGGCTGAAGTTGAGTTAGGTGGCTTCTAAGATTTTCACCACTAAAGTTATCTAGCTTTAATATACCTAATTAAAAGAAAACCTATATTATTTTTATATGGTATGTTATGAAAATAAGTACCATACATTTTTAAAAATAAATATTTATATCAGGTTTTAAATTTAAAGATATGTGACTTACCAAAACTGTATGCATTCCAAGATATAATCGACTAAGACATATTAGTGTACACCACAATATAGCAATACATAGTCCAACTGGTACATTATACTGATACCGATTCATGGTATATAAAAGAACTGAAAATGGAATCGAAACTCCCACCATAGCATGTGTAGAAGGCATGCCATATTCAAGAGCCCATTTATTTTGTAAACGAACAACTGGAGGACCTGGTCGTGGCCATCGAATTATGTCCTTAATTCCTTGACCTAAAATGTAGTATGGTCAATTATATTAAATTATATTAACTACATTTAAAGCCATAATATATAAACAATTAGAAAACTTGAGAAGTGATATAGTAGCTTTTTCATATTGTACATGTTTGACTCATCGACTTTAAGTCACCACAGTTTGAGTTTCTCTCTCTCTTATGCATGATTCATTTCACATATAGCAAGAGAGAAGCTAAAATGGTTGTGACTTTAAACTGACGAGTGTGGTAAGTACACATATAATCATGTCGTAGAATAAAATAATTAGGAAAAAAGTTTATACACTGTTAAATGATAGTATTAATTCACTTCCTAATAAATTTAATTGATATCTAAAGATACAGTGAAATTTTTGAAATCACGAGAATTTCTACCTAAATAACCCGGTAACATCTAATTATAACTTACCTATATACATAACAATTGCCCAAACTAATACCACTCTTCTACCTACAGCTCCATCAATATTCCAAAACCAAAATGGTATAAACGACGAGTAAAAAGTTTCATCTCCTAGTGCGGTTCCAAAGACAAATAAATAATACCAAAATTTATTAGTTAAAACGTATTCTTTTTTATTACCATTGTCGGTGTTATACACATCATGTGTACCCTTTTCGTTCCTTAAATTTGTTTTAATCCCAAAATAATTTTGGATTTTGACTACTAATTCTGGTTCTTTCAAGTAATCCATTACTGATACCAGCTCTCTATAATCTGTGACTGACACCATGTTTTATAAAATATCACATAAATCAAATGGCACTAATTGTTAGTTTATATACTTTGGTATATATAAGGAAAGGATAAGGATATTTCACATGGATATTTTCAATTTTCATTAATCTTTCTTACTTGACAATCTTGACATTGACACTATGCTATTGCTAATTGCTATGACCACACCACAGATTATTTTATTAAAGAGATAGCTATGACAGTTATGACCAGGGTTGCCAGATGATTTTTTGTTTATTCCCTAGACTTTTTGCCGAAATTTCCCTAAATTTCCGTAACAACCTGACAACCATATTTACCCTAGAATCCCCTATATATTTTCAATATTTACGTTTATTTTTTTTGCAATATTTCGGTAAGAGTATTACTATCCTATCCTTGTTTATAGAGATATACCTATAGTTATTCAACCGCATTAGTACGAGTGGATGGCGTACAGATGTCATGGTGGATAATGTGTGCCCGTGACCAATGAAATTCGTGAATTTATAGAAATAACCAATCAAATTCAACGACCTTTAATAGATTCTTCCACAAGGTGTCACTACTGCGGTTGATTAACTATATTTTACATATATATAATACTCATATATATAATACTACCACAGCTTACCATATGATAAGCTGTGATACTACTATATTGAGCTATTCGAGCTTTTCTTGAAGCCGGTTTATGA
Organism: Pogonocherus hispidulus; assembly: GCA_963924545.1. Classification (NCBI taxonomy): domain Eukaryota; kingdom Metazoa; phylum Arthropoda; class Insecta; order Coleoptera; family Cerambycidae; genus Pogonocherus; species Pogonocherus hispidulus. The sequence continues at coordinate 21,609,009 of OZ004696.1, forward strand.
GATGGAGTTATATATTTCGTTCTCTTTCACGGACAAATGTTCCTGTGCACATGCCCAAGTGTTGTCCAATTCAATCCAAGAATTTCAATGTGGCGCGAAAGTAAAGAAAGACCGGGCTTTGTTTTGTCATATACAGGGTGTCCCAGTATGAGCGTACAAAAATTTACCAGTGGGTGGGTAGGCCAGACCAAAATAAGATTAAAATTCTTATAAAAAATTTCTAACTTTATTTTAAAGTATTATTTTGTTAGGAAAGTACATGACATGGTTTCATAAAATTTCGATTTACTCCGTAACGCTGTGTTTTGTGAAACAAATGTAAACATATACTTTTTTATGGAGAAATGAGTGGGATATCAAAATATCATATTTTTTCAAATGTTAGTCAGTGGCATAACGTATATTTTTTAGAAAAGGGGTCCTAAGAGTGCAGGTTGCACGCCACTGGCTATTCCCATTGACCCCAAATTTTTTGTGGAAGTAAAGATTCATAGTAGCATCTACAAAATAAAATTTGAAAACAATTGGTTTAGTTATTTATGTCAGAGATACAAACAAAGATTTTTTTTCCACTTCAACACCCTCTGTATCTTGGATATAAGTTTATATAGCAGTCACGATTTTTTTTCAGCATAAAACTGGGACATGCTGTATATAATATTACTATATCGTGTATTCAAGCGAGCAAAAATTATAGCGTATTCCCTATGTTAACCCATACCCATAAGCGGTTTCTCCGAAAACACTGAAGGACAAAGTAATAGTGATGTAGGAATATGGTTTTTAACATTTTCCTCACTGAAATCAATGTAAGTAAGATAATTAGAGTTTAGTGAGGTTTAAAAAATGAAATTTTGTCTTGTGTTAAGTGTGCCTATAACATACCAGAGCCTTTTAAACTTTTTATTTATTTAGGTATTGATTATGATTATTTAGTATTCATATTGTCATATAATAATTATAATATATTAAGAGTAGGCATTTAACAGTCAATCTAGGAGGTGCCGAGACATTTATTTACGGTACCATTACTGGCCGCATTTAGTGGAGTTTAAAAATGATTCTATCGTGTCACTCTGTTTGCACTTTATTGCTAAAATGTATAACCTATTTTATATCATTCCTTATGCCTTAAGAAAGCAAAATCGCCTGGTCGTCAAAAAATCGTGGTGTGCAGGGGGTAGTTAGGGGTGGTTTTCCAAAAAATTGTAAACATTTTTTTTTGCTTAATTTACATCTACACAACATGTTTAATCATTCCTGAAAGTTTTGTTCTAAAATTCCAAGAGGAAGTATTTTATTTTTAATTTTAAATTATCTGTGCAACACGCTCTTATATGGAGTTGCTTAATATAAAACGCCTCGCGCTGAAACATCGAAATTGCAATATCGTTTACACTAAGATAACTCAAGAATGCTAATTCTAATCAAAAAAACACTCTCTATGAACGTTGTAGATTAAAGATCAAGGATTAAAATGCTTTTATATTTTTAAAAATCCGCCAAATAGTTTCGTCAAAAAACTGTAAAATGTCAAAGCATGTCGTTACCACCGCGCTCCGACGCGGAGATGCGAGGATGGTTGAAAATCGCGTGATCCGCGGTTTATCTGAATGTTAAAGCTCTCCTTATGTATTTTGGAGCTTAGACGGTCGCTTTTCGTTTAAAACAGCGGAAGATACACTGTTACTATAGCAACCGTTCTGATAATCTAAGATATTATAAGAATATAGCGGCTTTTAGTTTATGTACCTATTTGAGTATTGAGTAGGTATTTGTAAATATCTTTTCAAATTCAATTAAATAAATTAATAACAGTTAAATATTAATAAACATTATTTCAAAAAATAATTTTATTAATTATAGGTATCAATTATCAATTACAGCATTTAATTATGCTAAAATCCGCGTTAAAGTAGTCCAAAGGTAGGATAGTAAAATTTTTTATAGTTAACGCTTAACCTTTTTAATAAAGTCTTTGATAATACATAATGTGTAATAAGATATAATATTGAATACTTGTGAAGTTGTGATATACATATCACAAATATTATGGGTGCTTGTGGAGTCCATATTTCGGAACTCGGAATTTTCTTCACTATCAGATAACATTTTCTGGGAAGCATTTGTGATTTTTAAGTTTTTCTTTACTTTATTTGCAGGTGCAATTTGAGCCATACATTTGCAGGACCCAATGCAACAGATTTGTTTTTTCTTGCAGGAACATTAAGGTCCGTTGCAATCTATAAAAATGTTTACTTAAATTAATAATATACTTATAATAATAATTTCTTTACCTTTTTTACAAATGCAAATATTTAAAGTATGGGTGTTCTCGGATAGTATTGATACTGTGGTTATCGGATACCTACATCTGGCAAGGATGGTCTGGGTATCGTACTGTTTAGCCATATTTTAGTCTGGTAGTATACACGAAGACAATGCTATTTTAAACTGTCTAAAGTTGGAGGTAATTGCTGATCGGCTTTGAGGACGCTAAGATCCCTGTAAGGTCATTTATGCAATGCATATTTTCGTTGTTTGTATAGACTCGCATTACAAACTTTACTTTATTTTAGAAGATTTTAATTTTAATAAATCTTCTTCTAAATTGTCACTTATGCCACCATTACTAAGTAAATTGTGATGTGATAAAAACACTTTCCAGCATGGTTTTTTGGCCATTCCCACAAACTGACTGGTTGTATCACAAAATGTCAGTGCATGAAACGCTGGTAGGCATTTTGTCATTGAACTGTCCATTTTCAATTCATGGATTGATATAAATATTGTCTGGTAAAATAGAAGGATATACAAGGTGCATATTGGATTGTAAGGATAGATATGTTTTGTTACTATTGGAATTTCAAAGATACTGACGCCGGACATTGGGATGAAAGTTCGAACAAAACAAACCGAAAGATTTATAGCAATCCATGAATTGAAAATAGACAGTTTAATGAAAAAATGCCTACCAGCGTTTCATGCACATACAGGTTGTGATACAACCAGTTAGTTTGTGGGAATGAGCAAAAAACCAAGCTGGCAAGTGTTTTTATCACATCACAATTTACTTAGTAATGTTGGCATAAGTGACAATTTAGATTTATTAAAATTAAAATCTTCTAAAATAAAGTAAAGTTTGTAATGCGATTCTATACAAACAACGAAAATATGCATTGCATAAATGAGCTTAGAGGGATCTTGAGCGTCTTCAAAGCCGATCAGCAATTACCTCCAACTTTAGACAGTTTAAAATAGCATTGTCTTCGTGTATACTACCAGACTAAAATATGGCTAAACAGTACGATACCCAGACCATCCTTGCCAGATGCCAGATGTAGGTATCAGATTGTGGCTAGAAAATTGTTGACAGAAAACTGGTGCCAATTTTACCCACAGTATCAATAGGTGCTATCCGAGAACACCCATACTTTAAATATTTGCAGTTGTAAAAAAAGGTAAAGAAATTATTATTATAAGTATATTATTAATTTAAGTAAACATTTTTATAGATTGCAACGGACCACAATGTTCCTGCAAGAAAAACAAATCTGTTGCATTGGGTCCTGCAAATATATGGCTCAAATTACACGTGCAAATAAAGTAAAGAAAAACTTAAAAATCACAAATGATTCCCTAAAAATGTTATCTGCTAGTGAAGAAAATTCCGAGTTCCGAGCCAAATGCTGTAAAATAATTTTGTAAGTATATTAATATTATATTCTTATTTACCAATTATTATTTGTTTATTTACAGAAATAGATTTTACCACGAAATATCGACTCAACAAGCACCCATAATATTTGTGATATGTATATCACTTCACAAGTATTCAATATTAGATCTTATTACACATTATTATCAAAGACTTTATTAAAAAGGTTAATTGTTAATTATAAACAATTTTACTATCCTACCTTTGAACTATTTTAACGCGGATTTTAGCATAATTAAATGCTGTAATTGATAATTGATACCTATAATTAATAAAATTATTTTTTGAAATAATGTTTATTAATATTTAACTGTTATTAATTTATTTAATTGAATTTGAAAAGATATTTACAAATACCTACTCAATACTCAAATAGGTACATAAACTAAAAGCCACTATATTCTTATAATATCTTAGATTATCAGAACGGTTGCTATAGTAACAGTGTATCTTCCGCTGTTTTAAACGAAAAGCGACCGTCTAAGCTCCAAAATACATAAGGAGAGCTTTAACATTCAGATAAACCGCGTATCACGCGATTTTCAACCATCCTCGCATCTCCGCGTCGGAGCGCGGTGGTAACGACATGCTTTGACATTTTACAGTTTTTTGACGAAACTATTTGTCGGATTTTTAAAAATAAAAAATCATTTTAATCCTTGATCTTTAATCTACAACGTTCATAGAAAGTATTTTTTTGATTAGAATTAGCATTCTTGAGTTATCTTAGTGTAAACGATATTGCAATTTCGATGTTTCAGCGCGAGGCGTTTTATATTAAGCAACTCCATATAAGAGCATGTTGCACAGATAATTTAAAAATAAAAGTAAAATACTTCCTCTTGGAATTTTAGGACAAAACTTTCAGAAATGATAAAACATGTTGTGTAGATGTAAATTAAGCCAAAAAAAAAAATTTACAATTTTTTGGAAAACCACCCCTAACTACCCCCTGCACACCACGATTTTTTGACGACCAGGCGATTTTGCTTTCTTAAGGCATAAGGAATGATATAAAATAGGTTTTGCATTTTAGCAATAAAGTGCAAACAGAAATCTTTTCTAGAAGGAATATCTTCGCGTTTAAACTCTACTAATTGGCCGTTTTTAACAATCCCAAAGATTATATTTTATATTAATACTGAGATCGAGATTACTAAGCCACAACCGACTTTCGGCTATGACCGAGCTGACCAAAAGATTCAACCATAGATTACAGAAGGTTATATATAATATATCACAAATAAATTTTAACATTTATATATTTGATCTTTTTTGGCTCTTGATGCCTTTTGTAGGCACCCAATAATCCACCTAATTATTTTAATGTTGTACCTACAAGTTTTACTTAGCCATAATAAACGGCAGTTTTTCAAAGTCTATGGTACAATACTTTTGCATGATCTTTTGTTTAGTCTACAACACAACCACCTTATTTATTATATCAATTAATTATTTTGAAAGTGAAAAAGTTTCTGTTACCTGCAAAACACCACAAGAATAAAATTTTGAGAACTCCAAAGTTCATAATTTTATACCGGTCTACGGAGGGCCACCACATTGGATACTGCAACTGTTACTTCATAATCAAGAAAAGTAGATGTTGCGAGAGGCTCTTTACAAAACTCCATCTGGAAGGTGGTGATTATCAGCATAAAGATATTTATATCATTGATAAATGTCACCAGATATTTTAGATAAAATTAATTCTGCTTAATAATAAAATAAATAAAAGGAAAAACATATACTTATTGACTGTTTACAGAAAAAATAAATAAATAGATTTATGCAGTTTTAAGGTAATAAGATAATATTACTAGGGAAATTTTAAAAATTGTAGCTTGAATAAGAAACAGGAACATTAAATAACAATGTGTATATACTTTAGTTATTTGTATATTTAACCAAAAACTTTGGTATACAAGCACTTACAAATTAGAGTGTTGTAAAATGGCAATCTTGTATAAAACACACTTTAAACATTTGCAACACCACAATCCAAATAAATTACAATTAATATTAAAAAGAAACTGTGTACAAAAATGATTAGTAGGTATATGTAAATCGAATATATTGCTGAAATTAATGATTATGGAGTTCAGTTAGGTATTTTAAAAGTTATACTTATCACTTCTTAAATCTAGAGAATATATAGCACACTTATTACTTACAGTACATATATAATGGCATTTCAAACCATTATCACAAAATAATAAATATTTGCCATTTTTTGCAATAGTTTTCGGGTGGATAATATTCAAATGACTAGTTTATAAAAACAAATGACAAATAATTATACCATTATACTTTACATTTTATTAAGAATTCAGCAAACTACTTTAGGAACTTGAAAGTATTTTATGGTAGGTGAAAGTTATTTTATAGTCTTGTTCTAAAATTGTAATAGAGTATGAAGTTTGATATATTTAGATCTTTTAGATGTTAAGCAATAAATAAAATTTTACATTCAATGTAAAATTTGAAGTGAATAAAAAGGAAACAGATTATTTACTCTATCACATTTTTATGTTGTGGGTTGATTTACTAGCTATATGGATTTGTGGGTAGTCAGATAAATATTTGTAAGCATAAATTGTATTTAAAAGAGTCGACTTAAAGCCAAGTCTAAAATGCCACCATGATGGTAAACTCGATAAAATATGTCTAAAACTACAAATATCTTAATATTTAAAAGTAAATACAAGCATTTTAATATTTGCTGAGTATTATTTCATCAATAGTATGCTGTATAAAAAAAATGAAATATCTTTGCTATGTTGCAGAAATTTTGTCTGTTTAAAGTTTAAATCTATATTTAAACACCTACTTATAATGTACATGCATTTTGTAAATCGTAAAACACTGATATATTTCTCCAGGAATTAGCAACTAAAATAGTATATATTTTCCTAATTTCATCTAAGAGAAACAAAATGAAGTGAAATAGTTGACAGTGTAAAAATTTCGATGTTTGTATAAATAAATGAAACACATAAAATAGTTCATGGACTTGAAAATTTCTGAACTGTCAACATTACACCTAAAGCTATATATAATTTGTTGCATTAGCATTATATAATTACAAGTTGGCGACGCACAACCTTCAAACACTTGTACAGTACAATAAAAATAACTAAACCATATCGCCAACTGCACTAATAATTACAGAAAAAAAAAACAGGAACAAAACAATCTAATAAAGCATAAAAGAAACAATATGCTACCTATACAAAAATGAAGCCTACAGTATGATGAATTATGAGGAAACACACTTCTAACAAATTTTGGCACCATCTGTAGACCAAAAACAAACATCTCATCGAGTACAACCAAAAGAAACACTTACGAACCACAAAATATCACATGACACATTGAGCCACTGTACAACAAATACAATAAATCGTATAAAGACCAAAACATTGGCAAAAATGTGTACGTATTCGTAATAGCGGCTCCTGCGGCCTCTAACACAATATAAACTTAATTAAATATTTGGTTCAAAAAGTAAATTAATATTTGTATCAAATATTCACTAACTTAGATTTCAAAATTATTTGTGCTAAAAAGTCATGGAATCCAAAAATATTCAGTCTCGATAAATTTCCGTGAATATTTCATACAAATAAATCCATTATTTTAGTAATCACACCTTTCAGAAGACCATGTATAATGATAGTGTTAATTAAAATCGAAATTTGAAGAAGTTTAAGGTGTGACGTCTAAAAGACGACAAAGTTATCTTCTCTCTTCTTACAAATTACACTGCCATAGTATCGTAGGCTGTGAGTCCGCCGTTTGCTGCGCTGGCTTGCCCTGTTTCGTTTCTAAAAAAATATAGAATGCAAACAACCAACACCTTACAGGTAACACAAATAAAGCAAAAATTTACCATTAAAAATATATTAAACCAATCAAAATGCATTGCAATCACATAGGTGCATATTATAAATAAGAACAAAAAGAACACAAAACATAAAAGTTAAAACACAAAAAAAGCATTAATAGAGTGCAGACTTACAGTTTCCTGCTTGAGAGGAATTCATGAAATAAATGAATTCATTTAAAATGTTTATATTATTTGTAGATATCCTGTCAAAGATAGATAGGTAGTAAATAATATTAACCATCTCCCCATTTCAATAAAAAAATTATTTACTGTTTACAGAAATACTAATCGTTCATTAATCACTATTATAACGAATTTCCAAAAGTTCATTGAAAATTTACATTTTTCAATTTTTTAGACATAAATATTTCAAAAATGCTATAAATTTTAATGATATGTATCCGAAGCATAATCCCATTGGCACTGGCCGATATATTTATGTATACAGGAAAGGGATATATTATCAATAGACAAAAACTTCTTAAACGACTTCAAAAACCAACTAGAAAATTAAAACACAAAGTTTTTTTCAGAATTTAAGTGCCTTTCTATATGTCTGTGCTAATACCGGGATATCAAAAATTATCTTGGTCAAGGGTGGTTATGGAATGTAAAACGTGTGTCTTACTTTAAATTTTTGAATATGTTTTGTTGTGTCAGAATCTGTCAAGTCATTGTGCTGAAATTTTCTAATCCAGGTTTTGAATCATGCCTCTTACCACACAGCACAAAATTTTCATGATTGAAGCCTATTTTCGAACGGGTGCGATAGTTAATGGAAATTGGAAATACAGTCAACGTTTGTGTTTGGACAATTTTCGAGAGCACTTCCCAAACGTGGCAATATTACCGGACAATTTTTATGTGTGTCTTACAAATTGTGTTGAAGTGTTTCGTGAAACTGGTTGTGTGACTCATAAAAAAGGTGCTGGTAGACCAAGAGTTCGTACAGAAGTTGTCAATGACGTTCGTCAACGTATGGAAGAGGAGCCTGCAAAACCTTTGAAACGTCTTTCTCAGGAAATTGGACTTTCTTATGGAACATGTCATAAGATTTTAAAGAAAGACTTGAACATGCATCCATATAAGATGCAAGCACATCAAGCTCTTCTGCCCGCAGACCACCCCAAATGCCTTGCTTACTGCCATTGGTTTGTCAATAATTTAATGAATGACGATCTTCTGGACTTAACTTTTTTTCTGACGAAGCGTGGTTCCACCTTTCGGGATACATCAATTCTCAAAATATGCGAATGTGGAGCAATGATAACCCTCATGTTTTTATTGAATCGCCACTACATCCTCAAAAAATTGGTGTTTGGATGGCAGTTTCTCGCAGAAGAATAATTGGGCCAATTTTTTTCGATTTCACCGTCAACGCAGAAAGGTACAGACAACTTTTTGGCTGAATTTGTGCAACAGTTAAACGATGATGAACTTCGGTACGGTTATTTCCAGCATGACGGTGCAACAGCACATACTACACGAGAAAACATTGCTTTCCTCCGCGAGTTTTTTGATGACCGGCTGATAAGTTTGCATACAGAAGTTGAGTTTTCTCCGAGATCACCTTCTTTGACAATTATGGACTATTTTTTATTTCCTTACTTAAAAAACAAGATTTTCGCAACTCCGGTAAATAATTTGTAAGAACTGCAACAAAGAATTGTTCAGCAATGTGCAACCATAACGTCAGAAATGCTGCAAAACGCTTTTCACAGCATGAGGAGGCGCGTCAACTTATGCATCGAACAAAACGGGGGACATTTCCAACAATTACTGTAATTTAGTTTTTCTTGTTACTAAAACCGTTATTTCATAATTTGTAGTTCATTATTGTTTTACAACTGAAATAAATAGGTATGAAATTTGTAGGTTATTGATGATGTCAGTGTGACAGTGACATAATTATTTCAAATTTAAAGTAAGACACACGTTTTACATTCCACAACCACCCTTGACCAAGATAATTTTTGATATCCCGGTATCTATCCTACAATCAATCTGGCTACATTCTAGGATTTGCCGGTGTAATTCAATACTGGTCAGGGATTTGCCTGCAGAGTAGTTGTTTCCGATATTCACTTTTAAACACTTCATTTCCCCTATATCATGTGAATTTTTTTCTATTGCCTTGAGCAATTTCATTTTATAATTAGGCACGAGCGATTGTTATTATTCATTAAAACAGGTCGAAGAAATGTGAAGGTGATTTTGTTTTCGATATAAACAATCAAGTATTATAAAAAAAAATTATTAAACTATTAATTATAATATGTTTAAATGCAATATAAATTTATAGTACCTACTTCGCTTCTCAAAAAAGTGATATGAACAGAAATATAAATAGTTCAATAAGAATAAATTTGAAAAGAAAAAATGTTTTTATTAAGGCTTTAAAGATAAATGCCGCTTTTCATAAAACCAGCTTTCTGAAAACAATTATTGTAGTTTTAGTTTTAGTAAGCCGTAATTTTCTTAATCATGACTGGTTGTTTTATCATCTAAATTAGTACAGAAAATATATCTAGTAAGAAGAATAGGGTCAAAACACTAGGTATCTCCAGAGATTATCACAACTATTATGCAACTCAGTTCTCAAAAGTGTGAAACGATCTACCATATACTTTACCAACTATTAATAAAATTCCAAAGAATACTACAGAATATTAAAAGTATATATAAAACATAAATTTCAGTTACTGACTAGAAGAATGAAGTGCTTATATCTGATCAAAACTAGTGTTTAAATTATATACAATTAACTTTAATAAATACTTTTAAAGCAGAGTAACATCATCAGCTATGACAAATATTTATAAATGAATATCTGATTATAATGACGATGCATGTTATGTTAAATGAATTGTTTAGCTTGGGAATGAATGCATTGTTTATTGTACTGACCTCTCAATCAGTTTGCGCATTTCTTCATGGGTCATGCCATCCTTTGAGTTACCTCTCATAACTGAAAACAAATCACACTTAACTACACGACCACAAAACGACACAATTTCTAGCCTATATAAAAAAACACTCACAATGAAAAACGTACCATCAAATAGAATAAAAAATTAAAAAATTATTAAAGCGATAAATAATATGAAAATATTTTATAAAAATTAAGAAACTAAAAGATGGCAAAAAAAACTGTGCAGTAGTCTAACATAATTTGTTCATACAAAACATATATTATTGAACATGTGGAAGATCAAGTACCTTTTCACATATGAAAATAAAATTATAAATAAAACCTAATAAATCATTTTTCATTGGAGCTGTATGATATATGCAAAATAAAATAAAAATGATCGATTAGTCACCAGCATGCAGTTAAAACACCCCTTACTGAAAACCATGCCACACAAATCAATAGATGGAATATTTGTTAATGAATGACATATGAAATGAGTTGAAGAACCTAATCTAATAAGACTAATAGATCACGCTCACAACTCACTTACCCTGTTCATCTTCTGAAAAAATATTGTTGTTTTAGATTTGATTTTTACTAGAATTCTTGTTTAACTTAAGTGTCAGGTATTATTTTATAACTGTAGACTTTCATTTTAACAATTTGAAAGGACATTAATATGTATCGTGATAACATGACCTCAATTTATGTCAGAAATAGTATGAAATATGCGGTTAATTATATAAGAAAATAATTTAATTTCAATTTGAATGATTATAAGTAGTTATTTTTATTAGTCATATTTGCAACCGTTCCTTTTCAGGAAAAATAATAACTGATAATCTGTAAAATGCAAAATTTGATCACTTTCATTGATCAAGTTTTTAATTTACAGTATATTAGCTTTTGGAATAAATTATATATTCTATTATATTCTAATTTATTTGTTAGTTTTCTTTTGGTTAAAGTATAATAGTATGATTTAAAATGTTAATATACATCGAAAAATCAATTAATATTGCACTATAAAAATATGAGATATGACCACAGAACTACAGATGCAACAGAACAAATTGAGAACAGTGATATGTGAAAATAATGTAAATAAGAGGACATTAGTAAAATAAATACCTGAGTATGTTATGTAGTAATTGAATGTCCCTATAACTACAGATAAAATGTATTATATAAAACCTGACACTTCCAGTTTCATTATATGTATTTATGAGTAAATTAATCAAGCATTATTTACATTGTAAAGCATGAAACTAAATAAGAAAAATTATAAAAAAAACTCCTGAAGGCTTACCGCCATATGTTCGACTGTTAATCAGTTGATCTCTATCACATTCAGCTTCAGATATTTCGTTGCTGTCTTTCGAATCGTTAAATGATGGATCATGGTTACGTGGTGGTGGTGGTGGAGGTTCAGGACTACCAGTGGCTGGTGGTACCCTCATGGAACCCAAGGATCGTCGTCCAATTGAACCTCTGCTGCCATACTGATCGTAAGGAGCCCCATAACCACCATATTGAGATCCGTATTGTTCATCTTCTGGAGCACAGTTAGCTGGGTCATCATATTCGGGTCCGGGAGAATATATGCTTCCATTGCCTTAAAGAAATTTGATTTTTAAAATTTGACGTTGAAATAAACATGATTTGAGGTTATTTTATATACAAAATAATCATGGAGATTCCTATTTACGGTTTCTCCAAAAACGCAAAGTGATGAAGATAGAAGATATAATGCCAGACTCTTCCAACCTCAGATTAACCATGTAAAAGATAAATAACAGCGAGATAAAAATGTCCACGAAATGAAATATAATAAAATAAACAAATCCCACTGCATGCCATTGGTTCGTTACAGTTTTTGACGGACCGAGATATGCCGAAAATGCACGACACAACGACTCGTGACTTCATATTTTTTTTGAAGTTTTGTGAAGGTAAATTTTTTTAAGTATTTATGTGAAATAAGAGGTCATCAGTGAATAATCTAGGCTTTGTTATAGATTTTTAGTTTGTGGAAAACCCTTGTGGACAGTGAAATCACTATTAAATGCATAGTTTTCCATAAATCGGGCAAAAAAGGTGATGGGAGATCGTTCCACCGGTAAGTAAACAATGCTGACCATAGACGTATCATTCGTTAGGAATTCAACTTACGTATAATATATTCATGGGTAATATAAGTAATATAGATAATATTATAGTTTTATATTGTATATTTTCTATGGATAATAGCAAAGTCTACATATTAGAATATATGTATACTTTGATAATAGTTTCTGATCCTGATAAAATTATTTGGAGACGATGAAATTTTTATCGTTTTTCTTTCCGATAATTTTATGTCTTGTGAAGGTTACTAATGAAAAAAGGAAAATTTCAAATGTTTTTACCCCTCTTTAAAAAAAAACCCAAATAATTTAAAATATAGATAAGAGTATTAAATGTAGTTTTGATTTAGAATGGGAAGTGAATTCCGAACCGAAAAAAATGTATTTTCTTCTTTCTCCCAATTTCTTACTATCGCTTTCAGGTTTTTAGTAGGTATAAAGTATTTTGAATATCTTTATATTATATCGCTTGGGTATTTGGCCACAGTTCTGAACAAAATAATAACATTTTGAGTAAACAGTACGTACTCCTCGCTAAAAGATCCGTTACATTTTTTTTTTTTAATTTGACTAATCAGTTCTCATACGGAAAGATGTATAAATATCATAAAACATAGTACACACTTTAAGTTAAAATAGCACTAACATTTCGGAGACTTCACTGTCAGAGTAATGTATTGTGTTCTATAGTTCTATGATATTTATGTATCTATATTTAAAAAAAAAACTCTAACAGACTCTTAGTGGTTTAGTTTCTAGTTAGTTTTAGACGGTGCAGAGGTTTAGTTTCTTCCTTTTTTATTAGTGTTTTTCTGAATTGTAGGAAAATAGCTAAATAAAGTAAAGTATGTATTGCGTATTATGTTATATATACATACACATTTGTTGGGTTTACACCGCTTAATTAATTGCCAGGTCACGGTGACCTGGTTCCAAATCCTTTAATTGTGATTTTTTAATGAATAATACAATGCATTTTTCTGGATGTCTCGTTTTTATTTTATTTACTTGACAACTGTCAAATTCCTACTAGCTGGCTGGATGCGCATGCCATAACCACACCGGTTTAGCCTTCAAGGCGAGAGCGCTCTACACTCCAGGCCAGCTGATACATGCTAAACGATTATACATACCGCCCACCTTGAAAGGAGGGACTTTCAATGTAGACTAAAAATACAGCCTACATATACAAATATTTAAATAACATGGGCTATTAACCAACTAAGTATTTTAAAGAAAGATAATTCTTATACTAATTCTAAATGGCTATTTCTCAAATATCGATTGGAAGAACACTTATTTTAACAACGCCACGTTTAATGACGCCACCCTTTGTTTGCACACTAACCACCCTCACTAAATCGTCGTCACCAGGATGCAAAGCAACAATTCTTCCAAGCTTCCACTGTAGAGGGGGCAGGTTGTCCTCTCGCAACACCACTAATGATCCGACTTTGGGATGACTGGTAGAGTCTGTCTTCCACCTACTCCTGGGCTGCAATGTGGTTAGATATTCAGATGACCAGCGTCTCCAGAAATGTTGAGTTATTTGCTGAAGGCGTTCGTACTGCTTCAATCGATTGACTGGTTCATCACATACGTCATGTTGAGGCAAAGCAACCAAGGCATCACCAATTAGGAAGTGGCCAGCTGTAAGAGCGTTGAAGTCGTTGGGATCCGAGGAAAGCGGAGTCAGGGGACGTGAGTTGAGAATGGACTCGATCTGACACAGAATTGTGTATAGATTTTCATAGGTCAGATGGGCATTACCTATGACTCTAACTAAATGATATTTCGCGGACTTTACAGCCGCCTCCCAAATGCCCCCGAAATGAGGTAGCCTAGGAGGAATGAAATGCCAATTGATTTCTTGGGCAACGAGATACTCGCAAAATTTACCAGCTTTTGTAGACTCATTGAGGGCTTTAAATACCTTGTATATTTCATTGCGTGCTCCTACAAAATTGGTTCCGTTGTCTGTATAAATATTCTTACATAGACCTCTCCTAGAGACGAATCTCTTCAAGGCATTCAGGAAACTATTCGTACTCAAATCATTTACAAGCTCAATGTGTATCGCCTTTATGCTTAGACAAACGAAAATACATATATATACCTTTACTAATTGTCTGCGTTTTAAAGTACCATCTTTTATTAAGATAGGACCCGCAAAATCGATACCAATATTCGAGAAAGGACGCTCTACTGATAATCTAAATGGAGGTAAGTCCCCCATTTTTGGCGTGTCGATACGCGGATTTACCTTAAAGCAAGTTATACATTTGCGCAAGATAGTTTTAATAATGCTTTTCCCATTAAGCGGCCAATATTTCCGTCTTAATGAAGCTAATACCGCCTGCGGGCCGGCATGTAACAATCTAATATGTTCAGCTTCAATAATTCTTTGTGTCAGTACATGTTTAGCAGGCAACAAAATCGGATGCCTTTTGTCGAAACCTACATTCGCATGCTTGATACGGCCACCGACGCGAATTAGGCCATTACTATCAATAAATGGGTTTAAACTTAGCATTTTGCTGGATTTTGATACTTGCTTACCATTCATCATACAATTTATTTCTTGGTTAAAATCAGAAGCTTGACACATTTTTAATAGAGTTTCTAGCGATTTATCTAATTCAGACTTGCTTAAATTGCCCGCTAGCTTCGTGTGATTTTTAGATTTACAATTTAATATAAAACGAATCAAATACGCGACGATTCGTTGTAATTTATAAAAGGATGAATATTTTTCAAACAAATTATGATCTTGTTGTATTAAAAAAGATAACTGAATTTTCTTTCGTCTTTCGGGAATTTCTGATAAGTTTGATCTGTAAGATTCAGGCCAGTACTTAGCATCCTTCGACAAGAAGTCTGGACCGGACCACCACAAACTTGACTCCTGTAAATATTGTGGACTTGCCCCTCTTGATATAATATCAGCGGGGTTTTGTTCGGATTTTATGTGACGCCACTGCTTTAAATTTGTAAGATCCTGTATTTCTTTAACGCGGTTCGCCACGAATGTCTTCCAAGTGCTAGACTCTGCCGCAATCCATTCTAAAACGATTGTTGAATCGCTCCACAGAAATTTATCAGTTATTTCTAAACCTAACGCCTTTTCTATCTGATTTGCTAAACGAGCCAGCAACACCGCGCTACAAAGCTCAAGTCTTGGCAAGGTTATGATTTTTAATGGTGCGATTTTAGACTTAGCACAAAGTAATTTGCAGAAATGGTTACCGCGGGAATCAGTGGAGCGAATATAGATACAAGCTCCGTAGGCTACTTCGCTTGCATCGCCAAACCCATGTAGCTGAATATTCACGAAATGCGGTACAGTTATTTGTCGTGGTGCTTCGAGTTTATTTAAATACGGTAACTGTTCCATAAGCTGCATCCATGCTGTATGCAACTCCGCAGGTATCGATTCATCCCATTCCACTTGGCATTGCCATAATTTTTGCAGTATGAATTTCGCTCTTACTATAGTCGGACTAACAAGACCAAGCGGATCGAAGATTTTTGAAATCGTGGATAGAATATGACGTTTTGATATGGAGTGGGAATTATTTAAATTTACTGTATAACTCAAAGTATCATTGTTAGGGTTCCAACACAAACCGAGTGTTTTAATATTTTTATCATCCGAAATGTTAAATTGCGATGAATCTACCAACTCCGATTCTTTTAAAATCGCTTTACTATTCGAACGCCATTTTCGTAAGGGGAAACAGTATTTTTTCATGATATCAGTTATTTCGTTTTTAAGTTTCAATGCATTTTCGACTGAATCTGACCCTGTGATTAAGTCGTCTACATAGAAGTCATTTTTAATTACGCTACTTGCTTGAGGATACTCTGCTTCACTATCAATGGCTGCCTGATATAAGGAACGTATCGCCAAAAACGATGCCGACGACGTGCCGTAGGTAACTGTGTTCAACCTATAACAATTTAGATCTTCGTATGGTTCCGCCCGCCATATGATACGTTGCAAATCCCGTTCAACGTCTTTGACATTTACTTGCCGATACATTTTTTCTATATCAGCTGTGAAAACGACGTTGTGTATTCTGAATGAAACTGCGATGGCGAATAAATCACGTTGTATAGT
The DNA here is from genome assembly GCA_963924545.1 of Pogonocherus hispidulus. Taxonomy (NCBI): domain Eukaryota; kingdom Metazoa; phylum Arthropoda; class Insecta; order Coleoptera; family Cerambycidae; genus Pogonocherus; species Pogonocherus hispidulus. The sequence continues at coordinate 21,625,773 of OZ004696.1, forward strand.
GGGTCCAACCTTGAGTACATCGTTAAGCGAAGCACCGGTATCGGTACGCGCGGACGCATCAAAGACTACCCTTAATTTTGTTGTAATGCTACTTTCTTTTAATACGCCATGGTGTGGTAAATAATATATTAAACTCGACTCGCTATTAACCTTGTTATCAGTAATTCGAGTCATATGTCCCAGTTGTTCGTATTCCTGCATGAAATCCGTATACTTTTTCTTTAATTCCGAATTGAATTGTAATTTTTTCTCTAGCGATTTGAATCGACTGACTGCTGTTAATTCTGAATTCCCGAGTTCGCGTACATTATCTTTTAAAGGCAAACTTACTTCGAACCTTCCCTGTATATCACGTTTGTGAGTATCACGAAAATGTTCTTCGCATTCAATATCCTCTTGCGAGAGATGTCCCTTTGTAGAAACTTCTTCAACGGTAAAAAATTTTTCTAATTGATTGTGTAGCATTTCATTTGAAATATTTAAGTTACAAGAAATAGTTTTGGCATTAGCTGGAAGAGAAATATTTCCAGTAATTATCCACCCCAGCTTAGTCTTTTGTAATATAGGGCCGTCTTTACCTATTTTGATTTGCCCTATACACAAACTATCAAAGAAAATGTTTGCGCCTAATAAGACATCTACAGGACCAGCTTCATTAAAGTTACTATCAGCTAAAATAATGTCGCTCGGTATATTTAAATTCGCCGTATCAAATGACATTTGTGGAATTTTCTCAGTAATTGTATTTATAATTAAAAAACTTTCCTTTGTTTTATATTTATTATTTAAAGACGAAATCGAAGCTTCGGTTTTATTTGAAATATTGTTAGTAATGTTACTGATGCCTGCCACGGGAATATTTGCGTGTCGAATTTTTAAATTTAATTTGTTCGCGAAAGACGTCGTGATAAAATTAGATTGAGAGCCGCTATCCAACATCGCTCTACAAATTAAATATCCACCTTGATTGTCGTATACCTTTATATTTGCCGTGGCCAATAATACCTGTGAAATTGAATTATTTTTCCGCAAACAGTGTGAACTCACAACGACCAAATCAGTAGTTTGCGAATCCTTAGTGGTTGTCTGTTCACTTGTATTGGACAGAGATTTGTTTGCTACCTCTCCGTGCAATAGGGAATGATGTCGCTTCCCGCATTGCTTGCAGCTACTTGCCGTGCATTGCTGCTTCATGTGGTTAGGCCTCAAACAATTAGTACAAAGTTTATGTTTTTTCACTTCATTGTATCTGTCTTGCGTAGGCATATTTTTAAATTTATCGCAAAAATGATTATAATGATTTTCTTTGCAAAATGTACACGTGATGTTTTTATTTACTACTGCAAAACTTTTTTCTCCGCGCTCTGTATTGTGTTTTTTGACGTTGTCGTGAACTTTAGTTTTATTGTCAATCGTTTCTAATAACTGGCAACGCTTTGCCAAAAAATTTATCAATTCGTTTATACTAGGGGACTCAACGTCACTGGTTGCTTCCTCCCATTCGCGTTTCGTTGTTATGTCCAATTTCGAAGTTAAAAGATATATTAATAATGTATTCCACTTATCTGTGGGTTCATTTAACGCAGTTAATGCATTAAAGTTCTTGTTGAAATTATCCAATAGCTTTCTGAGCGCTTGAAGAGACTCTGTTTTCAGAGGGTACAACTCGAAAATAGATTTTACATGATTATGTATTGTAAGTTTTTTATTGTGAAATCGGTCTGAAAGCAATTTCCACGCGACATCGTAATTTGTATCAGATGTTTTGAGCGACCGCAATGACTGAGCCGCCTCTCCTTTGAGGCATGACCGCAAGTAGTGAAATTTTTGTACATTAGACAACTGCGCATTATTATGAATTAGAGAAGTGAACGTGTCGTGGAAAGTTAACCACTCACTGTAAGAGCCGTAAAAATCTGGTAAATTTATGCTAGGAAGCTTTACTTCACCCTGTATGCCGTGAATAGGACCATTTTTCCCTTTTAATGAAATTTGTTTGGCTTGTGCCATTACCTTGTAAAATGAGTCCTCAAATTGCTGACGTTCCTCCTCGTCAACCTCTGTCTCAGACAGAATTTCGATTTGCGACTGTATTTCTTCGAATTTAGACAAAATGTTACCTAAATTGTTTACCCGCATCTCTATTTCGAGTACATCAAACGATGTGGCTTTTTCGAATTTTGTTAAATAAGTTTTGAAACGTGTAATTTGGGACTTGAGTTGTCCGCGTCTTAATTTTAAAGAACTTAATTCTGGATTAGCCATTTTTGTATTAAATATATTAAGTATATAAACCTGCACTAGACTGTGTCAACTCGAGTACAGTCTATGGGTTCCTCTGGAATCACGTCGTGCTCGTGTGTTTTTTCTTAAAGTTCTGCGTACGGTTCTTCTTTGCAGCTGGCGTTTGAGAGTGTGGACTGTATTTTTCTGTATTGTTTCAAGTCTGTATAACGAATACCTGGGTACATCCGGTTCGGCAGGACCATATGTTGGGTTTACACCGCTTAATTAATTGCCAGGTCACGGTGACCTGGTTCCAAATCCTTTAATTGTGATTTTTTAATGAATAATACAATGCATTTTTCTGGATGTCTCGTTTTTATTTTATTTACTTGACAACTGTCAAATTCCTACTAGCTGGCTGGATGCGCATGCCATAACCACACCGGTTTAGCCTTCAAGGCGAGAGCGCTCTACACTCCAGGCCAGCTGATACATGCTAAACGATTATACAACATTAGTTTTTGTAGATGTTAGGTGTTTTTTTTAAATCGTCAGACAATAGGTACTTTACGTTGTTAGAAACACCTTTAAAAACATCAATAAACCCTCTTATTTTGAGAAATACTGGCCGCCACTGGTAGCTATTTACAAACAGTCAAATAAACACTCCCCCCTTCCGTAAATTGTTGTTTATTAGATGGACAGGCATATTAATGCTTTTGGTATTGCTGTTACTTATCTTTTACATGGTTAATCTGAGTTTCCAACCATGACCAAATTCTGGATGCACATAATTATGATGGCCATTGCTACAAAGATAACAATAATATATAATTGAAACATTATACGGCCGGATTGTCGCGGCACCATTGGTGACAAACATTAACACTTGACTTGTTGATTATCGGTTTCAAAGTCTCCAGTGCACATACTGTTACATTCAGAATGAATTTTTTTACAGTCTGTTGTCTCGTATACACATAAACACAGCTGTGTATTTTTTAATACACATTTGATTTTGCTTACAATTTCTTCGCATGCCGTTGGTACATATTTGCGTAAAGCTGCACGACTTGGTAACGGTACCTGAACATTGTATTTATTCCAGAAGTCCTGGAATAGTCATTTATCGAGTCATTCCTTTCATATGATCCACTTGCAACAGTTTTAAATAGAAATGTTTGACCCACGGCGGCCATATTGAAATTAGTTTGACAGGTCGTTGAAATGCACAGTCTACAAAATTCAGTTTACGGACCGTGGTTGAAATGCCCTATTAGGCATTTCAGAACACGTGACAAAAATGGCTTCCGGGGGTTAAACAAAGTAAATTTTTGTGGTTTTTACTATGAATACTTCTTATTCAGGTATTCTAAAACTACTTTTTATCTTCAAATAACATTAAGGAAATTGAATATTTTACTGGAATTCAGAAATATTGATGGGAATAAGTTTTATGGTAAATTTTTGTTTGTCATAAAAAAAAAGGGGAAATCTAACAAATCTACAGGTAAAAAGTACTTTCATGTCTTTATAAGATGCGTCCATTTTTGACAAGTCATTGGAATGTTTAATTATTTTATTTTTATAGTGATTAATTCAGTATAAATTTAATACTGAAAATAACCTCAAATATGATGGAAGCACTACTTCAAATTAAAAATACTTTGAAAGTCAACAATGTTAAAGAACAAAGTGTTACCAGACCTATTTTCGCAGGAACTTCTGATTTTTGGTCTAAAAATTACCTGTAAAATTTTGTTAATCGAATATTACAAGGCCCTAGATATACAGTTGTTTGACAATTTGCAAAATAGTCAAACAACGATCTAAGCGGTTTCCTTTTATCTGTTCTGTTCTGTTAGACCAATTAGAAATTAAAAAATCTTTAATCAGAAATCCTTGTACTACGAATGATTAGATAGATTTTACACTTTCGCCCTTCTTAGAAAAGGTACTTAAAACTCGGGCTTTACCAGATAGGAAGGAGCAATCGGGGTAGGTAAACAGAAAATTAACTAAAATACGCTTGGAAATGTTTAGTAATAGACATTTACTCTATTGAGAAAGGCCTAACAAGCCGAAATCTAGTATATAGAGTGTTTTCTATATATTTCTTGAAACATCTAAATGAGAACTATGTTTATTTCAAAATAATTAGTATGATATAATTATATAAACACTCACCTTGTGATCCAACTCTATCATAACGATTTCTATTTTGGCGAGGCATTGACTGTGATCCGTTACGAGAATGTAGCCCATGAGGTGTATTCATACCAGATGGTCCCATTGTTCCTGCGTGTGGGTGAGGGAAAGTTTGGAACTGCATAGCCTTGGTTGGATCCATTTCTTCACGGAATCCCAACAGGTGGAAAGTAGCATAAGGACAAATTTCGTCATCCATGCCTTTAAAAACATTACCAATTTTCTACTACACATGTTACTTTTTATAATATAAAAATATAAAATTATTCAGAGTTTCAAAAAATATACAAAGTGTTTGTATTGTATTGTAGAATAGAGCCTAGTACTGGTACTCAATAAGTTGTCAGAAAAAATTAATATTATAATAATAATTTGAATATTTATCTCCACTCCTATTGTAGCCTTATTATTAAAGATACATTCACACACGTGTTTTCAACGGTTATTAATAATGATGCTGCACTAATTCTAATTTAAACTAACATGCAAGGAAAATAAGGGCATTGTTAGCAAAGAAGCAGTAGCAGACTTACTTCTCTCTTGTAGGAGGAAGCAATTTTTAATAACTACACATGAGGATGCTGTTAGTAGAGTTGTAACATGTAATTGTAAATATAGACGACATGTATGAACCTCTATCAACCACATAAATGTCAACCACCCCTATGATCACATGGCACAGCTGTTTCAACCTGTCAAGTCTCATTAGAGCCACTTAAGTCCTTTGAAGCGAAGACAATACATGCAATTGTTGAAAGTTCATACACCAGTTTCTACACACTCTATGGGATTATATTTTAGTAATTTGTACCATTTGACAAAATAGGTAAAAAATTCTGAATATTATTACATTTACAGGGTGTGTAACCACAAATTGGTAGTAGATATAACTCTGACACCAATTTTGATTTATAATTGAAATTTCCCTTTCAAGGTCACTTTTCCATTCACATTCAGTCACTCATATTTTATTTTCGTTTTTACTGTAGGTAGACAACAAACTTCCTTATTTTAAATTGAACATCGTGTATATTTATATAAATTTGAATAAAGCATTATCTCATGATTATTAATGTACCTACAGTTTAATAAGTCTAACTAACAGTAAGAGAGATATAGCAAAAATAATATAAGCTAAGAGAAATATTGTTACTCCTTCCGGGGTTCTAAAGATGAGTGAGACTTTTAACAACAATAAAAAAATCTCTATTTAACTTTTCAAACACAACACAACACTTCTTGTACAATATCTAATTAAATACATGTCAAAAACACTTCGAAAATTCCAGTTATTTCACTTAAGTATTGTTTCTTCGCTTTTGATCGGTGTCCGATTAAGACTGACTGCTAACACTCCTGGATAAGCTATTTGCAAGCTAAGAGAAATTTCAGCAAGTAGACTTTTGGACTTTATGCAAAGAACAAAGTTGCTCATTGAATAGAAGAGCGGCGGGATGCACAATAGGCCCATATGTGGCCGCAGTGCTTTGGGACTTGCTATAGATGAACCGACCCACAGGAGAAAGAAGACTAACTGACTTTGAAGGCTTAGAGGGTTGAGACTCCACCCTTGGGGGGGTTGCCCCTGGGAGTTGTTGAAGTTGAGGTCACATTATACAACTGGCTCTTACAACAACGTAATGCACAAGTTACCTATCTCATCTGAAATTTAACGAACAAAAACTAAACAGTTTTATGAACAATAACAGGGAAAAAGAATTTAGCTAATTCAAGATGGCTAGATAAATTCAAGCTAAGACACGAAATACGTTTTTTGAATGTCTGTGGCAAAAAACTTTTCAGTGATGTTACTGCTATAGGTTAGATTAGGTTAGGCTCTAAAGTGAGTGGGCCGAAAACCAGACCCTTCACCGAGACCATGTGGTCTATTGCGGCTCACACCTACTTATTATATTTCACCCAACAGGTCCACCCTTTTAATGAAGCTGACCACCTTATTGCCTCCATGGGACCATGCCTTAGTATGTCCCCTATAAGAAGCCGTATCAGGACGATTGTTTTGTGACCAGTACATGTTCCAGAACTCTTCAATCAAGTAGACTTTCTTTCATATTTGCAGTTTCTATATCGCGCCACAGATGCCCGATTCTAAACTGCCTAACGGTCATTATTAATTTATACCATGATATTTCTTGTACAATACCAGAGACGTATAGAATCTACAAAGACGTTTCACCTATATGGGCGACATGAAGCCGAAAAGTTACTGGCCATTCGTAGATGGCTCTGCTGGAATTTTACCAGCAGCGCTTGCAGCATTGTCCATTGGAACTAAATTGGACATTCTCAACAATTGTTTCCACCGTTTAATACCATATGTCGCTAAATAAGGTTGACTGCATATGTATAGGTGCTGTCGCTGTTGCCGGATTTATTATATTCATATCTGGTGTGAAATATTATTTGTGAATATGTTTTCTTAACAGTTGTCTACCAAATACTTCGCATTTGATATACTTACATTATAAAAATCAAATTACAATAATACCAATTTAAAACATTTTCTAAATGAAAGTTTTGCAAATAAATGTAGTCTACAAAAGTCTAATGTTTAAGCGTGTTATTAGTAACACATTTGATTATTTCATGGCGTGTCACCCGAGCGTCCCAGGTTCGATCCGTAGTCGATAACGATTTTTTTCTTAAGAATTCGTGCCATATGGACGTGATGCATACACATTGTCTAAAATTATGTACTCAATATCTACACAATCTGCAAGTTTGGGACTTTTGTTGCTGTTTGTGGTGTTCGTATAACGAAGATATAAGGTTATAGGTATACATACTACTGTGTCTACTAAAAAAGTAGGTATTTAAATTACATTACATTACATTAATATTGCATAAAGTATATGGAAATATCTCGAACCATATAAATTAATAAGTAATTTGTGTAAACACAATGAAGGGTTGATGTGTTATACTAAAACACTGATTACACTGGGTTAGTTGCATATAATAGTTTTAAAGAATGTGTAAAAAATTACACCGTTAAAGATCGTAGAATGTTTGAACTGTTGGTGTTTTATTTAGGCTTCTGTATCTTAACAATCTCGTTTATTTTTAATAGCTTTTTTTTAGGTAATAACCAAAGTCTAGGTACATATGCTTTGTAACTAACTAAAATGTCACTATTTTATAGAGGATAATTTTAGTCGCTGAAATAGAATTTTAGAACGTTGTTATGGAGTCCATTTTACAAAATTCTTGTTTTTGGAATAAGTTCCCTTGGTGCAGCGAGGTAGGTACTTTATATACTTAGATCTACATCTGTAGGTAGGTATTCGTCGCTGCTAATACCTAATTTTTATATCGGTTGATATTCCAAAGTTTACAGAATATAACTATATCAGTTGCTTGCTCCTCTCCGTCGGAACTTTTATTTTTCGAGATCATAATCGTGCCGCCGCTATCGGCCATCTACGTTCGACTAGTTCGACAGTAAAATCTCCTCGTTACGAGGGACATTACAAAGATAGTTTGATTTCGCGCCGAGAATATTTGATTACTGACTGGGGTTTTCCAAAAGTGCAGCATTAAATTATATAAATTGAAATTATTCAATGGGTGGGAAGGACTATGTTCAAAAATACATCATACTAATTATTTATGTTTAAATTGTGCCTAAGTAAAAGATGAAACACTTTTGGAAACTGATGTCTATACCGAGCGGCTAAAAGTTTCTAAGTATCCTATTAGATTATTTTAGAGACCGAGACCACTTGGATTTAAATTTTGAAATTGGTAATAGTATAATGACGTCCCTGTAGCTCTTTCGGTTACACCGAAAGTTGGCGTCAACTTTGTTATTTACAATGGAACACCCAGTTTATTATCGCATTTTTGGATTTTAGTGTTACTTTTATCAAGTTTCCTATTCCTAAAGTTAACCATTTTCCATATATTTTATTTTTTTTTATATGTATATATTTTATAGTTTAAAACCCCGTGTTTTCTATATTAAGAAAGATAGAGCGGTCATAATCACAGGGGAGTCAGTTAAATTCATAAGCTTTCTAATCACATCTTCAGGGTTGGTGGTTGCTTATTTACAGGGTGTTAAAAATTTAATACCATATTTAAGTCAACTGCAAGTCATAAAAACTTGAATTTTTACATGGGACACCCTGTATATTATGGTATTTTTGGATTTTACACTTTCGGTCGGTATTACGCTAACTTTCATCAAGTTTACCTGTTTTCGAGACATTTAATTTTATTAGAAAAAAATCGAAAATCCTAACTTAAAACCCTGTGTTGTTTATATCAAGAACGATAGAACGACAATATTCACAAGTGAGAGAGTTAAATCCATAAGCTGCATAAGCTTTCTAATCATACCATCAAGGTTATTGATGGATGCACGGATTGATGGATTGAATAATATACAGGGTGTTCCACTTAAAATAACAAAGTTGACGTCAACTTCCGGTATAACCGGAAGAGCTGCAGGGACGCTATTTCATTTAACGAGAGCATACCCAAAAACCTCAGAATACCAAATTTTAAAAATTAAATCCAAGTGGCCTCTGAAATAATCTGAATATCATTCATCTATACTATTATTTACAAAAATCACAAATGCTGTAATTTTGAATTTTTGCTGGATGCTGTCCCGGTTTTTATATTTTGCTAAACAAATTTTAATGTAAAATAAATAGAGGTTCTGATATAAAAATTAATAAAATAGCCCAAAGGAAAGTTTTTACCTTGAGGTATTACTAAAAGCTATATTTACGAAATGATTTTTTAGTGTTTTTCCAATATTTTCGTGGCAAACTAATTCCTCAAATTTACTAACACAAATGTCTTCTCATACTACGACAAATTATCCACGATGTTTCTAAATGGTACAATTAATACCCCTGATTTTGTGCTACTATAGGATAAGATTACAAAACGTGGCTTGTCTATTTGCTAAAATTGCTACAAATTTCACAGGAATGTTGTAACACATTTTCTTAAAAAGTATTCGGTTACAAATATTGCGAGGGACAGCTACCCTCACTATAATCTACCACAGGCATTTTTACAAAAAATAAAATAAAATAAAACATAACTATATAATCACTTGTTTTTCTCATTCTATATCAATCGCACCCAACACTTTACAGGTCGAGCGTGAGCTCCTGTGTAAGTAAACGTTTGAGTGCCGAACGGTACCCGAGTGGGGTAACTTATTTAATTCTTATATAGGTAACTAATATAACACTTTTTTTAATATTCAGTCACTACCTATATACACTATACTAACGTGCATTTTTTATATGATAATTAAAAAAACTATACATTTTTATAGTTTTTATTTGAGCCGTGACTATTTATTGCTATTTATTTATAGCCGCAGTTGAATATTTATTTTATGAGGGCCACTATATTAGAACAAATAATTAGTAAAATTCGAGAATATCTATGTATTGGATCTTATTATAGTTATTCGTACATAATAAGAAAAGCTTATCTTTACATCCAAGAAATTTTAATAATTTCATTTTAATGGGCGGCTGGCTCATCAAAGTAAATTTTTTCAATAAACGTGTAGGTACCTATAACTGTCCTCAGATAGGGTCACCGCATGTAACTAACCTTCCGCACACGCAAAAAAGACTCGCGGCAAGTACAGGTAAAGACAATAATCCGTCTATATTCTTTGGTACAGGTTTGGTAAACCGGAGCTTTCAGTCCTCATATTTTTAATATAACCTTTTGTATAGGATGCCGTAGAAAAATGAAGCATTCGTTTTGAGGTTTTAGGTTATATAGATACTTTTTTCTTAGGAACCAGTTTTGCAATACACATTTATTTAATCCCAGTATTTATTATTGGTTAACTGTACATATAGAGATATTGTAACTATCTCCAATTTTATAAATTTTTTTGGATTTTTCTAATATTACGAGTAGGTACCTACTACCTTACTATGATGGTTTTAATAATAGCAGCGAGGTATAAATAGTGTAGTAAGTACCTAATAAGGTCTACTTTTATTTATTACATTATTAAATTCATTTATGTACACGGCATGCATAAGATACATACAAATTTCTTTTTTATAATGTAGTAAAGATTTTACCCGAAATAGTAAGTTTACAACAGTATAGGGAGGTGGCTCAGTTGTAAGAGCATTACCTGTTATGCCGAAGGTCCCGAGTTCGATCCTCGGATGCCGTTTAAAGCCAAAGCACTTTTTATTCTACCAGAATATTAAATAAATACAATAATAAAATTATTAACGTAGGAGAATTTATACATCCCTGTAAAATTATTAAAATGATATTTATGTTAAGTCCATAGCGTTCGTTAGGTTACGTCTGACAACACTGCACTATTCTCTTAAACGTGTGCGCTTGAAAAATTAAATTCCTGTATGGCAATGCGAAGCGATAGTAGAATCCTGCACATGTAATCTACTGGTACTGTGAGGGCGCAACTTGCCGGGTTGAAATTACTCGATTTTGATTGGCTAATTGTCATCTCGTATATATGGTTGCATAAAATCAGGAAAAAGTCTATACTTCAAAAAAATACATTAGGTGAACGGTCTTTGTAGATGTATAAGTCTCTGACAATACCCAATATTTTAATTATGTAAGGTACTTAAATTAGTTTCAGAGTTAGGTCTGTCTACCACTGGGTCTACTGTACACACCCGCTAAGCACAACAATCTCTACCTATACATAAATTCGGAAACAACTAAATCAAAAAAATATTATTATGAAATATAAACACTTAATAAATAATCTAATAAAAATAAAGATCACAATTATAGAAAGTTGACTTGATGGAAAATTTTCCAACTGTCAAAGATATCTAATTTTCGTCATATTAACACTTAACATAATTACAAAAAATGAAAGGATATTCGGTATGGTAATATGGTTATCAGAGATTTCTGGAATTCTCAACAAAAAACTAATGTAGTGAAGAATTTTATTATATTTTTACGTATATGTATGACGTCATGGTATTATAAATAAAACTTTAGATTAATTTTGTAATAAAAACTTTTTCTTTTCCCATAACCCATTCTTTAAAAGTTTTTCAACCCTATCAGAATATAATTTTCAACATTTGAAACATGAGGTAAATGTTTCCAATAAATTTATTAATTGCTTGTTTAAGACCTTTATAAACATTGCAAATCTAATAGTGAGAGGTTTTTGATTAAAATATGATTTTAAAAACCTATATCTCAGTCAAGTGTCAAGTCTAAAGCTTTAAGTATCATTTTTGGACCAAAGGTCCTTCTAGTATTGGGTTTACTGAAACAAATAAAATAAAAAATATTTGGAAATCTTAGCCAAATATACCAATACCAGTAATTGTCTTTGTGACCAGGGCATTAAAATGTCTGATTTTATTGTGCCAAATATTCGGTTCAGTGATTACTACGTGACCAATATGAACTTGGACTATGGACAAAAAATTTAAATTCTGCAAAAAGCTGAAAAAATTTTAATGGACAGGTTACGCGAAAAGTCTTGTTTATATATACTGCTGTATGCCCAGGGAAAGAAGGGATGTCTCTGCATGTCAGTTAGTAAGACCATCCTCATTGTCTGTAATAGAGATGTGTCGGTATTTGAAAACCGCGATATTTATTGCAGCGGCATTTTAATGGAACCGTTCCGTCGCGTTCCACATTGACAAAATAACCGGTTACTGAGTAAACGATTGTGCTGTACTGGAAAGGAACAGAAAAAGAGAAATAATATGCCATTGTGTTGTATTGCGTGATTTCAGGTTACGTTATTATATGCATCGCGAGGAACATGATAGGAGGAAGAGAGTAACAACTGTGATTAAAGTTCCGAATGCTGGGTCCTGACTTGCGACTTTTGAATACAAGTATACACTACTTGATGCCGCGTGGGCATCACGAATCGCGGTATTTTTTCCCGGTATTTTTCTGGAGCTGTCGCGAAAGTAACGCGACAGAAGAGAAACCGGTATTCCCATCTCTAGTATGTAAGCACTTGAGTGCACACACAGTGTCTCTTTTCTACAATTAACCCTTCGCCAGTCTTCTTTCACTGGGCGCGCATTGTACCTGGTACATACTAATTTCCATGTCACTAGACTAAAATAAGTAGGAATAGTTTTTTTAATCAATATAAATTTATAAAATTATATATATATTTTTTAATATTCTGCAGCAGAATTCTTGTTAGTACAAACAGGAATTTTTAATGAACATTCCTATTATGTTAATTTCACTCGTTACATTACAATACCTATTAAAAAGCATTGAAAAGCTTTGTTACCAAAAACCATTCTACAAAATTTGAAAATCTTTACCTCTGTGAGTATGAACAGTCTCATTTGAGCCCCTCCTACTTCTTAATTCCTCGTATAAATGACGTCTGGGGTCCCAAGTAGAATGAGAACGGTAATGTGCTCCTATATGTACAATTATAAAAGTAAAATCTATTGCAAGCTGATATTCTGCATTATTTGCCCCCTGTTAATAAGGCTATTAGCTATTAATAACAATAGCAAAAAAATAGATAACTAACACTGAAGCAAGGCAATGGTGTTGAGATGGAAACATTTACTCTTAAATTTTTTGCTAAGAAACTATCATTTCCAACATTTTTTTAGATTGGAATTAAAAAAAAATTGCATGGCTGATAGTTCCCTAGTACTAACTTATGGGTTGGTATCAACACTGAACTAAAAATAATTTTAAAAATAAAGGCATGCGATTAAGAAGCTGTGATGATCTTACTTAAGGTACCTCTCTTGATTCGATCACAGGTGTTATAATTGGATCCAGGAACAGGTGGAAGTTTTCGGTTTGGTGGAGCGATGTATCCCAATTCATCCCTCAGATCAGGTCTACGTTTGTCCAAGGTTGAAGTTGCATTGCAGGACTGATTGTAAACCACATCATCTAGATGAGAAAAACATATTTTTTATTTCAATATTGACATTGATGATGATGTAACGTGATAAATGGAGATGCTGGAAAGTAAAACAAAAAATTAAGGACTATTCAACAAAAATTGATTTATGAAAACCTATTGGTCAAGCAGGTCATGTACGGTTTTTTATCTTTCACTATTTTGATGTAAGTATCTTAAAAAAATTGAATTGTTAATACTAGTAACTGAGTTAATACTAAGTAACTTTCCTTAAGTAGCAGGAAATGCTGTCTGAATGGGTTTTAGAAATTACTATGACATAAATTGACTAATTTCATTCTATTAGATGATACCTGTATCTAGTAACCTACTATGATTAATATGTTTTCCTATTTTTAAAGAAAAGTCCTTTGGGAGATTTTAAATAAAGATTCCACTGATACATTTAAAAGGATTGCTATAAAAATAACAAAAAAGATGAGATATGAAGAAAGGGGCCATACACATACAGTCGCTCCGGAGCCTAGTTTGGAGAGGCCCGTGAGCTTTCCTTGAAAGTGCCACACAAATGACAACAATACCAACAACGACCACGACAACGGTTGCTGCAACCGGAACAGCAATATTCCAGTCTACCCAGTCTGGGATCCACGGGAACAGCATTTTCATGGCGGGCATGTCTCTGGCAGGTGCAATCGTACCTAGAATACAACATACATTTCACTGTACCTTTGTTATAGTTTCCTTTGCCACGCAACACACAGATCACGATTATGGCAACAATAATGACCAAGATGGCAGCCACTACGGGAACTACAAGGTTAAGGTTTGCGAGGATTATTTGTATGGTGTCCTCTTTTGGGATTTCACGGGCCGGGGCAATAGTACCTGAAACCAAAACACAGGGGGTGTTTCAACAGGTTCCAGTTTAACTACTCGGCGCTCAGGTATAAAGTAACACGTTCATAGCTCATGTGTACTAGTAATAATTATGCAACCATAAAAAAATTTCATGAAGAAATTCTGAAGATGCAGTGAAATTATATTTTTAATAAATTATTCATTACAGTTGTTATAATTGTTAAAATTTTTACTATAGTTTTATAAATTTTTCTTTTCTACAATAACTACTACTCTAGTTCTATTTTTACATTTCAAACAAGCTCATTTTTGTCACAACTATTATATAGTTGCATAATCTCTACCCACTGATTTGAGGTTATATATTCTTATTACACATTCTTTTTACATAATATATACAGGTGTCTCCCAAAAAATGGCCAGATCTACAGGGTGTCTTACTTTTATTTATGTACAAATCCTTATACGTTTATTTTTCAAGATAATCGACTGAACTTTTCTTGTTTCAAAGGGCATTAGAAACGGCTTCCTTTGACCCTACTACCCCTTTTAAGACACACATGCAGGGTCTGCTGCGATTTTTTTTATACCACCAAAATTCAGTATAACCATTTAGGGATTTTTTTATTTTTAATCTGACATGGTAGAGCTAATCAGAACCACTCAAAACCCCCATATTCGAAATTTTAACAAAAAATATATGTTTTTCTCTCCAGAATATGAAAGTTAAGCAAAATATCTAATTTGAAAGTCACTATACTCAAATTCAGAATTAAGCAAAGTGGAATGACCTCGCCGATCTGGCAAAATGCAGTGAAGCATGGGCGTACGTATTCTGTTTTACAATTGGGCACATTTCAGTTAATATATACTCGTATACTATTCTATAGAATACTTCTAGTATATGCATTTCCACTTTTTTAACTAACACAAATAAGTATAAACACTGACACAAATAATAAATACACTGATAATTTTACCACAAATTTTTACCGTTAAGAAACGCACGCGAAATAACCCAATATCACGCCACTGCTTCCCCAGAACTCGAGCGCAGTCGCTTATTGATTCCCATTGGTTAATCATTCGACCAATCAACGTCGCTGAAGCTCAAATAAAAAGAAAGCGAAAATGCAAGAATATGTATGTTAAATAAGGATGAACAGCTTGTCGTCAACTTTACGGCGTTCGCAGTTGCCAAATACTGGGAAATTCCTTGATATTATCAACGAACATAAACAAAGTCTTTGTTTATGTTCGGTGATATTATTAAGTAAAAGACAAATTAAACATTGTGTTTGTTCTAATAAAGTACAATAGGGATAAGGGACGTTAAAGACAAGTAAAAAAATGGGTAAATAAGGTTATTAATATGTTTCCTGTTTTAAATTAGAATACTTTAGAAATAAATGTGACAACACAGATCTACTCTTTTTCCGGTCATTGCACTTTGCTTAATTCTCAATCGCAGTATAGATGTGTTAAGTGTGCCACGGAATTATGTCAAAACAGTTAAATGTTATATGGAATCACTTAAATTTAATTTTGCCCTACATTTAGTGAATAGAAAAATATTTATGTGCACCATCAAGATAAGAATAATAATTATAAGAAAAATATTGGGCAAAAAATTAAACTTAAGTGAGGTTTTGAGGGATCCGATTAACCCTATCGTGTCAGAATTTAAATAGAAAAATCCCTAAATAGGTATATTGAATTTCGGTGGTATAAAAAAAATCGCAGCAGGTCCTGCAGCCCGTCTCAAAAGTGGTAGTAGGGTTAAAAGAAGCAGTTTTTAATGCCCTTTGAAACAAAAAAAAGTTCAATCAATAATCTTGTAAAATAAAGGTTTTATGGGTTTGTACATAAATAAAAGTAGATACCCTGTATATATTTTTTATTTTGCGCTTTAGTTTTATAAAGACTTTAAAAGCAATTTTTTTATGAGTGAATGCACTGAATAACGCAAGGGACTATTTCTCAAAGTAAGTGAAATATATTCAAATGGGTACATGAGACTAATGTTAAAAATAAGATATCAGTTTGTTGCAAGACTAGATATTTGTGCAAGGCAAGGTGTACTGGAGTGGTAGGTACAGGTGTGATAGTAGTTTAATGACCTAGTGGTAGGTGGAGTTATTTAAATGTGGGTCTTGATTTAAATCCACTATAACCAATGCTAATTCAGATTAAGAATTTGATAAATGCAAGAACATCTTCATATTAAATTAAACAACCTTTATATCATTTTATTCAAATCATTCTAAAGCCATATCATTTTTTTGTTTAAATCAATTCGACTGGTTCCCTGGCTCTGATTCTCAGGGTCGGACGCTGTTGGTTAACAGTAGCTATCCCCAGTAACAGTAGTCCGTGGGGTGAATAACTACTGAGTCCGGGAATCGTGTGCCCTGAGTAACCGTAGTGAACCCGGAATGACCTCCTTCTGCATTCTTCCGGTTAGAAGATCTGCTGAATTTTGGCATGCTAGTATGATCTTCAGTTCCGAAAACAGTGTACCTCTTGCTCCATTGAGAGCTCCTATTATCAGTACCACAAGTTTCACAGTATGTTCTGGATAGAATCCGCGGAGTTCGAAGAGAAGGTATTCGTCCGTTTCTTCTCCTCTTTCAAGACAATCCTCTTTATTATTGTCTTACTACTTCGATGCATGCCTCTACTTACACATTTTCTTATGGTGTAGTCTTTGTTTTAAACATATCTACCTTACTGTTATAGACACATTTTTGCAGCAAAATAATTATAGTTTAGAACTTGAATTTTAGGTAGTGCTCTTACATCAATTTTTCTGCATGGTCATTAATAATAACGGTTCTGCGGTCATTAATAATAACAGTTGCTCAACACTGGCCTTTCAAATTGCATTCAAATTTTATCAATTTCAACTGAATCTTCAAAACAGTTGACCATCCAAATGATACGGTTTCAAAGATAAGGTTTAAGAAAAAATTAAGACTTGTCTTGTTTTTCAATTATATCAATTTGTTTGCTAAGAACTGCTGAGGATTTTTTTAAACGCCCCTGCATATTCACATCCACCCAATATTCTACCCAAAAATTTTCAATATATATATGTTCATAAATATATGTTTTTTTTATTTTATGTTTGCAAAATATTAACCTCAAACCAGTTTAAAAATTTCTACATAAAACATTAAACATAGAAGAAACAAACATCTAAAGAATTTTTTGTAATTATAAACTAAACCATAAGCAAGACTGAAGAAAAAAATGTACACATGAATTATAAAATGTTGCCCGAGTTTACCAGCAAAATCTAAGGAAGTTTTAATTTGGATGTAATTTAAAATGGAAATGGTATACATAATCATGATTTGCAGCGCTATGTATTATATTCAGGTACTATTGCTATTTGCAAGCAAAAATAATTTTTGGGTGCTCAATATTATACTGATGATTATATACATGATGGAATTGGTATAAAACATGTGCTGCAAACATAACAAAATACAAACAAAACAAAAGTTTAAATTAAAAAAATGATGCTCATTTCAGTCGTATTACTTTCAGGTCAGGTACATATTTGTTATAGTAACTGTTTAGTATATTATGAAAAAACTATTTGTGAAGTACCTTTAATAAGCAGGGGATCTAATAAGTTATTGACTGAGAAATAGCCTTTTGGATTTAGTTGTTTCTGGCAGACAAAAAAATCTATAAAAAATAGCAAAACAATTATAAATAGAGGTTAGTTTATTAAAAAAATTCACAGCTCCCGTTTTGCAAAAATAATTACTTTTATTATTTACATATCTGGTTGAAATCTTAAAATTGGTGAAATAATTAAAACTCAAATAAAATGTAAGTATATATTTTTTTAAAAAATATCATCTATATTTCTATAGAACATTTCTCCCAATATACATATCGGACTTAATGAGTCTATAACATAATTAGTAATTCCAACATGCAGCAGGAGA
Organism: Pogonocherus hispidulus; assembly: GCA_963924545.1. Classification (NCBI taxonomy): domain Eukaryota; kingdom Metazoa; phylum Arthropoda; class Insecta; order Coleoptera; family Cerambycidae; genus Pogonocherus; species Pogonocherus hispidulus. Next base: position 21,643,917 of record OZ004696.1, read on the forward strand.
ATTATTCTACCTAAATGATATAGTTGGTTATTGTGCAGGAAGTTTAAGAAATATAACCCGAATATATTTGAAGAGTGCATTGTATATGAGTTGATTAGTTTTAGAGCAAATTTAAAAATTGAAAGAAATAAATATTTTATTAAATTATAGTGGCATTCCAAAGTAAAACATTGAGAACATATTATTTTTCGTCGAGAGTTTTACAATATTCGGCAAAAAGAAGCCACCTATAGTTCTATTAATTACTCCCAGGTTATAGTGAAAAAATAGTTCGCAGATTAGAACTACACGGGTGTAAAACGATTAGTATCAACAAACGTAATATTGGGAGGATTTTGATAAACAACAAAGAAAGGGTTAATAAATTGAAACAATTGGTAGTATACCAAATTAACTGCGTGGATTGTAATGCTGTGTATGTGGGTTAAACCGGTAGAAGTATTGAAACTAGAGTAAAAGAACATAAAAAATCCATACTAAATAACGTAAAAAATTCAGAATTATCGACACATTGTATATAAAACAATCATTTTATAGATCTAAAAAATGTAAAGGTACTGCATCGGGAAAAGAAAGGAAAGCGCTTAGATCTGTTAGAGCAATTAGAAATTAAAAAATTTTTAATTAGAAATCCTTGTACTACGAATGATCAGATAGATTTTACGCTTTCCTTCTTAGAAAAGGTACTAAAAACTCGGAAGGATCAATCAGGGTAGGTACTCGTAAATAGATAAATAACACGAATGCGCTTGGAAATATTTAGTAATAGACATTCACTACATTGAGAAAGGCCTAATAAGCCGAAACACTAGTATATAGAGTATTTTCTATATATTTCTTGAAATATCTAAATGAGAACTGTTTTTTTTTTTTCAAAACAATTATAGATTATTTTATATTTTATATTATTGAACTCTACAAGATAACTTAACTAAAATCCAAGCTGCTAATTGGTTGATATTAGTACAAAATAATTATCAATGAGATATGTGTAAAATGGTACTTGAAGACTTTCTAGCCTAGCATGTTTGTCTTACAACTACAAGCAATAACTAAACATTATTTTGATTTTAAGCCTGTCTGATCTGCCAAAGCAAATAATAAAAATGACATTTTTAAGCAAAAGCGGTATGTTGATAATTACTTGTTATATTTAAATTTGGTTGAGTATTCAATAAAACGTATCCTCTAGAATTACGTTTCACACACAGCTATTATTTTTCGAGACTGAAATGAACATGATAAAAAATATTTAAAAAATATTGAAGAATATAAATAAGCATAAAAACTTAAAAATACACATACATATATACATATATACAAATTTGTCCTACCTCCAGTCACAGTCAATGTAGCAAACTCATATTCAGCAACATTGAATCCAGCGTTGTTATGGGCTGTAACTCTTAAATGGTACCATTGAGCTGGATCTAAGTCAAGGAGTACAAAATTTTGACCTGGCTTTACATTATTAGAGACTTGAATCCATTCAGTGCTCAACCTTAAAAATATTACTAGTTAGTTTTTATATACTTAAAATATATTTTGCAAGCATGTACTTTTTCTTTTGTTCAATAACAAAATAGAGCATAGGGCAACCGCCATCAGACCAAGCATTAAGATGAAGAATTATGCTATTTGACGATACTTCAATGAACTTCTCTGCACTGGGAATAATAGGCTTTTCACCTCGAGTTTTTGGGTTCAAATTGTCAGATGGATCTCCAGTACCAATGCTGTAAACAATAAATAAATATAATATAAAATAATTTAACAGGCTAGTTAGTAAATAAGAAGTAAGTATAGTAAGAAAAACATATATTTTTAGTTTAATGAAACTATTAAAAGACCATGGCTTTACCTATTATAAGCTGTGACATAAAGTTGATATCTTGTACCACACATCAATTTCTCAATAGTATATTTATCAACATTTGGCCCAACTTGTACAGTTTCCCAGTCACCAAATTCTGGCTTGTAGTGAATCGTATAACCATGGATTGGTTCTCCATCAGTTTCATGAGGTTTCAGTTTAATTGTCAATGAATTTGTTGTAGTTGAAGTAAGTTGTACTATGGGGGCATTAGGTGGGGCATTCACAATAAGCTGGTGAGTTACAGAGTCTTGTCCATAGTCATTTTCAACTCGGCAAGAATATTCGCCAGCATCAGTGCGAGTTACGTCACGAATAAATAGAGAACCGTCAGGTTGTTGTCTAATTCTGTCATTGGAGTTAGTGGAAAATTTAACACCTTTGATGTTCCAAGTTATAACAGGAGGTGGTACTCCAACTGCCAAACATGGAAGAGTGACATCTTCTTTATAGGTTGTCACAAAGGTATCATCGAAAGATGCAGTCTTGGCTGGCACTATATATAAAGAAAAAACAGTTAAGAGCGCCGTACCAAAATAAAACCAGATTTCTAATTTTTAACGAAAAATAATTGAAATATGCATTATTCTATTGTTAATAAAAAGTTAACACGTGTGGTAAACATACTTCTTTCTAGAAAAAAATGTGTACAGTCGTAGAAAATAGATAAAATAATTGCTTTTTTTAAGAAACCACTACGTCTGTAGGTACAGAAATATTTTAAATAAAATTACATGTTAGGGGAATTTAAATATTCAAAACATCTAACTCCAACTTTTAGACTTTAGAATTATTAGTACCGATTTTACATTAAATCAATAGTTTACAATATTTGTATACTGAAAAAAAGCGTTTGAAATGGGAACTTTTAGGCACCGGGAACGGCCACCTTAATGAAGAAATCTAACTTTTGTGGTGAAAATGGTTTGAATTATATAGAAATATGTTAACCTTTTTCAGTGAAATATAAAAATTTAGTGCTATGCCCAATGCCAAGTGTGCAAGCAGGTATAACTTCTACCGTTTTTTTTTTTTTTAACAGATTGATAGATTCTTTCTCGGATTCCTTATGCACACATGAATGTGTAATTATTATATTCATTGCCAAATTAAAGATTCTTAAAAATTCTAACCAGACTCTGAATGGAATACAGTATAGCTAATTATTAAAAAAAAAATCAATTAATAACTATGTTGGTTTTGTTATTACAGCAATACTGAAAGAAATAATCATTTTTATTAGGAATACTTGCAATGTATTTATATAGATACCCATGTATTTCTTTTTTTTTTAATTAAATATGATTTTAAAATAAAATGTACTTTTGTTATTCAGCGTTTATTAAGTGGCAACCAGTGACACATCTGGAATTCAGGTAAGAAGGGGACTGAAGTCAGAGTTCCTCGCGAAACAGATGACTAATCAAATCCTTATTGGTCCATAAAAATATAAACTGTGATTAAAGCTTTAGTTTGACACTGCCCATTTAATGTTTGAATAAAATGCATTACTACTAATACCCTGGGTCTACTATGTTGATACACCATTGCTTAAATAATAATTAAATGCTCTTATTTGTAGATATAAAATGAATCAGTGGTAAAATTTATTGCTAGCTTATTTGTTGACCGTTTTATTATTTGTGGAATATTGTTGCCTGTATATTTTTGCTACTTGTCTATTTTGCTGCTTGTTTATTTTTATTGCCCATTTTAGTTGGATTTTTAATAAATCTTGTAGTGATTCACATTAAACTGAGTTTTATTACCTAGATTAGAGAAATACTGACCCCCGATATATGCATTATTGCACCTTCTTCACTGTAACTACCCAGCCTCTACTCATCAGCGAGTAGAGTCCATGTGGACCATTCACCACAAAAAACCAATGAGTGGTGGCGCTCGAGATAAAAAATACACCGACCGATTGTTTAGGTGTATTAAAACCGAAAATAAATTATGGGAGCGTCACAATTTGGTGTCCCAGAATAGGGAAAGGAAAAAAGAAATACTATTTTGAACATCTTTAACTCACCACTGGTACTAGGAGAAACAGTAACTTTTTTAGAGGGTTGCCCTTCACCAATTGTAGTTGCAGCAGTTACCCAGAATTCGTACTTGAGTAAACTATCTAAATTCTTCGCTTGGTAGCTTAAGTTCTGATTTCTAAGATTGGGGACAATTTTCTGAGACTTTGGTTTTTCGTTGTTGTTTCCAGCTTCCTTATAATAAACCATGTAATATTCGATGATACCATTTGGCTCAGTTGGAGGTTTCCAGCTTACTAATATTGAATCAGCGGACATAACAAGAGCTTTAACAGCTGTTGGGGATTCAGGTACTAGAAAAACCAAATTTTAATTGAATGAAATACATTTTTTATCACTCAATTTACCATCTTGTTCCGTTTGGCAATGAATTGGTGTAGTACGGACACCATCACCTCCTGAAGTATATGCCAAGATTTCCATACTATAGTTGGTATATTTCTTCAGACCGTGAAGAATAGTTTCACTGGAAGCAGTTATCTTAGTATCTTTGGTATTTTCATCTACAAAAAACATTTAAAATATTAGTATTAGCAATAAATTGATATTAGTTTCTCACCAAACCACGAATCCGAGGGTCCATATATCACCTTGTAACCTTTAATAATACCATTTGCAGTAGTTAGTGGTGGAGATACCCAAGACACTCTAATGGTTTGTGCGGTGAGAGTGGTGCAAGTAGCTTTCTCTGGAGGTTGTTCAGGTACACCTTCAGCAGTATTTGCTTTAACATCTTCAGATGTGGGACCAGCCCCAACTTTGTTAAATGCTTGAACAACTACTGAGTATTGTGTGTATGTTTTTAAGTTGGAAATCTAAAAATACAAAAATATATGTGTTGTGTATCATATATTTTTTAAGTTAAGAATAGAGGAAAATTGAATAATTGATTGTTACATTTTTTATTTGATATCAAATAGATTAAATATATTTAAGTGCTTGCTTTTAACAGATTTTGTTAAAAAAGAGTAACTTTAAACTACAGTCGAAGTAACTAAAAAGTATATATCCCTTAGCATACAATGCCAAATATGAAAGTAAATTAAAAAAAGATAGACATAACGTTTGTTGTGCTCTTAATAAGTGGATCATTATGTGACTAGCACATTATTATTTGTCATTGTTGTTAATAAAGGTTGTTTGGTTACGGTTTCATTATTGCTCTCGTGCTTTGCATTTTTACTTGATGCTTTCCTAGCTGTTTTCGTGATTTTCTAGCTGACTAGCTGATTTTATGTGAGAAATTAGTAAGGCAAGTGACTGTTTTTATCAAACTGCTATATTAATATCAATTTCGCTATTAATTCGCGATATTAATATCAATCTAGCAAATCGCAAAGAGAAATGAAGAACAAAGCAAACGATCGCATTTGCAACTAAACGAATAATTTAATAATTCGCGCTGTATGTATGATGAGGTATGTATTTTTGCAGGTCGCGTCCGTTCGTGTTCTGGCTGATCGCTACAAGACAGCAGTGACTTCCTTGCAGGCAGCGCGGCGCATATAAACTTACTTGGTCTATTATAATGGTTAATATCCATTATTATTAACAATAAATACAATATTTTAAGAGTTAACGTTGGTAACGGTAACGTTATCAGTGTGAAGTGCACTATACTCTAACAATATGAGTATAGTATGTATATATACATACTATATTATATGCCAACGATATGAGGCATCACACGTACTATACTGCAATATGAAATGGCATTCTATTCGCAGTTAGCAATCGCAGTTTATATTCACTGTAAATGAAGCATCGCATTCGTAATCGCAACTGCTCGAACGCTGCAACAAAAATTCGCGACTTAGCTCATCTCTAGTAATGATAGTAAACGGAAGTCTTGGCAGGATGATGATGTTAAAAGTGTGTGAAAACCTGAAGGATATGATGGTAAAAGTTTTATAGTTTTGCATGCAAATACTTGTGTAAACGATTTATAAAAAGTGTAGCAGATTTACTTTTCTCCTCAAAATCTAAATTACAAGATTACCATGGTGAATTTAATACCAAACTTGGCAACACATTATACCACAGTATGTTAGAAGAAAAACAGCCTTCAACTTCATCTAAAAGATCAGAAATCATCGAGTGGCAGAAAAAATACAATATAGCTTATGAACAATATGTGACGGTAGCTGAATTATTATTATTAGGAAAACGAAATAAAGAAGAAAGAAATTATGTAATTGACTATTTGTTGAGGGAAAATGCAATACTCTACAACTTTTTCTTATAATACTTCTCTTATTTATAATACCGTGGGCCTGTTTGGAAACGTCAGCTCAAATATCAAGAATTGGATTTGAAGTTATGTGTGCTTTTTTTAAAAGTTATTTACAATTCGTGAAATAAGTTCTGTATTATATTTTAAATAGTGCCACTAAGATACAAATCATAAAATTTTCTACCTATACAAAACTTCATTCAACCCTTTAATAGCATTTTTGTATCATTTGCTTGAAACAGATATATAAACAGACCTTATAATATATCTCATATCCCTGTTGGTGCGCCATGGTCAATAAAAAGACCATAGATTATGTAAGTGAATATAATGCTGAATGTTTTGTCACATTTAAAATATTTCTCAAAACATATTGAAAAAAGTAGGCCTTAATAATAAAATGTGTAAAAGATCATTTAAAACTCCTTTACTTTTTATTAATTAGTAACTCATCATGAATTTTCAAATCATTTAAACATTCTAATATCTCACCTTTAAACTGTGTTCTTTTCCTTCATCCTCTCTTTGAAATTCAACAGTTTCAAACAGATACGGTTTGTCACTATTTGCTAATTTATATCCAATGTAATATCCCTGAATGTCTCCATTCCACTGATCTCTATGTGGTGGTTTCCAATAAACAACGAGTGAATGTTGATCTTCAGCTTCTACTCTGATATTACTTGGTGGTCCACTTGGTACTTCTTCGGCAGTAATAATTGTAACAGTATCAGAAGGATCGCTAAAACCAATCTCATTTTCAGCTATAATACGAATATGATATGTTGTGGCAGGACGTAAAGTGAAAATGCCAGCTTCAGTTTGATCGCCAGGTATTAAAACCCGTTCTGAATTTTTATCCCAACTTGCTTTACTTGGTTTGTATTCAATAATAAACCTACAAATAATTACATTTATGTTAAATATTGATTATTTTATGAAAAAATGATCTTACTTCTTGATTGGAGAATTTCCATCATATGGTGATACCCATGATAATTGGACAGTTTTTCCAGATTTGTCTAAAACCTTCAAGCCATAAGGGACTTCTGGCACTTCTTGAACAATCATATTGATATTCGTGTCATCACTTCCAAAGGCATTAGTGGCAACACAGGTAAAAATAGCAGAATCAGACCTTTCAGTTCTTCTAATACTTAGATCAGAGAGAACACCATTTGGCAATATTTCTTCCCTGATTGTGTATCGATTATCACCTTTTGGTTCTAAACGTTTGTTATTAATATTCCATAAAATGCCAATTGGTTTTTCTCCTTTAGCCTCACATTGCAGTACAGCTGGTTCACCTCTTCTGGAGGTTTGATTTCTATATTTGACTTCAAATTGTGGTGGAGCTAAAAAAAATACATAATGAGATACTGTCTTCTGGTAACAGTGTTCTTTTCAGATTTTTTAATTAACTTAGACAAATAACGTAATATGTAAAAAATAATTTAAAAGTAGATTTTACCCTGTACACTAATGAGTATGACAGCTGATAAACCAGAGCCGATTCCATTTACAGCTTCACATAAATAATAACCTTCATTTGTTTTTTGAATGTTATTAATTGTAAGAGTGCCATCTTCAACTTTGATATCTGGATTATTTGGTTTGAAATCTTTGTAATCGCCAGGTGATACTCCTGCAATAATAAATGCATTGGAACTGCTAAATTCCAACCAAATGTGTTACTCACCCGTAGCCCTTTTCCATGTAACAACAGGTTTGGGGAAACCATCGGCTTTACATTCAACAGTAGCATCAGAACCCTGTGCAAATGCTTTATCAGTGGGTTCTAAAATCCACCTTGGTGGCACTAAAAATTTTATAATCGGTCAGACTATTATTCTGTTATACAAAAACTTTGAGGCATGCTTTTATTTACTCAATTTTGAAAAAATTGATTAAGTGTCCAAATCATTTTTAGTTAACAGACAAAATTAATCAGCTAATAAAATAATTTTATGTGCCTACATATAATTTGTGCAAAATATATTTATACCCTAGAGTCTTAAACATATAGTATGCTTCCAGAACTAGTAATAAGAACAGCTGTAACAATGACTAAGTAAAAATACACTTAAAATTCAGATAAACCAGATATATTATTGGATCGGTTTTTCGGATATTTGAAAAATTGACAACCTACCAAAAACATCAGAAAACCAATTATTCGTATGTCCAAAAACCAATCATTTAGACATTCAAATATAAAAGTATCTAGATATTCTAAAATTTATTTTTCCAATATATAAAAATATTATTCTGAATATTCATAAAACCTGTTATTCAGAAAATTTGGTCCATGGTCCATGGTCCAAAATGTCCAAAAATTAGGTTTTCTAATATTTATCAAGATTACTAATATTCATTATTTATGTTGAAAGTGATAATCACTAGCTTTTTTGAGCATAAATAATTACAGTTATCCAATATAAAGATGTTTAGAGTAACTGAATTTAAGATTGTGAAATATAAATTTGGATTTTGGACTCGAAATTAGTGAAATTTTGCCTAATAACACATTCACACAATTTCAATTAAAAAAGAATAATCAATAAACAGCTACTCGGATATCACCTTATGTGAATATTCCTGTCGAAACAGATAATTGGTCTTATAGAGTAATCGGTTATTTGAATCACCAATTCATTTGTCTTGTTCGAGACGTCAAATAATCCAAAACTGGTTAATAGGTTACCCAAAAAAATAGTTTCAGTTGCCAGCACTAGTTTATACCAGATATATGTTAAAAAAACATTCTGCTAATTCAGAAAGTATCATTTACACATTAATTTAATTACATAAACAGCTAATACACTCCAAAAGGGTGATGTCATTACAATCGCAAACAAAGTTTTCCCCCTTGTCTCCTTATATTAAGCATAAAAAATCCAATAAATAAATAAAACTTGTTAATTGTAATAAACTAATTTTGTTATAGCAAAAATTAATTAAAAAACTAAAAAATCACAACATTTTCATTATGGCAAATCGAAAACAGCTCTTTTATGGTTGAAAATCTTTGGATTGTAATGACAGAATCATTAATGGTTCTTACTCTAGTAAATGATCTTATTCTTGTACTAGCTCTAGCTAACTGCTTTTTTGCAAGTTGTTCCATATACCTATTAATCATTTCCTACTGTAATGATTTTAGACACTTATTCAATCATTTTTACATGCAGTATTAGCCAAAATATGATTTATTGTGTGCATTATGCTGAAAAAGTGTTAAATATCATATCGAATTAGAACAAATGTCCCTTAATTTAATGACTTTCATATTGAATAGACAAAAGGTGTCTTTCATATTACACTTGTTTAAAATCAAAATCATTCTTGTTTAAAATCAATCATTTACTAAAATTATTATTTTTTTATTCTTACAGATGCTTAGCAGTATACATTCTAGTCAATATAAATTGTAACATCTACAACATTTATAGCTGTATATTATTATATTCATACAATTGTTTGAAATAGTTCTATTGAGCTACTTTTGGCTCCCAACACTTTTGGCTCAAGATAATAAATACTTATGGACTATTAAAAAATCTATTTCATTTATTTTTTTTTAATTAAAACCGAGTTTAGTTTGATTTAGCTAAACAATTTTTATATTAATTGTAAGAATGTTGATTTATTGCTTGAATTTCATTTTTATATTCAACAATTTTTTTTTAGAAATGAAGTTATAAGTATAATTTGGTTTTGGATTACATTGGATGAGTCAGAAATATAATCATAAATACATTAGTGCTTTTACAAGTGACTGTGAAAGATTGACTTACCTACATCAATGAATTATCTGCTAAAATTTTTAGATGCCAAAAAATAACTGCTAATTATATATCATTTAAATATATTATATTTATAATATCAGCTGGCAACAGGTTTGACAACATTTTTATAAAGTTTTTCACATTTGCGGGTAGTTTTTTATTTGAGAAGAAAATATAATATCCTTCAAGCAAATTTGTATGTACATACATTATGAACTATTTCATATGAAACCTGACTTTTTAAGGGCCATTGTAAGACATATGGACTTTTCTGGCAAATATGTTGGGAGCCCAGACTCTTTTAACTGTATCTATAAGAATGTATTTTAAAAGCTACAAACATATAATATTTAACACATTTCTTATAATATATAACATTTTTTATTGTTACATAAAGATGTTACATATTGTAGTTTAAATGAGAAAAACAGAAAGTAAAATTAGTGACAACAAAAAAGAAGGACATGCAATAGTTTAACAAAAGAGACAGATGAAAAAAATGAGTGCTGGGAATTTGGATAACAGGAGAACCCTAAATCCCAGCTGCAAGGATTGGAAAAAGGAACAGAAGGGTTAGTGCTGGGATTTTCCCCACCGTTATATATCAGTTACAGTGCAAAAAGATAATTCTTGTGACGTTAAACATTTGAGAACATGGGCAGTTCCTTCCACACAACCTTAGACAGAACAACAGAATACCAGAAACGTTTAACACAGTAGTATAAAATACAGATCCAGCCCTATTTTTAGCGGTACATGTATAATTTCCAGCTTGTTCCTCTGTTACCGACTCTATTAGTAATAAGCTTGCTTTTTGACCAATTTTCGTAGTACTAAACCCATTCTGTGAATCAATGAAATTTCCCTCAAAACTCCAACTTAGCGTCAATGGAGTGTCACCTTCAGAAACCAAACATGTTACTTGAGTTGCTTGACCAAAATAAATGGCAGTCTCACCAAAATTAAATGGAACTATGTGGGGCAAGACTGGAAAAAAGGAAATAAGGGTTTAAAGTATCAAATCATTGTGCTTTTTTTTTAGATTGCATAACAGATTATAAAAATGTGCAAAACTCATATGCATTATAAAACTTTTTTATAGGCAGTGCACAACTTTAAAAAAAATTTAGTGCATATTTTCTATTATCTGAACTATATGCATATGTTCTCGTTTGGAAGAATAGACAGGGATTTGATAGTGAATCATGATTTATTTTTGTTTTGCCAAAAATGTATTTGAAAACATTTATTTTATTTTCTGTATTCCCTTTATTTATACTAGGCACTGCATATTTACTTGGAAAACTATTTTAATGAGATTAGGTGTGTGACTAGGAAAGGTTAGAGAAATAACATTGACAGAAAATGTATGTATTTGATAGAACCTGACCATTAACTAAAAGTTCTGTTGTGTAAATAGTTTCTCCAGCTGAATTACTTGCATGACAACTATAATTTCCTGCATTCAAATAGGAAACAGATTCAATTGTCAACATAGAACTACGTTTTCCTGCTTTTGAAATTGAAACTTCTGGATAATTATTCAGACTTTTTCCATTTAACTGCCATTCTATATTTAGAGGTAAATCTCCTGTGGCTACTAAACAATTAACTTGAGCATATTCTCCTGAATGAAGTGGATTATCCTCAAAATAAAAGGGAGTGATGCGAGGAGGAACTAGTAACAAAAATAAAATAAGAATATTAGGTATATTTAATTGAGTTCATACCATTAACTACTAAGTTAGAAGAAAAACTAGCTAGTCCAGCTTTGTTTTCAGTAAAGCATGTATAGTTTCCGGCATGAGATTCATTCACAGAGTCTATGCTAACAACAGACGTTTTCTTGCCAAAGTAACCAATATTAACTCCCTCTATAGAAGCTAAATCTACTCCATTTAAGGTCCAAGTAAATTTGACAGGCAAATCACCAACAGAAAGGCTACATTGCACTGTGTTTGATTCTCCCAAATGAGTGGGATCATTACCAAAATCAAAGGGCAGAATTTTTGGCAAAACTAAGACAAACACAAAAGTTAATAAAATGAAAAACATTCAATTACAGAACTATAGCTAAGACACCTTATGATACCATTAACGTGCAAGAATGCTGAATATTTGGCCACTCCAGCTTTATTTTTTGCAGCACAAACATATTCCCCACGATGAAAATCTTGAACAGAGTCTATACTCAGTTGAGTTATACGTTTACTTGTACGAGTAATTGTAATTCCCTGTATGTTATCGATTACTTTGCCATTAAAAGTCCACTTTATTCCTATTGGAACATCTCCTTTATTCACTGTGCAAAAAACATTAACCATGTCTCCAGAGTTAACAGGGTCTTCACCAAAATCAAAAGGTGTAATTTGGGGAGGTACTGCAAGGTATACAGATTATTAAAAATGGGTTCAGGTTAGTGAAAGACGAAAACAAAAAAGTGATAAATTAATTAACCATTCACTTGTAGTTCTGCAGAGAAAGCTACCTCTCCCGCTTGGTTTTTTGCTTTGCAAGTATAATTCCCTGCATGAGTATAAGACACAGACTCTATTGACAAAATTGAGCTTCTTTTCCCTAATATCACAGTAGAAATTTCAGGAAAATCTTCTAAAGGTTTCTCATTTAAATTCCACTCAAGTATAACTGGTAAGTCCCCGTCAGAAAGAAAACACTGAACTTGGACTGACTGACCAGAATGAACGGGTACATTGACAAACTCAAAAGGTGCTATCTGTGGAGGAACTAAAACAAAAATGAAAAACGACTATAGACTGCCTCATCTTTAGCTATAATATATTAGCTTACTAATATTCTAATTTATTTCTTCTTCAAAAGATAATAAAAGTGAATAATAAAATCAGGTTGCAGAAAGTTAATATGACAATTAATTACAACAAATATTTACCTTTTTGAAAATAACTATTTATCAAATATAACATCATTCATGAAATACAATGTTATTTTAGGATACTCAAGATATTCACAACTAATGCAATTAATGATTTCAGGAAAATCCTAAGGTAATGGTGAATATGAAATAGGTAGCGAACTTCCACAAATTGACCTGAATGTACAGGGTTGTCCTCAAAGTAGAATGGAGTAATTCTGGGCAACACTATTAAAAAATTAAATTAGAAGTAACTAAAATTGGATATATAAATTGACTTTTGTTTTTTTTTTTATGGCTAAAATGATAAACCTGTTTTGAATAGAATATGCTATAACAATGTACGTTCTGTCGCTGGGTTCACAAACTAATACTATATAGCTACAATTCTGTTTTAAATATGTTTATTAATTTCAAACGATTTATATATATGCACCCAATGTATTATGTAGAAATTACCCGTTAGTGTAAGCATTTATAATTTATTTTTGAAAGGAAGAAACGGTTGATAAAAAAATATAGGAGTGTTTTAACGTCAGTAAGAAGACAGTAAATGAACTACAACAAACTAAGAAGGAAATAGAGTACCTTCCACTAACAATTCATTCGAATATGAACTTTTTCCTGCTCGATTATCTGCCAAACAAGAATAATTTCCTGCATGTATGTCTGATACAGAGTCAATACTCAACACTGATGTTTTCCTTCCAATAATTGATAAACTGATACTTTCACTATTTCCAAGTTGCTTGCCATTTAAGAACCAATAAAATTTTATTGGTAAATCTCCAGAATTTATGCTACACTGAACAGTAGTAGACTCTCCCAAAAATAAAGGTGCATCACCAAAAGAAAACGGTTGAATTCTTGGTAAGACTAAACAGAAGATTTTTTTTAAATAGCCTATTGAAAATTTTAATAACAGTTTTGCAAAAGTGTGTACGAGGATTCTGTTACATTTTATTGAAAATCAATTATAGAATATCAAAAAAGATATACATGGGAAAGAGTTGGATATTAAGAATTGTAGAAAAAAATTATTAATTATATAATATAGGTACCCTTTACAACTAACTCTGTAGTGTAAGTTGAGATTCCTGCTTTATTTGCAGCAACACAAGTATAATTTCCAGCATGGATCTCATAAACTGAATCTATGCTTAAAACTGAAGTTTTCTTTCCGAAAGAAGCCACTTTCATTCCATCAGTTTCTTTAATCGGTTTCCCATTTAGCAGCCAGGAAAATATGACTGGCATATCACCAGAAACCAAACTACACTGTACTGTGGATGAATCGCCCATATAAGCTGGTTCATCACCAAAGATAAAGGGTTGGAGGCGAGGTAAAACTGTATAAAAAAACAATAATAAACTATACCCTTAACATTCAATTCAGCTGTATAGCTAGTCTTTCCAGCAATATTTGAGGCCAAACAAGTATAATTTCCAGAATGTTGTGCTGATGTGCTATCAATGTTTAAAATTGACATCTTTTTACCAAAGGGACCAACATTTACTCCCAGATATTCTGGTAAGGATTCACCATTTAAGAGCCAAGAAAATGTTATAGGTAGATCTCCATTGGAAATGGTGCATTGTACAGAAATGGTTTCTCCTTCTGCCGAAGCCTCTTCTCCAAAATTAAAGGGATGAATTTTTGGTAAAACTAGGAACATAAGTGCCATCTAAATATGTATATTATATTTACGTATATGTATGATGTTTATTGTATTACATATTCCCAAAATGTATTGAGATCAGTGTATTCAAGTTCAGAGTAAAATAGTAAGAAATAACTTGCAAAGAATCTTCAAATATTTTCCCTATCAGTTTTCCTCAAAAGGAATCATCTGCATTTATACGAAAAATGCCATTTTACATGGAGTAAATTTACATCATTGCTTGATAATTATGAGTTTCAACTGTAACAAATTCTGTTTGCAAACCATCCTACTACCGTAGTTGATAATAGGAATTACCAGTAAGGAATTATTTCTTTGTTTTACAAGGGATTTGTTAAATGAATAAAATAAGCATAGAAAAGCAAGAGATAATTAATGAACTTATCCAAATATGATATAATGAAGTATCTATTTTCCCTGTTACTGGTAAGTAATTAACAAGTACCACAGGTAAAATAATTTAAATATACTCAAAAATACATTTACAAAAAAATATTCTTTTAATTTGATGAGAAAAAAAAAGGAAGAAAAGGTATCAATAAAAGAAATAATTGGTCACAATATTTGTCTTGTCATGCACTGTAATAAATAAATCGTTGTACCCCTCACTATTAGTTCAGAAGAGTAACTAGAAATTCCTGCCATATTTGAAGCTTTGCAAGTATAGTTTCCAGCATGATGTTGTTCAATTGAATCAATACTTAATACAGAAGATTTCTTGCCAAATAATCCTACATTTATCCCAGCATATTTTGTAGCTGGTTCACCATTCAACATCCATGATAAAGAAAATGGCATATTACCCTTGTTAACATAACAAGAAATTTGAATGCTGTCACCTCTATTCACTTCCCCTTCGAAGGTAAATGGTGTAATATGAGGTAAAACTTAAAAAAAGTATATTGATGGAAAAAGACAATGGAGATAAGAAAGAAATAATATAATCTTAGTTGTACCATTAATAAATAATTCTGCACTATGAGTAGTTTCACCACCCTTGTTCGCAGCTTTACAGGTGTATACACCAGCATGTTCTGGCTGGGCAGAATTTATAGTAAGGACATTCATTCTTGTACCAACTGGTATTGTTGTAACGTCATATATATTTTTTATCTCTCTGTTATTTAATAACCATGATATTTTTAATGGTGTGTCACCCTTACTAACATGACAAGTTAACTGTAGATTGTCTCCAGTATTTGCTTGTCCTTCAAATTCAAATGGAGTTATGTATGGCACCACTGAGGGAAATAAGGAGCTTCAGTGAATAATGCTTTGAAGCAGTACGCTGCATGGCATAGTGGATACACAATTTAGAAACAATAAGTTCACACGGCTTTATTTTGCTCATGAAACCAATAAATATTAAGAGAAACAAATGATTTGCATTCATTTAAGAATATAAAAAAGTAATTAGAATAAAAATTTTGTCTTGACTTAGTTTTGGATTTGGTTTTGTTAGGATAATTAAAGTGCGAGATTAAACAAAAATAAATACAGAAAAAATGTTGAAAGAAAATATTTAGGAAATAGTTACAGAATACCATTTATAAACAATTCAGCGGTGTGTGCGGCTGTCCCACCCCTGTTAGATGCTTTGCATGTATATAAACCAGAATGTTCAGGTTGTACCGAATTTATAGTAAGTAAATTTGTTCTTGTACCAATGGATATTGTAGTAATACCATATCTATTTTTTATTTCTTTCCCGCTTAATAACCAGGAGATATCCAAAGGGGTGTCACCTTTACTAACATGACAGTTCAGCTGTACACTGTCCCCAGTATTTGCTTCGCCCTCAAATTCAAAAGGAGTTATGTACGGCAACACTGAAGAGAAATAAAGATAAAAATATATCTAATTGCATGGCAGAAAAATGATAAAATTTAAGACTACTGAATGCAGGTATACGTTTTGTGAAATGAACAGAACAATTATCTAAACAGAGTAATTAATTATCATATGTACTTTATTACGTGAATCACTTTCAGTAGACAAATGCAGAAAGGGAAGTAGGTATGGATCATAATTTGCACAGGACGGTGAAAATTTTACAATTTTAAATAATTTGTAGCTAAAATACCAAAGTACCATTAACATGTAACATAGTTGAATGTATTACGATGCCTGCGGGATTTTTCGCATTGCACTTATATTCTCCAGAATGATAAGCTTGTACCGAGTCAATACTAAGCTGACTGATTCTTTTGTTTGTGCGCATAACACTAATACCATCAATTTTATCCACTGTTATGTTGTTCAATGTCCAGTAAATGTCAATAGGAAAATCTCCTTTGTGAACTGTACATATGACTGATACCATATCATCTGAATTTGTTTCGTCTTCTCCAAACTCAAATGGAATAATTTGAGGTGGTACTATAAAAATCCTAATATTTAGAAATAATTGAAATATTAATCTAATAAGAATCTATATCTAATTAGAATAATTTTGGCAAACGGTTTGTTATTTGATAAGTAGTATAATCTGCATAAAAACATTGGTAATTGGTACTAAGTACTTAGAACTTGGTACTTTAATATCTTTTGAATAATTATATCTTATATTCATCACAAGGGCAGATATTGAATAACTCAATATGAAATAACCACATGACAATTACACGACTTTACATACAATCGATGTATCTATTATATATGTATATGAAATAACATTTTTTTTTCCAACCATACGAATAAGACACTATAACATTAAATTATTTTGTATAAAAAGAGGGCCATTTCGGGACTTTTTGAGATCGCCATAGCAACTGTACAAAAAAGAGATTATTGTACAGTTTTACAGTACCGAAAAGCAATTTGACATTGACATTGCATGTCGCATAATATATTGAAGTTTAATTAAATAGAAAAATAGAAACAGATAATGACTCCAATGAATCGGTAAACTGAAGGTGCTAATTAGAAGCGGTTGGAGAAAAAATATTGTGTTAAACTCGTACAAAAAATACGTTTTCGAGACTCGTAAAATTGCCGGACTCCGCTACGCGTCGTCCGCCAACCCTTTCCCTCGTTCCAAAAACGTGTATTTTTTGTACTAGTTAAACAAATAACTATTGTTATTACTGCTGAATCTCATGTGACATAGAAATTGTAAATTAAAACCAAATAATGAAGGAAAACTCAAGGAATTAATAAATTAATTTCAATAACATAACAGAATGGTGAATAGTGTAGAACAGGAACATTATTAGTTGCATCTTAACAGCTAAATACCTAGATACAAGGTCAGAATTATTTTCAACTATCTACCAACTGCATTAGTATACGCAAGAAAAAAAAATAGGGAAATTATGATCTGTATTTGGATTGTGACAAAAGGTTTAAAAACACAAGAATTTTTTTTAATTTAAAAAAAATTTAAAAAATGACTACAAAATACCATTAACATGTAACATAGTTGAGTGGATGACATTGCCTGCAGAATTTTTTGCATGACACTTATATTCTCCAGAATGATGAGCTTGTACTGAATCAATAATAAGCTGACTGATTCTTTTATTTGTGCGCATGAGATTAATACCATGAATTTTATCCACCGTTATGTTGTTCAAAGTCCAGTAAATGTCGATAGGAAAGTCTCCTTTAAAAACTGTACATGTCACAGACACCATATCATCTGAATTTGTTTCATCCTCTCCAAACTCAAAAGGAATAATTTGTGGTGGTACTATAAATATATATAACCATTTACTTATTGACAATATTAAACGATTTACCACTAAAACTTATACATTCTCAGATATATTAGGTATAGTATCTGATATAACTAAACTAATACCTACTTAAAACAAAAACAAACTATTAAATATTCCCCCTATCACCCATACATATAATTGCTTCCACTTGGTAATAATTTCAAAGTATTAAAAACAAATTATATATATTGTACATAAAATAAAATAGGCTAAAAAGGGATGAGGCATAGATAGAAAACAGCAATGAAAGTAAAAATTATAACCGTTATGAACATAAGTACCATTTACATATAAATAAGCTGTATGTTCAGCATAGCCTGCCAAATTTCTTGCTATACATTTATACTCTCCAGCATTATCAGCTTGCACAGATTCAATACTAAGTGTACTTAACCGTTTATTGACGATGCTAATAGTAACACCGTACACATCTCTTAAAGGGATACCATTAAGCTCCCAGGTTACATCAAGAGGTAAGTCTCCCTTATTCACTGAGCAAGTTAAAGAGACAATATCACCAGAATTAATTGTATCTTCACCAAAATCAAAAGGGTTAATTTGAGGAGGGACTGAAATAAGATAATAAAATGTAACTACTTAATACATTTTGTAAGTACCATTAACATGTAAATCAGTAGAATGGCTACTGTATCCAGCTGCATTTTTTGCAATGCATGTATAGCGTCCTGCGTGTACTTCTTGTACTGAGTCTATATTCAAGGTACTTGTTTTTTTAGTTACTTGAATAATTGATACTGTGTTATCATTTTCTACTGTGCCATTATTATGCAACCAAATTATATCAATAGGCAGATCTCCCTTAACAACAGAACACATTAAAGAAGTTGATTCTCCTGTATTTACTATATCCTCTCCAAAATCTAAAGGTAAAAGTTGTGGTACAACTGTAAAATAGAATCACATATATGTTTGTTATATCAGTTAGTCACTTTCAAAATACAGCTGTGGATATTAATATATTTTCGGAATTATTCGGAGATATAAGTGTCTCACTTATAGGGAAGAATAAGTTCATAGTTTGTTGTAAAATTTATAAAAAAAAGAGAGGATAGCGAAGCGATAATATAAGTTTTTATGAAGCTGAGCCAACATCTTAAAAATAGTCAAGTCACAACCAAATTAACGACAGAACAATGTGTGCCAGGAATACACATTTTTTGCAAAACCCTCAAAGCAGATTTTCAAGTAGTATTAGAAAGATTAATTGTGAGTTCTGAGACCCATGTTTTCTCACTTTAGGTACATACCATAGAATAACCTAAACAGATTGCAAATATCTTCTATAAAATAACCATCGAGTATTTGGCTACTTTATGAAATAATCTACAATAACATCCCTATATACACTTACATCCCAGCAGGTATACACTTTATTAACTAATGTTTTGGTAGAGGGTTAATTAGAAACATTTTTAGGGTGAGACTAGCAAGAGGTATTGTGATATGGTTGTTGGTACTTGGAAACGAGTAATAGATTATACTTTACAAATCAATACCGTTTACACGTAATATTGCAGAGTAGGATGACATCCCCGCTTTATTTTGAGCCAAGCAAGTATAAGTTCCAATATGTTCAGCTTGCACAGAATCTATACTAATAGCACTAATCTTCTTGCCCACTGTGGATATTAGAATTCCCTCATTGTAACCTATACTTTTATTGTTATGAATCCAAGTAATATTCATAGGTGCATCACCTTTATGTACTGAACATGTCAAAGAAGCAAGATCACCAGAATTAACTGATTCTTCTCCAAAGTCAAAAGGTAGAATTTGAGGAGCAACTATAAAAATGATTTATTGTTAATTGCAATGTTTAGTGTTCTCATGTTACAGACCTTTCAGTTACATTAACACAAAACTGTCTTTATAAATTAAATAAATAAAAGTTCAATAAAGGCAAAAAGGATTATTATAACAAAGTAATTTCTTAGATGTCACTTTAAAGAACCTAAAAATACAAAATTTATAAATTCAGTGGCCAATGTCACAGAGGCCCATGACACCCCAGGAGTCAATTTTTAAATCACAAAGAAATAGACATACAAGTTACATAAAAAAAGAATATATTATAATGCTGGTACAAAATCTTAAATCAATGACTTATTATTATATAGGGTAAGAAATATAGGTCTGCAAAAAATTGCGTCAAGCTTTGAAAATACTGATATTTTTCAAGTGTAAAGGATAACATGATTATTATAAGATATGGTGTTATAGAAAACAAAGCTTATATATTAAAAATTAGTACCGTTTACATATAATTCCACTGAATGAGATGATATCCCTGCTTGATTCTGAGCTAAGCAGGTATATGTGCCACTATGTTCTTCTTGCACAGAATCGATACTTATAGTACTAATCTTCTTGCCTACATTGGATATTAGAATTCCCTCATTGTAACCTACACTTTTATTGTTATGTAACCAAGTTATTATCATAGGTAAATCTCCTTTATGTACTGAACAAATTAAAGAAGCAAGATCACCATAATTTGCAGACTCTTCTCCAAAATCAAACGGTAGTATTTGAGGAGGAACTATAAAAATCAAATGAATGACTTCAACTTTAATCCATGAAGAACATAAACTAATCAGTCTTATAAACCAAGTGAATGCTAATCAATTTTTTGGTTAGACAGCGACAGAAAATGATGTCGAAAACAACACACAAGCACTAGGAACCAAAAAACAGTCACAAGAGCTAGGAAACACCCCTTTCAACCTATTGATGTTCTTTTTATGTGTAGATGTTTGCAAAGAAAGTCTAGCAAATATATGGTTTTATATATAAGGGATCAGGTTAATGTTAATAGCTATAAGATTATATTTAAATTTAAATAATATAGTTTACATTAAATTTTACAAATTAATACCCTTTATATGCAATTCTGCTGAGTAGGATGATATTCCTGCCATATTTATGGCTAAGCAGGTATATGTACCAGCATGTTCTTCTTGTACAGAATCAATGCTAATAGTGGTAATCTTCTTGCCTGCAGTGGATATTAAAATCCCCTCATTGTAACCAATAGTTCTATTATTATGAAGCCATGTTATATTCATAGGCAAATCTCCTTTATGTACTGAACAAGTTAAAGAGGCAAGATCACCAGAATTGACTGACTCTTCTCCAAAGTCAAAAGGCAAAATTTGAGGTGCAACTATAAAAATAGAATGAATACGTATTTAAAATTTTAGAGGCCCATGTAAAGATCTGTGAACAGTAGCTAATGAACTTATTGGTATATAATACTATAAAAAACCAGTGGCTTGGAAATATTCAGGAAAGAAAGTATCACAATAAGAAATAAATAGAGAATAAATAGAATAGAAACAAAGATCTATGAACAGTAGCTAATGAACTTATGGGTATAAAATACTATAAAAAACCAGTGGCTTGGAAATATTCACGAAAGAAAGTATTACAATAAGAAATACCCATATATATGATGACTCTCCAACACTTAAAATGTCTTGCCATTAATGATATTAAAGTATACTTTGAGACGCAATTAAACTGTTACTGAACTTATTATTTGGTACTCGTGCAATCATTATTTCTTGTAAATTATTAGAATTTTTATTTTTTTTTATGTTTTGGCATTTTAACTCCCAGCTAGTTTTCGTCCCTTACAAATAGACATAAGTATAGACAAGGAGAAGAACGAAAATAAATTACTTAGTTTTTGTAAAATAGTAAAAAGAAAATTAACAACCCAGAATTACAGTTACCAGACACTTTTGCACCAATACCAAAACCCTATTTCCTCATAAAATTAAAATAACCAAACCTGTTGTTCTGTTTTATATACCAATTAATATTCCCTGAATTCATTTCATCACTCTTTTATGGACTTGAAATAACTGTTCCTTTGTTATATCTAATATTGTCATTATATAACCAACTTTATTTATTGGTAAATGTATTTTGAAAAATGTATACACTGTAATGAAGCTACATCCTGACTTAAATGACCAATCTCAAACTAAGTGGTAAAATTTGAAGTGTGTTAAAATATACCGCAACAAAAATAATATATTACATATATATACTGTAAATTTATCATTTTATTGATTATCGTAAGGGAAAAAAGCTAATTGGTTAAGGAATAAAGTAAAAAAAAAAAGTTATTATAGAAGAGTTTAAAATATCATGTCAGAATACCATTAACATGTAATTCAGTTGAATAACTGGAGAACCCCGCTCTGTTCTGAACAAAACAGGTATATGCACCTGAATGTTCTCCTCCTACTGATTCTATAGTAAGAGTACTAACTTTGTTTCCATTTTTAGAAATTAAAATTCCATTTTCGCCATTTATAGTCTTATTATCATGTAACCAAGTAATATTAAGTGGAAAATCTCCCTTGAAAACTGTGCACTGTAATGATGCTACATCTTCAAAATTTACAGAGTCTTCTCCAAAATCAAACGATAAAATTTGTGGAGGAACTGTAAAAATATTTTGATAATAATAATATTTATTATGCTCATCATACATTACAAGAGAATGTATAGCATTAGTCAAAACATGAAAATAACCCAAACCGTAGCCCGTGGGTTACGCCTAAACTAAACAAAATACTCAGACAATGAGTAGAGACACTTATCTAACAAATACAATTTTAAATTTGACTTAAAATTACTCAGTTTGTCATATTCTTTCAGCTTATTAGGCAAATGGTTAAATATCTTAGGTCCTAAATAGTTTGGACCTTACTATACTCAATCTTGTGAAGGCTGCCCTAATTTCACTTTTGTACCTTGTATTAAAATCATGAACATCACTATTTAAAAGAAACTTATTCTTGTTTTTAAAAACATAAACACACATCTCAAAAACAAAAAGCAACGTCAATGTTAAAATTTTATAAACAATAAAAACAGATCTACATGACTGTAGCCAGGAAACGCCTGCCATGCAACGTATTATACGTTTTTGTAATATGAAGGCAGATTCATGGTAATATCGTCTGTTCAGGGGAATAAGAACGTATGTGCACTTTTTGTCGAAAATTACTTATGTGCATTTATAGAGACTTAGAACCCGTAAAATTCTAGACAGAAAATCTTACGTAAAATTGTTGTTTTTTGTGTTAAAAATTAAGGTGAATTTTTGTTTTAAGTAATGGCTAATCATTTAATAGGCATATGGTCGTTTGTGAACGTCTCACATTCGAAATTGGGAAATTTTCGCGAAGCATCTACGCAGCTGATAGACAAAAAGTTGTATGCGTGCCAATTTCTAACACATCCGACCTCTTGCCACATATTTTTGCTTAGGATCGCTTCATATACATCTAGTCTGATTATACCTACTTAAGCCTCTGTATGGTTCTTTAAGTTTAACCTCTTTGATAGTTGATGTTGCAGTAAGCCAGACAATATTTTTATAAAAAGGAATTATTTCGATGAACATTTTACAATTATTCCTGTTTCTATTGATAAGAGAATAAGTTAAAAAAAAAATTATTAAAACAAAAATATTCAAAATGGATTCCTCTTTCTGAAAAGAAAAAATGCTGTTTGGTTAACCTTTGGAAAAAGAATTAAATAAAGCCAATTTATCATGACTTCTATTTAAATATTCCAAAAAAAAAAAAACACATTAGATAGAATACCAAACCTGACGAAAGTGAAGATGAATTCTTAATCTAGATTTTAATTAAATAATAAGCCCGTTTCCTTCTTTAAAAAAGTCCTTCCTTTATAATTTTTGAGAATTTATAAAAAAATACCAAGGACCGTTTGCTCTTATGTGCCATTATTGTCTCATACAAAGGTCTTATGTGCAACATCTCGTCAATTTTTAACCTTATATCTATACTATGTAATTCAAGTTTAATACAAAATAAATTAAACTGTCATTGGCAATAGATTAGATGACATAGAAAAAAGAAATAATAGAAAAAGTTAAAATCTTCCGTGGAGCACAACTTTTAAAATTTAGAAAATATGTTTTATCACTTTGCTCATTATTAATCAGAATTCACATAAGACGTTATGCTTTAGAGTCAACGATATAATGATGAGTGGTTAATACTGTGGACAAACAACGTCAAATCTCAGTAGTATTATTAAAAAAATTAACAAAAATAGGTAATCATTAAATATAATACAAATCTCTTACAGCAGTAAATCAGCCAATTTTTGTTGAACGATAAGGTGATAGAATCGAAACTGAGGATACAAGTAAAAATGATTAAAAAACCAAGGGTTAAAACAAGATAGTGATAATAAATAACAAGTTATGTAAGAGCATAGCAACCATAATGTTATTGAACAACCATAGGGAAAGATATACAGCAGCTTGATGGGTAAGGAGAACAAATATTCAGGATGCCAAAGGTAAGGAACAAGTAATCTTTATAAAAATACAAATTATTAACTTTAAATTTGGTACCGTTCACATGTAATTGAGCTGAATATCTAGCAAATCCAGCTCTGTTCTGAACTAGACATGTATATGATCCACTATGATCCTCCCCAACTGATTCTATAGTAAGGCTACTAACTTTCTTGCCAATTTTTGAAATTAAAATCCCATGTCCTTCACCAGCAGTGTTATTATTATGTAACCAAGTAATATTCAGCGGAAAGTCTCCCTTAAATACTGTGCACTGTAATGATGCCACATCTCCAGAATTTACAGAATCCTCACCAAAGTCAAAAGGTAAAATTTGTGGAGGCACTATAAGAATTAAATATTCATGCTATAAATAAAAAATTTTTAAGGTTCAAATTAATATGTATTTCTTAAGTACCATTAACTTGCAAATTAACAGAATATCTTGTAGTTCCTGCACTGTTTTCAGCTACACATGTATATTCACCAGCATGATGTTCCTGTACTGAATCTATAGTAACAGTACTAACTTTTTTACCAGCTTTAGACACCAATATGCCGTCTATGTAACCAATACTGATATTGTTATGCAACCATGAAATATTTATTGGTAAATCACCTTTATGTACTGAGCAAGACAGAGAAGCAAAATCTCCCAAATTTATGTTACCTTCACCAAAATCAAATGGTAGAATCTGAGGTGGAACTGCATAAAATAAAATTTACATCATAAAATTAAGACCCAGAATCACTGTTAATATAAATCACTTATGTTACTTTCCCCACCTGATCCCAATTAATAACCCAAGTTAAAAATTATAGACCCAATTTTCAGCTTAGGGATAAACGAAAGGTAATAATAAGGAAAGAGAAGAAATATTAGGGTATATTCTGTTTCAACAAAGAAAAATGTTTCTTGTTATATGCCTAACGTATTTGGCTTTGAAATGCACAAATATATACAATGATATTATAGCTTAGCAATATTTAAACAGAATCGACCTGATTATAGGTACCTATTTATAAAAAAATGATGTACCATTTACATGTAAATGGGCTGAATAACTAATTAACCCTGCTTGATTTTGTACTAAACATGTGAATATGCCAGAATGTTCTTCTGCTACATTTTCTATACTTAGTGAACTCATCTTTTTTCCATTTTTAAAAATAGCTATTCCAGTATTATAACCAATAGTTTCGTTATTATGCAGCCAAGTGATATTCACCGGTAAATCCCCTTTAAAAACTGAACACGTCAGCGAAGCCATGTCTCCAGAGTTTGCAGACTCCTCGCCAAAATCAAAGGGTAAAATTTGTGGGGGTACTGTAAAATATTACATGCTATTTAAGAGATAATCAAAATACCATTAACATTTAGCTTTGCAGAATGTTCTGTTCTCCCTGCTTTGTTCTCGGCTAGGCATGTATAAACACCGGCATGATTTTCTTGTACAGAATCAATAGTAACTGTACTAACTTTTTTCCCTACTTTAGAAATCACTACACCCTCAATATAACCTATACTAATGTTGTTGTGCAGCCAAGATATATTGATCGGCAAATCTCCTTTATGCACTGAACACTGAACAGATAAGAAATCTCCAGAATTAATAGGATCTTCGCCAAATTCGAATGGAACAATTTGAGGTGACACTGTAATAATATTAATAAACTGTGTTATGCCAGAGTTCTCCAACTTGGAAATAAAATACCTAAAATACTGAAATACTTAATTATATTTCTTGGCAACAATAGTGTAAAAGGAACAATTAGGTTAAACAGTAGACATCACTAAAAAAATATGTGACTACAGATGCTGCTATGGAAAAATTAAATATAAATAAAAACATAATAAATTAAGAAAACTTATAATATACCATTAATATGTAAATGAGTTGAGTATCTCGTTACACCAGCTTTATTTTCTGCTACACAAGTGTAAACTCCTGCATGCTCTTCTTGTATAGAATCTATAGTAACTGTACTAACTTTTTTACCAATTTTAGATATCAAAACCCCGTTAATGTAACCTATACTGATGTTATTATGTAACCAAGAAATATTTATAGGTAAATCTCCTTTATGGATAGAACATGTTAAGGAAATTGAATCTCCAACATTAATTTGATCTTCACCAAAGTCAAAAGGAGTAATTTGGGGAGCAACTAAAACAAGTAAACGACAGAATGGTTTATAGGTAAAAAACAATAGTGGAAGGGATGAGAAGCAAGGATATAAGATGTAGACTATAATACTGGGTGTAAATACCATTAACATTTAAATAAGCAAATTGTTTGGTTATTCCTGCTGAATTTTCTGCGAAACAAATGTATTCTCCAGTATGATGAGCTTGTGCCGATTCAATTGTTAGCTGGCTGACTCTCTTGTTATTACTAGAGGTAACAATGCCATCAATATAGTCTATGTTTCGACCATTTAGTGTCCACACAATTTTTATTGGAAAATCACCTTTAGAAACTGCACATGATACAGTTACTAGATCCCCTGAATTAATTGCTTCATCTCCAAAACTAAACGGGTGAATTTGGGGAGGTACTAGAAAAACCAAGGAATAAATAAAGTGGCAAAGCAAACAAACTAAATTTTATCTATTATAATACCATTAACATTTAAAATAGATGAATATCTTGCTTCTCCTGCTGAATTTTTTGCTATACAAGTAAATACGCCAGAATGCTCTGCATCTACAGAATCAATGCTTAAAGAACTAATCCTTTGGTTCATTTGACCTACAGTAATACCATGAAACAAAGTAATCGGTTTGTTTTTGAAAACCCAAGTTATGGATAAGGGAAAATCTCCTTTAATCACTGTACACTGAGTAGCTGCTATGTCTCCAGCATTAATAGCTTCATCACCAAAATCAAAATGGGATATTTGGGGAGGAACTGGAATTATAAGAGAGAAGAGTAATTCTAAGCAACAAGATTTATAAAAGTAATTCTATAAGAAAAAATACCATTAACACGTAAATATGCTGAATATGTTGTATTTCCAGCTGTATTTCTGGCAATGCAACTGTACTCTCCGGAGTGATAGGCCTGAACATCATCAATACTTAATTGGCTTACACGCTCTTTTGTTCTTATCATATTTATGCCATCAATAGTTTCAATATTTTTTCCATTTAACATCCAAAATATTTTAATTGGCAGGTCGCCTTTAATTACAGCACAAGTTGCGAGTGTCATGTCACCAGAATTTACAGATTCATCTCCAAAATCAAAGGGATGGATCTGTGGAGGCACTTTAATAAAATTACATTAGCTTACAATTTAAATGGCTAAAAAATATGTGGCTTTAATTTTTTTTTATCGAAAATTAATTTCTAGTGTTATGCTATGGCTTTTTCACTGAAGAATTTGAATGTATTGATAAAGTACCACTGTTACTTCTATGCTTTCGTTACAATTCAAGCCTTTATATAATGACAGTTACCTCCCTTCATGAATATAAGTTTGCTGTCAAAAATTTGATTTCTTTTAAATAGAGGTGTAAACGTACATGAATCGATGAAGGAGATAAGAAAAAGGTAAAAGATGAAAGGTTGGTATTAGTATGAGGAAGCACAAATTACTCAATTCTCTCTACCATTGACATTTAACTCTGCTGAATAACTGGTGGTCCCGGCATAATTTGAAGCTACACATGTATATTTCCCAGCATGATCAGCATGTACTGACTCTATTGTTAGAAGACTGACCCTTTTCATATTATTAATAGTGGTTCCTGGATACAAGCTAACAGGTTTGTGGTTTAAATTCCAAGTAATGTTAAGAGGATTGTCGCCCTTTGATACTGTACACTGTACTGAGACTGTTTCATCTTCATCAACTGATTCCTCGCCAAAGTCAAAGTGCAAAATTTGAGGAGCAACTAAAATTCAGATCAGAATTTAAGTGCACGATGACAATATAATTGCAAGATTTAAGCTAAATTGTGAAGGATAGGTTTGGTGCAAAATGTCTAAATAGAGATACCTATATCTGTGTAAAGTGTCCTTCGTCAATAGAAGTAAATTCAACATGACTTCACTTCCTGAAAAAACAAATCATCAGGTGTGGGGTAAGGTCAGAAAGGTAAAATAATAAAACATTAAATAGTTTCAGACCAAATGGATCTACCATTGACATTAAGAAAAGCTGTATATTTTGATTTTCCAGCAGCATTTGTAACTACACAAGAATATTCTCCTCTGTGATGTGGTTCGACATGATTTATGTTAAGAATGCTCGCTTGACTTCCAAAAGCAGAAGTGGAAATTCCTTTTGAGTGATGTGTGATATGACGCCCATTATGATACCATTTTATTTTAAGAGGCCGGTCGCCTTGTGGTACATAACAAGTCAAAATTGCGCTATCACCCGCATTTAATGGACCATCGAACTGAAAGGGGTTTACGACAGGTGCCACTGTAAACAACAATGATGGAATAAAATAACAATAACACATGGGCCTCTCCTGAAAGTACGATGAACTAGTGAAAACAAAACATGAACTGTTAAATGGTGATTTCTGGCTGTAAGAAAGCATAACTGTACAACGCACAAAAACAAATCTTACCTTAAATTGAATCAATATATGCTGAAAGAAATAGATATATGTGAAACTAAATAAATAATTATATCTTATTTATTAAGATCCTATAAATGCATATATACACAATTTTAAAAATGTTGCCACAGAATGTGTACCCGAGTATTTACTATTAATATTATTTACATCTTTCAGTGCTATATTTTCTTTTGTTATTTATTGGCTTATTTAACTGGTTACATATTTATTACATATTTATTTAGGATTTTAGCTATATTAATTAAATAATGTAATTAGTTTTTCATTTTTGGCGTGGTAGATATTGTTGTCAATGATCTAGACCAGGAGTGCTGAGACTTGTACTATTGGCGATCCTCCGCAAAAAAAATGGGCGACAAGCGATGGACAAAAAAAATAGGTGGGTTAAAACATGACAGGTGGTGAGCGTCTCGCTGTTTCGACCTATTTAAATATATATTCGATATTTAAAAATGTTCCTTAAATGAATAATAGTTAAATTGAATGGTACTAATTTATTCAGGCACTTATGACTAAAATATTAACTCATGTTCTGAAAATATAAGAATATGCTTAATTTGTATTAATTTATTAAAATAATAAATTTTTAATAGAATACTAACTAGCCAAAATATATTTATTTGAGACAACACGCCTGGACCATCGGCACTATAAGAGTGGTTTCATAGACATAGACATAGACATAGACAACTAAATCTGAACTCTAATTCAACTAACATAAGAGTCAATATTCAATGTACACGCTTTCGACTTATTTAATGATGCTTAATCACAATAGCATCGAAGAAATATGAACTTTCATTGCGCAACAATTGGGTTCTAAATCGCACTCCAGATTTAAAAGAAAGAGTAAGAGTAAAGCATCATTTTTTATTATTATTACAGTGTCGCCATACGAATGACCGATGGGAAGGCGGTTATTTTTTAATTACTTGAGGAAATGTGGACATACTTCCGCGATGGACTTTTAAAGCTCTCACGACCGACCGGTCGATCGCGATCTACAGTTTGAGCACCCCTGATCTAGACACTGGTGTGAAGATGACAATCTGCTAGACAATAGCAACAAACGATTCAATATGAGGTTTATTTTTAATTGTTTTTGTATTTCTTGTAAGTAAAAATGTGAATAAATAAAAATTTAACATCAAAAAACGAAAACCCTAATAAACACCACCCTAATATAATAATGAAATTATTTAAAAATCATGATCTACTGAAATTTTTGTTTCCAATGCCAATATAATTCAATGCTGGGGGAGGCAAACAGTCCGCAGAGGTGTTGTTTTCGAGATATATTCCTTTCAAATAATGAGATTCTTTCGTTTGCCCATCTAGGTTTGAGATAATAAAGAAAATAGAAAATTAATCAGATGATAATATCCTAAAAATTTTATTAATAACACTTATATCTCTTAATATAATTTTTTTGGCGAAATAAACACTCAAGTAAGCTATTATTACATAAATTTCAATTAAATTTCATAATTTTACACACATTATAAATATAAAGTTTGACTCATTTCTGTACTGAATGATGATTAGGGCGTATTACTGTAAGTGATTGTTAGGCATTGAGAAGGCTAATATAAGCATTGCTGAGACCTACATAAGACCAAGGTTTAATAAGTAAAACGATTTTCACAAGTACATGTAATTTTTGAGTTTTCAAGAAAAACTTTGTGACACTTTATGTATGAACACATGTACAGTGGTGGTCCAAATTGATCGGTTGTCAAGGGTTGCTGCGAATCTGTCATAGATAGAGCAAATCTGATACACAAGTCCAGAGCTCTTTTTTCGAGAAAATATCAATGGTGCAAACTGGATCTCGAACGAACTGTTACCATTTTCGAGCTACAAGGCGTTTCTCGATTTTTCGCTAAACCGACTGGTGCTCTTTTCTCGTTTTCCTTTCAAGTTATCTTAAAACGGTTTGAACATTCTACAGGCACTTTTAAGACATACATTCGATGGCATAAAAATAAATGTGATAATATTTTTAGTTTTTGAGATATGACCAGAACTTGTGTTTTTTTATATGGAACACCCAGTATTATATTTCAAAAACGGAAATAGGGCTAAAAATGCATTCTAAAAATATATACTTTACTATTATATTTTGTGTAGATTTGCGGAAAATATTAAATTTTCAAAATACCCGTACTAACGATATTTAAG
Source organism: Pogonocherus hispidulus (assembly GCA_963924545.1). NCBI lineage: Eukaryota > Metazoa > Arthropoda > Insecta > Coleoptera > Cerambycidae > Pogonocherus > Pogonocherus hispidulus. The sequence goes on from OZ004696.1 coordinate 21,675,300, forward strand.
TTTTCTAACTGAGAAAGCTTTGAAAACAAAAAAGTTTGACGTTTAACATTATTGGAAGCGTGTTAACACAAATCAAAAATGGTTCGTTACTCAAATGAAGACAAATACAATTTGATAAAATGTTTTAGTCAAAGAACTGAAAATGCAGATTTAGGAAGGGATCTCTATTTTCAATTGTAGGTATTTATAATTTGAATGTAGTAAAATTAACATAATACGTTTGACATGCATTTATAAATTTTAAGGTATCCAGAGGAGCTACAACCCAACTTGAGAATTTTCAAAAAATTAAAATTGAACTTGAATACTTATGGATCTTACACTAAGCCAAGGAACAAAATTTTCAACAGTGTTAACCGAGAAGAGCAGGAAAATTATGTTCTACAGTGTATTAAGACAAAATCCTAATACATCATCTAGACAAATAGAAGTAGATATTTATGTTAAACAGAATACAGCCTTCAGAATTCTTACAAAACGTAAATTTCGGCCCTATTAGATCAGAATAAATCATCATTTGTACACAGCAGATTTTAATAGATGACGAGAATTGTGTAATTGGTTTATTCAGGACTGCAATCAGAACCCTAATTTTACAGAAAATATCATTTGGACAGATGAGTCTTATATAAGTAGCTATGGCATATTTAATAGAAACAATAATCATCACTATTCTCAAAATAATCCCCATGTTACCGCCACAACAAATAGACAAGGTCGATTTGGATTTAGTGTCTAGTGCGATTTGATTAACAACAACCGTATTTCTTTCAATAAAATCTTACTGGTGCGCTTTATATAGAAATACTGAAAAATAATTTGATTCCGGAAATCTACACAAAAAATAATAAGTAAAATATATATTTTTTGAATTCATTTTTAGCCCTCTTTCCGTTTTTGAAATATAATACAGAGTATAAAAAAACACAAGTTGTGGTCATATATCATGAAGACTAAAAATATTATCACATTTATTTTTATGCCATCGAATGTATGTCTAAAAAGTGCCTGTAGAATGTTCAACAATTTTAAGATATCTTGAAAGGGAAACGAGAAAAGGGCACCAGTCAATTAAGCCAAAAATCCAGGAACACTCTGTAGCTCAAAAACGGTAACAGATAGAGAGATGCGTTTTGTGCCATTGTTATTGTCTAGAAAAAAGAGCTCTAGACGCGTCTATCAGATTTGCTCTATCTATGACAGATTCGGAGTAACCCTTGAAAACCAACTAATTTGAACCACCCTGTACATACAAAAATAATTTTAGAAAATGGTTACTCATTCACTTAGGTAAGGTGACCAACTATACTCATTTACTGAGTTTTGTACTCTTTTTTCGCAAACCGTACTCTTTTCAAATCCTGTACTCTGAAAGTACTTATTTGTATAATTTTATACTCATTTGTATTTCTAAAACATTTTTTTAGTTTATTTTATTTCAATTTTATTAATTAAATATTTAAAATTATTTTGACAGTGATTTGAATTTCACGCGCGCATATTACTTGCCGTTTCCGGCACGTCAGAGGACAGGGCAAACACCAGACACGAGTTTGACAGTGATTTGAATTTCGTATTATGTACCTGGAGAGATAGATAGATACTACAGACCTCTTTTTCTAACAACGTCACAATTACATTTGTGAAAAGAGATGGATATATCTATCTCTCCAATATTTGTGTACGTAATCCCCAGGCTGATCTTTGATGTGCAGTATGTACGGCATGCTTGACAGTCTTGACGCATGTGTAGTATGTACGGCAAAGTTTTATGGGAATTCCCTTTGTTTAATTAATTTGAGGTTAGAGAAAACCAACCATTTCGTACTTTTTGTTCAAGTTAACAAGATTTGAGGTGTACAAAATAAAATAAAATTTTATTTTATTTATATATAAAATATGTTTTTAAAAGAAAATAAAGTTTTTATCGTTTTTCTTCTTTTTTTTTTTCACCTATGAAATACTTGCAAAGTGTACTCTTTTTGAACAAAAAATAGTTGGTCACCTTAACTTAGGTCACTTGCTTGAAAATATTACGACGCTTCTCCTGCTCAGCTCTCACATAACTTATCAATTTGTTTACTTTTGTGTTTTATCTGTGCGCTTTCCAATGGTAACAATATTCAAACCACCAATATTTTATTTTTATTTGTGACGGCTTTGCCATTAAAATTTTAAACATTCTGTGGCAACAAAAATGAAAAGAAATATTCTAACTTACCCATAACTTGTACTTCTAGTGATCCTCTGGCACTATATCCCTGAGAGTTTTTCGCCACACAAACATAGGTGGCTTGATCAGATGCTCTTTCGACATTTTCAATAATCAGCGTACCATTGGGAAATACCTTCTGCTTCCTGTTGATTGGTAACAATCTGCCATCTATAAATAATTTTTTTAAGTAACCTATTAAATTATGTTCAACTATTTATCAGCATATAGGTTACAGGTAGTGTTCTGGCTTATAGCTGACAGGTGAAATTTCGACCAGATTAATCTCTTAAAACAATGAAGATATCAAGAATACAAATATATAGGGATTGATGTATTTGTCTCCTGTCAAGCAAATCAGGGCTATTCCTATAGGTACATGTAAAGTGTCCCCGCAGATTGGGCCACCAAAAGAAGGTTGAAATTTCTTATTCAGCAAAAATAACACTGTACAATAATTGATGTACTGATTGTTCAATATCCTTCTTATGTTAACAAAATATACAATTTTAAACAATGGCAGTTTAGACAGAGAGGATGCGCAAGAAATTAAAATAGGCAGTGAAGGTACAGAAAGATTACTGTTTTTCTTTTCTGTTAAAAATAATGTCTATCATTCTTTATAATTTTAAATTAAAAATCCTCAAGGAATTTAACATATTGGTAAATACCATGGATTGAGTTTTATTTTTCTAAGTTCAATTTATTTGCGATAGTTTTTGTGTATTCTAATTAATCAATAAACCAAGTACCTAGTATTTAACATTTTTAATATTCTTTAATTAATATAATTACGTCATTGGAAGGTACCTTACCTTGGTTATTATAGGAGATAAAAAAACATTTTACAAGAAACATGAAAATTTTTTCAGAATTTGACAGACTTTCTATTTTCATATCTTGATAAATAATAGGCGCATTCAGGGAAACATAGCATTCCAGGGCTTCAGCGCTTTACCGCTTCACGTTCGCTGAATCGACATTTTAAAAGCAAGCTTAAAGTGACATAATTTTCAGTAATTCATATTTTGTAATTAATATTAATAATAATTAATATTATCCATAGATATTTTGTGCGTCAACCTATAGACGTAAACCTAAACTATATTAATTTTATCGCTTGATGGACCTATTCAGTGATCCAGCGGAAAAAATATATGCTTTACCACTTTAATAAAGCGCTGCAGTGCCTTAATCCAGCGCTGCAGCTATTTGAATAAAGGACTGAAGCGCTGCGGTTTCCTGAATGCGCCCATTTACTTGTTCGTTTTAGACTTTTATATCATAAGGCCACTTTATTAAGAATTATTTTTCATACTAACCATGACTGTATCATATTTTGTTTACACTATCTTTTGTTTTGCGAAAATAGAAATGCACAGAAGTTCCAGATGCATGGTTTTTCCTGGAAAGGTGTAGGTTGCCAAATTAAAATTATATGAAAGAATGTAGATATCTGCTATAATATATTTCTTATCTATTGCACATCTGTAGTACACAACTGTTAAGTAACGTTATTAATTATATAAAACATATAGGTAGTTAAATATCCCTTGATTTAGGTTTCTGAAGTTTCTGATAATGTTTATTTCTTGGGTAAGTTATTGAATACATAACACATATCCTATGAAAAATTGGAATATATTGGTCTAATAACAATTAGTACATTCATAATAATTCAGTTATTAATTAATGTATTAAGTTTTAGTTTATCCATTACATTTTTCACTAACTTTCTGTGATGAATATTTGATAAATAGTTTAATTATATTTATCCTTGATAGTTTACCTAAGGTGTATTTCGAATCACGCAACAACTGCAAATGTCACAGTAACTCATATATGTGTTTAATAGAATATGATAATAAGATAAGGTTATGTTATATGTTAAATGGTTATGTTTTTATCACAAAACTTATGTTCCTATCATAAAACGAACTAGAGTTAATAGGGTACTGGGTAGTATTACATATTATATGGGTATCAGCAAAAAATAAGTATATATCTAGAACCAGTACGTATATATACCTAAATCATACATCGACATATATTGGAAGGTTATATTTATGATTAATGCAGGAACTTCACCACCTCCGTACATGATGCAGTTGCTGCAGATGTTGGCTAGGCTGTACAGAATGCTCTAATCGGAACGGCCTCTGAGAGCAGAATGTACAGTAAGTGTGATTCGAAACGTACCCCTAGTTAAATTGCTGAATGCAGAGTTCCCAAAATAGAAAATTCTGATTCATCTAGGTCTTCAGATGAAGAATATTTGGCTATTTTTAGGTATATGGAACGCCCAAGATTTAATTATAAAAGAAACTAGTATGCAAATATATGTAATGACTCAAAATTTCGAGATAGATTTCATCTAACAAAAGAAAATGTAAACTTATTGATACATTAATAGGTGACAATGTTATACAGTTAATTAGTTATACAACCTATATCATTATTCCTTCATTATCAGTAACAAAGCAAGTTTTAATAACTCTTTGTTTGTATGCAACAGGTTTGTATATTGTTTTTAATTAATTTTACATTAAATATTTAACATTACCTATCATGTACTGTTAAGCCAATAGGCCAGAAGCATGTGTCCGTGATTGTCTGTCCTTGGGGGTTTATTCAATAATTAACTTGAATATGATTTAAAGTTAAACTCGAACATTCTGTCACAAAAATGTGACAGATATAAACAATTTTTGTAATAAAAATATCAAATACAAGCATGTAATATTTACGCAATTCACTCAACTTATTTCAGTTTGAACTGATATTTAAGCAGTGATTTATTATCTTTTTCGTCATACCTACATTGTAAGTAGACTGTTGTGACATTGTTTTTCGAAATGTAAGAGGCACTTTATATCTGTATTGATAGTTGTTATGACAACAGGCTGTAATATTTATTACGTCCCTCCTTACAGGACAATAATAGTAATACTAGAATAATCATTAAAAATTATTGCATTTGCCAATTTTAAAAAATATTACGGTATGACAAAAAATCTCATATGCACCACAGGTCATACAGGTAATTTTATGATCTCAAATACCTGTAAACCGAATTTTCAGCCATAAAATTCCACTTACGACCCTGGGTACATAAATAACTATTATGGGTATATTATGGTGCTTATATACCTATCTTTAAGGAATATGAAACGACTCACCTCTTTCCCAGACTACAGCTTCGACTGGATGACCAGCAAATGGACAGTGTACTATAAGGGTACCTCCAGCAACTATCGCTTGTTTCTCCATAGATCTCACAAAAGGTAAACCATACACATTAATTCTAGCAGAATGATCAGCTGAACCCACTTTGCTACTCGCAACACATCGATATAAACCACCATCATTTGTATGAATCGTAGTAATATTTAAATGCGACACTACATCACCGTTCACTGTCACATACTGACCGATTTGATAAACATCATTATTAGACAATTTCCTTCCATACAATTCCCATGTGATTTCAGGAGTTGGGTTTCCAGATGCTATACACTTTAGGAAAACTGAATTACCAGGTTGCACTGTTTCTTCATTAAAAGCATGACGAATCTGGGGAGGTTCAAATCTTCCACCTAGTTTTAATTCCGCTGTGCCTTCGGCGTTCTCTTGGTCATTTCTAATAAAGCACTGGTACATTCCCTTATCTTCTTTTCTTACAGCCTCAATGCGTAAAACAGCATCCGTATGGTCAATTTGGTTTCCATCCTTCATCCAGCTGATGGTTTTGATTGGATTTCCTGTAAAAGAAATATTTTTTATAATGTATATATTTAAACATGAAGATGTTTTCAGAAAATAGTCAAATATTCTACAAGGATCTATAAAACAGATAATGTGAATGGAAACACTTGCCAATTTGAAATGACCCTGTATAAATAACTTCACTAATTTTTGGACTGTACGGGAAATATAAATTTTGTCCAAGATTTACTTACCTTCAAATTTGCAAGTAAAAACAGCTGGTCTTCCAAAATCAACCGTCTGAACTGGTGGATCAATTTTTGCCTTTAATGGAGCTGTTACAGTAAGAACGGTTTCGACACTTTCCCCTCCAACTGAATTGTTAACCACACAAAGATATTTTCCTGAATCTTCTACATGTGCTTCACGTATTATGAGAGTTCCAGCTACTTGTTTCACTCTATCGTTTAGAGTAACAGCCTGCTTTCGGTTTGTTCCTTCAATAAATTTATACCATCTGCAACAATACATAAAAGCGTTTAAAATCTTGAGTTGCTAAGAATAATTCTGTAAGTATTTATTATGTATTAATATAAAAATGGAGATTTGATGAAGAAATATAACAATTTTTTGAGGTGAATATGAAAATAAGTTTGTTATATTTACTCCTTTAATTTTTAAATAGAAAATCTGAGGGGATGTTCATATCTATTACCTAAAAAATGGTACAGGGAAGGACTGTGCAGGACATAGTGCCACTGCGGAGTCACCTGATTTTACCAATTTTATATCTATTGTCCTCGCTGTCAACTGTGGTCCAACCGATCCAGTAGGTTCTATGAATAAAAATGAAACGTAACAATTCACATACCTTTAATTGTGGACCCTTGCCTCTTAGGAAAAAAAGTTTAAATATGACAAAAGTAGGTACCTTTTCTTTGGTGAAGGGAAAGCTTGAGCATCACATATTAGAGCTATATCAGAATCACTAACTCCAATTTGTTTGTTTAGACCATCTCCTGATATTTTAGGACTAGTCTGACCTGTAGGTTCTAATAAACAACAATTGTAAATAAATTGTTTTACCTGTATTTTGGAACGGGGTACCCAGATACGTCACAAATAATAACAGTATCCTTATGAGAAGCAACATCCTGAACTATACTCCCATCAATTTTCCTACCGGAACCTTTTGGAGGTATGTTATTTGTTGGTTCTATATTAAAAAAACAAATAAATAAACGATAAGTACCTGAATTTTGGAGGTGGGTATCCGGAAACTTCACAAGTCAACATAGCAACTTTACGAAAAGCACATCGTAAGAAAATATTTCCATATTTTTCAGAGGAAGATTTCGGGGGTACATTATTTGTTGGTTCTAAATATACATAAAAGAATGGAGTCAGAGAACAAACATTACCCGAGCATTTAAATTAAACACATATTCTCTTAATTTATAATGTGTAGGTGTACCAGGAAGTGTTTTCAAAATAATACCTGAATTTTGGAACAGGGTAACCAGAAACTTCACAAGGCATAATGATGTCACTTTGAAATGAAATTTCTTGAAAAATACTCCCACCATACTTTCTAGCAGAAGACTTTGGAGCCACATTATTGGTTGGTTCTAAATTGGCAATTAAATAACTAATGAGTCTAACAAACAGAAGCACTTACTTGAAATTGGGATAGGGAAAACCAACAATGGAACATAAAACTGCAACATCAGTGTGTTGCCCTAATGTAAGGATCTTTCCCAATGTTCTTTCACCAATAAGTTTGGGAGGCAAATTATTTGTAGGTTCTGAAAAGAACCATCTATTAGGATTTTGATGTTAATTAATCAACTACATAAAATTTGTGAAAAAACTTACCTGCATTGAAGTTTTAGCAAAAATAATACTAGATCAACAGTAGATCAAAAATGTAAAAAGAGTAGTGTTTCTTACCTCCTACTGAAGACAGTATTTTAAAATTTTTGAGACAAGTAATGATTAAGTATTTTAATCTGAACTTACATGTATATGGGAACAGGATAACCAGTTACTTGACATGTTAACCAAGCGGTTTTATTTGGAGATGTAATCACATCTTTCCAACCAGTAAATTTTTCCCCATCTTTTTTAGGAGGGACATTATTTGTGGGTTCTATAATAGAAATAACATTTTGAAAAATATTTTTCCAAAATGTTGGGAGACTATTTAGGGCAAACTTATGAGATACTATAGACAGAGCACTACTAAACAAAAAATAAGACTTACAAGTAACGTGGTACTGGATAACCAGTCACTTGACAAGTCAACCAAGCCATTTCATTTTGGGATACAAGAAGAACTTCCCAACCTTCAAACTTCTTCCCATCTTTTTTAGGTGACACATTATTAGTAGGTTCTAAAACAATTGTTACTGACGCATCTAACCACATAAAAGGAAACATAGATTTGGGATAATTGCTTTCTATATAAAAAGGGAGATAATATAGTACTTACAAATAACGTGGAACAGGATAACCAGTCACTTGACATGTTAACCATGCAGTATTATTCTCAGAAACAAGTAGTACTTTCCAACCCTCAAATTTCTCTCCATCCTTCTTAGGTATAACATTATTTGTCGGTTCTACAATAAAAATGATTTTAAGCAGAACCCGATTTCTCATTTATAATAGGACTAGCTTTTAATGGAGAAGCAAATGAAATTTTAATTTTACTTCCGAAAAAACCTATAACTACCTAGTCTATTCTATCAAAAGAAAGATTTATTCCCACCCAACCGAACTACTTTTCCTGGGACAAGGAGAAATAAAAAATGATGAACAAATAGAAACTAGCAGTTTGGCCAGGAAAAAAGAAATCAAAATAGAATATCCAAACTTACATAAACACTGGAACAGGAAATCCTGTAACTTGGCAGGTTAAATAGGCCGCATTGCCTCTATTTATGTTAGCGACCCTCCAACCCCCAAATTCAGAACCAATTTTTTTTGGAGGCACATTATTGGTCGGTTCTGAAAATGTAAATTTCTAAAAGTAAATAAGTAACATAATAAACATACCTGAACAATGGAACAGGGTAGGCTACAATGGGGCACATCAGGTAAATATCCTCTTTATAATTAGCAACTATTAGAGTAAAACGAACTTTATTATCAACAACTTTTGGAACTATATCATTCGTAGGCTCTGAAATTTATTAAAGAAGACGCTATGTTATTCAAAATGAATTACCTAAATATCGGGACTGGGTAACCAACTACTTCACAAGTTAGAACTGCAGTTTTTATAATAGGATATACACAAATTTTTCCACCTTCATATTTCTGACCAGGGAGTTTAGGAGAAATGTTTCCTGTAGGTTCTATAATAATGATTCAAGAAATAACATTGTAGCATGTTTTAAATAGAAGCAGGAAGTACCTGAAATTTGGTGTAGGATATCCTTGAATAGTGCATGTGAGAGGAACCATTAAACCTGAAGGAACATCCTTTTTTAAACTGCCAACATCTATATCTTTTACCTTTGGAGCTACTCCAGTTACAGGTTCTAAAAATTATTTGAAAAGTTTTAAGGGAGGCAAAATCAAAGAAACAACTATACCTATGTGGGAAAAGGAAATATTGTATTGAATATAAAGGTTGAAGTTGGCATTTTAAAATAGTAATGTAAATAAATCTAGAAATAAAATTTTGACTCCTGTTAGGCACATAATTTTTATTGAAGATTGCTATTTATAAAGCTATAAATTGGAATATTACTACAATTTAATAACCTACCCAAAAAAAGGATAAGGCATAGCTTGGGCTGGACAAAGTAATGCGAGACTTTTTCCTTTTTCCTTTTCAAAAATAAAACCTTTAGAATCTGAAGAAAAGGTGGGCGCTTTGAATCCGACTGGTTCTAAATAAAAGTGATTGATATAAACTTATATTATTTCAGAAAGAAAAATACGTAGAGGTATGTATAACTAAATATAAATGTTTTAATTTTTTTAATAACCAGAAAAATACCAACATGAGTATATGTGGTAATTGTAGTCTTGTTATTTTAACCTCTACATTTAAATGTTACTATACCTAAATAATGGAGTAGGATATCCCTGAGCTTGACAAAGAAGGGCAAAACTACTTTCCACTTCCCTCATAAATGTGGAACTTTTAGAATCCGAAGGAAAAGTTGGAATTCTAGATCCAATAGGCTCTAAATAAACATAAAAGTGAGTACAAGACAGGTTTAAAACTAAATTAACTGAATGTAAGAACAGGTTACAATCTATTATAAATCAAAATGTTCCCTTATAAATATATCTTACTTGAAAATTGGTGCTGGATAAGCTTGGGCAGGGCATAGAAGTGCAAAATTTTTGTCAACAGCTCTCTCTATTGAGAAAATTTTGGACTCTGATGAAAATGCTGGTGCCTTAGATCCCACTGGTTCTAGATAATGAAAATTAAATTAACAAATGAACACACCTGAATCTTGGGAGAGGGCTAGCTTGAGCGTCACAAGGCAACACCAAATCGTGATCAATCTTCCCAGAAACTGCATCTAACTTGGATTTTGGTGGAAGCCTAGGTGGAGTGTATCCTACTGGTTCTAATATAAAAATTGAATAATGAAGATAACTAATATGAAAATACCTACCTAAAATTTGGTGAAGGGTACGCCTGAGCCAAACATAACAGACCAAACCCTTGCCCTAAACTACGAGTGTAAGCAATACTCGTCGCATCATTGGAAAATGAAGGTGCTTTATAACCAATAGGTTCTAAATAGAGAAAAAACAAAACAAATCATTACCTAAACTTTGGGACAGGTAAAGCTTGAGCTGGGCACAGAAGTACAAATCCTTTATATTCTTGACTTTCATATGAAAATATTTTGGATGTAGATGAAAAAGTGGGTGCTTTGGATCCTATGGGTTCTAACCATAAAAAACAATAAAAAAACAATAGTTTACCTAAATTTAGGAGATGGGTAACCTTGTGCCGGACACAGCATACTCAAACTTTGTTTTTGCCCTCTCTGATATCCCAAAAGCTTTATATCACTCGAAAATGTAGGGGCTTTAGAAGCAACAGGTTCTAAAATTGTAAAAAGCACTTATAAATAAAACCTACCTAAATCTGGGAACTGGCAACCCTTGAGCTGAGCATAATAAGGTCATAGCTTGTCCAATAACTCGATTGAAGGCATTAATTAGATTATCATTTGAAAACACAGGTCGTTTTGCTCCAACAGGTTCTAATAGAATTACATATAAAAACATTTAAATGGAGGAAACAATAACTCTGAATCTAGCCAAAAATGCCATTTTTATATCTTAGTTGGATGGAAATAAACTTGACTTTGTGTTATTTATATTAAAGGACTACCAAATTCTGGCATGGTCACAGATTAAAAACATTATAAATGCACAAACAATTACCTGAATGATGGTGCAGGAAAACCTTGAGCCTGACATAACAAAGAAACGCCTTGTCCATAATGTTTCTCTACAGTAATACTCTTAACATCTGACAATGGGCTAGGTCTTCGAGAACCAACAGGTTCTGACAAACAAAATATCAATTAGGAAATTAATGAACTATCTACCTGAACATAGGTGGAGGGAATCCCTGGCCTTGACAAAGCAAAACTAAATCTTCACCTGCTACATTTTCAAACCAAATCGACTTAATGTTTGACATCAATTTTGGAAGTCTGGTACCGATTGGTTCTAAATTTAGTTACAAAAAATTACTAACCTAAAATATGGAACTGGAAACCCTTGAGCAGGACAAGTCAAAGCTAAATTAGTGTGCAACTTATACACTATAACGTCGTACTTAGCTTTAGAGGAGACCTTTGGAAAAGTACTACTTATTGGTTCTGTTAATAAAAATTATGATAATGATTAGTACCTTATAAATGGAACAGGATATGCTTGCGCAGGGCACAGTATAGTTACATTAAAGTCTACTTTTGTTTCAAAAGTGTGGCTTTTATCCACTGTAGAAAATTTCGGCTTTACAAAGCCAACTGGTTCTAGAAGAAAATTACTTTAAGATATCTATGTTTACAGAAGCTCAAAATGTACCTGTAATTTGGAACAGGAAAGGATTGTGCTGGACAAAATAGCGTTAACTTAGCACCTTGTTGACCTTCTAATGTTTGTATCTTTGAAGTACCTGCTGATAATCTAGGAGTAACACTTCCAACAGGTTCTAATGATAAAAAAAGCTGATTGTTCCGAATGCCAGTTTGTTTAAAGGGTAAATATTCAGTAAAAATAAACATGTGTCTTACCTGAATTTTGGGATAGGAAAAGCTTGCATAGGGCAAAGTAAAGTTAAAGTGGCATTTTCTTTTGCATGTAATATTCTACTTTCATCTCCAGACGTTAACTTTGGACTGACAGTACCAGTTGGTTCTGAATAAAGAAAAATATTTACGGAGAATGGGAATGAAAGGATACCCTTACTTATGAAATCAATATTTACCTGTATAATGGAGCAGGAAATGCTTGTGCTGGACAAAGGAGAGTGATATTTTCTCCAAATTTGAAAGTATCAACAGTTGGAAATTTTGGTAAATTTGGCCTAACGCTACCAATGGGCTCTAGAATAAAAAATACCTTTGAATGGGGACAGGATAAGCCTGAGATGGACAAACTAGAGTGACAGTAGCACCTCCTTTTGATGTAAAACCTCTTAAATTATCTGTAGCTGGGAATTTTGGCAATACAGTTCCTATAGGCTCTAAGAAAACCAAAATTTAACCTAACATATTATAATCAGTCGAAATTGTTTTTTTACCTGAATTTTGGGGCAGGAAAAGCTTGAGCAGGACAAAGAAGGGTAATGCTATTCTTTATCGTTGCTTTGAATGATCTTGAACTATCGGTTGTAGCAAATTTTGGAAGCACACTTGCCACTGGCTCTACTTATTTAAAAAGACCATTAGATTCCATACCTTCAGAATGTTGGTATAGGGACTAAGAAAATATAAGTACCTGGTAGAAGGTACTGGGAACCCCTGGGCTGGACACAACAAATTCAGTGCGACATATTGATAATACAAATATTCTTTGCGTGATTCCAGAGGAAATCTGGGTTTAACTGTTCCCACTGGTTCTAAAATAAATTAAGGAACGTCTTACCCTTTGCTAAACACTTCAGGATATTTTGTCAAAACTTACCTTAAAAATTTTATCAATTCCCTTAAGAGCCCATGAAAAGAAATGGGCCAGGGTACCCAGTGAACAAATAAATTAAAAACAAGAAATATAATACCAACCTGCCAGAAGTTATCTAGAAGCGAAGGTTTGAATTTGGGATTTGGTGAGTGGAAAAGAGGACAGGTACTAATTATTTTATCATTTTTATATTTTTAAAAAAATTTTGAAAGTGCCCGTCTGAGAAGCAAGGGTACCCTATCCCAACATTCAGGTAAATTTTGGCATACATTGCCCAAACCTTTGTGAAAAATATTGCATATTTTTCACCAAAGTTAAATTAATTTATGAATATGTTTCTCAAAATAAAAAAAAATTATTTGGAGAAACTATAAATTCCCCAGAAAATAAATAACGAAGTAATTGAAATAATATAATTTATATATTTGTTCAAAAGTAATGATATGAATGACAGAATTTGTTTTCAAATTTATTTTCTTGGGAATGTAACAATAACAAATAATAGTGTATTCACAGTTCGTTGCCTTGATTTTTGCAAATTGTTCCAAATATGAAGCTAAAGAATAGTTTGGAAATATTAAAATAGAGAAATATATATCATTATAATCTAACATCTAAATTTGAACTTTTAAAATTTTTTTAATTTACGTTTTTAATTTTGTTGGGCAGCAAACGTGAGATACAATATTTTATCTGTAGCTACTCGAATTGTTTGTCAATATTTGTGTGGCAACCACCACATAACACCTAAAATCTGAAGATGGGTAATACTAAAATATAATATTCACGGTTTATTTTTATTGATTAACAGTAACTGATATCAATACCCACTTTCACATAGTTTTAAGAAATATTGCTGCTTAAATATGTTTAACTTTCCTTAAGGATATAGGCAGTTTGTTTCTCCTTAGCACTATTGTGACTTATACAATAAGCCACTTCATCCTTCATATAAATTAAATGACCTGTTGGGGTTCCTATAATATATTTACATAAAAATTAATAGTAGGTAATGCTATAAATAATGATTAATGGCTCGAAATATATTTATTTACTATAATATACTGATAATGATTTCTGTACCTAATCTTTCTGTAATCATTTTACATTTTCAAGAGCATCATGAATGTCAAACCAAATCTATTGAAGTATTACTCAGAACATGGGTAATCATATTTTGATGAATTAAATTTAATTATCTGATAAAACACTATGTAACACAAAACTGCTGTGTCTTAATGTGCAATGCAAAAATTCAAAGGTCAGTTGAAATTCAGCATTATAAATAACATTATTATTCTAAAGGCAAAGGCATTTAAAGTATGTGGTATGTGAGCCATATTCCCTTTCTTCCAGTAACATCAGCAATTAGGCATAAATATAATTTACCCCAAATTCAACACGCAGTCCAGAAACAATCTTCACTAGTTTTCATGCCTGCGAAAAATGTGAATGCTCGTCAAATAGTAGGATAATTTGTTAAACTGAGAAGCCCATTATCTTTTAACTTTAAGGGAGTCAGACTCCATATATGTTTGCATATTTTGATAAATTATGTCATAAATAAATGATATTCGGATTGATGGATCTATCTCTAAACATAAAAGATCCTTGAATGTACGGTAAGATCAATGTTAGAAAAAAGTTATCAGTTTGTTATTGCTAAACTATGCTCACCATCTAGCTAACTGATGCTAAACATTTTCATCTACCACTATACTGGACCTACTCCTATGGTGCCTTTGGACGTAGGTATCCCTTTTACTTTTAGAGATATACACAACACACCAACCCTTATATTAACATAGTTGTGAAATAACACTCTATTTAACTACCTACATAAAAATATATCTCGATAGAAATGAAAAAGTAAACACCAACTTCAACTGAACCGGAAGTCAATCATCGCATTAACAACTTTTGACGAGCAATTTGCAATTTTGCATGTATCGCTGAAATGAATATTATCAAAGATACAATATTGTTACGGAAGTTTTGGCATACAGTGTAATTTTCATACGAGGATGATCGTAGCAATCACTGAGAATGTTTAAAATTATAAAAATAATATGGTCGCTTTTAATTATAAACATATTGTTTTTAATTGCGCCATGTTAAATTAATAAAATACTAGCCCACTCATTTGTGTTTTTTTTTTTTTATTAAATTAGTTTCAATTACATCGTTAACAAGGGCAATTTTACGCGAATTAATCCAAATTAATCCACCACTGTATCCTAGTCGTATCAAAAACATTTGAACACTCCCTTTTATTTCATATAGTCTACATTCACATTCCTCAACCATCCTTTTGATGATTTTGGTAAACACATTGTTTCATATACCTTTTAATATATTAATAACCCGTTATGAGTTGTTTGCTTATAAAGCGCGCCACTTTTATATCTAGTAATTACAAAAATTGTGTCGGGTTGGGTTTAATTACCTTAATTATTTATGGCATTTTCAGCTTCGTGCTTTGTGTTAGTGTTATCCATAGGGACAGGAAGTGACGAAATTATTGTTAAGTTAAGGAAGTAATTTTGTATTCAAATATAGTTCGCGTAAAAGGACACTTTATAATAATAATTGTCAAAATTGTAGGGAATACAGACTATAGTCAATTATATATAGCACCAACAAACTGAAAAGTTACATTATGAAATCAAACCCGTATACGTTATATACCCATATACACAAAGGTAACTCATCCATAGCAAATTTTCTTTTTCTATGATTGTTTATTATAGAATATGGTTAAAACTGGTTAAAATATAGTTGAATAGCATACATATGCATATACGACCCTAGTATCATAAACAAAAATCTAGCTAATTGCTATAAATACCCGGAATAAGAAATATTAAACTGTTGGGTCCATTGTTTGCTCTACTTGGGTTATAAGGTATTATTTATTATTATATTTTATAAAATTAAAATTTCTCCTTTAGACTATATTCATAATAAATTTCATTAATTCAAATTTATTTAATAAAAATTAGTAGCAAATTAGTACAGATTGGTACAAATAATCACGCCACGGTTTCTTGAAAACCTCACACCAGATATTGACGACCACCAGACACAAAGCTTTAGATAACGTATTACACAGGTCTATAACTAATGTCTAACATTTTGTTCTTGATTTTGTATGGTATTTTTGACTCTTTTACTTATATAATAGTATATAAAAGATTAAACGGCAAGTCCTGAGAAATAGTAAAAAAACTACATATATCAGTATGGTACACATCGAATACGATCTTCGTTAAAGTCATAAAAAACTATTAATGCAATACAAATAAACAGTTATAATGTGGGAAACAATTCGAGTAGCTAACAAATTCTTGTATGAATAATAAAGAGCTAAAGAGATAACGTAAACATCGAACCAACCATCGACCATGTGAGTGATTTGAAATACTACCTAGTACATGGGTAGAATAATAAAATGTATACCTTTAGAATACAGTAGTTAATATAATATAATAATAATTAACGTCGTGTTGGATTCGATACGTTACGTTGCCTTTCTACTAGTTTAAATATGCTACAAAAATGATGGTAGTCCGAGTGGTATTCAAATTTGTATAAAATACACAGAAGTGATTTTGTTTATGTGAAATTCCAAAAATATGTGAAAATTCATAGAATATTTTGCATCCAACCTCGTACAATTTGAATGCAAGTTAGGTTGCAGTTGACAGTTCAACCAAAGCACAATAATATTTATATATACACTACGTATAAAACAGTAGTACCTACTACAGTAGTGAATTTTTAAAAAGGTATGTCATTCAAAAACTGAAACCTTTGTAATAGTAAACATGGGAATTTCTTCTATACAAATGGATTATATAACATAACTACTTACATAATGATAACTTTTATTTTTTACACATTGCGCGGATACTAAAAAAAATCAATGTACGTTCTAAAATTGCTGGATTGAATAATGTTCTAAGCAGGCTTACTTGCTCACTAATTGTAAAATATTTTTTTTGAGTGATTTATATAAAAAAGACTTGCATCGTCCTTTATTTCATTGAAGTACCTACGTACTTAAAAGTGCCTAATCCTTTCCCTTATGTTAGACTTGGAAACCCAGGTATAATGAAATTTTGACAGCCTGCATAGTCATAGTAGTCAATAACATAGTATACATAAGGATCATGTGGTTTGTACCTGGTTTTCTAACGAAATGACTCACCCCTATATCTTTTTTATTTGTGGTGCTAATAAAAAAAAGTGTTATACAAAAGTTTTATCATTTTTTACGAGCTTTCCAAATATGTAGTTGAACAGCCAAAATAAGTGCAGCTTAAAGAAATATGAACCTAGGTTAAATTTTTTTAAATAGAATACCCTGTATATTTTTTGATTACTGCATTCTACGGGTTTTTCTGATTTCAAATATATATATATATATATATATATATATATATATATATATATATATATATATATATATATATATATATATACAGCGTGGGTTTTTGAAAACGAAACAGAGCGAATAACTCTCAGGAAAATTATTTTTTCGAAAAACGCCGAGACAGGTCGATTTTTGATCAAAAGGGGACATCTTTTCCCATACTTTTGATGCTCCAGTCTCACCCCCCTAGGGAGGGGGGGCAACCCCCCCAAATATCTTAATAGGGAAGGAGGGTTAAATGACACATCATTTGAAAGGTACTTCAATTATCTACACAACCCTGTATTAGTTTTTTAATTTGACTGGTTAGTTTTGAAGATAAATGTTGTTAATAAAAAACTACTTTTTACGGTTTTATTTGCAAACTTTTTCTACATCAGCCAATTAAATATTCAAATTGATGACCTCCAGCCTCCATACAATAGTCGTCCATGAGTGTCACCCCTTATGTCAGAGTGACATTTCCTTTTATTATTCGCAGTAAATTGAAATTGTTGCATATTTATGCTATAGATGTAATATAATATCTCATGTTCATCTTAATAACTAGTTATTTTTGTGAAGAACACTGTGAAAGGTTGAACAGTTGTTCATATGTTTTGTAACTAACACAATCAATTTTTGTATACTTCACTTGATATACCAGTAAGAAATATAGTGCAATAAATTTAACAAGCAGTATTATTTCTCACGCAAGAAAAGAAAAACAGAACCAAAATACAGTCCACAGACAAACTCAAACATATTGGTGCTTCGAGCCGGATCTTTCAAAAGGTGCTTGCGCGCAAAAGCTAGTTTGGCGGCAACGGGTGCAGTTGACAGTAGGAGTTGACAGTTGATGACAGCGGCTCCGCTTACAGCGTGCAAGCAGACAGCAGACAGGACAGCATCGTCGCACTCAAAACAAAACAAAGTGGGTCCTTTTGTATACTCTTTCTCCTTTCTCACTTTCACCATTCTTTATTCATAGCTCATACCGATTCGTTTTGTACAAGCAGCTATTCAGTTTGAAGCGCGTGGTTATTCTATTTAGTAGCGTATTTGTTTTATAATCTTTATTATTTAACAACTAGTTTATATATTAATATAACATAACTCCTATGATGGCAGACGTAGAAGCTCTTATAAAAAAACGGGGCTCAGTCAAGTCAAAGCTTACCATTTTCAATAAATTCATTACCCAATTAGAGACTTCATTTGCTAACAAAATTATCAGCGAACAAGGTGTACTTGCAGAGTTAGAATGTCGTTTAGAACGTGTTAGCAATATAATTAATGAGTTTGAGGAAATACAATTAAGCATTGAACAAATTTCAGAAGATACTGAAGCACAATTTTCTGAAAGGGAAAAGTTTGAGACGGTCTTCTTCGGGAGCATTGGTAAGGCTAAGGCTTTTATTATGGCAAGTGAGATCACTGAAACCGGCCGAGCCCGATCAGTGCATTCTGTGCGCAGTGGCAGCGTTTCCAGCCACACTTCTATGGAATCGGAACGTAATGGTAATATGCAAAATATAAAATTACCCGTAATACAGTTGCCTACGTTTAATGGTAGCTACGATAATTGGCTTGAATTCAGGGACACGTTCAGCTCCCTTATAGATCAAAACGATGCAATTACAAAAATACAAAAATTTCATTATTTGCGCGCTTCGCTTACTGGCAGCGCCTCTCAAATTATAGCTAGTTTGGAATTTTCTAGTGCCAGTTATTCCGTTGCTTGGGACTTAGTTTGCAAGCGCTTCAACAATACACGTATATTAAAACAAAACCACGTCAACGCTCTTTTCAACCTTGACAAAAGCAATGAAGAATCATCACTTGCGCTTAGAAAAATTATTGACAATGTTACTAAGCACTTACGAGCCTTGCAAATGCTGCAGGAGCCTACAGATAAATGGGATACGCTTATAATTCACTTAGTAACAACTAAATTAGACAATACTACTACGCGGGAGTGGGAGCAAAAGAAAGCATCGTACGAATGCCCGTCTCTACCAAATTTAACCGATTTTCTAAAGGAACGCGCCGACCTTTTGGAATCGTTAGAAGGCAAATCAAACAAAAAATATTTTAAAGCTAAACAAGATGTTAAACCCGAATTGAGAACTAGATCTTTCCTGGCAGCAAAAATGTGTTGCATATTTTGTAAAAAAGAGCATTATATTCAAGATTGTCCGGATTTTGAGAAATTATCCGTTCATGATAGAATTGAGCAAGTCAAAAAGAGTAGGTTGTGTATTAATTGCCTCAGACCGGGTCACATGATAAAACAATGTCGCTCAAGTTCCTGTAGACTTTGCAAATCGCGGCACAACACTCTGTTGCACATAGAATCAAATGATACTGTGGCGCATGTTCATAGCGACAAAACTGAACCAGGAGAGAGCGTTAACCTATCATCTCGTAGTGTTTTAAATAATTCACAGGTTCTTTTATCTACGGTTCTGATAAATATTTTAGACAGGAATAATAAAACACACACAGTACGCGCATTATTGGATGTAGGTTCGCAAAGTAGTTTTATAACATTAGATTTATGCAATAGCTTACAATTGGAATCGGAACAAATAAATATGAAGGTTTCTGGTTTAAATCAAACTCATGCTGAAGTCAGAAAAAGGGTTGTAGCACAAATTCAATCGCGATTTAACAATTTTAACTCTTCATCCCGGAACAGATGGTGTGGCTAGAGTTGCCACTATCAAAACTGCAGGAGGCACGATCAAGCGATCCTTCGCGAAAATTTGTCCTTTACCTTTGGACACTTAGTGCAGTGATGGTGCAAGCTTTGTTTATTTTTTATGATGTATTTTATTTGAAAGTACCTAGCCCTTTCAAGGCGGGGAGTATGTTGCATATTTATGCTATAGATGTAATATAATATCTCATGTTCATCTTAATAACTAGTTATTTTTGTGAAGAACACTGTGAAAGGTTGAACAGTTGTTCATATGTTTTGTAACTAACACAATCAATTTTTGTATACTTCACTTGATATACCAGTAAGAAATATAGTGCAATAAATTTAACAAGCAGTATTATTTCTCACGCAAGAAAAGTATCTATAATTTTATGACAGATTATAGATACTAGTTAATACTGTCATAAAATTATAAAAACCCTTGTATACCTTGTATTATTTTGTGATAAACACAAGTGAAATACATAAAAAGTTAATGTTTTTTGTTGTTTTTTTATCCGGGGTGTAAATGATTTAATATAAATAAAATGATTATTATAATTCAGATTTGAATTGACTTTTGTTTTTGTGGTATAGAAAAACTTATGTGTTTGATTCTTTTACCAATATTTTTATTTTAATATAGTGTAATAATGGACCAAAATAAATGTAGCCCAATAAAAACTGGACCAGTGAATAATGTTGGAGATAACGATGAGCCCTATCCAAGCCTTTCGGATTACCATGATTATGAACCTAATCTTGAATTTGATGACTCAGAATTAATTCAAACGCCAAATGCAATTGCACATACAGCTGAATTAATCCACACTGAATCGAATCGAATGAATCCCCCAGTATGTGAATTTATTGAGGATAATTTTGAGGAGGAATTAGCAGATGCCTGTGAAGAGAATTTTGATAGTTTATTTTGTTCAACCTCATATCCAGAAGTTGGTGAGACACCACCCGAAAAGTTTGTAGATATATCAAAATATGGAATAGTCGATGTGAAAGGTGATGATTCAGATGGACGGAAAATAATTGTTGTATATGCGTGTAAATTACCTCCAGTTAAGGAAATAGATCACACTTTATTCTTAAGCTATTTAAAATATACTTTGGAAAACTATGTAAAGCAAGATTATAGTCTAATATATTTTCATTATGGTCTCTCCAGTAAAAACAAACCGTCCCTGGGATGGCTGGTCCAAGCTTACAAAGCATTCGATAGAAATTACAAGAAAAACCTCAAGGCTCTGTTTTTAGTCCACCCAACCAATTTCTTAAAATTTGTTTCTCAAATTTTTAGACCACTTATAAGTGCAAAATTTGGAAAGAAATTGAACTACATTCATACTCTTAAAGAGCTTAATAAAGTTATTCCAATTGAAAAGCTCGATATTCCACAAGAAATTAAGATGAACATGAGATATTATATTACATCTATAGCATAAATATGCAACAGAAATAATAA
Source organism: Pogonocherus hispidulus (assembly GCA_963924545.1). Taxonomy (NCBI): domain Eukaryota; kingdom Metazoa; phylum Arthropoda; class Insecta; order Coleoptera; family Cerambycidae; genus Pogonocherus; species Pogonocherus hispidulus. Next base: position 21,696,988 of record OZ004696.1, read on the forward strand.
ATAATACAATCAGAACGGGTATTGAGTGAATTATTATTTTATTGTTACCTGTACAGTTTGTCGACATTATGGTTTATTCGATTCCAGAAAGAGTGGAAATAATTGCTCTTTTTTATGCAAATAATCGGAGTGCTAATAGGGCAGCTGAAATATTTAATCAGCAACACTTGGGTAAAAATGTTCACAGGAAGTACATTTTGGAGTTAGTGACCAAATTTCAGGAGACCGGATCTGTAAGTAATAAAAAGCGACACCCCGAAAGAAATGAAGCAGAAGATGTAGCTATTCTAGGCCATGTTGCTATAAATCCTAGAACGAGTACGAGGCAAATGGCAGCTGAATCCGGTTTTGGGCGAAACAAAATTCGTAAAACTTTGAAGCATCATAAATTCCATCCCTATAAGATTCACCTTGCACATGAACTTAATGGAGATGACTTTGCCGCCGACTACAATTTTGTGAAGTAATGAGTGAACGAGCTATTAACAATCCAGATTTAATTTTTAATATCTGCTTCTCGGATGAGTGTTCATTTACTGTTAATGGCAATGTCAATCCTCACAATTGTCATTATTGGTCCGATTCTAATCCCAGGATATTTTATGAGACTCATACACAACATCAGGAAAAATTAAATGTATGGACTGGAATTTTTGGTGACCACATTGTTGGTCCTTTTTTCTTACCAGGTAATCTCACCGGAGAGATGTACCTGGATTTGTTGGAAAACTCCATTTATCCAAAGCTGATACACATTATAGAGAATAATGAAAATTATCTAGAAGACCAGTTGATATTCCAACAGGATGGAACTCCTCCTCACTACGCCTTGCCTGTTCGGCAGTATCTCGATCGTACGTTTGCAAATCAGTGGATTGGGAGAAGAGGCGTCATAGAGTGGCCTGCGCGATCGCCGGATTTGTCCCCTTTGGATTTTTTCTTGTGGGGTCATTTAAAGTCCAAAATTTATGCCACTCCACCTACTTCCCTTGAAGATCTACGCCAACGCATTATTAACGAATGCCGCCAAGTTACTCCAGAAATGTTGCAAAACGTACGTGATGGCATTGTGCAAAACTTATACTATTGTATGGAGGCTAGAGGTCATCAATTTGAATATTTAATTGGCTGATGTAGAAAAAGTTTGCAAATAAAACCGTAAAAAGTAGTTTTTTATTAACAACCTTTATCTTCAAAACTAACCAGTCAAATTAAAAAACTAATACAGGGTTGTGTAGAGAATTGAAGTACCTTTCAAATGATGTGTCATTTAACCCTCCTTCCCTATTAAGATATTTGGGGGGGGGTTGCCCCCCCTCCCTAGGGGGGTGAGACTGGAGCATCAAAAGTATGGGAAAAGATGTCCCCTTTTGATCAAAAATCGACCTGTCTCGGCGTTTTTCAAAAAAATAATTTTCCCGAGAGTTATTCGCTCTGTTTCGTTTTCAAAAACCCACCCTGTATATATATGCTATAATCGCTGCAACGGTTGACATTTTAATGAGCTTTTTTATAACACTTTTTGGAAGCAATTACTCCTATTTGAGGCCTTGTTTCTATTCAAGGCTAATTTGATAAATGAACAATGTCTAAGGCAGCTGCAGCTTCTGTGTTATAAAAAAAGCTCCATAAAATGACAACCGTTGCAGCGATTATAGCATATAATAATAATATAATAATAATAATATCTCTACCCCTCATTCTAATCACAATGATTAGCCCGAAAGTCTGAGACTTGTGTGGGAGAGGGGGCGGCATATTATTATTTCGCGGGCCGCATTTGCGCCTCAGGAACGACTTACGTTGGTAGGCCCTAACCACCATTCAGTGCTGGAATGAGGGAAACCTGGAAAACCTCATTAGTTAGGGGGACAAGTCAAACATCAACTGATTTTAATCTCTCACATTAACACCAAGTTGATATTCTTCCCATCCTAGGCCATCGCCAGGATGGTTGCCAAGCCATCCCTGCGAATAAGCCTTGATCTACGAGTAAACAATTTAATGAAAAATTGTTTGGCGGAATGGGGATTAGAACCCACGACCTCTGGGTTGAGCGATCGAGACGCTAAGCCCTGAGCCACCTGCTCGGTATATATATATTTTTGAAATCAGAAAAACCCGTAGAATGCAGTAATCAAAAAATATACAGGGTATTCCATTTAAAAAAATTGAACCTAGGTTCATATTTCTTTAAGCTGCACTTATTTTGGCTGTTCAACTAAATATCTGGAAAGCTCGTAAAAAATGATAAAACTTTTGTATAACACTTTTTTTATTAGCACCACAAATAAAAAAGATATAGGGGGTGCGTCATTTCGTTGGAAAACCCTGTACATATATACACTGATTTTTCTGGTTCGTTATTTAAATTTTTAACGATTTAAAGTAACAAAAATGTATAGGTATCTGTTTATAACATGCGCGTGAAGGCAAAAACTTAATATTGATTACAAAAGAAATACAAAATGCGTATCATTCATAGTATGTATATCATATTAGATATATATAAGATACAATTAAAAACAGTATTAAAGATCCAGAAAAATGTGTAACAAAATATCTGGAACTGAGTAATATGATTTTTTTTTCATGTTGCTTATGTTTTTTTCCGTCTATCTTTTAAAAACACAACGTGATATCCAATCGACATTTGACTTATGGTCTAAAGTGATGATACCATCCCCTATAAAGCATAAGATCCCTATACAATATACAATTTTGATGTACCTCAACCTAGCTTAGACTAGTGTGATTTACTATGATTAGAAATTACAAGGAAACAAATCTTTTAGGAACGTTAACGTCATATTACTAATTTTATAACTGATGACGTGCACTGTTTGGATTCTTGTTTCGAGTATATACGCACTTGTGTGATCCAATCAAATTTAATTATACAGTACCAAACAATAAAATCTCTTCACTTAAACTACTTATCTAACAGTTCAGTAAAATAACGATATATATCGAACAAAATTAATAAAGTTTTCAATTAATAAAGAAATCAAAAACAATTTGTTTAAAACGGATTTACGACGACTTAACATGGCTTTTCGTTTTGAAGTCCCAAAAAAATTTGTTAATTTATAGGGGTGAGAGAGTGGAAGCGGTATATTTATTATAATTTGAAGAGGAATTTAGTAGCTACCGCTTTAGGGTTAAGCATTGAACTTTGAAGATTATAGTAAAGATTACAATTTATTGTGTTACCCGGAACCAATCCTTATGTGTGTGTCTTATTTCCCACAGTACTATTAATTTTAGGAAAAAAAGTGCAGAGACGTTTATTATAGAGAATTTTATAAGAATTAATTTTGGGTATAGGTATTTTTATGAAAAAGTGCACCGTTCCCGAGATAATCCAGAAAACCTCGAAATGGGGGTGGAAACGACGTCCTAGGGGATGAAGCATACTACTTAGGGATGGGAACTTTTCGGTTTAATAATACTTATGCTATCCTCATTATTTTTACCAATTTTTGAAACTATACATATAAATTTTGTGCGATATATTACAATTTCAACTATTATGTTATGTTACTGAACTATAAATAGATGAAAAAAGTAATTGAGTGATTTTCACTTCAGTGTAACACTAATAACACCCAATAGAATAATAAATAAATAAAGATCTAGTTTATAATTCATAGGACGGGTGTTTAATTTTTAAGGAAGGTGAAGTCATTAGAGACAAATTGAACTTAATATTAAATGAAAAAAGGGAAAAATCGAAAATAAATTGTATTAGGTAACCTTTATTTGAACAAATCTTTTCCACATTAGATTTAATAAAACCTGAAATAAAACAGGTTTTATTTTTTCAAAAAATATATTTTGAGAATTTGATATTTTTAACATCGACATTAATGTAACTTCAGTGAAACTCTAAAATTAACTAGGAAGTAACTAGTTAATAAAGAAAGGCATTCGACTTTGTCCCAATAATACGAATTACTTTACATTCCTTAAAAATTAACAATTCCTACAATATTTTTGTAGCACATTGAAACTAATAATTTGTATACAGTAATTTTAAAAAATCACTCACCAGTGATGACCAATCGTCCTTTGGTTGCACTAAGTCTTGTTTCGCCAGTAAGTCTATGTTTCGTACGGCATTGGTACGATTTGTATCCATCTTCAGGTCCCACATCTTTAATATGTAATTCTCCAGATGGAAGGACCAAATATTTGCTATCTGTTGAAGTATAAGAAGTTAAAAATATTTGTTTATAATACCACAGCACTTTATCATTATTTTCGAAAATTATTTCCCGCTGAAGACATAAATATTCTTATGGAAAATTATTACTTTTATACAGAGAATGATATAGTGCTGTTATGATAAAATAGTATCGAAAATATCCATGTTCCACAAAAAATCCATTAAATTAACTTGGTTGGGGTTCTTCAGCACCAATAATAATAAAACCTTTTGAGTGTTTTAAAAAACACGTAAATCAATCTTCATTATACTAAAATAAGGAACTGGCTTATAAATATTTCAAGTACTGTTTAAGCAAACAAATTTATTGGCTGTTAGTTGAAACAAAACAAAATATAATAAGATGTAGTTATTTTTAAATTCATGGGAACATGAACATTTTCAATCTAGTAATTTTGCAAGATTAATAAAAAAATGTTTTGATTTGTTTTGCAGGACGTTTAAATGTTTTTAGTAGTTGAAAATCAAATGAAACTAGAACGTTTGAGGTCAATTTCTTTATGCTAAATTTATTTAGCAACAAAACTCTTCTGGAAAGGGTATCTAACAATTTTAAGATGGAACAGCCTTAGTAAGACGTAGAATTAGATTATAGATATGGGAATAGTTATAGCATTGATAATCTGGCAATTATAAATTTTTTTAAACATGTTGTAGATATGTATCCCGCATCAGACAAGTTATGAAGTAATTTCTATATAATTTATAATTTATAAGCAATTCATGAAGTCATGTATTGACATAGGTTTTCTAGAGTAAACAATTTTGGAGAACTAATTTATAATTATTAATTTACTGTCTTTTGTAGGAAAGAAAACTGTAGAAAAAAATAAATGGAAATTAGTAAATTTATTATACTACATTTGAAAGATTTTTAGAAACATTAAAATACATTTTTCAGGATACATTTAACAGCTTGATACACTTCCATGAATTAAACATATATTTTTAAGGAAAATAGATTTTATACTTGTTAGAAATTTATAAGGCATACTTACTGTGTAGGTATTAGTTAGTACCTACGATGTGTTGTATGTTAATGCAATTCAAATATTATGCATTGTCGGAATATGCCGGAAGCGTTACTTCTTATACATTGATATACATATTCATAAAATTATAAAGCAGAGATGGAATATTCTGATTAACGACATGTGGATATGTTATCTCTTATATGGTTTTGCTGCTGTATGAATTTTACAACATAACTAAGTTGGCAAAGAATGTTCCATCTGTGCTAACATTTTAAACATCTGCAAATATAATTTTTCACATATATAAATGCGGTACTATTTTTGACAATATTTCAGTTTAGAAATGAACTATTTTATTAACCTTGCATTTATCTACCTTAATCTTATTGAAGGGGTAGTACAAGGCAGGTAAAAAGGGATGGTAAACAGGATGTATAAAGGAGTTCCAGATGTCCAAAAGCTTTGTTCGACGTCTATTTAAAATTATTATACAGACTGAATGAAAACATCTTTAGAAAATTAACTTTTTATAAAGACGCCGCGAGAACGCGTAGTATCCAAAATAATATAAATCACAACACATTTCGTAATAAACCTTATGCCTAAGAAAAAAATAGAAGAATAATTTGGTAGTAGATGCTGTACAGGGTGCCTACTTTTATTTATGTACAAATCCATAAACCCTTTATTTTTCAAGATAATATAGACTGATCTTTTTTTTGTTTCAAATGGCATTAAAAACTGCTTCTTTCTTTATATTTTTTTATACCACCGAAATTCAATATAACCATTGAGGAATTTATTTTATTTAAAATCTGACACGATGGCGTTAATCAGGACCTCTCAAAACCCCCATATGCGAAATTTGAACAAAAAATATACAGGGCGTTTCTTTCTACACGATAACATAAAGTTAAGAGTCCTCATTCACTACTCCGAAATAATCCCAAAATCGACGTTCGTCTCGTGTCTAATTATAAAAAAACTATAAAAGGTAGCGACTTTTAGTAAAAAAAGTATTGAATGTTAAGACTTTAATCTAAATCCCTATAGTCATTTTTTGTAATTTTTTTTATTTTTAAAATTCCAGGCAAACAATCTTGTACTAAAATAGCGTATTTTCAAAAATTATTTTCTATAAAATACATGTATTAAACAAAAACTTGCTACTATGGGGATCTAGTTTATCTTTTGATCTTTCCGCTGATATATAATTTATAACATTCAAAATAAATTTTGTTGCAATTATAAGACAAATCCGGTACTCTTGCAATAAGGGCTAACTTTATTTCCATGCGCCATTTTACTTCGGCTTTACGTGCACCTTCGAAATCTAAATAATTTGGTAGTTGGAATATATAAGTCTTCACCCATCGGCTACCCAACCTCTCAACCCGACCCCGAATTCATGTCTGTCAAGTCTACAGTGAACGGACCCTTAAGCAAAATATCGAATTTGAATGGCACTAGACGAGTCAAGTGTGCCACAGAATTATGTCAAAACAGTTGAATGTTATATGGAATCACATAAATGTATATTTTTTGTTCAAATTTTGCATATGGGCGTTTTGAGGGGTCTTTATTAACCCTATCGTGTCAGATTTTAAATAAAAGAATCCCTAAATGGCTATATCTCTTGAATTTCGGTGGTATAAAAAAAATCGCAGTATGCTCTTGCATGTTCGTCTTCAAAGCGATGGTAAGGTCAAAAGAAACAGTTTTTAATACCCTTTGGAACAAAAAAAAAAGATCAGTTTTCAGTTCAGATTAATAAAGGTTTTCTGAATTTGTACATAAATAAAAGTAGACACCCTGTATATAGAAAAGATAATGTAAAAAACTTATTTTTCACAATAGTTAACCCATAATTGACTGCTGCCAGTATTGAAAGGGTAAATGATGATAAATATATAATATGTAGTATGGAATCAATTAATGAAGAACCAAATTCTATCAGGAAAATGAGCAAATGACAAAAATTAGAAATATACCTACTACAATCGAGTTTTTCTATCGCAATTAAAACATAATTGAGATTTATACAGTGTTTATCGATCGAAAGCCGCATGGTGATAAAGTGCAGTCGTTTTTTCCCCCAAAATATGTTAATAAATATTTGACAAATAATTTTGTCAAACAGCTCAACAATTATATTGTTTGCGTATATATATATATATATATATATAATATATAAGCGGTCTTTTAGAGTCAACAATATGCATTTCTATATAGTAGGTATGTCTGTCTATATATGTTATGTTATGTCTACAAAAGTCAAGACAATTATAAAAACCATCTGCTAAGAAGTTCTCTCATACTAATTTGAACCATTATAACATGAGGGTTATTTCATCACGCGTAGTAATTTATTATTGACAACCATGATGTACTTTAATTGAAATTTTAACTTTTAAACTATTAAATAATATACAATGTAGACATTATAGTTTATAGACTAATATTGCTGATAGTACCTATACCTACTCTTGTAATGCATATAGGAGTTAAGATAGTAATAAATAACCTAAAATAATATTTTATTTGAAAAGAATAAATGATAATCTATTTATTCCCAAATTGTTACGTAAGCACAATTAAACTATTAAATATATTTTATGTATTATTTATTCTTTCTACTTCACTGTCAATTAAACATTAATTTTATGCCGGAGTCGCCGGTGATGAATAGGTATTGTTAAGTAGGTAGTGTAGGTACCTGGTAAAGCATTACTGGGGTGCTTCCTTAGCCCTTTGACCATTAAAACCTTATGACCATACATTATACATATATGGCTTCTATTATGAAATAAAACACACCAAACTTTATTTTTCCCTTGTATACATGATGCCAGGGCGCAAGGACATGATGCAAAATAAATTAAATAAATAATGCACCAACTATATCTATGAAGGTATCCTTTTGGTATAGCACGATTTGAATTTAATACCTATCTCATTTTTATGAAGAGGTGACACGATAGCGTGTATTTTTTAGGCTGGCCCACTAGTCACTAGTGAACCCTCACACAATGTTTTTGTTATATCGTTGACTGAATAAGTAGGATTTCACTCAACGGTTATACTTATGCCAATTTTGTTTAGCACATATCTTTTGCACTTCCCATCAACTATAAGCAATATTAAGTACGATAAGTAATAATTTTTATAATGTTTCAGAACTAATAAAATGGTTAGTTAAAAATGTTTCATTTATATTCACGCGAGGCAAAAACGCCCGGCAGTTACTAGAGAAAAAATTACATTTTCGAAGCCTGACTATACATTTATTTACATTTTAAGTATACCTTTTTATATATTCAGTCAACTCTTTGTAATAGAAAGTGTATATTCTATATATCTATTAAGTACTCCTACCAAAATATATACCAAATAAATATCCAGTTAATTAATTTCAAAATTAATTTCTATAAGTGTATATTTTAATTTTGTTCTCATTAAAATCTTGTTAAAGGTTTCCTAAAAGCTTCAGTCACTGTTCTACCTTCTAAGCTACTAAGTTGATACGCTACGATTCGTACGGCTGAACACAATGCGAATTTCTGAATATTATACAGGAAATTTCAAATTAAATGGTCCTAAACTGAATTATAATGTTGTGGCATATATGACTAATATCTCCCTTGTGTATATAGAATATTACATCATTCATAATGTAGGTTCTTCTACCATCTCACAACATTTGATGTGGAACACTGTAGGTACTTATGAAATTATATACACAATATAGTTTTTGGGTAAAATAGTAATTAGTATATTACGTATGTATATCATTAAATAGTTATTAGTTTGTTCACATTTCTTCGTGTACCTAAGATTTTAAACAACATAAATATATTTTTGTAACGCCATATCCTAAAATAAAATTTATTTGTTTCAATGAATCAAAACAATGACAAGTGAAAAATAAAGAAAAAGTGTGAAATAAAACCTAATAGTCAACAGAGAACAAATTAAAGTTCTTCCATCAAACATTTATTAATTGTTAACAAATTTCATGAACAATTTTATTCATAATTTAACGAAAATTTATATGAATATGTAGTACCTATACTGTTACTAATATTATTTATTCATTATTTCTGGAATTATAGGTTTAGATATCCGAAAAATATTTGATTAATTGATATTAATATGGTGGTTGGTCTGATTTTCACACACGACTACATCGGCAGACGTAGTCGTTTCTGTAGTATTGTTTGAAAATATATTTTGTCTTTTCAAAAAAGCTTTTACTTTTTGATAATTAGATACATTCTTTACATTCAAAACTGCTTTAAGCATCAAAAACTTGGACCAGAGACTTGAACATTTTAAGGTTTTTACTTTTTCAGATAGATAAGTCAAATGAACAGACTCAGATATAAGTTAGGCACAGTTTTCTGCTTGCATTAGTGCATAAATAAAACATACATCTTTTTCGTACATTTTTCGAGATTTTCACCGTGGTGTTTTAGGAATCGTTGGGCCTCTACCCGCGATATAGTAGTATTATATATATGGTATTTTTACAAAATTATATTGTTTTCTAATTTGGAATGGCAATACAAAAAAGTTTGTATATAACTGAAGACTAAAATGTGTTTTTAGCCACTTGTTATATGAAACAATATAATTATTACACGGGGGAATAAAATAAATGAAATTCTTTTTTGTTCAATGGCAAGGTAGGTACATGTCATGAAATTATTGGTGCTTCGTAGAATTTGCATATATCAATGGAATACTAACATATTGAGGCGCATTGTAAAATCAAAAATAAGAATCGACTACAATTTTTGTTATACAATATGCAAAAACGCATTTTAAAATAATAAAATTTTCAAATATCAAAAAATATTAGCGCATTTAAAAAATCAGACAAAGAATATTTAAAACATGTTTAGATGTAGGTATAGGGTTAAAAAATTTTAACGTCATTTTGGTAAAGCAACACCTAAACATTTAAAAAACAAATAAATAGAATACTGTCCACAATTCACATAACAACTGCAACACAAGTTTTATTCTCAAATTGTTTTTGTTAATAAAAATTGAAAGTGTACAATTAGGTATTTATTACCTGATATTTTTTAGGGGTGTTATTTGGATTTTTTTCCCAAAATTTGAATTTGACGCCAATCACAATTCCCGTCATTTCGCAAGTTATTTTGCGAGAGTTTTATTGAACGCACAAAAATATAAATCTAACTTGTTTAAATCTTTAAATTAAATCAGTTTGCAGATTTAATATATTATAGTACTTATATAATGTCCTTCGAGGAGTCCTCCAAAAAAACGCGGGGATGATATTTAAGGGTAAATTTTGAGAACGCATCACCTACATTATTCATGTTAGACGATAAAGATGAATCACCCTTAAAATGAAATAGAGAAAATTTTCCATGTTTACTGAAAAATGTAATTTTTTTAGAAAATTAACACTATATTTTTTAAATACATACTTATTACAATTATTGTATTTATGAAATACGGATATCCCCATCCGGTATTTGAAAATTTCACACACAAACATACCTACACACAAATATTATAATTTCCATAAAATATCATTTTTCATAAATATTCATAATTTGATATACTATAATGAATAACAAAAAGGTTCCACAATGTCTGAACCTGCACATTGCTACATTGAAAAAAATATTTTGCAATCGAAAAATATTTCGAAATGAAAAGTGTATCATTTATTTTAGCTCTTACTTTTAATCTAAGAATTGGTATGTTGCACTCTTGGTTTCCCTTTATCTAAAATTGAGTTGTCTGTTAGCTTGACAAGGCATTATTTAAGATTTCGTTAAAGAGAGGATGCATTAATAATAACGATTAAGATGTCTAGTAAACAAACCCAGTTTAAGCCATAGAAATTATGTTTAAGCTTACTAAGCAACATACGCTTTATATTGTACCGTCAATTTATATCGGCAAAGTATTTTCTTTATGACTATATTTTATATACCTCAGTACTGTTCGAAACAGAACTCAACAACTTGAATATTCTGCAAGCTGTTCCTCTTTAAGGCCACATCCGTTTATAACATTAAAAGATGACCCGTGAATAAATCGTTTAATCCAACATTAGCCAGCTTAGTGCGTGTATTACTTTATATATATCACGTGGTACTTTTATATAAATTGAATACGGATGTTATAAGATTTTATATTATTTGTATACTCACAGGCTTAAATGGGGGGAAATTAACTTTGCATTAATATTTCCTCTTACGTGTGGTTAATTATTTTCTCATACTGTTAACGCGTACAAGCTGACCAATAGTCTGACAGTATATCGTTACGTAAAATATAAAAATTGTTAAATATCGGGGTTATACGATATTGACATTTTAAAATTATTTTGAGATATATTTCGGAGACATTTTTGATATGTTCTAAAAAAAAACATAACTGGTTTCAGGTTTCACAATTTTTAATTAAGTTGCCTACTACTATTTATTAATGCCCATATACAGGGATGGATTGACAACTATCCTAGGGTTGCTTATAGGATGGGAAGAAGTTAACATCGGTTGATATTTGACTATCCTCCCTAATTAATGAGGTTTCTCTCATTCCAGCACTGAATGGTGGTTAGGGCTTACCAACGTAATTCGTTCCTCAGGCGGAAATACGACCTACTGAATAATAATAAGCCGGCCCCTCTCCCACACACTCTCAGGCTTCCTACACATTCTAATCCTTCTGATTAGAATGAGGGGTAGAAATATTATTATATTATCATAATACTATTATGACAGAATCAATAATTATTCATTCAGTCGACGTTATAACAAACATGTTTTCTCAATTATTGAAAATAGTTACAGCAAATATTCTCGATGAAAGGACGTTCTCATCTTTATAACACTAATTTTTATAGTTTCAGAAGGCGCTAAATATCCGATTAAGTGAAAAATATATTTAGATTATACTACAAATAAATAGTTACCGAGAACACAAAGATTCAGAATGCACGAAATTTATGAGGAAATACATCGACCCTCTCACGTAGGGTAAGTAACGCCAGACCAGTTTTGTTCTTATTGGATCTTACCAGTACTGGATACACATAGGCAAGCGGAACCTAGTACGCTGGTACGTTTAGAATCGGTGGTACCACCTAGCGCCATCTTCAATAGTTTCGCGGAACAATCCGATGGTGCATGTAAATAATGATGTCAGATCGCAGAAAACCAATGAATATACGAGGCGTATGATCTTTATGTACAAATACAAATAAACAACTACGAAAAGCAGCATTCTAGCTCCTCTATCTGCCAACCCCTTGTATAAATAATAATTAATTCTTAAAAAATAAAGTTAAAATTAAGTATAAATTACAATTTATTTGTGATGTTTTTAGTCTTTAGAAAAGCAGGGACGTCTGGCGCAATCAGAATTTTAAATAAAATTTTAAACATAGGGTAGAGAATGTTGGACAAACAATGAATACTGTGGCGGAACTTTACACGCACCATACATGCCGTCCTGGGATATAATTTCATGGCCATCGTCCTGCAGCCAGGATGTAACATGGACATAATCACTCACAAAACTTGGAATGTGACACTTGAAGATCGCGGTGTTGCCCTTTAGCACGCTCTCGTCCATAACGTTCGCGCTGTACGATTGCGAGACCACTGAAAAGACGAGAAAGACGAGATGTAGAATATTCGTTTCAAAATTAATGAGGGAAATGTGTTTGATATTGTCAAAAAAATACTGGTTTATGATATGGATTAATAACATTTAAATTGTTGCATGTGTGTTGGGTATCAAACCTAAGCCATTATGTTTATTTAAATTCCGACTTCAAATTCAGTTCCGAGTCAAATTTAAAGTAGAAATTCCATTTTTAAGTTTACAGTCGGAATTCCGAAGTTCTAGTCGGAATTCCGAAGTTCTAGTCGGATTCTGACTTTAATCTTGGAAGCAGAAAACACAAATATATAAAACAGATAATATTAAAATACCCAGGAAAAGAAATAATCAGCTTAAAATATTGAGATAATTTACATCTTGTTTGTTCATTAGAAGCTTTAGAAAAATGACAATGATGCTGATTTTCTGAATTGAAAAACTTTTAGCTCTTTATTGTTGTAAATAGAACCACCCTTGGTGTATTATTTTCAAGTTCTTTTTAATAGTGTTATCTACATCTTTTAAATAAAAAAATGTTAAACAAGCATCTACATTACATTAAAAATTATTATTGCTGGTCACATAACTTTTGTATTGAATTTTAATGAAAGAAAATATTTTTTACTGACAAAACTGAAATGGTAGCAATCCTCCTTAGCCTAATGTACGATGTGTATATCTGCTTCCGGCTTCTTCAGGCACATGTGTGGCAGGAGATAATTAAATTATTAATTTCGTTAATAATTTATCTCTTAGTTAACTTTTTATTTAATTCCTAATAAATAATTAATTTTTTAAAACTCGTTTGTGCCCAACAAATAAGTTGCATATATAGCGTCAATCCAGTATGTGCATCCTAATTCTTAACCACTCTAAAAATGTAGATTTCCTGTATGGCCACACTGCATACCCTCTGTGATGAATTGGATATAAATAGAACAAATAAAGCAGTTATCTGGGACTTGAAGGGTGTCGAGGAGCACAAATAAAATATAATCTTTAAATTGCTGCCTTGGATTCATCAAAGACAATTGGCGTCAGTGTTAAAGTTTCGAACGCGATGTGAATAATAAATGGCCGGCATTGTACGATCGAAACCACAATCAACTATTACAGAAAGATTTGTTGAAACATGAACGTATACTTGAATGGCAGGTGGGTTTATTGTTCAACGGTTACACTGATTTCCATTTGAATTTATTTTGCCCATATGCGGACTAAAGTCGTTGATCTCTTCATGGGCCTCAGTTGCAATTGTTTATTCACAAATCAGTCATTGAGTGACCAATTAAATTAATCAATTACTTAATCAAAAATGCAGAGGGCTAAAAGGCCCGGAAAAAGGTAAACTACATTAATGAAACTCAGCGCGTACCCATCATAAACAATTCTTAATGAAAACGTCGGATATATGCGTTAGGTATGATGTTTTGCTTGAAGCAAAATTAGATTAAATTTCCACAATATCGAAATCTTTTTTATTTGTTCCCACTTTATGACACGTATTCTTCACATTCATGATATAAAAAATGCGTCCTCTTGTAGCTCTTGTACACAAAACACTAAATCTATCGCTCACTCTATATGTACCTACATACCTACTATATAGGGCAGGCTAAACTAAATAAATTGTTCCATTTATTATGGATGTGTGACCATGCTAAAATGGTATTATCAAAGTTTACAGAATATTTCTTGAATATAGTCATGTTGAACATGTCTTTCCGATGGGTCATTCGGTGGCAGTCCTGATCCAGTATTCATGTTTTGACCAGTGATTAGTTGAGTGAGTGGCTGAGGCAAGTTGCTCGTGGGCAAAACCTTGAGTCGGCCCCCTGGCCTAATCCACCGCGACCTAGAAGATCTATTGTGGCACTCCCAACCTATTTAAAGCACTCTGCCCAGCTTTCTTTGCATTACGCTCCATATCCTTGATAGAGGCTCTTCCATGTAGCTGTTGGCTCTTGGTCTACCTTCCCCAAGTATTTGAAATCTGTCTTATCAGGTCCTGGCACTGGCACACTACATGTACTGAGGTTTCCTCTTCTTCTTGACAGAATCTGCAAGTTGCTTCTTCTGACAGTCCCATAAGATTCATGTCTTAGCCTATGTGCCAGTGTCCTGTTAGGAGACCTAATATTATTCTGATGGCCTTTTTATTCTGGCCTAACAGATCTGCTGCGCATTTAGGCGTCCGTTCTTTAATGTATAGCTTTGTGTGTCTCAGTTGTGGCAGATTCCTACATCATTCTCGAGATTCGTTTCTCATGGATCCATTTCTCTGGATGTTTAAAGGCATGGCTTCGCTATGCCGCAGAAGGGTTCTGGTCCTATGCGGTCATTTGATGCGCCTTCTCGGGCTAGTGCATCTGCCTCATTACCCTTGTGCCCCTCGTTCCCAGGTACCCAAGCAAGGGTCACCCTATTCTCGCTCCCTAGCTCTTTCAGGGTATTCAGACAGCCCCACACAAGTTTTGACGTAACGTGTGAGGACCCTATTGCCTGTATCGCCGCTTGACTATCGAAAAAAATGGCAATCGAACGATTATCCGTACCTCGCCTTATTGCCTCCTTAGCGCAGCATTATATGGCTATTACTTCAGCCTGGAAAACAGTTGTGCATTTGCCTACACTTATTGAGATTTTGGTTATTGGCTTCGTGGGGCAAAGCCTTATTCCAAGCAATACTTTGCCAAAACCCAAAACTAACTTTTGTGTCGGACACCTATGTGAACACTGAACCTGTACAAGGGTTAGGGCCCCACTTCCTAAAAATGTATCTCAATATCTTTTTTTTCTTACTACTTTAGATTTAGAAATCATGTTTTTTTATTGAATTTATTTTAAATCATACGAATGACGAGAAAGAATATGAAAGCAAATCTATACTTTTTGATACACGAAATAGTGGTGATCTCACTTCGAAAGAATAGGTCAACATCTCTTGATATAGATTAGTATTTTTTATTACATAGATTTATTGTTGGTATTGAATAAAATATTTATAATACCTAAATTATTTATATTAATTATAGGGCTTTTCGGATGTTACATGGTTTTTATCAAAAATCAAAAATAATTTTTATATACGTTGTAAACTACTTGGGTATTTCGTGTTCAAAAAATTTATTTTTAATTTAATTTTCTTAGATTATTAGTATATATACTGAATACGAGATCATTCACCATTGTTACTTCGTGTTATATAAGTTCACCTGCCTTTTAATACATTATTAATGTAATAATTATCACCATATGCCATACCATTGATTATCTGTATACTCGGCAATATTATATCTTTGTATATTGCTGTTATAGTTTTTTTCTGAGGCTTTTGATTTTAAACATTAGAAAACACGAAATTGTATCATGACCTAATAAAAATTCATAAAATTAAGAATTTATCTCGGAATCTTTACAACCTCAGATTGTGCATATAGTGAATGTTTAGTATTTACACATCTTGTTAATACTATTTTGTAAACCGTTGCTCAGTTAATTGTATTATTTATTGCGTTCGTATAAATAGGTATATATAGTATACGTACATAATTCAGTCTCCATCATAATGGTAAGATTAAAAAAAAAACAATATATAGAAAACAGATTATTATCATTATGCAGATTTCTATCCATCCATCAAAACCATCCCTCCCTGTCGTTAAATAACATTTTGTAAAACAGTTTCAAATGTTCAATTATATTCTATGCATCTGCTTATATAATTGTGTATTTTAATCATCTTCAATGGGTATGTATACTCTTAAAACCAAAATTGTTTTATATATACTGTGCCAAAATTGTCTTACTACAAAATAAATACTATGTACCGTAGTACATAATTACATTAAATTAGTATATATTATAAAAAAATTATATAAATCCTTACCGCATCTACGAAAAAAACCTAAATAACAATGTTAACAACAAAAGCTATATCATCCTCTGAATTTATCCGTTTTTTTCCTCCTAGTGTGCGATTGTGAAGGAAAATATCCAATAAAAATGGGTACTTTGGTATAATGGCGGGTAATGACAAGTTACCTACTTAAAAGATGTTGGAAGTAGGTGCTGTCTCTTGTAGGTAATTAATTCGTCGATGATGTATTGTGTCACCTAACTTCAAATAGCTTATTTTTTAAATAACTTTGACTAATTGCAATAAATATGAGATCATCCAATGTGTGTAAAATTGCGGTTAATGAATAATTTGTCATAAACCGAAGGATGAATTAAACACGGCTATAGATGAAACTAGACAAATAAACGGAATTTGTTGTGGTGTCCATTATCAATTATTATTAATAGTAATATTAATATTTTGAATCAGAATTTAGCCGTTTTCTTATGAATGCAATACTAAAGTAAAAAGCTACTTAAAAGTTCAATTATAAAAAAATCTAAATTATTTTCAATTATTTAATTATTAATTATTATATTCAATTATTCAATTATTTTCAATTAATTTCAATAATTTTTTTTTGTTTCTATCTTGTTTTACAAATTTAATCGTTATAATTGGAAATGATTCAAAACATTGTTTCAATCAGAAAATAGTTGGGCATTTGCAAAATTATACCCGAGTATTTGAAAAAAATCTACTTTTTCAAAAAACTATAGAAAAGATTTTCAAACATGGTGCTATGTTCTGATTTTTCGTTTTATTTTCACGACAGGAATCATGCTTTGATACAGTAATGTTTGATTTTCTCATCCTCTATCATGGTTTTTCGTCCTCAGGTTTGAAATGGGTTATTATTATTTTAATACTAATATCCGCTTTCATGGCCGCTATATAAGATTCTTTGGTTAATCACCTACATTTTTGATCGATAGTTACTGTTTTATTATTAATATTAGTGCATATTAAAAATAAAATATCATATCAGTAAAAAATCAGAAAAAAAAAACGTAATGGCAATGACCAAAATACAAATAAACTAAACCAACACAATTATGATAACAATCGAAAACAGGTAGTAAGTTGAAAACCGAGATAAAATAAGGAGGCGATAAAGTCTTGTAGAGAGAAAGCGACGAAGCGGGGATAAGAAAAAAAATTACAAGTGAATGAATATTAGCGGCTTAAGAACGCTATAAAAGGTGTATGAATTTTTAAATAAGAACATTAGAATGATTAGCTTTGTTCGACTTCCTTAAAGAAAATGTCCTAGAAGTGTCGACACTTCTAGGACACTATAGTGTTTCTGACACTGTTGGAAACATCTGCAGTGTGTAATTTGACTTATACACTGCGCATGTCGGTTTTATGCTGCGCGTGTCTCCGATAGTCCGAGGACGGTTCTTTTAAAGTGGAACAAAGCTAATATTGCCAAAGAATATAGACTAATTTATTGCCTTTGATATTGCATTCCGAGGAATTGACACAATGAAGATAGAAGGTTGGGAACATTGTATTTGCCATGTTTTTTTAGAAACGACTTTACGATCTTCATATAACTTCCCTATACAGGGTGATTCAAGTTTAATCTTGATAACTTCAGGAATCGACATAACAAGTTAAAATAATGTTCATGATATAACCTTATTTCCTAAATGGCATCGTTTCGGAGATAGAGGGCATTGAAGTAGGAATTTTTTCCCCGCTTTTTTCCCATTAACTTTTGAACCACTCATTCGATTGAAGTGAAATTCGGAACACCACTACTCCTTGTGATCTTGCATAAGCTTCTTAAGTTTAAACCGCCCACTTCATAGAAGTGTATTTTGTGTGCTCCCTCCCTCTTACTTAATTTCAAATCTTAAACAAAAAAAATAATTTCAATAAAGCAGCTGCACACCGCGTTTGATTGATTAATTTTGAAACTTTTTGTTTCAGAGATATTCAATGAAATTCCTGACAGTGTAGCGCCCTAGTAGCGTAAATTTTATTAAAAGTCTATTAGCAAGCCATGAAAAACAAAACTGAGAGATTTTGAGGTAACCAACCAACCAACTTCAATCAATCAACGTTTACTTCAATCGGATGAGGGAAAAGCGGGAAAAAAATTCTAATTCAACGCTTTCTATCTCCAAAACGATGCGATTTAGGAAATATAAGTTTACAGAATGAATGAACATTATTTTAACCTATTCTATCGATTCTTGAAGTTATCAGATTAAACCTGTATATTAAAACTGACAGTGTAGCGCCCTAGTAGCGTAAATTTTATTAAAAGTCTATTAGCAAGCCATGAAAAACAAAACTGAGAGATTTTGAGGTAACCAACCAACCAACTTCAATCAATCAACGTTTACTTCAATCGGATGAGGGAAAAGCGGGAAAAAAATTCTAATTCAACGCCTTCTATCTCCAAAACGATGCGATTTAGGAAATATAAGTTTACAGAATGAATGAACATTATTTTAACCTATTCTATCGATTCTTGAAGTTATCAGATTAAACCTGTATATTAAAACTGACTGTCTCGATATACCAACTTGATGTGGACTAGTTACTTCATCGTTTACAAACAGTAACTATGAAATTCCAATACAGTTTTCACAATTACAGATACAAAGGCACCATAAACAGAAAACAATAAAAATTCCGAGCCACTTAAAGACTTAAAACAACTGAAGTTCCTGAAGATAAAACTCCTGTAAATAAACACACGCATACATACAAAGCCAATCCAAATCCACTCAATTTTATGGTAGTGCAACACACCTAAATGTAATTTGCTGTGCCAATTCGCTTCCCAATATGGCGTACATTGTATTGTTAATCGAATCAATCAGACACCTCGCAGTTGGCGTAGACGTATCAACGAACCGGAAGGACAACGGAAAGGGCTTGGTCGCTCTTGTTCGGGAATATCAAGGGAAGCGTGTTGAGTTACGTGTGGAAATTGGGAACCAACAGGTCGGAAGGTATGTTTGGCTAATGCTCTGGTCGATCAATATTTGACTTCATATTTAACAAACACGAGATTATCGTATTTGCAAATATTTTATCTCCTGTACATTTCATATACCTAAGATAATCTACTGAAAATGTGAATGTATTTTTTTCTTCCAAGATTTTGCTAATAGAATATTTTTATATGTGTTTATATATATATTTGAGAATATTTATTGTATTATTTTAAAATGCACTTACACAAAAGTACGTGAATATTTTAAAAGATAAAATAAAAATTAAGAAAATAATTTACTTCATAACTTATCATTAGTACCTAATTGAACTGCAAGGTTGCGTTTTTAATGTTTTATTGCTTGGCTTATATAAATAATGTACAGCTCCAGATAAGAAATGCGAATACAGGATATATAATACAGGACAACGCATATTTGGTACACAAATAAAAATAAATTATGTCATGGTACAACTAATTTACTCGTATTTATCAATGAAATATGAAGTAAATATGATTCAACTTGCTATCTTATAGATAAGTAGGTACCATAATCCTTTGTGGGCGGTAAAAACTTATTGTTCGCCGTATCCTGCCATGAGACAATTTCCACGTGATCAGACACAAAAGATGGGATCTGACACTTGAAAACGGCCGTATTACCCTTTATTACAAAAACATCGTACACCTGGGCTTCGTAGTATTGGTTCACAACTAAAATAACGAAACACAATTGTTATTCATGTACAAATTTATCAGTTTCTTCTAACACACAGAAACAAATAGTGATATTTAAAAAATAATCAACATATATTTTCTTGGCTTTTAAAACATTACCTACTGGCTTTTCCTACAAGAAAAAGCCAGTAGGTACATTTCTTTTAATAAATGTTTTTCACATTGTGGCTTTAGACTGATGTCTATTACCTACCTACCTATAGGTACCTTTAGTATGAATATTTTAGGTGCGCATTCTACATATTCATATACACAAATCAGAAAGCGAACATTTGTAATTTGAAACATGTCCTTTAATACGTTGTAATAATAACATGTTGTCGCTTCTAATATAAGATTAAAATAATAAGAAAATAAGAATATGAAGAAAACGGGAACATAAAATATATGATAGTAGAAGTTTATTAAAACTTAGTTAGAGCCAAATCGATTAAAAACAAAGTCAATAACACAGACATAGATAACAGAGACATGGATAAAACGCAGCATTGTACATTTATACACTATCATCCCTAACTAAGGAAGTTTTCCAGGTGTCCCTCATTCCAGCAGTGAATGGTGGTTAGAGATTACCAATGTAAGACATTCCTGAAGCGCAAAAATGCGACCTATTGAATGCGGACCCCATATCCCACACAACTATCCGTGCTAATCCATGTTATTAGAATGAAGAGTATAGATATTATTATTATAGTTTATTTTTAATATTATTTATTGGCTTATTTAACTGTTTATATCTTTCTTTATATAGGAATTACGCTTTATTAATATTTATTGTATTAAAGACAATAAGTTGAGGTTATATGAAGATATGCAGTTGTAATTCAATGTTGGGGGGGGGGAGTGCACATTGGACGCGAAGTAGTTGTTTTCGACATATCTTAAAAATAATTAGGAAAATTAAAAACTTTATTGAAGCCTAATATTTGACAATCTCATTAATAATTTATCTCTTAGTTAACTTTTTGGTTTAATTCCTATACAAAGAAAGATAAAGATATCTATTATTATTATTATTATTAGATATATTATTTTAAAAATAGCGTAATCGTTTTCATGTTAACCATATTCCGTACTATTATACTCAAATAGTACTGGGTGCCATCTGAATTAGACGTATTATGGATACTGGAAATCTGGATTTTTAGGAAAGCATGAATTGCCTGAAGGTGTGTAAAGGAATATAGTTCGATTATATTTGCGAAAATTACCAAAATCACCGCCCTCGTTTTGGTATTTGTACGTAGTACCATCGTCAGCTATCCAAGATTCTATTTGAACAAAATCGGCTGCAAAACTCGGTACCAAACACTTTAAGATGCCAGTATTGCCCTTCAGCACATATTCATCAATAACGCGACTTTGGTAGAACTGTTGGACAACTGTGAACGAAGAAAAGAGAGGGGTAAAAGAGGATCAACTCTGGTGGTTATAGTGGCAGAATTAGTAAAATCCAATATGCACAAGTAAATAAGATAATTTTGTTGATAACAAAATTCCATGTATTCAAAATATCTTAATCATTAGTGCCTATCACACAAATCATATTAAAATCGCAATAGAATTTAATAGAAAATACTATGTGATATATCTTTCGCAAAAGAGTATCATGGTCTTTACAACTTGTGTCTCTATGTTCCGACGCTCTAACAACAAAATTAACTTAAGTAGATAGCCATAATGTATATTATTTTAACTCAATTCGAGCGAACTCAAATAAATTAAAATTTAAAATCACTGGGAAACTGGCTTAATTTTCAGTAGAGCAGTACCATAATTATCTTCTCCGGGTAAGTATGTGTTTCCTTGAGAATCTTGCCAATTTTCCACCGTAACGAAATCCGAGACGAAGGATGGAATCTCACATTTCATTATAGCTGCATTTCCACGAATGACATACTCGTTGTCTGCCTCTACTTCATACGATTGCGCTACCACTGTTTAAAATATAAGTGTAAAATTATCTGTATCCCTTGCTTTGTATGAAAGTTAAAAATACATCTGGCAAAACTACGGCTCATTTTATGTTAGAATACACATAGAGAATTATTGTATTGTAGTATTGGGTACTATTTTCTTTCAAATGTAAATAATTACTACATAATATGTTAGTAAAGAAACAGCTATTTTTATTATATAAACTACAAACTGAGGAATCCATATACAGTGCTTATAATGCAATCAATAACAGCTAATATTGGTTATCGCTAATACTTGTATCGCTAAGAGAAAATACCTATAACATAACATGTAACACATGCAAGTAATGCCATGAAAATAGTAATGAGATTACGTTAATCGTATTCGTTAAGCAATTCAACGCTAAGTTAAAGAAGACCCTGAAATTTCGTTAAGTAGAGGTTTTAAAAGTGGAAATTTGATACGGATAACCCAGGAACATGTGGTATACAGATTTGTTGAAAATCTCACGCCATCGTTATTAAAGAATTTTATGAAATTAGATATAGCAAAAGGATTACTGTAAAAGCTTTCAATATCATCTAAACAGTTTTTCGCACATGAGAATATACGAATACAACACAATAACAATAACAATAAAGGACTGTTTCATAAGTAACTTTAGCTAATGTTAAAGGGAGGTATTTAAAACTCTTTAGCATATCGTTTGTTTTTTACTACGAAATCCGACCTGAATCTACAAGTACGTAGTTTTTTTTTCGAAGGAGGAATATTTTACGTACATCTACTACTTACTAGCTTCCAAAAATTAATAAACAATCGCAAATAATACATCCAATGGAGAAAATTACACGAAAACGATTCCGACGTGGAAAACAAACATTCAGAGGAAGAAACGGTTATTTTACTTTCTATATAAACTCGTCGTCAAAACAAAAATAAGGGTTTATGACCACATTGCCTTAATTTACTTATAATAACAAGATGACAGATAGGAGTTCCAATGAAATTGAATACGGTGAAATTAAATATTTATTTTGCGATTGAATATTATGTTGCCAGACTAATGTCTTCAGTGAGAGTGAATGAACTTGAATGATAGATAATATAAAACCCAAAAATATAGTTATTATGTCTGTATTTCTATGTAAATTCAAATATAGAATTCAAATTAATTTTTAGTTAAGTATTTGTTTAGTAAATGCCATTCAAATTTTTTACCTGTATGCATAGTTATGATAAAACGAAAGGTAACCGGCGTCTTAAAAAGTTAGTTTTTTGTAAATTTTTAAGCAACTATACATAAAGAAGTTGTACCTAGATATAATTTCAACATCAAGTTACATGTCAGAGATCTGAACTACCCCAACCAAAGTGGCTCAAATTATATAAAATAGGTGCAATTTTTAAACAAATTCGTAGCTAAAAAGTTTACTATTCCCCCAAATAAAAAAAGTTCTGTTTAATATTTTCGTACAACCGTCATGTTCTTAAAAGTGACGTTTTTAATAGCTGCCTTGAGTTCTAAAAGTTAACTTTTATAAAGAAGCGTGTTAAAAGAATTTTTACCAATATTTTGTAACCATAACGGCACTTGGTTACAATTTTACAACATAGACGATATCTACTTGTTTAAAAATTCAATAAAATCAAAAGTTAATTAACTGTCACAAAAATGTCAAAGTACTTATACGTTTCGATATTTGGTTATCAAAATAGGACAGACGTACATAAAAAATTGTATGATATTCATGTTAAAAGTGATTTTATTTTATTCAACTTGCTCAACTTGTTACGGCCGTTTAGCAAACTTCACTCACAAAATAAAATTGATAAATATCTATAAACATTTAGAAACAGCATTGGTTCTAAACACAAAATTGTATCATAATTTATAAAAACAAAAAATGTTTAATGTGCATCGTGCGTCAAAAGTTATCTTGATAAATATTCATTTCCTAGGAAAAAGCAAAAGGTCAAAAAATAAGTTAACTTTCGAATACGATTAGCATATTTTTATTTTATTTAAATGGTAAATAATGACGTTCACTTTAAAATTTCAAATTACATTTTCTCTAATTTAACCATTTTCTTTTTAACTTCCATTTACGTAAGTCCTCCGGAATTAAAATGATCACCTGGTACAAATAAAACCAAAACGAAAATGACTTGCGTGTTAAGATTGCAAGCGATAAAAGGGAGGTAAATATATTATCTAAATGACAAGGATATTGTCACGAACATACAATAACTTTATTTTACTCCTCAATATATTTCAGTAGCTACTGAAATATATTAAAAAATTATATATATTAAATATTATATATATTAAACATACTAGTATGTTAACTGTTCAATTTGTATGGCAGATACGGAAATTTCTATACGTAGGGTAGCAAAATACCGTGTCAGAAAGTACATGAGTTAGGTCGATTCTGTTATGAGAGGAACATAGTAAGTTAATAGACATGAGTGGAAACAAACAAAGATGGTTACATTTTACATTGTTCCACTAATGTAACATCAAGCAAACATTACTGCATTAAGCTTATAAAATAAGATCTAGTGTGCCATCTGTAGATATGTTATATCTATGTCTAACTACCTTACACAGTAGTTTAAATTCTTCTTTCTAATTGTACCAGACCACTGAACTCATGTACTTTCGTACGGTATATGTCAGCTAGTCACAAAAACCGAATGCACCACAGAATTCGTAAATTAACGTTTATTGATCTGCCTAAAAGCCAAAACATTGTAAAATAGATATATATATCTATTCGCGTTTGCAAACGAATCAACTTATTTTTGGATAGTTTGAAATAATCTGTTTCCTGTAGCATCAAAGTATAAATATACAAAGTGAGATTACGCATACATATTCAAAACCAAATAATAACGACATAGAAAACCCAAATATGTTAGTTTGACAAATGCTATTACACATTTATTTGGTAAAAACACAGTTAATAAAGTGTTCCTTCAGCAGAAACATGGTGAAATAAACTTTTCATACAAACCGCTAAAGATCAGCAATCGACGATTTTGTATATAAAAATGTTAAAAGGAACAAATATAACCAGATTAGGTTTCTACAAATTCGTAAACAAGAGGAAAACATTTATCTCTAAACATATTAGAATTGCAATTAGAAGACCATTTGATATTATTTTGGAATAACTAAATGTAATAAGAATAACGAATCAAACTTGTTTTAAATAAATTAAACTCAAGTCACAGAGGAATCAACAAGTCGACGGAAAACATATTTAGAATCACAGAAAAATAAAAAACTGCCATGGGTGTAATTTAAAAGCAATAATTTACAAAAGTAGGTACTGAATAAAGGATGAAGGATGAGAGGGAAACGTACCCCTACAAACACATTTAGGTACTTTAGCTATATTTAGGTATACCATAGTTGATGTCGTCGTGGTACTTATAAACTTGGCCTTCATCCGATATCCAAGAATCAATTTGTACAAAATCGGCCACAAAACTTGGAATCTTGCATTTCATTACAGCCGCATTTCCGCGAATGACATACTCATTTTCGGCCTCGGTTACATAGTACTGCGACACAACTAGAAAAACCAAAAAAAAAATCGTCATGAAAATTACCGTAATCGTCTGAAACTTTCAGGACATTGCCTTGGTCGTCGATCCACGACTCGACTTGGACATAATCGGCTACAAACGAAGGTATACTACATTTCAAAACGGCGGTGTTGCCACGTATTACATACTCCGTTAATATTTCAGCTTTGTAAAACTGATTTACCACTGAAAACAAGGAAAAATCAATAACTTTTCACCTCCTCCACACTGATTCGTCATAAAATAACGAAACAAAATGAAAGTATAGATATATACGCGAAGTATATTACATTTTACGACTGAGGTATTCCACGTATTAATTCATCGTGGAATTGGAAATGAAAATGGATAATTTGAGCTGTGAGAATACCATATTTCTGGGCAGCGGTGATATTTTGATCTTTCAGTTCAATATAAAAGTGATTAATCATTAGAAATGAGTAAAATCAATACCGGTTATACCTCCCCCGTGCTGATTCATTATAAAATGCCAAATACTAAGTAACTTGTAAAAGCCTTCATTAATTACATCTGGAACTCTTTAACGATCCGTGATGTGAATTTCCAGCAATATTAAACAAGCTACTCCCTAACTTATGCTGCTGAATTGGCGACTAATTTATTCCTTCATATACAAAACTGATTATCTACGGAAAGCAGGTGTACATACTGAAATAACCTACTTTATAAACAAACTATTTCCATGAAGAAGAGAAAAATATGTAATATGTTTTATAGTAGTTCTAAATAATTTTCGTATGTTTATTTGTAAATAATTATTTTCTTTTCTTGATCTACCTGATCTATGAAAATGGATATTTACATTTTTAAAGGCAAACTTCCATAGTAAAATTAAAATGCAATTTTGTAATACAGACGACGCAAAATTTTCGGAAAAATAGGTATCTTTGATCTTATAAGACATACTTGAAAGAGCGAAGCAAGCAGAATGCGATTTTTCTTATCCTTCCAAATTATTTTACTTCATAGCAATTATAGAGCATAGATTACTCGATAGTATTACATTGATCGATGTTTCAAATAATTTTACCATTCAGAATAAGAAAAACTTTCGATCCTGGATGATCCTGTGCTATGACCAAGGACCAAGGACAGCTAAAATAGTAAAACTATAGTGTTGTATATACACAAAGTTTCTTGGAATCTAAAGCTAATTTCGAATAGGCTTAGATGTTTTACTAACTAATATTTACAAAATTTTACACTTTCATAGAGACAAAGAAATGTAACACAACTTGTTTTATCAATTACGTTATTAATTACGTAAATTTCTCTTCTTGTGGACAACCAGATGTATTTTATTTCAGTATTCAATGTCATTTAGATAATTACTACTATATTAAGCTCTGATGACTGTAGTGAAGAATGGTTTCACGAGATCAGCGATATATATCTGACTGGAAATTGACGTAAACTTTCAGGATTTTTGGAAAAGGAGCACTTTGCTTCATTATGATTACCATAATTCGTGTTATAAGTATATAGGGAATCGTCCGATCCCACCCAGGCTTCAACCCGCACATAATCGGCAACAAAAGATGGGATATTGCATTTCAAAACGGCGGTGTTGCCACGTATTACGTATTCGGATACAACTTCAGCCTCGTAGTACTGGTTGACGACTGAAAATAAGTAGAATTGAACATCGCTTCTCAGACAGTAGGAACTCCTTTCGATTTATGAGAGGAGGATGATGAGTCACCATCCGTGGAAAAATGCCAATGTTAATGGAATGGAAGAAAAAAGATGGACAATGACAAGTCTGTAAGTTTCGTAAGTCCTTTAATACATATTTTTTATTATTATTTTTGGTTTATTTAACCGTTTACTATTTGTAAGTCTGTTTTACTATTTCATGAGCTTCAAGCAAATCAAGTTTAAAAAAAATGTAAATTCCATACATCAATTTACAACGATCTATCGTTGGAATTTAAAAACACCACAATCTTAAGCACAATCCAAAGTGTAAATGAAATAATTTCTTACTATCAGACATTAAAATAAATTGAATGATTGATAATTGTAGTTTAATGCTAATGTCCATACGGATATGTTTCTGAATAACACTTTCAAACTTATACAATCTGTGACTGCGATTCATTTCAAAATGCTATATAAATATGATAAATATAGCTGAGTTCCAATTTTCTACTTAATTAGTACCTATCATTACATATCCAGTTTTGTGGAGTATGTTCCAAATAATTAAGAATGTGTAAAAAATTAATTGAAATATATTCCATAAAGGAAAATCAAATGATCACCAGGACAAAACACCCTATTTTTACAGATTATATAAAGCGTTGTGTTTTCCTCTCAAACTAAGATTGATATAATAGGTCTACTCCTATAGGCGATTCAAATTACTGATGAGGGCGCTGCAATTGTAAACAAATATGGAGCAAGGCGAACAAAAATTTTGCATTTCATATCACATCATTTAGCAATTAGCATTCAATTGCCATAAATATACTGACTTCATGTGCTAGTTAGGGTGAAATAAAGGATAAAAAGAGTGCATGATAGCAGTCATATGTCCCATAAGTGGTTATTTACTAATTATCATATGATTTTTTTTGGTTTGAAACAGGTAATTTTTGGTTTGTAACATTTTGGGCTAAAATAAGTGTGACAAACGGTAGAAAAAGTGTATGGTGATACCATATTAGTGCTTGTTTTTATTAAATATGTAATTGCTATGTTTAAACTAAAATATATTCTGTTTTTAAAAAACTAATAATAGAAAAGTATAGACATATTAGGTACAACAAAGTGGTTATGTTGTGTAAATAAACGAGTTCCCTGTTATTAAATTGTTACATGTCTTCTAGAGAAATGAGTGAGGAACTGTTTCTTATACTTGACCCAAACTTCTATCTATCTTCTATCTTAAAAACTTCTATAAACACATTTTGTGGAATGACACCCATAAACACGGCAGTTTGTGTTGTGCTGATTTATTTGAATGCTATTTTAAAATGTAAGAATAAAGATGTACAAATACGTTTGTACGCCACGTCTTTTTAACTCTGTAATATCAAAAAATCACAAGCACCACTAAATTATTACGTTAAACAAACCCAAATCGTGTTATTTATCATTATATCAACAATATGCCTCCAAAAATTACCTTTAAATAGGTTCAAATTTTTTCATGCAAATTCATGCCGCATTCATTTTTGGATTCGCCAATACCAATAGACTCGGGCGACAATATTCTATCAAATCCATAAAAATATACAGGGTTTTCCACAGTTAGAAAGTTGATATTATTCTATTAACTTTCTAATTTGTTAATTTATCCTTGTTCACGTAGGTATTATCATTTATAACTTTTTTTATAGCTTCTGAAATAAAATATACATTTAGGTACCGTCCTGAAACTCTGTGTATTAAATTTCATCAAATAGGCAGGGATATCTAGAGTCCCAAAGGCACAAAGAGCGCAGAGGCAATTTATATTTATAGAGGAGGCACGCAATAAGAGAATTCCTACAGGCGTATTTACGCGAAAATATTCAAGTAATTTCTAACAAGCGCTAAATAAAATGTAAACATGTAGGTAGTACATCACTATAATGCACCTCCTTGTAATGTAACCTTTGCAAATTATACAGTGAACACTGAAATTCGTGGCTCGCCATTGGAATCCCAATCGATATTAAATGGATGACACGAGGTCAACATAAATGTGACCAATAATTTGTGACCATTTGTGATAATAAGATCACAAAGTTACTTATTCATATGTACTATTTCGGAATAAAGACACATTTTTGATTGATGGTCAACTAAAATCTCAATTCCACTCGGATACGCTTATTAATTATGTCAATGGTTCAAGAATGGAAAGTGTTACTCAGCAACATTCTAGGTATATCGCGTACATTGCATACCTACTTACTTAACCTTAGTTTTGGTCATAACCTTACTTCTGGTTAACCTTACCCGAGAATATTTACTAATTTCACTATATTTTGTTAAGAAGCAGTAACACTCAAAACAATTAGTAAGTCAAAGAAGACTATCTCATAGTGTTTTCTTTCTAGCTGAAAATATCAATAATTTTAGAGTTTTATATGACACGAGAATGTCTATGACGTGGTCTATGATCACATACATTTTTGGAAAGAAGGATGTGGGCAAGAGTAAAATGAAGTGACGAATTTGCACAGATCGTAAACATTAAATTTTGTACCGTAGTTATCTTCATGCATTCCATACTGATTTCCGTCGCTATCATTCCATGAAACCACATTAACAAAATCGGCAACAAAAGAGGGAATCGAGCACTTCAAGACAGCGGCATTTCCACGGATGACGTACTCGTTATTAACCTCAGTTTGGTAAAATTGTTGGACCACTAGAAAAAGCACACAAAACATAACCAATCAGTTACCATCCGGGTCTCCTGGAAAAAAATTCTCGTCCTGGTCCGTGTGCCAGGACACAACGGTAACAAAATCGGCAACAAAGGAGGGTATCTGACACTTTAAGATGGCGGAGTTGCCACGTATCACGTATTCTTTGTTTACATCGGTATCATAAAACTGGGCGACGACTGAAATATTTATACAGATATCTAAATATACCAAAATATGACTCCTGGGAAGGGATTTTGTTCTACAAAATTAACTATGTCTCAAGAAGTGTCAAAGACTGAACTGAGCAGGTCTCTAGTATACTCGTATATACGTTGAAAGTACTAAATTATTTTTTCTGCGATGTGGAAATGATTAAAACAGTGATAAATGCTATCCCATCTTTTGAAGAATCCTATATTATTTATGAGTTTAAATATATACGCCAAATGAAAATTTATGTACATATACAATGAATCAAGTTATTTTTAAAACTTCTTCCTGCATTAAAATATACACCTTCAAACAAGTAGAATAAAAATGTCACTGGTAAAACATTATTAAAAAGTAGAAAGACGCATGCTATAATATACAGAGCTAAAAAAAGTTAAAGTTGAAAGAACTAACTTACAGTTTTCCCGTTAACAAGATAATATATTTTTCCTATTCATCTTTGAGGATACAGGAATTTTTATAATTAAACACAGAAGACATTTTGATACTTCAAAATTGCGTATGATTTAAAAAAACGACCATTCGTTTCCTTCAACATCTTTTTGAGACATAATTATTTTTAAAGTAAATTAGAACAATAAATGAGAGGTAACCTTTGCATTCAACAATAACAAATTATAATTAGCTTGCATTTGTATGTACGGAAAAACAAATTCGGCATTACGTTTTAAATTTGCAACTAATTTCATGCGGGCTCATTTTTAGAATCAACTTAAATTCTCGTAAAAATGTATAAAGTGTAGTACGTGTGTATACAAAAATGTATACAAACGATAAAATAACTGAATCGGTATGAAAACGCTTATTCAGCTGCTGCTCCCTTGGTTTCCTGAATTCTGAAATAGAACTAGATTAACAAGCCTGCGCTGCGGTTCGTAAATGAATTGTTCCGACAACCAAAGATCCTCTTTTAACATCGACTGAGAGGGAGTAGCATAACTGCTATACATGACATTTTCAAGTTACATTAATGTTATAGTTTACCTGAATGATAAGAACGTAGTGCCAGATTAAGTTATTTAAGTTTAATACTACTTCAAATATATCTATGATTTTTTAGACAAGTTAATTATTATGAGACTCATTCGTTTATGAATCTTCTCCACCTAGATGATACCTAAAATCATTTAACAACAAACTGTAAACCAGAAACAGCCTAAACAGTTGCTATGAACTTTGCAAAAATCAATTAGATACATAAAAATTGTGAAAATTGTGACCTGTAAAAATCAAAATCATATAAGAAAGTAATGTTGTCTCTCGGCCACCTAAACAAATAAAAATTATAAATAACCGACTAATGAGTGCTTATACAGTGTGGTTAAAAAAATAATTCCGATATCTCTGAAATTACCTGCCATTAATATTATAGATTTATATTATATTTAGCACTTAAAAAATTAGTTATATAAGAAATGAGAGGTTAACAACACTGATAATACTCTGAAGTCCATAATACACTTGTTAACTAATTACAAAGCAGCATAGTAACAGTTTTACTACTAACTAATTTTAATAAAGAGTTAAATAGGTATACGAGTACTTTACGAGTACAAACCCAATTTTAGTAATTGCCCAAATTGCACAATAAATGTAAAACACCGAACACAAAATTGGTAAAATTATAAAACATTTCTTCGGCGAAGCTAAAACATGTGACATCCTTGCTTTCGTTAAAGTGTAAAATGCTTTGCCAGTAATGTGGCATAAATTCCCACAGTATTTGCCACAATTTGAAAATGACTGCCACTGAAAATATGTACTTCACTTATATTCATCGATTTTTTTTTACAGATTGATTTCTTTTCAAAAAATTAATACGACTTATATTTCTTCAGAAACCAGAAAAATATTTATATTTACAGCTTAAATCATAAAATTAGGAACTATAACGCAAGCTGCGGCTCGACAGTTATGGCGAAGAGAAATTCTCTTTGGCGATGGTATCAATCGAAAGCGTTAGCTTCGCACGATTAAATTTTTCGCAGTGAATGTGTGGGGTGAGCAAATCTCCTATGGCTATTATGCCTATGACTGGAAATGTAAATTTTTTTGGCTGCTTTGTAATCGAGTTAACACAAATATTTTAACAAAAAAAAAAAAACGATAATGCTATTAACTAAATATTCACCGACCTGCTCTAACGTTGACATCCCTAGAGTGAATGGTTCCTTCGCTGTTCTTTGCTAAGCAAGCATAAACCTGGGCATGTACTTCTTGTCTGTAATCTTCGGCTCTGAATGGCGGAAACACGAGGTTGCCGTTAGCCAAAACCTGTCAGAGTACTGCCATTTTAATATCTTTCTAAATCATTTAATATCATTTTTTGTTAATAAATTGTAGGTTAATCTATTTTAACTTAGTAAGTACACATTTGTCGTTTACGAAATTCCATTAAAACATATTTACTACAACAACCTATTAAAGCGATGGCTTTATATTGCAATAACTATGGCCAATTTCTTCACATACGGCAAGAAAAGTTAACAACCGAGCTTGATCAAGCAGGCGACATATGACCGCATAGAGCTCTGAAGGAGCTGAAGAAACAAGACCAAAGGTATTGTTATTGAAACACAAAACTGTACATTGTGAGGACTATACTTTGAGGTGACGCGAAAAATTATTGACTAAGGGCCGGTTCTACAAAGCAGGTATATCCCACGGATAAAGTTATACTTAGAATATCGTTGAAAGGAGCGTTCTACAATCGCCGTATAGGGATACGCCCGCATTTTTATACTCCAAATAATTCGAGGGATAAGATATACCGAGAATTACTATTCCCACTTTATACCGGGATTGTAGAACCGGCCCTTAATCACGCTGCCCGCGGAATAACACAAGCAACTGAACTGTATTATACAGTGATATCCATAATGATTGACCGAATTCTGAACGTCTTTGTCCAAATTGGTATCTAAACTGATTTCCGTTTGCTAAAAATACTTTCTTTGCTATTGGTAATTGTTCGATTTCGAAAATCGATCAGTTGACAATATAAAATAAAGTAATATTAAGTAAATAAAGTAACAAATGGAAACCAGTTTTGATAGGAATTGAGTCAAGGTCCGCTCAGAATCCGGTCATTTATTCTGGATCACACTGTATAGTAGGGGGTCCAAGGCTCTGAAAAATGAAATGACCCATGACGGTAAGGTAAATGATTTTTTATTTCACTTAGGGATAGAGGGTCCCTAGGGGCATAAGAAGTGACTTGTTGGACTTTTGTTGGCTCTTGCACAACTTCTTAAATAGCAAAAAAAGAGGGCGGAGCCGTGTTTAAAAAATAAGTGATTTTGAACGTTTACACCGTTCTAAAATAATAACTATTTGAGATATTCATATGATTTTTATATGTGAATACTTGAGACATGAGAGCGCTTCTGCCTGTGCTAATGGAATTTGAAAATATTTCTCTGTTTTTTTTTTTAACAATGGCTAAAGTCGTAGTTACGAAATTTATGTATCGAAAATTTCAACATGCGGAAAACTATATTAAATTTTCAAAATTTGTACATACTATATGCGAACGAAATGTGGTCTAAGGGTTGAAAAAGTTTTTAGAAAAAAAATCAGTTCCCTACCTTATCTAGTTTTCGAGTTAATAATTTTTAAAGCAGAGCGTTGTTTACACTCGCGCCTGACCCGTGCCATTCAATTTACTGTGGTGCGCGCTACCACCTAATTCAATATAGTCGGCATAATTAGGCCGACTATAAAATTGCGAAACAATTACATTCTCATAGTTCGTGACTATTGTTATTATATATTACTTTATCAGTGTTTTATCTATTAGTGTATTGTTATTTATTTTAATTGAAACGCATCTTTGACAGGAATTACAACGTGTCGCCTTGTCGGATATCGCATTACTGCCGTATTTTAGCCCTTAAAACAATTGTTAGGAAAAGCTGTATACATGTACAAGCAACAGAACACTAACTATAGGTACATTTTTTACCACATAAAAAAGGAAAATGTGAGGTTTTCTTGATTTCCACCCAAGAAAATCAGAATGCCATTTATGCTTAAGCCAAAGAAATTCAAGATTTTCAGTTACTGAAGAAAATTCAGGGATTTGACGATCGTCCCATTGATATGATAGCTACGGATTTCAGGTACCACACATCATGCTTAAATTTTTTAACGTCACAACATGCTGAAGGTGGATGCTTAAAATTTATTTTCAATTACTCGAGGTGACTTATGTTCTCTACCTCTTACTGGAGATACTTTTTTATTCCATGTAAAACGCACGTTGTATAGCAAATTTTAGTCTACAAACAGTCTACTGATCCGGTTCTCAATTTACCCAAAAACTTTGGATATGTGGTGGATATTAATCATCAAATAATCCCAAAAATGATGTCAAAAAAACCATTGCCGGATCTTAAAAAAATAAAAAAGTGCAATTGCAAAGTAAAATGTGATAAAAAATGTGCCTATAGTTAGTGTTCTGTTGCTTGCACATGTATACAGCTTTTCCTAACAATTGTTTGGAGGGCTAAAATACGGCATGCAGTAATGCGATATCCGACAAGGCGACACGTTGTAATTCCTGTCAAAGATAAGTTTCAATTAAAATAAATAACAATACACTAATAGATAAAACACTGATAAACTAATATATAATAACAATAGTCACAAACTATGAGAATGTAATTATTTCGCAATTTTATAGTCGGCCAAATATGCCGACTATATTGGATTAGATGGTAGAGCGCACCACAGTAAATTATTGAAAGGCACGGGTCAGGCGCGAGTGTAAACAACGCTCTGCTTTAAAAATTATTAACTCGAAAAGTAGATAAGGTAGGGAACTGATTTTTTTTCTAAAAACTTTTTCAACCCTTAGACCACATTTCGTTCGCATATAGTATGTGCAAATTTTGAAAATTTAATATAGTTGCCCGCATGTTGAAATTTTCGATACATAAATTTCATAACTACGACTTTAGCCATTGTTAAAAAAAAAACAGAAAAATATTTTCAAATTACATTAGCACAGGCTGAAGCGCTCATATCTCAAGTATTCACATATAAAAAATCATATGAATATCTCAAATAGTTATTTTTTTAGAACGGTGTAAATGTTCAAAATCACTTATTTTTTAAACACGACTCCGCCCTCTTTTATTGCTATTTAAGAAGTTGTGCAAGAGCCAACAAAAGTCCAACAACTCATTTCTTATGCCCCTAGGGACCCTCTATCAATGGGTGAAGTCAAAAATCATTTACCTTGCCGTCATGGGTTACTTGCCGATTTTGAGGGATTTTGAACGCCTGGACCCCCGACTAGTCCTTGTCGATCGAATCGTGTAAATTTGTGTACAATTTACCAAAAACAAATAATTGACTAATTGGCCGGTATGTGCTGCCTCTCTTTAACATCATGGTGCTACTAATGGCGGTAATTGGGGCTAAGCACTGAAAAAGAACCGATAATTCTCAAACTAACTGGCGATCAGTCTTCTCGTCTTAAATTAAAAAACGTAGGTTCCTAGCTTCACAATGTTATATACAAAAATTGTTAAATTTATTAATGCGAAGATAAGAGTAGACCATGTATAAAATATTTGCATATACATCGCATAAATATGACTGTAATCGTTGAATTAGATTTAATACTTTACTTTACTTTATTTAACGACCACATTACATACCATTAAAGGTGCATATGAAGTCACTG
This sequence comes from Pogonocherus hispidulus, assembly GCA_963924545.1. NCBI lineage: Eukaryota > Metazoa > Arthropoda > Insecta > Coleoptera > Cerambycidae > Pogonocherus > Pogonocherus hispidulus. The sequence goes on from OZ004696.1 coordinate 21,733,266, forward strand.
ATACATTAACCATTAGAATTTGACCAATTAAAATAATCATTCACACTACAAAAACATTTGTCTATCAGAAACGTTTTACACAACTTATAAAACTTATTAAAACTCAACATTAACAGTGTTAAAATAATGAACAAAGTGATTATACAATCCAACATCCAATTTATTTATTTGCGTTGTACGAATGCTAGAATAGGACTGAATCAAATTTGTTGCATTCCTAGTATTATAGGAATGCACATCACAATGCTTTTGAAATTTCTCATAAATCTCTCATAATAAATAATACATAAAATGAAAAAAAAGCATAATGAATGATTTCAGATGACAATAATATTTTTAACGATTAAAAACCTCAAGCCGTCACTCTCATGTAAAGTAGACGTTTGCTACCTTATACATTTTTTTTAATAAAAATATAACATTAATTAGTAAAAATAAAAGAAAAACTATCTAATTATACAGGGTGCTTCAAATTCGGTGCAATACATGGGGATCTCAGAAACGGTAAGAGATACGAAGTCGGCTAAATGGAGGCAAAGTTGCGTATTCAGGGAGGCAACATAATGGTGAAAAGAGATCAAGCCTAACTTGATTAGTTTTCAAAATATTTTGAAAATACCGAAAATTTCGATTTTCGTTTTTGTTTTTTTGCGGGCCTATTTGATGAGGTATTCAAAAATAAAAAGCACTTTTTATAGCAACTTTTTGCCCTTTATCGAATGGTGTTAGCAAATTTTCCGCAAAACGTAAAGTTGCTGTTGGTTTCCCGGAAACCAACAGCAACTTAATTTTTTTAAATACGGACCTGGAATTTTTTTTCAATTTTTTGGAATCATTTTTGTAACTTGATAGAATGCCACCATAAAAGGAACCAGATTTAAACGTTTTGCTAAGAAAAATCCATCATTAGTATTTTTGTTTCGACTTTTGTTAATTCTAGATATTGAATAATATTTTTGAGGTTTCATTTTTATTTACGATAAATAAACAAAAACTAATAATAAAACAACGAATTAACAACTATAAACTTTGATGTAATTGAATAAACAATGAATAAAACAACAAAATATGTTAAAACTATAAAGACCCTAAAGCAGATGTTGAAATAATCCTCCGTCATTATTCATGCAGATGCGTAATCGTCGTATTGCATTCAGAACACGAATAGTGGCTTTCTCAAATTGATTCTTATATAAAACATTTTTAGTTCGTCCCCATAAGAAATAATCTAATGGGGATAAATCAGGAGCTCTTGCTGGCCATTCCATAGCACCATGATTTCCAATCCATCTGTTTGGAAATGTTTCATTTAAATAGTTGCGCACAATTCCTGTATTATGAGGAAATTTAAATAAAATTAAAAAATTCTAGATTGCTGAAAGCCATTTTTAAGTACCGATAGTGCTTGACACAACATTGAAATGTGTTTGTCATAGAAACGTTTGCCTAGATAAAACTAAATCTAAGAGGACCACGGGAAATTATTAATGATGGATTTTTCTTAGACAAAACGTTTAAATCTGGTTCCTTTTATGGTGGCATTCTATCAAGTTACAAAAATGCTTCCAAAAAATTGAAAAAAAAATTCTAAGTCCGTATTTAAGAAAATTAAGTTGATGTTGGTTTCCGGGAAACGAAACGTTTTTCGGAGAATTCACTAACACCATTCGAAAAAGGGCAAAAAGTTGCTATCGAAAAGTGCTCTTTATTTTTGAATACCTCATCAAATAGGCCCGCAAAAAAACAAAAACGAAAATCGAAATTTTCGGTTTTTTCAAAATATTTCGAAAACTAATCAAGTTAGCCTTGATCTATTTTCACCATTATGTTGCCCCCCCTGAATACGCAACTTTGCCTCCTTTTAACCGACTTCGTATCTCTTACCGTTTCCGAGATCCCCATGTATTGCATCGAATTTGAAGCACCCTGTATAGCCAACATTAAATTTATGTCTCATGTAGTAAAACTTGTTTCACGTTAGTTGATACACTGGACGTGTACATTTAAAAAATGGTGACACCACTGACCTGTCGGAGTCCGGGAACATCACCAACGGCGGTGCCGTCGGACCTGACCCATATTATATCCGGGGGCGGGTTCCCACTTGCACTGCACTCTACCACAGCTCCGGTGGTGTTGGAGAAGTCAACCCGGTTGGGGGGTTCGCGCAAGAATACCGGTCCGGCAGTGTCGTCTTCGGCGAAGGCACCCAGCACCAGCAAGAAGGCGAGGAAGGCGCCCAGATACATGGCGGCGAAGATGCGGGCTGATATCCCTTATAGAACACCAGGAGACCTGAAAGATTAATGCATTCACTTGATCAATGATAAATCAATATTATCATAGCTCTGCTTATGATATTAGAATACATTATTAAAATATTTTATATACAAATATATCTACATTCCATCTAGGTATTAGATATCTGGTAAACCCTCGACACATTGTAATACAAATATTGCCAAACCTTTCCTGTTCTGCCAATAAGAAAGAAGTATGTTTAAGCAAATGTTTAATACACGTGATACATTTTTTACATGCATTTTCTCCTAAACTCACACCTCTCTTGCTGGTAGAGCAGGGAGATGTTAGCCATAACAAATAACAAATAGCAACGATTGTTTCACAATCAATGACAATTGTCAACAGTTTCTAATACCAAAATATATACCATAAAATATTAAATTCAGTTTATTTCTTTATTGTAGTCTCTTTTGGGATTACATCAATTGTAAAATAACAAAAAACAGGAAACCAGAAGCATTCAAATCAAATATTCAAAGTGTAGCATCAAGGCAAACTTCTAAAGTTTGCCCCAAAAAACCACTATATAATAATATGCAATAAAATAAATATTTGATATATTAACTAAAGTTCATCAATGGTTTTTTATTTAAATAAGACAATACACCTTTCTTCGCATATCTTGATGAAAGGTGTATTGTCTTATTTAATTATATTCATCTTCACAAACTCACTTCAGTCAGTTTTTGTAATGGTTTTTTAGTTTTATTCAAAATTCTGTAATATTACAAATCATATTTTGAAATATGTCTAAATATGATTTGTAATATTACAGAATTTTGTATAATATAAAAACCACTGACGAAAGTTAGTTATTTATTAAATATTTATTTTATTGCATATTATACAGTGCATGGTTTTTGGGGCAAACTTTAGAAGTTTTCCTTGATACTGCACTTTGAATATTTAAGTTGAATGCTTCTGATTTCCTGTTTTTTGTTATTTTACAGGTGTGTAATCCCAAAAGAAATTACAACGAATCATGAAAACGCACCATAAATTACCGCAAAGTTACAGACATCAGTTTATTCCTATCCAGTTTAAATTGGAATTTGTAGTATTTTTTTATTTGCAGTATAATACTATTTGTTTAAGAAGGTACTACTAATAATAAAAACATGCCCATGTGTACGTGGTACATAAATATTGGAATTTTATAATACACTATAAATTTTACATCAAATTAAAATATTTTTCTTAAAATATTTATTGTAACATTTAACATTGTCTAGTTTTTGTTCTTATTTTTTATTATGTTCAAAACTCTGGAAGAAATTTCGAATCTCTGAAGGAAATCGGAGAGACTATAGTTATTAGTTATTCATATTTATAATAATTCTGGTCTGGTGTCAATAATACATTGTAGAATAGGTAATTGTCTTATTTTGATAACTATTAATTAATAAGCATCTATTACATGATTGCCAAACTCTAAGAGACAAAATAACGGACAACTATGTCGACCTATTAGGTATTATAACCTTGATCCATGTTTTTGAAGTAATACGGACATTTACAATACTACGTATTATTTTATTTAGTCTTCAATTAACGATGTTAGATATAACGCCCACTGAATTAACCTCACAAATTATAATGCAAATCCAATTAATTTTTCCATTATGAAGCACTCATTAGAATTGGCACATTCACTACTCCTTAATGCAAAAAAATGGTCACTTATAGTTTTTGGGCCAAATTCTGTTTTAAGCACAATAAAAAATAATTTCTCCTTACGATTGATACCGGAACAGTAGCCCCTGTCAACGAAGCAAAAAACTTGGGACTACTCATTTCGTTTCAAAAGAAAAATAAATCAAATGATTAAAAAAGCATTTTGTAATTTAAAACTATTTTTCCTTATAGTTCATTTTCCAGCTTGTAGATTAGGTACGGGTAGGTATATGGTAGTACTTAATACATGTGTGTATACTTTATTCATTTTGGGTTGTGGTAGACCATTGACCCAATGACACATCTGAGCATCCTTAACCTTTTATTCCAAATATTATATATTACATATATTTCTTTATAGAAAATCTATAGTTTTGGAAGAAAATAAATGTATTCAGTATGACTAGTATTATTATTATTAATATTATTAATAGAACAATCGCTAGTTAATACTTGAAAATAAGAAAATATTTTTATAGAAGTTTTTTTTATTTTCAAAATGTTTGATGTAACAATATAAAATTACTGCTAAATGTTATCCAGACATCGGTAAAGTAGGTCAGCTTCGTTATTGCAAGTTTATTTTTAGATTCCATGCTGTTATTAAATCCAGTTAATTTATAGGAAAGGAGACCGAGTTTAGATTTGTTAAAACGTTTCCGGAACTTAAGAAAAAATAACAGAAAAGTTCATCTAACTCTCTTATGTAAGTATCCAATTCGATTAATCAGATTCAATCTTCCCAGCAGTTTAATTTATTTTATTACTTTAAGTAATACAATTTTATTACTTTAAGATAAACTTAATTCACACTGAAGACATTAGATCTTCTTCAGTTATTACGACACATGGTAACTTAGGCTGCATTTACAGAGAAAGCAACTCGACAGTAACTGAAGTTGCTCAAGACAAGCACATGGAGCTGAGTTTATGTTAAAATTGGTGATATACGAAAGTAAAAGCAATGCGACTGACAAACAACACGACCAATAGAATTGCTAGCCACGACATACTGTAAAGTAGCACCAGCACCGCACTGCGTTATTGTCTCGTCTAGTTTCAGATGATATTTTATTGTAATACCAAAGAGTCTCTACTCGTAATAAGATATAGGTATTTTGTCAAACGATGGCCTCCGAGCATCAATAAAATATTAAATTCCCGCAGTTTACTGAAAACTACCTGTGTTTCATATCGTGTACCAAGTGGCCGTTTAACCATAGATCTAGAAGTATGACATATGTTGATGTTTGTGTAGGTACATTAGTATCTCAAAATTAACCCAAATTTATACTGGAATATACTTAAAATCCGTAAACTTTGGGTACACCCACTTATTAAAAATAAAAAAAATGAAGAGCTGAAGAGCAAAAATCGAAACCAAAATATTAAAAATACCGAATATTATGCCGGCAACTCCAATTTGTAATTTATTATAAAATTCACTACAGAAGCGAGGTCCTATATCAATAGGGTGTCACGTGAACCAGTGTACCCACCCCAACGAATACGCCAAAACAAGGGAAGCTTCGAGTTAGCGTTTGGGGATACTCGCGTCTACGGAGACCGAGATACTTTGGCAGATTGGCTTCTTGACAGTTGATTTGTCTGTTGCACTTTCGCTCTTCGCCCGCCTTCGAAATCTTAACCTTAACTTATTTGCTTTGTTATTTGTTAATATGTTAGAAAAATCTTCTTGATTGGATTGTGGTTGATTATTCAATATACCTACTTATTCAATTAATGATATATTTTTGTGATTCGACTTTAGTGAGCTTATACAGACAGTTGTTTATTGTTTAAAATGGATTGTCTCACTCGTAACATTTGTATGGGAACACTGTTCTCGAAAAAAGCAAATTTAAGGGCTCATGTTAAAAAATTTCATCCTAGTAAGTATATTTTTTTTATTAAATTATAATTATGTACTTACATACATAAATTGCCAACTTGTGTAAAATGTGGAGTAATGCATGATATTAAAGTATTTTTTCAATTTATTTCGACCTTTATTAGGACCTTTCTTTCAACTGAGCTACCGCGAGTCCACACTTGAATTCTCCTATTCGGGGTACCATTCTTAACATAATTCCTATACTTCCATAATAACTCTTAATATACTCGATACCGGGGTGTTTGTGAATGGGTATAAAAACAAATGAGGATCAAATAGGGATCTTGAAAACTATAATGGGTAGAGCGAGATGGTTAAATAGAGGCAAAATAGCGCAATTTGGTACTAATTAAAATGCCGCATTAAAAATTAAAAATCCGAATACTTCCGAAGATATTGTAATTCCATTTGTTTATTGAAGAAAAAATAAAAAAGTTGTCGGGGTAAGTAGCCACTTTTTGGCAATAATTATTATTATTACTTGAGCATAACTATTTATTTAAACAAAAACACTATAATATCGAATGCATCATTTGGCTAAAAAACAGGGAGAGGTTTTTGGGCTGGAAGTGCCTAACTATATCAAATCGAAAAAAAATATAATTAATGAAATGGCAAAAAAGTTAATTTTAGAAATCCCAAAAAAATATTTTAGTCTTAATATGTTATGTAAACAACCATCCGAGTTTTGAAAACATTATCCCGAGAATAAGGATAAAAGAGAACTTTTTTCGGAATAACCGATATACCAAATAAGTCTAGATATATTCTTATGTAGACTTTGGATATACCTACCTACAAAATAAATTAAACTTCTAAATTGTCAATATAACCCACGCGCGAAGAATGCGCATGCGTCATTATATGTCAAGAAGCCAATCTGCCAAAGTATCTCGGTCTCCGTAGACGCGAGTGTCACACTCGGGTGTCACGTGAACCAGTGTACCCACCCCAACGAATACGCCAAAACAAGGGAAGCTTCGAGTTAGCGTTTGGGGATGGGAAATTCAAAATGGCAGCAAAACTGAGGGTCGAGGGGAATGAGAAACACCAGGAGGCATGTGCGAGTCTTTGGCACGCATGTGGGTCAATGAGTTCTTCACAAGAGCTAGGGACACTTCGTTACTGCGTTCATATTAGTACAATCTTGTACATACGTGGTGATATGCACCGTTTTACGGCTTTTATTACATGCCCTTACATCTTTCTTTAAATTGACCCTCATGTATCCAGAAATACTGTATTGATGGGTATTGTTACTACCTGCATCTTGTGATTTTATTTATGGCCTTTAAAATACTTTGCTCCATAAAGAAATGTGAATTTATTAGTTTCTATAATTTAGTATTTAACATTCAGACCAATGATCAATGAAAACCAAATCCTCGGCAAAATCCTCACACATCACGATTCCGCGTAATTACGAAAATTTGATTCAAAATTAACAATTTAAATATAAGAAATAGGTATAATATTGCAAATCCGCACGAAACTAGGAAATATAAATCGGGTAGCTTAAAGTGGATAGTCTATTAGACATATCTCAAGAATGAATATATGCATTTTTCTGAAATTTTGGCTGTGGACATCTCGAAAGTTCTATAAAAGCAAAATATTTTTAAGCGTGTGGCACTTCTGGTTATACCGGAAGTCAACATCAACTTGCTTATTTTAAATGGAACGCCCTATATGTTATTTCATTTCTAAATTCTACGTAAAATTCTAAACACATTTCATGTAGGATGTCCTATACATATCCTCAACTGTTTTTGAAATATTGACACGTGAATATTGACATTTTGTAACTTTGACACCCTGCAGAATCTAAACGGTTTCAGTTCAAGCAAAACGGTTTGCACATTCCTATCTTAACTTTTCATAAGCTATCGTTTGACACTAATTTCAGATTTAGCCCGAAATTTTATATTTTCGATTACCTATATTTAATCTCTTGGTTAAATCTGAAATTAATGTCAAACTATAGCTTATGAAAAGTGAAGATAGAAATGAGCAAACCGTTTTCTTTGTTCTCAAACTATTTAGATTTTACAGCGTGTCAAAGTTGCAAAATGTCAATATTCACCTGTCAATATTTCAAAAACAGTTGAACATAAAGGAATGGTTCTTTTATGAGTTGAAGATAGGTATAGTACATCCTATATGAAATGTGTTTAGAATTTGACGTATAATCCAGAAATGAAAGAAAATATAGGGTGTTCCATTTAAAATAATCAAGTTTATGTCGACTTCCGGTATAACGGAAGTGCCACACCCTTGAAAATATTTTGCTTTTATAGAACTTTGGAGGTTATGTCCACAGCCAAAATTTGAGAAAAATCCATATATTCATTCTCGAGATACGTCTAATAGGCCATCCATTTTAAGCCACTCGGTATATATATATGGAACAGTGCGACAAAAATGTTTTCCAGATTTTTCCTTTATTCTTTTCATTAAATGGTAATAAATGTAGGTTATGTTGGAACAGTAGGTTTATAAACGGCTATTTTTAACAGGCTTTTATTAGCTTGACCTGTAATTTCCTAATATTGTAAGCAAATCTTAGAACTCACTTTTCGCCCAACTTTTAATTGTTATATCAATTTGAAACTTTGCAAACTTTTGCAAGTCTGGTGACAATACAATAACATGAGTAGGTACCGTTTTTTTAACATTTTAGTGCACTATTCCATAAGTGGGTGTGTTTTAGTTCTTAAACTATAATTTATTTTTATTTCACAAGTTTACATCATATAACATTTTTGTTATACCACCACACCAATTCCTTTTATAATACATGACGATCATTCTATTTAACAAATTAATGACGACAATTAGAATATAAAATACGTATCTATTATAAGTATATTAGGGAGATGAACCCCTTAAGTTATTTTTAGCATCTTTTTTTGTACTACGCCTGCTCTGTATAACGATTATGATAACGATAAGCTAAAAATGATATAAGGAGTTCAAAATATCCCTATTATCAATATTGTCGCTATAAATCTTAGGAGTAAAATATTTCCGTAATTTTTTTTAAAGAATTAAACTCTTAGGGTTGATTTAAAAAATAATTATTTCAAAACAGCAAAACCGGACTATATTACTGAATTAAAAATTAGTTTAGCTCTAGATATCAAGTGGCGACGTGAAACTTGATCTCTATCGAAGTATCGAATGGATAATGTTAAGGTTGACCATATGAATCACTAGCAATAATAGATGGAATTATTTGAACAAAACCACATGTATTTTTAAGAAGTGACATAAGCGTTAAATTATTAGTGCGGTCTCAATCTCAATTAAAAATACGTAAGTAGGTGTAATAAAAATCTTGTTAAATACCTATTACCTAATATATATAAATGCTTTTATAAATTTTAATATGCTGCTAAACAAAACGCTTTACAAAAGAAACATATAAATAACAACATACATATATGCATAATAAATAAATTACATTTCATTTTACCAAACACCTATTTTATTATTTTCATTAGGTAATTTTAAAGTAACATCATAATTTAGAATGTTTTAAGTGATTCAATCCATTGTGTTATCTAGAGACTAATATTCACAAAACTCTTCAGACCGTTATTTTTCAAAAAATGTAGGTACACGGATAAAAAGATTTTTTGGGCGTACCTACCTACTACTCTTATATTTTCCCTAACTAGTTTGACAATACGAAGACAAACATTGTCATGCAGAAAACTGTATTTTTCCTTAATACTTATAGCTAGCGTTTCACGAAGTTTTTCCAAGATTTTATATCCAATAGGATTCTACATGGCCAACATCAGAGGAACGATAAGTTGTATTTTGAATTGCTTTGGTGTTGCTGAACTTAAAATTCAAAGTCGAAAACAAGCCAACATACATTTAATCTAAACACAGACGTTTTCGTATATTTGATAAGGACTTAAATGAACTTTCAAAACTTATTTATTATATGTACTTTTATTGTTAAACGTGAAATGGAACATAATATACAAGTTTCTACTAGTAAAATAAACCCAAAGTAGTACTTAGTATGTTTTCCGGTACACCCTGACATCAAAGCACAAAGCTTTTTTTTTGTTCGCACAGAACACCATGCATTTTTTACACATGTAAATAAAATTTCTGTTTTCTGGTATACACTTTTTAGGGATAAAATTACAAATATTTGAGATAATTGTTTTCTCCGATGCACTGGAATCAAATTAGTTACGAGTAAAAGAAACCGTCTAAATTTAAATTTAATTGTCATCCATTGTTTTATTAGCGACTACCTATTAGTCTATTACTCGGATTTTTTCACGTATTTTTTATAATTAAGGAGTTTGACACTTCCATGCCTTAAGCAAATAATAATGTGATAACGAACTTTAAGTAGCTAAGGAAACTTCCTTAGCTACTTAAAGTTACACAGGTAAGTTAATTCTTATAATATAAACTTCGAAAATCAACGTAGGTATAACAACAAAAACAATAATTTCACAATCAAATACACCCTAGGCATTCAGTATCGAACTTCTTTACGAAAACAAATATGACCAACGCCCAAAAAAAAAGGACGGCATTGTTGCCGACGATGTTGTTACAAGAGAGAAATACGGTCATTCATCGTCATAAAGTTGAATATAATCATGTATTCAACTTTACGTAATGACATGACTGCTGACGATGACTACTCTTCGTAAGTGAATTTTAAATAAAAATGCAATATATTCCTACATATACTTCAGAATCCAAAAAAGAATTCACCCAGGGGTTAATATCGGATTGATTTAATAAAAATAATCTACATATGTACCTAATTGCAATTATGCAAATATTGTGAAATATCACCGCATAGAAGGAAATCTTTCTATAATGGAACAGTGATACATTTTTAGGAATATTATGGGTTTAAATGAGACTAAGAAAAACATTGCCGATTGCATATATAATTTCTCAGTTCAAATGGAGAACAAATAAATAAATCCAAGGAAACCAGATCTTACTATTGCGCTACTTGCGCTTGTCTATTTAAAGCTTTGTTTGTTTTCAGTGCTTTTGTAAATTGATACTGGTAAATAAGTGTAATCGAGGTTGTCGTTGGTTTGAAATGCCTATTTATGTAGCGAGTGAAAGCAATCAAAACTTATTTAAAAAAGTATTACCTAAGTAACATACAGTATTTGTATATTTTTAGCATGTCGCTCATCTGAAGTATTAACGCCTGCAAATGTCTAATTGCAATAAGCAAATAATAATAATAATAATAATATATATTATATCTCTATCCCTAATTCTCATCTTAATGATGAGCCCGGAAGTCAGACTTGTATGGGAGAGAGAGCGGCATATTATTATTTTGGAAGCCACGAGTACGCCCAGGAACGACTTACGATGTTATAACTTTAACTACCATTTAGTACGAAAACAAGGGAATCCTAGAAAACCTTATTAATTAAAGCGTACAGTAGGTTGTTAGCCATTTCATTTATACAGTGATATTGCAGTGCTAGTTGCATATTAATTAAGAACGGTACCAGTTTTATGCATACAGATTAATATTGGAGGAATTAGAAAAAGTTAACCACGGTGAGATTCGAACCGTGGCGTCGTCAACCACGGAGAATGATTAAAAACTGCGGCTACGGAGCTCCTATTACAGTAAACTTCATATCTGACAGCCTATCTTTGTTGAAATTTATATAGACATATTACGTCTATTTTTTTATTTTTAACTTGTTGGAAATTAACTTACTTCGGAGTGTATCGGCATACCTAGTACCTGCTGAAAGATATTCCATAAGTTGATATCAAAAAACCACCCAACATAAACAAACGTATAATTTATGAACTTTTTAACCATGTTTAATGTTTCAGGTTTTTCGGTATCAGTAGACATTTCTAGAAGACTGCTCACGACTCCCTCGATAACAGCAGACAGCAGGCTGAAACCGTTGACTAAATAAATCAAATTCTCATACTTTTCTTATTCACCCAGTTATTCTCTTATTGTATTCATTCCTGCTCTTTTAATACCTATACTTTAATTGTATAAATTCTAACTAGCTCTGTCTTTAAATTCCACTGAAGCGTAGACTAAAATTCATCTGAGGTTACCAAGTATCTAGGTATCTACCTTAGGTATAGGTATGATCAGTTTCCTATAGGTCATAATATAATCCTGAAAAATAACTGAATTTTATTGTAAACCGCTTTCAATAAAACATTATTTAGAACGAATAATCAAAATAAAGCATAAAGTAAAACTAAGCATCTCTTCTTATCATTCTAGACTTTGTTCTTGATTAATCCTTATTCAACTGTTCATATTAACAACACCGAATCTGTGCATTTGTGCAAACAAGTTTCTAAAATTGCTGACCTTTAAATTAGATAAAGTTTATCCTCTAATACAGGGATAGTCAACCTTGTCGCTACTGTTTTCTTTGTATCAAGGGTCTCTACCGCCCACTAGTGGGTGTTCCAGCTTTCATGGTGGACGGTAGACGATTTGAAGATATTTTGAAATGGAAGGTGTACGACCAGATGAAAAATCCTTTTACCACAAATATTGAAGAGGCTGATGCCTTTTCAAGACGATGACAACTTGCCAAGAACTGTTAGAAATTAAATATGATGAAGAATGTAAATATTAATTCGATGATGGTTATATCCAAATATCTGGAAAATGATATTCAGTTTATTGATACCTTTTCCTACCTCTTAACTTGTGAAATAATTCGTGCTGTTAATCATATTTATGACCAAAGAAAAAACCCATCTGCATATTTCCGAAATAGGAAACCTTTGTTTGTTCCTTACAAAAATTAAACCAGATATCCAGTAATCCAGTATTTAGTTTCGCAGCATCAGCCTCAAGGATCTTTAATAATTTAATTAATAAAATGTAATTTAATCAGACTTTATGTATGCAAAGTATAAAAAATAAAAAGATAACGAACATGGACCATGAACATACATTTGCTCGATTCAGAAGACTAGGTTGACCAAATATACTAGACTAGCAACAGTCTAGTGGTCGTACCAAGATTCCGTTATAATCTAAGCATTTTACTTTAATTATCATTTATCCATATTATACTGGGTGAATTGGCAGAAACGCACCAAGCTCAAGGGCTACATGTAAAAATAAGTAATAAAACCAAATGTGGTTATCCGATTTTCATTGTTTCAGTTTAGCCTTCTTGTAATCAACAGCTTCTCACAGAAGCAATAGGCTCTGTTAGAAGGTGCACCAGCAAATGTCTAGAGCCTTAATACGGTATTTTTCCGATATTTATTGTGTATAGGGTATTTTGTGACGTCGCTACAATTTGAAAAATCTCAGGTAACAACATTTCAGTTTTTTTACTTATTTTTACATGAAAAGTATACCCCTGTAAATTAGTGCGTTCCTCCCGGTACACCCTGAATTTTAGATTATGCGACAAAACTAATTTTAGATACTTATTCCTGTGGTACATGTGGAAAGCGCTATCGACACAAGCGTTCACTTTCATATCATATTAGAGAAGTATGTGGGAAGAACAGAAGATTCCAATGCCCCTATTGCCTTCACAATAGAAGTATGCAGAAGACTTTGAAGGAAATATATACGTTTAACACATGACATGTAGATAAATATTTAAAACATATAGATATAAATGAGTACAGGTTATGAATTTGCAGTTTTATTTTATTTTTCGGTTTGTTCTGACTATCCTGTCAGCAATTCCAAGTTCAAATTGCTAATTGGTATTTCAATGTCCTAACTAATGACGTTTTCCAGGTTTTCCCCATTTTTGCACAGAATGCACTTACGGTTTACCTTTACGGTTAACTACAGTAAGTTATTTTATAAATATTTAATCTGACAAATTTAGCAAGGAACTGGTGGGCGGTTAGAAAATTTTACTACTAACAGAGATGCAAAAGTGGGTGGTAAGTATAAAAAGGTTGACGACTACCTATGCTCTAATAACTCCAAAGGAATACAGGCAGGAATATAAGTCCTGCACTTCTTAAGACGTATTCTGTAATTAGTATTTTGGACAGACCCAACTTCGTATCAGTCCATACTTAGGTATTTCTTTTCAATCTATTGCATAATAAAATAGACTACGCAGATAGATATTCAAGGTCCTTAGGACTTCTTTCCGCGATAATATGACGTTTTACTTAAAAATTCCTCGTACGAATGTCATAAAATTTTCGACCACGTCCATGTGTAATACCTGTAGGCTCTACTGTAGGTAATAGGTAGGTATGTTAAGAAATCAACTAGATATTTTTTCTTGCAGTCTTAATGACATTAGATCTGTTTATTTCAAGTAAATGTTTTTATTGTCTGGTTGTTCTGTATTCTATTCATATTGTTTTTGTGTTACCTATATCAATTTTCTCTCACCCTCCTAGTTCATTCTCTAGTTGGGTGTTGCCTGCAGAACAGTATATTGAAATAAAATTAAGTATAAATATATTATTGAAGTTCAGATATAAAAATTGGAAACATCTTATATCTGATTGGAAATTATCTTGGAATAATTTCAGTGCATTCGGTCATGCACTGGTCAGGAAATAAAGGTAATTAGGGCAATGTCGAGGACAAAGTGGTGTGTATTACACAATCTTTCTGTCATGTTTACTATTATTTATTTTTTTTTCAAATATCTTGTTTGTAAAGTATTTCTTGCTACCTACCACTTACAGCTACCTGCCCTCTTTATGCAATATGCGTCGAAAGCCGAAATTACTTCAACACCTACCCTTTGGATTATTTTGGATAAATTGAATCAATAAAATTAATAATATATCTTTAATATTATTTATTGGCTTATTTAACTGTTTACATCTTTCTTTATATAGGAATTAAGCCAAAAAGTTAACAAAGAAATAAATTATTATTGAAATTATCAAATAATATGGTTCAATAGTTTTATATTTCCTCGTTACCTATTATCCTAGGTATGCAAAGGAATAACCTTATTATTTGTAAGATATGTCGCAAACATCTACTTTGCTTATAACACCACTACTACCAACATTGAATTACAACGGCATATCTTCATATAACCTCAACTTATTGTCTTTAATACATTTTTCTTTTTAACAGTGTTATCTACATTTTTTTTAAATAATGAAATATTAAACAAGCATCTACATTACATTAAATATAGTTATTTTTGATTACGTACCTTTTGAATTGAATATATTATTATTATTATTATTATTATTATTATATAAATATATATAAGGATGTTTACTATTAAAAACTGTACTTTCCTTCTTTAGTTTCATCCCACTACAAGACAGAAATAATTTTAGTATTTTTGTTGTACTATTTAGCAAAATTGGTAATAAAATTTATATACCTTAAACATTAAACAAAGTTAACAGTATTTAACTACACATAATAAGTTAAACACGCTAATAAGTATTATATGTTAACAAAACATTTACACAGCAGTAATAAATAAATAGCATCCGTTATTTATTTATGACATTCAAACTAATTAACTTTATCATTTATTGGTCACAATTAAGTCCTTTATTCGGAAGTCAATGAGCATAAGAAACGTTTATATTAATATAATGATAAATAAATGAAGCTGTAAAAGTAATGGCAGGCAGATAAGCTATCATAACAACGGGTCCAGACACATTTGTAAAAAATTACAAACTATACGCCGAGCTATAAGCTTTATATTTGAAGTCGGATTAATTTGAAGTTAAATTTGGATGGAAGAGTATATTATAATTACGGCCCAGCAACCAGGTAGGTAAGTAAGACTGATGGGAAAGCTGTGACTGGGAATATAAATAAAATTAAAAATGTTGCTGAATCGTGAGAGAAGTATTAAGTAATACAAATTATTTTGCAAGTAGAAATGAAAAATAACTTTATACCTATTTATCTATTAATGTACCTACTCTTATTTCCATTTGGATGAAAAGCCTACGCCTCTCGATCAGAGTCGATTACATAATTTAACTCTTCTGTTGCCTATAAGAGACAGAGATAGAGTAGTCTTAACTCGTAACTCCAAAATAACACATGATTTTCACAACAGTCCCAACAATAACATCTCACCACCAGTGGCGGCTGGTGAAATTTGGGAATGGGGGGCATAGGGGAAATAAATGCGCCGCAGGCGAAAATTTTGCATTTTTCAAGGCCAAACACCTTAAAATTAAAAATTAGATATTCGTAGAGCAAAAATATTTGCTTGAAGAAATAGGTTTCGTTAGGCAAATATCCCCTTTTTTGATGCGATTGACAGAAATATGGAAAAATTATTTTCCATATTTCACTTCACACGTTTACTTTTGACTGTAGTCATAGGAATTGTGCACAATATAGTTAATAGTTCAACCGATTCCGAAAACGTCGTAAGTAAATTATTTTTATTTAACATTTGTAATAAAGCAACCGCACCACTATGTTGTATGAAATCATCTCTAGAATACATTATATACAGCTCATTTTTTAATTTTGTAATGTTGATCTTTGGAAATAAGGCACACACTGTTTTAATATGTTCCAGAGGAAAAACTATTCTATAGTTGTTAAATTTCTCCTTTTAATTCTTCTGTATTATTTCTTAGACATTGTGCAGCTGCAAACGAGTCTAAATTATTTCTAACAGTATTATCATCTAGATAATACTGTTAGAGTCTAACTGCCTCCCCTGTAACTGATGGAAAAGTATCTGTACTCTGTACCGTCTGGTCGACGGGGCAGCGCCCATTCTATGACGTAACAGAACGCACTAGAAAAGACGCGCTGGAAAAAGAGAAGCTGTGTATCCTTTTCTTGCGCATGCAAATAGAGAAGAAAAAAGAACAGGCACACAGCGGCCGTGCCCAGCCCAGTGGACACACGGATTACACAGACGGTGAAGCGTGAAGCGGTCTAGACGCTAGACGGATATGTATGCACCAAATGATTCAATATTCATGATGAAAAATTAATAAAAAAAATCCACCAAATTATAATAATTATAAAAGTTTATAAAATATCACAACATTCACAAGTCTTATGTGCTTACGCATAGGGCACGTGCCCTTGTGCCCATTATGACTAGCCGCCACTGCTCACCACAAAAATCACTTTAGGGAGACACCGTTAATATATGCCCTTTATTATTATAACTTTTTTTAATTACCTATATGTAATTATTTTACTATTATGCGTTTTACTAATATCCGTTTATTGTTTCGTATCTAGTAAACTAGTAATACTAGCTAATCAAACCATAATTCAGGCAATAACATTCCTAGCAAAAGTTTGGCAGTTTGTAGCTTAATTCCAAGAGTAATTCGTATGGGTTAACACGAAAAGGTCTATTATCTAGGCCTACGCCTACACCTAGGTATATAGCACGTTCACAAAGTCCTCAAAGCTTTGGGCACCTAGCTAAATTTCAATAAGCCAGCCAGGTACTATAAACTATTACAATCGAGGTATACAGGGTGTCCACCTAGTGCGCGTAAGTCCAATATCTGGGTTAATAAAAGAGATAACTTAATTTTTTTTTCTACAGGGTTGTCTAATATCCCGAGCTGCACAAAATGAAAATATATTTACATATTCAGGGTGTTCAGTTTTTCCTGGACAGGTACCAACTTCGTTTTTCTAAATGGAAATATATATTTTTTATTGCTTTTTCGAACTAAACCCTTGATTTTAGTAGGACTTTCATCAGCCTTCCCTATACCTAACTTAAACTGTTTTTGAAATATTGACGGGTGAATATTGACATTTTTGCAACTTTGACACCCTATAAAATCTAAACGGTTTGAGATAAAGCAAAACGGTTTGCACATTCCTATCTTAACTTTTCATAAGCTATCGTTTGGTACTAATTTCAAATTTATCCAGGAATTAAAAATTTTCAAAATTTTCAGAAAATTTTAAATTTTTGGATAATTCTGAAATTAGTACCAAACGATAGCTTATGAAAAGTTAAGATAGGAATGTGCAAACCGTTTTGCTTGATCTCAAACCGTTTAGATTTTACAGGGTGTCATAAAGTTGCAAAAATGTCAATATTCACCCGTCAATATTTCAAAAACAGTTTAAGTTAGGTATAGGGAAGGCTGATGAAAGTCCTACTAAAATCAAGGGTTTAGTTCGAAAAAGCAATAAAAAATATATATTTCCATTTAGAAAAACGAAGTTGGTACCTGTCCAGGAAAAACTGAACACCCTGAATATGTAAATATATTTTCATTTTGTGCAGCTCGGGATATTAGACAACCCTGTAGAAAAAAAAATTAAGTTATCTCTTTTATTAACCCAGATATTGGACTTACGCGCACTAGGTGGACACCCTGTATAAACAAGGCTACTACTCGTATACAATAATCACACTATATATGACGCGAGTTATTAACACTATCAAAAATTCAGTTGTAGAGTATCAAATCTTATTTATATTGTTTGTAATGAATAGTTAAACTCGAGCTTAAACTATTATGTTATTTTTAAAGTATGATGAGATTAAATTACATGACATGACCTTTAATAAAAAAAAATGATATTTCGCAGAAAACCGATATGAAACATATTTCGTAAATAAATATTGTTCTTCCAAATACGTACTTTCCTTCAAATATGAACTGACTAAACCAAATACTGCTTTTGATTTTGAAGATAAATATAATAAGTAGGTAACCTACCTCCTATACATAAATAATAAATGTTTCAGTTACAACGCAAATATTGTTGTATGGCAAAGTAATCTACATATAAACGTTGAGTATGCAGTCTCGTTCTTTTTCTAACAAACGACAAAATTTATTTTTTATTACCTATATTTTTCTATACATTCTCGGTATTGGGGTAGATAAGTACCTACATACACGGCAAAAAAAAGTAAAATATATAGTATAATGTAGGGAATGCAGAAATATAATATTCGCAGGTAGTAAATCATGAAAAACCTACCCGCGAAGAATGGTCTTATATCTTATTGGCTTTTTTGTATTTTCCAATTCTAGTTTAGCTAATTAACTAGCAGCCGAATCTGATATGTGTAACTGGAGGTAAAATAAACCAATATCGTCGACTACAAGATCTTTTTATTCGGAAGCTGGAAAATGAAAGAAACGAGGCTATCGGAATTAGGTACTTTCGAAAATTTAGAATTTCTTTAGCAGTAAAGTTAAAATTAGTACTAATCGTAGTAGGCCGCCAAATTAAGTGCTGATTTCTCCATTGAATTAATCCCATAGGAATGACGGAATAACTAACACTAACGTAATTTTCCACAACACGAAAACACTATAATACGACCAGCAGTGACACCATTGAAATGGAGTTTTAAGTTGAAAAAGAGTTTTGGAGACATCAACGGTAAGGTAGGCAAAATACCTTACAATCTTAAGCATAAAAATACAACATTGACGTAGTTTTCCACATAAAACCAAACCACTATACTGCACTCGACGCGCGATTCACCAACCAAGTTGACATCATCTTGAGATAATTAAAACTAAACCTATGCTAACATTATTTCCTATTTATACCTAAACTATTTCTATGGTTCAGTGAACCATCGCGACGGATCAGTGAACCGTGATTTACTAACCAATAAAGCGGGCTATATGGGATTGGCCCTCTGTCACCATTCATACTATTTTTACATTTAGCAATTTCTAAATTGAGATGAGCCATAAGTCTAGTGTCGCGAAAATTTTTCTGTATGCCAGTTTTTTTATTTTTCCTGTACGATAAAAAATTCAAAAGTTACGGGGATGCTAGTTTATACGAAGTTACCCGGTAGTCACAAACTCGGTCAAAACTGTGATTAAAAAAAAAATGTTTAGAAAAGGTTACTTGCAGCTTTGAGTGATTTATCACTCAACGCTTGTAGGTACCCAAAGTACCCAAAAACTGCATACGTCTTTCACTATACATATTTTCAACAAGTAGGTACATACCTATGTATCGTTGTATATGATTCCAGGCATTTATAATTAATTAATTATGATGACATAATTAAATAATTATAGTGTATCTACAATACGTTTTTGGTAGACGGCTAGTTTCCCCTCAGTTGCCACTTCGGGAGAAAGGAATAAAATGTGAGACTTATTACAATTTTTTTCAATATGTGAAAGAGAAAACCAACCAGCTACAATTGTGATATTTAGTAATAGTTATTTACCCAAGTCTTATATTACATACTTAAAGCACAATTTTATGTAAATACTTCCACAAATTATATTCTTGAAATTATAACAAGTTTAGTAGACAATATACTTACCTAGTAAACTCTTTAACGTCGACATGGTTTAGATAAAATTCAACCAGACCTTTTATATCCAATGGTATGCAAAGTAAATAACTCTCAATGTTGATTTTTGACATTCTTATGTGATAACAGTAATTTTATAATAAATAAAAACATTGTAATGAATCACTTACTAATTTATTAGGTATAGCCCAGTGCCGAGGGTATCCCTAACAGGGTGTGACAAAATGGAAATTGTTTAGTTATAAAAGCTCAAGTCAACATACAGTATCTACCTAAATGGATATATATTAGTTAAAGGTAGATTGTCGACATTAGGTACCTAATAGCTAATAGGTTTGATAATATACGCTACAAAGTACAGACATAGGAGATGGTGTGACATGCTAATAATATACTGATTCTGATCGACATTATGATTCAAAACTAATTGACATTAATAAAAATAAAAGATAAAAGTTATAGGTACCTACCTCGGTTTCTATCAAGATTATTATAACAAAATTGCTATTCATGACAATTAGAGGCTAATACCTAAACAGCTTTCCTTCAAAACCCAAGAACATTATAGATTATGAAGATTCTGTAATTTAAAAATAACTAGATTGTTTAAAAATAACAATTTGTAAGTAGGTATTTATTTGTCCGATTATCTAGATATTCCTCCTTTTATTGGGTATTTTGCCTTACATTGGTAGGTACCTATTTTACCAAAGTACTTATCAAAAGAAAAATATATCCTGACGGAGCTCCTGAGAGTCCTGACTGATCCCTTCCGTGCAGTTTATTTTTGAAGTATTTTGGAACTACTCAAGGCAAAATGAGATGTGGCAAAATATCGAATAAAAGAAAAATAGGTATTTTCTATCTATTTTCAATTAGGAGCACACAGGGGAAGATATGAACACTGTTAATTGACAGGTACTAGATTAAGCAATAACATGTTTTCTAAATATTTACTTCTCGTTTATCTAGTGCGCAGCAGAGAAAAAACGATTTTGTTCCAAAGTTTTCAAGGAAAGAGGAAAAATTCTAGATAAATAAATAAATAATGGCACAATTGCCTAATCACAATCACGCAAGACAATTTTAGATGTCTAATCCGTTACTTTTAATTACAAAGTCAAGTGATTCAAAATCACAAATAACAAGAATTTAATATCTCTGGAACATAGCCTAAAACGAGGCCTAGAATAGTCAGTAAGTAAGCCGCAGTAAACCGTAAGTATCCGAAACGAATAGACGCCCATCGATGACAAAGCCGCGCCCTAAATTGTAAATTTCACTAGGTAGCGAAAATAAACACTAATCTCCAAATTTGACAAAATGTTGAAAAATTGGTAGATGTTTCATACATCATCAACATCCAAATATTAAGGTTGAATTTTGGAACCTACTCATCTAATTTAAACTGAATTATAGGTAAAATTATTATATTAAGTAGGTAGGTAGGTACCTACTAACTCACCTATATTACTTACTACATACTTACTCTAAATCTGTAGCTATTAGGTATACCTATCTACCACCTACCTATTTGAGGTCATTGATTGCGTTGCGTATTACAAAAAAAATTGTGAGGAGAAAAATTGTAAAAAAAATATGTCAGCTTGAACAGTGCTGTATGATTACTTACTGATTACTGATTAGCATGATTATAGCTGATTATTAATCGATAACATTTTCAAGTTTTGCATTATTGTACCTCAAAATTTTCAGTTTTGTTTTTGTGTTTCAGAGTGACTTTTAGAGAGTAGCGAAAACCTTTGAAGTGGTCAATTTTCGGTAGATCTATATAATACCTAGTAGCTACTTTGCTAAAGTATAGTTAAACTTCCGAGATGTTTTAGAAACTGGAATAATAAAAGACGGATAGACAACGGAGGAAACGACATATCAATATCAATACAATATCATGTTAACTGCTTATCAGACAGAAGTTTAAAGTTTGAATATGTAAATAAATGTAAGTTCTTTACTTTTATTTTTTTAAGCTACATCTAGCATGATTTTTTATATTTTTTGGTTTTCCCTTGAAAGGTGTAAAAATCATTAGAAGGGTTTACATTCAGCAAACCGATGTTTATTTGTCAAAGAGTTTATTTATATTTTTTTATGTAACAAAAACTTGCTAAAACGAATTTAACAGCAGATAGGGTACCTATGTAGGTAATCAAATATTTATTGGTAATTCTAAGGTTCAAAGATTTTGATTTTACATTTCAAAGTATTTATATGACAAATATGGCTTAGGTAAATTTTAAAGAATAGGTGCATAGGTGCCTAGGTGCAGCTGGCGCGAGTATCTTTGTGCTGTCTGTTTCTCTTCTCAGCTTCTCGTTTTTAGAAGGTATTTTAAACTTCAGGGGCACATTTTGTATTTTGTCCATATTTCTTGTAAAGCAGGTGGTCAACCATAAGAGAACAGCTGCTGTACCATTTCAAAATTTGATTCGTTGGGAACAGAGACAACACTATTAAAATCTAAAATATCCTTTTCGCATTTCCTATGCATAGCAGAACGTTCGCTCCTTATATAAAAATCGAATAAGAAACTTCCTCAGGTTCATGTGGCCTACGTTTCGCATATTAATAGTAATTACAGGAAGCTATACTCGCAATGATTTTTAATAAACAAACCTTAAATAAAACGTTTATGTTGTTTTTTTATGCTGCTGCATACCTATTGATCTCTTAGAATTAATCTCCCCACCTGAAACTTACTGAAAAAAGACCCCTTAAATACTCCTGCGAATCATTCATCCCTTTACCCAGCATTGAGCTGACAGATCCTGCGACAAACCGGCGTGGGTGGTAACCTCTTTTGCATCCCTAATTCTCATTAATAACATTTCCAAAATACATAAAGACTTACCACAAATACTAATTAGTGAATTAGTTTAAGTCTTTAGAAGCACTAAATCACCACAGTAACACAATAAATATCACTAACAGGAAATATCCGGGGAGATCACATTCACCCTCACACCACAAACCAGTGACTAACAATAATCAACAATATAAGGACAAACTCAACGCCTCAACCGAATCCGTCCGAATAGAGGGTCGATGAACCGAAAGGGTACGATCTAAGCCTGTTCTGTATATTCTGGAGCTGTAAGGAAAAATCAATTTTAGGGTGGGCTGGATCGGGAATCAAATTGAGATGACCTAAGTAACAACCGTGCTTTTTTTAGAAAAATTATATAATTATTATATGAGTATGAGATAATAAATACCTATATGAACCTAACAGAAATATATCTAATTACCTACCATGGATGCTAAAACAAATTATATTGTTGTATGATTAACTGATTATTTAAATGGTAAAAGTAACAGTTTAACCCAGGTCTAGATCTACGTAGGTTTTTACCTACTTTTATACAATAGCTAAGTAGGTATATAATATCCATCATTTTTTTAAAATGAAATACAGGATGAAATTTTATAAATCTAATTTGGTATTTTAAATATTTCTGGGTACCTACCTCCTAGCTACCATACCTTCTTAAGGCGCGCGCGCGCAAGTCCAATATATTAATTCAGGGGCGGCGCGCGGGGCATAGATAGAAACAATAACAAGTCCGTAGTTCTACGCCCGTCTAACCTGCCGGGTAAGCGATGGATATTCTGTGATTTCTGTGGTCGTGGTTCCTACTTGAACCGTAGCCCACGTTAACTCGTGGGCTACGCTTGAACTATAGATCAGAGACTATATAAAAGGAAAACTTGTACAAAAATGTTTATTTATTGTAAATTACACAAATATAAGTAAAGGTAATTATATATACAATCTGCTGCCATTTTGCCTTGGAGAAGTTGGATGGCTATAACAATAAGCTACAATCTTATTAAAAACCTACATGCCCTCAGCAGCCACCATGTTAGTTTAGACTCAAAGTGAGTGGCCCGAAACTGCTCAAGCATGAACATGAAGCTGATGAGTGAGAACCATAAAGAATGTTTCTTTATGGTGAGAACTTTTATTCAGAGATTCTGGCAGAAGTTGTTCTTTGCTTGCAAAAAATTGAGAATCCGGTCCTTTCTCTATGGTGGGGTAGGTATATAAAATGCGTGTTCTGACATTTCATCATCCTTCAAGCTTTAAGCCGAACCAATAATATTTTATCTATGAGCCGAACTCGTTGCATATATGCAGTCTCTTCTGCTAGGCAAATTTTGTGTAGATGATATTTTAAACGGCACTGCATGCATTCTCAGCATCCCAGCAGTTTGTAGTATATGTATGTATGTATATAAACTAAAAGTTTTTTGTTCTTGTCTTTTGAAGCGAGTTATTATGAACGCTATCGAATAATTTTCGTTCCGTTCTGTATTTACCGTAATTCTGTACGGTCTTTTAATGTGTATTCTGTAATATTACCGTTCTGTATTTTCTAACATGGTCAGAATTCGAATGTATATGGATTTTGGAAGTGCATTGTTAAACGGTAATAAATCCGTTACTGCAATTTGCCTATATAGGTATATTTTGGAGGTTTGGGTAATTTTCTCGACCAGGTGCTAGCTCATCTGTTGATTTGCCAGTTTGATACAGGCATACTGGTAGATATTAAGAGGGTGAATGCTTAACACACTCTTTTCCTAATATATGTAGCCGTCCGATAAATTTTGTTGACTTTTCAACAGAAATGATGTCTGGCTAATAGATTGAAGCGATATATGCCTCCCGCCTTGAAAGGTTCGGCACGCCACTGTTTCCGCAGTCACAGCCACAATATAATGCTAAAGACATTATACTGTGCCACAGCTATCTTTCTGAAAACTGGAAATTCTGTGTTATTTAGGTTTATTTTTTATTTTGTTTTCCACCTTCCAAAAATATACCGAGGTGGACTAGAAGATGGTCCACCTTACCTGTTTTTGTTTTTGAAGATATACCAATAAATTGGTCGCGATAGTATGACCCCATCTTTTGAAAATTAAATGAAGTGCTCTGCTCCGTATATGTTATTTACTTTTAATATATATATTTTAAGGCATTCTGTAATCTGTAACCGTTGAAAAATAGGCCAAGGCATGCTAAGGTTAGCGGAATTTAAACTTTAATTCTTTTAGAAAACTGTTTAATATGAATTTTAGCTTCCTTCAATTTCCACTAGATGACATCTTTTACGCGGTATATTTAAAATTATTCCGTAATATTTATTTATGTACCAAGGCAGATACAGGGATGATTATGCCCGTAGGCGACTTAGGGCAGTTTAGGGTTTAGGCACTCCTCTGTGCCATAACCGTTCCACAACTTTGTATATGCATACCTACCTATTTAGTTAAAGTATCTGAAAATTCTGCTGATCGTCACTCAATATTTTTGAGACATATTTCTATATCAGTTTTCTACCCAATAAATATATATTTTTTAATTTTAATCTAAGTACCTACCTCAGAATAGCTTTACACTATTATGATTTACTGTAATAACGTAATTACAAGAAAATAAATATTTTTGGCCCTTAACTTCATGTAACTGATTTTATAACTGATGACGTATATCGCTTGATGATATGGTATCTGCAGATTAAGTATTGTTTATATTTTTAAAACTATCTACAATTATTTACTTAGTTTTGAATTATTTTTTCCAGGATGATTAAATCATCCCTTTTATTTATACTAAATATTAGCATTATATATACTTGATATACTAAAAAAACACAACAGATGACGTATCAAATGTGCCATTAACCTGGTGTTCCTACTATGAGAAAGATATTACTTTACTACCGAAATCAATTTAACTAGATTTCAGGCAACCTGCCTGAAGCCATACAATCTGTATACAGGGTGTCCACCTAGTGCGCGTAAGTCCAATATCTGGGTTAATAAAAGAGATAACTTAATTTTTTTTTCTACAGGGTTGTCTAATATCCCGAGCTGCACAAAATGAAAATATATTTACATATTTAGGGTGTTCAGTTTTTCCTGGACAGGTACCAACTTCATTTTTTTAAATGGAAACCTATATTTTTTATGGCATTATCGAATTCTACGTAAAAAATTAGTGGGACTTTGTGCTTACCTAACACTGCTATTGAAATATTGATAGTTTTCGAGATATTTGACTTTTAATTTTTTTTTCTTATGTTTCGTCACTTCTAATAGTTGACATAATTATGGTTGTATGGCAGCTAGAAATTATTTTTTTTTCAGAAACTGTAGAGTGAAGATGGCTCTTTCGAAAAACGTATCAAAAGTTGACCTGCGATATACAGGGGGCAACAGAAATCGTGCCAAACCTGATGGTTTAAAATTTAAAAAATCTCGACTTTTTCAAATGGAACACCCTGTGTTTTATGATTTCATTAGATGCCTTTCTGTAGACTCTACAATTTTATAATAGCTTTCCCTATACCTAAGTTGCGTAGTTTTTGCAAAAAACCCACTTTTATGAAAAATACCCGATTTGCGCACGTTCCTTTCTCGGGAAAAACGCAGTGAGCGTCTGTCACGCAATAAAATTTGTGACAATCAGTTTACATGTCATTTCTTCTTTTACTGAATATTCACGTACCTACGAGTTTAGAGTATGTACTAAGCGTGCATACAATGAACTATTCAAAAGAAGAATTAGTGAAAATGGTTTATGCCTTAGGAGAAGCTCATGGAAATTGTTTGCTAGCAGCATGTATTTACAAAGCAAATAATCCAGATTTACAGAGATTTCCACGTGCTGACTGTTTTGAAAATGTGAAAGAAAGATTTGAAAGAACAGCAAATGCGAATTATGAGAAAACTACCAGGAGACATGACAGTAACAATGACGATATTCAGTTTAATGTTGTGGCGTCTGCTGTTGAAAATCCAAATATTAGTGTCAGGAAAATCAGTAATAATCTTGGAGTTTCCAAAAGCTTGACAAACAAGATACTGAAGAAGAATAATTTTCATCCGTATCATATTGAAAACCATCAAGCACTGTTACCTCAAGATCACCTAAACCGCCTGCAATTTTGCCACTGGGCATTGGATAAAATTCAGGAAAGTCCAAACTTTTTTATGAATGTCTTGTTTACTGACGAATCAACATTTTCAAACACATGCTTACCCAATCGTCGCAACTTTCATCACTACGCTGACAATAATCCAAGATTATTTGAGGGTACTAGATAATCAGCATCGTTTCAAAGTGAACGTGTGGGCTGGAATTTGTGGAGAACATATTGTTGGACCGTACTTTTTTGAAGGCAATTTAAATGCCAATGTGTATTTGCATTTTCTGCAAAACGAACTTCCCCTTCTACAGCTACAGAATATGCCCGCTGATTATTTGGTTCAACAATGGTTTCAGCATGATGGTGCCCCTCCACATTCCACTTTGGCGGTACTGTGATTATTTTATTGTTGTAGTACTTTTCCTATTATCTATTCATATTTCAGATTAGAGAACACCTAAACCACGTATATCCAAATAAGTGGTTAGGTCGTGGTGGTCCAGTTCCTTGGCCTGCACGTTCGCCTGATTTAAATATTCTGGACGTTTTCTTGTGGGGTTATATCAAGGAGCGAGTATACGAAGTACCACCAACGGATATGCAAGACTTGAAAGAAAAGATCCAAAATGAGTTTCCAACCATAACGCCCGAAATGTTAAGAAATGTTCACATTCATTTTCGTCGTAGATTAATGCTTTGTGTTGAAAACAACGGTGGACATTTTGAGCATTTACTTTAGGTTAGCTTGCTTGTATGAGTATTGCGTATTTTTTTTTTCAATACTCTATGTATATTCATCCATTTCACTAATAATTTTTCTAACTACGGTAACACCGTTTGGTTTTCAATATGATACGTATGAAACTTCTTCTTCAATATCTTATTTGTCGAGCTTTTGAAAACTCCAAGATTTCTACTGATTTTCTGATACTAATATTTTTGGATTTTCAACAGCAGAAACCACAACATTAAACTAAATATTATCGTTGTTACTCCCATGTCTCCTGGTAGTTTTCTCATAATTCCCATTTGCTGTTCTTTCAAATCTTTCTTTCACATTTTCAAAACAGTCAGCACGTGGGAATCTCTATAAATACGTGCTGCTAGCAAATAATTCCCATGAACTTCTTCTAAAGCATACGCCAGTTTTGCTAATTCTTAATTACATGTAGAGCTTTTATGATTTTTTACTTTTATTTACAAATAAATGGTAACTTTCCATAAAGACTTGTTTATTAAACTAAAATTATCTAAATTTTTCAGTTATTTTTATTTTAAGAAGTGTAAACTAATACATTTTATAAAAATAAATAGCCTTACAATATTTTTTCCGTCAAAGGAGTGCGCAAATCGGGTATTTTTCATAAAAGTGGGTTTTTTGCAAAAACTACGCAACTTAGGTATAGGGAAAGCTATTATAAAATTGTAGAGTCTACAGAAAGGCATCTAATGAAATCATAAAACACAGGGTGTTCCATTTGAAAAAGTCGAGATTTTTTAAATTTTAAACCATCAGGTTTGGCACGATTTCTGTTGCCCCCTGTATATCGCAGGTCAACTTTTGATACGTTTTTCGAAAGAGCCATCTTCACTCTACAGTTTCTGAAAAAAAATAATTTCTAGCTGTCATACAACCATAATTATGTCAACTATTAGAAGTGACGAAACATAAGAAAAAAAAATTAAAAGTCAAATAGGTATCTCGAAAACTATCAATATTTCAATAGCAGTGTTATGCACAAAGTCCCACTAATTTTTTACGTAGAATTCGATAATGCCATAAAAAATATAGGTTTCCATTTAAAAAAATGAAGTTAGTAACTCGGGATATTAGACAACCCTGTTGAAAAAAAAATTAAGTTATCTCTTTTATTAACCCAGATATAGGACTTACGCGCACTAGGTGGACACCCTGTATATTTCAGTAATAAGAAGTTTCTGTAGCCTACCTAATGATTATTACTGGTATAATCTATTTCAAATATTTTGCAGGGCCGTAGATAAAGGGGGGTTTAGGGGGTTTAAACCCCCCCAAGACAAAACCTACTCTACTATACTAATAATATACTCGCTAATAAAAACAAACAGCAAATTATGTGTTCGAAATCCCCCCTATCGCCAACGACTTGCTACCCCTGATATTTTGTTCTCATTGTTTAAGGCTCAAATAAATAATAAGACTCGCTGCGGCTGGAGATTCTTTATCATAACATAAGAGTGCTGTATTCTTGTGTACTTGCCTCAACGTGTAAAATATTTGAGTACTATTTTCTAATCTTTAGTATTCAATCCTAATAATCTTTTATCTAAATCTGAAAAATAACAATTATATGATACCACACATAGTTAACATTACGCACACTGGTTACTTAGACAAATCATACATGTGTTGCAAAAATAAATACTGTGTTTTATTAATTTTTATATATAAAAGTATAAATTAGTAATATATATATATAGTTTTGTATAAGTTATATAAGTTTAATAGCATAACAGAGAAATTCATCTTTGAAATTTAGGACAAATTTTAGTCATAATTAAATTCCATTTCCTTTTTCATATGGATAGCGAAAGAATTGGGCCCATCAACTAAATCTTCCCATAGTTTATAATATTGAACACTTGATATATTTTCGCTAGGAATATTCCGTTCTTTCAAAAATTGCTTCCATACCTAAAATGGGAATGAGTGGTAAGCGAGGTGGTAAGTAATTAGACCTTACACCATTAATTTTAGTGAGCGATAAAAAAACTATGTAAAGCAGGCTCTGGGTGTTTCCTCCAAAGCAAATCCTTGACTGAGGTCCAATTTGCAATAATGATGTTTTCTCAAAAGCTAATGTCATTTATTGTTATGTTGTGTTTTAGAAATAAACTGAACGAAATCGAAAATCAGTTTTGAGACATACTCATTGTGGATTGAAACACATTTTCGTACCTAAGTTGTTAAATTTTGTCAACCTATTTCATGAAAGGGGAAGTCTCGGAGGAAAATATTTGGGATATTTAGACTACTTATTAAAGTCTGGATTTTTTTCAGATACTTTTGTGAGATTTATAATCACTTTAGTTTTATTTTACCCGTTTTACTAAAAAATAAATAAATTTTTCATGTAGAAGCGAAACTGGTGTTGCTTCAAGTAAAAATTTGTTTGGCAGTTGTGATAGGATAATAAAGTTATAAGTGGAATTTTCCTTATCAGAACCTGCTTTGACATAATTTGGCTCGTTACTATAAATGTTAAAAGCAAATAACTGAACCAATACAATGCAATTTTTTTAGTAGTGTTAAAGAATTTGAAATTGGCAAAGAAAATTAAAAAAATTACTTTTTCATCAGGAACAGAAGCAATTGGTGGTTGATTTCCTATTTTTCCATCCAAGAATATTTGTAAAGTATATAACAAATAGTAGTAGGTATACATTTTATCACCCTCTATGGCCTACAAATAAAAACATTTAGTAAACCTTAATCATCTGGTTCTCAACCTGTAGATAGAAATTCTTCCCATGACTTAAATTTTGAAGATCCTCAGATATGAAGGTTTCAAGAATAGGTAATGCAAAAAAACATAGTGTTAAAAATAATTTACGTTTGTGTTATGCCAGTGTTTGTTTTTTCAATACTTTGGCAATAATCTGCTAGATCACAGTCCAGTTGGTGCAGAATTTGGGATATCGGGTTTTCGGGCATGTCCTCCATAAATAAAATAATGGCGCCCACATAGCACTTTAGGTTATAATATCAGAAACCACCATCAACTTGCTTATTTTAAATGGAAAATTCTATATATTATTGTAATTTTGGATTCTACGCAAAATTTTAGGTGGACATTCATCAAGTTTCAACAGTATAAGAAACAGTATAAATAGCTTAAAACCATGTCTGTATTTTACAGTAAGAAAGATAAACGACAATATTTATAGGAGGAGTAGCTAGACCCCCCTAACCTTCCCATCCATACTTTCAAGGTGGTTTAATTGCATACAGGGTGGTGAAAATTTAATGCCGAGTTAAGTTAACTTCAAACCATCAAGTTGGTTTTTTCAAATGGAACTTCCTGCATGTTTTTCCATAGTCCGGTGCACAATATTATTCTTTTTGCAAAGGATCATAGTTCCCTATACCTATCTCTTCTAATTTTTAAGTTATCTACTCTTATTTGTGTAATCACCTAAAATAATTTAATTTCTTGAGAGGATGCTGTGAAATTTTAGCCGAACTTCAAAACAAACAACTAATCTGTCACCAGTTATTTGTTGTCAGTCTAAGACCCATAGAAGCGGTTTAATTAAGTATTGTTTATATTTAAAAAATGGAAAATGAAGACACGTATTCAAATACTGACATTCTAAATTTATTATTTATTCATGGCAAATGTAACAAGATAATGAATTGAACTTGCAGAGTATTTAATCAGAGACCCTAATTTACCCATGACTAAAACCATGTATAACATGCGTACCTATGTTCAAAAAACCGAGAATCAATAAAATGGCCTGTTAAGTTACCGGATCTCAGTCCATTCGAGACTTTTTTGTGTGGGGTTATCTAAAAAACAAATTAATGCAAGATCATATAAAACTGCAGAGGAATCGTGTCGAGCAATTAAAGATGCAATAATTGGAATTACTCCAAACATGTTTCAATTTTTTCATTTTTGAACATATTATGCATATTAATACATGGTTGAAAAGCACTTTGTGTGGAGTTTTCAAAAATCCAATATGACGTCCATAAGAAAAACAAAAGTTGAGAAGCTAGCGCAAAATCTAGTGGGCCTTAATTTTTTAGAGGCCAATTTTGAAGTCCTTGCTGATTGCTATCCCCATCCTGAAAATTTTATGAATGTATCTTTTACAATAAACGAGCTATAGATGTTTGCAGAAAATGCAGTTTTTTGTTTTCACCCTGTATCTACTTAAGGGAAGGAAGAAAGAATTCTTGGAAATATAACGTTGAATTCTTTTTGGGCCTAAAATTGCTCAACTTTTTCCCAATTTAACCAACTCTGTATCTCTAACGGTTTACAAGATGCCCACGTACATCATTTTAAACTGGACACCCGGTATACAGAAAATATACAGAGCTAAGCATTTAATTTATGCTTCTTGAACCTTTGATTTTTGTTTTTTGACATAAATTAATACAATGAAACCAAATAAGAAACATTTTTTATCATAGTCTAAGTTATCCTGTAATATTAAAAAAAAAAAAATTGAAACGGTGGTACGTTTGTACGTACATACCTTGTCAGTACGAAATAGCACAAGTGTCTCCATCCAGCAGCAGAATCCCAAACTACAAAAAACCCAGCTAGGCTGCACTACTTACTATTTGTGAACAAGTAGACCTATTTATAAGACGGAATGTAATCAGGATGTAGCAAATTACACGGGAATCTGTCTGCAGTTTTGCATTCCTAAAATTTTTTACTCGTTTGTTCCAGTCTTTTTAGCCTGGGAGTTTGGGAGGTTAATAGTTTGCAGCATAGCTTTAGAAGGGGGTAAATCCACGGTGACTAACTTACTGTCCTATCAGAACACAATTTTAGATGGGTTCGAGAGAGTGTTTCAAGTACACTCACTTCTCGAAGGCGTTTGACAGAGTTGATATTGACATACTTATTGCCAAGGTGGGGGCTTACGGTTTTAATGAAAAACTATTGGGAATAGTTTTACAGTTTTTTATCAGGAAGATGCCAATAGGTTAAGATTGGTAACCATGTGTTTAGTACTGTTGATGTGTCCTCGGGTACAGTAGGGGAGTCATTGTGGTCCTCTCTTCTCCAACTTGTTTATAAATGATCTGGCACTTTGTATTAAACATTATTTCTTTTTGTTGTTTGCCGACGATCTAAAAGTTTTTAAGGTAATTGAAAATTTAGATCATTGTTTTGAGCTACAGGATGACATTGATAGTGTTGTTGAATGGTGTATTTCTAATGGTATGGATTTGAACCTGAATAAGTGCTCTATAAAATTTAATAGGTGCCTTAAGATGATAAATTATACCTATTCTATTAATTTGATGAATCTTGAAAATGTTACTCAAGTTAAAGACCTGGGTATTTTGTTTGAAGATAAACTTACCTTTTCACATCATGTTGTTAATGTGTCTCTTAAATCGCATACGATACTTGACTATATTCAGAAAGTCTCTAACAAACTTTCAATTAAATCATTTAAAACTTTATGCTGTGCTCTTGTGCATTCTAACTTGGAATATGCATCTATTGTATGGAACCCTTACTATTAGATCTATATTGATAGGTTGGAATCGGTCCAGCATACATTTTTGAGATGCTTAGCGTATAGGTTGAGCATTCATGCTGATAGTTATGATTATGACTATTCTGACATGTTCTAGATTACATATTATGAGTGTAGAAAATAGAAGAATTCAAATTGATTTGTTTTCTTTTTAAATTGTTAAAGCTCGTTCTATTGTTACACGTTCCAATGACTCCTTTCACGTTAGACATCACAATAGAAATTATGGGTTTCATTGTTCTTTAGCAAGATGGGTACGGAGCGCTAACAGGGAGGATCTTGATTATTTTGGAATATCTTTTTCTACTTTAAAGAAAGATATTACTCACTATTTCCTCAATGATTCTTGACGTAGGTGTTACTTTGCTTGTATTTTGTTGCTGTTTCTCACATACATTTGTGTTATATTTTAGTTATTATCTATATGTGTTGGGTTTTAGTTTGTAGTTTGTATGGGGTCTTCTGGTTGAATAAATAAATAAATAAATAAATGTATTATGTTTACTAAGGTATCGGATTATGGCCGGCAGCCGAGGACGGCTGTGTTGTCAGGTATACATCAAACTTTTATTTTTGCATGGCTTAACTGTCTGTTGCTCACGCAGACCAGCCACATACTACATACCAAACAAACATAAAATTAAGGA
The DNA here is from genome assembly GCA_963924545.1 of Pogonocherus hispidulus. Classification (NCBI taxonomy): domain Eukaryota; kingdom Metazoa; phylum Arthropoda; class Insecta; order Coleoptera; family Cerambycidae; genus Pogonocherus; species Pogonocherus hispidulus. The sequence goes on from OZ004696.1 coordinate 21,767,260, forward strand.
CACAAAATAAGAAACATTAGTCTTGTGGAAGTATTCACACAATATTTATTTATACATTTAATTTTAGCCTACAATAGTGGGCTTTGTCTACTTATACTTATAGATGTCTATATGAAGTATATAGGGTAGTAAAGTTGGTTGGTATTATAGACATTATATGTCTACGGTTGGTACCTTTAACGACACAGCACATAAATCTAAATTTATGATTTTTAAAATGCTACTCGCCTTGCACAACTCAGATTATTTATATAAATTATGAAGTTCATTATGTACTTACTTGAAATGATATTGTATTGTTACTGCAACATTTAACTGGAAAAACACTAGTTTTATAGTAATTTTCTCCAGGAAAAAACACATGATACCAATTATATGGATGAAACGTTGAAAATCCATATGAATCTCTTGTGTCTACTGGTGTAATATTTAAATGTGATAAATGTTTTCCTTAAAATGAGTTACAAGTTATTTGTGAATTAGCCTAATTGCAAGTACCTAAACCACTTTATACTTAACATATATAATGCAAAATCTCACCTAGATAAAAATCTTCCCTATTCCAATATGTATTTGTAGAACAGTCAGTATTTTTAAATTTATTTTGGAAAACCTGTATACTTCCCCTACTTAACACATAACCAGCTTCGCCTGAATTGTAAACTGTATTCCAAAATATTACGGCATGGCCCAAATAATACTTATCGGATGGATTTAAATTAGCTACAAAATATCTTAAATTTTCCATTATCACAAAAGTATTGTCATTGGTAACCACAAGCCAGTCATAGTCATCTTTAATATTCTTTAAAGTTGAACACAACAATACCCACGATGAATTTTCTTTACTTCGCTTTATTGGTACATTGTTTTTCTTGCCAAATACTTCTATAAATTTAACATTACTGCAACCTTTGCTCCAAGTATTTTTTAGTGCATTTACATTCTTCAACTTACGAACCAATATGACACATAGTACTTTAATTTTGGAATGTAAATACTGAGATTCTATAAGAAAATTGTGTTTTCGATATCTTAGTGTATCCCATGATATCAATTTTCTTTTTAAATTTTGCTGTTCAAACCATATGTTATAGGAGGGAATAAGTCTCTTGTCAGGTACCTGTATATTACTATTTGCATAATTTTTGTATTTAATAGCTAATAAAACACCTATTACAACACCAACAATAAAAGCAACAATTCTTAAATAAAAATGAACCATGTTAGTAATTCCTGCATGACTACGGTCTAAATGGAATTTTATTTTCCCTTTGAAAATGAGAAAGAGAAATTTAAATAAACAGAAAATAAGGTTAGAAAATAATACATACATAAATCATAAATCCCTTGTCTTGTATATATTTTGTGCCTAAAAGCATAAAATATCTAAATTTATTATCATAAAATATATAAAAGAATATGTTATTCGTGAATGATTCGATCTCGGGGATTCGATCACCTCAAATTATTTGAATGATAAAAAAATATCGTTTCATCGAAATCGATTGATCGCAAACGCAGACTTCAATCTGAACTGAATCCTCAATCCTAGAGATGAGCAATAAATCGCGAACTGTGAAATATTCCTGTGATGGGTTTTTAGCCACTAATTATATATTTAGCCAATGCTATAATATTGCTAATTATATAACTAGCATAGCCGGCTAAAAATATTATAATTAGCCATTAGCAAAATATACAGTTTCTTAATTTTTCGCACATCGGAATAACTTTTTCGCAATTAAGTATACTAGTAGGGTGACCAGTCGACGTCCTCTTTTAACCGGACAAGTCCTCTTTTTAAGGTTCAAATTTATGTCCGGTATATATATACACATTTTATGCTAAATGTCCTCTTTTTTATCAGACAAAAAAATACACTAAAAATCTGAAGTATTTCTAAACAATGCAAGTTACAATAAGCAACTAAATTGGAAATCATAAATTATTTGAAATTCATCATAGACCTCTAATTGTAACTCTTTCTCTCTCTGTTACAAAAGCCACCCTTATTTTACAAATTTAAGCCAACTATTACAAAATTACAAAGTAATTATTTGCTTTTATAAATAAAAACCAATAGTTTATAATGTTTTCACGAAATAATGATGTATTTTTTAGAAAATATTTCCCACAGCACCCTTGTCCTCTTTTGTTGTTTAAGGAATATGGTCACCCTAAGTACTAGGTATAATAAAATATCTATTTATTCTTACCTACTAAGTAGGTAAGCGTAATAGGTATTATTAAGTCATCATATTATAAGTCATCGATAATTAGAAATTAAAGAGATAGCCATTATTTTGTACATTATTTTATAATACCGCAATCCTCATCATTTAATTAAGTCTCCGAATTAAGTACATAAAAAATAAAAATAATCGTACAAATTAAAAAATAAAAATATAAAATAAACTAAATTAAATTAAAAAATAAATAAAAGTTTCAATATATCTCCCTATGAGGCCATATTTTTACCACTGGCACTATAATATTTAGCCTGCTAATTTTGAAAGGATTTTTAGCCGACGGATAATTATCCGGTTAATTATAAATGGATAATAATTATCCGGCACATCACTGAAATATTCACTTCGAATAAAAATTCGCAATCGCAATCTGCTATAAAATAAACTGGAAACTGCGAATAGCGATTAACAAAATCTACTCATTCATAAAGAGCAACGAAGGATTGGTAAAATAGTTAGAAACGGTAAAATAGAAGAAATGTTTAGTCTATTCTATAACTCTAATAATAAAAATGTAGGTATTCTATTTCGTTTTCTCTTCTGGTTATGATGTTAGGATTTTTGGGTAAAAATGAGGAATTTTGGCAATGTTAGTGATTAGCAGATTGGCTACACTGATTTAATCCGTGAATTATTATTATGAAGCATAGAAAATTAAATATTTATTATTTTCTATGGTATGAAACCAACTTAATCCAAGATCCCTAAATCTACGTTTTGATTGGGGCTGGTTTTAAAAATTTTGAATTTAAATCTCAGAATAATTTGATGGAATATGGAATCTATTACACCAGACTATTTAATATAAAATTGCAAAATGAGATGATTATCAATAGCATCTGATTTATAAAAATTTTATGTATGTAATGAACAAACAATTACGAATAGGTACGAACTCAAAGGCCAGGAAGACGAATTTTATTGTTAATTTATGATGGATATTAACTTAAGTTATAATTCAGATTCAACTTACTGTTCTCTGTACGAAAATATGAACGGTTCCGAAAAGAGAAAATATAGAACAAATAAATTGACTGACACTAAAGTTCTGGATAAAGTTCATAAAGAAGTAATTCATCATTTGGAAGGTAAACACTTATTAGGAAGAGTAGAAGTGGTACAATACATGAGACAAATTTCGAAGATGAAATTGAAAAATTGCAAGGATCAGTGTTTTGCTGAGAAGATTCAATTGTCACTTCTGAAGATATACAATTTAACCAAACAATTTGAAAGAAGTTTAAGCATTGGCAACATATCCCCACTGTTAGATCATATGGAAAGCTATTCTTGTACAGATTTTAAAATATTAAATGCTGGTGTTGATGATCCCAAACAAATTTTACTACAAAGTACCAGTGTTAATGATGAAAAATCTTCGTTTCCTTTAACAATGCTAACTAATGACAACTTTATATCTTCATTCCAAGATACATACACTTCTATTAATAAACCTTCACTTGAGCAAAAAAAAATATTAGAAAGTCAAATATTTCCAAAGGTAGAGGATAAAGTAGAACCAAACAGTTCAGACCTTTTTTCATTAGAAAATAGTGATATATATTTAAGAAGCTGTTCTTCGGTGAGCTCTAGAGAGGAAACTATAAGTGGAATATATTCACAGAACTGTACAGAAGGCTCAAATCTAGACAAAACCGTTCATTGTTCTAAGGATAATATAGTTCTTGCTGATTCTATAAAAGATCATGAAAACATATTAAACTATTTCAACGAGTCTGCTAATAATCATATTTCTAGTACTCATAGAGATAAGATTTTAAGCCAAGATGATGCCAAAGAACATACTGAGTGCTTTATAAATGAGTTAAATGAAATCAATTCAGAAGAATGTGATACTATGCTACAAATATCAAAGCTATGTGATGATTTGTCAATAAAACATACTTCTACACCCACGGAGTTATTTCATAATGCAAATTTTGTAAGTAAGAATAGTCTTCCTACAACTGTGACAAATTTTAATTTGAAAATAGTTACGGATTTAGGTAATTTATTTAATGAGTCCTATAATACAAAAATTTACAACTTATGTTATGGCACAGAGAATAACTTCAGTAAAAAGAAAAGTTGGCCAGAAATTGAATGTGACTTTACGAGTGGAGAACGTTTAGTGAGAAATGTCCGTCATACTTTAAATGAGTTATTTGAAAAACTGCACATAGAAGAATTTGGCACAAATCAAATAAAATGTATGAAAATATTGGCAAATAAGGATATTCATAATTTTAAGGAAGAAGATAATATAAAATTACGCGTAGAAGACCTTATGAATACAAATAAAGTTAGGCTAGAACAAATATCTGAAGAGTTTCAGATATATTTAAATGCGAGACAGGAGCCTATCGAGGAAGATGATGATTTTCAAATTTTGAATTGGAGAAGTTTTTTAGATTAAATCATTTTCATTATTTATAAGAATTATACTTTTTTGAATGTTGAAAAATAAGAATAAAGTTATTATGATTTTTCGATCCCATATATAATTAATAAATAGTTCACTTGGTAATATATAATAATTTTTTGTGAAACCAGATATTTGACTATGAGCCTTAAGACCTGGACAATTTGAAACTTAATTTTGGTATCTGAAATTCACTCATCAGGGTGTATAGGTATATAATAAAACAAGGCATTGAAAATAATAAAATTGATAGCTATATCTGCAGTATGAGTGGAAGTGATTATTTTTCTGGGATATATCTTTTCAATAAATTGTCAAACATATTTTCAAGTTCAAAACCAATTATTGCTTTCTGAGATAATTTTCGTGGAACATGATTGTAATAATGTTGACAGTATTTGTTTGTCGCATTGTTTAATTAGTCTTATTTATTTGGACATTATACCACCACTGAAGAATACAAAAAATTAATAATCAACCTCTGCGCTAACGGAACAGTCAAAGGTTTTTTTTTGAAAAATAGGTTGGCATAATCAAGAAACATATATGTTATATATTGTTAGTCTGCTTTTTAATCTGAAGTTTTTTAAATACCTAATTCATTTTTTACATGCGTACATCAGGATTTATTTTAGGATGACAAGCGTACAAATAATTATGAGTTATAATACAAAATGAATTAGGTATTTAAAAAACTCTTGCCATATTTTACTGAAATACATATTATTTCACTATTCCTTAAAAAGGGCTATTAAATTGACTTGGATAATTATTGTTTCATTATATAAGGTAATAATTCGAGACTCTAAAATTCGCTTGAGTTTGGGCCTCACCAAATGAGGAGCCCGATAAAACTATTAAGTTTTAAAAATAGTCATTTGACAAAAATTGTTAAGAGTTGAACAAACTATCGGATAAACCTTGTTACAAAGTTCCTGTCAAGGAAAAATTTCTTTCGACTTCAGCGCCATCTCCAATTTGCTCTGAAAAAAATCGAGTTGCACTTCGTGACGAAGCCATATCTGCTAGCTCTATCATCTGTTTTTTCAAAATCAAAATATATATTTCCGTTGTCGAGATACGAGGCTGAGGACTTTTATGTGGAACACCCGGTATACGGATTCCCAAATAAAATTATATTCAATTTGGAAAGAATGACATAAGATATATTAGTATATGATAGTTAAATTAAGATACATAACATAATACTGGAAAAATACTTCCAATTCGTTATTTAGTGGGGGAACGTAGCTGAGAGGTACACCCACAGACCCTCTGTGGCCATATCTTTGACCGCTGTCATCCATCTCTGCTCACTGTATTATCCGTATTGTATTGAGACAGAGAAGTGAAGTAGAGGAAAGTGAATATTGTGTTTGATAAAAAATGGTCTCCCACCGTGGATATTACTAACTCGGCCCACCCATGGACCATTCTTTTTCTCTGTTTAATACACAATTTACTTACTATCGGCCTGTCCTTCTTTCTAATTCTATATTTTTTATTTATTTTAAAATAACCAAAAATGTTTGTTATTATATACCTACTTTGTATAGTGAAATATTACACACACTGGACATAAAAATAAGATGAATAATTAAATAGTAGGTACTATGTGTTTTATGGTATATTTTTAAAATATAAATATAATTATATAATATAAATTATATATATAAATATAAAAAAAAATACACGACGCACATTTTAAAAATATGTATAGTCATATACCGTGCTCTATAAACCGGGGGCATATTAAATTTATGTTTGATATTTGACATTTTTTTAAATGGAATGACATTTTTAATTTCACATTTGAATTTGGACCATTTTTCCGAATTCGCCAATATAGGGTAGTTCAGAAGATATGAACATTTTTGTATCTTAATCTCAATGAATTGAGCACCCTGTATCTTCTTTAAGAAAATAAATACTAGAATAATGTTTGTCTTCATTAATTATGCTATATAATCTAGTTTTAAGTTCTACAGAATTTCCTTCAAAATACTTTACTTGTATACAGTGCGAACCAAAACTCGCAACTGCAATTTTTTTAATATTTATAAATGAAACACCTTATATTTTATATAATTTTCATTAAGGTCTCTATACCTAATTCCAACAGTTTTTGGGCTATTTGAGGTTTTATAGTCTAAATTCTCATTTTTTTTTAGAAGTAGGGGATGGACTAACTGTTTAGTCAGTATACCTAACTATCTAATGTCAGTACCAATAATTGAACTACATAAGAAAACAGTTCAAATAAATCACATTTTCAAATCTTTTCACAATTTTTTTTTACTGATTTTTAAAAAATTTCCTAATGAACCGCAAATTTCGCTAATATGCTGCTCACATTTGTCGATAGCTAATTTTTTCGTCAGTTTTAAATTTTTAAGAGACTGCATCTCGGAAACGCCTTCGCTGATTTTAGTAAAAAAGAAAAAATGTAAAAGCTCGCCTGTTGTAGAATCAGGAACGTGGAGCGATCTTCAATAAAAAATATTTTTTTAGTATTATACTTGGTGCAGAAGAATGCAATATAAAATTAATGAATTAATTACCTCAAGTACCTCAAAAACCGTTGCAATTAGGTATAGGGGATGCTTCATAGAATACATGTAAATAGTAGGTACTATGTATTTTACCATTATATTTTCTAAATAAATGGTGATTGCAGTTTTGACTTATAACCACTCATTTTCAAACATTGATTCAACATATAGTTGGGCCGCTGAATCTTTTCACACAAGTGACCAATGTGTGATATTATTTATCAACGACAAAGTACATGGTTAATTGTAAGTACCATCCGCTGTTAAAAAAGAACAGATTATACAGTTCATGTGTTATGTACTGACATTAGTGATATTAGGTTTTTAATATTAATTCATACAAATAAATACTGTTTGAAAATTATTTTGTAAGATGAAACTGCTGTCATAATTTAGTAATTATACAGCTTCCTCAATCAACTTTTTAAAAATATGATCATACAAAACAATCATGCATTATATATGGATGCTCAAATAAAAAAATGGTCAATTTGAAGACAAGGAAGGGTCGATAGTAAGTAAAGACTAAAGGGTGCATTAAACAGAAAAAAAACGGTGCATAAGTGGGCCGATGTATCCATGGGTGTGATGTGACACGGGCGATACACAACAGAGATGTGGCCAAAGAAGTGTCCGTGGGTGTTCCCCCACTAAATAACAAATTAGAAGTATTTTTCCAGTATTATGTTATTTATCTTTATTTGACCATCATGTAGGTACTAATATTTCTTGTGTTTGATAGTAAATTGAACAAATATTTATTTGGGGGCCTATATATAGGAAACATATTTTTTTTTACAATTTTCTCACCAGCTGCAAGCTGCAATAATTGTATATGTATATATGTAATAGCAGTGGCGGTTTTACCATAAAAGAGCTGCGGAGCTGCAGAATACATAAAATCTTATGTATTTAAGCTTTTAAGCATATTAAATATCAACAAAATACAAATTATTTAAAATTTAAAGAATCCAAATGTTCTCGTGCTAAAATAAGTAAATCTATATAGCTTATATACCTATTATTATTTATCACGACGCGAGCTAGCAACCGCAACCTGATATACAAAATGTGTGCACAGCGAACAATTAGATGCGTCCTTTGTTTTTATTGGCCACGTGACCCAGTACACGAACATATGGGATTATGTGGCTGCAACAACAACAGCCACAGCAGTAAATTTAGTAATATTTCATAATAGGACGTGGCACGTGGTCGTTTATTTCAGTGAGCTGCACGGGTAAATATTTTCGTTTAGGCGTCCACGGATATTATACCTAGTTACGAAAATGAATAGCGTTTCGTTTTTACAAAAAACTTTATTTGGTTCTCTGCCTTATGAGGATAAACTGAAAATAAAAGAATTAGGTAGGCCAACACCACAATTACATATTGAAGTTAGTGGAACAATCCGAAGTAAAAGTTACAAAAGACAATTTAACAATAATGCATACACAAAAACAGAGTGGATGTGCGGGTGTGATATAAAAAATGCACTCCTTTGTTTTCCGTGCTTACTTTTCTGTGGGGATAAAGCATGGACAATATACGGGGTGACAGATTTCAGTCATTTAAGTCAGAGCATCAAGAGACATGAAATAACAAAAAATCATTTGTCAAATGAGGTTAACTTGGCCCTATTAGGTAAAATAAACATAAGAAGTCAGTTAGATTAGAACTATATAGGATTGCCACATGGGCATGGCCGGGATTTTCTGTGATTGTTGTACCGGGAATTAGCTGTACGGTCCCCATTGAAATACCCGGTTGAAGTTCAGAAATGCCAAGAAAACGCGTGACCTTGAAAATTTAAAAAATTTTACGGCTTCGGCCAGACTTAATATACCGAAATTGAATTCGACCAATGGGACAACCCTAAGCAGAACACATTCAATTAATGTTTACGCCCCGCCACTGTGTAATAGGTATAAAATTTTAAAAGCTTGAAGTGGTAATCATACTGCATGGTTAATTTCAAAAACTTTTTGAATATATGAGTTTAGAATTATATATTTTTAAATATTTGCCTAAAAATGCTTTTAAGCATTTTAAAATCTATTTCAATAAAAAAAAAGATGCACAAAAAGGAAAGAAAAGTATTTATTAACAATTATTTATTAGGCCCAATAAAATTTTATAAATCAATGAAGTAAGTAAATTTTATAAAAGTGCATTACAAGTACATTTATTTTTATATATACTATGTGCAAAAACATTTATAAAATGGAATTATTCGAGGTATCTATAACTTTGGAGCAATTATGTCTAAATAACTAGGATATGTAGAATTCTTGGAACAGATTTAATTTGGATTATTAGTAGCTGCGTGTAAGATAAAGTACCAGAACGTAATCAAATATAATTTCATAAAAATAGATTATTTGATCATTTTTCTGTATGTGTCATTCAAATCAGTGTATGATTTGAATATTTGAATATTTCTGTACAGTCGGCTGTCAAATTTATTGTTTCTATAATTGACAGTTGACTATTATTTCATAACGTCCTATTTTCTTCAGAATAATTCTTCAATTCAAAATAATACCTACTTAGTTTGTGATTAAGTTTAAAAAGACCAGGGTGTTTGGGTGGTTTGGTTATATTTAAATGTTCATTATCTGCCCACTTATATTGTCTTTTGTCAGACAGCCTCTTTAATAGATACATCTCAATTAAAAAAAAATAGAAATGATAGGAAGACGAAGGTTACCATTAGTCGTTTACAAGAAAACAGTCAATTTTAATTTTACATAACAAATATGAGCAGTATATATTAGCCAATATATATTGATCCAGTTATTAGTTTACCCTAATTTGCTTAGTTTTTAATACAATTTATAATTTAAAATAATAATCTTAATAATGAATATGAAATCTCCCAATCTGAGAATATTATAATGTGAACTATATTTTAAAAATCTATTAGATGCTATATTCATGATGCTAGATGACAATAATATCCATATAAATTTCATCAATATAGTATTATTGAAAGAAGTTAGAACCGTTACCGTTGGTATGAAGATAACACTGACGTAGTTTTCCACATAACACCAAAACACTATACTGCACTCAGAGTATAGAATGCAGTATAGTCTTTTGGTGTTATGTGGAAAACTACGTCAGTGTTAAAATATAATATTAGTTGGGCCCAATATTTAATAAACTATCAATTATATAATTCGCAAACAGAAATTTCAGGTAACTTATCTCTTGTAGTTATTAGTTTATATATAATGTTCTACAATACCATATGTTAGCCAAATATTGTTAGAATATATTAAAGTTATACATCAACTCTGGTTTCTTAATTAGGATGACATTTCTTCTTGCATGTTATGGTTGAGAACAAATGCTCAAATTCAATACAGACCTATAGTTTGGCAGATAATAATAATTCCATCAGGTATCTGAATTGGACAATAGCATATGAATTATGGTCTCATCTTTATTATATTATTAGAGATAAGTAACTAATCCGAATATGATTCTGAAAGTCAGAATTCATTGTAACATGTTACAATGTAACATTCATTGTCACATTGTAACATGACATAAAAATTTAATATTACATTAAAAAAATTGAAATAACTTTGTTTATTTAACGTTATATATAAAATATGTAAGGCATAGCACTGGTAAAATCTTATTTTCAAAAATTATAATAAATATATCAACCAAAGGAAAATATTTTTACTTTTTCAAGCATTGGAGTTAAGGTATTAAATAATTTTGAATATAACATAGCTATTAAGGATTAACATTGGCAAACACTTAATTTAATGCACCCTGTATGTTTAGTTAAGTTATTTGGACATAACTGATCTAATTGACTATAATATAATGACAAATATCACATCGAAAACATGCGTCCCATTTATTTAAATATTTTAAAAACTGAATTTTCCTCTCACTTTAAAAAATCCAAGTGAGTTTCTGTTATGTATAATAGATCCCAATCCAACGTAATTCTCTAATAAAATATTATGGTGTAAAATTATACTGTTTTCCTTAATTTTGTTGATAGTTGTACATAATTGTTCGATGAATAATTCTAGATTGTATAAATTACGTAATTTTTCATCACTGCAATCTAAAAATTAAAAAAATTAGCTCCAATTAGCAAAAATAGCTCCACATAAGTAATAAGTAATTAATAACACAAAATCATTCAATTTAGATACATTTACACATTGCACAATTAGAACATAAATTAGGAAATAACTAATCTAATTAATAATTACAATTCTTAAGAAGTCTTTATCTGAAATTAACTAGTCACACACCTTGAAATCGAATTAATTCGAATTTTTGACTTGTAAAATATAACAATAGCATGGAATATGCGAACAATAAATAAATATATGAACATTAGTTTCGTTTACAAACGCTGAGATTTTCAACTGTTCGACCCATGAAAACTTATGTTATATATGCCAGTGTTATTAAAATACTGACATATATAAGAACCATTTTATGTAGAATCTATATTACCTAAAACATAAGCTTATTTACCTTTATGGAAGTATAGAGGATGGAAGGTAAAGGTCCAAAAAGGAACATCATCATTAAAGGGGTTCCATTTAGAGGCCAAATTATCAGGTTTATCCTGCTTGAGCAATAGTCGAATACCTTTCATGTTGCGATCCCTAAAATAATAAGTATTAAGTGGTATGAGAATAGTAATATTTTTATTTAAAAAATAGCTAATAACTACATTAATTTTACAAGAATTACATGAGATAAGCTACATTTACTTTAGCTAAAAATATGTACAAAGCTATATATTGCCTTAATTAAAAAAATCTAACCGTTTAAAGCATTTTTTTGCTATCTACATTTGAAATATCACCATCTACATAAAGTAATATCGCCATTAAGTATTTCACACACATATCAGTTGCAATGTGTGCATTTTCTTATTGTTTTAAACTCGAATCGCTTGGCAAATTATATCACTAAGAATTGTACTGTGACCCTGTTTAAAAATGGATAATTGTAAAATGAAATAATAACATTTTATCAGATCCAGAGCAATATAGGGTGGAACAGAAAAGTGATTCAGCCCTTATCTTCTTATATTCCCAGGGACATGAAATAGACTCAAATTCTTTGAAATTGACTGAAAGTGATTTTATTTTTGAAAATTAAATATATTCCACTTGCTGCTTTGTAGATTAACCTGTAGATTTGTAAATATGTATTTGTGATACAAGGCGTAGGTACTGTTTACTTTTCAAAAGTCAAGGTCATTTTATATGCAGTTTTTAGTTCCATAGACACCTTAAATATCGGATTGGGAGACATGTTCCACCTGGTATCTACAGGGTGGTCCATATTTTATTTCCCACTAATGTTACACATTTTTGAGATACTGTTGAACATAATTTTCTTTTAATGGGATACAGATTCATCGATTTCAATAGAACATCATCTTATGAATTTGCTGATATGAGTTTTGAAATGTTTATCTCTAATAATAAGAGGGGATATGACAGGTACAGTAAGCCATAAGAGTAATGTATTAAACCAGGGTCACAAACGGCAACTTAGACAGGAGTAAGGGTGGGCAATAAGAGAGTTGGAACTATCAATTATCGATAATATCAATATATTGATAATTATTGATATTATTGTTAATTTTTCCATGTTGATAATTATCGAATTTATCATAAATTTTTATCTCTTGATATTATCGATAAATTGTCCCAGTCCTACTATAAACCTAGACACTAAAGTGGAACTCTCATCAAGAGTGTGGAGCTGACTGGCCGCGGCTCGTAAAACCAAGGAAATAAACTTCACATGTAATAAAAAGGTGCACATGAAGTTTTGTTTTCTTTTAATAGATAAATCATCAAATTATTAAAAATTTCATTGACTGAAGACATAACATAATGGATCACTTCACTGCTTATAATAAATAATTTTTTTCCTAATTTGTTGCAGCCCAATGGGCGGCTGCCAAATTTTAAATTTAAAACTTTATTTTCCATCAAGTTTTGTCTTTTTTAGGAGTATTTAACAAAAATACGGGTAAATAAATAAAATCGTTTTCTTAATTTTTAACGAAAAAGTTTATTTATTTTTCGGCAAATAGATATATAGGTATTACAAAAAGTAGTATAGAGATACATATAATCTTGATAAATACGGGGAAAATCTGTCCAAATGACTTTTCTGCAGTGGCCCAAACCTACAGTAAAAGTCCTAAATCTTATGCAGATGCCCATATCTGGCAACCCTGTACATATATCATTTATCCGGTGAAATACATATTGCATAGAAGCAAAAGAGAGCACTCACTACAAAGGTAAGACAAAAATAGTTGGGAGAGAGACAAAGTCTTCAAAAAATTTATTGAAAATTGTTCGATTAGAAGGATGAGTATTTTTTATTTATTTGTAATTTCGGTAAAAATAAACCACAAAAAATATATCAATATGCATTAAAGGAATAAAAAAACCACAAAAAATATATCAATATGCATTAAGGAAAAAAAACCAGTTTATCGATAATAATGATACGATAATTATCATACCAATATTATCTATAATATTGATATTATTGATAATATCAATCGATATATCGATCAATTGTCTCACTCCTACCCAGGAGCTAGGAATCTCTCGCTCGGAAGTTAGTTTTAATGGTACACTTTTTTAAAAGTATCTGACTAACTACTAAGAATAGGAACAGTAAGCCTTATATCGACTAACCCATGAGAGAATGCTCTATGCAAATCTGTAAAATATACAATGTGTTCCATTAAAGAAATATAAACTTGTTAATATTTCGAAAATGCAATTTTGTTGAAAAATTACCAAAAAATAACCTAACTTATTTAACAAACCACTAGAATCCATGAGTTTTTCGACATACCATGATTGTATGATATGATAAAATGGAAAATGGACCGCTCTGTATATTTTTATACAGTCAAAGAAACTAAGAACATAATACATATAAGGAAATTATGAACTATTATTTTCAATTTTCATAACAAGAATAATCACCACAGTTTCGAAATTTACTACTTATCCATTTATTATATAAATTTTATAATATCAGCGACATATACAACTGTATATGACCCTGAGAAAATAGAAAAAAGCATATAAAAGCACTTTAAGATGAATTTCACATTTGAGTTTGTTGTTTGTTTTTCCAAACTAATGCAATTCAGTCTCAGTTTTGATTTAGTCGTGTCCACTGATGAAGCTAAATTAAATACATGTTCAGTAAATTACTTTCCAACTACTGAGTTTTATTCTAGTGCTAAAAATAAAACATTGGATAAAATAAATAACAAGCAGATTAACAACCTGCAGCAATAATAAAAAGAAATACCTAGGTTGGTTCAAATTTTCAAGTTGTTGTTGACTTTCACTTTTGGACCATCTTTTAAACAAACAAGTTTCCAAAATATGTGACAGACCATCAGCAAACCCATTTATTTTTCTATGCAACAGATATAAATGTTTTAATTTTTAACAATTAACATTATTAGTTTCTTATTTACAACATTTAAATGTACTGAAATTTGCTATAACAGAATGGAAAACTTGGTTAATCCAAAATTAATAGAAAAAGTTATATACTTGTGTTGGTAATGTATATACACTTTGTGCGCGTATTTGATATATGTTAAGTAGTAATGTAAAACTGAAAAAATAGTGAACATATCAAAGTATGAACATTTAGATAAATAAATGAAGTATAAAACTAACAAAACCATGTTGACAATTATAACATCGGAACACAAATCATAGATAACTTCTGGTCCGGCATGTATCCAATTAGGTCAAAATTTGTGGAAATTTGTATATTCCATTTCATTCGCCGCAACCTAGATAATACAGACTATAAAATTGAAGCAGGTACTATTGTTGACACGTTATATAAGATTCATAAGTAACAATAATCTGTATAAATTTACTTTAGATAACTGATAGAGAGTGGGACAAAATACAGAAATACTGTTATATCTGTCAGTAAAATAATTTTAAAACTACATCTTTAAATGAAACATTTAATGTTTTCCTTAGGAAAAAACTAAAGATATCTAACTAGAAATTTACTTTATGAATTAATGTTTTAAAATGGTGTTCATATAGATTTTATGCTAATGTTATGATCCATCACCCATCCAATTTTTTATTAGGCAGACATTTTTTGAAGAGAGTTCAAAAACGATATCAATTTTTTCAATCCTAGCAGGCTTTTTGAAGGTTTATCTGATAATTAAAATGTATAATATAAATCGGGTATTTTACTTAAATAAGGAAAGTGGTATTAACATCGGTTGGGAGTCAATAAGTAAAATTCCAACCATCAATCCCCCTCATAACCTCTACCTTAAGAGTTTCCCGGATCATTAATTTAGCGACAGAAACTGTTTATTCAAATTTTGATTTAATAATGAAGTAGGGTATAACAAGTCCCATTAATAATTTAATATTTTTTAGAATTCCGCACATAACCTATTTGTACATATGTATTATGAACAGATCACTGAATACAATGAATACTTACGGTATTAAAGATCCACTTGGATAAACCAAATTACCAATTATAATTCCTTCAATATCATTGAGTGAAGTTTTTTTATAATCCAGTCTCTTTAATGCGATAAAATCATATTTTACTAGAACTAGACTTTTAGCAGTGACCAAAACCAGCCTCTCTTTATCAGTGTCCCAATGATTAATTCTACAATAGAAAGAAGAAGGTAATGTACCAGCAATAACGGCGTTTGATTAAACAGTTACAGTTTACGCTGTATTACCACAACTACTGTAGTTGTGCTCAGAAATCGGAAATTATTGTAATTGGTATTGTAACTAATTCTGGAATGAACGACCATTCAGCAAATGTAAAGTAGAGTAAAAGTTATACGCCTCCATTATTACTGTACGCTAAAGTTATAAATAATATTGAGTTAAGATCTTATGTTATTGGTTCATTTGTTCATTGCAACTTAAAATCAAAATTATCGAAGTACTAAAAATTTTCAATAGGTATTTTAATTTTGAAAAATTAAGTAATACCTGTAAGCAGAAACATGCCTGTTGAACATTGAGTAAAAGTCACGGTAAAATCAAAAACAAGAAAAATAATATCTAAAATAAAGTTATAACATTTTAGATTAAAAAATACTCACTGAGTGAGCAAAAATGAAGCATATAACGGTCCCTCAATTTCCGGGTCCAAAAAGTGATTGATGCATTCTCTAACAGCTCTTTCCACAACTCCATCACGAAATGTAAAGAAGTTGTTAGGATCTTCACCAAGATGAATTAATGACTGCAGAGTTTTGTCATTATTAGTGGCAGGAGTAACTTCTTTATTTTTTGAACTCCATATAGTTTCTGTAACTGCAAATAGAAGTTAGTATATAGATACGTAAGTAATTAATTTAACTAAATTTATAGTTGTCAGGAAAATACCAAGTCTTTTCACTTTGAGGCTGTAAACCCATCGAAAAAACCGGGTTTAAACCCAAACCTGGTATGAGCTGTTTTGCTTAATAATGGATTAATTATGATGAGATATTTTATCCTTAATACTAAACAGTTTTTCTTAAAAATATACCAATATAAAAATGAAAATTAAATAAAATAACGAATTCATGCATTTACTTATAAGTTATACTCAAAAACGTATTCTCTATATCTACTAAGTAATTATAAATTAATTACAAAAAGCAATATATATTTTTTTATTTTATTCTATTATTTATAGAAAGTGTTTCCAATAGATTTAACAATAAACGAATATTAAAATTTATATTTCTAGTAGTACGCACTAAGGGCCGATTTCATAATCAGTTTTAAAGGAGTTTTAGTTAATGTTACTTTTTAATACCCTGGATAGGTACAATTGTCACAATACTAATATTCAATGTATTTAAAGGCAACTTTAGTTAAAGGTCCTTTAAATCTAATTATAAAACTGGCCCTAACTTGATTGAATCACATTAAATGTATAGATACATAAATGTATATCTTTTCAAATAATTATTTACTTTATTAGTTTTTGTTTGGTGCTTGGTCTTAATGCCTACGTTGAAAATAGTTTCAAATTAAGTATATCTTCGTTTCATTAATAATGTTAATTAAAATTAAAAGTATTGAAAACGTTTCAGACAATTTTAATTGAATTTAAATATAATGGCACAAAATTTGTATTGTTGAAAGGAGCAGGTTTAAACTCTCCAATGGTTAAAACAAATTTTTACTCTTGGCACAACTCCTAGATATACTTATAGGTACCTAAACTTAAAAACTAATATTGCATTTAAACACCATTTAAAAGGTTATTATAAAATAGTAAGGAACTGTATTTAAATTATGCATTTTTATACATACACAATGTACATAAAGATGGACAAATTATAAACCCAGTATGCATCGACATTATAACTTTTTTTATTCAACATTTTCAATGCGTACTAGAGACCTATTTATTGGCAACTCAATAATATACCCATGATTATTATCTATTTACTTTTCATAAGTAGGGGCCCAAAGCAAATACGAATACATACTTTTATTTGGTATTGATGATAAAGGTGCAATAAAAGCATTTCTCCACTGACAATTTCTATTGTTATTACTGAGTTCTGCTGAATCCTTATCAGTCTTATCCTTATCAGTTGTAGTCAATATGTTTTGTGATGTGGCTTTCGAAGTTTCAGTCAATTTATTTTCTGAACCAATTCTCAATGTACCGCCCCGGAACTCTTCAGGTAAATCCTCTTCCAAAGTCATTTCAATCATATTTGTTATACAAATAAGAAAATATATTCTTTAATTATTCTTTTAATCCTACAAACCCGGAAACTCTTGATTGTTTTCGGTTTTTATAATTTGTGTACCTGCCCTTGTAATGATTTGTTATTTACACACAAACAACTGACAAATGTCAGGGAAAGGTATAGAAATCAGCTGATTTGATTTCACAAATACTTGTATAGGCAACTTACAATACAATTCCTTATTTTCGATAATAAAATATAAGCCTATTTCGTATACAAATAAACTTGTTTATTTTTTATTTGTCTGAGGTAGTAGCATTAGTTTATTGTATTTGATAGTAGGTTATAGCCACAAGGATGTTTTATTTAAATATAAAATCCTTGGGTTACCTACAGCACGTGTTATGGAAGCATTTCTTGGTGACTGCCTATTATGGTCTGGGCTCTGGGCACAGCAATCCCCCAGTTCACAGCCCCAGTTTATGATCTGGGCAAAGATAATAAACTAATATTCTTTGGTCTGGGGCACAGGGCACAGTATATCAAATAATCAGTAAGGATAAGTAAATTCCAATTTCCCGCCGTCATCTAGATTTTTAGTGCACGTGACCATCCAGCTCCACGATGCTAGCGACCAGCGTCGCCAACAATGCCGACCCTTCGCAGCTGCCTAAATTCTAACAATGCTTAAATTCGCAACTGATTTCCCCACCAAAAAAAAAAAAAAATAATAAAGTTACGTTATTATTACCACACCCACGAAAAATTCCCTCAATATTCCCCACAATATTTTGCAGACAAAAACTCATTACGAAATAAAAAGGCAATATTCTTGAAACTGGTTAACTTATTTCAGCTCTATATGCAGGGTGCTTCAAATTCGATGCAATACATGGGGATCTCGGAAACGATAAGAGATGCGAAGTCGGTTAAATGGAGGCAAAGTTGTGTATTCAGGGGGCAACATAATGGTGAAAATAGGGTGACCAGATTCCTTGAACAACAAAAGAGGACAAAGATGCTGCGGGAAATATTTTATAAAAAATACAATCATTATTTCGTCAAAACTATTGGTCTTTATTTATAAAAACAAACAATTACTTTGTAATTTTGTAATATTCGGCTTAAATTTGTAAAAGGAGGGCGGCTTTTGTAGGATTCGTCAACCATGTTTGTTCCCATCGTCGTCTTTATTCGATTTAAGTTAACAGAGAGAGAAAGAGTTACAATTAGAGGTCTAGGATGAATTTCAAACAATTTATGATTCCCAATTCAGTTGCTTATTGTACTTGCATTGTTTAGAAATAGGTACTTCAGATTTTTAGTGTATTTTTTTGTGTGACAAAAAAGAGGACATTTAGCATAAAATGTGTATATATATACCGGACATAAATTTGAACCTTAAAAAGAGGACTTGTCCGGTTAAAAGAGGACGTCTGGTCACCCTAGGTGAAAAGAAATCAAGGCTAACTCGATTAGTTTTCGAAATATTTTGAAAAAACCGAAAATTTCGATTTTATTTTTTATTTTTTTGCGGGCCTATTCAATGAGGTATTCAAAAATAAAGAGCACTTTTCTATAGCAACTTTTTGACCTTTATCGAATGGTGTAGCGAATTTTCCGCAAAATGTTTCGTTTCCCGGAAACCAACATCAACTTAATTTTTTTAAATACGGACCTGGAATTTTTTCCACTTTTTGGAAGCATTTTTGTAACTTAATTAATTTTTAGTTAGCTTTTGTTTATTTATCGTAAATAAAAATTAAACCTCATAAATATTATTCAATATCTAGAATTAACAAGAGTCGAAACAAAAATCCTAATGATGCATTTATCTTAGACAAAACGTTAAAATCTGGTTCCTTTTATGGTGGCATTCTATCAAGTTACAAAAATGCTTAAAAAATTTAGTTGATGTTGGTTTCTGGGAAACGAAACATTTTGCGGAAAATTCGCTAACACCATTCGATAAAGGGCAAAAAGTTGCTATAGAAAAGTGCTCTTTATTTTTGAATACCTCATCGAATAGGCCCGCAAAAAAATAAAAAAGAAAATCGAAATTTTCGGTTTTTTCAAAATATTTCGAAAACTAATCGAGTTAGCCTTGATTTCTTTTCACCATTATGTTGCCCCCTGAATACGCAACTTTGTCTCCATTTAACCGCTTCGCATCTCTTACCGTTTCCGAGATCGCCATGTATATATTGCATCGAATTTGAAGCACCCTGCATATACAGGGTGGGCCATTAGTGCGTATGCCGATCACACCACCTATACCGTTACAGTTAGAAAAATAAATTTTATTTAAGCCCATCAAGTACCTAAGGTATCGTTAGAACGCTGAAAATACTTACAGGGTGTTAAAATTTTAAAGTAAAATTACGATATGCGAAATGTATCACCCTGTATAGCAAATGTAACTTTTTGTTAAATCGTTATATTTTCTTGAATAAAGACATATTCTTCATTTATCTTATGAGAAAATGTAAGTTATACCTCATTTAAATGGAGAGCTACAATAATATGCGAAGTAACCTTTTTCATAGAAAACTTGAAACAACGTTGCCACGTGTAAATTTAGATGTATTAAGTGCTATATTAAATTGTTCAGAAAAGTACGCTTAATTCAAAAATCTAAAAATTTATAGGGTGTTCCATTTAAAAAAATGTATGTTCGGTTTGGCATTTTAATATTAAACACCTTGTATGTGCCAAAATAATTTTAAAATATGCACGCCAGTGGCATCTAACTTCGTACCAAAAATATTTATTATAACTTTATGGTGGTATGGTCCGCATACGCACTAATGGTCCACCCTGTATAATTATAGTTATAATGGAATAAATAAATATTCTACGAAATATTAAACAATATATAGTCATAACGAAATTATAAATATAGGTATATATGATGTTAAAATTGTGTTAAAATTAAAAGTTAGTGAAATTTGTGTTAATTTTCTGCTGCTTTTCAATATATAGGTAACAGTTACTGTTACATTTTGTTTTGGCATTTATGTATATTTACATATGTTACATATTTATCCATTATATTTCGTTTTGTTTAGTTATATAATAAAAATGACAAGAATGTTCCACTACTACGACTACGACATAAACACAGATGATTAACTTTTAAGTAGGTATATTTACAATTAGAATTAATCCAGTACGAAGGAATGCCTATACCGGTACCTGTAGGTTTCTTAAGTGAAGAAGGTCTGCTCAACTACAAAGATTGGTGCAAATTAATTCATATAAGCTATGAAAATTATAGGTTTGACAGAAAAATTAATAAATGTTCTATTGCAACATTCTACTAGATAAGTATAAATTCTAATGACATACATATTATGCCACAGAAATCACATGTAAAGCGCTCACAGCATAGATTGAGTTCGCTTCTTATTTCACATCTATTCTTGATTTTTCAGGTATGGCGGGATTACCCGAAATTATGGTATTTCAGGTTATATGTAGCAGAGGTGTGAAGTATAGGTACTTAAAAGTTATTAACTAAAATATTGTGAAACTTGCTTTAGTCATAAATTTACTTTTATAAATCTCTTAGGTAAGTACCTCTATAACTATTTAAAATAGAGAGGTAAATTATAGTAATGTATAAAAATATACGAAGAATGGGAATATTGAGCTATTCGGATTAATCCGAATACTAAAATTATATTTAAATCATGTCAGAACTCGGCCCGTGTTCTTCAATTCCAAGGATTTTAAATTAAAAATCCTTGCTTCAATTCAACATTTTGCTGTAGTGGATTCTGTACGACCAATCACAAAACATTGAATTTTTCAAATCAACCAATCAGAACGCGTTCCCTGGAATCAGTACATCGAAATGTTGAATGAAACACAAACACTTAAAATTTTTATTCTAAAAAAATTAAATAATAGGTAGGTCCTTAAATACATTTTTTTGGTTACAGGTACCGCGTTCCTAGATAGAATTTAGGGTGTGAAAATATTTTCGGAAAATGAATCCGTTGAGTCATCATTTGAATATCAAAATCATGCAAATATTTACAACACTAGTATACATTAATTATTTTCTTTCATATGACCTTTAAACTGACTGAAAATATTGCAACATAATATCTTAGAGAAATTATGAATCAGGATCTGGCTAAGCAGACATAATTGATACCAAAGTAAGCTCCACCTAGTGAGGAGCTGCGTTGTATACTTAAAAATGGACTTTGTGTAATGTATACATTCCTCTTATATATAGCTTATGTGAGCAAAATTATAGAAAGTGACGCATGTAAGGGTGAACAGACGAGTGTATAATAGCAAATATCTGACCTCATGTACTATTCGCCGTATTATAAAATAATATTTAACGTAATAATTATTATATATTGAAATTTAATATGCCGCTCGCTTCGCATAGAGATCTAGACTATAATTTATGGACTACCTATATATACCTAAAAGTGCAATGTGATGTGCATTAAAAAAATAAGCAACATGATTGGCTAATATAGATACATATGTTCCACAAAATCATAGTCGAAAAATGCAACACGAGCAATTACATACCGCCAATATCCATGTTTCCGTGCAAGTAGCGTAGAACGTATATTTTTTGTAGGCAACTTATTCTGTTTGACGGATAGTTGCGAGGTCAATTGCTACGCATATTGTTCTTATGGTTATTCTTGCAAGTGCAGGAACTACTGAACCTTTCTATTAATTATAAAAAAACTTAATTTAACTGCGTTTTAGTTATTACGTATATTTTTTTTAAATTTGGTCCTCTATTACCAGACGCGCCTATGCAACTCGTCCAACAGCTCTATAAGCTGAGTTAGTCTCTATAATTTTAGCCACAGGCTATAGAACCTATTTTTATAAAATAGCTGATGCACTACAATTAGATGTTAAAAAAAACCATTTAGGAAGTAAAAAATATGTGTTTTATTTTAATAATATATATTTCCAATTTCATTTTTTATTTTCAGTATCACTCTGCTGGTTATACATTTTTTGTTTAACTATTATATCTGCTGCGCTTTCAATCGGCATGAGCTCTGGCATAATAAGATGTTGGTATACTGGAATCTAAAAAATAATTTTTAGAAGTAAACATTTGAACAAACAAACAAATAATTTTAAAAATAGTACTATGCACTATGAATAATTAAATAAATTCCAGACAGTTATCATATACCTATCAGAAAGACAGGACAGTTAGATCTAGGCTTCTAAAGTCATATAAAATGTTATTTTTAACTCTCTCACAGCATTTTGGCTTTAGGATAGATATAATACCGTTCAGGAGCAACGCGCCATCTCTTCGTAAGAAACCTAAGCTCATAAAAGTATAAAACTTAAGCTTCTTTAAGAGATGAGTGAGATTTTTCTGAGTGCTATGACGTGTTGCTATAAGCAGAACTACAGTGGCTATATACTAAAGACAGTAACAGTTGACATAGGTCAAAGTTCCATCTCCCGGCATGAGGCGGCGATTAGTTGGAAGTTAGCCATGTTAAATATTATTGGCTTCCAAATCAATCGCGATGCTTTGATTTGTTGCGCCGCCATTAGTGGTCGAACTAGCCAACCAATAAAAAAGTGGCAGGTATATTGTCGCCACTGTTTTTAGCATACAGCCACTGTAAGTAGAACCACAGCATCTTTCATATATGTATAAAACCGCATCTTTATACACGAAGCTACTTTTTGATTATCGAGTATTAGTCACAAATGGACCCATTGTCGCTATTGTTTATACGACAAATTGGACGTTGACACTTATGTATGTGGTTATCTTTTGTTTGTCTTTTTATGGCTTGTTTAAGTCTATCAAGCCATGGTTGTTTCATTGTCTTATTAGTTGCTATTATTGTTGCAGTTTCTGTAACAGTTCTATGGATTTTTATTATTATTGTAAACGATATGATAATAAACATTTTTTTTACCTTTGGTGTTAAAATTTTCATAAACTACAATTTACATTTTTTTTAATCATAATAATTTTTATACAAGAACAAGGTTGGATCTAAGTAATTATTGTTTTATTTAAATTTGGCAAGATAATATACCTATCTACCTATCTAATTGGTAATGAGGCAGTCAATGCCTATATAAGATTTTTTATTACTACTACTTTACAATATTCATACTTACATAGGGAAATGACATGTCAAACACTATTTCTTTTGGATTTGCTATTCTCTCTGGAAGAGCATAATAATTTCCTAAAAGAGGCGACTCAAGTCGTTTTCCATAAATCTTAGTTTGATCTACTTGAACTAAATTTTTATGGGCTCGTCTTTCTAATTGTTTGATAGTTAATTTCTTTTCAAAGGAACCGCCAGAGAGTACCTGATTAATAAATTTGAATCAGAAAGTTATATATTTGCTGGGACAGCGATTCTGATTTCATTTTGGACAATTGTGTTTTTCAAGTAAGTACGTACATAATAAAGGGTGTTTTTTTTAGGTTTGATAGAACTTTACATGACAGCTACTATCAGACTGAACTGTTAGTCTGACACTGTTTATAAAATTTATTTTCAGTATACTTTGGCAAATCATCATGAATAGATTCACTCTTGAACAACGCTACCAAATTCCTCAAATTTACTTTGAAAATCATTCGGTTCGCCAAACTCATACAAGACTTCTTAAATTTTATGGCCCACATGATCGTCCATCTGAGCTATTTATTCGTCGTACTGTGGATAGATTTCGTACCACATACTCTCTACATGATTTGAAAACACCAATGCGTCGATGGAATGTGCGTAATGAGAGGAATATTACCGCTGTACGTGAAAGTGTGGTTGCAAACAGGGTTTGGTCATGATACAATTCATGGGGTTTGTTGGCAAATTAATTTCGAGAATTGGACCTGTTAACTATCCACCCAGGTCCTGTGATATGACCCCCGCAGATTATTTTCTGTGGGGCTATGTCAAGTCATTAGTTTAAGCTGATAAACCAGCAACAATTGAAGCCAACATTGGTCGTGTTATTCACGACATACGACCAGAAATGCTCGAAAAAGTCAGCCAAAATTGGATCAAAAGAATACGCTATCTTGCGGACAGTCGCGGTGGCCACATGCCGCAAATAATTTTTAAATGTTTAATGTAATAGATTGTTTTTTTAAATAATATTACTTTTTTAATCACAAAATATTTTCTTTAATATTTTTTTAAAGTTTAAAGTTCTATCATCCTTAAAAAAACACCTTTTATATCAGTATCATTTAAGCAGCAGTTTTAGGTGAGCAAAATGTAAGTTGTACTCTAAGTTATGGCTTTATTACCCTCAAGGTGGTTGAGCTGGCGACTTTCTTCACGTCAGGAGGTATCGTAAATTTAAAATTTGATGCTACGGGTCTCGTTGGATAAATAGTTTTCCATGGCTTGAAAGTTCCGACGGTTTGTAAGTAGCGACCTCCTATAGTCCACATTCGAACGCTAAAATCTGCACTGCAACTAAAAAAATATTAAAATAGGTTTAATATAAATTATATGGTGTGTATATTCTAAGGATTTTTCTAAATTTTGAGACAGGTTTACATTGCTTTTGACTAATTAATTAATTACATTAATTTTATACTATTCGATATATCTGACTCAAGTTTCTAAATATTTTAACTAGAAATAAGGTTCGGTTACACAAATACAAAAAATGTTTTAATATCCACGTCTTCTTAACTGGTATAAGTCTTATAGGACTGGCTTATGGACGTAATTTTTAAGATGGTAATAGGCAATGTCAAATCATATATTTTCCAAATTTTTTTGAAAGGCATAATAGTCAGTTTTCTACTATAGTCAATAGAAAAAATATTTGAATATGATGGATATTTTTGAGATGATATAGCAGAAACATAGTTATGATTTATGTTGAGTAAAAGTGTAGCTGTTAAACTATTATCATAATTTAAGAAAGTAGGTATATAAACTTTATTACTGATTTGTAAAATCATTAGGTATAGATATTTCTTTTAATATTGGGTTGCTTCCTCATGCGGCCGTAGTTGTTTCCTGATGGAAGAGTAAAATCTATAAGCGTGGAGAAATTTTTTACAGTCAACATCATATATTAGCCAATATTACCAAATGTAAAAACAAAAGGAAGCTTTAGTGGGAAAACAATACAAAAAGAGGAGAAAGATTTGCGCCACAGTCTACCATAGGAAAGATCATCGATCATGGACAATCGACAAAATAGATCGATGTCTGTAGTTGCATTATTCATAAAGGAAATTCCTTTATGCATTGTTGTTTAATATTGAGGGTTGTGGCGTAAATAATTTTCTTCTTTATATATTGTTTTTCTATATTGATGCCCCAAAACGTTCCTTTTTGTGTTTTCTTAGCCTTGCTACTGTGGAGAAAAGCAGTACACGAGAGCTTCTCGTACAGATTACTCAATGGAGGAAAGACATGTTGTCTAGTAATCTAAGGAAATGCAAAATGGTGTACAATGGAACTGTACTCTCCCATTTTCATTGAGATTTGTTCCAGATCTATACCATTCTAGATTTTTCTTTTGCTGTGCTATATACTGATAAGGAGAAAAAACTTCGAAACATCGATTATGTTTATAGCTGCCTTTTTGTTTCCTATTTGGGGACTGTGTCGTAAATTCTTCTTTTTGTATTGTTTCTCCACCAAAATTTTCTTTTTGTTTTTACTTACAGTACTTTTGTTATCATTTCATCTCAACTTTTTAACTAGCATAAGGGTAATGATCAGTAACTTCTCTTCTAGAAAGCAGGTAAGCCGTATTGTATTTACCTACCTTATTAGAACTTGGCAGTCGTCGATATACGTAAGCCCTGAAACAGGCATGAAATGTCCTTTGAAGCTGTTCAGTAAGATAGGTTTCGGTTGGTCCGCTGTCATTCTGGCTGCTCTTCCTACGAAAGTATTTCCCCACAAAAAGGGAAACATCAGTCTATATTTCGGCATACAAATGTGTTCCTCATCTGCGGGTAAGATACAATAATTTTTCATCAACCAAGTTTTGATGTATCCGACCGTAGTACCTATGAAACAACAGACAGTTTTACAAGTTTTACAAGGGTATAAAACAATGCGACATTAACCGACCGCGAAATTGAACAGAGAGCAAACGATTATATCTGGGCTCCATCTACTTTTATTTCCGCAATAGGCTGAGCGGATCTCAAAAGCGAATTTGAATTTTATTTATTCTAAAAGTATACCACCTTGAAACACAGTTAATGAGGATGGTGTATTAATTCTTGCATAGTGCCGCATAATCTTTATTACTGAACTAGAAGCTTCGACAATATACAGTGGCGTTCTCAGACCTATAAGCTCTGGGTGAAATCGAGGCTGGTGAAAATAACAATATGTGGTGTGGCGAAAAAAGCAACGAGCGAGCAAAGCAAGGGGCGTAAACAATGAACAAGAAAAGCTCTGTCTTTAAGACAAAATATTCCTGTTGGTATAGAGCCAATCCTATACCAGATGTACGAATTTGTTATCTACTATAGTAAATTTTTCTGTAATTCTATATACTTACAGTGTACATGTTCATAAAGTTTTGTATAAATTAAACAGAGTGTTTTTTTCTTAGTGTTTAGTGATTTTTAATACATTGGAAACAATAATTGTCTCAATAATAGTATCCAAGGTATGTAAAGGTTAAAATGTCCTTTATTTTTTATTTTGAAATCCGGCTTAATAGGTATTTATTTTTTATTACGCATATTTTGGGTTAAGACTGATGTCTAAAGACATATAATGTCACTGAGGGATTTTGAAATGGAAGGCTCTGTATAAAATTACATATTTAGATAGAGCTTTCACGAATACAATGATATAGAGTATCTCTAATAATAAGGAGCATATGACCAAACGCGAGTGTTATAAGAGCAATATATCACAAGAAGATTTTCTAGTTTCATGACAGCAAAACCTCAATCTAATTACCCTTATATCATACTCTTTCGGTCATACATTCCAGATTATTAGACACAGAACCAGAATAATGATAACTACTAACTAGGGGTAATTTCTAACTACTATTCAGTGCTGCAATGAGGGAATCCTCGAAAAACTCATTAAATAGGGGGCCAGTCAAACATCAACCGATGTTAATCTCTAACATCAACAGCAAGCTGATGTTCTTCCCATCCTAGACACGCACACCAGGATAGTTGCCAACCCCTCCCTGCGAACAGGCTTTAATATACGAGTAGAGCATTTAATTAAAAACTGCCCAGCGCAATGGGGATTCGAATCCACGAGCGATCGACGCACTAAACTCTGAGCGACCGATCGACCGCCGACCCTATTCTACCATCAAACCCTATTAGGAAGAGAACGGTCTATCAGAATATGCAACGTTGTATAGAGTGTTCTATTTAAAAACCCGATGATGCTGCACCATATATCACCATTGTTCTGTAACAAAACAGTTTGTATAAGTAGCATATATAGTGAGTCAACGAAAAATTTCATGATCGATTATCTTCCAAACCAAAGAATTACCAATATTCACTGATCGAGTCACGACCTGAGATGGTTTGGGACCGAGCGGGATTGTCGCTCTTTACCCTTCCCATCGCTGTAGGCCTCGTAGAGGTGGACCCTATCCTTCACCAACCCCGATCACAAAAAGTGATAGGTGTAGGCGATTCGTGGGTAGTCTGTCTCGGGCGAGGGCGGTAAGTGCCGTTCTCGCAAGTAGCCAGGAATGCACCTCTAAAAAGAGCCAACTGGTCCTTTAGCTTTATGCAAGATAAGGGAAGGGTACTCGAAGTGAGTCCGCGGCCGCTGTCGGCGGTCGCTGTTCGAGGGGGAGTCTGAGGGTCGTTTTTTAGTCGCTTTGTAGCCCTCTACGCTTGTTCCCGGTGGAATCTGAAACATAAGTAGATCTTACTCTCATCCTGGGTCCAGTAGTTGGAGTCTTAGCCGCTTGTGTACAGCGGCCGCATCGGACTCGTAGTCCCCGGCTTCCCGGATTAGCGGGTTGCTGTGCGTCTCGGCACGCGCGAAGAACTTGACTCCGCGCCTCCTGATGACTTCTAGGTCCAAAGAATTGGTTTCCATGGGAAAGTTCGGATAAGTCGAGTTTTATTTGGAGGGAAAAAAGAGAGGTTTACCGCATCTTGTATTTTTTAAATAGAATACCCTGTGTATTTTTACAGATTTGGATAGAACCTCCTCTCACAAATACAGTGATATAGAGTTTGATGGATATATCTCTAATAGTCAGGGGGATATAAATAAAAGAATGCTCCTAAAGCATAATAATGAGCCATTTATAATCATATTTCCCTCACTGTTAGAGCTATATCCAAATCCTATAAAAATGTATTCGTCAGAGGACGTTCTAGCCAGATCTGTAAAAATACACATGGTCTACTTAAAAAATATAAGTTTGTGTAAACCTTTCGCTTTTGGTACAACCTATATAAATCTCAATACTATAAGAATGTGTCTCCCTTCAAATAAAAATCGACCTTTCCGAGCATTTTCCATGGAAACCAATCCTTTGACAGATAATTGAGGATGAAACTTTTGTTGACTCACCCTGTGTACAAACATAATGTAAGATTTGGAATTAATTTCATATCATTGTAACGAAGTTACTTTTTGTTCCATAGAAATTTAAAGAAGAATCATATATGGCCCGTTTTATTTTAACACACCGTATATAAGTATAGGAATATTTTTATGAACAACTCATATCCAAGTATTGCATTCATATTTTCCCGTATAGTTTTGCTGTTATAGGATATTTGTTAATAGGTAAGACCATAAATAATATACATTTATATTCTAAAAACAGGCCGATATCCAAGAAATTCCAAACGCTGTTTTTACGCCGCTCCGCCGTTTTTGTTCAGCCTGTCCTGTCTGATAGCTTTTACTTCTTATACCAGGAGAAAGCTAGTTAATAGACTCCCCTACGTTCCTACATATCTAAGTATATGAGGAAACCCAAAAGAAATAGCCAAATTACTTACAAACGACCTTCCTTAAATAACTTTGCGTTGATACAGCGCATTTTATTTGAAACGCGTGGCAATCTAAGAAATATGTGATGCACCAATCATTTTAAGGACTAAATACCTTAAAAGTTTATAAAAATGTTATTAATAAATACCAGTAAATAGAAATTCGTTCTTATCGTCCGTTGTCATCGATATAACATAATCGCCAGCTTTGTGAATCGCAGAAAAGGAAGTTATAAACGATCCTTGTATGTGATGATTCCATACTTGTACCACTCCATTCTCCACAGCAATCAGCAAAGTCCCAATTTCCGGATGGCTTTTTCGAGCATTCAGAAACAGCATACAATGGACTGCCAATTTCCTCAAATGAAAGGCTTCATCTGGCAAAGCTACTGTGGATACTTTTCTTTGGCCCATTTGTCGGCTACGAACTGAAACTACTCATATTATGCAGACCTGTTTCATATACTCTATTATAAATAATTATAACAAATAAATAAAAAATATATATACCTATACAGGGTGCTTCAAATTCGATGCAATACATGGGGATCTCGGAAACGGTAAGAGATACGAAGTCGGTTAAATGGAGGCAAAGTTGCGTATTTAGGGGGGCAACATAATGGTGAAAAGAGATCAAGGCTAACTTGATTAGTTTTCGAAATATTTTGAAAAAACCGAAAATTTTGATTTTCGTTTTTGTTTTTTTGCGGGCCTATTTGATGAGGTATTCAAAAATAAAGAGCACTTTTCTATAGCAACTTTTTGCTCTTTATCGAATGGTGTTAGTGAATTTTCCGCAAAACGTTTCGTTTCCCGGAAACCAACATCAACTTAATTTTTTTAAACACGGACCTGGAATTTTTTTTCAATTTTTTGGAATCATTTTTGTAACTTAATAGAATGCCACCATAGAAGTAACCAGATTTAAACGTTTTGTCTAAGAAAAATCCATCATTAATAATTTCCCGTGGTCCTCTTAGATTTAGTTTTATCTAGGCAAACGTTTCTATGACAAAGACATTTCAATGTTGTGTCAAGCACTATCGGTACTTAAAAATGACTTTCAGCAATCTACACTTTTTTAATTTTATTTAAATTTCCTCATAATTCAGACATTGTGCGCAACTACTTAAATGAAACATTTCCAAACAGATGGATTGGAAATCATGGTGCTATAGAATGGCCAGCAAGAGCTCCTGATTTATCCTCATTAGATTACTTTTTATGGGGACGAACTAAAAATGTTTTATATAAGAATCAATATAATAACATTGAGGATTTGAGAAATGCCACTATTCGTGTTCTGAATGCAATACTTGCAAGGGAAATCGAAAGATCTATTCAAAACTTAAAAAGACGAATACGCCTCTGCATGAATAATGGCGGAGGATTATTTCAACATCTGCTTTAGGGTTTTTATAGTTTTAACATATTTTGTTGTTTTATTCATTGTTTATTCAATTACATCAAAGTTTATAGTTGTTAATTCGTTGTTTTATTATTAGCTTTTGTTTATTTATCGTAAATAAAAATGAAACCTCAAAGATATTATTCAATAGGTATCTAGAATTAACAAAAGTCGAAACAAAAATACTAATGATGGATTTTTCTTAGACAAAACGTTTAAATCTGGTTCCTTTTATGGTGGCATTCTATCAAGTTACAAAAATGATTCCAAAAAATTGAAAAAAAATTCCAGGTCCGCATTTAAAAAAATTAAGTTGATGTTGGTTTCCGGGAAACGAAACGTTTTGCGAAAAATTCACTAACACGATTCGATAAAGGGTAAAAAGTTGCTATAGAAAAGTGCTCTTTATTTTTGAATACCTCATCAAATAGGCCCGCAAAAAAACAAAAACGAAAATCGAAATATTCGGTTTTTTCAAAATATTTCGAAAACTAATCAAGTTAGCCTTGATCTATTTTCACCATTATGTTGCCCCCCTAAATACGTAACTTTGCCTCCATTTAACCGACTTCGTATCTCTTACCGTTTCTGAGATCCCCATGAACTTTGCCTCCATTTAACCGACTTCGTATCTCTTACCGTTTCTGAGATCCCCATTTATTGCATCGAATTTGAAGCACCCTGTATACAGAGCGGTAATAAAGTTCGAAATAAAATTCATAATTGTTTTTATTAATATTTTTAAGAGAATCATTCGGATACGACGATTTTCTTCTTAATGTGCAATTTTTGACTAGTTCAGTAACATACAGGGCGGCCTAAAAAAGTTACGAACTAAAGTTTTATTTTTTTAAATACAACATCCTGTATATTTTTGCAGTTTTAGAATATGCCTTAAAAACTTAACAAAATGCATAGAATTAATAAAGTCCTAAAGTTAATACATTTTGACTTACTGAGCACCGAAGTTTTTCAAAATTGTTAATTTCTTATTAAATTCAAAAGTGTATCAATTTGTGTTTCTAAGAATAAACATTTCTGTAACTCTTGTATGTTCATAAGTGATTATTTTTATTTGTTTGACTAATAAATAAATTCAGACATTACAGATTAACAATTACTTATTTTCAATAAAAAAGTTCAATGATCTATAAGTTAAAATGTATTTCATTCGAGATCTTGGTATTGTCTAATAGACAAAAAAAAATGGAAAAAATGGAATACAGTGACCAAAAACGGTTAAAAAAAACAAAAAAAAACAATCATGAATAACCGCGAGTGGTAAACATATTTCTATAATATTTTAATATCCCTATAATGCTACAAGAAAATAAATCTATTTTGTCATCAACACTATTGTAATTACTACACATAGCATAAATAGGCGAGCGCTTTAGTTTGTGCGAGGAGTTTCCAGATACATTCGCTGAGAAAAACGACTATTTGCTCGTGGTATTTGAAACATTATACGTTCCAGAATGTTTGGACTATCAACTTTAAAATGAATGATTTTATATAAAAATATTAAAGACTGGATGAATCTACGATTTTCCTAGATCTTCAGTTAAATGTATCTAAAAGCATATCTTGCGAAAATCCAAGATATGGATTTTTCGGCTCTAAATTACATATATTTCAAAAATTTTCGTTGAATAATTTCTAAATTATTTTTATTGACAATAGTATGCGGGCACCAAACAACTGAGGCATATTCTAAACGAGGTCTTACAAATGTGTTAAAAAGCAGCATTAACGTATTAGGGTTTATGTTACATAAAATATCTTTGTCCCATTGTTTTTTCTGTACCTACCTTTAGGTATTGATTTTTCTGTTTATACGTTGTGTTGTATGAATTTACTAATAACAGTGGTTTTTTATTTCTTTAAAATTCCGTCAATATGGTTTGTCAAAACAATTATTGTATACCAAATATACTTCATTCGTATCATTATTGGTAATCATCGGTCATCGACCATTGACAAAGTTTTCTATCATTTGCAAGTTGGGTAACTTGTACATATTTTAAATAATTTGTAATATACGATTTGTATTTGTTGCACTTTCTCAACTTATGAGTCATGATTCCATAGCATAAGGGCGGTTGTACTACAGGTGGGTTCTCACAATTCGATTTTAGTTGATAAACTAAAGTTGAACGTGAAGTGAATTATTATTTAAACTTAGTTTTATAAAAGATTTAAAACCATTCACTTAAAAATTAGTCATCTAAAAATCTATATCAGTAAAGATTACTTTTATATTATCGACTATCTTCTAATATTAACAACCTAGAAAGGACATAACGGGTCAAAAATTAACAACGAATTTTAAACTATTTAACTTGAGGCACTTGGGTGTAATTATTATATTACAAAGTCAGTACTTAACTATAACTATTTATCGGAACAAAAAGCCAACTATGTTTGACATTTTAAGCATATATCTTTGAATGCAAACAGATCAACAGTTCCAATTCAAAATGAAATCAAATGCAGTTTTTGCTGAAGATATAGTTAGTTGTCTTGTTGAGAAAAAAACTTATTACTAGAACTTACAAAGTATTTAACGATACAGCAGTACAAGAATAACTACAGAATTCGTTTAGAGAAAGTTGATAACATCCTTTGAAAAACATAAGATATTAAGAAATAAGATAGAGGAGATGCGACAAGCAATCGTTGCAATGTGAAAGCTATAAATAATTTGGACCAGACATTTGGACAAAGGAGAACAATTTTTCTTGTTGTTATGCACCGAAGACCGAGACCATCTTTCTGATAATTATATTATATCATTAACATCAACCTTTTTCATTCCTCTGCTGGGTATAAACCTCCTTAATCAGTTTGAAGGAGATGCCGAAAACAATGTAATGCTATGCCAGTCGGGGCACATTGCCCGTGGAGTAGTTGTTTTCCGCATCTCCTTCAAAGAAATAAGTAGGATTGTCTTCCTTAAAGACAATAGAGGTCACTGCTGTAATGGCACCTGCGGGAAAGCAGGTCGTTATCTGTCTGTCAATTTGACAATAATTGTTAGACAGGTTGTAGCAAAGACCCAAAAAGGGCACTAGGGTATGTTTCTCACCACTACTAAAACTCCTAATTCAGGTCGGACCCTAACATCAGGTCCTTCCCTATATCCAAATCGATAATATTTTATTGGTTCTGAGAGAAACACATTTTAGCTGGAAGCGTTATGGATACTTCAAGTTAATTGAACTTGGCTCTTTAGGACTCATAATTTTTTGCTGCTACGGGATCACGAGACAAGGCCTGATTTTTACAAGAATTGTTTTTGATGGGATACTGTTTTACAATTTGTGAAAAAATATCGTATGTAAATTACCTTGATGGGAAAATCTCTTGTCCTTAAAAAATATACCAGTGAGTACTGTAGACTTTTTTTTATGGTGAATGTACTCCTCTTTCACAGGTTTTTCCTTCGCCTGCTTTGCCAACTGGTAATGTAACTTAATTCTGGTAGTGGGATTCGACACGTTGAACTTCTTATACGGTTGTCCAGTCTCCAGACGCCAAAGGATTAGTTCCCCCGCGTATGAACTAGTGGCCAAAGTTTCAGGAACTCTGACAGCTGCATAGCTTATATCTTCTGTGTGGCGAAGGTCCCAATTTTTACTAAAAGTTGGAAACGTTTCAACTTGAAGTATGTTATTTCGGTATGGAAATATGATATTGCTCAGTGTGTAGAAGAAAAGATCGAAAAATAGAAGTCAAATAATCATTTTGCATTAATAATAGTAATGCGCATTTAAAAATTTGGTATATACAGAATATAATAGATTTCTAGTCAAATTAAGTTGAAATAAATGTCTGTTGACTAGACCCCCGTGGATAAGAATTTCATGACGTAAATAACAGGACCGAGGACTGAGGAATGTAGTTATTTCCTAATGTATCCTAAATTCCTTATTGTCTAAGTTATGTGGTGTTTTTTTGTTTTTTTTAGTTAGGATTGGTTCGTGAAAAAGCAGGTGTATTGCGGTTTCAATATTGTTTATGTCGTGATGATTCAGAAATTGTCATTGCCACCGTACCGGTGAACATAGAGATATGTAGAACAAACGTAAAAACTAATTATAAGTACACTTTTAGAAATTACTATTAATCGTATTACTAACGGCCGGTTTCACAAAGTATTTTAACCATCAATTTACTGACTATAAGTTTAGATGTGAATTTCTTTAACATTGGATCTACAACTATACACAGTCTCAACTTATAGTCAGTTAATTATAATCAGCGATTATAGTTAAGTAAAGTAAACGATATATTAAAGTAACGATAATCAGCAATTATTGTGAAACCGTGCCTGTGTCTGATATCTGTATAAAGTATATTAGGTACACAAAATATCCGTCTCTGGAATCGAGTCCAGATATACATCACCGTGATAGACTGGTTGAACAATAACCTACAATTTCATTCATGAAAAAATAAAATAACTTGGTTATTATTTAAGTCAACTTTAGTATATGTACTAAAGTTGACCTGAAAAATTATGAAAAAAGTTCCTATAAACAAGACCTATGCCACTTACCTATTTCAAAATATATACATACTTAGATTATTAATTTTTAACTGAATCTCCTAAAATAAGCAAGATACTAGGTAGAGGCATTTTAATTTTCATGTAGAATGACATTCTGATGTTGATAATATCTTCAAAATAACTTTATATAAAAAATATTGACGTACCTATAAAACCAACAAAACACCTTAATAAGGATGGTTCAGTGGAGTTCAAAATAAAACACCCTAAGCAGGATATTTCATGAAAACTGTACAAGATATTCAACTTAATCACAAGATAACACATAACAAACTTCAAATTCATATCCCATTTATTATAAAATAGGCGAACAAAAAACTTGTAAACAGAGATAAAACTTTAACACTCTATATCTTCCTAACAAAGCTTGCGAACCAAGAACAGAGCTTGTTCAACATAATTTAATCATAAGAACCCTCTCATAAACTTATGACAATTTCAGGAACAAATGTTACAAAATACCCAATAAAAAGAAGAGTACCGTTAGCTTTGGTCAATCTCAAAGAAATATGGTTATTGTAAATACAGTTGATTTGAAATGTGACATTCAGAAAAATTAAATTAATTTGGAACCTAATTTTTACTTTTATATAATTCTCAGTATATACTCGCAATATTTACTCAATGCTCAGTATACTACACAAGTACATAAAAAAAAGGAGTCTAGATTTTATATTATTCACATTATTTACATACCACCAGTATATAGTGTCATCATTGAAGTGGATTATAAAGAATGTTGAAAAAGATTTCTGGAGACATCAATGGTAAGGTAGGTACAAAACCTCATACAATCTTAAACACAAAAATACAACACTGACGTAGTTTTCCACATTACACCATAACACAATACTGCACTCGACGCGCGTTTCGCCAACCAAGTTGGCATCATCTGGACATGACTAAAACTAGACCTATGCCAATGCCAGTACTATGTCCTATTTACACATAAATTATTGTTACGGTTCCGTGAATCGTTTCGACGGCTCAGTGAACCGTAAATTTACTAACTAATAAAGCGGATTGTATTGAATTGGCCCTCTGTCACTATAAAATTTCCCAACTCTCAAATGCATTCAGCTGCATGTCTTGAATTTCTAATTAGCCTTAAATTGCATCTATCTATTTTATGGTTGCTCTCAAACGCATGCTGGGCCACCCTAGACTTATTTGTTCTACCAAATTTGAGATGAGCTATATGTTCCTTGAATTTAGTTTGAATTGACCTTCTAGTTTGTCCAACATACTTTTGATCGCAGTCTTTACAGCTAATTTCGTAAATCCCAAGGAATTTATATACATGGAACGATTATAGATGACTGCGGATCCAATTTTGTGTGGAAAAATGGGAGCCGCCATATTGATGTCACACTGCTCCCAACTTCTACATTTTGTATTGGTACACCTGACCAAGACCCGAGAATTCTAGCGTCTTTTTCTTTCTAATCTAAAAATTCAATGGTTCAAATCTTCCTAACACGGCTACAGTGGTATGGGTAAATTTGGTAAATAGTGTTTGTTTTGTATTTTTGGCGTCTTGTTGGTTTATTTTATTGTGATTCTCTCGGTTTGATTCTGTTTGAGTGTTTATTATTGGGTTCCTTTGATTTATAGACTTTGAGTGACAATATTTGAGTATTGGACTTTCGTAATTATTCCAGGTAAATTCGGATTTTAGAACAAGAATTGAAAGTCTTAAGAGACATCCAATCATAGTTCTTAGCTAATATAATAGTAAATTATGAAAACTGCGAACATACATTAATTGTAAAAATTATTTTGAAAGATGGGTAAATAAATATATTATTATTATTATTATAAACAATACAAAAAATAAGCCGGGATAGTTAAAGTAAGGTAAAAGATAGTTAAATTTTATATGCATAATGCATTTTAAATATTTACTTTTCTAAACGGCTAATGGTGTACTTTACATAAATAATGTGAACAAAAGATACATAGGTAGGTACACAAAATATTTCGTTCGTACCTTCATCAATTTTACAAGAAAGTTTGGTGACGATATATTTTATTTTTCACAAATAATTGTAATTAAACTATAAAATATTGAACATTTCCTATACCTATATTTAGAATTTTTCTTACTCAATAGTTTTACTTGCTGCTTTCTGTGGTTTTTATTTGTTATTGCTATGTAATTGAAGACGCTAGGTTAATACTGTTAAATTTCCCACCAATTTTCAGACATCAAAATGGCGGATTCAAAATTGGAATACTCGCGCAGCTTTGATAATCCTTCCATGTATATAAATTCCTTGGTAAATCCCCGACTTCTCCTTAGTTTCTATTTTGTCTTTTACACAGTAAAAAAAGACAAATGGTAAAATTACTAAATGGTAATCGTAATTTGCTGCAGTGTTATTTTTAACACGAACTGGGTAGTATAATAACTAAGCCTTTAGAACTCATATTACACGAACGATATACCCGCCAAGTTTGTAGAAGTACTCATAAATTGTAGTAAAATTTACAAAACCCTGTGTTAAAAATGAATCAATCCGCCATAAAAACGGAATAATTACACGGTGAATAATTAACTATTACACATTACCTTGTAAAATCTACTGTGTTAAATTACTTTTATATAATGTAATAATACACCGATATGTCTAACACTGCCGAGTGTGGACTATATACACACTGATGAGTGTGGATTCAGTGTTAAAATCAGTCGGATTTTTTTACTGTGTAGATTGCCTAAAAGTTGTTGTAGTTTATTTCCCGATGAATAAACCACTGGCATACCTATCTATACATTTAACTTACCAAAACCACGGGTGAAACGGGAATCGTGTGGAATAGATATGAGTTTTAGATTTTCTCTTCCATTTTGAAAAGTATCGAGGAATTTCGAAGTGTCCCTTTAAATTTACATTTCCTAATTATTTTATCAATTAAACTTACAGAATGTTCATTACTCGCAGCTATATCCCTAATCAATGCCTTTTTTTTCAAACCTCTCCTTATTTAGCGGGAAGCTTAATAGGTGATGAATTAAAAAATTTAAACTCGCCATTTTGTGTTCAGCACAATGACAGTCCTTAAAGATATATCTTAAAATACTGGTATCTTTTCTGTATATGTCAAATTCTAGCTTATTTTCACTATTTCTATTTATTAACACATCTAAGAATGGTAGTTGTCCAGAGTTTTCAATTTCATATGTAAATTTAACTGACGCGAAACGACAACTTAACAATTTAGAGACAAGGTTGTTAATATCAGTGACTTTTGTATTAAACACTGCAAAGATATCATCCACATATCTAAACCAAACCCTAGGGATATACTCGAATTCTTCTTTTGCCTCCATATTTCGAATATGTTCATGAAGAGATTGACATTTCGAAATTCCTCGACTTTTCAAAATGAAAAAGAAAATCCAAAATTCATATCTATTCCACACGATCCTAGTTTCACCCGTGGTTTTGGTAAGGTTTTTAAAGATATAGGTATGTCAGTGGTTTATTCATCGGGAAATAAACTACAACAACTTTTAAACAATCCAAAAGACAGAATAGAAACTAAGGAAAAGTCGGGGATTTACGAAATTAGTTGTAAAGACTCTAATCAAAAGTATCATGCGTTTGAGAACAACGATAAGATAGATAGTAGCAAGTTAAGACTAATTAGAAATGTAACAAATTCCAGACAGCTGAATGGATTTGAGACTTTGGAAATTTTATAGTGACAGAGGGCCAATTCAATACAACCCGCTTTATTGGTTAGTAAATTACGGTTCACTGATGCGTCGCGACGGTTCATTGAACGGTCGCAGCGGTTCACTGAACCGTAACACTACTTTTGGTGTAAATAGAACATAGTGTTAGCATAGGTTTAGTTTTAATCATTTCCAGATGATCCCAACTTGGTTGGCGAAACGTGCGTCGAGTGCAGTATAGTGTTTTGGTGTTATGTGGAAAACTACATTATTGTTGTATTTTGGTGTTCAAGATTGTGTGAGGTTTTTTACCTACCTTACCGTTGATGTCTCCAGAAATATTTTGCAACTTGCTTTAGGCAGCGGTTACATTGGATGCGGATTCGTGCGAAATTTTATTCTTACGAATTGGTACGAATTTGTACGGACTCGTCTGAAGTAAACAAATAAATGCTTCTTTATGTTGGTGGTTAAAGTGAATAAGAACATTTGTCACGATTTCGTACGAATTCGGACGATGTTCTGATGCGACCAAACTATTTTGTTTATTCGTCAGTATTCGTGAGGAGTGGAAGAGTCATAGATAGATTGCGAAAAGTTTATAACTTTAATACAGGAAAGAAGGTCTTTGCGGGACAAAAAAGCAGGTACCTAAACAGTATCATAATAGAGACTTAACTAAAAAAATATGGAGGCACGTGGCAGAGAGATTTTTTATTTGTTTCTTATAAGTTATTACTGAACCGATTAATATAAGTAATAAAATTGATGTATTAAAATAATAATTTATTAAAATCGAAAAATTTTGGATTGTTTTCTTTAATTTCTGTAAACGCGATTGTCCAAACTCATTCCCATTCTGCTTTATCCTTAAGAAGTACCTAATAGTCAACGCAAGTAATACGGTTTTACAACAGGATTCATTGTCAGTGCTGTTAAAGTATTTACATATAAGAGTAGGTATGCACTACTGAACTATCTACTACTGAATACTGAATTGCACTGTCAGTACGCATCTAATGTAACCACTTTTAATTACGCATTCGTACGAATAGATTTCTTACGAATTCGTACGAATAAAACTTCGTACGAATTTGCATCCAATGTAACCGCCGCCCTAGAATCCATTTCAATGGTGTCACTACAGGTACTATGTAAATAATGTGAATAAAATAAAATCTAGACTGCTGTTTCCTATGTACTTGTATGGGTTTAATTTAAGATTTATGCATGCACATAAACGGTGTTATATAAAATATTCCCCATTTAGGTACTTTATGGACTTACAGTAATTTCATTCAGCTTTACACAATGTTACGCAACTTGAAATCTTAATCTTATTATTCAAATGTTATCTCTCCTTTCCCAGCGTAACTTAATATTAGCTGCGTGCTATAAGCCACATTTATGCAAGTCTGGTAAGATACCTTATTAAATCATTCTTGGAACTAAATTGCGACTTCGTCGTCGCCATTGACAAATCATTCAAAAGTTATAAAAGATAGTAAGGTACCTTCCGACAGCCAGTGTAGTTAATATAGTTTTCATAACCACTCCGAGCGTAGTATCAACTGTTGTAGTTAACTCGCTCGAGTTTTTTAGCAAAAATAGAAGTATTTAAAAATCATTTGTTAAATTTATGATATAACATCGATTTGACAACAAGACGTGATGTTTTTACTCATATACTACAGAATTTATTGAACGGTTCACTGAGCCGCCGCAACGGTTCACTGAACCGTAATTGAGTGTTAGCATAGATTTAGCTTTAGTCAACTCCAGATGATAAACTTGGTTGGCGAAACGCACGTCGAGTGCAGTCTAGTGTTCTGGTGTAATCTGGAAAACTATTTATTTTGTATTAACTATACGATTAACGTTTTTATTTATTTTGTTGCATGTCTGCATCTTTTGTTTCCTTTACGAGAAGTGAATATTGCATCGGATACATTTATCGATAAGTAAATCAACGCCATATTGATGTGAACACCGGTGTCAATTAATTGGTTTACCTATTAGTAATAATGAATAAGGACATTGACTCAAATAATCTTTTATGTGCATAGATATAGAGAGAAGGCTCCAATATTGAATTGGTTAAAGGAAAATGTTTATTTCTTTCTTCACTGAAAGTGTAAACCTCAT
Organism: Pogonocherus hispidulus; assembly: GCA_963924545.1. Taxonomy (NCBI): domain Eukaryota; kingdom Metazoa; phylum Arthropoda; class Insecta; order Coleoptera; family Cerambycidae; genus Pogonocherus; species Pogonocherus hispidulus. The sequence continues at coordinate 21,809,030 of OZ004696.1, forward strand.
TTTATTTGTCTATGCTGCAATGAAAATGTTGTATTATCTCACTATTGCCTCTCTGTATTTAGATTTTTAGCAAAACACCTACACCTACCTTAAAAACAGTGGATAGGTCCAATATAAAAACCAGGTTTTTTAAAGCGGACCCATTAAGTCTCTTCAATTGGACTAGTGAGGTTTCAAATTGAATAGCTTTCATGCTTTTTTAATATTGTAGGTTAAAATTCACTTAACAAATGTATAGCAATCAGTGCCGGCGCGTGAACATTAATTGTATGTGTTCTGCTTAGGGTTGTCACATTGGTCGAATTCAATTCCGGGATATTAAGAAGTCTGGCCGGAGCCGCTAAATTTTTAAAATTTTCAAGGTCACGCGTTTTTCTGGCAGTTCTGAACTTCAACCGGGAATTTCAATCGGGGCCGTACTGCTAATTCCCGGTACAATAATCACAGAAAATCCCCCATGCCCATGTGGCAATCCTATATAGTTCTCAATCGTATATTGTCCATTATTTATCCCCACCGAAAAGTAAGCACGAAAAACAAAAGAGTGCATTTTTTATATCACACTCGCACATCCACTCTGTTTTTGTGTATGCATTATTGTTAAATTGTCTTTTGTAACTTTGACTTCGGCTTGTTCCACTAACTTCAATATTTAATTGTGGTGCTGGCCTACCCAATTATTTTATTTTCAGTTTATCCTCATAAGGCAGAGAACCAAATAAAGTTTTTTGTAAAAACGAAACGCTATTTATTTTAATAAGTAGGTATAATATCCGTGGACGCCTAAACGAAAATATTTACCCGTGTCGCTCACAGAAATAAACGACCACGCACCACGTCCTATTACGAAATATTACTGAATTTACTTGCAGCCACATAAGCCCATATATTCGTGTACTAGGTCACGTGCCTGATTAGCCAATAAAAACAAAGGACGCATCTAACTGTTCGCTGTGCACACATTTTGTATATCAGGATGCGGTTGCATAAGGGGCTAGCTCGCGTCGTAATAAATAATAATATAAGCTCCCAGATTTATTTGAGCGCGAGAAAATTTGGATTCTTTAAATTTTAAATATTTTGTATTTTGTTGATATTTAATATGCTTAAAAGCTTAAATAGGTACATAAAATTTTATGTGTTCTGCAGCTCCGCAGCTCTTATGGTAAAACCGCACTGATAGCAATCGTGCTCAACATTTACTGATTCTATATCCTAATAGCTTGTGATGAAGTAGCATGAAGGATAGTCAATTATATAATAGCACTTATGGTTGGCAAGTATAGCAGTTTAAATAACACCAGAATAAAATTACACAGAGACATGCTACATAGAGCGATATTATATACACACTGTATAAAAATACTATGCTATCAATTTAGGCACTGGTCCACATAAAGAGTTTTTTCACCTATTTATCTAAACTGTCCCTATTCTTATATTAGTTGATTATAAATTGAATAAGAAGAGTCAAAGGTGCTGAAATATCTTGATGCTGTTATTTTGTTGTTATTACGTGCTACTTACTATTGGACACTGAAAAATGATTAAAAACAATGTTGGTATAAGGATACTTATATATGATTATGCCAGGTAATATTATTAACGTCTTGATAATAGGCGATATATCTTAAATTTTAACCGTTTTAACCATTCAATGCCATGGGCAGGTTCTTTTACTACTAACAAACTACTAAGATCTTGGAAAATTTATTAGTTTAAATGAAGACATTAATAAACTACTGAACAATAAAATGCTACAAGGAAATCCAAAATATTTTCGTTTTGTGAGATAGGTAGGTGTTAAAAAAATATACAATAATAGGTTTTTGTTATCTGTACTTAACTAATGCTATGATGTAGACACTATTAATAATTTTTTTTTTAAAGTTAATCTGTAAAAGTGTATGTAGTTTTGTAAAGCGTTATTTGTGAAATTTAAAATTTTAGATATTCAAAAAGATACTTTTAGTCATAATATGTTAATAAAACATTTTAATTTTGAAGTGTATCTAGTCAAACAGTGACAGCCATCCTTTTTGAGATACTTCCAGATTTATATTGATATTCACCTTAAATTAAAATATCTACCTATAAGCTCCTCCTGGTCCAACTGCCTCCCCAGTGTCAGCAAATTCGGTGATGCGTCTGTTCCACCCAGTTGCCATTATTCTATTGTTTACCCAGATGACCGATTTTATCTCCGACCATCTGTCAGTTTTCATGTTGCGTAAACAGGTTCCAGAATTGAAGCTCCAAATTTTCAGAGTACCGTCGTGTGCCCCTGTAAGCAAACGTTGGTAACCAGGGTCAAAAGTGGCCGCTGTGATTTCTACTGGTTTTATTGCTCCATGCACCAATACCGTATGGGCTTCCCTGATGATCAACAGACGTCTTCCATCAAACGGATTCCATACTATTATAAAACTGTCTAAGCCACACGTCACTAATTTCTGAAACATAAGTGTATATTAGAATGCAATAGACTTGACGGTGGTGTGACCCACAACAAGCCAACCAAATATTAAAAACTATTCTTAGGTAATTAGGTAGAAGGGAGAATTCTGACACCGGATGGTACCAGTAGTAGGTGTTTTACTTTATGTATGCACAAAATTGGTTATAGATAACATTTTTTTTGTTTGATTTTAAGAAAAGCTTTGTGGGCATTTCAGAATAATACGTGATATGTTTTTTATATTATTTAATTTCAAGATAATGGAATTTCTCATTTCATCAAATACAGAACTATAAAGTGTCTATATCTAATTATACTATAAGAATACTATAAGTACTTTAGAATCTAATTCCTTGTACTATCTTAGACTTTTCTTTAGAACTTCTGAAAACCGCCAACTATAAACCATATATTCTAAATTACGTGCATTATATTTCATAGCTATAGCATAGCTATAACTATAGCCACATCATGTATATATTCTATCTTACAGATATAAAAATTGTTGAATTTATAATATGGTACCTACCTTATATAGCCTATTGTAGAGTACGACAGATACTGCACTACTATGAGTATTTCCATCAGTATGTTCAGAACTTGGATTAGGCCTCAAAGATAAAATAGCTATCATACTACTCCCAACGATCCATTGTCTACTTTCCGGATTATAGAGCGTGGTTATCTCACTTGTGTCTCCCAACTGGGGTGGTAATTCTAAATATGTTTGCAACAGAGATTGCATACTTATATCCCAAACCTTAATGCATTTATCTTTGGACAAGCTGTAGATGATTTTACCATGATCCTGGAATACTAATTGTACTATTCCAGTATGATGTCCATAGAAGGTGCACGTTGCTCTGCGTGGAATGAACGGGTTCCAAATACGAACAAGACAATCCGGACCTCCAGTGGCTACTGTATGCGAGGTTTCATCCAATGCGAAGCACCAGGCACCAGCTACAATTTTGTAAACATAGTTTTTCTCGTTAGTCTCTGTGGCATCGGTCATCAAGACGGCTTTTGGACACTGAGCACAAGAAACTACGCAATGAAGAGTTGAATAGAACGATACTTGCCTCACGTAATCGGAATGAAGATGAGGAAACTCTTGAATTGTCAAATTAGGTACTGAACCCTTAAGGGCACTCTCGTACCGGACATGCAGCAATGGAATTCCCGGTTGACTTTTAAAGGGACCCCTAGCTTCTGAATTAAAATAAATAACCCTTACGCTGCCTCCCATGTCTCCAAGTACCAGTTTGGAAGGAATATTTATATCAGTGTCAAATTTATAATACATAGTTGTTACAGCGTCAGGCAAAGAGGTTATCATTACACGTAATTCAAATTTCCTTGCAGATGTGTCGTAGAACCTCAAGTCTCTTTCTGAACTAGATGTGCAAATTACGCTGACGTCTGGCAACACTGCCATATCGGTTACCCAAGTAGTTTGCACTTTTAATAATGGGCATTTTGACTGTGCGGATCTTTCCAGTTGCATATCTAGCGACCAGTAGTTTACAACCCCATCTTGGCTGCATGTGACGATACTCCCATCGTGCCAGTTACAGGTGCGATCTAATTTTACTGTTGGGTAAAAAGCTATTCGATTAACTCGATGGCGATGATTGCTTTTCATCATCGTTGGAGAAGAGGGTATGGGAGCATCTAGAGTTTTATATTCTAGGCCAATTTCTTGTTCTTGGTAACCGAGGATTAGATACGATATAAATTCATGCCAGGTGACGTATCCATCGCTAAAAGAAAATAGTCAACGATCATATAAATTTAAAAGTAATTCATATCAAGCCACAGTTAAATGAATTACATATCAGTTGCCACAGTGGATTAAAAGTTCAAAACATCACCCTTGCCCCGTCGACCCGGGCGGACTGGTAGCAGTTATCAATCCGCCACCGGCTGTATAGTTACGTTGCCTGTGTCGTTGAGAGCGCAGGTGCCGCGGCACGCTTTTGATCTGGAAATGTCAAAGGCCCGACAGTCACTGCGGTAACTGATAATGTAATTCATTTAACTGTGATCAAGTTAAAAAACCGGTGATTTTTTTATTATCATTGGATATTTACTGTCGTATCTCGAAAAAAATATTGGACTAATACTTTTTAATCAGCTTATCTGGCTTAACACGTTCCCACAGTTCGTGTCCGCGAATTTCGAACGCCCTGTATCACTATCAACTCAGTTCACGTATAATTTTAAATCTACTAAATATTATGTGGGTGGCCCAATTTACTTGTTTTACAGGGTGACTTATTAACTATAAGAGACAGATAATAATGAACCATACGTTTTCGATTTATTGTTTTTGGAAAAAGTCGATGCCGCAAAACAAAATGCCCTATTATAGGTTTTTAAGTTAGGTATTCGCGTAAACTCGATTTTTTACTATTCGATACTTGTCAATATCCCAGTAGTTTGTGAAGTTTGAAAAAAGTTTAGGTAGAATTCAGTGGCGTAGTAAATTTCTGGCAAAAGTTAAAACTTAAAGTAGGTATCAGTCAACTGCAAACTGAATCTTGTTTTAGATAAAGCATCGTTCAAAATATGGTATCATTACCAAGTATGGCCTCCCCGTTCAACAGTATTTTGACCATATATTTGCGAATTGGTGGATTGGGAGAAGAGGTTTTATAGAATGGCACTCAAGGTTATCTCATCAGGTTTGTCGCCTATAGATTCTTTTTGCGGGGTCACTTAAAGACTACAATTCATTCCACTATACCTATTTCCTTACAAGACTAAAGGCCCGTTTTCACGCTCATGCAATTTGCACAAATTGATTTGTGCATGCCAGTTTGTACAAGTAAATTGTAGCGTGAAAACCAAAATCGGTAACTTGCACAAGCCAGAAAATTTGGCTTGAGTAAAATCTGATCGGACAGATAATTTGCATGTGGTTGGCACAAATGCATGAACGTGTAAACGACACTCCAACTCGGCGCATGCTTAGTAGTAGCGAATTCTTGTTTTTACGTGCACCCTCCACGTGCTTTTGATATACTTCGGTGTTAGTACTTAGTAGTGTTGTTTGTGTGACAAAAAATATGTCTAAAAAAAGAAAAAGAATTCATGACAGATTTTTGGGGACAAAGAGATATGGGGATAGAATTTGGGGGTCGAGGGACAAATTTGTATAGACCTGACCAGTATGCAACAGTTCAGTTTATTAAATTGCATGTACAAATCATTTTGCGCAATTTGCATGAACGTGTAAACGAACCACAACATTTCAGTTCTATTTACGCAAATTGCATGTACAAATCAATTTGCACAAATAGCATGAGCGTGAAAACGGGCCTTTATCGATATTATCAAATAGGTACCAAAAAATCACTGGAGAAATGTGCGGGAATGTTTTCAAGAAAACTATTATTGCATGAAGGTTGGAGGCCATCATTTTGAACATTTAATTAACCGATGCGTAAATAATTAATAAATGAATTTATTACATTTTGAACTCAATTCTTCAGAAATGTTTCACTTAAATTTAAAAAATAAGGCGCCCTCTAAAACAAAATTGACGTATTTCGGCTTGTTTGATAGAAATCTTAGATAGTTTCCTAGATAATGCATCTGTTTCGTTTTCGAATGGCATAAATCAATAAATATAAATACATAAGTACATTTATTTTGAATGAACATTTTATATTATCTATTAGTTTTTTTTCCTTTCAAAGTCAGTCCACTGTTTGATAGTAAAAGGTTGGCATATGCGTAGGTTCCTATATTAAAATGTGTAGTAGTAAATATCAATGCAACCAGTAATACAGTCCTTGCTATATTTTATATTACCATATACGTACCTCACGTTCCTTCAGCTATTATAATACTAAATAAAATTCAGATCTAAATTCCAGTTTGTATGTTACCTACATCTTTTTTAACTATCCAATCCTTTCGGTAAGTGACTTTTTGGGTTGAATAATAGCAGAAGGATATGAGACAATATTATACTTATATGAACTTGAATCAAAATAAAGAATTTTTACCAAGCAATATTCATTTGCTTAAATATAACTTGAAAGCTTTTCTCATCGTATTTGATAAAGGCATAATCGTGTAACACTTCACGCAATTCCGCCTCGTTCATTCTTTTGCCCTCTACTTCGTTAAAAACTTCCTGTAATTCCATTATTTCTGTTTCATCCAATAGCTGGTGAAGCTTCAGCCTAATATTTTTACATACTTCAGTCCTTCGTTTACATACTTCATGCTTGGCCGGTTGATATGTAGAACGATTTTTTTTACCCTTGGCATCTGTCATGGTCGCACAAATGATATTAGCAACAGGTAGACAAATACTATTAATCAATAATTCTGTTTCCATGGTTTCATATACAAACATATATTTTGATCCTAGTGTTGCAACTTTATTGTTTAACTAATATTCTGTAGTTTAAACATATTTATAATATAGAATGGACCCTTTTTACTTGGCTTTGAGTTTATTTAGAAGAAGAAGATATGATAAATGTGTCGATGTTTGCACAAGTATCTTAGATAAGCAGCCTCTGGATCAGGCTGCATGGTGTTTAAAAATGCGTGCGATGGCTCAAAGAATATACGTGGATGATATAGAAAGCGAAGAAATTCCCGAGACTGATTTCTTGGATGATAATGCTATGGCCTCAGCTCCTCGGCCTGGAACATCCATGAAGACTGCTGAACAACTGAAAACAAGTGCCCTGGGGTAAGTCATGAATTAATTTGTATATTGCAAAAATAACCAGCACGTTAACAAAACGGAAATATTGAGATGTCCTTATCTGTATACCTGAACAGTACCTTAAAAGTAAGTACTTCTAGAGAGTCCAATGTCAACTCTCATACAAATCATGCCTTTTTACCCAAACATTTAAAATCAAAATGTTCTGAAAACTTCATCATATAAGATACCATTCATAATGCATCGGTACCTCTTCAAAGTAAAAATGTTGATTAACCGTTCAATATTTCACTTCAGATTTTACAAACAATCTGATTGATAAGACTTAAAAAATAAGGAAGATATACATATGAGATCGGGAGGAAGAGTTTGTAGCTCCTAATCTAAGACTCTAAGAGGTAGATCAAGTTTAAGGTTTTTGATACTATTAATGTCGTTAGAATTGCCCAGAACAAAACCGCAACTAGCGTAATTTTGTTTAGAACAGTACCACCAAGTTTACAGACCAAAGTTACAATGACACATAGAATACAATACAATATTTCACTTGCAGGTTATTTAAAAATAAGTTATTACCTACTCTCACACTTAAATTATCTAAATTTTCCTTCAGTCTTGCACAATCTGACTGAATTGAATAACTTCAAGTCATTATCATAAAGTAAAATCTCGATAATTGTGAACCCTTATTTGGTAGAGTTGGTACTGCATAAATTGTCATCTATTACTAATATCACTGACGTATTTTTCCACATAACAACAAAACACTATACTGCACTCGACGCACGTTTAGCCAACCAAGTTGGGATCATCTGAAGATGATTAAAACTGAGTTTTAATCATCTCCAGATGATGCCAATTTGGTTAGCGAAACGTGCGTCGAGTGCAGTATTGTGTTTTGGTGTTATGTGGAAAACTACGTCAGTGATATCGTCATACCAAAGGTTCCAATCCCCTCCAAGATCTGTTACTAAGACAAAATCGAAATAGCAAACAGAGTCTGCTCTGCTCAGAGTCTAATAATGGCTAAGGCCATCAAATACTTTAAAGAAATCAGGGTAGATCACGTCCACCTGATTTTACTTCAGCACCTCTGAAACTACTCGTAATTAAGTTTTCTCCTCAAAAATCGAAACCAGCCATAAATATTTGTTGATATAGTGATATTATTTTGTTACGATGAAAATAAATATTTTTATGTAGTATAATTTCAAAAACTTTTGAGAAGTTATTGATAATCAAAAGCATTAAAAGAAATGCGATATAGATTGAAATAATACCTACCAAGACTGCTTGACTTTGTAGCAAATATTAATTATTAAAATAAACTGTAAGCAACAAAGTTCCGAACACCGTTCCTTGAGGGACACCAGAAAATACTGTTTGTTTTTTATTTATAATATTGTCTATTTTAGTTTGATGTGTTTTTCCTATAATGTATTTATAGGCCTATGATTTGATATGACTGATCTATCTTCATTTTTATAGATCGATATGATAATACTTTTTTAAAATTGATTTGAAGGGATATTTTCTCATTTTTTAGAGATCTATTAATTATTTTTCTAAGAGGTTTTGCTATTATATTTAATACTTCTGCTTTTATGTAACTTCTAAAAGTACTAGTAAGTAGTATTAAATAATAAGCAAGACTACCTACTAAGTTTTATAAAAATATATCTGCGAGTCTTTTAATAATAATCCTAATCAATAATTATAGTGCTAGACCGCGAACGGCCACTGGTCGTCCAATATCTGGAGTAGCGCGACCGGGGACCCAAAATCGCCCCGGATCAGCTCTGGATCGTGTGCGGACTGCCCGACCAGTAACAGGACAGTCAGCCAGAGCTATACGCCTGGGTACAGCGGCAATGATGTCACAGAAAGATGGACCATTCATCCAGGTTTCCCGATTGAATATTGGGAAGTACGCCAAAAATTCTAGCTTATCGAAACCTTTGTTCGAGTACCTTTTTTATCACGAAGGAGATGTGAGAAACGCCATGGAGCTAGCCGTTCAAGCTACGCAATTTTGTCAATTTAAGGATTGGTGGTGGAAAGTTCAGCTGGGCAAGTGTTATATAGCGCTGAATCTGATAAGGGAAGCCGAACAGCAGTTCAGGAGTGCGCTGAAGCAGCATCATCATATTGAGACCTTTATTAGACTTACTAGGATATACATTAGATTAGGTAAGTGGATTCTTTTCGTAAGATATAAAGCTTTTTCCACAGGCTGGAGATAAAGTCATTTTTTGTACAGTTACGAAAATGAAAAATAAGTAGTAAACCTTTGCAGATCTCTAATTTATTTACATAACTAGGTAACTGGCGATGTGAGAAAATCAAACAGCAGTTATATGTAACTTATTTGATCTAACCAGTAACTTGTTTAACTTATGAGGGAAATCATTAAATTATATTAATATATTGACCCAGAAATGCAGACCCCTATGCAGAAATTGTTGAAATGAGAGCAATAATTCAGTACATTAATAATAAGGGACACAAATTCAGTATTTTAATATTATAAATGATATTTAGAGGTCTCTTATTCATTAATTTCTTAAAAAGACTTATGAGCAGGGCGTGCGTGGAACTTTTAATTGTATTGTATTATGTATTCTAACAGACGTTACCGTATAGGTATAATTAGATATAATTAAATAGACTTACGCGTATTCACATACGTATATATGGGATAATCAAACAATGAAACAGAACACACGTAGTGTATATTATGCGTTCATAGTTTTCTTTTGGGATTACACCACCTGTAAAATAACAAAAAGTAGGAAACCAGAAACATATAAATTAAGTATTTAAAGTGTCGTATCAAGATAAACTTCTAAAGTTTGCCCCAAAAAACACTGTAAAATATGCAATAAAATAAATATGTGATAAACTAAACATAATAATAATAATTAATAAATTACGATTTTAACATTATAACGACATTTAAAACGGAAAACACTTTAAGATCAATAATTACAGAAACCAAACCAATTGATAATAATCAGAATGAAAAAAATTGAACATACTAAATTGCTTGTAAATGCTTGTAAATGCGGTAAATATTATATTGGTGAAACATCTAGACCGTTACAAATAAGGGTCCGCGGACATAAAAATTATGTTAAGGATTACTAAGTTGATAGGTCTGCCTTAGTAAAACATATATGGGATAACGGTCACCGGGTTGTTTGGACACAGGAAAAAATTTTACGAAAAGAAGAAAAAATTAGTTAAAAAAATTAAAAGAAAGTGTTTTTATTAAACTTAATGGTGATAACTTATCACGTCAGAAACAATATTCATGGATCAAACGCGACTTCCTCTATTCCAGAAGGATTTACCAGTGGAAAATTAATAATATCATAGTGATCAGTGCATGTGATGACATTTTGAATTAAAAATTGAGTTTAGTTTAAATTTTGAAACGTTTAGGAAAAAGCTAGTTGAGTGTTCAATCCCTTCTAAATTTTATTATAATAATTATTTTATTTAGACATAATTCAAAATATGATTTGTAATATTATAGAATTTTGTACAAAACTAAAAAACCACTGATGAAATTTAGTTAATTTATCAAATATTTATTTTATTGCATATTATACAGTGGTTTTTTGGGGCAAACTTTAGAAGTTTGCCTTGATACTGCACTTTGACTATTTAATTTGTATGCTTCTGGTTTCCTGCTTTTGTTATTTTACAGGTGGTGTAATCCCAAAAGAAACCTATGAATCATGAAAACGTACCGCAAATAAGTTACAGACATTATGTAAATTGTGCGTGTTTTATTATAATTAGTTTCATCTTTAGATATCGAAATTGGAAATTAATAAAACTAAAACCACAAAATCCTTTCCTCGTTTCTTCCACCGTTTCCATCGATTGCACAACTCTCTGTTAATATCTATTCTGTATAGAATTGTCACTGATGAAGAGCTGTGCATCGACTAGAAACGAGGAACAGGGAAGGGAAAGCTAAGTAGCGGTTCGATTATATTTTAATTTTGAATTTAAAAACATCTTTAAATAGTGTCAACCAAGATAACCATTGATATATTTCGTTAATATTAACATTTTGCCGCTATATTATGCTCTATTAATTTATTAAAATATCATTCATACATTACATTTATAATTTTTACTTAAAATATTTATTCTCTATTTTAATCTGTATCTATATTAATATCTCTATTTAATTTGTATTCGGTACTTTTTATTATTCCACAACTGGCATATTCGTAAAGCATTAATACCTATCATTTTACGAATAAACCACTGCAAGCATTGTATCCTTGCTACTAGTCATACTCCATCAAGCAATATATCAAAAGATTCTTTAAAAACATTCTATACAAAAATATGAGAATATTTTACGTGTATATTTTTCTATGCGTTTATATTGATATGTTCTAAATTAATGCATGTCCAATCAATTTGGATTTTATGATTATCACCAAATTTAGTTAGTTAAATTACAAATTGCTTTAGTACTCCTAATAATATTACTGTATAGAACTATTCATAGCCACATAACTCTCATAGTTAATCAGCAGATAGAATACCTACCACAAATATTCATTGATGATAAGCGAAATAATATATCTAAAGGTCCTTCAAGCTTAAAATTTAATGAAGGATATAGAAGACTTAAAATTTAATGAAGGATATACAGAGTGAGTTTTATGTATGGAACGCCTCAATTATCTCGGAAACGGCTTGCCCGATTTTTATGAATTTTGGTTTATAAGGGTTTTGTAATATGGCCGATATTATTGTGGCATTTACATTGTTGTCAGATCTTTCGTTTTTCCGGAAATATACTGAAATTTGTTATTTTAAATGGATCACCCTATATATTTTTTTGTTTTTGAAATCTCTAAGAAATTTAGAATATTTTTCATGTAATGTTCCCTATACCTAATTGCCATAATTTCGGAGTTACAGCTACATTTGCAATATCTCCGCCGAAGTTAAAATATTACATCAGGGCGGCTATGTCTGCGACAAAAACAATTTTGACGTTTTAATAAACTATTATTGTTGGTGTTTATTGAAAGTTACAATGGACCGTTTATCTGAGAAAGAACGAATTGAGATTTTAATGATATTAGGATATGGTGATGTGCGTAGAAGTCAACAGGAAACGTGTAATATCTTTAATAATTTATATCCTAATAGAAATCCCATAGGATCTTTTGAAAACATAAAGTAAAGGCGGTTACAGCTGATGCTCAAAAGGTTGTCCGTTTACTTCCATACAAGAAGCCATGCGATGTTTAAAACTTTGCAGTACATTTTGTAACATTCCTGACTGCTCAATTCTTCTTATCTCTGTGGTAATCCTATCTTTTAATTCCTGAATATTGGCAGGTTTGGTTTTATAAACAATATTTTTTAAGTGACCCCACAGGAAATAGTCTAAAGGATTCATGTCGGGTGGTCGCGGGGGCCATTCGATAAAACCACGCCTTCCAATCCATCTTCTGGGAAACACATCGTTTAGGTATTGCCTCACGTCACGCGCATAGTGAGGTGGAGCTCCATCTTGTTGCACCCAAATATTGTTATTTGGGACATTGTTATTGTCTGAAAGTTTCAAATAATAAAATTTCTAAATTAACAGGCAATTGAGAATACTTACTTAGATTTGGAAATAACCGAGCCAACTCAGGTATAATATTATTCTGTAATAAATTTAAATACGCCCGACCATTTAAGTTTCCTTCAATGAAAAAAGGACCAATTATTTTGTCGCCTATTATTCCAGCCCATACATTAATCTTTTGTGGAAATTGGGTGTGGGATTCTCTCATCCAACGAGGATTGTTACGTGACCAGTATCTGCAATTATGCCGATTTACGTTTCCATCAATACAAAAAGTGGCCTCATCGGAAAACATAACATTATTTAAAAAATTTGGATTATTTTGATCGTAACATTATTCCATCATTGTGTCGGCAAACTCTTCACGTCTATCGAAATCATCATCTGACAACTCTTGAACCAATCTTACTTTGTAAGGATGGAATTTATTGGCATGTAAAATTTTCATTATGGATGTTTGAGAAATATCAACTTCCCTGGATATTTGTCTAGTACTCAAGTGTGGATCTTCTTCTAACATAACACAAACATCTAAAGATTTGTCTTCAGTTGTTGCAGTTTTTATACGCCCTGATTTCGGTAAATCTTTTATGGCTCCAGTTTGGTTAAACTTTTTTAACAACTTACTCACTGTAGATCTTGTTATGGGATTTCTATTAGGATATAAATTATTAAAGATATTACACGTTTCCTGTTGACTTCTACGCACATCACCATATCCTAATATCATTAAAATCTCAATTCGTTCTTTTTCAGATAAACGGTCCATTGTAACATTCAATAAACACCAACAATAATAGTTTATTAAAACGTCAAAATTGTTTTTGTCGCAGACATAGCCGCCCTGATGTAATATTTTAACTTCGGCGGAGATATTGCAAATGTAGCTGTAACTCCGAAATTATGGCAATTAGGTATAGGGAACATTACATGAAAAATATTCTAAATTTCTTAGAGATTTCAAAAACAAAGAAACATATAGGGTGATCCATTTGAAATAACAAATTTCAGTATATTTCCGGAAAAACGAAAGATCTGACAACAATGTAAATGCCACAATAATATCGGCCATATTACAAAACCCTTATAAACCAAAATTCATAAAAATCGGGCAAGCCGTTTCCGAGATAATTGAGGCGTTCCATACATAAAACTCACTCTGTATAAGATAATTTAGTTGAATTAATTTTGATAACCAATGATTATGTGACGATGATACCGACAAAAGAGAATATTAGAGTTTTCTTTAGATCAGCCTCTATCAGCGATGGAAATATGCAAGTCCGGCCTAGAAATTTTTCCAAAAGATGTGTCCATAATGACCGAACTGGCTCGCTTGACAGAGGCCCTAAATGATACCCCGACTTCAGTGAAATATTATCGAACTATTGTAATCGAGGATGCCATGAATACGGAGGCTATCGCTTGTATCGGCATGTACCACTTTTATAATAACCAACCTGAACTGGCTTTAAGGTATTACAGGTAAGGGAAACATATTTATCCCCCACCCTTCCGCCTTTCAATAAAATTAAATTTTCGTGTAGATAAGAGCTACATGAACAATCACAAAAAAGCACGATCCCGCTATTATACAAGCGGTTACAAATTCGCTTCTCATCATTGGGATCTCGGAAACTGTAAGAGATACGAGAAAGCTAAATGGGGGCAAAGCTGTGTAATTAAAGGACCAACATAATGCCCCAGAAAAATTTAGGCTAACTTGAGTAGGTTTTGAAATTTTTGAAGAAACAGAAAATTTGCAAATTTGTTTTTATTTTTTTCAATCTTATTTGAGCAGATATTGAAAAATGTAAAGCACTTTCCCGAAGCAACTTTCTGTCCTCTAGTGGTCAGGATATTTAGATTTTCAATGCGATGTTTCGTTTTTCCAGAACCATCATCAACTTTATTTTTTTAAATACGAACCTGGAATTTCGAAACCATAATTTGTAAGTGCCCTAACATCATGTTATCCCAGAATAAATCATATTCAGACGTTTCGAACAAAAAAAATGCATCTTCAATATCTCCGTTCCTAAAGCAATTTGCATTTAGTTTCGACCTAAAAATATGACGATCCGTCCTTATTTTAATTGAAACCAAATAGAGGTATATCACTGTTAGTACAATTTTTTATCTACATACCCACAAAAGATTTTCAAAATGACAATGATTAACATTCATTAAAAATGTTCATTACATGCTCAAAAACATTTCAGTTTTGAGCTTGGTATACAAAAATTTATTCTTCAGAAAATATTCTGCAATGTTCTTTGAATGTTTCTTTTTCTAATGGAACCAAAGGCGTACAGAATATTTGCCTTCAGCTCCTCTACATTCTTGGGTATATTCTTGTACACCCTATTCTTTAGGGTTCCTCACAAAAAACAATCTAGTGGAATTAAATTGGGTGGTCTTGCAGGCCATTCGATTGCTCCACCCTTTCATATCTATTTTTCAGGAAACTGCGTTGGTGTAGAAAGTGTTTGACATCAAAATTTAAGGACATCCAGTGAAAAAATTTACAATTCGGAACGGAAACATTGAAGATGTATTTTTTATGGAAACGTTCGAATATAATTTATTCTGGGGTAGTATGTTGTTAAGGGTAAAGGAGGTTTGCAAATTATGGTTTCAAAATTCCAGATCGTATTTTAGTAAAAAAAAAATAATAAGTTGATGGTGGTTCTGGAAAAACGAAACACCACATTGAAAATATAAATATCCTGGCCAATTGAGGACAGAAAGTTGCTTTGAGGAAGTACTCTTCATTTTTCAATATGCAGATGATCTCAAAATTTACAAAAGAAATACTTCTGTTAACGATTGTTATCAACTTCAGTCTGATATTAATAACGTCTCAGAAAACTGTCAAAGCAACAAGTTGTTATTAAATGTTAGTAAATCTAATCGTATAACATTAGTCGGCTAGTTTGCAACACACATATCTATAGGATTAAGGGCCGTATACTTGAAGAGGCAGACTCTGTTAAAAATTTAGGAGTAACTATAGATAGAAGACTGATCTTTGATGAGCACATTGAAATAATTATACAGGGTGTCCACCTAGTGCGCGTAAGTCCAATATCTGGGTTAATAAAAGAGATAACTTCATTTTTTTTTCTACAGGGTTGTCTAATATCCCGAGCTGCACAAAATGAAAATATATTTACATATTCAGGGTGTTTAGTTTTTCCTGGACAGGTACCAACTTCGTTTTTCTAAATGGAAATATATATTTTTTATTTTAAGCAAAACGGTTTGCACATTCCTATCTTAACTTTTCATAAGCTATCGTTTGGTACTAATTTCAGAATTATCAAAAAATTTTAAATTTTCTGAAAATTTTGAAAATTTTTTATTCCTGTATAAATTTGAAATTAGTACCAAACGATAGCTTATGAAAAGTTAAGATAGGAATGTGCAAGCCGTTTTGCTTGATCTCAAATCGTTTAGATTTTACAGGGTGTCAAAGTTGCAAAAATGTCAATATTCACCCGTCAATATTTCAAAAACAGTTTAAGTTAGGTATAGGGAAGGCTGATGAAAGTCCTACTAAAATCAAGGGTTTAGTTCGAAAAAGCAATAAAAAATATATATTTCCATTTAGAAAAACGAAGTTGGTACCTGTCCAGGAAAAACTGAACACCCTGAATAGGTAAATATATTTTCATTTTGTGCAGCTCGGGATATTAGACAACCCTGTAGAAAAAAAAATTAAGTTATCTCTTTTATTAACCCAGATATTGGACTTACGCGCACTAGGTGGACACCCTGTATAGAAGGCCTGGGGCAATTTGGGATTTACGGTGCGTATGTCAAAAAATTTTCAAAATCCACATTCTTTAATAATTTTATGTAATGCGATAGTTCGCAGTCACCTTGAGTTTGCTAGGTATTGCGTGGAGCCTCCTGTATGAAAAATATATTTCTCTTACAGAAAATATTTAAAGAAAATTAATTTATCACCTTTGTTACCGATATAACAGTGATATACTTCGTTAAAGTTACGACGATAAGTTGAGTCACTTTAAATTATTAAACGTAAGTTCGAGACGATATGTTGTATACATAATATTTTTGAATAAATTATTGAATAATAAGATTAACTCTAGAATAATTCTTGAAAAATTGTGTTTCAATGTAAAATGTTATGCGATTTGTTCTCCTACTTTATTTTAAATCTTATCTTAAATTTATCGTACTAATTCAGCTTTTAATTCCTCAGTCGGTCTAATTAAAAAATGTGATATAATATGATATGCAAAATTTTTACTCGTCTTTCTCCATATTTGTTTATAATTTGCAGCGCCCTCATCGGTAATTTGAATCGGCAATAACGATCATGTTGATTTAGATGAGATCTATGTAGAGTAGTTTCTCCATGCAGGCCATTATAGAAAGAATAAACTAATTAATGTTGACTATTTCTAAATAATTCGTACCAATAACTATTGTCGCTTTTAAAATAAATAAGAGCCCAAAATTATAAAATATCCTATTCTAGGCGTGTATTGGCTATGGGTGCCCACTCTGCCGAGTTATATAACAACCTGGGACTGTGCTGTTTATATTCACAGCAGCTGGATCTCACTCTTCCCTGTTTTCAGCGGGCTCTGGAACTTGCGACAGATCCCCTGATTAGGGCAGAGGTCTGGTACAATTTGTCCCACTTAGCTATAGTAAGTACCTATATTATAGTTATTTACAATAAAAGTGTTGTAAAGATTCATATTACAACACGAGATGTTAAATTATCAAACGAGGCGTTAGCCGAGTTTGATAAAACATCGAGTGAAGTAATATGAATTTACAACAAGAATATTGTTCAAAATTTTATCTACTTTCATTTAATAATACGAAAAAAATATATATTTGGCATAAATTGTCAAATAATGACAAGACATAAGAAGCTGGTGTATTTCCTATGAACAGAAAAAAGTACCTACCTGCTATTAAGTTGACGGAACAAGTTTTCTTGTTAGCTTTCGCGTGACTACAACTTTGCATAGAAAACTTTGTCAAACAAATTCAAAAATATAAAAAGCGCTTTTCAAAATGAGTGATTCTGGTGGAAGTTTACCATCTGATGTAGAAGCGGCGGCAAACGGAGCGACCTCAAGTCTAGTTGTGACAAAATCCTAAGCCCGGTATGATTTGGAGTACCAAAATTTTGAATATTGGTGTAAAGCTAACAAGGTAAAGGATAATATTAAAAAGTGTATTATTAATGTTTATAAAAAACCTTAGGTTTTATAATTTTTTCAATAATAAATAAATCATTCATCTAAAAAGCGGGATTTTATTTAACAGAAAAATGGTAATAAACACGTTTTTTTTTTCATTACATCACTAGTGTTGTAAAGGCATCTATTATAACACTAGTGCTGTAACAAATGTCCTTAGGAACCTATTTACCAATAAAATACATTACAAATCTATTTTCCTAGAGTAGTATATTTTGTTAGAACCGAAATAGCTACAGCACCACCACCTGGATGGACTCGGTGTCCATCCAGGCGGAGGTAATCTACGGCAGTGATCAGGAAATATAGCCCTTCTACGTAAATAATGAATATCAAGCATTAGTAAATTTCATTAAAAGTGTATTACTGTATTAAAGTGTATCCTTTAACTCTAGTTAAAGTTACTTTTTAATACCTTGGTTAAAATTGTCGCAATAATAGTATCCAAGGTTTTTAAATATACCTTGAGCTAAATGTCCATTATTTTTTATTATGAAATTCGGCCAAATAAGGTAACACCTAGGTCTTATCCGTTATACCAGCACATCTTTAATGGACCGTTATTCGTTGATTTCAGGCAACAGGGGATATTGAACTGGCAACCCGATGCTTGACTTTATGCTTAGCTTTGGACAATACACACGCTTCGGCTTTTAACAACCTAGCTGTTTTACATCACCAAAGAGGAAAGACCAACCTGGCCAAAGCTTACTTAACATCAGCAAGAGAAATGGGACCCAGCCTGGTGGAACCGGTGACTAACTTGGAACTATTACAAGCTGAATAGTTTTATATATACCTACCTATTATTTACCTCATAAGTTTTATGAAGTTTTATACCACAAGCCTTAGAAATGTATATAAAACGGAATTATCAGTGGCAATTAGTAAATATAGATCTACCACTGTCACTGAATATCAAACACCTTGATGGTCAAATGATAGCGGTTTTAACCTACTTGGTCTCATCAGTGTAATTCAGGGTAAAGTTGATGCAATTTAAAAAAACAAAATTAGTTGCGAAAGCGAAAGTACTGGCTCCGAAACATATTCAAAGTTACCAAAAGATACAAAAAACTTAACTAAAAAGCTTTTATCTGAACAATTTTTTTATACTGGGTGTTTTAAAAAAGTTATATACATTATTCCATACATATTGGGCACTCTGTATAATATACAGACGACCTACTGCCAATTACTATATTTACCTGTACTATTTCTTATTCTATAACTAAGCTTATATATTGTTATAAATGTTTTTTACCGTATAAATTATTTCAGGTTTTAATGAATTCCCTACAAAAAAGTTGTGGCAAACAATACGCTTACGAAAAATATTATGTCTTTGATACTAAATTTCTTTTTACCTTATAAAAAATGCTCCTACTTATGTCCAAATCGCGGACTCAAACACAATTAAAATCCGTCAGGAGACGCCACTGTTTGCCGAGCGGCAATTTTACCTCAGAAAAGGTCAATTGCAATTCAGACTAATAAATTGCAATTTAGTAAATGGCAATCTGCCTTGGTTTAATCAAAACCATATTAAAACCGCCAAAAATTCACAACCTGCAACCAACAATACTTGGAGGAGTATTTCAGGTTACGTAGGTAATTAAGCAAATTCCGCTATAATATGAGTGTTCCATATACGGGACAATTTTTTATGAAAACAGCAAAGACGTAAACTTCTAACAATACCATTATTGGTTTAAACCAGCTACATCGGTAACTTAACGTAAAAAAATTATAATATGTGTGCTCATTAAATGGAAAATTACTACCTACCAATAATTAAGAATTCTCTGAAACGGTTAGAACCGAAAAATCTCACTTTTTCAATACAAAGATTCAATACAAAGAAGAATTAGGGCGTTCTATAGTTATATCATTTAAACGTCCTGCATATAGTCATAAATTGTATACAAACTATATTGAATACTCAATATCATATAATTCAGGCTACCTTGTTGGTACGGACCAGCAACATCGATATAACAATTTTGTTTAGTGGGCGTTGTTTATCGTAATAAAATAAAAACTTAAACAGCTTTTGATCTTTAAGTGGATGTCAGATGTGATCAATTTCCACTCCAAATTGAAAAACCCTAACCTAACTGTAGGCATACATATGTATTTGAAAACTAATTACCTCTTGGTAATATGGTGAAGGTAGAGATAAGAATAGGGCCATATAACGCTGGAGTGCACATTGAAACTGATGTAGTGAGTAACTAAACTAGTATCGGACATAATGCTAGAAAAAACATTACAAACTCGTTATAAAATGAGAAGTGACTTTATGTCAGGCCGATTTATTCTTCATGCACATTTTTAGTCCAGATTCATCTTTTACTGTTTTTTCTTTAGTTTTCTGGCGAATTTGTTTATGCCCACATAACTTGGAAGTAGACCAATTCAAACATTTCAGAAAGATAAATGTTAGTACACTCTATTTCTATTATATAAATATATTTTGAACATCCAAATGTATGTATGGATGGCTGTGATGCACTCGTTATGCAGAAAATACATCCCTCACATGTATTATCCCTCTTGCTCTGGTATTATAGTTTTAGTCTAAACTAAGTCTTTTTAGGTAAACATAGGTACCTTATGTTAAAGGATTCGTTTTGTCAGAAATCTATCAAATTCTACGGTAAGAACTCTTTCTGTGAAGTTTACTGTTTCGTCAAGAACTATTAATGAGGAGCTGTAAAACTTTAAAACACAAACCTACTGACCGTAGGTACACAGCACACCACAGCGCTGGAGCAATTCTCGTACTGGGCAGGGTCAGCACCACAGAGAAAACATATTATACTGGATGGTCTTTAAAAGCAACACTCAAAGAGTTAGCTACTTATTGGCTATATCTTAAGTTAGAGTGGGACGCGTAATTTGAAACCTACGTACACTTTAACATTACAAAAGAATTACTGTATACTTATCGACTTTATAATAAGATCTCTGGTGATCCGCTTTTAGATTTAGTGGCATCAGGATGGTGTTGGTAATTTCTAACAGCTTCAATTAATATTTCATTAATTTTCATTAATTTAAGATAGTTCTTTTCTGAGGCATAGTATTGATTTGTCTATTTCCTTGGTATGCATCTCGATATTGGTTGTACTCAACACTTCTTAAAATCTGTTGAATACAAAAACCTATGCTGTGCTGGTCTGCGTCGCTTGTATCACATATATTACAATATTCGTCTTGGCTATTTCAATTAAAAGGATTCTCAGTCCATAAGTTTATACCAAGTTTCAGTTTAGAAACATATAAATATATAAAACTAAATTTTGTAAGTAACTGAATGTTACTATAACGTGAAGAACATATTTTTAATAAATAAATCTCATATGTAATTTTTTCCAAAATAAACTTATGATTTAATAGTTTTGCCGTTATTATTTTTATATTTAGTAAAATAATGATTTCAACATATATTTCTATAATAAATTAAAAGTCTCATGAATAATAAAATTCGTATCTAAGAATTATCTAACTAAAATATAGTTCACTTAACGGGATGAAAATGGTGCCTGTTGAGCATTTGCTGGACCCTTCTTTGTACGGCACTGCACTAAATATTGTGAAAAATGATGGTCTAAATATAAATATTCACACATAAAGAATATTAATAGTTCAGGAATTTTTTAATATTTTATAGTTATGTACTTGCGTAATACATGGTTTCATTGATAATTTTCTTAGCGGGAAAAATACTTAATTGATAACAATTTTCATGTCTGGTCTCTTGACTCAACTTTAGTAACGCCGCTGGCTGTTGTAATAGTGGAAAAACCCAAATCAAAACCTGCAATATAAGAAATGATATAGCCACCACATGCCAGGCATAAAAGCTAGGAGGTAGATATAAATTTGATGTTCTAAATTGGTCGAAACAACTGGTTGAATAGATTTTCTTATATACCTATAAATTTAGATGAATTATAATATTCTTCTGTATATGTATATGGCCTAGAATTATTTCTGACTATATAGAAATTGTCAGTTACCTATACGGTAAAAGATGTTTTTTAGAATTTAGTTCTGTTTAAGCAAAAATAAAATAATTTTTTTGTTAACATTTCTAAACCTATATACCGGTATCTATACAGTTTATATTTTTAAGTGTGGCAAGGAGGAATGTCTTACATTCTTTTGCAAATTATTGCTTAATTCTGTAAGTTAATGGCAAAGGCGACACTATCAATTTTATGAAGATAAAGAATTTTTCTATCATACAATTTGAATATCATTTTATATCCATCTTATATAGTGTACCGAAAGTTCCGGAACGACAAGTTTTTTAGATTAACATGCACTTCAGTTATAGATGTCACATTTTGATGTATAACGAAGATCTACATTCAGTAGTAACATCGTGCTCTCTAGCAATCCTGCGTATAGAGGTCTAGGAATCCACCACAAAAGTATAAAATATTTCAATAGCCTCCCTTCATTTGTAAAGGTTATTGGACAACCAAATCGGAGCTTGCCTTTGACGGATTATGTTTGTTCATTCCTTTGAATGGTTTGGGGACACAAGTTGTAATTTTTGTTGCAACTAAGTAAGCAACTGGTTGCATGGCATATTTTTTGTTCTGTTGTGTTAGTTAAAAGTTAAGGTAAAAAGAACCTTACATTTGATTTCATAACTTGTTTTATTTACACATTGCCTGTCTTGTAGCCAATGG
The DNA here is from genome assembly GCA_963924545.1 of Pogonocherus hispidulus. Classification (NCBI taxonomy): domain Eukaryota; kingdom Metazoa; phylum Arthropoda; class Insecta; order Coleoptera; family Cerambycidae; genus Pogonocherus; species Pogonocherus hispidulus. Next base: position 21,831,750 of record OZ004696.1, read on the forward strand.
TACATCCTCCAAAAACTGAGGTAGCGTTTGTTCCAAAAAGTTGCGGTATACTTCGCCGGTAAGTCTTCTTGGTAGAAATACCGGTCCGATTAGCCAGTCACCCACAATTCCAACCCAAACGTTCAACGAGAACTGATGTTAAAACCGATCTTCACAAATCTCATGTGGATTTTCGTCAGCCCACACATGGTTATTGTGAAAATTCCTTATTGCATTTCACGAGAAACTGGCTTCATGGGTAAAAAGAATCAGCGTAAGTAGTTGAGAGATTTCCACCAATGTATGCAAAAGCCATTGACAAAATGCAATACGTGGAGCAAAATCCGCAGGAAGAAGTGTCTGAACGCGTTGAATGTGGTACGGGTACAATAAATTATCTCTCAGAATTTTCCAAACAGTACAATTACTTACATTCAAAGAATTTGCAATTCTTTGCGTAGAAGTACCTGGGAAGGTACAGCACATTCTTTTCTACATCTACCGTTCTTACAGTCCTTGGCCTTTCTGGTCCTCCACTTCGCTTCAGTGTTTCCGTTTTTCGAAGACGTTGATGAATACTTTGAAAGATATTTCTATCGGGAGCAATGTGGTTAAGAAATCGTTCAATGTACAGTCGCCTAGCTTCTAATGTATTGCCATCAGCAAGCCCATAAATAAAATGCATGTCAGCCATCTCGGCATTCGTATAGCGAGCCATGATAGAGGACTTCACTAACAACCGTATACACGTCAACTAGCCAAACGTCAATCAATCTTAACAAATGCGACACATACAAACTACAAAAACACAACATACAAAAACATAGAAAACAATCACTCCGAAGTATCACGGGATGTTGGTAAGAAAAAACAACTCCTTTTTCTTACATGTCTTTTACTTGTTACGTCCAGTATAGTACGCCATACTTTTATTTCACCTACATTAATAATGTGAATAATACCAAAACTGGATTTGTTGAAAATTGTTTTCGCCATATATCTTCGCTTTTTAAAAATCATCCAAGGATAAAATATCCTTAGAATAGTCCAAGGAAGAACCTCTTGAATTTTTGCCGCATGTTTAACTAACACCCTGTATAGTTATACTGAGTAAAAAGTTAGTCCATCCCACAAATCTAAAAGAAAATGAGAATTATTATATAAAATCTCAAATATCTCAAAAACCGTTGCAATTAGGTATAGGGAATGCTTCATAGAATAGAAAAATAGGGTGTTTCATTTATAAAAATTGAGAAAACTGTGGTTGCGAGTTTTGATTCGCCCTGTGTACAAGTTGAGCTATTTTGAAGGAAATTCTATAGAAAGTGAAACTAGACCAAGAAATTAATGGAGCCAAAAATTATCTAGTGTTTAGTTCCTTAAAAAAGATACAGGGTGCTCAATTTATTGCGATTTAGATAAAAAAATGCTCTTATCTTCTGAACCACTCTCTATAACACTAGTAAGTCTTATATTGGCGACCTCAGAAAAATGATCCAAATTCAAATATGAAATAAAATATACGTCATTCCATTTAAAAAAACATAAATTAATGAAAATCATATCAAATATAGGTACGGTGTTTTATTTATAAAAATTGAGAAAAGTGCGGTTGATTTATTTTCTTAGAAAATATGCTGGGTGCTCAATTCATTGCGATTAAGAACAAGAGATCCAAGTATTTTAGAACAATGTGATATAGTGGTGGATGTAGATGGAGAGTATAAATCCAAAGACACATCGATACGATCACCATCAAAGAGGATTTAAACATAGTTTTATGAACATAATATGAACAAAAATGGTCATATATTCTGAACTACTCTGTATAATACTAGTAAACCCTATATTGACGAATTCGGAAAATTAATCCGAATTCCAGTAGGAATGAAAAAATACGTCATGCCATTTAAAAAAACATACGTTTGATATGGCCCCGGTTTATAGAGCACTTTATATGACTATACATATTTTTAAATTGTTCGTCCTGTTAGGCTCTATGAGAACCTAAAAAATACATATTTTTTTGTTTATTACGGCATACGAGTTATGGAACTTTGCCGCATTATCGGCCCACCCTGTAGGTATGTTTTGTTTTCACACCTACTCAGGGTACAATTAAAGTGAAATGTGAAATTAATATTATTAGTTTCAAGTAATGAAAGGTGGATATTGTTTATAATAAATTTTCTGCATTTCATATTCTCATCTTGTGTTATTCATCGTATCTGGCAGAGAAATTTGTTTATACTTGTATAGGTATTAAAAAATATAAACATTCGTTTTCTTAACACCACAACAGGAAAGGTTAGTTAATAGAACTTTTGTGACCGTTACGCATAATGCGACATGGTTGGAAGATAATCAGCAAACAGCAGATATTTTGGTAGTCATGAAACTGTTAGGAAACTTTGATAGGAACGACAGTGTTGATATTATCGGACTTACGATATCACTATAAATAAAATTTAATTCTTTTTTGTCCTAATTATATTGGTAAGCAAAAAAATAATTAAAAATTGCACTTTTAAGGTATTGATGAAACATTATCGTAAGGTTTAGTAGATCCACCTACAATAGTAAGCATAGCAGCAATATAGTATTTTTAAGAAGCTCTGTCCCAGGCTCTTTATTATTATTAGGGGTAGACCAATTAAATTTTATAAAGGAAGGGGGGGGGGGGTCTTAAAAGGGGTTGGAACCTTTGGTGTGAAGATAACACCGACGTAGTTTTCCAGATTACACCAAAACTCTATACTGCACTCGACGCGCGTTTCGCCAACCAAGTTGGCATAATCTGGAGATGATTAAAGCATAACATTCTGTCCCATTTACACCTAAACTATTGCTACAGTTCAGTGAACCGTTCTCAGTGAACCGGTGCAACAGCTCAGTGAACCGCACATAAAATGCACATGCACTAAGCACATAAAAGATTCTTTGAGTCAATTCCCTTATGCACTATTACTAATAGGTAAACCAATTAATTGACACCGGTGTTCACAGCAATATAGCCTTGATTTACTTATTGATAAATCTATCCGATGCCTTATTCACTTTTCGTTAAGGAAACAAAATATGCAGACATGCAACAAAATAAATACAATAGTGACATGAGAATTTTTACCAATGCATTTAGGTAGGTACAATTTGAAAAAATTATCTATCCAGCCAGCTAGGATTTTTGTCTTGTAAGAGGGTTGGAACCTTTGGTGTGAAAATAACACTCACGTAGTTTCCCACATAACACCAAAACACTACTGCACTCCCCGTGCTTTTCGCCAACCAAGTTGACAACATCTGGAGACAATTAAAACTATAAAACTATGCTAACAATATGCTCTATTTACACCTAAACTATTATTACGGCTCAGTGAACCGTTCAATGAATTTTGTGGTAGGTATATGAGTAAAAACATCACGCCTATTGTTATATCGATATGTGCACCTATAGATCTTAAATTAAACCTATACAACTACATAAGAAACAGGAGTCTGGATTTTATTTTATTCACATTACTTACATACACCAGCAGTGACACCATTGAAATGGATTCTAATGGCCATTTCCACCGTTTGTTTTAAGCTACGCTTACGTGTTAAGGAACCTTAAAAATACAATTTGGCTTCCACCGTTTGCTAAACCCGACTTAAAATGTCTTAAGGCTTCATAAATATAAGCCCTCGAAATTCTAGGCTTATCTCTATTAAGGGGACTTTATGGTTACGTCGTATCTAACCTAATTCAGTAATTTGCTTTTATCTCCACTGGAAACTTGGAAAAATAAACAAAAAGATGAGCTATTATGAATATGATGAAAATGATATATTTAATGATGATTTAGATATACGATATACTAGAAATAATAGAGTATGGGTTTCCTCGAAAAATATACGAGAGAAGTGATCACTTCCATACAATGGACAATTTAACTTTTTTTATAAGATACCGGCTCTATAAAAGAAGCGGTATTGTACCTTTTGACCTATATCGAAGAAGATCTTGAATTTCCAAGTGATCTGTAAGTTCTTATAAAAGCATCATTGATAAATTACAAAAAAAAAACAAAGTTGTTCTAATTTTTAGTAATAATTCTGTATCGCCAATAAATTAATTATTGGGTTGCTTAAGATTTTACTCTAGTGCCGGTCACCTCAGTGCTATTGCTGATAATGCTGGAGTAACAATATTCTCAGCTTAAAGAATAATAAAGATGGTATCGGAAGCTATTGCAAGACTGCACAATAATTTTATTAAAATGCCAACTGAACTGAATTGGTTTTTTTATTCTCCACTGTACTTTTATAATTTGCTATTATGTTGACTAGTAATACTTTCTCTTCATTGCTAAAATTTGCCGATCGGGTTTTTTTTTTAGGAATTATTTCCATTTCTATCTCCTATCAACTCGAACACAGATACAGTACAGAACCAACAGATTTTTTTCAGTATTTTATTAACTATGCAGCAGACTTAGAATTAGAAACAATTAGAAATGTCGTCAGTCGCCACACTTTTAAGGTTAAGAAATAAGCATGAAGCTAATGACAAGTGCAAAAACCCGAAAAATTATGAATATTGGCTTTTTAGGTAGACTTTACAAAGGAAACTTAATAATTGAGCGGTGAAAACAGTACTATTTTAAACGAGGCTTAAAATTTTAAACGCCCTTAGTTAACTACACTTAACAGACAATGCGGTGGAAATGGCCATAAAAGAAGTTGAAAAAGACTTTTGGAGACATCAACGGTAGGGTAGGTAAAGTACCTTACACAATCTTAAACGTAAAAATACAACATTGACGTAGTTTTCTACATAACACCAAACCACTGTACTGCACTCGACGTGCGTTTCGCCAACCAAGTTGGCCTCATCTGGAGATGATTAAAACTAAATCTATGGCTAACACTATGTCCTATTTACACCTAAACTATTGTTACGGTTCAGTGAACCGTGATTTACTAACCAATAAAGCAGACTGTACAGGATTTGCCCTCTGTCACTATTCATACTATTTTTACACTTTGCAATTTCCAAACTCTCAAATGGATCCAGCTGTCTGGAATTTGTTACAATCCTAATTAGTCTCAAATTGCTAATATCTATTTTTTGACTTTGGAACTAGAAGGTCAATTGAAACTAGATTCAAGGAACATATGGCTCATCTCAAATATGGTAGAACAGATAAGTCTAGTGTCGCCCAGCATGCATTTGTGAACAACCATAAAATAGATAGGTAGTAGTAATTTAAGACTAACTAGGAATGTAACAAATTCCAGATAGGTGGATGCATTTGAGAGTTTGGAAATTGCAAAGTGTAAAAATAGTATGAATAGTGACAGAGGGCCAATCCCATACAGCCCGCTTTACACATATCTTAAAAATAATAAAGTTATTCCTTTGCGTAGATACCTAGGATGGGGAATAATTTTATTTATTACTTCCGAAATTCTTTTTTTATCTCCTTCTTCTCTTCAGAAGAAGGAGATTTTTCATATATTCCATTCCATTTTTCCATAATTCCATAATATGTAACGAGAAAAATTAAAAAATTTATTTAATCACAATATTTGATAATTTCATTAATTTATCTCTTAATTAACTTTTTGGCTTAATTCCTATATAAAGAAAGATACTTATAAATAGTTTTTTATATAATTACACAAAAATTGTGGCTCCGCTCCGAATATAGTGAAGGTGTTCATAACTCTATCAGTCATGTAAGTACATATTAAAATTATAAATCAAGCAGAACAATTCTTTTAAATTAGTATATTTACAATTCACTATGATTATTTAGGTAAATAAAAAAAAGAAAACGAAATTCTTGGATAACCTATTGGTTAATTCTTCTAAATTTGTGGTTAGTAGGTATATCTCTATAGCGTAATAGGAATACCAGGCCTACCATTATAGCATGCTGATTACCTTTGGCGCGCTTATCCCTCATTGGTCAGAACTTGATCTCTGGAATGCAGTACCACTATTTTTTACATCCCAGCAATTTTTATTCATCGAATGGGTATCCTACTACGTCGAAATATATCCAACAATTTAATTCATTCAAATCAACAAAAAGTCATATGCGAATATCATTTAATTATCGATTTCCAAATAGTAGATACCTAATGATTATTAATAAAAATAAAAAATAGTGCATCGAATGTACGCAACGCACACGCGAGCAGACTTGTAGCGAGGCTATTCTGATTTTCTCCCCACGGAATGCCGCGTTAGCTGAGGAATGTAACCTCTAAACAGGTATCAAACACACCAGAACACACCTGAGTTTAGTACAATCGGTGGCATCAAACTACTACGTCGAGAGCACGTTTCTAAGGCTCAGGCATCCAGTAAATTTGGTTTTCGGAGTGTACCTTTCTATCGCACAGCAATCGCGTGCATACTATTGGTAGTTCTAGTCAAATTGGTTGTTAAAACTTGTTTGGTCGGCTGCATTCCAATGATATTTTGCTTCAGAATGTACCTGACCGCTTACTTCAGAGGTAAAATAGGGAATTTAGTTGAAGAGTACCTTTGCCGGTTGACGGAAGATACTTCTTTCAATTTTCAAAACACGTGGAGGTTGTGCCCTTAGTGCCGAGTGTATTGTGCAGTGTTTTGTTTTGCATTGATAAAGTGAACGGCTTTTGGATTTTTTATACATTATGGGCACGGAACTCCACGGTGCTCTGGATATTTATTTAAACACATGGTAGGTCATTTAAAATGTTTGCGCTGACATCGTATACACATACCTAGTATGTATCTGTAATTTTTGCAGATACCTATGTTTTATTGACACTAAACACGTCCTGACACTAAAAAATTCATTTTGAATGACACCATTATGAATAAATTAAAATAGTGTTATGTACCTCTAATTTTGTTTAATTAAACTTGTTTCTAGGAAAGGAATACTTGTCTCTCGCGCCTTTGGGCTTAATTGTTCTTGATAGAATTGTTACTTATTTTGTGAGTTAACGATACCAAAATAGTGGACGTAGATACTTATGAAGACTCAATTAGAACTCGATTTTCCTGTTTTCCAATTTTAATAATTATTTTATAGCATTTTCTGATTCTCTTCCTTTAAATCAGTATTTTGCCATATTTCTGAAAAATATAGAGATATTACCTACAAAAAAAAAGGACAACCAGGAATTGGTTTCATGAAAGGTAGTTTTCCCTACCCAAAAATAGAAAAATCTCACTCTGACTATAAATCTCTACTAGATCGTTATTTAGATTGCTCCTATATTGTTGTTTGTAAACAAGGGCGTGTATCTCTCATCTTACAAAAATAATCCGGTAAAAATCCGGCTTTTAGGTAAAATCCGAGTTATCTCGATCAATCTTATATAGGAAGTAATTTTATTCTCAAAAAATTAAAATTACTGAGTTACCTAAATAAATACTCGCATACCTAAGTAGGTACTTAACTACCTACCTAGGTATATTGTTAATGTTAATATTGCTTAATCGGCCAACACCTAAATACAACAGTTCCTTAATAACATACCTAGGTCCTAAATTTGTTTTTAAATATAATAAAATAGGTAGGTACCTAATTGTAATTAGTAATAAGTAAATACGTACGTGAAATAAGAATCTACCAATTATATTCTATAGTTTTATAAGATGGTATTTGGATAGAGATCAAATCTCGGATTGAATAGATAGGTATTTTTTAAATTAATACCTACACTTTTCACTCACTGAACCGATAATTAGGTAAATACTATTGATTGGTATAGTGTAAAATAATAATAAATTGTGCCTGGATGATACCAATGTTGATAGAATTTAAAGGTGGCTCTATATGACATGACTAAAAGACGCCACTGTGGTGTTGGGCACTATAACGTTACTTAAATTTAAGATATATGAATCAATGTTTATATCTACTCTAAGTATGCTCTAGAGTCATTAAATTAAATGTAGGTATATCAAAGGAAATTGCCAACGCTGGTCACCCGGTCCATCTATTTAAACGATGTCCACTACATGCCATCACTTCAAGACGTGTATACGAGGCATTGGTGAAATAATTTGACAATTCCTGAGGTATGCACCCGGAAGAATTTTAGTACACAATCAAGAGGCAAGGAACATTGAAGCATTGGAATTGATAATATATATAAGGAACCGACAAGTACCTATTGAGGAGGACTGTGGAGGATAATTAAGAAAAGCTGAAGAGACTTTTTGAAAATAATTAGGGAAGGATTTTTGCAAATTTCAATCTATAGTAATATCGAAGAAATTTCGGACGAGAAACATAGGATCATTGGAACATGGCTGAAATTTAAGGGAAGGAGAGTGTATATATCTACGTCAGTGTATACATTTAGCTAACAATTATTCTTCGTGTGGAATGTAAATCATACATAACAAAAACAAAAAACGTATCTACCTATGTGTGAATTGGCTTAAAGATCAGAAAACTAAATGTTTCAGTTGAAGCCTCGGTTGAAGCACTAAAAAGAATAAGGAGGACTATCAAGAAAGGCTGGGTATATTTCTTCTTTTCTGGTGTATAATTGGTGGTATTCAATATAATACGAAGTAATATCTTTCCATAATTTTTTTACCAGTATTTAAATTGGCCGATATTGACTCAAGAATCTGATTCAATCTCACCTATATAGATTAATGCATTTTAATTATCACATATTTTCATTTTCAATTGCAAACAGGGCAAAATCTAAGAATATCCGATATACCGAAGAAAGTCAGTAGGTACTTACATAAAATTTAGATATATTTTTTTAAATCCTGATACCCTTTAACATTCACATTCTACTATCATATAACTTCTGCTTTAAGTTTTCTTGCTTGTAGTTTTAATCTACATAGGGACATAAAGTTGGATAAGTACGTATATTATATTATATTTGATATCACTATTGAGTTAAAAAGATAAAATACTTTTAGCATACTATGATGTCATAGCTAGGTACTACAACCTACATATTTGGGCTATGGCTATAATAAAAAAATATTTTGCACAACTCTAACTAGTTATAAGTATGCATTCCAAGATATTTAATTTAAATGTACATGTATACCCACTACATGTGTTTAACCTTGAAGTGCCTAAGCATTTTATTATACTAAGCTGATGTATGATGTACCTTTTATCTTTATACAGTTGCTTAAAACAGAGAAGGTTACAAGCTATATTCAAGATTGTCACAATAAGATTCAGCTACTAATATTTTGCTGTTTCTGTTTTCACAAAATCAAGCAGAAATTTTATAAAACTTTATTCTTTATTGATTATTTATTTATATTAATATTTATTATTATAGTAATACCTACTTTTTAATCGAGGAGTAGGTACATCGTAGAGATTCTTAGTGTATGGTAGGTTCCGTGGATGGGTTCAAGGAACAATTGAAGGTACCTAATTTGCTATTAAGGAGACTTAAGGACTGAATTATAAGAACTTGGATGGAATTGGTGAGGAATTTAAACGAATTAGCGATGATTTGAGCGTACCTAATTTATATCTAGCAGCTAACGTTTTTAAAAACCGAGATAAAACCTTGATAGCATCAATCGTTTAATTAATTTTGAATGTTTTAAAATTATTTGTACCAGGTCATGATCACAGCTTGTAATAGCTTGATCGATAAAGTCACAATGACAATTTTTGATAACGTCCCATTAGTATCAACATCCTCAGAAAATTCATCACTGTCTGGTCTGTTATACATACTTATATAAATAAGTACATTTTAATTTTTAATAATTAGGGAATTATCTAAAGAATTTGAACTTATCCACCTTGACACTGAGAGATTTAATACGTAAGAAATGTATATATGTATACAGTTAATAACTCGGTTAATAATGAGTTTAATAACATTTAACTGAATGAGTTAAACTCGGATTTAAAATTGATGTATACCTACCTAATGAAAGGTTTTAAAAACAAACCAATTCTGTATATCAGAGTTCTCGAATTTAATCGATGAAAATATAGGAAGGTAAATCATTTATCATTTGCAAAATTAGGTTTATATTAAAATTATTTCCGAGATTATTTCCTGGGTAGCCTGATAGTTGGCGTTTAATAGCTTTTATTTAATAAGCTCTATAATTACTTAAAAACCATTACCTAGATGAATTGAGGATCCGATCCGTAGAAAAAGAAGGAGGAAGAAGAGAAAAGTAATGTCAATGTCAGTATACGAGTTATTCCGCAATATTACTGCAGAAGCTGAAAAGATATAACCTGACAAACAACAGAACGAAAAGGGTACAAAAGGAATTGACAAAAAGACAAAAATAAATGTATATAATTCAATAGTATATTATTGATAATAACAAATAAGTAAATGCTGGACGCTGCTGCGGAACAAATATGTAGAAAGAATAATAGCTGAAATGAGATACACCAGAAAATATTGAGGGAAATAAGATGGAACAGACAGAGAAATAAACACATACTCCTATTACGATATTAAGATGGACAGAGCATCAGTTAATAAAGAACATAAAGAGGAAATAGTTGAGTTGGTATGGGCGTATACTCGGGTATATTATAGTTATGTTGGAAAGGGGTATATCGAGGGACGCATTCCAAGGAACACGTACATCAAGGAGCACAGGAACGATGATTAAGGCAGGCAGGACAAACAAAAGAACCAAGTATTAAATTATCGGAATTAATGGAAGAATTAGGGAATAACACGGAAAATAATAAAAAAACTCTAGAAGAGAGAAGAACGTTATAGCTATACCTAGATTGGAATAAATGGGTGAAAGAGTAAAAAAGCTTATATACTGGATGCTCTGAGGTCATAAGGACTATGAGAACTATGTTATACGTCTACAAACGGGGTATATTATGTAAACTCATCTTCATATCCTCTAATAGTCAAGCCACTACAAATATTTTCGATCCAAATACTGCTAGTTCAGGGATCGCTTGGCATCGCTTGCAAATACCGATAGTATAGGACTAGTGGGTGTCAGAACTAAAAGGCATTGAAGGAAATTAACGTGTAATAAATGTTTAAAAATTATTTTCACAGGGGCAGAGACCACCATTATGGTGTTGTCTATCGGACTCTGGGATGATGTGCTGAAGCCGAGGCAGAAGCTAAGCTTCATAGTAAATATTGGGCCGTGACAATGCATGCGAACGTGGAATCATGTAAAGGTATTAATTATTAAATGACTGATGTTGAGATGTATCTACAGTCTGGTCTGAAACGAACCAGGCTGCACGATAGAGTACTGGGCGGGGTACTAGGCCAGTATGATAGCTATGGATTTATGCTTCTTGCGAAATCGATCTGGAATCCTAAGGAATCTGTGATCGGATTTGTGCTAAGGAAAACTATACTTGCCGAATATTGAAACTGTGGGATGCACAAACAGAACTGCAGAACTTCGGGGCCTTTTTGAGGGAACCGACCCGCATATACAAGGAAAATGAGGAAGTCACAAATTCTTTATATAATTAATTTACTAACAATCGGTTGCCTTCAAGTGGCATAAAATTGTAAATATTAGGTATCTAGAAATTTTATGAAGGTAATATTCATTACATGAGTAAGTATAGCCTGCAAAGATTGAACATGCTTATTTCAATAACAGGAAATAAGTAGGTTACTTAGTGATTACGTCTGGAACACATAACGTAGCATAAAATAGTCCAAATCTATTATTTGTTCCAAGTTATTATCACAGCTTACCATGGTAAGCTGTGTTATTATGTAGAAAACTAATATTTCATACTGTATGACTTTCATACTTCATACTTGTGATATTTCAGACCATACTGTAACTGACTGATTCGTGGTATTTTTTCTAAAATTATGAATGCGCTGTTTTAAATGAGCTGTGAAAACATAATTTTTGTGATTTTCAAGATTTTTGGATAATAGTGAAAATAATATATAGGTACCTACTATAGACCTCAGGTGAAAGGTATTTAATTGTGTAATGATAATGTGTGTACCTAACTATTGTTACGAATAAAGTTTCAGCTGTTTGAAAATTGGTAAATTATTACTCCTGTAAAAAACACTGTACAGAAAATGCGGACTTCAGAACTGTAGCGATGAAGAACGAATATTTTTTCTTAATCGCTGAAGATAACTTCTCGCTGATTTTTTTAGTTCTGCAAAATGCGTTTTTTGAAGATAACTTGTTAACATCCCGTCCAAATTTCAAAAATAAAATATAATTTTGCAGGTAAAAGATAGGCGAATCGAATATCATTGGAAATACAGGGTGTTCCATTTAAAAAAATACAACTTTGATACGTTTCTTGTTTTTGGAATACCCTGTACATTACGAAAATAATTTTAAAATGTACCGCCAGTAGACCCCTATCCATCCCAAAAAACAAAACTTTTTTAAAATCAAGCAATCTAGCCATAATGTTTCGTCTCGAATAACATGAATAACCCTGTATAGTTACTGGACGTTTGTAGTGACATATGCTGTATATTTTGTTTTAATGAAATTGGTTAATTCAATGTTTAATAAAAACTAGAAAATACTAACGTGGTATATACGAGGTCTGGCCAAAAGCTTCTTCATCGCGCCCTAGTCCGTACTTATTGCATACCTATAAGGTATCGGTCGTTTACCTTTTATGTAGTCTTGCAGCTAGGTAAAGGAGCTTTTTTTCTATCTATGTATGAACCACGATATGGATGTAGAATACTTTTCGATGAATTAGGTTAGATCTAGAAGTTAGTGGCTCTTCCATTAGAAAACTTTACTACATAATCGATCTCAGCGGATTCTACCGAGGGTTCTACCGGATTTTGCAGTGAAAAATCACTTACCGAGTTTATGTTTCGTATTAGCATCGAATTTACAGTAACCGAATAAGAAAATCTTCACCAAGCCTTAATTCAGTTTTCAACATTCCACCTTGAGCCGTGATTGATTCCCTAATGATTAAAATGGCTGTCGAAGATGATTCAATGACTAAAGGACAGATGCAATTGTGGCACTAACACTTCAAAATATCTCTTGAAAGTAATTTGGAAGGAGTTCAAGAAATAGAACGTTAAGAAGATTGTGAACGTTTAGCAGTATTTAGGTCTGGAATTTTCGTGGATTATTGTTAACAGACAGTTTGGTTGACGTTATTTTGGCATGAAACATTTAAGCCAGTCGCTTCGTACTGGATTCAGTGGATTCATTCTGTTAGGTAGTTGTGGGTATATTAATGCGTATATATCAATAAGTACCGCTGACATATTCGAAGCCGCTTACCGCCATTCTAGCGTTGGTACCCAGCTTTCCCTATCGAGCTGCATTTATAACAGGCTACAGTTTTCGCATGTAGGTACACATGAACCTAAGTAGGTACGTATTGTTCTAGGCTAACGACGTCATATGTGAAATTATCAATGATTATGGTGAACAAAGTTCAACCCGAAGTACTACCTAACTAATTTTAATCGATTTTATAATCACGCACATGAAGATAAGTATAGAACAAATATTGAAAAATGGAAGGAGAAACTTACGAGAGACAATTCAGTGGGGATAAATAAACAAATATATAAGAAACAATTGGATATACGGATGTATTAAAAGATCGCCTTGTTTTGTTTCTTCTGTTAACTTTTTGGTGGCGAATAAGCATAAACAGAGATAGAAGAGAAATTACTTCGTTCGCAGATGGTTGTGCAGGGTGCACTCAAGTGAAAAAAATTGTACTCAAATAAGTATATCTAATCTGATCATCTTTAAAAGCTATTTTGTAGTACCTAATTCATAGACCATTTCGCAGGACGAAAACTTGTCGCAAGTCTAATTCTTATTCTTACCCTTCTGATTGATTCAATCGGTTTTATCCGACGTTTCTGTTACTCATAAGAGTATGCAACGGTGTTTCACATGAGACCAATTTGTTTAGCGAATCGCGCGTCCAAAGAATTGCAGACTTGTGGTGTTTGTGGAGATGTGGAGAACTACGGATGCCTTGTTATTTCACATGGCATCCTATGCTATTACACCGTATATTCTATGTAGTGTACAGGGCAATCAACAGAATATATAATTGTATATGCAATAAGCGCAAAACGTTAGGGCTTACTGCACGTGGCTTACGACACGTGGTACAGTAGGTATTCTTGGTACACACCAGGGATGCCGACGGGTACCCGGGTAGCCAATAACAATTCGCTACCCCGTTCCCACTTTAGTACCCGATAACCCGTTAAATACCCGAAAACCCTCTAAGCACCTGCACTCGGTCGGCTTCTGTGTGACTCATATGACAACTTGGTTTTTGCGGTTTTACTTTGGCGGCGTTGTTAACAGGTTTGGCGATATAAAACATGATCTGAATGGGGGAGGGAGCAGAAAACATGAGCATTGAGCTTGAGCTCTAGAGCAGTTCATGAGCTATGGGTCGATATCATCTATTAGGTAAATAACGAGTAACGGGTAACTGGTATACCGGGTTATTAACGGTAGCGGGTAATTAACGTGTGAAAGTGGTAAATACCGGGTATTGAAAACGGGTACCCGGGTAGTAACATTAAAGGGTATCGGTATCCCTAAGTGCACATACATTTGTATTAGGTACATAGATAATGTAGGTAGATTTCGTCCACGATTTTGGTTTATTGGATTTAATTCCAAGTGTTAAATTAATTTGAAACATTTACGTTGGTAACACTTTTCTTGTTACACTGAAATTAATAGCTGAGGGGCGCTGAAAGCGATTTTACGTTATCAAATAGTTCCCAGAGATATTCTAGGAAGGATACTAGTACTATTCCAGTACAATTTCTTCATCATCTATTTACCGAGTTATTTACAGTGATTTTAAATTACTGATGTTACCGTTGACAAAATGTTATAAAGTGCAAAGTTGTATAGACGTATTATAGTTTTAAGTGGTTAAAATATACGCTATAATCTATAAGTTTTTGTCAAAGTAGTAGAAAAAAATATATTTACGATTGCCTCAGGGAACTTATAATGTAACCGGACGAGTTTTAATTTATTACTAACCCAAAAGCACAAATGAAAACACGTGCCTTAGTTAAATGAGCAATTTAGATAGTAGGCGACATTTCTAGCTGCATACATTACATTCAATTCTTGATGAATACTATCTCTTTGAAAAAAGCGTGGGTGTGGAGACGTCTGTCTATGTAGAAGGAGCGGTCCAAACAATGAGATATTTATTCATTTTTTTTGACACAATGTAGTTGTATGCTTACTTATATTACAATAATTTAACATTTATTTCCCATTATAGAGTTCGAGAAATCCAGGAAATAACAATTCCTAAGTTTCTTATTTCTCTACTAATACAATTAAAATGTTTGCAGCTTAATGTCAAATGCAATCGCGTATGTATCGAGGAGCTAGTCACGAGAAAAAAATGTAAGAAACTTAACCCTTTTCATAATATTATTTTCGACATTAACTCATATCACCTTGAAATTATCAGTCACATGGTTTTGCTTAAGAATTACTCCGAATTGTCTTGATTACTCCGAGTTCCCTTGGATTACTCCGAACTGCCTTGGATTACTCCGAATTGCCTTGGATTACTCCCAGATTACCGCCTCTGTGTACAAAAAATTCCCTGGCGAACCACATCTCCGGGGTAATCGAGATGTGGTTTGTTTTGTTGTTTTATTTTACTCTGCAATGGATGTCCAATATGCATTTTTACGTTTCATAGAAATATTACATATACCTACCGAAAATTGTGAATTGATAATTATCGAGAATGACATTGTAATCCTTGTTTTCTGTCGTGTGTGAAGATCACATTTAATGTTTGTTTAAAATTACATTATTGAATTATTTTTTTTTTATATTTTATAACGAGACTTATCATGGGATTGTTTTCTTATTATCTGGAATATTATAAATAATTGTGATTATCATTGCTATGTCATAAATACTATTACTGTTTTATTGTACCCACTAAAAATTCCTAACCATAAATAAATCATAAAATTCTAATTACAATAAGGTGGATTACATGGAGATGTTCTACCTGTTTAAAAGTTTCCATTATAGATTATTTTATCTAAATACCTGAATTATCCTCACTAAATCAGACCCCTGATCTACAGCTTAATGATGATTACTTTACAAATCAACATTTTTAATTTAATGGTATTTTAACACCATTGGATTACCTGAAAAGCAATGAAAATATAAATATTACAATCTCCTCCTTAAGTAAGAATTAGGTAGGCATTTATTTAAACTTGTTTGAAAATATTTGGGAACCTTGTCTAATCCCACTTCTCAAAATTGTATGTATATCATATTAACTTTAAGTTAATGGTATTATATTACTGTTTCTATCGTGACTGATTTTATGAAATACAAAGAACTAATGTGTTTTATAGCCTAATTGAAATATAATTATTTCGAAATTTATTTCAAATAACTAGTGTGTCTAAAAGCTGCTTATGCTACTTCGTAACCTCGCCTAAGTTTGCATAGCTTCTGTGAATTGATCAACGTGAAGGCCACTAGAAGATGCGGGCAGGAATCGAGTGTCTTCCCTGTAGGGTCACTCATCCAAATACTACCACGTTGCTTGACGTTCATATGGAGAATATGCCCTGGAAATGAGTCTACAATAAAAAAATGGTATAATAAGTTCATGCATTCATATGTTATATTAAATGTATTAGTACTTATATATGCACTAAATTAAAAGGACCTTGATATTTGCAGTATAAAATCGTACTTGACGTTTTCTTCTACGATGTAAACGTTTGGCGATTGATCAGAAACTGTTTCTGTTTGTTGGATGCCGAAAAATGGCCAATCTTTGTTTTTTGAAACTCTGAGACAGAAATGTGAGAAAATTTGTGTGTTGGGGTACTTCGAGGGATAACTTTTGACTCTGGTGGGAAGACATAACAAAATAACGTTTATGAAAAATAACATTTCTGCAGCTCGATATACAGGGTGACGCATAAAAAACGGCTAACGCTGTAGCGTCGTTATTTATTATCCGATTTTAAAAATCAAAAAAGCAAATGAAATCGCCTCAAAAACACTATAATTTGGCATAAAGAATATTTTAAAAAAACTTCAAATTAGTATACGACAGTCAATTTTTTTTTAATGGCAAGATATATATTTTTTCACCAATATTTGTAGATTTTTTTTCTGAATCCAATGGTATATGACAACGATATATTTGGACGTAAGAAAACATGATAAATTGGAAAAAACTGTCTATAAAATTAAAATTGTGAATAATTCAAATTACCATCAAAAGTCATGGGAAACAAAACAATCGATCATCATAAGTCAACAACTATGGCATGTATCAAATTAATTGATTGATGTTTTTGAGGCGATTTCATTTATTTTTTTGATTTTTAAAATCGGATAATAAATAACGACGCTACAGCGTTAGCCGTTTTTTGTACGTCACCCTGTATATCAACATGTTTGTAATATCTTACTGAAGGAAACTTCTTTTTAAACAACATATGTATTATAAATATGTATCAAACAAATATTGTTTAAATCATTTGTTTGTAGCATTATAGTTATTGATAATAATTATCTACTATTCATTACTTCGACAAGAGGATGTAAGGGTAATTTAAATGGCAAGCTGCGTGCCGGGGTAACGAGCAACATCTTCCTTGCTTGGTCGCGGTACGGTCCTCGCAGTAACGATGCAATCTGGTGCAGACTGCTACCTTTTCCCATAAATAATTATTAGTATCTGAGAAGCATTCTGTAATTATTGGCTAATTTATATGTCTCGTTTGATTAATATTTGTAGACATTATAATTACAGATAGTTTCTAACGAAATATGCGATACCATTTAAAATACCTGTTCCGATGAACAGAAGCAGGAATAATTAATTGATTGACATCAAAAAAGGTATAAGTGGAGGACGCAACTTGTAAAGTGTGGTGCTGGTACTGCGTACTGGGAAATTATACCTGGGAGATGAGATACCTTTAAGGCTAGTTTACATTGGTAGAGTAACTGGGTCTAGTGAACTGCGTCCAGTAACTGGGGCTAGCACTCTTCCTCTGGTTTTTGCTAGGGTTCACACGGCAGAAACATTTGTTAGGAAACAATCTCTTGGTGGTGAAATGGCGGGTTTTATTCTAAAAAGAAGGTGCTTGTCAAGAACTTGTAATGTTTTATTGTATGAACATTATAGAATAGTCAAAAAGGAAAAACATGTATTATATTTCACTGATGTATTATACTTCCAAAAAATAATACGTCTCAACCAAATATTATTCAAGTGTACGACTTCCTTGACTATCCGTAGACCACTAACCCCTTTTAACCTGTTAGTGTTTACAGTAGGGATACAGTAGCTGAGCTACTGCCTTACACTGTTTTAACTACTTTTAGCATTGAAAATGCTTATAGGATCGCGAAGATTCGTAGATGGGTATGTTTCGATGAAAAGTGTAACGCGATGAGCATGTCACACCGACATGGTTAGGTAGTGGGGCACCGAGTAGAGCGGGCAGCGTGGGCGCATAGTTTGGCATTCGTATTCGTATATTGCAAATTGCAAGTCTGAGAATCTGAGCTCTCATGTGAATGTGATATACAAGGTGGCAAAGTCTGTAAGTCGCAAATGGTAAGTTCTCAAATTAGAAGGTAACTTTTGGAAGCTTTCTATATTTCCAAATTTCTTTAATTCATTTTCAGTGCGCTCCGATGGTTGCGAGAATTGCGAAATCTGTGAATTTTTACTCTACCAACTGTTTACACTGGTCGAATTGATATGCTTTTCCTTACTTGTCTCTTTGCTCTATCGTTTACTTGACTGATGTAAACTAGCCTTTACGGCCAGCAATGATTTCGTTGCTTTACTCTATCAAGATATACGAGTGTCAGGTTCACACTGATTTAAAATGGTACTTACTTTTTGACTTGTAGTAACTTGATGTTTATTATAATTTGTTTATTGTTATCTATAAATACTTACTGAGATAAATCACGTTCCATTTTTTTAACTATACTTAATTGTTATTTATATCTTTCTTGATGTAAGAATTAAGCCAAAACGTTAACTAAGAGATACATTATTAATGAAATTATCCAATGTTATGGATCAATAAATGATAAAGATATGCCGTTCCAATTCAATATTGGGGGGGGGGGGTGTGCATATTCCACGCAAGTAATTTAATAACATCTCTACTCCAATCACGAGAATTAGCCCCAAAGTGTAAAATTATGTAGGAGAGGGGGCAGCATAGTATTATCAATAGGCCCCATTAAGTCCGAAGGACCTTTGGGTAGGTAAATTTTAACCAGCCTTTAGTGCAGAAATGAGAGAAATCTTACTAATTATAGGTACATATACAAGGTGATTATTAAGTGATAATTAGTACATTAATTTTAACCAGGTAAGTACTCGGAGAGTCTAATAGCGACAGGAAATCGTAAAATAAAATATTTTACTTGATATTGTAAAAGTGAAAAAAATTCTTGAATTCAGGAAAAAAAGTCTGAATCGAGGCTGTCAGCACCGTGACAGCCGAGGTGACAGTCTAATTAAGGGGTTTAAATAATTATTTGAAAATATTTTTTCAACGTAAATATGTATTTAACATTTTTTGAATCGTATATTCATATTATACTAATTTTTCCCTCGCTTCGCTTGAAATGAATTTACTAATGACTGAATCACCCTGTATAATAATTATTATTATTTTTATATACGGGGAAATTCGAATATAGATACACCTATTTTTTCATCCGAGCTTGCACTCAGAATTAGTTATCAATCCATCTCTGTGCAAACCTTATATTTAACTAAAATTTGTCGTATCTTCGTGGAAGCAAATCCGCAATTTCTGGATTTAAATGTAAAAGATTTTGCTGTTACGCTATCATCACTTGTTTTGTAATTTAACGCTATTCAATTTTTTTTTTAGAAATTTATGAGGTATAATAATAATAATCCCAAGTCTGTCAAGAGCCTCTCATACGGATATGAGAGTAAAATGATTTATAGCTACATCTACTAAGTATGTATATAATATTTAATAAATGATAATTTTTTTTGTTGCTGTTGTAACATACTTAAATTAGAACATTTTATTGATGGATCCATTTCACTTCAATCGATATAGAAATAACAAGGTATTCAATTTTATAAAAAATCTATTGCTGGCTGGCTTTCTTTTGTGATTCGATAATTAAGATCAGTATAGTTCATAGTATCAGTATAGAGAAACGAAAAGCACACAATTTGATACATTCTTTTATTATATAAGTACAGATCAATGTTCTGTAAACATGTAGTACAACCAACAATTATATTCTTATTTAACCTCGTATTGGACTTTTAAATGTTACTTTTATTGGTCATTTTTCAGTTTGATTACTTCTTTGCTGCAAGGAAACTAAAATTACTCACGTGTTCTACATGATCTATGGGATGGGTATCATTCCACCATGTTTTATCTTGTGCATTACTTCAAAATGTTAATAAAAAATCACTCGAAACTCATAAATGTTTACCTAGATTCTACCATTTTTTCTTTAGGTCTCTTTTAATCAATGAGCTAACGTTGCCACGTTTAATTTATTTTCAGTAGGTATATTTGTCACATTTGTGACGTATTTGTCTTACCCTACACCACACGCCCCAATTTTTTCTAATTCACCAGTGATTTACCTTGTCTTTAAAAAAAAGTTACACAAACATAGGTACCTACTGATTTTTGGGATTTTTTGTTTTTCATTATGCGTAAATTTCGATTGTTAATCATCACTGATTTTTCTTGCCCTTTATAGTTTCATTATAACTCATTTGCACAATACTTCTTCACTATAAAAAAAATACTTATACCTACTCTCTACTAAAGCTACATACAAAAAATTGCAAAAATCCAGAAGTAGTCAAACCGAGGCCAATAACATTGCGACACTTTACAAAATACCAATAGCTTTCTTTATATTTACTGTATAAACCGATAGAAGTATAAAGCGTAGAGATAAAGGGCAGTGGAATAAGTTTCCGGTTGAATTGGATGATGCATATTTAAAAGCATTACGCCTCAAAAAACTTCACAGTCTAATGCTCAAGGAATGTGGTTTACAATTATTTACCTAGCGTATGCGTTTACAATGGTAATTTTATTAATCAATGATTTTATGTGGTTTCTGTTGCATTCTTGGTGGCGTGTATATTATTTACAAAGAGTATCGTAAATAATGTTTTAGCTATTTTCACTTCAGGTGAAACCTCACGATGAAATCGAACTTGTTCTACTAACAGACGTGTAATAGGTGTACCACATTTTAAATTATTTGTCAAAACACCGCAGTTAGAAAAAGCTAATAAATTTAACCGTAGCAGAACAACAAAAAGTGATCTAGTTAATTGTTCTTGAAATAAAATAATAAAATGAAAACGAAATGGTTCAAGTTTAAGACGGATTATGTAACTGTTTAGTAAACACGAGTAAATATATTCCGTATACAGGAGGTGTGGTGGGTGTTTAAAAAAGACACGGTAATATTTAAGGGGGTGATTGCTCAGGTAATTTTATAAAAAAAAAGTTCCTATAAACATAGGTCGCAAACGCTTCGTTACCGATCTACAGGATGTTGAAGTTTAATTGCTTTATCTCAAAAAAATATCGAAATTTAATTAAAGTCAGTGGCGTACATTCTTTTATCAATAAATTTGGTTAAAGTACCCCCCTGACTTAATAATTTTATTCTAGTTAGGACCAAATCAGCCCCTTATTATTTCTACAACAACAAACAATAATTTGAATTTCTGAATTAAAACCACATTGGTTTTAGGCGCGCACTAAAATGGTTTTTATTTTTTTACTCACAAACGGTGCGTCGTACGATAAAATCTGAAGAAAGCCTTTTTTTCATAATTGAACAAGGAAATCAAAAATAATTTTTATTATTAGAAAAACCAGCGCCGTCCTATTTATTTCTTTAAAAGTAGCCAGTGACGTGCCAATACGCGCGCCATTGGTAAGACTAAAAAATCGTTTTGTATTGCAAAGTATGCGTCTCTCACAGCTATTGACACGCCTAAAATTTCATTATAATATCTCAAGCGGTTTTGGAGAAATTTAATTTTCACTATTTTTTAAATTAAACTTCAACATCCTATAGATCGGTAACGAAGCGTTTGCGGACCTATGTTTATAGGAACTTTTTTTTAATAAAATGACCCGGGCAATCACCCACTTAAATATTGCCGTGTCTTTTTTAAACACCCTGTATATTTCTAAGCTGCATTTATAATAAGAATTACGTTTACATTCTTTTAATTTTGTGAAGGTCTTCGTTTTTCTGGATATCGAGCAGCAAATTCTTTACATGTTCTTGAAATTATTTTGTCACATTGTCTATAAACAAACAAATTAAAATCATCGTCATTAGTATAATTTGAACGTTCCCCAGGCATTTTTCTTTAAATTTTCGGCAAAAACTATTACAGACGCAACAATAATTTGACAATTAACAAATGTCAAGTTGTTTTAATTGTTTTTGGAGTGTTTCTATTCATGGCCAATTCGATAACAAATCTGCACAGTAAAAAAATCCGACTGATTTTAACACTGAATCCACACTCATCAGTGTGTATATAGTCCACACTTGGCAGTGTTAGACATATCGGTGTATTATTACATTACATAAAAGCAGGACCGCGTCAAGAGTAGCTGACGCCGGGTGCGGAACTTTTGCCGCCGCCCTAACAGCATTCTAGGTTAATCACCAAATAATGGAGCGATAATTCGATAAAATAAATATGGAAATATAAATGAACATTAATAATAATAAAAATAAATGTATTTTTCTTCAAAAATTAACAAAAAACAAACAATATTAAAAACGACAACAATCAACAAAAAACCAACAATATAAAAACAAAAAAGAGCTAAGAACAGGAACTTAAATAGTCTCAGACATTGCAGATTTTGAAATTTTTTTTACTCAGCCTAGTCAGCTGAGTGACTCCTCGCCCCGCTCAGTCGCACGGCCCGCGCGCCCACTTTAATCGAGTAGGAAAAACGGCATTTGGTTGCTACTTGGGACAAATGTGATGACCGGCGACTAATAGACCGTCAAGAAAACCTTTTAACTTGGCTAAAACTGTAAATTATAACAAGTCAACTGAGATCTTAGAAAGTACTTATTTACTAAGGGTATCTGATCTAACTAACGGACAAAAATAAAATGTAAAAAGACAGGAAGAGATATATCTTGACTGACGTCTGCTACTAACCAACGGTGTTTTTTGCCGCCCCTGGAACGTGGCGCCCGTTTGCCACGCACCCCTTGCACCCCCGGGTTGGCGCGGCCCTGCATAAAAGTAATTTAACACA
Organism: Pogonocherus hispidulus; assembly: GCA_963924545.1. Lineage (NCBI taxonomy): Eukaryota > Metazoa > Arthropoda > Insecta > Coleoptera > Cerambycidae > Pogonocherus > Pogonocherus hispidulus. The sequence goes on from OZ004696.1 coordinate 21,855,069, forward strand.
GATTTTACAAGGTAATGTGTAATAGTTAATTATTCACTGTGCAATTATTCCGTTTTTATGGCGGATTGATTCATTTTTAACACAGGGTTTTGTAAATTTTACTACAATTTATGAGTACTTCTACAAATTTCGCGGGTATATCGTTCGTGTAATATGAGTTCTAAAGGTTTAGTTATTATACTACCCGGTTCGTGTTAAAAATAACACTGCAGCAAATTACGATTACCATTTAGTAATTTTACCATTTGTCTTTTTTTACTGTGTGATATGAGAAAATCTGCCAAAAAATAGAAAATTGCAAATATTTCTAAAAGAAGGAACGACAACCCTAACAATGCTTATATGTCTTGAAAGGAAATTTCAATCTACATACGACAGAGTAAAAAATAGAGGGTGTTCCTTTAAATTAACAAAGTTATAGTTGTTTGAAGTTATCAAAATGTAACAGCAAAAATGAAGCACCTAGTATTATTTTTTTTTAATTTATTAACATACCATAATTTAGTGTTACCTATGTCCTTTACAAGCACCAAAAATCAACTTGATTTGCATGTGTCAAATTTTTTACAAGCACCAAAAATAAATAATAATTTAAAAAAAGACTATAGTTTACTAGCGGTTTTCCCTCAATGTACATGGTAAATATAATGTTTACCAAACTATTTAATATTATTATACATTTAATATTATGTTCTTATAGGTTACAATGATTCCAATCAAACAGTGATATTCCAAATGGTGCGAGTTTTCCAGTTTTTATTTATTTTATTTTCCTAGAAATTAATAGTAAACAATTATTTGAATATTTTTATGCTATAGTTTAATAATTATTTAATTAATAACTTATTTTGTTCCCTATAAACGTCTGTAATATTGTTTTGGACTTTTTTTGTAACAGGTAACTTTGTATATTTATTTAAAGCAATGAATGAAGCACTCTGCTTTCTACTTGTAATTATATAAGTTATTAGCAAACATGTACGTATAATGACATCGTTCGACACACATTTTGCTGTTTTATAAATTAGTTAGGTGAAGGACACATACATTTATTTTATCATTCATATGTCCTTATCAGTGATTGCTCAACTAGGTAAATTGCTGTAATAGTGATATGGTATTGTTTAAAAACAGCTGGTAATCCTCGTGGAAATCACACCCATGTTGGTATTAACAGAAATGTTATAGATACTAGGTGTTTCGTAAATCGCCGAGCAAATTGATGTAAATTTTTGTCGTATCGCGTCGTCGTATAAAATACAGCAGCTTCGAATTAGAGCTTGTAAAAATTAAATATTACGCTCGATATTATACCTACCTATATAATTTATGATACTTCTTTATTTACTGTTTGATCCATTACTGAGAGATGTTGCATTATTTTTGTAATTAAAGAGATCAAAACGTCTTTGCGGGTTTACTTGAGCCACAGATATTTTTATGTACATTTTGACGCCAATGGTTCTACACTGAGAAAAGGATTTAATTGAGATAAATAAATATCTTATCAATTATTGTATTTAGTGAATTAAATATCTAATTGGTATTAACAAAGCATTTATTTCAATGGCAATATTAAGTATTTAATGTTGTCTAGGAAATTTAATTGCCAAGGAGAAAAATATTTAATCTGCTTAATTAAATGTTTTGTTTTCTCAAACGGATTTATTTGGCACACTTAATTCAGAATTACTATTGAAAAATAAACTTCATAGAAAATGAGCAAAGATATTTAGGTACTTTTTAAATATAATAATTATTCATATATGACTTGTGATAACTGTAGGAAATGCATATAAAACCTTTCACTCAGTTGCAGCATCATTTGAATATTCTGTATACGGTATCTCTTAAATATCGATACATATTACATATACCTACACCCAAGTAATAAAAAATATTGATACAACATTTTTTTTCGAAGGAGCCATTATAAAAGTTAACAGTATTTATTTTAAAAACTGAACCTAAAATGTTGAAATTGTAATTATATTCTTTCTGAAATAGGGATTATTAATAAGATATTATTATTAAGATTAATAAGATTATTATTATTTTATTTTTGAGTTTAAAAAATATTTGGTACTTGTTTTTATAAATTATTTGAGTAGACAAATAGCTGGGTTAGAAAAAAAATATACTTATACTTACATATATACATACTTATATATTATTATTTTGAAATAAATAAATGACGAAGCTACCTCCGTTGTCACCTTAGAACGTCTGGCGCAGGTCTTCCAACCTCACTGTGATTATAAATAACACATAATACCTATTATTTGCGTATTATTATTGAATCACTACATAACAACTATATACAATTATTACACACCTACACTTCACAACTAGTTCGTTATATTATTCATTGAACGGCTAATTACACTTACTTTACTTGCAAAGAAACACATAACACGAAACAAAAATGGCTGCTATAGTGTAGCCACTAGCCACTGTCTGGAGAAGATGCTGTACGCGCAAGCGTATTAATAAATATATATTAATAGTAATAAATGTATTTCTTGAAAATAAATATTTGATTCTAGAATGAATTATTAGATTTAAACTATTTTAATAGAATTATTAATATCAAATATTTATTTTGGACAATTAAGTACCTAAATACATTTATTTAAATTGACCCAAAGTACTGAGAGTACCTACTACTAAATATTTTGTAGGTAAATAATTATTTAATTTTAGATAATAAAATATTTTAAAAATACAAACTGCAGTATTTACAATTGTATCCATTCTTCGTATAATCTCTTTACAAAGAAATTTTGAAAAATAATTATTTATCTATAATATTTAAATATAATATGCAAAAATAAATAATTATTAATTTAAAAAAAACTATGGATTATTAGTGGTTTTAAGCAAGACTTTTCCCTCAGTGTAACTGTTTCGTTAGACGTTTGAAACGTTGGGGTGACAATTTATTTCTAAAAATTTTAATATCTAGATTATGACTTAACCAAAATAATTTCAAGGTCGTTGCGCTTCCGGTTATATCGGAAGTAGCTTTCAATTTCGTTATTTTTCATGGGATGATGATACATTTTTTATTATATTTTTGGATACTCATGGGTGATTTAATAGGAGTTTCATAAGGATCTTATGAAATACATTCGTCACTTTTTATTTAGAAATTTACAATTTCATTTAGTTACTATTTTCTAAGGGAAACAAAGATGTGTATCTAAATCTGGCAAAAAAATTCTGAATTGCCCTAAAATTGCGTTTGGCTTTCCTCTGCAGAACCGAGGAAAGTTTCAAAGCGACAGAATAAGATGAGGTGAAGGTGGACTTTAGCTCTCTATAAAGAAAATTCGTTTGCTAGGTGTAAAAAATAAATGGATAGTCCGCTTAGTAAAAATAATATAATAATTTAAATTTATAGGGTTAGGTTTGAAGATGATCGACAAAAAGTACAAAATTTATAAAAGGAATATTGGGAGTTATTTTTATTACAATTAGATTGGTTAGATTAATATTTACTAGAGATTTTGGGATTCCATTGATAGTGTTAATTAAATATTTGTAGAACTTGATGGTGCCTGGTATAATGCTAAGTACTTATACATTCATTGTTTATCTAGCAGGAATATGAGAAATGATTCTGATTATAAATTGTATACACTTTCAACTTACTAAATAATGTCAAAAACTTAAATAAAAATGTCAAATATGGCGAAGGTGCCAATATTAGAAGAGGGTTTGAACAGAATCCCAGTGAATAGGCTAAATAATTCTTCCTAATATTTATTATAATTATTATAAGATACACTGTGTTCAGTTTAAGATGAACTATATGGGTATCTCAGAAACCATTGGAGATACAGAGTTAGTTAAATTGGAAAACAGTTGGGTAATTTTAGGCCCAAAAGTTATTATTAGGTCCAAGGTTGTATTTTCAAGAATTCCTTCTCTTAAGTAGACATAGGGTGAAAAGTAAAAATGTGCATTTTCTGCAAACGTTTATAGCCAGTTTATTGTAAAAGATACATTTATAAAATTTTCAGGACAGGGACAGCAGTCAGCAAGCAAGAACTTCAAAATATGGTCTTTAAATTGAACATTATATAACATGTAGGTATATGTCAAAAAAACTGAGGATGAATAAAAGGACCTGTTAGGTCACCGAACTTCAGTCCATTAGAGTTTTGTGTGTATGGTTATCTAAAAAACAATGCAAGATCGAATGAAACTTCAGAGGAATACGTCGAGTAGGTAGTTAAATACGCGGTAATTGGAATTACTCCTAAACATGTTTCATATTTTTTCATTTTTGAACATATTATGTATATTATACATAATACACTAAACGGGGTTTTCAAAAATACGAAAATGCAATATGGTGTCCATCAAAAATTAAAAGCTAGCTTAAAATCTAGTGGGTCTAAATTTTTTTAGATACCAATTTTAAAGTCCTTGGTGACTGCTATGCATGCCCTGAAAATTTCATGAATGTATCTTTTACAATAAACTAGCTATAGACGTTTGCAGAAAATGCAAATTTTTGTTTTCACCCTGTATCTACTTAAGAGAAGGAATTCTTGGAAATATAACCTTCAATTCTTTTTCGGCCTAAAATTGCCCAACTTTGTCCCAATTTAACCAGTTCTGTATCTCCAATGGTTTCTGAAATTTATAAAACATTTTCTAAAATATAGAAAGTCGAGGGAAAAAACGTTAGCTTTCGAAGATTATTTAATAATAATATTTATTATACAGAGGAGCCTTTGACTTGTACATAATATATTTTGAGAGGTATTTTGCATAATAAATGAATACAATACATGTCATTTTTCTAAATTCGGAATATTAATTTTTAATTTTGAAATTTTAATCCCAACGTTTGAAAACCTCTGGAAAATTGGAAACGCTGCTTAGTTCTGTTTGGCAATGTCGAAATATAACCCTTTTTAACATAAACGTACAAGTCAACGACTCACCCTGTATTCTATATAGTGAGTTTATTATCCTTGAGCTCACTATTAGTAAGCTCATTACATATATTATATGAGTGCACTCCCCTGATACCACTCAGAAATCTACTATTTCTAATAGATACATATAAATGAAAAATTTTAATTTCCTTATTTTCTAATCTTAAAGTATGATAGCAATTTTTTACAGTTTTATGGGAATGATATTCGAGTAATATATGACTCATTTTAAGGATGATCACTGGTCACGTTTCCATTATGTGTATTAAATTTCAGTCAAGTATTTATCAAACAGGCCATTTAAATATGTTGTACACATATAAGAGAACTTTAAATGTACCATTTGCGTTTATATATCTAGCAAGAATCATTAACAGTTCAGGTTAACAGCTCCTTATAACATATAAAATGACTAAGGAGTTAAGACTTCGAAGCTCGCTTCGAAGGTATAAAAAATGTAGCCCACTCGTAGCATTAATATATACGAATAAATCCAAATGAGATATTAGCTGTTGGCATTCAGTAAGGGGACCATTTATGTACACACGCTTTTTCTTAGAAGTACAAATTATATGCAGGTGTGCATTTAAACAGACCATAATATACAGGGTTTTCTAGATACATTGGAAATTTATTGGAAACTCATAGGACCGCATTTAAATATATTTTATATCGACAAAAATGGTTTTAAATGGAGCAACGAACCTTTGTCAAAAAAATTTTAAAAAATAAAAAATTCAGCTCCGTATTTAAAAGGTTGAACTTGATGATGTTACTAAAATATTTTAAAATATAACGTCGTTGTGAAGCATAATATATTTTTGGATTTTTGATAGATTTAATAGTAACTCAAATACCTTAAGGGTCCATTCACTGTAGACTTGACAGACATGAATTCGGGGTCGGGTTGAGAGGTTGGGTAGCCGATGGGTGAAGACTTACATATTTCCACTACCGAATTATTAAGATTTCGGAGGTGCACGTAAAGCCGAAGTAAAAAGGCACATGGAAACAAAGTTAGCCCTCAATGTACACAGTAAAAAAAGACAAATGGTAAAATTACTAAATGATAATCGTAATTTGCTGCAGTGTTATTTTTAACACGAACTGGGTGGTAAATCACTAAACCTTTAGAACTCATATTACACGAACGATATACCCGCCAAGTTTGTAGAAGTACTCATAAATTGTACTAAAATTTACAAAACTGTGTGTTAAAAATGAATCAATCCGCCATAAATGCCGAATAATTACACGGTGAATAATTAACTATTACACATTACCTTGTAAAATCTACTGTGTTAAATTACTTTTAATATAATGTAATAATACACTGATATGTCTAACACTGCCAAGTGTGGACTATATACACACTGATGAGTGTGGATTCAGTGTTAAAATTGCTCGGTTTTTTTAATGTGTAAGTGTACCTGATTTGTCTTATAATTGCAACAAAATTTCTTTTTAATGTTATAAATTATATATCACCGGAAAAATCAAAAGATAAACTAGATCCCTATAGTAGCAAATTTTTACTTAATACACGTATTTTAGAGAAAATAATTTTTGAAAATACGCTATTTTAGTACAAGATTGCTTGCCTGGAATTTTAAAAATAAAAAGAATTACAGAAAATTACTACTATAGGGATTTATAAAGTCTTATCTTTCAACACTTTTTTACTAAAACTCGCTATCTTTTATAGGTTTTTAATAATTAGACACGAGACGAACGCCGATTTTTGGCTTATTTCGGACCAGTGAATGGACTCTTAAAAACCAAGAGGACAATTTTTATTCTTTTATGACTAGGTATATATAAAGTAACAAATTGCATAACTTTGTCCAGGGTTTTAATTGTCGAAGGTTTCAATTTCCCAAGTATTTTTTTGTAGGCTGGTTTTTTTAGATGCACATATATTTTGTTACAGGAAGATAATGAGGGATTTTATAAAAAAGAAAGATTTTCTATAAGACCAAAATGATACTTAAACAGTATATTCTCAAATAACTTGGTTTGGCAAACGTTGGTAAAGGACTGCAATCCAAAGGTAGCCATCACATATTTGACTAACCACCTAATGTGGAGACTTATGATATATATCTTTGATAGCTAAGCTATTAAGAAATTTACATTATCTATGGAAATTCTGTACAGAAGTAGTGTCCAAATTAATTTTCCTGAAGCTGAAGTATTGACACTGTATTTAAGATGCTATACAACTTGTGTGTTTATACATAAAATTTTGTTTTATAAAAAATATATGTGATAAAGTATGAGTGCACACGTTTGACGTCATTATCCAAATGCGTTAATTCTAGGTTATTCCTGTAAGCTTTAGAGTAGGATTCGCAGTAGAATTATTTTTTAACTAGGACTTTATATTATAGTACCTTTTATAGTAGTACTAGATACTTTTAAAGTTTTGTTACTTACAACAGAGCTTATCAAAAATTCAAATGTTCAAAATTAATCTATATTATTTTTTAAGATATTATAATATTATTTATTGGCTTATTTAACTGTTTACATATTTATTTATATAGGTACTAAAAAAAATAATTAAGATATAGGTATGCTATTAATGAAATTATTCAAATATTATGTATGATTCAGTAAAGTTTAAACATTCTTTGTTACCTATAATCGAGATACACAAAGGAATAACCGAGCCTTATTATTTCCTGTCAGAGGAATATGTCGTAAACAATCACTGTGCGTGCCATATGCACTCCCTACTATTAAATCACAATGGCCTTGTTATCCCATATAACCTCTACTTATTATTTTTTTAATATATATATTTTTAATAGTATCTATTATCTACATAATTTTAATTATGAAAATATTAAATAAGTAGATCTACCTTATTACATCGAGCTTTACATTAAACATCTATGATTTACGGTTACATACCCTTTGAATATTTTAAGTAAAATAATTTGACATTTTTAAAATTTTAATATTGTGAATGTTTATGTTCGGATATGGGGACCAAGTTAGGAGTTTTCGTTTAAGATCAAAAGACATATAGTGGAGCAGATGAAACATATACCATCTTGTAGAGCATGTTTTGGGGAATAGGTATATGTGGTGTGATGTGTGATTTACAACTTTTTTTAGTAGAAAACATATGTTTCTGAGAACATGCATCGCCATTAAAAAAAATGCACAAAACCTAAGTGCTTCGAATGTTATAATTATTTTTTTAGTAGTACACCTGTATATTATCAAAAAAATTACTTCAAAAAAGTAAAGTTAAAACTTCAAAAATTATGCCTGACAAACTTAGACCGGCGAGGTCTAAGTTTGTCATGTCATTATTTACTCCACAATTATATTATGATAGACAGCGTAGCGCTCGATTGACGAGCGCTGCGTAGTAATGGGGAGTGTTCAGTCATAATACCGTACTCGCTTAATGGAGTAGCGTGCCATTTGATAGGACGATCGGCGTTATATATGGTGTTACTATTTCCAATGTCTCCGATGGTTGCAAGGATTGCAAAATCTGGAAATAATTTGCTAATAAAACTGAAATTGTAGCAGCTTTCCTTTCCTTAATATACGATATTTCGGCTTCCGGCATCTTCAGGCTTATGTGTGGCAGGACTATCAAAAAATTGTTGAATTACAAGAAATCGTTATTACAGTTAAAATTATCTAGAATGATCCTTATATATTATTTCATTCAGTCATAACTATCGAATAATTCCATTGTTAGTATATCTCCTAGTTATTTTTTTTGGCTTAATCCCCCCTATAAATTAATGTACCTATAGCAGCTTTATAATGACTAAACCAGTATGGAGCATTACATTCTTTTTCTATACTGGCTTTAAATAGTTGAAAAGATATTTGTAGTAATAGATGCCTGCATAAAATTCAAATTATTAATATTTTAGAATCATATGCCAGATTTACCAGAATGCATGTAATAAAGGACATAATATAAAGAATTTACTACTTAGTCCAAGCTAGTTATTCATCTTGGTGAGTACGGTTATTTTTTCTAAATAGGCAATTTCACTTTTATAATGCCCATATGTAGGTTTTGTAATATGTGCGTGGGAGATTATCATTTTATTTATTCCAGTATCGAGTCTATTCATTGAGACTAACACAAGTGTGGGTTGGATTTATTAATATTATTCCTGTAGTGCCACTTAGCTCTCCTAATGGTCTTTTGAAGAATGCGTTGCAGTTAAGTTTGTAATGCTTGATTTCTCTCAGTATGTATACACAGTCGAGTGTGAGACTATGATAATTTAGGAATTTGTAGAATGCGGGCAAAGTAATTAGCCCTCATATCCTGCGCTAAATGGAAAATAATTGTATTGTAGTTAATAACGATTTTTCAGATTACGATAATTGAAATCTAATGTTAGCATGAATTTTTGTGTAGAAAAATAAATATACGCTATTATTCCCACCTGTTATTCAAATCGTATTTGAACAATCGAAAACAATATGTTAATATACATAATACAAGTTCCGAATTAACTGCCATAAAACATGGAGTACCACAAGGTTCAGTCCTTGGACCTGTATTATTTATCTTATACATAAATGACTTGTATAATTTCTTGCTTCCAAACAAGTGTGTGCTCTTCGCTGATGACACCACACTGATTTCCAGTGGAAATGATATTAAAAATATGGTATGTACCTCTAAAACCATTGAATTCAAAGCGGAAAAATGTTTCACAGCTTACAAGCTCAAATTGAATTCTGACAAAACTCAAAATATTTTATTGTCATCTAATGTACACCTGACCAACAGCAGTAGCGTTGAACTATTTGGGGGTTACCCTTGATGACAACTTAAATTGGTCTAGTTATGTGGAAAAGAAGTGCAAAACACCGTCTAGCGTTATTTTTATATTTCGTCGCTTAAAGCCTATTCTAAGCATGGATAGGTACTCTGAAATCGATCTATTTTACATTGTTCAAAGAATGTTTCATAACTAATTTTATGTACCTAATCTAATCTGGGAAAATATATTTGTTTCATCCTATCCATACTCGTGGATAAATATATAAGATTAATTATCAAAAGTTCATATTTTATCATCGAAAATTTCACAAAATCTCACCCTTTTTCAGTTTTTATTTCACTTCGTTATTTGGATGAAAATATAATTCCTCTTTAGGAATAGGATATTTAGACTACATTCAGACCGTAGGTCGCCATGTCAGTACCGCTCAAGGGGCATCCGGCCGGTATTTTCAATTTTCAACATACACTTCCTTCAGTTTTCCGCTCAGTTCAAGTATTTCTAGTATAAATAATAATACATATAATATTTAACGTCATAATATGATAAGGTAGGAGTATAAATATCTTCTGAAGACGATCCTGACCTTTTGATTTGTTGAGTTTTTTTAACTCCTTCCTAAACGCTGACCGAATATTATTAATCTTTTTTTCAGTGTCGATATTTGCATTGGTATCAGTTAATTTATAAAATTCTCATAACTTATTACATCCTATTTCTTTCAATTTCCTATCTGTGTAACATTTTGATTTGACTTCCCACAAAGCACGATATTGCCGATAAATATTAATAAGTTCCTTTAAAAATTCCTCTGAATTTGACATTTTCTATATAAATTGTAGTCTCCCGAAATCAGAAATTAAACTAGTTTAATGTGTGTCGAAGGCCCGTCCGGCAGCAAACGATGATTCACGCCACACACATTACAGTTGGTACAGTGAGTGGGTACCATTAGCAAAGTCTACATATATTCTAATCTATATAGACTTCGCCATTAGTTTTATTTTAAAGAAAATATCAATTTTTGCATGATGCGCACTTACATATTTATTTCAATTAAAAATTTCAAGTTACCACTTCATTGACCAATACTTAAGGGTCCATTCACTGTAGACTTGACAGCCATGAATTCGGGGTCGGGTTGAGAGGTTGGGTAGCCGATGGGTGAATACTTACATATTTTCACTACCGAATTATTTAGATTTCGGAGGTACACGTAAAGCCGAAGTAAAAAGGCACATGGAAATAAAGTTAGCCCTCATTGCAAGGGTACCGGATTTGTCTTATAATTGCAACAAAATTTCTTTTTAATGTTATAAATTATATATCACCGGAAAGATCAAAAGATAAACTAGATCCCTATAGTAGCAAATTTTTGTTTAATACATGTATTTTAGAGAAAATAATTTTTGAAAATACGCTATTTTAGTACAAAAGATTGTTTGTCTGGAACTTTAAAAATAAAAAGAATTACAAAAAATTAATACTGTAGGGATTTAGATTAAAGTCTTATCTTTCAATACTTTTTTACTGAAAGTCGCTATCTTTTATAGTTTTTTTATAATTAGACACGAGACGAACGCCGATTTTGGGCTTATTTCGGACTAGTGAATGGACTCTTAACGAATACTGTTATGATTTACTATAGTTATAAAAGACTAGTAAATCATAACAATAGAAGTCAGGTTTGGTTCATTTGCCTGTTACCACCTCCAACTGACTCATTCTGTAATACATGTGTCGGATTTTTAACAATGCTAAAATTAAGGTCAATATGCTCGTTATTAGTTGTCACCATATCGCTTTGTTTATTAGATGTTTGTGTTTTCTCAATATTACGTATCCCCTAAAAACCAACTTACCTAATATCAAATAGTCATAATTAATTTGTGTGGATATTGAACAATTTATTACTGTGGACTATGTATATTAACATTCCACCTAATGAACATTTGCTGACATGTCAACTTTTATTGCAGTAAGGAGCAGATGATAGCACATAATCTATGAAGAATATTTTTAGCCCCCCTTGCCATATAATCCCGTTGTTCTTTTTTAAATTGAGCAACTTATAAAATAAATTGTAAATAATTACCGTGTTTTTATGATAAGAATTCAGTAATATATTTTATAGTATAATCGACTGTTACCAAAAGATGGACTCGAAATTATCAATAAAATATAGTGATTCTCGTTGAATTTGTTTAATGTTAGTAAATCCAATTTATGTAAAGCGAAATTCTTATTTCGTGGTTAGCCAATATTTGAACGATACCTACATTTTGTTTTGTGTAATTGGGGAGTAGATGAAAGGATTCACAAGGGTTGCGAAGATCCAAAACTTACTGTTACTACTAAAAACGGACAATCAAGCACTATATGAATGTATTTGTGAGATGTAGTAATAATAATATCTCTACCCCTCATTGTAATCACAAGGGTTAGCCCGCATATGTGAAAATTGTGTGAGAGTGGGCGGCATATTATTATTCAGAAAGCCGCGTTCGCTTCTCAGGAACGACTTACGCTGGAAAACCCTAACCACCATGTAGTGTTGGAATGAAGGAAACCTGGAAAACTTCATTAGTTAGGGACGTATCAATCGATTATAATTTCTTTCATTAACACCAAGGTGACACCTTCGTGGCGTTCTTTCTTTCCACACTAGGCACGCACGCCAAGTTGGTTGCAAACTCATCCCTGCGAACAGGCCTTAATATACGAGTAGATAATTTAATAAAAAATTGACGAGCGAAAAGAGGATTCGAACCCACGACCTATGGGTTAAGCGGTCGACTCTCTAAATTCTGAGATATCCATATATTTTAAAATATGCAACGTAATTCGTTTAGAAAATCAAAGTTAACTTCATATGTCTTACACATGTTTTTGAGATATCAAGGAGACCTGCTATTAAATAAACGCTCAGTTTATTGTGTATCAATGAGTTGAAATATCTTGAAAACCAAGGAGTAGTGAAATACCTACCTACACATTTTTATTAAGAAAGTAAAACGAGAAACACAGAATGAACAAAATGAGGCATATATTATCGATTACTTGATCTTTGAATAAAACAAGTTCGCATATTAAAGCAAAAACATTTTCCGTATACTGAAAATGTGGGAAATGTTCTTCTGAAATAATCAAGTCAAATATGTGAGTGGATTATGTGCGAAAGAACTTGAAGCAATCTAATGAATATCCGGTGCAAATTCTCTCGCATCTTCTGGAAAATATCCGCCTTCTCATTATTCATTTTTTTTTCAATCTAATCTGGTCCGGAAAACAGTATTGATGATGTGGTTGTCGGTGTTGTATTTAGGTGTATAACTACCGAATTTGATATCTATCAAATATTCCTTAGCTATACCTATTTCATAGGTATTTGTCCGAGTAGACATATATTTATCTTTTTACTGGAATACTAACAGGTACTGCCAAACATGTTGCCGTAATGCAAAGTCGATTGTATTGAATTAAAGGTTTTATTCATATCCATTTTAAAAATTTCGGAGGAAACTTAAACCTTTCGTTTAATTATACAGTCTGTCCATAAAGTAACCCCCCCCCCTGTTAACTTTTGAACGAATCGAGTTAGAGAGTTTTAACAAAATGCAGGGTGAATCACGTAAAATGAAGTTGATTTTGACGATAAATTCAATTCTTCAAATTCAAAGATGGCGCCACAGGCGCTGTCAACTCAATTTTTTGAAATGGCAAAGTGTGCCGTGTTGCACCTCATTTAAAAGGCAATTCTCTACATTCTCGTTTTTGAAAAATGACAATCGAGTTATCCGTTCTCTAGTTACAAGCGTTTGTATTAACGATATTTAAAAATTTTGCTTTTATGAAGTCTCCTTGCCTTTGCTTACCACTATCACTGAAACGTCAACAAGGTTCGAGAAAGTAGTTTAGCGTTCAATTTAAGAGTATTTGAAAGTTTCTACAAGTTTTTTTCTTATTTTTTTAAGTTATTCGATTTGATAGATTTGATAGATTTAAGAGAAAATTTCAGAGACGAGCGGTATTTAAGAATGCTGCGGGAGAAAATTTTTCCAAAGATAGAAAGAATAGTAGGCAATAACATTCAAAGTATTGTATTTCAACAAGATGCCTCATTTCTATGGACCTGTTAACGATTTTTTAAATAACCATTTCCTGGGCAGATGGATTAGCAGAAGGGGTCCGATAGAATGGCCGGCTCGTTCCCCGGATTTAACTCCTCTTGATTTTTTTTTATGGGGATATTTGAAGTCAAAAGTCTACAGAACTCCTCCAGTAAATCGTCAGCTACAGCAACGTCTAACACATATGTGTAGAAATATCCCTGCAGAAATTTTAGGAAATATCTGGCAAGAATTTCAAAGTAGACTTTTTATGTGCCAAGAAGCCAATGGACAACATTTTGAACAACTTTTTAATTCTTTTATTTTTAGCTTTAATAAATATTTGTTCAAAATTTGTTGTATTAAAATATTAATTAACATTTTATTCATGGATCAGATTAGAAACAGAAACGCTTTTAACTAGAGAACGGATAACTCGATTGTCATTTTTCAAAAACGAGAAAGTAGAGAATTCAATTATCTTTTAAATGAGGTGCAACACGGCACACTTTGCCATTTAAAAAAATTGAGTTGACAGCGCCCGTGGCGCCATCTTTGAATTTAAAGAATCGAATTTATTGTCAGAATCAACTTCATTTTACGTGATTCACCCTGTATTTTGTTAAAACTCGCTAACTCGATTCGTTCAAAAGTTAGCAGGGGGGGGTTGCTTTATGGACAGACTGTATAATCCATTTATGAATAGAATCTTTACGAGAGCTCTCCATTGATCAGTTTGGCCACAACCATTGTTTCATATAGGATACATTGATCCAGCAAACCGTGGAATAAAACAAAATGAGTTCTGAAAGGAGAATCAAGTATGGACGCACCGTCCCACGTTAAGAAGCTTGTTAAGGTACTTACTGCCTTATACAGATACCAGTCGTGCTGCCAGCTAAAAAACGATAAAAATGGAATTTGCCTTCCAAATAGAATTTCTAATTTTATACGTATACACGACAGGAAATATGAAACGGTTTTTAATCGACTATCTTCTGCAAATTTATGTTTATAGGTTAATTCCTTCCATGTTAATATGAATCGCACATAATAAATATAAACAGCACCGCACATGTTGAACTCCTTGTTTTTATTCAGTAGTTCACACTAAGTGATGTTTTATAGAATCTATTACGAATGGTGTATACTATACAGAAAATGCTGTGGACTATATACTAATAAAATTATATTCTTAAGTAGGTAGGTTATTTAAAAGATATTAACAGTTGAAGTGTGAACTTTACAGTAAATATATCTAAGTACCAAACATATAGGTACACATTTCAAATAGTTTACATTGATTACATGTACGCTAAACCTAGAGCAGCAAATGTTATCTATAAAAACAGTGAAATTAATACAGTGCTCTCGAAAAATAGTGGATAAATTCGTAATTTTATAAATACTCAATTTTTGAAAAATCGCTCGGATCCTTCGATTTTCTTTTACTTTTACGCTTATTTTACATAAATTTAATTTTTTACAAGGTGACTCAATGAAGTAAGTCGATTTAAACTTTAATGTTTTAAATGGAACACCTTCTATCTTTTTACATATTTGGAAAGAACTCTTTTTACGAATAGGGTCATATAAGGTTTTATGGTTATGGTTATGGTTATCGTTTATGGTTCTACGGTTTTATCTCTAATAATAAGGGAGTGTAGTATGGGTACTACAAGAGCACTGTGCTAGAAAGAGAATATCGATTCCTTGCTAGGCACAGAGTGTTTCTCCAATACATCGCTCTTATGGTTCTCTTCTCAAAAATCAACGGGTCCGAGCGATTAAAAAAAATGGATATTTATAAAATAACGAATTTATCCACTACTTTACGAAAGCACTGTATAATATGGAGGTAGTTGTAGTTAGTAGTAGGCACCCAAGATAGTACCTACACTTGGACCTCGACACCCTTCCAAAAAATTTTTGGTAAGCGCGATTCCAATGAATTTTTTTGTATATATTAGCCTCCTAGATGTACTTGTTCAACCTATTACGATGATCCAGCTGCTAATCCTCAGCCTACTACGTTTTTTTAAATCAATTTTTTTTTTAAATTACTTTAGGGATTTAGAGCGACTACTGTAAAGTATTGTTTTAACGTTATTATTAATTTGTGAAGTAACTAAAGGAACAGTATTCTAGATTAACAATAATTATTAGAGTTTCCAATGCCTGCTATATCTTTTAAGCGAAACACAAATTCAATAAACTTGAAACATTTATGCTCTATAAAAAAATTATTTTTCGATACAAATTGATGAAATTTGGGCCACAGGGGTTTTAAGTGATGCTGAAGAATGCCACGATGTAAAATTTTTAATAAAAAAATCCCTAAAGTAATTTTAAAAAAAATTTATTGAACAAAAAATCGTAGTATAGGCTGAGGATTAGCACCTGGACCGTAATAGGTTCAACAAGTACATCTAGGAGGCTAATATATATATAAAAAAATTATTGGAATCGCACCTACCAAAAATTTGTTAGAAGGGTGTCCTAGTTCTTAATGGGCCACACTGTATATGTTAAATAAATACTAGTATGGATTTACGCATATTTTAATTCGATATTTCCAAAATAAGAGATATTCTTATGTAATTATCATTTTAACTAAAAGCAAATAAGTAAATTTAAATGCAAATATGCATATCAATTATATACTATAAATATCTAATAGGAACTAGTATTTTTATTCAAGTAGTAGGTACACATTGTCTGTAATATTTAATAACATTTAGATATTCAGTTTGATGGTATAGTTCGTTCAATCTTTGCAGATACGTGATCATGCATATTGGTAAGAATTAATATTATAAAAACCTGTTACTAATGTCAGTGTATAATACAAGAACCGTATCTAACAGTGGATGTTATTTACAATTAATCATGTACATTAGCCACGTGTGTGCAAAGATCAGTGGTCCAACTATATATTTCCCAGATTATTTCTAAATGTTGTGCAAGAGCATTTGTTTATTTTCCATCCATGCCATACTATTAAATGTTTTTTTTATTTAAATGATGTTTGTGTCATTCGTTATTCGTCAATAATTCCCAATAATTTTTAAATAATTATTGTTAAATAATTATACTATTATACTGCAAGGTGGTACTTTATGCGGAAATATAAGATTCTGTTTCATTTGGTAAAAAATATGAATTTCCAAGCTTTCCAAAAAGCGGCTGGTGTTTATGAGATATACCTAGTATATGCTATTATATAATATGAAAAAGAAATCGAAGAAGAAATTTCACCAACTTGGCGTAAGTAGCTTTTTCCCAATTTTAGTTTTCATATTTGTCTTCATGATTCTATAAGCGCCCATTTTGTTGATAAGAGATTAGAATATATGTAGACTTTGATAATAGTTAACTTCATCTTCGGATCATGCATCGATTCTGTAAATCGGTGCGCTATTAAGTACTAGATCTGTTTCGCCGTCAGAAATCAACTGAATTGGAGATGTATTAACTAATCTTTTTTGACGGTCTTGGAACCGCGAGGATCAAATTCATGAAACGGTCCGTCCGTGTATGTCTGGCTAGTAGTGTAGTAGCAAAATTCTTACGTTTATAAATACGTACACACATTATACATAAACACACGCCCAGGTCGACTATTGAAGGTCATCAGGTAACATTCTTGAAGACCACGACCGGCGCCCGTCTCTGACGATCGCATTTACCAAATTATTGTTATTATGCCCCCAATTAAAATATAAGCGTCCCTCCGTTGATTGGTGATTGTTTGGGAAGCTTGTGGGCATTATTTGTTACACAAGCCGTCTGTTGTGCACTCAACCATGAATGGAATGGAATGCTGAATAATATCACATCGGCCTACCATAGACGGAGAAATTCTGTATTATTTGGTTAATTTGCATAAAAAACCCATTCAGACTCCGGTACATACAACACTGCTTTACAACTGGGTTTTTATATGAATTATATTGTTTTACAGTTTTTTTAGATTGTTTTTTCTCCTTCAGAGCATGTTAATTATGATATTTGTCGATATTTGTATTTGTGTTATTTGTAACATTAACGTTTCTATTTTCGTTATCAAAACGTTGGACTTTAAACTGAAATTGTTTCGAATTTTTCAAATGTAGTATTTATGCACAGATATACTCGTATAAGTTGTCAGACAATATTTATTATATAGCTACTTATCTCTTTAATCATAAAAATTTTGTGAAAAATTATAAAATTATAGTCGCTTTCCTTTTCCAAAATTGAAGCCGATTCACTCAGTATCCGCGTTGTTTCGTTTTATTCAGTATAATAAATTTTTACTCTGTTTGGTAATTTTTTTCTTATTAGGATCAGTGTCTCAGTAGGAACAGTGTCTTGAACGAATGGCTCTGCCGTCAATACATGTTTATTTAAATGTATGTTGGTACAAATTTAAATATTCGATAGAGCCATTATATTCTGAAAATATTGGTATGGTATTCCAAGACCCTATGTCTAGAATAAGGTATAAGAAATATGTACACCGCAAAAGTACAGGTGCTTATAGCCTATGGAGAATTTGTTGGCTAACAACGAACCTATATATAATCTCTAAAATTGATTATTAGTAGATATGGTATACGACATACGTTATTTATGTAGGTACTATTAGACATAGAAGCAGAGAACTCTATATTACCAAATAGAATAAACTAAGAAGATAATAATTCTCTTAAATATAATTTCCTATCTCCCAAGTTTTGGTTTTTTCGGTGTTTTCTATTGTGTGCGTCGCACGTGTAGATCTACACAATTCATTCATCAAAACGAACATTTGACATTGTCTTTCGGACACGACGAGAGCACAGGACCGGCTAGCTATGTCTGGCACTGATATGGTATTTTTATAACTTATAACGCAAGATAACTGTTATAATATAATTAATACAAGCACTCAAACACGGGAACACTCGAAGCTTCCAAATGATTCAATCAAACAGATAACAAAAAAACAAAATGGAATAACAAAGTAACACGAAAAACGGATCCCTGACCTGGCAGCGAGATGTGCAACTAGTGTACATGTTAAAATCTCATTTTTCATTTCACTTATTTCCGTTTCACTGACAAAGATAACTAGATATTCGATATGAGGATGATTAAACCAATCTCATAAATTTACTATAATCTGCACCGAGCGCATTGTTTTTCATTCAAATTATATAGGTATGCTCGGCGCATAATGGCTAAGATAGAAATTTGGTCTCTTTAGAACTCTTATTAGTTAATTCTCTTTAATATTATTACTTTACTCGAGAAAGAATGCGCTCTATCCAAATCTATAAAATTGGCTTTAAACAAGGATATTAAAAACATAGTAAGATGCCTTATGTAAGGGTCTACAAGTGGGATATTATCATACATTTATGATCAATAGCTAGAAGAGCGGTCTTAGAACGTATCCTTGTGGCATTCCTTTTGTTATTTCTAAAGTTCTGTGTGTATGTGTATGTAAGTTAATGTAAGAAGCTCTTAAGCATATTTTCTTATATCTTAGGTGAGCGGCCGGCCTCCCTGAAGAGATGAGCGGGTCATGCGCGCCGGCCTGTGCACGGTGAGCGCCCCTCTGGCCGCGTGCAGCCCGGCAGCAGCGCTTCCCCCGTCGGCCCGCTTCCTGGCGCTCCACCTGCTGCACCAACAGACCCTCTACTTCATCGTGCAAGCCAAGTCTAGGGTCAGGGAGCTCTACCACCAGACATGCCGCCACTTCGCCCAGCAGGGCATGCTGGACACCGACCTCTTTGGACTGGCTCTTATTTGCGGTAAGTTATGGTTTTTGGGATATATTTAAATGGAAGGTTTTAAATACACGAAATCGAAAGGTGGTTTTTAAATTACCTTTGAAGAATACTCGCCTAAGTTATTTGAATTATCAAAAGTATTTCAATTTAGGGAGGGGGAGTTTAAAAATCAACAGCTAGGTAGTGGCACTGTAGGTCAGTAAGTATGTAAGAGAATCAATAAATAGTATAAATATTAATAATAAGGTCAAACAACAAGTTACGGTTATTTAATTTGTATGTATTTGTACGTAATTAATGTGTTATACTTGTTAATTTTCCGACGATTCACTACATACCGTCTTACGTCAATAATTGTATTAACAACGTCAATTGGTATAGGCGTTTTCCCCGTTCCAAGGAATTAAAGATACACTACTACCACTTCGACTATAACTTTTTTCATTTAATTCTATGAAACTAACTATATTACTATTGTTTATTTGGGTATTATGCCACCACTGAAAAGTACAAAAAACTAATAATCAACCTCTGTGCCGACAGATCAGTCAAATATTTGTTTTTTGAAAAATATGTAAATCAAAATAGAATGAAAATCGACTAATATCTAATATGCCGAATATGCCCATGGAAGTAGATAAACAAAATAAATTACAAACTGTCATACTATTCTGTACGTTAGTCACACGTAAACTTTTGATAACGAAAACGGAAAAGTTTTGGAAACGTAAACGTTTTTGAGTGATGTGTTTAATGTTATATATTGTTAATCTGCCTTTTAGTGTGAGATTTCCTTATTAGGCAAACATATTTTTCAAAAAACCAACTTTTGACTGATCTGTCGGCGCAGAGGTTGATTATTAATTTTTTGTATTTTTCAGTGGTGGCATAATACAAAAAAAACAAAAGTGATTAAAACTGCCACAAATAAATACTTTCCATTATGTCTATATACCTTTATAGACCGATATAACTATTTTGATGGAACTAATTATTTTTCAGTACTTAGTCCTAACTAGTTTCAATAAAATGAAGTAATAAAGTAATCAAATTAAAAATATAAGCCAGATTAAATGAATAACGATTGTATTGAAACGAACAGAACTAACTGTAACATATAAGCTAGTTACTAAAGATAGCATTAAAGATTGTTAGAAATAAACTGGAACATTAGAAAAAGATTAAAATAATTTGTTACTTTGACCGAATTGCCAAGAATATTAAAAATGGTGTTGAATTGTTGATGAAATGAAACATATGTAGTTCTGCTCTATGGAAAAAGCTGTAGTAGAACTCTGATTTATGTGCCAGGAGCAGAAATCTTTCTCTGTTGGTTATGATTTCCAACTTATTTATTTTTCTTTGTAAATTTTAACAATAGTAGACCCTGATGCGTAAACAAATCCAAATTAAAAAATGTATAGTCCCTAGATATTTTTAAATCGATGATGGTTGTCGTACGGTAATGTTACATATTTCCATAATAGAATTAAGTATGTGTAAATAAACATAAAACATAAGAAAACAATTATTACAAAATACCGGAGGCATATGCTAATTAAATTAGTATAGATTTGGTATTTGTATGTACCTAACAATCAACCCATATAATAATTGGAAATATTTACTGCATAAATAAATGGCGATTGAAAGTGAAATCATAAAAGAGGTAAATTTAATACACAGGTAACTTCCTCAGAGACCTCAAAATATCGACCTTAAAAAAAATCTAGGATGAATGGTTTAAAAAATACTATTTTCTACCCGCAATGGAATTTTGACAAAGCCAACACATTCCTCCGATTTAATACCTATATACATTTTTTTTTTGAGAATGCAAATCTCTTAGATTACATACAATAACTATACCTACACTGTTGACAATAGACATCAAAGTAGACTTAACTCTGAAACTAATTTAGATACTTACGTAGGTAATCGAAATTTTTGTATCACGTTATACCTATTGAAAATAATGGTCAAATTTTATTACTTCCGTTTGTACATTAACATTCTTAGTTTAAATGAAACATTATATACTTTTTTATTTGAAGGAGATGGCGAAAACAACTACTCCACGGAAAATGTGCCCCGACTGGCGCATGTGGAAAAGCAGGTCGTTATCTGTCTGTTAATTTGACAATAATTGTCAGACAGATAGTAGCAAAAACCCAAAGAGAGCACTACGGTGTGTTTCTCACCACTACCAACATACTTTACATATACTTTTTTACAGATTTCGATAAATCGTTCTGTTATGAATAACCGATATAGAATTTGATGGGATTTCTAATATCTCTAATAACAAGGGAGATATATAGCCAAAAGAATCTACCATAAAAGTTGAGATGATACTTGCTATAGAGGCTACGAGCATCTTCTCCAACACATTGTTCCTTATGGCACGTTTTTTTGGAAATATCTTTCTTATTGTTAGAGTAGATGGAGATAGAAAATCATTCTCCGATAGAAGTGGAAACAAAAAAATGTAGCCCTTATTTTCCATCGGTAGAACGCATTTTATTATAGTAGATAATATTATAAGAGTTACGCCTATTGTCAAGGCGTTGTTACACACTCTGTATACCTAGATGTATACAGAGTGGAGGCTTATATAAGCTTTGAGGGTTTTTAGATTTTTATATTTATCATTGGAGTAGCTTTAAATTTTCTCAAAATGTACGCTATTAGCCATTCCAATGACTGTCAAAAACGGCCGCTTGGGTCAAATAGAACCCATAAATGTGTGTGAGGAAGATTCGTAATGCCTCCAAGTTTATTTACAAACATATTTTAATTACTAAAGTAGGATACATCTTATAAATACACGAAAGTGCTTTGTACCTGTATATTTTGTTAGATTCTCCTTTTCTGGTTGACAGACGAAAATTTACCATAAAACTCATTCCTGTCAATACTTATGAATTCTAGCAAAAGATTCAATTTCCTTAATGTTATTTGAAGGTAAAAAGTGGTTTTAGAATTTCTGAATAAGATATATTTCTAGTAAAAACCACGAAAATTTATTTTTTATGACCCAGGGAAGCCATTTTTATCACATGTTCTGGAAGGCCTAATTGTCTAATATCTCGTTGCTCATGCAATATACGAATATATTAAAAGATAACTTAATTAGAAAATTTGAATTGAGGTTCCAATAATTATTACTTCCAAAGTGTAGGGTGCAGCTATACATTTAAAAACTGTAGATATTTATTATGAAAAACTTTAAAATGGTGTGAAATTGAATAGTGAACCACAAGCTGAAATTTTGAACAAAAATTACTATTTTCCATTACTATATTCTGCTTTTTCCTAAATTCCTTGACCGTTATTCTATTTTTTTTCTAAATCGTTCTCAATTACTCTCATTTATATATTGCCCTTTCTCAATACCATAATATTCCAACTCAGTGCCTCTGAATTCTTATTGTTTATATTTATAACTAAAACTTTAACCATAGGTACACTTTGAGCGAAGTTTTGGAAAATCATAATGAGGTTTCTTTTCTATCTAATTATATACGGTTCTATCACACAAACAGATATTTATCTAGCCTACGCAGTTTTACCCTTACAGGATAATATATAAAAAAACATTAAGAACAAATTCTTGACTGGAATATCATCTGTGCAGTAAATAAATATAATTTAAAATTTAAGGTTAATTAACTTTATTTCAATAATATCCTACAGTAATTGAAATTCCGTGTTGGAATGTAAGTAATTCGTATAATTACTTATAAATTATATGGGTTACCTCTACAATTTGTTTCACAATCTATTATTTATACTCTTTTATATTTTGGTTAGAGAATTGTCCTTGTAGAAGCCTTATTTCCGAGATTTTTTAATAAATACTTGGAGAATGCGTTGGAATGTAACCGAACAATCACAACTACAACCAGTTTTTCTACTGACACAAAAGCCTTAAGTATACCTACATTTTTTAGAAGCGAAGAGTCTCTAGCAACCAACACTAGACAGGTTTAATATTCTTTATACCCATTTATAATTAAATTATACGCCATTAATGGAGTACCGACAAAAAATGCTGAAAACTTTGTAGTAATTTAAGCCGCGTTAGAATCTGAAGGCCAGGAGGTGCATTATTTTCCGCTTTTTTTAACCCGACGACGAACCGCAATGATTGAATTTAAAAAGCCATAATATTATTGCGTTCCACCGGTGTTACACTTATTGTTTGCTTGGCCATCTGGCTGGCCGTGGTAAGGACGCAGCTAAGGATTATTCTGTAAACTGCTCGCCAGTTGAAGCGCTAAATTGAAAAAAACACTTGTATTACAGAAATTTAGATTTTGCTTTTATCTATAAACAAATTACGTTAATAATTTTTCATCATAACTGTCTTTTTATTTTAGTCAATTATGGTTTGTATAATGTTTTTTTTTTATAACTAATGAAAGTAATAATATATCCTTCTGGTGCTCTTTGTCCCGCTACAAACGTTTTCGGGATATACAGTGTGATACTATTTTATAGCCAGACAGACCGTAATCTCGGAAGCTAGAAAATTATATTACAGTTTTAAACAGTTAGTTTTATCAGTAACTTAAAACCGTTATTATGAAATTGTTTTAACTGTTAACGTTTTTTTTGAGGCAAATCTCTAAAAAGTTATTTTCAGATCAACCTTGACTTAAACCTCGTAAAATTTTTACAAATTTATTTAGTAAAATGAACGATCTTGATGCCATTGTATTTGAATATCATGCTTTTGACGTGATTATTATATATGTAGGACATCTTGACTCTCCCTGTATAGTATGTATTAAATTTTTGTTATAAAGCGTACAGTAAAAATGGCCGCATTGGTATCTTAAAATGTTGAATATTTTTGTATTTAAAATATAGACAATACTGTCAAAATCGGGTATAAACAAGAATTACTTTAGGCTATTTCAGATATGGAGATGTAATTAAATAATGGGAGAGGCAAATAGTTTATAGAGTATTATAGTCATAGTTATCTTCGATATATGCTTTTAGTGATTTCTTCCTTGAACATATACAGGGTGTCCACCTAGTGCGCGTAAGTCCAATATCTGGGTTAATAAAAGAGATAACTTAATTTTTTTTTCTACAGGGTTGTCTAATATCCCGAGCTGCACAAAATGAAAATATATTTACATATTCAGGGTGTTCAGTTTTTCCTGGACAGGTACCAACTTCGTTTTTCTAAATGGAAATATATATTTTTTATTGCTTTTTCGAACTAAACCCTTGATTTTAGTAGGACTTTCATCAGCCTTCCCTATACCTAACTTAAACTGTTTTTGAAATATTGACGGGTGAATATTGACATTTTTGCAACTTTGACACCCTGTAAAATCTAAACGGTTTGAGATCAAGCAAAACGGTTTGCACATTCCTATCTTAACTTTTCATAAGCTATCGTTTGGTACTAATTTCAAATTTATACAGGAATAAAAAATTTTCAAAATTTTCAGAAAATTTTAAATTTTTGGATAATTCTGAAATTAGTACCAAACGATAGCTTATGAAAAGTTAAGATAGGAATGTGCAAACCGTTTTGCTTGATCTCAAACCGTTTAGATTTTACAGGGTGTCAAAGTTGCAAAAATGTCAATATTCACCCGTCAATATTTCAAAAACAGTTTAAGTTAGGTATAGGGAAGGCTGATGAAAGTCCTACTAAAATCAAGGGTTTAGTTCAAAAAAGCAATAAAAAATATATATTTCCATTTAGAAAAAACGAAGTTGGTACCTGTCCAGGGAAAACTGAACACCCTGAATATGGAAATATATTTTCATTTTGTGCAGCTCGGGATATTAGACAACCCTGTAGAAAAAAAAATTAAGTTATCTCTTTTATTAACCCAGATATTGGACTTACGCGCACTAGGTGGACACCCTGTATATGGGTTATAGTATAGGTAACAAGGAAAATCGAAATTTTATTAGGTCATGATATAAATAATTGCATTAATATATCCCTTAGTTTTTTTTAATTAAAATAAAATATAAATAAACATAAAAACAAAACATTATACGTATATTCCCATTCCACCATACCATTTTTCATTAAATTGTTTACTCGATCAAGGCTTATTCGCAGGGATGGCTTGGCAACTATCCTGGCGGATGGCCTAGGATGGGAATAATGTCAATTTGGTGTTAATGTGAGAGATGTTGATGTTTGACTGTCCCTCTAACTAATGAGGTTTTCCAGGTTTCCCTCATTCCAGCACTGAATGGTGGTTAGGGCCTACCAACGTAAGTCGTTCCTGAGGCGCAAATGGGGCCCGCGAAATAATAATATGCCGCCCCCTCTTCCACACAAGTCTCAGACTTTCGGGTCAATCCTTGTGATTAGAA
Organism: Pogonocherus hispidulus; assembly: GCA_963924545.1. NCBI lineage: Eukaryota > Metazoa > Arthropoda > Insecta > Coleoptera > Cerambycidae > Pogonocherus > Pogonocherus hispidulus. Next base: position 21,881,027 of record OZ004696.1, read on the forward strand.
TGAGGGGTAGAATTATTATTATTACTATTATTATTATTATTATTATTATTATTATTATTATTATATAATTAAGAAAATATTGAACATGCAAAGTTACATGGGAACACCTGTAATATGAGGATAAGCTCACTTTTAATATTCTTCTTTTAACCGGTGCGTTTTGGTGTACTAATCTAATATTGCAATAGATATTTGTAGAGAAGAAAGTGATATGTACTTAGCCATTATGGCTAAGCCTTTGTTTTTATTGATTTTCTAAGTTGCTGTTGTTTTTTATAAATTTTTTTATAACGATATAACTTTCTACTAACTGGATAATGTAGATATAAACTAGTTTTAAAATTTTGGCGAATGCGCCGCGTTTTGAAATTCAAACTAATCAATAATGTGAAGACAACGACGACTCCTCCACTAAGAAACTATATAGTTATTTTTATTAATTGTTTTGTTAAATAAATTCAACATGACTTCTCACACTTTTTCAGTTATGTTGCGTAAAGTTAATTTGTTCAGTTAGTTTCAAGAAAAATTATTTAAAATTTAAATATAAATAAATCTTTAACGTGAAATCTGAAATCATAAATTTTTCCCGTTTCTAAAATTCAGAAATTTTCAGTATCGTGCACCTAATTATTATAATTATTGTCAACTACTTCAAATATAATATGACTACTATACAGAAATTCTTTAGTTAAGAAAAAATATGAAGAAAATGTGTGATATTGAATCTTGAATCCAATGTGATCTTAGGTTCATGACTGTGAATATGGTTAAAATGGCTATTTTTATATATTTATTATAATATTACCAGGCTAAAATAATTTTATTGTGGTAATATTATCGTTGAATGTTGACAATATGTCTCCGTTTTACTTTTGATTAATTTAGTATAATAGCTATTAATTTTATTGGGGAATCATTAAGTTCTTTGATAATATTTTTATGATATTATATTTATTTAATATATGGGTTGGTTCCTCCTTTCAATCCTTAGCCATTTGAAATCATTCAACCTTAATATCTGTAAAAATTGTATTTGATAATACAAAATATATCACTTATTCTTCTCTTGGTTGCAACAGATGCTCAGTTTGGGATCGGGATGAAGAGGCAGCTCTATTTGATGCCTTGAATAACGAAAGCATTTGGTAGTAGTACCACAAGTTGAGGACGCTGGCCAGGTCAATAAAAAATGAAGGCGGCCGCGGGCTAAAAAATGCGATCAAAAAAACAATGCACTGCCGCGGTTAAGACAGGTAGCCGTGCTCGCGGGGGACCCAGGGAGGGGGGATTAGGATCATTTGTATAACCGGGGAATGCGCCCGACCCGGTACAATCCGAGCCAAAACGCGGGGGTCGTATCTTCAAATGCCGGCGTCACATAGGCGTACTTCTTACAGGTACTGGTACCATTACGGGTCCTTGAGTGGGCCCTGATTTTACCACTAAAATCTTTATACAAAAATAAATTATTCATCTTGAAATTTTTATACAAACCATATATTCAAAAATATTCGACTATTATATTATTTTGTTTATAGAAAATAATTAAATTAAATATGTTGTCCTTATATTCACAATACAGGTAGGCACTTCGGCAAATTTAATGGTTAAATATTAAAGGATTATTAATAAAAATTAAAATAGAACATAGAATTTAATTCTTTAAATTAGTGTAATAAATTGTATCCGTTTTTGAGACTAAAAATATTGGAATTGAATTTTTCAAGTTTATCTTTTAACAATTTTCTAAAAAAATATTCATATCGTCTAAATTTCTGATTTTTCTTTTGTTAGATTTTATTTAAGATTTTTATAATACCTCCTAAACCTTATATATAGAAAACAATATCTTTTACACACATATATCTGTAATCAAAATACCTAGGATTCTAATTTTATTCTTATCGAAACTATCGAAAGTAAAACGGGCAACAGATTCCATGTTTTAATAAATCAATATCTCTCCTTTATCTTTTTATCTAAAATACTTTGAAAATCATTTTGTTTACCTATGCATAATGCATACAACAAAAAATACATGCATCATTACATGATTTTTCATTAAAATATTACGAGAGTAGACAACTTTATTTATTTATATTTCCAATACAAACAAATATAAAGACGAACAGGTATTTCCCGTCTTGACAAATTTAGGAATATTTATTCATTCTCTTATTATTCACATTTCGTTAACTAAATTAATAATTAAAATAAATTATTCTTTTTTTGGCTATTATGCAATATCCAGAAATCAAAATAAATAAATATCACGCTTTTAATAAAATCGGAAATCTGAGATCTGTGGTATTTTGTTATTTAAGATTATTTCTGATAACTATTATAAATAGATTTGTTTTCGTCTGGATTTTATTAAGAATTTCAGTGACAAAAAGTAATTGGGGACAGGTTGATCCTGAACCCCATGTTTTATTTCTACAATAACAATAATCTGTACTCCTCATTCTAATCACAAGGATTATCTCGAAAGCTAGATACTTTTATACCTACTTTTAGGAGTATGGTGTACTATACAGTGAGTGAATAAAGTACTGCATATAATCATTATTTTGAAAAAGGTGAAGTTTTTGAAAAATCGCTCGGACCCGTCGATTTGGATTCATTTTACACTTGTTTTACATATATTAAATTTTTACAGGGAGACTTAATGAAGCTAGGTAAATATCATCGCATTGCATCGCTTTTTTGACACACTTCTTTGGGCATATCTCCCTTATTATTAGAGATAGACCCATAAAACCTTATATGACCCTATTTATAAATAGAGTTCTTTCCAAATATGTAAACAGTACTCGGTGTTTCATTTAAAAATTAAAGTTGATATCGACCTAGTTTCGATCATTTTCAAAATAATGAATTTATGCGGGACTTTATGGACTCACAGTATATTATAATTTGTTCTACGTATGTACTTCAGATTTTTATTATATGTTAGATAGTTTTTAAATTAATTAGTTAAAAAGTCATTTCTCTAGATTATAGAAGTTTTTTAGATAATTCACAAGGACCTTTCCTTATTTTAAAGATTTGTTGATTTAATTTCTATATTACAATCTAACTAAACCTCCAAGTTTTATTCTTAGATGAATTATCCCCTTCTTTACTTATGTGTACTTCTAATCTTATAGAAGGAATAGAGTAATAGTGAACAATATACCTATACGTATACACACTAAATGTGAAAGTGAATGTGCGAGAAAGTGTTCTTTTTATTTCAATAGCTCTTGAAACAACCCTGAAATTTGACAAAAACGAATTTCCAAAATGTCGATTTCTTCAAACATCTCAAAAACGAATCATGTTAGCCTTGATTTTTTTAAGGCATGATATTGGTCACCAAATTATGCAACTTTGCCCCAATTTAACCTAGTCTACCTCCAACGGTTTGAATTTGAAACACACCGTATACAACGCAGTTCATCATTGCATTCTCAACATACTTTCGCACACATTAGGTGGATATGGTATATGTAAAGGGGTGCAATAAATAAGCATCTACAGTTCTAAAACTATTAATCCTTGTATACAATACCTCGAACTCATGTATATTACGCTAGCACCCTGACTATAGCACCTGCCAAAAAAAACTATACCACAAATTGTTGCTAATTTGTTGCTATTTTGTGCCACAAAAAAAAATTTGTAACTTGTGCCTTTCTTGAGAATAATGGTGGTTGCTGGCGTAAGTTTACGCTAGCACCCCAATTTGTTGCTCGTCACCTAGAAACGCTAGGCCAAAAATTCTTGCGCTAGATTTTGTTGCTTTTCAAGTACTTTCGAATGGTATATTGGTTTTTAAAAAAAATGATTTTCCGATTTTTTTCCTTTACGGAAGATCCGATATTTGTTATAGCTGTGCAAAATAAAATTTTCTTGGGTTTACCCGGAAACTTGACCTACTACCTTTTGATAATAAGATAAAATCATTCATAAGATAATATTCAAGTACCTATCTACTGAGGTGCAAAATAGGAAACTTGCCTTAAAAATACTAAAACGAAAATTATATCATTTTGCTCACTTATAGAATTTGTTGCAACCATCACTACCTGAAAACACGAGCTACCAACTTTTCACAACAAGGTAGAATGATGACGTAACAGTTTTTAATATCTGCAGATGTGCAAAATGGAAAACATTACCTAAAATTGCATCAAATTGTACATGGTAAAAAGAATCTCATTTTTTTCGTTTATAAAATTTGTTGCTATCGTCCACTATCAGTGAAGTTAAGTTACTAGCTTCTAGTAACAAGGTGAAATTATGATCTAACCTTTTCAAGTATATATAGATGTGCAAAATGGAGAATATGGCTTAAAAATATTAAAAAGACATTATCTCATATTTTTCGCTTATAAAATTTGTTGCCATCGTGCACTTCGAGAGAACTTAACCTACTAGCTTCTAGTAACAAGGTGAAATTATGATCTTACATTTTCAAGTATCTATAGATGTGTAAAATGGAAAATATACCTAAAAATAGCTAAAAATATTATTTTGTCATCTTTTTCGGTTATTGAATTTGTTGCAACCATGCACTACATGAAATCACGGGCTACCAACTTTTTATAACAAGGTAGAATGATGACCTAACGGTTTCTAATATCTGCAGATGTGCAAAATGGAAAATATGACCTAAAATTACTTAAAAGGTATTTTTTAATTTTTTTAGCTTATAAAATTTGTTGCCATCGTGCACTACTAAAAAACTTAAGCTACTAGCTTCTAGTAAGAAGGTGAAATTAGGATCTTACATTTTCTAGTATCTATAGATGTGCACAATGGAAAATATAACTTAACAAAAAAACATTTTCTCATTTTTTTCGCTTAAAAAATTTGTTGCCATCGTGCACTACCATAGAACTTAACTTACTAGCTTCTAGTAACAAGGTGAAATTATGATCTTACATTTTCAAGTATCTATAGATGTGCAAAATGAAAAATATGGCTTAACAATGCTAAAAAAACGTTTTCTCATTTTTTTCGCTTATAAAATTTGTTGCCATCGTACACTACCATGGAACTTAACCTATTAGCTTCTAGTAACAAGGTGAAATTATGATCTAACATTTTCAAGTATCTATAGATGTGCAAAATGAGAGAAAAGAGAGAAAAAATGAGAAAATGTTTTTTTAGTATTGTTAAGTCATATTTTCCATATTGCACATCTGTAGATACTTGAAAATGTAAGATCATAATTTCACCTTGTTACTAGAAGCTAGTAGCTTAAGTTTTCTGTTAGTGCACGGTGGCAACAAATTTTATAAGCTAAAAAAATTAAAAAATACCTTTTAAGTAATTTTAGGTAATATTTTCCATTTTGCACATCTGCAGATATTAGAAACCGTTAGGTCATCATTCTACCTTGTTATGAAAAGTTGGTAGCTTGTTTTCAGGTAGTTGCATGTAGTTTGTTGCATGGGTGCAACAAATTCCATAAGCCAAAAAGATGAGAAAATAATATTTTTAGCAATTTTTAGGTATATTTTCCATTTTGCACATCTATAGATACTTGAAAATGTTAGATCATAATTTCACCTTGTTACTAGAAGCTAGTAGCTTAACTTCACTGATAGTGGACGACAGCAACAAATTTTATAAACGAAAAAAATTAAAAAATACCTTTTAAGTAATTTTAGGTCATATTTTCCATTTTGCACATCTGCAGATATTAGAAACCGTTAGGTCATCATTCTACCTTGTTATAAAAAGTTGGTAGCCCGTGATTTCATGTAGTGCATGGTTGCAACAAATTCAATAACCGAAAAAGATGACAAAATTGAAATATATACTTGAAAAGGTTAGATCATAATTTCACCTTGTTACTAGAAGCTAGTAACTTAACTTCACTGATAGTGGACGATAGCAACAAATTTTATAAACGAAAAAAATGAGATGTCTTTTTACCATGTACAATTTGATGCAATTTTAGGTCATGTTTTCCATTTTGCACATCTGCAGATATTAAAAACTGTTACGTCATCATTCTACCTTGTTGTGAAAAGTTGGTAGCTCGTGTTTTCAGGTAGTGCATGGTTGCAACAAATTCTATAAGTGAGCAAAATGATATAATTTTCGTTTTAGTATTTTTAAGGCAAGTTTCCTATTTTGCACCTCAGTAGATAGGTACTTGAATATGTTAGGTCATGATTTTATCTTGTTATCAAAAGGTAGTAGGTCAAGTTTCCGGGTAAACCCAAGAAAATTTTATTTTGCACAGCTATAACAAATATCGGATCTTCCGTAAAGGAAAAAAATCGGAAAATTAATTTTTTTTAAAAACCAATACACCATTCGAAAGTACTTGAAAAACAACAAAATCTAGCGCAAGAATTTTTGGCCTAGCGTTTCTAGGTGACGAGCAACAAATTGGGGTGCTAGCGTAAACTTACGCCAGCAACCACCATTTTTCTCAAGAACGGCACAAGTTACAAATTTTTTTTTTGTGGCACAAAATAGCAACAAATTAGCAACAATTTGTGGTATAGTTTTTTTTGGCGGGTGCTATAGTCGGTGTGCTAGCGTAATATACGTCTCGAACTCGAAGATTATTGCTTTTTCGTTGAGATAGGTATATTCAGTTTTCTTAACTGTATCATATAAAAATAATATATCGTATAAGGTACCCTGCATTTTAATATCGCTAATTAGACTACGTTTTTAATTACATTTAATTGAGTTAATGACTAACTCTCACTAATGATGGCATTAAAAAACAAGTTGCTACACTTACAACGAGGACAAACATCGTTTAAAGTTCCAGATGCAAACAAGCTTATTTTTATTACAACCTATTTACGCACCATTAGCATAAATATTATAAAAATCACAAGGTGAATCAAATTGTATCGAATTTGAGGATTCACGGGAAACTACAAGAAGGAAAAAGTCAAAATATGCGTAACTTGTAGGTTTATTTCGATCTTTAATCTCAATTTTTTCCAATTTATTAATTTGCTTTCCAGTAATAAACAAAAAATGTCATTATTATGAATGCAAAATTAGTACTGCCCATAGAAATTATAAAAAATATAGAATGCCAATATCCATTATATGACACATCAAAAAATGGCCACACCATGCAGAACACCAGAAAACGTAACTTTAGGGAATTTTCTGGGAATTTTTACACCACACTATGGGATACACTGTAGGTATTGGTAGTGCTTGTTAGGAAGCTTTGACGTTTGTCAGCTGTCAGCCTGTGTTAATTGTTTGTGTATTTGTTGTTCTTGCCGTTTTTTTGATAAATATTACCTTACTTTATATTTTATTGTGTTCCGTGAACAACTGTTTTGTTTTAGTTTATAGTAAGATAAATGGCTTTTGGGTAATAAAACGATTTTGTGCAAATTTGGAATTTAATAGTTCAATTTATCCAAAATTCTATTAAGAATTATTAATAAATGTAATATTACTATTAATAAATTATTACTATTAATAAATATTACTATTAATAATTAATAAGACTATTAATAAATGTAATGTAACTGGCCATTTGGTATTTATTTACCATGTTAACTAGCTAAAAACAGCGAATGGGTGAATATTATGACAAAAATTTCAAATGGTTGCAAATAATCTAGGTCACATGTAAAATTACTTAATTTTTGAATTTCCCACCCGGCCACAATGCGAAGCTAGATGCTAGTGTGATCGGAGCTACCGATACAGAAAAGTTGCTAGGGTTACGTTTCTTCATATGGATGGCCATTTTCAATCTCCATAAAAGATAAATGCATTCTATATTTTTTATAATTTCTATTGCACTACCACAGAAAAGGATGTAAAACACCATCCTAGGTTAGAAGTTTGCCTTGATACTGCACTTTGAATATTTAATTTGTATGCTTCTGGTTTCCTGTTTTTTGTTACTTTACAGGTGGTGTAAAGATTCGTAAATTATAGTTTACGAACCGTGGTGTAATCCCAAAAGAGACTACAATGATTCATGGGATTTAACATGATGCGCCACTGGATACACATATTTTTTAAGAAAATAGATTACCTAATCTCAATAATTTTTCCATATATATGTGTGGTTATACAGTGTCAAGTAATACCAAATTTCGTTCGTAAATATGGAGTAGTATTTGAGAAATTCTGATGACAAAAATTTCAATGCCACTTATTTCTAAGTCAATATCAATGGATTACCTAATCCACTTTCTTCTACCTCACGAAAAGTTTATCAACCATTTATTTAATATTTTTACATGGATTCCTTAATATTTTCTTTCTTTAATAGGTAAATAAATAAATTTTTCCGCTTGATGCAGGCTGGTCAATGTGCTCATTTTATCTTGCTTAAAATATGTAGTTTGTATACCTAGATATCTACCAAAAATATTTTAAAGAGATTATAAATGTACCGAAATAATGTGGTCTGTGAGACGCTCCGTAAACTCTCAACAATTAATACTTTTACTTACATAAGTATTACTTAATACCTACCTATAGTGTTTTTAAATAATGATAAATTGATTTAACATAAAAGAACGTTAATACAACCAAAACGGTAATAATTGGAAGTATATAAATGTCAACGTTTTGTGGAAATGTATGGTTTATATCAATTTATTTAGTGTAAAATATGCTTTAAACTGTTAAAATGAAATTTATAAGTTAAGAAGGTAATATTTGTAGCCTAAAAAGAGGCAGAAGTAATATCAAAGTTATAAATTATACTTAGATTTAAAATTACATTAAACAGTGACACATAACATAATAATTAGAAATTACAGTTGGAAATAAATATAAATTTTATATGATGATACTCATATATTTTTGTATATACTTTGAGTTTTCTCATAATGTACTGCAGCCAGCAGTCGATATATTCAAATACAACTTCGTTGACATTTCCGCCATGTATATAATAATTTAAAATTTTGAAGATACTGCCTTTTGTAAATTCGAAAGCCATTTAGTTCTGGGAATATACCTATATGTTTAAAAAATTGGATATCTCTATGTTTATTTATCTACTTCTGTCTATTTCTGATTTATTATGTTTTCAGAAAAATTAGTTAGGATGTCTAATAGAAAATGCTAAACAGATAGAAAGTAATAAATCCCCACATTATCATTTTATACGAGCGTAAAATGCAAATCGCATACCAACTAAATAAGTGACTAGTCGATTGAAACGTTGGACACAAAATCAATAATAACAATGTCTCAAGGCCAACAATGACAGCATTTATAAAAATAGTTTTTTGAAATTTAGAGATTGTCTAAGAGTTGTAACGCAAAATACCGCTATTTTGCATAACATCTTTTAATTATATTTGAACCAATACTAACGAACGACGCAAAACTAAGTTTTTAAACGAAATTTCAAAATATTCTAGGGAAACCCTGTTGTTCTTCTCTTCTTGTTATTTATTGCAAAAAAAACTTTAATCTGTTCAACTACTTTCGGCTTATAAAGCCATGTTACAGGGAAAATGAATGTTATGAAAATTTACGTCGGAAAATCCAAAACGAAATAAAATTAAAATGGCAAATGAGCAAAATTATGTCAAATAAAATAACATTGTAAATGACACTGGACAAAACTTCTAAGTAATAATTAATAATCTTGTAATAATACTATCATATAATCAAAGCTTTAATTTCAAAGTTTTACTAAACAACCAACTGCAACTGAAAGTTTCATTATTCATAGTTTCTTTTGGGATTACACCACCTGTAATATAACAAAAAGCAAAAACCAGAAGGATACAAATTAAATATTCAAAGTGTACAAGGCAAACTTCTAAAGTTTGTCCCAAAAAACCACTGTTTGAATATTTAATTTGTATGCTTCTGGTTTTTTGCTTTTTGTTATTTTACAGGTGGTGTAATCCCAAAAGAAACTATGAATTATGAAAACGCATCACAAATAAGTTACAGACATTATCTGAAAGTTTCATTGTTTATATATTTCTTTATATAGGAATTAAACCAAAAAATTAACTAAGAGATAAATTATTATTGAAATTATCAAATATTATGGTTCAATAAAGTTTTTAAGTTTCCTCGTTACCTATAATCCTAGGTACGCAAAGGAATAACTTTATATTTTTAAGATATGTGGAAAACAACTTTGCGTGCAATATGTACCACCCCAACATTGAATATAGAACGGGATAGGTATCTTCATACAACCTCAACTTGTCTTTAATACATTTCTCTTTTTAATAGTGTTATATACATCTTTTAAATAATGAGATATTAAACAAGCATATATAATATATTAAAAATAATTATTTTTGGTCGCATACCTTTTATATTGAATTTTAATGAAAAAAATTATTTTATACAGACAAAACTGACATTGTAGCAATCCTCCTTAGCCTAATACGATACGTATTTCTGCTTTCAACGTCTTCAGGCACATGGTAAATAAGCCAATAAATAATATTAAAAATATACCATAAAGGTATATCATATTCGATAACGGTAAGTTACGGATACTTGGGATAATTTGTATATCTATATATATATATTCGTGGCACAGGATTAGATACATTAATTTATACAGTTAATTATTTAATGTATATTGTTAATTTTACATGGACAGCAACCTTCCAAGTATCATCTTTTAAATACTCATAATCCCCAAAAGAATGTTTGTAAGATGTTATGAAATATAATTTATATTAAGGACAGAAAAGCAATGATCCGTTCCGCCTAACTAGAAAATTATAGAGGGAAATTATGCACAATTTATTGTAATGAATCAGTTTAATAAACACAACCTTTCATCTACATTTAAAAGTGCATACAAAGTATCGATTCAAAAGTAAGAAATAAATAAGCTGTATCCGTGCAAATAATATTAAGCTCAAAACTGAATGATGTTTTAACAAAGAATGCTATTCAACAGATGCCATAAGTATGAGGATTGGGAAGTATAAGTTTATTATATCAAACTTCCTGGAGTCAGTGACTGGCCTCAGTCGGACACAGCTAGCATTTGAATAAACAGAAAATGTCATCAATTCAGAGTAAGTACGTATCTAGGTATCTCTGAAAAGATCAAAGAATGTTTCCTTTTTTTACTATGCCTATTATAGGAAACTACGTACATGAATTACGTAATAATTAGATGTTAAATACCGGGTGGCTTAAAGTGGATGGCCTATTAGACGTATCTCGATATTGAATATATGCAATTCTCTGAAATTTTGGCTCTGGACATAACCTCGAAAGTTCTAGATAAACAAAATATTTTCAAGGGTGTGACACTTCCGGTTATACTGGAAGTTGACATCAACTTGCTTATTTTAAATAGAACACCCTATATGTCATTTCAATTCTGGATTCTACGTAAAATTCTAAACGCATTTCATGTAGGATGTCCTATACCTATCTTCAACTGTTTTTGAAATATTGACAGGTGAGTATTGACATTTTGCAACTTGGACACCCTGTAAAAGCTAAACGGTTTGAGATCAAGCAAAATGGTTTGCACATTCCTATGTTTTTCATAAGATATCGTTTGACACTAATTTTAGATTTAGCCAGAAATTTAAAATTTTCGATTATATTTAAACTCTTGGTTAAATATAAAATTAGTGTCAAACCATAGCTTATGAAAAGTTAAGATAGCAATGTGTAAACCGTTTTGCTTGATCTCAAACCATTTAGATTTTACAGGGTCTCAAAGTTGCAAAATGTCAATATTTCAAAAACAGTTGAAGTTAGGTATAGGCATCCTACATGAAATGTGTTTAGAATAATTTTATGTAGAATCCAGAAATGAAGTAACATATACGGTGTTCCATTTAAAATAAGCAAGTTGATGTCGCCTTCCGGTATAACCGGAAGTGCCACCATCTTGAAAATATTTTGCTTTTATAGAACTTTCGAGGTTATGTCCACAGCCAAAATTTCAGAAAAATGTATATATTCATTCTCGAGATACGTCTAATAGGCCTACCCGGTATAATGCCCTGTATCGAAATCATCACCATTAGGTAGAACAGATTTCTTCTTTTTCAATTTATTTCCCCTTCCTTCACAAAAATAAACATTTATCAGCTTAATCTTCTGTTTTTAAAATAATTTTGATATTTATAAATTAGTATATTGTGCATGTTCAATTCTCAAAAAATTGTATTTCATCAGACCTCAGGATTCTACATCGAAGTAGTTTCAACATGAAGTACATGCGTAAATTAAAACAATCTTAATTAAATATTCCAAAGCCATATTTTTAAGTAATCTTTGTCTATTATGTTAGATCATAAATAAAATGATTTGTCTTCCGATCACGTTTACGCCCATACATAGTCTATGATTTAGAAAGAAACCTAATTGGGTTAAATGTACATGTCTATATATGTGAAGGCAGTAGATTTGAGAATATTTTGACATACGATATAATCTCTCCTAATTTACAAGTGACATTCTTGACGACTTCCATCATATAAAATTGTTTATGTAATAGGCACCTTGCGCAAGTAAGCAATCTTTAGCGTAACTACGAAGGTACTTCGCAGTATGGTATTTCATAGTCCAACTAACTGAATATGTGCAATTGACTAAAATGAATTTAACACACATAATACACATAATCGTTTTAGTGTTGGACTTGCAGGTTGAAAAAATAATTAAAATAGTCTTGGGAACTGAGGAATATTCTAACAAAATGTCAGTAATTGGAGAATATACCTATATCTGGTTTTCGAAATGGCACTATACAATTTACTACTGGAGTTTTGACAGTATCATCTAATAAATGCCATACATCTGGAGGGAAAAAGAGATTTATTGGTCTATATTTGGTGGTAAAGGATAGCTATACCGGACCTATACCAAAAACAACGTAGTTAAATCAAGGCCATAGAGGTAATACATGAGGCGAAGACTTTCTAGCTTCTAACTGATACATAGATATCTCTTTATCCTCATGATTCACACTTTTTAATACATATTTATTACTAGTGACCTACTGCTGGGTAAAGAAAAGGATAGAGACGGAAAAACAACGTAGCAAGTACAATCCTAAATTTTCCAATAATTTTGCTTGAATCAATTGATTCCAGATAATATTAGGTCTTCTCAAGGAAGCAGTTCTAATCAATTTGGAAGTCAGAAGTGTTTGCCCAAATATCAGAATCACTGAAAATACATTAACAACTGAACTGCACCTACTATGCTTAAGTATGGTTATGGTTATTGTGCGAGACTGCTCGAATGCTTAGCTTGCTTATCCTCTACGAATAATATTTAATAAGTCGTTAAAATATAATAAATCCTATTTATGTAATAGATGTCAATATGTAGAGTGCCGCGTTTTCAGTTAGCTCAAGTCTTGGCAGCGCCGGGTGTACCACACGGATCAGTACTTGGCCCCCTTTTATTTGTAGTTTTTATTAATAATATAGTTACCGACCTTGATGTTGAATGTTTGCTTTGTGCAGGTGATGCTAAGCTGTATCATATAATAAATGGCAATGATGATTGGATTAGATTGCAAGAAAGTTTGGTGGTTTTAAGTGAATGGTGTAAAAGTCATAGTACATCCTTTGTTTTGTATAGCAATTATAAACTAAATTTCCAAAATATTATTTTCTTTGAATTAGTAAACTTTTTAATCAAGTACAGATAACTACAATAACATATTGTTTGTCAAACTGTTTCATCAAATATAGGTACATAATGATAACAGAAAATAATGATATTTTGAAAATTTAGTTGGGTTATAATTGCTAAATTAGTACCTACATCATACAAAACAGAGGATGTAAATTTGTTGCTATCAATATTTAAAAACAAAAAGTTGAGTGTTGAAAAAGAGTGATTCCCAATTGTGTTTCATAATGACTTGTTTATGTTTATGACTATGTACGTAATACTTTAGAAGCTTAGTACTAGACGTCTGATTATTTCTTCGTTTGTTGGTTAAGAAGGATTTTTCATTTCAGGTTAAGAAGGAAAACTGTTAAAGATAAGCAGTAAAAACTGGTAAAATGAAAATCAAATTATGATAAACCAAAAATTGAATCACTGCTTTACTGCCTTACATTGAATAGAAGGTAATATCACTATTTTCTACAAAGTATGAGATGTAGAACAAAATTAAATTAATGTTGTGTTCATTTTTAAGAAAATCTATTAGGTACCACCAATCATAATAACCTTCGCTGTGGTAATTTTTCAAAATTATTACAGCAAACAGCAGACTAGTGGCAAATAGACATATCTAGATTTAGAACTGCCACTGTGGCAAAGCGTAACCAGATTACCAGATTAATATTAAAATAAAAGGATGACTAGTTTAATAAACTTAAAACCATGATAAAATATGTGAGAACCTATTTAACTGTGAAATTAAAATTGTTTCGGCGTCATTAACATTTGTGGTTTTTATTAATTGCCGAGGTTGGCTTTCTCACAGTATTTTTCTTAGAACATAGAAAATGCAGCCTGATTTACATTCCTATGTTGTTTATTATTTAATGATCACTAAAACAGAACTTGGTTTTGTTTCGATGGTGTTGAAATAATTGGTTTAGTACATATTTAGTAGAAGTAAAAACGTTCATTCATACTAATTGTTTCCATTCTGATTCTCTTCCACGTCCACGTGAATTAAATCAGTTGCAATAATCAGCGGATTTGTAGGTATTAGTCACAGAAAAGTAACTATTTTACTTAAGGATTTTTTACTTAAGTAGGTAATGAGTTTTGAAAACAGACACCTAAAGTATAATAAATGTGAATATTATATCAGATTTTGTAATCATTTTATACTACAACACTATCAAAAGACAACAATCTTCACGATACAAAGTGCTATGAAGTTGAAATAAAAATATAATTAATTTAAGATATATATTATAAATATTGAATTGTAAAAACTATTATTTTTCATCTTAAATAGTAATAATATTAACATTATTTTTAAATCTGACGGGTATGTATCATTGGTTATGTCACTGAGCCTGCTATTAACCCCTATTTCGTTTTTTTCAAGGTATCGAGAACTTTACAAGATGGCACAAATCTCATTATGGGTTTATAGATTTACGGATATATTAAAAACACTATGTATTCTCAAAATAAAGTATTATAAGTTGAAGTATTAGTTTAAGGAATCCAGATAGCCTCCAGAATGCAAAAAAATTGATTTTCTATAGGTAGTCATTTACAAGCATATTAGAGATATGCTTGTAAATGTACATATAAAATATATAATGATTAAATGCGATCATCTTTTGCCTTTCCTCGATTAATTATGGAACATTAAGATATTAAAAATAAATATTTTTGGAGCTATACAAAATTTGATACTTCCATTTAAATTTATTATATACAATGCGACTACAGGTACTACCAGTTGAAATCTTGGAAACATTTTATGAATGACATGTTTCTATTTCACAAAATTTAAAAGGCAAATTTTTATATAATTATAGAGTATCCAACAGAAACCAGTTTATAGTTATTTTTACCTTTGATATATGCAAATAATGTTCCATGTTAAAAGCATTACGATACTCAACTCTCACAGAGAATATTATATGGCGCATGATAAATATCGTCATCCGGTTTTTTGCTAGAGTTTTAATTAAAACTGATTGCTATAAATTTGTAAATTGTGACTCTGACACTGAAATGTGGAATTTTGCTGGTTTGATGGTATATTTAGATTTAATTTTATAAAACATTAAACCACCTGACGATCGGAACTGTTTTCTTTCTTTACCTGTCCTTTGCTACTTTCTCGAAAAGTTGTTAACTTCTAAACTTTTTGCGAAATTGCATCATCTTACACAATACGACAAAGTCCAATCAAATAGTGGGTACTACTTTCTGAAATTAGAAGTTTGTTTCTCTAAAATCAACACAACTAACAATTTTATATCCTATGGTATAGCATGCATTCAAAAAATGATTTTCTGTAGGCATAATGTAAGAATGACAATATCCTGTTTGGTAGAAAGGAATAATGATATCAGGTAGACTAATCCTTCTTCTATCGAAATAGTTCATAATAATTCAGATTACAGCGGAAATATATTCTTGTAATTAAACAGAATAGAAACGATCGAAATCATTACTCAGTCCTTGTGTACACCTATAACTGCACGGACTAAGAAAAATAAGAAAAGAGAACGATGATGTATAATATGCATGTTAGAGATTCTATGAAACATAGTTTCACATACGTATCTTAGTTTCCGCTTCCGCTCAATGACCGCCTTACTTAAAACAAGGCGTCCATCCACTGGAGTCAAATCAGTCTTGATTAAGTACCTAACAACCTAACCAAAAACCGACAACTCTGAGGGAAAATTATTAAAATTAAAAAATAAATCATAATTTAAGTTATATATTGCTACTTGACATTTCTACGTTGATCAATATAGATCCAGTTACAGTAGAATGAATAACTCGCGGGCACGCTTGGCACTGACGAATTCCGCAACATACGTTGCTAAATTCAGTATATTGTTTATTAATTGGTTTATTCTCAAACAAAAACTGTTTACGTTTTTCTTTACAGAACGGTGATGCATAAAGATAATTTACTCGCAAATCATTTGTATTCGCCCAGTAATTAAAAAAATATTTTCTGAAATAAACAGCGGTCCAGCAGCGATAAACCGGACACCTTGAACTAAGGAGGAAATCCATAACGCTCGGAGAAAACCAAGTTGCTAATGATAAATATGTACACAGAAGAACATCGAGAGGCACTACATTGATAACAATGTATTAATTTTTCAGATTTTAACTTTCTGTCCGATCTAATACCACCAATTATAGACGTTGGTGGTATGCGTTGGTTTCAAATAATCCCTCTTATTTTTAAATTAAAAAATTCATTTAGAAATTAATAATAACAAATATTTTTAAACTTCTGGACAATTTCTTCTAAATATTAAGAAGGTTATGTATTTAGCGTTGACCTTTACAAGTGTATTTATTTAGGTAAAATATACTATTATTATTATTATTTGCAATTTGTTGTTTTCTGTTCTTTTATTTATTGGATTAATTCCAGCAGAGTTTAAATGTCTGTACTGAAGTACTGAATTATTGTTTAAAAATATTTGCGATGCCAATTACCAAAGACACCGCGAGGCCGCTGGCGATTGTAAACCAAACATGGAGGAAGATGATGAGTAGGCGACATATTTGTATGAATAATCGCAAAGACCTATTTCTAGTTTTAATTATAATAAAAAATTGCTCATACACCCCGGCATCCTTTCTGCTGACACGCCGCTGCCACAGCTTGGATAATGCCGGGTGTAGAGCCTGAGGCTCGCACTGACGTGGCGGCTGCTCGGAATGCGGTCCGGCGCTGCTGCATTCCTTTACTGTACCAGCCTCCTTTGCCTCTGACAGTACAGTCCGAGAATCAAGTCGCCAGAGGAGTCCGAAATCCTGCAAAATGCGCGGGCCACGCGCGGGTCTACAGTCTCCCCAAGAAATCATAGAATTAATAATTACGGTTGCTGATAATGAGGTGGTTCAATAATAAAGAAAAGATGATTAAAGTGAAAATTCTTAGGATTTTCGATCATCGAAAAACACTTGACTTTATAACGTTTATCTGTACCTATAACGTTATTTTCAGAGGCATATACATGAACAGTTTATCTGGTTTTTCTTTTTTGGCTAACTTCTTTTCTAGTTTTCTATATTTTTTCATTGGACTTCACTGGTTAGATTAAAATAAAAAAAAAAAATATATATTTTTTGTGTATAATAAAAGCTAATTAATTACATTTATAATATACTTAATCGTTTTCCTTTTAAGTGTAAGATGTACCGGGTTGGTGCCTATGTTGACATAGAACGGTTCTGGAACAGTTCTGCCATAAAATAAAGTAATTCTCTGCTAAGTATTTTTAAAAGGAAGATCCTATGCAATACGCACTTGGACTGTTCAGAACTCTTCTAATGGGTAAAAGGAAAGCATATTCTAATACATAAAGTAAATTTGCCTACTCTAAATTTGCTGTAGGGTATAATATCAATAGCGTATCTACAGCGTTGCTAATTGTGGGTCGATTTATCATGGATGACCCATTCTAAATATTTCAGTAAATGAAAATTTCAGTGTGATGAGTAGATGGTAGGCCTAACAAATAAATAAGACACTCAGTTTTTATAATTTGTAGGAATATAGTTGATAGACAAGTGATTATAGTAATAGGCACCTCACCTACTTATAATCAAATGTTACATCATGCCTACATAACTTTTTATAATCAAAATGGCAAAAATATGATCTAATATCGTACCTACCCTATAAAAATTAAAATTTGTAAAAAAAACTGCAATTGCTTAATATACCTATATACTTATAATATATTATTTAGAAAATGTGAATTTTTTTATCATATCGTTAAAACACATACCAGAATCATTGTTTTAGGTAGGTATAGAACACCATTTTGTAATATTCATTTTCATTTTACACGGCGTCAGCGGCGTAGGTACTATTTTTGTTGAAATGGTAACTAATCTATCACACAATGACGACACTGGTAAGAGTTTTAAGTCAGAGAGCTATCAAATGACAAATTACAGACTTTGATAAAGTGATCAATATTATGTTTTGCTCACCAAATATTATTACATAAGTTTTTACATTGACCTTGAACGTGTTCACATTAGGCCGATTCTATACGAGCAGTTGAAACGCTGCTGTTTAGCAGATAGTAACGGCCTATTTCAAGAAAACTTATGCTTTTATATGACCCAATCTACATGGACGTTGTTGCTGCTTCTTCAGTCGGCGTTGAAACAGCTACGCGCCCCGTTTCAACTGCCCGTATAAAAACGGCCGGAGAGGCACAGAATTTACGCGTCTGTGAAGTTATACGCATTTGTGTTCCATCGTTCGTCCAATCCCTGAGAGTCGCTCTAGTGTTTGAATTTTCTATTTCTATTATATATGTTCTTATATCAAAGTTTACAAATAAATATATTCTGTAACCTTATATATAGAGCCCCAAATAGAAATTTGTTCAATTTGGAAACAAAGACACAAGATATTAGTATATGACAGTTAAATAAAGATAAATAATATATAATACTCGAAAAATAATTCCTAATTGGTTGTTTACGGGGGAACGCAGAACGCAGCTGAGAGCCACACCTCTGTCACCCCACTGCCGCTCGCGCATCATATCTATGTGAAGTGTCAGGTGAGGTGTCACGTCTCCCACCCATAGATATCGACATCTCAGCTTCCACCCACGTACCTCCCCTTTTTTCTGTTTAATACATACTTTACTTACCATCGACCTGTCCTTGTCTTCAAATTGAAGAAATTTTTATATCTCTACCTCACCATTAGAGATAGAACTATTGACCACTTTATTGAAATACGTAAATGCATACAAAATGTTCTATTTAATTTTGGAAATTTGAACTTACTGCTGCCGTATTTTGGTCAAACAGCTTATAGATGGATACCCTGGTTCAATATCTTTCCATTAAATAAGAAAAGCAATGTGCAACACATTTGTAGAGTGTTTTTATGATAGTTTTGATAGTGGGATATTAAATTTTACTTTTTTAGGGTGTTTCTTTCTGACTTGATATAACTATCAAAATACTAGTGAAAATTCTACCCAAGCCTAAATAAATAAGCGCATAAATGATAATAAATTTGCTATATAAAGTTGCTCCGTACTTCTAGTTTTAAATTGTAATTACTTGCGATGAACAGCGGAACTATTGTTGAAAACTGCAAATAACTTTAAAACTGTTCATTAACAAACGAGCACTGTGATTTCTTAAAAAAAAAACAACTCGAACAGTGGGGAACTTCACACACAGGATTTACATTATGTATAAACTTTTTGCATAATTTTAGTCTTGAAATCTATTTATTATATATAATTTACCTACTTAATATAAAATACAAAAAATATATGCTGAAATATATGCTGTTAACGAAATATTTTTAAATTAAATAGTTTCGTCAAAAACTTTGTGGCAAGGACTTTTGTGTTCCTTTACTAGTCGCGAGTACAATAATTTTTATATAAAGTAGATACTTACGTAGGTACATTATTTAAGTAAAATCATAATGCTTTAAGTAGGTACGTACCTATTTAATTTGCCAGTGACTATATGTTAACATCTACCCTAATGAAGGAATAAGTAATACTTGATACTATTTCTGCCTTTAACTGACTGAACAATCATTTGATACCTACAAAAACTAAAAGTGGGTAGTTATAAAACTAAACTGTATTTGTAATGACTGAATCACATTTTAATACTAATATAGTTGTTCTTGTATTGGTTGATAATTTGTATTGGTAAAACTTGTGTATTACAAGTTTTTTCACAATCCTCTGTAGAACATTACTAATATGGGCTTAATCAGAAATGTAAATAATTACAAGAGGAAGAGGGCTTGTACGAGCCCAACTATTACAAACAATCTATAAAAGATAAAACCAATAGGTCAGAGAATCTATCTGTTAAAAACTACTTAAAGTAGCAAATTTCTCTCGATTTGCGTTTTATTCATAACATAATTTGGTACTTAATGTTTTCTCTTTATTATGCAGAATCTGATTTTGTAAAATAGGTACCTACCTACTCATTTACTTTAATCGATGTTTACTGTATTTACCTATATACATAAAAGACAGAGGCTCAGCTAGGGGCTAGGGCAAATCCATGAGAATTTTTTTAACATATTGTTGCAAAAAATTCATACTTATCTTATAGCTCACAACTCAACATTATTATGATGTGGAATGTTGAGCTGTTTTGTTTATATTGTGGTAGATTGGAACAAATGCTTATAAATGTATAATTCTTTTTTATAATATACATTTACTTCTTTTAGAATGTTAATTTTTAGTTTTGTAGTAAACATCTAATTGTTTCAGACGGTGAATATCTTTTTGCTGAACCAGACAGCAAACTCTCCAAGTATGCTCCCAAGAGTTGGCGTTCCTCCCATAGCCATGGCCTCGACGCTAACGGACGCCCGGCACTCGCCTTCTACTTTCGAGTCCAATTCTACGTGGACAGCCCTCTGCTTCTTCGAGATGAGACCACAAGACATCATTACTACCTCCAATTGCGCCTCAACGCAGCCTCTGGAGCAGCGGGAGAGCATGCTACTCACTTGGCAGGCCTCTCCTCGCAGGCCGACTTGGGCGATCACAATGAGAATACGACTTTCAGGCCTGAAGACTATTTGCCACCAAATATGCGAGGACCAGCAGCATTGCGGATCATGGAAGCCGCACATAGGACACACAGGGGTTTATCAAAGAACGAGGCTCGGACACGCTTCATAGCAGAAGCATGCCAGTTGCAAGAACCCGTGAACGCCCATATTTTTAGGTGTGTACATTTAAATATTTTAACATACTAACAAAAATATATTGTGCCTAAAATATAATGGCACCTAGTTAATTTCAAACGCTCTCATCATTAATGTCTTTTACAAAACACTTGCTCTTTCCTGAAAATATAAATGCAACCTTTTTTTAAAATTTTGAACTTTTCTTTTGAATTTTATTGTAGAGAATGGACTCTTTCATTTAGGTAAATTGACATCCTCCAGGGTTTTTGTATAAACGTAATAATAAAATGTTCCATAAAGTGTTACAAATTAATTAATCATAAATTCTTTCATAAGTTTAGCAACTGATGAACTAATAATAGTATATTTATCTTAAATTTATGAGTTATTAAAAATAATTTAACACCATTTATGTTGCTGAAAATGCCCTTGCTCAATTAAATCTCATTGTTGCACCTATTGCTTGCCAAGTTTTCTATATAAAATCTCATGGGTTAATTTCAATAAAGTCTTAATTGTATGTTTCATGATTCTTTCAAAATTCTTTTAAAAAAAGGAAAGTAATAAAAATGAGTAATAGAACGATAGTCCTACATTTTCAGGATTAAATATAGCTAATCTATTTGGAGTTTATGTAAAACTAGATTTTAAAAAATATTGTAGTGTTATAGTCCCATATCATATATTATAATATTATAATGATTATTTATTTCCATTTTCAGATTAAAAGCTGCAAAATCGGAACCTGCTCCTGGTTCAATATTATTGGCTGTATGTCCTAGGGGATTGAAAGTCTGCCCAGAGAATAACCCACCATCTATATTTTTATGGAGTAGTATTGGAAAATTAAGTTTCGAGCGAAAAAAATTTGAGATACGCACTGGTCATGAAAAACTTACGTTATATACGAGTAGTGATGAAAAAAGCAGATTGCTACTTGCACTGTGCAAAGCTGCACACCAGTTTAGTATGGCTGTGGCACCACGTCTCAATGAAGTGAGACGTGAAGAAGAGGAAAGGCAACGATGGGATTGCGATCAGCGGGTGTCAGTTATTAGCTCTACATCATCAAATACCACATCTGGGATTGTTAGTGATCGAGTCCACTCCGAAGATGAGCTTGAAATTATGATTACTAGTCCACCAGCACCATCTACAGAAAGTTTGGCTCTAGCACACCTGCTGGACAGTGCGCCTGCTAGCAGTCGGACTTCTGCAGCTTCAGCCACTGCCGCTTTAGCAACTCTCACACTAAAAGAAGAGGAAGAAGAAATAAACAAACCTACTTTGAGTGAGAGTTCGACGAAAACGGCGAGTGGCAAATGTGCTGGCTCACAGTGTAGCTCTTCATGCAGCACTGTAGTGGTTACACCAGTACAGACAAGTAAGTTTATTCTGTATAATTGTGTATCTAATATTTACTATAAAAAGTTTTCAGATGCATCCAACTATTTATGTTAAAGCTTGAAATATTTGTGTTAAAAAAAAATCTCTGAAAATATTTACAATTATTACACAGTAATAAGATACAAAAAAATGATTGCAAAAAATAATAACAGTAGATTATCATCAGTTTTTATGCACAAGTTTTTTCCATCAAATAGCAAAAAGCTGGTGATTTAATTATCATATTTTCCTTTTCAGAACCAAAAGGACGACGATCCTCAACTACGAGTAGCTTGGAACTAGGTTACTCACACACTGCTCAAAATTCATCTGTTAGCGATGCAACCTGTATAGAGTTAGATATCAGAGAGCCAGTTTACACATCTGGCCCAGCACCGAGTAGTCATACCAGTGGTGTATATACTCTAACTTCCAGTGAACAGTATACACTAAGCTCGAGTGACAATTATACTGTTCCAAGTGAACAATACAGCACCCCTAGTGAACAGTACTCAACCCCAGGTGATCATGTGGATGGACTTTTCAGGGATAGAGCAAATTCAAACGTTAGCAATTCTGGGTCATTTCATGGAGATGGAAGTGATCCGACTGACAATAAACAAGCTTTATTAACGGCGGAGGAATTGTCTGACTTAATTGTTGGCCGCTACCCATCCTGCAAGAGTGTTAGCCACACACTAGACTCTGACTCTGATTATGTTACTTTACCGTCATCTTTTCAAGGATATATTCCTGTTCCTCCAAAGAGAATAGACAGTGTAGAACAACGATTTAGAGCACCTCCTCCACCATATGGTGCACAATTGAACAAAACTACAGTTACAGAAACAGTTTGTGGAGACTATGATGAAACAAGTTGTGTATCTGAAACATCAATAAGGCATCCACCCCCTTATCCAGAAAATCCTACACCTGTACCTCCACCGATTTATCCATTTGAGGCGGCAACTGCTAGATTTATTACAACAAGATCACCAAGTGCTCTGACAGCACATGCTAGTGCTGTTAGTGTTTGTTCATCACCAAGTTATTCAACTACTAGTTCAGTTCCTCCCATTCCTCCAAAAATTCCTAGACCTCCACCAGTCAGTAACACGATTATTTCTCCCAACAATTATTTGGATGTTGCAGCCAGTAAAGCCAGTGTTTTAGTTCCTTGTACGTTTCTGCCTCCTCCACCACCTGCACCAAGGCAGCCACCACCTCCACCACCACCCGCTCTTGCAACTGTTTACACTAGCCAGTTGTCGAGATCACAAATTGAGCAGTACCAGCAACAAATGTACAGTGATGTAGATTTTGTGGTGTTTCCGCTGAAGGAGCCAGCTATTAGCAAACAGGAGTATCTAGAAGCCAAACAGGGTTCACTACTGGCAGCATTGGCTCATCAACCTCTGTTTTATAGAAGCACTCCTTACTTGGGACGGTACGCTTCTAGCCAAAATCTTTCAGATACTTACGTTCAGTTGCCTGTTTATGGAGCAACAAGTATATCGTCTACTGGAAGTTTGGATCCACCACCTCCTCCGTTACCGCCCAACCGCCCAGCAAGGGTTATGCGTACCAGGTCTGATGACAACATATTAAACTCTCTAGATACACCACAGCCTCCAAAGTTTAGAAGATTGCCTCCACCACCTCCACCACCAATTCCTGAAAAATATCCTACAATTTTGGAAAACCCTAACTCTAGTGCATTATTAGTGGATTCAAAAGTGAAAAGTGTTAGTGAAAAACAATTGAATGAGACTAATGATAGACCGTCGGCTCTTGATATTCGTACTCTAAGAGAAAAGAGCAAGAAAATGGACTTGCCGTTAATATCTGCATTGTGCAATGATAGGTCGCTTATAAAGCAGACAAAAGCTTTTGTCATGCCCAAGCATCCCGGAGAAGTGATACCACGGCAGTCACTGAGTACAGTGCGTGCAAAGTATCCAGTGTCAGGACTGAGCAGTACTAGGATTAACAAACCAACGAGGAAGATACCTTCTATTAGTCATCGACATCCTGGTGATAAGCTGCCAGAAATTCCAAGGGCAACTCCTAATAACTATGTTTTAACTGATCCACGGATTAAACATAAGACTATGCAGTCACATTCGTGAATGCAAGCCTCAAAAGACTACATTCCAGTGCTAGAGTAGATTAGAGATCATTTTGTTATACTCAGGGTGCCATCATTGCAATATGTTAAATTTAGGGAGGAACTGATGTCAGGGCCAAAAATATGTTTTTATCAGAATGCTCTCATTCCATGGCCTTTATATCAGAGCCTCAGCCATCCCTGTCTGTACATAAACATTATTTGTATACCACAAGTAAGATTACAGTATCTTTAATTAGCAATAATGTATACACTTGCTCAACTTTTATATTAATTAAAATACTGATATTTTTAATATTGTTCAATGTTCTTATTTATTTTCTGATTCAAAATTATAAGAAAAGCTTCAAGTGTATGGTGCTGCCATCATTTCTTTTTAAATAAATAAATGAAAATTAGTAGAAAATATTTCATTGCAGTTTTTCAACTGTATATTCATCAAACACCAGCAATAAATGTCTGCAAAAGGAAAATACTTATGAGGATGAAAATAACCAAGTCAGTATAGTTCAGTACAAGAAATAATTGTTTCCTTGCATAACTAATGACATTTACATGCCTCGACGTGAAAGCAGATTAATTATTCAGTTATGTTCACTAACGCAGTTCCAAATATTTTTTTAACAGGCCACTTAAAGCCTATTAATATCCTTATTAAATTGTGCTATTACCATTACTATATTACGTATAATTTGAAAATAATAAGAAAATACAGCATGATCATTAATAACTAAATGATGATGTAAGTAAAAATATGAGACTTCATGTCTATTATGGGCATTGCACCTCTGTTAGGCTATAAACTACAAATTGTGAAACAGAGAAAGAACAGCGTTAGACTAACAGTAAATTTTGTGTACAAAAAGTACCTAATGAACATCAACTGATTATTTTCATTGAATTTGTGTAGTTGTGTTTTTACTTGTATTTTAGCAACACAGAGTATGTCCCTGCCTATAATAATAATCATAATAATAATAAAAGAAAAACAATTTAAGTTGAGGCAATAAGTTTATTAACTATTATAAAATTAATACATATAATGTTCCACTTGATGTGTATATGTATGTATACTTCGGCATAGTTCACACAAGAAAATGATACAATAATTAGATTATATAGAAAAGAGGAAGATATACTTTTATGATTCCAATCTTTAGAGATGCAGCAAATATTTTGTAATAATTCTTAAATAATTGGAAATGGCATCCTCTAGATTTTTAGGACTTGGTAGTTTCATCTCTAATAGCAACAAAAATATCACACTCTTATGGTATATTGTGTCAACATATTTTTCTTGATATTACTTTCAATAAAACTAAAATACGAGCATGTTAGAGAGTCACTGATTTTTTGTAAAATTGAAATATACATTTTTAATTATTATACGGTCCACTGAAATAATATGCTTTTGGCATTTCATTTGATGGTAAGTGTAAACTTGAAAAATAAATGAATGCTATGACATATTTTTGTGATTGTATTCACAACCAAAAATATTTTTATTTATTATAAACTTGCAGAGAACTGGTTACTACTTTTATCGCAATACTTTCCTGCCACACACACCTTCCTTTGTTGATCAAACAGAGTACCCTCTCTTTCCCCTATCCCCAACTATTGAGATATAAGCCCATACATAGTTGAATGGAATACCAAATATAAATTGTCTAAATTCATTTATACATTTTTCAGCTATACTTACAAAGTTTCAATTTCTTATATGTACATATATTTCTTCTTCTATGTGGCTGTTGGTGTTTAATCCAACTCAATTACAACTGATTCTCCAGGCCATAGAGAAATATTTTTGAAAGAAATTCTGCCAGGTATTAAGTCGGTTCTAGGACCAACTACAATTTTTCCACTGTACAGTAAAGTAGACAAATCAGCGGATCGTTTAGTATTTCCGAGATTACAAGCAACCACAAATGCCTTTCTTCTTGGATACCATCTCTGTACGACTAGAAATTCTTTTTCCACATATTTAACTTCAGCATTTGCTTTAGTTACACCTTCCTTGTAAACGGAATTCATATAAATTGATGGTGATCTCTCTCTTAAAGCAGTCATTTCTGCAATTGGTTTGATTTGTTCATAGTTGGGTGGAACTAGTTCGCTATGTATCCAGTTGAGCATGTGAAGTGTTTCACCTTGCCAAGGCATCATACTTAATTGATGCAGGTGTTTAATATCCTGTTTCTCATAGTCCAGATCTAGAATTTCGTGTAAACCTATTTCGTCTCCATAAAATATAGATGGAGTACCTGGTAGCATAAGCTGAAGTAATATAGCCCCTAATGTGGCGTTGCCATAGGGCAAAATGTTTGCCAGCCTCCTTGAGTTAACATTTCCCAGAGACCAGTGGATCCACGGCATACCTGGTTTGGAGAATAATGTACCGTTTTGTAGAGAACTAATTTTTTTAGTGACAGCAGTGGCCCTATTTTTTGATAAGTCTAGATTTATATCAACTAAATCTACATTATTTAAAACAATATTTAAAATTGATTTAGGTGTATGGATTAGCACAGCTTCACTTACTATTATAATTCTATTGGGACCTAAAATCCTTTTCCAGTTTCGTATTGATGGTACAAAGTTTGGATCATCCACTAAGTGTTCAATACCTTTTAAATATACACCATCTACTCCTTGGGAAACCCAGTGAAATATAGCTTCTTCAATTATATCTTTCACAGGTTCTGCACTAGTTTCATTTTTGGTATCAGAAATCTTTCTGTGTGATAGTTTTTTCACCAATGGATGTACTGGTAGATCTAAAACTAATGAAATGTTTTTGGATTTCAATGTTTTTACCATGATTTTGAACTCTGTTAAGGTTCCTAAATTTTTTTGAATGGTAACTAAACTAGTAACATTCTCAAAGTCATGAGGATAGTCTGGCGAGGGAAATATAGAATTTAACCTAACTGCCTTTACTCTGAGGTTAACAAAATAATTAACCTTTTTGGAAATCCCTTTAAAATTTCCCATCATATCATTGTCTGCATAAAAACTGGCTGGAAATACTTCATAAAAAGCACTGCCTTGATACCATTCAGTTTGAGGATTGCATGTTTTGGGTAATGTGTAGATCATGGCAACTACCAGTGCGACCATGGCCACAAGTCCGGACATGAAGATCCATAGAGATATTTTTCGAATTAGTGGCCAATTCCAGGACATGAAAAAATAATTGTCAGGTGGGTTACGAAATGTTAGTTGCAGGGATTGCGTTTTTCCATTTGTTTCCTAAAAAGTTAATAAGTTTTTAATAAATGTTATGAATAATTTCGATTATACAAGCGAATAAGTCACAAATTTTATTGACAAATGCCCATGCATAAGCCTTAGAACGTTTAAATATTTAGCATTATCATATGCTATATACTCATATTTTTGTGAATAGTTTCAATAGAACTAATAGTAGTGATAATTTCTGCGTTTTTTTAGTTACATTTATACATATACCAATTATGTATATAGATATGTATTTATTTTATTTATTTAATAATTACAATCCAACCTAATTACAGGATAAGGTTGGTAGGTACTAAAATAAAATGCGATATAAAAAATGCGCACCTATTTTAAACATAAGTAAGCAAAAATAAATTGATAACTTAAATACAACAGATATGAAACAGATTAAAAGACGAGATTTCACATATAAAATCTTAAAACTTAAAAGAAAAAACTTAAAGAAAATTCAACATATATGAACCAGCACAAAATACAAGACTAACCTCATACATTCAAACATTTTCTTATCTCATTCATGCTTGTTAAAAAGATATCAATACGTGATTCAATTTTCACAAAATTGATCATCATTTGATTGTCATAATGTTTTCACAAATTATTTATTATTAAAGACTATTCTGGAGACGTGCTTCCAGTATAGTATAATAAGTATATTACCATTACCATATTAGTTTCATTCACGATCAATTAGATCTCCTCAGTCCCGTATAGTTCTCAGAGTGAAGACAACTCATTGTGGTTGGAGGATGGTACATAATGCTATATTTCGTGCCATAACAATAATATTTGTACGGCACTGAAGAGATCTAATAGATCGAAACAGCTGTCTGGCGTTTTGTGTTAGGAGTGAATGACACTCATGTGGTGATTGTACCTACACTTATCTCTGTGTACTTGGTATATACATGAGGGATCTATATGTCAAGAATAGAAATATAGTATTATTGGTGTTTTCTTATTGGTTGCATAAATATGTGGCAGCAGAAGTGCAGAAGTAGTATGGAACAATAACAGTTCTTTAAAATACATTTTTGGATTTACTGCAACTAAAAGATTTGCAAAATTATAATAATATTACCTGTGCTTCCGTTTCTTCATGTTTTACCATGTGATGATAAACATTTCTATGATTCAATAATTGTGCACATGCAGGCTCGGCCATTGCAGATGAACTAGATGATGCAGAATCTGCTTTGTCATCATCTAAAATTGCAAAAATGTTTTTTTTTTTTAATCTTATTTCATAACGAAAATGTAGATTACTGACAAACGGTATTTAGTAATTTATATTTGTAGCTATAGTTGGAAACTATACCTACCTACATAATATGGGAAATTATGTTTATCTATGTCCGTGAACGTTCATAGGTATTGAAAAATAATCGACCACACGCTATAAATTCTGTGTGTATAGCCATCCTACAAGTAGGTTTTATAATTTTGTATAACTTTGATCATGATACATTCCTGCATAGAATATATACCTAGTTTTTTACGGGTTCTTAAGCGCTTTATAGGTGCATCTTTCAATGAAAAAATAATGGCATACCTATTTAAAAATAGAGTTTCAAATTAATTTTATATATACAGGGTGATTCAGGCTTAATCCTGACAAAACTTCCGGAATCGATAGAACAGGTTAAAATAATTTGTAGTGGCGAGATACAGTGAAATACGCTGCAGTGCCCTCTTTGGGTCTTTGCTACTACCTGTCTGACAATTATTGTCTAATTGACAGACAGATAACGATCTACAGAAAGCAGATGCCATTACAGCGACCTCTATTGTCTTTGAGGAAGACAATCCTACTTAATTATTGGAAGGAGATGCCGAAAACAACTACTCCACGGGCAATATGCCCCGACTGGCGTTGCATTACATCAACATCTCCATGGATGTCGCCACATCATGGAGATGTTGATGTAATGCAACGCCAGTCGGGGCATATTGCCCGTGGAGTAGTTGTTTTCGGCATCTCCTTCCAATAGGTTAAAATAATGTTTATTCATGATATACACTTTTAAATAAACTTTTCATGATTAGGTAAACATTGATTTTCATTTATAAACATGATTTTCATTTATGACTAAAGTAAGGAAAAGCAGCCAAGAAATTCCTACTTCAACGTCCCTCTATCTGAGAAAAGATGCGATTTAGGAAAAAAGTTTATGTCTTGAACGAACACTATTTTAACCTGTTCTATCGATTCCTGAAGTTATCAAGATTAGACCTGAATCACCCTGTTGAATTAGTGTTGTTTTAAAAAACTATGACAGAAACTTCATTGTTTTGAAAATGGCTATGACAGATTTATAGCAGGTTTGTTTGCATTACCTTTATGTAGC
Organism: Pogonocherus hispidulus; assembly: GCA_963924545.1. NCBI lineage: Eukaryota > Metazoa > Arthropoda > Insecta > Coleoptera > Cerambycidae > Pogonocherus > Pogonocherus hispidulus. The sequence continues at coordinate 21,911,472 of OZ004696.1, forward strand.
TAATTGAAAAGTGCCCAGATTTCCCCACAAAATAAATTTTAGAAATCTTATAAAAAGCTTTACCTACTATTTTAATCAGAATATATAGTTTCTAAGAAAAAATACATATTTACAGTTTTCTTTGTTGGAAATATCCCTTTTAAAGATGTCTCATTGGATATATAAATTTTATTCTAAACCTTTAAGTTATTAGTACCAGCAAAGTTTACAGATTCCTAGTTATATTCTCCAAACTTAGGCACACCAGGCGTCTCAGTGATTTGATTAGGATTGCAATGTTTTGAATCCATAAATGTTTGAATATATGGTCTGAATGAAAAAAGAATAACTTAAATTAAATTATTCTTAGGGTTCTTAGCAGTGGCGCCGCGAGAAGAGGGCACATGTGGCCTGGCCACAAATCTATCTCCCTTGTACTTAAGTAAATAATAAATGAAATACTTGTATTGGCGGAAAAATAACCGGAGGCATATTTCCTGACTACGCCTCTGTCGTAAAAAAAAAAAAATAAATAAAATACAAAATAAAAAATTACAGTTGCAAATAAAATGTGGTAATTAAAAACATAATATACATATAAACATAATTTTCATCACTTATTTAAACTAGGTAAGTCTTGTTACCATGAAATAAAATTCCTTAGCTAGGTACATATTTTTTTTCGTGCAACACTGTCAGCATATACCCATTTTGACTATAGTAGACCATAAAATACATATGGGATTTTATTTTATAGCTAGAGTTTATTGTTTCACTTTATTCTTTTACTATTTATAGGTAGAAAAATAAAAAGGCTGCTGTATCAATATTGTATGAAAATATGTTATTATAAATAAATATTATTAGGTACCTCTCTGAACATGTTGCAGTATTGTGGCAAGTTCCTGTCCAATCGACAAATTCGGTTCCGCGGACTCCGGTAATGGATTTAATAGATCATTCGTAGGCGGTGAAGGTGTAATCAAAGGACAAATTGATGCAACTTCATCTGCCAAGAAGGAATTTGTTGGAGAACTAGGCAAATTTGTGGTATTGTCTACCCCCAAAAAACCCTCCATTGAAAATTCTGTAACTCTACCTGTAGACTTCTACAATACTTTTACATCATTGTGCGTCTAAAAATATAACTATATATATACTATTCTTAGCAGCTAACAAGATAATAATGAACTAACAGATAATAAATGAACATGTTCTAACAGTAATATACTTACGATACAATGAATATATGCGTGACGACGAAATAACCAAACGCGTCTTAATTACTTCAATATGTCAGTAATTTATTAAGCGACACATGGTTAGTATCAGCTGATTTCGTCATGATATAACTACCAGAGCGTCGGCGTCGCGACGTTCAACGTAAACATTAGTAGGGCGCTAAATTTAAATATGGAAAATACTGAGAATACATGCAGTATCCTCTGGAACTCACATATTATGAGTATATCAAAAAGATAATTTTAATGTGATTTGCACAAGGTACTTTTTAATAGTACATTGCCCGTATATTATTTTGCACAAAATATAATTTTCTGTTTTAGAACCATTAGCAATGGTAGATAGCATATAACATTAATTTTTATTGGCGGATACATGCCCACGTAGACATTTACGGTCGGTCTATACCTAAAACTTATTTATTATTAATTAATATTTTAATGCAGTTAGTATTTGACCAACCCGCCGTTATGCAATTCAATCAATGAGAGTGTTGAGTTAGTATCCACCGCCCACCGCCTCCACCAAAAACAGAAATGTATATAGTTACCTAATTTTATATTGACGGAATTATATTTGCTTTCAGCTTTTATTTGTAGATGTCGCTGAAACGCTGAAATATTAAAACTTTATGCCTATTTTGGACGTGATCTTGGAAAGATTTTTTTTACTTTATTTAGATTTATTATTTCATTAATATGAATAAATTCTTGGGTATCTGACCTGTGTTTATATATGCATTATGCGTTCTACACAGAATGGCCCTGAATGCAGTCAGTTGATTTGTAGTTGAGACGTACAGTTGCCAAAGGTCGAAACAAAATCTTGTTTTTCATACAAATAACATTTCAATTAAAGAGATATGGTCCGATTCTAACTCATTGAATCAAATAATAATATTAGTTTTATAAATAGTAAACATCACACGCTTTGCGATATTGATTTATGATTTATTAGGAGGTTCTAAATATATTTGGGGCTTTGGGCGAGGGGCTACTAGCTCTACTCTCCGTTTGATACACACCTGACTGCCAATATATATCAATAGGTAAGTATAAGCACAGATTAAAATGAACTCTTAATTAATCTGTGGTATAAGTCGTACCATAAGTTTATGAAACGTATGATACGTTTTCGTTTACGATGAAAGATGTTGCGACGTAATTGCCTAATGGCCATCGTGAATGTTAGTAGTGGCGAGATACGTCTATGGTGGCGAGAAACACACCGTAGTGCCCTCTTTGGGTCTTTGCTACCTATCTGTCTGACAATTATTGTCAAATTGACAGACAGATGAGCTACTTCTCGGCAGGTGCCATTATAGCACTGATCTCTATTGTCTTTGAGGAAGACAATCCTATTTATTTATAATGGAGATGTCGAAAACAACTACTCCACGGGAAATACGCCCCAACTGGTATTGCATTACATCGGCATCTCCATAGGAATCGCCACATCTTTCATCGAGACCAACCACCAGATACTGACCGATACGTAAGTATATACATAATATGTAAGTCGTGCAATACCATTGTACAGGTATAGAATATGGTAATAAGCGAGAAATCGCCTGCTAATATAACCAAACTATGATTTTAGTAGTATCTAATATCTGCATCAAGCTATCAGCACACCACACAGTGCAACTCACAGAATATCTAAGTATAACTGTCAATTAGTGCACATTGGAACGGTAAGATCTATTTAGTGATCTCAAGCGTTGGAACTATGTGTAACCCGTGCAAGTGTACAGGGTGACCCATTCGTCTGGGATTCCTTTATTTCTCCACTATTACCAACTTTAGAAAAAAATATCTAATACAAAAGTTTTCAGAAATAATAAGGGCTACAATTTAAAATTAGTTACAAATATACAGGGTGTTCACATCCTTCCAAACCTATAAAAAATTTCTTATTTTAAATGGAACACCCTGTATATTATTAGCTCATTGGATTCCTCATCGCAAGTGCTTTCAGTCCATATAACATTTGTTATAGCTAAACTTTATAGTTTCGAAGATATTTAATATATTGCGTAAAAAATGACAAATACAGACGGACAAATACAGACGTTGGTGAAAATAATAGTATCTTCCTTAGTTTTTACATTTCGATAATAAATATTGGTATTCGTTTAGTATAAGTCATGGCGAATATTTTGCTGTATATAAATGTTTTATAAATTATACAGGGTGTTAATAATCTCGTAGCAAAATTTTAAAACTGTAAGGGCCAATATCTCGTTTATTTTAAATGGAACACCCTGTATATTTTTAATGGATCAGATTCAGAATTGAAAACTCTATCGATCCATATTAGTATCTTATATACCCAAAGATAATAGTTTTCGAGTTATTTTGAAATTTCAAATATTTTACTCTTTGGTTACAAGTAAACATAAATTATGAGCCTAGATTGCTTGGAAAACAAAATTTATCAAGTGAATTTAAATCATAATTAAAATCATGATTTAAATCAAACTCTTGTAATATTTTTTTTTATTCAAATAAATAACTAACGTAACATGATATTTTTAAAAGTTATCAGTACAATGTAATAAAAATAAATTTTTGATTTTTTTAATATAAATGAGATTTTGCTCAACGCTTCTAAAGATTAACCTACGCTTAGACATTAACAGTCTCGTTACATTTTATTTTATTTCATTTCAAACAGTCCACCCTGTTGCTGAATGCACAGTTCAAGTCTTGTTCGAAATGAAACTTGCACATTTCTTAGGATATCTGGTGTAATGTTTCGAAAGCAATGTCTAATTCTTTCTTTCATATCGTCCGCTGTCGGAGACATGCTGTATACTCTATCTTTGACATGTAAGTACTAGAGAACGCGCAGGCCAATTTACTGGACCCTCTCGACCAATCCATCTATTTGGAAATGTCCATTCAAAAAATTCCTTACATTAACGCTATAGTGCGCGGGGGCACCACCCTGCTGAAGCCATAGTCTTGGTAAGATATTTAAGGGAATATCATCCAATAGATAGATATTTCAAAAGGTAATTTTGTAAAAAATCTAAATATGTCTCTCCTGTAAGTGGATTTTCAAAAAAATATGCACCTATTATGTGCTCTCCTAAAATTGCTCCCCAGCAATTTATAGTCGATTAGCCTTGATTATTGACAACTCTCAAAAAATTTGGTTGCTCTGTTGAATAAAAATGAAAATTGCAACCATTCACATTTCCATTTTTATGAAACCTTGCTTCGTCGCTGAACATTGCAAAATTTAGAAATATTTCTTCATTGTTTATTATTTCCAACATCTGTTCGCAAAATTGTGGTCGTTTTTTAAAGTAATTTGGACGTAGAGCTTGATGTAACTTAATCTTGTAGGGATGAAATTTGTTATCCGTTAAACACTTACTGACTTGTGTTTGACTAATGTCTAGGCTCATAATTTATGTTTACTTGTAACCAAAGAGTAAAATATTTTAAATTTCAAAATAACTCGAAAACTATTATCATTGGGTATATAATATACTAATATGGATCGATAGAGTTTTCAATTCTGAATCTGATCCATTAAAAATATACAGGGTGTTTCATTTAAAATAAACGAGATATTCGCCCTTACAGTTTTACAATTTTGCTACGAGATTATTAACACCCTGTATAATTTATAAAACATTTATATACAGCAAAATATTCGCCATGGCTTATACTAAACGAATACCAATATTTGTTATCGAAATGTAAAAAATAAGGAAGATACTATTATTTTCACCAACGTCTGCATTTGTCATTTTTTATACAAAATATTAAATATCTTCGAAACTATAAAGTTTAGCTATAACAAATGTTATATGGACTGAAAGCACTTGCGATGAGGAATCCAATGAGCTGATAATATACAGGGTATTCCATTTAAAATAAGAAAGTTTTTATAGGTTTGGAAGGATGCGAACACCCTGTAAATCTGTAACTAATTTTAAATTATAGCCCTTATTATTTCTGAAAACTTTTGTATTAGATATTTTTTTCTAAAGTTGATAATAGTGGAGAAATAAAGGAATCCCACGTACACGGTTTGTCCCTTGTACACACACGGGGGACAAATCAAAGAGGTTTACCGTTTCAGTGTTCCGTAGACTACATCAGAGGATTGAAATATTTGTTTCATTTTAGGAAAAATAATTTTGTTATTACTTTTTTATATAACTTCCAGTGTAGATTATCTATTGTTGAAAAATAGTGAATCATGTAGGTAATTGGAGTGCATCAATGACCGCTCCTGTGCCAAATATAATTTGGCCGCCTATTTAGACATAAAAGTTATTATATAATGTACGATTTTTATGTTTCTTGTACAATGCGGTTTTTTTGAAATACTAAAAAATGTTTGACAGAAGTTTGCCATTTTTTCGATATTTAAAAATATTGGCGAGTCGAATCAGTGATTAGGTAACTCTGTACCATAGCTTACTTTTAAATAAAATACTCTGTATATCTCATCATAAACAATCATACCTAGTCTATCTATACCCATAGCCCAGTAAAATTTAACATTTTAAAACATTCCGAAATATTTTTGAACCCATTACGGGGTTCTAAAGATAAATGAGACTTTTATACAATAGTAAAAATCTTTATTCAATACTTCAAACATAATGCAACATTTTTTGTACAATATCTAAATAAATACACACCGAATATTTTCGAAAGTCGCAATTATTTCACTTAAATATTGCTTATTTGCTCTTGATCGCTACCTGATTAAGACTGACTTTCTCGCCGGCACGCCGCGGCCTTTGTATAGGTGAATTAGTTTTCTAGATCCTCGTAGAAATTTTCATCAAATACTCACGAATAATTCACATACCAGGGCAGTTCAATAAATAATCGACAGTTAAGTTATAACGAGGGGTATTCGATAAGTATAGCTGATGACATCCAGGAAATATGCACGAAAGAGCCTATTTCTTGGCACCCCCCAGAGGCGGTGTTGCCAGATTGTGTACAATTTCCTTAAGGCTGGGGAAAAAGTAGATTTGGCAACGCCACACTCGGGCACTGCGTCGGTGATTTTGTGACAATATAATATTTGAATAATGTATGTTTGTGTAAGATTTGTAAAAATATTTATCATTTGCTTTTTGGCATATAGAACTACATAAAATAAGCAACCTTCTCTATTCAAAATAATTCTAATGAAATATGTTCTATTTTTTACGATAGATTTAGCTTCCTTTACTTTAAAAGCTATGCAATATTAAATTAAATTACCAAAATGAGACAATTGACATTATTGACAATCGATTATATTTTAGACGCTATCAAAGCACAAGAAAACTTGATTTTCACAATAAGTAAAACATCTGCCTAGTAAACAAAAGTTTATTTATTAATTAACTACATTACATCAAACTACATTATAATATATTTTACGTTGTAATGTATTTGTATTGTTTAATGTATAATGACCACTAATTTGGTTGAAATAGAGAAAACTAAGATTGTGGAATTATTATTTATTCGTTGTTGGAGATGGAGCATGGGAAAAATCAATACTTCGAAACGAAATATATGCCCTACAATTCATTATTATTAGTAGTTATTAATCATTATTTGAATCCTTATTGCAATGCTTGTTGTTTAGATTCAATAAATATCACCTTTCTTCTACAAGTAAAATAATTTTTTCAGTTCATGTTCTTTCTTATAGTACGAATATCCAGTAAAATACATATTTTGTAGTATTCATCAGATACCATACGACTATCGCATTGTTACCACAATTTTCGTACGAATTGTTATACAATACACTCGCCGCGCCTAATACTATGGAGCCTAATAGCTATCAAAAAAAGGACTTCTCCTAAAATCCTCTTGCTATCATTTTGTATGCCTCATGATCAAGAGACTCTACAGCTCAGTTTAATTTTATAAATAATACTAAACTACACTAAACTATAATAAATAATATAATCTTAAATTGGTACCTCTACAATTACCTCTATACCTCTATAGGTACCTCTATAACTACAAAATATTAAGTACCAAACGTTTTCACAATATTACATGACTTGCTTTATAGTAATTTGATATTTATGAAGTGGGGATGTAAAAGTAGCAAATTTTGGAAGGATGTCTGGGGTCAAAACGATAATATTTATCGGCGTTTTTATTTTCATAATTTTAAAACATGATGAAATCATAAATAAAACATTTAAATCATGGGCTGTAGGAATGCCTTATTCATTATTTAATTCACTTGATTGCTCAATTGTTATCTCACCGTGTATACGTAAACAATAACAACATAAAATTCTGTTGTTAAAATCGTTTAAAGTAGGAATATATTGTAAGAATTTTGGGAGAATTCCAGCAACAAACACTTGAGATAAGGGATGTTAATATGAATGACCATTAAATAGTTATAAGATAACAATACACAAATACTCGCATCATATTTATATTTTCCCTTGATGAACGTAATTGTTTGCGTTTTATATCTTTGTTAAGAAAGGTAAATGTAATAATAACGATAAAAGTCATTTGCGAGAATTGAGATTAGAAATTATTTTTTCATTTTTATTAAAAACAGCTTTGCACAGAAAATATTCAGGGGTAAAATTGAAAGCATGCTCCCATGATTTAAAACATTGATGCAAATATGCAATATGCAAATTACAGATTTTTTCAAATTAACTTACGGGCAACCAGGAAGGAAATTTATTGCCTTTATAAAGGTTTTATGAGTATTTAAAGTCTTTTAAGTTATTTAATTAAATATCTAAAAATATTTATATTTAGATATTGAAAAAATGCAGAATATATCACATCAAAGCATTTTTTTCACACGAAAAAAAAAACGCGTATATTTAATCTGCACGAAAAATTGTTGCGACAACGTTCGTTCACTTGTTGTGCGATATGGGAATATCTCATGTAGGTACCTAATTCTGCACCAGCCTTAGCCCACTACAAGAAAAAAACTTTATGGGAATTTTTTTCACTTTAATTACAATTTATTACAGCAGATCGCGATTTTTTTTAGCTGCCGTTTTCCCGGAAATGCGGCGTGGTGCAGCATTAATCTAAAGTTACACCACACGCTCGTATCTTTGAAAGTAAGTGAGATACGGCAACGGGATTGGCATCAGAATTTTTTTACACTTTAATTACAATTTATTACAGCAGACTACGATTTTTTACAGCTGCCGTTTCCCCGGAAATGTGGTGTGGTGTAGTATGAATCTAAAGCTGCACCATAATATCGTATCTCTGATAGTAAGTAAGAAAGATACGGGAACGAAATTGGTATCAAATTTTTTTACACTTTAATTACCATTTATTACAGTAAACCGCGTTTCTATAACAGTTACTGATTTCACAGAAATTCGATGTGATGCAGCATGAATCTAAAGCCGCACCACACTCTTTTATATCTGAAAGTAATAAGATACGGGATTGAAATTGATATCAGATTTTTTACACTTTAATTACAGTTTATTACAGCAGTCTAAAGTTCTATCTAATCTAAAGTTACACCACACGCTCGTATCTCTGAAATTAAGTGAGATACGGCAACGAGATAGGTATCAGATTTTTATTAATTTTTAATCGCAATTTATTACAGCAGACTACGATTTTTTACAGCTGCCGGTTTCCCGGAAATAGGGTGTGGTGTAGTGTGAATCTAAAGCTGCACAACACTCTCGTATCTCTGATAGTAAGTAAGAAAGATACGGGAACGAAATTGGTATCAAATTTTTTTACACTTTAATTTCCATTTATTACAGAAAACCGCGTTTCTATAACAGTTACTGATTTCGCAGAAATGCGGTATGATGCAGCATGACAATGCTCTACCACACAAAGCCGCACCACACTGTCTTATATCTGAAAGTAATAAGATACGGGATCGGGGTGTTGTGTAGCGTGAATCTAAAGCTGCACCACACTGTCATATCTCTGATAGTAAGTAAGAAAGATACGGGAATGAAATTGGTATCAGATATTTTTACACTTTAATTATAAATTAAACAGTTACCGTTTTCCCGGAAATGCGGCATGGTGCAGCATTAATCTAAAGTTACACCACACGCTCGTATCTCTGAAAGTAAGTGAAATACGGCAACGAGATTGGTATCAGATTTTTTTACACTTTAATTACAATTTATTACAGCCAGACTACGATTTCTTACAGCTGCAGTTTTCCCAAAAATATAGTGTGGTGTAGAGTGAATCTAAAGCTGCACCACACTCTCGTATCTCTGATAGTAAGTAAGAAAGATACGGGAACGAAATTGGTATCAGATTTTTTTACACTTTAATTACCATTTATTACAGCAAACCGCGCTTCTATAACAGTTACCGATTTGGCAGAAATGCGGTGTAATGCAGCATGAATCTAAAGCTGCACTACTATCTTTTACATCTGGAAGTAATAAGACACGGGATCGAAATTGGTATCAGGTTTTTTACACTTTCATTACAGTTTATTACAGCAGCCCGTAATTTTTTTATAGCTACACCACAATCTCGTATCTTTGAAGTAATTAATATATGAGAACGAAATTTGTATAAGATTTTTGTACACTTTAATTATTACAACAAACGATTACATTTTAAACGCCCACATTTTTAAAGAATATATTTTTGTGTAAAATATTGTAAGTGTATTTAAGGTGATCCTATTCGTAGCCTAAAATTTTGATAGGTAGAGATAATTTCAAATATTTTGAACAGTGATAAAGTTATATTAAATACTAATTCATAATTGGAAAGTTGGATCTTTAACTTAGGTAGTGCTGGTATTTATATTACAAAAAAGTGACAAATATATAAAACAAATTATTAAACATGTAATTTTATATGGAAATCCAACATCGAATTTCAACTATTAATTTCTCATATTCAAAATTGAAAATAGGCAAAATGAATATACGAGTACTTACCTAGGTTAATTTTTTACGGATATCTTGGTGCAAACAAGTATTTCGTAGATATTTTATAGAGAAGAAACTAAACAGACTACCTACTACTGTTTGAAGTTTTTCCATTCATACTATTTTTACATTTAGCAATTTCCAAACTCTCAAAATCATCGAGCTGTTTGGAATTTGTTACATTCCTAATTAGTCTTAAATTGCTACTATCTATTTTATGATTGTTTTCAAACGCATACTGGGCGACACTAGACTTATCTGTTCTACCATATTTGAGATGAGCCATATGTTCCTTGAATCTAGTTTGAATTGACCTTCTAGTTTGTACAACATACTTTTGATTCCAGTCTTTACAGCTAATTTCGTAAATCTCCGACTTTTCTTAGTTTCTATTTTGTCTTTGGATTGCCTAAAAGTTGTTGTAGTTTATTTCCCGATGAATAAACCACTGACATACCTATATCTTTAAAAACCTTACCAAAACCAGGGGTGAATCGAGGATCATATGGAATAGATATGAATTTTGGACTTTCTCTTTCATTTTGAAAAGTCGTCCTTTGAAAAGGAATTTCGAAGTGTCTCTTTAAATTTATGTACACCACATTACACGCACATCACGTACGGACATGACATTAATATCATACATTTTTTATATTTGCAGTGGGAAATTCAAGAATGAACGAGTTTTGCCTGTGTCTCAGAAGCATCACTACTAAGAATACGAAAATTATGATTTAATAAGAAATATATGTTACAAAAAACCATCGAAAGGTAATGCATCGAACTAACTTAGTCTGCCATGCCAACTCTAATAACTTATAAATAAAAAAATCCATTACATTACATTACATAAATATTGCATTATATTGGGTTTAGATATAATTAGAAATAAACTGATCAGGACGTTACACATCTTTAATAACTATCTAAAGATCAACGAAATACAATTTTGCTATCCTACATCAATTCGTGGTGATACATTGGGGTTATCGTAGTCATACGATGACTACTCGTAGTCATTGGGGCCTACTCTTTATTCAATCAATCAAGTGTTTCAATTTTTCAGTGTAACTCAAAAACTGTAAAAAGTTAATGGTCTCTTAATTTTTATTTATATTTTTTTAATATTGAGCAAAATGTGAGGCAATTTGAACATTTATTGTAGTTTTTTAAGTATTTCATTATGATTATTTACTTTTTTATGCATCTATTCTGGTTTTTCAGGGACCGTTGAAAATGTCATGTAGTAGTAAGTCTTAAAAAATATTTTTCCAATTAAATTGCTTTTTCATTAAAATGGTAAGTTATAATATTAAGAAACAAACACACATTTTTATATTGTAATTAAAGCTATTACTTACTGTTATATATATTGTTATAATCAGAAAGAAAAACTACTTTTAAATAAGGAAAGATATACGGGATGTCCCATTTAAAAAAGCAAGTTTATTCCGTTGCCCAAAAACAAAAGTAGATAGAAAAAAATTAACTACTCTTCTGCATTCCACTTTAGTAATTTAAAAAATTTGTCATTTACTCTTTTTCCATATCTCTCAAAATAAGGAACAGGGCTTTGTTGAAATATATAAAATTTCATAATTACCCTGTAATTCGAAAATATGTGATAATAGAGTTGATCTGATAGCACCATCAACATGGCCTTGAAAAAGTAGGTCGAGACTGTGTAATTAGGTAATTTGTCCGTAACTTTTACAGATTTTGAGTTATCCTGTATTCCCATAAAATATGGAGTGTTCTGTATAAGTTGTAGTGGTAGAATACAATATAAGCAGAAAATATATATTGATTATAAATCTAAAAATGGAATAAACAAAGACGAGATACTATCATAAACTACAAAGGGAAGTAGTATATTATACAGAGATATATCAAGAAAACCTTAATACAAAACACAAGTGGTAAATAATCAAGTTGAGAGAACCTGAGGTTTGATGGATTCTAGACGGTTGTCTCGGAGTTCTAAATAGATTTTACTTCCCTACCAGAGATTAACTGCACATGGAATGACAATGTCGCTGTTATCAGTAAATAATTTATTATCATAACATTAAAGGGTAGACTACCGTTTAGCAAACTGAAAATGGGTAGAGAAACATTGTATATACATATTAATTATAACAGACGTGTAAGTACTTTTTAGCAAATAAAGATGTCCACGATATTGATAAGATAAGGAATATAACTATGGTCATTGTCTTATAAAATTCAAGAATTTTACTTCTAGCAAACGAAGCCATTACTATCAATTTTATTCTAGAATATAAATATCGCAAATCTCGAAAAATATGGACGTTTTCAGTAAAATAAAATTACGAAAAACTATAAATCGCCTTTAACCTCTATAAATAATATTAATCTCTCGACCTAGGGAGTTAAAATGACTGTCGTGATAATGAATTGCCAGTTTTGTCTACAACGTTAAGTAAGTAGTTGGCTGTTAGTTTCTTACAATAAAACCATTTGAAATTTACAACTTGGGTGAAAATATTATCTATTAATGTTCAATTCATTCTGGATGACTGAATATAGTAGCTCATGTGAATATTTAATAAAAAAATAAAAAAGTAATTAAAAGAAGGTAAGTGCATTTTAATATATTATTGTTTGTAATTACAATGATGAAAACATTAAAATTAAATAAGGGTATATTTCACATATATATTATTATTATCAGGAACAAGATAATAAATCAATTTAGTTATATTTTTCTGCTTTCTGTCTATATTCTGTTTTATGGTTTTAGAGTAGATATAAGTTAAATAAAACACAAAGGTTATAGAAGGAAAATGGGGTGGCCATGGGGTAGTAGGAACATTGAAAGTAGAGGGGAAAGAGGGAGGTATTATCTGGTCTGGTTGAGAAATCTACTCCTTTTAGAAAATCGCATTAAACTTTTTAATGCCTGTCATTAAAAAGTTTAATGCGATTTCCTAAAACGAGTAGATTTCTCAACCACACCAGATAATGCCTCCCTCTTTCCCCTCTACTTTCAATGTTAATGCGTATAGTTGTAAAAAATAGTTCCAATGAAAATTCACATCCTCGTTCTGAATTTTGAGACTGGCTGCGAGCCTACTAGGGAAGTTGTAGATTTAGAAAATTACAAATCTAAAATTTTGGTAGAAATATAGACAAATATAAAGGTATAATATCACGTTGGTCAGTCAGGTAGTCATTACTTTATACCATTAACTTGGTATATATATATATATACATCATAAAGAAAGTGGTTAACAATAACAAACAGTGTTGAAGAGATAACCAAGTTTTGGATATATTATACGATAAGTTTTCTTCTATACATAGACTGTAGCATCATACGAAAAGTACGTAATTTTACATTTTTGCATGAAGACTAAAAAAAATTATCATCTTTGAATCATCTCCACGTCATGGAGATTGGAGGATTGGACATGGAGGTGTTTAGTATCCGGCTTTCCTATCGATATCTTATTTGCAGATACCAACTTATCCGAAATTAATTATTTTGTTTTTTATTTATGTTTCATTAATAATTTGAGGTTATCGCAGTGAACAAATAAAAATGAAATACCTAATATAAATAATTAATACAATAATGAAGAAAGTATAAAATACGATAGAACGAAAATTGTTAACAATTCGATATCAAAAGTACCAAGTCGTTACATTGGTCTGAGGTCAAAGGTTATCAACAAACACTTTTTAATTTAAAACATTATCTAAAGAAATTTACGCACTAGATATGATTTTTCTTAATTGTTGCCTATCAAATATTTCAAAATAAGTATTTGTTTTTAGAATTATGTTTTTCATTAAAAGTAAATTTCGCCCGTATAAAACAAGTGTATCCAAATGCAACTGTATAGGATAATTGTGAATAATACTTTGTTTTCTTTTGTAGGTATCGTGCTGTTGGTACATGGATTCATTATCTCTTACAATCCAAAGCCCCTTGCAATCTAATTATCAGTTGAAGGAGCGATTTTCATCGACCCCTTGGAAGATAACAGTGTTTGTAGACGTTTACCACATCGAAAGTCCCGGTCATGGCTCTTGATTTTTTCGCTGGATGTGTTGGAGGTAGAGTCATAAATTATTTTAAGTATTAAAAAACATAAACTATGCAAATGTCCCACAAAAATTAAAGAGATAGAGATATTGGACACAGATTACTAATTTAAATGAAATAAAAAATATATAGCCTATACATACTAGAAAATATCAATCGAATATATAGAATCAGAGACTTATACATCTACATAAGTCTTTGATGGAATAGAACTAAATAACCAATAGGTTTCTAAATAATATGTTTGCAATTTTTCACTATGACTTGGTGTGAGGTAGACTATACTAATATTTTTTTTTATGGGTTTTTATGGATTTTTTCCTGGTTTTCTAGGTTTCCCTTATTCTCGTATTAAATGGTAGTTAAAGCTATAACATCGTAAGTCGTTCCTGGGCGCACTTGCGGGCCGCAAAAATAATAATAGGCCGCTCCCTCTTCCATACAAGTCTCTGACTTCCGGGCTTATCATTAAGATGAGAATGAGGGATAGAGATATTATATTATTATTATTATAACTCCACATTAATTTATATCAAAGTCGAGGAAAGCAGATTTATTTCAAAGATTAGTACGTACTATGGGTAGGTCAACTTCGATTTTTATATCTGGGATCTGGAAAAAACTAACAGAGTTTATTATTAGATTTTCCAATCTGACTTATTTTCATATTGAACTTCTTTATAATTTTTACATCTATAATAATTCCAACAATATATGCCACTTGATTATTTAACTACAATTTTTAGGTAACGCATTAAAAATTGTTTTATGAAAATAGTTGAATTCAACATTGTGGAGCATAAAACTGGACAACTTTATTCAAATGTTACCAAATGCCTCTCTCTTATCATTTCCCATTCCCAGAAATTTCCACATATATTAACAGTATAATATATGTCAGTATCCTAAAGCCGTATCCACACAATATTTATAGACGGTGTCCCAATAGTGTTGTAAAGTTCCATAACTCCTGTGCCGTAATAAACAAAAAAATGTATAGTTTAGTATCTCAAAAAGCCTAGGAGGATGCATGTTTTAAACCATTATAATATCTCAAAAACCGTTGCAGTTAGGTATAGGGAATGCTTCATAGAATGTAAAGAGTCGCGAGAGGCCTTAATGAAAATCATATAAATTATAGGGTTTTGGTTCGCCCTGTATACAAGTAAAGCTATTTTGAAGGAATTTTTTTAGAAAGTAAAACTAGACCAGATAATAATAATAATAATAATAATATTAATAATAATAATAAATAATAGCATACTTAATGAAGCCACAAATTATCTATTATTTGTTTTCTTAAAAAAGGTACAGAGTGTTCAATTCATTGCAATTAAAATACAAAAATGTTTTTATCTTCTAAACTACTCTGTATAATACTAGTAAACCCTACATTGGCGAATTCGGAGAAATGATGAATATGAATATGAAATAAAAAATACGTCATTCTATTTAAAAAACCATAAGTTTGGTACGGCCCCGGTTTATAGAGCATCCTACATGACTGTACATATTTTTAAAATATGCATCGTCTTGGCTCTATGAGATCGTAAAATATATATATTTTTTATTTATTACGGCATAGGAGTTATGGAACTTCGCTACATTATTGGGCTACCATATATATAGTATTTACAACTTGTTGTAGAAAAGAAAGGAAAAACGTTATGTAATACGGTGTTGCACAACATTTTTCTTGTTATATAGCATGTTTTATGTTATCCATCTCATATGTAGCATCGCATGAAAACATCTACACCGGCGCGGCGGCTAGGTGTAGATGTTTATCTATGAGGTGCATTGGTGTGCAACTCATATGACTAACTAAATAAGTTACTCATATGGTGCAACTACCATCACATTAAATATCTACTGTCAACTAACAGGTCTATTGCCTTCTCTTCCAAGATCAGTTAAAAGAGCTGTACCACCACAAGAAGTATAAAGATCTTTATACTTGTGGTACCACTATATTTTTGTCGAGCTTTTAACGATGGCTGTACCCCAAATTTTCGTTTAGACTTAACATGTCTAGACCAAATTACACCAGCTGCTGCAGCCATAATTTACTTCAACATCCTTCTGACTTCAAAAATTATGTACAATACGCTTTGTTTATACTCTGGATACTCAAGAAAACTTAAAGTTATATTTAACAAATTACACAACAAAGTTGAAAACAAATATGTTTACAACTTTGCTAGGGTTCATTCACGTTAAGTTTAAAGTGACGTCATTTTCAGTTAATTGTTTTCAATATTCGATAAACAAATGACCAATAAATGAGCATAGCATTTGCCATTTACAAAGAGTTTTATATTTGGCAACCCTTCTCTGCGTTGTCAAGTTTTTATTTATTTATATAAACTTAACTTAAAATTTAAAATTTAAAAACGTCATTTTAAACTTAACGTGAATGAACTCTAATTCACATGTTTTGTTATATAGTCTGGATCCGGTTTTAAACTCTTAATTTTCATTGATATAATGTTTTCTGCAATATGAGATCACTGGCTGCAAACTGTATATGAACACCATTTAAACAAGATAGAAGAAAAATACTAAAGACTAGACAACATAGAGACTATAAAGAGACTAAAAATATCCTTTATATTTATTATTTAATTTTTCAAGTTATATATAATAAATAAAATACTTACCCATGATTTGTTGTACAAAGAAAGCCAGTTGATGAATATCAAATCATAAAATTTACTGCATCAAATTCTGAATCTGTAACATAAAAAATAAAATTATTTAAATAAATATAATAGAAATAAATAAATATAACACACAATACAAAAAAACTATGAAAATATTTCATTTACTTTACATGATACCATTGATAATGTACCAAATCAGAATATTTTTAAAAGATGATGGAAGAGATAACTCTTAATTATTCAATTGTTCAATTTTTACTTTTTTAAACAATTACCCATATTTTATTTACCATACTCAACTATTATTTCTACTATTTTTATTTGTTATATTCACCTTATACATATTACTTTCATATCGGCAAAGATATAATAGTACACCTGAGAACAAACCTTAAAGGATTTAAAAGTGGATATTCTAGGTTTATCTCGCCTTCCCTACATATTTATTATACAGGGCGTAAAAAAGTAGTGTACCGGACTTCGAGGTGTGATGCTACAAACTACAAAAAAAATAAAAACAATTCCTTTATCCACCGTTAAAGGGCTGTAACTCCCTTAGGAATCATGTTAGGGCATCTGTTCATAGGAAGTTTTATTTCTATTTGTAGATGTAGTATCACCCCTCGAAATACGGTACACGCTGTATTTGTATTTTTTAGTTTTTTTGAAAACTTTTCAGCAGAATAAATCTTAATATTATTATTACTTCCATATTAAAGTACATTAATAACCTCAAAAAGAGAATGCCTTATTTATTTACTTTACTATTTACTTTACCAAATTTACTAAATGTTAACATATCTTGCAGGTATATGTTAACCACACACAATATAATATTGAAGTAAAAAAAAAATATTTCTTACAGGAATGGCTGGAGTGGTAGTAGGCCATCCCCTCGACACAGTCAAAGTGCTTATACAAACACAAGACATGAAGAATCCGAAATACAAAGGAACCATTCATTGCCTGCAGTCTGTAGTAAGAAAAGAGGGCTTCAGAGGAATATACAAAGGTGTTACGAGTCCACTTCTCGGAGTTGCCGGGATAAATGCTATTGTTTTCGGAGTATACGGAAATGTTCAGAGGCATACCAATAATCCAGAATCACTAGGGACTCATGTTTACGCAGGAGCTGCGGCAGGACTCGCCCAAAGCTTCATTTGTAGCCCCATGGAACTAGCGAAGTCACGATTACAGGTGGCTGACTCATTGGGGAAAGGACCCATTGAATGTTTAAGGAATATATATTGTAAAGAGGGGGTCAAGGGACTTTTTAGAGGTCTCGGTTTAACGGCTGGAAGAGAAATACCCTCTTTTGCTATATACTTTTTTACTTACGAGTTGTTAACGCGATCTGATAGTAATATACCTATTTCTACGTGGTCGATGCTACTGGCTGGTGGTTTGGCAGGTGAGAATAATAAATAATTACCTAATAATTCAATGATGTTGAAATAGCATGTGATACTAAATTAAACGAAGTGTGTCTTATAAAAAATGGTGTTTTACATTTTTACATATATTTTAAACTCCTCACCAGTCTTAATTTTAGTTATTATAAAAATATTCAACTGGTACATATTATTATTTGAAGTATATACTTAGAAAATATTTATACACCAGGCAAATTTTAAAGAAATATACGTTAAGGGTGAATTTTTTGCGGACATTATTTTTTTTGTTGAAAACGATAGCTCTCTTATCATAGAATGCAAATCTAAAAATCCCAAAAAATCGGAAGTGAGCTAAAGTCAGCATTTAAAAAAACATGGCCGCTCGCGTTATTTTTAGAGGTGTAAGAAGCATATATTCATGTATGACAAATTGTTAGTCTTCATTGATAAGAATGCGGATCTAGATGAACTACTAAACGTTGGTTATAAATTTGTCTCCTTTATGTACGGATTAGACGGATCCCGAGACATTATAGAAGAACGATATAGGCTTTACAACATTGGTATAGCTAAGCGGACGCTCGAAAAATCTTTTGATTTGGACGTTCTTCCTCCAACGAAAGTTGCACTAAAGCAACATATTTTAAGGTAGTTTCAAATGGGGATTGTTGTTGTTGATAGGCGGCGCGGTTACCCGCAGCACTCAGGTCTTTCGACCCATTGTGCCTGCGGCTAGTTGGGAGCTATTGGAAGAGACCCGTGCTATGCGCATAGGCCAACATCCGTTGTAGGGGAAGCTCCCTAATGTTCTGAGGCAGGAGAAATGTTGCGCCCAGGTGTTTGTGTCTCTTGACCATGAGGCAGGCACGCAGCGACAGAGGATGTGAATGGAGTCCTCGTCATCGTGTCCGCAAAACCTGCACCTTCTAGTGTCACTAAGACCGATAGTGTTAAGGTGCTTGTTAAGATGCCCGTGACCTGTCAACAGTCCTGTGACAATCCTTATGCTGTTACGACTTAACGCAAGTATTGATCGAGTTGCGTTCGACCAAGGCCCTTCAATTAAGAGCCTGGCTTCTCGCAGCCCAGTCCCGTTTGATCATTCTTCCTTTGATCTTACCTTGATCCAGTTTCCAATGGACCTTGCTAGATAACTAGGCGGAAGTCCCAGCACTGGTTCGGGCCCTGTATACGGGCCTTCAAATGGGGATTACATTAATAGCAAATAATTTTTTTTTTTATATTTTCAGGACCTATCTTCAAATACAGCAATGGATAGGAAATTTCCTAGCCCCGGATAAAGGTATTATAGGCACAAAAATAAATACAACACAAGGTTTAAAAATGTAGGGTTTTATTAATGCAGTCAAAATTTTATTCTTTTTTTTTCTTAACTAGTTTAATTTATTTACTTTTTATATATCAATACCTAATGCTTGCATAAAATGAAACAATGTCCAAGTAAAAAGTTTCCTTATCTAACCAAAACCTTAAGTTTAAAGGATTGGAATTGGATCATCATACTTTCGATCATCGAATTATGAGTTGTATTTTTATGTATATTGTATACCTACTTTAAATTGCGTGTTTTGTAAATACCGTCAAGAACGGTGTAACAATCCAGGAAAATATTAATAAATAAATAAATGGTGAACTTGTCTAATTTAAATTATTTAAAATTAAATATTGGTAAATTTAAGATTATGAGGTAGGTAATAAATATAAAAGTTCGAATGCTATGGACAATAATAATAAACTAGCATATGTAAATATATTTTAAAATTTGGGTAAGCCATCATTTTGGCATATTTGATATGGTCCTTACTTTCCAATCCTTTAAACGTAAGGTTTTGGTTAGATAAGGATACGTTTTACTTGGAGATTGTTTGATTTTATGCAAGCATTAGGTATTGATATATAAAAAGTAAATAAATTAAACTGGTTAAGAAAAAAAAAAGAATAAAATTTTGACTGTATTAATAAAACCCCACATTTTTAAAACTTGTGTTTATATTTGTGCATATAATACCTACCCTCCCATAGTCTTTCTTGTAGTGTATTTTGTGCTCTACAAAATAGTGTATGTACAATTTTACTCTATATTGTACAGTTCTCCCGAAATTCGTGGCGAAAACCTTAGAGGAACAAATTTTTCAGAACAGCTCAGCTTCGAGAAATTGAGACATTTTATATTTTTAAGTTACAAAACGAACCATAATAAACATCTTTTGCAAAAAACACACAAAATGCGTATCCCCGTAACAAAAAGCACCCTCTGAGTGACGTAACGCGTCATGTTAAGGATCGCCCACTTCGTACAACATCCTATCTTCTGTGTGTATATCGTGACTGTAAATGTTAGAAATGGCTGCCAAAAAAATATATATGTAGGTACGAGGATCTCTTAAATGACTGAGTTTTTGTAGTTAACTAGATTGTAAAGTTAGTTAGTGATATTAAAAAGTTAGGAAAATGTAAGAAGTCAAAAAAATTTAAAAAAGATCGTTTCCTTTTTCGTTTTTTGTTAGGAAATTTATATTCTTGGTTATATCTAAATTAAAATATAATTTTTTTCTAATTTTTAAGCTTAAAATCCTGTAAAAATAAAAAAAAGGTTAAAATTGGTCCAAGGGATAAGAAGATATTTCATTTTCAAACATTTGAAGGGGCGGCTATGTTTTTTCAAAATGGCGTTTTTAGCTCACAACGGATTTTTTGGGATTTTTATATATTTATTCCTGAACATAAAACCTATCGATTTCCATTGGAAAATAAATGTCCCCTTAAACTTCATTGAAAAAATAAGATTTGCCTGGTCTATTAGAGCGGGATGGAGCTGAATTGAAGATACTTTTATTTGGACAACAAAAGTGTACACGGACTTCATGTATATTTTGAACTAGCTTCTAACCCTTTCAGCCTTGATTTTATAAAAAAGCTTTTTTTCAATATTCAAAAATATCTCGAAAATTGTTACGAAAGGAGATAATTTATTAAAATTATATATTTGAGGGATTATACAGAGCGCTGCACCTAAGATTCACTTTTTCATAGCTCTTTTATATAACATTTTAGAAAAAAATGTTAAATATAAAAGTTTCATCAAATTATGTAGGTCATCTTCAGAAAATATTTTTCATTATACCGGGTATTTAGTTTAGCTTGGGCGCCATGCAACTTTGGTTCTTTAAATAGAACACCCTGTATTATTTTGAATTTACAGGAACACTATGCAATTCTGAATATTTGATAGATAGAAACTATTTGACATTTAATAAAAAATTGGCGAGTTCAAAGGTTTGTAAGAATCTTCCTAATTTTTTTCGTACATAAGATTCTTATTTGCCTTTGACAACGTACAAAAAACACCAACTTTGCTACCTTCTCTACATTGAAAATAAATTCTAAGATATTATACCAAGTGTTCCTTTTTTCAAGTTACATTCTGGGAAATTTAAATAGCAAAAACTTTTTTAATTCAAATGAAACTCCCTGTATTTTTTAACACCATGTAGTGTAAAATTAAATTATCTTTTGTCTGACCTAGGCATTGTAGGGGTTTGCATTACAATTTTTTCCAATATTCGCAATTTTCTCGGAATTTACAATTTTTTTGTAAATATTTGCATTTAAATTAGTCATGAAAAGAAAAATGTGATTAAAACCTTCTATTTAAATAATAATCATTGTATTTTGTAAGTAAAATGCAATGTACGTAAAGTAATGATACAACTATCCCTAGTAATACAACACTAATACAACAATAACTAAGGAAAAAACTAATAAAGAAATAAAATAACAGTCAGGTCCGAGCAACGCATAAACAAATTCGTTTTATTAAAGGTCCTTGCATATTTCTGAGTATATCTGGGGTCATTTCGTGAAAGGCTAATAACATGCGATGTCGTATATCTTCCAAAGAATTGTGTTATAAACTTTGCTTTTTATGAATCCCCACCAAAAGAAATCACAACTTGTGAGGTCTGGTGATCTAGGAGGGCACCTGTCAGGTCCTCCATGTCTAATCCATCTGTATGGAAAATTTTCGTCCAAAACTGACGAACTTCAGCTGCAATATGTGGTGAGGCACCATTGTATTTACCACACATGTCCGTAAAGGCAGCTAAAGGTATATTTTCCAATAATTCATGTAAATTATTTTGAAAAAAATTAAATAAATTCTTCCTGTTAGATATTGACTAAAAAAGAAAGTCCGATGATATGTGTCCTTAAAATCCCTGCCCACATATTCAAAGACCATCTAGACTGGCTATTATTAGATGTTCTAAATATGTGAGGATTTTTATGAAAAGTGATTTCATCTGAAACCATTACTTTGGTGAAGACATTCCCTGCCCGGTTAATTTTTTCAAGTGCCCACCGACAATAAACCAACCCCCTTTTAAAATCTTCTTCCAAAATTTCCTGATGTAATTGAATGGAATAGGGATGATACTTATGTTTTTTTAAATTTTTGCACTGACGATTTAGTTATGTCCATCGTTCTACTAATTTGGCGCACACTGATTTCCACCCGTAAGTATAATATTATTACGGTTCCTTCATTTGAAATCGACAGGTCCAGTATTTGCAATTCTTTGAAGTAATGACTTAAACGCTCTCTTATTTGGATGTTTCCAATTGGGATAATGCTGTGCATAAACCCTCGATGCTAATAATGGATTCCTGTCACATTCTCCCAGAACCAAAACCATATTTACTAATTCCTCTCGTGTAAGTGGAAATTTTGTATTTATTTTACATTGCATTTATTTTAACACTAAATTATATATAATAAATGTAAACACCAACTTTAAAACGCGTTCTGTCATTTAGATAGTTTGTAAGAGAAACTATGCTAAAACAATATTCTCATAAACTCACTAATTTTGAAATCAATGTTTCTGCTATATTCTTGAAAATCGGAGAAAATCGCGAATATCGCAAAAAATTTTAATATAAACCCCTACAATGCCTATATAAGACAAAAGATAATTTTATTTTACATTACTGGTGTAAAAATACAAGGTGTTCCATTTGAATTAAAAAAGTTTTTGCTGTTTAAATCTGGTAGAATGTAACATTTTTTTCTAAAATATTAAATAAGATAGCTATGAAAGAATGAATCTTTGGTGGGACACCCTGTGTATATACATACATATATAAAAATTATATTTAATTACTTATCTTATTTCTATTGCCACAAACGGTTTAGAAATTAAAAATTAAAAACTAATTTTTTTAATTTTTGACACACCCAAGCTCGACAACGGTTGCTGTAAGACCCCGGGTATAGTCCCAATAAAAAACCTTATTTTTGGACACAGAATATGGCGCAAAATTATTGACCTATATTTTGGAAACACCCTGTATATATTTTGTATTATCCCGCTTTGTTATTTTTTCATTAAAATTCAAAATATTTTATTTGAAAAAACTTTTCCCAAATCTTGTGAATGGAACTACTTTAATTGTTTTTAGGAGTTGCGTCATGGACTGCAACCTACCCCATCGACGTGATAAAATCAAGGATGCAAGTTGATGGTCTTTCGTCCTCTCAGTACACGAACTCCTACGACTGCCTAAAGCAGACCGTAAAAAGTGGAGGTGTCTCTTCTCTATTCAGGGGAATCACACCCACCATACTGCGAGCTTTTCCCGTGAACGCGGTTACCTTCACGGTGGTGACGTGGACGATGAGAATTTTGAGTGGAGACGGGCTCTCGGAAACCGTCAGAGAGACCGAATCAATCCTGGAGAGATACACCGACGTCGTTTGCACACTTAACGTGACAGAAAACTCACCGACGTGAAAAATCTGTCTATTACGTGCATTACACCTTGTGAAAAATTATGTACAGAGTGTGTCGTAACATGAAAATGTAGGGATAAATTGTTTTGTTTACGTGGGTGTTTATGAAAATGTGTAAAGTAAGGGAGGACCTTTAGCTCGGCGCCCGATTTCATTTGCATGTCTGAGATATATCTGTGCTACTTATTATTTAATATGTTCCTCTTCATTTTATTTATACCTAGATATATTTTTCTTGTGAATCAGAAATTATCATAAAATATTTATTTTTTACATATCTGTATAATAAATAAAAAATACCACGAAACTTGTAAATATGAATTATCTTTAAAAATTAAAATTCATAAGTTTAGAGAACCTTATTACTTATTCCCAATAATTATAATACTACAGGGCGAGGCAGTTAATATTTCTACCACCTCATTATTTTATTTTTGATTTCTAAGAAGATAACTAGAAAGAAATATTCCGTAATCGCCTCCCTTTCTCTTCCTTGCTTTTGGTCTAAACAAGTTTAATATTCAATTTACAGCATATGTGGTTTCTAGTTGAAGTTGAAGATATGCAACAAAAATCGGGTGGCATTTCTTATCCCGTTAAATCAATAGGTAGCTAAAATAAATGTCTACATCTACAAACTATACCAAATGCCACAAACTTTTTCAGTGTTTGTTTTATTATATAGAATTGTAGAATATACTTGTAAGTATTGAAAACTTCACGTTAAATAATTAAAATCAGTGGAGCACCCAGAAAAATCTTGGGGAGCAATGCTTCAGATAATAGGGCATTTATACAGGGTGTTAGTTAAACATGTGGCAAAAATTCAAAAGGTTATTCCTTGGACTATTCTGAGGATATTTTATATTTTAATGATTTTTTAAAAAGAGCTTTGTTGCGAAGATATAGTGCGAAAAAAATTTTCAACAAATAACAGTTTATTACTAAAAATTACATGTAACATTTCTGAACCTACAAGAATTGTTCAAAATGGCTACCTCCACCTCGGATGCAACCATCTAATCTTCTCCTCATAGACTCCCGAACTCTTTCAAAAACACCAGGCTCGTTTCTTATTGAGTTACACCCAGCAATTATTCGAACTCTTAAATCGTCCACATCTTCCACTGGCCTAGTATAAACTAATGACTTTAGATGGCCCATAGGAAATAATCCAGGGGGTTTAAGCCCGGGGATCGAGCAGGCCATACGTGAGGTCCACCTCGACCAATCCAGCGATCTCCGTATGTTGCTGTTAAAAACTCTTCAGCAACTACACTAAAATGAGGTGGTGCACCATCATGCATAAACCACATTGCCTGTCTTTTAGCCAATGGTACATCCTCCAAAAACTTAGGTAGCGTTTGTTCCAAAAAGTTGCGGTATGCTTCGTCGGTAAGTCTTCCTGGTAGAAATACCGGTCCAATTAGCCAGTCACCCACAATTCCAACCCAAACGTTCAACGAGAACTGATGTTAAAACCGATCTTCACAAATCTCATGTGGATTTTCGTCAGCTCACACATGGTTATTGTGGAAATTCTTTATTGCATTTCGCGAGAAACTGGCTTCATCGGTAAAAAGAATCAGCGTAAGTAGTTGAGGGATTTAAACCAATGTGTGCAAAAGCCATCGACAAAATGCAATACGTGGAGCAAAATCCGCAGGAAGAAGTGCCTGAACGCGTTGAATGTGGTATCGGTACAACAAATTATCTCTCAGATTTTTCCAAACAGTCCAATTACTTACATTCAAAGTATTTGTAATTCTTCGCGTAGAAGTACCTGGATCTTCTTCTATCATGTCCAGCACATTCTCTTCTACGCCTACCGTTCTTACAGTCCTTGGCTTTCCTGGTCCTCCATTTCGCTTCAATGCTACCGTTTCTCGAAGACGTTGATGAATACTTTGAAAGATTTTTCTATCGGGAGTAATGTGGTTAGGAAATCCTTCAATGTACAGTCGCCTAGCTTCTAATGCATTGCCATCAGCAAGTCCATAAATAAAATGCATGTCAGCCATCTCGGCATTCGTATAGCGAGCCATGATAGAGGACTTTACTAACAACCGTTTACACGTCAACTAGCCAAACGTCAATCAATCTTAACAAATGCGACACATACAAACTACAAAAACACAACATACAAAAACATACAAAATAATCACTTCGAAGTATCAAGGGATGTTGGTAAGAAAAAACAACTCCTTTTTCTTACATGTCTTTAACTTAATACGTCCAGTGTTTTGGACGTATCAAATCGGACGTATCAAAATTGGATTTGTTGAAAATTTTTTTCGCCCTATATCTTCGCAACAAAGCGTTTTTTCAAAAATCATCAAAGGATAAAATATCCTTAGAATAGTCCAAGGAATAACCTCTTGAATTTTTGCCCCATGTTTAACTTAGACCCTGTATAATAAACAGCAAATCACACAGCGAGCAGTGAATCACTCGTCACCCGTCCTAGACAACAACGTACGAGGAGATAGAAAATACATCGCACGTAGTGTTTTTTTGCCTGTGCCTGTATAATAGGAGACTGCGTGGAAGCGGCAAATTAATTGTTTAACTCGATTAATATCTCTTGAAAGGGGTTGGAATCTTTAATGTGAAGATAACACTGACGTAGTTTTCCACATAACACTAAAACACTATACTGCACTCAGAGTGCAGTGATGTGCAATGATTAAAACTTAGTGTTAATCATCTCCAGATGATGGCAACTTGGTTAGCGAAACGCGTGTCGAGTGTAGTATAGTGTTCTGGTGTTATGTGAAAAACTACGTTAGTGTTATCCATTAATATAATAAATTACTACCCATAAATTATTATGGTTTTGTATACTTTACCATATTGTATAGTAAAGGTACATACAAAGTACATACAAAGTTGCCAACTTAGTAGTGGTTTAGTGTAATTAAAATGTAGTGAAAATTGATGCGTGAAAGTTTGGCATGATTTTTATTAAGCTTCAACAATCTAGAGTGAAAATGTAATGAAAATTAAGTTAAAATGTAATGAAAGTGAATTTTGCATGAACCCACCTTAAATGAAATTATGATGTATATTTCAATGTCCAAAAGTATAAAAATTATTATCAGTATCATAAAATGTTATAGTTTCCTCATTATATCTATGTCTATGGCTTCCTCTTATATTAACCACAGTTCTTCTCATATGCTGAGGTATATTAAAACTGAATTTCTGATTTTGGTAAGAAATAATTTATTGCTATTTGTGCACTCTTTTTTCCAGTTGCAAAATCCATATGCTGGGTGGATGTGCCAGCAATGGCAATGTTATTTCTTCATCTTCTTTATATGGGAGTTCGAAAATTGATCTTGCTGGTAAGAATCCTTTTATAGATTTGCATTTCGAATTAATGATCCATCCATTGGTTTTTTGTACCCTGACACAATCAGTCACCTCATATTATCCATACCATTTTATCAGCATATCTCTGTTATGTCAAAAAGAATGACTTGTGTAAGATACAAGATGTGTTCTTAAAAATCCCAGTGAAAATGGTATTTACAAATTTTCTACTCAATTTAGTTACAGAAAAAAGTAAATGACGTACTTAGTGTCTTCGTATCCTTTGAAAGTTATACGTTAAATTTCATTTGAATGTTCTGATATCAGACGTATAGCTATTAACCAACAATACGCACTTAGTATCCAGGGAACACGAAAATGCGTCCATTGTTTTAATCCTTCAAATTTGACTTTTCATCATTTCACGTTAAACATCATCAATCTATCCTAAATTATTCGTGTTTAAATCCTACACAACAATCTGGCTCAAAATAATGAGATGGGCGAAACGAATGCCATCGTCAGCAGGTCTGTGGATGGTGGTTCCGGAAGATGTATGAGTATCCAAGCCATGCAAGCCCTTTTTGAGCTGAAAGAAAATAACCAGCTGTGTGATGCCACCATCGTGCTAGATGATGGTGCCGAAATTCCAGTACATAGGGCAATTCTTTGTGCTTGCAGTTCTTATTTCAGGTAAATCTGTGGAATATTCAGAAAGAGATAGTTGCACAATAATATAGACATATATGTATTTTAACTATATATACCTATTCTTTAAAATTATAAAACTTATTTCACTTTCTTACCATTTCACTAACAGATAATCTGTTACTTATTAGCCTTAATATTTTAAATAATATTATCTATATTTTCTATTTTAGAGCGCTCTTTACAACGACTTTGCACAATAGAGAAAAGAACAGAGTACATTTGCCTGGTGTAACATCTGAAATGCTACAAAAACTTCTAGTTTATATATATTTAAGGAAGTTAGAAATAACGGATGATAATGTCTACGGTCTTCTAATAACAGCGGACTACTTAAGCACCTTAGGCGTCTTGAATTTATGTTGCAAATTTTTGGAAAGGAATCTGAATCCAAAAACTTGTATAGGGGTTTTGGTTTTTGCCAGAAATCACTTTTGCCGGGAATTAGCCGTTAGCACGTGGAAGTATATAATGAGGAACTTTGCCCAAATTGCTACTCAGAGCGACGAAATCCTAACGTTATCCTTGCCTGAAATTCAGGAAATTATAAACGCTGATGACTTAAATGTGAAAAGTGAGGAAATCGTCTGGGAGACCATTCTAAGGTGGATTGACTACGACACGGAGGCAAGAAAGAAGCATATTGTTGCTTTAATGAAGTGTATCAGGTTGGGACTTTTAGATACACAGTTTTTTCTAGAGCGAGTGAAGGAACATCCTTACGTATCGGGATGTGAAGAAAGCCGCCCTATGATCATCGAGACACTGAAGTTTCTGTATGATCTGGAAATGATAACCCATAGGTAACCAACATGTTAGTATTTATTACTGAATAGCATTCTGACTGGTAATCGAGATACGTAGGTACCTGAATTTGCATTTCTGATAAATTACTTTATGTTACATGCTGAAATTATATTTCATAAATAATTTATTGATTTTGGCGGCCATAGGGTAGGATTGCTTTGATGGATTTTAGGATGGATGAGAATCTAATTTTTGTCTGCGTTTTACTTAACAGCAACAACTATGTGTAAATAATTTTATGACGTAAGTATTTTTGTGTTTTAAGGTTGTAATTGATAAGGCATAATGTTTTAATTAACATTAACGGATTAATAATTTTGATTGTTGGCATGTGTTATGTGAAGAATAAAATAGAATGAGGAGGATCAACGGTCAGAAATATTCACTGAGCCGAGGTTATTCAATTGATTCATTACTAATGGCATTATTTTTATATTAAAACGTAAATGCAATCAGGTGTATAGATAAGTAGGATGAACGTGGGTGAACAAAATAATTATGATCATAGGGATTATGGCATCAAGTACATCGCTCTTAACTGGTATATGAATAATTTGAGACGAGATCGAGGATTCTATATTTTATTTACATCCCAGGCATGCCAGATTAAAATTTTAAAGTAAAATGTGGTTAACAATAACAACGTTCACTTCCAGTATTATCCATAAACGTTGATTATAGTTAAGTTATTCTCCTTTGCTGTTTACTTTGCTATAATTAAAACAAAAGTTAAATTTATAAGCATGTAGGCAGAGATAATTTTATGTTTATAGGTATTTCCGTAACAAAAATATATACGAGTGTGTGCAACGACCCTCAAACTAAAAAAAAACTAATTAACAGGTGGTAAGGCTGATAAATTAAATTAAATGAACAAAAAATATAAAAATTGGAAATTAGAACACTTTCATAAATTATTTCCAGAGAAAAAACAAAGGTAGGTATTACGATACATACAATATTTTTTTACATTAGAACCCACAGTTTAAGATGATTTTCGGAGCATGTGCTGGATGTTCCAATTCTGTTTAAATTTTATTTAGGCTGCATATTGACTGAAAAAAGTTATTATGATATTATGATAGTTCTGTTGTTTGTTGTATTGAAATTTTTCTAATTTTAAGGAGTCCTGGAGACTCCTCTTTTTTTGGTGTCACTTTCTCTAGCTAGAATTTTGGTTTTGTTCTAGCTAGCTGAAAGTCACACCAACAAAAGAGAAGTTCTGGAAATGATTGAAATTCGAAAAATTTACAAAAATCTACAATAAATTATTAAAATAAAAACTACCCTAAACAAAATAACCTAGCATACACACCCAAGAACTAAAAAATATCATAAAACCTTTTTCAGTCGATCTGCAACTTCAATAAAATTAAACAGAATAGGAACTTCCAGCACATGTTCCGAAAATCGTCTTAAACTGCAATCCCTAGTAATACACACTCAAATCCTCGCCTAAGGTATGTTAAATTTTTAAAAAAAATATATGTATATATGTATTGTAATAATATAAACATCATTTGTACATACATCGTTCGCATTGAACAAGGTGCAAACTAGCATAGAAATGTGCATAGCATTAAAAAAATATATTTCATTCAAAATTAAAAGGAACCATAAATCCAAGAAATCAGTTTTGGAAAAAAATGTAACATCCAAGGTTCAAGAAAAAATTAAGGAAAATATCATATAATCCTTCGAAAAAATACTCATATAAATACAGGATGTGCCTATTAGGATTATCTCAAAAAGTAGTCAGATTTGAAGGTTGAAAATTTGTATACAGGGGTTTATCAAAAAGATATATTTAATGAAAATAGTGTCAACTTCCTCGCACTTCCGGTTGTACTGGAAGTCATCATCAAACTTATTTTAAATGTAACACCCTACATATTATTTTATTTCTGAATTCTACATGAAATTCTAAACATATTTCATGTAGGATGTTCTACATCTATATTCAACTGTTTTTGAAATACTGAAAGGTGAATATTAACTTTTTGCAACTTTGATACTCTGTAAAATCTAAACGGTTTGAGATCAAGCAAAACAGTTTATACATTCCTATATCTTAACTTTTCATAAGCCATCGTTTGACACTAATTTCAAATGTAATCAAGAGGTTAAATTGAATCGAAAATTTTTAATTTCTGGCTAAATCTTTAGTATGTTTCTACATGTAGTTACTTTATTTAGCTTTCGATATAAGACGTAGTTTTTGCCATATTTTTCTGTTTTTTAAGTATAAATATGTTAAATTTACGATATGTTGTTGTTATTCATTTCTATGCTTTTAAAAGAAAAAAATATTTCAAAACAGATCTGGTGTCTACAAAAATTAGTATTAATTTCTCATCTAATGTGTGATGCATAGTACACATAGTAAAATTATAGAATTGCTTACTTTAGGGTCGCGTACTACAGACATATTAATTTGTAAAGTTAAGGAGTTGAATAAGATTATTCATAAGAATTTAAGTTTGATGATGTAGTAAAGCCCTTAACTCGTCTAAAATGCCAGTGGTGACTTCCGCCCTAAACTTTGATGTGGCTGAAATTTATGAATTTCAAATAGGTACCTAGTATTCCGATGTACAGGGTGGGCCGTATAAGAGTGCGTATCCCCTTATCTCAGAAACTATGTGAGATAGAAAAAAAGTTTTATATAAATGTTGTTTGCGTTAAAGATGTCGGTATTTTTTTAATATAGTTATATTTGTAGCTCTTCAATATACAGGGTGATGAACTAAACTTATCTTTTTTTAAATGGAACACCCTGTATATTATTAAATTTTTGAAAAGCTCTTCAAAAGACTTGTTCAACGATATATAATATGATGGGTCTGTAGCCCACCGTTTCGGAGCTATTGACTGTTATCTTCAGGAAAATGTTAATATTTATAACGAGCTAGAAAAGTTACTGATTGAGGTGATAAGCTGTAATTTGGGCCAAGAAATTCTAATTTGGTCTATTTTATGAAACTTCTGTCTAATACTAAAATAAAAAAAATTGCAACAGTGATGCCAAGTTTCGTGAAATTTAATTTTTCATGATTTTTTTAAATGGAACACCCTGTATTTTATTACATTTCCTGAAAGTCCTTGCAAAGACGAGTTTATTGATATATAATATCAGGGGTCTACGACACACCGTTTTGGATTAATCTGCGTTTCTCTTCAGGAATTGACACATAAGTTATGCATGTTTGTATGTAATG
This sequence comes from Pogonocherus hispidulus, assembly GCA_963924545.1. Taxonomy (NCBI): domain Eukaryota; kingdom Metazoa; phylum Arthropoda; class Insecta; order Coleoptera; family Cerambycidae; genus Pogonocherus; species Pogonocherus hispidulus. The sequence goes on from OZ004696.1 coordinate 21,943,593, forward strand.
TATTCTCTGCAAGAAAAAGTAGGCTTAATAGAATGTTATATATTGAATCACAAAAGTCCAGCTTTAACATTGAGAGATTATGTAAGAAAATATCATTTAAGATAACTGCCAGATATTCATACGATTCTAAATATTTGTATCAAATTTAAAAGAGATGGCAATATAAGTTATAAAAAAATATAAGTTATAAGTGTGTCGTAGACCCCTGATATTATATATCAATAAACTCGTCTTTGCAAGGACTTTAAGGAAATGTAATAAAATACAGGGTGTTCTATTTAAAAAAATCATGAAAAATTAAATTTCACGAAACTTGGCATCACTGTTGCAATTTTTTTTATTTTAGTATCAGACAGAAGTTTCATAAAATAGACCAAATTAGAATTTCTTGGCCCAAATTACAGCTTATCACCTCAATCAGTAACTTTTCTAGCTCGCTATAAATATTAACCTTTTCCTGAAGATAACAGTCAATAGCTCCGAAACGGTAGGCTACAGACCCATCATATTATAGATCGTTGAACAAGTCTTTTGAAGAGCTTTTCAAAAATGTAATAACATACAGGGTGTTCCATTTAAAAAAAGATAAGTTTAGTTCATCACCCTGTATATTGAAGAGCTACAAATATAACTATATTAAAAAAATACCGACATCTTTAACGCAAACAACATTTATATAAAACTTTTTTTTCTATCTCACATAGTTTCTGAGATAAGGAGATACGCACTCTTATACGGCCCACCCTGTACCTCCAACTATTGGAATGTGGAAATAAATGTATTATCGCCTTTGCATATTTCAAGGACTCAAAGCTATAATTTTCAGAATTTAAAAACTAAGTTTCGATAAGTACGAAAACTCTCTCACTGATTTGATTATACAACTATCTTGTAAAAACTAAACTTAAAAATGATGTTTAAATACATATACTTATTTATTTTATTTAGCAAGTATCCCATCATATTATTATCGTATCCCAACTATTAGAGATAGTACATTTTGATACCCAATTTACTTTTAATTATAACATCAACACAATTATTAATTCAGCATTTCGCGCACTGGGATTTATTATCAGAAATGGCAAAAATTTCATAAGATATATCAGCTTTGAAATGTCTATATTTTAGTCCTGTTAGAACCAGGGAGTCTGATATGGAATCCTATTAATATTCATTATTCCCTAGTTATTGAGAAGGTCCAAAGTTGTTTTTAAAGTTTTAAGTTATAAGATAAGGTGTATATCCTCCAAGAGGATGCAATTATTATATTATAAGAGAATGAATTGTTAGGTACCTTTAATCTTGTATCATTGGACAAACGTAGATCTCAAGCCTCTATTCGGTTTTTGTACAAGCTTTTACATAGCCAAATTTACTGTCCTGAGTTGTTGTCTTACGTAAACATTTTCGTACCCAGAATAACTTCTAGATATCACAATACCTTTTTATGTAAAAGATCTCGAACCAACATATTGTTTAGGGCGCCAATTTATGTGATGTGTCATAATGCCAATAGGGTTTCTGATATGTGTGATATTTTTTGTTGTAATGTTTCTGAATTGAAGAGTGTTTGTCTTAGGAACTTATAATGTAATGTTTTGCTTATGTAATGAATATATACCCATTATTTTACGCAGTTTTATGTAATTTGGCATATATTGTTGTTAATATTTATTGAAATGCTTGTCTACTGTACTATTCTTCTGTGTTTAGGGGAGAATGGGGGAATGGCGGTCACTTAAGCCAAATTACATATATAACAGAAAATATTGCTTTCTTGTCAAATGTAAATAGTATAGGAGATAGCCTCATTTATCCACTAGAATACCACTTAAACCAAAATAACAAACTGCAAAAGAGAAGTTAGATTCTGACCAATGTCATAACATTGACCAGTATTCCCCCACTCTGCGGTTAATACCGGTCAACCAATTTTTAATGCTTTTTATAATTAGAATGACATTTCTTCAGAAAATAATGAAACAATATTGACTAGAAAAGTGTAATAAAATATTGTATTATACGTGATGATGAAAAAACAAGTCACAACTTAAAAAAGTTGTGACTTTTCCTTTTTTGGTTGTGAAGTTTCCTTTTTTGATATAAGTCCTAGGCATCTGTAACAAATAAAACACATTGGTTTAAAATTTAAAAAAATATAAAGTATACCTACACCCCACTTAGTCATATGAAGGCATGTGGGGTAATACCGACTGGCATTACCCCATCTATTTTGACTGGCATTTCCCGAAAGCAATCTGGCAACGTAAACTTAGCCTAAAATTATTCCTCTTTATTTAAGCGCCTGTAAAAGCAGGATCTAAACGGAAAGTTACCCCTTAAGATATTCCTTATAACAACGTGCAAAAAAATAATGTATTCGGGTACTTACGTTGGTTTTAATTCGTCAAAATATTAGAAGAAAACCTGGCAATAACTTGACCAAAAGAACACATGTCTTACACTGGAGCCTTGAAAGTGAAACCCGGTGGATTTAACTTGTACCGATTGATAATAGATGGCACAACATATTTAACGGTGTGACTACGTTTATCGCGGAAAATTTCGAGTGACCGGAATTGCCCACCCGACTGGGATTCCCCCACTCTCCCCTATACTAGGGGGAAGGTTCATACCAGGGAACATATATCAGTGCCCAGTAAGTGTAGCCTCAGCGAGTTTAGGATTCATTGACTTTAGGAAATTAGAACTTAATCATTAATTAGTAATTTAATACTACTAGTGGTTTTTGGATTATTCTTCTTTCTTTTTTTCTTTCCGTATAAATTTAAATTTTAATTGTTTTAATTAGGTAAAGTAGTATGGTTCTCTGGTGCATTACATGTTTCGTTATGAATTTATTTTGTTGGGCAATAAATGTAATTATTATTATTAACAAATTACTTGACTTGAACTCTCGCTTAAATTTAAAAATATACAAATAGAAAAATATGTGCGTATGATAAATTATTCAACAGCTCAGAATGATTAGTAACTTAGTTCTTGGCAAAGAAGAACCCAATACCACAATTTGAGAAAAATGCATTTTTTCTAACCAATTTAATTTTAATAAATGAGTAATTTCATTACCAAAGAGAGTGATGCACTTTCCTCAAGCATGATGATACAATTTTATGAATGCGATTTCCGTTTTCATTATTTCGGTGTAACACTATTTTTTAAACCTGTAATGTAGTAAAATATCACATATACAGTTTATAGTTTATTGTTAAAATATTCATCTATATAATTTTTTGCAATTGGGGAGCACTTGCAACTACCTTCAGTCTACCGTAGACTTTGCGAAACAGTCGTACATACCGAGTAAACAGTTTTCTGCATAGGAATAGATCACAATCTTATTGTAAATAATATATTGCAATTCTTGATGGAAGACCGACAAAAGATGCTTATCAATTGGCTGATTATGGACATTTAATTAAACCGTATAGTAAATAGAAATGAAGATTATTAATTGCCCTCTTTAGAATTGCAAAATATTTTATGAAAGATTTCATCCAATTTATAGCTTCCTTAAGGTTTTCCAAAATTGTAGACGTCCAGTATCGGGTAATTTATCCTTTTTTGAAGTCTTGTTTGAACTTGTAAGTTCTCCTGAATATGTTTGATGCTCGATTAATAGTTACTATTAAAATATATTGAAACTTCCTTCGCTGGAAGCCTTTTATAGTAGAGCTGGTGGTCTCCTAATTATTTGGTTTCCTAGAGACGGTGAAGTGGTAACTCCCGAGATAGCGCGTCCAAGAGTACCACACGAGGTCCTCTTCGCCATTGGCGGCTGGTCAGGTGGATCTCCCACCAACTTTATTGAGACTTACGACACCAGGGCCGACCGGTGGGTCAAGGTCGAGGAGGTTGACCCCACGGGACCTAGGGCTTATCACGGCACCGCGGTAGTGGACTTCAAGATTTACGTCATCGGAGGTTTCGACGGGATGGACTATTTCAACTCCTGTAGGTGCTTCGATGCTGTCAAGAAGACCTGGAAAGAGATCGCACCGATGCACGCCAGAAGGTGTTATGTCAGCACGGCGGTCCTAAACGATTTGATCTACGCCATGGGTGGATACGACGGACATCACAGGCAGAATACCGCAGAGAAGTACGATTACAAGACGAACCAGTGGTCGCTGATAGCTCCCATGAATATGCAGAGGTCGGATGCGAGTGCTTGCAACTTAAATGGTAATTACATCTAGGCGTAAACTTTCTTTAATTAGATATAGATATTCAAATTGGTTTAAATTATGTCTCGATCAGTTTTTACTGGCAAACTGTTTACAAAGTGAGTCAATAAATATCATTTTTTGCTTACCGCATACGAGGCCTGTCTTTTGTCAGATTTACTATCTGCAATCGATGATACATACCTACATAACTTGCACATCAATAACCTACAGGTTTAAGTACACAAAACCTATTATTTCTCGTGCATTTTTAAGAAAGTATCTGCTTTCAGTCTTCTGGTGTGTGGCAAAGAGTGTTGCTGGTTTTACATTCATGCTCATACATGAGTACGACACTCATTTCTTTTTAACCTTCTATCTCATATTTCATATACAGGGTTATTCAGAACTTATCCATAATAAAATTTGGGGATGTTCAACATACATGTACAAATGTAGTAGTGTAAAAAAAAATTTTTTTGGCGGGGTCTGAAAACTATTTAAAAATTTTTCATTGCACGCCGCTGGATACTGGTCCACTGTAATGGAGTGACCTTGGGACTGACAATGCAAACTAGCTAGCACGAAAAAAACTTCGGAAGATCTGACACCCGGCGCAAAAAAGATTTGCAGCGTTTTTACTTTAAAATAAACGTAAAGATAGATAGATCTGACCAAAGTGACGTGTCTTTAAAATGAATAAAATTTTATTACACTAATTTTGAAGAATTGCGCTACTTGATTACTAGTGTTAGAAACATGAAATTTATAATAAAATTGCACATACCTTGTTACAAAAGCTTTTCGAAATAATATTCCTCGACTTGTACACAATTTTGGGCACGCCCTTATTCAATTTTGCCGCACTAAACCGAATGTTCCTCCTGGTTGCTGATCTTGTAAACGCAAATTATTAAGTAAATTGGGGGTTTTCAGCATTTTGCTGCAACAACCACTCACAAAACCTAACTGTCGATGTGTCGGTGTGTCGATTCGGAAATCGTTCCGCATACAAGCACGAAGCTGACAATGAATTTTGTCCAACTTCGCCATAAATAAGAATCATGTCCATTAACTCAGAATTACTGTACACATGAGCCATTTTGAAAATTTTACAGTTTAACACTCCTACAGACACACATAGGCTGACGACTCATAGACAATCGAGATATTATCCCCATTCCAACTCTATTCGCCAGGCGTTCGCCAGGTACAAAAACGGTTATTTACTGTTTTTTGAAGGAATGTGATATATCAGATGTCGTTGAAGTACAGTTGCCCAGCTACGTAGTCCTTTATAATTGTATAACTTTAAACATTGTTTACGGGAAATCCTAAGTCTTTTATTATAAATTTTTTTGGTGATATCGATTTCTTATTTAAGGATCCACATATCCTCAAAGTTTTAGAGATGAGTTCTGAATAACCTTGTATACATACAGTGAGTTTCAAATTGGATGCAATAACATTGGTATCTTGGAAACCGTTAGAGATAGAGAGTAGGTTAAATTGGGACAATGTTGCGTAATCTGGTGATCAATAATATACCTAAAAAAATCAAGTTTAACATGATTAGTTATTGAGATATTTGAATAAAATTGGAATTTTGGAAATTCTTTTCTTTAAAATCCTTAACTTGTTTACAGAGCTGTTGAAATAAAAAAGGCTCGATTTATTATTATTTTTATTTATTGTTGTTTTGTTAATTGTTCTCTATTTTTGTTAATTAATTGTGGTTAATTGATAACATATCGAACTTTTTCATTATCCTTTGTTAATACATACAGACAGACACAGATGTGTTTGATGATGGTTTTCCTAGTTCAAAACATTATCAAACTATAGCATATGATAGATACATCATTGAACTCAGAAGGAAAAATTCTGTCGAGTGACGTAGAAATATTAATGGGGCCGTATTAGAAGAGATGAAGTTGATGATAGTTCTGAAGAGACGAAAGCTTACTTAAAAAAAAGTTTACTCCTTTAAGTTACTATGAGAAAGGTCACTGCTATGGCGCATGCAGAGAAGCAGGTCGTTATCTGTTTGTCAATTTGACAATTGTCAGACAGATAGTAGCAAAGACACAAAGAGGGACGGTGTATGTCTCACCACTACAAATATACTTTTTGTCATATTATTTAACACTTACTCTGCTTTTACAGCACATGTATAGTATTTTTGGTAGCGTCTTGTATACCCTATACCTACTTACATACTTCTGATCTAAGCTCTATAGGCACTTGCCTTCTTCTCTTCCTTTTTCTTTTGCAACGTGCACAATATTTAAATAAATCTGACTGGTTGTATATAATGTTATATTTCTTCAATGTCAACAGTTTAGTATTTAAGTATACTATTTAATAAAATTCCAAAATTTGTGTTTTTATAATAACATATATACATTTTTTGACAATTATTTTCAACTAAAAGGAATGAGCTGTGCAGCTGTAGTGTAGTAACCAGCATTCGTTGCTACTTTTATTAACAAATAAATTAAACATTCTAAAATAAACAACGAAATTAACGATTTTAATTAAACCATTTTCGCGTATTTATTTTGGCCCCACTTTGTTAACTTAATAAATGGGTATGAGCGTCACTTCTATATCAAATACCTACACAAACAGTGTTTATTTCTGTTATACACGTGTTTGGTTAACTTTTATATTATGTTCTTAAAATGGTGCATTAATTTAAAATGTTATGTTATCATTACCTTCCCAATTTTGAGTTGATGGGATGTGTATAGCAATTATCTGTTTATTTGATTTATTGAGGTACGTTTTAACTTGAATGTGAAGCACCTATCACATGAATAGAAAGAATATCGCTTTATTCTAAGTTAAACAGAAAAAAATGTTAGAAAATTTCTATACAGGGTTATTCAGAACTTATCCATAATAAAATTTGGGGATGTTCAACATACATGTAGAAATGTGGTAGTGCAAAAAAAAATTTTTTTGGCGGGGTCTGAAAACTATTTAAAAATTTTCATTGCACGCCGCTGGATACTGGTCCACTGTAATGGAGTGACCTTGGGACTGACAATGCAAACTGGCTAGCACGAAAAAAACTTCGGAAGTTCTGAGAGTATACCGACACCCGGCGCAAAAAAGATTTGCAGCGTTTTTACTTTAAAATAAACTGAAAGATAGATAGATGTGACCAAACTGACGTGTCTTTAAAATGAATAAAATTTTGTTACACTAATTTTGAAGAATTGCGCTACTTGATTACTAGGTATTAGAAACATGAAATTTATAAAAAATTTGCACATACCTTGTTACAAAAGCTGTTCGAAATAATATTCCTGGACTTGTACACAATTTTGGGCACGCCTTATCCAATTTTGCCGCACTAAACCGATTGTTACTCCTGGTTGCTGATCTTCTAAACGCAAATTATTAAATAAATTGGGGATTTTCAGCATTTTGCTGCAACAACCACTCACAAAACCTAACTGTCGATGTGTAGGTGTGTCGATTGGGAAATCGTTCCGCAAACAAGCGCGAAGCTGCCAATGAATTTTGTCCAACTTCGCCATAAATAAGAATCATGTCCATTAACTCAGCATTACTGTACACATGAGCCATTTTGAAAATTTTACACTTTAACACTCCTGAGATAAATAAAATACCCGCGAGGGCGACACACATAGACTGACGACTCATAGACAATAGAAATATTATCCCCACTCCAACTGTATTCGCCAGGTACAGAAACTGTTGTTTACTGTTTTTTGAAGGAATGTGGTATATCAGATGTCGTTGAAGTACAGTTGCCCATCTACGTAGTCCTTTATAATGGTATAACTTTAAACATTGTTTACGGGAAACCCTAAGACTTTTATTATAAATTTTTTTGGTGATATCGATTTCTTATTTAAGGATGCACATATCCTCAAAGTTTTAGAGATAAGTTCTGAATAAGGCTGTATATAATAATGTAAATATTCTAACTTACCTAAATCTTTACAAAGGAAACGACTTTTAGTTAAATCTCCAATCAATAGAGATTTTGAACCCCTAAAGGTGCCCACAGATTAGCCTAAATGTGTATCATACATGTTTGTCCTACATATATGACGTACATGTATGACAATAGGGTTTAACCATATACCTACAGACTAGCTTGTCAAACAAGTTAGTTTGGAAGTGCACGATGAGTAGTGAAGACGATTACATTCTATTAGCAGCGGCGTACGCTACTGTAATTAAAAAGAATTCGTCTTTAAAAGCGATATCTATTTAAACTTTGAAATATAGAGCATCCTGTCTGTCTGTCAAACATGGCTAAAAAACATTGGAAATATTGCAGAAAAATGGCAATTTCTATACTAGACTAGATTTAACAAATGTATCATCATTTTGGGATACACTGTACATATTCTGTTTGATATATTATGTTGTTGTTTATAGGGAAGATCTACATAACTGGAGGATTCAATGGTCAAGAATGTATGCACTCGGCGGAAGTGTATGACCCGGAAATAAATCAATGGTCGCTGATAAGTCCCATGAGATCGAGGAGATCTGGTGTGTCATGTATTGCTTACCATGGACAAGTATACGTCATTGGCGGCTTTAATGGTATCTCCAGAATGTGCAGTGGAGAAAAATTCAATCCCATGACGAATACTTGGGCGCCAATTCCGGATATGTATAACCCAAGAAGTAACTTTGCAATTGAAGTAATAGACGACATGATTTTTGCTATTGGGGGATTCAACGGTAAATCAAATTTCATTGAACATTCTAAGATTTCAGTTTTGAAGAAAATTATTGCATTAATTTTGATTTCATTAATGATTACAAGTACAGCAGAAATTGCTACTTATCTTTATCATGCAATTTAATGCGTTTTCTTATTCCTATAAATATTTGTAGAAAAATTTCATATGATCACGATTGAGAAAGTACCAATACGAGTTAGATTCCTCACATGATTATAAAAAAATACCTACTAGATATCATGATCTACTTTGATATTCAAATATAAATCTGTTCTGGTACAAAAAATTATATTTCTCACAACATCATACACAGTATTATTATTTGTATAATTCATGATTACTTACCTACTATTTTTTATTCAGTTTGCTCTGTGGTAGTATTTATAACTAGTAATACACCACACACCTTGCTTGCATATTCAATATACAAAATGTGCATATGATTCTGAGAATATTTCCTGAGGTCATAACATCCCCATAAATACATATAGAACAAATTCATTACTGGTGTTTTTCTATCACTTTAAATTTTAAGCTGATAATTTCCAAGTATGTCCTGGAATATTTTCTTTGTAGGTAGTTTATTTATTTCCAGTTACCGATGACATGCTTCAACTCCTTTATGAGCTAAATTGGTTGACCTCATTTGTATCCCCTCTGACTGAATTGAACTAAAATGTATGTACGTTTTAACAACGATTGATTTTCATGATTAATTAAAGTGAATGTGTCGATTTATACCCACTAGTTCAACCTTCTTCCCACCGTCTTTACAAATTAATGTTAAATATTCAATGCAGCTCTTGCTTCGTGTTCTGACTGCCTGATCAGTACATCGGTGTATGATAAAAGTGTATTTTTTGAAAGTTTTGAAACAGTAAAAGTATCATAATGTTTGGTATGTATTTCTTATTTTGCAGGTGTAACAACTATATATCATGTAGAATGCTATGACGAGAAGACGAACGAATGGTATGAGGCCACTGATATGAACATATATCGGTCTGCACTTTCAGCTTGTGTTATTGATGGTTTACCAAACGTTCAGGATTACATCCACAAACATAGGTAATGCAATTAGGTAATTTAATTACATAGTTCAAATTACCATTATAAAAGAAGTCACCAATATAATATTCTAACGTTAAGTACATATATATCAAAAATCTGAAAGCGTATGAAAACTTAGAATGTAAATTTTTGAAGACTGAATAAAATAGCTATTTGTGCCATAAGTTATAAAAAGTGACAATTTTCCGCATCAGCCGTAGGTTTTGTGATCGAAGAGCTAGCCAAGATAAAAAAATACACTACGTGAAGAAAAAAGTCACTTTTTCTAACTTATTGCACACATGATTTTTTTTAATAGTGTTTTGAAAATAGCCCAAACAACTATATTTATCATATTTTTAATGAAAACTGCTAATTTCGAAAATGTGAATCAAGAATCCTGAGGAATGTTTATATAGAAACGAGTTTCGTTAATAGAGAGATTTTGAACCCCTTAATTTACTACGTGGTTATCGTTATTCTGCGCATGCGCAGTTTGAAATTAAATGCATGTTAACTTTATTAACGATAACGGCTTCCGCTATTTACGGAGAAATAACAAAGTTCCTTTATCGTTATGGTTATGTAATTCCACAGAAATAAACACTAGAAATTCTCATATATTTGTGGTTATGTATGCATTTTGGCAGTTTGGCAAGATCATTTCAATCACTTTATGTGAACAACTCGGTCAAAATGTAAATGTTTATTTATATTTTGTCATTGCATTTAAGTTTTGCTCTTTGCCTTTCGTTTAGAAGATATAAAGTAACCCTGGGTTCATACAGTCACTAAGCACAATTTCAAAATGTATAATAAAATAAGAGGAAACCAGAATTTGTTATGGAAAGCTTTGCCAGAAGTATTCACATTATGTAAATATTCAAAATGTAGTATTAATACTTAAACTAAGAAATAATCTTTTATATATACGCATACCAAACCTTTGTTTATATAATCCTAAGGTACTAAGGTATAAAATTCTTTGTGATTTGACTGATTTGTGGGTTAATAAACAAAACCCAAACTAAAACCTTTAGGTTAACACCACAGAAGCTGTAGTTAACACTAGTAACTGTCAAATAACGTCGCGCTTTAATTTTAAAGGTTCAAAATCTCTATTTCTCATTGCCGTTCTTCTCGTTATCGTTATTAATGTTAACCATAACACCTAGAAAAAATGAAGTTATTTTATATGGTCCAAAATCTCTCTATTAAGTTTTCGTTTCATTATTATTATTGTCAGTGATTTATGAAAAATATCCCAATCTTCTGCTTCAAACGATAATATGGAAGATGATATAGAAGAATCAGGAAAAATCGCGATTGAATCATTATTGCCCACAAAATCCAAAGTTTCCAAAATCTATATAATCTTAATATAGTATATAACAATATGCCAAATTAAAATTGACAAGAAACAAATTTTTACCGAAGAGGTCAGATAGCATTTGTTACCATAAAATTATAGACATATTGTTTTAAATAATACAGACTACTACTTGGAACAAGTTACAAATTCATTTAATGTTTTTATCTGGAATTTATTTAGATAATTTTAGATTATCTGTTATCTTAATCTAGATAATTTAATATATAATTATCTTTTATCTGTATCTAGAATTTTCTATCTATTATCTATAAGTATCTATCTATTTTCAGGTTTCATCTGTTATCTTATCTAGATGAAATTAGTATTATCTTTGCACAACACTACACATCACATAAAAACGTTTATGTTTCGAAAACTTATTCGTTTTCGTTATAAAACCTTTAAATATGACAGACGTACAGAGTAGAAAGGCAGTTTTTTTTATCTACTTCCATGGGCATATTAGATATTGGTCGATTTTCATTCCATTTCAACTTACCTCGTCTTTCAGAATTGATAACTAACAGCTATTAAAATTTATAGAAATATTGGACACACATTTGTCTCCATTTAATAAAATTGTCGCGGATTCTTTAATTTTTCTTTTAAATCGTGTTCTTTATCTAAAATTTCAACTGACTTTCACTGTACCGTATGGCCATTTACCTAAGCGTGTTCACAAACTTTTTACTTTTCAAATTTTCTTCTTTTAATATAATCTTTGTGTTCTCCGATCCGAAAATTTAAAGGTCTTGATGTTTCACGCACATAATGTTTATATAATATATATATAATATTATAATATAAGTTCTTTAAAGTTCGAATATAAACAATAATTCTTTCCATAGTCATTAAATTTGTTTCTTAGCAAGGAATTAAAATATATAGGATGTTGAAAAAACTAAGTCATATAATAATAAACTAGTTAAATGTCGATTATGAATAAAACACCCTACTGTGATGTATGGATATATTAAATAAAATATTTATTTGTAAACGACCACCAAGGAAATTATGTTGTTGGTTGTTGCAATAAATAATTTGCTGCTAACCAAACTGTACTTATATTTAGCTAAATTTCCAGAGCAGGATTTCCAGAATTTGTTAGACTTTGGGCAAAAGAAATATTACTTAGCTGGTGGCAGTAGCTGCTAGAAGCAATAAATTATTTTTACTGCAGTATATATCTATTACAATTAAGTATTATTTGTATGTACACAAAAGGCGTTGCCGTCCGTTGCGGTAAAGTATTAGATTTATCATTTTTACAGTTAACCAATATTTTATATAGTCTCAGACTCAAGACTTTCTACCTCAGAAAATCTCAGAGTTTCAGGCTAATCCTTGTGATTAGAATGAGGAGTAGACATACTACTATTATTATTATTATTATTATTATTATTTTGTTGAAATCCAGTCGACCAATTCTGACAGTAGCTACTCCCCACGTCCGTGGGGAATTGTGTGCTCTGAGTAGACGTAATGACCCCAGAATGATCACCTTATGCATTCTTTCGGCTAGAAGATCTGCCGAATTTCGGCATCCCGGTATGATCTTCGGTTCCGAAAGCAGCGTATCTCTTGCTACACCGGGGGTTCCTATTACCAGTACCACAAGCTTCACAGTATGTTCTCGGTGGAGTCTGCGGAGTTCGAACAGAAGATCTCGATATTTCATCCGTTTCTTCTCCTCTTTTAAGACAATGTTGGTCTCGGCAGAAGCTGAGAATTCGATGACAAACATTGTCTTGAGCTGGCAGTCCAGGAGGACTACATCAGGCTTATTGGCTCGAATCTGCTTGAGCATGGGAAATGAGTAGTTCCAATAAATTCGGCACTTCTCATTCCTCACACCAGACTCGATATCTCCCAGAGCATATGGCAGCAGTGGTGTTTCGTCTATCTCGTATGAGTGCCGTAGAAAGTAGTAAAGCACTCGTAAAGCAGCATTATGTCTATGGATATAGGCCGACATATGCCAGACAAATGGAGAGCAGATGCATAATTGTCGCCGACGTCCTATGGCAGACCCTGCAGTTGACATCAGGGACCTCCATACCTATGACACGACTTTGATAGACGAGAATGTTAAATACACCATCCTGGCAAGCTATTATGAATCCCTTGGTCTTTGACTTAAGCCCCTCTGACCTTAAAAAAGCAAAGGTCAGCCTTTCCTATATGTCATGGTCTTCAAGGTTCTTATAGAAGACACCGTGCAATGACATCCTTATGCAGCTGCAGAAGATTACGGGCTTCTGCAGCTTTAACTTGGGATTTCAACTGAAAGGGTCCCAACTTGGTGACAGAGTCTGGGTTTCGCCGTTCAGCGTCGAAGATGAGACCGAGTTCATCAGCTCCTCTTCGTGCTCCCTTAAATAAAAATGATATAGATATGGGGATATAAAGAATGTGGTGTCTTTGATTAATTTGTAAATTATTTACCATTTAGTAACTTTACTTTTATTGGTTTATATTAATATTTATTTTTTTTGAAGTAATTCATTCAATTCCTTTCAGGGATCGCTTGATGGAGGAAAAACGACAAAAAATGATTGCACTAGAAAACCAACGGACCATGGCAGGGATGCCTAACAATGCCAACCATCAAGATAATATTGCCGCTGCTGTTAATGCTAACATGCAGCAGCTTAATATTTTACAACAGCTTAATGCCAACCTAAATCCCGCATTACCTCCTGCTCCTGTTCCAAATCCAAACCCAGTGCCCATGGATGTAGATGAGAATGAGGAAGAAAATGGACAGTAAAACTATGTGGCAAATATAGAAAATATCTATCAGCTAAAGTTGTATTTCTTACGTTGAAGGAGTAATAAAAACGAAGTTAATGAATATTTGAATTGTGGTTCACAGGGATGTGATGGATACAGATGCTCGAAAAAAGAACAGCAAGTAACAATTATTTTATGGACGTGACAAAGTATTAAATTAAAGCAAAAAGACTTTACAATATCTATATCATTTTATGACTTTTTTAAATAGTTTCATCCTTATATTTATATTAAGCTATTGCTTAGCTTTATTTTATATTTACGATTTATCTTTTTATCAGTATATATAGTACGGATTAGTAAATATACCATTTTTTACATCAATTATGTATTTACTTTAATTTACACTGATAATACATCATACTTCAATTATAATAATTAAGTTATAGTAGGTATATGATACATTCGAAATGTACTAACTTTTTAAATTAGAACCTTTACAAATGCTTCAAAGTCATCCTGTTTTATATTATTCTGCTGTAATTGTGGCAATCAATGTATTTTATACGAGTTAAATATGAAACTTTCTCAAAATCCTTCATTTCTTCAAAGTTTTCTTTACAGCTTAGAAAAAATTGAAAATTATGTCTTTCTAGTGAAGACTTGGAAAGATTAGTTTTATTTTTAAATCCTCCTATGAGACCATATAAATTGGCAATATTCTGCTGCTTTGCTTGTAGCTTCAAATTTAATTCGTTAAGGTGAGACATCAGGTATGTTAAAAATTCAAGATCTGATAGAAATTTTGCATCTACAATTTGATTTTCCAATTCCGTCGTATAGGACTTCACTTCATTTTGAAGCAAAATGGGAATTTGCTTGCATAGAGTGAAGAAACGTTGTAAACAGTTTCCGAGGCTTAACTAACGAATATCGGTGTGAGGTAATAAGTCCATGGGGACTTGTTAAGGCAATCGTGCTTTGACTCACAGAAAGTTTCGTGATTTTTTGGCCGAAGTAGATGTTACATATGGATGTAGCATCTGCTTCTGCCAAAAAATCACGAAACTTTCTGTAAGTCAAAGCACGATTGCCTCCTCTTATAATACTAGTTATTTTAACAACCACTTTCATGGCACTTATTTGACTTAAGGACTTTCCTGCAGTGTATCACAGAACAGATGATATTGCAGAACAGTTTTAAGAGTCCTGTAAATCCAATATCAGTTCCTACCATAGCTCTGGATCCATCAGTGATAATACAGGAACATTTATCGAATCCCCATAGTCTAATATCAGCTTATTTACAGCTTCAAAAATATCCGTACCCTTCGTTGTACCTTTGAGAGGAATAAGATCAAGCATCTCCTCTGCTACACTGAAGTCCTCCTGAATAGTTCGAACAAAAATTATAAGTTGGCTAATGTCGGATCGGTCAGTGCCAGAAAAAAATGTTTACATTTTTCAATCGTGTCGTGCAATTTTTTGAATACATATTGATTAATGTGGTCTACGCGTCTTGCAATTGTTTGATGTAAGACTGAGACTGTTTTGAATTTTTCGGCTAATTTTTGTTTCATTGAATTGTTTTGCCATTTTGATTGCACAATTCTTAATAAGCACTTCATCACTAAAAGGTTTTTTCGCTTTGACAATTTCCAGCGCTACTTCGTAAGAAGCAGAAAGCCAAAAGCAGAGGTACCCCTCTTCACTAAAGTAAACCTAACATCTGCATGTGACAAAATAAAGGAAAGAAAGGTCCCAGGGCCAGACAACCTGCCCCCTGAAATTGTAAAGGCTGTAGTCAAGGGACACCCGTACAAAGTACTGGAGGTACTAAATCGTTTCCTCGTGAAAGGAACATTCCCCCAGGAGTGGAAAGTTGCAAAGTTAGTGTTCATCGAAAAATTTAAACCAGGAGAGAACAATAAATCATATAGGCCCATCTGCCTACTGAATGTTCTGGGAAAACTACTGGAGGGACTTTTACTAGAAAGACTAAAAGCGGAAATTGAGCGGACGGGCGATTTCGCTGAGGAACAGTATGGCTTTAGGCAAAAAAGATCAACGACCAATGCGCTACAAAGAATGCAGGAAATTGCTGACAAAGCAAATGAACGAGCAGGCAGGAAAAGATGTCTACTCATAACAGTGGATATCCGAAATGCATTCAACTCAGTTACCCGGAATGGTATATTACAAGAACTTAAAAGGAGACAAATAGCTCCCTACCTGTATAACATAATAGCGAGTTATCTGGAAGAAAGATGGTTATACGTTGGAAACAATGGAAAAATGATGATGACATGTGGGGTGCCTCAGGGGTCAGTCCTCGGACCAACGTTGTGGAATATTTACTACGATGGTGTTCTCAGAATCCCAGTACCACGTACTGTAACCCTTATCGGATACGCAGATGACCTAGCAATTGTTGTGGCGGAAAAGACGGGAGAAAACTACAGGATACAACGAATGAAGTCATGGTTGATGTTATAGAATGGTTGAGGACAAAACGGCTAAGTCTGGTTTTTAAGTATATTTTTATATTTTTTAAGCATATAGGCCCCAAAGAGTAGCGGCAGTATGCGACCCGCGGGACTCATGTTGGACAGCCCTGTCGTAGTTAACTAGCCACTGAAATTGCGATTCCAGTGATACCACGATATTATATTGACGTTGATATATTTCGAGATAACCGAAAAGTAAAAAAGTAAATTAAAAGTAATTTAAAGTAAAAAGAAATGTTATTGTTGAAAACGCAAACAATTGAAGATTCCGTTAACTTATGACAGTTTTGCATTATTTCACCGGTGAGAAGACATCCACATCCACATCCACATATTTCCTATAATCGATAAAGTCGTGGTTACAAAATAAATTTTTTAAATTACGAAAATATCACTCAACCATCCACTATATGTTTCAGGGTGGTTATAAATGATAAAATTAAGTAACTGGATAGTTTCACATCGCTTGTCATGAATCAAACGGTAAGGTAAGATGTGTTTTAAAAATGGTGTGCCTACGAAATACAATTTTCATTTTTTAAATTGAACATCCAGTATATTTTTGCATATTTGGATAGAGCTCCTCTTTACAAATATGGCGATACAGGGTTTAATAAGCCCATCTGTAATGGTAGGGGGTACACAGCCAAAAGAAGTTACCATTGGATGTTAAATCGTTATTTGGAAAATAAATAAAATGTCATGGTGACGGCGACAGTCAAAGTCTAAAGCGTTTTCTGGCGTTGCAGCGATTTTAACCGTGTAGAAATGTATAGAAAACCACGTATTCTCGCGTTGAATTAGTGACGTCATAATTGCAGCTGGTTCAAACAGTTTTTACATATTTACAAACAGTCCATATTTGAACTGGCGCATGCTTTTTAAAATGTACAGTAAACTGAATTCTGTTTTGTGATTTTTAACTCTCATATATTTTGTGATTTTAACTTTTTAACGATTCTAACTTAAATTACCACTGTTGGGTGCTACTTTTAATTTTTTTAAGAAAATGAGTGGTGTAAATAAAGAGATGGTACCCATCTCTTTATTTACACCAAGTGGAAGTTTATTAATCCAAGTGGAAGATTTGCAACGGACGAACACGGCTCAATAAAGTTTATTCTCGCACTTGCAAAAATTTGTGACGTTGGGGTTGAACCGGTCTTAAACACATTTTGAATACGCTGCAAAATTTTGAAGTTGCCAGAAAACACCTTTGGTTTCCAAATGTCACTTTAAGACAAATTTTTTATTCTTTGTCGATTAGTTAATAACAGTAAAATGGTACGTTTATCTGAAACCCAGAAGATTGAACTTCTTATGATGTATGGCTATGGGGATCGCCAAGGACACAACAGGAGGTAGGCACTCCGTTCAATGAAAAATATCCGTATCAGCCCATAACTCAATGTGCTGTTTCAAGAATAGTAAATACATTTTTGACACATGGATCGGTAAAGATCTTCCAAAGTCAAAACGCTCAAGTATTCCTGAAGACACTAAGTTAAACATTTTACTTGGAGTAGAAGGAAATCTTTAATATATACTAATAACTGACCTGTTTCAAAGTTTTTTTCTGAATCTCAACTAGAAAAAAATATGAACTTTGTTCCATTATTTTGAGACACACTGTATAATGTAAGAGGAAATCGTATCACCTTGGAATGTATCCAGCGAAATTATTTGAGTCTGTATAAAAAATAATTACGAGTTTTTCAATTTATAATTTAGTTTTCCTATTTGTTCTTTATCATATATTTGTATTTAGAATGTTTACTTTAGTAGTAAAGTTGCTTAGTATTCGATGAAGAAAATTTTATAATATTCATACAAAACTTATTTAGAAATAAAATGTAATATTAGGTATAATAAATTAATATTGAAATATAATCTTTAATTTGTTTAACCAATTCCATTTTCTAATCGAACTGTGTTAGAAAAAATCACAGTAATGGACGGCTACTAACATTTGCTATTTTTCCTATTTTATAGGTACAGTTAGAAAAAATGAATGAATGGAATTATTAATAAACGTTATTTGAAATGTATTATTAGAAATGTTAGTAACCTGTCACTACTGTAGTTTTTGAGAAATTTGAAAAATAAAGAATTTCATTACAAAATGGAATTTATAATACTAAATGTATTCTATTACCTAACAGTTTCTCGAATGTAAGATTATGTCGGTGTAAATGTACCTTACCATCATACCTATTTCATTATCATTATCATACAATATTTACTATTCATAGCTAAAGCAAAATATCCTGATATGGTACTTTTATTATACAGATATTATATTATAAGTAGGTATGTAAGTATCTAAAAAGTAAATCACATTCATATGTAAAAATCCAGATTATGACAGAAAATTATGGTATAACCAAATTTACCCTCATTTTGGAATGGAAATTATTTGTTTTAATGTAAAAGACGAAAGATGTATTCGGTTTGAGGTAAAACCAGAGTACCTACTTTTATAGAGTAAACTCCAAAAGGCCGCAAATCGAAAATGCTGTTCTTCGAAAATATATATCATCGGTAAAATGATGTATAACATAGATATTATAACATGGTGCAATACAACAAGTTTAACAATACTCATAACCATATTTTGGATCTTATTTTTTCTAACTTTAACTGCATCATAGATAGATCTGAATGTCCATTACTTGTTGAAGATAATCACCACCCATCACTTCTGATTAATTTTGACAAAACCTCTAATCTGTCTCAACCATATAATCATTTTCCTATGAACTTTTCCAGTACCGCTTATAATTTTAAAAAGGCAAATTTTCCTCTTTTGTACAATCTTCTTCTTAACACGAATTGGTGATTTCTTTTAAGTGTTGATAACGTTGAGGATATATTTTCATTATTTTATGACAAGTTATATGGTCTTCTTGATGTAGCTGTACCAAAATTCACGTCTTCACACCATATTCGCCGCTACCATTATCCTCCTTGGTTTACTGGTGAAGTCATTGGCGCCATCCGAGCAAAATCAGCTGCATATGCCAAGTATAAAAAACATA
Organism: Pogonocherus hispidulus; assembly: GCA_963924545.1. NCBI lineage: Eukaryota > Metazoa > Arthropoda > Insecta > Coleoptera > Cerambycidae > Pogonocherus > Pogonocherus hispidulus. The sequence goes on from OZ004696.1 coordinate 21,963,219, forward strand.
AATCTGTTGACCTTTTCAATGCATTCAAATTTCATCGTTCCAAATCCAAACGTCTTATTAGTGAGGCTTATAAAACATTTATTAACGATTCGGAGCGAGCATTATCTGGTAATCCTAAAAAGTTTTGGAACTTTATTCAAAGAAAGAAGGGGTCCTCACGAATACCTTCTATAATGTACTATAACGACAGTGAATTTTCTAAACCTGCAGATATTGTTAATGCGTTTGGTAATTACTTTAACAACGTCTTCATTCAATCGCAACCAGTTGATTCAACTCAGTTTTCATCGCACAATAATCTAGGATTACATTTTGATTTACAGGATATTTCATATAAAGATGTTTTACAAAATCTTAAACAATCCAAGGATACATTTACAATGGGCGTAGATGGTATTCCCAGTTTTGTTCTTAGAGACTGTGCGTATGCTTTTGCCGAGCCATTGCATATTTTATTCAATTGCATCCTACGTAATTCTACCTTCCCTTCTTCTTGGAAAAAAACATTCATCTGCCCTATACCGAAAAAGGGAAATCAGAATGACGTTTAAATTATAGAGGTATTTCTTTGCTCTGTAATTTCTCTAAAATCTTTGAAACCATAATGTATAGTAAGCTTGATTGTTCTACCAGACAGCTTATATCGTCACGACAACACGGTTTCATGCAGAAGAAGTCGACAATATCTAATTTGGCGGTTTTCTCTCAGTACGTTTCTGAGGTGTTGGATAATAGAGGGCAGGTTGATGTTGTCTATACGGACTTCCAAAAAGCATTTGATCAGATTGACCATAACATACTCCTTTTGAAATTAGAAAGTTTTGGATTTTCAGAGGCTTTGATTAGGTTGTTCACTTCTTACTTAAACGATAGACAATTCATGGTAAGATACCAAAATTTTACCTCAAAATCGTTTTCTGTAACATCTGGAGTTCCACAAGGTTCCAATCTAGGTCCCATATTATTTTTATTTTTTATTAATGACCTTCCTAAAGTCATCACTTGTGAACAATTGTTATTTGCTGATGATTTCAAACTTTACTCTAAAATCAGCTCTTCTATCGATTCAATGCATCTTCAAGAATGCATGAATCGAATGTCTTCATGGTGTGAACTAAATCGGCTGAAACTCAATATATCTAAATGTAACGTAATGACTTATACTCATAAGACCAGCTTTCCCATCTACAATTACTCCATTGGTAATAATCTCATTAGCAGAGTTGATGTATTCAAAGATTTAGGTATTTATTTTGACAGTAAGCTCACTTCTATTAATCATATAAATCATATTGTTTCCAGTGCCTTTAAATCATATGGCTTCATTTATCGCAACTGTCGGGACTTTTCCAATGCAAGCACTTTCAAAACCCTCTTTTGTGCTCTAGTGAGGTCTAAATTGGAATACGGGTCGATTATATGGTATCCAATATATGATGTTCATTGCCGACATTTAGAATCGGTCCAAAGAAAATTTCTAAAATTTTTGTCTTTTTTGCAAGATGGATATTATCCGCCTAGAGGTTTGGATCATAATAATCTACTTAATAGATTTAACTTCGTTGCTTTAGAAACTAGACGTAATATAATGTTGGTTCGATTTCTGTATAACATCTTGAATGACAAAGTTGATTGCCCCGATCTTTTGGGTAAAATAAAATTTTTTGATACCTCGCGAAAATGCTAGACAGCAATTTTTATTTTATTGTGTTGCTCCTCGAACGAATATTTTAATAAAGTCTCCAATATCTTTGATGTGTGAACTTTACAATAAAATCGCTTCTAACTGCGATATTCATTATGATAATTTAAGAAGTGTATGTAACTGTGTTAGTCGTTTAACTTAAGTATTATTGGTGGCATTGTTTGTAGTTGTAGTTTGTAGTAGTTGTTAATTATTTTTTGTTTGTTTTATCTCGTTGATTTTGTTTTATATACCTATATATTAGCACATATATTACACATTATATTAGCATATTCTTATTCCTGTAATTGGGTTTTTCCTGTTGGAATAATAAATATTATTATTATTATTATTATTATTATTATTATATTCATAAAAATAATGAATAATCTTACAGCTTACAAAAATATACTTTTAAACGTAATTGACAGATAGTAAGTTTGAATTTATTATGAATGAATTAAACGAGAGAGAAGCAAAAAGCTTTCTGTCTTCCAAAGTGCTTTTTATTCTTCATGATGTATACTTCGGATCTCTGCTCCTGCTCCTGATCCTGCTTTATCTATTCATACTTACCCCTGTCTCAATCACGGATTTACTAAAATTGTCATAATTTATGTAAAAGTGTTGTGGAAGGCGTTAGTTTTTCCCTACCTGAACGCCGGCGCACTGCAAAGAAACACGCCCTCTCGGTACCCCTATAATGAGAGCGGTTCTCAACTTTTATTAATCAGAAAGTTCTGTCACTGTCGCTGTTATCCGCCGAGTTCTTGCAAAAGACCGTCCGCACGCCACGGAAACCGGATCCGGAAACAACAGGTAGGCTATTCATTTATTTTTTTTTATGAACGACGACTTTCGCCGTCTTAACTATTTACCGCTGGCCGAACAGGTGGTTGCATCGTGACATTTCGCATTCTTCCCTTTGTGTCAATTTGCATAGTGACTGATATACCTAAATGCACTATTGTATCTGCAACGTGTGTTACGTTCCGTTAATAATATATTATATCTATACATTATTTATTTTGTTTGTCGAAATAGCTTATTAGTAAATAAATATTCGATTTTGAATCGAAAAATAAATAAAGCACGGGTTGAGAAAATTTAGATCGTCCATAGTATTGCCAAAATTGCAAAATTTATAAGTTAATTTGATAAAGCAAGTTTATATATTGTACCTATTTTCATTTTTCTATTAAGTATATTTTTACTTTAAGAAAGTTATATAATAAAAAAAACTATGTAGACTGTATAAGCAGACTATTATTATATCATGTCATATATAAATGATTGATACCTTTAGATGAAATATTGTAGCATTAAACTATTGTAGGTATACCTATTTTCGCTAATATTTAGAGTAACTTGGAGTTAACACCTAAATGTTACATTATAATATACCTAATGGCTATAGACTATTTTTTAATCAGTCTTACATACTCAATTAACAACGCGTAATTTATGTATATTTGTATACAAGGAACGTGTGAAAAATTCTGTGCACCATTCTAAATACATATTTCTGTTATTTTATTAAACTTTTTGGCAGCATTGATTAAGTTTTCTTCTGTCTACTTTTTGACAGTAGGTACGTATATATCTGTCCTCATAGGTTATTTAGTATTTAGGGGTATTCTGTTTTTGTCAGTGACGTCTGATGCAGCAATAACGCCATCTACGTTTTTGATCGAACACTGTTATTTCTTGGGTTTAAATAAAACTTATTAGAAATAAATTTAAATATGGGTTGATAGTTATATTTCTCCAATAGTAGCAAAGAAATATGGTGCTTGAAGTTAATCGTATTCGTAAAAGCACGTTCGCTTCAAATATGTAAAATTATAAAAGGCTTTCTATTTAGAAAGTTGATGACTTCACACCGTAAAGAAATTGTCACTTGTATTCTCCTTAGTGATTGAATTATTTCCGGAAATTTATCTGAGGGCACGAATATTTTCAAAACTGTCCCGAGTGGCAGACGAGGGATAATTTTCTTAAAATATTCGTAACCGAGGAAAAATTTCATGTATTAATTCAATCACAAGGGGCGTTCGGTAGGAAAATTTCGAACCTATTAAAATTTTGGAAATATTGAACATTTTTAGCAAGAATGAAAAGATTTTAAACTGAAAAATAAAAATAACTAATTTATTAGATAATTAATTTAAAACTTTCTGTTTTCACTCCTATTTATTCCCCACTAAAACAAAAAGAATTCTTGCTATAATTTCAAAACTAGTTACCTACTGAAATTTGTTACTGTTCAGTAAACATTCAATAAAATTTGGAATACAACAAATTTATTTTTATAAGCAATGTAGTAACTCTATCTTTGAATCTAGCAGCTGCTGCGGTGGTACTTAAGTCCTTGAAATTTTATATAAATGCTAACTAATGTTAATGTTAAAAAAACAAGTACACAACTTTTCATGCTTTTAGCCAGCCCGTACTTCTTTTAATCATTAGAAATTTACAGAATAATATAGATAGTTTTCCATTCACCATGTTACGTTTTAGCAACTTTAATTAATGACATCAAATAGAGCATGCAATATGTGTTTTAAATATATTACCAGAAATAATTTGTTCCAAATTGAGAATTGTAGACTACTATTTGTTATGTATGTCCTTATTAGACTAAATTAACAGATTTTTCAAATTCAAACGTTTATATCAAACACTTGTTACATAAAATCCTAAAATTGAATTCTAGCAGAAGTAACAAACTGCTAGGAATAATTTAAATATAATTAGTATAATATTGTATTTATTTTGAGCCAGAAAAAATGTACGCTCAAGTAATCTTTTAATTCTAATATATAAACATTGGTATTGAAGAAGAAAGGGTCGTCCTCAACCTCTACTTAAATCTATAGCATGGGAAATAGGTTACATGATACATTAATTTTTTATGTTTAAAATATGTCTCAAATGGGTTTCCTAATTGGTTTAAAATAACTTAGGTATATGAATATGATAGCAGAGATACAATATTTTTATGTACTAAAATTTATATTTCCGGTAAAATACTTCACTATTAATTTTTAATAAATTAAATGAAGTCATTAGATTTATAAATATGTCGTGGTGCAATTTTAATAATATAATAATGTAATATGGTGGCAGTGTTATTTATAATCCCAATTATTGTCAATTTTACTGAAACCAGTCATGCAATTAATAATTATTTACATTGAATACTTTGATTCCATTTGCAAAAAAAAATGTTTGTATATCTGTCAGTTGTGTGTCAGAGAATAAAAGGCACTGCGGTATTTGCTCATTATGCATTGCCCGCAAAATATGTGCATATAATTTTCAAAATATATGCAAAACGCATTGTAAAATTATAATTTATGAATGCTCTATTGGCAATTAAATTTGAAAATTGTTATTCGTAGACTGGACCTAGTTTAGTTGCTCACTTTAAAGTTTTTGCAAAATATTACAGCTTTGTGTTGTTTTTAGTTTAGTACTTTAAATAGTTGAAAACTAATAAGAAAAGATAGTAAGAAAATGTAAATCAATATAACAATGTATATAAGTAACTATTACACCGGTATAATCACATACTTTGAAATAATGTGAAGAGAAATGTGATTTGGAAGGAATTTAGCTATTTTAATAAATGTAACACTGACTTAATTTCTATCAATGGAATACTGATGTGTAACCAGCGCCTTCGCCATTATATCGAATTATATCAAGATAAACGTCTCATTTTATTACTATTGATGTATTCTAGTATTTAATTCAAATGTGATGGCTCTACCGAAGGTATAATATACTAATTTCTCCTACTCTAATTCACTTAACCTATAACCTGATCTGACCTATCCTAACATCACAACATTCAGTATTCTCTTACTATAAGTGGTTATTTACGTTTAACTGTTTACTACATGAGTTAATTCAATGTTGTCTGAAAGATTAATATACATTCTTGAATAACTGTTCCCTACGTACCAGTCCAACTTCCATAATCTGAATTTATTATGAGAATCTATTATTTTTTGCCCTGCCAGCCTTGGCATTTTGTGATGTGTAGAGTTTGAAGGAGGTATAAATATTAAAATTTCCAGTTTTTAAATTTAAATGAATAGCGTTTCGAACCACGATAGAATGTCTACCAAAATGCTTTTATGTTTTAATCTTATAGAGTTGTTGTTCTTGCATAACCATGACTATAAAGTAATACATTAATTTTTTTAAAATGTTTTGTTAGAAAATATATACACGCCAATGATCTTTAAAAGCTTTTCATCCTCGACAATTTTTATAAACAATATTTCGGTTTTCCTAAATATTATATTATTTATTTTTAATTTAACAGTTTATAAGTTATTATTTGAGTATGCTAAATTATTATAAATTTATACACTTTTAATTATAATCTAATGAATTATTATTGTTCTCTCTATTATTAAAGTTGTAGATAGGACCTATACAGGGTGGGCCATTAGTGCGTATGCGGACCATACCACCTATACCATTAAAGTTATAATTAAGCTAAGTTAGATGCCAGTGGCATGCATATTTTAAAATTATTTTGACACATACAAGGTATTTAATATTAAAATGCCAAACCGAACATACATTTTTTTAAATGGAACACCCTATATATTTTTAGATTTTTGAATTAAGCGTACTTTTCTGAACAATTTCATATAGCACTTAATATATCTAAATTTCCATGAAAAGGTCCTTACTTCGCATTATTGCATCTCTCCATTTAAATGAGATGTAACTTCCATTTTCGCATAAGATAAATTAAGAATATGTCTTTATTCAAGAAAATATAACGATTTAACAAAAAGTTACATTTGCTATACAGGGCGATACATTTCGCATATCGTAATTTTACTTCAAAATTTTAAATGGAACACCCTGTATATTATTATGTCGCTTTAAAGAACTCCTTTTGTGCTTTCTAATGATACTATACTTGGTGGGCTTAAATAAAATTTATTTTTATAACTGTAACGGTATAGGTGGTGTGGTCCGCATACGCATAATGGCCCATCCTGTATAGGCACGCAAAGTAAAACTTTTTGAGATGGTTTGGTTATTTTAAATTGAAAGTTGTTTCTATAAGAAACACCATATTAGGTAGGGGTTAACCGTAGTTGTTTCTAATTGTTTTGAAAAAAACATTGATCTCATTTAGATGTTCCAAGAAATATATAGAAAACACTCTATATACTAGTATTTCGGCTTGTTAGACCTTTTTCAATAGAGTAAACGTCTATTACTAAATATTTCCAAGTGCGTTTTCGTTATTTATTTGTTTACGAGCCTACCTCTGGCCATCTGGTGAAGCCCGAGTTTTTAATACCGTTTCTAAGAAGGGCGAGAGTGTAAAGTCTATCTGATCATTGGTAGTACACGGATTTACAATTAAAGATTTTTTAATTTCTAATTGCTCTAACAGATCTAAGCGCTTTCCTTTCTTTTCCCGATGCAGTACCTTTACATTTTTCTGATCTATAAAATGATTGTTTTCTATACAATGCGTCGCTAATCCTGAATTTTTTGCGTTATTTAATATGGATTTTTTATGTTCTTTTACTCTCGTTTCGATACTTCTGCCAGTTTGACCCACATACACGGCATTACAATCCGCGCAGTTAATTTGGTATACACCCGATTGTTTTAATTTATTAACCCTTTCTTTATTGTTTATCAAAATTCTCCCAATAGTACGCTTGTTGACGCTAATCGTTTTACACCCGTTTCGTTCTATTCTGCGAGCTATTTTTTCGCTATAACCAGGGACGTGATTAATATAACTATAGGTGCCTTCTTTTTCCCGAATATTGTAAAACTCCCGACGAATTAATTTCCTCCTTTTGTTTTTTAGCATGCTATCTATTAGTTTTTCTTTATATCCGTTGTTTCTTGCAATTTGTTTGATTGTACTTAATTCTTTTTCAAAATCTGCTTTTTCCAGCGGAAACATTAACATATTCGGGAAAAAGAAGGCACCTATAGTTATATTAATCACGTCCCAGGTTATAGCGAAAAAATAGCTCGCAGAATAGAACGAAACGGGTGTAAAACGATTAGCGTCAACAAGCGTACTATTGGGAGAATTTTGATAAACAATAAAGAAAGGGTTAATAAATTAAAACAATCGGGTGTATACCAAATTAACTGCGCGGATTGTAATGCCGTGTATGTGGGTCAAACTGGCAGAAGTATCGAAACGAGAGTAAAAGAACATAAAAAATCCATATTAAATAACGCAAAAAATTCAGGATTAGCGACGCATTGTATAGAAAACAATCATTTTATAGATAAGAAAAATGTAAAGGTACTGCATCGGGAAAAGAAAGGAAAGCGCTTAGATCTGTTAGAGCAATTAGAAATTAAAAAATCTTTAATTGTAAATCCGTGTACTACCAATGATCAGATAGACTTTACATTCTCGCCCTTCTTAGAAACGGTATTAAAAACTCGGGCTTCACCAGATGGCCAGAGGTAGGCTCGTAAACAAATAAATAACGAAAACGCACTTGGAAATATTTAGTAATAGACGTTTACTCTATTGAAAAAGGCCTAACAAGCCGAAATACTAGTATATAGAGTGTTTTCTATATATTTCTTGGAACATCTAAATGAGATCAATGTTTTTTTCAAAACAATTATTTTCACGATGTTTCATAAAGAACCATCCGCTTCGAGTATCCACTTTATTAGTAGTTGTTTCTATAAGGAACAACTACGGTTAACCCCTACCTAATATGGTGTTCTACTGACGACACTACGCTTTACCTTCCAAATTTTTTAAAAATGTTATCATTGCCTTGCCTTTATCCTGCCGTAATGTTTGTTTGCAAAACTTTTGTCATTATAACATACATTCTTTGGTCTGTTGCTAAATTAACTAAGTTCTTCAAGTCATGCGGATGTCTCTTTATAAAATTCCATTTAGATATTATGTTGGTATACTTATATGAATTTACTGTACACAATTTTTTCCTTTGCAACATAATTCGGAATTCCTGATGGTGTGGATTCTTATTCTGTATGAAACAGGATTTATAAAGTGAACGTATTTCTTTTTTTTCGCGTATGTACTGAACAGCAAATGAAGCGAAACACTTATTTTTAGGGTGAAATTTAATTGGCTATATTTTTTGAGCTTCTTAATCAAAAGAGGTTATTTTTTGTTCCATAGATTTAACTGTTCGTTTTGGAAGTCTTCCGTTTTTTAATTTGAAACAATTGAAAAGATAATGCGGGGTTATGTATTTTGGTCGAATTTTAAATATGTTTATGGATTTTGCAAAAATTATGAAAATATTATTACACTGTTACTTGATAACATAAAATAAAATGGAAAATAAAATAAAATAAATAAAAAAAAAAATAAAAATAACACGCGGTATATTCTTTACGTCTTTCTTTATACAGGAATAAAGCCAAAAAGTTAACTAAGGCAAACTAGGGCAAGTTAGCAAAGGTTTGCGTACCTAGGATTATGCCTAGGTAACGAGAGAAATTAAGAACTTTACTGAACTATAATGTTTGATAAATTCGTTAATAATTTATCTCTTAGTTAACTTTTTGGCTTAATTCCTATATAAAATAACTTATTAACAGTTAAATAAGCTAATAAATAATATTAGAAATATACTATAAAAACTACCAGAGTAATAGGACTCAAAACGCAATTAGTATAGATTATAGATTAGATATAGATTAGATATATAAGAAATTAGAGGAATTTTATTAAAAAACATCAAAGTTATCTACAAACTGACAATTTTGACATTGAAATTATTTTAATCTTAAAACCAGTTTAATTGACATATATTTCTCGTAATTTTTAACAGTTCTGAGAATGTATACATGTATATATGTATATGAGTGAATAACAAGTATAGAGCACTCTGTTTAGTTTTCAAACTGTTGAATTTACACCAGTTGCACATCTCTTGGGAATATATAAATGGATTAACATAATTGCCATTTCATAAATTAATGTAAATGCTGGAGCATATAGTGTCCAATTAAACTTATTAGATTATAGCATAATTATAATATATATTATTCCCAAATCGTAATTGCATGCATGCACTTTGCTTATGCAACGAAAAACATGCAACGAAAATATTATTTTTTCTGTGTTCCTAAGGAAAAAGTATTTTTGAATAATAAAAAAGATAAAACATACCACAGAAGTAGACACTTTCTTTCTGAAAGGTTTGCACTGGTGTGGAAGGCGAACTTTGTGTGTCTGAGTTTTCTCAGATGTACCCCCTATACTATCCACGCTATCCCCCCTAATTATCACTACATATCGGAGCAAGACAGTCCAGTATACGCTTTCTACTGCCCGGTGTGGGATCATAATGAACACACTCAAAAATAATTAGGACAGGAACTTAATAAGGAAAACTTTGTAGTGATAATCCTGAAATATGAAAGGGAGTGGGACTGAGAGGGCAGTAACTCGTCATTCCTACCGATTAAGAGTAGAAAATAAATTACAAAAAAATAATGCCTGGTCCAATTTAATATATATTTTTTTTATATTTAATGGCAAACTGTTATATCGGTACCATAAATTAATTTTTGAGATATCTCGTTGTAAATGATGACAATCCACAACAGATTGTTGTGTATTGTTATCAATCATCATCACCGATCAGCAATCGATGTTGGTCGGTGCATGTTGTACGCAAAGTAGTTGTTTGCGACTTATCTAAAAATAATAAGGTGATTTCTTGGCATACCTACACTGGTATTCATAGTCGTTCGCCAGCGACTCGCTAAGCGACGGTACGCCGAAATTTTGAATATCTGTTTCACAGTGGAGCGCCCGCCGTATGCGTACCACTGTGGAACATTCTTTCGCCGGCGGGCGGTTTCCGTGATACTTAATTTTGCCTTTCATAGTCGATCTCCCGCCAAAGAACACATGCGTAGTACTACGATTTCCTATATATTCCTAGTTGGCTATGGGAGAACCGCTGATGGTTGTCCGGGCGGCCAGCAGGCTCGCCAGCGACTCTTCATCGCTTGACTTATGAAACACACATTTCGGCGATTCGCCAACCCTCCATAAAAAACCGGCGGGAGGTTTTCCCGGCGCCGCGCTCGGCGATCGACTATGAATACCAGTGCTAAGTTACTCAGACTTTGCAGTTACCCAGACTAAGTAATTATTTTAGTAGGTAATAAAAACTTGATTCAAAATATATCTTTATCATTACAGTTTCTTTCTGTCAGTCAATTACTATTTTAGTCTATATTTAAAAATAAATGATAAAACATAAATCCATTCTGCAGGTCAAACTTTCTGGTATTGACTTACCCAAAGGTAATTCAACTTGTATATACAACTGAAAAGTATGTAGTCAATGTGCCATCTGTTTTACTATAAAAAGGCTTATATGCAGTCATAGTACCAGGGGAGAAACAGTACAAATACTTTATTACTTTAAAACGGAATCATGTTTTCCATTTGGAATTATTTTGTGTGGGTGTCTCCTCATTATGCTTTCTATAGAAAATTACAATAAGTTGGATCTTTGGACTACAGTTTAAAGAATCGTGTAAGCTTATTTCTATAAACAAACAATTTTATCATTGTTCATATATATTTTCCAAAATTTTTTGTGCGAAGAACGGTGCTTCAAAATTGCATTTAGTACATTAACATTACAAATATCCAAATGGTTAGGATTTAAGTCACAACATGAAATAAATAGGCTTTACAAAACTTTGTAAATAACTTTACAAAATCCACATTATGCTTAATTCTAGAAAAACTTCCTGACGTGCCGGATCTCATGTTTATGGTTATTTGAATTAATAACGATATTATATTCTGTTATTTAATTGGTTATTGGTTCATACTAAGGATTATTAATGAAAGATGCGCCATTTTAAAGAAACATTGCTACTCTACTGTATCGCAGTCATTAACCTCAATGCAACCACTTCAAGTCGCAAGAGTTATGGCTTTGTGAAATAGAGAAGATAATTAATTTGATTTGATTACCATTTAAATGACACCCTATAGTTTTTCTAAACTAAAAGAAAACATAGGACTAGAGGAAAAAATAGAATAATATAAATACCTGCTTTAACTCCTGGTGTTTTTGATGAAGAACAGGCGGAATTACTTTGATATTCATATGCTCCCGTTAGTATGAACTTATTAACTTGTTATTGATATGTCTAGAACATATAGATAGATTTGGATTCCACCAAACCTACTGGAAAAAACTTAAGTGCTGTGAATTTATGTCACCTGCATAAATTTCCAACGAAATGCAAACATTGAAAAGGACAGTTTTATAGAAAACTACAAGCTTTAAATTTTAAATATAGCACTACATACTTGACTACTAATAAAACATAATTATAACAACCGACAAAATAGCAAGATTAGCAAGAGATATAAAAGTGTCTACATGATCATTAATGGAATAATATTTAGGTTAATTTAGTATTTAACTTTGAAAATATACCTACAAAGTAATACAAATATATGGAGTTCTTTATCAGCAACTGATATAAAAATAAAAATATTTCTTCATCGTATATTCAGAAACAAACGTCTTTTACATTCTATTTGATCAAGAATGCTTTTAATTTAGCGCTTTATATCTAACTTCAACTTATACCTTCTTCTGTACGACTAACAATGAAGTTCATATTTGATTTTACTCCATTTTAATTGTTTCATTATTTATGAGTTACATTTTGCACTCCTCTTGAAGATAGGAAAATAAACTCCCATTTTAAGAAATTTAACAAATATTTCTGCATTTATTACGCAATACTATAGGCTTTCAAGTTATCAACGATAATGAACCTTCCGTTAAATACTAATAAATTTTAAACTATTTCATACATTTCTTACTTATAGAAAGTAAATGTAAAGTTATTCTTATCACGAATGTTGGCATATACATCAACCTATGTACAGGGTGATTCACTATATGTTGGTCTCCCTGTTTACTTTTTTGTTTACAGAGTTATAGAAAAATGTGAAATATAAAATTGCACGATTCTTTATGAAGTTTTCGAAAATGATAGTAGAAAAACAAATGAAGTCCAAACAGAATGGCCGCGGATGTTAACTTTGTTAATTTAAATAGAACACCCGGTATATTTTTGCATATTTGAGTAGATCGTTGTCTCGGGAATACAGTAATATAGATATTGATGGGTCTATCTTTAATAATAATGGAGATATGACCAAAAAAGTGCACCATAATTGCGATGTGCTAGAAAGAGAACATCGATTTGTTGCTACGTATAATTGAAATTATTTTAAAGAAATTTGTGTTGTTTGTGTAATAATTTATAGTTTCAAATCCGTCTGCAGCTTTGAAACATTTAAAAATCATCATTTTCGACTTATAACACCAAATGTCCAAATCATCAAATGACAAATATGTCCTTGAACTCCAGAGCTGTTGATTGGAGAAAACTGCAATATGTATAAGAATTCGAGAATAAATAGTATTTGTTATGCAATAAGTGCATTAGTTACTATTAGTTTCATGAAGTTCATTAGTTCATACATTGTTAAATTTAAAAACTATCTTAGTTTTATAAATCCTTGCCTTTATTCGCAGTTTTCGGATATTGGTCGGCTCCATAGACTTACATTACCGAATGCATTTTTTATAGACAATTTTGTGGAGTAATTATTGCAACAAAAATAAAGTATGAAATCCGGAATGCAATGTGCATTAGTTACTATTAGTTTCATCACTTTCATGAACTCCATGAGTTCATACATTCTTAAATTTAAAAGCTGTGCTAGTTTTATAATTATTTCCCCTTATTTTGTAATGTTTTTATATCATATCGTAAATTTTCGGATATTGGTCGGCTCTATAGATTACTTACATTACCGAATGTATTTTTTATAGACAATTTTATGAAGTAATTATTGCAACAGTCAGTGTAACTAAAATTTTTAAATAAAATACATATATAAAAAATCTATAACTTAAAAATTAAGCAATAAAGAGTATATTTCTCATAAAAATAAAGTTATTTCTCAGAACGGTTTTCTCTACTCCCGCGGGACTTTATTCGCTTTTACTTTAATACCTACTTAAAATATCATATTGTAGGTTGCAGAAACTAGAAAATTTAAACAGGTTATTACCTATTATTTGCCATACTTTTATAGATGTAGATGTAAATGCGCATTTGAGGTATTTTATTGTACAAGAAATTGGATTTTTGCCATGAAACTTAACTTTTATTTCATCTACAACCTAAAGATAATCACAGTTGCGAACGTTTTTTTTTGTTTTTTCTTTCGCAAATTGAACTTTGAGCAAATAGCACCTTTGTTTCAAAAGCCTTATTTTGGACGTTTAAATTACAATAATAATTTCGTAATTTTGAAAGTTGAAAATTTTATAGAAAAGTTATTGTAATTGACCAAATGATTACAAAAACACATCACTAGGTATAAAGAAAATAAGAAATGTTGTAAACAATATCAAACAATACATATTAAGACATATTTATATAACACAATGTTGTAAAAATAATCACGATTAATAATTAAAACATATTTAAATTACAACAAACTATGTGCTGTTTTTTTTTTGAAAATAAAAAACCAGCGGATGGTTAACTCAAATTGAACATCAAAAACATATTCAAATACAGAGAGTTCCAGAATGAGTCTCCGTGCCGCTTCATAATGATTTTTTATGTGCCGCCTGTCTATTTTTAGTATCTGCACTAGAATCATAGCGCAGGCAAGGGAATTTATTGGTTAGATTAGATTTGTTCCATGCATGGTACGTCAGCAAATATAGGTTATGTTAAAAATAAAATAAAGACAATTTATTAAAAATAATATAGTTATTATTTTGTATTATTCTATTCCTATGTATCACCAGTATAACCTATTCAAACTGTCAATTGTGGAGCGTTAAAAAACATTAATTTATGGTTCTTATATTAATTTAAATATTAAGAAATACAAAATTACCAACCTGATTTAGGACTCTCTGAAGCTGTATAGTATTGAAAAATACTCTTTTAAACGCAAATTATACTTCAGTAAAACAATTTAAACACGAAAAATGCTAAACGCCACTGAGTCAAACGTCAAATGCTGTCAAATATGAAAATTTTCAAACTGACAGTTAAAAATAAAGTAATTTTAGCACATGGAAATAAACTTTGATTATATTCAGGATAGGCTGCGTTCCCGTACCGGACAATCATTCTGGGACTCTCTGTAATACATTTGCTAGGCATCATGGAACAACATAAAACATGACAGCCAACTTAACTGTAACCCTAACTAAAAGGAACTAGGAGTGACCAGGTTACTAAACAGAGATATCAATATTTAAATGAATGAGGGGGAAATTTAAATTATATTGAAGTCTCAAGAAAAAGAGAAAAAACACTCATCGTCAACAGTACCAGTAAAATTTATTGAAAAAAACTAATGCAAAACATTGAGAAGGGTAGTCTTCTTAGTCAAGTTATATTAAGTAAACAAATAAAATTCTTTGTCAGTTGGAAAAAGGGGAATTCAACAATTAAAAAGTACTATTAAGTGGTTTTTTTCCAAAACGTGTTTCGCCAAACCACAAGAGGTCCTATTACAACGAATATCACTCTTGTGTGAAATGATCCGGTCTTTAAGACACCGGCCGGTTTGCCCGATGTAATTTTTATTACATTCAGAACATGGAATTGAATTCTACGAAATATTACGAAATGCTAATTTACCACTAATTGGTTTTAAAAAAGGTTACGAAAAATACAGCTGAACTTGATTACTATTAGCATCATTATTTTCATTAATACTGTTTGTATATGCTTTTGCTGTCCAATTTGGGTTAACCAATCTGTTTTTTTTTATTTTCAAAAAAAGCAGCACATGGTTTGTTGTAATTTAAATATGTTTTAATTAATAATTGTGATTACGTTTACAATCATTGTGTCATTTAAATATGTCTTAATATGTAATGTTTGATATTGTTGGCAACATTTGTTATTTTCTATATAGTGATGTGTCTTTGTAACCATTTTACTTATATTTAACCTCTACTTTTCGTAAGTACCATGCTTTATTGAATGTATTATTCGTAATTAAATGAATTTGTAGTATTCCTGAAGAAGGAGCAATAAATGGCTTCGAAAGCTTGAATTTGGAAAAAAGAGTACTCTTCTTTTCTGCCTTCTGCAATTCTGTTTGAATTAGTTCTTTGTCTTAACTTAACCAGTCAGGTTAACGCCTTCACCACCTTCTGCCAGCAGTTAGTTGCAACAGAGGAACCTCTGTAATGGGTGTAAAGCGTATGTGAATCACATGCATATCCCCAAGACTGTAATCTCTAGCAGCAATTCTGTATGAACTTTATTTGTAGGTGGAGAAATTACTCCATAAACTTATTTACTCAAGTAAAATTGGCAACGCAATACTAAAATCGTGTTTGGTGTAGTATCATTTCACAAAAATCGTACATAATTCTAATGAAACTTTCATTATCAGTTTGTCAGATATGTTTTAATTAAATATGAAGAAAAAAAATCTGGAGTTATAATATTTTCCTGTGTATCTTAATTTTATTTCATATTTCCTTTAAAAACAGTAATTTTACAGAAAAGTTTAAATAGTTGCTTTTGAGTAAGGTTTTTTAAGAGCAAACAGAGAGTGTTTCTTTATCAAATTCGACTCCAGTTTGAGCCAGAAAGATTAAGTAATTAAAATTTGTTCACAATATACATCTTATCGTAATAATTTTCTAAAATTATAAAGGTATTTAAGTTAGTTTCCTCTTGGTCCAGTTGGATCACGCAGATAGAATATTATCCGTATTTCTGCTATTTAATTCTCCATGGTAAGCGAATAACCATGGTATATACCTACATAAAGAGTAAAATATCTGTATGTTTTCGGATGCATCACAAGTAATATTCGTGTGGAATAATATCGCATTTAAATGAATAATTTGATTCATTAACAAAATTGCATTAAAATGTATTGTTTTTTGACATTAATGATTTTTATGAAATTTGTATAATGTATATTGTATAAACTATGTATAATATTGTATTTATTGTGCAATGAAATGTTTCGTTAGTGGCAAAAATTCAGAACATGTATTTTGTCTTATTTATATTAATATTTGAAATTTATTAAGAATGAGTAGGTTATTTAATTTCAGAATCATTTGCTGATTGATTGAAACTTCCATTATATATTATAGTATAATAGGTATTTTAACAGAATCAATATTAACTTCTGAGTTTGATTTAATAGTTTTCCAGGCATCTAAATTAAACAAAATACACTGTATCCAAAGCTGGATCAGGACTTTACGTGAACAATAGAATGTGGTATCTGCGGTGTATTCGTTATAGTTGAGTTGCAGTTCATTCGTTTTATGTAACATTAAACTAATAACCATAATATTCAATAATGAACAATATAATGATATGCTCAATGTTCGTTGCGTGGTTTTTGAGAGGAGAAAAGAGCTTCCTTGATAATTCTATATTTTCCTATTGTATATTTTTGTGTTTGTCAGATTTAGTAAACAGCCTTTTATTTCTGTAGGTATCCAGTTATGATAAGCATCGTTTTATGGATAGCGGTGACCTTGAACGTGGTAGCGAAGGGCCAAAGTATCATCGAAGCGAATACCGAGCTGCAGGAAGAAGAACCCTTGGAGGACGCAGCAATTACATTGAAATGCCACCGACGACTGTACACATACAGGGTCACGCAAACTGATGAAAATGGCAAACAATGCTGGGATACGATCTCAGTAATGGCTTGTTGGGGCAGGTGCGACTCAAAGGAGGTAAAAAGTGTACAAAATTTCCCAAAATTGAATTCGTAAATTAATTTTATTCTAAATTGTTTAGAAGTATCCACTTTCCATATATTTGGTAATCATGTAATAGGTACTTATAGAAGTTGTTTCGAGTAGCCTAACGTAACTCCTTAACTGCGAGCTACACAAAAGTGAATCACATATTATTCGGCTCGATTCTTAACTAACACTCAAAGTTTGACTTTACATCTGGACATATGCATATGTTGTTTGTTTTCTTGACTTTCTTTGATAACTGAATTGATGTGAGTAAACTGATATTTGAGTGATACATGAATCATATCTCATGATAATTTAAACTTTTTTCCTGAGGATTTAATAGCTTCCAGGGTATTCTAATGTCTTAATTAATTTTTTAATTGCAAACTTCATTTTCTTAAATGCCAAACCGCGTAGGCATATTTTAGAATACAAAAATATCAAGTGAAAAATGTTCTATAGCATTCTTATTCTAATTCCAGCCTGCCAACTCGGTTACCTGATTTGAGTTAAATGAAGGTTTTCTTTTTGAATATAAGTAGGATAAACTAAATTACATTGAGCTATCTAGGAGGTATTACTCCAATATTTTTGAAAAACAACAAATTGATTAGTGGACTTGATTAGGTAGGCAAGTTACTTCTATCGAAAAACGCTTGAGATATGTACATGCATACACCGAAAAATCAAACTGTTGATTATAGAAAATATAGGACGATATAAAATTTGGTATTTGGCTAATAATGTCAGTCTGGAAAAAGTAATCGAGAATATATCATCCACTGTTCAATATACAACTCTTTTAGACCACTGTACACTTCTAGGAGATGTCTAATTTTGAGAAAAAAAAAACACGCCATATGAATCTATCGTTTTTTATTTTATAACTAGTTTTACTTTCAAATGGTGACTACTTACTGGTATACCACTATTTGTCAAACTTTCCTTACTCTATTTTAATCTATCTAAAAAAATCCTTGTAATATATCCTGGCCAAGAAAATGTAAAACTAGACTTGAACTAAGGTCCCTTCAACAATAACTGGTCGTATAAACGGATTATAAAAATACTTCATGCCAGCGAATGCTTATCTGTTTTAAAAAAGTGATTAATTAAAATTATACAATAGAATCGCTTCTGTTTAACCTGTCTCAAAAATTGCGTACTTTATATCCTTTTAGATATGTATAAAAATGTTTATACCTGGCCGAATATTTTTTTGTAAAATGTGAATTATAAAATCAAGGGAAATAAGACAAGCCGTGTGTAAAATAAATACATAACCGTAGACGTTAAATCATGTGTAATAATAATTTAACTCTTTTGAACAAATATTAAAATTGTTCAAAGGTTTAATTAAGTTCAGATTCAGATTAACCGGTTATGATTGCTGGTTACAAATGTTTTTGTACATTTATTGTCATATATACTTTGTTAGTTTATAAAAGTAATATTTGTTTTAAAATAAGACTAGTAAAATATCTATATAGAATACAAAGTAATTCGCCAGCTTTGGTACAAAGTTTGACAGTATACAGTACATTTAATTTCTAGAAATAAAAATTGATATAAATATATATTTCACATTTTATGTCCATCTTTTGTCTCTAAGTTACAATAATTTTAAAATATAAGATACTAATACTTTAAGTAACTAAAGTTTAATTAACAAATTAAGTATAACACATTCTGGTTCAAAGACTACGATTTAAGTTAATTTAACAGTTAGTCTCCAGTCTGGATGCAGAATTAACAAGGATGAACGAAATTTTCCTGTAATTCTAAAAATGCATACTGTTTTTGAGATGGTTTACACCTTCCTGAATCTTTGCAGTCATTGGTTTTGATCAGTTATCTGAGTTTTGTATGCGAATTACTCGAGTGACCTTATAAATAAAAGTAATAGAAGTTTAGCTTCTAGTCATTTAGCCAATCTTCGTACAAATTTCATCTCGTGATACATCTAGTTTAAAGCCGAACCTTTCTGGGTGGGCATGCTGTCGAACCCCCATTATCAAAAATTTTCCCCCATTCCCCATTTCTAAAATTTATAACTAATTTACGACTAAAAATTGATAGTTAATTCAACTTTCAAACTCCTGAAATTCTCTATTTTCGTAGGTACAACTTCGAATTAATCTAAAAAAACCGCCAGAAAAGTATTTGAGACGCAATCTCGTGTTGTGTATGTAGACAGCCTATACAGAGTGTTTCAGTTTAGATGCAATAACATTGGTATCTTTGAAACCATTAGAGGTAGAGACTAGTTTACTGGTCTAGGAGACTACTATAAAAATAAATGAAATAGATCCCTGAGTTTAGAAACCGATATTTAGAAAACGTAGAGGCGAAAAAATTGAATTTTGGACCATATATAGCTTCACTATTACTCTATTGTGTGCTAAAATTTCAGTTAATTTCGTTATACCATTTTCTAGTTATTAATGAAAATGTAGAAAAAATTACGGTTTTCTGACTACAAAATTGATACCTGTCACTTTAACTAGTCGTAATTTTTTTGTTAATTGATAAAAAAATTTCTAATTTTTACTGAGTATAAATTGAACTATTGTTTTTAGTACTGTGAAAGTAATTTGTCACAAATAAAGCTCTTCATTTTATTATTTTTGAGCAAAACAGAAAACAGTGATTTCTCTAATAACTAAAAATTGGGATAATGAAACTAACTGAAATTTTAGCACAGAATAGACTAACAGTGGGGCTATATATGATAAAAAATTCAATTTAATTCAATTTCAATTTTTTCGCCCATACGTTTTCTTAATATCGGTTTTTAAACTCAGGGGTCTATTTCATTTATTTCGATTGTAGGGGCCAATAATAAGACTCAAAAAATGAAGGCTAACATGATCAGTGTTTGAAATATTTGAAAAAAATCGAAATTTTGGAAATCCATTTTTGTAAAATTTCAGGCTTGTTTGAAGAGCTATTGAAATAAAAAAGACAGTTTCTCATAAGCAACTTCTTATGCTTTATGGAATGGTGTAAACAGTTTTTTTAAATACCGTTTCGTATCTTTAGAATTATCGACTTCATTTTTTCTAATACGGCTTCATTAATACTTTTATATTAATATTAATATATTTTAATATATTTTTCTTTGAGTTAAATGGTATGATATGCTATAGTTTGTTTATTATTGCATTAACGGTTGATTTTTATTGTTGTTTTGTTAATTGTTTTTTATTTTTGTTAATTAATTGTTATTTATCCTTAATGATTTGTTACCTTTTCATTGTTTTTGTTAATACAAATAGACAGACGCAGATTAAATTGATGATGGTTTTCCATGCTCAAAACGTGATCAAACTACAGCATAGGATACATCATTGAACTCAGAAGGAAAAATGCTGTCGAGTGACGTAAAAGCGTTAGAAAAAATTAAGGTAATGATGGTTTTGAAGAGGCGAAACGTTGCTTAAAAAACTGTTTACATCTTTCGATGAAGCGTAAAAAGTTGCTGTGAGAATGTGTCCTTTTTATTTCAATAGCTCTTCAATCAAGCTCGGAATTTTACAAAAACGAATTTTAGATTTTTTTAAATACCTCAAACATTATTCATGTTAGCCTTCATAATTTGAGGTATATTATTGGTCACTAAACTACGCAACTTTGACCCAATTTAAACTAGTCTCTATCTCTAATAGTTTCCACGATATCAATGTTATTATATCCATTTTAAAACACACAGTATACTATTTCTGGTTACGCACGCATGTGAGGCAAGATAGGAATTTTTACGTGCGTATAGACAGGATTTATCGAGAAAGGGAAGTCTAAGGAAAACAAAGGAGAGTCACTTTAGAAATACACTCGGAAATACATTAAGTAATAAATAAACGAATCAATAAGTTACTTAATGGATAAATAAAATTATCAGTCAATCAATTAATTAATATTTAGTTCCTTATAACTAATAATAATTGGTAAATATATCAATGGTATGCTTTTACTTCTTTTTTAATCTCAGATTCATAGTTTCAAACTTGCACTCCAGTGAACGATTCATGGTTTCGTCTACTGTGTATGGTAACGAAAAATTCCTTGAAACAATCATGAAGTAATTTTTTAAAACTGAAACACAGACATGCAACCAATAAAGTTCCAGCTTATCTTTGAATCCATAGACCAAAAAGTTCAACAGTAAATAAAATTTAAAAATAAAAATTTATGAATATAATTCTTATTCACGCATTTTTTATGTTACTTTTGCCACATCACAGCTTTTCTGTGTTTTCCAAAAGGAATGATTTTCAAAATGTACCTACCATTACTCTAATAAAGTGATAATAACAATTTATTAGCCCAAGGGCAGTAATTTCCATAGTTAGCCTTTAGAAGCTTTTATACCACATACTCTACCTAAATGAATACTTATCTTCAATTTCCATTTTGGCTGTTCCCTGAGGATTATAGCTGCCTTGCAATAATTATTAATTATGTTGATAAATGAGTGAGCAGTTGACACTGTTACATGTATATTCTTTGAAAGAAATGATGAGACAATTTTTTACAGTCGAAGTGAATACACATAGGCTCATTATTTCATTTATTTAACGTCATTTATAGGCAGCGGCTTTTTTCCAACTAAATACTGGGATTACTTAAAAACACCCGTACCCAGTGTAACCGCGTAATTAGTGACCCAATAGGGTTAACCTGGAACGTGTTGCGTAGGATTAAAGATACTCTAAAAAGAAAATATGTACGACTATATAATATAAACATATTGTAGGACATAATATATAATTTTATTTTTAGCTAGCTCACCCAAAATTAAATTTAATAGACATAGATATTTTGTAGTAAGTTATAATGACCAGATGATAAATTATATATCCATAATAGTACAGCAGATCACCCACTTTTTACACCTGCTGTAAATTTAGTAAGATATTGTTTAATATAAATGGAGCTCCGTAGCCGAGTGGTTAAAGACATCAAGTTTTTAATCATTCTCGGCGGTTGACGTTGGGTCGACTCTCACCGCGGTCAACTTTGTCTAATTTCTATTAAATCTGTGTGCATAAAACTGGTAGAGTTCTTAATTTATTGTACATTTTAATTAACAAAGTTTTCCATTTTTCCCTTATCCTCGTAGTTAAAGTTATAACATCATCGTTCCAGGGCGCATTCGCGGTTCCGCAAACTAATAATAAGCCAATCCCTCTCCCACACAAGACTCTGGCTTCCGGCTCATCATTAACATGAGATTGAGGGATAGATATATAATTGTTATTATTATTATCATCTCTGTGACAGTTTAATTCGGGGATTTTTCAGTACAACCTCGTGGCGCACATTTTAAATACTTTTTTGATTAAACAGGAAGATAGTAAGTAGCACTTCAGGGTTTTTTCCATATCAATTATTTAGTAGTTTTTGGTTAACAAAGAAAATGGCAAACATTGGTTAACAAAAAAGTTATCAATTCAATTACTGAATACTCACTTATATTTTATTAATTGTTTTGAAAAAAACATTGATCTCATTTAGATGTTCCAAGAAATATATAGAAAACACTCTATATACTAGTATTTCGGCTTGTTAGGCCTTTTTCAATAGAGTAAATGTCTATTACTGAATATTTCCAAGCGCGTTTTCGTTATTTATTTGTTTACGAGCCTACCTCCGATTGACTCTACCATCTGGCCATCTGGTGAAGCCCGAGTTTTTAATACCGTTTCTAAGAAGGGCGAGAGTGTAAAGTCTATCTGATCATTGGTAGTACACGGATTTATAATTAAAGATTTTTTAATTTCTAATTGCTCTAACAGATCTAAGCGCTTTCCTTTCTTTTCCCGATGCAGTACCTTTACGTTTTTCTGATCTAGAAAATGATTGTTTTCTATACAATGCGTCGCTAATCCTGAATTGGCCTAACAAGGCCTGAAAAAGGCCTAACAAGCCGAAATACTAGTACATAGAGTGTTTTCTATATATTTCTTGGAACATCTAAATGAGATCAATGTTTTTTTCAAAACAATTATTTTCACGATGTTTCATAAAGAACCATCCGCTTCGAGTATCCACTTTATATATTTTATTAGTTTATAAGTTATATTAATTGATTTAATACACGCATCTCAATATCAACTTCTGTAGACTTATTTTGTATCAGATTAGCAAGAATTTTTCACAGGATGTATCATAATGTATACTTTAAACCTTATATATTTATATTTGTTTCTAAAATTCTGTAAATTACAAAAATATATAAATTATTTAAAACATTGAATCTGTTTTAAAAACAACGAAAATAGGATAGTATTTCAATTATATAGTATATTGTTATATACGTATCTGAAGCTATAAAAATACTAAAAATAGTTATAAATAGATAATTATGGATATAATTACAAAAACAAGTACTACAAGATAAACATTGTATGTATATACTTAGATTTCTACAATAAATAATAAATGTGTCAATTTCTTCAGGTGTTAAATATTTTTGGTAGGTAGGTACATATCTTTATATCATGGACATAGAAGAAGCTGCTTATTGTAAATTCAAGCAAAGTATTGAGAGTTTTAGTAATGAGTTTAAGTGTTCTTTTTGATATATCGTTCCAAGGAACATTAACCTGAGAACTTCACAGATATTAGGCATGGTGTTCTATTTAAGAAAATAGAGTTCAGTGCAGTTGAAAACATACTGTATAGTTTAGCAAAGTACCTACTAAGTAGATATATCCTTAAAAAATCTAAAAGTCGAAATACCCAAAAATGAGGGAGTTAGATATTACTAATTGAAATGATGGTTGCCACTGTAAATTTTTGAGAAAATGAAAGAATTGGGCTCATATAACCCGATATAGTTGCAACGGGAATTTTATGTAGATTTCGAATTGTAAGGAGTACTGATTATTATTTTAAATGTCCAAAAAAATATATAAACTCCTATATTTTCAAAAATATTTCTTTGATATAAAAAATATTTCCAAATTAAACTTCTCTAAACTAAACGGTCGCAGAGATATTAAACCCACTCCATTAACAGGAAACAAAAATAAATTTCGTCGGTTAAATATGCACTGCTTTCCAGAATCTTTGACAGGATGTATTTCCTGCAGTGCCTACGTAGGTACACTGATGCCGTCAGTGAAATATTTTTCGTTGCATGGCATGTAGACGTAGGCGTTATATATGAAACACAAAATTATTCACTTCGTTCAAGTGACAGCAGATAAATTTTTATGGCAGTACGTATCACTTGAATTATTACACACATATTTTGAATTGTTCTTGGAAAAAATACATTTAATTTTGTAATTCATATTGTTTTCCAGAGATTAACTATCAGTTTTATTTATCGCTAGTGAATTTATATACGTTATTGTTGTAAAACACAAGGTTAAAAATGGATGAGTTTTCGAAAATCTTATAAATTTTTATTGTAGGTACAACTAATATCAATCATCAATCATCGTTTCTTATCAATAGACAAGGTAAGTGAGTTAAAAGTTAACGGTTTTTACGTTAACGTTACCGCAAGAGAGTATAATCTTTCGCGAATACACCCTCACAACAATTTGCATGTCTACAATCCGTTTTTCTTGAAAACGGTGGATTCTTATTAATATCATTTTAGTGTTAAAACAAGAATATCCTTATTATAAAATTAGTGGAAATTTGGATACTTGTGTCATACTTGTTTTTCGAATATGGTCTGCAACAATGAAGGTTGCGCATTATTTGTATTTTATATTAAACTTAATATTATTTCCATGTAAAATTTGAAAATAATTCTTAATCAGTTTGCTATACAGGATATTTCGATATTTGCCAGTAGATATTTCGAAAACTTTTTAAGCTGTGATTTTGAAATTTGGCGATTTTAAACAGTCGAAAGCGATGTCCATTGGTGGTATAAAAGGACTTAAAGATTTTAAATATTTCATTCAAAGGAATCAACTTTAAGATTTTAAATAGGACGCTCTCTGTAATGTTATTATTATTTTGGAAGAGTCTTGAATGGTACCATACATGTTATGTTTTTTCGGTACAGTAAAAATAAACACAAGTTATAAAAATTTCTTAATTTTTATTTACAAAACGTAGATAGCAGAAAAAATTAGTTCGCAGATACTGCATTAATGAAGGTGGACATCAGTTTAAGCATAAACCTTATATATTTTTATACTTATTTTGTTTTATATTTATGAAAATGCATTGTTTGTCTTATTTTAAATAAATTTGAGGTAAAATTGACGATGTTGTGTGACTGGAAATGTGGAGTTGAAATAAAGTCCTTTTATACTCGAAATGAACATCGCTTTTAAGTGTTTATAATTACCAAATTTCAAAATCGTAGTTGAAATAGTTTTTGAGATACCGACTGGCACAAACTTTGTAGGAAATCCTGTTTACTACACCTATGTAATTAATTTTTACTTTTTCTTCCCCAACAGATCTCGATATCTCGGTAAAATAGAGACGATTGATGACCGCTATTAATTTATTTCAGTCAAAATTTATTTAGTCCAAACTCTATGTAAGACTGTGCTAATATGAATTTGCATTTTTCAAGATACGTATTTCTTTGTTCCTCCTAAGACCATCACTTTATCTCATGTATGATGTCTAATATCTGTTAGATGTGGCAGGAATTCCTGAAATGTTCCATGCGTTTCAGTATTTTTGCATTGCGGCAAACTTATAAAATACTGTGTACTAGTAAGGTCCGTCAAGTTAGCGACTCATAATGTTGAAATTTTACATTTCGTTAGTAAATAATTTTGTGCTCATTTTGTGCTAATTTGTGCTGTAGGTTGTAAATTTTGTGCTCCATCCATTTTCGAGGTAAGCCAAAAACTAAGATGAGTCGCCAGCTTGACGCTGCGACTCACACATCGAATTTTTTATATTTAATGTTCCCAACATTTTGTGCTAATTTTGTGCTAATTTGTGCCGTAAGTTATAAATTTTGTGCTCTATCGGTTTTCTAAATAATCCGAAAACTAAAATGAGTCGCCAGCTTAAGGCTGCGACTGACATATCGAATTTTTGATATTTAATGTTTCCAACATTTAGTGCTAATTTGGTGCTAATTTGTGCCGTAAGTTATAAATTTTGTGCTCTATCGGTTTCGGAAATAATCCGAAAACTAAAATGAGCCGCCAGCTTGACGCTGCGACTCACATATCGAATTTTTGATATTTAATGTTTCCAACATTTTGTGCTAATATGTGTCTGCTGTGTAAAGCCATGACTGGATCATTGTGTAGTCTACTTGATAGTTTCTCTTCATATTTAATTTGCCTCAATACACTACACTTTGGAACACAAGGAGACTCTTCAGTGAATAATAAGTTACTACTATCCCTCAGTAGATCCTTTCTCACCTTAGTTGCAAAATTTTTTTTTCAACCATTTCTACAGTGAGTTCCTTACGTACAATACCTTTCATTTGCCTCTTTTTTTGGTGTACTATATCCTTCCCCTTTGAGTATATCCATGATAAATGAAGGCCGTTTTTAAAATTTAATTCTTTAGCGTTTTTCTTGTAACAAATAATACGAGCTCCACATTCTTTGCATACTGCTCGCAATTTTATATAATATGTACTATTTGAGTTAATTGATATAAAATGCTGTTTAAATGAAAAAACACACCGCAGTTTAGATACTTCATATATTTTCTTACATATGATGTGAGACCAGAGCCCAGGTTTTATTTTTAAATAACTCTTATTTTTATAGCTAACAGTAGTAACCCTTTATTAATTCTAATTCTGCTGTGTCTAATGAAATTACAAAATATATATTGTCATTTGAATAGTCGTCTTCTGATGTGTAATATGTGTTATCACTGTTATCTGAAGTATCTGAACTAATAGGACTTGCTAAGGCCTCGATCGTTTCATATTTTATACCAGAATTTGTTTTATTTTTGTTGTAAAGCCGTTAAGCTCTTGTATATAAGTTTTGCTGCGAAATGTTTAATGCATACTTACTTATTATTGTATCCCAAATCTCATCTGATGGGAATGGACAATGTTGACCGATAGTGTCCAGTTCTTGTAATAACATGAAGTCAATTTCAACATTAACCTTACTTTGTTTCCTTCCACCCATTTTTCTAAGTTAAGTTAAAGTTATTAATAAATAATTTGCAAACTAGGTATAAATTCAATTCACTAATGACACTAAGCAATTTCTATAACTAATTGAAAACCTCTATAACCGTTAAAACAAACACTACACATCTATTTACTCATTACGCCAACTATACGATTTAACCGCAACGACTACTGATGAGTACGTTCCCTTTAGTCAGGTAATTTTGAGTCATTTTTCTGCAGTATCTACTTGAAGAAAAATTTATTAAAAATATATTAAATTAGAACTTCGTTATCTTTAATTATCAATTATATAAGTGAGATATATATATATATATATATATATATATATATATATATATATATATATATATATATATATATATATATATTATATTTGAGATGGAACACAAATTGTTAAATAAAACGAGTCACTATGATTCCAATAACAGTGCATGTTTATAGCGTTGACGTCTTATTCGAGCTATATAGCGTCTTATTCGACGTCTTTTATTGTAAAAAAATTGATACATGACTCTCACCGTCAAGCTAGCAAGTCTTGTTAGCTCTTAAATTATCTTTAAATTAGATAAAGCATAAAATTTATAAGTTCCAGCACAAATTAGCACATAGTAAGCACAAAATACTTGTAAAGCTAGATATTAAAAATTCGATACGTAAGTCGCAGAATCAAGCTGGCGACTCATTTTAGCTTTCTAATTATTTCAGAAACCGATAGAGCACAAAATTTATAACTTACAGCACAAATTAGCACAAAATTCGCACAAAATGTTGGAAACATTAAATATCAAAAATTCGATATCTGAGTCGCAGCGTCAAGCTGGCGACTTATTTTAGTTTTCGGATTATTTCGGAAACCGATAGAGCACAAAATTTATAACTTACAGCACAAATTAGCACAAAATTATCACAAAATGTTGGAAACATTAAATATCAAAAATTCGATATGTGAGTCGCAGCGTCAAGCTGGCGACTCATTTTAGTTTTCGGATTATTTAGGAAACCGATAGAGCACAAAATTTATAACTTACGGCACAAATTAGCACAAAATGTTGGAAACATTAAATATCAAAAATTCGATGTGTGAGTCGCAGCGTCAAGCTGGCGACTCATTTTAGTTTTCGGATTATTTCGGAAACCGATAGAGCACAAAATTTATAACTTACGGCACAAATTAGCACAAAATGTTGGAAACATTAAATATCAAAAATTCGATGTGTGATTCGCAGCGTCAAGCTGGCGACTCATCTTAGTTTTTGGCTTACCTCGAAAATGGATGGAGCACAAAATTTACAACCTACAGCACAAATTAGCACAAAATGAGCACAAAATTATTTACTAACTCTAATGTAAAATTTCAACATATGAGTCGCTAACTTGACGGACCTGTGCTAGTAGCAACTTTAAATGAGGTGCACCTTTTTGATATGCATGTATTAGATACATGTCTGGATAAAAGTATGAATCCAAATTTACATTATATAGCTGAATCATTACACATTTTCATAAATGATAAATTAGTATCGGGAAAAATTGAGTTATTTTAATAACTGACTAGTGAGTATTCAAATGATTTAAAAAACCGGATGATCACTGGAATCATATTAATTGATTTCTGGGCATATTTATAAACAAAACGTATATTAGTTTGGTAGGTATGTAAGTAACGTCTATTATTGTTCTAGAGACAGTTGACAGTTCTAAGGTACGTAATAACCGATATTATATGAATACAAATTTATTTATTAATAATATTTACTATGTCAAGATATGAACAGTTCAAGTGAAATTCTTTTTTTGTATATGACATTTAGTTTTCTAACGAAAATATAAATAAATGTAATAGGCAAAAGCAGGCACGCAGCACCTCATATTTTCGTATTCCGTATATATCAGTATTTGAAAGATATACGACGGGGTACGCGGAATACATATGAGTTACGAGTTACACAAGTTACAAGTCATTTGGTGTGGTATAATCATCAGTTGCATAAAACCATGAGAGAGAAAAACTGATTAATCATCACTTGAATAATTAGATAACCGTGTAACTTAGGTTATTGCAATAATCAAATAATAGATTATTTTTTACTCGAGTGACCCTCACATGGATTAAATAACTAAATAAATAAATTAAAATCAAATAATGTTAACTTGTTTGAAGGAGATGCCTAAAACAACTACTCCACGGGCAATATGCCCCGACTGGCATAGGATTACTCCGGCATCTCCAGCATATCCTATGGAGATGCCGGAGTAATGCAATGCCAGCCAGTCGGGGCACATGTATTGTGGAGTAGTTGTTTTCGGCATCTCCTTCAAATAAATAAGCAGGTCGTTATCTGTCTGTCAATATCTTGATCTGTTATATATCTGATTGAAAATCTTAATCTGTTATACAGTGTGATTGATACCATGGTCAAAGTTCAGTATATATTATCTCTCATATTATAGTATAGGAGCTTATTTGTGGAGATAAAACACACACTTTAATATTGTCTTGACATCTACAGGGTACTCCAAATTTTGCAGACAGAACATAACTCATTTGTTTTAAATATGATACTCTGTATATTATAACATTTTACATATAGGCCAGCATGTGTCACAAATTTATACATCTCTAGTTTCTCAACTATTTTCAAAAATATTTATACGTGCAGCCTTATTTAAAAAAAAATATATATCTATGGACCGAGCATTATTAGCTCTTTCTATTAAGTACGCTTATCTTGCAGGATTAGTTCGTGAATATTATCGAACTACTTTAAAATTTAAGTGATAATGTGATATCCACATGCCTATCAATTTTCAGAATTTTTAACGGATATAAATATTTGATAATTTCATTAATAATTTATCTCTTAGTTAACTTTTTGGCTTAATTTCTAATTAAAAAAGATATAAGTTCATCATATTTATTTGAAATGGTCTAAGCAATGGAAATGGTTCATCATATTATCTATTCAAAAATTGTGAAAATAGAATGGCACGAGATTTTCCTGATAAAAATGCGTCAAATTGTGCATGAGTCACAATAATTATTGTTGAACAAAAACTCCTAGCAACCCATTTATGTAATATTCTAACTACTGTAGCTTAGCAATCAACTTATCTTCTCTTTCCAACACACTTCTGTTATATACCACTCTTTTGATTATAACTCACTTATTATTATAGATAGATCTATCAAATCCTATACCAATGTATTCGTGAGATAACCAGAAATTAAGTAATATATAGGGTGTTCTATTTAAAAAATACAATTTTAGTCTGAAACTTTTCTTTGGGCCACTCTGTAAATTAGTGAATGAGGAATTGAAAAATCTGCATTTCCAAACTTTGAAGCCTTTTATCTCGAAAACTATTAACTTTAAGGTCATAGTGTTGCATATTGCCATTTTCAGGAATGTTTTTCTACTTACATTTAATGAAACAACTGGATGTCCCATTTAAAAAAATGTCATGATGACGTAACGGAAAATGACGTCATAATCGAAACAATGTTCTCAAAAGAAGCACAAATGGATTTAAAAATTGATGTATCCAAGCATTCTTGCGTAAATTATACAGAGCGTATTTTATTTGCGGTTTTCATTTTATAAGTTCACACTGTATGATGTAAATAAATAAATATAAAGTAGATGAATGCTAATTACAATTTATATACATTCAGAGAAATTGATCAGTTACTACAAAAAACCCTGTAGATTTGGGACGTTTGAGTTTAAAATAATACTATTACTATTAATGTGAAAGTAAATGGGTACCTACTTGAAATAATTTAACTGCATCAAGTGTGCCAAGCAGTCGTATGATATCTAAATTAATTAAAGGCATTGTATATAAACATTATTTTACTTCCATACTCCAAAGACCGTTGCTGTTGAGCAATATAGGTTATACTTGCTATTACTATATCTACGTTTAGTTAATTGTACTATATTCGTGTAGAAATTGCCAATTAACTAAAATCAACTAAGTTCTATTATAACTAAGTTATAACTAAATTATAAAACTAATAATAATGTGGTTCAACCTAAAACAGTTACCATTTAAGGATAATTTATAAACAATTCTAAATGAAAACATGAGGGTTACTACAGGTGAAAATATACAGAACTTATAAACCCAAAAATAATACAGTTCGCTGTAGGTATTCCACAAGGAGAAAATTTAATGTTCGGATGTAGTAATAGCGTAACTTGTAACAACCTCAATTCAGAGGGTCTTGATGTAGTTCGTGAAAGATGATTTACATAATGAGGATGAGTTTTAATTAAACTTCATCAGTAAAATAGAATATAATAAAATGGTATTCTTTTTATTTTTAAAGGCTTTGCAAAATAAATGTACTTATTTAAGGTAAAGGGATGTTATAAAGAACATTCTAGATAACACAAGGCAGTATCAATAATTAAAGTTAGTGGTATCTATGTATTATTCCGAGCATATAAAGAGACGATACCTTCAAAGTCGCTACAAAATTTAAAAATTCTTAGTAATTTATTGAATTATAATAATTAAAAATTAGGACCTATTAATTTATATCAGTAAATTGACTAGAAAAGGTATCTGAAATTTCGAATTATTAAATATTTTAAAATGATTACATAAAAATCTTGTTTATGGATACTAACATTTTTCACAATAGTAAACTAACAATATTAGGAAAAATCTTTAAATATTAACGTAATACCAAAACAGAAAAAAAAGTTTTTCTCCTATCAAAATATTTTTTCAATGTTTGAAGAAATTTGGATGTCATCGTAACTAGTGGTAATTTGCTATGTAGACGCTTGGAAAATGAATAAAATTGGCTGTTTTTTTTTCTGAAAATCATTACAAAGAGCCTCGAAACTCATTATAGGGATATACATTTTCAAGAAAATATATTTTTTCCCTGTAATGCTAAAACCGGAAAAATATCCACAGAAGTATGTTTGAAATGGTTTTAAGCGCGTTAACAATTGGTATTATCTATAATGAAATATAGCAGAGAAGCTCAAAAATTGAAAATAAATTTAATTTGTCTATACACATAAAGGTCTTGTCGACATATCTAAAAATACTAATACATGCATATGCAAAAAATAGGTATGTACAATAAATGTGACCTGTAAAGGTTGCAGTGGATGAACTTCTATTACGTTTAAGATTTTTCTTTTATTATTAAAGATTCAATGTACCTAATTTCAGTCACTCAGTTTTCATTTGCATCATAGGTCGAAATCTTCTTTCGAAAATCTTTCAGCAGTTACATAAAAGTCTTTTGATTATGCAATTTCTTTACCATAACTGGAAATCTAACATATATGAAGAAAGAAAACGTTATATAAATCATTTTAGAGGTATACTTTAAACATCTCTCATAACGACCTATCTTATACAATTTCATTAATTACTACATCTACCAATTTTGCTGATTTTAAAATAAGCCATTGACGATTCTTCAAAGTACGTAAGGAAACAAATAAACAACGAAGAGATTTATCAATTTATCCATAGCTTATGCTCTTTCAAATGAATTTCCAAATGATATCTTTATACAGAATTCAACAATAAAATTCTATTTATGCCTCGCATTATTTCATTATATTCATATCTCCTGCAGACATTTTATTATGGCATGGGATGTTTAATTGCCAATAAATCGCCTATAAATCACATCTGCTAATTCATAAATCACACCTACTAGAATTGATTGCCCACTGAAAGTGAGGCATCGGTTCTAGAGCTTATTTTTAGGTAGTAATGATATTTGACAAATTATATTAATCAGACCTGAGTCAAATTTAAGGCCCCGAAGCATGTAAAAAATAATGTATCTAGTGAAAGTATATATGTTGGTATTTTCAATGTGAGGCAAGCTACCTCGAGAAAACCTTGTTTTGTATACCTCTCG
This sequence comes from Pogonocherus hispidulus, assembly GCA_963924545.1. NCBI lineage: Eukaryota > Metazoa > Arthropoda > Insecta > Coleoptera > Cerambycidae > Pogonocherus > Pogonocherus hispidulus. The sequence continues at coordinate 21,996,749 of OZ004696.1, forward strand.
TTTTAATCATAAGGATTAACCTGGGGAGTCTGAGACTTGTGTGAGAGAGGAAGCGGTATATTATTATTCCGTGGACTGTATTTGCACCTCGGGATCGACTTACGTTGGTGAGACCTAGCCACTATCCAGTACTAGAATGAGGAAAAATTGGATAGTTAGGACAGTCAAACATCAAATCACATGCACTCTTCCCATCCTAGACACGTGCCTCCGCTAAGATGGTTGCCAACCCATCCCTGCGCACAGACCTTCATATACGAGTAGATAATTTAATTAAAAATTGTTTGGTGGAATGTGGATTCGAACCCACGACTTCTGGGTTGAGCGATCGAGAAACTCAATTCTGAGCTCCGATCACCAACTCGATACTTACTATCGATACTAATAAATTATCATCGGGCACCATTTTATTGTAAGTATTCTTATGTCAAGTTAAGTGTATATACTTTGTAAATGAAGCGAAAAGTACCTCAATATGCAATTTTTTATGTGCTACGGAAATAATAATAGATTTTTATACAAACTGTAATATACTTGCCAAATTTTGTAAAAAATTTTAAATTTATACTCGACTTTGTTGTTGTTGGAAAGCGGCGCGGTTACCCGCAGCACTTAGGCTTTCAATACATTGTGCCTGCCGCTAGTCGAGAGCTATACGCGATTCATTTTAAGATCGAAGCGCCAAAATGGCAGTAACCTATACTAACCTACGTTCACTGACACTGACGTTTGAAATTTTATTCATCAAAGATTTGTTGTCGAGAACTTTAAACCAGGTAAAAAGCTTGTAAAACTATTTTGAAAGGGGTAAGTAGTGATATAAAATTAAAATATACTTCAATATTTTTCGAGCGTTCAATCTGAAAATTAAACTTAACCTCAAAATATGTCAAATTCTTTATTGGGCATACGGCATACATACCTTTATGGAAATAGTCATCCTTAGAGAAAGGTAAAGAGCACACTCTCTACTCTGCGTTCTTTAGCTTCTTTATCCATACTTGTCTCCTGTAACTCTGTAATGCTCAACTTATAGTTTCCGCGATAGCTCCAGATTTTCCCGCTTTTGGAAAAGTATGAAACTGATCTCGGGGTTTTTCTTTGTACAAGAGGAACAATGACGCTCACAACAATAATGATTCATATCTAATCAAAGCAATTAACTAATATAACAAAGGATATTTCAAAATTCACAATAGACATACATACACAAAACTGAACCAATACCACATGCGTTAGTTGTGCATGCCGCCAGTAGGTAGCGTATTGCTTAGCAAGAATCGTGTATTGGAAGAGACCTGTGCTGTGCGCATAGGCGCACCAGTTCTAATGGAAGCTCTTTAATGCCCTAGGACAGGAGACACACTCCACCCAGATCTTTGTGTCTCTTGACCATAAGGCAGGCACAGCGCAGAGGATGTGTATGGAGTCTTCGTCATCGTGTTCGCAAAACCTGCACCTTCTAGTGTCACTAAGGCCGATAGTATTAAGTTGCTTGTTGAGCAAGGTTCGTGAGCTATTAATACCCTGTGACAATCCTTATGCTGTTACGACTTAGCATAAGTACTGATCGAGTCGCGTTCATCCAGGGCACTTCAACTAAGAACCCGGCTTGTCGCAGCCCAGCTCCATTCGACCAATCTTTCTCAGATCTCTTTCTGATCCAGTTTTCAATGGACATAACTAGGCGGAAGTCCCGAGCACTGGTTCGGGCTCTGTAAACTGAATACTTATGCCTCATCTGGCCAGTGCATCGGCCTCCTCATTTCCAGTTATGTTGTGATGATGTTATGTAGATCAATTTTACTTGAATGTTCTGGCCCAACTGGGCCAGATCATTAGCGCTTTAGGACCGCCCTAGAGGTGATCCTGTAAGATCAAGGCAAGTAAAGCCACCTGACTGCTAGTGCATATCTGAATATGCTGATATGCTCAACCTTGCTTAAAAGTCTAAGTCTAATTTGGTTCAGTTTTTTAAATGTCTGATTGTAAAACAATGGCTCATTTTTTTTAAATAAAATGGTTTATGGCCGTTTTGACCCTTGTTAACAGGAATAAAAAAATACAATTTAGTCATTTTCTGTACTTAAGTAAAAACCTGTGGTGTGGTGTCGTATGGTGCTCTAACTTTGGTGCACACATAATTAACATAAGAAGCAGTCTCAAAAATAGAGAACATGGCGTAACTCAAGGTGAGATTTAGATGGAATAGATCTGGAACCAAATTACCATAGCACAATACTGCGGTACATTTGCAACACCATGGTGTATTACAATTTAAACAACACAAAACATATTAGACGCACTGACATCATTGAAATGTTTCTCGACTTTAAATGCCACAGATATATCGACACTTGTTATCTTTTATATGCAGATGTTAATAACTATTACTCAAGATTCCATCTTCTCCTTTAATAAGTGGAAGGTAATGTTATATTGCCCGTTATTTTAACCACAATTAAACGCTTGAAGTTGGGATATTAAAACTAAAAGAGATACAGTCCTCGTCGATGATTAAAAATAATTCAGGATATCTTGTGTCTTATTTACTCTGAAAAAGAAAACAGTTAATTAACACCAATATTTTCATTTCTGTTTTAGAAAATACAAGAGAAGTAACAATATTTTATTTGCCGTTTTTCATACTGTGTGGCATGGTAATTTAGAATATGACGTTTCATCTTTCAAATCGCTGGCAGCCAGAACCTTTTTGTCAAATATATCCCTGATACTTTTTAATTAATTCGTCATTAATCCATTTCTTTTTTGATGATTTACATCTAATTTTTTGTTCAAAAACTGAACTATGGTGTGATTAATGGTAACACTTTTCAATTCAGGCTCTAATTTCCTTAAGTTCTTCGATTGTGAAATTTATTACCATTTGAAGTAGTTGAAAAAGTTCTGTAAACTTTTAAACGACAGTCAAAAGTAGTGTAAATGTTTTGGTATATAATTAGGGAAAACTCTTATTTGAGAATAATATTTATTAATATTTTGTTATAATTAAATTTATGAATTACGATTAATTATAAGCAATTTTAGAATCACATCTCTAAATTTGTTTCACAATTTTTAGGAATCAAATGGCATATACCTATCGACTAGGCATTTTGTGCAATTATGAAAACTGCAAAAAAGTCTAAAGAACGATGCTTTTGACCACATGAGGTTAATGTAGAGCTTTTAACGCCCTTCGGAAGTTTTTCAAGGGTTAATAACTGTATGACACGCGGCTCCTGAAACAACTTTTGCGGTGTTTTATTACATATGACACATGACGTTCAGCACATAACGAAGGAAATGATAAGCTCATTCACTTTTAATATTTTTCTTCCTATATAAAGTGGTCTGATTGTTTAGAGCAGAGAATAAAAAATGAACGAATATATACTGATGTACAATATTCATACATTTTAGAAAATTACATATATTTTAGATCACATTACTCCTTTATTCATAAGTATAGTATTTTTTGTAAAATGGTTATTTTGAAAACTATCTAAGTCGTTTTTATTTTCAAAATACAGGAATGTTATCATCTACATCAATAAAATAAATGTTTGTCTTCTGTTGGAAGACCCACATTTGCAGATTATAACATTACCTCTCTTTCATACATTTCAACTTCATCTCTCAAATATAATATTACAAAAGAATAGGCTACTACAACCTATGAATTTATATGATTGCACTTTTTATGAACTCTATTTGGGAATAAAATAAAATGAAATTGTGCTACAAGGAAAAATCGTTTATGAATTAATTATTTTTCACAGGATAGCCTATAAATGAAACACACGAAACCCGGAAATAATTCTCTAAAACAATAGGAAAGCAACAGATGATGAACTGAACGAAGGCATGCAAAGTTGTTAAAGGATAACACTTTGAATAATTTATAGAGTAATTATTCGTTTGACACTTTTTCACTATAAGCTACTTTTGGAGCGAATATTTTTGCTGTCACTGCTGTCAGTCTAATAAACGTACTTTTGTTTGTCTATTTTTGATGACAGGTTTAATAAAGGTAATTGCTAGTCGGTATATTTAATTCCCACAACAGAAGGTAATCAGATATAATTTAATTACAGCATAAAAACGATATACACTATATTTAATTATGAAAATCGTAATGTTAGAATGCTAAGATTAATTTATCTTATTTTTTCAGTATCACGTCACAGTTACTAGGTACCTAACCCACTGTATCAAAAATGAATAAATGGATAAATATTCTAAGCGATATATACTTTTTAAAGTAAAGCGTGATTTATCAAAAATTATCTTCTCATTTACTTCATTAATATTTACTTCTCATTGCACTCTAAAGAAAATAAGTGAACTTTCTGTCCACATCTCATAGAGTGAAATTTTCACTCTATAAATATGATTAAATCTGCGATTTTATCTGTTAAAATATTGCACTAGATTTGAGGTGAAAATATTGTGTACATCATTATTGAGTTACTTTTTGCTCAAACATAATTAGGATTTAACTAATTTTTGAGTTTAATTAACCAAACATTGATCAGTGTATATTCCTCAAAGGAGTACAAAGAAAGATAATGAATAAAATAAATTGTTTACTGAACTGAGTACTATAATGTAGAATTGTAGAACACTGTATGTGACATCTTTCACTGGATACTTTTTTGACGATAAGCGTAAAACGAGAAGGGATTGGTTGAAACTATTATACATGGATACTGAAATTATTTCTGTATATAAAATGTATTAAACTTATGTACTTCAACTCAGTTCTATAGATATATGATTGCAGTTTTAAAATGCTGACCAAAGTTATTTGTATCGAAGCAGTTGATAAGTCTGAAATAAAAATAGCGGAACAATGCAGAGAATTTTCCAAAAAACAAGAATATATACAGGGTGGGGTATTTTCGTTGATAATGTAGGGAATTAAGTTTCTGTCAACTTTAGGAGAAAACTTGTAATTTTTTAGATAAATTAAACAGTCGTATAAAAATCAGATATTCAATTCGTTTTCATGTTAGTGTAAAAAAAACGGATTTACCTGCCAACCTACATTTACCAACACATTAGCAAACTACAACCCAAGCTTATAGATTTTAATGGTAAATTTGGGCATCATTGAAATGGTTGCCTTTTTAGATCGGCAGTTAGTGACAGATAGTCTTTCAGAGGGTATTATAGGGTATTATAATGCGTATATTCTCGTGACGAAAATTAATGAATCAAAGATTCATCCTGGGTTCTTCATATAGAAAAGGAGTTTTCATTTGCGCGTATGCCATTGGACATACGCAAACGGTATGTCATCTTCTTTTTCAGCAGTTTTATAACAAGAAGTTGTATACTTATCATTGGCAGCCTGTTCGGAAAAGCGGAAAGTTCTTTATTCAAATACAAGTTCACGTGATCATCACAGCCCTTTAAACCCACGCTAACGGTATACCGGTGGTTTTTCGAAAAATTTGTTGTGTTGAACTTCATTTTAACATAATTGGCAGTCTGACTAAAATCGCATTAAAACGCATAAGTTGCGAACAAAAAATGAAAACTCCTTTTTTATATTAAGAACCCAGGATGATTCATTCATTCTCGTCATGAGAATATATGCATTATAGCCTTTGAAAGGCATACTGACTAAAATCACAAAAAAAAACTTGTCACTAACTGCCAGTCTAAAAACACAACCATTTCAATGCTGCCAAAATTTACCATTAAAATCTATAAGTTTGGGTTGTAGCTTGATAATGTGCTGATAAAGGTAGGTTGGCAAGTAAATCCGCTTTTTACACTAATATGAAAACAAATTAAATATCTGATTTCGTTACAACCTCTTAATTTCTCTAAAAAAATTAAAAGTTTTCTCGTAAAGTTGACAGAAACTCAGGTTCTCTACAATATCAATGAAAATACCCCACTCTGTATAGACTCTTCTTTTTCTTCTCGACTATGCTTGTTTTTTGGAAAATTATGTGCTTTTTTGAAAATTTTAAAAAATTGTAAATAAGTTCTTTCTTTCAGTGTAAATCGAACAAAAGCAATATTACTCTCAAAGAAGCCGATTATTATGTAATAATTAAACGAACCTCACATTTATTGACGTATTAAAAAATAAATATAGGGATTTGATTGATAAAAAAATTTCTTTTTCAGATTGAGAATTTCTAAATTAGACAAAAGTTAGTCAAAATAAATTACTTGATCTGCGAATCATGCAAATGTTGTCTTTTTCATATTTTCTTTTGAAAGGGCGAGAGGCGTTTATTGTTCATTTCAAACAAGAAGTACCGCATATTCTGTCTTTTTCTTCTCCAACCGACAACAAAAACAAAAAACCAAAAACAAAAATAATAAAAAAATCTTGCTGAATAAGAAAAACTAATAGGTGGCCCGTATTTTGCACCTACAGATTAGTAATTTCGTAAACATATTTTCAGATTTCCGATTGGCGCTTCCCTTATAAAAAATCCAACCACCCTGTGTGTGTGCACTACGGCCGCAACAGGGCTTTCGTAACTCTTCGACACTGCGAAGAGGACGTGATGGAGGGAACGAACCATTACGAGTATTTAGAAGCCGACGATTGCAAATGCCAGCTTTGCTCTTCTTCCGACACGAGTTGTGAGGGTTTGAGGTACAGGCCGCACAGGTCTCACCCTGACTCTTTGGGATTTAGATACAATGTTAACAAATAGAAGGCGATTTAGCCAATATCAATCCATTAATCGGTTAAAGTGCCTCGGTATATTTAGAACTATAACATACATCATTTGATTTCTTTTAAGTTATCAGTTAAATTTATAAAAAAAAAAATGTAATATAATAATATTTTATTACACAATATATACAGTTGTCATGTGGCTGGATCATCCTTCTATTTTTTAAATATATCTGGGCACATATCTATAACATATTTACTGTAATTGGCCCCGTAAGTTAAATTATAAATTAATGTTTATATTATATTTATTCTATAATGGTAATTTATGATCTGTCATCATTCAGTATTATTATAAGGTAATAATTATTGTTACATATGCATGTATGTGGTTCTTTGAATAAATTAAATTATTTATCTAAGCATGGATAATGTTTTATTTCAAGAATAGTTCTTTGTAATTAAAAGTAATAAAACATTATAAAATATCCGAAAAGTTGTGTTTTACTTTAATCCTAACTCCTTTTGTATACGTTTATTTATTTTTTTTAAAGAACATTTAAACATTTTTTTAGCCGAATGCCTATTTTAGCTCTCTATGATTTCCGTCAAAAAGAGTATCCGAAAATGTTTTCAAAATTTTGAATTTAAATTTTACTGGCCTTTATTAATGAGTAAGGTTCATAGATGCTATCGCTATACAGCTGAATGTTTGTAGGATATATTCTTGCAGAAAAATGCTTAGAATCCTACACCTTTTTGTGCACCCAGTAGGTAGTCCTCAAATTTCTTCTAATGTTTGAACAAATATATATCAAAACTTAGGTATTTGGAAAGTACTGTATTATAGTGCGATATTAATCAAATAGTTTATTATATTTTATCTTGAAAGGGGTTGGAACCTTTGGTGTGAAGATAACACTGACGTGTTGTCCACATAACACCAAAACACTATACTGCATATATATCATATCGAATAATTTATTTGACTTTGTATTAAGGAGAAATATATTATTTTTAAGTGAGAATAATCTAAGAAGTTGCTAAGGTACTTCAATTTTGGTATGATTCCCCGAATTTTTTTTATTATAGTATTGACTTGCTTATCCCATCTTAAATGATTATCCATAACAACTCCTAAGTATTTTACTTTATCACTTCCTTTTATCTCAATAGTATCATTATTTATTTTTATGTTTATGCAATTGAACTGTGGTAGCCCTATTTTATATGAGCTAAATGCCATATAATTAGTTTTATCGGGATTTAGTGTTAGAGTGTTATTACGAAACCAATGAATAATTATTGGAAAGTCGATTTCAATGTCAGATTTCAATGAGTTCCATGCTTTACCTTTGTATAAAATCACAGTATCGTCGGCAAAGCTTATTATTTGTCCCATGCAGTTAAGATTTAGTAGATCATTGATATACAAGGAAAACAATAGCGGTCCGAGAACAGTTCCCTGAGGGACCCCGTACGTAACCGCTCTGGGTTCACTATGTACATCCTGTATCGAGACATAATTTATTCGGTTCTCTAAATAACTTTTGAGTATATCGTACATCTTTCCCCTTATACCAACGGCTAATAATTTCTGCAGTAATTTATTGTGACATACAGTATCAAATGCCTTGGCAAGATCTATAAATATTGCCAAGATCTGATCACTTTCATCTAAAGCTTTATAGATTTTAGTTGTCAGTGCGCAAACTGCGTCCTGAGTGGACCTACCTACTCTAAAACCATATTGCTTGTTCGATAAAATATTGTATTTATTTAAAAAACTTAATAACCTGTTTTTTATTATTTTTTCATAGATTTTTGCAAAATTGGATATTAGAGTTATAGGCCTATAGTTACTTACAAGATCCTTTGCCCCACTCGATGCGCGTTTCGCCAACTTGGTTGGCGTAACGCGTGTCTAGTGCAGTATAGTGTTTTGTGGAAAACTACATCAGTGTTAAGTTTCTGTTTGTTTTAATTGATTCTTCTTCTAAACGAGTTCAAAGAATGGAATGTGAAAACTATGAGTTATAAGTACGCAAGGTATCCTTTCTTGCTATAAAAAATTCCTAAGACAAGTCCCCTTTGAAAATATTTTTAAAAAATATTTTTCATGTACAAATGGTTTAGGTATGCATAAAAACTATCATATTAATACCAGGAATATAAGTGTAGCGTATGCACGAAAGCTCGAACATGATTTAGCGATTCTCGGTTTCGACTAGTGTCCGTCAGAGAGTAGGCAGACAAGATCGTATAACAAATGGGCCATCGATTTGTCATCATTACAAAACAGAATTATAACTAGAGGGTCATAATGATTACGTATTGAATAATGTGTATTCTGTCCATGATTCGGGTAGTGATGGTGATTTCAACAAAATGTGATCATAGGTTTACGTCATTCAATAATCAACTCACAGGGTCGTTTCAGTCATTGACTTGGTGCGAGCCGGGTAATCCTCCATTTCACGCTCTTATTTTATTTTATTTTTTATTTATTTATTTATTTATTTATTTATTTATTTATTTATTTTTTTTTACTTATTTATTTATTTATTTATTTTTTATTTGTTTATTTATTAAAGGTTATAACTGGCCAGAAAGAAAATAAATTCCAATTAGGCAGGAGGAAGGAATGTGGTAGGAATACAAACAATTAGAAAATAAATATAACTAAAAAATTAAAAACATAATAAACATAAATTAAGATACTACAAATCGTTTATACTACAATATCAGTTCATTGACATCTTCTGATAAAGTTAAGTCACAACAAAAATATTATTCATCAACTAGGGAATAGAAAATACACCTTCTAATGGTACCTATATATTACAGTTGAATATGTCAAAAGCGGAGTAATACTCATTACAGCAGAAAACACGTTGGAAAGAGGTGAATACTTCAATAGATTCGTACGAGGTGTAGATAAAATAGTGAATAAGAACGAGTTTGAAAAGATGGCACATTAAATTTTATGTCACTAAGGATACCTACTATCACAGTCAATTCTGTTTATTATAATTTTGTAAAGAAACAACCCCAAAAAATATAAGTGCGCAATTTCAATTTAGTTAATTGAAATCTGGATAATTATTCTAATTGTAGAGTACCCATAACCGGATAAAGACCATCCTTTCTGTAAGCAAGATACTTGACAAACATTCTTTAAACCTTTTCTAAGGTTAAATATATGAAATTCATAAATCGGATTACAAATTCCAGTTTAGACCTTACAAAAGTATAAAACAATAACTTTAATGTTGAAGTATCTTTGAAGTACTTTGAATTTCTCATAATAAATCAGAGAATTTTGTTAGAGCTGGCTACAATATTATTAATATGCGGAACGAAGGTAAGCATGGAGTCAAATATAACACCTAAATCTCTAAATTTGGAACACTTAACAATTGTTTAACAACTGAAAATATTAGATTTCCTTGGAAAGTCATATTATTATATTCTGATATACTTATTCAGAGATAGTTTATTATTTGTAAACATAATTTAAGATTATCAGCATACAGGAGTATAACTACTGCTTTCAAGCTCTAGACAGATATCATTGATGAATAAAATAAACAAAAGTAGGTCTAGAACAGAACCTTATGGCACTACTGTTGCAGCAGATACTTTCTACGAAGAAAAACTATGGTATATGTATATTGATCTATTTAGAGGATAAGAACGAAAAAATTGAAGACATCGATTAGTCAATCCCAAATTAGACAATTTTTCGAGTAATAAACCATGATCAATCCCGTAGAATGCTTTAGACATATCAGTATAAACAATATCCACTTGTCCACGTTGTTCTAAAGAACTTGCTAGAAAATTAGTAACAGTCACAAGGTAATTGTTGATCTGCAAGCCAAAAAACCTTTGACTGAAAGAAATATGCTATTTAACATGAAACATGGTCATAAGTCATATAATAGATTTTTTTAAAAGCTTATTAAAATTACAAAGAATTTTATTTATATGAATCGGATTGTAGAGTAACGATTAGCCTTTCGTGGACAGAAATGCATTTTCTAAATAAATTATATGGACTTTGTTAATTTTAAATTTCTAATCTACATTATGATCAGGAATTCAAAATTCTTCAGGTGACATGGGGATACAATAAAATGATTAATATTTTCCTCATGTCATGTTAGTTTTATGTCACTTAATAAAATATATCTACTATATAATTGGTGGCTTTGATACCATCAAGTCCTAAGGACTAAAATGAATGAAGAGGTAATGCGGAAATTGAACTTAACACAAGAAATTATCTGACATTTTGTAATGGATCTTCCCATTGATCTAATTGTAAAGCTATTGTGCTTTAGATATATAACATCGAAGTTATATTAAATCATTTTTTGTTTGTTAGTTTTTGGTTTGATATAAAATTCTGTAATATTACAAATGATTTTTCAAATTATAACTAAACAAAAAAACAAACAAACAAATTATGACTAAACAAAAAAATGATCGACTGGAATTAAACGTTTCCAGTCGATCCTCAACTCGTCGTCAGTAGAACTTTATACTATAAAAAATTGTTATACTATATAATTGTTTATACTATGAAAAATTGTTTTGTTCAAAACTCATCACATTTTTCAATATCCTCAATATCCTTTTGGAGAAAGGAAGCTCTAGAATATTGTTTCTGATGTTTACATTTTTATTATTTTACAGGTGGTGTAATCCCCAAAGAAACTATATAATGAATCATAGCACCACAAATAAGTTAGAAACATTACCTAGCAATTATTATGTTTAATTTTTAAAACATTGTTCCATTTACGGATTAATTAATATTAATTTTAGGTTACCTAAATGGTTTTGAATTTTATCTAGCACGTTAAATTTTGAAGTTACGTCAGTGAGATTTTTTACAGTGATTGTTAGAGGCTTATATCGGAATTCGTAAATTTTATTTACGAAAATTTTTCTCAAGGGACTTCCAAATTATGCATTCTATTAAGTTATCGGAATAATTAATGTCTTTGCTCGAAAATAAAAGTGGCAGGTGATAAATATTAGGCTGTTATCTTTCTAAGTAGTTACTTTAATGAGAAATATGTTAATGCGATAACATGTTCAGGGTGGTTCATGTAAAGATAAAAAAGCCTGCCATTTAATAAACTTTAACCGGTTTAAATGTTTTAAATTATCATGACTGACATTAAGGATTCTAATTATTATAATCTACTTATGTGTAATATGCTTTTAGAAAAACTGGTGTTTGCTCGCACAAAGTTTACGAAATGTACGAGTATAAAATTTCTAATAATAGGTGGCACACCTTATACAGGAATTCCATTATGAATTTAGAATTAGTTGTAAAATATACAGCTAATATCGATTTCCTTAAATGAAATATCTTATAAAATGTTTGCAGATCTAAATCTAGAGGTATTTAACAAATTGATACACACAAATACACACATAAGGCGTAAGGAATAAAATAATTACGGTTTAAAAAGAGCTAAGAGAACTAAATTAATCGTTTACAAATATAAACTTATTATACAATAACGTATATATTATAGGCTTAAACAATGGGTTTACACTTAATAGTGGTGAGAAAAACACCGTAGTGCCCTCTTTGGGTCTTTGCTACTATGCCAGTCGGGGCATATTGCCGGTGGAGTAGTTGTTTTCGGTATCTCCTTTAAACAAATTAATGGGTTTACACTTTTAATATATTCACCCACAAACATTTTGTTTACCTTGCAAATAGAGGAAAACAGCAAAAAATTTACTTTTCAATGATCATACCCTCTATACACGATTAAACTCAATTAATTACCTAACACCTACTCTAAATTATGTTTGGGTTTTAAGTATAAATAGGCAGTTGACGGAAGTACTTAACAATACGCGCAATGGAGTGGAATCGAGATTTTATGTATCTGAATTTCTTCGCTAATATGACACTTATTTCATAAAATAAGTGTCATATTTAAAAACTATTCACAAAATCTGAAACATGAATATACTTATAAAATAAACTGAACATAACTTTAATTTTTTAATTAACCGAGAACAAAATATTTAGATCCATGGAGAATATAAACATAGGAGACAAAAAAACAACTAGTTCATGGGGTTTACTCGAAAACCACTATTTCAGTCACCAATGTCGTCTCCACGATCATGAAGTCTCTCAGCCCACGTTGGCTGTGAAAAGTATTTGGTAAAACAACCACTGGTGTCCTGTAAAATTAGGCATCAGAAAGGTGTTGTTATAAGTTCATCCTATTTCTTACAATTTTTTTTGGATGCTGAGTATATTTCCACTGGCCTGTGATCTCTGGAATTGAGATTAGTCAAATTTTAATTTAGTGTGTATTATAGTTAAGTTAGGTTAGGTTCAAAAGTGAGTGGGCCGAAAACCAGACCCCCCGCGACCATGTGGTCTTTTGTGACTCACAACTACTTATATTTCACCTAACAGGTCCAGCCTCTTAATGAAGCTGATTATCTTATTGGGTGAGAATTTGTTCAGATCCTCTGGCAGAAGTTGTTCTTTGCCAAATAATGAGTATCTGATCCTCTCCCCAGCGGGGTAGGTGCATAATATGTTCGTGGTTTAAAATCAAAGACACGGGATTTACCTACTCAATGCCTCATTAATTTCTTGTTTTCCCTTAATCTGTCTGTCTGAAACATGGCTGGACTCCTCTGTATTTGATGCTGAGTTATTCAGTAATAACTATACAGTTTTCCGCAAAGATCGTAATCTGGAACAAACAGGCAAATGTCGAGGTGGTGGAGTACTGCTGGCAGTAGAAAAAATCTTTTAGTGCTTATGCTTTGGACTGAAATATAGTCAATACAGTAGCACCTTCAGTTGATGCATCTGGTATTAAGGTTGTTTTTCCGTCAAATGTCATATATGTCATCATACTGTACATTCTCCCTTCTACCAGTATTGAAATATACGAAGCAATTTTTAATTGTTTAACAAACATTCTTTTTTTGAATGAAGAGGATAAATTAGTTTTTCTAGGGGACTTTAATTTACCAGATTATATAAACCATCTTTATAATAGCCAATACATAAACAGGCGCTTAACCTCATTGATAAATTTCTGTGAATTTATGAATTTAAGTCAACATAACAAAACTTTAAACTGCAATGATCGCTTGCTTGACTTACTCCTGAGTAATCTTAACATCAATGTTTACAAATCTGATAACTATTTACTGCCCGAAGATGAGTGTCATCCTGCTCTTGATTTCACGATTGATATAAGTTCTTCCAAATGTAAATTTCCTGACAACTTTGACACTCGCTACAACTTCAAAAGAGCGAATTTTGAAAATTTATATAATGATTTGTGTAATTTAGATTGGACTTTTCTCTCCTCTTTTGAAAATGTGAATGAAGCATGTACTTATTTATACAATAGTTTAGATTCAGTTTTTTCCATAAACGTCCCAAAGACGGCCCCTATAAGTAAATCTTATCCTCCTTGGTATAGTCGCAGAATAATAAAAGATATTAAACAGAAAACCACCTTCTGGCGTTCATATAAAGTAACAGGGAGTAACGATGCTTACGAACAATTCAAAACATTAAGGAAAAAAATCAAAACCGATACTGCTCTTGCCCACAAAAATTACCTACAACACATAGAGTTTCAAATTAAATCCAATCCAAACAGGTTCTGGTCGCACATCAATACATTAAAAAATAATACTTCGATCCCCAGTATAATTTCCCATAACAATAATGTCATGACTGATCCACAAGAAATTCTAAATAGTTTTGCAACGTTTTTTCAATCATCTTTTATCACCAATTTTGGGAATGTTCAAAATGTTAATGTAAATAATTGTACTTCAGGGCTTTCCATTCCTAAAATAAAAGAAGAAGACGTGTTGAAGGCGCTTAAAAGAATCAAGCCAAAATTAACCGCTGGTCCTGATGGAATACCTGCCTTTCTATTAAAAGATTGCGCCGTTTTGTTTGCTGCACCTTTATCTATTATTTTTAACTTATCACTTCGATCCGGCATTTTCCAATCATTTTGGAAGCAATCTAGAATATGTCCCATTTACAAGAAAGGAGATAAATCCGCCATTGAGAATTATAGGCCTATTGCTATCCTATGCAATTTTAGTAAAGTGTTTGAGAGCGTTCTTTATGATATTATATTTTTCCATGTTAAATCGCAATTGTCTTTTAGTCAACACTGGCTGGTTTCTTATCTGGCAGATCCACTGTAACGAATCTTGCAAGCATAACCCAAGTTGTTGCTGAATCCCTTGATTGTGGAGGACAAGTAAACGTTATATATACGGATTTTTCCAAAGCATTCGACAGTCTTGACCACACTATCTTGCTTAATAAGTTGTGCAGTTTTGGACTCACCGATTCTTTCCTTAATTTCTTTTCATCCTACCTCTCCAATAGAAAGCTTTACGTACAGTATCGTGGTTTCAAGCCTGTCGAAATAACAGCAACTTCCGGCGTGCTCCAAGGATCTGTGCTTGGGCCTTTATTGTTTGTAATGTTTATAAATGACATAAGCTGTAATCTGCATTGCTCTTCCCTACTATATGCAGATGACTGTAAGTTATTTGCAGTCATCAATAGCCTAGAGGACTGCTTAAATCTACAAATAGATATTGAGAGATTAAATAGTTGGTGTGCTGCTAATCATTTATTTCTTAATGTGGACAAATGCAATTATGTATCTTTTACCAGGAAAATTAATCCTATCCACTTCAAATACAGGTTAAATGGTGTTGATCTGAAAAAACTCAATCAATTTAAAGATCTAGGGGTTATATTTGACAGCAAGTTAACCTTTGTACCACACATCAACGAAGTAGTGGCCAGTGCTTACAGGAACTTAGGTTTTATAATTAGGAATTCCAGAGAATTTGCAGATACTGCCACCTTGAAATTGCTTTTTAATAGTTTTGTTAGAGCAAAATTAGAATATGCATCTATTATTTGGAGTCCAGGTTATCAGCTACATAAATATAAATTAGAGGGAATACAAAGACGTTTTTGTAAATATCTTTGCCACAAAAATGATGGTTTTTATCCAACTAGAGGCACTCCTCAAGTTAACTTACTGAAGAGGTTCAATATTTCTGACCTAGAATCCCGACGCAATTATTTATCAGTTGTTTTCTTGTACAAATTATTGAACAACCAAATTGATTGTCCTTTTTTGCTCAGTTACAAAATCTGCACGCGCCATCCTTCCTTTCCCGTTCTAATAGCACATTTTACTTACATACTCCACATACTAATTTATATGCTTCGTCCCCCCTACATTCAATGTGTTCAAAGTATGAATCTGTAAATGACAAATTTGATATCTTCTGCTGCAATATTAGTAAAATTAAACACGTTTTACTAAATGATAATTAATTGTTATCAGTACATATTATTGATTTATTGAATTGTCAATTGTTGTATATTATTTATTTGCATATTACTTGTAACTAGTTAGTGATTAGATGCTTAATCTTACATTTTATATATTATGTTTCTTATTATGTTATATGTTAATAATTATTGTAATGTTCCCTACCCTATTATTGGATTGTTATCTGTCTGTGTAGCTGTAAAATAAAATAAAAATAAAATAAAAAATAATATGTGTTCTGCCGCTTCATCACCTTCTAAGCACAAGCGGCACTCAGCATCTTCTGCTAGAACGAATTATAGTAATCACTACATTCACCGTACAAAAATCCTTAAATACACTTAAAGTGTTCTAATTCAAGTTTACTGAATAGTCCATAGAAACTCGTGAAGTAGGTACCTAATTTTTTAGATAAATAGATTTTGATTGACCGCATATAGGTTGCATATAGGTTATAATTAGCAGAATACGTCATATAGCAGTGCTTCTTCATCTTCATCAGACAGCAGTTTGATACTTATATGTTTTCTACATGCTTTGTGTGGTGTATCAAAAAGTCGAAAAGAATAAATAGAGAGAAAGACACAATAATTTATCTTAGACATTTTTAATTCAAAATGTCATCACATGCACTGATAACTAGGTATGTTATTATTAATTTTCCACTGATAACATCCTTCTGGAGTAGAGGAAGCCACGTTTGATTCAAGAATATTGTTTCTGACGAGATACAGTTATCACCAGTAGGTTTAATAAAAGCATTTTCTTTTAATTTCCTTTTAACTGAGTTTTCTTTTTTTTTGTAAAATTTTAGCCTGTGTCCAACCAACCTGGTGACCGTTGTCCCATGTTTTGCTAAAGTAGACTTATCCACTTGGTAATTCTTAACATATTTTTTATGTTCGCGGAACCCATATTTGTAATAGTCTAAATGTCTCACCAATATAATATTTACCACATTCGCAAGAAATTTGGTAAATACAATTTTTTGAATTTTGAACATTACCAATTGTTTTGTAAATATTGATCTTAAAGTGTTTTTCGTTTTAAATATCGGTCTTATGTTAAAATTATTACTAAGTGTTTCAAGTCTTTCAGATATGTTTGTAATATATAGGATTGTAATTGTTGTCATTGGATTTTCCCTATTTATTCTGGGAATATTAATATTCTCCCCATTTTCAATTTTTATAAATGTTTCTTCAACAAAATCATTAGCATAATTGTTTTCCCTTGATATATTTTTTATAACGTCTTTTTCTTTATTGAAAGCAGCTGAGGTTGATGATATTAATTTTGCTCTGTATATAAACATTTAACTATACCTACCTCTTTTGATACCTATGTGATGATTAGAATTAAAATTGATTACTTAACTAAATTTTACTTAGTCATAACTGTTTTTGTGGTTAATTATTTGGTAGGTTTTTCAGGTATTTTAAAAGTTAAATAATGCAACATTTTTAATATCCATGTATACTGAATTTTCTAAATTTACTCAAGAATTTAGTCATGCTTAATTCGAACCTGCCAGCGGTTAGCCGGTTTGGCTAAACTAATTACCACCGACAGGTAAACCCTAATCACATTTCAGTGATCGAAAACTTCCTCAGCAATCAACATTTGATTGATAAAATTCCCGGTAGCAAACTGAAGATAAACTTCTAAATTTTAAATTAAGTCAGCAGTAATCTCTTGCACTAGTTTCAATCTAGATTGATAATCGTGTAGGATTGCGCCTAGATGCTGAAATTTTTATTTTTACTTACAGTTTGAATCCTTAATATATACGTTTCTCTAACTACATGTATTAGATAGGTATTCAAGCTCGTTTCATTTGAAAAATGAGGAATCTAAGACTGTAATTTACAATAAAATGATTATCAGGAAAAATAGGTTTGTATACAGTGTGGTCATTTAATAGGAAAATATAGAAATATAAATTGGTCTCATTGTTTGGGAAAAATCCCTGGACAGGTCAATTTTTAATTCCTTTGTGCACCTTTTGGCATATGGCGTCAATACATTTCGCCATATTTGAATGAGCCACGACTTTAACATCATTTTTTAAATGGCGATCTCTAATGTTTTACATATTTGGATAGAGGGTTCAATTAAAAAAAAAATGGCAATATGTATAAGTAAGTATAACCTAGATAATATATAAGTTTCCTAGCTAATCGGTTCCTGTTAAGTTTCCACAATTTTAAAGCAAAAACTTGTGATTTCTTTATCTGAGCAAGTACACACTATAGATCATTCACAGAAATCGAGAAATTCTTTCTTTTCTATACTTTCTCCTTTACCGAGCCGGTGGCTCAGGGTTCAGTAACCCGGTGGTTCAGGGTTCAGAGAATTTTTAATTAAATTGTCTACTCGTCTGTTGGCAGGCATGGATTAGCAACCATCCTGGCGATGGTCTAATATGGGACGAACGCCTAAGAAGTAAGTATTATTGTGAGAGACTAAAATCGGTTGATGTTTGACTGCCGCCCTAGCTAATGAGGTTTTCCAGATTTCCTTCATTTCAGCACTGAAGGGTGGTTAGGGTTTACACAACTGCGAGTCGAGAAATAGTAATATGTCGCTCCTCTCCCACACAAGTCTTAAACTTTCGGGATAATCCTTGTGATTAGAATGAGGGGTAGAGATATTATATTATTATACAGAGTATCTAAATTTTGTTGTCAATAAAACATTTTTGAGATACAAGTATTTTTTTTAATGGTTCATCCTGTATATCAGTGTACCGCTGAATGCAGAAGTAAATTCCGTAAGATCGTTGAACGTAACTCCTCCATCGCCTGAGTGGACGTTATATTCATGGAGGATTCTGAAAATGAATAAAACAAAAATTATGAGAATAATTAGATACAAATTAATAGTCCAAATGTTCGGTACTTCGAAAATTGAGGAGTCTTCATCTGGAAGGTCTTCTTCAAGCTTCAGTAGACTTCTTTTGACATCTTGATTATTATCCAAAAATACGTTTTCTAAATTAATTGCCTGAAGGGCTTTAGATTTTATATTTGAATTAAATTGAAAACTAGGAGTACTCAAAATTTTTATCTTTTTTGATATTTCTTGACCTTTTAATACAGTATCATCAAATCTTAAAAAGCAACTATTTGAAATTGAAACAATAAATGTTCCTTCAATATTTTGACTGTGAAAATCATGCATGCAACTAATTTGAATTTTAGTTTTATTAACAAGAACTAAGATCCACGTGTTTTGGTTGATCTTCATGACAATGTTTTTCATTAGCTGGAATCTTGTAGGCTTGCAGGATGTTAAGTTTCTATGTGCATTTAATAACTTGACTATACAGTGTGATTCTTGATTTCTGGGTAATAAATTATTTTCTTCGCAGAGAAAACTTTCGGGTTCTATGCTTTTGCAGTTTTTCGGTATTGTGTAAAATTGCTCGGATATTAGGAGGGAGTTGTATATAGGGACTACCGTTTGGTATATATTTGTATTGGCTTGGGATATCGGTAATGAATATACCTTAATGAAACTGTATACAACGTAGTTGACTAATGGAATGTCAATGAGAAATACAATTTGAAATTCAGTGGAGTAAGCTTTTATGGATATCAAATCTTCGAATTTTAGTATGTTTTGTAGTTCGGGGTCTAAGGGAAATTTATATGGATGGATGTCTTGTCTAATTTCGAGCAGTTCGTTTCTGAGTTCGCTTGGTGTTAGTATATTTGAGTGCATGAAGTTCATTTTTGCAAAAGATGTAGCTATTTGCAAATTTGACAGAATTCTAATGATTTCATTTAAGGAGTTAATCATTTGAATTAGGGTGATGTGCACTTGTTGCATTTCTTCCATAATGTAACTTTGGTTGTTTATATATTTTATAATTTGTTCAATTTGTTTTCCGAGTGTATGCTGTTTGCGTATTAGTCCATCAACTGTCCTGTTAAATTTTCTTATTGTGTTTAGAGCCAAGGAGAAGGTTTGTTTTTCTGATTTTATTATCCTCTTTTGATTTTTTGCAAGTTTTTCCATCTGCGTATGTATCTTTTTTGCATCTTCTGCATCCATGTTACCAGTAATTAATTTTATTGCACTACTCACAGCATTTAATAGACCACGTTTTTCCCTGCTTCTCGTTGGTATCAGTTCTTCTATTATTTCCTTTATTACGCATAATTTTTGTTTTTTCCATATTTACAAATATGTGATTTAAAGAAGTGTAATCCTCTAGGATCTTCAATTTTTTACCGACATCAATCTCAGATTCCGCCAGTATTACGAGATCGTCTGCATAGAGAAGCATGAGAAGATTATTATGATTATCAATGTTTATGCCGCGTGCTCCCTTTTTTATAAAAAAACACTCAATGTCTGCAAGGAATAATGCGAATAAAAGGGGACTAAGTACTTCACCCTGGAGGACGCCCGATGATATATCAAATGCTTTGGAAAGTTGACCCCCAGACTTGACCCGCATATTAGCTTGGTTGTAAAAATTTCGAAGGAGAGAAACTATTTTGGAACTGAGACCGGTTTGGTAAAGTTTATGCCAAAGAAGCGAGTGATTTACCGAGTCGAAGGCGCGCTTAAAATCCACGAATATGGCAAATACCTTGCGCTTACGAAGCCGCAAGTGAAATTGGACACATGAAGTTAAGGTAAAAACGTTGTCGCTACAACCACGACCTCTCCGAAAACCAGACTGGCATTCTGGGAGAATGTTGAAGTTTTCCGTCCACAGGTTGATACGATTAAGAATAATGTGCATAAAAATTTTTGCAGGACAATTAACTAAAGCAATGCCTCTACAATTGGAAGGATCATCCACTGGACCATTTTTATGAAGCATGGACATGATAATGTCACTCCAAGATCGTGGGACAACCAAGGAGTCTAAAATAGAATTAATTAACGAACACATGTAAAGTATCCAGTTATTTGGTAGATATTTAATAAATTCGTACGTAATTAAGTCTGAGCCAGGTGATTTATTGTTCTTTCCCTTATTCAAAACAGAGTATATTTCATCTGTTGTAATGGGAAAGTCAAAATGTGGGTTTCCGGCATCAAAGAAAGTAATATTTTCAGGGATCGAAGCAAGATAAATATTGGAATAAAACTCTTCCCAGGTCTCAATTGCCAGGGAGTGTACGGGGGGGTTTCTACTTTGCGCTTCTTTAATAGTATTCACTGCTTCTCGTTGGTATCAGTTCTTCTATTATTTCCTTTATTTCTTGAACTAGATGTTTAATTATGGATCTGAAGTTTTGAGTTTCGTCTTGGTAATTCTTTATAGTTGAGTTAGCAGCAGTTTCAATTTGATTAAAGCTTGTGACAATTTTCTCGTATTCTTCTATTATAGCTGTCGTATTATATACTTGGATTAAGGTCCATGTGTTTTCGATAATTTTGGCATTTCCTAATTTTATTGGTAACAGCCCTATATTCTCTTTTATTTCCTGGATGTCTACTATTGCTGTTGCTGTAGCGACGGCTAGGGCGATGACCCTGAAACAGGACGAAATATCAGCTAAGTGCACTATTTTGTTTCTATTGGTTTTTACATGTTCTATTTCACATTTATTATGGTCTAGTGCTAGTAATATTTTCCAAGGTCATATAAATCGTCGTACTGATTGATTTCTATTGTACACCCTTGTATAAATTATGTCGTTAATTTTAAAAGGGGTAATTTCTTTTGTTTGTTTCTCACTTCTTTTTGTTTTTTCTTGTTGCATTTCCGTTATTCCTCTGTGGTTTGTTTTACCTTCATGTAAATTTCTTATAACTTCCAAACGATCTTCCATCGGTACCTTCGTAACCTTTTTTGTACATCTGATGAATGTCGGTCCAGTGTCTGAAAAATTATCTACATATACTTTCGTAAAATCTTGATACATCTTTTCTTCATCAAACCATAGATAATATGTTTTCTTTCCGGTAGTATATTCTTTTAGAAAATTCAGAATAAAATCGTAATTCTCGTCTTTGGGTATTTGCGTTTCTATGTATTCTTTGCCTTCAATTCTATTTCTTTTAGTACGGCCTCGTTTCCATACCCTGTATTTATTATTATTTGACAAGGCTTTGAGTTTATTATACTTTCGACGATTTCTATATTCTTAGAAAGTTCGTCGCTTGCACTGGGATGAGCTGTTTGAATTATTCTGTTAATTTCTTCGTTATCTGTTGGTACAACTGAATCGTCTGTGATCTCTCGTAAAGCGTTTTCAAGTTCGTTGTCGTCTACTTGTGGCATTATCGATACGTTGTCAATATCTTTACTAGTTCCTTGTATAGCTATGGGGTTTGTGTTTATTCGTGATTGAGCATCTGCTATCACATTTTGTGAACCTTTTTTATATGTATTATCGAAATCATTATTATCATTGTTTTTTGCTGTGATAAGGGAAGAAGGAATCTCCAATCCATTTTCGAATTGTATGTGGTGTAAAAATCCTTTTTCTGTATTTATGTTAGATGGAACTTTTATAATTTGTTCGCACCTTAGTGGAATCTTATATTGGAAGAGGTTATTTTTTGTAAAAGTGATTTCCTGCAAATTCTTTAGGGGAATTGTTACGTACGGAGTCATAAATTTATTTTTAGAAATGTCAATACTTGCTTGAAGTTTTTGTAAAAAGTCTATGCCTATCAAGCCATTGTATTTAGGATTAAAGTCAAATAAATGAAATTTTTGTTGACCTTCAATCTTGAAAACGTCCCAAATAGGTATAGTTATGCTATGTTTATGCGAACTTTGTTGATGAGCTGTATTTATTACAAAAGGGGTCTCGTCAATAAATTCCTTATAAATATTTTGGGCAAGACTCGGTTTAATTAAAGTTTTTGTTGAACCTGTGTCTACTAGAAAATTTGCTTTTATTTCTGGTATGTATATGACTGGGAGGTTGTTGTTATTGTCGATATTATTTAATTCTACGTTACCTCTTGTGTTTGGCTGGGTTTCCGAAAATTTTGTTCATTTTCTTGTTCACCATAGATCTCTTGATCAATTGGTTCCAAAGCTTCTCTACTTAAGTTTTCATATGAGTCCTGGTAGTAACCGTCATAATAGTCGTTTTCGTAGTAATTTTCGGGGTTTGCTTCTTCGTATTGATGATAGGGGTAGGTATCATTTTCTTGATAATAAAGCTCTTCCGATGTAAACGTAGGTCTTGCTTGGAGCATTCGTCTTGAATTTGAAGAATTGTTCATCTTTCTTGAATTGTACGATGAGGTGTCCATTGGCGTGGGCTTTGGTAAAATTATATTTGGGTTTGGTTTAAATACATTGGTATTTCTAGGATTAAACTGTGGTCGGAAATTTTGATTATTTTGGTTTATAGGTTGGTTAGGACTATAATTCCAAGGTACTGAAGGGGTAGGTTGGTTTGGTTGAAAGTAATTTGGTAAACGATATGGTAAATTGCTTGGTTGACGTGGGGGTTGGTTAAATAAAATTTGTGGGGTCGCCTGTACTAACTGTTGTCTCACATTTTGTAGTGGGGGTGGTCTTGGTATTGGTTTTTGTATATTTCTGTTCATTGTTGTAAAATGGTTCTTCACGTATAGGTAATTTTCTTCTTCGATGGTCATTTTGAGTGCATTTTCTAACGTTAAGGGGGTTTTGCATCTCAGTATTCTGCTTAATTCAGGGTCTGTTCCTTTGAGGAATGCTTGCAGAGCTATATCATTGTACATAGTGGTCTTGTAAAGTAAGACAGTAGGTGTTTCTATAGCTGCGATTTTTGCTAATATTAGATCTCTAAGATCCTTGCACCTTTCTCCGAATTCTAATGGTTTTTCATTACGGTGCTGTGTTGATGTTAATAATTCTGTTGTCAAAGTGTTTTCAGAGCGTTGATCTCCGAATCGTCTTCTAATTTCTCCTTTAATTTGAAATTGGACACATGAAGTTAAGGTAAAAACGTTGTCGCTACAACCACGACCTCTCCGAAAACCAGACTGGCATTCTGGGAGAATGTTGAAGTTTTCCGTCCACAGGTTGATACGATTAAGAATAATGTGCATAAAAATTTTTGCAGGACAATTAACTAAAGCAATGCCTCTACAATTGGAAGGATCATCCACTGGACCATTTTTATGAAGCATGGACATGATAATGTCACTCCAAGATCGTGGGACAACCAAGGAGTCTAAAATAGAATTAATTAACGAACACATGTAAAGTATCCAGTTATTTGGTAGATATTTAATAAATTCGTACGTAATTAAGTCTGAGCCAGGTGATTTATTGTTCTTTCCCTTATTCAAAACAGAGTATATTTCATCTGTTGTAATGGGAAAGTCAAAATGTGGGTTTCCGGCATCAAAGAAAGTAATATTTTCAGGGATCGAAGCAAGATAAATATTGGAATAAAACTCTTCCTAGGTCTCAATTGCCAGGGAGTGTACGGGGGGGTTTCTACTTTGCGCTTCTTTAATAGTATTCACTGCTTCTCGTTGGTATCAGTTCTTCTATTATTTCCTTTATTTCTTGAACTAGATGTTTAATTATGGATCTGAAGTTTTGAGTTTCGTCTTGGTAATTCTTTATAGTTGAGTTAGCAGCAGTTTCAATTTGATTAAAGCTTGTGACAATTTTCTCGTATTCTTCTATTATAGCTGTCGTATTATATACTTGGATTAAGGTCCATGTGTTTTCGATAATTTTGGCATTTCCTAATTTTATTGGTAACAGCCCTATATTCTCTTTTATTTCCTGGATGTCTACTATTGCTGTTGCTGTAGCGACGGCTAGGGCGATGACCCTGAAACAGGACGAAATATCAGCTAAGTGCACTATTTTGTTTCTATTGGTTTTTACATGTTCTATTTCACATTTATTATGGTCTAGTGCTAGTAATATTTTCCAAGGTCATATAAATCGTCGTACTGATTGATTTCTATTGTACACCCTTGTATAAATTATGTCGTTAATTTTATACATCTTTCTTGAATTGTACGATGAGGTGTCCATTGGCGTGGGCTTTGGTAAAATTATATTTGGGTTTGGTTTAAATACATTGGTATTTCTAGGATTAAACTGTGGTCGGAAATTTTGATTATTTTGGTTTATAGGTTGGTTAGGACTATAATTCCAAGGTACTGAAGGGGTAGGTTGGTTTGGTTGAAAGTAATTTGGTAAACGATATGGTAAATTGCTTGGTTGACGTGGGGGTTGGTTAAATAAAATTTGTGGGGTCGCCTGTACTAACTGTTGTCTCACATTTTGTAGTGGGGGTGGTCTTGGTATTGGTTTTTGTATATTTCTGTTCATTGTTGTAAAATGGTTCTTCACGTATAGGTAATTTTCTTCTTCGATGGTCATTTTGAGTGCATTTTCTAACGTTAAGGGGGTTTTGCATCTCAGTATTCTGCTTAATTCAGGGTCTGTTCCTTTGAGGAATGCTTGCAGAGCTATATCATTGTACATAGTGGTCTTGTAAAGTAAGACAGTAGGTGTTTCTATAGCTGCGATTTTTGCTAATATTAGATCTCTAAGATCCTTGCACCTTTCTCCGAATTCTAATGGTTTTTCATTACGGTGCTGTGTTGATGTTAATAATTCTGTTGTCAAAGTGTTTTCAGAGCGTTGATCTCCGAATCGTCTTCTAATTTCTACTTTAATTTGCTCCCATGTTATGTCGGGGTTTGTAGCTATAATTGCTTGGGCTGGTCCGACTAACTTATTTCTTATTACTTGAAATAAAGTAGCGTTGAAGATTTCGTCTGTAGGATTGTTGACTGGACTGCTTTCAGAAAAATACCTACGATTCTTTGGTCTCCATTGAAGATAGGTATTGAATCAATGTGGTCTTTGAATGTTGCCATTGTGGTATTTTCTTGTGTGTTAGCGATATCTGATATTATTGTAAGATTGTCAAGTATATTTATAATTTCGTCAATGTCTGAAGGGTAGGACATAAAGGAACAAAAAGAAAATTGAGCAATTTTACTCACCAAACTTTCATGATGTTAATCCTTTATATGCACACAAAATACACTCTACTTCACAATTTATGTGTTGTAGCTACACTTCACAACACACGGCACAAACTGAAGAAACAATAAATCTGCTTATTTTTTCTTGACAATGTTCTTATCCTAGATTGAAAATTTTCTTATTCTAAAATGAGCTTCGGCGATGTTGTCCTCTACTCCTGTGACCAATCGGCGAGGTTTGTCCTTTCGGCCTCGTGGTTTTCTTCTGGGAAGAAGGTATTTTCAGGTGATAAACCGCTGATCCGGACGTGAAATCGATATTCACTCGATACACTCCACCCGTTCCAAACTCGACTGCGCCAGTTACGAATTAGGGCCAAAAACTTGGCTTTTTAAAAAGATTTCTAATTCGTTACAAAATGAGACAATAAAATTACAACTGCTCGATGCAATGCTAATTTATTAACTAACTATAAAATCAAGTATTAGATATATGGCAATGCACTGCTTAATTGCAGCGACAGCGTTTTATTTGCTAGCTGGCAGATAACGTAAGATCGTTGAACGTAACTCGCTTCAGAAAACGTAAAAAATTAATTTAAAATTATTGAAACCTAATTTATTTCCTGTGAATGTTCTGTTTGGTATTTAAAATGATTATTTAATATACCCTTGAATAAACGCAAACCGACTAAAGTAACCTGTTGCTTTAAATTTATTCATTATTAAATACGTTCGAGTGGCATCAGTAAATTGTTTAACTTGCAGTATTCAAATATACCCTCTATTCAAGTTTTCTTTTCTTTGCAAGATATTTTCACAACAAACCTTAATTAACTGAATAGATGTTTGCTTTTTGTGAGGCGTATGTTTCTACCATTTTCTTTTTCGCAGTCACTCTCACTCTTTAAATTTGCCTTCTGAATTCTAAATACTAAAATGGTGAATCTTTTTGTATGCACATATAACATTTATTTATTTACGGACGATGTCAATAGTACGCATTTAATTTGGAACTTGTTGTTTCTGCAACAGAGCATCCAATATTTTATTAAACCGTGGCAATGCAATTTGTTATACAACTTTTAACCATATAAAAGTACGTTATTTAAATTATTGATATGTATAATATCAATTGCAGATATTGGCAGATTGTTAATACGATTTATTAACAAGAGATTATTTAAGGGTTGAATACAAATACTGAAGCACTGTTATTAACAAAACTTAAAATCATAAAATGAAAAGACAACTTAACAGAAATATAAAAATCTAAAAATAGTTTTGATACAAAGATAAAGACAAAATCTGTAGTGAATTGATTCAGTTTAGAAACAATCTGTATACAGTATGTAGTATAAAGTTTTTAGCCAATATTAAACAAATACTGAGTGTGGACTAGATCGACGACAAAGTAATGAATTGGTTATGATTGGTCGATCCTAAAATAATGGTGGGGAGGATAGTAGCACTCTCTGCGCGTAATTAAGGTATACCGAACGTTATTTTTAATTGCTGAGCGTGATCGCTTATTAATATACCTTCTTAGTCATAAGAACTGGTTTTAGTATCCCATAACACCTCTTTATTCATAATAACATTTGACAATACAAAATGTCCTCCATATTTTGATCATCTCCAATATAATATACTCGGAGCTATGGACAAATATATTGCCTTACAGGTAAATATATGACATCTATATAGGCTCCAAAATGGTAGTTTAAGATAAAAGGTGAGCCAATGGAACGGGATGATTTAAAAAAATCAGAAAACATTCAAAAAAATTTTCTTTTGCAAAATTTATTGTTGAAAACATATTCTACACAAATGGACATATTGTGTAAGTGCATAAACGTTAACTTTTTAAAAGTAATGTCTGAAAGGTGGCCTCCATTTTGTCACACACATTCTTGCAGCCTCGTTGCAAAGCATTGAAATAACATCGCGCAGCATCTCTAGCGGTACTGCCGCCACTTCACCTCGAATCCTTTCTTTTAATGCCTGGATGGATAGTCCGTGGAGGATTGATTACTTTGAAACATTTTTGTTTTTAGGTACCCCCAATGGAATAAGTCGCATGCGGACAAGTCAGGAGAACGAGGTGGCCAGGGAATATCACCGCTCTTGCTCATAAGACGACCGGGGAACACATGTCTTAGTAAACCCATTGACACTCATGCTGCGTGGCATGTCGCACGATCTTGTTGGAAAATCGTTATTTCATTTTTGTAGTTCTCGATTGCAGGACGGAAAAAATTGTAATACGCTTTAGTAATAAGTTCACCCTACCAAGTATCCATGATAACTAACTTCCCTTCTCACTCTCTAGATTCACAATGTAGACGGCTCAAGCCCACCACTCTTCTATTTCTTTTGTAGTGGCGTTCCCAAATCGTCCCGTTTCACTGGCTCACGTTGTATAATCGTTTGATATTACTTTACACGAAATTTTGCGTTTTTCTTAAAACAATTATTACCTAAGTTCGAATTATTATCATTGGTCTATTATATCGTCTTTCATTTATTTGCGTTACTAACAACCTTATTTGTAGAAATAATGAATATCGACGATATGTCATTAGAAAATTTACATAATTTTAAGTTTTGCTCCATACACTGCTTCAAAATACGATGCAGGTAAAGCTATTTTGTTATAGCTTCATGCAGTGTAGTTTTGAGTTAACATATATCATTGGTTAAAACATAGAAAAAGTTGAAGCCGATCGAGGAAATATGTTTGTGTAAAACCAAGATGAATTAAATAATTTTTTCCACGGTCGGGAGTAGAAATCAGTTTCTATGACATCAAAATTGAAACAGAAGTAGTCGATTATTCCCAAGGGAGTATAATGCTCCCAAGGGAGTTTACATTATGGAGAACGTTTTTCATGCAAAAAAAGAGGTAACATTGAAATTATTTATTGACATTTAAATTAAATGTAACATTTGTACAATTTTCAAAATTAATATTAGAAGGAATATTACTTCGCTTACATTTAAAGTTTTTGTGATTGCGCTAGTGGTGGTACCTACTAAAACGTGATTAGCAATTTTGGTCTTATTTTCAATGGAGTTCTCGACATAACCCTCAGCGACTGTCGTTGATTTCCAACCAGCATGACGCTTTATTGTCGTGATATCCACACCAGCATCTGCCAGTAATGTCGCTGAAGATCTTCGTAAGCAGTGACCAGTATAACATGCAGCATCAGGTAATTTTAAATACGAAGCTACTACACTAGGAATTTTTCCGATGGTATTCTTGCCAACTGGCTGCGAACTACATTTTCCTGCTTTGTAGTACAAAAAAAGGCGCTTATGCTTGACGTGGGGAGAACGAAGGGACAGGTATTTTCGATACAATTCAAGCATATTTCCCACATCGGTAACCACAAAGGTTCGTGGAATCTTTGTCTTAGTGTTTGGAATTTTTACAATCAAGGATGAGCCTACATCCTCAATATCATCTACAGTTAAATTGACTAGTTCATCAGTTCGACAAGCTCCGGCAATCTCCAGAATTAATACAACCTATAAAAAATCAAAATACTAAATAATTGAAATACCTAACAACAAAAGTAACCTTACCTTAATCATTAAGAATTCTTTGTCATCTGCAGTTGATAGAAAACGGTCGATTTCACCCTTTGTCAATATTTTCAATTTTTTCGCTTGATATCCGTCACAGGTTCTTTTCAAAAATGCGATCAGTTTGGGGAATTTGCTTATATCTATGTTGTCGTAAATTATCAAGCATGACTTAACCATAGAATATTGCGCCCATAATGTGGAAGACTTGTAATTCTTTGCATTTTCACTGAAGTATGCCAACAAAACATTCCTGTATACTTGAATATTTTTCTCGGCGCACCACGTTTTGAACCGATTGTAAGCTATATCGTATAAAGATCTTGACTTCGTAGGTAACAAATTGCTTATTGCAATATTTGCAGCCTCCACAATCTCTTCCGACTCACAATTATTCATTGTGCACTAAACAAACTGTAAACTAAACCAAACTAACATCTTAATTTGACAATTCTTTTTGTTTGTTTATTTTGTAGTTATGACAATAACTCAACGACTACTAAATAAATGCTCAAATCCGAATACAATAATTCTGGTGCTACTTACTTCATAAGAACAAAATATGTGTTTTTAAGTTAATGAGACCGTGGAAAAAATAGTATATACCATTCGGGAGAAATGCTATTTTGTCCTCGGTGCATTGTAGCCCTCTGGCTTCGCCCTCGGGCTTCAAATTGCACCTCTGCCAAAATAACGCATTTCTGTCCCTTATAGTATAATATACTATTACATTAGAGTATGTCACTTACTACGGAAAAGATTAAATTGTTTATTACAAAATCAATCCAGTTTTTTGGGAATAGACTTAGATACAATACTATCATGTTAAGTATGTTTTTAAAGAAAATATACAAGTTTAAATTAAAAATGAGTGCAGTACTATTACTGGGCGTCTTAAAACATACCACTATAATAACTATTTCAGTGTTTCTGTAAATGAAGGATTTTCAGGTGTATTGATTAAATACTATATGTTTCTTCACGTAAGTGAAAAATAATTAATATAATCTATTTTGGACAACATTATGTTTTAATTCGATACATTTGTAATTAAATAATGCACTCGATAATCCATTAACTAACGTGACAACGGATGTTGCGTGCACATCAAATAATTTCAAATATAGATAAACTCACATAACTATTTGAAAATTACTAAAATTACTTATAATTTACACCACTTAAATAGTAATCATTCGATATACATGGAAGTTTGATATACATGGACCCACATGGAGTCTGGCACAGAAAACAAATAAAATGCAGATTCTGTTAAAAACGTGCAGAAAGTTTCTGTTTATGTGGTTTATGTCACTGGTCACTGTAAAAGTTATACGGGACTGGTACGTGAACACAAGTGCTTTGAATCAAATCGTCCATGCAGTATCTATTAATATCCTCTATTTTATCGTTAATATTTAATAAATGTATAGAGGATAGTTGTTTTGCTTATGAATATACCAACATTATTTACCGGACCGGTGGTTTAGAGTTTAGGGAAGAATATGGGCTTGGTGTTAATGTGAGAGATTAACATCGGTGGATGTTTGACTGTCCCATAACCAATGGGGCTTTCCAGGTTTCCCTCATCCTAGCATACTGAATTGCGGTTAAGGCCTACCAATGTAAGTCTACTGAATAATAATATACCGCCCCCTCTCACACACAAGTTTAAGACTTCCAGGCTAATTCTTGTGATTACAATGAAAGGTAGAGATATTATTATATTACTACTTATCTTTCATTTGTGACAAGTAAATCTAATGCTAATGCATTTCTGTCATATTAAAATGAAGTCATATGAAGAGGTAAATGATTCAAAAGACATTAAATTGAGACATTTTTATTGAATACATATTTATTTAAACGTATATTATATAACAACTATGATGGATGCCACTACCTATGTTATTGGAATTATTATGAGTAAGCGCTTGATATCTTATAATGAAGGCACGTTATTATGAAATATAAGGTAACATGGATGGTCGCATTCTCCTCTATCTCTTTTATTTGTCAGGATATTCCAGATAAATTTGAAAAATATCTAGGAGACCAAACTGCAGATGTTGTTGATGTTGCGCATGATGTTCCGGTTTGATTTGATATAATCATAAGTAAAAAAAGAGGGAACCCTTTGCATTTTTACATTGTCATAATATGCAGCAAAAACCTGTTTTTGAAAATAATCTTAGGACATTTTAATTTGAGATATACTTAATTTTAGCATCAAAAAATTAATCGTTGGTAGAAATAATCAACTGCATGTAAGAAAAATATAGCGAAGATCCTATTATGCATAGCAAGAATTCTCACTGTTTTGTGGGCTGCCATAATTGGCAACTATTCTGAATCAAAACATAATATTAAGTATAAATCAATTAATGTACAACATTAGTTAAAAATTTTGCGTTAATCAATTACATATGGTGCTACCTTTATTAACAAAAGCCGATTAGCTTTGATAAAAGTGAAATAATAATAATAATAATAATAATAATAATAATAATAATAATGATAATAATAATAATATCTCTACCCCTCATTCTAATCACAAGGATTAGCCCGAAAGTCGGACACTTGTGTGGGAGAGGGGGCGGCATATTATTATTTCGCGGGCCGCATTTGCGCCTCAGGAACGATTTACGTTGGTAGACCCTAACCACCATTCAGTGCTGGAATGAGGGAAACCTGGAAAACCTCATTAGTTAGGGGGACAAGTCAAACATCAACTGATTTTAATCTCTCACATTAACACCAAGTTGACATTCTTCTCATCCTAGGCTATCGCCATGATGGTTGGCAAGCCATCCCTGCGAATAAGCCTTGATCTACGAGTAAATAATTTAATGAAAAATTGTTGGTGGAATGGGAATTAGAACCCACGACCTCTGGGTTGAGTGATCGAGACGCTAAGCCCTGAGCCACCGGCTCGAAATGCTTTGATAATCCTGAACAATTTGTTTGAAATCCGATATTAAAGTTTATCTGACAATTTTAGTGCTGGTAGAAAATAGGTGGTAGGTATGAAGCTTAATTATTATATGTACATTACAGTAGCTACATTATGAAATAGGTACTCTGGAGATTAATTTGTATAAATTATACAATTGTTTCATAGAAGGGACGCTGTAAGTTTTTCATGGAATCTATCTTCTGTTGGTATTAAATAAAACATACATACCTATACATTAATTATTTGTAAAGTACACCCTTCTTAATCATTACAGAAGATTTTAAATGAGTATATGTAAAATTTTAATGGATGGCGGGCTGATAAAGAAATAAGATTTGGCTGAATGTATATTAATATTTAGTAAGCCAGTGCTTGCTATGGATGTTCTGTAGGGACTTGTTAATGTCACACCCACTTACCCTCATAATCCATTCATTAATTAATTTATTAAGCCGTCACGCTAGCAATTTTTATTATCGATGAATGATGTGTTCCACGTAACACAGAAGAATTTTGAACTTACAAGTGTTTACTATGCCTATGTAAAAAGGGATGACAAAACGGTAGAATATGTTCTATGTACCGATCCAGATTTTGTCAAATTTTCAAGAATTTTTCAAAAGATTGGCTATCAAATTAGCCGTGAACGGACATAGTCAACTAAAAAATTTGTCAGCTAGGGAGAATTAAAATATCTTTCATTTGATGTAGGATTTGTCATATTTGAATCCATTTTGAGTTATTCTTAATGTCTTATTAATCATATTTAAATGTTTCTTAAATATGTTTTTAGCAAATTATATATTTGAAACAAAAAACTCAAACATTTTCAATTAGCATCGTGCGAAATGAATTTTACTAAAAAGGAACTAGCAGAATAAAGAAACTAAAACATCTTGAACATCTTTTTGTGGGGATATGTGAAAGATACTGTTTATTGGATACCACCAACAACGCGGGACGATATACAAATGCGAATTATTCATACATTTAAAAGTATTAGCCCACAAGTTTTACAAAATGTTGAAGAAACTTTTAAAAAACGCATAGGGAAGTGTCTTCAACAAAGTTTTACATTCTCTACATTCATATTATTTTATTTTCTTTATAACAGCCTAAGAATGTATTTAAAATATATATTATATTAATCTGTTCCGTTATTTTGTAAACTGTTGTTGTTTGTTTTATATTGCAGTTTGTTATTAAAACAAACAACAACAATTTACAAAATAACTGAAAAATTACTAAATGTGAAAGTAAAGTTGTCAAAAGTGCTTTGACGACTTTAGTTTCAGATTTAGTAATTTTTCGAAAAATTCTAGGAAATCTGACAAAACCTGTATTATCTCAAAACGTTGTAACTTTAACCTCTATAGTGCCTACATCAGGAAAAAGAGAATTTAATTTTACATAATGGACTGGAAAAAATAATAGGTGATCCATTTGAATTAAAAAAGCTTTCGCGGTTTGAATGCCTCAAAATCTAACGTGAATAATTATCTTTGTGCTTATATTAGTTGTGGAAAGTATTTCTCCTTGTGTTCTTTCGACATTGCAAAGTGCGAATGAAAATCTGTTATACGAAAAAACTTACAGAGTGCCTTACATATCCTTGCAGCTGTCAAAATTTTCATAAAACAACATGGGGGGTATCTCAAAGAAACACATTTTTAAAAAATGTTGTCAATTACCTATGCATTTAAATAGGTACGTTTTTCTTTGAACAAACATAAAATAGCAATAGAAGCGTTTATAAAACGTCCTTAAGTGAAGTATGTTTATATTTTTTTAACTAATTACGTTTTTGCTTTTTGCCAGTGTAAAATTTGAATTCATGGTTTGGGGCCCATTTACCCTATTACCCGGCTCCCGTAAATCCGCCCTTGTACGAAACTATAGCACACCCTTGGGCCACCCTCTGTGTATAAATAACATTAATAAAAAGTTAAAGTCATTCGAAAATAAACTTAAGGAACCCTAGCTGATACCTTTCATACATTTTTTAAATGTATGGTGTATGTATATCTACTCAATAAACAGCGGAAAAATAGATTTTATTGAAAATACTTAACCTAAGAAACACCATTAACTTCATATTATAAAATTATTGGTGCATTTAGGAGGATGATGCGATACAATGTTACTCTAAAATTACCTCTAACACCTTATGAAAACTTTTAGAAGAATTAAAAATAAAGCTCAACGACGCATTTTATTACGTAACGCTATGGTTGAATGGCGGTTAATGTTTTGACCCACTATAGACCGCCCAACAACACTTTTAGCTACATCGAGTCTTATAAAACCTCCAAATCACTACAACGTGTATTCGCATATATTAAACCTCTATAATTCGTTATAATGACATTCCAACGTACGCTCATCACTGACGTGATCGATATTTAAGTTTTATAAATTTTGAGGCAGGGCATCTCAACTCATAAATATACAGTATATTCCACTTTACGTGTCTTAATATGGGAAAGGAACTAACAAGGTAAACTCGATCATGATGTGTTTTGTATATTAAGTTAATTTGTTTTCAACTATGAACTGCTCAAGACTATTATTACTACTACTATTATTACTCTTAAAATAAATATTCAACAATGTAATAGTTAATTGGTTTAGTAAAGAAGATGTAATTTTGTTAAGTAAGATTGGATGGCCATAGCAAATAACTAAACACCGCATTCTATGCAAAAATGCCTAAAAGGAGAAGATTGAGAAAACCATGTAACTAGACTTTTTTTGGAAACAATTTTCTCAATTCTTGGCAACCTGTATCTTAAAGATAGATATATTTTTTTATGGCTCTTGATTCAATTTTTACAAACTGCATTTCTTTTTTACAAAAGACAAATCAATAAATATTTAAATTTGTCAACATGTTCTTATATCTATAACATAATAGAACGAACCACCTAAGCTTAGCTTATTTTATGGTTATTATCCTATTATGCTTTTAAATTGTTAATATTTAAAGGATGTGCCTTTAAAGATCGAATATTATAAGTTTTGGCAAGGTTCCACTGTATAATTGTAACAACCTTGTATAAATAAATACCTATCGAAGTTAAATCAAAGTTGGCAGGTAAATCACATCTAGATATACCACCTCCGAGATGCTGGTAGGTACATATATGACAGTTTAAAGGTGCATGTAATCCGTTTAAAACTAAACCATGCAGCTATAAAATATATCGAGTCTTCATGCCAAATACAGAAAATATTCTGTAAACGGGAATTTTGAAGTTTATTGCTTGGGTGCATAAAATCTAAAGATAAAGAAGTTAATAAGCAATCTATAAACAAATTGCTACTCTTATTGTGCTGAACATTATTTTACCGATAGTGAAACAGGAATTTGCATGGCGTAAATTGACATTTGCAAATAAATAAGTCCTCGCACTGTACCATTTCTGAATGTATGAATATTTTAACAGTAAACTTTTACTTTATTAACAATAGATCTAGAGGCCGTTTTAATATTGCAATTTGTTTACGAGAAAATAGGTCCTATTTTCTACAGTATGTTTCAATGTGACCAACATGATAACTGAAAAAGTACCCTTCAAGATTACAAATATAGAGAGAGCAAAATTAAGTATCTGTTCCAATGATAATAAAAATTTTTTTGTACAAATGCAAATATTATTAAATATTTTTTAGTGTTCTAGTTTAACTAAAAAGCCATAGCGCCCTGCGTTACTGTTCTAGGCTTTTCTACATTTCGGTATATCTGGTATATTGTACATAATATAAAAATTATATGTATTTTAAACACAGATTGTTTTTCTTGGGTATATCGGTCACTTAATTACATATAAAAAAGGTTACATTTTTTTAAACATATATATATTTCTGACGTTTCGGCTTTATTAGGCCATCTTCAGAGATTCTGCAGAAGATTACATTTTACAATTATTTGTTTAATATTTTTGTGATATATTATACTTACATTTATAGGATGTTTCATGTATTGTAATACATGTATTTTAAACCAGAAAAATCTTAGTGGTGATCATACTCTTGCTAAGAGCTTCCAGTTTGAATAAATAATGTTTGAGGTTATTTATTTGTGATATTTGTGATGCTATAAATAATTTTTTTATTTGCATTTTATAAAATTTAGGAAATAAAATAATTAATTTCGTAATATTGGCGCCTCCGCCAGATATTGAAATACATCCCAATTGAAAATATTATTTAATTATTATAATATTTCAACATTCTCCTATTTATTTTTCTAATTGTCTTTAGAAGTACTGTTTCAGGAAATTTTGACTTCGTTTAAAAATTAATTAAACAATAAATTTTAACAATTTTTATATAGTCGAAAAGTTATTTTAATAAACTACTTTACAAGTGTGGTGGTTGTAACTGGAATTATTTGATACAAATCATGTATATGCAGTAAGGTAAATTCTTGCAAGAAGGTGATGTCAAATATCAGATCGTGTGAAATAAAAACGTATTAAGCAATTTGAATTATAATATATATTAGCAATAAAAAGAGACAACTTCTAAGAAAGAAAATTTAATGAAGGTAGTTTACAATCAGTCAGTCAGTCAATATAATATATACAATGATTATATATTTAAAATGTACATAACATTTACAGTTGGCTTAAGATACGATTTAACTTATATTAAACGTATTTTATACAGCTCTAATCCTTTTTGCAGTGATAACATGAGCAAGTTACAGCAGATTTAAACGTGAGAGTCCGAATTCCGTCTACGCATAAAACTTTGACTTCAGCAGGTTCAGTTTCCATAATGTTACAGCACTGGCCGATAGAAGTGACAGGTTGACTGGGGGTAGTCTTAGGACTCGATGGTACGGCCCAACTTTCGCAAAAACCTCTGCATGCGTTCGTTGTCATATAGAATTCTACGCAATTAGGGATGCTAATCTTCCTCGTATGTCCTGTAAACAAAAATAAATACAATCCTTCCAAGCTTACAAGCAAAGTTGCACAGTAAGTTTCAAAACACGTATACTGAATCAAATAACAACTAAAACCAATTTCGCAAATATGGTTAACAGACAAAATGTTAAGGTGGGGGGTTATTATAACAAGTTCTGAAGTAAAAAATCTGACATCGATATTCGTTGTTGTATTACATCTATTTAATTACTATTTTGCTACACAAGACACAGAGAAGAGTAATATTTTATTTTGAATGATCTGTTTTCAAAGAATACTTAATTATATATTGCAATAACCGATTACAGTTTCATTATATTTGTGATATTGTTTCTCTTTAAATAATATTTCTTTCAACACTTATCCCTTAGTAAAAATACAGACAAACAAGCTACAAATAAATACAAATAAATGAATTCTACACAGAATCTCCACATAGGAATAGGTAAAATGTATTACATATTTTTAAATATAATGAAACTTTTTTAATCACTTTATCATATTTTCTTTATATCCTCTAATTATGGGAACCAGTGAAGATAGAACATTCAAAGTTAAAAACATGACAGTTTTGCTGGTGTTTAGATGAATATAACTCATATTCTTTAGTACCAATACACTTAATAAGACATGTAAATTGGTGCAGGTATAAAAAATAAAACTTATAGGATGAGGATCTGATTTGTGTTAATATTAAATAGTTTCAGTTTAGATAATACTTAAAAATAAATTCTTAAGCTGCAGACTAATCGAAAACGCTTTCATCATTGTCCATAAAAATGTACTTTACTAGAGTCTTCAATATCAAATTTAATAGGGCATTATGCAGTGAAAGCCTAAAGATCAGTCTTAATATACAGATTGTTTTAAAACAAATTTTATTATCCTCTGCTAATTGAGATTAGTTTCGTTACAACTAACATGTCTTTATAGAGAGTTTAGATATTCATAAGTAACTAGGAAAACTAGATTGTTTATAAAAATGTGCTATATTTATAAAAATAAGTTACATTCATTTTTATGAGAAAAAGTAGCAGAATAGATTAGTGTATACTAAACGGGTATATTACCCGTAGATTTTCTTGTAAATTTATAATTTTCTTGAAGATAGATAAGTGTACAATTATTAACGAACATACCTTTTACAAAAAGCAACAACCTATAAAACCTATAGAATACCTTATTATTTTTCGTATCAAACGCAAAAGAACTCGATATTTTATCCTCTAAAATGTATAATTTTTGAGAAGAACTTGTGAAAGTGGACTCAATTTTCTGTAAAGTTAATTTACACAAACCTGTCATACAACTTGTATGTGTGTCTTACTGAATGTTTTTCCTAGCAGCACAGAAATTAACACAGTTATCAACCGCGGCCATTTTTTTTGGATTTTATTTGTTTTTCTACTACCATTTTTGAAAACTTCATAAAAAATCGTGCAACTTTTATATTTCACACTTTTTTATAATTCTGTAAACAAAAAAGTTAACAGTGGGGTAAATATAGTGAATCACCCTGTAACTACAACAGTAATTTTATCTAGTATTTCATAAAACGAAATGTATACAAAGGTTATATAATTTTAAAATGAGATTAACATTCTAATCGCTAATCAAACTAATTATGTATTAATCGAAACCTTTTGATATATCATTTTTTTAAACTATAATATTATGAGCGGTGCGAAAAGTATTAATTAAATATATGATATTGGAAAAGTTGTTTTCTGTTAAAATTTATTTGTTCAATAAAACGCAATAAAAGAGAACTTTTAGCCAGATACAGGGACAAATATCCTACATTTCGTCCGAGTTTTCGGACTTTATCAAGGTTACTTATAATAGCTAAAGTCAATTTTCTATTTTAATGGTTTTATTTTTCATATTTCTTTATTATTGTTTAAAAGAATGCAATGTGGGTCTACGTGCAGTTTGAAGAGTTAAGCATTCTCTGTTTAACTTTTCAAACTACACGTACCCACAATGCATTCTTTCAAACAATAATAAAAAAAGATGAAGTTAAGTTTGCCTTGATACTGCGCATTGAATAATTAATTTGTATGCTTCTGGTTTCCTGCTTTTTGTTATTTTACAAGTGGTATAATCCCAAAAGAAACTATGGGGTTTGGTAACTGTTGCAGTTTAATACTCTTATCTAATCTTTTATTTAAAACATTTTTCAATATTCCCATCTCTTAATCAGGAAAGACAAAAAAACTAAAAAAGAGCCTCTATCTTTCAAGAGTGCCATAGCACGGCATGCGCGAATGTTGATTGTTGGTGATGTTGTTACTGGGGCACTAGTACCATGCACATGCTATGTTTTCCGTTTAGGGGAATTATTTGCAAAGGAATCCAGGTTATTATTTATTTATTTATTTATTTATGATTTATTATTTGCTACTATTTGTTTTAGTTATTTATTGCTATTTTAGTGGGTAATAACTGCGCTGAGTCAGTTTTCCAAAGTATTCAATCAGACATCTAGGCATGGCTGGAGAATGTAAATTTACATTAATCTACTTCCTAAAATTGCATATATTCAATAAATCTTAAGCAATATATACTATTTTTCTATCTTTCAAGTAGATAAAATATAATTCCAGTTGATATTGGCGCATCCGGCATATTTTTAACTGTCCTCCAGTTATTCGAGAACGTTTTCAATAGTTTTATTATATACTTAATATCATATAAATTACAAATCCTGTACTCATGCCTTCTGTATTATGTTTACACAAGTGGTTTATAGATCTGAATTGGCCTTGATATTTAAAAATTATAGTGATAAATAATATCAAGATAAATAGACATACGAATACTTGTATATATCTACAGGCTGAACTAAATTTGATTACCAGTACAGAGATCTCGAAAACTATCAGAACTACAAGAACGTTTAAATGGTTAAAGAAGTGCAGAATTTAAATTATTAATTAGTTATTTAATTAGTAATGTTATCTACGTACTAATAGTTATTAGTTATTTTTTTTAGTTGATGGTTTGCGACAAAATAACAGTTAACTTTATTTTCTCTTATGGGTGCCATCACATTTTCGAACTCTGCGGATTTTTCTGATTATAATTTGATGTATAATATGCCATACTTCAAAAGTACGAAATAGACTTGTGGCTCAAAATATTTTGTTGAACATTAAATTTCTTATCAAGCCATGAAAATTGGATTATTTGATACAAAAAATATTTTGAGATCTATTAACTTGTTCATTGAAAAACAAAAAGTAACTTCTAGTGTAGTACAATTTAAAAGTATATTGCAAAATTAACTTAGTATTAACTATTAACTGTTAAAATTAACCGTTATTATTTTATGAACTTAATGTGTCTAACCCAGTTCTAGCTGCTGCCTAAATGTTGTAGGTATTAAACGGAAGCCCTTTCTTCAGCAGCTTTTTAAAACCGCAATTTTGCGGAGAAAAAAGCGAAATAAATATGCTCTGAAGGTCTAGAAACTGTTACCGCTCCACTCATGACTTGGGGTAAACACAAGAAATCTTCTTAGAACCTGAGAGGGTCATTTGCTAAAAAATAAAACTGTAAACGTCCTAATGGCAAAAATGATTTTTATTAATAACGTTAACTTCATAAGTTTACATTTGAATTCATTCTACAGATAACTTTTAAATATTTTTTATACTACACTAGCAGTTATTTGTTTGTTTCCAATGCACAAGTTAAAAGTTATTTCAAAATATTTATTGTACCATATAATCCCATTTTCATGACCTGATAAGGAATATGACATATTCAAACAAAATATTTTACGTCACAAGCCTATTTCGCACTTTTGATGTAAGTATGGCATGTTATGCTCTAATAAAATTAATTAGAAAATTAAATCCAATAAAACGTCCATAAGAGAAAATAAAATTACTGTTATTTTCGCGGAAAGCATTAACTAAAAAAAATAATCAACTACGCCACTGTAAAGCCTTTAAAAAACCAAACAAAACCGTTCAAGATTTTTTCCATCGGACCACAAATACAAAAGTTACAGCCGGTTTTCAATAATCGCGATTTTAATTTTTTTCTAGATAAAATCGAAACAAAACAAAATGCAATTGTTTTCTCAACGGAATGTCGATCCACATTAAATTCTGCACCACTCTCCCCATGAATGGGGAAATTGGGAAATGGAAAGACATGCTTAAATTTAAGCCTTCTTGTAGCTCTAATAGTTTCCAATATCTCTGTAGTGGTAATGAAATTTGGTTCAGCCTGTATATGGGAGATACATTAAAATCTATTTTTTTGTTTCTTTTTTGCTTTAGTAGGTAGTCAATTAATCATTACAAAATACGTGTTTCATGTGAGGGCACGATATTTTTTAAAATATGAGAGAAAAACATTAACATTCATGATTTTGTGATGCAAAGCGTACTTATTAATTTAAAACGCAAAAATAAACAAATCATACGGTGTTGTTGTGTGTTTTACCTTCGAAACAACTTGATGTAAGAGCGGGAACGAAAGGCTGTTTCTTGCAATTGAAAGTGAAAGTTAAAGTTGCAGAATACGTTTAGTTTCAAAGAGCTTGTAGTTTAGTTTACATACCTAATTAGGGGTTCATTATATATTTCCTTTTAAGTTTATGAAAGGTGAAATTTATAAACTGAAATAATTTTATTTACGGAGAGATTTAAGACAAATATTGAATATGTTAATTTCACAGTACAGCAATTTATTTCATTTTATTCTCCTACGAGTCAACAGGTAAAACATCATATAGAAATTTTAAATTGTATCAGCGTTTAGTTTATAAATCAAAGCTATTTCTCTTTTACTACTAAATATTACAACGGCCGTTTATATGCCGTTAAAATATCAGTTGCTAAAGGAAATAAACCTTGGGTCGCTTATTGCTCAATGTAGAACCAATAACAATGAATTATTACAAGCTGAATATATAATATTATATATGAGGTTATTCTTCTTCTGATATTTTTGCAAGTATTTTTGGTTGAAAATTAGTTCCTAAGTAGAAAATTTCTACAACTTAATTAAAATATTAATTATATTTTTGAAAGGGGTTGAAACCTTTGGTGTGAAGGTAATACTGACGTAGTTTTCCACATAACACCATAGTGCACTCGACGCGCGTTTCACCAACCAAGTTGGCATCACCGGGAGATGATTAAAATTGATATTAATCATCTCCATCATGATCATCATCTCCATATGTTGCCAACTTGGTTGGCGAAACGCGAGTCAAGTACAGTATAGTGTCTTGGTGTTATGTGAAAAACTACGTCAGTGTTAATTAATTGTAGTAGTTAGTAAATATAAACTGTTACTATTAATTATTAGAAATTGTGTACAAGAGGGAAAAATAATATGTATGTATGACTCACCTACTTTGTGACATCCAGGTGCATACCATGCGTCGTTTGCATTTACTGATGTAACCATTAAAGCATTAGAAAACGATACCACAATAACTAAAAACGAAAAAGCCAGCATTCTGCAAGAAAAAATGTTTTTAATTAATGTCTGCCTAACATAGAAAGCCTGTTAGTTACATAAGATACGGACATAATAAGTAAATAACAAATTACTGCTCGCATCCTAGCGTCGGTGATTGGCGCAATAGGCTGATGTGAAATAATTGAAATAATAAAAAAAAATCTTATTTACAGAGCCTAGACAAATAGAAAATCAATCGTAGGAAAATTTCCCATCAATCGTAGATATCGAGAAAAACAAAATAAATGAATTAAAAAATATGGGGTTATCATAAAGTAAGGGGTATACTTTAAAGTCTTATATAATTTTAAGAAATCAACATAGTAGCTAAAAGTAAATGGAATCTAGTTGCTTCAATAATTGGATTTTACTGTATACGGTAAACAAAATAGTTAACGGCCGATACAAGTATCTAAGGGAATCATTGCGATTTAGAGAATTCTTCTCAAAATAATACTCACGTAAATATAAATTGAAACGATTTAAACTTTAATAACTTAGATCTACAAACAAGAACTGGTATACTAAAAATTTGGTATTTAGAACACGAACACGACCAACAACACTGGAAGAATTAAAAGACTCTATTATTAGGGAGCTAATTGCTGCAATTCAACCAGAAATGCTGAATAATGCTGTGCACAATTTGGAGGAACG
Organism: Pogonocherus hispidulus; assembly: GCA_963924545.1. Lineage (NCBI taxonomy): Eukaryota > Metazoa > Arthropoda > Insecta > Coleoptera > Cerambycidae > Pogonocherus > Pogonocherus hispidulus. The sequence goes on from OZ004696.1 coordinate 22,040,363, forward strand.
GTTGGTGATTGTACAGCAGCAAAGTGGACGACATATCGAACATTTGCGTTAACCACTGTTGGACATAAGAGGTCCCATTGTTTAAGCAATCGCATTTTTTTCATACGCAGTTATTAACTTAATTTGTTAAAAATACATAATAAGCTGAAATAGATTCCTTACTTTATGATAATCTGTTATAGTGGTATAAAAATGTATAAAACAAGTGGTTTGGTAAATTTTATCGACTGCAGTCGAAGTTATCTGCTAAAGTAGGTACAATTTTTCCGCTGTACCTTTTTAAAAATTCAAACACGGAAACAAGGCGAAATGAAACAATGAATACAAGTTTTATATCAAACTTTGGCTTTAATACTGAATTAGTTATTGTAACTATTTCTCAAGAAAAAAAAATACAAATACTTTTGAAAGCACTTCCTTCAATGCAGGCGAAAAAGTTCGCATATTTTTTTAATAGCCTTTGGTCTATAGCTAATAAGTATGTTCTAGTTTAGTTAAAATTATTTCGTCCATCCTATTCCATGGTGGAGGACAACACTGAAAGTACGAGCATTATTTGAATGTCAATGTGTATATTTTTGACTTAATACTAAAGTCTAAATTAATAATAACACATGGTTCGGATTATTAAAATTTATAAGCTGAAGCTCTTTAAAACAGAATAAGATAGTACATTTATTTTCATAATTTAGAACCATTTCCATAGAAGATTTTATAATTTCATAATACTGTTTTTATAAGATGCCAAATCAAACAAGAATATAAGAATTTTATAAAAAGTCGTAGAATGTATCTGTGGTACTCTATTACATTATAACGTGAGATAAACTGGACATGATTTGATTTTAAAATATTACTATATTTACTTATAATTTTGCTACACTAGCGATGTTAAAATTATATATAGTGATAGTGATTTATTTATTTATTAGGATTTTATTTTGTGTGCCTATAATTTGAATGTAATAATATTCATGAAACACTGGAAGTCACAACCGAATACATTTTTAAAATTCTTTCATCTATTTCAGAAGTGACATTGTATGTACATCTACTATTTATTTCCGATGGACATACAAGTAGGTATTTATATTAAAACACTGACTGAATTAAAATTTCATATTATATTATAATACTTTATCAAAAATGTTTTGGAGTTTAAAGAGACTATCGACATTAATTTTATTGTCTAAACTTATAAAAATATAAATGCTGTCTGTAACTTATTTGTGGTGCGTTTTCATGATTCATAGTTTTCTTTTGGGATTACACCACCTCCTTTTTGTGGTGTAATCCCAAAGAAAACTATGAATTAATCGAAATAAAGTTTGTCATTATAAAATGTCATGACTTCCATTTCAAATTTTTAAATCTGTTTAAGTAACTAGAGTATTTTGTTTTAAACTTAGTAGTTAAATACTTATTAGAAATACATACATTGAAATATTTATATTTTAAATATTGCAGCTACTACTATTTTTTAAACTTTATAAATAATAAATAAATAATAATAATACATTTTTATAAAATAAGTTAAAAGAACATTAATTATAATATAATAATTTTACTAATTTACTTTTGGCATTTTTACTTTTATTCTATACAAACTGTGTTTAAGCAAAATGTTCTACCATATGTTAACCAAATCCCAACCTTCTTAGCCTCATGTATTTTATTGTTTTGTTACTTATCGAATATTTACTTTTATTGCATTGAATACAAGGTTTTTGTTCAGGCAAACTTTAAAAGTTAGCTTTCATAGTCGATGCTGAATAACAAAAGAAATTACAATGTTAAATTAATCTTTGTTGAACTTCTATATAAATTATGGAAAATATGTTTTTACTGCTTGGTGAACGTTCGAAAAATAACAACCACCTTTATATACATTTTGATGTACATTAATTATTGGTGTATCATAAGGTCTACTCAGCGTAATAAAATGTATTATTTTTTATATCTTTAATATTTCCAAAAAAGTTATGAATATAAGAAAATATTCTATACTTAAAATTAACTGTACTAACTGTACTACTAATTATAACTGTATTAACTGTAGCCATGGTGAATATTAAACAAGAAGTAGGTACGGGCTATTAAAATAAAAAAATTTTAGTTTATACATTTTTACAAAAATGCTGTTGTTGATGTATTACTGTACTTTTATAAATGGTACACATTATTATATTACAAGTAGACTCTTTTGTTTTCTTTTATTCATTTATTTATTTATTTATTGTTGCAATTTGTATCTATAGGCGACACCAAATGATAAAATCTTGAGAAATACTTACAATAAATGTTAGTAACGATGTGGTTGTTACAATTTACCCATATATGAAAGAATATACTACTAAATACAATAATATTAAAAACACAATAAATTGACAATTATCCTAAAGCGACTACATTTTCTTAATTAATACTATTAATTTTGGCCAAGAAGATACGAAAATTTAAAAATTACCTACTAGGAAGACAACTACATAACAATCTCATTAATAGGACGATGAAATCTATAGTTCGTTCGATGTTGACTAGAATATAGAATTTCAGTTGACCTTGTTAAGTTAAATAAAGAAATTAATTCGCTGTAGTCAATTTTTTGCCATTAAATAATTTGTAAGGTTTTAAAACCTAAGTAGGTATATATCGTATTTCCAAATACTTTAATTATCCATTAATATAATTCTGAAAGCATTTCACTCAAAAACAGAATCTGACAAACTTGTGGAAACTTTTGTAGTGGTTTAAAAAACCGAAGTTGAATGTCAATAAAAAGTATAAAATAACTATGAATAAAACTTCATTTCAAAGCTTCACAGAACAATGTCTGTAATGAAAATTTCTCTCAAATTCAAATAATTAAAATTCTTACTCACCTGGCTGTCGAATCGCCTATGTTGATGCTGTAACTGACACAGCGCAACTTCAAGTGAGGGGTTGGAAACAACGTTATAATGCTTTCTATCTTTTTCTCTAGCATTTTACCCCCACTTTTAACTCTTTATACACCCCCGTAATAATGTCATATTCTGTACTCATTCTATTCCTAGAAATATCCCTTATCGGTTATTATTTCTTTTATGGTATAATTATTCTGTTCAATCAACGGGTGACCCTGCTGCCGTTTGTCACACATTAAGCAAAATGGGGCGTGGAGTAGTTAGAAATCCTGAATAGGGACAGTTTAAATACATTATCGTCAGGTGCATGTTAGAATATTCATGACTTTTTTAACACTGTAGATATGCGCCGTCTAAAATAAGGATGTATTTTCGTAATTGAAAATGTATAATGAACGAAGGCATAAAATCTTATTTATATGCAAAATTGTGAATTACACTTTTATTTTTCAGATTTATTGGTATAATCTTTAGTTTATAAACTATTAATTTTTTATTGAGATTATTCATTTAGAATGTAATAGAATATATTGTATTGTATCTAAAAAATTACAATTTTATTTACGAGTTTGTTGCATTCAATCAAAAGGAAAATATAAAACTGAAAAGGGAAAATTTTATGCAAAGGTTAAAACATAATTGAACAGACTTGATCATTATTTGCTACTAATTAAACTTGAAAACATACTACTGACGTAGTTTTTCACATAACACTAAAACACTATTCTGCACTCGACGCTCGTTTCGCCAACCAAGTTGGCATCATCTGGAGGTGATTAAAATTAAACCTATGCACTGTGTCCTGTTTTTACCTAAACTATTGCTAGGGTTCAGTAAACCGTTGCGACGGCTCAATGAACTGTCGCGACGTATCAGTGAACCGTGATTAACTAACCAATAAAGCGGGCTGCATGGAATTGTCCCTTTGTCCTCTGTCACTATTCATACTATTTCCAAACTCACAAATGCATCCAGTTGTTTGGAATTTGTTACATTCCTAATTAGTCTTAAATTGCTACTATCTATTCTATGGTTGTTATTAAAAGCATATTGGGGAAAATGCCGAAAACAACCACTCCACGGGCAATGTGCCATGACTGGCGTTCCGGCATCTCCATGGAAGTCACCACATCCTTCATCGAGACCAGTCACCAGACGCTGATATTTAAGTTTTTGACATTTGTTTGAAACAAAAATGTGTTCAATTACCTACTTATACAAAAAAAATAAAAAATATATTTAAAGTAGTTATTTTAACATTATGAGAAATATGGAACACAGGAAATCCTACAATAAAATCATTGTATGTACGTACATTATTGTGAAGATACTTACCTATGACTTTCGATTGTACACAATAGCTCAACATATTTTTCTTTAAAAACCAATATTATTTACTACACAACATTACCATTATTACATGATAACATTATCTAAGCAAAAATGTATTCAATAAAAAACTTTGGCTATCATTGCTTATCCACCGAATTGCTTTCCTTTCACATACGTTTTAAAAATATTCTTTTAAAAATAAGTATTCTTCTAAAATTCTAAAAATGTTTTTGTCATACCCTTATTTAGCACTATACTCGTATATTACAAAAACAGTGCCTTTGAGATGAAGTAACACATGCACTTACCGGCTTGTTTTTTATAGTCTGTATATCTGGTGTTCTAGTACTCCGCGAAAATGAAAACTAATGAAATAAATTTTTTTCTATGGATAAAATCAACATGCAAGTGGCTCGTTAAGTATAAGTACATAGTTTAAGGGAAAGTTAAGGGTTTTTATTTTAAAACAACAGACAAAAGAATGTAAAAGCTACAGCTCAGTTGATTCTGTTCAACTGCACAAATGCAATTTAATCTATTATTTAAATTAGTCACGTGCAATAATATTACTGATATATAAATCGAATCAATGATACATCATTCACAATGAAAAGAGTAACTCTTATCAGTAGGTATGGCGACGCTTGAGCCCGGGATTCGCCCCCAGAATGGGGCCCCCTTAGGGCTCCTGTGGCCCCCAGGATGCGTCACGTCTTACGTCACGTTATCCTGAAAAACGTTACGTTTCCCATCAAGTACGTCACGTTTTGCAGGATAGCGTTACGTTTTTCAAGGTTAACGTAACCTAGGATCACAGGAGCCCTAAAGGGGCTCCATTCTGGGGGGCAAAGCCCGAGCTAAGCGTCGCTATACCTACTCTTATCTTCTTGAACTTTAAAATTAATTTAAAGTTAAGATTACCCTATTAAATAATTTTTTTAAGTTTTCAACATGTTCAACAAGAATGTCTTAATGTCAAAACCAAACACAGTGGAAACAAAATGTGTTTATTTTTCTTATGGGACACCCTATATATTTTTATAAATATATCTGCATCTCACAAGGACAGTGTTATGATGTTTAGCTGGTCTATTTTTCGCCATCGACCTGGGAGAGGAACTTCCAATGCTATATTGATTTAAATTTTGCGATATTTACAAAGAAAAAATCGTAATGAAATCATTGTTATAATTTTACTATTTGTAAGTTGGAAAGTAAATAATACGGACACTACTACTATTTTTTTTTTTTTGGATTTGTATATTCATTTTTATATACACGTCATTAGTAATGACTAAGTAGTGATATCAGTCAGTCAAATAAATTTTTTTGCAAAGACATAACAACATTACCTTCTTCTAGTTTTTCCCAGATCTTTAATAAAGTAATGTACAGGATGAGCGAGATTCGATGTCTCAACTCTATTATAAGAAAAGGAAAAATATTGGAGAAAATCTGAAAAAAGGTTCTCAAGTTGGATTGATTAAGGTCCATTTTAAGCCAAATTTGCATATTTTTCCAAATTTGGAAACTGAAGTAAGGATGCCACAATTTTTTTTCGGGAAACATACCTATATTTTTGAATATTTAAAAATAGCTAATTTTTCTGAACAAATTTTGTAAAGAAAAAAAATTGATATATTCATCTGTTAAAAAATGATGAAGTCTTGATTAGTGACAGTTATAGACAATAATAATTTTGTATTAGGTACATTATATTTACGGAACACTATTGTGACCATATCTTTCTTATTCTTTGATGTATATAAACTAAAGCTAATACCTAAACTACAGCTAAACCAATGTATTCGTTTGAGGCCAATCTTTTCAATAATTCGTTTGACAAAATGCTGAATACTTTTATTTATTGTTTGTATACATCTCTACAGATTTATTAAAAGCAAACGTCGAAAACAGTTTCTGTGCGGGAGGAAGCACCGACCATAACTGAATTACATCGATAAATCTGGTAGCTGTATTAAAATAAGCTGACCAAATATTTATTTTAATAAATGGAATAGACTGTACATTTTTACAGATTTGTATCGAAGATTCACTCATCAATAGATTAATATAGGATTTAATAGACGTGTCTCTCATAGTAAGGGTCCAAAAATATATACCGGGTGGAGACTTTAACTGGAATAAATTCGCTACCGGGAAGCTGAATAATTTTTCGAAAAATTCCCGAGACACGTCAACGTTTGAATGTATTTACCTACCTTTTCCAAGCAATATGCGAAATATAGCCCTTCAGGGAGAGCAGAAACCACCCCCAACTTTGTTTTTTCAAATGCAAGACTATGGAGTGTGAGCCCTCACTGGAAAGGTGGTAGAAAGACGAGAATCCAGCGTACTGATCATATTTAATATTTTTAAAGAGGTTGAGGGTTACAAAACATTAAAATGTAATTGTTAACTTTAATTACTTCTCAACGTAACAATTGCTCAAAATGTGCACCATTCACTTGTTGGTAACGTTCTAATCTGTGATAGGTTGCGTCCCTTACATTACGTAACATTTCCGGTGTTATTACCCTGGTTTCATCTCTTATCCTCTCCTTCAGCTCATCAATATTATTTGGTTTTTGAATGTAAAACTTACTTTGGAGATATCCCCACAAAAAGAAATCTAACGGTGTAAGATCTGGAGACCTTGATGGCTATACTCTATGGTATCTCGTCTTCCAATCCATTTACCGGGGAAAATTCTGTCTACCTACATATTGGCGAATAATAACAGCGTAGTAAGTAAATCAGAAGTAAGGTTTATATTCAAAAAACGAACAACGTTCATGAGCTGAGGGAAAGAATAAGAGATTAATTTGAAATTAATATTTGGTCACCTTGCAAAAAGAGTTCATTATCATTTCTCATTAGCTGTTCTGTTAGGTAGGTAGTCGATTGTCTATTTTGTACAATGTACTTGTCATCTACTTTAATAGAACTTAAAGCCACAGTAGTAGTGGCAGTGGCTTAGATAATTTTATAGTGCGTCTTTAAATTTAGTATTTTAAAAGTAAAGGAAGTTTAACGTTCTATGGCCATTAAGTTGAGCATTGAGAATCTTCTTCGAATGACGATAATAATTTTCAAGATACAGGATCAACGTGCATGTCGCTGGTGGATACTTTCACGTATTTGCTTGGTTGACGCTGATTGATTAATTTTCTTTTTTATTTAGACACTTGTCCGTCTTTGCTGAAAGCAAGTATTATGTTCAACTTACTTTTGAAACAAATCTTTTACAACCTTATTTGCACCAAATTCGTTTAATTTGATATTTATAATGAAAAATTGGAAAATCGGGCCGTTGGCTCAGGGCTTAGCGTCTCGATCGCTCAACCCAGAGGTCGTGCGTTCTAATTCCCATTCCACCAAACAATTTTTCATTAAATTGTTTACTCGTAGATCAAGGCTTATTCGCAGGGATGGCTTGGCAACTATCCTGGCGATGGCCTAGGATGGGAAGAATGGCAACTTGGAATTAATGTGAGAGATTAAAATCAGGTGATGTTTGACTGTTCCCCTAACTAATGAGGTTTTCCAGGTGTCTCTCATTCCAGCACTGAATGGTGGTTAGGGCCTACCAACGTAAGTCGTTCTTGAGGCGCAAATGCGGCCCGGGAAATAGTAATATGCCGCCCCCTCTCCCACACAAGTCTCAGACTTTCGGGCTAATCCTTGTGATTATAATGAGGGGTAGATATATTATTATTATAATAAATAATTATAAAATTTATTTTGCGTATCTCTCAAAAATTAAACTATATTAAGAAGTATTTTGTTTAGTACTGTTAAATAGCAATTTTCAAGAGCTTTCCAATGAGGTATCACAAAGGGGAGGTTGCCATTTTAAAAAATTTGAGTTTGGGTGGCTACAGCCCCAGGGGTTGCTTAGTGGAGGTCATTTTTGTGGTCATACTGATTCCCCCACATAGGTACCCTAGAAACGGTTTTGAGAAATTTATTATATTTTTTTTAGGTCCATAATTACAGAGCATTGCTCGTTTTTAAATAAACACCCTGTATAATTCACTCCTTATTCATTTTTACATATCGTAGGTAGGCACTTATAACTTAACAATGGGTAAATTATTAGACCAAAAGTGATGTTCACCAAAATTGGAATTGGAATTAGAAATTTCCTACATTTTCAGAATATATAAGTATATATAAAATATACCTAAAGACCTACAAAAATGACTATGAAGGCACGCATATACCTACACATTTTTCAATCTAAAAACGCAGTATAAATAGTGTGGTGACTGATGACCTGATAACTGTGATAGGATTAGGATTTGTCTCTTTTTTTTTGTAATAGTTGTCCTAATTAGTTTATAGGGTACGTGTACTGTACGAAGGATCACTACAGCTTACCATTTGTTGTAAGCTGTGGTATCATATTGTCTATGGGTATTACAACTATAACAACCATTAACAATGCTCTAAAGAGCACATATATTTTTAAATAAACTATAGGTAGATACCCCCTACTTCTGCAACACCTTATACGCCCAATGTGTATATGTGGTTGCCTGTACATCATCCAGTCTTTCTAGTGCAAACTCTTTTTCTGTTTTGTGGTGCAAACTGTAAATAGAGTAAATTAAGAATCAAGGATCAGTTCAAAAGATTCGAGTCTAGTCCTAGGTATTCAATATTCAAGGTTTATTTCTCCACTCAATCAAGTTGACAACACAACCATAAACAGTTTTATTCAAGTTTGTTGTAATTTGTATTTGTGTACAAAACTTTCCGCGAATTGAGGACAACGGACCTAAAAAAATGGCTGAAATTTCTAACCTTCCTGTGTCAGAAAATTTAAATACAAAAAACGGAAATTTTATTTGTGGAGTGGTAGAAGGTCTGTATCAAATTTCTACTGATAATATTATTAACTTCCTTTCCTTCCTACACCATTTATAGGGTAACTTTTTAAATAGGCTAGCAGAGAAACTCAAACATATAAACAACTGGTGCATTAAACATTTACTTAATTGCTATTTTAATTGAATATATACTTAGGTAAGTACATTTCCTCTTATTTTTAGGTTTTTATGGGAGACCATGGACAACAGAACAGAGAAAAGATTTGTTTCAAAAGTAAGTTGAACATAATACTTTAACAAAATAGGTAGGTAGGTATACGAGTACAAACATAATCATTTCTCTTGAATTTAGAATGAAAAAATGGGGAATGGACTCTTACGTATATGCACCGAAGGACGACTATAAACATAGGGCTTATTGGAGGGAACTTTATACAGTCGAAGAAGCAGAACATCTAACTGGTTTAATTCAAGCAGCTAAAGATCAAAATATAATGTTTTATTATGCGTTATCTCCTGGTTTAGATATAACATATAGTAGTGCAAAAGAAGTAGCGGCGTTAAAACGTAAACTTGAACAAGTGGCTCAGTTTGGCTGTAATGCTTTTTCTTTATTGTTTGACGATATAGAGCCTGAAATGTCTGAAGCAGATAAAGAGATTTTTCAATCTTTCGCACAAGCCCAGGTTTCTGTTACAAATGAATGTTACCAACACTTGGGCCAACCTAGATTCCTGTTATGTCCAACACAATATTGTTCAACTAGGGCTATACCAAATGTAACTAATTCTGAATATTTGAACACCTTAGGATCTAAATTAGCTCAAGAGATAGATATAATGTGGACTGGTAAGTAAATAAGTTCATTTGAAAATATCAATAATGCATAGGAATTAAGGGATCTTAAATGTAACTTTAAATGCAGTCTTGTAGAATTTTTCAATTATATTTTTTTCGCAGATTAAGTGTATGTACCTAATTCTACAGTGTGAGATAAATTTAGATAAGTAACTTTCATCGCAATTGAAAATTATAATTAATAATAAGAATAATCTTATAATAAGTAAATAGAATATTAGAATAATAATAATAAACTTATAAGAATAATAAATCAATAATAATAATAAAGGAAGATAAATATTTAATTTTATTTGAAGGAAATGCTGAAAACAACTACTCCATGGGCAGTGTGCCCCGACTGATGTTCATTACTGCATTACATTACTCCCGATATATTAGCTAGGTACCTACTTATTAATTTTTATTCACTTTTGTTTTGAGTGTTCACAAAATATTTTGTTTTCTAAGAAAGATTTTAAATGTTAAAATTGAGTCAATTTGAGTTTAAGGGATGTTTTGGTTAGCACCTTTGAATATATAGAGAGGACATTCAAAGGTTGCCACACTGAATTGATGATAAATTACATAATGGGAAAAATTGTCACATGTTTTACTTTCTCTATGTAAACTTGGGAACTAGAAATTTTTTTCTTATTTATAGATATTTTATTTATAAATGGTAGAACATATTTTTAGAAGGACTTATCAAGAGGTTATGTCATATAAATTGTATTTTCACACATTTTCTCAGACATAATGTCTGATAATAATTAGTAAAATTTTCATTTCACTCAGTTGCATGGCTTATATCATCAGCTCGTTCATCAGTCAACAATAAAAGTGATTAAATTTATATGCCATAATTTTTATAACATCCTACTCATAAATCACTGGAATTTGTTAACATATACTTAGATATTTACTGAATACAAATTCTTAGATACTCCTTTTTTATAGTCAGTATATACCTGCTGAAATTTTATTTATTCTATCTTGTGGAGGTACTTTTTCCACATGTCTGCTTAAATTAGGGACGTGGTCATCTGGTGTACTGACGGTGTATCAAGGGTGTATTGATAGAATTTTAAGACAGTTATGAATTGGCTCTTTTTGTTAAAAAAATTAAGATAAATAGTACTGTATACCTACATCAGTGGCGGCTCCTCCTTAAGGTCTCAGGGCCGCGCGCCCCTCCTCCAAAAATACCAAAGGAATCCTTATTATTATCATTATAAATTAAATGCAAATGTTAAAAGTTAAAATATGTTTATTGTGGTACACAACTATTATAAGGAAGGGCTTGAGCGCTTGAGCTATATTGTACTCATAACGCCACAGTCCGCATCACTGGATCACAGCACGCCGCCACTGCACAGTAGCAAAGGATCACAGATTCGTGGCCGCATTTTGAGTCGCGGCCCAGGTAACTATGGCAACCGACCCGATCTCCTTTTCGACTACACTCGTTAGATACTTTCCATATGCTTATAATATGCAGATTTGCCGCAATTATTTCGCGGCCCTACGCGAAGATTATTACACATTATAACGTATTTTTAACACATTACATATTTTTAACATTATTAAACTACTTATTTAATTTTTGTGAAAAGACAATTTTATATTTTACTTAACATGAATAGGTACTGTTAGTAGTATAATTATGAATATATATTTAATCTTTGATTAGAGCTAATTTTGCACATCTTCCACTGGAAGATAAAATACAAATAAAAGAGTTGGGCGTTGCCTGCCCAATAAATACCTAATTTTGATGAAAAAGTTATGGAAAAATTTATTTCTATGAAAGACCGTAGAGCTGATTTCAATTTTAGAAAGTAAGTGTACTCGTGTATAAATAACTGTATGAAGTTTGTTTACCTACGTAATAATTTAATGTGTCGTTTGATAACTATGAATTGAATAATTAAAATACTTTTGAGTTTGTGATTGTGCCATATTCTTTTTTAATTAACAGATATCTAAAAACTAAAAATAGTTATGTTCCTGCTGCTTCCTGAATTCTAGTTTACAGCTTTTTTAAGGTAACGTATATGTAAATTTTTGATTCCAAATATTAATTACCTATTTAAATATTGTTTTAAATAATTTTTGTCGAGATTTCCGTCAATTGTATTAAAAAGGAGGATATTTGTCTAACGAAAGTTATTTTTTCAAGCAAATATTTTTGTTCTGCGAATTTCTAATTTAAAATTTTAAGGGGTTTGACCTTGAAATATTCAAATTTTTTTTATTTCTGCGCCCCCCCCCCCCATATCCAAATGTCACCAGCCGCCACTGACCTACATGGTCAACCTGTACATATTGACTGCAAGTAAAGAAGTAGTGCGAAATGTATGTACCTACTTAAATAGTCAAATAAATATGTTTCTGGAATCATCGAGAACAGTTAATTGTTTACAAAATATACTAGATGATATTTAGCAAATTTAGTATATGAAACAAAATACTATTTGTAAATCAAATTAGTAAATATGTTATAATTGGTACTATTCAATAGCAGAATAGGGATGGATAAAATAGAACATTTAAACAACATATCTAATATCATGTCGTTTTTATATACTTAAATAAATGAAATAATATTAAATAAATTTTATGGCCCCTATATTATTTTTGTTAATTTTACTATACATATTATTTCTATTTTGTATTATTTGTATAGTGCCGAGAAAAAAATGTTTAGGTACTCTGTACATACACGAATGGGAAAATTTGAAACAACAGAAAGATTAATAGCTATTTGATTTGTTTATTTTAAAATCAGTAAAATTCAGCGGTGTTTCCTATTTTCTCATGAAATATTATATTTAGGATTATGAGTATTTTATTGTTGTTTATTTTCTGCAACATTTTATGCATTTTTCTCGGATTTTTGTCTCTCATGAAGAAGATATTTTGATATCTGACACAATTGTTATAGTCATAGTGGATAAAAAACATCCCATTGTGGGGCTAACTTACATGTAACTAGGTATTTAAATCCGCGTTTGGTATGGATCAGTCTGGCTCTATCAATTTTTTTTTATATTTCTCCAAACCTTTCTATCTCTGTTTTTTTCTTCCAATTATCAACTCGGCTCTGCACTACTCAGCACAGATCCTGTATAGACTTTGATCTGGGTCTGCCATAATTCCTTTTTCTTCCTGCATCTCACTGTAATACTGAATAAGTTATGCCATCTTCAGCTCCTGTTCCCAATATACACCCTAAATGATCCAGCTCTTTGTTGATTTATTTTTGTTACTATACCACCTTCGTTTAGCTTCATGATTCATTCTTACTATGTTTCTGTTAGTTTAATCAAGCCCAGTATTGCTCTCATAATTTTTATTTCTATATTATCCTCAACTCTTCTTTCTTCTTTTTTTGTCTAGTCATTGTTTTTGACGCATACATTAATATTGGTCTTATTATTGTAATGTAAATAATAATTTTTGTTTTCTTTCTAAGAATATTCTCTTGAATTTTCTTTCTTTTTTTCCATAGTAATTTTTTGTTTGCATGAAATGCTTTGTTTGTCGCTATTATCTTCTCTTTGATTTGTAATCTTTCTCCATTGCTTGATATCAAGACTCTTAAGTACTTCAAATATTATTGCTGATATTGTACCTTGTTTGAGTACTTGCTTATATTCTACCTCATATTCTTGTCTTGCTACTCTGTGTTTTTCAGGTGTTATTTTCCCTTTCATTTATAATCTCTAAAAAAATTTTTCCATTATTGATCATAATATATCTCCATCTCTCAGATCTTGTTCTACATTGATATTTTTATGACATGATTAGCCATGGCTATGAAGAAGTGCCATGGGACTCTTGTAGGTCTATATACCCTTATTTTTTAATTATTTAGGTATATATCTAATATATAGATATATACCTAAATAATTAAAAAATAAGGGTATTTTGAGTTGTGTATGAAATAATACATTTACATAATGGCACCATATTTTTTAATTATGACTCGCTATTAATTTTTTTCAGGGCAAAAAGTAATTTCTAGGACATTTTCTAACGAAAACATCCAAGAAATCACAGAGGTTCTACGTAGACCTCCAGTTATATGGGACAATTTACATGCTAATGATTATGACCAGAAAAGAGTTTTTCTGGGACCTTATTCAGGAAGATCTCCTGACCTAATCCCAAAATTAAGAGGTGTCTTGACAAACCCCAATTGTGAATATGGGGCCAATTTTGTAGCAATACACACTCTAGCACAGTGGTCTAGGTGCAATGTTGATGCCCAAAGGGATCCTTCAATAAGTAAGTAATTTTGTTAACATAACTGTTTCCAAGCAGATACAGGTTCGCAAATCTAGTTATGCTATTGTAATGAGCCAAACATAGTTCTCTTAATATTCATAAAAAAAGTAATGCAAATATATAAATCTATTCTTAATTAAAAAACTGTATCTATCAAGAAACATTGAAACTTAATGATAACTTAGAAAACCGATAAAAAACTTAATACAAGGCATCTTTCTTCGCTATAAAACATCTAATCAGGTATATATTTATTCTCCTCATTTGTTTATTTAAATCATGAGAAATTAATTGCTGAAGTTCATGTTGTTTTTCCATATAAAGCTTCATGTTTAATTTTTTTTTAACTAATTATCACTTCTTGCAATGTAATAAGTATTAGGATTATATAAATTAAGGGTTGTATAAGTACATAATTATGGGGTATTCAAGGGGTCATTATATAATGCAACTTTAATTCTGTTTAAACCTGTTAACTTTCAAATTATTTCTACATTTTAACTTATTAGGCAAGTATGTAGATAACATTAACAATGTTGATTCATGGTTTTGTTAGGCTATTTTTAATTATTTCATCATTACTTAAATTTAAAAAATTGTGACAAATAGCACTACTTTTTCCTAGGTATAAGGTCATTTCTAAAGAAATAAAGAATTTGTCTACAAAGGTGACAAGTAAACATTTTTTATTATTTACATTTAACATTGATAAAATGGATGGTAATTGAAAAAAACTGGTGTATTACTGAAGATGGATTTTTCGATAATACCTTTCAGAAACATTGCGTCAGCATCAGTGGGAATCGAGAATTCTAAAAAATTCAATAAAATGCACAGGTGTGTGCCCATTTAAAAAAAAAATATTTTGATGACTGCTCCGGAAGAACAATTTTTTTTTTTTTAATCAGTATATATTGTTCAATAGAGGAGCAAAAATTGCTGTTAGAAGTATTGTTTTTTTTAATACGTCCTGAAATATTTTCTACAGAAATTAGGTGGGTCCTAGGTTCTATTAGATACTAATGTAATATACCAATAAATTAAATTTGAAACACTGTTGCTCAAACACATATAAGTAAACAATAATAAATTGAAATTTCTAAAGAACTAATTTAATTTTTATCGTATGTACTACAGCACTTTCATATTGTTTACAAAATTTGTTGTTCCAATTGAAGTGTCTGAAATAAACCATTGTAGCAAAACATGTGGTGACTTCTGAAAATATTTTTATTGGAAATTTATAGATGACACCGTTTCTGCAGATATAAAACTAGAGACTGAGACTGAAGACGGCATGCTGGGGGAGGATGTACCTGCTACATTGTCGCCAAATATGTACCATCCACGTCAAGCTTTGAGGAATGCAATCAACGAATGGCTTCCAGAATTTGCGAAGCACAAGTTGGCTTGGGGACCAATTGCTAAACCTCAGCCTGCAGTTGCAAGTATGTAATTTTCAAATAATTTCGTTTAGAAGATATAATAGTTTTATCGAAATATTATTCTTAGCTTTTCATTGTAAAGATAAGCATCATCTACTATTTTGTAAATTTTTTCTTTTTGAGTAATTTATTTCTACAAATGGTCACTTAATTACACCTTTATTGTAGTCGTGCCAGTTCCAATAATACCATCTATTAATACATGTATGAGTATTACATCCACAACTAGTACATCTTCAAGTGGAAATACTTCTACTGTGGTCAATTCTAATCAGCTACATGCATTGGCTGAAGTTTGTAGCACCGTAAGTAGATTTCTTACTTTTAAAGTAGTTGTTACATTTATCTGTAGTCTTTGAGGTGGGAAATTCCCAGAGAAATATATATATTTTTTTTAAATAGGTATTCACAATATAAATTTCGGGCAGATTCCTGTATATTTATTAGAAATACTACTAACTACCTAGATAAAGATTACCAAGAAAAGTTTATATTTATATAGACTAAATATTTGTGTATTAATCAGTATTGGAATATATTATATAATGCTGTACCTAATTTTTCGTTAGTATTACGAAAATACAAGATTTAAAAAGAAAAACAAAACTTTGACATCATTGTGTAAATAATTAAATATTTGGAATTTTTGGCAGCACCTATGCACCAGTCCCTGCTTTTTCATATGTAATGTTTCATCAATGTCATATACTGTTACACTATACAAATGCTAACATAATATCTGCTATTAATGCAGAAGTATGTGAGTTATACAGGGTTATTCACGCAATGCGGGTATTAGACGTTCTTGGGGTTCGGTTAACGATAAAAATCTGATTTTTTTTATGGGGGAGGTTTTCGATTATTTCCGATTCAATGAAAATATTTTCAGGTTTGCATCACTTCCGGTTATACCGGAAGTAGACCACAACTTCGTTATTTCAAATGGAACACCCTGTATATTATTGCAATTTTGAACTCTACGTGATATTTTAAACACATTTCATGTAGGATCTCCTATACCTATACCTATCTTCAACTGTTTTTGAAATATTGACAGGTGAATATTGACATTTTGCAACTTTGACACCCTGTAAAATCTAAACGGTTTGAGATCGAACAAAACGGTATGCACATTCCTACCTTAACTTTTCAAAAGCTATCGTTTGATACTAATTTCAGATTTATCCAGAAATAAAAAAAATTCGATTAAATTTAATCTCTAGGTTAAATCTGAAATTAGTATCAAACGATAGCTTTTGAAAAGTTAAGATAAGAATGTGCAAACCGTTTTGCTTGATCTCTAACCGTTTAGATTTTACAGGGTGTCAAAGTTGCAAAATGTCAATATTCACCTGTCAATATTTCAAAATTTTCAAAAACAGTTGAAGATAGGTATAGGACATCCTACATGAGATGTGAGTTCAAAATTGCAATAATATACAGGGTGTTCCATTTGAAATAACGAAGTTGTGGTCTACTTCCGGTATAACCGGAAGTGATGCAAACCTGAAAATATTTTCATTGAATCGGAAATAATGGAAAACCTCCCCCATAAAAAAATCAGATTTTTATCGTTAACAGAACTCTAAAAATGTCTAATACCCTCTTTGCGTGAATAACCCTGTATATTGATAATTTGGCGGGACATTAAAGATACTATGGAAATATTCCCAGGAAACTTTCCAAGAAACTTGAGGGCTTTGATGAAGAAAGTTTTCGATTTTGAAACTTTCTAAAGTGAGGAATTTCCAGTAACTCATATCTACATGCAATAAATTTAAAATATGAACAAAGTATTTTCATTGTATTTTTAGGTTATAAATACTAGCCTTTGAGCGGTACATTATTTTATGAATTATGATTATATTCCATTAGCACTATTTTATTTAATAAATGATTATTTCGGGTCTGGTCCAAAATACCACTCTACGAAATTAGAAATTTTTTAAAGTGGTAATGAAAATAGACTTATTGAGAAGTATTTTCATGGAAAAAAAATTGCGGATGAATGTATTTTTAAAAACTTTTTCGAACATAACCTCACTTTGAGATTGAAAAATTTGCAAAAAATTTTTTGGAGCAGGGAAAATTAGTGGGTCTAAATATATTTTATTCCTGTAAAATGAGTGTTTCATTTATAATAGTATATAAATTTTATAAAATATATTTAATCTGAATGGTGTAGGTATTTAATATTTTTAAGAAAGTTGCGGAGCTTGTGAGTGAAACAGGGTGCTGGGTGGGTAAAAGATTATGTAAAAAAAGTAATTGGAAACAATTTAATACAAGAGAGTTTAAAATGACGGGACTGTAAGGGCAGGAGGAACAAAAACGACCAAGGGTGGATGAAATAAAATTACATAGATATTAAAAAAAAAGTCTTAATGAGGTGCTAACCTTAAGCATACAGTGAAAATAAGGGCAGAAGGAACAAAAACGAACAAGGGTGGATGAAATAAAATTAGAACGATATTTGAAATTTTACCTGTTTTCTGTTGTTTGTGAAGAAGGGGAATCGATGCGTAAGTAGCCAATGAGAAAAAATAATGTAAGAAATTCTTCATTCTGATTGGTTGCATTCCCAGAACGATACGGAAACTTCCGAGAACGCCCGATAAAATTGTATCACGGCATGAGTTGGAGACAATGGTGATTGTGTTACCGACATAGGAAAATGGTATAATAGCAGTTTAAAAATATTTATTTTTACCCATATACCTATTACACTTTTAATAATTCATCCGTACCTAAATTACTTCGTAAGTAAATGTTGAATATTGTACTAGTGAATTGAAGTGCGTAAATACATTTTCTCGTACAGCGGTATAATGGACTAGCACTATTATTCCTTTTAGAGTTAATAAATATTACTTTATTTTGATATATTTTTTTAAGGTCACCTGTACCGACAGCTTAATCAATCCAGTACCAGGGCCAGTGATGAACTCATTAGTTTCAGACACCAAGGTAGTTTGTAACGATTCTATTCCTAATCCTATAGCTCCTGTACCCATACCGGTTGCAATCGACAGCGCAGATAATAAGACTGTTACCCTTCTAAACGGAACTCATATCAAACCTGAAAAGGCAAAATCAATCAACACCCCTCTAAACGGAGATCAAATTCATGATGGTACAAATATAAATCACGCAAAGGAAAATAAAGATGAGACTAGCATGAACACAGACACTAGTTTAAGTAATGAATCTAGTTTAAGTCCGTCAGAACCAATGGATTGTAATAGTACTCCGAATATATCTCCAGCTCATGGCGTCAAATGTTCAAATGAATCAAATGAGGATGTGGCGATGAGTGAGAATTCGGTAAGTAATGCCTTTAATTTATTTAATGTGAAAGTAAATTATATTTTTGTTTAGACTTCAAGCGGTAGCATGCAAGTTGATGCTACTCAAATGGCGACTGAAAATAACACTGAGAGTAATAGTGATAGGTAAGATGACAGATAAATAAGATAATATAATATTTCATTAAAATATTTTCCTCCCTTTGTGTTTGTTTAAATTTAATAACAGCTTTGACACATACAGAAACAAGCTCCATAGCTTTTTATTATTACTGTTGAGTCTAGAGATCTTGTTTCATCTTTTTCCGTACTTTCTTTGAACCGTAAATTTAAACTTATACATTTTTGTTATTTTAAATTGATTTAAATTTGAAATGCTTGGGATAATGCTAGATTGAAAAGTCATAACTAAAATGCATTTTTAGAAAAGCAATAGATCTGACCTATGAAGACCTAGCCTTATTATGTGATTTATTTTACCTGCCTTTTGAACATGGTGGTCAAGGGTTGCAACTGTTGCAAGAATTTAACTGGCTTAAATCAAATGCTCATCTAGTTATAGCTTCCAATCAGAAAAGTGATACATCTGGTCCCGAGGTAAACAAGGTAATTAGACAAAAAGAATGATGCCTATTGGTGTTTTTTATGTTTTAAGGTCCAGGAATGGTTTACGAGGGCTGAAAAAATGAATGAAATGACACAGTCGGTCAATAGACTCTTCCGACACATGTCTGGTTGCAATAACAGGGAATTATTGTATGATTTATATTCTTATATCTGGGACATTCGTGGGGTGATTTCATTGCTAAATTCTTATATTAAATGGCTAGGTAAGTACACGGTTTTCTAAAGAAATAAATTTGTTAATAAAATGTATTTTATAATAAACATAATCAATTTATGTATGTATTGATGAGATTATTTCTATTACTGTTCAAGCAGTTTTTGTGTATAATGCAGCGTATTTATAATTTTCTATATTGGTTTATTACATAAGATGTATCCACAGCAGAGTGCGTAATTGTTTAGATCGTTTCAGTGAAATTTTAGTGTTTCAGATAGAGGTGACCAAAGAGACAACCAGGGTTGTGTGTATGTCGATGTATTATATTATGTGTGTCACTTAAGCGTAGGAAAGGAAAATGCTTGAAAAGTAATAGTAGATTTGAATTATTTTATTTAGAAATTCAACATTATAAAATACATTACCTCGGCAACATATTTTTATCTAATTAATACTTTATGCTTGTGCAGAAAGGAAACCAGTTTCTTTATTCCTTGTTACTGCTTTCCACTTTACAAAAGTAATTCTGGAAACATAGTAAGCTTGTTAAGTAATGAAAGTAATGAAGTACCCAAGTTTAAGTAATGAAAAACCCATAACCTATGATCTACAGTTTAAAATTGGAACCCATATTCCTGATATCCCACCAATTATATTTTTAGGTGCATATGCATTCATTGGATACATGTTTCAAAATTTTCCTAATCATACAGCGTTTTCGGTTTACTGGTATCAGATGATTTGAGAGTGATCTTGATGAAATTTCGTGTTCGATTATAAATTGCTCTTCCTCTGGGTTCCATGTTTGATTATCTGACTCTCGACTATCTCAAAAATTTGAGAAAGCGATGACGAAGCAATGATATTGATATCAAATAATAATTTTTTTCAGTAAATTGTAAAAATAATTGTAATAATGAAAATCGATTGTTTGAGAAACATTTTTCAATTTTCAATTTTTCGTGCTTATAATAGTTGAAACGAAACAAAACGTAAAATTAAAGATTATGTTCAGGAAGTTGTCCAGAATTACATACATGAAAGTCAAGTAAGTACGTGGCTTAAGATAAAGTCCATAACAATATTGACTGTACATTAAGATCGGTTAAAATATTTATATACAAGGTGTTTCCGATATGAGTATTCAAAAGTTCAGCGCAGGTAGAGCAAACTGAAATATGACGTAAGCCCCTATACAGTTTTCCTCTAAAGTACTTTGCAACGTAGCTACAACCCCTTAAAGAAAGTCGCCCCGAAAACGGATTTTATGAAATAACTTGAAAACGATTTAATAGAAAATTACGAAATTGTGTCAGAAAGAACATTTTCGAATGACTAGATTCATCTGTAAAAAGCTTATAAAAGTGTTTGAGTGTACGTACATCGTGTTCGATTACTGCCTGTTTTAGAGGAGCTAACAGAGCTTGCGATCGGGTTGGGAGTAATCTTGGTCAGATTCGAGGTCAGATTTATAATGTCACAGATCTAATTAGTTAATCTTAGAGCATGTAAACTGAAAACGTTAATATTCTCTGAGTAGTTCTCATCTGAGGTTTTTCATCTTTGGTATTGTGTAAAGAGTAGTGGCTTCTGCATTTCAGGGATCACGGGCTAATAGCTTCCTAACCATCATAATTAGAAAATGAAAATGTAATATGGGCTATAAATATACAAGATATATTAATAAATATTAATTATATGCTATTCTCTTATAACATTTTTACAATGAATATATTGTTAATATTGCATGTTAACTCACATAATCCATGCCTCTGTGGACTCAAGTACTGTGAGCCTCTCATTCTTTAAGGAAGTATACCTGGAAAAATAAAGCAATTGTGACAGATTTGAGGCATAATGTCTTTTATATGGTAGCCTAATGATCACTTAAGTGAATTCTCGAGTATTGCTTTACTATGTGTGGGATGAATGAACTTTGCTTGGTTGAAATTAGATTTGACGGAGAATGTCATTCGGAGAAATGGCGGAGAATAACATCAGTATTATTCGAAGATTAAATTTAAAATCGTTTTCATTAACAGAAATTGTAAATATTAAGAAACTCTATAGCCAATTTAAATGAATTTCAGGGTGTGAGAAGGTGAATGAATGCTTTGTTTTTTTTTTTTTTTGAAAATTGGTGATGTGACTTTGTGTATAAACAATAACTTTTACTTTAATATTTCATATATATGGGTCAGACAGAATGAATGCGACTTTATATTATTATATTGTTTATATTTTATAAAAAAAACTAAGAAGCTTCGAAATGAAATTATCAAGAGCCACCACTGCTAAAAGGATGACAGGAAAGGTCATATGCAAAGCCATATGGTCTGTTTTTACATTCAAACCATCTTTAGAAATGTAGCTTTTTGTCTCTGTTAGTGCTTGCTTTAGGGTTTGAAATTATTAGACATTACCTTATGTAGTCTTATCACAGCTTACAATTTGTTATGGTAAGCTGTGGTCTTATAGCACGGTCCATATACTATAATATACGGACCGTGGTGTTATAGAGCTTGGCATAAAATCACTTTTTTACATTGATAAAGTTACACCTCTATAACATTGAAATTAAAACCGTTACATAATTAAATGCAGTGCCACCTGGCTTGCTTAGTATCCTCTAGCCTCTTTAATTTTCATTGCCTCATACTTACATCTTTTAAAATTTTTTTGTCTTTACTCTCTCTAGTTTGTGAGTCAATGGTGATCTGTTAAAAAATGATTATGAATTTTTCATAGTATGTCAATTTAGTAACATAGTATGTTTGACGAATTGAATATTGTTCTTTTGATAAAAAAAGTTATGAGAATGAAAGCAGTAACATTTTATATAAATTTAGTATTATAATTGCTAAGGTAAGGGTTTTGATATTTTTTAGGTTGCTGCAATGAAATTATGTCTACTGTCAACTTGCCGTTACACACCCTGTGTATATGCAGTTTATAAAACAAATTTGAAATTGTACTTTCACTTAAAAAGTACTTAAAAGTAGGTTTTTATTTTTAACACTGACATTGACATAACGCAAATGCCAAACAATCGGGTTCTAGACAAATGAATTAGGCATTTCAGAATATGTGACACAAAATGGCTTCCGTGGGTTAAAAAAAGTAAGTTATGATTTTTAAAGAAAACCATGTATTCAGAAATTCTAAAATAATTTTTTATCTTCAGATAATATTAAACACGATGAATATTTTGCTAGAAATTAGAAATATTGATTGGGATGAGTTTTATGGCCAGTTTTTATTCATCTATAAAAAAAAGAGGAAAATATAACAAAACATGCATGTAAAAAGCACTTTCATGTATTTATATGATATATATCCTACCTCTAGCAATTAAAATGTATGTTTGTAAATAAAATTGGCGGCGCTATTATTTTTCCTTAGGTACAGAAATTTACACTTTTTATTTGACCCAAGGCGGCCATTTTTGACAGATCGTTGGAATGCCTAATAGTACACACTTAGAAACAAAATCCTGAATCCTGAGATAAAGTAAAGGTATGCGATCACTAATAGCAGAAACAGACACGTTACAATGTGCCGGCTGGTGGACTATCATTGAGATGACCTACTAAATATAAAAAGCTTTGTTTAGGCAGAATATATTTTTATGCTTTTCTTAGCTTCTTATCACAAGCATAAATTATGACCGTTTTTGTATTTGTATAATTGTGTAACCGATAAAGAAACAACAGTTATTCTTGTAACAAACTCTCAAGTTGTTTTTTCTTTATTTATCTATAATAGATATTCAACCAGAGTGAGACCAGATTATTAATCAGTATTTATTTTTCTTAAGCTGGCGGTCAGTTTCCTCCTTCAATGCCTTCATACACCCAGGGGACGTATACATGTATGCATCTTCCAAGGATTTAGTATATGCTGCTGCTGACATTGCATATTTGCGTATTAGATTCTTTTGGCGTAATGCTTGATTAATATGTGCTATGCGAAAATTATTGGGTATGTGAAGCAACCGACAACTCAAAAAATGCCTTTATAGATTATACATATTACCCAAATATTGTAAACGTGTCTTTAAAGATAATAGCTTCGTGATTAAACTGAATAATCTGAAATTAACAGGAGGATATGCATATTATGTATTAATAATGTAGTTACATTATGTATATGCGCATACAACAGTGAATATTTAAATACATAGACAAATTCCGATCATCATTTTTATCGAAGTGACAAATTACCTTTTTGTCAGTTGTGGATAAAATTTTGTATTGCATGGTATTAGCATAAAAAACAATTAATTGTTTTTTTATGACTTGTATGCCTAATAAAACATACAGTAAGTAACTAAACTGAAACTGTGAGTAACAATGACACCAAATTTGGTAGACAACATAATTATTATTAAATATTAGCAAAATTTACATATTCAATTTTTTATCATTATTGATAATTTGCAGGCTAATAATAGGTTTTCCAAGAACTTCAATTTACATTCTTATCATTGTCACTTATTTTTTTATTGTTGATTATTAGGTTGGTCTTTGTGTTAGTCCGTTAATCTGTAATTAATAGACCCCGTCGACCAAGACGCGATTCCAGAGATGGATTTTGTGTACCTAGTATACTATATATTCAGATATCAAATGTAATAGTAATGCAATTAATAGGAATTTCAGTGTACAGTGTACTAATACCTAATTTGTACATGTTAAAACCAGGATGGAGCAGTGACAAAAGTTGATGAACGGCCAGAGTTTTCTTGGTTGACAATCATTAAACACACAATATCGCTCACACAATTTACACCACCTGCCTTTTTATGGATAAATTTTAATGCCTCGTTCAAGTAAACATATAAAAATACATTTTATTTGTATATTAACTTTGTTTAGGTTTTTTTGTCTGTTTCTACAATTCTAGCCAGCGTGTATATAAATATTTCCTATCAAATGGATACTACAACTTGGAATACATATGATATCATATCAGAATATTTATACGACAGGCAACAGAGGCATATTGGTGCCTGAAAAGAGGATTACTTAATATTTGTTTCCACTTTGGTACAAGAGATCGGTGTGTTTACGAATTTTTTATTTTCTTGTTTATGTGTTGAATATAAATAATGACTAGGCGGCGTCATGAAGTACCAAGTGTGTCGTCTGTACAAAAATCTATTGTAATGAAGCATGTTTACTCCCAGAAATAGCAAGTGGTATTTACTTAGGGACGAAGTAGCTAAAATTATTGTTTGCAGTATTTACAGTAAACTTAAAGGCAAATATGTTTGGCTTTTTGTAGATGAGTCAATCACTGTCAGTAGTATAAAATTTTGGAATGTGTTGGTGGGGGCGATGGAGGAACTTTATTTATTATATCAGTATACTGCAGAAAACAAATTATTACCCATTTAATCGATGCTTCTGGAGTTAACAATCGATTCTACGAAAATATTTACAATTTCCGTTTCCATGTTTGTTTATTGTCTGCGTATGGATATTTATGGACAAACAATGCCTCATGATATTAACATATTTTTATTACTATAAGATTTAATAGTTTTAGTGATATTATTATTCAGTTATCATCAACACAGTATATAAGATGAGATACAATTTCTTTATAAATGTAAAACTTTACATAGGAAATCGGTATATTTATCAGTCCTATCCTCTTATTTACGTCATGAAGTACGAATCCACGGGGTCTAGTAATTGATAAAGATTTTAAATTAATAAGCACTTTTGATTATTTTATACTGAAACATTGTTAAAGACATGAGAGTTTGTGGTTGCTTCACTAGTTGATTTGGGTAAGTACTATATGCTAAACTGCGTAGTATATGTGATATATGTGAGATAACTAGTGGCATTAGGCACAGCGTACATTTTCTGCAAGGAGCGATGCGACAGCGTTTGTTTAAATAATTCATTTTGTGTGAATATAAGTTTTTATATATAGGGTTCTCGAAGGGTTGGAAAGAGACATTTATGAGTGGAGATCAAGAGCCATGGGTATTCAGAGGTGGTCTAACAGCAGATTTACAGGTATTTTTTTATATTGTAAGTACAGGGTTAATCTGAAATAAGAAGTAAATAAAGTTTACCCATGTATATCAGCCATATATATTTATCACATTTTAGTTGGACTGAAAAATAGATTAAATACAAGGGGTGTAATAATTTAAGTTGTCCTTAGTTGCTGCATGTTTTCTTTCTTTTTTTTTTTTGAGCTGCCTGATAAGTCAAATTCAGTTCTAATCTAGCTTCATTTTGTTTATAATATCCACACTTTATAACATTGAGAATGTAATATGAAACAACAACATCGATTTGTTGGATTCTGATCCACTTATATAAACTTATGAGCTGTGTGAATGATTGGACTGTAGCTTCAGAGTAAACTGGTGTAATTTATCTTAATTTTTCCAAAGTTTTCGATAGATCTCTAATAAAAAGTCCCCTTCACAAATCTGATCATTTAGGTACTCGTGGAGACCGATCATTTAGGTATTCATGGATAATTAAATCGTTGGATTGAAAGCTTCTGGAAAAAATTTTCAAATCGAAGTCAAGGCAGTTCTTATAATTGATGCTTTTCAATTTGGAATTCTTAAACGGCATCGGTAATCAATTCACCATCTGTGAATAGCTTTGAAAACAGACTAGATAATATAAGCACGAACATCTAAATTATAGATTTTTGTAAATGTAGTTATTAGTTACATCAAATGTTGTACCCATGATTAATGTAATTATTGGATGTAATAGGCACTAGTCTTCTGCCCTAACTTGTAATGTAATAATGTTGTCTAATTATTGGTTGTTGGTTGTAGCTAGTACAACCAACAGACAATTGGTTTGGTGACTTTGGTGCCAATGCAAACCACTGGTTGAGTATTATACTCTTTTGGACCCAATGTTGGTTGTTCATATAACAGTCTGTCATCTGTGTACATCTTTCTGTGTGATGTACATCTGTCAACAAATTAATACCTTTCATGCAGATAGGATATGATAGGTTATCCCTTTCCCCTTAGAGCATAGTCTGTATTTTAGGTACCCATTATTCAAACTTATGTGCACAGCTTCTTTGTGCACAATGTCTTAATTATTAGAGAGATAGAGAAGCTTCAACTATGTGAAACACATTCTAAGAGCCGCTCTTAAATATTTATTTGAGATGATTCTTTGATAAACAATGTTCCATGTTTGTACTTAGTTGATCTCATTCTGTAATTTCAGATATTCTCGGCCAGTTTTGGGTTATTATATGGAGTCGCTGATCCGTGCTGCATGTTCAAAATAATATTCACAAGCAAAAGCCAATAAAACAACAAATGTATACATAGTCATACTTAGTTTCATGATGATTTAACATTTTTCTTAAATGAAAGCAATTTGACAATTTTAGTAATAAACTAACAATTTCAACAATAATTACTATTAGTAATTAGCAGCGAATTTCTTATTTCAGACTAACTCTGTATACAGGAACTTTGTATTCTTTGAAGCAACCAGTCACATAAAGGTACAATCCAAAATTCAGAATAAACTTGGAAAAATAGTGTAATAAGTTAAATTTTAATATTTTTTTAAGTTAAGGGTCGATTCTGTATCACTCCTTTAAATTTTAAAGACCTGTTACAATTTTAACGACAGTTAAAATTAAAATAGTATTCAGTACCGTGCAAGTCATTTAAAAATTTAACATATTTCCGTTAGTTTTACCTTCTGGGTGTCAAATTTTAAACCCTGCTATTGACTACCTGTTAAATTTTAACATCTGTCACACAGTTTGGTTTAGAAATTGAATATATCGCAAAAAATAGATAGAAATATTAGGATTGTCCATAATGTCAATAAAATGTCCATTTGTGTTTTATTTTAATAAGATCCAAATTACTAGGTTTTACATCCAACCAATCTCTGTTGTTTTCTAGGTACACAATCAGTTTTTCTTTTTGTTTCTCTGTCATGCGAGATGACCCACATGCCACATGTCCACATGTTTACCACTGTTAGCATTGATTACATTCACATAACACCATATGAGTAACTAGTTAGTCATATGCATAACACTAAGGTTTAGCCAGAGCTCTTTTTTACTTTAAGTACTACTAATAAAGTAGTAAACAAATACTGACAAGAGTGACAAGCACAGAATATCTATAAAAGTGACAAGTACATACAAATTATTTTGTAAATTGAGGTTATATATTTATAAAAGCTCAGTGTTACCAATAGTATATTGCAAAAAATCCAGACAGTTGAACTACTACACTTAATTTTTAACCCCCTGTTAAAATAATTTCTTTTCAACGGGTCCGTTTAATTTTGCGATACAGAATACAGTTTTATTATTTAAAATTAACAGGCCCGTTAAAGACAACGTTTTTAGCGGGTCTTTAAGTTTTAACGAGGTGATACAGAATCGACCCTTTAATCTATTAAAAATATGTCATGTAAAAGAGTACAAATTGTATAAAGTTTTGAAATGAAACTATCAGTATATTATTGCATACATAATATATTTCACATAATAAATAGCAGACAAAGAAGTGCTATTATATATTAATCTGAATCTTTAAAAAGTTACACTTATTTTGCTTTATCATAGATATCCAACTAGAATAAAAAAAGACGGGGTTATCAGGAAATCACCATACGAATGTATGGTGACAGCCAAGTGTCTTATTCTGTATAAATAAATTATATGGTACTTGTAAACTTTTAAATGTTACTTTTCTTCTTTTAGCGGCTTATACCTGTGGATTCGGGCAATGATCTTTTTGTGTATAAAGTGCCAGATGTACCGACTAATTGCATTTACACCATTCGACCTTACTTGCCCACAGATGAAGAAATAGTGTACAATGTTTGTACCCGAACTTGCAAGGATGGTCTTGAAGATGCTCTTCCTTATCCTAAGGAACTTAAAAATCTGCAAGCAGATAGGATAGTGGGGCCTTATCTAACCCTTCATCCTGAATTTTGTTTTGTCGTTGAGGATGAAAGTGGGGTGGTTGGTTATGCTTGTGCATCCCCAGATTATAAGAAATTTAGAGTGAAACAGGAGATAGCTTGGATACCAGAAATGTGTGAAAAGTATCCAGTGGATCTTAGAAAGGACCTACATAAGTTTGCTCAGGTAAAATATCAAAAATGTTTTATTATATTGTATATTATTGACATTGATACTGATATTAAAATGTATATTCTATAGCAACTGAGTAATGGACCAAAGTGTCTTAGGTGACTCACCCTGTATCAAACTTTGTATTGCATTTTTAGGATGGCATCTCCTATTTTCATGAATTTAAAGATGAAATCTATGTCAGTAGCCCAACCCACCCTTCTAGTATGATATGTAGTCTTTTACCATCAGTCATGGATCAGTCAGTTAGCAAAAGACTTGTTACTTGTTTATTGGCAGCTTTAAGAGCTAATGGTAAGTTAACATAGATAGGTTTTTATTAGGAATTGTTTTTTTTTCAAATTAGGAGTTGGTAAGTTATTTCTCTGTATATCAATTGTAGGTTCGTTTGGAGTACATGCTTTGATGAATCAGACAGATAACTACACTCACGCATTTTATGGAAAATTAGGATTTGTGGAAAATACACATGAGGCAATCAAGGGAAAGATTGTAATGGGCCGTACTTTTTAAAACACATCATTAACATATATTACAACAATGACTGATATATGAAGAAAATATGTTTATTTTGTTTGTTATTTTATTTATATAAGATTTTATGCCTGTACTTGTAAGAAAGAATGGAATTGTTTTGTGATCTTTAGTATTAAAATAATATATTTTGAAAATTATTAGTAATTTGATAAAAAGCAGTATGTAAGTATATAAGTTAGATTTATGAAAATAATTATGTACTATATATTATATTAAATTTATTATGATTAATAAAATACTGAGCAGAATTTTTTCAATCAAATAAGAGGAGTAATCTTTCCGTGTAATTGAAATCGATTAGTGTTTATTTTCGGTACATATTTTGCTTCTCTGTTTTGGCCACAAAAATTGTGACATTCTTTTATAACAATAATTGTTTTAGTTCTCCACCTTTTACTATATAATTAATTGGTAATGGATGTTTTTATTTCTGTATTAAAAATTTGGGTGAAAGAAATATATTCCTCACTTCTACAGTCTTTCCTATACTATACCGTGACTTAAATACATAAATACTTGTGTATTAGTGTGTCAATGTCTAGTTTATACTAATTGCGATTTAGATGTGTGCTAGTCTCTGGTGCTAGTACTGTGTCTGCATAAACTGTTTTCATTGCAAGAAAAAATATGAATTGATGTTTAAAGTATGAACTCTCTTTTTCCTATATTTCTCCAAATATTACCTCCGCTTCATTACACGCGACAGATTAATGACAATGAAATATGAATTGGAAAATAGAATTTTCTAGGAATGTTAGTTGAATTTTCCCTGTGATATTTTTCCAAAATGGAAAATTTTACATGATTATTTAGTTTCATTTTGTACAGTCTGAGTCACCAACACAGTTCACCACTTTCAATGTCTTATTTTTATTTTAGAAAAAAATTAACATATGGGTACGAAATGGTTTGTTATTGGCTAAAATTTAGACACATTAATTTATGTACAGGGTGTTGGATTAAGTAAGTCGGATTTTTTTTAAATGGAAATGCATAGTTTTTTTTAATCATCAGAGAGGCCATGAAGAGTGCTTTCCAAAAAATATAATATAATTGGTATCTGCTTCCAACTGTTTTTAAAATATAGGTATTTAAATTTTGAAAAATTATTAAAGTTTAAGCCGTGTTATTCATATTTTTCATGGTGATATTATTATTGATTGCAAATGCACTAGTTGAGAGTTCACTTGGTTCAAATTTGTTTACTATGTAAATTCATGCCACTTATTTTATAGCACACTCATAACTTGTGGGAAGAATATGAATAGCATGGCTACTTTTTCAAAATTTAGGTAGCTATATTTCAAAAATGGATGAAAGCAGATACCAACTGTATTATATTTTTGGAAAGCTCTCTTCCTCTCTTTGGCGCCTCTGATGATTAAAAAAAACTATGCATTTCCATTTAAAAAAAAATCCGACTTTAATGGCACCAGAAATTAGAACACCGTGTACATAAATTAATATATCTAAATTTTAGCCAATAAACCATTTCGTACCCATATGTTCAATTTTTTTCTAAAATAAAAATAAGACATTAAAAAGTGGGCGAGCTGTGTTGGTGACTGAGACTGTACAATTACCTACCGAAATTTAGCTAGTAATTTTTGTATTTAACATTAATGTAGCATAATCTTAAAACCAAAATCTATATAGTATATTTCTTGTAACAAGCAAATATAAAAATCTGTTAAACGGAACGAATGTTTAAACGAAAAAATTATATATTTGTTTACCTATTAACTTTATGTAATAAACCTCTACATACCTATAACGAAACTCAAAAAACATTCTTGACATTGACTTAAAAACGAGACAGTGAAGCAGGTATATTAAACAATATAAAAAAAGGGGTCCTGATTAACACTATCATGCCTGATTTTATCTCTTTACCTACAGATGGTGGCATGAAAACGGTTAGCAGGTGTCCCATCTGACTTGATTAGATAAAAGTTTTTAACACCCAATTCAACTGTTTCAAAGCTTATTTTTATTTAATACACCTATCAGAAAAGAAAAATCTAATATTAAATAAAAACTTACTACTAAACTAAAACACTTTCTAATAATGTCTCACTCCCTATAAGAGTTATCAGTCTGTTACCTAATTCATTAACTCTGCTGAAATAAATAGGCGTTGACATTTTATTTCTCTTGATCAGAAAACAAAAACAGTGGTTACAAGTCTATTTATTATTCAAACAAACGGTGGGACCTGTGGGTATACTTGTTCGTATTTATATGTTTAAAATTAGTATTTCCAGTACCTACTTGGTGAAACATGAGCTAACATAGTATTTATATAATTGAGGTATACTATCCTAACTCAATGATTTATATTCAATGGCAGTACCATAGAGTAAATCATATGGTAGTACCTACATTATTTTAATTAATGTGAAGGCAGACAATTTATTTACAAATACATTAGAACATAAACTGAGTTTCATGAAATGCAACATTAATATCAAAATGTATGTATGTATGTATGTAATGTTTTTTTTATATTCCACCTTGTTCTTGTTGCTGCTATATTGCTAAATTATTAGTAGATTTGAGTTGCAGAAGTTTCTTGTGAATATCTGTAATCTGAAAATAAAATAGAAATAAATTTTATTAATATTTTTTTTAAAAGTAGGTATTGAAATATGTCCTACAGTATAACACAGAAAACTTGTAAAAACCAAGTATATACAGTGTGGGTGAGTTTGCATTAGACACCCAGTAACTTCGTATATGTCAAGATATTAAAATTTTTCAAAAAGTACTTCTGAGTGATTTTTGTGCTCTTTTCAACCCTCTGATTAAAAACGCTCTCATTAAAAAAACAAAAGAGCAGACATCTACAGTGATTTTTTTAAATGGAACTAAATGGTTATTTTATTTCATAATTTGAAATCCTATCAAATTCTGAATATGACACCGCTTTAATTTTTTCTTGAAAGTGATCCTAATATGTAAGTTAGGAACAATACAAGAAATTATTGGTACCTAGTAGGCCATGGATTGCACAATTATTTAAAACAAAGCATGCTTATGAAGATAAACATTATGCAAATAACTCATAACTTTGTTAATGATATTATTTTCATTTATTTCAATAAATATTTTGTTACAATTGTAATCCATGGCCTAGTACCAAAGTTTACAGAATAAATATTCTGTAAACTTCGCTACTACCAATAATTTCTTGTATTGTTCCTAACTTACATATTATAACTTTTCAGAAAAAATAAAAACGGTGTTACATTCAGAATTTGATAGGATTTCAAATTATGAAATAAAATACAGGGTGTTCCATTTAAAAAAATCACTGTACATGTCGCTGCTCTTTTGTTTTTTTAATGAGAGCGTTTTTAATCAGAGGGTTGAAAAGAGCACAAAAAATTACTTAGAAGTACTTTTTGAAAAATTTTAATATCTGGAAATTTACAAAGTTACTGAGTGTGTAATGCAAACTCACCCACGTATATTACATTGCAGTACATGTACAGTGTGTTTTATATTCAAGTATTTCTATGGGGATCTTACTTATTATTAGAGATAGAGGGTGGGTTTAAATTCGGTAAAATTGCGGAATTTTATGCTTAAAAAGATGCCGCTGAGAAAACATTCTTATCTGCATTCATTTGCAAGACACTAATGGTACTAGATTATTATACTTAGGTAGTCAATACAAATTTTGTTTTGTGCAGGAATTGTGCTCTATGTTTCAAACCATATGTAGTTGGTACGTTTTAAAAATCCATATAGATGCATATTCACTATATTTCATAAGTATAAAAATAGATGATTTATTTCATCAAGTTTGCCTTAGACTTATTTTCTTTTATTAAAATTAACCAATAATAATACACGACTAGGGGTATAGGCGTATTACTTAAACAGCACTCATTCATTCGCTTGAAGAAATTTTGTTGAAAACCCCAGCCTTTACTGCTGTTTTAAGCGCGTGTTACCTGAAACCTCAAGCACAGGGTTTTAATTTGCTTTTCTGCCACCTCAATTTCCGAACTGAGCGATCGCATTACATCGTAGTTCCACGTTCCATTTCCTTGAGCTACTCTACCAAATCGTTTATCAATTTGCCGATATTCAGACTGCGTTAATATAAAACTCAAGGATTTTTCAACATATTATAGGTGCCTCTTTGGATTTATTAATATGAGAAAAAAATGATAGCATGTCTCCAACTTCATAAAATTTTAATTTTCGTGAAAGAAGCTTTTCACACATTTAAATTTTGATAAAATAGACGTTACAAATAAATAAAAATGTTTTGAGTTTGTTTGCCTTCTTGTATGGACAAGAATAATTTTCTTTTAGAAACTAAAGCGTGGACCAAAGAAAATGACACTAACCTATTGTCCTGTAGAGTTTTTAAAACTTTTTAAAAAAATTCAGGCCAGGCCAGGCCTGGCCCGACAGAGTATAGGCAAGGCCAGGCCAGATAAACTCACCGAACGTTTGGCACAATTAAAGCCAGACCTCTTGACGGTAATGACCCGGCCAGGCCAGGACATGCCAGAGCAGACCAGGCCAGGACCGGCCAGAACAAGCCCGGCCAGACCAGGTCAGACCCGGCCAGAACAGGCCAGGCCCGGCCAGAACAGGCCAGACCAGGCCAGTACAAGCCAGGCCGGGCCAGACTAGGCCAGAACCGACCAAACCAGATTGAAGTCGGGAACAACAACGGGAAAATTACAAAAACATTTTATTAGATCACAGATCACTTTCCATTAGAGATGGGATTTGAGTAGTAGATGACAAAATAAGGGAGGGGGATCCGGGATAACGCACGGAAATGAAAAATAATGTATTATTGCCACTAGTGACTTTTATAATATTCATAATAAAATATTTCGTAAGGCGATACTGCACTTTTGTTAACATTACCAATAATCATTTTTAATACTAAAGTTAAAATAAATGAATTAAGTATGTTGATTGTATGAAAAATTTTGCGACTTATTTTTTTAATAGTAAATATTTATGCTTATATTGGAAAAAATACATATCTAATGGCCTATCTCACCTACGTTAATAAAAATTTTAGATGTGCTTAAATAGCAGAGTAATACTTATAATAGTTATTGTTAATTTTTCCAAAGGGCACCTTAATTTTTAAGTATAGTGCCAGTGAGATTGGCTGTAAGTGGTCAGATAAATGAGTGAAACACCTCATGTTATTATGAAATCAAATTCCTCATACGGAGAACAACTCATATGAATATAGTATTTTAATTATGTTAAGTTATACGGCCAACCGGTTAGCTCACGTCAGGTCTGAACCGATTCGAACCGCCGAACCAGCCGTAGGCCAGGCCAGGCCCGCACCGACCAAGCTAGGCCTGGACCGGCCAAGCCAGGCCCGAACCGTCCAAGCCAGGCCCGATGGCCCGACTCGGCTAGTCGGGCATGGCCAATTCAATTGCAGCCCGCCCCGGCCAGGTCCAGCCCGGCCAGTAAAATATGCACATTTTCCCGGCCCGGCCAGGCCCGATTTCGGGCCGGGCCTTTCCTTGCCGGGCTTCTGGCCAACTCTATTGTCCTGGTGCCTGGTAGGTACACAGCAAATTTGTGGCAGGCAAATTTATCGCCGGATTAACAAAAGCGGAGATGCATATGAAAGCAGAATTATTTCCATTTTATTATTATTTTTTTTTTGTTTCAAGAAAAATAGTTATAGCTGTTATAGAAAAGAATAGTTATAATGTTTCACTTTAGAAATTCAGTAATATTAACCTATTTCAAGTGCACTTAATTTGAGCACTTCGCACGGATGGTATTTTTGTTTAAAAATTAGATTAAATATGATGAAACAACTTTTTAACATGCATGCGAAAGCACATTCAAACAGCTGCAGTTTCGGAACAAATTGGAATAATTAATTGAATTTTAAAATCAAGCCCGTGTTGAATGACAGGAATAAAACACTTTCAAACGACGAGTAATGTTTCAAATTACAATAAACCCTATATTTATAGACATTTAAATTTCACGTAGAATTAACAGAGATATGCGTTATATAAAGTGAAGAAAAATTGTGTAATTTAGTTCTTCTCCACTTTAGATCTTTTCTTTAGAATATTTTTAAGATTTTAGGTATTTTTCAGTTTAGAGGAAAAAATCCGTGTAATTAAATTCTTTTTCACCTTAGACCCATGAGTACTAATTATTATGATAGGTACTAGATTTACGCGAATTTTTAAATTTATTTGTACATCTACATGTTGCTTGTTGATAAAGTGCGGGTTTTCTTTAGGGTTCTTGAGTTTTCGCACCATACTCTCCCAACTGTTTTCACGTACGACATGTCAGAACGCCAGTCTGTTTTTCAGCTTGCTGATAAAACAATTTGAAGTCTAATAAATAAAGCATGGCTGAAGCAATATATCGGCAAAATAATGACAAGACATATCGATACCCGCAAAATGTCTTGTCTGTTCCATTGCCTCGATTCAGTGCTTTAGTGCAACTATTGGCATTGATAACACTTACAAATAGGTACATTAGAAGTACAATTGACAATCCTGACAAGTGACAACTTTCAAAAGTGTTTACAGGTCTGCGTTTTGTCGCAAGTTTGCGATTTTTGATTGACGTATCTGTTCTATAATTTTTTTATTGTAATTTTTATAGTTAGTTCATTAGAGTAGTGTTTGATTAGTTTTGTAAGTTACTGTAGATCTGTAAGTATTTTAAAGAAACACATTAACCAGCCGCTCTTTAAAATTATTAAAAAGAAAATGAAAAAATTTAAAAAAAGTTGAAAAAAGAATCACAAAACATGTACAGAGTGTTTCACTATATTTTGACCTCTTGTTAACTTTTTTGTTTACAGAATTATAAAAAAATATTAAAATATAAAAGTTGCACGATTTTTTATGAAATCTTCGAAAATGATAGTAGGACAACAAATGAAGTCCGAACAAAACAGCCGCGGATGTTAACTTTGTTAATTTAATCGGAACACCTTGTATATTTTTTCATATTTGGATAGAACGTTGTATCACGAATACAGTAATATAGATATTGATGGGTCTATCTTTAATAATAACGGAGATATCATCAAAAAAATGCATTGTAAGAGCGATGTGGTAGAAAGAGAATATCGATTCGTTGTTAAGCACAGTCTTTCTCCAAGACATCGCTCTTATGGCCATTAATGAGGGGTAGAGATATTATTATTATTATATTATAATCATTTAAAGCTTCATGGAAATATTTTTTACGCTTTGCAGTAATTTCTTTAATTTTCGTGTACCTACTTCAGCTATGAATAGTGATGAAATTTAAGTGATCCGTTCCTTTTAAAAATAATAAAGAATTAAAGAAATTTGATGTAGGCTTCTTCAAAATTATATTTTCCTTTCCTAAAGATATACATTCAAACTCACCGTTTTAATTTGCTTTTCTGCTGCCTCAATTTCTGACCTGGGCGATCGCGTTATGTCGTACGTTTGTTCCATTTCCTTAAGCTGTTCAACCAAATCGTTTATCAATTTATCTATGTTCATGTTGCGCCCCTTATCGGTGATACCGACACCCGACAGACCTCTGTCTTTGAAGAAGGCGTTTAACTGGGCCGCTAGGGCCTCTCTCGTGGGCATCTTTGCGTATTCTGGGTAAGTGGCGTATGGCGGAGGCGCCGGTTTGTTGGCATTTCTGTCGTAGAAGACTTTCGGAGTCTCGGCACGTTTCTTTGTACGCCAGTCGGAAAGAGCCCTTAATGACCTATAAAATAATAATTTATTTAAATACTCACTGAAAGTATGAATAGGTGGATAGGTGATAGTGACATTAATTTAGCATTTTACTTTTTTTAATGCCGTCATGGCCAACTAAAAGTGAAAAATGTTAAATTGCCAATATTTCGAAAACTATAAATTTTCGGAATATATGGCCTTATACAAAGTTATCCTTATTTCTAATGTTGAATAAGAGAAAATAATAAAAAACAGGGTGTTCCCATTTGAAAAAAAATTACTTTTGGCAGTTTTTCAATTTCATTTTTATTCTTGTTTTTTGAGCATCCTGTGAAAAACGGCTACTTTAACAAACTTCGTATAATATTTTGATTATTATTAAATAATCAAAATATTATACGAAGTTTGTTAAAGTAGCCGTTTTTCTACATAGAAACCACCCAAGTTAAATTATGAAGGCTATCATAAGTCAAAATTGGTAATTCTTTGTCGGTCTGCAAACGGTTTTTTTTTTACATAAAATTTGAAATAACATGTCAAAAACGGTTAGAATCAGGTATAGGATATTTTATATGGAATGTGTTTAGAATTTGCCGTAGAATTCAGAAATGAAATTATATATAGGGTGTCCTATTTAAAATAGGCAAGTTGACATCTACTTCCAGTATAACCGGAAGTGCCACCGTTTTGAAAATATTTTAGCCGAATTGCCCCTATCGACATTAGTATACCACCAAAAAAGCGCTTTGTTGTATTTTTGTTGTATTTAAAAATTTTCAACAAATCCAATTTTGGTATTTTTCACATTATTAATGTAGGTGAAATAAAAGTATGGCGTACTACACTGGACGTATCAAGTAAAACACATGTAAGAAAGAGGAGTTGCTTTTCTTACCAACATCCCGTGATACTTCGGAGTGATTTTGTATGTTTTTGTAGTTTATATGTGTCGCATTTGTTAAGATTGATTAACGTTTGGCTAGTTGACGTGTAAACGGTTGTTAGTGAAGTCCTCTATCATGGCTCGCTATACGAATGCTGAGATGGCTGACCTGCATTTTATTTATGGACTTGCTGATGGCAATGCATTAGAAGCTAGGCGACTGTACATTGAACGATTTCCTAATCACATTGCTCCCGATAGAAAAATCTTTCAAAATATTCATCAACGTCTTCGAGAAACGGGAACATTGAAGCGAAGTGGAGGCCTAGGAAGGCCAAGAACTGTAAGAACGGTAGACGTAGGAGAGAATGTGCTGGACATGATAGAAGTAGATCCAGGTACTTCTACGCGAAGAATTGCAAATACTTTGAATGTAAGTAATTGGACTGTATGGAAAATTACTGTATGTATGGAGAGATAATTTGTTGTACCCATACCACATTCAACGCGTTCAGGCATTTCTTTCTGCGGATTTTGCTCCACGTATTGCATTTTGTCAATGGCTCTTGCACACATTGGTTGAAATCCCTCAACTACTTACTCTGATTCTTTGTACCGATGAAGCCAGTTTCTCGCGAAATGCAATAAGGAATTTCCACAATAACCATGTGTGGGCTGACGAAAATCCACATGAGATTTGTGAAGATCGGTTACAACATCAGTTCTCGTTGAACGTTTGGGTTGGAATTGCGGGTGACTGGCTAATTGGACCGGTATTTCTACCAAGAAGACTTACCGGCGAAGTATACCGCAACTTTTTGGAACAAACGCTACCTCAGTTTTTGGAGGATGTACCATTGGCTACAAGACAGGCAATGTGGTTTATGCATGATGGTGCATCACCTCATTTTAGTGTAGTTGCTCGAGAGTTTTTAACAGCAACATACGGAGATCGCTGGATTGGTCGAGGTGGACCTCACGTATGGCCTGTTCGATCCCCGGACTTAAACCCCCTGGATTATTTTCTATGGGGCCATATAAAGTCATTAGTTTATACTAGGCCAGTGGAAGATGTGGACGATTTAAGAGATCGGATAATTGCTGGGTGTAACTCAATAAGAAACGACCCTGGTGTTTTTGAAAGAGTTCGGGAGTCTATGAGGAGAAGATTGGATAGTTGCATCCGAGCTGGAGGTAGCCATTTTGAACAATTCTTGTAGGTTCAGAAATGTTACATGTAATTTTTAGTAATAAATTGTTATTTGTTGAAAATTTTTTTCGCCCTATATCTTCGCAACAAAGCACTTTCTCAAAAATCATCAAAGGATAAAATATCCTTAGAATAGGTAGTCCAAGGAATTACCTCTTGAATTTTTGCCGCATGTTTAACTAACACCCTGTATACTTAGGGTCATCTTATAAGACGAAAAAACACATTTTGTTTGTTTTATTCACTGTGTTTGCTACTGATATTAGGACATTCTTGTTGATCGTGATTAGGAACTACAAAAAATTGTATAATAAGGTAACCTTAAATTTAAAAATATTTTTAAAGTAAAGATACAAGAGTTACTAATTTTTGATTGAATACATTGACATCAGTTATAATTAGGTACTTTTAAACATCAAACAGTAAACTCGAAAATCTCCAACTAATAATTTATCTCCGGGCTCGGGATTACAACAAATTATTACACTAAATTAGGTAGATACTCAAAGTTGCTAAATTCTAATCTTAGGTGATGTAATTTAGGATTCTAACATATTAAACTCGATGCATTTGCGATATAACGCTTGATTGTATCTAAGAAAATGTATAAGATTAAAGTTGTAGTTTACTGATATCTATATTAAACTAGTTCTTGAAGCCCAAAGGACACCAATGCCAATATGCTTGCTCCTCATTCCTCAAAGTAATTATGGAGCAAAGATAAATGACACATTAGGTTGCGAAGACATATACTGCTCGTTAAATACTACGAATATTTTACTTTTACTATATGATACATAAAAATATACCTTAAAAATATATTAAAATATATAGGGTCATCATAAAGTAAGGGGCATACTTTAAAGTCTTATATAATTTTAAGAAATCAAGCTAGTAGCAAAAAGTAAATGGAATCTAGTTGCTTGCATTTACAAGTCTACAAACTACAAGCTGTATGGAGTCATCATAAAGTAATGGGTTTACTTTGTTTTTTATATATAATTTTAAGAAATCAAGCTAGAAGCAAAAAGTAAATGGAATCTAGTTGCTTCAATAATTGGATTTTACTGTATCTATTGAAAATAAAAGAGTTGTCCTGTTAACTGCTGATACAAGTGTCAATCGTAATCATTGCGATTTAGAGAATTGTTCTCTAAATATAACTCACGCAAACGTAAATTGAAACGATTTAAACTTGAATAACATGGATTTAATCCACATGAAATCGTTCAGGAAGGTCTTCATGACAAGAAAGTCACCGTTTGGTGCGGTTTCACATCTAATTTTATAATTTGACCGTACCAATTTAAGCAGAAATGCTGAATAATGCTGTGTAAAATTTGGAGGAACGGTTGGTGATTGTACAGCAGCAAAATGGACGACATATCGAACATTTGTGTTAACCACTGTTGGACATAAGAGATCCCACTGTTTAAGTAATTGAATTTTTTTGACATCCTGTTATTAACTTAATTTGTTAAAAATACATAATAAGCTGACATATATCCCTTACTTTATGATAGCCTTATATATTATGAGCTACCTTTCCTGTTGCAGAATTCTTTCCTGATCAGTCAACAATATTCTTAATTGATTTAACCAGCCTTCTCTAAGACCTTTATCTTTATTCAAGTTGTTTCTAGCGCCAACTCTCTCAAGACACGAAGATAGAGAAATAGTTTCTCCATTTCTGCTGATTTTGTGAACAATTTTTAGGGGTTCATTGTATTTCCTTTCCCCGTCGTTCTTCTCTGATGTCTTAGAGATGTTCTGAGGCAGTTTCTTCACATTAAGCGTTGGCTGTAAGGAGTGTGGGTCGGACATTTTCTTTTTTATAGTTTCCTTTAATTCCTTATGAGACTCCTTTTTCTTTTTGATTTTACTATATTTTGGTTTGATATTCACGCTTTCTTCACTGCTACTAAAATTTTGGATTTTTATCAGTTTCTCTTGTTCTTGTTCTTTTATATCGTCGTCGTTCTTCTGTTCCTCTGTGGGTTTCTCTGGCATTTTTGGAGGTTGCGTATATTTTTCATATTGTTGCTTTAGATAAGTCTTAATTGCTTTGGTACCTTCGACGATCACCTTTCTGACTGGGTATATTAGCGGATTGTCAGATACTTGCAGAGCTTTTAGTTTAGGTAGCATACCTAAAAATAAAAATAAAGACCTTAATCACCAAATAGATATTTTACTTTTAAACTCATCATCTATTATTATTATTTTCAGAAAAATAATGTATGATTTGAATCTATAAGATCCACATAACTTGTAAAAAATTGTCTGTAATATCTATTAAAGTTACTGTAACAGGATTTAGAGATAACAGAAAAATATCTTGATAGAAACACATTATAAATACACTATAATCTCTGATAGAAAGGATACGGCCTCAGAGGCATTTAGGCTTAATCCCACGGATGATAGATGCGCACAATTGCTCATCGCATAGCGATCATAGTGGTTTGCATCATGTGGGCATTATTCTGTGTATGTACTGACAAGAAATATCAAGAACGAAACCAGTTTGTGTCTGGTGGCTCTAGAATTAGTGAATGATCTTAGGCAGATATATTTCAGGAAAAATCGGAGTAATTTAATGCCCGTCGGGGTGTTTGCCAGTAGTGTACTTGTTTTCTTCATTGTCTTTTAAGTAATAATTTGCTTTATTAGGACTACAAAATACTATTGTAATGATATCTGCAGAGCAGGTCGCTATAAGTCAGACATATAGTAGCATAGATCGGTAGAGAGTGCTACTGTGCCTTTTATTGCTATATTATGCTCGATCCTAAGTGTTCATTTTTTACGCTCTAATTTGATAACCTCAAACAGCGATCTTAAAAAATTTATTTGAATTACTATTGATAATTTGTTCATCACAGGTTATGTGTGGACCTTTCTAATTTATTTGGTCTTAAACCAGTTAGATTTTGCCAGAAATGGGTTTGACTTTGAGTTTGTATCTCGTTATATCTCGATGTTGAAATTTAAGTAGAATTAATGATTTTTTATTGAAAACAACAAGAAAAAATTACAAAAATTATGTTAAATTCTAATTTAAAAATAAAACACGCACAGCGAGCTTCTTTATGCCACAAATTTGCAGACAAAGGTCTATGAATAAGTTCCCCAATAAACACACCAAAAGAAATTAAATACAATTAAGGTGATATGTGTCTATCATGGCTAATTCGATTGTATTTTCTATGAAAAATTCTTTAAAAGTGTTCAAAATTTCAAAATCTCAAGACGCTACAAATTTATCTCTACAATGTTTATATATCTACTAGAAGAAATAAAAACGCTTTTATTAAATAAGTGAAAATCTCACATCAAAATGTGAAGTGGAGGATGTACATCTGGTATTCTTACTTCTTTCTGTACTTATTTTAACTGTAGAACTTGTTCTTGTCCTCACCAAAGAAGTAACAACGTTTCGTCCAATTCCTCGGACATGTAAAAATTTACGGGTACCTATATAAAATTAACCCAAATATTTCCGAAAGGGCTGGGTTTCGAGGAATCTTAACTTAAAATTTGTACTCCTCCGAAAATGCAAAAATATGCGGTATGTTACATTAAAAATAAACAAGTTTTGTAGCACAGAAATGACTGATAACCTTGCATGCTCACCAATATTTTTAAGGAATAAAACCACTTCTGATCAAGATTGCTTTTTTCTCTATCGGCAAATAACGGAGTTATTAAATAAATAAGAGGCATGCATTATAAACTCGTCCAGAAGACAGTAAATCATAAAGCAATAATAGTAATCAAAGTGGCCTGCGGATGCCTAATAAAGTGTATGGAGTTTAATATTTTGTTAATAGCCAATAGGCACGTCTATCGCATTATGTCCGTGTACCCTAAGTTGTTATAATCTCGTAAGCTTATCTCAGTGGGAATTACTACATTCGCGTGCTCATTGATTGGAAGTCCTTAGGTTTCAAGGGCTGTTCGTTTCCTCGACGATTTTTCGTCGAGTTGAGTAGGTAACAATGACATGAATATATTATTTATTACTAAAATAAAATTTGAAAGCTTACCCAAGTTTAGGGATCTATAAAAGTGAGATAAAATAATATTACCATATAGGACGAAAACTAATTTGAATATGAATGTGTGAGAGAATACAAAAATACGTTTTAACCGCATTCAAATTACGCGAAAGATCTTTAATATAGGTACATGATTTTGATAATTCCCATTTGATTGAAAATCATTGTGATTTACATCCTCTATCACTTTCATTTTCATAAAATATCAAAACAGTATACCTACATTTCTTACTTCATTCGAAACTGGAAACTTTTACAACTTTTATTTTGATTTGATTTATGTTATAAAGTGTATATTTGCATGTCAAAAAATATTTAAAACTATCTGCTTTTTATTAGATTACAACACTGAATATAACATCTATAGAGAACATGTAGGTAGTGAAAATACCTGCCTGTGTTTTGCTTAGTGCAAATATATTAATTTTTCTAATTGACAATTATTTTACCCCTCTTTGCGTTTTAAAATATATGCTGCCAGCCCCGCTGATGAAAGTATAGTATGACCAGAAATGTACAGTACAGAAATGAAAAAACTATATAGCTTAGGTAACTATAAACATTAACAAATTTTAAAAAACTACAAAATTAAGGTCTATTACAAAAACGAATAATTTGTTCTATCCTTATGCCCACCATTCTGTTGGTTGCATAGCATAACAACTCAAGGCGGTTTTAAAGGTTTCGTACCTTGTTTTGAAATGTAGATTGCTGTAATTTTAATTTTACAATTTTGGTACTGTATATTTACGGTCATATTGTATTTAAAATTTATTGCCTGTCTACGGTTTACTAATATCAGAAATATGAAGGAACACATGTAAGCTTAGAAAACAGAGGGTAAAGTCGCATTGATTCAACTTGCAAACAGATTCACCCTTGAATTGAAGAATGAACATGAAAAGAATCACATTACATATAATATCATTTTATTTAATAATAGGGTAATCACAGGAGAGATGGACCACTTTTATAATTCGACACTACATCCAAAAGATACACAAAAAATTGGTGGAAAATATATTTTGAAGCCTTTATTACTGATTCTATCATTATATGGCAGTGGCGGCTGATGAAATTTGGAAATGGGGGGCACAGGGGGAAAAAATGCGCCGTAGACGAAAATTTTGCATTTTTCAAGGTAATCCTTGAAATTAAAAATTAGAAATTCGTAGAGCAAAAATATTTGCTTGAAGAAATAGGTTTCGTTA
Organism: Pogonocherus hispidulus; assembly: GCA_963924545.1. NCBI lineage: Eukaryota > Metazoa > Arthropoda > Insecta > Coleoptera > Cerambycidae > Pogonocherus > Pogonocherus hispidulus. Next base: position 22,084,852 of record OZ004696.1, read on the forward strand.
GGCAAATATCCCCTTTTTTGATGCGATTGACAGAAATATGGAAAAATTATTTTCCATATTTCACTTCACACGTTCACTTTCGACTGTAGTCATAGGAATTGTGCACAACATAGTTAATAGTTCAACCGATTCCGAAAACGTCGTAAGTAAATTATTTTTATTTAACATTTATAATAAAGCAACCGCACCACTATGTTGTATGAAATCATCTCTAGAATACATTATATACAGCTCATTTTTTAATTTTGTAATATTGATCTTTGGAAATAAGGCGCACTCTGTTTTAATATGTTCCAGAGGAAAAACTATTCTATAGTTGTTAAATTTCTCCTTTTCAAACAAATTGGCTATAGTTAAAAAATCAGTAAATTGAAATCTCTCACGTGCGTTCATTAATATTATGTCACATATTTCTTTGCACTGCATTACCTTTGAGTCTCCTACAGTAACTTTTCTCTTTTTTCTTAAATTATCCACAGAATGTTCCTCGGAATGTTCTGTTAAAATGTCAGCATGATTTATTAATTCTTCTGTATTATTTCTTAGATATTGTATAGCAGCTGTAAACGAGTCTAAATTATTTCTAACAGTATTATCATCTAGATAATACTGTTAGAGTCTAACTGCCTCCCCTGTGACTGATTGAAAAGTATCTGTACTCTGTCTGTATAGATATCTGTGCCAGAGTATATCTTTATACTATGTCTGTGCTCTGTACCGTCTGGTCGACGGGGCAGCGCCCATTCAATGACGTAACAGAACGCATTAGAAAAGACGCGCTGGAAAAATAGAAGCTATCCTTTTCTTGCGCATGCAAATAGAAAAGAAAAAAGAACAGGCACACAGCGGCTGTGCCCAGCCCAGTGGACATACGGATTACACAGACGGTGAAGCGTGAAGCGGTCTAGACGCTAGACGGATATGTATGCACCAAATGATTCAATATTCATGATGGAAAATTAATAAAAAAATCCACCAAATTATAATAATTATAAAAGTTTATAAAATATCACAACATTCACAAGTCTTATGTGCTTACGCATAGGGCACGTGCCCTTGTGCCCATTATGACTAGCCGTCACTGTTATATGGTGATAATGCACAACAAATATATTATGTAAGTCTATTTTTGTGTAGGTATTGTTACATTGTAGTTTTCTAGTTAGTTAGGTATAAATAAACCAAACGTTAGGAAAAAAGATTAAAATAACTTATTACTTTGAGCGAATTCCTAGACATCTATTAAAACCGGCTTTAATTCTTAAAGTGATGAAATCCTTCTTCAGAAAAGTTTTCTGCAAGAAATAAAATATTACATCTGCTTTCCGGGTTAGTTGAACCATCACCTACGAGAGGGATGAAGTATTTGGGTTAGTCGGACCAAAAGTAAAATCATTAAATACAAACAATATTGTAAAGTTGAATAAATAAATATTTAAACATTTTAAATAGAAAATAAATGATCGGAATGTTTCTTAAAAAGTCGACTACATTCCCATATTCCCATATTCCCTACTGTTAACAGGTTAGATGGTACTTTTTAATTGCCGTTCCACTCTGTAGGTATTCCTTTTAATGGTTTAATTTTCTTCGGTATTTTATTGGCAATGTGGCGTGTTCCTAAGGAAGCTATACAGTTATACCTGTCATAATACTAATAATATCTCTACCCCTCATTCTAATCACATGGATTAGCACGAAAGTCTGGGAGTTGTGTGGGAGAGGGGTGGCATATTATTATTTCGTGGGTCGCATTTGCGCCTCGAACGATTTCGAACGAATGAAGGAAATCTGGAAAATCTCTTTAGCTAGGGGGCCAATCAAACATCAACTGATTTCATCTCTCACATTAACACCAAGCTGATATTCTTTCCATCCTACGCCACCGCCAGGATGGTTGCCAACCCATCTCTGCAACAAGCTGAATCTTTAAGTAGACTATTGATTAAAAATTGTCTGGAAGCAATTCGGGAATTCCAACCAACTACCAGCTCGCTATAGTCATATGTTCAATTATTCCAGCTGTGATTTGTGTCACCACAATATTTGAGGTTACGCCACGAAAATCTAACGTATTTCCGTTACTTCTCACCAATAAATTAATGTAAAAATATTCATTTGTGGGAAATATCACGTGCTGTATTTCTGTCAGTAAAAATTTCCAAGATATGTCGAATATTGAACTGAATATAATTTGTTTATTCAACTTATACAGATTAACGACGCAATGAATAAAGTAACGGCACGTTGACCAAATAGTTTCGGAAATAGATACGTTAATTGTTCATCTGAACTTACTCTTACCCAATCATGACCCTATAATATTTTATAGGGTTTTATCAAAATCATAACATATTAAAAATGTTACGTCAATTAAAGGGTCGATTCTGTATCACTCCTTTAAATTTTAAAGACCTGTTACAATTTTAACGACAGTTAAAATTAAAATAGTATTCAGTACCGTGCAAGTTATTTAAAAATTTAACATATTTCCGTTAGTTTTACCTTCTGGCTGTCAAATTTTAAACCCTGCTATTGACTACCTGTTAAATCTTAAAAGGATGTTTAATTTTAACATCTGTTACACAATTTGGTTTAGAAATTAAATATATCGCAAAAAATAGATAGAAATATTAGGATTGTCCATAATGTCAATAAAATGCATGTCCATTTGTGTTTTATTTTAATATAAGATCCAAATTACTAGGTTTTACATCCAATAAATCTCTGTTGTTTTCTAGGTATACAATCAGTTTTTCTTTTTGTTTCTCTGTCATGCGAGATGACCCAATTGTCACATGTCCACATGTTTAACCCTAACCACTGTTAGCATTGATCACATTCACATAACACTAAGGTTTAGCCAGAGCTCTTTTTTACTTTAAGTACTACTAATAAAGTAGTAAACAAATACTGACAAGAGTGACAAGCACAGAATATCTATAAGAGTGACAAGTACATACAAATTATTTTGGAAATTGAGGTTATATCTTTATAAAAGCTCAGTGTTACCAATAGTATATTACAGAAAATCCAGACAGTTGAACTACTACACTTGATTTTTAACCCCCTGTTAAAATAATTTCTTTTCACCGGATCCGTTTAATTTTGCGATACAGAATACAGTTTTATTATTTAAGATTAACAGGTCCGTTAAAGACAACATTTTTAGCGGGTCTTTAAGTTTTAACGAGGTGATACAGAATCGACCCTTAAATCTGTTAATTAATAATTATTAAAATGTTTTATAAGATGGACACAAGACGTATTAGACAAAATGTATTAGACATCGTCTAAATTTGAATGAATTTAAATGTTTCTCCATTTCACGTAAAATAAAAATATTGCTAATTATAAGTACATACTAAACTAAATTTGCACACAAGACCTTATTCCCAGGGATACTCCGAAATATATTATGGTATCTATTTTAAAGATGTCTTTCATATTACGCAAGGTGCTTCATCCTTAATAACAATTGTTTTCAAAATACTTCTGGAACTGAAGGTAATAGCTGTCTAATGAAAATTTTACTACTTCTGTTCCTTACAAAAATATTTTTTTCTATTGTTTTATGTGTACTCTCATTTTAGGGCATTCAGAGGAAGCTAGTTAAACTTAACACTTGATCATGACTTAGGGCAGGTATTACAATATTATCAGTTTCATCTCTGGTTAAAGTTTAAACTACGGTTCCAGCTAACCAAATGCCAAAGATTCAAAGTTTAAACCAAGGTCAAAGTTAAAGTGATTTTATTAATACCGCCCTACGTAGATATAACTTTAATAACTGTTTTAACATTTGAAAATAAACTTCTTCAACCTCTTAGCTATAGAAACACAAGTATCTAAAGTTTCTGTGACATTTTCACCACATATTTTTCAAATTAAGTATAAACTTTAAGCAAAATTATATTTTTCTTCGTCTTCAATATTAATTATAAGTATTTGTTTAAATAAAAATATTATTGCATAGGTTCGTATTTCGTATCTAATTTATTAGACTTCTTTATTAATGAGTGTAAGTGCACTTACCCAGTTCGTTGGGTAATTTCTTTAAATTGTTATTCGTTAACAGTAGATTTTCAAGATATTCGTGGTGAGCAATACTTTTCGGGATAAAATCCAACTGGTTGTTCCTTAAATCCAACCACACTAACCTCGGTAGCTTCCAGAAAAAATCTTCGGGTAACTTGTATAGAAAATTCCCCTCTAAAAAGAGCATCTTCAAGTTAGTCATTTCCAAAACTTTTTTCGGTACTTCCTGTAATTTTTCTTTTGAATGATCTGATATCAGTTCGAATGAAGACGACATTTTGCTTAGACAGTATCAAATATATCAATAATTTAAAAACTAACAGTGTGACAAAATATGAAATGCGACATATAGTTTTTGTTGCGTTGCCATAGATATAACGAAGTGTTTTATTTCCATAGTAACGTGCACTGTCTCAAAGCCGGTTGATAGATAATTAGCATATTGATTTTCTTTTCTACACTTTTTAAGGGCAAGGGAAATATGATTTCAAAGATTAGAATGGTGTTAATAATGTACCAGTTCCATGTTGAGGTATTATTGAAATCGAAAATTCATTGGGGATAGATCCTGCACCTCTCTTTTGCAAACGTTATTAAAATTAGGGAAGTTGCGAAGAATCGCGTGTTCGACGATGAACCGTTAACCGCTTTTGGTTTACAAATTTCAAATTAATATCTGAAAATGTATTTATTTCAAAGTCTTTGTCGAAATAATTTGTAAAGTTATACCCACAATATCCGGTTTGTTCAGCTTATAGCTGAAATGCTATGAACGCAATAAATTATCGGCATGTTTAAATTACTGAATTATACCGGGTGGCTTAAAGTGGATGGCCTATTAAACGTATCTCGAGAATGAATATATACATTTTTCTGAAATTTTGGCTGTGGACATAACCTCGAAAGTTCTATAAAAGCACAATATTTTCAAGGGTGTAGCACTTCCGGTTATACCGGAAGTCGACATTAACTTGCTTATTTGAAAAGGAACACCCTATATGTTATTTCATTTCTGGATTCTACGTAAAATTCTAAACACATTTCATGTCTCGATCCATTACTCAGTTGCTATAACACATACATTTTTTCCTTTTAGGGTATTATGTACACCACTCATACTCACCTTTTAAAATTATTTTGGAACATACAAGGTGATCCAGTCCGCAGAGGAATGAACCAAACTTATATATTTTTTAATGGAACATCCTGTATTTTCAATTGCATTGACCCGCCTTTCTTTTACCTGCCAAATAATATTTTATTTTTGAAATTCGGACGCGGCGTTGCCAAGTTATTTTCAAATAACGCATTTTGCAGGGGCGTACAAAAAATCAGCGAGATGTTATCTTCAGTAAGGAAAGATATTTTGCTATCTTCATTATTCATCGCTACAGTTCTGAAATCTGCATTTTTTGTACAGAATGTTTTTCACAGGAGGAGAAATTTATCAATTTTAAATCAACCGAAACTCAATTTTTTTAAATGTAACATCCAGTATTTCTTGTGTCCATTGAAAAGGACAGATAAATATCTTCAGTTTGTTTCCTTTGAATGAATATCTAAAATCAGTAGAATAAATCTACAGCAAGATTCCGTAAAGTTACCTATGACCAAGAAAATGTTTCACTGACGTTAATGTCAACAAAAGTACTGTCATTGTGTCAAGTTTCTGCAAGTTCAGATACCAGTCAAGAGCATATTTTACCGTAATTTAAGTATTCCCTCGATTATCTCAAAAAATGTTAATTGTAGACATGCCATTCAAAGGAAACAAATTGAAGATATTTATCTGTCCATTTCAATGGAAATCAAAAATACAGTGTTTCTTTAAAAAATGAGTTTCAGCTGTTTGAAAATTGATAAATTACTACTCCTGTTAAAAATACACTACAGAAAATGCAAATTCTAGAACAATGGCAATCAAAACAGCTTTCCTTAATCACTGATGATAACTTTTCGCTGATTTTTTTAGGGCGCTCCTGCAAAATCCGTTTTTTTAAGATAATTTGGCAACGCTGCGTCGGAATTTAAAAAATAAAATATCTTTTTAAAAAGAAAGAAAAAGGAAAAAGAGTTTTGTTCACCGCTCTGTACTGGATCACCCTATATGTTATAAAATAGTTTTAAAAGATGGTTTTGAGTGGTGTACATAATGCCCTAAAAGAAAAAAATGTATATTATATAGCAACTAAGTAATGGACCGAGGCGTCTATGGTGATTTACCCTGTATTTAATAAGTAGATACATATTTGAAAATGTTTTAACAAATAACAAAAAAATATATCACTTTCTTAACTAGCTGCAAAATGATAATTAATTTATGTATGTAAAAATGTTAAAATGGCTTCTAAAATTTATTTTACGCGCAATATGATTTATGTCGCCAGAACATAAAATCGCCTTCATATTTATTATTAACTGACAGATTCGATGGTCGAATAGTAGGAGAAGAAAATGTATGAATGAATAAAGCTGCCCACTTTCTGTTATGTGGGGCCTCAAAAATACACACATTGTTGTAGGTACTCAACAAAAAGTTATGCTGAAAAGTAACAAATATAGCGTAAAATGAAAACGCCCAACCGAATTTTGTATCTATAAGAAAATTTAAAAATACAATTTATCGTGTATTGTGATAGAACGATCAATATATTTTTTTTTTCGTCATAAAGCCATATTACTTCAGCAACGCCCAACACTTTATAATAAAAATTCTTCAATCGGGGATGGAAGACTGACCAATTCAGAGTATTCTTTTCAGAATGTCCACCGTGGAAAATGTATTCAATTTTTATGCACTCTACTATAAAGGCAGTTCATTGATGCATCTCTTCTATACATCCTGTAAATGTGCGAACCTTGTCCTTTCGCTTAACGCGATTCTTTTATTGCCGTGTGGGTGGTATCACTGTTAAGTAATTTATGTGATCTGTGGACCATAGTTTACCGCAGATCTATTATTTTCCGTCTAGACCTCCTCTGAGGTTTCTAGCACTCTTAGATTTATTGCAAAAGTATTTAGTTGACGATTCGTACCACACCACAAGAAATGCATGGCGAACAGTACAATAATGATGTCGTCGTCCCCACAATTTCATAAAAGGAATCAGATTTTAATGAAATGGCATTCTATTACAATCAGTTTTCGTTTTAGAATCTGTTTGTGTCATGTCATCAGCAACACGATCTTGCTACATGAATTGTTGTATGATCTACAATTATTTTATTAAATAAACACATCACTAAAAATAAGCATATGTGCATATGAGGAGTACATTATCTGTATCAGTTTTTAGAGTACCTATAGTACCAGTAACGCAGGAAAAGTAACTAGCTGCTAATGGCTTTTTAACACTCAGGTATATGTACAGTCTGGTTCGCATAAACTGACCCCCCCCCCCCTCTTGTTGTCTTAATTCTCAACATATTTTTTTGTTTTAAAAGCCTGACTCATGTAATTTTTATTCGCAAAATTTAATTCGGATTTCAAAATTTTTATTAAACAGTATATGTACCAGGTGTACAAAAAACACTCTGTACCACATTTTTTAACACCAAATTTTACATAAACCAAAAATATGTTCTATTTTTTAATTCAACTATATACCTACATATATAAATGTTTAGGATTATAGTCCAATAGTTTTCGAGAAAGTTTTTCAATAGATTTGAGAACTACTGTACAACCTAATAATAGAAAATATTAATTATCTAAACAACCATGAAATGGTAACTATTTGAAATAGTTCGCCATATTGCAGTATTCCAACTGGTAGAGAAACCCCAAAATCATAGGCCATATCTAAGTCGGCACTCAACATGTAGGTACGTACATAATACAACACTATTAGTTGTCGTTCCGTCACCACAGTGCGCATATTTCTAAACATATAGTTAAGTGAGTTTAACTTTGAAACAACATGTTGTCTACATATAAACCTAAGAATTTTCACTATTATCAGCTGAAGACAATGGACAATCTCCTATTTGCAAATCTAAATTTATACATTTTTTTCTGAGGATTATGGAACCTTAAGTAGTGTAAGTGTAAGTAGTGTAAGTAAGTGTTTTCTCTGCACTGAGGAACAATGAATTTTGATTAAATCACATGGTCAATTTATTAAACACTTCATTAGATTTTCTTTCAAGTAATGTGTCAGATTTATTTGACGCAATTACTGAAGTGTCATCTGCATACAAGGTAAAGCGAACCTGCGTCGGTATACTCTCTATTTCATTCATATAAAGTAAAATGAATATAGGACCCAAAATGGATCCCTGGGGTACCCCAATATTTAATTTAATACATGCATTATTTGGGGCCATTTTCGTGCTGTTTAAAATGCAAGAGACACTTGTAAATTGTTTTCGATGACATAAAAAAGACTTGATCCAACTAAAGCTTGTTCCTTGAATTCCACAATTATACATATAACTTACACAAGAGTTTTTCATGATTGACACAATCGAATGCCCTGCTAAGATCACAAAATATCATAACAGGACACTCGCCTGCATCAATCATGTTTGTTATCTGTGTGTAGAATGAACAAGTGGCTGTGTTAGTTGATTTACCACACATGAAACCGTGCTGTGCACTAGAATTTATGTCATGACTATTCAAAAATGGAATCAGTCTATTTAGAAAACCATACTCAAACACTTCGAAAAGACACTTGGTATAGTGACTGGGTTGTAGTTTTCAACAAGTAGAGGATCGCCCTTTTTATATAAAGGCATTACTTTACCTATTTTTAAATTATATGGAACTTTGCCATTGCAAAAAGACAAATTCACAAGATATGTAAGGGGAGAAATAATATGTATTAAAATTTGTTTAACGCTGGAATACTGTCATAACCACTAGAACGCTTATTTTTCAGTTTAGTATTAATTCATGTTCCAAATATGGATAAATTGAAATGTCCTAAAGTTATTTTTACTTGCAGATATAAGGCTTTGATCAGTGATTGTAATTTTCTGAACAACATCAATCGAGGTTTGATTGAAAAAACTAATGAACAAGTTTGCAATTTTATTTGGCTCACTTTTAAGTTCCTCACCCTGTCTTATTTGAATATTTTCATGATAATTATTGTTATTATTAGTGACTCGTGATTTTCCAAGCAGTTTTTGTTGGATTTTCTGCATTAGATATTAAATTATGATAATATATATTCTTTGTTGTTTTCGCTCGATCATTATGATTGTTCTTAGCTCTTTTATATGCATGCTTTAACTCTGGAAACGAGGCAAGCATAAGTCTCTAAAGATTTCTACTTGACTGACGCACTTCACAATCTATCCATTTTTGTCAATATGATAAGGTTTATTTGTTTGTTTGTTTGTTTATCTGTTTAAACAGAGGAAAATGTATATCAAATAGAAATCGAAATGTGCTATAAAAATAAGAGTCTGCCATATCTATATCATACAATTTAGCTCCCCAGTCTTGCTGCTGAAGGCCATTAATAAAATTTAACATTGCTTCGTTATCATAATTTTTTTTGGTAGTATGAATAAAAACTTCCTACCTCTTTTTGTATTTCTAGATCCAACTCACAGAAAACTGTATCATGCAGAAAACTGACTTGTGGCCCCCGACACTATGTTGTCAAATACACATGTAGTGCCACTATTAACAAAATTCGTCAAAACATAATCAATTGTAGATTCACACAATATTGATTGTCTACCACAATCATTATTGTGGTGTAGTGTGGTGTAAGTAGTAGTAAGTATACTATATAGTTTAACACTACTTAGGTAAATAGCCTATTCCAAAGATCTTTTAGTGAAATCAGAGTATTGCATTGTACCTCGTACTTACGAAGTTTCGTAAGTTGGAAAGAAAACTTTGTGTAAAGTCGTTAATGTGATATCTCACCGCTAATGTTTCTACTACAGGATCGGGATATGTATAGTTAATGTGGAAAATAAAGGATAAAGGTAAATTAGAATTGTTTTCAACTCCGTAGACTTACAACAAAAAGTGATAAAATATCCATTTAACTTAACAGCGTAAGATTAAGATTGAAGATGCATGTGTGATACAGCTTTATAGTTTACAGTCCAGTATATATAGGTACATATATGCAAAACTGAAAGAAAGTAATAAATGAAATAAATAAAAATGTTAACTCATTCAACTCATTTGTATTTATTTTGTAAAAAATTAAATTACAAACCTTTTTGAATTGGATATTCAGGGTGGAATAAATTTGTTTCTGTCTACTGAGATCCTTGAAATGGTAAGAGAAAAAGTTACTTACGCTAAAATTTGTCTGTATTTACATTTAATTATTTATCAATTATTATTACTGATTTAACTAACTATAATTTTGCATGTTATCTCGTATCATATGCAGGTATCATTTACTAGTAACAGGTACAGACACGGCCTCTCCATTCTGTACCTCCTCAAAAAAGTATGGTTCAATGTTAAAATTAGATGTGAAACCGCGCCAAACGGTGACTTTCTTGTCATGAAGACCTTCCTGAACGATTTTATGTGAACTATCTGACCATATTCGACAGTTTGGAATATTGACTTAACTATTTAGAGAAAAATGGGCCTCATATGTCCATAAAATACTGGATAACCATTCGGATTCGATTTCCATCTGTGCCAATATTTGTAAAGACAAATCATACTTGACAGGAAAATCTGCATCATATTCAAACAGCAGTTTAAGTTTATAGGCATACATCTTTAGGATTTTGCGTAGGTATCTTGATATTTCATATTTACTTACAATAGGTACTTTTATCATAAAAATAGTCATAACTAACGAATACATACATACGTTTGCTTTATGAAGTGATTCTTGAAAAACACATATAGATAAAGATAAAAAATACCTTTGAATTTTAAAAAATAGTCACCTAATTTGCTCCAGAATAATCTAGAAAAGATCTTTATATTACATAAAGTAGCGTCATTGACATTTTAAAATCTTTGACTTTTCAGACATGTTTATTGCACTAATTTTATTTAATAAAGTGGTAAAATGTGCAAATTTAAGACCACACATTAAGTGTGTTCTCATATTATATCGCAATAAATTATTGGCTGTTCCATACAAATATAGCAATTTCTATGTGGGCACAAAGAATTGAATGGGAAGACCTCGTCTTTCAATAGATGAAGCTGTTTTGAATGAAAATTTTAGTAAATCCCCTCTGGTGTTATATGTGTATAAGGAAAGGTTGTACTAGGTAAATTTCTTGTACTAGGTACTACTTAATACTTTTGTACTTGATAAATTTAAAATCACTTTATTAAGTTTATAGTTTTTAATATTGGACAACTATAAAAATCTCCTGTCAGACTAGTATCTACGTTTGTCCAAGTTTTCATTATTTGACCCTTAGCACAAAGATATTTAATTTGGTAATAGATTATGAATAAGTTAATTAAAAAATTTGAAAGATTCTGTATAAAATTTTTGACAAATGTTTAATAATGACTTTGTCCTTTTTTATATTAACATCTCTTTATACTACAATCTGGTGTTTCATTTGAGAAACACGATGCTGCGGCAATTTAGTTACAACTGTAAATTTATTTTGAATTAATTATAACATTGTACATTGTACAAATTAGGTACTAATGGGTAAGGTTTCCCATATTGTTCTGTACTTTAAAGATTTATTCCTGAAATCTATAGATATGAAACCTCAATGTGATTATAAAACACATGCCATGTTTTTGGTTTAACGAACCAGATAATATTCTTCGTTATGTACTTAACGATTAAGTACATAACGGTGCAGTAACTTAAAGTTTACTGCACCATATTTTATCTTTTAATCTCATACTATGCACATCTACTTTTCCTGATATTTGGGAATTTTTTATAGGTTTGTCCAATATAAAATACTGGTAATTCATTTGAGATAATAAACTACTATTTTGTGGCTATTTTATCAAATATTTCGAGGCTTTCGAGTTATCGTTATATACTTTTATTTATGACAGTGTCAAACATGTATATCTCCTAATCAACATACGTTAATGGAACATTATTATTAATAACTTTTTCAGAAAATACAATTATTTGCGAATTTATTCTAATAGTTTACTAAACAATTAAAAAGGAGTGAAAAGGAAGTCCTTTTTTATTTTTTAGGAAACTATTAGAATAAATGCACAAATCATTATGACACTTCTTGTATTTTCTGCTTATCCCTATGAATGAAGATTTTACCACTCCTGGTCCAGAAATGTTTCCAATTTGGGCACACACTTATTCGTAGAAATCTAAGTTGCGTTTAATAAGCTTTTCACTAGTAATAACTACACCATTGCCTTTCATACCATACTCTTTGACTCTAAAATACAGATGGCAATAGAATGCGTTACTCTGTCTACTCTAAGAAGATAAGAGGGAGTAGGCTTTTTCTTACTGCGTACTTTTTTTACCAAATCTATTCTATCAATAGAAGATAGAATCAATAGGCAATAGTTATTGGGACAAATCTGTAACTTTGTACTCGTACTGGATAAGTTTCTCGCATTAAACTGATTGCAGATATTATCGTATAAATTTCATTATCAAATCCAGAAAGACCGGTAACCAGAAGACAATTTAAATATTTATTATATCAATAGTTATGAGCCCACTTTACCTTTAAACTTTAAAATATCATATTTGATGGCTCTTAGGAACTGCATTAATTTATTTTCAAAGCTACTAGTATAATTGCAAAAGAACCTGTATCCTTAAGTGAGAGCGTTTTTTGATTTGCGAATAGAATTTTATAAAAATATTAGCCACCCCGAAAAAATTTCAGGCAAATAATTTGTACATTTGGAATATTCGGTAAGAAAATTTCACATCGAGGAAAAGTTAATTTAGAATTTTAATGTCATTATTTTTTTGCTCATGAAAATATGAAAATAACACTACGAAGGAGGCTTATGTTTATTGAATTTTGAGAGTTTGATGCTTGCAGGTCTAAAGTGGTCCGGAGGCGGTCAATAATATTGTCAATAATATTGTCAATAATATTGTCAATGGTACTCATTGATGCATGTAATTGATCGTGTAGGAAGCGATTGATGCCATTGTCAATGGATGGACGGAGATTGATGGGTAATTTGATTGAAGTATATTGACGGGCACCATTGACGCATCCCAATTGATCGTGCAATCGAGAAATTGACAGAAATTGCCCATAATACTACTTCAGAAACAATCAATAAACAACTCGTCTCGCAAGAAATTCACTGAGCAACTGATGAAGTATTGACGTGTTCATTGAATCTCCATCAATCGCAATTGCAATTGAAATCATCAATTTTATTGACAATATTATTGACCATTTTCGGGCTACTTAAAGTGGCCCGGAGGCGGTCAATAATATTGTCAATGGTACTCATTGATGCATGTAATTGATCTTGTAGAAATCGATTGGTGCCATTGTCAATCGATGGACGGCGATTGATAGGTAATTTGATTGAAGTACATTAACGCATCCCAATTGATCGTGTAATCGAGAAACTGACAGAAATTGACCATTATATTAGTTCAGAAACAATCAATAAATGACTCGAATCGCGAGAAATTCACTGAACAGCTGATAAAGTATTGACGTGTTCATTGGATCTCTATCAATCGAAATTGCAATTGAAAGTATCAATTTTGTTGACAATATTATTGACCGTCTCCGGGCCACTTAAACTTTAAAAAAACTTGTGGTGTTTTCACGTTTAAATTGTGATTATAATTAACTACGTTTCGTTAGGGAATAGAGAATCCTTCAGAAATTAGAGATAAAATTCAACACATGATTCTGGTGCTAAGTTTCTATATTCCATTCTAAGTCGATTTTAAATTCATCTCTTAAACGTCAAAAAATATTCACTATGATTTTGCTTTTGTACCCTAAAGTCAAAATATATCCGCTGAAATTTTTTCGTTGGCATGACAACGACCTAAATTTGACACACTTGATTGGCTAAAAAGTGGCGGTGTGAAATTTTTACTTATAATATCCCTAGTGCTTAAATTATTTCCGGAAATTTTTGCTCGTTCATGAATACTTTGAAAATTATCATGAGCCGCATGCGAGGGATAATTTTCTTAAAATATTGATGAACGAGCAAAAATTTCACACCATTACTTTATAAATATTATGCCAAAATTGAACATTTTAATTACGAATGACAAACATTTATTCCTCATAGTGAGCCATGAGCAATAACAAACATTTTTTACGACTGTCAAGTACGGTACCTTGGTCAAGTTCCACCACTTGTCATCGTGTCATTGTGTTTGTACAATTTGCTGATTTATTAGATTGTGTTTTTGAAAATGTTCCGCTTTGGAAAAGAAACATCATTTATTTCTGATAATTTTTCTGAAGTACTTCGAGCATTGCAAATATTATGCTTAATAAAATGTGAGTTTTCTTAGTGAAATAAAATGCCATTTTCTAACATTAGTTACATACATATTTTACAAATAAATTAGAAACATATTATATTTTTGTTTCTTATTAACTTTGATCTACTAATATTGGTGGAACATCATTTATTTTTGATAATTATTCTGAAGTAGCTACTTCAAAATTTATATGTTTAATAAAATGCGAAATCTCTTTGTGAAATAACATACCATTTTCCAAGTTACCTACGTGAACTTTTTATAAATAACTTAAAAACATATTATATTTTTCTTTGATCTACTAATATTGGTGGAACATAATTTAATATTGAGAATATTACTTAAATTCGAGCATAGGAAATGTATTGATTCATTCAACTCCCGCGTCTTTATTTTGACATTTTAAATGACAGAAAAATTTACACTCATTAATTTCACACATCGTTAAAAATTTCCGGAAATTTTTTGGTTTGGCGTGGTAACTGAACAAAAAACAAGCCTCTCATTGGTTAAAATATGGCGGTGTGAAATTTTCAGTAATATTTTGTAATTACGCAAAAACGAAACTATTTCCCTATCTAATAAACAAACGGGATTATAGGAGAAACACACACACCAAGACTCACCTCGTATAGTGACAAAATGGCGATGTGCGAACAGTTGCACTTATTTGCATAACTGTCCCTTTACAAGCCCATCAGGGTAGAAAGTGACTCGGCGGGGGGTCCGCTTCCCGTGGTTTATTCACTTCCAGTGACAAGATATTTAGCAATCCCTACGGGACGTCCGGATCGTCCCTTTGTGCCACAACCGCACACCAACCCCAAACAAAAATCTTTATTATATCACGCTGTATGGCATTTCATTTCATTTCCACATTTATATGTGATACCATAAGGGTCAGTGTATCACTTTCCTCTGTATTGTGCAATATTTTGGGAAACGGTCTTGTGGTGGTCCTATTTGAGTGTTATTAATTATTGTGTTATCATTATTTATTTCCGGTTTTATCGTTTATACATAACTATTGTTACTGTTGTGAATTTTTGGGGTTGAAGAATATTAGTACCTACGAAATAAATTAATAATTATTTAGAGATTATTGTGGAAGTTAACCCAACATACTTAAAAAACGTGATAAAAGTAGTCTTCAAAATAAAATTCAAAGTTATGAGAAATATTCGAAATATCTATTTTCAATTCGATTCCAAAGCTGACACTGAAGGTTTTGCAAAATGTAGGTAGGTATTTGATTCTTATAGTGAATTGATTATCACAATTTGCATTACTTCCAGTAGTATTTATAGATACGATTTTTTATTTAGTATACCAGCTGCCTAATATATTTCCAAAATAATAATCAAAAAAACTTAAATTCTGTGATAATGGTGGATAGGCTATTGGAAATATTGTAGTTTGTAATTACTTACTGTAATTTTTAATTATAAACATTTAATAAGATTTGTCACTTGTAACCAAATAAACAAATTCGCGTACATATTACATTTGTATATACATATATACATATATACATATATACATATATACATATATACATATAATCATTTTATTATAGAATCTCTTGATATACCAAATACTTATTTGCTCATATAAATGTAAAAATACAAGAGAGGAAGGACAGCTATAAAAAAGTTTATGTAGGTTTCATAGTCTTTGTCCTTTTGTACTTTCTACGGTTTTATTAAATAAAAGTATACTGCTAATACAAAGTATATATTTAAAATAGAATTATTTTTTCATGCAGAAGTTTTTAAAACATACTCACATTTAATATAAGAAGCTACATTTAGGTCAGAACAGTTGTTATATTTTATATATTTTGCACAATCTATTTCTTACAGTATTTGACAATTATTAAAGTTAGCTCCTTTTCAAAATAAAATAATAATATTTTGTTTTGAATTGAACATATGCCTTGTATGTAGTTATAGATACTGTACCTACCTAATTGGTGTGATAATAATATATAGGTAGGTATAAGAGGAGTTATATGTAAAAATGGTATTGACTGTAAATGTCCACGCGCATTGTTCTAACACAAAACGTAACCGTATGATTTTAATTTTCGTTTTCATTTTAAGTGATTTAAGGAGTGAAGTCCTAGAGTAAACAGAAAGCCGTTGCCTCTTACCATTCTGCTATATGTTATATTCAAAATAATAAAGTAATCTATAAATACCTATGAATATGAGATACAATAACATCGTTGTATGAATTCACTTTGGTATCCCGTATGTTTTTGAATTATATTTTTTATATCTGTCATATTTTTCTTTTACTTTCTACTGACGACGAGTCATGGATCGACTGGAAACGCTTTTAGAAAAAAGCAAGTTAAACGTTTAAATTGTTTTAAGTTTTATTATAATAGTTATTTTATTTAGAGATAATTCAAAATATGATTTATAATATTACAGAATTTTGTATAAAATTGAAAAACCACTAATGAAATTTAGTTAATTTATCAAATATTAATTTTTTTGTATATTATACAGTGGCTTTTTGGGGCAAAATTTGCCTTGATACTACACTTTGAATATGTAATTTGCATACTTTTGGTTTCCTGTTTTTTTTTTTTATTATTTTACAGGTAAGTAGTGTAATATTCCTTGGTGTAAGCCCAAAAAAGGCTACAATGAATTTTAGCCCAACTTTAACTTTTTCCATAAACAATATTCACAAGAAGGAACAAATGAACCAAAATATTAAAAAAACGCGTAAAAACTTGAATTTAACTTATGCTTTTTTATGTTTATATGATTTCAAATAGTGTATTCTACGACTAAAATTAAGGTAATTTTGTTAAATAAACATGGGGTCCTAAACGGTCCTAGGGACAGTGTTTTCAAGCTACAGGGTTTCCAAAAGTAAAAGAAAAAATAATGTTTTTTTTTAAATTCTAAACCGCTCGAGATATTTTTAACACATTTGGTATTCATTTTGGATATTTTAGTGACTATAAAATAAAAATATTCAGCTTTCATAATAACCAGTGGCGGAGTTATGGGTACTATCATGTCTCATGTCAAATTATATCATCCTGTGTATTATTACAAATAAAATGTGTCTTCATAATATGCTCAATTGCATTTGCATAATTTTTTATCCCTATACAATTTTTCGTATTCTTCACCATTTAGCAACAAAACTGATGTTCTTAACAAGCGTATTTTTTATGATATGTATACATGTTTAACAACACTACCTTGGTAGGTATGTAAAAATATGCACCGTTAAATGTTCAAGTTCCATTTAACTTTCAGAAAGTCACTTCCAGCGAAACCTGAATTTCCATACACTTTCATATTGCTCCTATCTGGTCTATTAAGCACTCCCTATATTTAGATGACATCTTGCAAAAAAACTGATATCGAGGCGAGCCACTTTCCTGTTCCACCCTGTATATCAGGTCGGTGGCTCAGGGTTTAGTGTCTCGATAGCTTAACCCAGAAATTAAGCGAAGCGAATTAATAAGTGACTCGAAGTAGGTTCGAATCCCAATCCGTCGGATTTTTTATTAAATTGTCTCCTTGTATAAAGCCGTTTCTTGCAAACGTACCTAGATGGGAAGACTTTCAGCTTGGAGTTAAAGTGAGAGGTTAACTCCAACCGAGGCGCTTCTATAGTCGTTCCTAAAGAGCAATTGTGGTCTTTTGACTAATAATATACCTCCTGAGACTGAGCAGTGGAGAGGGCTGCTCAGTTATACAACCCTGTTTAAGCGGTATGGTCGCAAAGTCACAACGAGATTATATTATAGACTGGATTTGGAACGATTCAACCTTCGGTTAATCTCGAGTGACAATCTATTATATTTCAAATGATTGTAGATGGCATCTTCGATGTTAGAAACTTTCGAAATAAAGAGTTTTCCAGCACAAAAATAAAATACTTCTAAGGGTTATTGTACCGGCAACTTCCCAAACTATTTGATGAAAGTTTCAATTTATATAAAAGTTATTGAACTTTAGATTAAATATCGTAACTTTCTAAAATATAATTCGTAATATGTTACCTGAACAGTAAAATCTTCTGGTCCCAGGAGATCTCCATCCCAGATGCCAGTCTTCCGATGTAGTTGATACAATATTTTTAATTCTGTTTGACAATACTTATTAATAAACTTATCTTAAACTAAATACATCTTCAATACAGTAAAATGTGCTAATATCTCTAATGAAATAATTTCTAAACCCCCACTGTCACTCGATTACATAATAGTACTGTATTTTTCCCATGCCCTGTGAACTTAATTTATTTCAATAAATCTAAAATCTTTTAAAACAGCTTATATCTTTCAAAACAAAAGGTCTTATATAAATTATCAAGTTTGAAGCCAGTATACACAACATATTACGCATATATTGTGATACATTATAGAGACACCTTACAAATACTTTAGGTAGGTATGTCACAAAGGTAGTCCGGACAAAAATTTATTTCAATAATAAATACTTACAATCCTTCCTTAATATAATTCTTTAAATCCTAATAATTTAATATTTGTGGAGCAGGAACTTTGAAGTGAAAAGTAATTGTTTATAAACTTTGAGAAATTATGCTATACCTCACAACAAATAATCAGGTTTACAATCTATGGTTTACAATCAATTTTGCTTTTTTAAATTATGTTCAAAAAGCGTATAAAAATATATTTGCCGTTTGTCTAGCTAGTAGAATATATTATTCTACTCCACCTTGTGATTTTGTCCAAAATGCTCCGAAATGGTATCCTATAAACTATCTAATTAATTATCAACTATCTAATTATTAACCATATAATCCTGTATTGGAATTTAATATTGGAAACTGGTTGTGAGAGATGTATGAATATCTATAACATAGAACACATCCTTCTAGGAGACATAAGAATATAAAAAATGTATTTTAGGAATTACAAATCACATGAAATGCGTATGTCAAGTGAGAAAATAAATCTTTGTTAAAAACCAAGCCTTTTCAGCTAGTGGCTTTTGTAAGTCTATTCTTAACAAAAAATAAAAGCATATTGATTTGTCGTGTACCTAGAGGAGAGCATATTTCACATAAATTATCTGAGTTACATTGGCTTAGTATGGAAAATAGAAGGAAACTCCATTCCTCTGTCCTGTATCGCAAAATTGTGCTCACGAAGGTTCCGCATTATCTTTATAATAAAATCAGGTTCTGCACCGTTCATAACATTAATGTTAGGAGAAAATCGTTAATTACAATACCTCTCCATAAAACAGTCCTTTTTGAGAGATCTTTCTCTTACAATATTAGTAAAGTTTACAGCGAAATTCCTGCTAAGATAAAACGTTCTGATAACATTGCGTCGTTCATATTTAAATTGCGTAATATGTTACTACAAGTGCAGAGTTGCTTATTGAGATAGGTGTATTTATTATGTGGGTGAATATTTATAATATTTATAATTTTGTTTTATTTTTTCTTTTCTTCTTTATTCTATGTTTGTTCATTGTTGTTAATAATTATCACTTGTATTGGAGGTTAAGTGGAAGAGCAGGTTTGCCTGAACTTCGCCTCACTATTTGGTTGCTAATGTAGTACTTACATGATTACTTTATGGTAATAAAGTCCTTATTATTATTATTATTATTATTATTATTATTATTATTATTATATAAGATTTTCTTTGTTCTTGAATGATGACAAGTTTCAGAAAATTTACTGTACTCTTATTTTTTTATGCGAAGGTATAGAGTATATGTATACGTTCGCATAAAAAAATACATTACATTTTGATTATCTAGATAATTAACCGAAAATATTACAGTTTAAAGACTTTCATATTTTAAAAATCTTTAGCCAGTATTCAAACTGTATATAAAACATTTTTAGGTAAACCTTTACCACCATTCAGTGTTGGAATGAGGGAAACCTGGAAAAACTCATTACTTGGGGTAACAGCCAAACATCAACCGATGTTAATCCCTTTCCATCCTCAGCTGGTACGCCAGCATGGTTGTTAACCCCCATCTTTGTGAACAAGCCTTGGTTTACGAGTAGACAGTTTAATTAAAAATTGGGTGGTGGAACCGGGATAAGAACCCACGACCTCTGGGTTAAGTAATTAAGACACTAAATCCAGAGCCACCTATTAGAAATAACTAATGTAAAAAACTTATGCGATCTGTTTTTCATGGAAAACAAATATATTGTGCTCCAAGTACAAAAATTTATCAACGGACCACTGCACACGAAAACCGAATAAAAAACCAGTTGTAAAGGTTAATTGTATGACTTCAGCGTCCACTAAAGGCCCTGCCACTCGGAGCGGACCCTTTTTGCCAGTAAAAAGTAAAATGAATGGGAAATCGCCGGCATGAGTAGAATGTACTCCCTTTTCTAATTCGGAATCCACAAAGATGGATTGCGTCAAAGTTCTCACGAAAATGAATGAGATTTTTTGTAGCAGGTCGCACACAGGTGCACACATTCTTCGAAGAATGGCCAATTGTATCGTTTATCTGTGGGCGTGCAGGGCGAATCAATAGTGAATGCACCAGTTATTGCAGAACCGTACAAAGGGATTAGTACAGGTATAATGAGCTCAGATACGTTTGTGTGTCAATAATGTGGGGTATACGGCTTGACCTAATAATTTTGTAATAAAGTGTATTTTCCTGAAATTGTGTTGGAAATGATTGATTGCTATATTTGGAGACGCGAAAACAACGACGGGATGTATTGGCTTGACGGAAATCTAATATATTTGACAAGCATGGGAGTTCGATTACATCATCGTTCGATATTAATTGTCAGTCATGATTATGTAACTGAAAATTTATATTTTTAAAATAATATTGGTTAAAATGATTATAATATACAATATTTATATTTACTGGAAAACCTCATTAGTTAAGAGGATGGTCAAATATCAGTTATTTGAGAGGTAGAGCTCAAAGGGTAGTTTTAAATAACCTTACATGCTCAACTACAAAAGGAACTTTATCTGGGGTGCCTCAAGGTAGCGTACTTGGTCCAATTTTATTTTCTTTGTTTATTTTTGATTTATACTCACATATTAAGCATTCTTAAATCCATCTCTATGCAGATGATATATAAGTTTACTTGCCAACAGCATTTCAATCTGCAGATCTTGCCAGCCAGCAAGTTAATGATGACCTTGATGCAATTTACAGTTTCTCAAATAATCATGGCCTACGATTAAATCCTAATAAAACCAAAGCATTATTTATAGGCCCAAACCGGCATAATAATTTTATTACCTCCAATTTTTGCCTAAATTAAATAATACAGATATAGGTACAATGACTGACTTGCGAGAAGAGTCTAGGAATTTATATAATATATAGATTCTAATTTAAAATTTCAACAGCATGTCATATATGTTGTCCGTATCTGTTTTTTTAAATTGAAAGTTTTGTATTACTTTAAATCACATTTTTTACAAGATAGCAAATTAAAACTAGTTAAAACTTTTATTTATCCACATATTGAATACTGCTGTAATAATACTGCTGCTTATAATTTTTTAACTCAATGTTACCAACAAAGACTGTAGATAATACAGAACGCATGCATGTGATTCATATTTGAGATTCCTCCTAGAAGCCATATAACTCCATATCTAATTCAAATTAACGAGTTAAATATTAGACTTAGAGTCCAACATCTATTTAGCGTATTTGTTTATAAATTGTTAAAAACTAAAGAATCAAAATATCTTTATGAAATTATATCTAAAAGATCTGATATCCATACAGTTAATATAAGAACTAATAACTTTAATATTCCACAGCACTCAACAACACATTTTCAGAGTTGCTCCTACTTAGTTCCATTTTATACCAATTAAACGAATAGTTATCTCCTTGAGCCTATATTAACCTATAAAATGAAATTGAAATTACAGTTACTAAATAAATTAAAAGAAAATGTATAGCAATAATTATCTTATATACCTTATCTTATCCAAATATATACCTAACATTATCTCATATACCGGTATCTTATATACATCTCGTGTAGTATTTTATGTATTCCATTGTTATTCTAAATATTTATATGTTAATAAACTTTATTATTATTATTTATATTATTATTAATAAATTAGGTTTATGTACATGTAGACGTGATATGTTCAATTCCTCTTTCAAATTGTATTTTCTCTGTCTACTTGCGCTACTTGTGTTAAAGTAAGTAATATTAAGCAGGTGGGGTGTAAGGGAGCTTTGGCTAACCTTAACCTTTTGTGTACATATGCACTTTTGTTAATGGATTGTAATATTATTTGGTTTATATATGTACCCAATAAACGATGTATTATTATTATTATTATTATTATTATTATTATTATTATTATTATTATTATTATTATTGTTATTATTATTATTATTATTATTATTATTATTATTATTATTATTATTATTATTATTATTATTATTATTATTATTATTATTATTATTATTATTATTATTATTATTATTATTATTATTAAATATCAACTGATTTTAATATTTCACGTCAACACCAAGCTGACATTCTCCCCATCCTAGGCCTTCGCCAGGATTGTTTCCAACCTAACCCTTTGAACAGACCTTAATCTACGAGTAAACATTTTCATTAAAAATTGTGTGGCGGAATGGGAATTCGAACCCAGACTTCTGGGTTGAGTGATCGAGATATTAAACCCTGAGCCACCGGTTCGCTATAGCTCGTATGATGCTGAAAAAAATATTCGGAAGCACTTATATATTACCGAAATCAGATTGAATCGTTGCACACTTTTCCGATTCAGGCACAAATCGCGACTATATAAATAATTTTATATTTCCGAGTGAATTTTCTCGTTCGCTTTGACTGGATCTATTTCAAAAAACCAAGCATTACCAATTTTAAACAAGAACTTAATTACTGATTTTAAAGTTTACTCTTAATTAGGGTGTACAAACATATGCTGCCCAAGCTTATATTTATTAAATGATACACACTGTATAGTTTTGCAGTTTTGAATATAACGTTATATTACAACAGTGAGTTCATAATGTCCTGCACAAATTCATTATTTTGAAAATGGTAAAGTTTTTGAAAAATCCTTTGACACGCCGATTTTTTCTTTTTACTCTTGTTTTACATATATTAATTTTTTTACAATGAAGTTACGTCGATATAAACTTTAATATTTTAAATAGAACACCCAATACAGTTTTACATATTTGGAAAGAACTCTTTTATATAAGGTTTCATGAATGTGTCTCTAATAATAAGGCATATGTATGCCCAAAAAAATGTGTAAGAACGATGTGTTAGAGGAAGACTATGCCTAGCAACGAATCGATATTCTCTTTCTAGCACATTGCTCTTAAGACCCACGTTTTTGGGCATATCTCTTATTATTAGAGATAGACCGATAAAATCCGAGATTCGTAAAAAGAGTTCTTTCCAAATATGTAAAACAGTACTGGGTGTTCCATTTAAAATATTAAAGTTTATATCGACGTAGCTTAATTGAATTATCCTGTAAAAATTAAATATATGTAAAATAAGTGCAAAAATAAAAGAAAAACGACGTCTCCGAGCGATTTTTCAAAAACTTCACCGTTTTTGAAATAATGAATTTATACGGGACTTTATGAACTCACTGAATATACTTATATTTAAATAAGATAGGATTTTATTTAATAGTAAAGGAAATATGTTAAAAAATATAGTAAACAATAATAATAAGAATGAAATAAAATAGTATGTATCACAAGAATAATATGCGAAAAATACATCAGTTTTTTGATATGCTAAGGCGTTTTATAACATCTGTAACGCTTGTGTTATTAATATTACACATAAAACTTCCGGTAAGTTCTTCAAAATCCAAAAGTTAGAAAGGAAAAAGATTAGAGAACCTAT
Organism: Pogonocherus hispidulus; assembly: GCA_963924545.1. Classification (NCBI taxonomy): domain Eukaryota; kingdom Metazoa; phylum Arthropoda; class Insecta; order Coleoptera; family Cerambycidae; genus Pogonocherus; species Pogonocherus hispidulus. The sequence continues at coordinate 22,109,175 of OZ004696.1, forward strand.
CAAACTCTATGTCAACGTATTCATAACCAGACGTTCTATACAAATCTATTAAAATATCCCGAGTGCTTATTTAAGAAAATAAAAATGTAGTCAGCCTCTTCGACTGCATCAGACACTCTGCATCATTATAAACCATATTAACATTTTTTATCACCCTCACAAATAAAATTGGCCTGACCAATATATGGCATCGGACATTTTTAATTTATTTTTTTTCCAACCATACGAATAAGACACTATAACATTAAATTATTTTGTATAAAAAGAGGGCTGACTTGTTTGAGATCGTCATAGCAACTGTACAAAAACGAGATTATTGTACAGTTGTACAGTACCGAAAAGTAATTTGACATTCACGTTGCATGTCACAATATATTGAAGGTTAATTAAATAGGAAAAATAGAAACATATAGTGACTCCGATGAATAGGTAAACTGGAGGTGCTAATTAGAAGCGGTTGGAAAAAAATATTATGTTAAACTCGTACAAAAAATACGTGTTCGAAACTCGTAAAATTGTCGGACTCCGCTACGTGTCGTCCGGCAACCCTTTCCCTCGTCCCGAAAACGTGTATTTTTTGTATTAGTTAAACAAATAACTATTCTATATTAAACAACAACGTACTGTATACGTTTCTATAAATTACAGGGTTCAATACAATTGTAACTTATATTTTCTATGGAATAACATAAAAGAAAGTAAAGCAAAATTATTTCCCCTCAGACAAAGTTTATAGTACTCCAAATAGTTGGCTCATTCCATGCCTCTCCATTGAGACCTAGAAGTTTCAAGCATAAATGCATAATATAGTTTACTTACTGAGTTCCTTGAATAGAATTATATTTTAGCTCTTGCAACTCCCTATTGTTCACATTATATATCATCCTAGGCAAATTCTATTTTCTTTATTATGGACCAATTTTCTATACGTCAAATCCGATTCACATTAAGTCGTTTAACTCTAATTTAATTCACTTAGTTTAATTCGATTTTATTTAAATGTTTGGTTTTTGCTTTCTTTTTCATGGTACATTCTTACATTTTATGTTTATGTCATATTGTCCAAAGAATTTCCTAAAAATTATTTCTCTTCTACATTTTATAGTAAATAAAAAATGCATTTCCAATTGAATTAAATTCGTTTTTAGTTCGAGGTAACATAATAACTGAAAGGCTTAGAAGTTCAAGTTGATGCTCGTAATACGGTAAGGTCAGAAAACTTATAGGACTGATTTACGATTCATCGTACTAAAAGTTATGTATATTTAGCTATTTAGAAACTACCCTGAGTTTAGGGATATTTCTTAAAAGTTGTGTAAGTAATGAAATCTTAAAATGATAATGTAAGGACCAATGATGGGATTATTATACCTAAAATCCCGCCCAAACCTTAAATATAAAACATACTTATGGAAGTATTTCTTGAAATTCGCAAGGGCTTTACCATAAAGCTAATATGTTTGTTATTTTGTGACATAAATATCTTCTGTCAATCACTTTCATTACAAAAATACATAGGAGTGTAATAAATCTAGGTGATTACGTGTGAGGTGCCTTTTTAACATACTTATAATATTATACAAATATATATATACTTATATGATGATGTAAATGTATAGATCTACATATACGATCTGATATTTGTGGCAAAGAGAAAACTGTAATAAAATGTGCATCGCAGAATAGAATAAAAAAATAATATATGCATTTAATAAAGTGTCTGTATCGACTTTATAAATACGAAGTACCTCTTTATAAATACGAAGATACATAAAACAAGCTCATAAATTCTGAGCTTCGCTACATTTACACAAAATTGCATGCAGAGATTTTACTTGGAATAAATGGATGTTCGAGAAAATGTAAACACTTTTATAATGTAATACAATTTGAATATTTTAATACAAATAGCCCTCCTCTACTTGGATACCTCTATATGTATAATAATAGGGAAAGTATTTTATGTGACAGTAATATTATATACTGATGGATAGCAATCGAGGATATTAATACAAATAGATTAAATACAAATTTTATAACAGTGAAATATATATTGAATGGAAAGTGTTTTCCGTTTAACTGTCTGTATGTGTATTGTGGATAAACACATTTTTTTAAAATTGGGCCTTTTCATTATTTATACAGTGTGGGTGACATCAAAAAAATTTTAATGTCTTGACATTTACGAAGTTACTGAGTGTGTAATGTAAACTCACCCACACTGTATATAATCATATGTTCAAAATAAACGTGTGTATACACAGGATGTTCTCAAAGTTGATGTATTTATTTTAATAGGATGTAGAACTTGTGTACATTTAAGTCAATTTGTCAAAAATCTCCTATATACAAGCTGCAAAATAACAAAGAAAGTAAACGTACCGACATAATTGTTTCTATTACGGTCCTGATTTGTTTACAAAATTGGTTCAAAGTGGTCAGTGATCGTCGTTTATTTGAGCCTACATAATCTTGCTCGGTGTAACAATGAGTTATTAACGCTTGTACACTTTGATATAGGTGTGAACATGGGCGTCGCCTTCATAATCTATAGCAGGAGGGTTGAAATAAATTTTTTTTTATAATTTGTCTTCAAACAACAGAATAAAATTTTTCTATTCACTTCACAGTGAATAGTAAAAAAACATCTTTAGTTTCGTAGAAAAGATAAAAATTATTTGAAAACATTATTTAAAATATAAGTACCTAAATATAGGTATAAATAAGGCCAAAAAAATAAAAAGTGTCCAGCAAAATAAACAAAATACCACATCACAAATAAAAAAAGAATTATTCCATCAAGATCTACATGATCAAAACACATAAAAATATTTTTAACGAAAAGGCATTTTCTTAAAATAAAATAACAAAATAAAGGCAGTATATTGTAACAGCTAATAATCATATAATTTGTAAAACGAATAAATAGAACAGAAGTTGCAGACAGACAGACAGACATTCCTAAACAGGTGAGTTTTCCACTGAACACCAAAATTCCGCTCAGTTTTAATCACCTTGAGATGGTGCTAATATTGTTAGCGAAGCGCGCGTCGAGAAAAATGCAGAACCTTTTATGTGATTTACCTACGAATACCTAACCAGAAAACCTGCGGTGGGGTATGGCACAGCTTTACAACAGGTCTACACGAGTGGGAATAGATATTTTGTTTTGTATATATATGAGTAAAAAATTACAATAAATTTTATTTGTGACTATTAATTTAGGCAATTTTTTAAATTATATGACGTTGTACTTAGTATTAGACTGGAAAGCCAGGAGGGCGGTCGCCCCTTATTCCTGCCCCTCCCTTGATGATGCCCATGGGTATGAATAATGGTATGGTATGGTCTTTAATAATGATATGGACAAAATTGTTCTTGTATTGTTTTCCATGATTATGCATCTAGTGCTCATTATTGGATTTCCCGTGACACTCCCCACAGCTATTAGAATACGTAGTGCTTAACGACAGCTAGAAGCTATAATTTGAAACAAAAGGAAGCCAGAACCGTAGTTACCCACATTTTGTATTTAATGTTTATAATACATTTTTTTTTTTAAATTTTTAAACTAGTTTTACGTCCTGTTAAAGAACACCCTGTCTCGCACGCACAATAGTTTTTTCGATATATTGTTTTAATTAATAAAGTTATTCCTTTGCTTGCATAGGGTATATGTAACAAAAGAAAAGTATATTTTTAAATTAAGTGATTGTTATATTGCAAGCAGTTGCAATGCGAACCACTTGCCAAAATTTTATTAAGGGTGCTATTAATCTTCCAAAACATAATTTCCCATTTCTTACTTCCTCTGTCAGCAAATTCCACTCAGTCTGTTTAGAATGTCTATTCAAAAATTGTATAATACCCTCACTTTGCTATCTAAACTTTTCATTTCTACATAAACTTCCCAAAAGCCTCTTTCAGCATTTACAAATGATTTTATTTCGTTCTTATTCAAGTTCCTCTCCGAGTGCCCCGTCTCTTTCTTTCCTTCTGACGCATTCAAAGGCGTTCGATTTGTCCATTGAATAGGTAACGACCTCCTGTGGCGCGGATCACTGGGATGTTTTGACAATTTAACTGCGATACGGAAGTTACCAGTTTCAATTATTGTCAACACCCCTGCGTCCAGCTGTGATGTAATGATTATTTCTGCTGCCGGACAATTCTTAGCTTCTGCGTGACCGTTAGTGATAATGTAGCGCGTCGTAATCTGAAATAATGTTTATTACTATTACCTCAATGAGGTTGTCACGAAGGCGCTTGAAATATATGTCGCTTCACTTGTGAACTATCTAAATAGATTTTAAAGGCATTTATGAGTTTGTCACTGTAAATTTTAGTCGGTAAAAACGGTTTTTAGCCAAGTTAGGACGAATAAAAAATGTGCTGGTATCATATTCTTTAGCTTTAATTTAAAGAGTTTGGTGTATGCCGCAGTAAAGGTAGTCTATTTTGATAACTACTAGGTATTAATTTTAATGCATAAATCATTAACCGTTTTTAAGATGAATGTTTTTATAATACATTTTAATATATTATACAGGGTATCCATCTATAAAGTATCACATTTTAACATTACAATTGTCGTATTTGGGGTAGCGAAAACCCTAGATCGTTTGAACAATTTAATCGAGACAGCCCAAAAGTCAATGTGTGGTGTGCTGTGTCAAAGCAGAAAATTTACAGACCCTTTTTTGCTGAAAATACTGTTACAGGAATTAATTACCCACAATTGCACCAAGACGGAATAATAAATGAGGTTTACTTTCAACAAAATGGCGCCCCTCAACACTTTTCGCTTCTGCAAATAACATTTGGTCATAAGTGGATAGGTAGAGCGGACCAATAAAATGGCCTGCACATTCACCCGAACTAACGGTACCTGATTATTTCGTATGGGGTTACGTCAAAGGTCGTTGTTATAATCCTGTTGTACAAAATATAGGACAACTAAAACATGACATAACTAATGTTTTGCAGACCATAATACCGGAAATGTTAAAAGTTGCCTTCAACAATATGCAGTTTAGATTGCCAAAGTGTATTGAAGAAAACATAATTGCATATTCAGCACTTTAACTTCAACCATTAAAGATGTACCATACATATGTGTGTATATTAAAACTGAATTCTTCTTAATTGGTGTTTTTGTTTTAATAATTTGGTAATTTACGCTGTAATTTCCTACACGTTTCGACTTGATCCTCAACTCTTCGTCAGTAGAACGTTTGTACGATAAGAACTCTGTATGATTTTTTGGGAAAACTTTAGAAGTTTGCCTTGATACTGTACTTTGAATATTTAATTTGTATGCTTCTGGTTTCTTGCTTTTTGTTATTTTACAGGTGGTGTAATCCCAAAAGAAACTATGAATCATGAAAACGCATCACAAATAAGTTACAGACATTCATTCAACAAGATAAAATGAATTAGATAATAAGAATTACTTTTCTGTATTCTAATGTAATATAGTTCTTTTAAAATCTGATAGATTAACGATAACTCTTAATTTCGTTCCGTGGCTCACATATGTGGTCGATTAAAATATCTACTCAACAAATAGTTTCTTGATTTCCAAAACTAAAAATGTTTTACCGCTGGATGAAACTAAACTGTGATATTCCCCAACATAAACTGCAACACTTTTCCTCCGATATCTCCGATACTATCTTTGGTATCCTATCTTCAGTATAAGTGTCCATATACCTTATATAATATCTACTTCAATTTTGTAGCCAGATGGAAGATTAGTTGTTTTTGCATTTTAACACTTTCTTGTCTTTCTGAATTATACAATTTTAATAAATATTGAAACCATGGTTTCTAAATCCTTGATTATAATTAAAAAAAAAATCATGGTTATATAATATTTATTTTAATATACGTAAAAGATGTCAGTCTTAAAAAAATATTTTACAATATAAATATATCTTGCACTCTATATCACAATATTTGATAATTTACAATAATTACATATGTACATACAACATATACCTAATTTAAAGTAATTTTTTTTTACAATATATATGTAACAAATATACAAAATCTTCTATATCTTATGTAAAACTTCTTAACTAAATATTTACAAAACGAGTTAAGACATATACAGGGTGTCTATTTAAAAACGAGCAATGCTCCATAAGTATGAACCGAAAAAAGATAATAAATTTTATAACTATTTATTCCAATTTCTCCTTATAAATGAAACCATTTTGGTGCAAATAAGGTTGTAAAAACCTTCGTAAAAAACTGGAGAACATAAAATAATTCTAACAAAAGTATAATAAACAAAAAAACATAAATAAACAAATTGTTCAACAATAATCAGAACACTTTAATTTATAGCTCTTTAAAGTAAATGCTCAATTTACTTTATAGAGCTAATAGTGGGAGTAATAATGACTCCCATTATTACTCCCTAAGAATTAAAGTGTTCTGATTATTGTTGAACAATTTGTTTATTTATGCTTTTTTGTTTATTATACTTTTGTTAGAATTATTTTGTGTTTTTCTGTTTTTTACGAATGTTTTACAACCTTATTTGCACCAAAAGGGTTAAATTGATATTTATAACGAGAAATTGGGATAAATAATTATAAAATTTATTTTGCGTATTTCTCAAAAATTAAGAAGTATTTTGTTTAGTACTGTTAAATAGCAATTTCCAAGAGCTTTCCAATGAGGTATCACAAAGGGGGTGTTGCATTTAAAAAAATTGAGTTGGGGAGGCTACAGCCCCAGGGGTTGCTTAGTGAAAGTCAGTTTTGTGGTTATCCTGATTCCCCCGATATACCCTAGAAACGGTTTTGACAAATTTTTTATATCTTTTTAGGTCCATACTTACAGAGCATTGCTCGCTTTTAAATAGACACCCTGTATATGTTCCTTAATTTTATCCTATTAGATTTGTAATACTGTATGAATGTGTATACTTTTGGTTTAGTGCACGTATACTTCTTAAATAAATAATTAATGGAACATCATTAAAATATGTTTTAGTGTTAAGGCACTGTAACAGTTAGTTTTTACTTATTTGGTAAATAACCTGAATGTGTGAGCTATCCATTTTTTAAATAAAAAATGGATATCAATGTCGGTAATTCCTTTTGTGTACTGAACAATTTTTTTTTGTGAAAAATTGAGCACGAAGCCCGATACCGATACCATTCAAGCCAGAATTTAAATGATGAAAGGGGTAATGATAAATGAAGGTTTTCATTTAAAAAAAAAGTTCTGAGGTTGTCTATTAATTAACGAAATATTCGTGCCGTTCCACCAAAAATATGTATCTTTTAGAGGATCTTAATTTGTTAACTGTTTTGTGAAATATTTGGTTCAGAAGTTTTACACGAGACACCCTCAATACCCACTTGTTAGGTTTACGCTTTTAAGTAAATAAAGAACACCATTATGTGTTTCGAATTGCTCGGTTCAAGTTATAATTGAGATACATTGTCTTAGGAGCAGGGTGCATTATTGTTTAATATTACCTAAATTATTTTTTAAATACATATGCGGATTTTTAATATGTCTTCAGTAAGGCATTAAACGATCTCTATTAAAAATATGACTTCTACAATCAATAATCCTGTAATATTGCAATATTTCAGAATGATAGTTTTCTGTAAATAAATATAGAATACAAAGAAAAGTATTTTCAACAAGACTATCAATATTCCATCAATATTTTCAATAACATTATCCATATTGACAGGACTGCTACAATTTCAGTTTTGTTTATTACAAAAGGTACGTAACCAAAAATAATTATTTTGAATGCATCTAATGTAGATGCTTGTCCAATATTTCATTATTTGAAAAATGTAGATAACACTATTAAAAAGAAAATGTATTAAAGACAATAAGTGAAGGTTATGTCAAGATATGCCGCTGTAAATCACTACTGGGCGGTGCATACTGCACGCAAATTAGTTGTTTGCGACATATCTTAAAAATAATAAGGTTATTCCTTTGCTACCTTGGATTATAGGTATCGAAAAAGTATAAAACCTTATTGAACCATAATAATTTCATTAATAATTTATCTTTTAACTTTTTGACTTAATTCTTATATAAAGAAAGAAGTAAGAAAATATCTTGATTAATAATAAATTTTTTTAGGATAATTGAAAAATAATATTTATCGAACAAAACCCTTAAATGTAGATAGATGACTTAAGAAACAGGATATTCATGTAACCTCGACTGATTATAAGAGAAAATTCCTTAAAATCAATTATTCAATTTTAATTTGAAAATCACTCATTAAATTAGATAAGAGAATTAGTTTAATTATATTCCATTATTTGTATTACTGAATAAACTCATGAATTGACAAAAATTAGTTTTTTTATAGAAAACTACATAGTTTGTTTTTCTAGAAACTATTTTGTTTCCTAACATTTTTCCAAAACCATCCCTGCAAAGAGAACGAAATTACGTTTGAAATTTAAATAAATCTGGTGGGAGATAGGGGGAGTAAATTTAAACATTCGTTTATATGCCAAAAAAATAACAAAATTAACGTATTTCCTGACGTACTTTATTTAAAATTTATTATTAATTTATTATTAATCAAAATACTTTGCTGTTAAGACTAGTTTAAAATAAATGGGAACAATATAATTTAAACTGATGATTCTATCAATGTAGTCATAAGTAATAATAATATCATTTCAAACACATCCATTTTTTAATAGGTATAAATAAAAATTTCGAAATAATGGCGGATGCGCCAATATTTGATACTACTGTCCAACAATTAGACTTTTTATGATTTTATTTCAATTAATTATATTTTAAGATGGTAGCTATCATATATTAGTAAAGTTGCCTATCTGATTGAATGATGAATTGATTGACTTAAATATGTTATTTAAGTAATACTTGCGTGACACTAAAAATTTAAAAATATATGCTTAGAAGGCAATGTATCTCAATTATTGCTATAAATGACCTGTTTGAAACCCATGTGGTGATTATTTTTAAAATATAGAATGCTAAAAAGTGAGTGAACAGAGGTGACAGGTCAGAATACATACCTACATTCATCTTAGGTATCTATACTCCACGAAAATCAAATTAGCCTAGTAACCGAACATAGGCACGAAAGGATAACTGCTCGACGATGCGGCCCACGCGTCAAAAGGCAACATCACGGGCACGGCGTATAGTCCCCGAGGCTGAAAATGTGTCCTCGAATGTTTTTTTAGATGGTCCTTGCGGCCGAAACGCTTGCCGCAGTGGGTGCAGGGGAAGGGTCGTAGGCCCGAATGAATCCTTTTATGGCGGGTCAATTCCTCGTTCCGCGTGAAGGTCTTTCCACAGTCTTTCTCATCGCATTTGAACGGCCTTTCACCTGAAATTAATAACTTTAGGTGGTGAAGTTTCTCGTGCAGATTTATTATGGAAAAATAAGATTAGGTGAGATTTATTCACGGTTAGTTGATCCGTTGGTGGGGTTATATATCGGGAATTTTAATCAGTTTAACGAAATGTAGATGTGCTGTTTTGTTTATTTATGAAGTTATGCACTCTGCATAGTGCATCTCATATTTGTTTTCATATCGTTTTATATACTATGTCATCAGGTGTGTTCAATTCGATCTTATTTTCAATTGAATTTATAGCAGCGTGTTTAAGCAAAGGTATTACGCTGGTGTATAGTATTTAGGCGTAGAGGTAAGGTTTCTGAATACAGTTAGTAAGTAATAGATAAAAATAAAGGATTGAAATTATTACTGTTAAGAGGAATTAAAATAAAACAAAAAATATGTAAATTACATTAATTTTCGTTATATATACAGCTTATAACGGTGATAATATTAAAAATACACAAATAGATAAAAAATAATAAATACCCATAAGGTCTATATCTTTCTTTGTATATAGGAATTAAGCCAAAAAGCTAACTAAGAGATAAATTATTAATAAAATTATCATATATTATGGTTCAATATTTTTTTAAATTTTTCTCGTTACCTACAATTCTAATTACGCAAAGGAATAACCTTATTATTTTTAAGATATGTCGAAAACAACTACTTTGCGTGCAATATGCACCCCCGCCAACATTGAATTACAACGGTATATCTTCATATAACCTCAACTTATTGTCTTTAATACATTTTTCTTTTTAATAGTTTTATCTATATTTTTAAATACTGAAATATTAAACAAGCATCTACATTACATTAAAAATAATTATTTTTGGTCACACACCTTTTGTATTGAATTTTAATGAAAATTTACAAGAAATATGTGACAATTAAACTGAATTTAAAATTAAAATGATGTTAATGTCAAAATTGTCAGTTTGTAGACAACTTAGATATTTTTTAATAAAATTTCCCTAATTATTGATGTTATATGAAGATATGCCATTGTAATTCACTGTTGGGGGGTGCTTATTGCACGCAAAGTTGTTGTTTTCGACATATCTTAAAAATAATAAGGTTATTCCTTTGCATACCTAGGATTATAGGTATCGAAAAAATATAAAACATTATTGAACCATAATATTTGATAATTACATTAATAAGTTATATCTTGGTTAACTTTTTGTCTTAATTCTTGTCAAAACGAACGACTATATTAATTTTAATATGTCCAATTAATAATTATTTTTGCTTCTCATTATACATCATTAATTGATAAAGTTGTAGAATTCCATGTTTATTGTATACAACTATTAAGCGTTGACTGAGAGCTGTTATTTTTAAACTGTAAAGTCTAAATCTTCAACCTACTTGACTTTTTTCTATTTATTTTATTTACATTTTTAAAATTAAGAATTTGTATACGTTTTTTATAAAAAAGTGCCTTTCGAAACTCGCATAATCCTGACAAATTTTACTGCACGGGCCTGAAAACTATACAGAGTGATTCAAATAGGATATTTTTTAATTATACATATTTTAAAAACAGTAACATATAAAGATCCGCGTAAATGTTGGTTCAACTTGCGTAATTATACAACAAATGTGTTAGGGATATCATTTTAATTTTTTAGATATCTCAACACAAGCTTTTTATCACTTATGGTGTGGTAAGCATGTAATTTAATAACCTATGCCAGTTACTTAATCTCATCTAGGCGTAAAAGCTTAACTGAATATACTGTTAATGGTATAAGTTATAAACCGACAATATTTAAAACTAAATCCTGATTATCTTTCCAAGCTCCTGCTATTTCAGTGTGGCGTTCATGTTCCCCGCAAGGAAAATATATATATTTTAAACAATTAACTCAATTCATATGAGTTTCAAATAAACTATATACTAAATATATTTACTTTTCCTAGTAATATCCAATTCATCTTATATAATTGAACGGCTTTGTTTTGAAGTCTTTTATTTAAATAATGTATAAAGGTTTCGTTCAGTTGTTAGTGGTGGTATTCAAAGTCGCCTGCACACGATATGCATGGTGGGACTGAGGCAACTGACGGTTCAAGTGCAGAAAAAAGTTAAAGTTGTAGCTTACACTGTTCCTTTATCAAGCTTTAAAAATAAAGGAAGTGCTTTTTTGACCGTATAGTTTTCAAGCAGAGTGCAATCAGTCGTCTAATGAGTGACGTGATTAATTGTCTCCGAAAGTAAATTGAAGTAATTCCTTCAACTGGAAAGGTAATGTCTACTGTACTTTGACACAAAAAAGAATAGCTTAACAGATTACATCCAAAAGCGAGTGTAGCCTATAGTGCTTTATGATGTTGCCTATTATTCTAAAAACAGAAGCGAGTCTCTAAAATAAAATGATGTCGACCCGCTTGATGATTCGTTCCCGATTGATAGTGTCACAATAAAGTGAAAGCATTATAAAAATATGTCTGGAGAAGTTCGATGAATATAGAAAAAGGATAACACAGAAGAGCCAAATCTGTAGGAGCTGGAATACCATTTACACATTAATGAGCAAATGGTAGATATGCCCCAAAACATATTTTAAATAAAAAATGAAGAAATTCGTACCTCAAACTAAAACATTAAAATACTTTTAATAATATTATAGTAGTAATTTCTACAACTATAGTTAACCCTTAAGTGATGTTTGTACAAACAGTACATGAAAGAAAATAATAAATACAAATGAACTGATTGCAGTTAATGACAATTTTTCAACATATACTTTTATAGTCACATTAAAAGAACTTAATATATAGATAATTGTATTAGTGTTGTTAAAAATTACTAAATATATTTTTAGTTGAGTCCGCAAATCCGTTTTATCATCGGAAAAAATAGTTATATTAATATTTGTACAAAGTCTTGGATACCTATAGAAATAAGATAATAAATTCATGGGACCATAATATGAAAATATATTATCTTTGTTAATCATTATATTTCTTTTACCGCGTTGTAAACAAACTCCTTATAGAGTTACTTATATATACAAAGTAATTATAGAATTCTGAAGATACTAACCAGTATGTATCCTAATATGCCCTTTTAGTTGCCCATTATTCGAAAACCCGACATCGCAATGGGGACACTTGTATTTCTTCGGCCTCTGTTTCTTCGACGCTAATATTTTAGCTTGGTGTTCCTGATTCAGCACTCTGGCGTATTCTTCCAATGCGATTCCTTGAGCCATGGACTCCATGAAAAGAGGATCATTAGATGTAAGTCCTAAGGATTGCGCTAAATTCGCCTGTATAATATCTGGATAGATGTTGTATGCTTCGAGAGAATAGTCTACGGGAGGTGGAAGCTGTACAGATACATTGTTCTTTGGTTCATGCGGCGGTTTGTCCAATTTTTGTACCGGTCTAAATCCTGACTTTGCTTCAGTTGCTTTTTCATTGCAACACTCCTCATGTACTTCAGCACTGTTATGTTTTTCATCATCGTTAGTAGTCGTCGAGACTGTACTATCCTGAGCTATGTCTTCGGATTCAGTAACACTATCCCAAGGCCTGAAAATTCGACTGCACTTATTCTCTACTGGCTTTAAATCGTAGGAGTACATGATATTTCTAAAGTACATTCTACAAAACACCAGATAAACCACTTAAGCCTGTTTGATAACTAAACAAGTTTAAAGTCAAAATTGGTATATACCCCTAGGATTGAAAAGGGGCAGTCCCAAAGTTAAGTGGGGATAACTACTGTAACAATAACAACCCTCTTTTATTTTGTACTCAATGAATGAAATATATATTTTGCAGGACTTTCGACCTAACGTCAAAGCCATTGTTGTAGGGCGGTTTGAAGGGTAGACCTTACAGCTAAGGGGATTTATAAGATATTTGTAAATGTTACCATTTTTTCACGGTTGTCTTTTTAATGCGTCCTATTTGTGGTCGAATTACAACTAAATCCACTTAACAATTGAATTCGTGTCTCAGGTAAGTGTCGGGTATCCTGGAGTGCAATTATGGTTTTATTTAACTCTCATTGTCAGCAATCCTTTTTATTAATGATATATATATATATATATATATATATATATATATATATATATATATATATATATATATATATATTAGTTCTGTTATATATTTTCAGAGAATATGTAGGGACTACTGACTGGATTTTTCTCCATATTCATATATTATTAATTATGAGAACTCCCTGACTATAAGAAAATGCTTTGAGTTTAATTGCTCATTTAATTGTTTCATAAAAATTATGTAAAGAACCAAACCATGTTAATAAATGCTAACTTTAATTATCTGCACTGCACCACCAATTGTTATATAAAAAAAATGTGAAAATCCAGCATACAATCAATAATAAAAACAATGGTTGAGACGAACACAAGCAGTGTTGAGTTTTAAAGATGCTGAATTTCAAATATCAAATGGGTTTAAGAAATTTACAAATCAAATTTTGATGGAGTATAATGGTTTAAGTTCTTGAATATCTGAACATATGGACTTTCAGATTTCTGTTAAAGTATAAATTGTTTAAAAAAAATCAACATTCCTTATTTTTTCCAATATATGTTGTAAACAGATAGCTCAATTTTTTATAGTAGAAGTAATATCTCTATCCCTAATTCTCATCGCAATGATGAGTTCGGAAGTTAGATACTTGTGTAGGAGAGGGAGTGGCGTATTATTATTTTGCTGGCAGTCAGTGTGTCCAGGAATGAAATACGATGTTATAACTTCAACTATTATTTAGTACGAGAATATCGAAAACCTTGAAACCTCCATTAATTAAAGAGAACAGTATTTTACTGACTATTTATTGAGTAAGGTTGTAGTACTAGTTGCACCAATTTTATGTGTACAGATATAATATTGGAGCAATTAGAAAAATCTGAACCGCCATCAAATGAATGATTAAAAACCTTATGCCTTAAAGCATTATGGATTATAATGATTGCAATATGTAGACGTTTAAATATAGAATCAAAAAATAGAAGTGCCCACTAACGAAGAACTGAATGTCAGTTTGAAACATTTGAGAGAACCAGAAGAAGAAATAGATACTTAGTGAAATGTACAGTTAACATAATTTTGTTTTTTCCATTTACATGAAATATTTTTACATAATTTATAATAAACAACAGAATGACATATTTTTGTGGGCTATAAAAGAAATGTGCCACAATATAAAAAAGGAAATGACGGGGAAGTTACAGAAATAGGTGTTTAGAAGTTTTTGCTTCTCTTGTATTATACTCGTAGATGTGGAATACATCTTGTTTTATAGATGTGGATGTGGAATGTGGATGTGGAAGATATGGAGTGAATTCTATTTTGACTTATGTATAATTAGGTGACATATGTGGCTTCGTTTGATTGTGCAGCCAGTACAAGGTTTTTCATTTATTACTCTTAGGGATTGTGGCACAAATCCTATTAATGCTTTAATGCTTCAATTTCACTACACTCTGTAACTTGGAAACGAAGCAACTGTGGACTAAAATATGTTTATCTCAATCGTTGTATTTTTTCCCTCATGATTTCTGGTACAATTTGTGTTCCTTCATTTAAATACATTCTGTATATATACATATTTTTTAATTTGATACACGTCGTATTCACAAAAAAACGAATAGGCAATGAATTAAGTTGATAATACTTGGTTGTAATATTTAACAATATACGTTTATAAATGAGATGACTGGGTTACAAAATATAGGTATTTATTAACTTTAAATATGATTTCAAACATATTTCAAGCCCTAAAATTGTTAAAAAAACGTTCAAGGGAATATAAATATTCATGGGGGCCGACAATATAAAGTGCCGGAATATATAAAAATTCAGCGGGAAATGATAATAAAACCAGTTTCACAAAATCGTTGCATTGTATGACGAGACACATACGTCAGGTTTAGATGATGGAGTAGATCGACATATTCAATTTTTATCCTCTTTCTGCAGATATCGGTGTTCGCCAACAATACTACGTGATTTCCGCAAATTCAGAAACACAATATATGTTTGATCGATTACTGCCAATCACAATGAATATAATTCAGTTCTGCTTAATAAATTCAATTGAAATATTAATTGCGGAATTATTTCACTTAAAAAACTGAATCGGTTCGAGTTCCGTTAATTTTTAGCATATGATCGCATAAATTACTATAAATTGCTGAATTAGTAATAAACCTCAATCTTGATGAGTACCTACTTATTGTGTATGTATATAAGATTTTGTCAAAAAGAATTTAATCTACTAATGGAAAAAATATGTAGTGTTAGAAAGCTTTAAAAATTACATCTTGCAGGAGAAAACTAGACAGTTTTATTTATAAACCATTAAATCGTTTGATGGAAAACGGTAACGAACACTAGGAAATGTTTGCTCTATTTGACTCTTTTCTAGCAAAAATTTCAGATGCAACCGAGAATCAATCTTTACTAAAACAATATTCAGTGATACAAAAAATGTCTCAGTTGAAACTCAAAATTCCAAATTTGATCAACAGTGCAGTTATTTTTAGCTTTAATATATTTGTTTTACGTACCTACGTAAGTAGGTCATATCCTAAATTAAGTTGTTTTGGAGAACAATCAGTTTTATTTAAACAAATCTTTAAACTTATTTAGGTAATCCTAAATAATAAATTACTAAATGGAAAATTTGTGAACATTTATTTTAATAAATTCTAGCATTCTAGCAATGTTCTAGCAATATATGACATGAACTCGAAGTCCTGCAAAAATTATGAACTACTGGAGGTTCTATTAATCTAATTTCTTGCTTTACTGGGGTTTTGAGGTTGTCACTATCGTTAGGTTTGGTGATATACGCTTTATATTTTACGTAGTCCCACAGAAAATAATCTAACGAGGTCAAATCAGGGGATCGGATAGGAAATTCTATTGAATTCGGGAACTAATTAAAATAAAGTCAAGGAAAAACTGTATTTAGATGCACCAGGCGAGATACCTCTATGGGCCGGTGCTCCGTCCTATGCTATAAGGTATTATTGGTCATGTCGGGATCTGAATTAGGATACAGTACAGCAAGCGCCAGGCCCTTTAATTTTTGACGGCACTTTGACTAGGGAAAGATATCTAAAATTTTTCACCAGTCAATAATCTGTCAAAGAGGGAAGGACGCAAAATTAAGTTATCAATAATCCCAGTCCAAACATTCACTTTTTGTGGGTGTTGTATGTGATATTCCATTATCCGTTGCGTTTTTAAGGCCTAATGTCTGTAATTTTGCCAATGATGCTTCATTCAAGAACACAATTCTTCGTAAAAGTTGTCAATCCACTTATTCATAATTAGCTCATAACATTTACAAGTTTTATCTAGATTAAGCTTTTGAACTAACTGGACTTTATAAGAATGTCATATATTTTGATTTAAATAGTTCAGTACCGATGCTTGACTAACTTCATTTTTTTGGTAACATATAGGTGTATTACCAAATCTGGGTTTATATCATTCGAAGTGTTTGGGTTTTCGGCATAAATGGTTAAAATTTCAGGGCGGTAGGTAAGTCTAGCCATTTTTTTTGGCAATATAGATACTGAGAAACACATGTCTTCTAATTGTCCAGGGAAGGCACTCTAAGACCATTAAAAAAAATTGATCTACTAAAAAAAGTTTTAGATCACACCACATATGCCCCAAAACATGCATTACAAGATTGTATACGTTTCATCTGCTTCACTCCACTCGATCGCGACACCACTGTCTTTTGGCCTTGAACGAAAACTCCTAACTTGGTCCCCATATACCTACGAATATAAACATTTCCAATATTAAAACTGATATGTCACATGGTATTGGTAGGTATAATTTTATTTGTCGCCAAAATCCATCTGGACCACTGCAAACACGAAAATTAGTTTAAAAAAAGCGTGAATAAATATAGTAGTAGGTAAATAAGTATTGACGGTTCCCAGCGTTTTTCCGTAATCTTTAGCATTATACTGTGGTAATATAGTTATTTGTTTTCTTACAATTTATTTACATATTGTTACAACTTTGTTACATATTTTGCATAGTTACAAGGCACTAAAGTTGAACATTTTATCACCAATGTGGATTTTATTTGCAGAGGCTCGTAGGGCCGAGGCAAATAAACTACAAGAGGGATACAAAAAAACTTTAATGTCTAGGTACACATTTTGTTTTTTTTTTCGAAATCGACAAAACTGCATTTACTTACGTTTTAAAGATACGTTTGTTGTGTGTTAATTTGGCGTTTATCTGTCACTTCGCCCACTTGAAAAAATTGTAAAAGAATGGATTACTTTACTGATTATTTCTCGTTCTTTACTACCGATTTCGACGTTCTTTAGTGCCGATTTCAAAAAAAATACCTGAATTATGAACTCACCTACATCGTATACATAATTTGAGTAGGAATTATTTTTGGCGCATAAAAACTAGTAGGATATCATTACTGCAAACTAATATGGAGAATAGAAGTAGGAATATATCGTAGTTTGCCTGTTCAACTACTCGGATGGTTATGTGTACTTTAAAGTTAAGATGACAAATTTTGATCGATCGGCATTTTTGTGTTTAACTCGTTGACGAATGATGTACAGTATGTTTTCGTAAGGGCTGCGTTTGTAATACCTGATCGATCACTATTAATTCGAAAACGTCAAAATATTTCATAGATCATAATGCGGTAGTAGAAAAGCACTTTAATTTTTTAGTTTCAGGTACGTAAATACTGTATATTTACCCTTTGGTGCAGTTTAGTTCAGTGAATTTATGCAGATAGTCAAAATTTATGTATCTAGAAAATTGATTAAATATCATTTTAACATAAACTTTAAATTATAGGCAAGTTAAATGAAATTGTAATATACAGGGTTATTCACGCAAAGCGGGTATTAGGCGTTCTTGGGGTTCGGTTAACGATAAAAATCAAATTTTTTTATGGGGGAGGTTTTCGATTATTTCCGATTCAATGAAAATATTTTCAGGTTTGCATCGCTTCCGGTTATACCGGAAGTAGACTACAACTTCGTTATTTCAAATGGAACACCCTGTATATTATTGAAATTTTGAACTCTACGTGATATTCTAAACACAGTTAATGTAGGATGTCCTATACCTATCTTCAACTGTTTTTGAAATATTGACAGGTGAATATTGACATTTTTCAACTTTGACACCCTGTAAAATCTAAACGGTTAGAGATCAAGCAAAACGGTTTGCACATTCCTATCTTACTTATCCTACCCTAATCTATCCTATCTTACTAATTTCAGATTTATCTAGAAATAAAAAATTTTAGATTAAATTTAATTTCTTGGTTAAATCTGAAATTAGTATCAAACGATAGCTTTTAAAAAGTTAAGATGGGAATGTGCAAACCATTTTGCTTGATCTCTAACCGTTTAGATTTTACAGGGTGTCGAAGTTGCAAAATGTCAATATATTTACCTGTCAATATTTCAAAAACAGTTGAAGATAGGTATAGGACATCCTACATAAAATGTGTTTAGAATATCACGTAGAGTTCAAAATTGTAATAATATAAAGAGGGTGTTCCATTTGAAATAACGAAGTTGTGGTCTACTTCCGGTATAACCGGAAGTGATGGAAACCTGAAAATATTTTTATTGAATCGGAAATAATGGAAAACCTCCCTCATAAAAAAATTAGATTTTTATCGTTAACAGAACCCTAAAAACGTCTAATACCCGCTTTGCGTGAATAACCCTGTATATACAGGGTTGCTTATTAGTGAGGTAAAGTTCTATATCGGCCCTATATTAAGGGTAGTGGAAAAAACTTTCATATGGGTGAGATATAGTATCAAAAGGCGCACATTTTAAAAATATTTTGAAATAAATAGGATGACTCACTACAGAGGAGCACCTTCGAGGTAATTTTTTTTAATGAATTGCTATAAGTATTTTACTATTTTTAAACTGACAGGGAAAATCTCTTAAAAGGTTTGTTCTAACAAGAATCTCAAATTGTCGGTGACTGTCGGGAGCATGCGCATTGCAATTTTTCCGTTCCATCAAAGCCAAAAGGAAATCGGTGATTGGTTCCTGATTGACAGTACACTGTTCTATCATGGCTTATGATTGGTTTGTGGACAATCAGAAAAGTTTGCGGATTTTTTAGGAACTCTGAATCAGAATCATGCGCAGTAAATTAAATGAAATAACATTCATCTCTACTAGTAAAGTCTTACCTGCATTATTATTATTCATGCTGATTCTGATTAGGTACTGAAGTATTTTTATGTTAGAGCCTATGTGAAGTTTTCTAAACAACTACAAATCATAAAACACTCTTTTATTATGGTTTTTTGCTTTTTGTTATTTTACAGGTGGTGTAATCCCAAAAGAAACAAACTATGAATCATGAAAATGCACCACAAATAAGTTACAGACATTATCTGCCCTTTTCTTATCTATGAAACACTCCACAAATGGCAAAACGATAAAAAACGTCCAATGTTTTCGTTTTGTGTTAAAAAATGAGGTTAAGTCACAATAAATCCAGCCCACAGACTGCTACTCATTTCTCTTTGTCAGATTTGTCAGTTGTTCTATCACAAACTTCTGATTAGTTGCAAATTTGTCTCTACTAACGCATGCGCAGATATTGTGGTTACAATCAATTGGGGATTGATCAGTTTTCTTGTTAGAACAAACCTTTTACTTCTACTGCGGAACTTTCGACTTTTGATGCGGCGTTGCCGAGTTATTTAAAAAATGTGAAAATTTTGGCCGGGACAAATAAATCCTCTGTCTGAAAATTGCAATAAATTAAGAATAAATATACTGACATATCTTTCTATTCTACGCTACGTAGAATAGAAAGAGTCGTGAGAGAACTTAATGAAAATCATATCAAATATAGGTACGGTGTTTTTTTATTTATAAAAATTGAGAAAAGTGCGGTTGATAGTTTTGACTCGCCCTGTAAAATATCCTTCAAAATAGCTCTACTGATAAGTAAGGTTATTTTGAAGGAAATTCTGGATAATGTAAAACTAGACCATATAGCATAATTAATAAAGACAAAAATTATCTATAGTATTTATTTTCTTAGAAAATATGCTGGGTGCTCAATTCATTGCGATTAAGAACAAGAGATCCAAGTATTTTAGAACAATGTGATATAGTGGTGGATGTAGATGGAGAGTATAAATCCAAAGACACATCAATACGATCACCATCAACGAGGATTTGAACATAGTTTTATGAACATATGAACAAAAATGGTCATATATTCTGAACTACTCTGTATAATACTAGTAAACCCTATATTGGCGAATTCGGAAAACTAATCCGAATTCCAGTAGGAATTAAAAAATACGTCATGCCATTTAAAAAAACATACGTTTGATATGACCCTGGTTTATAGAGCACCTTATATGGCTATATAAATTTTTAAAATGTGCGTCCTCTTAGGCTCTATGAGAACTCAAAATATATTTTTTTTGTTTATTACGGCATAGGAGTTATGAAACTTTGCCACACTATTGGCCACCCTGTATATAAAAGGGAGGCAAAGTGGGAACGATCAAATCCCCCAAAAACAATAAATATTGGTAAAATGGCCGCTCACAGGGTTACTTCCCAACAACATTAAGTGAATCCGGTTGATACTAATTCTCAAATCCGTTTGAAGGGTATATTTGTTATATTGAGGTTAGGGTAACACGAGGGTTCCAAGGGCGGGGTTGTGGTATGACCCTGCGTGATCTAGGGGTGCATATAAGGCGTCGAAAGGGAGGGATCTTAATTGGTTTAGTGCTAGCCCAAGGGTTGAATATATCAGCCCCCTTTGCATACTGCGGTTTCTACATATGGGACTGATAAGATGAAATATGTAGCGGAAAGAACTGTAAGTGTTGATCGAATGTTTATTGCAGATGGGAAATTTTCTTTGCACAAACCATTCGTATGGAAATGACATTCCAAACAATTATGTATACAGGCTGATTCACTTAAGGAGGCTCACCATTGGGATATCGGTAATGGTAAGAGATACAGGGTGGCTCAAATTACAAAAAAGTTGCGCAATTTTATGGCGAATATTTTGGTAAAAGCAAACCTGAAATATCTTTTTTAATTTCTGAAATATTCCGAAAAAACTGAAAATTTAGATTTTTTAATTTTTGCCGTAATTCATTTGTTTTTCAAGATAAGTTTATGAAATTCGGTTCCCAGGCATAAAATGATCTATTGATTGCATTGGCAAAGTCAGATCACCTCTATCTCTTATTGTTTTTGAGAGGCGATAGTCAACTTTTTTTTTCTTATGGGCGCCATATTGGATTTTTATATTTTCAGATAGCTCTCCTCATTCTCTTTACGACGATGTATCATAGCATGGGTAAATTTAAATTATTAGGGTAATAGTCATAATTTTTTTTTATTAGGTTGTTATGACATCGGTCTTTTGAGAAAAGACCTTTTTCGTATTCCCGATCAGTGTTCGGCATGAACAAAAATTATAAACTACTAAATAAGTAAAGAACAATTTATATTCAAATATAAATAAGTTAACAAATTATGATTAAGACGAGACACAATTAAAATATTAATTATTAAATAATAAAGAAATTAAACTAATAAATTAATTATCTACAGCAAATGTTCAAATTGCAACCCATTATTATCAAGACAGGCACGGACTCGGCTAATTGTTTGTAGAACACTGCTCCTCAAAGTATCACCGTCTATATTTCTTATTGTATTTGTAACACTTTGAATGAGCTCTTGACGGTTATTATAAGTTCTAGTGTAAACAATGTTTTTAACATAGCCCCACAGGAAGAAATCTAAAGGGGATAGATCGGGGGACCTGGCCGGCCATTCAAATGGTCCTCCGTTTCCTATCCATCTCCCTGCAAATTGCATGTTAAGATAATTTCTTACATTCCTAACATTATGCGGTGGTGCACCATCTTGCTGAAAATATAAATTTCCTAGTATTGCAAGAGGTAAATCATCTAAATATTCTGGAAGAGTGTTTTCCAAAAATTGACGATAGCGTTCCCCATTTAAATTCTCTTGAAAAACATAAGGTCCAATTATCCTAGTTCCTAGAATTCCACACCAAATATTTATACCAAAGCGAATTTGATGTCTAACAGGTCTATTTAATTTAGGATTTTCTTGTGCATAATAATGATAATTTTGTCTATTAAAAACTCCACAATTCGTAAATCTGCTTTCATCAGACCACAATATTTTTGTAGAAAAACTATTATCTAATTCACACTGATTGAGATACCATTGACAAAACCGTATTCTTCTTTCTTGGTCACCAGGGTGCAGAGCTTGGGAAATGTGTATTTTATAGCGACGAAATTTTTGTTTTTTTATAATCCTGTGTACAGTACATTGTGGAATGTCTAACTGCCTTGATATTTGTCTAGTGGAAATTTGAGGATCTGCTACAACTAAACCTATTACATTTACCACTGTTACTTCGTCCCTCAATCTTTGTCTATCTCGGGACTTATTGGTAAATGATCCAAAATTACGC
The DNA here is from genome assembly GCA_963924545.1 of Pogonocherus hispidulus. NCBI lineage: Eukaryota > Metazoa > Arthropoda > Insecta > Coleoptera > Cerambycidae > Pogonocherus > Pogonocherus hispidulus. The sequence goes on from OZ004696.1 coordinate 22,132,088, forward strand.
AAACTCCTTTCCAATTTTGCAAACAACGTTCTATGTGGTTGTTCTCTTTCGGGATACATATTTAAATACATCTGCTCAGCTGCTATAGAATTTCTTCTGCATTGAATATAAATAGAATACATATCTGCTTTTTCGTCGTTTGAAAACATTTTAATGGTAACAGTAGCAATACAAATATGAAAAAATTAGTGCAACGATGCTAGAATAAACACTTTTGACAATCAATGAACTGACAACTAAAGCATGCAATTGTTTTAGTTTAATTTCATAGCAGTTTAATCAAAAATATTTTTATGACTATTACCTACCCTAATAATTTAAATTTACCCATACTATGATACATCATCGTAAAGAGAATGAGAAGAGCTATCTGGAAATATAAAAATCCAATATGGCGCCCATAAGAAAAAAAAAAGTTGACTATCGTCTCTCAAAAACAATAAGAGATAGAGGTGATCTGACCTTGCCAATGCAATCAATAGAGCATTTTATGCCTGGGAACCGAATTTCATGAACTTATCTTGAAAAACAAATGAATTACGGCAAAAATTAAAAAGTCTAAATTTTCAGTTTTTTCAGAATATTTCAGAAATTAAAAAAGATATTTCAGGTTTGCTTTTACCAAAATATTCGTCATAAAATTGCGCAACTTTTTTGTAATTTGAGCCACCCCGTATCTCTTACCATTACCAATATCCCAATGGTGAGCCTCCTTAAGTGAATCAGCCTGTATACTCATTTTGCAAATTTACGTTTTCTATTATAAGTTTACATATAATGTACACCTTTTATGTGTATTTGGAAAAAGACGTTGATAAAAAAATCTACACAAATTCCTTAGCATATAAGTACCTACGTACCCATTTTATATTTACACTTACATACTTTACAGAAAGAAACGAAACATTTGCTAATCAAAATGAAACGTGGTGCAATAAATTGTGATTGATTTTTATTACACGTGCCACAAATATAGTTATTCATCAAAAATATTGACAGGGAGCTAGATGTAATTTGACAAAAACTATCTCGGATCCTGACCGTTGGCATTGTTTATATAAAATGGATTAGGCCGGCTTTCTTGGATGATAGTCCCACTTTAAATGGGTTTCGGTGGGTTTCTTATTGTATCTTTCTATCGATAGTATAACTGAAGTCTTTTATAACTTCTTATAAAGGACGCGAGCGCTGGAGAAGCTTTTAGATGATTTAAGAATGCATACAAAAGAAATGTAGGTACCTACTATAGTAATATTTCTTTCGAACAGATATGTTAATAGTTTCAAAAGGCCTTTATTTATATTAATATAAATAAATGTTATTTTCTATCAAATTGTAGTTTGTCTTGCGGTTTAATAAATTGTCTATTAAAAGACAAATACTTGTTAACAATATCTGTAGAAATAAGACATCCGAATGTGGACCTCGCCTACGTATTTCTTTATAACGATATCTGTTATCATTTTATGTATTAATTAACGCAAAATTTTAATACATTTAAGTTAATTAACGAACAAGGGCCATTATAAAAAACGTAGACAAAGCTCAGTTACTGTAAAGTGGTTGTTCCGCTTTTTGATTTGTTTTATAAAAACAGGTGGGAACAGGCAAATGTAAATATATGATACAAGTAAATATGATTATATTAGTATGCAAAACTCAATTAATTTCATTTGATCGATGGAAGAGGAGATTGGAAAAACGTAAAATATAAATAGTATAAATAGAAATTCTATAATGATCCCTTAAAAGAGTTCAATTTGAGCCAGATACTTAAATTGTCAAGTCAGTAAGAGAAAGTCTTATACTTACGTTAAAATTTGATACAAAAATGTTTTTTTCAATCAAATCATAGAGTCCAGCATAATAACTTAAATATTAATCCTTGTGATTAGAATGAGGTGTAGAGATATTATTATTATTATTATTATTATTATTATTATTATTATTATTACTATTATTATTAATATTATTATTATTATTATTATTATTACAGATATGATTGACAAACTCCAAGGACAGATATTTCCAAATTATTTTCTAAGTAAGAGTACTTAATGTAGGATGTGCTACAATTGGATAATTCCATTTATCAAGAAAGGTTCAAAACAGAAGAAAATTGCAATATCAATAGCAACAGAAAACCTTATCCATATATATTAAAACGCGTCGATTCTGTCTCGCTCTAAAATCCGTCGTCGAATCGACAAAGTTTCAAAGCTATCTCCTCCGAGGGGCGATCTCGGAACGATCTCCGCGGACCACCGGAGGTCGCCCTCGGCCTTTCTCCAATGCGAAGGGGTATTTTCGCCCCGTTTCTTACGCGTTTTCCCAATTTAAACGCCTTTTCAAAAAACCTCTGCAAAATTTTCGTCGATCGCCGTTCGACGAGAGAGATGCGGCTAGCACCGGCGTTTGTCCTAGCGCCTAATGGTCCCGTCACGCCCACCGAAATACCGACTTTTCGCGGGACCCCCTAGACCTTTTTCTAATTTTTACGGCTTCGAGAAGGGCTTCACGCGAAAGTTCAGTCCTTTCTCTAATCCTTTGAGATTTTTTTTCGAAACCGTACGTCGACTCTTTCTACGTCTATTTCGTCTTAGAAAATCTCGAGTCGCATCCGTCTCAACTTTTTTCTCATTTTATCCACGGATGTGAGATCGCACTAACGAGACAAGCACCTCCCACGAAACCTGTCAAATTAATTAAACTTCAGATAGGTTATTTTCCTACGAGAAATATTGCTAACGGAATCGATAGTACTGACTGCCAAATACTTCTGATTACCAAAATACTGAAGCGAAATGCTTTTCCAATTAGAAAATCGGTAAAAATTATTTTTTCAGGTTGATACGTACAGTTTACGTACTTAACCGTCTCAAGGTAAACATTTGACAACAGGCGTGATAGCGCAACGGGAAAGTTGTAGGATTCGAAACTTCAAAATGTTGATTTCGTGAGTTCGAGTCACGCTGGAGGCAAACTTTTTTTTTTTACTTTTTAATTCCAATTATTTATTAGTATTAGTATTTAGTTATTCTGTTTCATTATCCGTAGCTTTTATTCTTTCTGCACGTAAAGTTTGGAATTAATTCGTTCATTTTAGATGATTTTAGCTTACAAAAGTAAATATCTACAATATTTTTGGTCCCATTGATAAAATTGATGTTGAAATTAATGTTTACTTAAAAATAAATTCTACTTTCAGTACTTAAAGAATTATGATGTTTTACCATCAACAATAGAGTACCCTTACAACTCATCAAAATATTAAAAAAAATCGTTTAGTATAATTACATCATCATTCCAGATACAAAATTTCTTTAATATGTATTTTCTTTAAAATAATATTATTCTATATGCTTTTGTCACCCGAAGGGTGACCCCAGGTCGCAGGCCTGGACCCCCGGTAGGGCTAGAAATGGGAACGAAAATCGCGACAGCGATTTTCTCCCATTTCTAGTTCGTTATTTAATGAGCCTCAAGTACAAGTCTGGGTTGCACCATGTCTGTGAACATCAGTATAGTTTCTGCCTTCGTAGCGTTATCAGTGGGAAGCAACCCCGAAACAATTACATAGAGGCTCAGTTCTTGGTAAACCGAGATAAATGTTTTCTAAATTTTTTATGTTGATCCAAAGCTTTATATGTTCTGTGCCATTCGAAAAAAAGAAAGTATATTGACGTCGCTTGCCATTTTCAGTCTATAAAACATCTGTTGACATAGATGGTAAACAGTCAGTAGTGCACACACAACATGTTAGTCGGAAGATGGTTGCCCTGGGTACCACGTTTTACGATTACTTACCTTGAGTGCTTCTATTAGTTATCATGTGTCATTTACATTTATGTGTATTTACTCTGAATATATTGTTAATTATTTAAACCAGTAAAATAAGAATAAACAAATAACCAGAACAATACCGCAAGCGGCACTTTTGATGTGATTACCAATGGATTCGTGACCTTGGTTCCAAAAGGGAGAGTATTTTTGAAGATATTTTATTGTTTTTCCATATACGTGCCTAATTAATTTATATTTTTATGGTTTTGTTTTAATAAATGTTTTAATATCAATAGTTTTTTAGATAAAGTAAAACAAGTACTTACTTAAACAAAGAATAACATTTATTGATACAAAGTTAATGTGTTTACAGATGTTTTCAAAACTAAATAAACCTGTTTTGTAAAACAATACTTTCAAACTATAATAAATAAAATTTGTTTACCTACAAGCAAGATATAAAGCTTACAAAATCATTCTAAGGCGTATTTAAATTGTCAAGTAAATCCAAATTGGGATTTTCGTAAGCTTTATAGTGGCAAAATAAATCCGGTTCATCCAAATCTTGGTGGGATTTAGAATGTTGTTTAAAAACATTGCATACGCATCAAATACCCTGCAAAATACCAAATTCGTTTCTGACATGCTATTTCTGCAATTGGATTTTAACTACAAACTAACTAAAATTAACGAAACTTAAGGTACTAATTAAAAAACTGGATAAAATGTCTTATTAAAACTAAAATGTCTTACTAAAATGCGTAAGAAACAATTCACTGCGAACACGCTAACCCCAGAGACACTACAGCATTGGCTGCTGCAGGATAGAATTTTAGATTAATCGAGCATCGAGGTTACGGAAAGGAATAGAGCGTTTAATAAGGATATACAGGGTTTCCCATGTCATCTGACTAATGGCAATTACCATGGGCTATTACATTTCATTGAATTTTATATTCCCAAGGCACACTATGAGAAATATTGCCAAACATAATCGATAGTATTGATCGTCAAACACTGGTTTGGTGGTGGTATTTGAACATGTAAAATTTTGCGCTTTAGTTTGAAAGCCTGTCGCTCATACAGTTAGTCCACCAGATGATTTAAAATTCTAAGCGATCTATATCTTTTAACTTAAAACGAATTTTTATTGATGTTTTAATTAAAAAAGCCTAGCCCCTTTTGTGCCTAGTATCTTGCCATTTGCTTGCAAACACCTCCCCTCCTGTCTCACACAATAAATTCAACATTTGTTAGTTTTTATTTCACTGATTACTGTTATAATTACGGAAATATAGTTTTGTATAGGTGGTATTCTTGATAATTTGTATACACTTAAATTTAAATTTTGAATTAATTTTGCATGAAAATATGTATTTATTATTAGTCCTTATTAGTTATCCTTATACTTGATTAAGGCTATTCTGATTTATTTACGGTATTTGGCTACGGATTAAGGCTATTCTCTAGTATTTTGATTAGATCCTCTCCTTTTATTAACATTATTCTTAAACCATAACTATAATATTCCGATTACAAATGTATCTGGAAAGCATAGTCTCATTTTCTTTTCCCCCATGTCATATCCAAATATTATTATCCATTTTCCACAGATGAAGGGGTTTTTATGTATACCAAATGCGAAAAACAGGGCAATATATTGGGCTTGTATTTCATATTTATATTTTTGATGATTGCATAGTGCATGGTATTCATCCTCCATTACGATCCGTATTATGCGATATATTTAGCTTACTTGTGTCGATAGCTATCGAGGGTAATGTCTCACAAATTGTTTTGTTTTGAACTTTTTGTTTATGTGTCAACAGGATGCTGGAAGTTCTTGTCACGACCGCCACTAGGTGGCTTTTCTGTTATTGCCGATTCAGATTACCGATGAGGTCGCGGCAAATTGTAAACAAATATGGAGGAAGACGAGTACAAATTTTGTATTTCATATCACATCATCTAGCAATTAAGCATTCAACTGACATAAATATAGTGACTTCATGTGCTAGTTAGGGTGAAATAAAGGATAAAAAGAGTGGTAAAAGCAGTCATACGTCATATAAGCATTATAGCATTATATTTTGATAAGCATTTCCCTTTGCGAAAGCTTTTTGATAATGGCACTGGTGGTAATAAAAACTGGGTTACTGGCGAAGTGAAGGTGTCGAGTTCGAGATTGAAAGATCTACATAATATAAAGAATGTATGCCTCGAATTAGCCGATTTGTATCGTACGGCTAAGGCGAAACATAATAATCTAGTTCGTAATACCAAGAAACAATTTTATCAAAATAAAATAGTTAATTCAGGTAACATTGCAAAAACTACTTGGCGGGTTGTAGCTGAGTTAACAAATAAAAGTAATAAAGTTCGTAATATCGACATACTTCACAATGATGTGTTGTGTAAGGACCCCAGTACAGTAGCAACTATTCTGAATACATTTTTTGTGGATGAACCTATCAAAATTGTTGACGGAATATCTAGTAATACCCTCAGTGATACTAGTTTTGTTATTCCTAGTAATTCTTATTCTATTTTCCTCGAGCCTTTCGTCTGTGATGAAATGCTGACTTTATTACATAATAGATTGAAAAATAAACGTTCTTCAGGACCGGACGAACTTCCAATGTTTCTGCTGAAAAAAGTAATTGTTTTCATTATTGAACCAATTACCTACCTGGTTAATTTATCTTTTTTGTCGGGAAGTTAGTTCCCATTCACAAAAAGAAAGATCCTCGATTTGTACAAAATTATAGACCTGCAACTGTTCCATGCGGATTCTCTAAAATATTTGAATATTCTTTTTTAGATCGCTTGCTAAAGTTTCTAACAAAACACGAAATTCTTACAAATAATCAGCATGGTTTTCGTTCTAATATGTCGACACAAACGGCCATTTGTTCCTTTTACAATAAGTTAATTGAGTTTTTGGAGTCAGGCGAGTGCCCTGTTGGGATATTTTGTGATCTCAGCAGGGCATTCGACTGTGTTAATCATGGAAAATTGTTATCCAAATTAGATAAATATGGCATACGTGGTGTGGCATACAACTGGATTTCATCATTTTTAATGAACAGGAAACAGTATGTGGACATCACTTATATGAGCAATATTGGTATTGGTAACATTAAATCAAAAAATATGGAATTGAATATGGGGGTTCCACAGGGCTCTGTACTGGGTCCAATTTTGTTCCTGTTATATACGAATGAACTAGACGCTGTGATTTCAGACGCTTTTTCTGTTATGTATGCTGACGATCAGTCTCTGCTAGTTTCTGACGCCAGAGATAAATCTCTTGAAGCTAAATGTAATAGTGTTTTAAATATTGTGTCGGATTGGTTTAAAACTAATGGGCTACATTTTAATGATGATAAAACGCAAATAATTAGGTTCCACAATAGACAGAAACATTGTTCTCAACTAAATATTAATATAAATAATAGTAGAAATTTGACATTATCTCAAGAAATTAGATTTTTAGGAATCACTATGGATGAGTGTCTGACGTGGAAGCAGCAGTGTGCTCAAGTTGCTTCAAAGTTAAATGCACTGTGTTTTTTGTTTAGAAACTTGAGGGTGATTTTGTCAACAGACCAATTAATTATGGTGTATCATGCGCAGGTATCCTCCAGATTGAGATACGGCGTGTCCTTTTGGGGAAGTTCCGCTCAAGCATTGGATGTATTTATTGCTCAGAAACGTATTTTAAGGTGTATCTCAGGGGTAGCTAGCACATGTTCTTGCCGAGGCATTTTTAAAACTTATAAAATTTTAACATTGACGGGTCTGCTAATATTGGACTTGTGTGTATCTATTTATAGAAGTAAGAGTGATTTTGTATTGAATAGTCAGGTGCATGAGATAGGCACAAGACAAACAAATTTGTTTTATATACCACCTTATAAATACAATGTCACTCTTAATTCTCCCAATCTATTGGGTTTGAAAATATTTAATAAATTGCCTATGTATATTAAGCAGTCAGCAAATTTAGTTGCTTTTAAAAAACACCTGAATGGCTATCTTTTAGATAAATGTTTTTACAATTTGACTGAATTTTATTCTGTATAGTTTTATATATGTATGTGTATTTATGTGTGTATATGTGTATATGTGTATATATGTATATATGTGTATATATGTGTGTATGTATGTATATACATGTTGTGTTAGGTTTAAGATTGTATGACTATTCCTATATAAATGTAAATTTGTCAAAAGGAAAATAAATATTATTAAGTGCTTCATTGCTAATTATATGAATTTTTTGGGTTAAAACAGGTGTCCTAGTTTCTGTTTACTTACATTTTGGGATAAAATAAGTGTGATAAACTGTATGGTGATACCATATTAGTGCTTGTTTTTTGTTAAATAATGTTTAAATTAAAATATATTCTGTTTTTATAAGACTAATAATAGAAAACTATAGACAAACTGCAACAAAGTGACCATATGTAAATAAACATGTTCCCTGTTATTAAATTGTTACATGCCTTTTGGAGAAATGAGTGAGAAACAGTTTCTTATACTATAGGGCCAAACTTCTACCTATCTTCTATCTTAAACACTTCTATTGACATATTTTGTGGAATGACACCTATAAACACGGCAGTTTGTGTTGTGCTGATTTCTTTTGAATGCCATTTTAAAATGTAAAAAGAAAGATGTACAAATACTAACCACGTCGTTTTTAACTTTGTAATACCAAAAAATCACAAGCACCACTAAATTATTACGTTAAACAAACCCAAATACGTGTTATTTATCATTATATCAGCAATAAGCCTCCAAAAATTACCTTTTAAGTAGTCAAATATTTTCATGCAGAGGGCGTATTCATTTTTGGAATCGGCAATAAAAGCGAACAGTGCTTGGTTCTATTTGGTAGATAGATCTTGGAGTTCTTATTATATTTTATGAATCTTAGGGTACTGTGTAACGGGTCAAGGCTAGATTGTTGATACGCTTGCAGTTAATCAGTCTAATTTAAGTCAATAATAATCCAATAATAAACAAGTAATGATTTTTTTGAATATATAGAGCAATTGTGTTACGATATGCAGACTAAATTTATAATTGGACTACCACTATATTTTCTGTTAAATTTACATTTTTTACATCTTATGGATGTATAGGTATAGATGATACTACATACGTTCTAAAGTTTATAATCAATTAATAATTTATGATTAGAAAAATGTATCACACTGTATTTATCAAATTTACGTAACTACTAAATAGGAGATAATTAATATACCTACAATCAATATATTATTACCTCCTATTTCGTGGAAATATTACTTTGATTAATTAGTCCTTTAATCATGACATCAATAATTATGAGTCTGGCTAAATTTGAGTATTGAGCATTAAATCAATAGATCAATAGTTATAGATAAACTTTAGTCGTTCAGTTTTAATGACTGAATATTCATTCAGCAATGGAAACATCAATTAGGTACACATTTCAGTTGTTTTATTCTATCGCGGTGTCCAATGAAAATTAATTATTATTCGAAATTCAAGATATCCGACATTTATTTCAATTAGCGTTAATACTTTGTTCACATAACATTTCCATTAATTCGACTTTGTATTTTTGTTTTCTTTGATGATTTCAATTAGATTAAATCAAGGGGGAGTACTAATTGTAGAAGTACAGGTTGGTTCAAAACTTTATCCATAGAACCACAAATTATAGTTTTTGGTACTATATTTTTTCTTCTAGCTTTTCAAAGTTAGACCCAAAGCTTTTCAAATATAGTAGGAATATAAGTGACACACTAAATATCAAAATCTGTAAAAGGTAATTCTGTTGGTATATTAGTATGTATATGAGGACTGAATTCAGCAGCTGCGCTGGTGGAAAATATAGATTTATTGTGAAAACTCCAATGACCAAAATTTCACAATATTCCCTTCTTGTAGGTTCCAGAAATTATTCTGGATATTTCGTTAAAGATTCTTATATATTGAATGCGAAATTAAAGGTTTCATTTCATGGTATTGTATTTGTCTCGAGTCATGTAGCACTAGTTAAGCTATAAAACTAATAACTGGTGTAATAAAACCAACACAAGAATAATGAGGAAAGGCAGAGTTGGAATTTGAGTATAGTTAAGAGTTTGCATATAGCGATTAATATTACAGAAGTAAACTGCATATCTTATGTAAGATAAAGTAAATTTAATTGTGGCGAAAATATAAATTCCTTTAAAAAGTTAACTATCAAGCAAAAACAAATATCACCCAAATCGTACCATTGAACAAAGTTCCGCAAAATATAAATATGAGGCTTACATAATATGCCTGAATGTGTATTTTACTATACAGTGCGAACGTTTAGAATGGAAACCGTAAATGAAATGCGCCCTGTAAATTTTTCGCAAAAACGCTCGGACAAGTCAATTCTTAAATTCAATTGCGCTTCTTTTGATACCATTGTTTTGGATATGACGTCATTAGGTAATCTCTGTGACGTCATCATGATATTTTTTCAAATGGGAAAGTCCAGTTCTTTCATTAAATTTAAATAGAGAAAATATTCCTGAAAATAGCAATATACGACATTATGGCCTTAAAGTGGATAGTTTTTGACGTAAAGGGCTTTGAAGTTTGAAAAAAGAAGAAGTAGGCTAGTCAAAAAAATTTCAATTATTTGATCCTGATCCCCTGACCTCACACCCCTTGATTTCATTTTGTGGGGTTATCTTAAGTCTAAAGTGTATAATAATAAACCACGGGATATTAACAAATTAAAAACAAAAATTCGAGATGAAATTAGAGCTATACACCCACATACAATCAATAAAGTAGGTATTACATGAATTTCAACACAGGCTTGCCTATTGTCAAGAAGCACAAGGATTACAGTTCGAGCCCCTTATTTAACTAGTTTTCATTGCGTTTATTATCCATTTGTTAGTTATGTTGTGATAAACAGTTTTTTTTGACTAGCCTACTTTTTCTTTTTTCAAACTTCAAAGCCCTTTACCTCAAAAACTATCCACTTTAAGGCCATAGTGTCGTATATTGCCATTTTCAGGAATATTTTCTCTATTTAAATTTAATGAAAGAACTAGACATTCCCATTTGAAAAAATATCATGATGACGTCACAGAGATTACCTAATGACGTCATATCCAAAACAATGGTATCAAAAGAAGCGCAATTGAATTTAAGAATTGACGTGTCCAAGCGTTTTTGCGAAAAATCTACAGGGCGCATTTCATTTATGGTTTCCATTCTAAACGTTCGCACTGTATATAACTTTGCGGGGGATCTACTATAGGTTTGAAGATGGATTACAAATTATTACAGATTACAAAATGAAAATTTGTTTATGAATATATTTTTGGCAATATGTATTTCGTTTATTTTAAATAAAACTTAAATTTCTTTATATTAAGACTATCCCTCCCTGTCTTAATTCTCAACATATTTTTTTGTTTATTAAAAATCGAGGCCGATGTGACTTTTTGTGTAAAATTACATTCCGATTTCAAAATTTTAATAACTTAAAAATATACGAGGTGTAACAAGAATTTCTTTTTAATGGAACACTATATTTCACAAAAACTGAAATCTCTCATTTCTCCTAAATCCAACGATATATCACCCTTTGGGGTTATCTTCAATAGTTTTCGAGATATTTACACTTTCAGTTAATGAAGTTTCGTTGATGCATATATTTCTTATACCTAATAGTATTTTGTTATTAGTATTAGCCTAATAAAATAAAAAAAATTGATTACAGAACTTCAAATGAGAGTAGATAAAATAATAAAAAAATTAATAAAAATTAAATAACGACAAAATAAAATGTCTTTTACAACCATGTAAATATTGCACCTTTTAATAAGATTACGAACTCTTTCAAACACAACTTCATCGTTGTTTAAGTGATTCATATTTTCTATAATCAGGTTTTGCAGCTGTTCTATCTCTAAAACTATTGATGATAAGCCCAAAGAGTTATATATTGATGAATAAAAAAAACAGATTTTAGTTTTTGTAAAATACATAAGATGTTCCATTAACAAAAATGATATTTTTTAAGGAATTAAAATCGGCATAAAATTTTGCAGGAAAAATCACATGGGCCTAGCTTTTGAACTAATAAAATAAGTTGAGAATTAAGAGCATATAAGTGGTGAGGCTTAGTTTTATGTAGACATGACTGTACTTGTCTTATATGAAAATATTTTAATGTGTTTATTAAAGTAATTTTTTAGTTTAAGTAATTAATTCGTTATTATAATTATTTGTCATTATACCTACAATGATGTCGCGATTTCTTTACATTAACATAGAATATCTAAGCAACATATTTTCATAAAATTTCAGTACACTATACAACACAGTTACAAGTAGTAAATATGTCAAGAAAATTAGGACGCTTAGTTTAATTTTTATGGGTGTTTAAATAGAGCTGGCAATACCTTTAGTAGTATTTGAAGGAGATGCCGAAAACAACTACTCCACGGAAATGTGCCCCGGCAGGCGTTGCATTACTCCGAAATCTTCATGAGTCACCACACCCTTCATCGAGATCAACTACCAGACACTGACCGATTTCGCGCGCATTTTGCGTTCATCAGAGTGTCATAAGGTTCCTAGTGGAATCGATTAATGATGTTGCGACATGATTGCCTAAGGCGCACCGTGAATGTTTATAGTGGTGAGAAGTACAACACCGTAGTGCCCTCTTTAGCAAAGACCCAAAGAGGGAACTACGGTGTGCTTCCCACCACTACTAATCTTTAGTAGTGTATAATTTTTCAACATAATAAACAAATTAAGAAGTATTTTATTCAAGTAACAACAGTAACAAGTGCTTATGTTGTTTTAAACTCATCAGTCAAGGACACTTATAGGATATTTTTAAAAGATATTTTTAATATTATTTATGTGTACTTAACGCCTTTTTACTTATGTATGTGTAGTTAACTGTTTACACATTAATTATAGAGATTAAGCTAAAAATAAATGAACTAAGAGATAAATTATTCAAATATGATTCAAATGAAGTTTAAATTCTCCTTGTTACCAGCAACTTAGGTACTTAAAGGAATATCTTCATTATTTAAACGAATATGCTGTAAACAACTATTGTGCCTGCTATAGTATTCACCGCTGGCTATTGAATACAAAGGCATATCCTAAATTCAACTTAACTACTGTCTTTTAATATATTTTTCTTTTTAATCGTATTATCTAATAGTGAAGGGTGCAAATAGCAAGTACAGTTGCTTTTTAAGATACATTTCTTTAAATATTGAAGATATTCCTTTGTAACATCGGTCATGGATAACAAGGAAATTTTAATTTCATGAAATCATAATATTTTAATAATTTTATTAATACTATTTCCTTTAGTTATTTTCATGACTTAATTCCTAAAAAGAAATGTATACACTTTAGAGTATTATCGAGTTACTAACTTTAATGGCCTGGAATGATTAAACATACCTTTAATCTAATACCTGCAGTTTTATTATCCTGAAATTTGTAGAATACAAATATTTCACGTGAAAAAAGAAATAAAATTTTGACTAAAAACAAAATCAATAGACAGCCGTGCGATAAATGTCGGATCTTCCAATCCATAATTCATAAGAAGAGCTTTATATCTCATGTGCTCCTCCTCGGACATCAAACACTAGATATTTTAAGAGTGCTCGCACTGAAAATGGGAAGGGCTGCTTTTAGCATAAAGCCATTAGTTTAGTGTACAAATTCAATAAGCTCCCGACTCATATATCGGAGACACTGTGTGACATGGTAGTGTGATCATAAATATTGAGGTTGGCTTTCTGACAGACCGCATTCGACTCTTTGTAATTGTTCGCCACCATTTGGGGGGTTGGTAGTAGGAAAAAATTAATTGTTGAGTTTCCACCTCGCTTGGTTGGGGTGTAGCCGCCATCTGAGTCCTATGTCGGGTGAAATATGTACTTATAGAATATTAAACGAGTTTCAGCAGCAATATGGCGGCTTTGTTGGTTGAATGCATATTGTGAGAAAATTTGTTCATTGCATCTATTGATTGATATTCACTTTGCCCATTTATATTTTTATAGTATACAGTGTGTTTACTATAGATTAGATGTAATAACATTTGCATCTAATTTGAATTTGGTTAAATTTGGGCGTAAATAAACAAATAAATTACGTAATTTGGTGACCAATAATATGCCTAAACAATCAAGGCTAACATGATTAGTTTTTGAGATATTTGAAAAAAATCGAAATTTTGGAAATTCGTTTTTCTAACATTTCAGGATTGTTTGAAGAGCTACTGCATGAAATAAAAGGGCACTTTCTCATAGCAACATTTTACACTCTACCGAATGGCGTAGATAGTTGTTTTAATTAACTTTTCGTCTCTTCAAAACCATCATCAACTTTATGTGTTCTAATATAGCCCCCCCTCCCCATTAATATTTTTACGCCATTCGACAGCAGTTTTCCTTGTGAGTTCAATGATATATTATATACTATCGTTTGTTTATTGATATATTAACTGTTCGTTATTATTTTTTAATTTATTATTATTTTGTCAATTATTGTTTATTTTTTTAATTAATTGTTATTTATTGTTTATCCTTTTGTTAACACATACAGGCAGACGCAGTTGATTTTGATGATGATTTTCCACATTCAAAACGCGATCAAACTATAATATGAAACAACATTGAACTCGGAAGGAAAAATGCTGTCGAATGAAGAAAAAATATCAAGGGGCCGAATTAGAATAAACGAAGTTGATGCTGGTTCTGAAGAGACGAATCGCCAAGCGTGTAAAATTATACAGGGTGTCGCATTTAAAAATATTATGTTCAATTGATTTCCTCAAATTTACAACATGAAATTTTTTTTCGACCTATCCAAAAGATAATACGTAAAAAACCAAACAACTTTTGTATTTAAACTTTTTTTCTAACCTTCTTAATAACCCCTGTAGGTGGGGGTCAAAATACACGCGAATACCCTGTACAGTGTGGTTCAAATTGGAATGTTTTCGATGATGTGTAATATATATAGAAGCAATCTGATGCACGAGTCCTGTGCTATTTTTTTCGAAAAAACAACATTAACGTAAACCGCATCTCTCCATTTCTTGCCGTTTTCGAGTTTTTTGGAAAAACCGACTGATGCCCTTTCCTCGTTTCCCTTTCAAGATAGCTCAAAATGGTTTGAACATTCTACAGGCACTTTTTAGACATACATTCGATGGAATAATAATAAACTTGATTACATTTTTCGTTTTCTTGTTATGATCACAACTTGTGTTTTTTTAAATGGAATATCCTGTATTTTATTTCTAAAATGGAGGGCTGAAAATGCATTCCAAATATATAGGTACGGTGAGAACCGAGGTGAGGACATAAAGTCTGTCCCCCCCTCTCTAATTTTTGAACCGCTGGGTATATTATGATGAAATTTGGAACGATAAAATATTACTAAATTCTGCATTTTTTGACACATCAATGACAGCTTTGATTGTCAAAGTGACAGCTGGGCGCGGAATACGAATATTTTTTTAAATGGAAATGGGGTCGAGTAATAACTTATTTTGAAGCTATTGTTATGCTCAAAATATTCCCCAATTTTGAGAAAATTTGGTTCAGTAATTTCCAAATAAAAACCAGTAATACCTGTTTGTAACATAATCTTGTTACCTATTAGGTGTCATTGTTGATTGTTGTTGTCATGTTTGGCAGTAAATTTTTGCTCGAAATTGTCTAGAATGGCTCGCTCCTTACAAGATAAATTTGAAGTGGTTATTATTTTTGGCGAAGCTAACCGAAATTACCATGCCGCTGTTCGTATGTTCAATGAACGCTATCCGGAACGCCAAATACGCAGAAAATATTTACGAAAGTTTATTTCAAAATTTAAAAATAATCACGTAGAAATCGATATAACTGGTTTTTATTTGGAAATTACTGAACCAAATGTTCTCAAAATTGAGGAATGTTTCGAGCATAAAAATAGCTTCAAAATGAGTCATTACTCGATCCCTATTTCCATTTAAAGAAATATTTCTATTGCGCTCCTAGTTATCACTTTGACATTTGGAGCTGTCACTGATGTGTCAAAAATGCAGAATTTAGTCATATACAGATATTATCGTTCCAAATCACATAAACCCACAATCATCACAATATACCCAGCGGTTCAAAAGTTAGAGGGGTGGGGGACGGACTTTATGTCCTCACTGTTTATATATTATTTTTCGAACAATTTTTGGAAAATATAAAAAGTTTTCAATATTGCTACAATATAGTATTTGCCTGGATTAGAAGGCAAGGAACACAAAAGAAATCACGTTTTACAATATTAGAAGTCAGTTGCTGGAAAAATATATTGTGATTTGGAAATTCAAGTCGATAATCGTCGGGAAATAGATTTACTATGTCGGGTATAATATGGTTTTGCAAAATATTTAAGCAAAATTCTGCCGTCAGATTTACTTGTATGAAATATGGACCTATAATTCTTTGACCAACAATACCAGCCCACACATTATATTTCTGAGGATGTTGCGTATGATTTTGTGTCATCCAATGAGAATTTTCACTCGACCAGTATTGACGGTTATATCTATTTACAAATTCGTTTAGACAGAATATGACTTCGTCGGGAAAAACAATGTTCTATGCGAAATTTGCAATATCATTCACTATGTCCATCATTATTCCACAAAACTGCATTGTTCTGTCTGGGTCATCCTCGCTTACCTCATGTTGGAGATGTACCTTGAAAGGCTTGTAATTATTAACGATTGACATATCATTATCCAAAGTTAGGTGTGTAGTTGATACAACTGGATTTTCCAAAACTGCAAGCAGTGCATTAAGAGATTTATCTTGATTTGTCGCCGACTTGGGACGCCCTGGTTTTGCAACATATTTTTACATGTCTCTATCTTTAAATTTCCTTGCCAACCTTGAAACAGTAGAACGGACAATACGCTTTCTCTCTGGATGTACTGTATTAAATAATTGACAAACTTCTTCGTGTGAACGTTGTCGATCTCCATATCCAATCATCATTAAATTTTAATTTTTTGGTTTCATTTAATTTTGCCATTTTTGAAATAACACTAAATTGCTCAAACTCAAAGTGTCAGTTTTGACAAACAAACGAAAATGATTAAAATCGGATAAAAATAAAAGAAACGAATGTACTAATAGTTATTTATGCAACAAGTGCAAAAAGTAAGTGTTTATTGCACGCGACGTGAAATTGTCCAACGAGGCCGTCAGGCCGAGGGAAACCTTGTTTCGACAGCAACCTTATTTTTATATACTCTGGTTATACAAGTCTTATTCGCACATTATTTTTATGATATTACTATTTTCGACAAATGTCCTTATTATAAAACGTAGCTGTAATAACTCTTATATTAACTGTGACAATGCTATTCGTATTTCTAAAAATACATCTAGGATGTACCTCTACAGTTTAACATTATAAAACTTTTCTTTATTTTTGATAGCTGTCCATAGATATCTAGGTATATGGTCTATCATATCGAGATATTGCTATAATTCAGCCATGATGAAACAACATTATCAACGATAGTGTTACAAAATCGCTGACACAGTGTCCGAGTGCGGCGTTGCCAAATCTACTTTTTCACAGCACCAGGGAAATTGTGCACAATCTGGCAACACCGCCTCTGGGGGGGGGGTGCCAGGGACAACTACTTAACAGGCTACTTACCAAGCCTGGAACGTGACGTTTTTCAAGAGAATCTAGTTCTAAAAACTGAAAACAATGTAGGTACCTAGGTTGTTGCATACATTATTTTATGTACAACCGTTTACACGTACTATTTTTAGTGTGGTAAGTAAACATGTAAAACGTACACGATTAGATAAAGTATTGTTACAAAATCGCCGACACTCGCATCGTATTTCGCATTTCGCAATCGCATTTACGCCAGCCTTAGGGAAATTGTGCACAATCTGCCAATACGGCCTCTGAGGGTGCCAGGGACAACCACCCAAGGACGAAGTCTCAACCCTATAGGTCTTCAAATAAGGGAGATAGGCCTTTTTGCCCACATTTTCTGGTTGTTACCAGCGATACTTATCGAATACTGTATAACTTAATTGTCGATTATTTATTGAACTGCCCTGGTATGTAGAAATTTCTACAAGGATCTAGAAGCCTACTTCACCTATATAAAGGCCGTGGCGTTCCGGCGAGGAAGTCAGCCTTAATCAGGGAGCGATCAAGAGAAGAAGTAATACTTAAGTGAAATAACTGTAATTTTCGCAGGGTTTTTGGCGTGTATTTAATTACATATTGTACAAGAAGTGTTGTGTTGTGTTTGAATTGTTAAATAAAGATTTGTACTGTGTATAAAAGTCTCACTTATCTTTAGAACCCCGGAAGGAGTAACATTAATAAAATTCAAATATAGCTTCCTTTAATATATCCTATATTCCTTCCTTCTACAGCAATAATCTATCAATAACTATAAATTTGCAGCAAGTAGGTAAATTAATTTAAATATATTGCCAAACAAAAGAACTAATTACTCAGTTGAGCATATACTAAAACATAATATATTTTAAAGATTTTTATTTGCCACATTAAAGATAATTTTACCATTATACATATCTTGAGCACCTGGCCGAATTTCTTTCAATGAATAGGTAAAAAATGGCCAACAAATTTTGTACTAGAGTCGTATAAAAGTCAAGTAGTCCTGTGTCGCACGGCTCTTTGTCGGTGTAATCAGTAAAGCAAATTACATCTAGTTGGCCGCTTCTATTGAGTATTGACTGTTTGGTCGGGCTGTTTGGTGCGGTAGCTCTAAAGTACCGCATCGGGGTCCGACTATTGTGCCTCTGTCAGCAGTGCTTCACACTCCGCAAAAGACACAATGTCACTTTCACACCGTTTCCACTGTTTATTGTTTGTGTGTTTGCGAGATTAGAAGCGTTACAATTCGAAACATGCGTTAAGAATGCGATTCAAAGTATGCCGGCTCGAAAGAACTGCACTAAATGCTAAGTGGGCCGTTGAGATGGTGCTCTGTTATAAAAGTTGATGACTTGATCTTTTAAGATGTTCATTCAATAGCGTCGGTGTAAGCAGCTATTTATGTCAGACGAGCGAGTTGCGAATTTTCTGGGCTTGATATTAAACTATTATTCTATGAAGTTTAACGACTGCTTCCTTAAAAAAATCCTAATAACTCCAAATTTAAGATTTTTGAGAATATGTAGCACTTCCAGATTTAAATGGCAAACACATTTGAAGTGTACGTTCAAACTATACCTACTAACAATATTTTCAGTTGAAATTCAACGGTTGAAGTTATTCTTACCCAAATACAAAAATACATCGTTACAAGATGTTGGACAGTGTTACATTTTCTGAAAAAAAGAAAAAATTTAATTGTCTATAAATCGCTTTAATCGATTTAAATAAAATTTGGCTTCTCAATACATATAATGAATTACTTGTTTTCATGTAGTGGTTTGTAACTTTTGGTGTCTAAATTGGACCTAAATTGAGTACCTACTATAAAACTTTTTGTTTATTCATTAAACAATTGTATTGTTTTTCTTTTATGTAAAGGATGAGGATTTTCTAAAAATAATTTAATACCTTGTCAAATTTCGATATCTCCAAGCATTCTCTAAAAAAATGTTAGTTAGAATCGGAGTCATAAGGTGCAATCAAGACAATCAAGTAATCTTCGAAAGCAAAAGCTGCACCTTCTATTATAAGCATTAAACGCTGATGAATTGACCACCACACTGGCCATAATGGTTATAATTGCATTTCAAGCCATTAACGCAGCGATAGCTATTAGTTGGGAAGATAACGTGATTGTTTTGAATAAGTACGTACCTATAAGTTTGGTTAATTATCCTATTTTCGCAGTCGCATCATCTAAGTCGTAATTCAGATTCTATGTTCTAGATTTTGATAATTTGAAATTTTGCAAGTTACAAATTTCTATTAGAACACTGTCATGCTTTACATAGAGGAGGCACGTGAATTGGAGTTTTTTGAATTAGGTTAATTTTGAATAAATTGTATAATTCATATAATCTATATGTATAAAAGACTACAACTTTTTGTATATGTATATAATGTGGTGGTATAATGTGGTATATATAATATATACCACATTTTGTACCACAATATATATATGTATATATGTGGTGGAATATATAATGTAGGTACTTCCGAAGTCCTCTACTATAAGTCCTCTTGCATTTTAACGATGCGTTTTTCTACTTTTTGCTCCAAATTACTTTTAAAATAAATTCAGAATTATGGTAAAATACTCAATAAAAGGGAAAGATCCAGATAGTGCCACAAGTAAAAAGTTATGGACAGAGGACAGAAAATATCCTAAGGTTGTAAGAAGTTGGTCATTATAAGTAATGTTATATGTACAAATTTATTTTATTATTTTTAAATAGTTTGGACTATTGCTATTTCTACTGCCAGATTTTCAAACCGATTTTCTGCTGCAATATATTATCCTCAAGTTGGTCGTTTTAATGCTTGAATTTTATCCTTTCCCAGGCCAGTTTTCAATCAATACTGCAATTGGGGGAATTTATTAAACCTTCGCATTGGAAACCCCCAAATGTCCTGAATAATGGATTGATTCCGTAACCACCGCACCGCTTGCAGCTACTGTAGATTAATCGCAAGTATAAGTAAAATTGGATACAACTTTCATACTTCTAAAACACCAATGAAGCAAACGATTTTGTCAAATCATGAAATTAAATAAAAATAAAAATGTTGCTGAAATCAATCAAAATGAAAATATTTTATAGCTCTACCGTTGACAGAACTAGTAAAATATATAGATATCTATGTTTTACGTAGTTATTTGAAGCCAAAAATATCTACTCCACGAACTATGTGCCCTGTCTGGCATTGCATTACTCCGACATCTCCATGGAAATTCCCACATTCTTTTTCGATACCAACCACCAGGAACTGACTGGTTTCGCACTTACTCTGTGCTCGTGGACTCGATGAACGATGCTGTGACATGATTGCCTGAAGGGCATCCGTTATGTTAGTAGTGGTGAGAATCACAATAGTGCCCTCTTTTGGTGAGGCATTTTTTGCCTTCCTACTTATGATATTATTCAAGTAGGTAAGTACATGCTCATAAAATTACTCCAAATGTAGAGTTGTAAATTTGTCGTTAAATGAGTAGATAATGTTCTGGTAATGATAATGCTTGTTTAATTGAATTTATTTTTCGAATTTATGGCATAGTTGGAATGCGCTACCCACGGATATACTTTTAATTGGTTGATTGAATTCCACATCTCTACTAAAATTAATTGAATGGCAGGTCTTTATGTTAAAACAATAAATAGTGTTTAACCTAAAATTCTCATTAGGCTGATAAACTCTATATTATCATTTCATGGAGGTATACTGTGCAGTAGGAATGTGTTTTTTATACAAGCAGTAAATTCAAGGTTTTAAAAGATAAAACAATATCCCACCCTCGCACTCGGATTTGATACAAATAAAAATATCTCCGGTAATGGTTCCATTACGTTTTTTACAGGCAATTTGACATTTCAGTATTTGGTTGACTTTCATGAAACCATTTAATAAAGCTACGTATTTTTATTATGGGAGCATTTTACAGACACATACAGCGCCGCGCGTCTAAAGTCCCCCCCCACCCGCTAACTTTTGAATTATTTCAGTTAGGGACTTCCGACAAAATACCTACAGGGTGAATCATATAAAATGTATTATTTTTCGACGATAAATTCATTTTTCTAAAATGAAAGATGGCTCCACGGGTGCTGTCAATTACATGTTTTTAAATAATATGGTGGAACGTGTTGGATTTCATTTGAAAGACCTTTGAATTCTCTATTTACTATTTGAAAAATTTAAATCGGTTCATGCGTTCCCAAGTTATACGCGTTTCTGTGAGTGAGGTTATAAATGAATAAAAAGCAAACTTTAACAGTTTAATAAAGAAAACAATATTTTAATAGGAACAACTAAAGATTTTGTTGAAAATGAGTACCTTGGACCTACTGTCACTAAAAGAACCTATCAGACATTTCCTGGCGCACGTTGTAAAATATTTGTCTGTGGATAGATGCACACTCGTTAGTGATTCTCTAGCGCAAATCCAAAAGATTGTCTGTTTGGGTAATGTTCACCTCAGATTTAAGGTGAGTAACCTCATAGAAATAATCCAATGGACTCAAATCCGATCAACGAACAGGCCATTTATGAGGTCTTCGACGTCCAATCTGCCTGTTAAGATAAATGTTATGAAGGACATTCCTAACTTCCTTAAAATAATATGGTGGCGCACCATTCTGTTGATACATTATGTTAAGCCTTTGAAACTCGAAATTATTCTGGGAGATCACATCATGGGATCCTTTCTCATTGAAGAAAATTTGACAGAATATGTATTATAGGTACTTCGACTTTTAGAAAGTTATATTCAGCCTGCGATAGCTGAAATAGTCGAGAATAATGTCCATATGAGTTTGGAGTCCAAGTGCTTAACATAACGTATCAATATGACGGTGCGCCACCATATTATTTTAGGGAAGTTAGGAATTTCCTTGATAATTTTTATCCTAGCAGGTGGATTGAACGTCGAGGACCTCTTGAGTGGCCTGCTCATTCACCGGATTTGATTTTTTCTATGAATCACCAACGAGTGTGCATCTATCCCCAGGCAAACATTTCCCAATGTGAAATCATTAGTTATTCCTAAGATAATATTGTTTTCTTTCTTAAACTGTTGAATTTGACTGCTTTTTATTCATTTAAATCCTTACTCGCAGAAACACTTATAACTTGAGGATGCATGAACCGATTACAATTTCAAAGACCTTTTAAGTGATATGCAAGTTATGTGAAAGTTATGACCAAAAGAGTGTGCCGTAAGCGTAGTGTGTTGGAAAAAGACTGTGTACCGCCTGTAGCCTAGCAACCAATTTATGTTCTCTTTCCAACACACTACGCTTACGGTAGACTCTTTTAGTTATAACTTTCTTATTACTATAGATAGATCCATCAAATTCTATATTAATCTATTCGCGAGATAACGCCCTAATAAAAAATAAAAAATATAGGGTGTTCCATTTGAAAAAACAGTATCTATATGACGTCATAATTCAAGCAGCGATGACGTCATTGCTAATAAAACAAAGTCAAAAGATGCTCAATTAAAATAAAAAATCGACTTGTCCGAGGAATTTCCCAAAATATTTGCGAATTCCGAAATAACAATTATGTTCCAGACTTTTTATCCGCACTGTATACTAACTGCATATTACACATATATATTAACTAGGTGTTAATGTAATAGGTTACCATGAATGTATACATACATAACTGTCCCCTTCTTTTATTCATGCACTAAATGGTGATTAGGATTAGTAGCCTAAATCGTTGCTAATGCTTGGATGTTGTTAATACCGCCTACAGAATAATAATCTGTTATTCCTCTTTCATACAAACGTGTAGCTTTACGGATAATTATGGTGATTAAAATAATGAATTCTTTTTACTATGCAGGGTGTTAGTTAAACATGCGGCAAAAATTCAGGAGGTTCTTCCTTGGACTATTCTAAGGATATTTTACCCTTTGATGATTTTTGAAAAACCGCTTTGTTGCGAAAATATAGGGTGAAAAAAATTTTCAACAAATCCAATTCTGGTATTTTTCACATTATTAATGTAGGTGAAATAAAAGTATGGCGTGCTACACTGGACGTATCAAGTAAAAGACATGTAAGAAAAATGAGTTGTTTTTTCTTACCAACATCCCGTGATACTTCGGAGTGATTATTTTGTATGTTTTTGCATGTTGTGTTTTTGTAGTTTGTATGTGTCCTAACCACATTGCTCCCGATAGAAAAATCTTTCAAAGTATTCATCAACGTCTTCGAGAAACGGAAACATTGAAGCGAAGTGGCGGACCAGGAAGGCCAAGGACTGTAAGAACGGTAGACGTAGAAGAGAATGTGCTGGACATGATAGAAGAAGATCCAGGTACTTCTACGCGAAGAATTGCAAATTATTTGAATGAAAGTAACTGGCCTCTTTCGAAAATTCTGAGAGATAATTTGTTGTAGCCATAACACATTCAACGCGTTCAGGCACTTCTTCCTGCGGATTTTGCTCCACGCATTGCATTTTGTCAATGGCTTTTGCACACATTGGTTGAAATCCCTCAACTACTTACACTGATTCTTTTTACCGATGAAGCCAGTTTCTCGCGAAATGCAATAAGGAATTTCCGCAATAACCATGTGTGGGCTGACGAAAATCCACATGAGATTTGTGAAGATCGGTTTCAACATCAGTTCTCGTTGAACTGATTTGGGTTGGAATTGTGGGTGACTGGCTAATTGGACCGGTATTTCTACCAGGAAGACTTACCGCCGAAGTATACCGCAACATTATGGGACAAACGCTACCTAAGTTTTTGGAGGATGTACCATTGGCTACAAGACAGGCAATGTGGTTTATGCATGATGGTGCACCACCTCATTTTAGTATAGTTGTTCGAGAATTTTTAACAGCAACATACAGAGATCACTGGATTGGTCGAGGTGGACCTCAGGTATGGCCTGCTCGATCCCCGGACTTAATCCCCCTAGATTATTTCCTATGGGGCCATCTCAAGTCATTAGTTTATACTAGGCCAGTGGAAGATGTGGACGATTTAAGAGATCGGATAATTGCTGTGTGTAACTCAATAAGAAACGACCCTGGTGTTTTTGCAAGAGTTTGGGAGTCTATGAGGAGAAGATTGGATGGCTGCATCCGAGCTGGAGGTAGCAATTTTGAACAATTCTTGTAAGTTCAGAAATGTTACATGTAATTTTTAGTAATAAATTGTTATTTGTTGAAAATTTTTTTCGCCCTATATCTTCGCAACAAAGCGCTTTTTCAAAAATTATCAAAGGATAAAATATCCTGAGAATAGTTCAAGGAATACCCTATTGATTTTTTTATGCATGTTTAATTAACACCTTCTATATATTTTTTTAATAACTTATTATTATTATTATTATTATTATTATTATTATTAAAGTTAAGATCGGGAATCAGATCAGTATCAGTATTATGTACTATAACGCATAAAGTACAATATGACCAGAAATAAACAGTACTATAATCAAATTGACTGTGTGTTTTTTGTGTGACATCGTTGTCAGGTTATGTATTGCAGATCTGTTCTAAATAAAATCTAAATAATTATTTGTCAGATAAGAATTAACAAGTTCAGTACTGTTTATTTCCGGTCATACTGTATTATGCTGATTGTATATATAAATTAATAATTATAATTTTTGTGAGTCTGAATCTTTCCCGGAAGAAAGCGGTAGGAATAAAGACGCTGATAAATTTTGATAGTCCTGGAAAGATGACATAAATAAAATAAAATAGTTTCTATTACCTACGTTCATATCTTTAAAAAAGGTGGTATATTGATTACCCAACATTGCTATATCTTGGACTTGGTATCTCTTATTTTCGAGGTAGGAATTTTTATTAGCCTGTATATTATTTTAAGTATTATTGTTTTATTTGTTTTATTAAATAATATTATATTATTTATTTGTTAAATTTAATAAAATTCAATTCTCTTAAAACAATGACGTGTACTCAGTTTTTCCTCGCAATAAATTGTTTTCGCAGAAAATGAAAATGAAACGATTTTGTATATGTATAGTAGAGCTTTTAGCGATATGTACTGAGCTAGTCATTTTAAAGCCATTTTAAAATCTATATTCGGTATCACCTTGTAAATGTTTGTCGGAGAAGCATCGAAGCGTCTGATTCCTACGATGATGTGCAGAACTTTAGTTCTCGGCTTCGGAAAGGGGCAAATATAGATGCGCCAAATCCCCCACGAATTAGGTCATCAAAGACAGTAGCAAGAAATTTGATGTGACAGCCTACTTAGATGGGTTCTATTAATTTTGCTGTTAGAAAAGTTAATGATATATCCGAGCGGGTTATATTGCGTATAACGCGAAACTAAGAAGATTCAGCCAATAATTATTTATCTTTTTATTTCACGTACCCAAGGATAAAAGAAGAATCATTTTAAAAGAAGAATTATTTATTTTATCATGTGGTCAGTTTTGATAATTGATTGAGTACGAACTATATGAGATGTTGCTTGAGTTGTAAATTAGACCTCGCTAGATAAACGCAAAAGTTTTATGTTATCAATTAAATGTGAGAGAAATATCGTTTCATTTTGGAGAAAAAGTACCTACATTGCGAATATTAGATTTAGTTTGAAATTTAAACCGTCTTTGTACACTGCATGTTTATGTAAATTGTACTGCCTTGCAGATTGTCGACGTAACTCCCATAATCCAAAGATTTATGTAGCGAAAGAGTAGGAAAATCTACAGTTTATATTGGAATCTGAACGAGCAGCCATTGAGACAATTCAGAGGTTTGATCTTGGTCTGACTTGTTAAATTGGTTAACTCGAAAAATTGACTCACTACAAGAGTGTACACTGTTCTTATATACATGTAGTGCAAATATTGAATTATTATTATATGTTTTTAAAAGTGGAACTAATGATAGAAATATTACGTTGAAGTGTAACAATGCGGTATTTTGTAAAATATTGTTACTTCTTCGGGGGTTCTAAAGATAAGTGAGACTTTTAACAACAGTAAACATCTTTATTCAATACTTCAAACTCAATACAACACTTCTTGCACAATATCTAAATAAATACACACCGAAAATACTTCGAAAATTGCACTTATTTTACTTAACTATTGCTTCTCCTCTTGATCACTGCCTGATTAAGACTGATCTCTTCGCCAGCACGTCAGCCTTTATATAGGTAAACTAGGCTTCTAGATCCTCGTAGAAATTTTCATCGGATCCTCACGAATAATCAATTCAATAACTAATCGACAGCAAAGTTATACGAGGGATATTCGATGAGTACCGCTGGTGACATCCAGGAAATGTGGGCAAAAGGGTCTATTTCCCTTATTTAAAGGTCTAGAAGGTTGAGACTTCGCCCTTGGGGGGGTTGTCAGATTGTGCATAATTTCGCTAAGGCTAGGGAAAACGTAGATTTGACAACGTCGCCTTGGGGACTATGTCGCGATTTTGTAACAATATCGTTAAAACAGTTTAGTATTTTCCAAGATTAAATGGAAAAGCTCCAGGTCAAAATAAAATTACAACAGAGATGATAAAAAATATGAGAAACACAGGGACAAAAGCACTTTAAAAATTATACAATAAATGTTTGGCAATAAAGTTTGGCAGGAAGAAGTAGATCCTCAATGACCGATACTACCGATATTTAAAAAAGGAGACAACAAGAACTGTAAAAACTATAGAGGAATAACATTGCTAAGTACAGTTTTGAAAATATATAAGTACATATTAGAGAGAAAACGAAGAATGGTAATAGAACCAACAATGGCAGAGTTACAACGCAGTTTTAGGAGGGGAGGAAGTGCTCAAGATCATATATTCAGCGTCAAACAAGTAATCGAGAAAATGTAAAAATAAAACAAGGAAGCTTATATGGCCTTTATAGATCTGGTAAAATCGTTTGATAGGGTATCAAGAAGAAGAGTATGGGTCACTCTGAGAAAAAGGGGAATTAGTAAGAAATTGATTAGAACGACACAAAGTATATATAATAACAATAATACGAACTATGCAATAAACAGAAATATGAAATTAGAAATGTTTGCGACAAAAAAAGGTCTAACACAGGGAGGAGAACTTAGCCCTATACTCTTCACAGTGTTCATGGATGATATCATAAGGAAATGTAACTAAAGAGCAAAACTAAACTATTATTGCTAGAGTGTGCCTTTGCCGATGATGTAATAATACCAACAGGAACTGAGAAAGATTTACAAGCAAATATTGAAGCATGGAATGATATTTTGATAGAAGCAGGAATAAAAATAAATAAAGATAAAACAAAGGCCAACAACAAGGCTAAAGGAGATTAACATAACACTAGAAGGAATACATATTGAACAGGTACAGAAATTTAATTACTTAGGAATACCACTAGAAGGAACGGGGGAACAAGAAACCGAGATAAACGCGAGAATTGATAAGGCAATAAAGATCTACTATGCTATGAATAAAAACTTTCTAGGGAAAAGAGAAATTTCATAAACTAAGCTCAATCTATGTAAAGCAATATACAAACCAGTTTTAACGTATGGGTGTCAATCATGGGTGTTAGCAGCAAGACAAAAAAGCAAAATACAGGCCGTGGAGATGAAGTATCTAAGAAAAGGCGAGTCGGTGGCTCAGGGTTTAGTGTCTCGATCCAGAGATTGTCGGTTCGAATCCCATTCCATCAAACAACTTTTAATTAAATTGTTTACTCGTAGATCAAGGCTTGTTCGCAGGGATGGGTTGGCAACCATCCTGGCGATGGCCTAGGATGGGAAGAATGTCAATTTTGTGTTAATGTGACAGATTAAAATCAGTTGATGTTTGACTATCCCTCTAACTAATGAGATTTTCCAGGTTTCCCTCATTCCAGCACTGAATGAGTTAGTTAGGCCTACCAACGTAAGTCGTTCCTGACGCGCAAATGCGGGCCGCAACATAATAATATGACGCCCCCTCTCCCACACAATTCTTAGACTTTATTATTATTATTAGAGATATTATTATTATTATTAAAGAAAAGGAATTAAGAAAATCGATAGAATTAGAAATACACAAGTCACGATTGATCAATGAGACCATCAATAAAAAATTATTTGTAGCTCTATAATAAGCGTGTTGTGTTTGACAGTATATCTTTTCAATTCTGCTGTATTATGTTATGTCCATAGTTGAAGAGTTACTCTCCATTCTCATTTTCCAAAAATGAAGTAGTAAATTAACGCCTATGTATAAGCTGGAAATGGGCAAGTTATGTTTTATGCTTAGAGTGGTGTATGTTATTTGGTGCTCTTTCCGTAAATGTAAAATATAGAGCGTGTTAAATTTCAAATAAGAAAGATATTGTTGCAGTATGATATATCTGGACCAACCTCTATACCCTCCAGTACTCTTAAATAATAAAACATTGTACATAGTTTCTATTAATATATTTTTTACGTACACGCACACCTTAACACGCACTATAAGAAACTTACCCTGTACATCTACACAAGTAACATTTTCCAGGCGCTTATTTTCAGGACACAGTTAAGGATAAGAGAGTTCGTTTCTATGAAACAGCTTAAAATGGAATGAGTTACGAAAATGTGAAACACGCCTGAACACGTAGATTGCAGCTTCTGCTAGGATAAAATCGCTTGGGAGAGATTCGGGAAATATGCAATGTTGGATTCATGAAAAATGTACTGGATTGAGAAAAAATTTAAGAGACTGACTTGAATACCTTGGAAACAAATTTTAACAATATCGGTTCAGAACTTTGCTGCAGAGGGAAACGTAAAATGTCTGATGTTTATTTGCACTCTAGCAAATTTCCTATTATTTGCAATGTTCTGAGTATATCTTTGAAAAATTCTATTACATTTAATTTAAAATTTTTAATGATGTGTATCTACATATATTTATATCTGTTACATTATCTGAGGAAAGACACTCTATCTGCATATAGAGCTGTGTAGTCTCTATCTGTATGAAATTAATTGTGTTCTAATAAACAAATTTCGAGCAAGAGATAATATTAACAGTACATACAAGAGCATGAATAGGTTTATGGAATAGGAAGATAATAATTGGAAAATATTTGTTGAAAAGAAATAGTATTGTCTTAAGTGGATGGATATTATGAAGTAGATATGTTATTGAAGCCGATTTAGTTAGAAATACACTAAATTGTTTAAACAATGCATGTTAGGCTGAAATTTAGTACCTAGAAAAGTTATTTCTAGAGAATCTAGAATTAACGTCACGCTTACAAAACTGGTAATAGAGGTATAGTAACTACAGTTGATTCTTTAAAGAGTAACTACTATCTGCCAAATATGACAAAAGATGTTAATAATGATATATATTAATAATTGTGTAATATACCAAAAATCTCGATATAAAAAGCACCCTAACAGCATTTAATTTCAATGGTTTTCAACGAATATTCAGTATTGAAATAGTCCACCTAGACGTATTGTCGCAAAAGATATTTTTTGACGATACGATACGAACGATACTTTTTTAAAATTCGCACAAGCTCTCTATGTTTTAGGGATAATCTCTATAAATGGGGCTTATTGATCACCCCACACTATTTTCTATGTCAATTACCTAGACAGAATTTAACGACACAAATTTTTTTGATTTTTATAAAATTCACAAAATTAACTTACATAACTGCACCTAAAATTCAGTTTTAAATAACTATACCTAACGTTTTCCTTTTACGTTATTACAAAAAGTCAAAATAAAAGCTGCAAAATCCAAGAAACTCTGTAATTTGGTAAGATACTATTTTCTACAACTACAATTCATTCCCTGGTTTCAAACCTTACTAAATCAAATTATTAATGCTATTATTAACCTTTAATAATTTAAATAAAATACAGTTCTTTTTCTATTAGAAAATTTAAATGAAATAAAAAATAAAATGTAATTTCCATATCCTCTAGATCTAATAGTTTGGTTTGGAAATAATTTTTTTTTGTATGATTGAATGTAACCTGTATGCAAAATAATCAGATCTTTTTACATTATATCGATGTTATTTGTACTGTTCCCAACTATTCTAAAGAATTACTATCTTGACGCATACTCTTTTTTGCTTATTGATAGTTCGTTAGCACTTAACAACTATTAACTACGTATTTTATAAAATAAAGATGTAAATAACATAAAATGTAATAAAGTTTATAAAATAAATAATGAAAAAATAATATAAGGTTTCTTCTTAAGCCTTACTGCTATATTAATTCATGGTCTGTGTGTGTAGGTATACACATAGAACCATGAAATTTTGTAGTTCCTACCTATGTTATGGTAAATATTTCTATTAACCATTAACATTTTTAGATGATACCAAAGTATTTGTTTTTAATAAGTAAAGTAAAATATATTTAGAAGAACGTTAATAGTAAAAAATATGATTTAACCTAAAATACATATTATTTATTTTAAATAAATGCCATCCAAATAAACAATTGTTAACTATAATCCCCATCTTTTCTTTCAGTGTACCAATTCAGTCATGAATACTCCGACATACAAACTTATTTGCTTTAACACATGGATTTACAAAAGTAAATAGAGAATGTACCTAATCCTTTATGTCTGTTTTCCAAATCGAAGTGAACGAAGTCTACCCAAACAAAAGCAAAACAAAGGCTCAAGCCGCCGCAGCCGTAGGCCACGCGATCTCTAGATCCGTTCGTCGTCACGCGTGCATTTTTCTGCCAACAGCTGCCCTATCTTTATCATAAATAATAGTGAAATAGTTTGAAAGATATCTTTTCATCCGCTCCATCCGCTTGGATGATTCCTTACTGCGGTTAGATACCTTCTTGATCGGCATTCAGGCCGGCCGTAAATAAATATCAAGATTTATTTATGCGCGGGACGTCAACCGTTTGTTGGCTCGTTCTGGAGTTTCTTTTCTGGAAGCGGAGTATCAACTGTGGTACTCATCGATCATCCGCTCTCAATTTTCAGATTTGTCTGCGGTCAAAATAAACAGACTACTAAAAACTCATCTTATGTGCTAAATATAATTTTATTTTACTTACTTACAAAGGAAGTTTGTAAAATACGTTGTTCTTCTGTGTAATTCATTTGTTCCTTGAGTTGGAAAAATAACAATTGTATAATGAGTATCCCTATAACTAAATTTGATAGTTATATTTTATAAAAAAAATTGTTTGAAATTTTTATAGATTTTAACCTTTCTTTTGACACGGGGAAGGAACATGAAGTGCGCTGCTATTAAAATGTACTCGAATACAATACAAACCGTACAAGTATTCTAGTGCTCTATCATATTTCAAAGTGCAAGAACTTTTTTTATTCAAATAGAACACTGCAATTTTCAAATGGAATATTGGAAAATTTCGGTTAAACTTATTACCAAATTAAATGACTAGCAAGAAAAAAATGGAATTAATTACTGTAGACTGTTCTTCCAGCCTAGTTACTTGTGGGTTTTTCTCATATATAGAGAGTAGGATAGAAATCACAATGATCGCAATGTTGCTTGATTTAAAGGTTCTAATTTTATTTAGCTTTGTAATAAAAAATTCAGATTTCGCAATCCTTGCAACCATCGGACACATTGAAAATGATAACATATATAAATTAACCTCTATGTAGTATACATAAAGTAGCTTATTTGGTTACTCTGTGCACCATATATGAAACATAATTAAGCGCACCGTTGGTCCTACTAAATGAGAAGCTAATTCGCTTCTTTCTAGGGGTAGACATCTGTAGAGGCGCCAGTATTCGCATTATAATCCTGAGCGCGCCGTAATACTTCACTCTGATAAACGCGAGCGCTTTTTAAAAATTTAAAAATTGTTACAGGTATAAATCTAAACTTTTTTTGAAAAAAATTTTCAATATCCAATATCCAGGAATATTTGGAATACTTAACTAACCGCATATCGAAGTTTCTCATGCATAGTTTTAGAGGTTTTAACTTTACATAACTTTTTTAGTAATATATAGGTGTACTACAAAAAAAAAGTTTATACCATTCGAAGCGAAGCTTAGATTTTGTACATAAGTGGTTAAAATATCAGGGCGGTAAGTCTACCAGTTTTTTTTAATGGCGATGCAAACATATAATCTGAGAAGTATATGTTTTCGAATTGTGCAGATAACGCACCTTAAGGCCATTAAAAAAAATGCTTTACTAAAAAAAGTTGTAGCTCACACCACA
The DNA here is from genome assembly GCA_963924545.1 of Pogonocherus hispidulus. NCBI lineage: Eukaryota > Metazoa > Arthropoda > Insecta > Coleoptera > Cerambycidae > Pogonocherus > Pogonocherus hispidulus. The sequence continues at coordinate 22,164,789 of OZ004696.1, forward strand.
TGTACTTCCACAACACTCTATAAGGTGGTATATGTTTTATCTGCTCCACTATATGTATGCGTGACTCAATCGCGACATCGCTGTCTTTTGAACTTGAACGAATATATATTATCCCCATATATCATTTCTGGATTCTATGTAAAATTCTAAACACATTCTAGCCAGAATTTAAAAATTTGCGATTAAATTTAATCTCTTGGTTAAATCTGAAATTAGTGTCAAACGATAGCTTATGAAAAATTAAGATAGGAGTGTGTAAACCGTTTAGATTTTAGAGGGTGTCAAAGTTGCGAAATGTCAATATTCACCTACCAATATTTCAAAAACAGCTGAAGATAGGTATAGGACACCCTATATGAAATGTGTTTAGAATTTCACGTAGATCCAGAAATGATATCATATATAGGGTGTTCCGTTTAAAATAAGCAAGTTGGCGTCGACTTCCGGTTCTACCGGAAGTGCCAGCAACGTGAAAATATTTTAAAAAGGTAGGCCCCACTGACCTTTGCAAACAACTAAATTTTCAAAATCACCCTTTACATACTTTTCCATATATCGATCGCGGCCTTTCCCGGTGAGACACAGTGTATATTTAATATATTATAGTAATTTATAATAATATCTATATAACTTCTCATAAATGCAGTTAAAAAATAAAGCTATAAATAATTAATATTACATATTTTGATACCAGTTTTGAAATGTTTGAAAATATATTCTCTGAATATCTCAATCTAAATTTCTAGTTTGATATAACGCATAATATCTAATAATATGTAAAGTTTTTAATGCCATTTGTACTATCTCTATTTTAAGATAAAATCTAGAGTATTTGAAATCATATTTCAAATTTGCACTGTATAATTATACGTGTAACATGTTTTATAAGTAACAAGTATTCAAATAAAATAATAACCTACTAAGTTTGAATTATTTCCTAATTTAAATTACTAATTCCTTGAAAAGATGGGTATATAGGTACTTTAGTAACTAGTAAGATTTGGGTTGCTATGTAGTTGTCACAAATTTTTTACAATAGCTTATTTATTTGATGGAACTAAACTAGTCGTCAACTATTTTGAAATGTGTGCTAAATCGCAATGTAGAATAATTACAAAAGAATACATAAATATTTTAGCAGTCAATAGATATGACCTGGGTGGTAACATAAAAGTCTATCTAATGCGAACTGTGACAAGGTTGCGGACCACATGCTACCTTTAAAATGGGGTTCAAATAATATTAGAAAAGTTTCGCTTCAAGTCGTTCTTTTTGTGTTTGTTGAAACCATATTATGTATAAAAGTTTGTATTCATCTAATTCAGTTCACACTATCCCCCAAGACTATCCATAACAGTAATTTAATTCTTTTAAAATATAGGTAAAATATATAAAATTAATATTATTTATTTGCTTGTTTAAATGTTTACACATTTATTTATAATAATTAAGCCAAAAACAACTAAGAGATATATTATCTACGAAAATATTAAAATATTATGATTCAATGAAGTTTAAATTTTCCTTTTAAGAAAGGGTAGAAATGTTATTAAAGGGTGTTTTTTTAGGTTTGATAGAACTTTACATGACAACTACTATCAGACTGAACTGTTAGTCTGACCCTGTTTATAAAATTTATTTTCAGTATACTTTGGCAAATCATCATAAATAGATTCACTCTTGAACAACGCTACCAAATTCCTCAAATTTACTTTGAAAATCATTCGTGGGTTCGCCAAACGCATAGAAGGCTTCGTGAATTTTATGGCCCACATGATCGTCCATCTGAGCTATTTCATCGTACCATCATCGTACTGTGGATAGATTTCGTACCACATACTCTCTACAATGATTTGAAAATTCCAATGCGTCGAAGGAATGTGCATAATGAAAGGAATATTACCGCTGTACGTGAAAGTGTGGTTGCAAACCATGATACGTTGCAAACAAGGTTTGGTGACAAATTAAATTCGAGAAATGGACCTGTTAACTATCCACCCAGGTCCTGTGATATGACGCCCGCAGATTATTTTTTGTGGGGCTCTTAAACCAGCAACAATTAAAGCCTTAGCAGCCAACCTTGTTCGTGTTATTCACGACATAGGACCAGAAGTGCTCGAAAAAGTCACCCAAAATTGGATAAAAAAATACGCTATCTTGCGGACAGCCGCAATGGCCACATGCCGCAAATAAGGTTTAAATGTTTAATGTAATAGATTGTTTTTTTAAATAATATTACTTTTTAATCACAAAATATTTTCTTTAATATTTTTTTAAAGTTTAAAGTTCTATCATCCTTAAAAAAAACACCTTTTATTATATTATAAGATGTTCAAGAGGGTTTGATTGTTGAGTTGCCCATGTAAGGAAAGTGCTGGAATTGGTTAAAAATATATCACCCAATTTTGGAACTTTGTATAAGCCTATGGTTCCATTTAAAAATTGTATATAATACTCTCAACTAGTTTTACTATTATTAAAAAGAACTTACCAACTTTAAACAGGAATTTTATATTTTTACATATTCAGACGGTTTTCCTACGATTTATAGTAATTGTAATTAGATACTGTAAGTTCAATAAAACATAAATGTTTTAATATATTTTCACAAAAACAAGACATAACAATTGTTTCGCTAAACTTTAGCTTCATCAGATGTAAACACTAGACTACTTACAATAAGGGAAGAGTGGTCCTTAAATATAATTAAATCAAGAACAGGTAACTGAATTCTAAGGAAATATAAACCTATTTACAATTGGAAATCCCTAACTGTTTATGACTTAATTGAATTACATATTTGTATGTGCAAAACATTTTTTGTTAAAACAAGTTTAGCAAGGGAGAATTATTTACATCAGTTTGATCATTTAGTAAATTATTAGATTTTTTATATCTGTTAATTTCCAGACTTTCTAAAGGTAAGTTTTCTTCCTTTGGATGCTGTGTGGAGCACATGAATTTTCAACAAGTAAAGGTCGATAGTATCAATAATTATAATTAGATTACTAATAGATTTATTTCTAATAATACTGCAGATATATCCAAAAGAAAGTTACATAAGCATATTATACTTATTATAACATCTTAATTATTTTACAATATTTTTCATGTTATTCCTTACTGTTTAAAATTTAACAATTTCTTATCTTAGCAGAACTTCTGGCATGACTTTAGCTGAAAGTTAAACAGTTGAAATCTATTTGGAGCTTTTAAAAAATATATAATTAACTTTCACGAGCTCTACAGTAGTTGCCTCAAGTAAAAATGTTTCGGTAAACCCTTATCTCTATGTGGACACGTCTAAACTTCTATAAATCTGCACCAAAGTTCAAGCAAGTTATCGGAAATGCGAAACGCAATATTATTTCTACATGAGGGATAGAATATTTAAAAAATAACATAGTGGATCAGTTTATTCCACCGAAAACATTGTTTTAACATTTTTTTGAAAGTATTACCAAACGAATATTCGGTCTGTTGGGTTAGGCTAGGTATTCCATTGTTTCGTTAGAGACTTTTAGTTGTTATAGGTAGGAATAGACATTATTTATAGATTATTATACAAAAAATTATTTATAAAAGTGTAACTAATAATTATTACAGAAAATGGGGAGTTCTATGAGGACAGTAAACCGCCTCAGTATAGTAGCGCATTGGACTAGAACATATTAGTGGCTAATTAGTGATCTGTTTTATATCAATTACAGATTAACTTCAGCAAAATTTCGGTTTATAATAATTCTGCTCATGTGTGAATACAGTAGATGTATAATAATTTTTAAAATTTTAAGTGGAATATTCAGTAAATAATTTTGAACCACTACTTATTTGCAGAAAGAGCATGAATTTCTAAATGGTAAATATAAAGTATACCCTATACTTAAACCCAGCCGTTTCAGTCATTGCATACATACACATATAACACAAAAAAGATACAACATAACCGTTATGACGGGGCTACGGTCATAATCGAATCCGTAACACCGTATCCCTTTTACATCTTTGTTGTTTTTCAACTAGTCGATCGTGACTAAGTTTTAGTTTCTCTTTTATGTATATATATTGATAAATGAACGCGTGTAAACTCGTCAATATTTTTTAATAACGCAACGAGAGACACGATAATTTCAGATAAAGAATTTTGAATCGATTTTAGCCAGTTACGAAGCTAGAATAAATTCGTAGGATCACTCTGACCTACTTATATAATTCTAGAATAAATTACACCTAGTAGCAGGGAACGCTAGTTGAAAGTTGAACTTTTTATTTCGTTAGATAGTTCCTAGTGGCTGAATTTAGAATGATAGGCAGAAATAAAATAAAACAAAACTTAAACACATTTTATATTCACAAGAGTTGTTAAATTTGGCGAATGCGCCAGTAAAAAAATAGTCCCGGGACTGAAGTAGTACTTTTAATCCCGAAGGTAAAGTTTATGGTCCCATAAGTCCCATAATTTACCTAAGGGATTAAAACTACTACTGCAGTCGCAAGGTATATAGGATATTTTTCGTACTTCCGAACGTGAACCGTACACATAATATAAAAAAAGCACATAGAAACCTTTATAGAAACACATATAATTATTAAGCATAAAGCGAGGCACACGCCAATGCGGCCGCGTTCTTTCGAGGAGTCACTGCTGGACAAGTTACCATAGTAAAGTTGCGTTATGACAAGATTAATTTGGAGACATTGTCATTGCTAGAGTCAGCTTGATTATGAATGAAGAAGGTGTATCTGATATTGATAAAAGGGCAGCCGAAGTAGGTGAAGAATTGTTTAGGTTAATGTCAATTATCATTTTAATTAATTCGTTTCGATAAAACACCTATTACATTTTTTTGTTTGTAATTTTATACTTTCGGGATTTCGGTCAATATTTAATCCCGGAGGGACAAAAAGTAACACTTTAGCCCCTGTAATAATGGAGTGAAGTTATTACTTGAGTCCCGGAAGTACGAAAAGGTCATTTATTAATAAATTTGAGGAACCATCAATACTGTTCTATCCATTCATATTATTCCCAGCCATATTCATTCGTCCATATTATTCCATCGAGCAACAGAGGTAATAATTATTGTAAAGCTAGACAGCCCATCGGCATCGGCCCATCTCCATTTTCCAGTAAAAATTAATGAATCCTAGTTTCTAAATAATTTTATTTCTCATAAAATCAATACAAAGTGTACTTTCAATACAAATCAATAAAAGGTGTGTTTTGAAGATATTGTTTATTAATGTAGCTAATGTATTCACATTTTTAGATATATATGGTATGGTATATGGAAAATCAGTGATTTTTGTATTTTCTTTTTCAATGAACTAGTTCATAATCTTGCTATTATTACATCGTTATTATTATTATAAGCATTAAAATAAATAATTTGATTTAAGTTTGATAATGTTTTACAACACAAATTGTTATCTTTAGATTTTATAATTTTAAAGACATAGAGAGGACCTATAATATCAGAATGAAAGCAATTTCTAATATTAAAGATCTACAGATTGCACTATAGCGTTGTCTTATTAACGAAGTAAAAGAACTACTGATTTTATTTAGAATGTCACGCTTGTAGCATTTCCTGCTGTAGCAGTTAACTAAGGAAATAGGAAATAGCTAGTTCTGTACGGTGTTTAATAAGAGTAGAAAGTGCCTCTGGCAACTCACGTATCTGTCAGATAAGAACTCGTATTGTGCATTTTACTACTCGTGTCTACTCCGGAGTATTCTTTTATGTGGATAGTTATCGTGGTATCACGTTCTCTGTTTAATTTGTTCTTTTATACGACTCTTTTTACATACATTTTTAAAAATATCTGGAATTTACCTCAGGTAATGTATCCTGAAGCGGTATTACTTTTTCCGACACAAGCATTGGTTGGATAAATATTGATTTAACTGTCTTCTAGTTGTCTCCTGCCATGCTTATAATTTCAAGAGTAAAACAGTGTCAATTTACAGTAAATAGTTCTTCATGGTTTGAATGTTTGAATTATTTACAGTTTTTGAGAACAATAAATTTTCTTTTCAGGTCTCACAATCTACAAACTTTAGGAATAGGTAGGTATACGGTTTAGTATAGAACTGTGACCTTATAATTTCACCTATTCTATTCTAAACCTTATTCTACCTTATTCTAAAAAGTCTAGAAGCGAGGACTGTCAAAATATTTTTGTTGAAACAATTTGGTAGTTACGACATACACGAAGTTTTAGGAAAATACGTAGTTTTTAAATAATAGTGTGTTTGTTCTATGTTTTCAAAAGAATAATCTTTAATTAAACTGTCACTAGAGGTGCTAAACTGATAACAAATAACTGGTAACGGAATCGTTGTTTGTTTTGAGGCTCAACTAAGAATTTCACGGCCATCCTTGCAACAGGCTAAATAATGATAGATAATTTAAGAACTAGAAGGGATAGGTGTAGGTAACAATACTATCGATCAAGAAAGAATATTGACTGGGCTGCATTTGACTTTGAGTATAGGAGGCAGATAATTTTAAGGAAGACTGATTTTTTAAAGAGGTTTTCGTATAAAGAAGGCTTGAAAGTTCCAGTAAGATAACAGATGGAACTAAAAAGTAGAAGAAAACATGCTGTTCCATTTAAAACAACAAACTTGAAATCAACTTCCGGTATAATCGGAAGTGCTACGGGGACGTCAATATTTTATTACAAAAGAACGTGCCCAAAAATCTTGGTCTCTAATTTTTCATCAAAATAGTCTCTAAAAAATTCTAATGGTCGATCATCGAGAGACCCTGGATGTGAGTACAGCACTCTATAGGAGTATCTACTCGTATGTTAAATTTATTAGTTCTTAAAATATTAAAAACAAAGAAATTAATACTTTATCACACTGTATTTTGAAAGGAGAATAAGATGTAATAAATGAACATCTCCAAGTTTTTTCTTAAAATAACCCAAGGAAATGCTTTTACTAATTAAATTACTAAAATTACAAAACTCAATTAATAAGTTTGTGAAGAGAAAATACCAAATTAAAATTCTTGGGCAGAACTCTTTTGATTTGTTGCTGGAAGTATTTGATCAGCTCTTATTTTGATGAATATGCAGATTATAAATTAAAACATATTATTGATTGCCTTATACTAAACTAAGACGAAGCATGTTAAATTATTAGTAATGAAAGAACAATTTTGATAAGTAAAAGTATTGAACTTAATATCTGAATTACTTATTTAAAGAATACGGCATATGAACAAAATTATCATTTGTAACCAATGAATGTACTTAGTTGTAAATTGGAAATTTATTAATATTATTATACAATTATTATTATTATTATTTGAATTTAAATAAAACATTACATTGCACCTAGAATATAAATGTTTTCTTTTGTTTTTTAATAATTTACAGGTATCTAATTAAAAAAAATATATAATTTCTTTCTTCAGCGACGTTACAGATGTTTGTTTGCTCTTAAAATAGTTATAAAATTATATTGTGCTACACGTTTTAAGCGCTTCTATCCTCTTAGAAAGTAACTCTTAGCTAACTAGAATTTCAGTTACTTAGCAGTAAATTTACCTCCATTTCCTAAAAGGAAATCCTATTTAATGGGTATAATATACTTTATATATTCCTCTTTAAATTTCACTTTTAGTCTTCCTCTCCTATTCTATCCTTTCGCCTCTGTTGTTTTAAGTTAAGAGGGTTCAGTACATGCATCAAAATATCTTTAACTAAACATACAGATAAAAGTTTTGTGTGAAAAAGGACTGTTAAAGAAGCCGATATAAGGTATAATATTAGATAAAAGAAATTCTTATTTAATGGGTATAATATACTTTATTATATTGTTCTTTAAATTTCACTTTTAGTCTTCCTATGCTACTCTATCCTATCACCTCTGTTATTTTAAGTAAAGAGGGTTTAGTACATACATCAAAATATGTTTAACTAAGCTTACAGACAAAAGTTTATACCATGTGAAAAGAGACTGTTAAATTCATCATTAAAGAAACTGATATAAGGTATAAGATATCAAAATTGATTAATAAAATTTTACTTATTTGCAGTTATATACATCAACTGGATGTTAAGCAATAGAAAATAATTTAACGTTTTTATCTTTTTATAGTTTCTGCGTGCCACTGTAATAAAATTCTGTAGTTCTATAGTCACAAGGCTTATAATTTGATGATAAATTATAAGCCTTGTGTAAACTAAGCACAAACTACAAATAACTATAACTAAGCAAAGAATACTGGTCATTATAAATTCGTTTTCACTACTGGGATCTCGCAAACGGTAAGATATTTAAAGTAGCTACAATGGAGGTAAAGTTGCGTAATCAGGGGATTAATATTTAATCTTAAAAAGTCATGAAGCTTAAGATTCGTTATCGAAATATTGGCAGAAAATTGAAATTTTGAAAATTATCCTTCCATTGCATGGTATTCTCTCAAGGCAACTTTATTACTTATACCGAATGGTGTAATAATTTTAATATAATATTTCGTCTCCAGATATATAGGGTAGTTATAGTATTCAGGGTGTCCCAGTTTTATGCTGAAAAATTTGCGAACATGTAGAACCAGTAAAAATAATGGAATTTTGCTTTATAAACTTATTTCCAAATATGTACCGTATTCTGAGATACAGGGTGTTGGCTAAACACCCTGTACTATTGTACAGTTGGTAAAAAATATTTTTTTATTAATATCTCTGGCAGTAATAAAACTTAGTTGCTTTAAAATTTTATTTGGTATATGCTACTGTGAATTTCTACGTCCACAAAAAAAATCTGCACGATGGGAATAGCCAGTGGCGTGCAACCTGCACTCTTGGGACCTTTTCCTAAAAAATATATATTTTACGGGACCGACTAACGTTCAAAATAATACGATATTTCGGTGTCCCACCTATTTCTCTACAAAAAAAATATAAGTACTTACATTTTTTCATAAAATACCGTTACGGAGTAAATCAATATTTTATGAAACCATGGCGTTTCCTAACAAAATAATACCTTAAAATAAAATTATACACGTAGATATAATTTTATTTTAAGGTATTATTGTGTTAGGAAAGACTTGACGTGATTTCATAAAATATCGATTTACTCCTTATCGTATCGTTTTGCAGAGAAATGGGTGGGATATCGAAATTTCGTATTAATTTAAACATTAGTCAGTAGCGTAACATATATTTTTAAGAAAAGGTTCCTAAGAGCGCTGGTTGCATGCTGCTATTCATATCGAGCTGAATTTTTTTGTGGAAGTAAAGATTCATAGTAGCATCTACCCAATAAAATTTGAAAACAATTGGTTTATTCTGGCAGATATATAAATATAAAAACAAACTTTTTTCCAACTTCAACATCCTGTATCTCAGAATGGGTACAGATTTGTCTATACTTAGTACAAATAAGTCTATATAACGAAGTCATTATTTTTACTAGCTCTACAAGTTAATGATTTTTTCAGCATAAAACTGGGACACCCTATATTTTAAATAAAGTTGTTCGTTATTGAAAATGGAAAAGGTGATGTTAATATTATGAATAAATAGACGCTTAAGCTTTGCACTGACACTTTCAATATTGCTAATATATGAGCAGGGTGTCATAAACTTCATTTTTTATAGTTTCATTATCAGGTACGTTTTTTACTACTATTGAGTCTTTTTCCCAATTTATTTCACCGACACTTTCACCAGGTTTTTTTTATATTAATTTTAACGCTGAAGAAAAAATTTCAGCATGCCTGTAAAGAGAACTGAGAGACGTTTAAAATGATATGCTACTTGACCCCTGTGACATTTAAGATTCTTGAAGGGGTTGCCACCCCTTTTAGGGGGATGGCCCCACGTCCATGAATTTACGATCAAAAGATGTCCCTCTTGAAAGCAAGATCGACTTGTTTCGTGGTTTTCCGGAAAAAACATGTTCCATTTAAAATATTTCAGGTGGACTGTTTTAATTGGGTCACCATGTATAATATTCTATTCTTCTTAGAAATCAGCATATGTCAAACAAATGTTATATTTATATTTTAACAATACATAGATATAGCTGCATTACATTTCATAGCGTTGAAATATAAAGAGTCTAAGGCCTATACATAAAAAACGGCATAATTTTAATATCAGTCAACGTCTGATAAATATCTACGTGATTTGTGTGAAACATTTAGTTCTGTCGATTCCAGAGAACAGATTTTGATCAAGCCTCTCGAATTTGAGATCCAGTAACCATTATTGTCACCAGACTCTGAAGTTACAACAAAGGCGGTGTATAATATTAGTATCTAAAATTTACATTATTAACTAATAAGGTTGGGAAGTTCATAATTATTTTTATATAGTTATATAAATATAATATTATATATTATACATTTACAGATGTATTTTAAATGTATTGAAGTAGCAACTGAATGTATTACGTGTACAGTCCGAATAAATACATATAATCTTAATATTTTTCTTTAATCTTTATATCTTATATATCTCCTTATCTCTTTAATCTTTTACTTATCTTAAATAGGAATAATCTATTAATTTAAATTAAATTTGTATACCAGTGTTACTTCACTTTCACATCACTTTCAGAAAATATATTTATGTTCAGTATAAAATATGTGTCCATAAAAAATGTCAAAAGAACTATATATTAAACAAATTATGTAAAACCAAATGGTTGTAATTATAAAAACAAATCTCTTTCAATTATAATTCAACTATAAAAACAAATCTCGGAGTAAGCACAATTATTTAAAACACGCCACAGAATAGAACCTCCCTTCTGTAAGCTTCAGGTTTGTGTAGAGGAAGAGTACACTTGCTAACCCTCCAAGTGTAATGTAAGTGTCACAAGCCACCACCTAGCACCTAACAGACTGAGCTATCGCTGCGATTAAAAATTTAGATCTATACTTTACGTAATCTCTCTGAATTTCTTGTTGTGTCCATGATACAACTACACAGATATGCCAATCCGCATAATGATGTCAGTTACGAGGAAAAACAATTGATAAACACGAAAATAATTATATCACTGCCCTTAAGAATTTTCGCATCGCATTGCCATTTTTCCCTCACGAATGACGTCATGCGCAAACAAACGAAAGTTATGAGCATATCTGTGTAGTTATATCATGGTTGTATCCATCCATTGTGCCCAACCGCCTAACGATTTTGTACATGAAAGAAGTGAATAAATGATGTGAGGCAATAGTAAATTTTAAAATAAATTATCCCACTTACATTTTCATACAAAAAACATTCAAAACAAAATAGTATTCACTATATATCTACTCAAAATACAGTTTTAGTTAAGTCACGTTTGATATTTATGTATCAAACGTGGCTCACTCTTCCTCGGAAGCACGTTTCCAATAGAAAATTAATAATAAAGTACTGATGGGTGCATGTGATGACTCTTGAATAATATAGGTCAATACTGACGAATATGAGTCGAGGATCGACTTGAAATATTGAGTTGAATTAATTTATGTAAAATTATATTTTATTATAATTTTTATTTAAACATAATTCTAAATATTACTTGTACAGGGTGATTGATTAAGGCCGGCCACCGGCTGTATATGGGAAACTATTGGTCCTACAGGTTTGGGAAAAAAATTCTCATAATAAAAGTGGCCATGAAAATTTCATTAAAAATATTTTAATCTTCCGTAAATCTCCGCAAGAGGGCGCAACTGATCAGGAAATTTTTAAAATTGACTTTAAATGAAAAAATGCCTTATTAACCTGGATATATTTTTTATCAGTTTTAATCGTTAGTCCATTTCCTAAAACTTGTTTAGTGATATTTTTCATTTCCTCGATAAATAAAGGGGTGGGAGCAGTTTTTGTTGTTAATTTTAAAAAATGCTGTATTTTCGGATCGCTTTAACGGATTTTCTTGCAATTGGGTTTTTTTAAAAGAGAATACCTTACAGATTTAATAAATGTTTTAGTGATTGCAAAAAGTTGGTTAATAAAGGTACAAAATGGCGATATGTTGAAACCTAACCTATTTTTTAATTTTTCTTGGAAATTTTGCATGGAACAATATACTTTTTTCCACGTCATTATGACCAACATTTAGTTAAAATAACAATGGTCAAAACCGCATCTCGATATCTCAAACCGTTTAGGAAATATTTAGATTTTCGTATTGCACCCAAAGAAGGAGAATACATTTTCATTTACCCCCGTATCATTTCGAAACAAAACGAATATTTATTTGCTGTTTTAGTAATTTGATATTATTTATAAGCCAAAAACCGGCTTCCCTTAACACTTTATCCAGGCTTAGGACTGGTCCAAATAGTACGTGAAATAATAATTGGAACGTGTTTAAAGGCCAATGGACCAAACAGCAATAACACAAAACTAAACGAAAAGCAATAAGATATAACAATAACTACAATAAATTTGCCAGGTCTGGCAAAATGAGGACAAAAAAGCAAAAATTAAAGATGTTCAAAATGTTTACCATCATTGGCGATGCACAAATTAAGTCTTTCTCTCGTAGATTGTACCGTTGCTTCAATTTCGGCACCTGATAAATTTCTTATAGCCACACGAATTCTTTGTTTCACATCTTCTGGTGTTGTGACATTATTGAATAATTTTAGATTAATTTTATGAACAATTTTAATACGTAAACTTTCTGACAAAGAGAAAATAAACTGTAATAGACCTGTCATTAATTTAAGCATTTGTTTCTTATTTTGAATTTCATGACTAATATTGATCATCGTTATAGGGGAACTTTTGAGGATGAAAATATTTATGAGGCACCTAATTAAATTCGAATTAAATAATAAAGTCAATTTTAATTATTTAGTTGATAAAAAATCATACTTTTCGCCTAAACAGCAATTTAGTTATTGCTTGCATGTGCTAAAGGTTGAGAGTTCGATATCCGTCGGGACAATACTTTTTTTAATTTTAATTTTAATTTTAATTAATTATAATAATTCTTCCTAAGCCTGGGTAAAGTGTGAAGGGTTTATGTAAAATATCAAATTACTAAAACAGCAAATAAATATACGTTTTGTTTCGAAATGATACGGGGGTAAATGAAAATGTATTCTCCTTCTTTGGGTACAATACAAAAATCTAAATATTTCCTAAACGGTTTGAGATATCGAGAAGCGGTTTTGACCAGTGTTATTTTAACTAAATGTTGGTCATAATGACGTGGAAAAAAGTATATCGTTCCATTTAAAATTTCTAAGAAAAATTAAAAAATAGGTTAGGTTTCAACATATCGCCATTTTGTACCTTTATTAACCAACTTTTTGCAATCACTAAAACATTTATTAAATCTGTAAGGTATTCTCTTTTAAAAAAACCCAATTGCAAGAAAATCCGTTAAAGCGATCCGAAAATACAGCATTTTTTCAAATTAACAACAAAAACTGCTCCCACCCCTTTATTTATCGAGGAAATGAAAAATATCACTAAACAAGTTTTAGGAAATGGACTAACTATTAAAACTGATAAAAAATATATCCAGGTTAATTAGGCATTTTTTCATTTAAAGTCAATTTTAAAAATTTCATGATCAGTTGCGCCCTCTTGCGGAGATTTACGGAAGATAAAAATATTTTTAATGAAATTTTCATGGCCACTTTTATTATTAGAATTTTTTTCCCGAACCTGTAGGACCAATAGTTTCCCATATACAGCCGGTGGCCGGCCTTAATCAATCACCCTGTACATAATTTGTGTCAATGTGAAAAATCACTGGTGAAGTTCAATTAATTTGTCCTACATTTATCTATATATAAGTAATCCTAATATATCATATATCTAATATATGCATACATATACATATATTGTATATTGAATGCATGTTGAAAGTAGTGTTACTAGTTGAGACTAGTCTGTATGTCAAACTACATATTTATTTATTTACTTGGGATCTGTTACCCTTCCTATATTAACAGTAATATCTTAATTCAAAACAATATTTCTTTTTATTCAAATTGAAACAAACGCATGTGGATGGACCCTTGAGTAGAAAAGGCTGTTGTTTATTCAGTAAAAGAATCTGCTAGTCTTACCATTGACAGCTATTTTAAAGCACTCGCATTGTGTACTTTTCAGATGTGTTTACTTCGTAAATATTGAACGTTTTACCGGTATAGCAGGTAATGCTTCCACTAATGTTTTCTACTTAACTATGTCCTAAGAAAAAGTGTAATTTACACTACCTTTTAGTTCGTAATTCTCAATTTTGGCGAATGCGCCAGTGTGCATTATTATACCCACTATTCCCAGGTTTTGAAATATTGCGTGATTTTAATATACACACACTGAAATAATTATCTTTTTAATCGTAAATAGAAACCAAATTTTGCTTAGGTTATATAACTCCATTTTATTATTAACACGTTCGCGGACATGGACAAAAAACGTGGACTTTCAAAAACGCATGAACTTTTTTAAGAGACTACTCAAGCTAGCTATGCTTTAAAAATAGCCATAGCTTTTATACATTCTAAAAATTAGGTATGAAATAAAAAAATGCCGAGCGGCAAATGCCGACTTGTCCCAGACCGAAAAAATAATCTATAGCTGGGACAGTGACGGCAAATGCCGCCAACTAATAAATTGTATAAATAGACGCTGATTTATTTAGCAAAACAGTACTAAGTATAATACATAAAAATAACTAATTTTTCAGCTTATGGTACTCTTCAAAGCATGGTACTATGCATAGGGGAGGTTTGTTAGGGCAGGTTTTGCATAAGAATTTGGTCTCCTTACGTTTTTTCTGCAAAGAGCAATATTTGCATCTCATGTGATGACTTTTTTGTGGATCCTTCTTAATATTAGGAATTGTATCTGGAAAATGTATAATATTTTGATGCTGAGCCTCATTTCTTGGTTCCTGTTTAGGTGGTGGGTCGGTGCGCCTTCTTTTCGCGCCACGTAACGGGCCAGATAATACTAAGGTTCTAACCATCTTTGATGATGTTAGATATCCCTAGGTATTATTTTACTATATCTTCCCGAAATTGGAGAAAAGTTAGTTTCCTATGAAACTTTCTTTGAATATAATAAGCATTCCAAAGTGTTATGTCCAACAAATGAAACATAACTTTTTTATACCATCTAATACTTTTTCGTGGAGAAGAATAGTAGCTAATCATCTGATCATTACGATCAATACCTGACATATTATTGTTGTATTGAGCAATTTCAATGGGTTTGACTTTGCTATTTCCGTACCTGTTTTGAACAGTTATTAGTTGAGGGTGGTATTTAGTGGTAAGACATAGGACTTCACGTCTGTTTTTCCACTTAGAAATATAGATATTCTTACTCCTTTTCCAAATATGCTGCCCCTTTTTTAGTTTTGCCGTAGTGATCACAATAGGATTTCTTTTACGATTTCGTCGTAAAGTTCCGATTGTATGTGTTTTTCTTTTTAGAAGTTTCCTGGAAAGGCCAATACTATTGTAGAAGTTATTCATAAAAATATGGTGTCCTCGATCAAGAAATGGTTCCATTAGCGAAAGCACTAAGGTTTCAATTTTAGATAGTCCTTCAGCTTCTTCAGATTTTCCAGAACATATTTGTAAATTCAAAACATATCCATCAGTTGTACAGACAGAATAAAATTTTACGCCATATCTTGCTCTTTTTCCTTTGATGTACTGTCTGAAGCTCAGTCTTCCTCGAAAGAGCATGAGGGACTCGTCTAAGGATAAGTTCTCTGCAGGAAAGTATGTTTTTCTAAAATTGAACAGTAATTTATCCATGAGAGGCCTAACTCGGTGAAGTTTATCCAGTTTATCGTCGGGATGGTAATAGCCATAAGAACAACTAAAACACCTCAGTAGTTCTTCAAATCGTCTGCCCGAAAGTGTGTAATGAAAAGCAGGGTGTAGTAAAGAGGATCCATAGAAAACATTTTTCGAATTGATGGAATTTTTTTTTGACCCTGCAATATGCATATAGCAAGGAACTGTTTAAGAGAAATTGTTAATAATTTATTACTGTAAACCGATCATTGATTGACCGTTCAACTATTGAATGCCAATTTTTGAGCATTCTATATGTGGAATAACTCACATAAATACGGGCGGCAATAATTTGTGTTGACGATTTCTATATTTGAAAATTTATTATTTACTATTTTCAATTTGATATAACATGTTTCTATTGATTATTATAATAATATTTTTACAATTGAACGAATTTGTGGCATTTATTTGTACGATAATTTGCAAATTTCTCCTTAACATTTTTTGCCTACGTTTTTATTATAATAAGTAGGTATAGGTATTTGCAACCATTTACACAAAGAAAAAATATTTGTACAAAATGGTATATTAATATTTATTTCGAGAAAATAATTTATTTTTTAAATTATTCCTTTTTTAAGATAGTAATACTATTAATCCATTGTAAATATTTTATTTCCTCTGTATTACCTCTATGTATTATTATTTAAATCAAGTATAATAATTATTAAAATACCTTAGAACAATATTTAATATAGAAATATTTATTTTAAACTTGCATTGACTGATTCAGTCTGAGTAATTTCTGAATGCTCTTATTCTTACAATGAGAATAATTCGTTATTGCATTGAATTAAAATGAGTGCTTTTCAAATTGAGAAGTTTGAAGAATAAATTGTTATAACGCAGGACAGGATTGTTGCAGGACCTAAAACCAATTTCTGCCGAAGCCCTCATGTGCCAATGTCGATTACTCAAATATCGATATTACAAATACCGTAAAACGGGGCTACTTAGTCACCAGGGGGCTACTTGGACACCTTGTGCGCTGCAGCCATTTTTATTTTATTTTTTATACTAATTCTTTTTTTAAGTGGGCAGTACCTAGGTTTTCTTTTGTTCCAGGTTATTAAGAGTTAAAAAATGGTAAGGACGTACAAAAGGATCCCAGGGTCCCGAAGCTATAGGGACTTCCGGGAAGAAGACATGGAAGGAGCGGTTAATGCTGTTAGAGGAGGGATGTCAAAAAAACTGGCAGCCGTAACTTATTGTGTTCCTCGAACAACACTAGGACGAAGGTTGCTTGGAAGACATACCAGAGAAGTTGGCCACCCTACGGTTCTTAGTCGCGAGGAAGGGGCTTTAATTGCAGAAACCCTCGGAACGGTTGCACAATGGGGTTTCCCACTGACCAAGCTAGATATTCGGGATGTTGTTAAAAAATTTTCTCGATAAACAGGGCAGAGTGGTCCATGCATTCAAAAACAACAGTCCAGGATATGATTTTGTCGAAAGTTTCATCAAAAGACAAAAACTGAGCACAAGAATTGCTTCCAACATAAAACGGTCACGAGCATCGGTCAACCGCGAGGACATTGTGAGTTTCTTTAACAACATAGACACGGCTGTAAGTGACATAAAAGCCAAAAATTTGTACAATTACGACGAAACCAATGTGACAGATGATCCGGGGGCCCGAAAAGTTGTGGTGCCTCGCAACACCAAGCGGGTGGAACGAGTGCAAGAGCATTCTCGTGCTTCGATAAGCATAATGGTATGTGGGAATGCAAATGGCGATTTGTTGCCACCCATGGTGGTATATAAAGCATTAAATCTTTATGACAACTGGACAGAGGGTGGTCCACCTGGAAGCAAATATGCCAACAGTCCAAGCGGATGGTTTGATATGAACCTCTTTGAGACCTGGTTTTTCTCAGTACTGTTGCCCCACATTGAAGCGACCCGAGAGGGTGAAGAAAAAGTGGTGGTAGTTGGCGACAATCTTGCAAGCCATTTTTCCCCGAAAGTCATTAGAGCTTGTAAAGAAAAAATCATATCTACATGACACCATTTCCCGCTAATGCGACTCACTTAATGCAGCCCCTGGACGTTGCGGTGTTTGCCCCAATGAAACGAAAATGGAGGGAAATTTTGAACCAGTGGCGAAAGGAGAGTCGCTACTTGGGCTGTCTGCCAAAAGAACAATTTCCGCAGCTGTTATCAAGGCTCTGGAACGCGGTGAGTGATTCGGTAGGGAAGAATCTACAGTCAGGTTTTCGGGCAACTGGCTTGCACCCAGCAAATGCAGATTAAGTTCTTAAACGCATTCCCGGTGGATTAGAAGCAAATCTTGATGACGCCGGAAGATTGCTTGATGCAAGTTTAATTGAACTGCTCCAAGAACATCGAGGGTCACAAGAGAAATCAAAACGTAAAAGGGGCAAGAAGATCGCACCTGGAACCGACGCTTCAACCCTAGAGGACGCGGAACTTGTGGACGCCCCAGTAGCATCAACCTCCACTTCTAATGGATCGGGTAAAAGAGACAAGAAGATGGAAACGGATGCCAGATCTGAAAAGACCGCACCTGAAACTCAAGCTTCCACTGTGCAGGACGATGGAAACGGGGACGTCTCACCCATAATTCTTCGAAAAAGCAAGAGGCAGAGGAAGGATGTGACGTCTCAGTGTGGAATCTGCTACATAAACTGAAAAGACTACAGAGGAAAAGTGGACTGGCTACAGTGTGTTAAGTGTCGAAAATGGATATGTGGTCCATGCAACCAAGACAGCAAAGATCCATTCTTTACCTGTGACAGGTGTGACGATTCCGAAGAAGAACCTGTGGATGACAGCGACAATGATAAGGACTTTGTACTGGACTAGATGAAGCACATATTGTGTTACCAAAAGTGCCTCTTATACGCAACATGAGTTCCTAAATGTTTAAGTTCACGTTTTCTTGGGAAATATAGTTTTATTTTTATATTTTTATATTTAACAGTATTTGTTCGTGTTTGATATGTTTGTTTACCAAAGAATATATCTTTTCATAAGAAAACTGTTTTTAAAACCAAAAATACCTTGCTAAATTTAAAAAATATAATAATTTTGCAATTTGATGGGGTAACATGGTCATTTCGCTCGTTTAAATGCATTTAAAACGCATTTTTCCCAGTGTGTCCAAGTAGCCCCAACCGTAGGGCTATTGGACACACAACAAATTATTTTTTTTTTCAGTCAAGTTTAGTTTTTTGTAAACTGTGAAGCCACCCACGGCTTCCGAAAGATTATGTTGGTACAATGCATATTTTTTAACAGGAGATTAGGTTAATATTAGAGGTAACATTTACAAAAATATGTCCAAAAGGTGTCCAAGTAGCCCCGTTTTACGGTACATGACAGATTAATGTTTTATTAGTTAAATGTACTAACTACGTATATTAAACTTAAAAAAGTAAAACAAAGTGAAAAGTAATGAGTGCATTAAAGTAATGAGCATTAGTTACATAGTGTAAATATAATATTTATCTTAATACTTAATTAGAGAAAATCTTGTATTAGTCATCTAATCCTGTTTAGATTTCAATTTAACATCTTCTTTTTTTCAATTAAGAAACATACATTATTCCATTAAAGCAAGTAATTTATTTAATTTGATATTAGAAAATTAATTTGCATAATTCATTGTAGTCTCTTTTGGGATTCCACCACCTGTAAAATAATAAAAAATAGGAAATCAGAAATATTCAAATTAAGTATTCAAGTGTATATTATCAAGGCATTTATTTTGTATACTTCTGGTTTTCCGTTTTTTATTATTTTACAGGTGGTATAGTTCCAAAAGAAAATAAAATGAATTGTGCAGGTCCACCAAAAATAAGTTAGGTACCTATAGACATATGTTCCTTTTTCTCATCAACTAATAATATTTTATACGCTCAATATTTGTAATGCAGAAATAAATATATCAAGCAGTAAATGAATGTAAACTAATTACATAAATATTATAGTGAATTTTGAGTTTCAATTTTATTTTATAGAATGATATGTCAAGGCTTTTCTTCCAGAAACATCTATTTTCAACGTCATTCAGGATGCAAATTATCACCACTTTACTACCGGCCCTCACATCGATCCGTCTTCCATCAACACCACCACCTCTTAGGCTTCCTTTATAAGATAAGAAAAGTTTCAACAAATGGTTTAAGTAGGGAAATGCTGTTTTTATGCTTTTATATCTTGTACATCTGTTTTAGAAAATCTATTATACTATTATAAAGTTGTATCATATTCCCTCACGATATTTTAAAAGAAAATGTAAATAAATTTTATATATTTTTTAATATATTTTCGCTATATTCAGATATACAGTGTATACAGATTTGATCCAGAACATCAGTGTAGAATTTTACAGGGTGGGGAGTAGGCGATAGACACACTTATGGAACATATGCTATGCCTCTTTTCTACGCGTTTTTCCAATTTAAACGCCTTTTCTAAAACCTCTGCAAAATTTGCGTCGATCGCCGTTCGGCGAGAAAGATGCGGCTAGCACCGGCGTTTGTTCCCGCGCCTAATATGGCCCGGCGCGCCTGCCGAAATCCGGAGTTTTCACGGGACCCCTTCGACCCCTTTTCTAATTTTTTCGGGTTCAAGAACCGCTTTACACGAAACTTCCGTCCTTTCTTTAATCCTTTGAGATTTTTTTTCGAGACCCTACGACGAGTCCTTCTATGTCTATTTCGTCTTCGAAAATCTCGAGTCGCATCCATCTCAACTTCTTTCTCATTGTATCTGGTGATGTGAGATTGCACTAACGACGAGCACCTCCTCCGAAAACTGTCAAATTAATAAAACTTCAGATAGGTTATTATTTTCCTATAAGAAATATTGCTAACGGAATCGATAGTACTGGCTGCCAAACACTTCTGATTACCAAAATACTGAGACGAAATGCTTTTCTAATTAGAATATCGGCAAAAATTAATTTTTCAGGTTAACATAGTTATCTCAGCGTCAAATAATAGCGAGTGACGCGGTGCCAATAAGTTGCAGGATTTCAAACATCGAAGCGCAGAATTTCGCAAGTTCGAATCAGGCTGGATGCAACTTTTTTTTACTTTTATTTTACTTTTTAATTATTTATTAGTGTTAGTGTTTAGTTATTCTGTTTCATTCTCCGTAGTCCGTAGTTTTTATTCTTTCTAATAAAGTTTGGAATTAATTCGTTCATTTGGGTAGTCTGTAAAATTCATCATTTTAGTTTACGAAAGTAAATATCTTCTACAATATTAATTTGCAGCAACAATTATGACAGCAATATATTTTTTACCGTCGCCGTTCGCCTCCGAACCATAACGGAGGGCCCCATTGATAATATTGATAAAAATGTTAACTAAAAAATGAATTCTACTTTCAGGACTTAAAAAATATGATTTTTTACTATCAAGAATAGAGTACCTTTACAACTGATCAAAATATTATTAAGAAAAATCGTTTAGCATAATTACATCATCATTCCAAATACAAAATTTCAGCTTTCTGTCTAAATTTATTATTTCATATACAAGAGATTATCGCAAATTTCTTTAGTATGTGTTTTCTTAAAAATAATATTATTCTAGATCATTTTGTCACACGATTGCTGACCTCAGCCCGTAGGTCTGGACCCCTGGTAGGGCTAGAAATTGGAACGAAAATCGCGATTTTCTCCCATTCCTAGTCAGTATGAAACCATTGACTTAGGATAGTAGGGAGGAGCTAACTCATATTAAAAGATAGGATCGGTACCGCCATACGACACTCTTGTCGAAACTGACAAGCGGATGTGGCGCATACGTCAATTTGTTAAGTGGGTTTTTTAGTAAATTTGTATGTCTTGAAAATTTATATACCTACAACATTAAAAGATAATGGTTTCATGCGCCCATTTTAGCTGTAATAGCAGATACTGCTATTACAGAACAATATGCAGAGCTGTATTTGGCATTTGATTGCTTAAATAGTATCTAAAAGTACAGTTCGTTCAAACATTCGATAACAACATTTTGCTGATGTCGAAGTTTACTGGATATTATCGGCAATTATCAAGCCCATATCATTTTCAATAAATTATCAAGATAACTTGCGGTCACACTAGCTTAGGTCAAATTAAATGGCATAGCGATGGAGCATATGCACAGGGCCGTGAATATGTAAGGTGGACAGATAAGAAGGGCGAGAGCGGGCAAAATCAGTGAAGGGAGGGTCATATAGACTGAAGAATTACCTAGAATTCATTAGCTAGGAATATCAAATCCTCGTTTAAAATTTTCTAAATATATCATAGCATATATATTGCAGGATACGTTGTCCAATTTTAAAGCTAATTTAGTAAAAATGTACTAATTTAGTAAAAAAAATAATAAATCTGAAAGCATTAGGCATTGCAGCAATAAAATTTTGTTATTTAAAGAATAATAAACATTTTTTGCATCTGTATGATTATTTTATTTCCAACTGTGTTTTATTTTATTGCGTTATTTTGATTCTCCATTTGTGCCTTATAATTTTAAATAATCAGGGCCTGGCGAGGCCCTGATTATTCTTACGACATTTGGCCACGCCCAGTGAACCCGTTTTTTGTATGCGGAAAGGATCCTTACAGCGTCTCCTTACAGTACTACCTAAATTGTATTAAACCATTGCGTTAGTATAGTATTAAACATATACTTAACTAAAAAATATTTCTATTTTCTTTATCAAAACACAACAAGTGAAATTAAATTTATTTTGAGTTTGTCAAATGCGTTAGTTATTTTTCAAATGTTTAAGTTCATGTTTTAACATTTCTATATATCTACGGGTATGTGGGTTAAATATTTTTTGAGAAAAAGTATTTTTTGAAAACAACTGCCTGCTTCTAACACATTTTGTGAAATGCCCCATAACAAGTAAACGGTAATACTTAATCTGATCATATAATACTTGGTGCCGTGTTGCTTATATCAGTTTGTCATTCTATACGTTACTGATATACATATAGGATGATCTCAGTAGGTACATGAATTTACACTTTTCTCATTTCTATAAATGGTATGTATATTTCTCTGTATGAATATATACAGGGCTCATATCTATGGAAACGGTCGATTGTTTCCTAAAGTATAATAGCTAGCAAAAAATGTTAAACACAAAAATTTTAAGGTTTTTTAAAATCTATTATCTAATAAAAATTAAGTATTCATGATCAGTCAATAAAGTCAAGGAAAAACAAACTTGCTCTTGTTTAATGGAATATCCTGAATATTTTTTCATTCATTATTACAGATAGAACCATCAACTCCTATATCAGTGTATTCGTAAAGGAAGGATTTAACTAAATATGAAAAAATATACAGGGTGCTCCAATAAAAAGGGCAACTTTGTTTTTCATGACTTTTTGACTGATCCTGCTACCTAATTTTGCTCTATTATAATAGATCTTAAAGAACCTTCAAACTTTTGTGTTTTAACATTTTTTGCTAGCTATCTTACTTTAGGATATAATCGACCGTTTCCATACGTATCAGCGACCCTGTATATGCGTGAAGGTGAGCATAATGGTATTTAAATTATAGTGGCAGCTTTAATATGAAGATATAGTTATACTGAATACCTACAAGTAATGTAAAAGGTATTGTCAGAAGCCACCTACCACTAGCCCAGATAAGAGAGTTTTATTTGGCAGTACTTGATGGATCACTTTGTATAATAGGAATGTATAGAGTAAATGGTATAAGCTACACTCTACTAAAATATTATGTAACTAAATAAATGTTTGGATGTATCGAAAACTTCTTTAAGGAAATCAGTTTAATTAATTAATTTTATTTAAGAATTAATTATTATTTATAAATAAATATTTTATTTTATTTTATAAATATCAAAATTAATTTATTAAAATATTTAAATTATTTTAATTAAACCATTTTTTTAATTGATTTGGAAAGTTGTAAAATCTTTTTGCCGGTGACACAGTTTTATATGTTTCTGATTTGTGTTGATACTGCTATTCAAGAATTGAATCAAGTCTTATTAAAAATTGAGAACTGGATGGACAATAACAACCTGCTTGTAAATCCAAATAAATCTAAATATATGATAATTGGTAATAGTTTAAAAGTGCATCTTAAAAAATTAAATTTGAAGGAATAAATTTGGAAAAAATAAAAAGTACACTGTATTTAGGCCTAGTTATTGACCAACGATTAACATTTTCAAAGCATGTTCTTCGCTATATATGCAAGAAGATTTCAATCAAGTAAAGAACTTGTCTTTATATACTAAAGAGGTTATATTTAAGTAGATTATTAAACCACATTTTGATTATTATTCTTTAGTTTTGTATATTATGTGTAAAGAGACCGATTTATGTAACCTTCAGTTGCTGCAAAATCGTTTATGGGTAATTCATATTAAGATGTAATGATTATTATGCAAACATTGTTTTAATGTAGTTAACTCTAAATTGGCTTACAGTTAGGGACTACCTATGCGAAATTTAGAACATTGACATTTTTTTATTAATTATTAAATAATTTATTGCCAACGCATTCTTCTGAAAATATCAAATTCAGAAGCGACATTCGTAACATCACGAGTAACATCATAACCATAATACGAGGCAAAGAAATATGTACAGATACGTCCTATATACTTTATTGATGAAGACAAAAAAGAATATGTATGATAAAGGGATGACACAATACAATAACTTACCAGAGTTTGTTAGAGGATCATCTAATAGAGGGCTGTCCAACTTCAGGTGGCCCAAGAGCCGCTGCAAATAAAATTGCTGTTGTGAGTGCCACTTCAGATAATACTTCGCATGCAACTTTAACAGTGTTAAAAAAACTTGTTTGTATAATTATTTTTATTTATTCAAAAAATGACAAATATACAAAAAAAATCACTCTTTTAACTATTAACTCTGCCCGCCCCGCTTGATTCAATCAATATGCACGTGAATGGACACTCGAATGTTCCGCAGTAACTTCGTTCTAGCGTCCTTTTATCCATCGCCAGTGGCGTCACATAGCCTATGTATGTCATGTTATCTTATTTCATCGTGGGTGAAGAAATGACTCGCTCGTGTTATTTTCGCTTTTTAGGCATATTTCTTTTTAGGTCGCAAAGAATGTCGTAGCGAGCCTCATGCAGCCCACGGGCCACATGTTTCACAGTCCTGATCTAATGTAATCATATTTACTAAAAGATTAAGAAAATATTTGTTAACACGAACTAGTTATATGTTATATACTGTATTACTCTTGTATTTTCCTTTTCAATTTTATTATTTAAAGTATTATGTTATACTTTATATAACTTTTAAATGTGTTTTGTGTATCTTTTAAATGTATTTTGTGTTGTATTGAGTTTTGTTAGTTATTGCTAAAATAAAGGAATACTTACTAACTTATTCACTTACATAATTTTTAAACGACATTTTTTCTTAAGAATCATACTAACATTAGAACTTTATAACCCTAAATCAGTGTTCAGCAAATTACCTCTAAATCATCTAAAAGCAGAAGGTGTCGGATATTCCGCTTAAACAATGTTTGGTTGAAGAATGTATTTTTTAATCGACCCTGTACAATTCAAAATAAGTTAAATGCCTTATTTTACCATATCGTGTGGTAAATCTTAATCTGAAGTTCTTTGGTTTGGATAGGGTCTTTCATCCCGTCATCGTCTGACTACCCTATACATATACATATTCAAGCTATAGAATCTGAGTCTGAAACCAAGTAATATTCTCCTCAACACTTTAATGTAAACAGAATATTCCGGTTATTGCAATTTTTATTGACACTTTCCAGTAATCTCCAGATCCCGGTTAGATTACGTGCCTTTTATTTTTTATTTTTTGCCTGCTTTGCGATCAGTATAATATCGCGAAGGCACAGACACGGATATAAGAACATGAGGAAATAACAATTTATTATGCTGTATGCAAAATACATTGTCCTCTTATAATTCTATTGTGCTGTTAAATATTATGATGTGTTATCTACATTTAGAGAAGGATTTAATTGAGATAAATTAAATGTCTTACCATCCATTAAATTATACATTATATTTGGCCAATTAAATATTCAATTGGAATTATTATGGCATTTGTTTCTATGGTAATATCAAATATTTAATATTATCTAATAAATTAAATTGCTAAGGAGAAATGAAAGAATTAAACTTTCACTTAATTTTTCTCATTTTCAGTCAATCACAGTTTCACTTAGAGATTCACAGATTCACTGTACCCCATACCTACACTTAAGTAATAAAAAAACTTATATAAAAATATTTTTTGGGAGGAGCCATTATAAAAGTTGGCAGTATTTATTTTATAATCTGTAGCAAAAATGTTGAAATTAGATCTATTATTTATTACATTCTAACTAAAATAAGGAACATTTATTTTATTTTTGAGTATAAAAGATGTTACGTACATGTTTTTATAAATTATTTAAATAAGAGTAATTAGTTGGGTTAGCAAAAAAAATTACTGGTTACTGGTTTTTATTTGGAAATTACTGAACTAAATGTTGTCAAAATTGGGGGATGTTTTGAGCATAAAAATAGCATCAAAATGAGTTATTACTCGACCCCCATTTCCATTTAAAAAAATGTTCCTATTGCGCGCCCAGCTGTCACTTTGACATTCAGAGCTGTCATTGATGTGTCGAAAAATGCAAAATTTAGTCATATAACATCGGTCCAAATTTCATCACAATCTAACCAGTGGCTAAAAAATTAGAGGGGGGGGGGACGGACTTTATGTCCTCACTGTATATTTTTTTTGGAAATAAATAATAGTTTTGACAAAGTCACCTCCGTTTCCGCCTTGGTAAGTCAGGCGCAGGTTTTCAAACCTCATTGCGATTGTGAATAATCCTTAAAACCTGTTATTGTATACGATACAACACTGTACAAAAACAATATACAAAAAATTATTAAAAACATACACTACAAATTTTTTGTTGGGCATGCATCAACCACATTTATAATTTATAGTTGATTTCGTTTGTAACAACATTATAGTACTAAATTTTAAATAATATCACTAAATACTATACCATAATATTATATAAAAAGTTTTTCACATTTAGTTATAACAGATAGATCATTTATAAACGACAAAAATAAAAATAGTCCAAACGTGGTCCTTTGTGACACACCAGAGGTAACAAGAAGTAATTTGGAATCAATATTATTGCGAGGTACATATTGAAATCCTGTGTTTAAATATAAAGCAAACAGTAACAAGAGATTCACTCACTCCAAATGTCTTTAGTTCGCTCAGATTTGTGATCTTATCCAGTCAAACGGGAAATCAGTGTACCTAATAATCCGGTTACCGTTGGCCTTTAAGAATCCTTGTCACATAGTAAGCAAAGGTAATAGTGAAACGATTTTCGATAAAACCCTGTAGAAACGGTGATGTTAATTTTTAAACTGATGGCAGGCAGCATTTATGATCTATGAACTGAACCAATAATTGAAAATCTATTTGCAATGAGGCAATACATTTCTTTATTATTGAATTTAATCTTATACTCAATTAAAAAAAAGTTATTCATATTTGTGCACTAAAGAAACAGTTTAATTTTTCACTAAAGTTATGAACAGTTTAAAAGTGATGAATGCTTTTAGAGTAAAAAGCGACATATAATGGGCCATTAATCTAGATGCCATTAAACTAGATGTGTTAAAAGTAAAATAATAATAACTTATTGGTATATTAGTCTCGAGAATGCAGAATCAGTGAATTAGGAAAAAAAATCAGTGAATAACTTTTGAGTAAAACGCTCAATACGTCAAGCGTTATTTTTATTTGCGCATTTTTTCAAATAAAGATAATACATACAGGGCGATTCGTGTAGATGATATGACATCATTCATATTTTTTAATCATCAACCCCCATTTTTTATTACGGAATGTGAAAAAGCACATTTTTTTACATACGTCAAGGTAAATAGGTGTTAGTTGGCTACCTAACTATTTTCACTCCTGGCGTCAGTGATTGGTCTTAGTTGCGGATACAGACGACGTTAAATAACCTAAATAAAAAAATAAAAAAAGTAAATATTTATTTATTTATTTATTTATTTATTTATTTATTTATTTAAAATTCGTGTTAATATACACCAGGGTGTTTACACTCGTCACAAAAACCAGAATATGGAGATTAGTTACTTACTAGCTAGAGTACAAATAATCATATTAAAGTGCCTATTATAAAAATATTAAGATCAATAAATAACAAGTAGAATTATAGATACATACATATTACAAACAATAAATTAAAAGAAAAAAATACTACGAACAAACAAATTTAAAATAGTCACTAGATCTCGTGAAAGTCGCTTGATAAAAATTGATTAAAATCATAAAACGCGTTCATCAGTAAATAATTCTTAATTTTTTTTTTAAATTTATTCAAGTGTAGAGTCTTTAAATGGTCAGGTAGAACATTAAAAAATTTCACACCCAAATAACCAGTACCATTTCTTGTTCTTGTTAACCTTAGGTATTTATTTGAGGAATAATTTCTATTACGGGTGCTATATGAGTGACTTTCATGGTTGCAATGGAATGACTCTATATTTTTCTTAACATGAACAAGGCAATGGAATATATAAGTACAAGGAAACGTGAGTACATTCAACTTAACAAACTGATCTCTACAATCATCTCTGTATTTTAAACCCGCTATAACCCTTATAGCCTTTCTTTGCTGCGAAAATACTTGATTGCTAGAGGGTGCGTGACCCCAAACAAGTATCGCGTAGGATAAAACAGAGTGCATAAAACTATGATACACCATTAATAATGTATTCCTGGACACTACACGTGCTAGACTTCGAAGCAAGTAGATATACTTAGACATTTTAGAGCAAACGTAGTTGACATGCTGGTTCCATAATAATTTAGAATCCAGGTGTACCCCCAGAAATTTAACAGAATCAGGATTACTTATATGTTCTGAATTTCGTAACGTGAAAATCATAGTTTCGGTTTTTGTCGTGTTGAGACTTAAGTTATTAGATGAAAACCAGTTATTAACATGTGATAGTGTTTTATGCCTTTTTCTGTCAGTAATGTGAAATTACTATTTCTAGTTATTATATTAGTATCATCAGCAAAAAGTACACTATTTATATTATCTTTATCTAACGAATTTGGGAAGTCGTTTATATATACCAAAAAAAGAAGAGGGCCTAATACTGAACCCTGAGGCACCCCATGTAAAGGTATTTTAATATTGGATTTGACTTGATTGTATTGAACATATTGAGCTCTATCACTTAAATAAGATTTCACCAAATTTGAACTATCACTTGAAAAGCCATAATAATACAATTTCTTTATCAGGATAGAGTGCGAAACACAATCGAATGCTTTTGTTAAATCCAAAAACTGGGAGTCTACGTACTCACCATTCTCAAAACCAATATTAATCATTGTTGTTAGATAGTCAATAGCCAATGTAGTTGATAGATTATTACGGAAACCATATTGATGACAGCTGAAAAGCTTGTTAGACTCAAAATAAGTTGCTATTTGATTATTTAATAAATTCTCATAAGTTTTTGCCAAGACCGGCACTACGGAAATGGGCCTATAATTTGATGGGTCATTGATATCATTTTTTTTATATATAGGAACAACCTTAGCTATTTTAAGGCACTGAGGAAATATATTATCCTTAATAGAATAATTAATCAGAAAAGTGATAGGGCTTAACACACTGTTAATTATGCTTTTCAGAATTTTAGTTGACTAGCTATAAGTATCCACTGATGTTTTATTTTTAAGGTTACTAACAACATTAGCAACCTCCCAGGGCGAGACACTCGAAAAAGAAAAGCTATTTAAGACGACAAATTGTTGTAGATATTTCTGAAAGTCACTATTTTTAGATGGTAATCCCTTTATTATGATGTCAGCAGAATTTATAAAATAATTATTAAATTCGTCGGATGATATATTTGATGGACTCTGAGAATTATGTTTAAGTACTTTATTCAAATTATTGACCAGGTTCCAGGCAGCTTTTACTGAATTAGTATGATTTTGGATATAGTTGTCATTTGACAGTTTCTTAGCATTGACGATTTCTTGACGGTACCTCGATCTAAATCTCCCACAGATATCCTTGTTACCTTCAGTTGGATTTTTTTTATAAAATTCAAGAAGGAAGTGCAAGTGGTTACGCATTTGGCGCAAATTATCATTGAACCAACTTGTATTTGACTTGTTGAGTTTGTTTATTATGCGTGATTTCATGGGAAGGTGTAATTCTATACCTTCGGTTATGAAGTTTATAAACATTTCGAACCGTTTACTTATGTGAATTTCACAGTCGTGAATAAAATCCCAGTTTGCAGTATCCAAATATTTACATAGCTGCAACAAATTAGAAGAAGACAAAGACCTATAAGAGATTTTTATTGGTAGAAAATTGAAGTCTATCTGAGCTTGCAGATAGATAGGAAAATGGTCAGACAAGTTTGTGTCTAATGCTTTTGAATTAATCCTGTTTAATGCAACATTTGTGAAGATATTATCAAGACAGTGAGTATGTCTTGAGAAACCATAGAAAGACTGAGAAAACCCAAAAGAAGTGAACATATTTATTACTTGTATCGATCGTTTGTTGTTAGACTCATGAAAGTATACATTAAAGTCCCCAGAAATAAACATTATTTTATTACAATTTGTGAAATAACTTAAGGCTTGATTTAGTACTTCTAAGAATAAATCGAAATCGCCAGTTGGTGATCTATAAATAGTCATGACTCTGATATTATCAATATCAGCAGCGGCTACTTCAAAGTGTTTTTCAATGGAGAGTGTATTTATCTGATCTAAACTTGTACACTTTCTATAATGATTCAATGCATAAATAGCTACACCACCATGAATTAGATTAGTTCTACAAAACTTAGAGACCAAGTTGTAATTGGATATACTCACATATTCCGATTGTTCCAGATTTAACCAATGTTCGTTGATTAGTAAGATATTGAACTTATTTTCATTTGATAACATTTCTATTTCTTCCACTTTATTTTTAATACCCTGTATATTTAAGTGAAATAGTACAAAATTATTAACTACATCATTATTATTCTTCCTAAGTGTCTCTGGGGGAGATGCAGCCATAGGTTGCGTTAATTCCTTGTTAATAAAAAATCCTCCACATTAGCTTTAGGATTCCCATTATTGACATCTTCTTTGTATTGAATTTTAAATTTAAATCTCTGGAAAGCTACATTCTTGGGCCAAAATTTAGGATCGTACACCATATCCTTCAAATCGAACTTAATGCCAACCTGGAAGCACCTACAGTTAGGTCTGGACTGTTCAATTCGTGTTTGTAGATGTTTCACAACCACATCTTCCTCATTATCTATATTAGCCTTTTTTATAATGAAACTTTTAATGATTGATTCATCTGCGCTATCAGGCACCTTGGAAATAAATAGCCAAGCCTTTTTTAATTTATCATCTCTTCCTGTAAATTTCTCTGTTTTGTCCACTTCTCCTGTACCCACAAAAATAATTTTCCTTGGCCGAGAAGAGTTGGTAGGTATACGTTTCGTATTTTCAGATATATTTCCAGCAACCTGAGCCCATGTCATGGGAGCGCCACTGGTATTTGGGATGTTAGAAATATATATGATGACTGGCTGATTGTCTCCAGCTGATATATGGGTAATTGTCCAATATGCCCAAGTGATTAGACGTCACATTTTGTTATTTTAATTCTTTTTTTGTACACAAAGTGCAACACAACACAAAAAACATTATAAGCCACAGAAATTAAAGGTACAGGAACGAGTATTCAAAACAATATTGAGAACAAGTGTTGGTGTTAGCTATTCCTCTCACGCTATTTTTATTCCTTCGGTTTTTT
This sequence comes from Pogonocherus hispidulus, assembly GCA_963924545.1. Classification (NCBI taxonomy): domain Eukaryota; kingdom Metazoa; phylum Arthropoda; class Insecta; order Coleoptera; family Cerambycidae; genus Pogonocherus; species Pogonocherus hispidulus. The sequence continues at coordinate 22,196,485 of OZ004696.1, forward strand.
TTCCAACACTGAACAGTAATAATCATAATCATAATCAGTAACATGAACATAGAAATCAAGTAAGTAGTATTCACCCTATTAATGCGATGTTCACATCGAAAATTAACTACAGAAAAGCTTTGAAATCTATGCAGATTATGGAATTTCAGTTAAATATTTCATTAATATTATAAATAATAAATCGTAACATTTCGAAAATAACAAACATTCTAATGTATGAAAGTACTTGTTTGTGGCATTGTTTATTTTAATTTAATGCATTCCTTGATAAGCCAAAAATATTTTTCAAAATAACCAACCTTTGGCTGATCCATCGGGGCAGAGGTTTTTCAGTAGTGGCATAAGCCCCAAATAAATAAGAGTAACAAAAATTTTGTCACTCTATAATCCAATACGTTATATTTATAAATTAATACATTCAATTAACGGATTTTTTGGAATAATAATGCCAAGAGTTATTACATTACGATATAATTTCTTGAATATATAACTAACGACAGTTTTCTTGAATATATAATACATTTTGTTCATAATATCAATGTTTCCTTTGTTATCGCAATGAAAAATTGATTAGCAATTGGTATACTTCGATATTACGTATATATGTATGATTTTTTTTGTGTATATTGCGTTAAATAAATGTAAAAGATAATTGTAGATAATTGAGATAATTGTCATCTTGTTGGCGCTACAGTTACGCCCTTATATCCAAACATCATACGTAGCAATTACGTGGGATACAATTTATCTATATTTAATGTAATAATCCCAAAATGATATTGGGTTTGCGCTGGAGGATTTCCATTAAGTTATTTTTAGAACTCAAGATAGACATTTTAATTGCCTATTCTTTTAAGAGTTTCTCATATCTTCAAAAATAACTTCTTTCAGGTATTTTTTCTCTGGCTGTGTTTAAATAAATACATTATTTAGGGAAAATTAAAATGTTAAATGTTAGAGATTTGATATTATAGCTGCAAATCTATACTGAATAATTTTTCTTAATATAACGAAAACAGTAAATATTTTAAATAATTTTAAATATATAAATATATAATATTTTTTTTATTTCTTCATTTAGTTTTCTAATTTCTGAGAATACTCACCTTTTTTGTTACTATTTTATTGATAATTTGAATGTATTTTAATATACCTCGAATTATCTCTAACACTTAAAATATTTAATAATAATAATTCATAAAAATGATTAAATAGTATCCACAAGCACAATTTAGCATAATAAGTTAAATAGAAGCCATATTTATGAATTAAGTGAAAAATGTATTAGTTGGGTAAATTATTGGGAACGTTTGTAGAATCTTTAATAGTTTTCATGAAAAAGAAAAATAAAAAAGTATAATTTTTCTAATTTTTGGCTTTCGTTAACATTATTAACTTTGGCGCAATATACTAGATACGTGACAACTTTTATCATACTTCTAATATTTACTACAAGCAGGGGAACTTTTTTTTTGCGAAATACATAGAAAATCCACGTATAAAACTATAAAGTATATAAAGTCTATAAAGTAATGAAACAGGTGTATACTTCATTGTTCATGTGACGGCTTTGATACAGACAACAAAACATATGAATGTTGTCAACAAAAATCTCTATTCTGTCTGTCTCTATTCATATAGCTGTGCAGAAACAGAATAAATAATGTACTTTTAAAAAAAATCTGCGAAAATGAAAATAAACCATTGCGTTAATTTATTCGAATGTTAGCCTTGCTTTTCTACTCGAATTTCTAAGTTTATTATTGTATTGTATTATTGTATTGTAGAAGTGTAGCAAAATATCCAATGAACTTAGACATTGCAGAGGACATCGTAATGAATTAAATTGAAAACATATTTTTAGGCTATTTTAGATGTAAACAAGATATTGAGGCAATGAAGGGGAAATTGACGCAAATAACATGTTTATAGAGTCTAATCTAAGCAACCCTAAATTAAGTTGGTAATATTTCTAGTCCTGAAAAGAAATAATACAATACAACCTTATCAGTCAATCCAATCCAATCCAATCCAATGAGTAGCGTTTTTATCGAATTGCTGTAAATACCGATGTACTGTGTTTTATAATAATACCTATTTAAATATTACTTATATATTTTAATATATACATGTATGTACCTAACAGTGTAAAAACAAGTATTATCAAGCTGCTTGCCACGCAAGTTCTTAATTGCCTGGTAAAGAATATTTTCAATGCCAATTTTGAAGCATTAGATACTGGGTGGCTTAAAGTGGATGGTCTATTAGAAGTATCTCCAGAATGAATACAAGCATTTTTCTGAAATTGGCTGTGGACATAACCTCGAAAGTTTTATAAAAGCTAAATATTTTCAAGATTGTGGCACTTCCGGTTATACCGGAAGTCGACATCAACTTGCTTATGTTAAATGGAACACCCTATGTGTTATTTATTTATGGATTCTAGTGAAATTCTAAACACATTTCATGTAGGATGTCTTATACCTATCTTCAACTGTTTTTGAAATATTGACAGGTGAATATTGACATTTTGCAACTTTGACACCCTGTAAAATATAAACGGTTTGAGATCAAGCAAAACGATTTGCACATTCCTATCTTAACTTTTCTTAAGCTATAGTTTAATACTAATTTCAAATTTAACCAAGAGATTAAATTTAATGGAAAATTTTAAATTTCTGGCTAAATCTAAATCTCTATCTAGTACTGGAAATATAACAAAATTTGTTAATTTTAGGTGTAAGTATACACGTATAGGAATTAGATTACTAGATATGTATGGTATTTTCTATAATTACAAAAAAAGACAATTTCTTGAAATACTACATATTGGATTAAACTGCTATACCCATTTTTTTCAACGCTATATACTTCCATGAAAACTTTGGCACAATAACAAAAAAATGAACTTAATATATATAACTTCTTGAAAGGGGTTGAAATCTTTGGTGTAAAGGTAACACTTTTGTAGTTTTCCACATAACACCAACACACTATACTGCACTCGACGCACGTTTCGCCAGCCAAGTTGGAATTATCTGGAGATGATTAAACCTGAACGCGCGTTGAGTGCAGTATAGTGTTTTGTAGTAATGTGGAAAATTACGTTAGTGTTATACACAGCTTGTTAGACCTAATTCTAATATGTAATTGTAAAGTAAATATTTATGGCCCTTTGTGTATCAACAAAAGGGGTTTATCAGAATTTTCAGAAGTACATATATCAATAAATTGTTTATCTTCCTTTGATACTTAGTTAATTTGACGTTGATGTTTATAAATATAACTTACTAGTTTGCGTGATACACCCGTAGTTTAATTTAGTATCGCTAATACTTCACCAATAAAGTTAAAATTAACTTTATGGCTCTCCAGTGGTACCTACAAGCATTGACTTACTAAATTGTAATATCAAATCTGTATTCCCCTAACTAAATTTTGTGATTAATATAGGACTAGAAACATGTAAAGGAAGACTAGTAATTCCATAAAGTATCAGATATAATTAAATTAAGCCAAATTAGAAAAGAGTTAAATATTTCTTATAAAAGAGATATATTTTTCTCTTAAAAGAAATAAAGATAAGATTTGTTTACAATAATATTGCAGTCAGATTTTATTTATATTCCTTCGTTTTTTAAAGACACTATAGACTTTTTATTAAGAACTTCATCATGGTTTTCACGTGATTTGGTACAAAGAAAATTACATATCTGATGATGTATACATTTGTATAGAATGTCATATTTGGCGAGAAATACAATTGATGCATTTAAATTTTTTTTTTGTTTTGATCCATAGTAGACCTCCGTTCTAGGTTCATTGCAATGAATACTTATTATACCAATAATAGAATGTATAGAGATATAATAAAGAATTTATTAATATAGACTAATGATTATGGGTTTTGTTGCTATTTGTAATTGATGTTAATTTAATAAGTAGGTATATTTTTCTGTAAGAATATTATAATAAACAATATTCATAAAATCTAATGGAATAAAGAGATGTGTAATTATCATTTTACATTAATTTGTGCGAAGAGTATTTAATAAGTAAGCTATATTTCATCCATTGAAACATCCCCGTTATTAAAGGAGAGTTTTCAAATATCTGTGCAATTGGATTGTACTGCCAAATCTTGATTTCAGATGTAGTTATGAACCATTGCATTAAAAAGAGCAGTATTTTAAGACAAGGATGTTATCTTGGAATATTTCAATTTATATGCAGACTGCTTGTATAACAGATTTTATCTTTGGGTCAACCCAATGTATATTTATTCCAAATATTTCAATGCATTAGGCTATTTATTTTGCACTAGCAGCTTTTCCACTACTTAGCAATTGAGGTTATTCACATTATTCAGTCGAAACAACCAAAATAATAAGAATTAGTTTTTTAACCAATATATTTTACCTGACCTAGTCAGGTGTCTTAATAATGGTTTTAAATAATCATAAAAATTTTATCTGTAAAAAGAGGACTTTAGTAAAATTTAATATGTATAATTTTACCTGTTATTAACAAAATTTCAAAAACATCCAAGCAAAAATTCATATTCTATTTTAAATAAAAACTCGCTGTTGTCAGTCTCAGTTTGAGCCTCGCAGTAATACGTTAAGTTCACGTATTTAAATACCAGATAATGGAGGGTTATGCACATACCCGTCAAGCCTATAACGTTTTATTTTTCATCCTTGTCAAAAACAGACTACTATAGCAAGCATCAAATATACACAATTATTGTAAATCCGAACAATAGCACTATAACAAAATGTATTGAGTAACTTATAAATATGAAGTGAATTTAGGTTTTAATGTAACTACTGGGTTACATATTTTTATAATCTTATAATAAATAATTGCCTCTAAATTAGACTACATATGACTATCTTCAATAATAATGAATATATATCCTTAAAAGTGTGCCATAATAACAATGAAATATATTACAATAAATATATTACTTATTATTATACGAGGTTATCGAAAAGTAAGTAATATATTTCAGCTTATTATGTATGTATTTTTAACAAATTATGTTAAGAGAGAGTTTTTGAACCCCTTACATTTTAGTACGTCGTTATCGTTATCGTTATTCTGAGAATGCGCAGTGCCAAAAAGAGTATCATTTTTGGTGCTGCGCATGCTCAGTATAGCGATTACGATAACGATAAGGTAAAATTTAAGGGGTCCAAAATCGCCCTAATAACAGGATGTGAAAGAAATTCGATTGCTTAAACAATGAGATTTCGTATGTCCAACAGTGATTAACGCAAATTTTTGATATGTCGTCCATTTTGCTGCTGTACAATCACCGTTCCTTCTAATTGTACACAGCATTATTCAGCATTTCTGGTTGATTTGCAGCAATTTGCTCCTTAAGAGAGTCTTTTAATTCTTCCAGCGTGTTGGTTGTGTTCTAAACATCACATTTTTTACTAAACCAATTCTTGTTTGTAGATCCCTGTTATTAAAGTTTAAATCATTTCAATTTACGTTTACGTGAGTTGTAAGAACAATTCCCTAAGTCGCAGTGATTACGTTTGACACTTGTATCAGCAGTTGACACCACAACTCTTTTGTTTTCCACAGATACAGTAAAATCCAGTAAAATACAGTACAAATAAATTGAGACAACTAGATTCAATTTACTTTTTGCTACTAACTTGATTTCTTAAAATTATATGAGACTTTAAAGTATACCCCTTACTTTATGATGACCCCATATTTCTTATTATTAGATATATTGACTAATCTAACCCTATATCAGTATATTAGTGTTTGGTTGAAGAGGATTTCCATCTCTGTTCAGAGCTGTAAAAATTTAAGGGTAAAATATAAAATTTAAAACAGAAAAATTTTCTAAAATTCTTGCATGTACCATTTGAATAGATTAAAATACAAAAGTTAGGTGAGCAGGAAGTACATGCATCTCCCTGTACAGTACATTTATCAATTATTCTTTCGAAGAGAAAAATCATTAATATATATTGAATTGAAATGGATATAAATCACGATACAAAATTGTTACTATTTGGAGATAGGTATACTAATACTATGAATTTTGTTAAATCTGTTTTTATATTCATCTCTTTTTAATCGATTATCTTATTTCATTGACAAGATAACATTTATGTCGTCATTTCAAAAGAACCTTGTCTTGTATATAATAATATAGCGTCTTCGTCTCAAACTAATATTAAAATACATGTACAAATACAAAATAAGTACAGTACAATAAAAAAGGAATCTTTTGTCAATTTAATTTTTTTTATGGTTACTTGTATTACAGAATTCACATATACATTATAGTAGGTTTTAGATAAATCAGATATTTGTATATTACTCTCATTTTATGTTATAGGACAAAAATAATTGCATGAAAGTATAGGTTATTCGAAAAGTAAGTAGTTTTAAGAAAAATCAAAATATTTTCCTAAAGCTAAATGTTCTGAAAGCATTTCTAATAAAATTTGTGTTTAGTAGTTTGATTATCCTGCCTGTCAAATATTGCCATTCAATGTGACCAGCAGTGGTATTATGCACTTTTTCTAGACGGCTAGAACTCACGATTTGGGACATAAATTCGTCCCGCATCTAATTTTATTCTGGATGTTTAAGTTTTTGGAATATTTTGATATTATATAGTTGTAGGTATAGGCGAGAATACTAATATTACAGGCAATTTTTAAGCCTAATGTTTAAGTTGACTCTTAATGATCTTAAACAAATCTGCTTAACTTATGTTTCAACTTTAAGACTGCAGGTGCTACTTTTATATAATATATAGTGGCAGTGTCTGAAAGCTTTTTTTAAGTCTTAAAAATATTTAGTATATGCACACTGCATTATATGATAAATTTACATTTAATACAGCTACTTGAGTTGCCACATATTTCAAAAATTTTATTCCAGAAAAAAAATTAGATAAAATTTTACTCTCGTTATCCATATCGTTATAACTAATTTTGTTAGTTATATATATAAATTTAATCAAAGTTTCTAAGAATAACGAAAGTGTGAAACATAATTTTATTTCCAAATCATCTAGAAATCAGTCCGGGCAATGCAACAAACGAACTATTTTTTTTCTTAAATTACATATTATCTGGGCGGATCCGCGTAATATTTTTAAAGGAGACATAAAAGTAAGTCTAGCAAAAACGGCATTTTGCGGTAAAATCCTTCATAGATTGTATCACTTTGAACGACATATCCCCCTTTCGGGGCCTGTCATATAATAATTAAGAAAAAACATGAAAAATTATATCTTTATGGATGGGATGGGTCCCATCGATTCGAATGTGGCGCATGCGCATAGTTTTCGGCACAGGCTCCGGCAGATCCTTGTATACCGCGAGAATCAACTGCTGCTGTTGGATGTTTGAAAATTTCACCATCCGATGATAGCAGCCCGTGCCGGAGTAAATGAAATCGCGCGTTATCGGTAGTTTAACAATTTCCCCACAGGTTATATGTATAAAATAATAATTTAAATAATTAGACAATATATACTTAATACCTAAAAGTGTCGCTTAGTTTAGAATATAAATAAAGTATTTAAAACTTCTAAAAAGTTTAAAAAGGATTACCTACTTTTTTTGTAGAAAGTGTACCTAATATGAACAGCATGAGTAAAAGTTGGGAAAAGTTTCTCATTAAGGTAAGAAAATATAGCAGTGAATTTTTAATTAGGTTTAATAAACTGTTTATTCCAAAATGAAAACTTTTATGAAATATTCCACCTATATTAAAGTTAAACTTACATAAGTTAAAGTAGAAATAGTAAACAATGTTCTTGTTTAATTGTATATTGAAAAATGTGTTCTGCCTAATAAGAATTCCTTTCTGTAAGAATAATGTTTTATAATAATTGTATTGAAGGTCTTGTTACGTTTAAATGAGATTCTGTATTGCTATAAAGCCGTAACGAAATATTAGAGAGTTGTTTAATTTATTTTAAAGTCAATTTGCGCACAAATGTTACGTAATATATTTTACCCTATTTTCATGTCATTTTAAATTACACACCGTTGCATTTATACATAATGCAATTATTTACTACTCTGTTGTACTCACGATTAATTTTATAATATAATGATATAGCTGTTGAATTATTTAAAATATATACTATCTGTTAGTTACAGTTAAGTATATTATATCTACCATTAAACATTTTATATTACACACCTTAAAAATTGTTTTTATCATGTTAATAATAGAGTAATATATTTTTAAATAATACCGTAATTTAATATGTACTAAACTGTACTAATATAATAATAATTATTATATAGTAAATCAAATATTGGCGCATCCGCCATTATTTCTAAATGTTCATTTATACCTAAATTAATAATGATGTGTTTAAAATGATATACTTATTACTGATTTTTTTTCAAAATTAGCAGCGAAACGTCTGAAAGACAAGAAATCAGTTTTAAAAATATTAAAGTTTACAGTACATAGTACATATATTTGCTAAAGTCAATTCCATTAGATGCTCATGATTATGATGAACTTTTTTTGTAGGTACTACGTTTATTAGTTTTCCCCTGTTATTATTTAAAGATTATCTGATTAGGAGAAGTAATAGCCTTTGTATGTTTGTATTTAAGTAATGCATCGTTGTTGCACTAGTTTTATTAAGAAGCTATACAGAGTGTCCCAGTGTGAGCGTACAAAAATTTACCAGGGGGTGGACCAGACCAAAATAAGAATAAAACTCTTATAAAAAAAAATTCTCTGATGCACGCCTAACGAGTTACAGGGTGTTATTTTGAAAAAAAAATCCACAATAACTTAAAAATTGGTAGGTAATTTTTGGGAGACATGTCCATCTAAACATCTACATGGTGTTTGTTTAACTCTGACATCTGTGGTGGCCTAGGCCTACTCTTCCTTATGACTTCCTTTGCATGTATTTTTCTGCATAAAGAATGTAGTCGGTACTTTACACTCAATTTATTCGAAAATGGTTGATTTTTGAGCTGTATAACAAGAGCACCTTTTTTGTTCAGAATTGGTACCCGATTAAGGAAAACTTAGTTAATCCACGAAAAAGTAGGAAATGTAAGAGTTATGAAGACAAAATCATAAGGAAGAGTAGCTTAGGCCACAACAGGTGTTAGAGTTAAACAAACACCATGTAGTTTTAATGACCTATAGTAGATGTACACGTCACCCAAAAATTACCTAAATCTTCACCTTCAAGTTATTGGGGAAAATAGTTTTTTTTTTCCAAAATAACACCCTGTAACTCGTTAGGCGTGCATCAGAAAATTTTTTTATAAGAGTTTTATTCTTATTTTGGTCTGCTCTACCCCCTGGTAAATTTTTGTACTCTCACATTGGGACACCCTGCATACAAACGGTAAATTAAATTAGATAAGACAGTGTTTGTTTTAATTATCAAAATATTCTTATATGTAACCTTTCTTAATAGTACAAGATATAATAATTGTATACAAAATTGAACAAATTTTTGAATTTTTGAAAATTACATCTAAGATTCTAAGTTAATATGAAGATTTAGAGGGCGACAAACTTTCTGAATGTCGATTATTTTTTTAAATATTGTATATATAAATATAATTATAATTTATATTGCACCGTTGGTGCAAACTACCCACAATGATATATTTTCGAATGATCTTTCGATTGGTGGTAAAGTATTCCTACAAACTTTTGAAGCCATATTTGGAATCATCGGGAAATGTATGCTTGGAAACAGTTTTTGATTTTTTAAAATAGCAAATAGAAAGGTTGTGCAATTATTAGTAAGCCGAGTGAGCCGGTTAAAAAAAGTCTCTGCACACTTTGAAAACAGTTTTTTAGTTAAATTATTTGTTATTTAGTATACTCAGTTATAATCATGTTTAGTAATACACTATTATTATTAATGTTAATATGGTGTTTGCTACGTTTTTGTCAGATGCATGGAATTGCCACGTCAATGAGGTAGGTGATATTACCTTGAAGTGTAATATCTGATCTATTCTAGACTACTTTTCTATCAGTTTGTTTGATTAGGTCCCAGTATAATTTATATTACCTATTTGTTTTCTATTACAGTGGGTGGTGATTATTGGTAGTACGCTTCTTGTTTCGATTGTAATAATATTGCTTGGTGAATATTTCTAACAACTGCATTATGCCTATTGGTATATAGGACACCTCCTAGTATTTTACATCTAGATATTATCTGTTCTATTTGTTTCAGGGAAATGGTGACATTTTCTACACGAATATTCTTTTATTGCATTATTCCTTAAAATAAACTTTTTCTAGTTATTTACAGCTATATCATTTGGTCTTGTATTCCAAGTACTTATAAATATCTTCGTTTCTGGATACCTCTAACTGGCATCTTTATAAGTACTTATATGAAAGTTCTTTTACATCACATTAAATTGCTGAATAATCTTATATGCTCTTGATTGATACAATTATAATATTCGCCGTGTAATGCTTTAGACGACCATATATTTTGCTTTTGTATAAGAGTATTATTTTGTGTGAATTCTGATTCTTGAACTTATTGATATATTTAAGGGTGTGCAGGCATTATCAATTTTAGAAGTTTCTAATGAATGCATCTGATTAGTGCGTAGCTGTTGTATGTCTATCATTCCCATTTCCCCTTGTTTTCTACTTTATTGATTCCCTCTTTAGATGGATTTGTGTACATATCCCTTTACAGCATTCTATTAAATTTATTTGAAGGAGATGCCGAAAACAACTACTCCACACAGTCAATATGTCCCGACTGGCATTGCACTACTCCGGCATCCTCATAGCAGTCTCCATATCTTTCATCAAGACTAACCACAGACACTGACCGGTTGACTGTCCTCAAAGACAATAGAGGTCACTGCTATAATGCAGTGACCTCTGTGCCTGACATGAAATGTTACACAGATAGTAGCAAAGACCCAAAGAGGGCACTACGGTGTGTCTCGCCACTACTAACATTCATGAGGCACATTAGGCAATCATGTGGCAACATTGTTCATCAATTCCACAACCTATGGCACTCTGACGAGCGCATAATAAGCTCGAAACTGGTCAGTGCTTGATGGTTGGTCTCGATGAAAGATGTGTGGACTCGTATGGAGATGCCGGACTAATGCAATGCCAGTCGGGGTCCATTGCCCATGGAGTAGTTTTCGGCGTACCCTTCAAATAAATAAGGAGGATTGTCTTCCTCAAAGACAATAGAGGGTCCCACTGTGTGTTTCTCACCACTACTAACGCACTATTCTATTTTAATTGTGTTATTGTTAGAATACTTATGTTTTCTAGATCCATTCTGGACCACTTTATCACGCTGGATGAATACTGAAATTTTAGAGACACGTTTTGATTTCAGCAGTAGATTCAATCGTTCTTTGTACAGTTTCTGTATGTCTCGTTCTATTATTGAATGGTCTTTTATTTGATTTTGATAAAACTTTCGATATTTATATCTTATGGTATGTTGGTGTCTGCTATATGGTGTGATCTTCCAATTAATGTTTTTTCAATTTTCACGTTCTATACATAATATTTTACATTTACTTTTACACAACCCCATATTTATATTTTTAGATACTGTTTCAGTTATTTTTTTCTATTTGAGCTGATGTGAAAATATACATTTTAATATAGTCCATGTATATTAGATGGTTTATTTTACGCAGTTTTGTTCTTTATTTTATCCATGTGGTGTAGGTACTATTCAAAGCGTTGGATAAAGGATTCAGTACGTACAACATAACTAAAGGCCACTGAGGGCGTCACCTTGTCACATTCCTCCTTTTATAGTGATAAAATCGATTGTTCTTATTTTCTTTGCTCTTTTTAGGTAATTTTGTAACAGGGGGGTGTATATATTTGCACAACCTTTAATAGGCAACCATTAGGAACTATGTCAAAAGGTTTTCTTATAATCTATATGTTACATACATGTTTTGCTGTATTTTTTTGATTTGAATATTGTGTGTTTAACTTGTAACTTGTGAACTTATTATAATGTTTATTGTCCCTTTTATATTTTGCACCTCTGTTAGTATATTATTATTACTGATATGGTCTATTTTATGAAATATTGTCGTTATGATTTTCAGATGGTTCGCAGACAGGTGATCTACAGGAAGTACGACCTATAGGAAGTACGATCCTGCTTTTATTTATTTTGGGGTTTATAAATGTTGTCCCCTAACGGTAGGCCACTTTTCCGGATTTAGGATAATTTTGTTTATTTTCTTGGTACGGTGTGTGTTCCTGTAGATTGTTTATTATTAATAATTATTATTTATTACTAATATGTTATTTTTCTAACTGTAACCCTTCCTGTTTCTTTTCGTAACTGGTAACTCGTTCTTCTTCTTATTATCAAATCACAGAACTCTTTCGTATTTTGTATAAAGGTAAACTAGATTTCCTAGCTTTTCAGTGATGTAGTGTATAAATCGCAATAGACTATTCTACTAAGGCTATTAAGTTATTATATAAAATTCCCTTAAGCATTTTTCTACCGGTTATAATTTCCGATATCCTAATACATCCCACACTAAATTATGACACGCCGTAAAAAAAGCTTTCTGAATTATCAATTGTCCGTTTTTCTGCTTGCTTTGAAAGTGAAACATCTGAATTTCTAAGTGCACACAGGAATAAGCTGTCGGATATTGAGCGAACGCATATAATTGGCTTACATAATCACCTTATTCAAGTCAGCAAATAGGCGAAAGATTGAACCTAATTTGCAGTTCCGTTTTATCATGGAACAGCCTACCATAGAGAACTTCGGTGTGGATGTCTAGAAGCCCCAAGGGTGTTAGAGAGAATCGATATATTTGGGAAGTGTTGCCAGAAACCGGCCTATTTGGGCAACAACATGAAGCGCAGCTACCACTATTTATATACATGAAAAATATAAATAAGCAAACCGTATTAATAATAACAAGTATACATCTTAATTTATCAAATATTGTCCTTAAATGGGTTGTTTCAAACCTGAATTACTTTATGGGGTGCTTGATTATTATGAAACAATGAGGATTTATTTGAATTCGGAAAGTTTGCGTATTTCTATTCTGAGAAAGTTCATTATCTGCATTAGTTTATCCGAAACGTTACAGTGAAGCTAATATTCCTGAATTCGCATTTTGTGTTTTAATATAATGTTACTCCTTCTGAGGTTCTAAAGATAAGTGAGACTTTTATACAACAGTAAAAATCTTTATTTTATTTAACACTTAAGAACAGAAGTGTTCTGTTGTGTTCAAACACATCAGAACACTTCTTGTACAATATCTAATTAAATGCAAACCGAAAACATTTCGAAAATTACAGTAATTTCACTTAAGTATTGTTCCTTCGTTCTTGATCGCTGTCCTGTTAAGACTGACTCGCTCGAACCCCGCGATCTTTATATGGGTGAACTAGGCTTCTAGATCCTTGTAGAAATTTCCATCAAGTACTCACACATAATCCACACACTAGGGCAGTTTAATAAATAATCGATAGCCAAGTTACACGAGGGGTATTGGATAAGTACCTGTGGTGACGTCCAAAAAATGTGGAGAAAAGGGCCTCTCTCCCTTATTTTAAGGACTAGAGCGTTGAGAGTTCCCCTTGGGGGTTGTCCCTGGCGCCCCCAGAGGCAGTGTTGCCACATTCTGCACCATTTCCCTAGGGCTTTCGATTTGGCAACGCCGCATTCGGAGACTGTGTCGGTGAGTAACTAACAATAAGAATATTATTCTAAATTATCCAGGTAATAAATACCAAAAGCAGCAAAATTCAGTACAAATACATGCAAACAAAAAGCCGTGACCATTTCAAGCGAAGTATTGAGTACACCGTATATAAATACATAAAATTGATTAACAGAATCTCTATTTAACATTCATAGTTTCAGATTAAGAAGGCTAATAGACATAGGTAATAAATATTTATGTGACAAAAAATCAAGAACAACACAAATATACTTAGAAATTTATTTGCAGACTGTCTCTCTACGATGTATGTCAAGGAAGACATGGGGTGGTATGAATAAAAATGAAGTACCTGCTACTACTACTGAACTGAAGTATTTGATCTGTCATTAGCGAAGTTGATATCATAGCAGCTTCACCGTGCGTGCTACAAAGTGGTTATTTTAAAAATAGCTCAAATACGTAGAATTAAATTTTATACTGCAAGAAGACACTACGACGATGATACTCTATACCGTCAAATATTTAGTTAAACAATTAAGTATCATCAATTTAGAATGTGTTATGTTTAAATTTTATATTTTTCATCTAGGTTTAGTAGGGAAAACGTTATTTTCTCGTTACTCTTTACTCGTTACTCTCCTACCACACTTCCTTCATCCGAAGACATCTTAAGGACTGTTGGTGTTATAATATTCATACAAATCTGAAACCGTTTCCCAAAAACTTTTAAACATTTCAAAGAATGTACTAAACTTGTTAAGTAGATACTTCATAATATGAAGTATATACTTTATGGTGAAGCAGGTTCTATGCCAAGTAAAGTAGATATTACCGGAAATTAGTAAATCCTTCGTTTTAAAGTAAATACTACGTAGAATATACTAATACTTGTAGTAGTAGCAGGTACTTCGTTTTTATTCATACCGCAAATTGTGTTTCCTTATGTAATATTTATCAGATTATTATTTCTATTTAGTTAATTAGAAAGCATATAAAGTTTTATACTCGCACCTTAACTTTTTAGGTTAGTAGAATTGCTGAAAGATCATTCCAAAAACTTTCAATGTAGTTTTATAGCACCCGAGGCAAATAAAATTAATTTAACCGGTTTAATTAATTTTGCAAACGTAAAAGCCAAAACAACTTTAAATTAACTGCTTCCAATTTTATTTCCATTTTACAGTCTTTGGTTGCGTTTTTAATTATTCGTTATCTGCATGTTACCATTTCACAGACACAAAGAAGAATTTCCTTGATCAGGACTAATTTAAGACCTTTGATTCCCTGACCCTTTGTTCTTAAATTATATAACCGGTTGACTACACAGATTATTAAACATATAATAAATATACTTTTACATATGGGTATTTTTTCTAACGATGTAAATAATATGTACTACAATTTCGAACGTGTATGTTGTATTATTAACAGGTACCTAATTTTTATTTCATTTTAAAAGAAATTTAAGCTAACGTTTTGAAATTTAAGTTACAGGAAGATAAAATACAGCATTAGCTTTATACTCAGAAAGTTATATAGCTACCCAAGTAATAATTCCGATTTTCTCTGT
This sequence comes from Pogonocherus hispidulus, assembly GCA_963924545.1. Lineage (NCBI taxonomy): Eukaryota > Metazoa > Arthropoda > Insecta > Coleoptera > Cerambycidae > Pogonocherus > Pogonocherus hispidulus. The sequence goes on from OZ004696.1 coordinate 22,211,767, forward strand.
TAAAGATAATAATTGATTCATAGTTTCTTTTGGAATTACACCACCTGTAAAATAACAAAAGCAGGAAAACAGAAGTGATGACATTTTGAATTAAAAATGTCAATCTGACAAAAATACTTATCATACAAAAAATTCTTATTATACAAACGTTCTATTGACGAAGAGTTGAGGATCAACTCGAAACGTATAGGAAAAAGCTAGTGAAGGTTTAATTTCTTTTAAATTTTGTTATAATAATTATTTTATTTATAGATATTTTAAAATGACATGTAATATTACGGAATTTTGTATAAAACTGAAAAACCCCTGATGAAATTTATTACTGAATATTATTTTATTGCATATTATGTAGTGGTTTTTTGCGGCAAATTTTAGAAGTTTGCCTTGATACTGCACTTTGAACATTTAATTTGTATGCTTCTGGTTTCCTCATTCGTTGCACAGGACATGTAATTACATAATTCAACATGAACTTCGTAGAACCCGATTTGAGCTACCCCATACTATATTTGTAACCAGTGTTGTGCAAAGATAATAATAATTTCATCTACATAAGATACTAGATGAAACCTGAAAATAGTATCTATGCTCGTAACAAATGCTATCTGACTTGTTCGGTAAAAATTTTTTCTTTGTCTTAATATTTTGTTGTAACTTGGCATCTTATTCTACAGGGTGTCCCACGGTGACGAGACATTAGACATATTTCAGAGACTACTTCGATTTTAATTTTAAAAATTTGGGCAATAGTGTTTTCGGGCATGCCCTTCTCAACTAAAATAATGGGGTCCACCTAACGCTTCCGGTTATACCGGAAGTTGATGTCATCTTCGTTATTTTAAATGGAACACCCTGTATATGATTGCAATTTTGAACTCTACGTGATATTCTAAACACATTTCATGTAGGATGTCCTATACCTATCTTCAACTGTTTTTGAAATATTGACAGGTGAATATTGACATTTTGCAACTTTGACACCTTGTAAAATCTAAACGGTTTGAGATCAAGCAAAACGGTTTGCACATTCCTATCTTAACTTTTCATAGATTATCGTTTCACAATGTTTGACACTAATTTCAGATTTAACCAAGAGATTAAATTTAATCGAAATTTTTTTATTTCTGGATAAATCTGATATTAGTATCAAACGATAGCTTATGAAAAGTTAAGATATAGAAATGTGCAAACCGTTTTGCTTGATCTAAACCTGTTGAGGGTGTTGAGATTGTACAAGGTGTCAAAGTTGCAAAATGTCAATATTCACCTCTCAATATTTCAAAAACCGTTGAAGATAGGTATAGGATATCCTTCCTGAAATGTGTGTAAAATTTCACGTAGAGTTCAAAATTACATTAAAGTACGTTACGTTAAAAAGAGACATGCTAAGAATTTTACAAATTTTACTGCATTATAATAAGAAATATGACCTTAATTCATGAATAATAATATTCTTTTAAGTTCAACTTAAAAGTTAAGTAGTAACTTAAAAGTAGGTACAGCACCTGGTAAAGATTCGTTAATTTTGAGGCAAGGTTAATTTTTCGTAGTAAAGGAATTATTATTTCTCAAAAAGAACTAGTTTATAAAATTTCTGATTATCAGATTATTGAAAGACAATTCATAATTCTAATATTACCTGCTCTATTTGATATCATCGAGTTCTGTTATGGAAATTTATGTATATCTTTAATCTATTAGTGAAAGTGTAAAGTGAGGATTCCTTTATCGGATATTTCTGCAGTAGCCCAAAAGTTTTTTCGGTGCTAGTAACAGGACACCGTTTCATTATCCCCCCGTCCATTATGGGTAAAGTGGGCAAGGCTATAAGAAGATTGCTGCTTGTATCTGATTCGGGTCTATACTCTATATGAGTTTTTGCGTCGTTATCGTCTATCACGCCTGTAATCAGCTTGTGAGCAAAAAATAAATTCCACGACTTTGCAAAATGGTGTACTTGGGCCACGTCAGAATGGGTTTACATCATTCTAGCAATGAAGCCTGGTAAATGACCGTAGATGTTATATATGTTTGCACTCAAGTAAATGAAAAAATAAAAAATGCAAATAAATATTTCGGCTATCTATATTTATCATTATTAAATAAAAATCGACTTCTTTATATTTTGTGTATAATTTCTCGACTTCTGCATACTACTGACATGCCGAAAATATCCACTACTTATGGCACTCTGACCAGCGCAATATAAGCGCGAAACCGGTCAGTATCTGGTGGTTGGTCTCCATGAAAGATGTGGCGACTCCTATGGAGATGCCGGAGTAATGCAATGCTATTCGGGGCACATAGAGCAGTTGATTTCGGCATCTCTTTCAAATAAATAAGTAGGATTTTTTTTCTCAAAGACAATAGAGGTCACTGGTGTAATGGCGCCTGCGGAAAAGCAGGTCGTTATCTCTCTGTTAATTGGACAATAATTATCAGACAGATAGTAGCAAAGACTCAAAGAAGACACTATACGGTGTGTTTCACCACCACTAGTATTTTAGTATTAAACTAGTTATTTTACTGTGGCACAATTTAAAATTGAATCAATAATAGTATACTATTTTCAATAATATACTTTAATCAATAATAGTATATTATTTTATATAAGCTCGATAAGAGAACAAGCCATGAATAGTAACTTTTCCTCCAAATAAAATATGCAGTTTTTTTCTTTAAAGGTCTGCAAATTTATGCAATAATTTATCCCAGAGTTATTTATTTTTAATTGAAGATAAGTGGGTTTGCAAGGAGGTTTAGACCGATGATTAAGTACGGGTTGTTTCTATAGTAATGCATTATAAAATTGGCATACGGGTCGCTTCCAATAGCTCTCGACTAGCAGCAGGCACAATGGGTAGAAAGCCCTGAGTGCTGCGGGTAACCGCGCCGCCTTCTAACAACAGCAACAACAACAGCAACAGCAACAGCAACAATGTAACATAAAGGTGTCAAGTGGACATCACTGTCAACATTGGAATTTTTTTAAAGATTACGTTGAAATAGGTGGTCTAGGGATAGGGTAAGCAATTATTGAGTAAGTTTAATCAAGTAATGAAAACTTTGGTCCTAAATTAGTGATTAATAAAAAATTGTGTCTATATGATTATCTATTATTAATAAACTAATAAACTTTGAATTGTTGATGGTTGTGTTTGTATATTTCTATGGTAACACTTTTCCTCCAGCGGCGGGAAAGTGAAAAGTGAACCTCCGGCGGAGGAAAAATGAAACTTCGCGGCCGACTACTCAGTCGAGCAATGTCCGATCTACTGACATTTGAGGAAAATGATCATTTAGTAATAGTATTTCCTAAATTACCTACCTTTGTATGATACATAGTACTTACCTATAGTTTATTCTAGTTCAAATCTACAATACGATAAATTTAAAGATATTATAAAATGCTGATTAAACCGTTTACTCATTGTTTGTTAGTTATTTGTTGATAAATATTTGCTCATCCTGATCCATATCGTTAATCACTATCACAATAATATTATTATTGCTACCTACTGGATTAAATTATGAAATATGAATCTGCATATATAAAGAATAGGGAGTATAATGGTTTACGAAACTATTGTTAAATTCAGAATATTTGAAACGGTCATAAAATATAAAATGAAATTTGATGTTTAAATTAAAATAATTTGTATTAAAATATACAAATTCGATTGCTGTATTTGTAACAGAGTATATTTTAGAAATTATAGCTACACCAGCTGCACAATTAACATCACAATATCTTTATAGGTCAGTCATTTAAGACATCGTAGGTCGCAAAAAATTGCAGAGTCTTGATTTTTTGGAATGTTGTTAGGATAGGTACCAATAGTGTAAAACTAAGTTTGCAGCTTCGAAAGACCTGTGCTAACTGCGTGGTGCTTGAAAAACCTTTTTTTTTTCCGGACTTTTTTCAGTTTTTGGCTTATAACTTCTAAATGGTGCATCCTACGGAAAAAGTCATCCTGCACAATTTTAAAGCAGATAAAATTTACTACAATTTGAGTGCAACCGTAACTCCATAGGTCTAACAGGTCCTGAGATACAGCACTTCAAAAATTGGCGATTTTTCGTAGGACCAACAGTTCCTTTGTTATCAGGAAATAACAAGAAATTAAGGAAAATGGGATTTTTCAAGAAATGGAGCCTGACGAATTGCAGGACTTTTGTAAAGGATAATAAAGACATAACTCAGTGGAAAATGGTTTAAATGTATAAATTTATTAAAATTATATCAAAATTGTATAAAAAATATTTTGGTAGTTTGGGAGATCTTGGACGTGAAATATTAAACGTGAAGTGATGGCGGGACCTCAACTAACTCCTGCGACAGAAATACAGATCACAATGTAAATTAGTATTTATTGCGTAATCAATTTTATAATAAATTACAACGAAGGATATGTAATATTAGGCTTACCTTTACGCACTTAGCGAGACAGTCGTGTCCTTTTGGAAGGCCCAGGTTCGTCAGACGGCTCTCTCCACTCCCTGCGTTATGGGATATTTGTCCGGTCTGCTGCCAACGCCAAAGTCCACCTCGCTCGTCTGCCCCCAACTGAAGAGGCTGCTGTCCAACATTCCTACAGAACCTACCACCAGGTGCAGACGTGGTTGGGATTAGAGAAAGAGCCAACCAACTGGGGGTGGACAAGAAGCCAGCAGGGGTTGACACCGGTGACCTCAACCAAGGAATAAGCGCCGCTAACCCTTCTGAAATTCCTGTCCTGCAGGTGCCTGAAAGAGTGCGGAGGAGGGAGCGGCTCCTGCTAGAGAGCAGGATTGAAATGCTCTGCTCTCTGCAAAATTTGTCAGGCGATGACCTGCCTGAATACTCCTCCCTTAGCCATGGCCGAGTCGGATGAAATGAAGAAGATGATGTCGACGACCCGTTAGCAGTAGTATCTAGTAGTAGATCTAATCAGACAACAGAGGAGTCTCCGGAGCCCCAAGAAGAGCCTTCTGACGAACCTGGGCCTTCCAAAAGAACATTACTGTCTGGCTAAAGCTTCGGTTTCCTAGGAAGCGGTGCCGTCTTTTAACGGCCGTCAAAATATGGTAGGTGACGTCGCAAAAAACGGTTTTATGATAAGGAAAATAGTTTTAAAATTATAAAACTACTTCACCGCTATTCAAAAGACACCGCAAAAAAACATTGATGAACCGATTCGTACCGTATGACCCACCGCTTTAAATGAGACGGCACCGCTCTGTTTACGTTACGGTGTGCGCTACCGCTCTCTTGGGAAACTCGAGAGTAGAAACTCTATACACGACACCGTTTTTTATGACGTTACCCACCGTATTTTGACGGCCGTTAAAAGACGGCACCGCTTTTTAGGAAACCGAAGCTTAAGTGGGAAAAGGTAAGCCTAATATAGTATTATAAAATTGATTACGCAATAAATACTAATTTACATTGTGTTCTGTATTTCTGTCGCAGGAGTCAGCTGAGGTCCCATCATCACTTCACGTTTAACATTTCACGTCCCCGAAACTACCAAAATATGTTTTATACAATTTTGATATAATTTTGATAAATTTATACGTTATTATTAATTGAACTCAATTCCTTTTTGCATGATATAAAACCATTTTCCACTGAGTTAAGTCTTCTTATCCTTTACAAAAGTCCTGCAATTCGTCAGACTCCATTTCTTGAAAAATCCAATTTTCCTTAATCTTTTGTTATTTCCTGATAACAAGGGAACTATTGGCCCTACAGTGCTCCGCTTATGCTTAAATTAAAGGTAAATAACTGCTCTACAACTTCATTTCCCATTACTTTCCTCGTAGGCTGAGTATTTTAGCCGATATTCGGCTCGAAAGACGGCTAAAACAACAATTTCGAACTTTTTGGGAAAAATGGCCAATTTTTTAAGTGCTATATCTCGGGACCTGTTAGACCTATGGAGCTGCACTCAAATTGTAGTAAATTTTGTCTACTTTAAAATTGTATAGAACAACTTTTTCCATAGGATGCGCCATTTAGAAGTTATAAGCCAAAAATTGAAAAAAGTCCGAAAAAAAACATGTTTTTCGAGCACCACGCAGTTAGCACAGGTCTTTCGAAGCTGCAAACTTGGTTTTACACTATTGGTACCTATCCTAACAACATTCCAAAAAATCAGAACTCTGCAATTTTTTGCGACCTAACGCGATTTTTGTGTCTACGGTCTACGGTGTCTACTGGCCTATTATTGAAGTTTAGGGCTTTATGTTGTGATTAGTGTAAAAGTACATGTATATAGAAATAATATTAAAGTAAACTCTAGGCAGGAGCGGATTCAGGGGGGGGGCGTAGGCCAAATCTCGTCTTATTGACGAGTTGAATCAAAAAGGGTTAAACGTGTAAAAGCGTTTAACTCTTTTGACTACAAGGTTTGAGCTACGTCGCCTCCCGATTTCGGCGTAGTTCCCAAAGGAATACAATTTCCGAGTACCCTAAATGATTCCCGCTCCCGTAAAGGGTACATAACTTAGTTATGCATAAATATTATGAATTTCAGCTGCGTATGAAATTTTGACTAATTATGAGTAAGCTTCGGATTTTTATGCAGTAAATTTGCTAAAAATATGCACATAATTATGTAGCAAATTAAGATGAAATTGCTAAAATTCTGATATTTTTATATAAAATACTCCGGAAATATGCACAACATATGTATTTTTTTTGATAAGTCCGTTAATCAAATTATGGTTAGCTATTTAATAAATGTTTGGAAAATTCTGTTAAAATTAGATTATTTACTAAGGACAATTATGAAGTATTTAGACATTTTGTTGGTACTGAAAATAGGCTTGACGTATATAGACCTACAAGTGTGAATCATGGATTCTTCCATTTTTTTGAGTAGTGTTTCTTTTTATATAGATATTGGTTTTCCGTTGACTAAAAAGAGAGTTAGTAAAAATGTGAAATCATGTTGGTTAACTAGGGGTATAAAGAATTCTGCCGAAAAACTAAAACTATTATACAAAGCTATAATGCAAAGTAGGAGGGAAGAAAACAAAAAAGTTTATGTATTATATAAAAAAAACATATCGTAAAGTTATTGCAGCTGCTAAGAAAATGAATAATGATCATATATATACAGAGTGAGTTTTATGTATGGAACGCCTCAATTATCTCGGAAACGGCTTGCCCGATTTTTATGAATTTTGGTTTATAAGGGTTTTGTAATATGACCGATTTTATTGTGGCATTTACATTGTTGTCAGATCTTTCGTTTTTCCGGAAATATACTGAAATTTGTTATTTCAAATGGATCACCCTATATATTTTTTTGTTTTTGAAATCTCTAAGAAATTTAGAATATTTTTCATGTAATGTTCCCTATACCTAATTGCCGTAATTTTGACGTTTTAATAAACTATTATTGTTGGTGTTTATTGAAAGTTACCATGGACCGTTTATCTGAGAAAGAACGAATTGAGATTTTAATGATATTAGGATATGGTGATGTGCGTAGAAGTCAACAGGAAACGTGTAATATCTTTAATAATTTATATCCTAATAGATCCCATAACAAGATCTACTGTGAGTAAGTTGTTAAAAAAGTTTAACCAAACTGGAGCCATAAAAGATTTACCGAAATCAGGGAGTATAAAAACTGCAACAACTGAAGACAAATCTTTAGATGTTTGTGTTATGTTAGAAGAAGATCCACACTTGAGTACTAGACAAATATCCAGGGAAGTTGATATTTCTCAAACATCCATAATGAAAATTTTACATGCCAATAAATTCCATCCTTACAAAGTAAGATTGGTTCAAGAGTTGTCAGATGATGATTTCGATAGAAGTGAAGAGTTTGCCGACACAATGATGGAAAAATGTTACGATCAAAATAATCCAAATTTTTTAAATAATGTTATGTTTTCCGATGAGGCCACTTTTTGTATTGATGGAAACGTAAATCGGCATAATTGCAGATACTGGTCACGTAACAATCCTCGTTGGATGAGAGAATCCCACACCCAATTTCCACAAAAGATTAATGTATGGGCTGGAATAATAGGCGACAAAATAATTGGTCCTTTTTTCATTGAAGGAAACTTAAATGGTCCGGCGTATTTAAATTTATTACAGAATAATATTATACCTGAGTTGGCTCGGTTATTTCCAAATCTAAGAAGTATTCTCAATTGCCTGTTAATTTAGAAATTTTATTATTTGAAACTTTCAGACAATAACAATGTCCCAAATAACAATATTTGGGTGCAACAAGATGGAGCTCCACCTCACTATGCGCGTGACGTGAGGCAATACCTAAACGATGTGTTTCCCAGAAGATGGATTGGAAGGCGTGGTTTTATCGAATGGCCCCCGCGATCACCCGACATGAATCCTTTAGACTATTTCCTGTGGGGTCACTTAAAAAATATTATTTATAAAACCAAACCTGCCAATATTCAGGAATTAAAAGATAGGATTACCACAGAGATAAGAAGAATTGAGCAGTCAGGAATGTTACAAAATGTACTGCAAAGTTTTAAACATCGCATGGCTTCTTGTATGGAAGTAAACGGACAACATTTTGAGCATCAGCTGTAACCGCCTTTACTTTATGTTTTCAAAAAAGATCTTATGGGATTTCTATTAGGATATAAATTATTAAAGATATTACACGTTTCCTGTTGACTTCTACGCACATCACCATATCCTAATATCATTAAAATCTCAATTCGTTCTTTCTCAGATAAACGGTCCATTGTAACTTTCAATAAACACCAACAATAATAGTTTATTAAAACCTCAAAATTGTTTTTGTCGCAGACATAGCAGCACTGATGTAATATTTTAACTTCGGCGGTGATATTGCAAATGTAGCTGTAACTCCGAAATTATGGCAATTAGGTATAGGGAACATTACATGAAAAATATTCTAAATTTCTTAGAGATTTCAAAAACAAAAAAATATATAGGGTGATCCATTTGAAATAACAAATTTCAGTATATTTCCGGAAAAACGAAAGATCTGACAACAATGTAAATGCCACAATATTATCGGCCATATTACAAAACACTTATAAACCAAAATTCATAAAAATCGGGCAAGCCGTTTCCGAGATAATTGAGGCGTTCCATACATAAAACTCACTCTGTATAAAGGGTGGCCCATAATGTAGTGACACATTTTGAAGTCTAATAACTTTGCCTCTGAAAAACCTATAGGTAAGTTTTTGGCATTGTTCGATAGAAAAATTCAAAAAGTTTTTTGTGTTGCAAAAAAATACCGGGTTTTCCAAAGTGTAAAACGATTTTAATCAAAATATGGAATTCAAGAAATTTAATAACAAGGGAAACTAACATAATAATAATAACTAGCCTAATTTTTAAAAATTGTGTCTAAAAGATGATGGCCTTCTCTTCTTGAACATTCTTCTACTTTAGACACCATATTTCGCATAGCATTATGCAACATTAATGGGGCAATATTCCGGCTTTCTGTTAAAATATTTTCTTTCAATTCGTCGATGTTTTGCGGATTATTGATGTAAACTCTGGATTTTAAATAGCCCCATAGCCAAAACTCACAGGGTGTTAAGTCGCATGACCTCGGGGGCTACTGGAAATCACCAATCAGGCATTCTGGAAACATTTGCCGTAAGACATTCATGTATGCCCGGGAAGTATGACATGTGGCACCGTCCTGCTGAAACCACATGTTTTCGGGAGAACGCCGTAACTCTTGTTGAAAAAAAGTTTGCAACATGTTTGTTTACATAGCACACATATGAAAATGTGCTTCGTCAGACATAAATAAATTTTCGGATAAATCTGCATTGTTTTCTAAAAGCTCTACAAAATTGTTAGAAAAAGCAAGTCTGGCTGCAAAATCGGTGTCTTTTAGCTCCTGCACAAGTTGAACTTTAGGTATGTGGTTTTAAGCGTACATCTTTATGCACTATTCTTTGCAGGCTAGTTCTTGAGAGTGCTAATGTTTGAGATTGTCTGTTTGCAGATCGCTTTGGACTTTTTAAAAATGCAACCTCGAACTCTTTCTATATTTGCAGGAGTTCTAACTGAAATAGACCTACCTGCAGGTTTCTTCTCCAGAGCTGATGCTGTGGTTCTAAATTGACCAACTCATTTTAAAATTGTGTTTCTACATGGAGGATTCAAATTAAATCTTGAATTAGTTGAATCAAATTAAAATAACTGAAACTGACGTTGAGTAACTACAATAGACTGGTTATTTTTAAAGAAATTTTCAAGAATAAAAGCGCGATGATTGATTTTTCGAAACTGGCAGTACTTTACTGTCTATTTGACAATTATAACAATTGTAAATCTCTATAGTTGCGTTTCAAAAAAATAGTAGTATACAGAATGTAACCTTACATATTTATTTTTTGACTTGAATTTTTATACTTTGGTACACCCTGTATTTTTCTGTAACACAAAAAACTTTTTGAGTTTTTCTATCGAACAACACCAAAAACTTACCTATAAGTTTTTCAGATGCAAAGTTATTAGACTTCAAAATGTGTCACTACGTTATGGGCCTCCCTTTATAATGGCTACTAATAAGTCTAAGGCTGCTTGGTCTATTATTAAGAAATAGAGAGGCTCAAAAACCAATAGTCAACATTGTATTCAGAGGATTGAAGCTGGTAATAGGATAATTAGTGACAGCAGGTTAATTGTTGACACTTTTAATGAATACTTTGTCAATTAGCCGAAAAATCTGATTCTGTGGTTTTGGAAATGTCGAAAATAAATTTGTACCTTGTTAATGCTTTCATACTAGTTTTTATTGAACCAACAACAGTTAATGAAATATTATAATGGATCTAAAAATTCTAATTGTAATCTGTCAATCTGGTTTTGATAATATTAGTAATAATATTCTGAAATCTGAATCTGAAATATTCAAAATATATTCCTTCAGTTATATGTTTTGCGGAACGCCGAGAGCTCCTGGATGAATATAAATCGTTTCTAGTAAATATTTGAGTTGACTCTTGATACTTGAACAGAAACAATTTAATGCAAACCATATGTTAAATACACTTATTTCTGTCTTTCTTTTGTCGGTTAAATTTATGCTATCGAAATGGGAGTCACGACTCTGATAGACAGTAGAGATATCAAAGCTTAAAAATTACGACTAGGGTTCTAGATAAAATCATGATTTACTTCTACTACCGTCGTATTATATACAGTCGCCTATCAATATACAATTTTAAATGGCAATCTCATGGAGAAGGCAGATTTTCTAGATGTACACATATTCTTCTCTGAGGATATTAAAACATAATTTCAATTGTTTTACAAGTGTAAAAGAAACTGAAAAACTTAATATAAGAAGGGGCAATTATTAAACTGAACTTGTCCACTTTTGTGCATTTATTTCATGTGCATTTTTGTGCATGTGATGATTTTATCTTAGGGTAAAATTGAAGTTTGTGATATGAAAAAATCATTTTTTCAAAATACAGTGTGTCTCAAAATCATGAAACAAAATACATATTTTTTTCTAGTTGTGATTTAAAAAAAAAACACTGAAACATTACAGTATGCAGTAATTGCCACTTTTCTAATTGTAATTACCGACATTTTTTTTAAATAGGATGCTTCATAATGTAAATAGACAAATCCTAAATTCTTATAAAGAGGAATTCAGCGATATAAGGTTATGTTAGTAGCGGTGAGAAATACACCGTAGTATCCTCTTTGGGTCTTTGCTATTATCTGTCTGATAATTATTTTCAAAATGACAGACAGATAACGACCTGCTTTCCCGCAGGCGCCATTATAACAGTGACCACTATTGTCTTTCAGGAACCTACTTATTCCTTAATCCTACTTATTTATTTGAAGGAGATGCCGAAAACATCTACTCCACGAACTATGTGCCCCTACTGACATTGCATTACTTCGGAATATCCATAGGAGTCGCCAAATCTTTAATCGGGACCAACCATCGGACACTGACCGGTTTCACGCTTATTATGTGCTCATCAGAGTTCCATAGGTATAGTGGACTCCATGAACGATGTTAGCGACGTGATATTTAGTTTGAAACATTTTTTAAATATCTTGAGAACTATGAATATTAGGATAGAACTATTTTACACAAAGTGCTCCTTATTTTTCACGTAGAATCTAAAAATAATATAACAATATATAAATACTAGACTACTTACAATAAGATTATACTTAAATATGTATAATCCAATCAAGAACAGGTGACTGAATTCTAATGAAATATAAACCTATTTACAATTGGAAATCCCTAACTGTTTACGACTTAATTGAATTACATATTTAAATGTCTAAAACATTTCTGTTAAACCAAGTTTACTAAGGGAGAATTATTTACATCGGTTTGATCATTTAATAAATTATTAGATTTTTTATATCTGGTAATTTCCAACATTCTAATAACGTAAGTTTTCCGTTGGATGATGTGTGGATCACTTCAAAGTTATCGTTGAATGTGTGATTTTCTTCTAATAGATGATTGGCATACGTAGAGCAAGTCCATATTTGAAAAACATTTTTTGTACTCATCCAAGCGTTTTTTAAAGTTTCGTCCAGTTTATAAGTTGTCTTGTGGTACTTGTCCCAAGGTATATGTTGGACAAACTTTATTGAACATACAACATACAGTATCTGATATGGATTTTCAACAAGTAAAGGTCGATAGTATCAATAATATATTTTTATGTTTTCTATTTCGAAACTTAATTTAAAACGTTGGCAATTTTTTCTTACCGATTATTATTATTATACCTGCTACATTGGCGTTAAGGTACATATCTTATCTTTTAAAAATGAAAATGTAATTTATGAAATTGGTGTAATATAGGTCAAGTATATTATCTAATATGTATGTATGTCTATAAACTGGAAATAAAATTAATTATGTTTTGTTTGCTTTCTGGTCTCTCTACAATTTAATTTCACAAAAATAAAATTCCACCCTTTAGTGTAGGTAATTAAATTAAATAATTTATGAATGATTTTCTACATTGTTTCTTGTAATTGAATATGAAAAATGTATAAATTAATAAAAGTTAATTAGTTAATTATTCATTTATGCGATTATTTCATGCAAAGGAAAACTTAATTTTGGATTCGGATTAGAAGAATAATTATACTGTTAATATAGATTCATTTTTAATCGAGCGTTTTATACTACTACTACTATTAGTGTTTTCTTTAAATTTATAGCTTACTTTTAAGATATATTTTTTAATATTATTTATAAGCTTATTTAACTATTTACACATATAGAAAATAACCAAAAAAGTTACCAAGAAGTATGTGATGGCGTAATATAATTTTATCTTATCATTAACTTTGATCTCTCTTATTGAGTACAGAAAATTTTTAAATTTGAGGTAACTTCACAAAGTGCAAGGGATTTACATCGAACACACAAAGCGTACAAAGTCCGATAAACCTATTCGTATGAATCTTAAGCCATATCTTTAAATTTGAAAACGAATTAAACTCTTTTTACAATTATTAACATAATCAGTTTAAAATTTAGAAGGGGAGAAAGGTGCTGACTGTATATAGCAGTCCATTTTTGTTGACAATCCCCAGTGACCCAAAAATTGTAAAAATTACAGGAAAAAATAGGGTGTTCCATTTAAAAAAACTTATGTTATATTCGCCACACTTTTTTGAACCACCCTGTATACTCAAAAATAATTTTAAACTGTGCACCGTAATATTCTATAAAACTTTTGTATTTAACGTTTTTTAGTAATTCTCTAAACAAAGGAGATAATTAACTTTACTCTATGGTTGACTCACCCTGTACAGTCTTGAGCAGTCTCGACCTACAATATTTCGGTAATGTGAACGTATATCTCTTTAATATTGAGCTAAATGGGAACTAACTTGAATATTTATTGTAGTTTTTTAAATATTTCATTTATTATTATTTTTTCCGCATCTAATCTGGTTTTCCAGGAACTGTTCAAAATGTCATGTTAGTAGTAAGTATTAAAAATACTTTTCCGATTAAATTGGTTTTTCATTAAGATGGTACCTACATTACAATATTAGTAAAGGAACAAAACATTTTATATGGTTAATTTAAAGTGGGATATGGATACTGGATTAAAACCGTAACTATTAAAATATGATATACAGGGGTTCCCATTTAAAAAAACAAGTTTATACCGTAGTGCAAAAAACAAGAGTTGATAAAAGAAATTTACCTACTCTACTGCAATCCACTTTAGTACTTTTAAAAATTTGTCATTTACAATTTTTCTATATCTTTCAAAAAAAGAAAGATACAGGGCCTTATTGAAATAATCAAAATCACCCTGCAATTCGAAAACATGTGACAATAGAATTGACCTGAAAAGACCATCAACTTAGCCTTGAAAAAGTAGGTCGAGACTGCAATTAATTTGTCTGTAACTTTTACACTTTTTGAGTTCCCCTATATTTCCATAAAAAATGGACTACTCTGTACAGTTTTTACTAAATAATAATTTGGTGGTTCTACTGTTAGGTAAGATTTAAAAAAATACATAATTCGTATACTACGTACTATTTTACAGAGACAAGTATGGATACTTCTCCATCACTTGACTACCACAATTGTAGTAAAAACTTGATACTCTGAACTCTGCCAAGCCAAAAATTTAAAAATCAGATCATGTCTTCCTTTTTCTTTTTCTTATTGTTCCTTCAATGTTTTGATTCCAGTCATATATTTATATTTTGTTGGCGTTACCGTTACATGATTATTTTGTTCTTTCTCGTTGTGGGTTGAGTGGAAGAGCAGGGGTTTTTTTCTTAAAAACACTGAACTCTGCCCTTTATAACATAACTCTATTAACTGTAAATGTATTTCTTTAGAAAAATGGTTGTAATAAAAGAATTTATTATTATTATTGTTATTATTATTATTATTATTATTATACTTCAGTAAACTTTTCCATTGTGAATGAAAACACTCGGGTTAAACGTTCTTTATGCATTCTAGAAACTTTCAGGTATAGTTGATATTTTAAAAATATAAGAACATATTTTTCCCATTTTGTAAGTAGATTATTAAATATTTATTGACTTGTATATTCGTCGGCTTTGGGTATAGAGTTATTAATATGTAGTTCTATATCATAATCGAACTATTATCTTTTAGTCCCACGTTTTCAATGATATTAATATGATTATCGATTATTGATTATTGATTATCGAACTATTATCTTTTAGTCCCACGTTTTCAATCGTCCAGGTTTCGTACACTTAAAACACCTACGCAGTTTCTTAAGCTTTGCCTTTGTTATTTGAATTGGAAAAGGGAATACATGTTCACATATGCGGAGAAAAATAAAACTCCCCCTAGAATTATAAAGGTCGGGTCGATATGCCTTTTGGTCGCTTTCACCTAAGCGATTTAAGCTATATCCATAAAATTTTATATTTATGTGATTACAAAATGGCAGCTGGAGCGGCAATCCTTCTGATACAACTGTCTTCGGCTATATAATAAATATTATAAAAACAGAATCCAACTCACCCACATACATTGACTAGATCGAGAATGAGTCGTAATTCAAAATATTTAAAGAGATTTGTAAAAGTTGTGTGCTATGTGTATGATGTATCTACAAATTTTTATTGCGATATAGTAATACATAAAATATGTATATTGTCTTTTGAATATGTGCATAACATCTTTAAATTTTCTGCATCACCTTGGAAAGACTTGAGATTAAGAAAAATATATTATGCAACGTACAAGTTAACTGTTAAGCCAATCCACAGCAGATCTGTTAGGCCAGAATAAAAAGGCCATCAGAATAATAGTGGGTCTACTGACAGGACACTGTAAGCTAAACAGACACATGAATCTTATGGGACTGTCAGAGGAAGCAAGTTGCAGATTCTGTCAAGAAGAAGAGGAAACCTTAGTATACGTGCTGTGCCAGTGCGAGGGCCTGATAAGATTAAGATTTCAAATACTTGGGGAAGGAAGACCAAGAGCCAACAGCTACATGGAGGAACCTCTATCAAGGCTGTGGAGTCTAATGCAAAGGACAAAGCTGGGCAGAGTCACAATAGATCTTGTAGGTTGCGGTGGACCAGGGGCCAGTAGGCCAGGGGGCCGACTCCTATGTAAATCTAATCTAATCTAATCTAACTGTTAGCCAACTCTTATAAATATGTCTCTATTTAATTAAACAGAAAATTTACTTTGCGTTGTTGTAAAAACACCAGCGTTGTTTTTTAACAAATTTACAAGAATTTATAGCTGTTCATAATTTGCTTGAGTAATAATGAAACTACTATAGAAATCCTAAGAAAGCGAGGAGAAATAATTTACTGTAGGATAGGTATTATGTAGTAATGAACAGGCATCAATGCCACTGAGGCAGCTCCAGTATTCTCTACTGTTGGCCACATAACGTAACCATTTTAAATTCTTCTGTTTATCAGTCGCTGGAATGCCACTTATCTTTTTCTATGTCCCAAGAATATTTCGTCTCGTTTTCTTACAGTGCAGATATGTATATCGGTGTTATCTAGACACAAGCACAGTGCTTTGAACATGTATTTCGTAAAATCGTTGAGTGACCATATACAACTTGGTTACTCAACGGTAAAATGTAACTAACGCAACTGATTTATTGGGCTGGTCGTTTGTATAGCAGTACGCTATGTGTTTTACACCTCCTAACATCATCACTAACTAGCAATCTTCTAAAAGTAATACTTCAGAATAGAAATATAGAGTAAATTAACCCGAAATTTTGAATACGTTTACATTATTTACGTTCTGAACGTATTCAATTTTGATATGATTCTTTAGGACTATTCCTTAGACATGTTATTGTAGGTACAGAATGTAATATAGATATTGCTCAGAAAGTTCTTATATCACCCACCCAGTTGACTGCATCAGCTACAATAACACAATCCCAGTTAATCTAAAAACTTCAACCATTTTTTCCATGCTTTAATAATTGATTTGCTTTTATTATATCAGGTAAGATTTGATCTGCTTTTATGAATTTCTAAGACAATGGCACTGACATAATGGGTGCGTTTCGAATCGCGCATTATGCACATTTTGCTTCCTACGTTCGTTCCAATTCACGCATTCTGCACGTCGTAGCATCCATAGCTCCTCCTACTTTTGGCTTCGTAGCACGCAGGAGCTGCATTTTGTACGAGGTGATGCGTTTATGCATTGCGTGCAACTTAACCTCATTTTTTCAACTTTCGAAGGGAAGGGAACTGATTCTGTGGTGTGGTGTTGCTAGTTTCAATCAGATCGTTTGCAAGAACAAGAATGCCCGAAATTTTGCTAATTTCTCTATCACGAATTTAAATAAATTATAAATTGTTCACAAAAGTAACTGTCAATGTGTCAAAAGTCGTTCCGAAATACATGAGCGCATCACACGCATCTGCTAAACGGAACGCTTTTATGTGTCACTGCAGCAGATGCGTTTGATGTACGATTTGGAATGCACCCATAATAATAATTAAACTGGCCACTTAAATTTTTTGTATAATACGGCCTCCTACGTGATTAAATAGTATTTCCTTTTATGGTACTCGTAGTAATAATAGACTGGCAAGTTTTTCAATATTGGACGATTTAGCCTACTTTTACCTTTGTGCTACTCTTTGACTCTATTCGAACCTACATTATCTTTTAATGGATATCAGCATTTCGGTCTATGGGAGGAACTAAAAATAATTTCTTTGAAGCTCCTTGATAGCAGAGACCGTTTCTTTACTCTCAGAAAGCGGAACAACGTTTCTTAATCCTACCCGTATTCTGAACAACTAAGGTCTTTCTCTATTTGTATCTAGAACTATATTCACTTAGGATTTCCACCAGTTGGGTTAGAACCCTTTGACTGTAGTTTAATAGCCTTATCGTTTTAGTTTCATCTGGCTCTTTTAAGAAATCATGAGCCCGACTGCAACCTCCATATCTCCTCCAGTTCTCTCGCAAGCATCCCGCAAGCTCATTTGTTAAGCCAAGAAAGATTATTTAGTAGTAATTTTAAAGTCAAATTTGAAACGTCTGTAAAAGTTAATATATGAGAGTTTTATTTATGGCATTGTTTAATTACTCTTATTTATTTGGGTATTATGCCACCATTGAAAAATACAAAAAATAAAAATCAACCTCTTGTCTCCATTTAATAAATTGTCGTTCTTTTATATTGTTTTGTTCTTTATCTAAAATTTTAACTGATTCCCACTGTACCCTATGGCCCTTTTCCCAAGAGTGTTCACAACTTTTTTACTTTTCAGATTCTCTTCTTTTAATATAATATTTGTGTTCTCCGATTCGAACATTTAGAAAAATTGGTCATTTGTTCGAAATCAGAACGGTTTTTCAAAGGGATAATACTTTACGGACAATTTTATCAAAAACTTGGCCAAAAAATAATTTACAAAGTTCAAAATACTGCAGTTACAGCAGTGAACCTACCATGTGAGTGTAATATCCATGTAATTATGTGGGTGAAACATCTAGACCTCAAAATGTTCGGATCGGAGAACACAAAGATTATATTAAAAGAAGATAATTTGAGAAGTCAAAAATTTGTGAACACGCTTGGGAAAAGGGCCATAGGGTACAGTGGGAATCAGTTAAAATTTTACATAAAGAACCAAACAATATAAAAAGAAAACTTAAAGAATCCGACACAATTTTATTAAATGGAGACAAATGTATATCCAATATTTCTATAAATTTTGGTATAGTCTATATAATGTCAATTGAAACTGTAAAAAAAATTCCGACAAAAGAAACACCTGCACCTCGACGGCGGCCTCTTTGTTTACGCACGTGTGTCCTTTGTCGGAATTTTTTATGTAGTTTCAATTGAGATTATAAACACTATACCTGTTGGGTATCAATTTTAAAAGACGAGGTAAGTCAAAATATAATGAAAATCGACTAATATCTAATATGCCCATAGAAGTAAATAAACAAAATAAATTACAAACTGTCATACTATTCTGTACGTCAGTAACACGTAAAGTTTTAATAACGAAATCGGAAAAGTGTTCCAAACGTAAACGTTTTTAAGTGATGTGTTTAATGTTATAAATTGGTAATCTGCAATTTAGTGTGAAATTTCTTTATTAGGCAAACATATTTTTAAAAAAATCAACCTTTGACTGATCCGTCGGCGCAGAGGTTGACTATTAATTTTTTGTATTTTTCAGTGGTGGCATAATACCCAAATAAATAAGATTATAGTCCTTGAAAGTCTTTCACTTGCCTGCAGTTATGTCTGACGTCACAGAATGCGATACATCGCTACAACGCATTCAGCAGTTATAATCGCTAAAGCTGAGGCTTTTTCATTTGATTTCCCAATTTTCTTTATGCTGCTTATTAGTCGATTTTGATATTTTGATGAAAACATTGTTTTTTTTATAAACAGATAAATCAATCAGACAAAATCACAGTTAATCAAAAATTAACTGTGAAAAAATCTGATAAAACTAACTTGTCAGCGTGTTGCAAATTTCATCGAAAACAACATCACAGTTGCTACTTTCCACTGAAACTTTATAAATAAAGTTTAACGGGAAATTTAATATTATTGTCTTACCTAATGAACTAATAACTTTATGTTTAGTTGTATTCATTGTTATCTGGCAATTGATTTAAACTATAATACGGTTGCCGAAATTCTATTATGACTCAAATGGAATGGTATTTAGGAAGTCAAATATATTCAAATTCTGCCAAGATAAAAGGAAAACGGTTTAAATAAACAGTAGATATCTGTCTGCCACCAGAATTATTATCGTCGCGTTTCCCTTATTGTTTATATATGTTTAATTAGTACCCATGTCAAAGTAGATATAAATGTGAGTCGAACTAAGGAACGACTATTTATGAGGAATATATTAGGCAATTTTCACACCCTTCTCAGAGATATTTAGAGAGCGAGGTAGGTAATTTAGGCCTGTACGAACCTTATAAAATAATCACGTTTTACTACCGAAGAAAGTTACCCGCTCATAAAATCTGTTTTATTTTATGTTCCTGTTCTTGTTAATAAACAAACATTTACTTTCGTTTACGAAAGGGATACCTTAAACAATAATTTGGGTAAAATACGTGCCCTGTTAAACCTGTCAGAGGGCTTACTACTTTTCGATTCCTACTTCTTTCAGTGCAAGCTTTAATTAATAATACCTTGTTGGCAAGTTCACAGTCAAATAAGTTTAGGTTGAAATAATTGTTATTACTTGTTATTAAAACCATGCAAGTTTTATTATATTGAGACTTTAATGCATGAGCTTTAAACATGAAAACATGATTAACGTGATTTTAAATAAAATTACATTAGATTGTTAGTTTAGAAATTTATCTAAATAGTTAATTATATTGTAATATTATTATAAATAATGAAGTTAGTCCTACACAGTGCTCATGCATTTCTATCGGGTTAATTCTGTTATATTGTTACATCAACTTATTACTTTTTTATGCTTCACTCTTTTCGGTGAATACATTTTTCTTATTCACAAGTTAAAAGCAAGGTATTCGAAGCAATTCTTAACAATTTACATCTCTATTTATATAGGAATTAAGCCAAAAACTCAACTAAGAGATAAATTATTGTTGAAATTATCAAATAAATATTATGGTTCAATAAAGTTTAATGTTTCTTCGTTACCTATAATCCTAGGTATGCAAAGGAATAACATTATTATTTTTAAGATATGTCGAGAACAACTATTTTGCGTGCAACATGCACCGACCAACATTGAATTACAACTGCATATCTTGACATAACCTCAACTTATTGTCTTTAATACATTTTTCTTTTTGATAGTGTTATCTAAATAAAGAAATATTAATCAAGCATCTAAATTACATTAAAAGTAACTATTTTTGGTTACATACCTTCAGTATTGAATTTGAATGAAATTTTTTTATTTTTTCTTGTAATTTTTTTAACAATTCTTAGATGTTAAGCCTCCCGCCATACATGTGCTTGAAGACGCCGGAAGCAGAAATACGTATTGTACATTAGGCTAAGGAGGACTGCTACAATGTTCGTTTTGTCAGTAAAAAATAAAAAAAACAAATTTCATTCAAATTCAATACGAAAGATATGCAATCAAAAATAATTATTTTTAATGTAATGTAGATGCTTGTTTAATATTTCATTAAATATTTAAAAAATGTAGATAACACTATTAAAAAGAAAAATGTATTAAAGACAATAAGTTGAGGTTATGCCAAGAAATGCCATTGTAACTCAATGTTGGTCGATACCTGTTGTACGCAAAGTAGTTGTTCTCGACATATCTTGAAAATAATAAGGTTATTCCTTTGGATGCCTAGGATTATAGGTAACGAGGAAATATAAAACCTTATTGAACCATAATATTTGATAATTTCATTAATACTTTATCTCTTAGTTTACTTTTTGGCTTAATTCCTATATAAAAAAAATATATAAAGCAGTTAAATAAGCGAATAAATAATATTACAAATATACTATAAAAAACTTCTTAACAGTATTTACAGCCGTATTTACCACCATTGTCGTCTAACTGGGCTGTTAAAATGTATAGTTTATCAGGGATTAGTATTATCTTAAATAATTATTTCTAATTGGATAAGAATTTTAACAGTTCTATTGAATATGACTTAAGTGATGATGAATATGGGTGTTTAGTCTGCTAGACTATATTTACCCTGTTAAGTATAAATTTTCCAGATCCATCCGGGATCGAACCACGTCGACAACAGATTCAGTAGACTGTGACCCTTTGTATACTCAAGTTGCTAGGCAATTCTACAGTATGCTGAGCTGAGTACGATCGAAATTTTATTTTTCCTGCATCAAAACAGACTAAAAATCTGCTCTAATTCCAAAAAGAACCTCTAGAACTGTATAGTTGTAAAGGTATCTTCTACGCAAGAAAATATTTGTTTATTTAAAACATTTGTTTATTTTATGTAAAATATATTCTTAGTTAAAACTATGTTCTAAATGTCCTAAAACTAGTTAGATAGTCTGTATATCTTACAAAACTAGGTACTTACTTCTATCAGTACCTATGTCTTTGAATTTTTAAATAAACAGAAACTATCCAACTGAGAAATATCTAAAAATAATGTTGTCATCCGATTTTGTATATTTTTAAATAATATCAAATAAATATTGGGGCAGAACATACAATTTTCTCCTAAATTACAATACCTATAGGAAATAGACAAATTAAAAAACTGTTTTTGTCCACGGAATAGAATTTCGAACATACAGGGATACGTTATTTCGCTCAAGTAAGTAAATTAGTTATTAATTCAGTTTGCGTATACTTGATTATTATTTTCGCCTCCGCACTTTCCCTCCACCTATCCACATTATTTGACAGATCCATTATATACTTCAAAAGAATCACTGTTTATACTTTAACTGGAAATTGGAGCAGAATAATTCCAAAATTAAATTATTTTGTAAACAATTATAATTTACTTACACAAATAAATAATCAAAGTAATGCCAATTCCAACAAAATGTCGATAAAATACACTGTCAGTAAGGGTGCGAAATCTGATTTACATTATGTTCACATTTTACTTTCATTTAAAAAATATTACTCTTAAAAACCAATTAATTTTCTGTAAAAAGACTTGAAATTAAACAGCTTCAGGTTGGGGTTTACAGTAGCTCGTATTTTTCAATATATTTTTCATTTTACAGTGACAGTAAATATATTGACTTAAATAATTCTCGATTTTAAACGACAGGTAGTACAATTTATCGGATGTAAATTTAAATACGTCCATTCATTTTCCTTTTGAGCGTTTCAACAATTTAATTTTAAAATGAAATTATGACTGTAACTGATGAATCGTTCTATCGGTAATTTGTCTTTATGTAAATTACTGGTGCCACGAGTCGAAACCTGACAATGAATAGCACTCTTCTGTCTAATCTCGCAAGTTATTGCGATAATTGAAATGGTTCTCGTCTTGCCTCGTTTCTCGTTCAAGATTCCTTATTTGTTATTATAGAAGATGAATTACTATAGATTGCTATAGATTACTACAGAAAATGACTATGTAGATAATAGTAAATCTAGTAGTGGTGAGAAAAACACCGTAGTGCCCTTTGCTACTATCTGTCTCGCAATTATTGTCAAATTGTCAGATAGATAACGACCTGCTTTTCCGCAGGTGCCATTATAGCAGTGACCTCTATTAAGTAAGTAAGTAAGTAAAGATTTATTTAGCAAAGCTAATATACGCAGAATGGAAGAGATTGTCTTAAGGAAGACAATCTCTTAGGAAGACAGGACAGACAATAGGAAGATAAAAACAGTAAAAGCTGTATAGACCATTTTTTCATTAAGAGGAATACTTATTCATCATCATATAAAGCGGTGATCCTACATACACCCGTAACAGATCATTTCCCTACAATGTTCCAGATAATATTTCCTGAAAAAAAGGAAAAAACAGTTGATAACACTAAATATAAATATTATCTGAATAAACAAAAATTTAAATTAAATGTACAAAATGAGAGGTGGGGGGAAGTTTTTTCATGCAGTGATATTGACAGTGCCACAGAATTATTTATAAGTATATTGAAATCTAATGTCTCTGAATGTACAAACAAGATAAAAATTGGAAATGAGGGAAAACGAAAAGAATGGATCACAAATGGCTTGCTAAATAGTGTCCACAAGAAACATAATTTATTTAGAAAAATGCAAACACAGCAAACAGAAGAAAATAAAACTGAATATAAAAAATACAGAAATAAATTAAATGATATAATAAAACTTAGTAAAAAAAGGCACTATCAAAAGAAAATAACAAGCTGTGGAAATAAATCCACAGAACTGTGGAACTGTGTAAAGGAGATAACAGGCACTAAACCTAAAGTAAATGACATAAAAGAAATAGTAACATCTAAAGGTCAAATAACAAATAATGTAAATGAGATCTCAAGGGAGTTTTTAAACTATTTTACACATGTTGGACAAAATTTGGCAAATAAAATTTCAAAGAACAATGATAATAAACTACTGTTCGAAAACGCAGCATTAAGAAGTAATTCCATGTTTCTTTCAAATACTACTGAGGAGGAGGTTATCGGAGTAATTAATACACTAAAAAACAAAAAATCACCCGGAATAGATAGAATAAAAGCAGAAACTCTAAAATTAGTAGCATTAGAAATCTCGAAACCACTTACCCATTTAATAAATCGGTCATTCGAAAAAGGCATATTTCCAAGTGTTCTGAAAACAGCTCTAATCAAACCCCTGTATAAGGCTGATGATAGGCTGGACGTGTCAAATTACAGACAAATTTCAATACTATCAAGCATATCAAAAATTTTTGAGAAAATCCTGAAAAAAAGGATAGTACATTATCTAAATCGATATAATATAATTTCAGACCAACAATATGGATTTACGGAACACAGATCTATAAAACACCTACAATCTGTATCTTTGTAGATTTGAAAAAAGCATTTGACTCGGTTAGTCATAGCCAGCTTCTGCAAATTTTGGAAAATATAGGTATAAGAGGTACTCCTTATTTATTACTATGCAGTTATTTAGCTAACAGAAAACAATGCGTTAAAATAAGCGATACTCAAAGTGAATTTAAAACAGTGAAATATGGAGTGCCTCAAGGTACAGTTCTAGGTTCTATACTTTTCAACATATTTTTAAATGACTTATTTAAAGTAAAAACTGAGGGACATATAGTGAGCTTTGCCGATGACACAACAGTAGTATATCAAGGTGACAGTTGGCAAAAGGTAAAAGAAAAAGCGGAAAACGATTTTAAAAACATTGCTATATGGCTAAACACCAGGCTACTTACTATAAATTTTGATAAAACCTATTTTGTTCCCTTCACATCCTATAAAAACAATCTACCCGATTTTGACAGCATTTCTTTGACCTTGAATAATGAACAAATTAATATAACAGGTGTGAATAATATAAAATATCTAGGCATCCTGTTGGATTCTCATTTAAAATGGGATGTTCAAATTAACAATGTAGTTAGGAAAAATTAGAAGTCTATTACATAAATTTAAACATTTGTCTAAAATACTTACATTAGAGCATCTGAAAATATTATACCATGCATTAGTTGAACCTCATCTGTCATATGGAATTATAGTATGGGGAGGAGCAACAAACAATCACATTAGAAGTCTGGAAATAATACAGAAATATGTAATAAAAGTAATGTATCAGAAAAACTATACTTACCCTACTGACCTTCTATTTAACGAAAGCAACTTATTTGATATACGACAACTTTTCTGCTATGCTATACTTATAAGACAGCACCAAAATAAACGCGACCTTGTAGCTATGGACCATTGTTATGATACTCGTTATAAATGCAATCTAACATCAAAAATACCTAAAGCTGAAAAAACGATATTGCAACGCTCATTTGTGTATCTAGGCCCTAAAATATATAATATTATACCACGTGCCCTTAAGTTAATCAATAGTGCCAATTTGTATAAGAGTCGCGTTAGAAAATGGTTGAGAGAGACTTCCAGGTTAGATGTTCACAAGATGATTGACATAAAAAATTACTAGGAAAAACAATTTATAATATAATAATAATAATTTAATAATAAACTAATATTCAAGTGTTTTGTTTGTATCTCTTATGTAGCTACCCTGTACTTACCATGTGCATCTTAAAATAGTATTATTTCCACTATATGTATGGGAAAAAGGATTGTTTTGTCGATCATATCTTGTACTGTATGTGTATGCATATATTAATTTATAATTCTTTGTAGTGTAGCTTAGGTATAGATTGGTATAGAATTACGTATTTTTATGTGTTTTGTGAATACAGTGTAACTACTTGTGTGTAAAAATTATTTAATGATAGTTTTATACTTTTAATACTCGCATAGAGTACACTGTACCCTAAATCAAGGTATTACCTTAACCAGGGTTACTATTTATTTACCACCTTCAAGCTGTGTATTTTCAGTATAGATACATTGTATTCGAAAATTCCTGTAAATTGGTAAATAAATTTATTATTATTATTATTATATTATTATAATCCTACTTATTTATTTTAAGGAGATGCCCAAAACAACTGCTCCACGGGCAATATTCCCCGACTGGCATTGCATTACATCAGCATCTCCGTAGGAGTCGCCACATCTTCATCGAGGTGAGCGCATAATAAGCGCCAAACCGGGCAGTGTCTGGTGGTTAATCCCCATGAAAGATGTGGCGACTCTTATGGAGATGCCGAAGTAATGCAATGCCAGTAGGGGTACATTGTCCGTGAAGTAGTTGTTTTCGGCATCTCCTTCAAATAAATAGTAAAACTAGTTTAGATTTAAAAGAGTACATTTTGTGCATTTATTAAAACAAATTCAAGCTAAGAGGATGTTGTGGCAGCGTTGCTCGGTCACATTGTCTATTATGGTCCGGGTTCGATTCCCAGTAATAATTGTGTTGTTAATTTTAAATGCCAAAACTTGTATTTGTTTGTTAATTTTAAGAGTATAATTTTGAGTTGTTTTATTGCTTTCCACATTTCAAGAAGAGATAAACACCTTGCTAGACACCAGAATATTTAGTTGTTGATACTAGCAGGCTGTGGAACCTTGGAGAATTGTGTGGTCCACAGATGACACCAAAATAGACAGAGGGACAGAAGCTATAGTATTGGGATTGAGATCTAGATGGCGTAGAAGCTATAGGTCTATAGCTATAGGTCTGGGGCGTATAGCTATAGGTCCGGGGACTTTAACGAATCAAGGTCAAACGAGGAAAGGTTTAAAAGAAACGAGATGTTTATATTAAAATTATCTAGTACATCCCTTAACGAGCTTGAATTTTCCGAAGAAAACATGAAACTTGCCAGAATATTATGGATTCATTTTCCAGCCAATGCAGCTTCTGTTTCATCTAGGAAACAAAAAATTACCGACTGTTTTGCAGTATAATGCGGTAATTATAGGAGATTAAAGTTTTGTACTAAATTTTACCTGATTCACATTTTATTAGGTTAAAAGTAGTAGTAAAATAAAAATTATCTCAATTTCTTTAGTTACTTTATTGCAAGAAATACTGCTTCGAGTTATGTAACATTCTATAATATGATGTATGAACCAACTGCAGAGTTTACACAATCAGGTAAAAGGGTTCTGTGAATTGTTGGCTCGCTACAGCAAAGCTATTAGACGTGCATATTCATGCGTTTGATATTTGAGTTCCATTCAGTTACATTTTATAACAGTAAATTTTAAAAACTGAGTAGCGCAACAAGAAAATTTAATTGAAAAACATCATTTCCGGCTATACCAACTGATATTATTTACATTTCCACATAGAGCCTGCAAAATATAAAGGTATACAAACTGGTGTAAATATACTGTAATAGTAAAGCGTTTGTTTACAAATTATGTTAAGTGATAATACTGTACAATGCAATGAAATGTAGTGTAGTATAACGATTTCTCGTTATTTTTTGATTTAGGTAAAAGGTACAAAATATACTTATAATTAACTTACTTGAAGGACAACTTGGCGTTACTTGGAACTTACTTGGCGTTGGTCGCCAATTTTATAACGATACTTCTCTTACATTAATTTATTAATTTAAAAGATACCTACTTATCTTACTGAATATACACAGAATACATAGAGTACTTTAAATACAGAATTGGGGTTTAACAATCAGGTAAAGACATAGAATAAGATAAGAATTATTAGTTTAAATCAACTAAGAAAGGTATTTTATTAGTTACGCAGAACGAAACCGTTACAGTAGTTCCCATACATTATAAGCAAATACATTTCATATTGAAACATACAGGATGGTCCGTTATTCGTTTCCCGAAAGTGATAAGAGTATCAGTTAAATTAGCAAAATTTTTTAATGTGACTTGATGATCAAAACAGAAAACCATTGAAAATTGCAGTTTTATGATGCCGACCAAAGTATATTTTTAATGGTAGTCTACACCTAGTACTAAGAAAGGAATTTTCAGAAAATTGTGCCAAAAGTGCCCATCTGTTCAAAGACGGACTTACACTTTATTGACGCGATATTTTAACTATTCATTGAAAAATTATTTTCTGTGATATCTATTTCTAGGTCTCTGTAATTCAGTGGAGCGTCTCTCACGGATACAGAGAAAATAAATCTTCATGTTTACAATAATTCAGTGCGTTTACATAAAAGAAAAAAATTACTGTAAGTGCAAATAAGTAAGTAATTATTTTTCACTAAACTGATTCCTAAAGGGGGAAAATAAAATTTTACAAAGTAGGTAGTTGAACGAACTGTAATTGCGCTCCAGTCAGTCGAATTCGTTGTATCTGTTAATTACAGTCTCTTTTCCATCGCTGCGCTAGAGGTTTTGCATTAAAGAGAGCATAGATATTTCATTTACAGCTTCCAATAAAGATCTCCTGTCATTTTTGAAATTAGGAATTAAAATGTTAAACTGAATTGTTAACTTGTATATTTGATATAATTAAGCTTATTTTGGCATTTTTAAGTTCAAACAATCATCATACCTAAGTACATCTGCGATGTTTACGAAAGATTAAAATGTATTTTTTGTTGAAATCTTATTCTTGCAACGGTAAAGTTGAATGTGATTTTAAATTGAATAATTATTCGATTTTTTGTTTTGACGCGACAAAAATTTTCTTTTCACCCGTTATATTATCGCTGAAATCATATGCTATACTAAACATTTGCAGCGATAATATAAAAGGAACGCAAACCCTAGCTTATGAACCACCATTGTGCTTTCAAATAAAATTTAAAAAAGACAGTCAGCGTGGGGCAAAATTAGATGGGCGATCTATTTCCTAAAATTTTTTTACTATTAATACTTTTTGCTATTGGACGAGAGAAATATTTAAAGAAGTTAAAGGAACTGCATAAAAAAGGTTGCCTTGCTGAAAGGGTGCAGGAATTTTAGGAAATATATAACAGTAAAACTATTACAAAACTAGCTTAAAGGATCATGAAATAGACAATCCACCAATAATATTTGCTGAAGCTTATTATTTCTAAATGCATGTAGAACAACGCTGGACTCAGGCTACCCCTGTAGTAATATTACTATAATCTTATTGGTGCTTAGTTCACTAAATTTATGATTAAACTCAAATTCGATATTTCCAAATCATTTTTTAATTTAGTTTTGAATAAGTATAAAATTTCACCAATAAAAAGGTTATCTATTTCGGAAAATTGCTTATCACTTTGTTCTACAGAAATCTCATATGCAGGATTAAAAGAAATGATAAAATACTGAGTGTACAGTTCAGTACACAGTACAAAATATAGTGTACATATATGGAGTAATTTTTAAAATGGAAGCGTGTTTAATGTATCATAATTAATTCTATGCTTCTTCTTTTACGATAGTTGATACAAAATTGTACTATACATATATACTGCTCATTATGGTGCCTATCAAAATCAGTTTTTTAATGATAAGACTGAATTTGTATACTACGAATCTTAAATACTCATTGTTACAAAGTTGCTGTTAATATTGTTTACAATACATAAATCTGTATGATAGCTATAATTATCATAAAAACCCTAAGGACAACCTAAAACAAATATATGCAAATATATGCATCGCGATCTAGATACTTCTACACCATGGAATGACCTATTTCACGTTTAGTTTATAGTTGGAGTTTTATTCCATAAAATGTAATAAAAATATGCGTTGCATTAAAATACAATTTGAAACAATGGGTAGGTAATAAATTAAATTGTTCGCTCTGAATACATTTTTTAAATTAATATGACATATTATTTTATAATTATTTTCTATGGTTGCAACCATAGAAAATATTTAAACTCAGTTTATTTAAATGATTTTTATTGGATTTTTATCTGTTCACTTTGAAAAGTCTGAAATGCTTATTAGGAATTGTATTAATTTGTTGGTAGTTGAAACAGAGATGTTTAATATTCCACAGTTTTATCCAGAGAATAATTATATTTTTGAGCAAAAATAATTGAGGGCTAATATCTACCCTACAAACGGCGCCCGACTCGTCTGTTGCGGGGCAAAAAATACATTATTCAAATTCTTCAAAGGGTCCACTTGATCTCCACTTAATTGCTTTTCAGTTTCCTGTAATTTAGAAATGGAAGCAACCTGGCCAAAATGGGATGCATTTGCTGTTATTGACAATTTTTTATTTTCAATGTATGAGGTATTTTTATTGTGCTTGGCACCTCCGCCATTTTTTATAATGGCAGGAAATATCCTCAGAAGTATATTAAAGAATAATTAGTTTCAAATATCTAGTACTTGGTCTCTGCTACATAAGTTTCTTGGCTTATATTTTCCTCAATTTATGAGACTGGGGCAAATACAGAAAAGTTTAAAATTAAAAACAATTTTGGTAATTACGTATCTAATTTCCTCTGTGATAAGATTTTATCAAACTTATAATTTTATATATAATTAAGTAGATTAATTATTAATATTATATAATAATTATAAATGTATTATTAAATTAATGACCTTACAACATTGTCGCATATTTATTTTATTAAAAATTTGTTGCCAAACAATGGTAATGCTTTGTCGAAACTTTATTCAGTATACTTTATTAATAAAAAAATTGGCATCCCAAAAGAAGATAACTATGTGAGTTAAACAGGGAAGTTCTTAAGCATCCTACAAACGGTGCCCGACTCGTCTGTTGCGGGGCAAAAAATATATTATTCAAATTCTTCAAAGGGTCCACTTGATCTCCACTTAATTGCTTTTCAAATTCCTGTAATTCAGAAATGGAAGCGACCTGGCCAAAATGGGATGCATTTTCTGTTATTGAGAATTTTTTGTAATGTATGAAGTATTTTTATTGTGCTTGGCACCTCCGCCATTTTTAGAATGGCAGGAAATATCCTTAGACGTATGTTAAAGAATAATTAGTTTCAAATATCTAGTACTTGGTTTCTGCTACATAAGTTTCTTGGCTTATATTTTACCCAATTTATGAGACTGGAGCAAATAGAGAAAAGCTTAAAATTAAAAACAATTTAATTACGTATCTAACTTCCGCTGTGATAAGACATATTGGTCACACATATAATTCTATAAGTATATTCATTATTAATATTATATAATAATTATAAATATATCATTAAATTAATGTCCTTACAACATTTTCGCAAATATTTGTTTTATTAAAAATATGTTGGCAAACAATGGTAATGCTTTGTCGAAACTTTATTCAGTATTCTTTATTAATAAAAAAAATTGCATCCCAAAAGAAGAAGAGTTATGCGAGTTAAACAGGGAAGTTTTTTATGGTATATTTTTAATATTATTTATTGGCTTATTTACTGTTTATATATTTCTTTATACAGAAATTAAGCCAAAAAGTTAACTAGAGATAAATTATTAATGAAATTATCAAATATTATGGTTCAATAAAGTTTTTAATTTTCCTCGTTACCCATAACCTAGATACGCAAAGGAATTACTTTATTATTTTAAAGAATTATTACGGAAGTTTTGTGTAATGCTTCATGTGTGTGATGTGACTCTTTCATTTTAGTTCATGTATTCTTCCAGATTTGAGGTAAATTGCCAAATAAATCGGCGACATGTACATAGTGTTCGTTATAACTTATACAGTGGTTTTCCTGTCTTAGTAAGTCGTTCCTGGACGCACTTGCGACCTGCAAAATAATAATATGCCACTTCATCTCCCACAAAAGTGTCTGACTTCCGGGCTCATCATTATGATGAGAATAAGGGATAGAGATATTATTATTATGTTCCTATGATAGTGGAAACTTATACATGTTATATCATAAATTTAACAAATTATTTTTTTAAAATTTTTATTAATTTGCAGACTCTTTGAAGGGTTATGAAGGATATTTATGATTAGTGAATTACAACTGCGGTAACTGTTGGGAGGTATTTTAGTGCCTTTTATAACTTTATGAAAGTTTTTTCAGCAGCGACGGCGATTTGGTTTCTAAGAACGGTTTAATAAGATAGCTACCGGACATGCATAAATTCAATTTATGGCACGTAGCTATATTAAGTTATTTTGGGAATGGGGAGATGACAACAAGCTATTAGATTTCCTGTGAATAATAAGATAAGAATTATAGTTGGGTAGTATTATGTAAGTCCACAAAGTAAATAGGTAATATTTTATATAACATACAAATAAAGTAACTTTTTATTTAACTAAAGTTTCAAACTTATTGCTTTCAAATTTATTTACTACAAAACGATAAAAATAAAAAGTAGGTGCTAGTATTTCGTATTCTATATCTAATCTAAGTGAATTTATCCATTCCTGATTACAGTACAAGAAAATAAAGATAAAATCAATAACGACCTGGTTATTCATTCAGCTGCTTTACAATTCAAATCTGTTAGAGAGTAAACGAACATCTTTCAAAACAAGAACAGAAACAAAATAATTCTAAGTTTGGAATACTAAAACAGTAGGATGTATTGGAAAATCTGTCACTGTACTACAGACTACTTGATTAGTGTGTAGAACTTTAAATGTCAATAACATGCTGTTATTGGCAGTTGGAACGTACGACTAATCGCGTTGCTTACAAATTTACTCGTTTGAAATGGACTGCTTTTAATTCAGTTTTATATACATCTGTATCTCTATAAAACAAAAGGGCGTCAATTATTTGACATATTTTTTCGTTATAACGAATAGTAAATTATAACAGCAGCATTATATAACAGTAGTAAAATAGTAAATACCTAATAATGTTGAATTAGTACAATTCTTAGGAAATATATTTATTTCAATTTATATATAGAAAAATACATATTTGTATCAAGTGAATAAATAAACATTAATCAATTGCAGAATTAATACAGAATCATCAACGGAATTCTAAATTAACAAGGTATCTTGGAGTTAACTGTATATGAATTAAAAGGTAAAATAGTAAATTGGAGGGACAGAGGGAAAATATAATATTACTAGATTAATTGACAGATGCAAATGCAAAGCAATGCAAATTAAATACTTTGAGAATTTGAAAGAAAATTAAACTCCAAATATACAATGGAATTCCAATACAACTGTATGGAAGTAACTGAATTAGTTGCGGAAGACAGAAGTAAAGCCAGAGAGTAAGGAATGATTATCGTAAGAGATAAATCTTCTCATAAGAGATCAACCTAGTGACGAGTCAGTAATGAAGACATACAATAAAAGACAAAATGTATTGAGCACATATGTAGAAACAAAAGAATGCTATACATTTATTGAGATAGCTGGAAGGGAATATATTAGCAAAGTTGAAGAACGAGAGGAACCACTCTTGCATCGATTATGATTTTACCACGTTTTGCCATATTTCCGGGTGTTGGAATTGGTTATATCTTAGATAATGTGTCAAATACTATTTTATTAAGCCTGTTTACAGTCATAAGTTGTACTTTTTTGGCTTCAGTAAGGTTTAAAGAATATGTATTTAAGAATGAGAACAGAATCCCAAGATTTTCCATTGTGAGTTTACTGATAGGACATACTAGTTAAAAGCAGGAAACATCCGATAATTCTGCCATTGGAAGATGCAGAATATCCCACTTATCAGCATTATTTTGTAAATAATTAAAGAAGGCGGCTAATTTACAAGAAATGGGTATTTCTGTTTCAAAGATAATGCTGTTGAATTACTTTGATAAATAAACATTTCCCATAAATTATGATGACAAATTCATCATATCTCGTTCATCTTAAAGATCAATGAATAGCAGGTCAAAATCTGGTGGAAATGTGATTAATATACATTTCCGGTAAAAATTATTGTTGTAATATACACATAGATTTGGACCTTGGAATGTTTCAACCGCGTATTTGTCACACGTACTTTTTTAAAAAAGAATTATTTTAAAATTATCAGGGAATAAACAATTATTCAAATATCAGATAATAATGTCTGTATAAGTTGTATGAAGTATTTTTTATTTATTGTGTTATCTGTTGTTTCAGATGTTGCAGAAACGACCATACGTTTTGGGAACATGACTGTAGTCAAATGGAATAAACCGAAGTATAACAAAGTAAAATTCAAATAAACCTCTACCGCCTTCACCTTTCGCAACCAAAGCAATAACGCACCCTTTTATTATAAACTTAAACCATGTCCAAGTCACTAATATTAATAATAGATCTAGATACGATAATGCCCTACTGTAACTCTTACGTTAAATGTGATACTTTTAAAATCCTATCCACGGTATGACCCAGTAAAGACCCATAAGAACCCCTTCCCCTTGCAACCTACTCCAACAAAAATGTTAAATTTCCGCCACGATAGTCTCAAGAAGATAATCCTGATACAATTCGTGTTAATTTTAAGTCAAGTAAGAGGTTATGAGAACGAGCGTCGTTTAGGGGCTGACCACAGGCCTATCGGGGGTCGCTTCTACTTCGCGATCGCGGCCTCGCCCAGCAGCCAGGGGTACAGCAGGGCTTTCAACAAAACCCTGACGAACATTACTCAGAACTATTTGGCGGGAAAGTTGGGCAGATTCAACTTCAACATTAGCCTGGAGACCATGGTGATAGAGTTGCCGAAGAATGGGAGTTTCAGTGCGGTTCTGCTGGAGACCGTCTGCGATAAGTTCGATGATAAGCGCGTCGTGGCCGTGCTGATTATCGGCTATTCGCCGGCGGCGTTTACGGTGTCGCTCGCTGCCAAGCATGCAGGCATCCCGGTGCTCTGGGCACGGGGATACAGTGCAATTTTGCCCGGATTTAGGAGTCTGGTAAGTTATCTATTCTCTTAAACTGAATTAGAACTATGATTTCTGAAATAGAATTAGGTAAGAGTGCAATAAAATAAGGTGATTCGTGAAGTAAGTGGAGTATCAACTGTATTTTGCTGACTGATTATTATTTTATACAAAACATGCGAATACTTGTATTTCTCAAATACATAGTGCGTCCCAAAATTAGCCTGTCAAACTTCACTTCCAGATTCTACGTTCAAAATTAAGGAAAAACGTTTTAATAAATATAGGTCGAAAAATGCGTCCTAAGGCAGCCACAGTTCCTTAAAGATACACCCCTGAAGAGGGTTTTTATCAAACAGTTCCGAAACTGGTGAAGATAGAACATTAAAATTTTGGATGTTTACTGACTATTCTGTTTTCAACAAGGGGACGTCATTACATTTCCAGAAATATATTTAGGAGTAGGTCAAAACTTGAGAAAGTGGGGTAAAAGCTACCCCAACTTTCTTTGATTTGATGTGATTTTAATTCCAGTTTTTTGTACAAAAAAGCTACTCTTATTGAACTTCGATAGGATGTACCGTTTTTGAATAATATCGGTTTAAAAGTTTTGTTTCAGATATGAATAATTTACAGCGGACAGATAAGATTATACATATATGAAAAATACAAAACAATATCAAAATTTAATTGTGCCTCTTTTATAGGCGTACACAAGACAATAAATAACATAACAAGAATAAGAAAGGACAATAAAAGAACCGACAGTGGAACAGCAATAATCACTTATAATTATTTAATTAAAAAACATTCTCCAAGTTATTATCCCTTTGAGGACTTCCTTGTCCACGAATGAGTCGAGAATTACCTATTTCCTGTTCGGAAATCGTCTTAGATATTCCCGCTCAGCGGCACGTGCATTATCATTGCAAAATCTGTATACAAAATGCATATTTTCAAGTTCTTGATTTGTATATTGTTGCATTTTGATAATAAAAATAGTTTTCTAAACAATACGCAGCTACTGTTTAACGTATAATAATAATAATAATAATACTTTATTTTCCATTAAGGGTCCATTTTCTGTAGATTTGACAGGCATGAATGTTGGGTCGGATTGAGAGGATGGGTGACCGATGGGTGGAGACTTATATATTCTAACTATCGAATTATTAAGATTTCGGAGGTGCACGTAAAGCCGAAGTAAAAAGGCACATGGAAATAAAGTTAGCCCTCATTGCAAGGGTACCGGATTTGTCTTATAATTGCAACAAAATTTCTTTTTAATGTTATAAATTATAATATCACCGGAAAGATTAAAAGATAAACTAGATCCCTATAGTAGCAAATTTTTGTTTAATACATGTATTTTAGAGAAAATAATTTTTGAAAATACGCTATTTTAGTACAAGATTGTTTGTCTGGAATTTTAAAAATAAAAAGAAATACCAAAAATTACTACTATAGGGACTTAGATTAAAGTCTTATCTTTCAATACTTTTTTACTAAAAGTCGTTTATAGTTTATCGTTTATAGTTTTCTTATAATTAGACACGAGCCGAACGCCGATTAAGGGCTTATTTCGACCTAGTGAATGGACTCTTAAGACAAAAACATTTGTATAGGAATAGTCAAAATACATAATTACTTAACCTACCTTTGCTACATGTCTATACTAGTTTGCAGAAATTCTTCTACCGTGTAAAAAACATTGTATACCAAATATCTATGTAAGATATTTTTAAAACATATTAGGTTTTCTGCCTCCCTTGTTTCAAGAGGCAGTTTGTTAAAAAATTTTAAACCTAGATGAAAAGGTGCATTATGCGATACCTTGTA
The DNA here is from genome assembly GCA_963924545.1 of Pogonocherus hispidulus. Taxonomy (NCBI): domain Eukaryota; kingdom Metazoa; phylum Arthropoda; class Insecta; order Coleoptera; family Cerambycidae; genus Pogonocherus; species Pogonocherus hispidulus. The sequence goes on from OZ004696.1 coordinate 22,248,364, forward strand.
TTTACAAAAAGGTACATAAAACATTTTATTCTGCCGAGTACTTCTATGGTGCACATTTTCATGCAATACAAATCACCACTATTTTTAAAAACATATACGGACAATTCAAAAATAAATAGGGACACAAGAGTAGAAATATTAAAGTCCTTAAACAATTCTCTACACGACTGCTTATAAGATGACCCAGCGATACATTCTAAAATACGTTTTTGAACCAGAAAAACATCAGGTGCTAGGGTAGAGCCCCCCAAAGACCAATCCCATACCTCAATCTTGATGCTACTTAGGCATGATAAACAGCAATCAATTGAGTCACGGATAATATCGGTTTTAAATTCTGAATCAAATAACATGATGAGTTTAGTCCTGAAATTAGTTGATTACAGTGACACTTCCAGTTCATGCATTCATCGATAGTTATACCTAAAAATTTAATTTCGTTTCCGCAAAGTAATCTATTTGATCCGTCCATTCAACTTATTACAATTTTTCTCTGTTATGAAATCGTAAAATTTGTACGGTATAAGGATAAAGAGAATTAGCTTCATACCAAGCACCTATCGATCTTAAGACTCTATTGGATTTTTTCTCTAACAGCTCATCTGGACTGTCAGATATTAATAATGACGTATCATCAGCATACATGACAAAAGATGCATCTGGGATGACGTACTAACGTCACGTCAAACTCGTTGGTATATAATAAAAACAAAATCGGTCCAAGAACAGAACCCTGAGGGACTCCGATACTAACGTCAAGGCATCATGAATTTGTTTTGGACAATGTGCTGCCGTCTGAATGAGTTAAAGCGACTTATAACTTACCAAATGTCAAATAAATTAACGCCCAACTTTTATTTCCATTGTCACTTTGATTCGTGGCAATGTTTTTAGATTCTTCATATTGTAATAATATTTTCAAATCGATTCTCAAAATCTCACTCAACTTACTCAAAAACGGTGAATCCCATCAAAGTTTAATAAGAGCTGCCTTTTTTTGTAAAAACTCTAGATTTTTTTAATTTTTCATCAAATCCTGAAAAATAGACACAAAAAAGTTGTGGTAGTTTTTATCCCACTTCCCCAAACTTTGACCCATCCCTGAATACATTTTTGGAATTGTAATGACGTTATCTTGTTGAAAATAGAAAGGTTAGTAAAAACCCAAAATTTCAATGTTCTATCTTTACAAGTTTCGTAGCTATTCGTTAAAAGCCCTCTTCAGGGGTGCATCTTTAAGGGGCTGTCGTAGCTCTTTTTCGAAGCATTATATTCTTGAGAAGTTGCACAGCAAGTAGCATAGCTTACTATGTCAATAAATTATTTGTTCGTTACAGTAAACGAATTTTTTCAAAATAAAAAAATAGAAAAGAGGAAGGTACTTATATTAAATATTATATTTTTGAAATCAGAAAAAGTAAGCTTTTTACTGACACCATAGCCAATTATGGTTGCCATATTTATTTTATGGTTATTTTTGTTCTCAAAAGCTAAGATGCCCGTGAATTTTTCATCATCACCGCTGAATTACACGAAAAAACACTATCACACAGTATTTTTATATTATTTGTATCTTTTATAGTTTTCAAGATATTCGAGTTTAAAAATTTTGGCGATTTTCAGTTTTTTCAAAATATCTCGAAAAGTTGAAAATTAAAATTAAATCTGAAGGAGACACTGAATTCCTCTTGTAATTCTGCCCAATTTTGCTAATTTAACCAATTCTCTATCTTCATTATTAACAAAGTTAGCCATGAGATAAGTAGTAGGTAGCCTGAAGGTACATAACTTTCTTTTGTAGTTTAAAATATTTAAACTACACAAGAAACTACTGTTTTGGTTTTGTGTGGAAAACTACGTCAGTGTTATTTCACGCCAAAGGTTCCAATCCCTTTCAATAATACCGGCACAACACAAAAGTAACGTCGTCTCAGTTTTATATTTACACGTGAAGTTTTAGTTATACCAAAGAATCATCACGTATAACATATTTTCTTTAATACTCAGAACGTGTGCATCTAAAAATGTATATAATAAAGGATTTTACACTATCAACACGTTCCTCGGTTCTGCTTTTCTGTAAGTCTGTTATAGTTGACTTTCATATAAAAGACAAGTGGTGCTGGAGCCACTCAAAAATTTAAATCTCAATACAGAAATTTGTTACAAGTAAAAGTCCAAAAAAATATGGCATGAACAGAGATTTGCTGCTGAATTGGTTTCCTATAGTTTGGAAATTCAATCTTACTGAATTTAAATAAAATTTATTATCGCCCATCATCGTCATCTCATTTTCATCAACAAAAATGGTGATATTAACTTAACGATTAAATGGTGATGTTAACTGGAAACTCCAAACTGACTTGTTCAATCATACGCATTTGCTTTCAATTGCATGAGGTGGAATTGTATGTTATGCTCGAATTTCACGGAATTGTTAATTGCCTTCTATATACAGAGTGAGTTATTAGTACGTACGTGAACCGGCCGCAAGTCAGTTATTTAAAATGTTAGAAAAAAATGTTAAATACAAAAAGTACCTAGTACTTTGAGTGAGTTATAAGGGATACTTTTAAAATTATTTTTAATTCTACAGGATGGTAGGCAATATAAATTTGTATTTGAAATGACACACATTATATATTTTTGCATTATTGAGTTTCTCTTACAATTCTAGTGCCACTTTTATTAACATTCCCTACACCTAATTTTATCCTTTTCCAAGATAATGGACATGTTCAAAAAGGGCTAAATTTGAAACTATAACGTATTCAATAATGCAATTAACTTTTTTATTATGCCATTACAATTTGGTCCTGAAGTATCAGTCGTATTAATTTTTTCATCCGATAGTCTTCCCTATTTATAGGGCGATGGTATTTTGAGAGCAATATAATTTTTTTCGAAAATATCACTGAATGCTATTTTCCAGAAAAACGGTTAAATGAGGATAGCTTTAGGGTAGAAAGCCCCATAGATAGAAATCTAAAGGGGTGATGTAGGGAGACCAAGCCTGCAAAGGAAATGGTATTTATTTGTTAAATAAGTATATAATATTGTATACTATTTTTCTGTGCGATGTTGCCAAGTCTATCAAAAATAATATTTCTCTGGTTTTTAATGACAATATTTTTTTCTTATGTGTGATACATTATTGTGAAGGTAAAAAATACTCCTTTTTACGAGTGAAATGATAAATAATGAATTTATGATAAAACATGATTTTTCCAGAAAACTGAAAGGTTGTAACTGAAATCCGACCGCAGTCAGGCGTATTCAGTGAAAAAAAGTTATTCTTGAAATGTTTTTATTAATTTTAAAAATTCTTATCAATAAAAAAGTTACAGGAAGTTCTCCAAAATTCAACATTTCAATTTGTTCAAAATACTCTAACACCTGAACAGCTAGAGCAGCTACGTAAGCACCATTAAGTTAATAACAGAATTCTCTATAACTGTCCCCTTTTAATCGTTTTTCTATCTTTGATAGTTTCTGAGATCTCAATACATTCACCACCAATTTGAGATACACTATATATTACTAGTATAAATAATAATAATAATAATAATAATAATAATAATAATAATAATAATAATAATAATAATAATAATAATAATAATAATAATAATAATAATAATAATAATAATAATAATAATAATAGATAACAAATGGGAAGATACGAGTGTGTGTATAGGCATGAGGTGAGACACGTTGTCTATGGAACAAATCTGTAAATTAAAGCTCTTTGTACAACGGCTGCTATAACTATCTAACCTAATTGTGCATGAAAGTGCCGAGTACCGTGATGCTGTACTCTCCGCAAATTTATGGAGCTTTGTTCCAGATACAATATCCTAGATAAATTTCTGAAGATATGCTACACCGAAGAAGTATACAAAATCAGGAACGTAGATACTTTTTATGTTTCTACTACTATTCTTAAAGTTCCATTGTAAAGGTTAAAACATTCTCCTGATGTACTCGTACTCCTAGTAACAGTAACATATATTAAGGATTTCGCCGCATTACACATTTTAAATTCAAATGAGTTCAGTTGAGATAAGATTTTATTATTCAACGCACTTCAGCAGTGACTCAAGAAAAGCAAAAGTTTTTTTGTTATGTGTTTCCCTACAAGCTCTCTAAGAGCACAATCTAAACATTAATCTGAGTGTATTTAAGCTAGTTTATAAACTTTTAAAATGAAAATGGAATATGATGGAAGGGAAATAGATGGAAGGGAACTTTAATAAAAATATTTAAAATGTTTGTTAGTAGTGCTGCTAACAATACAAACAACATATTATGTGTGGAAGGATATCTTCTGAGGAAATCGAGTGGTAAATGTAATAACAATTGTTAATTTTAAACAATTAACAGAATTTTGGTAAACAAGGATATATAATATATTATAATAACCTAGGATTTGTACAATAAACCCTTTGAAAGTATTTCGACAATACTTGGTAGTATTGAATACAAGCAAGGGAAATAATTTATCTACGACTGTTTTAAAAGCTTTTTAATTGCGGAATTCCAATACTTCGTTACAGAACATCCCATTATAACACTTGTTATAGAATGAGTAGTGGTAGCCACATTCTATTGCCTGTTAATCGGGCGTGGAAAGATGTGCATGTAGAATGTATTTTTGGTTTTTGCATGTCTACCGTCCATAAAATTTAAAACTCTACAATATAAACATATTTTTTTGCACATTGTCTCCTGAAAAAATCTAAATTCACGATTTCTCGGATTAAGGTTTTTAAACAATATATTTGACGGTTTAGAAGATCCTAATGATATTTAAGAAGTTTAGTGAAAACCTTGTTTATACTTACCCACTAAAAGAAAAAATCTATAACACTTAGAATAATGAATCACATCTGTAACGTTTCAGTGATTACAGTAAGATGTTCAGTGGTCTCGATGAATGATGTGGCGATTCCTATGGAGATGCCGAAGTAATGCAATGCCAGTTGGGGCACATTTCCCGTGGAGTAGTTGTTTTCGGCACCTCCTTCAAATAAATAAGTCGAATATCTTAGTAAAACTAGTTACTGTAAATATGGAAAAGTTAACATTATGAAAGTAAGCCGTGAAACTGACAACAGTTATGTTTGACAAGTGAAATTTGTTTAATGAAATAATCAAGATGGCAATAATAAATAATTTCCTAAATAAATCTGTGTTATATATTTTGTATAAATATTTGGACTGTTTCTTCCTCACTGAGACCCATTTAGATTATTTCAATAAATAAATGTTACTTGTCAAACATAATATTTGTCATTTTCACAGCTTATTTTAATCATGTTAAAGTTTTCCATTAGACAGTAACTAGTTAAACTAAGATATTCGATGTTTAATAAATAAAAACGCAATAAGGTAGGGGTAATATATGGTATATTTTTGAAATAAGGAAAAAAAAATCATTCCAAAAATTTAATACATTATATTCAGGGTATCCCATTAAAAAAAATATTATTTTTTTTGTATATCCTGAAATTTGCACGCTACTGAACTTTTGATAGCATTTTAACAAAATACAGTCATAAACCGCACAATTTTTATTTAAATTTTTTTTTCTATAAGCAATAATAACGATGATAAACCGTGGATCATTTATAATGAATAACCCTGTACCTAAGTCTAGCTCCACTATAGAGCCTGTCGTAAATAAAAAATGACCAGAGCAAGTAACTGTGTTCTACTTTGATTGTAACTGGTTTCCATTATAATTTTTTATGTGTGTATATAAGCGTTATTATTCTTTCATTATTATACCCTTTGAATTTAAAGCCTCAAAAGGTTATGGATTATGCTGCGGGGGCTGTAATTGTACTCCGTTCTAAAAAAATACGAACAGCATATATTAGAGGATTATTTTTTATTCTGGTATATCGGCTAATATAATTCAAGCTTAACTGCATAAATATTACAAATTAATACTTTTAATACCTGAAATGGATAAGAATAAACATTTATTGAATTTACAAGCTGCAATATTATATTTTTATGAGAATCTAATCTACTTAACATTAGATAGTGTAGCTTCTAACAGCTTGTATTAATTTTGTAATTTTTTAATGTAATATTAGTACAAATGGCAAATGGCAATATAAAGAAATAACTTCCTCTGATATTAGGGGGTATTATATACGGACATTTTTAATCAATATGAGTTTGGAGTATAAAATTGGCTCAAGTAAATGAGAAAATTGGCGAAAGCAGCATATCAACATATTAAATTAGTAAATTAGTACAGAATAGGTATATCTAAAACAAATAAAAGCAATAATTATAAGTATCAAAAATCATACATAAACTACATATAAATAATATTAATAAATGGAGCAGCGGCTTCATTTCATTTCAAAACTTCTCACCCTCATTTTCTCGATATCTCTGTATTTTTTTGAAAAATCCCGAAACATGTGAAAAATTATATCGAGAGGGACAACTTTTCATTCGAAAATAGACACGCACCTTTTTAACTCCCTACTAGCGGGAGCTATAATAGCCCCCTAAAAATCTTAAATGGGAAAGAATATCGAGAGTAATACCTTATTTTAAAGGTCTTTTTAATCCCTATATGTCACTGTTTTTTTTTCTTTTAATTTTATGATAGATCCGTTGTCGAGATATGTAGGAAAACCTGTTTACTCATTCATACCTCTTTGATACAACTTACAAATATTACAGTAAATTACAAATATTTTGCACATAAAATCAATTTAATAGTTGCTCAAAATGTTGTCTATTGTTGGCCAAACAATGGTATAACTGTTGATCAAATTCGCGGCGCACATTTTCAAAAACATCTCTTTAAATTGCTTGTCATTTTTTAAAAATTTTCTGACGAAGCTCTTCTAAATTTTGAGGTGGTGTATAAATAACTGAATTTAAATATCCCCATAGAAAGAAGTCATATGGCGCCAAATCCGGGGACCTAGCAGGCCACTCGATAGGTCCTCTTCGCCCTATCTATTTACCAGCAAATACATTGTCTAACCATTGTCAGAGTTCTGACAGTGTGACAAAATCGTCTTCACATAATTCTTGACGTATTTTCATTTTATAAGGATAAATGTTATTAATTATTGTAATTTTGTGGACAGGGCTTAAGGAAACTCCAGTTGCAGCAGAAATTGTAAGTAATGAAGTAAGTGGTTCATGCCGAAATAACCCAACACCTCAACTTGAATTAAATACATACCTAAACACGATTATATAGGTAGTTATTCTAGTTTTTTAGTTTAAATGATTGTTTGTGGGTAAAGTAGTAGCACAAGTATAAAGATATATACAGTAATTTCACTCGGCAAAATCTCTTTGATGTTGGTGTCCTTAAGTTTTGTTTTTTTAACCCCCCAAAAAGACCACTGCGCATACTACCCAAGCACAATCATGCGCATTAGTGACCGTTTTTGGGAGACACGCACAGGCCCGGACTATTATTTTTTGGAGTAAAAAAGGTGGCCTAACAGAATTTCGTTTACAAATGAAACAATATTTTGTAGCCATGTTACACACAATACAAAACACTTATCAAAATCACAAACACAAACGCCTAGACACACAAACGCATGCTGATTACCTGTAAAGCAAAAAGCAAAGTGCGCCCATAAAATAGCATACGCCGGCCCATTCCTCCCCTTCTACATCTCTACCAATGCGCATACTACCCAAGAGCAGACATGTGCATTAAAAACTTTTGTACAAAAAATTTAAAGAGTGAAACTACTGTATATATCTTTATACTTGTGGTAGTAGTAAATTTACACTCTTAAAGGAAAAAGACGCACATAAAATATCACTTAAAAGAAATATACATTTTACTTCCTTTATTTGATATTCCTTTTTTTTTTTGTCACTTGCTTTTCCAGATTTTTGTTGTTTTCTTAATTCTTTTAATTCTGCTAATCTCAATTTTTTATCATATCTACTGTCTGTTACTTTTTATTTGTAAATCTAATTGAATTAGAGTTTGATATTCATGCACACAGTCCACGAAAAAGAATTTTAAATTATTCTGTGGATATTATCGTACATATTATCGGAAGAGAAAAAAGGAAAAATTCATATGATGGATAAATTTGCTAAGTGATGAAATCCTCATATAAGTGATTATACATCAAACTATGTTTATTTCACATAAAACAATGCTTCAGGGCCTTATGATTCTCATATATAATTTACAAAATTATGAATAGATTTTTCAATTAAACTTTAAGTACAAAAAATTATAACTTTTGTGCCCAATTCGAGATTTTTCTTGGGGTTTGTATATGCCCAACTGTTATTAGATCCCCACTTCTGTCTGTCGGCAGTTCGTAACTTCCTTATATAATTTTCTGAAGAAGCACTAGAAACTTTTTTTTAACACAAACTTAGATAGACATAAATAAGTAATTAATTATATTGTTCAAGAGATCTCGTCCTTAACAGGAATCTGGGACCATTGAACTTTATATGTTAACCTCCAATGCTCCCTGAAGATAAATTTCTGTAATTCCAGGTAGATATTTTAGAATATGTGAATAATATATCTATAGGTCACGTGTATGTCCAATAAGTTTTCATATTTGCAATTAATTTATATTTTTTAGTACATAATCCATTTTAATTATATTTTGTTATGGTTTTACATTAATGACTAATAAAGTGCCTTAATAAAGCTAACAGATTTTATGATAATGCAATTTTATGATTATTCAAAAATAATAGTGCGCTTAGTGTTTCGTAATACCTATCTGCTTTTTATCTGATATACCTTTAGGTTAGGCCAAATTGGGTTTCAAAATTGGACCGTTGACGTTTTCTTTTGGCAGAGGGTCTAGTTACTAATATTTTTTATATTTTCAAAAATGTGGCAAAATAGAAGAAAAACTAGATGTGACAAATAAATATTTAAAGGAAATACTCGAGGAAATACTAAAATTGTTTGAGCGCCATCTCTTGATTTTACCTGCATACAAGTTTAATTATAAAATTATAAATTATAATTATAATAACTCTTGTTTAAAAAAATTATAACTGAATTGAATGAAAATATAATGAAAATTATTAAAGTAATAATAAATGTGAAAGTCATAAGTCATACGACAAGTCGACCAGTAGTTCGTTACAAAACTGACAGTTTATACACCCGTTAGTCCGTAGACTTCTTTGTGAGTTTTAATATACAGGGTTATTCAGAACTTATCTCTAAAACTTTGAGGACATGTGCATCCTTAAATAAGAAATCGATATCACCAAAAAATGTATAATAAAAGTCTTAGGATTTCCCGTAAACAATGTTTAAAGTTATACGTATATATAAAGGACTACGTAGATGGGCAACTGTACTTCACTTCAACGACATCTGATATACCACAGTAAAAAAACAGTAAACAAGTTTTTTTGTACCTGAAACGCCTGGCTAAGACCGAGCGAATCGAATAGTAGTGGGGATAATATCTCTATTGTCTATCAGTCTATGTGTCGATCTCGCAGTGCGGGTGTTTTCAATTTTCAAAATGGCTCATGTGTACAGTAATGCTGAGTTAATCGACATGATTCTTATTTATGGCGAAGTTGAACAAAATTCATTGGCAGCTTTGCGTTTGTATGCGGAACGATTTCCCAATCGACACACCGACATATCGACAGTTAGGTTTTGTGAGTGGTTGTTGCAGCAAAATGCTGAAAATCCCCAATTTACTGCTGATGTACTAGTTACAGATGAAGCTTTGTTTACTCGAAATGGAATACAGACCATTCACAATACACACGTTTGGGCACTCGAAAATCCGCACGCAATTCAACGAAATCACTTCCAACACCGTTTTTCGAACGGCTTTTGTAACAAGGTATATGCAAATTTTTTATAAATTTCATGTTTCTAATACCTAGTAATCAAGTAGCGCAATTTTTCAAAATTAGTGTAATTAGGTATACTCTCAGAACTTCCGAAGTTTTTTTCGTGCTTGCCAGTTTGCATTGTCAGTCCCAAAGTCACTCCATTACAGTGGACTAGTATCCAGCGGCGTGCAATGAAAAATTTTTAAATAGTTTTCAGAATCCGCCAAAAAAAATTTTTTTTGTACTACAACATTTGTACATGTATGTTGAACATCCCCAAATTTTATTATGGATAAGTTCTGAATAACACTGTATATATCGTTCTTTCCAAGTTTCTTTAAAGTCGTGTTTTAGTGTCTTCAGTCAATGATTGAGAAATGCAGCGCATAGCTCGACACGGGCATAATTATTTGCAGTTTGCAAATAGACACCTACTTCGAAATGGAATTCAATTATTTGGTTATGACTAGTTCGCTTGGAAAATAAAACTTTCAGAATGAAAATTTTAAATTAATGCATTCTGAGATGAATACCGTACAAATTTGTGAAGCTCTTAAATTCATTTTAATTACATGAGAGCTTCCCTTGTTGACTACTTCTCAGCTAAAAACAAATATTTAACTTGCCCGAATGAATAAAATGGTTCTTTACAATAGTTACTTAATTAAGTACTTCCAACGAAAAGAGCGATAAGAAATAGCACACAGCTGTTATCTTACTTTGTGTAATGCTTAAGCTTTAAGCTGCTTTTCACTTTTCTTAATTGCAGCTAGTGAGCCACTTTTTGCCTAATTATTTAAAGGGCAAGTCCGTTAAATATTAATGTCAGTCAAGCTAACGGTGGAAGGAATTCCTTCTTTCTATTGTGTTTCGATGACGAAAATGATATTATATTGAGTCCTACCTAATACCATCGATAAAGACTAATTGTTAATATGTTTAATATATTATTATTTATTACTTACCAAGACCAGAATCTATTTATGAGGTTATGAGGCTTATTTAATAATAAGCTTGTAATATTGAAAATTTGGAGTTAAATATTGCGAACGAATTGAGAGGTCTGGTAGATCTTTAATGAGATCAGTTAGTTCGATGCATAGAAAAATCTAAGGCAGAAGAAGAAGGTCATCTAAAACATTTGATTCTTAAGCAAGAAAATACTGAAGTTATATAAAATTTAAGGCGGATTAATAATTATATTTTCTGAATTTTATGTTAAACCAATAACATTATTGAATTTAAAAAACTTCAATACAATTTGCTACCAATGGCAATGTTAGGGATATAAACACATTAATTGTAAGTACGCGGAGACTATAGGGGAGATGGGCACAAAATAATCTCTTTAGAAGATTTTGAGCAATACTTTGGTGGTAATTTTACACTTAATTTTACCGGTGGTGGTAATTACTTGTGTACACTTGCTTTATTATTACCTATAACAGCCTACTTAATTGTTTAAGCATTGTAGGCAATATCCAGACAAATATAAAATTCAAATTATAAATTGGTCAAAATGATATCTCTAAAAATGAAGTTATTTATTTAGAAAAGAAAATATGTTTTTTATTAATTAAACGCCATGAATTCTAAAAATAGCAGCCGTAGGTATATAGAAAATATGGAAGCTAGCTTTCAAAATACATTAGCCAAATTCCGCAATATAATTAGTGAAGAATTTGTTATTCTATTTATATCAAGGTTAGAGGGTAATGAAAACAAACACATGCTTTTTTGCTTTTCCGTTACCTACTTCGTTTATCACTTTGGCTTTACCTACTATATTGCTCTTTAAGAATTTCTATTGAAATTCAGCTTGCAACCTCGGTCTTAGTTTTTTACATATTTTTTTAGTTTTTCCAATCCCCGGTATCATTTTGCCGGTTAAGAAACAGTTTGGGATATTATTTGGTTTCATATTGTTCTAAGTATTTTTTTTTTGTAAATTTCACATAAATTTTAAACAAAATAAATGCGACGTAACAACAAAAGAGGGAGATACTCAAAACTGACAATAAATTTTGAAAATTATTACGTAAACAACCAATTTAAAACCACTAATTCTTATAATATCGAGAAGAAAATGTTTTTACTAACTGATAAGTAAATTAGAGGTTTATAGTTGACACTGACTATGCAGTATTATTTGGTATTAAGAGACATAGTTGGTATTTCAACAATTCTAGCAATTTGAGCTAGTAGGTATGAGGAATTAACAATGAATGAAATTATTTAATAAATAAACCGATAAATAACTTTAATAAATAATCGATGATTATTATCAGTGGTTTTCTGCCAACGATCCTTCTTTATTAAATATTTGCACCAATACTAACACCAATAATGGTCCATGTCATAAAGAAATACAGTTGCCGTCACATGAAAGCTTAGCGTAATTGCCTCTGTAATATAATATTCATTCTTTATTCCATTACAAGGTTGTTAGTATATGTAACGAAATATTTATGTACTGTTAGTATAAGTGATGTTATAACATCAAAGCATTGAGGAAACATTCATGAGTAAATATGTGTTATTCTGACGAGTTTGAACCCAAAGTCTCATCAAAAAACGAAAAAAATCCGATGCTTTCTGTAAACAATATATATAAAAAAGTATAATAGGAAGCTTACGTAAGCCTACGCTGGAATATAGGAGAGTCAGTTATTTGTTTATAAATATAATATACTACGAAATCAAAAAACGAAATCAAATAACAAAATAAATATAAAAAAGATGTTATAATAATAATAATAATAATACATTTATTTTCCAAAAATGTAAACATACATATAGGAATAGCCAAAAGAAAAGTTTACATAGTAAAAAATTCATCTATGGTATAAAATACATTGTCGTATAAAAAATGTTTAAGATTTGTCTTAAAAGCATTGTCATTTTTTGACTCTTTAATTAGTATAGGGAGATGGTTATATATTCTTAACGCCAAGAAATACGGAGACCTAGAGGAGACCGTATATTTACAATATGAAATGTGGAGATCTTTACGACATCTTGTGTCATAGTTGTGAATATTATAGTTTGATAAAAACTTATGTTTATTTGTCACTACGAATACACACATTTCATAAATGAATGTATTAACAAGTGTAAAAATTTTAAAATCTTTAAAAATCTCTCTACAGGTATATGTTTTTTTTAACACCAGCGATAACTCTGAGGATACGTTTTTGTGCGATGAATACATCAGGTGCCCGAGCGGACCCACCCCAATAGCATATTCCATAACGCAACCTAGATGAAACTTGTGCGTGATACAGGTTGAGTAATTGATTATAACTAAGCACATATTTCAAATTTCTGAACATGTAGCTAAGTGAATTTAGTTTTGAAATAAGATTGGTACAGTGATTTTTCCAATTCAAATTTTCAGCCACAATTAATCCTAGAAACTTTACATTTTCCGCATGATTTATAAAGGTGCTATCAACAATAATATTTGGAGAGACACAATGCTTCTGGTAATTGTGAAACCTTACTATATTTGTTTTTTTACTATTAAAGTAGAGAGAGTTTGCATTACACCAAGAAGCTAGGCTGTTAACAAGTTGGTTGCAGTTGACTGTGAGAGTCCCATCATTTTTGTCTGAAACTAATATTGTTATGTCGTCAGCATATCTGATAAAGTCAATCGCGGGATTTATACTGTCAATATCATTCGTATACATTAGAAAAAGTATTGGCCCAAGAATAGATCCCTGTGGTACTCCTATTGATGTCGTTTGAATAGTTGATTTGATGGAAGTTTTCGATTTCATATAAAGCCTTTGCTTCTTTTAAATATTAACTTATTTCAGTTAAGTTATATTCTGAAAAACACAAATAAGTATTTGTATTTTCCCGAATGTTACATGAAATAGTAAGTATTATATTTTACAATTGGTTTATTTATAATTTATGATAGTTAGATATTTTGAGGTTCAAGTTGAAGTTTTTTTGTTTTCTTGATCTGCAGAAGCGATTATTCACAACGTGATGCAAATTCCCATCTTTTTTTTTATAGGAATTAAGCCAAAAAGTTAATAGAGAAATACTATTAATGAAATTATGAAATATTATGGTTCGATAAAGTTTTGTATTTTCTCGTTACCTATTATCCTACGTATGCAAAGGAATAACCTTATTATTTTTAAGATATGTCGTAAACAACTACTTTACGTACAACAGTCACTGACCAACATTGAATTATAACGGCATATCTTCATATAATCTGAACTTATTGTCTTTGATACATTTTTCCTTTTAATAATGTTATCTACATTTTTTAAATAATGAAATATTAAACAACCATCTACATTACATTTAAAATAATAGGTATCGACGAAATACAAAACTTTATTGAACTTTATTGAGAACAATTATAAGAATTTATCTCTTAGTTACTTTTTGGTTTAATTTCTATACAAAGAAAGATGTAAACAGTTAAATAAGGGAATAAATAATATTAAATATACACTATGAAAAACTAAGCAAATTGTCTGTCTGATTTGAAAATATGAAAAATAATAATCTACTTCTATAACAGATAAATAGGATATAGAATCCACATCATAAATGAGAAATAAAAAATATTATTTTATGAATATTTCACATTTTAATACGTGTTTTAGTACCCATGAATGAAGCAATACAGCACTATAATTATAAAATATAATTCTAAACCGTATGGTGTAAGCAATAAAAGAATGTTGGTACAGACATGATTTGTGATATTTCTTCAAGAATTTTCATTAAAATTTCCCTGTGTCGACAATAAAATTCCATTCTTAATAGACTTGCCGAGAATGAGTTTAGAATTTCATTAGGCGGTAGAGTGAAAGCAAATGGCATAGTTTACGACCCTCAATAGAGATATAAGGAGATACAACGGCAAGTTCTGTCTAAGAGAATTATGTTAAGAAGTTTTTTAATTTATTTAAACTTTTATTTGGAAACTTTAGTTGTTTTAAAGATCTCCAATACAAACCAAATCTTTTTTAATTTGTCTTCGGAATATTATTGGTCACAGAAATGCGCAACTTCGCCCCAATTTAACCTAGTTTCTATATCTAACGATTTCCAATATGTTATTGGTCTATTTCTGGTCTATTGGTTTACAGAATCTGTGACTTCACAAAAAAAATTAACATAATATCTGAAACTCAATATGATAGAAGTAGAAGGTAGATCGACGCAAGATGCAATTGTTGACTTGATATTTAAAATATACGATGCAATTGACACAAAACAACCATATAGATCTTGCCAAAGCGTTCGACACTGTTAGTCATCCGGAGCTGTTGGAAACCCTTGAGAGCATTGGTTTTCGAAGAAAATCCTATGAGTTGATTAAAAGTTACCTCAGTGAACGAATGGAATACTTGGAAAAATTGGAAATAACTACAGTGACCATCAAACTGTACAATACGGCGTTCCGCAAGGAACCGTACTTGTCCCCATTTTATTCACTGTATGTTAATGCTTTGCTTGATTTACCTATTGAGGCGATCGTTAGTTTCGCGGACGACACTGCTATTTTTTTAAAGATTCAAATTGTGTGGAACTGTGTGGAAAAAAAGTAAAAAGTTCCTTTACGAAAGTTGTGGACTTTCTTAGAAGTAAGGACAATATACAATAAATTTGCCTAAATCAATTTTTCTACCCTTCACTAGTCATGAAAACAACTTACCACCATTTATTGATATCTTGTATCATAATCAAAGTTTTACTCTGAATATCAAAAACTGTGAAATACCTTGGAATTATAATAATAATAGACTGTCACCAGAAATGGAACCATCTTGTAAATTTGGTTATAAAGAAAATTAGATACTTCCTTGCATTTAAAAATTATATAGGTACTATGCTTTGATTCAGACACACTTAATGTATGGTTTCTTTGTGTGAGGGGGGGTCTTCTTAGTTTTTAGATTATCTTATTTTAGTTTATATTATGTTATTCTACTTTTGTTTATAATGGAAACCTAAAAAAAAATTATTCTATGTTTTTGTCATTTCAATTTTAACAATACAGCAACAATCCACGTTATCATCATAACAGCAATCCAACAATTCAACGTATAAATCCACGTAAATAAATTACTGAAATTTCAAAATTTTAGTTTTTATTTTTTGTGACTTTATTTCAACAGATACTCAAAAATAAAGAAAACGTCCTCAGTCATTTTTATTTCCCCTATTAGAGTATGATATTTCATAAGCTATAACTTGATCATGATTTGGATATGAAAAACAGTGTAAATATTGGTATTGCATTAATTAATATGATATTGTATCATATAAGTACTTAGAATAATTAAAAATTCTAAGGCGTAAGTGATATTGATTTTGTGATATTATAATTTTTATCGTATAAATATAATCTCTAAACTCACTCCTTTCGCCTACTTAGACTTACGATAGCTCATTCGAATGTTATATACATTTTTTACATCATCTAAACATTTTTAGAAGACAGAAATGAACCAATGAATGAAAAAATATATAAAATTCAGCAAATAAAGTCATCCATTGAAGAAGAGGAATTGAACTATGTACCTATAATTAGATATATTTCTTAGTATTTGTAACCTTTAATAAAATATAAATATAGTGTTCTGCTTAAATAATTTTCGGCTTTTCTTATTTTGACGACAAGGTTTCATCAAACAATGCTGGAGAAGTAAAAATAATAATACGCGGTAATGGAAACCACTGCGCTAGCTAGGCACCCAGAATGAACTAATATACTAGTTGTCCGGAGAGCGTATTGGCATTGTCTCCTATGGCACGACGCAACCTTAGAAAAATGTATGTCGAATCGCGGAAGACAATGTTCCACGATTTGCCAATAATAGACTTGACATTCTGTCCTGCGTTAGGACAACACGTGCTGAATATTGAAGAGTCTGAATGCAGTAAATTTTGTCACAAGAAGGAGGGACAAAGTCCTATTTTTTGGCGTCATCGTGTCGATGTTGTTTGTTAAATTGATTCAGACACTTACAGAATTTCTTCGGTCGAAGATAAGTATCTTTTTTACACCGCATATGTAGATTAAGCGATTAAGATAGCATTAAGCGATTGCCCATTTGGTCAAGGTGGCCGTTTCTGTAAATACTTATGTGCGATCCAAGAGCGTTTTGCGCTGGTGCTCAACACTTCGCCTTTACTAAGGTCCGAAGATAGGATTATCTTGGCTAAATTGGCATTTGGGAATGAACCATCTAAGGATCTGGATATGGATGTACCTACCAACAATTATAACTAACAGCATCAGTGATAATTTCATTCAAAATATCGAACAAAGTATAAATATACCAATCAATATCGAAGAAGAAAAATCAGTCGAAACTCAAAAAATAGGATTCACGGAAGGACCCTCACATATAAACACATAAATGCTGTACAATCTTTTAGAAAAATATATTCAAATTGAGGGTATCACTAATAACTAGTACATTTAATATAATAGGGTACCTACTCCATCTTCTATTTCATTTGATTCAAGTTATTGAAAAAAAAAAATGAATTTGAAAATATTTCAAGTAAAAATACAGCTCTCAACGATAATATCAGATAGTTTAAAAATTAGAGTGGGAAACTTTAATTTGTTCACATTCCAATTTCAGTAATAAATATTAACTGTACTAGCGTAAGATACTACTATTATAGTGTAAGACCTACTATTGATATGCATCACAGATTTTAAATTACTTAAAATAAGTTTGTTTATGTACAAAAACTAAAACACGGGGTACACTAATTATAGTTTTGTATATACGTGAAGCGACTTTTATTCGCTTAAAATTCGATTTTAAAATCGAATTTTGTTCGGATTTCAGAAATTGTACTTAATAATCCAAGTAGCGACTTGACCAAAGTAATGCGTAAAATGAATTTTACACTTAGCCAATTAACAACGGCTACACAAGTGCAGTCATATCTTTGTCAAATGCAATTCAGGAAAAAAGACTGTTACAACCGTGGACGGCAAATTGGAGTACAGCCGACATCCAAGTCCAGACGTAAAATTCGACCTGGATTGACATCTGGGGCGAAGAGGATTAAGTCAGATAGATCCGCGAAAAATTAATTTAAATAGGAAGGAAAATTAATCACCCAAAAACAAGAGGCACTTATCGGTCAACGTAAATAAAAATACACCTAATGCAAATCACGGTTTTTTATGTATTACAATGAAATAATAAATTAAGGAAACAGAAGACTTGAATTTGATTTTTATAGTAGATATTGCCCCTCATAATGGGGAAATTCAATAATGACAAAATCTACGCGCTTCAATATTCAGCACGTATTGTCCTAACGCAGGAGAGAATGTCGAGCCTATTATTGGCAAATCGTGGGACATTGTCTTCCGAGATTCAGCATACATTTTTCTAAGGTTGCGTCGTGCCATAGGAGACAATGGCAATACGCGTCCGGAGAGGCAATTTTGATCACGGCGGAATAATCTGTCTTGATATTTACATATTAAAATTGGTTTTACCGGAAATAGAATAAAAAGTAATACAAACCTTTACAGCTATTGAATTTTAACAAAGTTTTTAAAATTATCATACATTTTTGGCAAAATAGCTATCTATATTTAAATGTTTAGTAATCTAATTGTGACTTGCCAGAATAGATAATGTGAAATTTGAAAATTTCATATTTTCGTGTAATAAATAAGTTTTCCTATCAAGTTCAAGTTTCTTACAATGTAAAAAACAATAATTTGTGTTTATTAATTACAGTGTTTAGATAATTTTTCAATAAAGATATAAAATAGTTAACAAATAAATATATTTTTTTAATTTTTAAATTAAATATCCATCACTGATTAATTTGTTCAAGCATTTTGAACAGATAAAATTATAGTTTCGGAATTATCCGCAGCAACTAGAAACATTAAAAAAAAAACTATTTGAATAATACAAAATTCATTGATTAAGAAGATTAATTAATCTAATTCCTTAAAATTATGAAATTAATTTTAATGCTTACTTTTAATGCTTAATTTTTACGCAAATCTGAAATATCAAGAAATCTCTTATAAATAATGCTTACGATTACAATATGTAGGTAAACTGTAGGTATCTTTGAAAATATTGAAATTAGGTATAAGACATAGTTCACGAAAATTTTAGAGAATTAACGTACTTATTGAAAAACGAAATAGTGTACTTGGTGTTCGCTTTAAAAAAATTGAAAAATCCTCTTTGAAATTTATCAAAACGGCGTTTATGCAAAAATCATCCTGTGTAATATAATCATTGTTCTGTCGTTGCAACTATTAAATTTATCCCTTGGCTACGAAATTACTAAATATTTATTCTTAATTGACCGTAATTTTCACACAGCGGTTTATTTGTTAAACCTTGTTCTGATCAAAATTGTTACATTTTTTTGAATAACTTGGCAACGCTGCATCAAAAATCGAAAATGGACACAGCGTTGAAAAGAGAATTTTCTTAGAAGAGAATAAAAGTACCTTGGAGGTGCTCCTCTGTAGTGATTGACCCTGTATATTTCAAAATATTTTTAAAATTTCCGTCTTTTGAAACTATATCTCACTCATCTGAAAGTTTTTTTGCAGTACCCTTAATAGAGCCGATATTGAACTTTACCGCACTAATGAGTAACCCTGTATATATGTATATACGCTTGTAAATATTTCTGTTTGAATCAACTCATGCAGTGGCATTATTAAAGTTATC
Source organism: Pogonocherus hispidulus (assembly GCA_963924545.1). Lineage (NCBI taxonomy): Eukaryota > Metazoa > Arthropoda > Insecta > Coleoptera > Cerambycidae > Pogonocherus > Pogonocherus hispidulus. The sequence continues at coordinate 22,267,932 of OZ004696.1, forward strand.
CTGATAGGAATACGAAGGAGTGGATTTCCTAAAGTTATGCTCAAACATAGTACTCCAAAGTTATCTGTATAGAAAATTAGTTGTACAACAAGTTTTCAAAGGAACTTCGTGGTTGGTAAATTTATCCTTACGAAATTAACGTTCCATCTGCAGCTAATGTATAATTAAATACGTTGAAAACATACTACTGTTTTGTTTTATGTTATTTATAGTGAATATAAATTAATTAAATAGCTTAATGTTTCCAGAGAAGCGTACACTCTCAGTTATGTTGGCAATCTACGAAAACTATTCCTACGAATCAATGCCTTGACTCTAAATAACATTATTTGGTGTAAGTGTAGGGAGAATTTTCACTTATAATATCCCTAGTGCTTAAATTATTCCCGGAAATTTTTTCGGTTACGAATATTTTGAAAATTATCCCGAGCCGCAGGCGAGGGATAATTTTCTTAAAATATTCATGAACGAGGAAAAATTTCCGGTTTTTAATTTAAGCTCGTGGGATATTCGGCAAGAAAATTTCACACCATTACTTTATAAATATTATGCCAAAATTGAACATTTTAATTACGAATGACAAACATTTATTCCTCATAGTGAGCCATGAGCAATAACAAACATTTTTTACGACTGTCAAGTACGGTACTCTGGTCAAGTTCCACCACTGGTCATCGTGTTTGTGCAATTTGCTGATTTATTACATTCTGTTTTTGAAAATGTTCCGCTTTGGAAAGGAAACATCATTTATTTCTGATAATTATTCTGAAGTACTTCGAGCATTGCAAATATTATGCTTAATAAAATGTGAGTTTTCTTAGTGAAATAAAATGTCATTTTCTAACATTAGTTATATACATATTTTACAAATAACTTAAAAACATATTATATTTTTGTTTCTTATTAACTTTGATCTACTAATATTGGTGGAACATCATTTATTTTTGATAATTATTCTGAAGTATCTACAAAATTTATGTTTAATAAAATGAGAAATCTCTTTGTGAAATAACATACCATTTTCCAAGTTTAGTTACGTGAACTTTTTATAAATAACTTAAAAACATATTATATTTTTCTTTGGTCTACTAATATTGGTGGAACATAATTTAATTTTGAAAATATTACTTAAATTCGAGCATAGGAAATGTATTCATTCATTAAACTCCCGCGTCTTTATTTTGACATTTTAAATGACAGAAAAATTGCCAGTTATTAATTTGACACAACGTTAAAAATTTCCGGAAATTTTTTGGGTTGGCATGGTAACTGAACAAAAAACAAGCCTTCGATTGGTTAAAATATGGCGGTGTGAAATTTTCAATTAAATTATACTGTGTCAATATGTAGAGATAATTGCCACGCAGAGAGACTATTAAATTTTACATATTTTATAAGTAGATAATTATTAGCCTTTCTAAGTATCTAGTACGTTTTTAAGAACTATCGATAACAGAAATAGATACATTTGAAACAAGATGGCGCACCCCCTCACCATGCTGTTGATGTGCGGCAATTTCGGATGATCATTTCCCAGGGTATTGGATTGAGGTGTAGAAGAGGTTTCGTCGAATGGCCACCAAGATCACCTGATCTATCCTCTTTAGATTTTTTCCTGTGGGGCCATTTGTAATCTCGAGTGTACGCCACGCAGCCTCAAACACTAGAGGTGAAATTGTGGAAGAATGCCGATTAATAACATCGGATGACTTATAGGGTGCCCCAGTGTGAGCGTACAAAAATTTATCAGGGGGTAGATCAGACCAAAATAAGTGTAAAATTTTTATTAAAAAATGTCTCTGATGCACGCCTAATGAGTTACAGGGTGTTATTTTGAAAAAAAAAACAATTTTCCGCAATAACTTTTCCGAAAAACCTTTTCGTAGGTTTAGTTAATTTTTGGGTGACGTGTACATCTATTAAAGATCATTAAAACAACATGGTGCTTGTTTAACTTCCCTGTTTAACCTTTTGTGGCCTAGGCCTACTCTTCCTTATGATTCTGTCTTCATAACTCTTGCATATCCTACTTTTTCGTGAATTGACTAAGTTTTCCTTAATCGGTTAACAATTTTGAACAAAAAAGGTGCTCTTGTTACACAGCTCTAAAATCAACCATTCTCGAGTAAATTAAGTGTAAAATACCGACTACATTACTTTATGCAGAAAAATACATGTAAAGATTTTGTTTGTTGTCATCTAGTAGGTATTATAAATAACAAAATCGCTTACAAGAGGTATGTTTAAGAGCTACGAAACGGTTTTTAAGTTATTGCGGAAAATTGTTTTTTTCTCCAAAATAAATATTTTGGTCTGGTCTATACTCCCTGGTAAATTTTTGTTCGCCCACACTGGGACACCCTGTATATAGAATTTCTGTGTGATTAACTGAAACAACGGTTTCTCCATTCAGAAATGCAACCCTTTCTATTACTTTTCATTGTAATAAAACAGATGTATTAATTTAAACTCATTTTTCAAGATTTTGCGAGGGCGTGCAGTGCTCTCTTTTGTTGTTGTGCGGGAGGCGGTCATTTTAGCCATGCTTTTTCTCCGTCGAACATTATACAAATTTATATATCATATTATATCTCACGTTCATTTCGAAGATATACGATAACTAGGTACTACGCCTCCGGTGTACTACCTAGTTATCGTATATCTTCGGAATGAACGATGGATATAATTACGATCGAACTTCAGGTAAGTTCTTTTGATCGTATAATTATACGCATACAAACAAACTAACGGCGTACTATTAATATGTTAATTTCACATTTATTTATCTAGGGACAAGTATAATACGTGCGTGGTAATTATTGTGGGATGAAGTTATGCAAAAGTAATAGTTTTTTTGGCTGCTTTTCAATTGAACTCTTATGTAACGTATTTACACGTAAAAGCTCAAAATATAATTAGCAGAAAGAAGTGTTATACTGTTAATGGACTGTTTTATACGGACGTGCCATAAAGCTCAAATCATACCCATTATAGACCGAAAATTGTTATGTCTAATATACAAAATATATTTAATATATGATAAAATTAATGTATAATACTGTATAATTTAATACATAATATGTATTAAATTTTCGTGAAAAATAAAATTTTACACTTTCTATAAAAGTTAAAATATGCATAATACAAGTTATTCTAAAGAAAAAAAAAAGAACTGAAGAAAACCAATATGTGGTGCATAATACGAAACTTCTTTACTATAAATATTCCGTTTCAACTTATTTCCAGGCATCAAATGCACAATACTGTTTTATTTGAATGATTTATAGCCAAGTATGATACTTCCTGTAACTCTATACATATAATTAAATTTCCGAAATAAAGTTAACATTACGCAAATTATACAAATCTGGGCTAGTTGGTCCCTGAACCAGACGCTTGCAAATGGCAACCCATTTCATCTGCCTCAATTATTGGTACGCCGCGCCGTCTTGTTTCCCTCGTTACCGTCAATAAGACCTAACTGACAGTTCTGACATAATGCATATCTATCTCCAAAGAGATTCTGCAAGAATTATAGTAGATCTAGAGACACGCAGTGTAAGGTTTTCAATATTAAATTTCGCAGATACAGTGTGAATTACTAACTGGGCTAAATAGATTTTTAGGTATTAAGTATTTAAGCCTGATGAAAACATGCAGTGATATTTAAGCTACAACCTATGAATAGTTTTTATTCAAACTGTTCTAATTTTCTAAAACATCGGAAACTAATTTATTTGAAATTGACCATTTCATCTCCCTGATTTTATTTATAAAATGAGAAAAAATATTATGGGAGCTGTTATATTGGATATTGCCTTTTAAATTTTCGCATACTTAATAATTTCTCATTCTTAGAAAAGATGAATATTTCTCATATAGGTACCCTGGAAATAAAAAAATATTATACATAAAAATGTTTTAGTAGAAATGTGTTTGTAGAATACATTTACATAAAATTATTCTTAGGATATGATGAACCTCAAAGAAAATAAAAATATACCATAAATTTTTCAGACCTTTAGCTCCTCTTCAGTGTATTACTGAGCTAAAGAAAAGGGTCTAGAACAGCTCTACTGCATTTTGCAAGTGTATGTACAGAGCAGTCCATTTTTGATGGGAATCCAGGGTATCTCGGAAACTACAAGATGCATAACAAAACCGCTTGCACATCCTCGAGCTACTTTTTCCAGTTTGACTTAATGGTGAAATCAGATCGGGTCTACTTTGTTTAGGTTTTGAGATACAGGGCATTTCTGAAATTTTGCCTTTTTCGTCAGGGCCCTGTAACTTTTTTATTTTCAGACCTACAAAAAAAGTTTAAAGGGGAAAGTTTTAGATATTTTTAAGTGGAATCCATTGGCGTAGCAAATTTTTTTTATGGCGTCCCGTTTTTTAGATACAGACCAAACTTGTGTTTTTTTAAATGCAACACCCTGTATATTTCTAGTTAATTCGAAAGAACTTTCAATTCTGGTTACAGTAATATATAATAAATAGGGGTTTTTTTGAATTTAAGTACCTTTATTAAACATTTTTATGGTTAAATGGGGGGGAAACGCGTATTTCCATTGATTTATTTCCTTATAAACTACATTGAACTCCTGTTTAATGTTATACTTAATATCTTAATAGTAATATAACCAAATACGGTTATATATAATTTATATTTGTAAAAATATTCGACATTTTTATGTTTCCATAATTAATTATTATCTAGTATTCGGAAATATTTAAATCTTTATATAAAATAGTGTGTTTAATTAAATCAAGAGTTTAATATAGTTTATAAGGAAATAAATCAATGGAAATACGCGTTTCCCTCCATTTTACCATAAAAATGTTTAATAAAGGGACTTAAATTCAAATAAACCCCTATATAATATATATTACTGTAACCAGAATTGAAAGTTCTTTCAAATTAACCAGAAATATACAGGGTGTTGCATTTAAAAAAACACAAGTTTGGTCTGTATCTAAAAAACGGGACGCAATAAAAAATAATTTGCTACGCCAATGGATTCCACTTAAAAATATCTAAAACTTTCCTCTTTAAACTTTTTTGGTAGGTCTGAAAATAAAAAAGTTACAGGGCACTGACGAAAATGGCAAAATTTGAGAAATGCCCTGTATCTCAAAACCTAAACAAAGTAGACCCGATCTGATTTCACCATTAAGTCAAACTAAAAAAAGTAGCTCGAGGATGTGCAAGCGGTTTTGTTGCGCATCTTGTAGTTTTCGAGATACCCTGGATTCCCATCAAAAATGGACTGCTCTGTATATGGACATTCCTTTCTGCATTATACCATCTGTATAACAATAAAAACTAGAAATCAGAAATATTCAATATAAAGATCGGAGTGTGGAAGATCCAAGGAAGACCTTTAAAGTTTACCACAAAAAGAGCACTGATATGCCTGAAGTGAAATATATATTTTTTTGTATAAACAAAATACTGAAATAAAATTCTGTTGATTTGAAATTTGAGATTTGTATGAATAAAAGAAATATTTAATAGGCTAAACAGAACAAAAAAATATTAATAAGAACAAAATTACAAGTATTTTTTTATTTATTTATTTATTAATTTTTTTATTAATTTATCTTTTTATTTATTTGAGGTCACTGCTATAATGGCGCCTACGGAAAAGCAGGTCGTTATCTGTCTGTCAGTTTGACAATAATTGTCAGACCGTTACCAAAGATGAAAAAAGGGCACTACGGTGTTTTTCTCACCACTACTAACAAAAATACAAATATGTTTGAGATTAACTAGTAATGTACTTGTTCAATAGAAGGTAGAATACTTTTTCGAAACAGATAAATATTTCTCTTTTTTCAAAAAATAGAGATATATTTTATTTAAAATATGATTTATAAATTGACACAATTATTACTTTAAACATTTTAATAAACAAGTAAACACCCAAATCTTATTGGCAATATTAAAAAAAAGTCGTCGAACCAAAAATTTTTTCTAAATAGATACTTAGTTTATTTCTGTGAATGTTTGGTTCATTTTTCTTCATTTCAATATTGATAAAGGTATTAATTCTGCCAGTCAACGATTTCATGTACCTGTACCTACTGCTTAATGGTGCAATCCATCATTACAAGAGTAACAAATATAAATGTAGTTTATTCTTCGTAAAATTTAGTTTACAGTCACCGATCACTCGATGTTCTGAAACTTTCGCCACTGCTGCTATAGCACTTCAGTACAATATATTATGTTTTATCCTATAAAACTTCATCATGTCAGCGACATAACTTTACTTTCCACAAAATTAATTTCCCTACTTTATAATTTATCTTCCTCAACATGTTATATGTGAGCATGTACAGACCCCTTCATTTGAAGTAAAATATATGTATAGAGATTTTGTAAATAGAAAAAAATATGAACACTTTATCAATATAGAAGTATTCCAAAAAAAATATTACCTATAGCCCATGAAAAACTAAAAATACACGATCCTGTAGAACTTTCAATATGGGATTATCATAATGTCACAGGTGTATTTAAAGTTCTTATATTATTTTAAGGAATTAAACTGATAGCAAAATCTAAATGGAATCTAGTTGCTTTAATAATGAGATTTTATTATATCTATGGAGAACAAAAGTGTCGCCACACTAATCATACAAAAAACAAAATGACGGCAATTTGGTGAATTATTATTATTATTATTAGTTACTGGCTGTTGGGTTATTTAAAAAATTGGTATTGAGAACACGACCAACCAACCTTGAATAATTAAAAAAACAGCATTAGGGATCAAATTGGTGCAAATCAACCTAAGACGAAAGGTTAATGATTTTTCACCAACAAAATGGATTAAATTGAATATTTTGGGCAACGAGTGTTCCACCTAAGAAATTCAATTATTTAAGCAATTCAATTTCTTTTACGGGTTTAATTTGTAAAAAATATAAAGTTGAAATATATGAATGCTTTATGATAACCTTGTATATATTTTTAAAGAGTAATATTTTAATTACATCACCTTTTGCTGGATGTTTTTAACATTAAAATAAATGATGCAAGGATTTATTATTATACATATTATAAAATTACTATAATAAATCCTTGCATGTGTAGTGTGTACGATGAAAATTGTCTTCTTTAATATTCAACAATAATATGAGCCTAATAATAAAAAAATGTTTAATAATATTTATATCTACGAAAAAAACTGTTAATTCAGGTTGGATAGAAGTGAATTTAGATATTGTGATACGGGCAAGCCGTGGTAGCAACTTGGCGTTCATATTATCGATATGAGAGCCAAGCAAGACAGACCGCGGTTAGTATTTGGATGGGTGACCATGCAGGGAAGACCTGCGGTGCTTGCCCGCATCTTCTAGTGGCCTGTACGTCGGTGAATTCACAGAAGCTATGCAAATTTAGGCGAGGTTTGCGTAAAAGATGTACCATCCCTTGGATAGGATGTAAAGCCGGAGAACCGTTGTCTATGAAATGATAGGCATGTAAAAGATCCCTACCCTGTTATAAAAAGTGGGGGTTCGGCAAAATTTCCAGGTTGGGGATTGCTCGTCTCCTAGCGTCGGTGATTGGCCTTAGTCGCGGAAATAGGCCGCCGACGTTAAATAAACGAAAAAAAAAGACATTGTGATTATGGTCTGTGAAAAGTATCTATATTTTGTTTCGACAGATCGTTCGGCAGAGGTAAAAAAGTTTTCTATATGAAATGTAAATAAAAAAATTTAAATGGTTCCTTTCCAAATCAAGTGTTAAATCAAAAAAAAAATCTCACATTCATCTCACAACGTTCACAATAATTTGTCCAAAAAATACTCTTTATTTTCGCCTCTGAAAAAGTAAATTACAACAAGGTCTGGGATCTTGTAAGCTATTGAATGACGTATATTGAACCTATTCACTTTTGTGGTATCATCATTGTGTTAGTACTAAACTAACCGTTCTTTCAGATCACTTTTTCTATATAAGTTAAATCACAAAAGTATTTTAATATATGTTGTAATACGTAAAAAAAGACATTGTAATACGTGACTCTTATGTCATATTTTCTGAGCAGCATATTCCACTTACTGTTTGAGATGCAAACCTTATATTAGGGTACTCCTGACAGAAAGTTATATAGAAAATACAATATAGATTGTTCCATCAAGAAAATATATGCTTACTTCAATATTTAGATTATGCGATATTCAATTGGTCTTCTGTTTTTCCTTTAGAACCAATACAAAAAATATTCATCTTTGCTATTTAATTGATTTATCTATTTCTATCTGTATTCGAGATACCAATAGTGTGAAACAAAAAGCAGACAACCCTGCACGATATAGAGCCATTTGGCGAGTCAGGTTACCTGGGTTAACTTTTTTAAACGTAATCGATTTTATTTTATAGTAGAAGTTTAACAAAATTTACATTCTTTGAAGGTAGAGGAAAGCTGAAAGTTCCGGCTTCAGACATGACATCGGTATTTGACCTTTGTCGCCTTGAATATATTTGAAAATATCCAGATGTTATTTGGAAATTTAAAACATATATTTTTTAATAAATATATTCTAAAATATATCCTAAATATATATTCTTTGACGCCTTGCCTCTATTTGAAAACTTTCAGATAGCTATTTTGAAATTTAAAAAATATATATTCTGGCCCATAAGGTCTTTCGTAATAATTACTAAAAAAATTTTTCTGTCATAATTAAATTAACAACTCAACCTTTGATCATTCAGCATCTTCAACATGAAATGTATTACATATTTGCATCTGAATGAGAGATAATAATAACAAATAATTCTACAAAACTACTGCTCTATAAAATTTATAAACAAAGTGTGTTAGCAAATCTGCAATGAAATTACAATATTGATTTGTATATCATTCGCAGACGCTTCTGGGCCTTTGTCTAAACATGACAATTAACTATAGTAACATCTTCTAAAGCCAAGTGGAACAAAGATTGCAAATCCTTTGCATTCCCTATTTGCCGTTCGTTCCTTGGGTTATTACAAGTAATAAAACCCGTAGAACTTGAGGGTACGTATTTCTGTCTCTTAGCAATTGGTAAACATAGCCAACAATGTTTTTAATGCCCTATTTTATTTTATAGCATACGTGACATTTAGGACAGAAATTTCATGAGTGTAGGGTCTTTCAAAATTTCATTTTATAAAAAATAGCCAATAAATAATATAAAGTATATTTTAAACTAACTAGAACCGGACTAGAAGCAAATTTTATTAAAATATCTAAGTAATCTACAAACAGACTATTTTAATATTGAATTTAATTTTACTTCAAGTAATTTTAACTTTCACTGATTTTTTGTATTTAACAATTTTTTTAACAAGTATATATTTTTCATGATGAATTAAGTATTTATCTGAAGAGTTTATCAGATAGAGATAAATTTGTTACTTCTGTAAACTGATATTATATTTAATAAACAATAATTTATACAAAAAATTTAATTGTTTATATTCACGATACAAGATATCTCGTATCTCGATAGTTAGTAATCATCATTAATGTACTAATAACTTTTATCAGCATGACTTTAGTTGTTATAATGTAGTATCTATATCTTTCTATAGGAATTAAGGCAAAAGGTTAACTAACGAAAAATGAAATTATTAAAAAGGAAAATGTATTAAAGACATTTTTGTCTTTAGTTAGGAAAAGGTTGCAAAAGGTTATATATGCCGTTGTAATTCAATGTTGGGGTGTATATTGCACGCAAAGTAGTTACGACATACCTTAAAGATAATAAAGTTATTCCTTTGCGTACATTGGGTTATAATAGGTAACGAGGAAAATTAAAAAAAAATTATTTAACCATAATATATTTGATGATCCATTAATAATTTATCTCTTCGTTAACTTTTTGCCTTTAGCCCCACTTTTTATTAACACTTTTTGTTAAATTTACGAAATCACGTTTGTATTGCAAAATCAGTGTGTTGTACTACAATATTAAGTTGCGTAATTTGGTACGTGCGTAAAAATAGTATGAATGGTGACAGAGGGTCAATCCCATGTAGCCCGCTTTATTAGTTAGTAAGTCACGGTTCACCGATCTCTAGTTCTAGTTTGTCTAACTAGAACTGAACCGTAGTAATAGTTTTGGTATAAATAGGACACAATGTTAGCATAGGTTTAGTTTTAATCATCTCCAGATTATGCTAACTTGATTGGCGAAACGCGCGTCGAGTGCAGTGCATAATGTTTTGGAATTATGTGGAAAACTACGTCAGTGTTGCGTAGTTGGATCCTTATGAAACGATTGGGACACAATTCGTTAGTGGACAAGTGTATCTAATAACAAATTCATTGTTTTATCGATATATTTTCCTTAGGAACTGGCAGATCATATAATCCAGTTGTAGTTCACAACCAAACTAAACAGCCGTTGGATATATATTCAGGTCGATTCTGTTTGAACAAAACAATATTGTTTGTCTATTCTAAAATTGTCTATTTTAAAAAGATTTGGTTATTTCTTAACCAAATATGTAAGATACCTATTCTGTTTGATAAATTTTAACAAGATGATTTGTCATTTTAAACATATCGTGCTATTATTTCTGATAATCTTAGCAACATCATTTTAGTGCTTGCTATGAACATTGCCATATAGTTAGTAGTTATATTTAGTCTTTAAAATGACCATAAATCCATTATTTATACATTTTCAACTGAATTTTCATGAAGAGTTTCAAAATGTTCTAAATCGGTAAGTACCTACTTATTTAACTACAGTTATTTTTATTTGTGTATTTTGATCAGAAATGTTTACCTAAATTAAAATTGAATTTTAAAAATTTTAGAAAACAATTAAGACTTGAATTTTAAAGTACCTATTAGAGATGCAAGCAACCCATTTGAGGTTCTGAATGAAAAATTTATCTCGTTATTTCGTTTAAGTAAAGAAGTGGTACTGAAATTGGTTCAGGAACTGGAAATGTTTGTCGATAAAGCTACAATACCATTTCATTTACAGGTGATACACAGGGATAATTTAATTAAAATTATTAATTCACATAGAAACTACTTTTGTAGGTTTTTGCAAACTTATTCGAGATAATTTACAATTAGTTCCATTTGTGGTTTGTTTGTTTTCTTGCTTCGTAAGAAAGATGATAAACGTTTTCTCTATGGGATAAACTAATTTCTCTTCACAAATCACATAGGTATAACTCTTTGGTAAACGTAAAGGTGCAACGCTCGTGAAACAAAAGAATATATCATGATTCGTGATGAAACGGTTAGACTTCAAACTCAAATAATTGTTTTGATAAAAACATTGATCTCATTTAGATGTTCCAAGAAATATATAGAAAACACTCTATATACTAGTATTTCGGCTTGTTAGGCCTTTTTCAATAGAGTAAACGTCTATTACTGTCATATCAGTAATAGACCTTTACTCTATTGAAAAAGGCCTAACAAGCCGAAATACTAGTATATAGAGTGTTTTCTATATATTTCTTGGAACATCTAAATGAGATCAATGTTTTTTTCAAAACAATTATTTTCACGATGTTTCATAAAGAACCATCCGCTTCGAGTATCCACTTTATCAAACTCAAAACCCGAAAATTGAGGTTATACCCCACTGTCGTCTTCTTCTTCTAGATATATCCATTAAATTTGACCCCGACACGCACAAATTTATAACAATATTGTTGTTTTTGTAAACTTTAACAATACTTACTATAACTCTCCAAACGGAATACCAATTTTGAATAAGATCTTGTTACCACTTAAACTTATAACAACATGGTTTACATAACAAGACACTTAGCAAGATGCAAACAGAATCGACCTGATTATCTGTTTCTTTCATATATAGATGTAAAAATAGCAGCTATATGAATACATATAAGCAGATAGGCCACATACCTGTAGAAAATCATTTTCAAATAGAAATGTTGGCATAGGATAATAACAATATTTAGTTAATTTCGTATCGTCACTTGGAGCAACAATCGAAAAATTTAATTTTGAACAATGCCTGCTAAGTGAGCCCCATGTAGTCACATCTAGACACATAGGATTATATGTGTGGAAGTAACTATTCTGAATATCCCTAAGGATGCCCGTAGAGACATGTTCACTTGGGTAATTTTCAAATGCAAACGTTGTTAGAAACTAATTCGGTATTCTAGACGCGTCCACATATGTTTTATGTCCAAGAGAGCGTCTCATATAGAGCCTGTAACTGAGCCGAAGCAGTTGCGTGAAATTTTTTCGTTTGTATTAATTAAATGAGGATGGATTTTTGATAACGAAAACGGAAAAGTTTTCGAAACGTAAACGTTTTTGAGTGATGTGTTTAATTATATATTGTTAATCTGCTTTTTAGTGTGAGATTTCTTTATAAGAAAACATATTTTTCAAAAAACCAACCTTTGACGAACCGTCGGCCAAGAGTTGATTATTAATTTTTTGTATTTTTTAGTGGTGGCATAATACCCAAATAAATAAGAGTAATTATTATTATTATTATTATTATTATTATTATTATTATTATTATTATTATTATTATTATTATCATTATTATCATTGTGTTATTAAGAACAATGAATCTTGTATCAAAAGTGATAAGATAGTCTTAAACAAAATTTTCTGCCATTATAATTTAAAATACAAAATAGAGTGGAAAGATAAGCTTCCAGGGTTTTAAAATTCTAATATAGTATAAATTTGTTACAGTTCAGAAAACTGAATGTAATAACTTAAATTTATTCTTTTAGTGTACTTCTTGGTAGCTTATGTGAATATTATTCTTTGAATGTTTAAATATTTACAAGGAGGAAAATGAGAAGTTCTATTTTATTTATTTTTTTTTAATTCAGATCAATCAAACAATTTTTCTGTTTCTTTGGAAGATACAAAAATGGTAAAATATGTAACGGTAAAGGGTGACTTTTGTGGCCGTGTTACTAATTATTGCAAAAGTTTATTAAATAATTAGTATTTCTTTTATTTTAACTATAAGAGAACTAATTACTGGAGTATAAAATGATTTATATTTATCTGTTATGAATTTAGTTGCCTTGTGTATGCTTTTGTATTTTTACATAGATTTAAACATAAAAATTAATAAAGGTTTAAAGCCATAAAGACAACACACTTTCTTCTTTGAAAAGAAGCGAAGAAGTTTATGCCTTTATTGGAATACTTATACACTTAAAAAACGGATGGCGGCTTCAGGACGTCCGACGCAGTTTTTTAAGTGACAGGAGCTGCCGATTGTTAAAATCGAACACGTATCCTATCAGCCTACATTGTTAAAAGGTTGGATGAGAATGATCTTTCGTGAATAGATTACTAAGGGGTGTTAAGATAGGTAGGACTGGTACTATGTTTAAAAACATGTTACTCAGAGCGGTAATTTCCATATTTTTTTGTTTCGAGGAATTTTTACAAATTCTCTTTACTCCACTCAAATGTCTTAATAGTGAGGAAAAAATATCAAACAGCAAAATTTCGTGTCAGACAAGTGAGTCAATTTATTTTCTCAAATAGTTCCAATCACACGCAATGGTTTCCTGGAAAATTAATTCATCATATAAAATGTAAAAAAAATCTATTCAGTGTTTTAATGTTTTACAATAACATTGATTTTTTGTAAAATTTTCAACTAAAAATTTCGTAATAAAATAAGTGTAGATAAAGTACTTAATTATATTTATTATATAATACTTTCATCGAAGAATATATTTTTTGCGAGATACTTTTCCTGTATCATAAATACCTACTATATATTCTGTAAAATTGCACCCTACAAGAAGAAAATAGAAAACTAAACCTACATATTAATTTTCTTATTATAGTATATAGAACAAATTAAAGTAATATACCTACTTAAATAATAAAAACAAAATTAATTGGATCTCCCATTAAAGTTTAAAATAGGCTATAATCTCTATATAATCGAAAATCTAATATAACCTAAACTACATAGCTAGTCATAATAATAATAAATATAATACCTAGTATATATGTATAAATTATATTACGAAGTGTAAAAATTAAAACTTTAAATACGGTTTTAAATTATTTATGATTTTATAATATTTATAATGGATATTGTTTATTCAGTTTTATTAAAAAGTGCTAGTGACGGGAAGCTCTTTATTTCATATGGTGCATGCATTTAAGCATTTAAAACACAATTTATTTATGGTAAGTAGTATTTATTATTTATCAACTTATGTTATATTGAAATATGGCGCAGTGTATCTGAATATCTGTATTTATGGTGAACTGATTTTAAAACTGATGTGAAATTAAATTAAGTATTTTAATAATTTATTCAATTTTTAATATACGATACCTATCTACAAGAAATATATTTAAATTTTTTGATATGTTCATATTTACAGTTACCAATATCAATATAATGTTGTAAATTATTCATTACCTTTAACTTATTTATGGGTTATATGTGTATACTTCCTAATAATCTACATTATGGCTCAAAATCAAAGCCGTAATATATATCACTGCTGGTATAATTGTAATGAATATATAAATTAATTATAGTAAATAAAAGGATAGTCAGTTATGCATCAACAGAGATGAGTAGGTAAATATTAGAATATTTGATTTTTCAATATTATACATAATGATGCAATAGCAACTCAACCAATATCAGCTCACTATTATAAAACTAAATAGAACATGCACAATAAAATAAAAAAAAAACGGTTTACATATTAGCCTTTAATGAAGAGTCCTGTACCCTTAAAAGGTTCTGCAAATCCATGTCCAGCCCGAAATCCGAGCGTATATACGCACGCACCAACGCACTAGCAGCACAAAAAACGCAATGGCAACAAGTCGTTCAACGCATGCGCACGCAACATATTTTATTCTTAGAAATGAATACAGAGTGAAATTTATTTATTTTTTCTTATTTTATAATAAGAAAATATATTAACAATAAGTACATGACTACATTTAAAAATATATAAGATTTATTGATTAATAATATAACAATTTTGTCCTACACTGCACTCTGGATTATTTACAAATATTTTGTTGATTTATAATGATTACAGAGTAAAGTAATTTTATAATAAATGTGATACCCCATATATATATTATTCCTGATGATAAATATAGGTACTACTGAAAGACATTATTTGTTAATAATAATAATACTTATATTACCGTTAAATAAATAAGGCGTATATTAAACATAAAACACTTTTTTTCAGCCTGGTTGTAGTATTTTAGTCCATGATAAAAAAAAGTGTTTTTAACATGTTTTATGTCTCAATACCTATACCTATTGCATTTATTTACGTATTGATGTATTACAAAAGTAAGGTTGTAGAGAATAGTTTTGATTTTTTAGGGTAATTTTAAGTATGGACTTTTAATTGATTTGACATATTTTATATACTAAAGTTTCCAAATAGATATATCTACCATTTAGAGTTGGTAACCATATACTCAAAGTTATTTAATAAATTAATTAGTAGGTATATATCATTGCCCCCTCTCTGTATATTTTTTGTGTAGCCAAAATTCATTATATATAATTATTATCGTGATTTATACTCTACAATGAAGATAATGAATCATTGTACTATATAATTCACCGCTTAGAAAACTAACGGAATCTGTCTTAGCCTCTGGAATTTCTTTTGTATTAAATATCTGGAGAAAAGCGCGGTTTGACCTACAATAGCAATTATTTTTCTCTGCGGCTTATCTTTCAAGTGCTATTTAAAAGCTTTTAAATGGTATAATATTTCATTGCGCTTGCACTCATTATGGTGAAGAGTCAGGCAACCCTTTTGTTATATTTTTTCAGACCTTAAATAAAATCAAGTCATCTGCTCCTTCGGAGTTAGGTAGGTACCTTTTTGTTATATTGCTCATATGATAATATGTTTTAGTATGACTGGCAGATTTTACTTTACAGCAATTAATTATGATCCATAAAATTCAGATGCGCATTTATGATTAAAATTAAGGTAATTTTATTAATAAATATATTGTTCGAAGGACTCCGTTTTCGAGCCATAGGGTTTTCAAAATAAAAACCAGTTTGTTTAATTTCTAAACCGTTTAATATATTTTTATTAAACTAAGGTAATATCATGCATTAAACATGTATAGGTACATATTATAAAAAATACACTTGTTATACCAGGTGTTCAATCTGTTCAAATTTTGAAGAATCTGAGTCCACATTTGATAAACCACATATTGGCAGATGTCGTTCACAGAGAAGAAATCACAGATGTTCACAGAACATCAAGAAGACAACGATCTACGCAATTAACCATTAGCCAACGTTCATTACAGCGAATTTTAGTGAAAGACATACACTTGTTCTCCTACAAGATACATGTACCTAATCCATAAAATTCTACCTGCAGACCTTGAAAGACGACTTCAATATTGCAATGCGGTCGTGAACCTTGAAAATGATTAATACTGGAACATTATCATAATGACTGACGGAACTTACTTTTGACTGAATGGAGCTGTAAATAACAAAACCACAGCTGCTGGGGTAGCAAGAACCCACAAATTATCCACCAGAAACCTCTACATGAGTCAAAAGTTACTGCATGGTGTGGCGTTAGTGCTAGAAAAATAATCGGGCCTTATGTTTTTGAGGACGATAGACAAAGAATCACTACGGTAAATGGAGATCACTACATAAGCATGCTGCTGATTTTTTTTGTTCCAAAAATGACAGAACATATTCAGGAGGATATGTGGTACCAACAACATGGTGCCACAGCACAGACAATCTGTGAGACAATGGTAATTTTGAATAGAATATTTCCTGCGCTCTTCATCTCCAAACAACGCCGATATGTCATATCCTCCAAAGGCTCCCGATTTAACTGTGACTAACTTTTGGTTATGAGGCTATTTCGATGATAGGGTCTTTGCACATCAGCCTCATGCATTGGAGGCACAAGGCAACATCTGGGAAGAAATTGCCACAATACCACCTCACATTCTGGAAATTTATGAAAAATGCTCTAAAACGAGCTCATTATTGCAATAATGCTAGGGGTGGTCATTTGGCCGATAGTATTTTTAGTTTGTAACAAAAGAAAATGTTAGGGTTTAAATCAATATTTTTGATTCATAATATGACTGTTTTTAAATTAATCTTCGTTTTTTACAAAAAAAAAAAAAAAAAAAACAACTCCGGGACTTGACTTTACGGCACCTTGTATTTAAATACTATTTTGACATTCATAAAAAGCATGACAATCTGAGAATATTAATTTACAAAATCGCATTTCTCCGATTCAAACATTAAATAACGAATAGGTAGGTTTGCTTGCACTATGACGCACATACGCACCCGCGAAAATTCCCGGCGCATCCACCATATGTTACGTCGTGGCCAAGTCGCAAGTACAACACTGGCTTTTATTATAAAAATATTTAATTAAACAAAATGGTTATTGGCTTGTGTTATAAGTTTAGGTTCTATTGTAATTTATTGATGCTATAAACAAAGAGAAAAGGTTAAATTAAAGGAATACAATTCAATAGTCACTAAGTCATACTTACATTATTCCAGACTTAGGAGGAATTTGTGGGGAGATGGTCACTGTCGGAAAGTTATCACTCAACTACAGGGCTATGGTCCTGTTTGATTAGGCATAATATAGATGCTTCGGTAATTTTTCCCGACTATGCAATTTTACTACCTAATTCATTGGCATCAGATTTTAACTTTGATCGCCTTTCATTTGAACTCAATTTTCGAATTGATTTTATTTTAATATTTAATATACTGGGTGAAATATAATTATGAATAAATAATATAAATTTAGAAATATTTAAATACCAATTTAATTTAATTTTTTACTATTGTAACAATATTTCCAGAAATATTTCTATAATATATGTTAACGGCACATATTAGTATTTTCTATTTTTACAGTTAATTAATATATTACAAATATCATCTTTGCAATATTTCAAAAGGAGTGTGTAACAGATATGAGTATAGGTATATTATAATTTTCACTTTACTGCCTTTTTTAGTGGTACATAAAAAGTTGCTGTAGTAGTTGATTTAGTTGATACTAAAAAGTAAAGCATCCTGTTTATATGTTTTATAATCCTTTTCCTATTGTATGTGGATAATATATTGAAACTACACAAATGCCTGTATTAATATTTTAAATAGAAACATAAAGCCAGAAGTTTTTGCGTCGTTTGACGCGGAAACGGGTATATGTTTAGGAAGAGTAGTCGTTTTGAAATTCGAATTAAACTTTTACCATTAATTTATATTCGGCGGGCTTCAGAGATTGGACTGTGAAATTTGTAACTTTGAAATACGATGAATTTCCATCGGTGTATTTCCATGTATCATCGGTATTTAATTAATTTCCACGAAAATTAACCAGTTATCATAAAGTTTATTGTTACCATACCACATGGGCCTCATCTTCTTTTTAAGTAAAATAAAATAACGTGAATAATGCTCAGTAATAAAAATCAGCGCATGGTTTATACGTAATGTTTGTAACATATTTGTGGTGCGATTTCATGATAAATCTGATTGCTTAAAATCCTTCCATCAAACTAAAACATTTGGCTATATCTACTAATTCGTAAACTTGTGTCACATGAGCCGGAGTTTATAATAATAAAATAATGTTAATTATTACTACCAAATCTGACTTTACATAAACACACTGACTATATTGCGAGGATCAGGTCAGTTTTAGTAAATCAATATTGAGGTAAAGGTTAATTGCACACAAATAAATTGACGCCTAAATAATGTCTGTAACTTAGTTTGGGTGCGATTTCATGATTCATTGTGGTCTCTTTGGGATTACACCACGTGTAAAATAACAAAAAACAGGAAGCCAGAAGCATACAGATTAAATATTGAAAGTGTAGTATCGAGGCAAACTTCTAAAGTTTGCTCCAAAAAACCCACTGTATAATATGCAGTAAAATAAATATTTGTAAATTAACTAAATTTCATCAGTGGTTTTTTAGTTTTATATAAAATTCTGTAATATTATAAATCATATTTTGAATTACGTCTAAATAAAATAATTATTATAATAAAATTTAAAACAAATTAAACACTTAACTAGTTTTTTCCTAAACGTTTCAAGTTGATCCTCAACTCGTCGTCAGTAGAAGGTTTGTATGATAACAAATTGTGTCAGATTGACAGTCAGAGTGAGGTTCGTTGACTTAGCAGACCATCTTAGTCGTCCTTGGTTTGAAATGTGAATCAACAATTTTGGAAAAATCCCTATCTATTTTGTTAAATATTGGATTGACGAACCCTGAAAAATATTCTCTTGGCTGATGGATGCTGATGTTCAAACATTAAAAGGACATGCGGAAGCGAATATTTTAAATGTTTTAAGCTTGGACATACCATCAATTATGTTGCATGTATGTTCAGGGAACCTATTATTATTTTGTTTTTATGATCATTGACGATATAATCAATTTCACTGAATTTTAGTAAATCATTTTTGGTAATGTATTTATTTGCCTGTAAACACAACCAATGAGGCCCGGCCTACCAGAAATATTTAAATATATGCAGTCTATTTGATGAAAGGTGTTCACTAGTACTCAGTGGACTCTCTTTTCAGGTAAAAAAGGCAATTGTTTATCCAAAAGCAAAAGTTAGTACAATTTCCTCAGAAATAATAGACTGAAAAATTTTTATTAAGGTAGTTGAAATATTCTTAAAAAACTACCTTAAGAATCTGCTCACGAAAATGATGCAAAATCTTTAGTCAAATACATAAGAGGGATAACTAAAATGGCACGGCTTTAGCTTTTTCCAGTTTGCAAAAAAATTATATAAATTAGATCAAAACCGAAAACACAGTTGAGTGCCCGTAAAATCCTCTAAAACTTCCCCATTTAAGCGTTTTTGTATTTGTAAAAATAACCGAGATAGCAAAACATGCAACATCAAATTCGGCCACACTGTATATGTATCAAAATTCAATAAAGTAAACTGTTTCCATGTTACTGATCAAAGTGTATTAATAGTATCAACTTATAATAATCTTGAAATTATGTTTCTCCATTTTCCTCGGTATTCCACTAAAAGGTTTTAGAAATAAAACAAACAGTGACGACGTTTATTCTATATAAATCTTTTACGAATAAAAAGCGTCGTCGCGTCGTTATTAAAGGAATAAATGTGTCCTCAACTTATATTGCTTTTTTAATATCGCTACCTAACGTTCTAACAGTACAATATCTTCAATGGGGAAAATAAATTAGGACGGGGTGATGCAAAATCGCGTCGCCTAATTTCCATTTGAAATTCGTATTTGGGTATTCAGTGTTATTATAAGGATTGTGGAAAATGAGTATGAGAATACACGCTCAGAAAGCGAGGTTTTATAAATGAAAATTAAATTATATATCCTAATTGAAAGACTAAAACGACATTTTCGTGAATGTTTTTAATTCACATGCAAATTCTGACATAGTTTGTCAGCGACTTTGGTCCTTGTACGCTTGATCTAAAAATAATAATAATGTACCGTGATCTGGACGCTGGAAGACATAATAACTTGTTTCTTTATCAACTAAAATTTTGTGCTAAACCATCAGAAAAGACTGTTTAAGGAAATTCATAGTTATATTATGAATCGATATAGTGTTGGGAATATAGAATGACTATATAAATATAGACTATAATGAATATAGAGTGACTACTTGGAAAGAATAAACCACAAAGAGTTTGGATTGTCTCCTAAACTTTTTTCAATGGAAAAAATATATCTCTCTTCTGGTACCTATATCAAACACCGCAAATAAATAAATTATATGTATCGTAAATAATACAAAAGTGTGTATTTGCTACTACTATATTTGTACTACTCCACGGACAATGTGCCCCGACTGGCGTTGCATTACTCCGGCATCTCTATGGAGATGTTTTGACGATGGAGGCTTCGTTATTTTCGGCATCTCCTTCAAACAAATAAGTAGGATTGTCTTCCCCAAAGATAATAGACGTCACTGCTGTGACCTCTAGGAATAAGTAGGAAGACAATTCTACTTATTTATTTGAAGGAGATGCCGAAAACAACTAAGCCTCCATCATCAAAACATCTCCATGGAGCTGCCGAAGTGATGCAATGCCAATCGGGGCACATTGGCCGTGGAGTAGATGTTTTCGGCATCTCCTCAGTCTGTCAATTTGACAATAATTGTCAGACAGATAGTAGCAAAGACCTAAAACGGGCACTACGGTGTTTCTCACGACTATTACAAAAGTGTGTTTAATCAATAATACATGAAATGCAGCAGGTATGTTAAATTTAGAAGCAATTCCACAAATGATGAAAACAGAGCTAGTTCTTAAATTTCTAGAGCAGCGATTTCATTGGTAGCTAATGATTAAGAAGCTGAGCATAAAACTGACCACAAGTTCCTAACAAAAGAGAAGTTCGGACTATCATTTATTTCGAAAATAGTGAACAAGATCTAAATTAGATTCGGGTCTTCACAATCCTGTAAATTATTGTTAAAAAGTTTATTCTTAACAAACCGACATCACTACGTGCATTATTTACTATGATGAGTTAGAATCTAGATAAAGAGACATACAGGGTGTGGTCGATATGATCATAAAAATCAAAATTAAAACATATCTTAGATTATTAGAATAACAATATAGTAAAAACATTACAGTGATATTTTTCCTAAATACAAACACATTTAGCCGAAATGTGAACGAAAAATAGGGTGCAAGGTCAGATTATCCTGGTTTTAATCACATTTAAATGTAGCTTTCAGAGTTGCCGTAATGTATTGATTATTTTGGACTAACTTTACACCGCACCTGTTTTGTGTCAGATTTCTCGGTTTTGATGGTTTATTTCTATATCACTGTAGGATTGGACCACTCAAATTTTCCTTGAGATATTTGAGATTTATAATATACTATTATAGTGTATATAATATAGTACACATACTATTCCAAGGAATAGTATATGTAAGTATATTATAAATCTATTTTTTTTATTTTAGAAATATTTTTTTATTCCTATTAATGACATATTTGCTACACACTGTATGTGGTTATCTGTAATAGTGTTTAACGACTACATATTTATAAGAGATTTTCCATATTACCTCATTCAGCGGACATCCTATTATTCCGGTAATTAAGTATAACAGCATAGGCAGATAGGGTTCCTGAAAATTTGTGCTATATAAACAGGTATTAAAGGTTAAATAGCTAAACTAGAAACATGAACCCAAGCTGTACACTTCATAAATGATTCACATTGTTATTTTACATAATTACAAGGAGACAGATGTTTCTGAAATTTTAAGAATGGCATGTAACTATATCACTTAGGGCCGGTCTTTCCATCTCTTTATAAAGTGGCTTTTAGCTAAAACCAACTTAGAGTTAACAGGTGAATTTATCTAGTAGTTAAAAAATTGCGTCTTTTCAACACAATTTAACTGCTCTTTTGTAAAAAAACTGTTCAATGATATTGGCAATACTGATAAGAAAGTTCATATAATAAAGTGAGACAAATTAAATGTGTTGACCATAATCAACAAAATATGTCAATCATAACAACATTTTAAGTACATACTAGTCGTTTCTAGAATCTCTAGTTTAAATTTAATATTCAGAAGTGTAAAAATGTCTTCCCAGGATGATAGAGTAAAAAACTTGGAACGAAATTGCCCAAGAATTTGAGGCCCTTACTAGTGCAAATCGTAGCACTTCATCCTCCGTTCATAATATGATTCAGTAAAACATGTCATAAAATCTGGGAAATACATAGATATCATTTCTTTTTTTATTATTAACCTGTTAGTGTGATGCCGTAAATGTTGCTCGATTTCTTCTAGAATTTTTAACACCGTTGTTTTTGATACACGAAATCTCGTCATAAATTCTTCATCATCCCAGATCTTTAAATTGTCTATATGAGGCCTTTAGTATATATTTTTCGTTCGCGATTTGCAATATTTACCATGTTTATAATTTCATGATCTAATAATATTTTTCTTCAAAATCAATAACGTTTTCCATTAAACAAATATATTTTTTGACGTTTTATTAATCAAATTGTTTACTACCACTCAAATTGTAAAATTTTTCTGAGGTTAGAAATCTCTTTGTAACAACAACTTATAGGCCAGTAAAAGTGACTGATAAGTTATAAAGCAGATATAGAACTTTAAAGACAGGATCTAATTTAAAACACAGTGAAGATACCCATTTTGTAGTTACAAGGAAGATCAATTTAAATGACGTTTATAAGTAGATGGAAAGACCGGCCCTAAGTTTTATAAGTGATGACGTGTATAGCTTGGATTCTTGTTTTGAGTATATGTGGAATTTCCCTCGATAGCTAAATCATAGTGTATGAACATTACAATTTTTGCTAATTATTCACCTGGTAAACTTGTAAAACAAAGCTATATACTAAATTTCATCATTTTCGATGTAGATTGTTGCGCTGTAAGTATTTTTTTTGTGATGATAACCAATTATTATTGTTGTTACTTGTTGTATTATTGTTGTTCTTTTATTTTTGTCGGGTAGTGAATTTAGCACATTTCTAGAATTTCTATATATGTATAAAAATATTTATTGGAGAACAGCCTAAATACTGTAAGTATAATAGTTCATCAGTTGAGTGAATAATATCTCTTATTTAACGCTTCATCGTAAAGAGCCGTTAATAAAGCCGTTGTTAGTATGCCCTTTCGTTATACATACTCCAGATTAAGTTATATAATAATAATAATAATAATAATAATAATAATAATATCTCTACCCCTCATTCTAATCACAAGGATTAGCCCGAAAGTCTGAGACTTGTGTGGGAGAGGGGGCGGCATATTATTATTTCGCGGGCCGCATTTGCGCCTCAGGAACGACTTACGTTGGTAGGCCCTAACCACCATTCAGTGCTGGAATGAGGGAAACCTGGAAAACCTCATTAGTTAGGGGGACAAGTTAAACATCAACTGACCTTAATCTCTCACATTAACATCAAGTTGACATTCTTCCCATCCTAGGCCATCGCCAGGATAGTTGCCAAGCCATCTACGGGCAAACAATTTAATTAAAAATTGTTGGCGGAGTGGGAATTAGAACCCACGACCTCTGGGTTGAGCGATCGAGACGCTAAGCCCTAAGCCACCGGCCCGATATAAGCATAGACATTTGTTTATCCGTGTTAGATATTTTATTTAAGTATATTTTATTACAACTTTTGTAATTTTATAATTGATAACAGATCCAGTCTGATATAAACAGATTTGGAGGGCCGGTGGCAATCAAGGGCGGTGAAGTCAATATGCTAATGGGTAAATTTTGGAGGACAAACTTCTAAAAAATGTAGGAAAATAAATATTTTTTACATGGCATGAAATACTATGCAATGTAAAGGATTGCAAAAGTAAATTATGAATGTAAGTAAAGGAAGTTATAAATTCTATACTCTATATATATATATATATACATTTTATATTGTGGTATCTGCTAGACATAGCATGACATTAAATAATTAAAATAGTACAAATTATAGGATTTCTATCGAAAGAACAATAAGTAGAGAAAATTCTTAATTTATATTCAGAATATGGTAGACGGTAAGATATAAATTAGTTCTGTCTTGCATGTCTTATGAAATTATGTTCATTATGTAATATATTATAAAACCAAATCATATTTCCTTTTTTCGTGCCAGCCCTTCGAGATCGTTCTTCAAGTCTATAAATATACCTCGGCGTATATTTAACAATATCAGACTCCAAACTCTTTATTCAGCCATGTCGGTACGTAACCAAGTTTCCAGTCTCTTAATAATGGAAAACTTCTTTCCCCGTCGACGCATTACTTACAGAGAAGGTACTAGCGGGTATACTTAAGAATAACCCTATATTTACAAAAATTGTTTGACAGACACAGAGCAAGTTTATAACTTATTCTTTAATTTTATCGTAAAATTCTAAATTGATTGTATTCTTTCCAAATATTTATTTTACTCATGACTATTTTGATTAAGACCTCATTTAAATATAAAAGTTTGGAATAATTTTTGTCAAAATTAAAAACCTTTTCATTTGACGAACTGATTTTAATTAAAAATGACCCTATATCAAAAATATATATCGTGATACCATAAGTTCCTCGTTTTTTTTTTGTTGCCTCCATAAGATGCACGGAATAGACATCATTTTTAATAAAATATATGAAACTTCAACTAGTATTCCTTTAACTTTATTGCAATAAAATAATCATACGAAACACCAGTGCTGACATGCGCTCCGGGGGATATTGAGTCCGTTGTGGGGAATGAGAAGTGCCGAATTTATTGGAACTACTCATTTCCCATTCTTAGTCAGATTCAAGCCATTAAACTTGATGTACTTAGGGATCCTCGATTACCAGCTCAAGACAATGTTTGTCATCGAATTCTCGGCTCCTGCCGAGACCAATTTTGTCTTGAAAGAGGAGGAGGAGCGGACGAAATATCGAGACCTTCTCTTCGAATTTCGCGGACTCTATCCAGAATATACTGTAAAGCTTGTGGTACTGATTACATAAGCTCTCGATGGAGCAAGAGATACACTGCTTTCGGAACTGAAGATCATGCCGAAATTCGGCAGATCCTCTAGCCTGAAGAATTCAGAAGTCGTTCATTACGGCCACTCAAAGCACACGATTCACGGACTCAGTAGTTATTTACCTCACGGACGTGGGGAATAGCTGCTGGTAACCACCAGCGCCCGTCCATGAGAATCGGACTCAACTACTCCGGACGGTAAGCAACTACTCCGCGGCCTATGTGCCCCGACTGGCATTGCATTACTCAATTGTTTCTCATTAATTCTCACCACTACTAACATAATAATAATATTTCTACCCCTCATTCTAATCTCTCGGAAGTAAGAGCATGTGAGAGCATTGTGTAGGAGCATATTATTATTATTATTCATTCTTTGTAATTCAAAATTATTTGAAAATATGCCTTTCATGGACCTTGACAATATCTAGCATTAAAGTTTTAATGCATTTTTTGATTTGACCAAAAGACTCCCCCGTCCTCGTTTGACCACCTTGCTTCCTTGATAGTTATATCTACTATATATTTATAAAGATTTCTGTTGATTGTTATTAAGATATTTACAGCAAAAAACACCTAACAAGCAACACAAATTCAATATTAGGTGCACTAGGTATATTATATGTATATCTTAGTCACACGGTCAAATCAATTATTTCATTGGTAGATAATTTAAAGTTGGGAATCTTGTAAAATTCATATTTTACAAAAGTCCTTCAGTTAGCATACAAATAATTCAGGAAATCTGAACCAAATTGGAGCTAACTTGGGAATAAGTTAAATTTTTCATGTTGGTCAAGAAAATAGACAAACAAATAATGATGAATGAAAGGCTGAACAGAGCTTTTGGGCTTTACATGATTAAATAGATATCACAGTGTTATATAGAGAATATAAAAATAATATATTGATGCACAGAATTTCTCATAAGAGCTTTAATTAGAAAAATACAGTGCCTAATTGCGATATGTGGTAGTTTAAACAGTTTTTAATAGTACTTTAAGAACATTCACTTCATTAGTCGAGTAAAAATCTATATCTATATAATAAAATTTAATATAAGAATTCTGTCCCATAAACCAGTTCCACAATAAAGTTATGAAACACTGGGTAATTCTATTAAATTGGTATAGGCTAAAAGGCTTAGTAGTTACTGAATGATTTGATAAGACGCAACTGAGTGGAATCGATATTTCAGGCTTCCTAATTTCTTTCATAACACTCCAGATTTTCCAACAAAACTTGGTATTTCATAAATACGTGCATCTACTTTCATACAAAATAACAACTAACAAGAAGCTTAATAATATACAAAATATAGCTATAATTTCTTTTTTTTGATTTCAGTCAGTTGTACTTTTTGATAAATCCCTGTCAATGTCTTAGCACTATATACAAATAAATATGGTACATCTAATATTATAAGTTCGTTAGGGTGTAAATATTTATTGGTTCTAAATGAATATAAATATTTTTTTACTAAATGTATAGTCTAAGTATGTATTAGCACACTTAAACTTTACATGGATAACTATTTCTTAACTTATTTATTTACAATTTCTATAAGAAATTAATTATTACGATGATTAATGGTCATTAATGATGATGGTAGTATTTCTGTAAGAGATATTAAGAGGAAATCTGAAAGGAAGTAACAGACCAAATGGAATGCTATGGTAACAGGTTATAAAATAATACTTCAAAATGTAATTACTTGGAAATCTACATTAGAAAAAACTAGATGAAAGCCAGTACGAATACATCGGTATGAATAGGACGTACTCAGCTAACATCCCTTCGACAAGAGGAGAAAGAGCTCTAAGATGTGTTAAATGTCGACTAACAATAACAGTAGAAGACATCTGGTAGTATATGCTTCATGTGTCCTAAGCATCCATGGTAATGTATTGCTATCTAAGTTATTGTAAGAGATGTAAGAGACAAATGGTTAAATTGAAAAACTTTCATAGAATTTTATGCTGATTTTAAATATATTTTTCAGTTTATTCTATCTCGTTAGTTTTCGTGATATTCTTTAGTAGGTGCTAATTTGATAAGTTTTATACTTACACATTATGAATACACTTTTTTACAACGAAATTTTTTGTGGCCAATAGCAACTCTTGATTGTCTTTTGTTTTGCAGTTATGAGTGTCAACTTTTATTTTTCTTATAGTAGTCATCTTAGATTGTTGTCAGTTATTTATTTATGTCATTTATGTGTTATTTATCATGTTATTGTTCTTGAAATAAGCTTTCCAATACCTATAAAGAAGTATAAAACCTTTGTTTAATACATTAGGTTCAATATGACCACCCTATGATTGAATACAATTCATACCTCTTTTCAAAACATTTCTTAAAACCCTATCTGATTCATTGAAGTTAAGTGACATATTATTGGAGAACTTATTTTAAGAACAATAACATGACTGAAAAATTTAACACTTTCTTTGTAAAAAAGTGTCTTCATAATATGCAAGTCTAAAACTTGTGAAATAAACACCTTCTGAATTGAAGAACAAATTCCAAATTCTATTGAAGAACAAACAAATTTCGGATTTTTCCAAATATCACAAGAACTAAAAGGGATATGATAAAATAGAAAAGATATTTGAAATCAGCATAAAATTATACAAAACTTCTTTAATTTAGCCGTTTCCCTTTTTTTTATAATAACCGAGAAAGTGATGCATTATCATCGATACAGTTGATGCAAGCTTTCGACAACCATTGAAGCTAGAACGCTCTACAAAAAATTTTTGCAAATAATAAAGAAGCGAGAAATAAATTATTTGTATTTCAAAACCTATCCATATATTCCCAAAAATATAATCTTCACTTCATTACTTACTCGAATAACAAATAAATATCTTATAAAGTAAAGTACCTTATAATAACAAAGATGTGGATAATGACTGAAATAGTCGATGCCGGGAAAAAGATATTACTTAGGAAAACTTTTAGAAGTGCAATGTTGACATAATCTATACCCCGATTCAGAATTAAGCAAAGTGCAATGACCGGAAAAAGAGTAGATCTATGTTGTCACATTTATTTCTAAAGTATTCTTATTTAAAACAGGAAACGTATTAATTACCTTATTTACCCATTTTTTTACTTGTCTTTAACGTCCCTTATTCCTATTGTACTTTATTAAAGCAAACACAATGTTTAATTTGCTTTTACTTAATAATATCACAAGTATAAAGACATAATATATCTTTATACTTGTGATAATATCAAGGAATTTCGAAATATCTGACAACTGCGAAGCCGTAAAGTTGACGACAAGTTGTTTATCCTTATTTAACATACATATTCTTGCATTTTCCCTTTCTTTTTTCTGAGCCTCAACGACGTTGATTGGTCGAATTAGGAACCAATGGGAACCAACAAGCGACTGCGCTCGAAACAGTGCCGTGATATTGGGTTATTTCGCGCGCGTTTCTTAACGGTAAAAATTTGTGGTAAAATTATCAGTGTATTTATTCTTTGTGTCAGTGTTTATACTTATTTGTGTTAGTTAAAAAATTGGAAGTGCATATACTAGAAGTATTCTATAGAATAGTATACGAGTATATATTAACTGAAATGTGCCCAATGGTAAAACAGAATACGCACGCCCATGATTCACCGCATTTTACCAGATCGGCGAGGTCATTCCACTTTGCTTAATTCTTAATCGGGTTATACAGATAATGAAAACACTTCAAAATTTATTAAAAAACTGGTTATTAAATAAGAAATTGGAAAATGTGATACTAAGAGCTTTTTAAGTAGGTACCTACTTAAACTAAAACTGCCTTAGTAAACTTGCATACTTTATTTGAAACTTGATGTTTATTAAACTAAAGTTAACGTTAAACAAAAATTGCTTCAGCCACTTTTCAATATTAATAGTCAATGATGTTCGTATTTCCTATCACATTACTATTTTTATGACAACCTCTGGGATATTTTATAATATTCTATAGGAGAAATGAAAACATGTTTCCTTCGATATCTTCATTTGTTTTTAAATGACTTGTACCTGTAGTTACACTTACACCTAAACACTTTGCAGTTGTTTACTTTCAAATTACTTAAATTATATTTTTGATAGGGCTTAATTCTTTCTGCTTTTATTGATATGGCTTCTATTTCTTCTAAGAAGAAATTCATTCGTGAATACAGTTAATCCCAGATATGATTTTATAAGATTTGTATAGTTTAATTTCTTAAAAAGTTAGTATAGTAGTTATTATTAGTATTATTAAAATACATCAATAACTGTAGAAGTTATTTTCACTTTTATGACACTACTGAAAATGAGCAATACCTATAAAGTAAGAATTTTAATGTGATAATATTAATAATATAAATAACTATTTCTTTAAACAGTCATTCAGGAAATTAATATTGTATATATTAGAAGACTGGGAATTAACCCTCAGATCGTTGTATATTCCTCAATGTGAGTATTCCAAAAATGTCAGTATCATCCTATCATTTTTTTCCTATCATCTGCCTAATACATGGTGTGTTTTCATTTAAGTCCATCAGAAGAAACGACCATTGTCCGAAGTTCTATTATATAAATTCAATTTCTGTTCTCGTAACTAAGTAATACAAATTATTTCAAAGTAATGTGAAGCAGTTTCAGCCCAGAATTGTATCCACACTAAAGTTGGGAACTGAATCCCTCACTTTTTAAAGTAAGCCAGTAAATTAGACTTTTTACTATCGTATTCTGCTTCCTGGAAATTTCTTGAAAGCGATTAAATCGCTTTTTGCGAGTTAATTTAAATATACATTAAACTACAAGAGGTTTATTTTTTAAAAGTAAAAAGTTCAAGAGCTTCGAAATAAAAATCATGGATAAAAAGGCTATTAAGTTGTAAAACAACAAAATGTATTCTTGTCCATTTTATAAATAAATTTATTAGAGAATATATTTTATTGTAGATATGTAAAATATTATCCTAACTTTTACTAACTAAATATTTTATTGATAGGGTTATTGTGATATACCGCTTCTGCTTAGAAGATGATGAAACGGCAGAACACATATTATGCACCTGCCCCGCTGGGGAAACGATCAGATACTCATTATTTGACAAAGGACAACTTCTGCCAGAGGATCTGAATAAGTTCTCACCCAATAAGGTGATCAGCTTCATTGAGAGGCTGGACCTGTTGGGTGAAATATAAGTAGGTGTGAGCCACAATTCACATGGTCGCGGTGGAAGGTCTGGTTCTTGGCCCACTCACTTTTGAACTTAACCTAACCTATTGTGATATAATAGTTGCCGGTAATGGAAGTATGTATAGAAATCAGTTTCTTTCACTGTAATATACTCATTATATTTGATAGTAATTAATGTCGGATAATATTTGATACAGATTATGTAGGAAATGGTAGCTGGTAGCAAGCAGTCTTACTTGGCGCAGCTGAACCTAAGTATTTATGGTATTTTTATTTACACCTACTTTGTATTTTTTTACTTACTTTATCATCTAATTAATGTCAAGATAACGGTTTATGGGATAGACATCACTTCTCTACTTTTCATAATCAAAGGCGGCCATGCGGCCTTCCTAGAAACACCCATTGCTCTAGAAACTGAACGAAACTGTTTTCATACTCCCATATTTTCGACAAGCAGTCTTCCTCTACCTATGTCAGGGAAGTGAAGAGCTCAGCCTATAGTGGCCAGTTAGGACATTCACCTGCTGATATAATTTCCTCTTTAAAGTACCAAGTGGTTCTAGTTTTGACAGATTCCATAAAGAACTCACGAGTCTCTCTGCAGTTTCTATGTCTTCTCCAGTTTTTTTTTTTAATTTCGTGAACCCATTTATGCAGGAATTCATGTCTCTGTCTTCAAGTAATTCCTATAAATGGTTAAGAGCTAATTTACCAGTTTTGCTATTGATTCTGCTTTTCATATGCCCAGATAGTCAAAGCAATTTTATATCATTTTGTTCAGCCAACAGCTTCAAGGTTCCATATTCCTGATTCTGACTGGATATCTTAGCCCTGACTAGGGATGCACATAACCCTAGGCTTGGTTTAATTGTGAAAACGAAAGAACATAATTTTTAAGCTATTCCTTACCTGTTTCTTGCTCGTCACCATTTATATGTTAGGATACTAAGTCTGCAAGGCTTCTCCAGAAAGTCTGCCTGCTCCTCAACACTTGCCAATTTCCTATCTTGCACATCTGTAACATATAGTAATGAAGGTAGAAACCGTCTTAATACATACAAGATGATTCATTGAAACTATTAATTAGAAATATTGGGAATTTCGCTTATATTTTTCTCTGAAAATATCAGAATAAATATCTACAGAGGCCATTTTAAAACATTTTAAAAATGGCCTCACTCCGGTCTATACCAGAAGTCGATACTGCGTTAGAACATACTATATTTGTATATTATCACAATATTTTTTCTTTATATTTTCAATATTTCTGATCTTTGATATAACAAGTCAAGTTTAGATCATCTACACAAAAGTTTTTAATTAAAACTTCTGTTAGTTACAGTATTACTTCTGTTATTACACTATCTGTTACTATTATCTATAAAAGTATTACTTTTATTAGTTTGTACATTTTGTAACGACGTAGCAATTACGTGGTTTTTTCACCTGTGAGTGGCTAGGACAGTAAGTTGAAAAAATGTGTCTCTTACAGACATTTTTTAAATGGCTACTAATTTAACTTTATTTTTTTCGTGTCTAACAAAATACATAAATGCAAGTATCCACACAACATTGCAAATAAATGGTTTCATCTTATGTCTAAAAAGGTACGGTACATGGTTAGAATAAGTAAATTTTGTATTTCAGTTATTTATTTTGTCTATAATGCCAAAAATAATGTATTTTTTAAACAATGATGTTAAAAACAAAACTACTAGCAGCAAATCGAAAAACTGAAAACTTTATATTCAGGTGAACGTTACTAATATATGTACGAGTGATATAACTATGGATATATTTTAAAGGTGAAGTATTACTGTAGGTGAATTATGAGATCTTCTGGCTGTTTTGGTGTGATTGATTATTAATCCATTCTTAAAAATACCATCTTCAGTTATTCTGCATATGGTACCGTCATCAGCGGTTGAACATCATATGCACTACGAATATCTATATAAATCAGTATATCTATATAATCAGAATAGTTTATCAACTATTCTAAGCTCTGAACTTATGAAACGTATCACTCTAGATAATGAGAAAAATTACTTAATAAGCCAGTTGTAGATAAATACAAAGATGCAAAATACTAGGTAGAATATTCATCGATATTAATGTTTATTCTTATTAAAATCTTTAGTTACCATTCTACATGGAAAAAATAAACCTACGAGAATAAACCTATAAAACGGTCAGATCACTGCTCAAATCATCGAGCAAATGTACATATAAAAATAAAATAAAACCACAATGTAGTAGGTAGTTAAAATAGAAAGATTCTAGTAGGTAAGAAAACACTTTTTTGGATAAATATTCTGTCACTAATCTAATTTAATTATTCATGTAAAAACATTATTTTCAGTATTTAAGTAACCTATGAAGAAGTCCGAAAACTCGGACGAAACGTCGGAGAAGGTATCAATGTAAAAAAAAATGAGCTGAAAGTCCTCCAAAAATATAAAAAAAATAAAAAGATTTTCTTTTGGTTTTTTTTTATTGAAGAAATAAATTCAACTATAACAGCCAACAACTTGTCTAGTATCATCTACGAGAATAATTATTTGAAGGAGATCCCGAAAGTAACTACTCCACGAACTATTATGTGCTCCGAATGGTATTGCATTATTCTGGCATCTCGATGAAAGTCGCCATATATTTCATGGAGACCAACCACCAAACACTGACTGTAATGAGAAAATAATAATAATACTCACTACTGTAGTGGCACCTGCGGAAAAGCAAAGGTACAGGTAGTATCAAAGACCAAAAGAGGGCACTGCGGTGTTTCTCACCACCACTAACATCCGGTAACAATTGTTGCCATTTTAGTTTTATTTAATATGAATGAAGGTAAGTTTATTTTTTGTTGTTATTGAAATAATATATAAATAAGAGCATATGATATAGATAGGTATAGTACGACCTTACTTACCATAGATCACTTGAAAATTTCAGAATTGCCTGAATATTACCGCAGATTGCAGCATAAGAACTGTTTCATTAAAATATTGTTTCACTTGTACTTTTTTACTTTAGTAATTTAATAAATCTTTTATTTCTAAAAGTGTTATCATTACTAATGTGAAATAATAGATTTTGGGAGTTATTCCAACAGCGTCATATTATTAGGGTAGGGTCGGGCAAGAATACGCGTCTGCTAAGAGTGCGCAGTGCCATTTTCTCGGAAACGTGTAATGTGAGGTGCTCCTGATTTATTGTGTAAAATCTTATTAATCAATTGTAAGTCTCAGGAAAATATTAAATTGACTGGTAAGAAAATGTTTAAGTTACGATGATTGTACAGTTTTCGCATCCTAAACTATAGATATTTGATGCCTTTCACAATGTGTAAATAAAAATTTTTGAGGTTATGTCACAATTGCGTAACATTCAACACATGTAAAGGTGTTTACTGTTTAATAATTTTTTTGTATTATGCTGCCATCTATTTATAAAGAGAAGAAGTTAATGATTTTGTTAAACGTGTTCGAAATTCCAAGAGTGCGCACTATGAATGAGGACAAGAGTACGCAGTAAGAATTATGCGCACTCTTGGACGTCATTTGCTA
Organism: Pogonocherus hispidulus; assembly: GCA_963924545.1. Lineage (NCBI taxonomy): Eukaryota > Metazoa > Arthropoda > Insecta > Coleoptera > Cerambycidae > Pogonocherus > Pogonocherus hispidulus. The sequence goes on from OZ004696.1 coordinate 22,302,304, forward strand.
AAAATACGAACCGACTTAAAAAAAAATATTTTCCTCTTTTCCAGATGGCACGATATAAGAGAAAGACTGACCGTCGGCTTTTTTTTACTGATATAATATTAGCAGAAATTCAACAAAAAATAAAGAACGGTCAGTCCAAAAGATCTGTTGCAAGAGAATACGGAATAAAGGAGTCTACTTTGCGCAAACGATTAAAACAAGGGACCATCCGTATATCTTTAGGACGTTTTAAGCCGGTGTTTACTCCAGAAATGGAATTAGAGTTGGCAGAGCAGATAAGAAAGTTAGATAAATTGTTTTTTGGTTTGACATTCAAAAAACTACAATCAGCGGCTTTCGAATATGCTGAATTAAATAAGATCAAACATCCTTTTAATAAACAAAAAAAATGACCGGAAAAGATTGGGTTATATCATATTGTAAGCGCCATAACATTGCGGTTAGGCAACCCGAAAAAGTAAGCGCAGCACGAGCCAGTGGTTTTAATAGAAACCAAGTTACTAGATTTTTTGAAAATTTAAAGCTTTGCCTTCATAAGTTTCAATTTACTGCGAGGTCGGTTTATAATATGGATGAAACCGGATTATTAACAGTTCCAAATAAGATTCCCAAAGTTCTAGCCCCTAAAGGAAAAAGGGGTGTTGGAAAAATAGTATCAGGAGAGAGAGGGCAACTAATTACAGCGGTTTGCTCTGTAAATGCTGCTGGTAACTACATTCCACCAGCTCTTATATACCCAAGAAAAAGAGAAAAAAAAGAACTACTATTTGGAGCACCTCCAGGTTCAATCATGATGTTGTCAGAGAGTGGATTCATGAATAGCGAACTTTTTATTATATGGCTTCGTCACTTTAAAACTTATGCAAAACCTAGTAAAGAAGAGCCCATTTTATTGATACTCGACAACCACACATCCCATATTAGCTTACCGGCAGTAACGTTTTGTCGTGAATTTGGTATACATTTATTAAGTTTGCCACCACACTCTAGCCACAGACTTCAGCCTCTAGATGTAGGATTCTTTGGTCCTTTGAAAACCGAATATAGCAAAGAGGCTGACAAATGGATGGTAACTAATCCAGGAAAACTTATAACCCAATCAGAAGTAGCAACCTTATTTGGATTAGCATACTCTAGAGTTGCTTCCTTGGAAAAGTCCCAAAAAAGTTTTTGCGCTACCGGTATTTGGCCCTATAACCCTGATATATTCGGCGAAGATGATTTCCAGCCGGCAACTATTACTAGCAGGGCAATTGAGAATGCAGAAATGAATACAGAAGTTGAAATTGAAATTGATGATGAACTGCATAAGGAACTTCAAAGTAATGCACCTTCTCTGCCACAAGTTATTGCATCTGAACCATCATTATCACAACCCTCAACTTCTGGGTATTCCGTTAGTGATGTTACACCTGAATTAACACCCTATAAAAAAGAAGCTCCAAAAATAATTTCTCATTTTATTATAAAACCCACCACCTCAACCAATATAAATAACTCCAGCACTTTATACTTCACTCCATTGCCAAAATTAGGTAAGCTCTAGGGAATTACAGGTTACTCAGGCCATATAATTTATATCTATTTACACGATTTTTTTTTTAGAAACACGCCAGTTAGATAACACGTTTGATTACAATAAGGAAAATGAAGCTCCAACTGCACAGTCAGTTAATAGCTCCAAATACAATATAAATGAAGCATGTCCTCTACCGAAATGTGTAAAAATTCAAAATAGGCGAAAGAGAATCGGGAAAAAATCTGAAATCCTCACAAGTACGCCATACAAGGACAATCTTGCTGAAGTTGAAGTAACCAGAAAATCCAAAGAAGCGGCAAAAAGAAAAGTAAACATCCCATCTAAAAATAAAAAAATTAATAAAACTGAGATAAAACAGATCAAAATCTCTAAGAAAGCAAACATAATTGAAAACGCGGGCGTATGTCCAGCTTGTAATGAGATCTATTCAGATCCCCCCGAAATTGATTTAATTCAATGTTCTATTTGTAATCAGTGGTTACACGATGAATGTACCTCCTATGAAGGTATTAATGCCTTTGTTTGTGATTTTTGTACACAATAATTTACTACTATTATAAATAATAAGTTGTGATTTTTCTAGCTGCGCACTCTTATACGTAATGCGTACTCTTGGAATTAATCTTGCGCACTCTTGAACGCATTACATTCCAAGAGTGCGCATTTGCAATGTTTTGGATTTTGTGTAAATTTGAAGTTGTTTTTGCTATGATAAGTTTAGTTCATGTTTTATTTTACAGTTGAGTGTATGGTTTATTCACAGATATTTTATATTTTCTGTTTTAAATAAAAGTTTTTTTCTTACCTATATGGTTTTAAAACTTAAGGGCGTACTCTTGCCCGACCTTACCCTATGCACTTCCGGTAAACTTAGTATTGGATTGGGTTCTATCAAATTGCTAATATGATACCTGAATATATTAAAACTTGTACCAGGAGCCATCTGTTTTATTACAACCTTCTAGACGTAATGCGAAATGAAAGTGTTTGGAGCAAGTAATTGCATTGGAGTTAAATGTGAAAATTAGTTCAGAATTAGGGTTCCGGCAAACAACGTTACCGATTTGAATAAATTAGAGGTGGCTGTGCTTTCAAACTAATTGATATAATTTTGATCTGAAATGATACTTGGAGGAGATATATTTTAATGTCTATCTTTGAAGTAAAATAGAATTTATACAGTAGAAGCTGCAGTAGAAGGTCAAAAATATAGTAATGATAAATTTAAGAGCATAAACGACATTTAACAAATTACTACACTTTTTTTAATTTTTCCGGCAATCACGAACAGATTGACAGATGTTGACCTATAAACGGTTAAAAAGAAAATTCTTATTCTAAGAAGGTATTAATGATCTTTAAATTTTCTTACAAATATTTCAGGGTTTTAATCGTTCCATTATTTATTCTGCAGTGGCCTTCTTTCTTCTTTTACTAAAAACCGCGGGAACCTTAACATGTGTAATTAATCATTTTTCTCCTGCAAATAAAATTCATTCAAGATATCATTAAAATTGAAATAAAGTCCTAATCCTTCATGCTTGGGTCTTGTCTGTAATTATCCAGAACCTCTTGTAGAAAGTTTTATACACTTGGGGATTTATATGGAAGTTCATATACAGGGTGTCCCAAAAACATACCGACAAACTTTAACGGCTAGTAAGGGACACGAAAACAAATCTATTTTGTTTAATAAGCATATGTCCGCAAATGATCTGTTTGGGCTGTAGAGCAATAAAATATTTTAAATCATACCCAAATAACTAAATTAATTCTTGATTTATGGATTTCCACCACTGTATTTCGTTCAACATTTTTTCTTTCAACTACGCTTTTGGTTGGGAGAAAAAATTTCATTATCAAAATAAACATTCCAAAGATGACAATTCTTAGACCGAAGTATTATCATTTTCACCGAAGCATTTGTGACTTATTTAGTTGGCATCAGAACATTAACTTTGTTGATTTTTAATTCAAAATTTGTATTGAAAATCCTTCTCATTTCAAGAATTTACCGATATGCACTTATTTGCTTATGGTGCAGCAAATTGTAATGGAAAAACGCACGCTTGTATGGACAGAGATATCATGAACGCCGGCAACCTCATCATACCATCTTTGCTTTCATCCATCGTCGCCTTAGAGAAAGTGGGACCCTAAAACGTCCAGGCCAATTTTTCATTTAATTAATTGGCTCTGAAACAATGTGCATACTGCAAGTTAATTCTAGTGAATTTTGCATTACTTTCTACATGATAAATAGAGGAAAGGATAAATCCTCTCGTTATCCTTTAGTTATCCTTAAGCGGACATCGTGTTCGCTTAACGTGATCCGATTAAAATCTCTACCGCATAATTGCATAAATTTATACCATTCATAATGTAATGTACTTTCTAGGGATAAAATGTGAATTAATGGTACGTTTCTTTGTACGGCATTAACCGTAATCTAAACTGTAGAATGATGTTCCGCTGTGCCTCTCATTTGTTGTGTAGCTGGTAATGTACATAATAAAACGGGAGGCTAATGAAATACACCTCTGTAATTGTCTCGCGGAAATTAATTCTACAATACAAAACAAGTTTCGAAAGTATATTAAACGGCAATATTACCTCGGAGCAGAGACAACAAAGTTTCTCGCTGAATAGAAGATCGGTGGGATGCACCATAGACATATAATACTAGGGGAGACAGAACATTCCATTAGAAAAACACCATTTGTTTACAATCATACACACTTTCACACTTGTACATAAGTTGGAAGGAGATGGGTTTATAAAATGGCAATACTGTAACCTAGGCGTCCACGTCCGATGTTATCTTTACCAGTGGTGTGCAGTTTTTTTTAGGGATCATTACAACAAGTTTTAATTTAAAGGTTTATTTATGTTAGAACTTAGATTTGTGTGGGAGCAAATAAGACATATATTATTGCTTGGACCTATATATTCTCAATAGTCTACAAAATCATTATTAAAATCTCAGCAGAATGTTATATAAACAATTCAAAACACTTAATGGTGTTTAATTCATTGTCCTTGGTCTTGACACAGCTGGTCCTAATATTCGGCCTTCCTGTGTTTCTATTGCACCGAAGAAAGTTTTGCCCATGCCTAAACGGATGATACCTGTAACATTTTAATAGACATAGGTATGAATGATTTTTGAGAAACTATTCTGCATAGTAGAGCGTTATAAACGCATTTCTCTACTGCAGGTTTTCCTTTTGTTTATTGTATGGCAGTCAAGCACTATTCACACAATTCTCGACTGCAAACCTTATGAATGCAAATCATTCATTATCAATATAATTTATTATTTAATTTCCTTATTATTATTATTCAACAGCTTTAAATTTCCAAGCTTATAAACACTAATATTTATACACTATTGCCTCAGCCGTTCCACAAAAATATAGTTGGATGTTTATACAACTATAAAAAAAATATTCATTTTTGTGGGCGCTATTCACGAATTCCCCCTCGTATCTATTTTTATAAACTTTTACCTAATACATATCCTTATACATTTAAAGGAACACATCGGCATTATCCAGCTTTGAATTATTATAATAAACAATTAGATAAAATGTTTTTCTATGGCATGTCCAATTAATTGTAATAATGGCTGAAAAATTTTATAATTAATTAATAAACGGGTTAATTTTCACATAAAATAATAGTTTCAACACACTAGCAAATCAATCAATTCATCTGTGCTATTTAAGTCACTATCAGAACTAACGTATAAATTATTTATCTATTTTTTTAAACTATCTGCTGCTACTTACAACCATACACCTTTTGAAACCTTTAATACCTTTTTACGGAATAATTTCCTAACTATTATTTCCCAGTAGCTGTAGTTACCTTGTACAGCCCGCCATATTTTAATTTTCCAGTTACCTCTTTGCCGTCTGTAACAGCACTAGCCCAAAGACAAGATCACTTTTTGTAAGTAACACTTCTTTTTCTTATCAAACCTTTTCTTCATTTCTCGACTGAAAAGCTTATGAATGCAAATCATTCATTATCAATATCATCAATGATCAAGTTTTCTCTTTACTTTATCTCTCATAGCTTGAATTTCTGTATTATCTTATTGGATTTGTTTAAACATTTACATTGACAGTATTATTTATACCCCAACCTCCATTAGGAAGCTTTTCCAACCACTAAAAAATCCACATTTGACTGCTCTCAGGATTAACAGGAAAGCTACAACAATAATATTCTGTATTAAAATATAACAAACATCTAATAGGTTTATTTTTCTGCATTTCAAATACTTAGTTGCAACAAAATTATTTACTGTTTAATTACTGGAAATCCAGCCTGGAATTGGACAATAATTTTATTACAACGCTACTACATCATTTTTCGGTCTAAAATGCTTTAATTCCAAAAATTGGATACAAAACAGATAAATATTTTTTGCAATAATTTACTTAAAATTTAGTTAACAACACCACTGCTTACGCTAAAAAAACATAACCTTACTTATCGCCGAAATACCAGTCCGGGGTTAGAATAGTCGATTTTTTACAAACCAAGCACTGTTGAACTATTGTAGATTGATTATAAAAGGCTCTAAATACCTCTACTGCCAAAAAAAACACTGCAAATAAATAAAAAATCCCAAAAGATCACAAACACAGCACAGCAACATTGTAACGTCATCTTTTGACATAAGAGCGTCATTTGATAGCAAAACAGCCGTACAGCATTGCCATAGTATTTCCCTAACACGATAATAATTTTATGTTATTAGGAAATTATAAATAATTTTAAAAGTAGAGATTATGTATTTTCACTAAAAAACATAGATAAATATTTAGTATATTATTTTTTCTTAATTACACATAAAAATTCAGATAAATATAATTAATATACTCTTCGTTTTCAAACACTGGCGGTAGATCTAGGGCAATCCGCATAGATTTTACATCATTGATTTTTGTTGAAAACGATGTCTGATCGGCATAAAATGTAAACAATTCTGTCTCCCCCTTCTTATGTCTATGGGATGCACAATAGGCTCAGATATGGCCGTAGTACTTTGGGACTCGCTACAGAGGAACGGACCCGCAGGAAAAGAAGAAGAAGAAGATAAAAATTGGTGGGATGCAGACCAGTGTTTAAGAAAAAATATATTTAAATACTTAAATGACATTTCGGTAAATTGATTTACCTTAAAGATGGTAACAAATTTACAGAAACATCGGCAATTTGCAAAATGTTTTTTTTTCCTAAAAAATTTATTAACATTCTGCCAATTTTGACCACCGTAGGTATATCTATTTGGGTGTTTATTACTATTTAGAAGTCATAAAATTGGGAATCACCATGAACTTGATCTTTACAGACGGGGTTAAAATATAATACTATTTTACTTTATTAGTAGTAAATTATAATGGTTTCAAGAACACAAAGATGAACTTGCAGAGAAGCTTTAATAGTTAAAATATACTAGGATAGCTGCTTGTCTATCAACATTTTACCCGTACTTTTTGATTACTTATTTTTAAGTCACACACTTGACTATGCGAACAATAATCTGGACGCATCTGAGTTTCTCCAATAAACACTGTAGATCGAATTCGAATGAAATTCAGAATTACAAGATTATTTGGTAGCCACTTCCATATAGGACAATGAAACAGATTTGCCTTTTTTATTAAAAATATAGTCTATAAAAATTTATGAATTCCATTAAGTTGCGTTTCTTATTATTACTTAAGTTCATCGGGAAATGAATCATGAAACAAATGAGGTTTGTTCTTTATTCATCTGTTATTCGATCGGTTCGATTGACGATCCTTTATCATATTTACTTTTAGTACCTCTATTTACCTACTGATTTTGTATCTCTATTACCATAGTACGTCACACCGGGAACAAATGTAAATTTCCTACTGTTACGTATTATACGATACATTTGGCATATTGGAAATTAATGCTTCGGGCATATGGCAATCGTAATGTATCATAATGAATTGGCCTGATAAATTCACTGTTACATCGTGTTTAAGAAAATATAAATACGATCCCTTTACATAGTCTGAAAAAGTTTATCGCTGTTGCCGCTCAATTTTACTGTCGGAACATCAGTTTTGAGGATCAATATAAAATTAGGATCAACAACGCCAGTTTTATGGGAACCATCTGCTAGATTTCACAGTAAAGAAATACCGAAATCTAAAATCAATACATCTGCTTGAGGGGAGAATTACATGAGCAGTTTTGTTTGTAGGACATGAGAAGATAAAGTATCGGGGGCATATTCATTAAATTAACAGAAGAAATTAAAAACTCAGGGACAAGAAATAGCACACACGCAATAGGGTACAATTACTATGCTAATTTATGTACAGAGTGTCCAGCTAGGAGCTTATACGATCCATATATCAGAAATAACTGTCACGATTTTTCTAAAATTTTGTACGTCGAGTAAACACAGGGCCTTCTGGCCTAGTAAAGGAATTTGACAGTTCTGTGACTTCAGGTTATAACGGATTTAGATAACAACTTGCTTAATTGAAAAGGAACACCTTGTATATTTATCCATATTTAGATTCTACATTAAATTGTAGGGCCACTTTGTGTATTAAACTCTATTCCTAAAATGTAGAGTTTTCGAGATTTTTTGGCAGGTTTGAAAATTTTTAGAGATGCAGACTTTGAAAGAAAATTTATCAGTGAATAACCCGTCTACTAAATTAAAAATATTTGACTGTGGGCGTTATAAGGAAGGCAGTAGGTAGGTAACTAACGATAACAAAATATTTAGTTGTATGCAGGGTGAACACAGTGGAAATGGAAATATCCAACTAAAAAAATCCAATATCTTCAATTTTTAAATGGACACACCTATTTTTTTATTTTAATGAATTCTATTTCCAAAAATATGGGTAGCTCGTATTCATTTCTCTATACCTACCTAATCATAACTCTTTCTAAGTTATTAACAGAAATTCTATAAATCCAACCTAATGTAGTATATTTCCTTATTTAGTAAATTCTGAGTAGACCATGTTAAACAAAAACCAGATCGTGTGAATGAATTTACAAAAAAAATATTTTTTTAGCCTACATAACTCTATTTGAAGGAGATACCGAAAACAACTACTACACGGACAATGTGCCCCGAGTGGCATTGCTCACGTCGTAACATCCTTCATTTAGTCCACTACATATGGCACTCTGATAAGCGTATAATGACCGTGAAACCGGTCAGTGTCTGGTGTTTGGTCTCGATGAAAGATGTGGCGACTCCTATGGAGATGCCGAAGTAATGCAATGCCAGTCGGGGCACATTGTCCGTGGAGTAGTTGTTTGCAGCATCTACTTCAAATAAATAAGTAGGATTGTCTTCCTCAAAGACAATAGAGGTCACTGCTATATTGGCACCTGCGGAAAAGCAGGTCGTCCAAATCCAAAGATAAATATGAAAAAGCGTATCGCTTAATTGAAGATAAGTTCTACTAATATATTTTGGGCAAAAATCCAGAGTATATCAGAGTTCCACGCTGTGGAGTCTTTATTCAATGATAAGAACAATTTTTGAAAGAAGCAGATGATAAAATCAACTTGTTGATGAAGGTAAAGTGTAATTTTCACATTTCTCTCCGAATATTAAAATTGTTTCTTATTTTAGATAGTGTTGATTGTTGGTATCAGTGAAACATGCCGTCGAGAAGAACTAACATTTCTTCAACTTGAACATGTAAAAGACATGGGAGAATCTATATTGATAGAGATTTCCAAAGACGAACGTGAGAAGAGAATTTCCTATTTCTAGCGGGAACATCGAAGCAGTCAATCTTGTCGAAATGTTTCGAAAGTTCTCTTCGTCCGTCACCAATTGAGCATTCAAGATTCTTCCTATAATATAGAAAAGGACAATGTGCAAGACAAGGCCTAGGTATAAATTCCATAGAGGTTTCCCTAAAAAAATTGCAGAATTTTTGGAATTGCCGAATGCTGGGAATTACACCGGCCACTGTTTCCGGAGAACATTTGCTACGATACTGACTGATGTTGTTGTTGTTGTTGTTGACAGGCGGCGCGGTTACCCGCAGCACTCAGGTCTTTCGACCCATTGTGCCTGCCGCTAGTTGGGAGTTATTGGAAGAGACCCGTGCTGTGCGCATAGGCCAACACCCGTTGTAGGGGAAGCTCCCTAATGTCCTGAGGCAGAAGAAATGCTGCGCCCAGGTGTTTGTGTCTCTTGACCATGAGGCAGGCACAGCGACAGAGGATGTGAATGGAGTCCTCGTCATCGTGTCCGCAAAACCTGCACCTTCTAGTGTCACTAAGACCGATAGTGTTAAGGTGCTTGTTAAGATGTCCGTGACCTGTCAACAGTCCTGTGACAATCCTTATGCTGTTACGACTTAGCGCAAGTATTGATTGAGTTGCGTTCGACCAAGGCCCTTCAATTAAGAGCCTGGCTTGTCGCAGCCCAGTCACGTTTGACCATTCTTCCTTTGATCTTACCTTGATCCAGTTTCCAATGGACCTTGCTACATAACTAGGCGGAAGCCCCAGCACTGGTTCGGGCCCTGTAAACTGTATACTTGAGCCTCTCTTAGCCAGTGTATCGGCCTCCTCATTTCCTGTTATATTATGATGACCCGGTACCCAGGTCAATTTTACCTGGTTGTTCTGTCCCAATTGGGTCAGACCATTAACACACTCTAGGACCGTCCTGGAGGTGATCCTATAAGAGATCAAGGCACGTAAAGCCGCCTGACTGTCGGTGCATATCTGGATATGCTGATTAGAATATCTCCTTTTGAGATTTTCCTGAACACATGCAGAGATAGCAAACACTTCCGCCTGAAAGACCGTGGCATACTTCCCCAAGGAGAAGGATAGTCTCGCCCTCGGGCGCACGCCCCGGACTCCCGCCCCTGAGCCCTGGTCTGTCTTGGACCCATCCGTAAACCAGACGAGCCCATTCGAGACCTGAGCATCAGGATTTTCGAGCCAAGCTTCCCTGTCCGGTATCTCTACTGTGTAAGGTTTGAGAAACACATAAGTGGGAGATATCCTGTCACTGGGTGCGTCCAGTAGACTATCTCCTCCCACAAGTTCCCCAAGAATACTTGTGTGTCCACCATCGTGGCTTTTACCTAGCCACCGCCCCCACTGCTTGACCCTATAAGAGGCCCTCCTTGCCTCTCCCTCAACCACTATATGCAGTTTAGGGAGAGACAGGAGAGCCTCCAGAGCCTCTGTGGGAGCCGTGCGTATCGCTCCTGTCGTGCTTACACACGCCAGGCGTTGTAGTTGATTTAGCCGTTGCTTGATGGTAACCCGCCGGACGGCTGGCCACCATACAATCGACGCGTATAGAAAGGAGGGTCTAATAACCGAGGTATAGAGCCATAAGGTGGCTCTCGGATTAAGCCCCCACATTTTTCCAAAGAGCCTCTTACATGTCCAGAAAGACGCGGTGGCTCTCTGTATTTGTCTGTCTATGTGGGGTACCCATGACAACTTTTCGTCTAGGATAACTCCCAGAAATTTGACCATCTTTGAACGCTGGATGGTCTTATTGAAAATGGTTGGTGCTTTAAAACCATCCAACTTCCTTTTCTTAGTGAAGAGGACTAGATCGACCTTAGAGGGGTTAACTCTCAGCCCTTGTCCTATACACCATTCTTCTACGATTCTTAGGGCCCTTTGAGTGAGCTCACTAACTGTATTTGCAGATTTCCCCGCGATTAAGACCGTAAGGTCGTCTGCGTATGCTTGAGTCATAATCCCTTCCTCATTAAGCCTGCGAAGAAGACCGTCGAGCACAAGGCTCCATAGCAAGGGGGAAAGAACCCCCCCCTGCGGGCACCCTCGGCCCACAGTCGCTCTAACTGTGACTTCATTGAGAGAGGTAGAAATCGAGCGGTTTGAAAGCATGGAATAAATCCACCTAGCTATGGTAGGTGGGAATCCGTGATCCTCAGCCGCTGTTAGAATTGAATTGTAGGAGGTATTATCAAATGCCCCAGCTGATACTGACTGATACAGGAGCAGATATTACCATACTTAAAAGGCATGGTGGAGAGAAAGCAACGAACTTGGCAGAAGGTTTATAGGGGATTCCGTTAAAAAAAAAACTTGAAGTAGCCTTAAAAATATTGGGTCAAAAAGAGATCAATGTATTGGCCTCTACTTCATCAAATACATGCGCGGGGCTTTCCATAACCAATTGTAAAAAAGTTATAGTTAAAATTTATAATAATGATAAGATATGATTTAAGTTGACCATAAATGAATAGTTAGTTCAAGAATTAGGATGTATTTTTTGCGTGCGGGAAAATTTTTCCAGCACTAGTTAGGAAAAATCAAACTTTTCCTAACTTAAATTAGTTACTAAAAGTACAACTTTTCAAAACACTATTAAAAAATACTATTTTTGACAGTCGAATAAAAGTGAATATATCTGTGGAAAAACATCAGATTTGGGTATTCCTGAAATTTTATAAAAATAATAGTTACACATAGTACTTAATTCGGTTGACTTTCAATTTTGTGTTGCAATTATTTGGTGGTAAATAGTAAATCCCACATGTTTAATCAAAACAGAAGATATTAATTATGTAATAAAATGTTTGTGGCTGTAGTACCAAATAAGTCATCCACAATATCAGCTGAAACATATGAAAAGGCGTATATTGTACTTTATTACTGTACTGTACCTTGTGATTGGTACAAGACTAACAACCTAACGGATTAACAGAATATGTGCTTGTAACGACATATTTTAGGAGAAAACTAAGAGTTACAAACCATCAAGTCTGTGGAGTCCTTCTTCATGATCAAATAAACGTATATGATAAAATATAATCTGGTAAATCATGGAAAATTATTCAAACTTGTCGGCTCTTTGAAGAAGAACAGTTTAGGTTTGTAGCTTAGAGAACCCATATTTTCTTATTTTTTCCAATTATTCTGTAAAGCCTCCAGATAAGGAATTTCTTATAAGATAAAATACTAGCCAAGCCAATAATCCTATTATTTCTTCATTTTATAAATTAGAAAATTACACTATTATTACAAAATAATTACAAAGCAAAATTATTAGAAAATAACTAAGTTTGACAGTAGCCAATGCCACTGAAAAAATTGGTAAGTAATATAAATTTGTTAAATAATCTCTCAAAGCTTGGTAATAGAATTAATATTTCCCTCAATCGACGTATACATTCGTTTATTAGACGTATTCCTATAATGATGCTTAAGAGGCAGGGGAAAGAGGATCTACAAGGGTAGCTGAGGGATCTTTATAAGAATCGTTTGAAAATAAGATTTCAATTGCCAATCGGATACAGCACCAAGAAATTTTAAAAGACATGATATTATGGAAGTTGGCCAACGTTTATTGTTTGTCCTCACGGCATATTTTTATATGATGTTTACAATTTCTTCAAATATTTCGGGCAATGACTTGTTTATCATTATTATCATTATTTACAGTATTATCTATGCAGGAAATTTGTTAATAAAAAAAATATTTTTGAGTTATACATATTCTTTTCTTATTTACTGTACATACATGTCCAATACCATGTCTACTAGTTTTGGCTCCTCTTCATCATCAGAAAACTCATTAATCAAATTAAAAGATCACCTATAGAATCAACAGTGCTTCTTAATAATGAACTAGTGTAAAATCAGAATACGCAGCAGGCAACGTAGCAAATGACGAACAAATAATAAGTATAATAATTATCTGTGTGTCATTTATTGCATATGTCCTGCCTTTTACAACAACTTCAATTACAGCTAGGTATTCTGAATCCTTCAGCAATTGCTAAATATATATTTTTATATTAATGTTTTTAATGCTGATAATGTCGGAAATGAAAATATGGTGTTTGTATTAAAAACTTCTTCGAAAATTATTCCACCTTCCGGAATTGTGTTTATAATATTTAGGATAGTAATATTTCATGAGTTACTAATATATAGTAATTTTCGAATAAAATTCAATTATTGGCTATGATTACCTTTTCCTGATTCCGCCTTAATTATTATAAACTAGCTGTTACTAGAGCATTTTAAATTCAATATATTAAGTATCATTCATATCTAATTAACGTGGCAGAAATTAAAGTAAGAACATAATTAAGAAAAGTTGAACTACACTGGAACATCTGTAGATGTTCACTGAAAATTAACGTAGTATACGTAACGTACGATTACATAAAGTTGACCGAACTTTGTGAATTTCTAATGTGCGTTGGTTAATTCATCCAATGAGCTGCCTCTCGAATGATGTATCACTTATCGTTTGTAGAGGTGAGCTCTCTTACTACAAATCTTAATTAATAAGCAGGCACCATCTCGAAACGGCGCAAATTTGGCGTTACACTGATGTGGTCCTCCTCGACCACCAGCTCAAGATAATGTTTGTCATCGAGTTCTCGGCTCCTGCCGAGACCAACGTTGTCTTGAAGGAGGAGGAGAAACGGACGAAATATCGAGACCTTCTCTTCGAACTCCGCAGACTCGATAAACAACATACTGTGAAGCTTGTGGTACTGATAAAAGAAGCCCTCGGTGGAGCAAGAGATACACTGCTTTCGGAACTTAAGATCATACCGGCATGCCGAAATTCGGCAGATCTTCTAGCCGGAAGAATGGAGAAGGCGATCTGAGCTTATTACGTCAACTCAGGACACACGATTTCCGGACTCACCCACCGTAGTGGGGTGAATAGCTACTGATAACCTTCAGCGGTCAACCTTGAGATTTGACCCTGGGTTCAAATTCCCCTGGGATTTCAACAAAAAATAATAATAATAGTAACAATAATTTATTTGTCCAACAGTGTAAACACCAATTACAGAACAAAGTATAATAGAAACAGATGAAAAGATCAAAAAGTGAAGAAAATTAAGATGGGTGTGAAAGGCTCACTACAAAACCCGTTTTATTGGCATTATTTGCACAAACTTTCCATACATGTCTTGTAAATGTAAAAATGTGCAAATGTCTTTAAATGTCTTTCCACACATGTGTTACAATATCCCTATTATTACTTCCTTAGCTAGTTAATGATCAACTTTCAACGACATAAGTTCGCTATGAAACTTTTATTTTCTTGGATGTTTCTGGAAAAGTGTTTCAGTGTTTTAGTAATAATCTGGTAAATCACAGTTCTATGGCATTTTCGCGCGTAGAGCCATTTAGTGGAGAAGCTCGAGCATAGCTATAATTCCTGAAGGATATAGGTTTTTGTCGGAGTGGGAGAGGTTCTCAGTAATGTTCTAAAAGATTTATTGTTATTTAGTTATGAATTACTTGACATATATCGACCAATCATATGACAGGATAGAAGTCTTCAGATTATTCTTATTTTGCAATATGTACGTTTACAGTTTTTTTAACAGTAAGAGCGGGAAGACTTTGATTCCTAAATGGGCGGTCGGTTACAGAAATGATTCAAGCGAGTTTCGGTACATGCATGAGTTTCGGAATTACTCATGTTATGAAGAATGTTTTTTATACAAATATTAGGACTCCTTTTAAACCTCCTTGTTAATTTGTCTATGGTGCATTAGTAAGAATATATAATAAGAATGGTTGGTTAACCACAAACAAACAATAGTTTTGTGAAAAGTTTTTGTATGAGTGATTTGGTGCGAAAAAATATATCGTAGATATATCAGTAAAAATTATGAATCAATGGATTGAACTGGATTCCCAGCAATACTCAATCAGCGGTTAATTGAGTAACATATAGCTTATTATTGGAGCAAATTCGGATACTAGGAACGGATGAAAAATTCATGAATTTATGTTTTAAGGGATGAATGAAAGAGAAATGATGTATGTTTAAGTGATGTTATTTGTAAGAAATTAATTTATTTCCCGCAATTAAATATTTAATTGCAACCGCTTAACGCACAGAGCGTTTGTGCGTACAATGTCGTCTCCTGCTTCTCAAACAGTGGCCATTCATGGCACAGCCATTTCTGTATCGTGTTATATGTTTCTTTGCAAGTAGAGTAAGTGGAAAGAAATAGTAATTCAGTGAATAATAATGTAACGAACTAACTCTGTAGTGTATGTGTATATCAATTGTGTAGTGTTGTATCCAATAATACATAAATAATAGGTATTATGGTTATTTATAATCGCAGTGCACAGTAAAAAAATCCGACTGATTTTAACACTGAATCCAGACTCATCAGTGTGTATATAGTCCACACTTGGCAGTGTTAGATATATCGATGTATTATTACATTACATAAAAGTAATTTAACACAGTAAATTTTACAAGATAATGTGTAATAGTTAATTATTCACCGTGTAATTATTCCGTATTTATGACGGATTGATTCATTTTTAACACAGGGTTTTGTAAATTTTACTACAATTTATGAGTACTTCTACAAACTTGGCGGGTATATCGTTCGTGTAATATGAGTTCTAAAGGTTTAGTTATTATACTACCCAGTTCGTGTTAAAAATAACACTGCAGCAAATTACGATTACCATTTAGTAATTTTACCATTTGTCTTTTTTTACTGTGTGAGGTTGAAAAACTTGCGCCAGACGTTCTAAGGTGACAACGGAGGACTAGACACTCCTATTTATGTCAAAATAATAATATATGTATATCAATAAATTTAATTAATGTTAATTCACTTAGTCAAAAGGTTTTTAACTAACCTGACTATTAGTCTAAAATAATTTATAAAAACAAATAGGTACCTAATATCTTTTATACTCAAAAATAAAATAATTTATTAATGTTCCTTATTTCAGTCAGAATATAATTACAATTTCAACAATTTTGGTACAGATTTTAAAATAAATAGATACTCTTAACTTTTATAATGGATCCTTCCAAAATATATTTTTTTATTACTTAGGTGTAATATGTATCGATATTTAAGAGATACCGCATACAGAATATTCGAATGATGCTGAAACTGAGTGAAAAAAGATTTATATGCATTTTCTATACGTGAGTGTGCAGTTTCATAATTTATGATAAGTTATACATAACTGTATCAATGTTTATAATAATAAGCATTAAATATGAGTAGCTATTCATATTTTGACTTTTCGCATTCCGGCCCCGGGAATTGATCAATTTTCACATTCAATTTTCTTGCAGTAATTTTATTTATAAAATAAATTTCTAAATATTTGTATCAAATATTTTCAACCGAGAAATATTTGTGTCTCTGGTGTATACAACTGACATACTACGTTATTTGAGATCCACTACCAGGCTTCAGTAAAATAATAGCTTTATCTATTCATTTATTAGCACTAACCCAACGGAAAAATGACACCCAATGACCTCCAATTATGGAGGTTACTAAATTAATACTACTTAATTATAGCTAAGCTACCTCTAGTTTACTCTAATAATGTAATTGTTAAATAGGGTGTTTCAATGAGAACGATATGATTTTAAAATGAAATAAAATTAAAATTATTTCAGATACAACCAAACCTTTTATATTACCTTAAAGTACATTCGATAACATTTATGTTTTGAACAACACATCGTTTAAATGTCCACATCGATTTCGTCTACATGAGTGAATTCGACGAACCCAATTTCAGAACCCAATTACACTGCCCTTAAAGGGCTTCAATGAAGGGATACATGGGTTTAGAGAAGGCATGTTTAGAAGACTGTACAAGGTGTTAAAATTTCATTTAAAATAAAATTCTTATTACGTTTATTGTCTCTATGTGAATCCTGAATATGAAGAAAATAATTTTTTTGATGTTGACCTATACTTTATATTCCATAATTGAGGAACCGAATTGTAAATCAAGTTGTAGGTATACTTCTTAACTTAGGCACCTTAACTTCAACAGAGAAAATTAAATTTATATTTCATTACGCCCGTTTTTCGATATAAGGATATACCTACCTACCTATTACTAGTTACAAACTCTCAAATATTGTTGACTTCCCGTGTTATGATTCTGTCTATGGCTGAAACTCCGACAAACTTTTAACGTTAAAATGTTTACAAGAGATTCATCATGGTATCATTGAAAATACAAAGTATTATACATATTATAGAATTAATTTGTTGTACTCTACAAAAATATTAAATTCTAGTGAAACTGGACAAACAATTATATTCAAAATTAGTATAGTTTCCTCAATAAACGAACTAAAATTCAATACAGGCCTGTATCTAAAAACTAAAATTGAGAGTGCTCTCGGAATCTAATCTGTTTACACTATTTCGTTTGCCCCACGAGTAAATAATTTTTCAATTCAATCCCTTTTATATCACTTATCAGTCCCTTGGTCAGGATCGAATATGTATAATAGGATAATACTGTTCAGTGAAAACAACAACAAATCGTTAAACTGTTTCTAACACAATGCCCTTTTCGGTGAAAAGGATGTAATCATGAAACTTTAATAGCATGAGTAAATAGATTTTGAACTGTGCTAAAATGTAGATGAGTAAACTCAAAATGTATAGGTATATAAAATTAAAGAAAATAAATCTAAGGTTTATCTAGGTAGTCTAAGGACTACCAGATCAAAAAAGCGGTACTGACATGGCAATCCCTTTGATCTAAATATCAGTGGTAGAATTTTTCGCTTCTTTATGTATTCTGTCGGCTGTTCTTCAGGTATTTTGTTGATTGATCAATTTTAATTTTTGCTAGACGTTCGATGGCCAGGTGAATGAGAGGTCATTTTTGTACTTTTTGTAATCTACAAATGTCCATAATTTTATGCGGAACATAGTTTATAGTAAGTTAATAAGGTTTAATTAATCCGATATTTTGAATGTATAGACACAATTTTCGCTGTATCAATTAAATTTTTTAACATGATCATGATTTTAGTAATGAATTAAACAGGGTATGAATTTATGTAATTAACATTTGATTATTAACTGATTTAAAAAATAAAAAAAATTA
This sequence comes from Pogonocherus hispidulus, assembly GCA_963924545.1. Lineage (NCBI taxonomy): Eukaryota > Metazoa > Arthropoda > Insecta > Coleoptera > Cerambycidae > Pogonocherus > Pogonocherus hispidulus. Next base: position 22,320,773 of record OZ004696.1, read on the forward strand.
CCTACTTTAATATAATTACATAGAAACAAATCTACAATGTGGGATTACACGTATATTTTTTAATTGTTTTGCTAGGTTTGCATACCTATTAGTTCCTTGCTCAGATGTTACATTATACAGTGGGGACATAAAGTTCGTCCCCCCCCCTCTACTTTTTGAACCACTGGGTATATTGTGATGAAATTTTATAACGATAATATAAAATTAAATTACGATAACGATTAACGATAATTAAAATAAAATAAACTCTGCATTTTTTGACACATCAATGACAACTCTGAATGTCAAAAAGACAGCTGGGCGCGCAATAGGGATATTTTTTAAATAGAAATGGGGGCCAGTTATAACTCATTTTGAAGCTATTTTTATGCTCAAAATATCCCCCAATTTTGAGAACATTCGGTTCAGTAATTTCCAAATAAAAACCATTAATATCAGTTTATAACATAATCGTTTTACCACATAATTTTTATAATAGAACTTACCCATAGAACATTTATTTGTCAGGAAGTTCATGGTGGTCATTTTCAACATCTTTTGAAGTAACACGTGTTTCCTAAATTGGTTTCTGCCGTTACGTTTAATTTAAATTATTTCATAATTTTTTAATTTAGGTTATTTTAGGTTCGGATTGGTTTATTGTTATTTGTTTACTTTTAAATTTTGTTTTGCTTTAAATAATTTATAAAAATTTGCAATATGTATGTAAAAAACGATATAACGTAGAAATCGATATTACTGGTTTTTATTTGGAAATTACTGACCCCAATGTTCTCAAAATTGGGGGCCCAGCTGTCACTTTGACATTCAGAGCTGTCATTGATGTGTCAAAAAATACAGAATTTAGTCATATATTATCGTTCCAAATTTCATCAATATATACCCAGTGGTTCAAAAAATAGAGGGGGGCGGACTGTACTCACTGTATAATATTTGAAATGAAAATTATTTCCCCTGCTCTCCAAAAACTACATGTTGATTCATCATTGGTACATCCAAGGTACATCATTGGTACTTAAAATATACCAAATTTAAATAACCTTCTTGCTCATTGTTAAGAAAACAGATATGGAGATGCTTACGGAATTGGAATTTTAAATGGAAAATCAAATATGGAAGCGCCGGCGCTCGCAGCTCATATCTCTTTTTGATAATCCTCAGGCCAACGAGACCGGCTGTGTAAGTCCCGAGAGGCGAAGCGGGTATCTCAGAAGGCGCCTATTTCATGCAAACGGTTCTTGCACCAGTTCCTACTCTGCATACGTAAATCCTTAACGATTAGCTGACGTACAATGGCAGCGAAATTGAGTTCAAGGACCTTCAATCTCAGTGGACGATATGTGCCAATAACATAAAGCCGAGTCAAGTGCTCCATTGTGGGGCATCGAATTAATAATGCGTAAGAGAGTTGAATAACAGAAATCGTTGTTATATTATCATAGTCAATCATGGTAAATTGATAATATTGTCATTTGTTTTTTATAATTCCATTATTTTAACTAATTGTGGCAGTTTCCATAACATTTAAGGTCGTGTTATCACCGTCAATGCCTCATTACATTTTGTCACAAAAACTATTGTTCTTAAAAACGTAACGATGAAATTGTTATTTATTATCTTGAAAGGAGTTGGAAATTTGGTGTGAAGATAACACTCAAGTAGGTAGTTTTCCACATAACACCAAAACACTATACAGCACTCGACGCGCATTTCGTCAACCAAGGTGACATCATCTGGAGATTATTAAAACAAAACCTATGCTAACATTGTGTCCTATTTATACTTAAACTATTTCTACGGTTCAGTGAACCGTCGCGACTGCTCAGTGAACCATCGCGACTGAACAGTGAACCGCCGCGACGGATTAGTGAACCGTGATTTACTAACCAAGAAAGTGGTCTATATGGGATTGGCCCTCTATCACCATTCGTACTATTTTTTCATTTAGCAATTTTCAAACTCTCAAATGCATGCAGCTGTCTGGAATTTGTTATATTTCTAATTAGTCTTAAACTACTACTATTTATTTTATGGTGGTTTTCAAACACATGTTGGGCGACATCTAGACTTATCTGTTCTATCATATTCCAGATGAGCCATATGTTTCTTGAATCTAGTTTGAATTGACCTTCCAGTTTGTCCAACATACTTTTGATTACAGTCTTTACAGCTGATTTCGTAAATCCCCAACTTTTCCTTATTTTCTATTTTGTCCTTTGGATTACCTAAAAGTTGTTGTAGTTTATTTCCCGATGAATAAACCACTGACATACCTATACCTTTAAAAACTTTGCCAAAACCACGGGTGAAACGGGGTTCGTATGGAATAGATATGAGTTTTGGATTTTCTCTTTCATTTTGAAAAGTCGAGGAATTTCGAAGTGCCTCTTTAAATTTACGTTTCCTAATTATTTTATCAATTAAACTTACAGAATGTCCATTACTCGCAGCTATATCCTTAATCAATGACTTTTCTTTTTCAAACCGCTCCTTATTTAGAGAGAAGCTTAATAGGCGATGATTTAGAAAATTGCTATGTTGTTGTAACGTTGTTAATTATTAGTCTCAGCGTTCTTAATGAAACAAATACATGAATATGCCGATGATTTTTCTTTGTCGTAAGTTGTCGAATAATATTTAAAAAAAATGACGTGCTACAACGGGTTCATTCAACGCGCATCACATTTTACACATTTTTACGAAATTCAATGAAAATTCTATCAAAGATGAAATGAAATGAAATTCAATGAAAAAAATAGAGTTTTATGGGAATTTTTCCTGAACAATGCGAAAACGTCAATTTACAACAGAGAAGATTTATTGCTTTGGACATAATTGCGTAATAGTTTAAGTAAGTTATTGCTAGATGACACTGCTGTCAAAAAGTAACTAAATTATTTAGGCATATTTTGTGTTTAGTGCGTTTCTATAGAGGACAGGGCTTAACTATTTTAAGGACAATAAAAACTTATTGGAATCTGGCCTAATTATCCTTTGGCAATTATCAATTTAATAGTGAGACATCTTGACTGTTAAAGCTACTAAATTTCTAATTTGCAACATAAAAATCCCTAAATTACAGTCGGTCAGTACGGTTTTGTTACAGCTTCTTTGGCCGATTATATTTTCAGCGCGACATCTATGTATCGGTTGCCTAAGTTCACACTGAATACGTTTAATTCATCTTCTGCCTGCTTCTTCGACAAGGGGGTGCAAGCGCGCCCTTAAACGATTCACAAATTAATGAGTATACACAGATGTGTTAGGTGTTACCATAGACATATAATACTAGGGATGTCTATGGGTGTTACCTAAATAGTGAATTATTAGCTACCCAGTGTTATCTGATAATTTAAAACAAATAAAAGAGAAAAACAAACAGGCGTGTTTTTCATGTTATTAATTATTTCTACAAGCTTTCTGACCTGTCGACTTTATTCTTGAAGGAGGTAGGTGCTTTCACTAATTATTTTCTATCTTGCCACTTCATCCTTCAGGCGGAGCTGAATTCTATCCCCAAAAATGTCAAAGTCATATCTTATTCAATATCATTAGACTTGCTTACAACAGTTGTACCTAGTTTTTTTAATTTTTACAAACATTTCTCGATAAACTGTATTTTGAAGACAAATAATTTAATTACTAAAGTGGTTACTGTTAGAGTTGTTTAAGTATCTGAACTATAATTTATTGCTATGTTTTATAACTGACAAAATTAATGATCTGTTTGTCCCAGTACTCTCGATGTAGTCAAAACAATGAGGAGAGACAACTGGAAGTGTATTAGAGACTGAGGAATTGAGGCAGCATGTGACGTTGGTCGTTATGATCGCGTGTAATATATAGTACTTGAGTTATTTGTGTATTTTACTTAAAATTAATAAAAATTATGAAGTTGTTATCTTACGTTTTAACATTACTTATAGTAGGTTTAATAAATGTTGAAAATAGCGACCACGGATTTATACAATACAATAATAAACACGATACAATAATAAACAATTTGCTATGAGCATTTCTGGCATTGCATCTATTAGCATTCGTGGATTGATTTGATAATATTTATTGACGATATGTTCCACGTTTTCATTAACTTTCCAAAGAAATTAGATAAATTGCTCAAATATTTCGTTTTAACGGTTTTGAGATTGCAAATACAAATCTATAGGAGATCAATCTGTCGATCGATTAGGCTATTCGAGCGCCTTTCCAACTACTTTGTGTTTAGTTGGAAAGACAACTCTTCTTCGAAATAATGCTCATTATTATTGACAGTAAATCATTCACAAAGCCTTAATGTTGCCTTGTAATAACTTTAAATCATAGAAATAATAAAAAATATAGAATGCCAAAAGCTATTGCACGACATATCTAAAAATGATCGATCTATGCAGAACACACCTTGAGTTAGAACCAAGAATGTGTTGGTAGTATTGAAACATTAATGCAACGCGCTGTCAAGTTCATGCCGACTGCAGATTTAAAATTAACCGATAGATCTTGGAGCATGTGAAGCTAGTGCTACCAATAGAGAACACCAAAGTTACAAGAATTACCTGTTCTCCATAGAATGACCATTTTCAATCTCCATAAAAGCATTCTATATTTTTTATAATTTCTATGTTTAAATACATTTGTACTTTCAAGTTACTAAGCAGCTGAGAACAAAGGATCCACGACGCAGCCTCTGCTCGAAAAAGGAAGGAACTTTCGTTGGAAAATTAGATGTAGTTTAGAACTTTAGCAAACGATACATGAAATAAATAAGTAGGTATGGCATGAAGTTATTTAGGTTTTGAGGATAATTGCCCAGACATTTTTGGTTTAACTTTATTTGAATATTTTCAGTTGAATTTTTCAACTTTGAAAAATTGATGGGGCAGATTTTGTTATAAAGATAGTTACCTACAAAGTTTTGAAGATAATGATAGAAATATGAGCTTAGATCAAGATATTAAGTTTGAAACAGATTTATAAAGTAACCGTATCCGTAACCGTAAAGTACCGTAACTGGTATGTTTTACGTGACCTATTTCAAACATAACACCAGTACTACATAAATAAGTGTAATTACTACTTCAATAGTATGTATCCAGTTAGTATAGTTATTAAATAATTGTCACTGTGTTCTGATATTGTGGTTAGTTCTAATGTCTATGCTTCGCTATGTATCGATTTGTGGGAAAATTTCAGGTTAAATTTGCTATGCTTGCATAATGAAAATACGAGAGAAATTGCCTGGATTTGACAATGATAAATAAATACCAAAGTCGTTAATTTAGTTATATATAATCTTGTTGATAAAATATAAGCTAATTGTTCTTGGATATCTAAGTAAGACGGCGAACTGGATCGCATACGTACACTATAGAGCGGCAACTAGCTCAGCGCATTAGTTAATTGTTTAGATTTCAAAGCAAACTTTGCAGGCTTTGTAATTTATGTTCTTGTCTTATTGCATGAGGAATACAAACTCGAATTATAATGTAGTAGATGACATTCAGATATTTCTTAAAGGTGAAAGTACCTTACTCAAAGCCGGGTATTGATGCTGATCAAGCTCAAATAACCAGTGGTCATTATAAAAATTTCACGATTATTACTCAGCAAGATTTTGAGTATTTAATTACTTTAATCGGGCCAAGTCGGGGAAAAAAGTATCAGATGCGACAGGCAATTTCATTGCAAGATAGACTAGCAGTGACATTAAGATACCTGGCAACAAGTGACCCCTTTACAAGTCTGCAGTACCTATTTCGCACACCCTTTTGGGTCCCACAGTATTGTTGAATTCCTATCAAAAGTAAAAATTTTTCCTCGTTCCACTCCATTTTGTTACATAATGTGGTCTCTGCAACGTACTGACACAGACTGCCATTTAAATAACGTCTGCGTACCTACCCTGAGCCCCTTTGTGTCAGCGAGCCGCAAGTTGTCGGTTTTTGCGATTTGCGATTGATACACGGCTCGCTGCGATTGATATACGGCTCGCTGCGATTCATACACGGCTCACTGCGATTGATACACGGCTCGCTGCGATTTATATACACGGCGCGCTCGCTGGATATTCGTCGCTTCGATTGTGAGGCATACTGGCGTACACACTGGTTACTGTAACCTTTACATTACATGTTTCAGCTCGCTAGTCCCGCTCATCGTGGCGAGTATGTAAATATTGCCAAATCCCACTTTGTCGAGGTAAAAATTTTTCCTTCGTACACATAAGGTACTCCGGTTTGAAATCGTATGCGCGGAATTGTTTGTCTTCTATACGTATCTAGCGATAGGATAATTTGAATTATACCTGTAATCCAATTACTGAGGTAACCTGCAGAATCCAATTAACTAGTTTCGTAATTTGAATGAAAAATAATCGGAAGATCAGAAATTAATTACGAGTTTTGGCGATTTATATATGTTATCACTATCTCTGTGAGATATTGAATCGAGAGTTGTAAATTGTACCTGCTCTCTGGTATTTGTTATTTATATCTGTACTACTATAATTCGGTAAATTTGGGAATTAAATAATCACTGTTTGTGTTCATACTGCTTAAAATGCTTCGCCAGTATTGGAAGGCAATTAGAAATTAATAATCAAAACTCTATAATGTATTACGACTAAATAGATACTGATCAGATTGTGGTCCAAATAGGCACAACCTGAACTGGCAAAGAAATAAGATTCTTCCTATCAATATTATTTTCACCGAATCAAAAATAATCGATTTTTAATGCAATTATTACAATAATCGAACCGGTATGTTCCGATTATTGGATTATTGGAATAATTCGATTATGCCTATCACTACTACCCTTAACTTTAAGACTGCAACTTCTATGAATTTAGTGATGGGAATATCCACATTATACCCTGTATGATCACCTATCTAGGCACTTACTAGGTACCATTAATTTTAACTTTTCATATTAATGTTGTAAATTTAGTTTTATTGTTTGGTCGGATTAGATGTTCAATCAATGGGGAGATTTAAAGTAATTTAAACTATAAGGGCTGAACACTATGCTCAGAACTGTGGACCACTAAGAAAGTCTATTATTATCTTAACTGGGATGTCACTCGTGGATAATAGTATTGAGAAGTTCATAAATAAGACGGTTTGACACGAATAATAGGTAATTCCCGAAAGAGACAAATCGTGCTGAACATTGCTCAGAACTGTGGACCACTAAGGAAGTCTTTTAATATCTTAACTGGGGTCACTCGTGGATGATACTTAGTATTGAGAAGTTATCAGTTCAGAATTAATGCGTATTGACACGGGTAGTAATACCCGCAAGGGCCAAATCGTAATATACAAAAGAGCCAAATAAACATTCGCGAAATACGACACAGAGTCGTCACAACGGTCTAATGAACCGTAACAATAGTTTAGGTGTAACTAGGACATAGTGTTAGACTAGGAGTCTACAAGTTTTACTCATCTTCAGATGATGCCAACTTGGTTGACGAATAGGGCGTCGAGAGCAGTATAGTGTTTTGGTATTTTGTGGAAAAATACATGTTATCTTCACACCAAATGTTTCAACACTTTTCAAGACTGATGTGAAGGTTAAACGAAACATAATTTTACGTGAAAACAGCTGGTACATTAGTTAGAACTTTAATTTTACTCACAATCATCTGATAAGTTGACCTGGTTAGTGAAACCACCATCGAGATGTGTCAACATTTTTATGTTTCCACTGATGAAAATTCCATCGATTGAAATAATTTCTCTAAATTTCTAAATGTGAAAATGAATTGTAAGGGTTTATCATACCTCTAATCTATAGCAATATTTGAACTGTTGTAAAATATTGTACATAACTTACTTATGATGCAGCGTTACGATCCATAAAGGAATGTTTGAAATTTGAACGGCCGAGTATAGACTTGAAACGGATTAAAAAACACCAAAAAAAATGCAACAATGAATAATTTCAACGTTTTCAAAGAATGTTCAATTGTTAATAACAGTATTTTCTACCATTGTTATAATTATTGTTATTTCAATAAATTCCCAAATATTTTTATGTCAATTGAAATCGTCGATTGCTGTTAAATAAAAAAACCAGTTTAATATGAACGTTAGGCAATTTATTATTTCATACACACTTATAGTTAGACACTTTTGTAGTAGGGATAGTTAAATTCATTATTTTGAGTACTTTATGGTATCCTTTTTTTTATCTGAACCTATTCAAACAATGTTGTTATAAATGATAAGGTTGTTGCGTTAACTAATTATATTCCAATATTCGCTTCTATATTTATTTATGTAAATATTAATCTTGAACATAGATATATAATGAAATTAGAGACGAGATGTTTAACAGCAAAACGTAAAATAATATTACTGAAAAGTAAAGGTAACGATTTCCCTTGAGAGCAAGAATGGGCTGTTTAAAGGAAGTATTTGAAATATTCATATTATCCTGAGGATTTAGTACATATAAATTTGACTACCTACGTACTGATTTTTATTCCGCGATGTAATAATTTAGTTGGTTTATTTCTAAATGAATTTTTTAAGAGTTCCTAAAATAAGTTTTGTTGCATTTTACAACTGACACTGATACTCTCCTACTTAGGATAAAGGAGACATTTACTGTTTTTGAGTGAAAAATGTAACAGGATAATGATATATCTATGAATAAATTCCCTGGAGTCGCATGGAACTGTTGGCAGACTAACAAAATGTAATTTCTCAGTATCTGCATATTCAGTGTCTCTGCTACTGTTACGGCGTCACGGCAGTTGACAATTTATTGATAACTTACATAATAGTAACAGAGATGCTTTTCAGTTGAGTATAACTTCGCATGCTGAATATGTATATACTGACGGTTAAAATTGAATGCACACCATATTCTCTGGCATCTTTGAGATACGGAGGTAAATCAGAATAGTTGGTGTAAGAAAAATTTTCTGGGCAGCTGGAATTTGATTTCAATTTTTATAAATTGAGTGTTGTTGTGAAGTCATATTTAAAAATCTATTTTTAAAACACCTCAACTGTTTTTTACCATAGTGTATTATGTGACTATATAGTTGAAGCAATGCATTTTTTTTATAATAATATATAATAACTTCTAATTTAAATTTACTCAAAATTGGGATAACTGTAATGCTTTTACTGATATACGTTGTATTTTTAAAGTCATCAAAAATTCTTTTGGAAATACCATACCTCTAAAATGTTAAAAAAGACGAGAGTGTCACTTTTATGCAAGAAACAGGAAAAATTATAGTTTACATATTTAAATATTAATATAGTTTCAATCTATTGCATAATGATTTTGTACAAGATTTTGTTTGGGATAAGTATTAAAGTTTATTTGATGGAGATGACGAAAACAAAAAACTTTACGGACAATGTGCCCCGACTGGCGTTGAATTACTCCAGCATCTTCATGGAAGTCGCCACGTCCATCATCGAGACTAACCACTAGACACTGACCGGTTTTGCGCGTATTATGCGCTCGTCAGAGTGCCATAGGTAGTGGAATCGATGAACGATGTTGCGACATGATTGGCTAAGAGGCATCGTGAATGTTAATAGTGGTGAGAAACACACCGTAATGACCTCTTTGGGTCTTTGCTTCTACCCGTCTAACAATTATTGTCAAATTGACAGGCAGATAGCGACCTGCTTTCTGCAGGTACCATTACAGCAGTGATCTCTAGATCTCTAGATCTTTGAGGAAGACAGTCCTACTTATTTATTTGAAGTATTTATTTATTTTTCTGTATTTTCCGATTTGGCGTGACGTTTAATTTCAAACTGACAGTATTTTAATTTATTTCTAAAATCTTATATCTGGCATTCTTCTTGGCTTGAATTTATGAGGTTGGTAATTATCAGAAATACATTTCTCACAAATAGGGTATATTAAAAGAAACTAAAATACATATATAACCGAGATTTATGTAGATAAAGAAGTAATTTAGAAACTGGAAATTATTTAAACAATACTTAAATCGACGAATACAGAGAAAAAATAAATGTTCCCTATATTTTTCTCGATACATATATCAAATTTCCGAAGAAAAAGTCTATTTATATTGAGTAATACCTTCATCTATCAAGGTTTATGCATTACGTATACGATCTCATATATATTTGGAGGGCGTAGTTTCAATTTTATAGTTTTTTGTTTACTGTATCGATATAGAAATAAGTCTATTTTGATCAGGTCTGGAGATCACGTACGCCGCGCAAAGGGTCCATCCCTTCCAATCCATTTATTTGCTAGTTGATTATTCACAAATTCTGTAACTTGCCAGGTATAGTGGGCAAGTGCTCCGCCCTTCTGGAACAGTGAGTTTTTTATACCTAATGACACACTCTCATCTAAAATTTCGTTGTAGATTATTGGAAACTAAACCTAAACATGTGAAACTAAAATGCTCGGCTATATTCTAATGTGAGTTTCTACGTCCCAAATTGACAAAGAAAGTTTATATAATCAAAATTAAGTCCGCAATCGCTTTATTTTCGAGATACAGCATACTACAAGTCAATGAATAATGATCATACTTATTTTAAATTGTAAAAAGGGTGTAGCGACTTCATTAAAGCTTTGGACTTTGGAGCTGGAACATTTGGTTTTCAATAAATATGTGTGCTTGCTAGGGGTGAGATAGTGGTATTGTTTGGGGTGGTTTCATTTCGATTTTTATTAGTTAGGAGCACGATGATATGCAGATGGAAGTTAGGATTTTTTGTTATTTAGGTGTATTTTAGGCTAAGGGTTGTAAATGTAGTTGAGGGATGGATGGTTGGGTCGGGCGTTGAATTTAGGGGTAAAATGATCTTATAGGGTTGGAGTTTTATGATGAAGTAGTTTGTCTTTAAAGCTGGGAATAAGTTTGTGGTGGCGAGCTTCATGGAGATGCCTGTCGTACTAATGCAAGTCGTAATGCCAGTCGGCGTTTTATATTATTATTTTAAACTTTCTCTACTTGCCCCAGTCTAATAAATTTGGTAAAATGTAAGCCAACAAACTTATGTAGCAGAATCCAAGTAATAGATATTTGAAATAAATAATTTTTTTTAGCATACTTCTGAAACATATTTCCTGCAATCTAAAAAATGGCGGAGGTGCCAAGCATAATAGAAATACTTCTACCTACATTGAAAACAAAAAATTGTCAATAACAAAAAATACATCCCATTTTGGCCAGGTCGCTTCCATTTCTGAATTACAGGAAACTGAAATGCAATTTAGTGGAGGTCAAGTGGATTCTGAAAAATTTGAATAATGTATATTTTTTGCCCCGCAACAGACGAGTTGGGCACCGTTTGTATATAGGGTAGATATTAGGACTCAATTATTTTTCCTCAAAAATATAATTATTCTCTGGATAAAACTGTGGAATATTAAATATCTCTGTTTTAACTACTAAGGAATTAATACAATTCCAAATAAGCATTTCAGACTTTTCAAAGATAAAAATCCAATAAAAATCATTTAAATACACTGAGATTATAATTAATTTCAAATAATTGCCAACAAAAAGAAAACAATATTTTAACAAGAATGCCTAACTAAAGATTTTGTTGAAAATGGGCACAGCACCTTGGATCTCTTGACAGAAGAACCTATCAGACATTTCCTGGTACACGTTGTAAAATGTTGCCCTCAGGATAGATGCACACTCGTTGGTGATTCTCTACGGCAAGTACAAAAGATTGTCTAGTTGCAACAACCCCAACATGAATCCCATAGAAAAAATCCAATGGACTCAAATCCAGTGAACGAGCAGGCCACTTAAAAGGTCCTCGACGTCCAATCCGCCTGTTAGTAAAAAGTTATTAAGGAAATTCCTGACTTCCCTAAAATAATGTGGTACCGCATACAGGGTTATTCACGCAAAGCGGGTATTAGACGTTTTTAGGGTTCTGTTAACGAAAAAATCTGATTTTTTTATGGGGGAGATTTTCCATTATTTCCGATTCAATGAAAATATTTTCAGGTTTGCGTCAGTTCCGGTTATACCGGAAGTAGAGCACAACATGGTTATTTCAAATGGAACACCCTGTATATTATTGCAATTTTGAATTGTACGTGATATTCTAAACATATTTCATGTAGGATGTCCTATACCTACCTATCTTCAACTGTTTTTGAAATATTGACAGGTGAATATTGACATTTTTCAACTTTGACACCCTGTAAAATCTAAACGGTTAGAGATCTAGCAAAACGATAGCTTTTGATTAGTATCGAACGATAGCTTTTGAAAAGTTAAGACAGGAATGTGCAAACCGTTTTGCTAGATCTCTAACCGTTTAGATTTTACAGGGTGTCAATATTTCAAAAACAGTTGAAGGTACATCCTACATGAAATGTGTTTAGAATATCACGTAGGCCCTTTTCTCACGGGTCGGCTCGATATCGGTTCGGTATGATTTCGGTATGCAGAGCCAATGTCGCTTCCATGTATTCAAATTGCCGACCGCACACGGCGCGGTGCGGCGCGATCTCGATTCTGTATGCTTGCGGGATACCGCGTATCGGCATATTTTCTATCGGCAAACGTCCAGTACCGCGCGGCGTGATTGACAGTGAAGTGATTGAAGTGTCCAAAATAATTATGACGACTGAACTAAATTTTGTATTGGAGGTCGAAAAGTATGACTGCCTTTATAATTACTGCAGTTAATCTAGTCTGCAGTTTATGTTTCTTTCAAGATAAGGATGAATCCAATATTTTTCTTTCTTCGTCTTATAATTTTTAAATCGACGACATCTTTTTGGAGCCGTTGGGTATCTATGATATAAATTTACAGACCCGTTTGAGAACAAATTGTGGCACAGCATCATTTCGACAATTGCCGCGCCGTTACCGTACCGATGTCACGTCGACCCGTGAGAGAGCGCGCGTAGAGTTCAAAATTGCAATAATATACAGGATGTTCCATTTGAAATAACGAAGTTGTGGTCTACTTCCGGTATAACCGGAAGTGATGCAAACCTAAAAATATTTTCATTAAATCGGAAATAATGGAAAACCTCCTCCTTAAAAAAGTCAGATTTTTATCGTTAACCGAACCCCAAGAACGTCTAATACCCGCTTTGCGTGAATAACCATGTATGTTATGTTATGTTAAGCCCTTGAAACTCAGGGACATTCTTCTGGACTATTTCGACTATCGCAGGCTGAATATTATTTTCTAAAAGTCAAGGTATACATGTATTGTAAAATTTTCTTCAATGGAAAAGGGTCCTATGATGTGATCTCCTAGAATAATGTCCAAGAATTTCAAGGGCTTAACATAACGCACTAACAGGACGGTGCCCCATCACATTATTTTAGGAATGGTAGGAATTTCCTCGATAACTTTTATCCTAACTTTTGCTTGGACGTCGAGGACCTGATTTGAATCCATTACATTTTTTTTATGGAAATACCTTAAATCTATGGTATTCATTACCCAACCAGACAATTTGGATTTGTGGTAGAGATTAATTCCTATTAAAATATTAATATAAAAAACTTCCAGTATATTTATGAATATGCCTGAATAGTTGTCTTCTTGTCTTACTTCTATTTGATAGACGTAGCACAATGCGCCTTTTCCGCCAAATTGAATTTTACTATTTTATTAATATCAAACGTTATACTGGTACATAAGTAAAGGTAGAATCAACCCAATTTATTAAAGAATTGTAATTAATCGAAGTTATACAAGTACAAAGTGATCGGTCTTCATGAATCATTCCAAACTGCGCGGTTCGTTGACGTCACACTCCAGTAGCCAATAAAATGTATACAAGTTAAAGAACGGCTCCACGTTGCCACATACAATTTTACTTTTTTCTTGGCAACGATTAAATTTACATTTTGGTAATTTTGAAATGAAAATATTATGTATTTTTAGGTAAAATGGTAATTTTGAAATGAAGATATGTATTTTTAGGTGAAATATTCTCCATAAATTATTACTAAAGCAAATCAACATGACTATTTTACAATTTATCACTTGAGCAAAATAATTTTTAGGTATTTTTCGCTAAATGTGACAACACTGTACAATTTATGCTAGAATCAACTAAATGATGTTTGATAACTTATGTTATAAAAGCTAACCTCCTTGTCTTAACATTGCGCACTTCAGCATTTAGAAAGTTCATATTTGTGACGTAGAAATCGTTAATCACTTCACTGTCAACTCTTGGAAGGTTGTCTGAAGATATCCCTCTTCAATTTTATTAATTTTAAATCAAATTAATCAAAACACAAAACGAAAGTTGGGTTAAGCACACTTTATTTGACAGAACACAAAATGCAGGGCAGCCAACAGACAACAACGAAGTGGAGTATGGCGTCATGGCGCGTTATTTGAAATATATGGTAATTTTAACAATTTTTTCAAAATATATCTGGCGAAGAAAAAAATTTAAAAAAATACTTTTTAAGCATCACTAAGTATATATTTTATAATAAGCGAATAAAAAAAAGATGTGGAAAAGGCCCATTTACACATATATTAAATTTTAAGCACTTATATTTTAATTGGTTATATTATCTACGTTTTTTTGTAGGAGTCGAGTTCCCTGGAGGTCCATTTGGCGCCGACGGGGCGCGAGTTGGTGCAGGCGCTACGCGGCCTCCTGATGCAGGCACATTGGCACACCTTCATGGTGCTGGCCGATCAGACTTCAGCTACGGCACTGCGGCGCCCTGAACTGTGGGACGCCCTCGCCGCGGCGCCCCTTCATCCCTCACTGGTGAGCTTGCCGTCGCCGCTACGGCCACAGAGCTTGTTCAGGTAAGGAAAAGCTGTTATATCGATGCATATTTTATAGGTGGCAGGCCAGGGTTGGGACAGTTGGTTAATACGCTGTGTAGTAATAGCTGTGTTTAAAATAATAACTCCAAATAGAGCAAGTCATCCTTCTTAAAACAGCAGTAATACAAGTGAGACAGTAAATAACATTCTGGCACTGAAGAAGTCAATACACGCTATGTATTTTTTCTTAAAAGAAGTAATTCCCTACATGTCAACGTATATTTAGAATATGTACGTTATAATTTTACAAAACATTCATAGTATACAAAATATGGATAGATAAGACAACTCCTAAAGATAAAATGTGATCGTTTCATAAATTTTCTGCAATTTTTGTATTGGAGCGTAAGACTGTTTTACATCTCTTTTTGTTTAGAATATTCTGTGCTGTATTCTCGAATTATCTATTTACGTTTTTTATATTTTATTTTTGCCTAAATATCACATGATGATTTCATGCAAACTATCCATTCCAGATCGACTCCTGAATAGTGTATTGAAATAATAAAATACAGGTCATCCTAGTTCATTTTTTCACCTAGATTAACGTTATACTTTTTTAATGGAACCATCATTTGCCATTTTTAAAGACATATTAGATATATTATTTGCAGCATTTGTTTAAATATTGAGCTGAACAATTTAAATAAGAGTATTTAACGACATTATCCATATGTTTCGTTGTAAACAGTAAAAAAGTCAATGAATAATATAAAAAATATGCCTGCCCATTAAAAAAACTTATGGTAAAATTTAATGAATGTCAAAGCATTATCATCTATTGATGCATGGATACAGAATAGAAGATACAAATATGCTATAGGATACTTACTATATCTTATATATCTACCTTTCTATATCTTTCTTGAAAAATAAATATTCGTAGTTTTAGTAGGTAGCACAGAAACCGCATGATATTAAAATTCATAAGCTTACGTTTATAAACAAGGCTCTGAAATAATGAAGGAACTTCCTACAACAAGTAGTCTAGAACTATCTCTTAAGGGTACCATGTTGAAAAAGGAAGGTTTTAATTATGTACAATTTTTGTTCGATACGGACCGTATACGTATGCCTGGAGTATGTGTCTTAAATAGAAATTAGAAATATGAATTTAGATATATGTATATAAATTGATCATATGTATTCATAAATTGTAAAAGAACTAAAGAAAGAAAGAGGGAAATGAATAAATATTCAAAATAATCAGTAAATACTAAGAAATTATGTGAGTTCAATTATTACGATCCTTAGTAATAGATAAAAAAGCTGTAGTCTGTCCAATGGAATTTTAAACTATATCCTTGTTGGATATAGTTTCAAATTCCATTGGACATTCCAATATAAATAAAATATAAAAAAATTTAGATATGGTGGACAAATAAGGTAACCTAATCAGTAACTTCGATCTTAAGTTTTGTCCATCAACTCTTTCACGTTATACCATCAGCCACAGTGTTTATTAAGGTAATAAATTCCTGGTACAACGATGCATGTTTTATGTGGGGCTAGTTGGGTTTAGGAGGTATGTTTAATAAGCTTTCTGTGAATAGGTGCTGCCTAAAAACCACTGGAAAAATATGATAAGGCCTTTTCCTTCGTATATTCGGACATAGTTACCTACCCTCTGTAAGTTTCGGTAGGAAGATTTGGATACTCAACTTATGTTGAATCTCTTTTAAAAGATTTTATGATTTAGAATCTTTATATAAAAGTAATATATTTATTTACATTTAAAATTAATCAGTGTGTCAAAATAACTACTACTTACTTGCATATTCAAAAATATGCTAGATATTTCTAGATAGATATGATAGAATTTTTAGAAAGATTCATCTCAATAGTGACATTATACGTATTACAGTTCAAGTTCACATAATAGGTATACATTGTGTAAATAATGATCCCTTCACCGCTACTAACATTTGAACCAATCGGGACAGTGAGAGAAACATAAAGAGAACTAAATCAAATAGCACCGAAATACACAGTAAAAAAATCCGACTGATTTTGACACTGAATCCACACTCATCAGTGTGTATATAGTCCACACTTGGCAGTGTTAGACATATCGGTGTATTACTACATTATATAAAAGTAATTTAACACAGTAGATTTTACAAGGTAATGTGTAATAGTTAATTATTCATCGTGTAATTATTCCGTTTTTATGGCGGATTGATTCATTTTTAACACAGGGTTTTGTAAATTTTACTACAATTTATGAGTACTTCTACAAACTTGGCGGGTATATCGTTCGTGTAATATGAGTTCTAAAGGTTTAGTTATTATTCTACCCAGTTCGTGTTAAAAATAACACTGCAGCAAATTACGATTACCATTTAGTAATTTTACCATTTGTCTTTTTTTACTGTGTACCACTTCCTGCCGCAAAATTCAACATTGCACTGGGGGAGCTGCCAACTTTAAATGGCGAAGAGACATGTCCGTCATTATAATATTAACAAAATAGAATAACAACACAAGACAGAAATTAGAAGAACACTACAAAAATCGACTTCAATATGGCGGAGCTAGTCCAATAGCCTGAAGGTACATTTTCACGCTCATACCAGTTACGCAAATTGATGTGTGCATGGTACTTTGCGTAAATAAAACTGAATGGTTGTACCCGTTTTGATCAGTCTAAATTTGCACAAATTTGTCCACCAGTACAGTAGAGATTTCGACGAGTGTGAGCAACATTCAACGATGGAAAAGGAAGTCGCTAGGTTTCGCATAAGCTTCATATTTAGGATTTCTATCGCTATAGGAACGTGGATTTGACTTTCCAGAGGCAAGGAAAATATTTATACACTTCAATAGATTCTGTAATCAATTATTTTTCTTTTTTTGACATTATTATATTATTAACAAAAATGCAAAGCAGACAAAATAATTATGTAAACCGTTTAGGGTGTTCGAAAAATGTTTTATATCAGTCCAGTAGAATAAAAAACGAAAGATATCCTTAATTTTGCTGATAATAAAATAATTTCAGTATGCTGGGAAAACTATATTTAAACCGTGGGAACTTTTCGTTGAATTGACTAATTGACATTACAATTCTGAGTTAAGCTATACAATTATGTTGATTAAACAAACATAGGGCTTCGACGAATATATCAGGCAAATGGACTACGATGTATAGGGCGGTTTATCTTAGATAATGAAGTATTCAGCAAATGCCTTGGTAAGTTACACAAAGTATCTTCTAGAAATTCTTGTAGACGTGAATCACGTGTACTAGAAACGTCTCTGTATTAATTATTATAATTTTACGAGTGAGGGTTTGCAGAAATACTAGACCTGATGAAACATCAAATAAACTTGATTATTACTTATCCAAATATGCTATCGATATAGGTAGGGTAGAGTGGGGTAGGTTCGGTTCAGATCTTATTACATTTTTTAAAGTTACTTACCAAAAACTGAAAATGATCTATTAAAATAAGTATTCAATCAGTCAATATTTAAGGTTTCAACATTTTCCATTAAAGACTAATTCAGTTTTGAAGCATTGCATGCAAAATACACATATTTATGCCTAACATAACCTATATTTAAACGATCCCTGTTTAGTGGTAAGAATGTAGGAATTCCTAGAATGCATTTTGAATAGGTGGGACAAGTCCGGACATTAGAGTTGGGGTACATTCGGACACTGTCCAGACCTACTCCACTACAAATTTAATGGGGCACATTCAAAAGTTGAAGAATTGGAAGCAAACCGCAGATTAAAATTAGAAAAAAGTTTAACTAGAAGGAATTTCTGAAACCATAAAAACAAACAAAATTACTACAGCGAAAAAGAAACACAAGAAACGTTGGTGTGTCCAAAAATTTTGTTCCTCAACAGAAACACACCTTGAACAAGTACATAAGAAAAATTAATATGAAGCTTATTCTCTCGAGTCTTATATTGGAATGGATCCATCGGATAACGAAGAATTTAATAAAATGTTAGGTAGGTAATATAAATGTTTGCTAAATAATACGTTAACATTAAGATTTTTATTGCTCTTTTTCAGATGATAAACAGATTGTCTGCGGTGATTTTGTTTTAGTAAGATTTCCTATGGAAAAGAAGATAGTTCACTATGTAGGCCAGGTTGTAGAACTTGCTGAGTATGGTGAATTTTAATTTAAATATCTCAAACATTCAAAAAATCATTTATACTTTTTTGATGTTGTTGCTGTTTCCGTTGTGTAAAAATCTGAGATAGAAGCGAAGTTATCAAAGCCAATGTCTGTTTCAGCAACTTCGCGAGTTTTCTCAATTTTAATGTGAACTTTGACTCTTCTCAATTCAATTCTCAACTCAATCTCAAATAAATTTTCTTCAGGTATTCTTGGGGGCTATTTTTACCTTATCCGAATCCACCCCAGTTGTCCAAAACTGCTCCACCCTGGGACAGGTCCGGATAAATGTAACTTTTTTATACAATTAAAAAGAAAACTATTAAATTAATTTAAATATAAATATACTCACTAAAACATCAGACAATATTCTGCTAATAACATTTGTATAGAAAGTCCTCATAGTTAGTTTTTAAACTAAATTAACCAAAACTGTCGGAACCTGCCCCACTCTACCCTAAACCAAACTAATCTACTGTTTTGGAATATAAAAATGTTTTTAAAATACTGAAACTGAGGGAAGGAACTTGCTTAACTTTTTTGGATTTCATGTTATTAAAAGAACTGTAGGTAGATATGTAAAAAATAGCGGTTGACCCACTCACAGCTTCATAGGTGACCTGTTAGGCGATAGGGATGAGATAAGGTTAAGAAGGGTTATTTAATATGCTGTGTGTGAATAATTACTGTGAAAACGAGGATTACGGGGTAAAATATTTTTGTTGGTGAATCCATAACTTAACTGTGAATAAATTATTTTTGGTATGGTCTAGAGAGCCTTATTTATATACGTATTTTAGCCATCCGGCACAATTTAAAATAATAAATTATTTTATATTGCCAAATTGTAAATGACATTGTCTTAAATTATTTATATATAACCAAAAATAGTATTGACAACTAATAAATAACAGGCGAATTACGGAAAATAAGAAACTGAAACAACATTCATAATATTACAACACCAAAACACTATACTGTACTCAACGCGCATTTCGCCAGCCAAGTTGGCATCATCTGCTGATTAATAAAACTGTTAGTTTTATTGTAACTGAGTTTTATTCATCTCCAGATGATGCCAACTTGGATTGCGAAACGCGGGTAGAGTGCAGTATAGTGTTTTGCTGTTATGTGGGAAACTACATCAGTGTAGTTTTCACACCAAAGGTTCCAACCCCTTCCAAATCATAATATTGCAAAGTTAATTAAAAAATACTTATTACTTCTCCAAATATTTACACTATTTTACAAATTTAGACTATTTTACGAATTAACCGGAAATCTATAAACTAATTTATTTTGTTCTTTATATAATGAAATATAATTATTGTATAACCTGCTTAGTTACTTGGTGGGTATGTTTTCCTAATATACTTAGTTTATAAATGTGTACTATATGCGTAGCAGATTATAACTGAATATTGCATAGAACTCTCAAAAAAATGTATACAATATACCCATCAGCACTTCTAAATATATAAAATTATAGTCTTTGTAATTTTCTTTTAAATCTCAGGTTGTACCATCATACCCGTAGTAACATATTTTATTACTTAATTTTAACTCAAATCTATCGTTTCATATAAATTTAGAAAATGTAGTGTCTGGTAATTCTTAATGTTTAATAATTTTCGTTACCTAATTACCTACCTATGATAATTTGAATGAATGTAAAACATATTTTTCATGTTCGACAAAAACTAACATTAACTTTCTTTAATATACTTACACATGTCTGAAAGTATATTTTTCATTCATAATTTCAAATCTGGTATTTTTATATAATTGAACTCCGACTTTCTATGTTGGAAATTCGTTTTCGTAAAGACTTGAATAATGAAAATGGGAATATACAATTCCAACTTATATGGAAAGCTTACTATCAGTTAACTAACCTATACAAAAAGGGATTTGGAATATGACCCTTAATGTAAATACATTTGCATGCCAACTGAAGAGACTACTTTAGTCTTACTTTAGAAGAGCGGTATTCGTTAAGAGAACACTAGGAATTGCATACCAAACTAGGGCAAGAATGTACAGGCAGTTCATTTCAAAACTTCCCACCGTCAATTTTTTGATATTTGTGTATTTATTTGAAAAATCCCGAAACACGTGAAAAATTTTATCGAGGGGGGCAACTGTTCATAAAAAAATTGAGGCACTCCCTTTTACCCCCGCAAGCGGAAGCTACCCACTTAAAAATCTTAAATATGAAATAGTATCGAGTAATACCTCATTTTAAGCCTTCTTAATCCCTGCATATCGTTTTTTTTTTTAATTGATCGATCTGTTGACGAGATATACAGGAAATCTTTTTACTCCTTTATTTCTCATTCCTTTCTATTATGATTGACTACAACAAATGCAGTCGTAGAATGTATGCAAATAGAAAGTTAACTCGTTGAAGAAAATAAAAAGTAGAACACCTCTTGAATTCATGTTTATGAGTTGGTATAGTATTGGTAATAGTGACAGATTGTGTCATTGATGAAATAAATTAAGAAAATTGGTTTCCACTTGGCGAAAAAATTGAAATAATTCATAGTTTCTTTTGGGATTACATCACTTGTTAAGTAACAAAAAGCAGGAAACCGCAAAAGGATACAAATTAAATATTCAAAGTGCAGTATCAAGGAAAACTTCTAAAGTTTGCCTAAAAAACCACTGTATAATTTGCAGTAAAATAATATTTGATAACTTAAATTTAAGCAGGGTTTTACAATTTTATAAAAAATTCTGTAATATTACATGCTATGTATATTTTGAAACTTGTCTAAATGAAATAATTATTATAAAAATTTTTAAAGAAATTAAACACTTAACTAACTTTTCCTAACGTTTGAAGTTGATCCTTAACTCTTCGTCAGTAGAACGTTTCTATGATAAGAATTTTTTGTATGATAAGACAATGTGATAAAAATTCCAGGCAGTATTATCATTAGTTTAGTGTTAATATAAACAATTAAACAACGATAGCATGTTTGACTTTACCCTTTTCGTTGGTGTCCCGTTGAAACAGTGCGCACAAAGACAAAAAGCATATTAGCTATCATCTCTTGTCACCAGCCATCCGCATCTGCCATTTAGAATTGTAAGAAATAATTCAATACAGAAATATAAGCGGATTTTCACCAGGAAAGTGTTGAAGTGTCAAAGCTTTAGTTCAAGCATGAAATCAAGTTATCATTGCACGGCTTATTTTTTGTCTCCCCCTTACTGAATGCGTATTACTAACCGTTTCATTAGCTTTCACTTTGCCACTCAACGAAAATCCATTACGCCGTAAATTTAATGATGTAAACAAAATTATTTTCTCTTAGACTATTAAATAATATATTCATTCTTACTCGATATTAAATTGATGAATGATATCAATTCACACCACATGGATTCAAAACCAGAATCCACGACATGTCGGCCAATCAAATTCTCCGTATTTTTACAATACAGGGGTAGATGATAAAATTAAGGAAATCATGTTCTCCTTGAAAACAATACGTTATGCGTCGCATAGCAGCCGATCAACCAGAAATAATACCTATACTAGAAATGGGAGAAAATCGCTATTGCCACCTTCGTTCACATTTCTAGCCCTACCGCGGGTTCAGGCCTGAGGCCTGGGGTTACCCTTCGGATGACAAAAGCATCTGGAATAATATTATTTTTAAGAATACACATAGGTATTAGAGAAATTTGAGATAATAAATTTAGAGATAGAAAGCTGAAATTTTGTATCTGGAACGATGATGTAATTACACTACGATTTTTCTTAATAATATTTTGATAAATTGTAAGGGTACTCTATTCTTGATGGTAAAACATCATCATTTTTTGAAAAGGCGTTTAAACTGGGAAAACGCCTAGGAAATGGGATGAAAATACGCCTAGGCATAGGAGAAAGGCTTGGGGCGACCTTCGGTCGCCCGCGTGGATCGCTTCACGATCCCCGCTCGGAGGTGATAGCAACTTTGTCGATTTGGCTATGGAATTTAGAGCGAGACAGAATAGACGCGTTTTCTTCAAAATCAAACTATTGGCAAAGTAATCTTTGAAAACAATGAAAATAACACCTTATCATGATTATTGCGATTATTGTTTCACCACAAAGTTCTAGGAAAATTCTGCATTGCATTATTACTAATTACTATCTGTAACTGAAAATCCTGAAACATCAACTAGAATCATCGAACGAACTACTGGAATAGCATAAACAACAGTGCACAGTATTTCATGCAAGGAAAAATTTTACCTTTATAAATTTAGAGTTTGTCAAAGACTAATGCCTGGTGAGGAGGAACGAAGAAGAACATTTTGTGAATGGTATTCTAGACGATATCAAGCTGAACAACATTTTCCTTTCAACATAATTTGGTCCGATGAAAGCATGGTAATGAATAATGCCATTTTTAATCGAAAAAATAATCACTATTGGCCCCATGAAAATTTACATGACTATAAGACATCCAATCGTGAACACCATTTTAGTTTCAATATATGGGTTGGAATATTTAGTACAAGAATAATAGGGCCTTTCTCTCACAATACCTCTTTAACTAACTTCTGAACGTTATTTAAATTTATTTCAGAATAATTGAGAGAATTCTTTGGATAATCTATCGCTAGCAGATATCATGAACAGTTGATTTCAGCAGGAGTGCGCCCCAGCATTCCAGATAAGTTCGTAGTTATTTGTCCAACCGATTCTCAGGAAAATGGATAGGAATTCATTCCGCAGTCTCGTGGCCAGCGCGATCTTCGGATATTACCCCTTTGGATTCTTTCTTTGGGAGTACATCAAAAACTGCGTTTATGTACGTAAGTATATTGTATAATGAACAACAATTACGAAGATGTGTTACTGAACAAATGCTTTCCTGTGTGCCTCAATCCCAGTGACAGGATGTTACAGTTGCTTAGAATCAAATGGTTCTTACTTCGAGCATTTATTATAATGATCTTGTTATCGTATTTAAAAAAAAAACTGGTTGATGATGGTTCCGCGAAGATGAAACGTTGGAGATTCCGTATTATAGCCCACAAAAAGTTGCAATGAAGAAGTGTTCTTAATTTTCCTATATTTAGAAAAATAAGAACACAAAAAATAAAAACGAAAATCGAAAAAATCATTTTTTCAAAACACCTCATAAACGAAAAACAATTTTTAAGATCTATTTACACTATTTTAATATTTCCCTCTAATTACGCAACTTTTCCGTATTGAAGGGAATTTGTATCTCTCATAGTTTTAGAGATCCCCATGCAGTTTATTCTTAATATGGGAGACGTTGTATATTCCGTTAACAGTTATATTACTTAATAAATCCTTCAAAGAGTGTTTATTCATGAAAAACTAGTTAGTTATTCAAAAGTAGTTCCCATTTTTAAGAACGGAGGTACCTTGTATTGTAAGGAATTATAGGCCTACAAACAAATTAAATACATTAGTAAAAACTAATTACTATCTTGAAACCTAATATCAAAGTCATTAGAATATATGTAGACTTTGCTAATCTTATGGCAAATGTTTTTTCACCAAAAAAATCAATTGAATCGAACTTGGTCACTTACTGAAAATTAATTCTGAAAGCTATGTATTGCCAAACCCAGGTTGATTTCTTCCCGATTTTGCGAAGCTTTTGACAAGGTTAATTACAATACAATATAAAGAATTTTTGATTTTCAGCGCTCGTTCTTTGAAATGAAATAAAACAAATTGTATAAGAGATATCTCCATGCTTTTATTTTTATTTTGAAGAGAATTCGGTGACATATGTTTTAAAAATTATATCAGCTGGGTCATTTGAATCCTGGAGATCCAATTTTCGATAACATTCTCCTCAATTTCACCAATGATGTGAGTGATGTTGGACTTTAGGGCGGCAATCGTCTGTGGTTTGTCGGCATATACCTACCTGATATTTCTCGCAGCCCCACAAAAAATCGAATAGCGTTAAATCACAGGATTAGGGTGACCAGTTGATGTAAATTATAAAATAATAGGTTCTCAGATTTATATATCTGTCACTGCACTATCGGATTATTCAAAAGATCTGTTAAAAATAGATGAAATTACTCTTAAATAATAAAATCATAGCTTATTCCAATTAACTATAACTTTCCTCTATAAATTCTCATATATTTTGTTCTTCATGTAAACCAAACTATTGTTTCTTTATATCTTTAATTGATGAATTCTATTTTGGACCTTTGGTACCTGTTTTGTTCTTTTATGTGTATAAATAAATGAATTAATAGTGTTATTACGTCTATATAAGTGTTATTTCCAAACTAAAATGTATTTTTAATTTGAGCCGTCCTTCTAACTCCCCATATTAAACAGGCTGTTATTAATTAACTTTTTTAAGTTAGAGCCGAATAACTAAATACTTCCCTTAAAATTACTCCATTTTGTTTTTGAAAACTAATTTTGGAACAAGCTGTATGTAAACGAACACAACATATTCAGGGAATCGTAGTTGATTAGAATAGTATTTATTATGCTACATGAACACATAACGTACAGTTTAATAATTATTATGCAATTTAATAGACACACAGACAAAAATGATATTTATTAATATATTAGGACAGCAAGTGAAAAAATATAAAATCTAAAGTTTGAAATCATGGTTTTTACTTAAACTATAGTTTTAGTCAAAGCCGCTTTATTGCAAGATCCTTGCTCAGTAGGTAATGTACGTTAATGCTTCTGAGTGAATTGCTTGTTTAAAGGAACTAACCTATTATACTGTTTTGTCCTTAAAGGTCAATTCTATAACAAAGTTTAGCTACCAATTTCATTAAACCGAGTTTTACAACTGTAGTAACAATTGCATTAATAATAATTATTGTTTCACCTAGGCATTAGAGCTCCAAGTTCAACCATTGTTCTGTAAGTAAATTTACCTAAGCAAATTTGTGTCGGTTCAGTTGCTCTGTTTCAGTGCTTCTTCACTCTTACCGATCTAAGCCTATA
This sequence comes from Pogonocherus hispidulus, assembly GCA_963924545.1. Classification (NCBI taxonomy): domain Eukaryota; kingdom Metazoa; phylum Arthropoda; class Insecta; order Coleoptera; family Cerambycidae; genus Pogonocherus; species Pogonocherus hispidulus. The sequence continues at coordinate 22,346,696 of OZ004696.1, forward strand.
ATTGTAAATTGACTTGTCTTTCATATACTGTTCCTAGAAGATAATTAATTTCAAGGAATATTATATTTATACTTAACTAAAGGATAAGGCAACAAGGACATACATATTTATAAAGCTTAATATTGCTGGAGAAATACTTGTTAATACTTTACTTAATATTCAAATATGTTCAAAATATGCTTGCCTTAATTCAGCGCACAGCGCCATCTAGTTTGTAAGTTATCAGGTCTCCGAGAGAGAAATTTTCTGTCAGTTGTCAATAGTATTAGTAACAGAACATGTATGTAACCGAGAAGACAGCCTCGTCTCTGTCTCATGTCTTAAAATGTATAATGTGTCTGTTAACAAGGTCCTTCGAGTGAATAAAGAAAAGTGTTATTAGGAGAAACGTGTTTAATTCAAAGGGACTCCTAATAAACTAATCAACAATATTGATAATGAATTAAATTGTGCAAAATTAATTATGGAAAAAGAGAAACATTCGAAATGATTTTTTTCAGCCCATATCTGTATCGAAATAAACATTATTTTTCTTTTAATAACATTTAGGAACTGACTTAATGTCTATAGTGAGTGTAATAATGAAATAAACATTGAAATACCATTATTGCAATATTTACCTATCTACATTATATAAAAAAACATATTTTTAATATATTAAAAAATAAATATTAAAAATTATTCAGTAAAGGCAAATCTCTGAAATCATTTCTTTGTGAGCAAAAGCCATGACCAATATCTACATTTACAAATCAATCTTAGAAGAAAATCACATCAATCGCCAACGCTATTTTACATTTTTTACCAAATTTTGCAAACACTGCTTAAAAATGGCAAATTATTAATTTCACCCTGTAACTCAGAAACTAAGAGGGCTGTCAAAATTTTGTATGTGGCATCTGACGTTTCTCAAAAATTGATCACGCAGTTCTCGAAAATCACAACTGTATTTTTTATTAACGAGCGAGATATCCCTCAAAGACAACGAAAACTGGATATTCTGTGCACACGAAACATACAAAAATAATAAAAAATCTATGTACCTATTCGCGTAGTAGCATTTAAAAAAAATCTGATTTTTATTTTCGACGGCGACGATTCTCCAGTTATTATTAAAAAACAAGCTTTCTATGAATTTTTTTAGAAGTAACATTCTTTGACGTATGCCTCGCATTTCGAATAATCATATCATATACAATTACACTTTTATTTCACGTTCTATACATAGTTATTCGGTATGGTTAAATCCAAAAGCTTTATAAACAAATTTTACACAAATATAGTTAATTTTTACAGAAAACATATTTATTTGTTAAGAAATTGATAGTTTATTGCATTTTGTGGAAAATTTCTGTAAACATCCCTTGAATATCTTCAAAGGTTCTTATGGAAACACGTTAAATAATGTTTATCAAACATAGTGATACGGCTAGGATTTCCTAAACCCGGTTGTAATTTATGGAAACTAATTAATCTGTTTCTTGTTCGTGCCGTACGGTTGATTTAACGTAGGAAAGAAAATGTTTGGATCAACAATTTCTTGTGTAGGTAACTTCCCGTCTAAAAAATTAAGTTCTCTGTTATGATCCCTCGTGGGCGACCTTTCACCTTTGTGAAAACGGAAAGGGTCTTATGACTGATATTGGCTCAGCACAAAAATACAATTTGGGTTACGCCATTATCTTCTATTAGTGTAGAGAGAAAGTCTTAGATTAATTGGACTTAGTTTAGGCACATGGTAGACACATAATTTAATCAGTGGTTTAGTCTTACTATGTGCAATTATGGAATTTATACTGATTAGATTTCAAATTGTCATTTTAAAAATAATACCTGCAGGAATATTTTCGATCTAATACAAACCTAAACCAGTAAATAATAAGATGTTAACAAAAATTGTAGGTCACTCAATATAGCGTACTGAAAAATAGTCGGTGGTAAATACATTCAATTTTCAGTCAAAAAAATTACTTATAAAAACAAAATTTCACTTTTTGAATTTGTCAAAATGTGAAGTAAAACATAGTACTTGGATTATTGGAAGGAGATTCCGAAAACAACTACTCCACGGGCAATATGCCCCGACTGGCGTTGCATTACATCAACATCTCCATGGATGTCGCCACATCCTTCATCAAGACCAAATACCAGACAATGACCGGTTTCGATCTTGTTATGATCTCATCAGATTGCCATAGGTATCGGAATCGATGAATGATCTGGCGACATTGATTGCCTAAGGGGCATATGTGAATGTTTGTAGTGGCGAGATACAGTGAAATACACTGCAGTGCCCCCTTTGGGTCTTTGCTACTACCTGTCTGACAATTATTGTCTAATTGACAGACAGATAACGATCTGCAGAAAGCAGATGCCATTACAGCGACCTCTATTGTCTTTGAGGAAGACAATCCTACTTAATTATTGGAAGGAGATGCCGAAAACAACTACTCCACGGCCAAGATGCCCCGACTGGCGTTGCATTACATCAACATCTCCATGGATTATTTTATTATTTATAATTCCATCAATTAGACAATAATTGTCAGAGAGGTAGTAGCAAAGACCCAAAGAGGGCACTGCAGTGTATTTCACTGTATCTCGCCACTACAAACATTCACATATGCCCCTTAGGCAATCAATGTCGCCAGATCATTCATCGATTCCGATACCTATGGCAATCTGATGAGATCATAACAAGATCGAAACCGGTCATTGTCTGGTATTTGGTCTTGATGAAGGATGTGGCGACATCCATGGAGATGTTGATGTAATGCAACGCCAGTCGGGGCATATTTCCCGTGGAGTAGTTGTTTTCGGCATCTCCTTCCAATAATTAAGTAGGATTGTCTTCCTCAAAGACAATAGAGGTCGCTGTAATGGCATCTGGTTTCTGCAGATCGTTATCTGTCTGTCAATTAGACAATAATTGTCAGACAGGTAGTAGCAAAGACCCAAAGAGGGCACTGCAGTGTATTTCACTGTATCTTGCCACTACAAATAGTAGATACTTAGATTTAGTATATAGTTTAGTTACATACAATACAGGGTCCACCACGTACCGGAATTTTGAAAATTGATGTCGACTCGCTTATTTCAAATAAAATATGCTATTTTTTATTTCGATTTTGGATTCCACGTCAAATTTGAAGGTAAGTTTCATCATAAGCATACCCAATCCTTACTTTAAATTGTTTTCGAGATATTTAGATTTTTCAAATATTTCTCAAAAAACATAGTTGACATCGACTTCCGATGATTAAAGATTTCGAGGAACCCTCTGTTAACAATTCTTGGAGTTCCAGAACGCGTAGTATTCTAGAAATGGCAAACTGAAGGACATATACCAAATAACGCGGCTTTACGAGTGCTTTACTACTTTCTACGGCACTCGTACGAGATAGACGAAACACCAATGCTGCCATACGTTCCAAGGGATATTGAGTCCGTTGTGGGGAATGGGAGGTGCCGAATTTATTGGAACTACTCATTTCCCACGCTCAGGCAGATTCGAGTCAATAAACCTGATGTAGTTCTCCTCGACCACCAGCTGAAGACAATGTTTGTCATCGAGTTCTGGGCTCCTGTCGAGACCAACATTGGCTTGAAAGAGTAGGAGAAACGGACGAAATATCGAGACCTTCTCTTCGAACTCCGCAGACTCCACCCAGAACATACTGTGAAGCATGTGGTACTGATAATAGAAACCCTCGGTGAAGCAATAGATACACTGCTTTCGGAACTGAAGATCATACCGGCATGCCGAAATTCGGCAGATCTTCTAGCCGGAATAATGCAGAAGGCGGTCATTGTGCTCTCATTACGTCTACTCGGGGAACACAAATCTCGAACTCAAAAGTTACTCACCTCACGGACGTGGGGAGTAGGTACTGATAATCGGCAGCAGCCGATCCTTAGAATCGTAGCCAGGGAACCGGTCGACTGGGTTTCAACAAAAAAAAAAAAAAATTATAATACTAATAATAATACCATTTATTGCCCAACGGATACCTCGAATTACAGGAGAAAAATTAGAAAATGTGGGAGTTTGCAAAACTCAGATACACACACTGATACACAAAAAAAATATAATAATATACAATACCTACACCCAGACACCGCAATTATGCGTACTAATGTACACAAATCAATAATATAATACGGATACATATTATGCTAATATGGTAGCAAAAGGATAAATTGTAGGAATTAAATTATTAAATTATATGGCAAAAGAGAAAATAAAATAAAATAAAGTAAAACAGTATGCTACACAATAAAATTGGGCGCAAAAAATAATATATTTACATAGTCTAAAACCTCACTTAAACTGCTAAAAAGTTGTTAGCAATTCCATTGAAATTATGAAGGATCACAAAAAAGGGAGACTTGATTAAGATGTTGTGATCTATACGGTCGGACGCCTTAGAAAAGTCAGTGTCCACCACATCAACCTGTCTATGTTAATCGATTGCATCATTAGATACATATTGTGTGAAATACACTAGATTCGTATCAGTGGTTCATTTTAAAATAAAAATATAGTTTTATTGTAAGACGTGAAATTTTGTTAACATTGTCTATAGGACTGTTACCAACTTTTATATGTTTTATGAAAAATTTAACCTCGCTCTTTTATAAGCACTTTTATTATTTTATCTATTGAAAATGTATTGAAAATGTATTGAAAAATGTTATAAATTTACAGTTTCCCGATGAAGAAGTAATGTTAGAGTAGCTTCGAAAGCTTGAAAATTTAATTGAAAAAAAAAAAGAGTGCTTAACCAGTCAGGCTAATATTCTTAATATATACATATCTGTAACTTAATATAATACTTATCTCACTTGTGGTGAGTTTTCATGATTCATAGTTCCTTTTGAAATAACTAAATTTCATCAGTGGTCTAACAAAATTTTGTAATACCTATTAAATGTAATATTTTAAAATATATCTAAATTACATAATTATTATAATAAAATTTAAAAGAAATTAAACACTTAACTAGCTTTGGTATTACTCTAGATATTTTTGTGAAATTTGGTACACGCCTTATTTTCTGATGTACAAACAATTTTATTATTTTTACCAGTGGCATCTGTACGGGTTTTGAATTTAAAATTTTTGAAGCAAAATATGTTACGCCACTGCTTTTTCTTAAAGTAAAAATTATTTTTGAAATCCCCATTTCTTTCTGAGCAAATGTGGTCTCTTCATTTTTTTTCGTTTGACGTACGGTTTTGACATAAAAAAATAAAATTCATTCATTTGGATCTCCGTACAGACGACACTGGTAAAAATAATAAAATTGTTTGTACATCAGAAAATGCATCTTCATGCATAAAAGGCGTGTACCAAATTTCACAAAAATATCTAGACGCGATCCGTTGCTAAGCAATACGCTACCTACTGGCGGCATGCACAACTAACGCATGGGACTTTGGTTCAGTTTTGCGTATGTTTCTCTATTGTGAATTTTGAAATATCCGTTGTTATATTAGTTAATTGCTTTGATTAGATATGAATCATTATTGTTGTGAGAGTCATTGTTCCTCTTGGACAAAGAAAAACCCCGAGATCAGTTTCATACTTTTCCAAAAGCGGGAAAATCTGGAGCTATCGTGGAAACTATAAGTTGGGCATTAAAGAGTTACAGGAGACAAGTATGGATAAAGAAGCTAAAGAACGAAAGTAGAGTGTGTGCTCTTTACTTTTTTCTAAGAATGACTATTTCCATAAAGGTATGTATGCCGTATGTCCAATAAAGAATTTGACATATTTTGAGGTTAAGTTTCATTTTCAGATTGAATGATCGAAAAATATTGAAATCTATTTTAATTTTATATCACTACTTACCACTTTCAAAATAGTTTTACAAGCTTTTTACCTGGTTTAAAGTTCTCGACAACAAATCTTTGATGAATACAATTTCAAACGTCAATGTCAGTGGCCCATAGGTTACTGCCGTTTTGGCGCTACCATCTTAAAATGAATCACGTGTACCAAAGATATAATAAAAACATATTTTTTTCTTAAAACTTTAGCACCCTGTAGTTCAAAAATTAAGACTTTTAGGATATATGTTCATATGAAGTTTTTTCTCAAAATGGACCCAAGAATGACCTCCTGAAATATTAGCATGTTATTAAGAAACACCCTGTATATATCAACATAATAGAAACCCTTTTCAGCAAACGTCATTCCCATTAATTAATAAGTTATGCCTCAGCACACCCCGTATTTTGTAACATGGGCCTAAAATAACACAACGAAACATACGTAATGATGTAGCTATTTATCAAAGTCAACTAGCTTAGTGCTGTAATATGACAGCTCTTTCGTTGATGAGTATAAAGCGTAGTCCATAAAAAACTTGGAACACACTTGACTTAATAAATAAGTAGAGATCTTTTACATGATGTTTTCTTCCAGTAACCATGACAACCCCAAGGACTCATATGCTGCTGCCCATGTGAAAGGAGGCTTTGAATCCTTATTATTTCGAGCCTCGGTTGAATAGGAAAGGATAAAATTGCCTTTCCCCGGATCATACTAACCATATTCAGTAACACAAAAAGAGATCGTATTTATACGATACAAGTTTATTAACTACACCATTGTATCTCTTCATTTCCTCTGCTATCTTTGTCAATTTCATGTGTAATTAGCTTTGTAGTAATTTTACCAATTTAACATTTAAAATATATTAATTTTAATATTTCACTAATTTTCAAGTACATACTTATTTGTCTATAATAATTTTACATGAATTTGTAATTTATAAATGCCTACAGAATTATTTATATTCAAACAGGTTAGAGAAATTACAATTAATTCAAATTTACACAACATTAATTCTATAAACAATTTATTTCAGTTTAATCGTGATTTTGAGTTTCACATTTAGCATTTTCAAATGACCATATGTAGGCAGAATAATGGATAATACAATTATTAACTCGTGAAATAGTGGCCATTTAAACGTTTCTGAAAAGGCGAAATGAACTTTGTAATGGGAATTTATGTGAAGTTTCATAAATTCTGTTATGTAAAGTTTCATATACAGGGTGTACCAGAATAGATGAAATAATTTTAATCAGTGATAGAATGCGCCAGTCTCAACAACTTTTGCAAATAACTTTTTTTTTGGAAATTCTCTATTTATCGAGTTAAAATTTTTAATGTAAGTTTTAATGTAAATTTCTATACACGCTTATGGACAAAAAGTAGCACATGAGATGAATACAAATAACAGGGATAAAAATACGAACCCAAAAAAGAATTAGAGTTTTACAGTAGGTATACGATTTAGTAGTGAATAATGTATTTTTAATGCAAGGAAGATATATTAATAGTAGGCGGTACATTATCGCGTAGGCAAAAGGCCAAAACATTTCCTTAAAACCATATTACTCAGTCAATAAATGCAAATAAACGTAAATTGCATAGGCAGTACATAGAAAAGATGTTGCTTTTGATGAGTTCTGGTTAAAAATAACCTATTAATGCACTTATTTCTATTACTGGAAGGGCGGGTAATGCCGCACATGCTAGATTTTTGGTCACTATCTATTCGGGAAAAATAAAAGCACAATAATACCTAAATACTTGATTACCGAAGAGATTCCTGTAAGGATCAAGAAACAAATTATAAACATAAATATGTCATTGTGAATCACAGTTTTAAGCATGACATTATACAAGCATGTTGTGACTTGTTTTATTGCATAAAACAGTGGGTGAAGTTCTCCTTTTACCAGTGTTGCTATTTTATGAAAGAGTCGTGTTTATGGTTAACTACTATCAAAAAGGTAAGTTGAAATATTACAAGTTACATCGTAATCAAAATTTTAAAACAACTCAATAGAATTACCATACTCATGCACGCCATTACCTTGCAGTACACGCCATTGCCCTCCAGTGTACTGCATTGTATCTCACTATTTTTACATTAGGTATATCTACCACGTGTTGTTTCTTCCGCATGTCAAATAAAAAAATACGGACTAGGTACTTAAAAATGTTCATGTACAGAAAGTTCCATGAAGTCTGCTTTGAAAGCTATAGAAACAGGAGGAACCCATGGAGATCCTGCACGACATTTTAATCCATCCAGTAACCATCCCTGCTGGTTACTATCCAGCAAGGATGGGATCAACCAGTTTTTACACTGCAGCAGGAGGACGAAATTTGTCAACATTTGCTGCAGTTACCAAAAATGTTTTTTTGGACTGCCATCCATGATGAGCTTGATAATGCAGGAAATACTGAAGGCGATGAAATACGTGGGTTTCCTGTGGGCGCTGGGTTTAAGTTATGCACAAGCCTGTGCCTGAGTGATAGTCCTGAAGATTACAATTGCGACTACTGTCAAGGTACACGTCAAGGAACGTCGATTATATAATGCAGTATATATCTCTTTTTATATTTAATTTGCCACATTTGTTTTAGTTTTTCTATAGAATATAGAAAAAAAAATTGTTTTTGGTACTTACTCTTTTCATGTATGGCAATACCCGCAAGGGAGGGTAATACCGTAAATATATTATATTGTGTACCTAGGCTGGAAAGTGAATGTTTTCCGGGCTGACAGAAGATATGGACAGGCGAGACAAAGCCGGGCCTGGCCACTTCTGGAAGCTCGGAAAACCACTTTCCTGCCTTGGTGCACATAACATTTTTTATCCTACACAAGAAAAAAATTATAAACCTCAAAACTTTCTTATATAACAATAAATGATTTACAAAAAAAAATGTTCTTTGAAATATTGATATTAAATTACAGGATTATGAATAGTGCAATCAGCAAAGGCAATACTTTATTCACATAAACTCAATAACCGGGTTTGTTCTGACTTCTGAAACTGTTGTTGAAATTAAATCATGATATTCATGATGATATGTCACTTCTGGAGGTTCTCTGACAAGTGAAGCTTCCATACAGTTTATTCCATGCTTCACTTTCACTTTTAAAAGCTTGAAATGTCCCCGAGATACTTGTCTCGTCCATTGTTTAATAATTAATGGTAACAATAATGATGTGTTCACTTAAAATTAGTTTATAATGTGAAATTAAATGACGCTACGATGACAGACAATGGAGGCACCAGCTATTCATAGAAAATTTAAAAAAATTTCGCGCCAAGACGTGAAAATGCCTACTTTCGCGCCGCTAAAGGCTCACAAAAATACGATTTTCTGACAGTGTAGGATAAAATAGTATATTGTGTACCTAGGCGGGAAAGTGAATATTTTCCGGGTTGACAGAAGATATGGACAGGCGAGGCGAATCCGAGCCTGGCCACTTCTGGAAGACCGGAAAATTACTTTCCCGCCATGGTGCACACAACAGTTTTTATCCAATACAAGAAAAAAATCATATACGTCAAACTTTTTTATATAACAATAAATAATTTACAAAAAAAAATTGTTCTTTGAAATATTGATATTAAAATACAGGATTATGAATAGTGTAATTAGCAAAGGCAATACCTTATTCACATAAACTCAATAACCGGGTTTGTTCTGAAACTGTTGTTGAAATTAAATCATGATATTCATGATATGTCACTTCTGGAGGTTCTCTGACAAGTGAAGCTTCCATACAGTTTCTTCCATGCTTTCATCACTTTCAGAAGCTTGAAATGTCCCCGGGATACTTGTCTCGTCCATTGTTTAATAATTAATGGAAACAATAATGATGTGTTCACTTAAAATTACTTTATAATGTGAAATGAAATGACGCTACTTTGACAGATAATGGAGGCGGAAGCTACTAATAGAAAAGTTAAAAAAATTTCGCACCTAGACGTCGTGAAAATGCCTACTTTCGCGCCGCTAAAGGCTCACGAAAATAGGATTTTCTGATAGTGTAGGATAAAAAAGTATTTTTTGAAATATTTTTTATTATTTTCCGTGTATTAGCATTTCACTTTTTTATCACGTATATCGCTAGAGTGAACATTATATTACACTCAAACACTAAATTTTATAATTATATCTTTTCTGGTTTGTCTAAAATTAATTTTAATACCCGCCGCTCCCCTACCCTTTTTTATCTGTATTCATTTTCATTTTTTATTTGACAAATTTATTTTTTTGTTTAGATAACTAATTTCAAAAAAACAACCTTTGAGTGATCCATTCGTCGCAGGGGTTTATTTTCTAATATTTCTATATTTTTAGAAGCTTGGTAAAATACTCAATAAAAGAGAGAATATCTAGTTTATCTCAGACATAGTTATAAACAATATCAATTTTGTTAGTATCTCCTATTTCTTTCTGGGTGTATATTATGTTCTTCGTCAAAAAATATACCAATATAGGTATTCAGACTTTGTTTTTTAAATACATGTGATATAGATACATATTTAACCATTTTTGTCTAAAAAAACAGCAAACTATTACCTAAATGTTAAAAAACTAGTCAAAAGATATTCCATTAAACGACTTATCTAGCATGTAGAAAAGCGCGATATAAAGTGTTATATTGGTTCTTTCTAAAAACTGTACGGAATCCTATTGCAGATTTCAAATGAAAGTTTGCTTACGAAAAATAATAAAGTGGAAGAGAGAAAGAGTCCAATATCGGAAAACTCACCTACCTCAATAAATTTCATCAACCATAAAGGGATTAACATATTAAACCGAGAGGAGTAAATTTATTTTCTAATACATCCATACAACCAACCATTGGTACAACGGTCATAAATGTTAATACTTAAACTTCACATTAATATAGGTAACAAGAAGGTGCACGTGTAAATGATTGTACATCTACATATTTGCGAAAAAATATACATTTAAATTAAAGTCATTCTCAAGTTTTAAGTTAGTAATAATATTACCAATGAGGACAGATTAAGAAATATGAAACAACTCAGTGATATTTTGTTTTTGGCTACCCCTCAAGATTGGTTATATGTTTTTTCTAGTATTGCCATAAAAACTTGCAAAACAGAAATTAAGTCAGGGATATAATTAGAAATCGTGCATTTACAGCTCAGTTCTCTATGTACTCATTTGTTTGTTCGGTTACACCATGCTTCGGGTGATTTTATAAAGGGAGTTAAAAGGGATTTAAAAGGTATCCTAGATTTACTGTTTTATTTACCGTTCACAGTCAACGGATAATGTGCAAACAAACAGTGATTTCAATGTTTTCCAAACTGATCCAACTGGTCCAACATGTTTTGTGAAATTTTGTATTAAAGTTTAAATTGTCTAGCAGTAGTGCGAACAGGTTTTCCACTAAAAATTTATGTTTGAACTGCCAAAAGTTGCTGACAAAGAAGAGGGTCCAGTAGGATTATCCCAAAAAGTAGTCAGAATAGAAATCTGAAAATTTGTATACAGGGGTGTATCCAAAGATATAAGTGAACCGTCACGACAGCTCAGTGAACCATTGCGACTGATCAGTGAAGCGCCGCGACGGATCAGTGAACCGTGATTTACTAACCAATAAAGCGAACTATATGGGATTCTCTGTCACCATTCATACTATTTTTACATTTAGTAATTTCCAAACTCTCAAAAGCATCCAGCTGTCTGGAATTTCTTACATTTCTAATTAGTCTTAAATTGCTACTATCTATTCTATGGTTGCTCTCAAACGCGTGTTGGGCGACACTAGACTTATCTGTTCTACCATATTTGAGATAAGCAATATGTTCCTTAAATCTAGTTTGAATTGACCTTCTAGTTTGTCCAACTAGGACTGAACCGCAGAAATAGTTTAGGTATAAATAGGACACAATGTTAGTATAGGTTTAGTTTTATTCATCTCCAGATGCAGCCAACTTGGCTGGCGTAACGCTCGTCGAGTGCAGTATAGTGTTTTAGTGTTACGTGGAAAAGTACAACGCTGTTATCTTGACATCAAAGGTTCCAACTCCTTTCAATATTATTCTGTTAACAGAATATTGGTATTGGTATTCTGTTAACAGAATCCAACAAATGGATAATATATGTTGAATAAAAAGTATATACCTAGTAGGTAGTAATATACATCAATATTGCAGCTCGATTTATCAATAGTGGCAAGAATACCATTTTATCAAAACCATTTTATGTGCCCTTGCGTGTACGTGTCGATATGCTGTAATTATTTTTTTGCAGTAGCAAGATCATTTTTGTCAACGGTTATTAAGGCTTTCTTAGCAAAGTAGTTTAATAAACAGAATTTTCTCAGTGTGATGTGTTACGAAAGATGTAACATTTTTTTCGAGTAACCTTAAGATCTTTCCAAAAGTACATAAAACATAATTTCAAATATTTTCTCAGAGCGTTGCAACAGAAAAGTCAACCGTGAATAATTATCAATTTTGTACATGAATAAATTAGCAGAAAACGAAAATATTTCGTTTATGTATTTACAGATTTTTGTACGCTCTAAATATATGGCAGAATCTATACGTGTGGAAGATATTAACTGTTAGGAGTTCAAAGCAATCACGAGATATGTATCAATATCAATATCCCTCTCATTAATTAATTTGTTTGAAGTGTTTAGTTCACGCGTAATAATCTATTATGAGCAATTAAATTACCTATAGATGTGAATTAATAGGATTATATTGAGAAAGGGAACGTCTATTAAAGTCGTTTGATTATTGCATGAGAAGCTATTCTCGAGTTTTAGCAGTCGGAGGTAATAGGACTTTTATCGACTGAAGTCGCGGGGAGTATCGAAATGGAAATTTTAATATTTATTATGGCTTCAGAAATCGGCATTGTAGACGCGCCGTGACTTTATTCAGTTAATATATTTCATATTTATTGACTACTTTCTAAGGATGAGATTACTGACTAATATTTATACTTGAAGTTATAAGATTTTTTATTGGGAGAGATGCTTTAGTTTGTTGAAATAAAAAAAGTGATTGGAATGAATCTGAATTAGAAATAAAAAGAAACATTCATGAGTTAGAAATTTAGGGGCTATCTAATTAAGCAGATTTTTTTAAAAATACTGATCTGCCAAAATCACAGAAAAATAAACTGCTTTTTTTACAACTTAATCAAACGTGACTTTCTCTTCTCCAGAAGGATGTTACCAGTAGAATATTAGAAATAACATAGTGACCAATGCGACCAATTTTGCATAAAAATGTCAATCTATAAATTTTTTATCATATACAAGGTGTTCCACGTAGACCTTCCATTAGACGTTTCTAGAACACTATGCCTACTGGAATTCTGAAAATTTATATCCGGGGATTTCTCACAATTTTCTATCGATTAAAAATATTCCCGGTGACGTCACACTTCCGGTTCTAACGGAAGTAAACATCAACTCGCTTATTCCAAACGGAATGTACTATTTTTTATTCAATTTTTTGATTCTATGTCAAATTTAAAGGTAAGTTTCATAAGAATACCCTATTCCTAAACTCAATCGTTTCTGAGATATTTTGACTTTTTCAAATATTTTGGAAAAAACATACTTAATCAGTTCTATCTCTTCTAGTTTTTAATGTAGAGGTCTAAAATTTTAGACGAGAAATATACTAAAAGATATCCAAACATCCGTAGTATTTGATAGTAGATGCAAGTTACACAGGGCGTCGAAAAAACACCGACCAATTGTGTCAAATTGAAAGTTTAATAACTCGCTTATTTTAAATACAACACCCTATATTTTATAATGCTAATGGATTTAGCTTTTAATTCTCTTTCTATTGGTATTAGCATTCCCTATACCTAAATTCTACCGATTTGAAGATATTTGGACATTATTGCTGCAACGATAAGAATCCGACAGTTAGCTGCAGGTTGGCTGGGGAAAAACATTAAATGTGAAGACATTTTTATAAAACGTCATTGGCACTGTTTAGATAGTCATGTGGAATTTTTAAAAAAGCACAAATTAGAATTTTGTGTAAAAAACATACGTTTTTTAATTAGGTTTAAATAAGTTTCCATGTTTTATTTCATTTTTAATTAGGTATTTGTTCTGAATTAACATTACTTTAATATTTCTCATTAAAACATTTGATACAACTAATACATTATGCATTTATTATAAATATCTACAATATTCAGCATTCACATAATGGTAACACTAACATTAAGAATAAAAAAATAACATTCTTTAATAGTCTTTAATAGCATTTTTTTTAATATTCAATTCTTTAATAGACTTCTGACCACGTCCATAGTTGGTTTGTGTTTATCTGGACTCTGCAAACACACGACATGTTCTACTAACAATTCGATTACACTCCCCATAAACAACAATTAAATTTAAAATGTCCTCGTTTGTGTAACCGGAGTATGCCATTATTATTAAAAATATTACAACTAAATCGGCAAACTCAATTTACAGTTTTACAGCAATGACTGCAACCTGCAACTTTGCTAAATAAGTAAGTACGCTAAGTGACATTTAAATTTTTTGTTTCACAGCCAACCTGCAGCTGACTGTCGAATTATTTTCTTTGCAGCAATAATGGCCAAATATCTTCAAATCGGTGGAATTTAGGTATAGGGAATGCTAATACCAATCGAAAGAGAATTAAAAGCTACATCCATTAGCATTATAAGACATAGGGTGTTGTATTTAAAATAAGCGAGATATTGAACTTTCAATTTGACACAATTGGTCGGTGTGTTAACTTACATCAACTTTCGAATACTACCTACCGATGTTTGGATTACTTTTAGTATTTTTCGTCTAAAATTTTAACCCTCTAGATTAAAAACTAGAAGAGAAAGAACCGAATACTCGTAAGTATGTTTTTTCCAAATTTTTTGAAAAAGTCGAAATATCTCAGAAACGATTGAGTTTAGGGATAGGGTATTCTTATGAAACTTACCTTTAAATTTGACGTAGAATCCAAAAATGAAATTAAAAATAGTTCATTCAATTTGAAAAAAGCGAGTTGATGTCTACTTCCGTTAGAACCGGAAGTGTGACGTCGTTGGCAATATTTTTAATCGATAGAAAGTTATGAGAAACCCCCGTATGTAGATTTTCAGAATTCCACGACCCGTAGTGTTATAGAAACGTCTAAAGGAAGGTCTACGTGGAACACCCTGTACAGAGGTTTTCAATTGATGGATTTTGTCGCGAAATGACAAATGAATATCAAACATATTCATAGGGTTGAAAAGAGAGTTGAAAGACCTTTCATATGAGTGGTCACTTGACTCCTATTCCCTATTTAAAATTTTGACATTTGTACTGAGGAGGGAGGGGGTACATATTGCCACGTAAAATTTGGTAGCAAGATATGTCCTACTCCAAGCAAAAATCAACCTGTCTCGGGATTTCTCTGGAAACAAAATAGTAACAGAGTTATTCAGGGTGGCTCGTTTTCGTTGAAATGCTCTGTATAAACTTCTACTGATGAAGAGTCGAGGATCAAGTGATTTGGGGTCCGTGAACACAATATTTCTTATTTTTGGGGAAAACTTTAGAAGTTTGCCTTGATACAATACTTTTAATATTTATTTTGAATACTTCCGGTTTCCTGCTTTTTATTATTTTATAGATGGTGTAATCCCAAAAGAAACTGCAATGAATCAGTACGTTGCATATTTCGAAATATACTCATGAAAAAATAGCATTAATAAAATTAGAGAAGTAAAACTATATTTACGAGAAATCTTATATATAGAGACACGCGCAGTGTTATATAACATTTCTCGTATAAAGCGAGAGTCAATATCGACTCGACTCAAACCAAGGGATTGAATTAAGTTAGAAAATCTAACTAAGAAATCATGAAAGGTATTTTTATATCTTTCTTATCAGACATAAAATTATGTTGATGCTATGATGGCTTCTATATGATGGCTCTTGATGGCTATATAAAATTTATGTTTATTTGTTTTCGTTGCTTACTTATTTCAGTCAACTTGCGAGGCCCTCGTATGGAACACATTAATGTTGTTATTGTCACTCCATAGTTGGTTTTATCCAAAATTTTAATGGCAATATTTACAGGTATAAAATTCACCAGAGGTTGCAAATTTGTGGCTTAAAAGCCGGTACATATCTATACCTTCTGTTAATGTTATTATTATATAACTAAAGTTATTATTATCTAACACTGACATTGGTAAAACGTTTTATTTATGGCAATTCACATTATCGTCAAATTGCCTTCGCTATCGGACTCCTTATTAATGGAAATATCAGTTCTAAGACCATCTGGGTCCAAAGTAATTTCACCAAGTAGGTAGGTATTAAAAAAGTTATTACATGTAAATCAAAGAATATTAGCTGAAACATAATAAATAATTAACATTATTGTGCTTAAATGGTTCTTATTCTTTGCACAATATTAGTTTCTGCTTCCGCTGTAGCAAAATAGATATATCCCTGCTACATAAGTATTCCTATACTTTTAAGTAAGATACATGTGTTGAATAGATAGAATCCCAAATAAAAATGTGTTCAATTTGGAGACAAGGACAAGTCGATAGTAAGTAAAATGTGTATTAGACAGAGCAAAAAAGATGTACGGATAGGAACCGAGATTTCAATATTTAAGGGTGGGAGACACATGCAAGACAATAATCACTTTTTGTAATTAAATAGTTCTTTGTAATAAAAGCGAGTGGTTTACTTCCAAGTTACCACCTGTGCGCCCACGGCGTAACATTTGGTGGAGGCGCCGGGTACATAGGGAGGTAACTTCAAGTAAAACATTTGCTTTTATTACAAACAACTATTTAATTACAAAAAGGTGGTTATTGGCTTCCAAGCATAATTAATTAAATTATATTTAAAGTTACTGGTGCCATAAACAATGTAGTAAAAGTAAAAGAAATAATAATACAGTCACTAAGTCCTACTTACAATATTCCAGACTTTGGAGGAACTTGGGGAGATGGTCACTGTCAGGTTGTTCGGCAATTTTCCCTGACTATTCAGTTTTACCAGTTCATTGGCATGAGACTTTTAACTTTGGTCAACAATTATTGCAACCCAGCAAATCAGCAATTTGGGAATCGAATTTATTTTTTATATTTGATATACATGGTGAAATATGATTATGAATAAAAAAACAAATTTTGAAATATTGAAATATTGATATGCGTTTTGTATTACCTTTTTTTTACTATCGCGACAATATATTATATGTATTATTAGATTAGGGTATGTTACATATTTTTAGCATTTATAAGTGTAAAAATATATAGGGTGTTTCATTTAAAATAAGGAAGTTGACATAGACTTCCGGTATAACCGGATGTACGAAACAACCGAAAATATTTAAAAAAATAGATTTCCTGCCAAAATGGCAGCTGTCAAAATTTCAAATTTATAGCCCAATTAGTTTTGGAGATACGTCTAACAAGCGGTCATAGTGAATGACCCTGTAGTGTTTTTTGGGGCAAAATTTAAAAGATTGCCTTGATACTACACGTGGAGTGTTTATTTTGCATACTTCTGGTTTCCTCTTTTTATTATTTTAAAAATGGTGTAATCTCAAAAGAAATTATGTCGAATCCTACAGCTGGCCACAAATTTCCAAGTATTTATTGTCTTACTTTAAAATTTAGTAAAAATGAGTTCACGTCGGTATGCCATAATAGAAGATAATGTGACGTATTCTTGCAAATTAGTGTCAATTGAAAGAGTTCCATATTAATTAGCGACGTCAAGAATTGTGCCATGATAATTTTATTTAGCTTAAGCAGGAACTTAGACAAATGGAGGGTCGGTTACCCTTAAAGATAAATCGGCATCAAAGTTGGTCGATTGGATTAGTGGCAGCTACATGAAAGTCTGTTTCTAACTTGTAGATTAATGAATAGGCCAAGAATTTTTCAAAGTCGGAAGTTCACTGGACCAAAAGTCTCTTTTCTGATTTATTACGGTTCACTGTTTATGAGAACATGCAGTCCTTAACCTAGATTTTCAGTTTACAATTTATTACTGGATAATAATTACAAACAACTGATGTTTGTATGGCCTAAATCTTCAAGTCGATGTTTCTTCAGATTGTTAAAAAGTAAGTAAATAATTAAAAGAAAATCTTAAACATCAAGCGTTTAAATTTAAGCTTTAATTCCGTTCTCTTAATAAATAATATATACAGGGTGTCTATTTAACAACGAACAATGCTCTGTAAGTATGGACCTAAAAAAGATATAAAAAATTTCTTAGAACCGTTAGGGTATGTTGGGGGGGGGGGGGAATCAGTATGACTACCAAAATGATTTTCACTGAGCAACCCCTGGGGCTATAGCCACCTCAACTCAATTTTTTTAAATGGTAACACCCCCTTTATGATACCTCATTGGAAAGCTCTTGGAAATTCCTATTTAACAGTACTAAACAAAATACTTCTTAATAGTTTCATTTTTGAGAAATACGCAAAATAAATTTTATAATTATTTATTCCAATTTCTCGTTATAAATAACAAATTAAACCATTTTGGTGCAAATAGGGTTGTAAAAACATTCGTAAAAAAACTGGAGAACACAAAATAATTCTAACAAAAGCATAATAAAGAAAAAAAGCATAAATTAACAAATTGTTCAACAATATTCAGAACACTTTAATTTTTAGGTTTTTAAATTATAAGGTTTGTACATTAATGGGAGTCATTTTGAACATTTACGTAAAGAGCTATAAATTATACTTGTTCTGATTATTGATGAACAATTTGCTTATTTATGTTTCTTTTGTTTATTATACTTTTGATAGAATAATTTTGCGCTCTCGACTTTTTTTACGAATGTTTTTCCAACCGTATTTGCACCAAAATGGTTTAATTTGATATTTATAACGAGAAATTAGAATAAATAATTATAAAATTTATTTTGCTGATTTCTCAAAAATGAAACTATTAAGAAGTATTTTTTTTAGTACTGTTAAATAGCAATTTCCAAGAGCTTTCCAATGAGGTATCACAAAGGGGGTGTTGCCATTTAAAAAAATTGAGTTGGGTGGCTAGAGCCCCAGGGGTTGCTTAGCGAAGGTCATTTTTGTGGTCATGCTTGTAGCCCCCCACATACCCTACAAACCATTTTGAGAAAATTTTTAATATCTTTTTTAGGTTCATACTTACAAAGCATCGCTCGTTTTCAAGTAGACACCCTGTAGAATGACAAATTTGATCGTATGCGTATTATTAAGTCTACACTGCATATTTAATTTTCAGACCTATTCACAGAAACTTTTTTAATTTTGTAAGTAGAAATGTTTTCTTATATTTTGTAAGCCAGACGCTTTGCGAATAAAAATGTGTTTATTGTGTTGTTCCAGTAATATCCTGGAGACGAAAGTTTAATGAAAGCGAATGACTCAAATATTCATATTCATATTCAAGTCTATTAGTTTGTCCAGCGGTTTGCAAAATAAAATTAAATATCTCAAACTGTTACTATTAGCATGTTTATAAATAACAAATAATAACAATTAATGTTATCAAAAACAAGTTTTTTCCACGGTCGGGAGTAGAAATCAGTGACATCAAAATTGAAACAGAAGTAGTCGATTATTCCCAAGGGAGTATAATGCTCCTAAGGGAGTTTACATTATGGAGAACGTTTTTCATGCAAAAAAAGAGGTAACATTGAAATTATTTATTGACATTTAAATTAAATGTAACATTTGTACAATTTTCAAAATTAATATTAGAAGGAATATTACTTTCGCTTACATTTAAAGTTTTTGTGATTGCGCTAGTGGTGGTACCTACTAAAACGTGATTAGCAATTTTGGTCTTATTTTCAATGGAGTTCTCGACATAACCCTCAGCGACTGTCGTTGATTTCCAACCAGCATGACGCTTTATTGTCGTGATATCCACACCAGCATCTGCCAGTAATGTAGCTGAAGATCTTCGTAAGCAGTGACCATTATAACATTCAGCATCAGGTAATTTTAAATACGAATTTTTCCGATGGTATTCTTGCCAACTGGCTGCGAACTACATTTTCCTGCTTTGTAGTACAAAAAAAGGCGCTTATGCTTGACGTGGGGAGAACGAAGGGACAGGTATTTTCGATACAATTCAAGCATATTTCCCACATCGGTAACCACAAAGGTTCGTGGAATCTTTGTCTTAGTGTTTGGAATTTTTACAATCAAGGATGAGCCTACATCCTCAATATCATCTACAGTTAAATTGACTAGTTCATCAGTTCGACAACCTCCGGCAATCCCCAGAATTAATACAACCTATAAAAAATCAAAATACTAAATAATTGAAATACCTAACAACAAAAGTAATCTTACCTTAATCATTAAGAATTCTTTGTCATCTGCAGTTGATAGAAAACGGTGGATTTCACCCTTTGTCAATATTTTCGATTTTTTCGCTTGATATCCGTCACCGGTTCTTTTCAAAAATGCGATCAGTTTGGGGAATTTGCTTATATCTATGTTGTCGTAAATTATCAAGCATGACTTAACCATAGAATATTGCGCCCATAATGTGGAAGACTTGTAATTCTTTGCATTTTCACTGAAGTATGCCAACAAAACATTCTCGCTGTATACTTGAATATTTTTCTCGGCGCACCACGTTTTGAACCGATTGTAAGCTATATCGTATAAAGATCTTGACTTCGTAGGTAACAAATTGCTTATTGCAATATTTGCAGCCTCCACAATCTCTTCCGACTCACAATTATTCATTGTGCACTAAACAAACTGTAAACTAAACCAAACTAACATTAGTTGTATCATGACTAACATCTTAATTTGACAATTCTTTTTGTTTGTTTATTTTGTATTTATGACAATAACTCAACGACTACTAAATAAATGCTCAAATCCGAATACAATAATTCTGGTGCTACTTACTTCATAATAAGAAAATATGTGTTTTTAAGTTAATGAGACCGTGGAAAAAATAGTATATACCATTCGGGAGAAATGCTATTTTGTCCTCGGTGCATTGTAGCCCTCTGGCTTCAAATTGCACCTCTGCCAAAATTACGCATTTCTGTCCCTTATAGTATAATATACTATTATGTCTATTCAGTTCAATAATATTAATACTCTATCTTAATGCCAAAATTTTAGAAAAAACTTTGAAGCAGACTTGAAAATATAAACTGTAATAAGGATGTGAGTGTTTATTAAATATAGTGAAAAAATATCGTCATATTTATGACCGCCGGTCATAATATAGATAGGTACATAATAATCGCATTGGTATTGGTAGTGCAGCATATCTCGGTCACACTGCCTATTATGGTCTGGGTTCGATTCCCAACTCCATCAACACTAGCAATTTCGGTGGGTGTGGGTTGTCTGTATTTTAAATGTGTAACTAACTCCCTTCCACCCGTGGGCTTTGGCATTGGTGGTTGTCTCTATAATTTATGTGGTATTTTTTATTTAATTTTTAATTTTATTTTACAGAATTTATCAATAGGGAAGTTACTGAAGATCTGTAAATAGCTTTTTCTTAGCATTTCGGTAATGATTTAACAATATTTTTCATTTCAACACATTATTAAAATTATTATGTAACTATTGTTTTATTTAAAAATTTTTTTGTTACAAATGTAATATGTCGTCATTTTGCCTTAAAAATTGTAAATTCAATACTATGATATATCTACTAATAATCTTTCAATGAAGGTAATAATTATAAGAAGCGTCAAGAGCGTCCTCTCAAGCCGCAGGGAAGACCATTACTGCAAGAAGACAATGCAAAGCCCCATACGGCCCACCAAACAAAGAAATATTTTAAGGGACTTGAGTTGGGAATTACTTTTACACCCTCCTTACTTGCCTGAACTAGTTCCTAGTGATTACTATGTGTTTATGTCTATATAGTGTGCAAGCCTTAAGAAGATGATCAGGTTGATATAAATGTATTGAATTTAATGGACATTATATTAAAAAACTACAATGTAATATAGACGAAAACTAGTAAATTAACAAAAATTCCTATTATTTTGAAAACATCCCTCATATTTCAGCGTTGCTTTCTATAATTAATTACTGGTAACTCTTGTTATATTTAGGCATTTTTAAGACTCTATACGTCTCCTGTTGTAATATCTTTTAAGCATTTTAATAAACTATTGCAATAAATATAATATAGCGAAAATAAATAAATAGTTCATTGATATCTCACATCAGAAACGCTATAATATTATAAGTATTATTCTCCTTCAACGGTTCCTATTAAAAAACTCATCTTTTATATAACTTAAAAGTTCACTAAGTGCATTCACATAAGACACCAATAAAACTTTTATCTCGCTACGGTTTCTGCTTTATCCTCGGATTTGCTTTGGCGTTTTATTTCTTTGGATATCCGAGCCATTGTCTGGTGTGCACTTAAATAAAGGCTGACATTATGCACAATCTGAAACTGAAGCGTACTTCCGATAAAGCATATTGATATTTCAAGGGGAAAACAGGATTGGGAATGATCTATGTTCATTTCTGCGTAAATAAAATTGTCGCTCACACGTAAGAGACTTTCACAAAATATGATTCACTAACTTTATATAAATCCGTTTTTCGAAAAATTATTCTGATGAGTTATATTTGTAAGTTCTACACATATAATAGGTGTATCCACTTTTTCGGCCAAGTAAAAACGTCCCTACATGTAAACAGAGAAAGTACAAAACTTCTACGTATACAGAAAAAGTCACTAAATATCAGAAAAATTGTTTTACTGTATGAAATTTGTTTAGCAAGGTATTCTGGGTAGGGATTCGCGGCTTGACTTGATATTCAAATTGACTTGAAATCGAGTCAAGTCAAATAATGCTTTTATCGAATGGCAAGTCAAGTCAAGTAGTTATATTTCAAGTACTTGTTGATATCAAGTAGCTGTTCAAGGCTACTTGATTTATTGTATACTTAATTGAAATCAAGACATTACAGTGCAATAAACCTTGCCATTAATACCTTTATTTACAAAACTCTAATGTATTATCAAAAAAAAAAAAAAATATAAAATCAAAACAATACTATATAAACTGTTTATAGTGCACAACAACGAAATATACATATTGTCCAGTTTCCGTAAAAAGTAAAAGCGATTCTCCAATAGCGTTGTCTTCTTCCTAATTGCCATCGTTTGCCATACAAGATCTGATTTTCTGAATCGGATGTTATATCTTCCAACACGTATTCTCACCCGTTACTCTGAAACGGTCCTGTTTCCATTTCCTGTTTCCGTCCAAATTTTAACAATCACACATAATTGCCGCTGATAGCACACGCACAGATAATCGATACACTGTAACAAACTGTACTAACTCGCAACTCACTTCTACCCATACACATTTGTTCCAGTCAGATCGGGCAAAGGGGAAACCAATACCTAACCACGATACACTAGGTAATATACGATTCCCTGTTATCGTGTTCCTAGTTTTTGTTTCTATGCACATACATGCATGAGCTTGCGGGACTGTTTGCACGTTTTCGTACATTATCGGTCGATTATTATTGTTATCAAGTTGAACAACATGCTCTCTGATCGAAAATTCCAAGTGATCATGAATAGCAAAGCCAGCAGACAGAGAATTCTAAATAATGGCCTTCCTCAGGGCTCCGTAATTGCTCCTGCCCTATTTAATCTGTACATTGCTGATCTTCCCGCAACAACTGCTCATAAATTTGCGTACGCCGATGATCTGGCTATAGCTGTGAAACTTAAATCTCGTGATATAGCAGAGAGAATATTGGAAAGAGATCTCGAAGCTCTGGATATCTATTATAGAAAATGGAGACTAGTTCCAAGTCCCAGCAAAACAGAGTGTTCTTTCTTCCACTTAAATAATAAACAGGCCAACCATGAGCCTGAAATATTCTGGAAAGGAGAACGCCTTAGGTATAACCCGAATCCAAAATACCTGGGTATTACATTGGATAGAACGCTCTTTTTTAAAAAACACCTAGAGAACACGGCTGCGAAAATTCAAACGAGGAATAATATTCTGGAAAAGTTATGCGGAACTTCATGGGGGGCAACTGCTCGGCAATGGGTCTCGTCTTTAGCGCGGCTGAATATGGGGCTCCGGTTTGGATGAGCAGCCACCATGTTCCTAAAGTGGATGTGCAAATCAACAGGAGCATGCGAATCATAACGGGATGCATAAAATCTACTCCAACTTATTGGCTCCCAACTCTCAGTCACATTATGCCGCCACATATCCGCCGAAGAGAGGCTCTTCTACGAGAATACAAGAAAATAATGGATAACCCAGAGCTGCCTATCCATGGCTATATACCTACCCACTGCTTGCCTAACCAGATTAAAATCCAGACACCCGCCAATCAAGACCGCTCAGGCACTGCATGTAAGTGATTTCAGGGGTCTCCAGGAATGGGAAGCAGGCTGGAGGGAGGATGCCCCCCCAGATGCACTCGATTATATAAACATCCAAAAAAAGCCTGCGGGATTCGACTTACCTCGCAATGTATGGAGGACGGCAAACAGAATTAGAACGGGACACGGTGTCTGCGCAGATACGCTGTATAGGTGGAATAAACAACCCTCGCGCAACTGTGAATGTGGAGCAACCTATCAAACAATAAAACATATATATCAAGACTGCACACTTACGGCTTACCAGGGACCAATTACGGATATATATTCTCTCCCTCCGACAGCGATTGAATGGATAATGAACATACCTGTTAGTTTGTGATGGATGTTTGTGGACTTGTTATTTACAATTGCTTTGCTTTTATCTTTTCCTCTATGTATTCTTACACTTATTTTGTGTGTTGTTAATGTTTTTAGTTTTAATTTTACATACCATGTGTATTATTATCATACCATGTATACTATTGCCATACGCTAAATAAAAAATAAGTACTTTAAAATTTTAAAAATATAAATTCTAATTCTTCTATATACTCTTTTATCTGAATGAATTGTCTTGTCTACTCTCATTTTGACTCGGTTCAACTCATTTGATTATGAAATAATAAAAATTACTTGGGCTACGGGTATATAAATAGGGTAAATAATAAATAAAATAAAGGGTTATTCTGTGAATATTAGTATTAATGCTAAACCATATGTGTATACATATCCTGAATACGCTGTTAATGAAACGTTGGCCGCCAAATAATAATATTCTGCAACAACATCGTTCTAGAATACATTATTGTGAATATTTCCAGAAGCAAACATCACCCATATAATAATTTAAGATGAGACGCCTACTCTATAACGACAGCTTACGCGTAGGAGTGTGTACTCTTCTTTATAGAAAATCATTCTTAATAAAACCACTAAACCTCATTGTATTATATCATTCCCTCAAGGTGACCACTCTGCTTTAAATTGCCTGAAGCGTTTTGGCATTTAAAGGATTTACACGCCAGTAAAGGTATTTCCTTCTTGAAAAGATATTAAAACTGAAACTTACTGGAAAGCAAGAGGGGAGTAATTTAATGTGAAACAAATTCTGCTTTGATGAAACCTGCTGTAATGGAGTCAGAGCAGGTCTTAGGGGGGTGGGAGAATTTAATTGTGATTTGCAGATTTAAAGATGATAATATACAATATACAATCCAATAAAATTTATCATAGTTCAAGAGTATACCAATTTCGTTTAAAGTCAATCAACTTTTTTAACACTACTGATACCTATGAGGATATAATTTCATAGTGTTTTAAACTAACCAACAGGAACATAGCATCATCGATATAGCAGAAATAAAAAGTTCTCATATTTCTTTCAGCTAAATTGCACGATTTTCTCGGGAATAAAGGTATAACTGTTTTCCGGAAAATTCCATATTATATAATAATAATGTAATTAAAATTAGATATATAAAGTAACTAACTGTGTTACTGGACTAGTTGTACTATTAAACATCAAAGTTAAGTATTAGCAGAGACATATAGGTATAGGTATTAGGTATTGTTAGGTATTGTCTCTAATATTAGGTATTGTTTAAGTACAATATCTAGAAAAGGACTGAAATATGAGTATGTTCGTACCTACTAGAAGATTATATTTATTCTAAATGATACATAGTCGTTCGTTCTGGTGGTTTTTACCGTTGGTTTAATGAAAATACTGTTACATAATGTATATGGGCAGTACTTTATTTTATTGCTATTTATTTGATTTCAGTTGTATGCCATATGTCTACGATATACCTAATTATGTAAGGTTAACTATTCATGTCATTTATTAGGGTGCTAATATTATCAGAAGTGTCATTATTGCTTTTTTTATATAAATGCGTAGATGTTCCCAATTATATTTTATTATTACTTTTTATCATTAATAATTTTTGTAAAATTTTCTAAATCATTCTTCACGCCCACATTTATTTCATATTGAGAAGTTACTTTTTCACATCAGCAAGGGTTTATAGCTAGATACTACAGTCACAAGCCTTACGAAAAAACCCAGTATATATATATCTACATGCCTAGGTATATATCCGAATTATTGGATAGGAGAAATCAGGTAGACGTGAGCTACATTGATTTCTTTAAAGCATTCTACAGGCTCGATTACGATCTGGCTATTACAAAATTGTACTTACTGGGCACGTCTTCCGATCTTCTAACTTCGTTTCTGTCTTAGTTTATTAACAGATTTCAGTATTTCCAATATCGGAGTGTTCAGTGTGTCCCACAAGGATCAACTCTGGGACCGCTGCTCTCTGTAATTTGTATTAATGACATGACAGAGCTTTTTGATGTAAAATACTTAGTATATGCTGATGATCTAAAGTTATATTTTCAAGTGAATTAAGCTTCTGATTGTTTAAAGTAACTGTAGAAGTAACATATTAACAAACTAACCTAGATATACTAAATCAGTCGTGCAACCGAAACAATTTACCTCTTAATGTAAATAAATGCAACGTCGTCTAGTCGTCGTAAAATCATCCTGTATTATGATTATAAACTAGACGCGTTTACTTTAAATATGGTTATGCAATCTAAAGATTGGGAGTTAATGTTTTTAAGTAGGAACACATTTATCTAATAACTGAATCTAGCTTCAAGGACTCCAAGGACTTTTCGTAATGTAAAAACTCTCTTATATACGTTTTTTGTGCTCCCTAAACTTGAAACTCTGTTTGGAGCGTAATTTACAATGTACATATTCAGTTAAAAACGCTTCATCGAAGTACTTGAAGACTGTACTTTATCAATTTTGGTGTCTAACCTTCTCGTGACTTCCCACAGAAAATATTGCTATCAAGTTTTGATATCAGTAGCTTATTCTGCAGGCGTGTCATGTATTTTATTCTGTTTTTATAAGTGTATTAATAATGCATTAAGTTGTGATTCACTGGTATCGAGGATTGTATATTGCATCCCTAGGCTTAATTCTAGACATAATTTTGTACTGGAATTACCAACACCTCGTACTAATTTACTCACTGCGTGACTACGTAAACGTCAAGTATAACGTTAATTAATTTTACATTATACACTTACTAACTTAGTATGTTTTGTTAGTTTTATCAGAAGGTTATTTTGTCTCTGTGTATTGACTGCTTTGTTATTTATTTTATTCCTATTATGCTATTTTCTAACCTTATCCTATTATTGGAATTTTTATTCAGTTCGATATTGTACCTAAATAAATAAATATTTTATACACAACCACTACATTGGGAAGGTTTAATACGTCTGTTCTCCGTAGATTAGAGGCCTTCTAATGCACTAGTGGATTAAAATTCATAATACCTCTATTTGCAAATAGTTTCGGTCTTGTTGACAAATCAACAAACGCATATCATAGAAACTACTCCAAGACTTTCTAGTTTTCAGCTCAAAATATTCTTGGTCAAAATAAACGTCTCAAATCTGACGTTTTTCAAAACCAGAATTTTTCACATGCTCCCACACGGCTTTGACTCTCCTAATTGACCTGTTTTGGCCGTGGTCGTGGATAAAACATTGATTTACATTCGGAAATTAACAGCCTTTAATTCTCTCGAAAAATGTAACTCGGCTGCGCTTCGAGTGCCCATCTTTCTCGTGGATGAAAGGCTTGTTAGTCCTCTTATATAATTAATAACTATTATATACCTATCTCAAAAACTTATGTTTTTAACTCGTATTTCAACTAGAAATACGAGTTAAACCTTATAGTTAATTTACATGATGACTACTTATCAATTTTATTTAATAATTACATTCTGCAAATATGGAGAAGATTATTTGCTACTCATTTATGAAGTTAGTATAATTTAACTGAACTGAAACATTAAAAATTTTATTTAGCAAATAGCTCTCGATCCGGCACTGGCTGTTGAGGTAAATCTTGCTTTACGGTAGATTTCATCTTAAAACTCTCAGATTTCCCGCACTAGTAATTAATACCCAAACCTCAATGTTACTTTTGATGTTGCTTTATATTTTCATCGAGACGGAAAATATACTTACCCTTGATGATTTTTTCTAATAATATTTATCATTGTGAGATAAAATTAATTTTACTGTACAGCTATTTAAAATTTAAGGCAAATAATTAATATTTGACAGATGTCCTGTCCTGGCATTAAATATTTAATTAAAAGGGAAACAGTACATAGTCACAAGTGTGAAGCATTTATATGTTTTACGACAATTAAATTGGGTTTAAAAAAACAGGAATTTGTGTAAATAGCAGTTTATGTAAATAGTTAAGCTTTCTAAACTATTATTATTTAATGAACTACACTTTGAATCTTCGCTCGAATTTGAGGCAGACAGTAGTTAATTGCAATTAGAATAGTTTCTAACTTGGTTGAATTATTAAGAGTACCTATCTGACTGAAAGTCATTCTTAAAGTAAGAAAGCTCTATACTTACTACTGTTTACTATGCATGTTGAATAATCACGAACCATTATGCACGCACGTTCAACGGTTTTCAATTATAGGGAAATATTTTGGAAGAGCGAAATTTGATTATTTTTTAATATTCATTTTTAACCAAATAATCAATAAAAAAATTTATTAAACGTATTAGGTACTTCTTCTAATTTCTGTGTTATAGCTGCTACCGAATTACGCGCATCTCTCTCACTTTATTTTGGAAAATATCTTTTATTAATTTATTATTTTTGTTTTTTTAATACTATGACTTCCTTTATAAATGTAGCTTTTTTCTTACTTGTTTTACTCTCATTTCTTAATTTTGTTCTTTTTCTTCTTTTATTATCAACTTTTGTGTATTAAGATCAAAGTTTATAATTATTAATATAAGAATGAATATCACACTAGTCTACTTGTATTGGTGGGATGTTACTTGGTGAGATACATCCTTCGTAACTCATTAGTATTATTTAAGTTACAGTTTTGATTAACTATGTTGTAATGAAATTTTTTATCCAGATAAACTTTCCTACTTACTAAGTTTTTTAGGTTCTGCTGTGTTTAAATAAAACTAGTTGAAAATTAAAATAAACTGAAGAAGTGATTGAGTTCATTTTTAGGCCTTCCTACATTTTCTTTTGTTACCTACGCCATACTAAACAGGAGAAAAATCTCAGTTTGGTGAAAATTATACAAATTATTGGTTGTTATAAACCTTTGGATACAAATTCCATCCTGTTCTTGATTATTTAATAATTACTCTAGCTACTCAGAAAATTTAGACAGAAACAAAATTTCTGATATATTTATCACGCCCTTTATAAAAAGTAAACACCCGGATAAGTAACTCTATAATCCTGTGACACAAAATGAATCTCTAAATCCATTCTTTCGTGTAAATTTCAGTGAAAGATAAATCGTCTTATACCTTTTTTGTTTCAGGAAATTAGCTGATATCTCACGGTCCACAAGGGGAGTTGTAATCCTCATGAGCGACCGATCAAGCGCCATTAGGATTCTGAATGACGCTAAACGTCTAAACATGATGGACGGTCACTTCGTTTGGATCTGGATCGACACCGCAGCTACCATAAATGTGAAAAATGTAACAGAGGACGAGAAGGACCTCAAAGATAAATCGGAGGACCGCGTCAAACGCAGTAGCTTAGAGAAAAGTGATATAAGTGATATGCACATAAGTTATTTGTTAAAAAACGACCAGTTTCTTTTATTTAATCGTAACAATGGCGTTGAAAGTTCTAAATTAAAAGACCGTCGGGCTCACCACCGCCCTCGAGAGGGCGGGATCGGTGACAGCAAGGGCGAGTTGCCCTCGGGGCTTCTTAGCCTCAAACCGCTGTCCATCAAAGTGGACAGACATTTGGTTAAGGGCGCCGTAAGGTTGTTAGTTGCGGCTCTGAAACTTGTGATAGACAGCTCACCGGAATGGATGTTGAATAACTTCATGAACGGACAACTGACCAATAATTGTTGGAAGAACGTGGCTACTAAAGAAAATAGTTTTATAAGCGAATTTGCAAGGTAAGATTAATTTTGTTTTATTTATTTTTCCCAATTGCTATAGATGTTGATTGGAGACTTATACAATTGAAGTCTAAATTGTAGATTTTGTACATATAATAATTATAAGCAACAATTGAAGAATAGTAGTGGGTCGCTAATATACATGGAAACGGTCGATTATTTCCTAAAGTTCCTAAGATAGCTACCGAAAAATGTTAAATACAGAAGTTTTAAGATATTTTAAAATCTTAAAAATCTTAAAAATTATAATAAAGGAAAAACATATATATTTTTATATTTTCTATTAAGACTTTCCTTTACGAATACACTGATATCTATAATAATAAGGGAGATATGTACAAAAAACTGTACCACAAGAGTAATGTGTTGGACAAATTGGAGTAATGTGTTGGATATCTTCGTTTTTATTATAGATAGATCAATTAACTCCTGTATACGTTTATTTCTGAAGAAACGCGCTAACCAAAAATGATAAAATATACAGGGTATTCTATTAAAAAAGAGCAACTCTTTAGTTGATCCTGTATACTTAGTTACCTAATTTTTCTTTATTATAATAAATTTTAGAAAACCTTAAAACTTTTTAACATTTTTCACTAGCTATCTTACTTTACTACATGTCAGCGACATGTAGTAAAGTAGTATATATATTCCTACTAATTAACGAGAAAGGATATTCAAAGGACATTTTTTTCTAATGATAATCTTGTGATACACTGTGTTATGACCATTATCCATCAACTTTTATATTAATGTAGCTGGCAAAAAACAGTTTTTCCCAGATACTAGAGGAATTATTAGATCGCATATATGCACTACGCTCCTTTTGAAATAGAAATGTTGATATTAATTTGTCATAAAATGAGGTAACGCGTATGACATAATACCAGTTTCCTAACTGCCATTCATTTATTTTCCAACTAATTGGGACGTTCCGGTAAAATTCTAAAATGTAATTGTCAAGTACCGGACAATATATCTAATATATATACCCAAAAACCCTTTGAATTCGATGTGAGTAGTTTTTAAACGCATTCAAAAGCATTTTAGTGTTAGTTCTGGATTACCATCAATAGTTCAATGTATATATTTTCTTATCAATGAAAATCAACGTGAAAATGAAATAGTACCTACCTACGCAACTAATTATAATCAATGTGTATGACAATGTTGTAAAGTGCACAACATCTGGGTAAATAAAATGCATACAATTAAAATTTATTATACAAAAAATTTCGTCCACTGTATCCCTATCAAACACTTTAGATCATATTACAACTTCACAAAATTGAATGTAGGCGTAAAACGTACAAGATAAAAGATAAGGTTAACTTTTCCTGACAAGTAAACAGGAAATTTAAATAAAATAGAACACTCTTCATCCTTCACAACTGAAATGTTATGTATTGGTCCAATAGCTTTTCAAGTTTGAAAAGGATTGTTCTGCATCTTGGGACTGATTCATTTAGTGACCTAAATTTACTGACACCTTTAAATTGAGCATGTGTAAACAAGTATGTTATCATTTGCAGTTTGCAGAGTAAGCATATTCGCTGAAGTGTTGACAGTGAAATAATTATATTTACAAAATTCTCAGAACATCTACGGATGTACCAGATGTATTTTCCTTTTCATTCGCTGAAAGGAACATATAGCTATCTTAATGGATACGGATTTGTACGATTATTCAGTAAACTACATACGTTCAGTAACGATTGGGCTATATCTTAATAAAAGCTCCTTTACATAAGAATAAACTAATAACAGTCAACCTACGTTTTTGTACTTAATAGGCTTTGGCTCAATTTCTGTTTCTATTTGATATTTTACCGATAATTCGCGCCCGCTTTAATGCTTTTAGAATTTGTCGTAGGGGTATTCAGATAATTCACTGGCTTTTAGTTATTTCGATATTTCGCAAAGGAATCATAGGCAACAAGAAAAACAAAAGCTTGATTGAAAGCACTGAGGGGTATAATGAACAGAGGACCGAGAATGTTATAAGTTTACGTCAGAAGTGTATACAAAATTTTATGTACAGTGACGTTTCAACTTTTCTATTTGCTATTTTAAAAAATCAAAAACTGTTTCCAAACTGAAATTTCCCGATAATTTCAAATATGGCTTCAAAAGTTTTCCCAGATGTCATTTTTGAGAGATATGACGCCATAAATTGCCATGGATTTTTAAATGGCAACGTATTAATACTTTACCACCATTCGAAGGACCCCTTTGAGCTGACCTCAAAAATATATCACTATGGGCAGTTTGCACCAACGGTTTGCGATTTACAGAGCGACAAACTTACTGAATGGCGATTATTTTTTTAAATATTGTATATTATATAAATATAATTATAATGTATATTGCACCGTTGGTGCAAACTGCCTATAATGATATATTTTTGAAGTCAGCTCGAAGGGGTCTTTCGAATGACGGTAAAGTATTCCTACGTTGCCATTTAAAAAACTTCAAGTTGCCGTCAAATCTGTCAAAAATGACATCTGGGGAAACTTTTGAAGCCATATTTAGAATCATCGGGAAATTTCAGTTTGGAAACAGTTTTTGATTTTTTAAAATAGCAAATAGAAAAGTTGTGGAATTAGTGAGCCGAGTGAGCCGGTAAAAAAATGTCACTGTACAGGTTTCTCAAAAATAATATCAAAACAAAAATTTTAGTTTATTCATAATAAACAAAGGTTTTCCTAACTAAATCTAATGTGAGTTGGATGTGTATCACTTTACTAGATATACAATTTTAACAAAATTGTAATGGAAAGCAATATATTGAAGACTGCCATGGCATTTCGCCCAGATATAAAGGAAGTAGTAAATAACGCTATCTTGAATGTTACGACCGAAATGAACAGCTGTGTATAAGAAGGTACCCACATAGTTAATTGAAAAAATAGCGTGCTTTATTTAGTAAACCCAATTTCATCTGAATTAGTGATGTGGGATTTCTCCGCGTTATTAACGAAGAGCGAGCTGCGGTAGCATCGCTATTGATTGATTGAATTAAAACACTGGCATTGATTTACTATAGTAAAATAAAATGGACTCTATATTATTTTTTATGATAGTGAACAAGCTGCTTGCTTTCTTGCAGAACTACGTCCTGCACCTTATGGTTATATTTTACAACTGACAAAATATTAAACTGATTCCTTCACACGAAACATACATATATTACAGTTTTTATGGTTTAAACTCCACTTGAGCGCCGAACGAATGAATGCAGGTCAAAACATAAAACTGACACATTTGCAGGGTATTAAAGATACATGAAACCAAGCTTAAACAAGTGATACGTCACTCTACCTTCTAATAATTGTAAGAGATTATAAATTCAAATATTATTAAATAAAACCGTTGATTATACTAGTTCCTACAAAATGGCAAAAGAGGTCTATAAACATTATACCGCCTTAAAGCAAAAAATTAATAGATTTAAATTTACGAATGAAGGCTAAAATATGTGAAACTTATCGATCGTCCTTTTATGCCCCTACTATCGAGAACAGTTTCGTTTTTTGACTGTATCAACATCCGTATAATCATTTGAAAAACTTTCCGCTAGAAAATTATTTATTTTACATGGTATAACACGACTAGGTATATGTTTAAAATGTTGTTGTACTAATTAAATTAAACTCAAACCATTTAAGTCTAATTAAAAATATATATATTAGCTTGAATGCTGTACTTTAATTACTTGCTAACAAGTTTTGAAAATATCTCCGTGTAGAAAATCGCCTTAAACTTCAGTTACGACTGCAGGCACGAATACTCCTTTTTAAAAATAAACCGTGCAAGTAGCATAAAACTCGTTTTAAACATTGAGTTTTACTTTAAAGTCTTTTAATTAACGAAGGGAATTAAAGCAATTCCTTCCATTACGGGTCGAGGATTTTAAAGCAATCAATACGATGCTTCTGCATGTTTATTTTCGTCTAACGAAAAAACAATTAATAAGTGATCTTTTTTAAATAATTTTAAAAACGAGGCTCATATTTATTTGAAAAACTGGAATTAAATTCATTTTTTGACCATTTGCAGACATTGGTTTGTTCTCTTAGGTATTGGTCATCGATCGAATTAAACACTAGATTATTTCCTGACGTTCCGGTTATACGAAAATTTCTGATATGTAATAATTTACATTACCTAATTACCAGTGGAATGTAAGCAATGACTATTCAATAAATTAACAAAAATTAGTGAGTCTTTTTTACTATGGCACAATCGGTCATCAAATAAAATAAACACTGGGCTGTCCTGACGTCCCGGTTTATTATTATATAAAAATTTCTGATCTGTAATAATTTACATTAATTACCAGTGCATGTGAGAAATAATTATTCAATAAATTAACAAAAATTAGTGAGTGTTTTTTAATATGACACAAGTGGTAATCAAATAAAATACACACTGAGCTGTTCTGACGTTCCGGTTTATTATTATACGAAAATTTCTGATCTGTAATAATTTACATTAATTACCGGTCGAATGTAAGCAATAACTATTCAATAAATTAACAAAAGTTAGTGGGTGTTTTCTACTCTATGGCACTATCTGTCATGAAATAAAATAAACACTGGACTGTCCTGAAGTTCCGGTTTATTATTATACGAAAATTTCTGATATGTAATAATTTACATTAATTACCAGTGAAATGTAAGCAATAATTATTCAATAAATTAACAAAAATTAGTGAGTGTTTTTTAATATGACACAATTGGTAATCAAATAAAATGCACACTGGGCTGTTCTGACGTTCCTGTTTATTATTATACGAAAATTTCTGATCTGTAATAATTTACATTAATTACCGGTCGAATGTAAGCAATAACTATTCAATGAATTAACAAAAGTTAGTGAGTGTTTTCTACTCTATGGCACTATCTGTCATGAAATAAAATAAACACTGGACTGTCCTGAAGTTCCGGTTTATTATTAAACGAAAATTTCTGATCTGTAATAATTTACATTAATTACCAGTGGAATGTAAGCAATAATTATTCAACAAATTAACAAAAGTAAGTGAGTGTTTTTTACTTTGCCACAATCGGTCATCAAATAAAATAAACACTGGGCTGTCCTGACGTTCCGGTTTATTATTGTACGAAAATTTCTGATATGTAATAATTTACATTAATTACCAGTGGAATGTAAGCAATAATTATTCAACAAATTAACAAACGTAAGTGAGTGTTTTTTACTTTGCCACAATCGGTCATCAAATAAAATAAACGCTGGGCTGTCCTGACCTTCCGGTTTATTATTATACGAAAATTTCTGATATGTAATAATTTACATTAATTACCAGTGGAATATAAGCAATAATTATTCAATAAATTAACAAAAATTAGTAAGTGTTTTTACTATGGCACAATCGTTCATCAAATAAAATACACACTGGGCTGTTCTGACGTTCCGGTTTATTATTATACGAAAATTTCTGATATGTAATAATTTACATTAATTACCAGTGGAATGTAAGCAATAATTATTGAATAAATTAATAAAAATTAGTAAGAGTTTTTTACTATGGCACAATCGTTCATCAAATAAAATACACACTGGGCTGTCTTGACGTTCCGGTTTATTTTTATATGAAAATTTCTCATCTGTAAAATGTAAAGCAATAATTATTCAATAAATTAACAAAAGTTAGTGAGTGTTTTTTGCTTTGACACAAAAGAAATATTTAGTATAATGAATTATATTGAAATATTTTTATTTTTTAAGGTGTTTAATATATTCAAAGCATCTTATATGCAAGTAAGTGATTTTTGGAGGTGTACCTTGTAAAGTAGACACAAAAGTTTGCACTGAGACTTACGATAATGAATTATTTAATCCTACACTCTTAAAAACAGTAGAATTGAAGTAAGTTCTGTACTTACACCATTTATTAAAGTAAAAAAATATCAAAATAAATTGAACAAGATTTATGGATTTTGTTTTCAGAGAATATATTTTTCAGTGACGTATATTTTCAGTGAATCAGTAATTTTACATGTACGATACGAATTTTTTGGAAATCTCTAAAAAAATAACTTGAATACGGTTATACTTTTGGACTTAAGTTTCGCTGTACACTAACGAGAAACAGAATTTGTATGAAACTTTTAAAATAATATAGGGCTACAGAAGAAGGGGGCTGTTGTGAAGGATTCTTTATATCTAATACGTAATATAATGTTTAACTAGCAGTTAGGTATTAAAACTTTAATATTTTAAATGGAACACCCAGTATTGTTGACATATTTTGAAAGAACCAGTACCAGAATTTATTCCTTACTTACGACCACACTGTATTTGTGCTAATTCATCATTAATAAAATATACTAGAATCACTTATTCCAAGAAGATTTTACGTCAATAATTTTCTCATTTAAATAGGTTGCCCACATATAGACACGTAGATAAGCTTAATAAAAAAAGCCTCAGGAAATACGTGTGATTACGTAATCATACAGAACTACGAAAATTTATTATCATAACTTCCTAACAAGTTTTAATTTATTCCCTTTAATTACATCAAAGTTGGTACTCATGCCGGGGCCCTCGTTATTTTCATGCCATATTTCCCAGATGCAATTATTGTGGCGGCAGTGAATGGCGAGCTAACTGCGGTATTTTTAGTGAACTCAGTTAAACCTTTACCCATGAAATTCGACAATCTGGTAGACTACCATGGAATAGCAATAAACCAAGCTCTGAGTAAAACAAACTAGAATTTATGAATTGTAAGCGTTTCAGTGTAGGATGAATTTCCTTACATTTTTTCTTAAATTCAGAAGCCGCAAAATGGAGAGAACCAGTTTCCCGAGACTTTTTCAATTTATGAAGTTGTGAATCTGTTTTAATTACATATTTTTACAGTATGAGCCAGTAATTATATATACAGTATGACCAAAGGTATCTCCGTGATTTTAATAGCTACGACTTAAGAGTAAAATTGTGAAGATTGTGCACAGTAAAAAAATCTGACTGATTTTAACACTGAATCCACACTTATCAGTGTGTATATAGTCCATACTTGGCAGTGTTAGACATATCAGTGTATTATTACATTACATAAAAGTAAAATTAACATAGTAAATTTTACAAGGTAATGTGTAATAGTTAATTATTCACTGTGTAATTATTCCGTATTTATGGCGGATTGATTTATTTTTAACACAGGGTTTTGTAAATTTTACTACAATTTATGAATACTTGTACAAACTTGGCGGTTATATCGTTCGTGTAATACGAGTTCTAAAGGTTTAGTTATTATACTATCCAGTTCGTGTTAAAAATAACACTGCAGCCAAATTACGATTACCATTTAAAACCCCTTAAACCCCAAACTTTTTAAGGAGAGACATCATATTTGTTATTAACGTAACAGAAAAGTGTATGTTTTCTTGTTTGAGCGATATATTATGATGACCTTATTTTGTCTTCTTCATTTATTAAAAAATAAGTTTTTCATATCTTTCGTTGGTTAATCTTATCTTAATAAAGTTGGTTACAAATTTGGCAATATATATAGTTTTATTTATCGTGAACAAATAAGTTTCTTTCTTGACCGTTTGTAGAAACAATTTATAATCTAAATTGTAGTATTTGCTGATGAAGAAATAACTATGCTTCGAAAGCTCGGATAGAAATAAATAGTGCACAATTCTTTTCACTTCACCCCAAGATTCCTAATTATTTTATTTGCTCCGAGAACCTGCTCTAAATCTGTCCTATAATTACGAAAATAATATCAAAATCAATCTAGCTTATTTTTCACCAAACCTTAAACTGAATTGACCTAATTCGGTAAGAATACCTAGGAGAAATATATTTGTGAGAAATATGTCACAAAGTAGACATTACGAACAGTTGTTTCCTATTCCATTTTCACCCAAGATTTCAGATTTTAGTAGTAATAAATTAAAAATGTTTACTCAAAAATTACTCTTACGTTAAGGAAACTAGATTGTTTTAGGTCGACTATAAATATGTCTGGCCTTCGTAGCAAATTTAAAGTGGTAATCATTTTGAAAACTGATTTTAAACTGATTTTACGCTCCAGTTCCTACACTTTGTTGAATAAAAATTACCAAATATTAATTTTAAGTAGGTAATTTCTTACTCGAAGAGAAATGTCTGGAACAAATACACTGCGAACAACGCTCCAACCATCATTGAATTACCTACTCTAATTTCTACTGGAAAGGTAGCGCAATATTCTTCAGCCCCAGCACAAGTCATATATGTTTCGACTTTGTTCGAATATGCGTATATTTTCCTTTTGAAAATATTTGCCTCGTGAACATTTCATGCCTCTTTGTGAACATTTTTATGAAACATGATGAAGAAGAAGTATTAGGTATATTGATAATTACCAGCATCCACTCATCCAGTCTTCTAATATAATCTAACTTATCTAACTTAAGCTTTTTTATAATATTATTATAAACTTATCTAACTAAACTATAACTAACTTATCTAACTTAAGCTTATAATAATATTTTCAAGGTAGGTAATAAAAATATTATATCAATTCAAACTTTCAAAGATATTATAAAACAATGTTTCCAAATATATATTTTCTTTATAATATGTTTATGTGTGATCTGTACATAACACCTAACATCTTAAGCATAACACTGACGTAGTTTTCCACATAACACCAATACACTATACTACACCGGACGCTCACTCCGCCAACCAAGTTGGCATTATCTGGAGATGGAGATTAAAACTAAACCTACGCTAACATTGTGCCCTATTTATACCTAAACTATTTCTACTGTTCAGTGAACAGTGATTTACTAACCAATAAAACGGGCTATATGGGATTGGCCCTCCATACATACTATTTTTACATTTAACAATTTCCAAACTCTCAAATGCATCCAGCTGTCTGGAATTTGTTACGTTCCTAATTAGTTTTAAGTTGCTAGGTACTATCTATTTTATGGTTGTTCTCAAACGTATGTTGGGTAATACTAGACTTATCTGTTGTACCATATTTGAGATGAGCCATATATGTTCCTTGAATCTAGTTTGAATTGGCCTTCTAGTTTGTCCAACATACATTTGATTGCAGTCTTTACAGCTAATTCGTAAATCTCCGACTTTTCCTTATTTATATTTTGTCTTTTTTGGATTGCCTAAAAGTTGCAAATAAAAAATTAATCAAAAAAGAAGTACATTTTAG
Organism: Pogonocherus hispidulus; assembly: GCA_963924545.1. NCBI lineage: Eukaryota > Metazoa > Arthropoda > Insecta > Coleoptera > Cerambycidae > Pogonocherus > Pogonocherus hispidulus. The sequence goes on from OZ004696.1 coordinate 22,386,183, forward strand.
ACCCTCTTTGAAAATCTGAAACAAACTTCTTTGCTCTAATGCAATGGCTCTTGTTATACCCTCTTCTGTTCTTTTTACGTTTAAAGCAAATCATTTTAATTCAGTCATTAGTTTTCTCTAAACAATGGCTTTTATATAACATGAACCCACATTATATCTATTTTAAAATGATTAATACATACTTGAGTAATAGCTTTGACATACATATAAATGCATGGGAAATATGTTTATTAAAGGACAGAATTTTATCTATTCACTATACACAGCTTTTGATGCTGGCCTTAACATTCAGAATAACGTCATTTACTGCTTCCTTTCTACCCGGGGAAATAGTCTGAAAGTCTTTGATGTATTCCTCATTCAATTTTCAGGGTTTCGTTAAATTTTTCTAGGAAAAGATGTACACAATAGTCAAATTTAGCCTATTTACGAAAAACCTTTGCTTTTTATTCCACTAAGCGAAAAACGATGATTTGCGTATTAGTCACTATAGTGCTGACTTGAGCCTCTGGTTAAATGCGATATGAATATTATTTTACTTGAACGTTTTTTCTATTGCACAGAAAATGTTGAATGCACCTCTGTTGTAAACTGATCGTCACAATTCACACATAGAGCTTTAATTAAAGCCGCTAACCAAAAATACAGTACTTTATGCATACATTAATATTTTAGTAATTAGTATTATTAACTTAGTAGTGGCGAGAAACACACCGTAGTGCCCTCTTTTGGTCTTTGTTACTACCTGTCTGACAATTATTGTCAAATTGACAGACAGATAATGACCTGATTTTCCGCAGGCGCCATTATAGCAGTGACCTCTATTGTCTTTGAGGAAGACAACCCCACCTATTTATTTGAAGGATATGCCGAAAACAACTATTCCACGGCCAATGTGTCCCGACTGGCATTGCATTACTCCGGCATCTCTGTAGGAGCCGCCACATCTTTCATCGAGACCAACCACTAGACACTGACCGGTTTCTCGGTTATTATGCGCTCGTCAGAGTGCCATAGGTACTGGAACCGATGAACGATGTTGCGACATGATGCGGATGAATGGGCATCCGCATCCGCGACATGATGTGGATGAATGGGCATTGCGGATGAATGAGCATCCTGAATGTTAGTAGTGGTAGGAAACACACCGTAGTGCCCTCTTTGGGTCTTTGTTACTATCTGTCTGACAATTATTGTCAAATTGGTAGACCGATAATGACCTGATTTTCCGTAGGCGCCATTATAGCAGTGACCTCCGTTGTCTTTGAGGAAGACAATCCAACCTATTTATTTGAAGGAGATGCCGAAAACAACTACTCCACGGACAATGTATCCCGACTGGCATTGCATTACTCCGGCATCTCCATAGGAGTCACCACATCTTTCATTGAGACCAACCACTAGACACTGACCGGTTTCGCGGTTATTATGCGCTCGTCAGAGTGCCATAGGTAGTGGCACCGATGAAAGATGTTGGGACATGATTGCCTAATGGGGATCCTGAATGTTAGTAGTGGTAAGAAACACACCGTAGTGCCCTCTTTGGGTCTTTGTTAGGTACTATCTGTCTGACAATTATTGTCAATTTGACAGGGAGATAATGTAATGAGTCATAATAATAAAATAATGCAATGCCAGTCGGGGCATGTGCTTTGCCCGTGGAGTAGTTGTGTTCGGCATATCCTTCAAATAAATATTATAAATTATTAAAACAGAAAATGGAAATGAAAATGAATTGTAGATATATTTCACACTAATCTGCGAATATGTTTGCTAGCGATATATCACAATTGCATTAAATCATTCATCATATATATAACCTATAACGTGAATTGTTTTTTACTAGTAAACAACTCAAACAGTAACATGTCAAATATAATAATTACTAATTGTATCAACACACAATGGCACCTGTAACATGATTAGGTGATCAAATTTTTTAATATTAGCTGCACTACAAACAAGCGAAGGAGTCACTAGTTTTAGGAAATATCGATAATACTAAGCATAATTAAAAAAAAATTTTTCATGTCAGCGTTTCAGCACAACCCGGCCCTATAAAAGATGTAAACAGGAGCAATTTGCAATATATTTTGAGTACACCAGAATTTGCATGAAAAATTTAAAAATATTTTTTTTTTAATGTGGTACGTCGTCTCACGATTAGTTGATGAACCGTACCTGTTAATTTAGCGTACTCTATAAAAATGTGTTGATATTTTGATCAGATTGTTTTTTTAGAGATGTCCACAACATAGAACCTTAATTTAATCACAAAGCATGCTAAATGTAATAACGGGCAACAGAAGCGAACAATGTGGCTCAAATGAGGTTTGGTAACTTTAACGTAAAGAAGCTAACGTTAAAAAGACACTTATTGGCCGAAAATATTAGAGAAAATGACAAAGGCGATGTTAGAAACATTTATTAAGTTGATGGGTAAAGACATACTATATCTTTCTTTATATAGGAATTAAGCCAAAAAGTTAACTATGAGATAAATTAATTATTAATGAAATTATTAGACATTATGAAAAATGTATAAATAAAGAAAGATAAAGATTAATATAGATTCTATATATAAAGAAAGATGTAAACAGTTTAAGCCAATAAATAATAATAAAAATATACTATATAAAGACATTCTATACAGCAAAAAATATATATAAAAACTTAAGTTTAAAAAGGTAACAATCAAATTATTTGAGTATTAGCAAGTGCTGAATGAGGCACTAAAACTACAGTAGTATTTAAATAATTGTGTTAGTTGTGCTATAATTTCTGATACGGGCTACATAAACTGGTAAAGTCGATATCGTATATCGTGGAATGATTAAACTGCTTAATTGCTTCTGTAAAATCAAATAAATAAAGAGAAGCAAACCGTTCTTCTATTGGATAGACATTTCAGGCATTCACGCAATTTCTATGATTTGAACTAGCTTAATCTTCGGATGTTAATCTAATGATATTATTTTACTTCATTACCTGGGCACACCACGCATAGACATAAGCCCTAAGATATGGCCTTTTTTAAATCTTTACAGACTTATTAGACTCATTCAGTGGATAATTAGTTAACTAGTAATCCCAGACTGTCGATTCTTGTCAGTTTCACATTTTATGGATGTCATGAAGGCGTATGGTATGACCTGTTAATCACCATATATTCGAAGACCATCAATTTGTCGCATCGAAGTTCTTACAATTAATGAAAATGGTATGGATAGAGAAGAAATGGCTATTTACTTTAATTTGACAATTTGGGATAAACTGACAAATTTGAAGTAGATGGAGATATTGTTTTGAATTTTCCAATAGGAAGGTCGATAAGTACATTGAGTGCATTTCTTTTGACGAAAGATGTTCGATACCAACTAACAGCAAAACCGTTAGCAACAAAACACATAAACGGAGTCTACAAGCATAACAACAACAGAAAAAGAAAGCTTAGAAAAGGGAAAAGAGCCTTGTACCAAGAAAGAAAATTTAGAGTTGAAATGTGTTAGAATATGTTCAGTAGCAGCAGAAAATCAACCAATAAAAAAATAGAACCGTCGTTTCTCATTTACTTCTACTTGAAGAACCTCTTACCTTTAAATTATAAAAATGTGTGGAAATAATAATAAATGAGACTAGACTGGAATAGGTTATTTTCAGGGTGCAATAAAAAATGTTTTCAAGTGGTTTCATGACAGTTGTGTCCATATAAAGTCGAGGAAAAAAATTCTATGTATTTTCTGTATGTCATTTAAATTTATAAAAAAATAAAATACTTCTATAAAAGCAAGATTTCTTAGATAAATTGTACCACAACAGGTCGTCCCATTTAGCCGACTAGTTGGGTAAATCGTACGGATTTAAAATTTAATGATACGTTTAATAGTTTCAAGAAAATATACTTAATTGGAGAATCGGATACCTACTTTTGTATTCTTTACATGCATTGTTTTACAGCAGTTTCTGTACATCTAGTATAATATACTTGCCCGGGTATTTAAAAAAAAACAAAAAAAGTAATAAAAGTAATTTTTATCAAATATTGCAATATTCTTAAATTAATGGGTATTCAACACGGTTATTGTACACCGGTGCGGTGCAAGACTCAGATCCTTGCTGCAGAAAATAATACACTAAAGCTTTCTATAACTTTGAGTATTAGTTTTTCCTTTATATCTCTTGACCTATTATATTCAACTAACAATAGACATTCTATTGTTATAACTATGTGATGCAGTAGATACTATACAAGGTTTTTTAACCCAATAAGTTAACATTAATTTGTTTTTCACAGGAAACTTTCTTAGAAAATTAATAAGGATGCTTTTATGGAATGAGGCTTCTGTGCAGCCTGGTTCAATGTAGTTATAAAAATGGTTTCTTGGAAAGGTCATTAAAGCGAAAACACCATAACGCGCCTTTGTACGGTACATCGTTGATGTTCTAACAACCTCCGGAAATGCATTAAATTATATATTATCTTGCTTTTAGTTTGCACAGTAGCCGACACAGTTGCATAAGATGTATATAAATAATTTATAGAAGTAGTACAAAAAGTACAGCATATAGTGCATACTGGAAAATTAGAACAACATATTTATATAATGCAGGAATATATAGTGCAGAAATAGTTATGAGCCTTAATGGTATTTTAGTTTAGTTTAGTTTAGTTTAGTAGTCTTTATTAGCTTCATAGCTATTATAACAGTACATAGTTACAGTATCGATAGTAATACAAAATCGAAATATATCCTCCTAAAAATAAAATTTTCTTAACCTACTCCTAAATGTATTTATCCTTGTACAGGTTCTAATCGGCATTGGTAACTGATTATAAATACTCAAACCCTCAACAAAGGTGGTTTTTTGCATTGATGCTGTGTTGTATGGTTGTATATAAAAAGTTTCATTAAACCTCTTTCTTCTTTATTCCACTTGCATTGTTACATATGTTACATATGTTACAATATGTTACATATTATATCGGTTATAAGAAAAACACCAAGATTGACATTTTCGCGCCAATGCGGCAGTCCTGCAGAATATACTCGTTCATACTCGTAATTTTAAGATTAAAGTCAGAATGCTGAGATTAAAATCAGAATTCTGAAATTAAAGTCAGAATTCTGAGATTAAAGTCAGAATCCTGCGATTAAAGTCAGAATTGTGAGATTAAAGTTAGAATTCTGAGATTAAAGTCAGAATTCTGAGAATAAAGTCAGAATTCTGAGATTAATGTCAGAATTAGAAAAAAATGTTTTCTTGTGGCCCTTCTACGCCTTCGTAGAAACTACTAATGCGATTTTTCTAAAATTTTGTACGTCTAGTCGGGGAGTAGATAACAACTTGCTTAATTTAAATGGAGCACCCTGTATATTTCTCCATATTTTGATTCTAAATTAGATACTAGGGTCACTTTGTGTAATAAACCATATTCCTAAAATGTAGTTTTCCAGATATTAATTTTTCTAGTAAAAATTTGACAGACGCGATTTAACTATTTAAAAAATTGAAGAGTCGATTTACTTTAGTTGGATATTTCAATTGTCGCTGTGCTCACCCTGTATACAATTAAATATTTTTTAATCGCCCGTTATTTACCTACTGCCTTAAAAATTCCACTCTAAAATATTTTTTATTCAGTAGACAAAGTAGTAGACAAATATTATTCTCGGTTATTCATAAAAAAATGTTCTTTATCTGTATCTGTCAAAGTCTGCATCCGTCAAATTTTGTTAAAAAAATTAATATCTCGAAAACTATACATTTGAGGAATAGGGTATATTACACAGCCCTAAAATTTAATGTAGAATCCAAATATGGAGAAATATATAGGGTATTCCATTTAAATTAAGCAATTTGTGATCTACTTCCGGTACAACTGGAAGTTATAAGAACTATCAAAATATCTTACTTGCCGAGAGCACCCTGTATTTACTACACGTACAAAATTTTTAAAAAATCGTGTCAGTAGTTTCTGGACACTGTATATTATTGTTAGTTTATACATTATATTGCTCTTTGGTAGTTATGATTACAGTGGATTTAACAATTAATATAATTGTATCGGTGGTTTTTATTTTACAGACGGCTTAATTTTGGAAGATTTTGTAGATCAATATTTGTAGATCATTTCAAATATTACTTTTCTTTGATGCAATTAAATGAAGCATAAGTTCATACTGTTTTCATGGCCAACTGGTGCCTTCAGTACGGCATTATGACTAGAATAATGGTCAGGTATTCTTTTGTTTCCAAGATAATATACTCAACTTTTTTATCTTTTACTGTTTATTTGGGACAATTGCTGGTAGATCGAAGAATTAATTATTCTATTATAACTATACTATTCTACGTTATTTGTTATCCCATTATTATTTATATAAATTATTTACGAAAGTCTCCCACCATTTAGATAATACCAACAGTAAAATGGTAACATTGAACATAGAAATACTGTTCTGTTTTGCTTAAAATAGATTTTAACGAGATACTCTTAATGCTGAATAATCTCCGGATTCAAGGATTGTTTAATGTCCTAATAGGAGAAGAACCACATGCACTCTGTATGCTTGATTTAATGTGTTGTCTGACTTAACTGCTGATTAACTCAATGCACTAATTGAGCCACAATTTAGGATTCCCTCACTAGTGAAGTACAGTTGTGGTTTTACTGCTGGAGTATCTCTGCAAATTTCAGGCTATACCTTAGGAGTTTCAGCAACTTGACACTATCATGTGGGGAAGCAAGTTATTAATTTTACAAAATTATAAATCTTACAGCATTTGTAACCAATTAAACTCGGATTATGTGAAATTGTAAGTTATGACTATGACAAATGCTTTAGTTTATATGCAGAAATTGCTATGCAGAGGGTAATATTACAGAGAGTACCAGAATGATTGTCCGTGCCGTTTCATAATGATTTTTTATGTGCCGTCTTTTTATTTTTGGTATCTGCACTAGAATCATGAGCGCAGGCAAGGGAATTTACTGGTTTGATTTCATTTGTTCTTATACTTCTTGTTCCATGGTACGTCAGTAAATATAGGTTATGTTCAAAATTAAATAAAGACAATTTATTAAAAATAATATACCTAGTTATTATTTTGTGTTGTTGCTGTTATTCTATTCCTATGTATCACCAGTTTAAAGTTTAACCTATTCAAACTGTGAATTGTGGAGCCTTTTAAAAACATCAATTTATGGTTCGAATATTCATATTTTAGTAAATGTAGGTAGGGAAACACTTTCATTTTAGTGTTTCTTAGCAGCAGGTACGTTGTTCAATTACAAGAATAATTTAGTTTTCCTTCTATTATTTAAATTATAAGTTGGAGTTTTACATGTGAGGGAAAGAAATAATTTAATAAAGCATAATGTATTTTCGTTACAATTTGTTGAAAACATTGCACGTACACTGGAAGTTACAAAGGAACAATATAGAGAAAGTTCTGAAATTATATTGTAACATGTTTCATAAAGCCAATTTCAGTTAGTAACAATTAGTAGCCGTACAGGTAAAATAACTAACACTCATTACTCCAGAATCTTGAATGTTTCCGTTCTGTCAAGACAAACAATTGTTGTTAGTACTTACCTATATACCTATAAATTATTTTTATTTTATCTTTAGTAAGAAGCACAGTAAGGAGTCTTAGTAATTCTCTTATTACCGTGTGATACACCATAAAAATTCTCTTTGCAATATAATTGTACAATAAAGATTGTCACAGAAAGTTACAAAACTATACACAGTAGTGAAAACAACATTAGCTTTATATTCTACATTCTTCGAACTTCAAACTACTTTGTGCATGTGATTACAATCAACCTAGGAATAAACTGACAAAATAGATGTAATATTAATTTATATGTAGACCTGTAGAGTATGTCATGCAACTAACCAAAGAAAATATTTTTAATACGGTAGGTATTATTTAACTCGTAACGTAATTTTAAATATCTAGGTTGGTGCTTCTTATTTAAAATTATTTAAAAAATACCAGCAAAACTACAATTACACAGTACATACCAGAGCAGAATATCGACCAACATTAACTCGCAAAGTTTTTCAAGTAAAACCACCGATTAATCACAATTTACAGATTAACACAATTTACTAAAACATGTTTTTATGATCAACCAGAATATCGTTTATTTCATATTCAACATTTCTTATTTTACAAACATAAATCACATTTTTTGGAAAACAATTTCAAACCTTTTCGTAAAACATTAAGTTATATTGTTCACAACAAATGCTCAATATGTTCGCCATTGGCTTGTATGCACATATTGACTCTTCTTTTCATATTATTAAAAACATTTTGCAGATTTTCTTGAGTAATATTCATAATTTTATTTCTGATGGCCTCTTGAAGTTCTTCGACTGTATGCAAACGATTAGTATATATTGAATTTGTTAAAAAACCAAACAAATAGTAATCTTAATGGCGTAAGATCAGGAGAACGTGGTGGCCATCCGTCTCGACTAATCAGCCGGTCATCATAATATTCCCTAATAAACGCAACAGTCTCATTTGATGTGTGGGCAGTTGCTCCATCTTGCTGGAAAAATCTATGGTGAATTTCGTCATCATGAAGCTCTTCCAACAATGGTTGTAGAATTTGTTGTCGGTATATTTCACCATTAAAATTTTCATTAAAAAAATTGGTCCTATTATTCTACGACGTGCCATAGTTACCCAAACCCCAATTTTAATGGGATGCAGAGATGTTTCACGTAAAATATGAGGGTTTTCCGTATTCGAACGATAATTTTGTGAGTTAATATAGCCAGTTAAATGAAACCATGCTTCATCTGAAAAAAATGATAGGTCCAACCGTTGAGTGACAACGGTCCAACGTATCATCATCGTTCAAATTTTCATTAAACCAGAGACAGTACTGTACACGTTTTTCAAAATCTAGTGGGTATAATTCCTGCACAACAGTAACTTTATATGGATGAAGATGTAGCTTCCTTACTGCTCTGTGACATGAGCCAAGAGATAGTCCTGCAAATCATACATTTATAATCATAAATAATTCTAAAAAGAAATTATCTTTCGAGGAATTACCTGTTTGAGCAGATAACTGACGCAAGGATTTAGTAGAGCTTGCGCGCAGCCGATTTTCTACATCTTCCAAAACTACTTCTGTTAAGAGCGACCTTCTTCCTGGAGATTTGCCTGTACAAACGCTGCCAGTATTATGAAAGCGCTCAACTAGCCTTCGAATATGTCTTGAAAATGTATCATAATCAACAACTTTATGGTCCGGAAATTCTTATTGAAACTGCAAATGGCATGAGTTCATTGAATACTTCCAACCATTTTCGTCGTGCTGTCCACTACAGAAATAAGCTTCCAGCAGAAACTTATCATTTTCTACCGAAAATTCCATTTCTCCTTTGCCTAAAAATTTATTAATAATAATTATGTATTTTTAAGAAATACAAAATTAAAAACCTTATTTAGGGCTCTCTGAAACTGTATAGTATTGAAAAATACTGTTTTAAACGCAAATGAAACTTCAGTAAAACAATTTAAACACGAAAAATGGTAAACGCCACTGAGTCAAACGTCAAATGCTGTCAAATATGAATATTCTAAAAATGACAGAAAAAGAGAAAGTAATTTTAGCAAATGGAAATAAATTTTAATAATATTCAGGACAGGCTGCGTTCCCGTACCGGACAATCATTCTGGAACTCTCTGTACTATCTACTATTCTAAAATAACTAGAGGTACCTATTGCAATTGCTGTATTCAATTTAACTACAATTTAGAATTTAATTTTTAATAACATACCTGGCGACAGGGAAAATGGCGGCAGATTTCTTGTATATCATGACTGACCAGCGATCGTGATGAGTCATCATATTATATGGGAATAACAATTTTGATGAAATTGTAAGCAGAAAAAAATTATCACATATCAAAATAAACTACTTATGCGTCATCGGTCAATTATTGTTTGTTGTTACTGAATACTGCTGTAACCTTATTTACAGCCATCTTTGCAAGAAATTTCAAGATTTATGTTATTGTAACTAATAGTCTTAATAACATAAAAAGAAAAAGATATAGGTAAAGGGAGTGTACTACAGATTGGCAGAGAATAAAATTCTACATCATAATATGCTATAATATCCAGGGTGTCCTATTTAAAAAAAGTTAATGAAACTTGATACTAAATTTTCAGCACACTGTATACAGTTAAACAACTGTTAAGTACAGCTAGAAATATTAGATATTTAACAAGTTACCGGAAGTGTCCGGTTACAACGTACCGGATGTTACTTAACAGGAAGTGTGACGAGGACGCTATTCTTTTATTTGAGGAGAGCATACTCTCCTGGGTTGGGTTTTTGAGCATACTCAAAAACCCAAGTGTCCAAATTTTCACTGTTTAAAGTAGTCTAGGACTAAGTAGTCTCCGACATATTCTAATGGGTGGTCACCGTAAAATACCCTGTATATAGGTATATTCCGGTACTTTATTTTTCATTTTCATGCTACATGGGGTCACATGTAGCAAAAACAAAGAGCAAACTGTTGTAATAATATGTCACACTGTACTCTCCCAAATTTATTGAGTTTTGTTCCAGATTTCTACCAACCCAGAGAATTATTTTTGGGATCCTTGCCAATTCAGATCGATTCCAGTAACTACGTTAATTGAGATGAGGAAAATCTCTGAAACATTTCTAAGCTATAATCGTTATTTCCATTTGAATACTAATAGTTTGATTTAATAATGTTATTACATAACTAACATAAAATATGTCAAGTTTGGCCTAAGTAAATACTCCTATAGATTCAGAAAGCGATTAAATGTATAAATACAGTGTGTCCAGCCAGGAGCTTACACCGTCCATATCTCAGAAACTACAGACACAATTTTTCTAACATTTTGTACGTGTAGTGAATGCGTGCTGTTCTCTTCAAATAATATATTTTGACGGTTCTGTGACTTTCGGTTCTACCGGAAGTACATACCAACTTGCTTAATTTAAGTGAAATACCGTATACATTTCTCTATAAATTTTAGGGCCACCTTGTGTAATAAACCTTATTCCTAAATTGTATTCGAGATATTAATTTTTTTATCAAAAATTTGACAGATGCAAACTTGCAAAGGAATTTTATCTGTGAATGGCCCGTCGATTAAATAAAAAATATTTAACTGTGGGCGTCATTAGAAAGGCAATAGGTAATTAATGGGGGATTAAAAAATATTTATTTGTATACAGGGTAAATACAGTGGCAATGGAAATATCTAACCAAAAAAAAAAATCAAATATCTTCAATTTTCTAAATGGAAACATCTTTTTTTATTTTAATGAGTTCTACGCCAAAAAATGTGGGTAGTTTGTATTCACTTTCCTATACTTATTCTTAACAGTTTATAGGTACTTAAGTTATTTACAGAAATTCTATATATCCAACCAAATGTTGTGTATTTTTACTTATTTAATTAATTCTAAGTAGGTGATGTTAAAGAAAAACCAGTTTCTATTAATTTATTTACCACAAAATGTTCTCACCACAAAATAGGTGGTGAGAACATACAAATTATAAAAAATATAGAATGCTTTTATGGTGACTGAAAATGGACATCCTGAGAATACGTAACCCTTATAAATTTGGTTTTCTGTATGGGTAGCGATGGTCGCACTAACAGCCAACTTTGCATTAACTGCCAGGCGGTAAATTCGAAAATCAGGTCATTTTACACATGAAGCGGATTATTTTGAATTTTTCTCGAAATATACAATAAAATTTACCAAAAATCTTCAACTATCAAAGAACACCAAATATACAAACAATTAACATACGCTGACACATGCTACAACATCTATCTGTTAATTTTAAATGTATATTAGGCGTGAAGTTGACATCGCGTTGGGTAGATTTTTTAACGCTACCAACACATCCTTGATTCTAACCCAAGATGTGGTACAAAAATTCCCTAAAGTGTAGGATTCACGTGTTATGCATAGTTCGAATTTTTGATGTGTCGTTTAATGGCTTTTGGCATTCTTTTTTTATGATTTCTATGGGTGCCAACGAATAATTGTAAAGTGCGTGCGCTACTCTTTATGGAAATTGGAACATAGAGGAGACGTAAAATATACTGAATAAGACAAACAGTTCAAGGAGAAAGATGAGTCTGAAGTTTTTAAACTCCGGATTTTGACATTTATTGCCTCTTACTAGAATATTGATTAATGGTACTCTAAAATTATAAATTCCGTCTAGCCTCGACGCCGAAAGTTTTTAATTTTAATACTCAGAAGCATATAAAAGCTTGCTCAAACTTATCATAAATCATACTTGTGGATATTTGCTTTCATTTCTAAAGCATAGATGCTTGTCCTTGGAAGGGGTATAGGAACTTAATTTGGCATATGATCGTCATTGAAATATAAAATTACAATTTAAGATTATGAGGAAGTAATTGATATAACAGTTTGGTAAAAAGTACTATGTACATCCATATATTGCACATACATGTAACTGGTCAGAGGTTTCAAATATTTAGCGATGAAAAAGTTGAAAGTTTCGAAAAATTTTAAAATTATGTAGGTAAATAACTCGCACTAGTATTGTAAACATAAGCATAGTGTATGCTAAATATTGCAAATTAACATTAACTACCGTGGTTAAAATAGAATCGAAAAACAAATTTCCCTGAATAGTACTTACAGTTCTTTTACAAGAGATGCGGTGACTGCGAAACTAAAAATGTGTCTGATAAAATTAAATAAAAACAAATTTCACAAGCGTTATTTATCTAGAAACTAGAGAGGTAGTAGAGCCAACTTAGAGCGAGAAACCGAAATAATAAAATAAAACAACGCTATTTTGGAATTTATTTTATTGTCAAAAATTGGGGATTTATTTTGTATGTATTATAGTGCTGTGTGTTATTTGTTAGCAGATAGCAGTAAATGTTCTTGAAGTACTAAGTGCCTAGAAAAATATTTGCAGTTGCAAATATACCACATAAGAGTACTATGCATTAATCAAAAGTAATTGAAACAACAATTACTTGTCGCAAGTACTTCCAATAAAATGCAAATGCTGTGCTTAAAATACTCAAAACGTATTCCAAGTTCTTAAAAAATATTTTATGTTCCCAAAATGTAATTCAAGTACTCAATAAGTATTTCAAATACTAAATATTTCAAGTATAAAATATTTGGAATATCCCTCGGAATATCTAATAACTTCAAATACCTACTTCAAGTATTATAAAGTACTTAAAATTCTCCGGTATTTCAAATAGTCTGACGTAATACAAATACCCTAATTACGAAATTATGCACGATCTATCAACGCCGTGCTCAATCTCAATTTCAATCAACACTGAAGTCTCAATCCCCTAGGTCTTCAAATAAGGGAAATAGGCGCTTTTGTCCACATTTCCTGGACGTCACAACCGGTACTTATCGAATACCCCTCGTATAACCAGATTGCGGTGATGTAAACTGGTTAATTTAAATTCAGATAACAATGTTCTTGAGGTACACCTGGTGGAAGATAACTGAATTACATGTGTGATATAAATATGGCTCCAAAGAACGGAAGCTTTTCTAATTTGGAAGAATTGATAAATTATATACTATAGTTTGGAATAGAAAAATATTAATAATAATAATAATAATAATAATAATAATAATAATAATAATAATAATAATAATAATAATAATAATAATTAGTAATTATTATTATTATTTATATTTACAGGTGGCGGGCTTTTAAATGTATAATTTTTAGCACCTGGAATGTGTGCAGACAAATAATAATTGTTTATCTAAAGAAGACTCTTAATTGCGTTTTCTATCCAACTAGTAAGGAAAGAATGTTTGACAATTATGCGCCTTTTTTAAATTGAAAAGGCGTGGAAAATAACTACGTTCTGCATCGTAGTTATTTTTAGGATCACACCACCTGTAAAATATCTGTAATAAAACATATCACCGGAAGTATTCAAAATAAAGATTTTCAGTGTAGTATCAAGGTGAACTTTAAAAATGTACTCTATTAGATATAAAAAATTTTAATATTATTTGTAATATTATCTATTTGTCATATATTTCTCTTATTATATACATATATTATTATAATAGTGTTTTTGGTGGGACTTGTAGTGTCCTTTTATCACTTTAAAATTCAATATACCGGGTCAAATACCTACCTTCATTTGATGCTTAAATGATTTTAGTTCAGAGTAAAAAATAATAAATGGTTATTTGATACAATTTCACTTAAAACTCTTACATCAATTAATAATCAAGTATTCCTTAAAATCACTGTATCGTACATAGGTATGACTAAAAGAGTTTCTTCCCCTTTTCCCATTAATCCTTGATGGTAAAACAACCTTGTAACAGTTAGTCATTCATTATGATTGAGTATAGTAAGAACAGTTATTAATTATGTTCCTTTGAAAATTCAGAAGAAAATAAAAGATGATTGTAATGATTTCTGTTCGATGGGCTTTAGAAGATGTACAGTCATAACTTGTTAGACTGTAAATCTGTAGACGGAGATAACGATTTTACAAAGTTTCTCAGATCTATTAAAGTCGGGAAAGTATCAATCAAATGTACATTCAATTTTATCGGATCACAAGACCGACTAAGTAATGCCTCATTAGAAATTGGTTCAAATTTATTAAATCTCTTTTTACTTTTTATCTCCTTAAATCAATTTGAAGTAACGTCGACGATCTAATAACTTTCAGATAAAAAATGAATAAATATATCTTTTCTTGTAATTTTTTAGTTAAGCTAATTTGAATATTTTAGACCAATTCATGTCGTGTATCAGACAGCAAGTTAATTTTATGTTTGTACATATTAAGTTATCCTAGAAAACTTTTATTTAATTAATACCTGCACTGAAAAGTTACTTTTTCTCACGGAATACACAAGTGAAGTAGAAACAAGGCTGAATATTTAGTTAATGAGTGCTACAAGGAATAAGTTTTTTTTTAGACAAAGGAAGTAAAATAATAATTATAAAGGAAAAGTACATGTTAATTTTCCTGCTTGTGTCTTAATAATTAACACATCAAACCTCGTCCACCTGTTTGATATTTGCTAAATAAATAATGATTTTTCATTAATATTTTTATAATTAAATATGTTATAATGGAAACCAATGCAATTCTATGCTAAATAATAAAAAAATACAGAATTCGCCACTAAGCAAACTTCAGATACATT
Source organism: Pogonocherus hispidulus (assembly GCA_963924545.1). Classification (NCBI taxonomy): domain Eukaryota; kingdom Metazoa; phylum Arthropoda; class Insecta; order Coleoptera; family Cerambycidae; genus Pogonocherus; species Pogonocherus hispidulus. The sequence continues at coordinate 22,401,428 of OZ004696.1, forward strand.
GGAAACAAATGTAGTTACCATGGATAAAATAAAACACCTCATCACTGATATATAAATGAATTTATGTATTTATATAAATACAGACAAATGACAACTTAGTACAAATAGATGAAAATCAAAAAATAATAAAATAATAGACATACAGGTACTAACATTTTTAAGAACAAGATATTCTCAACATCTTTACGACCTAACCATATTGTGATGATGAAGGATTGTAAGCATCTGAAGAAGATGAATCCTTCAATATCTTGAAGAGTTTCGAAATCGTTAGCATTCTATCGGTACATATGCCACATTGAGAGAAATACCTCTCCGAGTAATTTTGAAACTGTGTTGCCACTCGACCATCATTATCAATTTGCAATTGGTCAAAAATTTGTTTGAATTAAAAATGTCAATCTGATAAAAAAATGTATCATACAAACTTTATGGAGGTGATTAAAACTAGATATGATTCAGTTTAAATCATCTCCAGATGATTCAAACTTGGTTGGCGAAACGCGCGTCGAGTGCAGAATAGTGTTTTGGTGTTATGTGGAAAACTACGTCAGTGTTAGCTTCACACCAAAGGTTCTAATCTCCTTCAAGAGTACCGTATCTTCACTGTAGCTACCTGAGCAGTGGTGTTTCTGCACTATAAACAGAAACTGGCGCCCGAGGCAAATAAAGAGAGAAATTACTTTCTTCGTGGCATGTACTTAAAAAAAGTGACTAGAATATTTAAACCATTTTACGATATTTAGTCTAAAAAGAAAGATATAGGTTTATATTAATTTTGCCGAAAATCGCTTCATTGCTTGAAAACTATAAATCTATAAAAAATACCACTGTGTATATATTTTCACCACCTGCTCCCAGAATCACAAAACAAAAAACACGGAAAATACTACAGCTATCTCAATTGTACACCTTAATCAACAAACTCTACCAAGTCTACAAGTTTTACCTTTTTTGCCTTTGAAAACCGTTCACTAAATTTAGTTTCAACAAAAAACTTAGTTTCTATCTACGATAGGTTGACTTATAGCACATTTAAACATTGATAGCAGCCAAACGTAGTTGATATAAGTAGCCAAAATGTAGAGGTTTCCCATTGTCACCCCACTGACCATTTCTATTCGATGCAGAAAGGTCCAACTTACACAAGGACACCAAAATCACTCTGATCCCAACGTTCGCTACCGAACATTTGTTACATTTTGGAAGATTAAACCTCCTATACACAGGACCCAAATAGCACGTATCATATAGACCTTATAGTTATTGTACAGTTCCCTGTTAGATTTTACATAATTTCTTAACAACTAGCGTTATACACTACCGATTCCTTAGACGTATCCAATGTTAAAATTATTAAATTAACATGCAAAAATAAAGTTTATTACAATTTCGAATATATACATATAAAACTAAGAGAGTTTCTTTTCCTACTGCGATCATTTCGGACAGGTGGGGCTCAAACGTAGATATCGATTCGTTCAAAAGTGTCCAGAACAGATATGCCACTTGTTTCGATTACATAATTAGTATTGAAGTACCCAATCTAAGCGAGTGAATGTTGCAGGATACACGAGTATTCGTAATTATGCATTTAATAGTGAGATCGAACTAACGTATATTCACCTGCTACGAGCTATAGTTATGCATGTAGAGTTTGTGTACAGCGCTTAAGTTAACCTAAAGGTACCTAATTCGTGATGTAATTATGTTATCCAATTACAGGTTACATAAAGTTGGATTTATATACAGGGCGCTTATCCTAGTATTTTGTACTTTCTTTCGACACAATAAAACTGTATCTCTATTTTACAAGACGAAATCAAGTTCGTCGAGAAGAGTAAAGAAACCAAAACGACATAAGCTGCCGTATCACTGATTATAACAGATATAGATAGTTTTACTCGCATTGAGGCTCAGACTCAGAGTTTAGGGTCTCGACAGCCTAATGAAAAAGTTGTGGGTTCTTATTCCACCAGACAATTTTTAATTAAATTGTCTAGTCGTATATTAAGGATTGTTCACAGGGTTGGGTTGAAAACCACCCTGGAGTGGGTGTCACTAGTGCCTAGGATGGAAAGAATGTCAATTTGGTATTAATGTGAGAAATTAACTTCGGTTGATGTTTGACCGCCCCCTAACTAATGAGTTTTGCCTGATATCCTCGTTCCAACACTGAATGGTGATTAGAACCATCGTAAATCATTATATAGACGCAATTTCAGTGTACTGAATAATAATATGCTACCTCTTGTGTGAGCGATCACACAAGTTTCAAGTCACACTTTCGGGCTGATCCTTGTGATTAGAATAAGGGTTATAGATATTAATCGATTAAATTAGAGAAAAGTTGCTCTTTCCGAGGATCATTCATAATAGTTTCAGGACCATTCAATTGTTAGTGTTGAATCTATCTTTTTTTGTAGTAGTACCTAATTTACAAAAGATGTATTATTACGCACTGAGTTTTTTAATTAAACTTCCTTCCACATTTAATCAAATTTGCTGAGAATATTAGACGATATTTATTTATAGCATTGTTATTATAAGGGTATATGTTTTGGCACATACTGAAAAATTAAAAAAATTAAACAAGATAGTCCATGTCCAGAAAAGATCAGTAAGGGGTTGGTGTTTGTAAAAATATCAGTTTTTTATAAAAAATTAGTGTTGTCTAATGAAAACTCTCCCACTACCAAAGTGCTCAAAAAATATATATTTGCGAAGTCAAATATGATGTCCCCTTTTTCTTACCAAATAATTTAACTTTTGACATTAAGTGTTAGGAAAGTATTATAAAATATAATATACTGGCATTATTCTATTAATACTTACATTGTTCAAATTTTAACATATAGGTACTTATTAGTTTACACTATTTTTGAAAGCCGCATTGCAAATGTTTTTTAGGATATTTGGATAATTCTCGGTATGGTGATTCATGTACTGCTTAAATAGATACTTTTTATTAATAATATCCAAAGTTATACCACATAGGAGTGAAAGTTTGCATAAAAACCATCACATGCTAAATTAATATCTGTGAATGCATTAAAAAATTTAAAAGACAAAAATGGTAATCCGCCTAATGAAAAATTTCTAATATTAAAAAAAGCACAAGTTACGGGTATTCTTTTTCAACCCTATGAATAACAGAACCAGCACATATAAATACGCAGTAAAAAAAAGACAAATGGTAAAATTACTAAATGGTAATCGTAATTTGGTGCAGTGTTATTTTTAACACGAACTGGGTAGTATAATAACTAAACCTTTAGAACTCATATTACACGAACGATATACCCGCCAAGTTTGTAGAAGTACTCATAAAGTGTAGTAAAATTTACAAAACCCTGTGTTAAAAATGAATCAATCCGCCATAAAAACGGAATAATTACACGGTAAATAATTATTAACTATTACACATTACACACTACTGTGTTAAATTACTTTTAATGTAATGTAATAATACACCGATATGTCTAACACTGCCAACTGTGGACTATATGCACACTAATGAGTGTGGATTCAGTGTTAAAATCAGTCGGATTTTTTTACTGTGTAACAGTGCTTTAAACAAGGCATGTGTTAAGAAATGAAAAAAGATAACCACAAAAAGTATTTTAATAAATCTCCCCCCACGACGGTATCCCACGTACGGCGGAAATTATAAACAATGCAGGCTGATGTTTGTCCTTCCCAACTAAAGATTTTACGGCATGCACCACATTGCATGGATGCTTACATACAATAATGTCAAGTATTCATCCATACTCATTAGCGATGTAATTATATTGCTGTAATTTTATGGATCTTCATATAATAATGATGCATCACATCATTACAGTTTCTCATAGATTTTAAGAGATATTTTCATCTCCCAAAACTGACTACACGTTTTACTTGTAGACCGTAAGCGAAATATTAATGGTAGGTATAATACACAGTAAAAAAATCCGACTGATTTTAACACTGAATTCACACTCATCAGTGTGTATATAGTCCACACTTGGCAGTGTTAGACATATCGGTGTATTATTACATTACATAAAAGTACTTTAACACAGTAGATTTTACAAGGTAATGTGTAATAGTTAATTATTTACCGTGTAATTATTCCGTTTTTATGGCGGATTGATTCATTTTTAACACAGGGTTTTGTAAATTTTACTACAATTTATGAATACTTCAACAAACTTGGCGGGTATACCGTTCGTGTAATATGAGTTCTAAAGGTTTAGTTATTATACTACCCAGTTCGTGTTAAAAATAACACTGCAGTAAATTACGATTACCATTTAGTAATTTTACCATTTGTCTTTTTTTACTGTGTAATAAGGTGATGCTACTTGATATGAATTTAAATCAATTTCTAACAAATCTGTTCTGCAAGTGTTTTGGTTTTTGTGATAAAAGATAAAAATTGTTAATTATTTAAAGATTCTATTTCCTATGTAGTGTTGCAAAATTACTGAGAAAATAATTAGCATGTAATGATATGCACTTTTAGTGCTACATTTATTGTATTACTTTGGGATTTTTTCAATTGTTTTCATATTTATAAAGGTATTTAGTAAAAAACAATGTTTGTTTTCATTACTGTCACTTGATAATATACAAAGCAAATAACCTCCTTATTTAAAAGGTTGTATTTACTAGGGCTTGTAAAATAAAGCTTTTCGCCAAGTCCAGCATATTCGGAAATAACCTGAACAATTACTCATCTGTATTTTGTTTAATCCTTGATAACGTTTTATTAGAATAAATATTTTGGTTTTAACAAATAGTAATTCTGTTTATTTCAAATTTTTCGCGATTTATTTGAATGTACATGGGTTCAATAAATACATTTGGCGACAAAACACTTCGAAGCTCGCGCAAAATATCACATACAGAGACTGTAGAAAAAATATAGTAACAATTAACTCTTAAAACTCTTTATTTATATATTTCGTTTCTATTTCGGACTAAAATGCACCATAGACAATAAAAAACAGAGAACTGTTAGAGCAGCAGGCGTTATTTCCAAGGCAAGTACCTAACAAGAATGAGTGATTTTTTTGAATTTGCACTTTTGAGATGCCTCCCATTACTAGGATACTTTTTGTTTTTGGCTTGAGGTTTTTTTCTTTTACAAAATGTTGTCATGAATAGAGAACAAGCACTATGGGTATTTAAATGAAAATTAATACAACTAACTTCGGAAAAGCTTACCTTTTATTATATACCTTACTATTAATGTCTATTTACAGTATTTGACGTACATGCCTCTATTATTAATAAACCTTCAACTTATTTTTTGCTAAATATCTAGTCTTGGATGTAAAGTAAATATTGTTGCAAATTTTGGAAACCAATTTTTTTTAGAACTACAATATTCAAGATTCATGAATTTCACGTATTTAGCTTGAAATATATATATTTTTCATTATTTATAAAAGATTATGCTTATAATTAATGGTGAATAATAAAAAGCAGTTGTATTATATTGAGAAAATATATTATTGATACTAATGGTATTGATATTCTAACATTTGGCGAATGCGCCAGTATAAATAATAACACGCTTGATATAGGCACAAATGCTACAATTAAACAACAATAATGTAAACACGATTTGGAGGAGTAAAACCTTAAGCAGCAAAAATATATTTACATATAAATGGTTTATGCTGTGATGTACAGATTCCTATATATTTCGTTGCTAAGTTCACGCTCCGCTTTACAAAATAATATGTGCAAATAAAAGTTTTCGATTTGACCCATTTCTAGACACTATCATTAAGGTCGGCGTCATTTGAAAGCGTCCAATCAAACATTTGAACATCGCATCGTTTCATCGCCAACTGCTGTTTCTCTCTCTGGTGAAGAGGGCCGATATAAATCCAGGAGCTTAGTCGGATTTTCCATGATTTCCTTTTGTTATACGTTTTGAACCGTGTGTAATATATAAGCTTTAGAGCGAAAGTTATGGGATCTTTTGTAGAAAAACCTCGGAATTTCCTACAAAAATTATTACAAGCAGTTCATATTCCTTACATTAAAACAATTACAATGATAATAATTACAATTACATTATAACGTCATCATTTGTACTGAGTACCTACTTATATGTATGGACTAACTTGTAGTGGCAAAATAAATTCAGTATTCCATATTAGTTTATATAAATCAAATATTTGAGCCCCTAATTAAATACAACCCTATCTAGAACTGGAAAAATCATTTGTGAATCCAAACAAAGACTATATTTTTATATATATATTATAAATGTAGATGACACTGAACATTTATAAAAGACGTGAAAGGTATTTCTGAATCACTAGTAGGTACTCGTAGATGATTTTATTGATTTAGAAAGTCAGATTCATAATTTTGTAACATTGGAGTCAGTAGTGTAACGCTAGATGTTAGGAAAATATGTAGAATCTAATAAGGAACAGCAGAATAACTATAAACTATATAATATTTACATGCTATTTTAGTCCTAGGGGGTATAAACTTTCAAAGTGTAACAAACCTTTAGTCGCAACCGCTGGACGCAGGGGTGGTCAGATCAAAATGATTTTATTGTGGCTGTGTAGAATGGACCTTTCTGCCTCGAATAGAAATGTCAGGGCATCCGATTACGAGGGTAGCAATGGGGATGAAAATGGTGAACCATTTTGAATATTTTCTAGGCTATTCGGTGATATCTAGTGCAACAAATTGAGACCTGAAAATAGTCAAGCTGCAGAACCTGATCTTACTTATTTCTAACACGGTCTTAGTCAACTTACTTATGTACACGCGATGATGATATTGCAAGTGCGTTGTTTCAAAATGATTGGGAGTGGTATTACTCTACATATGTCGGTGGAATCTATGGCATATTTACTGATACAATTCTAACTATTTGACCGCAGTCAAGCCCACAGCATAAATATATTAATCAGTAGGTCCACTCTTTTGATACGAGGGCGGTTGGTTATGGATATGGTTTCACACATATCCGTAGCTGTCGCAGCGCCTGTTCAGCGGAGAACTCATTGATAAAGTGGTGAAGTGTCGGCAGGTGATGAGGGATTTCTAGCCAGAGGTGGCAAGTGACCTTACTGTTTAGAATATATTTATATATTTATACTGTGGTCAAGAGTTACGACCTAGTTGACTTCTACAAAGACTGGGGATTTTACGTAAATCTTGTCAAGACCCAATACACCCTATTCTGTAAAAAAAGCAAACCCCAGAAAAACGTTAAGAATCAGTAATACGCCTGTAAAAATGGCGACAACCTGATATATCTCGGTCAGTACCTCGAGAATATGACATTAACTAAACACATGTCTTGGACAAGAATTAAGGCACACCGGAAGTTCTGACAAATAATGGTTATTGTTACAAAATTACCGACACAGTGTCCGAGTGCGACGTTACCAAATCTGCATTTTACCAGCTCTAGGAAAATTATGCACAATCTGGCAACACCGCCTCTGGGGATGCCAGGGACAACCCCCCAAGGTCGAAGTTTCAAGCCTTCAAATAAGGGAGATAGGCCCCCATCCACATTTCCTGGACGTCACCACCGGTACTTATCAAATACCCCTCTTATAACTTGGCTGTCGATTATTTATTGAACTGCCCTGGTATGTGTATTATTCGTGAGTATTCGGTGGAAATTTCTACAAGGATCTAGAGGCTTAGTTCATCTATATAAAAGCCGCGGCGTGCCAGCGAAGAAGTCAACCATAATAGGACAGCGATCAAGAGAAGAAACAATACTTAAGTGAAGTAACTATAATTTTCGAAGTGTTTCGGCATGTATTTAATTAGATATTGTACAAGAAGTGGCGTTATGTGTTTGAAGTGTTAAATAAAGATTTACCTTTAGAACCCTGAAAGGAGTAACATTATTATTAAAATGGGCCTTCTAAGATTTTCACCCTTCTATACAATGCGTACATCCATCCAATACTTATATAGGCCTGGTTCCCTATCACCAAAATAAATCAAAATACCCTTCGGGTAATCTAAAACAGAAATCTCCGCCTTGTTCATAACCTACCTCTTGCAACCCCAATCACCACACTAGACAACATCACAGGTACACCCACACTATCCGAATTCATACTCTGCAGATTAATCTATAATTTCCTAAAAAAACTAATAGAACGCATAAATCCTACCCTCATAGATCTCTTAATACCAAAACTAGCAATTCACCAAACTCATCCCTTCCTTAATTACATCTATAATCCTTAATCTTTAACACATCCTACCCTTAAACAAAAAAAATTTCCAAAATCAACCCTTAAAGTTTAACCCATACCCATTAACCTCAATCCATAAACAATAAAAAATCCAAAGAACCACCTCCAAAATAAGAGCCACCATTCAGAAACTCCAAAAAACAAATCCTAGAACGCAAACAATAAAACATCCAAAAACCACCCCTAACCAAGAAACCTCAAAATCAATTCTAGACCTAATCCATAAAAAATCTATAACCTAAACCTTCCTTAAACAAAAATCTTAATAAATCTCGCAACATCCTACTTAAAAACAATAAAAATTCGAAATCCTCACCCCAAAACTCATCCTACTCTGTACTATTACTACAACAAAGTGTCAGATGCCCAAAACTATAGTCTTCTCAAGATACCCCGAGGCCAGTACCTTAGTGGAGAGCCTCATGGTGCAGATTGGTCATAATGTACCCACCCGCCGTTCTTACAGCGGCGATGTCACAGAGATGTAAACTGTTCAAGATGTCGCAAGATTCGTCTTCTTTAGATGATGACAATTGTTCGTCATCGTAATAATTGGTACCCATGGTAAACATTGGTAATCATGTTGGGAATATCTTATGTTCTTAAATATGTTATTGCGTGCATGTCTATTATTTTACCATTTTGTGCTTTTCATTTAGTTGTACTGTGATATGTAATATACAGGGTGTCCACCTAGTGCGCGTAAGTCCAATATCTGGGTTAATAAAAGAGATAACTTAATTTTTTTTTCTACAGGGTTGTCTAATATCCCGAGCTGCACAAAATGAAAATATATTTACATATTCAGGGTGTTCAGTTTTTCCTGGACAGGTACCAACTTCGTTTTTCTAAATGGAAATATATATTTTTTATTGCTTTTTCGAACTAAACCCTTGATTTTAGTAGGACTTTCATCAGCCTTCCCTATACCCATCTTCAACTGTTTTTGAAATATTGACGGGTGAATATTGACATTTTTGCAATTTTGACACCCTGTAAAATCTAAGCGGTTTGAGATCAAGCAAAACGGTTTGCACATTCCTATCTTAACTTTTCATAAGCTATCGTTTGGTACTAATTTCAGAATTATCCAAAAATTTAAAATTTTCTGAAAATTTTGAAAATTTTTGATTCCTGTATAAATTTGAAATTAGTACCAAACGATAGCTTATGAAAAGTTAAGATAGAAATGTGCAAACCGTTTTGCTTGATCTCAAACCGCTTAGATTTTACAGGGTGTCAAAGTTGCAAAAATGTCAATATTCACCTGTCAATATTTCAAAAACAGTTGAAGATAGGTATAGGGAAGGCTGATGAAAGTCCTACTAAAATCAAGGGTTTAGTTCGAAAAAGCAATAAAAAATATATATTTCCATTTAGAAAAACGAAGTTGGTACCTGTCCAGGAAAAACTGAACACCCTGAATATGTAAATATATTTTCATTTTGTGCAGCTCGGGATATTAGACAACCCTGTAGAAAAAAAAATTAAGTTATCTCTTTTATTAACCCAGATATTGGACTTACGCGCACTAGGTGGACACCCTGTATGTATGGATGATATGTAATACATAGGTACCTAGTTACAATAAAATTGTGGATTGTCTCTGCTAAATGCCTGCAGCGTTCTGTTTTTATACTAAGCAAACTATGCATAAAATTCTTCTGTCAGTGTAATATTAATAATAATAATAATAATAATAATAATAATAATAATAATAATAATAATAATAATAATAATAATAATAATAATAATAATAATAATAATAATAATAATAATAATAATAATAATAATAATAATAATAATAATAATAATAATAATAATAATAATAATAATAATAATAATAATAAAATAATACATGGGGTACCTTAATGGGGTATAAGTCATCACCTGCCCGTGGTGTACCCTGGAAACGAGCGGATGAAACCACTCGGCTAACGATGACAACTCTCTTGAGGCTAACTCCCTCAAGAGATGATAGAGAAAAGTTTCTGTAACTAGAAGTCAAGCCTCGGATGCCCTGGGTGGTGGGTCTGCACCCATGGGCGGGACTGTACAGAGCGGTGGAACGTGGAGCATGTGGCGCACCCTCGCGAACCGAAACCACAACGCCTGTTTCTGAACCTAGATCACCAGGAAGTGGAAGAAGCTTGGCACTAGAAGGACAAAGCGTATACGATGTTCAAGAGATGAAAATCTCAAGTTGATACGTGCATACCTCCTGGCTACGAAGAACGAAAGCGAAATGGTAGGCTATCGAAAAGATCTGCATCGAATATGGAACAATTTACATCCAACCAACCGAAAAACTGAACAGCTTTCAGATCAAGTACGGTCTGTGATGACAATGGGGAGAATTGGATTAAAATACATCCAAAATTTAATCGATTTGTCCCAAAAATTGGTAATCCTTTCGACATGTCGTATATACGTCGAATAATGACCACTGGCGCTCATGTTGTTCCATAAAGAACCCACGAGGTGTTAGTCAAAACCAGCATTAAGCTGTGAACAAAAAATAATAAAAAAAAATTAAGAGACTGAAGCCAGAGAAAATATATTATTGAGTTACAGATGATTCTCCTTGCAGTTAATGAAAATTTTATTATTCTAACATGACCTTACTTAATATTCCGTGTTGTTTCTCAACTACGAAAATATCTAATTTCCATATTTAATATCTCACTTATTGTTATTCATATGAAATTTCATGTTCCTTTTGTTTACAGTCATCGTAAATATTATGCATTTCGTAGTAAGAATAAAGTGCTTTTCAAAGCTATATGAAAGTAGAAAACGAGGCATTTAATTTACACGTACACTGAGTTTCATGAAGCTAAATTGCATTATTAGAAACACGGTTGCACTTGTTAAACTTCTTGCATCAGAAATTTTATTACATTGCTCTTTATGGTAATGTTCTTTCTTCTTCCGTAGTAGCCTTTCTCTGGGTTATAGAGGTAATTCCATCAAATGCACAATCTTATGACTTGGGGCCACAAAAGTATCCATCTTTTTATAATTCTGTAAGAATATTATGATATCACTTTAAAATTTAATAAAAGCACCTACTGATAATCATTGTATTTAAAAAATAGGTACCTACATGAACGCATGATGGTTAAATAAAATGCAACTAGCAATGTATATATCAATAAAACTTAATATTTGCGCCCTGTAAACCTTAAGTCTCCCCTTTCTTAAATGTGGAATACATTTTATTGTAGCAAATAACTTTTATACAATATGAACAATATGTAATTGTAGATCACTATTAATTGACATATAATTAACTTTTTAAACCGCTTTTTCGCTAGGTAAGGTAACAGTGCATGAATTATTAAATACAATATAAAAGTTTAGAGCCCTTTTTAATTCATGGATGTCAACTACGTTGTTGATATATCTGTTGCTCATATAACTATTGAATTTAGTTATTTATGAAACATTTCAAAAGATAAAAAAGAGGAAAGCCTGAATCTGATAACAATAAGTAAAGAAATAATAAAATCACAGGCATACCTAAACCTAAATAAATATACGTTCCTTTTAAATACAATGACAGTGACAGTGATTATAACAATAACAGTCACAGTGACCATTAAAGTAAAGATAGTTACAATAATGATACCTAGTGAAGGTGACGGAGGTGCATAAAAAAAACATAAAACATACCATAGAAATGGACAAACTCCCTATGTAGAATATACCAACAGAAGTTAATGATATACTGTCAGTAAAGGAATGCCAATAACCCTCAATACGAAATTATAGACAGCTGTTATCTATTAAATCTCCGCAATGTTATTTAGATGTCACGGCAAAGAAACATTATTTTTGAGCAGGCAATGAACTACAATAATTAAGATCCTGTGTAACATCTAGGATGGAGAAGCTTAATTTTCAGCGAAATTTGTAGCCACCGTATGTTGAAAATTTATATGAGTGAACTGTATTATTGCAGTATTCTTCCACAACTGCTGACAAATAAGCTGACAAATACAGCAGCCGATATATCTTTTTTTATATAACCAGTGTTATTGTTAACACTACTTCTAGGAATTAAAAAAAAAAAAAAATAAATGAATATTAGTAAGAACTATTACCATATACCTATGTTATCAATTAAGTTTAAATGTTCCATGTTCCTTGTTCCTTGTGACGTAAAAGAATAACCTCGTCATTTAACGGAATATGTGGAATACATTTCGCGTGCACATCTCAGTAGCCGCAGAAGTTATTAGTCACAGAGATATAATTTAATTACGTTTAGTAGTCTTGTCTAAACAATACAGTTCGAGTTAACTGTACTGTTCAGTCTTACAGAAATATTATTTCAGTTCAGTTGAAATGTTTAGTGAATATGTATGTGTATTCTCTAGCAAGCTAACCACACTTGAGACTCAATCAAATTAATATGAATAACATGAAAAGTGGTAAGTTTCAGAAAATGAAATTAGCTTATAATAATAAATGTGCCACCCCATCTAATATAAAATAAAAGTTTTTCAACATTATCCGAATTTTTACTCGCTCCTTATGAAGATCCCTCCACTAGTTTTAGAACCCTAGAATGATAATGTCGTACTCGTTATCATGCCGGTATTGTTGTTCATACACAATATTTCTACCCCTTATGCTAGCCATAAGAATTTTTACAAAAGTCAGAGATGTAACAACCACGTTCAAATCTTACTTATTCGAATGTTATATTATTTTACAGCCGGATTTCTCATTGCATATTTTACCATTCGGAAATTTGTTTATTAGAATTTTCAACAATAAATGTTAAAACCTTTTGGCATATTATTTACTGCCAATAAATATTTTATTTATTGACGGTTAAATTATGTTTACTACTATGAGTTAGGGAATGCAAATATACAAATAGAAAAAACGTCCTTTGGAACCGATAGTTCGCGTCGGGCAAACCCATCTGGGCGGGAGAAATAGTATCGGACTTTAGAAATATGGAACTGTTGTAGGCGACGTCGAGTACTTAGAAATTATTTACTTTTAAGGAATTAAATTAAATTTAATGAATGAACAGTTTGTAGGGATTCCTCCTAAAGATAAAACATATTTTGTAAGTCTAATGTTTTAAGGAAGAAGAAGAGAAGTTTTTCAGATGGGGGGATGATCTAGAAGTCAATACGCTCAACTCCCGTCGACTAGAGAGCACAACGGAGTTCTTTATTAATATACTGTTTAGTGATTTCCTGAATATATGTTTGATTGATTTTCATTTCAGTAATAATTATTTTTTCTTTAATATTAAATTATAGCAAGGAATCGCTAACTCAATATATTTTAGGTTTACAGTTACTTCAAATAAAAAGGCAACATTCTAATGTAAGCCCAGAATCCCGAGTGGGGATACTTACCGTAAACTACTACCCAGTATAGTCTTTATAATCTAATTTGAAACTATAAAAAAATCTGGCAAACGATCCACGTGAGCAAACAAAGAGGCCACCGTCGAAGTGCAGGTGTTTCTTTTGTCGGAATTTTTCTTTACAGTTTCAATTTACATTATATAGACTATACCACCCATAACCAATGGGATATATTTAACTTAAGATGTGGGGGTGGAACTTGTCCACAGTTGACAATAAGGGTGAAAATGATAGGAAAACTATCAATTTAGACTATTAGGTATAAAATTGTAGGGATAACCGAGGTAATGTGAATAAGTAAAATTCTGAAAATGTTACTTCTCTTCTCGTCAATTCAACTGTTCTGTTGTGTTTCGAGATAGTTGTCTTATTGTATGTGAGCATTAATTTTTCTGTATTTCTGATTATATTTTTCACTTTTATTAAATTATTATATTATAAATTTCAATATAACTTAATTCCTGATCTCATCTTAGTTTTGACTTAACGACTATTGTCCCGCGGATTCAGGGTATATTTTAGTTTTTTTTTTATGCTATTTGTTAGTTAAATATTATTTTTCTTTAGAAGGGTATTAATAATATTCTATTTTGTTTAAAAATTATTTTCTCATTGAAAACACACTTTAAAAGTCTTGGTAAAACAAAGTGTTTTATTTCCGACTTAAGTGAAACACTGTCCAGTGAAAAGTGTAAGAATATTCTTCTCACTTCTGAAGATCAGCTCTTCATTAGATATGAGCACAGGAGAGGTAAGAAAACTTATTATATTATTCTTTATTCTCCTTCAACATTTAGCAAAGAACTCATTAAGAGATATTAGAGATAAAAGATATGGCCAACCGTGATGTATATGTAGCTCTCTTTTATAATATAGCTTAACATATACTGTCCATGTTGACAAAGTAACAAAGTGGTTACAGAGACTTGTATGGGAGAGGATTCGAATATTCTTATTTTGTAGGTCTATAATCTGCCACCTTTATTCAATATCAACATTCTATAAACTTTGAGCCATAGAGGCAACTACCTACATTTCTCCGATGGTCGAATGAAAACACACATATGAACACTCACGTTAAACCTCAATATCTACGCCTTAGGTGTAATTAGACGCGATTATATTTCGAAACGTAGTTTTCATATGTTTTAATATAGTTTTTAGTGCAGAATTGTTGAGTTGAACGGCTTATTAGAATCAACATACCACATTAAATTATTCACCGTGAAACCGTGAATTAATAAAATTCTCATGAGAAAGATGTCAGGCAGAACATTGGAATTTAAAGGTTTACATAGGTCTGGTAAACGTTTGCATAGGCCAGTTAGGAAACAAGATTATATAAATCCTTCCAAGGATACAATACATGCTTTAACACACATGTCTTCCAATAAATGGGAAATCTGTTATTCAGTAAACAAGGTGTATACAGTGAATCTATAATATTTTCTAAATAAAAGAATATGAGTGACCAACTGACTTACCACTTACATCACCTGATCTTAACACTATTGATTTTTTTCTTTTTCATCTGCTGGTGCTTGAATATTATAAATTATTTTTCGACAGCCCAGTTCAAAGATGATATTATTAGTTGAATTCATGAAGAATTTCTAAAAAGCAACTATGGAATATTTAATGTATTACTTTCTATGTTAATTAATTACTTATTGTATTCAATAAACTTTACTCACTTTAAGCTTTTCCACTTTTAAACATAGTTAAAGTAATCCTAAAATACTTAGAAATAGTTAATATACAGAGTGTGCACGAGATCATTATATCTAAACTAAATCCAATGAGAGAATGGACTTGCTCTGCCCATTGGCGAATAGAGTGGGAGGAGTGTATAGCGAGCTACACAAGATTGTTATACATAAAATCTAGCCGTAGGCGCTACTTCAGTGTAGTAGGTTAATTAAGTGAAATAAATTTATCAGCGCCATATATAAACTCTCAATATTCGTAAAACAAGATATTTATTATTTAAAAGGTAAGAACATTAAAAAAAATAGGTGTCAGGTCAAGGCAATGCACCGGTCGTGGTCCACGTGAGCCAATTACGACGAGGCAGGTGTTGAATAGGCGCAGATCTGACCGAAACAGACGAATTTTCGTCCGAGCGTCCGAGTCCATTCTCTCTATAGATGCTGATTTATTCCTAATTTTCAAACAGATCATGCTGTCGTCTGCTAAATTTCCATGGCGTTCGGTTTACTAGAATATTTTTGCATTTTATGTGCGTTATTTTTTACTTTTTTGTTTCTAGTTCCTCTTAGATGTCTTCAGGTAGTTTATAACTGTATTTCTATTAGAGCACCACAAAGATTCTCTGGCAAACAGAATTTATAAAAATTTTTTAATGCTTTGTACCTTTATTAGACGGGCTTGATATAACCAAATTTTCACTCTTTAAAACTAATTAGTCTCTGATATATTCTCATGGATGGTCAACGTGAAATACCCTGTATAAAATGATCACTTTTTAAAGTACCTATATTTCGCTTACCTAGGTTCAAGGATCTACTTTTTACTTATGGGTAGATTAACTTTAAAACTTGTTTCTGTTCTTAAACTTTATCAAATAAATTTTGTCCCCATTATTAGCTGTATACATATTTTATAATTTTATTCGGATGGCCTATTTGTAAAATATACTACCTTTTACATCTGGCACCACCCCATAATTAATGAATAATAACTGTTAAATTTTGAGCCATATTATGCATTTTAGTTTTATTTTACAAATATACATTAAAATCGGACCAGGTTATTGTGTCATTTTAATCAAGTTTTATGAGGCGTATTTATTGTATACATAAGTAAATAAATGGTTTTATGAATCCTGTTTACAACAGCCCATTTCTAGTTGGATTTTCGAGACCGCAACAGCCCTTTCGTGTATGTCATACTGATTGATAATACACTGGGCAAGGAATACCAACTAACTTCGATAAATCAAGTTTAAATGGAGTTTGTTTATGGTAAATTTATTCCCAATCCTCGGCTATTGATTATCCCATTGGACCTGAGCTTTACGGGTTAAGCACATGCAATTAATCATGACAAATTTGTTGTTCAATTGATAAAAGTTGAATACATTATTTGGTGGCCTGTGTAAAAATAAAAAATGTAAATACCTAAATGCTTATATGACAATTTCATAGACCGTTATTTCATAGTTCAGTACAATTGTACAATTTCATAGTTGTAGATAGCACTTTTTAAGTAGGTTCTACAATATTATTGATCTTGTATCCTGTACCTACCTTTCCAGGAAAATTAATACATTTTGTAGAAGGTATTTATTTCGGAATGATGATATGACTTTGATGATATTAGAAAGATGAAGGCAAAAGTTTTCAGAAAGTTCATGATTCTGAAATATATGTTAGTATGGTTGAAAAAGAAAAGGGAAGATATGTATAAAATTTATGTCTTAAGACAAAGTCAAAAAGTCCATATAAATTTATTTATAGCACGGTCTTTTATTTGTCTAGGGTTTCACAAAAAGAAAACTGTTAAGACGGTCAAGGCACCCCAAGAGTAAAGAAAAGAAAATTAATTACATTTTTCATCTCTGTCTCTAGTTATTACAACGTTAACTTTACTGCTAACAGCTGTATCTAATAATAACCATTAAATATAATACGACTGTTATCTACGTACAATATTTTATACATCAAGGAATTATCATCCTTTTAAAGAGTTGTACGCAGTCCTGTCTCATTAATTAAGCATTCCCAAAAGCGGTAATATTTCTCTTTATTATTATACTGTTGAAATAAATTCTGAGGGGGATTTTAAAAGCAGCTTGGTTGAGTATATGAATAGACTATTTTGTTTAATAACGTTGAAGTTGTACTATTTTAATATACACTTCAAATTTGTTACAGTAATGGATACACACAAATTCTATTTTTGGAAATTTTTCTTCATTTAAATCTTCAACTTGAAAGGAAAAAGGATTTTTGTGAAAAATTTCTTGGGTGAAAATCGCCTTTATAAACTTGCGTTATAATTACTTACTAATGAGTTTAAATTTTTTTATCTAACTGTAATGGTGATCACACCTCTGTTGCTTCAATAACATTCAGAGCTCACTTTTCTTCGCACAGTGTTAATATACAGGGAGTCCATAAAGTCCCGCATAAATTCATTACTTTAAAAATGGTAAAGTTTTTGAAAAATCGCTAGGACACGTCGATTTTGTTTTCTTTTTACCCTTGTTTTACATACATTAATTTAAATGGAATTGTTTTCCTAACTACTAATACTTTCGCTATATTACAACTTATAGAAACAGGTTCATGTTATATTTTATCCAGTAAATAAGGTATATACATCAGGAAGAAATAGGAGCTGTCTTTTATAAATATAGAGATATAGGTACCTAAATAATATCTAAATAAATATTTTCTATCAGTACCTATATTATATTATAATAATAATAATATAACAATATCTCTACCCCTCATTCTAATCACAAGGATTAGCCCGAAAGTCGGAGACTTGTGTGGGAGAGGGGGCGGCATATTATTATTTCGCGGGCCGCATTTGCGCCTCAGGAACGACTTACGTTGGTAGGCCCCAACCACCATTCAGTGCTGGAATGAGGGAAACCTGGAAAACCTCATTAGTTAGGGGATTATATATTCAACCCACTTTTGTATTACACTGTGTGGCAGTTTGAAATAAATATTATTATTATTATTATTATTATTATTATTATTATTATTATTATTATTATTATTATTATTACCTATTATTATTATTATTAGATGTTTGTATTTTACACCTTTTCTGGGGCCTTTTTTGAGATAGAAGCAAAGTCAAATGGAAGAGTTTCTTTATCCTGTCAAATATACTAACTTTGGCTTTTTAAAGAAGGAATTAATTAATAATCTACTATAGCACTTCTATTATATTATGACACATTATATTAATCATATCTACTGACAGACATCCTGCTTGGTTAATTATGGTATTTCATACATTCTGTTTCAATTTGCAATATTGCTGCAAGGCCTTTCAATTTACTGGCGGCAAATGGTTAAGTAAAGTAAATCCACAAAAAATAATACAGACCGACTGGGCGCAATAAAGGGTTTTACGCAAATACACCACTTTAACCCTTAAATTGTTATTTCCTTTTATATTGAAGTAATTTTCATCCACATGTTTCTCTGTTCCCTTGAGAATTCAAATAAGGTAGCAGAAATAAGCTATTGTTTATATTTCCTTTTTTGGCGTGGACAAATATGAACGAAGTAGACGAATACGACCTAACATTAATTTCACAGTGTTTTTCGTTTTATATTCAACACAAGTTTATGTTTTGAAAACAGCGCATTTCTTTCTGCTGCTATCTGGTGTATGCAAATATTAACTAGGTTGTTGGACGTTATTCGTGAAAATTTGAACAGAGTGGTTTTAAGATATTTTGAATCTTCATTATTACAACTCAATCGAGCTATTATTATACAAGAAGAACAAGAAATTAAGGAAATGAAAAGCTTATTTAAAGTGTCTTTAAAAACGTCGCTCACTTTTACTTGAAATATTGTCTTAGGAAAGATCAGAGCTTGTTTATATAAAATAGAGAAAAACCACTCAAACTTCGTAAAATTAAATATAAACGGAAATATCGCAAAAACTAGAAAAGGTATAGGAATATATCATTAGTATATCTCCCACTAAAAAGTGGGAAAAAAATTTAATACTCTGTACTTAAGGCCCTATGTTTATATGAATTTGTTGTTACCTATTTATTTCTGCTACCACTTCTATTCCAGAAGTAGCACAGCACCATTACCTTATTTAATAAAATTTATAGTAATTTATTAAATTGAAGTGTAGTGTTCTCTTATTTTATTTAGGTCGTCTATGACATTATATCGAACGCAAATTTAATCAAGAAGTAGATGAGCTACTGAAAAGAGTTACAGTTGCAATACTACATTTGAAATATAAAGAACATTGCGACCAATGAATTGTATTATTACATTCTTCTTCACTGCTTCAAAGCTCCGAATATCCCGAGCTATAAATAAGCCCAAAAATGTTATCTTTCTCGAGACCTCGCGAAAGAGTGGATTTACTTAATCCCCTACTTCCTTTTATACATTTTCGGCTAATTACGTTAACCCATAGCTGGCGCGCCACTGCGAACTGTGACGTCAAAGACCCTCTTTCATTCGTAGCAGTGACAATGGCATGTCACCACTTCTCAAGTCAATAATGAGGGTTAGTGCAAATCGCTTTGATCCGATATGCAAAGACCTTTGTATGAATGATTTTATAGATTGGAGACGTCTTATTTTTTGGAATATATAAACTGCTAAGAAATGAAGAAGATTATTTGACTTGTGACATGAATTTGTTATTATTCATTGGGATGTGTGTATATCTATCAGTAGCTTAACTTACAAAATACCATGTCAACATTTATATTAGTGCAAATTAATGACAGATATCTTAATTCAATAATATAAAAGTTTAACAATTTAAAATTTAGATGTTCTAGGTAATAATTTTTAGTAGAGTACGTTTACAAGAAATATTAAAAATATCAGAAATATGAGCTTTCTAATACTTACTGAATAATAATATATTGATTTAATCTTTGAAGTGTTCCGGAAGTATTTGACACTGCCGAAATTAGTCGACCGGATATGATTTTTATAGTAAAAATATATAAGAATTTAATAATTGGTTTGATCTTATTTACGGTTTCACCCTATCCCAGTTTTAGTACTGACTTGAAATATGCTATTACCTTTCTCATAAAATATAAGTTTTAATGCTTTTACAACAGGATTAAGTATCTATCCCGGTCCACTTGAAGACCGGGAATATACAGAAATATATGCAAAAATGAAATATTAATTGAACCCATTGGAATTGGTATATCAAGTTGATGTTTACAGATGATAAGATGATATTTGCAAATGATGATATATAAAAACCAGATGACTCTTTTTGGTTCGACAAATGAGATTTAAATAATAATATGATCGTGTTTACAATAATTTGTATTATACATTTATATTTAAGCAAACTGTTTTTCTACTATGTCTTAATATATCTTACACCCATATTCATTTTGCGTATTCTATTGATATTTTGAACCAACCTGCCTACTAAATCCCCATAAACCCATAAACCTAACCTTGGTATTTATTCAAACAAGTCAAAACGTTTTGTCTTCATATACAAAATATATCAATAAAAGTATATACATTATTGCGCTATGTCACTAGAACCTTAAATAATTTATACCGTTCAATTATTTGGATAAAATTACAGAATGCCTTTAGTAGAGGCCTAGTATGGTCTCAATTTTGTAAACTTCTTGGTGGCAATTGGGCATTGAAAACAGTTATGGTAAGATTTTCTAAAAAGTTAAGCGTATGAGCTTCATATTTATGACAATCCTAATTACCATTATAGGTCATGTAGTTTCGATTTTAAATCGATGTGAATCGATCGATGAAAGTATGATGAAAATTAAATATACTGGTTCTTTCTCTTAAAACCTACTTCATGAAAATGTGCAGAATTGCTGAATTGAGAAATATCTTAATAAAAAGTGTTGAATCTCACAATTAATATAAATTTTACATAAATTGCCATTCTAGAAATATAAACTATTTGATCCATTAATCGGATTATCCAGAACTCCCAACACATTGATCACGTCTTCGATTAGTTGATATGATTACTTTGATATGGTTTGTTGTTTCAATATTCATGATATTTTGTTAGTAATTATTAATACTCAATTTTAGTTAATTTTGCATAGTTATATACAGGGTGTGTCATTAGTGGGTAATTGTTCGATTACTCACAAACGGTACATTATATCAAAGTTTTTTGGCACTAAAAGTGCATATTGTAAAAATATCTTCAATTACACAGAGTGTTCCAAAAAGTCGGGACAAGGTGCAAGTTGGTTATTTCAAATGCGACACCCTATATATTATTATATTTTTGAAATCTAGGGATTACTAGGAACATATTTGTATTAAGGTTACCTATAGCTATCTCTTTTCGTTTTCGAGATATTTAAGAGTTAATGGAAAAAAAATCGTAACACTGCATTGGAAAATTAATAAAATTTCCTCTATGACACAATGTGAAAAGGAAAAAAATATAGTGCCAGTTAGCACACGGGATACCTTAAATATTGCACTTGAAATTATTTGGCCATTTTATACAGGGTGATTTTTTTCGTGATTTATATTTCACAATGTTAAATTGCCTAACTCTCATTTTTTTTTAAATGGAACAGCCTGATTTTTTTAGGGCATTAGATGTAGAATTTAATTACTTTTAAAATGGTATTAGGATGTCCTATACGAAAAGTTGACCGGTTTCGAGATATTCACGATTTTTTGAAAATTTAGCTTCTATCTGATAATTACAAATTATAGTCAAGTAAGTTATGAAAATAATTTATTTTGTTGTGGAAGTTATTTAACTGTCAAATAAATATTCGATTTTGTGTAATCTGTACATTTTATATGCAAGATGCACTATTCCAAAATGCTCTCAAAAGCACCACGAATTCCGTTCATCATGTTTTCTCGTGTGGTTGATGGTGTGCGGTAAACTAAATCTTTTGTGTATCCTCATAAAAAAAAAAATCTAATTTTGTAAGGTCCGGGTACCGAGGAGACCATGGGATAGGTCCACCCTTCCTATCCACCTATTAGTGACGGTACTCCCTATTTAAAAATCTCCTTACTGAACCGCTGTAATGTGTAGGGCAACCGTCATGGTGCAACCGCATCCCGGCTAAAATGTTCAAAGGAATATCTTCAAGATAATTTAAAAGTTGATTTTCCAAAAAAAAAAAAAATATGGTCCAATCATCTTTTCGCCCAGAATCCCCCGCATATATTTAATGTCCACCTATGCTGCATGTCTACCGCCCTAAATACTGTCAATGGAGAAATTTATTTGCATTTCTTGATTCGACAATATATCGAATTCTGTGTTAAATTGTAAGCGCTGTATGGATAACGATAGTGTAGATGAAATTTTATGTTAGTGAACAATATCTTTCCACAACTGCATATCTGTAGAAAATAGACTCATGTGTAAGAAACATCCTCAATAATTATACACGTGCAATATAATATTTTGAACAAATATAAGTTCCTGAAAGCATCCTGGTGGTGAAATCATTTAATTCCCTCTTGGGATATATAGAGATTTAGCAGGTACTTAAGAAACAGAAGAAACAGAAACATATTAATATCACAGATTTAATAATGACGCAATGACAATGTTTATGTTATCAAACTCATTGTGAATATATTTTTTCAATTAAATAAGTAACAAAACAAAACGTAAGGACATAAATTCCTATAAGTTTTGCTGCTTTCATAGACTTTTTGGTGGTGGTCAGTGTCCGTTCCAGTTTTAGTAGCATCATTTTAGTTCAGTTCAGGTTAATTAATTGTTTTTATGTTCCAGTTTCTATTCGAAATTTCAGTTTTGATATATAGTACACAGGATGTCCAATTTAAAACGAGAGACCCTTAATATCTCGAGAACAAAACGGGATATAAAAATTTGCGGAAATAGGTAAATCTTTGATTCGAGAAGGACAACTTTTGGAGCATATGTGACAAAAGGGGTTGACCCCTTCTGAACTACATGACTAAACTACATTTTGAAGAGTATAATAATTAGATAGCTTAATCTACGACTAAGAATAACTTAGCAACGCAGCAACGTTTGTATCTACTACTCAATGGCAGTTAATGGTGCACCCTTTGAGTATTTAATTTAGTTTTTATATTGTTAGTTCTGAGTACAAAGTAGAATATCGGTTTTTTCATATTATTTTCTTTACGCCAGTTCAAACTTCAAACGTCAATTACTCGATTCGAATCTATTTTAAGACTAAGCACGCCGTTGAATAGAAAATAAAAATACATTTCAAATGATCTCGATAAAGTAAAATAAAGATATTTAACACCAGTATTAGTGAAATTAAAAAACAAGTACTTGCTGTATCCCGGTACTTAGAGGACTTCACTAACTGTGTCACGTAATGAATTATAATTTTATAATCTATTTTTTGTGTGTTCATATGTCTTTTTTTCTTTATTTTTTGTTGTGCTTAGTTTGTATTTAAGTAATTTGTTATTTGTTAATGCACTCGTAAATCCTGTCCTATAATTGAAATCTCTGTCTAGGCAGTGTATCAAAAATGAATACCTAAATAAATATTGTAGAAATAAAGTCTCAAACACAGACTATAGCAGTTTAAATACACGTATTTAAAATTACTTCCTGATACTTGCTGCTGTAATATCAGATTGTATTCTAGTAGGTACCTGTGTAAGCTTATTATAAAACATTTTTTGTTCTGGTTGTTTTTAACCTATAAGTATTTAATAACATGATTTGATTTGACGGAATATTTATGTATTGTATAAATTAACTATAAGATGTCAAAGGGAAATTAGCTTTTGCCAATACACCAAGTTCATTTACCAACTAAAAGGCAACTTTATAAGTTGAGCGTAAACGGTGTTCCACTACAACGTTCTAGTCTTCGATCATTGGCTTTACATCTTGGTTTGAACTTACTCTATGATAATGGCAGCGAAACTAACTTCAGTAACAGGAAGATAAAGTTGAGTCTAGACTGATGCACGCCACATTACATTAATGATATTATATTATAATAAAATTATAATAATAATAAAGTTTAATATGCAATAAAAGTAAATACACGCCAAGTTAGCTAAACTTAATCGCTGGTTTGACATAAATTATGTAATATAACAAATAATATTCGGAATTATGATGAAATAAAAATTAGAATAAAATTTAAAATAAATGCCCGTCGACAGCAGATACTTCTCTGATAGTAGAATTGGTGGGCAAAGTAAACAAAAAAAAATTTCACAAGTTGTAGTCGAATTTCAAATTTAAATTCAAACGGAACAGCGGGAGAAACTTTTATCTTGAAGAAAAGAATCAGAAGGAACCGCGATACAGCAAATCCATGTGGCTAAGAAGAGGAACATCGGCAAACAGCAGTTTAAGCTATTTGTGTGATTTCTTGTTTTTATTATTTTACAGGTGGTGTAATTTTTATTATTTTACAGATATTATTATTATTTACTAATTGAAGATGGTTAGTGTCAATATTATGTGGTCTATACTGACTTTCCATGCACCTTCACACCTTATAGTTTTATTTATTTAAATATTTTTCAACGAATAATGAATGATGCATTTTATTTACTATGCTGTTCAGTTATTTCCTTCAACAAACATTCAATAGGCGGTTTTTCATAAAATTTCAAACAATACGATACATCATAAATACACCAATATTTGGACAGTACTAAAATATATAGAATTCTTTATTATACCTGTGTAAAATCATATATGCGGTTACAGTAGTTTGTAACCTCAGCAATAGAAGATATAAGATGTTTAGTACATATATTAGTTATAAATACATTTCATTGATGGACATAACTTTCATACTACTTTTCTACCCTTATATTTATTTTTTTAATTAAATAAACGTAACTACAAAAAACTGTATTCCACAATGAAAATAGTAAAATATACCAACTTAAATGATTAAAATTCGTTATTGGTAGCCAATAATCCACTGGTCCTTCACGTTATAATAATACCTGCGCCTCTGTTGTAGTATTGAATGACCAAGAACTTGGTCATTCTACGGTTGTAGGTATATAAAATATTTTTTTTTTATTTAATTAGATAATTACCCATTTTAATGGGTTGAACGCAACTCGATCAATACTTCCGCTAAGTCGTAACAGCATAAGGATTGTCACAGGATTGTTGACAGGTCACGGACATCTTAACAAGCACCTTAACACTATCGGTCTTAAGGTACGTTCAGTACGGAGCTTGGATGATAGATCATAGATGATAGATGAATGATGATAGAATAATAATGAAAAATATAAGCGCGGATAGGCGTTCACAACGGAGATGTGAATAAACGCTTTTAACAGCGAGTATCAGGGTATTCGCGTATATTTTGACCCCTACCTACACGGGTTATTAAAAAAGCTAGAAAAAAAGTTTAAATACAAAAGTTGTTTGGTTTTTCACGTATTATCTTTTGGCTATGTCGAAAAAAAAATTCCATGTCGTAAATTTGAGGAAACCAATTGAACATAATATTTTTAAATAGAACACCCTGTATAATTTTAGACGCTTGGAAAATATTTTTTTCTATGATTTCAAAAATATATATTTTGTTGACATCTGCACTGACAGTTTTCGAAATATTTAATATTTAATGTTTACAGTAAATTATAAAAAAAATATTAAGAAATGAAAATATTAGAAAATGTTTAAATAATTAAGGAGGTTACATCGAAAATCGTTAAATACTTTTTATTACAGTTGATTTCTAGTCTTAAATATTTTTAGCTCTTTGTATTTTTTGTATTTTTTTATAGTACTCGCTGTCGAATATTTCGAAAACTGTCAGTGCAAATGTCAACAAAATATATATTTTTGAAATCAGAAAAAAAAAATATTCGCCAAGCATGTAAAATTATACAGGGTGTCCCATTTAAAAATATTATGTTCAATTGGTTTTCTCAAGTTTACAACATGCAATTTTTTTTTCGGCCTAGCTAAAAGATAATACGTGAAAAACCAAACAACTTTTGTATTTAATTTTTTTTTCTAGCTTTCTTAATAACCCCTGTAGGTAGGGGTCAAAATATACGCGAATACCCTGTACATTCCAAAATGTCCAGCGAAAAAGATTACTTTTGTTCGGCAGGAACGAAATATTACATTTTCACCAAAAGAAAACAAAAATTAAGAAAGTATCATGTGCATCCCATAAACAGGGAAAAGGGCACCGACTGGGAGAATTTCACCATTTATATCCTCAACTACGGATCTACAGCAAAATTTGTTAGATACATTTAAAAGTTATGTTTGTAGAAATCGCTTACAATATTGTTAAAATGATAAAAATAAATTAAAATGAATACTATAGCAACTCATCCGATGAACGGGAACCACTAGTTGAAGTGAACGCCCGGTTTTCTTAATACTAAGTATTTTACTTTTGCTAAAGTCTCTAATGTATTTTACGTTAATATTACTCAATATTGGATTAATTCGTTTGTTATTCGGGACCTACACACATCTCTTTCACAATATATAATAAATAGTATTTTATTTAAAAATAAAATATTAATCGATTAATATAATCGAGTATAAACCACTCGTGTACCATGTATTCCCTGCTAGTATCACATCTCCGTACTGAACGGCTGCATTGAAATGCATTGTACATTTTATCAGCGCTGGTAAAAGTTACTCTATCATCCAGTCTATGATCTATCATCCAGTCTATGATCTATCATCCAAGCTCCGTACTGAACGTACCTTTTAGTGACACTAGAAGATGCAGGTTTTGCGGACACGATGACGAAAACTCCATTCACATCCTCTGTCGCTGTGCCTGCCTCATGGTCAGGAGACACAAACACCTGGGCGCGGCATTTCTCCTGCCTCAGGACATTAGGGAGCTTCCCATACAACGGGTGTTGGCCTATGCGCATAGTACGGGTCTCTTCCAATAGCTCCCAACTAGCGGCAGGCACAATGGGTCAAAAGACCTGAGTGCTGCGGGTAACCGCGCCGCCTATCAACAACAACAACAACAACCCATTTTAATTTTATGGGAGTTTTTGTTATTTAATTTGGGTTGGTTTATACGTAGATATGGACCTACTACATCTACTTGCTAAAAATAATCAACAATCATGCCGGGACGCTTAAATTATACAAACAAAGATTATTTAAATCTGTTTTATTTATGGAGAAGGTAATAAAGTAGTAGAAGGAGAACGTGTAATACATTTGCTACTCGATATCCACAAGAACAGTACCAATCCCAAAAACCATAGCCAACTAAGGGTAACTGAACATAACTGAACATTTTGTGTACAGTTTTTGCAATAAAAAAATGTTAAATTGTCAATATTTCGAAAACTACAAATTTTAGACAACTTTATGCAAAGTTATCCCCGGTGGTGATACCCTGTATAGATAATATTATGTATAACAGAATAAAGTGTGACAGATGTAAATTACCTGAAAACAATTTTATACGAATTCTAAAAGGCCTGAATTTATTTTTTATTAAATGTACCAGATTATGTCGTTTGTGACAACTTAACCCATATCTCTGAAACGCCAGTCTGTTGTCCTTCCTATTTATTTGGAATTATATTATTTACGAAACACAGGGAGAAAAAGTTAAATCGTAGCAGTATGTAACTGACGTCTGAGATTTATGATACTTCTCTGCAAATATATCTTTAAAGGGTAGATATAAGAACAGTAATTTGTTTAGGAGATTTTCTTCTGAAATATATGAAATAAAAGCAGCACAAAAGTTGTTCTTGTATTTAAATACACCTCTAATAAATTCTCTAATTTTGTACATAATTATTGTTTTAAAAAAAACATAGTTCTCATTTAGATGTTTCAAGGAATATATAGAAAACACTTTATGTACTGGTATTTCGGCTTGTTAGACCTTTCTCAATAGAGTAAATGTCTATTAATAAATATTTCCAAGCGCATTTTTCTTATTTATCTATTAACCTACCCCGGTTGATCCATCCCATCAACCGGGGTAGGTAAATATAGGTAAATTCAGTGTAAGAAAAATAATTCGCATAATAGAGAATTAATAACTAACCAATTAGAAGTAAAATTAAGTGTTTAATCACCATGTGTCTTTATAATGCAAGGTGTATTGAAAAATTGTATCACCTTATTAGTACCACAACAGCGACCATGGATGGGTTTTGACTGTTTCATAATATTATATTGGGTGTTATTAATAAAAACGAAGTACCTGCTACTACCACAAGTATTAGTATATTCTACGCAGTATTTACTGTAAAACGAAGTAGGTACTACATTTCAAAGTACTCCCTTCTATTTTCCGGAAATGTTAAAAAATAATAGCATTCTCCTAAACATTATAGTAACATGTACTACGACTTGAAGTATCTACTTTTTACTGGAAGATTCGATTTTAACAACAACTGAAGTATTTGCTCCATCATTAGCGAAGCTGATATTATAGCAGGTTCACCGTGCGTGCTACAAGGTGATTATTTTAAAAATGGCTCACATGCGTACAAATAAAATGTATACTGCAAGAAGACACTTGGACGATGATATACCGTCAAATGTTTAGGTACCATCAATTTAGAATGTTTTATGTTTACATTTTTCATCTAGATTTAGTAGGGAAAACGTTACTTTCTGATTACTCGTTACTCTTCTATCACAGTTCCATCATCCGAAGAGATCTTAAAGGACTTTTGATGTTATAAATACATACAAAAAGTGAAACCGTTTTCCAAAAACTTTTAAACATGTCTTATCTCGTTAGCCATAGAAGTATAAGTACTACACATTTCAAAGCAATGTACTACACTTGTTAAGTAGATACTTCATAATATTGAGAAATATACTTTTTGATGAAGCATGTTCTATGCCAAGTAAAGTATATACTTATATAAAGAAAATACTTAGTTTTGGTAAGTTTAAGTAAATTTTACGTAGAATATACCAATACTTGTAGTAGTAGCAGGTAGGTACTTCGTTTTTATTCATTATAACAAATTGTTTTGCGTTAGTATTCCAATCAATTAAATGGGCAAGTTAAAACAATTACAATTACAATTACATATTTGTATTAATATACAATTTCGGTATACAATTACAATTGTATATTGTAGTAATATAACGTATAAGCCGTTATAACGTAGTATATAAAGTATAAGTAATATAACGTATAACCATTATATAAAATAGTAGTTTTATTAAAAATATATCGATAATTTTCAGTATAATCCCAGTGGGAACAGGTTGGTTGTTTTAACGTGTATATAACGTTGCTGTAGTTGAATAAACGTTACTCGTTGAAAAAACCAACGTTGTTTAAGAACCTACTTTCAATCAAACGTTAATAACACGTCTATTCACAATTGTTATCAACGTAAGGTGTAACTTAGACGTTATAAAAACGTGAATTTATTAGTAGAATTCAATGGGTAACGTTAACGTTAGAGAAACGTAGATTTTATAATAAAAAGTAACACTTGATTGCTTTGTAACGTTTTTGCAACGTAAATAATTAGGTTATATTTAACTATAACCTGCACGTTATATAAACGTTAAAAGAAACAATGTTTCAACTCTTTGTTTAATACTGGTAATATTTTCACGGAAAATTGACGTTGGTTAATCAAGTTAATTTGCGCTATGACTGTTAAAGTTATTTAAACGTAAATATACACGTAATTTTTAAGTGTAATTTGTACGTTAAAAGGACGTAAACTTTTTAATAAAAAGTAACCGCTTGCGTGGTTTTGAACGTTATTTAAACGTAAATAATAAGGTTATATTTAACTATAACCTGCACGTTATATAAACGTTAAAAGAAACATTGTTTCAACTCTTTGTTTAATACTGGTTATATTTTCATGGGAAATTGACGTTGATTAATAAAGTTAATTTACTCTATGACTGTTAACGTTAATTAAACGTAAATAGGCACGTAATTTTTAAGTGCAATTTGTACGTTAAAAGGACGTAAACTTTCTAATAAAAATTAACGGCTTAAGTGATTTTGGACGTTATTTTAACGTAAATAATAAGGTTATATTTAACTATTTTCTGCCCGACATATAAACGTTAAAAGGAACAATATTTCAACACTTTGTTTAGTATTGGTAATATTTTCATGGGAAATTGACGTTGGTTAATCAAGTTAATTTGAGCTATGGCTGTTAACATTATTTAAACGTAAATATGAACGTAATTTTTAGGTGTAATTTGTACGTTAAAAGGACGTAAACTTTATAATAAAAAGTAATAGCTTGAGTGGTTTTGAACATTATTTCAACGTAAATAATAAGGTTATATTTAACTAGAATCTGCACGTTATATAAACGTTAAGAGAAACAATATTTCAACTCTTTTGAACACACTAATTTTACGAGTATCTTTAATTTTTTACCTATAAATAATTTTATTAAAACAACATGAAAATGGTGATTCATTATTGACATTAATTTCAAGATCATAAGACAATTTTACACATATCTATGATTTTATACACAAGATGAAATGTCAAATTTTTCGTATTATCTATCGCAATAATAGCTATTAAATATTGGTATAGGTAGTTTATGTTTATGGCGATCTTAGAAACACTTGGCATTTCTGCACAAAATAAATCAATATTATTTTTCAGTGTACCTAATATTTTGTGCAGTTGAAGTGGAAAAATGTATTTATAAAAATTGCTATAAAGGCAATTCCTCGTCCCCCGGCTACGAACGAAATACAAATTCAGTTCAATTCAAATTTTTACGGGGTCAACATCAACTTCCTACTTCACAATCCGAAAGGTTGCATCTAACCAATCAGCAAGCGGATATTTGATGGCTGATGTCAATTGTAATAATCGTGATTGGTCGTCGACACCGTTGGTAGTAAATAAGCATGATGTCAGTCGTTAGTTCCTTTTTCCGTCACGTTGGTCATGTGTTACATCGCCCGCTAGTTCCGCCAACCGCCACTTGTTCGTTCGTACTTCGTATCCAGTCATATGTGGTGTTCTGGTGCAGTTCAAAAATTCTCACTATTGGCAGGCAATAACTAGTGAAAAGTAAGTTTATGAAACCATTTTTAGTGGATTGTTGTACTTTAGTTGCAAGTTTATGCATTACTGTTTTGCTTTTATACTAATAGTTTTCGTTGCATGTCCAGAAAAGGTATGTAGGTTAGGTACCCATACTCGTTTATTTCAATATGGCCGTGGTATCACAGGTGCTGTAGCTCATGCTTTTTTTATTGTTTTAACTTATTTTCAACCTCGGCTAAATTTAGGTTTGCTTTGACGCTTGTCTCCGAAGAGGTAAGTAAATTAAATTTTGTCCTGCTTTGGAATTACTGTAAAATATTTATTTTTTGAGTTACCAGGTTGAAAAAATGATACAGGCTTTTCGTAGATCAGTTTACGTTAGTCATTCTAAATTTTATGTTAAATGATGTTGAAATTACTGACTTACTTAGGGTATCTATTTATCTAATTTGTTTTTTTAGGGACCGACACATTGCATTAAAATAAAAAATATGCTATAAAAACTATAATAGGCGGGTGACATAACGTCGATGACTACGGATATAAGTAACGATATAGGTGCCTACCTCCTGTAACCTACCTAATTGATAGAAATATGTTTTTAAGTAAATTATGTTACTTGGGTAACATAATTTACTACGTTATATTTACGTAACTATGTAACTAGCTATAAGTAGGTACGTAAATAAGTACCTACTTATGATAGGTACTTATTTACTTCATTGTATAAAATGATTTACTTTTCCTGACGGATGTGTTTTCTGAATTTTCATTTTTAATTCAACATACACTTTTTTACATTCTGCTTGTACGTTATTTGAAAATCAATCGTGAAATATAAATTTTATTCTTTCTGGAACCCAAGATAATTATCTACTATTAAATAACTGGGTTTATATTTTAGGTAATAAGAATATTAAGTAAATAATTCTGTTCTCTAATTTAATTTTTTTAACTCGAGGTAATGCTCAGAAATACTTCAGAAAGAACAAAAAGAATTGGTAAGTGGAAATTCGACCGCAGAGTAAAAAGAACTTGTAATACCGTATTTTCTTGTTTAAATGAAACAGATTTACAACGTAGCTCAGAAAATACACATGGGTCTCATAGATGGGTTCATTTCAATTCAATAAATAACTAACTGAGGTTTATCAGTGTTTTTTAATTTAATACCTACAAATCAGATAATCATTGTAACAATGAAATACTAGGTGAAATGACTAACCACCACCTAGTAAGTAGAAGAGTTCCCTATTGAAAATTAACTTCTCAATTGTAAAGTGATAAATTCTGATTTGCAGTGAAAATTATTATTATCTAAACTAAAATACTTTTACTTTTCAGGTTCTCCGTACAAGACCAAATATGATATTTTGTAGATATATTAAGTATTTTAAATAAATTTTTAGTCAGATGAAGTGGTATTATTATTGGTATAATTAATTTTCATTTAGCATTTAGAAGCTAACTTGAAAGCAAAAATAAAAATATTTTAGAAACTACTATTTCATAATTTTAGTCTCCTGGAGAAGCCCTAAAACATAATATATTTTTATATTCAAGCAGTGCCAAGTGGTGGAATTTGTACAAGTGATTTCCAAAAGTGTTGCATGTGAAAATTCGTCATCATCGTATCCGTGAACATCGTATTCTAACTATCAATGTTCTATTAACGTTGAGACCAACGTTACAGAACGTTCTATAACGTTGATCTCAAACGTTCTATCAACGTTGATCTCAAACGTTTTATCAACGTTGACAGATATTTGGAATGTGTCTGAAACACGTTTCTAACACACGTTGTATTAACGTTTAGTAGCGGTTAAAAACTAGTTGTTTTGCGATCAAATTCAACGTTTAATAAACTTGTTATAGAGACGTAGTATATTAAGTTATAAATAACGTTTTAAATAAAGTTATAATAAACGTTATTAAAATGTTGTAACATGCGTTGAAATATACGTTGAACGGGACATTCTTCCGTTGATTCAACGTGGTAATACAAAGGTTACTCAATGGTCGGTTACCGTCAATTTTAACGTTATTTTAACGTTTGTGTTCTTGCTGGGATCTAGATTCAAAAGTATTATAAATAAACAAATATAAGATAGGACCAAATATTTCAATTCTCTCAATTCTATTTGATATCTTTTTTGTTAAACAAGTGCTACTGAAAGATCAATTAAGTATTAATTATTATTACATCGTATTAGTCATTTCCTAACAGGTATATGATATGTCAGATAAACTAAGTTAGTCATAATTAAGCTACAATCCAGCCAAACCAGTACATCTTTCTTTAATATTTGAATTGCTAACAATGTGTACAAAAAGAAATACATTCAAAAGCAGACGGGTGATAAACTGAAAACCAATACAGCTAATATCATTTTTATCTCTGTCACCTAACACCAACATTGCAGAATTTATTACGATACCTATAAAAATAACATAAAAATAAACTTCACGGGTAGGTATAATTCGTTAACATAAATTATTGCTTCCCTCTTCAGTGAATCCAGACTTTGTTGTAATTTATAGTAGCTGTGAGAGTCTTTTTAAAGAAATTTCTAGCACGCACATTAATTTCCTTTACAAAGTGAAAATAATTGTTTGTTGAAAAACCAATAATAAATAACTATTTACTAGATATATCAATAACAGTTAGAAAAGCTCATTGTTCATCGTTCACTAAAACGGAAAAATTTGATATATATATATATAGAGTACTTTACAGCATGGCGATGTAGGAAACTATAAAAGATTCAAAGTTAGTTAAATTGGTACTATGTTGCGTTTTCAGGTTTCCAATAATATGCCATGGAGAACATCAAAACTTTGTTGTTTTAACTGACATACCCTGTATAATATTTCTAGTTTAGTGTACAGGGTGTCCAAAATAAGATCCTCTATCCCCTTATCTCAGAAAGTATAAAAGGTAGAGAAAAATGTTAAATACGAAAGTTTTTTGTTTTTACCTGAATTTTTTATTTTTATAACTTTCTTGAATACAGGTTGTTCAGTTTCTCTGATCCAGGCATCAACTTTCTTTTTTTAAATAGGACACCCTATATTCAATTACGTTTTTGAACTCTCCTTAAAATTCTAGGTCGACATTGTTAAGAGTACCCTATACCTATCATTTACCGTTACGAAGATATTAGCATTTAAAGAAAAAAATCTTTAAAAAACACGTGCTCAAAAAATCTCGGCAAAACAAATAAGACATCCAAAAAAAAAGGTAAATACGGTTTATTTCGTAGACCATTACACTCAGATATACAGGGTGTTTTTGACAGATGGCTCAAACATGTATATGTTAAAACTCCAGAAAATCGAAAATCTCTTATGGAACACCCTGTGTATTATTATATTTTTGGATTCTCTATTAAATTTTAACCTTACTCTATACAGGGCGCCCTATTTCTTGACCCGTTGCATGGGTAACTTTTTTATTAGTAGAGATACAAAAACGCTTAAATGAGCAAATTAGTGCAGTTTCGTATTAGTAATTCTACGGTAAGGCGAAAAATTATATACGGGGGAAGGTTGAAAAATTATTGACAAAAAACGAAAAATCCAACTTTTCTATTATCCCTCGTAGCTAGTTCATTTGAAGAGTTAGAGAAAAATGCTTCACATGTTTTTTGCAGTATTTTTCATGTAAAATGACATGCACTTGCTACTTTTTATATATCTCTTAAAATGGTTGAGAATCACAGTAAAATATATTTTTTTTAAATGTAATGGATAGGTGGCTGTGACATTAACCGAAAGTCCCCTTTTTTCTCTTTCAGATGATATAACATAGTCCATATTTTATCCTTACAAAAGTAATAATAATCGTTGTTTTTAAAGAAAGTTTATTGTCACATCAAGAATGCTATGGAAATAAAACAAAAAATAAGATTCCTGATATTTTTAAAAACGTCTAGTTGGCATTTAATTATTGACAGATCATAAGTGACATTTTTAGTTTTTGTTAAGTAGTTTATTGTTTATTATTAATACTGCATACAAAATAATAGGGTTGCAAATATGTACACCAACGAAGAGAAAAATGATATGCTATTTTGTTATTATAACCAAAATCGAGATAGGCACAAGATGCAGCGAATCTTTATTTTGAAACTTACATGGAACGAAGACAACCCCATCATAGAATATTTAGGCAGCTGGAAAATAATATACGATTATACGGTTCTTTTTCAAAGCCTAAGGATGAAAGAAACTTCAATGAAGACACTGAAATAAATGTTTTGGCTTATGTAAATTTTAAACCTGATTCTTCAACTGCAGAAATTGCACATCACTGCAACACTTCCAAGGAAACTGTAAGAGCTATTTTAAAATGTAACAATTTAAAGCCTTATCATTATTCCATATGCAATACTTTATATCCAGCTGATAATCAAAGAAGGATGACATTTTGTCGATGGTACATTTCAAAATGCGAAGAGGATCTAGACTTCTGGAAAAAAGATTTTATTCAGTGATGAAAGTAGATTTACCAACAATGGTATTTTTAACCGCCATAATAACATAATGTGGTGCCGAGAAAATCCACATCTTGTTTCTGAAAGAAGAAATCAACGTCAATTTGGGATAAATGTGTGGTGTGGAATTTTTTGTGGCTAAATTGTTGGCCCATATTTTTACGAAGATAATTTGAATGCGAATAATTACCTTCATTTTCTAAGGAATACTCTAACAGAGGGATATTTAAATGAATTACCACTCCATATTTTTAGAAATCTTAAATACTTCCAACACGATGGAGCACCTGCGCATAATTCCCGCGAGGTAAAACAATATTTACATGAACAGTTTGATAATGTTATAGGAAATAGAATGGATATCGACTGGCCAGCGCGAACACCTGATTTGACCCCCTTAGATTTCTTTCTTTGGGGATTATTGAAAGATAAAGTTTATGTGACAGCTCCTCTAGATATAGAGGATCTAAAAGTCAGGATTCAAGATGCAATTAGAAGCATACATGGACATACAATAAATAATGTTTTAAGAAGTATCCAGAAACGTTGCTTACTATGTATCCAACAGGATGGTGGTCATTTCGAACATTTACATCAATATAATTAATTAATTAATAATTTCTGTTCTCAAAACATTCTTTTGTTCCATAATTCATAGCATTCTTGATGTGACAATAAACTTTCTTTAAAAACAACGATTATTATTACTTTTGTAAGGATAAAATATGGACTATGTTATATCATCTGAAAGAGAAAAAAGGGGACTTTCGGTTAATGTCACAGCCACCTATCCATTACATTTAAAAAAAATATATTTTACTGTGATTCTCAACCATTTTAAGAGATATATAAAAAGTAGCAAGTGCATGTCATTTTACATGAAAAATACTGCAAAAAACATGTGAAGCATTTTTCTCTAACTCTTCAAATGAACGAGCTACGAGGGATAATAGAAAAGTTGGATTTTTCGTTTTTTGTCAATAACTTTTCAACCTTCCCCCGTATATAATTTTTCGCCTTACCGTAGAATTACTAATACGAAACTGCACTAATTTGCTCATTTAAGCGTTTTTGTCTCTCTACTAATAAAAAAGTTACCCATGCAACGGGTCAAGAAATAGGGCGCCCGTATAACGTTCCCTATTCTTATTTTGCTTAGTTTTCAAGATATTGACGAAAATGTTTGGTGCGCTATTTATAAGAGACACATTTTAGGCCCTGTCTTTCTTGACCAATATTTAAATGGTCCCAGGTACCTTAGGTAAAATATCAGGAAATGGCATTCATTACAAACTTACATTTTACCTTTATTGGATGCCGAAGAAGATGACAATGAGATCATCTATCAGATGAATGGAGTTCCATGCCACAATACTGCAGTTGTAAATAATTTTATTAAGAACTATTTTGTGGAATGGATAGGGCCAAACGGGAATATCCCATGGCCGCCGAGGATCCCAGATTTAACTCCACTTGATAACTTTTTATGGGGTACATTGAAAACCTGAGTTTATCAAATTCAGAGTAATAATGTTGATGATTTAAAGATTAAAATCAGGATGGAAATTGAAGCGCTCAATCAAAGTGATTGCGCTGTAAGAAAACTAGCAGTTATAGGTATACACAACATGCATAGCTGAAAATAGAGGACATATAGGACACTTGATTTAATTTATTATTTTTATTGTTATTTGTTGATTATTGTTAGTTATTTGTGGTTCAAGTTACAAACAGATTTGTTTATATTAGTTATATTCTTATGGAACACAGGGTGTTCCATAAGAGATTTTCGATTTTCTGAAGTTTTAACATATACATGTTTTAGCCACCTGTCAAAAATACCCTATATATTAATCAGGTAATATCGACCCATAGAAGTAATTTCTGAGTCTAATTGTCTACGAAATAAACCCTATTTAGCTTTTTTTTTATGTCTTATTTGTTTTGCCGAGATTTTTTGAGCAGGTGTTTTTTACAGATTTTTTTTTTAAAATGCTAATATCTTCATAACGTTAAATGATAGGTATAGGGTACTCTTAACAATGTCGACCTAGAATTTTAAGGAGAGTTCAAAAACGTGATTGAATATAGGGTGTCCCATTTAAAAAAAGAAAGTTGATGCCTGGATCAGAGAAACTGAACAACCTGTCTTCAAGAAAGTTATAAAAATAAAAAATTCAGGTAAAAACAAAAAACTTTCGTATTTAACATTTTTCTCTACCTTTTATACTTTCTGAGATAGGGGGATAGAGGATTTTATTTTGGACACCCTGTACAAACGCAGTGAAAGTGGTTTTCTGCATTCTGAAACACTGCATGCTTTTAAATTTACTGTAATAAAGTTAAAGCAGGCTGAGACTGGTCAGTGCCGGATATCGTACTTTTTGCTCGCCGGTTGTATGTAGAAATAGGTGGATGCAATTTCTTAATATAATTAATAGTATTTATTGGTTGATTATTAGCTATATTAAAATAGCAATACCTAATCAGAAAGAAATATATGGATATTGACATCTTGATTGCGGCCGTCTTTAAAAAAACCCCATACGAGATAAAAGAGACAAAATAGGTTGAAAATGTAGATTGTACCAATCCATATATTTTAAAACGCGTCGATTCTGTCTCGCTCTAAATTCCGTCGAAGAATCGACAAAGTTTCTAAGCTATCTCCTCCGAGGGGAGCACGCGGAGCGATCCCCGCGGACGACCGGAGGTCGCCCTCGGCCTTTCTCCAATACGTAGGGGTATTTTCGTCCTGTTTCCTACGCGTTTTCCCAATTTAAACGCCTTTTCAAAAATCCTCTGCAAAATTTTCGTCGATCGCCGTTCGGCGAGAGAGATGCGGCTAGCACCGGCGGCGTTTCTCCTCGCGCCTAATGGCCCCGTCACGCCTGCCGAAATCCCGACATTTCGCGGGACCCTCTCGACCCATTTTCTAATTTTTACGGCATCGAGAACCACTTCCCACCAAAGTTCTGTCCTTTCTATAATCCTTTGAGATTTTTTTCTAGACCGTACCTCGACTCCTTCTACGTCTATTTCGTCTTGAACATCTCGAGTCGCGTCCGTCTCAACTTCTTTCTCATTTTATCTGCCGATGTAAGATTGCACTAACGAGACAAGCACCTCCCACTAAAAGTGTCAAATTAATTAAATTTCAGATAGGTTATTTTCCTATGAGAAATATTGCTAACGGAATCAATAGTACCGACTGTCAAACACTTCTGTTTACCGAAATACTGAAGCGAAATTGGAATATCGATAAAAACTAATTAGTATAGTCGAAGGATTTCAAACGTCGTAATGCTGATTTCGCGAGTTCGAATCGCGGTGGAGGCAAACTTTTTTCTTACTTTTTAATTCCAATTATTTATTAGTATTAGTGTTTAGTTATTCTATTTCATTGTCCGTAGTTTTTATTCTTTCAGCAGATAAAGTTTGGAATTAATTAGCTTACAAAAGTAAATATCTACAATATTAATTTGCTGCAACGATTGTGACAGCAATATATTTTTGATCCCATTGATAAAATTGATAAACATGTTTATAGTCTATATAATGTAAATTGAAACTGCAAAAAAAATCCAAAAGAAACACCTGCACTTCGACGGCGGCCTCTTTGTTTACGCACGTGTGTCGTTTGTCGGAAGTTTTTATGATTATATAAAATATATAGTCTTTATAATTAAATTATAAAGACTATACTGAAAAATAAATTCTAATTTCAGCACTTAAAAAATTACGATGTTTTACCATCAAGAATAGATCAAAACACATCATCAGTTCATCAAAATATTAAGAAAAATCGTTTAGTATAATTACATCATCATTCGTGTTACAAAATTTCTTTAATATGTATTAATAATTATTATTCTAGATGCTTTTTTCACTTGAAGGGTGATCCCAGGCCGCAGGCCTGGACCCCCGGCAGGGCTAGAAATGGGAACAAAAATCGCGACAGCGATTTTCTCCCATTTCTAGTTTTTTGTTAAACGGTGCTCCATTTTTTGTAAAACGTAGTCAAATATCTCTTAACTCGGTATATTGAAAGAATCGTTCACTATCCTTCTTATATAAGTTTTAAATAGATGATGGTACTCTCCATGATCTGCTTCTTCGCGATTTAAAGGGTGCGCTCCATTTGTAATTTAGTCACCACAGAATCTAAAACTAATACGTCATCATCAGATAAAGATGATAGCTCTCTCTTTCATAAGAATTTTTAAATTAGTCTGATGATAAACTTTCCGCAAAGTTGTTTTTCACAGGTTTTTACTGCGTGTGTACCCAAGCCGCGAGAAATCGGTACCTATAAATGCCGGTTATCGGAAAGCAGCAAACCCTCGTTTACTGTGTTTGTACACTTAGATAGGTATATTGAAGAGGAGTTTTCTAGAAGTTTTTTATAAGAACTAATAGTAAAATGAGATTTTTAATTTTTTTACAGACCTTATTTATATTTAAAATCACACCAACTACAGAAGGAAATGTTGGTGTACTCATTAATTTACAAGTTATTTTAAATTAACTTAAACCATCCTGCATTTATTAATATGTAGTATCTATTAAGAAAAATATTAAGGGAATTCAGTGGTAATTTATTTGAGAAAGCGAAAATGCGAAGAAAATTTGAATGCAGCCAAATGAAATGTCTGAACACAA
The DNA here is from genome assembly GCA_963924545.1 of Pogonocherus hispidulus. Taxonomy (NCBI): domain Eukaryota; kingdom Metazoa; phylum Arthropoda; class Insecta; order Coleoptera; family Cerambycidae; genus Pogonocherus; species Pogonocherus hispidulus. Next base: position 22,441,947 of record OZ004696.1, read on the forward strand.
ATTAAAGCAAAATATTTTGAAAGTGGTCTTAGTGAATTTCCTGATTCAATAAAATAAAAGCCTTCTATTTCCTGAAATTGTGACGTTAAGGATTTCATTTTGGTGTAATTAATTTAAGGATCTACTTAGGTTAGGTTAGGTTCAAAGGTGAGTGGGCCGAAAACCAGACCCTCCACCGCGACCATGTGGTCTATTGTGGCTCACACCTACTTATATTTCACCCAACAGGTCCAGCTTCTTAATGTAGCTGATCACCTTATTGGGTGAGAATTTGTTCAGATCCTCTGGCAGAAGTTGTCCTTTGCCAAATAATGAGTATCTGATCCTTTCTCCAGCGGGGCAGGTGCACAATATGTGTTCTGCCGTTTCATCATCTTCTAAGCATAGGCGGCACTCAGCATCTTCTGCTAGGCCGAATTTGCACATATGATATTTTAAACGGCAGTGGCCCGTATATAGGCCAATTAGAGTTCGTAGGTGAAACCTGCTTAACTCTAGAAGTTTTTTAGTTCTTGTTTTTGAAGGGTTTATTATAAACGCCTTCGAATGAACTAATCGTGGTAGTTCCTGCCAGTACTGGAGGATTTGCTCCTCAGCCCGGGTCAAGAGCGTTGCTTTGGCAGTACTCGAGGATATGCCAAGCACCGGTTCTGGTCCGACAAATTCAGAAGCAGCACCCTCCCTAGCTAGAGAGTCGGCTGCCTCATTCCCCTCATGGCCAGAATGGCCTGGGACCCAGACCAGAGTTATTCTATTTTTTCTGCTCAATTGAGCAAGTGCCTGCTGGCAGCTCCATACCGTTTTTGAGTTGCAACGGTAGGAACCAAGAGCTTTAAGAGCTGCTTGGCTGTCTGAGAAGATTTTTATCGATTTGCGTGTAAGTTGCCTTTGTTCCAGCCTCTGTACACACAATTCGATGGCATAAATTTCTGCCTGAAATATAGTTGCATAACTGCCAAGGGATGAAGATATTTTCACCGTTGGGTTGCAACTATATACTCCGGCTCCAACTCCCATGGGTGTTTTGGATCCGTCTGTAAACCAACAACTATCTGCCCTTAATAGGTCAGCCTTATTCCGATCCCACTCATCTCTTCCTGGGAACAGAATGTGAAAGGGCAGTTCAAGGTTGGTCTTTGCAGGCATGACATCTGAAATCATCTCCAGGATACTGTGACTTTCCATGTCATCCAGCAGCCTATTGCGCTCCATGGTGTCAGACTGCGGTATGTTAAAAGCTGCCTGCTTTAGTCTGTATGTTGCCTCTCTCTCCAAATATATATGAATAGGAGGTAGGTCCAGTAGGATTTCCAGAGCTGCTGACGGTGTGGAGCTAATTGCTCCAGTTATGGCCAGGCAGGCTTGTCTCTGTAAAGCAGAGAGTTTGAGTTTGGTCCTTTGTTGTAGTCCTTTGGACCACCAAACTATGGAGCCGTATGCGATCATGGGTCGTATGACCGTCACATACAGCCAATATATTTGTTTGGGTCCAGTGCCCCAAGATTTCCCACAAATTCTTCGACAAGTCCATAAGGACAGTCGTGCCTTGTGGATCATTTTTTCCAGATGGGAGTTCCAATTAAGCGACTTATCCAGTACTACACCCAGATACTTCGCTTCCTCCGCAAATGGAATTATTTCACCAAGTAAGGAGGGAGGTCTTAAGTTGTCCAGCTTCCTTTTCTTGGTAAACGGTACAATTACCGTTTTGTGAGGGTTTACAGACATCTGCTCCCTCTTACACCAACTCAGTACTGTCTCTAGTACCTCTTGGAGGGTGAGGGAAATTCCCTCTTCAGAGTTTCCTCTGATTAAAATGACTAGATCGTCCGCATATGCTTGAACCTCAACCTCCCACACAGAAAGTATGGCCAGCAGGTCATCCACAAGCAGTGACCAAAGTAGGGGGGAAAGAACCCCCCCTTGTGGACACCCTCTTGCGGCCCTAAATCTGACCGTTTCTTCCTGAAGGGACGTCGTTATAGTTCTTAGTGAATTTCCTGATTCAATAAAATAAAAGCCTTCTATTTCCTGAAATTGTGACGTTAAGGATTTCATTTTGGTGTAATTAATTTAAGGATCTACTTAGTTAGAGTCCGGAATATAACTGAATTAATTATTAAACTTTATAGATACATGGCTGGATGAATGACAAAGTTAGAATCAGTGGTTAAAAATGTTCTGAATTAATAATAACTATAAGTTTTGAGACTTCTTTTGATGTAACTCGAAAATCATAGAGTTTAAGTATAGGAAAATTACATTTTAGTTGTTTTAGAAGAATCTGATAAAAATTGAGGTTCCATTGAACATTTACGAACAGTATTTTGTTCCATATTCGTTTTTGTAAAATTTCGGTGTTTTTTTTGAAGAGCTATTGGAAACAAAGACTCTTTCTTATAGCAACGTTTTACGCTCTATGGAATGGTGTAAAAAGTTTTATAAGTAACGTTTCATCTCTTCAGAACCATCATGAACCTAATTTTTCTAATACGGCCCTATTAATATTTTTGCATCACTCGACAGCATTTTTCCTTGTGAGTTCAATGATGTATTATTATAGTTTGATCAAGTTTTGAACATGAAAACCCATCATCAAATTGATATTTGTCTGTCTGTATGTATTAATAAAAGAATAACGAAAAAGTAACAAATAATTAATAATAAATAATAAATAATGAACCAAATTACACAGTAAAAAAATCCGACTGATTTTAACACTGAATCTACACTCATCAGTGTGTATATAGTCCACACTTGGCAGTGTTAGACATATCGGTGTATTATTACATTACATAAAAGTAATTTAACACAGTAGATTTTACAAGGTAATGTGTAATAGTTAATTATTCACCGTGTAATTATTCCGTTTTTATGGCGGATTGATTTATTTTTAACACAGGGTTTTGTAAATTTTACTACAATTTATGAGTACTTCTACAAACTTGGCGGGTATATCGTTCGTGTAATATGAGTTCTAAAGGTTTAGTTATTATACTACCCAGTTCGTGTTAAAAATAACACTGCAGCAAATTACGATTACCATTTAGTAATTTTACCATTTGTCTTTTTTTACTGTGTAGAGAATAATTAATAAAACAATAATAGATTAAAAAATAATAATGAACAGTTAACACTACAATAAACAAACTATAGTATATGATACATCGTTGAACCCGAAGGAAACAAGGATATATCAAAAACTAATCATGTTAGCCTTGATTTTTTTGAGGCATATTATTCGTCACCAAATTACGCAACTTTGTCAAAATTCTACCTAGTCTCTCTCTATCTCTAACGATTTCCAAGATACTAATGTGCATCAAACTAAAACACACTGTATGTTGGAATAAAGTTATAGAACAAACGTCTATTAAAATCCAAAGAGTTGCAGAGTATAGTTATTTACTGATTTTAATTCAAAACTCATTTTATTCAGTGTCTGAATTTCTGTAATCTTAATTAAATATATTTCTATATTTACGTGTATCATATGTTCCTCTTTAATTGTCCATATGACACTGCGACATTTTATTTTGTCTTTACCTTTATTTGTTTGGTAGTGCACATAAACAAGAATTTGTTCTTTTTTTATCTTTTCCTCCATAGTACTTATGACCATCCGGTGGAATAAAGTTTATTTTATTTTATATTATTTATTAGATCGATAATAATTGAGTTCCAATTTTATTCTGAACTATTCAATAATATTTCTGAAGTATGCTAGTACCTATTGCTGAAATATTTTAAACGGTTGATAGAACGTAACCAATTTTTGATTTAAGTTCGTGCCATATTAAAAGCATTACTTATTAGAATGATTTTAATGGAAACGTTTCCTCTGGGATCCTCTTTGTAAATATTTCTGAATAAAAAGGGTCCGAAATTCGGGATTTAATGCCAGCGATGTCAATGGATTTGCGTCACACTGAAATGAGGGTTAACCGTATACAATGAAGAATATCGTATTATACATTTAGTAATATTTGCCAATCATAAGTTTTAAATGAGTTGCTTATCAAATTTAGGTATACATAATATTCCTTTCTCTGCTATTTTAATATTGCAAGTTCTCTACTACAGTGGTTTTTTTGTGAATGAATTGAAGAGAAACATACATTAAGCCGAATATTCAGCCAAATCTGTGCACGCCTCTTGCTGTCAACTTCGATAACCCTCTTAGTATTATGATATGGATACAATTCAAATTGTTTCCTGTCATTTTGAGGTAATTGAAAATATCAGTTTTAAAAATCTCCAGATGATGCCAACTGATAAACGAATTGTCCGAATTGATAGACGAGTAACCAGCATGCTAATTCACTACTATCGTTAGGCAATTCTCTACCTATGTTAGCATTATTTGAAAATAGTAGAAACTGACACCTATAAGCAAAATGTTCACATAGTCCATTCGCATCCTATAATTTGTTAAATTACCATAGGAGTTTCACACTGAACAAAAAATATTAATAATATTGTGGAAAATTGTGAATCTAATTCTAAAGAATAGAATCTAAAGGTTTAATCTGAACTGATAACAGATCAGGTTCTAGTACAATACGCTGACGACAGACCATAGAGTGACGACGCACCCTACATTGGTTTTCAATTCCGATGATAACATAAATCTGAAATATGAGATAGACATGAGTTTAGAAACATTGGACCATTATTTCACGAAGTAATAACATTTTCAAAACAACAATAAGATTTCTATTCTTACAAGTACGCCTGATAGCTTGATATCTGTAGATGGCTTGCGATTTTTTGGGGTAAAGAAAGATTCGCAGCTAGACTGGAAATCTCATGTTGACTCCTTACAATGGAGTCTAAGTCTGGAGTCAAAATATGACCCGTTATTGCTACGCCCGTAAAGTTTTGGCACAAAATACACTTCGCATCAAAATTAACGCACCACTAAGAAAAACCGACAAAGTAAAACTGAATTCACTGGCGCACCATCAACCCGATTTCGATGATTTTTTTTTTGAATTGTAGCCTATTTCTTCAGCAAGGGCACTATGGTAGTATCTCTTATTTGAATTTCAGTTTTGAGCATACACAGGGTGTTACAATGAAGTAAAGTTTTTTTCATGAACTTTGCAACACCCTGTGGAATGCTGTGATTAAAACGGTCGGTGTGCACTTATCGTAGACTGTAGTCCCATTTTTTTCGAACCTTTTCGTTCTTTTTTGAACCCGTTATCTCTATTATTAAAGGAGATACACAACTAAAATGAGTAGTAGTAGTAGTAGTAGTAGTAGTAGTCTAAGTAGAAGTTGAAGTTTTAGGATTCCAGCTACAGGACCGAAGTTAAACGTAAACCATCGTAGATTGCGATTACAATTCGCTAGAGAGCATGTGAATTGGAATGTTGAGGACTGGGAGCGCGTCTTGTTCATTGATGAGTCCAGGTTTTGTTTATGCAGCTCCGATGGACGCGTAAGGGTGGTCCGACGGCCAAATGAGCGTTACTCTCAATGCAATATTCGGGAGAGGGTGTTATTTAATGGAGGTTCTGTAATGGTTTGGGGAGGAATATCCAAGACAGCTCGTACAGAGCTAGTTCCTTTACGTGGATGTTCCTTGACCAGTGCATGATATATTGAGAAAATTTTATCCGACCACGTTGTCCCTTTTGTACTAAATATTGGCAATAATTTCTTATTAATGCATGACAATGCAAGGCCGCATGTTGCTCGTTGCAGGAATATCTACAGGAGGTGGGCATTTTAACGCTGCACTGGCCTCTGCGTAGTCCAGATCTCAATCCTATGGAGCATTTGAGGGACAGTTTGGGTCGGCAACTTAGAAATCATCAGCCGCTCGCCGCCTCGCTTGACGACGTTGATAATATTCTGAGAAACATGGAACAATATTGATCAATACCAGATTACGCATCTGATTTCAAGTATCAGAAGTAGATGCCAAGCCATTATTAGAAGTAGAGGTGGAAATAGACAGTATTGATTTTCTTCGCCCGTTTTGTTGATTTTTGTTCTTGTTATTAAATTACTACAATACTGCATTTTCATTTTAGTTGTGTATCTCCTTTAATAATAGAGATAACGGGTTCAAAAAAGAACTAAAAGGTTCGAAAAAAATGGGGCTACAGTCTAACATCAGTATACACCGACCGTTTTAATCACAGCATTGCACAGAGTGTTGCGAAGTTTATGAAAAAAACTTTACTTCATTGTAACACCCTGTGTATGATCAAAACTGAAATTCGAATAAGAGGTACTACCATAGTGCCCTTGCTGAAGAAATAGGCTACAATAAAAAAAAAATTCATCGAAATCGGGTTAACGGTGCGCTAGGAAAATCAGTTGGACTTTGTCGGTTTTTTTTAGTGGTGCGTTAATTTTGATGCGAAGTGTATTACGATTGAAGCAGCATTCACAGCATACTACGGGTTTGTGCTCTCTAGACTTCGACATGGTAGTATTTTTTGTTTCTTCAGGGACGGAAATTTTTTTTTCTCCAGAAGAAGTGTCTTAGAAATATTTTCTAAGGACACAAAGAGAGTCCTGTAAGGGTGTGTTTGTTTCAAGAAAAGTACTTACCCAAATAAGTCTATATATTTATGAGGCGTTTACATTTATAGTAGAAAATAATTCCTTGTTAAGGATTATGAGAAGCAACATCCATATCCCACATGAAAGAAATATGAACTAGCAACCAATTTACCTGTTGTTCAAAAAATGTACCATATTCTATAATACAATTATTGAACAAACTGGTTAGCAAGATTAATATACTTCCAATTAAAAACAAAAAGCATTTTTAATGAAAAGTGCTTATTATGCCCTGGATGAATATTTTACTGATGATTTGTCAGGTATTTTTTGATGTATTATATTGAATGTGTTTCTATCTGCGTTTGTAAAAAAGTTTATGTGTGTTACTATACTTTCATTTTATAGTTCATGTTCTTGTAGTTTTGTTACCACTCGCTCAATACTCACTGGGTATTGTATATTTTAAGAAGGTAGTGCCATATATTCTGAAGGCAATCAGACTTAGGAAAACAAGGGTATACAACCCTTAAAAGAAATTTTTATATTAAAATAAGGATGGACGGACTTAGTATTCTCATGAAGATAAAACGATGCTAATATTTATGATAAATATAGGGAATGAACTGTATATGAGGATATTTCTTTTACACATTTTACATTTTACGTTATAACATTTACATTTTCATAAATATTCATTAGATCATATTTCTACACGACCATATACCTAGGTGTATCAAATTATAAATCGTTCTATCTATATTAATCCAGAAATAATCCTTTTTTGTGTATATGAAAAAAAAATAATGAACAATTATTATGTATTTTATTTGTATATACCACTTAACTTTAAAACATGGTGGTGAAAAAAAATAATGAACAATTATTATGTATTTTATTTGTATATACCACTTACTTTAAAACATGGTGGTGCCTAGAAGAAAGAATATCTCGTAGAAACAAATTATTGAAGATAATTATAAAAGTTAAATTTCCTGCAAACAATAATTGTATTTTGCTGGAAAACGTTGTTCTATTGATGGGTCGTGATTCACGTGATCTGATTAGGATATCTGTGACAGTCTTCATATCAGTAACGAGCACAAAGATACTTAATTGGTTAATTGCTTGACCAGGCCCTGTCAGTAACAGCATTATGGTGATCTATATTGAACTGATATATCTCTACACAATATTAACTAACTCTGTATTCTACACATATACATCTATCACCTAACAAGTGAATATATACTTGTATTTTGTAGGTTCTTCTTTTATTTTATAAAATACTACTAAGTTTTTTGTTTGATACATACATAAATAGTATTGTTAATAATTTTAGTATTATGACTTTATATTACATGGAAAACTTTAAATCTATATACTGATTCATATCACATATTATGAAATTCCAAATTCGAGTATTATAATGTTTTGATATTCTTATTTACTTCAAATATATTTAATATATTTTAATTCTACCCAGTTCTATAAATACCTTTTGTGGTATAGGACCTATCGTGATTCACCCATGAAGGGCAAACCAAAGTTTAGTTTTTTTAAACGGAACACCCTAAGCATATTTGGATTCTACATGAAACTCTACAACTTATTTGTCATAGGTACTATGTACCAAAATTATATCAAAGTTTGACTTTTACGAATACAAAAATCTTGCCTTTTCAAATGAAACACCCTGTACTTTTTAACGGTATCTTAATCGTCTACTCAAAATCTACAACTTTGTTATGCATGTTCCATTACGAGTTCCTTATATTTCAAGTGATTTGATGAATTTACCTGGTTAAAACAAAATATCGTTAATAGTAAACTAAAATATTTTGGTAGTAAGAACCATGATAAGATTAAGCAGTTGCTTAGACATTTGTAATCAATATATTGGACCCTACATTGTTTTCACCGAGCACAGCATCCTAAAATTGAATCTAAAATAATTTTTAATAAGCAAATCCTATTTAAAAATTTATTATATTGAATTATAGTAGGCTAAATGTTACAACAGATGCTCAACAATTTGTCCTCTCTCTTGAATACACAAATTTATTCGGTGAACTATACCATTTTTAAACATGGATATCACACTACAAATGCTATATGCATTGTAAATATGAAAAATAGAATTAGACAAGCTTACCTGGATATTACACTACAAATGCTCTATGCATTTGTAGTGTAATATCCGGGTAAGCTTGTCTAATTCTATTTTTCATATTTTCGCGAGTAGTCGGTGGTTTTACATATACCCGGTCTTTTAGAAAGCCCCACAAAAAGAAGAGAAGAGGTCACATGATCTTGACCTCTTCTCAAACAACTCGAGGTTGTTTGAAGTTAACTTAACTCGGCATTAAATTTAAAGCACCCTGTATGCAATTAAGCCACCTTGAAAGTATGCATGGGAAGCTTGGGGTCTAGGTATCCCTCCTATAAATATTGTCGCTTTATTTTTCTTACTGTAAAATACAAATGGTTTTAACCTAGTTACTGTTTCTCTCAATATTTTTGAAAAAAATTAAATATCTCGAAAACAGTTAATTTTAGGAAGAGGGAACTTTATGAAAGTTCACTTAAAATTTTACGTAGATTCTAAAATTGCAGTAATATATAGGGTGCTCCACATAAAATAAGCAAGATGATGGCGACTTCGGAAGTGCTACGTGGGCTGCATTATTTTATTTGAAGAGGATATTCCCGAGAAACCGATATCCCAAATTTTCAAAATTCAAATCGAAGTCTCTTAAATGTTCTAATGGGTGGTCACCGTGACCCATTCTGTATTTATATGAAATATTATAACTAGAATTAATTATGAATATATAACTGAAATAGAAAATTAGTTAGACTTTAGTTAGTTAATTTTAGAACTTTAACTGGATTTATGACTATCCCTATACAAATTTACACAAGAATTAGCACAGAGAAGGGGATTCTTATTTCCTACCTTGCAATTGAGAATATACGTTTATACAAGAAAGCAGAGTACACTCTGGAATGACAAATTTTACTGTAAAATATTAGATACTTTTAAGAGCATTATTTTGAAAAAATTATTTTATAATTCAGAAATTAAATTTTAAACATAGAACGATATGAATAAAAATATATGACATAGGTATATCAAAATAAGCTACTGTTCAAATATTTTTGCATCACTGTTAATGTTTCGTTCAAACAAGTGTAGTCTATATAATGCAAATTAAAACGGTAAAAATTCCGATAAAAGAAATACCTGCACTTCGGCCTCTTAAAATCGGATTTCATGTCATGTAAGTGAGAAAACGATAAGTGTCTTTTCAGTTTCCAAAGAGGTGCTAAATAAAAGAAATGAATTGCTGCAATATACGAAGGCTGATTGCTCGGACCGATTGAAGGAAGATTAGTCACCGTTTTAATTAGTTAAAAATTTAGTAATTATCTATAATTGCCTATAAGCCTGAAAGTCGTACAAGTAGTACAGAATATGTTACTAAAAATAATATTCAAAAGGAAAAGATTGGGCTTCACGGCTATAAGATGAAGCAAATATCTTTAGGAAACTCGAAACAAGAATCCAAACGGTGCACGTCATCAGTTATAAAATTAGTAATATGAGGTTAGGACGCTTAAAACATTTGTTTCTTTGTAATTATGTAATCATAGTAAATCCCACTAGTCTAAGCTATGTTGTGGTACATTGTATACATTTCTTATATCTCTGGCAAATAACATTGTGGATCGTTTATAACGTGCACCGCTTAGATTCTTGTTTCGTGTATATATAAAATCTTTTTACGTATCCGATACGTAAAAAGATTTTATATATACACGAAACAAGAATGTGTGTCTAATATACAGGGGTGATAAAAAGTCTGAAACACAATTGTTATTTCGGAATACACAAATATTTTGGGAAATTCCTCGGATAGGTCAATTTTTATATTAAATTCTGACGCATCTTCTGACTTCGTTCTTTTAGCAATCTATCATCGCTGCTTGGGTTATGACATCATCAAGTATTTTTTTAAATGGAATACCTTATATACTTTTTCATTTTTATTTAAGGCGTTATATCTCACGAGTACATTAATATAGGATTTGATGGATATATAACAAAAGAATATGCCATAAACCTTAAGAGGTGCAAATTTTCTTTTCAATAGATTGAAATTTCAGCACTATGAAGGAATGACTTTTTTAACTATAAAATAAATGATAGCTGAGTTGATATTGTTTCTTCTTTTCATACTACTGCAGCAACATTTCTAACATTAATAATTATTAATTATATTTTGCACATGTACCATTGAGCATAAAGATACATATTCTGCAGAAATGCTTTAACTTGCTAAAACAATTTTTAGTAGAATACAAAACTTAGATGTAGGTTCTTGCACGAAAACTGAATGTCTATAAATCTTACGTTTTATCATCTATAAATTTTACGACAATTCTTAACGGATGATAAAATTTTGCCGATAAATATTAAATCAAAGTTGCTCTATTCCGTTGACAATGAATCAGTACCAAAGTTGCACTGAATACTATTGACTAGGTACGTTTTAATAGTAGTTTTATGATCCAGGTCCAAGTTTATTGTAATATGAAATAGACATTGTCTTAAGAATTATTTATAATACGGGATAGCACGTAGAAAAGGAAGCACGTAGGAAAAATATTGAAAATGATCCCGTTTTAATTGTAAAACCAAAAGAGGCACAGTGCAGCGCTGAAACAAAAAAAGAAATAAAAAAGAAAATAGATCCAACCAGACTAGGCGCCGGAGTTTCAGGAATAAAATAATTATCTCACGGACAAGTCGTCATAAGATGTAACAATAAAGAAGATAGAGAAAAACTTCAAAACAAAATAAGTGAAAAAATGTCTGAAAATTATGAAATCAAAGCTCCATCTTTGAAATTTCCCAAAGTAAAGGTAATTGGTATTAATATAGAGGATGATGATACTGACAAAGGACTTGTAGATGCAATAATTCACCAAAATATAACAAACCAGGAATGCGAAGGTAAAGACATACATTTAAAAATAATTAAGAGGGTAAAGCGAAATGATCGGCAATTAACATTAATATTAGAAACCGATCCAAAAACACACAATCAGTTAATAAATCGGAATAATATATTCATAGGATGGTCAAGAGGTAAAGCATATGACTATATTAATGTAGTTAGGTGCTATAAATGTCTGGGCTTTAATCACATTGCTAAAAACTGCCAAAAAGGCAAATTGTGCCATAAATGTACATTAGAACATGAAGGAGAATGTAAGTCCAGTGAAAATAAATGTATAAATTGCAGTAATGCAATTGAAAAATATAAGATCAAGATAAAAGACAATCACAGTGCGTTAGATCCAGAATGTCCCTGTTGCATGAGAATATTAAATAGCATTAAAAGGAAAGTCAATTACTCAAATGATCAATAGCAATCAACAAATAAAGAAAATGAAAAGAAAATTAGCAGTCATATCATAATATTAAATGCTCAAGGATTTGTACACAATAAAGACGAAATCGAACTATTGATATCTGAGCTTAAACCAACTATAGTCTGCCTAACAGAGACACATGTAACAAATGATATAGAATTTTCAGAAATAGATATCAAAGGCTCTAAAAGTGAAATTTGTTACACAGATAATGCACACACAGGAGGTGTAATATTTTACATAAAAGACGAAATAACGTTTGAACTTTTAAAAGCACATAAAATTGAAAGAAATATGTGGTATATAGTAATAAAAACTCAAATAAAAACTAAAAATTATATTCTAGTGGGCATTTACCATTCACCGAGCGCGAGTACCGCTGAGTTTTTAAGTAATTTTGAAAAACTAGTAGAAGAATATAGTTCAAACAGTGTAGACACTATAATAGTAGGCGATTTTAATATAGATATGCTACAAGATACCTTTTATTCTAAACAGTTATCAAATATATTGCTAGAAAATGGTCTCAAACAATTAATAAATGAACCGACTAGAATTACGAGAACTTCCGCAACTATGATAGACTTACTGATAACTAATTGTGATAATGTAACCCATAAAGTATACCATACCCCAAAAATTACAGACCATGCCTATATTACCGTAGACCTGCAATTAAATGACAATAACTTTATTGAAAGCACTAAACTTTCACTTAGAAGTTATAAAAACTACAACAGAAATGGGTTTCACCACCTGTTAGTAAATACACAATGGAATGGAAATACCACAGATGTCAATAATTTAACTCAAAATTTAACAAGCAATATTATAACTAGTTTTGATTTTATGTGCCCCTTGAAAGAAATTCTATTGTTAAATAAGTATACATGTAGTAAATGGATTACAGAGGAAATTATACAGGCTATGAAAGAACGTGATAAAGGTTATGAAGCAGCTAAAATAACAGGCAACGAGGATGACTGGAATTCATTCAAAGAAAAAAGAAATACAGTAACCTCAATGATAAGAAAACAAAAACAAAACTATTATGAACGAAAAATAGATAATTGTAAGAATGACGCAAAACTGATGTGGAAGACAATAAAACAAATTTACAACAGAAAAATCCAACACACCTCAAAGTATATTAGGTTTGGTACAGAAAAAATTCACAATGAACTCGAAATTGCGGAAAAATCTAATGCATATTTTGTGGAAAGCATATCAAGTATAATCCAAAGTATACCAAAATACAATAGGTACCAAATTCAAAATATTGAAGTAAGCAATAGGTTCACTAAGTTTAAACATATAGAAATGAATAATTTGAGAAAAATCATAAGTGCTCTACCTAATAAAACAGGAAGTGATGGAATACCAACATATGTAATAAAGGATGCATTTGAAGTCATTGGCAATAGATTCTTAGACTTAATTAATACTTCACTAGAAACAGGAGCCTTCCCAAAGGAATGGACGAGCTCACTAGTTACACCTATACCAAAAATAGCCAATACTACACTGAATGAACAGTATCGACCTATCAACTCTTTGCCCATTTGTGAAAAAATACTAGAATTAGTAGTTAAGGAACAATTAATAGATTTTCTTGAAGAAAATAATATACTAATAAACATGCAATCAGGATTTAGAGGAAAACATTCTTGTGAAAGTGCATTACAGTGCATATTAGATGACTGGGTAAAGGGAATTGACGCGAACAATGTTATAGTGGCAGTGTTTCTAGATTTCAAGCGAGCATTCGAAACAATAGACAGAAATCTACTTCTCTTGATATTAGAAAGTATCGGTATTAGGGATAAAACATTAAAGTGGTTCGCGTCATACATAATATGCTCAAGAACACAAAGAACCAAGTTTGGTGGAAGTATTTCAAGTGTAAAAAAATCGTCTTATGGTGTTCCCCAAGGTTCAGTTCTAGGTCCAATATTATTTATTATTTTTATCAATGACATTATAAATGCAGTAAAAACATGTAAAATTCATCTCTTTGCAGATGATACGATGCTGTATATATCTGGTGAAAATATACACGAAATTATAAATACAGTAAACACCGAGCTAGATAATCTATATATGTGGCTGTGTGATAATAATCTTAAAGTAAATATTGACAAATGTAAATGGATGATACTAGGAAAAAAACATAAACTAAATAACATTGCACTCACTGATGGTATTAAATTAAACAGTCAAACACTAGAAAGAGTTAATGAAATAAAATATTTAGGAGTAATTTTAGATGAACAGTTGAGCTTTAAGCAAAATATTGCATACATTATAAAAAAAATAGCTAAAAAAATAAATTTTTTAAGACGATTATCTAGAAATTTAACATTGTTTGCAAGAGTAACTATTTACAAAACAATAATCGCACCCCATTTTGAATACTGTTCAACGGTTCTCATTAGCATAAATAACAACGAACTTCAGATGCTACAGAAAATGCAAAATAAAGCAATGAGGGTTATCTTGCAATGCAACAGGTATACACCTATAAATAGTATGTTGCAAACTTTAGGTTTTATAACAGTTAGGAAAAGAATTTTACTAAGGGTGTTTCAGTTTATTTATAAATTGAAAAGATCATTATTACCCACATACCTAAGTGATAAGTTAACTTATGTTAGAAATCTACACAATCATGATACTCGTCAAAGAAATTGTTTTCATATAGAAAGACATCACTCATCCCTAGCAAAGAGATCACTTTTTTATAGAGGCTATAATGAATTTAATAACTTACCGGATCAAATAAAACAATTTACTGGGTCAGTAGACCGATTTACATATTTATGTACTAGCTATTTAAGGAGTGTACCCTTGCCTAATGGTAATAAATATAAAAACTAATCTAATGCTAATCTAGGCTACTAAACCAAATTTTATGGTCCTTCTTACTAAATGTTATACCTACTGTTTCTTGTGTTTCTCTTTATATATTATGTAAATAGTTCTATTATGTAAAAACTTCTTATAGTGTAAATGTATAAAAATTTGTATAAGTAGCTTTCTTGCTAAATAAAGTACATATTATTATTTATTATATAAAGGATCGATGAAGCACCAAACTAATAATTTAGAGAACACAATGAGGAATTGTTCCATCGCCATGTCACCTACATATTATCAGCAATTGAATTAATAGTTTTATGTAATATAAAAACTGAATCAATATAGTACGCCACGTCAATATCATTTGTACCTCCATAGTATATAATGTTTGAGGTATAGAAATTATATTATAATAAAGTCCCTAAAGTAACCCCCCGCACCTTAACTTTTAAACGAGTTGAAATATCGACTTCAAACAAAATGTATGTCTACTTTCTACCCAAAAACTGAATTTTGAGAATTGCATTTTTTTTAAATAGTATACTAGGCCGTGTCGTACGTCGTTTTAAAGGTATTTGAGTTCTCTTTACACCGATCGTTGAAAAAATAAAACCGAGTCATTCGTTTTCGAGTTCGAGCGTTTCTGTGCCTCATTCAGCGAGTGAAAAAACATCGTTCACTCTAAATATTTAAATGTTTTAACCGAAGGATGTTAATGAAATCTAAGAGGTTTACATTCTCAAAAAAAATGTATCTGTAGGTATTGAATAAGGGGATTTTGTTGGCTTTCAATCATTTTAATATTTTAAAGGTAGGTGTATTTTATAAATAAAAAATCAAGTTGTTCCTATTCTAAACATAAGTACAATTGATTGTTTTATTTATAAACTGTCATCAAGAAGTTGTTAGTTTGACATTTAAGTTTGTCGCGTGTTGCTGTTTTTGAGTTTATTTATCGTTTATTTAGTGGTAATTTATCGTTTATTATCGTTTGCTTAGTTATAGTTCTATAGTCTATCCCTTATTTGTTACCATTTATTGATTATTTTATTTATTTGTTTACTTTTTTTTATAGTTTTCGATTTAAAATACATACCTACTACTGAAGAACGTGCTTTTGGTGTTAGAAATTAATTGAAAGTCAACACATTCCCCCGATTTAACACCTATAGATACATTTTTTTTTTTGAGACTGCAAACCTCTTAGATTATATTACATTAACATTCTTGGCTTAACAAATTTAAATATTTAGAGTGAACGATAGTCTTTTCACTCGACGAATGACACACAGAAATGCTTGTAACTCGCAAACGGATGACTCTATTTTAAGTGAAGGGGTGACTGGTGTGATGAAAATTGAAATCCTTTCAAAATTTCGTTTGTGGCTCGAAAGTAGTATTTTTTATACCACTCATCCTACAATTTGTGCTATACTCTACCATTTAAGCTTCGGAAAGAGCAGTTCAGAACGTCACATCATCTTCACTTGATAGTGATAAAAGAGTCTTTGATAAAAGCAACAATAACTTGCTGACATCATCTGCATACCAACCCTGTCTTCTTTTGAACACACCGACTGGACCTTTTCCTTTCTGTAGTTTAAATCTTATCAGTATATTTTATTTTGTTTATTTAGACCATCATATTGTATTCTAGTTTCTTAAAGTAGCGTATTTATATACGTATGTAGACATATTATGTTTTCTCTTCTGTGCTTACAGGTTTGCCTCTGCACTGAATCTGTTGTAATAATAATAATAATAATAATAATAATAATAATAATAATATGTTTATTAACATATAAGATTATATAATAATTAAATGTAACACCTAGAATTTTTTATATCTACCTATCAGATTAAATATTGTTATATTGCATTTAATTTGAAGACTAAACTATTGTTTTCATTTTCATGACCAACAAATACGATTAGCATTTAAAAAATATAAGTTTAATTGATAGCTTCGTAACACTAATATGTACTTTAAAATTTTTAAAAATATTTATATCTCGATTTATATTCTATCTTACGTCTAAAAATTGGTTGAGCAGTTTTTATTTCAACAACTCAGATCAATTATTTCTTATTTAACAGATACATACATATTTCTTGTAAATTCAGTTAGAGAATGTGCCATCAATATAAAACTATTATGAAATAATGTCATAGTTAATATAACGCATGCAAAAACCTCAAATACATCATCTGGGCACCATCCTGTAAAACTCCACTTTTAGATTTGTCAAGTGTCAAGTAAGGCTTAAGGACATGATTTACTGGCACTTAAGAAACGTTAACGTTAACTAAGCTTAATATTCCATTAAATTCGGGTGTATGTAATTAATAATTAATTTATATAAGCTCGTCTGGTTACTCGGAAATTTCCTACTTGTCGACGAGTTCAGACATAAGGCGTTGATACGATGGATAATTAATATTCCTCAAGCCTCAAGATTATTATTAAAACTTCGTCCTTGACTACGAATTGAAGAAAATTGCATAAAAAATTATTTTGGATAGAATTCTAATAAATACAACCTCTGTCATAAAGCAGCGAAAATAGCACTTTCGCTACATATTTGTATTATGTACAATATACAGAGTGACCCATTTGAATGTGGGCTACCCTCATAACTTTTTTATTTATGGAGCGAGATTTTGACCAAACTTTTTTTGAAATGTGGAGGGAAGAAAAGTGCACTTGCCCCAAAGTTATCCCGTGGCATCTCGCTTTTTAAAAATATCAAGGCCTACTTTAGAGGCTTTACGGTCACGTTTTAAGACTGAAAATTCCAGAAACAATATTAGCGATTTTTTTTAGAAAAAATCTGTGCACACCACTGGATTCGACGTCCGCTAAAATCGGTTTCTACTAAATTTCATGAAAAAATGATATTAATGATTCTAGGATTAAATTGCGAATTGTGCGGTTCATTAAGAATTTAAGCTTCTTATCCATAGTAAGATAGTAGTATCCTATGAGATAACAGATGAATCACAGCGAATTTGTTTATTAGCAACATTTAATAGACATATGCTTTTTAAGAGAAATTATATAGCATAATTAAAAATAAAAAATTGTCAATATATTTCGAATAGTCAATAGAGAGTTTTTGAACCCCTTAAATTCTAGCACGTCGTTATCGTTATCGTTATTCTGCGCATGCGCAGTGCCAAGAATAGTATCATTTTCGGCACTGCGCATGCTCAGAATAACCATAACCATAACGATAACGTAAATTTTAAGGGATTCAAAAACTCTCTATTTATAATTTTAGAAGTAATTTTGCTTATAATTATTATCCTTTAGACTGCTATCCGATAAATTTAAGAAAATGTCTATCCCACAGTTATTCTATCCCACAGTTATTGGCAATATTTGTTCTATTTAAAAATATGCTCACCGAACATCCCTAACTAAACAAGCTCTAATGATACAGCTCCATATTGATGAACATTATTCTTAACAACAGGCTTTGAAATTATTAAGTTGCTACAGAGGACAAGTCAGCTTAATGAAAGA
This sequence comes from Pogonocherus hispidulus, assembly GCA_963924545.1. Taxonomy (NCBI): domain Eukaryota; kingdom Metazoa; phylum Arthropoda; class Insecta; order Coleoptera; family Cerambycidae; genus Pogonocherus; species Pogonocherus hispidulus. The sequence goes on from OZ004696.1 coordinate 22,460,296, forward strand.
CGAAATGTCAAATTTATTAAGTCAGTAGGGAAATTTACGTACTGTTCTTCAAGTACCGATATGGTCAAATAAGTACGGCTGATAATTTAACTTTACTGCACAAAATTGAAATAGTAAATATTAGTAATAGTAAAAAGCCTTTGTGCTTCAAAAATGCTATGAGAAAACTTATATAAACTTATATCTTGATTGCTCTGTATATTTAGTACTGCCTTTACCATTGACAAATGTACCTGAAGCGACGATGACCTTCATATTTTAACATGTTGCCTGAAATATGACGACCTTAATATTTTCGGTATACTCTTTCAATCAGATTCGATTTTTTATATATAAATTAAATTGTCGTAAGAATGTAATTATTACATTCTTACGACAATTTAATTTATATATAAAAAATCGCATATGCCACAGTGCAATTGTCACTTTGACAGCGACAAAAGTTACCTGCAACTTTTACAGTGATAAATTAACTCCTATATAAAATAGTCTATTTGGCAGTGACATTTTTGTCACTTTGACAGCGATAAAAAACGTGCATCGTTTTTTATCACCGATAAAAATGCCTGTTCCTCAAAAGCAGAGTACATCTAGTAGTCGCACGTCTTATTTGTTTATTTAATTTGTCGTTAATTTATCTTGCCAAAAAACACTCGAGCTTTATTTTTATGGATAAATTTCTTTTTAACTCAAAATTTTTCCATTCAGTAATTTTGCTCGAAAAACTGATTGGCAAAATTATTTCGTTACAAAGAGAAATTTATCCGATAAAAAAAAAGCTCTTGTGGTTTTACTGTTGACAAATGCACTAGTGGTTTTTTCACTTATTCATTTTTTAATCAATTATCGCGGTCTCCGTTGCCAAAATAAATAGTTTGACATTTTGTCACCAATTTATTGAATTATTAAACACTAACAATGAGTCGATTCGGCGAGTCTACGAACAACGAAATTAGTCAAATTGTTAATGCCTGTGTACTTGCTAATATAGTTGCGACTCAATCATCAATCTGGCGACAATTTTCTATTTTTTGCAATGCGCAAGGATATAAATTTCAGCCAGATACTTCCATCGAGAAATTGAATATAATATTGCAAGATTGGACTTTTAATATGCGAAAATGTGACTGAAGATACTACAAAGTAGCGGTAGTTAAAACAATTTGGAATACCACCGCTAAAATGCTACAAAGTAAATACCTATTACAAAGAATTCAATATTGTATTTGACCCATTCACCGGCGTACAGTTTAATTCATCACGAGCTGCAGCTGCACGAATTGCTAAACGTAAAATCCTTCAACTGCATTCATATGTTTCTAAATTTCTTATTCATTAAATTGTCCTGCCGAATTACACTCGATGTTTGTATTGATACCGGGTAAATTTGTGTTGTTTAAATTCTAAACTGTTTCCTTTAGCAATTTGACTCAACTGTCAACCTAAAACGCTCCACCTTCGGTGTCTCGTTTTTAATAGTAGACAGTTTTTCTCGTCTAATTGCTAGGCAACAGTTTCTCATTAAACAATCCAAATTTATCCGGTAGAATACAAACCTCTTGTGCAATTATAAGTGATTAAACATCCGACCAAATATTATACCGGGTTTCCCATTTCATTTGACTAATGGCAATTAACATGGGCTATTACATTTCATTGAATTTTATATTCCCAGGGCACACTATGAGAAATATTGCTAACGGAATCGATAGTACTTACTGTCAAACAGTTCTGATTACCAAAATACTAAAGCGAAATGTTTTTTTAATTAAAATATCAGTAAAAATTCGTTTTAAGTTAATAGGTGTAGTTTACATAACTGTTTTAAGAAACGTCATTAAACGTCATCCGATGGACTAGTTGGTTGAGCGGCAGTGTTTCAAACTGAACCGCAAAATTTTGCAGGTTCGAATCCCGTCAGAGACAACTTTTTTTTTTACTTTTTCATTAATTGCAAATTATTAGTGTTTACTTACTTATTCGAATAAATATGGTTCATTGTCAGTACCTAGTTATTATTTTTGAAAGTCACAATATTTGCTTATCAAAGGAAAAAATAATAAAACATGTTTTAATTGGTTCGTTTCCGTTCGCTACTATCTTATAAAATAAGTAGTCAACAAGCAACATATTTTTTATTTATTATATGCACTGTGCTTTTACTAATAGTGTACTTATCTCTGATAATAGTTACTACATATTATACCTCAATCTGGATATTGAGTTAAACAGTATTACAGAAGAACTGTCGTGAATTAGGAATAGGTTTTTTTTAAATAAAAACTATAATTCTAAAATTATGAATTTTTTAAAATAAGAATATATTTTTAAAAAACTCCTCAAAAAGAAACCTATTACTAATTCACGACAGTTCCTCTGTAACTGTTTAACTCAATATCCAGTTTGAGGTATAATATGTAGTAACTATTAGCAGAGATAAGTGCACTAGTATTAGTAAAAGCACAGTGCATGTAATAAATAAAAAACATGTTGCTTGGTGATTACTTATTTTATAAGATAGTAGCTTTAGCTAAAGATAAAGGAAACGAACCAATTAGTTAAAACATGTTTTATTATTATTATTATTTTTTTTTTTAATAAGCAAATATTGTGACTTTCAAAAATAATAACAAGGTATTGACAATTAGCCATATTTATTCGAATAAGTAAACACTAATAATTTGTAATTAATGAAAAAGTAAAAAAAAAAGTTGTCTCTGACGGGATTCGAACCTGCAAAATTTTGCGGTTCAGTTTGAAACACTGCCGCTCAACCAACTAGTCCACCTGATGACGTTTAACGACGTTTCTTAAAACTGTTATGTAAACTACACCTATTAACTTAAAACGAATTTTTACTGATATTTTAATTAAAAAAGCATTTCGCTTTAGTATTATGGTAATCAGAACTGTTTGACAGTCAGTACTATCGATTCCGTTAGCAATATTTCTCATAGTGTGCCCTGGGAATATAAAATTCAATGAAATGTAATAGCCCATGTTAATTCCCATTAGTCAAATGAAATGGGAAACCCGGTATAGACAAATAATAGCAACACATTTTTGTGACCAACAATATTTAAAACAATGGCATTTTGTTTACATTAGTGCCCAAGCATTTGGTCCAATCAAAAAATGTCATTTTAATTTACCGCCTAAATTGTTAGGGATTTTGTGACTGTCACCAGTGGGCGTGGTTTACACAGGTAAGTAGCCATGCATAAACGTAGAATCGGCGATCGCGAGAGGAATCGTCAATGATTTTACAATTGTTTTTTAATAGTAAATATTAAATACTATTATAAATAGTGTAGTAAATATTATACATATATGTGTATAAATTGTTGTTCTTGAATATGTAAATCTTAAACTTTGTATTTACTAAAATAAAATATTCTAATTTGTACTTTTAGTTTTATAATTATTATTTTGACCCCTTAAAACATAACCGCCCATGCCGTTGGGCACTGTGACAGGTAATTTCATGAAAGTGAGGTTATGTTTTTTGTTATTCTAGGTCACATTATTTGATATACTGACAAATAGGCAATTACTTATCTATACATATTTGATCGGAGGATTAAACCATTCTACAAAGTGTTTGTATGCTCAAAAAAATCTAAAGTTGTCGAGTTGATTCGCTCTTCTGGATTTAAATTACTAATATTGGAACTCATAGTATTACAATAGATTTTATAGATTCGACACGTATATGCGAAACAATGGGGAAAATTGATTTATTTGTTTCATAAATAAATTCTGGAGAATACTTAATCATTAAAAAATATGAAATATTTTTAAATAATGATTATTGTGTTTTTAATGCTGTTTGTAGAAAAAACATATGATACAGGCGCAAAAAATATTTTATTTTGTTCGTGGAGTTGCTACACGCGGTTACGCATGGTTTTTAACAATAGTATTACCAATAACTATTGTAGACTTGCAAATGAGGTTTGAAATATGCTTATCATTGATCGGTCGTACATAAACATGTTTATATTGTTTGTTTACCAACAACTCTATTTACCTGTTAAAATAAACATGGCAAAGTTTTCACAATTCGTAATTCTTGTGTATTTTTTGTTACTGCAAATAAATTATATGAATTCAAATGCCGAGAAAGAGTGATAGAGTTGTATTATACTGTGTTCAAGAGTCAACGAAGCACCTGATAGCCCATGTGATGAACGTTTTGAATAATTGTGTCATCAGAGAGCGACACACCTTGGAGAGCGGAAGCCAAAAATATTTTCCTGGCGTATTTTCAACAGGAAGTTAAAAAGCAGCGTCACTTTGGTTACAATTTTCAATTTTGAGAACAATGGCATTGAAAGTAATATTGTTAATATAAGCAAGTGTAACAACTTTATTACAAATTTGAAGAGCCATTTTGAGGGCTAGATATCTAAGAAATTTAAATTATTGATAAAAAACCCCAAATATTTGACTTTAATATTTATTTTTACGGTTCCGCTGATGGTTGCAACCGTAGGAGGTTGTAGTATAGTTGAATTCATCGTATGTTAAAAATGTTGCAAATTAAGATTTTTATCATACTTTTTACACAGTGTTCTGAATATATTAAAGTAAAATATTATGTATTAACTCATAATAAACTTAAAAACTCAAATAAGTGTTTAAGCTTCGCAGAAATTATCTGCAAATGTGTTTGTTGGCTAACCGATTAAATAATCAGTATCAATAGCAGCCTGGAGTGTATTAGTAGGATTATATATACCTTTCCGAAATAACTAAATTAAATATATGAAACAATGAAATGGCGATTATTATGCCACTCACCTTCTAGGTCCGTGAGAAGACTCTTCAACGTTTTTGATCGGGAGAGGGCCTGGCTGCTGTTGATAGCGTCGTGTGGGATGACACATACACAATATAAAGTTCGGCACAACAAATCAGGAATAAAACACTGAATTAAAGTGTGATTTAATATCGAATAATGTCTAATAAAGATGTAAGAAGTTGTTAAATTAATGAACAATTCAGAAAGCGGCGGTGTTCTTCTCTTTTTGCACGACTGTTGAGAGCGAATACTTCTTGAAATCGTCTTTTTTTGAAATAGGTGGCCGCAAAAACTATTTCATTGACGAGCGCGCAAGTTAAAGAAAAAGGTTGATTTTAAAAGTACTGCTCAGGTAAACAGGCATGTATATATAATTAATATAAATGCATTAATATGATTTAACTTTTAAAAATTGTCGCACAAACTCAGCTAAACTAGGGATGTACAATTCCACTAGCTTAAGTTTATGGACATTAGCTCCGGTAGCTCAGGGAGATTTATGAGACTAGGGCGTAGTATTCTTAGGACTGCTTTGACTGTTGACAAGTTATTTGGGCACCAGGATAATTTTTAGATATAAGATAAAAGAAAACTATATAAAAGTTAGTTGAATACACTATAATCAAATAAACAAATAGAATGGAATTTACAAATGAATAATAAAGTGACTATTTAACAATAATTCAAAAATGATTTAATATTGACTAAAATATGAAAAAAAAATTTGAAAAATGAAATTTTAAAATTGGCTAACTTTACACAATTTTAAGAGGTTCGGGGTCACTCTGAAAATCTCGTTCCTCCTTTATGAGGTCAGTACTCTCACCCTTAACCTGTGCTGATGATTGGATCCAGGTGGACTTTCCGTGGCAAAGTGGGGAAGCTAGAGCTCTAGTCCAGATGATGGTCACGTACTGCTAAGTCCAATCCTCTTATCTAGGGATCTGCAGGTGGTAAGCTTCCAGAGTTTTCAGCAGGTTATAGATCTCGCAGTCAGGTTACAGCAGCCTCGTCTCAGAAGAGTACATACAAAGAATTGTTTGTGTTAAGAGTGCCCCAAAATTTACAAATATATAGATGAACGTTGACGGCTAGTGTAGCCAAGATTAAAAATTATAAATAAATTCCTGAAGGGAATGTACCAGCAAATCTGGTATGGAAAAATCCTCTGTGATTCTCACAGGGAAAGTAATTAACAAATAAAAACAAAACCTGGAAGGTGTCAACCTTTAGGGACCCTACCCAGAATGAAGCAAATAAAATTACCCAAAAAATTGCATTCAAAAGAACTGATTACAGTTCAGCCACTCGACAATTATTCTTAATAAAAAAACTCTACTCGTTAATCTTTAAAGATACTATAGTTCAGAAGGAACAAAAATAATTTAACAAAAAAAACCTCTATCATCTGACCCAAAATTCCAAAAATAACGGTTTCATAACCGGTTAAACAAGGAAAGACTACCACTCTAATTAGGTAAAAGAGAAAAATTATTTCATTAATATTTCAAAAACTGAGTGACAAGTTATAGGAATTCGTATTGATTTATGGTACAAATTTGTTGTCAAAGAACAATAATCAATGAATTTACTAATGTTAGGAAACAGGTTCCAGTCTTCGAATCGGCGTGCATGTGAGTTATTAAAATCTCTATAAGTAACAAATTACTTAACCTAGTGCAGAAACTAAGATTTTAGCAATTTTCTATAGCTCCAATCATATATTATAACTATAAGATAAGAGAAGATAAGATAACGATAAAATAATTAACTTAATTCCCAAAGGGCACAACACGTGGTGGATAGTCGCAATCCGATTCAAACAAAATGGAGGCAAGAAAACTCAAATTTATTGGTTTTAAAAAAACAATGTTTTCTATAATCTCCTGACTAGAGCACAGCTTCACAAATTTATAAAATAATATTGAAACTATATTCTATTGTTTCGAATCGTACTACTTATCACCATATAGGGTGACAAAAAAATCTCACTGACCACGCCTAAATAATTTAACTAAAATCCAGGTAAATCCTGATTATATATGAAATATAATTACTTAATAATGACAACAAATCGCTATTATCTTATTTCTGTACTAATAATTATATCGTAACCAATAATGAAAATGAATAAATTATATATATCAAATAGGTAAATAACTCACATGTGCCTATCCACGAAGACGGAAACTGTCTGGTTGTCGATCCTAATTACACCCGATCGTCTGTTGGATTTTGGAGGGGCTACCGTTTATAGCCAATCAGCACATTACACCGCGTTATTTCAAAAATCGAGAATTTAAGCCACAACAATTAGGTTGGGTGTTTTACTGGCTGCATAATAATAAGGAACTTCATGGAACGACTCAAAAAGTACGTTACAAAATGGAAAACAATTAAAATTAAATTATAATAATCGGATAAATTTATGAAAACTTAACAGGGTTTTGTTTACTACAATGCATTAAACTACCTACCTATTAGAATAAACACGTTTGCTGGATTGTCTAAAGCCGGGCTCAAACGACTCGAGTACTTGGCAAGTACACAAATATTTGCGTACTTGGCAAGTATACCAGCTTTGTAAATAGCCATGGCAAGCAGGGTGCTCACATGACGTGTACAGTTTACAAGTACGCCAGCACGAACATTTGGTTAAAACCTTGAATAGAGTATAGTGGCAGCCAATAGTAATGCAATAAAAGCAAAATTATTTGTGCATTTTGTTTGAGCGCCTCGACAAGTATAGACAAGTCTGTATTTGGCAAGTGTACCAATAATTGTGATCCCTTTGACTCGGACCATTTTTACCGACAGAGAATGGGAACGTGACGAGTGACAAATAGTTGTACAAGTAAATCACTCACCCAATATGGCAAGTATATGCCAATAACAAATATTTGCCAAGTACACGAGTCGTTTGAGCCCGGCTTAAGAAAATGGATATATTTCTATTGCCTCATTCTTGACACTGGATATTGTTTTGATACCGTAAGGTAAACGTTTAATTGCACCTTTTTGACAGGCTGTAACATTTTAACAGATCGGAAAGAAAGATAGGAATACAATTATTTAAACTTTTCTACTCAGATTGATATTTTTATATCAGTGCTTGCTGTATGGCGGTTTACTTTCGAAATACCCTAGATAAGGTTATCCCATAAAAAGTTTATTACTCCAATAAAAGCATTAATATGCTAAAAACAAAACCTGTCCTTGGAGCCATGAAGAGGATCAACCTTCACTTGTATCTCAAAAATGGTCTACCTCGAATTTTTCTCGTTTTTTTTCGGCATATTAAGGTTATTCCATTTAAAATGCGACAGTATTATATAATTATTAGTGGTGGTGAGAAACACACCGTAGTGGCATCTTTGGGGCTTTACTACTGTCTGTCTGACAATTATTGTCAAATTGACGGACAGATAACGACCTGCTTTTCCGCAGGCGCCATTATACCAGTGACCTCTGAGAAAGGCAATCCTACTTATTTATTTGAAGGAGACGCCGATGTAATGCAATACCAGTCGGGGCACATTGCACGTGGAGTAGTTGTTTTCGGCATATCCTTCAAAGAAGTATATATAATGATTGGAACAATAACATTTAAAGTTTATTTTATTTATGTTTAATGTAAATTGCATGTTTGTTTTACATAAAATATGTTTACAAAATATCAGATGTATATTTTTTGATTTAACATAAAAAAAACTTCATAATTTCATGAAGGAAAATATTAGTAATATATCTTTAAATAAGACATACAGTTTTATTATCACAAATATTTTCCTAACTCAAATTACTTTTGTTGCAGAGAATTGAAATTAGCCTGTACAAATGCCTTAGCCGGAAAAAAATTCACACAAGAAATTGGCGTTGACAAAGTGGACAAATCATTAGTCGCAAATTTCGAAATCCTTAACTTAGTTCCTGAACGTAGTTTTTTTCCAAATAGAAGCGAAACAGGTAAGTTGTATATGCTTTGAAATATTTAATTTTTGTTTCTTGCCCAAAAATTGTTGAACTGTGTACTTATACTTAGTACCAAAAGGCATATACAGTTAGATTGTAAAGTCCCGCATAAATTCAATAAAATGCAAAATAGCTACCTACTTTTGAAAAAAATTCTGATACACATCAATATTTATTTCTAAATTGCAGTTTTTTATGTAATTATCTTACCACTTTTTTCAACCCCCTCGGAGAGGTATCAACCCCTTACACAATGGCAACAGGGGTTGTGCAACACCTCTTCTCAAAAAAAAAAAATTAATGCCCTATCCAACGACGTATTTCTTTTTAGATTTGGATTATTAGATTGCGAGACAATAAACATTTAATGAAAACAACATTTTTGACACAAAACCTAAATAAGTATACAAACTTCTTTAATAAAAAAATTAAATTTAAACAACTGTAAAATGAACTGAAACAACTTGTAGAAACAAAAAACCATTATTTCAGTAGGTGTTCGAAGTGCTATCCACCAACTTTTTGACAATAGTCTACTTTCAAATTCCTGAATTGCGCTGTGAACAACCTCTGGAGTTATACTTCTTATTATTGTTATAATTTTATCTTATAAGTGTTCCACATCATTTGGCATCTCTTTATAGACTTGGGTATCAAATCAGGAGATACTGGTCGAAGGGGTTCAGTCGAATGCCCGCCAAGATCTCCTGATTCACTGTATATCTGGACAATGGTACATATTGCTGAATGATACGCATGTCGAGTCCAGTAACCACATAAATCTAATGATCTAATCTAAATCATCTAAAATCTAATCAAATGATGTTTTTTATGATGTCTATGTAATTCTTTCTCTGATTGGAAAAGCATAAATGTCTGAAGAAATACAGTTTTAATTTTGGGGCTTGCAGAAGAAATAGTATATGTCACTTGGAGTATGAAGCTCTTTATGTGTTTCGCCCAGTTTACCCAGCCTTGGATAACGCCTCAGCTGTGTCAGCCTCTGGGCTCAACAAATAATGTTCGCCTTCTACTCTTAGTAACGTAATATACTATTTTTTAAAATCAAAAAGATATATATGATATTGGAAAAGTTGTTGATTGTTAAAATAGGATTTATTTTTCTCTTTTTTTTTTATTTGGCTGAAAGTCCTCTTTTTGTGTTTTTCATTGAAGAAAAAAAAAATATGTTTACGGGTGTTGACGTTTACAATCTATACTTTTCTCCCTAAATGGGCACTACTTATTTGCACATGTAATCAATAGCTGTGAATCAATACGTGTAACTTATCCTGTCCTTACTTCTCTACATAATACTAAAATAATATGATGATTTAATTATTGAGACAAATATTTAAAATATCTGTAACGTTTCGATATATAGTTGTTATAGTGATTAAATGTACACCAAATTTACTTTAGATGGTGGTGAAATATTCATATGGCTCTACTGTGCAGTAAAATTTATTTGAAAAATGAAATACATTTTCATGTGACAAATGAACATAACATATTTCCCTCTAGGCTCTATAGAGAATAAAGTATTACCAAGAGATGTGGAATATAGCCTACTTCCTATTGCCCAATATTTCATATAGTCTTTTGGGTTTACACCATATAAAAATAACTTTTATAAAAATCCAAAATGGGAACATAGAGAGCTATCATAAAAAATAACGATTTTGCGAAACGAATTTACTAGATATTGTTTGAGTATAAGTTGGAAATATTGTTCCCTTTTGGTCAATACGCTATGATAGGATATGTGATGAAGTTAAGACCTAACTAAATTGTAGAAACATCATCTACCATAAGCACTTTCAAGCTTTGAGAGTTACTTCTTGTATGAATTTAGTATAGGTAATCTTCATAAAGTAAAGAGAATCTTATTGAATTACCCTCAATATAAACACTGAGAATTTAAAAATTATCTCTTGGAAAAAAGTGGTCATGAATTGTATAATAATTCTCATAGCTAGCATCCTTCATTCGGAAAAATTTATATGACTGAAGCCTATTTTGGAACTGGCGTGCTCGTTAATGCAATTTGGGAATATATTCTCCTTTATGTGTAGATAATTTTTAAGAGCACTTAGCAGCAATACCTACTAAAGATTTTTTTCTGGCGAGGGAACTATGTCCTTACTACATTTAGTTACGCTCAGTGAATCCGTTTTTTCTATACGAAAAGGATGCTGAATAGCATCATCTCCTTACGATACTATCTCAATTGTCAGTACTCATGATGCAACTAGACATTCCTTAAATAGTAGATAATTAATGAAAATAATAATTTTATCAAATTTACTAGTTACGTTAGCATGCACTTTAACTGGAAAACCCCATAATAATGTATAATTTTTGGTTTACACATTCTGAAAAATTAGAATTATCGTAGTTAAAATTATTTTCTCTTTCTCCTTAGACGTTCCTTCGCCTACGAAGCCAAAGTGGAAGCGAGTAGGCATAGTTGCAGGCAGGTCGGTGCGTTTGGACACAATCATCTGGCCTGGTGGCGACCTCTCAGTGGCAGCGGTGTCGACGAGGGCGCGGAGTGTCTTCAGAGTGGTGACGGCTCTCGCACCTCCTTTCGTCATGGAGAGCGAGCTAGACGAGGATGGACAATGCCTCAGAGGTGGGTTTCAGTTCTACAGTTTAATAATGTGTACTGGGTTAATATTTTGGTTGCATCTTTATTCTTATTTAGTTTCACTTTTTATGGTAAACCACAGAATATAAAAGTATAATATGAATAAGAGAAATATCTCTTAAGAAATGTACCTAATATTGTGAGGTAACGCCCTAACAAAAAAAGTGTAGAAATATATAGGGCGTTCTATTTAAAAAAATATAACTTAACTACATTAGTCTGTAATTTTTTTTGGGCCAGCCTGTATATTAATGGAGTAGGTCAAAACTTGCGCAAGAAAATAAAGCTACTAAAGCGATAATATCTTTATATTAAATATGTCATAATAGTCTTTAACAGGTAGACATCGTCACATCTAACTAACCAGTCAATTCTTGTCTTTATCTCATCATCATTACCATAAATTTAATTTTGTTGCTATGATTTTTTATTATGTTTGGAAAACATGATTAGGAACCAGCTCACTATATTCTCTTCCACGTTTAGTTAATTGGTAGTTCAAGTACACTGTGCAGTGAATTAAGATTCTTGTTCTGGGCATAGGCCTACATTTTATTTAACGTTATTTTAGATAATAATACATTTATTCAAATAAATTCTTTGACGATGGAAATCTAAAAAATCCCAACTTTCAAAAAGTCAAAGAAGTTCTATTACATTAAAATTCTTCTACCAGTAAGTTTATATATAGTAGTAACATCCTTAATCCAACAGTAAAATAACTCCTTTATTGCTTTCCCATATAAAGATGCCCTCTCCGTCTATATTTCATGTATTCTGTCGCATGTTCTCTATATTGCTTTCGTATTTGGTTGCTAATAGCAATAAAAAATTTTTTTTTTGTTTATTCAAAGACAATGTTCCGAGAAAATTAGTAGCCATAAGCATGCCACTAAAAACAACTATGTGAACTTTACGAAAAACATAGTGTGTCAATAAATCATAATTCCATTATGAACTATAGTATTCGTATGTTTTCAATAAATACTCTGATGTCTTCTCGGTCTTTTTTAGTTAAATTTAAAGACAAAATTTTTACTGATCCAGGCAAGCCGTTCATTTTCTAAACGAATTATAATATAGAAACCAAAACTGACCATACAGGCCTACACGTTGGACTATGGAGAATTGGAGAATGGTTGGAGAATTTTTTAACCTATGGATTATCTAATTCACATTAATATTTGCAATGAACCTAGTGGAAATTAATTGGCTTTAATCCACCAGGAACTACTGACATCAGCTCCGGCTTAGCTTGTCGGTTAGGTGTCGGTTCGTAGGCAGAAAAAATGTTATTTTTAAGTTATCCTGTTGGAGCGCCAGGATAATTTTAAATAGACGATAATAAATAATATGAGCTAATATAAAATAATGAATGTTTGATGAAATTAAACAAGTCGATTAAAATAATTGTATATTACAGTTAAAAATAATGATGCAGGATATGTACAATTAATGTGATGAATGTTAAAGAATAATGATCATGTATTAAATATTGATTAAACTACTATATTTGTGGTTGTTACCACGCAACAATGACTTTACAAAAACTTGCTGGTAGCAGATATTGATTTGGTTTACACAAGAACAGATATATTCCTCTGGCCTCGAAGAAATCAGATTAACTCTCACCAAAATATATCCTTAACAATGGTAGATTAGGACTCTCCAAAGTGCAACAGTTATGCACCTACTGCAGTCTGCAACCAAAATAGATGGGCTAGCTAGCGTTTGGTTGGTAGGTTCTGAGACGTTGGATGTCAGCAACTTTGTCCTTTCCAGTTCCTAGTGGTGGAGTTAAAGATTCCTCTCTTCCAGTAAGCCAAGATGTTCTCATGAAATACAGTAAATGTGTTAAACCAAAATCATAGGATAAATACAAACTCTACTTTAACAAAGTAGAATCTCTGTAGACAATCTTGCCGTGATAACAAACACAACTGTGGTATTAAAATTTAAATTAGGTAATGAAAACAATTAAATGAAATAAAAGACAAACAGGAATCACCCTGTATAATTTGCAATAAAATTATCCAAAATTTGCAAATGAAATAATATTAGTTTAATAATAGTAAATAGTTAATTAAATACAGGAACTGTTAATTAGTTCCTAAAAGAATTTATGAGAAATTATTTTTTTTACTTATGAAAAAAATTACAATGTGAACAAAAACCTATTAGTGACCTTGCTGGTTGAAAAGGAAATATATAAACATTCACTAACTGCTGGGTTATAAATTAAATATTGTAAATGATTGAATATTAACAGATTGTTAAATATTAACAAAAATAAATATTAAAATTGCCTAAACTTTAAACAAATGTGTTTTACATCTATGCAATTTGAATTAATAAAAATACAAATCAAATTAATGGCTTTGTGCAACTCGATCAAGAGAGATACTTGTTAATAAAAAAAATATTAAACAGGAAATTATTTGGGGTTTATTACCTTAGCCTATACCCAGAGAAAAAAAAATAACCTATCTCCAATCAGAGATATAACTAAATGACTTTGAATCCCTTTAATATCACAGATTGACTAACAATTGCCCCGAGTTATAGATTTTCCTGCAAAGCTGGTTAAATAACCTTAATAAAAAAATCAACCCCAAAAGGTCAACTGCCTTGTAGTCTTAAACTTGATTTGAACTCCCAAAATTAACCCAAAATGGTAGTCATAAAGACATGAATTCAAAACGAAATTACAGCGATATTTAGTTATTCAAAGTACTAATATAATATATATAGAAGGCATCAATCAGACGCCCTAAAAAACTGAAACCAACACGTGGCTTTGAACCTTAATAAAAAACCCTACACGTATCCTTGTGTAAAAGTAGAAAAATACCAAATATAATTACTGAGTAACACTATGCCCTGAATAAACCACAAATATAATAATAGCAAATAATAAATAAATTAATCAATATATAGAAAATGCAATTCAATAACAGAAGTATCTCACCTGCTAATTTACACCCAAAAAGCCCTGAAATTGGTCTGTCCTTCCAATTTATTGAGTTCCCCCTCTCTTTTGCAAGAGTACAATGTGACACAAATGCCTTTAAAATATCATCCGCAACTGGTAATACAGAGGTGGAGTCATCCTTGCATATGAGTGACTAGCAAATATAGTACTGTACGTAAATTGTTACAATTTTCGTTACATATTGACTATCTCAAGTGGAACGCTTAAAGTACTCAACACTTTTTTTAAACTGCTTCTTTATTGTCCCAAAATTGCCAGAGCACAGCTGACTTGTGGTTGTATGAAAGCTGTGAAAAGAAAGATCAGATAAAGAAACTGAAAGAAGTAATCCGTTCCATAACAAATAATATTATTCAATAAAGCCTAAGAAGGTCAGCAAGTTGAATTTATTTTATCCAATAAGTTATAGTATCTGTATCCGTTGGACCATAAAAAACTATGGCTAACAAAAAGGGGTAGCGAAATACGTTGCTGGTGTTGTCAAGGAAACGAATATAAATTGCTGAATAAAAGTAGGTGATGTCAAGGCCTTTGGAATACCTATGTATATTTTGTTTAAATTGATGAATAAATTAGCATGTTTTATATGCTGTTAGCTTTTCCAAATTTATAATAAAAATATATATTATCTATACAGAGTTTCCCACGGTGACGAGACATTAGACATATTTCAGAGACTACTTCGATTTTGATATTGAAAATTTGGGCACTTTTCGGGCATGCTCTTCTCACCTAAAATAATGGAGTCCATCTAACGCTTCCGATTACACCAGGACTTGATGTCAGCCTCGTTATTTTAAATGTAACACCCTGTATATTATTGCAATTTTGAACTCTAGGTACGTGAAATTTTAAACACATTTCATGTAGGATGTCTTATACCTATTTAACTGTTTTTGAAATGTTGATAGGTGAATATTGACATTTTGCAACTTTGACACCCTGTAAAATCTAAACGGTTTGAGATTAAGCAAAACGGTTTGCACATTCCTATCTCAACTTTTCAACTTCCAAAAAACGAAAACTTTACAATTAAGTTTGAACTGTCAAAACTGTTGTGAAACAAAATGGTTATATTTTTTCAATGCAGACCTTGCAAAATAAAAAAATCTGAATTTTGGTAAAAACGTAGGTAAAACAAAAAATGAAGGGTATCCCTAATACATTATCGTAATCAGAAAACCAACTTGGCTCAAATATGCAGAAATGCAATATAGCGTCCATAAGAAAAAATATGTAGACAATTATGTGTATCTGAAGAATTAATAATATAATATTCGGATTTCTTGTAAAATAGATTTCCTTATTTCAATTTTTTTTGTTAGAACTAATTACCGTAAACAGTTTTCATTTTAAAAAGAATAAAAATTAAAATTTTACGTTTTTTCGGCGATATATCCAAACCGATAAGCGATATATCTATCATATGCAGTTTGAATTTCATAGGTATCATACTTAAGGTAGGACTCTAAAAATAGACCTTGTATATAACATAATAATATGTCAGATATATCACTTGACAAAAATATATAAATTTTACAAAACATTTTGGACCAGCTTAAATGTTAACACAAACAAAATTTAAATCAAGTCATTCGAAGTTTATTAAATATATATAAAATTATAATTTCAAAAAAAGTCTAACATCGCCATGTAAAGGGTGTTTTTTTAGGTTTGATAGAACTTTACATGACAACTACTATCAGACTGAACTGTTAGTCTGACACTGTTTATAAAATTTATTTACAGTATACTTTGGCAAATCATCATGAATAGATTCACTCTTGAACAACGCTACCAAATTCCTCAAATTTACTTTGAAAATCATTCGTCGGTTCGCCAAACGCATAGAAGACTTCGTTAATTTTATGGCCCACATGATCGTCCATCTGAGTTATTTATTCGTCGTACTGTGGATAGATTCGTACCACATACTTTCTACATGATTTGAAAACGCCAATGCGTCGAAGGAATGTGCGTAATGAAAGGAATATTAACGCTGTACGTGAAAGTGTGGTTGCAAACAAGGTTTGGTGACAAATTAGTTTCGAGAAATGGACCGGTTCAATATCCACCCAGGTCCTGTGATATGACCCCCGCAGATTATTTTCTGTGGGGCTATGTCAAGTCATTAGTTTATGCTGATAAACCAGCAACAATTAAAGCCTTAGAAGCCAGCATTGTTCGTGTTATTCACGATATATGACCAGAAGTGCTCGAAAAAGTTACCCAAAATTGGATCAAAAGAATACGCTATCTTGCGGACAGTCGCGATGGCCACATGTCGCAAATAATTTTTAAATGCTTAATGTAATAGATTGTTTTTTTAAATAATATTACTTTTTTAATCACAAAATATTTTCTTTAATATTTTTTTAAAGTTTAAAGTTCTATCATCCTTAAAAAAACACCTTTTACAAATGGAACGGTGTGGTATTAGACTCTTGATATATCAGTCAAACCTTTATTATTTATTGAGTTGTACCTGGCGTAGTCGATGATTGAGGATTTAGAGTTTTCTTCTTAGAATTCAGGAGTAGCGAGTTTTTTTCTATGCGAATCTAATAGGGAGTTAAATTATCAATCAACTTTGCATACATAATATGTATGCAGAGTTGATATACTCATAATAATATCTCCCAATAACCCCGAGTCGTTGATCTTCCCATCCTGGACTATATTATATTATAATATAATCCAGGATGGGAAGAGCAACAGCTAGGTGTTATTATGAGAAATTAATATGAGTAGGTGGTTGAGTACCTACCTAATTAGATCCACAGGGTGTCCTTCGTTCCTGCACTAATTAGTGGTTAGGGTTTACCGAGGGGTTTACTCACCCAAGTCAGGCCTAGATAATGTTGTAGAGGTATTATTATGTTTTTATTATCTCTGCCTAAAGCTTGATTTACGTGAATCGATACGCAGATTTTTAAACTGCTAGTAATTTTCTGAAAAATAGAGTTATTTCAACGAAATATTTGCACTAGTCTGTTTCTGCAAAGGCCACGAATTCACAATTTCAAAGTTACTAGTGCCACCATATTATAATGGTTAATTAACAAACCTTAATTAAATCAGATGATGTGTTTTCAGCAGGTTGAAGATAAGCATTATTGCTCAAAAAATAATAAGAGTATTAAACAAAAAAAGGAGCTAATTATATGGACCACAATGTATAAAATGCGAGTCTTTTTTTAAATTCCCTGAGGCTGTCTCAGAAATACCGTACTGACCTAAATCTTAGTCGTAGCATTTTTCCTGCTTAAGTGTTCTTATCATTTTCTAGAGTAAATATAAAATGTTCCCCTTTTGGGTTATTACGAAACTCGATAATGGGGAACATTACAACGAATATTCGCAGTCTTCCCTCTAATAAGCTTACGACAGATTTTAGTAATTCGTTAGTGGCAGAATAAAAATTTCCTTCCTGAATTTTATTACTCATAACGAAGCACTTCACTTATTGCTCTAATAATTCTGTACCAACAACAAAATAGTGTAAATAATCTATAATTGGTATCTGCATATTCAAGTTTTACCGAAATTATCACTTACTAATAAATTATAAAACATATTAAGGGTCCGTTCACTGTAGACTTGACAGACATGAATTCGGGGTCGGGTTGAGAGGTTGGGTAGCTGATGGGTGAAGACTTACATATTCCCACTACCGAATTATTTAGATTTCGGAGGTGCACGTAAAGCCGAAGTAAAAAGGCACATGGAAATAAAGTTAGCCCTTATTGCAAGGTTACCGGACTTGTCTTATCATTGCAACAAAATTTTTTTTTAATGCTATAAATTATATATCACCGGAAAGATCAAAAGATAAACTAGATCCCTATAGTACCAAATTTTTATTTAATACATGTATATTTTAGAAAAAATAATTTTTGAAAATACGCTATTTTAGTACAAGATTGTTTGTCTGGAATTTTAAAAATAAAAAGAATTAAAAAAATTACTACTATAGGGTTTTAGATTAAAGTTTTATCTTTCAATACTTTTTTACTAAAAGTCGCTATCTTTTATAGTTTTTTTATATTTAGACACAAGACGAACGCCGATTTTGGGCTTATTTCGGACTAGTGAATGGACTCCTAAGTATCTTAGTGGAAAGTAAAATTGTATCTAATTAATTAATTAAACAATTTATTAATTGAGTTGTATTTATTTATTTGTCATGCAATTTTTATTTTCTTGTTATATTTATTATTAATTGACTTATTTCTTGGGTTACCTAGGAATTCGAAATATTGATTAATAGAATTTTTGTAGTCACCGTAATTATTTATTTTTATAAGGTCGCCCTTCTTAATATATTATAAAAATATATGAATATTTTTTGTATGTGTTTCCTTTACACTCCTTAGGAGTAATTATGTATTATTAATAATAAAATTTTCTACATTAAATCATAATTAATAAGACAAATTGCCATAGAACTGTCGAACGATTATATACCTACCCATTTAGTAAATTTTCTTTGGTAAATATCTAAAAAAGAAATGTGTAACTTCTAAATATCTATTATATAAGGAGTTTGGTGCTATTGTAATTGAATAATTTTAATTATGAATAAGTTAAATTTTCAAATTAAGCCAAATGTTGTTAAGCCCACTTATTACCGAAAGGTAGTAGGATAGTGCTGGATAAGGGTTAGTCACGTATAGATAGTTAAAATAGAAAGTTTTGTTTTGTAACGATAATCGGATACTTTGATCCTATGGATGGAATACCGTTAGTCATTTGCTATTGTAACAATTTATATAATGCCGCAGTAAACAGTTTTAGTGGATTCCGTTTCTGTAAAATCTCACACATTTATAAAGAAATTGTGATTATAATAAATATTGGATTGAAACATCCCTGATTTGAAATTGTTTACAGAAATATTAGAGATATTGTCTAGAATAATGTTGTTTTATTTGTTTAATATATTTCTTTTTTCTTACCTTCTATCTCATCTGCCAATTCGCTGCACTTGTTTATACTATATCGTATACAGGGTGCTTCAAATTCGATGTAATAGATGGGGATCTCGGAAACGGTAAGAGATGCGAAGTCGGTTAAATGGAGGCAAAGTTGCGTAATCAGGGGGGCGACATAATGGTGAAAATAAATCAAGGCTAACTTGATTAGTTTTCGAAATATTTTGAAAAAACCGAGAATTTCGATTTTAGTTTTATTTTTTTGCAGGCCTATTTGAGGTATTCATAAATACAGAGCCCTTTTTTGCTCAACTTTTTGCCCTTTATCGAATGGTCTTAGTGAATTTTCCGCAAAATGTTTCGTTTCCTGGAAACGAACATCAACTTAATTTTTTAAATACGGACCTGGATTTTTTTTTCCATGTTTTTGAAAGCATTTCTGTAACTTAATTAAGTTTTAGTTAGCTTTTGTTTATTTATCGTAAATAAAAATGAAACCTCAAAAATATTATTCAATATCTAGAATTAACAAAAGTCGGAAGAAAAATACTAATGATGGATTTTTCTTAAACAAAACGTTTAAATCTGGTTCCTTTTATGGTGGCATTCTATCAAGTTACAAAAATGCTTCCAAAAAATTGAAAAAAAATCCATGTCAGTATTTAAAAAAAAAAGTTGATGTTGGTTTCCGGGAAACGAAACGTTTTGCGGAAAATTCGCTAACACCATTCAATAAAGGGCAAAAAGTTGCTATAAAAAGTGCTCTTTATTTTTGAATACCTCAACAAATAGGCCCGTAAAAAAATAAAAACAAAAATCGAAATTTTCGGTTTTTGAAAATATTTCGGAAACTAATCAAGTTAGCCTTGATTTCTTTTCACCATTATGTTGTCCCCCTGAATACGCAACTTTGCCTCCATTTAACCGACTTCGCATCTCTTACCGTTTCCGAGAGCAACATGTATTGCATCGATTTTGAAGCACCTTGTACTATATTAGACCATACGAGTGTTAAGTGATGCGCTCAGAAGGGAGTTAGAAGGTGGCTCTGGGTTAAAGTACGTATTTCTTAGACCCAGAGGTGGCGGATTTGTTTCCACGCAGACCCTATACTTTATATTAAATTGTGGCTCGTATGTAAAGCTTGTATGGAGATATTTGTTGACAATCATCCCACAACAGGACTTACAACGGGAAATATACCTACCAGGCGTTAAAGTGATAACGTGGGTATGTAAATGACTTCCCCCCTAACTAATCAGGGTTTCCAGGTTTCTCTCATGCATGTACTAAGTAGTGGTTGCGGTTTATCCTAACTAATGGGTCATTCCTGGAATACGGCTTACAGAATAATATATTGCCACTCTTACTCAAATATCTACTGTGATAAACTAATCATGTGATTAGAGTAAAGAACAGATATAATAATATTATTATTATTATGTATTATTATTTTTTTTTGTGTTGAAATCCAGTCGACCGGTTTCTTGATTCCGATTCTCAGGCCACTGATGGAACAGTAGCTACTCCCCACGTCCGTGGGGTGAGTAACTACTGAGTCCAGGAATCTTGTGCCCTGAGTAGACGTAACGAACCCAGAATAACCGTCTCCTGCATTCTTCCAGCTAAATGATCTGCCGAATTTCAGCATTCTGGAAATCTTCAGTTCCGAAAGCAGTGAATCTTTTGCTCCACCGGGAGCTCCTATTATCAGTACCACAAGCTTCACATTATGTTCTGGATGGAGTCTGCGGAGTTCGAAGAAGGTTTCGATATTTCGTTCGTTTCTCCTCCTCTTTAAAGGCAATGTTGGTGTCTGTAGGATTCCAGATCTATATGACAAAAATTGTCTTGAGTTGGTAGTCGAAGAGGCCTACATCAGGTTTATTGATTCGAATCTGCATGAGAGTGGAAAATGAGTAGTTCCCCCGGAGCGTATGGCAGCACTAGTGTTTCGTTTATCTCATACGAGTGCTGCAGAAAGTAATAAAGTACTCGTAAAGCCGCGTTATGTCTATAGATATAGGCCGAAATTGCATATGCCGGACAAGCGGAGAGTAGATGCACAATTGTCCCCAACGTCATCCTACACAATCCTGGCGAGCCATTAGCTCCCTCGGTGTCCGACTTAAGCTCCGCTGACCTCAAAAAAGCAAAGGTCAGCTTTTCGGATAAGCCATGGTCTCCAAGGCTCTTATAGAAGATACCGTGCAATGACATCCTTATGCAGCTGCAGAAGATTGCGGCCTTCTGCAATTTTAACGTGGGCTTTCAACTGAACGGATTCCCACTCGGTGACAGAGTCTGAGTTTCTCCGCTCAGCGTCGAAGATGAAATCGAGTTCATCATTATCAGCTTCGACTCCTATGTTGGACCATACAGAGGAGGTGATCCCAACTCCTGATTATCTTGCAGAGATTTTTTGTGTTTCATGGAAACGGAGTTTAGATGAGCAACAAAATCAGCAATTAAATGATAGGTATTCCATACAAAAGCCTGCCAAAAATAACTAGTAAATTAAAATTCTTATATAGGTACAAGTAGAGGTTTCTAAAAGGTTCAACCGAATACCTAATATTTGGCATACAGGTTATCATCGACTTCACAATAGAAGTTTATATCCGTTATTTTGGGTTTCATGAACTAATGTATATTCATATTCATTTCATAAGATACTACATTTTTGAAAATATAATAACTATCATATTATGGACTGATACTTTGCGCTTCTGCTTCCCCAATACTCTGCTAATTAATAGGATCGACTCATGAATGTGACTGTGACTATTTGGCGAGTGTAAAGTACAGAAATATGTTTTGTCTGATTAGTTAAACGAGCCATAGAACTTAAAGGCTTGTTCGCAGGGATGGGTTGGCAACCCTCCCGGCGATGGTCTAGGATGGGAAGAATGTCAGCTTGGTGTTAATGTGCACGATTAAAATCAATTGATGTTCGATTATTCCCCTAACTAATGAGGTTTTCCAATTTTCCCTCATTCCAGCACAGAATGGTCACGAATGACACGGGCACGAACCTAAGCCGTTCCTGAGGCGGAAATGCGGCCCAATAAATAATAATAAAGCGCCCTCTCTCCCACACAAGTTAGGCCTTCAGGATAATCCTTGTGATTAGAATTAAGGGTAGAGGTTGTTTAAGAGATTGTAGTAATTGTTTATGAATATATCTATCCTCATTATTGTTTCTACCTAAGTACAGAACTACTTAATTACTTAGAGTATGTAAGTAGTAATAAGTAGAGTACATATACTATGCTATTAATTTGTATCGAGGTGCCTTTTATACAGAATCTAATACTTATAAAATAAGGTCCTCTAAATACCTAATAATACGATAAAATTATGAAAGGCAATAAATTATTCCACAAATTATACGGTCTGCGCTGATTGTTCTTTGGGGAGTATAATTAGTTTAGAACGCTTGCAAATCTGAATTGTACTTGCAAATGACACCCTTTCATTAATCTGTAGAATTACTTATAAGGCTGTTATAAGTAAGATATTTCTATATAAGAGATGTCTGTTATATCTGCACATTTTTTAGATAAAGGTAGATTATTTCAGTCGTATTGATATCAACCCCAGCAAAACTGTATTTACTTAAGTTAATGGTGTATAATTTCAATAATAAAAAAATTGGCTACATTAGAATAAGTTCATTAGATACCGCAACAATGAACGCAATTCTGTCTAACTTACTTGATATTCAAATGTCATAGTGTAAAATATTTATTTGACCTTTTTTAAAAAGTACTCAAAAAATATTCGAAATAAATATTATGCATACTTTCAAAATTACGCCTTGATACTTTCTGCATAAAAACATCTCTTACCAGTTTGCCAGAATAATCCTCTCGCTACCCGGGTGAATTTGACCTACGTGAATTGACAATTGACAATAATTGACCTATGCGACACCAATGGGGCCTAATGTTTAATGCATATAAAACATTATTTGGGCGGGCTATTTAGACTTAACGTTTTCGTGTTATAGGTTGATTTTTGGAAAGAAATTTTGACCTGAATACAAATATTTGCAAGCAAATCGATTTGTCTATGTCAAATTAGTTTTAAACTATATGTGCAAATAAACTCAATGGCAAATACGTAAAAGTACTGGATGTTTGCAACACATTGTACAACAGTTTAAAATCGGACCCCAAAATAGCCTTAATGATATTAAGATTTGTTTTGTTTATAGGGAAAAATTAATCAACAAAGTATTGTCAGTAATGAGGTTTTATTAATGGGCGCATTCAGGTAAACATATCACTCCAGCGCTTCAGCGCTTTACCGCTTCACGTTCGCTGAATCGACATTTTAAACGCAACCTTAAAGTAACATAATTTTCAGTAATTCATATTTTGTAATTAATATTAATAATAATTAATGTTATCCATAGATACTTTGTGCGTAAACCCATTAATTTTATCGCTTGATGGAACTATTCAGCGATCCAGCGGGAAAAATATATGCTTTACCGCTTTAATAAAGTGCTGCAGCGCTTTAATACAGCGCTGCAGCTATTTGAATAAAGCGCTGAAACGCTGCGGTTCCCTGAATGCGTCCAATATATTGCAAAATTACAGTGGTTTTTTAAATCATAGTTATATTTTTAAATACAGTAACGAAAAAATATAGAACCTTGGTTATGTAGAAACTTAACGCAAATTTATACGAAAACTATTCAACAAGTTTTGATTCATTTGAATACATTCGCCCTAATCAGAGATAAGGGATTCGCGGCGTTAGGTGCCTTAATGTCAAGGGTCTAGGGGAAGCAAACGTCAACGGCTTCGTACTTCGTTTCTACGGTT
The DNA here is from genome assembly GCA_963924545.1 of Pogonocherus hispidulus. Classification (NCBI taxonomy): domain Eukaryota; kingdom Metazoa; phylum Arthropoda; class Insecta; order Coleoptera; family Cerambycidae; genus Pogonocherus; species Pogonocherus hispidulus. The sequence continues at coordinate 22,484,483 of OZ004696.1, forward strand.
CCTCTATCTCATGTCACGTGACTCGTTTTAGTTCTACTGATGCCTCCATGCGCGGCTTGTTTGCGCAGAACCTCATCAATTCTGTGCCAAGTTGCTCATAAGAATCAGACACTCTCTTTATTTTTATATAGACCAGGCAAATATTATTTTTTCAATGAAGTTTAAGGTGACATTTATTTTCCAATGGGAATCGATAGGTTTTATGTTCAGGAACAAATATATAAAAATCCCAAAAAATCCGTTGTGAGCTAAAAACGCCATCTTGGAAAACATGGCTGTCCGTTCAAATCTTTAAAAATAAAATATCTTCTTATCCCTTGGAGCAATTTTAACATTTTTTTTTTATTTTCACGGAATTTTAAGCTTAAAAAAATGATCTTCTAATTTATATATAACCAAGAATATAAATTTCCTAATAAAAACTGAAAAACGAAACAATTTTTTGAATTTTTTTTTGACTTCCTACATTTAACTTTTTAATATCACTAACTAACTTTACATTCTAATTTACTACAAAAACTCAGTCATTTAAAAGATCCTCGTCCAGAACTCAAGCATATCGGCAGTCTATCCCATAGCAGTGAAGGCACATAGAACTGCAGCGTTCGACTTGAGAATATATAGATTTTTTTGGCAACCGTTTCGAAATTTACAGTAGATCAGACTTATTAATTCTTCTGGTGCAGTAGAGTGCATCTTTCGTTGGGGGAAGAACGGCCAAATCAAAAGATGTGTCGAGCATCTACTTAGCTATACTGTTCTTGTAAAGCCTATATCGTTCTTCATTAATGTCTCGGGACCCATCTAATTCATACATAAAGGAGACAAATCTATAACCAACTGTTAGTAGTTCATCCGCATTCTTATTAGAGTTTGCTTGTTCCTTATGTGCATATTTTACTGGCCGGGTTGGACCTGGACGGATGCTTTGTAATACCTGGCTGGACCGGACTGAAATTGAATTGGCCAGGCCCGACTGGCTGAGTCGGGCCTTCGGGCCTCGCTTAGTCGGTTCAAGCCTGGCATGACCAGTTCGGGCCTGGCCGGTTCAGACCGGACCTGAGCTAACCGGTTTGCCGTATAACTTAACAAATTTAAAATACTATATCTTGTTCTTCGTATGAGGAATTTGATTTCATAATAACGTGAGGTGTTTCACTCATTTATCTGATACTACTTAAAATTTAAGGTGCCCTTAAATGGAAAAACTATACTTAACAATAACTATTATAAGGACTACTCTGCTATTTAAACACATCTAAAATTTTTATTAATGTAGGTGGGACAGGCCATTAAATATGTATCTTTCCAATATAAGCATGAATATTTACTATTGGAAAATTAAGCCACACAATTTTTCATACAATCAACATAATTCATTTATTTTAACTTTAGTACCAAAAATGATTATTTGCAATGTTAACAGAAGTGCAGTATTGCCTTACGAAATATTTTATTATGAATATTATAAAAGTCACTAGTGGCAATAATATGACATTATTTTGCATTTCCGTGCGGCGTTCCGCGGATCCGCCTTCCTTATTTTGTTATCTACTACTCAAATCCCATATTTAATAGAAAGTGATTTGTAATCTAATAAAATGTTTTTGTAATTTTCCCGTTGTTGTTCCCGACTTCAATATGGCTTGGTCGGTTCTGGCCTGTTCTGGCCGGGCCTGGCCTGATCTGGCCGGGCTGGCCGGGCCATTACTGTCAAGAGGTTTGGCTTTAATTGTGCCAAACATTCGGTGAGTTTATCTGACCTGGCTTGGCCTGACTTATACTCTCTCCGTAATCAACACCCCTTCCTCCTCGGGAAGCCCCATCCCTGATTTTTTACCATAACAATCATATTTAATATTTGTCATTGTTAATTACTATTTTAAATTATTAATTAATATACAACAGCTAGCCGCCATCTTGATTTTTGCTTGATTTTTGAGCGCCTGATCCACCCTCCCCTCACCCCTAGGGAAGCATGTACCTATTTATCATATTTAATATTTTTAATTAATAATTACTATTTTCAATTAATAACGTCTTCAATTATTAGCCGCCATCTTGGAGTTCGAGCGCGCAACACCCAGATCCATCCTCTTCTCACCCCCTCGGGAAGCCCTATCCATAATTTTTTTATCATAACGATCATATTTACTATTTTTTATTATTAATTACCATATCAATTACTATACATCAACAACAACCCTCTAAATTCTTCTACATCTTACGGACATTGACCAACACTTCTTCAGATCACTTATCAGAACTTTTTCTCCACCCTCAACACACCCCCATCATCTTTGGTCACTTCCTGTTGAACACATGCCATCGAGCATCATTAATATTTAGAATGCCTGTATGATAACTAATACTATAGTAGATAGATAGATAGAAAATAATAGATTTTAAAAAATAACGCGAACGGCCATCTTTTATTAAATACTGACTTTAGCTCACTTCCGATTTTTTGGGATTTTTAGATTTGCATTCTATGATAAGAGAGCTATCGTTTTCACAAAAAAAAAAATGTCCGCAAAAACTTCACACTTAACGTACATATCTTTAAAATTTGCCTGGTCTAATATTTCTCTATGCAAATGACTGAAGAAATGTTAATGTTGTCAGAAAATGATAAGTTTTTTAAAATCTGACAGATCGTAATAGGTAGTATTTTACGTTACAAGTACGGTAGGTGAGGTATTACTGTACGAATTTTTTTACATAAATATCGTATGATATTCTAAATTCTAAATTAAAAATGAGTTAGTGTAAATTTTATACCAATTATTAAAATAAAATCTCACAATATTCAAATTGCGTCACTATCTTAACAGCCATGACATGCATGTGACATTATGATGACATTAGCCTTCCTTTGACGTATCATAATTTTGTTTGGTTGTATAATGAAATAAAAATAACCTCAAATGGATATAAATTAGTTGTCAAGCCGCCACCTTTTATTTTATAGCCGCTGAAGATAAGGTTCACTTTCATAAACAAAGGTAAAGGAACTTTAGCTAAAGTTGCTTTTCTATACCTTGGATAAAATAGTTTTAATAATAGTATCCAAGATCTTTAAAGGTAGCTTTAGTTAAATGGTCTTTATTTTTTATTATGAAATGCGGACTTAGCTAAAGTCGGATATTATTATTGAAACAACAGCATTCAAGGTATTTGAAAGCAACATTAGCTAAAGCACATGTGGCTAAAGTTCATTTAGATTTTATTATGAAACCGACCCTAAGTTTTTGTAAGTGTATTTTGGTATTACGTGAGCATTATATGACGAGTTAATGTGAATGTCAAGTAATATGTCGCTTATTTTAAAAGAATACAGAATTGTATCATATTACAAGGGCAATAGAGGATATGCTTCTTTAAATTTTGCTTCATATTTTGTGAATATTTTGAATTTGCATTTGTAAATTTCATTCTAAAATATTCTAGCCATAATTCCAACACTATTTTTGAGAAACAAACTGTTTCATTTTATTATGGATTTATTAATATATCTCCAGAATTACTCTTAAGAGAATATTGAAATTCTTTCTCTACGTTATCATACTGTAAGGAAGAAAATACGAACTTAACGACAGTATTTCCTGAAAGCTCAAATCACGAGAATCAGCTTGCATTTATTTCTTAAATGTGCTTACTGATGTAACAGAATACCGAAAAATACGAAAAATATTATGATTTACACTATAGTAACTTCCGATTTTGATTTTGACATGATTATTTTCTTTCAGGTCTTCCATGTCATCGAGTCCTTACTTCAGATAAGGACAATTTAACACTTGTGTTCAACGAAATGCAACGCTTAGAGGACGAGGAAGATGAGCAAGACGAGGAGAGCCAATTTTCAGAGTACAAACAGTTCCCAGACGATTATACTGTTGATGACGATCGTTTTTTTCCTTTCCATAAGTTCAAATATCGCACAAACTGTTGCTATGGTTTATCCATGGACCTACTGGAAAATATTGCTCAAGAATTAGAATTCGATTTTAGATTGTATATAGTTGCAGATGGACTTTTTGGTTCCAGAACTGTTATTAGAAGCTCTAGAGATAAAAGGGATGTTGGGAAAAAATTCCTGAGTTATAGGTACGTATGTTTTAATTTTATTCTTTTTTTTTTATTTTATTTACCATAACGACACAACTAATGAAGCCAGAAATATTCACACAGAGAAAATATTATCCACTAAAGTATTACCATACATTTATTTGTAATCCCACATCTCAACCATTTGTCCACAGTATGATTTTATCAAAAAAACTAAAAATATAAAATCCCTTTGAGCTTGTACGTATCCGAGGGACTAATTTGTCTATTATAACTATAGATTATAACCGCACATATTTAATTCTATAGATTTGATTAAATCTTTGGAGTATGGGCGTATATACGCGAAGTACACTTCGCGCGAATAAGCTTCCACTGTAACCGCAACCTTAGATGTAGATAAATTAAATGGTAATAGAATTGTAGCGTTGAGATGTGGCGGGTTGAAATTTAGTTGACTTGAAATATTTGAACAGTCAATAAAGCTATTTAGGGCCTTATATAACAGAATAATATACTATTAATGCAGACATTTCGGATATTCAGAAAAATAATAAGTTCCAGTTTTTTATTTGGTTGTTCTGCACATGCCTTAATATAAAATTATTACTAGATATTTTAGGGAACGGTGAATAGCCTTCAGGAGCAAAAAAGGTATATACACAACACAAACAAGCTTTGTATGTTTCATTTCATTTATTTACTCAGATTTATTTACTGAAAGCATATCCTTTGAAATAAGCAAACAGTTTTTCCTTTTATCGGGAAGCCAGACTTCTGGACTCCTCACAATATAAAAAATACCGAATAAAAAGGAGAACATACGATTGTTGCAGGAACCACCACTGTTTAATAGAAAACCTAAATTAAATATATTTATAATACTTATGAAATATTCACCTTCTAGGTAAATACTATAAATTTTTAACAAGCACACACTCACATCTGTTGAAATTTATTGTCTCAATTATTTGAAGGAGATGCCGAAAACAACTACTCCACGGCCAATGTGCCCCCGTCAGTATCTGGTGGTTGGTTTTGATGAAGGATTTGGCAACGTCTATGGAAATGGCGGAGTAATGCAACGCAGTGCGGGGCACATTGCCCGTGGAGTAGTTATTTTCGGCATCTCTTCCAAATAAAAAAGTAGGATTGTTTTCCTCAAAGACAATAGATTTCACTGCTGTAATGGCACCTGCGGAAAAGTAGATCGCTCTCTGGCTGTCAATTTGACAATAATTGTCAGATGGATAGTAGCAAAGACCCAAAGAGGGCACTACGGTGTGTTTTTCACCACTACTAACATTATTATCTCAATGTTTCAAAAAATAATAACAATTTTAAAAAACACTAGTTCAAAGTACATACCATTATCAAGTTATTTATTTTACACAATAAACTCACATGTTGAGTAAGAATAGGAACACATCCAGTAAATGATAAAAATTATACCGCCTTTTTCTTTATGATGGGGCTTCTGCAAAACACCATTTTTTGTCGAGTTATAAGCTTTTGTAACGAAGTTACCTTTTTATAGTTAGGATTTATTATTTGGAGTATAGAATTTAATATATATTAGTTTCCGCCGAAGGATATTGTAGGTGAGCTCCGTAGCGCTGTACAAAGCGTGCCGGCTTTTCAGCCGGGAGATCCGAGTTCGATCCTCGGCTGGGTCAAGTTTTTTGTATTACCGCCGTTGTTATAACATTCTACTAATATAGTAGTTAATTGTTAAAATAATTAAATTCCGAGAATGAAGTAGAAAAGTCACTTACAAGTATTCCGTCAATTACATTTTTATTAATATTGTAAGATTGTTTATTTTGCCGAGTTCGTATCCCCTTACTTAAATATATTTTAGTTATTCCAGTTCTCTACATTATTTTGCAGAGCTTAGAATAATTTCTATTTTCCGAAATGATTTAAATAAGTTGGAAATATTTATTTATTATTGTTTAATATTGTAGAATATATTTAACTTATTTAGGATGTGTTATAATAAGAATTTAGTTCTTTCTTGGAGTTTTAAAACCATTCTTTTTGGTAATGATATTTAAAATAAGTGTAGAAGCCCGTAAATCTATCAAAATATTATTTTGTAATTTGTTTATATTATTTAACGCTGTGACTAGGCTAGCAATAATATATTGAGTAGATTAGTACCGTGTACCATTAGGTTGGCCGAATTTGAATCAAAAATTAAAATATCCGCGCACCCAATGCGCGATGTTTCTCCCACATGATTTACAGTCACGTGGTGTCTCCGATTTACTACTTAAAGCATTGTAACTGCCTAGAAAGGGCCTTTTGACCGTCCGATCTTTTGATCTTCTGATCATTTCCGCCAGCACCAGCACCAGCAGGAGTAAGTAACCCTTAGTAAGTCCGACCGCCGCCGACAAGCTATCTTCAGGTTCACTTGGCTGCGATCGCTCTATGAGCGTTTGACATGGGCGAAGCAGCTTTGTGTGAGCTTGAAGACGCTGTTCGACTGTACGCGGTTCCTAGTATATACTTCACTAGGTGTACCTCTTGGTAATGGTTCCTCTATGAGCGTTTGACATGGGGAAAGTTGCCTATTAGAGTGCATTAGTTAAGTGTAGCTGGTTACCGAGTATAGTAAATAATATTAGGCTTGTATTTTGTCTTTGGGAGGGCGTTTCACTAGGTGTATCTCTTGGCAATGATTCCTCTATGAGCGCTTGACATGGGGAAAGTTGCTTGCTAGAGAACATCAGTTTTACGTACCCAGATTCCGGATACACAAAAGCCTGGTACCCGTATTTCAGTGTCTTAAGTGTTTTATCCTAATATGTGCCTTGGCAATGGTTCCTCTATGAGCGTTTGACATGGGGAAAGTTGCTGTTTAGGTACATTGATAGAATACCGTCAGAGGCTGGTACAGTACACCGATAGACCGAGAACAACGTATTTTGTTGCATTATTAATTTATTGTGCTTAGCTTTTCTGGTTGCTACCGCTTTGTTACTAATTATTGATTGCCGAATAGGTTTACCTGAATAATAATTATTGCTTGTCTATTTACTGCTGCTTGCTACCGTTTGTTGCTAATATATTTCCGCTTGTTTATTATTACCGCTTCTATGAATAAATATATATACATATATTGCTATTAATATTTTGGTATTAACTGCTTTATTTACCGACCGATTTATTTCAAGTATAAATAAATATTTTAGGAGTTGGAAATGTGTGACTTTTATTACTTAGGTTAAGAAACATTGACCCTCTGGCATGTGCAATTGCTGCACCTTCTTCACTGCAGTTACCCAGCCTTTACTCATAAGCGAGTAGAGTCCGCGTGGACCATTCACCACGTGAAACCCATGTTTGGTGGCGCCCGAAGGCAGAAACCCGACCATTAAAATCCGAAACCGATTTAAGAGCGTCACAAATGGACACCCTCGAGTAGGGAACGTCACACTTTCAATCTTCATATGCATGTTTGCCAAGAGTGATGCTAGTAGGGCCACACACCAATGATGCGGAGCACGGTTGATGCAACAAACATCATGTATGGATGCGAGTTCAGTCGCCCATCAAAGAAGCAACATAGTATCATTTAATTCATTTAGCAGTATGTCATCATCGAAGACATTATGGTTCCGGCAGCAATGTATTATTGTTATAAAAAAAATAAGAAAAGGCGATTTTGGATACATCTGAGCTTAATGTCCGAACTTAATAGGGTTTGCTTGATAAAGAAACATAGTGAAAAAACGCCATGATATTGTGTTACTAAATTATTTTGTTTTTCTGGCGCTAGTGCTGTCCAGATCGCCAACATCTATCTCTTTTCTTATACTTGTTTCTCTCACGCTTTTCACATCATCTATCTCTTTTCTAATACTTGTTTTTCCCACGCTTTTCACATTAGACGTTTATTTGCAGTCCTGAAGCACAATCTGATTCGCAACTAATGCAAAACTAATATCAGCGAATTGAGCACAGAAAACACAGTGCAGACGGTTGGGCAAATTTTTTATATTTCATTTGTTGCTTTTGTTCGGTATTTGTGACAATTTCTAATATACAATTTTCGGGCTTCTTATCTTCTGTATATAATGATTTTGAGGATAGTTTACAAAAATTATATTTTGATTTGATCTTCTGAAATTTTAACCATGGACGGTTTAAGTTTTCTGGAGTAAAAGATCATGAGCTAAAACGTGTTTAATGATTTCCTAGGAAATAAGAATATGTTATATAACCACACTTGGATATGTTCTTGATAATGCCCATTTCTTCTCGCTCATACCAGTAGTCCTTCTAGCTGAGTATTTATCGTATAAATCAAAACAGTCTACTATGTAGTTTAGATATTGGTTCTTCTATGTTGTCAAATGTTTGTGTATAGTATTCATATTCTATTGTATGCTAAACTATATACAAATTTTTCAGAGGTTTGCAGAAATTACCCGATATAGAATAACCCCTTAGAACCTTAACCGGTTAAGAACAGATGTGAATGTGTTCATCTATGTGTACCTCAGTGGCGGCTGGCGAAATTTGGGAATGGGGGGCACAGGGGAAAAAAATGCGCCGCAGGCGAAAATTTTGCATTTTTCAAGGTCAAACACCTTAAAATTAAAAATTAGAAATTCGTAGAGCAAAAATATTTGCTTGAAGAAATAGGTTTCGTTAGGCAAATATCCCCTTTTTTGATGCGATTGACAGAAATATGGAAAAATTATTTTCCATATTTCACTTCACACGTTCACTTTCGACTGTAGTATACGAATTGTGCACAATATGGTTAATAGTTCAACCAATTCCGAAAACGTCGTAAGTAAATTATTTTTATTTAACATTTGTAATAAAGCAACCGCACCACTATGTTGTATGAAATCATCTCTAGAATACATTATATACAGCTCATTTTTTAATTTTGTAATGTTGATCTTTGGGAATAAGGCACACACTGTTTTAATAAGTTCCAGAGGAAAAACTATTCTATAGTTGTTAAATTTCTCCTTTTCAAATAAATTGGCTATAGTTAAAAAATCAGTAAATTGAAATCTATCAAGTACGTTCATTAATATGATGTCACATATTTCTTTGCACTGCATTACCTTTGAGTCTCCTACAGTAACTTTTCTCTTTTTTCTTAAATTACCTATCCACAGAATGTTCCTCGGAATGTTCTGTTAAAATGTCAGCATTATTTATTAATTCTTCTGTATTATTTCTTAGACATTGTATAGCAGCTGTAAACGAGTCTAAATTATTTCTAACAGTATTATCATCTAGATAATACTGTTAGAGTCTAACTGAACTGCCTCCCCTGTAACTGATTGAAAAGTATCTGTACTCTGTACGGTCTGGTCGACGGGGCAGCGCCCATTCAATGACGTAACAGAACGCATTAGAAAAGACGCGCTGGAAAAATAGAAGCTGTGTATCCTTTTCTTGCGCATGTAAATAGAAAAGAAAAAAGAACAGGCACACAGCGGCCGTGCCCAGCCCAGTTGACACACGGATTACACAGACGGTGAAGCGTGAAGCGGTCTAAACGCTAGACGGATATGTATGCACCAAATGATTCAATATTCATGATGAAAAATTAATAAAAAAATACACCAAATTATAATAATTATAAAAGTTTATAAAATATCACAACATTCACAAGTCTTATGTGCTTACGCATAGGGCACGTGCCCTTGTGCCCATTATGACTAGCCGCCACTGGTGTACCTGTAAAATATAAGTACAGGTTTCTTCAGATTTATATTTTACAGGTACAAATTTTTCAGAGGTTTGCAGAAATTACGCGTTAGAATAACTAATTAGAACCCCAACGGGTTAATATCTCGTTAGACGACGGGTTATTCACAGATAAATTTTATTTGCAAGTCTGCATCCGTTCAATTCTGTTAAAAAAATGTATATCTCGAAAACTAGATTTTAGGAATAGGTTTTATTACACAAAGTGGCCCTAAAATTTAATGTAGAATCCAAATATATAAAAATATACAGGGTATTCCATTTAAATTAAGCAAGTTGTTATCTACTTTCGGTAGACTATTTTACTGAAGAACAGTCTGTATTTACTAATGTACAAAATTTTAGAAAAATCGGGTAAGTAGTTTCTTAGATATGGATCGTGTAAGCTCCTGGTTGGACACACTGTATATTCAACATATTATATGGTTCTAATGTAACTGTTCTTTATATCTTTTTAATTCCTAGATTAATTTAAATAAGAGTAATTACAGAAAAATAGCAATTTTTTTTAATTAACTTTAATTTTTTATGACAGGAACTGTGCCTTATTAAATCTAACAAAACTGTAAGATTTAATTCCGTTCTTACGTATGCCAAAGGAAATAACGGTTATGTGAAACAACTAATTACGTACCTACTGCGTGTGTTACATATCCAGTTGGTTTGTGCCCTCTAATTTTAATTCACAATGTTGATTGTGTAATACCTGTAATTGAAAGAATTGAGTGAACAGTTAAATACAGTGAAAATATATTTCAATATGAAAGGAATTGCTTTTCAACTACATTTTATAATGATCACCTATTATGTATGCTCCTTTTAGTATATACATAACTACTAGTTAAAATAATATCACCACTGTACTATGTATAGGGGCAATTTACATAACTACTTCACAAGTTATAGGCATTTGATACCCGATTATAAAAAAAAAACAATGAAAAGTATTTTCTCATACTCATATGGTGGTGGTTCATATTTCCAAATTAATTACTGTAAAATATTTAAACAGTTTCTTCCCTAGGTGATTTTAGTAGATAAATATAAAAAATAAAAATAGAAAAAATAAAAAAATCGACTTGTTTCAAATATCTCATAATGCATTAATTTGTTTTTCTCGGATATTTTAATAACTGTATCTATCAGCTTTTGATATATTTTGGATAAACTGATTTTTTACAACGCACTCTAAAAGCAGTCTCATCAACATCATTCATTCATCTTTAATGGAGTAGAAACAACAATTAAAGTATTAATTTTACTCTTTCGTTGCAGCGCGGACCAATGTGAAGCCAATCCACGTTGCGCATAAAGGCGACATACGCACACCTCAGGTTAAAAAAATTACGCCTATATCTAGCATCCGTAGTGAAAGGGGTCTTTAATAGACCCTTTAAGAGCACATAATATTTTACCTCAATAAAATATTTAACTGTAAAATCTGTTTAGCTTAAACATTCATACTGTATTATTGGTTTGTATAAGCAGCTCAAGCTGTATGTTTCGTTGTAGTTCCTTTTTCGATTACACCATGTATAAAATAATAAAAAACGTTTAAACAGAAGTAAACGATACAAGCTACACTGTTTATAAAACATAAATATCTTCGTTAAGTAAGAGTAAATGTCTTTCATTATTTCTTGCTTTTATCCTCCTTATCACGTAACTTTCAGCTTCATTCATTTACAATTTCTTAATTCGCTTGTCACGACTAAAAAAGTCACGAATTAACCATTAATTATTAACATTTATTATTTTTTAAGACGTAAAGATAATAAGAACAGAACAGTTTGAAAAATTAGGTACATGATTATACAGGGTGTACCAGGAAGATCATTAGTTGGCCGTTTTAGAATACTACGCGTACAGGAATTCTGAAAATTCTTTAGTCGGGGGTTTCTCGTAATTTTCTATTGATTAAAAAATCCAACCTGACAGCTAACCGGTCAGTTAATTGACCGATTATTCCCATTCCTGCAATAATGTCCCAATATCTTCATATCGGTGGAATTTAGGTACCTATGGAGGGAATGTTAATACCAATCGAAATAGAATTAAAATGTACATAGGTTACTATTATATATAAAAACAGGGTGTTCTATTTACAATTAGAGTGATTTAGTTTTGAATTTGTCATAATCGGTCGGCCTATTTTTGACACCCTGTGTAATATGCACTTGCTTTCGTATTTTCTACATGTTTCGATACATTTCAGTGTTACTCCCTTAAAATTTCAAGTATTTAGGTTACAAATTGAAAGGTACAGAACGGGATAAAATGTAACTATGTTTTTTTGAGAAATTTTTGAAAACTCAAAATATCTTGAAAACGAATAAGAATAAGGACAAGGTATGCTTATGAAACTTACCTTCAAATTTGACGTGGAATCCAAAAACGAAATAAAAAATAGCATATTCCGTTTGAAGTAAGCGATTTGACATAAAACCAATACTTTTAATCGATAGAAAATTGCGAGAAACCACCGTATAAAAATTTTCGGAATTCGAGTACGAGTAGTATTCTAGAAACGTCAACTGAAGATTTACGTGGTACACTCTGAATAAAAACAGTATTAGTATAGAAAATAGCACAGAATAGTGTTATAAAAAATTCAGTAATGGAATAATAGCCAATCATATACATATTTATTGCTAACTTTCACCGTCCTATTAATAGTCATCTATATTAATGTATGTATTAATCTCAATTTGACCTCTTTATTTCAAAACTTTCTTAAGGTACGTTCAGTACGGAGCTTGGATGATAGGATATAGATGATAGATGAATGATGATAGAATAATAGTGAAAAATATAAGCGCTGATCGGCGTTCACCACGGAGATGTGCATAAATGCTTTTAACAGCTAGTATACTTCAAAATGTCTAGCAAAGAAGGTTACTTTTGTTCGGCAAGAACGAAATATTACATTTTCACCAAAAGGAAACAAAAATTAAGAAAGTATCATGTGCATCCCATAACAGGGAAAGGCACGGATTGGGAGAATTTCACCATTTATATCCTCAACTACGGAAATATTCCCAGGGGTTTTACGCATATTTCAGATACAGCAAAATTTGTTAGATACATTTAAAAGTTATGTTTGTAGAAATCGCTTACAATCTTGTTAAAATGGTAAAAATAAATTAAAATGAATACTATAGCAACTCATCATAGATCCGATGAACGGGAACCACTAGTTGAAGTGAACGCCCGGTTTTCCTAATACTAAGTATTTTCCTTTTGCCAAAGTCTCTAATGTATTTTACGTTAATATACTCAATATTGGATTAATTCGTTTGTTATTCGAGACCTACACACATCTCTTTCAAAATAGATAATAAATTGTATTTTATTTAAAAATAAAATATTACTTTTACTTGTAGCATCATATTTTTTCCTATTTCTTCCTACTGCTGTTTCTCCAAAATAAATCTATTGTGATCAGAGTGGGCCTGATCACACAACGATTCTCTAATATGAACACTTCTCTAATTAATTTTTCGGCATCCATACTCCTATTTCAGCTCGCAGAAGAATTGAACTGACTATTTCGCAAAATATAATCGAGTATTTATAAACCACTCGTGTATCATGTATTCCCTGCTAGTATCACATCTCCGTACTGAACGCCTTCATTGAAATACATTGTACATTTTATCAGCGCTGGTAAAAGTTACTCTTTCATCCAGTCTATAGAGAGTTTTTGAACCCCTTAAATTTTCATACGTCGTTATCGCAGTGTCAAAAATGATACTCTTTTAGGCACTACGCATGCGCAGAATAACGATAACGATAACGACGTGTTAAAATTTAAGGGGTCCAAAAACTCTCTTATGATCTATCATCCAAGCTCCGTACTGAACGTACCTTTATTGGTATTAGTAGACATGTATACAATTCCTATTATACAAGTACCTACCTATCTTTGAAAAAGCACGGAAAGTGTGATAGATGGTATGATATGTATAAGGGGGAAAGACATTATCTAAATGAGGTCATGATTGGAATTGACATGGAAACCAGGGCCTGGGAACTCTTATGGGAGTTTTGTAGACAAATTGATTAGTTTCACTACATCTCACCAGAGAGCGTTTCACAAAAAATTTGAACATCTGCCAATTATAAGAAAATAAAATATGCTAATAATCATTTACGTAGATGTCAAAGACAACTGTCAGTGCTGTCCTCGTGCTGTCAGTTTATGTTTTAAAATTATGAAGTGGACGCGTTATCTTAATTTTTATTTTTTATTTATCCTGTATTAACAGGACGTGTGTAGCTAATGTGTATTAGCTTGAATTGTAGTTAATTGTGTCTCAGTATATTTAGTGACATTTCTTCGGAATTCAAAGCAAACAGATTAACAGTAAAATGTAGTTAAGTGTGCAGATTGTATGAAGATAAATAATTGTTCTCATGGTTTAAGAAGGTAAAAGAAAAATTAGTTAATATGATGTTTTATTAATTTTAAATTTCGTAGGATAATATACACTTTCAAAAGTATGGAGTCCGTATTGTGTGAAAACAAATAATTTTTCTAGATGTGTCTGAATAAAACAGGAAGAGAAAATCGAATAGATATCAAGTGTAGTATAGCGATTGTTGTTTAATTGATGCAACACAATTGCACAAATATATTATGGTTTTCAATCATTATAGGTATTTTATCAAATTGATAAATTTGATAATTTGCGAATATATTGTAAATATTGTAATACAAAATATGCAAAAATATACTTATTGTAGTTTTATTTGTTTCTATGTTCACTAAAAAAGTTAAATATGTTACAAAGGTAGGGCGATTCTGTACAAAATTTTTAAAAAAAGTTCGACTACATCTCTACAGATGACGCTTTCCGCGTCATTTTTTTTAACATTGCAGATTCCTATCTACCCCTAACCTAATCTATGCATAGAAATGAATTGAATGATTGTCAATTTTTGTGGACAAACTTGCTATGCTATGCGAAGTAACTCTTTAGCGGAATATTTTCACTTATAATATCCCTAGTGCTTAAATCATTTCCGGTCATGAATATTTTGAAAATTATTATATTTTTCTTTTTAATATTCTTAAATTTCCTTAAAATATTCACGAACGAGGAAAAATTTCCGGTTTTTAATTTAAGCTCGTGGGATATTCGGTAAGAAAATTTCACACCATTACTTTATAAATATGCCAAAATTGAACATTTTAATTACGAATGACAAACATTTATTCCTCATAGTCAGCCATGAGCAATAACAAACATTTTTTACGACTGTCAAGTACGGTACCTTGGTCAAGTTCCACCACTTGTCATCGTGTCATTGTGTTTGTGCAATTTGCTGATTTATTAGATTGTGTTTTTGAAAATGTTCCGCTTTGGAAAGGAAACATCATTTATTTCTGATAATTATTCTGAAGTACTTCGAGCATTGCAAATATTATGCTTAATAGAATGTGAGTTTTCTTAGTGAAATAAAATGTCATATTCTAACATTAGTTGCATAAATATTTTACAAATAACTTAACAACATTATATTTTTGTTTCTTATTAACTTTGATCTACTAATACTTATTGGTGGAACATCATTTATTTTTGATAATTATTCTGAAGTATCTACTTCAAAATTTATATGTTTAATAAAATGCGAAATCTCTTAGTGAAATAGCATACCATTTTCCAAGTTTAGTTACATGAACTTTTTATAAATAATAAAAACATATTATATTTTTCTTTGATCTACTAATATTGGTGAAACATAATTTAATTTTGAGAATATTACTTAAATTCGAGAATAGTAAATGTATTGATTCATTCAACTACCGCGGCTTTATTTTGACATTTTAAATGACAGAAAAATTTCCACTTATTAATTTGACACAACGTTAAAAATTTCCGGAAATTTTTTGGGTTGGCATGGTAACTGAACAAAAAACAAGCCTCTGATTGGTTAAAATATGGCGGTGTGAAATTTTCTTCATTATAATTTCTGTGAAAGACTTCTTCCTTGATATCTTTTTGATAATCTTAGATAGATATAAGAAAATCTACCTGTAATCTCAGTATTTGAATATTAATAATACATCTTAAAGTAGATAATAGATATTTATTTTCAAAAGTCACATAACAGTCAGTTTTGCTACAATTTTGGCATAGTTTAAATGTCATTTTTATGACGTTCTAGCTAAACGGCGTATAAGTATTATACTCCGGCGGAGTATTTTATTTTATTTTTATTTTATTTTATTTTACAGCTACCCAGACAGATAATAATCCAATAATAGGGTAGGGAACATTACATATAATTATTAACATATAACATAATAAGATACATAATATAGAAAATGTAAGATTAAGCATCTAATCACTTAACTAGTTACAAGTAATATGCAAATAAGTAATACACAACAATTGACAATTCAATAAATCAATAATATGTACTGATAACAATTAATTATCATTTAGTAAAACGTGTTTAATTTTACTAATATTGCAGCAGAAGATATCAAATTTGTCATTTACAGATTCATACTTTGAACACATTGAATGTAGGGGGGACGAAGCATATAAATTAGTATGTGGAGTATGTAAGTAAAATGTGGTGTTAGAACGGGAAAGGAAGGATGGCGCGTGCAGATTTAGGTAACTGAGCAAAAAAGGACAATCAATTTGGTTGTTCAATAATTTGTACAAGAAAACAACTGATAAATAATTGCGTCGGGATTCTAGGTCAGAAATATTGAACCTCTTCAGCAAGTCGACTTGAGGAGTGCCTCTAGTTGGATAAAAACCATCATTTTTATGGCAAAGATATTTACAAAAACGTCTTTGTATTCCCTCTAATTTATATTTATGTAGCTGATAACCTGGACTCCAAATAATAGATGCATATTCTAATTTTGCTCTAACAAAACTATTAAAAAGCAATTTCAAGGTGGCAGTATCTGCAAATTCTCTGGAATTCCTAATTATGAAACCTAAGTTCCTGTAAACACTGGCCACTACTTCGTTGATGTGTGGTACAAAGGTTAACTTGCTGTCAAATATAACCCCTAGATCTTTAAATTGATTGAGTTTTTTCAGATCAACACCATTTAACCTGTATTTGAAGTGGATAGGATTAATTTTCCTGGTAAAAGATACATAATTGCATTTGTCAACATTAAGAAATAAATGATTAGCAGCACACCAACCATTTAATCTCTCAATATCTATTTGTAGATTTAGGCAGTCCTCTAGGCTATTGATGACTGCAAATAACTTACAGTCATCTGCATATAGTAGGGAAGAGCAATGCAGGTTACAGCTTATGTCATTTATAAACATTACAAACAATAAAGGCTTAAGCACAGATCCTTGGGGCACGCCGGAAGTTGCTGTTATTTCGACAGACTTGAAACCACGATACTGTACATAGAGTTTTCTATTGGAGAGGTAGGATGAAAAGAAATTAAGGAAAGAATCGGTGAGTCCAAAACTGCACAACTTATTAAGCAAGATACTGTGGTCAAGACTGTCGAATGCTTTGGAAAAATCCGTATATATAACGTCTACTTGTCCTCCACAATCAAAGGATTCAGCAACAACTTGGGTTATGCTTGCAAGATTCGTGACAGTGGATCTGCCAGATAAGAAACCGTGTTGACTAAAAGACAATTGCGATTTAACATGGAAAAATATAATATCATAAAGAACGCTCTCAAACACTTTACTAAAATTGCATAGGATAGCAATAGGCCTATAATTCTCAATGGCGGATTTATCTCCTTTCTTGTAAATGGGACATATTCTAGATTGCTTCCAAAATGATGGGAAAATGCCGGATCGAAGTGATAAGTTAAAAATAATAGATAAAGGTGCAGCAAACAAAACGGCGCAATCTTTTAAGAGAAAGGCAGGTATTCCATCAGGACCAGCGGTTAATTTTGGCTTGATTCTTTTAAGCGCCTTCAACACGTCTTCTTCTTTTATATTAGGAATGGAAAGCCCTGAAGTACAATTATTTACATTAACATTTTGAACATTCCCAAAATTGGTGATAAAGGATGATTGAAAAAACGTTGCAAAACTATTTAGAATTTCTTGTGGATCAGTCATGACATTATTGTTATGGGACATTATACTGGGGATCGAAGTATTATTTTTTAATGTATTGATGTGCGACCAGAACCTGTTTGGATTGGATTTAATTTGAAACTCTATGTGTTGTAGGTAATTTTTGTGGGCAAGAGCAGTATCTGTTTTGATTTTTTTCCTTAATGTTTTGAATTGTTCGTAAGCATCGTTACTCCCTGTTACTTTATATGAACGCCAAAAGGCGGTTTTCTGTTTAATATCTTTTATTATTCTGCGACTATACCAAGGAGGATAAGATTTACTTATAGGGGCCGTCTTTGGAACGTTTATGGAAAAAACTGAATCTAAACTATTGTACAAATAAGTACATGCTTCATTCACATTTTCAAAAGAGGATAGGAAAGTCCAATCTAAATTACACAAATCTTTATATAAATTTTCAAAATTCGCTCTTTTGAAGTTGTAGCGAATGTCAAAGTTATCAGGAAATTTACATTTGGGAGAACTTATATCAATCGTGAAATCAAGAGCAGGATGACATTCATCTTCGGGCAGTAAATAGTTATCAGATTTGTAAACATTGATGTTAAGATTACTCAGGATTAAGTCAAGCAAGCGATCATTGCAGTTTAAAATTTCGTTATGTTGACTTAAATTCATAAATTCACAGAAATTTATCAATGAGGTTAAGCGCCTGTTTGTGTATTTGCTATTATAAAGATGGTTTATATAGTCTGATATATTAAAGTCCCCTAGAAAAACTAATTTATCCTCTTCATTCAAAAAAAGAATGTTTGTTAAACAATTAAAAATTGCTTCGTATATTTCAATGCTGGTAGAAGGGGGAATGTACAGTATGATGACATATATGACATTTGACGGAAAAACAACCTTAATACCAGATGCATCAACTGAAGGTGCTACTATATTGAATATATTTAAGTCCAAAGCATAAGCACTAAAAGATTTTTCTACCGCCAGGAGTACTCCACCACCTCGACATTTGCCTGTTTGTTCCAGATTACGATCTTTGCGGAAAACTGTATAGTTATTACTGAATAACTCAGCATCAAATACAGAGGAGTCCAGCCATGTTTCAGTCAGACAGATTAAGGAAAAACAAGAAATTAATGAGGCATTGAATAAATCCCGTGTCTTTGATTTTAAACCACGAACATTTTGATAATATACAACCAGATGATTGTCAGAAATAGCTGTATTATGAGTATTAACTCGAAACGTAACAGGATTACTAGTAGGTTTAGATAGTTGCTATTTGTCAGAAAACAAGGAACGTTTAAAATGTTCCAATTTCTTTTGATAAACAGTACATTTACTCATGTCCCAAACAGCGTGACTATGATCATCAATTTTAGCATTCACGCAATTAATACATTTGAGGTTAGCATCATTGGTACAATCTTTGACGCTGTGGTTAAGAGAGCATTTGGGACAGACAAAATTAGGATTTTTACAAGAACTCTGAAAATGATTGAAACCACTACACTTATAACAAATTTTTAGGTCTATGGCTTCATATACAACACATACGTCATAATTGACAAATACATGACCTTGCTTCATGATTCTGCAGAATGTTGCACTATCAACCTCGAGAAAAGCCTGGAAAACATGTTTATTCTTCTTAGTTTGCCAGATTTTTAGAACTCTGCATGTACTATCCTCCTCCATAATACTATTTTGAGCTTTAATGAAATTTACTAGTTGATCTTCAGTATACTGTTCAATCATTCCTACCACTTTAATCCTAGGATTACTACTTTTAACATCGGAAATTTTATACTCTTGGGATAGTTTTTCTTCAGCCAAACGTTTAAATTTAATAGCATCATCTGGTTTATTACAGCCAATGAGTATGCCTCCGCTTTTAATATTTTTTATTTTGGAAACCTGAATGTTCAGGTCAGCAGGATTTAAATTTTTCATCAAGTCAGATTTAGTTTGCCCACTTGCTTGATCTGAGTTTTTAGGTTTTACGATAACCACAGACTTGTTTCCAACTACATCAGAATAGAGCGATGGTTTATGAGTATCAACAACATTGGTAAACTTTTCTTCAGCTATTTTTAAAATTTCGTTCTTTGCATTTACAAACAAAGTCTCAACATCTCTTAAAATTGAATTAATTTTAGTTTCCAAATTATTCTTAATCACAGTATCACAGTATAACACTTATACGCCGCTTATATACTTATGACATTGTCAGATTGTCACAGAACAGCATTTTAGTTACTGTCGTCATGGATATAAACCAGTTACAAGGCAGGTATCCTTACGCCATAAATTCAAACTAATAAATTATGACAGCATTAGAGTATCATTATCGAATTAGGATACGTTTTTATTTTCTTAGGGAAGTGAATAGAAATCGTTTGAACATAAAATATTGTATTTCATTCGGAGTATAAGTGACTTTATGTGATTCTCCTTGCTGAGCTCGGCTTTTAAACTTCCATACTCACGACATAAATTACCACTTATACTCCTAATAAAATAAATATCTATTATTTTATTTGACAATCTGACAATGTCATAAGTATATAAGAGGCGTATAAGTGTTATAATATGGCCGAGTATAACACTTCCGCCGTTTAGCTAGAACGTCATAAAAATTACACTTAAACTTTTGTTACGCCGTTACATTTAACTAATTATGTTGCAAGCCAATAACCACCTTTTATAATTAAATAGTTTTTATAATAAAAGCGAGTGTTTTACTTCTAAGTTACCCCCTTGTGAGCCCGGCGCCTCCACCAAATGTTACGCCGTGGGCGAACAAGGGGATAACTTAAAAGTAAAACACTCGCTTTTATTATAAAAACTATTTAATTATAAAAGGTGATTATTGGCTTGCAACATAATTAGTTAAATTCTATTTTAATTTACTGGTGTCATAGACAAAGTAGTGAAGGTAAAAAGAAGTAATGATAGTCACTATATAAGTCCTACTTAGATTATTCCAGACTTTGGAGGAACTTTGGGGAGATGGTCACTGTTAGGAAGCCAGCACAGAACTGTCCTGCCCGGTCTATGACCCTATTTCGTTAGGAACCAATTTTGCTCCGCAATTTTCCCTGACTATACAGTTTTACCAGTTCATTAGCATGGGACTTTTAAATTATTATTGCAAACACAGCAATTCATCAGCAATTTAGGAATTGATTTTATTTTTGATATACAGGGTGAAATATTATTATGAATAAAATCACAAATTTTGAAGTATTGAAATATTGATATACTACTAATTTTTTATTTCCTTTTTACTATCGTGACACAATACCAAAATATCGTGACACAATACCAAAATTGTAGCAAAACTGACTGTTATGTGACGTTTGAAAATAAAATAATACATGTTGCGCCAGTACTTGAAAATGCACGTCTAAATTGAATGCACGTCTAAAATCAATTTATAATTTTTCTCTTTACTTTGAATATAAGGTTTTTAGATTAAATTTTGAAGTGGTGTCTTCAAATAGTCATGCTTATTCTCCAAGCAAATTTATTAACATTAAATAGAGTGAGCCCAGGAATGACGGTGCAGTCATCAATAGTACTATTTTAGGAAGACAGTAAGTCTGACATCATAAACTCTTGATACATTGCTTTAAGGGTGTATTCTTCCGGACAAATCTTCCATTCTGTTACAAGAAAAGAATTATAAAAAAAAAACACTGAGTTTTATCTGGTCAACAATTTTTGCCGTTAGCAGTTTCCGATAATTGTAACTGTAACTTATTAAATTATTCAATAATAAAAATCTTGTTTTTCCCCTGAACACGTTTTACTAAAGGATATCGAGATGGAATAAATAAAATGCCATTCAACTTTCTATTTTTCCCTTTTCCTGTTTTGGAGTCGAGTGGATCTTGATAAAATGGTTTGTTGTTATGGATATGAACGGGTGATTGATTACACTACTTAGATGAACTTGGATGAATTACTATTTCGAATTTTATTGATGCATACAGGAACAATATACAGCAGTTTTCTTTATTATTACTGAATATTTAGCGATATTTTAAACGAAAATGTTTATATATTTTCAACAAACTGTGGTTACCATATTTCTACATCTACATTATTTAGAAGTAAATCCAATCTCAAGTAAAACATTTTATTTGTTACTTATTTCTAAACGTAATTTATCAAAGCACCTTATTAATTAAGAAAGTTAATTTTTACAAGCTACTAACTATAAAATTTTTATAAGTTAACTGTCAGTTTTACAAGTTAGTAACATATACATTATACAATTGTGTTTTATTTGTATTATAATATGTTAAAGATCATGGTAGAACTATTATTTCCGGTAATACAAAATTTGAATGATGAAATAGTTGAAATTAAACCATCTGCTGATGCAGAGGGTGCTGAAGTAGAAGACAACGGCATACCATTTATAGACTTTACTCTTGAAAGGGGTTGGAACCTTTGGTGTGAATATAACGCTGACGTAGTTTTCCACATAACATCAAAACACTATACTGCACTCGACGCGTGTTTCGCCAACCAAGTTGGCATCATCTGGAGATGATTAAACTGGTAAAATTTTTTTCGACATTTCGATTTTGTTTTTAATGGAATCATCGACATAATCCGTGGCAATTTCTCTGGATTTCCATCCCTCTACACATTTTAGGGATAAAATATCTCCACCCGCATACACAACCATAGTTGCCCCAGATCGGAGAAAAGAATGATCGGTTGATAATTATGGTTCTTTTAAACCTAAATATCTACCAATTTCTTTTGGGACAGCACAAATAGTGTGCTGACCAGTATTAAGGGAAATGCACTTTCGATTTCGATATGCTCAAAGAATCGTAGGCTTTGTG
This sequence comes from Pogonocherus hispidulus, assembly GCA_963924545.1. Lineage (NCBI taxonomy): Eukaryota > Metazoa > Arthropoda > Insecta > Coleoptera > Cerambycidae > Pogonocherus > Pogonocherus hispidulus. The sequence goes on from OZ004696.1 coordinate 22,507,221, forward strand.
TTTTAGGAGGCCGAAGATTTACGTATTTTCTGTACAACATGCAGGCTTGAAACTACAGCCATCATCGGTTATGGCAAATCTTCTTGTTAAATTTTTTGTTTGTCGCAATGTTACAATTATCAAATATATATTATTAACTCATATTTTTTATGCTATTCATGGTCAGAGAAAGAACTTCATCACATCGACAACATCCAAAAATCCCGAATATTGTTACAATTTTCGCAACCAACAATGGTCATCATGAGCGTCTATCAGAAATCGTTCAACCTCTTCTTTAGTTGAAACCTTGGCCTTTTTGGAATATAATGGCTCATTCTTTCGTTTAAGAAATGCAATTATCTTTTGAAATCTACAAATGTCAGCTAAACATCACATTTTTACATATTACAATTTTACATAAAAAACAAACCTGCGAACTTGAATTCTAAACAACTTTCTAGAATATATGATCATTTTACCCATAATTGTATTCGGACTGAATCTAACAGATAATTGATTCATATAAACCAATAGAACATCCTTGTGTTACCCTAATTATACCATTTTTTTCTGCCAGTTTTTGAAGTGGCTATATTCACGCTCGCACCTTGAAGATTATTTTCTGGGAAACTTGAAGATAAGCTGGTGGCTTCCTTAATAATTGCATCACGGAGTAATAATGCGTAACTCCGATTACAGTTCAACCACACATTCCCACAAATACAAGGGAAACGCAAGAATAATATGTTGTTGTCAGCTGATAGCTTTTAAAGAAAATAATGACAAGATAACCAGTGATCTGCTTGGACGTAAGGGTGAAGTGGAGTAATATGGAGTAATAATGAGTAACTCCGAATCGTTCAACTACAGATTCTCATGGATACAAGAAGATGACTAGTCCTCTGTTAATAATATAATGAGAAACGTTTGAGATGTCTAAGTATAATCGGCAATCAGTGTCTACCACTACGCCAACAGCATAAGCCAATTAAATTTCACAGCTCGCTGACAAAGTCTTTTAATTCTTAGTTCCGATGTGTTTCTGCATGAAACGCATCTGAACCATGAAAATTTTTCTCTTAACAGAGGTTAAGAGACTGTTTTTGTTTTATGCACAACTTGGTTGCCTACTGAATGAAGGCGATTGTCCACTGCATCCAGTATATAAGCGAGGTAGATACGTCCTGTAGGACATATAGGACACTTACTTGATCTGCACTTGGGATAATAAGCCATATAGACCAATGGGTCCAGTTCCAAAATGTCGTCTGAGTTCCTTTACACCAAAGACGAAGTTCGTTTACAGCTAATAATATCTTCCAGAGTTATTAGTTGGTTATTTGTCAAGGCTGCACAGTATTCAAGCACCTACTCTAATTTTCTTTGCTCCAATGAACTGCAATCAAAACGCAATGATCAACGCGCTTGATCATTTCGTTTGGCACAGAGGATGATTTATTAAGTATCACCTCCTGCTAGGGATTAAGCTCCCTCTGATTCAGAAATTACCCTCTGCTCCAGCTTGTGGTGTTGGCAACTATAACAGCTTTCTTTCATGGTCCGATAAGAGTAAACTAGGAGTGGGATTAATCCCCAGCTCCATAGGGCTCACAGCAGAGACTTGTACTACTATGGTAAGGCAAATATAATCTAGAAGGTTGCCTTGTATTCCAGAGATCTATTTAGACACCTATCACTATAGTGTCATTCATATTCAGTTGAAAGATAGTTTTGAGAAGAGTTTCCTCACAGAGGCTTCCGACTCAGCTGGTATGCTGGAGTCAGGAAGTAGAGTATGCCTCAGTCAATATAATTTTGAAAAATTACAACATTTCCACTGATAAGAGAGCTGAGTATGGGTCAAAAAAGAGACACGTTAGTTCAGTGTTCAATTAATTTTAATCTATATTTTATTATATTTTTTTACTTAAACAAATTTTCAAATATAATTTATAGTATTCAAATATTTGATTCGCGTCAAATTGGAAAACCACTAACAAACTTTAATTGACTTATGTTTACTTGTTAAAAGCTAGTCACTTTACTATTAATCATTAAAATAAATCTATTATCCTAGTTTTTTAAATGATTTACAGTTAATGTATTTCTAAAAGAAATTCATGATAAATCATATCCAGTTACCACGCTGCAAACATTATACCCACTTACTTATCAATCCAATAATATTTTAATAGTGTACCAGTACGGACTTTAGTAGATTAGTTGATATTTTAATTAATAGAAATACATGTATGTGTTAATAAAGATTGTATGAAAACTGATATCCATAAATAACATCTTAATTTATTGTTGCAGATTCAAAGAAGGATTAATAAAAACGGAACGCGTGAAAGAGGTCGATAGCGACGAAGTTGATGTGAAGTGGAATGGGATCGTGGGAGATTTAGTATCCGGGGCTGCTCATATGTCCTTCGCAGCTTTGAGCGTCTCCAGCGCCCGTAGTGAAGTGATAGACTTCAGCTCCCCGTATTTCTTCAGCGGGGTGTCTTTTTTAGCCGCGCCGCAACAGAAGTCCGAAATACCGCTGATGGCCTTTCTGCTGCCTTTCTCGCCGGAGTTATGGATCGCCATTTTCACAAGTAATTTAATTTAGCGAGGGTCCGTCCGTATCATGTTTTTATATAGGGCTAGCTGGGTATCGTTTTGATCTTGGTGCGAAGATCTTGCCATCTTAACGATGTACTCTGTAATCTGTAAGACAAGGGTTTTTCAAAATGGCTAATAAAACTTCAGGCGAGGACCTCATACCGCTAACGCTACAATAATGTCAAATAACTCTAAAATATAGGGTACCAATATATGTAATACTGGGTGAATAAAACTCGCTGAATAATTATATTTTATTTCTGCCATGAATCGTTGCATTTTGATATTTAATTTATATTTATATTTTTGATATTTACGATTTAATAATTTTGATATTTAAACTGTCAAATGTTACACTTAAGTATTTTCATCTATTATTCAATTTAATAAATAAACCATAGACTAAACTACAAAAACAGAATATGTGATTTAAATTAGTTGTTTGCATTATTATCTAGTTGTATACAAAATATCAAGAGTGATACGAGGCTTATCGCCGCACAGTTTGCATTGAAGTAAAACCTGTTGCACTAAATACACCAAATATAGCTAATTTTAACATAACCGACATAATTTTCCTATGTTACTTCTATCTTACTCCTAATAGAGATAGCTCCCTGTTACAAAAGAAGAACTCAGTGACCTTTAATTATCAATAAATCAGCTCTAGCATTCGTCAATAATTTTTTTAATTGTGGTTTTCAAACACAGAGCACGTATAATTTACATGATTGGAGCCTAATAATTGTTTAAAAAAAACAGAGTTCTCATTTAGATGTTTTAAGAAGTATATCGAAAACACTCTATATACTAGCATTTCGGCTTGTTAGGCCTTTCTCAATAGAGTAAATGTCTATTACTAAATATTTCCAAGGTCATTTTCGTTATATATCTATTTACCTACCCCGATTTATCCTTTCCATCTATTCAAGCCCGACTTTTTAGTATTTTTTCTAAGAAGGACGAAAGTGTAAAATCTATCTGATCATTCCTTTTATTCATTTCACACTATTAATTTTACACTTTAACCCTTCTTAGAAAAGGTAGTAAAACTCGGGCTTGACCAGATGGGAAGGATCAATCGGGGTAGGTGAATGGATAAATAAATACCTAACTAAAATGCGCTTGGAAATATTTAGTAATATACATTTACTCTATTAAGGAACGCTTAACAAGCCAAAATACTAGTATATAGAGTATGTTCTCCATATTTCTTGAAACATCTATATTAGAACTGTATTTTTATTTAATTATTTTCACGATGATTCATAAAGAACCATCCTCTTCCAGTATCCACTTTATGACTAGAGCCTATTTTGTAATTAGTTTATATTAGTGTAATTAGAAAATTTATAAAATTTGGAAATGCAGTGACAGTATGTTTGGACAATATTCCAGAGTATTTTCTACATTTCAGGATTTTTATCCTTTACAAATTATGTCGGTGTGTTTCACGAAACCAGCTCTTTGACTCATAAAAAGGGTGTTTAGTAGGCTAATGGTTCGTACCTAAGATGTTATTAATGACATCCGACAAGATATGGTACAAAAACTTACAAAATCTTTAAAACGTTTGCTTTAAGAAGTCGAACTTTCTTAACAAACATGTCGAATGATTGTAAAGAGGGTTGCATATTCATATATGATGCAATCATATCAAGTTCTTTTGCCAACAGGTCACACCAGGACTTTTTCATACTACCATTGTTTTATTAATTTAATGAATGACGACTTGCGAAAATTAATATTTCTTTTTCGTGAAGCCCGATTCTATGCTTCGGGTAGGTCTGTCAATTTTCAAAATATGCAAATATGGAGCTTTAAAAATCTGTATGTTTTGTTGAAAAAAATCTCCATCTCTATTTTATGCTTGAAAAAATGGTGTTTGAATGGTAGTTTCTCGGAGAACAAAAATTGGATCCTTTTATATTAATTTCATCGTAAACGCAAAGAAGTGCATACAGAACATTTTGGCTCAATTTGTTCAACAATTATCTAATGGCTAATTTGCGCACACGTGTTGAGTTTTGTTCGATGTTTCCTTATTAGATAATAATTATGAACTATTTTGCTAACCTTCACCTTAAAAATAGTATTTTCAGCATTTCTGTAAATAATTTGCAAGACCTAGAATAAAAAATTGTTGAAGAATGTGCCAGCATAACACCAGAAATACTACAAAATGTTTATGATAGCATGAGACCATTTACAACAGTTATTCTAACTTGCACACGCAGCGTCCTCAGAAACTTGACGTATAGACGCGAATGATGAGCTAACTGGCGAAACACAGAGCGTTATAGAGATAACTCCGAAATACTTTAGAACTCTCTTCGTTCTTTTAACATTTTTGTTCCTATTTTGATCTGAAGAAGACCTAAATAATCTTGAAATATCATATCGATCTAATCTTGAATTCATATCATAGCATTACATCGAACTCGTTTTAGTTTTAACAATGATGAAACTTCTCTCCACTGCACAAGATCAGTATGTGAGATACAAAAATACAGTTTTCTCTGTTGATTTGTGAATAATGAGATCATTAAAAAATGTAACATTTGTCACCTGTCTCTATTTAATTTTTTGAGTTTCTCCCTTTCTCTCATCGCCGCCATTGTTTGAGGTAAGAAAGTTATGTCAAACAATGACTCTTCCGATATAAAATTTGATCGATTCCAGGATTATTTGGCATAACTTTTATTCTTTATTTTACATTCGCACTGTGCATTTATGTAAAAGGAATATGAACAACAAATACTTGAGATGCAAATTATGGAGTAGAAAACCTTTGAAATGACATAGTGTTTTTCTTATATTTCTTTTAAAATAACTACTATACTGTAAATGATGATTAATGCAGAATTTGCAAAGTTACTCATATGTAAAAGGAAGAAATCGCTTGGAGCTTATCAAAGTCTTCCATAAGCAATTAATTCATTGTAGACAGCATGTGAACTAAGCACGGTTCAAATTATTCTGGTGCTAGTTATTTATAATATCAGCTTCTTCCTTTTCTTCATGTGGGTCGGTTTCTATGAACGAGTCCCAAAGCACTGCGGCCACGGCTACGCCTATTGTGTATCTCACTGATTCCCTATTGAGCGCGAGCACATTTCTTCTTTGGCTAAAATCCAAAAGCCTTCTCGCTGAAATTTCCCATAGCTCACAATGTTACAAAATTGGTTTACCCAGAAACGTTAGACTTACACGAGCGGAGCCCTCATATTCACCCAAAATGTGTAGCACAATCGTATCTGCATCATCACAGATGATGCAGATACGATTTCTATCAGTGCCTTCTCATGACTTGGTACTGGTTTTAAAACTCATAATTCCTATGTTCTAGTTCCATCCATTTTCCCAGAGCCGTTCCGGCGGCCCTATTAAGCAACTCTACAAGTGACTCCCGTCATATGAAAGTCATTTCAGATTCCTTTCTAGCAAGTTTATCTGCACGTCCATTTCCTTCAATACCTTTACGCCCTGATAGCCAACGCAGTCTTACTGTATTTGCTAGTTCCATTGGTAATTGGAGGCAGCTTACTGTCCATTATAGGTGCTACATTATTGGAAAAATAGTTTTCACATTTTTCGATTGCTAACTGCTTACAAGTTATAAAAATCCCTAATACATCCTTTTTAAACCTGCTACACAGTTCGTTATTTTTCAAGTGTTTGTAGCAGTTGTAGGGCCTCGAAACAGAGCGGCATTCCAGACTCCCCGGTTGTATACTATAATGTATAATATAATATAACGGTTTCATGCAGTCTCCAATATAAAAGTGTAACAACTGTAAGCAATGGTGTCAGCGGTATTAATTAAAAGAAAATGAGAAAAATGCTATAGGTTATACGGTGCTATATAGGGTATACGTCCACAGTCGTATACCCTATATATATATTTATTGGCACGTGACCACAGTCACGTGCCAATAAATACCAAACGTGATTCTGTTTGTTCTGATGGAATACTGATGTACTGACGATATAAAATTCAAGCACCGACAGATTTTCAGATTTGATTTCCTAATCGAAGTTTGAACAACCTACACTATTTTAACTTATTACATAATTATATAACATTTTTTGTGAGAGAAATAGTAATTAACAAGCCGTCATCATGTATAATCATACCAGTTTTACCATAGTTTTACTTATTCTTCTTTCAAAGCGGTACACGAAAGTTGTGAAATTATTGAATTAAGGTACCTACAAAGTAGATACAGGCTGTCTCATTTTCTATCAGAATTCAAGGTATTAAACACGCTCATAATTTTTTATTCGTCGTACCTACGTGGTATCATGTGACCGAACCCAAAATTTCAGTTATTGAAATCTAAATCAGTCGCATAATATATTGTCAACTCATCATTATATACCCCGTATAAAACACGCTAACTTTCTTATATTTGGAAATATAATTATAAGAAATATAATTGAAAAATAAAAATATATATTTTTATTTTTCTTATAGAAAATGTAAGTACAGTAGGTACACTGAAATTAGAATATAATTTTAGACATGTAGAAAATATAAGTATACAGATATCTTATATATCTTCAAGATTAACAAAATAGGTATCTGAATTGTACCAATTTTTTCAAAATTAGCTCATACATAATATAATAATGGAAAATATCCATAAGTCCAATCCAATCGATAAGTAATATCCAATAAATATAAGAACTTCCAGCTCTTAGATTGTTTGGCTAATGTCAAGGGCCTATTTTATTTTTATTACAGTCTTTTCTACATTTGTATCCTTCCGTAATGGGTATGCACACTATGCGATTTCTGCATATTGCTAAAATCTAACTAAAAACATTCCTGTTGTAGGCCTAAATATAACCGCCATCGCCGTGGCCATCTACGAGTGGTTGAGCCCTTTCGGCCTGAATCCCTGGGGACGGCAGAGATCCAAGAACTTCAGCATGAGTTCTGCGCTCTGGGTGATGTGGGGATTGTTGTGCGGCCACCTCGTTGCCTTCAAAGCCCCAAAGAGTTGGCCGAATAAGTTTTTAATCAACGTCTGGGGCGGCTTCTCTGTGATTTTCGTCGCTAGCTACACTGCGAACATCGCAGCCCTGATTGCTGGACTCTTCTTCCACAATACCGTCAGCAATTACCACGATAGGAGCGTAAGTGGTAGTTTTATAAGTTTTCTGATGATTTGACAGAGAAAAACATAAAGACAATAGTGTACGATTAATGGACACTATTATTAATTTTGTACTATTAATGGGAAAAGACAAATCATGTTACCTCAATGGAAATGGCTATCAGGTGGTAATGTAGTACCATATTTTATATATGAAATTTGGCGGGTTGTAGTAAACATGCAGCATATGCTACAGTAATGCAAATACTCATATCTCGTTCTACTCACGGGAACCGCTGTGTATTTGAACGCGAAAGATTTGCTCATCATTTTGCGGTAATTCCTGCAAGTCGCAGCATTTAATGTTTGCTCACCTCTTCAGACTTTTCGTGTTTAGTATGAAAATATAAGGGCCGAACTTGCGAAAGTATTATAAACTATATTTTATGTTTGTACTGTATTGAAGTTGCCCCTTGAATAAGTTATGTATATTATTTTTTTCTGCAATTACTAAGTTTAGTAAATGCTTGATATTTTGATCAACGTATATATTTTTCAACATTTTCTGTTTCCTGTCCATGAATATGCGACAAATTTATATTTAGTTTATTTTATTTGCTTCAATTTTTGCTGAAAAAGAAATAGAATTAAGGTATCGGCAACTGTATAAAGGCAATTTTATTGTTTTTTATTCACTTCAAACTCGAAATTTGAATAAAGGAATTAATTTTTGACAAACTAATTTATTTTTTAAGTTTTATTTGTAATGTTGCAGACGGTAAACATGAACGTATTACTTTTCAGTATTTTTGTTCATCTAATGTTTCCTGCTGATTTATCGAATTTATACAGTAGTAGGTAGCAGTAGGTACAGTAGGACAAGTCCTGATTTAATAGTATTTACAGGGATCTATAAAGTCCTGATTTAATTTCGTTAAGAAGATATTTACTCCCATTAGATTTCAATTGGTCCTACACAAAGCAAAACTGTATTTATTGTCCACTGAATAGCCTAATCCTACTTTTACTGTGCTACATATCAATTAATTAAAATTACATTATTCAGAGCATTAAAGTTTAGTGGTGAAAAATACTGCTCTAAAAAGAAAAACCTTTGGGAAACCTCACAGAGTAAGAAAATTGTCAAATACATACGGAAATTAATAAACTAGAAGGATGGCTGTAACGTAATGTCTGTAACTTATTTGTGGTGCGTTTTCATGATTCATTCTAGTCTCTTTTGGGATTACACCATCTGTAAAATAACAAAATTGAAAAACCAGAAGCATAATTTTTAAAAGACATGGTATACTTACATTCTATTCTGTTACATACATATACAAATGTATTCTTTATGTAAAGAGTAACTATCAAAATTTCTGCAGAAATTCTGATTATCATGATCATTTTACTAGATCCTCTAATTCTATTAGACCACCTAAGCATGCAACTAGTCGTTTTGAAAAAAGCTCAGTCTATATAGGAATTCAACTCTTAAATAATCTGCCTGAACGTGTAAGATTGGAAAGTAATCCAAATGTTTTTAAACGTAAACTTAGAGACTTTTTATCTAATGAATGTTTCTATAACATTGCAGAATTTTTTGATGGAAGATTTTAGAATTTAAAATTTTAAATTCTATGTTTGTAATGAATTGTTTATGTTATTGAGGTGTATGTATGTGCAAACTATGTTATATTTTAGTTACATAGTTAGTTGGTACACTATTGTGTGTTATTTTGTGTAATACTCATTGTATTTCTTTATATTGACTTGTCATATATCTTTGCTGTAAGATCTAAAGGGATGAATAAAATATTATTATTATTATTAATCGGGCCGGTGGCTCAGGGCTTAGCCTCTCGATCGCTCAACCCAGACGTCGAGGGTTCTAATTCCCACTCCACCAAACAATTTTTAATTAAATTGTTTACTCGTAGGTCAAGGCTTATTCGCAGGAATGGCTTGATAACTATCCTGGCGATGGCCTAGGATGGTAAGAATGTCAACTTGGTGTTAATGCTAGAGATTAAAATCAGTTGATGTTTGACTGTCCCCCTAACTAATAAGGTCTTCCACGTTTCCCTCATTCCAGCACTGAATGGTGGTTAGGGTCTACCAACGTAACTCGTTCCTGAGGCGCAAATGCGACCCGCGAAATAATAATATGCCGCCCCCTCTGCCACGCAAGTCTCAGACTTTCAAGCTAATCCTTGTGATTAGAATGAGGGGTAGTGATATTATTATATTATTATTATTATATACAAACTAAATATTGAAAGTGCAGCATAAAGGCAAACTAATAAAGTTTGCCCCAAAAAACCACTGTATACTGCAATAAAATAAATATTTGACAAAATTAACTGCTAAATTGATACTGCACTTTTAATATTTAATTTGATACTTCTGGTTTTCTGTTTTTTTTTTATTTTTACAGGTGGTATAATCCCAAAAGAGACTACAATGAATGATGGCTGTAGCAGTTTTATTTATAAATGTTTACATCAATGTGATCCTGATTTACTTTAAAACATTTTCACAATCACTAATTTTAAAATTAATGTTTATTTTTATCAGAGATAAACAGAATTCTAATTTTTCAAAACAAATGATATCTAATGACTAAATATATCAAATTAATTTAAATCGAAATTTAAATTAATGAAATTTAATTTAATTTTAATGAAATTTATTTTGTTTTTTATGTTTACTCTATCAATAAAATGTTCATTATTCTAGAGAAATGTATAGGGCCTACAATTTACTTTTTTGTTTATCCTTCTATTAAATATTTTTATATATCTCTGAAATTAGGAAAAAAAAGTGTTACAGTTCGTAAATAAAAGAATACAAAAAGACAATTGCGCACACAGATTTTCTCAAAGTCAAATTTTTCCTTAATAGAAAATATGTCTGAATGACAGTATTCTGTACCAAATAGCATCCTTAGAATATGTACTGTATATCAGTTTCATTTGGTTATATCTCCAACAAAGAAGCATTAGGTACATTTAGTTTATTCCAAAATCATTATTTCTTATTTAATCCATCGACCGCGACCTTGCCTTAGTACGTCCCCTATAGGAACCCGTATCCAGGAGATTGTTTTGTGTCCAATACAATATGTTAGAGAACTCTTCAATCAATTAGAGTTTCTTTTACATTTATTTGTAGTTTTTGTACCATACCACAGATGACCGGTTCTAAACCGCCTAACGGCTGGTATAAATTCGTACCACAATATTTCCCGCTTACTTACAGAATTAATACCATTACCTTTATCGATTGTTGCACGTCTTATTAATATACTTACTTCAGTTAATGTTAAAAGTAATAGACAAAATTATTGGATCATCTGAGCATCAAATGTATTAAGGTTGTAATACTTATATCATTAGTTTCTATAATTCTCAATTCGTATGATTATTATTATTATTATTATTATTATTATTATTATTATTATTATTATTATTATTATTATTATTATTATTATTATTATTATTATTATTATTATTATTATTATTATTATTATTATTATTATTATTATTATTATATATATATACATGACACACCCTAAAGTTTAAATTAGAAACAAGTCGATGAAAAAGTTATCCAGTGAAAATTAACAATTATACACAGATTATTCTCATTCGCATTTATATGTGGATCCTTGATGTGATCTGCGATTCATTGGCTATCAAAACCAGTACTTATCTATAAAAAGTTATTTTGATAATAGCAGGTTCGAAACAGCTCTATTTCGTCCTCAGAGAGTTGTTTTCGTGTGTATTTCCATTACATGTTTCAATGATACCTACCTGCTATACAGTATGACAGATTCATGATATACACAGTAAAAAAAAGACAAATGGTAAAATTACTAAATGGTAATCGTAATTTGCTGCAGTGTTATTTTTAACACGAACTGGGTAGTATAATAACTAAACCCTTAGAACTCATATTACACGAACGATATACCCGCCAAGTTTGTAGAAGTACTCATAAATTGTAGTAAAATGTACAAAACCCTGTGTTAAAAATGAATCAATCCGCCATAAATACGGAATAATTACACGGTAAATAATTAACTATTACACATTACCTTGTAAAATCTACTGTGTTAAATTACTTTTATGTAATGTAAATAATACACCGATATGTCTAACACTGCCAAGTGTGGACTATATACACACTGATGTGGATTCAGTATTAAAATCAGTCGAATTTTTTTACTGTGTAGGTACCCCTTTTTTATACAACTTTGAAATTTAGCAAGACGGAAGCACTTACTAAAGGCCACTTTTTAGACATGAAAATTACCCTTTTGTCACTTCCCGATTTTATCGGAAGTAGTACCAACTCCCGATTTTCATGTGGAACACCTTGTGTATATTATTATATCCTTGGAATCTACGTCAATTTCTGAATCTGAATGAAATGATATCTTTGATATCATTTCTAATATAAATCTATATGATATCTAATATAAGTGATATTTCAGCTGTCAAATTAATTTCTGGACTCTATTTTACTTTTGAATTTAGAGTACCCTTACCATACCCGATTAATTTTAATGGACCACAGCAACCATAGAAAAACAAAATTGGCATAAAAAATATTCAATTTCTCTACATACAAGGCGTTAAAATTCTTCAAAGTGGTTATAAACCTGTAACTATTTTTTTAATAGTATCTTAAAGGTACTAAGGTACCATTAGAAAGTACAATTAATAGCCAACCTACCCATACGCTTACTTTATCTGTGGTACCAGCAGAACTGAAATTACAGTTGAGAGAAGGCACTCAAAAGTAAAATAGTGTCAAAAAGTAATTTGACAGCTGAAATGTCACTTATGCTATATCGTTGGATTCAGAAAATGACGTAGTTTCCAAAAATATAATAATGTACAGTTGGTGTTACTTCCGGTAAAATCGCAGGGGTAAAAAGGTAATTTTCATGTCAAAATGTCACCTTTAATAAGTATAAATTTCGCCATGCTAAATTTGAAAATTGTGTATTAAAAATAAGGGGGAAAGGGCGGTATACCATGAATCTGTGTCACACTGTATGTAAATTAATCAATTTACCGCTGACTGTTAACAACTTACCAATCATTATTCGTAAAAATTCAAATTATTGAAAAGCACTACATGAACTACATCGTAACTCGAATATAAAAGTTGCAAGAGAATGGCCATCCAAGCCAGCATGGAATTTCTATGTAGGGAAAGCGGCGTTTACATTGGTATAGTAAATGGGTTAGTTACTTGTACCAGTAACTTGCAAGACAGCTACTTATCCAATGTAAACTTCGTATGCAAGTACTTGCATCAGCACTTGTACCAGCAGACTGGCCAGGATAGTAAATCATGATACAATAAAACAAGATATGATATTAACGCGCCCTAATTTCGTCTGCTTCCGCGCATGACGTCACTTGGTGCGAAGAATTTTAAAATGTATATGGCGCAAAGTGCGCTTTATCGTTGGAAAGCGTCGAAGTTTAATTATAATTGTTTTATTTATTGTTTGAAATATACTTTTAGGTGGTTTTAGTTTCCAAGAACACATTTCTTATGTAAAAAAAACTTCGCATTGATGCAACATTTGTGTAATTAGAGTAACATGTTACGTTACAATCCAAGTACTTTTATCATGTTACAGTGAAACAGAATAAGTAAATGTTGTTTTTAATAAACATCTGAAGTACCTATGTCAAAGACTAAGCTTGTATTACATTATAGTTACTTTCATTATATGAATTTAGGTATTATATACAGGGCCTTTCAAAAATAACTAGTACATTCTAGGTAATAAAATACATAACATTTTTTCTAGTTATTTTTTAAAGGCTCCGTATATAATACTTAAATTCATATAATGAAAGTAACTATAATGTAATAAAAGTTTAATTGTAATTATACAACAGTTATACCGGGTGTCCCACGGTGACGATCCATTAAAAGTATCTGGAGAACCAATTAAGCTGTTAATTTGAAATGTGATGTGAAGTGAAAGTGGGCCATGATCTACTTGATGAAAATATTTTGTAATTTCTACTACTTCCGATTATACCGGAAGTCGACATTAACTTCGTTATTTTGAATGGAACGCCCTATATATTATTTCATTTTTGGATTCTACGTAAAATTCTAAACACATTTCATGTAGAATGTCCTATACCTATCTATCTATTATCTATCTTAACTTTTCATAAGCTTTCGTTTGACAGTAACTTCAGATCTAACCAAGAGATTATATTTAATCGAAAATTTTTAATTTCTAGAAAATCTGAAATTAGTGTCACACGATAGCTTATAAAAAGTTAAGATAGCAATGTGCAAACCGTTTTGCTTCATCTCAAACCGTTTAGATTTCACAGGGCGTCAAAGTTGAAAAATGTCAATATTCACTTGTCAATATTTCAACAGTTGAAGATAGGTATAGGACATCCTACATGAAATGTGTTTAGAATTTTACGTAGAATTCAGGAAAGAAATAATATATAGGGTGTCCCATTTAAAATAACGAAGTTAATGTCGACTTCCGGTATAACCACAAGTGGTAGAAACTGCAAAATATTTTCATCAATTAGATCATGGCCCAGTTTGACTTCACCTCAAATTTCAAATTAATAGCTTAATTAGTTCTCCAGATACTTTTAATGGATCGTCACCGTGGGACACCCTGTATAATACCTGTGGAATTTTCACAGGTTATTTTTTAATACCCAATATATAATAGGTCCTTATAATTCAGAAACATATATACCTATGTGCTGATGGAACTTAAGTATTTATTTTTTAAATTACATATGAAGTTAAGTAAAGCAATATTTTATGTTGGACGTCAAAGAATGTTAAAGATTTTTACATTATATAATTATACATGTATTTACTCTTTTTAGAAAGCTGTGCAAGATTAAACAAAAAATCTTAAAACAATATTGAAGAGAAAACATTATCTGACCTATTTCTGACAATTATTGAGGAATTAAAAAAATATAAGGGTCGTCAAGGGACGATCTCTTGCTGGTCTATATCCTAGCAATTCATGTTTTAAATCGGCGTTCATAATCGCTTTTAATAAAATGCTTATCGCAAACACTAGCAAATTTAACATTAAAACTGTCTTTACATTTACACAGCTGTTTCCAAATACCCTGCATTTCCTTGTCTTTAGGAAATCTAAAAAACATGGTACCGCCATCGTACAAAACCCTTGCACATATTATCAACAGCACAACCATACATCGTACACCTCATTTTTCACAAAAATGAACGCTTTAACACTTTTAAAACTATCATTTTAAAAAGATCTTTGCTATGAACGGTAAAATAAACACACAAAGTATAGGCCAATATGGCGGAAATTCGCACCAAATGACGTCACATATGCCACGCCCACATGTGTGATATCATATCTTCTTTTATTCTATCATGATAGTAAATAGCTTCCTAGGCTATTTACTTACCCACTAACCTTCCCCCACTTTACTAAAATTTTACTGTCCACGCTACTAGTCTCTGAACTCGCCTAATTTAAACAGTTTTGTGCCAGTAAATAGTAAGCACGTGTTGATTACAAATTTGCATATTAGATATTTATTTTTCTATTCAAAATGAGGTGTTTGAAGAGGTGATGAAGAATTTGTAGTAAATTCTTCTTCCTCCAATAGATTCTTGATTTCTTCCATTAAACATAGGGAAACATTTATTATGCCTTTTTTAAGAGCAACCAATTTTGATCGCGAAATACGACCACAGAAAGCCATCTCTTCTCCACTGCAAAACTGCTACTAATAAATACTAGTACAGAAAAAACAGTTTTGTGTGTAAACCCCTACTTACCTTGGACTTGGACTTGGGCTAGTCAACTGGGAAGCTACTTACTAGTACCAGTTACTGGTATAAGTAACTATACCAATGTAAACGCCGCTTAATGTATTGAACGGAAAGGAGAAACGTATTGTTAGTAGGATAGTCGATAGCATGCTTGGGAGATCTTTACAAGTCCATTGACTGGCCCAAAAAATACAAATTTCATTATACAAGCGTTAGTTTACAAAATTTGAGTGTAAAGTCATTTGATGGATGAAATTAAATGTAATTAAATCCATTTTAACTAAAAAAGTTCTCAATTTGTTAACTAAAGCGGCAGACTAATAATAAGTAAGGTATCCCTTCGAAAATGTAATTTTATCTACTTTAAATTTTCACAGAAATTAATTAAATCACTTGATCTTAGAATTTTTATATAACTAATGGTTCTTTAAAAATAAATTTGAAAAGGGCTCCTTTTAATACAGTTTGTCCCAAAATAATGTGACACATTTTAAAGGCTTACTAGAAATGGGAGAAAATCGCTCTCGCGATTTTCGTTCCCATTTCTAACCCTTATACCGGGGGTCCAGAGCAGAATATTATTTAAAAGAAAATATATATTAAAGAAATTTTGTATCTGGAATCAGATGTAATTATACTAAACGATTTTTCTTAATATTTTGATGAATTGTAACGGTACACGATTCTTGATGGTAAAACATCATAATTTTTTAAGTGCTGAAAGTTGAATTTATTTTTCAGTAAACATTATTATCAATTTTATCAATGGACCAAAAGTATTGTAGATATTTACTTTTGTAAGCTAAAATGATGAATTTAAGAGACTGCCAAAATGAACGAATTAATTCCAAACTTTGCGTGCAGAAAGAATAAAAGCTACGGATAATGAGACAGAATAACTAAACACTAATACTAATAAATAATTGGAATTAAAAAGTAAAAAAGAATTTGCCTTCAGCGTGACTCGAACTCGCAAAATCAGCATTATCACGTTTTTAATCCCAGGACTTTCCCATAGGGCTACCGCGACTGTTGTCAAAAGTTTACCGTGACACGTTTAAGTATGTAAACTGTACGTATTGACTTGCAAAAAATAATTTTTACCGATTTTCTAATTGGAAAAGCATTTCACTTCAGTATTTTGATAATCAGAAGTGTTTGGCAGTCGGTACTATCGATTCCGTTAGCAATATTTCTCGTAGTAAGATAACCTATCTGAAGTTTAATTAATTTGACAGTTTTCGTGTGAGGGACAAACACCTCTCCCACATCTCGTTAGTGCAATCTCACATCGGCAGATAAAATGAGAAAGAAGTTGAGACGGACGCGACTCGAGATTTTCGAAGACGAAATAGACGTAGAAGGACGTACGGTCTCAAGAAAAAATCGCGGTTCTCGAAGCCGTAAAATTTGAAAAAGGGTCTAGGGAATCCCGCGAAAAGTCGGTATTTCGGCAGGCGTAACGGGACCATTAGGCGCGGGGACAAAAGCCGGTGCTAGCGGTATCTCTCTCGCTGAACGGTGATCGACGAAAATTTTGCGGAGTTTTTTTGAAAAGGCGTTTAAATTGGGAAAACGCGTAGGAAACGGGACGAAAATACCCTTACGCATAGGAAAAAGGTTGGGGGCGACCTTCGGTCGCCCGCGGGGATCCCTCCGTGATCCTCCCTCGGATGAGATAGCTTAGAATGTTTGTCGATTCGGCGACAGAATTTAGAGCGAGACAGAATCCACGCGTTTTAATTTTAAAGGCTTATAACTTCAAGGCAAAAGGAGATATCGACGTGCAGTTTTCAATGGTGCTCATAATTTTACAAAAAGTTTTCTTTTGTCATTGGTATTAGTTTGTTTTACTTCTACAGGTGCTTGAAAAAAAATTGCCACTTTTGAATAATTCAAAATTGTGATCATTTTTTAAATGGAATACCCTGTGGATTATATTACCATTCGATAGACACTTGACCTCTTTTCAAAAATGTGTATTTTGATAAAGTTATACCAAGAAATAAAGGAGTTATTTTAATTTACACACAAGGCATTTTCAATAGACCATAGTGTTTTTTGGAAGATTACGTTTTATTTTTTTTACATTATCAGTACAGAATAACGGTATGCAGTGAATAAACGATTCAAGAATATGTTATCTAAATTTGTATGAACTAACAGTGTGAATAAAAAAAATCAATTTGTGTTAAATATATTTTTTAGAAAGATAGGTATATAATTATTGTTTCGATAATATTGAAACCTTAGAACAATATGTACAACATTGGTAGGTATTTATAATATTTTATCATGAAAAAATTACAAAAAGACTTCAAGATTAAAAGAATAATGTTGCTTTGAACTTCATTTATAACATTTATTATAGGGTACTATAAAAAACAAATGGCTATCCAAGGAATACAACACAATAGAATCATTGTCTATGTAACTAACCGGACTCGCAATTTGATGTATAGGTAGTATTGGTTGACATTAAAATATTTTGATATTTAGAATATATTTAACTCCGTAGGAGGTTTATCAATGGTAGGATTAAATAGACTATAAATCATAAATCTTAGTTACACCCAAAATAGAATATCACATGATAACATGACAAAAAGATTATTTTTCAACCAGCCTTTTGGTGAGCTTCTCCAATACCTTTCCATTGTGAAGCTGGGTCAGTATATCAGTTTTTCCCTCAGAAGCCATATCGTCCAAAACCTTCAATTCAGCAAGCCTTTTCTTAGCTTCATGATAAAATTCGGCCATTATCTCAGGATATGGACGCAAAAACTGTATAAAGAGATCCCTATTTATAATAAACACTTCTGTAGTTTCCGCCGCCATTATTGCATACATCTGCTGTTTTAAGATAATACAACTAGTACCAAAATGATCACCGTCTTCAAAGTGACACAGCTCAACTCCTTGCATGTTCATTATTGCCACGGTACCTGTGGATATGAAGTATATTTCATTTATTTTTGATCCTATCTTGATGATAATGTCCCTTGGAGTGTAAATTTCTGATTTCATGGTTGCCATAATAACTCCAAGCGTATAACTAGGTAGTTTCCTGAATATTTTAACTTTTTCGTTTAACTTTCTTGCAGAAAACAAGAATATTTCTGTACGTAACCGGTCAGAAAGTGTTCTTATAATTTTTTTCTCATTGAAATAGCGCTTTTGGAGTTTGAACTCGTAATACTGAAGCATTTTTTGTCTTAAAAGTTTGGGCAAATCTTTCTCAGACATATATTGCTCTAATGATATTAGGTGTCTCTCATATGAACTTTCTGACACATCAGCTATACCAAAAAAACTTAAAATGTCCGCCAGCACAAACAAAGTGTACAGTCTCCCAAAAAAAGATATAATAACGACACATACTTGTTCATTAAGTACTCTAATGTCGTATATGCAAGATATTCCAAAAAAGTAAGACGAGGTCGTAAGAAAACTTTCACAATATCGGCCAAATAAACTATCGATTAGAAGTATTTCAGACTGGTGTAACCATGAATCAATTGATTCAAACCCATTATAAAGTATATATGGTACAAAGAATAGGATAAAGGTAAAAACGTGAAGGTATAGAAACGTTTTCAATATATAATAAAAAATTAGTCGTACCTTTTTACTTATGTTTAGATTTATAAGGGTATCGTCCATAAAAGTTAATAATGTACTTATCCTCGCCGCCGTACCTAGTATCCGTAAAGTATATGCAACCCAAATGCAGTTTTCCGAGACGTCAAGAGATACTATCTCTGTTGCAAACACCTTTTCCAATATAAAAACAATCTGGTAAGTAGCCAATAAATCAAAAAAGAAGTATGTCTTTAAGTACCTGCAAATGATTTTCTTTGGTATGATAATAATCTGCTTAGTATGATGATCGATGTACCCGATGTTGAATTGCAATAAAATTAAAATCCATTGAATGGCAAGCCCACTCTTGTCCATCAATCCATGAATCCATGGAACGTTTTCAGGGTCAGGATTAAACAGTATCATAGGTTCAGAGATAAGAACGTACATCCACACAAATAGGAATATCGGTTCCATGACGGTGTTGAATATGCTTAACGGGTGGATAACAAAGTAATAGGAACTCATGGAATGTCTTCTTCTTTCTGCCAGAATGGCAGACATGCTGCGGAATAGAGTCTTGCATTTAATGTTGTTGGGATTCATAATACATAGTTTTCTCAAGTTTCTGAGACATTTTTTACCACAACTGGCATTGGGAGGCAATTTAGGCAAGCCGGAAGTATCTTTATAATGTAAACCACACGCGTGGCGTTGTTTTGGCATTGTAATGATGCGTGTCACTTAAATACTATTTTGACAGACAGGTACAAGTTTGACAGAGAATTATATATCTATTTGACAGTGTGCCTCGCAGGAATCATATGTTATTACTGCACTCTTTATGTGTCCTTCCTTTCGTTTTGAAACAATTCTTAAACAATAATAATTAATCGAACTATCGATAATTAATAATCCAAGTAGCTATTATTGAGATTGCTCAGATATTTGAACAGGAAGGCTAAATTAGTTTCATGTCATATTTTTGCAATATTAGTACTTTGTCGAAATTAAAATATATACGGGCATGATCAAACGAAAAATTCTTCTTGTAAACTTTACCGAATCATGTATCAGGGCTGTCCAATTTCAAGTGGCCCAAGGGCCGCTACAAATAAAATTGCAGTTGTGAGGGCCAGATCATACAATAATTCGTATGAAACCTTATCAGTGATTTGTAAAGTACAAGAAAACTTTTGTATAATTATTTTTATTTATTAAAAATTAGAGGGAAGTTTGGGAATCTTGGTTTTCACTAACCAGTGTATCAATATTAACACTAATATCCGTTAATGACAAACCGAAGCAACTGAGTAAGTGACTTATGAGATAGGGAACACCTATATTTTGACTATAAATTTCGTTGGAAAAGCGGGTTTCGCAAAGATACGTGCTTTCCAGGATTGAGCCCATTATAAAGCCTAAGTTTCGCAAGTTGGGGTAACGTTCACCTGGGAGTAACTTAAAAAGTTTAAGAGTTTATTATTGAGAAGTTATAGTTTATGTAGAGAAGTTTATTATTTTTGTTTGTGATTAAATAGTCTAATTCCCAACAGCCATTATAAACTCGATGTTCGTTCGTTATTCAACGTTTATCTGTCTATGAGTCTTCATTCCACTATTAACTATTAACTCTGCCCGTCCCGCTTGACTCAATCTTCATATAATATGCGCGCGAATGGCCATTCGAATGTTCGAGAGCGGTCCAGTGAGAACAGAGATCTCCAATGTTCCAGTAACTTCATTGGGGCCTTCTATTCATTGCCAGTGGCGTCACATAACCTATGTATGTGTTATTATTTTATATCATCGTTGCTGTAGACCTGACTGTATTTTCGTTTTTTAGGCATATTTCTATATTTTTGAAGCTAAGAATGTCAGTGGGCCTCATGTGGGACAGTCCTGATTTATATTAATATTATTACACGGAGGAAAAACAGTGGGTATAATTCTATAAAAGAGCGTGCGATGCTGGACCGTGTGTGTGTGGGATAGATTCTTAGGTTCCAGGATTCACACATTAGGATACAGACATGCTGAAGACATCTCGATGAATGAGGGGGGTGCCCCCCCATCTCGCGACTTATATCGAATTATATATCACAACAAAATGGTTTGTTATTTCATCGCGATAGAACTCTAAACAACACGGTAAATGAAAGCTTAATTGGTCCAGATTAATCACGTGGTATCACTCAAACCGAAGCTAATTGACGGCAAATGACGACTTGTTGGTATCTGTCAGTCAAACAAGTGTACGGAGCTACTATATTTCCAGATTTATTTAAATTTTAAACTGTTGCAAAACGAAAAATGGAGAAGAAAGAGTTAATAGATTTAATTAAGAGAGAGTTAATAGTGTCAATAAAGCCGTCTTGTGTATTGGTGTGCTACTATTCACTCAAAAGGATATGTAAGACCTAAGATCTGTCAAGAACCATCTACGTTGTAACAAACAACAGCTGTAAAAAATTGCATCTGCTGTAATAAATTTTAATTAGTGTAAAAAAATCTGATAACCACATTTGTTCCCATATCCTACTTACTTTCAGAGATACGAGAGTGTGGTGCAGCTTTAGACTCATGGTACACCACACCTTATATCCGGGAAAACGATAGCTGTAAAAAAATATTTCGTTTTCGTACCTTACTTACTTTCTACTCTTACTTACTATACCAGCAAGAAAATGATAGTTAACAATTTTTCTACTAAACTATTAAATTGATAATACCTATTAGAAACTTGTCCTTATCATAGTTTATAAAGGCCACTGAGTGTTTTTTAATAGAATGTTTAAAAGATATTTTGTTAATTTTCTAAATGTAAGCAATTGTTAACTATATTATACTATTTTTTTGATTATTTGTTCAGGAATTAAATACTTTTCTATCATATTTAATTAACAATTATATTTTATCAATCTTGAGAACTTATTAGTAATTTAAATAAGTTTGACTACTAAAACATTTGTTATACAAAATGCAAATATTTAATTTTCTCTTCTTGAATTGTAAATATCGTCATACTTTTTAACTTCAATATTCGCTTATATATTTAAAATTTGGTAGCCTCTTGCCTTCCACAGAAATGCTACTGATGAGTTTACTAGATCCACTTAAATACACTTTACTGGTTTTAATAGCCATCTCCTCCTATTGTGTTCCCACCCTGTTTACCGTTGCCAACAAGGGTAACAGTACCATTAGCGAACTGAAATTAGTGTTATAGCGCAGAAAATAAGCTGAAAATATGTTTAGCAGATTACTTTAATTAGACGTCAAGTTAGGTGAACATGCTTGAACACTTCATAAATCCATTAAGGCTGTCTTTTAGTGTTTATAGAACAATTTGATAATTAACCGACACATTTTTTATAGCAATGAATATCTATTTAATTTTTCAAAATTGAATACTGTGGGAAACCTTTTTATAAAAAATTTCTCAGAAAATATTGTATTTGACAAAAGCTTCTGCCTACTTCAAAACTCAAAATGCACTTAAAATGTTAGTATCTCCAGTCCCACAAAGGGTGTACAAAAATATAAATATGAAAAAGTGCCCTTATTTCCCAAGATACACAACATTTTATTTAGAAAATTATATACATCTATACATCTCTTTTTACATAATATTTCCATCATTTTAAATATAAAAATATTAAGTAAATAAAAAAATATTGGTACATATCTATTGTAATGAATTTTTTTAGTAAAAACATAAAATTTCTACTGTTTATTACTGTGGTGGGTAATATGCTCGCGAATGTGACAATATTTTGATCACGTGACTATACATATGACGGAACAATGGACAATAAATAAACGAACCAGATTAAACAGATGTTTTTATTAGTTCATAGATTTAATAATATATTAATATAAACAAAACTGTGAAAGTGAATGGTGACTTTCTCCAAATTAAAATTAATTTAACAATTTTTACTTAGGTATATTTCTACATGATACATTTTAAACAGTTTTTCATTTTCACCATACAAAACGCTGTGTTTTTTAAATTTTTGTGCTAATAACAGATTATTAGATAATATATCCAAAATTCGGGACGAGAAAAAGTGCAGTGCAAAAGTAAACGAAATTTAACATCACAAATACAAATTAATCGCAGTTACCCATTGAAATTCTTGGATCAATCACATTCCTCGGATCGGTCCGATTCCAATATACGAATAATTCAGATTAATTCCCCTACCCCCGACTGCAATAAAACGAACTATATGAATGAATCGGTGTAGTTCGAGGTAATTTGCGAACGTGCTTTACTTTTTACTGACAAATCTGAAATGAGTGTCAAAGGTTGAAATTTGATGATACTATCATTGTATCGTATCATTAAAAAGCAACTTTAGCTAAAGTTACTTTAAATTTGATTACGAAACTGACCCTTAATGTACTTACTATAATATAATGTACGACTGTGTTTCTGCTTTTATTGTCCTTCAATACAAGTGGCATGCAACTCTGAACATTCTGCTTAAAATGATGATGGTAATAATAGAAAAATAATAACTTTCTGAAATTAGGTTATTTTTAAAATAAAATATAGGGAAAGTAAAGTAAAATTGATTTAAATAAAATTGTATCCCTTATAAATAGCAGCATACATAAGATGATTTAAAAAGATATACTTATTACTACATATTTTCTTAGATATGTTACTAAATACTTTTTTAATAGGCTGATATAGGGAAATATCTTAATGCTAAAGTCTGAAGCTAGAGTCTTTCTGGAAGTCACACAGAAAATAATAATTCAAAGAAATATTTAACTTCACCTTGCAAAGCTTTCATATGCTTTATAGTGTCTAGAAGTAGTTTAAGATATGAACACTAGTAATCAAATATTAATAGTCAGTTCATGACCATATCAACACTGTGTCTATTGAGAATATAATGAGAGTTAATAAAACCCAAAATAATATATTTTATTCACAACCATATATGTAATAAGGTTATTACTGACTTTTTAGAAGTTTGAAAATTAATCATTACTAACTGTTGCTACTGTCCAGGTCGGGAAGTGATCACTTTCCACCCAAGGGTGGAAAGTAAAACATCTGAAAGATACGTGATGTTTGTATTTTGAGTGACGTTAATTTTGACAAGGCATCAGTCATCAGAAAAACCCTTATATTTTATATTTATTTATACAGAATCAGTTTACAATAACAATAATTTTGAATTTTAGTTTTTCAGCAAATACTAAAAAAATAATCAACTGCTGTCAGTGTGACAGTCAACAATTTATGACAGTGTGACATAATAATGTCACCTTCATAGAAACGGATTTTCACTGTCTCTAAATTGAAAAGTAGTATGAAAAAATATGAATGAATAAATGGAGATATTCCCGTTTTCTCGTTTTTTTTAGAGATGGTTGTGAATAAAATCGTATACATACCTCGGCGGAAGGTTTCATTCCTGTCTCGCGCTTTAGCTTACTTATCTAAACAGCGGTCGACAGTAATGAAACATTTTCCGCCTCAGTATGTAATATACTATTCCCGCTCATATACTACACCGCTCTTGAAGCAGGTCATGCAAAGTCTTCTTTTAAGTTTTTAGTAAGTTTTTTTTAATGATAAAGGTATGACCCTGATACGATACGTCAAAGAATATCATGGTATCGTTCCACTTTTGTTGCCAAATTAGTTATTGAGATCGTCATTTGAGTTCAGTGAAGAATAGCAGAGTTTTATACAGTTGATATTGACAGACAGCACTGACACTGACATCAAATTTTATTAAATCCGGTTTACACTTGTGAATTTCTTATGTCAAACACATGTGAAATTATATTTGGCATCAACAAGGGCTAGAAGGACAATACCGTGTGTACCCTTGTAATTTAAATATGTTGACCCATCACATTTTTTGGTTCGAAATACAATATGTTTGCCATCGAGAGCACCAATAGCACGAGGTATATTTCAATTTTTTTCAAAATCCTGTGAAATATTCAACCATTCTGCTGATGTTGTTGGAGTCTAAAATATTTATTATAAAAACTGTTAATACTAGAGTACAGAAATATATTATACCTGCAAATATTCATTTTTGAGAACATCGTACAAAGCCTTACAAACAGTGGGAATAAATAAAGATATTGTGGATTCTGATATCCTAAACGCATACAAAATGCATCAAACTTCGGAAGGTTTCCCCTGTAGCTAAAAATCTTAGCGTAATAATTAGTTTATTTTCTGCACTTATAGCATCTTTGAAAGTTGTATGATTCTTTTCTATTTTAGGTTTCACCAAATCCAACGCTTATTAAAACTTATTTCTGTCATTCGAAGACATTTTTTGAACTGTTCTTGGCCATGTTTAAAGTCTTCAAGAGAAAGTCTTAATGATCCCATTTTTTTTTCTTGAAGCCAGGGCCTCACCCACCACCTCCTTTTGCGAAATTTATGTCCACTACTCACCAAAAAAAGTAGATGCATACTTCAAAGACCACCGAACAAAACAAAATACATGCAATGTAAAGCACAGCTTGTTGGGAAGAACTTCACGAAGAAATACATGAATTAAATCATGAATAAATTCACGAAGAAATTCACAAGTGTAAAGCGGCTTTTACCTTTTCCAAACTAAATATATGATTAAATAGAATTAAATTTATATATGATTAATATGGTCTCAATAGATACAAATAATCGATTTATATACCTACGGTAATCATAGATAATAAAAGAATAAGAACTTTAACTAAGCATATTATTTCTTATTTAAATCCATATCATTGAAAAATATATTATTAGAGTTAGTATGATAGTTAGTAGTTATCAGAAAAAACTGACCAAATAGCATAAATTTGAAAACCACTGAAATGAAGGCGCTACCTATGGCTCCTCCTTGCTATCGATGTATTTCCATTAATACATTATTATCATTGATTTTGGTCTCAATCAATAGAGAATTATCGATTTATATACGGTAACTAAGCACATTCTTAGTTAAATCTGTATATTTAGTGAGAAAAATTAGGCGGTGGTGGGGGTAAATATTTTTCTTGCAAAGTTACACGGGTGCGTGCACGATGTGTGATGAGCGCGGATCGCCGAATGAGTGAACTTGGCTCGAGGCACTGCCTCTTGAATCGGTTTTCCAAATTGTGAAAGAATATGAGAAATAATTTTTTTAAATTCATATTGGATTTCTACTTAGTCTTATTTTCGTACTTTTTTAGTTACGTAACCATCACTTTCTTGCAATATAAATACTAGTAGTACGTAGGTTGAAGGTTCTATTTTTCAATGATGTCATTGTCAATGGTGTCATTGTTTCATCATCATACAGCCATATACGTCCACTGTTGGACATAGGCCTCCCGTAAGTTTTTCCATCTAGATCTATCTTGTGCAGTGTTTATCCAGTTTGTTTGGATTCTCTTTATGTCGTCTGACCACCTAGTTGGCGGTCTACCTCTACTGCGATATGCCTCCTGTCGTGGCCTCCATTCTACGATCTTCTTTGTCCAGCGCCCGTCCGTGAGACGCGCTACGTGTCCAGCCCAATTCCACTTTAGATTCGCTATTCTTTCTACGGCGTCTGTCAGCTTAGTCCTCTCTCTCACCACAGTGTTTCTAATTCTGTCTCTAAGTGAAATGCCAAGCAGCGATCGTTCTATTTTTCTCTGGGCAATACGGATTTTGTCAACCGTCTTTTTGGAAAGAGTTAGTGTTTCTGCCCCATAGGTAAGTACTGGCAGCACGCACTGCTCGTAGACTTTTCTTTTCAGACATACAGGGATATTAGCTTTAAAGACATATTGCAGCTTTCCAAATCCGGCCCAAGCGAGTTCTATTCGCCTGGTTATCTCGCATGTTTGATTGTCCTTTCCAATGCGTAACTCATGTCCCAGGTATTTGTAGGAACTTACTACTTCAAGATTTGATCCATTTAAATTAATACCTTCACTTACGACCAGATTTGTCATAACTTGTGTTTTGCTGCCATTTATTTTTAGTCCTACTGAGTTTGAGACCTCGTTAAGTCTTCGTAGCATCTCTTCGGGCTTCATCAACCCGATCCGCGATGAGAACGATGTCGTCTGCAAATCTAAGGTGGTTTAGTTTTTCTCCGTCTATATTAATGCCCATATCTCCAAAGTCCACCTTTTTAAACATAAATTCCATTAGGGTTTAAAAAGTTTCGGTGAAATGACGTCACCCTGGCGTACTCCTCGCTTAATGGGAAAGTCTGCGGTGTCTTCGTGTAGTCTAACTGTCGCTTTTGCATTTCGATAAATGTTTTTAATAATTGTTGTGTATCTATGGTCTATTCGAGCTTCTGATAAAGATTGCAGCATTATTTGTTGGTTTATTGTATCGAATGCCTTTTCGTAATCGACGAATATGGGGAGAAGAGGTTTATTGTATTCTATTGATTTCTCAATGAGGACCTTCATGACTAGGAGGTGGTCGTTTGTGGCGAATCCCGCTCGGAAACCTGCCTGTTCTCGAGGCTGATAGAAGTCGAGTTTATTTGTGATTCGATTGGTAATTATCCTCATGAACAGTTTATAAACGTGCGACAGAAGACTTATCGGGCGGTAGTTCTTTAAATCTGCAATATCGCCCTTTTTATGGAGGATTACGATTACTGCTCGGTCCCACTGCGTAGGGGTTGTTCCCTTTACCATACAAGCATTAAACAGTTCACAGAGAGTTCGATGTAAGGCATCTCCGCCTTTTTTTATAGATTCTATTGTTATACCGTCATCTCCTGGAGTTTTGTTGTTCTTCATTTCTTTCAGGGCCCCTCTTAATTCATCCAAACTGATTTCGGGTATATCTTCTGATCCCTGATTTTGGACTTTGGGAGTGTTAATATTTTGGTTCTGGATATTTGTGGTACTGTAGAGTTCGGCGTAAAAGACCTCGACAATCTTTAAAATATCTGTTTTATTTGTTGTTACTTGCCCGTTTGCGTCCTTTAATTTGCTGATATTCTTTTTGCCTTCCGAAATCGTTTTTCTTAGGACTCTCATACCTTTATTTTCATCTATCATCCTTGCAATTTCGTTTGTGTTATGGGTTCTTAGATCTCTTCTGATTTGTTTAGATATTTCTTTGTTCAGCTTTCTTAGTTCGACGGCATTTGTTGTGTATTTATCGGTCAGTTCTCTTCTGGTTTCCATCAGTTGTTTAGTATGTGCGCTAAGTTTTTCACTTCTGTGGTTAGAGTTTGTCCGAAATTTCTCTTCTGCGGTCTTGATGGTGCTTGTAATAAGTGCATTGGCTGTCTTTATGTCTAGGTTATCGCGTGATACTACAGTTGCCAATTTGGATTCAATATATTGTTTGTAACCAGCCTCATCTTTTAATGGTCTCCATTTGTTGCACAACGGCTTCTTGATTAGTTTTCGCCGCTCGGTTTTTATGTTAATAGATATTTTTGCTCTAACCATTCTGTGATCGCTCCCTACTGTAAATCTGTTCAATACCGTTACGTCATGGATAATCTCCTTGTTATTCGAGATTATGAAATCTATTTCATTTTTTGTCACGCCGTCTGGGCTTGCCCAAGTCCATCTTCGCTGTGGAGCCTTACTGAAAAAAGTGTTCATCGCTAATAAATTATGTTGTAGCATGTGTTCTAGCAGGGTCTGACCTGTTTCATTTCTTCTACCAGAGCCGTGGGGCCCAATGAGAATTCTGCATCATCACACTTGCTTCCCAGCTTGGCATTAAAATCACCCATGAGCATAGTATAGTGTGCCGAACCTTGGCATAGTGCCATGGTTATATCTTTGTAGAAGTCTTCTATTTCGCTATCATCGTGAGTCGATGTTGGCGCGTAGGCCTGAATAATCTTAAGTGAGTATCTAGTGTTTATTTTATATAGAATATATATTACTCGTGAACTAATGCTCTGGATTTGAGTGATGCTGTTTATGTTCTTTCTGTGCACTAGAAAGCCTACCCCACCCTGGTGAGTATCGTCGCCTACTTTATAGCATAGCAGGTGTCTTGAAGGTAATATGATTTGATCTTCTCCATCATCGTCTTCTCCGTCATTGTTTACTTACTGTTTATATTGTTGTCGTATAATTTCTAACTTTGAACTCAACGAAAATTGCCACATTTTATAGAATATTGCGCTTTTTTGCACAGTCACATTAAAACGTTTTAATATTGATACCTTATGGTATCTTAAAAATCGCACCATGACTTTTTATCTATGTATCGAACTAGATTTTTCACTTACATATATATTTGTAACTTGAGATATACCTTTATTTTCTTTCGACATTAACTACAGTGTAAATCATGAAGGTTTTATACATGGGTGGCCCACGAATAACGAAACAAGCGAATTTTCGGATACCTACTTACCAACATACTTACCAACTTGGTAAGTATCCGAAAATTCGCTTGTTTCGTTAGTCGTGGGCCCCCCTGTAGATACGGTCGTTTACCTTTTAATTTAATTAATAATATGCTATATTTCACCTAGCTCCTGAGTCAGAAGGTAGGCGCACCCCGAGCTTCAGCTGCTGAATATTACGTCCAAAAAGCGAATCAAATGTTGTGGCAACACATGCACAGATACACCCTAGAGAACATTGAGGAAGGAGTGGAAAAATTGCGGAACGGTTCACTTGATATTTTAATAGCTGACACTCCAATACTCGATTATTACCGAGCCACCGACCACGGGTGCAAACTCCAGAAAATTGGGGATACGATAAATGAGGACACCTATGCCATAGGTATGACGAGAGGATTTCCACTCAAGGTAAACAATAAAAATTTTGTTTCTATGCTTTTATGGTTATATTTTCTTTTTATCACTATTGTCATATGATAAAATGTTTTATGCGACGGAACGGAAATAATTTAATTTACAAGTTAGCTTCCTTGTTGTAATAATAGGTAATAATTAAATTGAAAAACAGCGAACTAGTCTAGTGTCTAAGCAGTATTATACAATCATTCTTATTTATATCTATACAGTGAAGACATAAAGTCCGTCCCCTCCCCCTCTAACTTTTGAACCACTGGGTAGATTGTGATGAAATTTGGAACGATAATATACGACTAAATTCTACATTTTTCCACACATCAATGACAGCTCTGAATGTCAAAGCGACAGCTGGGCGCGCAATAGGAATTTTTTTTTAAATGGAAATGGAGGTCGAGTGGGGACTCATTTTGAAGCTATTTTTATGCTCAAAACATCCCCCAAATTTGAGAACATTCGGTTCAGTAATTTCCAAATAAAAACCAGTAATATCAGTTCATAACATAATCTTTTTCCGAGTCTTTTTCCACATAATCTTTATAATAGAACTTGCATGTAACCCATGCAACTTGTTGCAACCCATGCAACATTTATTTGTCAGAAGGTTCATGAAGGTCATTTTCAACATCTTTTGAAGTAACACGTGTTTTCTAAATTTGTTTCTGCCTCTACGTTTAATTTAAATTATTTCATAATTTTTTAATTTATGTTATTTTAAGTTAAGAATGGTTCATTGTTATTTGTTTACTTTTAATTTTTGTTTTGCTTTGAATAATTTACAATAATTTGTAATATGTATGCAAAAAAATGATATAACAGAAATCGATATTACTGGTTTTTATTTGAAAATTACTGAACCAAATGTTCTCAAAATTGAGGGATGTTTTGAGCATAAAAATAGCTTCAAAATGAGTTATTAATCGACCCCCATTTCCATTTAAAAAAATGTTCCTATTGCGCGCTCAGCTGTCACTTTGACATTCAGAGCTGTCATTGATGTGTCAAAAAATCCAGAATTTAGTCATATATTATCGTTCCAAATTTCATCACAATCTACCAAGTGGTTCAAAAATTATAGGGGGGGGACTTTATGCCCTCACTGTATATTATACTAGAAGAACATACATATATCAGTATAGTCCATATAATATATTTTAACGCTACCTCGAATAGATATATAAAATAACTACCTATAGTATAAAATTACATAGGCATATACTCTTTACAATGAAGATATTTTAGATATATAAGTTATGCAATATAATACTGAACACAACTATTATAGTATCTATATGAATGATGTAGAATTACTAAGATGTTTTGGCGATATGCAAGAAGCACTGAATATTCCATCTATTGTAACATATAGGATAAGTGTCCAGACAGAGGTATATCACATCATTTACATAATAAAGAGAGCGAGACCAGTAATGTTTACTGTAACTTATTTTATTTCATACTGTCCAGTACCCTATTCTGTTTACCCTGTACTGATTTGCGGCAGGTAAATGGACCGTTACAGTACCTGATACTGTAATGTTGTTGCCTAGTAACACTTTACTGGATTGTTATAAGGGAACTATGTTTTTGAGTTTAAATCAATTCTTGACATTTATCCGCTTTAATTTAGTGAAAATGAAAGTCAGGCGAATATAAATAATGCTTTTCCACCCATTTCAGAGAAGCTACGACGTTAGGGAATTTATTTAAAATTTCTTCTGAGCACTGCATAGTTATACAACCAAAGTAATTATAATACTTCAAAAGGAGGTTAATATCATGTTAATGTCATCTTGCATGTCAAGGCTTGAAATAATAGTATTCTACATCACAAGTCCAGTAGGTGAGGTATTACAGTACGAACTTTTTACAGTACGGAAAACAAAAGTTGGGTATGGTAGCGCAAAACTTGGTGGGCCAAATTTTTTTTAGATGCCAATTTTGAAGTCCTTGCTGACTGCTATGCCTGTCCTGGAAATTTGATGAATGTATCTTTTACAATAAACGAGATATAGACGTTTGCAGAAAATGCACATTTTTTGTTTTCACCCTGTTTCTACTTAAGGAAAGGAATTCTTGGAAATATAACCTTGGATTCCTTTTGGGCCTAAAATTGTCCACCTGTGTCTCAATTTAACTAACACTGTATCAAATGGTGTCTGAGATGCTCATATAGTTCATCTTAAACTGTATACAATGTATATTCCTGAAAGAATAATGTAAGTATCCAAAAATAAAATGATCTTATTTGTTTCATCTCGAAACGTGTTCATATGAAAAACAAGATTTTTATTATTGAATAATTTAACAAGATACATTCAAAGTTATTGAAAAAATATTTACCTCTTAAAGGAAATATTACAAAAAATACCTCTTAGAGCAATGTGTCGACGGAAAGCTTCTAATGTAGGCTTTCTAGGACATTATATCTAATAAAAAAATATGTTTTGCTATTTTCTCCCAACTTTTTCTTGAGTATCGAAAATGTTTCGATACTAATAAGATGCGCTTGAAACTGAAATTATTCTGTATTTGTCAAATGTGTAAGTAAATAATTTTGGTATGTCTCCTTGCATAGATATATAAATAGTTATACAACAACTTATTCTACGATACACGATCTAGTATCACAAGAATTCAGTGCTATTTTATGTTAACTGTAGTATTTACCTATGGTTACTTAACTCCTTCTGAGCCTAGACAACGGTGATAAAAAATTTTAAACTCATTTGTCGCTATTTAAATACATAGTTTAACTTTCACCAACGTCATGATGGTAAAACCTCAAGACCTATTAGTGTTAGGTTTAACGAGCATAATAAATATACTGTGCGCGTCTAAAGTCCGCCCCTCCCCCGTGCTAACTTCTGAACTAATTGGGTTAGAGCCACGGACGCTCCTAAATACCATTTTTTAAATGATAAGGTGGGACGTGTTACATATCATTTGAAAGGTGTCTCAATTCTGTGCATATTAGTCTTCGAAAAATTGAAATCGGTCCCTCCGTTCTCAAGTTACAAAAGTTTCTGTAAGTGTTAAGTACTCCTTAAGCCTTTATGAAATATGTCCTTTTTATTTAGATAAATTGTCCATTCTGAAATGCAAATCTCTGATTTCCTAAAATTATTGACCTATTTGGGAATTTCGAGATGGTTTATGACGGTTTCAATTTGTTTCTGTCCATACCTACCAATTTAATCTCGAATACCTTTAATTTTCATAATGTAGTAAAATTTGTAAAATAAGTAGGATCGAGATTAAAGTGAGGTTTTAAATATAGTGAGGTTTTAATACCTTGGACCTCCTAGCAGTAGAACAACCTATTCGCCTTAGATTTAATGTATTTCCATAGAAAAAATCCAATGAACTCAAATCCGATTAATGAACAGGCAACTCAAGAGGTCCTCGACCTGTTAGGATAAATGTTATTAAGAAAATTTATGACATCCTTTAAATAATGTGGTGGTGCACCATCCTGTTAATACGTTATGTTAAGCCCTTGAAACTCATGGACATTATTCTAAGATATCACATCATAGGATTATGTTTCATTGAAGAATATTTTACAGGACATGTATACCTTAACTTTTAGAAAATAATATTCAACCTGCGATAGTCGAAATAGTCCAGAAGAATGTCCACGAGTTTCAAGGGCTTAACATAACGTTTTAACAGGACGGTGCAACACCACATTAATTTAGACAACTCAGGAATTTCCTTGATAACTTTTATCCTAACAGGCGGATTGGACGTCGACGACCTTTTGAGTGGCCTGCTCGTTCACCGGATTTGAGTCCATTGAATTTTTTCTACGGGGTTACCTTAAATCTAATGTGCTCATTACCCAATGATCAGATAATCTTTCGGATATGCGGTAGAGAATCATCAACGAGTGTGCATCTATCCCCGCAGGCAAACATTTTACAGGGTGCGCGAGGAAATGTCTGATGGGTTCTTCTAGCGTCAAGAAGCCCAAGGTGCTCATTTTGAATAAAATCTTTAGTTATTTCTATTAAAATATCGTTTTCTTTATTAAACTATTGAATTTTACTGCTTTTATTCATTCATATCCTTACTCACAGAAACGCTTATAACTTGAGAACGGATGGACCGATTTCCATGTTTCGAAGACTATTGTGTAGAGAATTAAGAGACTTTTTAAATGATAAGCAACATGTCGCACCTTATTATTTGAAAAATATTATTTGACAGGGCCTGTGGCTGCATCTTTCATTTTAGGAAAATGAATTTATCGTCAAAAAATAATACGTTCTACATGATTCACATAATATTTTGTCCGGAGGCCCTAACTCAATAAATTCAAAAGTAAGCAGGAGGGGGGGGGGGACTTTAGACGCGTACGGACTGTATAACAAGGAATTTAAAAAATAAATAAAAAATAAAGTAATTAGAAAATAAAGTTAAATGAGTCGGCTATAAGTTTATGAAATGGAGATAAATATGTTTTGATCATTGAAATAAAGACATTCTCAAAGCATAACAAATTAATGCTGTATATTGTGTTTAATAGCAGTTATCTGCTTTTTGTGATTTCTATTGTTTCAGAAATAAGCTAAATACCCAATTATAAGAATAAGGTCTTGTTGGTATTTCAAAATTGTATTAATAGACAATAATTGCTCAACTAAATCTGCCTTTGCGAGGTTGTTGCAGAATACTGTTTTTACAAAAACCTCGAATGCGATAATTTAATTAGTAACCAGCCAACTAGTAGATCGATTGATAAAAACCAGCTGCATTTATTATGAAATGAAATTTATAGCATTAACCTAGTTCGTATCAATAATCTAATCTATCCAGGACAGCATATCAGCTGTGATTGCCAAATACTCCAGCAACGGCTACATGGATATCCTCCAAGAAAAGTGGTACGGCGGCCTACCGTGCTTCAAGCTAGCTACGGAGATCGCCCAGCCACGGCCTCTGGGTGTCGCGGCCGTTACCGGTGTCTTCATTCTATTGGGGGTCGGCATCGCGCTTGGGTTAATCATTCTGCTGGTGGAGCACCTGTTCTTCAGGTACACGCTGCCTATTCTCAGAGATAAACCCAAGGGAAGCATCTGGAGGAGTAGGAATATCATGTTCTTCAGTCAGGTCGGTAGCATATTATATCAATTTACAATGAAAGGAACAAGGTTGATATAATTTTACCAATTGGTTTTAGACCAGGCAAATTTTAAAGAAATATACGTTAAGTGTGAAGTTTTTGCGGACATTATTTTATTTGTTGAAAACGATAGTTCTCTTATCATAGAATGCAAATCAAAAAATCCCAAAAAATTGGAAGTGAGCTAAAGTCAGCATTAAAAAAAAGACAAACAATGATCCAATTCCAGTCCTTTAAACTTAAGGTTTTGGTTAGATAATGATACTTTTTACTTGGAGATTGTTTGATTTTATGCCAGCATTAGGTATTGATATATAAAAGGTAAATAAATTAAACTGGTTTAAGAAAAAAAAAAAAAGAATAAAATTTTCACTGTATTAATAAAACCCCACATTTTTAAAACTTGTGTTGTGTTTATATTTGTGCATATAATACCCTCCCATACTCTTTCTTGTAGTATATTTTGTGCTCTACAAAATAGTGTATGTACAATTTTACTCTATATTGTACAGTTATCCCGAAATTCGTAGAGAAAACCTTAGAAGAACAAATTTCACAGTGTTTAACAGCTCAGCTTCACGAAATTGAGACATTTAATTAACAAACATCTTTTGTTTGGCATTTTTTTTAACTGTAAAAATAATCACATTACAGACGAAAAAAACGCACAAAATGCGTATCCCTGTCCCGAAAGCCCTCTGAGTGACGTAACGCGTCATGTTAAGGATCGCCCACTTCGCACAACATTCTATGTTCTGTCTGTATATCGTGACTGTAAAGGTAGAAGTGGCTGCCAAAAAAGTGTATATGTACGAGGATCCTTTAAATGACTATGAGTTTTTAACTCATATGAAATGAGTTTTTATAGTTAACTAGAATGTAAAGTTAGTTAGTGATATTAAAAAGTTAAATGTAGGAAGTCAAAAAAAATTTTAAAAAATCGTTCCCTTTTACGTTTTTTTTGTTAGGAAATTTATATTCTTGGTTATATCTAAATTAAAATATAATTTTTTTCTAATGTTTTAAGCTTAAAATCCTGTAACAATAAAAAAAAAGTTAAAATTGCTCCTCCAAGGGATAAGAAGATATTTCATTTTCAAAAATTTGAAGGGGCGGCCATGTTTTTTCAAGATGACATTTTTAGCTCACATCGGATTTTTTGGGATTTTTATATATTTGTTCCTGAACATAAAACCTATCGATTCCCATTGGAAAATAAATGTCCCCTTAAACTTCATTAAAAAAATAAGATTTGCCTGGTCTATTTATGCTGAGAACGCTCATGGAGGTAGATTGGCAAGTTTAAATTGGCGAATTTTCAGTTATACTTTAAGGCAATGCCACTTCCGGTTTTCCGGAGGTGACACCAACTTTGTTATTTTAAACGTCCTGTATTTTGTAAAGAATTTGGATTCATGATAGAAAGAAGCATCCAGTAGACCCTTTAAAAACATTTTTATTATGAAAAGATTTTGTAATATTGACAAGAATTCAGATACCTACTAATAACTTGCTGCTCTTATTTACAAAAAAATGTCTAATGAATTATATTTCATGATGTATTTGGCGCCCGTTTCCTTCAATGCATCTTTGAGTTTCGTTCCGTTAAAAACTACATTCTGTTACGTTGAAAATAATAAAGTTAGCCTGAGACTAACATTGACTTGCCGTATGACGCAAAATGTACAGTGTGATTCACTTTCGAGTGTGTAACATGGGTATCTCGCTTATTATAAAAGATAGACTGTAGGTTTAAATTCGGCAAAGTTGCAGAATTTTGTGTTCATTAATTTGGCGCAAACAAAACTCCCATATCTGCTTTTGTTTTTGAGTAAGAGGCAAAATTTTTTTTTTCCGGTTTTCGTTTTCTGGCCATAACTTCTATATTTTTGAAAATATTGGCTTATCGTTTTCACATTATTAGGACACTTTCTCGAGACAAATACGATGCCGTACACCGTTTTTTTAAAAAATGTCACTTCTATTGTAAATCATCGTCAACTTTATTTTTTCTTATGGGCGCCATATTAATTTTTCTCATATTTGAATAAACCGATTTTTTCTGAATACAACAATATAATATATATTAATATTTGCCTAAAAAAATAAGGGCATTATGAAGGAAAATAGGTATTTTTTGAAAATGTCTAGTTAGCCATGGCCGTGACAGTCAGTTCTTGACAAACCACAAATGTCAATTATAATTTTTATAAACTGCAGCTGTGGAGTACTTTTTACATTGACTAACGATGTATTCAACTGAAGAGAAACAAGATATTATAGATATTTATTACAGATGTAACAAAAATTTTAACAGAACAATTGAAGAATATTTAAACACATATTCTGAAAGACGACAACCATGCAAGACATATGTTACTAAACTGCACTGTAATTTAAGAAATTATGGCAGATCCATACATATTTCTTGGTTTAGAAAAACTGCCATAATTTCTTAAATTACAGTGCAGTTTAGTAATATATGCCTTGCATGGTTGTCGTCTTTCAGGATATGTGTTTAAATATTCTTCAATTGTTCTGTTAAAATTTTTGTTACATCTGTAATAAATATCTATAATATCTTGTTTCTCTTCGGTGGAATAGATCGTTAGTCAATGTAAAAAGTACTCCACAGATGCAGTTTATAAAAATTATAAGTGACATTTTGTGGTTTGTCAAGAACTGACTATCATGGCCATGGCTAACTAGACATTTTTAAAAAAAATACCTATTTTCCTTCGTAATGCCCTTATTTTTTAGGCAAATATTAACATATATTATATTGTATTAAAAAAAAATCGGTTTATTCAAATATGAGAAAAATTAATATGGAGCCCATAAGAAAAAATAAAGTTGACGATGATTTACAATAGAAGTGACACTTTTTTAAAAAACGGTTTACGGCATCGTATTTGTCTCAAGAAAGTGTCCTAATAATATGAAAACGATAAGCCAATATTTTTAAAAATATTGAAGTTATGGCGAGAAAACGAAAACCGGAAAAAATTTTTTTTTGCGTCTTACTCAAAAACGAAAGCAGATATGGGGGTTTTGTTTGCGCCAACTTATTGAGCATAAAATTCCGCAACTTTGCCGAATTTAAACCTACAGTCTATCTTTTATAATAAGCGAGATACCCATGTCACACACTCGAAAGTGAATCACACTGTACTAATTAGAATATGCAAATCAACCTGCTCGATCGTTTTTGGCATAAACAAGTTGCTAAGATTATATCATTATATTGTATTTATTCTTTTCATGTGAAAGCATTGAATATATTTATTTGCACTGAAAATAATAAGAAGTGTTAATTTAGTTTATTGGATGGGATACTTTTAAAATTTTTGTTACAAAAGTATATCATATTCTTCATTTCCGATTTTAAAAATGCTCTATATTGAGTAGCTTATTAGTAGTTCCTAAGGAACTATGAATAAAGTGAGGCTGAAAATATAAACAGTAAATGGAACATTTTACAGTAAATAACCGGTTAAATAGAACTGTTCATAACATTTTTCCTTAAATGAAATTTTTTGTACATTTTGCTAGACTTCTGCTAGTTTATACTGTTTTTAAATATAGTTTTGAGTGTCATAAACTAAAGTATTATCAATATTTCTGGATAAAACCTTCCTGTTCCATGTAGTATATAGGTATTTTAATAGAGTCTAGACGATGGTTAAACATAAAATCTTAAGAGTATCCATCGATTGATGTAATACGATACAATAATGCCTTTCGTGTTTTGTTTGCAGAAGCTATATCGGTTCATCAATTGTGTGGAGTTGGTTTCACCGCATCATGCCGCCAGAGAACTAGTCCACACCATCAGACAGGGACAAATCACCAGCCTCTTCCAGAAAAGCATCAAAAGGGTTCGTATGGTCTAATTTATTTCCTTACTCACAAAAACACTTTTCTGCTTCCGGTCGAGTTGGCGGAATAATTTCAAGCAATTTCTTTTTAATGCATTATGCATGTTCTATGTTTGTATAAGGTAACAATAAATTCTAACATATTTACCGTTCAGATATATCTTTAAGTATGAATTTGAAGTAGAAAAATTATTTCTTGAAAATTTCTTTGCTTTTTCCTACACACTTATTATTTATAAGCCTTATATATATATATATATATATATATATATATATATATATATATATATATATATATATATACAGGGTCCTGCACCACAGCTCCCTTCTTTTGTAGCTCATGAACCGGTGCCTTTATAAATTTCGTTCAAATTTGACTGCAAACTATTCGTAGAGAGGCACATTTTGAAAATATTTTCAAATATACAGGGTGCTCTAAAAACATGTACCATACTAAAGTTATGTTTTTTTAAATGGAACACACTATATATTTTTGCATTTTTGGATTCTACCTGAAATTCTAAACACATTTCATTTAGGATGTCCTATACCTATCTTCAACTGTTTTTTGAAATATTGACAGGTGAATATTGACATTTTTGCAACTTTGACATCCTGTAAAATCTAAGCGGTTTGAGATCAAGCAAAACGGTTTGCACATTCCTATCTTAACTTTTCATAAGCTATCGTTTGGTACTAATTTCAGAATTATCCAAAAATTTAAAATTTTCTGAAAATTTTTAAAATTTTTTATTCCTGTATAAATTTGAAATTAGTACCAAACGATAGCTTATGAAAAGTTAAGATAGGAATGTGGAAACCGTTTTGCTTGATCTCAAACCGCTTAGATTTTACAGGGTGTCAAAGTTGCAAAAATGTCAATATTCACCTGTCAATATTTCAAAAAAATGTTGAAGATAGGTATAGGACATCCTACATGAAATGTGTTTAGAATTTTCTGTAGAATCCAAAAATGAAAAAATATACAGGGTGTTCCATTAAAAAAAACATAACTTTAGTATGGTACATGTTTTTAGAGCACCCTGTATATTTGAAAATATTTTCAAAATGTGCCTCTCTACGAATAGTTTGCAGTCAAATTTGAACGAAATTTATAAAGGCACCGGTTCATGAGCTACAAAAGAAGGGAGCTGTGGTGCAGGACCCTGTATATATATATATATATATATATATATTTACATTTATACTAGCGTATTAAAGTTCAGAATTTAATTCAGCTTTTCCGTACTTACGTAATTTCAGCTACCCGTTTATTAATTACTATTGAACAACAACTTTAATTCATGGCCGCATATAACTTATTTTTTTTTTCCGATTATTTAACGTCGGCCTATTTCCGCGACTAAGGCCAATCACCGACGCCAGGAGACGAGCAACCCCCAACCTGGAAATTTTGCCGAACCCCTACTTTCTAGCAGGGTAGGGATCTTTTACTTGCCTATCATTTCATAGACAAGGGATCTCCGGCTTTACATCCTATCCAAGGGATGGTACGTCTTCTATGCAAATCTCGCCTAAATTTGCATAGCTTCTGTGAATTCACCGACGTACAGGCCACTAGAAGATGCGGGCAAGCGCCGACGGTCTTCCCTGCATGGTCACCCATCCAAGTACTAACCGCGGCCTACCTTGCTTGGCGCTCATATCGATAATATGAACGCCAAGTTGCTACGACGGCTTGCCCCCTGCATATAACTTATAATGAATATTATATTTGAATTTTTTGTTTTCACTTTTTTCGCAATTTTTATTTAAAATCAAATATACGAAACCAAAAACAAATTAATGACAACAAAAAAAAAGTAGTTTTTAGACTATAAACACATTCTTAAACACAGGCTAACGGTTATATCGGTTAGGTTGTCACATATAATAGTTTTTTTAAAGAGTTATGTCGATAAAATATGTTTTTTTCTTATAAATTTAAACTGTTCTACGTTCTTACTTTCGTGATTGTATATTTTTGTACTTGAAACATTTTAGTAAGTTGATGAAACCTCATCTGTATCGGTTAATTGAGGCTTACTCACATTATAGCTGTGAATTACACAAAAAACTCAGAAGTTTACGAAAAACATACGAAAAAATAAGTAATCACGGTATACTCAACAGGTATAAATCTCAAAA
Organism: Pogonocherus hispidulus; assembly: GCA_963924545.1. NCBI lineage: Eukaryota > Metazoa > Arthropoda > Insecta > Coleoptera > Cerambycidae > Pogonocherus > Pogonocherus hispidulus. Next base: position 22,548,262 of record OZ004696.1, read on the forward strand.
TCCAATGATAATGTAATTGTAAGTATTGTGAAATAAAAAAAAATATTCAAAGAACATAACTTTATAACATTGCATAAATTTATGCAACGCATCTACATTAGCATTACTCCAAAGGAGCAAGGACTATTATTATACTAAACAAATAAACGAATGACAGAATGAAAGATGGTGTAAAATCATTAATCAAACCACATCAGTACAAGTAGTTTGATAAACTAAAGTTAGTATTTCAAGTTGACACACATAATATCTAAGTCATACCTAGAACGATAGAAACACTTAAACACAATTTAATATAAGATAGATATAAAGTATTTTTGGAATTTTCCTCGGTATTCCCCTTGATGATTATTGTTTCAGAAGGAACACGAGCAGCGTAGACGAAGAAAGAGCAAAGCACAATTTTTCGAGATGATCCAGGAAATCAGAAGGTGAGTGTTTATACTAAGCATTGTTAAGTGATTACTATTAAATATAAAGCACTATTCGCAGGCAACAACAAGAAGAACGGGAGCCACCATTAGAATCAGTTACAGAAGTCGACTCCGAATATCAACTGTCCCCCGACGAGAAAAAGTCAAAGTTAAGTCCCAGCATTATTCGTAGAACTTTCTTAAGATCAAGTCCGAAAGCGGATAACAGCGGAAAAATTAAATCCCCAACAGCATACTTTAATAAGCAACTGTTTAGCCCTCGCTCGAAAAATAAAACTAAGAGCTCAACGACTCTAAATGTGCGACGTTTCAGCACCGACAGCGTTTTTAATTCGCAAACTTTGAAATTAGATCATAGCAGTGTAGTAGGTAGAAGGTTAAGTAAGGACGCTTCTGCATTTTTGACCAGTTCACCGCCTGATGTAAACAGCAGGCGATCGAGCTACTTAGACATTATTAGTTCGGGAAATAAGCTAGCCGGTAAAAGTCCAATCCTCTCCATAGAAAACTTATCGGATTGCAGTTCAGCGAAATATTCCGAGCCGCTAAGGAAACTTTCAGACTCTGAGAGCATAGGTAGAAAGTTAGCTACTTTACCCAAGTATCGCGAACCAATTGACAAGCATCGCTTACAGCCGCAGTATAGTTTGACTTTGGGCAAGAGCGATGAAACTTTAAGTAAATCCGAAAAACCGGAGCAGGTAGTGGCTGCTAGAAGTTTCAACAACATTTCAGAAACTAATCCAAACTATAATAATGAACGCAAGAGTAATCTATCAGACGATGAGATAGCTAAGAGGAACAGGCAGACTATTGACCAACTTCAAGGAGTCATAAATAAAAACGTGGCAAAGCCTAGTAAAAGAGTAAATGACAATAATTCAAAACAGAACACCAATCCACAAATTAGAATACAAATTGAAGACACAACCAAGGTAGAAACTCGAAATCCCCCTTTATCGAGGAGGAACAAAACTCGACATCAAAGTCTAGGTGATGCGACTGCAACTGTTCAACCTAACGCTCCAGAAGTTACAAAAATAAATAAACTAATAGAACCGAGCAAATCTTTAGATAGTAGTAACCCTACATCGACAAAAGAGAAAACCCGATCTAGGTCTCGTTTGAGGGAAGATGACCTTCCTCCAGCTCCCCCTCCACCTAACTGCTCCCCAAGAAATTCAAATGGACGATCACCCCTTGAAAGGTTATCAAAGGACGAACTTGTCTTACTTTGGAGAAGTTCGGAGTCAGAACTGCGAAGTCATTTACTTAAAGCGATAAGGGATAAGGAGGAGCCATCTGACCCTCCTTGAGGAAAGTAGAAACCTACAATTTTGATTTAAATTGAAGCCTCGATTTGGCAATTGGGATCTTTGTTTCGCGCTCATAGACCATCCTCATCAATTCAATTTTAAACGAATCATTACATTACTTAGACTACTAGGAGTCGTTGATTCAAAATTGGGCACGATTGAACAAAAAAATTAAGAAAATGTGGTGCCTATCAAGTGAATAAACGGCCTTAGAACTGTAGAGTGATAAAAACGACCACTAAGTGTTATTAGAAGCCTTTATCTTTAGAGGTGAAAACCTCAACGCCTTTTTAACTAGGACTGGTTCTACTAGAGTACTCTTATTTTGTTTTCTCATTTTGTCATTTTCTATAAAATCAAATTGGGTTATATAAATTAAATAATAATATACTGCCAATTATATTTAGAATTTTTTAAGTAGATTGGTGATATTAAAGTCTTATGCAACAGGTTTAAGAGAGTTTTAACGGGCCTATAAAGGCATAGTTTAGCAAAAATTTAGTAGGTAATTGTTGTTACTTAGGCGACAGTATTACATTAAACCAATATCTGGTGCAACAATTTTTAAGAGAAAATACCAAATGAGAGGCATTTCCTGAGGTGATTAATTTTAGGAAACAGTGCTGCATTAGACGTACGATGTTCAAACTATTCATCTATGAACTATTTAGGTATAGCTATATATTTTCTAAAATATTCTGTAACTGATAAGGTGTGCCACGATATCGAAAATTTGTTATTATTTTATATTTGATATTAGAAATAGTACCATTACCAGGCAAGCGTGATGCACTAGTTTCTTTCTTCTTTTTGGTTTTTGAGTAAATTTCAGAAATGAAAACATATTATAAATAAATAAATAAAAATATATATAATAATCAATATAAATACCTATATCTAATAATAAAATAATTAAAAAATAAATATAGGTAATAAATAAACTAAATAAAATTTTGTTTCTAAAAATTACAGTGAACTACATTTTGGTAAGTTCGATTTTCAATTCCTACTCCCTAATATTAAACAAACACATTTTCTTTAATACCCTGACAATGTTCCTGACCCTGTGGGTTCGAAGATGATTTCATATATTTTGAATGTATTTTTAACGGTAAAATTCTGAGATTTTTATTATTGGTTTCATATTTATCCTAAATGTTTTTTTAAATGTGTACTTTCTCTGTAAAGTAACCCACTCTTTTATAACTACCTGACAAATTAAATTTCGATTTGAATTTGGACCAAATTCAGAGTAAATTCTGTAGAATTAATAATTTGCTGAGGATTAGTTTATATGTTCAACACCAAAATGGCACCATGGGGCGTTGTCAACTCAATATCTTTTAGTAGTTTGGGGTGTCAAGCAGCATATCATTTGAATATAATTTAAATTAATAGTGATTCATCTATTCTCTGATCTGAGTGCAAGCGTTTATCGCAAACTCGCAAATAAGTAAAGTACGGTCAGTTTGAGTATCTTAATATAATAACAACATTTAATAATTACTACGATGATGTTAAAAGACCAACCAAAAGATTTTTTTTTCTAATATCACATTACCCTTTTTTACCACTATCAGACTTTTTGAACTTTTATTTATTTTATAAAATTTATAACTATTAAAATTGTTTCATATCGACACACCAATCGTATAAAAGCTTATGGTATATACGTACGCAAGGACGTACCCAATACTCCATTTGAAGGTTTATATTATATTACCATCAACCAGTTTCTCCTAGTATGTATACTCTATTTTACTCTGGTATTACTATCATGTTGTATTCAGAAGCCACAATTACGAACGTCCGTGCCACGCAATTTTTTGAATCCGTAATTGTGATAATGATATCATTATTTTCTTTGACGTGTAATCAAGTCATGTAATTTTATTTCGTGCAGTTCAATAGAACGGCATGCCCTGCAATCCCCATCATTATCACTTCATTAGTGAGTACCTAAGTATCTGTATCTAGATTATTTTAGTTGAAACCCATCATTCAACCCTTTCAAAAAACAAGAAGTTTCGGAAACATATATCTATTTTCCCCTAAATAAAAATTGGTGATTTCAACAAGTGAATATTCACACCACTGGATTGACGAACACTTCAATATAGTTTTTTAACTAAAGCATTTTCAATTTTTAAGATATGACTATTCATAACTTTACAACAGTCCCTGAAGTATTTATACGTTAATTGGTACTGTTTCTTTGATATTTCCAGTAGGAACGATGAACATGCAATATTTGCTGCCTCTTTGATATCCGGAACACACATTATAACAATAAAATAAAACTTTCACAAGTTTTCACCCATATCTGGTTGTATAATTTAACTATTTGGACATAGGTACCTATTTAAAACATTTTGTCATTTATATTTTACTCAAAACTAATATGTTGACCTGTCTTAACCTTGTCCATACCTTAACCAAATACATGTCAACTTTATTATACAACGATACACACTTTTTTATATATATAGAAAATACCCCTTGAAGGATATTTGCTATTATTACAATCTGAGCAAAGGGACATTAATGAGTAATTAGGTTCTATCCTAATTTAACTAAAGTTGAAAATCTTAGAGCTAAGGTCTTACTCAATAGTGTACCTTAGAGTCAGGTAACTTAATTACTCTAAAACTAACGTGTAACACTAACCGCACAATACCCTGCTTTTATACTGATACCTATAATCAATTCACTAACTCAAAGGGCTTAACGCTCTTGACCCTTTTTACTATGTTAGTGTTGTCGGGGAGCTGGATGGCCTCGATGTTCACATGTTGATGGAGTTGTTGTTCGTGAGTCCTTGCAAATTTGGTAATTATCTGCTCTACAGTGTCCATCTGAAGATCTCGATGAAGGTCGCTGTTTCTGATGTACCAAAGCGCTTTGAGTATGTTCCTCAGTACTTTGTCCTGAAATCTTAGAATTATTAATATATTACTCTTACTGGCACAGCCCCAGAACTATATTCCATAGGTCCATACTGGTTTAAGGGTTTGTTTATACAACAGTATTTTGTTGTAAGTTGATAAGCAGGAGTGTCTACCAAGTAGCCAGTACATTTTCTTATATCTGATGTCTTGCTCTTCTTTTTTCTTTTTAACATGGACTTTCCAGCGAAGTCTTGCGTCTAATGTGATGCCTAGATATTTTGCTGAGTTTGCATATGGAATCTGGGCATTGTTCATGTTAATAGATATTTGTTGTTCTCTTTTCTTTGTGAAATTAATCTGCACTGATTTGGTTTCATTCAGCTTGATACGCTATCTTCTGGTCCAGTTATTGATTTGGTTAACTGATGTTTGCAGTTTATTTGCAGCTGCTTCATAGCCCTTGACTGTCGCAAGAATGGCAGTATCATCTGCAAACGATACACATATTTGTATAAAATTAAAAAAAAAGTTTCAGCCGTCCACCCACCACCCACTAGAGATAACATTTATCTCTTAGACGGAATACTCTGTGTATTTTTATAGATTTGGGAAATACTTTCATTTCTTTTTGAGTAACAGATGTATATTGGTTTGACTGATGGATATGTCACCAAAAGGGTCTATCACTAAGCAATTACCTACGTTTTAGAAATTTTGCTAGCTTGTTACAGTTAATAAAGTCTTTGTCTGAAATGTGCTCTTACGTACTACATTATTTTGACTATATCTCCTACTGTTAGGGGTAGATCCACTAGCTGCTAAATTCAATGCATGGAAATATACAGAGCAGTCTGTGTCTGTTTAAGACATCCTCTATTCGAGTATGTGAATTTTATTTTATTGCTTTACATCATATTGGTAAAAAAAATTTATCAAACTTGTTTTTATATAGTCGGTATGTATATACAGCATTTGAGCTATCTAAAAGATTGACTATTTTCTATTAACACTAGTCTTGGGGTAAAAGCTCTGGCGCTGAACTTAGTAGATTTGCAATGTCAGAAGTATTTCCTGCTCAAAAGTTTTTGCACCGTACAGTATTCTCTATAAACAAATAGCTTTAATAAAATTATAGGTACGTTTAGTGTAACACTGTCGGAGTTTTAAGTCAATTTAAAAGAGTTCTCTCCGTCTATTTATTAGAGATATAAGTACTTCTCTATCCTATTGTTGATATTTTAAAGTTTATTGGAATTGAATGATAATTTTAAAATAGATAAATATATAATATATTACTTGGAAGAAAAACATATGACATGTGATGTTTAATAGGAATAAAGGTTGTTTAAAATATTTTCTTGTCCCATTTAAACAATACCTTTTAATACAATCTATAACAAAATATATCTGCTCAGTACAACATAAGATTAATGCAAATTTTAAATCGAAAAATGAATGGATAAATCTTAATACTGGTGCGAAAATATTTTAAGCAAAGAATTGTTGTAAATATTGTATATAGATTTAGGGTAACTACACAAATTTGTAAATTATAGCAAATTTAAAAACACTTTATTGTTGAAATATATGATCTTAGAATATATCTGACATTTCTTTATTTCTTTTTCTTACTACTTATCACCCTAATCAACTATTATTAATAATTTTCTATATTTAAGCCGCTTATATGTAAAGATAAGCAAGTGAATTTTCAGAAAAGATGAGTTTGCATAATGAAATTACATACATAGTACAGGGTGTTTCATGGTCGCAACCCATTAGAATATGTTAGAAATTACCTACTTAGATTTATAGAGTGAAAATTTGGACACTTGGGTTTTTGAGTACGTCCTTCTCAAATAAAATAATGGCATCCTCGTGACACTTCCGGTTATACTGGAAGTTGCCTTTAACTTTTTTAATTTAAATGGAACACCCCGTATAATATTACATTTTTTCATTCTACCCGTTATTTTAGGGGGACTTTCATAAAAGTTCCCTACACGAATTCTCAGCTATTTTTGGAAAATATTTGTAAAATTTCCTATTTAACTTAAAATTAAATATTTCTCTATAAAAATTATATTTAACAAAGATATAAGTTGTTGTCCTGTAGCTGGATCCTGTCACATGTTGTAATGTCAGTGTCAAATTAAAATCACGTAGATGTAATGAAACTAGTATTATTTATTTTAACAATAATTTTTCTTTCTGTAAGTATAAAAATGGATAAAAGCAATGAGGCAGATGAGGATAGCGCAGGTAAGTTTCTGAACGGAATAGTTACGGAATACGTTGACACTAAAATTATTTTATTTGAAGATTCATTTAGTAAGTGTTACGAAGAATTGGGATGTATAGAAACCAATTCAAGGTGGTACGATAAAAAGTTGCGTCCTGTGAATTTTCCTCCAGTTGACAGACATATAATAAAAACAGATTTTTTATTAATTAAAATTAATAAATCGGTAAGTCATATCTTTACAATATCTAATGATTTCAGATCACAAAAAATCAATTACATAGAATGAATAGATGTACCTATTCATTTTGGATACAAGTGAACTATTTCTAAATTATTCCAGGAATACGGCATATGTAAAATAATAAAATACAGGAAAGCAGAAGTAACTATTCGAAATAAAGATTGCTAGTATATTATTAAGGCAAGTTTTTCAATTTTGCACAAAAATATCACTGGACAGAATATATGGAAATATAATATGATTGGGGCTATATAATTGCTATTTATTTCAATAAAATACATGAAATATCTAATATGTGAAAATGTTAATAATCTATATAGAGGGTTTAAATTCTACATCCATATTGGTAGGCTTATTGGTATAAATTGGTAGGCTTTGTAGATTCTATTCCTGGCATCAAACTACTGATGTAATAAATTCAACGAGTGGATCAGGACAGGTCATAAATAAAAACTAATTCGAACTAAATTAAAACTAAATCGTAATTCAAAAACTACAAACTCCACATAATCAAAGGCCATTAATTAATTCTAGGACCCCTAATCTACTAAATATATCCAATTTAAAATCCGTTATTTAGTATCGAACACATATACTAAACATACAGCGTTGTACGGGACCATGTCCGATTTGTCACGTCCTTAATAATCGATCGGTGGATCTATATATTATCCTTAAGATAAATTAAGTGCATAGAGTTCTTTTCAATCATGACATTTGACGTAAAGTCCACGGATAGGCTCGGAGATATATTTAAAAATCAGTTGTACTACTAAAACAACTAGCTCTAACATTAACAGATGAAAATCAGATCAGTCAGATACATTTTACGATGCCGATCTCATTAAAAAGATAAATATTTTAATAATATAAGTATATTAAAAAATATCATTAAAGGAACACTTTTAGCAAATTAGAAATGTTATAGTCTGAAAAAAAGACAATTGTAAGAAGGATAATGTAACAGTCAAGTCTTAAAATAATAGTCAGTCATTAAAATTTTCATTAATTCTTAACATTCTGGGTTAAAGAACCCACACCCTATGTTAGATCTTATCTAAGATCGGCTCATCTACCCTAGAGATTGTGTCAACATAATCTGTATAATTAAGTGAATTTTTTCATAGGGAAATGTATTATTGTTAGTAGTGGTGAGGAACACACCGTAGTGCCCTCTTTGGGTCTTTGCTACTATCTGTCTGACAATTATTGTCAAATTGGCAGACAGATAACGATCTCCTGATACCTCACCACTACTAACATTCACGTTGCAACATCGTTTATCGAGTCCACTATATGGCACTCTGATGATTGCAAAGTAAACGTGATACCGGTCAGTGTCTGGTAGTTTGTCTCGATGAACGATGTAGCGACTTCTATGGAGATGCCGATGTAATGCAATGCCAGTCAGGGCACATTGAACTTGGAGTCGTTGTTTTTGGCATTTCCTTCAAGAAATTTATTATTATTTACTTATTTTACGGCTACCTGAGTAGCTTTCTTAGATACAATTACAGCAGTACGAAATTGTTTCTAAACTAATTCCACATTTTTATTCACATAAAATTTTTAAATATTTTTTTAAACAGTACGTAAACGACTTTTTCAATTTATTTACCATTCAATTGAATCATGTTACCACAACTGTTACCGTACATAGAGCAATTGTTTTTGAAAGATAGGTGTTCCAAAATGATTCGAAGCAAATTGGCACATAAAGATACTACTACCCACTTAGAAGACTTATTTAGATGCTTGATACGAACTGACAAGAATTAACTGACTTACATAGATCCTCGTTCCATTTAGAGGATAATAATGTAATGAGAAAGGAATGTTTTGCCTGATGTTGATGCAATTACTAACAACCTCCAATTTCCTATAAATTAATATGGAAAATATGAGTATTAACTCTATTCCTACGCGTATTCAGACCGAATGGAACCAAAAATAGAATTCTAAATTGAAATAAAATTGCCACATTGAAAAAACATTCTCCAGTTGAAATTATCAAAACACTCCAAAGCTTGTTAATATTTATCAAATAGCAGTATATGTTTTAGAAATGTTAGAAATAAATAATTACGTTCTTTATTTCCTTTACCTTTGCTGAGTCCAACAATAATTGGGTACAATATTTTATAAACTTGATATCAACTACAACATTGGTATATTTTTAAAACTACTATTTGGCTTTGTGTGTTAGTGTATTAAATTTTCAATTATTGTTGACAGGATTCAGAAATTTTACTTTACAATAATATGATGGCAAAGTACAATTCTATTCTTTCTGCTGGATTCACCAATCAGTCTGATATTATAATTTTAATTCACGATTTCACCGCTAATGGCTATACGGGATGGATTAAGGTAAGTACTTTAAAATTAATTCAGTAAATATTTAGATTCGACGCTCTAGACATTTTTGGCCATAATAACTAGTGGTAGGCCGATAAACCTCACAACAATGTATTTGTTTCAATGTTCTACCCAAATATGTAAAAATATTTAGTGTTAAATATATGTGTGGGTTTTAAAGGGTTTATCTTATATATAATGAGAAAAAAGATACGAGATAAGTTCCTGAGTACATCGCTCATATATTTATTACATATATAGACATAAATTTGATCACCCCTAACACCAAGCGATACGGACAGCTGTTTTAAATTATCAGGTCTCTGCAGTGCCATACAGATCTCAGAATGAACTGATGAATTCGTGATGGAATAGGTACACAGCAATTTTGCACTATTATAGATTTGCGTAGTAACGTCACCTAGCGTGAAGAAGAGCAGTAAATAACAAGACAGAAAGGCTCAAAACAGTGTAATATGGGCAATATAAGGGCATATGTCACATGACTTTCTTACTTAACCATCAAACGGAAATTGCTCACTTACAGCCCACCCTTTTGGGCATATATCCTATTAGATTTAATGTTTATATGATATGAATGTACCTTTTATATTACAGTGATTTTCCAAATGTTTAAATATTTGTTTAGGTATTTGCGAAAACTGTTATCTAGGAAATAATAATACTATTTAAATATTACTATCTAATAGTTTCTAATTGTTATCCTTATCATTAGAAGCTATAATATACAAAAATGAATTAACTTCATAGGTAATGTTTGTAACTTTTTTGTGGCAGTTGTATAATTATTCATATTCATCATAAAATCTTTTGGGATTACACCACATGTACGATGGTGTAAAGAAACAAGAAACCAGAAATATTCAAAGTGTAGATTCAGAATGCACTACCAAGGCAAGCTTGCCCCAGACACTACTGGGATTGTCAATACGTAACATTAGGTACCAATACGTAATAATAATAACAAATAAGATATAATTTTGTTACTGACACTGATAATGGGGTGTTTTCCTATTTTTTTTTACATCGGCAATGGAAAGTAGTTGGAAAAAGAAGAGATACGTATTTCTGGAATTTTAATATTGGGTTAATTTAAGTCCATAAATAATTTTTTTATTGTGTGCGATATCTATGTGACGTCACTAAGCGAAAATTCAAAATTTGCGCCATTTTGTAGTGTTTTCTAGGATATTGTCATTTGTGTGGTTGGTGTCACTGCGTGACAACTTTACTTATGTTTATGTTTGAATTGTTTAGTTAGGGTAAACATGGTAAACATGAGACATTTTTTTAGTTTATATTTTTACCTGTGAATTGTTGTCTCTATCTGTGACTGATTACAAGTATATTTATTAGTAATAGAAAAACATCGTAATTTGTAAAGGTAATTTTTGAATATATTTAATCGACTTTGCAGTAATACTGTTAAGTTAAATACTAACCTTACATTTTCCATCCCTTTTACTTCTGAAAGGATCTATAGGATCTTTATCATAAAAGGATCTATAACCGGTAAATTGTCGGATTTGGCCTCTACAAAACCTTGCTCCATGTTTAATAAATGTTTACTTCACAAGAAAACAACAATACAACACGTCAATATAGAATAAAATTTCAAAATTGAATTAAAAATTTTCTACCGATTGAATCTTAATAATTTTTATCCTAATAAATATTAAAAAAAAATATATTTTACAAAAATACAGGTTTCCACTTTCATTTCGATTGAAGGAAAATATCCCATTATATCCTGATAATCTTATTATCAGAATTTAGTTAATTTGTCATATATTTATTTTAAATACATATTATACAGTGTTTTTAGGGTAAACTTAAAAATTTTGTCTTGGTACTATAATCTGAATCTTTATTTTGAATACTTGGGGTTTTCTATTTTTACTTGGTAGGTAGTGCAAATACCAAAAAGAAATGCATTTAGTTTTTTGATATTATCATATTTAATTTAAATCTGATCATAAGATTTATGTATCAACTGTTATGTAAACATCAAATTATGTATTATACTTATATTCATTTGGATTCGTATTTCATTAAGAATTAATTATTTGAATTCTTAATGAAAAACATAGGAAAGCTTGAAATTTACATATAGACGTCGTGCTGTTCGAAATTATTCTTTAACTCCAATCAATGTCATTCATTATAGTATTTTATTGCGCCATAAATAACATCATATAAACTAAAGCTATTTCATTTTCATTTCCTTGTCTCCATTTTTAGCATTTAGCGAAAATAATGCTGGACAAAACTCCACATGTTAATATAATATCAGTGGATTGGCAAAGAGGGGCTGAGCCACCATACGATCAAGCAATATCAAATGCAAGAGTAGTCGCTTTGGAGGTCATCCTCCTGCTGAAGGAGTTAAAAGTTATTTTGGAATTCACTGAATTTTTCTAACAAATAACTAAAGATTCATTTTAGGAGAAGGATAATACTAATTTCAATAGAGTGCACATTATTGGTCATGGTGTGGGTGCTCACATCGCTGGATATGTAGGCGCCACCTATAATAATATTAAGAAAATAACAGGTACGTTGCTAAGAATATTGTGTTTTAATATTTAGTCATTGTGTATTTTCTCCAAGGTGCTTAGTTTTGATATAGGGTAATATATTGTATATTACATCATATCTGGGATATTATTATAACTCATTGGAAAGTTCATATCTGATTTAAAGTCTTTCAAAGTAATAATTTTGTAAGATAGATCTCAGAAAAAACATATTATATTGAAAACATGCTTCACTTAATTCGTAGATAAATATGACATTTTGTAAATACTGCAGTGAAATAACCTTTTTGTTTACAATGGAAAGAAAACTACTGGAATAAATTACTGGGTAGTCGAGGAAAACTAAAAAGAAAAATTCATTAATAACATTTCTTTTTCTCTTAGTAAAAAAATTATCAGTTTATTACATTTGGATGACTCTGCTGTATATTTTAATAATTCAGTTTGATCCAGAATGATCGACCGTGCCGCTTCATACTGTTTTTTTTTTCTGTGCGGTGCACCTGCTTTTGACACCAATAGTAAAATTGTTTATTCACAACCATATATGTAATAATGTTATTACTGACTTTTTAGAAGTTTGAAAATTAGTCATTACTAACTGTTGCTACTGTCCAGGTCGGGAAGTGATCACTTTCCACCCAAGGGTGGAAAGTAAAACATCACTGAAAGATACGTGATGTTTATATTTTGAGTGACGTTAATTTTGACAAGGCATCAGTCATCAGAAAAACCCTTATATTTTATATTTATTTATACAGAATCAGTTTACAATAGCAATAATTTTGGAGTTTAGTTTTTTAGCAAATACTACAAAAATAATCAACTGCTGTCAGTGTGACGTCAACAATGTATGCCCCCTTTATTAAATAATAATGTCAGCGTCATAGAAACGGATTTTCACTGTCTTCTAAATTGAAAAGTAGTATGAAAAAATATGAATGAATAAATGGAGATATTCCCGTTTTCTCGTTTTTTTTAGAGATGATTGTGAATAAAATTGTATACATACCTCGGCGGAAGGTTTCATTCCTGTCTCGCGCTATAGCTTACCTCGGTGCTACGCACCTCGGTTATCTAAACAGCGCTCGACAGTAATGAAACATTTTCCGCCTCAGTATGTAATATACTAAAGCGCAGGTTGTGGATTTTAATGTTGAATAATAGTTATTTACATTACAAGTTGCGAAAGCTTACTTTTAGGTGCGAGGTGTATTTAAATGGCCGAGGCGAAGCGAAGCGAAGCCGAGGCTATTTGAATATCTCCGAGCGCCTGAAAGGGCTTTTGCAGCGTGTAATGTATTAAACTTTTCATTCTCCTCTCGATTTTATATAAAATAGGCGGTGTATTGCCATAAAATTTCCATTCTAAATAAAAATTTGACATTACTTAATAATTTGACGTTTTATTTTTTCGTCGTCCAGGGCGCGAAAGTTGTTCATGCCTAGCAACCGACCTAGCATGTTTTACTTTCGCTTTCGCTTTCGCTCGCCTCTTTAAAATAGAAAATTATACTTTCGTAGGGGGGAGAATGAAAATAATCATGTTCAAACGTCAAATAAGGTTAGAACAGAACGTCAAATACTGTCAAATTTCGAAATCGAACAACTGATAATAAAAAAGAAAGTAAATCTTAGCAATCGGGACAGAATTCGTTTAGAATCCATCAATCATTCTGGATCTCACTACAATTTTCTTTATAGGTAAGTAAAAAATATTATTTTGTTAAAGTGCTAACTGATCTTTTTAGAAGATTTGTATTCTAAAACTATAAAATTTTATACAGTTGAGTTTTAGATTATCCTGATTAGGAATTCCATGAATGTTTTTTTTAATTGTTAATAGCAGTTTTCTTGTACGAAACAATGATGTAGGTCATCGCTTTTGTCTACGAAATAACTGCTGCAAAAGTGTGCGTTTTCCTGTAATCTCTCCTATAAAAACAAATGCAAGGGTGCAGTCTGCAAATAGAAAGTTATGGAAACATCTCTATTAAAATAATGAAAAAATGAAAAATCAACATATTGTCATTTGAAAAAAAAAGTTGTTGAATAGTAGGTACTAACTCTTATGACCACATAAAATTAATTCCTATCAGTTTTGTATCAACCGATGCAAATCTCTAGAGATGTTTCTCTAGAGATTTGCATCGGTTGATACAAAACTGATACTGGGGGTGATGCCTGAGCCCTGGTGTAGATAATATATAATAAATTAAATGATGTGAAATGACTAAATTATAAGACTTTTGACTTTTAGACTTTTGGTCATGTGTCAATTTAAAATATTGGCTGAGCTAGAAACCTTGAAGGGGGTTGGAACCTTTGGGGTGAAGATAACACTGACGTAGTTTTGGACATAACACCAAAACACTATACTGCACTATACTGGAAGTTGGCATCATCCGGAGATGATTAAAACTTTATATTAGTCCACGCGGCGAGTCCAGTATAGTGTTTTGGTATTATGTGGAAAACTACGTCACTGAGCTAGAGAAGTAAAAATTCTTATTGAAATGTTTACGTTATTTCATAGAAAAGTAAAGTTCATAGTTCTATAAACTGAACTAAATAAATGTGTTTTGTAGGATTAGATCCAAGTGGTCCCAGGTTTGAAGGCTTGCCAGATATCGTGAAACTGAATCCTGCGAATGCCAAATACGTTGAAGTAATTCACACTGATGCATACGACTGTGAGTAGCGATCACCATTTTCGTTCGGTGATTATCCTTTTTCTTAAACTGGAATATTTCTAGCCAGAAGTCAAGGCACGATGGAAGCCATGGGGCACAGTGACTTTTACGTTAACAATGCACTTGCACAACCTGACTGTCCAGTAAATAATAGCTTCCCAGATTTAATTAATATTGAAAGAAACTCTTTAAATGGAGGACAAATATCACCTGCATGTAATCATAAGAGAGCTTTCAAGTATTTTATAGAAGCCTTGACGAGTAAAGATTGTGTATTTTTGGGAATTAAGTGTGACAGCTACGAAGACTTTAACGACGTAAGATCTATCGATCTATCTATGCTTATTATTCTTCTTATTTGGTATTTTGCTACAGTGAAAAATATAAAAATATTAGAAAAAAAATTAAGTAACAATTTTATTATGATTATGTAAATACTAATAAAATGAAATTGAATATAATAATTTAAATAAAGTACCTAGTTACCTATAAGAAATTATTTCAGCGTGTGTTTTATACCAGGCCTGCCAATAAAAAGATTCCACCAGATATAAATTGTTATTCAACTGCCTTCAAATAGTTTCCAAATAGTTGCTTCAAATGTGCTCTTATTGTGCTCATAATTACATAGGTGCTCCATTTCAAAATAACGACTTTTGGGCAGTTGAAATTAGTCAGAATCAAATAATTTTTGAACACCATGTAAATAACAAAATATGAAATTACACATAATCTGAAAGCTTGATGTCCTGCCTAATACTTGTTACCATAACTTTTCTTGTCTATCGATGACAAGCATTTCAAGGTACTACCAAATAAATAAAAAAAAAATAAATTAAATATCTAAAAAACTATTAATTTCTCGTATAGGTTGTGCCACATTAAATAAATTAGATTTTAACGTTAAACTAAAAAATGTTAAAATTATAGGGTATTCCATTTCAAATAAAAAAGCCATTTTCGGCTAGCCATTTGCCATTGATAGTTATTTCATTCTTGAAAACTCCGGTATCCAAATTTACAAAAAATATTCCAATGGGAAGTCCTTAAACTTTTAATGAACGGATTAGCTGAACCACTTTGTATATATCAGCCAACCCGTATATCAATATATTCGTGAGAGGGCATTCTATACAAATTTGTAAAAAAAAGTTGTAGTACATCTCTCTTTTTTGGGACACCCTAGATATATCTCCCTTCAAATCAAAATCGACCCGTCTCTAGAGTTTGAAAAACTTACATGTCAAGTTATTCACGATATAAGCTTTTCGTCGGACCACCCTGTACTTCATTAATCTAATTTTATTAGGTGAGCAAAACTAGTTAGTAGTCATGTGTTAGTTTTCAAAAAACTAACACATGACTGCCTGTCTATGTGACATCTTTTGCCGCAGGAGTTAATTTTAAAATATCATTTTATTTTCAGTAATGTAGCAAAATACCAAATAAAAAGGCCAATTTTTAAAAAATGTTACAAATAAATATTTACAAACAATATTTACCGAAGTATTATAATTCTATCAGGAATATTTATACAAAATTTTAGGGTAAATGCACTTCCTGCGGAATGTCGAATAATACCTGTAGGACTTTTGGGCTCATAACCTACAAAAAATCTGGAGAAAAGTCATCTTACTATTTAAACACTGCTGGGCATTCACCGTATTGTTGTGAGTACAATTTTAATAAAAAGAATATTGTTAGCAGGTAGGTATATTTAATATATCAGATGATTTTTATGATACTACATAAAAATGCATCAGGGTAAATGTTTAATGACTGTTTTATTTTCAAATGGGAATATTCTTTTCCTAAGAATTCCGAAATGTGGATTTGCTGAATTACTATATTTATATTCTAAGTAGTAAATATCTAATTGGCAATATAGAAAATATTATGATTTGCTTAAACATTCAATCCAATAATGTAATTGAGGAATGCTGTAGATTATCCAAATCTGACTTGTGATCACGGAAACCAATTATTCATATCAAGCAAATAAGAATTATTATCAAATGAATAAATGAAATAAATTCATACATAAACAGTATACATACAATGTCAGTCAACGTTGTTACAATAAGGCACGAGAAGCTTAGCATGGAGCTTTAAAACAAAGAGCCCTATCATGTGTCTCATATATGGAGGTTTTACTGGCATTTATTAAGACTTTTAAAGTTGAAGTTTGAATTTTCAACGGTATGCCTAAAAGAAATGTTGTAGGTAGTAAATAATCTATACAAATTCGGCCTAGCAGAAGATGCTGAGTGCCGCTTGTGCTTAGAAGATGATGACCCGGCAGAACACATATTACGTACCTGCCCCGCTGGGAAAAGGATCAGATACTCATTATTTGGCAAAGGAAAACTTCTGCCAGATGATCTGAATAAGTTCTCGCCCAATAAGGTGATCAGTTTCATTAACGGCTGGACCTATTGGGTGAAATATAAGTAGGTGTGCGCCACAATAGACCACATGGTCGCGGTGGAGGGTCTGGTTTTTGGGATACTAGCGAAATTTACTTCTTTATTGTTTGCGTTACACCAAGTGTATCTGCTATCAATCTTTTTTTCGAAACGCTATAAATTTTCTACACCATCGGGGAAAGTTATAATAATACTCTATTTTAAGATTCCGGATGCTTATCCAGTCACAAGCCAGGAAACTAATAATACTATAATTTATCTTCCGTAATAATCCACGAGTAGGCTATAGAAGCATGACTGGTTTACCTTCGGCTAATACCAATTTACCGTTTAAATAGTTTATACATTTTATATGTGATCAATTTAGCAAAGTATATAATACTGTTAATTGTAATATAATATACAGTGTCCCCCTAAAGTTGTGCACAAATTCATTGTTAGGTAAACAAAAGAAATTATTAAAAATTCCCGAAACAGGTCGATTTTTTTATTTAATTTACTATTTTTTCAAATAATAATTTAATATACAGGGTGACCTATGTTCGAGTAATGACGTCATCACAATTTTTTTTAAATGGAACACCCCACTTTTTTCCCAATTTTCGGATTGCCCTAACTCAGCTGATTCCAAAAATATACCACAAGT
The DNA here is from genome assembly GCA_963924545.1 of Pogonocherus hispidulus. NCBI lineage: Eukaryota > Metazoa > Arthropoda > Insecta > Coleoptera > Cerambycidae > Pogonocherus > Pogonocherus hispidulus. The sequence continues at coordinate 22,566,067 of OZ004696.1, forward strand.
TGCTTCTAATGGTTACAGGGAGGACAACAATACCCAATTATTTACAAATACTAAATTTATTTACAAATAAATAAACGTACTAAAAATTGGATCAAAGCACCAGAAACACCTAAATTCAATGTTCAAATTGTTGACTATTTACTGCGAAACAATGGGCCAGACGGGAAACAAATTCTTGCTGTACATTCCCAATTACTTCAGTCGGGATCGCTCGAACTTCTTGCCGAATTCGTTCCTTCAGATCGTTAATACTGTTTGGTTTATTGACGTATATTTTGCTTTTTACATAACCCCAAGAAAAAAGTCGAGCTGTGTTAAATCTGGTGATCTGGCGGGCCATTCCTTAGGTCCTCTTCTGCCAATCCAATGATGAGGAAACACATCATCTAAATAGCGGCGAACAGCGATGGCATAGTGCGGTGGTCTTGCTGAAACCAAATGGTTTCATTGGGCAAATCTGGATCTTCTTCATTTGGAAATAGAACAATCAAGGAAGGAACTAAATCGAACTGAAGAAATTCCAAATATCTTGCACCATCTAAATTTCCTTCAAAGAAATACGGCCCCAAAATTCGATTATCAACAATTCCGGCCTAAACATTGACCTTTTGGGGATGCTGAGTGTGTGCTTCCATCATCCAATGTGGATTGCGATCTGACCAGTACCGACAATTCTGTTTATTGACGGTGTCATTCAAATAAAAAGACGCCTCGTCGGAGAAAATTATGCGTTTGACAAAATCCGGATCTGCCTGACATTCTTCCATCATCATTTCGCAAAATTCTGTGCGTCTGTCGAAATCATCTACATAGATACAAGAATTATCTGACGTAATTCTTGTACTAAGTGGACTTTGCAGGGATGATACTTGTTTCTGTGAAGAAGTCTACTCAATGTACTTTCACCCATTCCTAAATTATCTGCTACGACTCTCAGACTGGATTGCGGGTTTTCATGATTGGTCAAAAGGGCTTGTAACTGCACTTCTCCATCTACAGTCGGTCGGCCAGATTTGGGCATATCTTTAACATGACCATGATTTCGAAACTTTGCTTCAGTTCGGCTAACCGTGGATCGATTTATTAGTGGACGATTGGGATGACTTTCATTAAACAAAACACAAACTTCCTCATGAGTTCGAATTCTATCACCATATTCGATCATCATAAGAATTTCAATCCGTTCGGTTTCACTTAGAATCATGTTTTTTAATTAATTTAAAAATACTCAATATTTTAAGGAAGAATCATTCAAAATGGATTTACTTGTACAATCTTAACAAACTATTTAAAAATGATTGCCTGCAAGAAATACACGAGCACGTTCTATCAGGCAGATAAAATTAAAAAAGCATCAAAGAAATTATAGCAAAAAATAATGACATTTCAAAATGATATTGTGGTGCTTTGATCCAATTTTTAGTACGTTTATTTATTTGTAAATAAATTTAGTATTTGTAAATAATTTGGGTATTGTCCTCCCTGTAACAATTAGAAGCAACTTGTGGTATATTTTTGGAATCAGCTCAGTTAGGGCAATCCGAAAATTGGAAAAAAAGTGGGGTGTTCTATTTAAAAAAAATTGTGATGACGTCATTACTCGATCATAGGTCACCCTGTATATCAAATTATTATTTGAAAAAATAGTAAATTAAATTCAAAAATCGACCTGTTTCGGGAATTTTTAATAATTTCTTTTGTTTACGTAACAATGAATTTCTGTATGAACATATAATAATAATACTTGTTTATGTAATTTTCTAAACAAGGATAATAGTACAATATAATAATATTTCTACTCCTAATTTTAATAACAATCTGAGACTTGTGCGGAAGAAGGGGAGGCATATTACTAATCGGTAAGCCGCATTTGGGCCTCAGGAACGACTTACGTTGGTAAGCTCTAACCACCATTCAGTGCCGGAAAAGAGGGAAACTGAAAAACCTCAAGCTGAAGTTCTTCCCATCCTAGGCACACACGCCAGGATCGTTATCAATTCATCCCTGCGAACAAGCATGTTCTCTTCATCCAAACTAATAAGAACATATTATTTAATTACAATTAGTTTTTTTAATAAACTCTTGCCCAGAATTTCCAAAATTTTAAGTTATATTGATGTTATAATAATATTCCTTTTTTATTGTTACTATTTGTAGTACTTCTTTACTGTAGTAGGTGATGTAAATGGGTTGCCGACTCATTAGTTTACTGATTAGTTGACTAACTTATTGATTTATTCATTAGTTGGTATAGTTCATTATGTATTATTCATACTGGTTTGTACGAACTGTTAGACAGGGTGACCCAACGCCGAAGCAAAGCTCGACTTCTCCTCTGTCTTTCTTTTAGAAATATATTTTGATGCAGATATTGGTTAAGAGGGCAAGAAATGCACAAATTTAAAATAATTTTGTCTGTACAATGTGATTCACCCTTGAACGGTAGACTAAAGTTTAATCTTTTTAAATGGAACACCCTATCTTTGATAGCATATTGGATTAGGTATACATGAAATTATACTGGTATAGAACTGGCATTAAAGAAGTCGTATATTTTCAGTAGACGTTTAACGTCCTGTTAAAAAATACATGGTGTTCCATTTGAAAAAATCAAGATTTTTGTATTTTAAAAAATCAAACTTTGACAGGATTTTGTGTACACCCTGTATGATATTTGAAAATATTGACCAAGCTGGAATTTAAGGTGGGTCTACTGCATTAAATGCGCCACCCAGTTAGATCATATCTCAAAAAACGAATTCACCAGGCATGATCAAGTGCGCCGCTGATTTCAAATCATGCTGAATATCATTTTTCTTAGAAAATTGGGATTATTTCGGAAATGGATGCCTTTTGGTACATAATACCGATGACAAAAAAGTTGTATAATTTCATGTAGAATCCAAATATGCTATGAAATATAGGGTGTTCTATTTAAAAAATTAAACTTTGGTCTGCCATTCAAAGGTGAATCACCCTGTACAGGCACAATTATTTTTGAATTGTGTATTTCTTGCTCCCCTATCTACATCCTTAACAACAAAAAAAAAAGATGCAGCAGATATCGAGCCTTGCCACAGCGTTGGGTCACCCTGTACAATAAAGCGTTTTTATTATCATTAATTATTATATTACCTGAAATATCCTCTAGTTTTTAAACTGCTTTATTGCAGCATTTTATTTAATTTTAGTGTATGTATACAGAGTCACCATTTATGTGAAGGAAGGAGGCGGTGATCATCGGGGATATTTCGATTTTATTCTAGTAGACGACAAAACCCATGCAGCGGAAGCCAGTTTAGCAGATTCAAAGTATGTGTCACCATTGAGGCCAGATTTAAGCTAAGGTTTTTTATAAAAATGTTGTTTTAGCTCCAATGCTAGAGACTTTAAAGGTGGTGCTGGCTACACATATGTTTATTATGTGCAACCCCCTAGACTTAGCACATTGAAAGAAGCCAAAGTTAGGTGGAATGAGAAAAAGAAGATATATTGTTTCATATATTGTAAGCAGGTGATAAATGTAGAAAGAATTTCATTCAAGTTTCTTGGTACGGGCAGGAATGATGAACGGTGAGCAATTGCAGTAGACAGAAATATTACTATAGCTTTTTCATTTGTCAAACCATCCATCTAAATGGTCCGATAAAATCGAGTGTCCTGCTCCAGATTGTGCAACATTGTAAATACCATTAACGGCTAAAACACGATACTCATGAAAATTCTTGTCTGTTCTATTGTTCTGCACTGTTCCATTGTTCTGTTTTAATTTCACAGAAGTTATCAGTATTGGCAGCACTATTATCGGCTATATCGTCAAAAGTGCTTACGGTTTACGCTTTGTCGAAGGATTTACTTGTTTCGTTAGTTATTCTTTAAGTATATTATTGTTGTCGTTTTAAAGAAAGCATAACACTACATATACATTACCTAAGGAAAAGTTATAAATTTACCTGCTTCTCTATGTATACAAAAATAACTTGAAACAAACAATATATTATACATATGCACAAAATACAATAACAAACCGGTTCGGAAGGTCCATTGAGTAAGGATAGTAGGGAGCAGCTATAGAGCTATCACATAGTAAAAAATAGCATCGGTACCGTCATATTAATACGACACTTTTGTCAAAAATGACAAGCGCCTGCGGCGCATATGTCAATTCAGTTAAGTGGATTTTTAGTAAATTTGTATATCTTGGATATTTTTATAACTACAACATTAAATAATAACGGTTTCGTGCGCCCATAGTAGCTGTAATAGCAGAGACTGTATTGATAAAAAGAAATTATGCAGAATAACATTTCACAGGTTTGCATCACAAATTAGTAAACAATATGTAGAGCTGTAATTGGTATATTACAAGTAATTATTAAACATTAAACATTAAACAAGTAATTATTTAATGTTTTAAATGATAATTGATTGTTTAAATAGTATCTAATAATACAATGCGTTCGAACATTCGATAACAACAGACAGATCTAACTAATAAGCTCTAACATAAAAACATCTCAAGGTGGATAGACTAGATACATGCTCAGGGAAAGATTAATACGTATATCCATACTGGAGGAAACATTAGTAGCTCCGGTGGAACGAGGGCATCGGAATCTGAACGTTATTTTGTCTCTACTGCTGTAAGCCTTGTGGTGGATGATGTTACTTTTGCTGATATCGAAGTTTAATGGATATTAACGGATATCAATTATCAAGCTCATATTTTTTTCAATCAATTATCAAGATAACTTAGTCATACTAAGCTTAGGTCCTGAATATGTAAGGTGGAGAGATAAAAAGGGGGGAAAGGAGCAAAGCTATCAGGAGGGAGGGTAGTATAGACTGGAGAATTACCTGGAGCTAGGAATAAGAGATAAATTTTCTGATACATTGTTCAATTTTTAAAGTTAATTTACTAAAAATGCATTACCTACTTTAGTAAAAAATAAATCTGAAACCATCAGGCATTACAGCAATAAAATTGTATTATTGCAAAAACAATAAACATTTTTTTTGCATCTGTAGACTATTATTATTAATTTAAACTCTGTTTGGTTGCATTGCGTTATTTTGGTTCTCCATTTCTGACTTATAATTCTAAATAATCAGGGCCTGGCGAGGCAGCCATATTCTTCAAACACTTAACCACGCCTAGTGAACCGGTTTTTTATATGCGGAAAGAATGCTTACAGTATCTTGCTACTATATTTACTGCCTCAATTGCATGGTCTTATCCATTTTTTTGTCAATTATATTTCTTTGATTGATAGACGAGTTTCTCAATTTTGACAGTTGAAATTTTAATTTGTAATTTCTAATATCAGAAAATTGTGACGGGACTTACCGAATTTGACAAGGAAACGAGGTAAACAATAATTAAAAACCCCTGTTCGCAAATTCGCTTGACTGCGGACACATAATATAAAGTACCTATTATCCTCTAGAGTTCTATAATAAAGATAGAGTATCCGAGCTTATGGCAAAATCATACTCAACTCTGCAGTAATGTGGTGATTTGTTATTTCCCAGCCTTTTGTGGACGTCATATTATTTGTATATTGGACACATTACTTCAAATATAATTTTCTTACTTACAATACCCCTAAATCACGCCGCATTAACACAATTAACTATCTCTAATCTGCAAATTATATACCTTCAGAGTGTATTACCTTTCGTTTAGTTTTATTTGAATTACTCAACTAAAATATGAAGTACATGGTCTTCAGGTAGGTATGCTTTAAACTAGCCGTTAATTAATTAATCTTTGATGATTCTGAATAAGATTCAGAATATGCTATCAGGAACCCAATTCGTCATCTGAGATTATCCTGCTATTGCATTTATATCTAATGTGGAAGAATAGATGAATATTTTTTAATATTAAATATCTGGAAAACATTTTGGGATAATTTATTAAAATTAATATATCTTTGAAAACAGAAGAAAAATGTGTTTCCAGATAAATTAAAATATGCAGATATTCTAAACAAAATTTTTTAAATCAAAGATTAAGGAGTTACAGCAAGTTATATCAAGATATAATGTGAATACCCTTTGCGAAGACATGTTGGAAAATACCCATGCTCACATTGAATACATTGCATGAAATTACTAATACATGTGAAGTAACTTAATATTTGATTATGGAACTAATAAATAACGCAACATATAATTTGTTTCTTCTTTAAACATTAATAGCAACAATTCATACTAAATTAATCTTGTTAACCCATTTTTTTCGTATAAGTTTTTAAAACTCGATAAGTTTTTTGTGGATAATTTTGTTGTTGTTTTCAGGGAAGAAGAAAAATTGTGCCCAACGGATGACCAGACAGAAATTGAAAATGGTTCTTACAGGACATTCGTTCCATGTAGTAATACATCTGCTCACTCGTCAGTTACTCCTCATTCGTCGACCACTCCGCAACCTACCACTAATAAAACAGGATGAACAAAAAATTAACCTGGAGGCATATACACTATTTTATTTTACACTAAGTCATAAAATAATATATTTTACAATCCATATATAACGTAACAATAGGAGTTTTATACACTAATAATTTTATAACTTATGTGTATAAAACAATACTTGGAAAGTGTGCGATCTGCATAATGTCTTCTTTCCGTAAGTCTGGCCATATTTTGATCCAATCCCGCAATAGTGAGGCACAGATTTTATAAACGCCAGTTGAAAATATTTCAGCTCAGGAAAAGTATTTCACTTAACAATTTTAAAGAAAAATTACTGTAGTAATATTTGGTTATGTATACAAATATATAATATATATACTGGGTGGCTTAAAGTGGAGGGCCTAATAGACGTATCTCGATAAGGAATATGTACATTTTTCTGAAATTTTGACTGTGGACATAACCTCGAAAGTTCTATAAAAGCAAAATATTTTCAAGGTTGTGGCACTTCTGGTTATACCGGAAGTCGACATCAACTTGCTTATTTTAAATGGAATACCCTATATGTTATTTTATTTCTGTATTCTACGTGTCAAACTCTAAACACATTTCATGTAGGATGTCCCATACCTAACTTCAACTTCTTTTGAAATATTGACAGGTGAATATTGATATTTTGCAACTTTGACACCCTGTAAAATCGAAACGGTTCGAGATCAAGCAAAACGGTTTGCATATTCCTATCTTAGCTTTTCATAAGCTATAGTTTGACACTAATTTCAGATTTAACTAAGAGATTAAATTTAATCGAAAATTTTTAATTTCTGGTTAAATCTAAATTTAGTGTCAAACGATAGCTTGTGAAAAGTTAAGATACGAATGTGTAAACCGTTTTGCTTTATCTCAAACCGTTTAGACGTGTTCACGGTGTCAAAGTTGCAAAATGTCAATATTCACCTGCCAATATTTCAAAAACAGTTGAAGATAGGTATAGCAAATCCTACATAAATTGTGTTTAGAATTTGACGTAGAATCCACAAATGAAACAACATATAGGGTGTTCTATTTAAAATAAGCAAGTTGATGTCAACTTCCGGTATAGCGGAAGTGCCACACTCTTGAAAATATTTTGATTTTATCGAACTTTCGAGGTTATGTCCACCGCCAAAATTTTAGAAACATGCATATATTCATTCTCGAGATATGTCTAATAATAGGCCTTCCACTTTAAGCCACCCAGTATATATACCAGGTATACCTATATAACATATGACCAGGTATGATCACATAAGAAGCTTCATAATATAGACATTGTTCCTTTTACTGTCAGTTCTCCTGAGCTAAGAAGAATAGAAAACATCAGTACATTTCAATAAAACATTTATCATAGGTACATGAAATTTTACACAAAGATTGATTTTCAACAGAGACCCAATTGAAACAATTATTTCTTGAAAATCATATGTTAGCAATGCATACTTTAGGCAGTTATTCTATAAACTGATCTTTATACATTTATATAAATAAAAAAGTACGTACACGTTTTGTTTTTTTTTTCCATTCAAAATAAACAATATTTAACAACTACATATTATATCAGATCTCAAAATAGATAAATCTCTAATATACTGAATCTAACTTAATCTTAGCCGACAAACTAGAGACAAATTTTTCGAGTTGCTGTTAAAATTTTAAATAAGTTTTAACTATCGTTTCAAAATTACTTTGAAATTTTTAGTATATAGGCTCATTTATACATGTGAGTCAAGTCGTTCGAGACACTTGCGCTCGCATTCATCAGCAAGAGACTTTAGGTTTACACATGCTGGTTCCCTCGCATGCTAAATGGCATGCGAATTCATTTGATTAGTTAGTGCTCATAGCATGTGACTGTATTGCATATAATAATTTAATATTTATTTCAATATATAAGAAGAATATGAAAAAATTATAGGTAACTGTGTTGATAGAATGGAGATTTTGTGTGAGGAACTAGAAGAAATATTGGACCGTGAAAATGAGAAAGAAGGAAGAAAAAATAGAATTTGGAAAATAGTGTGAAAGAAAAGTAGATAGAAATAGAAAGAGTATGAAAAATAGATTTTATGTTAACAAACATTCTTCATTTATGTAATGTTCAATAAATGTAATTGCATTTGCCTCACTTCAGTTAACCACGCTCATTTTTATATTATTTGTCTTACATAGATACTAACCAAAATAATAAATTCAATCACCATTCACAATGAACGTGCTACTCGTGCTAGTACATATTTACACATCCTAATGTCTTGTTTACGCACTTTCGTAAATCCATCATTTCTCAAAAAGACGGAATCATTTCTGTCACAAAACAGTAAAAGCCGTTCGCAAATAGGCTTTGTGATGGGCTATCAATCTTGTTCGTGTAAATTTAGCACAAAATTGTATGATGTTTCTACAGAAAATCATTAGTTGTGATGGATTTCAAATTTTGTGATCGAAAAAAGGGGGGTGGGGAATTGTCATGTCATTAATTTTGAGGTTAGTATGTTGTTTTCTGTTTGGTAGTGGCAAGATACTAGAGATGTGTCGGTATTTGAATACCGCGATTTTGGAACGGTATTTTAATGGAACCGTTCCATCGCGTTCCACATTGACGAAATAACCGGTTACTGAGTAACGATTGTGCTGTAGTGGAAACACGGATTTCTAGTTTATTTTAACAAATCCGTGACTCGAAAGGAACAAAAAAGGGAACTAATATGCCACTGCGCGGTATTTTATCGCGGTATTTTGTCGCGAAAGTAACGCGACAGAAGAGGAACCGGTATTCCCATCTCTACAAGATACAGTGAAATACACCGTAGTGCCCTCTTTCGTATGTGATGAAGGATGTAGCGACATCCATGGAGATGTTGATGTAATGCAACACCAGTCGGGGCATATTGACCGTGGAGTAGTTGTTTTCGTAATCTCCAAATAAACAACCACAGTAAGCACAAAGTACCTATAGTATATTGGTTAGTTACAATGGAGGGTGAACAATTTCCATTTGATATTTTGGTTGGGGAGACAAAACTTCTGTGATGGAATCTCTGATGGAATCCACGTCCGGCATTAATTCATCACATCAGTCAGTTACGTCATCTATCACAGAACTGAGCTGAATTTACGAAAAGCCTCTCTGCTTTTGACCCCCACTCTTTACTAGCACGAAAAAGTAGAGAATTGTCCGAGTCGACTCGCACAATCGATGAACTATTACCAGTGGATGTTCGCACATGTTATGGGAGTGCTAGTAGCTTGCAAGTAATGCACTAGGCCGAGCTGAGTCGTATGTATAAATAGGCCTTAACTCTAAGTATATTGTATGTTACTCAGCACGGGTTAACTACACTATCTCATATTTGCTCATATGAATCTCAAGCATAGATGTGATCTAAAATATTTTGAGCATGTTTTCAGTTACATAACTGATAGTCTAATTATTATTCTTTCAGTCAGTGTGCTAACGAAGGAGTAAATTCTTTGTAATACGACAGAAAATTGTTATAAAGGGAAGTTGCTAATAGGAATGTAAAATTATGACTATTTATGTTCTCTCAGATACGGCTGATCTTAGACCTTCTTTTCAACAAGATGGTAATGTAGATTGAACCAAATCTTATATAGCTTTCCAGATAGTAGAAACTTGGCATTAAAAGGTCTGTTAACACCATACTGAAAATCGAGTTAATGATGAAGTTGTTAAATTTTGTTAATTCTGATTGCATGTTTCTATTAGTCCCCTGAACTGATAATACATAACTAAATCTTAATTATCTAAAAGCGACTAATAATAACACATATATTAACGACATAACAAAATAAAATAAATAATCCCTAACATAATCTTGTACATTTCCTATTTTACATTTTCACATTTATTTTGTTGTATAGTCAATAATATTTACTGTAACTACATCGCATTTTTGTTTTTAAGCTTTCTATTACCCTCTTTACTAGAATTATACAACACATTGACAAGAATAATTGCCTTTTAGGCCAACGATATGTATAACTAAATTTGAATTTCTATCAAATAGGAAACCCAAACGGTAGTTTACTTAACCCTGTATGGCTAAAAAATAATGGGAATTTGTAATTATAACAATAATAATAAACAAATATATAGTAGGTATTGTCTTTCATCTAGGTATATGTAACTTTAGGACGCTACTGTAAGATTTTAATAATATACAAATTAAATAAATCATAACGTACAACCTTGTGTGGACCTAACGAATTGCTGAGATAAATACAATAATTAAAATAAATATCACGACATTTACAAAATTCGTTAACAACTTTAATAGTAATATTAGTCACACTGAACGAAAACTTATATAGTTAATTGATATCAATATTTTAAGGCATTTTAGTATACCTGAAACATAATGTAAAGTATGTAAGAGTACATATAACCATTAAACTTTTATAGAGTGTCACTGACACACTTCAGCAGCAGTAGTGCTAACGCGTGAACACTATACTATAATGCGCGATCGCATAGGCTACTCTTGGTAGGTATAGTAATGTGACGATGTCTTGCCTCCCATTTTTTTACACAATAATTATTAGTTTAATAGTTTAATAGTTTCTGGTGATAATTCTTTCTATATGATCCATCCTTTGTGAAGAAGCTCTAACGCCAACTTTTATCTTCCTTTTTTTGAATACGAATAAATAAATACTTCCTGAGTGTTTATTGCATATTATTGATAGCAATTTACATACGACGTATTACTAATAGGTGTCTGATTTTGTAGATGTTTTAATTTTTGTTGACTCGCTGGAACTACACTAAATCCAACTAGAGAATGGACTTGCTTTTGTGCATTGGCGATTAGAGTGGGAGGAGTGTATAGCAAGCTACACAGGACAGTTATAGAAATAACCGTATATAAAATCTAGCCGTAGGCGCTTCTACAGTGTAGTAAGTTAATTAGATGAAACAAATGTATCAATATGTAATATAAACTCTCAAATTCGTAAAATAAAACATTTATTATTTAAAAGGAAAGAACATTAAAAAAGGTGGGTATTGGGTCAAGACAAGGCGCCCGTCCTGGTCCACTGTTGAGCCAATTACGACGAGGCATGGGTTGAATAGGCGTAGAGATCTGATTGAAACACACGAATTTTCGCCCTAGCGCAAGTCCATTCTCTCATTGGATTTAGTTATACTTAACAGTTGTATATTCCGGAACGAGTGATCGAGCCAGTTGAAAAAAATTGTGAGACATTTTTACAAATCTTTTTAGGGCGCGTTTTCAGCTTAGAGGTTAATCCAACTTGATTTTTAATTTTATTCAAAATGGCAAAGTATTCAATAAGAAGGAAGATCAGCATAATGTTCACATAATTTTAAAATTATAGTTACAAGAAATGTACTTTGATCAACCAATATTTTTAGTCATAGAAGGAAACTGTTCCTACTTTGAAATATAAAATGCTTTTTATGAGCCAATTCCCTGATTTTCAGTGTAACTAATCACTATAAATAACTGATTATCCCACCAAGACACTCCATGCTATTCTACATTTGTTTTTCTAATATTGACATTGTTTTTGTTGAGTTTGCAAAATAAAAAATGCTTATTATAAAGTTTTTAAACAATATTAAAAAGGATACAAAATTTCTCTGCCACCTTGAGTCAACACTTAACACTATTAGTACCAAAGTGTAAAACACTTAACAACAATTAGTATATTAGTATATTTCACAACAATAGCGGAAGATTTGATACACAATTTGTTATAATTTAATAATTGAATCTCATTTTCTTGTATAATTTTAGTTCGTTGAATTATACTTGAATCCAGTTGTTTTAAAGTTGGTGATATTAAAATTTTATACCCTTTCTAACCATTAAAATGCAGTTATACACGCATGGAAAAGTTCAATAGATAATTATAGAACATCAGGTTTTGCTCATGCGTATTGTCAGTCTCCATAAAAGTAAACAGAAAGAGTTTTAAGTTTTCGTACATCCTGATCGAAGTATCAACAGTTTGTGAAGAGGATGTCCACGTGTGAACGGGACTGCAGTAATTCTCTTTAAGGTTATTAACAGTTGCAGTTGGCAGCTTGGGGACCTTGGGGGGTGTCTGTTAAGCGCTGACCCTTTGCGCCACCACTCATCAGGGTGGGGTCAGTGTCCAGGCTGTCTGACATTTTGTCGCAGATTATGTCTACCAGACGTTCAAATACAGCCTGAAAATAAATAGTTTGTATCAAGAGTTTTTAGTTAGTATGATCCTATATCTTTTGCTTATCTTTCAGAAGAGATAAGCCTTTTCAAATGCGGTTAACTAATAAATAGAGACAAACAGGTGATATTTCCTTATTAATTAATTTGTACATTGTACGTTGTAGAACATTGTACAAAAATGCAGAAAGGACATGTTGAAAGTTTTGAAAGGGCCATCTCACATAATATATAATAATACAGATCTCTTGATTAAATTATTGCATAGCCATTTACCAGATAGACAAAAGCAACTGAAGGATATTTAGCTATTTTGTGAAAATCCTTAAAGACTATGTCAAATATATGAATTTAGAAACGATAATTACTTAAACTTGAATATTCTAGATTTATATTTGTTGTACCGTCCAGCTGTATATTTTAGAGATTAATTTTCGACATATTTTTTACTTTTATTTTATGAAGAACGTAATACGAAAGCAGCATTTTGGTTACAATAAATCAAGCTCAGTATGGAAACTATTAAAATGTTAATAAATATCCTTCGCGAAACTGCAAATAAAACAAATATCTTAGCTTCAGGGGTTAAAGAATATATCTAAGAGATGTGTCTCCTAAAATAAATGTAATAAACGCTTAGATAAGGTTCCATAGTAAATGTATTGCAACCAAAATTTTTAATTTCGACCATTGGTTCATTGTGGTTCACACAATTGAGGTAGTATGGTATTCACACCTAATTAAATTTCACCCAACAGATTCATCTCCTCATAAAAACTCATTACTACATTGAGTGACAACTTACCCTGTTAATCTCAAGCTCAATGTTCTTAGCCAAATAATGAGTATCTTATCTTTCCCTATCGGGGCAGGTACATAAAATATGATCTGTCATTTAATTATCCTTTAAAAATAATTATAGTTCATAGTCTTCACCTGAATCGAATTTGTACAGGTGAAATTCTAAATCAGGGCTGTCCAACTTCAAGTGACCCAAGGGCCACAGTAAATAAAATTGCTATTGTGAGGGCGCATCATATAATACTTTGTATGCAACTTTGTTAGGGATTTGTAATAGGTGCAAAAAACTTGTTTGTCTTATGTAATTGTATAATTATTTTTACTTATTCAAAAAAAAAAAAAAAAGAAATATACAAAAAAATTACTGGAGACTTTGGGAATGTTGGTTTTCACTAACCAGTGTTTCAATATTAACATAAATATTTGTTGTTGATAAACGAAGCAACTAAGTAAGACTTATCAGATAGGGGACACCAATATTTTGTCTATAAATTTCATGTTGAAAACGCTGCTTTCGCAAAGATAGCCTATGTATGTGTTATGTTATTTTTTTTTTTTAATAATGTTTTGAAAGTTGTAGATTTACACCCATATTAATAATAATCACAATAACATCAAGTTAACTAATGACAACTAACTGCATTCTTAAATCAATCTAAGTAGTTCATATTAATAATTAAATATTTATAGACAAATAACTAACAGCATGCTAAATAAGAAGTTAATGTGACAACATCTCATTCTATACATAGAGCTCATGATACAACTACATAGTGTAGTTATATCATGCATAGAGCTAATTTCACTGCAATAAATCTAACCTGCATTTACAAACATTTACGCAAAGTGACAAGACTGACAAGTGTCTTGTGTCAATACTGTTTTGTGTTAATACGCAATCAAGGGCGGATTTAGCTTTTCAACGTGGGGGAGTATCTCAAAAAACCACATTTTTAAAAAATGTTGTGAAATTAGAAATTATCTGTGTATTTAGATAGGTACGTTTTTCTTTGGACAAACATGAAATAGCAAATAGAAGTGTTTAATAAAATATCCTTAAGTGAAGTAAGCTTATATTGTTTTTACCTAATTACATTTTTGCTTTTTGCTAATGTAAAATTTTAATTCATGGTAAATCCGCCCTTGATAAGCATTAACTTTGCTTTTATAATAGGGAGATTTTGAACACCTTAAATTTTTACCTTATCTTTATCGCAATTCGCAATCGTTATACTGAGCACGCGCAGTGCCAAAAATGATACTCTTTTTGGAATTGCACATGCTCAGAATAACGATAACGATGTGCTAAAATTTAAGGGGTTCAAAAACTCCCTAATGAATTCGATAAGTAACCATACCATAATAAAATTTTATAATGATTATTGAGGTTACTGACATATAAATACGGAAAATTTCACATTAAATTATTTAATATTTCAGAAAAACGTTCTTGATTTGTTAATTGGGAGGGAAAAGAAAAACTGCTGCCATTTTTGTCAAACTTTTAGGTTAACTTTAACTTATTGTAAAACATACCCAAACTGATAACTAGTGATTTAACATCATTCTAGCGTTAACATGCATTTAAATGACATTATTAATACAGTTTTCACTAATGTCATCTAGTCAGGTCATTGAGTTAGGAAAAGTTCGAAAAACGAAACGAAACGAAACGAGAAACGAAAACCTAATAGATAAACTCGTTTCTATATCAACATATATCTATATCCCTCAGGATTCTTGATTCACATTTTCGAAATTTACAATTTTCTTAGAATTGACTTCCATCTCCATGGAAGTCGCCACATCTTCAAATAAATAAGTAAGATTGTCTTCCTCAAAGAGAATAGAGATCAATGATATAACGGTACCTACGGAAAAGCAGGTTGATATCAGTCTGTCGATTTGACAATAATTGTCAGAGGGATAATAGCAAAGACCCAAAGAGGGCACTACGGTATGTTTCTCTACTCTACAAAAAAAGGTATTTTAAACAACAATACTTCGAGTATTCTTTTATATAAGTACATAATATAAACTGATTTTGTTTAATTTTACTGTATAATTAATACAAATATGTATGTATTGGAAATTATAATAATTATAATTATATTTTCTTGTATTAATTAGGTATATAAACAAACCAACATCTTTCATAACATATTTTTCCCTAGGCTGAATGAAAGGCTCAATAAGCATAAGCAATCTTCCTAAAATGTACCTACTTAACTTGACATTGGGAATTAATCTACTGTCAAATTAATTTGTTCCAATCCTTTTCGAGTTCCTTTTGGAACTCCATTCCTACATTTATTATTTTTAATATTATTATTATGTTCATTGCCACTATTGCTGCACATATAATATGCATGGATTAGTATGTTTTGTCATATTCGGACATATAAATAATGTAACATGGCCCCTATGGTATAAAATAATTGTCCGCCATCGCAATTTTTCGTAATCTTACTGACAACTTTCTGATTTTTATGATAATTGTATACCTCATATTACCGCAGACATCCTGTGGATGGTAGTGAAAAACATAAAAGTTTTTTATTTTATACAAAAACGTTCACGTACCTTAACGTTAATATTTTCCTTCGCGCTAGTTTCAAAGAACTCCACTCCAAGTTGCTCAGCTAATTGCTTTCCTCTTTCAAAGCTAATCACTCTTTCGTCCTCCATGTCGCATTTGTTGCCCACCAAAATAACTTGGGCATTATCCCATGAATACGTTTTAATTTGAGTTACCCTGAAATTTCAAAGTACGTTAATTATATTATTTAAAAGAGAGATTTCTCTAAAATGGTTTTATGAAATGACCGAATCAACAAAATGGAATAAGTATAATTTGAATTTGATCTGGCATTGCAGATGATGTATCTGCATCATTGCAGTAAAATGAATGTGATTATATGCAAGTTGATGTGATAAAAATAAATAAACCTATTTATATGATAATCTTTGCAAAACAGGAGGTTCTACTTTTGTACTGTAAAAATGAAAAACGTGGTGGATATGGTTATGTTTTAAAGATATATCAATAATATTTCTGCACTATAAATGGAAGCAACTACAAGCGTGAATCAACAACAATAATAAGTCCGCTTTTCATGCTTTAGTTATAAATATAATTTTTTCTAAATCTGCCTGATTTCATACAATTCTTCATTAATAATATAACTATATTTGTAGAAAACCATAAACAGGATATGAATTTGATACTGTCTTATTTTATTAATATCTATTTTTTATTATAAAAATTGAAAATATCCTCTATATATTTTGTAGTTTTTCCATCCCCTGCCTATGCAATTTATTCAGGTCGATGGAAAAACTCTTTCTAATAAAGTATCACACATATATTTTCGCAGAAGTAATATCTACATCTAAGTATATATATTCTAAGTAGAATAGGAACACAAGGACTATTCTCCTTGTGTAACAAATAATAAGGATTATATTAGGAAGTTTATGAACCTGTCTACTAATGTGTTTAAATTAATGCTTTGATGTGCATCAGGTTTTAGCTTTGGGAGCCAGTTACAAGCTAAATAAATTTTTTACACTTTTTTAACTTACCAGTCTTGTACGCTATTAAATGATTCTTCGTTTGTAATATCATACATTAAAATGAATCCCATGGCTCCTCTGTAATACGCAGTCGTGATAGTCCTGTACCGCTCCTGGCCTGCCGTATCCTAAAAGAAGAATATTTTGGATTTGTAATTAAAATTCCTTGTAAGTTTTGATCGAATAATTTCCGAGGCCATGTCAAAGCAGTTTTGACTGTTTACAGTTTGAAAACAGATTAGCAGCTACACATAAATTAGTATTGACTTCATAAAATCACTGGTAATAAACCAAAACCAGATATTATGTTAAGGACTTGATAATAGTTTAAGTTTAATATTTACGGCTATTGAAATAAAATAGCCATATAAATGAAATAGCCATATAGTCCATCTTTAGCTCGTCAGCTTTATTAATACTGCACCACCAACCAGCGCAATCCATCTCATTTGTTTACTTATTTATAAACCACTGAGATGAGCTAGATACTATTTGACCATATTCTTTGTACCTATATATGAACTAGAAATTCCTGATAATTATTCCCACTTCTCTCATTCAAATTGATATCCGCAGACTTTTAGATAACAGAAGAAACTTACCCATATTTGTAGTTTCACCCTTTTGTCGTGTCTAAAAACCGTTTTGACTTTGAAGTCTATGCCGACGGTGCTTACAAAGGCCGACGTGAAGCTGTCATCGGCATATCGGAATAAAAAGGACGTTTTCCCGACTGAGCTGTTTCCTATTATAAGTAGCTTGAACATGTAATCGAAGTTCTGGTCGGCGGCATCCTTCTGCCATTTTGGATCTGCGCCAGCCATCTAGAACAACCAATATCGAATATAAATGATTTATGTGAACTAGGTAAGTATGTCTGTGGAATTCATGAGAGATGAAAAGAGAACGACACGTTTTGGGGCCTATAAGTCAAATGGAACCATTTAAATACACTCAGAATTAAAACATAAATTAGTCATTGAGTGGACCCCAAAAATATATATTTTCAGTATACAGTGTGTCCAAGATAAAGATGGGATAGCATTGGGATCTTGGAAACGGTAAGAGATACAATGTTGGCTAAATTATGAAAAAGTTGAGCAGTTTGAATACCTTTTACATGGACTTTGCAAAAATAAGTTATCTTTTTTTGATTTCGAAATATTTCCAAAAACATTTTTTTTTGCGATATTTTATTTATTTTCTTATTTTAACAGCTATCAAAAAATAAAAAATACTTTTCCATTGTCCCTTATTGAGCTTAACAAGATGGCATTCATCAAGTTTTTGCCGACGTTTCGTTTCCGAGAAACCATCATCAACTTCTTTTTTTTAAATACGGCCCTGTATTTTTAAATAGGAATTTTGATACCATTTTTTTATTCTCAATTCAATGATGTATCACAAGTAATACTTTAATTACGTTTTTAGCTTGTTGTTGCCACCATTAAAAATTAACGAGGAAAAGCGTCCTGAGTTTAGCTCTTACCGTTTCCAAGATCCCAATGCTATCCCATCTTCATCTTGGACACACGGTATTTTTGGCTATCCACATTTTATATAAAAAATATTGCATTAACTGTATGAATATTGTTGTAACAGGTTAAAGTTTTATAAATCAAGTGAAAGTCAAAGCATTGAATATATATTTGCCGACACCTTCATCTTACCAGACGATTTCGTGTATGGGTCGTGGTCTGTGGTGCACCTACAACTGACACCTACGAAAGCACTGTTGTTTGCGACTCTACCACTGGACCGCAGTGCTAGTGGCATCATGCTTTTCAGACTAATACAAAGTTTCGTTAGTACGAAATAAGCGTAATGACTTGGTACACAAAACATATAGTAGGCTTTGGTATCCGATGAATCTCATTTATTTATTATATTTCTCCAAAACCTTCGACAAAATAGTACAGTTCCTCTACAACAATTCCTGTTTTGAGTAGAATATATAACTGGAAAAACTCATTAATATTGGAATTAATTACAGTTAAATTTATTGAATTCGTATCTAAGCAGTCGGATATGTAGATTCATACGAGGTATCCTAGTGTTCTGTTCAGGGTCCTCTGTTAATTAATATATTTATAAATAACATCGGAAGTAACATAGAAGCGAACGACAATAGCGACGATATGTCTGGTTGTCACCGTTTACAAAGTAATCTGAATGAACTTAGTCACTGGTTTTGGAGAGAGTACATACTATATTTGAGAGGCATATTCCAGGACAAAATTTCATTTACGCATCAAATTAGTTCTAATGTCTAATTTTAATTACATATTACCATATACTGTATAATATATTTATTTGCTATACTTTATTTTTATTATATCTAGATTGGATAGATTGGAGTAGTTTTTATGTTTGGAGGGCGTCCACTTTTTACACATTGGGCTATACATAGGTATGGGTTCATATAGATAATATTAAGAAAGTTCAATGAAGATTCCTGAAACTCCTTCATGCATGCGTTCATGCTGGATAGTATTGATCCCCCACAGGAATTCTTCAGGAATATTTGCTCACAAGATTTCAAATGTTTTCGTTGAATATTAGAATGCAATATTTGTCTTTTGACTGCAATATTTGTCAAGTATTTTCGACTGAACTATGGCCGACTGTTCAGATCTTGGATCGACTGGGATTATTATTGTCTATGCCTCGCCTAGCATCTAGATAAGTGGGGACATTCTACCTAAGTAGTTCAAGGACAAATGTTTAAAATCACATATAACTTATCCCATTCAATTTGATTACTTATTCAGAACAATCATCATTATTCATCATTAATCACTATTCTGTTTCAATAAAAGTCATCTTGCTGTTAAATTTCAGCAGTAGTGTATTTTATGTGTGTTTGTTATTTAAATTGTTTCTAGTTTTAGTAGGTATTGTTTATTGTGTTGTAATTTTTCAGTTTTTATTTCTCTCTCTATTTTGTAATTGGAATTATTTCTTAGGACAGTATGCTTATAAATAAATAAATAAAAAAAATAGAAGAAAATTGCTAAAGGCGATACAGCTTTAAATTATATATACTTGTAGTTACTATAAATTGGTATATTTCTGACAAAAATAACTTTTTATATACGATGAATTGTTTAGCCATATCAGCATCACGTCCAAAATTAGCTTATCAAGCACGTTTTCAAAAGTAATCCCTGATGAATAATTCAGCACCCCCGCTGAAAGAAAATTACATGCAGCATTAACTCCGTGACACAGAAATACTGTTTACACAATTTTTTAACATGTTTCCAAACTTATCCACGTTTATGTTTCCACGCTTATCCACGCTTAGCACAATAATTGATAAAATCACAGAATAATGGCCACACATCATTTTTTACGTCTCGAAACCGAAGAGAATCATATTTATCTCAGTAACTTGTAACCTCAGCTCTTACAATGTGTATATCAAAAGAAATAGAATTTAATTTTTCATAACTTAAAAAAGGTACAGGGGGTTTCATTTAAAATAAAAAAGTTTTCGCTTTTTAAATTGGTTATAATGTTACAAAAGAAATGCACAATATATGAGCGTATGTTCATGTTTTTGATTCGGAATTTTGTGCTTTCTTTAAAAATTCAGGAATACAGGGTATTCCATTTAAAATAACAAACTTGAAAGCTACTTCCGGTATAACCGGAAGTGTCAGGAAGTTGTCACTATTTTCATGAAATAGAACATTTCGAAACCCTCGTATAGAAACTTTCAGGATTCGTTATGGATTACCTTCTGGTATACGGCTAATACTCACTCGTCATGACACACCCTGTATATTTTAATGAAATTTTGGTAATGAAGTAAATCACTCATTTGACGTTTTTTAATGTTGTTTTATACGAATATAACTTATGACATACTGGAAAACATACAGCGATCTGTTTACTGAAGCTTATATGTTTAACCAACACCACAGGTAGTGTTTCAAGATGGTTTACCTTAATTTAAGTGTTACTACTATTACTGTAGAATTTACAATAATTTTCCTACGAATATTGGACACGAAGTGAAGCACTGTACATTACGATTCATTAAGCTCAAGCAGCCATACAAAACATCACATTTAATACTGCATGTTTTAGCTTGATTGGTGTGCCACTAAGGGGTTGGCAAATAATTTAGTCTCGTCAGCAAAAAACAAAACAGATGACTGAAGATGTGGCACCAAGTTACCGATAAAAACATTAAATAATAAAAGCACTGATGTATGTTAGTTCTCGAGTCACAGTAGCATAATTGTTGGAGTAGATACAGTATATGGGTCGTATAATTAATTCACGTTCCACTCTGACTCAATAAATCCTGAATAACTATATCCAACTGAACAGCTTCTGTTAACTATGAAATGTTTTAAGTTATAAGCCCGGTATTTTTCACAATTTTGATTTTCTTTATATACTATACAGCTCGAGCCGGTGGGTCAGGGTTTAGTGTCCCGATCGCTCAACCCAGAGGTCATGGATTCGAATCCCCATTCCACCAAACAATTTTTAATTAAATTGTTTACTCGTAGATCAAGCCTTGTTCGCAGGGATAGGTTAGCAACCATCTTGGCGATGGCCTAGGATGGGAAGAATGTCAGCTTGGTGTTAATGCGAGAGATCAAAATCAGTTGTTTCCCTCATTCCAGCTCGTTCCAAGTCGTTTCTGAGGCGCAAATGCGCCCCACGAAATAATAATATTCCGCCCTCAATCAATATTTATTTTGTTTCCACTTTTACTTTCCTGTTTTTTATTATTTACAGGTAGCATAAACCAAAGAGAAAACTACAGTGAGTCTTCGGGAACTGCGTGCTTGAATAAAGAATATTTCTGTGGCATTAAGAAAGGACTTCTTTCCAGTATCAACAATTTTTCCAAGAAAGTGAAGTAGATCGTTTTATTTCGAAAATCATATTAAAATTAAATTAAATTGAAAATTTCACACCGCCATATTTTAACCAATCGAAGGCTTGTTTTTTGTTCAGTTACCATGCCAACCCAAAAAATTTCCGGAAATTTTTAACGTTGTGTCAAATTAATAAGTGGAAATTTTTCTGTCATTTAAAATGTCAAAATAAAGGCGCGGGAGTTGAATCAATACATTTCCTATGCTCGAATTTAAGTAATATTTTAAAAATTAAATTATGTTCCAGCAATATTAGTAGATCAAAGAAAAATATAATATGTTTTTAAGTTAAGTATTTATAAAAAGTTCATGTAACTAAATCGTTTGTTAAATCGTCGTAAATTATTTGGAAAATGGTATGTTATTTCACTAAGAGATTTCGCATTTTATTAAACATATAAATTTTGAAGTAGATACTTCAGAATAATTATCAAAAGTAAATGATGTTCTACCAATATTAGTAAATCAAAGTTAATAAGAAACAAAAATATATTATGTTTTTAAGTTATTTGTAAAATATGTATGTACCTAACTAATGTTAGAAAATTACATTTTATTTCACTACGAAAACTCACATTTTATTAAGCATAATATTTGCAATGCTCGAAGTACTTCAGAACAATTATCAAAAATAAATGTTTCCTTTCCAAAGCGGAACATTTTCAAAAATACAATCTAAATCAGCAAATTGCACAAACACAATGACACAATGACAACTGGTGGAACTTGACCATACTTGACAGTCGTAAAAAATGTTTGTTATTGCTCATGGCTCACTATGAGGAATTAATGTTGGTTATTCGCAATTAAAATGTTCAATTTTGGCATAATATATTATAAAGTAATGGTGTGAAATTTTCTTACCGAATATCCCACGTGCTTAAATTAAAAACCGGAAATTTTTCCTCGTTCATGAATATTTTAAGAAAATTATCCCTCGCCTGCGGCTCGGGATAATTTTCAAAATATTCTTGACCTCGAAAAAATTTCTGGAAATAATTTAAGCACTAGGGATATTATAAGTGAAAATATATTTTGAGTGAAATCGTATCTGGAATTTGAAAGCATTCAGTGTAATAAACTTAGTTCTAAATAAAATAAATAAAAAGTAACTCGAATGCTCTGAATAGTTTTGTGATGCGTAATAAATATACATTTTTCAAATGTATGGTATTCAACTACTGAGTTAATAAGAACATGAAAATGTCTACTTTTGATATCAATTTTTCTGTTAGGAAAGGAGTTTCTGGAGACTTACTTAAACATTTGCAAAGAATATATTTCCGGTATCAACTAAGTTTCTTTTGCAGAATCCAGCCGAGGCTAGCTCGTTTATTGATTTTACCTGAAGTTGTACCATTTTTCCAAAAGGATTCTTTAAACAAATAAGCTAAATTTATTAAAGGTCCGCCATCTATAATGACTTGGATCGATGATCAAATTCTACTTTTAAAAAATGTCAGTTTTATCATAATTTACACAAATCGTAGGTACTCTAAAATAAAAAAGAAATTATATGTGCCGATTTTTTTTTCGGCAACAGGGTGTACGATGAGGAAGAACAAGAAATATCACTTCACCTCTCGAAAAGTGGGTTCTGGTCGTTCCCGAAACACATGGTTGCAGATTTTACGAAATCGGCTTAATACAGCTGTGAATGCACAGGAAGACCTCTGACAAATTCGATGTTAACAAACAGACTGTTTGTAGACGGCTGCAGGAAATACATTTCAAAGCAAGAAGACCTGCAGAAGGTCCTAAATTATTACCAGCGCACCGTATTGCACCAAATGTTTTCGCAAAAATTTTGTTCAAAATTATGGACAATGGAACAATCAAGAATGCGTAGAATGCGAAGAATCACATAATAGCGTTAAATAATCACATAAATAATATAACTGCATCTGCATCTGGCTTTGTTATTCGTAATACTACAGGTTTAAATCATAAAGTTGTGTTATATTAGGTAACTGTTGAAAAAAGCTTATGTTCAAAAAACAAAGTGACAGCTTTACCAATACCTACACTAACTTGACGGAACTTATTTTCTGTAGGTAGTTTCTATTAAGAAAAGCTATATCTACTACACACATTTTTCCCTTCGATAATGGAAATACCATGAAGGCCCGCCAATTTATTGATTTTGCTTCAGAAGGTATCAAGTATTATTTTCACCAATAGGGTCATAAATCTATTAAAACTTAATACTACTTTTTATCTCCTATAATGACTTTCGGATCGATAAGTCTACTCTATACCTACCACAGAAGTACCTACCACAAAAGTATTTACAAAAGAAAACACTTTAATAAAATTTAATATAGTGTTTACTTTGTTCCTGCCTAATACAGTATTTTACCATTTTTCAGAAGGAAACATTTATATCAATTATAGAAATATTTAGGTATATTGTAATAATTATAGTTTAAGTATTTGTGGATATTTGTCCAATAAAATAAAATTTTAAAACTCATAACTAAGTACTTCCAGAGAGTTGCCAATATTTTAGATAAATCCTTGTAGCCAAATTTCCAGATTGCAATTCTGGGACGTAGGTACGGCTAACAATTTATGTCCTTAATATATCCCCTATATTGTACAGTCACACTTCCCCTGTGCGAAGAGCCAAGGCGTTTAGGAAACAATAAACCAAATCAGTATCCAGATGTAATTACATAATCCGTTTTGAGAACCTAGGGCGTTCAGCGTCAAAAGCTAATACCATAGACTAACTGTTAATACTAACCTTTGTGTTTACCATCACATAAAGCTCCATATTATATAGTTATGTTGCTTTACGTACTTGGTATCGCGTAGATCATATGATTCACGTAATTTTAGAATATATCGGATGTGTTTTAGTTTACGAAATTAAATAATTTAACCATGGTATGAATTACTTGTAAATATAATTGAAGTTATAAAGATGGGTAACTAAGGAAAGTTAGTATTTTCTCGTTCACTTCAAAAAACAAATAGAGATCAAGTTTTCCATGAAACACTCGAACTAGTTATATTATTCTTTGTATTTTTTCCCCTGTAAAATAATAAAAAACAGAGAACCAGAAATATTCAAATATAGTTATATAGTTTGCCCCAAAAAATATTATAAAATATACTGATATAGAATTTTATATTAAATTAAAGAACCACTGATGGAATTTAGTTATTTTATCATATATTTATTTTTATTACATATTATATCTACTGCTAGAGCAAAACCCAATAGCCACGTTTGCAGATGATACTGCCATTCTTGCGACAGGGAAGGGCTATGAAGAAGCTGCAAACAAACTGCAAACATCAGTTAACCAAATCAATAACTGGACCAGAAGATGGCGTATCAAGCAGAATGAAACCAAATCAGTGCAGATTAATTTCACGAATAAAAGAGAACAACAAATATCTATTAACATGAACAATGGCCAGATTCCATATGCAAACTTAGCAAAATATCTAGGCATCACATTAGACGCAAGACTTCGCTGGAAAGTCCGTGTTAAAAAGAAAAGAGAAGAACATCAGATATAAGAAAATGTACTGGCTACTTGATAGACACTCCTGCTTATCAACTTAGAACAAAATACTGTTGCATAAACAAATTCTCAAGCGAGTATGGACCTATGGAATACAGCTCTGGGGCTGTGCCAGTAAGAGTAATATATTAATAATTCAAAGATTTCCGAACAAAGTACTGCGGAACATCGTCAAAGCGCCTTGGTACATCAGAAACAGCGACCTACATCGAGATCTTCAGATGGACACTGTAGAGCAGACAATTACTAAATTTGCAAGGAATCAACGACAACGACTCCATCAACATGTGAACATCGAGGCCATCGAGCTCCTCGACAACACTAACATGTGTAAGTGGGCTCAAGAGAGTTAAACCCTTTGAGTTAGTGAACTGATTAGATCAGTATAAAAGCAGAGTATTGTGCGGTTAGTGTTACACGTTAGTATTATTAAGTTACTAGACTCTAAGATATACTAGTGAGTAAGACCTTAGCTCTAAGATTTTTAACTTTAGTTAAATTATGATAGAACCAAATTACTTATTGATCTCCCTTTGATCAGATTGTAATAGCAGCAAAATACTCTTCAAGGGGTATTTTCTATATGTATAAAAAAAAATATTATATCTACTGTGATTTTTTGGAGCAAACTTTAAAAGTTTTCCTTGATCCTACACATTCAATATTTATTTTGATTACTTCTAGTTTTCTGTTCTTTTAATATTTTACAGGTGGTGTAATCCAAAAAGAAAATACAATGAATTAGACAACCACAAATAAGTTGAAAACATTATCTGTAAGAATAATAATATTGCTATAATCGGGAAATGATAAAGACAGATTGTTGAATTGTAAGAAAGTAGCCATAGCGACACGCACGTGTTGTCAAGATTAATTGATTTAGTTTCACGTGTAATGAAAAACTCGGTCGATTTGGTACTTCACAATAAATATCCAATTTCAACCTCAGAATCTGATAAGAAATAAATACTAAGAGGCGCTAGGGCACCATAACTACCTACTACAAATTTTTTAATGTTACCCTCGCTAAATAAAAAATTATAAATATAAAAAATATTTCATAAGAATTGAAATCGTTCTATGTTGTTTTTATCATCCAATATTGAAACAAAGTAACGATTAAATAATTTATTCTTCTAAGTTGTTTCCCGTTTATATTAGTTGTGGTTTCTTTTGAAGTATTTCTACAATAATAATGCCTACAATGATAGTTGATAACATGTCTCAAGACAGCTGTTCTATCTTGGACTATTAATCCGTAAATTAGTTAATAAATATATTTTAAAATGATATAACGGAAATGGTGGTTTAACCGCAAATCTACGTACTGTAAGAAAACGATTAAACTTCTAGTAAGCTGAAACAAATAAAGATAGAAATATGTCAAAAGTATTTGTTATACTGAAAAGAGCGTTCATTACCTATCTAGATTTGAATTTTTTTATTATTTTTTTTTTAATTTATTTTATTTTGCTTCATTACCAACATTTTCGTGTATTACTGTGATTTCTTCACTTCGTAAGTGAACAGCTCACACGTAAACATATCTGAAAAGTTAAAAGACGAGTACGAGTATGAAATACATGTGAACCATTTTGTTAAACGCAGATGTGTGACTACCCTGATATAAAAAACTATAAAATTATATGGAGAAAACTATCCTTAAATCGTTACCAAAATAATTCCATTGCACTTAGTATAAGAAATATTAATATTATTCGATTATGTCGATTAAATTATCGACGTAACATTTTGAAACCCAAATTAGGTGTGCAACAAACAGAACCTTATTGTTTAATCTTGCGACCTATAATCTTGTGGCCCTGTCATTTTATTTGAAATATTATGAAAAGTAGTGGAAGAGGAGAAAAACTACGGGTTGTAATTTTTAGATACAATATTTTCAGTTCATTATAATATAATTTATGCTGAATTAAAACCAGCCAATAAAATCCACATACATGCTCACATTATTTGTAATTTAAATGGAGAAAAGGGGTTCTCCTCCTCTTCTATGCAGTAGCCCTTTTTACCATTCAGCGTTTTTTTCTCCCGTTATCAATTTCTGCAATGTTTAATTAGCTATTTAGCAAAAAGCCTAACGTTTATAATTTATACCTACTTAGAGTAACAAGTAATTACGGAATTAGCAGATAGTGCAAAATAAAAAACTGCAATATTATAGGGCAATCCATCATAAAGAACATATTCTTATGTTATCATTAAGAATGTCTATTAGCTACATATAATATGAAAAACAGAAGCCGCTTGTAATATATAAGAAACTAAAGTCTTTACTGCAATCAATCAACGTGAGATAAATTAAAGTCTTAATCAATTAAGTGTGCTCTTGAAGCAAATTTCGTAGGTGATAAATTGACTAAGGCCAAAAAACGATTTCTTTTAGCTATATATGTTAAATTAATCAAATCGAACATAAACAAGATAAATCTTTTTGTAAAAAGATATCATTAATACATTTACAAGTAACTTATTCTAATTGTTACTGTGTATAATTAATTGTTCTATTTTTATTTCTATTTCAGTTGCATTTTTTATAGATAACAATAAAAAAAAACACATAGGTAAAACAGATTTACAGGTAAAACGAAAACCTGAAAGACGACACGTATTTTATGTTATTGTTTTAAACTCCCAAAATCAAAATCAAAAAGTTTATTTTATGTTTAGTCTATTTTGCTCCTAAATATGATATGATATATGTTTTTTGCTAGACCTCTTTCAATCAGTTATTTCGGATATTATTGACCATTATCCAAATTTAGCTTTCATTATTGGCGGAGATTTTAACTGCCGGGTGTCTAATTAAGGTGATATACCTTTTGAAGCTCTAGCAGGGTCAAACCTTTTTGAAGAGAGGTCTAGTTGTGATTATATAATAAATTCAAGAGGGCAACATCTACTAAATTTTATGCAGAATAATTGCTTTTCTTTAATTAACGGTAGAGTTACTCATGACAAACCTGCTCAATTTACTTTCTCGAGTACTACTGGTAATAGTGTCATTGACTTGGTTTTTTTTTTTTGCCATAATGTACTGTGAGCGAGGTTTGTTTTTTGTTGCTGTGTGTAAGTGCTTACCTATGAAACAATGTATTAGTCAGGTGACTATAAGTTTTCTATATTTACAATTTTTTTTGTAAAGCAAATAACTTTTCTTTGTCGTTTCCTTTTTTTTTTTTTGTTAAAAACAGACCTCTTCCTATAAAAAATGTACCTATTTTTTTAGAAGGAATAAAGATTATTATTATTATTATTAAACTCCCAAAATCAAGGACCTGTCAGGACTGCTTATAATATCATTGTTTTATTAAGTTGGTTTAACTTGAAGATTATTATCACTGCAACACTTGCAATATTTTTTTTGTCAAAAATATTGAGCATGACCTAGAAATGTACAGAAATGACTCGTTTTGTTGATATTGCAGTGTATTATTTCACTCTGCCAATTTAAAAAAAAAAACAGATAGTATGTTCGTGTCAGATTATTTAGACAAAATCTTTGCCAAAACATAAATCCAGCATCTCAGTATGTTTTCTAGTGATAAACTAATATTCGGTTTATATATTACAGATATTGTTGAAAACCCCAAGTGTATTGTATTGGGAAGCAAGAAAGAAAGAAACGACAATTAGTAGCTTAACTACGTGATTGAAAAACCATGACTTTAAGAATTCTACATAAATACATCGCAATGATAAAGATTAGTGCAAGATGGCTTCTGCGAATTATTTCACTACTCTATATGCGTCTTCTAGTAGAAACGCGTGAACTACTTGGTACTTTGTGAAAACAAACTAGGTTTAATTATTATCAACGGCTTGTCATCGGAGATGAAACGTGAGTTCAAAGAGTCGAAGCAAGAGTTGATGCAGTGGCATAATGAGGGCTCCACCCTTCTCAAGAAGTTTAAGGTCACTCCAGCTGCAGGAAAAATAATGATAATATTTTATGGGACTGTCAGTGGGTTTTGTTTATTGATTATCTAAATAAAAGCAGTATGGTAACGGGAATAATTGAGGGTGTTTAATGCGTCGTCTAAGAGAGTTTATTAAAGTGAAAATATGCGGAAAATTGATGCAACTGAAGACCGACCAAAGTTGCTGTTGCTGATTGTAGCTTCGAAAATATTAAAAATCCGCCTTATATTTTGGATTTAGATCCCCGCGACTCTTTGTTGTTTCTATCTCACAAAAAACCCTTAGGGGCCAGAATTTAGAGAAAATAATGATGGCCAAATGAATCTTGTGTGTAAACAAAATTGATATTTTTACAATGGAATAACAATCTGATTGAAATGGTGTATTACCTGTATCCAAAAACATGCGACCCATATTGAAATATAAATTTCTCTTCTGCTTTAGTCTTTGGTTTGATGCTTAGACCAGCGATATAAAAACGACCTCTCATAAGTATATTTACAAAATATGACAAGTTAGCTGCATAAAATACATCTCGCTAGCTGTATCGTTCACAACATTTGGGAGTTACAAAAATAGTCTTAGAATACTTTTCCATTCTACCTTGTAATAATTATTATATGTTCCATATGTAACTAGATATTGGATATAACTGCATCATTGAGATAGGATAGTAGGGAGGAGCTATCTCGTAGTAAAAAATAGCATCGGTACCTCCTTATTGATATGACACAGTCAACTGACAAGCGGATGTGGCACATACTTCAATGTATGTGCAAACAAATTTATGTGCCTACAACATTATAAGTTAATGGTTGCGTGCGCCCTTAGTAACTAATAGCAGAGACTGTATTGATAAAAAGAAATTTTGCAGAATAACATTTCACAGCTTTGCATTATACATTAGTAAACAATATGTATAGCTGCATTTGGCATATTACAAGGCATATTTAATGTTTTAATTGATAATTGATTGCTTAAATAGTACCTAATAGTAAAATTATTTCGAACATTCGATAAAACCAACAGAAATAATTAATAAGATTTAACATAAAAGCATCTCAAAGTGGATAGACTAGATACATGCTTAGGGAAAGATTAATACGTATATCAATACTGGAGGAAGCTTAGTGGCTCCGGTGAAATGGGGGTGTCCGCAGCAAAATGCTATTCTGTCTCTACTGCTGTAAGCCTTGTGGTGGATAATGTTACCTTTGCTGACGACATCGAGTTTAATGGATATTAACAGATATTCATTATCAAGCTCATAACATTTTCAATCAATTATCAAGATAACTTGGTCATACTAGCTTGGGGTAAATTAAACAACACAGCGATGGAGCATATGCACAAGGCCCTGAATATGTATGGGGGACAGATAAGAAGGGGGAGAGCGAGCAAAGCTATCAGTGGGAGGCTGATATAGCCTGAAGAATTAGCTGGAACCCAGGAGCTAGGAATATCAGATCCTCAATTAAAATTTTTTAAATATAGCATACCATAGGTGTATTGCAGAATACATTGTTCAATTTTTAAAGCTAATTTACTAAAAACGTACTATTTTAGTAAAAAAAATTAAGAAATCTGAAAGCATTAGGCATTACAGCAATGAATTTGTATTATTTGTATTATCAATTGTATTATTTAAAGGACAATAAACACTTATTTCGCATTCCTATGACCATTTTATTTCAAACTGTGTTTTATTTTATTGGGTATTTTAGTTTCCCATTTCTGACATAATTTTAAATAATCCTTGCCTGGCGAGGCAGCCATATTCTTACGTCACTTAGCCACGCCCAGTGAACCTATTTTTTGTATGCGAAAAGCATGCTTGTTGCGTCTCCTTACCATACTACCTCAATTAACTCCATCCATAAAATATATCTGAATTCGTTGAATAGTACATTTTTTATATTTACCAGATTCAAAGCCTGCTTTGTACTAATTTAATATACCCCGAATTCCTTTAAGTATTTTCATTTTGCTTTCGATAAATGATAACTAAATTCAATATCCTTTGATACAGAGAAATATTGGAATAAATAATTGCAGGCCTTCAGGCATTTTATATAAATTAAAAAACGGGGAAAAACAAAAATAATACCCTCATAAATAATGCAAACTAAATTGGTTGTCGATGAAAGTGACATCGTATCGGCTTTTTGGCGGTTATACGCCATTTTACAGAAGTTTGTTTTCTTGAATCAGCTAGTATTTTCACTCTGCTTTCAAGAATACCAGTAATTTCTAAAGTAAAGTAAAGGAATTATAGTGATTTTAAATTTATGTGTAAATGATATACTCATATTATCATTTATACCTCCTAAAAACTAGATAAGATTGAATATGTATATTTTAGTTAAGAATCGGTTAATTTTTTATAAGAAAATATAAAATGTTAATAAATATTTAATTGAGGCTAATAGCAATTACCGCTTCCCTCTTGTCTCTAGAGGCTATAGCATTAAAGTTGAATAGCGCTTTCCGTAGAATGAGCAATTTTACTGGGTGTGCGATATAATTACCATTAATAATGTGGTCGCTTAAAAAATTATGGAAAGAAAATATAAACCTGAGAAATAAATTTAAAGCTGGAGAATACCTACCATGTAAAATGTAATTAACAAATATGAGGTATAAAGTTGTCGTCGAAAGTTATCAAATGATGAGAAAAATATTAAAAAGGTAACAAACTTACATGATCTGATATATAACCTAGGGGAATTTCAACCCAAGATAAGAGTCTGTGGGACCGCCGTTTCTTGAGCTCGAAAGCGTGATCACCTGTTAAGGAATATTTAAATGAGATATGAGTATAGGTTGAAGTAAATTAAATAATTAAGCATATATATTTACTCGTATAATATTGACGGAAGAACATAAGTTAGTAAATACTAACTAGATACTAGATTCCTATACTAGCTAGTCAGATTGTAAATGTAGTAAATAACATAAGAAAGCAAAGCGAAGAATTCCAATATTTTATATTCAAAAGCACTGGATTCTACTTATACAATCGAATCACAAATGCTTCTCAACGGTAGAGTTCTTTATGATACCAAAAATATTACATATAAAGTAAATGTATAGGTGTGAACAAGCTAGGCACACGTAGGCTAGTAGTGAGGTTTATTAATTTGGAGTGGCGAAGTACCTACTCTGCAAATCTGGGAGTAGCGGTGTTCCGGATTTAGTCGGGATAAGTCTTACTGTTTGTTTTTAAATACATATCATTTATATGTTACTTGAATATCATTGGTCACAATTTCGCTAAAGATACAATACACGGAAGATATTCTCAAAATCTAGTTGATTTGATAGACTTCAGTAGACCAATATTGCAGTTACTATTCTGCTATATAAAGATTGCTATCCTGATAATAAGCACTAAAAATATAACTGAATTTAAGTAAATACTGAACAGTGTTAGATTCGGTTATCTAGTAGTCTTGCACAAATCGACTTTCTAGTAGATTTTTTTACGAAAAAAGATAAGCCCTTTTACTTTGCGTAAAAATATATTTTGACTCTAGTTGTAAGATCTTGCGATTTAGAAATACCCATCTCTCTCTCTCTCTCTCTCTCTCTCTCTCTCTATTTGATAGGTTCCATAGGTATTGCATTTGTTTGTAGGAACTTTTTATGCTATTCTATAAGGGAGATACCAGCGAACAGAAGGTACTGACTGAAAGAGCGTGAGAGTTATTGTTCTGAAATTCATATTTTTATCCACCTTCAAACACATTTTTACCACTTATGACACACCTACGTAAGGCTCTCAAGAACAGTTCTTTGAAAATATTGATTTCTCCTCAATAAAACGGGGAAGAAATTATTTTTAAAACGTAACTTTTAAATATTCTCTCTGTATATGGTTGAAGCATCTTGTTTATTCGAATACGTTAGCATGATGATAGCAACATTATATAGTGTGTTTATTACCGTAGGTTGTGCTTTAAATAATATAGTATCTTTTATTTGTTTAAAACTTGTACAAGCTCCACTTTCAAAATGTTACCATACAGCCTCATACTTGAAAAAATTGTAAAAATTTCAGTGTAAGCTAATAAAAAATATATTATTATTATTTCTTATAATATAAGAAATGTTCAAAACTATATCAAATATATTAAAAAGAAAGAAATTACTTATAACCATTTAAAATTATGCTAAAGACTACTATGAAGTAATTACATCTTCACGATAAATGTTATGTTACAACTTCTAAATAATAATATTAAGCACACTAATGTTTCCATTACTTGAACACTAGTTTCAATGTTCCGTATTACACCCTTTTCTTGGATGACCTAAATCTCCTCGAATAGGGTCACTAAGGCAAAACCGTGCTGTCAGGGAGTAGGGGGTGAAACGAAATCTATAACTTTGAAGCCACCAACGTTATTTCCTCTATCTTTTCTTTACATTGCTTTGTTATTCAGTTCACAAAATTTTTAGGACTACGATATCACTCATTAAATGTTTTCTAGTGTCACTTAACTTTTGGACATCTTTCTTGTTGCAAGCAAGTTATATGCATTTTTGCATATTAAGAATGTTTGAATTTTTTTTCTTCCCAGTGTACCTGCCCTTTGATATGTTTAATGGTCAGTGATGATTTTGGAAACTGTCAAAACGAAAACTGTAATGACAATGATTTCGAAGAACACGAAGGAAGTGGAGATTTTTTATGTACAATAAAGTGAAACTTAAAAGCATTAAGGAGCATGAATATTTATGTGCAAATATCTAGGTAAATATTTTTATTGGCAGTGAATAGTAATTAATAATAGTAATAATTTTAATGATTTAAGATGTAGAAATCAGGAAAACCAATTCTTACCCGATTCATACTGGCCTGAATTACTACTATAAGCACGTTAGCACATATATGCGAATTCTTCTAATTCTCCTAAATATAATTTAGTATCGTGTAGTGAGAATTATAATAGAAATTTGTAGACATTAAGCAAATATATTTCGTAGATCAGCATTTTTATTCTGGCCTTAAATACGGTTTTACCTTCTTCCTACTCGAGGGCTGGATATGCCTTCGATAGAAAGCAATGATCGATTTGATGATAAATGATAAATGAATTCAATATCCTTTGATACAAGGAAATATTGGAATAAATAACTACAACTTTCAGGCACTTTATATGAATTCAAAAAAGAGGAACAAAAGAAATAATAACACCCTAATAAATATTGCAAACTAAATTGTTTTTCGATGAAAGTAGCATCGTATCGATTGTTTGATGGTTATACGCCATTTTTTGCAGAAGTTGGTTTTCTTGAAGCTAAGGTAAGGTAGTGATTCACTTGGTAAAGCTATCACAGCACTTTCAGCACTTTATACCTATATCATTATAATATTTTTAACTTTATTTCAAATAAAGTTAAATAAAGTTTTTACAAATTACTAACAGACGCATGTTTCTACTTTGCATGTTTAATTTTCAACAATATATTTAACAATAATTGGTGTACACTATAATTTCTCATGCCTAGTCGACTATTCGAATAACTGATTCGCATAATCGATTATTTAAAAAAAAATTATTTATGTTAGCCTGTAATAAATAATACAGTGGATTGCAGTTCTCTCGATATATTAAAAAATCATCTTTCTGTACAGTAAACAACAAATTATAGGAAATAAAAGAAAGGGGACATCTGCAAAAGTCGTTCTTTATCGCACAATTTACGAAATTTCAATGTATATTTTTTATATTTCACATTTTGTATCCCATAATGCCTTTTGTATACCTTAATACTTGACTCTTAGAACTAAGTATAACTATACGCCTTGAAATTTTCGTATGATAGAGTAGGGAACTTTATAATTTTCTATACTTATTATATTTTATTTGTGCAGCTCCACAAAACTATTAATTACTTGAAATATTATGTGAATAATAAAGTTAGGGATTTCTGAAAATATCCCCAACAATCCAATATGGTTGCCGAAAATAAAAATAAACTTGAAGATGTTATTTTTAAATAAAATTTGATAACACAAACTCGAAGACTACAAGAAATAGGGTAGGTACTTCTTAGAGGTTATAAAACTAATTTTGGATTATTAATTTTTTCAAAATAACTCTAAATCGATTAGTGACTTCCAAATTTCAGCACTTATTATTTCAAAGCACCACCAAAAGTTAAGGCTTAGGTTTTTCTATTTAAAAATTTCTATCTTAAGTGGGACAACACCCTGTATAGTATTAATTTGTTAATTCTGTGTCAAGGATGAAATTTCCAAAAGAACTGTAAAAAATCATAGTCAATAAGAGACCATATTCAAATAGATTACTTTTGACTATAAATAGATATTTAAATCTGTTGTTCAGTATTGCCATAAACCATATCTTCATTAGGTAACTGATTTATAGTTTAAGAGTAGCGACATACAGGTAAAACAAGTTTTTAATAATTTAAGACACTCACTATCCTTACAAGATGTTAAATGAGACCTTCACCTGCTGTCGCATTACACTAGGAGTTTCTACAGGATTTTTCAGTAAGTTTCTACAAACGGAATTTCCTCTTGACTAATATATTCTTTATATATCACAAAAATATCTTGAATTTTGTAGATTGAAACAGTTAAGTCACATAAAATTACCAATTCTGCATATTTTTCACGCAAATTCATTAACAAAACTCAAAGTAAATTGTTACAACTTTAGACACAGACACAACTATCAGTTAGTAACAGTGGGTATGCCTTATGAAGAATCGTTATTTTAGAAACAAAAAAAAATTGGAAAACCACGTCGCCTTGGCTTAATGCTGGTTTAAGATGGGTAAGAATTCAGTAAACATCCTATATATACAAATAATTGTAGTTAACCTCTTTGAATTCACAATTTACACTGAAATACTTTTTTATACTGACAATTGTTACAATAAATTTGGTGATAATGGCTCTTACCACATCTGTTATAAAAAATATAACATATTTACCCGACTTCGGCATACTGCATCCAATAATGTTTATGTTAATGTAAATAGCGACACTCGCGCGACCTAAAACTAAACTGATAACGAAGCAACGAACGACTACAGTACTACAAATCACTTCGATAATTTGCTGGTTTATCGTCATTTTTGTTTCCTTTACAAGGTGATATCAAATAAACTATTAGCATTTATTTTCTATAATTACAGTACGTAGGTAAAAAACAAACAATTCAAAAGGTATATGATGATGCGTAATATAATCTTAAACTTAATTGAAATCTGTATGGTCGTTACAATTTATGATGGTCATAATAATGCTAATAAAAGAATATAGATTGGATAACTAATCAGTATTCAAATTACTACACAACCAGGTCGATTATATTCGTGTAGTGTTAATAATAATAATGTAATTCACGTTGACATGAACCTGATAACAATATTTATTACAAAATAAAAATGTTACTTATTGAGTTTAAAAGAATGATTATACTTAGAAATGACAACTATATTCTTATAAAATTGTAAAGTTTCAAGATAAATATATTAAATAAATATATGCTGAACAAGACAGGGCTCATTATATTTTTACTACCACTACAACAGTCCTTAGAACGCCATTTTTTAATAATTAGTACCTACCTAAGTTTCTGTCAAATATATATTTTGAAATACCCAGTTTCATAAACTGTAAGGTAGATATAATATTTTTGCTAACATTACATTAGTCCTCAATAATATAATTTCATATCATTGTACTGTTAACTCGGTATGCTTTATGCTTGGCGCGATAGTACTTGGTATGTTGTTTAACTGCAACTAAATAGACCTTAGAATCAACTAAATGATAAGTATTAAGTTTAGAATCAAAAACTAAGATATTTTAAACTTATAGATGGCTTGTTCAATCTGTCATCTTCTTATTTCTTAGTTTAATCAAATAGTTTTTATTTGGAAGACTTCGGAATTTCAAAAAAACCGGGAGTAGTCTATTGGTGCCAGATTCTTTCATGTATATGTTAAATGCTACAATTTTAAGCGTGGATTAGGCATACGACGCAACTTCGAGACTAAGTTGGAAATTTATTTATCTGAAGGAGATGCCGTCTTTGAAGTGAGCATATGCCTTGTTAATAAACAGTGTACAAGTACAGTAATATAGTGTAATCTATATCTATGTAAGGACAAGGAAGGATTAAAGGACACACTCACAATCTAGTTGAAATAAATAAAAAAACAGTGTAGCTTAGCGTCTATATGTCTTTGGGTTAGGCCACTCTAACTAGGTACCTTTAGCAACAATTATACTATTGATCAAATACAACAAGCATTCAATGCTTGTTGTATTTGTATGTATTGATGCACAACATCAAATAAAACATGCATTTGGAAAAAACGCGCTGCGCCTTATCAAATAATTTCTAAGGCCTAACAGACGAACCACTGTTTTTACTTTGTTATGTCTAGAGTAAATATGTATATTGTTACTGGCATTCTAATTGGACAGTATCAATTAAAGGAAACACGTCCACAATATGAAGCCAAGTGAAACTCCACTTTGTAGTAATCAACAACTTGAAATATACATACATGTACTCTATAATTGCCTCCATTATTGCATCGGTTAGCGAATCCGTGCTCGAAGAACATTGGTTAACCACTATACAGATTTGAAGAAAATATCGTAAATAACCTGAAACATCATTATCTGTGCTACATTAGGATGCTACATTATTTAGGTGAGACAATTGGGAGAATGTGAAAAGGGATCCGCCATACTCAATGGGAAAGTAGTAGGATACTAAGTGTAACGAGATCCTTCTCTTTAACAATACCGAGTTTAATAAATTTGACAATACAACCAGTATTTTCACTATGAACTCCATTACGCGCTGTGTAAATACGAAACATTAGTTGTTATTTTATGATAATTTTCACACTTTATATGTTGTCAATATACAACATATTAAATGTAAAAACTAAGAAATTAAATTCTCACACAGAAGGATACAAACATTACCTGAGTATTTAGTATATTTTGGAATAGGCTTATTAGATATTGAGAATATTCTTCATAATTTTGAATTGATGGTAGGTGAGTTTCCACTATATTAATTTATGTCCTCAGTTTATAGTGTTGTATTATACAGGTATGTACAATGTGAATTTATTTACATTAAGAGTCCATTCACTAGTCCGAAATAAGCCCAAAATCGGCATTCGTCTCGTGTCTAATTATAAAAAAACTATAAAAGATAGCGACTTTTAGTAAAAACGTATCGAAAGATAAGACTAATCTAAATCCCTATAATAGTAATTTTTTGTAATTCTTTTTATTTTTAAAATCCCAGGCAAACAATCTTGTACTAAAATAGCGTATTTTCAAAAATTATTTTCTCTAAAATACATGTATTAAACAAAAATTTGCTACTATAGGGATCTAGTTTATCTTTTGATCTTTCCGGTGAAATATAATTTATAACATTAAAAAGAAATTTTGTTGCAATTACACAGTAAAAAAATCCGACTGATTTTAACACTGAATCCACACTCATCAGTGTCTATATAGTCCACACTTGGCAGTGTTAGACATATCGGTGTATTATTACATTACATAAAAGTAATTTAACATAGTATATTTTACAAGGTAATGTGTAATAGTTAATTATTCACCGTGTAATTATTCCGTTTTTATGGCGGATTGATTCATTTTTAACACAGGGTTTTGTAAATTTTACTACAATTTATGAGTACTTCTACAAACTTGGCGGGTATATCGTTCGAGTAATATTAGTTCTAGGTTTAGTTATTACTACCCAGTTCGTGTTAAAAATAACACTGCAGCAAATTACGATTACCATTTAGTAATTTTACCATTTGTCTTTTTTTACTGTGTATAAGACAAATCCGGTACCCTTGCAATAAGGGCCAACTTTATTTCCATGTGCCTTTTTACTTCGGCTTTACGTGCACCTCCGAAATCTAAATAATTCGGTAGTGGGAATATGTAAGTCTTCACCCATCGGCTACCCAACCTCTCAACCCGACCACGAATTCAATTCATGTCTGTCAAGTCTACAGTGAACGGACCCTTAAGAAAAGAAGGAAGAATTAGTTTTAACTATTCTAAAATGACAGCTACATACAATACATTTTGTAGAATTGTTGATCTATGTGTCGACATCCTCGGTGCTAATTGATAAACATGTATTAGAGCTACATGGATGTGGGTCAAAGAGTGTCTTATTTTGGAAATTATAGGATTTAGTAGAAATATAAGACAGTTTTTGAGTTAGCCCCAATTTTCTGGAAGATACTTTTAAGATCTTTCATATTTTTAAAAACAATAACTGAACGAAGTGTTATATAGATATACAAGGTGTGCACCTAGTGCGCGTAAGTCCAATATCTGGGTTAATAAAAGAGATAACTTAATTTTTTTTTCTACAGGGTTGTCTAATATCCCGAGCTGCACAAAATGAAAATATATTTACATATTCAGGGTGTTCAGTTTTTCCTGGACAGGTACCAACTTCGTTTTTCTAAATGGAAATATATATTTTTTATTGCTTTTTCGAACTAAACCCTTGATTTTAGTAGGACTTTCATCAGCCTTCCCTATACCTAACTTAAACTGTTTTTGAAATATTGACGGGTGAATATTGACATTTTTGCAACTTTGACACCCTATAAAATCTAAACGGTTTGAGATCAAGCAAAACGGTTTGCACATTCCTATCTTAACTTTTCATAAGCTATCGTTTGGTACTAATTTCAGAATTATCCAAAAATTTAAAATTTTCTGAAAATTTTGAAAATTTTTTATTCCTGTATAAAATTTAAATTAGTATCAAACGATAGCTTATGAAAAGTTAAGATAGGAATGTGCAAACCGTTTTGCTTGATCTCAAACCGTTTAGATTTTACAGGGTGTCAAAGTTGCAAAAATGTCAATATTCACCAGTCAATATTTCAAAAACAGTTTAAGTTAGGTATAGGGAAGGCTGATGAAAGTCCTACTAAAATCAAGGGTTTAGTTCGAAAAAGCAATAAAAAATATATATTTCCATTTAGAAAAACGAAGTTGGTACCTGTCCAGGAAAAACTGAACACCCTGAATATGTAAATATATTTTCATTTTGTGCAGCTCGGGATATTAGACAACCCTGTAGAAAAAAAAATTAAGTTATCTCTTTTATTAACCCAGATATTGGACTTCGCGCACTAGGTGGACACCCTGTATGTATATGTTTTTCGATATCTCGAAAATAAATTAACTTTTATTTAAATAACTCATTTTCGTTATTATATTGAGCTGAAACGTAGCTTTTATTGTATCTCTTCATTGTGTAGAGGTTTAAATTCTATATTTATGTACGAACCTTAAAATCAAATCGCTTAAATGGTCTTCTAAAATATGCTTAGTAGCTATGTCGCAGATTTTAGAAAACAAAGGCATTTTTAAAAATATGTAACTTGCCACTGATTTAAGAAAAAAATACTTTTACATTAGGTGTTATTTCATCTATCTCGGTTTCCTACATTATTTTTGTATTATTATAGTCAGCTTGCAAGAAACTCAATTTAAAAAGTATTTTCGTTACCTATCTTTAATAAAGGTTTTACTTTATTGTATACCTTACAGTTTCTTTTGATGGTTATCTACTCACTTAAAGTACCTATTTTTGTATAGTAGGTACTACACTACTGTACATAAATTTAATTTAAAAAAAAAATGTAAATAAAATATAAAAAACACCACACCCAGTAATGAAAACAAGATGTACTTCTATGTAACATACATAATTAATGTATAATAAAGATAAATTTAAAAATGAAAAATATGTTTCAGTGTTTTAAGAAACTTGCAGAAAGACTTGCAAAATCAGCTTTGAACAATACAGAGCATTGACGAGTCAATGAATAAGATTTACAGAAAAAGTAGTCAGAATGAGCAGAATTAGATTGACAGGTCAAGGTAAAACAAGTAAATCATAATTCAAAGCATAAGAAAAATAACAATGTATGTTTTACTTACTTTATATTGGTATATTAGTTAATGTTTATTTTATACTGAGGGTTCCGTCACTGCCTTCACTTATAAATTTTTACTCTCACTGCACTACATGCGAAAACACTAATTGTGTATAAAAACAAAATACTTGTTTGTTGTAGTAATAGGGTAGGCTGTGGTGTCGAGCTTTCCACTGCTTCAGCCGGGAATCGATCAGCTGGAGTACAGTCCCTGCTGAAAACGTTCAGAGAGTCCTGAAAATCTCCAAATCGATAGTGATATTCATATCAGTAGCTGGCTGGCCATGTCCCGTTTGGCGGGAAAATGCCATGAGAAGGAAAGCAGCAGATAATGGAAAATTTAGTTTTAAGAACATGTAAAATATTCTTTAGTTATGATTGCTTCTAGATTAATTCATTGAAAAACAAATTCTCCCGGTTTTCATAGAAGTACGTACATTTAATGATATACTTTGTAATATTGTGACAAGGTCAACGTGTAGCGTGCTCTCCTTTGCAATTTGAATAGGCATTCCTGATTAAAAAGCGTTTAGTTCTAGTAGCAGGTGCATGCATATACGAATTCGTAGTCTTGAATGAGATTAGACGTTCTAAAAATACACTGCAAAAAATACTAAAATTACCATACTTTTTCGGAGTCTACATAGACCGTCAGGGTCCTTAACAGAAAACGGTATTTTGTTTATCAGGTACCTATAGGTCAGTGGGAATTTTCAAAAAAAATTTACAAATATTTGGACACACTATTATTCTAAATATATACAATATTTAACATATATTTCAATATTAACCGGTGTGAACTTGGCAGCCAAGAGTTGGCAGCTAATTTACCGAAGATCGCCGAACAGTCATGGGCGCGCGTGACAGAATCCCAGAGGGATCTGTAATTACAATACAAATAATTGGCAACACAACGGTAGATAACTTTATATAATAATCTAAAATTTCTACGGTTCGGCATAAAGGAATACTACAAAAAATAAAATTTCACATTCACATTGGTATTCAATCTAGAAAGTCATAAAATAAAGCTACTCAAAGTCAATGCAATGAAAGCCGTCTAATGCGTACTAATTATAAAAAATCAAAGAAAAAAATTAGAAAGGTGAAGAAAAAAGGTTTCACATTTATACTCTGACATTAAAAGTTAGAAGGTGGCAAAGAATGTCATACTCGAAGCTCAATTCCTTGCAAGCCGTCCATGGTGTAGTAATTGCAAAATAACGTAGAAAAAAATTGAAAAGAGGGTGAAGAAAAAAAGGTTTCACATTCATACTCTGGCATTAAATGTAGAAGGTGGTAAGGAATGTTATACTCGAAGCTCAATTCCTTGCAAGCCGTCCAAGGGGTAGTAATTGCAAAAAACTAAGAAAAAAATTCAAAAGATGGTGAAGAAAAAAAGGTTTCACATTCACACTCTGGCATTAAATATAGAAGGTGGTAAGGAATGTTATACTCGAACTTCAATTCCTTGCAAGCCGTCCAAGGGGTAGTAATTGCATAAAAACTAAGAAAAAAATTGAAAAGAGGGTGAAGAAAAAAAGGTTTCACATTCATACTCTGGCATTAAATGTAGAAGGCGGTAAGGAATGTTATAATCGAAGCTCAATTCCTTGCAAGCCGTCCAAGGGGTAGAAATTGCAAAAAAACTAAGAAAAAAATTCAAAAGAGGGTAAAGAAAAAAAGGTTTCACATTTATATTCTGGCATTAAATATAGAAGGTGGTAAGGAATGTTATACTCGAAGCTCAATTCCTTGCAAGCCGTCCAAGGGGTAGTAATTGCAAAAAAACTAAGAAAAAAATTCAAAAGAGGGTGAAGAAAAAAAGGTTTCACATTCATACTCTGGCATTAATTGTGGAAGGTGGTAAGGAATGTTATACTCGAAGATCAATTCCTTGCAAGCCGTCCAAGGGGTAGTAATTGCAAGAAAACAGAAAAAATTGAAAAGAGGGTGAAGAAAAAAAGGTTTCACATTCATACTCTGACATTAACTGTGGAAGGTGGTAAGGAATGTTATACTCGAAGCTCAATTCCTTGCAAGCCGTCCAAGGGGTAGTAATTGCAAGAAAACAGAAAAAATTGAAAAGAGGGTGAAGAAAAAAAGGTTTCACATTCATACTCTGACATTAACTGTGGAAGGTGGTAAGGAATGTTATACTCGAAGCTCAATTCCTTGCAAGCCGTCCAAGGGGTAGTAATTGCAAGAAAACAGAAAAAAATTGAAAAGAGGGTGAAGAAAAAAAGGTTTCACATTCATACTCTGGCATTAATTGTGGAAGGTGGTAACGAATGTTATACTCGAAGCTCAATTCCTTGCAAGCCGTCCAAGGAGTAGTAATTGCAAAATAACGTAGAAAAAATTGAAAAGAGGGTGAAGAAAAAAAGGTTTCACATTTATACTCTGGCATTAAATATAGAAGGTGGTAAGGAATGTTATACTCGAAGCTCAATTCCTTGCAAGCCGTCCAAGGGGTAGTAATTGCAAGAAAACAGAAAAAATTG
This sequence comes from Pogonocherus hispidulus, assembly GCA_963924545.1. Taxonomy (NCBI): domain Eukaryota; kingdom Metazoa; phylum Arthropoda; class Insecta; order Coleoptera; family Cerambycidae; genus Pogonocherus; species Pogonocherus hispidulus. The sequence continues at coordinate 22,609,983 of OZ004696.1, forward strand.
AAAAGAGGGTGAAGAAAAAAAGGTTTCACATTCATACTCTGACATTAACTGTGGAAGGTGGTAAGGAATGTTATACTCGAAGCTCAATTCCTTGCAAGCCGTCCAAGGGGTAGTAATTGCAAGAAAACAGAAAAAAATTGAAAAGAGGGTGAAGAAAAAAAGGTTTCACATTCATACTCTGGCATGAAATGTAGAAGGTGGTAAGGAATGTTATACTCGAAGCTCAATTCCTTGCAAGCCGTCCAAGGGGTAGTAATTGCAAAAAAACTAAGAAAAAAATTCAAAAGAGGGTAAAGAAAAAAAGGTTTCACATTTATACTCTGGCATTAAATATAGAAGGTGGTAAGGAATGTTATACTCGAAGCTCAATTCCTTGCAAGCCGTCCAAGGGGTAGTAATTGCAAAAAATCTAAGAAAAAAATTCAAAAGAAGGTGAAGAAAAAAAGGTTTCACATTCATACTCTGGCATTAATTGTGGAAGGTGGTAAGGAATGTTATACTCGAAGCTCAATTCCTTGCAAGCCGTCCAAGGGGTAGTAATTGCAAGAAAACAGAAAAAAATTGAAAAGAGGGTGAAGAAAAAAAGGTTTCACATTCATACTCTGACATTAACTGTGGAAGGTAGTAAGGAATGTTATACTCGAAGCTCAATTCCTTGCAAGCCGTCCAAGGGGTAGTAATTGCAAGAAAACAGAAAAAATTGAAAAGAGGGTGAAGAAAAAAAGGTTTCACATTCAGACTCTGACATTAACTGTGGAAGGTGGTAAGGAATGTTATACTCGAAGCTCAATTCCTTGCAAGCCGTCCAAGGAGTAGTAATTGCAAAATAACGTAGAAAAAAATTGAAAAGAGGGTGAAGAAAAAAAGGTTTCACATTCATACTCTGGCATTAACTGTGGAAGGTGGTAAGGAATGTTATACTCGAAGCTCAATTCCTTGCAAGCCGTCCAAGGGGTAGTAATTGCAAAAAGTCTAAGAAAAAAATTCAAAAGAAGGTGAAGGAAAAAAGGTTTCACATTCATACTCTGGCATTAATTGTGGAAGGTGGTGAGGAATGTTATACTCGAAGCTCAATTCCTTGCAAGCCGTCCAAGGGGTAGTAATTGCAAGAAAACAGAAAAAAATTGAAAAGTGGGTGAAGAAAAAAAGGTTTCACATTCATACTCTGACATTAACTGTGGAAGGTGGTAAGGAATGTTATACTCGAAGCTCAATTCCTTGCAAGCCGTCCAAGGGGTAGTAATTGCAAGAAAACAGAAAAAATTGAAAAGAGGGTGAAGAAAAAATGGTTTCACATTCATACTCTGACATTACATATAAATAAGTGATGACTTGTGTGGGGAATACGACCTGTTTGTGAAAGAATTACGAGTTAAGGTGGAAAGTATACCCATAAAAACTGAACAACAAGGAATTTGAAACAACAAGCATTGGCAATCTAAACAAAAGCAAGTTAACAAATTTGTAAATAATAAGGTTTAAATTGTTTTAACAAGTAATATAAAAATATATGTATCCAAACCAATAAAAAAAAACACAGCAAAAAAGACAGCAAATTATCTTATCTCTGTCCTATAAGTTCCGTGTAAGTATAAGTAGAATATAGGGTGAGCCAAATGGTTAATTATCATGGGAGAAGATTGTGATATATGTAATATTAAGATAAAAAGAAATGACAATACTTTGGTATGTTCTGGATTTTGTGATAAACATTTTCATGCTAAATGTGTAGATGTTGCAAATGAGGAGTATATCATATTAAATAAAATACAGAATATAAAATGGTTTTGCAAAACTTGTGGACCTAATTTTGATGCAATTGTTTCAATAAAAAAAGACATGGATGAATTTAAGTGTTCAATGAGGGAAGAAATTAATGCATTAAGAAAAGCTATAATAGAATGTGACTCGAGTAAAGATAATGGATCTAGTGGGAAAAAGAAAAATTATGCTGAAGTTGCAGGTGAAGTTGTGGTAATACAGCCCAAGATGAAACAGGATTGTAAGAAAACAAAAGACATTCTAAGGAAAACGATAAATCCCAGTAATTTGGAAGTAGGTATAACACAGATAAAAGATGCAAAGGATGGAGGAATTGTTATAAAATGTAAGAATAGAGAAGAAATAGAAAAAATTAAAAGTGTTGCAGAAAAGAAATTGAAAAAAGATTATAATATTAAAATGCCCCAAAAGAAATATCCAATGATTAAGATAGTTGACATAGAAGAAAACTTGGAAAAAGATAGACTAGAATATTTTATTAAAAGAAACTCTTTTTTAAATCATGAGGACATTCATTTGGACGTAAAAGTTTTGAAAAAAATGAAAACTAAATATCAAGCTATTGTAGAGTGTGACCCAACTTCATATCAATTAATTACGGCCCAGGTAAAGATTTGTATCGACTTTAATATGTGCAGGGTTTTTGAATATGTATCAGTATTTCGTTGTTTTAAATGTGGTGATTTTGATCATAAGGCAAGTGATTGTAAGTTAAGAGACTCTTTATGTTTGAAATGTGCTAAATCCGGTCATTTAACAAAAGATTGTTCGACTCAGAATCTGGAGTGTGCTGTTTGTGTTTCAGCGAATGCTAAATTCAAGATGGACCTAGAAACATCACATTCGGCTTTTGATTCAAATTGCCCTATACTCAAAAGAAAAATTGAAGCAGAAAAGCGGAAAATAATGTCTAATATTAATATATAGCAATTAAGTAAAAATTATACTTGTGGCCAACATAAACTTCGTGTTTTTCATCAAAACATTGAGAGTATAAAAAATAAGACTGACCAGTTGGAAATGTTTTTAGAGGGTGAAGATATAGATATTGCATGTTTTACTGAAACTTGGTTAAAGAATTTTGAAATTGAATATGTTCAAATGGATGGATATAATTTGTGTAGTTTTTATAATAGATCTGTATATAAAAACGGAGGTGTGGCTATATTTTGCAAAAGTCAGTTACAGAATAAAATCCAAGAAATTAAGGGTTTACAGGGATTCAGTGCAGAAAAAATTGTTGAGGTTTGTGGTGTTGAATTTAACCAGGGTCATAGTCCTATAAAAATTGTTACTGTATATAGATCACCTAATGCAGATAATCTTGATGCATTCTTTGTAAAATTTGAGAATATCTTGGACTTTATATGTACTGGTTCAGACGCTCAAATTATTATTTGTGGTGATTTTAATATAGACCAGCTCTGTAATTCAAAGAGTCTAAAAACTATAACTGACCTTTTTAATTCCTATGGCATATATAACAATGTACACGAGGCAACTAGAGTAACAGATAATTCATCAACATCTATTGATTACATGTGCACCAACTTTAGTTTGTTGGAAATGACATGCAAAGTGTGCCACAACTTAATGTCTGATCATGCAAGCCAAATATTAGCATTTAAAGTTGAGGGAATAAATAAGTCTCTAAACCAGTTCATCTCAATAAGATCTTTAAGCCACAGTAACTATCAAACATTTGTTTCTCATATCAGTCGTGAATCGTGGTATGATGTATACAACTGTCATGATACAAATCAAGCGTTTCAGGTGTTTGTTGATACTTTTAAATATTACATTGAGCTTTCTTTTCCGTTTAAAAAAATTTGTAGAAATAATTGTGCTAATAAAAAAACTTGGGTCACTAAGGGAATCCAGACTTCATCAAAAAAATTAAAAAACCTCTATAATCAATTATCTTTGACTAATGATCCAACTGAAAAGGTATTTTACAAACAATATAAGAAGGTTTACAAAGAGGTAATAATAAAAGCGAAAAAAATGAGTAATGATAAAATGTATTTTGAAGCTAATAATAAAAGTAAAGCTGTTTGGAATATAATAAACAAGGAAGTAAGAAATAAAAAAGGAGATATAAAAAATGTTACAGAAATAAATTCAAAAAATGGCCTATTGAAATATCCTAAAGAAATTGCGGACTATTTTAATGCATTTTTTGTTGATGAGCCAAAAAAACTAAATAGAGAACTGATAAGTAATGGTCAATTACGAGATTGTACAGTTAAAGAAAATAAAAACTATCCAACAATGTTCTTAGAGCCAGTGGATGAGAAATTTGTAAACAGTTTAATCGGTGACTTGAAGATCTCTAACTCTGTAGGATTGGATAGTATTAGTGCAAATATTTTGAAATCATGTATAAAGTATATTGCTTGCCCTCTGGTGTTTCTAATAAATATGTCCTTTTCAAATGGAGTGTTCCCGGAAGTTCTTAAGACAGCCAGAGTCATTCCAGTGTATAAAAAGGGTGATCATACATGCCCAGAAAATTATAGACCCATAGCTTTGATATCCAGTTTATCAAAAATATTGGAAAAGGCAATTCATATTAGAATTACAAAATTTCTGGATAAGTTTGGCATTTTATGTAGTAATCAGCATGGGTTTAGAAGAAATAAATCAACGACAACAGCTGTTTTGGACTTTTTGGTAACGCTCTATAACTTACTGGACAAAAATGAAAAAACAATCGGGTTGTTCATGGATCTTAGTAAAGCTTTTGATCTTGTAGATCATGATATTTTATTGCAAAAGGTTGAATTATATGGACTTAGAGGAGTGATGAATAACCTACTGAGATCATATCTTGCAGATCGCACACAAGTGGTTGATATTAATAATGTTAGATCAGTTGAACTAGTCAACTCACTTGGCGTTCCACAAGGATCTGTCCTTGGGCCTTTACTTTTCCTTCTTTTTGTGAATGATATGCCAAGTGTGGATGAACATGGCAATAACAATTTGGTGATGTTTGCAGATGATAACAGCTGCTTATGTAGTGGAACCTCTGTAACTGATGCTGTAAATAATACTCAGATTATACTAAATAAATTTACATCTTGGTTCAAGTCTAATATTCTATACTTGAATGCAAATAAAACCGTTTTCATCCATTTTACACCTAGAAATAAAAATATTAATCAGAGTTATTTAATAAAAAATGAATGTAAGAGTATCGTGCAGGTGACAGAAACAAAGTTTTTGGGTATATATATCGATAGTAGCCTGAGTTGGGAACCACATATAAGTAACTTATCTAAAAAGCTGTGTTCTGCCTGTTTTGCTTTATATAGACTGAAAAAAATTTGTAGCAAGAATGTCCTGATGTCATATTATTACGCAAATATATATTCAATAATAAAGTATGGAATTGCATTTTGGGGTTGCTCTCAGTATAGTACACGCATTTTTTGCCTTCAGAAAAGAGCTATTCGAACTATTGCAGGAGTTTCACAAATTACATCTTGCAGAGAGATATTTAAAGATTACAATATTTTAACAGTAGCTGGTATATATATTATGGAAATTTTAGTCTATGTAAAGCAGAATATCAATAAATTTACTACCAATGGAAATTGCCATGATTTCAACACCAGACATGCAATGAATCTTTGTATCCCTAAACACAAATTGTCCATTTATGAAAACAATCCAATTTATATGGGTATTAAGCTATTCAATAAATTGCCAAAAACTATTACATTGTGTGGTAATATCAAGCAGTTTAAATGTTCAGTAAAGGAATATCTTGTTGGAAATGTATTTTATAGTGTGGACGAATATATTAATTTTAATGTGTAGCGTAAATTTTTTAATGTTAATGTGAGACCATATTGTGTATGTAGTATGTGCTTTATATCTGTATGTTTATATCTATTATTTTATCATGTTGTAAAGATTTTTTTATGTATATCTACTTGTTTTGACGTATCCTATACCTATTGTAAGGTCTATTGGATTTAATAAACTAAACTAAACTAAACTAAATTAACTGTGGAATGTGGTAAGGAATGTTATACTCGAAGCTCAATTCCTTGCAAGCCGTCCAAGGAGTAGTAATTGCAAGAAAACAGAAAAAAATTGAAAAGAGGGTGAAGAAAAAAGGTTTCACATTCATACTCTGGCATTAATTGTGGAAGGTGGTAACGAATGTTATACTCGAAGCTCAATTCCTTGCAAGCCGTCCAAGGAGTAGTAATTGCAAAATAACGTAGAAAAAAATTGAAAAGAGGGTGAAGAAAAAAAGGTTTCACATTCATACTCTGGCATTAACTGTGGAAGGTGGTAAGGAATGTTATACTCGAAGCTCAATTCCTTGCAAGCCGTCCAAGGGGTAGTAATTGCAAAAAAACTAAAAAAAATTCAAAAGAGGGTAAAGAAAAAAAGGTTTCACATTTATACTCTGGCATTAAATATAGAAGGTGGTAAGGAATGTTATACTCGAAGCTCAATTCCTTGCAAGCCGTCCAAGGGGTAGTAATTGCAAAATAACGTAGAAAAAAATTTAAAAGAGGGTGAAGAAAAAAGGGGTGAGGAAAAAAATTCTTTCTACATTATTTTGCAATTACTACCCCTTGGACGGCTTGCAAGGAATTGATCTTCGAGTATAACATTCCTTACCACCTTCTATATTTAATGCCAGAGTATAAATGTGAAACCTTTTTTTCTTTACCCTCTTTTGAATTTTTTTCTTAGTTTTTTTGCAATTACTACCCCTTGGACGGCTTGCAAGTAATTGAGCTTCGAGTATAACATTCCTTACCACCTTCCACAGTTAATGTCAGAGTATGAATGTGAAACCTTTTTTTCTTCACCCTCTTTTCAATTTTTTTCTGTTTTCTTGCAATTACTACCCCTTGGACGGCTTGCAAGGAATTGAGCTTCGAGTATAACATTCCTTACCACCTTCCACAATTAATGCCAGAGTATGAATGTGAAACCTTTTTCTCTTCACCTTCTTTTGAATTTTTTTCTTAGATTTTTTGCAATTACTACCCCTTGGACGGCTTGCCAGGAATTGAGCTACGAGTATAACATTCCTTACCACCTTCTATATTTAATGCCAGAGTGTAAATGTGAAACCTTTTTTTCTTCACCCTCTTTTCAATTTTTTTCTACGTTATTTTGCAATTACTACCCCTTGGACGGCTTGCAAGGAATTGAGCTTCGAGTATAACATTCCTTACCACCTTCCACAATTAATGCCAGAGTATGAATGTGAAACCTTTTTTTCTTCACCTTCTTTTGAATTTTTTTCTTAGATTTTTTGCAATTACTACCCCTTGGACGGCTTGCAAGGAACTGAGCTTCGAGTATAACATTCCTTACCACCTTCCACAATTAATGCCAGAGTATGAATGTGAAACCTTGTTTTCTTCACCTTCTTTTGAATTTTTTTCTTAGATTTTTTGCAATTACTACCCCTTGGACGGCTTGCAAGGAATTGAGCTTCGAGTATAACATTCCTTACCATCTTCTATATTTAATGCCAGAGTATAAATGTGAAACCTTTTTTTCTTTACCCTTTTTTGAATTTTTTTCTTAGTTTTTTTGCAATTACTACCCCTTGGACGGCTTGCAAGGAATTGAGCTTCGAGTATAACATTCCTTACCACCTTCTACATTTAATGCCAGAGTATGAATGTGAAACCTTTTTTTCTTCATCCTCTTTTCAATTTTTTTCTGTTTTCTTGCAATTACTACCCCCTGGACGGCTTGCAAGGAATTGAGCTTCGAGTATAACATTCCTTACCACCTTCTATATTAAATGCCAGAGTATAAATGTGAAACCTTTTTTTCTTTACCCTCTTTTGAATTTTTTTCTTAGTTTTTTTGCAATTACTACCCCTTGGACGGCTTGCAAGGAATTGAGCTTCGAGTATAACATTCCTTACCACCTTCCACAGTTAATGTCAGAGTATGAATGTGAAACCTTTTTTTCTTCACCCTCTTCTCAATTTTTTTCTGTTTTCTTGCAATTACTACCCCTTGGACGGCTTGCAAGGAATTGAGCTTCGAGTATAACATTCCTTACCACCTTCTATATTTAATGCCAGAGTATAAATGTGAAACCTTTTTTTCTTTACCCTCTTTTGAATTTTTTTCTTAGTTTTTTTGCAATTACTACCTCTTGGACGGCTTGCAAGGAATTGAGCTTCGAGTATAACATTCCTTACCACCTTCTATATTAAATGCCAGAGTATAAATGTGAAACCTTTTTTTCTTTACCCTCTTTTGAATTTTTTTCTTAGTTTTTTTGCAATTACTACCCCTTGGACGGCTTGCAAGGAATTGAGCTTCGAGTATAACATTCCTTACCACCTTCTACATTTAATGCCAGAGTATGAATGTGAAATCTTTTTTTCTTCACCCTCTTTTCAATTTTTTTCTACGATATTTTGCAATTACTACCCCTTGGACGGCTTGCAAGGAATTGAGCTTCGAGTGTAACATTCCTTACTACCTTCCACAATTAATGCCAGAGTATGAATGTGAAACCTTTTTTTCTTCACCCTCTTTTCAATTTCTTTCTACGTTATTTTGCAATTACTACCCCTTGGACGGCTTGCAAGGAATTGAGCTTCGAGTATAACATTCCTTACCACCTTCTATATTTAATGCCAGAGTATAAATGTGAAACCTTTTTTTCTTCACCCTCTTTTCATTTTTTTTCTGTTTTCTTGCAATTACTACCCCTTGGACGGCTTGCAAGGAATTGAGCTTCGAGTATAACGTTCCTTACCACCTTCCACAGTTAATGCCAGAGTATGAATGTGAAACCTTTTTTTCTTCACCCTCTTTTCAATTTTTTCTACGTTATTTTGCAATTACTACTCCTTGGACGGCTTGCAAGGAATTGAGCTTCGAGTATAACATTCCTTACCACCTTCCACATTTAATGTCAGAGTATAAATGTGAAACCTTTTTTCTTCACCTTCTTTTTAATTTTTTTCTTTGATTTTTTATAATTAGTACGCATTAGACGGCTTGCATTGCATTGACTTTGAGTAGCCTTATTTTATGACTTTCTAGATTGAATACCAGTGTGAATGTGAAATCTTATTTTTTGTAATATTCCTTTATGCCGAACCGTAGAAATTTTAGATTATTACATAAAGTTATCTACCGTTGTGTTGCCAATTATTTGTATTGTAATTACAGATCCCTCTGGGATTCTGTCACGCGCGCCCATGACTGTTCGGCGATCTTCGGTAAATTAGCTGCCAACTCTTGGCTGCCAAGTTCACACCGGTTCAATATTAAACATATTTAAGCACCGCACAAATTAGACAACGCCTAAATTCAAAGCCAAAGGCGTTGAGTTGAGGTTACATTTACGATTTGGAAAGAGCTTACACATTGAAAATCGACAAACACCCCATACCCAACGACAATAACAGTGCCAGAGCTGAGGATCAAATCGAAGCCATAATAAGGCGTGTAACCTTCAGTTTTATTTCCTGAAGATGGAATACCATTGTTTTTTATTCCGAAATTGGTAGCGTTAAAATGGGTACCTATATCATTTGTATGAGAAACGGACATATTTTCTTTCTTTTAGCTACGAATAAATTTAATTGGACTAACCTTTCCAATTTAAGTACACTATAACTACATTACTACATTACTACCTACATGTAATTACAGAAAATATTAGTTAAGTTAAGAGTTTAAGTTGAGAGTTTAATAAGAGATCTTCTTTAGTAGTTATTTAACAGCATTTGACGAAATCAGCAGCTGAAGCCAGCTAATTGGATAATGAGTCAATTTATTATTATATTTTCCTCCTCAGAAACATTTGCTAGATACATATGGATTAGTTATAATTGAACATGTATTTTATAAAATATATTTAATGTAGACTATGTTGATATAGAATTTGATAAACTGGCTTTGAAAAAGTAAGATATATATATATATATATATACAAATATTGTAAACATACTACAATGCGAGCCATGTACAAATAGACTGACTTTTTATTATAAAAGAGTATTACTTTTTTACCTATTGTATATTTTGTATAGGAAAACATGAAATAATATTTAAAAATAAAATTATAAATGAATGAGATATTGAAAGGTAATAGTTTTAAACGTAACACCCTGTACCAACTTTAAATTCACTATTTTAAGAATATGTAATGTATTTCAATACAGGCTTCCAATTTATACAACAATTTGATAGTACCACAGTACCTACTCATTATATATTTTTCTAATTTTACTTAACCACAGTTTATAGATACTTATCTTATTTGCAAATTAACAATTAAATCTGTTGAACTTTAATCTATCTTTTCTTTTGTCACATGCTTAAAATAAAATTTAAGTATAAGAAATAAAAACTTTCATACATTTATATTCCTTTACATCAGTAAACAAGTCCTTGTCATTACAGTCTTCAGTTTAACTTCTAATTTCCCACAATTTTTAATGTAATATTTTTTTGTTTAATCGGCATATCTAATGGCAACTTTTAACATCTATAGATATACTCGTATATAGGTATTACATGGTATTACTTATTTTTTAACCCACTGAAAATCAGTAGAAGCTACTTACAATTTGTTTGAACATCTTCGCCTATATCACTTGTTAGAATAAACTGTAAAACTACCTATTGATTTAAAAGATGAATGAACCGAATAAGACCCAATGTAGTAATTAAGCGGGTAATTATTTATTCAGACTTCAGCGGCGTAGGGGAAAAATAAAAATTACACTACAATAATCACTAATTTTTCCATACTTCAGAAGTATATACAAATATATCAATCTCCATATTTTGAGGTTTTTAAATTTTCAATTAAGTACAAACTATCTCAGCAAAATTATTTTCATCTTCTACAACCTTTTAATTAAATATATTCTATAGTACCAAAGTCAGTATAGGTACACTATTTTTCTGTAAAAGTAAACACCGCAAACTGGTTCATTATAGAAATATAAAATATACATTATAGATGTATAGAAAAGGTTATTATGTTTGGAATTGCTATTTGGCACTGTGGACTATCGGGGGCTTGAATGACAAAAATAATATGGTAGTAGTGGTGAGAAACACACCGCAGCGCCCTCTTTGGGTTTGCTACTATCCGTCTGGCAACTATTGTCAAATTGACAGACAGATAGCGACTTGCTTTTTCGCAGGCGCCATTACAGCAATGACCTCTATTATCTTTGAGGAAGACAATTCTACTTTTTTATTTGAAGGAGATTCCGAAAACAACTACTCCACGGCCAATGTACCCCGACTGACGTTGCATTACTTCGGCATCTCCATACAAATCACCACATCCTCCGTTGATTTGACAATAATTGTCAGGCGGATATAGCAGGCGGATGTAGCAAGCCCAAAGTGGGCACTACGGTGTGTTTCTCACCACTACTAACATTCACAATGCCCCTTAGGCAATCATGTCGCAACATCATTCAACGATTCCACTACCTATGGCACTTTTATGAGTGCATAGTAAGCGCGAAACCGATCAGTGTCTCGGGGTTGATCTCGATGAATGTTGAGTGACGCCTTCCGTGAAGATGCCAGAGTAATGCAACCCCAATCGGGGCACATTGTCCGTGGAGTAGTTGTTTTCGCCATCTCCTTCAAATAAAAATGTAGGATTGTCTTCCTGAAATACAGTAGAGATCATTGCAGTACAAACACCTGCGGAAAAGCAGGTCGCTATGTGTCTGTCAATTTGACAATAATTATCAGACGGATAGTAACAAAGAGCCAAAGAGGGCACTACGGTGTACTTCTCACCACTACTAACATTCACGATGCCCCTTAACAAGCATGTTGCAACATCATTCATCAATTCCCCTACCGATGTCACTCTGACGAGCACATAATAAGCGCGGAACCGGTCCCTGTCTGTGGTTGATCTCTATTGAAGGATGTGGCGACTTCCATGGAGATCCTGGAGTAATGCAACGCCAGTCGGGGCACATTGTCCGTAGAGTAGTAAGACTGTCTTCCTCAAATATAATAGAGATCATGCCAGTAATGGTAATAGAATTGAATAACTAATCTAATAGCATATGCGGTGATTTAAACAATTTTTTTTAAACAAGTGAACTTTTCAATGTGTCGCATGGTCTGTAACGTCTGTGTAAAAGTGCTATTTGGATATTTCCCATTTTCAAGGATGCTTTCCTTGAAAATGTAATAAAATAGTAATGTAGTAATGTAATGTAGTAAAATGTAAAATCATTCTATCGAAAGTCAAAGATCAAAGCTTGAAGTTTTTAAATATTTAATTTGATAGCACACGATTTCAGTATGAAATTGCACATGATTTTACCTCCACTCTTAAATATTTCAAATAGTCAATACGTAATCAAAAATGGGAATTACATTTTATCGACTTATGCCGCTTTTCTCAGGGTCAATTTTAACAAGACCTTCATTATGGGGTTTATTTATAAATCTGAGTGCGTGGATGTATCGTGGAATTTGATTGGTATGCTTTTTAAAGGGACTGTATCAAATCGCGCATGACGTAAGGAAGCGTCGATATGGGGCATCGCAATGGCTTAGTCACTACTGAGGCCATCTGTTGGGAGCTTTATAAACAACACATGTGTTCACTCGAATTTACAGAGATTTCTCTATTTACATACTTGAAATTGTTATGTTAACAAAACAGAGAGGGTGTTTGAAATATTTTCGAACGATTTTTTTTTCTTAGTATACAGGGTGGGCACTTTCAAGGTATACACCATTGGGATATCGTGAACCAGAAGAGATACAGGGTCGCTTAAATTACAAAAAAAGTTGAGCAATTTCATGGCTTTTAAAAATATGAAAATTAATTTGTGATGCATCATTGTTCATGAAGTATCCTGAAAAAACTGAAAATTTGGCTTTTGTTATTTCTTCCATATCTTTTTTTTTGCTGAAACAAAGGCATTGAAATTTGAAATGTGTATATAAACTGATATGCTAAATGTGTTGGAACTGTCAAAAATTTTTCACGAACTGAAAAAAATTTTCAGGCCATTAGATCCTTATGTTTTTATGGGCAACTTTCAGTTTTCTTACAGACGCCATATTAAATTTTACACCATTGAATAGAAAATAAAATTATGATTTCAACGATGTGCCACACTTGGGTCATTCAACTTTATGAAAATGAAATCGCATGAACATACGCAACATTTTATAATTTAAGTAACTCTGTATATCTTCTGTTTCACGATATCTTAAAGGTGTACACCTTGAAAGTGACCACCCTGTACATATATTTAAATATTAAAGATCTTTAAATTTAAGAATTATTTTAAAAATAATTCATAGTTCCTCATTGATAACTTAAATTTTGTTTATGCTATTATTCATCCTCAAAAAAATTTTTATAAGAATCCGTTATTAAATGAGGCGCGTTCGAATGAAAACGAGCCACATAACACCCTTGTAAGCACTTCGATTTCAGAGAAATTCCTAGACAGGTCGAACTTTACTCCTCATATGAAAGGTATGATGAAAATATTTTTATTTACAACCATATGCTCAACCACCAACAGTGCCCCAACATAGATATAGTTTGCCTCAAATTTCAAATATCAAAATATCTATTTATTTTATGCTGCATCTATAGACCTCCAAAATCTACATTAGAGCAAGATACTATTCTATGCGAAATTCTTACGGAATTATGTGAAAAATACGAAAACGTCCTCATATTTGGTGATTTTAATTTTCCAGATATAGTTTGGCCCCAGGCAGAACTTCCTAATGCAATGAATTCGACGTATATATTTCTGGATATGATTAATAGAAATAACTTAATTCAGCTCATAACTCAGTGTACTAGATACAGAGTGAATCTAAATCCATCTCTTTTAGACCTTATTCTTGTTTCAAGTGAGTCTCTTCTTACTGACCCTAATTACGATGCCCCTATTGGTAAATCTGATCATGCAACAATAACATGCAATCTGCAATTTATAAACGATGTCAACATCAATTACAAAAATAACTATTTTACGAAAATAAATTTTCCTGAAGTGGACCGATACTTGAAAGAGGTGGAGTGGTCAAGCACACTCGATGCATTTGATGTATCAGAACAATGGTCACGTTTTGTACGTATTTGTGAAACTGCCCTATCTTCCCATAAATCGTCAAGAACCTATGTTACTAATAAATTGAAACCATGGATAAATGGCAGTCTCATTCAGCAGCTAAAATTTAAAAAAACACTATGGCGCAGATATAAGCGCTCTCAAAATCAAAATGATTTTCTTACTCATAGAATATATTCTAATAAACTATCCTTTACACTACGTACAGCAAAGACTAACTTTGAGAATAGATTAATTCACAGTAATAATAGAAAATCTTTTCATCGATATGTGCGTAACTCGTTATCTACCACTATTCATACCCCTAAAATCAATGATATCGACGGTAATTTGTGTGCCACTAGTGTTGAATGTGCTAAGGTATTTTCTAATTTTTTTGTTTCTACATATATCGAAGAACCTGCTGGAGAATTACCTGCACTTAATCTTGCAGTCAACCCTAATTCACTGGAACTAATAGAATTTGACGAAAACAGAATATTTCAAAAGCTGTCGCAACTTAACAGTTCCAGTTCGCCTGGTCCTGATGGCTTGACTGCAATATTTTTAAAATCATGTTCTAGGTCGATCTGTAAACCTCTATCCATTATATTCCAAAACTCTTTTAACACATGTTGTCTTCCGCCTTCTTGGCTTGAAGCATCTGTCATTCCTGTTTTCAAAAAGGGGAATAAAATGTCCGCTGAAAATTATAGGCAGATAAGTTTAACATCTATTCCCCTTAAAACTATGGAAAGAATAATTGTGGATGCACTAGCACCATTCTGTATATCCAATAATATAATTCCAGACGAACAACACGGATTTTTGCCCGGCCGATCTATCACCACTAATCTTCTACGATGTCTAGACGATTGGACCAAAGCATATGATAAGAGAGAATCAGTGGATGTTATATATTTAGATTTTGCCAAAGCATTCGACCGAGTTCCGAAAAATCGTCTGTTGTTGAAACTACATCATTTTGGTATCCGTGGCCTCTTATTGACTTGGATTTCAGAGTATCTCTCTAACAGATCATTCAGAGTAAATGTCGGCGGTGAATATTCTCCTTATCATCCAGTTGTTAGCGGAGTTCCTCAGGGATCTGTATTAGGACCCATACTGTTCTTGATTTATACCTCGGATCTTCCAAGATTACTGTGCTGTAAATCATCATTATATGCTGATGACACAAAAGTCTACTGCAACCCTCTTACAGAACATGATAGTCTCCAATCAGACCTGGATACAATTGGCGCGTGGTGCGAAAATTGGCTTATTCCATTAAACTCAAACAAATGCGTAGTGCTCCATATTGGAAAAACCAATCCGAGGTTCCCTTACACTATCAACTCTACTGCCATCCAAAATGTGCGTTCTCAGCGCGATTTGGGTATTTTGATTACTGAAAACCTCACCTGGTCGGATCATATAGTTAATTCCTGCAAAAAAGCTAACAGTTTATTGCATACGTTTCGTAGAGTTTTTAATAATCCGAATCCTAAAACTGCTTGTGCTTTGTATAAAACATATGTGCGTCCCATCGTCGAGTTCGGTTCAGCAATATGGTCACCATGTTTAGTGCGCGATAAAACAGCCATTGAAAATGTCCAACATAAGGCGACACGGCTGCCCTATGGTTTCCTTAGACCTTCCTACGAAGACAGGCTACGCCTATTTGGCTTAACTTTCGCAATAGACCGATTGACTCGTGGTGATCTCATTACCACCTACCGAGTGCTTAATAATACTTTCTCGTTGGATCTATCTGACATCTTTCCATTAAATAATGACACCCGTCTGAGAGGTCATAACTACAAGTTGCTTCATGAATTATACAACACGAGATCTCGAGAATTTTTCTTAAGCAATCGTATATTTGATATTTGGAATTCTCTTCCTAATGAAGTTGTTAACGCACCCACAGTGAATAGTTTTAAGAATAGACTGGACACATTTTTGTATACCGCGTAATTGAATCTTAATCAAGTCTTTGTTACTGAGTATACCTATACCTATTTGTTATTTCATTGATTTTGATTTGTATTTATTTGTATTTAATGTTATATGTATGTACCTACATTAGGTTTAATTTCTTTGAGCTTAAAAGGGTTTTACCCTCTGCTCTTATCCATTGTAATAATAATATGTAATGTTGACATTACTAACTTCTCAAAAATGTTAAAATTTTTCTATTTGTACTTCCCCCCCCTCATTTTCTACACTAATTTTCCTCTCTCCTTTTTAAAAATTTTTTCTTAGAAGCAATAGGTATTTATTTATTTTTGTTTTTATTTTCAAATTAAGCAACTCAACTTTTTTAGTAATATTTTTATTCAAACTTTTCTATACAGAATAATTAAGTTCAACAAGAATAAACAAGACAATAAATAATAATTGTTTACATAACAAATTTGACTTATTGTAGATTTTAACAGATATTTTTAAGAGGCCGCTCTAATGATGTGTTTCACTGCTGGAGAATGTTATTTCTTGTTCAGCATCAGGTGCCACTTATTGTTAATAATAGAAAGTAATAAGTTTCAATTTCTAGAGGAGGGCAGCGGAAAATTTATTGAAGACAACATATTTGTGGTTTAATTTTGTTAGCTACATATGCATCGACATAACCTTCCATTCTGCAACCACTGCAATGGACTTTCACTCCCCTAAGCGATTCAGTTGTGAAACATATGCTAGCAAAGTTGGCCGCTGTTTGACTGAAAGCATGACCGGTGTAAATAAATACTCTGTATTTTGCCTGGTAAATATACTAATTTTCTTTGGCTGAAAATCAACATTCTGGCGTTTAAAAATGTAAAGAGTTTGTTATATTTTGATGTATCAATCCTTTCCTTTAATTCTATCATAGTCTGTATCATGCTGTAATTAGCTCAAATAGTAGATGACTTTCTGCTTTGCCATCTCACTAAAGTATGCCACCAAGACTGTCTCCAAGTCGATGTTTTTTGCATTTTCTTCTGTACTTTATATACCTTCAATGGTATACCAATTGTTGGTAAAAAATCTTCACTGTCACTGTCCGACAACAGTTTCACTTCTCTGAAAAAAAAAAAACAAATGAGACATTAAAAATTAATAAATTTGATTATGTTTTGAAGGTTTGCGTCAGAGCAACAACTAAATTTTTGTTACGATTCTGTCAACTCGATAATAATTATTTTGCGATGTTTTCGGATTTATTTGATTTTTTCGTGTTCGAAATATAATTTGCCATACATTTTTGTATTGTGACCCTGAAATTAATTTTCGACTTTTCATTGTTGTCCAACTTTACTCAATGAACTAAGTTCAGTTTTTTCTGCTAGATGGTTTATCGATTACTGGAGTTGTAATTTATCTTGCCTAGCACGAATGACAAGATGTCAAAAGTTAACTAAGAGATAAATTATTAATGAAATTACCAGTTATGGTTGAATGAACTTTTTTATTTTCTTCGTTATCTATATCCTAGGTAGGCAAAGGAATAACATTATTATTATTATAACAAGATATGTCGAAAACAACTACTTTGTGTGCAATATGCACCCCCAACCTGTAATTACAAAGGCATATCTTCATATAACCTCAACTTATTGCCTTAAATACATTTTACCTTTTAATAGTGTTATCTACATCTATTCTTCTAAACAATGAAATGTCGAACAGGCATCTAGATTACATTAAAAATAATTATTTTTGGGCATATACCTTTTATATTTAATTTTAATGAAAAAAAAAATGTTTACTGACAAACCTGAAATTGTAGCAATCCTCCTTCACCTAGTATACGATACGTACATAGCAAATTAGGGAAATTTTATTAAAAAACATCTAAGTTAACTACAAACTGACAATTTTGACAGTGAAATAATTTTAATTTTTAAATCTGTTTAATTGTCATATATTTCTTGTAATTTTTAACAATTACGAACTACGATAAACTCCCATAGTACAATACAGAACTCTTTATTTCTGAATCGGTTTTCTACAGATTTTCAACAAAACTGCTGCTAATATAAGTTTTATGATTAGTGGTGGTGTAAAAATTTCTCATCCAAAAATAGCAAAGAGAACGATTAATAATTCGTTAATAATAGAAAGTTATATCCACATAATATAATATATGACATCAATTTATAATGTGGCAATGGATTCAGTTCACGCATAGTCTAGCTCTTGCGTAAATTTTTCGAATTTACCGCCTTTTTAAAAACACGTCAGATTAATAATTGTTTTTAGGGAAGTTAATTACCTACATAAAAGTTTACTTTGTATTCCCAATCCCTGCAGTATAAAAAGGTTATAGGAAATAGATCAATCTAAACAGAGCGATAATGAAAAACTCAGTAATGTCAACCAAACCATTGATTTAATCTAAACTAACTGTTCTAGAGAAATTACCTTTTTATAGAGGTATGTACTGGTATGGCTGCGACTGACAGCCTGAAATTGCCATCAGCATATAACCTTTATTAACAAAGTAACTGGCCCCGTGGATAAAATCGTTTTTAGATAATATAAAATTTCAATAGATTCTATTTTGGTGTCAGTGTCTGCCGTTAAAGTCGGTGTCGTCTGCATATAGATGTATGCGAAAGTTCCTCAAAACAAGGGGTTCTTTAAGCGGAAATCACATAGAAGCAGAATAGGTACTTGAATATTTTTTTATTAAACAAACAGTACTGTATTATTTATTTGTTACTGAGGTAAAGGATGTAGAAACTAAACAAAAATGTGGTCAATATCTTTGCATTGTTAACTGACTAAGAACTAGGTATTTCAGTAGGAAATATAACTGTCTGCTTACTAATAACACAAACAAATATTACTTTTTTATCAGTGCTAACAACATTAAAAAAGCAGTATGGTAGGAATCTATTACATCCATACAAATTCGTGTTCACATAATAAATATTAGTTTCGTGATTTTTTGTTCAATTTGTTTAACTTATTTAGAACCTTGGGCCCAATTATCGAAACGTGCTCCAAGATTCGATTGCGGATATGACGTCAAAATAACGTAGTTTGACAGTTCTTTTCCTATAAAGAACTATTCGAACTATTTTATGTCATTAGGGAAATGACCTCCTTAAATTTGAGGAGGTTATGGTAATTGTTATTCTAATCATGCACAGTGCCAAAAATAGTGCTTTTTGGCACTGCGCATTCTCATTATAACGATTTGGATAATAATACGGTCAAATGTTAGAGGATCAAAATCTCCCTATTTTTCCATAAGAACGTATTCGGACGAATGTACTCGCATTACTAAAAGTTGTCAAAATATAAATCAATTCTTGACTACTCGTAGACGGTGCGAATACTTATAAATCATTCTTATGATAGCGGGCGGTAAGTACTGCTCTCTTATATGTTCGAAGCTGCTCGTAAACTAAACTTAATTTCGTCTATATAATTTCAGAAATTGAATTGGTAAACTATAGTGCACATAAAGCCACTAGGAGTCTGGTTGAATGTGTTAATATTTTCTTGAAAATGATATTTAATATATATTAACGATACAAGTTTTAAAACATAAATGGTTTCAAGTTTTTAACTTGCTTTCAAATAATCGATATAGTATTATGGTGTTCGCCTTGGAAGGACTATACCTACATTCAATACGAAATAATAGCCACCACCTATATTTAAAAAAATACCCCAGTTATAATGTGTATCATCCCGTAACTAATACCGTCCACTTTCCTTTAAATAATTGAGTATTACTTCTTTAATATCTGAAATAAATTCCAGAACTTTTTAACTTGCTTCTAGACAGTTAATAATGGATTCTCAATGGAATTTCTATTATAATATTCATTTTACCTACTGATTACAGTCTACGTGATTTGACCATGAAATTCTAATCTCTACATGGAGCAAAATATAATGTGATAATTTCAAGGATACTATTATAAGCAATTGAAGATATTTGCAAAATTTTCTAAAATCGCCAAGCTGAGTTTTTTTGTACCCAAATATCATAACAGTTAGAGTAGGTATAACCTATTCAACTAAATCCGGTTATAAATATTTTTGGATGAGGATAATTAATTTCCGATTTTTCGTAAATTTTATAAAATTAGTTATCTCTATCACTTCTATTTGTATTTATTAGGTATTAGTAATAATCATTCTCTACTAGAAAGAAATGTACTAAATGAAACACACCACAGAAATGGACAACCTCCCTTCTGAAAGCCTCAGGCTTGTGTAGAGGGAGGGTACACATGAAAAAAACGCAGACACACAACCATTCCCTGGGAGAGGTGCCATTTCTCCCCTAGCGAGATTCGAACTCGCGCCGCGATATACCATTCTGTTAGTCACAAGCTACCACCCAGCACCTAACAGACTGAGCTATCGCCAAATGAAATGTAACATGGAAGTGTGCTTCATTGGTTCAACTAAATGTTCATTATCTCGACTCCTCCATACCTCTTGAAAGAAAAACCTGATTTTCAACATTTGTTACAGTACCTTATTTTATTTTTATTTAATTTGCAATTTGTCTTTAAATACATTTTAGGAGGTATTAGTAACATTAAGGGCCGGTCTTTTCATTTCTTTATAAAGTTGCTTTTAACTAAAAGAAACTTAAAGTTAATAGGTGAATTTATCTGGCAGTTAAAAATTGCGTCTTTTCAACACAATTTAACTGCTCTTTTGTAAAAAAAACTGTTTAATGATATTGGCAATACTGATTAAATAAGAAAGTCTATCATAAAGTGAGTCAGATGAAATACGTCAACCATTATCAACAAAATTTAGTCAATCATGACAACATTACCTAGCTATAACATACTGTGACTATAACCAACTATAACTTTTTTAAGGTCTAATCGTTTCTGGGATCTCTAGTTTAAATTTAATAATCAGTAAGTGTAAAAATGTCTTCCCAGGATGATATAGTAAAAGACTTGGGACTAAATTGCCCAAGAATTTGAGGCTTGCGTTCAAAGTATGATTCAATAAAACCAGAATAAAACATGTCATAAAATCTAACAAATATGTAGATATCATTTTTTTTTATTATTAACCTGTTAAAGCGTGATGCCGTAAATATTGCTCGATTTCTTCTAGAATATTTAACACCGTCATTTTTGAAACACGAAATCTCCTCATAAATTATTCATCATCCCAGTTTAAATTGTCTATATGAGGCCTTACACTATATATTTTTCGTTTGCGATTTGCAATATTTTCCATGTTTATAATTTCATGATCTAATAATATTTCTCCTTCAAAATCAATAATGCTTTCCATTATAAAAATATATTTTTTGACGTTTTATTAATCAAATTGTTTACTAACACTCAAATTGTAAAAATTCTGAGGTTAGAAATCTCTTTGTAACAACTTATAGGCCAGTAAAAGTGACCGATAAGTTAAAGAGCAGATAGAGAACTTTAAAGACAGGATTTAATTTAAAACACAGTGAAGAGACCCATTTTGGAGTTACAAGGAAGATAAACTTAAAATTATGTTTATAAGGAGATGGAAAGACCGGCCCTTAATCTATTACATCGTTTCACAAAATTTATTCGACAGGCTGGTTGAAAATATTTAAAATTTACCTTAACCAAACTGGCTACCCTTGTTGTTGATATCTTATACCCAATCACTTTTATGATAATGAGCAGAAAAACTTGTTATTTTGATTATATAATCAGAACACCAAATAAATGGTTATTATTGTCTTTTGCATAATAGTTCTTAGCATGTGGCTTTTTAAAATTAAAATTTGTCATCACTTAAGAAAAAATAACATTTATTTCGGGTTTTTTTTTTCGGGATAATTTCCAATATAACTGTTTAAAGCAACACTTGCATTTCTATTATTTTTAATAAACCATTCCAATATATCACATTTTTCTTCATTGGTATAACCCAAAGCTATTTGGATGATTTTAAAACCAGAGTCACTCTAAATGTTAACAATTGTTAACTCTATGATTAACAATAGTTCAAAATGACAAGCAGTTTGGAACAAATGAAAATATTATTATCGTTATGGAAATTCATATACTACTAATGAGGTTTTTCTGCGTAAACATGTGACCATTATAATTTTTTGACTCAACGCCATAGCATCAATGATAAGCTTTTACAAAAATTTGAACTATTCTATAATAGTTTCGAAAATTTATGGGGTGTTGAAAATATTGATTTTTGAGGTTATTTAAAAAATGTTTTATTCCTTATCTTATATCATTGGAAAGCCAAAAAAATGCTCTATTTGCTGAGCTTAAAATTCAATATGGAGCTCATAACAAAAAGAAAGTTGATTATGGTTTCTTGAAAACGAAACGTTCTAAAAAAAATCTGTAGTAAGTAGATTTAAAAAATTCCTCTAAATAAAAAAGTTACAGACGACTTTCGAAAACGCCACATTTACTTGTTTTCAAGCTAACTCAAAAAGCAAATGAGCTAACCGGTCTGTAAATGTCTTAAACTTTCCCCATCTCCTATAGTTTCCAAGATACCAATACATACATTAACAAAATTGTCAACACTGTATATTCGTTCTTTAAATGGAACACCTTTGTATTACCACCAATTATTATCAATGTACAGTTTTAAAGGATAAATCAAATAATGATTGTATATATGTAAAATTATGTGGAGACTGAAGGGGTCGATTGCATTTTACCATTTATCAGCGTTTCTGCGTAACAAATTCAGGTTAAGTAGCAATTATTGATTATAATCTCTAGACAGATTTTGTTTTGTCAGTAAAAAACGAAATTACATTGCATTTGGTTTTAAATACAAGGTACTTCAACTGTATGAACCAATAGCCCCAAAATAGCACATTGAGGTAAACCCGCTAAGGTCCCTTTGAATTCAAAGAACTGACTTGTTATAATTGTATTCAAAGATATAGCATTTTATTACCTAATAAAAATGTTCATTGTAATTTTTTTGCGCGTGACAATTTCAGGAATACCCTAAGCCCTTTGTCTTTCTTATTGTCCTCCTGATTTTTTTATATGAGTAATAAAACCCTATATCTCTAAACCTAAGTACCTATGCCTTTCCTCTGAGTTTATGAGTTGCAAGAAGAGGTTTAGATTCAGGAGATCAAGGATCCATGAATATGGATATTCATGAATCCGCATTCACGCAGTTACGCATACTATTTGTGCTTTTTTTAAATTAAATCGTTAATATATTCTAGGGCTTTTTCGAGGTCGTCTCCAACTCATATTTTGAATTTTATTTATATTTTGTTCACGTTGATGTTGATCCTCTTATATACTTTATCATACTCGGTATTTTCTCTAGTTCTATAGTTAATCAATTTAGATAAGTCTGTTTCTTCTGATCTAAAAATTACATTATGGACCTCATAGTTCATTTACTTTATTGCTAGGTAGATATTTTTCTCCCAGAGCTTCTTTAGCTGGTTTGTGTATTTATTCATCTTTGTAAGATTATTTTTTGTTTTATATACCTCATTACTTTTTATTTCATATTTAATGTTTTTAATTTTCTTTATCTTTTTTATTACACTACAATTCACACAATTCAGAAGTGCAATTATAGTGAATATTCGCCAAATGTTTTGAGAACTATTTGGTATTAAGTTACTGTGCATTTCAGTAGGTACTTGTATCATATTAAAATATCCTATCATATCATACGAGTGTCATATCCTTACACGTAAATGATTAGGAATATTTTTGCATGTGGATAATAAATTACCAAATTACCAATTTTCTGTGTATCATCTTTTTTTCTATTAAATTTAAGTGTCCGATGAAATCCTTTTCTTTTCTTATTTCATAAATATTTTATAGTTCCTTTGTAAAGCATGCAAATGTGACCAAACTCCTAAATGTGACCTATGTCCTATGACCTATGTCCTGTGATCTATGTCCTAAATGTGACCTATGTGACTCCTGATTTGTTCCTAAATGTGACCACAAACTCTATAGGTACATTATAATGCTCTCTATGTGTATTACATAATAAATGATAGCTATTAGCTAACAATATAACAATTTAGAACTTATGAAACAATAATGTGGTACAAAACAAAATGGAAGTAATGTTTTCGAAGCTTTAAAGCTAGTAACATTATGTGGTATTTTTGACTAAAGGCCGAAGATTGAAACTTTCTCAGTTATAATTACTCGCAACTTATTTGCGAATAGAAATATATCTGCAGTTGATGTTAGTAGTTGTATTAAATAGATTAGGAGTTCTACCCGCAAGCAAATTAAATTTCACCGGAAAATAATTCCATAGCATCAAACTGACCCGGAAGTATTTAAGTTATTTACGCCGCAGTAATATGTGTTAGGAATACATGACAGCGAATGCATACCTAGTTTACCGCACAGCTTGCAGTTATGAGTTTAATATTTTATAAACTGATTTCCTGATTACATCAGTATTCAAGGTAAAACTACCCGAATCTGGTCTTCCGGTTTTGTGGGAACTAATTTGCCAGATATGCAGCCTGTGGCTCTACAAAATATGTATATATTTTGAGGCTTCAACAAAAAATATTCTTTACTGCACGAATTGTCCAAGAGGCAGGAGATTACCTAATAAAGGGTACCATTACTAATTATACTATACCATTAAAGGTATGCAAATTATTGCATTTAATTAGTATTAATTAATTAAAAAATAAGTCGATCCTTTATAGTAGGCTCACACATAATAGGTATATTAAATATTTTTTTTATTTTTTTTTACGCATTTTTGCTACAACTGGAAAAAGAGATATTTGGTTCTTTTCTTTACATTTGAAAGTTGACGTATTCTGAGGTTCGAGCATGCGACGCTTTGTTGCTTGTTACTGTAGATGATAATTACCAAAATAAGTTAATTAAGTGCTTATATCTTACGCTAATTGTTAAATGGACAATTATCACTCAAATTCATCATGATTAAAAACGTCCATTAAATTTTTGTTTTTATTACTTATTTAATATAATTTTCTTCTAATTTTAAATCTCCTATTTTTTTCAACTGCAATTTATGCATCGATTTAGAGAATTTGCTGCACGCTTACACAATATACATTTTCCCTCAAACGGACATGACAAAATTTGTGCCAAATATTGCTGTCCATAATAGAGGATTGGGTACATATTTTTCAGATATTAACTAATATATTATTAAATTGTATAAAATTATTCTTTATTTTTTTATTTTCAACAAGATTCAATGACGTTATAATAATAACGAAAATCAATCTAAACATAGAATCTAACTAGTTAATATTGGCTAAATACCATGACTATTATAAAATGTATAAGAATTTCTTAGCAGCATAACGGATACTCTCTATATTGAAACCAGTAGATGAATTATAGATATACAGGGTGTAAATTTAGTGGAGAATTGTTCCATAACTCGGCAGGCACGAACCTTGGAGGAATTTTACGTGACACCATTATAATATACCATTTGGAGCTCTTTTTAAAAATATTTTTGATCCTACAGGGTGTTTTATGTTAAGGTGGCAGACCCAACTTATATTTTTTTAAATGGAATGACCTATATATTTTTACATATTCAAAATCTACGCAAAATTCTTAATTCATAGATACCAATATGTATGTAGTTTAATGCAGTCGTTTTTAAGATATTTAATATTTTGTAAAAAAAAAATCAAAAGCAGACTTCAGTTTCAGGTGCAATTACGGTTAAGTTTTTTGGAATTTCAAAAAGATTCTTCGTGCACAAATAGTCAACATAACTGTGTATA
Organism: Pogonocherus hispidulus; assembly: GCA_963924545.1. Classification (NCBI taxonomy): domain Eukaryota; kingdom Metazoa; phylum Arthropoda; class Insecta; order Coleoptera; family Cerambycidae; genus Pogonocherus; species Pogonocherus hispidulus. Next base: position 22,635,594 of record OZ004696.1, read on the forward strand.
CTTCTATGATTAAAGCATTTGATTAAATTATACAGGGTGTTAATAAAATAGAAATGAATCTCGTAAACTTAGAACGAACGTAACTCGATTTTTTTAAATGGCACGACCCATATTTGATTCCATATCTGAAAAGCCATTAAAAAAACCTTTCTCTGCATGTATCACAATGTGTGCTTAAACTTAACAGTTTTCGAATAATTTGATATTTTTATTATTTCATGTATTTAACAAGGTTTAATTCACTGATGAGGCTACGTTTCATAAAAATGGTTGTGTTAATAAGCACAATTTTCATTACTATGCCACGGAAAACCCTTACATTGTCTCAACCATCGATTACCAGCACAGATGGTCTTTAAATGTTTGGGGAGGGATTATTGGAACACATAATTGGCCCACATTTTTTTAATGAAAACCTAATTGGTGATATTTATTTACAATTTTTGCGAAACCAATTCGAGGAATATCTGACTGTAATATCCCTAGCACTAAGAAGGAATATGTGGTTCTAGCATGATGGGGCACCACCCCACTATAGTAGACAAGTGAGGGAAGTTTTAACCGTTGAATATCCAGACAAATGGATAGGAAGAGGTGGTCCTACAGTTTGGCCTGCCAGATGTCCGGATCTTACAAGGATGGATTTCTTCTTATGGGGTTACGTAAAAAATGAAGTCTACAAAATTCAACCTACAACGCAGAAGGCCATGATGATGCAAATTCAAAATACTTTTCATACAGTGACTGACGGAATGCTGTGAAATGTAGGCCGGAATTTTCATCGGAGGATCAATGCATGCCTCGAACAGAACGGAAGACATTTTGAACATTTGCTTTAATTTAGTTTAAAAAGTAAATTTTTTCTAGACTATTTGTTAACATTCACTACTTATTATTTATTATTCTTTATATCCTGTTTTAAAAAATATTTCTTATAATAATCCCATCATCTAATAATTCACCACAAAATATTTATTAGACAATCTGTTGAAACAATGTAAGTGTATTCCGTAGCATATTAATGAAAATTGTGCCTATTACACAACCATTTTTATGAAATGTAGCCTCATCAGTGAATAAAACATTGTTGAAAAAATCTGGTTCTTCTTCGTCGAATTAAGGGCTCGCTGACAAAATCGTATTCGATTATTGAAATCTTGCAATAATTGGATATGGTTCCAGTGACATTTTTGTTGCTTTAGAATTTTATTTACTGGCGTATGACTATTTCGGAATTATTTCTTACTAAACTTCATTTTTTTAAACTTATACCCACTTCTGGAGGAACAATAATTACCAAGTTAGTTGTACGGATTAACAAAATTACTAATTCATTGACACTTTGAATTGTCAAAATTTTGTCTGAAGCCACCCTTCTTCGCAAATTAATTAGATTAGGAAAAGTTGTAATCGGCTCGAATAATAATAATTATCACGTGAAATAATAAAAATATCAAATTATTCGAAAACTGTTAAGTTTAAGCACACATTGTGATACATGAAGAGAAAAGTCTTTTTAATGGCTTTTCAGATATGGAATCAAATATGCGTCGTGCCATTTAAAAAAATCGAATTACGTGTGTTCTAAGTTTACGAGATTCATTTCTATTTTATTAACACCCTGTATAATTTAATCAAATGCTTTAATCATAGAAGTATACACAGTTATGTTGACTATTTGTGCACGAAAAATCTTTTTGAAATTCCAAAAAACTTAACCGTAATTGCACCTGAAACTGAAGTCTGCTTCTGATTTTTTTTTACAAAATATTAAATATCTTAAAAACAACTGCATTAAAGTACATACATATTGATATCTATGAGTTAAGAATTTTGCGTAGATTTTGAATATGTAAAAATATACAGGTCGTTCCATTTAAAAAAATATAAGTTGGGTCTGCCACCATAACATGAAACACCCTGTAGGATCAAAAATATTTTTAAAAGGGGCTCCAAATGGTGTATAGTATGGTGGTGTCACGTAAAATTCCTCCAAGGTTCGTGCCTGCCGAGTTATGGAACAATTCTCCACTAAATTTACACCCTGTATACAGTGACATGTCATACTTACCTTTTTGGACTGTTGCAAAATAAAGTAGTCCACTTATAACCTTTTGGAAATGTGTTTCCATAGGATTTATGGATATGTAATTATTACATTAAAATCTAATTTGCTTGTCTAATGTTTTTATAAATATGTTTTAATCAATATTATGATTTAAGGAAGTTTCTGTTTTCTTTGTATATTATAAATAACCTCTTAGATATGAACTCAGTTTGTGAAACATTACATTTTTCTAACCAGTCTGGCCATTGTGCCATTCCTGTTCACCTCCTGTCATTTTTTCTTGCAATTTCATACATATTATATTAGAAAATTTCGTGCCACTCCACTTATACACATAAGTGGGGTGGCACGAAATTTTGTAATGTAATATGTATGAAATTTCAATAAAAAATGACATATATTTCATGGAGCAGTCAAATGGTCAAATTTTTTAGTGAGGAAATAGATGATAATAAAGTTTATCAAAAATTCAGTAGTCTCTAGGAATTAATTCAGAAATTCTATACAAAGTAGACTTCAGTAAATATTAAATTTATATTTTAAAGAGGATACTTCATAATTACATATTTAAAATAAATAAATATAATAATATTAAGAAAGACACATTATGAAAATATCGGTTTATTGTCTGCAGATCTAGATTATAGGTAGCGAGAATTGGCAGGAATATAATTTCTGGTGTAACTCTAAATACCTATAGTTTTTAATATCTTGGCTCTCTGTCCTCTAAAGACGGTTGGATTACAACAGTTAGTAGTATGATATGAATAATACAGTTTATTTGGATCATTGCCTAGATATTGTTTATTTGGGACTTTGCCATAGATCTGAAAAAATTGTAAATTGAAGTAAATGAACCTCTGCACCTCTGTTAGTAAAAACATATGTTGTCAGTTAAGCTGCGTGTTCGTCCATGTACAGATTTATTCATAAAGATTGCCTTCACCCACCCAACTTTTTGTTAAAATTTTTTTGAAAAAACGTGTATGTACTTATATTTTCATAAGATTTGATACTACGATCTCACAAGAGTGTATTAATATATAAGTTAATAGGTATCTATAAAGTAAGGAAAATATGGCCCAAAGGTATGTCATAATATGATAAATTAGTCTGAGATATTATTAGTTCGCGCTCAAGCAATGCAATCTTGGTGTGATATATGGCATATCCATACGGACATATTTTTCTTACTATAACAGACTGAACCATTCACACTAGTGTAAAGGCAAGGATTGTTAACTGTTTACAGGATTGCTCGATCCCTATAATACTACAATGTAATCCATAATTGTGACGTCATCAAAGATCCCATAAAGCAATCTGTCAACGTCAAACTGCAAGCGCGAAAGCGGAATTTGAATTTAAAATACTCAAATCAATAATAAGTTAATTATTCTTATATAATACATTTGTTGTTTGTGTTTGTGGGTAATAGCAAAGAGGAATTAGTTTATCCTCTTTGGTAATAGTTTCTGTACATACCTATAATAAGTAATTGCATAATATTTTCCTTGGTTTCTTTATATTCTTTAATTCTGTGTCTACCAACAAATTGAAATTATATGCTCATTTTGATACAAACTATCCGAGTACTTATATTATTAAAATAGGTAAGCATATGCATACTTTTTTAATTATGAACATATTCGGAAGCAGAGACTCTGTAGAGAAATATGAACGGAAAAAGTGTGATGTTGGGTTATGCTGTAATGTTCAAGATATATTTTGCGGTTTTAAGTGTATATTTACGTAAATTTGTTAGTGCTTATCTTTATCATCTTCTTAATAGTTATAAGATACTTATATGCAAGGATGATTAGTTTTATATACATATAATGCACAGAGGTCAATTTGTGATCTCGTAATTGCAGAAACAGGTACAATTTATACTGTTATTACAAATATTAATAAATAAAAATCATTCAAATACGAAAATTCTCTTGCAAATGTGAAATACTTATAACAAACACAAAATATATTTTGACAGTTCGATTACATGTATCTTCGATGACGTCACAAAGGCGGATGACAAAATTGAGCGATCGAGCAATCCTGTAAACAGTTAACAATCCTTGGTGTAAAGGGGCTCATGAAAGAAAGTTGTATATATAAAAAAATGTATATAAGCATCTATTAAAGAAATAGTTTAGCGTATACATAGGTGCATTGGGATGAGAAGGCAGTTTCCTAAATGTTTCGTAGTTGCCGTTTTTGGGTATACGGAGAAACAAAATGTTTAGGAGGAAATAATATGTCGAGAATATATATCTTACATAAAAATATATATTACGTCTTGAAAACGTAACACGTCTAGTGTAAATAGAATTCTACTAAATTAAAACTCTATGTCGGCGACTTGCTCAACTTTTACCAATTTACTTTTCACGTAGCTTTTGTTACTTCAATATATTATTAGCATATATATTAATATTAACAACATATTCATTTCATTGTATGAAATGGTACCTGGTAGTACTGCTGTAACTTTTTGTTTCTGTCAATTTGCTGAATTTAAAGGAAACTGTGTCCAGTTGTCTCGTTGATTTTTGTTAGTTTTTTGAACCAGCGGCATCAAGAAAGAATGAATATATACAAAATATGAGAAGTATATACAGGGTGTCCACCTAGTGCGCGTAAGTCCAATATCTGGGTTAATAAAAGAGATAACTTAATTTTTTTTTCTACAGGGTTGTCTAATATCCCCAGCTGCACAAAATGAAAATATATTTACATATTCAGGGTGTTCAGTTTTTCCTGGACAGGTACCAACTTCATTTTTTTAAATGGAAACCTATATTTTTTATGGCATTATCGAATTCTACGTAAAAAATTAGTGGGACTTTGTGCATAACACTGCTACTGAAATATTGATAGTTTTCGAGATATTTGACTTTTAATTTTTTTTTCTTATGTTTCGTCACTTCTAATAGTTGACATAATTATGGTTGTATGACAGCTAGAAATTATTTTTTTTTCAGAAACTGTAGAGTGAAGATGGCTCTTTCGAAAAACGTATGAAAAGTTGACCTGCGATATACAGGGGGCAACAGAAATCGTGCCAAACCTGATGGTTTAAAATTTAAAAAATCTCGACTTTTTCAAATGGAACACCCTGTGTTTTATGATTTCATTAGATGCCTTCCTGTAGACTCTACAATTTTATAATAGCTTTCCCTATACCTAAGTTGCGTAGTTTTTGCAAAAAACCCACTTTTATGAAAAATACCCGATTTGCGCACGTTCATTTCTCGGGAAAAACGCAGTGAGCGTCTGTCACGCAATAAAATTTGTGACAATCAGTTTACATGTCATTTCTTCTTTTACTGAATATTCACGTACGAGTTTAGAGTAAGTACTAAGCGTGCATACAATGAACTATTCAAAAGAAGAATTAGTGAAAATGGTTTATGCCTTAGGAGAAGCTCATGGAAATTGTTTGCTAGCAGCACGTATTTACAAAGCAAATAATCCAGATTTACAGAGATTTCCACGTGCTGACTGTTTTGAAAATGTAAAAGAAAGATTTGAAAGAACAGCAAATGCGAATTATGAGAAAACTACCAGGAGACATGACGGTAACAATGACGATATTCAGTTTAATGTTGTGGCGTCTGCTGTTGAAAATCCAAATATTAGTGTCAGGAAAATCAGTAATAATCTTGGAGTTTCCAAAAGCTTGACAAACAAGATACTGAAGAAGAATAATTTTCATCCGTATCATATTAAAAACCATCAAGCACTGTTACCTCAAGATCACCTAAACCGCCTGCAATTTTGCCACTGGGCATTGGATAAAATTCAGGAAAGTCCAAACTTTTTTATGAATGTCTTGTTTACTGACGAATCAACATTTTCAAACACATGCTTACCCAATCGTCGCAACTTTCATCACTACGCTGACAATAATCCAAGATTATTGAGGGTACTAGATAATCAGCATCGTTTCAAAGTGAACGTGTGGGCTGGAATTTGTGGAGAACATATTGTTGGACCGTACTTTTTTGAAGGCAATTTAAATGCCAATGTGTATTTGCATTTTTTGCAAAACGAACTTCCCCTTCTACAGCTACAGAATATGCCCGCTGATTATTTGGTTCAACAATGGTTTCAGCATGATGGTGCCCCTCCACATTCCACTTTGGCGGTACTGTGATTATTTTATTGTTGTAGTACTTTTCCTATTATCTATTCATATTTCAGATTAGAGAACACCTAAACCACGTATATCCAAATAAGTGGTTAGGTCGTGGTAGTCCAGTTCCTTGGCCTTCACGTTCGCCTGATTTAAATATTCTGGACGTTTTCTTGTGGGGTTATATCAAGGAGCGAGTATACGAAGTACCACCAACGGATATGCAAGACTTGAAAGAAAAGATCCAAAATGAGTTTCTAACCATAACGCCCGAAATGTTAAGAAATGTTCACATTCATTTTCGTCGTAGATTAATGCTTTGTGTTGAAAACAACGGTGGACATTTTGAGCATTTACTTTAGGTTAGCTTGCTTGTATGAGTATTGCGTATTCTTTTTTCAATACTCTATGTATATTCATCCATTTCACTAATAATTTTTCTAACTACGGTAACACCGTTTGGTTTTCAATATGATACGTATGAAACTTCTTCTTCAATATCTTATTTGTCGAGCTTTTGAAAACTCCAAGATTTCTACTGATTTTCTGATACTAATATTTTTGGATTTTCAACAGCAGAAACCACAACATTAAACTAAATATTATCGTTGTTACTCCCATGTCTCCTGGTAGTTTTCTCATAATTCCCATTTGCTGTTCTTTTAAATCTTTCTTTCACATTTTCAAAACAGTCAGCACGTGGGAATCTTTATAAATACGTGCTGCTAGCAAATAATTCCCATGAACTTCTTCTAAAGCATACGCCAGTTTTGCTAATTCTTAATTACATGTAGAGCTTTTATGATTTTTTACTTTTATTTACAAATAAATAGTAACTTTCCATAAAGACTTGTTTATTAAACTGAAATTATCTAAATTTTTCAGTTATTTTTATTTTAAGAAGTGTAAACTAATACATTTTATAAAAATAAATAGCCTTACAATATTTTTTCCGTCAAAGGAGTGCGCAAATCGGGTATTTTTCATAAAAGTGGTTTTTTTGCAAAAACTACGCAACTTAGGTATAGGGAAAGCTATTATAAAATTGTAGAGTCTACAGAAAGGCATCTAATGAAATCATAAAACACAGGGTGTTCCATTTGAAAAAGTCGAGATTTTTTAAATTTTAAACCATCAGGTTTGGCACGATTTCTGTTGCCCCCTGTATATCGCAGGTCAACTTTTGATACGTTTTTCGAAAGAGCCATCTTCACTCTACAGTTTCTGAAAAAAAATAATTTCTAGCTGTCATACAACCATAATTATGTCAACTATTAGAAGTGACGAAACATAAGAAAAAAAAAATTAAAAGTCAAATATCTCGAAAACTATCAATATTTCAATAGCAGTGTTATGCACAAAGTCCCACTAATTTTTTACGTAGAATTCGATAATGCCATAAAAAATATAGGTTTCCATTTAAAAAAATGAAGTTGGTATCTGTCCAGGAAAAACTGAACACCCTGAATATGTAAATATATTTTCATTTTGTGCAGCTCGGGATATTAGACAACCCTGTAGAAAAAAAAATTAAGTTATCTCTATTATTAACCCAGATATTGGACTTACGCGCACTAGGTGTACACCCTGTATACAAAATGGACAAAATATATTTGAGATAGAAGTCTTTCAAATATAAAAATTCGTTGCATTAACTATTTAATAAAGTTTCTTACGGCTATCTTCGCAAAGTACATATCAGGTTCAATATTTGAACCAGTGTATTTTCTCATAATGTTACTTTAATATGTTAAATAATGTTACATAATGAATTTATTTTATTTGAACAGTGAGTCTTGGACACTATCTCTTTTTTCATAAATGTGTAGTCTCCACCATTTTGATGATGGGATAGATGATGGTTTGTCACTATCTGTGGTGTATAAAGCGCTAGAAAATGTAATACATGTTTTTATTAAACATGAATTTTTAGAGGTATGCCATAATGTTTAATACATTACAACAGAAGCATCACGACGATAGAGTGAAAACTGCCTTTCAAAATAATCCGCCTCATTGCCTGATAGCACGGAAGAGAGTATATTAAAGCAACATGTAAAAAAATATTGTTTTATAATATTATTAGCTTCATGCTTCATATAACTAACAATAATTATAATAATAAGTTTATTTATGATAAAAATAGTATATCAGATAGTACAAAACAAATATTAATTACACTAAATACTATACTTAAGCATTAATAAATCAGGAAACCTATATAAGTTGCCTTGTTCATAGGCCATGTTAATTTAATACAATCACTAAATTTATTATGTTTTAAGCCATTTCCAGGGTATCTAAAGCTTGGAAATATGGCGTGCAACATATATTTAATATACAAAAAGAACGTTCTGAAGCTATTAATAAGTAATTGATAAGTACCTATCAGTTTAGTGAGATATATAATATTTAGTATATGTAAACACTCAACCCTTATACAGGGTATCCCATTTCTTTGATAAATATTAAACGGCTGGAGTGGGAAAGATTTTCAATAGAAAAACTATATAAAATAACTTTATTACACAGTAAAAAAAGACAAATGGTAAAATTACTAAATGGTAATCGTAATTTGCTGCAGTGTTATTTTTAACACGAACTGGGTAGTATAATAACTAAACCTTTAGAACTCATATTACACGAACGATATACCCGCCAAGTTTGTAGAAGTACTCATAAATTGTAGTAAAATTTACAAATCCCTGTGTTAAAAATGAATAAATCCACCATAAAAACGGAATAATTACACGGTGAATAATTAACTATTACACATTACCTTGTAAAATCTTCTGTGTTAAATTACTTTTATGTAATGTAATAATACACCGATATGTCTAACACTGCCAAGTGTGGACTATATACACACTGATGAGTGTGCATTCAGTGTTAAAATCAGTCAGATTTTTTTACTGTGTATTTCCTACTAAATTATTTTTATAACTAACTAAATACTTAATAACTAAATAAATTATTTTCAACTATACAGAGTATTCAGGAAAAAAGCTCTCAAACTATGAGCAAATTAATGCTTCTTCTATCTGAATAAATTGAATTGCATCTTTTTGAAGTTAACATCATTTGTCTAGGTGAAAGACAACAGAAGCCATATGTGTCCTCCAAAATACCATAAAAGAAAGGTTTCGATTTTGATAACAGAAAAATTAAGGATATTTATAGTATACGAATAAGTATACCCTGAAAGCGTCATTATTCTAAACAGTTGCAAAATAAGTTACAAACAGTAGAAAATTAGTGGGTGTTGAAACGCATCACAAGACTCAAAATTGAGTTAGTAATATCTTTGGGTTTCCATCAGAGAAAATAATATTTTAAGTTGAAGAGCGTTTTTCCTGAACACCCTGTATAGTTTCTAATAATTTAAAATTATGCTGTTTCATAAGCCGTGTAACTTTCCTATTGCAAGTGTTTTCCCTACCCCACTAACCGTTATGGAGGAAATATGCACTAACGAGATTATGTACGTCATGTAAAACAATGACTTATTAGGTGGTTCAGAATACTCTAAATTCATAAATAAAATACGCTCTGAAAATTCTTTTGTCCTTATGTGTTTGGATAAACATTTTTTGTATATTCTAAAAAAGTGATATTGTGCTCATTGTGTGCTTAATTTTAACTATATTAGACTGGCACCTCTGTCTATATAAGTGAAATACTTTATGAAATAGTGAAAAAAATTATGGTGAAAAAATTTTTATCTTTATTCTAAATTTCCTATTAGGCGAAAAGATCGTAGATGCTTTCCTCGATAAATTTCTTCTTAGGCCCACTGCCCACGGTGCGACTGTTTTGAGACAAAGGTTGCAAATCAGTAGTTGAGCTAGCAACTGTTTTCTCACCGCAGCAGCGTATAGTAGTGTTGAGCCGCACACGAGTCGATTCGAATGAAACTAGTTTGCAATTAGCCCCAAATCTGTTGTACGCGACCGCGGTCGCAGTTGCGTTGCAGTTTAAAGTTGCCCGGTGCTTACCACGTCTTAAGCCGACCGCCCACGGTGCGACTGTTTTGAGACAAAGGTTGCAAACTAGTTTACTCTAGAACCAGTTTACAACCAAAATGAAATTCTGGCCGCACACGGATGCGACTCATTGTGAATCAGTTTCAATCAGTTGGTGTAGCAGTGCAGAAAATTTTTACCATGTCAAATTCTGAATATTCAGAAACAGATGAGGAAGACAATCATTGATTATTATCAATACCGCAGTCTGAACAGCACACAGAAAGAGTACTGGGTCCATCCATACATAAGGGAAAATTTGAATTCTAGGCTCTTCGTAGCAACAAAAGAACTGTCTCAGACAGATAGAAAGTTTATAGAGGTGTTTCTCCACCTCTCCGGCAAATTTTAAGTTCAGTTCTTGATCACTCATTTTGAAATAAACAAATAGGGCTCACAGCCCACAGTGCGACTGTTTTGAGACAAAGGTTGTAAATCAGTTGAGCTAGCAACTGTTTTCTAACCGCGGCAGCGTATAGTAGTGTTGACCCGCACACGAGTCGATTCGAATGAAACTAGTTTGCCATCAGTCCCAAATCGGTTGCACGCGACCATTTTTCGCGGTCGCAGTTGCGTTGCAGTTTAAAGTTGCCCGGTGCTTACCACGTGTTATTTGTTTATTTCAAAATGAGTGCTCAAGAACTGAACGATTTTATCGACATTCGATAAAAAGCTACAAACTTTCTATCTGTCTGAGACAGTTCTTTTGCTGCTACGAAGGCTGCAAGTTCTAGAGTAAACTAGTTTGCAACTTTTGCCTCAAAACAGTCGCACAGTGGGCGGTTGGCCTTACACGTGGTAAGCACCGGGCAACTTTAAACTGCAACGCAACTGCGACCGCGGTCGCGTACAACCGATTTGGGATTGATTGCAAACTAGTTTCATTCGAATCGCCTCGTGTGCGGCTCAACACTACTATACGCTGCCGCGATTAGAAAACAGTTGTTAGCTCAACTGATTTGCAACCTTTGTCTCAAAACAGTCGCACCGTGGGCGGTGGGCTTTAACCGTTCAATAGAAAAAATTCGTACAACTAGCCAATAATTATGTAGGTGAAGGTTCTTTATATATTTTCCTCTATTTTCCTTCTCCACTCCAGATATTCGTGTTAAATTTCTGTTAACGTATTATTGCTATTGTTTCTACAGATAATTAAGGATAAATTATACAATTAAATAGGAATACTATTTCATATTCAAATATTTCTTTACACTTTGTTTTAAAAATAAAGAGATAGAAGCAGCTTTAATTTATATTTAATAAAACTATGACAATAATTTACAAAGTTAATTATGTTATTTTATATCAAATATACTTAAAAGATGTACTCTAAGGCCCACCGCCCACGGTGCGACTGTTTTGAGACAAAGGTTGCAAATCAGTTGAGCTAGCAACTGTTTTCTAACCGCGGCAGCATATAGTAGTGTTGATCCGCACACGAGTCGATTCGAATGAAACTAGTTTGCAATAAGTCCCAAATCGGTTGTACGCGACCATTTTCCGCGGTCGCAGTTGCGTTGCAGTTTAAAGTTGCCCGGTGCTTATCACGTATTATTTGTTTATTACAAAATGAGTGATCAAGAACTCAACGATTTTATCGACATTCGATAAAAAGCTATAAACTTTCTATCTGTCTGAGACAGTTCTTTTGCTGCTACGAAGAGCCTAGAATTCAAATTTTCCCTTATGTATAGATGGATCCAATACTCCCTCTGTGTCCTGTTCAGTCTGCGGTATTGATAATAATCAATGATGTCTTCCTCATCTGTTTCTGAATATTCAGAATTTGACATGATCAAAATTTTCTGCACTGCTACACCAACTGATTCACAATGAGTCGCATCCGTATGCGTGCCAGAGTTTCATTTTGGTTGTAAACTGGTTCTAGAGTAAATTAGTTTGCAACCTTTGTCTCAAAACAGTCGCACCGAGGGCGGTCGGCCTAACTGTAAACTGTAAAGAAATGTAGAGAAAAAATATCTCTAAAGAGTTTCACGTTTGAATTTGCAAATTAAATCAACATTTGCATTTGCTCTTGGTATTATTACTAACCACAAAACAGTTGTTTATTAATATAGATAGTAGTAACTTGAAGGTAGTAAAAATCTACTTAAGAATACACAAATTAAACTACGGAGATGCTAACTTAGAAAATAGTTTTACCAATTTACTTTTCTATGTATACCAGGGAAGAGACTATTGTTGCGTTTAGCCTCATCAAATTACAAGTTAATTCCTATCGAGACAAATACTGTAAATCAGCATGATATAATAAGTACAAGGTATGACATTCGTGAGTACGAAAATGCGTCCGCTGTGCGCATTACGTCACCGAGAGCGCAGAATGATCGCTAAATACAAAATGTTATATACGATTTCAATGGAAACATTATCAAAACTTTCATATAATTGGCACAAAACAGTGTCCCGAATAGGAAAATATTGGGAAATTTAACCAGTGTCCTTAAATGTGTTCTTTAATAATCATAAGCACAGATTAGATATACTCCATATGGTAGGTACCTATACCTATCATACAAAATGCCCTGGTAATCCCTGGTGGTTTAAAATTGGCTCTTTTAATTTCTTACCTACTTCAATAATAATAACTGTTATCGGTGATTATTGCAATTTTTATTATAAGTAATTAGTTATTCTGATTCGTGTGTAAAATGATTAGTACTTAAATATAGGATAAACGCTTCATAAACATAGGATGTGGGCAACAAGTTAACTTTAATACATATATTTCGCCGTTCGCCTTACACCTACGACTAAAAGTGAAAATTGTTCCTTAAGCTCGGTTAAGATTCTAAATTGACTGTATTATTAAATGTTTCATTTTTTTTTAATTATTCGAAAATTTTAAATGTTTCTCATTTTTTTTTATTTAATGACCACATTACAGAACCATATCTATTACAGGTTATATAATTTATTAAAGGCTTTAAATTTATCTCATAATCATCATCGGTGAAGTGTTTGGAACATATTCTGGCAGTATGTAGGTACATTAAACTTTTCTGCTCGACAGCAAGCTACCACCCACAGTTTCTTTATTACTTTATCCCGTGGAAACGTGAAAAACCTTGTAACATAATAGATAGTGCAATGTTTACATTGTCTAAATATCATAGCAATATAATTACCTAATATTATTTAAATTATTGGGCTCTTGGTTGCGATTATCACTATTATACAAGCACACAGCACAACGGATTTTTATTGCACTTTTAGTTTAGGTACGTGTTAATATAAAATTAACTTTAACTATACTCACATATGATTATAATTAGTATACACTAGAATTATATAAATACTCTGCCAAAAAAAATGAATTTAAAGGACAAAATGTAGTAAAAACCACGAGACTTTCACACCTTTACATTATGTAAACACTCTAAAATGTCAAATTTGCGCTCTCGGTGACGACACGGATGTGGGAGGAATATGCGCAATATCATACCTTCCTTTATTGTATCATGGTAAATCAGCATATTGTAACTTTAGCATTTTAACAAAATTCTAATCTTTATGTTATAGTATCTCCGAGACTGAGTTTGTATTTATCAATTCTCCTGCCAGCGCATGGAGTGTATTTATTTAGAACGAAAAAGTCCTGCTATATTTCTTTTAATCTTCATGATTAGTTGTTAGTATGTAAACAACATCAAATTGAGTAAAGCGAAAGCATGTTGATAAGTTTAAGGTAATTTTATTTAGAAGTGCGGATGGTGTTCAAATTTCAGAATAAATTTGGTTCATCAAACTTGGAATTAATGTAAATAACGACAAATATTGTAAAGTTACGGAACTCTTGTAATCAACTGAAGAGTTTCAATTTATTGGACCTGTCAAAGGGTGTTTGCGAAGTATCCCACTGAAAACTTTATGAATTACTTAATTTTTTAATGGTAACGAAAACATAGAGATATGTTTATTTAAATTTAAGCAATTAATGTGATGTTCTACATACAGGTAGTTTTAAGTGGGAAATTTCTGAATTAAAAAAAAATTAGCACACCTGGGCATATTTCAGGGATTTACTAATTGATATATCAATAAATCAATAATTAGCCTTGAAAATTAGTGAATATCACATACTCTATAGTGTTATTTCTCTGCCTCATAATTCAAATTCAAAAACATTGTCGTCAGGGACACATTCCACTCTAGTGTCTTCAACAAAGCTTGAAATGAATGGGTATTAGTGATTAAAGAGAATCGTTTTAAGAAAATATTGTATAATTTAAGTTTAATAAGTAAATTTAATTTTCCTCGATCGCTCGATCTACGTTATTTGTAACGATAACACTGAGAACGTACATTAATAAAGACCAAAAATCAGACTCTATTGTAAAAGCTACATTCAGAATGTTCCTACTAAATCTATATGTTGTTCATTTAGGGGGCATATTAATTAATATAAAGTTACTACTGAATAATTTAACATAAGGTAATAAGTTCCAGTTTTGTTTCACTGAAACATAAATTGGGGTAAGAACAATTTGCTAGAGAAATTTACGGGTCGGTCCGTGTAAATTTCGATCGATGGTAATGCATTATGGAAAATCTAGTTAAACATGTATGAATGGCCCTACGATATTTGGTCTACAAAGATCGAAGTTTATATTACATTCATTTGTCGAGTTTCTATTGTTAACGAATAACTTTTTGTAGTTTCGGTACAGTGAGATCCAGAATGATTGCCCGGATTCTGAACACACCTTGTTCCAAATTGCTATCAAAACTGGTTTCCGTTTACTAAAATTACTTTCTTTCTTATTGTTAATTGTTCGATTTCAAAATTAATCAGTTGACAATAGAAAATAAAATAATATTAACAAACGGAAACCAGTTATGATAGCAATCGGGACAAGGTACGTTCAGAATCCGGTCAATCATTTTGGATTTTTCTGCATAAAATACTTATAATTTTTGAAACTGACGTGATTGTCATAATAGTCTACTTTTCTGAACTAATTACATAATAGTTATGTATGCAATAAGGACCTTAAAGGCAATCATTACGGTACTAGCCCTGAATGGAGTAATAACACGGCGCATACCATAAATGAGTGTTTTATGATCAAAATTATATAAAAAATTTTATCTGGTGGCATCAATATTGTTGTATTTTTTTAAAATTTAAAATTTTCTATTTTCCTTTAACTGAATAAACTGAATTTCTTGCGGCCTCTTCAATATCACTTTGTAAGTCTGACTCTGGCCCGAAATCAAGCATTAACACTAAATGCAAAAAAAATTGAAACTGTAGTAGCGCCTCTTGTAAAAGCGTTGTCAAAAACAATTATTCAAGCTGTCTTCTTGATGAGGATAATTTAAAATTCTCTTAGTATTAAAATATTATATTTCTTGATAATGTTCTGTCAAAATTAGGAAAATTTTTTGTAAAAATTAGAAAAAATCGTCTATGTGACACATTGGAAAGTATGATTTTATGTAACTCGTCTGATATTACGCCACAATTTATGAGCTAATCCCTCAATATTCCACTGGTTATATAAAAGTCGAACTTTTCCTAACCTAATCAAAAGCATCGATAAAGTTATTAGTTCTGAAATAATTTAGTCAATGTCAGAAACAAACTTATGGTTACATAAATAGATATTGTAAGTTGTTACGGGGAACTAATTCGGTATTTACGATTCCATAAAATTACGCTAGATCTATAAATCTGCGTGAAATGATCATAAGGTGTCAACTGATTAAAATGCTTTGAATTCGTAGTTGTTGTCTTTCCAGATTTAAGCACATGAATTCATGTTTGGTTATAGAAATTGCGATTGACTCAGTCAGAGTTCAGTACTTTACAAAACAACTTTAGAAACTAAATGTGCGACAACATTTTTAACAATGAATAACAATTTGTCAAGATTGTGTTAATAAATAATGAATGTTCTCAAATCTTTAAAAAAAAACTTTTAATTTCCTGCAAAGATGGATGAAATTGTAAGCTGAACAAAATCATTATGTATCAAAATAAACTACTTATCTGTCATCGGTTATTTGTTTGTTGTTACTGAATACTGATGTCACTTTATTTATAGTCATCTTTGCAAAGAATTTAAAGATTTTTGTTATTGTAATTAAGAGTCTTAATAACATAAAAACAACAACAAGACAGATAGGTATAAGTGTAATACAGATTGGCGCAGAGAATAAAATTCTACATCATAATATGCTATAATATACAGGGTGTCCTATTTAAAAAAATCTACTTTTCTTGACTTGGAGTTAATGAAACTTGACACTAAATTTTCAGCACCCTATATACAGGGTGTATTGTTTAAAGGTAAACACCCCTGTATCTCCGTTATTAAGAGATTTACACTATATGTTCTTTGGAACTTTTTTCATCATTTTTTATAAACTATTTGATAATGTGTCGACTTACGTTTCATCACTTCCGGTTTTACCGGAAGTAACGCCAACTTTGAAAATTTAAATGGGACAGCCTGTATATTTTCATTCAGTATTGTTTATCATTCAATTTCAAATATATTTGCAAATAGAACGACATTTCTAAAATCAAAAACAACGTTGCTATTTAAAAAAAAAATTATTATAACTAATGTACTGCGTCATTTAAATTAAGTAAAAGCTAATGAACAATAAGTAACAAACTTATAATCTTTACTAAATTGCAATCGTTACAAATTATTTTCAAAAATACCACCGCCATGATTAAGACAAGTCTCCCCCCTTTGTAAATAAATATCATTTATATCGCCCTAAATATCATTTCTTGCGGTATAGTTTGTAACAATTCTTCAACTCGATTTCACATTGCTTCTTTATTATGCCATTCATTTTTATAAATTTGATTTTTAATGTAGCCCCATAAAAAGAAGTCTAGGGGTTTAAGTCTGGCGAGCTGCTGGCCATTTGAATGGACCATCATTTGCAATCCATTTCTCGTCATATGTGTTTGTTAAATAGATGTTAACTGCATCGGTATTATGAGGCGGAGCACCGTCATGCTGGAAAAATATTTCTCTTCTACTCGCGCGGGGAATATTATCCAAAAAGTTGTTTTCAATTTGACGAAGAATATTTAAATAATTGTGACCGTTAAGATTTTCGTCATAAAAATATGGGCCAACAAAGCGGTTGTTAATTAAACCAACCAATACATTGAATTTCCAAGACCTTTGAAAATTAGTTTCCTTATACAAATGGAGATTCTCGGTGGCCCAATTGTGCCTATTAAATACACCATTATTCGTAAAAATGGGTTCATCGCTCCACAAAATATTTTTCAAAAATTCTAAATTCTCTTGACTTTTAACTATAAACCATTCACAAAAATCAATTCTTCTTTGTGTATCACCCACATGCAAATGCTGATGAAGTGCATATTTATAACAATTATAATTATTTGTATTAAAAATTTTCCGTACACTTGAGTGAGAAATTTCATATAAATTAGACAATTGTCGAAGAGAAATATTTGGATTCTCAGTTACTGATAATAATACCTATATCTCGACTTCTTCATTTCCAACAGTATTATTGGGTCTTCTTTTTACTTTAATTTTCCAACAGTTTTAAATTATTTATAAGAGAGTTAAGAGTCTTATAATAAAGCTTTTACTTATTTGGGTATCTGAGGTTAAACTGTCAACATGTTTCTCTGTAACGCTTGTTAAACATACCAAAAAGAACAACTATTTCATTTTTTACACAATACACGAACAAATACACAACAAAGTTACATTAGTTATAGGACTAATAAAACTATTATTGACAATCAAACAACCTACCCTTCATTTATTTTACGCCAGCTATGTACTTCAAATTTGTTACTGTAATGAAATAGAAATTAGACTTTTTTTAAATAGCACCGTTGTTTTTGATTTTAGAAATGTAGTTCCATTTGCAAATTCATTTGAAATTGAATGATAAACAATACTGGATGAAGATATACAGGGTGTCTCATTTAAATTTTGAAAGTTGGGGTTACTTCCAGTGAAACCGGAAGTGATGAAACGTAAGTCGGCACATTATCAAATAGTTTATAAAAAATTATGAAAAAAGTTCCAAAGAACATATAGTGTAAATCTCTTAATAACGGAGGTACAGGGGTGTTTACCTTTAAAAAATACACCCTGTACAGTTAAACAACTATTAATGTACAGCTAGAAAGCTTAGACATTCAACAACTTCCCATATGAATATATTTCTTAAATATTACTTTTTCTAGTGAAATGATAAATTTTAAGTTAGGTAAGGAATTTTACAAATATTTTTAAAAAATTCGATTTTTTCAAAAGCGGCTAAGAATTCGTACAGGGAAGTATTATGAAAGTCCTCCTAAAATAACGCGTATAGAATCCAAAAATGCAATAATATATGAGGTATTTAAATTAAAATAAGAAAGTTAAAGGCAACTTCCTGTATAACTGGAGGTGTTATGAGGGCGCCATTATTTTTTATTTGTGGAGAGCGTACTCAAAAAACCCCATAGTGTCAAAATTTTTCACTCTTTAAATCTAAGTAATCTCCGACACGTTCTAATGGGTGGCCACCGTGAAACAACTGTATATACCTTGTGAATATATTAAACATTATACCGGTAAAAGCTCAATGCATCCTTCTTACTGTCTGGGAACATCAGGAATATATGAAAATAGGGAAAGAATTAGAAAAATTTAAAATTTATTAGTACACATGCGACAACGAGCTTACGTGATAGTTAACATTTTTAAAAGAGAAAATAATATAGGTATTTACTGCAAGTTCAAAAAGTTGGAGACCACATTTTTTTATTTATTAATTATGTTTAAAATATTGTCGAATAGACTGATAGGCACTCTAGAAGTAGAGGTATTTTGGCATCTATCAAGAAATATTATTTTCTTTAAAGTAAGGCAGATTCAATTGTAATTATTTATTTTATTAAGCAGTAAAGGCACATAAATGTGCTTTTCTTTTAAAAGACATCAGGAATATAACCACACTTTTATATTAAATTATTCGAGTAATAGAGTAATAGTAACATTTAGGTGATATACACGACTTATCTTAGTGCATTATCTTAGTAGAGTTCCAGTAGGAACATATTGATTTTAAATTGGGGTACATTTCCTCTCCATCTAATGATGGGCCAGTTTTCATCACGCACAAGATCAGTTTTACATATTCAGCAGCTAGCACATTGAGTAAACCAGAGTCAAGTGAGCTTGAGCCAAATTGAATAGTGACCCAAAACTAACTAATTTACGCCCGTGTGGAGGCGTAGGGCAGTATAGGGAAATAGCCAGACCACCCCTCAACATTAAACTTTTAAGAAAATATAGGGAATATGTAGAATCGTTTAAATGTATTTAGATTATTCCTCATATCCACTTCTTTTGATAAACTGTGAAGTTTTTGGCACGAAAGCAAGAATATTAAAATAACATTCAGCCATTTTTCTACATTTTTCTAGTTGGCACAAAAAAGTATGAAAATTTACGCTATACTCTAATTAAAAATCCATTTCCATACTAATATTTATGGTGAAAAGTGCAAAGTGCACTCATAAAAGTGCAGATTTACTCATATTTATAAGTGATCATTTCTCTTAATTGATGTGGGTAGAAACTGAAACTTATTAGGCAAGTGCAATTAGAGAGTAGATTGAAACAAAACTCACTTTTATTAAGAGGAAGTATACAATTAGGGAGTGGCTAAAAATGGACGCAAGGGAGAAGGTGATACTTTTCTGCTCAAGAATGCCATATATTAGAGCCAAATAAGCAAGAAAACAAAATAATTGGCTGTTTCCTAGAGCTACGGCATGTTAGTCTAGATTCTAGATAATGATACGATAAGAACGCCATAACGAATATGTATGATTGGACATTATAGACATTTCGTATTTCGCACAGTGCTCCCTTGGTAGCAATAAGCCCTCACCTACAATAAATATCTGCAGAAGAGCACAAGAAAAACAGAAATAGGTAAATAAAAAGTAAGTATCGAATAAAACCGGAAAGCCTTACTGCCGAATGTGAATGATTAATCTCATACCGATTATAAAAATCATTGGCTATATTCTAAAACCAACAGCATTGAGTGACGAAAATCGTCACTCAACGCTAACAGTAAGTTGTTTAATGGTCTTTTATTCAAGGTCAGACTTATATTTACAATGTTTCTATATAGGGCTCTTCGATAACGGTGTTTCTATATGCTTTCTTGTTAATAATGCTCTAGAGATTTTGTAATTTTATATACAAGGTATCCCAATTTTATTCTGAAAAGATTCGGTAGCAGTTAAAACAATGGGGCATTTTATAACTTATTTCCAAATCTCTATCGTTTCCGAGATACAGACTATTGAAGTTGAAATTTTTTTTTAATTTTTATCTCTGACAGTAATAAACTAATTGCTTTAAAATTTTATTTGAGAGAATTCAGATGCTATTATAAATCTTTCCTTCCAAAAAAAATTTCAGCTCGATAGGAATAGCCAGTGGCGTGCAACTGGGACTGGGACCCTTGGGACTACTTTTCTAAAAAAATATATGTTACGCCACTAGCGCTATGTTTCTATGGAAACCAAGACACCTACATGGAACTAATTTTTGGAGATTTAATTTTATATTTACTGTGTCTATCCCTAAAAATATCCAAAAGTTGACATTCATTCTCTAGCGCTCTACCGCTTGCATCTTTATTGCCTATATAGATCTACTACAGTAAAGAACAAGATACTACGTATAAATTTTCAACCATCCAATTAGTCCTATTATATTTTCGTGATATGTGTTGTAACTGGGTCCTTCAATAAGTTAAGGGTTATAAAAATCATCTTGTTCTCGAGCCTTACATTCCAAAAAACATATTTTGAAAATTTTGAAAATTAGTGATGTAAATGTTTATAGGTTATTGGTACAACATACGCTATTTTAAATAGTATTCTTAATTGCGATATAGGTTTGTCAATACACTTAAGAAGCTCTTCTGTTCTACAGAACATTAAATATTTGATATGTGAATATTATCTCGAGAATCGCCAGTAGAAACGTCCCTTTTCACCGAACCATTACATTTTACGCCGAGCTCAAAAGAGACAGCCTTCGAGTTCCTCGCGTTTATGATTGTAATATCCTGAAAATTAATATTTGTAAACTGCAATGTGCCGTGAGAGACTCTCTTGTAGTTTCCACATTGATTTCTATAGCCTACAATCTGTTATGGACCTTAAGGGTACCACAGAGCCAGCTAAATCAATAAGAATACCAACAGAAAACATATTATAAAGAAACTCAGTGGAAAGATAAACAGAAATATATGGATATGATCGAGAAAACAAGATCAAACGTAATTTTATCTAAAAAGGAAAAAATATTGCATACCAAAAGGATACAGATTGAGTCTGAAAAATAAAATTAGCACCATAATGTCGTAGTGTCGTTGTCGCTTTTAGTTGTCATTATACAGGGCGCCCTATTTCTTGACCCGTTGCATGGGTAACTTTTTTATTAGTAGAGATACAAAAACGCTTAAATGAGCAAATTAGTGCAGTTTCGTATTAGTAATTCTACGGTAAGGCGAAAAATTATATACGGGGGAAGGTTGAAAAGTTATTGACAAAAAACGAAAAATCCAACTTTTCTATTATTCCTCGTAGCTCGTTCATTTGAAGAGTTAGAGAAAAATGCTTCACATGTTTTTTGCAGTATTTTTCATATAAAATGACATGCACTTGCTACTTTTTATATATCTCTTAAAATGGTTGAGAATCACAGTAAAATATATTTTTTTTAAATGTAATGGATAGGTGGCTGTGACATTAACCGAAAGTCCCCTTTTTTCTCTTTCAGATGATATAACATAGTCCATATTTTATCCTTACAAAAGTAATAATAATCGTTGTTTTTAAAGAAAGTTTATTGTCACATCAAGAATGCTATGGATTATGGAACAAAAGAATGTTTTGAGAACAGAAATTATTAATTAATTAATTATATTGAAGTAAATGACCACCATCCTGTTGGATACATAGTAAGCAACGTTTCTGGATACTTCTTAAAACATTATTTATTGTATGTCCATGTATGCTTCTAATTGCATCTTGAATCCTGACTTTTAGATCCTCTATATCTAGAGGAGCTGTCACATAAACTTTATCTTTCAATAACCCCCAAAGAAAGAAATCTAAGGGGGTCAAATCAGGTGTTCGCGCTAGCCAGTCGATATCCATTCTATTTCCTATAACATTATCAAACTGTTCATGTAAATATTGTTTTACCTCGCGGGAATTATGCGCAGGTGCTCCATCGTGTTGGAAGTATTTAAGATTTCTAAAAATATGAAGTGGTAATTCATTTAAATATTCCTCTGTTAGAGTATTTCTTAGAAAATGAAGGTAATTATTCGCATTCAAATTATCTTCGTAAAACTATGGGCCAATAATTTTGCCACAAAAAATTCCACACCACACATTTATCCCAAATTGACGTTGATTTCTTCTTTCAGAAACAAGATGTGGATTTTCTCGGCACCACATTATGTTATTATGGCGGTTAAAAATACCATTGTTGGTAAATCTACTTTCATCACTGAATAAAATCTTTTTCCAGAAGTCTAGATCCTCTTCGCATTTTAAAATGTATCATCGACAAAATGTCATCCTTCTTTGATTATCAGCTGGATATAAAGTATTGCATATGGAATAATGATAAGGCTTTAAATTGTTACCTTTTAAAATAGCTCTTACAGTTTCCTTGGAAGTGTTGCAGTGATGTGCAATTTCTGCAGTTGAAGAATCAGGTTTAAAATTTACATAAGCCAAAACATTTATTTCAGTGTCTTCATTGAAGTTTCTTTCATCCTTAGGCTTTGAAAAAGAACCGTATAATCGTATATTATTTTCCAGCTGTCTAAATATTCTATGATGGGGTTGTCTTCGTTCCATGTAAGTTTCAAAATAAAGATTCGCTGCAGCTTGTGCATCTCGATTTTGGTTATAATAACAAAATAGCATATCATTTTTCTCTTCGTTGGTGTACATATTTGCAACACTATTATTTTGTATGCAGTATTAATAATAAACAATAAACTACTTAACAAAAACTAAAAATGTCCCTTATGATCTGTCAATAATTAAATGCCAACTAGACGTTTTTAAAAATATCAGGAATCTTATTTTTTGTTTTATTTCCATAGCATTCTTGATGTGACAATAAACTTTCTTTAAAAACAACGATTATATTACTTTTGTAAGGATAAAATATGGACTATGTTATATCATCTGAAAGAGAAAAAAGGGGACTTTCGGTTAATGTCACAGCCACCTATCCATTACATTTAAAAAAAATATATTTTACTGTGATTCTCAACCATTTTAAGAGATATATAAAAAGTAGCAAGTTCATGTCATTTTACATGAAAAATACTGCAAAAAACATGTGAAGCATTTTTCTCTAACTCTTCAAATGAACGAGCTACGAGGGATAATAGAAAAGTTGGATTTTTCGTTTTTTGTCAATAACTTTTCAACCTTCCCCCGTATATAATTTTTCGCCTTACCGTAGAATTACTAATACGAAACTGCACTAATTTGCTCATTTAAGCGTTTTTGTATCTCTACTAATAAAAAAGTTACCCATGCAACGGGTCAAGAAATAGGGCGCCCTGTATAGATAGGCAATCTAGAAATAGACTGCTTACATATCATTTTGTTATCATTTTATAAACTTCTAGGACACACCGTTTCAGTTTTAATCTATATAAGGGGAAGATAAATTATAGATATCTATATTAAACACCAATTTACTACACATAATGTACAAGGATCTAAATTACTATTCTCTAGGAATTGTCTTAATAGACAATGTACATCAAATAAACAATCATCTAACAAGTAAAAAAACTGCTGAAAAAATTTTCAAAGTTATTAAGTTCCTTATTTCACAATTCTTGAATAATTTCAAGAATTCTGAAATAAGGAACTTAATAACCTTGAAACATTTTTCAGCAGTTTTTTTACTTGTTAGATGATCAAGGATCAAGGAACTCTACTCAATTTATGGTTTTAGATACTATGATATTTTAAAAGAAATAGCAATAACAATATATACTTTTAAAAGATTTTGGTATGAAACACACCAGTTGAAAAATGTTTAATTTGCATCCATAATCTATAACTCACAAATTACTTGCAAGCATGGATAGTTATTAGCCTAAAAATAGTTTATAGTTTCAAATAATATTGCCGCGGCGATAGCTCAGTCTGTTAGGTGCTGGGTGGTAGCTTGTGACTAACAGAATGGGTATATCGCGGCGCGAGTTCGATTCTCGCTAGGGGAGAAATGGCACCTCTCCCAGGGAATGGTTGTGTGTCTGCGTTTTTTTCATGTGTACCCTCCCTCTACACAAGCCTGAGGCTTTCAGAAGGGAGGTTGTCCATTTCTGTGGTGTGTTTTATGTTATGTTTTTTTTTAAATATTTATAACTACTATTGAAAAAATACGGAATTAATATTAACGGGGTCCAGAGGGCACATTTTCTTTTAATAAAGTGGGTACTGGTAACGGATGGTTGTTTATGAAATATCGTGAAAATAATTGTTTTGAAAAAACACAATTCTCATTTAGATGTTTCAAGAAATACATAGAAAACACTCTATATACTAGTATTTCGGCTTGTTAGGCATTTCTCAATAGAGTCAATGTCTATTACTAAATATATTACTATTGAGAAAGGCCTAACAAGCCGAAATACTAGTATATAGGGTGGTACCAAGAGATGAAATTTAATCGAAAATTTTTAATTTCTGGCTAAATCTGAAATTAGTTTCAAACGATAGTTTATGAAAAGTTACGATAGGAATGTGGAAAACGTTTTCCTTGATCTCAAACCGTTTAGATTTCATGGGGTGTCAAAGTTGCAAAATGTCAATATTCACCTATAAAATGTCAATATTTGAAAAACAGTTGAAGATAGGTATAGGACATGAAATGTGTTTAGAACTTTACGTAGAATCCGGAAATGATATAATATGTAGGGTCTGCCATTTAAAGTAAGCAAGTTGGTGTCGAACCAAATTTTCAAAATCACCCTGTACGTACTTTTCCATGTATCCATCGCGGCCCTTCCCGGTGGGACACGGTGTGTCCCACCATGTATATATAATTTTCTTCATTAATGTACACCAGATATCCCAAGATATATATACAAGGTAGGGTAAGAATACCGTAGTTAATAAAAAAATCTTCCGCCTTGTATACAATCTGCTATTCGAATACATTTGCGTTTAAAATTTTAAAGTAGAGGCAAGAACGACCCCCAGTTTAAGATCGTGTATCTCATATTAGAATGGAAGAAACAATAGTAAGCTGATAGTAATGATGTTATTGAAACAGATTTAACAAGACATCTACACAGTAAAAAAATCCGACTGATTTTAACACTGAATCCACACTCATCAGTGTGTATATAGTCCACACTTGGCAGTGTTAGATATATCGGTGTATTATTACATTACATAAAAGTAATTTAATACAGTAGATTTTACAAGGTAATGTGTAATGGTAATTATTTACCGTGTAATTATTCCGTATTTATGGCGGATTGATTCATTTTTAACACGGGGTTTTGTAAATTTTACTACAATTTATGAGTACTTCTACAAATTTGGCGGGTATATCGTTCGTGTAATTATGAGTTCTAAAGGTTTAGTTATTATACTACTCAGTTCGTGTTAAAAATAACACTGCAGCAAATTACCATTACCATTTAGTAATTTTACCATTTGTCTTTTTTTACTGTGTAAATAAGTTATTCAATAGTAAGAAGTCAGGAATTACTTACTCAATAAATTTAATATACATTCAAGAAAACTATAGTTGAAAGCGGGAATTAAAACTTAAGAATCTCTGTAAATCAAGATTATTGGATATATGAATTCTCTGGCACGAAATACAAATCATGGATATATTTTATTTTAGTTTATGGCTGACAACTGACCTGAAACTTCAGAACGGAAATAAGACGTGGATTTATGTACTATGTTGATTTTTCTGCTTCTTTGTAACTTTTCCAAGTTGAATGGGGTAGAGAAGATTGCACTGAACTTGCATGATCCTTTGCAAGGAATATAAAAGTTTATAAGTTTATTGTTATAGGGTAACAGACAAAACCTATTAAAACATAACATGTAATATATGTATCAGAAAATTGGTAAGTTACGTTCAAAATTTAGTTTTATTCTATAATAATTATATATGTGAATAGTTGTTAAGTACAAAAGATATGTTTTACTTCAGTGCAGCAGTAAGCATATACAGGCTGTCCCAAAAACATACGGACAGACTTTAGGGGGTAGTAGGGGACATGAAAACAAACTCTTTTTGTTTAATAAGCATCTTATGTCCGCAAATGAGCCGTTGGGGTCGGCTCGGCTCGGCTCGTACGGTTTAATTTGAAGAATGGGTTCGCGAATCAATGAACTGACGGTGCAATCTTTGTATTGAAGGAAATTTTCAACATTTTGAACACTTATTGTAAACCATCATTTATTTAGCAATGAAATAAAGTCCAACACGAACAAAAAGTGATTTATTAATGTTCTTCTGAACATTTTTTGAAAATGAATATTAATTATTTATCACTGAAATAAAAAACAAAACTTAAAAAACCGTTCTTCTTTTTTCCTGCCAAAACGGCTCATTTGCGGACATATGTTTATTAAACAAAAAGGTTTATTTTCATGTCCTCTACCACCCCTTAAAGTTTGTCAATATGTTTTTGCGACACCCTCTATACATAAAGGAAGTATCTCTTATTCGGTAACTTGACAAAACTTCCAATAAATGCTTTTACTTACTGTTGTTTTTAAAATTGTCTCTTTATAAAGTATTTGCATATTTCAAATCGGTATTTGCGATTATTATTAGGTCTCCCTCCTACTATCCCTCTGACAATTATTGTCTAATTGACAGACAGATAGCGACCTGCTTTTTCGCATACGCCATTATAGCAGCTCTCCGAATGGAGGATGTGGCGACTCCCATGGCGATGCGGGAGTAATGCAGCGTCTGTCGGGGCACATTGCCCGTGTAGTAGTGTTTTCGGTATCTCCTTCACATAGTAGATCTTATTATTTACCAACTTAAAAATAAAGATGACATAACAATCATAAATAGGATTCCAAACTAAAGAGCAGTGTTCAAGTTTGGAGCGGACATTCAAGTTTGGAGGCAGTGCATAATTTTATTAATACATCTATATTGCGAAAGTTTTGACTCAGTCTAAAGACAAATCCTAACATTCCCATTCCCAAGGACGAAACAATCTGCTCAATATGATACGAAAAACTCAGTTTATTGTCAAAAGCAACTTCAAGATCTTTAATAACGTCAACTAATTCAGGAATTTGAGTGCCAATTTGACATGAAATCGGGCGATATCAGTTTTACGTGAAACAATTACAGATTTGCACTTATAAAGTTTAAATTTAATTTAGTGGAGTGAATCAAATTCACTCCACTATTCAACTTTATTCAGCTCATACTGTATGTTGTTGCAATCATCACTAGAATTTATCGAGGTAAATAATTTCAAATTGTCAGCAAATGATATCTGACAGTCGATACGCTAAATTAGGTCACTAGCAAAAATAGAAAATAGAAGAGGACCTAAATTGTAAGCTTGATGTACCCCCGATGTAATGAAATACAGGTCCGACTTAAAAAGTTGAAGGTAAATATCCTACAAACGATGATTGAGATTAGATGGTAAAAATTTTAAAACTATCAGAAAAACCATTTTATTCTAAGTTACCAAGTAGTATGCATTGGTCTATGCGATAAAAAGCTTTTGAAAAGTATGTATATACTACAGACGGTATTATAACATGAAATGACCGATTGAATCCTCCTTTAGAATTACAGCTGGCCCTCTAATCTCAAAATTACAAGTCGAATGCAAACTTTTTCATACAGTGTATTCTCTAAGACGATTGCAGTTAAATTTTCACCGTCGCAGAAACAGAAATTCTAACTGATATCGAAAGAAATATGAAAAATTTCTTGTAGAAGTGGGCTTATAATGATAACTATTATAATATACAAAGTCGCTGGGTTTTTATTAAAACACAAACAAGGAATCTCTAAAAGACTGTCCTACGAATATATTCGAAGAAAGGGAAAATAAAAAGCCATTTATTTTCATTCTTATTCCTTTAATATAAAGTTATGAAATGGGTCGAACAATCCGTCATAACACAAGGCAGACGTGCCAAATATAGACGAAAATATGGAAAAATAAAAGAAGTTCTGTAAAAGATATTAGACGCTTATATTGGAGCTGTTTGTGAGACAGATGTTTTTCAGCATTTTGTGCCCTGTCACGTCCACTTAAATTCAGTTAAACACTAACAAATTCTGCTTTTTATCTCCGAAATGGCAACCTGCTGTCAGATCAAGATTCTATGTTGTTTGTGACGTGATATCACACTGCGTACAGAATGTAACCTTTATCCTGGTGAGAAGTGAATTCGCAAATATTTCTAAACAGTTAAGAATTTAATTTAATAAATACTTATATTCACAAAAAATGTTTTAAATATATTTGGATAAGTATTGGACATATAATATAATTTAGAATAATTTGTGATGTCTAATTACTTGCTATATTTTCTATGCGAGGTATATATTTACTAAACAGTATATATCTACTAAATGTAATAGTAAAGTTTCTATTTGTTAGTAATTTGAAAAACATTTCTTTCTTGGTTGGAAAATTAACTGCAGATTTATTTGTAAAAAAAATAGATAAAGAAAGAATATCTCGAATGCTATGCTTTAAAATATTAATCCTCTACTGTATCATACCTGGAGCACATTATTAAATAATGTGCTACATTACAATGAAAATATTATATTAGGAACGTGGGAATAAAGGATAATCATTATTAAATTCTGGTCTTAAAAATAAATGAAGTGCGATCACTTCATTTATTTTTTAGCTGCATGTAATATTTTGTATTTACTGGTTAATAGGACAGGTCACCTACACTTTTATATAGAACCCTGCTTGTTTTCTGTGGTTTTCTGGTGCAATTCCAATTTTGATACAATTTAATAATGATTATCTTTTATTCCCACGTTCCTAATTTAATATTTTTATTGTAATGTAGCACATTATTCAATATAAAATTTAATAGATCCGGCACATGCAATTATTCTGCGATCAAATAAAATACCTGAAATAACATTTAAGACCAGAGGAATACAATTTACCACACCGTCCTGATTTGAAGAGAGGCGCGCGCACTGGAATCCTTACAATTGCTACGCTGGCTAGAATAAGCAGCGCACGAAATTTACAGTCAGTCCAAATCCTGCACCAGTGAAAACCAGTCCAGCTGACACCTCCGTCTCTACTATCAGGGAGCAGTAAGTAAAATTCGTTAAGTCCACAAATTGTCACAGAATTATTTTGCCGGCTTTTCTCTATTCGTAATAAAGTCTACACCCCACTTAGAACAATGTTCAATTTCAAGTTGGCAATACCCAAGAAGATAAGTGAGTCGATTATCATCCATCGCCACGACCAGTACTGCCCGTCCTGCAGCTGCTACAAGTGTAAGGAATAGTAAGTAACTACTCTTCCACAAGTCTACAAATTGGGTATTTAGAAAAAGCTCGCCGGCTACTGTCTACTAGTGAGCTAATATTCTAAGTGAGATTTCGACACTGCGCATACCCGAGGTTCCGGTGGTCCTCAAGTCAACAGGGATCAACTAGTCGATAGCCGTCCAGCAACGAAATTAAATGAAATGTTATATTAAAATATTATATTTAAAAAACATTTTACTGGATTTAAAAAATCTTGTTTGATTATAATTCTATTCTTGAACAAACGGAATATCTAATAACAGTAGACTAAAAATTTACATCTTTTTAAATTAATTTGGATTTTGATTGATATAATTAACCCTTCACTTTAAAAAGCATATTTACTTGAAACCAAGAAATATATATGATCTTTTAAAGAGGAAATATTTATTATAAAATTATAGTTTTATTAATTCAAACGATTTTATATTTAAAATTTGATTCAAGCTGGTATATTATATCAAAACTTCAATATTATTTATTGCAGGGATTAATTTGGACCAAAACTTGTCTCAGTGTAGTGTTGTAATTGATGTTTTATAAATTTAAATATATTGCGTCAAGTATAACTTTAGATAAATTATAATAAAATAAATCATATCGGCATAGCTATATTATTATTATTAGGCTATATTTAGCCTAAAACTAAAGCATACCTCACCAATTCCACAATAAATTTGCTTATCTCCAAGCAAATGTAACAAAAGTTTAGTAGGTTCTGTTTTTCTGTCACTGAAACATGAATAATGGCAATTAAGGAAAGTGATAAAAACTGTGTCTAGACAGTTGGTTGTGAGAATTACGTCATTACATGAAATTGAAGTCACACAATTACAAAGCTTTTAACAATTTTAGAGAACTTTTTATCGGTTTTTGTTTGTTATACCGTCTGCTAAAATTTCCAAAGCACTCTTTGTTGTTAATATAGCCAATTTCTTCATCGTATGAAAAGTGTCAAATGAAAGTGTTAAGATTTTTATACAAATGAATGTTTTTAAAGACATATAGGCCTGAATAAAGAATAATGTTTCTGCGGTTTTCACCGTTTATATTAATCTGTGAAAGAATACTGTCTTGTAATCAGTACTCTTTATAATATATAGTACTGTTTATAACCAAATTACAGACAAGGGTGCAAGACTTGCACTGGGTGGTTTTTCTACAATGAACTTCACCCCTCCGTGTTTGATTACATTTTATATTTCACAAAAACAAACATTTCATAGAAAGTAATTGGTCATATAGTTCTTGATTATATTTCCAAATTTAAAGAGCAGGAATGTTGGATAGCACTTGAAAACTATTTCAATTCTGTATACATTAGTTTTCAAATCTGAAGAGCAAGTTATCTGTTCTATAGTTTCTATCTGAGTAACATTAGAAATAAATACAAGGTAGCCATCCCAACGTTTCATGAAGGATAGAATATGATGTATTAATATGTATTAATAATCAAGTACGTTGTTAAAAGAGACCATCTGGGTTTAGCTGACGAACAGAACTTCATGAGCCGCTTGAATGACCTCGTCTATCGGATGTGAATTCCTAGACTTTCTAAGACTATTTCAAATATATCATTGTTTTGTATTTGTAAATATAAATAAATTTGCTAAGAAATATCCAAGGCGTTCACATCTGGTAACCGAGCGGGACGTTTAAGAGCTTCACGACTTTCAGTCTACTTAAGCAGTTGGTCATTTTCTACAAAATTATTGATATCTAAATAATATCACTATATTTCATTATGTACCATAATATAAAACTACATAATGGTTTATGTCCTTAGTGTAACGAAAATTTTATAAATTTCAGCTTAAAATATATTTCAAGCATTAGCCACTACTAAATATATAATGTTTATTAAATTACATACCCATTAAATTTCAGCTTGTTACTTTTATAGTATGTAGTGGGAGAAAAATCGATATAACAAACGACTTAATGGGCTGAGGTAACTACTGCTTTTTACCATATTTTTTAGTTTCATTTTGAAGTTTTAATAATTAATATATTATTATTTGCAATTATGTACCTGTTGAGACAGAATTAATTAGTGGTATCTTATTTAGTTATAATATGTAAATTCCAGTTAAGGTGGAAATTTGTATTCTTTAGCGAATCTTGAGGTCACGTGGTTAGCTTTATTTTTTTTTAGTTAATTTAAGTCTTTTACACTGGCAATTAGCCAACTTAGAATTTCATTAGAGTGTTGAGATAATATAAGTCAGTTAGCATATGAAAATTTTTTTCTTTAAGGTTACTGAACCAAATTTTACAAACCATAAACTTGAAAGTCTGTCAAGCTTATGAAACTGTATTTGAACAAGGTTATGAGACAAGGCCATTGGTTGTGTTGTCACAGACAATTTTTGCAGTTAAAGAGTATGTTTCTAGTAAAGAGTAAGATTTATATCTAGTATTTTTTATTGAACCATTTATTATACTGAAAGTTCATTTCAGTTTTGTCAAGTCAAGTTTCAAGTAAATTTCATTTATCAATTTTTTGTCAATTTTGAGTTCGTTAGTTTAATTTTTTATTCAACAGATTGGAGCTATCATTGCAAAACCCGCAATTTCAACTGCCACTGTTAGAACGACGATAAAATGAGAAAGCACTTGCATCCCGATTAGCAGTATCAGGATCAACAAGAAGCTCATCTTGTTTTCAGTTTCCTGAAGGTATCATTATCTGTACGTTGCTGCGAGTTCACTCAGTCCATCACTACGGGACACCATCAACTGGTGAGAGATTAAAATATATTCTCCGAGGCCAGAAGAATTTTTTTGTATACCAAACCAATTTCATTCTTGATAGATATAACATGCAAGGTGGTTTTGCATGATAACAATCGTCAGTAGTTAATTATTTATTATCTTTAAATATCGTATAGTTCTATAGATATTTAACTGTAGTATAATAGTGTTTTTACTTGTTTTTTTCACTTCCCCAAACATCTGTACAACTATTTATAACTATCTATCTATCATATCTTAACATATATAGTTGAATATAAAACTATCCTGACGCCCACAAGGTGGTATAAAATTTAATAGTAAGTATAAATCTTGGAATCTACCCCTATACCAAATAAAAAATTAAGGAAGGTTAATTGCATTTGTTATAGAATATTTGTGATGTGAGAATAGATAATTTGATTTTCCTTATTTAAAAATACTTTTATAAAACCCTAAATGTATAGCGAAGGATTTACTATTCAATTATGTTGCTATGATTCCGGTGGACATAAAAAAACAGTAATTTTTCTTGTATCAAGTATAAAAGTTTTAAATAAAATTTCGTATCGAATTTATGCTTGAAAAGCTTTCAACCACAGGCTTCTCAGGATAACATATAAAATAAAACTTTTAATTCCGCCAACAATTAAATAAAACATGGTATCATATTTTTATTCTTAAAAACCTGAGCAAGACATATTTTATAATTAATATGAAAGTCTTTGAAGTTAGAGATCAAAGTTAAGAAAAACTGGTTTAATATAATAAAAACAAGATAACCAAATAAAAGAAAAACTGGGGTTGTATCGAATAAACTTCTTATTTATTTGGAAGTTTGATTCTTTCCGAGGTATTTGTTGCATTCCGTCCGCAATCTAGTAATCCCCTAGTAATTCTTACCAGATATTAAATGCACATTTTTACATGGGGTAGAGATATAATAATAATAAGAACAATAATAATAATAATAATAATAATAATAATAATAATAATAATAATAATAATAATAATAATAATAATAATAATAATAATAATAATAATAATAATAATAATAATAATAATAATAATAATAATAATAATAATAATAATAATAATAAAATAATAATAATAATAATAATTATTATTATTATTATTATTATGATTTGATTTACAACAGCATTATGTAAAAAAAAAATAAAGAAATTCTCACTAACACACAATATGATGGCTTATTTGTTATATACCAATATAAAACAACTAAACATACTGTGTTAACATAAGCTTACTGGATAATTATTTAGTAATGAATACCTAAACAACCTCTTCACTGCAATTCAATATCTTTTCTGAATATCTTTAATCTGTGTCAAAACTTACCTCCTGTGTGGTGTATAACGTTTGATCTGCTCCCCTACTGTTCATGAAATAAAAAATCAGATTTGACCTTTCTTTATCAATTTATTTTGACAGTGATAAGTAATTTTTTGACATTAGTGGATATCAACTAGTCTGCTTTGATTTTGTTGTTATTAAGGCGTTGTTTACAAACGACGCTTAATTAAAAGGTTTAGCTTTGTGGCACGGAATTATTTTTCCCAAATTAGTGAATTTCAAATAGAAAAACAGCAAAGTTCGCCTGCGACAGTTTATTTCTCGAAAAGTCGAAAGGTCGATACGAACGAGCGCATGGAGCATTCAAGAAATGGTGTCAGAGCAAAAATACTGGTATTTCTGAAATATTACTCTTATGGTATATTTCATGGAGAAATCAGCAACATTAAAATCATCGGCGAGTTTGTGGGGTGAGTACTCAATGATTAGGAAAAGTATTTTCATAACGGAGATATATCCAAATATCTTAAATTGAGGACATTTCTGAAACGGAACAATGAAAGCTACAAAACTAAAAAATCAAGCGTTTTCACACCAAGTGCAAGTTCAGGGTCAAATGATTTTCTCCTGTAGACATCCGATGAAACATCTACTTAGGCATGAAGGTTGTAGCGGTCTTAGGAATTGCAGGCGCACGCCGCTCTGATGAGTTGTGCAACCTTACGATGGAGAACGTCAAGCACAAAAATAACAATGACATTATTATTGTTACTATTCCAGATTCTAAAAATAGTATATCACGTACGTTTGCAATTACTTCTTGTTCAGGTAGTGTTTGTCATCTAGATATTGTCAATAAATATATCACGATTAGATTAGAGGTAAAAACTGACAATTCACGTTTCTTTATGCGTTATCAACCAGGCAGATGCTGCAATCAACCAGTCGGCAAAAACGCTATTTCTGCGATTCCTAACAAGAGAGCATAGTTTTTTAATCTGAAAACTCTCAAAACATATATAGGACATTCGTTCAGGAGAACGTCGGCAACGTTACTGGCTAATACAGGAGTGAATGTCTTAGCGACCAAGAGGCATGGTGGGTAGAAATTCGCGACGATTGCAAAAAGTTATGTTGCTGACAGTTTGTGTAACAAAAATGAAGTAGCTAACAGAACTCTTCACAATAAAACTTCATCTGCAGCTTAAAGTAGTACGTCACATCAGGTTATTACAATGGATCAGTCAGGCAATAATCAGTCTAACCGCGTATCACATTCAATAAATTTAACCTACCTACGCCTGTTATGTTTTGATAACATAAAAATAACATGTTTCATAACGTGGAAGTGCAAAAGTCGTACCGGGTGTCTCCGAATAACGTGGGCCGTTATACTGCATGTTATGACTTTTTCATAACAGATACAAAGTCGTGTATGTTCGTGTGAAGTGAAACAGCTTAATATGTGCTTCTTGTGCAAGACAAGGATAATCTACCGAGATCTTACAGAACCATAACAGACTAGTGTTTAGAGTTAGAGTGGCAACATATGTGATGTTTAATCAAATTAAGGCCTAATTTGTGTATTTGTGTCAATACATTCAGCCCAACCGCGCATCATATTCAATAAATTTAACGTACGCCTGTTATATTGTGATTACATATAAAAATAACATGTTTCATAACGTGGAGGCGCTAAAGTCGTACGGGGTACCTCCAAATAACGTGGGCCGTTATACTACATGTTATGACTTTTTCATAACAGGTATAAAGTCGTGTATGTTCGTGTGAAGTAAAATAGCTTAATTGAGTCCCAGGTTATTGAGTCAGACCATTTTGAAAAAAATAATGTAGTTAACAAACATGAGGGAAGATATCCAAATTTTGTGAATAATGTTACTATTCGTAATAATTGTACTATTACTGTAAATATAAATTAATAATTAATAAAATTTCAAGTTCAACATCTTTTGATTTGCATGATTCGAAATCACTTATTTACCCAAGGGAGGTAAGTATCTCACTTACCGCCCGTCGTCAATACCAACTAGCACTATATCGATACAGTCAACTTACCTCCTTGAAAACAATGTGATAATAGTCTACTTACCATAGTGGAAGCAGATAAAAATTGTAGTTAAAACTGCCTTACTATTAAATATCGATTCAATAATATTTCATGGATGCCCAAATCTGGAAGCCTAGAATTTTGAAATACATTTTAGTTTTCTAATAAGTTGTCTTTTGTTATTAATGACGAAAACCTCTATCCATGAAACTAACAGTATTCAAACAGGTACTTATCATTTTGAGAACAGTTGTTATTGTTCCTTCTGCAGCATCTGAATTATATACAGTTTGCAAATATTCTTGCCATACATAATATATAAATGTTTCCAGCAAGCAAATATAACTTACCAACATGTTTGAAAATGGGTCAGTGAGAAACAGTGGCCCCAAGTTAGCTAGTCCAGAGCTTTCCTGCTCTACCCTCATATTTCTAAATCCCAGCGAGATTTATATATAACGATGTTTTTATCCGTGCAGCCTTAGACAACAGCTAAGTCGAAAGATTGATTCCTCTCACGTTTACCAGAATTGAACTAAACCTCTCGACAGCATTAAAAATAATGCGTAATTTATATGCAAATATTAAATATATCTTCACTCAAATCCCATTTTGGTGTATATTGGATTTTAGAAGATTTTCACATGTAACTATATCTCCTCAAAACGAATACATACACTTAAATGTGTTTTAGATAAAATTGTACATTTTATTTAACCACACAATTATTAGTCAGAAAACCTGATAGAACCTGTGTGCAAAGAGGCGGATTGTTACTATTCTATAGAGTGCATTAGGGCTCTGAAACCAGTTGGGCTGATAAACTCTTACGAGCATTTAGCACAGAAATGAGGGAACTTGGAAAACCACGTTAGTTAGAGGGGTAGTTATACGCTTACCTATATTAATCCTTTACATTAATATCTGATAGGTATAAAAAAATGTAATTTAATTTACATTGAATTATTGATATAGATATTTAAATATTTGAAGGACATAACTGTTCCCGAAGACGCCACCTCTGTTGTTGATTTAGAACGTCTGGCGTATTTTCCAACCTCCTTATGATAATGACACAACAGTCGTGCTCAGCAGAAAAACAGTTGGCGGTCGTGCTATGTAAGCTGTAGCATAATGCACTTTCATAAATTCATCATTTCTCTAAAAGATGGAATCATTTCTATCACAAAACAGTAAAAGCCGTTCGGCAATTCAGCGATTGCTTTGTGGTGGGCTATTAATCTTTTTCGTAAATTTAGCACAAAATTGTATGATGTCCCATCAGAAAACCATCACTTCCATCATGAAATAGTTATAATGGACTTCAAATTTTGTGATGGAAAAAGAGGGGGAATTGTCACGTCATTAGTTTTGAGGTTAGAACATTGTTTTTTGTTTGGTTCAAGGGATGCAATTTTTATAAAAGCATAAAAATAAGCACAAAGTACCTAGTGCATTTGTAACTCACAATGGAGGGTCAACCGTTTCCAGTGGATATTTTGGTTGTGGAGACAAAATATATAATAGTTCTTACTCAGCAGGAGATTCATGGAATGGACGTTTATGCGCATGTCTCCATCTATCATGAAACCTAACTTCTGTTCGTAGATTAATTCTAACTGACAATTGTTCTTATGGAATCCATGTCCAGAATTCATCACATCAATCAGTTACGTCATCCATCGCAAAACTGAGCTGAATTTACGTAAAGGCGCATATTATACATGCTGAACACATAGCTACTACATGGTTGCAGTTCGTAAATATGTATTTTGTGGTTTGCAATATATTGGCGCTTGTGACGGGACTGACAAGTGACAATAATTAATGATATGAATAATGATTTTCTTCTGATGCTTCCACATATAAAATTGACTATTTAATTCGTAAGTGACTAAAAAGCCATTGGTATAGGTATCCTCAATTTTAACATTATCTAATCTCTGCTTTTAATTACAGAATATATAATTAGAATTTCTTATGCTTCCTAAAATGAGCAGAAAATGGCGACCGCTACACTTGTTGGAAAGTAGCGCTCGTTCCAGCTGAGAAATCACTCACTCTTCCGTCTGCTGATTGCGCCCAATGTATGTTGTTGGATATAACACTACACATAACTACAATATAGAATTTCTAGATACATACACTACACAATTATTTTGTTACATTATAATTCGCTGAACGGCTAATTATACTTCACCTTCAATTATAAATTAGAACAAAAACAAGAAGTATAACTCCAGAGGTTGTTCTCAGCACAATTCAGGAATTTGAAAGTAGATTAGTATATTAGTCAAGAAGTTGGTGGCGAGCACTTCGAACACCTTCTAAAATAGCTGAAATAACTTCTAAGTTATTTCAGTTCATTTTACAGTTTCATAATAATTTTCTAATTAAAGACATTTGCATGTTCAAGTTTTATTATCAAAAATGCTGTTGTCTGTAAACGTTTATTGTCTCGCAAACTAATTATCCAAATCTAAAGAGAAATACGTCGTTGGATAGAGTATTAAATTCCCCTTGACTAGAGGTGTTGCACAACCCCTGATCCCATTTAAAAAATTGGAACCCCCCAGGGGGTTGAAAGGGATGGTAAGATATTTACATAAAAAAACAGAATTTTAAAAATAAAAATTGACTTTTTTCAAGATTTTTTACAAAGTAGCTATTTCGCGTTTTATTGAATTTATGCAGGACTTTACAATCTCAGTGTATATTATGTAGTTTAACAAATAATACTATTTCCATGACGTACACGCAAGCAACTAGTAGGACTTTAAGATCTTTGAATGGCATCCGGCACGAACTTCCTTATTTACATCAGCTATATTTCAAATAGCCCATTGTTGAATTTAAACCCTCTAACCACATGATGAGATGAACCCCAAAACATAATAGCATAATATGTAATTCTAAAATAAAACTGGCCATAATAGAATGACAATCTTATACCTATATTATCAACAATGGCACGTAACCTTATACAGTGCGAAGCAAATCGGTGACACCTTTTTACAAAGTATGTGAATATGATCGTCCCAACTCAGAAAGGCATAATTAGGAAAGGATCAATTAACACACCTAAAAATATTGTTGATTTAACCTGTTGAAGGGATACACTTCAATAAATTACTTTCATGATAATTTTTAATTCTGGGCGTAAAATGTATAAATACTGTTTTCTCTTTATTAACTAAAAATCTATTATTATGAAACATGATGTAAGTTTATTTACGTCATCCTGAGCAGTCTGTCTTAAATTTGTTATGTTCGTATCTGCACTGAGACACGAGGTGTCGTCGGCAAACAATATCAAGTTTTTTCCACTGTCAATTAGAGCCAAGTCAGTTACAAATACCAGAAACAATAGTGGCCCCAAAACTGAACCGTGGGGTACAGCATAAGTAATTTGCCTTGTTTGCGATTTATATTTATTTATATAAACTGACTGTTTACAATCAAAAATATACGACTTCAACCAGTCCCAACATTTGTCTCTAAATCCATATTTACATATTTTTTCCATCAGTAACTTATGATCGACTAGATCGAAGGATTTGCTGAGGTCCATAAATATTCCAAAGCATTTCTTATTATTATTTAATTTATTATAAAGGTTATCTGTAAATCTTAGTATCGCTGATTGAGTAGATTTTCCTTCTCTGTGCTGCAGATCTGGAAATATTTTATATTCAGAAATAATGGAAGACATTCTTTTAACCATTACTTTTTCTAGGATTGTAAACAAAGAGGACAAGAGTGATATATTTTCTCCTTTTTCATATAAAAAGGTATTTATTACCTTGGTTAATTTGAGAACCTCGGACCAACAACAATAATTGTGTCCGTTGTGTTAATTATTGAAAATTATAAAATTACTAGCTTTTTCGTTAAGCGATTCTTTTCCGATTTGATTTTTCGTTAAGACGATTATCGTTATTATAGTGATTAAAAAAAATGTTAAATATTCAAAAAGGTCTTTTCCGCACAGTAGTGCAAAAAATTTTCTAGGGCTTCTAGAAACCGGCAGCTTTATAGTTACATATTATATAGCTTTTATTGATAAATAAATTTATTTACGGGTTACTAACGGGACCCAATTATTTACTTATTGTAGATTTTGATTAAAATGGTTAATTCTGTAATTAGATTTAGATAGACAAATAAATAGATAGATAGATATTTATTAGTTCAAATTGCCTTAGTCATAAAGGAGGTACCAATAGCGTGTGGAACATATGTTCAAAACCGAGGACCAGTAATATGGTCTGCTAAGTCACCGGACCTTAATCTACTAGATTTTTGTGTGGGGTTATCTAAAAAGCAAAATGCATGCAAGATACAACTGCAGAGTAATTACGTCGAGCAGTTAAAGACGCAGTAATTGAAATTCCTCAAATCATATTTCTTCGTTTTGTAATATATTTATTTATTTATTTATTTATTTATTTATTTGTTTACAGCTGCCAAGACAGGCGATTACCCAATTATATGGCAGGAAAGATACAAAAGTAATGAGCTACCTTAGTTAACAGCTAAGGAAACGAAATAGATATAAAATTAATTACAAATATTATAAAAGTATTAAAATAGGACATACTGAAAATTTATTAATTTGTAGATAGAATACACTTCTTAATTTCATGCACACTGGAACAGAAGATGTCAAGCCTATTTTCATAATTGTGATAATTACATTTAAAGGTGAAAACTGAAGAACATTTGTTCTTGGTGTTTTTAAGTAGAATAAGTGATTATGACGAGTTCTGCCGTGTAAAATGTTAAAATTTAAGAGATGCAATAAATCCTTACATTCAATATTACCATTAATAATTTTATATAAAAATAAAACCGAGAAGTAAACTCTTCTCTGGGCTAGATCATTGAAATGAAACCTGGTAAGTAGTTCCAAATGCGAAATACCCCGAGGTGGATAAGCGTTATCAGATCTAAAACTTAAATATTTCAGGAATTTTCTTTCAATTTTTTCAATATTGTTTACGTGAACATCATACCCCGGATTCCACACAATATTCACGTACTCTAACTTAGAACGAATAAACATGTAATACAAAAGTTTAATAGTGTCCACCGAGAAGTGAGTGGAATTACGTATAACAAATCCGAGCAATCTGTAAGCATCATTGATGATATTATTAATGTGATCAGTAAATGTCAATTTAGAATCAAAGATAACGCCCTCTAACGCCCTTTAACGGTAAAGTCTCTGAATTGATCACTCTTCATTAAAAACGTGTCATCTAATTTATATGAGAAGTTAATTATAGTAGGGACGGTCTTTTTGGTGAATGACATAAAACAACATTTCTCGATGTTAAGTGGCAGTAAGTTTGTTTCACACCATAAATTAATCTTCGATAGATCAGATTGTAACTCCGAACTGTCAGACACATCTTTAATGGATCTGTACAATTTCAAATCATCAGCGTACATCAATGAATTGCTGCTAATATTTATATTAATATCGTTTATAAATAAATTAAACAATAGAGGTCCTAGGACTGAACCCTGAGGAACGCCTGATGTTGCAAGTATTTCAACAGATCTGAACCCACAATATTGAACACGTAATTTTCTATCGGATAAATAAGATTGAAAGAAGTTCGTAAAATTCAGAGTCAAACCGTAACAGAGTAATTTATCTAACAACTTCCCATGGTCGAGTCTATCAAAAGCCTTAGACAGGTCAGTATATATGACATCTACCTGTCCTCCTTTGTCCAAGACTTCTGATATAAATTGATCTATACAAACTAAATTCGTCACAGTTGATTTACCTGCCATAAATCCATGCTGATTTGGAGATATTTGAGATTTCAAATTAAAATACATATAATCATATAAGACTACCTCAAATAATTTACTAAAGTTGGACAATATTGCTACAGGTCTGTAATTATTAATCTCTGTTTTGTCACCTTTCTTAAAAATCGGGCAGATTTTGGATTGCTTCCAAAGTGTTGGAAATGTTGTAGATTTTAAAGATAAATGAAAAAGAAAGGTTAAAGGTTTAACTAAACCATGCGCGCAATCCTTTAATAAAAAGGCTGGAATACCATCTGGACCTGTCGTCATTTTTGGTTTAATTTTCTTCAAAGCATTCAAAACCGCGTTACCAGATAAGATGGGACAATTAATATGGTT
The DNA here is from genome assembly GCA_963924545.1 of Pogonocherus hispidulus. Lineage (NCBI taxonomy): Eukaryota > Metazoa > Arthropoda > Insecta > Coleoptera > Cerambycidae > Pogonocherus > Pogonocherus hispidulus. Next base: position 22,677,736 of record OZ004696.1, read on the forward strand.
ATATATGCATATTACACATGCTTTAAAAGTATTGTTTAGCGAGTTTTCAAAAATGCAAAATCCAATATGGCGCTCATAAGAAAAACAAAAGTTGAGTATGTTAGCGCAAGGTCTAGTATAGACCTAAATATTTTTAGACACCAATTTTGAAGATTTTCCTGACTGCTATCCCTGTCTTGAAGATTTGATGAATGTATCTTTTATAATAAACGGGTTATGGGCGTTTAAAACAAATAAATATTTTTTTGTTTTCACCCTGTATCTACTTAAGGAAAGGCATTATTGCAAATATAACATTGGATTCTTTTTGAGCTTAAACTTTTTCTCAATTTAAACACCTCTGTATTTCTTATAGTTTCCGAGATTCTCATACTTCTCATCCTTATTTTGGACACATTATATACAACAAATGAAAACAGAAAATCAGTAGATTTGCTTAATAATCAGGTAAAACAGTGTTAGTACTGTTAGTAAGTAAGGTTATAACGAATACCGTTAAACCGAAGTTGACATAAGCCTAAACTAATTAGTAAACAATTATGCTGCAGATGGAGCCCTAAATTAATTAAAAACAATTCTGCTCTAGAATTGGTTCAGGTGTACGTTTTTCTTCATGTTTTCTGAAAATTGGGAGCACATGCGCGCATTTCAGTTACTACAGGTAACTCTGTTGTACTCGGTGAGCCGTCGAGACGCCTTACCGTATGTCAGTATAGCAGCGGCTACGGACGGAAATAACCGTGTCCAGGGCGTCGCGACGCCAACGCGCCTTGTTCGAATACAGTGTGTTGTAATAGTATGACTACGATATGCCTTAGGTAGGTAAATTCGAGTACATAACTTGGTGTTAGCCTCCTTTCCATCTTACCTTTGCTTGGTTTGGTGTTAGTGAAATAAGCTATAAACTTTTTAAAAGTTTTGGGACACAATTAAATGCTGAATATTTTCGACGTTTTATTTATACACCTGCTTGAAGGTTTTCCAATACGCTACATTAATATTTCACGTTAAAAAGCCGTAAACGATTCGAAAGTATATTAAGTAACACCAAACTAAATAATATATTTTACGGTTATAATTAAATATTGATGCAAAGTGGTTTTAAATTACAAACCGTGGTCTTTGATCAATATTTCCCGGAAAATTTTACATAACACTCATTTTCAAGTTTATGCAAAGCATTAGGTGTGTATTAATATTAAATTTTATTAGTATATGCGGATGTGTAATTTAATTAGATAACAGAAATTAAATAAATTAGTGATTAAAAATAGCTTTAAGTAAATTCAGTTCAAATATTTACCTGTGTGGTTTACTAAATATTCGAGATCAAACAGGAAATCAATAACAAAATCAATCTTCTTGAATTATTAACACGATGTTAAAGTTTCCAACACATTTAATAATATTTGTTCGTTTCTTGTATTCACTGCAACGATTTAAATCAAAATTTAAAGTTGGCAGATATAGTATCCAGATGAGCAAGATGGCTAAAAGTTTTAAATAACTAATTGCCTCGGAATTTGGGGATGAAAAGTTGCAGATAACATTTCGTAAATTGCTGTGAAATTTAGTACTTATAGAAGAATTCTCCTAAAGTTTTAAATCTTAGAAAGGCAGGACTCAGTATGGCGCTTTTCATAAGCTCAGTATTTCTTCAATCACAATTTGTTAATTTCGGTGAAACAATTGTTGACAAATTTTTAAAGTACACTTACCTAAAGCGAAAAAATGTGGCTCTATATGTTTAATAATGTAACTATATCGCCATAACACACAATATTATAATTTCAAGCAATATTCATGACTCAAGTAGGCTCTAATTTTTGAAGAAAAAAAAATTAGTAAACATTTCCGGTAGTTTAATTTCTTTTTACAAATTGTCACACAAATGATGTTGGCGAGAATTGTGTCGACAATTCCAGAAATAGTTTTTATAGAGTACTTATTGTAAATGTGTATTTTGTTTACTATTTGTATTAAAGTTTTCTATCAAGTTTTTTCATATAAACAGTATTTATATTTTACGGGTGATAAACTGACATTAACCTTAGCTTTTTAAAACGAGGTTTGCATTGGTCCCCAGCGGATCTAGCATATGACTTTGTTTAGGATTGAAAAAAGTGTCTTTGTTTTCGGCAAGGATTCCCATATAACACTGTCATATTTCAAATTATGCCTGACATATTTATTATAATATGAAAATATTGATATTAAGATTTTTGCACTTTCTAGTATCTACTAATTTAGCACCAATAAAATATACATGAATTTCCCACATTAAGGGTGCATTTATTTGGTCCTTTATATGGAATACATTAAATATTGGTTAGAAATCTACTCAATTTGTCTGTTCCTCATTATTTTGAGACGTTACAGCTCTACGTTTATCAAGAGGTTGGTTGCTACCCAACCAGCAAATCTATTTTATAGTTATATTAAATGTTTTATTATGTTTTATTGATGTCTTATTACTACTTCCAAAATGCTAATATAGTATATTAGACTTGTAGAACACTATTTTGTTGTCTGGCAACTAAACTCTTTTATAAATTTACCTTTAAAACATTTTTGCAACAAAAATATAAAATTGCTTATAAATCAATTAAAAAAATTATTTTACAAAACGTTTCTGTGACTGAGATATAAAACATTTAAATTTATAAAGTCAAACTGTTTTATAGTCCGTATTTAGTAACATACTGTGGCTTATTTTCCACTGTTATAAAAACATATTAAAATTATTTTGTAACTGCTCTCTATTAGTTTACAAAATAATTATGTTAGAGAATTGTTTGAGACAATTTGCCTATGAAAGTAATTGGTAATTTCTGAATCCGTTATATAATTATTATGTAATATTACAATTTGCTGTAATATGAAAATGGTAACAAAGTCGTTCTAAAACACAATAATTTATTTAACGGTAAAAATGCTTAATTTATTCATATTTTCCTCCGAATTTGCTTTTGTCTCGGCGCCACTATGGGATATGTGTGTTTAGATATGATATTATTGCCATGGTGGGTTATCAGTTTGAAGAATTATAATTTTATAAAGCTTGGGTAGGAAGATGTGGCAAACCGTTTAATTCTGTATCTTTAAAGACGGCATTACAGGTTACGGCAGCAATAGCTGTTCTCTATAATATACCACACATCAATTCAACACTTTGTCCAAACTTTTACGTAAATAGCTCCATACTACGATTCCCAATAACTTAAACTTGCTCATTTTGCGGATAAACATTCATTAAGTTCTTGAAAATACTTGGTTATTTGTTAACTGTTAATTACAGTACCTATGGCCCTGTGCCAAGATCTTCATCTTTAAGGTGCTTTATTCTATAACTATTCTATAAGGTATCGCCTAAACGCTTTAATTATTTTAAAAAAATCTTGGTAAAATATTTTCTAACAGGAAGCCATCTTCCTGTTCGTCGAAATGTCGAATGACAATTCTGTATGTCGAAAGTATGACAAGCTATAGATATTTCAAAATTCATGGTTTATTAACATTTATAGCAATTAAAAATGCGCTAGTATTTGTGTCTACAAAACATGCTATATAAATTACAGTTAAATTTCCTTCGCATACAAAATTGTCTTCATCAAACATATTCAATAGGCAAATAGAAGAAGATACACACTTTGCTTAATCACTGAGATGAACAACTAATATATTCTGCATACAGGATAGCGAGGAAAGTATACCTACCAGTTGTTAATGTGAGCTACGCGAGATTTTCAAGACTTCCCTCATTCGTACATTATGGTAGTTCGGTATTACTGATAAGTTTTTACTCTGCGTTATAATACTATTAATACCCCGCACCTCATCCCACACAAGTTTTAATTTCGGGTTAATCCTTTTAATTAACATATGATGAAGAAAGATTATTATTCTTTAAGTGGATTCGATACTCACGCAGAATATGGTGTTGGTAATATCAACAATCATTTCCCAAACTAGAGTGTAAATGGTATCTCGGTAAATGGATTAACGATCTTATACTGACTTTATATTTTGTTTCTAACTGTTTTCTCTGTTTCTTAAAATAAATACTATTGTTGCTATTTCATTATATACAATAATATTTCCTCACTAGGTACTAATAATACCAAATATACGCTCTCAGTTTGAAATTCTCTTCCGAGAGCTACAAAGTCAATAGATGTGGATCTTTTAAGATTTGCTAAGAAAAATTGCCCACCAGGTTTGCACCGACTTATCTGATATCTGGAGAAATAAATCGTTTTACTACTTTTTGTCTCTTTGTATCGGTCGTTAAAGTATCATTGAGGTCCAATTTCACTTTTAGCTAACAAAGGTTACTTTTAAGATATATCGACGTGTCTAAGTAATAAAATCTGGTCGAGTTTTGGTGAAAAAGAAAGATCTATCTTTATGTAGAGGGTCGAGGGCACTGGGGCTAGTTGACTAATTACCCATAATTCTCATGTTAACCGGTAGATGGCCAAATTATCCTGATATTCATACGTCCGAACATCAAACCTCTCAGCATGTGTATTGCCATTTATGTAGTATTTGTAGTGTCTCTATGGGAAAGATATATCTAAAATCATCTGTGGTAAGTAATTATTTTTAGTCATAGTATTTGTTTATTATTACAGATATAATGGCTCTTTTTATATTTCTGCGAGTATTCCTTAAAAATATGATTTGCTGACTATGGTTTATCGGGTTTTACGTCTATTGATGTTCTTCAATTGATCACATGCGCGCCTTACAATTTCAAAATAGTGAGCGGGGTCTCTTGACTAAACGATTGCGGGGTAGATAACAGAGACAAACTGCGATATTAACAGATAAATAGGAGAAAGAAGCATTAGAACAAGAAAAAGTAAAAGAAAAATAAATACGGGGACACAAAAAAAAAACAGGCGATAAAGAAGATACGAAGAAGATGGCCACAAATTTCTTTTCCGAGATGAACCAGTTGCATCTATATCCCAACTTAATAAGAACACTCCTTCATCTTCAGAATCGGAAGACGAAACTGAGTGTCTGATATGCGAAGAATGTTTTGGCACTAGCGCATTTGGTGATAATTGGATGCAATGCGCACATTGCAACAGGTGGGCTTATGAGAAGTGTATCAAAAGGTCTAATATCATTTTATGTATGCATCAACTGCAAGACAGATGATGATTTGTAAGGCTAGTATTGCCAAATCTTATTTTTACAAAGAGAAATAAAGTAGTTAATTAGTAGTTAATCAATCAGACTTGTTAATATTCTTATCCTTGGAGTAAACTGTTAGTAACTGTTAGTCAACTAACCCCAGTACTTGCGTCAACTAACTCTGGGGTCGGTGTTAGTTAAATTACTCTGCATGCCAGTATTAATTACATAATAACTTTTATATCAAGTCGAATAAAACATTACAATAATTAAAATTTATTTCTAAAGTAAATTTAATACTCCCTGTTATTTTGCAATTCGTCAGACTAGAAATGTTACCTAAATTTACTAAAAATAGATATATAAACAAATAGTCAACTAGACCCGGTCTCCCCTACTCTTCAACTAAGCAAAAACTTAAATATATATTTAGTATAGTCTATATAATGTCAATTGAAACTGTAAAAAAAATCCGACAAAAGAAACACCTGTATCTCGATGGCGGCCTCTTTGTTTACGCAGGTGTGTCGTTTGTCGGAATTTTTTATGCAGTTTCAATTGAGATTATAAAGACTATACAAATTCGTTAAAACTGGTATTCTTAGCTAATTATTATTCTAGCTTAGCTAATTAAATAAAATCAAGTAAACAGGCGTCCGAAATAATTTTTTTCCAGTTGCTGAAGTTTTTAAAAGAATTACAGTCAAGACAAAAACAGAACAACAAGAGCCTACTTACTTCAACTTCAGCGAAATTATGAGCTTTGGAATTAATAAAAAAAAATTTCATTTGTCGCGAAATGGTGATATCTCAAAAATATAAAAAGGAGTTTGTCCAAAACAGGAAGATATCCTTTTCCTTTTTCTAAACAGGGTAACTACACTACTTTTCTTATTAAATTTATGATGAGTAAGTACTACATCATGTTTCCATCACTGGTTAAAATATACTAGAGCTTGATATAATCAATCACATATTAAGGCTTTTAATATACAGCGTGATTCTTAACCTATACGCATAGACTCGGAAAATTATATCTTAGGACAAATAATGACTAATAATGAAAAAAAATTAATAAAACATTTTTAATTTCGGAAATAATTTGAAAGAAATTTTTAACAAAAATGTATCAGGTGAAATGTTTGTTTATAAAAACTAAGAAGTAAACACTTCAGGATGACATTTTTGATATTTCTAGCACTGCTTAGTTATCAGTTGTTGTCGTATTAGAGTTTATTTTCAGGCAATTAGAATCGCATAATTTCTCAAACGAAGAACCTTTGGATACAGGCTGATTCAATTTAATGAAATTCACGTTATCTTATTTTTATTTGAAATAAATTGGTATTTTCCAGGTTCCAGGCTATTACAGAACATAGGTAAAAAAATTATAAGTAATTGGAAAACGAATGTTCGAATATTGAATTTTTTATGGATATTACGAAAAATACTTTTAATGAAAACTAAGAACTTCTTTGATAAGAGTTTATAGAAACAATATTATTGCATGTAGCTTTAATAAACTAGGTCGAATGATTCGTTTCACTTAATTCAGATGTATTCGATTAAACACTTTCACTGAATACTTATTTAACGCGCGTTGCGTCGTACATTACTAGTAAAATGAAATAAGAGAAGTGTAATTTAGTGTATAATGAAAAACTGGTTTTTTCCCCAACCTCAAGAAACCACATTTTAGTCATAGCACGATCCAAATGGTTTTCTTGAATACTGGACATATTTCTCATTCTGTATTTTAATTTATGTGCAGTACAATTTCCCACTCCAACTTTAATTTTATATATCTAGGACCTCTACATTCTTTATACATAATCGTGTAATTACTGTATTCCTCACTACGACTGGCTCAGTTATAATTTTTTTTTATGTGAGCGACAGGTGAAATGGAAAGCAGAAAAAATTAAACAACTAAATAATATGCCGCGCCGCTTTATCAAATAAATACACATTGAAACACTTGGGTAAACAGTAGGCTTCTATCGCCATTATTAAAAAAATAGCCAAATGATAAGAAACTAGGTGTATAAAGGGGTCGATAAAAGCTCTCTCTCTCTCTCTCTCTCTCTTTCTCTTCCCTGTGTGTGTGTATATATATATATATATATATATATATATATATATATATATATATATATATATATATATATATATATATATATTTCTATATTTGGTGAAGGCGTTAACTTGAATGGTTAAGTTAAGACAAAGAACTAATTCAAACGGGATTGCAGTCAAATAAAGCAGAAAAGAAGAGTACTCTTTTTTTTTCCAAATTCAAGCTTTCCAAGCCATTTTAGCCATTAGCCATTAGAAAATTGAGGGAAACCCACGTATCCAAATTTTCAGTATTCTAGGAACGCGTAATTAAAGATCTACGTGGTATACACCCTGTATACATTTACCTTTAGAACTAGAGATATCGGTTTAATTTATAGCATATATACAGGGTGTCTAGTTTTTAAACCGACAACCTTCTTTAGAGGATATATAAGGGCTCCATTTAAAAAAAAACCTTCTGTAAATATACTCTCTATCTCGCTTACTATAGAGACCTACAGAGCGTTGAAACATGGTTTTTTGCCATTATCTTTTGAACATAGTGAGATATTAACACAAAATTTCATACACTTTTGAAGTGAATAAGGATAATTTGAATATAGTGTTTTTGTCAAATTTGCTATGCTGATTGTTATTTTTTGGGTAGGTACTTCACCTTTTGATGTTTGATGATTGCACCTTTTGATGTTTCTTGAAGCTTCTTCTGATAGGTCACTCACATTTTTTCAATAATAATTTTTTGGGCAATGGACACTTAGCAATATTTTTTGTCTGTCGAGTTTTTCTATATCTCGGTTAAAAGTTTAGCAGATATTTAGTACAGATGCACATCTTGCGAAGAATACGAGAGAAAAGAACGCAAGTAAAAGGTTAAATGTTTGTAAAAAAAAATCTGCAGTTAAAGTGCGTAGAATTTATAAAAAAATGATGCCCTATTACATATGTTCCAATTACACCTGCCTAAACATTTAACTTTTGTGGATTCTGTGTGTGAAATTTTTCTATCCAATATGGATTTTCATCCCAGTAGCAGTTGTGACGGTTGACAAGTTCATTTAAACAAAATGTAGCCTCATCAGAAAACAGCATGCGACTTGCAAAAATAAGTATCTCTTTTAAGCGATTGATAATGTCCTGGCAAAACTGCGTACGACGATTGGAGTCATCTTCCGAAAGTTCCTGAAGAATACTAACGTTGTAAAGATGCATTTTATTAGTCTTTAATAATCTTCGTACGGATCTGTCAATATTAACAGTTTCTAATGCAAGGCTCGGAATTAACGTTTTAGGCTATATCAATTTCTAGAAGTACATCTAAAGATCGGTCGTCATTTGTCGGTCTCTTTGAATTGCCACTTTTTTGTAAATTCTTGACATTTCCCATCTTTAATGTATCAATTGTAAAAATTCCAATATACCGGAGATCTGAAAATCGGGTTTCTATCAGGAAAGGTATTGTTGAAAAGGTCACTTGCTCTCTGGTAAAATCAACGCCTGTCTTCGTATCCAATTATCATGATGAAAATTATCCATTCCCTTTCATTCAGTTGCATTATTTTAAAGATAAGTTTTACAGGCAGAACACTACAGAAACTATAAATAAACTGACATTGACAATTAACAATAAATTTGACGCTTTTACAAGTAAACATCTGATTCAGAAGAAATTTGAATGATATCAAAATAATTTAAGGGCAACAAAAATATAAGGAGTGATATTTCATTTTAAGTGAAAAAGGATTTGAAAAGATTTATGTGATAGTATTGAGGCTTCTGCTCTATTTTTAGAAAATTGCAAATAAAATACTTACTTTCATTAAATATGCAAATTTGATTTTAGGTTATTATGGCAAAATTGTATGAAATTGACAGACAGATAGCGACTTGCTTTTCCGCAGGTGCCATTACAGCAGTGGCCCCTATTGTATTTGAGGAGGACAATCCTAAAATATAGAGATGAAAATACGCATAATTTCTAAAAATAGAGAGAAAATACATATAATCGCATAATTATTTTGTCAGAATAAGAACTAGTAAAACTAATGGTTGATTGATAATGATTTATTTGAACGAGTGTCTACTATTTTGGAACCCAACTACACATAACTGGTCATTAAAATTTCATAAGGAAAATTTGTTCGGTTCAGTTTCAGTTCAGTTCAATTTAAGAAAAATTGAAACATCGTTAGTTTACCATTTTATTTAATCTAAGTGCTGCATGTAATTATTGAACTCTTACAATTTATAGAACAAGGACACCGAATCCGAACAGTGTCCTGATAACCCGATAAATACTTAGGTTTTGGCACATAGTTCACGGCAATGAAATCATAGATATAAATGAAAAGTCGGAATTAACAAAATGTTATTTCAAACTACATATATATTGAAATATTCTATAGCAACCCATAATTACTGAAACACAAATCTATTATTCATTTCAAACGGTTTGATTTTATATCCATATTGCTCGGAAGTGAAATATGTGTGTTGGATAATTTAGCGCGCTGTAGTTTTGAACGTAACAAATACATATATTTTAAGCATGAAATCCTCTCCAAATCGGTCAAATGCATTTTTATTGTTAAATATTATTATTTCTACGACCTTGGTAAAGTCGGATAGTTTTTTAGACAAAACTAAAACGTCCCATGCATGATGAGACCTCGACGCATCTGGCGATACAAGAGCTGTACAAGATTCTGTTTCTTAGTATTAATTTTTTGCAGTAATTTATACAAACCACATGTTTTATTTAATCGTTTTTATATTGTTTTTAATATTTGTTTAATTGATGTAGTACCTATCTTGTAACTTATAAGTAAAATATAATATCTAATTATAAACGCCTCATTCACGATGATACCTACCTCGCCCCATGCGGCGATACAAGGTCTCAGAGACATATCTCAACGTGAATGGTGTTGTATCAGCCAATATCAGGCATCGCTGAGATGGTATCATTGAGATCGACTTCGGCGGGTGCAAGACGGTTGCGGCGCGACAGGTCCCAGCGTGTTGGATCGTAAAGGCCCTACACACGTAGATACTTACCTCAAGGCGTGACTCGAGGCGGAGTCTCAGGAGTGGGGGCTTGAGATCTAGACTCAAGTATCATGATGCAGCACACGCTTGAGGCAGCCTCGTTATCAAGTACCAGTATCGAAGTACCAAAGGCTCGGTACATACACGTCTCCACCAGACCCTGTTGATTTAGAGTCTTTGATTTTTTTCAGTTCTCTTCTGAAACTACATCGCATGTTGTGGATTTTCTTAGAAACAAAGTCTCTATTTGCAGAAGGATTTATTTGTTTGCATTTTTCTACCAGCCCATCCATTGCCGCGTTTTTTAAATTTCTATCCAAATATGATTTGGACTTCACATCCCATAAACAGGGCAAGCTTCTATATACGAATATAAAATCCTCCCAAAATGAACGGTTTCCTTCCGTTGACATCTTGTAAAACCTATGCTAACAATAGAAATAGTCTCGCGACAGTCGCGACAGCGCTACACACGTTGATACAAGCTAAGATTTGCCTCGAGGCGGGTCTCGGTCTCCCGCCAGAGGCCGTCTCATTGCAACCGCCTCAGCGAGACCTATTGTTGTTCGATACAACCCTACACACTATGAGATTTGTCTCAGAGACCAAGGCCTCGAGGCATGTCGCGAGGCCAATCTCATCGTGTGTGACTGTGTAGGGCCTTGTGTATAGGTATCGCCGCATAACCTCTGCGGCGATACCTATACACTCGCTGCATAACCTATACGGCGAACGTACCTATGCATTAAGGTACGTTCAGTACGGAGCTTGGATGATAGGATATAGATGATAGATAAATGATGATAGAATAATAAAGAAAAATATAAGCGCTAATAGGCTTTCTCAACGGAGATGTGCATAAACGCTTTTAAGAGCTAGTACATTTCAAAATGTCTAGCGAAAAAGGTTACTTTTGTTCAGCAGCAACGAAATATTACATTTTCACCAAAAGGAAACAAAAAGTAAGAAAGTATCATGTGCATCCCATAAACAGGGAAAGGCACCAACTGGGGGAATTTCACCATTTTATATCCTCAAGTATGAAAATATTCCCAGGAGTTTTACGCATATTTCAGATACAGCAAAATTTTTACAGTTTTTTGCAGATACAGCAAAATTTGTTAGATACATTTAAAAGTTATGTTTGTAGAAATCGCTTACAATAAATTAAAATGAATACTATAGTAACACATCATAGATCCGATGAACGGGAACCACTAGTTTGAGTGAACGCCCGGTTTCCTAATACTAAGTATTTTACTTTTGCCAAAGTCTCTAATGTATTTTACGTTAATATACTTAATATTGGATTAATTCGTTTATTATTCATGACCTACACACATCTCTTTCACAATATATAATAAATTGTATTTTATTTAAAAATAAAATATTACTTTTACTTGTAGCATTCATATTTTTTCCTATTTCTTCCTACTGTTTCTCCAAAATAAATCTATTGCGGTGATCAGAGTGGGCCTGATTCCACAACGATTATCTAATAAACACTTCTCTAATTAATTTTTCGGCATCCATAGTCCTACTTCAGCTCGCAGAAGAATTGAACTGACTATTCCGCAAAATATAATTGAGTATAAACCACTCGTGTATCATGTATTCCCTGCTAGTATCACATCTACGTACTGAACGGCTCCATTGAAATACATTGTACGTTTTATCAGCGCTGGTAAAAGTTACCCTACCATCCACTCTATGATCCATCATCCAAGCTCCGTACTGAAGGTACCTAGTGATTAGAGAGGAAAAAACAAACGTTAGGATGTGTCCATTCGCAAATAATTTATGAAGTCCCTTTCTCATTTTGTTGTGGTTCAAGTAACAAATTCCTGTACGAAAGAGTTCTTTTAAAAAACAAAATTTATAGGTACCTTGTACAGCCCTTGTATCGCCGCATGCGGCGATGTAGGTCTCATCGTGTATGGGTCGTTTTATATAAAATAATTTTTGTTGAAGTTCTTGCTCTCTAGAAATACCTACAGTTGAATTTCCCACCAATACTATGTGTCATTTCAGAGAAATTGATTTAGTATTAAAATAAATTTCCTTTCGAGATTAGTCGGTAAACAAGTTTCCGTGAACCCTATATATTGTAACCGGTTGCCTGTTACATTGATTCAAGGAATTTATTTATTAGATGCTTTTCCACGAAGTTTTAAGAATGAAAATCTGTACAACTAAAAGTACCATTCAATTCAGACAAAAAAAGGCAAGAAACTGTTCAACTCATAACTGATAGGACCTTAACTGGATTTTCTAAAGTGGATTAGTTCCGTTTTTAAAAAAATTCAACCTATTCCACGACCAAGATATTGATTATTTATTAGCAAAATGTCGGAAATGGATATTGACAGTGGTTTCTGCCTAAAATAACTTCTATTTCAGAAAAAGAACTTTATGATTAGTAGTAGATAGCATGGGCAAAGATATCAGTCATTTAGAAATAAAGGAGTTTGAAGATAATTTTTTTAAAATAAATTGAGAAATTTATATTTTTGTTTGCATTACATTTCGAAGCCACTATACACATAATGTATATAACTTGGATCTGTTAAAATCATAATTTTTACTGCTTAAAAAGGTGAGAAATCCAGTTTATTACAGCTTATTTGATACAGTTTATTATTTTAAAGCAAAATTTCTGCGCTCGTGATTTCACGCGGTAACCCAATAATTGTTTTTCAAGCGATAAAATTTTAATTGGGAATGAGTTAAAGTGTTTATAATTTGATGAAAGAGATGATAGAGAGCGAACGAAAGCCTGCCCGGGCCAAATTTATCAAATGATTCATTTCTTATTATTAATGCTACGGAATATGCCAACAAGTTTGCAAAGGTTATTTAGCAAAAAACGTTTTATTAGTACGTTAATGTAATGTGCTATTATGTGGTGTTATGATGTTATTTGCATAGATTATCATATTGAAGTCATAAAGCGTTCGTTGCTTTAGTTTAAAATTTTATTTCGTAATATGCATCAACGAATAACCCATTTATAATATATGAGATCATTATTTTAAATATATGTTTCCGCAGATTCTCCTTCCTTCTATGTAGGTAGAATGGAGGTAAAAAAAAATATATTTGGTTAATTTATAATACAAATTATGTGCGGATATGTGTATAGCTTAGGTGAACAGATATGAGATAGCTTTAAATACAGAAGGGCCGCCTATATTTCTGTACACACAATTAGCCATACATTTTTAAGTTCAATGTATCGTCGAACACATGTAGAATAATAATTGGTCTTCCTCATAGGTTGACACAATGTTGACTGACTCTTTGTTGAGTCAAGAGCCATCATGTTGCTAGTGGTCGACGCTCCGAAAAACATAGCGATAAAGTACAACTGCAGTATAGCTGCAGAATAGCCATACGCTATTCTTAAGATCTTCACCATATATCAGTATCATCTCACTGTACTGACTTGGTGAAAAAGAAAACGGCATATTGTTACAATTATCAAGTCCCCACGTTGTATGTACGTAGTCATATCAGATATTTCTCGCCTAATGGAGATACCTGACATGGTTCCATGTAGGAAAATGTCGACTGCTTTGTTACTTTGCAAAGGGGAAACAAAAAAGTCTCAATAAATGTTAAAGTTTAGTAAAATCATATTATATACATAACACAACTTTATTAGAAAAAAATAGGATACGCAAATTTCTGTTTCCCATAATCCAGGATAATGCAGGACATCCGCTCTCCAATAGCCAAGGATCAATAAATTTGATAGTAGTTAGTAATTATTACTGCATTCCGGACTCGAGTATTACATCTGGCTGATCTAGTTTCTTCCCATTTAACTGGAGCTCTAGCAGTTTACTTCCTTGGTGGATAACCTTCAAATATACACAGCTTCAACCATTTTTCTGATTGATTTGGCTTCACACAAACAGACTGTTAAATGAGATCTATCTGGTATCGACGTTCCATCTTATAAAACCTCATAATTTCTTCTAACACTAGTAACACATAGTACTTTGTTTTGCTCTCTGTCTGTTTCTACGAAGTCACCTGATGAGTGTCTCTCTCTCTGTACGTCTCTATCTCTTCCTTTATTTCGACAGTTAGGGCAGAGCACAAATACATAAAATTTTTTAAATAATTAGGTTCTATTCATATCAACTTAATATCAATAACAGTTTTTGGTACTTTCAGAATATAAATTTAACTATTGATATAAAAATAACGGAGTGATTCTTTGAAAGCCATCAGGCAATATTTTTCTCTTAGATGTTCGTTAATGCAAATGGAAGGCACTGTATATACCTAATCCCTTAATGACAAGTTCCCACTTTGTACGTTCGGTCTGATGTAGCTTTAATCATGCTGCACCACATCCTATTTCCGGTAAAACGGTAACTATTATAAAAACGCCGCTGTAGTCAATTGTAAAGAAATTGTAAAAATCTCGTACCAATTTCGTTCCCGTATCTTACTTACTTTCAAAGATACAAAAGTTTGGTGTAGCTTTAGATTCAAGCTGCACCACACCCTATTTCCGGGAAAACGACTGCTGTAAAAAGTCTTAAACTGCTGTAATAAATTATAATTAAAATGTAAATAATTTCCATGGAGTTTTTTTGGAGTTCGCTATAAAAGCTGGTGCAGCATTAGGTACATTGTTGCGGAAGCATAACAGTGGGTGTGGTGTTTGTCTCTGTGTTTTCAATGTATAACCTTCTTCGGGGCAGCATTTAGCTCTATGTTGTGATCAGATTGATAATACAATAAATCTTGATAACTCATTTCCCTACCATTAGTCATTTTGTGAAACTATTATATCTAAAACTTCAATACACAGTCTTAAAAGAAAAGTATCAGTTTGAAATTAGATTAATGTAGCAATCCTCGTATAGAATAGGGCTCAGAACACGTTTAAATATATCTACATATTAAATTTTAACCTGGAAGGGTTATCTTTAGGTTTGTTTTAGTAGGTATAGTTTTATGTAATTAGTATATTTTTTTATATCTCAAGACACAACGAAGTTATAGAAGTAATAACATTAAGAACTCACTCCGTATATCGCTTGATAATTTTGTTATGTAGGTGTGCTAGCTTAACAGAAAATCGTACTCGGATAAATACTGGGTCGGTTGATGTGGATATAATGCGCTAATTTTAAACGTCCAATTTTTATGTTACTGCTCTGAGTAAATATAGGCTAAACGTAAAAATATATATTCTACACATAAATTTAGTTTTTTTTAGGTACATGTTCCGTGGGTAGATTATGTAAATATTGCAATATAATAATTATGTTTTGGATGATTAAAAAAGGGATATAGGTAGGTATGAATATTTTTAAAATTAAGAGTCCATTCACTAGGTCGAAGTAAGCCCTAAATCGGCGTTCGTCTCGTGTCTAATTATAAAAAAACTATAAAAGATAGCGACTTTTAGTAAAAAGTATTGAAAGATAAGACTTTAATCTAAGTCCCTATAGTAGTAATTTGTGGTATTTCTTTTTATTTTTAAAATTCCAGGCAAACAATCTTGTACTAAAATAGCGTATTTTCAAAAATTATTTTCTCTAAAATACATGTATTAAACAAAAATTTGCTACTATAGGGATCTAGTTTATCTTTTGATCTTTCCGGTGATTTATAACATTAAAAAGAAATTTATTTGCAATTATAAGACAAATCCGGTACCCTTGCAATGAGGGCTAACTTTATTTCCATGTGCCTTTTTACTTCGGCTTTACGTGCACCTCCGAAATCTTAATAATTCGATAATTGGAATATATGTCTCCACCCATCGGCCACCCATCCTCTCAATCCGACCCAACATTCATGTCTGTCAAATCTAGAGAGAATGGACCTTTAATCTAATTTCCACTTTTTTTATACAGTATTTTAATATCATTTATTGCCATATAGCCAAATTTTAACACTATCACGAGTTTCCTTTAAAAACATACCGTTTATTGGCTGGTACCTTATATAAAAAATAAAAAATGTTTAGAATAGAGCGTACATTTTCGGTTTTCGTTTACATTAAAAAGTGTCTTAACTCATTATACTAAAAATAAGTAGTCTAAGCTTTAAATTAGTTTGTTAGGCAAATAATTTTCTATAAATACAACACCTAGGTTATTTAAATATGTTTATTTTTAATTTTCAATGACACGAAGCTCTATGTTCTAAAATCTGTAGAATCAGTTATTGTAGCGCACCCGAGTGCGCTTGACTTTTCACACAATAAAATATAAAAAAATACAAAATTTTTTATTTCGTGTGAGAAGAGTGGAAGCCAAAATTGTTGAAATGTTTAGAATGCATAATTAAATATGCATATCTATATGCAAATATTACGTAAACCAATTTTAAAATACTTATTAATATGTTTTAAAATGTTTTTTTAATTTTTGGTGATCGGATCCACATGAAGCATTTTTTATTACAATTGTATGTATGATGAGTGTAGATTTGAGTATGATTAGTGTATTTTTGATTTATAAACTAGTATATGTTATCTAATGAATTGAAAATTTTGGTACTATATAAAATATGAAGGAAAATAATCCAATAACTGCTGTTGGAAACCCACATACCTCCATCAATATATTCTTTTTTGCATCAGCATTTCATCTGTGTTTTACTCATAAACTGGCGCTCATATTAGTCTGTATTGTGTGCTTACAAAAAAACTAAATCACAGTGTTTGGGGATAACTTATAATTAGATAATATACGATTGCAATTTACTTAGTATAGCTGGGACGGGCATTCACTATGCCCCTTAGGCAATCACGTCGCTAGATTCCGATACCTATGGCAATCTGATGAGATCATAACAAGATTGAAACCGGTCATTGTCTGGTATTTGGTCTTGATGACAGATGTGGCGACATCCATGGAGATGTTGATGTAATGCAACGTGAGTCGGGGCATATTGCCGCGGAGTAGTTGTTTTCGGCATCTCCAAATAAATAAATAAGTAGGATTGTCTTCCTCAAAGACAATAGAGGTCGCTGTAATGGCATCTGCAGAAAAGCAGATCGTTATCTGTCTGTTAATTAGTCAATCATTGTTAGACAGGTAGTAGCAAAGACCGAAAGAGAGCACTACGGTGTATTTCACTGTATCTCGCCACTACAAATATAATATAGTGGATGTTGAAAGAATTCCCAATTCATACTACCAAGAAAATTTTGAACTGTTTAGTTTACATGGGATCAAGCATTATCATGCAGAAGAGTGTGTAGTGTGTCATTTGTGAGCTTCCCGAGATGTTGAAGGTACCTGAACATTGCTCAGCGTTGATTTTGAAGCTAGGTTCTTTAAAACCTAAGAACAAACAGTACATTCCGATAATAAAAAAGTGCGGCCATTATTGCTTTCCCTGTCTGACATTTTTTCGCCTTCGGAGATTATACATGCTCCACTGCATACTCTAATACTGGCTTGGATCCTGGTTCATAGTGGTAACACTAAGACCCATCACTAGCAACAATTTGGTGTAAAAAGACATTGACGTGTTGTCGATAGCTCATCAAATGCTGTAATGATAAATTCATCTGTAATGAATTAACAGTCGTGATCCACAGAGCTGCAATTTTGTGAAAATCAAGAACATAAAGGAATAAAATAATAAAATAGTTCCTACGCTGGTGGTCAACATGAGAAAGTTCTTTTTGTTGCACCTAAAACAGTTTCAAACTGTCTCACATTTTCATCTGAAACCGCAAGGCCTGCAGGTCCAGGATGGGTCTAATCTTTAGTGCATTATCTATTCCTTGTGTTATGTCCTTTCCACCACTATTTGGTAAATCGGTGGTGTTCCAAAGATCAGAGGATTTGCGCGAATATCATGGTTAGGTTTATTTCACTTATGGAATTTAAGATTTTTAAGTTTCAGTTACATAGAATTCATGGATACGTGAGGAAAAAATGGTTACGTAATTTCTTTTAACCCAACATGAATTTGATGGAAACGATTTGAAGTAATTTTATATATTTTATTTGGTTCCAAAAATATACCAATACAATTTTCAGTATCATTCTGTATACAGGGCGCCCTATTTCTTGACCCGGTGCATGGGTAACTTTTTTATTAGTAGAGATACAAAAACGCTTAAATGAGCAAATTAGTGCAGTTTCGTATTAGTAATTCTACGGTAAGGCGAAAAATTATATACGGGGGAAGGTTGAAAAGTTATTGACAAAAAACGAAAAATCCAACTTTTCTATTATCCCTCGTAGCTCGTTCATTTGAAGAGTTAGAGAAAAATGCTTTACATGTTTTTTGCAGTATTTTTCATGTAAAATGACATGCACTTGCTACTTTTTATATATTTTTAAAAACGTCTAGTTGGCATTTAATTATTGACAGATCATAAGTGACATTTTTAGTTTTTGTTAAGTAGTTTATTGTTTATTATTAATAATGCATACAAAATAATAGTGTTGCAAATATGTACACCAACGAAGAGAAAAATGATATGCTATTTTGTTATTATAACCAAAATCGAGATGCACAAGCTGCAGCGAATCTTTATTTTGAAACTTACATGGAACGAAGACAACCCCATCATAGAATATTTAGACAGCTGGAAAATAATATACGATTATACGGTTCTTTTACAAAGCCTAAGGATGAAAGAAACTTCAATGAAGACACTGAAATAAATGTTTTGGCTTATATAAATTTTAAACCTGATTCTTCAACTGCAGAAATTGCACATCACTGCAACACTTCCAAGGAAACTGTAAGAGCTATTTTAAAAGGTAACAATTTAAAGCCTTATCATTATTCCATATGCAATACTTTATATCCAGCTGATAATCAAAGAAAGATGACATTTTGTCGATGGTACATTTCAAAATGCGAAGAGGATCTAGACTTCTGGAAAAAGATTTTATTCAGTGATGAAAGTAGATTTACCAACAATGGTATTTTTAACCGCCATAATAACATAATGTGGTGCCGAGAAAATCCACATCTTGTTTCTTAAAGAAGAAATCAACATCAATTTGGGATAAATGTGTGGTGTGGAATTTTTTGTGGCAAAATTATTGGCCCATATTTTTACGAAGATAATTTGAATGCGAATAATTACCTTCATTTTCTAAGGAATACTCTAACAGAGAAATATTTAAATGAATTACCACTTCATATTTTTAGAAATCTTAAATACTTCCAACACGATGGAGCACTTGCGCATAATTCCCGCGAGGTAAAACAATATTTACATGAACAGTTTGATAATGTTATAGGAAATAGAATGGATATCGACTGATTATATCGAGCGCGAACACCTGATTTGACCCCCTTAGATTTCTTTCTTTGGGGGTTATTGAAAGATAAAGTTTATGTGACAGCTCCTCTAGATATAGAGGATCTAAAAGTCAGGATTCAAGATGCAATTAGAAGCATACATGGACATACAATAAATAATGTTTTAAGAAGTATCCAGAAACGTTGCTTACTATGTATCCAACAGGATGGTGGTCATTTCGAACATTTACTTCAATATAATTAATTAATTAATAATTTCTGTTCTCAAAACATTCTTTTGTTCCATAATCCATAGCATTCTTAATGTGACAATAAACTTTCTTTAAAAACAACGATTATTATTACTTTTGTAAGGATAAAATATGGACTATGTTATATCATCTGAAAGAGAAAAAAGGGGACTTTCGGTTAATGTCACAGCCACCTATCCATTACATTTAAAAAAAATATATTTTACTGTGATTCTCAACCATTTTAAGAGATATATAAAAAGTAGCAAGTGCATGTCATTTTACATGAAAAATACTGCAAAAAACATGTGAAGCATTTTTCTCTAACTCTTCAAATGAACGCGCTACGAGGGATAATAGAAAAGTTGGATTTTTCGTTTTTTGTCAATAACTTTTCAACCTTCCCCCGTATATAATTTTTCGCCTTACCGTAGAATTACTAATACGAAACTGCACTAATTTTCTCATTTAAGCGTTTTTGTATCTCTACTAATAAAAAAGTTACCCATGCAACGGGTAAAGAAATAGGGCGCCCTGTATAGGTATATATCAGAACCAACGGACTACCTAGCTTAAATGTCAGATCTACATACATTAACTACAGGTATAATTAGTTATATTGTCAAGTGTACCATTTTCTTTATTTTGCACAACGTATAAGCTCTGGTATAGCCACAATTTATTTGCTTTTGGGATGCTCGCTACCGCGTCAAGTCAGCAGAGCGTACAGTTGTTTACCTAGCTGCTATTTTCACAACTTTCGGTATATTCTTGGCAAGTGTGTTGTTCCTGTTTATAACGCTTGAAAAGGCCGTATCACATTTTTCTTATTATTATATGTGCTGAAAGATACTTCTAGAATGAACACGCAAAAGAAATTGTCTTAGAAATTGTGCCAATGAACCTTATATAACAACATTGTTAGAATGGTATTTAAAAATCTTATTTGCCGGTAGAAATGACTGTTACGCAATAATAATGGGGTATTTTCCTTCAATCGAAATGAAAGTGGAAACCTGTATTTTTATAAAATATATTTTTTTTTTATATATTTATTAGGATAAAAAATATTAAGATTGAATCGGTAGAAAATTTTTAATTCAATTTTGAAATTTTATTCTATATTCGTGACGTCACTAAGCGAAAACTAGGGAATATGTATCTATAAAGAGGCCACACTGATAATATGTGGCTAGTTCAGTTTGTAACGACTACAAATGACAGTCGACATTTCGATAATTGACATTTGAAATTTCCTGTTTGTGTTTGGCAAGAGAACTTGACCTGTTGTATTGTTGTTTTCTTGCGAAGTAAACTTTTATTAAACATGGAGCAAGGTTTTGTAAGGCTATGTCCGACAATTTACCGGTTATAGATCCTTTTATGATAAAAATCCTATAGATTCTTTCAGAAATAAAAGGGATGAAAAATGTAAGGTTAGTATTTAACTTAACAGTATTACTGCAAAGTCGATTAAATATATTCAAAAATTACCTTTACAAATTACGATGTTTTTCTATTACTAATAAATACACTTGTAATCAGTCACAGGCAGAGACAACAATTCACAGATAAAAATATAAACTAAAAACAATGTCTCATATTTTCATGTTTACCATGATGTTTACCCTAACCAAACAATTCAAACATAAACAAAAGTAAAGTTGTCACGCAGTGACACCAACCACACAAATGAAAATATCCTAGAAATCTATAATCTATAATCTAATAGAAACAAAAAAATGGCGCAAATTTTGAATTTTCGCTTAGTGACGTCACATAGATATCGCGCACAATTAAAAATAATTTATGGGCTTAAATGAACCCAATATTAAAATTCCAGAAATACGTAGCTCTTCTTTTTCCTACTACTTTCCATTACCGATGTAAAAAAAAAAATAGGAAATCACCCCATTATAAGCCATAATTTTAAAATGGTCAGAATCCCATATATAGTTAATTTGTTGCCATTCCTACTTCTGTAATAATATTGCGTTAATTCTGACTTCTTTATGTACACAAATGATTGAAATAAGTTAAATATGTCAAGCTATATAATCAAATATATGTACATTATATAAACATATCCCTTGAAAAAGTAAAATTATAGATTGTCGAAATTAACTTGGAAGTAGAAGTGGAAGTTTAGGTACATAGATAGTCAAAAACGTATATACCTAAGCTTTGGATTACTAGTGCAGAACGTTGTAATTCTTTGACACAATAATTTTGATAATATAACTCACAATAGTTTCACTGTTATTATACAAAAAAATATATGTGTGTACACACACATATCCTTGACTTGTAAATTGATTTTACTATAGCACTTGACTATAACTGAAAGTTCATGTATGTATCCCTTCATCATATATCTAAATATATCACCATCGCTCACAATATCGTAAATTAATTGAGTAAATAAAGCTGGATATTAGGTAAATAATATTCTAGACTAACAATAACTTGCGCTGAGGAATATGTAAAATCAGAAGTGGATATTTTAGAAACTGACATCCCTATAGCAGGGGCGCGTATTACTCAAAATTATACATGTTTCAGATCCGGAAAATCTGATGAATACATGTATTTAAAACACAGCTCTTATTCATGTCCTCAATATGTTATCTCTGCAATGTTTTGTGAAAAAACGTTTATTTCTTTTCGTATACTCGTTCTTGGTAGGTACTTGCAGATTCCTTATTTATATAGACTCTTACTCTTCGTTTAATCTCTTTCGGAATAACTTTCTTAAAATAATATTCATAATAATTCTGGCACTTATGAATTGTGATTGGTCTTGAATTGGTGGTAAAAAGAATTTCTATGGCATATCAATGTAGCTAATAGTAGTATTCATTACTGTCAGGGTATTTTCTTAAAAAAAAAAATCCTAATGATCTTAGACCAGGAAATAGCAACAAGATAGTTACATTATGGCTATCTAAAGGTTGCTGCTTATTATCCCCAGGTATTTACCTCAGTTTTTATTATTTACACCATCTCAGGGTAAAAGTGTGCTTTGTAACTCTGAAAAATATAATATTCAAGTGTTTGTTAGCGAATATTTGCTTGCTTTTTTCAATGTAGGGATTTAACTTTTGTTTAGGAAACACTAATTTTCAAAAATCCAAGCCCTAACAGATTCGTTAGGCGCAAATGTTTATGTTAAATTTTTTATATTATTTTCTATTTTTGATACAAATTGTTCAAAATTTAAACCTTTCAATCTGTATAAATATACTAATATAAATTAGGAGTTAATAAATCTATATTAAAAGACTCTATTAAAAACATATTTTTTTACTTTGTTTAGTCTGACCGATAAGGGATGGAATCCTATGAACGATGAATATTTTTAGACTAGCATGCCTTGCTTAGTTAGCATTACTTCATTTGGATTATTGCAAGCAGATCATGTATTTCCACTTTACTATTTGTCAAGAGCGACCCAGGTTATCTCAATTTACAAATAAATGATGCTACGGGAATGATAGTGGATAGTTAAGAATCTGAATTGAATTCGAACAGCTAAAGTGAAAAGTGAGTGAAAAGAATCACTCACTGCAATTCACTTATATATACATATAGACTTTTAACGCAATAAATACTACCACACCTGGCAGATATAATTTGGTGCATCGCAGCAAATTTCTTTGCCTACTTTATCCACTTAAACTGATGCCAGATAACTAGGTATCAGCTTTTTCATTCCTTTAGGTTCCCTTGTAATGTGTGGATTTCTGTAGCTTCGCCTGGTGTCCGTTCTTAGTCGTTCCCTTTCTTTCGGCGATAACGTGTTTCCTCTTTATAAGTTAAAAGAGAAATGAAAAGGTTTTGTCGCGTGTTGTGGCGTTCTCTTCAAACAGATTTGGTTTCCTTTGTTTTAGATAAATCTCGAATGCAATAAATTTTATCAGAAATAAATTAATTCTAAATTTTAAATCAGGTCGATGAATGTTTTATTTGAGTGTTTGGCTGGATTAGTTTACGTTTCGTCGACTGATATTCCTTCCTGTTAGATTAAACTCTATGTATAAATTATCAAAAGCGAATCGCTACAAAAGACGTGATGTCTGGCTGGGTTGAGAACCTGGTAATTTATTGTTTACCAAACGCTTCTATTTTAGCCCAAGAGTTATTGCGTAGACTCACGATAAATGTTTGCTTATTTAATCACCCATCAATACAAAATAGAGGCAAACACGTCTGTCTTACAATAATGAATTTTGCATATTAAGCCAGCTATGTTGAAGACGCAATCTATAAAGCTGTCAGTAGTCACCATAGACATTAATATTTTATTCTGCAGTCGTGTGAAAATGGCAAGAAGTAGTTTCTACACGCACAGAATAGACAATTTGTTATTCATTTGTAATAACTTTCACGGCCCCTGAAAAATTAATTCTCTTCTGCCTACTTGTCAGAAAATATACTATTTTGAATAACTGTAACTTTTATCTTAAGCGCTGTAGAGTTAGGTGTACTAAAGGACATACATTTCTTATATAAATAAATATGTTTTATGAAAAATTAGTTACGTACTTATTATTATTCAACAGTTTAAAATCGTAAAATAAGAACTAATGCGGTACTGATGTATTATGTTCCGGAATTGTGCCTGTCACAAAATATGATAGAGTTGCAGAGAGGGTATAAGGAGTACTTACCCATTCGAAAATCAGGTAGAATGGATTGTACTATCATCTAAACTAGGCATACCATCACATTACGATGACGTTTATGGCGTTGATTCACACATCTCATGAAGATGTGTGAATCATATATTATGAGCAGACAATTTAAACGAAAATCTATTCAACCACATCTAACTTAAGCATTATGAAAAATATCAAGCTAGGCCATATACAAGGAATCGCTTGCAAAGTACAACTTGGCAAGATAAGAAAGTACAACTAAAGTTTTTCGAACAACTCGAAACAACAAGAGCAGTGGAAGTAATGATGTGTCCACCATCTTCTAGATTAAAAACCAGGATTCCAGCTCAAGTTTTTTAAATGTTGTAAATTACATCCCTGTTGTTCTAATGCCCAGCATGTACATATAGGCCAGTCATTTAAGACATCGTAGGTCGCAAAAAATTGCAGAGTTCTGATTTTTTGGAATGTTGTTAGGATAGGTACCAATAGTGTAAAACCAAGTTTGCAGCTTCGAAAGACCTGTGCTAACTGCGTGGTGCTCGAAAAACTTTTTTTTTCGGACTTTTTTTCAGTTTTTAGCTTATAACTTCTAAATGGTCCATCCTACGGAAAAAGTAGCTCTATACAATTTTAAAGTAGATAAAATTTACTAAATATCTAATACATTAATTTGATGTGGGTAATTTGAGTGCACCCTCAGCTACATAAGTCTAACAGGTCGCGAGATACAGCACTTCAAAAATTGGCCATTTTTCCCAAAAAGTTCGAAATTGTTGTTTTAGCTGTCTTGCAAGCCGAATATCAGCTAAAATACTCAGCCTACGTGGAAAGTCATGGAAAATGAAGTTGTAGAGCAGTTATTTAGCTTTAATTTAAGCATAAGCGGAACACTGTAGGGCCAATAGTTCCCTTGTTATCAGCAAATAATAAAAAATTAAGGAAAATGGGATTTTTCAAGATATGGAGCCTGACTAATTGCAGGACTTTTGTAAAGGATAAGAAAGACATAACTCAGTGGAAAATGGTTTTAACGTATAAATTTATCAAAATTAAATCAAAATTGTATAAACAACATTTTGGTAGTTTGGGAGACCTTGAACGTGAAATGCTAAAACGTGAAGTGATGGCGGGACCTCAACAACTTCTGTCTTGCGACAGAAATATAGAGTACAATGTAAATTAGTATTTATTGCGTAATCAATTCTATAATAAATTACAACGAAGGATATGTAATATTAGGCTTACCTTTATGCACTTAGCGAGACAGTCGTGTTCTTTTGGAAGGCCCAGGTTCATCAGACAGCTCTTCTTGGGGCTCCGGAGACTCCATTTTTGTCTGATTAGATCTACTACTAGATACTAGTGGTAAAGGGTCGTCGGCGTCATCTTCATCCGACTCGGCCATGGCTAAGGGAGGAGTATTCAGGCAGATCTTCCCCTGGCAAATTTGCAGAGAGCAGAGGATATCAATCCTGCTTTCTGGCAGGAGCCGCTCCCTCCTCCGAATCCCTTCTGGCACCTGCAGGACAGGAATTTCAGCAGGGTTAGCAGCGCTTATTCCTTGGTTGAGGTCACCGGTGTCAACCCCTGCTGGCTTCTTGTCCACCCCCAGTTGGTGGACTCTTTCTCTAATTCCAACCACGTTTGCACCTGGTGGTAGGTTCTGTAGGAATGTTGGGCAGCAGCCTCTTCGGTTGAGGGCGGACGAGCCAGGTGAACTTTGGCGTTGGCGGCAGATCGGACAAATATCCCATAACGCAGGAAGTGGAGAGAGTCGTCTTATTTCTACAAAAATTTGTCACGGGAAGACCTGCCTGAATACTCCTCCCTTAGCCATGGCTGAGTCGGATGAAGAAAATGACGTCGACGACTTTTTACCACTAGCATCTAGTAGTAGATCTAATCGGACCACAGAGGAGTCTCCGGAGTCCCAAGAAGAGCCGTCTGACGAACCTAGGCCTTCGAAAAGGACACGACTGTCTCGCTACAGCTTCGGTTTCCTAGAAAGCGGTGCCGTCCTTTATCGACCGTCAAAATATGGTGGGTGACGTCACAATAAACGGTTTTATGATAAGGAAAACAGTTTTAAAATATCACCGCTATACAAAAGACACCGCAAAAAAACATTGATGAACTGACTCGTACCGTATGACCCACCGCTTCAAATGAGACGGCACCGCTCTGTTACGTTACGGTGTGCGGTACCGCTCTCTTTAGAAACACTTCCCTTATTATACACGACACCGTTTTTTATGACGTTACCCACCGTATTTTGACGGCCGTTAAAAGACGGCACCGCTTTCTAGGAAACCGAAGCTTAAGTGGGAAAAGGTAAGCCTAATATTACATATCCTTGGTTGTAATTTATTATAAAATTCATTATGCAATAAGTACTAATTTACATTGTGTTCTTTATTTCTGTCGCAGGAGTCAGCTGAGGTCCCACCATCACTTCACGTTCAACTTTTCACGTGCAAGGTCCCCCAAACTACCAAAATATTTTTTATGCAATTTTGATATACTTTTGATAAATTTATACGTTATTATTAATTGAACTCAAGTTCATTTTGCATGATATAAAACTATTTTCCACTGAGTTGTCTTTCTTATCCTTTACAAAAATCCTGCAATTCGTCAGACTCCATTTCTTGAAAAATCCCATTTTCCTTCATTTTTTGTTATTTCCTGGTAACAAGGAAACTATTGGCCCTACAGTACTCTGCTTATGCTTAAATTAAAGCTAAATAACTGCTCTACAACTTCATTTCCCATGACTTTCCACGTAGGCTGAGTATTTTAGCTGATATTTGGCTTGGAAGACAGCTAAAACAACAATTTCGAACTTTTTGGGAAAAATGGCCAATTTTTGAAGTGCTGTATCTCGGGACTTGTTAGACCTATGGAGCTGCGGTTGCACTCCAGTTGCAGTAAATTTTATCTACTTTAAATTTGTTCAGAACGACTTTTTCCATAGGATACACCATTTAGAAGTTATAAACCAAAAACTAAAAAAAGTCCGAAAAAAGAAAGGTTTTTTGAGCACCACGCAGTTAGCACAGGTCTTTCGAAGCTGCAAACTTGGTTTTACACTATTGGTACCTATCCTAACACCATTCCAAAAAATCAGAACTCTGCAATTTTTTGCGACCTAACGCGATTTCTGTGTCTACGGTGACTGGCCTAATACTTGTACCAGCTGTAGCAGGTGCGGAATGTTTGCACATTTAGCTAAATCATTTCTACAGCGAGAAAGTACTTTTTTCCTTTTGAAAATTAATCCGCCACTGGCTACTGTATTTTTTAACGCAAAACCACCATGGTATTTATAATTATTTTGATTTCTATATTTTTAACTACATATAACCTAAGATCATGTAGTAGCTAACATGCGTATACTTATTTGACTTTAATTATTTATTATCGCAATTGAAGAGAATAGTTTATTGATCCATGCTAAAGCTGTGCAGAATAGTTGCTATGGGATACGTCCAATTTTTACTAATACCTAAATAAACATTGTATTGCATAATATTCAGCAATTCGTTA
The DNA here is from genome assembly GCA_963924545.1 of Pogonocherus hispidulus. NCBI lineage: Eukaryota > Metazoa > Arthropoda > Insecta > Coleoptera > Cerambycidae > Pogonocherus > Pogonocherus hispidulus. Next base: position 22,705,712 of record OZ004696.1, read on the forward strand.
TGGATATTGTATAAACTGTGCTGTCCAAAATTAAAATAGGAAGAAAATCAATCATATGCCCTACCTTTTATATCAGAGATATACAAGGACTTTCAACGAAATCTTGATTCTCCTCTATAATTATAAAACCGAATAATAATTAGAATTCGACGGGACCCGAATTTCTGTTCTTGTGTGGAGCACTTTTGACAGTCAAGCCAACTTGATACGTTCATCCCCCTAACCCCTAGCCACCCTACATTCCTTATTATTATCCTTATTCCAACATTCAGCTAGGTGAAATTGAGTTTTCGCAAACTTTTATGTTATTGTATTATTGTAATAATTTTAAAGTAAAACGAAACACTGTTCTAAATCTTCTTTCCTAAAGGCACATTCAGGGATATTCACGACATATTAGATGCTTACTTCAAGGTCGAAATAAAACATGTACAAAAAAAATATTTGGGCTTTTATAATGGATCACCCTGTATATATATTTTTTAAATATGCCCCTTTTCACACAGCATTACTATCATAAAAGTGTTTTTCAAAAACTGTGTAATGATGTCGATAATTGGCTTCGCCTCACCATTGAGACAATCTCTAGAAACAGAATGGGTATAATTTATTATCAGTGAAATTGTACATGTACTTGTGACTGTTCGATGAAGTTGATTAATTAGATGTTGAGTATTTCACATTCGAGCATTTATATATTATATATAGGCTGGAGATATACCAAATAAGAAGTTGCTTTAAAAAATAGGAAGATTGAAGGCACACTGAACTGACTAACTTACAGATAGTGAACAGGATCATTAACAGAGAAGATGGATTATAAGAGAACAGGAGAGTTTGAGTGAGCGAAAATGATAAATATAAAAACGCTACGATACTAGAGTAAGGTTTTTTAGTGAAAGTAGGTAGAACCCATAAAAGCTACATTAATTATATTATAATACTAAGTAAAACGTCCAAGAACATAGGTTTGATCAATTGGAATCTGATTATGTAGGTATTACTGATATATGATACTATTGATTACATGTAATGCCATAGAAAGAAGTAAAGTTTCTCCAATTTCTTTTATATTTATGACCTAAAGATTATAAGATCCCAGAATTATATCTGGAATCTGGCTATATATTATGATACGATTAATATTGTTAAAGATATTGTAAAAACTTTGTTTCTTCAATAAAAAAAACCAAAAGAAAATCTTTTTATTTTTTTTTATTATTGGAGGACTTTCAGCTCATTTTTTTTTTACATAGATACCTTCTCCGACGTTTCGTCCGAGTTTTCGGACTTCTTCATAGGTTACTTAAACACTACTAGAATCTTTCTATTTTAACTACCTACTACATTATGGTTTTATTTTATTTTTATATGTACATTTGCTCCATGATTTGAGCAGTGATCTGACTGTTTTAGGTGTCGCCGTCGATGTGTTTTTCTGTTCAAAAACACATCGACGGCGACACCTAAAACAGTCAGATCACTGCTCAAATCATGGAGCAAATGTACATATAAAAATAAAATAAAACCATAATGTAGTAGGTAGTTAAAATAGAAAGATTCAAGTAGTATTTAAGTAACCTATGAAGAAGTCCGAAAACTCGGACGAAACGTCGGAGAAGGTATCAATGTAAAAAAAAAATGAGCTGAAAGTCCTCCAATAATAAAAAAAAATAAAAAGATTTTCTTTTGGTTTTTTTTATTGAAGAAATAAATTCAACTATAACAGCCAACAACTTGTCTAGTATCATCTAAAAACTTTGTGTATTATCGTAACATTCCCTATAAAAATATTGTTGTTTTACTTTTTTCTCGTAAATATTTCCTATACAAATAATCAGTTTCCAAAATAAACACCATATACTAATCGATTATCTGTGTCTGATACCCGTTTCGTTTGCTAAAGTAATGGGGTATTTTCCTTCAATCGAAATGAAAGTGGAAACCTGTATTTTTATAAAATATTTTTTTTATGTTTATTAGGATAAAAATTATTAATATTGAATCAGTAGAAAATTTTTAATTCAATTTTGAAATTTTATTCTATATTCGGGACGTCACTAAGCGAAAACTAGGGAATATGTATCTATAAGAGGCAACACTGTTAATATGTGGCTAGTTTCAGTTTGTAATGACGACAAACGACATTCGACATTCGACAATTGATATTTGATATTTCCTGTTTGTGTTTGGCTTGACAACTTGACGTGTTGTATTGTTGTTTTCTTGTGAAGTAAACTTTTATTAAACATAGAGCAAGGTTTTGTAGAGGCTAAGTCCGACTAATAAATACAGTCACAGGTAGAGGCAACAATTCACAGGTAAAAATATAAACTAAAAACAATGTCTCATGTTTACCATGATGTTTACTCTAACCAAACAATTCAAACATAAACAAAAGTAAAGTTGTCACGCAGTGACACCAACCACACAAATGAAAATATCTTAGAAATCACTAAAAAATGGCGCAAATTTTGAATTTTCGCTTAGTGACGTCACATAGATATCGCGCACAACAAAAAAATAATTTACGGACTTACATGAACCCAATATTAACATTGTAGAAACACGTATCTCTTCTTTTTCCAACTATTTTCCATTGCCGATGTAAAAAAAAATAGGAAAATACCCCATTATATAAAACTTCCATTCTCGCATTTGCTACTGGAACTGTTTGAAAAATATTTTGAAGTGAATATGTTTCCCTGTTCCACGTCAATGTACTCATGGGCACTTAGGGACAACTAATTAGTCCTTTATTTTAATATTCTTAAAAAACTTATTTCTTTGAAGAGCAACTATTCTGAAAACAAATTCGTTATTTAAAATTTGACATACAATTTCATAGTAGAGAAAATAGGTCGTACTATAAATATGTATACCTGTAAATAACAATATTATCTATGTTAAATAAGTTTGTATCACACATTGAAATTATTTATATTTCCGTTGACATTCTGAGAGAAAACTGTTGCTGAAATAAAAAATGTTCCTAGTGTCATTGTTGTTAATGCGAAAAGTGCCGCACCGTATTTACTTCGCGTGACAGGCACGGCACACATTACCCTATGAATAATTATTTTATTAACCCACTTTTCTTTTTATCTACAAAGTTTCATGTTTTCAGGGTCATTGTTTTCATCATTATTTATTGTACGCTAGGACTAACTTAAATTTACTTCTTTTGCCCCAACACGCGAGGCAAATTAAATAACTGAAAATGAACATTAGAAACAAAGAAAAGAGAAAACGTGTGTAATGATAATGTAAAACGAAATGGAAGTGTCGGACAAACAAAGTGAAAACGTTTCTGAACAATTGAAACTTTTGCATTGAAGGAATCTAAAGTATATCTGATGATTATAGTTATTGAGGACAGTTTTGATTTTCATTAGTTCATTTCAAATATACTTACTATTGCAGAAACCATTTTAGAGAACGATTATTTTGACCAGGCATGCTATAAAAGATGAAAAATTTTGAGGTCACATTGGAGACATTGAAACATTGAAGAGAAATACGAAACTGCTTACGTACTTTCGAGGAAGTGAAGAAATACACGTAGTCCTGAATTATTTAAAATGCTTGTGAATTATCCCTTCAAAATACTGAAAACCTACACCAGGGAACGATAATTCAATTCGTAATGTGGATAATATTCCATATGCGGCATTTGTTTTCACAGTAGTTATTCATTTATAGTAGTATCATAGTCATAAAGGACACACATTCAACGGGCAAATAGTATTTATTCCTTTTAATGGAAGAACCCACTTGGTCGAGAATCGAAACGTTATCTTCGGCATGAAAAGCCGTGAACCAATTTTCACTCCTACTAGCTTTAAAAATTTAGTACAAATAACAACTTATATGATCTAAACCGATCATAAATTTTAATCGATGTAGATATACGACCGGAGTCCATTCATATTATATAACAACATCTTGAATGAGTTATCATATAGTGGAGATGCAATGCCACCTGATGCCCATCTTTTACTGGCTTATGTCTCCGCAAATTCACAGAAGTTATACAAACTCAGGCTAGGTTTGTATTCCATACGTACGTTCCTTGCCTTGAATATGATAAAAACCAATAGTCCTGATCAATATGAGGACAGGCAAGTAGGTATGAAAGATCCCTACCAAGATTCAGAAGTGGATTGCTCGTTTCATAGCCTCGAAACTGATGTCAGGCGCGCAAATGAACCGTGTGATACACGACTTGAAAAAGGAAACTCTTTACTTCAGACACTTGAAAGAATTCGGACGAGAAGGGGATTTCCAAGGCAAGACTGTAGAAGCTGCATCAATATTTTTTATTCCATTGTTAATTGTTCAAAGATATTAGGTATCAGAGAGGAATATCAGTAAGACCTTTTTTTTAAAGATCCAAAAGTAAACCTAATCTATATTCCTAATTTGAAATGATGAAGTATGTATTTTGATGCCACTATAATACCAAGTACTTTTTACTTATACAACAATACTAGTACTATTAGTAGTAAGTGCTAATAGTGGAATAGTAAAGTAGGCATAATGCCAAGTATAATACCAAGAGACAAGGTGCAAGAGGGGGGGTTGATAAAACATAAGAAAAGTTGTGAAAGTAACAGAGAACTTGACAATACCACTGCTTCAGTAAAGATACTTGACAAGAGCTATATACTATATATATGCTCCACCTACAATTCATGGTTTTCATAATGTTACCGAAATAAGGTTTTCACATTCAGAAAGGATATTTTACCAAAATCGTTATCAATAAGTCATCGTGAGAAAAGTATAGAGAAGGTAAACCAGAAAGATATAAAGGCCGAGTACATTCTAGAAATAAATTAATATATGTATATGTAGGTTGTGCGTAGTTGACCATCATGGAGCTCTTATTATCAAATATCCCAAGCTTAGGTGTGATTTTATCCTTACATTTGCACATTTTGTACTATAGCGTCGGAAGTCGCATATATATTTCTGTGTACACATTCATAGCATAATTTCCCGATGTAACTTTATTCTTATCATATAGTTTTATTTTAGGATTTTTATTATTATTTTTTTTATGCGGGGTGGGTAAGAGTCAAGCTTCAAGGCACAATATGTAAGCGCTGAAATGAAGCGCTTTTATTTTACTTTTTCAATTTTTCAGACCAAGTTTACAACACTATACTATTTTATGATTCTCTACTTGATTGGAGTTAATACTTTATTGTCATTTTACTTAAAGAAAACAGAAACGGTTAGTTTTCCACTAAATAATATCATATCAGTTACAAGGTGTAATGGTTCTATCTACATTTCTGAAGTTAACCAAGTTAGCTGTATGATTTTTGAAAAGGGCCGTATCCTTCTTAATGCTGTATAACATCACATTTCACTTGAACTAATCTCACATTTTCATAACTTTCGGTTCAATTGAAAATCACATTTTTTAGATTTTAAGTTTCAAATAGATCGCTCCAACTTTTTATAGCTTTGAATAGAAGTTTCTGGATATTTATTTTCAAGAATTTGCGTTTTTGGTAGGTTTATTCTTGTACGAATCTTCTCTTAGAAGAACCCTCAAATGTTAATTAATATTTTCGAGAGAGCAAGGCGTTTCTATTCAAATCTGGTAAGCAATTTAAATATGTTCCATTTGAAAGCAAGAAATTTATGGGGCATTCAGATAAGCAATGAAATCTATTTTATTACTAAATGGGGACTGTTTACAAGCTATTACTGTAGATACATGATTAAAGTAAAAAATACTGACACTTCCCAAATCTACATCAGAGACTTAAATATTGTTATCAAAAGTTACACACAATATGAAAATATTTACATACTGTACATCCATACAGATACTTGTTTTTACATTAGTATTTATCCACTCCCACTGAATAGTGAATGCTCTGAACAGTATTATGATTCATGACATATTGCCTGAAACAGGCAGTATCAGAGCCAGAGTAAATATTTACCGAACACTTTCTGCAATATGAAATAATATCTGCGAGTTTAATTAACTTGGTAATAGCAGGGCTATATGCCCCTGCTGGCGGTTTATGAAAATAAAATATTAATTCAAGTCTCCACAGATTCAAGTACTTTGCGGCGCAAACTACAAACGTGTATTGTAATAAATAGAAATTATGAATATAAACATTCTAATGGATGTTTATCAGATAATTTACTACCTTGGCAGTATTTAATTACTTGATGGTCACAATTTGAAATCATTGTGGAACCCCAGTTGCAATTTTATCAAAAATACTGTACACTGTGTTCAGTTTAAGATGAACTTTATGGGCATCTCAGAAACCATTTATACAGAGTTGGTTAAATTAGGAAAAAGTTGGGCAATTTTAGGTTAAGAAGAGTCAAAGCTTACAATTCTAAGAGTTCCTTCCCTTAAGTAGATAAAGGGTAAAAACCAAAAATATGCAATCTGTGGAAACGCCCTTAGCTCGGTTATATTAAAAATATATTTATAAAATTTTCAGGATACGGATAGCAGTCAGCAAGGACTTCATAATTGGACTCAAAAAAAATAGGTCTACTAGATTTAGCGCTGGCATACTCAACTCTGAACTTTTGTTTTGATACTGGATTTTCGCATTTTTAAAACTTCGTAAAAAGTGCTTTTCAACCATGTATTGTATATATTCAAAACCTGCTAGGTCACCTAAATCAACTGCCCAGAAGTCACTTCACTGGACTTTTTTCGGGGGTTTTCTAAAAAAACAGTGTATGCAAGATCGTATGAAATTGCAGAGGAATTATGTCAAGCATTTAAAGACTGTGTAATTGTAATTATTTCAGATGTTTCATATTTTTTCGTTGTTGAACATATGCATATTATACATGATTGAAAATCACGTATAATATGCATATTATACGTTTTAAAAACAGCAAAAATTTAATATGGCGCCCATAAAAGAACATAAGTTGAGAATAGTAGATAGTTAAGAAAGATAAGTTGAAAATTTTTTTAGAGACCAAGTTTGAAGTGCTTGCACACTGGTATTCCTGTCCTGAAAATTTGTAGATTGTATTTTTTATAATAAACGAACCATGGTCTGGTCGTTTCCAGAAAATTACCATTTTTTTGTTTTCATCCTGTATCTACTTAAAAGAAGAATTTCTTGGAATTGTAACCTTGTATTCTTCTTGCGTCTAAAATTTCCCATTGTAAATTATTTATTAAGTTATTATTAATTTTTAAAATCGTGTTACAATACAAAAAATTAATTTTCTGCTGTTTCTGATTTAAATCCTAATTATCTAAGCTTTGGATAGTTTAGTTATTTACTGCTAGGTAGACTTTGTATATTTTTTCTGCCTATACCCTATACTATTTCCGCTTGATAAAACAATTTTTTTGATTTAGAAAAGTCATCTTTCATTCAAATGTCAAATGCGGCATATCGCTAATTTCAGATTTAAGAACCAAGTTCTGTAAAAAAAAAATTACAGTCGAATTTTCAAAATGTCGACTACATACTATGAAAAAACGGTCGGCAGATTCAGATTCTACGTAAAAAATTGCCCTAATAATGTTTAAAAATTAAAACAATGGCTGTAATAATAAATGAAATATTTGAGAGAAAAATTACAAAATTTCAGTTTTTTTCAAAAATATTGAAACTTATAGATGTACCTCGGATTTTGTTTTAGAATATAAATGTGTACCAAATTAATAACTGCCAGAAATTAGCAGAGTTAGTATATTTTATAATAACCGAGATCCCCATGCTGAAGCTCGAAATACGGGCACCCCCCCCTGTATAGTATATTTTTGCATACCTCAGAAGGTTGTAAAGTTTACGTCGTATAAGATTCCTAACGTAATCGTAACTTGTACATCGTAGTATAACATTTCGAAAAGCTAACTTCGGAAACAATAAATTTCTTCTAGTATTTTTTTTAAATTGGCCAATGATGTATCTGTGACTAAACCAATACTCCAATTAATTCAATGTTGGGTACCTTATACCAAAACTAAAGTGTACCAGAATATCACAATCAAAATTCCCATAATATTGGTAACAAATTGTATAAAAATTTACATTTACCTACCTGCCGCTGAAGAACAATATCCATGTCAAGCGGCATAAGTTATATCCCGCTGCTATAATGCCACAAAGAGTTTAGTGATGCCTCCCCTAAAATCATTTTCTGTTTTCTGGACTCTGAGGCGGTATGACTGGTTACACATTAATTTATAGAAAATAAGCAAAAAAAAATAAATAAATAAAAGAAGAGATATTATCAATGAAATTATTTATCCAAATATTATGAATTTTATAGCTCCATTTTCTTTTATAATCCTTAAATTATAGGTAACAAGGAGAATTTAAATTTCATAGAATCTTAATATTTAAATAATTTCATTAATAATATATATCCTGGTTAATTTTTTGGCTTAATTCCTATAAAGCAAGATAAGCAAATAAATATATAATAATATAGTATAAAAAATATATAGAACAACCACGGTATGACTGATGAATGTATGAGATTGAATGTACGGTATTGGTACTATTTTTTAGGAATTTTTGTAGTTTGGAATATAAACTATGTCAAATTTAAACAACTCTTGTACATCTACCATGAAAAAGCATATACATCTACTAATAAAATCTAAAGGCTGCTATATAAAGGCACTCCAAAGTTTTAGAACTTTATTGCAATCTTACTAAAATACTGTACTACTATATTTTTTAACAATTTGTCCGTAATATTCGAAATATTTATTGCAGAAACGGATTCCATTATTAATATAATTTTTTGTGTGATCTTGATCATAGTAATCAATATTTTATCTCTATTCACATTACAGATAACAATAAAGGCCAAATAAAATTAGTGGCTCTATTTAGCTGCCTCCTGAACTTCATACTAAATATTTCTTTATTACTTTCACAGAGTCGATTGGCTAGAACGAACCAATCTAGTAGCAATAGATATATAAAGATCTAGATTTATATACTGGCCTAGGCAGTTTCTATTATTATAAAATAATAATTATACTTCACTATTACAGGAAGTCAATATACAGTATAAAATGAAAAAGCACGTTTTGACATTTGAAATATTTAATATTATGTAAACGTCTTGCAGAATAATCTCTACTGTCATTTTGGCTACCGTTTTATTTCCTGTATTTCCCTGGTGTATATAATTTACGAAGCAAAATATAAGAAATCTAGGTCAACGCAACCACCATTAAAATGAAGCTCACTCCAATTACTTCGGCATTTATATTTAATATCTTCGCAGTTTTAAGGCATTTGTCACTTTTATATACGAGTATTTCCGAGTTGAAGAATGAATTTTATTGATGCATCTGAAATTGAAATTTATGGGCACCATAAAGTCTCTAGGTTCTTAATCAATAACTATGAAGGATCCATGTTCAAGTAAGTTATAGACAGTATCTGGCACTTTGGAAAAAATCGAATAATAAAATATAAACCAAGAGTAGGTAGGTATACATGTACATACTCGTCTAGCTGTGTGAACTCCACTATCAATAAAGGAGTCAAAATAAAAAACTTCCGTAACCTAATAACTAAAAAAAGAGCTGCAACTTTTTAGAAGGTTATTATATTATTCCTTTAATTGGATAATTTGCCACATTTCTGAGATCATAAAAAGTAATGATTTCCATATTTTTCTTTATTTGAAGGAGAAGCCGAAAAAACTACTCCACGGCTACTCCAATAAAAAAATATATAAAATATATAATTACAATAATAAAAATATATATATATATATATATATATATATATATATATATATATATATATATATATATATATATATATATATATAAGTATATAAAAGAGGGCACTACGGTGTGTTTCTCACATGTATTCTTCGTTAAACTGGAGATATCGATGATCCTATAAGTTATACCAAAAGGTTGTGGATATAACATGCTGTGTAAGCCAAAGTGTGTAGTTTTTGTACAAAAGATAACTAATTTAGTTATGCTGGCATACTCATTTTAAACCTATTTTTTGAATTTAATATCGTTTTTAAATTTAATTTCAACCATATTTAATTTAGTTATTAAATAGGACAACTACATCAAGAACACATAAAACTGATGTGCCTCTGAGATCAGTGGTTACTCCTCTCAGTATTGACTCAGTGGTTACTCAGTATTGACTCTCATTCAACTATCGATCAAATAATATCAAAATATTTATTTAACTATTAAGACCTTAGTGTGGTTACTTTGAATAGTGCAGTAGAAATTTAATAGAAAGTAATGATTTATTTAGACACAATTAAGTGGAAAAATCTTGGGGAATCACCTTGTACCAACACAGGAGTGTCCTTTTTTAAGAGTACAAAATTCTTAAAAATGTTCCTGACCTCAATTGAATAAATCTATTCTTTATTTTAGTTAAATGTAGAAAGGAAATCAATTCTCTTAACTGAAGCTGATATTTGAACCAGCATCTAGTTGGGAAACAATCTATAAAGAAAACTTAGTTTGCAATTCACATTTAATAGTACTTACCTATACACTGCAAGAAATTTCAAGTAACTGCAAAAAGAAATCGCATATCCCCAACAAAATATCTGCATTAAATAGGCTCCAAATAGACAGCATAGTTACTACAGCATAAACGGTTTTGTTGAATCTGTCTACTTACCATTAAAAAAACTTTTTGTTAACTTTTTATTATTACTGTAAATCGATATTTCTTGCTGTCAGTAATGAAGGCCCATTTTATGCTTAATAAGTGTTTTTTTGGGGATAGCAGATACTTCTCTAATGCAGTATTAATATTTTGTTGCCACAAAAAAACTTTTTTTTACTACTAGGAAATTATTTTTGAGCCATTATACAGTATATTTTAGTAACAATTATAATTACTGGTTCATTACAGTAAGTACTTGTATTTGTCCTAATAACTTGACTTTATTAGCATAGAGTGATATACTGTGGTTCTAGGAAAATGACACTATTGTTATTAGAATATGTATTTAGTATTAGTTTAGTATATAGGAAAAGAAAAATAATGTTTCCAGATGCATACAGGATATATCAAGATAAAACATGTTATATATATATATAGGACCTGTATGGTGTTAAGCTTAATACACCCACATACATAATTTTGGTCGACTATCTTATACCTACATAAAATTAATAGTTTTCCAGCAAAGTATCTACCAAACTTAATCTCTAATAGTTTTCAAAGCATAGACATTTCTTACATAGGTAGTGTCCTTATTCCTATACCAATTTTCTTGTAAAGTACCATAATAACTGATGTAAGGTCATGTAATACACTGCCAAATAACTGAAGCACCTTTGTTTTATCTATGCATATCTACTTTGGTGAAGTTATAGTGTTTTAGATAATAAATACACCCTTTTAAAATTATTTATTTATCTTTCGTAATCTATACAAGAATTTGAAAGACTAATTACTCAAGCCTCTAACACGTTCTTTGACCAAATTAAATTTACCATAAACTAACCAAATAACGTTTACTCCAAGCAGTACGCATCCAGTCAACACAGTGAACACACGTAAAATGTGCGTAAAATGGCGTGCGGCTATTAACCGATTAGCCGGAAATCTGTAGTGATCTCTATTGCGACTGCGCATTACATGACTTTCAAATAATAACTTAGTTGCGGTAAGTCAGGACCGACTTGTCATAAACTAAGATACAGTAACCCCAACTAAGTAAGTCTCAAATTGGTGCACACACTTACTATAAAAGTTTATTTACTTACCTTTAGGAAAATAAATGCTAGGAAAAATAATTCGAAAACGCACTATATGGGAACAGCAAAATGACTATTTAAGGTAGTAAAAGCATATTAGCAAAACGATTGTTCTTATGGTTAGTGCCTTATAATATAACGGTAATATGAAAAAGTGCTATTATAAAGCAGATCGTCTTAGCAAAACATTTTATTTGATCCATTTCCTTCAGTGTAGCTTTTCATATTCCCCCTAAAATATGAAAATTGGGTGTATTCAATAAACCCAATGTCAATTAAAAAATCCACACAAAAATTTCTTTCAAACAAAAGCAAATAAATTAAATTTCCTTTGAATATGGAATTTCTTTGCCTACAATAGTTTGCATAATATTATCTTAAAACAAACATAATACTGTAAACAAAAAAGAAATACATGAAATAACAAAAATTCTGCTACAAGAAAATATGTTTTTTCCTAAATTTTGATAACATGGATTTATTTTCTGTTGATTCAAACCTATACTAATACATTTTACACAACTGTATCGCAAAATGCTCACATGACAAAATGATAACATTTTACTGATTTTTATAATAATATATCAGACGGAATAAAGTTTCTGCTTATAATATTTTTGATATCGATATGAACCAAGTAAATTTTCTTTCCATTGCATTGATTCTGCTTGACCTTTCCGTTTCCAAATGACCTAAGATATTTATTACCGCTATAACAGCGAATACCTTTTAGTATGTGCCTTCTATAAAAGCTTATAGGTTGAAACAGCTATATGTCGTTTGATGTTATGTGTATCTGACTCTCATGTGATAAAAGTGTTGCATTCCGTAACCCGCTGGGTACTCCATTAGCCTATTTGTATATCCATTTACTTACCTTACTTTTTCTATTAACCCACCTATAACTATATTTTTCTGTACGTCAGTGACATGCCTTCATGAATATCAACAAGTCACATGACCAGTAACTAGACATTCCATGTAAATTCAATATTATGAACAGTTCATTTGCGAGGTGAGTTAATTCTGTTAAAATATTTTTATTTAAATAAAAGTCCTGCAGTCCTACTTACAGTCCTCCCGACCTCTAACCGGGTCGGGAGGACTGTACTGAGTCGAGGGAGTTTTTAGTTAATCAATACCAATTGGTGCAATGTTGGTTGCCTACACTTGCGGTCACGTGGCTTGTGGACATTTATGAAGTCTGTATATTTTCAAATAAAAGTGTAGGTAATAATAATTTCCTATTAAAATATATAAGATTATATAAAATAGTATAAACATTCGCCGCGGCGATAGCTCATTCTGTTAGGTGCTGGGTGATAGCTTGTGACTAACAGAATGGTATATCGCGGCGCGAGTTCGAATCTCGCCAGGGGAGAAATGGCACCTCTCCCAGGGAATGGTTGTGTGTCTGCATTTTTTTTCATGTGTATCCTCCCTCTACACAAGCCTGAGGCTTACAGAAGGGAGGTTGTCCATTTCTGTGGTGTGTTTTATATGTTATGTTTTTTATTTAAGTACTTTGCATTTATGTATATGTGTTTTATTTCCAATATATTATTTAAATAATTATTATTTTACATTTTAACGATTATGTTTGGGAGTGTAGTTATACTCTGAATAATTCTGTCTCTCTGTTTTATAGGTACTAAAATCACCAACAAGTTAGTGAAGTTTTAGTGTCAGTGCCAGAAAGTTTTGCGTATATAAACCGTGATAATTACGACAAAAGTTACGCATGAGACCATTAATGTTGGAAACGTTCCCCACTGTACTGCAGAGCGCAGATTCGCAATGTGGCTGCCTATTAGAGCATGTATGTCATATTTCCGGCAGATGAAGTAGTCTATCTGTCGTATGGTCGCCTTATTTACGTACCTTTGTCCCCCTCACCCGACGGCCGAGCAAACATACCCATTAGAACTACCTCCCTCGAAGCGACTGAGATAGAAATATCGAACCAAAGCGTCCCGTCTACCAGCACCAATTCTGGAAAAAATAAAAAATTGTCCACTAGCGAATCGCCTTCTACTCCGAAGCCCGGGCCGTCCAATATCGGTTCCCTTGACAGACCGAAAACTCGCGAGAAGAAACCGGAACAGAATTCGAACCCCATTAGTAATAGGTCGAATAAGAGTAAGTCATTGATACCTCAGAAATCTACGCCGGGTTATAGTGGTTCACTTGAACGGTCTTCCAAAGTTAGCGGGAAAACTCCAGAGCGAGCTTTTAATTCGAATAGTAATAAATCTAGTAAATCGAGCAAAAATAGTTCTAGTTCCTCCAAGTCACGTAGTCAACCGAACGGCAGTCGCGAACGTGTCGAAATTGAGACGCCAACTATTCAGACACCACCAATTAGAGATAGAACTTCATCAGATTCTGTCAACACCACTCCACAGAAAACTAGTAAATTTAGAAGTAGTTCATTTAGATCATTTTTAAGACCCTCCTCAAGTAGAGATAAAACTCCTGAGCCGACGCCTGTCAGGCCTGAAAGGAAAAAAGAAAAGAAGGCTTTGAAGCTAGCCTTACCTAAACCTAAATCCCCAGTTAGTGAGAAGAAGCCCTCTTATCCGGATCTGTCGGCGGTGATTCGCGATAAAATCGAAATCCCCCGTAGTGAAATAATCAACACACGAAGTGACCAAATCCAGACGGTGAAAGTCGAAAAACCAGCTATAAATCGCGAAAAATCCCCCGTAATTCGATTTTTTCGTGCGAAATCGGCCAGTCCGCGAAATTCACCACGAAATAGGCATTCTGTGGATTTCGACGACCTTTTCAAAAGAGACGCTAGTCCTGGAAAGTTGTCAGTGAGTTCAGTGCCACAATTGAAACAAGGAGGGTCAGGCACCAACCTGGCTGGTCAACAGAATTCCCCGTCATCAGGTGAAAGTTCAAATGCGTTTTGTGATCGTGTGCCAACTAATTCTTACTAACACGTTTTTTATAGATTATAAATAACAGTTTTATGTACTATTAAAATTATTTTTACAAACCTATTTTTATGGTTTTATACTAACACAGCTCGATTCTAATTTCTAAGTTAAAACTTCGCAGCCTGGCAGCAGAGTAAAAAATATTAACTGCCTTTTTAGTTTACCATAATATTTTATTTAATAATGACGTTCCATCGTTAAAGAAAGTTTTACGGAGTAATTATTACACCATAAATATCGAGGACCGTGATGAAAACAGGCATTAGACATTACGCGGTCTGATGTTTAATAAAAAGTTTTATGGCTACCTATTTTTACATATTATTGTTAATTTTATTTTCAATGACTTTGGATTATAGAAATGCACTTCATGTTTATAAAAAAGCTTTACATTATTTATTATACCTACGATTAGATTCATATCTTGTTATTTAGTAGTTTATGATACAAAAAACAATGTTTAAGTGCGTCGCAGTTTTAGAGGTTCTCGCATTTTGTATTAAAGATCAGGGAAATGGAAGTAAAAAACAATAATTCAGAAACATGGACTTAAAAATAAAAACAGTTTCTTGTTTTTAATTAGCCATATCAGCATGAAGAAGTTTATTATTCATATTTTACTGTTCTTGGCGATATTGTTCAAAATTTCTATTTTACAGACGTTTCAGTAACTGACTCTACAGGGTATTCGCGTATATTGTGACCCATACCTACAGAGGTTATTAAGAAAGTTATAAAAAAGTTTAAATACAAAAGCTGTTTGGTTTTTCACGTATTATCTTTTGGCTAGGTCGAAAAAAAAATTGCATGTCGTAAATTTGAGGAAACCAATTGAATATAATATTTTTAAATGGGACACCTTGTATAATTTTAGACGCGTGGGAAAACAATTTTTCTCCGATCTCAAAAATATGTATTTGGTCGACATATGCACTGACAGTTTTGAAATATTTAATATTTAATGTTTACAATAAATCATAAAAAATATATTAAAAAATGAAAATATTGGAAAATGTTTAAATAATTAAGGAGGTTACATCGAAACTTGTAAAATATTTTTTATTACTGTTGGTTTCTACTGTTAAATATTTCTTGTTCTTTGGTATTTTTGTATTTTTTTATGGTACTCGCTGTCGAATATTTCGAGAACTGTCAGTGCAAATGTCAACAAAGTACCTATATATTTTTGAAATCAGGAAAAGAATGTTTACCCAAGCGTGTAAAATTATATAGGATGTCCCATTTAAAAATATTATGTTCAATTGGTTTTCCTAAGTTTACTAGATGCAATCTTTTTTTCGACCTAGCTAAAAGATAATATATGAAAAACCAAATAACTTTTGTATTTAAATTTTTTTTCTAACTTTCTTAATAACTCCTGTAGGTAGGGGTCAAAATATACGCGAATACCCTGTACATATTTGGGGGATATGTAATGTAATTACATAAGGGGTTTCTTACAGATTCTAACGTCTACTGAGATATTTTCGTTATGTAATTTTTTCTATTAAATGACTAATTTGAACAAAAAATGAAAGTGGCAAAAAAATTAGGAATTAGGCTTAACATTTTCAAATAAAAAAAAATTTCTCCTATAAAAAGTTATTCCTATCTAATATGAAGGGAAGATTGAAGTAATATCTGTAAGAAGCCTATGTAAATACATTATGTTCCCTAAATTTCTCTTCTGTATTCCTTCCCAAATTTTCGGAAAAAAGTTAAAATTGTATTTCAACACTGTCCTTTGGGTGTATAACCCGAAAGGGTTACCACATAAGTTTATATAGAAAACTACTACCCAAGGAACCACCTTTTGAAAATGTTTCGCATATATTTGGAATCGCCCTATATATATTTCAAGATCCTGGGCACGGTTGAACACATCTAAAAACTTTTAGATGTGATTCGTATGTACGTGTACATACGAATAACCTTAATATTTCATAATTTGCAATATACTTTATTATTCATAATATTTTAATAATTTCAGTTTTTCAAAATTTACAGCTCGGCAACTAAAGCTTTTATCCATAGATAGGTACCTAATAAAGTTAAATGTAAAATTTGTTGCTACTTGTTAATCTGAATTGCCCCACGGGTATAAAATCCTTAAGTTTGCCCAAAAATGTAATTCCAAATCTTGCATAATTAAACAAGCAACACTTTATTCGAAATTACTTTTTGAATAATTAAACGCGATAAACTCTAAATAATTTAGTACATAGACCCCCACGTGGAGCAAACAACATTTATAGCAAAGCATATAAAAGTTTATAAGTACGAGATAAATTCTTGTGCAGAAACTGCAAAGTAGTATGCAACTTTTAGGATTCCTTAATAGTTTAAAAAATCTCCGTCATCTGTCCAGCCAGTTACTTAATTTGAAATACATTCTAAACGTTGAGTGACGAAGTTTTTAATTCTAACATATCAATGTGATTCTTTAGCTCGTTACAACGTTAGCACCCTGTGATTTCCAAACTAAGTCTAATAATGTATTATTATCAAATGAGCAAAATCCACTTAGATATTCAGACAACAAGAAATGGATAATTTACTACATCTATGCTGTAGTTCGTAACACACTTACATCCATCTAGCTTTCTTGAACCACTTCTTAGTTCTTGCCATTCACATTTGCCCCAATAATCGGCAGCTTATGAGTGAATTGTCTACTTCTATAATTGGATTTACACAATAGGATAGCAGTCTGTTATCGATTATAACTCTGAATATAACACAATACAGGAAAATATCTAAAGCAAATTAAGTTACAACAAAATTGATATATTCTAAACGTTTTATGCTTCTCTTTCCCTATGGCTACTATTAAACTCAGAAAATTATTTTACTTAAAATATCGTGATATACACGGCGTCAGAAATAACGTTATTATTAGATAGATGTGACATAAGTATGTATTATAAAAATAAAGTAGAAAAAGAGGACGTAGGTCTAGAAATGTTTCCGGAAAATGTTATATTTTTGTAACGAGATTTAAAGAACTTAGGTAATTCTGAAAGATAAGATATATTACTACTCGTAGATATAATATAGATCATTCAACAAATATATAAGTATCCTGCTACAGTAAAAGAAGTTTAGATGACTCCTTATACTGTTTTCATTAATAAAATTTAATAAATAAAAATAAAGGAATTGTCTGACATTGACAATAACATAAATCCATCAACAACATCGTTATTTTTATCTTGAAAGAACATTTTTACTAAAACTTTAATGTGCTGCAATGTAAGAAGTGCGTATAATTCTTAGAAAAGACCCACATATTCAGCTGTAAGTGTTGAGTAACGATTTAGTGTATAAATATGTTAATTGAGTTTAAGCTGTCAACGTTTGCTCGTGAAACTCTTGAAGGACTTTTGCTAGATATAAGTTCTTCACTAGATCAATTTCTTTTCAGTTTACACAAAAAATACTAAATTGTGGTTACTCTACAAATTTTAGTAGGACCAACTACAGCTTAAATTAGACTAAAACTGAACTAAAAACTATTATACGGGTGAACCAAATCTGACTGTGTTTACACGGATCTCGGAAACTAGAAGAGATGTAGCCTTAGTAACGCAAAATATTATTTTTAAGAACAAAATAGTAGGCCTTGAAGATAAGTATGACAGCAATAAACAAACACCATATTGCGAGTAAATATTATAATCTGAACAAATATGAACAACTTTGATAAATAACTATAGGTAGGTATACTGAAATCTAATAACAAACTAAAATAACTAAACAAAACTACTTAATACTGTTAATATGTTAGTGTTCGAAATGTCCACCATTATTATTCCGGAATTTGACACATTGGGTTCGAATGGAATTAACTGCTTTCCTTATGTGACGTCTATCTAGAGTAGCAAAAGCATTCGTCACACATTCTTGCAGCTCTTCAATGGTCTGATATTGATGATTACTACAGACAATGTTTTTAATAGTGCCCTATAGGAAGAAATCCAGTGGCGTCAAATCAGGACTCCTTGCAGGCCACTGATTAGGAGCGTTTCTGCCAATCTATGTATTTGGAAAAACGACATTTAAATATTCGCGTACAAGCCTACTACTATGTGGCGGTCCTCCATCATGCTGGAACCAAATTAAATTTCTTAATATGTGTAGCGGTAGATCATCAAGAATATTTTGCAAATCATTTTGCAAGAAACGCAAATAACGATCTCCAGTCAGATTTTCATGGAATATGTACGGTCCTATTAATGATGAACTTAAAATCCCACACCACACACTAAACCCGAATTTTATTTGAGGCCTTACTTGAACAACATGATGTGGATTTTGTTGTGCCCATACATGTTCGTTATGACGGTTAAACATTCCACAATTTGTAAATCGGCTTTCATCAGTCCATAAAACTTGAAATGGAAATTCAGGATTTTGACCGCACATATTCACCAACCAATTGCAAAAGACACTCCTTCTTTCATAGTCTCCTGGATATAAATTGTGTAAGGGATGTTTTTTGTATGGGTGGAATTTATGTTTTTTGAGAATTCTAACTGCTGCTGTTTGTGAAGTACCTACCAGCTTCTTGGGCAATTTGCCTTGTTGATATTTCAGCATTATGGTGTACGCAAGCAAGAACATTGATTTAGGATACTTGGTCAATAGTACTGTCAATTCTATTCGGCTTTTTGAACGCTCCAAAATCTCTTAAATTTGAACACAAATATTTGAAAGTACTTAGTAATGGCTGCCGGCGATCAAAATATCGTTCAAAATATAGTTGTGCAGCCCTCGTGCTATTTCTCCGACTTTCACCATAGCACAATATCATATCCAGCTTTTCTTCATTGGAAAATTCCATTTTCACTAATAATTCTCTTTATAATGACACTAGTTAGGTATATTTTAGTTGTACTCGATGAAAACTACCGAATGTTGATAATTATTATGACAACACAATAAAATATTGCTTTGCTTCTTGATAAATCATGGCCAACTCAAAGAATTTCTTTGAAATCGGCTTTGGATACATGCTGTAATTCATATTTCGGTTTTAGCTACATTTTTATTTTTTTAATACATATTTGCTTATGTTCCCTTAGGATTTGAGATATAATATGCCTTGTTTATATCCTTTATGCCTTTTTTTATTATTCTGATGCCTACTTTCATAGCCTATCGATGATTTTGTTCTTAAAAATAATATTTTGCATCACTAAGGCTACATCGTAGATTAGAAATATGACATGTGCTAGGTATATCAGAGTAATCAGAAAAAATCGATAAACTCAAAAATGCAAAAATCCAATATGGCGTTCATTAAAAAAAATAAAGTTGCTAGCATTTTCTCGAAAAGTATGTATCATAGCAAAAATCTAACTACGCCACTGGAATTCCCGTAAAAAACTGCCCAAAATGGCCTTTGAATTTTTTCGATCCGAATGCAACAAAAGAGTTAGAAGCAAATTTGAAAATTGTCGATTTTCACTTTTTTCTAAATAAAATCTAGACGGTGTGAAATTTAATTGTTTTCTTAGCGGATTATTGACGGGCATTAAATTCTGCACTACTTTGCCCATTTAACCATTTCTGTATCTCTTCTAGTTTCCGAGATCCGTGTACACACAGTCAGATTTGGTTCACCCTATATTTTAATATATAGGTTATATATAACTTTACTTATTTTTACTTATTTATTAATTTTATTAATACAGGCCAGTGGTCCAATAAAGTATCCACAATCAAGGCTAGATAATGTGGAATTAGTGCAATCATAATACCAATCAATACAAATATCTTATAAATAAATTAACATAAACATAAGTACCACATACAATTTAGATAAAGAGAAAAAAAATAAGTAACAAACAAGAAACAAATGCATTATAGTGGGTGCTGTATAGTTTTTATAATAATATTTTTAAAAGAACGAAACCTTACATTTCGATTTAGGTACCCTTACAACCTTGATTTTAAGAATCCATCTTTGGAGGCTCGTAGCTCCTTGAGGAAACCTTTCCAGATATTCCCTCATATAAACTTGTTGATTATTTTGGGACCCATAATTCAAATTTTTCAAATTCATTTTCGCTATAACCATAAATATACCATATATTAGATAATTTCAATAATGTAAAAATCTATTTTAATGGGATGCCGGACGATATGCCCCGACTTAAGTTGCATAAAATAAATCATCCTTCAAATAAAAAAGTAGGATTGTCTTCCTCAAAGACAATAGAGGCCACTGCTGTAATGGCACCTGCGGAAACGCAGGTATCTGTCAATTTGATAATAACTATCAGACGGACAGTAGCAAAGACCAAAAGAGAGCACTAAGGTGTGTTTCTCACCACTACTAATGTAAAAATCGTTATGTACTTTAGTAAAAGCTAGTTTTACTGCATACTACCACTTACCTAGAAAATGGCTTAAAATTGCTATCGATTGCAGTAAAGTTGAGTAATTGAAACACTTCATATGTTTTATATTTGATAATTACAATAAAAAGTAGGTAGTCGCTTCGTTGTACTCATTTCAGTTACAGTTTACAGTTATACCTAATGTTACGTTTCGAAATGGTGCTGTGTATAATGTCAAACACCACCACAAAATGTTCAAATACTGAAGAAAGATTTGTCAAAAAAAAACAAAAAATAATTAATTTTCAAAATAAAAAACACCATAGAAATTATCGGTTTCTCCATTCTGCATGTTATTGTTATTCATAATTCCAAACTAAATAAGTTGCGTTTTAAGGACAGTTATACAAAAATTGAAGCAATAGAATGGATTTCATAATTTGTTAAATTTGTCTAGGTAATTCATTAAAGTCAGCTGGTTATGGCGTCAATTATCAATTAGAACCGCGGTTCAGTTGGCTATGTAATCATTTGTCTATCAAATCCTGCATGCCAATTTGCGCACAGGGGCCTGTAATTATTGTTTAAGTTGTCATCCAGACGATTCTGAAAACGCCGCTATTGAGTGTTACTGTACGGAATTACTAATATCAGAGACTTATATGTAGATTCTATACGTCTCTGCTAATATCTATGTTATCTCACTAGATAATTAATTAACTTTTTAAAAACTTTATTTATTAACTTTTTAGTTACAATAATATTAGATGCGTATAGGTCGAGTGAAGTGTATTAACTTGACTAGTTCTGCAATTGCGGTCCTATTTATAATGTTTAAGAGGCTGACAAAACAGCGTCAGTCCAAGGATGCTGACAAAACAGCGTCACCTTATCTTTTGGTATTCTAAGAATTGAATAGGAGAATTGCAGAGCTGGTGTCTGTAACACTAGCTTAGAGGAAACTGTTATCTGGTAATATGATATACGCAGGTGTTCAGTAAATACATTACGTCACGTATATCGGTGAATATTTTATATAACAACTTCCCCCTTATTAAAAAAGTTGATTTTATAAAGCGACTTTTACAATTTTCAAAATGATAAAAATTGTTATATTTAAATTATATAAAGCAAATAGCAATAGCTTAAAGTTAGAGTACAATAATTGATTAAAAAATAGGAATGAGATTGGAAAAAGCAAAATTCAATTGAGCTCGATATCTTCTATTTGTGGATCATCGGCTCGTACGCTGGGTCGTCTTCGATTTGGGAATAGATTGGTAAATCTTTGGGTTGCCTGTCTTGGAGGTGATGGTGGTGGACTGTGTGATGACTGCAGAACAAGGGCTGATCTGCGTCTTTTCCTGCACTTGAAAACCAGGTACAACAGTACGATGGCAATTATTAGTGTAATAATAAAATAGGTGAACCAAGAGATATTTTTGTTTACAAATGGTTCATTTATTAGGTCGTCTAAATCTTTGGAATATTGATTTAGCTTATGCTTCGCTATTTCCAAATCCTCAGTATTGATATCGTTTATTTTTAATGGTTTTAATTTTGGCATCTGGGATTTATCTGGAAACTCGTTACAGCATTGGAAGGATATTTCCACTGGATGGATGCTTTTCTTGAAATTGGTAATATTATTGGGGCTAGCTTGGATTTTGGTTGTACCGATGTAGGCGTAACAATTGGAATTTAGTTTAATGATTGAGTTTTTATAGATTATTTCGGATTCTGGGTTTCCTTGTGGACAATTTATCGTTGCTTGGACAGGTTCTGCATTGGTTATTAACCAGGTGTTTTCTTCTAATTTTTGGACGTTGTATCCTTGACTAATAATAAATGAATTTTGACAGTTTTCGGGAAAGGTCCTAGGACTTTTTAAGAGTCTTGCTTCACATATGGCATTGTTGTCTATCGGGTAGGCAAATAGGTCAGAACATAACTTCATATCAGGATAAAGTTGTTTGCAATTTTCTAAATTTGGAATGGGTATGTACATTAAAGAATCATCGTCTCGCGCAATATATTTTTGTGAAATTGATAATAAGTGATGTAATCCTGTTCTATTATCTAAAATTGGGATTGGATATATTTGGTAGGTTTTAAAAGTTTGAGGATCTACAAGAGGTATCTTAAGTACAAAAACTAAATCAGTGTCTGTCTGAAATGCCTGTAGTTCGATTATATCGAGATATTGTGCAATCTTTGATAATCTTATTTGTAATGGAAGATTACTTCTGTGTAAGTTTTGTGAAATTTCTTGTAAAGCGTTAAGCAAATGATCCGGAGTGATAATTGATGTATGGATTATTTTTAACCTCGCAAATGTTATAGAATTTAAGATATCATTCAATGTATCTTCAATAAATGAATAGCTTGCCATGAGTTGCTCACAGATTTCCAGGAATTTAATTTTTATAGTTACGATTTGGTATGAATCTTTCATATCTATAAGTGCCTTTTCAATTTTATTAATATCTTCGTTAAATGTTTCCTCGTCTATTTGTAATTTTCTAATAGTGGTATTGAAATTTTGTATAACCGATGTAGTTACGGATATTTGATTTTTTAGAAGATTTTCTAATTGGTGTTCGTCATTATTAATTTTATTTATGCAGTTCATGTAATATTCTCCATCTTCGGAATCTAGGTTTCCGGTTATTGATTTGAAAATAGTGCCTAGTCCGTTTAGTATACCGCGCTTATGTCTTTTAACGTCGTTGAAAACCGCTTGAAATTTAGATTCTACGGCTTGTGATATTTGGGTTAATAAGCTTAAATGCGTTTTTACTTCGCTCATAAAATCTTGCATGTTCTGAATGGCTGGGTCAATCATGTGAAGTATATTGTCTAATATTTGATTGTTCTTTTCCTGAGCTTGTTTTAGTGAAGTAATGTCTTTGTGTACCAGTAATGTCCATTTGTCGTTTGTTACGATTATGTTTGATTTGTCATGGTAGTAGATTCCTACGGTATTATTTATTGGTGTTATTTTGTATTGACAAATTGCTGATCCGAACAGCAGCATTAATCTGAAAAATAGAATTAGTTTTCAAAATAGGGTTTTAGTCTATCGAAATTGACTTTACTTAATTGATTTGTTTTCGGATTAAATAATAGTGCTGAATTTTGGTATATTTCTCTTATTTCGAAAGGTCCGTTGAATTTATTTTGTAGTTTATCTTTAATTTGTGATTCTTTAACATAGACTTTGTTTCCGACATCGTAATTGGGTCGATTTTCGTTAACCTTTTGGTCGAATCTAGTTTTAGCTTTTTCTTTTTGTGATAGTGTTCGAGCACGTGCCATCTTATAATAATGGGAAATTCGATTGCTAAGATCTCGAACATATTTGGTGATCAATTCGTTTTGATTGTAGAGCGTTTCTGGAGGTCTGCTAGAAGTGTGTCCAAATATTAATTCGAACGGGGTGAAACCGTGTGTTCTGTTCACTGAATTGTTGTAACAGATAATGGCGTAAGGTAAAACGTTGAACGGGTGTTCGTCGGGATTTTCGGCTAAATGTACTCTTATCATTTCGGCAAGAGTTGCATGGAATCTTTCTAATGAACCGTTAGATTGAGGATGGGCTACGCTTGAATATGTTAATTTAATATCATATAATTTACAAAGGTCTTTTAAAATACTATTGTCAAATTCACGACCATAGTCGCAATGAATACGTAAGGGCGTGCCGTAATGTTGAAAATAAAGTAAAAGAGTGTTAACAACAGATTTTGCTGTTTTATCGACAAGAGCGTAAGCTTGGGTAAATTTTGTAAGTTCGTCACGAATTGTTAGTGCGTAATTTCTAGTAGGGGATTCGAATATATCAACGTTAATTCGTTCGAATGGTGTTTTGGGGGTCTCGGTTATTACTAGAGGGTTATTATTGTTTTTTCGATAAATTTTAGTTTTCTGGCAAATTTCACATTTCTTAATGAAATTTTCAATGTCCTTTGTTAAACCGTTCCAGTTATATTTTTCTTTAATTCTTCGAATCGTTTCATTGATTCCTCGATGAAGATTATTTTTACCTGAATGGTTCTGATCGATAATAATCGGAATTTGGTCTTGATCAGGGATTGTTACTAAATTTTGGCAAATTATTATTTTTAAATCTTTTTCGGCAAATATAAATGAAAGAATTTCTAATACGGGTAGATCTAAATTGTTTTCTACGTGATAAGTTTTAGAGAGATCGAAATTTTCTTGGTCTCTGTATAATGTTAAGAATAAATGTTCTATAACAGATTCTGGATCAAATGGAATAGGAATAATAAAGTATTTACGTTGCTTTACTGTTTTACTTGATAGGATATTTATTTTGTCGTTAAAAAATTCTGGTTGTTCCTCGAAAATGTCTTCGATAATTTGGTAATGAATGTCTTTTAAATTATTTTGTTGGAAAAAACTAACAATATTTTTATTATCTTTATCGAGTAATTGTTTATTTGAAATTTGTATTTTGTCATAGTCGATAAGTGACTTGGTCTTATATAATTCTACAAAGGTGTAAAATTCATCAACAATTTGTTGGTTGGTTATTTCGTCATGGTCATTGTCTGGGATTTCTTCCGTATCGTCCTCGTTTGCCGCTAATATTTTTGAATGAAATTGAGAATACTCTTTAAAATAATTAATTTTGATGCGTGAAAGGGCATCTGCGTTTTTGTTTATCTTTCCTGGTTTGTAGATTACTTCGTAATCATACTCTTCCAATTTAAGGCGCCAACGCGCTAATCGACTACCTGGGTCTTTTATCGAAAATAGCCATGTGAGGGGTCTATGATCAGTAACTAATTTAAATTTTCTACCATATAAGTAAGGTCTAAAATGTTTTACAGACCATACAATAGCTAATAACTCGCGTTCGATCGTGGAGTATTTCGTTTCCGCTGAACATAACGTACGTGAGGCGTATGCTATTGGTAAATCTTTACCTATTGGTCCTTGTGATAATACTGATCCAATGGCGTATGCACTAGCGTCAGTTGTAAGTATAAATGGTTCGTCAAAGTTCGGATAAATAAGGATAGGAGAGGTGGTTAAGGCTTGTTTTAATTCGTTGAATGATTGGTAACAGTCATTGTCAAATTTAAACGTTACGTCTTTCTGTAAAAGTTTTGTTAATGGTTTCGATAATTTGGAAAAGTTTGGAATGAATCTCCGGTAGTATCCGGCTAGTCCTAAAAATGATTTGATTTGTTTCTGATTTACTGGTTGAGGGAAATTTATAATTGCATCGATTTTGATTGGATTCGGTTTTACTCCATCTTTTGTGATTAAATGGCCTAAATAAGTTACTTCCTTACGAAGGAATTCGCATTTGTCTGGCTGTATTTTTAAATTAGCCTTTCTTAAACGTTTGAATACTTCGTTTAATCGAGAAATATGGTCATTAATGGTAGGTGAATAAATAATTATGTCGTCCATATAGACAAGACATCTTTCGTTTTGGATACCTAATAAAATGTTATCCATTACTCTTTGAAATGTCGATGGGGCATTTTTCAAACCAAATGGCATTCTAACAAACTCAAAATGTCCATTTTCAACGGTAAAGGCGGTCTTTTGAATGTCTTTCGGATCAATTTCTATCTGATGAAATCCGGATGCAAGATCTAAAGTTGTAAAATATTGACATTTTCCAAGCTGGTCTAATAGGTCAGATATAATTGGGAGAGGATATTTATCGTCAATAGTCACTTCGTTGAGTTTTCGATAGTCTACTACAACGCGCCATTTTTGTTTGCCTGATGCATCTAATTTTTTGGGAACTACCCATACTGGGGAGGACCAAGGCGATATGGATGGCTGAATTATACCTTGACTTAGCATTTTCGACATTTGTGATTTTACCTCATCCTTGTGGATGTGCGGATAGCGATATGATTTTGTGGCTATCGGTTTTGCATCATTAGTATCGATCGATTGTTTGATCTCATTTGTAAAAGTAAGGTCATCACCGTCTAAGTAAAATATGTCCTGAAATTCTAAGCATAAATTTGTAATTAAATCCGTTTCCTCTTCATTTAAATGGTCAAGACGAAGTTGATCTTTAATTTCGTCAGTTCGGTCGTTATAAGAAAGTTCTTCAGAATTTTGATCGTTTAAACTAAATATCGATTTAAATTTTTGAATTGGCTCAAGTTTTAGGTTAGAGAAATTAATGTCCTTGTCAATGGCATTGGGATTAATGATTGATGTAAGGAATTCGCCATTTTCATTAATGTTAACTAAAGCGTTAGGTAAGCGTACTTTTTCTACTTCCTGCGCTATCAGTATAGCATCAGTGTTTTTTAAGTTACATTTTAGTTTGCATATTTTTTCAGTACGTCCTTCAATTAAAATTTTATTTTGGGGATTGTTATTGATTGGCTCGTTATTTGTTACTTCTTCTGTTGAATCGTCGGTTACTTTAAAGAGTGGTACAGTTTTAAAATTAGTAATCAATTGTTTATTTTTAATGTCAATTACACAATCGTAATGTTCTAGAAAATCGGATCCTAAAAGTCCGTCGAAATCAATATCTAAGTCGCAAATGTAAACTTTATGTGGGTCACCCATTTTGAAAGGAATTAGTGTGGCTTCTGTAATCGTAATTTTTTCATCAGTAATACCTTGAATGCTAATTTTTTCGGAAAATCGTTGCGGGTAATCTTTACAAGTATTTCTTTTAAAAATTGAAATTGAAGCGCCAGTATCAATAAGAATTTTGTAGGTGTTGGTAATATCTTTGATATAAAATAAATTTTGGCAATTTAAAGATAAGAGCGAGCTTACATGAAAGTTTGCTCCATTGTTGGGTGATTTAATGTCATGTGTTGAATTTGGTGAGAGATTTCGTCTGCCTGGTCTGGTTTCGGTGGGTCTGATAAATGGGTTTTGCTTTCGCAAAAATCCTGAGGATTAGCAGGATAATCACTCGTGTATGAAGAATTAAAAGTATAATTCTCTGAATAGTTTGGAGAATTGTAATCAAAATTTTCTAGATCATAATTGGGTTGTTCGTCATATTGATAATTATCGTAATTATTATAATCACTAAAGTTATTGGATGCTGTTTCATATTGGGTGTCATTCCACGTTTGATAATCATAATTTTCGTTAAAATTCACATAATGTGCTCTTTGTGGATTTGGGCGATAGTTTGGGTTTGGTTGGATAGCTGATGGCCTATTTTGATTGAAATTAGGATTTGGTCTGATGACTGCAGGTCTATGTTGCTGCGAATTATTTGGTGGTTGATTTTGGAAGATTCTTTGAGGATTTGAATTAGAAAAATTTTGGTAATTAGGTCTTTGTTGAAATTGGGATGGTTGAGGTGCATGAGAATAATTATTATTGAAATTGGTATTTTGTGGGCGAAACTGTGAAGATTGCCTGGCTCGGCATTCATTAAAAGTATGTCCGGGGCGTTTACAAAATGAACACATCTTTGTAGCAGGGCGTTGTGTTGGTACTTGGTTTTTAGATTGATTTTTATGCGGAAATTTCTGTGATTCGAAATATCCTAATTGTAATTCACGTTTAACTCTGTTAATCGCTTCTAATATAGTTTGCGGGTTTCCTGCCCGAATAATTCTACCTAAATTCGGTTCTAGACCTGTAAGTAAACTTGTCAAAGTCATAGTTTCGATTAGGTCAGATTGGGCTGTTTTTTGTTCACTAGTTAAGCTTTGTTTTTGCACTGCTGCGTGCATTTTCGCGTTGTGCGTTTGGAGACGTGAAATAAAATTTAATGCACTTTCATTACTTTGTTGATTAAATTTCTGTAAATCTTGGATTAATGACGTTAGGTCTCTAGAGTCGCCAAAATGTGTCTCTAGTAATGATTTGATTTCTGCCCAAGTATTTGGGTTGCGCGAATTTACTATTTCGGCAGCTTTACCTTTTAATTTATTCTTGATATGTAATGTTAATAAAATAACCTGGTCATTTACTGCCATGTGCAACGCATGGACGCAAGCATTTAAAAACGTTCTTAAAAATATTGGATTGCCATCGAACTCTGGCACAATAGAAAAAATTTCACTAAGCCTATAAGGCTCGATATGTTCGGGTTCTGTTTCTGTTCCGCTAGTTCTGGTTTCAGAAGGCATATTGATTTATTTTATTTGCACTTTTAAAATTGAAATTTATTTCTTAAATTGATTTTATGTATTAGCAGTATAATACACTGAGAAATGTTGTAATTTTATTTAAATAAAATTTATTTATTTAAATACTTCGCGTATTAACAGTATAATACACGGATGTTTAATATTTGTTTGCTTAAAATTACCTCTTGTATATTAGCAGTATAATATACGGGAATGTAGAAAGGATTTATCAATTGTAGATTATAGAACTTGTTCACTTTCACTTTCTTAAAATTAAACAATAAAAATACGAGATGATTCTTAAAATGACTTACGTATAAATCTTCATCTGCTTCTTTGAGCTGGGTTCTTTCTCTGAGCGAGAGATTAGGATCTGCCACACCGTTGTCGAAGTACTCCTTGTTCCACTGACACCTTCCCTGTAGTTAGGCACCGCTGCTGGATGTTCTCCTTGTTCTTCAGGTGGTTCTTCGATGGTTAGGCTCCTATACCAGTGTGTCTTCAGATCCTACCGACTGCGCCAAAATTGTTATCTCACTAGATAATTAATTAACTTTTTAAAAACTTTATTTATTAACTTTTTAGTTACAATAATATTAGATGCGTATAGGTCGAGTGAAGTGTATTAACTTGACTAGTTCTGCAATTGCGGTCCTATTTATAATGTTTAAGAGGCTGACAAAACAGCGTCAGTCCAAGGATGCTGACAAAACAGCGTCACCTTATCTTTTGGTATTCTAAGAATTGAATAGGAGAATTGCAGAGCTGGTGTCTGTAACACTAGCTTAGAGGAAACTGTTATCTGGTAATATGATATACGCAGGTGTTCAGTAAATACATTACGTCACGTATATCGGTGAATATTTTATATAACATCTATACTAACTATCACTACATTACGAATGTTTCAATACACATTAACATCAACTAACACAAATATGTAAGATATCAATTTTTAAATCGCAAAATACACACAGTATAAGTTCTTTTGCCCAATGGCACAGGATCATTGTTCGCCTTAAATTACTATTGGAAACCACTAAATTGTTATTGGTCGTTTGTCAGCTTGTAAGGAGTCCTTATTCCGCGATTAGTGCCGAAAGCAAACCTTCTCAATTTAAACAGAAATAAATGTTTCTGTAGCAGAAAAGTGTTAACTTGTAAAGTGGTTTAATGTCTGTAACTTATTTTGTGGTGCGTTTGCATGATTCATCGTTTCTTTTAGGATTACACCATCTGTAAAATAACAAAAAGCAAAAAACCAGAAGTATACAAATTAAATATCAAAAGTGCAGTAAAACTTCTAAATTTTAGAACTTTTTAGAACTAGAATTTAGAAAAAATCTTAACTCTTTGTTAACAAAATAACAGAAAGTAAAGGAAACGTTCGGCGGTGAATTACATCGTTGAATTACATGTCGGTTTCGTAACCGTTGCGTAACATGCATTTTTTCGTCAAAATAATTTATAAATAATGTTTGAAATACTAATGTTTAATAAATAATATAAAGCAAATCTAGCAATTAAAACACTTTTTTGTA
Organism: Pogonocherus hispidulus; assembly: GCA_963924545.1. NCBI lineage: Eukaryota > Metazoa > Arthropoda > Insecta > Coleoptera > Cerambycidae > Pogonocherus > Pogonocherus hispidulus. Next base: position 22,736,396 of record OZ004696.1, read on the forward strand.
GTTTATAATAAAAAAATAATGTTTCACAAAATTTAGGGTTTTTTAGAATTTACAAAATTTAGGGTTTTTTAGAATTTTTCAAAAACCAGGTGCTATGAAGATACAGTTGTTTTAAAAAATGATGTGTTTAAATAAATAATATGGTAACATGTAAGGATTTGTATATCTAGGTATACCTAAATATGTAGTTTTATGTTTGTAATTCTATATTTTATTTCCAATACTACAATAAAAGTTTATAAAATAATATCAGAACTTTATAGAAATTGAATTGTTCAAATATCCGCAACATTTCTACAATATTGATTCTGCATCAAACAATGCCCATGAACAGAGAAAATAATATTATCGAAGTTACTCCTAAATGAAACTTTAAAGTTTTTGTACGTCTGAGATAAATGAAGGCTGTAATGATCCCTTTTAGAAAAGTTAAAGATTAGATCAGGCTTTACCTGAATATGACCATTTTTGAAGATAAATATAAACTTTAAATGATATAATTTCAGGAAAGTCTAATTATCTAACTATCTTTTATGTATACCTAGAATTCAGAAGTGTACAGGGTGTTCCAATGTGAGCATACAAAAATTTGCCAGGGGTGCACCAGTCCAAAATAAGAATAAAATTCTTATAAAAAAATTTCTCTGATGCACGCCTAATGAGTTACAGGGTGTTATTTTGAAAAAAAAAACAATTTCCGCAATAACTTAAAAACCGTTAGGTAATTTTTGGGTGACTTGTACATCTATAAAAACTACATGGTGTTTGTTTAACTCTGACACCTGTGGTGACCTTATAGGCCTACTCTTCCTTATGACTTCCTTTGCATGTATTTTTCTGCAGAAGCGAATGTAGTCGACACTTTACACTCAATTTTCTCTAAAATGGTTGATTTTAAATCTGTGTAACAAGAGCACCTTTTTTGTTCAGAATTGGTAACCGATTAAGAGTCAATTCACGAAAAAGTAGGATATGCAAGAGTTATGGAGAGAAAATCATAAGGAAGAGCAGGCCTAGGCCACCAGAGGTGTCAGAGTTAAACAAACACCATGTAGTTTTAATGACATTTAATAGATGTACACGTCACCCAAAAATTTCCTAAATATACGAAACGGTTTTTAAGTTCTTGCGGAAAATTTTTGTTTTTCCCCAAAATAACACCCTGTAAGTCGTTGGGCGTGCATCAGAGAATTTTTTTTTATTTTAGTCTGGTCCACCCCCTGATAAATTTTTGTCCGCTTACACTGGGACACCCTGTATACTTAGATATAATAACTAATATGCGTTTCATGAAAATTTTCTTGCAATTTATCTCTTAATATATTATGGTGTATAATTTAGTGGTGATTACAACTGTAATATAAAAAAAAAATTAGGTAACAGGATGGATAACAAATTGGATTAATGAATTCATATATGACTAAAAGTGAGAACCAAATGTCATAAAAAAAAAGGCTTAACTCACGTGAAAGTAGTAATAATATTGAGATAAACTCTTTTTATTAATGTTTTAACCTTAATGTAAGGCTCGCTTAGCTATTAACCTTATTGAAGTTTACTTTCAGTACCTAAACGTTTCACTTTCGTTCCACACACGTTAAATAGGTAGTTGTATATACAAATTATATGAGCATGTACTCATATTACTATGGTTCGATTGTATACAATCTCCTTTTAGTCTAGTTTCCGTATTATGAGAAACATTTTTCTACTACCTGGTAAGACAATACTAGTTATTTGTGTACTAAAGTTGAACTTTTTATCACGAATGTGGTGTAAATAAATCACATGAGGGATACAAAGAAACTTTAGTGTCTAGGTACACATCTACACGTTATAATATAGGTAGGTTACTACGTTATTTTAATATCGTTTATTGATCTGGGCTAATAACAGAAGAAGTTTGCCAATGCATGACTTAATTGACTAACAACCAACTAGCAATTTGAATTTCTCTCAAAATGTCTCTCAATTATTATATTTTTCTGAATTAAATATACAAATTTTCTGAACTATATTTGAATAGAAGAGCATCATGTATGTCTGTGATCAGTAAACGTTCTATTTGTTCAATATTATTGCATATCTTTCAAATCTATTAAACACCATACAGGTTTTTCCAAAATATTCTCTAAATTGGCGTTATAAAATATATTATCTAAGTATTTACACATTTACCTATTTATAGGAATCCTGTAAAAAAAATTAACTATTAAGAGATATATTAATATTATTAATGAAACTATTCAAATATTTATGATGATATTATTATTCAATGGAGTTCAAATTTTGTTTGTTACCTAAAACCTAGATGCGCAAAGGAATAACTTAATTATTTAAAGGAATATGTAGTAAACAACTACTGTGCGTGTTATATCCATCCACCCCATCGCCATTGAATTACAACGGCATATCCTGTATAACGTCAATAATTTTTCACTGTTAATGCATTTTTATATTATGTTTATTCGCTTTTGGAACTACCTTTTAACATATTTACTTAGGTATTAGTCAAGAAAAAATATTAAACGGTATGTTGTCATTGGATATTTAAACCATTTGACGAATATTATATATATTATATTATATCATCCTAAGTTTAATATTTTTGTACAAAAATACCAAAATAAGTATGCAAACTAATAAAATCTTGTTTGTATTGTTTACATATAATTAATATTTTCTTAGAAAAGTCGTCACCTACAAAGAAAAAGGCGTTCTTCAGCAGCCCAAGAACAAAAAAGGCACAGCAGATAGAAGTCAAAATGGCAGGAAATGAATCGCCCCTCAGGGACCTAATACATCCAGCCTACAACGAACAACTCAAGTCACACAATGCCGTTTCATTCAAACTTGTGCGAACAGGTAAGTCATATTTTATTTCTTTTTCTTAACTGGCGTAACATATTTATACAGCAAATGTGTTACATAATAATAAATTCGTCCTTTACTTCAACAAATAAAAATATTTTCTGCCCAAATATAAAGGCGTCCCAATAAGAATATTATCTATTGAACATTTTATAAGTTGGTAAAGTATTTATCGGTTAAGGAATTTTCGAGAATCTGGAAACCTAGAAAAAAAATTCTAGTATTTCAAACACGTGAGTAAATGTTTAAATATAACTTGTTTTTAATTTAATAATAATGAACTACAATATACTTGCAGCAGTTTAATTTTGCTATGAATCTCAACTTACTTACTACCTTCAAAAAAACAATAAAATTTCTCGAAAGCTCGGCAAAGTAAACCAGTGTTTACTTTATTTAATAGTCCAACTTGATGGGAACCCTGTTAAATTTCACTGTATGGCACTATCTTAACAGAATGTTTTCTGTTGGATCATTAATTATTTTAAGGGCACCATACTAAGGGCAACATATGTTTTAAATAAATGTGTAGAACACTCCATCTATCCGTCTTTTTTCAAAAGTTCCGTCATTATCCCGTTACACAAAAACGGAGATGTAACTAATACTAGCAATTATCGTCCAATATCCTTAATCACGCACATTTCGAAGGTATTTGAGAAGTTGATTAAATGTAGACTTGTTTCATACTTAGATAAATATGAGTTACTCTCAAAGCAACAATATGGGTTTAGAGAAAAAACATCCACCCAAGATGCAGCCATAGCTTTAACATCAAAAATCGTAGAATCTCTTAATAATGGTGAGCAGTGTCTGTGTATATTCATTGATTTGTCAAAGGCCTTTGACACGGTCAGCCATCGGCTTCTGTTGCAATCGTTGGAGGATATGGGGATACGAAATGGCTGTTTAAAACTTATGGAGAGTTATCTTTCCAATAGGCAACAGATAGTGAGGGTTGATGGTGTGCATAGCGACCCGAGACCAGTTGAATATGGAGTACCACAAGGTTCAGTGCTTGGCCCAACTTTGTTCAACATCTATATAAATGGATTATTTTCGCTGAGAACTAATGGAAGTATTATTGGTTTTGCTGATGATACAGCGATCTTCTATAAGGCGAGAAGTTGGGAAGAGTTAAAACAAACAGCTGAAATTGATTTTTTAATCATAAAAAAATGGTTGGATCATAAGTTATTAACAATCAATGTGAATAAGACAAACTACTTACCTTTTAGCTGCAACGCATTTGGCGCTCCACCATTTGATCATTTATGCATCACAAGTACATGGAATATCTTACCGGTAACTAAAATAAAATATTTGGGTTTAATAATAGACTCACATATGAAATGGAATATGCATATCTCCTATTTGGTGAATAAATTACGGACAATTCTGTACAAATTTCGAAAATTAAAAGAACTCTTACCTGCATATTACCTAAAGAGTTTATACTTTGCGTTAGTTGAAAGCCACCTCCGCTACGGAATACTCGTGTGGGGTGCAGCTCTTAATACTCACCTTCACTCTCTGGAGGTTATGCAACGAAGGATTTTAAAATTAATATTTTCTAAAAAACCTAGGCATCCTACAGACATCTTGCATGAGGAAACACAGATCTTGGACATAAGGCAATTATATTATTTGTGCTCTGGAAGTAGATGTCACGTACATAGGCATCAAGCTTTAGTTGTTTCTCATGAATATGATACTCGACAAAATAGATATTATGTAGCTCCACTTATGAAAAGGTCTTGTACTCAACGGTCTTACTCTGGTATGGCTCCAAGGTTGTACAATTCAATTCCAGAACATATAAAAGCAGTGAGCAATATTTACGTCTTCAAAAAGCAGTTAAAAGAATATACTATTAAAAATAGAAAAACCATTATTGCTGGCTACTTTGAAAATTAAGTTCAAGCCAATTTAATAAAATAATAATAAAATTAAAAAAAAAGGAAATTAAAAAAAAAAAAAAAAAAAAAAAAATTCTAGATACTTATCTAGAGTTGCACTGTTATATGGTATTGTATTATAATTTCGTGTTTTTATATTTGTGTGTGTTGTGTATGTTTATTCCATGTCTTAGTTTTATATATGTATGTCTACAACAGATATTATATTTTTACTTATTTTATAATTATGTACTTACCGAAACAAGTGCGTACGCACTTATCGGTTATCCAACTTTATTCTATTCTATTTCTCTATGTTCATTGTAAAAAATGTTGCTGTTGTGAATAAAGTTCTTATACTACCAGAATAAGCCAAATTTCTTATTTTTTGCGAAAAGTAAGTACACAATTGAGATATGAATTATCCTATTGTTAATTGAAAGTTATCACGTAATAAACATACTTTCTACAAAAAACTGTACATTCGCAGAAAAGCGATAAATTAACTCCTTCTTAAAAAAAAAACCATCCACATTCCATTCACATCCTCTGTCGCTGTGCCTGCCTCATGGTCAAGAGACACAAACACCTGGGCGCAGCATTTCTTCTGCCTCAGGACATTAGGGAGCTTCCCCTACAACGGGTGTTGGCCTATGCGCACAGCACGGGTCTCTTCCAATAACTCCCAACTAGCGGCAGGCACAATGGGTCGAAAGACCTGAGTGCTGCGGGTAACCGCGCCGCCTATCAACAACAACAACAACAACTCCTTCTTAACGACTTCATCCTTAGTTCACAAATATTTTAAAGAAATGAACATTTCATAATTAATTTTCTATAATGGTACTCTCGAAAGATCCATTTGTTTCAAAGTGTCCATTAAAACTGTCATACTAATGGATAAATATTGAAAATTAATTATCTAAAAATGGTTCAGGCACCAAACCGTACTGGCTTGATTAAATGATGCACTTTTGTCCCTTAGTATATAATATACTATTATTTACACATTTATGCATATCTACAAAGAATAAGTAGAATAATAGGTAGATAATTATATTATTTATGGCACAAATTTTGTGAATAACAAAATGTTTTTATAACAGGTGTAATTTTACAACCTTGACCTTGTCAGCCATATTTTACTATTACTTCCACAGTCGTTTTCATATATGCAGTGAATAAAACTATACTTAATCAATATTGATTGACGTTTTTATACCTTTTAGGTTCTAGGAATTTCGTTTAACATAGGCATAGAAATACATTATTAATCAATCGTCCAACAATGCGAAATGTTTTAAGCAACCTTAGGAATAGAAAAAATATGAAAATTCGTTATCGTGCCATGAAATGATCGACAACTATTATGCTGTTTTCCATATTATGTTTTAAGTTCCATGCAGCGTTTTCTCTAATAGTTATACCAGTTTGCATACAGGGTATTCAAAAAAAAAACGCTACATAAAAAACAGTTTGAAGGGATATTAAAAGAGAAAACCGTAGGTAGATACAGGTTGTTTTATTTGTAAATTGTTGATATTAATTAAAAGTCTTCCAAAAGAGAAGAGGCGCTGATCAAACACGAATTTCTATCTTACCAACACACTGATATGGGATTGGGTCTATATCTTTAATAATAAAGAAAATTATTAAAAAATTAAAGTTAAACTTACAAGACTACAGGTACTACGAACTCTGACTATCTCTTTCGTTTTCTCTCTCGCTCGGTCTCAGAAAAATTGAGACCGATTCGACCACGTTTCAATTTGCGTAGATTGAGCTACGTGTAGAGATACCAATAAATCAAAATGTACTAATCAATAACATTTTTCTGTGTGTATTTTAATGGATGTAAAATTAACAAACATATATTAATTTTTTGTCACTCTTTTATTGAACCTGCAGGTCTATGTCATTATTATCGTTATTCGTGATGTTATGTATAAAATATGATGAGAAACCCAGTGCTATAAAATGCAGGGCACCAAGATACATATTTCTCTCGGGTTTTCAGTTCCATTTATAAGAGATAAATGTATATGAACCTACACAGCAATTCCAGAAAATTTGTAGGTGACAAGTTCTACCACATTGCTTTTGTTCTGAACGGCTTCTATACCAGCACGATTAACATTTATATCATTTTGTCAATATAAATGGAACGCGTCATCTACTCAAGCAGAAAATGTTTACCTATATAATTCTTTTTCCTCAGGATATTATCAGTTTTACTTTTATAGTTTGCTGAAATTTTTCTTCACAGTTTGCAACGACTGCGAAGTTATAAAGGAATAATTATAACAAAGAAATTAGGAAAACTTTAGTCATATTCAGTTTATTGTAGCAACTACTTTCATAATAAAACTGTATGTCTGAAAATATATGTACATAAACTCTTGGGAGTCAAACCTCAGGTAAATGCCATTCTAGTAGTAGAGATCATTTGTATGAGGTGTGTGTCGGATAACTGCGTAAGTTGTTCTTATTATATAGCTCTATTTTATATCGGAGCTTTACCTACATTCTAGTGAAAGTATACCCTTTTTGCTTAATGTAAGAGGCGGTTCCATAAAAAGTTTGTCATAAGCTTAAGTAACTTCAAATATTAAGTATTTATGTAATGAACATCTACTTTTCCACGAATTAGGCATATTTAACTTGTCAATCATTGCGTAGACAAGTTCCTATCCACACAAATATAGCCTAATTTTTTATGCCTTGTGTGAATTCACTAACCTACAAACTACCAGAAGTGGGCAAGGATCGCGGGTCTTCAGTACATTATCACTCATATATTAACTGCAACTGGTCACCCATTTACAATATTAATGATGCATGAGGTAAGCAAGCTCATAATATATTAACAAATGGTATATTTTTAATAATTTGTACATCTGTACATCTGTACAGACTGTACATCTTTCTTGATATAGGAATTAAGCCAAAAAGTTATCTAAGATATAAATTATTAATGAAACTATTAAATATTTATGGTTCAATAAAGGTTTATGTTTCCTCGTTACCTATATAACCTAGGTATGCAAAGGAATAACCTTATTGTTTTTAAGATATGTCGAGAACAACTACCTTGCATGCAACATGCATCGACCAACGTTGAATTAAAACGCCATAATCTTGACATAATCTATACTTATTATTGTCTTTAATACATTTTTCTTTTTAATAGTATTATCTACATTTTTAAAGAATGAAATATTAAACAAGCATCTACATTACATTAAAAATAATTATTTTTGGTTACGTACCTTTTGAATTGAATTTTAATGAAAACATTTTTTTATTTTTTACTGACAAAACTGAATTGTAGCAATCCTCCGTAGCCTAATGTACGATACGTATTTCTGCTTTCGGCGTCTTCAGGCACATGTGTGGCAAGACAAGTCTAAGAATTTTCAAAAAGTTACATGAAACATATGACAATTGAACTGATCAACAAAAATAATTTCAATTTAAAAAAAAAATCATTTTTAGTGTAATGCAAATGCTTGTTTAAAATTTCATTATATAAAAAATGTAGATAACAATATTAAAAAGAAAAATGTACTATCAATACAATACAAATATGTGACAAAAAGTTGAGGTTATGTCAAGATAAGATATGTTGGTCGATGCATGTTGCACGCAAAGTAGTTGTTCTCGACATATCTTCAAAATAATAAGGTTATTCCTTTAGATACCTAGGTTTATAGGTAACGAGGAAACATAGAACTTCATTGAACCATAATATTTTTTGATAATTCCATTAGTAATTTATCTCTTCATTAACTTTTTGACTTAATTCCTATATAAAGAAAGATGTAAACATATTAACATATGAATGCATAAGATGAAGTTAGTTGTCTATCTTTAGATGCGTAATATAAAAATAGATTACAGCGCCTGATCGTCAGTCGTATGATTAACGAAACTAGAAGCGCAATGAACTGTTCCTATATTTGCCCTTTATACATTCTCTATGTCATTATTTGCCCGTAAATTTGATTAAATATTCGCTTACCTACATTTGCCTCACTTGAGCTCGTCTTTATTTACATTTCCAATATCTGTATGGTTTCAGACCACATTATGCTTCCTCCTCATATAAGGCCCTAGTTAATATTTGTTTTTAAGGATCAGTACTCTTCTCCCTAGAAACCACCTGTATAATAACAAAAAGCAGGAAACCAGAGGCAAACAAATTAAATATTCAAAGTGCAGTATCAAGGCAAACTTCTAAAGTTTGCCCCAAAAAACCACTGTATAATATGTAATAAAATAATATTTGATAAATTAACTAAACTTCATCAGTGGTTTCTCAGTTTTATACAAAATTTTGTAATATTACATGTCACATTTTAAAATACGTCGAAATAAAATAATTATTATAATAAAAAAGAAATTAAACACTTAACTAGATTTTTCCTAAACGTTTCGAGTTGATCCTCAACTCTTCTTCAGTAGAATGTTTGTACGATAAGAACTTTTTGTATGGTAAGAAGTATTTTTTGGCAGATTGTTTAATCAGCAAATTAAAAATGTTAATCTGACAAAAAATACTTCGTACCATACAAAGAGTTCTTATCGTACAAACGTTCTACTGACGAAGAGTTGAGGATCAGCTCGAAACGTTTAGAAAAACGCTAGTTAAGTGTTTAATTTCTTTTATACTATAACAATTATTTTATTTAGATATATTTTAAAATATGACATGTAATATTACAAAATTTGAAAATTTAATTTATATGCTTCTTGTTTCCTGTTTTTTGTTATTTTACAGGTGGTGTAAACCCAAAGGAAACTATGAAACACTACTAACTACTACATTAACATACTTTTTTGATACTACAGACGATCGATAGGTCCATACATATATGGACTTTGCATATTTATTTTTCATATATTGCCTATATATTTGTTCAAAAGCCAAAAGTATGGTCATCTAAAATATTACTCGGCAGATATAATTTTGCCAACCAGAAGCACATAAACAAAGAACTTTAATATAAGTTTTTACAAACAGGTCGATTATACCCGGAAACGGAGGGATTTATACTTGCAATATAAGACCAAACTATATCTACAAATAACTATAAAATGTTAATTTTAAATATAATAAAAAGTAGTAGATGCAGATTATTTTTGGTGGGTATTTTTGTAGAAATTAGTACGCGAATGTCGGTTTGTTAACTTTTCTTTTTTAGCCAATGACTCTGTCAAATCTCAACGCATTATCAAAAACGATGCACCAGTGTATTCGCAATGGAAAGAGCTTTAAACTGATGTGTTTGAACATTTTAAACTGATGTAGTTTCATTTGAAAGTTGTCGTTGTTGGTAAGGGTTAGGGTGATGAATATATCAAGTTAGTTTGACTGTCAAAACTCAAATTTTTTTCGGTTTTATAATTTAGGCGAGATCAAGTTTTCGTTGAAAACCCAGCATATAAATAGACATAAATACAATTGCTGGAATTATTTACCAGGCAATACCCCCGCGATATAATCTGCAGTCGGATCCTGAAGCGTACTACCTATATTCATCACCAACAATAATAGAAAACTCGTCACACTGTTGGATATAGATAAAATAATAGAAGACTGTTGTAATTGTGTAACAAATTATTCTGAGATCTCGTCATATAAACTGACAAAGTAACAGATAGGTTCAGATAATAGATCCATAATAGACCAGAAATAACTATTCAAGATAAAATGAAAATGATGACCTATTTTATTGACGTAGAATATCCATCTGTCAAAAACATATCTAAAAAAAATTTACAGAAAAGAAAGAGATATATCACCAACTAGCAAGAAATGTTGAAAGAATATGGAAACAGAAACAAGTGCACATTGTTTCCTTCATTATCTGGATGACAGATAGGTATCATACTCATTTACAATGAATATTTTTCAACTTAACCTTGAAGAAAGCATACCCAGTCACAGAAGGTCATACCTACTTCATACATGCAATAAACCAAAATCGCTCCTAAACCAAAGATAATTTGTTAATAGACTTGGTACTAACCCATCTCCAAGAAATATAAATAAACTAGGGAACAGCTAGTTCATAATGCGGTAAAACACAGTAATAATAACCACAATAATTTACTACCTTACGGAATAACTAAAGGCAACTAGTAAGGTAAGATGAGTTAACCTTACTAAAAGCTATTCAATCCTGAAGTTTGGAAGCTATTAAATAATTAAAACGTACCCTTTTGAAGACAAAGTTTGTCATATTTTGGAAACACTTGGATGAAATATTCAGACTAGACTGGATTTAGTGGACAATTCATAAACCATAACAGTAAGCTAACGATGCCGGGGAGCATTTTTTTCGTGCACTGTACCACAACACGATGTATGGTGCATAACACTGTACATTTTCAAATATTTTCACAATATCATTAAATTAAAATTCACAATATCATTGAATTAATTAACTTCAATATTTCCTACCTATGCCAGTTATTATTATTTAATTTTATTATTATACTCAAGAGTAGAGCAGAGGTCATTTAAGACCTATATTGCGCAATTACAAAATTATAAAAACAAAAAACAATACAATATGCGAAACAGAAAGCAAAATATACAAAGTTCCACAAAACAACCTTATAATAGTTTTACAAAATAACTACCACACTGAGTTCATAAACAATTGTGCTCCACTGTATAAAGTTAAAGTTAACCCACATTAAATTAACACATGATTGATGTAATTGTCATACATATTTTTGAACACATTCACACCACTTGCCGTTACCACATCACCTGGGAATGTGTTCCAGTTGTTAAACACTCTATTTGAAAAAAAATTTTGCCGTATTGTTGTCCTAAAATTTTCCTTTTGTAATTTCCATTGATGTCCACGTAGCCTCTGGTCTGGATTTAGGGTCAGTAGATTCCTGATATCGTCCTGGAAATAATTATGTAGGACTTTATTATAAGTAAATATCATGTCTCCTCTGGACCTTCGTTCTGACATGAGAGGAAGATTCAGATACTGCAACCGTTCTGGGTATGATAATGTATGGATCTGAGGAATCTTTTTTGTTGCTCGACGTTGAACATTTTCGATGAGTTTGATGTCTTTGATAAGATGTGGCGACCAAATTAGTGCAGCATATTCCAGCAGTGGTCTAAAATAAGTTTTAAATAGGATGCGAAATAATTCGGATGTAGGATTTTGGAAAACTTTGAATAATAGGTAACAAGTTTGGTTGGCTCTTTTTGATATTTTTCCAATGTGACTGGACCAGGAAAGTTTGGCATGGTGGGGGTTATTGTTACCCATATGCAATACAGTGCATTTAGACGTGTTAAGAGGAATTAACCACGTATCACACCATTTTTTAACTTCATCAAGACTATCTTGAACAGAGTTGTAGTTTACGAGAGGGTTAGCGTACAGTTTTGTATCGTCGGCATAAAAGTTATGTGGAACTGTTATTACTGTATCTAAGTCAGAAGAATATATTAGAAACAAAATTGGGCCGAGAACAGAGCCTTGTGGTACTCCGGACAGAACTTTATGATAAGAAGAGTGGTCAGAGTCCACACGTACTGAGAAAGATCTGTTGGTTAAATACGCTTCAATCCAGGAATTTAAATTGCCACGAATACCCAAGTGATCCAGCTTTAGGAGTAGTCGATTTTTGGGCACTTTATCAAACGCCTTTGAAAAGTCTAAATAAACTGAATCAACCGGGTCCCCGCGGTCCAATAAGTGAGTCCAATAATTTAGACTCATTAACAAGTTTGTAGTGGTAGATCTTCCTTGAATGAAGCCATGTTGTGTTTGGGGCAGAACGTTATTTACCATAATGAAATTCATGATTTGAGACACGATAATTCTTTCTAGAATTTTAAGACAGATACTCATGATACTTATCTGTCTGTAATTGTTAGGATCTGTTTTATCTATCTGTAGTTGCTTCACTAATCATTTTAGAAAAGCATTGTGTTACAAAAAGTTCCTCTAAAAGATACCCATATTATATGAGGAAATAATAAATATTATTTATTTATTTTATTTTATTATAAAAACATAGACAAATATAGAAGTGCAAATTAATTAGTTCCGCATTGTACCTGTAGCTGACAGTGACACGCTAGTTTCTGTTGCAGCAGCAACAGAAACTAGCGTGTCACAATTGAAATAAAATGTAATAATATTTCAGGGATCATGCAGGTGTAATGCGCAAAGCATCTACATTTTCCCTTATTTTCATCGAATTACAAAAGTATACATTTTAGATAATTTTAAGTAATGCAGATTAATTATAAGTAATTATTGTGTATAGTTACTAACAAATACCTTATAGTCCCCAGACATTTTTATTATTTTTACCGTCATATCAAGAAAAACCTTATTTTGTAGTTAAAACTCGTAGTTCTATATTCTCAAGGAACGCATTATTATGTATACTTACATTTACACCTCTCTTTTAATTAGTTAATAAACTTCCATAATAAAGTAAAAAGCGCCATGATATGGATATTAAATCTTTCGTACCTATCACGATTTTCAGTTAAGTCTACACTATGTAAGAGGTAAGTACATAAAATGTACCACGATAAAATGTTTCAGTGTTTGTGGTGTTAATAAGAATCATAAAAATAAAATTAATATATATTTCCCAAGTAAAATAGAATAAAGATGTAGAATAAATCTATACAACCATTTAGGCAAATTAATATGGATAAATAATTGATCCCAAGAAGGAATAGCTCGAACCAGGATGCCTAATATCTTTTTTATTGCAAAAATTGAATTAATCCTTTGTTAGGAATTAAGTAAAAGTTAACATTTTTATTATACACAGAATAAAATAAAAATTATAGCCCCATTAATTAAAAATAAAAATCAATTATAACTAGTAATGAAAACAAAACTAGACATACAGTTTCTTATATGTATAGATGCATAGAATATATACAAATAGAATTTCATATCGTATTATATAGGTTTTTTCAATTGAAGTAAATGGTGCACTCAACATAAACATAAACATAACAAACACTCAACATAAACAAAAATTAAATTGAAGAGAAATTCAGCATAAAATATTTGGTCACTTTTAAAATATTTGTGAGTTTCACTGTTAGTACCTATGTATTTATTATATTACAACGGCTCTGTTCCAACATAGTAAACAAGTTTACATACAAAGTATACAAAGTATATCACCATAATTTTAGTAGTGGTGAGAAACACACAGTAGTATCCTCAACCTCAATAAGGTGCATACAAATATGAAAAACAACGTGAAATCAATGACATTGAATTGTGGTTAGTCACGATTTCGTCTGAAGAGTAAACACAACCTGTTTTTCATTGATGGAGTGCATATATTTATGTGCAATTAATGTTATTTTGAACCTAAAACACGAAACACATGCTTCTGTAGGTCCAGGTTTTACAAGTAGATATAAAAACAACCAGTATCCATTTTCAAGTAGTTTATTATACTAATAATAGGAAAGATTAAGGCAATAATCATATTCTCGAACCGAGCAAATTATACAGACGTAGCTGAAAATGGGGCGCCTATTAATTCATCCAGGATTAATCAAATTTTAAAAGGAGATAATCCGATTTACTGTTTAGAGCTCTCCAACAGATTAAATAAAATAATTCAGACTTTTCGAGAGATCAGAATAATTTCCATTGTTTTAAGTAGATTATACAGAAGACGATAAAGAAGAAAAATATTAAAATCTTACTAGACTTTAAAAGTACCTACTTTGTTTCTATTATACAGTGTGTTCCAAAATGATGGAACAAAATTCATATTTTTTTTCTACTTTTTCTAATTTTAAAAAATTTGTAAGTAATTAAATGAAAACCATAGTTTTTGTACTAGTACTACTTTTTATTACATTACTGCAAATGTTCAAAGTGGCCTACCATTGACCATCACACAATACCCAATTCGGTGTTCAAATTCATCAATTATATTTTGAATAATATCTGGTGTAACGTTTTGAGCTGCTTCTCTGATACGATCATTCAATCCTTTGATGGTGGTCGGTTTTTAGATAACCCCACAAAAAATCTAGTGGAGTTAAGTCCGAGGAGCATGGTGGCGATTCAAGCGGTCCTCTTCTTACCGAATTGATTATTGTGCAATGGTTAATGGGGGGCACTTTCAATATTTGCTGTAATAAAAAAACTTTTAGTAATTTTAGAAAATTTTAGAGTTGGATTGAAAGAAAGTTTTGGTAAGCCAACAAAGACAGTCTGCTTTAGGTGAATCTATTACACACCGAATTGAGAAATTCTGAAAAATACCAACTACCTACAATTTATGCCAGTAAGTTGACGAGTTTACGGGAACATACCACCAATGGGGAAGATTTGCATCTGCATCCTCAGTGACTTAATTCCGTTCAGGCTGTTTTAGGACAGGACTAAATCTAAAAAAAAATACCGCTTTGTGTTTGATATCTCATTTCAATGATGATCAGTTAAATATTGTATTTTTTGTAAGCCTGGTGTTACCATAATATGGGTAATGCATATATTAATTCTAAAAATATGTAGATTCCGGGTATTGAAAATTCTGGCACCACAATCGAAATTTCCATTAATCTATAGAGAATAGGAGTTTCGATGGGAATGAGTTGTCATAGGTTAGTTAAACCAATCTTTTCACGTTAAACCAAGAATCACGAAATTAACATCTCGACAATGAGCTACGAGATAGTTCTATCCCACAGGATAAGGTATCAGCTTATACAGATGTAGATTAAATATTTTTTTATATTTTAATTATAGGGCCTTTAGTAAGAATGCTTCAATACCTTGGCCTATTTGTTCTTGAGATGGACTCTTTTCTATTAAATTATTAATATATTAAAAAATAACATTTTAAAAGGTCAGGCCGTTAATAATTTGAATCAACAAAAATTCAAAATTGACAAAAAATGGAAATTTGACATTTTCCATTATATTTAACTCTATATTACAAAATATTTTTAAAGGTATAAGTACAAAAATGTTTGGATGGAAAAGCAAACATTTTCAATTTCATTTCATTTGTAGGTCAATAAAGTATTTCTATTTTTAGAAATACTACATCATTATTATTTAATTCTAACTGATACAACATAACAACTCTTGATAAAACAACTTCGGAACGAGTTTTTTGTCCTTGCCCAATCGATTTCTCAAGTGGTTCCGTATTCTTTAAAGCTATGGAACATAGAAGAATTTACGAATGAGAAAAATGTTTCAGTGCTACCTCCAAAACCTTTAGCTACCATTTAAAAGTTGAACAATTCACTGAATAGAGTTTTGCCCTATTACATTACTGATATAAAGTAAAATCCGTTTCCGCAGTGGTGTAGTAATGGACAATATTGTTAAATTCGGCAATGAGGTAAATATATCAACTGCAAATACAGTATATTTCAATTAAAAAGATAATAAATAACATTCGATTGAACATTAAAAGGTTGGTGATTTTGTTTCAGGAAATAAAAAAATATGCTGAGGCTCACATGAAGCTATGTTTTCATGTATTATTGTAACAGTAATTGCCTATTAATATATTGCTTTTAGCTTGCTGTTCCTGCACATTTGTTTATAAACTTTGCTTTACAACTAATTCGAATATAAATACAGGATGAATCTGCTACGCAGTTTCGTAGAAAATTAGATTTTAATACCTTTTCAAGATTTTTGGCATACATGCAATCAGCTTAAACCTTGAAGAAAGTATACATACCCACCCACAAAAAGCAGTCATACTTCACATACAGAATAACAAGATCATTGGAAATGGGCGTTAATTTATTAATAGACTTGGTACTGTCCCCTTGCACTAAAAAGTACAAAATGCGTAAAGACTCGAATAATAATAATAATAATTCACTCCTCATTCATTAAAAAATCACCTCACTCAACTTAACTTGGAAGAGTGTATATACTCGGTCACAAAAAGCAGCCATACTTCATGCATGCAATATAGTACCTAACATCGTTTCAAAATCAAAAATAATTTCTTGGTAGACTTAAAATTAATTAACCTGTCTACAAGAAAAATAAACCAGTGATAAACTGACAAGTGCATAAAAATACGATAATAATAATAATAATAAAGAGATCCCTGATGTCAACTGCCTGCCATAAGGCGCCGGAGACAATTATGCAAGTGCTCTCCATTGGTCTGGCATATGCAGTCTCGGCCTATATCCATAGACATAATGCGACTTTACGAGTGCTTCACTACTTTCTACGGCACTCGTACGAGATAGACGAAACACCAGTACTGCCATACGCTCCGGGGATGTTTAGTCCGTTGTGGGGAATGAGAGGTGCCGAATTTATTGGAACTACTCATTTTCCACCCTCAGACAGATTCGAGCCAATAAGCCTGATGTAGTCCTCCTCGACCACCAGCTCAAGACAATGCTTGTCATTGAGTTCTCGGCTCCTGCCAATACCAACATTGTCTTGAAAGAGGAGGAGAAACGGACGAAGTATCGAGACATTCTCTTCGAACTCCGCAGACTCCATCCAGAACAAACTGTGAAACTTGTGGTACTGATAATAGGAGCCCTCGGTAGAGCAAGAGATGCATTGGTTTCAGAACTGAAGATCATACCGGCATACCGAAATTCGGCAGATCCTCTAGCCGAAAGAATGTACAAGGGGATCATTCTGGGTGCATTACGTCTACTTAGAGCACACGAATCCCAGACTCAGTAGTTACTCACCCCACAAACGTGGGAAGTAGCTACTGATAATCGCCAGCGGCCGACCCTGAGAATCGGAGTCAGGGAACCGGTCGACTGGGTTTAAAAAAAAAATAATAGTAATAATAATAATAATAATAATTGTTGTTAGTATAAGGTGAGGCCGATAAAGCAACTTGAGAATTCAATAGGAATTGATGTACAGAGATCAAATTGATGGTAGTAAAGTGGAACTTTCTAAATTTCCTCAGTCTCAGTGCTGGGCGTTATTATTATCAAACGAGTTACCAAATTTAATCATGGGTCTATCTTAAACCTTTCGATACCGAGATCTAAGCGAAGATATTAAATTAATGTTGAAAACCCGTTGAGCTAGTTTATGAATTGATTAAAAAAATATAAAATTTAATCAGACAATGGAAAACTGCTTCATCATGGCCTTATAATAATTGAGTTGGGACATATTTAACTCCTATACATTACGAACAATGATGTTGCGACTATCCATCAGAAAGAAAACCATTAAATCTCGTTAACTTTCTATTAGAATTATTAATATTAATAGTAAATGTAGGTTAGATTACAGAAGATAATAAATAATACTTATGGAAAATATGTTTTTTTCATTATCGCCAATGTGAGATAAATTAACTAAACATAGTAAATATTTATACGTTATGAGTTAATTATAATCGAATTCAGTAAAATAATAAACGTAATTTTATTTCATATATAGTGCATTAAACATGCTATCATGTGCGGATCTAGAATTAATAAGTTCGTAAATCCCCTTTCAATCAATTCCAAAAATGACTCAATTAAATGTATTTGTTTGATAATAGGGTTAGATAACTGAAAAATATACTATTATTTCTAACAATAGCCTTAAGTTGTTCTAATGGATCTATATGGTATAATGTGGAAAACAATGCTACACAGTATGTTCCAAGTTATCCTTTTAACATTGTTAAACTTTATTGCTGTTACAGGTACTAAATTAGATAAATTAACAAAGTTGGGTTAGTTTCCAACAAAATTTCTCTAATTTCTCTTGCATCTCCACAAACAAAATATGTAAATAGTAAAGCTGGAGAGATAATTTGGAACAATTTTTTATGCATTCATCTTTTTGGTCCCATATCCCAATTTGTTGTTATAAATTTGGTCATCCTAAGGCGTTTCTGGTTCTAAGTAAATTAAAATAAAATGGGGTATATCAATATTTGAGGTCTAGTTCAAAGATCCACAAAAATTTAAAAGCGCTTTAACCATTTTATATCAAAAGAAGCTGGGTTTCCAGCAATAATTCCTTTATTATCAAAGTATTTCGAACTGCTTTTTGATGATTAGTTTATCCGAAATTTTTATCCAAGTAATCCAGCACATTTTAGTCTTACTCACGTTTTACTCTGCCGTATATTTTATAGGTTAAGTGGGCTGTCGCTTACCTAAGTAGATTACACCTAATGGAATAAACGGCGATTGAGTGGAATTATTGGTGATTTTTATCAAGAATACCATCTGCATTCAGAATGGAATTGTTTACTTAACTGCATACTCCGAAATCCTTGAGGATAACTAAAATTATGGGAATAAATAAGTAAAATATTCACTTTAATACCTGTCAATGATGTATATTATTTTTACATTACTTATGAAAGAATTCTGTCACTATTACGCACGATGGCATATTTAAAAATAAAACAGATCAATAAAAGAGATGAATTTCTTATACTAGTCTGACTACTTTTATTATAACAACTATAATATGCTTCTATAAACTATCGAATTGACTCAATTTATGGTGGAAATCAAATTCATAATTAAAATCAATTCACCATATTGACCAATTGAAGTCCTAAATTAGGTCTTTTTCGATTTCTTTGTCACAGAGGTACCCAAATTTGCACCAATATTTTTTTAATTGATTTATATATACAGGGTGTTCCTTAATGCCATGTCCATACTGTAGACGCTTATGGCTTGTGCAATTTTATAACTAAGAATCCAAATAATCGTGTGTCCTAAATTGACTCGTTTTCGAGATACAGAGTATCAAGGTTATAAAAAACCGGTGGTTATTAATATCTTGAAAACTCTATCGCCGATTTGGATGAAACTCAGTAAATTTTGACACTTCTCATTAAAATTGTTCACATACAATATCATCAAAATCTTTGGCGTAAGTAGGTACATTAACAAACATTTAGACATGCACTGCTGTAATAATTATTTTTATTTTATTTTGTCGAAAAAGAAGCAAGGTACGAAAAAAATTAAAGAAATAAAAAAGTTGTATTTAAAATTGTTTTAGCTAAAAAAAATCAAAACTTGTAATAACTCCTGTACGCCCCTGGGACCAACAATTTTAATTTTTTCGCGTTAAAATAAGCCCCTTACTACTTCAAACCAACGTACCATTAGTATATTAAACAAAACCGCAAATATATTAAACATATCAGGAAGTGTACGTTATTCTAGGTTATACCCTCCGTAAAAATTTATCTTACACATTATTACAGATATCAACTACCTGCATTTCACTTTCACGGGATATTTAAAGGTAATGTTTAGTTTCCTGTTACATAAAAAGTCACAGTTCTTGTAAAAAGCAATTATTTCATGGTTACCAAATTGATGTCACTAGCAAAGGAAGTGAGCTGTCCTTGGCGACATTGGATTGAATGTGCTCTTCCCACTTAGAGAACCTCAATCTCTTTGACGCCTCATTACTTTTCATGTGGTTTCGGAGACTTTAAGGCAATCGTTTCGTAATGTGCAAGGTTTTAATGATACCTTTACCTTATTGAGCATGTAAGATGTCCTCGACAGCCATTACTTTTCCTGTTAGAATAAGATAATTATACAGGAAAGGTTGTTTTAGCTAAAGTAATTTTTAATTCACGACCGCGTATTCTGTACATATTCTACTTATCACTATAATTTCGATTTTTCGCAGTATGCCCTGAAATTGTGTAAGTATAAAAAAGTAAAAAAAAATTAAAAAAAACCGTAAGAAAATAATATTGGGATTGATCAAAAGTCATTGAGAAGTTGTCTGTTAAAAAGAGCATAGGGAATCCGCAACCTAGACGTGGTTTTTGTCATTGCTCTTTTTATTTGTTATATTTATTTATTTGTCGCTGTATTATTGAGTCATATTTACCCCCCGATTTAGCCCGATCGTTACATAATTGTAGATGCCTCTTTTCTGGTGGTTGGTTCTTCACTGTTTCCTGGCAATAATAAAATTGATCTTAGAAATTTTTAAAATATGTAGTCTTGTTATTATTAACTTTAATTTTTCAGTCAGGTACTATTAGTTCTTTTAAAAAATAAAAATGTGATGTACTATTATGTAAAATTAGTAATTATTATTATCAAGTACGTGCTATATAGTACTATGAATTTGTTAATAACCTTGATATAAATATTCAGGAAAAGTATAAATATTTTGGCGATTTGTATTAATACCCGGCGCATCCACCAAATATGTCACGATCCGGAATACATGTAAATACGACTCAATAATAATTATAGTTACGGTAGTTATTTATATACTAAAACATATTTATTTGAAGTACCAATTTACTACAATTAGAATATACCAATTCAGCAACCGAGAGAGAGAGAGAGAGATATGAGTTGCTTTGTCACTCATTAAACTTACATGCGTTTGAAATTGGACTTATTTATTATTAGGCAAAGTTTGAATATTTTACTGTTATAGGAAACATGGACATATTATAAATAGTTATTTATGGTACTAGTGTGTTACATATAAGTCACGCTGGAAAACGTTTTTTCCTAATTTTCCCAAGTGACTTATGATAACACACGAGTGGCATACAATATTTTATCCAACAGCTGAACTATGTTACCTCAAAGAAGGAATGTTACTTCTTTTTTGCTAGCAGTTTATTTTAAAAGGGTATCATTGTTACGAATTCATAAATTATTAAGGTGCTTTTATGTTACTACGCAACATTGATGTGCGTTTTTTTAAGTAATAAACAACACCATGCATAGGAATCTTCAATGAGACGTCTTGTGCACTCAAAGTTTCATGACTCCAGACGCCAGAGGCGCTAGAAATCGTCAATGATAACACGATTTACAAATATTAATTCGAATACATGCGTCGAACGAGAAACAAAACACTACATACGCGTTAGACGATGGTTTGACATTAGCGTCATTTTGTCATAATTTGAATTTGATTTCTCGCTTATAGGCTTATGTGTGTTGTTGAATAGTTTTGTGTCATAATATACGAGTATATATATATACATATATACAGTTTATTTTTTTCTAATTAGTTTCGTTTTGTTATTTGTTCATTAGTTCGTATATTTAGTTTGCTTATTGGATCTTTTAGGGATGTACCTTATACACGTTTCTCTAAGATACCTACACCACATTTCTAATGAAGTAATAATAATTATTTCACCATATATTGCCATAGTAGTCTATCAACATTTGTAAAAAAAGCTGAAAAGCTTAAGAGCTGAAAAAAAAATATATACATAAGTTGGGTACGACTGAATTTTCTACCACACTGAAAAAATAGATTTATTTTTCTGCACACATAGGTACTTATAATATGTGGTAGTAAGTAGTATCGGTCGTGTTAATTACTATAAATAAATAACCCGGAGTACTGAGAGTAGTTACCAAGTACTTACCAGCACTTTGGTTGCCAGAAAGAAATAAAAAAATAAATTAAAAAGCTGCAATGTAACCTGCCTATATTATCTTCGGTTTCATGACTCCAGACGCGAGATGGCGTAGGGAACCAAAATTGTATATTAAGTTGCCTATCTAGAATATACCTAACCAACCTAACATCGCCAATCCCTTGTCTATGAACAACACTGTCATCAAGACGTCAGTAGGTTATTTCCCTATTTGTTAACGATAAAAAGTGAATTTTTCATACGAAAAACCAGTTTCTAAACAAAAATAGATCAGGAAGAACTTCCGCAAGAGATTATTGGCAATGCAGACGGTTACATTGCAAATTTCCCCGGAAATATCTCGTGGCGTTAAGATAAGGAGTTCAAGGCGTTCGAAGACTGGATGGAAGTTAAGCACGTTAAAGGTATAATTAAAAGTGTTTTGCTTGCTTACATTCTTGAACTACACAAGAAATTTGTTGCATCATCGTTATGGACCAAGCATTCAATGCTTAAGTCAACTCTCCAGCTTTACAAAAATATTCCGAAAATCTAATTTTCTGAAACTTCTAAGTTCTTTGAAGGGCAAAGCAAAAGATCAAAAGCTGAAAAAATCAAAAATCTCGATCGCAATGAAATTAACAACTTTTTGAAAGAAGCACCTGATGGTGAATTTTAGCAGCTTGACAAGAACTTTAATTGTGGGGATTGCGGGAGTTTGCCGATGTGATGAGCTGACTAATTTGAGAATGGAAAATGTTCAAGACAAAGATTCTTATTTTTATGTAATTTTACCTGATACAAGGACCAAGAAATCTTGTAGTTTACAGTTAAAACTGTCAACTATTATATATCATTATATATATCCACATTTTACAAATGTTGATACAAATATCAACATTTTAGGTTGACAGTTTTTCGAGTCAAATTGCTAAAGTAAACAGTTTAGAATTTAACAACACAAATTTACCCGGTATCAATACAAACATCGAGTGTAATTCGGCAGGACAATATAGTGAATAGTAGAAAATTGTCGTCAGATTGATGATTGAGTCGCAACTGTATTACCAGGCACACAGGTATTAAGAATTTGACTAATTTCGTTGTTTGTAGACTCACCGAATCGACTCATTGTTAGTGTTTAATAATTCAGTAAGATGTTGACAAAAATGTCAAACTATTTATTTTGACAACGGACACCGTGATAATTGATTAAAAAATTAATAAGTGAAAAAACCACTAGTGCATTTGTCAACAGTAAAACCACAAGAGCTTTTTTTTTATCGGATAAATTTCTCTTTGTAACGAAATAATTTTGCCAATCAGTTATTTTATGAGAAAAACTGACATGAAAAAATCGCGAGACCGGAGGTCGAGCGATTTTGTCAAATGTCAGTTTTTCGAGCAAAATTACTGAATGGAAAAATTTTGAGTTAAAAAGAAATTTATCCATAAAAATAAAGCTCGAGTGTTTTTTGGCAAGATAAATTAACGACAAAATATGTAAACAAAGAACAACAATAATATTTATCTTCATTTGTACAATTATTTGAAGCAACAGTTATTGCATATTGACGATTTCGTGTTTTTTGTGGATTGCGGAATTGATTTTTCTATGTTTTCTGTAATTTGTTTAGTCGAAATTTTCCCAAAACGACTCATATTGTACAGTATAGTTTCCACTTTCCACAATACTTAAAAATTATAGCTGACAGGACAGATTTTAAAGTGACGTGCGACTACTAGATGTACTCTGCTTTTGAGGAACAGGCATTTTTATCGGTGATAAAAAACGATGCACCTTTTTTATCGCTGTCAAAGTGACAAAAATGTCACTGCCAAATAGACTATTTTATATATGAGTTAATTTATCACTGTAAAAGTTGCAGGTAACTTTTGTTGATGTCAAAGTGGCAATTGCACTATGGTATATGCGATTTTTTATATATAAATTAAATTGTCACTTATAATTGCACAAGAGGTTTGTATTTTACCGGATAAATTTGGATTGTTTAATGAGAAACTGTTGCCTAGCAATTATACGAGAAAAACTGTCAACTAAAAAACGCAACACCGAAGGTGGAGCATTTTTAGGTTGACAGTTTTTCGAGTCAAATTGCTAAAAGAAACAGTTTAGAATTTAAACAATACAAATTTATCCGGTATCAATACAAACATCGAGTGTAATTTGGCAGGACAATTTAATGAATAAGAAATTTAGAGACATATGAATGTAAACTTTATTTATGAAACACTAAAAATAAACACATTTTTATTTGAGCATCACCGAATCGATTCATTGTTATTGTTTAATAATTCAATAACTTATTGACAGAAATGTCAAACTATTTATTTCGGCTGCAGACACCGCGATAATTGATTAAAAAATGAATAAGTGAAAAAACCACTAGTGCAATTGTCGCTGTAAAAGTTGCAGGTAACTTTTGTCGCTGTCAATAAGTGACAATTGCACTGTGGCAAATGCGATTTTTTATATATAAATTAAATTGTCACATAAACTTTTAACCAATATAGTTTGAAAGTCATTGCATTTCTGACATATTAAAAGTAGCTGTAAACTTATTTTTAATGTTAAGTTTAGAATTCCCTAAACCTAAATGTAACATTTTCCAAAATATTCCTGTTTTTTGCATGTGACTTCGCTCAACACAATTTATATTATTTTCTTTTTCATAAAATTACATTACGTTATAAAATATTAATTCTTTTCTAATGTCACTAATGTTATTTTCATAGCCGCCCATTGGAAATTATTATGAATTATTTACGTACTTAATAAGAGAAAAATTGCCAGAGATAAGTATAGGGAACCGTAATACCAATGTATACAGAGTACATGTTTACATAAAATACCATGGAAATATTAAGAAAGTTCCATTTGAAAAAAAGAAACATTTTTAAGTGTTTTAATTTTAACAAAGTTCAGATAGTGGATAATCGGCTTGTAAAAGTTATCGATTTCAATAACATTTTATATGAGATAGTGAATTTCAACATATTCAGTAAAGCGAAAAAAATTGTTTTCACAAACCCTAGGGAATTCTTATGAATCTTTCATTAATTTAACAAGTAGAATTCAAAAATGTAACAAAAAGCGCATCATTCCATCTTGAAATTATTTTGGTTAAAAAGTTTATAACGAAGTGATAATGCAGATAGCCAAATTTTCAAAGGGAACTTATTACTCCAAACATATAAGGAACCAGTTGTGCGAATGGCCCTGTGATTATATGAACATTATGTAACTCTTGAAGATGCAGGAACAGTATGTATTACTTAACCAATATTTTTCTCTGTTTGTCTCCTGTCTAACATTGGAAATTATTGATTTTATAGCAGAATCATAGCTCTTGTGGAAAATACGAATAACACTTTTATGGTTTTTCAGTATTTAAGTAGCTATATTTCAAAAACAGATGGAAGTAGATACCAACTTATACTTTTGGAAAGCCTTCTTTAAGAGCCTCTGATCATTGAAAACAAAAATATGCATTTCCATTTAAAAAAAATCCACTTTATTGGCAGCAGAAAATAGAACGCTCTCTACGTAAATTTTAACCAACACACAGTAAAAAAATCCGATTGATTTTAACACTGAATCCACACTCATCAGTGTGTTTATAGTCCACACTTGGCAGTGTTAGACATATCGGTGTATTATTACATTACATAAAAGTAATTTAACACAGTAGATTTTACAAGGTAATGTGTAATAGTTAATTATTCACCGTGTAATTATTCCGTTTTATGGCGGATTGATTCAATTTTAACGCAGGGTTTTGTAAATTTTACTACAATTTATGAGTACTTCTACAAACTTGGTGGGTATATCGTTCGTGTAATATGAGTTCTAAGGGTTTAGTTATTATACTACCCAGTTTGTGTTAAAAATAACACTGCAGCAAATTAGGATTACCGTTTCGTAATTTTATCATTTGTCTTTTTTTACTGTGCAGATAGTTTTACCATTTCGTACTTATATGTTCACTTTCTTCTGAAACGGAGGAAGTCTTAAACTACACCACCGTGTATACACCCTATATCGGTGCTTAATGAAACGTGTGATAATATGTGGAGGAGTCAGTCTGCTCACATGTCTATAGAATTTCCCAAGAGGAATTTAATATTTCATATTGGGAAAGGCTTACTTGGAATTAAGAAGGGACCTTTGTTCTGCGGACCTATATTGTTATGAAGTTGTATGATAAAATAATAGCTGTAGTACTTAAGTATGTAATATTTATGGTTATTAGATATATTCTTCTTTTTAACGTTTAAACAAAATTACCTATAAATAAATTGAAACGATAAATTTATTTCATTATAGGAAATATTTTATATTTTTCTGCCATTTCCTTTTGCATTATTCATAAAAGTAAATAGTAGGTACTCTTGAAATAATTTTAGATGGTATGAAATTTTCAAGGAACGTCAACAACCTTAGTATAAGCCATATCTTAGTTTATTAACCTTTGAACTTCCAGAAGTATATTTCCTATTTCTTTGTTTTCGTGACAATAATGAGCAAAAAGTATATCACTCGCAAATATTTCGCAATTCTATCCTAGTGCAATATTTTCTCGGCTTGCTACTAGGTAAATGGATATATTGCATGCCCACACGTTGAGTTTTATAGTATAAATTATTCTCATACTTGCTTATTTTCTATTTAAATTGATTAAAAATGTAGTGTATTTCATTTCAATAGTATTCTAACATTTACTAATCTACCTGATTAACGTAATTCATTCCAAATAATGAGCACAAAAAAACAACTAAGTACTAGGTAAAGAGTAATTAGCTTCAGGTCACAGAACACATTAATTAATCATATGAGTAATGAGTTGATGTAAATTTTTTAGAGCAAATCTTACATTTACCACTTAATTGCACGTTTTTGTGCAATTTCTGTAATAAAATTGTGTCGAAATTATTTATTTTTTTCTACGTATTCCAAATATAGAGTATAGTTTGGGTATATTGTACCTTTATGCTAAATTGGATCTCTTTAATATTTCAAAAACAACCAGTTCTTTGCGCTATCTATTGATTAAGTTCGGTAACTGTGGCACACAAACGCCAGTTCTCAAAAACTTATGTGCGCCGACTTCTCTGTTTAAGTGAACATTCAGTTTGTTGAAAAAGTGCCCATTTGCAGTAAGTTTTTTTGTTTTTAAATTAAGTGCCTGCATCTACACCTTTGCATGTTATATTTTACGTGTATTTTTAGCTTAAAGTTACATTAGTTTCTTGTAATTTACTCATGTCGATTTTCGGCTAACCTCACTCTCTGTATAGAAACGAATAAATAACTGAACTTTGCCGGCTCCTTAATTTGTACCATTAATTGGTTTGGCAATTGTATCGGTACAATTACACAACCTGTTACGCAACAGTTACACAACAGATGCCCCGAAAAGAAACAAAATACAACAGGTGGTCAGAAGAAAATGAAGAGGCTATACAAAAATTTAAAACTGGGAATTATGGGTATAATATTCCAAAGCCGACCTTTAAACGGCATTTAAATGGCTTCAATCGAAAAGCCAAAGATAGAAGCTCCAAACAAACGTCGAAAATCTAAGAACGCCCAAAAGGTAGTAGTGCTCACAACTACTCTCTATAAAACAGAGTTGGAAAATAAAAAACCTCCATTGAAGCCAAGGCCAAATCCAGAGTAAAGAGAAAAATTTAACAAAAAACCTCCATAGAAATCAAGAAACAAAATATCGAAGAATGGCACTATAACTTGTGCAACGAATGATTTATAGAAGATATGATCCAATGCAGAAAATGTTTACACTGGATTCAAACATTTTGTGCGGCAATCACCGAAGAATAGTTTTACATTTTCGACCGTTGTTCCTAAAAATATTTTAGTTTTTTTTTCATTTCTTTTTAGTATATTTGTTCAATTTATATTTTAGTTCATAAAAACTTTCGATTCTTGTCATTTAGTTTTAATTTTATTCTTAATTGTTTTAAAATACAATGTTTTGTAAAATAAATAATGAATATAATATTACTCAGGTATAAAATTGTATACCTAGTATAAATTACCATACCGCGCGGTCCAATTTATCGAGCCGTTTGGGTAAGTGTACCGTTTGTAGTGTTTCCTTTTACTGTCCATTTTTCTATATGCTATTTGAACTATATGCATAAATTTGCTATTATTTAAGAAAGTTAATGTAGGTTTTTAGATAAATTTAACAACTTCAATCACTTTAAAGCCAGAAAGCAAATTACCTTAGGCTGTAGAAAATACTCAACTCTCCCCTATATTTTATTTTTAAAAATTAAATGATGCTATGAAACAGAACTATGCAGAAAAGTTTTCTTCATAGGTCTGCAATTATGACGTTCATAATAAAATAACAACATTTCTAACTCAGACAAGTCTCTGGTTCGTGGCTCAATCATAAGATATTAATATTGTCTGATTCCGCGCCTAAAAATTATTCAGATTTCACACTTTGTAAATTTGCAGGTAAATGTAGATACTAAAGATACAAAAGTTACCAAACATGTTAAGAATTTAATCTCGCCCTGCAATTTGTGGTTCATTAACGGTTCAATTGGTTTTGGAAATTAATGTCAAAAACATAAAACGTATTATTCCCTTTTAATTCTATCACATTTGCATTACCATGTACACTGCGAAATGTTGCGAATAACCTTTCTGGGAAAATTAATTTCCGGTGGCGGTAGCTCAAAGAAAAGGTGGACTATAATAAGCCGCGCAGGCTATTGAGCAACTGAAAGGTAATTTTCGTGAGACTGTTCCTGAAATATTATTCGTTTTTCAAAAGCTGATTAGTAATGAGGGCAGGGCAGATTTGACGCAAGTGCCAATGTACAATGCAATCATCAACTATAGCAATACAGACATGAACTGAAATCAGATATGTATTGGTGCACCTTACACACGGAAAGTGATTATTTAGGTCAAATAAAATGTAAGTTATCTAAACAAAGTTGTTGTTTCTATATTAATCTAATCATATTAGGGTTTTACCTGGAAATAATTCCTCTAAACTGGAAAGTTTGCATATGCACTACTAGTGCCCACTAAAAATCAACATTCATGTATGCTGTGCTATGGCCATCATCTTGAAAAATGGAGGCTATTTTTTAGTTTTTTAGTCCAACTCATTAACGTATAGGAATATTGAAAAATATTTTGGATAAAAGTTAGAGAGCATTGCATACACATTTTTGTCAAGGCATTTTTTTATATCTGCAACGATTACCAAGTTATGGGGCACACAATAATGAAAAGTAATTAATTTAATCTGAATTTTGAATTATTAGTAATGATTGCCGTGGAACTTCCTTTTTTCTCTTTTTACTTTATGTCACGTAGGTACTTAACTTATTTCTAATAAATACCTAAAAAACTGAAAATTGGCAGCCAATTTGTGGCGGAATTATGAGCGGCTTTAATTTTGTTGTGGCGGCGGTATCGTTTGTAGTATTTTAGAATTATTTTAGACACACTGCAGTCCAATCTTCAGTAATATTCATACATTGCTTTCTCTTTTGCTAAAAAATAATTTGAAATAAGTGATATGGAAAAGAATAATTGCATCTTTTGCACACCAAGCTTGGAGGCGATAAAAAGCTATTTTAAAGCAAAGCAATTTACACATTTTCTCTCCATAAACATACTACTATTTTCCGGTGCTATTGTCGTCATCTTGGAAAACGACAGCCGATATTTAATTTTTCACCTATTAAGAAAATAGATGCTACATGGTATCAAACTCCACTAAAGAAAGTGTTTTGATATATATATATATATATATATATATATATATATATATATATATATACGTATCACTTCAATAAATCAAAATTCAAATCAAAATATGTTTTGTTATATTTGTCTGTAATAAAACTTGGTAACCGTTGCATATTCCCTCTTATGGGAAGTGTGTTTCTTTTAACGCTGTTTAATTGTTATCTAAAACATTTTTTGATATTCCCATGTGTTAACGAAATAAGTTAAAAGAAGTCGCTAAGAAACAGTCGCCTCTATATAATATGAAGTTTCCCGTTTATAAGAAATATTTCCAGGTAAAGGGTTATTTTTCACTTAACATGAATTGAATATATGTATAGCGAAACAGATGATTCTTTATTTTTAGAAATTTAGTTTTTACGATTTTATTAAAACAATACTACAATACTTTATTTATTTTTACCTAATCTACTATCTGCTATCACACCTAATTAACTAGCATTACAAATCCATTACACTTCACTTCTTATTTATAGCTGTATGACCACCACGGTCTTCACTATTCTCTGCTTTAGTTCATAGTCGGTTGTTTAGACATATGAGTCTCTAATAACTTCTGGATGCAGCTCCTAGAATACTAGAAGTGGTTCTTCAAACTTCCTAGAATATTCGCTTTATTGTTATGTTTCTTAGTGTGGTCGCTTTTGTTAAATCTAGTTCTGCATTAACGCTAGTATTTAACGCCAAATCTCGCCTCAATACCTTAGTTTGAAGGGAATCAGGTAATTTTCTTAAAACTAAGAATTCTGCTACTGAAATTGACCAATTGCCAATATTTTTTTTCTAAATATGATGTGGAAATAATTATCAATTAATAATTCTTTCATCTAATTGAAATATTCTTTGTAGTTACAATTTTCTTTTTTATTTAACGAACTGCCACTTTGGAAGGAAGGTGTTTTGATAAACTAAAAAAACTTAAAAACACTGTAATGCAGATGTTCTTACCTCTCGGCTACACAAAAATAATAATTTATATTGAGTGCACAACTGAATAAATTTAAATTAATTTCAAAATAAATTAGGAAGATATTTTGGTGTTCAGGTACAGTTGTGACACACTGTATATTTAATATACCATAGTTCAAATTAGACTTAAATAACTCAAAAGGAGTATATTTTTACTCATCTGAAACTAGACAAATAATTTAAAAAATCAAAGCAAATATAATGTTTGGCATAAAAAATTTCTACTTGTACATATTTGATGGATTATGTATTCTGAAAATATTTAAGTACCTACATGAATAATCAAATGTTTAAAAGAGTCCATTATTATACATATAATATATTTCGTTATAATGAGTTATAATAAGTTATAATGAGTTTTAACCGCGGGGAAAAATGTTCTTTTGCGGTCTCGTTAATATATAATTATTAATTATTATATAAGGTTTACACGTTCATGTGTACACATTGTTTTGCATAGTATTCATTACAAATATCAAATTTAGACATAGTAACGCCATGATGTATGTATCATGTAACGGTTTCTGTATGGATAAACGATCCATATTAATTTACAGCTTTAAACAGTACATGTAGGTAGGTATATTTTCACATGTATCTAACTAAACATTTATCGGATATAAATGTATTTCTTTCAGTTATGAAGAAGATGTATGACGCTTAACGATGATTTGTATAGACGTATCGTTTTTAAAAAATTTCAGTATTAAATACGTAATTAATTACCATTTCATTATATTCCACACAAAACTGAACAAACAAAAGCATTTATTACTTAAATATCATTATAACTTGCATAACATTTGAAATAAAATTTATAAGTTTCCTAGTTTAATGGTTAATATCAGGGGTTATTCCTGTGATAAAATATATGAGCTAAAGCTCAGTTATCTTCACGATCTTCTGGCATATAGGTATTTTTACATAACAAAATATCCAAATTTTATATCCACTCTTCAATTTTCTTATTCTAGATTGTGTCTTTTGACACAGTCGGTTCTAAATATAGATATATGTACTGATTTTACTTGTCCAATTATAGTCACTGTGCTATAGTAGTTACTTTAAATATAATTGACATATTGAACATAAATAAAAGATTCACAATTAGTTCTTAGGGTTTATTGTAGTTGACAATATTAAATTAACGACCTTTATGCAATAACATAAATTACTTTAGAGAATAGGTATATGCTTTAAGTAAATTAAATATAATTTCATTTAATTTGGTAAGAGGTAAAATTGTTCATGCATTATTATAATTGATTTTAGCAATTCAATTTCCTTAAATAATATACCGTACATCGTTACTTTAGAATTTATTTGATTAAATTCACTGAAGTACTTTAAAATATATAAACTTTATTCGAATTCAGTCTAAATGCTTAATTTTTCTAAAATTTCCCCAAAGCAATTAAAAACATCAAAACGTGACATCGCCCCAGATCTGCATTGAAGTATTATTTACCATATTTCTTTTTGGTTCTTGTAATAGTTTTATATTTAATATGATGTTACACACTACTTAACACCTGGGTACTCGCTATTATAATATATCTAGTACATTTTATTGCTTTATGCTCGATCGAATCAAGTCATATTCTATTTAAATCAGCTTTAATCTATAACATCGTTGAAGTTTCGTGTTACCAGATAGTTGAAATATTACCACTTCAGCCTTCTAATGCATTAGGCCATTAAATGAGTGGTTCATTTCGACTTCACTACCTACTAATTTTTTTATTGGTCAACTGGGTTTAAAAACAAGTAAGTGTAAAGCATTGTATACCACATGCAATCCAAGAATTGAAAATATGGATAGTTTCTACACTCGTGCCTCGGGATTCATAGAGCTAGATAATATAAAAAGTAATAAGTAAAACAAACACCAAGAATCGTTCAATTATAATTTTCTGCCATGTATTTTACATAGCACAAAATTTCTTTATATGTTGATATACATTTTTTTTATTTTAGAATGTTGGTTGAATTAGTATTTTATCTTTGCAAAAAGTATTACTGAAAGTTAATAAATACTTATTCTATCTGAAAAAAAAAGAAAAATTTTCTGCTATATTCGCCAGAGATCACTTGGCAATAATATAACAATATATCAACATATAAACATACAAAATTAGATCTAAAATTAAGAAGTTATTTATTTTTTTTGTACAAACTTTGCTTACTTTACCGAGGGACAATCCATGACAAATAATAATAATAATAATCATAATAGTAAAAATTATAATAATAATAAATTATAATAATATCTCCACCCCTCATTTTAATCACAATGATTAGCCCTGAAATTAGCCATTTAGAGTAATATTATTTTTAAGAGAATACATACAGATTTTTAAGAAAATCTATATTAAAGAAATTTGAGATAATCACTTGAACATGAAATAATAAAGTTAGAGACGGAGAGCTAAAATTTTGTATCTGGAATGATGATGTAATTATACTAAACGATTTTTCTTAAAAATATTTTGATGAATTGTAAGGGTACTCTATTCTTGATAGTAAAACATTATTATTTTTTAAGTGCTGATAGTAGAATTCATTTTTTGATAAACATTTTTATCAATTTTATGAATGGGGTCTGCCGTTACGGTTCGGAGCCCCGCCCGCCTTTCGAAAAAGTTAAAAAATATATGTATGTATGTCATAATTGTTGCAGCAAATTAATATTGTAGATATTTACTTTTCTAAGCTAAAATGATGAATTTTACAGACTGCCAAAATGAATCCCAAACTTTAGCTGCAGAAAGAATAAAAACTACGGACAATGAAACAGAATAACTAAACACTAATACTAATAAATAATTGGAATTAAAAAGTAAAATAAAAAAAGTTGCATCCAGCGGGATTCGAACTTGCGAATTCTGCACTTCGATGTTTGAAATCCTGTGACTTATACCATTACGCCACCACTCGCATCACTCGTTATTGTTTGACGCTGAGACAACTATATAAATTACGTGTTAATTAACCTGAAATTAATTTTTACCGATATTATAATTGAAAAAGCATTTCGCTTCAATGTTTTGGAAATCAGAAGTGTTTGGCAATTAGTACTATCGATTCCGTTAGCAATATTTCTCATAGGAAAATAACCTGCCTGAAGTTTAATTAATTTAACAGTTTTCGAAGGAGGTGCTTGTCGTTAGTGCAGTCTCACATCGGCAGATAAAATGAGAAAGAAGTTGAGATGGAAGCAACTCGAGATTTTCAAAGAAGAAATAGACGTAGAATGAGTGGTCGTACGGTCTCGAAAAAAATCTCCAAGGATTAGAGAAAGGACGAAAGTTTCGTGTGAAGCGGTTTTCAAAGCCGTAAAAATTAGAAAGGGGCTCGAGAGGGTCCCGTACGTCGTACGGGATTTTGGCAGGTACGACGAGGCCAGTAGGCGTGAGAACAGACGCCGAGGCTAGCCTCATCTCTCTCGCCGAACGGCGATCAACGAAAATTTTGCAGAGGTTTTTTTAAAAGGCACTTAAATTGGGAAAGCGCGTAGAAAATGGGACGAAAATGCGCCTAAGCGTAGGAGAAAGGTTTGGGGCGATCTTCGGTCGCCTGCGGGGATCGTAAAGCGATCCCCGCTCAGAAGAGAAGCTTAGAAACTTTGTCGATTGGACGATGGAATTTAGAGCCAGACAGAATCGAGGCGTTTTAATATATTTTAATTAAAAATTGTTTCATCTGCTTGAAAACAATCCCATTAGCTCCGAGTCTCAAGATGTATAGGTATGTATTTTAGCGCGGAGCCACCAACTGAATAGCTACTCGTATTTATATAAAGTTAACGTTTATATCTATCTTATTTTATAGCAATTTGATTTGCAAACTAAAATACGTTGTTTACTGGAACAGACCCACGTCTAATTGACTTTAATTAAATAGCAAACACGAAGGAAAACTATATAAATGTGAAAACCATACATATTGCTTTAACCCAGCAATTATAAAAATAGTTATCTTCACATCGTTGTACGCAGGTTTTGTTCTTCACCTAGGCCAATTTTTGTAGGTATTTTTAGAATAGTGCTACTGTATTAACAGTGTGAGCTGATTCAGTAATACATATCTATAAATAAATACGCACTCGTGTTAAATCAAAAATGTTATGCGTATACATGACATAGAGATGACCAGTTTATATTTAAAGTTTTGTCAGAAATTATGTCATTTTTAATAAATTACGTGAAATGCGTGCAGTTTCACAAACTTAATGAAATAGGCTTTATTTATATAATGTATTTATTTTGCATACACAGGACATAGTCAGCCTATTTCAATCATTTCTATGTCAAAATGCTCAAAGTATTGAGAGTTTAGATTATCTTTTATATATATATATATATATATATATATATATATATATATATATATATATATATATATATATATATATATATATATATATATATATATGTTTTTGTTTTTTCTTGGTTGATTAGAATAAAAGTATTTGTAAGTATTTATTGTGTAGCGACCTGGACCGACACGGTTCCATCGGTCGCATCTTCACACTCGCGCTCGCGTGCCACTGCGCTCGCTTCAATTATGTCAAAATGAAACTGGGTACATTTGGTATATTATTACCAATTATTATATTATTTGGAGTATATTATTACCTAATAAAAATGTAGTAATATGGATCTTGTAAAACTAGAAAAATAATCAGAGTGCTGTTCTACAAAAATTGAAAAAAAAGGGTTTTCTCAATTTTTGGCAAGGAAAAACTTTTGTAAACCTATATCTTATACCTATTAGATGTCTTGACTCAGAATCCATTTTTTGTAAGTAAAATATTTACAAGGTTGTTCTGGTTTTTAATGGGCCACGCAAATTTAAATATATTTATGAGACACCTTAAATTTAGCAGTTTTTCGCAAATTAGTGCATCAGTTATTACAGTTAAAAAACATTATTTTATTTTTGCTTTTCATTTACGATGCAGTTGCATTCTTGAGGCAACTTTTATTGAGTTTCTCATGGTATTCTGATGCTACTACTTTCTTTTTTTCGAAGGTTATCAACATTTTTATTTTCTTCTTACATACGTCATACCGAATTTTTGCATATTTGGAGTGATAACGTTTCATTGAGTTTAACAACACACCAAGTAGTCATATTTTCTTCAGAAGAACGAATTATAGAAAAACTCGTCTTATTGATAAAATTAAAGACTATAATATGTTTAAAGCTCTTCGATGAAGATGAATGTTATAGGAAGCATAACTACAATAGATATTTATGTAACCAGTTGGGAAAAGTACTATTTTGTGTAACGAGCAGATTTATGCGCGAACGAGCGCTAGTGAGTTCCGCAAATGGATGCCAGTTACACAAAATAGTATTTCCCAACGTGTTTCATAAAAGATTTTTTCAAATTTTGACCACGACATGTATGTTTAATCAATCCTGACTTAAGAACAGAATTATTTTTTTAATTTATAAATGACATTATGTTCATATTTGTGTACTGTTGCTAAGATACTTAAACTTACTATTTACCGTCAAGTTTGACATTTCTTGAGAATAATTTTTCGTAGAAGTAAATCATTAGATATTATATAAGTTACCATCATGTCAGATACCGAAAGCCATATTCCTAGTGATATCGAAGAAGCGGCCCCATACGCTTTATCTACTGTTATTCCCACAATGTTGAAGTTGTTCATTTTTTGTAGTAGACATAATATATATTTCATAACTGATGGTGAAATACAAGTTTCATCACCAGCTGTCAAATATTTTACTTTTCATAACTAGTTATGAGAAGTAAGACGTTTCCTAACGTCAAAGGGTTTTGAAAAGTGTCACTTTAAATGTCAAAATTAGAAAAAACTATTTACGCCACTTGTTATTTTACAGAGCTATAAAAAAACAATTTTGAAAAGTAGTAAATTGGTGTAATATTTATAAAGTTATTTATAAAATAATGTTTACACAGTCTACAGTAAATATTTCGATACCAGGTAAGGTTTATGCAAATTTTATTTAAAACTGAAACGTTTATCTCAGCATGTTGAGCAAAAAATTGAACTGAATTGCTTAGAGAGTGAATTTAGAAAATAGCTAGGAAACTTTGTTAACAGAAAAAAATAGTAGAGAGTCCAAGTGGGATTTATAAACCCATCTTGCGGATATATCCAATATCCCACCAATCGTTTACTACAGGTCAAATCTGATGTGACCAGATATGGAATCTACGTACCCGATTTATATTGAGGGCAAAACCGAGATCCATCAAATGTATTATTAAGGGTGTGGTGAATTAAAGAAATTGATTTGTTTCTAGTTTCTTGATAATAATCTTGTGTTTTCACATTGTTTTCAAGTAATTCCAGTCTGTGTACTTTTCCCAGTGGTTCTGAGATTAAGTATCCATCAGCATATCGGGGTTGTAGAATTGATTTATGCTATCTGTTTTCGAAGTTATAATAATAATCATAGACTTTGTTGGCATGAAAATTACGGTATACGAAGCTTGAAAAAACCTAGCATGCCAAAAGACAGAATTTGGAACAAAGAATCGAGTACAATTAAGAATCAAGTTCAACTAGTTTTTAAAATCTTATGACCTATTCTGACCCAACCGGAGACTATAGAATTTTGATGCCAGAAATGCTATTGGAATTGACAAGTGGTAGACAGAACTTTAAATATTTTAGTTGGAGGCACAACTCCCAGAATATTAAATGATTCAAAATGTGAAATACATCTAAGTAATTTAGCGCTGGATGCAATGATTCCTTTCTGGAATTGTCATATAATAAATATTAAAAAATTATTTTCTTATTTAATTTATTTCTAAATGGCGGCAGATTGTCTAGCATGTCCAAACAGCTGTTTGTTTTAAATGAGGTGAAATTTTTGTTTCGTGATTTGTTGTCATATAATACTGTCTGAGAAT
Organism: Pogonocherus hispidulus; assembly: GCA_963924545.1. NCBI lineage: Eukaryota > Metazoa > Arthropoda > Insecta > Coleoptera > Cerambycidae > Pogonocherus > Pogonocherus hispidulus. Next base: position 22,774,269 of record OZ004696.1, read on the forward strand.
GTTAATATACAACAGATGCTAATATTTTTTGTGAATAAATGTCGTCTACACTATTAATATATCAATCCGCACTTCCTAGAATTAAAATATAAAGATTAGTTATTATTTGTTGGTTAAAACGTTCAGCTTTCAGGATGATATTGATATAATTTTATGACATTACCACATATCAATAAATAAATAAAATTTATACATACTGTCAACCAAAACCTGATAAATCAATGCCCTATAGATTATACAACAGCATATTACATGTACTGAAATCTCAATACATATTATCATATGATTCATTGTAGTTCCTTTTTTGGATTACACTTGTAAAATAATAAAATAATACCTGTAAAATAATACCTGGTGGATTTATATACACCTTGCTTTTAAGGCAACCCTACAAGAAGTAATCAAGTGGGATTAAGTCAGGCGACTTCGCCGGCCACTCTATTATCCCTCGTCTACCAATCCACCTTCTTTGGAAAACCGTATCCAAATACTTGGTCACGTTTCGGGCATATAGAGGAGGCACCAAATTGCCTGTTCCGGTATGGTAGGAAGGGTACCTCTGCGCTATCGCAGGAATTACTTCATTTTGAAGAAATGCTAAATACCGATTACCTGTTAAATTTCTATCAAAAAAATAAGATCATATTACTGTGTTACGATAAATACCAGCCCAAAAATTTACTTTCTGTTGATTCTGGGCATGGGCTTCTGTAATCTAATGTAGATTTTGATCTGACCAGTACCGGCAGTTGTGTAGATTTACGGTACCATTCATACAAAAGGATGCTTCATCACTAAATAAAATTTGCCTTGAAAATTGTTGAGTCGCATTACACGTTTCCATAAGTGTTTCACAAAACGGTAATCTACGATCAGGGTCATTCTCATTTAAAAGCTAATTGAATTTTGTACGCTATAAATTTTTCTTATCTTCAGAATTTCTGTCAAGTCTTACTAACGTTATTAACACTTGCAAGCAGCCTAGTACTAACATGAGGATTTTCTTTTCAAGTAAAATGTTTAACTTAGTGTCTTCAAAAATACTTAAGAGCCCTTTGGAATATTTTTAACTGATTCATGTATCAAAAATGTATGTACTATTCTTGAAACAGCAAATTGAGATAGAGTCTGATACGGATATTTATCATTGAACCGAGTGCATACCTCCTGTTTTGTTATTTGACAATCTCCATAGCCATACATTATAAGAAGTTCAATCTTCTGGGTTTCAGACAAACGTAGTACCATTTTACTGTTATTAATTAATCGACAAAGAATAAAAATTCATTTAAATAACTGAGAATGTTAAATGAATTGAACGTCTAACTAAACCCAAGAGAAAATAATCATTAAGAATACTCTAAAAGTAGGTTATTGAAATATTAATGTTTTATGTATATAGGTATTTTTTTTTTTTAGTTTTCATTATATTGTTTCCAGTAATAACACCTTTTCCACAATAGGCCCAAACCTTTTTTGGAAGGAATTATTAGAATATATGTAGACTTTGGTATTACTTAAAAGCTCTCTAATTCAATGCGGTTCGAGACGAGTGTAGCGTGAATTGACGCGTACTAGAGGTGTTAATCCTTCTAGTACCTATTTCAAATTATCGAGAAATAATGGTTTTATTGTAAAAAAAATCGCCATTAAAAATGCATAATGCTTGTATCAATGTTTATATATTTAATTATTTACAATTACATTACATCTGACTTCTAGTTAATTTAAACTATTGATGTTAACAATTGGATAAAGAGGAGAAGCATTAAGATATACAGGGTGTTAGTTAAACATGCGGCAAAAATTCAAAAAGTTATTCCTGGGACTAAGGATATTTTATCCTTTGATGATTTTTGAAAGAGCGCTTTGTTGCGAAGACATAGGGCGAAAACAATTTTCAACAAATAACAATTTATTACTAAAAATTACATGTAACATTTCTGAACCTACAAGAATTTTTTAAAATGGCTACCTCCAGCTTGGATGCAACCATCTAATCTTCTCATAGACTCCCGAACTCTTTCAAAAACACCAGGGTCGTTTCTTATTGAGTTACACTCAGCAATTATCCAATCTCTTAAATCGTCCTCATCTTCCACTGATCTAAACTAATGACTTTAGATGGCCCCATAGGAAATAATCCAGGGCGTTTAGGTCCGGGGATCGAGCAGGCCATACGTGAGGTCCACCTCGACCAATCCAGCGATCTCCGTATGTTGCTGTTAAAAACTCTCGAGCAGCTACACTAAAATGAGGTGGTGCACCATCATGTATAAACCACATTGCCTGTCTTGCAGCCTATGGGACATCCTCCAAAAACTGAGGTAGCGTTTGTTCCAAAAAGTTCTAATGTATTGCCTAGCAACGCCTAGCTTCTAATGCATTGCCATCAGCAAGTCCATAATAAATAGACTTCACTAACAACCGTTTACACGTCAACTAGCCAAACGTCAATCGATCTTAACAAATGCGACACATACAAACTACAAAAGCACAACATACAAAATAATCACTCCGAAGTATCACGGGATGTTGGTAAGAAAAGCAACTCCTTTTTCTTACATGTCTTTTACTTGATACATCCAGTGTAATACGCCATACTTTTATTTCACTTACATTAATAATGTGAAAAATACCAAAATTGGATTTGTTGAAAATTTTTTTCGTCCTATATCTTCGCAACAAAGCGCTTTTTCAAAAATCATCAAAGGATAAAATATCCTCAGAATAGTCCAAGGAATAACCTCTTGAATTTTTGCCGCATGTTTAACTAACACCCTCTATATACAGGTCAGTTTATATAAAATCAATTTCAAACTACTTCATACTGGAGTTTCAATGTTTAGTTAAGGATCGCGTACTACATTATACATTTTCCAAGTTTAACAACATCTAGACTAAAGCCACAGGCCATTGAATAATTGGGATTCCGATCCTAATATAATTATGTTTCCTACTACCTATTTGATATAACAGCTATCTAAATCATAACTTTAAATTTGTAGGTATAAGACCACATTGTTGTTATAATCAGATTACTGTAATTCATTTAAAACTTAATGCTTAACAATATATAAAATTAAGTCTGTGCACACTTATTCACTTCTTAGCTTTAGTTATTTGAACCGTTTTCGTAAGGATAAAAAAATAAATTTAAAAAAAATGTTTTGAAGTATTCACATCTAAGACAGTTTTCTCTATCTCTATTTCTTTGTCTTATGAGTATTTCTATACATACAAGCTGAGTAGATTCAGTTTACGATTGACATCATACCGTCTTAATCATACAATATGTAAATTACTGCATTTTTACAAAAGGTATACATTTTATGTTACTGCGTGCGACAAAACAAATTTCATACCAAGTATTCCCTCTATTTCTTAGTTTGTATTTTAAAAATTTTAAATAACAGTAACTATTTATAACTATAACGATACATATTTCAAAGGTAGATGTTTGCATCAAGCTGAAAATTAAAATTAAATAAATAGTCCTTTATAAGTTAACATAATAATAAATTATTTTCAGCATCAATGTGTGAAAATATGGTTAGTTTGAGATTAGTCTTTCATTTCATTAGAATTTACTTTGCCTATGTATTTATAATGTAAATGTTTTAGTCTTATAAAATAAGAAAATATGTATTTTCTGAAAGAATGTTAAAGTAATCTGTATTATTACAGTATCGCAAATGTATGTTATCTACTTATTATGCACAACATACGTAAAAAGTTGGCAACTCAAACTGCAACTGCCAACCCGGCGTCTAACCCAGGAAGTAATGGAAAAACTTTTGAACAAATTCTGAAAGTAAATTAAATGTGTTCTCAGATAGAATATACTTTGTATACTAGTTAGAAGTTTTACTAAGAATAATACCAAAACAAGGTCCTAATCCTCTTGAAAAGGGTCCTAATCCTATCTAATAAAATTTTAATAACAAAAATTGACAAATATGTAATTATAATAAAAACCTGAAGGACGATGTCAATATTTTAAGGGTACAATATTAAACATAAAATTATAACAGGGTTATACGTATTTATATCCTAGCATGCACCATTTTTAAGATACAGAGGCATTGAGTGTCGTGAGTGCAATAGATATTTTTAGTATATCTATAAAGTTACAAACTATAGCCTGCGATGCTGTAGTTTTATACCCATTTATATTTCATACTGTTCATAAATTTCATAAAATCCACAATATTTTTTAGTTTTTCATATTTTTTAGTTTTTAGTTCAACCAGAACCTCATTTTGAAAATGAGGTTCTGGTTTTATATAATTACGAAGGCGATAGTATATTTTATATAAATAAGTTATAATAATCTGACGCATTAGTAATAACAATGACCAGGATTAATTTTTATTTGAAGGAGATGCCGAAAACAACTACTCCATGACAATGTGCCCCGACTAGCGTTACATTACTCCAGCATCTCCATGGAAGTCGCCATATCCTTCCATGAGACCAACCAGCAGACACTGACCTGTTTCGTACTTATTCAGTGCTCATCAGAGTGCTATAGGTAGCGGACTCGATGAACGATGCTGCGACATATTTGGCATGTTAGTAGTGGTGAGAAATAATCTGAAAGACCAAAAAAGGGCACTACTGTGTGTTTCTCACCGCTATTAATAGATTGGGATAAATGTTAAACACATCGTCACTTTTAAAAGTTTCAAGAATTGAAATTGATGAAGAATGGTCAAACATCTAAATTGTTTAAATTAATCTTGAGTTAAGCAAATTATAACAATAAAAATAATGCCCAAAGTATCTCTTGTTAACATTTACAAGATTTCGAAACGGTAAAATGAAAAACGGAAACATGTTTTGCTTCAATAATATTCAGTAAAAAATGGATAAGTTCGTAATATATGTGTAGTATATTTGAATTAAATGCCATAACTTTGTGTCTACTACCTACCATTAAGTTATTAACCTACAGTATTCAGTTTTGTTGTATATACCTACCTATAATACCATATATGAACACTTGAGAATCTGAAAATGAATCGATGGAAAAAATTACTAAAATTGAATACTTCTAGTACCTATTCAAATTCAAAGTGTAGTATCAAGTTTTTTATTATTTTACAGGTGGTGTAAGCCCAAAAAGAATACAATGAGTATTTGTGTGAATTTTTTTAAATAAGTGTCTTTATAGCAGATACAATTATTTACATAAGATGTAAATGTAACATGCACAAGATTTATTAAAAAAACAATATCCACCTTATCACTTTAAAGCTAACAATATGAAATTTCACATTCTACTTCAATTATATCCTGATTCCAAAGCTATTATAATAAACATTATAATAGATTTGGATACGCCGCATCACATTAAACAATTTCTCGTAGGGTAAATTTCTTACTTGTACGAAACAGCAATCTACATTACGAAATCGACATTAAACGACTATAGTTAAACAATTTTGCGTACGTGATACTTATAACAGGCTGGCCAATGTACTCTACAGGCTCCGCGGAACTTACTTAATTATTCAGTTATCTCGAAAGGGAGTCTAAAGTTTTAATACTGAATCGATTTCTCTGTCGCTGGGTTCGAGATATGCTGTGATTGACGTATAAAAAGAGTATTGACTTACCGTGGGTTATCTTATCCTGAATCTCGATGTAGGGACGTATTCCTGGGACACTTCTTATATGCTGACACTGAGAGGGTAGTTGGGCGGATTTGCACGAAAACACAGCACTTTTAGGCAAGGGTTTTTAATAACAAATAAATAGAATTTAGAAACGTAAACAAAATAGAAATGCAAAATACTGAAATAATATTTGACCTAAGAAAACGACTGAATACAATACTAATGAACTCTAAACTGAATGACTCTATATAAAACAACTAACGGCGTCTACTTCGACCCGAGAAACGTACTTTACCCTGCCTGGGTGGTGTGCCCTCATACTGTGGGGAGAAGCCCCAAATAAATACAAACAACCACCTATTCCGAAGTAGTATCGCGGGAGACTAACTTTTTTTTCAGTCGAAACTTTCCAAGTAAAGTTTCTTTGCTATGAAATTTACATACACTAATCCCATTAGTTGTTAAAGTTCGTTTCTTCTATCTGTCTAGTACCGCGAACCATGATCTGTTTCCGTCACGGTGGCCAATCAAAATATTGTTTACTAGCTAGTGACCTAAAACCCTTAGATCTTATCCTCGTCTGAAAGTGAGAGGGAGTTACGGCTTACTCTATTGATATTCTTCCAGGAAAAACTCCCCTAAAAAAACCTGGTTGACCTATGCCTCTGTGTCCTCAACATTGTTCGGTGTCCAGGGATGCACGGAATTAGGCATCCATAAAATGCTTTACTAAATCTGTTAAGCCCGAACAATTATCAATACTATTTATGACCCAAAATGACATCTTTGCTACAGAACCAGAGATGGTTTTACAAAATCTATCTATTTGAGCCAGATGTTACTTTATAAAGATATTTACTTTACTTAACGTTTACCCTGTGTGCTTTTGTTACATACTTAACCCAAAAAAAAAAAAACATTTGAATTGTAGTTGTAGTATTAGGATTGCTTTTGAGTCAGTCGGACTTTGGCTGATCAAAAGCCAAATTGATCAGCCAAAATTGCTCAAAATCATATGGTGATTTTGAGCAAAAAATTTGGTGAGATTATGACGTATTATTCATTCGATTAAATTTGATTATTTCATATTCGGTCATGGCCTGACCGAATATTGATTTCAGTGTAATGAAAATAAAGAAAATAAAACTAAAACTATGTTTGCAGCAAAACACTCACGAACCAGATCATGCAAGGTGTGGTATGTGAAATGTCTAAACTGGTATATTCACAAGTTGCACGAATGAATGTTATGGAACATACAAAGTAACCAGATTTTCATAATTATTTACATTTCATAATGGAAGATTACAATATGTTCCGTATTTATCATTGTTACTAGATAATATTGCGCTGTTATTATGTTATTCAATAATAGCTTCATGTGTAGATACATAAATGTTTTATATCTATAATATAAACGACAGACTTCAAAAATAACATCCATTTTGCTCGAATATTATGAAATATTACCACTACTACCTCTAACAGGGAACGTATATTATATTTTAAATAAATAACTATTGAATAATGATGGTTCTGACTACACATTTGTGATTTCATTTTATTTTTCTACTACGTTATGATTCATTATTAGAATAGCATTCTGCACGTCATCGCCAGCGATATCATTTTCAACAGTATAATTTATAAATCAATCAATATGAAACTGATATGGAACTATGGTTAAGATAAAATACTATCATAATTTTTACACAACTCATGTGGCCAGTTATGTAATACATAGGTAATAGGTACCTCCAGAAATTCTGCCACTTCCGCGATCACAGCAAGCAAATTTAACTCATTAGTTTTATAGCTTGTGTATTTGTGCATTTTAAATTTGTATCGATCCACCCAACCTTATACTTTTATCATAAATAAAATAAAAAATTAAATGGAAATTTCGTATTTCCTACATATACTATACTTATATCAATATACATTCCTTTTGTAAATGTATATGTAGGTTAATATTCTATTATGTTCTATTCTATTATAATATACTTGTGTGTGTTACTTCTCACCTTCCCACACCTGTAAAATTTTACTGAGCAACACGATTTGGATGCTTATTTTTTGTAATGTATACCTAAAATGTATTTCTATACAACCTAGTACGAAGGCGAGGTTACCATTCCACGGGCTGCTATGACTTTTTTTCCACGCGATTTTTCAAGAAATCATATTAACTATTTTTTTACGGAAAATCTGGCAACATAGCATTCAGCCCAATCTAAAATTCAAATATCCCGAGTTACGTAATGTCAAAAAAAGATTATCAAAAGCAAATGCGAAAAACTAAAAAACCTCTTAGTAAGAATGGTTATATCGAAAAAAAATGTATGCAAAATTGTTTAGAAACACTTTAATAACGTAAATTCAAGCTCCGATTAAAAAAAAATATTTTATATCTTTAAAAATATAAATAGAAATCAATTGTATCTGTTTCAAATAACTTTTCATTTTAATAGTCCCAATCCAGAAAGAGCACACCAGAAATACTTGAGGTAGGGAGGAACGAAAATTTAACAATTAATTATGTAAAAAATAGGAGGAAAAGAATGGAAAGTTTCACATCTTTAATAACAGAGGACCCATTCAAAAGTACATAAAACATGATTGGGGAGGGAGGTTAATGGAAAGAGATAAAATTTACTTACCTACGTGAGGTAGTTTTTATTTAAAACATTGAATTATTAAAATCAAACGTTAATTTTTCGCATTAGTCTTTTTGAAATTACCAATAAAGAAATCCAGCACAGTTTTGAATGTTTTGTCAATTCAAAGGATATTATATCTTCTTTTGCATTGAGTTATCGAGTTTGTATTTATTTTCAAAGTCTTCTACACGTTTAAATTAAAATCATGATTTCGTAATTTTGAAAGTTGAAAGTTCAGGATCACCTGATCCTGAACTTTCCAGATCACCTGTCTGGCCCAATTGGGACAGATCAACCATGTACCAACCTCATAACATAACTGGAAACGAGGAGGCACTGACTAAAAGACGCTTACACGCTTACGCTTAGACGCGTACACAGTTTACAGGGCTTGAACAAGTTCTCGGGCTTCCGCCTAGTTATGCAACGAGGTCTATTGAAAACTGGATCAAGAAAAGATCAGAGGAAGAATAGTCGAACGGGACTGGGCTGCGACAAGCCAGGCTCTTAATTGAAGGGCAGGCTCTTAATTGAAGGGCCTTGGTCGGACGCAACTCGATCAATACTTGCGCTAAGTCGTAACAGCATAAGGATTGTTACAGGACTGTTGACAGGTCATGAACATCTCAACAAGCACCTTAACACTATCGGCCTTAGTGACACTAGAATATGCAGCTTTTGCGGACAAGATGACGAGGACTCCATTCACATCCTCTGTCGCTCTGCTTGCCTCATGGTCAAAAGAGACAAAGATCTGGGTGCAGCATTTCTCCTGCCCCAGGACATTATAGAGCTTCCCCTAGAAGGGGTGTTGGCCTATGTGCATAGCACGGGTCTCTTTCAATAGCTCTCGACTAGCGGCAGGCACAATGGGTCGAAAAGCCTGAGTGCTGCGGGTAACCGCGCCACCTTCCACTATTTTAGGTTAGACCCACCATGGTATTGAAGAGTTGGAAGTAAATTTGTTCAGAAAATTATCTGGCTGACCCAATTATCTGGAAAGAAATATAGGTACAAATTTACGGGAAACTAATTTAAAACTTAAATTTTTATTGATGAAAATCCTCCACGCTCGTAATAATTCATCTCATGGTTTGACATCTTGCACCAACCTGTGTCAGGAGATTAAGAAAGTCAAAGAAATTGGATGTATTTCGAAAACGACAAACTTCAGTTCAAAACAGATGGCATAAGTTTTGAGTTTTGATTGTTTTTAGTTTTGATACATCTGATTTTAAGTTCAAATTTTTCTCATGAGATCGCGTGCACATTTCGGAAATTGCAAATTGGCCTGGTATTCAATCTCCTGCGATGTAAAACATTTTAACCTCCTGCCGCGGGAATAGCTGAGTCTGTTAGGGGAGAAACAGCACATCTCCCAGGGAATGGTTATGTGTCTGCGTTTTTTTCGTACTGTACCTCTACACAACCCTGAGGCGCTTTCAGAACGGAGGTTGTCCATTTCGGTGGTGTGGTATATTTTTTTGTATATATGTGTTCAGAAAGACTTCCGCAGTCGTGGATATGAGAGCATCTCTGTAGAATCGCGTTGGAGATTATAATGTCTCGATGTTTCGGCTCCTATTTTAGAATAAATTTCAAGAGAAAAAAATGGAATGGGAGTATGTGAATTCTGTAAAGCCTCAATCTGCCTACTTCTCAAAGAAAGGAAATGATTGGGATGTTGTGGTTCGATTTAGGAGTCTCAATCTGCCTACTCACTAGATTTCACCATCGATCTTCTCTGAAGCCTCAATCTGCTTACTCCTGAGATAGATCTATTTGGTGCGTGATCGGGGCGCGATATTAGTCCTCATCCCCCTTACCACCTACCATTATAATGAACACAGCACTGCGACCTCACGCTAAACATCTCACATCAAATCCTATGCCTCAGCGTTTACTCTATTTTTCGGAGGTAGGTAGCATTTAGTCTATCAATGCCAATGACTAAATTTATAAAACCTAAACATATTGTTTGAAGTTTTTTATCATCTAACAATAAAATAAGCAATAATTTCTTGCAGCTCTTAAGGAAAGCTGATTAATCGTTACTAGAAGAAAAAAGTCACCAAGTTTGCATGTCTTAAACTATCTAATAAAATCTAGAAGCGAACTATTTTAAATTATATACCCTGCCTTAAATGTTAGCAGAGCTACCTATAATAATTACGCTAATGAAAGTCTAATATTAGAGCGAAGCCTACTCACTAGACGGTATTATGATTAAATAAACAAAGGTCGCTCATGGTGTGGTTAGCCAAAAGCCGTTACGAGTTATAAACAGCGAGGACCGATAAGATTATTTTTAATGTACTATCGCGCTGCCGGACCACTAAATTTTTATAGATAATTTACAACATATTGGCAATATCGTATGTAATAGTAAACAATATATGAAAAAATTGTCACTGTGCCAACAGACAAGATCTTTATTTTTTGGCAGTTTTTATTGAGCCACATGTACATACAGAGTGACCCATTTGAAAGCAGAGGGTATAAAATTTTTATTTGTTGGTCGATTTAAACGACTTTTTTAAAATTATAGAGGTGAAATTTGATGCCACTATTATGGTGCCAAATTTCAAGGTCTACTTAAAAATTTTTTCAACGCCAAAAATTCAAACAAAAAGTTAGCATTTTTTCTTTCTAATCTGACTGCGCCATTCGATTTATGATACTTTCAAAAGGTTGTGACCGAAATTTAAAACAAAATGTACCCACCGATCGGGCCGCTGGCTCAGGGCTTAGCGTCTCGATTGCTCAACCCAGAGGTCGTGGGTTCTAATTTCCACTCCGCCAACAATTTTTAATTAAATTGTTTGCCCGTAGATTAAGGCTTATTCGCAGGGATGGCTTGGCAACTATCCTGGCGATGGCCTAGGATGGGAAGAATGTGAACTTGGTGTTAATGTGAGAGATTAAAATCAGTTGATGTTTGACTTGTCCCCCTAACTAATGAGGTTTTCCAGGTTTCCCTCATTCCAGCACTGAATGGTGGTTAGGGCCTACCAACGTAAGTCGTTCCTGAGGCGCAAATGCGGCCCGCGAAATAATAATATGCCGCCCCCTCTCCCACACAAGTCTCAGGCTTTCGGGCTAATCCTTGTCATTAGAATGAGAGGTAGAGATATTATTATTATTATTATTATTATTATTATTATTATTACTTATAGAAATATAGCAAAGTTAAGATTTACATGATGATGATGGCTAATCGGCTGAAATATAATGTAAATTTTATTTATGCTATATTTGTGTTAGAACCCAATACATTTATTTTTAATTTCGGTTACAATTATTTAAGGGTATTCGAAATCCAGTAGCGCAGTCAGTTTATAACTAAAAAATTGCTAACTTTTTTTGAATTTTGGTATTGAAAAAATTTGATGTTAATTACGCTATATTTTTGTTAGAAACATAATATATTATATGTTTCTAACGAAACAACAGTGGCGCACCCCGATTAAGTAAGTAAGTAAGTAAGTAAGTAAGTAAGTAAGTAAGTAAGTAAGTAAGTAAGTAAGATTAGAAATAAAAAGTTGCTAACATGTTTTCCTTTTAGATTTTGACCTTGAAAAATTTCGAAATGGGCCTTAAAATTTTAAATTTTCTTCTGAAATATGGTACGTGGTCTAGTGTTATTGAAGCTTTCTTATAAAAAAAGAAAACGTTTAAATCGGCCAACAAATGCCCCGCTCTCAAATGGGTCACTAATATTACTACAGTTTTTTAATAAAAATAATAATTTCCTACCTATGTCAATTATGAAATAAAATATAAAATGTACTTCATAATTAGGAAATTTTTGCATGCACCTGTTTTGTAAAACGTTTTGTGTACCTTTATTAAAAAAATTACACTGTATGTGCTTTTATTTAACGCAATTGAATTCATTCAACTCATAGGTATTTATCTGTGCGCACATTTAGATATTAGTTTGGTTGTTATGCGACAGTTTAAAAATATTTTCTGGTTTAAAATCCATGAATAACTACTTTTATTGCGCTAAAATGTTTTCGTAATCATTCATGCACACTCAACTCAAATTCAACATAAAGGTATTATAATAGTTTTGCAGTCGGTATGACGACATTATAGAGCTTTCTGCGTAGATTGAAATAAATGTTTTCAATAAAGGCTTTGAGTAAAACCCCTCGGTTACAATAGATATGGGAATTATTGTCGCTAAGTTCTGATAATTTTATTTTATGTTCTACATATTCCTGGACTGCTAATTATAAGTTCTAAAGTAATTTAAGTGACAGGGTACTTCCCCACAAATTAATATTATTATTACAATTATCCTAGGTATTTTCAATTCAGAAAAATTATAGATAAAATGGGGGAGCAGAGGTCTATTCCTCAACCAATGGAGCTCGGGGTACTGCAGGGAGCAATACTTGCTCCTTTAATCTTTTTATTATACAGGGTTATTCAGAACTTATCCATAATAAAATTTGGGGATGTTCAACATACATGTACAAATGTGGTAGTGCAAAAAAATTTTTTTGGCGGGGTCTTAAAACTATTTAAAAATTTTTCATTGCACGCCGCTGGATACTGGTCCAATGTAATGGAGTGACCTTGGGACTGACAATGCAAACTGGCTAGCACAAAAAAACTTCGGAAGTTCTAAGAGTATACCGACACCGGCGCAAAAAAGATTTGCAACGTTTTTATTCGGTCGGTTTTAACCAGGCGTTCCAGACGAAAACGTGTTTACTTTTTTTGTCACATTCTTAAGAATGTGGTAGAAAAGTATCAGATGTGTTGAAGTACAGTTGCCCAGCTACGTAGTCCTTTATAATGGTATAACTTTAAACATTGTTTACGGGAAATCCTGAGCCTTTTATTATAAATTTTTTTGGTGATATCGATTTCTTATTTAAGGATGCACATATCCTCAAAGTTTTAGAGATAAGTTCTGAATAAGGCTGTATATAAACGATCTTCCGCATCATGTGAGTACAAATCATCTCGACAACAGGTGACACAATCTTGGCAACGGATGCAAAATCTCCAGAAGGGTTAATTGGAAATATAATAAATCTCTTATCTAGACACTTCTCCATTTGGTTTGAAAAAAACTGTGTGTATGCAGTTTTTCAACAGGACTAAGAAATTTCATGTGATAAATCTGTGCTGGTTAAAGATATCAATATTCAATTCTCAAATACAACCAAATTTTTAGAAGTCTACCTGAACAGTAATATGAGGTGGTCTTACCACATAAGTCATGTTTGTAAAAAGTTAAACAGTAGTTTTTATGCAATACTTCAATTTTACGAGAAAAGCCCAGTCTTTAAAGAAATACAGTTCCTGAATAATCTCCCGTTTGCATTATGCAGGAAAAATTGTTTAATGTATTTAAAAGAAAATTAAAAAGTCTCCTTGTGTGAGAATGTATACAGTGCGAACGTTTAGAATGGAAACCGTAAATGAAATACGCCCTGTAGATTTTTCGCAAAAACGCTCGGACACGTCAATTCGTAAATTCAATTGCGATTCTTTTGATATCATTGTTTTGGATATGACGTCATTAGGTATCTCTGTGACATCATCATGATATTTTTTTCAAACGGGAATGTTTGAATTCTTTCATTAAATTTAAATAGAGAAAATATTCCTGAAAATGGAAATATACGACATTATGGCCTTAAAGTGGATAGTTCTTGAGATAAAGGGCTTTGAAGTTTGAAAAAAGAAAAAGTAGGCTAGTCAAAAAAACTGTGTATCACAACATAACTAACAAATGGATAATAAACGCAATGAAAACTAGTTAAATAAGGGGCTCGAACTGTAATCCTTGTGCTTCTTGACATTAGGCAAGCCTCTGTTGGAATTCTTGTAATACTTTATTGACTGTGTGTGGCTGTATAGCTCTAATTTCATCTCGAATTTTTGTTTTTAATTCGTTAATATCCAGTGGTTTATTATACACTTTAGACTTAAGATAAGCCCACAAAAAGAAATCAAGGTGTGTGAGGTCAGGGGATCGAGCTGCCCAATCAATAAAACCTCTTCTGCCTATCCAACGATTAGGAAATACTTCATTTAAGTAGTTACGAACATTTATGGCATAATGTGGAGGTGCCCCATCTTGTTGATACCATACAAAGTCATTGGGAATGTTCGGATCATTGTCATCTGGAAATAGTGCTGCTAACTCCGGAATAATTTACTGTTAAAGTTCGTACCATTTTTAATTATCACAAAAAAATATCAAAGAATAACCGACTGTGATAATTAGTTTTAAATAATTTGCGGAACTGTCACTATCAGAATCAAATAATTGAAATTTTTTTTTGACTAGCCTACTTTTTCTTTTTTCAAACTTCAAAGCCCTTTATCTCAAAAACTATCCACTTTAAGGCCATAGTGTCGTATATTGCCATTTTCAGGAATATTTTCTCTATTTAAATTTAATGAAAGAACTGGACATTCCCATTTGAAAAAATATCATGATGACGTCACAGAGATTACCTAATGACGTCATATCCAAAACAATGGTATCAAAAGAAGCGCAATTGAATTTAAGAAATGACGTGTCCGAGCGTTTTTGCGAAAAATCTACAGGGCGCATTTCATTTACGGTTTCCATTCTAAACGTTCGCACTGTATATAACATATCGGATTTCCTGAACACCCGTTTTTAATTGTGTAAATGACCAGCTTTAGAGTCTTTGATTGTGAAGTTTTTTGATTGTATAAATGACAGACTTTTTAAACTAGCCTATAACTATATTAGCCTTATTGTGTTTTCTTTTTACCTGATTGTTTTTTGTAACTAAACTGTGACTTTTCCATTATCATGTTAATATGATGAAAGGGATTAATAAATATATATGAATATCTATCTGTATTTATTAACTATTCATATTTTATTTTGGAGAACTGGTCAAAGGAATTGCCCAGTAGGAGAAGCCCGAGTCTGCATCTATAAACAAATTCTAAATCCATTTACTAAAAACCTCAATTGGGTCTAAGCTTTGAGTAGACTTATACGAAAAAAAAAACAGATGTAAAATTACTACTGTAATACTAACTTGCTATTTTATTAGCAGAATCTATGAAAGTAATCCAATAAAGCCTAAACATTTTATAAACATATAATAAAAACAATGTTTTGTCACTGAAAAAAATAATAAATTTTTGGTAAATCATAAGTATTAATTATTAATTTATGTTAGGTATATTGTAATATGGCGGAGTGTTTCTGTATTTATGGTATTTAAACTTATTTTATTACCAATTTTTTAATATACAATACTTCTAAGAAATACCTACAGTAAAATGTTCTGATAATGTTATTTATTGTTACCAATACTGTTTTATTAAAAAATATTGATATATAATAAAAATAATTAATCTTGCAAATTATTCCTCACCTTTAACATATTTTTGGAAAATATATGCATAGTCCCTATAATCTATGAGTATATTTAACATGTATTGCTCAAAAACAAGCCGTAATATGTATCACTGCCAGTGTAACTGTATGTGTAAATTAATTATAGTAAATAATAGATTAGTTGTGCATCAACAAACTGAGATGAGTGCCTTTAGAGCATAATATTATTTGATAATAAATGTAGTACCTACCGATATATATTTTATTACTGATAAATATACATTTTGAAAAAATATTTTATTTGTAAATATGTTTTGTTATAATGATATATTACTTAAAATAAATATTGGTGGAATAAGGTTAATAAGAATTAAATATAAATCACATTTTTTTTTCAGTGTATTTCAGTGATATTCTAGAAACGCAACATAATAACTTTCTATTTCAAGTGTAAAAAAAAGAAAATGTAAACAAGAAACTGAATCAGTTATACTGACAGGTATAAATAGTCAGAACATAGTCTGTATTGATCCTATATTTGAGAAAAACATATAGAAACGTTAATAGAGATGCTGACCTACTTGCGAGAAGCGGCGACAGTCATCTGTTATCCACGGACATTAGATGGAGAACTAGACCAAAAATTAGTAGTATCTTTTCGACGAAAGGAAGTAATTAATTACTGCCGGTAGCATGTTTTCTTTGTGACTAATAAATAATTCAGTTTTCGTGAGTACAATACTCATCACTGGGGCGGTAGTTATATTATTTTTCCACATTGGCAATTTTCCACAAGTCAAATTAACATGTAAATCTTAGACTACTGAAAATACTAAAAGGAAGTAAATTATGATTGACAACAAAATTCTCCACAGTAGTAATAAAAATATAAAAAGAACGTTTTACAATTTATTTTGTCTCATGTCAACTAACTTGTTTATAGGTAGGTACTTTTTTCGTCGCATGAATTTACACGGAAAAACTTAAGCGAATCAGTTTATGTTCCTATATTTATCAAACAAGTTATCCCATATGTGAAGAAATGAATAATTGTCACTTATAATATCCCAAGTGCAAAGTTTGGTCACTTAAGCTCTGGTTTGGTATTATTTTTTAGATGTTCTGTTAATAAAAAGTAAAATTACTTTGAGCCTTTATTTTCTAAATGCACAAAAAGGTATTGTTAGTAGTCTTTTCATTTACGCTAAACTTATATTTTTAAAGGCTATTTCCGCTCCATTTGCTAAGGTTTCGAGATTTCATAACAGCTTAACGTGCCCTTCACTTTTAATACGTTAATTGTTAATATCATTTTCATAATCTTTCTTTGGAAATCGATATTTATTAAAACGCGTCGATTCTGCCTCACTCTAAATTCCGTCGCCAAATCGACAGAGTTTCTAAGCGGTTTCTAAGCGGAGTTTCAATCTCAGAGCGGGGATCGTGAAGCGATCCCCGCGGGCGACAAGAGGTCGGCCCAAGCCTTTTTTCTATGCTTAGGCGGAGTTTCGTCCCGCTTCCTACGCGTTTTCCCAATTTAAACGCCTTTTCAAAAAACCTTTGCCAAATTTTCGTCGATCGCCGTTCGGTGAGAGAGATGCGGCTAGCAACGGCGTTTGTTCTCGCGCCTAATGGTCCCGTCACATCTGTCGAATTCCCGACTTTTTGCGGGACCCCCTCCACCCGTTTTCTAATTTTTACGGCTTCGACAACCGCTTCACACGAAAGTTCCGTCCTTCCTCTTATCCTTTAAGATTTTTTTCGAGACCGTACGACCACCTCCTTCGTACCTCGTACCTTCGTAAAAAACGTCTCTCATCTAAGCATTGTTTAAAATTGTTTATATCTTGTCATTTGTGATTTTGTCTTTATTCCTTTTATATAATACCTCTAAAGTAGCATAATATTTTTTAGTTTCTTTGGAAAATAATTTGTTTTTTGTACATTTCAGGTAAAAAAGTCTAATCACACAAATTTATAATAAAATATGCTTACATCTGTGATAATCCCCTGAACACCAAAGTCAAAATTTTCAGTTCTTCAATGATAAGTAAATTACTGTTATCCTAACCATAAAAGAAGTATTTGAAATTCATACGTAATATTTCCGATGATTAATGGGCAGAAAGCGCCATAATGAGTAGTTAAAATGCTGCACCGACCGTTCATAACGATTACAGCTCGTGCTACTGTAGTAACCACAAATAATGGCTGGGTATAAATCTCTGCGATAATTATTGTGAATACAATGTTGCATTTAGTGATCTTTTTTCGTAACATTATAATTCAAGTCGCGTGGTGACGCCTGTCAGTCGCATATACATATATAGAGATTAACAAAAACGTTATAAGATATTTTCATATTACCTTGTGCATCCATCAAATAAACAAAACAACAGGCAGTAGATATAAGTATTTCACTTCTGGCGTCTTATTTTTCAATCTATGGTGTAGAAATAAAAAGGAAGTAAGCTTTTTTTTTCGAATACATTGTGACATATGTATGCATATGTTATATGTAATCCATTATTATTTAGTTTTTGGGAGACAGAAATTATTCCTCAAGAAGAGTGATAGGTTTTTTCAATAGAGAATGTGATGGTTGATAGAAAAAAAGGACAATATAAACAGGGCGATGAAAAAGCAATAGGGACCATTTTCTCTATAACGAAATACTAGAATAAAACAGAAGAATTAAAATGAACTCTGAAGATATTGAAAATTCATTTTGATGAAGATGGATACCAAAGTATTAATAAGAAGTAATATATTTTTGGTAGCAACACTTACTGCTTAGTCAGTTAGTTTAAATTTTGAATTTGTTTCCGAGAGGGTCCCCTGAAAAATTGCACTTTAAAGTGTATGTAATATACTATCCGCCTCTAATAACTAAAGCCCAGTAATAAATTCCCAGCTAATATCTAGAAACAAATGACATGCACATACGCATACTGTTATACTGTCAGAAAGACAGAGATGTCTCTATAGATTGTTCCTTTTTTTTGTCACACACCTCCTTTTACACTATAAGTGGTGAAATGTTATATCTTAATGATGATAGTATATCATCATATGAATTATTACTTCTTTATTATATGAAATTTACTTAAGGTCCAATATTTATTATCTTTCTATTTCCATCAATTCTGTTTAATACTTTCCCGCATAATGAAAACATCTATCTAATGTTAATGGAAAGTACGATTACTGTGCCACATTCGCATCCTGACCCAGTGGACCAAATTACAAACTAGTGCAAATTTTCGTAATGCAGTAAATTTTGCTGTTGTCAACGATTCACTATCATTATGACTAAAAGGAATAAAGCAATGGAATATATGTAACAAGTTTAAGAGTGGAATTTTCTCTGTAGAGAGTGTAGAGTGCTCGAAAATAAGCACCGATAATAATATAGGTATTGCATTTCCTGCAATAGCCATTATTTTCAATTTAAATTGTTAAAGATCAAGTAAGGGCAATTAATGATAAAATTGATGACATGGTACTTGTTAACATTCAGTTAAAGAGCGAAACACCAGCGTTAATTTCATCGATATGAAGGTTAATCAACGTTTCTCGCGGTTAGTCTTTGGATGGGTTGCCATGCAGGGAAGATAATGCCTACACAGCTTTACCTGAAGCTTTTGGTAGAACACACGATGTACAAACTTTTCGATTCCTCGGATAGGATGTAAAGCCGGTGTTAGGTAAGGTAAGCAAAAGATGCCTGCCCCCGACAAAGTGGGGTTCGGCAAAATATCCATGTTGCTGTTGTTCATCTCCTGACGTCAGTGATTGGTCTTAGTCGCGGAAATGCGTAACAGAAATTAAAAAACTCCTACATTACCTACATACGTACAGGGGCGGCTCGTGATGAAAAAAAACAGGTGTCTGCATTCGTTGATTTTAGCTATTTTCCAAAAATTTAATTCAATTCCACGATCTGTTGTATCAGATTCGTAATATCCTCTTAACTCCAATTCAAAAGTTCCTCAAAATTTTATGCAATTTCTAATCTTGGATAAAACATCTATTTTTTATTACATTGTCATTATCTTTTCATAAATAATTAATTCAATAAGCTGTATCTAACCACGCTATAATATTGGTAGTTCCCAGTAAAGCTAATTCCATTGTGTTATGAAAATGGCTTTTAGGCTGTCACATTTTTTATTTTTTCAATAAGGTGTACTTACTATGTCACCTCTACCTCCAGCCATACTTTATAGCCGCCTAACAGTACACAAGAAATGCAAAACAATGCATTTTGTGTATTAAACCCACAAATCCATTTTTTTCTTAAATAAATTTCTATGTTCAACTGGCCTTTGAACGTTTTTCCCGGACTAACACCTGCCTTTTAAAAAATGCCCGGCAAATTTCTATCTTTATTTTTTCATTCAATTTTTACTCGTAAAGTGTATTTAAAGAAATCTCTTCATATAAATCAAATTGTGAACTAAATCCATTGTCAATATAAATAATAAGTTTATACCAAACAATTTTATGTACCCTCACAAAAACACACTCGTACTATACAAGGTACACAAATTAACTTCAAGTACTGTGACCGATGCAGCTCATTAAGCAGTGTAAAATTTGTAATGCTTAGGCTGTTAGAGGGGAGTTGAGGGAAAGAGCGCGGGTGTCGAAAGCAGTGCACAGAACCGCCTCATGTGGACCATTAAACAATATAAAGGATACCGGAATAGCGATTAGAGAATCCGTCTGGTCCATTGTATTGTCTTCCCCAATATTGTAAGTAGTAAAATTGCTGGTTGGAGGCGTCCGCTTTACATAATAATAAACACGTTACGCCATTAATTCAAAGATAGTGATAGTAAAATAATTATTGTTATTATAAAAATAATATATTAAATGTATAAATAATTAAATAAATATTATAAATTTTTAGCAGTTCTGCAGCTCTGCACCACCAGCCGCCCCTGCGTAGGTACCTATTCTCTTTTCCTGTTTTTATTGTTTTAGTAACATAACCTCAAAAGAATTAAAAATGGTTTTTGCATATCGTTATTACGAGTATTAATTTGAGTAGTTTAGCACAGTTCTGAAAACATACAAAAAATATATAGTTACAAACAATATCTACAGTATTATCCCATATTTCTCATTTATTTTAAACTTTGAGATGGTGTACACAAAATAACTAACACCTTGTTCGACATCTGTACAAATCAGTTATTACTTTGATTAAAATGCATTATGGACTACACTCTACCTTATGATGTAACCACAATGAAATTATTCAATTTGTGTACGTCTATCCTCTGTATAATTTTCATCTCGCCGTTAATACACTTCCGGGAAGGTTATACGTCGATCTGGGATGTTCCTTAATGTGTACACATTTGTAAAGGAAACATTTATCACAGAGGGATGATTAACTATTTACAACGAATTGTTGCTGAAATGAATTATTCCTAGAACAGAGGAAGATATTGGACCCTAGTAATATAACCAGTAGAAAATGTTTCTCGATGTTACAGTAGCACTATTAGTATTTTAATTATGTTAAAAATGAAAAGCACTGAATTCCTATTCTTATTCGTTAAGGTTTTTTTTTGAGCACTGTTTCAAACAAAATGCTCTTTGCGTTGTAATGCATACCAAGCATTGTCCCATCAACATTTTATTTTTAAGAAAAGGCAGACTAGAATTATTACTCTCGAATGAAAATCTACTGAACTACATAATATAAAATAACCTATGCAGAACTGTGTACTCATTTTTTACTTTTTTTTTAATGTTACAACATTTTTTATTTTAGACCACTACAAGAATATCTACAGAGGTGTTAAATTCTATACTGTCACAATAAATGAATAACAGAAAAACACCGTATAAGTATACTTTTTCTCTTAATTAATAAACAAATATATTTTATACAGAATGTAGGTATTTTTAGATGACTATTGATAAGAAACAAGCTACAATAAAATAATCATTAATGAAATATCAAGATGTAAGAGTTTTCACCTACGCCAGAATTTTATTGATATGCAAATACGGTTTTATATATAGTTGAGTAATATCTGCACTGTAAAATTGGCAACTTTTTCATTATAATATCTCGATCCGAAATGGGACAATATAGTATTGTAAGCAATGTTAGTAATAAACATTTTTATTTGGAAAAGTTGATATGTCTTCAATTGTTTCACAAATTTATCTATAGACTTTCTTTAAATACGGCCATGCATATCTTTGCAAAAATTTGTCTTATTTAGAATATTTTCTGCCTTATCCAGAATTGTGGATGTCTTTTGAACTTTAATTTTCATCGAAGCCTCAGCGGCTCCCGAAACTAATTGTTTACTTTATTAAATCATCAGTACTCCTCTTGCAGAATGTATCTTGACAGCCGGCGCCCCCTAATCTCATAAAAGTAGCTTTTATTCATTTGTATTTATCGTCAGCTTTCGATAAAATTTTCTCATCTAAAAAATACCAAAAAACCATAAAAAATTCTACATATACCATTAAGAAAACACTCACTTGTGCACTTAATTACAAAAATAACTATTTATTAGATTGAACCATCTCTTCAGAAGACTCACGTACTTTAACAGATTATTTTTTAAGTCAGCCCACTTACTAATTTATATGATAATATATGATAAAGCTCTGACGTACACTGACGCAATATGTAAGCCACTGATAATACGTAATATACATTTATTTTCGTGTATACGTCGTCCTCATCACAAAAGTAATTTAGTGAAAATACCGATATTCAAAAAAAATTTTGTAGACTACGACTTTATTACTGATCGCATAAATATAGAGGGTGTGCACATAGTACGCGAACAGTATCAGTATCTCAGGTGGTAAATGAGTTTAAATACCTACGTTAATTATTTTTTGCGATGTTGTCACCCTTCTCAACTTGCACAAATTAACTACATATTTTCCCAGAAAAATATTTTTTTTATTTTTCATGTCATTTCATTTTTCCTAACTGCCTGGCTTCATATTTCTCATAAATTAAAGAATAGAGACCTTTTGCCGACGGGCTGGTCGAACCTTTGACCTTTAAGAAAACACATATTTCAAATGTATACAAGGTCTTCATAATTCTGTACCAATCATTAAAGACCTCTTTCAAAAAATAGTCCTTCAAGCCGATTATTCTTTTATCATATTGAAACAAATGTTTAATGAATATCTTATCATAATTAAAATTATAATTACTGACAGTTGGCAGGAAAATTGGGAAACAAAAACAAGTTGTGGCCTACTAATTTTGATACCTACAAATGCTACATAGGGATGCATTATAAATTCTCGCCTTTGAAAACCCCTCTTTAATATCAAATATCTTCGATAAAAAAACCGTTGCGTAATATGATTAAAACTGGAGTTTTAATCATCTCCAGATGATGCCAACTTGGATAGCGAAACGCGCATCGAGGGCAGTATGGTGTTTTGGTGTTATGTGGAAAACTACATTTTGTTACTACGTTTCATACATTTAGAAACAATTAATTTAATAAAAACCAAAATTCATATTTTTGTTATGGAGCAGAACTTTTGAGTTGGTATGTACTTTCTCTTTAGAGCAAAATTTCTTGATCTTATCAATTATTTATATTGTTTTACAATAAAGCAGTTATTCTCCGTTGTTTCTAGTTTTATCATATTTATTAATTTTAAACTTTGTTCATAAGACTACATTTACATTAGAAAGTATATAAATCGACATCATATGGAGTAAAGCTGTATATATTTTCTTCCACACCCTGTATATTTACAATATTTGAATAGTGGGTTATGCATGCTAAAAATATTAATACCTACTCAAATAATAACACATTTTATTGTGTTTAAAGATACTAATAGAGCTATTGGTTTTGGTAGTGTACTGCCAAAGAACACATTTTTAATTTTAATTTATTATCTCGTCGATAGTTACGATTACATTAAAAGTTGAATTTCTTGGATCTATTCGATTGCCCTATTAATAATAGCTTACTTTAAATAATTAGTATAATATTTATGTTGCAGCTGATACCTATGTATACTTCTGAAATTGACTCTTCTGACAAAGTTCATTCTTCATACTACAGGGTGTGTCATTAGTGGGTAATTGTTCGATAACTCACAAACGGTACATTATATCAAAAAACTTTTTATATGAAAATGTTTTGGCACTAAAAGTGAATGTTGTAAAAATATTTTCAATTACACAGGGTGTTCCAAAAAGTCGGGACACGGTGCAAGTTGGTTATTTCAAATACGACACCCTATATATTATTATATTTTTGAAATCTAGGGATCACTAGGAACATATTTGTATTAAGGTTCCCTATACCTATCTCTTTTCGTGTTCGAGATATTTAATGCCGCCTCCACACTCTCGCCAAGATGTCTCGGCGGGACATCTCGCCGAGATATCTCCGCGAGAGCTGGAAAGAGATACTCACCGAGTGCTACGTTCACACTATCGTGTTGTTCCGTTTATAATTTCTTGCAATATGGATGCCATTGAAATTGCAGCCGCTACTGCATTTTGCGCTATAAGTTTAAGAAAGTATAAGAAACTCAACGCTCCACGCATCGTTGAGTTTCTTTTTGTCTTTGTGAAATTTATCCTGTGGATCCCACAACACAGGATGCATTTGATAATATTCTAAGGATGATAGTTCCAGTTGATTAGTCCACTCCATAATGAGTTTTTTGCATTTTTTGGAAAATCAACTTTTAAATTATCTGAAGACATACCTCTGAACATTTTAGCAGGGATGCGGTTGCAGCATGACGGTTGCCCTGCACATTACAGCGATTCAGTAAGGAGATTTCTAAATAGCGAGTACCTACACTAATAGGTGGATAGGAAGGGTGGACTCATCTCATGGTTTCCTCGGTACCCGGACCTTACAAAATTAGATTTTTTTATGGGGATACACAAAAGATTTAGTTTACCGCACACCATCAACCATACGAGAAAACATGATGAACAGAATTCCTAGTGCTTTTGAGAGCATTTTGGAATAGTGCATCTTGCATATAAAATGTAGAGATTACATAAAATCGAATATTTATTTGACAGTTAAATAATTTCCACAACAAAATAAATTGTTTTCATAACTTACTTGACTATAATTTGTAATTATCAGTTATGGAAGCTAAATTTTCAAAGAATCGTGAATATATCGAAACCGGTCAACTTTTCGTATAGGACATCCTAATACCATTTGAAAGGTAATTAAATTCTACATCTAATGTCAAAAAAAAATTCAGGGTGTTCCATTTAAAAAAAATGAGATTTAGGCAATTTAACATTGTGAAATATAAATCACGATAAAAATCACCCTGTATAAAATAGCCAAATAATTTCAAGTGCAATATTTAAGGTATCCCTTGCGCTAACTGACACTACGTTTTTTTCCTTTTCACATTGTGTCATAGACGAAATTTTATTTATTTTCCAATGCAGTGTTACGAGGTTTTTTTCCATTAACTGTTAAATATCTCGAAAACGAAAAGAGATAGCTATAGGGAACCTTAATACAAATATATTCTTAGTGGTCCCTAGATTTCAAAAATATAATAATATATAGGGTGTCGTATTTGAAATAACCAACTAGCACCTTGTCCCGACTTTTTAGAACACCCTGTGTAATTGAAAATATTTTTACATTATGTACTTTTGACGCCAAAAAACTTTCATATAAAAAGTTTTTTGGTATAATGTACCGTTTGTGAGTAATCGAACAATTACCCGCTAATGACACACCCTGTATATATTTTAAAAGCTGACATAATTTTCTGCTATATGCTCTTATTTTTATAAACTTGTATTTGATTACGCTCTTGCCTATAAAAAATACATGAAAATGATTAAAGTTACTGTGTAGAACAAGTTGGCGCCAAAACAAATTAATCAATCACTCGGACACTTTTACGTCAGAAAATAAAGACCTTGCTGGCCAACATAACAATTACCTAGAACTTGGAATTAGGAAACAATGTAACATTAAACTACATTACACATGTAACATTAAAACAGTAAATAGAACTGCTTTGGGAAAGGCAATATTGTACTCTTGAACTAATATTTTACGAAGGCGTAGAAGGGTCACGATCTAAAAAAATATTTTTTTCTTTAATTTCTGAGTTTAAACTCGGAATTTTGTTAATTTCCGACTTTAAACTCGGAATTTTGTAAATTTCCGACTTTAAAGTCGGAATTTTGTTAAATTCCGACTTTAAACTCAGAATTTTGTTAAATTCCGACTTTAAACTCGGAATTTTGTTCATATTACGACTTTAAACTCGGAATTTATTTTTTTAATATCATTAATATTATTATAATTCCGAGTTTAAAATCGAAATTTAACAAAATTCCGAGTTTAAAGTCGAAATTTAACAAAATTCCTAGTTTAAAGTCGGAATTTAACAAAATTCCGAGTTTAAAGTCGGAAATTAACAAAATTCCGAGTTTAAACTCAGAAACTAAAGAAAAAAATATTTTTTTAGATCCTGGCCCTTCTACGCATTCGTAATATTTCTTGTTCAGGTATAAATTAAAATAATATTTATTATTTTAATTTAGTATATTATATATACTTAGATATTTAGGGAAAAATTTTCTATAATGGTACACCAACATTGTTACCATTGGTCCCTTACTAAGCTTCTTAGGGTAAGTAAACCCAAAACTGTAGGTTGTAGGTCCTGAAATTGGGTATGCAATAGAGACATAGATAATAATAATATGTATACATATGTAATATAAGTGTTTGGAATATCTCAGTCTGTATTACCTTCATTATGCATACTCTTATACCTCTGCAAACCTGCAGGTCTAACTATATTATTACACATTGTATTCAAATAAGTAAAAGCAAACAAAGACTTCCAATTATTGGAGGCAGGTGACATTATTTTCGGGCAAAATTGAAGAGGGTATTTAAAATAAGTATTGTTTAATAACATTGACAAACTTAATTTTCTCAAAGGAATCTCATTAGCTGAAGAGATTTTCCTTTTCTTCTGTGGGTCTTCATTCTTCTTGTTTTATCAGTATTAAATATATCTAATATCTACCTTTTCTTCCTTTGAAATTTTTCGTTCTAGCCCAAAATAAAAGCCATGTATGGCATAGAGTTGCGACTTTTTAAAAAAATTCAGGCCAGGCCAGGCCCGGCCAGACAGAGTATAGGCCAGGCCAGGCCAGGCCAGATAAACCCACCGAACGTTTGGCCCAATCAAAGCCAGACCTCTTCACAATTATGGCCCGGCCAGGCCAGATTTGAGCCAGGCCCAACCAAGCCAGATTGAATTCGGCCCGGCCCGGCCAGGCCAGACTCGGCCCGGCGCGACTCAGCTACGTCAGACCAGGGGCCCTATTCTCGAGTCGTGCGAAAAGGTTCGTATGCGAAAATGAAGGAAAAATTACGTAGGCCTATTGTTCTTTACAGCAAGAGAACTGTCAAACTACGTCATAATTGACGTAATTTTTCGCATACGAACCTTTTCGCACGACTCGAGAATAGGGCCCCTGGCCAGACCTGACCAAGCCAGTCGAGTCGAAGCTCAAATCGAATCTGATCCGGCCCGGCTCTATCAAGGCAAGTTTAGCCAGAATCGGTCCGCCCAAATTCAACCCTGTCTGCCTAAGCCACATTCGGCGATACCAGAAATCCTGCCTACTTGACATTGACAATAAGTATGACAATTCATAAATTTATTAACTCTTTTATGTCTCAATGAAACGTTCAAATGTCTCACAAAATAGAACAAAACAACCTTAATAGAATAATTTTTTATTTCATTATCAAATAAAATACAAACTCCGAAAACAAATTTGTTCAACAACTTAAACACAAACATAATGTTTTACATTTAACACTTGTAATATATATATAGTAGTATAAGATATTATATGTATGTACAGTGAGTCCCAGAAGTGATGTCTAAATTCATTTAAAATTCAGCGGTGTGTTTTTTGGAAAAACACTCGGACTTGTGGATTTTTATTTTTTAATGCGATTTTTTTAGGCTCAATTCATGTATACAGGGTAGTCCAAAAAGAAGTTACGACCATAAACTTTATTTTTTCAAATATTTCATTTTTAAATTCTGCATCGAATTCTAAGTCTGTCTAAGAATTTTTAGATGTGCTTAAATATCAGAGTAATACTTATTGCTAAGTATAATTTTTCCATTTTGGGACACCTTAAATTTTAAGTAGTATGAGTGAAATTGGCCGTAAATGGACAGATAAATGGGTGAAACACCTCAAGTTATTCCAAATTCCTCATAGGAAGAACAAGATATAGTATTTTAAAATTGTTATACAGCAAACCGGTTAGCCTAGGTTAAGTCGAAATCGGTCCGATCCGGCCCGAAACGGCCAGGCCAGCCCAGGCCTGATTCGGCCAGGCCAGGCCCGAACCGCCCCGGCCAGACCTGGCCCGACTCGGCCAGTCGGGCCTGGCCAATTAAATTTCAGCCCGGCCCGGCCAGGCATTACAAAACATCCGGCCAGGTCCAGCCCGGCCAGTAAAATATGCAGATTTTCCCGGCCCGGCCATGTCCAATTTCGGGCCGGGCCTGGCCTGGCCGGGCTTTTGGCCTCAAATCCCAACTCTAGATGGCAATGAAAATTTTTAAAGAAATATCAGCCTTGTACTGATTGGAATTACCTTTCCTTATATACATACAGGGTATCCCACGACCAGCGTGCGTTAGACGTAACATAGAAACCAAAAATTGCCTCAAATCTGAAATTTTGTTTCGAAATTTTGTTTCGAAATTTTGTTTCGAAGTTTTCGACACTGCTGAGTTTAATAAAAATATTGGTAGTGGCGTACCTCTTCCGGTTATACCGGAAATGGCCAGCAACTTCGTTATTTTAAATGGAACCCAACATTTTTTATTCCTTTTTCGGATTCTACAAGAAATTTTACCTAAACGTTTATAAGGGTACCGTATTTCAAAAATTGATCGTTTTGGAATTATATCGATTTTTTCGAAAATTTTGCAAAAATCGAAGTTGTATGTCCAGGCCCATCTCTGGTAATAAAGCAACCAGCATGTTTAAATTTGGTGGGAGTATTAACTATAGTAGAGTTTTGTAAATTAGTACAAAGTTATATGGTTTATACTGAATGTTGAAAATTCCGAGACAAATTTTGGCAATTGCAAGTCCAGAATTCTTGCTTATTTTAAATAGAATACCCTATATTTTATATTGCCGTTTAATTCCTCTAATTTTTAGCCATCGAACTGTATTTACCGTTCTTATACTTTTCTGTCCTGATTTTCGAAATATTTCAGAATTTTGTCCAAAATGTTATAGAAACTTTAATGTAGGGGGTATGTTTTGTTGTAATATGCGATGAAAAACAGAATGATGTGAAACCTAATAGGAGTTAATGGTTGTTGAATAATATGGTAACAGCAGCACTGCGTCATCTTCCGGAACCGGAGCAAGGAGTGCAAAACTGTTTTTATCAAATGGCTGGAGCTCGTTCACATAATACCCACGCGGTAAATACAGAATTGGAAGAGTGGTTCCAGGACCAATATACAGGATGTTTTTCTCTACAGCATCTGAAATTTTTTACTTTTTTCAATTTTTATGATGGTCAAGTTTGCCTTAGATTTCTGAAACAATAATCCTAAATGTAAAATAAATTTGTTTTATATTTAGTCAAAAATTTCAGACCACTACAAAAATTGGAAAAAGTAAAAAATTTCAGACGCTGTATAGAAAAACATCCTGCATATTTCTTCTAGCAATTTTATCCATCAATACATTGGGTGCCCCTGTTAATTCTTCGATTGTTTTGAAATAATTCCATGGCACGCTTGACTCGCTATAGGTGCCTTTGAAGTTCTTATTTTGTTTAACTTTAACACGGCGTAGAACCGAACACCCTCTATACTTTGTATTCAAATTTGGTAAATGGGGGTTTTTACGGGTCCTGATTAGCGCTGTTGTACTTATTAGATTTTAAATAAAAAAATCGCTAAATGGTTTTTGTGAAAATCGGGGCTATAAAAAAATCGTAGCCATCTCTGGATTTGCATTTTGACAAAAGTAATAACGTCAATAGTATCGTTTTTTGAAAACATTTCGAACAAAAGAATGTTTTTGAAAATATCTCACAAAATAAACTTTTTATCGATTTGTATACAGTTAAAAGTAGACACACCGTATACAGGGCGCCCTATTTCTTGACCCGTTGCATGGGTAACTTTTTTATTAGTAGAGATACAAAAACGCTTAAATGAGCAAATTAGTGCAGTTTCGTATTAGTAATTCTACGGTAAGGCGAAAAATTATATACGGGGGAAGGTTGAAAAGTTATTGACAAAAAACGAAAAATCCAACTTTTCTATTATCCCTCGTAGCTCGTTCATTTGAAGAGTTAGAGAAAAATGCTTCACATGTTTTTTGCAGTATTTTTCATGTAAAATGACATGCACTTGCTACTTTTTATATATCTCTTAAAATGGTTGAGAATCACAGTAAAATATATTTTTTTTAAATGTAATGGATAGGTGGCTGTGACATTAACCGAAAGTCCCCTTTTTTCTCTTTCAGATGATATAACATAGTCCATATTTTATCCTTACAAAAGTAATAATAATCGTTGTTTTTAAAGAAAGTTTATTGTCACATCAAGAATGCTATGGATTATGGAACAAAAGAATGTTTTGAGAACAGAAATTATTAATTAATTAATTATATTGAAGTAAATGTTCGAAATGACCACCATCCTGTTGGATACATAGTAAGCAACGTTTCTGGATACTTCTTAAAACATTATTTATTGTATGTCCATGTATGCATTTTGAATCCTGACTTTTAGATCCTCTATATCTAGAGGAGCTGTCACATAAACTTTATCTTTCAATAACCCCCAAAGAAAGAAATCTAAGGGGGTCAAATCAGGTGTTCGCGCTGGCCAGTCGATATCCATTCTATTTCCTATAACATTATCAAACTGTTCATGTAAATATTGTTTTACCTCGCGGGAATTATGCGCAGGTGCTCCATCGTGCTGGAAGTATTTAAGATTTCTAAAAATATGAAGTGGTAATTCATTTAAATATTCCTCTGTTAGAGTATTCCTTAGAAAATGAAGGTAATTTATTCGCATTCAAATTATCTTCGTAAAAATATGGGCCAATAATTTTGCCACAAAAAATTCCACACCACACATTTATCCCAAATTGACGTTGATTTCTTCTTTCAGAAACAAGATGTGGATTTTCTCGGCACCACATTATGTTATTATGGCGGTTAAAAATACCATTGTTGGTAAATCTACTTTCATCACTGAATAAAATCTTTTTCCAGAAGTCTAGATCCTCTTCGCATTTTGAAATGTACCATCGACAAAATGTCATCCTTCTTTGATTATCAGCTGGATATAAAGTATTGCATATGGAATAATGATAAGGCTTTAAATTGTTACCTTTTAAAATAGCTCTTACAGTTTCCTTGGAAGTGTTGCAGTGATGTGCAATTTCTGCAGTTGAAGAATCAGGTTTAAAATTTACATAAGCCAAAACATTTATTTCAGTGTCTTCATTGAAGTTTCTTTCATCCTTAGGCTTTGAAAAAGAACCGTATAATCGTATATTATTTTCCAGCTGTCTAAATATTCTATGATGGGGGTTGTCTTCGTTCCATGTAAGTTTCAAAATAAAGATTCGCTGCAGCTTGTGCATCTCGATTTTGGTTATAATAACAAAATAGCATATCATTTTTCTCTTCGTTGGTGTACATATTTGCAACACTATTATTTTGTATGCAGTATTAATAATAAACAATAAACTACTTAACAAAAACTAAAAATGTCACTTATGATCTGTCAATAATTAAATGCCAACTAGACGTTTTTAAAAATATCAGGAATCTTATTTTTTGTTTTATTTCCATAGCATTCTTGATGTGACAATAAACTTTCTTTAAAAACAACGATTATTATTACTTTTGTAAGGATAAAATATGGACTATGTTATATCATCTGAAAGAGAAAAAAGGGGACTTTCGGTTAATGTCACAGCCACCTATCCATTACATTTAAAAAAAATATATTTTACTGTGATTCTCAACCATTTTAAGAGATATATAAAAAGTAGCAAGTGCATGTCATTTTACATGAAAAATACTGCAAAAAATATGTGAAGTATTTTTCTCTAACTCTTCAAATGAACGAGCTACGAGGGATTAATAGAAAAGTTGGATTTTTCGTTTTTTGTCAATAACTTTTCAACCTTCCCCCGTATATAATTTTTCGCCTTACCGTAGAATTACTAATACGAAACTGCACTAATTTGCTCATTTAAGCGTTTTTGTATCTCTACTAATAAAAAAGTTACCCATGCAACGGGTCAAGAAATAGGGCGCCCTGTATATATCGCCAGTTTAGCCAAAAGTTTTCATGGGACAAACTCTTGTGACAAGTTATAGATATGCTTATCTTAATCAGACATTTTAGCCTGAAAGTCAGAGATTTTCGTGGGAAAGGGAGAAGGCATATTATAAATCTATACAGGGCGCCCTATTTCTTGACCCGTTGCATGGGTAACTTTTTTATTAGTAGAGATACAAAAACGCTTAAATGAGCAAATTAGTGCAATTTCGTATTAGTAATTCTACGGTAAGGCGAAAAATTATATACGGGGGAAGGTTGAAAAGTTATTGACAAAAAACGAAAAATCCAACTTTTCTATTATCCCTCGTAGCTCGTTCATTTGAAGAGTTAGAGAAAAATGCTTCACATGTTTTTTGCAGTATTTTTCATGTAAAATGACATGCACTTGCTACTTTTTATATATCTATTAAAATAGTTGAGAATCACAGTAAAATATATTTTTTTTAAATGTAATGGATAGGTGGCTGTGACATTAACCGAAAGTCCCCTTTTTTCTCTTTCAGATGATATAACATAGTCCATATTTTATCCTTACAAAAGTAATAATAATCGTTGTTTTTAAAGAAAGTTTATTGTCACATCAAGAATGCTATGGAAATAAAACAAAAAATAAGATTCCTGATATTTTTAAAAACGTCTAGTTGGCATTTAATTATTGACAGATCATAAGTCACATTTTTAGTTTTTGTTAAGTAGTTTATTGTTTATTATTAATACTGCATACAAAATAATAGTGTTGCAAATATGTACACCAACGAAGAAAAAAATGATATGCTATTTTGTTATTATAACCAAAATCGAGATGCACAAGCTGTAGCGAATCTTTATTTTGAAACTTACATGGAACGAAGACAACCCCATCATAGAATATTTAGACAGCTGGAAAATAATATACGATTATACGGTTCTTTTTCAACGCCTAAGGATGAAAGAAACTTCAATGAAGACACTGAAATAAATGTTTTGGCTTATGTAAATTTTAAACCTGATTCTTCAACTGCAGAAATTGCACATCACTGTAACACTTCCAAGGAAACTGTAAGAGCTATTTTAAAAGATAACAATTTAAAGCCTTATCATTATTGCATATGCAATACTTTATATCCAGCTGATAATCAAAGAAGGATGACATTTTGTCGATGGTACATTTCAAAATGCGAAGAGGATCTAGACTTCTGGAAAAAGATTTTATTCAGTGATGAAAGTAGATTTACCAACAATGGTATTTTTAACCGCCATAATAACATAATGTGGTGCCGAGAAAATCCACATCTTGTTTCTGAAAGAAGAAATCAACGTCAATTTGGGATAAATGTGTGGTGTGGAATTTTTTGTGGCAAAATTATTGGCCCATATTTTTACGAATATAATTTGAATGCGAATAATTACCTTCATTTTCTAAGGAATACTCTAACAGAGGAATATTTAAATGAATTACCACTTCATATTTTTAGAAATCTTAAATACTTCCAACACGATGGAGCACCTGCGCATAATTCCCGCGAGGTAAAACAATATTTACATGAACAGTTTGATAATGTTATAGGAAATAGAATGGATATCGACTGGCCAGCGCGAACACCTGATTTGACCCCCTTAGATTTCTTTCTTTGGGGGTTATTGAAAGATAAAGTTTATGTGACAGCTCCTCTAGATATAGAGGATCTAAAAGTCAGGATTCAAGATGCAATTAGAAGCATACATGGACATACAATAAATAATGTTTTAAGAAGTATCCAGAAACATTGCTTACTATGTATCCAACAGGATGGAGGTCATTTCGAACATTTACTTCAATAGAATTAATTAATTAATAATTTCTGTTCTCAAAACATTCTTTTGTTCCATAATCCATAGCATTCTTGATGTGACAATAAACTTTCTTTAAAAACAACGATTATTATTACTTTTGTAAGGATAAAATATGGACTATGTTATATGATCTGAAAGAGAAAAAAGGGGACTTTCGGTTAATGTCACAGCCACCTATCCATTACATTTAAAAAAAATATATTTTACTGTGATTCTCAACCATTTTAAGAGATATATAAAAAGTAGCAAGTGCATGTCATTTTACATGAAAAATACTGCAAAAAACATGTGAAGCATTTTTCTCTAACTCTTCAAATGAACGAGCTACGAGGGATAATAGAAAAGTTGGATTTTTCGTTTTTTGTCAATAACTTTTCAACCTTCCCCCGTATATAATTTTTCGCCTTACCGTAGAATTACTAATACGAAACTGCACTAATTTGCTCATTTAAGCGTTTTTGTATCTCTACTAATAAAAAAGTTACCCATGCAACGGGTCAAGAAATAGGGCGCCCTGTATACAGCTTCATGAGCCACTTATTCATGACTTAAGCTGTTAACCCCACACACCGTTTAGTACAAGAATGAGGGAAGCCTGGAAAAGCTATATAGGTACAGTCAGATACACACCGATGTTAATCTCCCACATTAAAATCTACAAGGTATTTTACGATCTTAGTTTGGTGCAGAGTTGGCTTCCAACCCATCTATCCATGCAATCTTATATACGAGGCAACAATTTAAAGAAAAATTATCGAGTTTGCGTAAAACAGAACCCTCTTATCTCTTGATCGAGACTGTAGTCTCTGAGCTATCCACTCCCTTAGATTATTGACTCAAAATTAATTTAAGTTTATATAGAGGGCTAAAGAGGTTTTATATTTTGACAGTTGAAGACTTTTCTTTTATACGGAGTCCCTAGCCCATCCACAGTAACTTCTGATTGAAAATGCTTTAATTTAATTTAATGCCCTCATTCATCCCGTGTCCCAAATCTTCAAAATAATATTCTGATAGGAAGTTGAAATTTATTACTATTTCACACGAAATGCGATAATGTCTATAGTTGCTTTATTGTTTCTCTTGAGATCACAGAGCTATCTTGGCTAAAATATTTTTACCTTAACTAGTTTCAAGTAAATACGTTTCAAATATATTTTTTGCAAATTAAATTAAACAAAAAAAACTTGCAAACGTAGAAGACAATAGTTCTATTAAATTAAATTAAAGATACCGAAGTGCCTATTGCTATAAAGTACCTGCTATCTTTCTCAAGGCTTTGGTCGTATTTTTTATTTATAAGAAGAATAGTGGAGAATTTGGAGTATTTTTCGAAAGTTTTTGATATCTTGAAAGTCAATTATAGTGTTGACTTGATGCCTTTCATCTGCAAGATGTCAAGATCAAGTTTTTATAAAAATTGGCAGTACGTCAATAAGTAAATTGTACGAGGTCGTATTTCTTGGTACGAGAATTGACCCTTAGTTATTTAACTTTTTGTCAAGAGGGGATATTCTTGAACCTAACGAGGACGCAAAGATACTTTACATTTAAATATAGGTACTCAAAATGTCTATGATGATCATTTTTATTAACAGAGGTAGAATTAACCAGTAGTAGGTATTGAACGTTGACCAGTGTACTTTTCAACTTTATTTATAAATTTTTAGTACAACTTTAAAAAATAATTTGTAGCGCGATTCGACATTTTCATTTACACAGCCATAAGCCATAAGATTAAAAGGGGTAAAGTTATACTGTATGTACTGCAAAGTATATACATTAATTACATGGGTTACAACATTTGAAGTTACAATAACAATACAATAATTGACTATATTGTTAATATGCAACCAGTATTACAACCACACTGCATTAATGACTGACACCTTATTGTTCACTTTAATTAATAATGCTTTCAGGCTGTTTCTACTTCGTACTAAAGGGCAGTTATAACATCGGAAGTGGTTCTTGGACACACTCGCGGCTCACGAGATAATAGTATGCCACTCCCTCTCCCACACAAGTATCTGACTTTCAGGATCATTATTTAGATGAGCCTGATATTAAGTAAGATATCAAATTTGTGACATCCTTTATATTTTCAGACAGATTAATAAGGCCTTTTACACCCTTACGACTTCAAATACTGAATATAATTGGTGGATGGACAGCGTATGGTAGTGTTTGGTTTTGTTGATAGCAAAAAAATAGAACTTAGGTATCACACTGCCAATCCCGACAAGAAATTATACATTAAAAATACATTAGAATCGGCTTTAATCCAATTATGTCTACAGTTTTAATTTAAATTTAATTTAAACTGATCAAATTCTCAATCAAATAAAGAATTCCCAATAACAGGAAATTACTTCCCGAGTTTAGTTAACGCACCAGAAATTAAATTTTAGTTAAAGCTTAAATAATCTTCATTTATATCAACTTCTACTGGAGAATTTTTCATTTGCAGGAAATTAAATTCGATGTCGAAAAGTTTATTCTCGCTTTTATATATATCTGTGAAGCTCTGTATATTTTATTTCGTTGGAAATATTCCCAGTTCTAATAATGGGGTTTATTAAATTTTAACTTTACTCACAAGACTAGCTGCTCACATATAATTCGATATAAAGTAATAGGTAGGTCTGGTTTCTGACACATAAGTACCTAATATTTTTAAAATACATTAGATTGTGTAGCCCGATATTTCCTTATCTCTTGTTAATCAAATTTATAACACATTATGAGTTCTAGTTTACCTAAATAATGATTGTATTACGGTAAATGTAATTTTAAGCAGATTTAAACGTTTATATAAGTTTATATATAATCATCTATTAAGAAAAACATTAAAATATTATTATGTCAGTTAAATAAATATTATTCAAACAAGTATAAACTTACGTTTTATGTAGGTACATAATAAGTATTAATACATTTTGTGCAATAATACACGACATGCAAGACTTTAAACGAAATATCAAGGTCCTATATGAAATTTTCACAGAATTCTACATCAATGATACATATAAAATTAAGTACAGCAAATCGATATTTAAATATGAAATTACACAAAGTAAATACAAATATACAAAAGTTAATTTATAACTGAATCAATAATAAGTGTTAATTAATAATATGCGATAATTAATAACTGACAAAGGTTACAGTTGAATGAAACCTAATTAAACAAAATTAACGCCTATCCAGAAGTGTAGACTTTACCAATAAAACTTAACAAATTCATGTTAAAGTAATATAATATTTCAATCTTATTGTAAAGTGGTCATTGACCCATAATAGGCGAGACGATATCAAACCTAGAATTACTATAAAATTAACTGAAATAACTTTATGTATACTAACGTTTCTTTCCACAATACCATTTTTTCACTATAGAGCAGTGGCGGCTGGTGAAATTTGGGAATGGGGGGCACAGGGGAAAAAAATGCGCCGCAGGTGAAAATTTTGCATTTTTCAAGGTCAAACACCTTAAAATTAAAAATTAGAAATTCGTAGAGCAAAAATATTTGCTTGAAGAAATAGGTTTCGTTAGGCAAATATCCCCTTTTTTGATGCGATTGACAGAAATATGGAAAAATTATTTAAAATAAAATTTAAATCAGTTCAAAAAAAGTATACATGTCAGAAAAATGGCAGGCGAAACTTCTGTTTTCTGCTAGATCAGAAAAAACACACATAGATAAAAAAAATAAATAATAAAACCCATTTAAGTACTTAACCCAAACCCTAACAAATCGGTGTGCTTACCTTACAATCTGCAACCACCCGCTCGTCCGTCGAAAACTAAACTTAGTAACTTTTAAAATGAAACTCCATTCTTCTTGACTTATCATTTGCAAAATGTTCGATAACTTGTTCGTTAAAATCAGTCATAGTGTTTACTAAATTTTTCTTGATGGAAAGCATTGCTAGAGCACATAACCTTTCTTGTGACATAGTGTTTCTTAAAAATGTCTTTATTCGCTTAAGTGTTGAGAAGCAGCGTTCACTTTCGACTGTAGTCATAGGAATTGTGCACAATATAGTTAATAGTTCAACCGATTCCGAAAACGTCGTAAGTAAATTATTTTTATTTAACATTTGTAATAAAGCAACCGCACCACTATGTTGTATGAAATCATCTCTAGAATACATTATATACAGCTCATTTTTTAATTTTGTAATGTTGATCTTTGGAAATACGGCACACACTGTTTTAATATGTTCCAGAGGAAAACTATTCTATAGTTGTTAAATTTCTCCTTTTCAAACAAATTAGCTATAGTTAAAAAATCAGTAAATTGAAATCTCTCACGTACGTTCATTAATATGATGGTGTATTCCCATCTCTAGTACTCTGTACCCTGTACTGTCTGGTCGACGGGGCAGCGCCCATTCAATGACGTAACAAAACGCATTAGAAAAGACGCGCTGGAAAAATAGAAGCTGTGTATCCTTTTCTTGCGCATGCAAATAGAAAAGAAAAAAGAACAGGCACACAGCGGCCGTGCGCAGCCTAGTCCACAGACGGTGAAGCGTGAAGCGGTCTAGACTCTAGACGGATATGTATGCACCAAATGATTCAATATTCATGATGAAAAATTAATAAAAAAATCCACCAAATTATAATAATTATAAAAGTTTATAAAATATCACAACATTCACAAGTCTGACGTGCTTACGCATAGGGCACGTGCCCTTGTGGGCACAAGGGCACGTGCCCTATGCGTATGACTAGCCGCCACTGCTATAGAGTATTAATGTCAATTATTATATTCCTTAATGCCAAATGCCACACTATAATATTCTAGCTGATAAATTAAATAATCCGTCCACAATAATATATTAAATTTTCATTTAATAAATTTTAATTTTAGTTCCAAGGAAAACCCTGCTACCTCTTCAAAATACTGTTTATCTCGTGTTTAGTGTTTCGTATTGCTTTCGTAGTTTCTCAAATACATGCTGAACTGCGAGCGTGAACAGATATTTATATCCAAACTTTATTTATAGTACATCACTTTGACGCTTATATATTGGTGTAGTGGTTCGGGTTCAAAAATCTAATTTAGCTTCAATCAAAATAGTAGTCTCATTAATATTAATACTAGCTGAATTAATCACTAAGTTGAACTGAAAATTTGCTTAACATTAAAAAATAAAGCCTTGAAGCCTATTTATTTTAATATTAGCTATTTGAGATAGTAAACATGTAGAACTAGTTCTTGTAGTTGTATTAGTTGCTGTTATTTGTAGGTTGGGTTACTTAAAAACTAGTAAAACCAAGCTTAAACATGGATATCTAAAAATCGTTATTTTTAAATTACACAGACTACATTTAGTTTAGTACTGAGAATGTTAAATCATTTTCAGTATAGCTTCATAATAAGGAGAATAATTTTTTTATTATTTTTGTATAAATCTATATTTCTAAACCCTCCGGTTGTTTTGAATTATTTTTCTTTAACTTTTTAACGTGAAAAGATACAGGAAAGTATAACTTGGAGCATAAAATTCAAAGGTGATATAATCTTTTATTAACAGTTCCTGGATCGAGGTTTGGTTTTTTTTATAGAAACCATAGTGGGCTTTGGCACCACTCGAAAACCTATGTTTTGTGATATCTAAAAATATGTAGTTTGAAGTACTGTAGTTTTTAGCGCTGAATACGTTATAGTTACTGGTAGATATATCTGAAACATTTTGAAATGCAAGAAATTGACATTATTTATTGTGTTTACTTAATTGGTATAAATTATTAGAATACTATATGCATAAATTACACAGATTTCTGTAAATTTTAGTCGTATAGGAAGAATAATATATTTTTTATGCCCAGAACGATTTCGTGGGTTCGATAGAACATCTACCGTTATTGCATTGTTATGCATAGCGCTAACAGGCTAACCATGATAAACTACTAGATTTTAAACTTAAAAGTGGTGCTAGACAGAGAAAAATACATATATTAAGGGTATCAAAAGAAGTTAACGTTAATGTTTATTAGCCATAAGTTATGAGACTGCTACGATTTGCAGTGTGCATCCTGTATAGACTTACATAAAAATGTGTAATTATTATTTATGTGTACCAGCTTTGCGGTATTATATACCTATGATTTACAGCGATAGTTCTACTGAAACTAATATTTTCCAATAATCTCCTGTCTAGCTGGCGTATTTTTCATTAAATTCAGAGCTGTCGGCCACTAAACCGTGTTGGTCAAATAAGATTTAAGGGAAGGATTTAAGTCAGATCTAAAATAAATTGACCTGTCGTCTTAATTTATTTGTATGTTATATGATACTTTGTAGCATTAAAAATATCTGCGAGTATAATGCATAATACGTTCTCTTGCATAATTTTTATGTAGTAAAATGGCAGTTTTACTTCAATCATGTGAACATGTACTTATAACCTTACGTTGATGTGTTGACCTTTGGCTTAACTCAAATTCCCTTTCAAAAAACCGAAAATTATATAACAGGGAAACGATGTTTTCAACGTATCGGCGAATTTGCACCGTTGGTGCAAACTGCCCAAAATGATATATTTTTGAAGTCAGCTCTAAAGGGTCTTTCAAATGGTGGTAAAGTATTCCTACGTTGCCTTTTAAAAAATCCAAGATGGCGTCATACTTGTCAAAAATGAGACCTGGAGAAACTTTTGAAGACATATTTGGAATCATTGGGAAATTTCAGTTTGGAAACAGTTTTTGATTTTTTAACATAGCAAATAGAAAAGTTGTGCAATTAGTGAGCCGAGTAAGTCGGTTAAAAAAATGTCACTGTACTGTTCTTTACTGTACTGTTAATGCACTGATAAAAAAATAATCCTATTCTTTTATCAGTGCACCAAACAGATTTTATATGGAAATAAATTAAAACAAGAAAAGGATTTGTACTACAGCCTACAAAATGCAACATAGATGACAAAGGAAGAGACTAGAAGACTCCATGCATAGAAGACAACATCGCTAAATATATTTTATTAGAATTACTAATTCTAATAAATTATGGCATGGCTAATTCTGAATTAGCCATGACAGTATATACCAAGCATTTGACAAATAAATATAATTTATAAATTATCATCATATAAAAGTTATTGGTTGAAATAAATAAACCATTTTCACGGTGTATGAAAATTCAGTACATAAGATAATATCTTCTATAAAATTTGTATAAATAAAATCGCAGTACAGAGCACTGGTTAAATATTCAATCTAATAACAATGCTTTATTAATTTCATATTGTTCCGTTAGCACTAAATTTATAGAGAGTATTAGCACTATTTATGTAGAGTTGTCTGTGCTATCTACATTTTAAATGTTTGTCACTGATGATATTGACTTCTTTAAAATACCTTTTTCGAATTCGTCTTGCACTGTTTACAAAAGCAGAATTATTTCAGTTACTTGCTTATCATCCATGCTTAAGGAATATAGTGCTAATTACTCCACAACGATGTAACTTTGGTTTAGTTTTTTCAATTATTATGCTAGCCTTAATTAAAGTTCCATTCTTCAATTCCACTTTGCTGACTTAGGCCACTTTCAAGCTACAATAATTACCAACAAAATTGAGAATATAAGCAATAATTGTTTTACATAAGTTTTTATTGTTCCAACGAACTACTTTGATGTTCATAATGCGGATCCTTTTCATCATTACTGATCTAAATCTATAAAATGTAAATAATGGATACATAAATTTTAAATTTTGCATTCAACTTGAACATGGTAACCCTCGCTAAGTCGTGTTCATACAATAACATGAATAATAACCACCAACAATTGTAATAAGGCAATAGATGAAATAGCATTCAGTTTATTAATTTCTAATGTATTACTTTGGGGTTATGTATATATATAGTTAATTATAGTTTGAATTTAATTTATATTTTATATTTAATTATTTAGTATTTTCTGCACAGCCAGGCCGCGTTTTAAAATTTATCAGTGAACAGGCACGAAGTTGTTATTACAATAAACAGCCAGTATTTCAGCTGTGATAAAATTGCTACATAAGTGCATTAATTATAATTATGGCTTAGTTAGTTTGTTATAAATTAGCTTGTTTACCAATTTGTAGGTACTTGTAACATGTTTACATTATATTATAATTACTAATGTGTTTTCTTTAAGAAATATGCTTACATCTGCTATATTGTCTAGCACAGCATTTGTCTAGGCAAAAGCTGTTAGCCTCAAATAATCATATACCTGCGATATATACCAAAATAAAGACATTCGATAACAGTAATAGGATATTGAAAAAGTCAGTATAGGAGAGTGAAGATATTCTCCTTTACTATACCTTAACCGAAACTACGAAATACGAAAGCTCAACGGAATCATTTATTAAACTTGTATTACAGAATGGTCCAAACTTCTTTAAGTGCCCTGCAACTAACGCTGGAAAGCATGTTTATGAATTTTATGATACTTAGTTACCACTTGATTAAAGTATATCTGAAGTAAAAGCTCATAAAGTTTGATTGGTCTAATTCACAGAGGATAGTACTGAATATGTTGTTTTCTTTTACAAACATGCATATATAGGTATTATTTCTGTTAAAATAAACTAGTTCAATTCGATATATTGCATGACAATTAAGTACACAACTATCCCGAATCATAAATTTTAAACAATCAGGCTGTTAGAATCGGCTAAATCAAGATATCTGCCAAAATTCATGTGTTGCATTACCCTGCTTTATTGTTTTACCACAATGACACACATTGGCAGTACTTTCCGACCAATCAAATACCTGTTTTTAAGTTAAAGTGACTATGTAAACTGATATCAAAATCGAAATTTACAGTTTCATATATCAGAAGATGGTGGCATCACTTACCGAGCCTATACAGCCTCTGTAGGTATGCATTTTCGCCCGATTCGACAGAGAATTGGACCGTGAAAATTATGGCACAGCTACTTGTATATCATTTTTATGAAGATTATATAATTATTTACATTACAAGTTAGACTGTGTAGGTAATTTTACTTTTTCTTTAAGAAATAGTCAACTAAAAAATGATTCTTCAGCACACAGGGGTATGTTATAAATGAAAGATATGACTCAGCACAATGTTGGAAGAACAAATTACTTACATCGATAATATTGTCATCTTTATGGAACCAGCGCAACTATTTTATTCCAAAAGAACTAAATTTTGGCCTACTGCAGCATCATCGATCCATTGTGATTTTATTAAACCATCACCAATCCCAAACCACTTTACTGGCATCACCGAAACGTACAAGAGGTCTACTAAGAAGCTTTGCTTCGATAAACGTGCAAATTTTGTGGATAATCAATATCTCGAATCAAATTATAAATGA
This sequence comes from Pogonocherus hispidulus, assembly GCA_963924545.1. Taxonomy (NCBI): domain Eukaryota; kingdom Metazoa; phylum Arthropoda; class Insecta; order Coleoptera; family Cerambycidae; genus Pogonocherus; species Pogonocherus hispidulus. The sequence goes on from OZ004696.1 coordinate 22,817,488, forward strand.
TTTAACGAATATGGTGTATGGCAAGTTATGTTATCGATATGGTTTATTTCACCGAAATAATACATGCTTCAAAAAAAAAATCTGTGAATAACAGCAACAAGAATACGTGAATGTTTATATTGATGTAGATGTATGTAGATACATCTGTTGAAGCAGAAGTAAATGTCAGCAAGTTTCTGACTAGCTAAAAGCTTGCATGTTATATTTGGGGTTTCACCACAAGAAAGGAAGAATATCACATTTAGGATACATTAAATCTTTCACATTTTCCCCAGTTTTCATTATTATAACTGCTGTGATGGCGGAAATTCTATTGTAAAATATTTTATAGGAAACCCTAAATAGCAGAACCAGCACTTCTAGCATTACCCCTAGTTATAAGGGATATTGATAATTTGCTATTAACAGGCTCACAAATTTGTATCTACGTTACCTACGAGACTGTTTGTTCCCAACAGTTCATAAATTTTCCAGAGTACACTATCATGTTCCTGTTTATTCCCTAGCGGATTCCCGCATAATTATCTTGTAAAGTAAAAAAAAATCAACTTAAGTTAGGTTCATAACATGGCAAATTTATGCAACAACGTAATAGGTTCAATATATTTATTTCACAATATTGTAGTCATTTTAAATAAGTTTACATGATGCCTTTTTATTATATACCTATTCCTCCTATAACTGAGTTGTCCCTTGAGATAAGTTCTCATAAGTTGCTTGCATCATTTCTGCATTATTTAATATGTAAGTAAATATCACTGACGTAGTTTCCCACATAACATCAAAACACTATACCGCACTTGACGCGCGTTCCGACAACCAAGTTGGCATCATCTGGCGTTTTACTAGTTCCTTAAAACTTGGTTGGCGAAATGCGCGTCGAGTGCAGTATAGTGTTTTGGTGTTGTGTGGAAAACTACGTTAGTGATATCTTCACACCAAAGGTTCCAACCCCCTTCAAGAAGTGTACATAAATAGTAAATTTATTTATTTAGCACACACAGCTATTGAATACAAAATAAGTACACAGACTTTTATAACTAATTTCTTAAAGTGAATTAGTAATTTCTATTATTAAAGAGCAATTTACAGATATTTTTATTAAAAATGGTAACACTGGAAGATTTTTTATATCTTCGGGTAAATTATTAAAAATGCAAACGCCTTCATATAATAAAGTACTCATTAGGAATGATTTTTTTTTGTAAAATTTATGTTCAAACTGTCTTTTGACCTTAAATCTTGATTTCTTTGGAATTGAGTAATTTTTGATACATATGTATTTTGGTAAAAATGATACATATTCCAAACTCTTGGCATGCTTTATTAATTGTCTTTGCAATAATTGTAATTATTTATTTCTTGTGCCAATAAAAACCATTATAATTTTTAAAATCGAAGAAAATTGTCAAATATCTCAATAGGTAATTAGCATCAACCCCTACAATGCCTAATTACATATATGTACTCAAATCCAAAATTGTTAAAAGGCCTCTATTATAATATCCAGAAATGAACTCCACAAAACTGAGTTATTGAAAAGGTTTAATTGATTAATTAATTTATATTTAATTATTTAATTCATTAATACTGAGAAGTTGCTACATTTGTATAGCACTTCAGAGCAATATAAACCTCAAAGTATTATACTAAAACAAAATGCATTTAGCAGGTTCTTTGTTTCGTTTTCACAATTTGTTCCGATCATCCATTTTATATCTCTTGATTAAGAAGCCTAAAGTTAATTAAAGAAGTATAAATTTATAAGACCTTTTTGTAATAATTAACTCATTTAATTTTCACGTAACTACGAATAGTACGAATCTACTATTTATTTTATATTTATATCCACCATCTCTAAACGCCTTATTTAAATAAGGACTTAAACAAATTAAGCCAAAACAGATTTCTCCTGGCTATATGTCTCGCCGAGCGCTGAATTACAAACTATACAGTAACTCGTAGTTATGAGTTATGTACATCCCATCTGTCATGTAGTAGAACTTGCTTCCACATCTCGTTATTGTATTGGATTTTCATTTAATTTTCTTTAAAGAAAGCAAAAAGAAATATTGACTCTACGACACCTTTTTGACGTCACGAGCCTGAAAATCATTTCATAACTGAAAATTTAACTTTACCAAGAGAACAAACAATGACTTATACTCACTGTTCAAGCACTGCTAGGCAATTCATGGTATTCAGAAACAAAAGGGTAAATATTTGATTTTGGGAAAGAGCCCGGAAACATGTAAAGTAATAAGTAACATGCGTACCTACTTCGCTATATCTAATTCCTTGTTTGCTTTTCATCTGAAAGTTAGAAACCATGAAGAATTTAATTTAAATTAATTCATTTAAACGTTTTAAGACTTTCTTAAGAGTAATCGGATACATGGCGTCTCATGGATGATTTGTAGATATAGCTATACATAAAAAATTGTTTAGGAATATACTGCTTGTAGAATAACATTTCACACAAAATATTAAATATTTGCTGGGACACTGGCTGCCGCTCCGTATCGATAATGTGTGGGGATCTGTTTCAGAATTATGGGTTTGTTTACAGTAGCCTTAAGCGTAGTAGTCGCTTACAGATTCACACGCGTTTAAATCGTCTGTTTTTTAATTGTAATCAAAATTAACGAAAATAACAATGAGTAAACAATTTATTTTTGATTTAATTAAAATGCCTGTGGCATGTAAAATATGTAGATTTTCGTTCAGTCGCCGCCACTAATACCTGTTTCCTCTTCATGACAGTGAAGCGAGAGCGGCTGAAAATTAATTGCCAGGATTGCCAGTTGTGTGTGGCCAAAAAAGTTCTGTGATTCGATACAGCATTCCGAATCGACGCTTTACGAATAGATGAAAACGACCTACTCTGTGGTCGACTAATGGTCTTGAATACTTTTCATTTTTTTTATTTGATAGACTCTTCATCTAATAATCCTGCCATATTATTCTGCAAAAGCTGCAAATATTTCCCTATTCCTTTTGTCATTTACCTTACATAATGGCAAAATCTTCAAATAACAATTCCATACCAAATAATAATATAAAAGTTACGTGATAAGTTACGACTCATGTAGATTTTTAAAATTATTTATGTCACCTCTGTAGTAGATATGCTATGGGCGTATCGGGTCAAAAACGCGTGTATTTTTAAAGGGCGCTAAATTTTGCAAAAAACGAGTAATTTTACCCCCGCCACTCCCATACGCTGTGGCCTAAAGGAAACATCCGACTGCAAAATATGATTAATATAGTAGCCAGGTCATCTGTTGGGGCAATTTGTGGTATTCTAGCTACTTGATTAATCATATTTTGGAGTGTGGATGTTTCCTTTAGGCCGCAGCGTATGGGAGTAGTGGCGGTAAAATTACTCGTTTTTTGCAAAATTTGGCTCTCTTTAAAAATACATGCGTTCTTGACCCGATACGTCCATAGCCTATCTACTGACTGCAACTCATAGTCGATTTTATTGTATTTTGCAAGAACTGAAAATCCAAGTCCCAATTAGAGAGGGTCAATTCTCAATCTTCATCGCAAAGTAGTATCTCAGATACCTAATACGAAACCTGAAAAATACATCAGCCATTGTTCTAGAAGGCCTTCTCTCTTGTAAATTTTATCGAGAGATACATAGAAAATTTCATAGAAGAGAAAAGAAATATCGAAGAGAAAACTATGCGAGAGAGAAAAGCTGTGGGCCTAACCACTCTCCCATTGGATTATATCCACCACAGCAGTAAGATGCCAGATGTAAATATGTATGTATCAAGGGCATAAAACCTTAATTAAAACCTGAGAAGTGAACGAAATAATATACGTCCATGGCCAAAAATACCAGTTTGTATCAGACGTGCATACATTTTTTTCTGTACGATGAAAAAGTCCCGCAAATAGAATATTATTTGATTCATTGTAATCACTTTTGGGATTACACCACCTGTAAAACCCTCAACTCGTCGTCAGTAGAAAGTTTTATGATAAAAAAATTTTCAGATGACATTTTTTATTCAAAGTGTCAATCTGAAAATTTTTTTATTATACAAACCTTCTACTGACGGCGAGTTGAGGATCAACTTGAAACGTTTAGAAAAAAGCTAGTTAAGGATCAGTTTCATAATAAAATTTAAAGAAACTTTAGCTAAAGTTACTTCTTAATACCTTGGATACAGTTACTGCAACTTAAAGGCAACTTTAGCTAAACGTCCTTTATTTTTTATTATGAAATCCAACCTTAGTGTTTAATTTCTTTTAAATATTATTATAATTATTTTGTTTAGACAATACAAAATATGATTTGTAATATTACAGAATTTTGTATAAAACTAAAAACCATTGATAAAATTCAGTTAATTTTTCAAATATTTACTTTAGTGCAAATTATACCTACAGTGGTTTTTTGGGGAAAACTTTAGAAGTTTGCCTTGATACTGCACTTTGAATATTTAATTTGTATGCTTCTGGTGTTGTGTTTTTTTTTGTTATTTTACAGGCGGTGTAATCCAAAACACTACAATTAAGCATTAAAACGATTAAAAGATAATATCTAGGATATTACTTATTCCATATTGGTTTTAAACAGAAACTGAAAATGTGTAACCTAAATAGAACAAATATTAGGTTATTAGGCATCATTTTTGCTTTAAAATTTTGACAGATTGCTTAAAAATTAATTAGCAATACGTCGAAGACTGAAGTACATAGAGCTGTTTTGTATGTTACGGCCAAAATAAAAATCTGTGTGTAAGAAAGTAATGAATGAAGCTGTACTTTCATAAACACATTTTCATCAGTATTCAGTATGTCACTGCACTAATAATATTAAGACATATAAACATTCAAATATAAACAAATACATTTATAATGCAACAGTTGTTTACATTAGTTATAGGGTCAATTGAATTAAAAATTAGAAGCTGTTAATTGTTAAAAAGATGGTCATAAGAAGATATATCACCCCCATGGTGGAAAAAAAACTCATTTTATACTTGCGAATAAGTCTATGATTTGCGTATATAATGTTAAACGGTTAATATATTACCGTACTTAGTTTAGAGTTTTGCAATACAAATATTACTAAATGAAAGCAGTTTTATAGCTCAACCGGCTGTAAAGTGATACTTCAAGTCCTCAAACAAGTCATGCAGAGTAACTAATTACGTTTGGTTTTGCAGTAATTAAACAATTTCTTTGATTTGAGTTTTAACCAAAGGCGAAAAGTAAATGTATGCAAAAAGTTGGTTAGTTTGACAGAATGGATACAGAAGTCAGTTAAAAGTGTAATTTTCACAAAACCGGTAGAGGTAAACGAGCCCATTTAAGTTTAAGTAATTTTTAATCATCTTGTAATTTCAGATAAAGCAACAAACTTCATCTAACTACACACGCTGCGTAACTTATCTTTTCTGTTTTGTAAGTTGTACAACTTATCCATAGAAAGATTTTCTCTAATTGAAATGTCTACACCGACCCTATACTTTGAATTAAGTATTTCATTTAGGCTTAACTGTTTAGCAAATTCCGAGTTATGATATAAACTGTTTAGTAATGTGTACTCTTAAAAACCTCCTTTATAATTTCAGACTCACAGAATGACTTCTCATTAACTGAAAATATAACCTACTTCCTCCATAACTATTAAACTGAAATGATTTCGTAAAACGTTCATTGTTTTATAAAGCAGAACTTAATAAACTACCAAATTAACAAAGCGACGAAGTTAAAATCATTTACAGAGTAATTAGTTTATAGTGTTACACCGTAGCATACAAAATACATGGTGTGCTACAAATATTACATACCCCTTTTCCCAGGTTGAGAAACAGTTAAAATATTGAGGAGTTTTAAAAAAATATGTTTTTATTAACCAACTGATATTTGCGTTTTTATATTATCACAAAAAAATTATGCCATTTGTTTATAGGGCTATCTATCAATGACCTTTTATTTATAACCAGAATGTTTAACTCCATTATGGTGACACATTAGATTCTATACAATTTAGTCCACCTATGTTTTCAATTTATATATGACTATAAACGGTATCAAAATTTTTACCCGATAATTGTACATAGTGTAGCCACACCATATCAAATTCCATATCAAAATATGATTTACAATTTCGCAAGACAATGGGCAAATCAAAAGTATCAAATAAATATCCTAGTTGAATTAAACTGTCTTCAGAAAACCACTTGGTAATGATTTGCAACTTTTATATCTCTTTGATTTCCAGATCAAACTTTAAGTACCTGAATTACTATTAAAACTACCTCATTCCTGAAATAAACTCAATAATGCACGCTAGCTGTACCTCATGAAATCATACCTCATTGAAACGTGCGCCACTTTTTTCATTGTCATTTACAGAATACTGTTATCAGTCGTATAATTTCAGCATTTATTCGAGTTTAAGAAAAATTTGGAATAAAAATAAAATACTTGTTAGCGAAAATTTATGGGTATCGAATGTTTGGCACACGCAGTAAAATAGTAGAATACTACTGCAAAACTTGTTGCTCGAAAATCGATACTATGTCCATAACCGTTCCCATACACAGCAAATGGTGGCGTCGCTTAATGAAAATGGGACGATTATAATCAAAATACGAGCGTATTTTTGTCACACTGAAATTATTGTGAAGTACTGGCCAGCCAGCCGCTCTTCTTAACTAGGTGGAAAACGTGAAGATTAATTAAAATCAGAAAATTAATGAATGAATTATCAAAGGACTATTCTTTTCAGTATTTAGCAATTTAATTTAACTGATCTACTTAATAATGTCATTATTTTTTTCTTGTTAAAAAGTGTTACGAAGTTAGTACCGACTTATCGGAAGTTGGAATAACTTCGTTATTTGAATGAATGTTGTGCTTTTTATTGAATATTTGGATTCTACTATTTTAGAGGACTATAGTCAAGGATCCCTATATAATTTATACATTTTGTTGATTTTTTACTTTACACTGAACCTTTGAATTATCTACTGTGGCCATTATGAAAATGGAAAAGGTGATGTTGTCAACTTCACTCTTTTGTCTGTTATATTACCCAGCTAGTAAGAATTTGAATCCCGAACCAGTGATCGGGCTTTCGCCCAGTTATGTAGCGAGATCCATTGAAAACTTGACCAGAAACTAAGAGATCTGAGGAAGAATAATCGGCCGGAATTGGGTTGAGAAAAGCCAGGCTATTAATTGATGGGCCCTGGTCGAACGCAACTCGATCACTACTTATGTTAAGTCGTAACAGCATAAGGATGGTCACCGGACTATTAAAAGGTCATGGACATCTCAACACGCACCTTAATACTATTGGCCTCAGTGACACTAGAAGGTGCAGGTTTTGCGAACACGATAGCGAGGACTTCATACACATCCTCCGTCTTATGGTTGCCTCATTGTCAAGAGACACAAACATCTGGGTGCAGAGATTCTCCTGCCCCAGGACATTACAGAGCTTCCAGTGGAACTGGTATTGGCCTATGCGCATAGCACGGATCTCTTACAGTAACTCTCGACTGGTGCAGACACAATGACTCGAAAGGCCACGGAGTGTTGTTGGTGACGCCGCTTCCCAACAACAGCAACAACAAGAAAATGAGTAAAAAATGATTTTTTATTCTGAGACAAAGTCAGATTATATTGGCCCTCCAATATACTTAATTCCTTCAATATATGCAAGGCAGAGCTCAGGCCATACAACTGTAGGTCTGCATTTGTCTTTAGGGCAAACCTGGTTTATATGGCTGATAAAGTCTGTACCTTGGCCTCTGGTCACTGCTAATCATGTCAATAATGTATGTGTCATTAACACAATAATTTTTTTAAATATATGGTACAATGATATTTAAAGAGCCTTGTGTCGACCTGTGTGTGACGACCTGTCGACGATTTTCAAACACTTTTTATCTTTGGCTTGCTATTTGAGCAATAGCAGTTTTATAACTATTGAAAGAACTACCTACTGTATACGAAACGTTGCCCTGATATGTTAAATTTGTCCTTTATTACGTTGCACTATGTTAAATATTCCAGAATATTTATCACCTTTATTATAAATTCCAATAAGAATTACTGTTTCAATGTTGCTTGAGTATAGAACCCTTTCTAATTACCAGTGACTTGTGTTCATTCATCAGATAAATGTTTGCATTGGCACTTGCATGTTTGAACTCATTAGGTATGAGGAGTTCTGCTAAGAAAGCAACATTTAATTATATTATTAATAATTAAGTGGTGCACCTGGTAAATCCTAAATACTGGGTGTTATGTTTAAGAGGTTCAGTTTGGTACCATCAAACTTATGCTTTATAATGTATTCATTTATCTTTTGAGAAAACACCAGAAAGGTGGCAAGGCAGAGGCGAGCAAAATTACTTACTGTAGTACTGGCTCCCAACCAGTACCAAAGTTTACACTTTGTTTACTCGAATGGCGAATAAATCTACTATAGTCACAATTCCAAATAATCAAGAACCATTGTTCCATTCCCTTTTCCATCTCAAGATCAAGTAAAACCATGTTAATTCATACTTTATTTTAGAAGTTTTATATAAAATGTTCGTTCTCACGCCGTTTCCTAATTGTTTTAGGAAGATTGTTCTTTAGAAATTGTACGGTTCCCGTGCACATTAGTCAAGGCGGTAGGTATTATTCACTCTATATAACACAGAACGATTTTTGGCAAAGCAGTTGAGTTTGAAAAGGGTACTAACTAATTGACGGTTTACTTACCTAATAAACCTTAGGGTGATCTGCCCTGGGGCTCAGATTTGATGCATCTGAAACTGGTTTGTGAACGTACTTTTATGTTGAAATGCAAATTTTGTATATACCAATAATTATCATTGTTAAGCTGCGTGATGGAAAATTGTCATAAACACGTCATATTTGCCTCAATTTTTAAGAGCTATATGTACTTTCTTATATGTATATAAGTAATCTTAAATTTAGCTCATCTTTTATTTAAGTATTTTATAGGTTTTCCTTCATGAAAAGTTTGACAAACATTTATTGTAAATCTTATCAGGTATTAAGGACAACCGAACCAATTGAATAACCGAAGTGGGGCTCTTCGCTTGCAAATAAGAAGTTACGTATATTAACATTTTTGTAATAACTAATACCACAGAAATTCACACAGTTCTTCCCAGAATCAAACTACTTCACCCTATTTTTTTAAGACGATACGATTCATCTACCTTAAAAAGGACTTTGACTCTCTCGTTACTCTTGAGTAATCTATATATGTTTAAATCTTTGTTCCTAGAAATGGGATTTTCATAGAATTTTAATGAATTTGAATTTTACAATATAATCCATTTTAGCTCAGCATTAATCTTAATCAGAATTAATCAGCGTCTCGTTTTTGCTTGAGCATAATTTTATTTTTAAAAACCGATAATCATATTTGTGTGGACACGATATTATCGACGTCTCATAAAAATGAAGACTGAAGTAGGAGTAGACAGTATAGAGAGCTAGGAGGTATGCAGGCGGAGAAACGCATACCTTTAAAATGTGTGACGGCTCGCCATAAATGGAGGTACTACAATTGACTTATTTACGACATGAGGCTGAATGTAATTATCATCAGTAAATTACCTCGCTATCTTTATTTAAAAATAACCATTAGAACAGAGATACATAATTTGAATGCGAGGTGATAGATAACTCCAATATATAGAACATAACAATTTAAACGTTTCTAAACTAAAATTTATAATTCCGTCATCTTTAAAAAATTTATCAATTATTACATTTAAACTAAAGTTAAAGCGAAAACTTTCCCTTGACCAATGCCAACAATCATTGTCGATAATAAATTAATTCTGATTATTGTTCAATTTAGGTACCTATGTGGTTTTATACTTTTCTCTTCTTTTTTATTCTTCTCTCTTTCACTTATCCCTTCTCACCTAAGAATCCTTGATATAGAATAGCAATGTTTACATTTTTTTTGTTTCACATTTTTGTCTATAGATGTGTTATACTTCTACTTATTATACTTAAAATGAAAAACAGGGAACCTGCTTGCAGGATCATCTAGTCTTTAATTTTCCTTTAATTGAGTTGTGAATTTTATTATTATACTAACATATTATTAACCTGAAATCGATTAGCGTAATTTCAAATAAGGTATAATAAACTAACAAATCCAATCCTTTTCCTATTTAGCCAAATTTCTTTCTTTGATAATGATAAAGTTACCTACGCTAACCTACCTTATACGAGAAACCCTGTATACGCAATATAAAATCTATTTAAAATTGTTAATTATATGATACCAAACGTTGTAATTTAATAACGTAATTACTTTTGGGAAAAGGGCAAATATAAATGATTTTTAATAAATCACCGTCACCGAAGCTGAATTTAATAATGAAATGTTGAAACTCATAAAGCTGCTCTTTCTCGCAGGAATTCCTTTAACAAAAAGCAATTATGTGAAAGGTTCTTAATTTGGCATTCATGGAAAATATCCAGAATGCGTAATAATGATACAAATATTTAAGAGTGAATTTCTTTCCACGGAGAAAGATCTTATTGAAGCGTTACTCCTGTTTAAAACAAAATTCCCTACAGTTCTAAGATGGTATATAGACAAGATTGTGTTTTGTTGTCTCTAAAAAATTACACTTTCATTATGTTCTTCTTTTACATTTCAGTTTAATCCAGCTGATGTGTATGAGGCGTAACATACTTTTAAATATTGTCCAATGAATTGTAATCATACAGGATTTGTATCTTTGCCGAAACTTATAGATTATCAAAGTGCGTCTTATGAAGGAGATAACTCTAAAAAAGCTACATATACCAAAAAATAATATCAGATCAAAATGTTTACAAAGAGCGCTCATTAAAATATCTGTTCGTTTTATGAGATAGTTTAAAAATTAGATCAAAGTGACCAACATATTTATTTTATCTCCATTTGGAAAAAATATCGCATAGCGATAAAAGTAAGTACATAATGAATACAACAACCAGTACAACCAAGTATGACCAATTCGAGTAGGTCGAGTAGGTCCTCATTATTCAAATACAAACTATTCCAGTATGAAATTAAGAAAGATATATTTGAGGGTATCTGAATATTCAAATATTCGAATATATTCGAGTAAGTTTAAATATTCGAGTAAATCTCAGATATTTAAAATTTATAATCGAATACGCTAATATTCTAGCAAGATAAGTAGATAAAATTCAAATACTTTAATGTTCTATATACGTTAAAGAATACATTTATAAGTAATCTAGCTACTTCTACCCTCTCAGAATGGGATTAGGTAAAATTGCCACAGATAACGTCGCCACCGTCAAACGTTCCCGCCTTAACTAAGTCAAAAAAAACCAAAATATTTTTTTTCTTTCTGAGTATCTGATCTCGGATATTAAAAGGCGCATTTTTATAGTTCTTGTTACAGTGGTAGTAGGTAGTTGAAGTTTGTTGAATTAACGCATTATTATTAACTATTAATCATAAAAAAATATAAAAGTGCTGGAGAGCGTAAAAAAGATATAGCTTACTTACTTTATCTTGATAAACGTTGCTACAAGCTACTAGATATGTTGCTACTAGTTGTGCATATGATCACATAATTTATATTTGATCGAAACTACTATTACTTAGATACTAAGTGATCTCTAATGCTGAGTGTCCATTGGGTCGGAGGAGTGACGCGGCGCGGCGTAGCGCAGGGCTGCATTCTAGTGCCCGTCCACTACACGAACATGCGCGGCGCGGCGCCAACCAATATTTTCCAAAAATATCTATTTCAAATTTGAGTATTTAGTATCTATGTACAAGTGAACGAATGATGTACGATTCAGAAGAAGAAATTTCATTTTTAGCCACTTTGGCCCAACAAAAGGGAGAAGAAACAGTCTTAAAAAAAGATCGTCTGTGCAAAAAATAAATAAAAAAAGATTGAAACTAGGGGAATATCACCATCTTTTCGAGACCTGTTGAAAGATGACAAAGTTTTTTAAATATTTTAGAATGTCCCAAGACAAGTTTTATAAACTTTTGGGATTAATTAGACCAAATATTGAAAAACTTACCTAAACGTTTACCTAAAATAAAAACTAGGTAACTTGCAAAAATATCTACGCACGTACGACGATAATTCCTAAAAATCATAATGTAAAACTTATTCTGAGAGCCGCCGAACGGTGTCTATAATTTACGAACTCTTTAAAATTCGCCCGCACTACCGTCCATTAGATCGGCAGTGCGGTGCGATCTGATTCTTTTGCATGAGAGAATTCCACTGCCGCTCCGACCGACTCGCTCCGTCCGACTGCCCTATTAAAAACCCAACCACCCTCATCATTCATTTAAGTGTAGGTATTTAATATCAGAACGGACATTCTTCGCGCCGCGCTGCGTCGCTCCACTGACCCTATAAGGACAATCAGCTTAATACTATGATATTCAACTTATTACAATAAAAGTTAAGTAGTATTTATGTTCTAGAACTGCTATTATTTTTTGTAGTTTTAGTGATTGAATGAAATGTTGATATAACTGTATAAATTGGATAAAAAAATATATGAGGAACTCTTGTTTACATTTGTGTACTAAATATCGTTATTCGCCTAGTTAATCCAAACATGTTCACTCCTCAAATTTCTCTATTATTTGTTACTTAATAAATTATATCCACCTTGACTGAAAATATGGGTTATTTATTATGAAAACATTTTGCGTGTCCTGGGTCTCCTCAATAAATTAGCTGCAGCAGCACGAACACGCAATATATTTATAAAGATTTTATTATTCATTTGAGAGTATGGAGAAACCACTTACCTAAAGCTAATATAATTAGCGTAATAAATATAAGTACATTGTAGTATTTAATTGGTAATTTAAATACGTCAAGGTTTTTCAACGTATATGTTTGTGGGCGTCTTCACTAAATAAGTGTTTTCCGCTAATGTATTTGAGGTTTTTTCTGCTGTTCATGCTAAGACCTATAAGATCTTAAACGATACTTCACCTAGTGTATGTAGATAACATAAAAATGTATAAGATGATACGGAACCATGAAGATTGTGTTATTGCTTAGGAAAGCCTTTACTTTTGGTGTGAAAATAATAAATTAAGTCATAATATAAAAGATATAATTATGTTCCATACTTGGAATGAAGATACTTGAAATTTTCCTTGTTATGTTGATAATGTGAAGCTTAGTTGAACGGATTATATCAAAGTTTCGTTGGTATTGTTTGATCCTAAGTTAACCATTGATCAGCATATAGATATCATAACAACCGATAGACAGTACACTCAGAGAAGGGTTTGTTAATTATATTGTATTGCTTCATTTTAAAAAATGGTAAATTTGAATACAACAAGGAAATAAATATCTACTTACCTGAATCAGCTGTATGGTTTGCCTACTCACTTTGACTATTATAATTTTGTTATTTCGCTATTATAACTAAACTATTGTAATACTTCAATGTTTTCACTTGATCGTTTATAACCAAATCACTGTTGGTTTTAATATTCTATTTTGTAACTATAACCAAACTTTTATTCAGATCAAAAGTAGTTCACTTGAATTGATATTTGATATCAGTTACATACCAAATGTGGTATGCATACAAGCCAACCATAATCTTAGAATGTTAATTTAACTTGTAAATTGATTGTACAATTTTTTTAACTACCTAAATAGGGTGTTCTCACATATTTTTTTTAATACCAAAAAATTGAGTTTTCCTTCCCTTTTATACATATGTCTAGTTAAAAAAAATTACAAACACTTGCATTTCCCAAAAAAAGTGAGTTGAAATTTAAATTCGCCATTTGGCGCGCAAACGCATCTACTATGGCAGACATATTTGTGACGTCATCAGGCATATAAACAAACAGTTTGACAGGAAGCTATCAACATCAGTCAATTATATTTCCAGTGTCATTATATTTAAAGATCAGCGTGTATGGTAACAAGTTTTTATAAGTTATTTTATGAAGTACTAGTTATATTGTATGTTTTAAATATGTATAAAAAGTTCCAGTTCAAAATATGTAATAAACAAACACTAAACGGCGGCCATTTATATGCTTAATGACGTCACTTGTGTTTTAGTTCCCGTTTAAAATAGATCTTTTTTTAAAATTTTCTAACTTCGATTTTATTCTGAAAAATGCAAAATTTGCATTTTTAACACATTACAACTTCTTTGTGGATGTATTACTGAGCATGTAGGTATAGGTTTATAACTTGATTCGTCACATACGGAAAACACCCTATTCTTTAGATTTTATTTCATTTATCAGTTTTTATAAGCACGTAACTGTTTTAAATCTGTTAATTTTAGTTAAGTATTCATATTGCTTCTTTTGTTTTTATTTTAAAATGTTTCTCAGAGTTTGGGACCTAGTTCGGTTGGATAATCTTGTCAATAAATAAATGATATTATTGTAGATATCAAGGAAAATATTTTTAATCTTATGTATTGTTTTATAGTTATCTTTATAAAATCAAATATGTAAGGTATACCATAATGATAATTAATTAGAATGATTTTTCATAATAATTAATAATTGCACATGAAATTTGCATACCTGGCACAGGAAGAAATGTAACGAATAAACAATGCATAAGAACTGTACTTTCTCAACTGCTTGTTGGTTTACTATAAAATGAGAAACATTTGTGGAAAATTGTTATTTTAATGAAACACATTGTATGTTTGAAGACATTGATGTTTTAAAAATAAATTATTATTTAATTTGTAGAATTTGTAGATTTGTAGATTTTTAGTAGAAATGAAGATACTCCAAAGAAAAACATTACAACAATACTTTGTTGTAAAGATAAAGATTTGTTTTCTAAAACATTAATAATAGCCTGTTTCTAATACAATATCCTCATGATGCATCACTTGTACCGCATATTTCTTACATTCTTTGTAGGTATTTGCACATATCAATAGTAGGCGTGCGTTACAAGAACATGCAATTATTCATGTGGAATAATTGCATACACACACTGAATATTCGCTCATGAATAAAAAGTTTCTCAGGAATAATAAAACAATTTAAGGGTTGATGGAACTCTTTAAATACAGTTTGGTAGTGAATAAAATAAAATTGTACTACGTAAAACGATCAGCGGTTTGAATTTACTAAAATCGAAGAAGAAGCTCTATTTTTTATTTCGAGTTTCAAAAACTGAATTTATATCTGTATGTAATGTAAAAATACACGCCAAATACTTCTCAAGCTTTTTTCCACTCCCCGAAAAAATGCTTAAGTAAATTTTATAACTTTACTCATTTGAACATTTGTTTTCAGACAAAAATCGGGGAGAGGAGAAAAAACTTGACCATTAGTAGACTTTAGCTATATATTGGGCCGTCAGTTTGTAAGTAAAATTTTCGAATGAATAACAACTGTCTGTGGTAATATTAACACGTATTTTAAATAGAGTTTTGTATTTGTATGTATCAAGATGTAATTAGTTAATTGCTATTAATTTATTTATTTCATAGGAATAGCTCTGCTAAACGCTTGTAGTTTGTTCTAATACGACAAATCTGTAGCTTATTTGTAGTGCAGCTCTGTGATTCGCCATAAAATCTTTTGGGATTACACCACCTTGAACGTAATGTAAACAGTAAAACACAAATATTCAAAATAAATATTCTAATTATAGTATCAAGGCATTCTTCTTAAAAGTATGTCTCTAAAACAACGCTGGCTAGTGTTTATTTGAATGAGATGCCGAAAAAAACTACTCCACGGGCTCTGTCCCCCGACTGGCGTTGCATTACTCCGACATCTCCATGGAGGTCGCCACATCCTTCATCGAGACCAACCACCAGACACTGACTGGTTTCGCGCTTATTATGCACTCATCAGAGTGTCATATGTAGTGGAATCGATGAAGTGAGAAACATACCGTAGTGCCCTCTTTGGGTCTTTGCTACTATTCTTATTACTTTACTAATCCTACTTATTATGAGCGCATAATAAGCACGCATGGTTATATACTTAATGCTAACTAATACTTGCACTGAACCTCGGGAATTATTAGCCTCTCCCCTAAAAGTTAAGGGACATAGCTCCTGTTAGCTCTGGGCTCAAGGCGAGGAATGGATTTTACTGTTAAGCTAATTTATAAAGAGAGCACCAGGCAATTTAGACAAATCAAAAAAAATATATAGAAAAGTTTGTGAATGCATAACTGTAAGACCAAACAAATTAATTTAAGATAAAAACATATTTTATATAAAATTTATTTACAAGAGCAAGGAAACCCATGAGATTACTCGTCTACTACCTGAAGGGCGTTTGACAAAATTTTACAAAAAGTTTTACTGGGCTGGATTCACCTGCCTTGTGGCCTATGTATAGAGTTATCTCACCCACTAGCTTCTCCTAGATTAATCAGGAACTACTGTCCGAGTCCACGTCTAGCTAGACTTACTGTGGATGGATGGATCGATGTAATTAAATCCCACGGTGCTAGTGAATCGGAGGACTACAATGGTCCAACGTAGCTATGGTGCAGGTAGTGGCTTCAAAGGTAAAAATAGGTACATGTAAAAAATGGTAGGATTAGCCCAGTCCCAGAGTTGTACAAAAAAATGATCCAGGAATTCTAATTTTGTAAACGATCCAACAGTAGACAGTAACTATGTCTGAAGGACTGTATATAAAAATTGTAATAGAAAAAAGTAACTTACTAATGTTACTATATACTACAATAAAAATTACCAAAATTGCAGTAACAAAATCTGTAACTGTGCTACACAAAAAAACTAGTGAGCACAAAATGTGAAAATTTATAATTCATACATGAGATAGTTTAATTGCAATAATAACAATATCAAGTACAATGAGATAATATAAAAAATTAAGATGAAACGGTCTAGAATACTAGCAAGCTAATCAAAAATGAAATTTCTGGATATAATAGGTTCTGTAATTATCAGCCAAAGCTATAGTATAGTATATAACAAAAAGTAACCATATGGTTATATATACACCCGCGCTAATCAACCCAGGCTCCTCAGAGAGAACCGAGTTTTGCATACAGGGTACAATTTTATTTAATAAGATTCAATTGATTAAGAAAGAAAATAAAATGTACTCACCTGTATACAAATTTCGGCTCCAACCTCGTGAACCCACCTCAAATGGGTCCTAAGACGTTCCGCATGGAATACGATGGTTCACGATGGTAGTAGAGTCCTTAGAAAGATTAGGCCAGCGTCTCACCAACTCTGCAAAAATAAAAATTCGGCAGAAAATCTACACCACGTGTAAAATAAATTTATAATCACGTATCTCGTGACAACAACAAAAATATACTAGAAAATTACTTAATACGGTTATCACAGATACTAATCTATTATATAATGTGCTTCCAATAAGCATCAAAATTTACAACGTGCTCGTATTCTAGTTGAAAACCGAATCCTCATCAAGTTAAAAATGTCCACACTTCCTGCTTGCTGCGCTCCTCCCATTTTTCATAAAAGTGACCAATGAATGATAACTTGAGAGGTAGACAAAACACATTACAAGGTGGAATATTATGGGTTGCTGGTGTTCAGGGATAAAATCTAAGGATTTTTAATATTATTATAACTCGTCCGGAAATAGACTGCTAATAATACAAAAGGGAACAAAATGATTAAAATTTTGTTACACACTTAATATAAGAAACTATTAAGAAATCTTTAATAGAAATTTCATAATTTTACCGGAACCGCCACAAGTATATAAAAAAAAAGCTAGAGACAATCAGAAAATTTACAAGTGTATTTTCTGTTCTTTCAAATCGAACACACTGTATATTTTACATATTTATAAAAAGTGTCCTCACGAATACGGGCAACCTTTATCAACTTTATATACCTCTATAATGTCGTTGAAAATGTTGAATTGAAAAAAACTTGAATTATAGAGTCTTCTTTTATATTTAATATTTTTATAGCCTATTATATAGAGCTAAGCAAAATATATCGAGAAACGATCTGATTTAATAAGCATAAATATATATGCGAGAATTTTCGGAATAAGTAGGTACTCTTAATTAAAATAGAAATAATATTTGACCACCGACCAATGGATTATTCTAATTGTACTTACGTCTAAAGTGATTTACATCTTATTTTTTTGTGTAGGTATTAAAACGACAATGTAGCTATACAAGTCCTTCCATCAGAGAGCTCTTTAGTTGCTTCTAAATGCAAGAGCAGTTCTCTGCGAGATAATTATTCTAGAGGACCTAGTATATAAATGGGTTTAAACTACTACATTAATAATTTATTTAAATGCAGTTTTTATTCGGTGCATAAGTTGGGGAATGAATTATGCAAAAAACTACTGAGGAAATTACTATTTCCTTCATGGAGAGAAATACTTTTAGTCTGCAATGAGTTTTGCTATTCACAGCTTTAATTTCTTCAGACATAAAAATATGTTAACAATAACAATAAGGCAATTAATTTTGTATTACCGGTTAAAATATATACGCTTACGACGTAGACACTTGTTCAAATTCGTCTTATTTTTCTATATTTTTAATATTTATGACATATATCAAAACTAAATCAAAGTTATGAGTAAATTGCGAGTATAAGATTATATTAAATCGTTCATCGATTGGATATTTAAATATAAATAAGACATATAAATAAGATACACAAGAGTAAATAAAGTAAAAGTTTTAGATGAACGTTTTAAGTCACCATAATAGATTTAAAACTAAGGTTTCAAAAGATTAAACTTTGTACAAAGAAGTTATGAATGTTTAATTCTAACATATTGTTCGATAGAAAACACATATTAGAATATTTTAAATAGACCGTAATGTACACACTGATGCAAGATTTGATGGAGGATTGTGGATAATAAGGGAGATACGCCCAAAAGAATGTTTGAAAACTGCAATATATTGGGCAGTTTTTAGTACCCACATAATACATATCTACCACATTCTATTGAAATGGACTCGTCAAACTCTGCCATCAATGTATTCGCGAAAGAACGCTGTATCTAAATCAGTTAAAGAAACTTATAGAATACTTACTGTTTCCTTTATGTGCAATGCGCAATTTCTTCTTTCAAAATATAGTTTTCAAACCATATAAACTGGCTTAAAAACTTGTTCAAAAGGGTAAAATAGAAAGTTATGTAATAACTTTGCATTACTTTTTCACCACCTTGTTTATTTCCATAACTTTCCCGGCTACCACATTTATGAATCTATGATTTCAACAATTGATATTTAAAAAAATAATCAATTTTTTGAAGCTTGAGAGGTGAAGTGGAACAGCACCTTTAGAAATTTATATTTAGAAGATCATATCTATACATTTATTTGCTTCGATGTCTTTGTGTTCTAGTGTCCCGCAATATAGTTTCATCCTACTGGCCATTACTAGTTCAATTAGCAGTTGTAGGCTATTTCGAAAAAAAAACCCGCTACTTGATTGTCAGGGTCTATGGTTACTAGTCATTTATTTATTTAAACCAAAAGAAAACTTAATTTCTCTGTATGCTTTTTTAACTTTTGTAACTATTGTAAGTGTTATAAATCCCTTTTTGGTATTTATAATGCAAAAGATCGTTACTTTCAACTGATTAGTTGCTCTGTTTTGACACAAGGAATTCCAGATACATTCATGGTAACCGTTTTTAATGTTTTGAGGTCACATGTCTCGTCATTTAAAATAGTGGTGTAGAAAAAATAATCTGTAGCAATTCATTTGTTCTTAAATAATCCATTGTATCATATCAACTTCATAAAAGAAATGGTATTAAAAAATAAAAATCCTTATATCAGATACGATTGCGGAGAACAAACACACTATATATACAAATCTGTTGAGACATTTCAGGCTACATTAGTAAAAAGAAATATATAGAAATATAGCTAATTTTTGCTGAAACTTCAATTCTAAGGAAAAGTATTTCGCTGTATACACTTTTACTTTTTAATATCTGTGGTAGCCCAAAATTTAATGCTCTCTTTTATAGATGTTATATTAACAGTATAAAGCAATAAAAATCAATAAATCCAATTATAATTTAATGTGGAACCTTACCTAACCGCCATTTGAATATTAAAACACATTTGAAATATTTATTCGCTAACGAGATGAGCATTTTCGAATGGAAGCTTTCAATGTATTATCTATTTTAATTATTTTGGCATAATTGGATGCCAAAATATACCTGTATGTTACGTGTTAATGCGACAATTGGGTGCATTCCAATAATACTACTGATGTAAGAAAGATTTACATTATCGTGAATGCATCTACAGTATATGCAAGCGTAGTGGTCCTAAGTGGTAGTGAGGTAGGTATTAATTATATAGGTAGGTATTATATACGCACTCTATCAAAAAATGTGATAATAGGGAAAGGTAAAAAATAATGTATAAAGATGTAATTCTTCTTTAGATTACCTAGTATATGCGAACATATTTTTAAAATTCAACCACCACTGGTTGTGCTTTCATGGATTATAAATCCTTGAAAGCACTTTGTAACAATTGTTGTCTGTGATAATTTATTTATTTATTTATTATTTTAACTATATCCAACAGGCCTTAGACCAATTGTAGGAGCATATCAAATAGAGGAGTGTAAATATTAACTTAATAATAACATTAAAACGGGATAATAAAATACATAAAAATAAATTAAAGTAACAATATATATTCTAATATAACAGCAACAGAAACACCATTAGCTAATAATTAATTAGAAAGCAAACTAGACATATTGTTTCTATATTTTTTCATAGTAACATGAAAAATATCAATATTAATAAACCTAATAGTTAAAATTACTGCACATGGTGTTTAAGGGACAATGAAAATGGTGAATTTGGTATAGGAAAATAAAATGTTTGGTGTATTCTTGAAACAATTCTAGGAATGTTGAAACAAATATATCTTAATAATTCAGAAAAATCAATTAAATTGTGAATGATTTTATATAAAAATAATAAACCTTCAATATTCCGTCGTCTGCCAATAAAAAAAAAGTTAAAAAGTTAGTAATAGTAAATTGTCATAGTTTCTGACACAATAAATTTTTTGCTTTCTAAAAAATATTAACTTTAAGAATTTACTCTGTACAGATTTAATCATATCGATATATTTAGCTTCGTGAGGATTCCAAATTGAGGCATAATATCGTAACTTGCTTCTGACAAGTGCAAAGTAAAGCAAACAGATAGCATAAATAGAAGTAAATTCAGTGGTATTACGAATAATGAATCCTAAAGTCTTCAAAGCAGTTTTTGTAATACTTTCAATGTGAGTTGAAAAAATTAATTTGGGGTCAAATGTAACTCCAAAGTCATAGTTTTCAAATGTGCGACTAAGTAACGCATTATCGATGTAATAATTATAAGTAAGAGCAACCGACTTTCTATGATACGTCATAACCTTGCACTTGCCGATATTCAGAGATAATCTATTATATTTACACCAAGCAGATAAGGAAACCAAATTTTGCTGTAACAATTCACAGTCTCTAACAGTTTCTATCCTCTATATATCTTTATGTCATCAGCAAAAAGTAGTTTGTCTGATATTATTTGATTACAAATATCAGAGATAAATAAAAGAAACTGTAATGGTGCTAAGTTTGACCCTTGGGGTACACTAGAGCTAGCAATAAACCATGACGATTTTACTCCCTCTATCTCAACAAATAACTTCCTGTTAGATAAATATGAATCAATCAAATTTACTGTTTGAAATGATAATATCAAAAACAGATAGATTTCCCAACAATATTTTGTGTGACACCCGATCGAAGGCTTTACTAAAATCTGTGTTTTTAGAATCTAAAGAATTTGAAACAAACTGAGTAAAGGTATATAATGTGAATTTAACGAATATAAACGAGATTACGTTTACTTCACATAACACACGTGAAATGTATTGTATACAAATAACGTAGGGCAGATCATTTAGCGGAAACCTGTAGAGGACTGGGCATAATATGACTTTCAAGTATATAACTAGTTATGGTAAGTTAGGATCGACCACTACTAACTAAAGTGAACTCTACATTAATTGTAAAGTGTGAGTCAGAGGTACAAATACAGAAAAGATTTTAATGATGTTTCCATCACTGTGGTCCTGAATACAAATGATATAGTTTTGAGTTATCCTTAGCCATTACATATTAAGTCACTAACAAATATTTTGTTCTGTCTTCATACCAGTATATTCAGATAATACTTCGTTAACCAGACATGAATATTCAAAAATTAATATAAACAAACTAAATATGAGTTTTGATAAATATCCTTTGAGTGCTTTATCAAAATAATATATTACTCATATTTCTACAAATGATTAATTGAAATAGATAAATAATATTTAAGAAATACATTTTCTTTCCCATGTGTTTATTTATATCCACATTTTAGAAAACATCGCAATTTTTTTTTAAAAATGGATCAAATTTTTACAGAACTCCATATGGACTACATGTAACTAATATTACTATAATACCATAATAATAATCTTTAAAGTCATTAGAATGTCGCTTTTAGCACCCATAAGATATGTATGTGTTTTATTAGTATAAACAATGAGAGAATCTTGTGAAGAGTGCAGGTCTATCCTTCTGCATTAGTGACGCAACGTTTAGGAGATTTATTATATCTCTAAGTAAAACTAAGCGGTCTGCTTTAGAAAGATTTATAGTCGCCAGAGTTAACAAAGGTGATTCACTTTGGGGCCCGGTTTTACAGGGTAAATCAGGGAAAATTTAACCCTCTAATAAAACAATATTTTGTTTTCATTAGATGTTAAAAATCAAATTCAAATTTGTAAATGTAGCAATTCCAAGTTTTTAATGTATGTCGCAGTTTACAGCTAAGACAACATTTTTGTAGATAAATAATAATATATCTACCCTTCCTCTACCCCATTTCCTAATCATAATGATTAGCTCAAAAGTTAGAGACTTGTAGGCCTCATTAATGGTCAAGGGAGACTCGGGATATAAACCCTTACTACCATGTAGTACAGGAATGGGAGAAACCTAGAACACCTAATTAATTAGGGATAGGCATACCCATTTACAGCTGGTTGGTATACTTTTCATATTGACTTATACCTTATACCTTATACCTTATGCAGTGCCGGCTACCTACTAACGAGCATTCTACGAAGTAGTATATATAAATAAGCCTTATATTATTATACCTTATACTAATCACAAGTAAATTTAAGATTTCTCCAATAAAAAATAATAAAAGAGGACTTTGAGGCAGCCACGAAGGACACCAAGGCATGGATCGAGGCATCAATAAGCTCCCTCTCCCATACAAGTCTCTGACTTCCGATCTCATCATTAAGTAAGAATGAGGGATAAAGATATTATATATTATTGTTATCATTTGCCTTATAAGGATACTTGTAGCTAACTAATCATTGTATCATGATGAAATAATAAGTCACATTATTGTTTACGTCATATTTTCTCAATATAATAGCGTTGAATCGTGTTCGTTCAAAGAACCGTAAATTTGATTTAATGAACCAATAATTTCGCTTTAACACTTTTTAAGGTTCCTTTTTTCACTGCTACCGGAAAAGGGAAAACGTAAAATTCCGAATTTACACTCAAGCACTTAAGCGTCGACGTTGTTTGGAAAGGAGACAAACAAGCGTTGTGGATTTGGGATTTGGTTTATTCTATTAACTTAGTCCCTTTTTTCCGTTTCGTTTCGTTTACGTACTTCAATGCCACAAGAGAATAGAATTGTACTATATTTGCCTGCATAACACTGGAGAAACCGAACTACCCTACCGAAAGCTTTCTACATAATTCAATTGTTTCACTTATTGTTAAACCTTAAATTAATTTTTATTCAGTAACGTTTCTAATAAATATTCTAAGCAACTAATAAGATTATGCGTATAATTAAATTACCGTAATTTACGTTTATTATATTCTTGATCACAGTTAATTTAAAACGAGCGCTCAAAGAAAAATATAAAGGAAACTTATCGCTTAATTAAAACATCTGATACTATTTCAAATAAGCTCCTATCAGCTTCAGCTATAAAATGCACTATAGAGAAATCTGCAACTGCAGTCAGTAGTCCTATTTTTGGATCAGATATTTTTTTCGTGCAATACGATTGTTACCCGAAATATTTATTGTTTATTGGTTGTGCTTCTTTGTCGAGAAATTATCTTTCATGAAATTGATATACGAGTATTGTATTTTCTTGTAAGTTCAGATGGTATAATTATTTTTTCTATAATGTGAATTTAAATAATGTTCTGTTTTTAAAGATGAACAATGTTAAGGAAAATGGATAAATATGTTGTAAGCAACAAAACCAATTTTCCAGGCAAATCATCCATGTTTAAGTAATTTTTCACAGTAATTGTTATGAAAGCATATATATATATTTACCTACACTGAGAGAAAAATCATGCTTAAAATCGCTAGTTTTGTGAAATTATTAATTGTTTAATTCTGCATGTTATATTATATATAAATAATATTTGTTTTCAAATGATTTACCTAGAAAATATTTATTAGTGAATATACCTATTCTCAGTGATATTTATAAATTTAAACAAATATATTTATTTAAAGAAAATAAATAATTATTTGATATTTAAACTTCTATTAAAATGAAATTCTATTAAATTCAACAATTAATTCTAGACAAAAATATTTACTTTTAAGAAACTAAACGCAAAGAGCACTTGCGCGTATTGCCAACTGGTTGATCCGCAGCCGAAGCTCAGTAATTTTGCAGCATTACCATGTGAGGAAAACTACCTGTGTGTTGTGTGTTTCTTTATAAGTAAACTAAGTGTAATTAACCCTTCAGTGAATTATATATTGCCTATTTGCCTATAACTGTTTGTGTATTGTATGTATGTAGTAATGGTATATTGCAGTTTGTAGTGTTCTATCTTTGAATAA
Source organism: Pogonocherus hispidulus (assembly GCA_963924545.1). Lineage (NCBI taxonomy): Eukaryota > Metazoa > Arthropoda > Insecta > Coleoptera > Cerambycidae > Pogonocherus > Pogonocherus hispidulus. The sequence continues at coordinate 22,842,458 of OZ004696.1, forward strand.
GCATTCTGGGTATTCACAACCTCAAGGCGATTGGAAGTAACAACGAAGGTGGTTTCTTTAGAAAGAGTTATTTACCTAAAAATATATACAGTATGTTGCGGCGATTGCTCAATTTGTTAGGTGCTGGGTGGTAGCTTGTGATTAACAGAATGGTATATTGCATCGCCATGAGGTTTTTTCATGTGTATCCTTCCTCTACACAAGCCTGAGGCTTTGAGAAGGGTGGTTTTCCATTTCTGTTATATGCTGTATGTATATCAATTAATTAATGCTAACTTAGTTAAATTCTTCACTAACTATAACTTTTCACTCAAATAATTTACAAAAACAAGTACCTACTTATAATATTTTTTGTATTAATATTAAAATAATATTATTTTCTTCTATTATCACTTTGATCACTTTAAAAATAAAATCACTTTTCCTTATTGCAATCAGAATGTAATTAAGATTTATAAATTTTTGCTGAATTATACTTAACTTTTATAATGGGTACTTCCAATTTTTATATATGTTATACGTCCAAATATATATTTTTTATCAATGTTTTTTCTTATGTTGACATTGAGTGAAAAGTTTTATATGTATTTTCTATAATTACGAGTATTACGTTATATTAATATTATATTTGAAAAAGTATATAGTTTTAACCATCCCCTATATGCAGTCTGATTTTATATAAATAAATGTAATTATATAATCTATTCAGTGTAAAACCTTACATTTAAATATTAAATACTCTCTGACTATATATACCTACTTGTTTCATTTTGCAAAACTAAAGTTTATTTATGATAAACTAAATTATGTGTGTCGTATAAATTTAACTGCGAAAACCTAAATATATAATTCGGCAGCTAATAATATTATATATTTTAATTGCCATTAAAATAATGTCATTTTAATTAAAACTTTAATTCACCATACAATTAAATTGGTAAATTCAATAAATTTTATTTATTGAATTAAATTCTTTTATTAGTGTAGAAGTACCTACTAATATAATTATACCCTAAAGTAAAGCGCCTGCAAATGATGAAATAGCTGAAACGAGGTAAATGAGATTAATTCTAAGTTACCCAGCTATAGATATATATAATTCTTTTTGAACTAATGTCAACAACTAAATTGAACTAGTGATAGTTAATATTTTCATGGAAAAAATAATTTTAATTGTATTTTTTGCCTTTTATATATTTTGCAGTATCTTAACAATAATTTATTAGTTAAATGCGGGTGTTGGACTGAAGAGCAGCCAACGTAAATTTTGTATATTTGCGGTAGTTTAGTTTAACAACCACAATTTATCGTGACTTGCAAAGCTTTCTCGGAAATACGGGGTTATATACAGTTACATATTTTTGACGGCATTTTACTAGATTTTTGCATAGTAAACATAGATATATGTTGACAGTAAAAGCAATTTATGACATGGGGAGTTCGGTCCTCGTAGACAACAAATCCAGGTAAAATTATTTCTCTAGGAAATCAGTCATAATATAACTAATTTTCTCATTCGTATATTAGCTTAATTATAATTATTAAGTATATGTCGGTATAATAATTTCCTCATAAATCAATATTTTAAGACTTCTGCTTTATATCGGAAGAGACAATAGAATTAAATTGTTAAAATCTTTATTCCCGACAAGAAACATTTCAGGAAACTACTTTTATAGAAAACACATTGTTTACCGAAACGTACACTATTTAATTATAGAAAAAATTTCGTTTTTAATTCAGCGTTTTAAAAATCTATCTTCGCAAACTGTTCAACCATTAAGTGTGTCAAATAAATTCGTTTGCGAAAACTACTGTATGATAGCAGTTTTTCTTAGTCAGAATACATTATAATCCACTAACCCTAACGAAAATTGTTTTGCCAACATGCTTTTACTAAGTCAAATAGTCGTTTTGCTGTTCTCATGATTTTCCTAATTATTTGTCCTAACATTTATTTTCCAAGAGGTAAGTAAATAAACTTTTGTAGTAAGTGTGTGCACTAAAGGTTTCCGCTAAACGGTTTGCCCTACACCATTCGTACATTCAATTCCATTCCACGTGCGCTATATGTGAAGTCAAAGTTAACTCCTGTAGGTATGTTCGTTAAATGTACATTGTCACAGACAGTAATTACAAATCAATTTCAAGGGTTTTTAATTGATTGTGGATTATTTGATGACGAAGGTACGTGGGTGCGTTAAGCTGAACATCACGGTGCCTCACCAGAAGCTAAACGATATATTTTTGAAATCTAAATAAATTCGTACAGAGACCAGTGGTGGTTGAATTTTAACATATATATATTCAGGTATGTATAGGTAGAAAATATGTTCAAATATCTTAATGTTCAGGGTAATCTTAAAAAGAATTACAATTCCATTATCTTTTACTTCATAATTATTATCTCATTTTATGCTAGAGTATGCTCTTATATAGATACATATTGCCAAGATAAAATAATGTATCTCACCAGTCTACATCTACCAGTCTACAGTCTACCAGCTTAAATAAATGACTAACAAAAAATTGCTAGGCAGCGTGACATTTATCTCGATATATCCTTTATACATCTGGCAACATTATTTTGCTACACTACTAATGACAATATTGTCATGTTGCTAAGACCATTGTATATTATTTTATACCGATAAGTTATTAGAACAAATAAAAGAACATGGTGTAGTGAACTAGTACCTATTTATTTGATGGAGATGCTGAAAACAACTACTCCACGGTCAATATGCCCTGACTGGCATTGCATTACTACGGCATCTCCAAAGGAATGGCCACATCCTTCTTATAAACCAACCACCAGACACTTTGCATTTTTTCTGTGGCCATCAGAGTGCCATAGGTAGCGGACTCGATGAACGATGATGCGATATGGTTGCCTAAAGGGCATCTGGTATATGTTTATAGTGGTGAGAAACTCACATTAGTGCCCTCTTTTGATCTTTGCTACTATTTCCGCAAGTGCCATTGTTTACCTTACCTCTATTGTCTTTGAGGAAGACAGTCCTAATTATTTATTTGAAAGAGATACCGAAAACAACTACTCTACGGCCAAAGTGCCTGACTGGCATTGCATAGGAGTCGCCAGAAACTGGTCAGTGTCTGGTGGTTGGTCTCGATGAAGCATGTGGCACCTCCTATGGAGATATCGGTGTAATGCAATGCCAGTCGGGGCACATTGCCGGTGGAGTAATTGTTTTCGGCATCTCCAAATGAACTCTCAGAAAAATTAAATATATAAGTATTTTCTTTACGGGTTCTAAAATACTTTTTTATATAATTAGATGCCATAATAAATTACTTTCATTTTTCACATTTCTAATCTACCTCTTAGTTTATTAACTAAGGCAAAATATAATTATTTTTGCTATTGCAAATACTTAAAACAGTTTTATTTATTTTTATGATAATAAATGATATTATTTCCCACACCACAAAAATTTCTATCTACACCATTGACTGTAGCCAAATAACTAGACATCTAAAATTCTGGTATATATAGGATATTGAATGATTATCAGTTCAGTTGCTTTAAGTGACCTTTCATAAGATATTACGTAACATTAACGAGGAAATTTTTCAGCCCGATGAAACGCCATTAATCTCGTTAAATTCTCTTTCCGGATATAAGATTATTTATAGGAAATAAATGAACTCCCACGTCATCAATCACATCAAGTACCCTAGCCGAAAAACTTTTGAGTATAATGGCTCTTAGTAATCTTATAATCAAATTTTTTTTACGACAAGGCTGTATCTAAATTATAATGGAGTTGGCAAAACGTCTGGTTCCAATAAAATAGTTCAGTTACACTAGTTATACAGGGTATCCCACCGGGAAGGGCCGCGATCGATATATGGAAAAGTACGTACAGAGTGATTTTTAAAATTTGGTTATTTACAAAGGTCAATGACCTTTTTAAAATATTTTCACATTTATGGCACTTCCGGTACCACCGGACGTCCAAGATGGAACACCCTGTATTTTTTTGCAATTTTGGCAGCATTGTCACCCTGTACGTACTTTTCTTTTACCATACTTTTACTGTAAGATTAATTGATGCTTATTAAATAATTACATTCATTATATAATATAGTTACAGTGTTTTTATGACAAATTATAAAAATTTACTTTAATCTTGCGCTTAACGTATTTAAATATCTTGTTTTTTCTTGTATTTGTTTTATTGTAGCATTAGTAGCATAGAGCTACGCTAAAAAGCTATAGGAAGATACACAAAAGTCATCAATGTCGTCCACAAAAGAATCAGAAACAAAATTCAGTTTTTACAGGAAGCAGTAGTTACGTTACCACAAGAATGCCATCTAGCAGATAAAACGCTGCCACTGTATTTATGCAGTGCATTCCCATGTAATACATATTTGTATAGTCAGTTAAAAAAGTAGCATTGCATCGAGCAGTCGTAATTTTTATTTTCTTATTTTGAAACGAATTACAAATATTTTTTTAAAGGCCAAATTTTTGGCCCTAATTCGTATCTCGCTTCACCAACTACAATAACATTCGGTATATAGAATATACCACCAATATTTACTTAGATATGAAAAGTTTTATAGATATTTTGATTTTAATTACTTCTAACAGATATTGTTTTTCTTGGGTATATCGGTCACTTAATTACATATAAAAAAGGTTACATTTTTTTATACATATATATATTTCTGACGTTTCGGCTTTATTAGGCCATCTTCAGAGATTCTGCAGAAGATTACATTTTACATTATTTGTTTAATATTTTTTTGATATATTATACTTACATTTATAGGATGTTTCATGTATTGTAACTAACTAAATTATAATAATTTTAAATTGTTTGAAACGATTAATGCGTTATTTTGCTGCATACATGTTGTTTGAGGGCTTTGACGCGACTGAGTTTTAAAGTGGTTTGGGTTCAGTTTTGTTTCCAAGCTCACAGATTTGCTGATAATATTCATATACATGCATTAGGTAGAGGTATAACTGAAACTTAAAAATAATATTTGTTCCGACATGTTTATAATTTAAACATGTTTATAATTTAAACATGTCGGAACAAATATTATTTGTTCCGAATGAATACTAAAATTTGGCAATTTTAGTATTCATATGTATGCGTCTTCTCTAATTAAGTGTGACCCAACCAATTGTTACGATCTAACCTTATTACTTCGCTGAGTTTACTAATTTAAAATAGTTTAATTTGAATTAACAATGGAATATTTACTATTTATCTTTCAACGGTTAGACCTAGTATATAAAACCAGCGGTATTAACGTTAATGAGTGCCCTGATAATTTAATGCCTTTGGATAATCATCGCTCACCACTTGATATATAGTTATAAATTGTGTACATACCTACCGCTTCTAAACAGTTTTTGGCAGATACAAAATATTGTTTTTATTTATGCTATAGAATGGTATGAAGAGCTTCGAAAACGTACATCTCTCGGATGGGATGTATAGCTGGAGGTCCCTTGTCTATAAGATGATAGGCGAGTAAAAGATCCCTACCCCACTACAAAAAAGTGAGGGTTCAGCAAATTTTCCAAGTTGGGCGTTGCTTGTCTTCTGGCGTCGGTGATTGGTCTTGGGATTGGGCGAAAATAGGCCGTTAAATTACAAATAACACGTCTGACAAATTTTATTCAGTCTTAAATTCAGTATTCGAAAAGAATGACCCAAAACATCTTTGAGACATAGGAAATATTCTCATTGGTTTAGTTAAATTAGAATCTGTGAAATTAAACTTAAATCTTGTATTCCAGGAAAATTAAAATATGGCAATCATTTACACGATAAAATTGGCTTAAAAGAATTACGAGTTAAAATTCACAGATCTTGCATCTTACGCAAATATCGTAGGCGTATTGAAAATACCAGACACAACTATTTTTGTTACGCACTATATACATTTCATAGTTTTATAATTTATACAGAGTGTGATACTGTAAGGAATTAATTAAACTCACGCAATTCCAAAAACTAAGAACTTTATGTAAAAGAAAAGGGAAAAAGATTACATGCGATTGAAACGTATCTAGTGCGAATTCGTGAAGTGAATGATTCCCAATCATATCCACTTGTCAGCAGCTTTCAGCCGAGTTCCGAGTATGTTTATACAAGGGCCACGTTCCTTGCTCGTGGCCGCACTCAAGGTGAAGTCTTGAATGTTTTCTTACATTCGACCATCCTGACTAGACGACTGTCCACAGGAGTCATCCTCACTTTCGCTATCAATTCCAATTTGGGAATCCAACAGTTACCCGGTTTGGAATTTTATCATTTTTTTCTAAGTTCTAGCCAAGCACCGAACTCTATTTACAAGTTCTAGTAAAGCACCGAACTCTATTAGTGACAAATATTCACTCAATAATACTTTAGCTAAGCACTGAATCATTTAAGTGTTTTCAAATTCAAACTACGCACAGAATTTTCCAAGAAACATATTCGGTCAAGGGTTAGTCTAAGCGGTGCACAAGACCGCCCCCTTTTGCTAGTCTCGAGTTAGCTCAAGCATCGCACAGAACATATTCCTGATAGTACAGTTCAAGTATTACACAGAACTTATCTTTAATCATAATAGTTCAAGCTACGCACAGAACTGAATTCATAATAGTTCAAGCTACGCACAGAACTAAATTTGAATCAAAACATTCTATACAAGTGTGCACACATTCATTCTTGATAAGGCCTGATATTTCGCTTACCTCTCAGAAGCACCTATGACTTCAGCTTATCTACTGCAATAATAGTTTTTGTTTCGCCTAAAATTTTCCCTAAGGTCTTCAACCTCATAACAGTCATTTGGCAGCACTGCCAGTATAAGGGTCTTTTCAGCACCCTTATACTGACAGTGTTGGCTTAGTACCTTCTCTTGGCTAAGTATAAGGTTCCTGAAAGGACCCTTATACTTAGCCAACAGTATAAGGGTCCTTTCAGGAACCTTATACTTAGCCAACAACTTCTTATGTTTTTCTGGAAGTTTATCGGTTTCAAAAACCATTACTAAAGCCCCTTTTTCATATTTTCAAGCTTTTGCCCTATGGCTATCGTATCGTTCTTTTTGTTTAATTTGATCATGATCTATTGAATCTTTAGAAATCCAATAATTTAAACATGATTCAATGTATTTTTTAACAAATCTTCTCATTCGAGGAAACCAGTAATATAGAGTGATTTTCTTAAGTATCTTATCTAATACAAAATGGCCTTGTTCGTCATGGCAAAGCCTACAGATTTGCCATCTTGGGAACTAGCCAAAAGCATTTTGAATCAGGCAACTTTCTATAAACTCCATTCCATTTTTCAGGATATAATTCTCAAAAGATTGTTTATTAACATCTGTCTTTTTCATGTAACAACGTCCTTCTTATCAAGGACACTTCCTCGTCTTCTAACTGGGCTGTCAAAATTCAATCCGCATCGGTTAAGTCTGCTGAACAAACTTGCTCCTTCATTTCTACCAAGGGCATCGGCGCTCGACCCAATGCATCCACACGACACACACGGACACCTGGGCGATAGACAACCTCAAACGTATAGTCCCGAACCTCAAGCCACCAACGACCAACACACGGCACGAGGTCTCGATAGCCTCGAAGTGAAAACTCCACCCCCAATAGAAAATCGCGAAAACATCTCAAAGACAATGTTTGGACATTGTAGACAATCCTAAGAATTGCCTCACTTCCCGCATGTTTGTAGGATTCGGCATTTGTTTTACAGCTTCCATCTTTTTTTTTGCCTGGCCTGACATCAGTAATAGGCCTCCTGTCCCAAATAGTCTATGGACGTTTTGAAAAACACACATTTTAACAGCTTCAGAGTCAAGCTAGCTTCTTTCAGAGACTCTAGAACCGCTTCAAGATGTTGCAGACCCTCCTTTACAGTCTCTGATGGAATAACAATGTCATCAACATTTTGAGTATTCCCTGTACATTGGATTGAAGGTACTTCTTGAATGCCCCTTGTATATATAGAGGGTGACAAGTTTTATCAGTACCCAAGATCATCAGGTAGAACAATAATTCGGACTGTATTAACAACATCCTATACTTTTATTACAAACTCATTACTCTTAATTATGTTTCCCATAAAATATTTTACAAACGGCGAATTGTTAATTTCAACATTAATTGTTAGTTTATTTAAAACAGATTTCTTTATCATAGTACAACTGCTGCAGGTATCTAAAAGACAAGGCACTTCAATTCCATTTATAATGGCCGTGTTTATATAAACAATAAACAGGTTGAGTCGCCGTCGCCGGTTCGATATTCAAAGACATAGGAACCATGTAACCCAAGCATAAACAATAAACATAGACTGCTTATTATAACAACACAGCTAGGCAAGGTCGTCTCCATATGAGGACGTGCCCATGTCGAGGTTGCTTGCTTTTGCATGCCGCTAAGCGTTAATATTTTAAGAGACAGCACCCATATATACGCTCCCATAAGTATTTCCAATACTAAAATAAAAACATCAGACCAGCCCATGCAACTTAGTAAATTCTATGGAAAACCAAGTTAAGTTGAACCCAAATCATTTCTGGTCTTATCTGAATGAAAATGGGATGTCAATAAATGTTAATTGAGACGTTAAAGATAACCTTATTAATAGTTCTCAGGAAAACTTGAATTATTTTGCAACTAAATAATTTTGCAAATTACAAATTAATTGGTTTGTAGTTTTCATGATTGTTAAATATGTTAATTATAAGTACTTATATTGTAAATTACACTATCCTCTTAATAGGAGTTGTCTCTGGGTAGCTATATCGTAAATAAATAAAATAGGATAAATCGAGAAATAAATCTACAGTAATTTCGTACATATCATGTTCTAAAAAATACCTATTTCCTCAATTCAACAGCGTTATGAGGTAACTTGATATATAAAAATACATTATTTGCATTCAAAATATAAAATAAATACAAGCAGTTTGGTGTTAGCAAGCATGCAGTTTTAAAAATGTAGTTTCTGTATATTATTCTATAATGAGAATGTTTTATTATGATACAAGATAACTTAAATTAACAGATTATATTTTGATCTCGTAACCTTTAACCTATACATATATTGCTTGAGTACTCCAGCAATATTTAGCCATTTTGCGAGACATACATCAATAAAATGCTGTTAAAATAAATCATATGTGTAATGAAAATCGTATGAAGTAAATAGACTCTGCTAGCTTTAAACTTTAAACTGAAATGTAGTTAGTATTTATTTAACCTTCAATTTTATTGCTAGTAAAATCGGAAATACATGTCAATGTTAATGTTACTTTGGTTTTATTAAGATTTTATTGAGTTTTTAATGAATGCGGTATATCTTTGTTATGAACTCTGTTTAAGATAAATATGTAATTTATTTTGTCTACTACAAGATTAATAAATACCAGTTGGTACTGGCGTCGTAAATATTCAACTTCCTCCCATGCAGTTAATTAAAAATTAGATGGATGTAAAACTGTCCAATATTTTTTCCAGATGGATGTGCATACGTTATTATGACATATGATAATGTTTTCAGTTTTATGGAACAGTGTTCGAAAAATATGTACCTATTAATTAAGCATTTTGCATTCTCAAAATGGATGTGCTTTTACTGCACACATAGCAAACTATAGGATTACATTAAATAAAAATGTTGTAGATTCATTTAGTTACCAAATTGCAGGTCAACATCTGTGTAATTAGTATAAGGACAAAACTCTGTTGTATATTTATGGTTAAATCAGCCCATATGTTTTTTATGGCAACCTCTGCGATTTGTTGTGATGTTGCACAACAGGATTGCCCTATAATATATACTTATTTACTTATTGAATGAAAAACTTATAATGGATCTTTGCATCAATAAATCTTCTTCTGTGTATACAAAATTTACTAAATAATTTTCCTATATAGCGGGAAACTGTAAAATCAATGAGACAATTACCTTATATAAAAGAAGACATTCCTCATACACTTTAAAACATTGTCATTTATAAAGGACCCGGGTTTTCCAATGATGTTTGACTTTTATATGTTGTTATAGGCTGTTAGAGGATATTTATTTCATCCTGTAAATTTTTGAGATAATTGGGTAGTAACTTTGGTTTTTAAATTTTATCCAAACCTGTATATTTGTACAGGTTTAGATAAAACATATTCTCACTAATACAATGATACCAGGTTTGATGATTCAAGCTCTAATAGTGAAGGAGATATGCACAGAAAAGTGTCCCATAAGCATATAATGTGTTAAAAAGAGATCATTGATTCGTTGCTAGGCTATACACAAGCTACGAAGCTATCTTCAATACATTGCTCTTACGGTAATTCTTCTTATGCAGTCTTTTGGGCATACCACCGAAGCTCCTACCACCAAGACCTAGCTCCTATTGCAGCTAAGTCTGCCAAACTCTATAGGTATTAATGCCGTCTAATAGGTAATAAGTTAGATATTTTTCCAGAAAATAGATAGGCTCTGGAGAAAAATTATATTCGTAATTCTACATAAATTATTCTATTTTTTTATAATAAAGTGGATACTGGAAGTGGATGGTTCTTTATGAAACATCGTGAAAATACTTAATTGTTTTGAAAAAAACGCACTTCTCATTTGGATGTTGCAAGAAATATATAGAAAACACAATATTATAGTATATAATATTTCGGTTGTTCCTCAGAGTAATAGACATTTACTCTATTGAGAAATGCCTAACATGCCGAAACACTAGTATAAAGAGTGTTTCCTATATATTTCTTGAAACATCTTAATAAGAAGTGCTTTTTTTCAAAACAATGATTTTTATAATGTCTTATGAAATCATTGTATAAAGCCAATATAAATACTGTTATGAGTTGGCGTTCGCTACAATTGTCGTTAATCATTGTTTTGTTGTTAGTATCCCTTAAAATGGTCGATATTATAGTTGTAATAAAGGAAATGTTCGTAAATGTATTACGCATTTTGGAAATTAAATAAATAATCTCAACTGATTTTCAAAGTTCGTCTGATCTGGTTCGTCTTAAAGTCCAAAGTTCGGGAAACCCATTAAGGCCGTAATATAAAAACAATACAAAACTGCAGCTAGTTGCCTTTCTATGAGACTATTACTGTTAATTGTCGATTTATTATTAATTTTCCATTCAAATAGTGTTATGATTATAATAGTATATCGGCAAATTTATTATACAGTGTTATTCAGAACTTATCCATAATAAAATTTGGAGATGTTCAATATACATGTAGAAATGTGGTAGTGCAAAAGAAAAATTTTTTGGCGGCTTCTGAAAACTATTTAAAAATTTTTCATTGCACGCCGCTGGATACTGGTCCACTGTAATGGAGGGACCTTGGGACTGACAATGCAAACTGGCTATCATGAAAAAAACTTCGGAAGTTCTGAGAGTATACAGACACCCGGCGCAAAAAAAGATTTGCAGCGTTTTTACTTTAAAATAAACTTAAAGATAGATAGATGTGACCAAAGTGACGTGTCTTTAAAATGAATAAAATTTTGTTACACTAATTTTGAAGAATTGCGCTATTTGATTACTAGGTATTAGAAACATGAAATTTATAAAAAATTTGCACATACCTTGTTACAAAAGCTATTCGAAATTTTGTCCCTAAAGCTATCCAATTTTGCATCACTAAAGCGAATGTTCCTCCTGGTTGCTGATCTTGATCAGCATTTTGCTGCAACAACCACTAACAAAACCTAACTTGTAATTGATAATCCACTGGTAACAGTCCATGAACTCAGCATTACTGTACACATGAGCCATTTTGAAATTTACAGTTTAACACTAGATATTATCCCCGCTTCAACTGTATTCGCTCGGTCGTCGTTCGAGGGACAAAAACGTGTTTACTTTTTATACCACCTTCTTAGGAATGTGATAGGTATATCAAATGTTGAAGTACAGTTGCCCATCTACGTAGTCCTTTATAATGGTATAACTTTAAACATTGTTTACGGGAAATCCTAATACTTTTATTAAAATTTTTTTGGTGATATCGATTTCTTATTTAAGGATGCACATATCCTCAAAGTTTTAGATATAAGTTCTGAATAACCCTGTATATTATGTTAAAAATAAAATTTATAAAGAGTTTTATATAACGTTCCATTTGTAATTATGTAACATTGTCTACAGCTTTTAGAGAAAACTTGAACCTCCGTCTATTCATTTCAAATAGCATTTAAGTTTACGATTTTCCAAGCTGTTTCCTGAAAAATGTGCCATGCCCTAAAGAGTTTTTAACACTTTCTATCGGATGAACAGTCACGCTCACTAGACTTACAAAGTATTCCAAGATGGATAAATCTCCTTCAGTGCCACAAATTAGCATATAATAAGAAATCTCAGAAATATGGAAAAATCCCTTTACCCTTTGTTACTGTGTGCCATGCAAATAAATACGGGTTGTGCTAAATAGTGTGTATCACTATTGCTATCTCGGAAATTCTAAAAGATACGAAATTGGTTAAACTAGAGAAAAGTTGTTTTTTTTTCATGGCAGTCATGTCATAATACATTTAGTGTCCCCCAATTAGTTTTTATGAAATATTAGGGATAATCAGGAATTTTTTTCTTAGTAACTCTAAAACTATTGTTGTGAACGAAAGGAGCGACTCACTACAATTTTGAATATGGACAAATATTCTTATTTCGTAAATGATTTTTAAATTACCGATTTTTTTTTAATCCCTTGAAGGGTGTGTTGCTGTTATTACAATGAGATTGTAGAGATTGCCAAAGGGAGATCAATGAGCAATTTGGTTCTATCCTAATTTAACTAAAGCTGAAAATGTTAGAGCTAAGGTCTTACTCACTAGTGTACCTTAGGTTCTGGTAACTTAATTACATTAAAACTAACGTGTAACACTAACCGCACAATACTGTCAATATCTGCGTTTATACTAATCTAATAAATTCACTAACTCAAAGGGCTTAACCCTCTTGTGCCTTCTTACTATGTTAGTGTTGTCGAGGAGCTGGATGACCTGGATGTTCACAAGTTGATGGAGTCGTTGTTCGTGAGTCCTTACAAATTTAGTAATTGTCTGCTCTACAGTGTCCATCTGAAGATCTTGATGAAGGTCGCTGTTTCTGTATGATGTACCAAGGCGCTTTGACGATGTTCCGCAGTACCTTGTTCTAGAATCTTTGGATAATTAATACCTATATTACTCTTATTGGCAGAGCCCCAGAGACATAAACAAAATACTGTTGTTTATACAACAGTATTTTGTTGTATATTGATAAGCAGAAGTGTCTACCAAGTAGCCAGTACATTTTCTTGTATCTGATGTCTAGCTCTTTTCTTTTCTTTTTTCAATGTGAGACCTAGATGTTTTGCTGAGTTGAATTTGGAATCTGGGCATTGTTCATATTAATAGGTATTTGTCGTTCTCCTTTATTTGTGAAATGAATCTGCACTGATTTGGTTTCATTCAGCTTGATATGCCATCTTCTGGTCCAGTTATTGATTTGGTTAACTCATGTTTGCAATTTATTTGCAGCTTTTTCATAGCCCTTGCCTGTCGCAAAGATGGTAGTATCATCTGCAAACTTGGCTATTCTATTTTGCTCTAACTGTGGTATGTTAACTGCTCTAACAGTGTAGATCAGGTACACGATAAGGCCTAGGACGTTTCCTTGTGGTCATTTTTTGAAATGACGATTAATATTCAATTTGAACTCTTTTATATGGATCTGGATTTTGCATATAGAAAATCAATTTAATTACGACATTTTTGAAACCTTTTTAAAGAGTCAAATATTTTTCATATAACAAAATTCATGGAGAAAAGAGATTCAAAGCCTTTTTAAAGTACTTATGATGGATTTTTTAGATCGAAACGTTGGAAAAAAGTTAGTGTTATTGATAGGTTTTAATTGAGTAGAAAATAAAATGTTATTTTAAGTATGAAATAAAAAATCCAGATTCGTATTTAATAAAAGTGATACCACAAATGGTAAACGTCATGTCAAAAAACCGGTGATAAGTACCATTTTATAGATAAGACAAAATGAGATTTGTATTTACTTAACTTTTTTCACTCACGTGAATAGTTTTCAAGGTACCTATTAAAAGAAAGAATTTATAGCATATTTGATATTTTCCTTAATACCAGTAACTAAAAGTAATTTGGCAATACTATAAACCTATTATGAATGGTCGTCCCTAATTAAACGATTTCGGAAATACCAATAGTGACACAGATGATTTAGGTATAATATTATACACCCTGTATAATATTATATATATGTAACTATGATAACTCTGTTCTGAGATTCTCTAGACAGGTACATTTATCATTTAATGATGCTCGTCTATAACATAAATCGGTGGCTCATTGTGTTATTTTCTCATTCGGCGCGATCTTAAACATTTAACTCTGTGTTCCTTGCGGAAATGAAGACCTATGGCAGGAAACTAGAAGCTTAATGAGAGGAATAATTGAACATTTCGGGCAGGCTAAAGCTTATTTTGCAACACAGACGTCGTAAACAATCAGGAGTTCCTAGTGGGGTATATTCATTCATTATTGTTGAATAAATCTATCGTCAGTGATGGAGAATATTCATGTTGCTTGAAAGATCAATAAAGTATGTCAAGTATATTTGACAAGCATTCAAGTTTTCTTAAGTAGAGAACAACATAAATGATATTACAAAATATTTTGTTGATACACTTAAAACTTATATTGCTAAACTTACTCTAAGTAAATTAAAATACCAAAATCACAGGTTAAGTGTAAATACCGGATTACTAATGCCTTATTAAAATTTACATCTACAAAAAATGCAGTTTATAGACAATGTCAAAAAGATCCTGAAAACAAACAACTATAAAAAGAATATAAATTATATAAAAGCAACTATATATATGTAAGCTAATAACTAAAGCTAAATAAGATTATTTTAAATCACAAATAGATAAATCTAAAAACTCCTCTAAGTGGCAGTGCGTAAATAAAATATGTAACAAAAATAGACCTGAAACAAAGATTGCAAATGACAGTGAACAGATAGAAAGAGAACAATACAGTTGAACAGACAGTGGTCAAATATTAACAGATAAACAGGAAGTATCAAACTCTTTTAGGCCAGGCGCGCACGGACGATTTTACGATCGACCGACTAATCAATCGGGTAGTTAGACCTGCACTTTATATATGGAGAGCGCACATGAACGATCGCAAAATCGCCCGATTTGAAAATCTGTATCTGGACATATGAACTGTATAATAAACAATTAAAAGGCTATAGTGACCGCAATAAAAAACAAAAACTGTGGCTGTGGTGTTTATGAAAACTATCTTTGCTCATTCGCGTATAATTGAAAAATTTTTCAGGATGCAATCTCACATCTTCATACATTTTATAAAACTGTCTTTTCACTGGACGAGCACTTATGAGAGGATGTACCCAATATCGCCTTTTTCATAGTTCCAATATTATGTGTGTGTGATCTGGCGTTTGTGATCGGTCGATTCCACAATTGCCCATGCGCGCCTGGCCTAATGCTCATTAAAGTTCACTAGGAAAAAAATATGCAAGCAGGATTAGAGATTTACATGCTAATAATGTAATAAGCAATACAAGAATAGAGCATATGGAAAGCTATGGTGCTTGTGAAACTTATACACTTTACAGTTCGTCCCTAGTTTATGTTTTTATAAATGTACTAGTACCAAGTTATATCAACTAATTACTATTGTTTTAGAAACGATTTTGGTATACCTATTGCATGTATGAGGTATGACTGCTTTTTGTGATATCCGTCCAGAATAATGAATGCACTCTTGTTTCTGTTTCCTTGTTCTTTCAATTTTTATTGCCAGTTGTTGATATTTTTCTTTTTTTTTTCTGTATATCTTTAAGTTATATTTTTGTCAAATGGAATTGCCACGTTAACGAGGTAGGTGATCCTTTTTATTTTATCTTGAACTATTATATCTGGTTTACTATGAATCGCCTATTCCGTCTCAATATAATTTACAATAATTGTTTTATATTATAGTTGGTGGTGAATATAGTGCCACAAAAAAAAAGTAATCTTGATGCTCCGATTGTATGGCTGGGCTATTATTACCAGGTAAATAAGTTTGGCCACTGTAATGCCTATTGATATATTGAACACCCACTAGTGGTTTTCACCCGAATGTTATATGTTTTATTTTTTAAGGGAATTGGTGGCATTTTCTGCAATTATCTATGTTTACTGTATTATCCAATAAAACAAACTTTTTATGGTTATTTGTAGCTATAACTTGGTCTGGTATTCTAAGCATTAATCCCTCTATTTCTGAGTATAATTGGTCGGTTTGTAACTAACATGAAAGTTTTTTGTTTACTTATATGCTCTTGGCTGACACAATTATAATATCTTTTCTACCTATAATATCTATATCTATCTATATATAATATGTACTGGTAGATTTTAGGTATCAATTTGTACTATTATTTTATGTAATGGGTGGTTTTTGTTTTGCAACTAAGTTTTTAATGAATATATCTGCTTAAAATGTAACTGTTGTATGTCTTCATTCCCTCTCTCCTTTCATTCCTACTTATATACTTACTCTCTTTACATGAACTTGGAAGCAGCATTCTATTATGTGTTAATTGTGTTTTTGTTAGAATATTTATGTTTTCTAGATCCATTGCAGACCACTCTATCACACCGAATAAATATGTTACTACAGGATTCGCAAATGTAATTTACTTTTATTATTTACTTTTTACAACTACATAATTTAATAAGACCTAAATATTTGCAGTATAACAAAAAAAATTTTAACTGATTATGCATTTTAATGATTGGTACAGCCGAAATGATATTTTGACTATAGACTTATATGCTAACTCGTACATTTTTAGATATATTAAACGGGACATACCAAAACTTGTGAAGAAAATCCATAATTAAGTTTGTTTATTTTTAACAGAAAATCCTGGATATTTTACATGTATACGGTTAAGCGTGGATCTCAGAATACAATGAGATATTATGAAAATAACGCATCTCAGGCATAGTCTGTAACATTGAACTTTTCAACCTTCACATATCATTTTATTGTCATGCCTCACTCTTTTGTCATATCTCCCCCATTGTTATAAACAATACTCAAACCACATCGAAGTCATGGGTAACTGCCTCCGCGAAATACGCAGGGTGGTAGTAATACGCATTTAGGTAATATACCTAAAGTGTATTTAATTGAAAATATAACGTTGATGTTATTTTGTTTAGTTTTGGATTGCCGTTTATATTTATCTTTAGCAAATTTAGGTCATTCAGGCAAACTTTTTTATTGTTTACATCTTTCTTTATATATGAATTGCGCCAAAAAGTTAACTAAGAGATACATTAATGAAATTATCCAGTATTATGGTTCAATAAAGTTTTAATTTTCGTCCTTTTTAGTTTTTTATTGTTTGTTTTACTTTATTAGTTTGTACATATTTTATTTACAGTTTTGTATATCTCTAAAAATTAGTGCGATAAATTATATTCCAATATAAATAATTGGCTAAACACCTAAACAGGCTAAATTACACATCTACACTTTCTCATTCGTTTATTCAGCTGTAAAAAAATATATTATAGTCAAGTAAAAATTTATGGTATTTGGTGCAGACTGAAAAACATCTTTATGAAGTCAGTTTATATACTCTATGAAAATAAATAGTTCAACAGCTTCACTGTTCATATACTACAATTTTTTTTTATTAAAGCAGTAATAAATCTCGAAGCTCTAAGCCTTGCTAGGAACTGTCAGTGAAGTAGAAAGTTAATATTAATAGTGTTACGTTAGAGTTACAGTTTTTATACTTAGCCGAAATAAAACGTTCTATTTTTTGATTTTATTATCTTCAGATAGATTCGACAGAAAAATTATTCTTTAGACAGAAAAAATATGTTTATCAAAATTGCTTAGATCCAATAAATATTATCAATTCTAAAATAATGTAATCTTTAGGATAAAGGAAGAAAATAGGGTTATTTTCCTTACTTTATTATGTTAAGGATCGTTTCAATCTCCGTAAATATTATGCAGAACCCTATCCTTTTTTAAGGGGATTATGTAGGCTTAGAATGTTGTTTTGATAAAAGAATTAGGGTAACTAGATTAGGTCTGGTTAGGGTCAGAACAAGTAAAATACGAGTACCAAAGCTTGTAAATATTTTCATAATAGTAAACTACCATCCATAATCTATTTTTTACATAAATAGATAGTGTTCTTTTGTTGATATAAATTTTTATGAAATGAACTTATTTAAAACTATAGAAGCTACCTTGCGGACTGCTTGCCCTTGCCACTGTAGAATTATATGGATAATAAGATAATACAGGGTGGCCCAACGCTATGGCAAAGCTCCACTTCTTCTCCGTCTTTCTTTTAGAAAAAAAAAATTGATGCGGATATGGATAGGGGGAAATGTATAATTTAAAAATAATTTTATCTTTATGGGGTGATTCACTTTTGGAGGGCAAACCAAACTTTAATTTTTTTAAATGGAATGCTTTGTATTTGATAGCATTTTGCATTCTACAACTTTTTTGTCTTAGGTACTATGTACAACAAGGCTGCCCTTTCTGAGATAATTACGTTCTATCAAAAATTACATTTTCAGCGGTCCACTTGGTCATTGCTGGTGAATTCGTTTTTTGAAATTAGATCTAACTGGGTGGCACACTTATTACAGTAGGCCCAACGTAAATTCCAGCTTGGTTACTGTTTTCAAATTTTATACAGGGTAGTCACAAAACCCTGTCAAAGTGTGACTTTTTCAAATACAAAAACTTACTTTATTCAAATGGAACACGCTGCATTTTGGTAGTAAGAACCATGTTAACCAAATTAAGCAGATGAATCCTATATTATTTGATTCCAGCGAAGCGTCTCAAAATTTAGTTCTAAAATAATTTTTAATAAAAAAATTATTTTAATGAATTGTAATACATATCTAAATGTTAAACAGATGCTCAAAAATTTATTCTCTCTCTTGAATACACAAATTTATACGATGGACGTTGTGCCATTTTTAATATTATGAAGCATTTGTGGTGTAATATCCAGGCAAACTTGTCTAATTCTATTTTTCATAATTTTCGAGGGTAAGTCCGTGGATACCTACCCAGTCTTTTAGATCAAATGATCTTGGAAGCCACGTTATTGAACCACCTCAACCATCCATGCATCTGTTGGAATAAATCCCATTAAGACATTCACAGACATCACGATGAAAATGCGCTGAAGTACCGTCTTCTTGATACCACATCACATGTAGTTCGTAGATTTACATTTTCTAGTAGTTGTGACAATTCTTGTAAGAATGATATAAACAATTGGCACCTATACAATTATTTATTATTCTACACCATACATTTACAGACCATTTATTTTTAAAATTCCTGTGTCTTATCTAATGAGGGCTTTCATCGTCATGAATGTTGTGCCTGTTTACAACACCAGAACTTTTGAACTGAGTTCGTCGGAGAATAAAATCTTTGATAAAAAGTGTGAATCGCCAGCAGTCCTTTGTAGTATCTCGTTACAAAAAGCTACCCTACCCCATTCTCATGTAATTACTGAAAAAGCTCCACGTGGAAGTGATGATACTTTGAATTCCTGGCAATTCCTGGAACTTCAGTGATGACTGCAACTGCCTGCTACTTCCATGTGGATCCTCTTCAATATGCAGTAAAACCTCTAATTCTTTTTCTTCATTAATTCTTTTTATTTAGAATTTTATGTGTTTAGTATAGCTTAGGTACGTATCCAGCGAAGTCAAAAGTTTCCATTAAAGTTCTGAAAGATCTTTCAGAAGGGTGCCGTTGTTCGGGATATTGCATTATGGTACCCATGCGTCGCAAACAACAATTTTTTTGAGCTTCATCTAACACTCATGCCATATTTCTGCGCTCTTGTTTTGAAAAATTCATAGGGTGTTCCATTTGAAAAAAGTAATGTTTTTGTATTTGAAAAAGTTGAACTTCGACAGGGTTTTGTAAATACCCTGTATAAAATTTTAAAACAGTGACCTAGCTGGAACTTACGGTGGGCCTACTGCAATAAGTGTGTTACCCAGTTGGATCCTATCTCAAAAAATTAATTCACCAGCAATAACCAAGTGCACCGCCGAAAATGCAATTTTTTATAGAAAATCGGCTGTCTTAAAAACGGCTACCTTTTGGAACATAGTACCATGATAAAAAAACTTAGAATTTCATATAGAATCCAAATATTGTATCAAGTATAGGGCGTTCCATTTAAAAAATTAAACTTTGGTCTACCTTTCAAAGGTGAATCACCCTGTCAGGCAAAATTATTTTTTAATTAGTACCCATATCCGCATAAATTTTTTTTTCTAAAAGAAAAACGGAGAAATCGAGCTTTGCCACAACGTTGGGTCACCCTGTACCATAATACCATAAATTAAGCCATTGCTGAATATTTGGGTTAATGTATATGTACAGGGTGAATCATTAGCACATGGATTGTGACAAGTCGATTATTTAAAATGTTGGGAAAAACCCCTTTAAAAACATTACTTTGAATTTCCCCGCTGATGTGCCCACCCTGTGCAATTAAAAGTAATTTTAAAATGCGTCACTTGTAATTCTATACACTTTTGATATGTAACATTTTTATAACATTTTAAATAATCGATTTATGACTAATGACTCATCCGCGTACTAATGACTCACCCTGTATATGTATGTTTATTTTTTCAGTGTGAGATACATGCAGAATATGGTAATATATATTTGAAAATTGTTAAATTGTGGATAATATTAATCACCCTGTGATCATATCAACATAAAATGCACAACTTTATCTTGTACCAACACTAATAATGCTGACCTTATTTGGGCATGTCAACAACTTGGCTAGCTTTGAAAGAACTATCAAGATAAATGAACCTGTTTATACATTTTTCCTTATGAGCTCTTGAGAACATGAAAAATACAGGTATTTCAGTACGCGAGTTTCAGGTCTTGATCAGCACTTTTTAATTACAATAGATTGGTATAATGATATGGTATTGATTTGGTATCAAGGATAATCCAATAGTTCAAGTTCCAATTAAAATCCCTTCGAGCTGATGTGATGAAATCACGTTAATGAATTAAAAAAATCTGATTTGGCCGTTCGTTCGATTAACCCTTGTCAGAATATGAAAATATGATTGACAGGGCACGTGAAATTGGAAATGTAGAAAAGAAAATTAGAATTTCAGCTCGAATTCAGATATATTGCTCGTTGTCCTGAAATTTTAAAATTCAGACGTTATAATGAGTTTAGTGTAGACATGTGTTCGGCATTTAATCTAGAATTCTATTTAGCTTTACTTGAAATAAAGTAAAGTAAAGACTTAATTAAAAGACAAAGAAAAATATATTTTTTTTTTAGTTTGAAACCAATGTATTCAATTTTCGCTTATTATATTGTAAGCACGAGTTTTGTAATAATTTTTGGAATCGCTTTTTATCTGCTATCGTCAGGCAGGAGTAACAAATGTAGCCGCAATGATTTGCACGTAAGAATACAAGGAATTCACGTACTTCGAAATCTCCGTATGTGAAATTCAATTTAGTAAAAAAATTATTTTAGTAAAAAAATAAACTACCTCAACGACATGATTAGATGTATGTATATAAAAAAATTAGGATTAATCTCCATTTCTAAAAATTTTATTGCTTGAGTACACAAATATATCATATATCTAAATCAAACAATGTATACGAGTATTAGAGAGAGACATCTAGCAATTTTATTTTCTACTATTTATTCTATCTACTGATTCATGTGTCGCAGTTATATGTCCTATATTTTTGCAATGTCAACAGTCACAACATTGTACTTTTTGTATTTTCATTTACTAGCACAAACATACATTCTGAAAATAAATCACTCGGTACTAAGTAGTTCATTGGCTAGTCGGCATGTGTTTTCAAACAACATATGCATCTCATGATGTCGATATGTTTCACGTACTACTCTTTGAAAAATTTATTTGAGAGGCAATAACTATTATATTGGTTAATGGCTTAATAAATTGGTTTCGGATAAAAATGAACAGGGAAAAGGACACTTAAGCTAAATATAGATACTCATACAATTACGGGTAATAGCTTAATTTACATTTAGACTACGCCGAACAGTGGTATTGGCATATCTACATTTACTCATATTTCCACAAATTTATCTTCAAGTACACGACATGGAAAATTTAATGTATCATAATAATATAATATATATATAATATATAATTTAATTTATACAGTTGACTTGACAATATTTTCAGATCAGGGGATCGATCCTATATTTTCTGAAGTATATATTCATATGATATAAATAAAATATAACGGAGGTAAAATGCCCGTGGCATCACAATGCGATAGTAGTAGTTAACGGTACTATTGGTAGTTTTGTTCGTTTTGTATATCATATAAATTATTAAACCACAAATCTACAATCCCTACTTAACACGTTCAGTGCCAAGGACGCGAATTCGCGTCATGCGTGTTTCATTTCGTGCGCCAAAGACGCGAATTCAAGTTTTCGTATACACTTATTTCTAATATCTGTAAAATCACTGGCGTTGTAGATACAACTTTGATATTTGGCAGGCGTATTCTTAGCGGTATTAACTACGTCAGTACAGTGTTGGTTGTTGTTTCGCGCGTATTGTGTCTGTCTGAGACTCATTAATAATGAATCAACCAAGTACGTCGAAAAATGTGTGTTCTACTGCTATACAAGAAAGACCTAAAAGGTAATATGCATATATTAATTTATAAATATTCATTTTCATACTGTTAAACAAAAACAACTTGATTTGGGGGAAGTATATTAAAATTTAGGTTATGTTTCCAGATGGCAACCTAAAAAAATTTATACGCCCGAGGAGGCAATGGAATTGTTATTTTCTGGTGAACTATCTTCTGATGAAGAATTGCCAGCTGCTTCTGATGAGGAGTTTCAAGCTACTTCTGAATCTGAAGAAAGCGAGGACGAACAAGGGCCCCCAGCTGATCGTGATGACGGTGAATTAGTATTAGACCCTGATGCTAGGACTTGGGTTGATAATGAAGAATTAAAGCATATAGATTTCACTGGCACACAAATTCCTATAAATATTGAAAATCAAAACGAACCAACAGAATATTTTAATTTGCTGGCCACAAATGAGTTTTACGAATTAGTTATTTCACATTCAAACAAATACGCAGAGGAATTGTTTCTTCAGGGTGTTGAAGAAAATTCCAGAATAACATTGTGGAAAGATTTGACTCAAAACGACCTTAAAATATTTTTAGGCCTCTTGTATCACACCGGCACAATAAAGCTCAAACGAATCGAAGACTATTGGAAAACGAATTACCTATTTAATATTCCTGTTTTCCGACAATTTATGTCTCGCAATCGATTTCAAACTATTCTTAGGGCATTACACTTTTGCAATAATCCTCAAATGGGGGACCCTATACCAGAAGACCGGCTTTACAAAATACGTCATCTTATTGATTTTTTCAACAGACGCATGGAAGAAATTTATTATCCAGGAAAAAATTTGTCTCTAGATGAATCTATGGTGCTATTTAGAGGACGGCTGGGCTTTCGGCAGTACATAAAAAATAAAAGACATAAGTATGGAATAAAATTATACATGCTGTGTGAGCCTAATGGAATGGTACAAAAAATGTTGGTTTATGCAGGTGCCAAGGACACGGAAACTGGTGGGAAAGGACATTCCTCAAAGGTCGTTATGAAATTGTTGGAGAATAAGTTCAATAAGGGACATGCTCTCTATATCGAAAATCAAAATTGCAAACATTAACTCTTTATCATCGGATTATTACGATGAAAACACCAAGCTACTTGTATACAAAAATTTGTTATCATTCAAATGTACATAATATTAAAACTAGAAATAGAAACTGTTTAATACCACCGTCCCATAAAAGCAGCCTCTACAAAAGATCCTTTTCTTACAGTGTTGTGAAGCTATATAATGCAATTCCAGAAAGCTACAAGTCAATGCCCATTGGCCGGTTTAAGAAATGTGTGTCAAATTTGTTGCTCAATAATCAACATTAATGATATAAACATATTAGTGTGATTATTATTATATTGTGTCTCTCATATATTTGTATATGTGTATCTAGATTTGTTTATCAAATGTCTCTAAGTTTAAGTTTAGATTATTAGGCATTATAAATTTGTGGAATTTAAGTTTCTTAATAGTCTGGGTTTGTGTATTAGTCCGGGGGGCAGTGCCTACTGGTACTGCTTGCTTGAACACCGCCCAGTGATTTTCCATTACTGTTTGTTTTTTTTTGTAAAGTGTATATACTGTACTAGATTACTTATTTATGGAAAATAAATGTATTATTATTATTATTATTATTATTATATGGACAATTTTTATAATGATGTTCATTTGGCTCGTGCTTTATTAGAAAAAGGTACTTATGTTACCGGCACATTGAGAAAAAATAGGAAAAACATTCCAGCTGAAATATTAACAAAAAAACTAAATAAAGGGGAGCTTGTTACAAAATATGCAAACACTAACAAGCTCCCCTTTATTTAGTTTTTTTGTTAATATTTCAGCTGGAATGTTTTTCCTATTTTTTCTCAATGTGCCGGTAACATTTCTAGTGTGCAAAAGTGGAGGGATAAAAGAGACATCCTGATGATATCCACAGAACATAAAGGAGAACTGAATGATAGTCAAAACAAAAGGGGACAACATAAAATTAAACCAAAATCCATAATTGTATATAATAAATATATGAGTGGTGTTGATATGATAGATCAAATGTTGTCATATTATAGTTGTGAAAGAAAAACACTCAGGTGGAACCAGAAACTTGGGATACATATTTTTCAATGCATATTAGTCAATGCATATTTTTTATATAACAAGTATTCCACTGAAAATATGTCATTGTACATTGTTGTTTTTAAAATATGTTGTTTTTACATTTCTACGTGAAACAGAGATCACAAAATAAAACTAGTCATTTTTCATTTAAAACAATTAATTTTTTTCAGAATAGCCACAAATCCTTAAATTTCTGTTTCTGTTTCTTAAATATATGTCTTTTTTAAATTATGTCTTCTATAAAGTTTTCCACTACTTTTCCCAGCACTTTCAATTGGTAAATTAGGCAGTGGAGGACAGCGCTGTTTTACAGATAATTGTTCCTGATAGCTGTTAAATTTATTGACACAATTTAAATTCCATTTTTTTTATTAGTTACTCTAGTACTCGATTTCGATACCGATATGCGCAGACCTCACGACGCAGACGAGACACACAACGAACGAACGAAAAAGCGAATATACTACTTTAAGCACTATGAACGTATCTGCTAAAAATGCAGCTCTTTTGCGCGGTTTCGGCACCATTGAAACTGGACCCGACTGCGCTTAGGCTTATTCCGCCATTCTCGCATTAAATGAGAAACAGAGCTGCCCACGTCACATATTTTTATGATTTTATACACCTCTGTCGATGCCGATGAGCATCCTGAGTAATTTTATATGTAATGAGTAATGATTACATTAATTACAAGGGGTTATGGTAAAATTACATAGATAATAGGTATATGAATTTAATTGCCTGTTGTTTCTGTTATAATTTGGTAGTTCTGCGGCCCAGTAGCACTTATACAGGAGCCGACACTGCACTATTTACTACGAGCCAAAATTGTAAAGGCATTTCAATTTCTGTTTTCTTTAAAGTAATATTTATTAGAAAATATGCTTATTTTGCAAGTCGTATTTAATGGTCTGTATCAAGGCTTCCAAAGTTTCAAACCGTAGCCGGCATTTTGACAAAAGTAATAACGCCAAAAGGAGCATTTTTTGAAAACATTTCGAACAAAAAACGGCTTTTGAAAATATCTCCCAAAATAGACTTTTTATTTATTTGTACATACTTAAAAGTAGACACACTGTCTACTTTTATATATATATATGTCAGGGTTTTTAGTTTTAATATCGATTTTAATTATTATAGCAAAGAATATAATTTTAGCTAGTAAACTAACACAATTTGTTTATTTTTTTTCAGGTAAGGTTTCCTATTAAACAAGTATATTTATTGGTAAGTTATTTCAGCTTTTTTTAAATTGTTTACAATTGTTAGGGTTATTATATAGTCCATATTATTGCTATATTATTATGTACGTTCTTTATAGAAAACTGTACATAATTAACAAATGTGGAAATGATGTCGAGTGAAATACACGAGTATTTACTTTTAAACATGAAATACTGTGCGTGTCACAAAAAATATAATAACGAACAAGTTGAAAAATAATTTACCACTTAATAAATTATTCATGTGGTATAAAGTGTTTCTACATCTATTTGGATCATTTGTCTACGTGTAATAACTGAAAAAAACTTTATTTTTCCTATGTCTCTTAAATATACGAGTATGTTATCCGAATGTACTGGTGTATATTTCTAAGCCATTCAAAGCTTTTTGCATTTTTATATAAATTCAGTTCAATTCAGCTTTATTCGTTCAATAACAGTACGTAGAGAATGTTCAGAATTAAACTAGAAACAGTAGAAAGCGTATTTTATATAAAGTTAAAAAACTTTGTAACAATAGTGAATAATTAAAAAAGGAGCTGGTAGTAGTAAATATTAAAATGATTGGAAAATGCAATGCACATATTGGCGAATAATAAAATAGGTAGGATAATACAAAAAGACATATACAAAAAATTGGTATACAGTGTGCCCACAATTGGTGATGCATGTATTGGGATCTCGGAAACTATAAGAGATAGAAAAACGGTCAAAGGGGGAAAGTTTTAGACAATTTTGTTTGTAATCGAATGTCGTTTTTTTGCGATTTTATCTCTTTTGGTTTTTGAGATATTTTGAAAAAACTAAAATGATGCATTTTCGAAAATACCCTGTAATTTCTTTATTTAAAACAATTTTTAGATTCTGTAAAAACTTTCTTGGGGCAACTTTTTACGTAGAAAACGCCTATGTAGTCCGATTTTATTTGCAACGCTTCGGTATTTTGGAAGCATCATCAACTTTGTTTTTTCATATGGGCGCCATATTGGATTTTTACGGTTTTGGAAAACCTCTTTTCTTAGCTTTCTAATGATGTATCACAATTAGTAAAAAAAAGTTAGGTTATGGTTAAAAAATGAAAAATTAATATTTTGTTATAAATTTAGCAACGTCGCACAGTAAAACACTGAAATTCTAGGTCATATTAAATTTAATCTCTATCACAATAAAACATTAAAATATTTGTTGAAAGTTTTTACCATGTAACAAAAAATAAATTTACAAAAGCCGTAAGTTTGGATAAATACATCAACTAATAGTTTTCACAACACCTGTCACCTAAAAATCATTTAATTATTATGTATAAACAGAAATTCAGTACATAATTTAACGCAATTTTTGCTAATACATCAGTTCCCTAGTAGATCATTTTCGGTTTAAACTCTAAGCT
This sequence comes from Pogonocherus hispidulus, assembly GCA_963924545.1. NCBI lineage: Eukaryota > Metazoa > Arthropoda > Insecta > Coleoptera > Cerambycidae > Pogonocherus > Pogonocherus hispidulus. The sequence continues at coordinate 22,870,006 of OZ004696.1, forward strand.
ACAAATAATAACAAAATATCAACACAAATTAAAACATAATTAAACTATAAAGACTAATAACCGAAATCAAATATTTAAAGTTCAAAGTGTCGCCAAATTGCGGCCATACATTTTTGACATTTTTTTTATTATGGATCTGAATTTCTGTTTATACATAATAATGAAATGATTTTTAGGTGAATGAAATTTTTCGTAAAATTTTCAAAATCCTGCTGTACAGCATTTGCAATCGTTTTGATATTGAATTGATTGATGAACGGTTTAGTGTTGGCTATGTTTTGAGTTTTCCGAAGAACTTCTGCAACTTGTACATCACTTATCCTTGGTCTTCCTGATCTCGGTAGGTCAGTTACAGACCCTGATCTTTAAAATTTACTACCTTTAGTAAGTAATAATGAAATATGTTCAAAATACTGTTGTAAGATCGTTCTTTTAGACATACCTACTTTATTAATAGGACCACATTAAGAACAACTTAGCTACTTGATAAGTAATATATTAATAATTAGTCGAGTTCAAGCCTGATACATGTATCAATAGGATTTAATAACGAGTACAGTAATATTTGCATACAAAAATATAAGGTACTAATCCAATCATATTAGGGTTTTACCTGGACATAATTCCGCTTAACTAAAAACTTTGCATAGTGCTCAGTAACAACATACCAGAAATCAACATTGGCGTATGTTGTACTACGGCCGCCATGTGGAAAAATGGCGATTGTTTTTCAGTTTTTTAGTCCTGTCTCATTAATGGACGGAAATATTGAAGAATACTTAGGATAAAAGTTAGAGATCGTTGGAAAATACACATTTTTGCATTTTTTCTGGTATCTGCAACGGTTACCGAGTTATCATCTGCACCGACTCACAATAATCTAAAATAATTAATTTGATTCGAATTTTGATTTATTAATTATTAGTGATGCTTGCTGCCCAACATTATTTTTTACTTTACATGTCATACTTAACTTTTTACTAAATAGCTAAAAAACTGAAAATCGGCAGCCATTTTGTAAAATGACGGCAGTTGTACAGAGATATTTCAGAATTAGATTATTTTAGAGTTATTTTAGATATATATCTTCAATCTTTGGTAATATTCATCCATTCACGTGGATTTTGCTAAAAGATAATTTGAATTAAGTGACATGGAAGAGAATAAGTGCATCATCCTTTGCAGCTTCAGCCTGGAGGCGATAAAAAGTAATTTGAAAAGAAAGCAATTTTAACATTTTAAAGGGGAGACTCTCCATATGCATAGGAATATTCTCCGGTGCTATTGCCATCATCTTGGAAAATAAGAGTCGAAATTGAATTTTTCACCCAAAATAAATTAAATAAGTTATAAATACAGACACTAACTACATGGGATACAAACTGCACTGAAGAAAGTGTTTTGATATACCTGCATATCACTTCAATAGACCGAAATTCAAATCAAAATATTTTTTATACTTGTCTACCACACAACATGGTAACCGTTGCAGATACGCAAATTATTCTTATGAAAAATATGTATCTTTTAACCCTCTCCAATATTTTTCGATATTGCCATCTGTTAATGAGATAAGAGCAAAAATGAAAAAACAGCAGCCATTTTTCATGATGGGCGGCCATAACACAGCATACATGAATGTTTATTTTTCGTATGTTGTTACAGGGCATTAGTATTAGTACTATTCAGATCCAGTCTCCGTTTAGGGGAATTATTTCCAGGTAAATGGTTATTTTTCCCTAATATGATTAGACTATACCTCTAATTGTATAAATTATTTACCTATTTAGCTATACTGAATAAATGTATACAAAATTTATAAGCAATAATGTTCATAAATGAATCTGTTATGATTAGCCACATTACCATTTATATTTTGAGAGTACTCTAATATTTGTTATATACCATTTCCTATTTTGTCCAAACGTAATAAATATATTTCAGAGATAAATACATTACCACTGCTAATTATGCTTATTATGCTCTTTTGTAACGTGTGTTTTTTGCAGCAAATGCTTTATTCAGAAAAATTATATTTGACTTTTTCCTGAAGCTCGCGCAAAGAGTACAATATAAAAGAAGAATTTATATTAAACCTTCTCTGTGTTTTCAGCAGCATACAGCAACCTAAATAAAAGACGGAAAACGAAGTTGGGGTAACTTATTTACTGTTTCGGTTAACCACAGACTCCATTTAAAATGTTTTATTCATAAAAAATTGATATGGTGCAAAAGGTGAGTCGCTAGGAATTTCGTTCGAGAAATAAAAGTTGATAAACCAAAATTCGATTAAATAAACTTTGAGAGTATAGAAGTGTAATACATCTTCTCCGCGGAAAACACCCGGAAGTAAAACAGAAAATCCAGAATAATTTGTCACTCTCTAGCCTATATTCGGAATTCTGACTCTTTATTGTATCGGTTTTATCTATAGGGGATCTAAATTAAATTTTTGTGATCTTAGAGGCGGTTCACCAATATTGATGGCTTACCGACAGAAAATGTTATTGGAGTAGCAATTACCCTCCCTTCTCTATGGAAAGAGAAGTTTTCTAAAGCAACGGAGATAATAAGTTCTAAAACGAAAAATTGCCATAGTAATAAAATGGGAGATGTGCTAAAAATAAGTTTGGAAATAGTTAATTAGTTATTAAAACCTCTTTTGGGAATATCCCATGCCACCTGTAAAATTTAAATAAAAAAGAAAAACAGTCACTATAATGCGTATTCTATACAGTGTGTCCCACTTAAGGTCTATCCACCCCCGTAACATTTTTATTTATGGGCCGATTTTCTTGAACTTTTTTTTGTTGGGTAGGTCTCAAAAAAGTGCATAAAGGGCATGCTTCTTTTGTTTGATAAGTCGGCGTCATGGCCAACTACGACCTATTTTTTTATGCAAAAAAACGAGATGTACTATTAGCGAATTTTTCACACAAATTTTAATGCCAGATTCTTAATCAGGAGTATCTAAAACCCAACTGTACCAAATTTCATGGCGGTACTGTACAGGGTGTTCCAGAAAATAAGAGAATTTTTTTTAAATAACACATTATTTTTTCAGTATTAAAATAATCTAATATTTTGGGAAAACAACTTTTTTTGGAAAAGGTTATTGAAATTAGATACAGGATGGTGGCAGAAAACCATTTAATGTGTGCTTACCTTTTTTATGGTTAGATCTCATAACGAGTTGGAAGAAAATTTCATGCAGTTTCAAAATAACTACAGCCGTGATCAGTACTACTAGTAAATGAAAAAAATCGAACCTTATTCATGTCATCAACTGGGTGTATCAATTTTAGTGGTTCATATTACGCCACACAATTAAATTGTTTTATAAAAACTCTTCTCAGTATTTTTAATTTATAAACTTATTTGTATTTAAACGAATCAACACATAAATACGTAAGTTTAATTAAATTAAATATTAGTCATTTTATACACTTTCAAAAACCCACTTTTCAAAATAGTAGTTTTTTCAGACCATCAATAAACTTTCAGTTAAATTAAAATGGAACTAGTTTCACAAATAAGTAATTTTTAATTTATGTACTTTAATAGGTACCTACGTTATAATTTGCTTAAATACAAATTAATAAAATATCCAAAATATCCTGATTCCAGTATGTTTATTTTATGTCAGTATTATAGGAAGAGTTTTAATAAAATTATTTAATTGTTGTACCCCAATAAATATAATTAAAATTGTTATATCCAATTGCTATTATTAATAAAATTAAGTTTAATATACTAGCAGTACTGATCATGACTTATTTAGAAGTTATTTAGACTTTGAAACATCCTTCCAACTGGTTGTTTAGACATTAACCCAACAAAATAGTTCATCACACATTAAATAATGTCTTTCCGGGACAGCCCTGTATCAAATTTTAATGAAACCTTATCCAAAAAAGTTATTTTCCTAAAACATTAGAATATTTTAAAATTGAAAAAAGAATGCATCATTTAAAAAATATCTCTTATTCTCTGAAACACCCTGTACAGTAGCGCCATGAAATTTGGTACAGAGGGGTTTTAGGTGCTCCTGATTAAGAATCTGGCATTAAAATTTGTGTGAAAAATTCGCTAATAGTACATCTCGTTTTTATGCACCAAAAATAGGTCGTAGTTGGCCATGACGCCGACTTATCAAACAAATGAAGCATGCCCGTTATGTACTTTTTTGGGACCTACCCAACAAAAAAAAGTTCATGAAAATCGGTTCATAAATAAAAATGTTACGGGGGTGGATAGACCTTAAGTGGGACACACGAACACCCTGTACAGTACCGCCATGAAATTTGGTACAGTTGGGTTTTAGATGCTCCTGATTAAGAATCTGGCATTAAAATTTGTGTGAAAAATTCGCTAATAGTACATCTGGTTTTTTTTGCACCAAAAAATAGGTCGTAGTTGGCCATGACGCCGACTTATCAAACAAATGAAGCATGCCCGTTATGTACTTTTTTGGGACCTACCCAACAAAAAAAGTTCATTAAAATCGGTTCATAAATAAAAATGTTATGGGGGTGGATAGACCTTAAGTGGGACACACTGTATATACATTTCAGAAATATCTGAAAGGCTTAAATTTAGCATGTAGACATTTAAAACTAAAAATACCTGCAAAGAAAAAGTTCTAAAGATTATCCTAAAAATCCGTAATTGAAATATATTGGATGTAATTTTTATTAATGAATTATTTACATTTTATCAGTGGTTTCCTACTTGAATACAAATGAATAAACATTTAGACCATCATTTAAATAAAATTTACAAACTAAATTTTCTTTAGAAATCGCTGCCCTATTTAGTACCTTGTTGGTGAATAATTTTTTTATTTTGAAGTAAGTTAATTATCACTGAAACTTTATTTTCTCAGAGAACTAAGTATTTTGTTTTCATTTTTCCACTATTCAATTCTCTTTAAGGAAGAGTAAGACATAAAAGACATAATGTGTAATATTAAAGGAGATATGCCTAAGGGTGACACAAGAGTTAACATTAACATTGAAGTAGTTTTCCACATAACACTAAAACACTATAATGCGCTCGATGCACGTGTCACCAACCAAGTTGGCATCATCTGGAAATGATTAAAACTAAACCTATGATAACTCTGTGTCCTATTTACACCCAAACTATTGCTACGGTTCCATGAACTATTGTGACGGATCAGTGAACCGTGATTTACTTACCAATAGAGCGGGCTGTATGGGATTGGCCCTCTATTACGATTCATACTATTTTTACACTTTACATTTTCCAAACTCTCAAATGCATCCAGCTGGCATTTGTTACATTCCTAATTAGTCTTAAATTGCTACTATCTATCTTATGATTGTTTTTAAACACATGCTGGGCGACACTAGACTTATCTGTTCCACCATATTTGAGATGAGCCATATTTTCCTTGAATCTAGTTTGAATTGACCTTCTGCTTTATCCAACATATTTTTGATTGCAGTCTTTTCAGATGTTTTCGTAAATCCCCAACTTCTCCTTAGTGTGTATTTTGTCTTTTTGATTGCCTAAAAATTGTTGTGGTTTATTTCCTGATGAATAAATCACTGACATACTTATATCTTTAAAAACCTTAAAAAAAAAAACATGGGGAAACGAGGATTATATGGAATATACATGAATTTTGGATTTTTTCTTTCATTCTGAAAAGTCCAGGAATCACGAAGTGTCTCTTTAAATTTACATTTCCTAATTATTGTTTCAATTAAACTTACAGAATATCCATTATTCGCAGCTATATCCCTAATCTATGCTTTTTCAAACCTCTTCTTATTTAGGGGGAAGCTTAACAGACGATGAATTAAAAAATTTAAACTCGCCATTTCGCCTCGTGCACCCTCCGCCTGTACAATGCTGAGACTTTCAGAAGGGAGGTTGTCCATTTCTGCGGGGTGTTTTATGTTTTTTTTTTTAAATAGAATATCAGTTGATTGTCACATTACAGATGCTACCAATTCGTTATCCAATACTTTTTTAGATATATATCCTTTATTATTAGAGATAAATCTACCAAACTCTTACAGGATGTATTTATGTATGAGATAATGCTTTCCAGATTTGTAAGCATGTACATTAAGTTTTACAAAAAAATGTTTTAAACAAAACATTAGCAGTGGGATATCAAAAATCTAGATCTTCTTCCATGGTTTTATAAAATTTAAAAAAAGATGATACTAGACAAGTTGTTGGCTGTTATAGTTGAATTTATTTCTTCAATAAAAAAAAAAACAAAAGAAAATCTTGTTATTTTTTTTTTATTTTTGGAGGACTTTCAGCTCATTTTTTTACATTGATACCTTCTCCGACGTTTCATCCGAGTTTTCGGACTTCTTCATAGGTTCTTTTTTTAAATAGAATATCAGTTGATTGTCACATTACAGATGCTACCAATTCGTTATCCAATACTTTTTTAGATATATATCCTTTATTATTAGAGATAAATCTACCAAACTCTTACAGGATGTATTTATGTATGAGATAATGCTTTCCAGATTTGTAAGCATGTACATTAAGTTTTACAAAAAAATGTTTTAAATAAAACATTAGCAGAGCTATTCAAAGTGACTTTTGTTGATAGGTATACCTACCTTTCATTGTAAAGAAAATGTTTTTACTTAACACAGGTTAGCCCACTGCGCTACCACAGATTAGATACAAACAATTTATATAATATATCAGAAAGTATGGATAGTAGTTTTTGATAATGCCATGCTTCTTTCAGGATAGCTGGAAGAACTTTCCATAAATCGCCAAGGGGCGGCGTTATTGGTTGTTAATCGGTGTGACTAGTGAACAATGAACACTATTTGATATCTCTCTGTTCATTCATTTTCTTCTTCCAATTATTTTTTATAGGGACTATAATTTCTACTAAAAAGGGGAATCCACTTAAATATTAATCTGTTTTTGTAGGGGAAAATTTTTCCATTATATATTTTTAATTAAATGGGTTTACTAAACATACAATAGAGCACAGTGAAGCTTAAAATATAATTTTATATTACTGCTATACAATTACCGCTATCAATGTCAAATCTATTATTATTTTGCATGTTGTACAGATATGAATTAGTCTTCGTATTTATCTTAATTTACTTATGTGTAAATGTTAAAATGCGTGGTATTAGTACGAACTACTATGAACTACGGCATTATTCACTTATGCTGAAAAATTTCCATAGACAAGAATATAACAGTGATAATTTCGTACTCTTAGCTCAGTCAAATTAAACTTTGTTGTGAAACAAATTGGGTAAAGTATTATTTTATTTATTAAAGGCTAAAGGCTAAAATTAAATTATAATTATTTATATAAAGGCTAAATAGTATTTCCTCGTAGTTTTCGTTGGAATCCGAATCTTTGTATTTTTGATTCTGTGTTTAGACCAAAATACGGCAAATCTTGCTTTGTAATTCAGCACTCGGCGCGGCGCATATAGCCAGGAGAATAGCTTGGCTATTGTTTTGGCTTGATTTGTTTTAGTCCTTATTTAAATAAGGCGTTTGTAGATGGAGGATAGTCTTAATGATGTCCTTACTATTCGTACTTATTTGCTATAAATATTTATGTTGATCGACAGAAAGGACTTTGCTGAATAACTAGAGTAAAAAATCCACCGCTGCATGTTTTGAAAATTAAATTTTTTTATGCTGTAAATTTTTCTATTTTATTTTCAACTATTTTCTATTATGTATAGGTATTACTTCTTTGAATAAAATTCAAAAACATCAATTTCAAATTATAATTGAACGTCGTATATTTCAATTAATTTTACAATTTTAGAAAAAATTATTGGTAATACATCTAGCCATCTCATCATGAACTACTACTGCATTTCAAGTTAAATCATTCAATAGTTTTTCTATAAAAGTATACCATATACCACAAAAATGTAATGTAAATGTGTAATTTGTGGCACTATAGAGACTCGGTTCGCTCGTCCAATAGTTAGTTAGACGTATGACAGCGCTTACCTAATTTAAGTATCATCAAAGCATACTTGAAATTAGTTTAATTATTCTGTAGTAGTTACGTGTAAATTAAATAAAACTGCATTACTAACAATATTGACGTATAATATCAAAATTCCTAAATTTCAATGTCCTCCAATAATAAGCTTGTTGCAATTTCTTAAGCTGATTTTATTTTCAGTGCGATTTAACTGTTTTGGTTACCTAAGTTTCATCCGGTTACTTTATGTCTATAATTTAAAAATAAATTCTTTATAATACCACTCTTGGATGTCATTTATAGTTTCTAACTAATTATGTCTTTTTAAATATATCCAAAGTTTTGTTGGAGTAATATAGATTAAGGTTGAACTGTACTGTTCATTTACATTTTTATAATCCAAGAGCTCGTGACAAAAATCGGCAAGAATTTTGTAATGGCTCATATTTCAATATGAGAGAGTATGATGGGTGCTCATGAGTCAACACCCACTCGCAAGGTCAGGTAGTGAAACATCTGCCGGCGGCGCCAGGTGTTAGAAATCTTTTTTTCGCCAATTTTCCACTGTTGTGCATGGAATAATTTAACATATTTCAAAGCCCACCGCCGAAAGGTGTTAAACTACCTGACCTTGCGAGTGGGTGCTGACTGATGTACACGCTTAATACTACCTCATATTGAAATATGAGTCATTAGAAAACTATTGTCAATTTATGTCAGGAGCTCTGCGACTAGTAGGTGGAGAAGACATTTTTAACCTTATTTACCTTCTTGCACGAATAAGCTAACGTTTGCATACGTACAGAAAATATATTACCAAATAAAAATTCTTTGAAGTATATTTACCTCGGAATAACTTTCATGTTAGAATTTTATTCCAGGTATTTCTGGTATACAATAACACATTCATAAAAGTTATAGGCAGTTATAAGCAATATATAGGAAATAATGTCAATCATTTTGACCTACAATATTGAGAGATACACGATATTGCAATAAGTCACAAGTCACATTATGTACAGTATGTTTTCCAATCAAAACTCTTATTTAGTTTTAGAGGAGGATAGTAGGTACGGGAAAATGGTACCGTTTCCGAAATAATATTTTTTTAATTTCAGGTAAGTCGGCTAGATTATTTAAATTTCAAATGTAAGTGTGAACTATAAAGCTTCAATTTCATATCGGTGAATAGTTCGTTGTAGGATTCTAAAATATAGGAGACTGTATAGGAGGTATGATAAAAATAAAAATTAAAGATGAGAAATATATTGTTACATATTAAGTTTATATTTAATTTTGATTATCTACATTTAGCATGTTCTACTATTTTTAAAACCATTTAGAGAATATAGGATATGGTATTCGCGATCCCTCAACTAGTAGACCAAATTGATCCCGAAATAATTCTGGGCATATTTTTTAACATAATTCTCTGTTGTTTCGTGAGACAGATTATAATGGGTCTCTCTAGGGATATCAAGAATCTAGATCTTTTTCCATGGTATTATAAAATTTAAAAAAAGATGATACTAGACAAGTTGTTGGCTGTTATAGTTGAATTTATTTCTTCAATAAAAAAAAACCAAAAGAAAATCTTGTTATTTTTTTTTTTATTTTTGGAGGACTTTCAGCTCATTTTTTTACATTGATACCTTCTCCGACGTTTCATCCGAGTTTTCGGACTTCTTCATAGGTTACTTAAATACTGAAAATAATGTTTTTACATGAATAATTAAATTAGATTAGTGACAGAGAAAACACTCTTTTAGATAAATATTCTGTCACTAATCTAATTTAATTATTCATGTAAAAACATTATTTTCAGTATTTAAGTAGCCTATGAAGAAGTCCGAAAACTCGGACGAAACGTCGGAGAAGGTATCAATGTTAAAAAAATGAGCTGAAAGTCCTCCAAAAATAAAAAAAAATAACAAGATTTTCTTTTGGTTTTTTTTTATTGAAGAAATAAATTTAAAAAAGAGAAGCTCATATATTTGTAATTATTAAATAATTAATAACCAAATAATACCTAATGCTTATCTGATTATCCTGTGATAGCCGCATTAAAACATAGGCTTGAGACAGCGGTCAGCATGGTAAATAACTTGAATTCATTGAGGTAGAATCTTAGTAGAAACAAGTAGAATTCCACAACAATATTCTCAACTTAGTTACCCATATGAATCATGTGTAATATGATGTAAAAGTCATGTACCTCTCGGTATTTATCTGGTAATCTATGTGTATATGTTACGCTCAAACATCGGAAACGCTCAGTGAGCGAAAAAACGGTCACAACTCGTTGTGGGTGATGCTGAACGACCAAATAGCGATATCAGATAATTTTTCGCAATGTAGTCGCTCTCGTTGACCATGACGCGTTATGGACAATGCTCAAACGGCCATGACGCGTTCTGGGTGATTTAGAAAGCTTAATAACCGATTGTGCGACAAAATTATAATGTGCACATTTTAATACTGATATTAAATCAATATTTTCTATTCATGCTGACATTTTTGGTGTCGTACCAATTTTTATTTATAAACCAAACATTCTATTTTTTTTTCTTGACATCTGACAACTTTTTAATATTCCTCCCACGATCCAGTCAACCACACTCCCGCTAAGCTCGGTCTCGACTCTTCACTCCCGCCAACATGTGCCCGATGATATTTACACCACAATTCAAAATAGCACTTCTTATTCTAACTAACAATTTTTATAGGTACAAAACAACAATTCCCACAGGCCACAACAATTACACATTTTAAATTAAAACTGGGCGCACTACAACTTATACAAGCTAGATTCATTAACGCTTACAACTACAGCTAGAACACTTCTCGGGCAAGCCTCTCTATGTCAACATCCGGAACTTTGACTACGACATTTAGGAGGTAGTTTTTCATGGTACAAAGCCAGCATTTTTTCAGCTTGTTTCTCCATTCCGGATTTAGCATTTTCGCATTGCTATCTGATTGCATCATGTCGGCAGCAAAGACTGCATACGACCTGTCCTTCAATCTCCACACACCACACTTCATGTGCACTTTTAAACTGCATGTTTTACATGATTGGATGATTCCAAAATCTTCGCAAATGGAACATGCTACCGCGCTGTTCCTCATCTAAAATGTTCAGTAACATACACATTGAATTTATAAAACACCCATCGGTATGGAGTTACCATAAAACTATAACTCTAACCCAAAACCCTAGAATATAAATTTCATTAAACTAATATAAAATAACAAAAAGTTAACTCACCTCTTGTATAAAGAGGGCTTTATTTAAACATGATGTACGCGAAGCGGGACATCAGACAGCAATACGGCAGCTGAAATAAAAAATTAAAAGGTAGAACCACTTATGAATATGTATTTCTTATATAGACATACCTGGCAGAAATTTAATAGATAAATCCGGAGGAGGATGAAAGTTTCTAAGCATACTAGAAGTGCTGTTCAAAAATCCAATTAAGGGTATAAAATCCAGCCGCCTTTCGCTTCCAGCGGTCTAATCCTTAGCGGATACAAATTTGCTCGCAAAAACCAAGTTGCTACTTCCCCATTTGGATTAAAAAGAAGCCTTTACTTATCAAATCAATCGAATAACAGAACGATCACTTCACGGAAAATCAAAAATGATCATGGAACTATCGTCTCAGGCCAAAGAGCAACACTATGAAGTATCTACAAAACTGCTCTATGATATAAAGTGTGATCTATAAAATTGATTCGAATTAAAAAAATAAATCTATAAGTTGCGCCAACTTGATTAATATCTTGCCTACATTGTAATAATTAAAATTAAATAAATAATCTCCTGGTTTAGAAAAATCGAATGCTACAATATTTATTTAAACATAACTTGTTTAATTTTAGAACGCTAGTAACAGAAAATACAAGGAAAAGGGAAAACTAGCATATAGTCATGGACCGAAGCTGAGAATAAAATGTTTATTAAATTTTAGAGAAAGAAAATTGTGGAGACATCACTGCGAAGGTAATAAACCTGTAAAGTAATAGTATAGTTTTTGTCATATGGAAATCTATAAAGAAACATTAAACGCTGTGTACAAATTTTCCAATTTTATGTCAAAATATATATTTCGCGGGATATTGAAATACCTATCTATTTAACACATTTTGTAGGTTATAAGGTCATTCTAAAATATATGTGCAATACCGATCACGAGAAGCACAATATTCCCTTAGAGGAATCTTTTAGTTCTCCTATCCATCATACTTCTAAATGTGAAAATTGTACATAAGAATTCAGCTAGTATTTCATGAAACCTCAAAATACGGGGAGGGTAGAAAAAATACAAATAAATAATTGTTGATTCTCAAATATTCAATAATATTTGAGTCTGAGATTATTAAAAACGTTTATTTATTTAGAAATAAATAGATTTTCCTTCCACTTCATTGAACTATATTCTCTACAAATTTTGTGGTATATTTAGACAAAGCTTCCATCACCATATTTAGACAATCACCATCAAATTACCTTTGTACGTTCGAAGTTAGAATATCAATCCACGATATGGTCAGCTACATATAATATACATATTATTACGGTTGGAAACATCCATCGTAGGTTTATGAAAATAACTAACTGTTTCTGTGGAAGAACAAATGAAATTCTTTTGTAGTTCACTAATCTTGAATGTCTCTGATCAAGACGAGTCCCTGTTATTTATTTGTATAATATTTTGCATAATCAGATTAAGTCAGGGAAGTTATTCCCCAAAGTGCCCTAAAGCCTCATCATTCAATTAAAAAATTGTCACCCTTTTCATCTGTAAACTGTGCGTACAAATAGCATCTTCCTGTCAAGTGATTAAATATTGCAGCATTAATTACGAACTGTGTATTAGACAGAAATAATCATGCAGACCTCTGTTTATAAATATTATTGTCTTATTGGATAGGTAGTTTGTATTCTAAACGTTTTTGTAAATTCTATATAATAATATTGGATTTTTTTTTATTTTTCATATATATTTTTTTGTTATTCCATAGTAATTTCGCTTTTGGTTTTCATCATTCTCGTTATTAATGAAATTCAATTGATATCTCATATTAATAAATAATAAAATAAAATGTACAATTTTATAGATATTTATTCAAATAATTTAACACAAAGTTACCCAATTTATTGAATCTTAAAAAACACCGAGTAAAATGTTGCCTAACCATTTTTTCATTTGCAACAAATGCAGTCTTGATGTTCGTCAATTTCAAACATATTATACATATAAAGCCTTTAATGTATTTTTTATATTATAACATCTAACATTTTTAAAAATTATGTAAATAACGTATTGAGAATAATGTATGCTTAATAATATATTAGTTTTATAAATAATTATAGTGCTTAAATAGTTCATACTGCAGATTATTTGTTTCTTCTTTACAAAAATTTAGACTTAATCAATCACTATAAACTTCAATCACGTATTTCATATTACATGAATTAAATGTAAACCTAAACGCTCCTAATTACACGTTGTAAACGGTAATTCCACCTCATTGATTGTAATCACCAAACTTCAACCCTTAACTAAACATTTCCTTTGAAATGAATGAATGAGTGCGCAAAATGTATAAAAGTCTTTTTGTAAGGGTTTGAATCTCTTGATTACTTTTTCATTGGAATGGGAATAAAACGATATTTTACGGCCTGAAAACAGGAATTAAATCATGCGTTTATTTATATGGTTTTTAAACGGAGATCATCATGCATGGAAACCAAAGGGCAATACGTATATAACATACTATCATAACACCAAGGTATTCATTAATACCAAATTGACTATCGTGGAATTGGTTTATGTTATTATTTTACTTGTTTACGCTCTTGTAAAAATTTTATATTTATCATAGGAATAAAGTGTCCCTCGTACCTTATAGCGGTGTTAAAACAATACGAGAATAAAATATGTACTACGAGTATGTGTTTTAGTTCTACCGTTAAAACTTGCAGGTAAGTGCTTCTCTAAGTAATCTGAAATACTGAAGGAGACGTTACTCAAGATATTTTATGAAGAAAAGGTTATATAAAGTTATTTCGTAAAAGGCTTTTAAGGTACAGGGCATTAGACTAATGATTAGGTTTTTTTTTCAAAATCTCTGTATTTTGACAACTACACAGTAAAAAAAGACAAATGGTAAAATTACTAAATGGTAATCGTAATTTGCTGCAGTGTTATTTTTAACACGAACTGGGTAGTATAATAATTAAACCTTTAGAACTCATTTTACACGAACGATATACCCGCCAAGTTTGTAGAAGTACTCATAAATTGTAGTAAAATTTACAAAATCCTGTGTTAAAAATGAATCAATCCGCCATAAAAACGGAATAATTACACGGGAATAATTAACTATTACACATTATCTTGTAAAATCTACTGTGTTAAATTACTTTTATGTAATGTAATAATACACCGATATGTCTAACACTGCCAAGTGTGGACTATATACACACTGATGAGTGTAGATTCAGTGTTAAAATCAGTCGGATTTTTTTACTGTGTAATTTTGGTTACAAAGCATGACAGAAATAATTCTGCTGGTAACCAACGCATTTGATAGGCTACTGCTACAAATTTGTAATAAATTCCATCATCCATCATTTTTATTTAGGCGTTGTAGGGTTGATTTTAAAATGAGACTTTCTATATAAACTACACAGTTATTTTGTAAGTAGCCTTACAATTTTAAATGATATTTTCTTCATGAAACTAGTTGAGGGAGCGTGTCCTTCAGTAGGTCAGATTATTTAGGAAATACCGTGTAGATCTATATATGTGTAGTTTCATATGTATACAACCACATCGATGGCCTGGAAACTATCAAGACATATAGTTACATCTTTCCCTTGGGATTTGGTAATGGTAGTTGTAATTTTATGCTTAAACTTTTTGTTTTTAAGTGTTGGTAGCAACAAATTTATATACTGTGTTTTGTATGTGTGCTATTCCTAACTAAATTTTCAAGCAAAAAAAAGTTGATAAACGTCAATAACCCCAAGTGTTCCAGAATATGTATAAAAATCCCTATACGCGAATTCAATTTTCTGATGATTTTTCTTTGCTTTTATACGTGTAAAACGTGCAAAATAGAAAAAATAGTATAAACAACGCGTTTCATAACGCGTATATCGCACTTGTCCTTTAAAATACTCGCCGCTTCCTGCATTCCAGTTGCCCGTTTTACATAACAGATTCCAGCTTAAAAAATGTTGGTTATCCAAAGACCGGTACGATTATTTTCACACCTGAAACTGATAAGTTTAACAACCTGACATTTGAAAAAACATCAAATCAAATTTGTATTATCGCAGCTAAATCAACTTCCTGGTTAGTCGATGTCCTTCTAACTTATAAATGAAAATACTACACGACCAGAAAAATAATTTTAGAGAGATATCATTATTAACCCAATATACTAGTGCATTCGTGTAAGCATGATTTACCAAAGTCTGTTAAATTTTTTTTCTCGAAGTATATCTCGCTTTTTCCTTAATGAAAAAGAACTGCATAGTCGAAATATGAAAGATGCTCCTATATCTTGGATAGATGCATAGGATCACATATGTCTATTTTTTAGGTGTTCTATAGTCTAATAAAATTCCAAGATTTTGCAATGACGCTATTATTATATCTTGATATTTAACAGAATAGTAGGTAGTGTTTCGTGTAGGAATAATAAAATGCGTATAGTATACAGGTTTTTATAATCTGGGTAACCACTTTCAGTTTATAAAATTGGTTCACTAATTCTATAGATACCTTCAGAAAATTTTGGTTTTTTGTTGTTGACTGAAGTAGACACAGCAATGAAAAAAAACTATGAATACATTATTCCGGCTAGTATGTATTCTGTTCTAATATTCTACAAACTAACCTCGCGTCCAAAATATTTACATTGAGTAGACAAGAATTGTCACTGTAAGAAAGACAAGTCGATAAAAACCATTTTAATCAAAAATAAATTTTACCAGATTCTCTTTCATATAGATCCAGTCCATGAATAAATATGAGAATTAGGCTTATCTGATTTTTCCAATAGATGACATAAAAAATTGATGAATGAGTTTTGTACATTAGCTTCTAATAGATAAACTGCCAAAGAAAACTCAGGTTCTCCTGTATTCAGCGTAGATAAATTGCAAATGTAATTTATACAACTTACTGAACTGAAAATGTAGATGTCTGCTTCATTAATTCTGTAAATAAAAACGAACAAACATTGAAAACTTAGTGTTACGTAAATACTGCGACTGGCACGAAATCTACGAGTGTTTCCTAAATGTGGAGCGAAGAGTTTTTGCTAGAATTTCACGGAATTTCAATTATTGTCAACAACTATTTTACTTGAAAATTGATCCACACTTTGAAAAGTGATCCACGGTCCTCTTCTTTATCAACAAGCTGCAAAGCATCTAAATAAATTTAAATCTTATGTTTTTCTTAAGTTAATTTGTTAATCACTTAATTAATTTATTTGAAGGAGATGGCGAAAGGAACTACTCCACTGGCAATGTGCCTCGACTGGCTTTGCATTACATCGGCATCTCCATAGGAGTCGCCACGTCGTTCATCGAGACCTTCTACCAGACAGACATTGACCTGTTTCGCGCTTATTTTACGCTCATCAGAGTGCCATAGGTAGTGGACTCGAAACTCGAAGCAATCTATGACTGGATCAACGATGCTGCGACGTGATTGCCTAATGGGTATTGTGTATGTTAGTAGTGGTGAGAAATACACCGTAGTACCATCTTTTGGTCTTAGTTATTACCTGTCTGACAATTATTGGCACCTGCGGAAAAGCAGGTCGTTATCTGTCTGTCAGTTTGACAATAATTGTCAGACAGGTAGTAGCAAAGACCAAAACAGGGCACTACGGTGTGTTTCTCAGCACTACTAACACTTAATCAAATGTCAGAGTTTTCAGAAATCATAAAATGAAGTTCCTCGGTCTCTGTTTATTTTTAGTCTTCACTGTTTTTTATTTTCTGGTAACTGCTCTAAACTTATATATTAATAAACATAACAATGTAATGACTATTAACTCTAGTTCATAGGGAGGGGGGGATTGACGTTAATGAATGAAAGTTGATTGAACTATCGGTGCTAAATCTTCGAATTTCATTTTGAAATAATTACTGAAAAGCAACTCGAACTTAGTAGTTTGTGTGAGGATAATCCACAAACGACATCATCCAGGGAACCCATCTATCCACTAGTCTCATTTTGCCAAAGCAGCCAGCCATATTATTTTAGCAAAAAGGTGGGGTGACCCCGCTCAGCGGTTTTCTTCAAATTAGCCACAGGAAGTAGCCATAGCCAGGTAGGCGAACATTCTCGTAGCAGGTATGTATGTTAGCCGGACGTGATGACAGAGAGCCACAAAGAACTGCGCGTTCTTCCTCAATTTTTTTAGACAAATTCAACCGTCAAAACCGAAATCCTGAAATCTTATGTCTCAATTTAAACACGATTTGTAAGTAAATATCGCATTTCTATATTTTCGGAGACTTTTGTTTTGGTTATTTAAAAATATGTAAATACGATCTTTACAAATTGTTGGAATAGAATCCAATATATTCCAGTTTTTTTATTTACCTACTCGTTATCGAACATCAACTAAATATGCAGAAACATTTCCAGGGAAAGATTTATCAGAATTTGAGCAAAGATTATATCACTTTCTTGACACAAAATGTGCACAATTTGAGAATTTAATCAAGTGAATGATCATTTTCCCACATCTCATAAGGTAATTTTAGATTAAAACACTTTAATAATAACTACTTAGCAATTAATAAAATAAATAAATAAAAAAATGTTCGGAGCTTCCATAAAATTCAACGTTTTTTAAAAACAATACGAACTTTTAGAAGAACCAAATTATTTTTAAACAAAATTTTATTTGTAATGAAGATATTTGTCAAATCAAAGAAACAGTGTAACAAAAGTTCTCGGCTCTACTCTGTCGCTTGTCTTACTAAATTTAGTCAGTTAGTTAGGTAAATAATATAGATTTTGAGGTCAAAAATCGTTCAATATAAATTTATCAATGTACAACATAAGGGAAGGGCCGTCCGTTCCTCTATTGCCAGACCTGGTATAGCCCTCTATGGATACGATAAAGGAAACTCCGGGCCGTCTAGTGAACTAATCCACAGAAAATTGATGTCTGATTACGGACAATAAAATTTCAATAACAACATATTTCTAAACAGGAAGTGTAAAATTAATTGTAATGTCAATGTATACTAGTATACAGAAAGCCAAAATTCTTCCATATTATTATTTAATTTATGTTACCTACAAATAACTTTAAGAAAATAGTGGTAACCCGCACTCCTAGAATATTTAAAATAAATAGCAAATAATACAACAGTAATATTTTGATGATATCAAAAAAATTTAAATAGAATATACATGACATTGAATTACTTAGTAGCGGTGAGAAACACACCGTAGTGCCCTCTTTGGGTCTGTGCTACTATCTGTCTGACAATTATTGTCAAATTGACAGACAGATAACGACCTGCTTTTTCGCAGGTGCCATTACAGCAGTGACCTCTATGTTATGGTGTGTTTCTCACCACCACTAACATTCACTATGCCCATTAGGGAATCACGTCGCAACATCGTTCATCGAGTCCACTACCTATGGCACTCTGATGAGCGCAAAATCGATCAGTGTCTGGTATTTGGTCTCGATGAACGATGTGGCGACTCCTATGGAGATGCCGATGTAATACAACGCCAGTCGGGGCATATTGACCGTGGAGTAGCTGTTTTCGGCATCTCCTTCAAATATATATTGAATTAATTCTTGACTAATTGACATGTGATTATATTAAATAATCCTTTTCCTTACTAACCAGTAATTAATCAACCAAATCATTTATTTCAGTACTAAACGAAATTAGTGAGTTCCCCCACGTTGTTTGTTCTACCATATAAATTTATTATATTGAACTAGGACCAAAAGCAATTTTAAACCACTAACTTTTACTGTTGGCATCCTTTCAAATTCTACTTGTTGAATTTCCAATCAAGTGCCACAATGGCTATAAAGCCATTAGTGCAGCGTCTGCAATGTAATAACCGGCTAGACACAGAGCTGTGAAGTAAGAACTGAAAAAAGTAAGTTACACTCCATTTATCTCCATTTTGATCTTCCAACCCCTGATTTATGTGGGTGGTTGCATATAGAAACACAACACTAAATATTGCGAACGCTGTTATGTCGTTGAAACTAAAATTGTTATTTCCCTGGTCAGTATAGAGAAAATTTATGAACCGTTCAAAATATCATTCAAGGAAAACCGGTTATAGTAATTTTAACTTTCCAATTCCTTGACATTATTCATACTATGTTGTGAGATCGTTGTAACTCCAATAAAGATATTTTGTTGAACGGAAGTTATAGTTATTAGCAACTCAAGTTATTTATTTATTTAAATAGAACAGATGACTAATTTCTAACATAAACATAAACAACATTTCTAACATAAACAACAAAATATGAATACCTGTACTGAAAGAAATGAAAGCTGAAATAAAACTGAAGTTCAAACTGAAAGCTTAAATAAAAAGTTTTGCTAAGATGATCTGCTTGATAGCAATTTTTCTTATTAAGAAGATATTATAATCCACTAACTATCATTTTGCTAATATGCTTTTACTACTTCAAATAGTCGTTTTTCTATTGGCATTAAGGTGCCTTCCCTTTATTTCTTCTAGTATTTATTGTCCTAAAGGTATGTACTTAAATTTTTGTAGAAAGTGTATCCACTAATTTGAGATGTACTTGGCTGAGGTACCAACTCTCAACTTACTAGAACTTATATATTAGGAAGTCATGCTATGCGCAGTTGCAATAGAGCTCCTTCTATAGGGTCGTACTAACCGGTCTACCCTATGCTATTTGTATAATTACAGTTTATGTGCGTTGTTTGAAAGCAACGTAAACCCGTGTGTGTTAAACGATATATTTTCTTAAATCTAAGCAAATTTTTTCAGGCCAGTCATAGTTAAATTTAATAAATACTTTCAAATATACAACAGATACATAGGAAGAAAAACTATTACCATAAATACTATAAAAAACATACTATGTGTACTGATACTACTAAAAATACTGATACTAGGTTAGGTTAGGTTAGGTTAGGTTAGGTTAGGTTAGGTTAGGTTTAAGTGGGCCGAAAACCAGACCCTCTACTGCGAGCACATTGTCTATTGTGGCTCACACCTACTTATATTTAACCCAACAGGTCCAGCCTCTTAATGAAGCTGATCATCTTATTGGGTAAGAACTTATTCAGGTCCTCTGGTAGAAGTCCGTTCTTTGCCAAACAATGAGTATCTGATCTCAGCGGGGCAGGTACATAATGTTTGTTTTGTCGTTTCATCATCTTCTAAGCAGAAGCGGCACTCATCAGCTTTTACTAGGTCCAATTTGTACAGATGTTATTTTAAACGGCAGTGACCAGTATATAGGCCCAATAAAGTTGATAGGTGCGATCTGCTTAACTCTAATAATTTTTTAGTTCTTGTTTTTGAAAGGTTTATTATGAACGCCTTCGAATGAACTAATCTTGGTAGTTCTTGCCAGTACTTGAGTAGTTGCTTTGGCAACTCTCTTAACTGATTCGAGGATATGCCAAGCACCCATTCCGGTCCGACGAATTCAGAAGAAGCACCCTTCCTGGCTAGAGAGTCGGCTGCTTCATTCCCTTTATGGTCAGAATGGCCTGGGACCCAGACCAGAGTTACTCTATTTTTCCTGCTCAAATGAGCGAGCGCCTGCTGACAATTCCATACCGTTTTTGAGTTACAATGGTGGGAGCCAAGAGCTTTAAGAGCTGCTTGACTGTCTGAGAAGATTTTTATCGATTTGCGGGTAAGTTGCGTTTCTCCGAGCCTCTGTACACACAATTTGTTGGCATAGATTTCTGCCTAAAATATAGTTGCATAACTACCAAAGCATGAGGATATTTTTACCGTTGGGTTGCAACTATACACTCCGGCTCCAATACCTATGGGTGTTTTGGACCCATCTGTAAACCAATAGCTATCTGCCCTCAATAGGTCAGCTTTAATCCGATCCAATTTATCTCTTCCTCGGAAGAGAATGTTGAAGGGCAGTTCATGGTTGGTCGTTGCAGGTATGACATCTGAAATCGTACTGATACTACCACAACATTTGCAAAAGACTACATTTGCCAGACGATAGAGATAAGGAGTTAGCAAATAAAGCAATTTGTTTTATTCAGAAGTTCGACCTATTCGATAAAATATTTGTGTGAGCAACAATAAATCATATTGTGGTCGCTTATGTAATAATAATGCTAATAATGCAACTATTGTAACTTCAAATATTATATCTGTTATTTATTAGTACCTACTACTTTCCACGTACATAATTTTAAAAAAATGTTTGGAGACCATCAATCAGTTTGCTTAGGCCAGATTTCCGATAATTTATATTCATTAAATTTCCGCGTTTATTTACCCTAAATAAACGTTAATGAGGTGTTTCCCGTAATAAAATTTTTAATTGGCGAACCATGGAGGTCAATGCTCAATTAATTATACAAAAGCCCAATTATCCCTGCAGGGATTCCTCTTATTACTTTTGTCTTTTCCAAATCAGATGTAAAATCGCATCCTGCTTCCGTGTGATAGCCAATTCTGTAATAATTGTAGATTTTATCCCTTGTCGCTCGGTTCGTACTAAAAATAAGTGTAGTATTAATTAAAAGAAAATAAGAATGATACTTTTAAAACACTTTAATTAAATTTTTTAATGATGAGGGCGTGCTTTACATGTACTTTTGAGGATCAGCATTCCATGAAGGAAGAGAAATCATAAATCGAATTTCTTTCAATTTTTACTGTACATACTTCTACAGTATATAACAAAACACACCATACCATAAGGACATACTCCCTTCTGAAAGCCTCAGGCTTATGTAGAGGGAGGGTACACATGAAAAAAACACAAATACACAACCATTCGCTGGGCAAGGTGCCATTTCGCCTCTGGTGAGATTCGAACCCGCACCGCAATATACCATTCTGTTAGTCACAAGTTATCATCCAGCACCTAACAGACTGAGATCTCGCTGCGGTGATATATACGAGAATAAAACATTTTTCAAATACTAAGTATAATATTCTGTGGATACTCTTAATATAGTTTCTAAAGACATATTTCTAGCAAACAAATAAAAACAGCAACAAAACAAAATACGCGTTTTAATCGAATTAGAATTCGACTTTCACAAACTTTAAGAAACGGTTTGGAGACTCGAGTTTCTGGCGAATGTTTTTCTTTTGTTTTTAAAGTTCCGCTCCAACACGCCAACATCAAAGGATTTCAAAATGTTTACGAATATATTACTCGACATAGTGGAAATGTTAAAAATGTTTTTGTTTGTGTCCAATGTGTGAAGAGAATACGTTCTTCGTAAGGTAGTTGTGTTCGATTAAAGTAATAGTAATAGGTATAGATATGTGGATAGAGACTATTACATGTTCTTTAAATAAGTCCTCAAAAATTTTATATAAACAAAATTATATCAGATTTCCAAAATAGCAGCTAGAAACCCTTGCGAAATTATAGAATGGTGATCATAGTTCTTCATAACAATGTTACTTTTTAATGTAAAAATATGTAGCGATGGAAATGCTATAACAGAATCTCCGTCGCTGTAATTTTTTCGCTTAGTTAAAAATCTCACCTGGGTTTATCACCCAGTATTTATTAATAATAAAGAAAGAGATCTTTACTTACGTACTTTACTTTACTTTATGCTTTTTAGTTTTTCCTTGATAAAAATGACTCAAACCTTATGAATTTATATGAGTATGAATTTTATGATGCTGTGAAAATACGCTGATATAAAAGTATAACTTTTCATGTTTTTAAGAGAGAAAATTTGATTTTTCAAATTAGTTCCGTCTAATCACGATATCTATAAGGTCTTTACATCTTTCTTTACACAGTAAAAAAATCCGACTGATTTTAACACTGAATCCACACTCATCAGTGTGTATATAGTCCACACTTGGCAGTGTTAGACATATCGGTGTATTATTACATTACATAAAAGTAATTTAACACAGTAGATTTTACAAGGTAATGTGTAATAGTTAATTATTTACCGTGTAATTATTCCGTATTTATGGGGGATTGATTCATTTTTAACACAGGGTTTTGTAAATTTTACTACAATTTATGAGTACTTCTACAAACTTGGCGGGTATATTGTTCGTGTAATATGAGTTCTAAAGGTTTAGTTATTATACTACCCAGTTCGTGTTAAAAATAACACTGCAGCAAATTACGATTACCATTTAGTAATTTTACCATTTGCCTTTTTTTACTGTGTATATAGGAATTAAGCCAAAAAGTTAAAAAAAAGATAAATTATTAATGAAATTATCAAATATTATGGTTGAATAATTGAATGAATGATGAAGTTTTACATTTTCTCGTTACCTATAATCCTAGGTATGCAAAGGAATAACCTTATTATATTTAAGATAAGTCGCAAACAACTACTTTGCGTGCAAAGTTCAGGGGTTCAACAAAGGGGTTCAAAATCTCCCTAATATGGCTCGTTACCGTTACTATTATGTCAATAAATTTTAACCATCAGACTACATTTTTTCTATGAGTCATTCTGTTAAACATAATCAAACAGAAATTTACAAAACTACTTTCAGATGCATTACAAAGTTAAGGATATTTCCATGCTTAGAAATTATGAAATAGAGTTTGATGGCGTCTTTCCACCATGGACCGAAAACCCATTCTATAAAACATAAAATCAGTGTATACTTCTCTACCTCGTTTTAGAACCAAGTTGACACGTTGAAAATTATCAGTTTTAATAATTATTATTAAAGCTTATATACGGAATTTTCCATAAAGCCTAATTAAGTCATCTGAATATTAGAATATTCAGACTTAATTAGGTTACGTGGAAAATCCAGTGGTTTTTCACACCAAAACTTTCAAACTTCCGAATTAACTAACTCATACTACTTATCATCCATCTCCTTTTCTATACACATTCCAGACCAATAGAAAACGAGCTAATTAAAACGGCAGTTGTAATTCTACACCTATTGCTGCGTAAAAGGATACAAATAAAATTTCTGCTGACCAACGGGCAGAGTTAAAAATCGAATAATAATCCTGTAATGTAATTTTCAGATACCGGAAATATAACTACGAAGGCTAGTCAGTTTTAAGCATCACCATGAGTGATGAATAAAGGCCAGGCCATCAATTCATAAAGTGGAAAATTAAAGGCATCAGCATGAATTAAAGTCATCTACCAGATAATTTACCAGATTAATTATAATTTCGTGAAATGTTTCATTTGGCAGGAAAAATGCCTGAAATATCTGCCATAAAATGTGCCGTGCCACATTAAATTTGTCGCCGTACTTAATCTCGCATTGACATGGCTATTTACTCAGCAGCGCTGCCGTTAGCTGATTAAGCAGCGTTGTTGAAAAGAGTAGCGAATTATGACATGGATCGGTAAAAGCTTTTAATATCACCGCAAATATTTAACATTAATGCATTTACTGCGGATGTATCATGATACATGACGTTGGAAGTATGGCAAAGCCGTATTAATTTTCACAAAAAAGTGTACTAATAATATATAAAATGACCCAAATTATTGTAAACAATTATTGCGCACAGAGCAATCCCAAAGATTGATTTCGTTCGGTACTTTCTAGTTTTCTACATTCCCGTAAAATTTGCTGTTGTTTAAGAAAGTATATAGGGTGTATCAGTTTATTTGTTCCTAACTTTAAGAAACGGTAACAGAGGTCATATTCGTAAAAAGGTCTAACTCTTCCAAGAAATAGGGTGCTCTAATTAAAATTTTTGGTAAATCAATATATCTACTGATGGTTTTCAAACTTAGGATTATGTATACTGGAAACGACTTTTCTTTAAGAGACATTTTCAGTTCCATGGGAGTTACCAATGGCAAACAATTACTTTCTAATGCAGACACTCAAATAAAATCATTTTTATAAACTCAAATTACTGCTATAAAAATAATATCTCTTAATCCGTAACGATATCATCAAATCATATTAATATTTCAATAAATTATTAAATAAATGGCACATTAAATAACCTAGGAATCCAATGGACTCCATAGAATTCCTCGATTTTCTGAAAATATACTTGATTTAAAAAAATACTGAGTATTTTTTATTTTAAACAGTATCAATAAGGATTGTACAATAATTGTACTCCACTGGCATGTTGAATTAAACTTGAATTCTGCACGTTGTAATATCTTGTTCGTTCATTCTGATATCTTGGTCGATCGCATATCTGATAATAGACGTTTTCATCAGTATACCTACGTCACGGCATGTTTGAAAACAACTAGTCCAGACAAAGCTAAAAAATATAGGAATTAAGATTCTTCTGTTTTTTAACTACTGGAATATTGAAAGTATCTTAAAAATGGTCTAGTTTAGTCTGAAGCATAGTAGGGCGATTATGATAGACTGTGCTGATGCCTTGATATATAGGGTGAGACAACGAAAAGTTTCATCATCGATTATCTGTCAGAGAATTGGTTTCCACGAAAAATCCAGAGAGAAGTCGATTTTTATTTGAAAGGGGCACATTTTTGTAGTATTGAATTTATACAGGGTGTTCTCTATACATAACTAGATATGATCATAAATGGTTACCATAAGAGTAATGTGCTGGAAAAAGCCTTTGTAGTAGGTAACTAACTGTAGCCTAGCAACGAATCGATTACCCCTTTTTAACTCATTCTCATGGAACAGTTTTTTATGTATTTCCCCCACACTTCTAGAGCTGTATCTATCAAATCCCATAGCAATGTATTCGTGTGATGACGTTCTATCCAAATCTGTAAAAATAAACAGAGTGTTCTATTTAAAAATGTTCTAAGTTCTGGTGAATCTCTCCTTTCTTGTAATTGAGGATGAAACTTTTCGTTGACTCCATGCCATCTTCAACAAGCTTGAACAAGCTTCAATAAGCAACAATCTTCAGCGACTTTTTAATGAATGTCACGATTTCTGTCCATGTGAATTACTCGACCTCCTCTCTCTGGATTTTCCTGGTACTAAAAATATCGTGCCTTAGGCTCACCAGAGCCCCGCATTGTCCAACAAAGTGGAGGAGCGTTTCTTCATAAGCCTTCATTGGCCAGTTAAAATTTTCACCGGCCGGTTTGAAATTGTCCGACTGTGGTTCAATCTCTAGTACGTCTTAGGATTATTAGACCTTTTCAAAAATAATGAAATTGTCTGCAGCAGCTTATTCATTTAGTAAGTCCATTTGTGAAGGGTTTGGTTGGAATGTCCATCAAATAATCCTTATGAAATGTTAAGGCCTAAAGTGGACAAAGTTTCTCGGATTCCACCTAGCTTCGCTAGCTTCCTTGAGCTATGAAACTCTTAGAATCCAAACAGCCAAACCGGTTTAATCTTAACCCCATTTTATCTTGCTACTATCTCCAAGGCGCCGCCGCACTCCTGCATATGGATAGTGTCACTGTCATAGCAGATACTTTTTTTTGCTTTACCCTATTCCTTACTTCTTTCTTGCTTTCCACCATTAGAATAAAGTAAATTTAGAAAAGACAAGCCCCAGTAGTTTCGCTTTTCTCATAGAGTGGCAAAATTGAACCACAAGTTGAGTCATTATGTGTGACACATATAATGTATATTCTTCACAAAAGGATACCTTTTATCGACAATAGTTGACCAAACACAAAATATTTATCAAAGTTGAGGCGGTCCAATAAATGTCTTATAAATTTGATCCACTTTTTTCAAAATAATGAACTCAATTTGATCACGATCCAATTTAGCTCATTATTTTTTAATTGTAAGTGGATACTTTAAGAATTTTAATTAGTTTCTGCTACCGATATTTAGTCAGACTACGTTCGTTTTGCCCTTAATTAAAATTTGTAACACAGTAGCAGATTATAATAATTAGAAAATTTGAATTGTAACAAATTTTTCACCTTATCTAATTTTAAATCCGGTTTTTTAAATAAACAACAGAAATGGTACAATATGGTGTCGCAGCACTCTTCCATACGGGCAGTTTGACATCAGAGCAGATGCCTTTTTGCTTTCCTCTAGCTCAAGGTCTATGCCAACACGATTCTTTTCCTTAGCTGGGAAAAAACTACGAAACATCGATGTCTATAACTTCGTCCTAGTTTTCCTTTGGAGACTCTAGCATTATTTATTTTGTTTAGTCTGTATCCTTGCATTTTGAAAAATCTTACCGATTTATTAATTACCTTTGTTATATAAGGTATACGGTTTTTATATTTCTATTACATAGAGTTTAACTAAATTTTATCTCACTATTTCTGTATTTATACTTCTCATAAAAATGCTACATAGTAACAACTCATACTTACAACTAAACGTCTATTTTTCTCACAGTCACTTCCATTCCAGCATGTAATCATCACCACTTAGAGAGAGGAACTCAATATATAATGTCAATTGCTTAACAAGAATATATTGCACGTGTCCAATCATTATTAGTTTAAGATGTTATTTATTCGTTGGTGACAGACATAAAAGGCATCGATTGATAGCTAAGGCCACTTGACAAACTTAAGCGAGATACGCTAAACATCCTTTGGAAATAATAACTAGCATATAAGTGATTAATTATTGTATAACTGTTTTTTGATGAAAAATAGAAAATTAGAAACACTGTATTTGAGCAATTGTGAAGGTATATTACATAAACGGTTCGCGGTACCTAAAAATTGTAGTGAAATACAGTTTTGTTTGAAATTTCCCAGATGATTTAATCAACGAGGGAATTTTGTGCGTAATACAATTTCCTTTGTCTAAGAAACGTTAGCTTCCTTTTATACTAGACCTTCTTAGTTGTTCGCCCTTTATTACTTCCGCCTTTATTCAGTTATTAGATGTTGTCTATAATAATCCGAGAATCAAATATACTGTCGTAAATATGAGAATAGATATCTAGATTGCTTCCCTTTATATTAACTTTAATCGTTATTAGAGAATATCACGCAACAAATAATGGATACATGATTTGTTGCAACCTTTGGAATATTGTTGGGACATCTTTGTTTGTGCAACGTGGATTTTCCAAGAATTTTAATTGATAAATTTGCTCCAACTTCATATTGGAGTTATACACAATTATACATCAAATACAAACAATTAATTGTATCATAATTTTGACGTACAATGTTTGAAAGACATTTTATATTTGAATAGTAGTTGAAAATTGATATTATTGTATATTTTTTTGCTATTAAACAAACTTAGTGAAATACACGTTATTTATTTTATTTTCATATTAGAAATTACATAAGGGGTTCGAATAAGACATAATAACATGGTAAAATTGCTTGCCTCAGAATCATGTCTATTAATTAAATGGAGCTGTTGAAATGCGAATCAAAAAATAAATAGTTTTAGATAAGGATAAGATAAATTATTTTTATATATCCGTTTGAGATAACATTATTTTTGATTCATGATATACTTTAGAGCTATTTTCCAATATATTCTCAGAAGAAGGCACCAGCCCTTAACAGAGCGGGGTTTTATACAAAAGGCTACGCAAATAACTTGGTTGTCATCTCAGGTGGGAAGACTATCCAATTTTCGGCGGAAAGTATTCTGGGGGTAACGCTGAATATGAAACTTACTTGAAACCCGCAACTGGAAAAAACGATTGGCAAGGCGAGATGGACACTTTGTGTTTGTCACCATTTGATAGGGAAAACTTGGGGAAACCGACTACATTAGATGTACACCTCCGTAGTGAGACCCAAAATCCTTTTTTTCTTCAATTAAAAAAAAAAAACAAAAAAGAGGACTTTCAGTCAGATACATGGACAAATATCCTACGTTTCATCTGAGTTTTCGGACTTTTTCAAGGTTACCTAATAGCTAAAAATAATCGTTTTATGTAAGTATTAAATTATATTAGTGACAGAATATAATTGATATCAAAGCCTTGAAATAGTTTCTTAAAAAAAATTATTTCCTAAAATGTCGTCTTGAGCGCGGCGCATCCGCCATAAATTTAAAATTACTTGGCTACCCAACCATTTTTATTTCAGACTTTAAATGTGTCAATAACTATTATTATCTTGTACGAGGTTATTATTATTGTTATTTATCATCATCCATGTTTCAATTCATTGTTTTTCCTTTAAATATTGCACCATTTTCACCACTAATTATTTAGTGTTCCCGTTGATTTGCTTCTTAACGAGAGCAGGTTGAGAGGAGGTTTTACAGTTTATACATATACAGGATATTTTTAAAAAACTTCCAATTTCATATAAAATGTTTTATGGTGCTCTGATATAGTGTCTTAAGGACACTGAAAGCATTGTAAAAGAAAAGTTAAATAAGTTACAGACGTTAGCCTGTATACTTATAACTGGGGCCATGGCTTCGACTCCAACAGCTGCGCTAGAAGTCCTACTAAATCTACCACCACTTTATGTGATGTTGGAAAGAGAAGCAAGGATAGAAACGTACCGAATCAGGAATAATAATGATTGGACAGACGGTACCCAAGGAAGGGGAGATTCCAAGATAAGATATACATCGTTGTCAGGGCCTATCCTAGAAATGACTAATGCTGGAAGATTTAACTTCCACAAGCCATTTAAGGTTCAAATACAGAATCTCAGTGACAGTGACTTTGTTGGGTGCAAGGCATAAGGGCATTGAGAAAAATGAACATGAATAGAAACTTGCTAGAAAGGGATCTGAAATGGATTTCATAGGACCAGAGCCAGTCTGTGGAGTCGCATATAGCGCTGTGAGAATGGCTCTGGGAAGATTGGTGGAACTAGAACATAGAAACTATTGGATCTTAAAACCAGGACAAAGTTATGCAAAGACACTTATGGAAGACTGACTTGGTTTTCCACATAACACCAAAACACTATACTGCACTCGATGTGCGTTTCGCCAACCAAGTTGGCATCATCTACTGTTCAGTGACCGTAGCGACAGCTCAATGAACCATCGTGACTGATCAATGAACCGCCGCAACGGATCAGTGAACCGTGATTTACTTACCAATAAAGTGGGCTATATGGCATTGGCCCTCTATCACCGTTCATACTATTTTTACATTTAGCAATTTCCAAACTCTCAAAAGCATCCAACTGTCTGGAATTTGTTACGCTCCTAATTAGTCTTAAAATTGTTACTATCTAGTTTTGGTCTATCGAGTGTTCTCAAACGCATGTTGGACAACACTAGACCTATCTGTTCTCCCATATTTGAGATGAGCCATATGTTCCTTGAATCTAGTATTAATTGACCTTCTAGTTTGTCCGACATACTTTTGATCGCAGTCTATCCACGACTTTTCTTTAGTTTCTATTTCATCTTTTGGATTGCCTAAAAGTTGTAGTTTATTTCCCCATGAATAAACCATTGACATCCTTATATCTTTAAAAACCCTACCAAAACCACTGGTGAAACTTCAGCTTGATATATGTTACGTAACCGGTGATATAGGCCAAATAGTCCGAATGGAGATATAAAAGTTTGTTCATTAAAGTAAATCCTATTGAAATAATAAAGTGGATATTGTATGAGCGGATAGTAGTTCTTTATGAAACGTCGTGAAAATAATTGTCTTGAAAATACACAGTTTTCAATTTGGATATTCAAGAAATATATAGAAAACACTCTATACTAGTATTTCGGCTTGTTAGGCCGTTGTTGTTCTCAATAGAGTAAATGTCTATTACTAAATAT
This sequence comes from Pogonocherus hispidulus, assembly GCA_963924545.1. Lineage (NCBI taxonomy): Eukaryota > Metazoa > Arthropoda > Insecta > Coleoptera > Cerambycidae > Pogonocherus > Pogonocherus hispidulus. The sequence continues at coordinate 22,900,849 of OZ004696.1, forward strand.
TTCCAAGGGCATTTTAGTTATTTCTCTATTTACCTAGCCCGGTTGATCCTTCCCATCTAGGAAAACCTGAGTTTTTAGTACCTTTTCTAAGAAGGGCGATATTGTAAAATCTATCTGATCATTCGTAGTACAACGATTTCTAATTAAATATGTTTTAATTTCTCATTACTCTAACAGATCTAAGCGCTTTCCTTTCTTTTCCCGATACAGTACCTTTACATTTTCTAGGTCTATAAAACGATTGTTTTCTATATTTTCTATACAATGCGTCGATAATCCTGATTTTTTACGTTATTTAGTATGGAATTTTTCTGTTCTTTTACTCTAGTTTCAATACTTCTACCGGTTTAACCCACATACACGGCATTACATTCCACGCAGTTAATTTGGTATATTCTTTATTGTTTCAATTCCAATTGTGTCAATGTGTATTAACCCTTTCTTCGTTGTTTATCAAAATCCTCCCAGAAAAACTTTTATTGGTACTAATTGTTTTACACCTGTTTCGTTCTAATTTTTGAACTATTTTTTTAATATAACTTGGGACGTATTTAATAGAACTATAAGTGGCTTCTTTTTCCCGATTACAAAAGTATGGTTAATCTAAGAGAAATGCCAGTAAATAATCAAAATAATGATAATTGCATTTCATATTCTATTTAACTGAGCCTTTAGGATTTCCTATATCTATATACAAATGTAAGTAACATTTATCAAGTGACCTAACGGGTCATAGAAAGATATTTCCGTTGCCTTTCAAGTCCAGGATATTACATTTACCTAATCTTGCACATTTCCTGCGAAATATGCCAGATTGGTGAAACATATACATTGTTTCTCAAAAATTACGTCTTTTATCATTTTTTGTCCCTTTTATATAGTCTACCCAACACTTTCGTACATTAAAATTATATTAGACAAATTTCTTCTATTAAAATTTGCCAAAATAGTACTTAAACATAAAATTAATTATTTGATTTTATTTTTTACCTTTAGTAGTAAAACCAAAACTATTACTTTCCGGTTCAGAAGTTCTTATGCATTGGAAAACGTCATTCCATTTAAGATCTTTGAGAAAAACGGGATACACTATTTCTTAATCTTCAACCGCGTCACCAGACAAAAACAGTATTAACAATAATTGGTTTGATCCTCTTCTTGTATCGTGATGGACAGATATCGATAACGATACGAGAAGCACTCAAAATTGCTACTGAAATATTATCGGTCTAATATAATAGGTACATTTTTTAAATAAATAAGTTTCAATTTTTTTACTGCTTTTGTCATAATTATTTTTACTCGATGCTCTGCGATGTACCTATCTACATGATAAACCACAGAGATGCTTTCCAATTTCTCGGTTATTCTCATACTTAAAAAATAAAAATTAGAGTACTTTTTAATTGTTATAAACAAAACTTATACAGGGTGAAAAAATCTGGTAGACTTTAGTTAGCTTCCTTCATACTAGATTAAAATATATACGGGGTGTCCCAGTGTGAGCGTACAAAAATATATCAGGGGGTAGACCAGACCAGAATAAGAATAATACTATTATAAAAAAAATTCTCTGATGAACGCCTAACGAGTTACAAGGTGTTATTTTGGAGAAAAAAAAATATTTTCCGTGATAACTTAAAAACCGTTTCGTAGATTTAGGTAATTTTTGGGTGACATGTACATGTATTGTATTAAAAATCATTAAAACTACATGGTGTTTGTTTAACTCTGATACCTGTGGTGGCCTAGGCCTACTCTTCCTTATGATTTTGTCTTCATAACTCTCGCATATCCTACTTTTTCGTGGATTAACTAAGTTTTCCTTAATCGGCTACCAATTCTGAACAAAAAAGGTGGCTCTAAAATCAACCATTTTCAAGTAAATTGAGTGTTAAGTACCGACTACATTCCTTTATGCAGAAAAATACATGCAAAGGAAGTCATAAAGAAGAGTAGGCCTAGGCCACCACAGGTGTCAGAGTTAAACAAACACCATGTAGTTTTAATGACCTTTAATAGATGTAGACGTCACCCAAAAATTACCTAACGATTTTTAAGTTATTGCGGATTTCTTTTTATAAGAGTTTTATTCTTATTTTGGTCTGGTCTACCGCCTTGTAAATTTTTGTACGCTCACACTGGGACACCCTGTATAGACGGATGTACTTTTTACAAGCGTAATTTAGCTAAGAGAAGGTGTGCACATTTTTTCTTGTTTCACCTCAAGAGTGTTAAGCTTATGTCTATTAATTTGATTCTACTTCTACTGATTGGATAACAAAATAATACCATTCCCTAAAGTACACGTTTATTACTAGTACCCACCTATATGACTATAGCACTCTGCCTTTCAGTGTAGTATTGACACTGGATATGTGACACTGATGTGGTCAGTGTGTACTACTGACATACTATTATCAGAGTATACAGAGATACATTAACCAGAGAGACAACTTTTTAGAGGAGCAGTCTGTATACCTATTATTCACAAAGAAAGAGGAATAATTTCCCTTGAAGAACTTTATATTATTTTAAACATCCTCCCCAACCAATTATTTTCATTCTGCTGGGAATAAGAGTTCGTATTTCAGCTTTACCAAGTTAGAAAGCAAATGTCACTGTTAAAAACAAAACAAATGTAACTATCAACCAGAAGGTCTTTCAATTTTAAAAGCAGCCGTATGGCACCCTAATGCCTTTAGAACATTTCGAGGCATTCATATTTTATGATGTCGCATTTGCCTCTCTAGTCTTTACTAAGCAACTGTAAAATATTCTCGTTTCCATGAACACGTAATTTATAACATTTTTGTTAGTCAATACAAACTTAATAATCGTAACAGAAGGAGAAATGCATCATTCTGCATTCCAGAATGATGGTTTATTCAACTTTTTATGCTAGACAAGCCAATAATATGCTAATTACTTCTTTCATAATTTAAATTTAATCTTCTACGCAATCAAGGTAGTTCAGCTCTGTGATTATCTTTAACAAAATTTTTAATTCACTTTGTGTTAAAGTTCAGCTCCACCGCACATTTTCTAAAAGAAGCATTTCAATGAAAACGAGCAACCATGAATAACTCCGTTACTGTTTTGTTTCCAAAGAAATCCGGAGACAGGTCGATTTTTCGTTGGAGGGGGACATATTTTGCTACCAAATTTGACGTGGTAACATGTACCGTCTCCCTCCCTCAGTACCAATGTCAAAATTTTAAATACGGAGTAGGGGTCAAGTGACCCCTCATATGAAAGATTTTTCAATTATCTTTTCAACCATAGAAATGTGTTTGATAATCATTTGTCTTTTCGCATCAAACCCCATCAATAATTTTTTTTTTAATGACCACAGTATTTAAGAGTGATTCGACATCAATTAGCTTTGTGGTAACTGCATATCTTTAATCTGTGGTTTCCAATTTTGTAAAAAGTTTTTATAGACATGTTTTTCATTATCAGATAATGGACAAGCCTTTCCTGTATCTACGCTAATGTACTTAATAAAACATGGTGACTGCTTGGTTGTTTGAAATAACAAACAAAGCAAGCTTATACATAGCTTGTATACATTTTTTTATGATATAAACGGTTCCAAAACTATAAACAAAATATCATTTTCCAGTTGTATCTTTAATTTCCTGCATTTTCCACGATTTCATGTTCATATAATTATGTCCATCAAAACTTTCCTATCACTTTGATGAGTACTAGGTATATGCCATAAAAATTTTTTTATCTAGTTTTTTCAATAATCGTATTTGATATACTTAAAATGTTATATGATCACATCAATATTACATAGACAGTAATTAATAACTAATGTTGGTAGTAGCAGTTTCTAAAGTAGGCTATATTGCTTGTAGCAGTAGCCATAAATAATGAAGTAAAGTAATGTTGTCATAAAATTGAAGTAAACCCCGAGACATCTAAGGGAAGCAGGAAGGAAATTAAACGCGGTATTAACTATAGGAGCGATAAAAATAAAGTAAAGTATACTTATGCTGGATATGGATGCCAAGCAATGTTGCTTGCGGTCAGAATTTGGATGGGTGACCATTCAGGGAAGATCCGCGGTGCCTGCCCGCATCTTTTAGTGGACGCCTAAATAGTGGCCTGTACGTCGGTGAACGTTTGTGTAGAGAGACGTGTACCATACATTGGAAAGGATGTGAAGCTAGAGACCCCACTTGATACAAAAGTGGTGGTTTGGCAAAGTTTCCAGGTTGGGGGTTGCTCGTCTCCTGGCGTCGATGATTGGCATTAGTCACGGCAATAGACTGACGTTAAATAGTCGAAATGAAAGAGAAACATTTCCCCGGTAAAGAAATCTATGGCGATTTAAAAAAAACTAAGGAAAATTACAACCTAGTGATAAATTCAATATATCTTTTTTTTTGTAAAAAAATGAGTTTGTCGGATGTGTTTTTAAATATAAGGGAAAAATATTGAATAGGGTGAGCATGTGGACGAAATATAACATTTAAACTGTTAGAAAATATAATTAAATACAAAAATATGTAGAATTGAAAGGTACGTGCTTATAAATTATTTTTTATTCTACCCACAAGGCACAGCAGTAGACACGTATTTATTTTTAAATTGTGCACTCTGAAGCTTAGAAGCCAGAGTGCTGAGAGTGCATTTTCGAGTTCCTCTTAAAATCTAGAGCCATTTAAAATTCCCTTCATTCAATCTTAAGCTATTTAGAAATAACGCACAAGAATTAATTCCTGAAGTAGCATGTCTATTCAATTCTTTATATTAAAAATTATATTAATATCAAAGGCATTTTAAAATTGTTTCAGAAATTTTATTGGTAAGTGGCAGGTATGCCATTTATTTTAAATTAAAAGATGTGAAAACTAGATCATGTGTACACTAGATGATGTGTACACGTACAATGTACACATATCGACTGTTCATACACTAGATAATCTTTAGCGGCAAAATTCGATCTTAATTTTCTCTCTGTCTCTGAAACGAAACAGATTTGTAATTTTTTAATGAAACAAGCCTAAAACTTTATAATCCAGGAACATGTTTTTGAAGTATGTATACCAAAGATATAAATGTCTAATCTTTAGCCATATTAAATTAATTTTTATTCGTTTTAAATAGTGAATGTATTTCTTTATATAATGTTGCCTAATAGAATTGATGACTGAATCTTGTTACATATTTTTTCTTTACTGACATTGTCTGAAGTAACAGGATATCATTCCTAGTTCTATTTTGTTAACCATGTATTATCTAATATAACCCGAATATCTTAAACGTGTATCATGTATTTACATAATACACGAGTTAACTTTCAATATTGGTCCATCACCCGTCTTGATTGTCTTCTATACCTACGTTTATTAGTGTCTTGTTTCCCGACTAAGATACTCTGTAATTGTTTACATCTCATTGGGGACAAAGTAATAATTGTAGTTAGTAGGTATGAAAACTACTGTTTCATATTAGAACTAGAAGAGATACACAAAAATGGACAACTGCGATTCGTTAATTTATTATAAAAAGAAGATTTATTAGATTTTGGCTTAAAAAATGAAAAAAAAAATAGGAAATAAATCGCCAAACAACACAAAGGATTTATATAGTTGACTAATATTTTAGACGTTAGATGACAGGATCGACAACAGCCTAAATTTATGAACTGCGTGGACTTGGCTATAAAACAGCTACCAGAAGCATTTCTAAACAGAAAAAATTATAATAAAATTTAAAAGAAATTAAACACGTAACTTGTTCTATATGTTTCTAGTTGACCCTCGACTTGTCGTCAGTAAAAGAGAAGTTTGTATGAAAGAAGGACAAGATCCGCCCTTGTCCAAGAGTGCGGAGATACCCTGGAAGAGCTGACCAGAGGAAAAGAGGTCAAATTGGTATGGGTACCAGGTCGTAGTGGAATCCCGGGGAACGAAAGGGCCGATGAACTGGCTCGACTCGGATCTCAGGGACCCGGCCAGGGACCACAAGCGATTTTAGGCATTACACGAAGGCAGGTCAACATAGCTCTTAACGATTGGGCTCATGAGACACTAAGCAAACAGTGGAGAAGGAGTGGGAGCTGTAGACAGGCTCGCAACTTTATAGTGGAGCCAAGCAAGACCAAGATGGCCTGGCTGTTAAGTCGAAGCCGGAAGGCTCTAATCCAGTTGGTGGGAGTTTTAACGGGTTATTGCAGGCTTAGAAGACATTTATCATTGATGGGTGTTGAGGGAGACCCTATCTGCCCATAGTGTAGGAAGGGCGATGAAACGCCTTCCCACTTTTTGGCAGAGTGTGCGGCTTTCGGCAGACTGAGACACGACGTCTGAGGGGCCGGGGAGTTGCAAGGGGAAGAGGTTAGTTCCCTTGAATGGACCGACATTCTGACCTACATTAGAATGTCGGGTAGGTTCGATGAGGGAAGAGATGGTGAAGCTAGGTAGGGACGACAGGGGTAGGTAAAAAGGGCCCGCTTGTAGCCTACTTGCCAGGTATTGGCCGTCCCACTGCTACTACTACTACTTGTATGAAAGAAATTGTCATTTTCGGACATCGACATTTGGATTAGCATTTTTAATTGAAAAGTCATCACACACACTAATTACTATGTTATTATTAATTTTCTTCTGGCAACATCCTTCTGGAGAAGAAATACTTTTGGTTTTCTGTTTCTTAATATTTTGCAGGTGGTGAAACCCACCTGCAAAATGGATACAAACTATTCCGTTTGTATCTATTTTCCTAAACATAAAATATAACTAATTCTTTATGTCCTAGTGTGCCCTGTAGTGCTCTTTTTGGGTTATTGCTACTATTATCCCAATTAGTACTACATCTATGAAAACGCCAGAGTAATGCAATGCCAGTCAGGGGACATTGCCTTTGGAGTAGTTGTTTTCGGTATTTCCTTCAAGTACTTCTTTATATCTGTCAAAATAGAATATTATCTGATTAAAAAATATTTCTCTTGTACTTTTATTTTTCTCATCTATAATCTAATTTTGGGGACACACATTTTGCAAACAAAAGATATTGAGTACCTAATAAAACACTTCGGGACATTACTTGTAGGATTTAAATTCTATTATGAAAAATAAAAAGTAGATATAATAACTTGGTTGGTTGCCAAATTTCAATAACATAAATAAAATGGGTATAATCCAGAACAAAAATATACAAATATGTTGTGTTTCTACAGACTTCTAGGAGACTATGTTACATATTTACAAACAAGTTGGAGTTCATCATGCACGTTTCAATTCAAAAACCTATTTCTTTTCAAAAATTCGTCCGCTTACTCTGGTTTTTATTAAATTCGCCTGCTCTATATAATCCGTGATTAGTGTTGTGCTGATTGTTATATTAAAAATTCATTGCAACAGATCAGAGTTCAAAGTACTATAATATATTGAAAAAGCTGTAAAATCGGAATGTGGTTGTAAATATATATTTCAAACTAGATGCTGCGTCTGAAAGAATATGCAAACAGTATGAGCTGAATATTTGATTGCAAACTATTAGTAAAATTGAAGAAAATCTAAATAAATTATGACCGTTATTTACATTATCTTATAAAGCTTAAAAGCATTCATTAATGAATATTAAAACGAAAATGTAGGGTAAGTGCACATCTATGTGCATTGTAAAGAAAAATTATTGAAGTTTCACTCAAATTATGTCAATAATGTCTCAATTTCTGTCTACACCCGATTGAGTTTAATTTTCAACCTGTAAATATGACAGTGATGTAGTTTTCCACATAACACCAAAACTACGCTCGAGCTGCACTCGACGCGCGTTTTGATAACCAAGTTGGGATCATCTGGAGATGATTAAAACTTGCAATTTAGTTTTAATGATCCCAAATGGTGGTAAATATAGAGATCAGTGATAATCGGTTTTTCAGCATGTGTTGTGGACGGACGAAAGCCGTTTTGTTAATAATGGTAAGCCCAATAACAAAAATGAACATTATTGGGCTACTGAAAATCCACGTTTTATCAATCGGATTGAAAATGACATTTCGAAATTAACATTTGATGTGGTATTTTTAATGGGCAATTGACTGGTCCATATTTTAACGAAGGAGTTTTACGTATTGAGAAATATTTGCAATTTTTTCAAGAACAACACAAACATGTGTTTCCACCCTGATGGGGCTCCATCGCACAAAGCAAGAATTGTGCAACAATATTAAAATAAAACTTATGGAGAATATTGGATAGGTATAAATGGACCGATACAGTGGGTGGCTAAATCACCTAACTTGACCTCAGTGGATTTCTTATTCTGGGGAACTTTGAAAAATAAAGTTTATAGGACACCATCTGTTAACCTCTGGAACATATAAAAAAAATCAGAAATGCTTGCGATGAACTATCTAGAGAAATGTTATGTAAGGCTTCACTAAGAGAACTAAGGCAGAGATTGGATAAGTGTTTAGATTTAGAAGTAGGAGGTGATCACATTAAACATTTGTTGTAGTGATTGTCTATATATTTTATTTCTTTCTGTGTTAATAGTGGCAACAGATTATGTGTTTTTTAATGTTTAATTAATGATTAATAAGAATTAATAATGTCTAATTTTTGACAGATGTGACAAGTTTACTTATAATTTTTTAACGGAAGAAGATTTTTGGAATTTTTTCTTTACAAAATTTGTTCCGAAAAATTAGCTCTTTATAAATCTTCAAAAATGTAGTTATGTTTCCGGAAAAATTCGATAACTTCATATTACTTCGGTTTCCAAATTTAGAAAAATATGTAAACTTGGCTGAAAATGGACCTTACCCAATCGAATTTAAGAACCTTTTTTCAGATTTTTCCCATTGCTTTTCGTTTTCTTAAAATAGAACTGAGACATCGAGTTTCGCTCACCGTGTACAGGGTGGGCCGTATAAGAGTGCGTATCCCCTTATCTCAGAAACTGTGAGATAGAAAAAAAAGTTTTATATAAATGTTGTTTGCGTTAAAGATGTCGGTATTTTTTTAATATAGTTATATTTGTAGCTCTTCAATATACAGGGTGATGAACTAAACATCTTTTTTTAAATGGAACACCCTGTATATTATTACATTTTTAAAAAGCTCTTCAAAAAACTTGTTCAACGATATATAATATGATGGGTCTGTAACCCACCGTTTCGGAGCTATTGACTGTTATCTTCAGGAAAAGGTTAATATTTATAGCGAGCTAGAAAAGTTACTGATTGAGGTAATAAGCTGTAATTTGGACCAAGAAATTCTAATTTGGTCCATTTTATGAAACTTCTGTCTAATACTAAAATAAAAAAAATTGCAACAGTGATGCCAAAGTTTCGTGAAATTTAATTTTTCATGATTTTTTTAAATGGAACACCCTGTATTTTATTACATTTCCTGAAAGTCCTTGCAAAGACGAGTTTATTGATATATAATATCAGGGGTCTACGACACATCGTTTGGTATTAATCTGCGTTTCTCTTCAGGAATTGACACATAAGTTATGCATGTTTGTATGTACCTAATGTATTCTCTGCAAGAAAAAGTAGGCTTAATACTCGGCTTAATAGAATGCTATATATTTAATCACAAAAGTCCAGCTTTAACATTGAGAGATTATGTAAAAAAAATATCTTTTAAGATAACTGCCAGATATTCATACGATTCTAAATATTTGTATCAAATTTAAAAGAGATGGCAATATAAGTTATAAAAATATATAAGTTATAAGTGTGTCGTAGACCCCTGATATTATATATCAATAAACTCGTCTTTGCAAGGACTTTCAGGAAATGTAATAAAATACAGGGTGTTCCATTTAAAAAAATCATGAAAAATAAAATTTCACGAAACTTGGCATCACTGTTGCAATTTTTTTTATTTTAGTATTAGACAGAAGTTTCATAAAATAGACCAAATTAGAATTTCTTGGCCCAAATTACAGCTTATCACCTCAATCAGTAACTTTTCTAGCTCGCTATAAATATTAACCTTTTCCTGAAGATAACAGTCAATAGCTCCAAAACGGTGGGCTACAGACCCATCATATTATATATCGTTGAACAAGTCTTTTGAAGAGCTTTTAAAAAATGTAGTAATATACAGAGTGTTCCATTTAAAAAAAGATGTTTAGTTCATCACCCTGTATATTGAAGAGCTACAAATATAACTATATTAAAAAAATACCGACATCTTTAACGCAAACAACATTTATATTAAACTTTTTTTTCTATCTCACATAGTTTCTGAGATAAGGGGATACGCACTCTTATACGGCCCACCCTGTACATATATAAGTATTAGAAACATGTGAACGGCTTTGAAGGACTGATACTAAGCTTTATTACATGTGTCAACACCAATAATAATACTACATCTCTAAAATGATTCCCTCTTCAAGATGTTACGCGTGACGATTTCGGATTCGGATAGGTTAAAATCTCTCCACCTAACTGAGACGTTTTGCTATACCTTCTAACAACTTCGTGATCTTATGTCACATAAAACGAAATTTATTATAATAAAGTGTTGTACCAAATTTAACGTTTACACAATCGTGACATTATTCGGACTTTTAATAAAGGTTTAGTAACATTACGAATCATTTGATTTATAATTACTAAATTAAAATTGAAATAAACGTTTATTACAATCAAAAAAACAATGTCCCAAATAATTTACTTATAATTAAAATATAAGTTTAGTTATAGCATACATTTACATTTATCACTTTGGATGTTCATCTTGGAGCAATCATCCAAAGTGATAAGTGTAGATTGCCTTTCATTTGTGTTACATCCAAAGTGTACATTAAAAATGAACGATGAAACAAATCGGCCCTCTACCTATTTTTATGAGAGATGTGCCCTGAACCGATGATTCATCCAAAGTGAAGGCTCAGTGAAAAATGTAAATACGATGAGTTCATTTTCGCCGCTCGCCGAGTTGTATATAGTTTCGATAACCTCGGGAAAAAATAGTGAAAATGTACTTCTTGTAGTTCTGCACAGCGCACTCAATGTACCAATATTATCTCCAGTCGTCAGATATCGTAGCGTCATTTGTAGTTTTATTTTAGAGCTCAAAGCTTCTCGGAACCAAGTATCTTTTTTTGGATTAACGGAGTAACTTTTTCGAGAAGATATGAAAATTGTTCCTCGTTCATTCTTAAATGATTTCTGTACTCAGGATTTTCTTCTGCCCACTCTCTTAACAGCGTGGACGAAGCTCCTAGATTTTCTCTCCTTGAAACCCACGGTTTCACCCACCATTGTCTTTTAGTACGGCCAGTTGTTGATATAATTGAGTTCAATTCATTTATCAGTATACTTGAAATTAAGTCAATGCCATCGCGTATAAGACTTTTATTTTTTCTGGAACGAGACATCCTGCCGCCTGGTACCAGAAGTTGTTGCACCAAACACGAAATGACGAAATTCTTAGGAACAGTGAATAGTGACAGAGGTGAAACCACAAAACTGGATGAAAATATGTAAACAAGGATGATCACTCCGGATGATTTCACTCTGGATGATTCACTTTGGATGTGCATCAAAAGTGATACAGTGTAAATTCCACTTTTATACATGTTATAAGAAGTATGGCGGTTTTATATGAAGTAAAATGTACTTAACCAGATTGTTAATTATAATTATTAATAATCTTTTCCCTGAGTACTTAGAAAATTACACGGTTATCATGAAATGGAACTAAACTATGAACTATGTATAACTATAAACTTGTATATGTGTATACTATAACATATACATATTGTCCTTTATACTGAGCAAGATTCCTATAGAAACATTCGACTTTTAATTAGCTTCAGCATATTAATAATTTTAAATTATTTCAAAGCCCCCTACATCGCTCGTATAGACGGAAACTCCATCGTAATCCAGCAATAAGTACCTACCTTCCATATCTACTTTAAGTTCGATGCAGTTTTGATCCAATGACAAAGTACGTTTTATATTTGGCTGAAAACTTACTTGTTTAAATTCAGGGACACGTACATGTGGAATAGCACCTCTTGCATTTAAATGGTTTTGAAGCGACGTTTCCGTGGCACTGGATGAATAATGAATAAGTTAAAGCATCAAAATAATGAGGATACTTTCTGTGTTCCAGCCCTCGGAATGTATGAAAAATGAGCCAATGAATTTACCACTTTCTCCGGTCTTGCAGTATTTAGGTACTGATAAAAGGTGATTATACAGGGTTATTCACGCAAAGCGGGTATTAGACGTTCTTGGGGTTCGGTTAACGATAAAAATCTGATTTTTTTATGGCGGAGGTTTTCGATTATTTCCGATTCAATGAAAATATTTTCAGGTTTGCATCGCTGCCGGTTATACCGGAAGTAGACCACAACTTCGTTATTTGAAATGGAACACCCTGTATATTATTGCAAATTTGAACTCTACGTAATATTTTAAACACATTTCATGTAGGATGTCCTATACCTATCTTCAACTGTTTTTGAAATACCTATTGACAGGTGAATATTGACATGTTGCAACTTTGACACCCTGTAAAATCTAAACGGTTAGAGATCAAGCAAAACGGTTTGCACATTCCTTTCTTAACATTTAAAAAGCTATCGTTTGATACTAATTTCAGATTTATCCAGAAATAAAAAATTTTCGATTAAATTTAATCTTTTGGTTAAATCTGAAATTAGTATCAAACGATAGCTTTTGAAAAGTTAAGATAGGAATGTGCAAACCGTTTTGCTTGATTTCTAACCGTTTAGATTTTACAGGGTATCAAAGTTGCAACATGTCAATATTCACCTGTCAATATTTCAAAAACAGTTGAAGATAGGTATAGGACATCCTACATGAAATGTATTTAGAATATCACATAGAATTCAAAATTGCAATAATATACAGTATGTTCCATTTGAAATAACGAAGTTGTGGTCTACTTCCGGTATAACCGGAAGTGATGCAAACCTGAAAATATTTTCATTGAAACCTCCCCCATAAAAAATAAGTTTTTTTATCGTGAACAGAACCCTAAAAACGTCTAATACTCGCTTTGCGTGAATAACCCTGTATAGACAAGGATAGATACCTAATTAGAACATGATGCTAAATCGAGGTTAGATTGTATGCATCACATAACTAATTACATTTTGACATAATTCGCAATATAACAGTGTAAAAATAACACGTCGACTATCTTTTTCTTCTTGCGCAATTTTTGGCCAAATTCACTAATTTACAGGGTGACAAAAAAAATTTCAGACTAAAGTTATATTTTTTTAAATATAGAACACCCTATATATATATTATTTAATTTTTGGTTAGGGTGCTATCTCACAAATACATTGATATCGAATTTGATGGATCTATCTATAAAATAAGGGAGTTATAACCAAAGGAGTGTGACATATAAGCTATAATATGTTAATAATGTAATGTGCAATCTATTAGTAAACTAGTTAACTACCTAATGTATATCAGTTAACTAGTTTTCTAGTTTACTGTTACTAGATTATTGCAATTGGACTAATACATATTCTAGATTAGTTAATATCTAACACTTCTTCATAATTTATACATTTTGCACTTTACTTGTAAAACACATTATACTCGTATAATATTTATACATGCGCATACCCACATTTTACTCATTTATAGTACACATAAATGTTACTGGATGTTGCCAAATCCAATTAGGCCCTTAAATTTTGATGTGATGCACTTTCGACACCAACGCAGTCTCCTGGATAATGGATGTGAAATGGTGGGTCGAATAGCCTGCAAGAGCACACGATTTATTTCCACTTGATTATTTTTGTGGGGAACCCTAAAGATAGCGTATACAAAAATGTACCCAACAACATAGAAGAGCTGAGGGCAGACATTCTGTACACCTTTAATTCCATTAGACGAAGGGACATTCAAAGGACACTGCAGAAAATTTTCAGAAGAATTAATTTGTGTATAATTTTTGTTTTGTTTACCAACATTGAAAGGTTTTTGAGCATCTAATGAAACTTTTTAATGTTTGTTAATCATTGTCATTTTGAAAACATTTTTGTTATAAAATGGACTCATTAATATTTTATTTGGAAGAAATATTTTTAACGCAATTCATAAATGTAAGGGCTTAATTGAATTTGATAATATCCACTGACATTTAGGTGTAGGTACAATAAATGGGCAAAAAGTGGATATGTAGATAAAAAACTGTACAATTCGAAACTGAAAGATTGAAAAGATGCATTTTTTGTTCGAAACGTCTGCATATGATTTATTCAGGGATAGTATGTGGTTAGGGGTAAAGGAGACTTTATCCCTAAGGACACAGGAGGAGGAGAGAAATTATGGTTTCAAATTAGGTCATCCATCATGTAAAGTAAAACAATTAACATACTGTATTAAAAAACTTGTTCAAAAAAATAAATCTTTTCCAATATAACTTTGTTATTTAAAAAATTATACTTTTTGATATAAAACGTTTTACATGTATATATTTATAAATTCACCATATAGTATTACCAAATAGTGACTCACTTTTCTTTGTTTATTACCTATAATGTGTTCTTTGGTTTGCTTCAATTCTGACGTCATTTGCTAATTTAAATTCAACAGTCTAATTTTATTATTCTAGATTTATTGTGAAAATAACCTATCATCACCGGTTTTTAATTAAATAAATGAAGTTGTGTATATTGAGCATCATGGTTTGAAAACGTTGGAATATGTTATAAGTTTATTTGAACAGATTTTTATATCATTATTTTTGTAGACAAAGGTTGTTTTAGGTTAAATATTTATTTAAGTATAGTTCGTCATTGTATTCATCAACGCTTATTTTTTGTAGACAAAATTGGCTGCTAGTTTATCGTGTTAATCGTGTAATTACTTGCGATTTGATACTTAAAGTTGTACTTTTATAAAGTTTATGAATAAATAAAATATTTCGAAGATTTTTTATTTATTTTTCTACCATCTCAACGATCACTGAAAGAAATGGAAGGTTGAATCTTTTAAAATAAGGTTTGCGTAATGTCAGCTGAGATAAACTCATTATAATTCTGATTGCCCTTTTAGATTTTAAAAACTCTGTCTAAATAACTAGATATAATATTCCATACCGCAAGTGTGATACAAATTGAGCATGATAGAATAGCATATTGAACGATAAATAAATGATAAAGTTAGTATGTTACAACAATTAATGACCGTCTTTTAAACAGAGGATTTCGGTGTGTATATTCCAACTTAACATATTATCGATGTGCATGCAATCCAAGAAATGTTGTGCTTTGAACTTGAGCGGTATGACTTGCTTCCAACTTTTAACTAGGTAGTAACTTTCTTTCGTTGTAGATGTTCGAGGTATAAGTTGATTATTTAATATTTATAAAAACTTCTTCATTATGATTATTCATATAATATATAACGTAGTCATAAGAACAACAGGCCTCTTCTTATTTTTTAGGTACGTATATTATACCTACCAGTACCACTTACGAAATCAGCTGAATGGCTAAAGGTTGATTTCCCTAGTGAATCGCCATGATGAACATAGGCAATAGATATATGAAAATCAGTTCAATCTATATATGGGACTACTTTTACTAATAGATTATAGATATTTTTTAAGTAAACCCTTTTTTTTATATAAAAAATATTATTTAATATTTGTAAAACAATAAGAGGAAAACAATGATATTACAATAAAAGGATAACTGACACAATTATCATCTAGACAAGATGACCGTTACTCAATCACGTTTTATTTAGATCATATATCTAGATAATACATCCAGATTGAGCAGAATACAGAGAATGTAGGTATTATGCCCTGGTTTTTCCATTTAAAATTAAAGTAGATATCGTGGAGTATTCACCTCTAAGATCTACTATCTACTTTAATTTTAAATTGCCACACCACTAATGTCCTGATATATTCATATCCTTAAATCACGTTTTATTTCTTCTAAATCGCCTTTTGCTTAAATGGCCGTACCTGGTACGTGATTTAATATTACACTGTAAAGAAAATTGAGTGAAATTTCACTCAAATTACACTCAATAATGTCTCAATTTCTGTCCACACCCGATTGAGTGAAATTTTCACTCTATAAATATGAGTAAGTCTGAAATTTTGTGAGTGAAACTCCTGCACCAAAAATGAGTAATTTTACCTATTCGAGAGTAATTTTTTTATGAATATGAACTCAAGTCTAATTATCATTGAGTTCATTTTTGCTCAAACTTAATTAAAATTCAACTCACTTTTGAGTTTAATTATGTAAATATTGAGTAGGTCTATACCACTCATAAATGAGTATTTTTATGCAAATATTTTAGTATTTAGATATATACGGTGGTTCAAATGTTTTTAGACATTTGAACCGACAGAAGAGATTAAAATAATTGGACTTTGCTTGATTAGGACATATTTCAAAAAAATGTTTCTTAGAATAAAAAAAATCTCAGTAAATGTTCCTTAAAATATGCTTAATCTAGCCAGTACCTAAATTATTTTCACCTCTTCCATCAGCTCGCAATCTCCTAAATAAAATTTGATTCACTGTGAACAACCATTACAAAAAATTCACTGGTGATCTGCTAAAATTTAAGATATAGTTGAAAATGAGATCCTAAAAATAGACTCCTATACCTATAGTATTTTATTGAAATGTATATAAAAAACGTATTAAACATCAGAAATTTTATATTTAAAACTCAGAGTATCGTAGCAGATTCATCAAATCATAGTGGATTCTGTATCGTTAATACGTTTCTTCTTTCCTTTGGCAGTTGGTGGCAACATGTCCAATGGCTAACAAAGTTCTTACATCCTTATTCCATACTAAAATCAAGAAACAATTATCAATTAATAATTAAAATACTGATGTCAAAATAGTACACATTTCAGCAAATTAACAAAGAACACATTTCAGAATTCCATGTTAGTCACTGATGGAAAAATAATGATAATTCCTTTCAGGAATATATTTATTCATGACTTGAGTTTTAGAAAGAACTATTGATGGGAAGTATACATTCTAAATATGTTAAACATATGTACCAATTATAATTTAGAAGAGATACATATAGGTACATGAGATAAAAATTAACTCTCTAAACATTTTTCGTCGATAATAAAAACATCCGTTCTATATTATGAATTTGGAGATGTATAGGTAATATTCTCTGAATACTTAATTCTAGAAATAAGTAAACCATAAAACGGCATATGGGCTCATTCAATTTTATCAATCACATAACTAACAAATCCCAAAAAATGTAGCATGACAGATTTTACTGCTATGAGTGAATGTACCTAGGAATTGAAATATAACATTAAAACTGAGAATTAAACAATAAAACAAGAGTTAAAGAGTCCAATTTGTAATCTAAAGGTAACGGCCATTGTACTTAACAGCCGGCTTGTGCCGGCACACTTGTACTTGTAGCCAGCGAGTATATATAAACATCAAAGGAAGCCGGCACAAGTGAATTATCTAATTTGTATTTACCTAATCTGGGGGTTATACCCTCTATGCTTGTAACCTCGCTTGTAACTAAACATTAAACAATGCACTAGGCACCGTACTGTCTACTAGGTAGTAGGTAAAAAACATAACTACTAAATATCTATGTTAAAATCCCACCGTAAAATTACCTATCTAATTGTTGATCTTTAAAATATACCTATGTACAAAATTATTATATAATTTTAAACTATTAAGTATTATTTGTAGGTATACTTACCAAACATACAAAACTCCTCCATATTATTACTGTCGTGTCTACACCACTTTATTTGTTCTTTAAATTTCAATTTGAATATCATCTTGAGGTACCCGAGACACTGAGACGTATTACAAAACACAACACAATTAATGCGCCAATGCGAATTAACTACAGACAAGAAATTCAAAGACCCAACTTTCTTCTATAATCTGTGGCCCAACACGTAATAACAGTAATACCGTTCGTTAAAAACGTTAAAAACTATGAAGAAATGAAGCGACATGGAAATGGACTATTGTCGGGTGACGGAAAACGGGAAGCGCATGCGCATGAGAAAGAAAATAGGCTTGTTTTGGTTCTAACAAGAACCAGTTATGTTTAATAGTCGTGCGCGTGCGCAGTTTGAAAAAAGCCTTAGAATTTTCAAACTGCGCATGCTCAGGAACCATTTCATATGAGTAAAATGACTCTGGAAAGAGTAATATTGCAAAAATTGACTCAGACGGAAGATACAATTACACTAATAGGAGTACATTTTTGAGTGTTTATAAAATAGATACTATATTTGAGTATAATTAATCAATATTGTTAGGAATATTGCCCTAAATGAGTAAAATTATGAAGTTGCTCTATATTAATTAAAAATTAACTCAATAATTTAACTCAATAAATTGACTCACTACTTTTATGGTGTTCACTCAGACCAATTATTTACAGTGCACTGTAAAGAAAATTGAGTAAAATTTCACTCAAATTACACTCAATAATGTCTCAATTTCTGTCCACACCCGATTGAGCGAAATTTTCACTCTATAAATATGAGTAAATCTGAAATTTTGTGAGTGAAACTCCTGCACCAAAAATGAGTAATTTTACCTATTCGAGAGTAAATTTTTTATGAATATGAACTCAAGTCAAATTATCATTGAGTTCATTTTTGCTCAAACTTAATTAAAATTCAACTCACTTTTGAGTTTAATTATGTAAATATTGAGTAGGTCTATACCACTCATAAATGAGTATTTTTATGCAAATATTTTAGTATTTAGATATATAATTTTTTTTTTTTAATAAACTGAGAACGGACAGAAGAGATTAAAATAATTGGACTTTGCTTGATTTGGACATATTTCAAAAAAATGTTCCTTGGAATTCAAAAAATCTCAGAAAATGTTCCATAAAATATGCTTAATCTAGCCAGTAAATTATTTTCACCTCTTCCATCAGCTCAATCTCCTAAATAAAATTTGATTCACTGTGAACAACCATTACAAAAAATTCACTGGTGATCTGCTAAAATTTAAGATATAGTTGAAAATGAGATCCTAAAAATAGACTCCTATATAGTATTTTATTGAAATGTATATAAAAAACGTATTAAACATCAGAAATTTTATATTTAAAACTCAAAGTATCGTAGTAGATTCATCAAATCATAGTGGATTCTGTATCGTTAATACGTTTCTTCTTTCCTTTGGCAGTTGGTGGCAACATGTTGAATAGCTAACAAAGCTCTTACATCCTTATTCCATACTAAAATCAAGAAACAATTATCAATTAATAATTAAAATACCTACTGATGACAAAATAGTACACATTTCAGTAAATTAACAAAGAACAAATTTCAGAATTCCATGTTAGTCACTGATGGAAAAATAATAATAATTACTTTCAGGAGTATATTTATTCATGACTTGAGTTTTAGAAAGAACTATTGATGGGAAGTATACATTTTAAATATGTTAAACATATGTACCAATTATAATTTAGAAGAGATACTATAGGTATATGAGATAAAAATGAACTCTCTAAACACTTTTCATCAATAATAAAAGCATCCGTTCTATATTATGAATTTGGAGATGTACCTATAATATTCTCTGAATACTTAATTCTAGAAATAAGTAAACCATAAAACGGCATATGGGCTCATTCAATTTTATCAATCACATAATAACTAACAAATCCCAAAAAATTTAGCATGACAGATTTTACTGCTATGAGTGAATGTACCTAGGAATTGAAATATAACATTAAAACTGAGAATTAAACAATAAAACAAGAGTTAAAGAGTCCAATTTTGATTATAAGAAATCAGTATAAGAATATTTCGCTCATTATTGCTTTATAGTGTTCATTATTGAGTAAGTACTCTAAAGGTGGCGGCCATTATACTTAACAGCCGGCTGGTGCCGGTACACTTGTACTTGTAGCCAGCAAGTGAATTATCTAATTTGTATTTACCTAATCTGGGGGTTATACCTTCTATACTTGTAACCTCGCTTGTAACTAAACATTAAACAATGCACGAGGCACCGTACTGTCTACTAGGTAGTAGGTAAAAAACATACCTACTAAATACCTATGCTAAAATCCCACCGTAAAATTACCTATCTAATTGTTGATCTTTAAAATATATCTATGTACAAAATTATTATATAATTTTAAACTATTAAGTATTATTTGTAGGTATACTTACCAAACTTACAAAACTCCTACATATTATTACTGTCGTGTCTACACCACTTTATTTGTTCTTTAAATTTCAATTTGAATATCATCTTGAGGCAAGATCCCTTGAGGTACCTGAGACACAGACGTATTACAAAACACAACACAATAAAAGCGCCAATGCGAATTAACTACAGACAAGAAATTCAAAGACCCAACTTTCTTCTATAATCTGTGGACCCAACACGTAATAACAGTAATACCGTTCGTTAAAAACGTTAAAAACTATGAAGAAATGAAGCGACATGGACATGGACTATTGTCGGGGGACGGAAAACGGGAAGCGCATGCGCATGAGAAAGAAAATAGGCTACTTTTGGTTCTAACAAGAACCAGTTATGTATCGTCGTGCGCGTGCGCAGTTTGAAAAAAGCCTTAGAATTTTCAAACTGCGCATGCTCAGGAACCATTTCACATGAGTAAAATGACTCTGGAAAGGGTAATATTGCAAAAATTGACTCAGACGAAAGGTACAATTACACTAATAGGAGTACATTTTTGAGTGTTTATAAAATAGATACTATATTTGAGTATAATTAATCAATATTGTTAGGAATATTGCCCTAAATGGGTAAAATTATGAAGTTGCTCTATATTAATTAAAAATTAACTCCATAATTTAACTCAATAAATTGACTCACTACTTTTAAGGTGTTCACTCAGACCAATTATTTACAGTGTAGGTTATAACTATTAATATATGAGTGATTCAAAATTGCCTAGGTGCTAATATTAACTATTTAACATACATACTTAGGTGAAGCAAATTTTCTTCGTTTGTTTTTTCTAACGGGTATTACGTAGTGAAATGTGCACACAAACATTTGCATAATAATTCTGTGGATTACAGTATTACAAGTCTAGGTACAATTTTTCCCAATTCTTTTAAGCTTAATTACCTCTAGGTTAAATATATATTATGTTCTATAGTTATTTTAACCATTCAAATATTTATTTTATTTTTATTTATTTTTATTTTGAAAGTACACTGTTCTACAGGCAAAGCCCAACTACAGAACAAGAGGGTAAGAAAAAAAGAAAAAATATATATACAATATAGGCAACACAATACACAAAGAAAACAAATATGAGCAAAAATGAAAAGCAGCCAATACACAAACAATTATTTTAAATAAACAGACTTAAGGTCACTAATGCTGCACGAGAAAATATCGACCTGATTTTTTACCTTATTATAGTTATTACACATTGCATGCACGGGTGAAAATTTTAGGACATTCGTACGAGGAGTGTTTAAGTAAAATGTCGCATTATCGCGGGAAGAAGTTCTAGGACAATGTAGATATAATTCCTCAAGTATCTGTATGCAGTCAACTTTATTATGTAATACGTTAAAAAGAAATAATACAGAGTGATAAGTGCGTCGGTCCAACAGACTAGTTACAGAATGTGCCTTCAGAAGTTCACTCTGCGGATAACCTATCGGAGGGTAAACCCCATCCGATTTGAAAGTGAGTAACTTTAAAAATTTACGTTGTACAGACTCGATGCTGTTAATATGTACGTCGTAATGAGGACACCAAACAGTGGAAGCATATTCCAGCTTCGATCTTACGAAACTGTTAAAGAGCATTTTGATGGTTTTGGTCTCTGTAAAATCTCGACTACAGCGGGCAATAAAATCATATGTTTTAAATGCATCTGAAAAAATAGACTCAACATGACTGGTAAATGAAAGCTTTTGATCAAAAATTACTCCAAGGTCACGAAACGTACCAGGCCTCTCTAGCGGAATTCCATCAATATTATAATTAAATGATGTTCTGGAAGTCTTCAGCGTAAAAGACATGATATTACATTTTTTAACATTTAAATGGAGATTGTTCACTTGACACCAACTAACTATTTTATTAAGGTTGTGTTGTAAACGTTCGCAATCGCTGGCACTTTTAACTGCAGCAAATAACTTTAGATCATCCGCATATAAAAGGTAGTTGACATCCAGATCGTCACCAATGTCGTTTACAAATATGTTAAATAATAGAGGGCCAAGAATAGAGCCTTGCGGAACCCCTGAGGTAGCCAGATATTCGACGGACTTGAAACCATTGAAAACAACATATTGTTTTCTATGCCGAAGATAAGAATTTAGAAGAACTAGAAGTGGCTCTGACAAGCCAAAACCTTTAAGTTTACTTAGTAAAATGCTATGATCAAGTCTGTCGAACGCCTTGGAAAAGTCTGTATAAACTACATCGGTCTGAGTACAATTGTCTATGGATCGCGCAATGAACTGTGTCACCTGTACTAAATTTGATACAGTAGACCTACCCCTCATAAATCCATGCTGAAGCAATGAAATTCTGTTGCCAATGCTCTGATATAAAGTTTTATGAAGCAAAGGTTCAAATACTTTGCAAAAGTTGCATATAAGAGAAATAGGACGGAAATTTTCAATATCCAGTTTGTCACCTTTCTTATAAATGGGACAGACTTTCGACATCTTCCAGATACTAGGAAAGTTTGACGTTCTAAGGCACAAATTGAACAGAGCAGTTAGTGGTGAAGCGAGTACACAGGCACAGTCTTTAAGAAAAAAAGCAGGCACAGAATCAGGTCCAGATGTTAATTTTGACTTTGCAAGCCTCAAAGCTTCAAGAACATCTTCTTCCTCAAACTTATTGATATGCACATACTGACTGTAAAACGTATCAACATAGTCCACCGCACAGTCCGTGGAAGACGAAAAAGAAGTACTAAAATATTCCGCATATGCGTTTAAGATATCTGAAGGATTATCCAACGTTTTGCCATTAAAATGCATGCGATTTGAGACACTAGTTAAACCAGTCTTGCTTTTTATGAAAGCCCAGAATTTATTAGGATCATTATGAATGTTATTTTCAGCAGACCGAATATAATTCTTGTACGCAACATCAATATCGAACTTAACTTTAGCTCTCAACCTACGGAGCTCATCAAGAGCTATTAAATCAGCACTACTTTTATATTTGCGTAACAATCTCGATTTGTGCTTAATGTCCCTGATAATATGAGAGTTGAACCATGGAGGATATGTATTTTTATGGATAGATGAGTATTTAGGTACATACATGTCGAAATAGTTGAAAATTTTACCTTAGAAGTAAGTACAAGCGTCCTCCACATTAGAAAAAGCCGGCAATAAAGACCAATCAATATTAGCGATGCATTCGTAAAGACTTATCAGATCAGCTTTCTTAAAATTGTAGTTACAGTTACTATTAATAGGAAAATTATTTTTTAGATGTATATCTGATGCCACAATCAAAGTAATTTCTAAGGCAGGATGGTGATTATCTTCGTCAGTAATAGGATCAAACGACCTTTCCACCAAACAATTATTATTATATATGACCAAGTCAAGTATGTTACCAAAGCAATTTCTAACAAGATTGTACTGAGACAAGTTAAATAAACTAAAAAAATTATTAAGAAGCCGTATTTGAGCGTTGGCCTGAAGATCGTCTAAATATGAAGCATATTTATTAATGTTCAAATCGCCTACAATAGAAACTTCACTGCCAAACAAGAAATCTAGTGATTCAAATGCTTCAAACAGACATTCATAATCACCTACTGCTGTATTCGGAGGCATATAAATATTAAAAACATAAATAGAACGTATGTGTGACATAATTTTAACTCCAACTACATCAATCAGAGGTATTCTGTTAAAATAAACGGTGTCTAGATTAGCAGCTGCAGAGGAGTAAGCCTCATTCACCGCTAACAAAACCCCACCGCCCCTGCCGCAATTGTGCTGTAGGTAGTCTCTGTCAGCCCGGTAAACGCATGGATATTTAGTCGAGAAAAATTCTTGACTGTGAAATGACGGATCTAACCAAGTTTCAGTCAACGCAATAACTGAATGCTCGACTTGCGATACCTGCTTACAAATATTTGCCGCTTTACTTCTCGTATTTATGTACGTTTATGTTTAAAATACGTAATATACATGCAAGAAAATAAAGTTTGTGCTAAATATTATATTTGTGTTCAATTGTTTAATTGTATATTTGCAAATGAGTACGAATATGTTTTTTAACTATTTAAATATAATGTCTGTAACTTATTTGTGGTGCATTTTCATGATTCATGGTTTGTTTCTTTTGGGATTACACCACCTGTAAAATAACAAAAAGCAGAAAACCAGAAGCATACAAATTAAATATTCAAAGTTTAGTAACACTTGAATATTTAAGTAATCCCAAAAGAAACAAACTATGAATTATTTAAATATAATTTGTGCTGTGTTATTTATATCGTTTGTTACAATTGTATTACCAATTTGTTTTTCTTATTAAGAATTCTTTCCTTTCGTCAGAAAATAAATTCTGACTACAAAGATTACATCACTAAACAAACACAATTTTTAATCGAAACCAGTCACATATTTTTATTACCTATGTAAATGTTGTTTTGAATAAAAAACAAGTGTATAGGTATTCAAATCTATCAAATATTATTATGTTATTATTATGGTTATTTCATACTCTGTTTTATTGAAATTTACATCAAAATTGAATAAAACAGCAAAATTATTTGTTAAATCCTCTCGTATGTATGACAATTTTATTTATATAAAAAACTGACTGTGTTTCGCATCCATTTTATTAAAACTTTATTTAATAAAATATTTGTATTTTAATCACAAACAAACAAACACTTCACTATATAGAATCAACCAATTTGTTTAAATGACTCAAATTTTGTCTGACAAATAAATTATGCCTTAATAAGTATGCTAAAATTGTGCCTCGGTTATTGTTATGCTTACATTTGTTTATGTGGTGGTTGGTATCCATAGAAACCTGTTTTCTGATATACTACAACAAAATACGTTCAATTTGTTTACTACATAAATGTATATGTAAGCAAATAAGTGTTTACATGCGTGTAAGGATAGTGTACTATAGAGCAATGTATTGTGTTACATGTTTTGAGCATGTGCACGTGCATTGTGCGGATCTACCATACTGTTCCACAAAATCCAAATCCAAAATCTTTCAAATGATTGCCATTAAGAAAAATGCCTAGATATAATATATTTTTACCGGAAACTATATGCCAAGGTTGTGCACCCGCGCATTCGCCATTTCCTCGAATAAAATTTTAGATACAAGCTATTTTGAAGAATATTGTTCAAATTTGTATCATAATTCGAATTTCTATCCAAAATGTATAAACGATGATCCATGATCTTACATGATAGAAATCTGTTATAGGATTGAAATATAATCCAAGCTTATAGAACCGAAGTTTAATAATATATTTCAGTAGGTAGGTACCTATACCTATGAAGATTGCAAGAGTGTCTTCTTTTATTTTACTATGTCTGTGGAAGGCAAGTGAAGTAACTCACTAATGTTGAATATTAGAACTTATATATTTCCTTATGTATTCGCGCTTATGACCTACAATAATGATAATAATAATAATAATAATAATAATAATAATAATAATAATAATATCGAATCACGGTAATAACAATGACAATAACAATTATTGCACGTCTTTATTTTGCATAAAATAATATAATATTATATAATATTTAATAACATATTTTTCAGTAAATTAATTTTGTGAATTTTTTACACTAATTTTACACTAATTTCAGAGATTTAACTAAAAGATTAAATTTAATCGAAAATTTTTAATTTCTGGCTAAATCTGAAATTAGTGTCAAACGAATAGCTTTTGAAAAGTTAAGGTAGGAATGTGCAAACGATTTTGCTTGATCTCAAACCATTTAGATTTTAAGGGTGTCAAAGTTGCAGAATGTCAAGTATTTGCCTTTAACAAAGCCTTTAGAGTTCCTTCAAATGAAACCCAGCTGCCTATAACAAGTTGCCGCTATTTCAGATAAGTGTTTAGTGAAAAAAAGTTTGGGGTCAAAAGTTACATCTAGATCCTTCAGTTTGTCAAATCTTTGTAGTACCGGGCCATTAAGTATACTCGTATAGTCTGTTATTATAGGGCAGTGTTGTCGGGTAAAAGTCATAGCATTGCATTCGCTAATATTGAGCAGAAGTTCATTAACTTCACACCATGAGAACAAAAAAAAAATCATTCTTTAGATTAACAATGTCATCTCTGTTGTGAATATGACTGAATATTTTTAAGTCATCTGCATATAGTAACGACTCACAGCTCAGCTTAGAAGTGATATCATTAATATAGATATTAAACCGAAGCGGACCTAAAACAGAGACCTGAGTAAGCCCAGTTTGAGATACACCAGACGTTGCTACTATACTGTTAGATGAAAACCCACGATAAGATACAAATTGGGATCTATCACACCGATATGACTTTAAAAACTGTATAACAGAAGGCACAAAACCAATGTTAGAAAGTTTTAGCACCAGACCATTGTGGTTAAGACGATCGAAGGCCTTGAAAAAGTTCGTATAGATAACGTCAACTTGTCCGCCAGAGTCAAGTACCTCGGCTATATATTGTGTAAGACAGAATAGGTTCCTTAAAGTAGAACGTCCTGAAATAAAACCATGTTGATGGAAGCTTAGCCTGTGAACTAACTTGAAAATAAATTATGTCATAAATTAATATTTCAAATAATTTACTGAAATGGTTTAATATTACAATGGACATTTAATTACTTATATCATGTTTATCACTTTTATTCTGAATCAGTCAAATTTTAGATGTTTTCCATATACTTGGAAAAGTAGAAGTTTTAATAAGACATCATAAGTTAAATATTATAGATAAAGGAAAAGCAAACAGTATAGCGCAACGATGGCTGAAAATATTTCGTTTCTTGTAAGAGGATACCAAAAATAACAATCCGTCTATATAAAGAACAGGATTATATTTCACTCAGGATTTCTACACTCCAGAGCAATACATGAATAGGAAGTATAAACAGCTATTATACGTCATTTCAGTCCTTACACACACACACACTTCGAATTTATCGACTTGAATATTTCATTGTAAAAGAGGGACTGTGAATATATTGAGCATGCTAGCCAGGGATATACACTACACTGTGTCCAGTTTAAGATGAACTGTATGAGCATCTCAGAAACCATAACAGATACAAAGTTGGTAAAATTGATAAAAGGTTCTTAGGCCCAAAAAGAATCCAAAGTTATAATTCCAAGAACTCCTTCCATTAATTATACAGGGTGAGAACTAAATATGTGCATTTTGTGCAAACGCCTATAATTCGTTTATTGTAACAGATATATTCATAAAATTTTCAGGACAGAGATAACAGTCACCAAGGACTTCAAAATCGGACTCCCCACTAGATTTTGAGCTAGCATACTCAACTTTTGTTTTTTTATGGGCACCAGATTGGAGTTTTATATTTTTTAAAACCCCGTATAAAGTGCTTTTCAACCGTGTATAATATGCATATGTTTAAAAACGAAAAACTATCAAATATGTTTGGAGTAATTCCAATTACTGCGTCTTTAACTGCTCGACGTAATTCCTCTGCAGCCTCATATGATCTGGCATAAAATTTGTTTTTTTTTAGATAACTCCAAACCAAAAAGTCCAATGGACTGAGGTCCGGTAACTTAGCAAACCATTTTATTGATGCTCGGTTTTTTGAACAGATACATGTTATACATAGTTGAAAAGCCCTTTATACGGCACAATTCTCAACAAGTCCGATGACCTGTGAGTTAAATATCCATTGAATCAAATAAAAATATTTTGAGAGAATTAATTAACCTCACAAGGAACTGTTCATAATACTAAATTTACATGGAACTTAGTGTTATATATGCATAATTGGTAACTACGAAAAAAAAAATGAGTAAGTTAAACTCCTAGTGATTAGTAAATTTGATTTTTTATTTTTGTTAATCAACTGTATTAAAAGAACAATACTAAAAGACTTCGCAATTTTTAATAGGAATAAATAAAAAGTAATGCTGAATAGCTTTAATAATTATTCAGTTTCTTAATTTCATATTCAGAATAAAGAAAACTCATTTATTTTTTATTAGAAACAAAAACCAACATTGAAAAAATCATTACACGCTACTTTCTGATTTACATTACCATATTGTACTAACAATAAACCCGAAATTATATAGGTAGGACTATGAATAGGAAATATTATTGTTTTTAGTTAACCTTAAAATTTTGTTTTTACTGGTATTTACGAGAAACTTGAAAAGCGTTGTAATTTATTTCTGAAGAGAACTGGTTGATTCTCTGATCTCTGAGAAGGACTGAAGGAAATACAGAAAGACTAGCAGAAAATCTCGGCGAAAACAAACGATGAGGGGCGCTAATCAATAAAGCACAAATGTCAAATACTGGCATCAATCGTAATGGTTCGTGTACAGTAACTACTGACATTTTGCTCGTCAACGGTCAAAGTAGTACGACCGCTGATTGGCTACTTTCAATTTCAACGTCAAAATGACAAATAAACGCCAATCGCATGCGGTGACACGGAAACTTACCATTTAATGTAAACTGCAGCTTATGTCTTAGTTCTTTTAAAAGTAAGTAAGTAATAAATTTCATATTTTTAAAATAGTTACTGGTCATGTGGCTTGTAGAGAATTATGAAGGTAGTGTATTTAATGTAAAAATCCGTTTTTAATGAAAATAGTTGATTACTTGAATATAATTCTTAGTTGCATATATTATTTGTTTTTAACTTAGTTCATTGACATCCTTTACGTCCTATGGGAGGTATACTAAGTCTTCGGAGGGTGGGTAGGTACACAAACCTCACCTACATAAATATATAGCTTCTGTGAATTCACCAACGCACAGGCAAGTCACTAGAAGGTACGGGCAGGCATCTCGGGTCTTTCCTGCAAGGCCGCACTCATCCCAGTACTAACCGAGGACCACCTTGCTTAGCGTTCACATTGATTATATGAAAGATGTGGCTTATATGAAGTCGCTACTGCGGCTATAAAGTCGATACATGGTGCTACATTTAATTTTGGGAACTCGAAAACGGTAAGAGATACAGGGTGGCTTACATTAGAGAAAAGTTAAAGTTATCTGCTAAATACTTATTAGAGTTGCGACTTTTTAAAAAAATTCAGGCCAGGCCAGGCCAGATAAACTCACGGAACGTTTGGCACAATTAAAGCCAGACCTCTTGACGGTAATGGCCCGGCCAGGCCAGGGCCGGCCAGAACAGGCCAGGACAGACTAGGCCAGAACCGACCAAACCAGATTGAAGTCAGGAACAACAACGGGAAAATTACAAAAGCATTTTATTAGATCACAGATCACTTTCCATTAGAGTTGTGATTTGAGTAGTAGATGACAAATTAAGGGAGGCGGGTCCAGGATAACGCACGGAAATGAAAAATAATTTCATGTTGTTGCCACTAGTGCTTTTATAATATTCATAAAAAAATATTTCGTAAGACGATACTGCACTTTTGTTAACATTACCAATAATCATTTTTGTTACTAAAGTTAAAATAAATGAATTATGTTGATTGTATGAAAAATTTTGCGTCTTAATTTTTCAATAGTAAATTACAGCTAGGTACAGCTAAGTTGCGGCTAGGTATTACAAAGCATCCGGCCAGGTCCAGTCCGGCCAGTAAAATATGCACATTTTCCCGGCCCGGCCAGGCCGTATTTCGGACCGGGCCTGGCCTGGCCGGATTTCTGGCCTCAAATCCCAACTCTAATACCTATGCACCCGTTTGTGAGTTATCGGGAAAAAACGAAAACTGGCGAGTTACAAAATGCTAAATATGTCCACTATAAAAACAATAAAATTATCAAAAAATTCCATTTTAATGTATTAAGTAAATTGTGCAACTTTTTTCAAATTTGAGCCACCCAAAAGGAAAGAGATTTTCCTTTTCCGAGATGCCAATGGTGGCCAGAATTAAATGTGTACCACCGTGTATTACTTATATAAAGGTATTTAAATTGACACGCTGTTGTTGGTTGAGAATTTTATTTATTTATTTATTTATTTATTTATTTATTTATTTATTTATTTATTTATTTATTTATTTATTTATAGTAATATGTATCCAACAGGCGCAAGCCCAATTACAGGATACGGAACAACAAAACTACAATACACATATAACAATAAATATGTTTAACAACAATAGAACTACCTATAATAGAAAATATATACCAATAAAGTAGACATACAATTTATAGATTACATAAAATAACACTAACATGCTGGCCCAAATATGATTGGCTATACAAAAGCATTTTTAACTGTACAATAGTACTAAAGAAAATGTCAACCCTATGTTCTATTTTATAATACTGCCAAATCATTTGATACAAAGGCGAGGGGCAAACCGCGATGGATGTTTGGTGTACACGCACGTGGATGTCCAAGGATGTCCGCAGATGTCTGTGGATGTCCGTGGATATGCTTGGATGTGCGTGGATGTGCGTGGATAACCGTAGATGTCCGTAGATGTCCGTGGATGTACGTGGATGTCTTTGAAAATATTACGGCTACGTAATGTTAAATATTGCGTAATACTGGTCATAAACTAGTTAAACCGGTATTTTTCACTTGTAAACTCGCTTTTAACAGAGTGGAAAAATGTATTCTGTGCTTTTGTGGGTGTTACTTATTAAAACAAAAAAGTAGACTGATTTAATGTTTCGAATGCATTTAATAATAAAACTTGTTAATACTGAGGTTAGTACCTATAAAAATCACTGTTTTTGACTTTGTTTCTATTAGTAACTTTACTGAAACGTGTTGCAGATAAATTTTGTTTGTTGTGCTTTAAGTTGCTTATTATTCAAGAATAGGTACAACAGTGAGATGCGTGATAGAATGAGTGATTCTGCCCTAATCAATGCAATTATTGACATATAAAATCTTAGTATGTTTGTGGAAAGCGATTCTTGTTATTTCATTTTATTGCAACAAAATTTGGAACATCAAAATCTTCCTGAAGATGTGGCCGAAGAAATAACCAAGGAAATAACCCCACAAGAAATTTTAAAAGTAAATAACGAAATAGAAATATAATACATTTTAAGTATTAATCAATCGGGTCACATTATAAATGATACACAGTGAACGGTAAAAGTGTTGCATAAATTCATTATTTATTCACAAACATTCAATTTTTTAAAAAACGCATATGGACCCGTCGATTTTCTTTTGTTTTTTTCTGTTTAATCTAGGTATATTATCACCTAGGTATCACCCCGTATATAACATATACGGGGTGATACGGGCGCAGATGGACACATAAAGACATTTTTATAAATGGGAAACCCTGTATATTTTACATATTTAGAAAGAGGATACTTTCTTACGATCACAGCAATATATGGTTTGGTGGGGTAACACAAATATTAACGGAGATAGAGCCACTAGAATATTAAAAAAACATTCCACTTTATTTTAATCGCATTTATATACCTAATTGTATTACAAAAATTGAAAAAAAATATACATTTAATATCAACTAATGAATAAGATGTTCAGAATGCCATCCGTTAACTTCTTGACAATAGCCAAGCCTATTTACAAATTCCCGTTGAACGTTTTGGACAACAGCTACACTAATTTGTCTCATTTCATGTCTGATCTTGTTTTTTAGGTCTTCTAAATTTTGTGGTCCGTCGATATAAACATTTGACTTTAAATATCCTCACAAAAAGTAATCCATTGGGTAAGATCTGGGGATCTTGGAGGCCATTCGATGGATCCACCTCTACCAATCCACCGTTAAGGAAAACACGTATCTAAATAATCACAAACACGTCGAGCAAAGTGTGGTGGTGCACCGTCCTGCTGAAACCAGATTGAACTATTCGGTAGATCAGGATTATTATTATCGGCAGGAAGGAGATAATTTTGAAGAAATGTTAAATATCTCTTCCCTGTAAGGGTATCATCGAAGAAAAAAGGACCTATCACTCGATTATCAATTATTCCCGCCCAGACGTTAGTTTTTTGTGGATGCTGGGTATGTGATTTGACTATCCAGTGCGGATTATCTGTAATCCAATATCTACAATTTTGACGGTTCACCGTGCCATTTAGACAAAATGTGGCTTCATCCGAAAATATAATTTGACATTTCATATACAAATTAACATTACATATATTCATTAGTGTGTCACAGAACTGGAAACGTCTGTCAGGGTCATCTTCATTGAGCTCTTGAGTAAGTTGAACCTTATATGGATGGTATTTCTCCTTTTTTAATCACACGTAGTACGGAGCGTTGACTAATTTCATTTTCGTTTGCTATTGCTCTAGATGTAGTATAAGGGTATTCTTGGATTTGTAAGCAAATATTCGATTTTTTTTTTTCGTCCTTTATCTTTGAGCGACCCGACCTTTCAATATCCTTAACATGTCCAGTTTCTCTGAATTTTTTTTTAATTCTACTAGCAGTAGGTTGGTTGATTGGACTATTTGGATATTTTGCATTAAATAAGTCGCACACCTGATTTTGAGTTCTACTCAAACCTCCATACCCAAGAAATATTAAAACTTCTATCATCTGAGTCTCTGTTAATTGCACCATAATTGAATTTTAATTGTTGCAACTGTACGGACTCAATACAATAATGTCAAAGCTTGACAGGTGTCGTAAATGCGATTAAATAAAGAGGAATGTTTTTTAGTATTCCAGTGACACTATCTCCGTTAATATTTGTGTTAACCCCACCAAACCATATATTGCTGTGATCGTGAGAATGTCCTCTTTCTAAATATGGAAAATATACAGGATGTCCCATTTAAAAAAAAATTCTTTATGTGTCCATGTGCGTCCGTATCACCCCGTATATAACATAATACAGGCTAAACAAAAAAAAAATCGACGGGGTCAAGCGTTTTTTAAACAACTGAAAGTTTGTGAAATTATTAATTTATGCAACACTTTTGGCGCTGACTGTATATATAGAGATGCAACATATTGATTTTTGCAACAACATAAACTTAAAAAGTTTACCAGTAAAGTATCAAATATTGCAAAGGATAGTCCATTTGTAGAAATTCATATAGGTAACAAAAGATGAATTATAATTTGGAGATTGGGCTTTGTTCTTTTTGGTTATTGGTAGAATTCTAGCTTTAAAGTATTTAAATAAGAAAAATAAAGAGCATACTTATATTACTGCTGCCCACATAGGTCAAGATAAAATTGCCCCTAAAAGCCATCCGTTCGTTAATACTTGCAATTATAAGTATACACTACCAATTTTTTCAATTACCTCTGTATATTCATCAGGTCTTAGAAGCTTCAATAACAGAGGGAACTTCGGTGGAAACTAATACGGTTAGTCGACGTATTAGACAAAGCTTGAAGCAGCGAAAAATTGAGCAGTACTCATTAATCCTCTTCTGAGGAGCCCAATTAAAATTCATATTTATTGTCATTTTAATGTATACAGGTATTATTATGATTGTACAGAATGAATCTATTTATTTCTTTATTTATTCAATTATTACTTACTGATGTGTGATATTAATGTCTAGTTTTTCTGCTTTATTAATAATTATTGATAGGTAGGTACTGTACCTACTGGATACTGTAAGCATATATACAGTGTATGATTTTTTTTAAGTTACTACCTGTTACTTAGCATGAGGTATTATTAAGTTTTTTGTTATGTGTGTGTGTGTACTGGATACTTTAATAAAATTTAAAAACAAAATATAGTAATACCTTTACGAGTATTTACATTATGCTGAAACGAGAATCTTTAATTTGTATATTTTCATATAGATATCACTGACCTAGTTTTCCACATAACACCAAAACACTATACTGCACTCAGTGAGTGGAGTATACGGTTTTGGTATTATGTGGAAAACTAGGTCAGTGATATCTTCACACCAAAGGGTGTTCACCCCCTTCACGATTTTCATATAAAGTTTAACTTAAGTTATTTAGCAGTATGAAAATTAAACTGGAACATTTGCGGATGTCCGTGGATGTCCGCGGATGTCTGTGGAAGTCCGAGGATGTCTCCGGATGTTTCCTGGATGTCTATAGATGTACATGGATGGCCGTGGATGTCCATGGATACTCCTGGATATTCTTGGATATCCGTAGATGTACGTGAATGTATTATGGATGTCCGTGGATGTACTGTAGAAAGTGAATGTTTAGTGTACAAATTTTGAGCGCGGTTTGCCCCTCGTACAAAGGAGATGTTACAAGAACATTGGTACATGCAGTAGAAAGATTTAAGAATGTTGTTACTCGTTGCTGAGATTCTAGGAATCTTTATCTGGATATTATTTATAATACTCGGGCACTCCAAAATGTTAAGAACTTTATATAAGTAAATGACTTATTATGTTCTTCTTGTTTCTTCTATTATTATTATTCTTTATTGTTCTTCTATTATGTACGTCTTTTTGCTAGTTCATTAAGATTAAACCGCTCAAGTAATAAATTATGCGAGTAATTCACCGGAGGATAAATACCATCAATTAAATACATGGCAGACTTTATAAATCGTCTTTGTGATTTTTTTAAAGCAGCTATATGCGTTACGTAGATTGGGCTCCAGACTACCAATGAATATTCAAGTTTTGAACGTGCAAAGGATACATACAACAACCGAAGAGTGGATATATGAAACCCTTTCGAATTGGGTATGTGTAACAAATTCTTTAAATGCATACGATGTTACGGTTTCATTGTGTCTTAAGAAGGTTAATTTGGAGTCAATATTGCTCCGAACATAGTGAGGTCTCTAAAGAGATATGTCATTTAGTTTACAGTTGAAAATAAGCGATTAAGTTTTCCTACAAAACGTCATTACATTGCATTTAGAAGCATTTAGTGGCAGGTTGTTATGTGCACATAACAGTGGTCTATTTTATTAAGAGAGCTTTGTAACACATCACAGTCTCTAGATGCATTTACTTCACACATTAATTTCAAATAATCTGAAAAAAATTAGATAATGTACCTGCAAGTCAGACACAACATCATTCATAATCATTACGAAGAGAAGGGGGCCAAGCGTCGAACCTTGTGGTACGCCAGATATTTGTTGAAAGTTTTTAGACGTGTAATCACTATACAGCGCCAACTGGTATCTGTTTTGCAAGTATGAACGGAAAAGTTGTAACAGTGGATTAGATAGACTTACTATATTCAACTTATCGAACAGGATGACGTGGTCAAGTCTGTAGAAAGCTTTAGTTAAAGTCAGTCTAAATCACATCAACCTAACTCAACTGCTCTAATTTCTCGCTAATAAATTGTTTGCGGTCAAGACTCTACATCTATGGTCCGCTACAGTGGACCTTACCTTCATAAAACCATGTTGCTCGCAAAAAACAACATCAGATATCAGCACAATACACAATGTATTGTGCAGTTATAGACAATACATTGTGTAGTAAAATTTCCATCATCTTGGATAATTACAAATTATGCTTAGCGGTCTATAATTAGCAAATTCATTCTTATTGACTTTTTTTTGAACTGGGCATACCCGTGACAACTTCCAACAATAGGGGAAACATGATGATTGTATTAGGTTAAAAATAATTGTTAGGGGGTAGTAAAAACAGATGCACAATCCCTGACCAAAAAGCCGGGATTAAATCTGGTCCCATAGTTATATTTGGCTTAATTCTCCTTATCGTAATATTAACGTCTTCTTGTGTAAACCCTGTCATATTTATGGTGTTGGCATTTTGGCTTGGTAAAATATGGTAAAAGGCATCCGGCTGTATATAAGATTCAGAGAAAAAGTTGAAGAATTGACTGGTATTGACCACAGAAAAACACGACTATATATTATCAAATCATAGCCTTGCTTCGTCAAAACATAAAAAATTACTGAGATCGTGACCATTGTAATTTGTGAATAATAATGAAAAAATATATAAAGAGGTTTCGGTAACTCGCTGCGCTGTAATGATTTCGTTACAATTCAAATAGTACTAAATTCGTAGACAATTCACTAATATCTAAGTGGAAACTCGCACGATAAATCGTTTGGAATTATTTCCTAATGAGCTTATGTACTGAATTTATACACATACAATGTATAGAGGCACTTATTTGATATACGTAGCTCGAAGCATATGCAGAGTAATGTTCATGTCGGGTAGTAATATGATTCAATCTCTCAGATGCTGATATTCCTACTATTAAATATTCAATTTAAAAGTAAATTATAACTCCCATTGAAATATGATTGTAGTTGGCAAAAGATACGTATTTATTGCAAACAAGGGATTCATCGCATTAAAATTAGATATCGAGACACAAGTGTACTGAAATGAAATCTTTACTGTTCAAACGAATTGAATCAAGCTCTAGACTAGACCCATGCATAATGCATTCGATACCACCACCCTTCAGTAACAGAACAGGTACCTATCTGTCTTTCCACTTATAATATTAAGTCACTGTATTTTTCGTTATATTGGAGAACAGATGAAAGCCTGAGATTATCTAATCCTGCAAATACGCACAAGCAGTGCATATACCACGGGAAAATGGTGAAAGCGTGTATTAAGGTTCATTATAAAAACAGATAATTATGGTTACTAATTTTAAGTGATTATAACTTCGTAATATTTTTCCCCCTTTCGTAATTAAATTTTACGAAATTGGGCACGGTAATTACTTAAGGATTAGATCTTAAAAGGTGCAAATGTAAAAATCTCGTAAATGTACAATAATTATGTCATTTAGAGACATAATTTTTTATGACGGCAGAAAGTTTCGGAATTTTTTTAATGTAACTGATTAAATAGCCACTAAAAGCACAAATAATTGGTATTTGACAACGTCGCTCTGCTGGTTTTTTCTTAAAAGGAAAAATGAATGTAACTGACAAACACGTATTCCTGGTGGGTATTACGTTATAAATACCTACGCCTCATTATGCAGTACTTGTGACTGTATGGACACTACAAATACTATTTACAA
The DNA here is from genome assembly GCA_963924545.1 of Pogonocherus hispidulus. Classification (NCBI taxonomy): domain Eukaryota; kingdom Metazoa; phylum Arthropoda; class Insecta; order Coleoptera; family Cerambycidae; genus Pogonocherus; species Pogonocherus hispidulus. Next base: position 22,937,953 of record OZ004696.1, read on the forward strand.
TGAATAAATAGCGTCAGTAGCTTAGCATACATATTGATATATTATTATATGCCCTGTTCAATATTATTGATAAAAAAGATTAAGCAAAATTTTTTGGACATTACAGAGTTTAGTGCTTTTGCTCAATATCCATTGAACCGCAAAATTTTATTGCATTTCATTCTCTCCGAATACGTACTACTTCTCTGCGAGACCAGAACCGGTGCTTGACATATTATCCTCGGGTACTGCCAAACCAACTCTCTTGACATGGGCCGAGGGGCAAATCCTCCAGTACTGGCAAGAACTATCAAAATTAGTTTTACTACTACGGCCTAGCATTATATATAAACAATGAATCAAATTACCCACTTACTAATAACACTTTAATGGTGTAATAATATAATTAGAAGTTTAATACTTAGTTATAATTTATTTTAGTTTACTATTATTTTAATACCTAGTTTACTAGATTTTTATTTACTATAGTTTAGTAGTTAATAATATTGTACACAATTTTAAGTTGTAGCAACTACTTTATCTAATGAAAATAAAATATTTCTATAAAAATATTATATTTCGGTATAACGACTGCTTTCTCCACAAGGCTTAACAGTCTCTGAAAGTATTTTCTTCTTTCTGTTATTATTGTTACATATTACAGTTAATCAACTTATCACACGATACTTTCGTGTCAAAGAATATATTTATTAAAGTATAGCAAACACGCAACTCTTAATCGAAATTAAATCTCTCTATAGACACAATGGACTTCTAAAAATATGTTAATATTTTTATTAACATATTCATACATTCAAAATTTTACATATTACTCATTATCAAACTGAACTCGCAATGTGTTTATAACGCTGCACAAAGTAGAAACTGTCATTCAGCCAGTAAGTTTTCAGTTTCAGTCAAACCATGGCATTTTTTGCAAGTTTTTATTTTGTGTTTTTTGAAATATTTTATTCGTAAGTATCATATTGATATTAGTTTGTCTAATGCCACAAATTATTTTATAATTAGTTAGGTCTCGTAATTACCTATCTGACTAAAAACAATCAGAGCAATTTTTTTTGGGTGAAGGGAACGTGTTAGTTAAAAAAATTTATATTAAAAGCACCACATAAGTAGACAAACCTCAAATTCAAAACCAAAGGCTGTCCGAAAGAGGGTTACACATTGAAAAAAGCAGACAAATACGCCATACCCATCAACATTGACAGTACCCGAGCTCGGAATCGAACCCAGATCATAATGGGTAGTGTGGCCAAGAAATGCTGCGCATGACTACAAACTATACTATTTATAATAACGGACGATCTCGATCAATATGTTACTGTACCATCTGTAAAAGAAAAATTACGTTATCTTTTTCTTTACACTAAGTTTCACCAAGCCATGTAATAATTAAATATATAATATACTATGTGTAATATTGTAATAACATATTATCTTCTTCTGCTATTTCTGTAATACTATTCTAGCTTCTACGTGTTCTCTTAAATTATGTCCTATTTTTCAATTTGTTTAAGTTCCTTACTTTGCCCAATAAAATCTAAACGAATCCTTGAAAAGTCATAATGTATGCGAATAAAATTACTTAACTGTAGGTATATGTAATATGCTACAAAGAATAAAACCGTTTTCTGCTCTTCAAAATTTGAACAATTTGCATTGCAAAACTTGCAATATTTTGAAACAAAAATACATTACCTAGCCTTTTGGGATGCTCCGAAATTAATACTTTAAATCGTCTGGTATCTTGCTAAATAATTCAAGCGAATCGAGCTTATCTGCTTTGATAAATTTATTTTATGATAATCCCTTCAGACAAGATATTGGTATACCAAATTACCCGATCCAATTTCTCAGTAAATATTAATGTAATAATGTCTTCCTCGTTTATTGGGAATTGTAATTGGTAGTTAAGTTCTACTACAAAATTTACAATGTATAATAGTGTTTACCTATAATACATTGTAAATTTTGTAATGGTACTTAACATCTAAAGACTTCGGTGAGATAATATTTTACCTGTTCTGTAAAATAACAGAGAACAGTACGTATATTATACAACCTAAAGAAACACTGCCTTACTTAATCAGAATTTGTGCCTGCGACTTGTAATTCTCTATAATGTATATCATATATTCAGGTGTAGATCTCATTCGAAATAGTATGGTTTTGAAAAGTAAAAGGTTTCCAAGATTTAAATTTAATATCAATCCTAGGCATTTATAATATTATCCTCTTAGATTAACCTCTCTTATTTTCATCATAGTTTCATATCAGGTTCAGATGCAAGTTTTTTCTGATCACACATTGTCAGGTATTGATGTCACATATTGTCAATTACGTTTTCTTATAGAGGGTGTTCCTTCTTAAGGTCATACTGTCATACTGTCATGTCCATACTGTCGGAGCTAATTCCTTGTCCAATTTTATGACTAAGAGTCATAAATTAAATTGCCTCGATTTCGACATACAGGGTGATAAGGTTTGTAGTCATTTGTAGTTATTATAGGTAGGTCTGTATCTTGCATTTTTTCTAGTGGTTGTAAATATTAAATTCCTGCTATAAAAATGAAGACATCCCAGTTTTTTTTTACTTTTAACTTAGACATGTACTGTAATAGTTTTTATTCTTTTTCTCGAAAACGAAGCAAGGTGCGAACAAAATGCAACAAACAAAAAAGTTGTACTTGAAATTGTTTCAGCTAATAAAAATCCAAAACTTGTAAAAAACCAGTGGACGCCACTGCTTTTGTTTTCCCCATAAATTTCAAATGGGTTACCCTCCTGGACGCCACTAGAGTCAACAATTTTAATCTTTTCACGTTAAAGTAAGCCCCTTACTACTTCAAACCATCGTACCAAGTTTGATCCAAATCGGCCAAACCACCAAGAGTTTTCAAGATACTGATACAAAAAAAACGATCTTCTATAAAATCTTGACACCCTGTATCTCGAAAACGAGGTAATTTAGGACACACGCTTAGTTGGACTCTTACTCATAAAATTGGACAAGGAATTAGCTCCTACAGTATGGACATGACATTAAGGAACACCCTGTATAGTAAATAAATGTCAAAATAATAATTACATGTAATTAATTAGATATTTTTTATTTAGATTTTTTATCATAATAATTTTTATATCCGTTTATAATCATTTAAACATTTAAAGTTTTCAAATACGCCAGGCTTGCTTCACGTATAGATTACCTACATAAAAGTGTTTAGAAAAAATGATATATTTTCCTCTGAACCTAAAATCACGGAAGCATGTGTTTTACGACATTTTGTCTCTTTATTTTATTGACATTTTCCTTTATATATTAATAATGAGCTACGTTTCCCTCTTGTTTATCTCCGCATCCAAAGGACTCAAATAAAATATAAAATAAGGAAGATTATACACACTGTATTGTTGTATACAGTGAATCGACATATTTTTTTAGTTTTCATCGTTTAAAATATTTTGAGTTAAGTGAATATACAATGTTTGTTAACTCAGTTGCAATATAGTCGGATCTGTATGATTCATGCTAATTTCTTTCGAAATAACACCATCCGTGAAATGATGAAAAGAAAAAACCAGAAGCATTCAAAACAAAGATTCAGATCGTTGTATCAGATGTATAGTTTCAAGCTATATTTATTTTATTTTAAAGTTTATTATACAGGGTGATTCTTAACCTATACGCATAAACTTGGAAAATTATAGCCGAGGACAAATAATGATTAATAATGAAAAAAGAAATGAATATTTCTTTTCTGAGTAGAATATTTTTAGTTTCGGAAATACCAATTTACTTCCAATAAAAATGAAAGGACGTGAATTTCATAAAATGCCCTGTATGCCAGCTTTATGTTCATAAGTTCTTCGTTTGAGAAATTATGCGCCATACTGTTATTCTAAACGCCTGAAAATAAACTCGAATACAACCACAACTGATGACAACAAAGTACTGCTAGAAATACCAAACATATCGTCCTGACTTGTTTACTTCTTAGTAACCTGATAAATTTTTGTAAACATTTCTTTCAAATTATTTCAGAAACTAAAAACGTTTTACTACGTTTTTTTTATTTTTAGTCATTATTTGTCCTCAGCTATAATTTCCCACGTTTATGTGTATAGGTTATAGGAATCACTGTGTATATATTTTTTTTGTTTAAACATTATTTCATAATTTTTCCAAATATCAAACATCGAAATACCATTTATAATATTATATAATTATGTGTCAGACTTAGTGAATTTGTCGTTATGTTTATTTTTATACAGTCATTTTTTTGGGACAAAATTTAAAAATTTGCCTTGATACTACTCTCTGATTCCTTATTTTTAATACTTCTAGTTTCCGGTTTTTATCATTCTACAGCTACTCTATTTTCAGTATATCATTTGTTTAATTTTTTCAGTTTATTTACTACATACATAATAAAAAGTTTCCTCCATCTCCGTCCTTTTGAAGTTTGTTGTTGTTGGATGTTTTAGATGTCTTAGTTCTTACTTCATAATAAGTTTAGAAAACTTTAACGTTACTTTATTTCAACTCACAGAGAAACTTTGTAGTTATGTGGTATAACGCAAGTATGTAAATTATCTGTTATGCTGCCTTATGCTTGATCGAAAAATAATTTTGTGAACGAGTCAGCTGCAAAATAAAAAACTATTCTGTATTCTAAAGAAACACAGTACAGGGCATCAACTCTAATTTCGACCCGCCTCTCCTATCTCCTTATTTGTGACGATATTTAAAATGTAGTTTGTAATTATATATATATATATATATATATATTAATTTGACAATACATTTCCGAATTTTTTAAAAATCCATCATAAATTATCCAATAAGTACTGGGTAGTGAAAAAAAAAATGTTAATATTTTATTGGAACACCATATATTTTTTTTTTCACTGATATTCTTTGACCTAATTTTAAAAAGGTGTAACTCTTATGGGTTTACGCAAAAGTAGACCAAAATAATCCAAAATAAACAAGATACATATTGTTTATTGGTTTAACTATAGGTGCCAAGACGGCTTTAGTTGGTCACTTTCTTTGTTTACTTTTAGCTGTCAAGATAATGGGTTTGTTTTTTGATTTAATTTTTTTTTTAATATGTACTAAAATTTATGTTTATGTTGATATTTTAATATATTTTAATATATTTTAATAAACATTTCAGTTTAATAAAATGTTTGAATTCTCCATAAAACATTGAGTATTTCCTATCACTACCATGGCAACGAAAAAAATTATCCGATAAAAGTATTCATCCTCCTACAACCTTCCTCAAAATTACACTTGAAATTTTTCTGCCATTTTAAATGTCACAATAATAACGAGGAATATTATAGTGGCTTTCGAATTTAATGTTATTTGTCGACGAAAAAAATTATATTTGGTGCACAAAGTAATGTGTTAACGTTAATATTTATTTATTTTTATTTTTAGTTATTTTTTTTTCAGTTTTGATAAAAATGTTCATAATTTTTAAAATCTTGATAACTCAATTAAAGATGTGAAGTTGTTTTGTCGATGTTTTGCAAAAACTATAATATTATTCTCCAGATTTAAATAGAACAGAATAGATTTACACAACATTATTTAGTATAGATGTACCTAAATGAAAAACAAAGAACAGAATTCATAAAAGGGGTTTTAAATATTTAAAAAAATGATGATAGTATTTTAGACGAAAATCTGCTTTACTTTTATAAAAATACTCATGAAATCTAACCCTCCCGCAATGCCTCGTTATCATTTTGTCTAAACACATTAAAATATGCACTAGGTATTTGCCGTTAAACAGAGATGCGAACCTGTTTGTTAGACTGAACCTGAACTGAAAAAAAATCATTGATTATCCTACAAAACAGTATTATTTACAGTTCAAAAGATAGATATACAAGAAAGATATTTTAACAAAAATATAGGTAACGAAGAAACAGCAAGTACTATGTAGATAGCAGATTTAAAGAGTGTCTTTAAAACCTTATATTTATATCATCCAGTAACATGTTTTGTTTATAGAATGTAAAGCTGCTGTTATACAATGTGATTGACCAACGGCAGATATTTTTAAGTTATCTTATATTTCAGCTAACCACCAACAAATACAAAACATATTATTCCAAATCCGGTATTTTGGATAAAGTACACAAATACATACAATAATTAGGTAGGTATACTTACAATTCCTTTGTACCCTATCGGGTATTCAAAATACAACTTCTTGTTTAACGGTTGTTCAACTTTACTTCTTATTATAATTTAAATAGCTTCTTTCATTGATAGCATTTCTTGAGATTAACTCGTTCAATTTACACCACGTTTTGCAGAGCTAGCGCTACGCCAGGTTTAATCAGTATAAAAAATGTTTTTATAGGCAATTCTGTATCCTTCAATGGTATCCGTTAACGCCATGTAAAAGTTCAGCTCTTTTTGTCTATAGTCTTTGGTTCTATTAACTCTTTCATTAAGGATACGAGATAATGTTTATTGGTCGATTCTGTTTACATCTTGCTAAGAATCTTGTTATGTAAACCATGTTGTTATAAGTTTAAGTGGTAACAAGATCTTATTCAAAATTGGTATTCCGTTTGGAGAGTTATAGTAAGTATTGTTAAAGTTTACAAAAACAACAATATTGTTATAAGTTTGTGCGTGTCGGGGTGAAATTCTTTGGATATTTTTAGAAGAAGAACACTACAGTGGAGTGTAAGTTCAAATTTCGTGTTTTGAGTTTGAAGTGTAACCGTTTCATTACGATATATTCTTTGGTTTCACGAGCGTTTCACCTTTTGTTTACCAAAGGGTTACCTGTGTGATTTGTGAAATAAAACAAACAAACCTCAAATGGAACTAATTGTAAATTAGGTCTTGATCTTGATTATATTTCTCTAGATAAAATGACTATATCTTTTGAATTATATCTCGAATAAGCTGGCAAAAACCTACAAAAGTAGTTTCTATGTAAATTGATAATTTTAATTAAATTATCCCTGTGTATCACCGGAAATGAAATTGTATTGTAGTTTCATGGACAAACATTTCCAGTTTCTGAATTAATTTCAGTGCCACTTCTTTTCTCAAACGAAATTACTTGATAAATTTTCATTCGGAACCTCAAATGGGTTGCTTGGATGTCTAATACTTTTGAATTCAAGTCTTAATTGTTTTTTAAAATTTTAAAAATTCCATATTAATTTCTGGTACACATTTCTGATCAAAATACACAAATAAAAATAATTGTACTTAAATATAAGTAGGTACTTACTGATTTAGAACATCTTGAAACTCTTCATGAAAATTCAGTTGAAAATGTATAAATAATGGATTTATGGTCATTTTAAACACCAAATATGTATAACCACTAACTATATTGCAATGTTCATAGCAAGCACTAAAATGATGTTGCTAAGATTACCAGAAAAAATAGCAAGGTATGTTTAAAATGACAAATCATATTGTTAAAATGTATCAAACAGAATAGGTATCTTACATATCTGGTTAAGAAATAACCATATCTTTTTAAAATAGCCAAAAATAATATTGTTATGTTCAAGCAGAATCGACCTGAATTTCTCCATTTAGAAAACGCTACTACAGCAGCGTATAGCAATAATTAATAGATACGTAGACTAGTGGGGTAATGGATATAATCCAAATATTGACATATATTTAACAATACTGTTAATGCTTAATATTCATTGATAGACTGCCTTTACAAATTAAGTTTGAACGAATAAATATGTATGGTTGGACAACACCCCCGAAACGCCTCGATTACATCCGAACGGAACGTCATATCAGATTCGGGGTTTCGGCACTGTAATCAACGAAATTTTTAAAACTTTTAACCCTGCATATATTTTTACAGAATCGGATAAATTAATTTCAAGAAACATTAATATGACGGATTCAAAAGTCCACTTTGTAGGCCAATATATAACTGACTGATTTAAATCGCGCCATTCTTGATACCCGCATTTCCGTAGGTGGCTCTGTAGTAGTTGTTTAAAGCAGAGGTGTCAAATTCATCATGGAACGCTACACGATCCTACAACGTGTCCGTATTAATAATAAATTAATAATAATAATAATAATAATAATTATTATTATTATTATTATTATTATACACAGAAATACAAAAAAAATAATAACAAAACTATAGGAAAAAAAGAATAGAAATCGTATAATTGAAGTAATAAATAGAAATACATTATGACCTTTACTCCGGTAAAGCTCCGGTTTGGCAGAAATACCTTGTGCATTCTATTAACATTTATAAAATAATTAATAAATGTATCGAACAAGGGATGAACATCAATTTGAACATTTATTATAAGTTTTTTTGTAATGTTTTTATTGTTATTTCCTTAAATTAAATTTTGTAGAATTTAAAACGCATTTTTGATTTGATATAAAAATGTACCATGAAAATGAGTTTGTTTTTTGATAATCTTTTGAAATATTTTGGGCAATTCGACACATTGTACGAAAGAAAACCCCAAAAAATTAAAGTCTTAGTAAAAAAAATTGATGTATCGAAATGTAAATATTGAAGGTGGATTTATCGGGGCAAAACGTCTGAATTTGATTTGGGCGATAGCAGCATGGTGTCAGGTGACAGACCTGTTTCAAAAGATGTAATAAAACTTCAAGGGCCATATATAAAAAATTTTGGATTGATGATGGTCCTGGAAAGACAAAACGTTTTATGAAAAACATGCTTATGCGATTTGATAAAGCACAAAAGTCGCTGTGAAGAAGTGTTGTTCTTTTTTTAATATCTACTCAAATAAAGTTGGAATAAAATAAAAACGAATTTCCAAAATTTCAGTTTTTTATTAAAATATCTCAAAAATCAATCAAGTTAGCCTTGACAATTTTTAGCCATTATGTTGGTCCCCTGATTGCGCAACTTGGTCTCATTTAACCAGATTCGTATCTCTTACCATTTCAGAATTGTTCATGCATAAAACCGAATTTGAATCAGCCTGTATATGAGATAAATAATTAAAATGGAAATGAAACATAAAGAAGTTCCAATTTTATGTTATATCAGCTTCAATTAACAAATTATCAACAATAAGGATCTCATTCAAACTTACATTGTACCTATCGGCTGTATCTCAATTTAATTTTCTTTTCATTTTCAGTACAGAGGAAAGCTTTGGGATACAACAAATCTATTTAAAGACATCTAATTTCAGAAGTTAAATTAAATTAGTACCTACTGTTACATTTATAAAATCCCATCACGTTAAATTCAACACATGTGCCATAACTTTTAACTCCGTACTCTCCCCTGGCTAGCTAAAGTTTAAAACGTTTGTTTTTATTTCAGTGTCGGACTTCACGCAGCAATTGGGTCAGATGTACGAGCAGCATGCCGAGGAGTTACAGATGTTGGTTGCTAACTTCCGGAAGAAGAATGGAGAACTTAGGAAAGAAAGGTAAACTTTTAATTGCTTTCATTATTTGTATAAAGCATACTAGAGCTACTTCTAGCACACTTGAAATCCGAAACCAACTCCCCGATAATAAAACACGACAAAATAGCTATGTTTATATCAATATAACACTTGGTGCTATTCATTGCGACTACTAAACATTATTCAACAAGGCATAGCATAGCATAGCATTAATGACATGATCCATGAAGAAAGAAGCGTTTTATTAAGTATTCCATACAAAATTGTTTTCTACTTAGATGTAACGAGTAAATAACAGAATAATATGAGGTCCCTTTGCCCGCATAAATAAAATTTGAGATAATAATGGAAGCAATCTGTTATTCCACAAAGGCAAAAGCCAGCCTTTTGCTATTTATAAGTTCGTAACAATTTGTTTGTATGTACGTTATGTTTGAGATGAAAGCAAATATAATTACAATTCGTTGGCTTGTTCTTAATTAATGTTCTTTTCCTGAATGAAAATATTACGGGAAAGATAATTTTGTGAAGAAATGGATTAATGACGAGGTTATATAGTATCAAGTTGAAGGACTTGTTTAGTTTGAAAAGCACTTATGCAGTTTTTAGTCTCAATATATTATAACTGCGCAAAAGTTAGGCACACGGCACTATTCAGAAAGGTAAAAAAACCATCAAAATCGAATAAATAATTCCGATAATCCCAGCAAAAATACCTGCAATATTATATCGGAACGCAATGAAACAAACGCAAAGTTTCTAGAAACCTTTCCATTAACAGTAATGACGAGACAGAAGATCCGCAATGGTAGCTTCTAATTTTAACAACTTTTTTTATTAATAACGCTCCCCTAGGAGTAGTCAAATAGATTCCTTTAACAAATTTAATAGACAGCAGCTATTCATGTATGCCATCCAATCTAATAGTTTTTTCCTTGAACCTTTTCTACATGAAGAACTAATGTGTTAATGTACTAAAAATCAAACTAAAAAATAGATATTACTCTGGCCCAGATCAAATTCCTTTATTTGCAATTAAAAAAATATTACACGTAATTGTAGATCCTCTACAGGCCTGGCCAATTTATCTTTTTCCATAGGCAGATTTCCACTTTCACTAAAATTGGGAAAAGTAGTTCCTATATACAAAAAAACAATGCAGATAAAGCCGCCTTATGATAAGAGCAGATGCATAATTGTCTCTACGGTGCTTTATGGCAGGCCCTGTAGTTAACATCAGGGACCTCCATACCCATGACTCAGCTTCGATAGACGAGGGTTTTAAATCCACCATCCTTGGAAGCCAATATGAATCCCTCGGTCTTCGACTTAAGCCCCGCTGACCTTAAAAATGCAAAGGTTAACCTTTCGGATAAGCCATGGTCTTTAAGGCTAGAAGACACCGTGCAATGGTTTATACTTATGCAGCTGCTGAAGATTACTACCTTCTGCAGCTTTAATTTGGGCCTTCAACTGAACGGGTTCCAATTCGGTGACAGAATCTGGGTTTCTCCGTTCAGCGTTAAAGATAAGACCGAGTTCATCAGCTGCTCTTAGTGCTGCCTTAAATAGAAATGCTCCGACCCCTGAATTTTCATGGGCCTAACCCATGCAGAGGAGGGGATCCGAACTCCTGATTACCTTGGAGGTTCCATTCAGCACCATTCTGCTGTACAGATACTCCAAACTTAAGAGTCCACGGCTTCCCCGATGTCTTAGGAAGTACAACCGTGGAACTGACGACTTAGGATGCAAACTCTTATTGAGATGCATCATTCGGCATTATTATCATTATTATTATAATTATTGTTTTTATTATTATTATTATTAATGAACTTTTACTGCCACTTTTGTCCTTGATTAACATTAAAAACTGAGGCAGAAGATCTGCACTATTCGATATAGATTATCCTGCAATAGCGAGTGGTAAAACGTATAAAAATTGTACCAGTAAAGGTTCTCTAAGGAAGCAAAAGTTTAAAAATCTTTACACTATATATGAAATTAATACTGTATATTGCAATCAATCACCTTCCTAAATAAAAATATAGATATTAATAAACTCTTAAATTGCGTTTCTGAGGAAGCATTCAGAAGAATACTACCAAAATGAATTATGAAAATTTCCGAAAGAAGAACTTAGTAGATTCTTGAACAACCTGGATATATGCGAGTTATTTTGTTCTAAATGTATTTAGTTTGAAGAATACCTGGAAATGATTTAGTAAAGTGTGTATTTCAATTTTAATAACTTGAATCGTTATTATAGGATGAAGGTGTATTATGATGCTTACTGAAGACTTTTTAGTGAAATACATTAATCAAAATCAGCTAATATAATGCAAAACAAAGATGATGGATGTTCAATCAAGTCAATATTGAAGTAATTAATTTATTCGAAATTTGAAGTAAATGTAATGTTGGTATTAATTCAAAAAATGTGAAAATAGGTCACGGCTTTCTAGGATAGGTACTAATATTCCAAGGCTGGATTCTAAGGCTGGACATGATACTTTATGAAAAATTTTACATGGAATATATACATATCAAATACATTGGCTGATATTTCCAAGACAATATAGAATTTTCTTGATTCAAGACTGTGAACCAACTGGTTATTTGTATACGAGGATCATAATACGTATCGCTATTAATGAGAATCCATTAATGCGCTACCTATTATGATCCTGGAGTCAAAGTTTATTGGAAGTTAACGTTGCTGAACTTCCGTTGGATGTTCATCGTTGTTGCTGAGACTATACGAGTATTGGAAAATCGATAACAATTAAAGAAAAGTATCTGCAAAGTATTCTGAGGAATACTATGTCGACAAATATTATAAATATATTACCTGGATATAATAAGGAATGTGGTAGAAAAAATTGTTTATTTATTTTTCTGATATACGGCTACCCAAACAGATACCTATTTAACTGGTGGGTAGAAAAATATAGGTAACAGGTAAATATCAAAATCAGATAAGTAGGTAATCCTGAAAATGTTCTAAATATTAAACAGCAAAATTAAAAATATTTTGGTAACAATACCAGACGAATAATTGGATTTCTAAAAAAATACTTTATACAGACAATTTTTAAGTAGGTATAGGTACTTAATAATAACATTTGATTTTACTTCGCACATTACTAAAAAAAGAGTCGCATTTGTATATTTACATTGTTATATTTTATGTATTAAGAAATTATAAAATAATGTGTTTAGAAAATATAGAATAATGTAAATCAAACAAAATAGCACAGCCAACCAATACCAAATTGGTTTCGCTATAAGTCAACAAGTTTTAACATTTATTACTATTTTTTAGAGTTCAACTAAAAATAATTTTTTTCTGTCATTCTAAAGTCTACTATCAGTTTCACTTTCATAAAGTATAGGGCATAAGTATTAATATCTTCCATTCCTCGCTTGGTAAAGGGTCGGTAAATAAGAGATTTTAACTTATTTCTTCAATAAAAAACAACAAAAGAGGGTTTTCAGCCAGATACATGGACAAATATTCTACGTTTCGTTCGAGTTTTTGGACTTTCCTAAAAATACTTAAAAAGTCCGAAAACTCGGACGAAAGATAGGATATTTGTCCATGTATCTGGCTGACAAGCCTCTTTTGTTGTTTATAATGAAGAAATAAATTCTATTTTAACAGCCAACAACTTTTCCAATATTATAAAGAGATTTTTTCGTTTTGGATATATTTTCAACAAGAAGCATAGCGGCCGTTGGTTATTAAAACATGAATAATGACTTATGACTCAGACATTGATGGTGGTCGGATTTCTCTTTTAACAGGAAAACCTTTTCTCAAAAAATTTACACATTTATTCCCTACATGTTGTCAGGAACAAACATACCTTATAATTCCAATGAAAATGCTGCCACTCTGTACAATATCTACATATAATTTACCCAAGCACCGTTTTTAGTAGAAAATCAATATTCTACGTCTAAAAATTTTATCACTACAAAAAACCAAATTACGAAATGTTTACCTGAAGGAAGTTTCATATATTTTATGATGGAAGTTCGATAAAAATGGAGATGTTCGTCTATATTTCTTCCTGGGGAGAAACATTTTATGGCATTTCTGAAACCATTAGCTATATGTCAGGTTGATATTACTTACAGTTGTCGTAATGTTACCAAGCGCAATAAGTGATACATTTAACAATACATTTGACATACTATTTATTATTGAATGAAATGACTAGCAACAAAATAAAAAGATATGTATTTAAAAACTTATTTCGCTTAAGAGCATCTCTTTTTCGAACATAATTAAAAACAACTTAACTAAAAGATTTCTTCAACGGATCCAAAACTTTGCTTTTGTAAAAAAAATTCGCGCAACAGACACCAAACTTTTTATGACGTTCATAAAGTGTATTCAAGTTATTGCAGAACTTAGGCAAGTATTTAGTAGGTACTTAATAATATGTAATACTTTACAGCTACGAAGTTCATAAACTTCTTAATCTGATCAAGTTCCAGATAAATTAGAACAAAATCTAAGGAATTATTTGTATAGCAAGTTTTGAAAATACAATTTCGGTGATATCTCTAACACTAGTGAGTAACGAAACTGCTAAGCAAAATTCAAGGAACACCTAAAATTGTGGTCATAATTTCACACTGAATATTTTCGGTTGCAATTAACCGATTGTGACGAAATGAGTATGGTCTCAATGGAGAATTCTTTGGTAATTTATACATGTTTGTGCTACTCATTATTAAGTAGGTTGTATCCTATGATGTACCGGGTGGCCAAATTTGCTTGCCATTATAGGATAACTCGAGAACTAAGAGAGATACAAAAAAATTAACCCCCCTTTCTCGAGCTCTTTTTCTGAGACAAACTTAATGCCGAAATACAAAATGGCCCATCGTCTTTTGTTTTTGAGATATTAGCGAATATTAGATTTTTCAAATTTTCGTTGCCTGCGCATATTACGGTTATTTTAGATATTAGAAAAGAACAACTTACATGTTCTTCATTCACCTTTTTAAAAGGAATGCAGTGGCGTAGGCAATATTTTAATAAATTGATGAAATTTCGAGTTATGACATAAACTTGTATTTTTTTAAATGAAAATCGTAGTCGGCTATGACTTTGTTAGAAAGATAATTTTTTTCTCTTTTCAGCTATATATAATATGTGTGGTTAATTTATTCGGCTTGACTATTTTTTAAGGAATCTTAGAATTTTTAAGGTTATTAATAGCTGTCATTTTGTTTTGGCACACTGGGAGTAACTTCACAGTAATAATTGTTTCTTATATAATATTTCAGCATGTCGAATTTTTCATAATTTTGAAATGCCATTCTTGAAATTTAAAAGTATTCTAAAATTTCTAGGAAACAACTATTCGCAGATCAATTATTATAGGCGGTATAAATTACAGACATAAAGTGATAAATGCAGTTAGAACTGTCAATAACTTAAATTTCAAACAAAAGATATACGTCTACTACGCGAAAACGAAATGGGAGCCATTAATAACCTTAAAAAGTCAAAGATTCTATAAAAAATAGTTAAGTCGAATAAATTAACTTCACATATTATATGTATATCGCTGAAAAGAGAAAAAAATTATCCTTCTAACTAAATCATAGCCGACTACGATTTTTATTTAAAAAAATACAAGTTTATGTCATAACTCGAAATTTCATCAACTTATTAAAATATTGCCTACGCTACTGCATTCCTTTTAAAAAAGTGTCTGAAGAACATATAAGTTGTTTTTTTCTAATATCTAAAATAACCGAGATATGCGCAGGCATCGAAAATTTGAAAAATCGAATATTCGCTAATATCTCAAAAACAAAAGAAGATGGGGCATTTTGCATTTCGGCATTAAGTTTGTGTCAGAAAAAGAGCTCGAGAAAGGGGGATTAATTTTTTTGTATCTCTCTTAGTTCTCGAGTTGTCCTATAATAGCAAGCAAATTTGGCCACCCGGTATAGGGCGTTTCTCAACCCCCTTACATTTTTATAAAAATTTGACAAGCTTCCAAATCCTTCACAGCCGTTGCGGATTTTCTTTTATTACTTACCTTTTATCTTTAGACTTATACCCCCAGACGTTTTTGCCAGTTTTGGCCGAACGCCGTTCTGTATGAAGATAACAAATTTTTTACAACAGTTGAGTTGTTTAGAATTACTGCTTAAATTAAATGAGACTTGACTGTGTACACGTTCTCTGCCTGTAATGATGTGTAAAGATAAACTTTGTTTTCAATTACCAGTTATACTTATACAAGGTACTTCAAAAAACAGCAAAAAACACGAATTTCTGTACAAACAGAGAATTTGATCACATTTTATTGAGCTTACAGTTAGTCTATGGGTTTTAATCACTTTGATTTTATTTACAGGCATTTACCCCCAGACATTTTTGCCAGTTTTGGCCTAACACCGTTTTTTTATGGAGATACAAAGTTTTTCAAAAAATTTATTAATTATAAAAGATTATATTAGCACGGCTTAGTCAATTACATTTTATGCAGAATTGAATGGTTTATTGGTATTGCTCCTAATCGCTTACGAGGCTAATTTGCCGTTTTTATAAGAGTGTTCTGTATATTTTTTGCACAGTTTTTGAAAGCTTTGTAAAATTTTGGGAACTTAAGTTTTCTCAAAAGCTCACTAAATGTAAATAGCATTAAAAATATCCCATTTGCTACCTATAGCAAATGGGAATTCATTTTGAACGGATTTACATTAATTATTGTGTTTGCTTGCTGTTAAATGTTATTATCACGCCTCTTTTGTTAAGAAAACATACCAGCAGAATAGAATCAGTGTGTAAAGATATAAAACCCATAGTGCTTTTAGTAGCTAACTTAAACAATACATATATTTCTGAATGCCAAATGCGCTAGCCTACTTTTTGAAGAGCAGTGGTTGTTTTAGTTAAGTTTAAACTACACAGGAGAAATTGAAATATGTTTTATATCGCATTTATTTATTTTGTTGAATTAGATGATATACAGCACCTGTAACGTATGTTTACGTTGAATATGTACAAGTGCTGCATAAACAGAATACGTAGTGAAGAAAATTGACATCAATTAACAAGAAATATAGTCTATTTCTTATTGAGATTGATGACTCAAAATTAACTTCATAGGTGAACTTTTTATGGGTATAAGGATATATATTTTACATCAAAAAACCAAGTACTTTAATAAGTCGTTTCGTTTTTTTTTTATAAACATCATCAGGACACTAAAAGTTATAAAGTTATAAAAGGTTCCAAAACAGTTACAAAAATCACATGTAGAGAAAAGGTATAGCACTTCAATGAATGTACCCTTATAGACTTCATTCACGTTAAGTTTAAAGTGACGTCATTTTCAGTAATTAATTGTTTTCAATATTCGATAAACAAATGGCCAATAAATTAGCATAGCATTTGTCACTTACAAAGCGTTTTATATTTGGCAACCCTTCTCTGCGTTGTCAAGTTTTTATTTATTTATATAAACTTACCTTAAAACTTAAAACTTAAAAACGTCACTTTTAACTTAACGTGAATGAACTTCTACACATACACATACACATACACAAATATACAATTAAATAATGTGAATAAAAATGTTAAAATATACTTAGAATTATAAGTTGGTTTTTGTAGTCCTAAAAAATAATTTAAACATTCGGACATTACTACGAATAAGAGCTCCTAAATGCATTCAAAACAACAAAGCACCAGGAACCTCATTCAAAACAATATAAATTTTTATTAGTCTAATATCAAAGTTAGTATGATTTTGAAACACTCTCTAGAGCAGCACGACACTTTTAATCAGATAGATAATCTATAAAAAACAAAAACACAGTAATAGTATGTTAACTACCTGCTGGGATTCTTAATAATTCTTTAATTATTTTATATTATTAAATAATTTTTAATATTATTAAGCCTATTTTAATATTACTTAAAATTACATTGTTAATTGTTCGATTTTGAAAATTGATTAGTTGACAATAGAACATAAAGTGATATTAACAAACGGAAATCGAAAGCAATTGGAAGCGGGTGCGTTCAGAATCGGGTCAATCATTCTGAATCTCTCTGTATACTGTTAAAATAGTCATCTGATGTATTTCATTATCCTAAACGTCTTTGGAAGAAGGTTTTATATTTATCTCTAAATAGTTTAGTAGTAAGTATATATGAAAATGAGTAAATTCTAAATTGTTAATTAAGTAGTATGTAAAATTTTATCTTTATAACTAGGTTATTAGATGTATATCTATCAATATTTCCAAAAATCTTCTTATACCTAAAGTTACGAGGGCACATAAATGCTTGTATTCTTGACACAACGCTCTCAGAATATTATGGCCAGTTCCCCAGTAGACGACAAATAATATGCTATGCGTACATTTGTTAACTTAATCAAAGTTTACAGAAGAAATATATCAGTTATCGCACGGGAATTGCGTACCGCTTCTGATTTCCCTCTTCTCGCAGACCGGCCGTGGAGAACGAGGAACCCAGCACATACACAGTGCGTCAGGTTCTTGCTGCGAACTAGTGATGGGTTGCTAAATAGCAGTCTGCTATTTTTTAACTGCTAAATGGTAGTAGCAGTAACAACTGCTATCAGCTTAAGAAAAATAGCTGCTAATTATTTAGCAGGTTGTGGTTGTATGCTATTCACTTTGCTGCTGCTAAATGCCAACGCGCTACGCCTGGTCGCCAACCGAAGACTGCGATTTCAGAGCAAGTAAGGTAAATTAGCAGTGTAGCAGTGTAGCGTGAAGCAGTTTACCTTAGCAGTTAGCAGTCAGTAGCAGTTAGGTCTGGCGGCCGCCCCACAGACCGGCCGTCCTCGGTAACGCAGCAGCATTTAATTTAACAATCGACATAGAAGCGGTAGACCACACGGCAGACGAAGTTAAATTTAGGGAAGGAATATGTACCTAATTCCTACAACATTATTTTTTAACAATATTTTTTTGTTCTTTCTGCTCGCTTATTTCAGCGGCATAATTTAAGAGGCTATACAAAGATTTGTACCTATCACAGCTGAATAAATGGTTATACATACAAATTATTTATTATATTTATAAATTATAAAAGTTATTTATATAAATAACGTAAAAAAAAATGTTTTTAATAATAATAATAATTAATATTTAATAGCAGAAATTTACTATTACAACTGAACCTGTCAATAAACAGTAAACTGAGACCTTCCTACTGTCTTATGAAATTGGGAGGGGGTGTTTGTTTATATTGGTGTTTAATAAATATCTAAAAAAATACTTGGTATTATCACAGTATTTAGCATTATACCACAAGTATAAGATATATATCTTATACTTGTGATTATACTGTGGTATTATAGAAAAGTGTTTTTATTACCTTCAGCAAGACATTTTAGGGATGATCGGAGTACCTACTGAATAATAAATAGAACGTAAAAATTATTTTTTACATGTCATTTGAGAGGAAGGACATGCTTATTTTTCATACACGAATTAATTGTTATAATTTATAATTCAAAAACCTTCTCTGAACTTGAAATGTAAAGAGAACACCGGGAAATTAAGACTTAGTAGTTTCAATTCTTAAGAAGTATTGCTTAACTTGCCCCTATAAACTTATGTGCACGTGGCACGCTGTTTTTGTTCTATTTTTTTGTCAATTAACCCGCTCCGTAATCGGAATACCAAATACCTACCTTCATTGATCGGGAAACGGTCCTTACAAAAAAGGAGTCATAAATCACTTTTATTTTCAACCAAAACATGAAATATAAATATCAAATTATATTTATGGCTGCTATCAGCCACAGTGAATATGTTCATTTATTTGAACTAAGGTAAAATGTCAACTGTTAGCTGCTAATAAACAGACAACTACGCAAACGTACTAAAAAATAAATAGCTGCTAATAAAATAGCAGCTATTTTTAACTGCTAAATAAGATTAGCAGTAGCAGGAGTGGCTGCTATTTAAAAATAGCGGGTTCGACACATCACTACTGCGAACAGTTCGTGGTGATTTGTACAGGGTGAGTCAACCATAGAGTAAAGTTCATTATCTCCTTTGTTTAGAGAATTACGAAAAAACGTTATATACAAAAGTTTTATAGAATATTAAGGTGCACAGTTTAAAATTATTTTTGAGTATACGGGGTGGTTCAAAAAAGGGTAGCGAATATAACATATGTTTTTTTTAAATGGAACACCCTATTTTTTTATTTATTTTTAGATTTTAAATAAAATTCTATAACTTTCCTGTAAATAATGTTATATACCTAAACCCAGTAGTTTTTCTAATATTTTAATTTTTTTAAAAAATATTAATTTTTACTCTTATAAAGAATTGACAGTACCGCCATTGTTTCTGAAGGTGGAATACTCAAATTTGGTAGAAACGTTCTATAAGGATGACAAAAAAGGTATATGTAAATGAATTTGAGTTAGATGCTACAGGGCCTTCAAAATAAATTTATACATTTCGACTATTTTAACTTAAAAAATTTCGACTTTTTTAAATGGCACACCCTGTATATTATCATTTTTTCTGATAGATTTTACAAAACTGTTCAACTTTTATTGAGTATGCATATACCTAATTTTAATAATTTGCGAGTTATTTTGATTTCTAATAATTTTTACACTTACGCTACTGTGGAAACATAAACAAATATAAATAAATAATAATAATTTCCCTACTAACTTATTTTTATTTATTATAAGATCGTGTTTATGTGAATTTCCCTACAACACCAGAAGATATGGAAAATAGGATACGAGATACCTGCAGGACAATAACACCCTTTATGCTAAGGAACGTGCAAGAAAATGTAGTAAAAAGACTAAATATGTGTATCTAAGTAGACGGGCATATTTTTGAACATCTATTTATGCCATAATAATTAAAAATAAGTTAGTAGGGAAATTATTATTATTTATATTTGTTTATGTTTCCACAGTAGCGTAAGTGTAAAAATGAATAAAATCAAAATAACTCGCAAATTATTAAAATTAGGTATATGACATACTCAATAAAAGTTGAAGGGTTTTGTAAAATCTATCAGAAAAAATAATAATATACAGGGTGTGCCATTTAAAAAAGTCGACATTTTTTAAGTTAAAATAGTCGAAATGTATACATTTATTTTGAGGACCCTGTAGCCTCTAACTGAAATTTATTTACATATACCTTTTTTGTCATCGTTATAGAACGTTTGTACCAAATTTGAGTATTCCACCTTCAGAAACAATGGCGGTACTGTCAATTTTTTATAAGAGTAAAAACTAATATTTTTCTAAAAAAATTTAAATATTAGGAAAACTACTCGGTTTAGGTATATGACATTATTAACAAAAAAGTTATAGAATTTCATGTAAAATCTAAAAATAAATAAAAAAATAGGGTGTTCCATTTAAAAAAACTTATGTTTTATTCGCCACGCTTTTTTGAACCACCCTGTATACTCAAAAATAATTTTAAACTGTGCACCGTAATATTCTATAAAACTTTTGTATTTAACGTTTTTTCGTAGTTCTCGAAATAAATGAGATAATGAACTTTACTCTATGATTGACTCACCCTGTACAGAGTAGACCAAAAACGTGAAGCGAGAGTACATTGTATTGACATGCCTACGGTACATTGTTCAGTAGCTGGTTGCACAACAAAGCGTGGAAGTAGATTATCATTTTTCTGGTGGCCAAAGGATGAAGCTAAGTGAGTTTACATTTGTTTTAATGAGAATATTTTACGATAAACTGAATCGATATTACTTCTTTGTTTTTTCGAATATGCTATAACTAACAGACAATAGTTTGGTTTCTTTAAAGGTTTATTTAGGTATTTCGCCAATTTTAGTTACTAATAAATCTGTATACATTGATTATTATTAGAAAGAGGCTACCAGAAACAACTAACTACTTTCTGACCTAATACTCCGCGAATATTGGATTACACTGGTAACTCTGTTATCAAGAGAGTTAGACTAAAATCAAAGCTACCATTAACAGCAGTTGTTTCTGGTAGCCTGTTTATTTGTGGTAAGGAAGATTATCTAGGCAGCGGTGGTTTGTTATAAGAATCAATGCATACGATGCAATCAAAGAAATACTTAATAGTGGAGTAAAAACAAGGGAAAAAGTCGCTTCCTTCTCGAAAAAAAATTTTTTAAGGTATAACCACATGAAACCTATACAGGATCATTGGTTGGGTCCTTGTGCATGTGAAATGACTAATTACGACATCCTTAGGGGGGTCAGACATTTTTTATCCCCAAAAATGTCAATAATTTGTCAAAATGTTATATTTATGTTTTTTAAGACATACCACGCGATAACTTCGAAACTAATTAACTTATAAACATGAGTTTTTTTTTAGTCGATTGAGGACATATAGGCGGTCATAACTATACTAATTTCAGTCCCCTGGTTAGCGTATTTTTTCTTGGAGAATGGAGTAAACTCGAAATTTTACTTTTATTGCTGCATGATTTTCGGTAAGCGAGAAACTTTTTTATTTCAAGGAATTTTGCCATAGTATCTGCGTATGAATTAAAGAAAAAATATTGAAAAAGTTTTTAGAACAAGAACCAACCTTCTGTGACAAACAGTTTTCGAGTTATCGCCGTTTAAAATTAATAACACAGGGGCGCGCTGCGCCGCGCGACGTGCTTTTCAAAGACGCTATCAAATTATCGCACCGTACCGCGCTCTCTGTGTTTTGAAGGCCCGCTTGGGTGATCTCCTGACTAATATAAAATATCCAAAAAGAATTTTGTATTAAAAAAATAATTTAATGTTCTAGTATTCTAATATAATATATATATTTTCTAATTTCATATGATTCGATAAATATTTTCTATCAGGAACACAAATTTGCATTGTATTTACATTCATATTTTTAATATAAAGTTAAAACACGAATTACAAAAAAAAGACAGAAATTTAAAAAAATTAGAATTTTCTAGACTCCGAATCTGACGAACTGAGGTCTTCGTTTTGTGGTCTGTTACTATATAATGGGTGGTATGAATAAAAACGAAGTACCTGCTACTACTACAAGTATTAGTATATTCTACATAGTATTTACTTTAAAACGAAGTTGATACTACATTTCAAAGTACTCCCTTCTATTTTTCCGGAAATGCTAAAAATAATAGAATTCTTCTAAACATTATAATTACTTTAATACTTTTTACTGGTAAATACTTCCATTTTAACAACTGAAATATTTTCTCCGTCATTAACGAAGTTGATATCATGGCAGCCTCATCGTGCGTGCTACAAAGTGATTACTTTAAAAATGGTTCAAATACATGCAAGAAGACTCTACGACGCTGATACCATATACCGTCAAATATTTAGGTAAACAATTAAGTACCATCAATTTAAAATGGTTTATGTTTATATTTTTCATCTAGGTTTAGTAGGGAAAACGTTACTTTCTCGTTACTCGTTACTCTTCTATCACACTTCTTTCATCCGAAGACATCTTAAAGGACTGCTGATGTTATAAATACATACAAAACTGAAACTGTCTCCCAAAAACTTTTAAACATGTAGATATATCTCGTTAGCCGGGGCCTGGCGCACGGCGTATGTGTGACGGAAGTAAGTACAAGTACACATTTCAAAGAATGTATTTTAAAGTAGATATTACGTAGAATATACTAATACTTGTAGTAGTAGTAGTAGCAAGTACTTCGTTTTTATCCATACCACAAATTACATATTTACATTCGTCGCAACATTTTAAACCTTGGACTAAACACGTGCACCTATTATGGTTGCAATTTTTGTCAATCCGATGTTCCGACAGAAATTGCAACAATAATAAGTGCACGCATTTAGCACAAAGATTAAGATGTTGCGACGAATGTAAATATGCAATTTGTGGTATGGATAAAAACGAAGTACTTGCTACTACTACTACAAGTATTAGTATATTCTACGTAATATCTACTTTACAACGAAGGATTTACTAATTTCCGGTAGTATCTACTTTACTTGACATAGAACATGCTTCACCACAAAGTATAATATACTCCATATTATGAAGTATCTACTTAACAAGTGTAGTACATCCTTTGAAATGTATAGTAGGTACTTACTTCCGTCACACATACGCCGTGCGCCAGGTCCCGGCTAACGAGATATACCTACATGTTTAAAAGTTTTTGAGAGACAGTTTCAGTTTTGTATGTATTTATAACATCAGCAGTCCTTTAAGATGTCTTCGGATGAAGGAAGTGTGATAGAAGAGTATCGAGTAACGAGAAAGTAACGTTTTCCCTACTAAACCTAGATGAAAAATATAAACATAAACCATTTTAAATTGATGGTACTTAATTGTTTACCTAAATATTTGACGGAATATGGTATCAGCGTCGTAGTGTCTTCTTGCAGTATAAATTTTATTTCTATGTATTTGAACCATTTTTAAAGTAATCACTTTGTAAAATCAGTAAAAAGTATTAAAGTAATTATAATGTTTAGAAGAATGTTATTATTTTTAGCATTTCCGGAAAAATAGAAGGGAGTACTTTGAAATGTAGTATCAACTTCGTTTTAAAGTAAATACTATGTAAAATATACTAATACTTGTAGTAGTAGCAGGTACTTCGTTTTTATTCATACCACCCATTATATAGTAACAGACCACAAAACGAAGATCTCAGTTCGTCAGATTCGGAGTCTAGAAAATTCTAATTTTTTTAAATTTCTGTCCTTTTTTTTTGTAATTCGTGTTTTAACTTTATATTAAAAATATGAATGTAAATACAATGCAAATTTGTGTTCCTGATAGAAAATATTTATCGAATCATATGAAATTAGAAAATATATATTATACTAGAACATTAAATTATTTTTTTAATACAAAATTCTTTTTGGATATTTTATATTGGTCAGGAGATCACCCAAGCGGGCCTTCGAAACACATCGAGAGCGCGCGCGGTACGGTGCGATAATTTGATAGCGTCTTCGAAAAGCACGTCGCGCGGCGCAGCGCGCCCCTGTGTTATTAATTTTAAACGGCGATAACTCGAAAACTGTTTGTCACAGAAGGTTGGTTCTTGTTCTAAAAACTTTTTCAATATTTTTTCTTTAATTCATACGCAGATACTATGGCAAAATTCCTTGAAATAAAAAAGTTTCTCGCTTACCGAAAATCATGCAGCAATAAAAGTAAAATTTCGAGTTTACTCCATTCTCCAAGAAAAAATATGCTAACCAGGGGACTTAAATTAGTACAGTTATGAGCGCCTATATATCTTCAATCGATTAAAAAAAACCTCATGTTTATAAGTTAATTAGTTTCGAAGTTATCGCGTGGTATGTCTCAAAAAACATAAATATAACATTTTGACAAATTATTGACATTTTTGGGGATAAAAAATGTCTGACCCCCCTAAAGATGTCGTAATTAGTCATTTCACATGCACAAGGACCCAACCAATGATCCTGTATAGGTTTCATGTGGTTATACCTTTAAAAAATTTTTTGAAACATTTTTCTACCGATTTTACTCCACTATAAATAATCCTTAAAAAACTAAGACTGCCAATAAATAAAAATAATTGTACAATTAAAAAAAAGATAATTTGATGTTATTAATATTATTGATATTATTACGTAACTGTAGAGGTTGTAATAAAAAAAAGAAATATTATTTTAGTATAAAAATATTTCTACTTGCAGATGTCAAATTTGGAAAAGGCAATTAGGGTTAAATTACTTTTACAATTGGATAATTACTTGCGTCGACATAAATCGGTATAGTTAGGTTGTTGCTTTATACTGTAATAAATATTTATTAATAGAAACAACTTCATGATTTTATAAAAAAAATCCGCTATTGAAACCGAAGGTCACACCTGGTGGGGGACTGCGACTGGCCCCGTAAATGTCTCCAAATGTCCGCTCAATGATTTATGAGTCGGCATCGTTTTGACGTGCGAACTCAAAAAGAGAACAATTAGAGAATTGCACCGGCAGTAGGATAACTGATATATTTATTCTGTAAACTTTGACTTAACCGTATAAATGAAATTCGTAGATTTATTTTAGTAAATTTATTCTGTTGAGCTGAAATAACACCCTTGTAAGCCGTATGTTTTGATACCCTTGAAATATGACTACCCCTTGAAGCTACCGTTTATTTAAAATGAGAATCATATACCTATAGTGGAGTCCACGAGCCTATCAAAGTCTTTTAGAAATGATTTTCGTTTGCACTTTCAGATTAAAAGCTAAAACCAATTTTAGAAGATTCCCCACCCTTAGAACTATCAAAATCCCGAAGGCGTCATAAAAAGTCCTGTACGGGGTGGCTGTAGGGGGTGAAATGTAAAAATTACCCTAAAAATGATTTTTGGATATTTGGAACTAGAAAAACAGCTGAATAGTTACACATAAGTACCATTTACCTCAGAACACTGGAAATATAAAAAAAAAATTATTGATTATTCCATAAGGCACGTTGTTAAATGGGAGAGCTTAAACACTTAAAGCGCTCTGGTGAAAAGTGTCTAAATATTTTAGTCATGCTCTACATCTAACCTACTGTAACATTTTTATATGTGATCCAATTAAAAAATACCCTTTAATAACATTTTAGAGCAGAGTTTCCCGAGTCTGTAGGATATTTCACTTTTTCATTTGGATGATTTGCAATTTTTTTACGAATTTTTATTCGAGCGCGCGCATGGGCCTGACTAAGGTCGAATATCGCTTGCGTTATCCACAGTCGCAGATCATTATCGTCGAATATCGCTTATTTCTCTCTTGTGTGGCTGTTTGATTTTTGTTTAGGAATATTGGGCGTTGAAGTGATATTTTGTATGGATAAAAGGACAGGTGATTTTTAAAAATAACCGATGAAATGATGAAATCTGGATAAAAGTTGGGACAACAAACAATGTACGATATATAGCAGCACATGAAATTAATATAAATCGCTCCACAACTGCTAACAAAATAGAATCATAATTTGGTCAAAAAATTATAAACTATTGGTCTTTATTTATAAAACTAAACAATTACTTTGTAATTTTGTAATATTCGGCTTAAATTTGTAAAATAAGGGCGGCTTTTCTGGGCTTCTTCAACCATGTTTGTTCCTATCGCCCTCTTTATTCGATTTAAGTTAACAGAAAGAGAAAGAGTTACAATTAGAGGTCTAGGATGAACTTCAAATAATTTATAATTTCCAATTAAGTTGCTTATTGTAACTTGCATTGTTTAGAAATACCTACTTCAGATTTTAGTATAATTTTTTGTCTGATAAAAAAGAGGATATTTAGCATAAAATGTGTATATATATATATACCTGATATAAATTTGAACTTTAAAAAGAGGACTTGTCCGGTTAAAAGAGGACGTCTGGTCACCCTAGGTGCGATTTAGGTACCTACAAGTCAATTCGTCGGCCTTCGGAAAAATATGTTGGAAAATGTATTTATTGTACCATGATTTGCTAAGTAGGTACTATTGGGGCTTTGAAATTAATTGGAGATATATTCAAACAACATAATATGCTTCAATTTGCTGTCACGTTATATACAACTTCAGATACCAGTTGAATAAGTAATTTACGCAGCATTATGGCTTCTTCAAAACCTATAAACAAACTACTTCCCATCGACGATAGTCCTTATCAGCACTGTAAATACATACATGTATTTACAATTTTCCGAATACGATGAAAAGAACTTTCCCTTTTTATATTTAAATATCATGTCTCAATGTTTCTTAATATTTTGGAAAAAATAGACTTATCTTAGATAGATAGACTTAAATAGACTTAAAATAGATTAATTAAAACTGTACTTTTCTCATTAGTTGCATTTCAACTATTTTAAACAAAAATAAAAAATATTTAAAACCCAGACAATTTATTAATTTTATATTATTTAATATTCATTTAAATAAACAAAAGATAAAATGTATATCAAAGCAAATTTATCATCATCTTCATCAGAAAATATCGGGACATGTGTCATTGTTGGTTGGTAAGGATTTATAGAATTCCCAAAATATATCTGAAATATAAGGTATTAGTTGCATTATATTAGCTTTCTTTCTTTTTTTTCAGAAATTGGAACTGGACTAACATAGAAATGGATTTCCAGTTTCAGTCTTTTCTTAATTTGAAGTTCATTTTTTAGGGAATGGTGAATTGGTGTATCCGTACGTTTTCTTGTCTTTTCAATAAGTTTATTATAAGTAGTATAAGTGGTATTAAAAACTTGTGATTTATTACTATAAGTATTGGATGCGATTTTAAGATAGAAAAATACATTCCTATCAAATGAAAGTTTTTATTTTCCTCTGGATTCCATTTACCTATACACACTAATTTTACACACTGTAATATTTAATTTTGTGGACGATTTGAGATATGTTATCTTTTTTTTTTGACAATCACAGAAAATTTTTATTTTTATACGAAAGGATAAGGTGAGTTATCTCTACAGGAAAATTTTTAAAAGACTATATAGGCTCGAAATGAACCTAAGTTTAGTAATATTTTTTACTTCAAATGCGATATCCCCTTTCGCCCGGAAGAAAGATTTGATTGTGTAATGCCGAAATTTCAACATATTCCAATTTGACCAAAATTGGACTTATCTCCTTTTTCCCGGACACCATAGAAGTGTCGACCTTTATACGCCAGAGGACGTATCGGCAGAATTGAAATCCGATTAAATGTTCTAAAGTGCCCCTAATTATTATTATTTATGATTTTCATGTTACATATATGTATTTATGTATTATAATATATAAATTTAAAAATTATATTTGTGGTACCTGTTAGTTTTTCATATACTATTTCAACAATTATATACTTAATTTTAA
The DNA here is from genome assembly GCA_963924545.1 of Pogonocherus hispidulus. NCBI lineage: Eukaryota > Metazoa > Arthropoda > Insecta > Coleoptera > Cerambycidae > Pogonocherus > Pogonocherus hispidulus. Next base: position 22,966,257 of record OZ004696.1, read on the forward strand.
TAGATCTGTTCTTGCAATACAAGCAGTCCGGAATGGTCAGAAAGTGTCAAAAACAATCGCCCAACAAAACTGTTCACAGACGTTAAACTGATAGGCATTAAAAAATGCACTGTCCCCATGTAAAAAAGTAAAAAACCGTTTTCAACCATCAGAAACTTCTGCAAGAACAGACCTAATCTTTGCACAAAAGAGAAATAAGCGTCATTCGACCTTAATGAGCTGGGTAACGCAAGCGATATTCGACCTTAGTCAGGCCCATGCGCGCGCTCGAGTAAAAATTCGTAAAAAAATTGTAAATCATCCAAATGAAAAAGTGAAATATCCTACAGACTCGGGAAACTCTGCTCTACAATGTTATTAAAGGGTATTTTTTAATTGGATCACATATAAAAATGTTACAGTAGGTTAGATGTAGAGCATGACTAAAATATTTAGACACTTTTCACCAGAGCGCTTTAAGTGTTAAGCTCTCCCATTTAACAACGTGCTTTATGGAATAATCAATATTTTTTTTATTTCCAGTGTTCTGAGGTCAATGGTTTTTATGTGTAACTATTCAGCTGTTTTTCTAGTTCCAAATATCCAAAAATCATTTTTAGGGTAATTTTCACATTTCACCCCCTACAGCCACCTCGTACAGGACATTTTTTGACGCCTTCGGGATTTTGATAGTTCTAAGGGTGGGGAATCATCTAAAATTGGTTTTAGCTTTTAATCTGAAAGTGCAAACGAAAATCACAATTTGAGCCTCCGTGGACCAGTTCTATATACATATATTCCTGTAACCATGATCCAGGTAATATTATGGTATATCGAATATTTGGAGGCTAAAAACAGTCTGCTTCTACCAACTCGGGCAAGAAATAAAAATCCAATATACGTAATGTTCCACATTATAAGCATCCGCTGTAGCATGTGTTATGAGCTATATCTTATGTCAGTTCAAAGAAGTATAAATAAAAGCGACAGAATACAAATATCATTGACATCCACCTTAGTGTATCGTTTCTACTTTATTTGAGAAATATTATTTCAAAGGGATGTATATGTAATCTGAGAAATAATACAATAAAGTATGTTTTTTAGCGTCTATCCGGAAAGTTTAACGGAATGACTTTTAATAATTTTACCAATAAGCGAAACGTATAGTTGAGTACCAATATTACTCAGAATAATAATTATTTTTGCTAACTTTTCACTCCATATTACCTGGAGCACAATAGCAAAATTATCAGGACCATTTAATGATAGAAATTCGTAAAATTCATTTAGCATTTTTGAACCAAAGAATTTGCGGTGTAACTTATATTTACGTCTAAAAAATATTCATGTGAAGCATCCCATAAGTTTTTTTTAATCCGTTTTCATGAAAACTTGTTCATTTATTAATATACCGAAGATTTTGTTCTCGAAATAGAGTTACTTTAGGATATTATGACATATCTGCGTCTATTTCGTGTTAAGGATCGCCTTAAGAATGTAATGATAACTACACAAACTGGAGTGAAACTGGATTTATGTTACTTTTCTATTTAATATATACTAAAACCACCTATTCACTTACTTTTTTACTTTTTTGCTGGTAAGTTAGGCTTCAAAACTCCAGAGAAACTTTTTAATATTTTTCACGCTTTGTCGAACGAATCAAATTATTTCAGTAAACTTGAGCAGCGAACCTGATATAGTCTGGAAGTTGTCACTACCTGTTTTCTTTGCTATCTAGACGGTACACCCACAAATCAAATTCAATATTTATTTCGAGTTACAAAATTTGTTATGCTGCTGCTAAGGGAATAGGACTGGAATATTGACGTCATTGGTTATAAATATAACCCAACTTACCTCTTTTATTAATGGTTTTAGACAAATACAAGTATATTACAAGCAAAAGTTGTGTAGACTAACAATGTATGATCGTATTGAAATTTATACTGAATGTTCAGAAAAAACAGCAACAATCCAAACTTAATAAAACCTTTTGGAGTTTTGCGGTTTTTCAGAGCATCATATAAAACTTTTAATTGCTTTCCACAGCATGGTACTTTTATAATAATAGTAGAGTGGGGTCGGCCAAGAATGCTCCCAAAGGGAAATATTCCATCTTTGGGAATATTCTAGAAGTACTTTTGAGGAATTTTAATGGTAAGGGAATATCTTCTCAGACAATGTGCAAGTTTTAAAAATTCTTGGAATGTTCCCACAACTCCCAAAATTTTAAATTACTGCATAAATTCATAACTTATCAAAAGGATGATACAAATTAATCACGATCACCAATCACTAATGTTTTGTATATCTTCATAGGTTCATATGAAAAGTTTACAAACATTTTCCAAAAATGCTTCAACAGAAATTACTCAGTCCCTCAAGTTAAAACATAAAATATTTAAGGCTCCAAAGTGATAAACGAAAATATTGTTCTAGAGTTAAACAGTTAACTCATCTCGTAGTATCTTGATAATTAATACTTTTAGAATTAACATTTCACTTACTTTTTACACTATATTTTAACTTTCCATTATATTTTTGTCACATAGGAGTATCTACACATTTGATGATGCCGTTTAATTTTCAATAGTCTTGTACGTATAGTATGTGTATATTCTTTTACAGCTATACTTCTTTTTTCCAATGATTTATTAGTTAGAAAGAATGACGTAAGTATTTGGTATCGTTTGAAAGAAAAATATACAAACATTTTTAAAATTCTTATGTGGCAGCTTTTATTTTTTGTGTCAAAGCCACAAAAGAATTAGCTCAGTGATTGGGTACATTTACTATGACACACCATCTACTGCTGAATGGGTATCCTTTTATAGTCTTTAATATAATATTAATTTAAAAAGCAAGTGCAAATCGTGAAACAACTACTTGCATTTACAAACCAATTTGTTATTTACAATAAATATTTTTTTTGTTTTCTAATAGCGATACGTTTTGTCATTTCTTTTTCATGGATCCTTTGTTGAAATGTACGTTTATCCATACATCTCAAATGCGCTGTTGGAATTGCTTCATTAGAGTTTAAAAAGAAAGAATTCTTATTTTTTCGTTGTCAAAACTTTTAAAGTTACTTTTTGATTGTACATGATAGTAGGGGAAATTAAAAAGAAATATCCAATCTAGCGAAACAGGACTAGTTAACCTAATACTACATTAGACGCATTTTTTTAAACTTAAATCTTTAATAATAACCACAATCCTTTTGTGACATAAATGACCCTACATGACCTCATGACCTTTATATCCCGGCAGGAATACGTAAATTCGCGGAAACATCTGCTGCATATCTATACAATGCGCCAGCTTTCTGTTTTGCATTTCTGATTTCAAATCTGCCAGCCGAAGCTCTGTTTCATATAAATCTACAAAAAGTCGAGATCTACTCGTCGGCATTCATCGAAGTATTCTTTATCTTGTAGAGAGAAATGATGCTTCGGTTCTGTAATTAGTTTTAGTAGTTATTAAAAATTGTGTTTAATATTGCGTAATAAATATTTTTAAATTACTTTATTTATTCGAGCAGGTGGCTCAGGGCTTAGCGTCTCGATCGCTCAACTCAGAGGTCGTGTGTTCTAATTCCCATTCCACCAACAATTTTTCATTAAATTGTTCACTCGTAGATCAAGGCTTATTCGCAGGGATGGCTTGGCAACCATCCTGGCGATGGCCTAGGATGGGAAGAATGTCAACTTGGTGTTAATGTGAGAGATTAAAATCAGTTGATGTTTGATTTGTCCTCCTAACTAATGAGGTTTTCCAGGTTTCCCTCATTCCAGCACTGAATGGTGGTTGGGGCCTACCAACGTAAGTTGTTCCTGAGGCGTTAATGCGGCCCGCGAAATAATATGCCGCCCCCTCCCCCTCACAAGTCTCAGACTTTCGGGCTAATCCTTGTGATTAGAATGAGGGGTAGAGATATTATTATTATTATTATTATTATTCAATAATTGAAAATGCATAAGTTTCGGTATGTGACACAATATTCCCACAACATTAACCTTCATTTAAGTTCCATTACATACGTCGTTACATACATACGTTATAATTCCGGAGATGCAAAATGTGGCCTTACTAAGTGCCCATATTAAACGTTATTTATAGTGTTTTGTTTTTGGCTTAAATTTAATTGTGTGCTAACAGATTTTTGTCAGTTGAACGTGTTCGCTGAATATGACCCCACGCAAATGGTTCACCACGCGATTGTTCGCACGTGTTTCTCTTGTTACCAATGAACTCAGAGTTAAAAAACATGTTGTATTAGATTAAACGTCTCTTAGAAAATATAAGTATAAATGGAGGTGGTAAAATATTAAATTCTTTGTCATTCGATAGAACTGTTGAAATATGTGAACAAGATTCTAGAACGGAAGACGTTGAGCAACAGGAGTTTCTATTTGTTCTAAATTATTAATAAATACTGATCGTGCTTATGATGAACATAACATCCTCCTCGAGAGAACTGTAATTTGCAGCCCATCTATTGGACAGCACATACTTCGGTGGTGATCATATTGATATTCGTACAGTGTGCAGGTTCATACTTCTTTAACTTCCTCAGTGTGTAATAAGAATAATGACAACCAAAAGTAACAAAACTTTACAAAAAGCCAGCCAAAAAATATCAGTGAAATTACAGGGGTAACGTTCCAAGCTATAATGCTGTCGATGTTTTTATTATCTTCTCCAGGCACCTCTATAAAATCTGCAAAAATGGAGTGTATATGTAATAGAATGTCATCTGCCTCTAGAAATCTGATACCAAGTTGCTGCTACCGCAATAGCTAGATAGACACATTGATGTTAGTGACAATCTGTTGATTGAAATTATTGAAGATATTTTCCACTTTTATTTATTTATTTATTTATTTATTTATTTATTTATTTATTTATTTATTTATTTATTACATAAAAGATCCAACAAGCTGATTCCCAATTACAGGATAAGTAGCAGAGCATAAATTAAAATTTACAAGTATAAAGAAAAAAAAAATACTTATTAAAAAACAATCAAATATCACATCAAACATAAAAATAAACAATAAAAATTAACCGATAGCATTTTACGTCTACATAAAAGACTATATAACGAGAATCTTCCATAGACTAACTCTTGTGGTCTCCTCTGACAGGGTAGACCCCATCCAACAAAAACAGCGCTGTCTTGAAAAATCGTCTCTGAACACGTTTCAGCAATACAATATGCGCGTTATACAAGGTGTCCACCTAGTGCGCGTAAGTCCAATATCTGGGTTAATAAAAGAGATAACTTAATTTTTTTTTCTACAGGGTTGTCTAATATCCCGAGCTGCACAAAATGAAAATATATTTACATATTCAGGGTGTTCAGTTTTTCCTGGACAGGTACCAACTTCGTTTTTCAAAACGGTTTGCACATTCCTATCTTAACTTTTTATAAGCTATCGTTTGATACTAATTTCAAATTTATCCAAGAATTAAAAATTTTCAAAATTTTCGGAAATTTTTTTATTCCTGGATACATTTGAAATTAGTATCAAACGATAGCTTATAAAAAGTTAAGATAGGAATGTGCAAACCGTTTTGCTTGATCTCAAACCGTTTAGATTTTATAGGGTGTCAAAGTTGCAAAAATGTCAATATTCACCCGTCAATATTTCAAAAACAGTTTAAGTTAGGTATAGGGAAGGCTGATGAAAGTCCTACTAAAATCAAGGGTTTAGTTCGAAAAAGCAATAAAAAATATATATTTCCATTTAGAAAAACGAAGTTGGTACCTATCCAGGAAAAACTGAACACCCTGAATATGTAAATATATTTTCATTTTGTGCAGCTCGGGATATTAGACAACCCTGTAGAAAAAAAAATTAAGTTATCTCTTTTATTAACCCAGATATTGGACTTACGCGCACTAGGTGGACACCCTGTATATAGCACTCTATATAATCGATCCATATTCCGGCCATGATCTAACAAACGTCGTAAATAATAAACGTGGTGTAGAAATATTTTTAAAATCTTTTGAGTTGCGCAAAATGAACCCAAGACTCAACCTTTTATATGCATCAGATACACAGGCTTGAATATGGTTTGTGAAGCGGAACTCCGGGTCAAAAAAATACCCAAATATTTCATAATCTTCGGTCTTTCTAGCAAATCACCATCAATTGTACAATCAGAAATTATTGGTACTTTTTTACGATCAAATGTCATGACCTTACATTTCTTAGCATTGAGTGACAGTTTATTATTACAACACCAGTTATTAAATAGCGAGAGGTTACTTTGAAGATTGTCACAATCAGACTTTGAGGAAAATTCGCAGTACAACTTGAGATCATCTGAGTAAAGCAAATATTGAACATCGAGAGCAGTGGCGATATCATTAATAAATATTATAAATAGTAGCAGTCCCAGTATCGAGCTCTACGGAACACCTGAGGATTGATGAAATGTGCTAGACTTGAAATTGTACAAATTGTGAACGATCAGTAAGATATGATTTGAACAGCTTAAGCAAGGCAGGGCATAATCCAACATCATTAATCTTGCTGACTAGAAGAGAATGGTCAAGTCTATCAAAAGCCTTGGAGGAGTCAGTGTAGATAACATCTACCTGACCTTCCTCATCTACCACCCTTGAAATAAATTCAGTTGTGCACACAAGATTGGTTACTGTGGATCTACCCTGAATGTTGTTGTGGTAGAATAATATCCAAGACATGATTTGAAATAAAATTTATGCATAACAGTCTCAAACACTTTACTAAAGTTATTTAAAACGGCAATCGGGCGATAATCAGTAGTCTTTTTTTGCATCTTTTTTATGAATAGGTGTAATTCTAAACATTTTCCAGATAATAGGAAATTTTTTTGGAGATAGCCTTTAGCCTTTAGACTTAAGTAGTTACTTTTGATTACTTTTAAGCTTGCTCCGTACTGACTAAAGCATGATAAACCTGAAGTTACCTGCATAAAGCAGGATTGTCACTAGCAACACATGCCGTCAACTAGTAAGATTTGACACTATAATATTCTCAAAGTGATAGTGTCACACTGTTATATTCATCAGAGGGTTCCTGCTGCTCTACGTATAAACACACGACGCAAACCGCAATAATCCAAATCTGGATTATTTGAGACACTATACTTTTTCTACCTTGAAATTACGAATAGTACTTATACCTATGTACTGAAAAATAACTACTAGCACTTGCTCTATAACAAGTGTCTGCTAATGAAGCTATTATTTTATTAATAATTGTATAATGAATGTTTGTATTGTAAAATAGTGGTAGAAAAAATACGTTTGCATATTCATAACTTTTTTAATACACTCCATATTATAGTGTACACAACTAACTCCAGTAAGGGTCGGCTTTATTAATAGACAATTGATTATTAACATACTTGAATTTTATACTGACACAAGTATTGCAAACAATATTTAGAAATAGATGCCGGCTCAATTTAATTTGGTAGGCAGCACACAATCCAGCTGATTTTAGATTTACATTTCTTATTCTAGACCCGCTTGCCCGAGCTCTTTGTTCCACACCTGGGAGACACTTCTGCAAGAGGTCGAGATTGACTCACAGGCACTCGGTGACATCGCCTCCATTATGGGGCGACAAGTGTCGCGGCCGCTGCTCGAAAGGTCCTTCCACAGGAAAATCCAATCGAGAAAAGTTTTTACCCAGCGGGAGAGCTATGATACCATCATTGCCAAAACGGAGGAGAAACTGGCAAAGGTAATTATTTTTTTAATTATTTGTTACATTCAGGTATATATTGTTGCTCACGTGAAAAACCCCGTTTGCGAAAAATATTTGTACAAATAAGATAATATATTCATCTTTATATATTTTTCTTGCGAAAATTATTTATTCACTCAGTTTAAATATTTTATTTTTTCAATACCACTATCTTTAATCAATCTTAATTTATTAACACAATAATAATACTTTAATATCGAAATTTGAGTATTAGTATTGTAATTAGAATTGTATTATTCTTAATATGAGAATAATTTGTTGCTCAATCCAATTCAGGTATTTTTTTCTAATTCAGAGATAAGGCTTTATTCTATTAAAGCAAGTAAATTATTTAATTTGATTAGAACATAAATGATTTATAAACTCCAACGAAGCAACCACAGAAATAAAACGTAATTCTCAAAGAGAATTATTCATATACTTGATGATATACAGTGTGGCTCACTGGAAAGAGTCCGGTGTAGTTTGTAGCGTTTTAACTAGAAATAATGGAAAACTTGAAAGGGTCACATTTTCATAATAGGTTTGTACCTACAAAGCCCTAAATTATCAGCAACCTGTCAGGAGTCTGTGCAGGACATATTTACCCGTTTCAACACAATCATTCTCAAACTAATAGTAATATTTTACCGTTCCAACAAAAAAGTAAGTAGTTTTCAAACTGTTGGGTGACTGTAAAATCGATTCGAAACTTATTTAGACACTACTGATCAGGCAGACTACTGATCAGAGATCAAACCTAAGTTTTTAGAGAAAGTCAGTTATTTAAATATTGATTGAAGTGTTATATCATTTTTTTTATTTTAATTTTTGATATTAAATGTTTAAAGTTAACTCGCCGAAAATCGAAATCAACAAAACAAAGCAAAGCTGCTAGCGCTACCGCATATTTATGTGAACTGAAAATTGTGTTTCAACAACAATTCCAATTAGTTCCCAACTGATACATGAATTGCACTTGCGCATTAAACCAGTGCTACAAACTATCAGAAACTGCTCTGTAGGTACAAACCTATTATTGTGGAATACGGACAGGGTGTCCCAAAAAAGAGAGGTTTGGCACAACTTGTATTTTTTAAATGGAACATTCTGTATATCTTTATAGAATTGGATAGAGCGTGAATATGCATAAGAAAATGGATATCGATTCGTTGCTAGGCTACAATCGTTTCAAAGTCTTTCTTCAATACATTGTTCTACTTGTGGAACACTCTTAAATTTATATCTTATTCACTATTATAGCTAGATCAACGTATTTATGAGAGTACGTTTTATCATATCGTATCATATACACTGATATAAATTGGTCATTGTTTACATTGGTCTGTATTTAAAGTAAGAGATATATGACATATCTATATGATGATATAGATTTATAAATCCTACAAATATTATTAAATAAATATAATAACTAAGTATATATGTCTGTAACAAACCACAAATACAAAACAAACAGATTAATCAATCTATAGAAAAAAATGAATTTTAAGAATAAAAATTAGTATCTCACCTGCCGTCAAACAACACCAAAAAGCCTTGATTTTAGCATATTTGTTCGCTATATCGAGTTTCTCCCACTACTTTTACTATAAAACTGACATGCTCAAATTCATTGAATTATTAGAGGACCAGCATTATCTGTGCGATTTATTTTGCCTAATAGTGGTAATGTTAAATCAACAACTAGATAGATTAAAAATAAATCAGAGTTGCATACGGGTGAACAGTATAACATCTAGGATAACGGCTGGAACGCAAATTTTCACAAATTTTCGTTACACTTTAATACTGTTTAAAATTTCAAATTTGAAATTATATCTATATCTGAATATTATAGCTTACGAAAGGTTAATGTTCGGAATTTAGACTGGATCGGCCATCGCGCTGTTAGTTCGAATCCAACAGCTGTAACTTCTCCTGAACCATGGATGTTGTGCGCCAGAAGCAATGTAGGAAGCGGGCAGTACAGGACTCCTTTGCTCCTAAAAATAGGGCATTCAATTTTAAATTTATAATTTGTACTAAACCTCTTCTGATTTGAGACACCCTGTATAAATGATAATGATATGAAAATCTGTTACCTTTAAAGTACGAGCATTTCCATTATTTTCACTTAAATACAAGCATTTTCTCATCACAAATTCCATTGGACTCTTTTCGGTGGGTCACACTGTACAAAAGTAAATGATTTAATTGTAATTAATACCTACTCACTTGTGGGCAGTTAAAAGTGGGTAATACACTTCTTTATGCACAGTGTAAATATTTTTTACGGTATTTACTCAATATCGTCTAATTATTACCAGAAACAGAAACTTAGTTATAATAGATTGTTTTACATAAAAACATAAAACCAATATTATAAGGTTATTAATTTTATTACTAAATATATAAATAGAGTGAATTAATGCTCATATTCGAAATATCTATCCCGGTTTTTATTATATTACTAAAATTACGTTCTGGCAAACATTATAGTTATATACCCATCTCATTTTCTGTTATGAGTAATAATATATAGGATCACAGAAATAATATAGCTCTAATTTACGAATCATTTCTGTTATTGATGCATGAACTTAAATCACTGAAATATATAAAAAAATAATAAATAAAATTACCGAGTAAAATTCCCAGAGAATTTCGAAAAGTATTTGCTACTATTTATAATTAAATATATCAGAGAACTATTGTAAAAACAATAATGAACTTTTCTAAACATTTGGAGCAGGGGTTCCAATATATTTATAGTTTCATAACTGTATCAAAATACGCAATTATGGAGACAACTGGATAAATAAACAATATAAATGATTACAGGCAATTTAGAAGCTATATAGTGTTTAAAAGTTACAAACATGCATTTTTATGCCCGGTATAGAAAGAGCTCGAGGCTTTGATTTATCAACGAGTTTTCAACGTGCAGACAGTAACGTTGATCCCATTTGTAGGCGGCTTATACGTATATACATCTTATATAAGATGAACGTGCAAGCATCAATCTCATATCCACAGTCTGTAAGACACAACTTACAAATCTAATAAAGTTGGGGCCATAAATAGTTCGAGCGTGACATGCAATAACTCATGAAGAAAATTTCATAGAAACTTTAAATAATGTTTATACCAGTGGACGGAAGTTTGAACTAGATTAATTATATTTTCGCTTGTCTAAATACGTAATCATAAGTACTGCTAAGAGTTTAACTTTCAGTGCCTCTTGTTTATTCATTTCGGGTACTATTTCTTACTGCTTATCTTGTTTATTTTTGTTCACCTACAACATTCGTTCACAACTTCAATTAAAACAACAACATTCACATGGTAAGCTGAAAAACGATGGAAATTTGAAAATAATACAAACTGTTATCAGATTTCAGAAATAGGTGTATGACTTGACTAAAATTTTCATTTAAAATTTCAAAATAATAGCTCTCTAGCCTTGAGAATTGAGAAAGGATTTTTTTGGTTCTAGTAACTTTTTGACCTAACTTTGTGAATATATTGGTATTTCAAAAAAAAGAAAATTTTCTAATTTTCTAAAAATTGCCCAGGCAGACAAAATCCAATTAGAGGGCAGTAAAGATACAATCAGCAAAGAAATGTACAATACATACAAAACATAATACATATTAACTATTTGATAAAATACATCTCCTAATATCCTTAATAGTACAATTAAAAATATCAAGGCATCTTTGATAATGATTATAATGTAAACACATATTGTGAACAGGTGAATACTTTAACAAATTTGTACGAGGTGTAGGTAAGTAAAACAAATAATATGAGCGAGTTTGAACAGTTAGAATATTAAAGTATAGAGAATTAAGTATAGCAGGACAGTCAATTTTATTAGTTAAAAGTTTGTGCAGGAACAGTATGGCAAGATATATCCTTCTCGATGTCAAATCATTCAAATTGAACCTAGACAATAACTCCAACTGAAGGGTGGCAATAGACGGATAAACACCATCCGCCTTATAAACAAGATGTTTCACATATTTTCTCTGAACCTTTTCAAGATTCGAAACATGAATATTATAGTTTGGGCTCCACACAACAGAGGCGTATTCCAATTTTGATCTGACAAAGGCACAAAACAACAAACTAACAATTGAAACATCTTTAAAGTGCTTCGAGTGTCTGATGATAAAGCCAAAGTTTTTATTAGAATTAGTTATAATAAAATTAATATGATTTACAAACGTTATGCTGGAGTCGAAAATCACACCCAAGTTTTTAAATTCAGAGCATCTAGAAATGATTTCACTACCAATTTCATATAAAAATGTTATTGGATTAGACTTCCTTGTAAATGACATAATGTTGCATTTAGATATATTTAACGGTAAATTATTGTTTTCACACCATAAATTAATTTTCGAGAGGTCATTTTGTAATCGAATACAATCAGCTTCAGAGCTAATGATCGCGAATAGCTTGAAATCATCAGCAGACAGTAGTGCATTAGTAAGAACCTGCTGACAAATGTAATTAATGAACAAAACAAAAAGGAGAGGCCCAAGAACCGAGCTTTGCGGAACTTCTGATGTTGCAAAGACTTGACAGGATGTAAACCCATGATAATTTACATACATCGTTCTATCACTAAGATATCAATGGATAAACTGAAGAAAGGGAAAAGTCAATCCAAAATCAGACAATTTTTCTGTATTCTTCCTTCTGTATTTCTGGATTCTTCAATATATGGTCTTTAAGGTGTATAAAAATAACACACCACAGAAATGGACAACCTCCCTCCTGAAAGCCTCAGGATTATGTAGAGGGAGGGTACACATGAAAAAAACGCAGACACACAACCATTCCCTGGGAGAGGTGTCATTTCTCCCTAGCGAGATTCGAACTTCATCCACCATTAACAACTTTGACGGCCTTAACTTTATTTTTTTGTTACAAATAAAACAAACTGTATAATATTTCATTGCCCATAGAATACTGTAACGAATTGTATATAATGTTTCTCTGTACACTATTTCTCTTTACATATATATTTGTTCATTTGAATATTAAATTCAAACTTGAAATTTCCTAGTTACATAATTCATGTATTATGTTTCAGAATTATCTAGTCGTTAGAAACTAAAGTAAAATCAGCGACTATTTGTCGCTGGTAAAATATAACAGTATTTTAATTAGTAAGTTAAATAGCCAATTTTAGTACCTCTACTTGGTAAAATTGGTTACTATTCGGAAAATATAAATCATCCAATACAAAATTATATTACACATTCCGCTCAGAAATATATTGTTGGCTAAAAAATTATTACGGCTCTATCAATGAAATTTTAATATACCGTTGTAGGTCTGTTATCCATTTGTAAGATATACAGTCTGCCTATAAAGTAACCCCCCCCTCTGCTAACATTTGAACGAATCGAGTTAGAGTTTTAACAAAATACAGGGTGAATTACGTGAAGTGAAGTTGATTCTGACGATAAATTCGATTCTGCAAGTTCAAAGATGGCGCCACGGGCGCTATCAACTCAATTTTTTTAAATAGCAAAGTGTGCCCTGTTGCACCTCATTTAAAAGATAATTGAATTCTCTACTTTCTCGTTTTTGAAATATGACAATCGAGTTAGCCGTTTACTAGTTACAAACGTTTCTGTTTCTAATCTGATCCATGAATAAAATGTTAATTAATATATTAATCAACAAATTTTGAACAAATATTTATTAAAACAAAAAATAAATGAATTAAGTAAGTTGTTCAAAATGTTGTCCATTATTGACTTGTTGGCACATAAAAAGTCTACTTTGAAATTCTTGCCTGATATTTCCTAAAATTTCTGCAGGGATATTTCTACACATATATGTTAGACGTTGCTATAGTTCGTCGATATTTACTGGAATAGTTCTGTAGACTTTTGACTTCAAATATCTCCATAAGAAAAAATCAAGAGGAGTTAAGTCCGGGGAACGAGCCGGCCATTCTATTGGGCTTCTTCTTCTAATCCATTTGCCCGGGAAATGGTTACCCAATAAACACAAAATGGTTAAATAAACGTTTAATTGTCGTTAATACCACAAGTATAATTATGGTTGTTAGTCAACCTCTTATAAAGGACAAAATGTCCGCTTCAGCAACGTTTACATATAGTGTACAGAAGAAACATATCAACGTTCACAATTTACGTTTAATAATCTTTGATAAGATATAAATATATTTGGTATCCATTCGACGCTTAAATATAGTATACCAAACACCAATTATTAATGTTTACGAAACCATTTAATTAACCTTTGACAGAAAATGGTTATTTAACGTACTTATTTAACTTTGAAATATATTATAATATACTTATAGTATATACGTATACAGTAGTCTGAAATGGGTATAATAGGTTAAGATAAATAAAACATTAGAATGTAGAACAGAAATGTAGAAAATTATTTATTTTTATAAAAATAAAAAAATATCAATATTTAATATAGGTAGGGAAGGCTGGGGTAAAAACGTGAAGTAAAAAATATAAAGAATAAAATATAAAAAATTCTAAAGGTTGCGACACCCAAAAAATAATCATTTAAGTAACTAAACGTTAAAACAATATTTTGTCACAAACAATTCAAAATAAAGGATATGCATTAGAGAGATACTGTAATAATAGAGAGTTTTTGAACCCCTTAAATTCTAGCACGTCGTTATCGTTATTGTAATTCTGGGCATGCGTAGTGCCAAAAATGATACTCTTTTAGGCACTGAGCATGCGCAGAATAACGATAACGATAACGACGTGCTAAAATTTAAGGGGTTCAAAAACACTCTAATATGTAAAGCTACTTTCTTAATTAGGGTCACAAATAATGAATCATTCACTTTATTTTAAATTTATCACCCAAGTTCCCTCCACCCACCCCTACAATACAAATGTCTATTGCTTTTGTGACTTTTCGTATCTATGCTTGGCTTGTTTTAACCAATCCTGGCATGCTTGATTTATGGCTTTATCCGTTGTTTCACCAAAAATTGCCTTTCCTTGTTCTTTGCCCTAAAAGGCTATCTTGATAGCTTCTGCAAAAAAAAACAAAATTAACTACAGCACAGCCTGCTAAAAAAAGTGATGATACGGTGATATCAACGGTGATATTTTGCAAAATTCACATGTGAAAAATTGATTACCTCACCCGAAAATGTCTTTGCTTTATCTCCTTTCTCCTAAGAAATATTTAATTTTAAATTAGGTTATGAATCTTTCTAATTTATTTAATTTATATAAAATTGAAATATCTGTGAAACAATTGAGAATAGGTGTAGAGAAGTCTGATGACCATAAAATAACTAGTAGAATAAAAAAAATGCAAGAATATACAGGGTGTTCCATTTAAAATAACGAAGTTGAGGGCGACTCCCGATACAAGCAGAAGTTGCAGAAGGACGCCATTATTTTATTTGAGGAGAGCACGTCAGAAAACATTTGTGTACAAATTTTCACAACTGCAATCGAAGTAGTCTCTGAGAAATTCTGAGACACCCTGTATGTGTCCCAATTTAATCAAACCCGTATCTTTTACTAGCTACGTTTACACAATCCTCTAATTTGAGTAACTCTGCTACACACAAATAAAAATAAAAAGTTTTTTGGATGATATTACCATGTTAAGAAATATTAAACGTTAATTCAACTATAATTTCCACTTCCTATCAATTAATAGAGGTTATAGGTAATACGAGTATTATGTTACCAGTCACCCACTTGTTATACCTTTGCTAACCTATTAATAAAGTTATCATCGTACCTAGGTATATAATAAACAAAATCTAACTAAAATCCATCGTAAAGTTAACCATAGCATTATTGTATATAAAAATAGATATTCTTACCTTATATTGGTGATCATTCACAAAAACCCGGCACAACAATAGAATCATGTCTGAACTAAAATATCCACCATTTTGAATTGAAATAACAGCACAGACCACGTAGGCCGGCAAGTACTTCCAAAATCACTCGCAACTCAGTTGTTGGCGCTGGTGCTTCGGTTATCTAATGTATACTGTAAACGTTTATTGGAAGTGAAACTATTTATTGAATAAGTACGTTAATTAAATATTAAAATTATAGTTCTACGAAATATTGAAATTATTTAAATTTAGTGACACCAACTGTTATTGTCCTTTTTTTTGTTGTCGTCGATAAAAGATTTGTGAAATTTAAAAAAACGGCACGCTTTGAATATTTTACTTCTGAATAATAGGAAATTTATTTATTTGTCACGAACGTTTAATAACAGTTGTTGACTTTGGTATAAAACACGAAATTCGTATATGATAAAAATACTTAATTTTTTTCACGCCGGACTTTCAATGGTAATTATTTGGTAAAAAATTTATAATAACAAAAATAAACAATTTATTTTTGTGTAGTAGGACCACAGAAAAAAAGCACAAAATTTATAATGTGTCCTTAGAAAATGGTATACCGTACACGTTTATTACACATTTTCAAACATAGACGTTGACGAGAAACGTTTAATATATAGGTACACTATAACCAAAAAATACCAAAATATGGTTGAATACACGTATATATAACTATAATTAAAATTCTTGTGTTTCTTGGGTATTTAAAAAAGCGGTAACATGTCCATAGAAATGAGGCGGGGCCCCATCTTGTTGAAATAAAATACTTTTAATGTTATTGCCTGCTATTCTTCCTGTCTTTGGAAAAATTTCCTCCCGCAGCATTCTTAAGTACCGCTGTCCTCTTAAATTTTCTGTTAAATCTATCAAATCGAATAACTTCAAAAAATAAGAAAAAAATCTGTAGAAACTTTCAAACACTCTTAAATTGAACGCTAAACTACTTTCTCGAACCTTATTGACGTTTCAGTGACAGTAGCAAGCAAAGGCAAGGAGACTTGGTAAAAGCAAAATTTTTAAATATCGTTAATACAAACGCTTGTAACTAGAGAAGGGATAACTCGATTGTCATTTTTCAAAAACGAGAATGTAGAGGATTGAATTGCCTTTTAAATGAGGTGCAACATGCCACACTTTGCCATTTAAAAAAATTGAGTTGACAGCGCCC
Source organism: Pogonocherus hispidulus (assembly GCA_963924545.1). Classification (NCBI taxonomy): domain Eukaryota; kingdom Metazoa; phylum Arthropoda; class Insecta; order Coleoptera; family Cerambycidae; genus Pogonocherus; species Pogonocherus hispidulus. Next base: position 22,983,067 of record OZ004696.1, read on the forward strand.
GTGGCTCCATCTTTGAGTTTGAAGAATTGAATGTATCGTCAGAATCAACTTCACTTTACATGATTCACCCTGTATTTTGTTAAAACTCTCTAACTCGATTCGTTCAAAAGTTAGCAGGGGGGGGGCTACTTTATGGACAGACTGTAGTATTATAAATAACGTTATTATAATTATAATATAGTATAATTATTTATGTATCACAAATAAATTCATTAAAAATATACTCTTACAAAATCACCGACACAGTGCCCGACTGTGGCATTGCCAAATCTACTTTTTCCCCTAGCCTTAAAGAAATTGTGCACACTCTCGCAATACCGCCTCTGGGGGTGCCAGGGACAAAAAAGGTAAAGTCTCAAGACTCTAGGCCTTCAAATAAGGGAGATAGGTTCGTTTTCCACATTTCCTGGGTGTCAGCAGCAGTACCCATCGAATACTCCTCGTATAACTTGGCTATCGATTATTAGAAGCCTAGTTCACCTATATAAAAGCCGCGGCGTACCGGCGAGGAAGTCGGTCTTAATCAGGCAGCGATCAAGACCAAATAAGGAATACTTAAGTGAAGTAACTGTGATTTTCACCGAAGTGTTTTCGGCGTGTATTTATTTAGATATTGTACAAGAAGTGTTGTATTGTGTCTGAAATAATAATAAAGATTTCTTTATTGTTGTTAAAAGTCTCACTTATCTTTAGAACCCCGGAAGGCAACACCTGAGTTTGATTCTTTTGGCTAAATTTTAGCTATATACATAAATATGTAAACTGTTAAAAAGGAAGTAAATGAGCCTAAATATTTTTATTTTATTTATCGCATGCATTTAAGCCGTCAATCAAATTTTCATAATCTTTTGTGATGAGAATTTTTGCAAATGAAAGTAGCTATAAGTAGATATTCCGTTGCATGTAGCTCAAAATATAACAATGAAGAAATACTCTTTTACTAATTCCACGTAAATTGTAAATGTAGTAAAGTAAAACCTTATTTTTTCTTGTTTTTCTTCCCAAAAATATTAGGAGAGTTAGGTACCGCAGCCAATCACTAAATACTAAATGACCAATCAACAATAAAACATTTTTATTGAACGGGTTGCATGGCACTTATTTTGTTTAAGGATTAACAGTATGTTTAAAAGTCATTTTTAAACCACTAAGTAACTCGTCACTATCAAGTAGGCGCAGCCAAACTATTTGATACATTCAAGTTATCTTATTGGATAGAAAAATAAACTACGACACCAATACAGGATGTAGCCGCAATTTTTAGTTTCAGTTGTTAACCCTTTTTTGCGAGCTACAATGAAAGTTGCCACCAACTTTCTTTGCGGACCAATATATCGTTTTATGTATTTGTTGATTTCTGTTTCACACTCTTATTTTCTTTCTGCTGTGTTAACTTTATTAGGTCACTGAAGTGATATAAGGTCTCCTCAATGGCAACGTTGGTTCCAACTCTCAGAAAATAATGTATTCAACTGAACACTTTAATAAACGAGGTTTCTGTGTATGATTGTTGTCTTTGAGGGTTCCATTCCTCCAACGTGTTTTCATATTCAATTGGCCATTCAAATTACCGATGAGGGCGCTGAAAATTATATGGAGGAAGACGAGTAAAAATTTTGCATTTCATATCACATCATTTAGCAATTAACATTCAATTGACATAAATATACTGACTTCATGTACTAGTTAGGATGAAATAAAGGATAAAATGAGTGATAAAAACAGTCGATGTCCCATAAATGCTTCTTTGCTAATTATCATATGAATTTTATTGAGTTGAAACAGATAGTTTTTGTTTACTTACATTTTGTGTTAAACCGTAGAAAAAGTGTATGGTGATACATATTAGTGTTTTTGTTAAATGATTATTATGTTTAAATTAAAATATGTGCTATTTTTATAAAACTAATAATACAAGTATAGACATATTGCAACAAAGTGGTTGTGTTGTATAAATAAACGTTCCTGTTATTAAATTGTTACATGCCTTTTGGAGAAATAGAGTAAGGAACTGTAATCTTATACTAGGGCCAAACTTTTATCTTAAATACTTCTATTAACACACTTTGTGGAATGACTCCCATAAACACAGCAGCTTGTGTTGTGCTGGTTTGTTTTGAATTCCAGTTTAAAATGTAAAAATGAGTATGTATAATTACTAACCACGTCGTTTTGAGCTTTGTAATACCAAAAAATCACAAGTACTACTAAATTATTACGTTAAACAAACCCAAATACGTGTTATTTATCATTACATCAGCAACAAGCCTACAAAAATTATCTTTTAAATATGTTCAAATATTTTCATGCAGAGGGCGTATTCATTTTTGAAATCGCCAATATTGACTGTACTGTCTCGATAATGGCGGATAGAGTTGCTAAGCATATATTATATGTGCTTGCCTTCCTTTCTGACTTGCCCAATATATTTTCGTGTAACATTACCTAAATGTTAATAATGCATTTCTGTTAAATATGAGTCGCAACGATATGCTTTAATTATTATTTTTTACCTTTTTCATTGTTCCAGTGCCGTCAGGAGTACAAGAACGCTTACTTGTCCTATTTAGCAGCGCCATCCACTGAAAGTCTGAGTGCATATTTCAACACGCACAATGCCTACATTCAACAATTACACGCAACGAATGGTATGATGGAGGAATATGGAAAATGTACTCTGCCGTCTTTACTACAGGTATGTACTTATGTTTCTTTGCTAGTTTCCTTTTAAATAATGGGACGCTTTGTTCGTTATGCTTGATTCGTTTTAGAAATCAAGTTTTCACGTAATTTATTCACAAGATTAAAGCGAGTATTTCTGCATTCATTTATCCTCTGATTTGAAACTGTATATATTTTACATAATATAGTTTATCTAGGTAAACAAGGGTCAGTGACATAATGCAAAAAAAAATGTTGCAGTAAACTTGCTGATAACAAATGTTCCAGAAAATATACTTAAACAAATTATATACAGAGTATCCACAAAATATACGTACCTACCAGCGTGTAACCATGAATTCTTGGTATCAAAATATGATGATTGAAGCCTTCTTACTGATACAGTGGCCGACATAAAATAGGTATGCATCATATGGAAAGATTATTGTCAAATTATGATAAATATCGATAAGTGCAATTGTTTCTCCTTTATTGAAAATGCAATAATCATTAAACAGAGCCGTTCGTCTTTTAGGGTGTGCCGGGGAAATTATAGAAATCAAGTTTCAGTAAAAAATATTAAAATGTAGGCAAATAAGATATTTAATTGGCAAATATAATTAACATTTTCAAACCGATCGACTAGACCTTCTGTATACTTTACTGATTTTGATTGAATGCTTGCTATCGAACACAATGACAATATGTAGATGGGGGTTCATCTCCAATAGTAAGAGACATCCGATGAAAAATGTACCATAAATAAATGTAGCGTAAGAAATAACTTAGCAGTTTGTGGCTAAGCTGTAGTCTTTGTCCACAGATTACTTTTATGGTGCATTATTTAGCAAGACCATGATTAGTATTAAGGGTGGACCCACCTCTGCATCATTGTGTTCGTGAGATAGTGATTGATACAAATTAGTATAATTAAACAAGAGGTTATTTAAAAAACTGAGGATGTTATAGTTCTAAGGTCTATGATGTCACGAGCAGTAGACTAGCGCCAGAGACGTGTTTTCAAAAAAATAAGTGAACCTGTAATGGTGTTTTTCTGATAATTCAATTGTTTGAGTAGGTATCTATTTAATTTATTTTTTACTCTATGTCAATTCTGTGCTGTGTCTGTGTATATATCAGAGTTCTTGATCAAACCCTCTATAAGTTCAAATGCTAAAAGATAAATCCTAACCTACATATTTAATACTAATAACTTTTTAAAAGAACTACAATACAATTTTGATTTTTAGGGGAGACGGTTTCACTTTAGATCAAATTATTGATTTACAGATAATTGATGGTGGCTGATCTGAAATCTGAAAGTATATAGAGATAGTCTTGAGGAATACAAAAATATTTAGGGTATTCCATTTGGAACAAAAAATAAGTAGAGAGTAATTTCAAATTTTATCAAATTACTGCACTACATTCTACTAAAAAAAAGTGCCCAAAGAATATATAAATTGTTTATATTTAATTTCAAAATCAAAGGAGATATCCAAAATATCCATTTTCCTACCCTGTACAATGTCCGCAATTGAATGGTTCAAACTTATTCTATTTATCTATGAATAAATAAGAAATTGGTATCTTAAATCAATAATATTTATTCCAGATATACAAATATCTGTTTAATAAAAATACGTAATTTTCTCAATTGACTTAATTTTTACTTTCAGAAATTATTTTTTGCCCGACCTTAATAATCTTAGATAAGAAGATATTGTTTTCCACATATTCAGGTCGATTCTGTTTGCATTTTGCTAAGAGTCTTGTTATGTAAACCATGTTGTTATAAGTTTAAGTGGTAACAAGATCTTATTCAAAATTGGTATTCCGTTTGGAGAGTTATAGTAATTATTGTTAAAGTTTACAAAAACAACAATATTATTGTAAGTTTGTACTTGTTGGGGGTCAAATTCATTGGATATTTCTAGAAGAAGAAGACGACAGCGGGACATAACCTCAAATTTTGTGTTTTGAGTTTGAAGTCTAACCGTTTCATCGCGAATCACGATATATTCTTTGGTTTCACGAGCGTTTCTCCTTTATGTTTACCAAAGAGTAACCTATGTGATTTGTGAAGAAGAATTAGTTTATCCCATAGAGAAAACGTGTAGGTATTATTCTCTTTGCCATTACCACGTCACTAAGCAAGAAAACAAACAAACCTCAAATGGAACTAATTGTAAATTATCTCGAATAAGTTTGCAAAAACCTACAAAAGTATTTTCTATGTGAATTGATAATTTTCATTAAATTATCCCTGTGTATCACCTGTAAATAAATTGGTATTGTAGCTGCATAGACAAACATTTCTAGTTCCTGAATTAATTTCAGTGCCGCTCCTTTACTCAAACGGAATAAGTTGATAAATTTTTCATTCTGAACATCAAATGGGTTGCTTGCATCTCTAATACTTTTGAATTCATTGAATTCAAGTCTTAATTGTTATCTGAAATTTTAAATATTCAATTTTAATTTAGGTGTTACACGATTGTTTTAACTTGGGCCGTTGTTTATAAAATAATGATAGGAACTGAAAGACAGGGCGCAGAGATTCGTATTGTGAGACACAGACTTAATAACATATTTTTAACTGTGAAAGAAGACAGATGTTACGTTACTGTTAACCCACTAACAAAAGTAATTGTTTAATAAAACTATTTAATAATTAGTGTTCTTAATTATATATATCCAGAAGAAGGTTCTAACAGTACACATTTCTGATCAAAGTACATAAATAAAAATAATTGTACTTAAATATAAGTAGGTATGTACCTACTTACTGATGTAGAACAGTTTGAAACATGAAAATTCAGCTGAAAATGTGTAAATAATGGATTTATGGCCATTTTAAACAATAAATATAATCACTAACTATATTGCAATGTTCATAGCAAGCACTAAAATGATGTTGCTAAGATTACCAGAAATGGTAGCAAGATATGTTTAAAATGACATATCATCTTGTTAAAATTTATCAAACAGAATAGGTATCTTATATATCTGGTTAAGAAATAACCATATCTTTTTAAAATAGCCAAAAACAATATTGTTATGTTCAAACAGAATCGACCTGATTATATGTATGTGACATAACTTAATACTGAACTAAAATAAGCTGTTCTTTTTTCCTTTATAAGTAAACAATTGGGATAACTTGGAATAAGTATACCTGCCTGATCTAGTAATAACTGAGAATATTAATTTTATTTTAATTATTAACCTATTAACTTTTTTAAAGAAAACTAACAGCAACAATATCAAAAAGACAAATGTCCAAAAATTGTAAGGAAAACTTCTCTCCTATGTGTATTCTTTTCAATTTAAGCATATAATGATCATAGAATTACATGTCAATGCTGCAGTGAGCCGCAATTTACAGGATTCACCATTTAAATTTATTAGTAACTGCCGTTCCCTTGTAAGTACCCCATATTGGCGCGGAACATTTCAATTCATCAGATGCCATTAGCAATCCACTTCCGCAGGTCAGAGGCCCATTACTCCGAAATGACAGGTCTCTTGCTGAATACCACATGTAGTGGGTGATGTTCCTGCAATTCTGCATATGAAAAAAACATACCTTTACATCCTCATGTTATTTCTCTGTCAGTATAACTCATTGTAGGTAGAGCAAAACCTTTAAATCCCTTACAAATATTTATATGAATCTTAAGCTACTTTAAAAAACATACAAATATTACCTTCTCTTAATTCAAGATAGGCCTAAACAGTTTGATTGAAAAAATGTATCAAGTCAATTTGAATCTATGCGTACGTTTTCTATCTTATCTTTAAAAATGTTAATGCTAGTCTCCTTAATGAATTTGGATATCGTATTTCGTAGAAATTGATCGAGACTAAAGTCAAAGCCATAATTAAGAAAAGTGCAATGACCGGAAAAAGAGTAGATCTATGTTGTCACATTTATTTCTAAAGTATTCTTATTTAAAACAGGAAACGTATTAATTACCTTATTTACCCATTTTTTTACTTATCTTTAACGTCCCTTATCCCTATTGTACTTTATTAAAGCAAACACAATGTTTAATTTGTGTTTACTTAATAATATCAACGAATTTCCGAATATCTGGCAACTGGGAAAATCGTAAAGTTGACGACAAGCTGTTCATCTTTATTTAACATACATATTCTTGCATTTACGCTTTCTTTTCTCTGAGCTTCAACGACGTTGATTGGTCGAATCAGGAACCAATAAGCGACTGCGCTCGAGTAGTAGGGAAACAGTGGCGTGATGTTGGGTTATTTCGCGCGCGTTTCTTAACGGTAAAAATTTGTGGCAAAATTATCAATGTATTTATTCTTTGTGTCAGTGTTTATACTTATTTGTGTCAGTTAAAAAGTGGAAGTGCATATACTAGAAGTATTCTATAGAATAGTATACGAGTATATATTAACTGAAATGTGCCCAATGGTAAAACAGAATACGCACACCCATGCATCACCGCATTTTACCAGATCGGCGTGGTCATTCCGCTTTGCTTAATTCTGGTTTTTACTGTAGACGAAATATTTAGTTTACCAGTAGCTAGAACTAATGTCATATTACGATCTGTACATACTATGTGCAGTAATGCAAATAAAATTAGTATGTTCTCTGATTTTTATTGTATGCGCTGTAATATGCGCATGCGCTATTATTAATATATTAAATTATTAAATAAATGAAATACTCAAATGCAAATATACCTTGATTATTCAATAAGTTTCATTATCTGCCTCTGTGACAAATTTGTTTATTGGATCTCTAGTTAAAACTTCAGACTTCTTTGGATGATGTTTGAATGATGATAATTTGATCATCATGAATTGATCATAATAAATTTTCTTATGTCCATATTTTCCTTAATACTGATTGTAGCTTTGAGCATGGAATATACCGACCACAGGGTAAAGGGCTTTATTGTTAATAACTTTTCCTCGAAATAAGTCAGTAAAACATTTTCTGGTATTTTCCTGGTTTTCTTCTGCCCGCATCATTTTTTAAACTGCTCTACCTAGATTTTCATACTGTCTGGATTTATCTGGCAGAAGATTTAAGATTACATAATTAGCCGCTTCTGTTATTAGCGTTTCCTTAGTAACTAGCAGAACTTACTCGGTCTTTATTAAGAAATTTCTATTTCGTCTTGCAATGAAATTTAAATGATTTTACCTAATTAATATTTGACTCTACCTACGGCAGTTGTAGATAAAATATTGTGTGCAACTTATGTGCGAAATATCTTTGGTGGTCTCGGATAATTTTTTGACTCGGCTTCTTACGCTTTGTCAAAATACCTTTATTCTTGTCCACCAAAGTACCATTTCGCACACTATAGTTATACAAATAACCATTTTTCGTTTTGTTTTCTCTCTATTTTAACAGTAGATATACGTATACAGGGTGTCCCAGTGAGAGCGTAGAAAAATGTACCAGGGGGTGGACCAGACCAAAATAAAAATAAAACTCTTATAAAAAAAATCTCTGATGCACGCCTAACGAGTTACAGGGTGTTATTTTGGAGAAAAAAAAATCCGCAATAACTTCAAAACCGTTATGTACATTTAGGTACTTTTTGGGTGGCGTGTAAAGGGTATTCGCGTATATTTTGACCCCTACCTATAGGGGTAATTAAGAAAGTTATAAAAAAAATTTAAATACAAAAGTTGTTTGGTTTTCATGTATTATCTTTTAGCTAGGTCGAAAAAAAATTGTATGTTGTAAATTTGCGGAAACCAATTATTGAACATAATATTTTTAAATGGGACACCCTGTATAATTTTACACGCTTGGCGAAACATTCTTTTCCTGATTTCAAAAATATACATTTTGTTGACATTTGCACTAAGAGTCTTTGAAATATTCGACAGCGAATACCATAAAAAAATACAACAAATACAAAGAACTAAAAATATTTAACAGTAGAAACCAATAGTAATAAAAAATATTTAACGATTTTCGATGCAACCTCCTTAGTTATTTTCCATTTTCCAATATTTTTATTTTTTAATATTTTTTTTATGATTTATTGTAAACATTAAATATTAAATATTTCGAAAATTGTCAGTACAAATGTCAACAAAATATATATTTTTGAGATCAGAGAACAATTTTTCTTCCAAGCGTCTAAAATTATACAGGATTCTCATTTAAAAATATTATGTTCAATTGGTTTCCTCAAATTTACGACATGCAATTTTTTTTCGACCTAGCCAAAAGATAATACGTGAAAAACCAAACAACTTTTGTATTTAAACTTTTTTTCTAACTTTCTTAATAACCCCTGTAGGTAGGGGTCAAAATATACGCGAATACCCTGTACATCTATTGAAGGTCATTAAAACTACATGGTGTTTGTTTAACTTTGACACCTGTGGTGGCCTAGGCCTACTCTTCCTTATGATTTTGTCTTCATAACTCTTGCATATCCTACTTTTTCGTGGATTAACTAAGTTTTCTTTAATCGGCTACCAATTCTTGTCAAAATAGGTGCTCTTGTTACACAGCTCTAAAATCAACTATTTTCGTAGAGTAGGCCTAGGCTACCACAGATGTCAGAGTTAAACAAACACCATGTAGTTTTAATGGCCTGTAATAGATGTACAAGTCACCCAAGAATTACCTAATGATTTTTAAGTTATTGCGGAAAATAGTTTTTTTTACAAAAGAACACCCTGTAACTCGTTAGGCGTACATCAGAGATTTTTTTTATAGAGTTTTATTCTTATTCTGGTCTGGTCCACCCCCTGATAAATTTTTGTACGCTCACACTGGGACACCCTGTATATATAACAAATAATCTATATGAGTACCTACTTCTGTTTCCAATATAGGCAATTCTGCTGATATGATTCCGTTATTGAAGTGTAGCAGAGATTATACTGTTATTATTTTGTATTTTGCTTTAGCATTAATATATCTGGTGGATTATTTTTTTTGCTTTTTTTTGTTTATAGTTTTAAACTTTGATCATGAACGCATTGTACCATAACCAATTAGATATGTATTTACCGCAATAATTTCATTCACCAAACTAAATGCAAAATGTTCCTTTGGCAAGAAATTGATTTTAATTAACTCCGAAAGGTAATATCAGGCTGGGACATTAAATTTCTGCACTGCCGCTTTTGGTATCTATTTCACATGAGTACACCACTTGAATCATTGTACCTATTAATAGATAGAATCTCTACCATTGAAAATTGTATTAAATTCTGCAATAATTATGTGTTTTAATTACTTATGAAAGCAGATTGCAATGTTTAAATTATTATCGAGAGCTATATTCGATACGTGCGATCGTGTTATTAACAATATTACCAAATTATATTTCTGTATACAGTACAGCTTTTATTATTAAATATTTGAAAAATTTATTATTGCATTATACAAAAAATTGCATGAATATTGTGCATGTGACTCCAACTATACAATACGCCGCACATAAGAAATAACTTCATGGATCCTCTCGGAAATGGTATACTTACAGGGATACTCAAAATGAAAGAAGTTGTGCAGAAGGGGCTATTAAAATAGAGCAAAGAGATATCTAATAAAGTCTTGTTAAAATGGAGTTATTTTGAAACTACAACAAATAATTTTATTTTTATTTTATGCTTGGGTTCTTACTTTTTTAGATAGAAGACACTTCTTCAACTGTAGAGTAGAAGCTGCACTTGCGACTTTTAATGTGCTATAAAACGGCATTTTGTATCTCTAGCACGTTTTGTCTTTTTTTATTCCATGCAGACATTAAAGCTTAGATTATCTTTTTCCACCAATCAATAATACTGTTTTTCCACGGTCGGGAGTAGAAATCAGTTTCTATGACATCAAAATTGAAACAGAAGTAGTCGATTATTCCCAAGGGAGTATAATCCTCCCAAGGGAGTTTACATTATGGAGAACGTTTTTCATGCAAAAAAAGAGGTAACATTGAAATTATTTATTGACATTTAAATTAAATGTAACATTTGTACAATTTTCAAAATTAATATTAGAAGGAATATTACTTTCGCTTACATTTAAAGTTTTTGTGATTGCGCTAGTGGTGGTACCTACTAAAACGTGATTAGCAATTTTGATCTTATTTTCAATGGAGTTCTCGACATAACCCTCAGCGACTGTCGTTGATTTCCAACCAGCATGACGCTTTATTGTCGTGATATCCACACCAGCATCTGCCAGTAATGTCGCTGAAGATCTTCGTAAGTAGTGACCAGTATAACATGCAGCATCAGGTAATTTTAAATACGAAGCTACTACACTAGGAATTTTTCCGATGGTATTCTTGCCAACTGGCTGCGAACTACATTTTCCTGCTTTGTAGTACAAAAAAAGGCGCTTATGCTTGACGTGGGGAGAACGAAGGGGCAGGTATTTTCGATACAATTCAAGCATATTTCCCACATCGGTAACCACAAAGGTTCGTGGAATCTTTGTCTTAGTGTTTGAAATTTTTACAATCAAGGATGAGCCTACATCCTCAATATCATCTACAGTTAAATTGACTAGTTCATCAGTTCGACAAGCTCCGGCAATCCCCAGAATTAATACAACCTATAAAAAATCAAAATACTAAATAATTGAAATACCTAACAACAAAAGTAATCTTACCTTAATCATTAAGAATTCTTTGTCATCTGCAGTTGATAGAAAACGGTCGATTTCACCCTTTGTCAATATTTTCGATTTTTTCGCTTGATATCCGTCACCGGTTCTTTTCAAAAATGCGATCAGTTTGGGGAATTTGCTTATATCTATGTTGTCGTAAATTATCAAGCATGACTTAACCATAGAATATTGCGCCCATAATGTGGAAGACTTGTAATTCTTTGAATTTTCACTGAAGTATGCCAACAAAACATTCTCGCTGTATACTTGAATATTTTTCTCGGCGCACCACGTTTTGAACCGATTGTAAGCTATATCGTATAAAGATCTTGACTTCGTAGGTAACAAATTGCTTATTGCAATATTTGCAGCCTCCACAATCTCTTCTGACTCACAATTATTCATTGTGCACTAAACAAACTGTAAACTAAACCAAACTAACATCTTAATTTGACAATTCTTTTTGTTTGTTTATTTTGTAGTTATGACAATAACTCAACGACTACTAAATAAATGCTCAAATCCGAATACAATAATTCTGGTGCTACTTACTTCATAATAACAAAATATGTGTTTTTAAGTTAATGAGACCGTGGAAAAAATAGTATATACCATTCGGGAGAAATGCTATTTTGTCCTCGGTGCATTGTAGCCCTCTGGCTTCAAATTGCACCTCTGCCAAAATAACGCATTTCTGTCCCTTATAGTATAATATACTATTTTTTAATGTTCAAATGCACCACCCACACTTGCAACCCTACAAGAATTATTAAGATCATCAGTAGCAAAACGTCATTGATACTATGTCATAATAACGTCCATGTCATTGATAAATTTTATAGATATTAAATAAAGACGTCGAATTATATTCGTATGAAATCTCTAAAGCTCTGGTTTCCTCGAATGCGGCACCGGTAGATTGTGACCGTAATAATGCTGTGAATGACGTCACAAAAAATTGTTCTATGCAGATCAGATGTAGGCGGTTTTTAAGGTAGCGTTGGTGGACACCGCAACGCAATGTGGCGGTGCCGCTATATTGAATGCGGTAGCTAGTGAAGCGGAAACTACGAAAGAGTAGAAGGACATCGTGTGAAATAATTTTAAAATTGCCAATTTAAACTGTCAATTATAGATAATTGCCAGTTTAAACTGTCGATTATACCTAATTGGCAGATCAAACTGACAATTATCTATAATCGACAGTTTAAACTGACAATTACAAAAGGCCATCGTGTGAAATAATTTCATAATTGCCAGTTTAAACTGTAAATTATAGATAATTGTCAGTTTGATCCGCCAATTATGTATAATTGACAGTTTAAACTGCCAATTATGTATAATTGACAGTTTATAATTGTCAGTTTAATCTGGCAATTATGTATAATTGACAGTTTCATCTGTTAATTATAGATAATTGTCAGTTTGATCTGGCAATTATGTATAATTGCGAGTTTAAACTGACAATTATCTATAATTGACAGTTTAAACGGGCAATTATAAAATTATTTCACACGATGTCCTTTCTACGCTTTCTATGCAGATCAGATGTAGGCGGTTTTTAAGGTAGCGTTGGTGGACACCGCAACGCAATGTGGCGGTGCCGCTATATTGAATGCGGTAGCTAGTGAAGCGGAAACTACGAAAGAGTAGAAGGACATCGTGTGAAATAATTTTAAAATTGCCAATTCAAACTGTCAATTATAGATAATTGCCAGTTTAAACTGTCGATTATACCTAATTGGCAGATCAAACTGACAATTATCTATAATCGACAGTTTAAACTGACAATTACAAAAGGCCATCGTGTGAAATAATTTCATAATTGCCAGTTTAAACTGTAAATTATAGATAATTGTCAGTTTGATCCGCCAATTATGTATAATTGACAGTTTAAACTGCCAATTATGTATAATTGACAGTTTATAATTGTCAGTTTAATCTGGCAATTATGTATAATTGCCAGTTTAAACGGTCAATTATAGATAATTGTCAGTTTGATCTGGCAATTATGTATAATTGCGAGTTTAAACTGACAATTATCTATAATTGACAGTTTAAACGGGCAATTATAAAATTATTTCACACGATGTCCTTTCTACGCTTTCGTAGGAAACAGTTTGCGTAGTAAACAGGAAGGTTTATAGCGGCGTAAATTGCCGCACGTGTGTGTCTGTGCTTAAAAATTAACAGATACATATATTTTATTTTACGAACTCTAACCTGAAAATATGTTATTTTTGTTGTTTTCTTGCAATTGCAAGTAATTGCTAAAAATAGCAATTACTTGCTATTTTTAATTTAGCGAAGTAATTGAGTTGCGGAGAAAAATCAACTGAATGGACAATGGTGCTGGACGAAATTAATATTTGGTACGCGCCCTCGGGAGTCCTTTTTTTTAAAACGTTCAGATTCACTTTTCCTATTCTCCTTGTCTGATTCCTCACCATCTAACACCACTAAAAGAGCAACGTCAAGATCGTCCATGTTGCTTATTTTCAACAAAATGCGGTACTGACGACGCTTTCTCACTTTACACTTCTTATTTTTAAAGATAAACTATCAGACATTCCCACCGCAATCTGACGTTATTCGGCGCATTATTATGGTCGCAATTTGCCGTTGCTGTATTCGAGAAATCCAGAGCTTTAAGCACCTAAATAGAACTACAACCACGGCTAATATGTTGAATTCCGATCCGGTCCGATATTTAATCAAAATTAAGGATATGTTGGAAAACTACAACTACCTAATTATTTAGTAGCGTTTCGTGATCAATTTTGTCGAAGGTTTCGACATAAACATAAACAACGACAGTATAAATAACGTAAGCTTGAAAGTCCAAGGGTACACCAGTTACATTAAATAAATGTATATAATGTGGACGTATTGCAATAAAGTTATTTAAACATTTGTCAAAACTGAGTTTACAAAATACCAATTGTATTATTTAAAATATGAATGTTACGCATCATTCCTGGCAGTCCTGGCAGTCCTGGTGTTGATATTATTAGATAAATTCTTTATTTATAAGTTTTATTGGTATTTGATGAAACTTGCAATTTTCGTGAATGTGACTTCTAAACAAAACTAATTTTAAAATCTTCTGTTTCAGGAATTAGAAGAAATTTATAGTGATCTGTGTTCAACTGTGACTGACGCGGTATTACAGGGTGCAGAAGTAGTTTCTAGTAGGGTAAATATATATTCTAATAATACACTATTTATACAATGAGCTATTAGTTGAAACGGTATGTTCGCCATGCAATCAAATAGATTTTTTTAATGTAAGATAGTTTATCATAATAATAACCGAAAACGTCATCACATTGTGTGTTTATGACACAGGGTGAGTCAACCATAGGATAAAGTTCATTATCTCATTTGTTTAGAGAATTACGAAAAAACGTTAAATACAAAATTTTTATAGAATATTAAGGTGCACAGTTTAAAATTATTTTTGAGTATACCGGGTGATTCAAAAAAGCGTGGCGAATATAACATAAGTTTTTTTAAATGGAACACCCTATTTTTTAATTTATTTTTAAATTTTACATGAAATTCTATAACTTTTTTGTTAATAATGTCATATACCTAAACCCAGTAGTTTTTCTAATATTTTAATTTTTTTAGAAAAATATTAGTTTTTACTCTTATAAGAAACTGACAGTACCGCCATTGTTTCTAAAGGTGGAATACTCAAATTTGGTACAAACGTTCTAAAAGGATGACAAAAAAGGTATATGTAAATAAATTTTAGTTAAATCCTACAGGGCCTTCAAAATAAATTTACACATTTCGACTATTTTAACTTCAAAAATTTCAATTTTTTTAAATGGCACACCCTGTATATTATTATTTTTTCTGATAGATTTTACAAAAGCCTTCAACTTTTATTGACTATGTCATATACCTAGTTTTCATAATTTGCGAGTTATTTTGATTTTATTCTTTTTTACACTTACCTACGCTATTGTGGAAACATAAACTAATATAAATAATAATAATTTCCCTACTAACTACCTTATTTTTAATTATTATGGAGTAATCAATGATCAAAAATATGCCCGTCTACTTAGATACACATGTTTAGTCTTGTTACTATATTTTCTTGCATGTTCCATAGCATAAAGGATGTTTATTGTCCTCCAGGTATCTCGTATCCTATTTTCGATATCTTCTGGTGTTGTAGGGGAATTCACATAAACACGATCTTTAAAGTGGTCTAACAAAAAGAAATCTAAAGGTGTTAAGTCACATGATCGAGGGGGCCACCCAATGAATCCGTTAGTGTAATAAAAACAAGTGTAAAAATGAATAAAATCAAAATAACTCCCAAATTATGAAAACTAGGTATATGACATACTCAATAAAAGTTGACGGGTTTTGTAAAATCTATCAGAAAAAATAATAATATACAGGGTGTGCCATTTAAAAAAATTGAATTTTTTTAAGTTAAAATAGTCGAAATGTATAAATTTATTTTGAACGCCCTGTAGCATTTAACTCAAATTTATTTACATATACCTTTTTTGTCATCCTTATAGAACGTTTGTACCAAATTTGAGTATTCCACCTTCAGAAACAATGGCGGTACTGTCAGTTTCTTATAAGAGTAAAAACTAACATTTTTCTAAAAAAATTAAAATATTAGAAAAACTATTGGGTTTAGGTATATGACATTATTAACAAAAAAGTTATAGAATTTCAAGTAAAATCTAAAAATAAATTGAAAAATAGGGTGTTCCATTTAAAAAAACTTATGTTATATTCGCCACGCTTTTTTGAACCACCCTGTACACTCAAAAATAATTTTAAACTGTGCACCTTAATATTCTATAAAACTTTTGTATTTAACGTTTTTTCGTAATTCTCTAAACAAATGAGATAATGAACTTTACTCTATGGTTGACTCACCCTGTACTGATGAAACATCCATAAGTTAAATATAAAGCCTAACTTATTCGTGCATTATTACTTCTCTTCTGTACAAAGGGAAATGTATCTCCGAAAGGATATTGCATGCTGAATGACCCTGTATACTAGTATATAAAACAAAATTGATTGCAAAATAAAATTTATTGTAGTGGATATACCTGTACAGGTTGTTTGACTGAAACTGCTCATTAATATTGGCAGTATCGTTCGTATTTTTTTCTGAAAGTTTCAGAATAAACTGAGTGGGTTATGCCGTATTTAATGAAAATATCTTTAAAATTGATCTACTTCCCGTTATACCGAATGTAGGTAGTAACTTTTTTAAATGAAATGATTATTGTAGGTATATTTGGATTCTAGAAATTATTATTTTAAAGGTACCTACTTTAATGAAGGATCCCCAATCAAGGAACTATTTCTCGTACTTTTCTTTGTATTTCTCGCCAATAAACTAAAATTTGATAAAGTTTGAACTGAAGTGAACTTAAGTAGGATTGATACAATTTCAGTTTTGTCAGTAAAAAAAATTGACACAGATTATCACAAAATAATGTTTTCTTTATAATTCAATACAAAAGATATGTGACCAAAAAGAATTATTTTTAATGTAAAGTAGATGCTTGTTTAATATTTCAATATTTAAAAGATGTAGATAACAGTTTAGTAATAGTAAATGTAATAGTTTTCTATTAAAAAGAGAAATTGTATTAAAGACAATAAGTTGAGGTTATATCAAGATATGTAATTCAATGTTGGGCGTAAATATCTTACCTAAAGTAGTTGTTATCGACATATCTTTAAAATTATTTTGCTCCTTTGCATACCTAGGTTATAGGTAACAAGAGATATTAAAACTATTGAACCACAGTATTTGATAACTTCATTAATAATGTATCTCTTAGTTAACTTTTTGGCTTAATGCCTATATAAAGAAAAATGTAAACCGAAGAACAAGAAATCAATTGAAAGCTGAAAAATATCAAAGCAAATTTGTACAAATTCTGATTTTACAATGTACATGCAATATTGTATATTATTTTGGACTTCCACATTAACTTATGACGTTGATTAATACAGTATGCAAGATGCCAAGAAGCTTTATGGCCAATAAAATGATCAAATACCTACGGGTCTGTGGTCAGCGGCCGCTTCGTAGCTCAACCAAATAAAATCTCAGCAAATTTATCGGTGTGAAGTTGTCCAAACTTTTCCAGCCGCAGTTTATGACACATAGTAAATCCAAAAATTGGGATAGATTGGGATTTGGAAAGGACTAATAGATAGAAAGTTATTTCTGGAATTTATTGCAGAAAAGTTGCCAGCATCACGCCTGACAGTTTCCCTTTAAGAAGGTCTGTGTTAGCACCCTACCAAGAGAAATAATTATTGGTATTGGTACTGAATTGACATCAAAGAAAGCAAAACGATTAATACAGGTAATATTTACTTCTTCCTTAAAGAGTATGATGTCCATATGTGCCCATCAGATGTGATGCTGCGAACTTTTTCACAATTTGATAAATATTTCTTTTATCTATTAGCCGTTTCTGCTTTCTTTTTATGTCGTTATTCTAAGGGATATCGTGTTGAAATGGGATTGGTACCAATTATATCCTACAGTATAGAAAACCTTTCAGATTTGATGCTGGCAACTTCTCCAATTTGAGAAATAGTTTTCTCTTCCCATCGATTTAATCCAATTTGGATTTAGCATGTGTCATAAACTGTGTCTGAAAAAATGTGGACAATTTCACACCAATGCAAATATTCACTGAAAACCATATAGCCTATTTTACATTAGGATTGCACACATAAATGTCCCTCTTGTCGCAATTGTTCTGAGATTTATCGAGTTTAATACAGAAATTAAGTTTGCCATGTATTTATAGTATACCTATTTGACGTCTTTACAAACTGTCGACAGTAAAAACTTTAAAGCATATAAAAATTTACGAGCGTTATCTATTTTTATTTCCTACATAATACTTCACTTTGCGACGACATGCATTTCACCTATAGCTAGTTTCCAACGTATTAACTTCTTCTTTCGTATTTGAGGTTTATGATAAAAATTATAATAGAAATAATTCCAAGTCAGACCTGCTTATTTTATCAATGTCCAGACAAAATAAATGTTATTCTGATTTAGATCACCAATATTATTATGTTTAAATTAATGGAATAGTCTTTAAAACTGAATTAACTTATAAATATCCGGTAAGAACATAATCCAACAACAATATAAACAAATAATCCATTAGTTCAAAGAGTGATAATCAGCACAAGGAACTGTACTAGTTTTCACAGTAATGGGTCTAGTAATTGATTCAATGTAGGATTTACTTACATTTACATTTGCGATAATCACAAAGTTTTTTCGCTTAACCTATATTATAACACATATTTTTAGTATCACATGATTCTAGGGAATCCAACTATTTTTATCTAATTGTAAAAGTTATTGTAGAAACATCTGTTATATAAACTGCCTGCTTGCGAAAATAGTGGGCAATCTGACTTGGCGCCAAAAAATTAGTAATTATACAGAGTACGTATAGTATGTAGTATTTCGAGTGTTCTCTGGCCGGTAATATTGTAGTATGATAAGTTCAATATATTAAGAAAAACGGTCTAAATCACATGCTTTACGTAAAGTTCGCCAAGTTATATTGGCAGCGTACCTAATACTTAGTAAAATGCAGTGGCGGCTCGCTATAAGGAGTCAAGGAGCCATTGCACTACTAAAAGAAACTAGATTCAAGTAATTTTTTTTTTATTTACAAATAGGTAATGTTTATTTTGCTTATTTTTTATTTACTCATTCAAAAACCTATCATTTCTTGAACAACTACGTGTCTATATCCGGACAATGGACAATGGAACCAGTTTCAAGTTGGCTCATATTTTGAACAGAACTAGGGCTGGTAAGGTGGAGAGGCGTGTGAAGGAAGTTCATCCGCCAATGAACGATGTGACAATTATCTTTTTATTGTTAAAAACTTTTCTCAAATTTAGGTGCTAACTGCTAAATATACCTGTGTTTAACAGGTTTGCCAGGACACTTTTCAATAAATATTGTATCCATTCTGGAACAGCAACTATTTGTGGATAAATGGACTTATTCAAACTTTTCCGTAACTGTGGATTTTTCAGTTAAATTTAGAGAAGAGGTAGTAATAACTTTTTAGTAGTTAAAATGTGGCCAAGAATGGAAACCCTAACATGTAAAAAAAATCCACTTTTATAAACGCAAAATTACACTTACGTTTTAATAATAAGTATACCAGTTTTACTCCGATTGATATACATTGTGTACATAAAGCATGGAATAAATTCATTATTATGAACGTGAATCAAAAATATGTTCGTATTCTGAACATATTTTTGAAAATTCCTCGAACAGGTCGATTTTTAATTTTAATTGCCAATCTTTTTACCTTACGTTTTTAGCTATGACGTCATCGTTGCTTCGGCTATGACTTCATCTGCTGTTTTTTTTTTTAAAGGAACACCATGTAATGTTTTTCATTTTTTAATTCTCTGTGGAGAGCTGATTCCAGAAACATATACTACTTAGGGTCTAGAGTTCATATGTTCGGAGCTACAGACAGTTGAAAGTATTTATTTTTTGAAGTTAAGCAATTTGATTTATCGTGATATTTTATAATAAAAAGGAGTAAATTAAGAGGAAATAACAACATAAAAATTAATCAATCAGATGTTCAAATTGAAAACCTTGTGCCTGACAATCCAAACGATCAATGAATTCTTGCTCAACTTTATCTATTGTGTCTTGAGAAATGTTACATTCTAATCTAATTCTGTTTTTTAATTCTTCAATATTGTCAGGATTACTTTTATACACTACGTTTTTTAGGTGACCTCAAAGGAAAAAATCTAGCTGGTTAAGATCCGGTGACCTTGGTGGTCATTCAACAGTTCCACGTCTTCCAATCCACTTATTTGTAAATAAATAATTAAGATATATTCTAACAGATAACGCATAATGCGGAGGTGCACGATCTAGCTGAAACCACAAGTTTTCGTCAGAAATTCCACAATTGTTTATACTCAGAAATAAGACCGCTAAAGTAGGGATTAGATATTCTTATAAAAACTGAAGATATCTTGGTCCATTTATAGTGTCACCGAAAAAGTAGGTACCGATTATCCCACATTTATCTATACTCGGCCACTCATTCACCTTTTGTGGATACTGTGTATGCTGCTCTCGCATCCATCTGGGGTTTTCCTTTGCCCAGAATCTACAATTTTGGCAGTTTAATTCACTATTTAATGCGAAAGTTGACTTATCCGAAAATAATATATTTTTTACTTGAAGGGGATTATCATTGCACATATTCATTAATATGTGGCAGAATTCCATTTTTCAATGCAATTCATCGTCAGATAACTCCTGCACAAGATGTATCTTAAATAGATGCCAGTTTTCTAGTTTTAACACTTTGTGTACTGAACTAGAAGGGATATCATAATCTCGGCCAAGCTGGCGGACACTGTTGTGTGGATTCTCTCCTATAGCCAACAAAACATTAATTTCTTATCCTCATTAATGGTTGCTCAACCTTTCTTTGGTAGATTATCTACGGAACCAGTCTCTCTACTTTTTGTTTCCGATTTTGCTATGGATCTATCTGGGTACTTAGTGTTAAATAGAACACATACTTCTTGTTGCGTTCGTACTCTGTCACCATACCTAATAATCATAATTTCAATTCTAAGAGCTACCGACAAACGCATTGTTATAAAGGATAAGGCACAAATTTGTAAACCAAAATTCAAAGCTTTAAAGGGGTTGGAACCTTTGGTGTGAAGATAACACAGACGCAGTTTTCTACATAACACCAAAACACTATACTGCACTCGATGCGCGTTTCGCTATACTGAAATGTTAACTGTTGACAATTATTTGAGAGGTATTTTCTTTAGACACCGCTGTTTTACGTACCATACTTACAAAAATATCGCATGAAATCGAATTCAAAACAAATCAACTTCAAAAAAGAATACATTTAACTGTCTATAGCTCTTAACTTATGAACTCTAGACCCTAAGTAGTAAATGTTTTTGAAATCAGCTGTCCATAGAGAATTCAAAAATGAAAAACATTACAGGGTGCTCTATTTAAAAAAACAGTAGATGACGTCATAGTCGAAGCTCCGATGATGTCATTGCTAAAAACATAAAGTAAAAAGATGCGCAATTAAAATTAAAAATTGACCTGTCCAAGAAATTTTACAAAATATGTTCGTATTTTGAAATAATGAATTTATTCCATACTTTATGTACACCCTGTATATCCCTAGTCACACATATTAGTATGTCGCATTCCTAGTAATTAAATCACTAATTTTATTATTATCGATTTACCGAATGTTTGTAATTACGATCTATTGTAGATGGCTGATTAATAATGCAATGCCATGGACTGGACAGACCAAAAATAAGGGTACGGTTAGTAAGAGCTTATATTTTCACTACTTAGCTCTGTACCGCTAGAACGCCATGAATCATCTTAATAACTAAAATAAACTATTCGTGTTATCACATTACCTTACATTATCATTATTTTTACAAAGTAACACAAAGATAGCGGTACAAATGTATTCTTGATGATAAATTGAGGTCATTTCTACAAAGTAACATTAGTTAAATTTAGTAGCTTGATAATGTCTTCAAAACATAAACATTCATTTTTATTGTGCCGGCTGCTATCTAAGAAATATAACATTTTCCTGAAACGTGACCTATAGTTTATTTCTGTCATGCATTTAAGTTGCCTCTCTCATTTAAAATGGTATCTAGACAGTGGCAAATGAAGTATACTTTTATTTCCTATGTGCTACGATGAGGAATTCAAACTGATTATGCAACTGACTATTCTTCCAGATGTGAACTTTTCCCTAAGAGAAAAATTGTCGTCTCAGAAAACGGAATAAACTGAACATTTGTTGTAGAAACTATCTTTTATAAATAATCAGTTTGCATTAAAGAATTTCTACTCATAGATTCTGACATATATATATATATATATCATATAAATAATCTAATGTTAGAGACATTACTCATACTATTCAGTACTCGTACAGTACTTACTTAGTACCTACTAAATTTTGAAGTAATATTTTTTTGTCAAAAAAATTCACTGCCGCCCTGTATTGTATTACTTCATGTTATGTAAAATTAAATTCTGTTTTGCCAGATGTAGGCATTGTCTGGGTTAAAGTTACAACTTTTTGATATACCTATTATAGATTTTTCGGATTTCCAAAAATATTTTGAAAAATTATTAAATATGAAAGTAAAAGTCGTTATAATTTCGATGGAAAACATTTTTTAACAACGAACTACAATATAAACAGATAATAACAATTAACAAAATTACGAAAAACATAAATAGAGTTTAGATTGTTATAAAAAAGTTAAAGAATGTGATCAAAATGTTGGCCATTTTGTTGTTGACACTGCGTATTCGTTTTTGAAAGTAATCAACATTTTGTAACATTTTTGTCTAAGTGCATGAATAATTCGTATTTGCATATCGTCCCGCGTGGTTGGTGATATCCCATAAGCAGTATTTTTCATATATCCCCACAAAAAGGGGTGCTAGGTTATTTATTCTACTTACTAGTTTAATTTTATTTTCTGACAGTCTGTATTGCACTTCTCTATATCTACCTCTTTTTGTTTTTATGTTATTAATTAAGACTTTTAATTACAATAACAAAAATATTTGCTAAAAATTTCTTGCAAGGACGGCTATGAAATGGTAAGTACAACAAAATCATCATGTATCAGTATAAACAATTTATCTGTCATCGGTTAATTGTTTGTTGTTCCTGAATACTGCCGTCAATTTATTTATAGCTATCTTTACAAGAAACTTCAAGATTTTTGATTTCAAGAACAAAATCATCATGTATCAGTATAAACAATTTATCTGTCATCGGTTAATTGTTTGTTGTTCCTGAATACTGCCGTCAATTTATTTATAGCTATCTTTACAAGAAACTTCAAGATTTTTGTTATTTTAGTTAAGAGTGTTAATAAGATAAAAATAAAAAGACATAGGTATAAGGAAATGTAACTAATACGGATTGGCAGAGAATAAAATTCCACGCCATAATATGCTATAATGTAAAGGGTGTTCTATTTAAAAAACTTTTTTTTCTTGGCTTGAAGTTAATGAAACAACGACTGTTTTTTTTTAAATTACGTTATATACAGAGCAGTCCATTTTTTATGGGAATCCAGGGAAACTTAAAAAGTGTAAAGTGGGGTAAATGGAGTATGGTTAAATGGTTAAATGGTTACGGCTTTAATCTAATACTAGAAATCGCTATTGCGATTTTCATTCCCATTTCTAGTATTAAATTAAAGCCGTAACTACCGCATTACCGGGGGTCGAGGCTTGCGACCTGGGGTCGCCCTCGAGTGACAAGTGCATCTAGAATAATATTATTTTTAAAAAAATACGTATTAAAGAAATTTGAGATAATCCCTTCTATATAAAATAATAAATTAGAGACATAAAGCTGAAATTTGGTATCTAGAATGATGATGTAATTACCTGTACTAAACGATTTTTCTTAATAATATTTTGATGAGTGGTAAGGGTACTATATCCTTGATGGTAAACCGTAATTTTTTTAAGTGCTGAAAATAGAATTAATTTTTTAGTAAACATTTTTATCAATTTTATCAATGGGGCCTTCCGCTACGATTCGGAGCCCCGCCTTCTCTTCGAAAAGATCTAGCGGCGGCGTTAAAAAATATATTGCTGTCACAATAATTGTTCCAGCAAATTAATATTGTAGATATTTACTTTTGTAAACTAAACTGATGAATTTTACAGACTGCCAAAATGAACGAATTAATTCCAAACTTTACCTGCAGAAAGAATAAATACTACGGACAATGAAACAGAATAACTAAACACTAATACTAATAAATAATTAGAATTAAAAAGTAAATATCCAGCGGAATTCGAACTTACGAAATTCTGCACTTCGATGTTTGAAATCCTGTAACTTATACCATTAAGCCACCGCGTCGCTCATTATTGATTGACGCTGAGACAACTATCTAAACTGTTCGTGTTAACCTGTAATTAACTTTTACCGATATTCTAATTGGAAAAGCATTTCGCTTCAGTATTTTGGTAATCAGAAGTGTTTGGAAGTCGGACCTATTGTTTCCGTTAGCAATATTTCTCATAGGAAAATAACGTCTCGGAAGTTTAATTAATTTGACAATTTTCGTAGGAGGTGCTTATCGCCAGTGTAATCTCACATCGGCAGATAAAATGAGAAAGAAGTTGAGACGGACGCGACTCGAGATTTATTTTCGAAGACGTAGACGTAGAAGGAGTGGTCGTACGGTCTCGAAAAAAAATCTCAAAGGGTTAGAGAAAGGACGAAACTTTCGTATGAAGCGGTTCTCGAACCCGTAAAAATTATAAAAATGGTCGAGGGGGTCCCGGGACTAGTCGGGACATCGGCAGGAATGACGGGGTCATTACGCGCGAGAACAATCGCCGGTGCTAGCAGCATCTCTCTCGCGGAATGGCGATCGACAAAAATTTTACAGAGGTTTTTTGAAAAGGCGTTAAAATTGGGAAAACGCGTTAAGATACGGGACGAAATATGCGCCTAAGCATAGGAGGAAGGCTTGGGGCAACCTTCGGTTGCCGGTGGGGATCGCTCGATCCCCGCCTTAGAAAGCCTAGAAACTTTTTCGATTTGGCGACGGAATTTAGAACAAGACAGAATGAACGCATTTTAATATAAATGGATTTTCCACTTTATATTAACAATATAAAAATTTTTCTTATCTTAATATTTTAAGGTATCTTAATGAAAAAAAATCCATCTTTTAAACATTTGTAATTTACAATTTTTATAGGCAAAATTTCAAAATTACCCTGTAATTCGAAAACATGTGAAAATAGAATTGATCTAATAGCACCATAAACCTGGAGCAATTATTTCGTTCTTCACATTTCACATTAAGTATATTTGGTCATTTTTAAACAGCAAGTGTAGGTAACATTCACTATTTAAAGGCTTTTTCGTTAAGAATTAACTTATGAAAAACTTTATTGAAAGATCCTCAGGATTTTTTTCTATCGACGCCATGTAATGAATATGAATTTCACCGATGTGGTTACATAAGGGCTTGAGTGATCAGAACTCAATTACTGCGAGAAGATGGAGTGGATTGCGGGCATCAAAATCACATGTTTATTTATAGATATCGGTTGTACGTGATCGAGATGCAGCAAGATATAGTATGAACAATGAACATATTAGTAAAAATAAAGCTAATTTGAATTTAAAATCAGATTTCGTAGTTTTACAAAATTATTTATAATGTTTTGAAAATTAAAGATAGTAGCTTTTTATAGCTCCTGCATTCCTTAAATAAAGTAGGTCTTAATCCTTAAATAAAGTAGGTGGTGTTAAATCACTGATGCCACCTGAAAACGCCAACGAAGACTGAAGATTTCTTATTAAGACTAAAAAATATTAATATCATTACAGATTCATCCAAATAGCTCATATAATATTATTATGATTTCACAGAAATATTTTAGTTATAATTTTGAACGCCCTGAAAGGTTTTAATTTATTTATTAAATTAGAGAATGTAATTAACTGGTTTTTGTAAGTGTAGGTATACTATTACGTAATATACGTTATATACATAGACATAAGAAAAGATCAAGATTTTATTTTTTCCAAAAGAAGTTTAGCAGTAGGTACCTTTTTTTTACTTTTTTGCAGTACTTACAAAATTACTAATAATAATATGCACACACTGTTAAACTTAGGTATTGTTACTAGGTAGTATTAGGTAATGTTACTAGACTTAGGTAATGTGTGTTTCAAAGTTACTAAGACAAATAATATAATTCTCAGTTCCACTTTTTCTGTTACTTTATACTATCATGTAACTTTCACCCATGTGATCTATGCAGTAATCGATAAAACTATTGTGTCACGATTATCAATTCATATTTTATTCAGAAATAACACTCAATTAGCAATATTAAAACCTATATTTTAATATAAGTACATAATCAGAAAAAGGATATTATGATGGGCAACATTGCATACTTATTGATAACCTGAGTTTTAAAACAATGCAGTAAATTCGGCAATGAGTAGATTTACCTATATCTACTCCATGAAATTACATACACTTTGTTTTTTAATCTGGTTACATAATATAGTTACGTTTCTCTAACTTTGTAGCACAAAATGTAGTGAACTCTATCGATTTTTAAATTTATGGCGGAGGTGCCAGTATCGAGCATTACTCACTTTAAAAATAATTATTAATCGTGATTATTTTTACAATCTTTGGTTATTTAAATGTGTCTTAATATGTAATGGTTGATATTGTTGACAACATTTGTTATTTTCTATATAGTGATGTGTTTTTGTAACAATTTAGTCAATTTTATTACTTATTTTTAACCTCTACTTTTCTGCAGAAGGAGCAGAAGGAGCAATAAATGGCTTCGAAAGCTTGAATTTGGAAAAAAAGTTAGTTCTTTGTCTTATAAACGGGATTGCAGTCAAATAAGGCGGAAAAGAAAAGTGATATATATGTGATTTTTCATTAACAAATTCAATACAAAATTCGTAAACAAGATAAGAAAGATATTAAACCATATACTTCAAATTGCTTTTATTTTGCTTCTTAGAAATTACGAATTAGACACCGATAAAAAATATCCTACATTCACCAAATCATACCAAATTATATGGTTTCACGAATTTCTTAATTAACTTGGCAGCATTAGCATGTGACATTTCAACTATCATAAGGTTTCACAGTCTAACCAGCTCAATAATATCTTGGCGCTTAACAGGATGTGAAAAACAGTCTAAAGAATAACCAACTGATAATTAATATAATAAACGGTATTTGATAAACAGCAGCGAACATTGTTTGCATACTATTAAGTTATTTTTAATCATATTGAAGGCGTTGACGCAGACTTGGAAGTTGTAAATAAACCTATTATTCCAGGCGATGGAGCAGTGCAGACGCTATGAAGGGCTGGTGTCCCAATGTAAGGCAGTGTCAGGGCCAGCGGACCTCGCACACCTTGCACGTGCCCTGCCGACTCCCACAGGAAG
Organism: Pogonocherus hispidulus; assembly: GCA_963924545.1. Taxonomy (NCBI): domain Eukaryota; kingdom Metazoa; phylum Arthropoda; class Insecta; order Coleoptera; family Cerambycidae; genus Pogonocherus; species Pogonocherus hispidulus. Next base: position 23,010,460 of record OZ004696.1, read on the forward strand.
GGGACCCGTGATGAAGAGGATATTCGTACCGCCACAGCCACCGCCGCCGCCCGACGCCGCGGAAGGGGAGCCGCAGGACCTGCAAGTCAACGTGAGTGCTTTCATTATGGATGTAACGGGTTGTATTCATAATTCAGGGCGAGATGTGGTAGTGGTTGTGTTATAAAATTTAAAGGAGGGAGCAACAAAGCAACTTTTTTATTTTTGTACAATAACAATTCAAACTATTTTACATTACCGTCCGTCCCTAAAGTGACCCCCCCTCCCTAAAACATTTGAACAAGTTGAGATATCGACCTCAAACAAAATTGACAGTTGCTGTCGGAACATTTTGTTAAATAGCATAATAGGCTGTGTCGTGTCGCACATTGTTTGAAAATTATTTCAATTCCCTTCACATCAGATGTTGGAAAATTAAAATCGAGACATCCGGTTTCGAGTTACCTACAACCGTTTCTATGTCTCATTCACAGATCGAGTGAAAAGACATAAATATGTAAATATTTTAACCGAAAAATGTAATTTAGTGTAATCTAAGAGCTTTGTATTGTCAAAAAAAAAATTATCTATGGGTGTTAAGTCAGGGGAACAGATTGGTTTTCAATAATTTTAATATTTCGAAGGTAGGTGTATCAATTCTCTACGTAGTCGTATTTGGCAAATAAAAATCATGTTTTTTCCTATTCTAAACAATAGCATAATTCATTTTCGGAGTTTCTTTATTATTTATTTAATACTTGTTTATAGTTTATTATCGTTTGCTTAGTTATAGATCTATCGTTTATTTCTTTCTTCTGTTAAAACATTTAAATATTAGAGTGAATGATGGTCTTTTCATTCGCCGAATGAGATACAGAAACGCTTCTACATAACTAAAAAACGAATGACGCTATTTTAATTTTTCAACAACAAGTGTGAATACAATTGAAATACCATTGAAACAATGTGCGATAAATCCCACTATGCTAGTTAAGGAACATTAGCCGACAGCTACTGTGGCGCCATGTATAAGTTGTCAAAATTTCGTTTGCGGGTAGAAAGTAATATTTTTTATACCATTGATCCTACATTTAGTTTGAGTTCGATATCTCAACTCGTTCAAAAGTTATCGGCATCTTCAAATAAATTCCTAGGATTGTCTTCCTTAAAGACAAAAGAGGTCTCTGCTGTAATGGCACCTGCAGAAAGCTAGGTCGTTATCTGTCTGTAAATTTGACAATAATTGTCAGACAGGTAGTAGCAAAACCCCAAAGAGGGCACTACGGTGTGTTTCTCACCACTACTAACATTTACGATGCCCATTAGGCAATCACGTCGCAACATCGTTCATCGAGTCCACTACTTATAGCACTCTGATGAGCACAAAATAAGCGCGAAACCGGTCAGTGTCTGGTAGTTGGTCTCGATGAATGATGTGGCGACTCTTATAGAGATGCCGATGTAATGCGATACCAGTCGGGGCACATTGCCCGTGGAGCAATTGTCCTCGGCATCTCCTTCAGATAAAATATTGTTGTTATATCCAAACCTGACACCAAGGCCAAAGTAATAAAAACTTAACAGCATAAAGTAACATTTGTCCTAAATTTTTATATTGGGAATGATCATAAAAAATATAGCGCATGATTTTAAACGTCTTAGCCTCAAGCTTAAGCTATACTCGTTTCATTAGTGTTAAAATAATTAAATGATATTTTGGTATGTAATAGATATTTCTTGCTTCGAAATACAAAATCTTAATGAATGTACTACATAGTTTACAGAAAATGTGCGAATAACGCCTATTTCTCTAATAATCAAGATATGCAATTATAAACTATCAAAAAAATTGTAGATCATCGATACCTTATGCAAACTCCAATTCTACACGGCGATTCTATGTTCGATTACTTAACCTGTGCAAACCTAGTGACGGTCATAAAATCCCCAATAATTTAGGCGATAAATGAAAATAGATATATTTGATTGGATCAAATGCACCAATGTAAAGAAAAAGCTATTGTTTTGAATAATATGGGGAATCAAAACTTTAGTGCTACAATTTGTGTATATAAAATTTGATCGAAGGATTTACCTCCCTTCCCTTTCCCTTCCCTTTACCCTTTGGCTGTGGACATAACCTCGAACGTTCTATAAAAGCAAAATATTTTCAAGGCACTTCCGATAGCACTTCCCTGGGGCACTTCCGGTTATACCGGAAGTCGACATCAACTTACTTCGTTTAAATGGAACACCCCATATGTTATTTCATTTCTGGATTCTACGTAAAATTATATACACATTTCATGCAGGATGTCCTTTACCTACAACTGTTTTTGAAATATTGACAGGTGAATATTGACATTTTGCAATTTTGACACCCTATAAAATCTAAATCGTTTGAGATCAAGCAAAACGGTTTGCACATTCCTATCTTAACTTTTCATAAGCTATCATTTGACAAATTTCAGATTGAACCAAGAGATTAAATTTAATCGAAAATTTTAAATTTCTGGCTAAATCTAAAATTATTAGTGTCAAACGATAGCTTATGAAAAGTTAAGATAGGAATGTGCAAACCGTTTTGCTTGATCTCAAACGATTTAGATTTTATAGGGTGTCAAAATACCAAAATGTCAATATTCACCTGTCAATATTTCAAAAACAGTTGAAGATAGGTGTAGGTAGGACATCCTACATGAAATGTGTAAAGAATTTTACGTAGAATCCAGAAATTAAATAACATGTAGGGTGTTTCATTTAAAATAAGCAAGTTGATGTCGACATCCGGTTTAACCGGAAGTGCCACACCCTTGAAAATATTTTGCTTTTATAGAACTTTCGAAGTTATGTCCGCAGCCAAAATTTCAGAAAAATGCATATATTCATTCTCGAGACACCTACGTCTAATAGGCCATCCATTTTAAGCCATCCGATATATGTAATACCACATATAACAGTAATTTTAGTTCAAGTTATTCCTTAAATTAAAATAGTTAATTAATCATTACAGAATGGAAATATTTGCGTTGCCAAATATAATACTGATTCCTTTTTTCGTATTCCTTTTCTCTAATGAACGTCAATCAAAATCAATTCAAGAACTAAGACGATTTAAAAAGAAGGTATATTGAAATTATTTTTAATTCCGGTTTAATGAACAATTTCTTGAAATGTCCTGAATTAAACAAACTGCTTTTTTTGGAGTTCTTTTTCTTTCATTTGTATAATTCTCCAAACTCAAACTCAAACTAGAATAATATCTAGCCTTTTTTTATTTAAAAATCCATGATACTCTCACTTACGCAAGCGGAATGTCGGTGACTGAAGTCCAAGACTTTGTAATTCGTGCACAGCAGTGAATGAATTGTTATTATAAACTACGATAAGACTTGCAGAGGTACCAAAGTATGCGAAATAATAATAAAGAACACGCCTATTGTTTATTACCACACTTAGTGGAGTTTAATAAATTTTAATTTTATTGTATCCGTCTAAATGCATTCTTTACGGTGTTCTTTTTCTTTCAATTGTTCAATATATCAACTCAGGGATGGGGTTTGTTAAAAAAAAATTGATTCATCTGCTTACTTCCTTACTAATTTTTGTTCATAAATTATTATTTATGTGCTTTGTTCGCTATCAGAGTGCTTCGTTTATTAACGAAGCACTCTTATTTGTCCACAAAATGTTCTACGGCACACTTTTTGATTTCAGTTTGACGGTTAACTGGAATGGCAAATTTGCTAATAAAATAGTTTTATAAACATAATATTAAAATATGTTTATTATAGTATATTTTTAATAGTATTTATTGGCTTATTTAACTGTTTATATCTTTCTTTATATAGGAATTAAGCTAAAAAGTTAACTAGGAGATAAATTATTACTGAAATTATCAAATTTATAGTTTAATAAAGTTTTTAATTTTCTTCATAATCTCTTTAACCTAGGTATGCAAAAGAATAACTTTATTATTTTTAAGATATGTCGAAAACAACTACTTTGCGTACAGTGTGTACGCACGCAAATAAATAAATAATAAAGTTATTCCTTTGCATACCTAGGTTATAGATAACGAAGAAAATGAAAAATGTTATTAAACTACAATATTTAATAATTTCATTAATAATCTATCTTTTAGTTAACTTTTTGGCTTAAATCTTAAATAAAGAAAGATATATTAACGTATGTGTATCCTGAAGTTGGACGTTTTGAAATAAAATAGATATAGTTGTCAAAATTTAGTCTGTTTTGGACCTCTAAGGTGTAAATGAAGTAAAACTAATGACACCAGACAGACAATCTTAAGGCTAAAACATGACGATTGAGCCAAACATACTTTACTCCAAAGTTGATTAATTTCCAAGTTACAGAGTGTTTATGTTAAAAATAACTTTTTTCTATGATTCTATACCAAATGAAAATATCCCTTTCGAATTTAGCAGAGGATACCACAGCATAATGTTCTAGTATCACAAAAATTTTTAGTTAAATATGTATTTCCATAGGTGTGCAACCAGTATTACGTCTTCCATTTCGAAATAAAAAATGTTACGCCACTGGCTAGATTAACAAACACAGTTTCATTGAACTTCGCAATGAATTTACAAAAAAAAAGACTTTTCTCTATAAAATGCATAATTTTGCCGTAAATCCGATGTTTGTAAAATCATGTCTCGATTTATGAAAACCCCATAAATTTATATAAAACAACTCCCTTCAATTTTTTAAGACTAACTGAGTTACGATCATCCCGAGCATGATAATCAATTACCTAACTAATAGGTGATATTAATTTAATGAACCCAATATTCAATTAACTTCTTTATATCTGCGTATATAAAAATATAAAAATACCTTAATAGGTATACCTTAAGGTATATAAAATAACAGTTTCTTATTGATAATATTAAACATGGCTGCTTACTTTTAAGTAGAGCAAAATTTATATTTACACTTACAAAATATGGCGCCTCTTTGTAGTATATACTTAATATTATATACACTATTTATTTAGCCACCTTACATATTGTTATAACCACTAATGGCACCTTGCAGATCTAGTTTGTGAATATTACGGCAGGCACGTCTAGTCTGCTGGTTAACTCTCGATTATCTCGGTAATTTCAAATACACATACAGTCACATCAGATCGTTGTTCATTTAGTTAATCGGGATTGGTTACAGCCAAACCTTTAATAACCTGACAAACTATACAGTGTGAGTCAATAAGAACGAATTCTTTAGTAGCTCCTTAAATAATGGAGGTAGAGCAAAATATTGAAAAGGGGTGTTGTTTCATCTCTTTTTTTCTACAATCTAAAATTATTTTTAGATATACAGGGTGCACCGTTGAGGGGTTACAGCATCCAACATTTGTTTTTTATATGGAATACCCTATATTTTATACGAGATTTTGATTAAGCTTAAAATTCCCCATACATTGATGCCCCGCTTGCTGATCTTGTATGCGGGGTTTCCAAGTTATTTCGGTTTTTATAAAAATTTTGGGAATAACATAACCTTGTAAAAAAATCATAGTAACCTTGTTTCCGATAATTAAAGGTTGAGATTCGGTATTTATATAATCAAACCCTTATACTATAAACCGATATCATTGTAAAATTATTTGCTTGTACAGGGTGTTTCTTCTAAGCAACTGAAGTGGTCTGAATATATTATGAAAAAACTCGTTTTTCTTTTATGGAACCCCCCCGTATATTATAACACCAGATAAACGAGTATTAAATAAGCTCTCAAATGATATATGGTTTGCTATATCTAACTCTCATAGTTTTCAAGATATTCAAATTTATTCAAATATGGCAGTGATTTATTTATTCAGTTATTCAGGTAAGTATTTCAAGAAAAAAACATATTTTCTAAAATTTTTCTTGTTTTGTTCAAAACTGTAGTTTTTTTAACTTTTCTTATTAAGAAACCAAATACTAACAAAACATAATAAGGGATGCAACAACACAATTTTAAACGTTCACAAACTGAATACATCAATTTCTAATATAATATTATAAATACTGCTGGAAATGCCCGCCACCTTGAGCAAGCATCGTGTAACATGTATTAGAAAGGAGTCTCCAACGTTTGTGAGCATTTGTCTGTTTACCTGTGCGAACGAGTTTCTTATCTTTCCTTCATATCTTGAGGTGTTGTGGGTGGGGTCTGATAGGCCATATCTTTTATAAAACCCCAAAGAAAAAAATATAGTGATCAAAACCCTCATGTGAGCAGCACAGAAACCCTCGGTTTTAGCACAACTGGACTGTGACTGTTTGGGGTGGGATTGTTGGTAACCATTTAGTGGGTCCTTACTTTTTTTATGGACAATGGGAAAAATTATTTAAATTTTGTAGAAAATGATTTCGAAGATCTGTTAAACAATGTGCCTCTGACAACAGTTCGCAGATTATGGTTTCAGTAAGATGAAGCACCTCCTCACTATGCTGCTGCAGTGAGACATGATCTTGATCAGGTATATCCATGCAAATGGATCGGATGTGATGGTCCAGTCATGTGGCCAGCTAGATCGCCAGATCTTAGTAAGTTGGATTTTTTTCTTTAGGGTTTTATAAAATATATGGTCTATAAGACGCCACTCACATCTCACGATATGAGAGAAAGAATAATAAACTGGTTTATACAGGTATAAACGGTATAAACGGACAAGTGCTCACAAACGTTGGAGACTCCTTTGTAACACGTGTTATACGATGCACTGCTCAAGGTGGTGGGACATTTCCAGCAGTATTTATAATATTATATTAGAAATTAATATATTCAATTTGTGGACGTTTAAAATTGTGTTGTTTCATCCCTTATTATTTTTTGTTAGTATTAGATTTCTTTAATTTATGTAAAAAATATATTGTTCAATGTTATCAGTTTATCAGGTTCCTATCAGATTTTTTAACTCATGTGTTTATGAAATTACGGAAATACCGTTGGCTGTTTAATAGATATAAAATATTGTTCATGGAAGTAAGGAAAGTTAAAAAAACGACAGTTTTGAACAAAACAAGAAAAATTTAGAAAATATGTTTTTTTCTTGAAATACTTAATTACTAAATAAATAAATGACAAAGAAGTCACTGAAATATTTGTATAAATTTGAATATCTTGAAAACTATTAGAGTTAGATATAGCAAACCATATATCATTTGAGAGCTTATTTAATACTCGTTTGTCTGGTGTTATAATATACAGGGGGTTCCATAAAAGAAAAACGAGTTTTTTCACATTATATTCAGACCAGTTCAGTTGCTTAGAAAAAACACCCTGTACAAGCAAATAATTTTACGATGATATCGGTTTATAGTATAAGGGTTTGATTATCTAAATACCGAATCTCAGCCTTTAATTATCGGAAACAAGGTTACTATTATTTTTTTACAAGGTTATGTTTTTCCCTAAATTTTTAGAAAAACCGAAATAACTTGGCAACCCCGCATACCAGATCAGCAAGCGGGGCATCAATGTATGGGGAATTTTAAGCTTAATCAAAATCTCGTAATAAAATACAGGGTGTTCCATATAAAAAACAAATGTTGGAAGCTGTAACCCCTCAACGGTGCACCCTGTATATCTAAAAATAATTTTAGATTGTAGAAAAAAAGAGATCAACACCCCTTTTCAATATTTTCCTCTATCTCCATTATTTAAGGAGCTACTAAAGAATTCGTTCTTATTGACTCACACTGTATATTTGTATGGTAAAACAACCTTATATCATATTTCTGTAAAGGATTTGTGCCTTACCCCAAACGGAAAGAACGATATTGCTATGCATTTTCTATAAAAGCCAAGAGTATTATTTTAGTAAAGCGACTGCGAGATTCAATGAAGCTGTGTTTTTCAATTTTGGCAGTGGCGAAACAGTTTTAATTTTGAAAAGTAAGTCACATAATACTAGTCACAGAAAATATATATTTAACTAAAAAGTTATATGATACTAAAGCACCATGCAATCATTGCCAAATTTCAAAAAATATATTCATTAGTTTCAAAAACTTCTTTATCTTCAACTAGAACACGCTGCAACTTGGGAACGAAACAACTTATTTCGAACGAATTTACTCAAAATTATTTCCTTATCATTTGTGCTTCTTCATTTAAGTATACCCTATTGGTCCGTATTTATAAATATTTAAATTATGGTAATTTCTGTCGACATGGATCATTTATTGATATAATTAATGACTTATCTTTTTAACTAATTAATATTAACCAACACGTCTGCGACAAGTTCGCTGATTTAATTAATTAACCCGTCTTTGTGCAGGACAACATCCCTCCTCCGCTAAAGAACGAACTGGTAATAGATAGGCTATCAGCCGTTCAAATCAAGCCATCCCATGATGTCCTGAAAAAGGAGGCTCAAGATTTGGAGGCACAGATACGCCAGATCCAGGATGCTCTGGATACCCTACTTCGCATACAGCAGCGGTCAGTCGAGGCGTCTCTATATAATAAGGCCAATGAGCTTCAAGAGGATATTTCCATGAAGAGGTTCGATCTCAGGGTGGCTCAGCTGCATCTCAGCGCTATTAATAAACAGGTAGGGGCCGTTTTTCTTTCAGGAGTACGTTTTAATAAATAAAATTATACTGGGAATAGAAGGTAGAAAGTAATGGTGGTGAACACGTTTTTTTAGCTCATATTAATTTTCTACTCTAATGCTCATGACCATGCTTCTTCAGTTAAGCTAGTATAGGTGTTTTCTAGACGTGCTCAGTCGGGTACAAATCAAACGTGCTGCTCCGCGCGGCGCCGTTGAAAACAGCGCAATACAACGCGGCGTCTTGGGTTTAGACAACTAACCGCATAAGATTACGCCAGAGTGGTAATCTTACTTTGGTAGAAATAGCCACTTTATAATTTGTATTATGTTTAAACTTAACAGTAGTTCAAAATTTTTACATTGCGCAATATTGCCTATCAATTTAAAAGTTGTGTTTCACTGTAAACGCACACACTGCTAAGCATCGGTGTTACCCAATGACGAAGTTTTCTGGTTCGCCTTTTTTTATTTACATGATAGTAGTTAATAACAATAACTGCAACAGCAAGTCTAACTTTTCATTGAAGTCCATATTGATTTGTGTGCGCGTCAATTGTACTCTAACTGTGTACTTTCCTATTTATGTTTATCGAATAAATTATATTATTATTAATATTACTATTATTTTTTTTAATCCAGTCGACAGGTTTTCTGGCTCCGCTTCTCAGGGTCGGCCGCTGGCGGTTACCAGTAGCTACTCCCCACGTCCGTGAGGTGAATATCCCCATCGCATTCTTCCGGCTGGAAGATCTGCCGAATTTCGGCATGCCGGTATGATCTTCAGTTACGAAAGCAGCGTATCTCTTGCTCCACCGAGGACTATTATCAGTACCACAAGCTTCACAGTATGTTCTGGATGGAGTCTGGGGTGTACAAAGAGACAGTCTCGATATTGCGTCCGTTTTTCTTCCTCTTTCAAGACAATGTTGGTCTCGACAGGAGCCGAGAACTTGATGAGAAACATTGTCTTGAGCTGGTGGTGGAGAAGGGTTGCATCAGGCTTATTGTCTCAAATTTGCCTGAGTGTGGCAAATAAGTAGTTCCAAAGTGGAGAGCAGATACATAATTGTCTCCGGCGCCCTATGGCAGGCCCTGAAGTTGACATCAGGAACCTCCATACCCATGGCACGGCTTCGATAGAAGAGGGTGTTAAATATACCATCCTGGCAAGCCATTATGAATCCCTCGGTTTCCAACTTAAGCTCCGCTGACCTTAAAAAATCAAAGGTCAGCCTTTCGGATAAGCCATGGTCTTCAAGGCTCTTATAGAAGACACCGTGCAATGGTTTATCCTTATGCAGCTGCAGAAGATTACGACGTTCTGCAGCTTTAACTTGGGCTTTCAAGGAACGGATCCCAACTCGGTAACATCAGATGCTCTTCGTGCTGTCTTAAATACAAATGCTCAGACGCCTGCATTTTCAAGGTCCTGGACAATGCAGAGGAGGGAATCCGAACTCCTGATTACCTTGCAGTCTCCGTCCAATACCATTCTGCTGTACAGACACTCCAAACTCAAGAGTCCACGTTCCAAGAGTTCCCCATTGTCTTGGGAAGTAAAACCGTGGAACGGACGACATAGGATGCAAACTCCTATTGAGATACATTATTTTGCGAGTTCCATGTCGAGTTTTCGCAGCTCCTCTTGTGTCTATTTTACTACTCCTAAGGAGTAGAGGAGGATCGGAACGGCAAGCATGTTCGTAGCACTCACCTTATTCTTTCCTGACAGTTCGGAAGACCAGATCTGCCGGAGGCGGTGTCTATACTTGCTGCGAAGAGCGTTTTTGATGACAGCAGCCTCTTGGGTGGAGCGTTGCTCGACAACCAAGTAGGCATACGTCTTTCCTACATCCAGATGATGTAGGATGCTTTCGCGCATCTCGAAGGCACGAGCAGCGCATCTTCGCCATACTCAACGCATCGTCCTCTGCTGAGATGGACCAGTGCACATTTGTCCAGCTGAAATTCCACCCCGACCGTCTTCGTGTACTCTTGTACCACCCTGAGAGATTGATTTAAATCCTTCTCTCCGGAGGCATAAAGTTTAGGGTCATCCGTATAAAATAAATGGGTGACCTCATGCCTCCTATTGCCGGGGACACTGTCAGTAACGAGATGCAGAATAGGAGAGGGCTGAAGGAATCTCCCTGGAAAACTCGTCTCCTGAATGATACCAGTTCTGTTTGGACCTGACATTACCAGATATTTTGAGAAAGCGGGTCTTCCAGAGCCGCATCAGTTCTTCAATCCATCTCATATTATTTATTATTGTTATTATTATTATTATTTTTATTATGATTATTATTATTATTATTATTAATACAAAATTTAATTAAAATTTCAGCGTAGGCTTAGAAGAAAGTTAGATTGAATAAGTTTAGAATAAGTTACTAACATCCCATAACTCCTCTCTAATCCTATGTTACTCCTCGTAGCTTATAATCCCGCCTTTGTGATCTTCTCGACAAATCCAAATCTTTCTTGTGCCCTAATTGCCCTAAAATAAAATAAATAATATACCTAATATGTATATGTGCATGTACGTATATGTGTATGTGTATATGTGTATATGTGTATAATATAAAAGATGAAAGTGAAAAATTAGGGGTGGAATTGAGCATAGGATTAGGTAATATTCTAGGATATTAATGGTATTGTAAAAAATAATATAATAGGCTTACTAGATAAAGATCTGACTAGTTGGCTAAGTTCCAGTGCCATTAAATAAAATAAAAAGAGAAGACTATTCAAGGCAGGTGGATAAAATTATCTAATAGAATTACCCAAAATTGGATTCCTCTCTGATTCATACATTAGTCAGATCCCCTTGTTTCGTTAGAAGTTATTTTTGGCAGTTTAAGATTATAATAAGATAATGTCTATCTAATAAGATTATGTCCTAAAATGTCTTAAGGTATACTTCAACACGACTCTGGAGAATCTGAATATTGATGTTAAACAGTACCTACATGCCATAGAAAATAAAGAAGTGAACCTTTATAACAATATAATGGAGTTACACAGTTACCTAGTTAGTTACCTTTCAGAACGCAAACCTAATATATGAATTTCCAACTAATTTGCTTCTCATAAATGCATCTACTTAGCACATATTTGGTGAACTGATTTCTGACAGTATGGCGCTATAAAGTTTGTAATTTAAGATTTAATATGCAAATCTATGGAAATAGACTATAATCTATGCAAATAGAACTATTTAGAAGTCTTCATATCAAATAATTTTGACTTAAGCCAGCTGTAATCCAGCTATAACATAGGAACATATTTTAATCAATTACCAATCATATTTCGAAGTAATCCTTTCTCTTATTTTATTGTGGTCTCTCCGATTTAACGAAATATTCATGGTAGGCTCATCAGATTCCTTTATTTTTAATATAGCTATATATATAAAAAAGTTCAATTGAAAACTACTACTAAACCGAACTACTTAATGTTATAGTTCCATTGTTCACTTCTTGTAACAGAAGTGCAGTTTACGTCTTCCTTTGAGAATAGAAAAATTAACGAAGATATTTAATTAGAATACTTTATTTTACAAAAATTTGGATACACGCGATTTTAAAGTTGTTATAGATACTATATTTTTAGCGAAATATTCTATTACAAAGAAGATGTGTTTCTTTCTGTATACTGGTGAAAGTAGTACAAATTATATTTAAATTATAAGTTAATGAAACTTACTCTGAAGTTAAAACTAATTTTAAAGGTAGATATACGTGAGAAGCCAAATGCCGCATAAATTGTTGGTCACTTTGTGCATTCACTCATCTTGTGTATACAGGGTGAATACCAGTCGAATTTTATTTAAAGGGTGCACTTCTCATTTTATTGATATTTATACAGGGTCTTCCAAAAAGGAGAGGATGTACACAACTTGCATTTGTTAAATAAAACACCCTGTGTATATCTACAGATTCGAATAGAACGTCCTTTTACGAATACGTTGATATAGGGTTTGATGGATATATCTTAAATAATGAGGGAGATGTAACCATAAATATGGTCTATTTACCACTGCCTCGATAGCGCAGTGGGATAGAGGGCGTTGTGGCAGCATTTCTCGGTCACACTGCCTATTAAGGTCTGAGTTCGATTCCCAGCTTCGGCACTAGCAATGTCGATAAGTTTGGGGTATTTGTCTGCGTTTTTCAATGTCTAATGCTCTTCTGGACAGCCTTTGACATTGGTTTTGGGGTTGTATAATTTATGTGGTAATTTTTAAAAGGTTACCATAAAAGCAATGTGTTGGAGACAGACTTTCTAGTATTTGTAGCCTAACAATAAATCAATACTTTTTTTCTAACTCACCGCTCTTATGTATATCTCACTCACTATTAGAATATATCCATCAAACTCTATATTTCGTGAGATGATATATCCAAATCTGTAAAGATACACAAGGTGTTCCATTTAAAAAATAAAAGTTGTGGTAAGCCTCTCCTTTTTGGGATAACTTCTATGAATGTCAATGATATAAAAATGTGTCCCCCTTCAAATAAAAATCGAGCTGTCCGAACATTTTCTATGGAAACTAATCCTTTGACAGATAACTGACGATGAATTTTTTCCCTGACTGACCCTGTATACATTTTAAATGTTTCTAACGGTGTTATATCTGGGCATGAACATTCTAAAGTTTATAATGTTGCCGAATAAGTTTTACAGTATTTTACATTTTATTGACATTTGCAACATGTCAATCAAACGTGCGCTTTTGTGGAAGATAATTAGCCATTAGACTTCGCTAACATATTGTATAATGAATTTAATAAAATATTCTCATTATAAATTTATGAGAATAATTAACAATAAAATTAATTGAAAATAATATAATATATAATACCTAATTGCAAATAATATTTCTGCCACAATCATTTCACTGGAACGATATACATACTTTATGTAATTGGAAATAAATGCAATTGACATTTTATTAAATCGAAATCGTAAATTAAGTCCTCTGATAATTGTAGTTAGGTAGATATTTATGTATAATAATGATATAACTGCAATATGCAGGGTGACCCAATAGTGTGACAAAGTTCTATAACTCATATACCGTAATAAATAAAAAAAAATATTTTAGGATGTTATAGACCTAAGAGGGCACATATCAAACATATTTTTTAAAACGAAAAGACGTATTTTTATTTCATATTTGAATCATTTTTCCGAATTCACCAATACAGGGTTTACTAGAATTAGACAGAGTGGTACAGAGGATATGAGCATTTTGTATCTTAATCGCAATGAATTGAGCACCCTCTTTTCTAAGGAACTAAAATAAGATAAATTTTGGCTCCATTAATTATGCTATATAGTCTAGTTTTACTTTCTGTAGAATTTTCTTCAAAATAGTTTTGAAGAAAATCAAATTAAATTGTATACAGAGCGAATCAAAACTCTCAACGACATTTCTATTCTATGAAGCATACCCTATACCCAATTGCAACGGTTTTAGAGATATTTGAGGTTAATAATTAGTTAATTAATTCTGAATTGCGTTCTTCTTCACCAAGTCTGATAATAAAAGAATAGTAAAACTAGACCATATAGGATAATTAATGGAGCCGAAAGTTATCTACGAAACAAGCCCTAGTTTCTTTAATTCTGTTAACCCAAAGCGGAGTTATCCTTATTTAAATAAAATAAAAGTTTAACCTTCCCTCACAACATTATTTTCAAAGATAGAGGAAAGTGTGTCAGAAAAAAGATTGCAAATTTAAAGATTACAATGCCACTATTTAAAATACCTATTAACTTGGCATATTTTTGAGAAAAATCCTATTTTCTGATTGGTCATAGCAATTGCGGCCCCTAGCGGTCATCCTACGCACTTGAAAATAATTTACAGCGATTTCTTTTGTCTGATTTACTTATAGTATTTTTTCCCCAAAGTTATACGATAAGTAGTTTCGGAAATACAGCCGGCGTCCATTCTTAGTTGGCCACCCGGTACATGTGCGTTATATGCGTAATTTCATTGATTACGTAGCAATAACTTTTAATTTAAATTTTCTACAATATCCAATCAATAATATCCATAGAAAGGTATATCAGTCAAAGACCCAAGAGAAACGACGTACTTTTAGAAATCAACTTGAAGTTGTGAAGTAATTCATAGAAGTAAAAGGATTCTTGGGTAGAAGTAGAAACTCCGAAACATCAATCTCCGAGGCTACGTCGTTGATTCCTTTGGAGACGGCATACACTTGTAATACTGTCACATCGATGTGCCATTAGCCGTATACGAAAAGCAGTATGAATTGAAACCTGAAATTCTTTTGTTGTTTATCGAAATCATTTTAAAGTTTATAAAAATGGTGTCGTTTTTTATTTCAAATTTATTCATGGAAAAATTACCTACATGTGAATTTCATTTGCATATTAATCTTGCCTCTCTAGGTAATAGATGTAAATAAATAGTAAATAATGCCTACACTATGTGTTAGAACTCTTTTACAACAAATTTTCGCAGATGAAATATAATACTTTAATAATACTACCTTCTATATGCATATTTAATTTATGCATAACTAATTTTTTTTACAAATTATTAGGTGGTTCTTTACAATCCTATTTCAAAAAGTGACCTTGGCAGTGACAGGGTGTACAAGAACTGACGACCAATTTATAAATAGGAAAAATGAAAAATCTCGAAAAATTCAAATACAACACCCTGTATATTTTTACATCAAAAGATGCAGAATTAAATTTCCTACAACTTTGATATACCTGCTCCTATACCTAAACTCAGTAGTTTCCCGTTAAATCTGATTTTTATGAAAAAATGCATAGTTTGCAAATAACGTATCTACCATCTACCTCATGGTAATTCTTTATTAGCAACTCGTGTTTACCAAACTAATAAACTAGATTTACGGAGATACCCTCGTACAGAATGTTTTGTAAAACTAAAGGAGAGGTTTGAGAGAACGGCAAATGCTAATTACGAGAATAATACAAGAACACATGCATGTAATAGTCCTCCACCAACCTAACAGTCATCCTCCGTTCGTTGGTCAATTTACATGAATCTCGGGTCCAGTAACAATTAACCCCATGGATATGGGAATTTGCTGGTATTGTCAGCACTGAGATACACAAAGTGTGCCTGAATCACAGAGTAATGTGACTAAAGTTAATAAAAAAATAATAGTAATAATAATGATAATACATTTATTGCCAAAACTTAAATCAGTATTTTCACAAAAATAGTTAACCAACGAAACTATGCACTACCGAAATACAAAAATTAATTAAAATATAAAAGTTCTATCATTTATTTATCAAATAAATATGTTACTGATATATCTAAAAAAACTTCCAAAATTGACATAGTACCTATGTATCAACTATAGTGTTAAAGTTAGAAATCGTGCTAAATACAGAGAAATATTAACCTGTGATAAGTAAACAATTTTCTGTAATAAACCCATCAAATCGATTCTGATGAGTACCAACAAATAGAAAAATTTTAAATTTTAAATTTAAGCGTAATTTACGCATTTCTGCGTAATTCCAAACGTCCTATATTATTTTGACATAGAGGCAGCTGCTGATCATAGCCTTTAGCAAGATATACATGTACCTAAGTTGTTTTAAAAATAAGGTAAATTTTAAATATGTCTTTTACAATCGTTTTAAGCTTAGCTTAAGTACAAAATAAATTATAAACACATAACTACAATCTTGTAGCCCCCATCTAACATGAAAAATAAAGAGGTTTCAGTACCCAGTGCCTATTGAACATACTAGAAGTGAATTCAAAATTAAATTTTGTAATGTATGATAACTTTTACCAAAAATAAAGTTCTCATGCCATATTAGCATTTATAAATACTTTTTAACAAAACGCGGAAGTTTCACTGGAAATATCCATATTGCCCATTTATAAATTTTAATGTGTGCTGAAAAGCCACTGTGGTTGTTTTGGTTGTTCGTATAAAAGTCGTGTTTTACTGTGTAAATAAGCAGCAGAAGCAGCGTAACATTCCTAGTTACATTGGAGAGGAGGTGATAATTAGTTGTTAGTATACCAGTATGTATCTTCTCTAGAACTCAGTGCTTAAATTGATTAAAATTTAATCGAGGCTTGCTTAATGAATACGAAGTAGTTGGAGGATTACTCGAACTGCTCATCTCTTTAACGTAAAATAAAACAGTTTTACGCAGTAATGCAATAACGGCCGTAATTAGCATGAGCAATCCTTCAATTCCCGGCGAGTTGTCAAATCCCTTAGGAAATATCCCTCTCAAGTAATTAAGTAGGGAGAAATGAGAATCCGCAACCAAGAGTCTTAGGAGTTAATGAAACTGCTTTGTCTGCTAACTGGCACCGTTCTGATGGATCAGTAAACATTAAATTATGTTTAATTTATAATAATTTGTTCCGCCTCTTGTATGGAGTGAATAATAAGTTACTTGAATTTAGGTACTTATTTGAAAATGTAAAGGCTGTTCCAACATTAATCAAATATTTGCGTTTAGTTCGGTTGATGTTCATGTCACAGTAAAAAAATCTGACTGATTTTAACACTGAATCCACACTCATCAGTGTGTATATAGTCCACACTTGGCAGTGTTAGACATATCGGTGTATTATTACATTACATAAAAGTAATTTAACACAGTAGATTTTACAAGGTAATGTGTAATAGTTAATTATTCACCGTGTAATTATTCCGTTTTTATGGCGGAGTGATTCATTTTTAACACAGGGTTTTGTAAATTTTACTACAATTTATGAGTAATTCTACAAACTTGGCGGATATATCGTTCATGTAATATGAGTTCTAAAGGTTTAGTTATTATACTACCCAGTTCGTGTTAAAAATAACACTGCAGCAAATTACGATTACCATTTAGTAATTTTACCATTTGTCTTTTTTTACTGTTTAATACTAAATTTCTTATGTCACCATAAATCGCCGTCCATTATCATGATGTCACTCTAGTGATAGCTGGTCTGTGAATTTACCTGCATTATTGCTAGTAATGTTCTTAAAACTTTCTCATATCAAACGACGTCATGGAGTCCATAAATTGATCGTAGATATCCGTGTAAAAAATGTGATCCGCTCATATTCTGCTAGCTGTACTGACACAAAATGTATAAAATGTATTGGATGGCGGCGGATACGTGGATGTGATTTATGCGGATTTCTCGAAGGTTTGACAGGATTGACCATCAGATTTTACTACACAAACTTGCAAATTTTGGCTTCTGTCCTACCTCTGTAAGTTTCATTTTTTGGTCTTATTTATTAAATAGACGGCAGTACTTATGTCAGTTGCAATAGTTTTGATTCTGTTGGATATATTGTCCCCTCAGGTCCACAGGGTTCTACTCTAGGCCCCCTCATGTTTGTCTTGTTCATTAATGCTTGAATGATATTAAATTGTAGGAAACGTTTGTATGCAGACGATATGAAAGTGTTTTCGAAAGTTACGTGTATACAGGATTGTGGGAGATTGCAGACAATACTTGATCACATTCAGTCTTGGTGTTTACAAAACTACAACTGAATCCCTCCAAATCCAAGATTCTTAGTTTTACTAGGAAGACAACAGTAACTGTTTTTGATTATGTCATTGGCAATAACGCTTTATGAAGGTGTAATTCGTTTAAGGACTTAGGAGTGTTATTTGATAACAATTTTACTTTCAATGAACACATTATATGTTCATTGAACACATAAAAAATTTATATAGCAAATAACTACGAATAGTAAGGATGTCATTAAGATCATCCTCCATCTGCAAACGCCTTATATTAAAAATAAGGACTAAAACCAATCAAGCGAAAACAGCTATTCTCCTGGTTATCTATTCGTAGTTATTTGCTATATGCATGCCATCTGACAAGTAGTAGAACTAGTTTCTACAATCTGTTATTGTACATAAAAAATTGTTAGTGAAAAAATCTCCATGCGCATATCTTTTATATATTTAACATCCCTTTACAAGCAGTAAATGTAAATAAAACCCTTAACATGTTTACCCACATGTTAAATATTATTTATTGAAATAATATAACTAATAAATTTATTATTATTTAAGTTAATATGCTGTTGCCCTAATAATGAACATTATAAAACATTAAGCATATAGTAATAATACACCATCCTGTAGTAACTTGAGTTTACAAAAAACGTTCCGTAGATATATTTCTTATTTTAATTCAAGCATTAGCGTGGCTGTTACGTCATTTATTTTTTATTTGTTTCCAGGGAAAAGTTACTCGAGAAAATTCAGTTACTGTCTCAAAACAGAAAAGTGCCGAGCCGGGCTAATTCAGGCACATTCATCCATCATGTTTGAAAGCTTTGTCACCTGGTTCATTACAGATGAAATAGATGTATTCAGTATGTAATGGAGTTTACTTGTGATGTAGTTTATATACTCTTTTTCATTTATTTTATCACAGAAAATTGATATTCATGCAGTCAAATTTACATATTATGGATGTTTCCTCTAAATACTATTCCAGTCTTCCAGTATTCTTGGTATTCAAATTAAAGACAGTGTTTTCCCATTACCACAGGTTCTTGAAAACTATTAATTTAATATTGATTCCACGAGCATGAAGATTATATTGTTGTGCATACTAATTTTCCTAATCAGTATACATATACAATATGTCCGATTTAAAAGGCCATGGCCATGACAACTAGCAGAATTTTATTTTTAAAATACCCTTTCATTGTCCGGTGGGTAGAAGAGATTGCTACCCACCATGTTATAATCCAAGGTGTGTGAAATAAACGAAGCAGTTTTTTAAAATATTTTCACGTTGTACGGGAGAGAGTGAATTTAAAAAAAAATGTAATTCCTTAAGGAATATGAAGTACGAAAACTGAACAACGATCAGTTAATGCGAATAAGAGAATGGTTACAAGTGGAGAGGTTACCTTATTTTATACTATAGAAACTGCAATTAAAACAATTTTTGAAAATAATAAATTCTTCTTCCACACCGTTGGAAACAATTTTCATAGTACAAGGTATTTTAAAACCTTTTAAAAGCTTGTTTGTGGTCAGTTAGTGTAGTCAATTAAATACTACGAAATACTTAAGATACTCAATACTAGAAACGAAGATACGTAAAATATACCCAGGAATATATTTTTTTATAAACCACACTGAATTCTCTTGTTTATTTAAATAAAAACTTTAAAAATCAAGGTATAAAAAATATATCCATTACGATGACAACATAGTTATGATTTATAGCTTATATACCTTTATTTAGTGGATATTTCATTTCAACTGTTTATACAGTCTATAAAAATACGAGCAAAATTACTACCGTAATTTTCTCAGTAGGTTAATAAAGCATTAGTACTCCCAAAGTTCGAAAGAAAAATAAAATGGAGAAATAGAAATAAACTTGTTATGTGCAGAAAC
Organism: Pogonocherus hispidulus; assembly: GCA_963924545.1. Taxonomy (NCBI): domain Eukaryota; kingdom Metazoa; phylum Arthropoda; class Insecta; order Coleoptera; family Cerambycidae; genus Pogonocherus; species Pogonocherus hispidulus. Next base: position 23,030,453 of record OZ004696.1, read on the forward strand.
TTTTAAATTTGTCACTCTAGGGAAAAACCTGTTCAAAGCAGGAAATATGGTTTATTCAGAATAAAATAACTGGGCTTTGTTTTGCTTGAGATGTAGATACCAAATCCTCTGAGTATTTTGTGACATGTTCCCTTGCAGATAATATTTGTGGCGTTTAAAAAGTAAATCATAATATATAATAATATATTGTACACAAGAAGATATTGATTATTTATGTGCACTCTTTTATTGAAGGTAAATTTGTTTATTCCACAACTAAATAGAATCAGAAGACGGAAGAACACTCAACTATCAATGTGAATCCTTATTATCAATAGGTAGCATATTTCATGGGTTTTTTACCAGAAATTTACAGTACGGAAATTTTTTCAAATTTATTTAAAAATTAATAAACAATTGTTTATTAATTTTTGCATGTATCTACCTTTAAACAGTAGCCCCAATTTAACCATAATATCTTGATGAAATATTGTAAAGTTTTTGCCAGTTATGTTATTGCAATTCTGGGGAACATTCATTAAGAATAATGTATAGCTACGTAAAACGGTTCTCAAGATATCGCTTACGGGTCTAGTATCTCGAACAGTAAAGAAGTATCCGTCTGTCCAAACTTAGAAAGTGTAGTAATAAGCAACAATATCAATTATCAGTAATGATAATTGATATGTGTCACTTACAATCGGTAAGGGTCACATCACAGGGTCTTCAACTAGAAGTTGGATAATTACTCTCAATAAAAACGCACTAGCAACTCTTTCTTGGAAACAAGTCACATTTTATTACTCTCAAAATTCAGTGTGGTAGTGCTACTAAACAACAACAATGCCTATCTACAAATGTTGTAAGGTTGAAATTAATACTAATAAGTCTGTAATATGTTCCATATGCAAGGAGACTTACGGTATTGAATATGTTGATATATCATCCGTTGGAATGCCGCGTGGTAAGAAGTAAAACTATGATAAAATGGGCATGCAATAATTGTTCTGCAGTAGATACAGATCTTAATGAACTAAACAAAATAATATTGGACATGCGTGGATCTAGTTTAGGTTAGGTTAGGTTCAAAAGTGAGTGGGCCGAAAACCAGTCCCTCCACCGCGACCATGTAGTCTATTGTGTCTCACACCTACTTATATTTCACCCAACAGGTCCAGCCTCTTAATGAAGCTGATCAACTTGTTGGGTGAAAACTTATTCAGACCCTCTGGCAGAAGTTGTCCTTTGCCAAATAATGAGAATCTGATCCTTTCCCAAGCGGGGCAGGTGCATAATATGTGTTCTGCCGTTTCATCATCTTCTAAGCACAGGCGGCACTCAGCATCTTCTGTTAGGCCGAATTTGTATAGATGATATTTTAAACGGCGGTGACCAGTATATAACCAATATTGCCTCCTCCTCCGGTCTCAGGTGTCGGAGACTTTAGCAGCCTCCTCTCCTGATCCGATGGGATCAAGCTTTTGTTAGGAGTTGGAATGATCCCAATCTCCATGAACTCCATAGTTACCTGGGGATCGAGGGTTTGACCTCCCTCCTCAGGTTGTTTTTTTTACTGGTTAATTTTCCATAAAAATCCCACCAGTAGCAAGGGATTCAAGTCCACCACAGCAGAGCATTACTGTGGCAAGGCAAGCATACTCTGGAAGGTCGCCGAGTATTTCAGTGGCCCCGATAGGGACACCTATCACTCCGGTGCCGGAGGAATTTATCGACCTTCCTCGTCTAGATCCGCCGTGTTTAGTCGTATGCAGGGCCACCTCGAACAGGATGTGGCTCTTTACCACGCACAGACGGTCTTGAGAAAAGCTTCCTCATGGGATTGCCAACTTTCCACTCAGCTATTCCCTTGAAGTCAGTGGCTAGGTGTTAGACTCCTTCAGCCAAATAATAAGGGATTTAAGGCAATCCACGAACCAATTAGGATTATCGAACTAACTAACAATGGCAATCTTGATATATGTGATATCATATCTGAAATAAATGACATTAAAAGCAAAGAGAGTTTAATGGCGTTTAGAATACCTGAAGGAGAAGGAAATAGAGATCTTGCTCTAGCAAAAGGTATCATAAACACCAATTCTCCTAATATGGATACAGTGGACATCAAGTTAGTCGAGTTGGCAAACAAAACAGTGGTAAAGTTCGTCCAGTGAAGATTATCCTACGATTTAATAACGACGTCATCGAAATACTTCGTCATGCTAACAAATTTAAAAACTCGAATAATTTCAGAAATGTAGGCTTAAACAGAGACCTACACCATTACAAAGAAATCATTCCTATGCAATTCACACTAAATTCACATCCGTCAAAATGTGGGTGATGAGCTTGATATCGCACTCAGGCATAGGATGGCCTTCCATATATTGTGAAAGATGAGGGAACAATCGGGGAAATATCCAGCAGACGTTAGATAAGGAGGAATTACTAACAATAAAATATCAAAAACTAGTAACTAATATAAATATTTTCTTTCACAATATTATGGCGGGCGACAGTGACATTATAATGCTTACGGAAACAGGATTCAGAGAAAGTGTTTTATCCAGTGAAATATAACGTTTGCAGATCTGACAGATATAATTATTATAAGAAGAAACGTGGAGGTGTGCTGATTGCTGTCCACACTAAATATAGATTAGAAGAATTTCCAGTCCCGCCACCCTTACCTGAAGTAGATATAATGGCAGTAAACCTTTATCATCGTAATAGCGACGTAAAACTACTAAACATTTATAACCCTCCAGCTCAACACACAGCAGCCTACGAAACTTTATTAGACCTACTCGAACAACATTGTCTACATGAAAACCTAACGATTTTGGCGAGTGTACTTCTGTACTTCTGTACTGTGTAATTTCCTTCAAAATTTCATGAACATTTGTCAAATGTCGCTATATAACCGCATACTAAATAATAATTCCCGGATATTGGACTTGTTTACTGCCTCAACTCACTGTAAATGTTACGTAACTAGGGACGAAAATGCTTTAGCGGATGAAGATACACACCGTCCAGGACTGTATATGGAAATACCTTACAAATATCCAACCCCTACTAACTGTTGTAGATAAGAATAACATTATATCTCGATACAACTTTCGTAGGGCGAATTTTAAGGAGCTTCATAATGCCATATTTATGACTGAATGCGGCGACTTAAATGATGTTAGCGATGTTAACGAAGTAAGTAAAATTTTCTATAATAAGATTTACTCAACGCTTGATATGTGTGTGCAGAAAACGATTCCTAAACCTTAAAATTATCCATCGTGGTTCACAAAAGATATTATCAATAATATTCGTACAAAGGAGCATTACTATAAAATTTTTAAGAAATATAAACTTATAGAATATAGAGGCAAAGTGAATAATCAAAGGCGCGACATTAAGTACAGCATGACACGAGAATACAACACATTTCTTACATCTGCAGAAAATAATATAAAAGGTAATTCAAATAACCTGTGGAACTACATAAATTCCAAGAAGAAAGTCATCCAGAGTTTCAGGAAATATGGTTTACGTTTACAACGGTCTTATGCAACGCTTCAAGAAATTGTAGATGATTCTGCAGCACAATTTCAAAGCGTTTTCTTAAATGAAAGTGCGTCATACAATGATAATCTAACTAAGTGTGTGTAATCACGTGCCTTATTGTTTCAAAATTGATGCCTCAGATATTAGACTTGCAGTAAATAAACTGAAACAAAACTTAACAATGGGCGACGATCAGTTACCCGCATTTTTAATTAGAGACTGTATGGGCTGTTTTGAAGGACCTCTGTGTATAATTTTTAATCACATATTAGATAAGTGTGTTCCCAGATTGCTGGACAATTTCCAAGGTCTGTCCAACATTCAAATCAGGTAATAAGTCCATAATCAATAACTATAGACCTATAACAATAATCCCCAATCCCTAAATTGTTTGAAAGTATTATTTCCATGTTGGTATATAATCATGTTAGGCGTCAAATATATGAAAACCAGCATGGTTTTTAAAAAAGGTAGATTAACTCTAACAAATATGAATAACTTGGTCCAGTTTATTTCAAACGCCATTGACGACCGACTACAAGTTATAAGTATACGTGGTATATACTGATTTTAACTAAACATTCAAGTACACCAAGGGTTTGTCATTGAAAAACAGGAAACTTTGTTTGTGTGATAGATTACATTATTCATGCCATTTCTGACTGGCAGAACACAATACGTCGCATACGAGGGTTTCAAGTCACAGGACTTGTATGGACGTAGTATTATGCAACGAGCTCGGTCACTCAATAGTCTAACCTGGGTCCACTATTATTTTTAATATTTGTCAATGATCTCGCAGAGTCCTTGTCATCGCAAACTTACTTGTACGCAGATGATTTAAAAATTTTAAGGATAATAAAGGACGATCTAGACTGCTTACAGTCCGAAATTGATTTATTATCTGACTGGTGCATAAAAAATAAATTAAAACTGACCAGACAGAAAACTTAACTGTAAAAACATAAACAATTGAAAAATTGTTTTTGCTGTCTTTGAACCAAAACTGAAACCAGAGATAAGTAGGTACACCTGAAACTAATGGAAAGTATTTTACACAATTTAATGTTCTTGTATTTAGAAGATATTAAATATTTAATTCTTCAAATTTTTCAGTCACCATTTATGAAAAAATACCCCTCATAAAATTACTGGTTTATTTACAGTACTGCGAAGAAAAACTTTTTCTGTCTTTGAACCAAAACTAAAATGAATGGTAAGTATTTTACAGAATTTAATATGTTCTTGAATTTAGGACTATTAAATAGGTATTTAATTCAAATCTTTCACAGCTACTGTTAATAAAAAATACCCCTCGCATTCCTCATTTATTTCTAGTGCTCTGTATGCTATTTTTCTTAGACATAAGGATCGGTAATAATTGTAACACCTGCTTTATCTTTTATAACGTATAGTGGCATATTTACTCGAATGTAATTATAATACATGAGTTATATTTTACGTAGGTACCTAAGTATTTAGCTCAAATTGAACCACAATAATGCTATAGAAATATGTTCCAGTAGAAAATCAACAAAACAATGGTGAGTAATCCACGTATCATCCTTCTCAACTCTATGTAGCAACACCATCTTCATTGTACCCTTACGGATATAATAGAAACTTTGTGAAGTTAATTTTGCTCAAACTTTGTAACTTCGTTATTGTCTTGAATCGTTTTCTTTATTGAGCGGTTTTTGAAGACCCAAAAATAAAGTCTTGTGAAGAAAAATCGAAGTAAGGATCAAGACGTGTAAAGGATTTTAAAGATAAAATAATTTTCATTCATTACACATATATCTTTTACTTTTTTAATTGACATATGCCGACAGTATTAAAATCGACTTGCTGTTCTTGTTAAAATTCTACTCATACAATTCTATCAGTGTTCCATAACTCCTCAAACCTGTGATAGTATCTCCATATTATTAGCTTTTCGTGATTATTTACAGTTTAAATTTTATTTTTATTTTTTAAATTAATAACTACTGACAAATCTATAAAATTCTATTTGGACTTAAATGAAAAGTTTGGTATAAATATCAACATAACATATATTTGATCTGCAAGTTAAGAATATACAACACTATGCCAGCCAGCTCTCACAATATGTCAAATCTTCCAGATATGGTTAAAACAAGAATCCATTATTTTAGAGGACTGTGTATGTTACATATACTTGCGAATAATTATTAATTGGATATAAGTATTTTGCCCTCCTCATTCCGAAAAGAACACTAGTAGTTCTCATAAAATTTGTGATATCCTACAAGTAAGTTTTAAATTTCCAAACGCACATTCGTCCGGTATTTTCAAACGTCCCTAATATTATCGGTTATTGTTAAAAATACCTTATTTATGATAATCTCCTCAATACCAATGTGATATGTGGTTATTCTTAGGGATTCTTCTTCTTGAGGAATTAATAAGGTTTTCCAGGTTTCCCTTATTCTCGTACTAAATGTTAATTAAAGTTATAACATCGTAAGTCGTTCAGGGCGCACTCGCGGCCCGCAAAATAATAATATGCCGCTCCCTCTCCCACACAAATCTCTGACTTCCGGGCTCATCACTAAGATGAGAATGAAGGATAGATATATTATTATTATTATTATTATTATTATTATTATTATTGTTATTTAAACGGATAGCCTATTATATCTATATTATAGCTTATATATAAGTTTTCATCACCTTTTGTTACGTGACAGCAATAAAAAATGATGAAATATTTGTTTAGCCGTAAATGGAACATTGAGAAACTCAATGGTGATAGGAAATTTAACAAACACAAAACAGTCTTAAGCAAACAACTTTAATGAAGCTTTGGTTTGCGAGGAGGCGAATTTAAAAGGAAAACTCAATTACATTTCCACTTCAAGAATCTCATTGATATTCCCTTGGAATAAAAACTTGCTGAAGGAACGCCAAACCTTTCCATAGTGGTTTACAGTTGTTGTTCGTTTAAATAGTTTTTTGTGTATAATATGAAGTTGAATTCTAATGAAAAAGTATGTATAGTAAGAACAAGTTTTCAATTTTTTGTCAGAAGTACTGCGCCCATACTGTCTTATTTTTTTTTTTAAATCGATGTAACCTTCTTTAAAGGGTTTGGAACCTTTCGTGTGAAGATATTACTAACGTAGTTTTCCACATACCACCAAAACACTATACTGTATCCAACGCTCGTTTCGCGAACCAAGTTGGCTTCATCTGGAGATGATTAAAACTGAATTAATTCATTAACTGAACTGAATTAACTGAACTATGTTTTAAGCATCTCCAAATGATGCCAACTTGGTTTACGAAACGCGCGTCGAGTGCAGTATAGTGTTTTGATGGTACATGGAAAACTGCGTTAGGCCTATGTAACCTTCCAAATGTCAAAATTTTATATGTAAGGAAATTATACTAAACCGTTAATAATACAGGGTGTCCCATCGAAAAGTATCACATTTAACGACTTAGGATTTTTGTAAGTTTTTTTTGGCACTGTTGCCAAATCTCCAAATATATTAGTTAATTTTTTATGGAATACGCTCCTATTTGGAGTAAAATTACTTGCTTATATTAAATGGAACACCCTGTGTATTTTACCATAATCAGAAAGCTTAATCACTCTACTTTTCAAAAAGGTATGCATTGTTTACATTATCTTGAGAATTGGAGCCCCAAAATTAAATTTGTTAGAAGTACCCTTATTTGGGTTATTACGAATGAAAAAATACCTCCTACTTTGTAAAGTTATTTTTAAGTTTATGTACACTTATTTTAAATAAAATCCCCTATATATTTTATCATTTTAAAATCTCTGATCAAACTTGATGTGGAACTTGACTGCATTTGCTTTTTAAATGAAAAAAGATAGGGAGAAAAGAATAATTCTTTAATAATCGGTAGGAACGAGTTTTGTTAACAATAACAACAAAGCACAATGACAGTAATAAAAATAACAGATAAAATAATTAAAATACCTGTATAAATAAAAACTACTTGAATAAGTTAGAAAACAATTTGTTCTGACTGCCCACCATTTACTTCAATATACATTTGTGCGTCCTTAGTAGTAAATGATCAAAAATGTGTGATCCTTCTAATGTGAACATTTTTATATCTATACTTCAAATATTTGACACAACTGACAATACAGTTTATTATTGTACTTTTGTTTTTCATGGCTACTGTGAAAACTAAGACCAGCTTCACAAACTGTTCAAGTAAGAGGTGCTCCCATTAAACTGAATATTGTGGCTCCAGTTCTCAAGATAATGTAAACAATTAATACCTTTTTGAAAAGTAAAGTGATTAGTCTTTCTGATTATGGAAAAATATACAGGGTGTTCCACTTAATATAAGCAAGTAATTTTACTCCAAAGAGGAGCGTATTCAATAAAAAATTTTGCAATATACTCGTATTTGAAGATTTGGCAACAGTGCTAAAAAAACTTAAGTTGTTCTGTCCAAACCGCATCCCGATATCTTTTTTAGTTTTCGAGATATAAGGCGGCGAAATTTAATACTTTTCGATGGGACACCCCGTATTATTCAGCTCATTATGTTAATGTCAGCAAAATAAAACTTTGAAGAAGATATATAACCAACCAAAAATAAGGATTTTGTTAAAATATAATCTCTGCTTGAATAAGATGCTTAATAGTCCTGTTAAAAGCAAAAAATAGTATCAAGACGTGCCCTTAGTTAAAATTTTTATTTACGTCTTCCAAGTAAGTTCAAGTTTAGTCACGAACTTCATATAGAATTTCTGTATCGCTATTTGCAACGTTTGAATAAGCAGCATTATTTTGTATAAAATGCATACATTTTAGAAATGCACATACACGTAATTCTATAATAATATATCGATAATATCGATATATTAAGAAATTATAAATGGCTGCTATGACAATAATTATATAAAATAGTAATGCTTCATTCTAGCAGAAGATGCAGAGAAGTTACCTACTTCCCTGCATTCTTACTTCAGGTATAATCGGAAGTGTTACCACTTTGAAAATATTTTAGTCATGTCTCATCGGCGTTGTTTTGATACCAAATTTCCAGATTCCTCCTAGTTATAGTTTTCTCATAAGCGATCGATGAAGTTCTTGGTGGGACACCCTGTATAATATACATATTATGATATTATGATACATATGATACTTTATAGTGAGAACAATATTAAATTATAGTACTTTGATGGATTAGCTAAAATAGTTTTAGAGACGAGAAAAAACTGACATTGTATCGGTACGGGTGACATCAAGTTCCACATTAAATAATGATTCTACTACTTCTTTATTTTATCAAAATATATAGACAGGCTCAAATAATTGGGATAGGGATTTTTCCCTGTATTATATTAGCGAGATATTTCGATATTAAATCAATAAGAGACTTGTCTGAAGGATGGTATTTATTCGGTTGAACTATTTTGCGATCAATAGTCCCTTGTATTGATCACCAAACTCGTAATGATCTGATCCAACCCCATCCCACACATGTCTCAAACCTCCGGGCTAATTGTCATTTGATTGAGATGTATAGATATTATTATGTAGTTGTAGTAAATTGAAAACTTCAATTAATATCGGTAAATGTTAGTAGTGGTGAGAAACACACCGTAGTGCCCTCTTTGAGAGGGCACTACGGCGTGTTCCACATGGCAACATCGTTCATCGAATCCACTACTTATGGCACTCTGATGAGCGCATAATAAGCGCGAAACTGGTCAGTGTCTGGTAATTGGTCTCAATAAATGATGTGGCGACTCCTATGGAGATTGCCGAAGTAATGCAATGCCAGTCGGGGCACACTGCCCGTGGAGTAGTTGTTTTTGGCATCTCCTTCAAATAATATGGGTAAGTACAAATTTACATAAACTAAACTTTTCTTGTAAAATATACCATATGTTAAGCAGCCCTATACTAAAGGATACTTCCTTTTTTAGGTTACCTATACTTATTTATCTAAATATACGTCATTATCTCTATTTTTAACATTACATGAGAAATAAAAATATAAGTTTAAATAATAATAATAATAATAATAATAATAATAATAATAATAATATTTATTAATCCTTCAAGACATATACCGGGTGTCCCGTTAAGCCTATCGACCGGCTGTATCTCAGAAAGTAAATGTCCTATAGTTTTCAGAAAAAAATTGTCTTAAGTAAAGTGGTGACGAAAATTTCAACTAAAATATTTTAAAGTTGCTAAGATGACCAGTAGGGGGCGTAATACCAATTGAAAATTAAGGAATTGCCATAACTCGAAAAAGTAAAATAGGAACATACGATTTTTTTAATGCATTCTGCATCTACTAGTCAATACCTAAAACTTTTGTAAAAAACTTTTTGTTCTAACTCTTCAAATAAAAAAAATAAAAACAAAAGAATAACGTTACATATAAATCACAATAACTCCGGTTTGAATTATCCAAATTAAATAAATTTGGATTCGTTTGAAAGCTAATTTATAGTGGAATAAGAATATGATTCCAAATATTTTCGCAAGTTCTTTACCAAGCCACCAGATGGCTCTCTTTCTAAATTCTCACAACTGTTGATGTTTTCTTATAAATTTTAAATGGAATGACATATTTTTTGTTAGGGTAGTCTATTCTTTAATGGATTTGAAGAAAAATAGCGCTAACCGGAAGTCTCTATCGTTTTTCTAACAAAAGTTATGAATTAAAATGTATTCATTAGGTTTATAAATCGAAAACATTCAGTGAGAAATTTAAATCTTGCCAACTCCTAGTTACGATTTCGGCACAGGGGCGGCGTGACAATAGGTTGCCGAGTTACCCGCCATATTGCGGTTTTTGTCATTTTTACAAGGCTTAAAGGGCGCTTTTCAAAAAGTCGCTCCAAATCGTCGAGTAGGCTAAAGCCGGGCTGTCCTTTGAAATCTATCTCTGCTCTAACTAGTAAAAAATAATAATTGAAAAGCAAATAAAAGTCGTTACATAAATACCTAACTGTTTTATTTGAGATGTTCAAAATGACCGCCATTATTTTTAATACACAAATCAATTACTCGGCGTGTTGATGATACAGCAGTTTCTACTTCTGCTACAGAAAGTGACTGTATTGCATTTTGTATGCGCAAAAACATGTCTTCCCGCGTTGTTGTTCTAGTCGTGTATACTATATCTTTCACTCTTCCCCATAAATAAAAATCTAAAACTGTTAAATCTGGGGACCTGGGAGCCCAAGCAAATGGACCACCCCTTCCAATCCACCTATCCGGAAACTGATTGTCCAAATACTGCCTTACATTACGGGCATAATGTGCCGGGCAGCCGTCATGCTGAAACCACATATTCCTGCGCGTCTCTAATGAATCATTTTCTAATAGAACTGATAAGTGGTTCATTAAAAAGTCCAAATATCTTGCCCCATTCAAATTTTCTTCAAAAATAAACGTAATAATTGTTCCCTCGATAATACCACACCAAACATTTACTGAGAATTTATGTTGATGATCAATTTCAATCATCCAGTGCGGGTTATTGTCTGCCCAGTAATGACTGTTATGCAAATTTACCTTACCCGTGCTGGTAAACGTTGCCTCATCGGTCCATAAAATTCTGGACAAGATACCTGGATTTTCTTCAAACAAATAACGCATCCTTTGACAGAATTCCAGTCTCCTGTCAAAATCTAAAGCTGTAAGTGCTTGATGTAGTTCAACATGATAGGGATGCATTTTTTGACTTTTTAAAATGAGTTGGATGACTGACCTTGATACACCCAAATCTCTTGACATGTCTCTGATACTGGAGTGAGGATATGCTGTAACATATGCAAGAACGTTAATTACGTTTTCTTCATTTCTTGCTATTCGACGTCTATTGGCTGCTGTTATTGGCAAAACATTTCCAGTTTCCCTCAAACGTCTAGCAAGGTGGACAATAACCATTCGGGAATGATGTCTTCTTTCTGGATATACTAAAGCATATTCTCGTGAGGCAATTACTGGATTTTCAAAACTTCGAAAAAATATTGCCAGCATATCATACGCCTCTGCGGCAGTGTAAGACATAATTGTGCAAAAGACAGTTGATTGATAATAACACACTCAAAGCACTTAACTAATCTCCAAAACAATTCGAAAAAGATAATTCAACAATGAAATATTGACAGATTTTAACATCTACTTTTATATAATAATGCTGTAAGTATGTACCTAGCTCATTTATAAACCTAATAAATACATTTCATAACTTTTGTTAGAAAAACGATAGAGACTTCCGGTTAGCGCTATTCTTCTTCAAATCCATTAAAGAATAGACTACCCTAACAAAAAATATGTCATTCCATTTAAAATTTACAAGAAAACATCAACAGTTTTGAGAATTTAGGAAGAGAGCCATCTGGTGGCTTGGTAAAGAATTTGTGAAAATATTTGGAATCATATTCTTATTCTACTATAAATTAGCTTTCAAACGAATCCAAATTGATTTAATTTGGTTAATCCAAACCGGAGTTATTGTGATTTATATGTAACGTTATTCTTTTGTTTTTATTTTTTTTATTTGAAGAGTTAGAACAAAAAGTTTTTTACGAAAGTTTTAGGTATTGACTAGTAGATGCAGAATACATTAAAAAAATCGTATGTTCTTATTTGACTTTTTCGAGTTATTGCAATTCCTTAATTTTCAATTGGTATTACGCCCCCTACTGGCCATCTTAGCAACTTCAAAATATTTTAGTTGAAATTCTCGTGACCACTTTACTTAAGACAACTTTTTTCTGGAAATTGTAGGACATATAGTTTCTGAGATACAGCCGGTCGACAGGCTTAACGGGACACCCTGTATATGTATAGGACAAGTCACAATGCACAAGCAAAACAAGACAAAAAGTACATATATGTATGCATGTATAATAAATTACAAACTGTCGTTTACAAACTCCTTAACACTATAATAACATTTGGTAAGTAACAATTGTTTAATGGATCTTTTGAATGCTTGCTTATCTTTACTTATATAACACGGTGGTAACTTATTGTAGAGTTTAATTCCCTGGTACATGACAAACCTTTCAAATTTGGCTGTTCTGTGTTTAGGGACACTCAACAAATTGGAATTTCGTTTGGTATAACTGTGAAAATCAGAATTCCTAGCAAACTGGTGAATATTATCCCTGACATATAGCAGTGCTCTATAGATATAGATACATGGGAACGCTAAAATTTTATTTTCAGAAAATATAGTTCTACATGATTCAAGAGGACTAATGCCAAAAATTTTCCTGAGGATTCGTTTTTGCGCTAGGAAAATACTATCACTGCTGACCGAATTACCCCACAGTATGACATTATATGAAATGTGACAGTATACTAAACTGTAGTAAATATTCAATAATGCACTCAATGGCATGGTGTTCTTAATTCGAGAAATTGCATAAAAAGATTTATTTAGTGTTCTACTAAGAACTTCCACATGTTCAGACCATCTCAACTGACAGTGTAGAATTGTAAAAATTTAAGTGGAGTCCTGCATCTGCAGCACTACAAGAGCGAAAGTACAAAACTTTTGTTTTATTAATGTTAACAATAAGATTGTTGGATTTGCACCAGTTTGTGAAGGAAATAAATAATTGGGACACTTTATAAACTCACGAGATTAAGTCAAGAGAAGGGAAACATTTCAAAACAATTTTAACATAGTGTGTATGTAGCATATTTTATAAACAATGTTATAAATTTGTCAAAAAGTATCAATTTTCTCCTAATGCTTAGTGATACAATTTGAGCAAACCTTTTATTGTTTCCAAACAGCAATTCAGGCGATTTCCGGGGCAACAAATTCAGCCCTCAAACTGGAATATATTGCGGCATGAAGGCGCCCTTTTCTCGTAAATTCCCGCTACCGTTCGTGAGAAATTCAGGCTAGATATTGCGCAACAATAAAATGCGCACGTAGGATTATCAATAAATTGTTGTCCTAGCTCCTGTTAACCTCTTGGACTCGTAATATTGAAGGCATTTATTGTTAAAGTCGTTACAATATTTGTACATCGTTGCTGAGATCTGTGCTGTGATAACAACCGTTTTGTGATATTACTGCAAAATAACTGAAAGAGTGTTAGTTCCCGAGAATTCTTAACATATCTGTAGTTCAATAAAAGCGCGGTTATTTTGCGATTTAAAATTTTTCCACAAACCTGAAAAAAATGGGGTGGGTGACTTTAAAGGCCCATCTGGTAAGTAAGAGATTTTCTTTATTATTCCTCAAGGAATTCCTTATATATTATGAGCTAGTGTTATTTTAACTTAAAATATAATATGAATAAACCTAAATCTAAAATTAAAATTTTATAAATAGATAGCACTAAAATAAATCAAAGTTAACAACAAAAGTTAAATAAACAACACGGGGCTGAACTTATTGATTTATGGACTGTCCATGTTAATTTAAAATTATATCATCAGACAAATTATTCCTGCTATTACAAACATATATTAGCAAACCTTAATGTTTGTATTGGTTACTGTAGGTCATTAATAAATGGTAAATCCTATAAATATGTTTTACTAATTTTTTCTATCAGTAAAAATAAATTTATGGTTGTACAATTTGTTATAATATTTATTTTCGTTTCTGGAATATACTTATTTTATTTCTGGTTACTTAAGTAAAAGGCTGGTTCGATCTGGTGAATATAATATATTTTATGTAGTAGGCAAATTGGCAAAAATAATAATAAGAAGGCTTTGTATTTTCTCAACAGTCTGTCATTAGCCTTCTTTAATTTGTTGTGAAAGATATCTTTATTATAAATAAAAAATGTATGTAATTAGAACTAATCATAAAAAACTGTAAATTGTTAAAATTATAAATAAATTCCTAATATTATTCATCATATTCCGATGACATCATTCATCCATCATTCTTTATCGACATTTCTGTAATTTAATTTTTACAGTTTTTGCAGGAAAACATATATTTGATTTTGAAGCCAAATGGTTCTGTCTGTATAAAATATTATTCAATTACTTTCTATTTAATAAAGAAATATGCAAAACAAAATCATTTTCGACAAGAAGCTATACACAGAAACCTCCATATTCAGTAAAATATTTACATTTTACCAATATAATACATTTGTAACATATAATCATACAAAAATATTGAGATAGATGATTTGAAAGATCTTAAAATATATTATTATATCACAGTTTGGTAGCCCCATGTTCTCAGCAATTCAGTAAATTATTGTGCAAAGTTAAAAACTTCTACTTTTTTTAACGTAAATATTCCTGATTAATTAGAAGTAAAATGGAAGAAGTGCAAATCAAATAATTGGATTGTGAGTTTTATTTGAAGTAAATAAACTATTTATACCTAATGAATAGTCATATTTGAAAGTATGATCAGAAAACTGGTGAGGATTCGACAACTGCAACTTTTGAGGGATAAGCATGAAATAAATTAACATGTCCAGACATGAAACATCCCTTAAAACATTATTAAAAACTTTGACATTAGAGTTAACTATACTATAAAAATGTTTTTTTTTCCAACCATACGAATAAGACATTATACCATTAAATTATTTTGTAATCAGTTGATCGCCATAGTAACTGTACATAAAAGAGATTATTGTAGGTACAGTTGTAAAGTACCGAAAAGTAATTTGACATTGACATTGCATGTTACTAATATATTGAAGTTTAATTAAATAGAAAAATAGAAACAGATAGTGACTCCGATGAATCGGTAAACTGGAGGTGCTAATTAGAAGCGGTTGGAAAAAATAGAGACTCGTAAAGTTTTCTCTTGTCCCGAAAACATGTATTTTTTGTACTAGTTAAACAAATAACTATTATAATCATAAAGTGTAACCATAACAACGGATTACAAAAATATAGTCACATGTAGCAATGATTTCTCAGAACTGTCAATTTGAAATTTGACGTTGCATCAGATCGCTTTTTATACAAGCATAAATGTCTGAAGAAATACAGTTTTGATGTAGAAGAACGCTTGAATGCTTGAAGAACGAAGAAAAAATAATATATGTCACTCGGAGTATAAAGCTATTTATGTGTTTCGCCCAGTTTACACAGCCTTGGCTAACACCGCGGCTGTGTAAGCTTTTGGGCTCAACAAATAATGTTCGCCTGACAATTATAACCAAATTTCTTTGACGTAAATGTCTTTTTATAGCCCACGGACATTATTATGACCCAGCGGGCTATAATGAAACGTCAAAAATTAAAAACAACTGCTACAATTAGACTTTTTTCGGAATTATAATTTTCGACCATATTCATCGCGCTTAAAACTGACTACCAAAACGTCAAATGAATAATTAAAATGTCTCGGTATTGTAGGCGTTTTCATGATAACGCGCCTTTACCTACTCATCATAAATTAGAAATGTATTTCTTTTAAAAACAATAAAAGTTATGATTTATTTTAATATTTAATACTGTAACAGTGCATAAACTTTTGTATGCATTGCTGACATATTCGCACTTTCCTTACTATACCAAATATTCCGTACAATACTGTACTTTACAAATACTCAAGTATTTGTGGTATTTATATTTTGAATATAATTTTTTTTATATTTTATATATCATGAATGGAATGCAGTGGATATACTTACTGAAAGGAAACTGTTAATAAGTAAGTGACTAGATACTTCGTCCCAAATTAAAACGCATTTTTAAAAAATATCTAAATTATATTTAAAAATGTTTAATTAATTAAAACATGCTTCAAATTGTAAATTTTCTACGGCCTATGTAAGAGACATAAATATTAGCTAAAAACAAGGATTTTCACTGTAATAACTGTAATGATTTCTGAAAAACTGGCATCTTACTCTTTTATCTTTGATTTTACAATAAAACTTAGTTAATACGAATTTTAAGGTGTCGTTTGATGATGCAGAACATCAAAAACAATTGGGCATCTGAGATAGGCCTGCTATTGAGTTTATTAGTATAATGTGGAATACTTTTGATGTATCTCGAAAACACTTTACGATACTTTATTAAAATTATTTTATATATGTTTCAAAAGAGAAGAAAAAGGTGGATTAGATTATGAAAATTAGGTTATGATTAGATTAGATATGCCTTAGATTTTTGAAAATATGCAGTATGTCCAATTGTATTTTTAATAGCATATTCTGGATCTTCAAAAGACATTAAAATCCGTATTAACAAACTTTTGTAAAATGAACGATCAAGGAGTAAGAGCTTAGTTAGTTCAAAATATACGAGAATTGTCTGTACTTATTCATTTGTAAAATATTCCATTTCCATAGTCCTCCGACAAAAGAGTCATATCTGAATATAAACTTCTTCACTTATGAACTTTGTAATGTCCATCGTTCTAGAAAATTTAATTTCATCCACGCTTGTCTTACAAATTTACTGAAAAACTTAATGAAATAATAACATTGCATCAACTTTCAATTTGGAAATACTGCCAAGTAATAAAGTCTAATGAACATTTTTCTTATAATACAGCTGAATATAAATAACTACAGTACAATTTTTTAATCAGGTTACTTCCAGACGCGTTATTTTCATATAATAATAATATGCTTATATTTCATAATATTCTAATATTACTGCGTGCCTGAATTTTATCAGAATTATTTCGGTTTTCAATTTCATCGGTTCCTGTTTTTGTTCTTATAGCATACCTATTCGGATAGAGGTTATCTCTCTAAAAATAAATACGTAAATATAAAGAAATGGATACTTTAGGCGCCTAGATTAAATCTAGGTTAATACTAATACATCAGATCACTGCAGAATTTACTTCTGCAATCACCGGTCCACATTCAATATTTACTTTTATGTATGTTGCTTTAAAAATGTCAGAGATACACGTTACTCAATATATCTGTAAAACGGAAAATTTTAGGTATAGGGAATTAGAATTAATAAATGCAATAAAAAATATACCATTCCATTTGAAATAAGTAGGTTGTGGCTCACTGTCGGTAGGTATTATGAGAAGTATTACAGGGTTGTCAATATTTCAAAATTATAGTACATCTGGACTTTACCTAACTTCAAATATTGAGATATCCAAATTAAAAAAAATTAAAACACCACATAACGTATTAGTTAATGACACCTAACTAACTCTTCTTTCCTAATCACGGATGTTACTTACAATTAGTGATGTTCTTTGACATTCAATATATCACACATTAGTCACGTGTGTGAGAAGATTCAGTGGCCGAAGTATATGTAATAATACATACTGTGAAATTCTTTGCTCATCTGTAAGTCAAACTAAACGTATTTTTTATTAATAGGTTCCAAAGTATGTTCTATTTCGTGTTTCAATGTATAAAATAGAAACAAGATATATAATCATAATCTAATATCAGAAAATGGTTCAAATTTAAGCCCATGGTAAAATAGTATAAGAAAGCAGTATAATAATCGTCAATCCTCACATGAAAACTCACATGCTGTTGTGTTCTACAGCTGCGTTAAGGTACGTGTCCATTTGAGAGTGTTACTAGCGCGAGAACCTCTCGAGAGTAGTTCTCGTAAGTGGATACGCGTCTGCGAGTAACTATCAGAGAGTATTCATTTTACTATCAAATAGCTTACTCGCAGCATTTGTCTCTCAAGTGTATACATATTATTTTTACTAGCGGACAGTTACTTCTGAAATACGAACACGTTTCGTATTGTGATAGTTCTCGCCATAATTATTTAAAATGGAAGCTATTCGTAAAGAGTGGTCAAAAGACGAGATTTGTAATTTGATAAGTACATACTAGGAAAATGCAGTTTTATGGGATACCAAGGCTACTGAGTATAGAAATAGGGATACAAACAATAAAATATTACTGGAGATTGCAGCGAAGTTCGAGTGCACATCCGACGAAATTCAACGAAAACTTCACAATTTAAGAAACCAGGAAGGGACAGTAAGGATTTTAAATAAACAGATTTTCGATCATTATAGATTTCAGATGTCACAAGAACTGAAGAAGACAAAAAACACAAAAAGCGGAAGCGGAGCAGTGGAAGTGGATCTTCAATTTTAAGTTCTCTTATTAGTGTAGAACATGCTCCAAATTCACACCTTCTCTGAATCCATGGCTTCATCCAACATTTTTTCTTTCTTTATTGCTTTCTCTTTAACAGTGTATGTGCAACAACAATTGCTCGAAGTTTTTGTACATTCATAATTGATTATCTATCTGCATCTCACTACTTTTTTCTTTCACACTACACACAAAGAAAGGAAATTCATGAAACAGAAATCTCAAATGGATATCCTCCTGACAGATATCTCTAAGAGTAGGCACTCGGCGAGTGTTTCGTTATCTAGCTGACAGTAAAAATTCCTCAAATTGCTCTCAAATGGATACTCTCTTAACAGTAACTATCGAGAGTCACTCGCGCTAGTTGCTCTCAAATGGACACTTACCTCTGCACTACCTAGACTAATGTAAACGCTGTTTTTTTTTAATTTGAAATTATTCATACTTAAAAGTGTTTAATATATTTTGTATCAATTTAATTTTCTTTTGCCAGATCCATCTATCTGCATCAAAATATTACCATTTATCTGATAAATCAAATTCCGTCATCAGTTTGCTTAATCTGCCATTAATTATTAGTGCCATTTAGGACTAATTTCAAATGAGGTATTATAGTTATTGTTATCTCTCGTTCAATGTGCGTTGTAATTCAGCTTGCTTCGCGCTGAAAATTGTGTATTGTGTATTCTACGCAATAATTAATTCATATTATGTAAGAAGTGCATAAATATATTATTATGTAATATTATGTATATTATGTATTTAGAATACTATATGTAATGTGATGAAATACTTAATAAATTCTATAATTTCATTTACACTGTTCTGTTCTGTTTGTCACAAATAAACAACGTAATGTTAAATATATTAACATTCTTTTGTATTTTATAATGTTAGTAACTATTTCAATAAGGTAACACAATTAAAAACTGAAATTCAGTCATAATGTGTTATTTTATTTGAGCTGGTGTGAGAAATAGAAATGATAATGAGTAAGTTAAACAATATATAAGACATTCAACTTCCGGTGTGTATCCGGTCGTAACGCTTTTCCTTCAATCCCTCTTCGTAAAGGTATTTATTCTACATCAGTGTCTCAATAATTAATTGGGTTATATATTCCATTCCATCTCTAGATTTCCCAACAGAGTAAAGTATTAATCTGTAGAATTTCTGTAATACCTACTTATAAGCAATATTCCATTCCAATGTCAATTAATTTTGTTCTCTGTCTTCCTATGTATCTACAAGATTTGATGTATTTAATATCTTCTAAATCAAAGTTACTTTCAGAACTCTGACATTATTAAATAATTTATCTGTATAATCAATACCTTCATTAAAATATAGCAACTTTTAACTAAATAAGGATAATAAATAACCTTACTTTTCCGTAATTTTTTAAACCACTTTATGATACTGTTGGATATGGCGATAAACTCAATCTTTGCAGTTCAGACTATTCTCGATTTATATTAATTAAAATTAAAAGAAATTAAAGAAAAAAGAAATTAAAGAAACAGAACATTAACTGAATACCATGTTCAGTACAAAGTAAATTCCAGTAGATAGAGCAAATTCCAGTGGATAATCTTTCCCGATCGAAAACTTGACAAGGGAGTTATTGCCTTGCACTCAATATAGGTCAGAGTCCTATTCAATTAGGTATAGTACAGATGGAAAGATAATACGCTTACATGCTACAATGTTGAAGACTTCTCAAACCTACACCGCTGTAATCAATATTCCAAAATAGTGTGTCGTATCTTGATTATCCTTCAAGATTAATTTTTTATATGTATTTCCAACCCTCTGCCATCTATGGACTGCGTAAACCTTGTTATAATTTGTAATATTATGTAATGTACTTATATCAAAGCATATATATATAAGATACTATTTTTGACAAAAATAGTATCTTTTTAAGAACATTCGGCAACAAATTTTGGTATGCGCTTTACAGTTTTTCTGCACTATCATGACAAACCGGGGACCTCGTGTTACCAAGACCATTCTGACATAACCATTTAAAAGTCTGCCATGCTTCTAATTCTACTTCATTTTAAGAACCTTTAAAATTGTCAGCCTGTAAGTTTTTTTATTTGAGGCCCCACAAAACCCCTGCTCGTTTTATTTTGCAGTACTTTTGTTAGAAAATTTCTATTCAAGATATGTGAATCCAGGGGAATGGTTTATTTATTTATTGTTTTTTTTTTTTGAGGGGCCTTTACCAAGTTTTTCATTAATCCAAGTTTATTGGAAGTGATATTTTGTTTCAATCAATTAGGAACTGGCTTGAACATTATTTTTGCTAGTTCATATGTTTTCCTCTGGTCCCAGTTTTATTTTACTGAATGATGAGAAGTAACCCTTAAACATACCGGTTACGTTTAGATTACCACAAATGTTCTATTAATGTTCTTTTTAATAAACTGCTTCCAAACGTAGCTATACCCATGTTACCATATATTTCTTTCAACTGCAAAGAAAGAGCTATGGATACTGATATTTTTTTATTCTGCTATGCAAAAGAACTGCTTTTAAACATCTTTTGGACGATTTAATCAAAGCCCACCTCTCGGATGCACCCTGTTGTTCTGACAATTTTTTAAATAGTTCATTTATATCACAGAAGTAAGAAAGTTGTCCATTTACTTTGAAAACGATTGAAATGTTAAGATTTGGAATACGATAGCTTAAGCACGAACACCTAGTTCCAGTAAATTATTTTCTTATAGCCCATAAAAATTTACATTGTCTTTGGAAGTTTCATCTGACTTAACTTTTCAGGCAACTGATATATTGTCCCGGTATTTACACCGTAACATCTTCTTCAGTCTCCATTAGTTATTCTTCCTACGAAAGCCGTGCATCTGGTGGTAGTAGGTATGGAAAATGACAGTAGGTATCACTGAGAGGGATTGGTCTACTGTTAAGGCCTATACTAGATAAGCTACTTTATTTTCATTTTTCATAGAGAAGCCTAACATCTATTTTAGGGAGAGGGGTGGAATATTATTATTATTTCGCGGGTCGCATTTACGTTTCGCGACTCAATTGAGCAGAAAAAATAGAATAACTCTGGTCTGGGTCCCAGGCCATTCTGGCCATGAGGGGAATGAGGCAGCCGACTCTCTAGCTAGGGAGGGTGCTGCTTCTGAATTTGTCGGACCAGAACCGGTGCTTGGCATATCCTCGAGTACTGCCAAAGCAACGCTCTTGACCCGGGCTGAGGAGCAAATCCTCCAGTACTGGCAGGAACTACCACGATAAGTTCATTCGAAGGCGTTTATAATAAACCCTTCAAAAACAAGAACTAAAAAACTTCTAGAGTTAAGCAGGTTTCACCTACGAACTCTAATTGGCCTATATACGGGCCACTGCCGTTTAAAATATCATCTGTGCAAATTCGGCCTAGCAGAAGATGCTGAGTGCCGCCTATGCTTAGAAGATGATGAAACGGCAGAACACATATTGTGCACCTGCCCTGCTGGGGAAAGGATCAGATACTCATTATTTGGCAAAGGACAACTTCTGCCAGAGGATCTGAACAAACTCTCACCCAATAAGGTGATCAGCTACATTAAGAAGCTGGACCTGTTGGGTGAAATATAAGTAGGTGTGAGCCACAATAGACCACATGGTCGCGGTGGAGGGTCTGGTTTTCGGCCCATTCACTTTTGAACCTAACCTAACCTAACCTTCGTTTCGCGAACGACTTAAGTTGGCAAGCCCTAACCAACATTGAGTGCTGGAATGAGGAAAACCTGGAAAACCTCATTAGCTAGATTAACAGTCAAACATCAACTGATTTTAATCTCTCACATTAACTCCAAGCTGACATTTTTCCTATCCTAGGGGATCCTGTCCTAGGGCTATTGGTTCCCAACCAGGATCTTTGCCACCTATCCATGCGATCTACGAGTAGATAACTTAATTAAAAATTGTTTTGTAGAACAGGGATTCGAATTTTTTTGTTCAACCAATCTCAAAATAGAGATAAGTTCTGTGTAAAGAGCTTGAACTTTGCTAAGACAATGGAATGAAATTCCAACACAGATAACGAGAAAGAAAACAGAATGAGTTTTACTTACACTTCAGCAGCATTTCAATAAAAAGTGACAAATTTCTAATTTATGTATTACTACTACAAGTTCTTTCAAGGAATATGAAACGACGAAATCAAACAGGAACTGAACACTATATTACTTTAAATCACCTAACAAGAGGTCAACACTGTAAATAATTCCAAAGCACTCTCTAATTAACTCTATTTATTTACTTTGTTTTTGGGAAATGGCGCTTTTTAGGACTCTGTATACCTACAACATCATATGAAAAACGGAAATCGGATGTTTAATCTGACTTCCAAAATTAGTGTAATTGGAGTATTTATCTATATAATTCTGCTGAAATAAATAAATAAATGACATAAAAAATCTATACTTGAATTATTTTGTAATCAAGTATACGTTATATATCCAGTAAAATAAAATAAAGGAATATTTTTACTCTGAATAA
Organism: Pogonocherus hispidulus; assembly: GCA_963924545.1. NCBI lineage: Eukaryota > Metazoa > Arthropoda > Insecta > Coleoptera > Cerambycidae > Pogonocherus > Pogonocherus hispidulus. The sequence continues at coordinate 23,053,566 of OZ004696.1, forward strand.
ATAACGAAATAGTTTCAGGCTTTCACATTGATTTTTTTAATTAACTGTATTACCCACTAGAGCGAATTCAACTGCGGGCACTGGGTTATGACCGTTTGACATTTTCACCTTTTATATTCAGTTGGAATGAGGTTGCTTCAATAATAGATACGGACTGGCCCGCGAAAGTAGCATTGGCATAAGCTCGTACAGTTTGACTCTTTATCCTTTTTATATCTAAATGAATAAACATGGAAAAATGTGGAGCAGACACACATGGGTATTTAATAAATTATTGTGCAACAAGCGAAAAAGCTTATGACATGTGTCCTGAAAATTGGTTTATGAGACATAGTCGAAACAGGAGATTTGAGAAGGAGCAAGCGTGCAAATGTTGCCATTGCAAAATTTTATTAAGATAGTGTTTGGGCAACTTTGACCTACTGTAGGCAGTATGTAAATCTATGTAATTTTTCTCATGGCAACGATTCCCACCCAACTCCAACAGTGTATTTCATCGATTCAGAACATTTGGTGGGCTTGCTAAACAATTGTTCAATAGTAGTTACAACTTAAAGTGTAAATGTAAATTATAATTTTATTTCTACTTTCTTTCTCTTTGAGCCTTTGCTTCTATCTGTCTGACAATTATTGTCAAATTGACAGACAGATAGAGACCTGCTTTTCCGCAGGCAACATTACAGCAGTGACCTCTATTGTCTTTGAGGAAGACAATCCTACTTATTTGTTGGAAGGAGATGCCGTAAACAACTACTCCAAGGGCAATGTGCTCCGACTGGCGTTGCATTACTTCGGGATCTCCATGGAACTCACCACATGCTTCATCGAGATCAACCACCAAACCTAAAGAATCCAAATTTTCACTTAAGTGGAATATAAATATATAACTAAATAAGATACTACTCATTAAATCTGTCCCAACAAGTATATTTGTAAGAAATGATATAATAATTATTATAACTTTAAAATGAAAATCAAGAATTAAGAAAAAACAGTATTACCTCTCTGTCAAGCACACAATACAAAAATCCTAGATTTTAACGTGTCAGTTCGATATATCGATTCTTCTCCCACTACTATACCTACTATAAAACTAACATGCTGAAATTTAATGACTTATTAGAGGATCAGCATTACCTATGGGTTATTTATATATTGCCTAATAGTGACTACTGATTGAACATAATTTACTATTTTGAAATTTAATAAATTTTCCTTACAGTAAATAAATCTATAATGATTTACCCATTTATCAAGCCTTTAAATTACGTTCGGGGTACGAATCCGAAGATTAAAGGCAGATATGTAAAATATCTCACTTTCTTGAGAAATACTTCTTATATAATAATTTTTTATAAAAAATTTCAGACGCGACTCCTGGAGCGACTTCAATTTTGCAGCGCCTTCTCATGTGATTGGAAATAAAAATTAAACCAATTTCAAATCATGTGATCGCAAGATCACATGATTTATAATTTAAATTAGAAAATTTATAATTTAAATTTGTTTTATGGCATTTTCAGTGTGGCAGAGTAATTTAATTTTGATTTGGAATATTTTTTATAGGTTCAGAAAAGAATCCGTTGATTCTCACTTCAGTTTTTTAACACCGCCAAGTAATTTTAATATTTATAAATTTTATATCTTATATTTTAGAAGTCCGTTACTTCTTGGGTAACGCAAGACACGCAATCCAGATTTTAGTCATCTGAATTTCACCGACCATACACCAGATTACCGAGCAGAACTTGCTTATATTAATTATGTAATTTACCTGATAGCCACTTCCATATGGGAGAAAATTAACAAGATCTGCCTTTCTTCTTCAAAAGTACAGGTATCAAAACCTTTCAACTTCTCTGTATGCTGTATGATATTCTTAATAACTATTATATTAAGAATTGCGTTCATTGGAGCCGAAAACCCTCAATCGTCGATGCCCTTCGAAATAGAACTCTGGTTGAAGAAAGTTTAACTGTATATTAAAATTTTTCAGCAGGCAGGTTAATTTGGTTAGTTAAATAAAAATTTTACTTACAGTTAGTTAAGTAAGGTCAAAAAGAGGTGAAAAAAATTAAATGGAGGCCGTTATTATACAATCATTTCTTAAGTGGAAATAAAAGTGACCTTTTACAAATTTGCTTTAAAGTGGTACCTTATTAACTATTTCTCTTGATTTTTATTATAAAACATAAAACACACCACAGAAATGGACAATCTCCCTTCTGAAAGCCTCAGCCTTGTGTAGAGGGAGGATACACATGAAAAAAACGCAGACACACAACCATTTTCTGGGAGAGGTGCCATTTCTCCCCTGGCGAGATTCGAACTCGCGCCGCGATATACCATTCTGTTAGTCACAAGCTACCACCCAGCACCTAACAGACTGAGCTATCGCCGCGGCCATATTATAAATAGGTTCTTGATAAAGTAAGGGTATGTTGCGCCCTAGATACAATGGCACGCGGAGTGGAATCGATTAATGATGCTGCGACATGATTGCCTAATAGGTATCATGAATGTTAGTAGTGGTGAGAAACACACCGTAGTGGTCTCTTTGGGTCTTTGCTACTATCCGTCTGACAATTATTGTCTAATTGACGGACAGATAGTCCTGCTTTTCACAGGCTCTATTACAGCAGTGACTTCTATCACCTTTGAGGAAGACAATCCTACTAATTTATTTAAAGGAGATGCTGAAAATAACTACTCCATGGGCAATGTGCCCCGATTGCCATTTAATCACTGCGGAATCTCCATAGGAGTCGCCACATCCTTCATCGAGTCAGACACTGACCAGTTTCTCCTTTCCACTTCCTATGGCACTTTGCGCATAATAAGCGGATAATAAACGCGAAACCGCTCCCGCTCAGTGTTTGGTGGTTGGTCTCGTTGAAGGATGTAGCGACTCCTACAGAGATGTCGGATTAATGCAATGCTATTCGGGGCACATTGGCCGTGGACTAGTTGTGCCAAGTATATCTTTTGTTCTTTAGGATATTTGTTGAATTTATCTATACTCTTTCAAAAATGTTAAAATATATGGGGTTAACATTTTATTCTAGATATTCTGCCAAAAACTATAAACTAATCAGATATACAAATTAATTAAATCATCTAAATATTACGATAATTCTGCTAATTTTATTAATACCTCCCTACAAATACCTACCTTATATTTTTTGTCTGAATACCTATAAATAAATATGTAAACAAGCCAATAAATGATATAAAAAATATACTATTAAATATACAGATAGTTAGCTGAGTGACTGGTAACTACATAGCCATTTGCCATTACACTAACAAAATAATGAGAACAAAAACGATATTCTTCAAAGATATCTCAAGAAACAATGGAGTTATAGAAGAAAGACACACAAAAACTCGATATGTATTTACGAGATAAACGTTATAGAAACATTTAGAGAACCATTATACAGGGTGTCCACCTAGTGCGCGTAAGTCCAATATCTGGGTTAATAAAAGAGATAACTTAATTTTTTTTTCTACAGGGTTGTCTAATATCCCGAGCTGCACAAAATGAAAATATATTTACATATTCAGGGTGTTCAGTTTTTCCTGGACAGGTACCAACTTCGTTTTTCTAAATGGAAATATATATTTTTTATTGCTTTTTCGAACTAAACCCTTAAATTTAGTAGGACTTTCATCAGCCTTCCCTATACCTAACTTAAACTGTTTTTGAAATATTGACGGGTGAATATTGACATTTTTGCAACTTTGACACCCTGTAAAATCTAAACGGTTTGAGATCAAGCAAAACGGTTTGCACATTCCTATCTTAACTTTTTATAAGCTATCGTTTGATACTAATTTCAAATTTATCCAAGAATTAAAAATTTTCAAAATTTTCGGAAAATTTTTAATTCCTGGATACATTTGAAATTAGTATCAAACGATAGCTTATAAAAAATTAAGATAGGAATGTGCAAACCGTTTTGCTTGATCTCAAACCGTTTAGATTTTACAGGGTGTCAAAGTTGCAAAAATGTCAATATTCACCCGTCAATATTTCAAAAACAGTTTAAGTTAGGTATAGGGAAGGCTGATGAAAGTCCTACTAAAATTAAGGGTTTAGTTCGAAAAAGCAATAAAAAATATATATTTCCATTTAGAAAAACGAAGTTGGTACCTGTCCAGGAAAAACTGAACACCCTGAATATGTAAATATATTTTCATTTTGTGCAGCTCGGGATATTAGACAACCCTGTAGAAAAAAAAATTAAGTTATCTCTTTTATTAACCCAGATATTGGACTTACGCGCACTAGGTGGACACCCTGTATGATAAATAAGCAAAAAAAAATATAGTTTTAAATGCTGTGGTCAAAAAATAAAGGCCCACTGGCGGTCAAAAGACCGTCCATCTCAGTATTCACGGTGCTTAGAACATCAATCTTGAACAACATATTTTGAAAAACCATTTTAGAGACGATTTCCAAAATTCGAGATTCGTTTTTGAGAATATGTAACACACAAACTGGAAGCGATTCATTTGTCGCAAGAAAGCAGACATTTTCTAGGATTTAAACCTTTTTTTATCTTTTGCCTCGACTAGACTGGAGAGCAGGCGGGAATCAAGAGAGCGGCCTTCAATATTTTTCAATATCCCGCTTGAAATACATGTGACTACATTAAAGATTTCGCAGATGGATGATTTATCTCATAAGCTTAGAAGTATTCTCCAAACTTCCAAATATCGTCCGATCTAGCGATAGTTCAAAATACCGATGGATACCCTCTTATAGTATAAAAATTGGTTGAATCTGCTATGATTTTCAGATTAATGAATGAAACCAAGGAAACTAAACGAACGCTTATTCAATTTCACAGCCACTCTGTGTCCACTAGATAAAATCCACGAGTACAGCTCTGAAAAATCTGTTTCTTTTCACAACCGATTGGCACTGTCCACTCCACATACCAACGTCAGACCTGAATTGCATCTTGTATAGAGTGGCCTGATTAAAGTGTTCGAACCCTGCAGTGATTTTCATTATCTAATTAATTATTTCGTTTCGTTATCGGTTTTTCATTATGAACAATATCATTCATATTGTATTATCTAATCAGTTATTTTGTTTCGTTATCGTTTTTCGTTATGAATAATATCATTTGTACCTATTTTTCGCACCGTGGCCCTTATTCGTAATTTTATGGTAAGTAAGTTTTATCATTAAAAGACATTAGAGAAACAAAGAGACAAAATATATAATTGATTTCATAATAATAATTTCAATAATAAATTTCATAATTAATGCTAATATATTTAGTTATTATGTAGCTATGAAATTAGTATTTATATGTACCTACTGAATTTATAATTATTTGTACATCGAGTCGGTAGCTCAGGATTTATTGGTGCTTGAATCAGCAGCTTCAAGCTGATTTCCGCGCTGATCCAGCAGGTTGTGACTTGTATACAGGGTGAGTTTTTTATGTGTCTATTAGAACTTTCTGTAGAATTGAAAACTGTTTTGATCTGAAAGTTTTGTTATTAGCATTTAGTGATGCATCTCTTTGCGGAAAATATTTTCCAGGCGAAAGTACCTACTTCCGGAAACACCGGAAGCCGACGGTATGTTTAATGGAATTCCCAAATTATTATTACTGTTTTGGAAACCTATGGCTGGATTTACTATTTTTCAGGAAATAAATAGTTGCTGTTAACAAATTTTTCAACAAAACATTTTTTTCTCTGGAACGATCAAAAACAGGATGTTGAAATTTTTTTAGGAGCAAGAGAACTCATTGTCGTCAGTGTTTATTATTTTTTGTAGGAATAAAAAAGTATTTAAGGGGTCGTTCTGTAATATTTTCTGCATTTAATGAAAACAGTTATTTGCTATTATTCCACAAAAACAGACTAGACGCTAATGGCCACTTATTAGTAAGTAATTATTATTTGTCAAGTAGACAGACTACTATGGATTGCAAAACCGAAAAAGTTTTTTGGTATTGCTTACCTCTAGCTTCCAAAATTTCATAATTTTGTTTTTTATCGTTTCTGAGAATTTTTTTTGAAAAGATGTTCTTTTAAATTTTATGGAAACAATTAAATGAATGTCTCAAAAATATTAAATGAGCCACAGGGAATATTTCAAAAAATTTCAAAAAATATAACTTAAAAATAAAAGTGCGATTATTCCAAAAAGAATAATAAAAAGTTAGCGACACCTTGCGGAATGGATCTCATTACTGATTGCCCATAACCCAATTTTGAGATCAAAATACTTTTCCGCTCTTAAGATACTTCTAATGGACGCCCAAAAAATCACCCTATATAAGTAAGATATATATGGCAAGATGGGTTGGAAACCTACTCTGCATACAAACAGTATTTCAGATTTCAATGAAAATTCTACATTATCGACCTGAATAATGTACCCAATTAAGTAAATTTAATTTGATGACGATCAATAATACCATGTAGTACCACATACATTAGGCTGAGCCGAAAACAGGTGATTTTTCATAAGTTTTTAAAGTCAAACTGCTCTAGTCTCAAAAAGTTGTCTAGGGGTTCCCTAAGGTTATTTAAAGAAAATGGGATTTTTAGGATAAATTTTAAACTTGGCGCCCTTATTGGCGCCCAATTTTTTTCATAAATTTTAGTTGTGCTTACAAACAAATCTTTCATATTAAGCTATTTGATAATCTGAAAAAAGAACTGGGTCCAAATGTAAAATGTTTAGCCGGCCCCATCCGACCAAACGTAAATATAAATTTTCATATAAATTTTTTTTAATATGAAATTTTAAAATACTATTTCGCAGCCTTTCGCTTGATTTAGTGGTCTATACCAAAAACAAAACATATAACACTAGAACTCACCACGTGGAGATATCTGCACCTGGAGTTCCTCCCAACCTCCCGCCCTCTCATCCTTTTTTTCTATGAAGAATTATGTTTCATTTCATTTTTGAAAGTATTATAACTTGTTATCAAATGAGGGTAACATTTTTCGGCCATCTAATGTTAATCTTATATATCCATCTTTTGATAATTCACCACATACTTTTATAGATGCCTCAGTGACTAATTTCACACACCGTTACACTGGGTGGGCGTGGTATGGAAATTTTTCAAAATTCGGTACCAAAGTTCCTTTTACAATGCTATCTATCTCTTGATTTGTTTGTTAACTTAGTTGTCAATCGTGGTTCGGTAATTATCGGTTCCTGCCAATCTATCAACTCGTGTGTAATTTAATGGAAGGAATCCTAAAATCTCTTACCATCTTACTGGTTGCAATCTACATTATTTACTCTTCTCACAGCTAATTCCCTTATGTCTGACCGTGAGTCCATTCGCATTGCCACCAGTAGGTTTTCAGGGTGGGCAAAATGTCCATTGTCGGCAAAGATCTTGTCAATTTTCTTTGTAACTTTATGTGGGAAAACTTTTGACGTACTAATAGCTTTCCATAAGTGTCTTGCACTGTCATGGATAAATGGTCCTGTTTTGATATCAAACCGAACAGGTTTCATATCAAATTTGACAGGTAATACCTTCAGAATAAAGTCCGTCAAAATAACCAGGTTTGAGGGTGGATTTTCAGTAGCCATAAGCAGAGCAATCTGTTAACGGTAATAAGCCAGCGGGCATGGGGCATCTTGCCTTGCTCTTTCTTTGCCAAGCACTATCCATTGTGAATACACTATAAATATTATGCAAGTACTGTTGATCAGTACTTAGATCATGTGGTGTTAGTTTGGGAAGTACTATGCTTATACTTTTAAAACGTTCAATGGGCATATTCTCGCAGTATTTTAACCGAGAACCTACAGGTCCTGAGTAGCTGTAAGGTCCTTTGGTGTCGCCATCTAAATTTTGTAATGAGTGCCTCAAAGGTAGCTCATTGGTATGAAGCAGACATATGCTCCATTGAAGGGTTCTCTTAATATAATTTTTTATTAGTCGAATAATATCGCCCTTCCATCCCGTGTTCACATTTGTTTCAACCAACCAAGTCAAATTTCAACATTTGTGTCATACTTCTTTAAACATTGAAAAAGTTATTTTTTTATGTTAGGTAGCAGATCCTTTTATAGACACATGGGTAAAATATATGTTACCAGGCTCTTTTATAATTGTAATGTGTTCTTCATGTTGAATAATCTTGTGTCTTCTTTATAAATGAGATCGTTTGATCCTTGCGCCCATCAAAGTGTAAACCTTCAATGTCTTTGTTTTCTTGTGTTTGTTGAAGCTTCTTCCTGGTTTTATTTAGTTCTCGGCGTATTTTGTATTTATTTTATCCCGAAATTATTTTAAAATCTTCCAAAACTGCATTTTCGGATTTTTGCTTCGGATTAACGGGATATTTATATTCACCGTCTGTCGAGGTCTCACTGGAACTGTCGGTGACATGCATCAAGTTTTGTGAGATTGTACTTGTATTCTGAAAACCACCGCTTGTACTTGGTGTTGACAATTCCGCTTCAACCTGTCTTTTCAAGCTAGTAGATTCTTTCTTCTTTCTTTTGTATCTGTTTTGTCAAAATGTTATCAACTCCTCCTATTTGCATTTTTCGACCAGACCTTTGATGATGTAAGAAAGGCTATTCTACTTTCGGAACTTTTCTTTCTTTTCTGTAAGAGCAACGTTCGAAATCAAGGCATTTACACGATATGTCAAACATCTTTTTAAAGCCTTTTCGGAAATTATCTAACTTACCTAACATCGTCTTTTTATGGGTTTTATAAGATTTTGATATTTTTTTATTATAAACCAAAACTAGTTTATCTATTCTCTCATGAGATAAAATTAGCAAGGAAGCCCGTTTCTACACATGATCTATTTTACTGGCCACTGCAGCACTAGGAGGTTGTTTACTACTATCACCTTTTAATTCTATTCGAGCGCTTAAATAACATTGCATCAAATCTTCGTACGTTGGAAGTTGATGTGCATTTGACAGTAGGTCTTTAGAGATACCAAATATTGGACACGCAGCACTTGGTCGAGTTTTTACCAAAGACTTTGACATGTTAAATTTTACTTGGTCTAGTCACTATCTAAAAGTTATGTTAAATAATCAAAACAGTGTAAAAAATTTATAATAATAATTAATAATCCGCACCGCAGTAGACAAAAGCTAAGCAGGAACTGAATACATTATAAATTAGCATGAGCTGTTACAAAACGACCCTAATACAGCGAACGCGCAAGCAAGTACGAGGGCACGTCAAATATTATCAAGTTTATCTAAATGTTGTGACGTACCGTCATAAAAAATTGACTTTGGGCCCAAGTAAAAATGTTTTCTTTTATAAAATTTTTTTTGAGGAACAATGATAACCCAATAAAGGTTTTTTTGCAGTAGCGCCTTTAAATTAAAAAGAATAACAAAATGGCCCGGTTAAAATTTGTCTAATTGAGTTCTTTTTTTTAACTTTTTACCTCCGTACACAACTTTTCTGCTATAGCGGCTCTCTAAAATTTTTTTTTCGGCCCAGCCTAATATACATACCCTCAAAGTTCAAAAACTGCTTCTAAAACACTTTAGGATTCAAAAAAACGGAATCTTTGGGGTGAGTCTAATAAAGTGAGCAAGGACAAGTTTGTCATGCATAATTTAGAAGTTTTAACTTTACGTAATTTTTTCGGTAATATTTTTTTGCGGTTTACTACCAAAAAAGATTTATACCATGCGAAGCTCTTAGGTTTTGTGCACAAGTGGTTTCAATTTCAGGACCGTAAGTCTAGTAGTTTTTTTTTAATGGCGATGTGTGTACTCAGAACATATGCCTGTTCTGTCGAATTGTGCAAATAAACCATTTAAAAAAATTGCCTTAGTAAAAAACTTGTAGATCAGACCACATATGCCGCAAAACCTGCTCTACAAGATGGTATAGGTTTCATCTGCTCCACTATATGTATTGCGCCGCTCGATCGCGACACCGCTATCTTTTGGCCATGAGCGAAAACTCTTAAGTTGGTCCCTATAAACGAACATAAAGATTTCCGATATTAAAACTGTTTCGAAATTGTTTCCTACTGCTGAAATTTGTTGTGTCTAATAATGCGACTTGGATAATTAGTTATTACGAACATGGTCGAATGTATATTAACAGCAAACAGTCTACTCTAAGCTATTAACGAAGGTCTTTTGAGACTGAGTACGTAATTTGCAAATCGGTAAACATAATGTATTAAAGTTACCTAGTATTGCAGTAAATTAATTAACCGCGACATTTACAGTAACCTATTATTAAGGGCTTTGTTTGTATTGAAAACTGTAAACAGCTCCTAGCTTAACCCACCATTCAGTACATGATTAATTGGCTCTAAACTAAACTTATCCCTAATAATAATTAATAACTATGTGTATTTAAACGTGAATTAATTAATAAATAATTATGGTGAAGAGGCCATTATTGTTTTACTCTAGAGAACGTATTATGATATACATTACTCTTACCTTAACTAATTAACTGTAATTGCAACAAAAATTAAATATTTTTGCTTAGACTAGATCTACAGATAGAAAGTGTGAGATTAACGAAAAATAAAGATAAAAGTATGAATAAAATTATTAATTATTGGTATGGAAAGATATTAAAAATTCAGTTAAAAGAGTTAGACTTCCTTTAGAGGTTTTCAGTTTTTATACACTACTACTGAAATTTATCTCTCTGAGTGATATAACTCTGTAGATTGGAGTGAGTACAACGTATTTTAGTTTCAGGCTGATTTGACTTATAAAATGTTTGTCATTTACCTATAGCTACCTAATTAGTTGTTCTTCACATAATTCACATTAACTGTTTGTCCTTAAAGTATTTTCAAATTTATCATTGCAAAAATAAGAATGATAAAATATTTGAGAATGTTGGTATGAGGAAGTAAGTAAAATATTAATCTTGTCTAGAAGTTAAACGTGGGATGTGAAAATTAAGATAGTTAATCAATTCGAAGCTGACAATTTTATCTTGGCATACTGTGTGACGGAAGCTTATGAAGAAATCTGCCGTTTTACTTTCGAGCGCGGTTACTAAAAACATATTCAGAAGGTTCTGCTGAGAATAGCCAATCGGAGGATATTGGAGTTGTCGAATACCTAAAATATTGTCTGATTTTAAGGCCAAGAATTCGTTGTACAGATTCTAAATTATACACATGCATGTTATATATTGGATTCCAGATATGACAGCCATACTCTAATTTGGTACGGACAAACAAGTAGTCTAGCAATTGGACGATATTATCAGAAAACTCGTTACTGTTACTTTTTATAAAACCCAGGGTTTTGAATTTTTCAGAGATTGTGGCCTGTATAATATGATCATTGAAGATAAAGTTCCAACAAAACTCACATCAAGGTCTTTAAATGTCTCCACGTTTAAAATAGCTCCATTAATATGATAACTATAACGAATGTTACTAACTATCATTTAGTCTTGGCATTAAATGTCATTACACAGCATTTTTGAGTGCATAGGTATGGTTTAACTCAATTTCAACGGACCAATTGTATATTTTTGTTAAATTTGCTGCACCAGATGGCAGACTACTACTTGCAATTCTGGAATAGATCTTAAGATCAAGGACCTAAAGTTGAACCTTTGGGGACCCCCGCTGAACAAACTAGTATTGTATTGGACAAACTTATGACCATGATAGAAAACGTAATGATATATCTCAGTGAGGTAAGATAAAAAAAACTTGATTAAGTCATGAAACATACTATACTGATCCAGTTTGAATAAAAGTTTATCGTGATTAAGTCTGTTGGATGTCTTAGAAAAGTCCGTGCATACACGTATGACGTTAGTTTGTAAGCGTACATCGATTGATGTTGCTATGTATTGTGTGATGTATATAAAATTCGTGGTCGTGGAGCGGTTTTCCACAAAACCGTGTTGTGGTGAAGAGACACTTTTTAAATATATTTTTTTTTATAATATATTCTTTTAAATAACCAGGTATTCTTTTGTATATCCAGTTTATAGATAATAAGAAAATTAGAACCGTAGAAATATTTATTCCTGAAAATTAACGTGCCTATAACCTTTTCAAAACAGACATTATTAATGTCAGGGGTTAAAGTGAAATCTGATATCGGCTACAACCAAACAAGTTTTAATTGAAATGTTTAGTAACAAAACTTTGGCAACAATGATTACCATAATTATTGTGTATTGTTATGCCAAACTGTGATATTGTAAATTATTCGCTTTAGATTTCGTATCTAAAATTAGTTTATAACAATGCCGCAAATATTATATTAAATTTGATATAACAAACGAAATATGTTTACGAAAGTCACTTTGCTTTGATATTATTATCGCAATCTATACATCGTAAATCCACAAAGGCATATCTATTATTTTCCTGTAGATTTCTAAAGTTAAAACTCCCTACATAAATACTAATAAAAATTATAGTCAAGACTATACCCACTACTGATGGCAGTAACCAACATTGTTTTGAAAGAGGAGGAGAAACGGACGAAATATCGAGACCTTCTCTTCGAACACCGCAGACTCCATCCAGAAAATTATCTAAAACTTGTGGTACTGATTATAGGAGCCCTTGGTGGAGCAAGAGATACACTGCTTTCAGAACTGAAGATCATACCGGCATGCCGACATTCGGCACATCTTCTAGCCGGAAGAATACAGGAGGCGGTCATTCTGGGTTCACTACGGCTACTCAGGGTACACCATTTCCGGACTCAGTAGTTACTTACCCCCAGGGACGTGGGGAATTGCTACTGGTAACCATCAGCGGCCGACCCTGAGAATCGGAGCCAGCGAACCGGTTGACTGGATAAAATAATAATAATAATAATAATAATAATAATAATATCTCTATTTCGCGGGCCGAATTTGTGCCTTATGAACGACTTACGTTGGTAAGCCCTAACCACCATTCAGAGCTGAAATGAGTGGGAAACCTGGAAAACCTCATTAGTTAGGGGGACTTTCCATCCTAGGCCATCGCCAGGATTGGTGCTCAGCCCTGCCCAGCTAACACATCCCTCGCGAACAAGCCTTGATCTACGAGTGAACAATCTAATTAAAAATTGTTTGGTGAAATGGGGATTCGAACCCACGACCTCTGAGTTGAGCGATCGAGGCACTAAACCCTGAGCCACCGGCTCGTCCCAGTATATATAATTCTATTTTTTTAAATTCCCATTTTCTTGAAAAATATTGTCATACCAGTATTATTTATGTCGAAATATACCCCTCAATAAAATATATGTACAAGTGAAAGACTTACCCTGTATATGTTTCATATAATTTTCAACGCGCCAATTATAGTTTATTAGAACATTTTTTGAATTGTAATAATGCCTAACCAGATCATTGTACATATCACAGCAATAACTATTAATTCAAAATGAAAATACATTTTATAAAAACAAATGTATTCGATGAACTTCCATTATTTTCACGTATATCTACTGTATATGTTGAGGTTTATCGTTGATTTTTGCTATACACTGTATAACGATTTTTTACACACTGCTATGGTAAATTTGTCTGATGAAAATAATCTAGAAAACATGGCAGGATAATCGTTCAATTACACAAACAAAATATGAAAATCTGTGTTTTTCATACTTTGTATGCTCAATTTTCATGAAAATTTTAAATAAATGAGTGTTATGCCTATATATTAAGAAAATCTTACAACAGTTTTCTGTACATGAAATAAAAATTCAAACATTGTAAATTTTGTTGGATTAGAATCTTTAGGTATTACATTTTGCTATTTGAACTTTTGTTCAAGCTTAACAGTTTTTTAGACTTTAAAACCCAGGCAATTACAATTTAATGTTTTGTTACAGAAAGAATTATTTTCGAGTAAACTGGAAGGCGAAACGGCGGGTCGCGAAAGAAAAATGTCGTCTGCGTCGACGGGTAGTATGAAAAATAAATGGTTAAAAGCTTTTAAAAGCTTGAAAACACCTCCCCCAGAGCCAGAAAAGTAAGTACCTATACTATTTTCCCACATAAGTTACGTTTTACTAACATGTTTCTTATTACTCTCTAACCATCTTTGTTATCTAATGAATTGTATGATGTAATTTAACTTAATTGTTAACCCAAGTGTTTTTTGTTTAATAATTCTATTTAAGAAACTTAGAAGCAGATGATTTTGTAATCCAAATTTTAATAATAACGCTGAAACAGCGCTCTACTCATTCGTAATGTTATAATGCTTTTTCATGAAAGTTTAATGATCAACCACAAAATTGATGTAAGACTTATAAAGTAAAACTACTTAACAAAATATTAGTAAGCCACAGAGTAATTTCATTATAACCATCATACAAACTCCTCGTTAAAAAGGAGGGGACAAGCACCCTTTTCAAATTGCTATGGTTCGGAAATGGGTCAACGAATTTCAATGAAATTTTCGGATTATGAAAGCTCATTTCGTTTAGATTTAGTCCCACAAAGATTTTTCGTATGGCAGTAGTACGTTCATATTTTACAGGGTGGAGAATAAGGTAATGTAAAAATAGAAAAAGTTGAAGTGTCTGTTAATTCGTAAATAATTTTTTTGGCGTTGTATTACCGGAGGTATTTGAAGTCTAAGTTGATACCTCGGATCGTTATAAATACACCGAGTGTGTCAAAATATGAGTAACATAAATTGAAAGTGCAGGATGCAGTAATAAAATAAATTGAAATGGGTCTGTAAGGAACATTTGTAACTTTCTTTTTGTATTTTATGAAGAATTGAAAGTTCAAGAGAATATCTCCAAACATGTCAAGCGATTTTTTATTTCTAATATTGCTTGACTGAAATATTACTAAACATATTCAATATTCTCATATTATCTTTGAGAAATAACATTTTTTTAACTAAAAATCTGGTAATTGACTGTGCCTCTCTTTGCGAGTACAATTGAAACAGAAAACATGTTAATACAAATCAGAATGATGAAGCCTCAACTTTTTAGAAAAAAAACTATATTTCTGCCGTAGCGCAGTAATAAAAAAATCGTGGGGCATATCTGGAGATATTCACTTAGACTTTTAGGTAATCCTTCATAAAATACAAAAAAAAAATTTACAAATATCCCTTACAGGGCCATTTCTATTTATTTTATTACTACATCCTGCACTTTCAACTTATGTTACTCACATTTTGACACATTCGGTGTATTTTCAACGGGTTTCGGAATTCAATAATCTACAAATTGACTGTATGTATCTTTGCCCATTAAATTTCAGTAAGAGGTGACGAGTAAACAGTTCAAGGAAAAAGTCGAAAATCCGAAGAAACAGGATTTTTCTGGTTATAGTATAGCAATTGAAACATGGCCAAAAGCGTTTCGAGGTATATCAACTTGGACTTGGAATACCCCAATAATTCAACGCCAAAAAAAAAATTATTTATGAATTGATAGACACTTCAACTTTTTTTATTTTTACATTACCTTGTTTTTCCACCCTGTAAAATATGAACGTGCTACTACCATACTAAAAACCTTTGTGTGATAAAATCTAAAAGAAATGAGCTTTCATAATCTGAAAAATTCATTGAAATTCGTTGAGTCACTTTCGAACCATATCAATTTGAAAAGGATGCTAAAAATTGCTTGTCCTGTTCTTTTTGACGAGCAGTATATTATAAAATTACTGGTGACGTTATTTTCAAGTTGACTTTGTCTCTGTTGAACTTATTCAATGAGACATTGCTGTACAAATTAAGCACCTTTTTCAAATATGATTTAAAATAGACTTAAAGTTCGAGAAATTTCAAATTTATTAAAGAAAAATTCATTTTATAAGGGCAGTTATTCGTAATGCCACATTATGCATGAAATTACTAATATAATAATTTATTTAATATAAGGCCCTAATACATTTTTTGAATAGTATTTGTTTATACTTAAGTGAATTTTTAACATTAAAAAAAATAGCTTGGAATGGTTATACGATATAAAAATAATTAATTTTACTACACTAACCCTTTGGAAATAGTCGAAACTTTAATATAAAAACAAATATGTAAAAGTTTTAATACACAGTCAAAAAATTCAATAAAAATTATAATTAAGTAGGTAACTAAATACAAGTATTTATTTAATAAATAGGTATATTTTTAAAATGTTGCATTAGTTTCCTATGAGTATGTATTTATGAAAATTGACACAACTATTTTTCTTTTTGTATAATTTTTGACTATATAAGACATTATTTTAAAGGCCACGCTAAATTTGACAAGAAAATTTATTAAAGGTCATATTCATGGTTTTCATAGTTTCATATACTTGACACTGATACGTAAGATGGATGTTTATAGGACGCAATGAATTCCAATATTTTTCACAAGAAATACATTGTATTAAAAAGAAAGTAAAGGGAAATAAATACATACATCTCAACTTTTTTTTATCTGTGAATTTACCTGGCAAGAATAGTTAGCATAACATACGTGGAAATCCCAGACTACGCACCATATATTAAAATATCATTTATAATGATAAGACACAATTACCTGAATATTCTTGATATAATCGGAAAGATTATTAAAAACTTTTAATCCATGTTGGTGTATCAGATGACTTATAAGAAGCTTATTACCAGGCTATGTGTTTTATAATATTATGGATATGTTTATGCTTGAAAAAATTTGTAGTGAAGACTGTTAGTAGGTAAATATTAAATTTACAATTCACCCACATCTGCTTCTAAGTTTCTATTGTAGTGTTGCTGACATGTAATTGATGTTTGTTTATATTTTTAAATACAGAAAAAACCAAATGTACCATGCAGTATCGACAATTATTGCAATGAGGTAAAGACGTATCGCCATTACCCACCTAATTCTTGTAGAACACTTTTTGTTGTACACTGTTTCTCACCATTGCTTTTCCTTGTACTTGATCCCACCTCACACTTAGGTGTAAACATGTTTATATTGCTAATGGCTGTAGGTATGTAAACAATTTTACACCTGTCTAACAAAATACTCACACTGATGTAAATATACAATTTACACTAGCTGCTTACCACCACAAACCTTTTATTGATAATACGAGATCAGCGAGAATTATTTTTTTTTGTAAGAAAACCATTTTTAATAAGGAATATAAGTACCTACTTACTTACTATATTTACTTACATTTATATTACTATTTGCTTGTTATAAAAGAATTAAATATTATTCAATATGTGAAATGAAATACTCAGTAACCTCAAAATCGGTTTTGCCTAATTTTCATTTGAAGTTATTTGCATTTAATGATAAACTGAAAACCATCTCCTATTTTATCGTTACTTATTAAGCATTATCAATATTTATTAAATTAATAGATAGGCGTGACTTTAGTTAAAACTTATACTATTTTCAGGACTAACCATGTGCAACGACATGGTTAGGATTATACCTAACTAATATTAGTAAAACGAGTTAATAGCGCAGTTATACAGACATGAATTTTTGGAAGTTTTTACTCCTCTCCAGGAATAGCAGTAAAAGTAGTACTAAAAGGATTTTTATTTTTTTAATAAATGTCCCCACAAATCATCCTATTTGAAAATTATGTGGTATACAATTAGTTAGTATGAGTGAAAGTCGATGCCCACCTGCTGAATTTCAGAAATAGTAGAGGACACATATTTGTTAGAGCTGGTAAATGCGTACGAAATTTACTTCATTTTGAATAATTTTGAAAAAACAGAAATTGGTAGTTTACATTTTTATTATTGCTTATAACAGTAAGAAGGATTTAGTTAGAACAGAAGTTAACCTAGGAACAGAACTCTCACATTAATGTTGTAGTTGAATAACCACATCACTATTTAACCACTTTTCAACTATTTTTTTACCTCCCACATGTATACAGGGTGTACCACGTAGACCTTCAATTAGCCTTTTCTAGAATTCTACGCGTACTGGAATTCTGAAAATGTGTATACGGCGTTGTCTCCGAATTTTCTATCGATTTAAAATATTGGCGTTGATGAGCGACTTCCGGTTCCACCGGAAGTTGATGTCAACTCGCTTAGTGCAAATGGAATATGTTATTTTTTATTCGGTTTTTGGATTTCACGTCAAATTTTAAGGTAAGTTTCATAAGCATACCCTATCCTTATTCTTAATGGTTTCCAATATATTTTGATTTTTTCAAAAATTTCTCAAAAAAGATAGTCACCTTTATCCCGTTGTATCTCTTTCAGTTTGTAACCTAAACACTTGAAATTTTAGCGGAGTAACACGGAAATGTATCGAAACAAGTATAAAATATCAGCTAACTGACCGATTATTTTCGTTCCAGCAATAGTGTCCAAATATCTTCAAATTGGTGGAATTTAGGTATAAGGAATGTTAATACCAATCGAAAGAGAATTAAAAAATACATAGGCTAGCATTATAAACCACAGGGTGTTCCATTTAAAATAAGTGAGTTGTTGGTTTTTGAATTTGTCACAATTGGTCGGCCCTTTTTGGACACCCCGTGTAATTTGCACTAGCTTTCGTATTTTATACATGTTTCGATACATTTCAGTGTAATTCCGATAAAATTTCATGTGTTTAGGTTACAAACTGAAAGAAATAGAACGGGATAAATTCGAGTATGTTTTTGAAAAAAATGAAGATATCTGTATCTAGAAAACCACTAAAAATAATAGGGTATAATAATATAATGTCTGTAACTTATTTGTGGTGCATTTTCATGATTTATAGTTTGTTTCTTTTGGGACTACACCAAGTGTAGTAACAAGGCAAACTTTTAAAGTTTGCCTTGTTACTACACTTTGAATATTTAATTTGTATGCTTCTGGTTTTTTGCTTTTTGTTATTTTATGCTAGTACAAGGCAAACTTTTAAGGTTTGCCTTGTTACTACACTTTGAATATTTAATTTGTATGCATCTAGTTTTTTGCTTTTTGTTATTTTACAGGTGGTGTAATTCCAAAAGAAACAAACTAATGAAAGGTTTCATTTCATAGCCAACCTGACAGCTAACTGACCGATTATTTTCGTTCCGGCAATAGTGCCCAATACGCTTATGAAACTTACCTTAAAATTTGACGTAGAATCCAAAAACGGAATAAAAAATAGCATATTACATTTGATCTAAGCGAGTTAACATCAACTTCCGGAAGTCGAACAGGCAGTCCCACTCAACGCCAATATTTTTAATCGATAGAAAATTGCGAGAAATTCCCGTATTCAAATTTTCAGAATTCCAGTACCTGTAGTGTTCTAGAAACGGATAATTGAAGATCTGCATGGTACATCTTGTATATTAAATAAAAAATCCGCTTGTGTTTCTGACTTTCAGCGTCATATAACTTACCCTCTAAGACACAACGCCAGAATGCTGTTTTCTTATGAATATATTAAAAAGTTTCTTTTAAAACAAACAGTCACTCCAGTATTGCAAATAAGTTGTCGCGAGCTGGTTTTAAAGATATCATCTTTAGATCACACACAGTGTTTCCATAATAAAAATGTATTTTCATAAAAAAAAAAAATTTTAGTTGTAGGTAATTAAAAAGAAACATAGTTTTTTCATGAAACCAACCACATAAGTGTCCCCATAAAACTACTACAGGGGAAAGCAGTTTTCAAGAAATAAGTTTTAAGAAAATGTATAAAGTCGATCTAAAATGTTTTAATAGTGCAACGACCGAAAATCGCAGCAAGTTTGGTGCCGGCCATGCCATGCGCATGTACAATCTAAATTACGCTATGTCACTTGTAATTAATTGCGCTGAGCCAATGTAGAATATTTTATTAAAGTTACAAACACATATAGTTTTATTTCAAGTTATAAGTGGAAAGTAGAAAGCACAAAAACACGAATAAAAAGTGCGCAAGTTTCTAAACCGGGTTACGCACCTGAACAGGAGTTGCAACCCAACGGTAAAAATATCCTCATCGCTTGGCAGTTATGCAACTATTTCAGGCAGAAATCTATGCCATCGAATTGTGTGTACAAAGGCTGGAACAAACGCAACTTAACGCAAATCGATATAAATCTTCTCAGACAGCCAAGCAGCTCTTAAAGCTCTTGGTTCCTACCGTTGCAACTTAAAAACGGTATAGTGTTGTCAGCAGGCGCTCGCTCAATTGAGCAGGAAAAAAGAGTATCTCTGGTCTGGGTTCCAAGCCATTCTGACCATGAAGGGATGAAGCAGCCGACTTTCTAGCCAGGGAGAGTGCTGCTTCTGAATTTGTCGGACCAGAACCGGTGCTTGGCATATCCTCGAATACTGTCAAAGCAACGCTCTTGACCTGGGCTGAGGGGCAAATCCTCTAGTACTGGCAAGAACTACCAAGATTAGTTCATTTCAAGGCGTTCATCATAAACCCTTCAAAAACAAGAACTAAAAAATTCTGTTTGGATCTTACTGGTTCCATCCACTTGAGCCGATTTCAAGTGCGTCGGTTAAGTTAGGTTCAAAAGTGAGTGGGCCGAAAACCAGACCTTCCACATGGTCGCGGTGGAGGATCTGGTTTTCGGCCCACTCACTTTTGAACCTAACTTAACCTACGCACTTGAAATCGGCTCAAGTGGATGGAACCAGTAAGAGCCAAACAGCATTTTCAATGAGTTGAATAGAGACTATTCACTTGCTAGCATGTTGGACGGTATTGCCACTTTTTTAAGAAAAGGCGTTTAATTCGTGAAATGATTGAATATAAAATTTACTTAACAAAGAAATCTCAGCCCGGCAGAAATAAACGTAGTCCGTTGTCAAATCGTGTGAGCGCCTAAGCAAGTACGCAAAAGTCTGGACTTGTCAAATATACAAATAATCGCGATTCTTTTGACCGACAGGCAATGGGAAAAAACAAACAAGTGCCGAATAATTGACCAAGTGTACTACTCACACGACTTGACAAATATCCGCAAGGACAAATAATTTCCAAGTAGACGAGTCCTTTGAGCCCGGCTTAAGGATGTAAGTAACCACATGTGATATTATTTATTGCTTTTTTACGCCCCTAAAGGCCGTAGTTACAAACCCATCTGTATTACGGAACATTTATGGCATTTACTTCTAACATTTCAAATATTTAGAATTTCTTGAGGTAATACAAATTGGTGAAACATATTACGAATGGAGTTTCTTGATTTAATGCAGCTAGTGAAAAAGGTAAACAAAAAACAAACAATTAAACGAGCGATGAGGTACAGACACTCATGTAGTTTATTTATTTTTTATTTATTTATTTATTTATTTATTTATTTATTTATTTATTTATTTATTTATTTATTTATTTATTTATTTATTTATTTATTTATTTATTTATATATTGTAGTACACCATTCAACAAGCCTAACGGCCCAAACTAGAATGGGAAAATAAATTTACAATAATATAACAAAACAAAGAACATAATTAACATAATCAACATAAAACACAAAGAAATATAAACACACTAAAACAAAAGATTAACAATACCTATCAAATAAAAATTACATTACATCAACTAAAAATTACAATATTACACAAGTATAGCAAATAATGATTAAGAAAAACTAAGAAAAGAAAATAAGGCCAACATTAAAATAAAAGAAATGGTTACAAATTTAACCTTTTTATAAAAGAAAGCGAACAAGAAAAAATATCGGAGACGAATTATTATAAATGTTACAGATATTGTTGAAAGAAGAAAATTTCCTGATGTTTGTCCGCGGAGTTGGCAAATAAAATAAACTTGAATGACGTGGTTCTGGGAACATGGAAGTTAAGCATGCTTACAATTTCAGCGCATTTAATATGATAATGAAGTAATTTAAAAAGAAAAATTAAGCAAGCAATGTTACGTCTTTCTATTAACGGAATAAGCGAACATCTATCACGAAGTAGAGAACGAGGAAATCGAATAGGTGGATATACTTCATCTGAACGAAAATATTTCATCACTTTACATATATTAAAATCATTTCAAAACCACCACATACCCAATTTACTGAAGTAAACATCCTAGGCTTACAGAGGCAAGTGAACTGTGAATTTAACAAACTGATTCTAGCTAGTTTTTGTTGTAAAAAATATTAAAAAAGCGTATATATTATGAGAATGGTGGTCGCCCACAGTGCTGGTTTTATGTATATTTCGTTTCCGTGAGCAAGGATACCACGGAATACTCATATCTAAATATTTGGTACTAATTCTTAATAAAACTAGTTAATTTTGTCAGTTATATTACCTCTTTTATGAGAAACATAGGGAACATAACGTTAATCGAGAGCTGAAAATTAGTTATTTTAATGGAATTGCGTAAACGAATTATTCATTATAAGAGATTGACCACCTATTATTGCGAGCTGATAGCTCTGGATTTAGTGTATCGCAGCCAGAGGTAGTGGGTTCGAGTGCTTATTCCACCAGACAATTTTTTACTAAATTGTCTACACGTATATTAAGGCTTGTTCGCGGGACGGATTGACAACCACCCTGGCGATGTCCTAGGATGGGCAAAATGTCAGCTTGGTATTTGAGAGATTAAAATCAGTTAATGACTGTTCCCTTATAGCTAATGATTTTTTTTGGTTTCTCTCATTCCAGCGCTAATTGGTGGTTATGGCTTAACAAGCTAAGGCATTGCTGAGACGCAAATGCAGCCCGCGAAATAATAATATCCCGCTCCTCCTCCCATACAACTCTTACCTTTTTTACATTTTTGAAAAGAAAAAGAGTTTTATTCATTTTACATCATATAGAAGTGGCCACCAAGTCATCATGCAATACTTACTATATTTTATTCAAAAATCTAGAGTATTATTGGAGAAATTCAAATTAAAAACAAAAACTACCTAGTTCAAAACTATTAAGTTTTGATACCACTCTGCTATTCATCATATTAAACCCTTCAGACACTTAATTATAGAAAAATATATGTAATTCTACAAATGGATTGCGTAAACACGGTTTCTTTTCGGTTACGAATCTCTATACATTTTAGTCCCTGTTCTTTTTATGTAGGCCGGGAAGGGAAAACTGATTCTAATACATTTCACTTTACTGGCTGCTAGGATTACTACAGCTAAGCTAGGTAAAGAATTGCAGTATTTTATTTTGATCCTAGTGCAATTTAGAAAGAATTTCGTGAAACCTTACTGTGTTACTAAATGGAATTGGTTTTATAAGAAAATGAGATCAAGGAAAATGAAATTGAGCTAGATAGAGATTCGATTACTTTACTATGGGTATAATACCAGAAGATAAATCTTTACATGTACTTCTTTTATTACTGAAACTTAAGCGGCATAAATATTGTATGAATTCGTTTATTTTGACAATTATATCGGTAATTATTTTTTTATTATCTCGTTGATGGTCAGATTGTACATAACAGCATTTTAGGCATAATTAAAAATTTTACGTGATAGATTAAATTTGTACAACTGGAAAATTATAGATGTAGATAAATTGGAAGGTTAACAGAGCTGCATTAAATAAAGCATCTGCAGTGTATTTCATTAACTTTAAAGTATTAAAATTGCCTTCACTTCCAGTAGTCACTTTTATATTGTATCCTTGTACCATATTTTGAGCAATATCAAAGATTATTGGATTGACTTTCAACAAGAACTTAACTTGAATGTTTTGAAAGTTTTCTTCAACTCACTAACTTATCATTATTTAAAAGCTTTTCGATCAAACTAAAGAGTCGACTTGTTTTCCACAGACAAATAAAGTTAACAGAGCGACGTAGATATGATTAAACTTTAGTTTAGTTGAGAAGAGACCTATCTCGTCTTTCGTAAACTTCTTTGTTTTTGACTGAAATATCTCGGATTTCTGCGAATGAATTATTACTAATTATCAAGTTTTTTAGACATGGTCTGAAAAAATACTTGCTTCTCACATGTTTAAAAATTAGGACTTGAAATAATTGTACACAGGAACATGATTGTTCCAATAATATCAACATCTACGAACTCTTCATCTTCTAGTCTTAGTCCTAGTCCTAGTTCAGATACTATGATTCGTATACCTACTGGTTAAAATATTTTCTATCACTGAGAGGAGGTATTTGCGCTTTTGTTTGCCTTCTTCTAGTTTTTTGAATTGCACTACAAAACAGAATATAAGTTTAAGAATTACTTATCAATACAAAAACGGGATATAAAAACAAGTTCTACTACTTGAACAGCCATCCATCCATCATCCAATATCCACCATTTGTAAACGCCTTATTTAAATAAGGACTAAAACCAAGGAATAAATATTCTATAAAAGAAGCTAGATGGGTTATGAGTATGACTTTGAAAATACATCATGCTCAACAAAACAATTAATAAGAAAATAATTTCAGCTAAACATAAAAATAACATAAGATAGGTAATTTAAAACTTAAGTGTTATGGTTTGTGGTCTTTAATAAAGTATAAACAATTATGTGTTTTTTTTATACAGTCTGTCCATAAAGTAACCCCCCCCCCTGCTAACTTTTGAACGAATCGAGTTAGAGAGTTTTAATAAAATACAGGGTGAATCATTTAAAATGAAGTTGGTTCTTACGATAAATTCAATTCTTCAAATTCAAAGATGGCTTCACGGGCGCTGTCAACTCAATTTTTTTAAATGGAAAAGTGTGCCGTGTTGCACCTCATTTAAAAGCTAATTCAATTCTCTACATTCTCGTTTTTGAAAAATGACAATCGAGTTATCCGTTCTCTAGTTACAAGAGTTTGTATTAACGATATTTAAAAATTTTGCTTTTAACCAGTCTCCTTGCCTTTGCTTGCCACTGTCACTGAAACGTCAATAAGGTACAAGAAAGTAGTTTAGCGTTCAATTTAAGAGTGTTTGAAAGTTCCTACAGGTTTTTTCTTATTTTTTTAAGTTATTCGATTTGATAGATTTATGAGAAAATTTAAGAGGAGAGAGGTACTTAAGAATGCTGCCGGGAAGAAATGTTTCCAAAGATAGAAAGAATAACAGGCAATAACCTTCAAAGTATTGTTTTTCAACAAGATGGGGCCTCGCCTCATTTCTATGGACCTGTTACCGATTTTTTAAATAACCATTTCCCGGGCAGATGGATTAGCAGAAGGGGCCCGATAGAATAGCCGACTCGTTCCCCGGACTTAACTCCTCTTGATTTTTTCTTATGGGGATATTTGAAGTCAAAAGTCTACAGAACTCCTCCAGTAAATATCGACGAACTACAGCAACGTCTAACACATATGTGTAGAGATATCCCTGCAGAAATTTTAGGAAATATCAGGCAAGAATTTCAAAGTAGACTTTTTATGTGCTAAGAAGTCAATGGACAAACATTTTGAATAACTTATTTAATTCTTCTATTTTTTGTTTTAATAAATACTTGTTCAAATTTGTTGTATTAAAATATTAATTAACATTTTATTCATGAATCAGATTAGAAACAGAAACCCTTGTAACTAGAGAACGGCTAACTCGATAGTCATTTTTTAAAAACGAGAAAGTAGAGAATTGAATTATCTTTTAAATAAGGCGCAACACGGCACACTTTGCCATTCAAAAAAATTGAATTGACAGCGCCCGGGGCGCCATCTTTGAATTTGAAGAATCGAATTTATCGTCAGAATCAACTTCATTTTACGTGATTCACCCTGTATTTTGTTAAAACTCTCTAACTCGATGCGTTCAAAAGTTAGCAGGGGGGGGGGTTACTTTATGGACAGACTGCAGACTGTAGACCAAAACAATAATTTTTATATAATAGTGGACACTGCGTTGTTTTAAATCTTATTTCCACTATCTACTTTGTACATCATCGCATCGCGGTAGGCAGAAGTCAATCATGGCGTATACTATATTTTTAAAATCATGCAGGTATATATCATAAAACTGTAACAAACCCAAATAAACTAAGTATTTCCTTTCTTCCATCATTATTATTTTTAATGCACTTTATTCCTTCTCCATTTGCACCTGTCTTAGCTGAACACCCTGTACCACCACTATTACCAGTACGTATGCTTACTTATATGTATTAGATGTAGCTTTCTCCTTATATGGTTGAATATTTGCGATTAAACATTTTTGCAAAAATGTCATTGTGCGAGAATATTTCCAATTTAATAATCAGGTAAGTGAAATAGTTTAAAGTCAATTTGAAAGAGCAAGACCACGCAAAACGTCAAAGCTTAACAATTCAGACAATATCTGTGAACTATTCTCGCAAATATTATACTCGTACTTCAAAATAAACATTAAGTTCAATTTAATGTTGCAAATAAATTTGCTACAGTTGTAGCCAACAGAAGTTTAAATACGCATAGCAGTTTTATGAAATTCAGTTGGATATCAGTTCTTTTCACTAGAATTAAATCTAGTTATTGCCTATAAAACTTTGTCCTATCTTTGATAAAGTCGTAAAGATTATAATATATGTCAACTGCAAAAGCAAGAAAACTATAAATTTTCTTATATATTCATATGATGAATATTATCGCTAAGTTATGACTAGCACCGTTGAGGTGATGGAGAGAGTGAGATTTTCTGAAAGAAATCCATAAAACGCGAACACTATTATTAATCTGTTTAAATTAAATTTGGTTTATGAATATACGAGGTTATCATAAAGTAAGGGATATATTTCAGCTTATTATATATGTTTAACAAATTAAGTTAGTAGTAGGATGTGAAATAAATTCGATTGCTTAAACAATGGGATTTTTTATGTCCAACAGTAGTTAACGCAAACGTTCGTTATATCGTCCATTTTGCTGCTATACAATCACCAACCGTTCCTCCAAATTGTACACGGCATTATTCAGCTTTTCTGGTTGAATTTCAACAGTTTGCTCCTTAATAGAGGATTTTAATTTTTCCAGCGTGGTTGGTGGTGTTTAAACACCAAATTTTTTAAATTACCCCACAGCCAGTAATCTTCTATCAGGCGATCTTGAAGGCCATACATTTACAAAATGTGAACAATTCTCAAGATCGCAATGATTACATTTGACACTTGTATCAGCAGTTGACACGACAACTCTTTTGTTTTCCATAGATACAGTAAAATCTAATAATTATTATTGAAGCAACTAGATTCCCTTTACTTTTCGTTATTAGCTTGATTTCTCAAATTTATATAATACTTTAAAGTATAGCTCTTAGTTTATGATGACTCCATACATGGTTTATGGTATCAACTTCTAGAAAATTCCCGAAACAACTATTCGGTTGTTAATAAAAATTAAATATATTTACTGAATTTAGAGGGATTCCATAGGAATCGAATTCAATATTTATGAGTGAAATCTTGAAAATATATAAAATCATAAAGATTATCTAAAAAAAGGTTTTTGATGTCTACAACCTTTTTCCACAAAAACAAAAGATTTATGACAGACAGAAGTTTCCGTTCAAAACAAACAAGTTATTTTTTAAAACAAAAGCTGTAAAAATTATCACACACACGCACGCAAGTGTCACACGCTTATCAACACAGTTATTGACAGCTTTAAAATTTCATTAAATTCTGTATAATATTGATTTTTTCAAGTTAAACTACATTTCGAGATCGTTTAAACTTTTTCTCAATGTTTGCCGTCAATATCAAGTATTAATTATACCTTTTATATTCGAAGAAAAAAATAACTTCAGCGATGTGAGCACAAGCTTGATTAAATGATCCCTTTAGGAAAGAAGCTGCGCAATCACAAGATTTTTCCTAAAAAGGGGCTAGATATATCCTAATAATAAATAAATAGATGTAATTATTTTATTTTCCTTTTCTTTACTCAACAGGTCATAGACCCAACTGCAAAATAATAATATATGTGTAAAATTTACAAGTAATATAAATACAATTTGTCTATGTTCTACTAGGCTATTTTATCCAGTGTCGTTTTCTTTGGCAAAAAGACAAGTTCTACTGGCATCCTTTTTGTACATACACTAAGTATATAGACAGATGTATGTATTATCAC
The DNA here is from genome assembly GCA_963924545.1 of Pogonocherus hispidulus. Lineage (NCBI taxonomy): Eukaryota > Metazoa > Arthropoda > Insecta > Coleoptera > Cerambycidae > Pogonocherus > Pogonocherus hispidulus. The sequence continues at coordinate 23,081,454 of OZ004696.1, forward strand.
ACAAGTATCAGTCACTTCTAACCAAACCAACTGACAACTAGCTTCGATCTAGTAGATTTCCTGAGTGCCATACAGGCGTCAGTGTGGCTGGAAGATAGGGCTATCTCTCAGACACAATGGGTTGTCTACAAACTAAGAAAACCTATAATAGTATACAAAAAAAATCATATCTTACCTATCTCTTACCGTTTTTTGCAATATTTGGGATTAGATTGTCATTAGCCTTATTTAAAGGAAAAAAACAAAAAATACGGTTTGAATTTAGTAAATTTCAACAAAAGAGAAAATGTTTTATTTATGATAATAGACCAAAAATTGTTGCAAAAGGTGTTCAACCTACTTCCCATCTGCATCAACACATGCTTCAAAGCGTCTTAATATGCCCTTGTACAAAAATCCTTTATCATATTAGGTGTCATATTATTACATGTTTGTATTATTTTCTTCTGTAAGTCATTTAAATCAGTAGGCAGCGTTGTTGTTGGAAAGCGGCACGGTTACCTGCAGCACTCAGGCCTTTCGATCCACTATGTCTTCCGCTAGTCGAGAGCTATTGGAAGAGACCCGTGCTACGCGCATAAGCCAACACCCGTTCTAGTGGAAGCTCTCTAATGTCCTGAGGCAGGAGAAATGCTGCACCCAGATGTTTGTGTATCTTGACCATGAGGCAGGCACAGCGACAGAGAATGTGAATGGAGTCCTCGTCATCGTGCCCGCAAAACCTGCATCTTCTAGTGTCACTAAGGCCGATAGTGTTATGGTGCTTGAGAGTTGTCCGTGATCTGTCAACAGTCCTGCGACAATCCTTATGCTGTTACGACTTAGCGCAAGTATTGATCGAGTTGCGTTCCACCAAGGCCCTTGAATTAAGAGCCTGGCTTGTCGCAGCCCAGTCCCATTGGATCATTCTTCATTCGATCGTTTCTTGATCCAGTTTTCAATAGACCTTGTTACATAATTAGGCGGAAGCCCGAATACTGGTTCGACAGAGTACCGAGTAGGCAGTGTCGTGATTAACATAAACCAACTTTTTAATATGGTCTCATAAAAATAAATCCAAAAAGAACAAATCTGGTGAACGCGCCGGCCATCTAGTAGGACCACTGTTGCCTAACCATCTATTATGAAATGCATTAAATATCCCCTAACAACTAAAGAATTATGCGGAGGGGCGCCGACTTGTTGCCACCACATTAATACTCGTTCATTTAAGGGAATTTCTTCTATAAGATTAGGAAGAATGTTTTGGGGGAGAAGTAAATATCTTTCATAATCTAAAATATTATTGAAATAATACGAACCTATCAAGCGATCGTTAAATAAACCGGACCATATACATTAGTACCCTACACGTTTTGAAAATGAGTTTCTCTAACCTTACTTGGATTTGAATTGTGGTAATTGACTCTTCCGTTATTATAAAACTTCGACTCATTACTCTACTCTACAGTATTTGTTCCAACGAGTTCGGATTCTCATGAAGAATAGATTGCATAAGGGCAATATTTTACAATGTTCGTTTATATTCATTAGCTCGTGCCCCCTGAACTAAAAATATTTTGTATGGATGGCATTTTTCTCCGTATTCTATCCACAGTGCTTTTGCTAATTTCCAATTCTTCAGCTATCATCTATTGCATAAGTTAATGCATTTATTGAATTTGCTTAATTTCTTGCAGGAGCCATGTGACGAGAATGTTTTATTTTGTTGAGGAATGTACCAGTTCGCATTTTTTACTCAACAAAAATTACTTGTTAGTGATGCTAGACGCTCCGAAAACGTTGGTGATAAAGTACAGCTGCAATACGGCTATTCTTAAAATATTCACCATATATCAACCATATCAATAATATGTCAATGTTACTCACTTGGTGTAAAAGAAAATGGGATATTGTTATACTCATTAATATCAATTTTAAAACTACTGACAGCACTTGCCAAATTGAACAAATTGAATAAATATTCCGAATATGATATGAGTTATCGGCTGCATAGATTATTATATTGCATTATTAGTCATTATTTGTCCTCAGCTATATAGCTGAGGACAAATAAGTTTAAGCGTTTAGGTTAAGAATCACCCTGTATGTTCAAGAGCTAACAATCTAATGGCGAATATTGCAAAAATGGTAAGAGAATAGGTAAGAGTATATAGAAGAAAATATAGTATAGGGAAGATTATATGAATTGTGTTTTAAACTACACGAGAAATATAAAAATTAAAAAATATACGGGTGTCCCATTTCAAATAAGACGGTTTATTGGCACTGCCGGTGCCAAAACGATGCATATTAATGTTACTAAAAGTAATCTCAAAGTTTTATTTAGATTCTTTAAAAAAAAACCTATGTATGCTTAATAAAAGCTGGGACCTGGGACACCCGACATAAGTGGTTTAAGTATACTCGAAAGTAAAGTATTTTCGACTTGAAAATATTGCGCGCGATATTCTGAAGCTAAATTATTTATTAAGAATTTCTGATTTATTACCAACAGTTTTTCTCTTATAATATAGAGGTATACTTGACATATTGCAATTATTTTTATTGAACGATAATTCAACTTGCTACCTCAAAAATATCAGGTTTGAAGTACGAGTATAGAGACTAATATTTCGACGGCTAGCCAACACTATCTTTTTTAACAAGTCTTATTTTTCACCTAGAAAAAATGGATCGGCGGCTACAAGAGAATTGCTCAAGGGTGATCCCGATGCTCACAATTTCCAGGAATACACGTATAAGAAAATTACGCCGTGTGATGTCTGCTCCCAAGTGCTGAGAGGTAAGGAAATTGAGTTAGAGTTTATTCCTTATTTGATTTAAGTCGTGTCTTGGGAGAAAAAACTTACGAGTTGAATTTAATTTTGTCTGAGAGAATATTACAAACTTACGAATGCAATAATGATCAGTTCAAATTATGCGCACGAGGAGAGCACTTTGTTTGAAGTTCTCTTAAAAATAATGCTTAAGCAATTTATGGTTGAAGCCATATTTAATATTCCCATTTTTTTATATTAAAAATATTTGTTATTATGCAACAAAATGTTGCAATTATATATAGGGTGTCCCACGGTGACCAGATATATTTCAGAGACTACTTCGATTTTAATTTTGAAAATTTGGGCAATAGTGTTTTCAGGGCTGCTCTACTCAACTAAAATAATGGCGTCCATCTAACGCTTCTGCTTATACCGGGAGTTGATGTCGTCTTCGTTATTTTAAATGGAACACCCTGTATATTATTTCATTTCTGGATTCTACTTAAAATTCTACACATATTTCATGTAGGATGTCCTATACCTATCTTCAACTGTTTTTGAAATATTGACAGGTGAATATTGACATTTTGTAACTTTGACACCCTGTAAAATCTAAACGGTTTGAGATCAAGCAAAACGGTTCGCACATCTTAACTTTTCATAAGCTATCGTTTGGCACTAATTTCAGATTTAGGTAACCAAGAGATTATATTTAATCAATCGAAATTTTTTTATTTCTGGATAAATCTAAAAGTAGTATCAAACGATAGCTTATGAAAAGTTAACATGGAATGTGCAAACAGTTTTACTTGATCTCAAACCATTTAGATTTTACAGGGGGGGTGTCAAAGTTGCAAAATGTCAATTCACCTGTCAATATTTCAAAAACAGTTAAGATAGGTATAGGACATCCTACATGAAATGTGTGTAGAATTTTACGCCGAATCCAGAAATGAAATAATACACAGAGTGTTCAATTTAAAATAACGAGGATGACATCAACTTCCGATATAATTGAAAGCGTTAGGTGGACGCCATTATTTTAGTTGAGAACGGCATGCCCAAAAACACTATTGCCCAAATTTTCAAAATTAAAATAGATGTAGTCTCTGAAATATGTCTAATGTCTCGCCACCGTGGGACACCCTGTATAACTGTAATTGTTGCAAATGAGACACTATATTGATAAGATGTTGACTGCAAAGTTTCTTGGAAATGTGCGTAATTGTATGTTGTTGTATGTGTATGTTAATTTATTAGTAAAAAATGGATGATAAATAATTTATATTCAATTTGTTATAAGAGAAACGGTGTGAGATTATGACATGCAAAACCAAATATAACCGTCATAAATTGCGAAACTTATTGAATGAAGCTGCAACCAAATTGTATTGTAAGTATTGTATAAACAGTTTACAATATACAAGTACCTATTAAATACAAACATGCATAATGAATAATATGCTATTAACCTAACATCGTCGTCATTTCTTGTCCAAATCTAAACAACTTCTTCATCAACAACCACAAACATTGTTAAACTTCTCCTTCTGATCCGAGTTATTACATCTCCAGAAAATCGCGGGAAAATTATCGAAACCAAAAACAACCTATCAAATCGCTCAAATAGAAATATGTAGGGGCGAAATTCATTTCGTCAATACCCTGCCCTGCAACTATAACCTTAGCTACGAAAAGAACAAACGCTTTGTATACTTTTACCAAATTATTCAATTACGAAAATATTACTAGCCATATTTTCATTTTTATAACGATGGGTAAAATTATCAACTAAAACTAAATTATCCTGACTATTTGCCATACCTGCATTGACCAGACTGGAAGGGCTTTTTGTGAAAATTAACTCTTCTCTTATATAATTCAAATATATCAATATCCAAATTACACAGTAAAAAAAGACAAATGGTAAAATTACTAAATGGTAATCGTAATTTGCTGCAGTATTATTTTTAACACGAACTGGGTAGTATAATAACTAAACCTTTAGAACTCATATTACACGAACGATATACCCGCCAAGTTTGTAGAAGTACTCATAAATTGTAATAAAATTTACAAAACCCTGTGTTAAAAATGAATCAATCCGCCATAAAAACGGAATAATTACACGGTGAATAATTAACTATTACACATTACCTTGTAAAATCTACTGTGTTAAATTACTTTTATGTAATGTAATAATACACCGATATGTCTAACACTGCCAAGTGTGGACTATATACACACTGATGAGTGTGGATTCAGTGTTAAAATCAGTCGGATTTTTTACTGTGTAAATAATATCAAATTTGAGTAAAACAGTATCAAAGACACTTCCACATGATGTTATTATACTGCTTCTGTAGCTTCTGTGACAAGAGTTAAACCTCACTCACCAAAGCATAATTTGAAGAAGCAGTTTAAAATAATTTAAATTAAGTTAAAATACCACCACCACCACATAAATGAGACAATTCCTCCAAATCCAAAGTTAAATAGTGTCCAGAATGGGGCTACACAGTGGAAAAGGCAGACACCCCATGCCTATCGACAGTGCCAGTGCTGGAGCTGGAGCTCAAACTCAAATGATAATAATAAGCAGTGTAACCAAGAAATGCTGCCAAAACACGTTCTAGCCAACTGCGGCACTAGCTGTGTGTGAACTTTTACCCTATTAGTATAGTCTGAAACTTCTATAATATTATGCCCTGGTACTTCTGCCTAGAGGTATATAACAATACCAAGTTTGCTCCCTAAATGTTCATGAAACCTTTCTCAACACAGAATAATTTGAACAAGCAGTAAAACCAAACATTTATTTAATTGAATGAAAGTTCACAACCCTTGACATTTGAAAACTGAATAGAGTAACATGTTTATGAAACACAATAGAAGATTCCGAAATACAAAGCTGAATTTGGATGGTTTGAATATTTCAGACCAAAACCTAAAACGGTACCTAAAAAAACCTATATGTCCTAAAACGGTATTTTATATAAAAAATAAAAATACTAGAGAAAAACTACTGCAGAAAAAATGTGTGTGTATATATATATATATATATATATATATATATATATATATATATATATATATATACGTACCTGGCTACCTATACCAAGCCCGGTACATACTACAGACCACCTAACGCCCGGGGTAAATATTATATATACACGTGTGTATTTTGTGATATAATACTTAAAAAGATATGAATATTCATGGCAACCCCAGAAGGGTAACATATTTTTTATACACTTAAGTTTTATATTTGGCGTATGTTGTGACGACCCTTATATACTCCTACCATACCATGCCCGTGTATATGTGCCACGTATCACATGAAGCCCAACAATGTTGCCACGTCAGTACGGTAAATATTCACAAGCATTCATAATTTCCCCGGCCTATAGTTGAAACGAAATTATTGCGACATGGATCAAAACTATACTATTCAAGTGAGTTGACAGTAACTGCGGCAATACTATTTATTTACCCCGGTGGGTAGCAATATTTAGATGAATTTTTTATATTTCTGTAATAAAAAAATGTTGGTAGGAAAGTGTGAAGATCACATATTTGGATAAAAAATTAATCGTTTCATACAGGGTGTTCTCAGCTGTACTGACGATGCCGTAAAAAACAAATTTTAGCTCAATAACTTATACCCAATTTAATAATCGGATCTAACGATACATACAATTTTTAGTAGACATACCGGGTGGCTCAAAGTAAGTTTTCTATTAGATTATTTCAGAGACCACTTGGATTAAAACTTTTAAATTTGGTACTTTGGGGTTTTTGGGTATACTCTCTTCAAATTAAATAATGGCGTCCCTGTAGCTCTCCCGGTTATAACGGAAGTTGACATCAACTTTGTTATTTTAAATGGTACACCCTGTATATTATTATATTTTTAGATTATATGTGACATTCTAAACACATTTCATGTAGGATGTCCTATACCTATCTTCAAATGTTTTTGAAATATTGACAGGTGAATATTGACATTTTGCATCTTTGACACCCTGTAAAATCTAAACGGTTTGAGATCAAGCAAAACGGTTTGCACATTCCTATCTTAACTTTTCATAAGCTATCGTTTGGTACTAATTTCAGATTTAACCAAGAGATTAAATTTAATTGAAAATTTTAAATTTCCAGCTAATCTTGAAATTAGTACCAAACGATAGCTTATGAAAAGTTAGGGTAGGAATGTGCAAACCGTTTAGCTTGATCTCAAACCGTTTAGATTTTACAAGGTGTCAAAGTTGCAAAATGTCAATATTCACCTGTCAATAGTTCAAAAACAGTTGAAGATAGGTATAGGATATCCTACATAAAATGTGTTTAGAATTTCACGTAGAATCCAAATAAAAATAATATACAGGGTGTACCATTTAAAATAACCAAGTTGATGTCTACTTCCGGTATAACCGGAAGAGCTACAGGGACGTCATTATTTTATTAGAAGAGAGCATAGCCAAAAACCCCCAGAGGACCAAATTTGAAAGTTTTAATCCAGGTGGTCTCTGAAATAATCTAATAGAACACTTACTTTGAGCCAACCGGTATAGACATACTCGTAGTGTAGGTACTTGTTCACTGTTGCTTGCATGAATCATTTAAAAATATTCGTTATTGGAGGAACATTGCGGTTAAAACTCACCTACCTTGATACAAAAATTAATATTAATACAGTGGATGTTATAATAACAATTTTGAAAAACATTCTTATTTCTGCAATTGTATTAAGGTGCTGTTTAAGAAAGAATTATTTTGCTTTGTACTTGTAACTGTACGAAATAATCGGTGATTCTCACTCTTTAAGGTATATCTCCCTCACTATTAGAGCTAATCGATCAAACCTTATATCAATGTATTCGTTAGGGAACGTTCTATCCAAATCTGTAAAAATACACAGGGTGTTCCATTTAAAATATATAAGCTGTGGTAAATATCTCTTTTTCGGGATACCTTGTGTATATAAATTTACCATCGGAAAAGCTAAAAACAAAAATTGACGTGTCCGAGCGTTTTCCCGATTTTCTTTCCAATTTTTATTTAATTTATGCGTGAATTTTGGCCCTCGCTGTATATTAGTTGTAGATAAACCAATTTACCTGTTGTAACTAGTTACATTATATGTCAAATCATACAAAAACTGGCTCTATTCTGCAAAGTTCTGCACACTCAAAGTTTGTTACAATTGCAGGTTTATTTGGGACTACATCACCTGTAAAATAATAAAAAACAGGAAACCAAAAGTATTCAAATTAAATAATCACGGTATAGTATCAAGGCAAACTTCTAAAGTTTTCCCCAAGAAACCACTGTACCTATAAGATGGAATAAAATAATAGTTGATGAATTAACTGAATTTCACCGTGGTTTTTCAGTATTATTCAAAGTTGTGTAATATTACAAATTGTATTCTGATATGTCTAAATAAAATAATTATAATAAAATTTAAATGAAAATAAACACTTAACTAGCTTTTTTCCATACGTTTTCAGGTGCTCCTCAACTCTTCGTCAGTAGAAAGTTTTGATTAGATATTTTTGTCAGGTTGCCATTTTTTTCGTCGTTGATTATTTAATTTGAATATTTTTGGTTTCCTGTTTTTTATTATTTTACAGGTGCTGTAGTCCCAAATAAAACTGCAAATTAATCATGAAAATCCACCATAAATAAGTTACAGACATTATCAAAGTTTGTTTGTTTAATCTGAATTAACCGGTATTTTTACAGTTCTTTGTGAATCGTATGCTATAACCTTTTATTTTTAACTGTTGAAACAATGGTTTTGCTATTGCAGTTTTTAGTGTTAACCTTGTAATTCAGGTGCTATTGTCTTTCTAATAGAAAAAACAGAATAAGTGCCCTGAACATAATACATACCATCCACCGTCCATACCATCCTTAAAAAATTTATTAATAGGTATTTCAAACATGCACCTTATATATTTTAATTTCGCAGATAATTTAAAGCCCAGTACGTGGTTCTACCTATATAACGCCCAGAAGCATGTGCTGTATATTGTATAGTAGGGGTCATTTAAGAAGCCCTTGTAGACGTAATTTCACAGATTTGCAAGGTTATGGGAGTATTAGAACCTAATAGCAGGAATTAATAATTCCTGCTATTAGGAATTTTCTTATCTTGAACTAACGATTCTTATCGCGAAATGCAGTATTTAAAATTTTCTGCCCTAGCTCTACGCCTTTTCGTAAATTCAGGATTCAGATGTGATGGATCAAAAAAACAGGTTCTGTTTAGTTGATTTGAAAAATTCTGCTTTCTGATTGGTCCTACAGGATAAGGATACATCACATCAAAATGTTGAATTTACGAAAGGCGTTCTTACCTCGTGTTTATACAGAGTGGTCCACCGCGAACTGCAACGATTGATTATAGGAAAACTATAATCAGAAAAATCTGAAAATTTGGAGGCACACCGACATCGATGGGGGCTATTTGGCTAAAATATTTTCAGGTTAGTCGCACTTCAGGCTATACCGGAAGTCGACATCAACTTGCTTATTTTAAATGGAACACCCTGTATATTATTACATTTTTAGATTATACGTATGATTCTAAACCCATTTCATGTAGGATGTCCTATACGTACCTATCTTCAACTATTTTTGAAATATTGACAGGTGGAAATTCACATTTTGCAATTTGAACACCATGGAACACCCTGTATAATCTAAACGATTTGATATCAAGCAAAACGGTTTACACATTCCTATCTTAACTTTTCATAAGCTATCGTTTGGTAATGAATTTAATCGAAAATTTTAAATTTCTGGCTAAATTTCAAATTAGAACCAAACGATAGCTTATAAAAAGTTAAGTAAAGAGAAAGTTAAGTAAGTGAAAAGAAAAGTTAACGAATGTGTAAACCATTTTGCTTGATCTCAAACCGTTTAGATTTTACACGGTGTCAAAGTTGAAAAATGTCAATATTCACCTGTCAATATTTCAACAACAGTTGATTATAGGTATAGGATCTCCTACATTAAATGTGTTTACAATTATACTTAGAATCTAAAAATGTAATAATAATATACCTACAGGGTGTTCCATTTAAAATAAGCAAGTTGACATCTACTTCCGGTATAACCGAAAGTGCGACTAACCTGAAAATATTTTAGCCAAATGGCCCCCACCGACCTTGGTGTGCCTCCAAATTTTCAGATTTTTTCTAATTATAGTTTTCCTATAATTAGAATTCCTCGTTCCCCTTTCAAGATATCTCACAACCACAACATTACTTCAAAACTTTACTACCACTTTTAGAGATTTAGTTGGATGACATAAAAATACACTTGATACTATTTTTGTTTTTTTTTATATGACCCCAGCTTATGTTTTTTATCCATGCGGAACACCCTGTATTTTATTTCAAAATCGGAAAGAGCGCTAAATGAGCGCTATCCAAATATATACTTTATGTTTTATTTTTTTAATAAGTTTGTGAAAAATAGGAAGGGTTTTTCTATTCCTCTATCATTTTAATAATGATTCGTTTACATTTATATAGTATAACACTAAATAACATTAATATAAACACTTATCTTTTTGACATACGGCGGTACGATTTGAACCTAGGATTAAGATTGGACCTAGCTGTATAATATATTTCTATATTAGAAATGCACCTCTAAATAAATGTGTGTATTTCAACAGAATCAAATGCAATAGCAAACGACATGTAGATTCCTCTCTACGGTAGATGTGGTGTAAGTTATTGATATTAGGTGTATCTGTGCAGCTTAATCTGATGTACCTAGCCTTTATAATGGTAGGTATACATATAAAGACGCTGAATTGTGGCACAGTCCTCAAATTAGTAACGCATACGAGTCATTAGCAATTTTTTCTATTTGATTTTTTAATTACGTAATCATTTCGCTATTTAAGTACTGACTGAATAAAACGTATTCCACTCATATATTTCCTCAAATGACGTGTGAAAATAAGAAACTAGAAGATAAAATTTTCTGAAACGCGGGTTTGAACCAGTTGTCAAGTTGGATGTAATTAAAAAGCAATTAACTACAGTATTTTGATATTGAAACGTAGAAAACTATCGGTTCTAATGATTTTTGGCATCATAAGTTTAAAAATATCTAATCTTAATGGATTTTGTTTGCCATTTTAATAACTAATACTTTTACGTTTTATTCGGGCAGCATTTTGAATTTGGAGGTTAAGAATAAATGGTTTTTGGTGTTTGTCTACTGCTTATTTCTAATATAGTTATTATAAAAATGCGATAAAGATATACCCCTACCTACACGATAGAGATGCGATATAGCTTAAATCTAGATGTAACAAATAATCAGTAAAGGTAGAATAAAGTGCACACGGTACAGATGTTGTATAGATGCGGTAAAGATTTAATATGTAACTGCGGTAAAGATGCGGTATAGTTAAAACAAAAAATTACTTAAGATGCAATACATCTAAATATATAAAGTTAACGAGATATATTTGCTATATACTGACAGTAAAGGTTTTATTGGTAAAGTTTAGAGTATAGGCACTGTATAGGTCCTTTAAATATGCAGCCGATAACTACAAATATATACAGCATCTTTATCTATCTTTATCGAATAAAAGTGTCTTTATCGAATGGTTATACGGGATATATAAAGGCAATGGCCAACACCCAGTAGGTTAGGTATCCAAGATAGAATTAGTTTTCCAGAAAAATCACGCCCTGGCCGTTAATCGAACCCGAGGTAAACCAGTCTTCTGACCACCATACCAGTGAGCCACACTTAAATCAATTTATTTCAACCTGAGTTTCAACCTATTATGTAACCACTGCGTACTGTTTTGCACTATTTTTTTATATCTAAAACAAATTAGATATAAAAAATCACCATTATCCAATAACACTTAAACCATAAAAATAAATCTTTAAATCTGCGTATTTTTTTTGTGAATTGAGCCATGAGAACACTAAGTAAGTAATCTATCGTTCATACATTAGATTCACACTACGAAAAATAAAAGATGCAAAGTAGATAGCCGTATACCGTGTTGCCAAACTGCTGGGCTTCCTCCCATACGGAGAAAGTACCGGGTGTCTGATAATCAGGAGTATATCTATAGTGTATATACAAAGATAGCGCCGCTCCTTCTCTGCGGATACTCCTCGAACTAAATCTGTATATTTGGGGTGATAGGGCGACCTTATGGTGCCCACCCTAAAATTTGGGAAAACGTTCTATTAGATGTGTTGAATCTATCCTATGAAATATACACGCGAATCTTTACGACGCCCGAGGTCGGGCTGCGTAAGTGAGTCGCGGGCTTCGTAGCATACGGAAAGCACTCAAGTTTTGGCTTCATAAAGTCGGTTAATACGTATATATATATATATATATATATATATATATATATATATATTTCCGGGGGATTAATATACATTTTTCGTGATTAATTTACTGCACAATTAGAGAAATGTACGTTAATGAAGTAAATATTTTGATAGTACAATACTTCGTATGGTACAATTAAATAAAATAATAAAATAATAAGTAGCAATAGATTTTTTAAGATTTTTATCAAGCCTTACTGATATTATTTATAAAATACAAGTCCCCAGCAATTAGAAAATATTACATTTACCACCTGTCAAATACTCCTATGACCAAATCGTGGTAAATTATTTCCACTTAATAGATCTCATCAGCGTCATTCTAAACGAATAAGGCAACATAATATGTAGCCAAGAAAATTTCATGTACTAATTTTTACCAGATCTATGGTCAGATCATCCAGGCTAGAACAGAGAATAGGTATCTAATATGAAAATGTTTGCTACAATTATATGTTATAAATTGACCCCAGCCTATAGTATTATGTAAATCCCATAGGATATAATAATCACATTAGCAAAACATTATATAGAATATAGTATTTGCAGATTTGATTGGTGAACAGGTCGAAACGGCTGTTCTTCATTTGAGAGTATATGGATATTTCACGTTATAGTTTCAGTTCAGGAACCATGTCTATATTAATTGTGAAATATTCCCTTGTTTTGTACTTATATACTCAAAAACATTATAGTTATAAATGGAAAATTAGCACCATCTAATAAAATTATGTTGTTATTTTGTAAAGCTTGTTGGAATCATTACAAAACTATTATATATACATTTCCTCAGGCATTAAAAAACTTCATTCTCGGCACTATAAAATGTTTTGAAAGAGTGTGATTCTTAAAAAGCTATTATAAAAAAAATTCTGCAAGGAGTTACATCAATAAAATAAAATAGTTTCGTAATTGTATTATTATAGTTCCAAGAAGTGTTTCTGTCACGGAGTCTTGGCACGGATTAAGCAAGGTGTGCATCTTCTTCTATTTGCCTATTGGGCATGTTAGATGGCCAGCGAAGACAATTTTTAAGGCGAAAGAAATTTTAATTTCTATAGCATATTTTATAAAAAATTTTAAATGGGCCTTCAAGTTTGGTGATGTTGTCTAATAATTTTTATATTTTTTAATTGCTCAAGTTTACAAATTTACGTTTTTTGTCATTGAAATTTACATCATTTGGTTTGAAATATCTTAACTTTATAACTAGCGCGTTTTTAATAGCTATAAATGTTAATAAAGCAATGATTTTTAAAATATTTATAACTTGTTATAAATTCGACCTTCAGAATATACATTTGTAATGGCTTCCTGTTATAAAACATTTTCTTGTTAGCAAGTATTTTAAAGTTTGTAAAGTAACTATTGTGTACCTAAAACTTTGTACAAGGTAAAGTGGATACTCGAAGCGGATGGTTCTTTATGAAACATCATGAAAATAATTGTTTTGAAAAAAACATTGATCTCATTTAGATGTTCCAAGAAATATATAGAAAACACTCTATATACTAGTATTTCGGCTTGTTAGGCCTTTTTCAATAGAGTAAACGTCTATTACTAAATAATTCCAAGTGCGTTTTCGTTATTTATTTGTTTACGAGCCTACCTCTGGCCATCTGGTGAAGCCCGAGTTTTTAATACCGTTTCTAAGAAGGGCGAGAGTGTAAAGTCTATCTGATCATTGGTAGTACACGGATTTATAATTAAAGATTTTTTAATTTCTAATTGCTCTAACAGATCTAAGCGCTTTCCTTTCTTTTCCCCATGCAGTACCTTTACATTTTTCTGATCTATAAAATGATTGTTTTCTATACCGTCTTCTATCTATATCGTATTCTATACAGTCAAAATTAAACAGCACAGAAAAATATGAATTAATAAGTGTAATAAAGGTATGCATTAAACAAAATTATTTTTATTTCAATGGAAAATATTACAAACAAAAAAACGGGTTACCAATGGGTAGTCCTATTTCTCCTTTGCTAGCCGAAATTTTTATGAACCATTTCGAAAACACACTGTTCAACAGTGACAATAATTTAAAATCACATGTACACTTTTGGGCCCGCTATGTAGATGACATTTTTTGAATTTGGACTGGTACTGAAAGAAATTTGAGCGGCTTTCTCAATTTTTTAAATTCGCTTAACGATAATATTCAGTTTACAATGGAAAAGGAGAAAAACAATCAATTAAACTATTTGGATATAACAATAAGAATGGTAGAAAATAAATTAAAATTCTCGGTTTATAGAAAACCAACAACTTCCGACGCAATCATACCAGCAAGTTCGCAGCAGTCCTGGCAAATAAAAAAGTCGGTTTTCCATAGTTTAATTCATAGGCTTTTAATGTTTCCGCTGGAAAAAGCAGATTTTGAAAAAGAATTAAGTACAATCAAACAAATTGCAAGAAACAACGGATATAAAGAAAAACTAATAGATAGCATGCTAAAAAACAAAAGGAGGAAATTAATTCGTCGGGAGTTTTACAATATTCGGGAAAAAGAAGGCACCTATAGTTATATTAATCACGTCCCAGGTTATAGCGAATAAATAGCTCACAGAATAAAACGAAACGGGTGTAAAACGATTAGTGTCAACAAGCGTACTATTGGGAGAATTTTGATAAACAATAAAGAAAGGGTTAATAAATTAAAACAATCGGGTGTATACCAAATTAACTGCGCGGATTGTAATGCCGTGTATGTGGGTCAAACTGGCAGAAGTATCGAAACGAGAGTAAAAGAACATAAAAAATCCATATTAAATAACGCAAAAAATTCAGGATTAGCGACGCATTGTATAGAAAACAATCATTTTATAGATCAGAAAAATGTAAAGGTACTGCATCGGGAAAAGAAAGGAAAGCGCTTAGATCTGTTAGAGCAATTAGAAATTAAAAAATCTTTAATTATAAATCCGTGTACTACCAATGATCAGATAGACTTTACACTCTCGCCCTTCTTAGAAACGGTATTAAAAACTCGGGCTTCACCAGATGGCCAGAGGTAGGCTCGTAAACAAATAAATAACGAAAACGCACTTGGAATTATTTAGTAATAGACGTTTACTCTATTGAAAAAGGCCTAACAAGCCGAAATACTAGTATATAGAGTGTTTTCTATATATTTCTTGGAACATCTAAATGAGATCAATGTTTTTTTCAAAACAATTATTTGTACAAGGTGTTGAATTGAAATGCGGTAAATTATCGAGAACAGCTATTGTTGCCGTTACCTGTAAAGCGGTCTTTAAAAATACAGAATTAAGTGGATTGCCACATCTTACTTCCTAACCATATAAAATTATAATTTTCAAAACTGATAACCACGCCATGGCAATAATATCATGTCAAAACACACATATCCTGTAGTAGCGCGGAGACTAAAGCAAATTCGGAAGGAAAATATGAATAATTTAAGCATTTTTACGGTTAAATAAACTATTTTTTTACAACGACTTTGTTACCATTTCTATATTGCAGCAACTTGTAATACTTTATGATAATTATATAACGGATTCAGAAACTACAATTAACTCTCAGAGGCAAAATTATGTCAAACAGTTCTCTAGCATAATTATTTTGTAAGCTAATAGGGAACAGTTACTAAATAATTTTAATGTGTCTTATAACAGTGCTCAAAATGCCACAGTATCTTACTAAATACGCATTATAAAACAGTTTGATTTTATGTTTTAAGGTTAGATTTTAAGGTTAAATGTTTTATGTCTTAGTCACAGAAATGTATAAAATAATTTTTTAATTGATTTATAAGCAATTTTATAATTTTGTTGCAAAAACGTTTTAACGATAAATTTACAAAACAGTTTAGTTGCAGACAACAAATTATGTTTTCTTACAAATCTAATATACTGTATTAGCATTTTGGAAGTAGGAATAAAACATAATAATTATATAACACTTAATTTATAAAATAAATTTTCTGGTTGGGCACAACTTTCAACACTTGTTTCAGTAATAAATAGTATATACGTCTATTAAATCACATCAAATAGATACCCACATACTCGTACTTTGTTTAATGAAATTGTGCATGATAATACCAAGATGATACCTCTTTTCCTTTGACTCTAGGGCACACACGCCAAGGGCTGAAATGTCGAATATGCAAGATGAATGTTCACCTGGATTGCCAAGATAAAGCCTCGAAATGTCAGACCAAAGCCAGACTTCTAAGAAGACAAAAGTCCACTTCTGAAATTGAAACTAGGGTTCCAGAAGCAAACATCGAAGACGAGAGTAAGTTTGTTAAGTATTAAATAATTTATAAATAAATTTCGTCTTTTAATTTCTTTTATCTTAGTTCTCTCCATCATAAAGCTTTGGTCTATATGTTACTAAAAGTAGAGTATTACACTTTGTCTTTTATACTATTTTCAAATCTAATCGTTATATGTCTTCTGTTATTAAATACATGTATATTATAACATAATATCTATCATATTATTGTGTTGCATCACGGTTATATTTTAATCTCTTAGAAAACACGAAATTATGTTTACGTCGTTTAATTCACAAAAAAATGTTAGTTGCTCTTCTTAAAATGTTATTATTATCATTTTTATTTCATTTAAAAATCGTATTGTATCCCATTACTTCTTGGGCTTTTTCAACTAACCGTGTATTTGAAAGTATGCTTCAATTGTAGGCATGTATCTTCTTCTTCAGTCTAAGATAGTCAAAAAAAGAAAAATTATGAAAGTTATGGGAGATAAATAAATTAGGTGTGCAGTTTTATTTCTATAAAAAAAGATGTATTTCTATACAAAAGACAATATAGCGGAAAAAGACTCAAGATACAGGACGTGAAACATCGAATTGACAGTAACGTAACTCTGAAATTAACCTAGTAATTTGGTTCCGGCCTTATATCACATTCTTCAGACTGATTTACGATTATGGCAATAGCTTGGTATTATACATATGTATCGGAAGTAGACATCAACATTTGAATTTTAAAAAGAACACGCTGTATATTGTACTTGGGTGGATAAGTTGGAGAGTTCTCTCACTTATACAGAGCTAACAGGATGTATGTGTTTATCTCTCATAATAAAGGAGATGTATTCAAAACTCTTTTGAATATATCTTCTTCCAAGGGGCTTTACTTTCAATCGCGCTTGAAATTGACAAAATAAACGTAGTAATTTACAAGGAAACAAGTGTTTTAAACGCATTAACGTCTCATTACTAATTTTATAACTGATGACGTGCATCGTTTGGATTCTTCTTTCGAGTTTATAAGATTTTTCTGTGTCAGCGATCCGGCACCAGGCAAATACTCTAGTTTTTTGCCTTTCAAAACTAAAGGGCACCAAAAACGGCACCATTTTGTAAGCATATTATTCTTAATTATTACGGATTTGTGATAGGAAGACTAACAGAGATTTTCAACGTCATTTTGGTATTTAGTGCCTGGCATAAGTTGCTATAATGCGGTATAAAATCCAGCTTATCTAATAACTGACTAGTATAGCGAAGATATGGTTAATCAGTAGAATATTAAATCGATAAAAAGTTTATACTACGCTGATTTTGGTTTCCGACGTCACGGAAAATTTTGTTTAATTATTTCTCAGTTGCTCTAGGGAATTTGGAAAACGTTACGAAATGGTGGGTGAAAATTAAAAAAATTAATTTTTGTTCAGAGTATATATTCTATTTTGAAAACTTCGGGTCACTTTTCGTATGTAACGAAGCATAGTAGGTATGACGGCACTTGAGCGTGGGAATTTTTTGATAACCACGTGTTTTATAGTTACGCGTGACGTTTTTATGTTCACGCGTGACCATGTGACGCGGGAATATATTTATAAATATATAAATAGAAATTTAGGTTAAATAAAGGAATTCGGCAAAAAAAATGTTTACTTGTTCATTAAAAACGTGGCGTTTGAAATTAATTGAAGATATGACCATAAAAACGTCACGCGTGACCATAAAACACATGACGATGGATCCTTTGATGTTCGCCGACAAATTCGGGGGCGTGGTCACCTCAAGGTTATCTCAAAATTTCCCACAGTGATCAAAAAGTTCCCACGCTCAAATGCCGCCATACCTACAAGCATTGTTAGTCAACTAATTTGAACCTTTCGCTATTTATTCATAGGAATAATATGTCTCTGAAGTGATACTGTTGAATTTTTAAACACCCGTATGTATGGCTAAAACAGAAGCACCAGCGTTTCATTAATGCCCCTTATATTGAACATGTTTACTAATGTCGGGGCTTAATATCATTACTATTCTCAAGAAAATCAAGATCTGAACGGCTATACTTCTGTTTTCTACTATAGTTTACACAAAATAGAATATCTCGGTGAATCCGTGATATACTGCATAGAAAAATAAAATTATTAGCAAATTACAAACATCAAGAATAATTTTAACAAGATTGTGATGAGTATGTGATAATATTTAGTCATTTTGCATCAATAAGATTTTATTTTCACTTAAGCCATATAATATATTTACATCTTTGGTTTGAAAGATATTTGTTGATAATTAGAATTCAAAGTTTTCCATAAATAATTTAAATTGCACACAATTCCTAAAATACCTAAATTATAGATATACATAACTTTATCGTTTCATATTTCGCAGACATAATACCTATTATACTCTACTTTTAGTAATATTATACCTCACTGCTAAATGTTTACTTTGTTGTTTTGCTTTGTGTTTTCTTTATTTTTCACTGTTTATATCGTCTGTAGGGATAGCCGAAGTATATTCAATGCCAACTATAAACAGACGGTTGTCGATAAGGAACAACAATCGACTATATCCACCCCCAAATGCTATTCTAGGTACTATAGACGTGTTACTGATCCCGCTTTACTTGGATATTTCTCTGTTTAAAACGAAATATGTAACAATTTTTTCATTACAGAAGCTGGCTTATTTAGTGAATCGTTTTTTATTAATTTTCAAGTTATAAAAGCTACGAAACTTTCAATATATAGCACAACAATCTTTCATTTTAAATTTTCCGCAGACGTACTAGTAATTTTAACTAAATTTAAAAAAAAAACAAAAGAGAAAATGTTTATTAATTCTCCATTTTTTACTACAATTTTAACTGTACCACTGTAGGTTGTTGGAATTTTCAATATAGGACATTTTATCTCAGACTATAATACTGCAAAGGTATAAATTTACATTTATACACGTATATTTATTTGAATACGTTTTAATTACTTTTGTAGATGAAATGTCAAGTCTTAGTAACCACTCTCATATGTATGTAAATATCTTTTCTTGTATCACCTTTATGTTTGAAATTTTAAATTTTATGTTTAATATAAAAGACAAATCACATTTAGTTATAATGCCTTTGTTGTCCTTTAAAGTTTATATCAGGGCATTTTGGCTTTATAAATATATTAGTATATTTATATTGTTTACGAATTTTAAATCTACGTTGATTAAAATTGTAACTGACATAGAATTGTAAATCACCGTCAGTGTGTAGCATCATGTCGGGTAGGTATAAAAGTATTATTAGATTTATTCAAGCAGTAAATGAAACTTTTATTCACAAAAAAGGAGTTATAACTCGGTGGAAAGCAAATAATAATTTTCTTTATGTTTTAATTGACTGTAGTGAAATAAGAAACGATCATTCAATATTCCAGCTTCTTCCATCATAACAGACATTCATCCCGCTTATTTGCAATATATTATATTTACGACTATTTATACAGGAATATATTTTAAAAATGTGGAAAAATGATTTTATATATTATAATGTATCTGACTACCAATATTGACATAAAGTTTCCTTCAAGTAATATTATGTATTTATTTTTCTTATTTCGTTAATGATTACAAATTTGGATCAATGCAATTAAAGCTTAATATACCAAATACACATTTTATAATAATTATGGTGTAATATTATCCATGCTTTTGACTTATCTCGCCATTATGGATAAGACTAGAAAAATAAACTAGGTAATAGTTCTAACTTTTGATAATTCATTAATTTCTGAAGACATTGGAACTTTTTTATTATAAGGAAAACACCAGATTTGGTTCGTGAATGTGATATACAGGAAAACCTCAATAGGCAATAATAGGCATAATGTTATCTTAAATTTTAAGAAACACCATATTGCCTTTCGATGAAGTGATAGTACGTAACAGTATGTAATAGTTATTTGTTATACAAGACGGCAAAATTATTTTTATCGTCGTGTGTAAACAGTTTATTTTTTTTATAGCGAAGGTTAAAGAAAAACTTCGAACAATTTTGCAGACAGAAATAAGGAAAGCAATCAGAAATTTTTGCAATCAGATTTTAAAATCTCAGTAGTTCGGTTTGTTGCTGGTTATTACGAAAAACTAAATAATAAATATAGTCTATCCTTGCTGTTAAAGGTTCATTTTATAAAAAATTATATAAATATACTTTTTTATAGCAAAGGTTAAAGTATGGTTTGTCCAACTCAAAACAACAGATCAAGTAGCATTTTAACCGGAAGGATAGATCTTCCGGTTAAAATGCTACTTGATCTGTTGTTTTGAGTTGGACAAAGCATGCTTTAACCTTTGCTATAAAAAAAGTATATTTATATAATTGGTAATTTATAGAATTATGTCTCAAAACCCAACAACGCTCATAACAAAGTGTACAACAAATAAACGATATAGAAATGTAAAATATGTAACTAACTGAAAACTACACACAAATTTTTTTTCTAGTATTGAAAGTGTCATTTGCCTACCCTCTTCTGTATCAAATAAATTAATAAATTATGTTTTTGCCTTAGTGATTTGACTAAAAATTTATAAGGAATGTGAATACTTTCTTACATGTTACCAAAATTATAAAAATACTAGTAAAAAATACCATTTTTTAAATGACCAATGAGTTATGGCTATTAAAATACTAATGTATTTTAAATGGTAAATTGCTTGCAGTGAAGTTTTTGATAAATAAGTTACTTGTCACTTAACTAAAAACACAAGTTCAACCAAGTCAATATGAGTCTTAAGATTGAATCATGTGAGTATTAGATTTTTCAACTACTATGTATTATTAACAATTTGGTACTACACATATTCAATTTAGCAGTTTTTATAGAAAAGTACACCTTTTACTTAGAACAATGTATTAATAAATTCGAATAGACATGTCTTAATAAGACAAGTTATCAAAAAAGAAAAACTGGGATTCCCAAAGAACAATACAGTATTTTATTATAAATATACATTTGTACTGATAACGTATGATGTTTTCTTGTATTATTTTCTTTTGTTTTACATACAGTGTGTCCCGAAATGAACAAAATTCATATTTTTTTCTACTTGCACTTATTCTTGAAGGGGGTTGGAACCTCTGGTGTGAATATATCTGACGTAGTTTTCCACATAACATCAAAACACTATAATGCACTCGACGCGCGTTTCGCCAACCAAGTTGGCATCATCTGTAGATAATTAAAACTAAACCTATGCTAACACTATGTACTGTTAACAACTAAACTATTGCTACGGTTCAGTGAACCGTTGCGACGGCTCAGTGAACCGGCGCGACGGCTCAGTGAACCGGCGCGACGGCTCAGTGAACCGGCGCGACGGCTCAGTGAACCGGCGCGACGGATCAGTGACCCATGATTTACTAACCAATAAAGCGGGCTGGACGAATATACCCTCCTAAAGACGAATTCAGCGATATAAGGTTAAACTTACTTATTTTGTCATTATTGTTAAAAAATATAAAAAATTGTGTAAGAAAGAATTAAATGAAGACGATAGTTTGTTTGTACTAGTACTCCTTGTATTTTATTACAGTAAATGTTCAAAGTGGCCCCCATTAATCTTTGCACAATGCCTAATTCAGTATGAAGAGAGCCGCTTGAATGACCACCACGCTCCCCTGACTTAGCCGCACTAGATTTTTTGTGGTATTATCTAAAAATCAAAGTGTATGTAAACAGGCCAGGCACTATCGAAGGATCGAAACAAAAGATCATATCAGAGAAGTTGGAAATATAACACCTATAGTACCTACTAGTACAAATAATATTGTTTGTCATTTAATTCCTCGAGTTTTTTTTAATATCAAGTAATATCAAAAAATAATGAATACTTATTGTTCCATCACTTTGGAACACACTGTATATAAAATAGCTTGAAAATGTATAATTAAAATGTTATCAGTGTCCTTGTTTAAAATAAATGTTAAACCATATCTTAAAGAAGTAATATTAAAATTTTGAAAACCTTTACAGAGTAGCCCTATATAAATTAGAAATTTACTATAAATAAACTATAAATTTAGAAACATAACAGGTAATCCTGAAGTAACAGTCCTGGCAGTAACATAATAAATTAAATAGTTAAATTTGATAAATTCATCCAAATTTGTAATCGTTAAATGATTCCACGTTAACAACAATTCAACACTCAAAAAACCTCAAACAAAAACCATTTCTCTTAAACATTCCCAGAAATTCCAGAAGTGGACCAAATATACCAGGTTCTGAAACAAGCCACGGAAATATCAAACAGCAAACCGCGCGTTAACGTCGAAATCATTCCACCCTCCGACAAGACGGCGACGGGTTCGAATCCGGGCAGTTCCGGTAGCTCAGGGCAAAGCCTTAACCGTAGGGGACCGCCCCCTCAGCCTTCCAGAGCCGCAGGTTCAATGCTGGCAGTCGTAAATCCTGCTCCTTCTTCTACCAGTTCAGGTTTGTCGAAAACTCTATCGATCCATCGGCCTCAGAAAATGGCCCGCGGCATGATTTCGCTGCTGGAGTAAGAATCTGACGGGAACTGCTTTAAAATATCTATGAATATATTAGGGATATTAAAATAAGTGGCGTATAAAAGTGGGACATGCTTTATGTTGAGTGAAAATCAGTAGCTTAAGCCCTTCCCCTAATGGGTGACTTATTTAATTCAACAGTCTTATGATTCAGGTATTTAGAAACATAAAATTAAATGGTTGAAGCCTTATCACAAAAAAAAATTGAGAACCACAATGGTTCCTCAAACATTTTTCGAAGTGCCTCTTTATACACTCCGTTTACTTACACTTATACACTCTCTTTATACGGTTTCGTTATATATCTATGTTGTATAAAACCACATAATATAGGAGTAATAATAACAAAATAATATATACCTAAGTTATATTTACAAAATATTATACAAGTTGGAAGATATATTCTCATTCCTATTACAGTTTGTAACTAACTCCTGTAATTGTATGTTTTTCCTTCCACGCGAAATCATTGATTTTAGGAACTGTATCAGTACAAAAGGATGAAATCGGGAGATTTAGTAATTTATTCATTTGGAAGAAACTGCAGTCTGTTTATATCTTTCTTTTTATAGGAATTAAGCCAAAAAGTTAACTGAGAGATAAATTATTAATGAAATTATCAAATAATATGGTTCAATATAGTTTTAATTTTCCTCGTTACCAATAACCTAGGTGCGTAAAAGAATAACCTTATTATTTTTAAGATATGTCGAAAACAACTGCTTTGCCTGCTATGTGCACCGCCAAAAAAAAGTATTTTTCACTGACAAAACTAAAATTGTGGCAGTTCTCCTTAGCGTAATCTACGATACGTATTTTTGCTTCCGGCGTCTTGAGAGACATGTGTGGCAGGAGTTTTAACATCTAAGAATTGCTAAAAAATACTAGAAATATATGACAATTAAAATGATTTTAAATAGATATAATTTCAAGGTCAAACTTGTCAGGTTGTAGATAACATAGATGTTTTTTTAATAGAATTAGCTTAATTTCTTATGTACCTATCTATCCTAATAATGTTTGAGTCCTATAACTCTGGTACTTTTTTATAATATATTTTTAATATTATTTATTGGCTTATTTTACTGTTTATATCTTTCTTTATATACCTAGGAATTGAGCCAAAAAGTTAACTAAGAGATAAATTAAGTATTAATGAAATTATCAAATATCGTGGTTCAATGAGGGGTAGAGATATTATAATAAAGTTTTAACTATGTTTTCGTTGTATCTTACAAAAGATACAACGTGGTGTTCGGGCTTTTTAGTATCTGGATTGAACCATTATCTTCTATGTCGTCAATTCCTATTTTAGTGATTTAATTTCGATGTCAAGCCCCAGATATACCGAATATTAAAGCAACCTAAAAATAGTACGAACATTTACAGAATAATTCTTCATAATTTTATGTGTGACTTACCTTTAACATTAAATAGTGTTCATCTGGTGCACTGAGTAGAAATATGTTAATGTCTGTACTTTTTAAGATTTCTGATTTTTTTTGCTTTTTACCCAATAGACTGCCTCTTCAAAAAAGCAACCATTTTGCTGTATTTGCTAATATCTGCGTTATGCTTAACTGAAAGTGTAGATCTAAGCATTGAATAAATGGACCACATTGTTGATGATTTCTTGCTCTGTAGCATTTGGTTTTTCCAAACCACGAAATTATACATTTTATTTTATATTTAGCAGTTTAGTACACACTAGGACATCTAGCGGCGAATAGGCAGTGGTATTCATACTTGGCACTTGGATTTCTTTTTTAAAATAATAGCACTTCATATAATACAGAAGTTTCGTACCTATTTCATAGTGTTGTTGTGTGACACTCTTTTGTTACTCCGTGAATTAAGGATTCTGTGATCATGTTCTGTGAAGGGGTTTTTTGAGAAGTTCACAGGGAACTCTGGCTTTTTCTTTTTATAACCGAGATGGGCAAGTAGTCGGTTGTTTGAGAGAGCTATTTTACATCCGCAAGGGTTGGACTTCATGTATACTTTATTAGATTTTTAAGCATAGTATTAGTCGACTATGACTACGAAGTATTATCCCAGTCGGATTTATTTGTCAGTGTAAATTCCTCACAGGTATGTCTATATTAAAAATTTCATATCTCCACGTGGTTCTATATACCTTTTAATTTTTTTAGCTGCCGCGTTGCCGTTCCTGACGTACTTTCAGTATGTTTCTTAAGTTTTTAAAACCCTCTTTATGCAGAGGTGAGTTGAATTTAACTTTTCGTTATTTTACACAACTATAATGGGATTTGTATTCCAGGGTTTTATGTTTTAGGTTTTAGGTTTTAGGTTTTAGGTTATAGTATGAGTTTTAAGATTTAAGAGTCTTAGACTACCTGGTTTCCTGGGTAATCTTTAAGCAAGAGGATGATATCCTGTTTGCAGTTATAAATCTGGTTATTTAATTTTTTTGGTCCTGGTTTAATTTTTTATGGATAACCTGAAGTCTTAGTTGGGGATGAACTATTTATGGTCCTGAGAATTTTGAATACTACCTGCCTTTTTGCCTGCTGGAGATGTTAGGATAAATCTCAGTTGGTTATTACCGCTGTCCGAAGCCCTGTTTTGATGGTTACATTACCGGATAGTCAGATAAGCCTTACATATTAATTCGTTACAAATTTAATTAGTAATTTAAGTATATGAGCTTCACTCTTTCAAATTTGATTAGTAATATAAGTACACGAGCTTCACTCTTTCAGAATTGGTTAACCTTGTAAAAGGATCTAGATTCTTGATTTCCCTAGAGATCTCAATTGTAATTGTATACAGGTTAAACTGCCTGCTGTAATACTTGAATATTTTATAATCTACCAGTGGCTATAACCATTAAATAGATCATATCTCGGACCATATACTGTGTAGTTTTATTTGTCGAAAGAGGTACTATATTTTTATTTCAGCTAGCTAGCGTTAATTTCTAATTTGGTACATATCACTCAGAGGTACTCCACTTGCCTACCAATTAAACCAAGGGTGGAGTGGCGCCCAAAATTGAGAGATTTATTGACTCTTATAAGAAAACACGATTGACCAAGTGAACCTACGACTTATGCTCTAATAGGCGAACAGCTGCCGTCCGCTGTGTAACATAAGTATTATCTTCTCACAAAAGAACAGAGAGAAATACGTTGCAGCTCTTAGCTATATCGGCAAAATATTTATTTTACATCAATTTACAAATACAGAATATTCCCTTTCATAACTTATTTTGGATCTTTTAGGACTTTTAGTATTTTTTAATCTGAGATTGAGTGCAACTAATATCACTGTCGCCACTACTATTCAGTTTATCTTTTATATTCTTTGTCGAAATAAACGGCTCGCTCAGCGGCAGTTGTCAACTTTCTGTTTAAAATAACAGTTTAAAAAATCTACTTTCAATCTCAGTCGTCGAAAAATATACTTATATGTAACTATTACAATATTAGCTCTTGATCTAGATTTGCCCTTAAATCTTGACTCCAAAGTGTTCAAAATATGTTGGTTTGAAACAAACTTACTTGGACCAATCTAAAAGTAATATCTGGCGATGTGAAAATTGTGAGCATATTAATTTTATTTTAACAACATTGAAATTATTTGGTATTTAAAGTTTACTTTTATTTTTACTTTGTCAGTTGACCATATATTCAACTTAAACTGAATTGTCAACATGAATTAAATTGGCAAAAATTTTGTAATTAATTTAGCAAACACTCAGGCCAACATAAATCTTAAGCAATACTTGAAGTCACTTGAAAACAAAATAATTAAATACAAATACACAATATCTACATGCATATTATGATGTTATTAGCCCTGAAAAAGGTTTTCATTCAAGAATATATATTACATAATTCTGCTCGCCAAGGGCTTCTAAAATTCCATTCGTGTGCTTGCACAAATTTTTCTTTAGGAATAACTGCAATTTAAATATCTAATTTCTTTATTAATATAGTAGGCATGTCAAGAAAGTATATTGTAATTGCAAAAATTTGCAAATCAAAAATCAAACTTTGATTTACAGGTATAATATAATAAATAACATCATTAACCTCAACTACGTCTCTATACTGTGTTATTGATTCTACAGATCACGGATGCATGATTGATTACAGGGCATGTTGCACCAATGTGGGCAAATATTCTATTGTGATCGTGATTAACTGAGCAAATATTGTTTTAGTTCTAAATATGAGAGAACGTGCCTTGAAAAAATCTGATAGACTTCAACCCACCCATTCATTCTTGACAGTATCACTGTATTTTTTTAAATTGGAACCATTTATGTATAATAGGTACATCAAATTCATTCAAGATTCAATCCAAATTCAAATCAAAATTTTATCTTAGGGCTGACAAACGGAACTGTTGATTTTTATGTTGCATCCAATATTTATGTTTACCTTCATTTCAATATTTAATTTAATTCAAACTAGCACAATAGTTTTTCTGCCATATTTACTCAAGAACCAAAGGTAGAGGCTGTTGAAAAAGTAAAGTAAACCTTTTTCAGAATAGCCGTGTAATAATTTAACATATTCTATAAGTACAAACCTTTTTATCCAAAGAAAATAATTTCTTAAAAAAACTTATTGGAATGGTTCGACCTCAAGCATTAGTAACATAATTAACACATAGTAGCCCAAAAGTTTGCCAGGGAAAATACTTTTACGACAGTTGTCAGTTTCAGATAATTACCCCTGAAGATTAAATCTTGCTAGACTAACTTAGAAATAAGTATTCGAGGCGTGGTTAAACTAATTGCCGCAAAATTTTAGTAAACGCAAAATTCTTGCCACTCTTCTTACATCCTTACAAAGTCTCAAAGCCTATCTAAACTATTTTCTCTAGTTTCAATAATTATTTTAAATATAGATCTTCATATCGTCTCCAAATTATAATTCTTACAATCATCTTTGGAAAATACAACGCAAATATTTTAAACAATCTGTATACATTACTCATTATACATTATATATAAATGTTATAATGAATATACTGAATGGAAAATAGCGTCATTCTACGTAAACCTGTAAACAAGCCTAATATAGGAAGAGACAGGCCAAATATAGGAAGAGACATTAATAAGAGTCCGGAATCATTTAAGCTTGACAGAATACTAACACGAATGACTTTTATAGAAAGGTTTCGGATGTAGGCTTCAAATATTAAGGGACACACAATTTTCGGCAAACAAAAAGAGGTGGGTGTATGTACGTAGTATATTACTATAGTGCTGCCCGATGTATTGATATAAATGAGAAACAGAATGACAACATATTTGAACATAGATATTTGTCAAATATATTGGAGTGGAGTTCTGACGTTAGAATAGGATATGATGCTTTCTAGTAGAAAGAATTTGAGGGAAATTGATCTCTTACTACAATCTGGGAGCAAGAAATATTTATATTATTTTAAAAGTTAATTCTATTAATGGGTCCCATTTTCCAAATTCCTGAAAGTGTTCTGTTTATAATCATGAATAATTATTATAGTGAAGTTGTAGGTAGGTGATGTAATTAGATTAATAATTGGATTAATTGGTAGGTTATATACACTAAAAAGGAAAATTCTTATGTTATTCTTTACGGATATTCAGAACTTCCTTCCAAAATGAATAAACTTGCTTATTTTCCTTTGTTGGCAGAAACATCCGGAGTAATTTTGACAAGACAATGATTAAGTTTTGATACAAATAAAACTGTATTAACTATTGCTTCCTGCGTCTGGTTTGGGTAACTACTTACTTTTTTTCAAATAAAACAGGAAAGGCGTTTAAATTTCTCTCGCTATAGAAGAAAATAAATCACCGTCTCAGTATAAAAAAATATACCTAAGTATAAAAAAAATTAATATCTCAAAAACTGTAAATTTTAGATATAGGGTATAATACAAAGTTGCCCTATAAATAAATTTGTATTAAAAAAAAAAATATTATATACAAGGTGTTCCATTTGAAATAAGAAAGTTGAAAATATTTTGCTTAAAACGCTCACATCCGACAACTCTTGCAATAGTTTCGAATTTCGAATAACGAATTTCTCATAACATATAACATAAAAATTTTCATTATACAATGCTCTACTACTACTAGTTGTGAAAGCATGCGTCTGATATATTTATTTATTTATTTATTTATTTATTTAGAGTACAGCTGCCCAGACAGATCAAAATCCAATTACAGGGCAGGAAAATATGCAAAAAAGTAAGAATACAACAATATACATATACAATAAATTAGCAAACACAAATATAAAAACACTATATATAAAAAATATTAATAAATAAAACATTTACAAATAAATCAAAGGATCAGATAAAAAAAATAGGTAACAAATAGCAAAGAGCATGAAATTATCAAAAAATACAACTAAACATACAAATGTGATAACAATTTAAAACAAGTTATGTGCCTAACTTAAAATACATTGCCTGATGTTATGTACTGAACAATTAAAAATGTCTAAATTTAAATGAAAATTCATATAATTAGAACACATTCTATATATTGGGGAATATTTCAGTACATTTGTTCTTGTAGTTGCTAAATAAAATAATGCATATGTGCGAGTATATACATTGGGGACATTGAAATAAATATGCTGTAAGATGTCTGGACAATCAATTAAATTACACAGTAGTTTGAATAAAAAAAGGATGGAAAAATATACACGTCGCAAAGCTAGGTCCCTTAAACCAAATCTATTCAACAGATCAACCTGTGGCGTACCCTGCACGGGATAAATGCCGTCAATTCTAAAGCAAATATATTTGACGAATTTTCTGTGCACTCTCTCCAATTTGAGAATGTGAATATCATGTTGAGGATCCCAAACTATAGTTGAGTATTCCAACTTTGGCCTGACAAGTGCATTGAACAATAAAGTGAGCGTAGACACATCTGCAAAATGACTTGCATTTCTCATAATAAAACCCAAACTCTTGTAAGCGTTTGATATAATATAATTAGTGTGAGCAACAAAACTCAGCCTGCTATCAAAAATGACGCCCAAGTCCTTAAATTCTGTCGATCTATTTAAGTGAGTATCTTCTATACTATAAAAAAAATGTATCGGAACACTCCTCCTGGTAAAACTAATTGTGTTACATTTTGCAATATTTAATGACAAACTGTTATTTTGGCACCATACATAAATTTTTGTGAGATCACGTTGTAAACGATGACAATCCATAACAGTGTCAATAGATGCGAATAGCTTTAAGTCGTCAGCATAGAGGAGGACATTTGTTTCAAGGTTGCTACATATGTCGTTAATAAACAAGACAAATAGAAGAGGCCCGAGTACCGAGCCTTGTGGAACACCTGATGTTGCATTCACGTCAACCGATTTATAACCGCGGTATTGAACGCTTAAGACACGATTACTCAAATAAGAACTAAAAAACTTGATAAAGTCGAGTGTCAGACCAAAATTTGATAATTTATATAATAAAAGACCATGATCTAATTTATCAAAGGCTTTCGATAGATCTGTGTATATAACGTCAGCCTGGCCGCCCTTATCCACTGTAGTAGCAAGAAAGTGTGTAATACTCACGAGATTAGTAGTTGTAGATCTTCCAGAAATAAATCCATGTTGAGAGTAAGAAATCAGTGACTTTGTATGAAAACACAGTATATTGTATAAAACTACCTCAAATAATTTACTAAAATTGCAAAGTATAACTATAGGCCTATAATTTTCGATAGTGGCTTTACTTCCTTTTTTGAAGATAGGACATATTTTTGATTTCCTCCAAACCTCAGGAAATGTTGCAGATTTAAGAGATAAATTAAAGATGATGGAAAGAGGTGAAGCAAATACAGGCGCACAGTCCTTCAGTAGAAAAGCTGGAATTCCATCGGGGCCAGTTGTTAATTTATTTTTACATTTTTTTAGTGCGTTATATACGTCATGTTCAGACACCGTAGGTATATTAAGCTGAGGTACGTTGGGCGTTAAATCTGCGGTAACAAAATCATAAACTGACGACTGAATAAATGCTGCCTGAAAGAAATGGGCAAAACCATCGACTATATCCTGTGGGTCATTAAGGGGGCGATCTTGATAACTCATGGAACTTGGAATACTAGATGTGTTTTTCATGTTGTTTAAGAAAGACCAAAAATGACTAGGATTAGATTTAATATGCGACTCTGCATTTCTTATGTACATCTTATGTGCTATATCAATATCCTGCTTAACTTGAGAACGCACCGATCTGAATTGATTCAGATAGGATATATCTCCAGTTCTCTTGAATTGACGCCACAGACAAGACTTTAACTTAATATTATTTATTACTGGTTTATTGAACCAAGGAGGATAAACCGTATTACTCCTAAACGTCTGAGGAACATTTTTAAGAAATATTAAATTTAATTTATCATAAAAACGAGAACAGGCTTCATTGACATCAGTACAAGTAGATAGACTAGACCAATCTGCATCACATAGATCATTATATAAGGTACAGAAATCTGCTTTTTTGAAATTAAAGTAAGACGTCGCTCGTCGGGCAAATATTTTTTGGTTAGATTTAACATTGAGGGAAAATTCTAAGGATGGGTGATGAGCATCCTCAGTAAGTAGATGATTCTCAGATTTGTTGACGATAACAGGTGACCTACATAATACCAGATCCAACAATCTGTTGTTCAAGTTCACGACGTAATTATACTGAGTAAGACCGAACCAGCTACAAAGATTAAGGAGAGAACTTAAATAGTTATTACTAACCTCACCAGTTGTTAAATAATTAGTATAGGACGGAATATTAAAATCACCAAGTATAAGCAAAACATCGTCATTAAGAAGGCAGAAAATTGAAGCAATTGCGTCAAAGAAAGATTCATATGTTTCAGCACTAATACGGGGAGGAATATATAACAACAGAACGTAAACTGAAGAAGAGGCTAAATTTATTTTAATCCCTAAGATATCTATATTATAAAATACATGAGAAATGGCATCAAGGTCAAGTACTGTTACATTATATGATTTTCTGATAGCAATTAAAACTCCACCTCCTCTACTCGCATTTGTCAGGTCAAAGTTACGGTCTTTCCTAAACACAGAAAATTCGTTAGAAAAAAGTTCAGAATCAAATACTCCGGAGTCAAGCCACGTTTCAGTTAAAGCAATTAAATCAAAAGAACTAGCTGATGACGTATTAAACAATTTATGTGTTTTAGTATTTAACCCGCGAACATTTTGGTAATATAAATGAAGGACGTTAGGTAGTTCAAGCTCACTGTGAATTGATTGCTATTTACTGCCAAACAAAGACTCTTTATGATGTAATAACTTCTTTTTATAAACAGCACATTTGTCAGTATCCCACACAAAGTGATTACAGTCTGATAACTTAGCATTAACACAATTGATGCATCTAGGAAGAGCATCATCAGGACAATCTCTAATGGTATGTTCAAGCGAACATTTGGGGCAAACTAACTTCGTATTGACACAAGTTTTTTCGACATGATTGAATCCACTGCATTTATAGCAAATTTTCAAGTCAATAGCATCATACACTGTGCAAACATCATAGTTGACAAACAAATTACCCTGTTTCATAAGTAGGCAGTATGTTTCTGCATCTAAATCCAGAATTGCTTGGTATAAATTATTATTTCTTTTTGTGGGCCATATTTTAACAACTTTACATAGGCTGTCGTCCGAAAACATTTCGTTTTGATGTTTGACGTACTTAACTATTTCATCATCGGAATATTTTTCAATCATACCAACGATCTTCACTTTAAAATTTCCCTTTTTTGCATCCCTAATGTCATAAGATCCTGATAATTTTTGCCTCGCAACTTGTTTTAATTTATTTGCATCTTTAGCGTCATTACAACCAATTAAAATACCACCATTGCTTAGGTTTTTTACTTTAGCCACTTGAATATTCAAATCAACAGGATTAATTTTATTCATCAAGTCATTTTTAGTTTTGGAATTCTGCTGTTCGGAATTTTTAGGCTTGATAATGACCATAGATTTATTATCTACGACTTGAGAATACAAAGGAACAGAATCTTTAACTTTGGAGGGCATAGAGATTTGAGATAGTTTCTCTTCCGCTATTTTTAATATTTCATGCTTGGTATTCTCAAATACTGCGCCAATATTATTCATAACCTCCTGTAATTTAATTTCAACTTGAGACTTAATAACATTTTCAAAATCAAATTTTATTTTGTTACAACTTTCACAATACCAGTACAGCCCTGAACTTTTCATATATTTTTGAACCTCGGGAGCAATTCCGCTACATGACAGATGATAAGGCCTTCCACAAAAACCAGAACAAGAAACCGCCGGTGTTTTGCGGCGATCTATGGCCGATTCACATTTGCCACAAATATTGGACATGATTCTTAATTTTCATAACAGAAATGCAGAGTACACTTAATGGAGTAACAATCAGAAGTATTTTATAACTGTCAATACTTACTACTTGTATACTATAATTATAATATACGGTGGCACAAAAAATGAACAAATAAAGCCTTCAGAAGAAGAGCACTACGAAACACGTCAACTCACGTCGACAGTTCAAAGCATTATATATTATATATATTATATATTGCAAGAGTTGAAGACAAATATAATTCGGTGTCTCTTATTACTGATTAAGTGAGGCCAAAAATTAATAATAAAACAAATGTATGTTTCAATTAACTAATTGAATTTTAGCCATTACAAAATTCACAAAACATGCAAATCTTACCTATATTTCGATCGATATATTCCTACTCCATATTGTATTTTAATCTTAAAATCTAATTAATATAAATCATGAAGTATTAACAAACAATTAAAACTCAAATAAATATGTGGAGTATTTTAAATATTTTCTATAATATACTATTAATTTGCCAACCACTTTAACGTCAATTCTTAATAGGTAAGGATTATTTACCTAGGGCGCTATCTACTATCTTCAATTATCACAGTTAAAGGTGTCCCATTTTATATGCCTGTTCAGTACACTCATTTATTTTAAAGCGGTTCCCAACTATAAATCTTTTTAAGGATTCCAAGAGCTAATTTTGTCATGCATGTAATTCCCTTATTTTTAAACCTTTATCACATTCCTTTCTAGTGCCCTTCTCTTTACCGGTGATATCCTGTTCAAATCTGGGGGTGAATAAATAATACTTTAATCTTATACCTGTGTTCCTACTAAGCTCAGTAAATTCGCTGGATAAATTTTAATTGAGTCCTATTTGTATTTACATAAGAGGGCATTAATATTATATCAAACCACTCTCAAGTACAGAGCAATTCACTCAATAGGTATTTCCTTAAACACTTTCATTAGACATTTTTTGAGTTGTAGTGTATCGCAATTTCTCTTATATTGGTTATAATTATCAAATTTGATTGTTTCAACGCGATTTATAAATTACTTATTCTCTGTTTCCTTAGTGACTAGTTTTGAAACATCCTGACAACATCCTAATGAAACAACCTGAATTTTAACATCTATAAATCATCCATGGAAGTTACTTTGGAACTTGTTATTTGATTGATTAATAAAATATGCATGGATAAGCAGTTAGTAGTTTCTCCCAAAGTCTAAAAGTAAACTAGAAGAGACAATATACCACCAAAGGAATCGAATTCTTAAATAGTTTACACGTTTTTATAACTTGCAGTTTCCTCGGAGATAATGCCAACGTTAAAACATCAAATAAAGCAGCCTCTGTGTAATAATAGTTCATCAGCTTTCACAGTTGATGTTAGATACATTAAGTACATTTTCTGGGTTGTTCTACCGTAGTCAATGCTTAATCGCAGACGTTTCGCCATTCTTCATAGATGGCATCGTCATGCAGCGTTTCTCAAATCGTCTCTCAACCGTCGGTCACAATATGAGAAGCACTGTAGATTCTGTGAGAAATGACGAAACGTAAATGACCTACGTGTTATCTATGCTGAATATTAAGAATAGAGCAAGTTAAAAGATCTACTTCATCCAATGATGTTCTCGGATAGATGCTGATGCTGATGCTTCATCCAATGATGCTCTCGCATACTAAATTACTATTGTATG
The DNA here is from genome assembly GCA_963924545.1 of Pogonocherus hispidulus. Classification (NCBI taxonomy): domain Eukaryota; kingdom Metazoa; phylum Arthropoda; class Insecta; order Coleoptera; family Cerambycidae; genus Pogonocherus; species Pogonocherus hispidulus. The sequence continues at coordinate 23,116,496 of OZ004696.1, forward strand.
TAGTAATACGAATACGTTTTTGCTTTTTATAGTATATTTTTAATATATTTATTGGCTTAATTAACTGTTTATATCTTTCTTTATATACGAATTAAGCCAAAAAGTTAACCAGAACAGATAAATTATTAATGAAATTATGAAATTTTATCGTTCAATAAAGTTTTTAATTTTCCTCGTTACCTATTTTACTCTCTAGATGCAAATAGAAAAGTTTATTGACAATGAAGTACATTTTTTTTTTTCAAACGAATGAATTTTTATGTAAAAATTACGTCGTTATTTAATAATGTAAGAATGTACAAAGTGTCGTATTTTTCAGTTCAGCTGTTGGTTTTACTTCCAAAAGCACAGAAAGTGATGAAATCATATAAACCATTTAAAAATTCATATTTTCTAATGTGTATCGATAGTCCTATAACTTGTCTTTCAACTCTGTTAACATTCAGTATATAATAAAATTTAGTATTAATAAAAAACATAGTATGTATGATTTTGCGTTTTGAAGACGTCTAGAAACAAATTCCGAAGAGAAGGCGATAATAACGATTGTTATTACCATTTTTATGTTCTAACAATTCTAAAAGAGTCATTAGATAAACTTTAAATTATTAAAATTAAAGTGTACTTCTTATTTGATAACTGCCTTCAAAAAAAAACATTCTTTATTTTTAGATTGTTAAAAATATTGGATAAATTATTTCTTTTGCATAGCAACAGCTTTCTTCGAACAGTAGTTATCCTGGCATAACTTAGTTACTGTAGTAACAGGAGGAACCTAGTTTTGCCACCTAGTTTTGTCCATCTAATTTTTGATACAATTTCAGTACGAAAATACTCATAATTACTGAGTGAATATTTATTGAGTATAGTGATCCAAGGAAATGGATGATTTTGAGTTTGAAATAATTAGGAAGATCTCAGAAAAAATTTATTTAGAATTTAAGGTTGTGCCTACAAGGAAGTTACTTCAAAGATTTAAAAAGGGCATGGAATTTCCTCACGGAAGCGATTCCGTTAAGGGCAAATGGTTTTTATTGGCGAAAATGCCAAAATAAACGTAAAATTTTCCCAGAGATAACTTGAAAATATTTAACCAAATATATTGAAAGAAATTATCACTGCAACTCATAAAATTTCTAATATGTTGTTTGGGCAAATCACCTATGTCACCCTCTATATACAGAATCATCTATTATATTTTAACATAATTTATCTCGGTTATTGCTTCTTTATGAAAAACATGCTAAATAGGTACCTACTAAAAACAGTTAAATAATATTCCTTTAATTAATGATGGCCCAACTTACTGAATACCCTGTACAGTTTTACATATGTAGGTGGTGCATACAATTTCAAGGTGTACGTGATCTCAAGCATACAATATAGAGAAAAATACAATCAAATGAGTGTAGCCTAAAAGAAATGTATTAGACAAAGAGCTCCTAACTTCTGTACCAAGGAAATGAATATATATTCCTCTTATGGTGTACTCTTTTTTAGAAATATGTACCTACCTTCTTTAACGTTAGTGTTAGACACAGTTCACTCTTTATCAACTGATTCACAAGAAACCGCTCCATCCATCTATGTAAGGTACCTACTAAACATTTTTTTTGTCATACATGTGCTCAATTATTTTTATAGATAACATCATCGAAATTAAACTAACATTCTCAAAGATATCTTTACTTTTGTATTTGCTACTTTTTCATAAAGTAATACATTTTCATAATAACCGATATGACTCCATGGTCAAAATATAATAGATGACCCTGTACAATATTGCCACTCCACTTTATCCGACAGCCCCTAATTGCACATGTCGGGAAGAGTTTAAAATTTTCATCATTTCATGATCTAGGTTTCCGTAAAGGGGTCAAAGTTTCATATTCTATACAAAGAAATTTTCAGGAAATCGAATGATTTATTCGAATTAGACCTATCTCAAATATCTGTATATAAACTTTTACATACTATACAGGACAGTTGGTACAAGATTAACTTCATGCGAATAAAATAATGTTGGAATGTGGAAAAACCATAATTTAAATTTGAAATAAAAACTTGTGTGTAATACAAAACAATATTTAAACAATAATTCAGCTTAACTAAGCTTTTTTATTTCTTTTCCAAATATTTCGGACCTCAGAGTAATATGTTTCGTTCTGAGTTTCAGACCAATAGCCTACTGGGTTTATTTTCTGTGGATTATTTTTCTAATTTAAAGTAACACATCAATCACTTTCAGAGAGCACTATTGCCTACTTCTCATTGAATAAGAGAAAACCACGTTTAGTTTAATGACACTGTTTCCGATGATATATAGTCATCAACTTTCAACTAGTCAACATCTTTGTGTATTTTCTGCATTCAACTTTATGAAGACGGCTATATATCTTGGGAAACAATATAGTTAGATCAAACATAGGTTCCCGTTCTGAGAAAGTGAATGTTAAATAAAAGTGTCAAAGTCATACTTCAAACAAAAAAATCCACAAGTCGGGTATCAGTTTCAAACGTTTACGTCACATAACACACAGATAATATTTTCTTCAAATCTAGGAGCCTCTTATGGAGTACGAAAATTTTTCGTATGCATTTGTAATTCTTCTACAGATATTAAGGAGTCAAATTCGAATAGATCATCAATTTCCCAAAAACTTCTAGTACTTGATCATATAAAGTTTCAATCTAGTAGGTCTTGAGGTCATGAAAATCACCCATTTTTACAGATATTCATAATGTGGTCGTCCTTCTAGTAGTACTTAAAAATCTATCACAATCGTCTCATAAGTAAAAGTTTATTAGGTTACCTTTATTTACAGTATACATGGTCTTCGATGTCATCTGACTAATGAGAGTTCTCATGGGTTATTACATTTTTTTAAATTTTATAGTTCCAAATCACACTTTGAGAAATATTGCTAAAGGCACCAATAAAACTGATTGCCAAACACTGATAACCAAAATACTGATAACTTAATTAAGATATCGATAAAAATACGTTTTTGCCGATTTACGTAAAAAATAAGTTTCAGGTTAATAGGAACACTTTAGTTAGTCTACGAGTTCAAGACAATGGATTACGTTGGTCTAGAGCTTAAAGTTGCTACCTTTTAAACTGAAAATATAAAATTTCGGTAGTTCGAATGCCACTAGCGGCAACTTTTTTATTTAACTTTTTAATTAATTACAATTATAGACAATGACACATATTTCATCGATTAAGTAAACAATAATAATTGTAATTAAAAACAAAAATTGCCTGCAGTGGGGCTCGAACTACTGAAATTTTCTATTTTCAGTTTAATAGGCAGCAACTTTCACATCACCACGTCACACGTCGTCGCGTCGCCCGCTCTTAAACAACTATCTAAGTGTCCTTATTAACTTGAAACGAGTGTTTACCGATGTTTTAATAAAAAAAGCATTTCAATTCAGTATTTTAGTTATCAGAAGTGTTCGGCAATCAATTCTATTGGTTCCGTTAACAATATTTCTCATTGTGGCTCTTGGGAATATAAAATTCAATGGAATGTAATAACCTACGGTAATTCCGATTAATCAGATGACATAGGAGACTCGCTATATGACACTTATTAGAATAATGTTTAAGATTTAATGGTTATCATTGTCCTTACGAAATTTATTCAGTCCTTGTATCCTTAAATAGTATCAAATAGTACTACACTAGTTTCAGGATATTTATAATAGTCGTAATTTCGTGCGGAGGTAAGTAATATTTATATTAACAGCTTGACTGCATTCATTTCATACTCATTTTAATGTCTAACATTAGTACTAATTATTGTTGTGCTATTAATAACTTATTGTTACATTTTTATTAATGTTTGAGTTTTTAGTTTGAAATATGTATTTATTGTAGTTGAAATTTTCTAAACTACAATTTGGTTGTTTTCCAAAGAAATGGTTTTACATTTTTGGTTGTTACTACTGAACTAATCTGTATAATATTTAACATACCCTGACAACTTCAAAATAAAAGCGTTCAGAATCTGTGGTAGGCATAAGAGAGAATATTTTCTGCTAACTAGGTGTATTATTTAATTTAGTTCAGGTTGTAGTGAAACAAATATTTCTCACTTCTAAGAACTTATGAAAATATTTAAATGCGTAGGTTAATTTAACACTATTACTATAATATTAATATTTATAATATTACTAAATTCACTAACAAGAATTTTATTATGTATAATACTAATAAAAATGTACAGCGTGCCCCAGCAAGAACTTTGATCCCGGATAGTTTTTAAAGTAAAGGACATATGAAAATTTTAAAAACCCGTTTCGGTAGATCAACGGGGGCCATAGATTGACTACGGACAATAAAGGTATTTAAACGCGGATTTTACTCTTGCACTATAAATAAAACTGTCTTTGGTTCAAGATGCTACAAAGGGTGTAGTGCCATTTCAGATTTTAGCGGTACAGTTGTTGTTGTTAGAATGCGGCGCGGTTACCCGCAGCACTCAAGCCTCTCGACCAATTATGCCTGCCGCTAGTCGAGAGCTATTGGACTCTTCCAGTTGCTCTCGACTGGTGTTGGTCTAAGCGCATAGCACGGGTCTCTACCCGTGCTATGCGCATAGGCCAACACCAGTTCCAGTGGAAACTCTCTAATGTCCTGGGGCAGGAGAAATGCTGCACCCAGATGTTTGTGTCTCTTGATCATGAGGCAGGCACAGCGACAGAGAGAGGTACAGTGGTAGGGACTGAAAGGGTGAGAGCTACATGCTGCCTAGTAGTATTGTCGGTCAACGTCTCCCGTTAATCTACCAAAACGGGTTTTCCGAATTTTCATATTTATTTTACTTTATAAGTTGTCCCGTGTAAAACTTTTCGCTGGGACACCCTGTATAATTTGACACTGTCGTGGATAAAAAGGAAGCACAACTTAAATTCATTTAGATATAATGTGTTACAATGTGTATACGAATGTGATACAATGTGTATACGAAAAAGTTAAAACAAAATATAACATTAACTATGTATATTGATGAATCTTTTATAATTAACTTATTAATTTTGAGTTTTAAAAATTAAAAAAGGAAAACATTTTTAAAAACAGAGAATTTGTTAATACATTATTCAGTTTCATAACAATTTTTAAAGCAAAGTTAACAAAGGGGGAGATTTTACAAGCATGTCATCATTATAATGATTGTTAGACTATGAGAAAATCAAGTTTCCTACAAAATGCGTAACTAAATAAAATATTGCACCTAAAACAAATTTTCCATGTGAGAAATGGTATTAGGTTTAATTTTGTAAGCAGATAATTCTCTCCAGTTCTGAACAAATGCACCTAGCGCTTCTTAAATAATAAATAATACAATCTAGAGACTGGCGTTTTGGTTTAAAACTCTAGATTGCTACTACCATATTAATAAAATACTACAGGAAGATCAAATATATTATTTCCATGTTTCTACGAAAAAAAGGAAATTTTAAATTAGCAAAGTTTCATTTATGTTGACTTCAAAATGTATATTTATATAAATTTAAATTAAAGTTATGGCATACTTTTCCTGAATAAGTGCAGGTTGTATAAAAGTAGTTTATCACTGATTTAGTAGTTGAAGGACATTCCAATTTCTCAGAAACAATAACTTGATTACTATTTCTATAGTCGTGGAGTTAAGTTTGTTCCAGTTTAAATTGAGCCATATATAGGTATACATCTGGCTGTTAAAATTCTACTAGGTACTCTCAGGGCTGACTAAGTCAAATGTAAAAGAGTCAAATGGAGAAATATTTTTCAACTAAACGAAGGAATTAAATATAACTCAATTAAGGTGTGTATTTTCATCAACTGCAAAAATGGGAATTTATTGACTGTATATTTAGGCGAAATGAAAATATCGTTTATTTCCTTTTCAGTCAAAGAGATTTATCCATCTACCTAATTACCAATCTCTGCTCTGAAAGCTGGGATTTATAAATTGTGAAAGTTCTTATTTACATTTCTAAAATAAAGTTAAATGCCGCATATTTAAAAAGTTGTTACTATTGCTACAATCTTCGAAGGATTGCACCCAATTAACTCAAAATAACTTTAAGGTGAGGTGCGACACTATTAGCTTCATTTATAACTAAGAACAAATTAGAATTAGTTACTACCTATTAGAATTCCTAATTAGAATATTGAAACAATAAATGGGTAATAGATATATCTAAAGGTACCTCCTTGCAAAACCCCAAAGTTTCATGTAAAAGGGACGCAATCCTGCATTGCTGTCATACCTGTGTGGAACTCTAAAGGCACCAGAAATAAACCCATGAGAACTTTTCTACATTGTCCGCCAAAAGGTGTGCACCATATGAGAGTCCATTTTTTTCCCAAACAAAATTTTTGGTGTCAGTATTTGCATGGATTATAATCGAAAAAAGAGAAAAATATTGGTTCTATCACATCGGTAATATCGCCAGTATGTCACTTGTTAATTTTATTTACTCAAAAATGCCAATATTCTTCAACCTAGAGCAAATTTCATAAGGAAAAGACACTTCCACTACTAAACTTCCAAGCAATTATTTGATTTTTTTGTTTCTTTAATATTGCTTATTGTTATTTTTGTGTTTTTATACGTTTTTTCTCCCCATCTAAAATACAATTTGTGCATATTTTTCTAGTCTCTACGAACAATTTCATTCAAATTTTCCACAGCCAAGTTTCAGAAAGTTGAAAAGATTGGCCTATAACGAAAGTGTTTTCACTGTAAATAACTTTTCCTTAAATATTTTTCTCTAGCTTGAAAAATAGTAGCATTATTTGGTAAAAATTAATAAATGACCTATTGGCGTTTTTACGAATATGCTAGGACCAATATTTTTACCTCTTTTTTCCATTATAATTGCAGACACTGACGTCAAAAGTATTTTTGAGGAAAAATTTGAAAATCTTATATAGTGCAGACTTTTTGGTGGTCACTTAATCTCTGAAATTATTTTCAATCTCAGGGCTTATTTGCTTCGAGAACCCCTACCAAATCAAACATTAATTAATTTACGGATAAGATCACAAACAACTCATCGAACCAGTTAAAGTGAAATCCGTGGTAGATCAACAAAACTTTGCTAATTTAACTTTTCCGTACAATACCTTCGACAGACCTTTAAAAGTTTGCATCGATCATGGAGATTTGACCTCCCTGTATAATTAATGCAGACAATAAACAAGGACCCTCCCTCAACACTGAAACTTCCTCCATGAGACGGCGGCTTTTCGCAGGAATGAAAAGCCTCACCGGCTTCGGATCGCGTTCCAGGCAAGGATCGCCAGGACATCGCTCCATCTCCCTGCCGGAAAGTACGATACTAGTGTATACATGTCTCAGTGACAAGCCTACCGACTTCGATATTTATACTAATCCAATTTTTATTAAGACTTTCGGAAATGAGATAAGTACGAATTCATCATACTCCTTCTGTTGGAAACTTTGATCTTTGTAAAAGTATACTAACGTAGATTAGGGAGATAGGGATCAACAGTTAAAAGATAAAACTGGTTAAAAAATGTGTGGCTTCTATCTCTATTTTACAACCATTTGCAGCGGATTCGAAAACAAGATCATTTACCATTTAATCATCACACATTTCATAAATTTTATAGGTGTCAAATTAACAAATAAATAATAAACTGAAGACCATTTTTAAGTACGTTTAAATAAAAATATGTTGGATATATAGGATAGTTAACAGATACTCTCCGTTCTATTTGATATTTTACCGCTCTTTTAAAAAATAATAGATTATTTAGTTTTGCCTAAATAAAAATAAAACAGTTCAAATATTCAAACTGAAATGATTCTGGAAGTAGTTAAATATGTCAATTATTATCTGCTTGCTTAAATATTATTATCTATACTGTTATCTCAACTGCTTAAATAGCTATGGAAGCAGGTAAATAAAAATTATTAGCTACCACATTTGACAAATTTGGGATGGTATGTGTTATTTTGAAAACATAAATTATAAACGACTATAAAACAAATTTTACTCTACAGTCATTACAATATCAATTTTCCGAAACATTTCATTAAAATAACAGCAAAATAAAAAAATTTGAATTTGAAGTAACTTTTCTTTATCTATAAAGTAATGTTGATTATGATTATTATAAATATTATGTTGGTGAATTCTCAGTCTTTTTGTGTTAGAATAGACGAATCAGGAAAATCTAGAAAGTTAAAACAATCAGTTATAATTTTGTTAGATGGGGGCAGATTTGTCTCAAATGTTTCTCACACTTTCGAATAATGTTGGTTGTTTTTGCTTGTAGAGGTAGTCATACAGCAAGTATTTTCTAATAGCTTATATATTTATGCAAGCATAAAACAAGGATGATTGAAGATTGAATGAATGATTGATTAATTTATTGAAGGATTGAATGACATTTGACAGAATCTAAATATTTGTTTTCCGGGTGCCCAGTTTTAATAATAGAAATGAGACATCCGAGACGCCAAAAAAATATTTAATATCTTTGTCATTTAAAAATAATTATCTCTTTATTTAGTTTAATGTTGGATAAGTAAAACTTGTTTTCAAAAACCAAAACATCTGACCATTCCTGTTGGTGCAAAGGTTTATTTTCTAATATTCCTATTTTAGATTTAGATATGTGTGATCACCAGCAAAATGAAGAATAAATATAATAACAATATGACGTACAGTTTTACAAATAATCAAAAACAAAATAGCCAATAACATTATTATATTGTATGTGCAATCCATCAGCCGTAAAAGTGATATTTATTATGGTTGTTTATATGTTTTGTTAGCAGTTTTATAAATAAGAGTTTATTTGTTTTAACAGTTAATTCCTATCCCACTAACTTACAATAGTACGAAAATATTAATATAGAGTATTTTTAAGAGTTGAACCCTTAATCAGCAGATAATATTAGCCAGTTTTCACAGAAAATTTATTGAAATAAACAAAAAATAGTAATCGCATGGGTAGAACCCACTACCCCAATCTGCATTATATCCATTATGCATTATATATAAGAAATTCCAGATATAAAACGAGATTAATATGGATATCGGAACCGGGAGGCTAGTTACCACATATAAATGTGTGTCTGTTCGTCTGTATGTTAGTCTGAATAATGAGCATTGAGCATTGATGACAACAGGTACTTGATATAATATTGATATCTTGTCTTAATTGAATATCTATTTGAATAACTGATATCTTTTCTATTGTCAAATTTGAATTATGGGTATGTACTTATAAATATAATACAATGAATATATCTTCCTCAACAGATAAGGAACGTTATTTGAAATAAAAATATATGATACTTTTCTCATATTGAAAATAAAGAGCATGGGGTGTTTAATAATCTAATTTTTTCAAACAATGTGGCCTTATTTTAGTCATTGCAAATGAATACATATTTTGCTAAAGTATGCACAGTACAATTAAATAATATTAAGAATAATACATATTTAATACATATAATAATACATATTTCATGCACCATTGGACTTAATTAACATAAACCAAATTCGCCTTGTTTCTCGACAAGAACAACATAAAGAGTTTAAAGACTAGATGAGTTTAAAGATGCGAGATTTTTAGGACATAATAATAATGTACTACAGCTAATATAAACATAATATTAGATAGATAAACACAACACAGTTTACAGAATAACTATATAGTTCTGTAAAGTTTGCACACAAAAAGTAAAAATATGTTGGTCTTCATTTTTACTAAAATTTTAAATTATCGTTTCATTTTTGCTTGACTAACATAAGAAATAACCCCTGTTGCTATCTAGACATTAAATTTCAAATTAAAATATTTCTATAGCTGTTTCATCGCCATCGATCTCTTGACTGACTAATTGGGCGAGATAGTAGCTTGTTAGATTTCATAAAGTTCCAACACTGTAGTCTATAAGTTCATTGTATAGCTCTGTTTCTGCAGGAACCACCAACTAGTCAGATCCAATCAAATCATTTCAAATTAATCAGAAAATTGTTTTACCAAGCATATTCCGTCTGATTAGTTGGTGATTGATGCAGGAATAGGCCTTATGTAAACGCGTTTGTCACCAGCAACAGTCCTGCACGTTATCTGCTGCAACAGTCTTTTCACCAAGTTTTAAAGTTTTTGCTTTAGAACGCCTTCTTTGGTTTTGCGTCTACTAAAATGTTAGAACTTTGGTGAGCTAGTGTTATACACTCGCAGATAGTATAAAGCGCTGATTATCCTTCTTTATTATAGTTTACCTAAGTATCTTTGATACTTCCACCGAGTTAATAACTCAGAGTTTAGTATCTCTATCTCGTTTAGTTTCTGTCGGTTTCCTCCGGACAATTTTTTTATAAGATTGCCTACTCATATAATGCCTGTTGACAGGAATAAGTTGGCAATTATCCTGGCCAACGTACCTAGGATGGAAAAAATGTCAACTTTGTGTTAATCTGAAGATAGTTAAACATCGGTTGATGTTGTTCCTGAGTCGCAATTACGACGTAATGGATAAACAAAATGTGCTGCCATAGCCCCCACATAAGTCTCAGACTTTCGGGATAATCCTCGTGAATCTTTGTAAATTGAAGAGTAAATATTTAATTATCGTCATTACTATTTCTTTTGAAAAACGTTGTAGTCACTATAACCCATTACCTACTTCATATCTGCTGTATCTAATTCCTGCTTAGTTGCAGCATGTCAGTGACTGACCTAATATATTAGGGTTGATTTGGTTCCAACAAAAACTAGTTCCAAATTGTATTGAACGTGTGCAGTTTAAAAAGCTTTTAAATTTTCAAATTGCGTGTGTTTAGTACAATTCAGAACCGGTTCGTGGTATAACCAAAACAAGCATAACTAAAAATTTTATTTAGTTCGTTTTTATTGGCAGCGTTAACATTCGATGAGGTCATGATTTTTCCAATAGGCAACCAAGCAACATGAAATTCTAAGAGGAATTCTTTTATAGAAGGGAAACAAATAAAATAAAATTGTCGATGGCTCTCAAAATATTCCATTCTAAAATGTAAGTGTTATGGATGTTCAAGTATTACTTTGAAGAGTTGATTCCAGTGAGACATATTTGGAATAACAAACGGAAAAATAATAAAAACTGAAGAGTATTCAGACGACAGTTTTACGGAAATATATGGACTAAAATGATGTTACGTCATTTTAAAGTGAAAATAACACATTTATTTGCGTTTGGTTGTATAAATGTATATTTTGTGTAAATTTCATTTTGTTACACTACTTGATGTGCCTGCCTGTTGGGAGCAGTTCGTTCGTTACATCTACTTGGCGATAAATTTATAAAAGTCTTGGGTTCATTTTGCGTAACTCGAAGGATTTTAAAAATATTTCCACACTACATTTATTGTTTACAACGTTTGTTAGATCGAGGCTGGAGTACGGGTCGATTATATGGAGTCCTATATATAACACGCATATTGTTTTGCTGTAACGTGTTCAGAGAAGATTGTTTAAGACGGCACTGTTCTTGTTGGATGGGGTCTACCCTGTCAGAGGGACACCACAAGAGTTGTTTTATGAAATATTCTCATTACATAGTCTTTTCTGTAGACGTAAAATGTTATGGGTTGTTTTTATTTTTAAACTTGTTCACTATATTGCAAGGTGTGAGTCACTTACGGCAAATATTACATATCGGTTACCTAGAATGAATAGCCGACATAGCAACTTATTTGTCTTGCCATTTGCGCGCACTAATTTACTGATAAAGTCGCCATTATATCAAATGTTAAACAACTACGCTGAAATTGAAGGTTCTTCAGACATCTTATCTTGCAATCTGCAGAATTTAAGAAAATTGTTTTTAGAGGGCTGAGGCATGTTTGGCTCTTTTTGTAATGTTCATATTTTAGGTGTTTGTTTTAAATAATTTATCGAATTTTGTACAGGATCAATTTTACTGTTCATTTTATTGTTCATTTTATGCTTGTATGTGATATTTAATTGTTTTCTAATAATTATTTTTGTTTTTCTTTAAACATGTAAATTCTAAATTATGCTCTGCTACTTATCCTGTAATTGGGCTTCAGCTCGTTGAATATTTTATGTAATAAATAAAATAAATAAATAAATAAATAAATAAATAAATAAATACGGGAGTGTTATCCTGCTAAAACGGTGTTGGAGGTAAAATATTTTGTTAGCCAGTTAACTGATGTATTCACATATTTTCGATTAGGTACATAAAAACTATTGCACATATGAAAACGTAAGTTAAGCTTGGGAAAACCAAATTTGTGATAACATAAAAATAAAAAATCAAGATATGTAGGGATTTATATAAGCAATCTTGAAAATACCTTATAGTTTATATCTGTTGTATTATAGTGTACCTAATAGAGTTTCATATTAAATTTTAATTTGTTTCAATATTACTGAGGACTGAAACATTAATGCTCAATGCTTAGTACTCAGTGCCCATGTTGCAAGTTTTAATGTGTTAATATCTATTACTATATTTTAACCATCGTTTTATGTTAATTAAGTTTCCTTAAATATGAATAAAACATCTATCGTATGTTAATACTTTATCTTAAAAGTAAAATTGGACATTATATGGCTTGCTGTTATTCAAATTTGCATAAGCTATTGGAGATATAACATAAATATCCAAATGTTATATTTAGCTGTAGTAATTAACTCTTGCGTTTATTAAGACAAAATTATATACAGATACAAGGATACCTTATTGAATCAAATGTTTAGTCTATCAATCTAAGGTTCATAGAGGCTCAACAAGAATTTCTTAAACACTTAAACCATAAAATAAATACATAAATATATCTACACTTTGCAAATTAATTTTATTTACAATATATGCATATGAATATACCTACAGTGACTCGGAAAATAAGCTAGCTAGTAATGGTAAGGTGTACACTAGTCCCTTCTATTGATCTATGTTACTGTCTGTCAGAAAATATTGCCAATCGACAGCTAGAAACCTGCTTCGCAGATGACATTAAAACATCGAGTGTCGTTGTAATAGATGAAGATGAAGACTGCCTCGCAATGTAATTAATGATATTTTCCTTAAAATAGGCGGGCTGTTCTACCAAAGAAAATGTATACCTTTCCGAGTAATTATAATAATAATAATAATAATATTTCTACCCCTCATTCTAATCACAAGGATTAGCCCGAAAGTCTGAGACTTGTGTGGGACAGGGGACGGCATATTATTATTTCGCGGTAAATGATTGAGTACATTGTATCAATAATTTATCATATACAGATCCCCAAATAAAAAGTTCAATTTGGAGACAATAACGGATCGATAGTAAGTAAAGTGTGTATTAAACAGAGAAAAAGAACAGTGCATGGGTGGGCCGAGGTATTAATAACTATTAGTGGGAGACGTGGAACGGTGGACAGAGATCAGAGGTGTGGCCACAGAGGTATCTGTGGGTGTGGCTTTCTGCTACATTCCCCCACTAAATAAGAAGTATTTTTCCAGTATTATGTTATTTATCTTTATTTAAGTATCATGTATCTTGTGTCTTTGTTTCCGAATTGAATATATTTTTATTTGGAGATCCGTATACAAACTTCCTAAAAGTGACTTCCACTGAACAGGTTTTTCGTTACTGTTTATTTATTTTTTTTAATATGGTATAGCAAGGAAAATTTTAACGAAAATTCTAATATTAGTGTATAAAATTACAACTTTAATTATATTAATTTATAAGGATATTATATCAATATACTTTTAAACTAAAAGTCACACTGTAACATTCAAACTGAATTTAAAATTTGAACTGAATAGACTGAAAATATGTTTTCTTGAGTAAATTTTTTGTTTAATTTTGCAATAAAATACCGGAGAGGATTTATGGAATATTTACAATTTTCATTTGCCACTACTGTTTGTCTTATGTTAGATACATCGAAAATATCTCAGTTCTATTGGAATCTCGATAAATTCATAGACAAATTTAAGGAGTTCTAAGTTAAAATATTATTTAAGTATATTACATGTTTCAAGATAGGCAGAAAAATTTACACCGTACTGCTAAGTTTCATGTCTCTTGGTCCTTGAAGTTATACTTGGTGCTTGCGACGTCATGAAAAGGAACATATATCCTACCATGACTCATATATGTAAACGTACTCTCAGAAGATTGCATTATTTATTCAGTAGCCTCTCCATTATTCCGTAGGGGTTTCTGCCTCTTAATGCTTGAATGAATTTCCCATCAATATTGGCATTATACTTTCAACTGAGATCAAAGAAAAACATACATTTACAAATTGAGAACAATATATCTTATAAATAAACCAAATTTAATGTTAGTAAAAAGCAAATATTTAAAAGTTTAATAGCTCTTTCCCGGTATACCCACCTATACGGTATGTATTTTCAATAATGTATAATAAACAGAATATAACATTATAACTGAAATAACCCACTTGCGCTAGTATAAGAATGAAAATTTTATCAATCTCTTTGCATTAGATTTTATCAGTAGAACTATTTTTATTTTATGTTAAAATTGTCTTTCCATATGGGTTACCGTATTGCAGCATACGGTAGTCGTAACATTTATTTCATATTACCAAAGTTTTCTTAATACCATTTTCTGAGTACTTATGGATGTAGATTTTTATTAAACTATTACCAAACGTGTACGGTGTGGGAAATCTGCCTATTCGTATTTGGTGCTGAAATTATAACTCATCACTGAGACCATGCTCATATTAATCAATCGATATCAATGAATACAACATTTCTGGTAAACAAGCGGTTGCAAATCAATAATAATACTCTTCAGTCAGTTTCTCCGTTATTATAATTCGAATAGTGAAACCACATAAGCAACTATCCGTAGAATAGTTGCAATATTTGCTTCCAAGTCTGCAACAAAATGTATACCTGAAACATATTTATTTGAAATGATGTCAAAAATGACTGCTCGATAGTATTATATGCCACGACTGGCAATTACATTACTCTCGGCATCTCTTTCAAATAAATAAATAAATAGGATTGTTTTTCTTAAAGACAATAGAGGTCCCTGCTTAATGGCTGTATATTCCCGTTTTGTCGATTGACCGTTTCGTCGACTGGACATTTTGACCTGTTTTCCTGTTTCCTTACTGTTATCTGTTACCTGTTACTCTTTCGTCGATTGAGACATAAATCTCTTTTATCCCAACCCATTTTGTCGTCTGGTCCAATTAAATTTCCGAACTAGATTATAAGAGTGCAGCCAGTTAGATTTTCTTCTTAGGCGTTGATTAACAACTTAGTTTCTTAGTTCATTTCAGTCAGTTTTTTAAACCTGGAGTTTGGAATTATTGAGTCGAAAAGAGGAAAATTAGTAATTTTGTATCTCGAGTACAGGCTAACGCTAAAAAATATTTTCCAGAACCAAAACAAAAGATGGACGTGTTCTACGAGTAAGTGCCCTGGAAATATTTCAACCGACTTGCAGATATCAACCATAGTTAAAATCCATGACCATACATGTGAATCCAGCATTGCCAAAAACGCAGTTGATATGTGCATTGCTAAAACCAAAAAGAGAGTGAGATACATGTCATAAAGATGAAGACGAAGAGAACATGTCACCGATACCTCAAATATATCGTCAAGAAATGATAAATGTCAAGTCGTCATGTCGTCAAGAAAAGGATGAAAGAGTGAATCGATGAAAGAGAAATTATTAGTGACATCGATGTATAGCTTAAAAGACTTAAAGACGAAACGGGAAATTTTCTGTCAGTCGACAAAACGGGAATCGACAAAACGGTAATAAATCATAATAGTACCTACGGAGAAGCAAGTTGCTTATCTATCTGCCAATTGAACAATAATTGTAGGACGGATAGTAGCAAATACCAAAAGAAGGCAGTACGGTGTTTCTCAACACCATAAAAAAGTGAACACATGAAAGGGAATTATAAGTGACATCGATAAAGACAGTAGACATAACGGGAAATTTTCTTACAGTCGACAAAACGGGAATCGACAAAACGGTAATAAATCATAATAGCATACCTACGGAAAAGCAGGTCACTGTCTATCTGCCAATTGGGCAATAATTGTCAGACGGATAGTAGCAAACACCAAAAGAAGGCAGTACGGTGTTTTTCAACGCCATAAAAAAAGTGAATCGATGAAAAGGGCATTACTAGTGACATCGATGTATAGGTTAAAAGGTCAGTAGACAAAACGGGAAATTTTCTTACAGCCGACAAAACGGTAATAAATCATAATAGTACCTACGGAAAGGCAGGTCCCTATCTGTCTATCAATTGGATAATAATTGTCGGACGGATAGCAGCAAAGACCAAAAGAAGGCACTAGGGTGTTTCTAAATACCACTAATAAACGTAACAGTTTTAATGCCAGTAAGGTAACTAGATTATTAACTCAAATGAAATATTATATAAAGTTCTACTGTACACATATTTCATCCAGGTTCGATTAAAAGCGGTATTCCCAGAGAGTCACTGTATCAGTCAAGCTGAAAGATGCGTATTCCGTGTAGGGTAGAGTGTTACCTCGTTTTCATTAATTGATTTAATTTATCATCAACCCCCAAATTTACCCTTCTAGTCATCTAGAGACATTAGTACACTAAACCAATGTAGAATTAAGGAACAAGAATGTCTCATCATACAATATTCAGTCGAATAACTTGGAGTGAGATTCAAAAGGTAATTGTATAAATTCGGGAAAACTGCGAAAACCAAAATTGTTTCGGGTAATCTCTCGGACCAGTCAGGAGATTTTATTTAAATGCCACGTGGGGCAGTTTTAAAATATTTAGTTCTTTTCAAGGCATAACGTCATTCATGTATTTTTAAGAAGATTTAATTAACCACTAATTTAGAGAAAATTTACCTTGCACTTCGAAAAGTCACAATTCAATACCTATTATAACTTAACTATATACCTTACTATACCTATTATACCTTAAATATACATCTCTCTCTCTCAGTATACGAGATGTACAATTTAAGGTGTACCATACTCTAACTAATCTATATGAAAAATCTACACAAAAAGGTCTTTCTAGAATGATTTATAAGTTTTTTAAAAATGCATAAATGCTAACGCAGTTATATTTATTATTTCTGTAGAATATGGCAAACGCCATATAATGTGCAATACATATTTTTATATACTATCATATTAAATAGAAATTGCATTTAGGAAGGATACATAAACTTATATACCAATATATAAGTACCAAGGGTACTTATATATAGGTACCAATACTTCAGTTTAATGACACAGGAGATAATTAAAATTAAATTTTATTGATTGATTATAAGAGCTCTGCTTGGTTAAAATTTTGACAGCTAAGAAGTTGTATTCTCTTAATTCATTTGTTCTGTTCATATCTGATACTAATTGAAAGAAGTAGCCCAAGGGTCTAGACAAAATTTAAAGAAGTTTAGCATATACTACTTATTATGTTCAGATATTATTTTGTAGTACGATCTGAATACAAACAAAAGTTTTTGTTTTTTCTTTGATCGACATTCGGGAAAGTCCTATGATTTTAAGTTTCACTTACCTTTTTCTCTAGTTTTATCGATTCCATGCCAACTTTTATTCAAAATATATCAAATTGGAAAGGAGAACGTTTGGCACGCGTCAGAAATCAAAACCATATATGAATTGAATTAGTTGCGTGCATATTTTTAAATGGAAGAAACATAGTATAAAATCTACAAAAATAAAAACTTTATGAAAGAGTTCTATAATCCAATACTTCAAATTAGGCAAACCTATATACCTAATATAATATTTTAAATGATGGCAGATAAAGTTAAATAAAGATAATTATTTATGCAGTGTTTTAAATTTCGATTCTCTGTTTGGGTAACTCAGAAACCGTAAGAGATACAAAGTTGATCAAATTGAGGCAAATGTGTGATTTCTAGCGTCCAATGGCCAGTGGCTTTTTATATTATTACTTTTGAATTTTTTTTATTATTATTGGCAAGATCCACATCATATGGGTACCTACCTACTTTGTAACTGAAGCAAGGTGAACTATAAAGATCTATCTATATATCTATCTATCTATCTATCTATCTACCTATCTATCTATCAATACCCAAAAATTGGTTATGGTCCTGGGCAATATTAAGAATGTATGTCCTTATGTACATTTATTTCGAAAAATGACAGGCCCGCAAGTTGATAATGATAATTCTAGGATGAGGCCTCGATTGAAAAATCTAAAAGTACTATGTTGTAGATCAATAAAAGTTGCAACAAAAATGTTTAATTTGTTTTTCGATAACTTTACAAATGGAACCAGAAAAAATAAACCGATGCCCGACAGCCGACGGCAGCTGTCCAGTGCGGGAAAGACACCTTCCGCACGAGTTAGGAACAATATTTTTTCTACAAGTGTGAGGAAAAGTCTAATTTTCCGCGCGCATTTTAGTTTAGAAAGATGCACTTTTAATATGAACATTGTTAACAACAAATAATGTTATTTGATGCATGATTTATTTTCATTAGAATAAATATTCGTATTATTTATTTCTTATTTTACTCACGCGCGGAGAAAAATGTTGTTCCTAACACATGCAGAAAGTGTCTTTACCGCACTCGACTGCTTGGCCGAACTTGGTTTCGCGTCGTTCGGTTAACAGTAGTCGCGTGCGGTAAACTACAATTCCGTACTTGTCAGGAAAACTACTATTTGAGTTAGGAACAAGGAAACAAATAAGGAAAATGAAGTTGTATTTAAAGTAACAAATATGTGAACGTTAAACTAATAATTATTATTATGTACGAGAAACATAAATTTGAAACTAATAAAAACAAAATTTTAATCTGTTTTATTATTGTTAATATTAATGGTGAACGAAAAGTTTTCAACATTTTGCAAATTTATAGCTGAAGTTAACTGTTGTTGCAACTGACTGTTCGTAGAGGATGATGAAGTTGAAGGGGCCTTAAGAATTTTGTTCCACATGTTTTCTTTTTGTTTTTCCGACTCTTTCAGGTACCCTTCAGCTATCAAAGTCGATTTCCAACCACCTAATAAGCGTTTTATGTTTGTAATTTCCTCCCGAGAGCCAGCGAGGAATGTTGCTTGGAACGCCTGAAACTATAGCCTGTATATCGTTCAGGATTTCGAATCTGCAAATAAGCTGCTATTTATATATTCGGAAAACATTTTTCCAAAATTGTTGATCTCTATGCATTGAGCACTGCATTTTCCTTTTATATACTTAATAAAGAAAACGACGATGTGAAGTAATTGGAGATCGTAAGTTAGCATATTTTCTGTACAATTCTAAGAAAGTTCCATTGTTTACTTCTTGTGATTTTACAAACTATCTTGCGGAATGATTTTTTGAGTTCGTCATTTTAACTATTACCAGGTTTCCTTTGTCTTCAATGTTATCAACAGTTATTTGTGTAAGTTCCACCAGACGACGAGTTCCGGCCAAACCAAAAATTGTAGCCACTTTGATCAGGAGGTAAGTTTCATCTGATGCTGTTATCATAAATTTGGATCTTTTGTAAATATTTCAGCTTTTTGTCCTGACATCCAATATTTTTCTTTTTTGAGAAAGTCATTACTATTTTTGCTACACTTTTTATTATGGAGTAACATGACCAAAGGGTGTTGGCTTTAAGAATCTTGCTGAGGTTGGTAAAATAGACTAAAAATAATTCTTCTTTGAAACGTTTCACTCCTTTTTCGTTACACCAGCTTAAAAAATGTGCATACTGATTTCATATCTTTCTTCTGATTTATTTGGTAACAAATCCAACTGCGCCTTACTAGCAGCTCTAATTTTGCTTTCTTTGTCAGAAAAATTAATTCTAATGTTTTTTCTTCTTCTTCTTCTTTAGCATATAAATTAACTTTTTTTTGTAACCGCACTGTACCTTTGTCAAACGTTTGACAGCCGAATTAACCAAAAATCAATTGGTTGCTAAAACAAATACTTGGTTTGATTGTTAGAGTAATTTTTGGAAGATGTTAAACCGGTGATTAAAAAGTAATAAATTTTATACTTATAATTATTTTATAAAGAATAATAAATTGAATAAAAACCTGCATAATATTTGCTTCAAATAGATAAAAATGTCTGGCATAGCTTTAATGCAGATATATCTACCATATCATAAAGATTAAAATATAATACAAATTATGCATTTTCCAAATATCTACTTTTCCGCACGCCATGCGGGAAAGTGGAGCTTTCGAAGACAAAATCCATGCGGGAAAGTAAACGTTCAGACACGCTCGGAGAAAAATGTTTTTATTTCTCCGCGTTTTATTGGGCACTACCTACTAGAGATGTGTCTTGTAATTTAATTTGCTTTACGATATATTTACACAGGGCCCCAGAAAAAAATAAAATCGATTTCCAAAATTTCAGTTTGTGCAAACATCTCGCTAGGTAATAAATAATTTTTTTTTCTACGTTCATGCAAAAAACAAAACTTTATTGAACTATATTTAGTGAAAAAACTGGTTCTTTATTGCACTAGTGCAATAAAAATTTTATTGCACTCATCTGTCATTCTACTACAGCGTTTTGTGATCACGACAAACATAAACGTCAAATCGACGTGGCACTTGGTGCCACCTAAATAAAATATTTTTTGGTTTTTGTGTGAACGCAGAAAAATATTGTATGCAACTCGTACAAAAAGTGTTTATTGAATTTGACGTGTTGTCCAACTCGGCCTGACGGCCTCGTTGGACAATTTCACGTCACGTGCAATAAACACTTACTTTTTGCACTTGTTGCATAAATAACTATTAGAATTCTCTACGGCACATTATTGGGGCACTAGTACACTAAGAGATTGCCTCAATTTAACCGACTTCGTATGTCTTATAGTTTCTGAGTCACACATGCCGATAACCGAAACTAAAACACCTTGTACATAAAAAACACGTATATGAGGCTGTTTCCTTATGAGGAAATGAGGACTTTCGCATATGAGGATTAAGTATATGTACAAAGTAGAGCAACAACGTAATTGCTTCGTAATAATTAATTACTATAAAACTGGATGTGTTTTATAAATTTTTTTGGGCAAATACAAAGTATGTAGTCTTATGTGAATTAATTTTAAACCAAGCAAAACTCTGCGAAAATAAGAAATGTGAATTCAAATATACCGCTGTGAATTAGCACACTTCCTGTTTCATAAACCCTCGGAAATCTTTTGTTTTCGAATATAATTTTCGAGATCCTCTTAACATGAAGAACATAAAATGCGTTTCTGTTGACATTCATGTCTCAGTTTTAAAGTATGTTCCTAAGTTACTTACCTCAATTCTGATAATTCACTCAGCCGTTAATGCAAAGATATTTAATAGAGTTTTGTTGTCTATACATTTATTTGAAACATAATTAAAACTTAGATCCATCTTAAAAAGTGAGTTTTTAGAGAGAGAATAAATACAAATTTTGACTATAAATCATACAAGAAGGTTTATATACTTTATTTGAAAGCGATTATGATATATGTACAGGGTGTCATGATGATGTGTTGTTACCTATAACTGAGATAATAATGCCAATTCGAAAAAAAATCGTATACTTACACGGATTTATGGCAATTACCTCTTTTATTAAAATAGTGTTAGAGTTCTGCAATTTGCAGGTATATTAGAAGATAGCTGTCAACTTTGACATTCTAAATGTAAAATCTTGCATATTGATATGCCTATATGGAATCTACACAAAATAGTAGGTGACTTTGTGTGTCATTTCCTTTACATAAAATGAATAAATTAATTATAATTATGATACATCAGTCCAAAGAAATGTTATTGAAAGAACACGAATAATAAATCACGAATAAAATCCCTGCACAATGTACCTATTAGCAAATTTCTACCAGAATTCAATTTGTTTTATGTTTCGAGAAACAGCTAACGACCTATCGCCATGACACACTGTGTATTCTTCAGTTGGCATTGTCGCAGAAATAATTTCTAAGTAAAAATCGGAGTTAATATACCTAATAACAAAAACACTCTTCGATACAGAATACAAACTACACAGATATTAAAACAATAATTTTCATAACTTACAAACTTCAATATGGATATAAATAAACTGAGTAATATAAACAGAATAAATAAACAACAAAATATTTTAATATTGTATTTATGTTCAATAATCATTTGTATTGGTTCTTCATGTTAAGTTTCTTGTAATATGAATGTGTAGAAAAGTAGAACAAAATAAAGCTAACTAATATGTGGCTTCTGCTTTCATCGTATGCTTAACAATATTGTTCTAAATTAATTTGAATGTACCTCTCTTTAATACTCATTTTCACATTATTTTATATCCACGTAATCTGTATAAAAATATCGACCATTTAGTGAAAAAGTGTAAAAAGTACTTATTTTAACACGGAAAATGTGCATATCTAAAATTTTAAATTTCATATTTATAATTTATAGCAATATTGAACATGGCTGCAAGGTAAAACGCTTACTGCATAGTGCTTCGCTCTGACTTTTCCTTCACCGTTTATGAAGTTGGTGTAAGATGCTTTACATCTGACCATTTTGCATACATCCGGACTGACTTCCATCGTGTTTTAAACTTCTCCATCCATAACAATCACCCTTCTGACCAATCAAATTTTATACCAAGAAAAAAAAATTGTTGTATGTACTTATAGAAAAAGGTAAAATGTAAAAGAAATTATTAATTAGATAAATTACTACAACCTGCGTTGCTACAAACTCCTTATAGAAAATAATTGCTTCGTTGTTTTTATAATATTCATTATTATTTTATAAATAATAATTTCAATTAATATTAAGATTATAGAGCACTTGATAATCGTGACTCACCAAGGTAAGTCAGTTCGAGCTTTTGTTAGAATGTTAATCTGATCATGCACTTTTTTCTGCTATGGTACCCAACATTTAGAGTTATGGCTCTATTCTAATGAGAAAACTTATCCACTGATTTATTAGTGCCCTATAAACTTTCATATTACATAAGAAATTACTGATGACCTTGATCAAATTGTTTTATAAAAAAGTATTTTAGTTTTAACAATGTATATTGAAAGTGTAATTACCACCCACACAAATTTAGTTTTTGTGATTTGGGGTGTGTCATTGATTTCAGTTTATATTTTAAATATAAATTAATATTTCCAATTCTACAACAATTTTTTTTGTAGTCAGAGTAATATCTCAAATATTGTCATTGACATAAAGTACAAATGCAGTTTGGCTTGACGTAGATTCTATTTTGTTTTACTCAATCGCTCGTGTTTTGCCCTATTGTTGCAATTTAGTTTTTAAACAGTATTTACACAACTCATGTTATAAATAAATGTTAAATAAAGTTAAATTAATACTAACTAATCCTAACATGTGTATAAAATTATGAAAATATTTTTTTAATTATTATTGTCTATATAGGTATTGAAAATTATTTTCCAAGTTTTGTTATAGCCTTTAAAGAAAAGACATTTATGAATGATAATGATTTATAAAATAAATATGTGGTCGATGCATCTTTAAATGGTAAACAAATTTATATGGTAAATTATAACAATTTAATAATAATAATAATAATAATAATAATAATAATAATATCTCTATCCCTCATTCTCATCTTAGTGATGAGCCCGGAAGTCAGAGACTTGTGTGGGAGAGGGAGCGGCATATTATTATTTTGCGGGCCGCGAGTGCACCCAGGAACGACTTACGATGTTATAACTTTAACTACCATTTAGTACGAGAATAAGGGAAACCTGGAAACCTTATTAATTAAAGTGTACAGTAGGTTGTTAGCCATTTATACAGTGATATTGCAGTACTAGTTGCATATTAAGAACGCTACCAGCCTTATACACACAGATTTAATATTGGAGCAATTAGAAAAAGTTGACCACGGTGAGAATCGAACCGTCGTCAACCGCGGAGAGCGATTAAAAATCAGACGTCTTAACCGCTCGGACACCGAGCTCCTTAATGAGTGGATATACCAAATAATAATAATAAAGAGGGGCTTATGAAACCTAATGTTTTGTGATAAACTTATTTTATCATATTATGGTACAGGACTGGTATTGAATTAGTCAACAAAATAATGGTTAAAGTTGATTATTATTATTATTTTCGAAGTTACCGATGCAACTTCTAAGGGAAAAAACTTGTGCAGTTCAAGATGGCAACCATTTAACTAGCGTATTGTTGATGGCCTTTCAAAACAAATATACCTCAAATAATGTACAACACAACTTAATTATGTTGGTTCTCATTATTTGTAGATATTGGTTGCTTTGGGATTTTTTTAAAGGCTCTTCCCATGTGACAAATTTACATGAATTAAAGTCTCACATTCTATCGTTTCTCATCGAGAAACTCATTCAACATTAGATAGAAACCAAATATAGTGTTTTTGGTGATTACTAGACTTGTATCTGGAGATAATTACTATGTGAATTTGACATTCTCATTGGCAATATATGACGTCACATTATAACTTTTAGACAACTGTTGCACATGAACTTTATTATTTGAATATTTTATTAATATTTGAAAGATGAAGGTTCTATCTAATGCTATTCTCTCTAGATTATCTATCTCTAGATGAATGCCAATATCCATTGACCCTGGTCATGACCTGGTATGGTTTGGAACCGAGCGGGATTATTGCTCTTTACCCTTCCCATCGTTGTAGACCTGGACTACCTCGTAGAGGTGGACTTCATCCTTCACCAACGCCGATCATAAAAAGTGATAGGTGTTGGCGACTCGTGGGGTCTCCTCCTGTCCTGACTCTACGCTGCAGGCTCGGTAGGATCTTCTGGCGCTTTTCTGTAGATGAATGTGGTACCTTCAAAATTACAGTAGTTGCAAAACGAGTTTTTGTGTACTTATTAGAAAGAATGTTAACTTGTTGATGTTTAACTGTCTATTTAACTAATGAGGTGTTCCTTGTTTGAATTCCAATACTGAATGGTGATTGAGCTATCAATGTATGTCGTTCCCAATACGCAATTGCTTCTCACCGAATGATAATATCCGATTCTCTCCCACAAATCTCTGACTTTCGGGCTAATCCTTGTGATTAGAATGAGGGATAGAGATTGATGATAGAGATCCTTATGACTTATTAAAGGATTTAGTCTTTTGGAATTACATCAGTGACGACTACCAATATGTCACTTAGCTAGCACATCACATTTTCCAGTTTTTGTTGATTGATTCTAATTTTGTACCAACATTAAATTATTTGTAAGCCAAATGGCACAACATTTTGTACGCCTCTTAAGACACTTTTGAAATACGTAATGCAACATATTTCAATTATTTAGTATATCTGTTGTACGTAACCAATTTAGATATTAAAAATAATTTAAAATCCCAATTTTCCTTAAAGCTTTTTCAAATTAATTTCGTATTAGTATCAGCATGGAGATATACAAACTGATGAAAAATGGTTCTCATACATTATTAGTTCAATATGAACATGTACTATATGTAGTTGCAGAAATGGAATTTAATATCACATCCATCTTCTGGATTGCTAGACATCTCATCAAATTTTTATTTGCCTCAATCTCCGGGCGCACATTACTTCAGCCGTAAACATTTTTTATTATTATTGTTATTTTCGCACAGTGGTACTAACAAGCTGTAAAGAAAATGAGATAAAAAAGTATGATTTTTGTTTTCAAAATAATTTTTCAGAATTTCAATTTTAGCTGTAGATTTTTAATCAATTATCTGCTACATTCAAACGCCATTAAACTCTCAAGGTTTTGTAATAAGATGTATCACATTATACAGAAAGATTAAAAGGTTTTCAGTCATAGAAGAATTAATACCGGGCCATTTACAATTTCCCAAAGCGCGTGTATCCACGCGCCTTCGTGCAATTCAAATTTGAGCTTTAAATTAATTCAGATATGTTAAAACTCAAAATGTTTTTAACGTTTCCAATTTTCATTACAAATTGTTAAATTTGTGTAATTTTATTATAACATAAAACACAATGATAATCTACTTTCATCAGTAATAACCTACCTTTCCAATGATGGAAAGTATTTTAACATGTGTATATAGAAATGCTAGAATCGGATTTAGCACATTTAATACATTATTTTTATATACATTTTAAATATTATTGTAGTCTATTATTTGTTGTGTTCAAGTAAGTTATATAAAATAATGGAAAAATATAAATTAACAGATATATATGCGCCTACATTTATCATCCCTCTTCCCCATAAACAGATGTATTTTTCAAAAAATTTAAGAAAAGTGCAACTGCAATATCACTTTTTTTATAATTTAAGGGTATTTAGGAAAACATTAATAACTAACCTCCTTATTAGATCTGTACGCATATATTAGAAGGCACTTTTAGAATACATTATATATACAACTACAAAATTGAATTTATGTTTACAGTATATATGTAATTAAAAATTTATAGGTTTTATAATAATTTTATTTGTATGCATTCACCTCAGAAAAGATACTTTTTGTATAATTAGGAGATGATCAATAAAGTTGTGTCAATAAGCATAACTTTTTCGTGCCTATTTAGTTATTTGTATTACAAAATAAGGCTTTTTAATTAACTGTAAGTTCAAAATCATATCGAATATAACAGATCGTTCACTCATCCATTAAAAAATACACAATCAATTTTTCTTAGATACTCTAAATAAATTAAATCAATGTAAACTCTATTAGACTGATAAATAAGACATTACTAACAAATACTGATAAATAAGAGGTTTAATAGCTATACTACTTTAATAGCTAAACTTGTCACTTGTATGTTTCAAAAATAAAATGGCATAAAACAAATGATAAACGATTGCCCATAAAGAAAAAAGGTGTTCCGGCCGGTAATATCTACTGTAACGGTTTGAGAACATGAGTGTACTACGCAGTGACATCACTGATAAAAATCATCCACTTTTTACACAACCATTGAGAGTTTAAAGGCCCCATTCGAGGTCAAAGCTTTTTTGCTTATTATAAAAAATAATTGTAACTCAGATTTGCTGAGTGCTCAGGTGTTTCCTGAGCAATCTGACTGAAGGAAATGCTTCCTCAAGTGATTTCGTAAATAAAAACTTCATATAAATTTATTTTATAAGTTGTGTTAGTTTCTCAGAGAAGTTCATTAAAATAGTACTTTTACACTTATAAAGGAGACAGTATATGCTTTTCTTTTACCCATTAGAACCGTGCTGAACAGTCGAAGTATGTCTTGCACACTTTTAAAAATTTTTGGTTGCGAATTCTTTTATTTTATGGCAGAACTGTTCCAGAACCGTTCTGTGTCTATTTACGCGGTACATCTTATACTTAAAAAGAAAACTACTATTACAATTCGCACAATTGTCGTTTTGACAATTGCGAAGTGGAAATTCTTGGTTTGACACCTTATAGTATCCAATATTTTTCAACGTTTATTTTATTAAAAAGTTTATAGCTATAAGTAATAATAACTTTTTAAAAATTCATATATAAATAGCAATATATTATAATTAATACGACGTAGCAATAGAAATGAAATTTAAATATATATTTTTTAAATCTCAGTACAATATACACTTTATTTTTTTATGTATGTACATTTGTACAAAATTTGTTGTGTAAATACTTTTGAGTTTTTGCAATGATACTTACGTAAGTTATTATTAATATTCTTTTGTAGTTAGCATTTTAACAGGTTTCTTTTAAGAAAGGGAGATGGAGAGATAGAGTAAAACAATGTAAAAGTGGATAATAACCATTGAAGGAGTCTTCAGTGCCCCCTTATAATCTGTTTGACCAAAGCCATATACACTAGATTTTATAGGTATGTAACACACCTATAAAATCCTTTATAGAGGACAACCATGTATTTATCCAGTTATTCATATAGGATTTAGAATAATAGTGTAACGAACTTCGAAAAATACTAATCAGTATTTATAGTCAGTTCAAGAGTATGTCAAGAAACTAAATTTTTCAAATCACTCAAAAACCAAATGTAAAATCGCATGGTTCGATGATGCTATCTATTCTATGAAAGTTCATTTCTGAGAATTTTTTTAATTATTTGCTTTGCTAGAGGCGCAAAATGACTGATTGTCATTTCTTACGCTCTTCAATAAACCAAGTGGTACGTTGATTTTATCAATAGTCGTTAGTAGAAGTCAGTCAATAACCGTTTCAGAGAAAATCGAAAATGTCAACGTGCTTATATACAGTTACGAAAATATTATTTAACATATTCCTGAGTAATAGAAACTTTGTAGTTTGGAACAACCTGCCAAATGATGTGATTAATGCGCAATCGGTGAACTTGTTCAAAAATAAAATTGACAATTACCTCTTTTCTATAGACTAGGTCTTTATTTACTAGGTATAATATGTTCTTGTTATCAAATTGTATTTTATTTGGGGCATTATTTTCTATAGACTAGGTCTTTATTTACTATAATGTTCTTGTTATCAAATTGTATTTTATTTGGGGCATTATAGGACATCTGTCCTCTGCCCTTACTGAATTTGTAATAATAATAAACATTTTTTATTAAGTTGGTACCTGTCCAGGAAAAACTGAACACCCTGAATATGTAAATATATTTTCATTTTGTGCAGCTCGGGATATTAGACAACCCTGTAGAAAAAAATTAAGTTATCTCTTTTATTAGCCCAGATATTGGAATTACGCGCACTAGGTGGACACCCTGTATAAATTAATAATTTCAGAAATTATAAATCGAGATAGCATAAGTAGATATGAGTTTGTAATGTAATGTATAGCAATTGTATTAACTCCACAAATAAAGTTATTACTTGGAGAAATTTCTTATTAACTAAATTTACTTTTCTTTGGTACCTTTGCTCTATTATAATACTATTTGACAGAGCTTGAATGGCACTTTTCAATAGAGAAATGACAGTTTCATAAGTAAATGAATTAAATGCTTATTATGTAATTTCAGTAACATTTTTAGTATTCCCGTAGTCCATGAAAATTCATAAAGACAATTTTTTTATTAAAAAATAAAACAAAAATATTCACTAGAATGTCACTAGAATGGATAAAGATTCATTTATACACATCGCCAAATAAAAATATGTTCAATTTAGAGACAAGTACGGGTTGGAATCAACCCGTCCTTGTCTCTGTCCTTGTCTTGTCCCCTTGTCCTGTCCCCTTGTCCTTGTCCTTTTTTTCTCTCTGTATTAAACAGAGAAAAAAACGGTGTACGGGTGGTCCGAGGTATCAATAATTATCAGTGGGGGAGATGTTAGAGAGATGATGGGGGACAGAGGTCAGAGATGTGGCCACAAATATACTCTGTATTGCTCACGCTACTCCCTAAATAACGAATTACCAGTATTTTTTCTGTATTACCTGTATTTTTAACTATTATGTACTAACATCTTGCGTCCTTGTTTCCAAATCGAACATATTTTTTTGGGGGACCTGCATATCTAAAATTGACATTTAATATTCCTACCTTCGATATGTTAAATAGAAAAATATACCACTAGGTCTAAAGAAAATAAGTAGCCTGTTATGCATTATATACATATACCTTATTATAAGTATAATTCAAAATTGTTTCACTATTAAGAGGAAATATTAGGAAAGAGGAATTCAGAAATGTAGACTTAAGAACTTTTACTCCTTAGTTTTCTTTGAGTAATTAGTTGTATAATAATTTTGTAAATATGTTAAAAATATTATGAACTAACTATAAAACTAAAAAATGAGCATTATGTAGTAATAGATAGCATCGAGAACATTGCCGATATTAACACTGACATAGTTTTCCACATAACACCAAAATACTATACTGCCTAACGCGCGATTCGCCAATCAAGTTGGCATTGTCTGGAAATGATTAATACTGAATTTTAACCTCTCAGTTTTCTCTCAACTGAGTTTTAATCTCTCAGTTTTCTGATGATGTTTCTGAAAAACTCAGTTTCAATTATCTCCCGATGATGCCAACTTGGTTGGCGAAACGGGCGTCGAGTGCATTGTAGTCTTTTGGTGTTATGTGGAAAACTACGTCAGCTTCACACCAAAGATTCCAACCCCCTTCAAGATTGCAGATATTTCCTAGGACGATTTTCTAATTTTATAGAAAAATGTTGCCTCCTTTAAATTGTTATTTATTTTTGGGAGTTTGTTACAGGCTTTTACACTTAATTCATACTAAAATAATAACTTCAGTATTAGTGAAGTCACCAGCATTTTTTAATAAATAGGTAATAAAATAGGTTTTTGTCAAGCAAATTATCAGAACCTCTACAGAAAATCTAGCTAATCTATATCAAATGTTTTCTAATTAAATTTCAGAACGAAATTCACAAGATGCTTCTGGCACTCGTCCTTTCGGACAACCGTTGTGTATTGGTCCCCAATTAAAAACCGGCAACGGCCTTGATATACCCCCACCCTTACAGTCACCATCACCCACACCTTCCAAAGGAAAACACTCACCTGTTGCTAAAAAGGGCACAAAAACTAAAAAATCAAACTGACCTTTTTACTACCTTTACATAGTTCTATTGTTAATAGCAACATTTTGCTCAATTTATTTTTTGATTTTGTTATTCAATTTCCTTTTGTTGATTGTTTCCATCTGTGATAAATAAAGATTAATCGAAAGAATTAAAGTATGTTTATTGAAATGAAGACAGCGAGTAAGTTAGTATTTTGTGTGTGATTATAACAATGTGTGGTTTTCAAGAAATAATATCGAAAATGAGTATACGGGCAAGAACGTTGACACTGGTTCCAATGTACTATAAAATCGTTTAATTTATTTATATCTAACTACATTTCAAACAAATTATATTTAAGTGAGTTTTATAAAAATCATTATCATTGAATTAAAAAAAAAGAAACATTTATTAAAGGAGAAAGTATCGGTCTGTTGGGATTTAGGATTTTAAAACATTTTAAATTATTTCACAATGTCAAAGCCGAATTAGTAACAGTGTCATTAGATATTTTATCTAATTGAAGATAGCTATAGGTAAACAGTTAATTTTATAACATTTTTAAGTTTAGTAAGTGGAACTTTTGTAATTATAGAAGTATCTGGTTTACTTACAATTTTCTTTTCATATATCTTAATATAGAAAGGCTTGTGAACTTACTTAACTTATGATGTATGTGCTTAGAAAAGATATTGTAAAAAACATCAAAATTCAAATCCAGAAATATTTCTATATGCCTCTACTGTCTCCTCCAAATTTTTCTCTCCAATTATGCCTACATTCTAATTTTCTTTATTATTATTTTTTATTTTTCAATCATCATTTCAAACCATAAAACCTTGTAGAATTTTATATTTACTTTAGAATTCATTAATAATTTATAAAGGCGGATACTTATGTCCCACTTGGAACCAGTGGCGTACAATAACTAATATTGCTTTAAATCATTTGAGACAAAAATACAGCCCCCAGAATTTCCTAAGGCATTCCCAAAAACGAATCCAACTTTTTGATGTATAATGCAACGTTAAACACTAACCCACCACCACTTAGCATAGTTAACTAACACAAGCTTGTAGAAGTGACCACTTTATTGTGATACTATGTAGCGAGAATACAGTTTATCAATGTTATTTGTCAGGAACAAGCATGAAGTCGTCCACGAGTGCTGTGAACATTTGTCCGATGTTGAGGACCAACAATATCGGTCTGTATTAGAATGACATTAGAAAAAATTCCAAAATTTTATTTCGTTTGGAATTTTATTTCCATTTTGCCCTTAGATGGATTAGAAAGTTGTTTATGCGAAAACTAAATTGAAATATGAAGATATCTATTGAAATAAGTGCAATATTTTGGTATCTACTTTACGGTGAATTTCTATATATTTTATGTTTATAGGAATTCTATTAAATTTTCTATAGAAATAATCTCATACCCAATTTATTTAGACTAGCCTAACATCAATGTTTTATTAGTTTTAAATTTTCTATTTTCTTATTTTTACTAACGTATAAGGAGATTTACAAAAGTGTTAGATTTGTATCTATTAGCAAGGAATATTTACCCAAGAAAACAGCCGCTGCGTGGATTTATCTTTGGTGTTCCAATATTTCCAAGATGACAGGCTGTAAGAGTAGATAATGCATTAGCAAGAAGTTGTAGAGTACGCAGTCTGTTGCTATGCTTCCTCTTGAAACCTTTTTCTTGATACACACTTTTCTGAAACATGTTCTCTTATTATAAGAGATAGCCTCCCTAACTAAAAATAACATATTTGTTTTTTCCATTCTGACATTTTTCCAAGAAGAAAAAGTAAAGAGTTTCTGAAAGTATTTTTAAAAAGTAAAATTTCTACAGTTGTCAAAAGAGAAATTTTTAATTTGGAAGGGTGAAGGAAGAAATAATTCCCAATATTTCCTAGTACCATTAAAATAAGATTAACTGGAAAACTATTATCTCTTTTTTATTTTGAGTGGAACACCCTAGGTATATGTTTTTACCTACTTACAGTATTTTATCAAATACCCTTATTATAGAGACTCATCCAATATTTGGATTATGTTACATATAATCATATAAAATAAAAACAAGTATTCTAAAGACCACACGTATGGTACTAAGTAAGTAAAAGTTTAAAAGTTTTTCTTAAAAAAACACTAAGAAGTAAATAATACTGTAAGAATGCTGTTACTTAGTAAATAACTATATTTTATACTAAATTTCACTTTTTTTATTTAAAGTGAATTGTTACTAGTTTTCTTATTATCTCTTTCACTTGTTTTCTTTTTGGGAAAAAATTAAAACTTTGTCTTTATACTAGGTATACTTGTGATCTTTAGAATATTTTCATTTATTGTTTTTATTTGTAGGTGTAGGTTCTAGATATAGGTGGAATTTCCATTCCCTAATAAATAACAAATCCTTGATTAATCAGCTGTTCCACAAATAAGTTGTGGACTATCAATACTCATAATATATACTCAGATGTTAATGATCCCATGTCTAATAGTACATAAAATTAATTCAAAATATATCTTATAAACATATATGTATGTAATGTGTTGCGAAAGTGTTCTTAAATTATTGATATTCCTTCGATCACTTATTATTATTAAAGTGATATTTCTACCCCGCTTATTAACAAATTGAAATGAATTTCTTCGATTACCCCTCCAATTCCTTTCTCAAAAGCTATACAATAATTTGGGGGTTTCCTAGATCAGCGGTTCTCAAACTTTTTTCGCTGCGGCACCCTTGTCGGGCTAAAAAAAAATTCGCGGCACAGCCACCCTTAAATACTTGGAATACTTAGGGAAAATAATAAAAAACTATGCTAATTTAATGCTCAGTTGTTTTTAATGCGATGAACGAATTTTATTTCCTTTATGTTTATGGGATCTTTAGTTAATTTCACATTCAAATCACTTGACCCAGAAATTTTGGTCCTGTATCTGTTTATTACGTAAACATACGTTGAGAATGCAGACTCGCATAGAGATAAGTTGAAGTAGAACGCACAAGTCTTTGACTATGCAGGTAGAGGATTGGTCGCACCTCGAGATACATACAAGGAAAATTCTTAGCACGTTGTGGTTGACATTTTATGCAATATGAAACATGTCTGAGTGTGAAACAAAAAATAAACTCTTTTCGACAATGGTACGGGAAGACAATTAAATTTTAACTTTTAAGTATCTTCATGTCTTCTTTAATAAATTCACAATTTTTAGTCGACTTTTCTTAATTATTGCCTCTGCACCCTGACATACGCTCGCGGTACCCCGGGCATACGCTTACAGTACCCCTAGCATACGCTGGTGGTACCCCTGACATACGCTCGCGGCACCTAGCTTGAGAACCGCTGCCCTAGATATGTGTCATCAGGTACCAATTTTGCATCTTGGATAGATAAGAAATAGTTTGTAATTTTGTAAAAAACACTCTGGTACCATTCAAAGTGCTAAGAAGCAAAGCACTATTCAACGTCAGAACCAATATATGAGTGTAATTTATTTAAGGATCATTTACTATTTACGATTCTGGTATAAGAAGAAGCTCGTTACATTACAACATTATATTTGCCCATTCCCCGTTATTATTGTGAACCAATTGTTAATATTGCCTTTAGAGTTAATTTAATATGAATCAGGAGAAAATAATCTCCCTTCAACTTAGAATTCGAAAATAAATTGGCTCGCTTGAGATCAAGGAGAAATAAGAAATAAAGTAGATATTTTGTGGTATCTGTAAATTTTAAATTACTTTTTACTTGATTCAAATGTGGAGAAGGTTTTCAAAAGTTCAGGCAACGAATATTTTTATTAAATTGTCAAGTTTTTATAATACAACTTTTGGAGTAGAATACCGAGAATTCAAGTTCATAACGTGAAGAATTCACTACCATTTCAGATATTGTACGCGTTTGAAGAAAACATCCTATTGGCTACAATGAATAAAAATTTGTACCTTTGATTTCTAAATAGATTTACGTTTAAACTTTTTTTGTCACTCTTTGGTTAATATCTTATTTGGAAACATCTTATATAGAATTTATACTGGACAATTATAACCAGGCAAAAAATAAAATTTCATCAGAGCCAGAAATAGTCACAACAATATTTATATATAATTTGTTATTTCTACAAGTTTTATTATATAGAAATTTGGTGTGTTTGTATATAGAAATCATTAATTTAGGAATTACTATTATTAACTCTTATATAATGTAATAGTGAGCGACCGTTTTGTTCAAATATGTAAAAATATGTGGGATGCTCTATGTAATTTGAAAGAGTTGACCTGATTACGAATTAAATTGGGAGTCCTATATACTGTACATGCCCAGTCTGTGGAGTGTGTTCACTGGAAACAGTATTTTGGTAAATTATATATAACCCCCAAATTATGAATTTATAAGATAAGAATTATAGCAACAATAAGCTGTTATATAGATAGATAATAGAGGACACTTGGTCTAAAAAGTCATTCCCCCAATTTTTTAATATGCATTTATATTAAACCTTAAGTATATTCCAGATACCCATATGATAATTACAAAATGGCTTTCCTTTATTTTTTCATTGAACTTTACATTGCATAAGCAGAAAGGTTCAATCTTTTCAACTATATATCTTCATAAAATGTTCTAGTGTTCGCATAAACAACCACATAGACCCCCAAAAACCAGTAGATAACAGCACTTAACTACAGCTCGCAACAAATCTACACAACATATGCATGGTGTGCCCTGTATATATTATATACCTTGCAAACTATTTGTTAATATTACCAACTAAATTATTTTCCATGTTTTATTAGCTCCACATTCCCCACGCCGTCAAAAGTTGAACCTTCGCATGAAAAGTTTATCACTAGACTCACCAGAAAGTACAGAACACGTTAGAAGAGGAAAGCACCATGGAGTTAATACTGCTAGTGATCCACATTCGAATCAGAGCTCTTCGTCCAGGATTCAGTGTATGGAGAACAAATTAAATGTTTTGTTACCCCTATTTACTAAACATATTTTAGAGTATTCCAAAATTTGAGATGACGAACATTCCAACAACAACAGTAATACAATTGAAATAACCAAAAAAACCTTATGTTCTGTCACTTTAAATTTTTGGTGCTCTCAAATAACCACATGCCTTTCAGCTATTGCAACATATTGCTGTTTGTTCGAGAATGCACAACTGCTCTTTATGCACTGCACTGTATCTTTCGTGTAATTTTAACAGATTTTTCCTATTTATTATTAACTCTTGCATGTTTCACAGTTTCCAATCTTCCTCCAAGGCCTGTTCAGAATCACGTTACACGAAGTGACCTGAAAGCAAAATCAAGTATGCATTTTGCAAGTTTTTCTTTGTATTTTAAAGTTATAAACGCTACTAATAAAGTTTTATTTTCATCATTGGATAATATATAAGCTTAGATAACTTTAGAATGCATTTATACAGAGTGAGTTTTATGTATGGAACGCCTCAATTATCTCGGAAACGGCTTGCCCGATTTTTATGAATTTTGGTTTATAAGGGTTTTGTAATATGGCTGATATTATTGTGGCATTTACATTGTTGTCAGATCTTTCGTTTTTCCGGAAATATACTGAAATTTGTTATTTCAAATGGATCACCCTATATATTTTTTTTGTTTTTGAAATCTCTAAGAAATTT
Source organism: Pogonocherus hispidulus (assembly GCA_963924545.1). Classification (NCBI taxonomy): domain Eukaryota; kingdom Metazoa; phylum Arthropoda; class Insecta; order Coleoptera; family Cerambycidae; genus Pogonocherus; species Pogonocherus hispidulus. The sequence continues at coordinate 23,152,687 of OZ004696.1, forward strand.
AGAATATTTTTCATGTAATGTTCCCTATACCTAATTGCCATAATTTCGGAGTTACAGCTACATTTGCAATATCTCCGCCGAAGTTAAAATATTACATCAGGGCGGCTATGTCTGCGACAAAAACAATTTTGACGTTTTAATAAACTATTATTGTTGGTGTTTATTGAAAGTTACAATGGACCGTTTATCTGAGAAAGAACGAATTGAGATTTTAATGATATTAGGATATGGTGATGTGCGTAGAAGTCAACAGGAAACGTGTAATATCTTTAATAATTTAAATTCTAATAGAAATCCCATAGGATCTTTTGAAAACATAAAGTAAAGGCGGTTACAGCTGATGCTCAAAATGTTGTCCGTTTACTTCCATACAAGAAGCCATGCGATGTTTAAAACTTTGCAGTACATTTTGTAACATTCCTGACTGCTCAATTCTTCTTATCTCTGTGGTAATCCTATCTTTTAATTCCTGAATATTGGCAGGTTTGGTTTTATAAACAATATTTTTTAAGTGACCCCACAGGAAATAGTCTAAAGGATTCATGTCGGGTGATCGCGGGGGCCATTCGATAAAACCACGCCTTCCAATCCATCTTCTGGGAAACACATCGTTTAGGTATTGCCTCACGTCACGCGCATAGTGAGGTGGAGCTCCATCTTGTTGCACCCAAATATTGTTATTTGGGACATTGTTATTGTCTGAAAGTTTCAAATAATAAAATTTCTAAATTAACAGGCAATTGAGAATACTTACTTAGATTTGGAAATAACCGAGCCAACTCAGGTATAATATTATTCTGTAATAAATTTAAATACGCCGGACCATTTAAGTTTCCTTCAATGAAAAAAGGACCAATTATTTTGTCGCCTATTATTCCAGCCCATACATTAATCTTTTGTGGAAATTGGGTGTGGGATTCTCTCATCCAACGAGGATTGTTACGTGACCAGTATCTGCAATTATGCCGATTTACGTTTCCATCAATACAAAAAGTGGCCTCATCGGAAAACATAACATTATTTAAAAAATTTGGATTATTTTGATCGTAACATTTTTCCATCATTGTGTCGGCAAACTCTTCACGTCTATCGAAATCATCATCTGACAACTCTTGAACCAATCTTACTTTGTAAGGATGGAATTTATTGGCATGTAAAATTTTCATTATGGATGTTTGAGAAATATCAACTTCCCTGGATATTTGTCTAGTACTCAAGTGTGGATCTTCTTCTAACATAACACAAACATCTAAAGATTTGTCTTCAGTTGTTGCAGTTTTTATACGCCCTGATTTCGGTAAATCTTTTATGGCTCCAGTTTGGTTAAACTTTTTTAACAACTTACTCACAGTAGATCTTGTTATGGGATTTCTATTAGGATATAAATTATTAAAGATATTACACGTTTCCTGTTGACTTCTACGCACATCACCATATCCTAATATCATTAAAATCTCAATTCGTTCTTTCTCAGATAAACGGTCCATTGTAACTTTCAATAAACACCAACAATAATAGTTTATTAAAACGTCAAAATTGTTTTTGTCGCAGACATAGCCGCCCTGATGTAATATTTTAACTTCGGCGGAGATATTGCAAATGTAGCTGTAACTCCGAAATTATGTCAATTAGGTATAGGGAACATTACATGAAAAATATTCTAAATTTCTTAGAGATTTCAAAAACGAAAAAATATATAGGGTGATCCATTTGAAATAACAAATTTCAGTATATTTCCGGAAAAACGAAAGATCTGACAAGAATGTAAATGCCACAATAATATCGGCCATATTACAAAACCCTTATAAACCAAAATTCATAAAAATCGGGCAAGCCGTTTCCGAGATAATTGAGGCGTTCCATACATAAAACTCACTCTGTATAATAAATATATCCTGACCTTTATTTTTAACACGGAGATTAAATATATTTGTAAGGAGCGAACCATTAAGTGCTAACTGGGCACATGTGGGTGCTAATTTTGATCACTTATCTCTTCAATTGGAAGAGATATTGAAAACCAAATAAACAATAACAGATCCACGAATTGAAGAAATTATTTAAGTATATTGATTTGTAGAAAACAAATTCTTATAGCATACTCTTTAGCATATTTACATTTTTAAAAATAAGTAAATTTAACCCCTTTAGGTGTTTTGTGGAAGAAAAACCCAAACATGTACGATGTTTTATTTAAAGAATAAAATTTAGGTCGATATCTTACACAGGGTGTCCCACGGTGGGAGCCTAGTAAGTACCTGGAAAACCAATAAAGCTATTAATTTGAAATTTTAGGTGGAGTCAAAGTGAGGCGTGATCTACTTGATGAAAATATATTGAAGTTTCTAGCATTTCCTGTTATAGCGGAAGTCGACATTAACTTCGTGATTTTAAAAGGGACACCATATATATTATTGTATTTTTGGATTATCATTAAAATAAAATAACGAAGTTAATGTCGACTTCCGGTATAACCGGAAGAGATAGACACTTCAATATATATACACTTCAATATATATTTTCACCAAGTAGATCATGGCTCACTTTGACTCCACCTAAAATTTCAAATCAATAGCTTTATTGGTTCTCCAAATACGTCTAGTAGGCCGTGACCGTATGACACACTGTACATGTTTGATATTAGTTAGTTTAATGTTAAAATATTAATATATTAATTAGTAAATTAGTGGTTGCAATTACGTGCCTCGCTTTGCACATGTTATGCCTACCAACTATAATAAAAAAATTCAAACAATATAGGTAGTACAAATTTCAATTTTCTTATATATGCTGCCCCAGTTGAAGGACACCATAATGAAAGATGGTTCCTAACAAAAATTTTATTTCTTTTTTTGATATTGCATGTTTGTAAGTAGACAGACTAGCAAATATTTTAACATAATTTTCAATTTTATGGAGTAGGTATATTTAGTTAACTCTGTAAGCATATTACACTACTATCTTTCTTGTGACTTTACTATTTGAAAATATTAATAATCCACGTCTCAAAAGGTATAAAGTTATCATTCACTTCCAAAGAATCATTTGATTATAGTATTCTTATCTATTTTAACTTTTAATTTAAAATTTTACGCAAGAACATAGTACTTTTTATTTTAAAAATCATTTTGAGAAAAAGATAGTCTCCTTTTATTATCTTGCCATTAACAAGGGGCTCCGGCGCAAAAATCTCATCACTGGTAACCACGCATGGTACAACTTTCAGAAAAAATCAACCCTGAAAAATTGATGGAAATTACTTTCAGCCGTGAAGTGCGTCGAGTTTCAAACAACATATTTTTTAATCTGCCCCATAAATAAACATGATGGAAAGTAGGATTAGGAGATCAAATTGGATTAAAAATTAATAAAACAGTTACATCACTTTGACAAGTAATTTTAGCTACACATTAAATTTAATATTGTTTTTTTCATTATTACACAGCCAACTTTGCTAAATTTTTATTTATTTTACATAGCGGCAGTGCAAACAAAAGACTATCATTCTCTCCTTGTATTACTTTGAGAATTAGGATCGATAATACTGGGTGGCGTAAAAGTACATTCAAGATTTGAAATTAAAATAAAATTACCATTAAACCGAATTAATCTTTATTATGAAAACGATAACAAAGTATACTTGTTGGAATTGTTTTTTAGTTATTTGTAAAATATGATATCTGGCATGTGACACCCATTTTCGCGGTGACAAATAAAGCACCTTTTACACCTTCCATCACTTTAGTTAAAGTTTCTTGCGTTATTCCCAATATCTCCCGTCGAATATTTTCCTTTAGTTGCTCTAAATTGCGGGGCTTATCCACATTAACTTTTTCTTTCAAATAACCCCAAAGGAAAAAGTCGTGAGCAGTGAGATCTGGAGATCTGGTAGGCCATCTCAAATCTCCGTTTCTCGAAATTAGTCTATTGGAAAGGTGTTGTCGTAAAAGCGTCATTGTGGTTTTGGCAGTATGGGCAGTAGCACCATCCTGTTGGAACCAGTACTCTTGTTCATCTTTCCGTTGTTGTAAGCGAAAAATTTTTTTCCAGCATCTCTATATCGTTTGCTGTTTACAGTTGGTGTACGGTTCTCTTCATCTTGAAAAACGTAGAGTTCAATTATCTGTTGTGCAGAAATAGCGCACGAAACAGTCACCTTCTCAGTATGAAGGGGCCTTAGATGAATACTTGTACCTCAGTACCGTTAATTTTGCATGTTTACATATCCACTTAGGTGAAAATAAGCTTCGTCAGACATCCAGAATTTTTTCATAGAGTTTTCGTGAGCATCTGCAAGATTCAGTATGACACGACTATATTCCAAGCGCAACTGACAGTCTTAAGGGTGCAGTTTGTGTACTACTTGAATCTTATATGGGTACATATGAAGATCTTGTTTTAATATCCGCTATAGAGATCGTCTTTTTATGTCTAACTGTAAAACTGGCCCCCGAATTGAAGTTAGTGGTCCTTCAAGAACACTTTTCCTTACACGCCGCATATTTTCCTTGGTCTTCCTTGTGTCCTAGCATTTCCCACTGATCCAGTCTCTTGAAATTTGGCAACCAATTGCAGTATAGTATGATTGGAAGGAGCATGTCTTACGTTGAGTATTCTTTGAAACTGTCATTGAGTGGAAATAATGCTCCTTCCAGTTTCCAAATAAATTGTAACAATTTGAATTTCTTCTTGAAGCGTATACCGTTCCATTTTCAAAACTCCTACGCTTCTACTCTACTCTGAAAATAAAACAGAACAAAAAAATGTATTCTTGAAAACACTATCTGACTTTAAAATCATGAATGTACATTTTGCGCTATCCAATATATATAGTAATATTCTCATGAGATTTTTTCTACCAACCATAACAATATGCTTTTTTGAGGTTGGGTTTAGGTTGATTTCAAACTCAACCCACTTCACGACTCTTGATCGAACATTCAAATTGGAATAGATGGTATTGTTATATAATGCAATAGATAATATAGTTAATTGACTCGTCCAAGAATTTTGGACACTGCACTGAATCGTTTGAACACTGTACAGTGTAACCGGTAACTTTATTGTATTATAAATTCTTAATTTTTTTAAGAATGTTTAAAATGCTGTTTTATTTGGCATATGTTTTCTTTCATACATATTCTTTAGTAATTTACTATTTAGTGCAGTATTATAGGATATTACAATTATATTTCCAATAATAACGTCGATATACCTAAAAGAGGCATTATACAAAGAAGTTAGATACGTTGCTCTTTTATCATTTAAAATAGATAAATAAATTTATGTATCAATATGTCCCAAAATATATGTCAAATAAGAAAGATATATGTAAAAAAATTAAGTGTACTGAGAATATCTAATAATTATTAATTTAATAGTTAATTAAATATACAATTATTGTTTATTATCTTAATAGAGACCTTATGATATTGGTTCAGATGAAGATTTATTTATTATTACTAAGGTTTGAAAAGATATTACTATAAAGGATTGTTGTATTAACAAAGACATTCATTTCCTAAAGTGCATACCTACGTTCCCAATGAAGTTTTGATTTTTATAACCGATTTAAAACATTATTTTTATTTTTGGTTTTTGTTAAATGAGTTTCAGTTTATTTATAGATTTCCTTGTGATATATGTTACATCTTTAAGGACAAATTTGATTTTACGTTAATTTATCGTTGGTGAATTTTCTATTACTTTTTTTATTTCAAAATAAAATACAAAGCTCACGAAGAGATATGAGTATAATGGGTAATTAAATTAAAGTGCCTCTTCTGAAATCTTAAATTCCATTGAAACTTGTGAGACAGTTTCAGTTTCAGTGATACTAATTCACTAGCAAAATAAAGCAGTTTCTGAGAGTTAACTAAATGTACTCTATTCCGACATATCCGCCACTTAAACCTCAAAGTACGAATATTAATCGCTTGAAACCGATAGCTCCCTCAAGCCCAGTTCACAATCGTCGATTGCTATCAGCCAAGAACATCCGAATGTCTTCTGTGGAACTTCCGGACGATAACGAGAAAAGCCCCTCTTCAGCGAGCACTTCGCCGTGTCCAAGTCCTGTGGGAGGCAAAGTAAGTTCAATTAGATTGGCTAATAAAGACATGATTAAGCAGCAGGTTTTGTGATGAGATAAAGCTTGTCTGCATTATAAATTATACGTTATAACAAGGTACTTACTTATTCGTTCAAGGACGAAATTCGATCTTACAAAATAATATCGAATTCACACAATTAAATAAAATGCATATATTATATAGTATACAGTGCGTTACAAATTCTATACTTAAATGAAGTGTCTAATCATAAGAAAGATGGAGTTGGGTAAAATATTTAAAATTAGTCTTAATATCTATAACCTATAATATATCCTATTATATATTTATATATATAAATATACAGAGTGAGTTTTATGTATGGAACGCCTCAATTATCTCGGAAACGGCTTGCCCGATTTTTATGAATTTTGGTTTATAAGGGTTTTGTAATATGGCCGATATTATTGTGGCATTTACATTGTTGTCAGATCTTTCGTTTTTCCGGAAATATACTGAAATTTGTTATTTCAAATGGATCACCCTATATATTTTTTTGTTTTTGAAATCTCTAAGAAATTTAGAATATTTTTTATGTAATGTTCCCTATACCTAATTGCCATAATTTCGGAGTTACAGCTACATTTGCAATATCTCCGCCGAAGTTAAAATATTTACATCAGGGCGGCTATGTCGGCGACAAAAACAATTTTGACGTTTTAATAAACTATTATTGTTGGTGTTTATTGAAAGTTACAATGGACCGTTTATCTGAGAAAGAACGAATTGAGATTTTAATGATATTAGGATATGGTGATGTGCGTAGAAGTCAACAGGAAACGTGTAATATCTTTAATAATTTATATCCTAATAGAAATCCCATAGGATCTTTTGAAAACATAAAGTAAAGGCGGTTACAGCTGATGTTCAAAATGTTGTCCGTTTATTTCCATACAAGAAGCCATGCGATGTTTAAAACTTTGCAGTACATTTTGTAACATTCCTGACTGCTCAATTCTTCTTATCTCTGTGGTAATCCTATCTTTTAATTCCTGAATATTGGCAGGTTTGGTTTTATAAACAATATTTTTTAAGTGACCCCACAGGAAATAGTCTAAAGGATTCATGTCGGGTGATCGCGGGGGCCATTCGATAGAACCACGCTTTCCAATCCATCTTCTGGGAAACACATCGTTTAGGTATTGCCTCACGTCACGCGCATAGTGAGGTGGAGCTCCATCTTGTTGCACCCAAATATTGTTATTTGGGACATTGTTATTGTCTGAAAGTTTCAAATAATAAAATTTCTAAATTAACAGGCAATTGAGAATACTTACTTAGATTTGGAAATAACCGAGCCAACTCAGGTACAATATTATTCTGTAATAAAATTAAATACGCCGGACCATTTAAGTTTCCTTCAATGAAAAAAGGACCAATTATTTTGTCGCCTATTATTCCAGCCCATACATTAATCTTTTGTGGAAATTAGGTGTGGGATTCTCTCATCCAACGAAGATTGTTACGTGACCAGTATCTGCAATTATGCCGATTTACGTTTCCATCAATACAAAAAGTGGCCTCATCGGAAAACATAACATTATTTAAAAAATTTGGATTATTTTGATCGTAACATTTTTCCATCATTGTGTCGGCAAACTCTTCACGTCTATCGAAATCATCATCTGACAACTCATGAACCAATCTTACTTTGTAAGGATGGAATTTATTGGCATGTAAAATTTTCATTATGGATGTTTGAGAAATATCAACTTTCCTGGATATTTGTCTAGTACTCAAGTGTGGATCTTCTTCTAACATAACACAAACATCTAAAGATTTGTCTTCAGTTGTTGCAGTTTTTATACGCCCTGATTTCGGTAAATCTTTTATGGCTCCAGTTTGGTTAAACTTTTTTAACAACTTACTCACAGAAGATCTTGTTATGGGATTTCTATTAGGATATAAATTATTAAAGATATTACACGTTTCCTGTTGACTTCTACGCACATCACCATATCCAAATATCATTAAAATCTCAATTCGTTCTTTCTCAGATAAACGGTCCATTGTAACTTTCAATAAACACCAACAATAATAGTTTATTAAAACGTCAAAATTGTTTTTGTCGCAGACATAGCCGCCCTGATGTAATATTTTAACTTCGGCGGAGATATTGCAAATGTAGCTGTAACTCCGAAATTATGGCAATTAGGTATAGGGAACATTACATAAAAAATATTCTAAATTTCTTAGAGATTTCAAAAACAAAAAAATATATAGGGTGATCCATTTGAAATAACAAATTTCAGTATATTCCGGAAAAACGAAAGATCTGACAACAATGTAAATGCCACAATAATATCGGCTATATTACAAAACCCTTATAAACCAAAATTCATAAAAATCGGGCAAGCCGTTTCCGAGATAATTGAGGCGTTCCATACATAAAACTCACTCTGTGTATATATATATATATATAATTTAGGTATATAATACCTATACCTAAATCTTTATTTTGAATTTTCCAAAAGAATTTTGAAGTATCCAAAAGAATTTTATGATGAATTAAGTGTAAAATATTGTGTAAATCTGACATCAACATTTTCCCTATAAAAATTGAAGACTATAAGAAACAAATTTTAATTCATTTTTATATTATTTTAGTCCTGTAGCCATTTTGTAACCTACATATCTACTAAAATATTAGTGGCACTTCTCAACTTTTTATTTCTAAGTATGACACAGGATACATTTGGTATGTTTTCCATTTTCTACAAGGGTTGAAAAAATTTGTTAAGAAAATTGGATCAATAATTAATTATATTAAAGCCATAAAAAATGTTTATGAAAATAAGTTCGAAAATGCTTTGATACCAAGATACAAGTTTGTTAAAGTTGGCAAAATATTTAGGTTCTTATAACATCAGAGCACTTCACAGGGTGCAATCTTATGCACCCCGCAAATTCCGAAATAATAGTAAAAACTATTATTTCAAAACGTTCAAAAATATCATAAAGTTAAGAACACAGAATTTATAAGCAGAAAAATGACAATTACATCCTAATTTATCCTTCTTATATGCGTTAATCTCGAGCAACTACGTAGCAGAGTGAAAGATATTCTGTCAAAATTTCAAAAAACGAAATGGAAGAAAACAATTTCCTTTCACAAACTTTCGCAATCCGTATTTCGGTAAGAAAGCATTTACGAACCTAAGTTCACAAGAATTTTTTTACATTTTACTATAATATTCATTGTACCTGATATTTTTCAACGTCCTGTATAAATAGTTTATTTTAAAAAGAAAATGGTCATACAAAAATATGATTGCGTTTCTTCCTTTTTTTATGATGAGTTAGAACAACTCTTGATGGTCATCAACAAACATGTAACTATATTGTGCTAATAGTATTATAAATATCAATGAAATACTCCATAATAATTTTTTTAGTACCTAATATATTCTCTCAGATAATAATTATTGCATATAAATTGACTAGGTATAAATTTACATAATCATAAAGAAAACAGACTTTTATCAACACTTTAAAGATATAAATTCAGAGTGGTAAATAATTACGATCCACTCAAGTTTTAAAAAAGAAAAATTGTTTATAATTTTTTTTACTCATTTAAGTCTAAAGTTGTTACTAATTTACTTCAATATTATTGTGAATAATATACTGATTACTATTTTGGATTGTTACTAGTAATTCTGAGCTGAATCTTACTTTTTAACGTTTTTATAATAAAATGTTATCAGATATTCATAACTGATTAAAAATAATTAAGCTTTGGTTTCTAAATATTCACACAATTTGAGAAATTATTCCAGTTATCTACACAGATTTGATACTTAAAAATGTTTCATATTTGAATTACTTAATTAACAACTTATTTTAATACATTTGCTAATTAGTGTCAGTTAGTTCCTTCTTTAGAAGTTGCTTAACATGAAGAAAATAATTTTTTATTTATTATTATTTTATATTATTTGTTATTATTTTTTTATACAGCTTTTATAAGTCATGTTTATTAAGCAGTTTAAAATTGTCATTCAAATACATTTGTTACATTTTCATGCATTTGATTTAACCAAATAATAAAAAAATTATTAAAGAAAATATAAGTTTTGATAAAGTAAAATAATATAAAAAAATAAAATAAATGATATAAAAAAGTATAATAATAACGTTATTTTGGCAGTGTAAGTACAGTTGTCATATAATAATAATAATAGATCTATAAAGTCATTATTCAATTTTTTTTAGTCCTTAAGTTTGTGTAACCACTTAGATCAGCATATAACTGCTAGCAATTCATCAAAAAATGCGCTTAAACAATTATATACACTGCAGTGCCCTCTTTGGGTCTTTGCTACTACCTGTCTGACAATTATTGTCTAATTGACAGACAGATAACGATCTGCAGAAAGCAGATGCCATTACAGCGACCTCTATTGTCTTTGAGGAAGACAATCCTACTTAATTATTGGAAGGAGATGCCGAAAATGTCGCCAGATCATTCATCGATTCCGATACCTATGGCAATCTGATGAGATCATAACAAGATCGAAACCGGTCATTGTCTGGTATTTGGTCTTGATGAAGGATGTGGCGACATCCATGGAGATGTTGATGTAATGCAACGCCAGTCGGGGCATATTGACCGTGGAGTAGTTGTTTTCGGCATCTCCTTCCAATAACTTCATAAACTAGTTTCATATATTGATTTCCATATACTTACATGCATATATTCTTTTAATTATTGGAATATTAAATAATGTACAGACAATATTTAATTTGCTAATGAAAAAAATGGTGTCAAAAATAATACTAATATAAAATAAGATTGTATTTATTTACTCTAAAAATCATGGAAATATATAGAAAATAACGTTCTTGATTATTAATATTAAAATCAGATCAGAGTAATATCTTATATAAGAATAATATATTTTTCCTAGGTAGATAATAACAGGTGTAATTTCTGTGAAATTCAGCTTAGAACGAAGGTATCAAATTAGTTATGATAAATTTAATATGTTAATATTAGATATAAATTGCTCTTTCATTATTTTCAAGAGTACTTCAGCAATTAATTATTTATGAACAATGAACGTTCATAAATAAATTGAGAATAAACATCAATACATAAATAATATTAAATATTTCAAATGAAATTAGTTTTGTGACTGTAAAGTATTAAATTAACTTTTTGAATATGTGGCGGAGTCGCCAGTTTCAAGAATTTCAAGATTTAATTAAAGTGAAGAAACTCATATCATCGCACTTCACAATAACAACAGTTGAAGAGTTAATATTTTTCATATTCAAAGCTTTAGTCATAATGTTATAAAATGTCAAATGTGCAGAAAATCAATTTTTTCATTTATATTAATATTGTCCTCATTGATTTTATGTTTGGTTATTACATATTTTATAAATACTTAAATATTTTCTAATTAACAACAATTTTAATATTAGTCTTATTTAGATTTACGCAATATTATTTTTTACGACATTTACATACCATGAAAAGTTTTAACTAAAATAGCGCCAAATGCAAATAATTTGTTAGAGAAAAGTGTGAATAAACTTAATCCAGATGTCAACGTTAGGGTAATTTGAAAATGATTAATCGAAGAATTGATCGACAAAGTATTATTTCATCTACATATGAACATATCTACACCTACATACATACATATTACGTTATTCTTCATTAATTTAGTGTAGGTACAACTTCGACATAATAATATTAATTATATTAATTTATAAGAGCGTCAAATATTACACTATAGTATTTAACGGGTAACAGCTGATTCTATTAATAAAAGTAACGTACATGTTATACATTAATAAATGTACAACGTTGTTGAGTTCAAAAAGATATATTTTTTCGTATTTTATATATTTAACTACTTATAAGGTATATCCAAAAATGCATTGATATATGAGAAAAAACCACTATTCACTATTCACGTACTCATATGATATAAACTGCTAAAGAAATAATTATCCTTAGTCCTGACCTGACAAAGTGCTTAAAGTAGATAGGAAATTGAATCATTTCGAATATTTTACACATATTTTCGTTTCCCAGAAATCCCATAGACTGCTTCCAACCAACCTATATGTGGTCCTTTACAACTTCAAGTCCCGTCATCAAGATGAGCTTGATCTGAAAGCTGGTTATAAGGTAACTGTTATTGACACTTCAGACCCAGATTGGTGGAAAGGCAAGTGCTTAGGGAAAGTGGGATTCTTTCCTTCGAAGTACGTTTCCAAATTGTCTTCAGGGGAGAAACCGTTACAGGTAAGCTATTCCCAGTTGTAAAATAGATTCTCTGTTAAAACTATAGAAGACTGTCAATACAATAAATATAATATACAATTATTGGTGCAAAACAGAATGCCAGCAATAAGCCAGTTGTGTTTAGAAAAATAGAGTTCCGAAAAAAAAAAACGGAATATTAACATAGTAACAAGGTACAATGATTAGGCGGACCATCTACCTTTCAGATTATGTGTAATTTCATATTTTATTATTTACAGGGTGTTCAAAAATTATTTGATTCTGACTAATTTCAACTACCCAAAAGTATTTTTTTAAATGGAAACCCTATATTTTACTGCTCTATGTGACGGAGAATAAAGTGATCTTTATTCTCCAATCAATCTGGTCAATCTATATTAGGATTCCCTATACATGTCTATTACCAGTTCCTTGCTATTGACGTATTTACTTTCTATAAAATAATTGTCTGTTGCCTTGAATTGCCTGTGATTAGCGGACCATGGATCATCGTGCATCCCACCTATATGCCGTATATTCATTCTTGCAAATCACTCTTATTTAACATTTTAGAAAAAATGTTAAGTCTAAAAGTTTCATCGAATTATGTAGGCCATCTTCAAAAAATATTTTTCATTTACCGGGTATTTAGTTTAAGGTGGGACCTATGCAACTTTGGTTTTTTAATGAAACATCCTGTATTTTTTTTTCATTTTTAGGAACAGCATGTAATTCTGAACTAAAAACATGTAGCATAACCTGTTCATAAAAGGTGGGATCTATGCAACTTTGATTTTTTAATGAAACATCCTGTATTTTTTTTATTTTTAGGAACAGCATGTAATTCTGATTTAAAAACATGTAGCATATCCTGTTCCTAAACCCAGTCAAAAGATATTTGACAGGCTCAAGGATTTTTGAGAAACTTTGCACGAAACTTTTACTTTATAAAAGATTCTTATTTGCCTTTGGCAACATACAAAAAGCACAAACTGTGCTACCTTCTACATTTAAAATAAATTCAAAGATATTATATCAAATATTTCTTTTTTCAAATTATATTCTGGCAATTTAAAACTTTTTTAATTCAAAAGGAACACTCTCTATTTTTACACCAAGTAGCGTAAAATTTAATTATCTTTTGTCTCATATAGCTATTGTAGGTATTTATATTACAATTTTTTGAGATATTCGTAATTTTGTCCAAATTTACAATTTTCTTTTGTAAATACTTGCTTTCAAGTTAGTCGTGAAAAGAAAAATGTGATTAAACATTTGAAATTAATTAATAATCATTGTATTTCATTAGTAAAATGCAATAAACATAAGGTAATAATACAACACTAATACAACAATAACGAAGAATAAAACTAATAAAGAAATAAAACGACAGTCAGACCAGCAAAGATTTTAACAATACCTACATTAATTACATACATACCTACATATTATGCTAAATGCTTGAAATGTTTATTTTGAGCAACGTATAAATGAAATTGTTTTATCAGAGATTCTTGCATGTTCCTGAGTATCTCTGGGGTCACTTCGTGAAATTCTAATAAAATGTGATGTCTCATATCTTTCAAAGTAGTTGAAGTTGCGTTGTATACTCGTACTTTGCTTTTTATTAATCCCCACAAAACAAATCTGAGGTGAGGTCTGATGATCTAGGAGGCTACCTGTTAGCTCGTACACGTCCAATCCATCTGGATCAAAAATTTTCGTCCAAAACTTGATTTATAATAAGTAGGTATTATTCTTTCAGAAATCTTTGAACCTCATGAATGTCAAATATCTTTGAAACGACTGGGTTTAGGTATAGGGTGTTCCATTTAAAAAACCAAATTTACATAGCGCGCGGACTAAACTAAATATCGGGTATAATGAAAAATACATTTTCTAAGGATGGCCATTTGTTTTTACGATTTCCATGAATACACCATATCTCGAATTTTTTGAAGTTAGTGTGTGTAGCGACTAACCCATAAAAACATAGTTACTGTAATATTGCCAGAGTCGCGTCTTCTTCATAGGCTGAGCATTTCAAGTTTCTACGCTGCACACAATGATTCTATATTTTTGATTAGGTTTACGAGTAAAACTCATTTAAACTTTCTGTATGATAATTTTTCCAGGTTACACACAACCTACAAGTGTCAGATGGCGACAATGGTCTGATGCTACTTAGGGATCAAATAGTGATCCAAATAGGAGAAGAGGTCGACGGTATGGTGATGATCCGCTCAGGAGACAACCGTCAGGGAGTGTGCCCCGTAAAGTTCCTTCAGGAAGTGTGACATCGCAGTGAAGTCGCATGTCAAGCTACTTATCCGTGTAATTGTTTAGATAAACAGCAAAATACCGCACCACCAAGCACCCTGAAAAAAATATATTACCCTAGTCCTACCCCAAGGTTCATGATTCAGAATAATACTTTAACAAAACAGAACAATAAAAAGAACATCAATTCGGGTAGCATATTACAGTATTATTACAATAATTTTGGTAAAAGTAACAAAGATACAAATGTTTACAACAATGTTCTCAATAGAAGAAGAAATGAGCTGGCTTTTCTTCATGGAAAAGCCCCATTCTCATCCACCAAACGTCCCTTATCCATAAGACTTTCCACCCCTAAGCACGTAGCAAATTTTTTTAGCAAATCATTTAAGTCGGACTCACAGAAGCGTCCTTTATTGCTACAAGGATCAATGAGCAACAACAATCAGGAATATAAACCCAATTTTCAAATTGTACCAAATCGAAACGGGCTAAGGTTATCCTCCATATACACAATCAGTGAGGATGTGGAAAAGTTTAGTTTATACCGGAAAAATTTATACATTTCATCGAATAGTAGGCCTCTTTTTGTGAGAAAATAAGAAATTTTTTATTATACAATTCCACTGAAATTTAGAAGAAATAGTTCAACATATTTTTATAAATGTTATAGTTATAACCTATACTTATATGTGATTTACCAGCACGTCCTTACACATATTATGAGCACTAAAATCCTTACACTTTGTACCGTTAAGCATACCAGGAATTTTAGACAAAATGTTAGTCAAAATTTACTGGAGTGAAAAATAATTTATACCTACTACTGTCAAAATGTTAAAATACAGGTAAATTGCCAAATATTCTAAATATTCTGTATCTAGCAAATAGAATTTATTAAAACATTTCTATAATAAATCAAGACCAACCAGGCAAGGCAAGTTAATGAGGCCCAACAAATTTATAGTACTTTTTAATAAATCATATTGTGCAATAGTAAAATGCATAAATTATTTATCTGGTGTGTTAATTACATATTATGAGTTTTAAAAAAGAAATTTGAACAAAATTAACTTGAAGCAATTGTTTCAAATTTATTTGAAACAGTTTTAGGTGATTACTCTTATTTATTTGGGTATTATGCCACCATTGAAAAATACAAAAAAATATTAATCGACCTCTGTGCCGATAGATCAGTCAAAGGTTGTTTTTTTTTTTTTTTTGAAAAATTTGCTTGCCTAATCAAGAAATCTCACACTACAAAGCAGATTAACAATATATAACATTAAACCCCACTTAAAAACGTTTACGTTTCGAAAACTTATCTGTTTTCGTTAAGGTTTGACTGACGTACAGCTTAATATGACAGTTTGTAACTTATTTTGTACTTCCAAGGACATATTAGTCGATTTTCGTTCCATTTTGACTTACCTCGTCTTTAAAAATTGATAACCAACAGCTATCAAAATCTATAGAAATCTTGGATACACATTTGTCTCCATTTAATAAAATTGTCGCCGATTTTTATATTTATATTTATTTATTTAATTACATTCAAAAATGTATAATATATTTATAAGTTTTCGAAACGTAACCGTTTTTAAGTGATGTGTTTAATGTTATATATTGTTAATCAGCTTTTTAGTGTGAGATTTCTTGATTAGGCAAACATATTTTTCAAAAAAACCAACCAAACTGATCCGTCGGCGCAGAGGTTGCTTATTAATTTTTTGTATTTTTGAGTAATGTCATAATAACCAAATAAATAAAAGTAATTAAACAATACCACAAAGAAATACTTTCATACATTAAATTTTAGATGAATTAACTGCGATTAAGTGGTATTTATACATCGAACTTTTTTTTTACAATTATAATCAATTATCTAACTCACATTTCTTTAAAAAAATTACTATAACTGTATCTAAAGATGAGGGTTGCTTCCTAGGAAGCTAAAGTAAGTATATTTTATTAAAACATGTATATTTTTACTCAAATGTTTCAATATGTAGTGTTCACAAGCCAGCCTGGAGATATCACAGTGAATATTATATAAATATTCCCTATATTTACAAATACCGATGCTATAGTCTGTATGTATGTAATTAAACAAATTAGTTATATAATTTTGTAGAGGAAAGTGCTCTGGTGCTAAATTCCTGAATACCTATACATTGTTCAACCTGGTTCAATCTTAGCCACATATTATTTATGTCTAATCACTGTTACTCTTGTATAAAAACTGTTTTTACACATTCCAAGGCATATTACAAACTTGTTGATTACATGATTGTATCCTTTCAAAAATATTATTCTCTTTAAAAACAGTTTGTTTGCACTGCATGACAAAAATGTCATTAAAATATTATGTTTAAGGAATTGATTATTGAAAAATATCACTATATTTAAATACATGTTATTATGTTAACTTATTAGAAAATTATATTTAAAGAAGAATGTAATAGCTAGTAAATTAGATAAGTATTAAATATATATCACAGAGTTGTGCAATAAAAATGAACAACACATATTCATTCCCAAAAGACTGTTTTGTTATTGTATTGTACACAAAAGTATGTTGATATGTAAATATAGAATTAATCAAGCATATTACCACAGGAATCATATGTATTTATTAGAAGAGCCAAGATTTCCCGTTCTTCATAAAATGTAACATGGTACAAATCAAACTTCTACCTCCCCGTACAAGAATTTAAAAGAAATTTCAAATATTCTGACACTATCTTCTTTAATTTGACATTTGTTATTGATGCGAATTGTGTATCTTATAATGTAAATATTTTACAAAATATTTTATAACATTCCAATAAGTTTACAAATATAACAGAGGTCAACAGTTTCAGTAAGTTTTAAAAATGTATCCACTAACCACAAGATTTCAAGATTTCAACAAAAAGAATAGGTTTGAAAATGATAATAATAATCATAGGAAGCTTCATGTTCCGTAGCAATATAGTATTATAGTAAGTTCCATCATGTTTCATTTGTCTAACTACTTATGAGCTTCCCATTATAAATAGCCAGTTTAAGAAATTTAAACTTGGAAATATGTTTCTTTTTCTTCTCCTCTTAGCCTTATGCCTATAAGTGTATGCGATTTATGGCTATTTATGTCGCTCGGTATCCAACATTTCCAAACTTCTCAATCCCCCGATATCATTTTAATTTAAAATTATAACTGTTATCAGACTGATCCTATCTATGTTTTCCTTGGTCGCTCTTCAGTCTCCTTTCAAATCTTCCACTCTCTATAGGATTTCTCTTGTATTCATGTTGCGACTCATATGTCCAAATCATTTTAAAGAAGGTCAAGATTTAAGGACTGCAATTTGTTAGATATTGCAGTGTGCAGATGAAGGAAACCTATATATATCTGTCAAGTTATATATCATCCAAGAAAATTATATATCTATCAAGCATCTTTTAAAAACACAAACATATTTTTTGAATATATGTACGATACAATTTCAACATTATGCACATGACCAAATAAAAAATTGTTAGTATTATTAAAATTATTAGTTAGTTTGTGTAAAATGTTCTGTTGATTGTTATGTCAATATCCTGTGTTATAATGTATTAACAATCACGTTAATAAATGTTTATAATAGTACGTTGTTTTTTTTGTATATGTATGATTATTATAATGATCAAATTTAACAGTTCAGTCGTCTCTGAAGAGTAATACGGAAAAACTGTTAAATGATTGTCATTTTTAATTAGGAATCAGAAATTTAGGAATTCTAATTGAGACCTCATTGGTAATAGAATTACTATTTTAGATATCACCGATTTATAGAGGGTGTTTCAAAAAAACATCTGCTATAGCTTGAGAGATGCCTCACCTAAAAACTAGACAAAAAATACCTGAAAAAAACATGAGACCACTTTTGCTTCGTTTTTTGGACACTGGGTGTTAAAGTTTTTTTATATGTTTACTTTTTTCAAAATATCATGAAACGACTTTAGCAGTTTGAATAAAATTTCGGTTCTGTGATCATGTTCGGGTGTATTTGAATAATAAATAATATACAAATTGAAGTCTTCAAGAGAAGACTTTTATAAAGTATCTGTCCATCTACACAAATGTGCTAGCAAAAAGAAAAAATTCAGTGGTGTCCATATATTTTTTTCAAAATTATTTCAGTGCCAGCCTCGTACGCACGGCCCCAGTTAAGGTGACCACCATTATTTTATGCCAAAATATGTAGTATTTTAAGTAATTTTCAGAACCCAAATTTTATTCTAATTGCTCAAGCCGTTTCATGATATTTTTAAAAAAAGTAAACAAATTAAAGAAACTTTTGTCTTGTTTTTATGTGAAGAATCTCCCCACAAGCTGTGGCACATGTTTTTTGAAACACTTTTTATATTTAGCTAGGTTCTTAGTGTTGAAAGCAGTGTTTATATAAAATAATGGCGTATTTACACCTAAGCTCTGGTGGGGATCAATGGAAGTGCAAAATAAGTGGTAAGTATAACTACAACCTACTTTGCAGAAGTAGGTTGTGGTACAATACTCGTCAGCTTAAACTCACCACCATCGCACATGCTCTCTCTCTCTCTCCTCTGCCTGTCTCTCTCTATCCCTCCCCCCCCCTCTCTCTCACCCTCTCTCTCGCTATATATGAAAAGAGGCGTGCACAAACTGTGGTGACTTTAAACTGATAAGTATCGTGCGTGGGGTGGAAATGTTCTTAAATCGGTGTTTCTGGATCAAAATAGTACCAGTAAAATATTTTTGTCTAATTGTAGATATAGGAAAATCATCTATCTAATGCCATCTGATTGCAACATTTTAGATCTTTCAGTATTTGAATCTTGGTCTTTTTCTTGTCAAAGTTTCCATTCTATAATTACAGCTTGTCTTTTCGTTTAATCAACTTTTACTACAACTTTTTAAACCCATTACGATTACCGTACTTGGGAGGTATAGTAGTGTTTATTATTCTTCAGACTACAAATTTCTATTACCTATGCTAGAAATTTTGGAGATATCTATAACCTCACCCCTCTTTCTAAGGGTAAGCCACTGGGTATGAAATATATAGGATGTGTTAATAAGGTGTTGTGGAAATAAGGACTAAAACAAATGAAGCTAAAACAGCTATTCCCCTGGCAATATATCGCGCCGCGTGCTGAATTACAAAGCAAAATTTGCCGTATTTTGTCTAACACTTATATTGCACTGATGAGATCATAAAAAGGTCGAAACCGGTCTGCAATTAGTAGCATCCTACGATGTGTGCTCTTAGTATTTCCTCGTAGTTTTCGTTGCAATCCGAATCCTTGTATTTTGAATCTAACTGTGTTAGACAAAATACGGCAAATTTTGCTTTGTAATTCAGAGCTCGGCGCGGCATATTGCCAGGAGAATATCTGTTTTAGCTTGATTTGTTTTAGTCCTTATTTAAATAAGGCGTTTGCAGATGGAGGATAGTCTTAATGATGTCCCTTACAATGCGTAGTTATTTGCTATATGCATGCCATCTGACAGTAGTATAACTAGTTTCTATAACATATTATTGTATAGAATTTTTACCCCATTACGATTAGTTTGGATTATGTTGCGAAACTACACAGAGGTGGCGCCAATAGGCTTGCGTAGGGCTTGCCTATTGTGCCAAATACTCAGGTCTTCGCATTCGTGGATATGCTCACTTATATTGCACTGATGAGATCATAAAAAGTTTGAAACCGGTCTGCAATTAGTGGTATCCTACGATGTGTGGTCTTAGTATTTCCTCGTAGTTTTCGTTGCAATCCGAATCCTTGTATATTGATTGTAACTGTGTTAGACAAAATACGGCAAATTTTGCTTTGTAATTCAGCGCTCGGCGCGGCATATTGCCAGAAGAATAGCTGTTTTAGCTTGATTTGTTTTAGTCCTTATTTAATTAAATAAGGCGTTTGCAGATGGAGGATAGTCTTAATGATGTCCCTTACTATTCGTAGTTATTTGCTATATTATAAATTTCTTTATTGTATACATCAAAATGTAAGATATGACGTGAAAAATAATATAGGCTAAAATGACCGCCTCGCCTCCTATGAGCTGCAATCATCCTTTTTACCTAATTCCTTATAACATTTTGGCATAATTGGGTTTCAATCGTAGCGATAAGCGATAACTTCTCGAATGTTCTTTAATTGTTGGATCGTCTGTGGATTGTTACATAAACCTTGGATTTCACGTAACACCACAGAAAGACATCTTGTGAGATAATATATAAATTTGCACTAAAACCAAAATATCACTGCATTAAATGTGATGAATGCAAGTAAGTTCCTAATAAATTAATTAAAATTTTGTTAGTGATTGGAGATTTAGATATTCATACTACTATAAAGAAATATGTAAAAAAATGTTTTCTAACATTTCATTAATTTTCTAAAAAAAATACTTTTGGGCAGTAAGCCTTACAGGGCAGATTATAGTATTTTTTATCTAAATTAATTTGTAAAAACAAGTAAATTAACAAATAAATATAATTTAATTTTGATTAATTTGAAACCTGATTGGATTCGTTGTGGACTTGTGTCATTTTACACCACATAACTTGCCCCGCGTTATAAGGAGACCAGAAATTTGTTAGCAGTGAAAGCATAAAACTTTGCCTTATTGTCTATATTAGAGGATGTGCTAAATCTATATTACTTACCTATATCAATTATTATTATAAATTATAAGATCTAATAATATTTATTAGAAATAGAGCGAATACACCACATATAGATAGAATATAGAAGTAGGTATACCCAATAAAATAAAAATACAGTCGCAAATCAGTCATTGCTATTTGTCAAATTTTTTGTGTTGAGTGTTATAAGGTACTATATTATATGTACAAGTTGCTAACAAAAACAAACAATGGAAATTTAAGAAAATAAACTACAAAGAAAGTGTAAATAAATTAGATTTTGGTTATATTTTGAATTCTATTTTAAATTAATTGATATAAATTGCACGCATATCATATGCCGCCGTACTGCAAGTACCTAGAGACAGCATACCTTCAATATTATTATTATTATTATTATTATTATTGTTATTAATATTATTATTATTATTATTATGTTGGTGGCTCAAATTTTAGTGTCTCAATTGCTTGATTTAGAGGCCGTGGTTCGTATGAATGAATATTTTATGGATCTCTCGTAATAAAAAAATTCTTATTTAAAACCGAAGTCTCATCCGTCGTATCGGTGGACTTGTCCGGTTTTACACCACATTTGTGATATGACTTATAAGGAGCGCAGAATCTTAAAGGCTTATACAACTTGAATCGCAACCATTCCACTGACATCGTACGCATAAACGTGTATGGGAAAGAATAGTAGTGCCTCTAATTTTATGTACAAACATATAGGTATTTACCGGTGTGAAGGCAGCAGCCACAGATAGCAGCCAGCCATCACGGAAACTGCCGAATGATCATAGGCGTTCGTCGCGACATATAGAACAGTGTAATATTTTAAAATAGCCCAAAAAATAGTTTTTTCTTCCACTTTGCTTAATTCAAAGTCTACATATAATATTAATTGACCCGTATGAGAAGTGAGAATGAGTATAATTCTTTGAGCAGACAGGTAATAATTGATAATGAAAAAACGATTATTATTATATAAAATACTAACAGGCTGAAACTCGGTGAGCTAAAAACTCATATTTTTATCAATTTTTTGATATCAGTGGCACACACTTGCAACCCGTCGAAGGGGTCGAAATGTGAAAAAATAAAACATTTAATTTCTAAAACCAAAACCTTATCATTTTAACAGGCTGAACTTCGGTGAGTTAAAAACATTTGTTTTTATCAATTTTTTGATACCAGTGGCATCCACTCGCAAGCCGTCGAAGGGGTCGAAATGGGGAGAAAATGATATATCAGTATATCTAAAACCGAAACCTATCATTTTAACAGGCTGAAACTCAATGGATTAAAGCCACATGTTTTTATCAATTTTGTGACACCAGTGGCATCCACTCGCAAGAAGGGGTCGAAATGGGGAGAAAATAATATGTCAATATTTCTAAAACCGAAACAATCATTTTAACAGGCTGAAACTCGATTGATTAAAAACATATACTTCTATAAATTTTTTGACACCAGTGGCATCCACTCGCAAGCCGTCGAAGAGGTCGAAATGGGGAGAAAATGATTTATCAGTACTTCGAAAACCGAAACCTATTATTTTAACAGGCAGAAACTCTGTGAGATAAAAACATGTATTTTTATAAATTTTTTGGTACCAGTGGCATCCACTCGCAAGCCGTCGAAGGGGTGGAAATGAGGAGAAAATGATATGTCAAAGTTTCTAAAACTGAAACCTATCATTTTAACAGACTGAAACTCGGTGGATTAAAAACATATACTTCTATCAATTTTTTGATACCAGTGGCATCCACTCGCAAGCCGTCGAAGGGGTCGAAATGGGGAGGGGTTAAAAGTATATTATGAGGGGTCCACAGTTGTGGCCATCGTTTTGAAGAATATGATCTATGCACGATTTAGAGATGAAGAGTCATAATTACTGGTAGTGTAATATTTATTATATTGTTGAATAAAATTATGGAATTTTTGTAAATATAACATGCATTTCATCTGGCTACTCCCCATTGGATCTAGAAAGGTGAAGGTACTTATATCAAAATCGACTAATACCAGACAGAAGTGCATCTCACTAATTATTACTGACATAACCATAGACATATAATACTAGGGGAGACGGAACATTCCATTAGAAAAACACCATTTGTTTACAATCATACACACTTTCACACTTGTACATAAGTTGGAAGGAGATGGGTTTATAAAATGGCAATACTGTAACCTAGGCGTCCACGTCCGATGTTATCTTTACCAGTGGTGTGCAGTTTTTTTTAGGGATCATTACAATAAGTTTTAATTTAAAGGTTTATTTATGTTAGAACTGAGATTTGTGTGGGAGCAAATAAGACATGTATTACTGCTTGGACCTATATATTCTCAAGACTCTACAAAATCATTAAAATCTCAGCAGAATGTTATATAAACAATTCAAAACACTTATAATGGTGTTTCATTCATTGTCCTTGATCTTGACACAGCTGGTCCTAATATTCGGCCTTCCTGTGTTTCTATTGCACCAAAGAAAGTTTTGCCCATGCCTAAACGGATGCTACCTGTAACATTTTAAAAGACATAGGTATGAATGATTTTTGAGAAACTATTCTGCATAGTAGAGCGCTATAAACGCATTTCTCTACTGCAGGTTTTTCTTTTGTTTATTGTATGGCAGTCAAGCGCTATTCACACATTTCTCGACTGCAAACCTTATGAATGCAAATCATTCATTATCAATATAGTTTATTATTTAATTTCCTTATTATTATTATTATTATTATTATTCAACAGCTTTAAATTTCCAAGCTTATAAACACTAATATTTATACACTATTGCCTCAGTCGTTCCACAAAAATATAGTTGGATGTTTATAGAACTATAAAAAAAATTTTTATTTTTGTGGGCGCTATTCACGAATTCCCCCTCGTATCTATTTTTATAAACTTTTACCTAATACATATCCTTATACATTTAAAGGAACACATCGATATTATCCAGCTTTGAATTATTATAATAAACAATTATATAAAATGTTTTTCTATGGCATGTCCAATTAATTGTAATAATAGCTGAAAAATTTAATAATTAATTAATAAACGGGTTAATTTTCACATAAAATAATAGTTTCAACACTCTAGCAAATCAATCAATTCATCTGTGCTGTTTAAGTCACTATCAGAACTAACGTCTAAATTATTTATCTATTTTTTTTTTAACTATCTGCGGCTACTTACAGCCATACACCTTTTGTAACCTTTAATACCTTTTTACGGAATAATTTCCTAACTATTATTTCCCAGTAGCTGTAGTTACCTTGTACAGCCCGCCATATTTTAATTTTCCAGTTACCTCTTTGCCGTCTGTAACAGCACTAGCCCAAAGACAAGATCACTTTTTGTAAGTAACACTTCTTTTTCTTATCAAACCTTTCCTTCATTTCTCGACTGAAAAGCTTATGAATGCAAATCATTCATTAT
Source organism: Pogonocherus hispidulus (assembly GCA_963924545.1). Classification (NCBI taxonomy): domain Eukaryota; kingdom Metazoa; phylum Arthropoda; class Insecta; order Coleoptera; family Cerambycidae; genus Pogonocherus; species Pogonocherus hispidulus. The sequence continues at coordinate 23,177,424 of OZ004696.1, forward strand.
CAATATCATCAATGATCAAGTTTTCTCTTTACTTTACCTCTCATAGCTTGAATTTCTGTATTATCTTATTGGATTTGTTTAAACATTTACAGTATTATTTATACCCCAAACTCCATCAGAAAGCTTTTCCAACCACTAAAAAATCCACATTTGTCTGCTCTCAGGATTAACAGGAAAGCTACAACAATAATATTCTGTATTAAAATATAACAAACATCTAATAGGTTTATTTTTCTGCATTTCAAATAATTGCAACAAAATTATTTACTGTTTAAATACTGGAAATCCAGCCTGGAATTAGACAATAATTTTATTACAAAGCTACTAAATAATTTTTCGGTCTAAAATGCTTTAATTCCAAAAATTTTATACAAAACAGATAAATATTTTTTGCAATAATTTACTTAAAAATAGTTAACAACACCACTGCTTACGCTAAAAAAAACATAACCTTACTTACCGCCGAAATACCAGTCCGGGGTTAGAATAGTCGACTTTTTTACAAACCACGCACTGTTGAACTATTGTAGATTGATTATAAAAGGCTCTAAATACCTCTACTGCCAAAAAAACACTGCAAATAAATAAAAAATCCCAAAAGATCACAAACACAGCACAGCAACATTGTAACGTCATCTTTTGACATAAGAGCGTCATTTGATAGCAAAACAGCCGTACAGCATTGCCATAGTATTTCCCTAACACGATAATAATTTTATGTTATTAGGAAATTATAAATAATTTTAAGAGTAGAGATTATGTATTTTCATTAAAAAACACAGATAAATATTTAGTATATTATTTTTTCTTAATTACACATAAAAATTCAGATAAATATGATTAATATACTCTTCGTTTTCAAACACCGGCGGTAGATCTAGGGCAATCCGCATAGATTTTACATCATTGATTTTTGTTGAAAACGATGTCTGATCGGCATAAAATGTAAACAATTCTGTCTCCCCCTTCTTATGTCTATGGACATAACCAACTTACTTCCTAAAATTTTTATATTTTCCATAAAATAGTTGCTGTAAACCGACTCCGAAAAAATTCTAGTACCAATAATTTCCTCTATGACTTGACTTGACTCTCTATGATAATTTTCACCCCATTTCGACCCCTTCGACGGCTTGAGAGTGGATGCCACTGGTATCAAAAAATTGATAGAAGTATATATTTTTAATCCACCAAGTTTCAGCCTGTTAAAATGATAGGTTTCGGTTTTAGAAATATTGACATATCATTTTCTCCCCATTTCGACCCCTTCTACGGTTTGCGAGTGGATGCCACTGGTGTCAAAAAATTGATCGAAGTATATTTTTTTAATCCACCGAGTTTCAGCCTGTTAAAATGATAGGTTTCAGTTTTAGAAATACTGATATATCATTTTCTCTCCATTTCGACCCCTTGCGAGTGGATCCCACTGGTATCAAAAAATTGATAAAAAGAAAATGTTTTTAACTCACCGAGGTTCAGCCTGTTAAAATGATAAGGTTTTGGTTTTAGAAATTAAATGTTTTATTTTTTCCCATTTCGACCCCTTCGACGGGTTGCAAGTGTATGCCACTGATATCAAAAAATTGATAAAAATATGTGTTTTTAGCTCATCGAGTTTCAGCCTGTTAGTATTTTATATAATAATAGTCGTTTTTTAATTATCAATTATTACCTGTCTGCTCGAAGGATTATACCGAGGATTATACTCATTCTCACTTCTCATACGGGTCAATTAATAATGTAGACTTTGAATTAAGCAAAGTGGAAGAAAAAACTATTTTTTGGGCTATTTTAAAATATTACACTGTTCATATTTCGCGACGAACGCCTATGATTATTCGGCAGTTTCCGTGATGGCTGGCTGCTATCTGTGGCTGCTGCCTTCACACCGGTTAGGTATTTTCTAATTGCTAAAGGTAGGATACTAGGATGTAGGATATAGAGTCTTATCTACAGACGAAAATTAACCATAAAACTTGTTGAGAATCCAATAGAATAACGAGATGTAGTGCAATCAAAGTAATCATAAGCTAAGTACTTGGGTCTTTGCATCTTTAGGTATGATCCTGTAGTTATATTGCACTGATGAGATAATAAAAAGATCTAAACTTTCCTTGTAGTTTTCGTTGCAATCCGAATCCTTGTATTTTGATTTTAACTGTGTTAGACAAAATACGTCAAATTTTTGCTTCGTAATTCAGCGCTCGGCGAGGCATATAGTCAAGAAAATAGCTGTTCTGGCTTAATTTGTTTTACTCCTTATTTAAATAAGGCGTTTACAGATGGTGGATATAAAGTAGATTCGTAGGTACTATTCGTAGTTGTGTTATAAAACTTGTTGCATTATTTCTGAATTCCAGCGAAGTATTAATGTTATTTTGAAGATAAAAAGTAGTTCTAGAATTTCTAAATATTTTTACCATTGTAAAACCACAAAAACTTACTTTGATCTATATACGGAAGACGGAAGCAATTTTATTGGCATGTGTTCTGGAACGCCTAATTTAGCAGAAGGCTAAAATATAGGTGTAACTTCGTTTCTGATTTATGACATATATTTTAATTTAGTGACACTTACGTATATTGTAACTTGATTGACTAACTTGATTTTTACTTACTTCAGTCAACATTATTGTTTAATTATTTCATTATGGAAGTTATTTTTTCAAACTATTCACTCAATCTGCACCTTTAGAAGTGGTAGTACCTAATAACTAGTACCTAAATAAAAAAAGCTGGAAATTAAACAAGGAATTATCATCATTGAGTATAATAATTAATTAATAACAATTAATTCAGTCAATATATTTTTTTAAATAAATGAACAACTCCTGCTAGTTGGTCTCCGTTCTCTTTGTTAAAATAAAAAAACAGACGGATGTGTGTGTACTTACGCCGTTTTACTACCACAACACGCTGTTACTTATGAGGATCTCAGAAAGCTTAAGATGTATATACGCAATAATATATAGCCCAAGAGAAACAAGACTTATTTTACCTGTTACAAGTTTAATATTTAAAATAAGGCAATGGTTTATTTATTTATGGTAACTTTTCTCGAAAGGAGTTGGAACCTTTGGTGTGAAGATAACACTGACGTAGTTTTCCACATAATACCAAAACACTATAGTGTAGTCGACGTGCGTTACGGCAACCAAGTTGTCATCGTCTAGAGACGATTAAAATAGGCTATTTCAATAATCTCCAGATGATGCCAACTTGGTTGGTGAAACGCGCGCAGTACAGTGTCTTGGTGTTAGGTGGAAAACTACGGCGATGTTAATTGCTTAACTGCTAATCATCATCTTCTGAGCCACAATATTGATAATTGGTACATGAGTTTCTAGATATATCAATTTTCAAAATAAACTTACTATACTATTCATCAATAATTCATGTTGAAAGCATTACCATTTGAAAGAGATGCCGAAAACAACTTCTCCGATGCATTACTTAGGCATCTTAGACTTCTCCACATCTTTATGTGGCGACTCCTATGTAATGTATTTAAAAAATGTATTTAAAAACAATAAATTGAGGTCGAGGTTGAGGTTATATCAGAGTATGACGTTGTAATGCAATAATGGGATTACGACTATTTTTTTAATAATAAAGTTATTCCTTTGAGTCGCTAGTTTTAGGTAACAAAGAAAATTAAAACTTAATTGAAGCATAATTGAATAATTTCATTAATAGGTAGGTATACCTCTTGGTTGGTATTCCTATAAAAATATGTAAATATGTATAATCAGTTTGTTTTCATATTTTAGAATTGCCTGAAAATGCATAACTTTTGTGTGATATAAGCAACCCTGTAGGCTCTTCTGATTCAAAACATCCCAATGGTGTACACTTTCAAAGTAACCACACTGTATAGAAAATTACCATTTTATTAATAATCTGTCACCTACAGTCAGTTTGATAAACTGTGATACCTAATAGAATAAGAAACTATGAGCTAGCCCTTTGGTAAGGGATTAGCTAACCTGCGGCTTGGCGATGCACAGTTAGGCATCACGAAACATATTATAAAACGTAGTCACAGCATACATTTGCTGTGGCATAGTATAGCCAACCGGAATTAACATAATTCCGACATCTATCTCGGATATATCATAATTTCGACTTTTATCTCAGAATTCTGACTTTTATCTCGGAATTCTGACTTTTATCTCAGAATTCCGACTTTTATCTCGGAATTGTCATAATTCCGACTTTTATCTTAGAATTCTAACTTTTATCTCGGAATTAACATAATTCCGACTTTTATCTCGGAATTTAAAGAAAAAAAATATTTTTAATTAGTTGGCCCTTCTACGCTTCCGTACATAAGCTATCGTTTGACACTAGCTTCAGATTTAACCAAAAATTAAAAATTTTCGATTAAATTTAATCTCTTGGTTAAATCTGAAATTATTGTCAAACGATAGCTTATGACACGTCCGTATCTATTCCTGCCCATAGCTCCCCTTGCTCCAAACACTTCTTGAAAATGCCTCACGATTTCAAGTTTCAAAACATTTAGTTATTTAATATTTTATTATTTTAAATTTAAATAAAAGAAAGATATTTTTTATATTTATTAATGGGGTAACATCTGATCTCTGACAACTAGATTCTGCGTTATTTCTTCAATGAAAAACAAGAGAAGAACTTTCAGCCAAATATATAAATGCACAAATATCCTACTTTTTGTTTTTCATTGAAGAAAATGATTTATTTTGTCTTCCCTGTCCGTGTGTGTCTATTCCTGTCTATAATCTATATTAGGATAGTGATAGTGGAGATGTATAAACAAAGGTGATTAATAATGAGTAAGTAGGTATGTAAGTTCCTATAAAGAAGTAAGATGAAAACTGAAAATGAAGCAAGTGAATTAAAAAGTTAGAAAATAGTATTTTCGTCATGTTTTCAATTAAATATTAAATGAGTGTATTAAATGACAATACCCAGCAGAATAGTAAAATAAGTACTTATTGCTATATTCAAAATTTTTTACGTACAAGGTGATTCACTTTTGAGTGTGTAACATGGGTATCTCGCTTATTATAAAAGATAGACTGTAGGTTTAAATTCGACAAAGTTGCGGAATTTTGTGTGCAATAAGTTGGTGCAAAGAAACCCCCCCCCTATCTGCTTTTGTTTTTGAGTAAGAGGCAAAAATTTTTTTTTCATGTTTTCGTTTTCTTGCCATAACTTCTATATTTTTGAAAATATTGGCTTATCGTTTTCACATTATTAGGACACTTTCTTGAGACAAATACGATGCCGCAAACCGTTTTTTAAAAAAATGTTACTTCTATTGTAAATCATCGTCAACTTTATTTTTTCTGATATGGACGCCATATTAATTCTTGTCATATTTGAATAAACCGATTTTTTCTGAATACAACAATATAATTTATGTTAATATTTGCCTAAAAAATGGCATTATGAAGGAAAATAGGTATTTTTTTGAAAATGTCTAGTTAGGTTAGCCATTGCAGTCACTTCTTAACAAACCACAAATGTCACTTATAATTTTTATAAACTGCGTCTGTGGAGTACTTTTTACATTGACTAATGATGTATTCAACCGAAGAGAAACAAGATATTATACAGATATTTATTACAGATGTAACAAAAATTTAAACACATCAGTTGAAGAATATTTAACACATATGTTGAAAGACGACAACCATGCAAGACATTTATTATTACTAAACTGCACTGTAATTTAAGAAATTATGGCAGTTAATATATGTCTTGCATGGTTGTCGTCTTTCAACATATGTGTTAAATATTCTTCAACTGATGTGTTTAAATTTTTGTTACATCTGTAATAAATATCTGTATAATATCTTGTTTCTCTTCGGTTGAATACATCGTTAGTCAATGTAAAAAGTACTCCACAGACGCAGTTTATAAAAATTATAAGTGACATTTGTGGTTTGTCAAGAATTGACTGTCATGGCCATGGATAAATTTTCAAAAAAATACCTATTTTCCTTCATAATGCCCTTATATTTTAGGCAAATATTAACATATATTATTGTTGTATTCAGAAAAAATCGGTTTATTCAAATATGAGAAAAATTAATATGGCGCCCATAAGAAAAAATAAAGTTGACGATGATTTACAATAGAAGTGGTGACATTTTTTTAAAAAACGGTTTGCGGCATTGTATTTGTCTCAAGAAAGTGTCCTAATAATGTGAAAATGATAAGCCAATATTTTCAAAAATATAGAAGTTATGGCCAGAAAACGAAAACAGGAAAAAATTTGTTTTTGCGTCTTACCCAAAAACAAAAGCAGATATGGGGGTTTTCTTTGCGCCAACTTATTGAGCACAAAATTCCGCAACTTTGCCGAATTTAAACCTACAGTCTATCTCTTACAATAAGCGAGATACCCATGTTACACATTCGAAAGTGAATCACCTTGTACAGCGTATTTACTATATCTACTACTACTTAACACTTATTTTATCAAACTCTATAGAATATTTATCTGTAAACTTTGTTTCTACGTAGGTCTGTCTGTATACCTCGTGGATTTCTCTACAATTACCTACCTATTTCGTGTTTATTTGGAATAACTTAGGCATATATTTGATAATAATAATAAGTAAAAATTTCACGAAAATGATTGATACTAACAATATTCTTTTTATTTACAAAAAAATATTTTACAATGATTAATAAAATTATTAATTTTTCCTCACTAAATAATTTTTCAAATAAAATAAATGAATTACCTAAGTACCTACCTACCTACCTACATTATGTCTATGGTATCTATTTACTTTTGCATAGTCGTAAAAGATGAAAGTCAAACTTGAAATATTATGCTGTGTGGTGGTGGTGGGATTCCTAAACACTTACAATTTTAATACAACAACTGGCTCTTTATTATAAGGATATCAGAAAATTTAAGATGTTTATACACAATGATAGATAGTGTAAGGCCAGTCTTATTTTGATAGGGATACTTTTAATTGTATGTAATCATATATATTTAAGTTTATATTTTAAATTCTAATATGTATAACTACTTACTACAACTTAAATTTGTATTCTTGGTTTATTGTGAAGAACTTTACCTAATGTCTAGCACTAAATAAACTACTACCTATATATTAAAGGACGCAGTATGGGGAGTTCGCAACTCCATTGAACTGTACCTATATTAGTATATGATGGAATTTACACTCTGGACAGTGGACAGGCAACAAAACTTGAAAATAAACAACAATAATACATAAACGTTCAATTTTCTAAAGCTATAGGTAGGTATACCTAAGTATTTCATATCGCGCCTTGAAGTCGATGAAACCAAAAAAGGAAGAACAGAAAAGCAATATTTATTATTTGGTACTTCTACCTTTACTATCTGTACCTTACCATTCATTATTATCCTTCTTCCTCTTCACTACAAAAAACTTCTTTCTTTTTAAATACAGTTTTGACAGTTGTTGTTTAATATTGCGATCCAAATTCCAAAGCCTGTTATCCAAAATATATTTAGATACCTACTTAACTTATTTTCAGCTTTGTAAGATTCAACTCAAAGGTTTTACTTACTGTCACTGTCATTGTCTCTAACAGGAATAGGTATAATCAGATGAAATATAGCAAGCAGACGTTTCTGTGGGAATGAAGGGCCTGTTGATTCAATCATTATTTTATTAACTTGAATATAATTTAATAAGTAATATTTTAGTTTAAAACTTTAGTGCCTCGATACAGTAAGGTAGGAGTAGTAAGTCATTAATATCAGTTTAGTATTACACATTAAATTTGTATAGGTACGAAATAAAAATTAATGAAATGTAAGTAAATCCACTAGGTAGACCAAGAAGTAGGTAAGTAATATAGTGAATATGCTGCTATGCTGCTGTACGTAAACAGTTGTTCGCAATATTTTATTGGGTTTTGTATTCATTACCAAATTTGTGCATGCAATAATTGCTCCCAGCAAAACAGTTTTACGTTTCTGGGCTCCTGATAAGTTAAAGCGGGCTTTGTGGTGTAAAACGGGACAAGTCCACTGAGAAATATCGACGACAACTTTTTACTTACTGACTTACTAGTTTGTTGTTGCAAATAATTAAGAATGTTTTGGTAGGTATTTTATTATAAATTATTATTAGTAATAATTATTTATTATTAATTATTTAATTTTAATTCAATTAAATGATTTATAGTCTTTATAATCTCAATTGAAACTGCATAAAAAATTCCGACAAAAGACACACGTGCGTAAACAAAGAGGCCGCCGTCGAGGTGCAGGTGTTTATTTTGTTGGATTTTTTTTTTACAGTTTCATTTGACATTATATAGACTTTTTTTTATAATAATACGGCGTATCCCATAACAATAGAACATTTTATCCAAGCCGTCTCCCCTGGTTATTATTATGTCAAAACACCCATAAATTCGAAGTTGTCCCGATAATACTCGCTGATCAGCACGTGGCGAGGTTTGGTGAACGATTATTCTAAATATTTATCTAGTGGTCTTGTGTAGGTAATGTAATATGTAATAGGATTTTTTATAATTTTACTTTTCATTAAATCTTTTAAAACTAAAAGAGTATTGATACTTACTGACAGTATACTTCCTTCTTTTTATTTACAAGCAACTTTTACAATGATTATTGTCACTTCTCAAATTATTCCAATAAATAATTTTTCAATAATGTAATAATAATAAATTAATTAACTACCTATTACTTTTTGGTCATTAAATAAAAATCAAACTTGAACATGGTATAGAATGTAGAAGTATAGACCGATAATGGGAGTTCTATAACGCATGTAGAACATATAGAGGACCCTATATATCTACATGCAGAAAAAAGTAAAAATGAATAAAAAATATTTTCTACAAAGTTATTTCTTTTATTTGTTACTCTATTCAGAGTTTTTTATTTTCAAAATTGTATTGTAAATTGTAAATTACTGTATAATATTTCTATCGCTAGGGAAAGGTTTTGGAAGAAAGCAATTTGCGGCTTTGTTTGCTTGCCTTCTTTAATAAGATAAATAAAACAGATGAAACATATAACAGATGAACATTGAAAAATACACAAAAACAGAACATACTTTGTTCATCACATTTTTAACATCAGAAGCAAGTATTCTGTGTCAGGGCCATTCTTGAGAATGTGAATTATAGCCTCGATTTGTGAGATCCTTTGGAAACAAAATTGTATACATGATGAAATTACCAATTAATAAACTTACTGTTATTAGTCAATGAATATACATACTTCGGAGCTCGGAGGCGATTTTGAACAATTCACACTAAGCAAAGTAATAATAAATTTAATAATACTTTTTTAGTATCTAGATAATAAAATAACTACCCAAAAAATTCTTAATTATTTGTTTTTGTTTCTTGCATTCACACTGGGATTTTTGACCGGATCAAAATCACTAGCAATGTTACCACTACACTAAGTAAAAAAGTAAGTAAGTAATAAGTAGTTGTTGTTATTCTCGGTGGACTTGCCCCGTTTTACACCACACAACCCGCTTTAACTTATCAGGAACCCAGAAACGTAGATGTGTTTTGCTCGGAGCAATTATTATTGTATCAACAAAACTAAATACCTACCTAATCAAGCTACCGAGAATGATTTGTCAACCCTGTTCCCTGCGTATATTATGATAGTTAGGTATATAAACAAAAGTGCCTTATATAAGTGTTTTTGTGAAAGTATATGTATAAATTCCTAAAGAAAATATGCAAAACTGAAAATGAAGAAAGTGAATTAATTAGTAAGAAAATAAAAACCAAAACAGCGTTACAAAAAAACAATTATCCCCATTAAATTCATAGAAAAAATGTTCAAAAAACGAATTCATAGATATTGCAATCGGAACGAACTAAAATCACCAACGATACAACTAAATTCCCAACCTAAATATATTTCTATCCGATCCTAAGGTACTTCAGTGTATCACGTACTCAGGGTGTATCCGAGTTGTAAAAAATCTGGATGTTCTCAGTGTACTCCGAGTGAACACTTATGTCTAGTGTTCTTATGTAAGTGTTGCATTGAAAATTTAAAGTCTAACCTTATAGAGTAAAAAGGTAACATCTACTTAGTATAAAATCAAACTATATAATCAGCCCTATGATGTATCATTTGATGTTAAAATAATATCAATGTTAAACTTTACAGCAAATCAGAAATTATAATTTCTCAAAAACATGGCTTCTGATTGGAACAGCTATTGTTATAAAATAACATACCGGATACCTACATCATAGGCCTGATTATCTGTTTCTTCAATGAATTTAATAAGCAAATAACTAAATGCGGATATTGTGATCTCTGTAAGACTTGAAAGACTTTTTTTATATTATGTTTTCCCAATATAAGTGGACGCCATAGTTTTGCAAAACCACGTAAGTCCAACAACAACATCTTAAAGATAAAAAAGCCATTGATGATAATAAATATAAAAAATACCCACAAGAGACAGACCTTATTTTTGATTAGCTACCTCAGTTTAGTATGGTCAAGTTAGATTTAGTTATATTTAAACAGAGTAAATTTGAGGTCAAAACAGCCTTCATTCATTTATTCACAAAAATGTTTGTGCTATTTATGAGTGTACTGAAAATTCAGTTTTAATATCGATTGATAGTTCATATTTATAAACACTAGTAATATTAGTATAAGATATAAAGACCTTGGTAAATTCTGCATATGTTTTTTTGTAATAATTTTTCTTAGAAGAACTAAAAAGAGCCATATGTCATGACAGCCGTCTGCCGGGTTTACAGAATACTATATACACTTCCTTGGTGTATGGTGTGTGGTATGGTTTTAAGGTGTTGTAGACCATCTATAACATTTTTATTAAATACCGTATCTCTCACAAAACGCATGTTAATGATGATGAGCTTTAAGGTCTCGTGCATTTTTAAAAACACTAAGGACTGCCGGAGGTGTCCACTAAGGACACCTCCTCTTGCATGACTGCCGGTTTTGCTCGTAAAATAAAAAATCAAACGTCAAAAGTGAAAATTTGCTTATTAGCTGCAACAAAACTAATAAAGTGACCACAAACAACACCTTGACTCTGAGGGTGGTATTTCTTACCGATATAGTAGTTAATAGAATATAACAAATTTGAAAGGTACTGGAGTAGCTATGATTTGGGCTATGAAGACAGGCAAGCTCAGAAAATACTGAAAGAACACCTTAATAACGCTAGAAGTCAAAATCGCCAGGCAAAAATAAGGGGAAATAAATTGGAAATTGATGGAACACTTTTTACACTAGATGATCTAAATAAATTAGAACAAGCATCCAACGAGGGCAGTGAGGAGGGCGAAATAGAAGGAGACCCTGAAAGAACTAATAAACTAGAAGAGAAGAAAATATCAAATCAAGATAGGCGTAAGATCAGTTATAGTCCTCAAAGCCAACGAAATTTAAGAAGTAGGGTTAAATAGGTAGTATTAAATACTTGTAGGTATATATCTTTTGTTGATAGTATAATTTTTCTTTTCTTATTCAATTCAATTCTATTTTTTTTTGTCTTATAAACTTGTTTTTGCTGTATTATTTTCTGTATTGGAATAAATCCTTAGCTCCAGAAATTCCTATAATGAAATTTAAAAAACTGAAAGTGGCTCACTTAAATATTTGCTCTTTACTGCCTAAGATTGATGTTGTGCGGGACTTATGTATAAGCAAAGAATACGATATTTTTGCATTGTCAGAAACTTGGCTTAATACACAGATAACCAATGATATGATTAACATTCCTGGTTTTAATGTTGTTAGAAAGGACAGAGGCCTGAGGGGTGGTGGTCTTTGTTTTTATATAAGAAACATATTAAAATTCAGGAAGCTGTCTTATTTTCAACTAGAAAATGATTATTTTGAACAGTTGTGGATATGTATCCAACTGCCCAGTTCCAAAATTTGCCTAGGTAATATTTATCGTCCTCCTAGCCCAGACATTAACAATTTTTTAGAGAATTTTGAAGACAGTATATCGACAATGTCAATTGAATTTAGTAAATTTGTGTGTATGGGTGATGTGAATATTGACCTTTTAGCGCATAATAATGCTATGGTTCAATATTTGACACTTCTCGATGGTTTAAATCTAAAACAAATTGTAACAGAGGCAACACGAATTACTTAGACTTCCCGAACTTTATTAGATCACATTATACTGGATGATAAACAGATAACTACTAGTCACAATAATTTTGATTTTCATAGATCTGATCACAACGTGGTTGATCTAACATTGAATTTAAAAATTCCTAAACCGACACCTACTATGAAAACCTATAGAGATTTTTCAAAACTTAATATGATATATTTTGATGATGATGTTCGAGCTTTCAGCTGGAAGGAAATTTTCAACATTGAAAATATTGAAAACAAAATTAACTTTCTAAATATCGCTATTACACATTTATTTGATGTTCATGCTCCAATAAAAACATCAAAATTTACTAAACCTTTCTCTCCATGGATAACTTCTAATATTAAATTAATGCAAAAACTTTGTGATAAAGCACTGGCCAAATTTAAATCCACTAACCACGTCGAACACTGGAATTATTATAAGCAGCTTAGAAATATGAAATCAACAGCTATTAAATAAAAAAAAAGTAAATAACACAGTAATAAAAGTAATAAATAGTATTAGGAACGAACCACATGCTGAATCATTATATTTTTACAATAGTCATTTGAAAACAAATTTTTCGTCTAAACTTGTATTTCACCCTATTACAGAACGTGACGCAATTTTATTCTGAAAATTAAAACAAAAGCTTCAGGTTTAGATGGTATAAATATAACGCTCATTAATTTTCTGTGCCCACATATTCTACCACATATCACCCATTTAATAAACTGTTGTCTGGAAAATTCTACCATTCCTAATTGCTGGAAAGAGGGCTTAGTTTCTCCTCTTCCTAAAGTAAGTTGTCCTACTGGTTTAAATGAGTTGCGTCCTATTACTATACTCCCGACATTGTCGAAAATCTTGAAGAGCAATTGAACTCCAACTAAAAGTTCATTTAAATATGTAGGTACTCAATAATTCCACAAATACAGTCAGGGTTCAGGGCAGGGTTTAGCTGTGGTACAGCTTTGTTAAATATAATGGATGACATTCTCACAGAGCTGGATAAAAGAAAGAGTGGAGCTTTAATTTTGCTTGATTATAGTAAAGCTTTTGAGACATTGAACCATGATTTATTGTTTGCTATTTTAAATTTCATAGGCTTAAGCACCTCCGCCATTGAATTTTTTAAAAATTATTTTAAAAACAGAACTCAGCAAGTTTTATTTCACTGACAAATGTCTAATAAGGGTTTTATTAATAGAGGAGTGTCACAGGGTTCAATTCTTGGTCCCCTGTTATATTCTATATATACAAGTAATTTATTTTTATCACTGAATAAAATGAAAGTTCATGTATACTCTGATGACACACAACTTTACCATTTTTTTGAGAAAACTGACTTAAATGAAGCTCAAGATTTAATAAATAGTGAATTGTTTAGTTCAAAATACCATGATTTAGTAATTAACTCTTCCAAATCATATGTTTTACTATTTGGTAACATTGTTCCAAATGATTTAGTTATTAAAATCGATGATTCTGGATTGAATATTGTAGAAAAAAGTAAGAACTTGGGTGTTGTCATCGATTCTAAATTAAGATTACAGAACATGTGTCGTTTATATTACAGAAAGCGTATGCTAAACTTAAGCTTTTGTATCCCAACAGGCATGTATTAAATACCAAGTTAAAAACTCAGTTATGTGAAGCCCTTGTACTTTCACATGCAAATCATTGTGATTACGTCTATGGCCCCTGCCTGACGGTTGCAGATAAAAAACGACTGCAAAAATTACAAAACTCGTGATTGAGGTTCATTTTTGGGATAAGAAAGTACGATAGAATCACTCATACCTACTCTATATCGCACTCATTGGTTATCTATGGCTAATAGAAGGACAGTACATTCTTTAACTCTATTCCACAAAGTTATCAGTACCGGAATACCCCCGTACTTAACAAATAAAATTAGATATAGATCCAATATATTGATATTGTGTAGATGCTCACAATATCAATGTTAGGCAAAAATATTACATAACTATTCCTAAACATAGAACATCTATTTTTGAGAGATCTTTTCGGTACTATATGGCGAGCAACTACAACAATCTTTCTAATGATTTAAAACACATGACGACCAATAAATTCAAAAATAAATTATTTGATAAATTATTTGAGCAAAATATTATGTAATTTTTTTTTCTATTTGGTTAAGTTTAACATTAGATGAATTTATCTAAATTTGTCTAAATTTTCAATTTGAAATACAGTAGGTACCTATATATTTAAATTTTTCAGGTTCTTGAGGAAGAACAGCTATGCTGATCTTGCGCCTTTTAACCAACATTTATTTTTAATATTATTATTTTTGCAAGTCCTGTTTTGTTATCTATGTTGTTGGTTAATAAAGACAATATTATTATTATTATATTATTATTATTATTATTATTATTATTATTATTATTAATCAGTATGTTGAGAAATTCAGTATTACACGCTTTACTTGTTCTACCAAGTATAGAAAAGAAAGCGGATCTGTTCCCTCAGCCTTTCTCGTTACAGCTGATTGATGCTTATATAGCTGATCATACAGCTCATCAATGTTGTTTGGTTTTTGAATGTAAACCTTACTTTTGAGATGTCCCCACAAAAATAAATCCAACGGTGTAAGACCTGGAGACCTTGCTGGCCACTCAATGGTATCTACCTCGTCTTCCAATCCAGCTACCAGGGAAAATTCTGGCTAGATATTGGCAAACAATTACAGCGTAGTAAGTAACTCAAAAATAAGGTTTACATTCAAAAACCAAACATTGATGAGCTGAAGGACAGAATAAGAGATGAAACCAGGGCAATAACACCGGAAATGTCACTTAATGTAAGGGTCGAAACCTATCACAGATTAGGATGTTGCCAACAAGTGAATAGCGCACATTTTAAGCAATTGTTACGTCAAAAAGTAATTAAACTTAACAATTATATTTTAATATTATCCAACCCTCAGCCCCTTGAAAAATATTAAATGTGGTCAGTACGCTGGATTCGTCTTTCTGTCGCCTTTCCAATGAGGGGTCACACGCCATAGTATTGCATTTGAAAAACAAAGTTGGTGTTTCCGCTCTCCCTGAAGGGCTATATTTCACATATTGCTTGGAAAAGGTAGGTAAATACATTCAAACATTGACGTGTGTTGCAAATTTTTGGAAAAATTATTCCAGATCAATGGTCTAGTATAACTGATTGATTTCTATTAATCTCCACAAATGCTGTGTTCTTCACGTATATCACAAAATATATACTTAATTAGTATTACCGTATTTCTGAAGTTATGACACAAAAATCCTTGGTATTACATTTCCAGTGATGTGTCTTGGTCGAATAATATAAAATCTAGCTGTGGGAAATCTATGAATATGCTGAATCTACTCAAAAAAGTATCCTCCTTTCACGGCATCACAACTGCAGAGAAGTTATACAAGACATGTTATTATATTCGGCCGATTATATAGCAAAGATCAAGTTGGGTATCGGTACAAGGTTGCCCTCTGAAAGAATACGACGTAGTTACAATAAACCACTTCATATTTTCGGGTTGGTAGATTCCTAAGTGTAAAATATTTCTGTTTTAGGTGAACAGTTACCTCTTTCAGTTAAATAGTGACTTTAGACTGCTTCGAAAAAAATTTCTAACAATCTGTAGAAGTTCATTACAAATCTGGTGTTTAAGTCATGGATTAATTTGACAAATGGAACTGGTAATACTCCACCACTGAATATTTTTAAATGTAAAATTGATGACTTTCTTTTTATTGTTTAGAATTATTTTTGAGCATCTTGAAATTGTTTGTATTGTTAATTTATTAACTCTATAACTTACTCTCACTACCTATATTTCTGTGATATATATTTCGCTGATTGTTAAGCTTATAGGTTTTATACCTTCATTCTTTTTTGTAATAATAATAATAATAGTAATAATGGATATATTTCAATTCGACGGAATAATTTTTAGATCCTTTTAAAAATAATATTGTATGTGTATCTGACGAATAAATTAAATTATTTCTTAGTGTGGCTTACTTTATTCTCATTATATATTATTATGGACCTCCTACTATATAGTCATAACTTTTACGCCACTGAAGCTGACTAGGAACCAAATCAAAGTGTTGTCGATGATCTAATTCATCAAAGGACAAAAGATATTCAGTGAAATAACTGATGCGTATCATGGCAGCATTCGCATGTAAATAGGGTAATATTAACAACGTGTGTATGCACACTAGGGGATATCCACTTGATGAAGTAGACCTTGGATGCATAGTGTCGAAGCCAGCTCAACTGCAACATGATATTAACAGGTGCGTAGAGCGCGTGTATTACAATAGGCTGAATAGAAAGTATGTAGTTTAGTTTAAAAATTTGGTATTATTATGATACCTTTCAGATTTATTAGTTAGCTGTAAAGGTTACATAAGAGAAAACGGAAATACATTTACATTTATTTCTGTAATGGAACAAGTACAGATTATAATACTGAGTGCCACAACATAATGAATAACGCCAATGGTGGTATACAACCCCTTTCGCTGTACGGGGATGAGTATTGACCGGAGCCGCCAATCTGAGGCTCTCCACCCGAAGGTGCTTGCCTCGACTTAGATGAAACGAAAAAAATTACAATGTCCGGCATCTATCGCGAAATATAACAGCAGTGCGGGATGGGGTTGGTTGGGGGTAGGTGGATTTTCGAATTTTGTACTGTTTAATGGAAGGGATGTTGAGGGGGGCAATGTTTAAGATTGAATATATTTGGGGGTGGCTTCTAGGGGGTGATTTCTGAAAGGTTGGTTTTTGAATTTTTTATTATTTGTGGGTAGGATGTTCATAAAGTTGAAATTGGGAATTTTTTATTTAGGGGTAGTTTTAGGGTGGTTTTTGTAGTTTTTTATTGTTTAGGTCGAATGACTTTTGGTATTGACATTAGGACTCTTAGGGGTTGTAGAAATAATTAAGGGATGGGTTGGTGGTTCGGGCGTCGAATGAATGTATTAGGGGGTCTTGTAGGACGGGCTTTGTATGTTGCATTTTGTATGATTGTATGTTGCAGTAACTTGTCTTTGAAGTTAGGTATAACTCTGTTGTGGATGAATTCGTCAAGTGTATTGGTGCTTGTGATGTTATGTAGTGTTAGGATGGGTGTGGCTCGGGGTAGGTTGTTGGCTAGGCGAAGGACTTTGTTTTAGATTACCTGAAGGGTTTATTTGTGTATGTTACTAAGGATGGGATAAAAGACTGTAGATGCTTAGGTAAGGATAGGACGTGTGTAGGCTTTGTAGAGAAGTGTAGATTGTGCGTGAGGCTCCTCATCTCGATTATTTCATGGAACCTCGAGAGTGCCTTGGCGTTTGTCGCGGATACCTGTGTAGAGAAGGTCAGAGTATAAAGCCTAAGTACTTCAGGCTAGTGGTACTAGAGATCGGGTTATTACCTACACTCAGAATATTTTGAGGGTTAGATTTTTCTTGGTGAAGATGGTGTATTGCGTTTTATGAGGATTGGCTAGGAGTCCCTAATGTATGTAATAGTTGATTGTGGCGTCCGTCTCTTTTGTATTATTCTGTGAAGCAGGTTATTGTTAAGTGAAGTCGTTATAATACCCGTGTCGTCGGCGTATAGCGCAAGGGCTGTTCGTTGGTCGTCGGGATCTGGGATGTCCGCGGTGTAAAGGGTGAATAATACTGAACCTAAGGAGGACCCCTGCGAAACTCCGGATAGGATGGAGGCTGGAGGTGAGCACTCCCCTTTGACTACGACTCGGAAAGAGCGGTTAGATAAATAGGCTTGTATATTAATTTGGTAATACACGCAGAATATCCCGCTGATTTTAGTTTAAATAGTAGTCTAGGATGCCAGACTTTGTCAAAGGCTTTTTCGAGGTCAAGGGAGATAACCCTCGTGAATAATTCACGACAACCAACAACAATAAACCAACAACAATTGAGGTCAATTATTGACCTCAATTGTTGTTGGTTTGGATTTTTTCGCAGACTTTGAGAAGTTGCGGGTTATGGAGTGGTCTTTATACTGAAAATCGCTGCCGCCGTCTATAACCCCAGAATAGTCTCCAGGATTAGGGAATCAAGAACTTTGGACAGGGATGAAAGAATTCTTATTGACCTGTAACTGGCCGGCTGATTCTTGGGCTCATTGGGTTTTTTATTGGGGTAATTTTGGCGGTTTTCCAGGACGTAATTTATCCTTCATCTACTACATAGGCAAGAAATAGCGACCTATTGCTAGTGCGTAACATCACTACTAATCACATTCATTAGTTTACACTTTCCAGATACTAATGATACAGATACTTTATAGACTAATGTTTATAAATATGTCAATAAATAATTATAACCTCTTAACTATTACACTCATAATAGAACTAATATTCATTTATAAAACGAAATTGTTTTAACCCGAATATTTACTGTAAATATAACTTAAAAGGGGGTATGAACCTTTGGTGTGAATACAACACTGACGTAGTTTTCCACAGAACACCAAAACTCTATACTGCACTCGACGCGCGTTTCGCTAACCTAGTTGGCATCATCTGGAGATGATTAAACCTGCACGTAAAGGTTTAGTCCTCTCTAGATGATACCAACTTAGTTAGCGAAACGCGCATCGAGTGCAGTATAGAGTTTTGGTGTTCTGTGGAAGATTACATCAGTGTTGTAAATACAACTACAACCTGAGTTGACCTTATCTAAAGTAAGATAGCTAATCAAAAGTAGGGTCTATCTTTCCTAGGTCTTTAATTGCTTTACCTGTAAGAGCTGTATTTAAGTGGACCACTCATATTTCGAAAACGTAATAAGTATAAAAAAAACCTGCTCTTTCATTTAGATGAGAAACAGTATCACAGTATCAAAGACTGTATTTGCTTAATATATTCATTGAATAAAACTCTTCGTTTTTAAAACTGGTACTTTTTTATTCAGAGCAGATTGAATTTTAGGTTTTCAGTACAACACTTTAAACATATAAATGTTTAAAGTAAGAGTAAAAACAAAAATTTAAAGTAGGGTCAAATCTAGTTAGATTTTATTTTCGTTATTCAAGAGAGTAACTCCCTTTGCGAGGAGTAGAAACAGCCGGCTCTTTTTCAAGAAGGTTAACATGTACGTAATGAAATATGTATGTTACAAAGATAAAGTTAAGAAGAGAATCTTTACAAGAAAAGTTCAAAGGATTTAGACTCGGTAAAACGAGCAGGGCATTCACCAACTGTACGTACAGTCGAGTCACGGAGAGAGCTCACCCACTTTTCAATGTCTTATTTTTATTTTAGAAAAAAATGAACATATGGGTACGAAATGGTTTGTTATTGGCTAAAATTTAGACACATTAATTTATATACAGGGTGTTCTAATTTCTGGTGCCTAATATTATTGATTGCAAATGCACTAGTTGAGAGTTCACTTGGTTTAAATGCGTTTACTATGTAAATTCATGCCACTTATTTCATAGCACACTCATAACTTGTGCGAAAAATATGAATAGCATGGCTAATTTTTCAAAATTTAAGTAGCTATAATTCAAAAATGGATGGAAGCAGATAGCATCTATATTATATTTTTGGAAAGCTCTTTCATGGCCTCTCTGATGATTTAAACTATGATAAAAACTATGCATTTCCTTTTAAAAAAAATGCCGAAATGGCACCAGAAATTAGAACATAATGTACATAAATTAATTTGTCTAAATTTTAGCCAATAACAAATCATTTCGTACCCATATGTTCATTTTTTTCTAAAATAAAAATTAAACATTGAAAAGTGGGTGAGCTGTATTGGTGACTCAGACTGTACAATATATGAGTATATTAACACCGTAGACGCAAGATTGTAATTTAAAAAATCAGCAAAATCATTACTGATTTAAGTAAATACCAACGTCACTTGGCCGTATTTTAATAATTTTATATCCTGTAACTGACTATTTAACTCGATATTTACTGTTTAAAGACGAATAGTTAGGGGATCATAATAAGAATTAAATGACATGCAATGGATGGAGTATTAGTTGTTTAAGCTTGGTTTCATGTATCTTAATAGCCTGCAAATGTGTCTGTTTTATGTCAATAGTTTGACCTGCATTCCTTCGGCGCTCAAGTGGGGTTTAAACCCTAAAAACTGTAACGTATGCATGTATCGTGTGAAGGAATCAGTTTAGTTTAGTATTAAGTATTAAGTTGTAAACTACAACCACAAGGTGCAGGACGTTGTTCTGCACACAAGCAGACTAGTTTGTTCACTATCACAAAAAATTATATACAGTCCACTTAATTATACTATAGTAAGTCAATGCAAGTGTTTTAATTCAATCAATCAACAGCGATGCTACCGCAGCTCGCTTTTCGTTAATAACGCGGAGAAATCCCACAGTACATGGTCCTACGATCCGGATAATTTGGTTCTACGATCTGGATAATTTGGTTCTACGATAAGAAGTACAAGGTCCTAGTCGATCTGGATGGAATAATCTGGTTCTAGTGGTGCCGTATGGAATAATTGGATTCTTGTCAAGTCGCATGGAATAAGTTTGGTTCACGTCGTGCAAGACGAATTGGATTAATTTAGTTCATAGTGAATTTGATAGTGAATAAAATCAGTGATAGTGAACGTCGATAGTCTCATCATACGCAAGAGTTTTGGATTCAAAGAAGCTCTACACAAACGAAGCATTCAACACAAAGAAACACAAATCAGCAACAACGCAAATCAACAATCAACGCAAAGAAACATAAATAAGCAACAACGCAAATCAACAATCAACGCAAAGAAACACAAATAAGAAGCTACACAAACGAAGCAATCAATACAAAGAAACACAAATAAGACGCTACTTAAACGAAGCAATCAATACAAACAAACACGAAGAAGCAACTACTTAAACGAATAATCAACACAAAGGTACACAAAGAAGCAACACATACACACTCGAGAGGTATCTCTACACATAAGCAAGCAATACTGTAAGTCACTCTTCCTTTTATATACGTCCTAGTCTTAAGTAATTATCTCTGTTTGTTATCTGACATAGTACGGTTTTTATCTAAGCAAAATGACTGAACTCAACGAAAGCGACTTACCCGCTTTGATTTTAAGACGAGGTCAATTTAAGGGACAAGTTACACGTTTTCAAAATTTTCTAAATGCCTTTAACGCAGAAAACGCTGATCTACTAGAAATTGAAACGCGTTTTACTAGACTTGATGGGATTTTAGATAAATTTGAGGAAATTCAAAACAGCATAGAAGTGCTCTCAGGTGGAGTCGTTCAAAACGATGAACGAGAAGCCTTTGAGGGTGCTTTTTACAAGGTTAGTGCCACAGTTAGAGAGTTCTTACGGTCCAAGCAAAATAATGCGCAAAGCAACCAACTCGATGTAGTTATTCGCGAAATAAATACGCCTACTGGTACAACGGCAACCGTTAATACAAATGTAGACAATTTATTAGGTCAGGTAAAACTACCAAATGTTGACTTGCCAGAGTTTCAGGGATCATATGACGAGTGGACAAGCTTTCATGACAATTTCGCTACACTAATACATGAAAATAAAAAATTATCAAACGTGCAAAAATTCTATTATTTAAGGTCATGTCTGAAGGGAGAGGCAGCTCAGGTAATACACTCTATGAAAATGACAAATAACAATTATGACATTGCATGGGGTATGTTGAAAGAACGGTACGAAAACAAAAAACGTATAATATATACACATATGAACGCTATTTTCGATTTGACGCCAGTAAAACACGAATCTTGTAGTCAATTGCGAAAATTATTAAACAATTTCAACAGAAATTTCCGCGCGTTGCAGGCTATAGGCCAACCCACGGATAAATGGGATACACCCATTATATGCACGATCATTTCAAAACTCGATTCTCAAACAAAAAGGGAATGGGAATATGTTATACGCAAAGATGATATAGATTCAATTACGACAACAAAATTAGTTGAATTCTTATTAGAACGGTGTCAGCTACTAGAAACTGTCGAATATAAAAACAAAGGTATTCGAAATTCAAACGAAGAAAGGTCATACACACATTTATCGGTCGGCAAAATTACATGCTCATTTTGTAGGGAAAATCATTTCAATAATCAGTGTCAGAAATTTATTAACATGTCGTCTTCTAATAAGCTAATAGAAGTCAAGAAAAATAAATTATGCACGAACTGTTTGAGACCCAACCATTTCGTGGCAAATTGTAAAGCTAGTTCTTGTAAACATTGCAATGGAAAACATCACTCTTTGCTACATATGTCTGAGAGTAATAAATCTCATGATGATAGAAATGACCACCCTATTGAAAATAGCAACCCAGGGGGGTCCCAAGAGGACACTGCTTTGACGCATACCACCCTTCTTACAGAAACAAAACAGACTTCACAGGTGTTGTTAGCTACAGCATCAGTAAATATTCTCAATTCCAATGGAAAAAGGATACGTTGTCGCGCGCTCTTAGACAGCGGCTCACAGTCCAATTTTATTACGGGGTCTTTAGTACAAAAATTAAAGCTAAAAACCACACAAGCACATATACCTGTAGCAGGTGTAAATAATGTATCGAGTCATATTTCAAGAAAAACGGAAGGATTTATATTCTCATTGGATAACAAATACAAAACGAAAGAAAACTTTTTGGTAGTTAATAGAATTACAGGCAACTTGCCTCAAATATCCTTTGATATATCAGAATTGAATCTTCCTACAAATATTCAGTTAGCGGACGAGAACATTAATGAAGCTACTCCTGTTGATTTACTTTTAGGCGCGAGTTTATTCTTCGATATATTGTGCGTAGGTCAAATCAAACTGGGAAAAAACAAGCCGGTTGCTCAAAAAACCAAACTCGGTTGGATTATTTCGGGCAATCTACAATCTATAAAAAATATTAATCGACCTATTGTTTGCAATTTATCTATATCAGATCAATATTTGCACGAACAAGTTAAACAATTTTGGACACTTGAAGAAGTAGGTGACAAAAAATGCTATTCTCGAGAGGGGCAAAGGTGTGAGCAGCATTTCACAAAGACATTCAAACGCGATACGAGCTGGAGGTTTGAGGTTAACTTGCCTTTTCGGGAGAACATAAAATCTCTAGGCGAATCTCAAAATACTGTAATTAACAGGTTCTTATCGCTAGGAAAACAATTGCAAGGCGATATTAGTCTAAAAACACAATATACAAATTTTATGGCGGAATATGAAGCACTCGAACACATGTCGGTTATTGACACTTCTAATGATACAACAAATTCTTTGGAATATTATTCACCGCACCACGATGTAATTAAGGAACATAGCAAGACCACGAAGCTTAGGGTAGTATTTGACACATCATGTAAAACCAATTCGAGTTTATCGTTGAATGATGTTCTGAAGGTGAGTCCAACCATTCAAAACGATTTGTACTATCGATTGTACATTGCTATCAAAAACGATTTTTATATGGATGACTTAATTAGTGGGGCGGGTAACATAAGGGCAGCTGCAAAACTAAAAACAGAAATTTTAGAAACTCTTAGTTCTGCAGAGTTGTCTCTGCGGAAATGGTGTTCTAATCGAACCGAGTTACTCGATAACAAAAACTTAGGGGATTTACCAGAATACTACATTAGTAAGGATGAAAATATCAAGGCTTTAGGTCTAGTTTGGAATCCAAATTACGACACCTTTTCGTATTTGGTAAACTTATCAAGGGGGAACTTTATTACAAAATGTTTTATTCTATCTACCGTCGCTAAAATATTTGATCCTTTAGGGTTAATTGGGCCTGTAATAGTACAGGCTAAGCTTTTATTACAAAAATTATGTCAAACACAAATTTCTAGGAATGAATCAATCCCATTTGACCTACACACCTCGTTCCAACTCTTTTATGATCCATTAGCAGACTTAAATTCTATTAAAATACCGAGACAGGTTACCATACCTGAATATACAAAAATTGAGTTGGCCGGTGATCTATCATCTAAGGTATTCTTAAATTGTCTAAAACGCTTCACATCCAGAAGAGGCTTATGTCGAAATATTTATAGCGATAATGGCACTAATTTTGTTGGTGCAAGTAATGAGCTAAAATCCATAGTTAAATCACTAGGAAATTCTATACAGTCTAGTGAAATTCGTAACTTTTTACTAGAAAATTCGATAACATGGCATTTTATACCTCCTTTTTCTCCACATCAAGGTGGATTGTGGGAATCTGCGGTGCGTTCAGCCAAATTTAACTTAATTCGCGTGGTGCGAAATGCCCATCTAACTTATGAAGGGTTATACACAGTTCTATGTCAGATAGAAGCAGTACTCAATTCCCGACCTCTTATACCTATGACTCATGATCCCGAAGATCTTTCTGTTTTAACCCCTGCACACTTCCTTGTGGGTGACTCTCTCATGGCCATACCTCAAGAAGACGTTTCGGAAATACCAGTGAACCGCTTGAAGTTACACGCTCGTTTGCAGCAAATTGTGCAGCACTTTTGGAGGCGATGGTCTGCTGAATATCTAACGTCACTTCAGCAGCGCGGAAAATGGAAAAAATCATTTCCTGGACTTATGGTCGGTGATTTGGTATTAATCAAGGATGATGACTCAGCTCCTCTTCAATGGAAGTTAGGACGTATTACTACACTTCACCCAGGAAAGGACGGAATCACTCGCGTTGTGAGTGTTTTAGTGCGCGGTGGAGTGGTCAAACGTAGTGTAGTTAAGGTGTATAAACTGCCCATAGACAGCAATGCTTAGAGAACTGAAATGGGATATTTACTATATACTATTGAACGATATTAGTTTAGTTTAAATACCTAGTGATCCAAGATTGTATAATGTCACTATTTGCAGTAATTAGTGTCATATAACTCATAGATTTCCTTTACGCTTTATTTGAAAGCTAGAAGCTTCCAAGGCGGGCGGGATGTTTAAGCTTGGTTTCATGTATCTTAATAGCCTGCAAATGTGTCTGTTTTATGTCAATAGTTTGACCTGCATTCCTTCGGCGCTCAAGTGGGGTTTAAACCCTAAAAACTGTAACGTATGCATGTATCGTGTGAAGGAATCAGTTTAGTTTAGTATTAAGTATTAAGTTGTAAACTACAACCACAAGGTGCAGGACGTTGTTCTGCACACAAGCAGACTAGTTTGTTCACTATCACAAAAAATTATATACAGTCCACTTAATTATACTATAGTAAGTCAATGCAAGTGTTTTAATTCAATCAATCAACAGCGATGCTACCGCAGCTCGCTTTTCGTTAATAACGCGGAGAAATCCCACAGTACATTAGTAGTATATGAAGAGCGAGTCAACCAATGGTTTTGAAAATTTGATTACCAAGGTAACCAGACAACCTCAATCGGTCTAAAATATTTTCGAGAGTGCGGTGTTGCCAGTTGAACGTAAAACTGGCAACGTCTTCCTTAATTTAAATGCAATACCCTGTATATTTTTTCATTTTTGGTGTCTACATCAATTTATGAGTAACTTTTGTTAATATTTCCCTATACCTATGTCAAGGCATCTTCAAGATATTGATTAATTTTCAAATTTATTGAGCAAAATCCGTCTTTAATTAAATCGTGTTTCCTCTCTACTACAAAATAATCAGAAGTTAAACTTTGGTGTACAGTTAGGCAAGAACTGAGGGTCTGTCATCTTTTAGTCAAATATTTCAAGTGATGTACAGGGTGGACTAGAAATAATTTTTATAAATGACATAAAAATGAACAAAAGTCAATTGTCTTAAATAGATGTCTAGTCTATTATTGCCGGTTCAGAAAGCTGACATCTATGTATACTGTACCTATAACTCACTAGAAGCGTTTTCGATTTATAAGTTTTTATTTGTAAATTTGCTACAGAAATATATATGGTTTTTTTCATAACGGATAGACCATGAACATTTTTGTCTTCGCAGATAAATGTCATTTATCCATAGTAAATTGTTGACACTTCCTGTTTATTTTAGCTTTTTCCATAGTAATTGTGGAGTTGTTTGTTTAATGACACATAATAATTATACAAAGAATGTTTCAATGAACTTATTTATTATGCATGAACAGTGTGATAAGAATATCAGCAGAACTGTGGGTGGGAGAACCGCAACATTTAATGAAAAGTAAGTACCTACCTACCCGAATTTACCACAAATGAATAACAGAAAATTTATCGTACTTTTGTTTGATATTTAATTTACAATGCTTTATTTAACAATAAATTACATAATATTTATAAAATTACTCCAGATCTGTGTAAATATTATTTATGTTATTCATTTGTGGTAAATTCGGGCACTTCTTATTAAATGTTCTGCAAGTTCTGCTGAAATTCTTATCACACTGTCCATGCATAATAAATAAATTCATTAAAACTATATTTGTATAAATATTCTCTACCATTAGGTTATCAACTCATAATTACTATGGAAAAATAAAAAATAAACAAGAAGTGTAAGTGAAAAAATGACATTTCTGGGAAGACAATAATGTTCATGGCCTACCTGCTAATTGAGAACAAGGTCTATATGTATTTCTGGAGAAAATTTATAAATAAAAGCTTATAAATCGAAAACGCTGTTAGTTAGGTATACGTACAGTATACATAGATGAACAGCGGAATGTCAGCTTTCTGAATCGGGAATAAATTTGTATCTCGAAGACGACTTGATATAGGTATAGGGAAATGTTGAAATGTTAACAAGTTACTCAAGAATTGATGTAGAATCAAAAATAAAAATAAACACATGGTATTCCAGTTAAATTAACGAAGACGTTGCCAGTTTTACGTACAACTTGCACCACCGCACTCTCAAAAATATTTTAGGGCGATGTCTGGTTGGTAACTAAATTTTTAAAAGATAGGTTGACCCCCCTCTTCATATACTTCTAATACTTCATCCACCGTGAATCACGGTGTGTATATATATCTCAATCATATGGTTAAATCATGTATACCATACAACAAATTTGAATTATTTCCAGAATAACGACATCATGGAGTATTTGTTTAAATAAGATATGAATATTTGTAAAAATGTGCTGGTTTATGTGCCATGAAAACTAATTAAATTTAAGAAATGGGAGAAACATATGAATGAAGACCTTCAGTAGATACTTCAGTGAAGTAACTTTTAATACCATATTATTATTTATACTTATACTTATAATATTTTATCTATATTTATATGAGCATATTATATGCTTGAAGTTCAAAAGTTTCTTATTTCCCTTTAGGAATACACACCCTTATATATTTCCTAATGCTTGATCAACTTTTTTGTTATTTGTTATTCCAAACAATCGTAAATCAAGGGTAAAAAATATTTTAAGCAATATATTATATCCTTTATTTTCTACCCCATGTTTTTCTAGTCATCCACAACCTTACATAGATTTAAGTGACTTTAACGGATACATATTCTGCAAAATCATTTTCACATGGAAGCTCAAACCATTTTAAGCTATTTTCATTGTGAGACTACACCAGACACTACCTTCCTTTTACGGTCCCTAAGGATAGCCCGTGTATGCCTTTATTAATAGGTTTCATCGGATAATGATAGATTTCGAGGCAGCGTCAGAGCTGGGGAATTTATTAAGAATTACTTCCAATCAAACTAACGAGGCCGATTCCTTTATAATTCCCGAAAATGCATAGTCATCTATTTTTATTATTAACTCTTTATTACACACGGCTTGCTTTTCGAAGTTTTATTAGCAGCCGACAAGGCCTAATGAGGCATTAAGTATAGGGATAGTTGGCAATCACAAATAGTAATAATATTTTCTAGTTGCCGGCAAATATACCGAATATGTCTTAAGGGTATATTCTGTATCATGTGTGTTAATTTTAACGGCACTGTTAAAATTCTTACCCAAATCAGAGATTATCTTTACCAAAAATACTCTTTTCCGATTCGCTATAAATTTTAACAGCGCCGTTAATTTTAACAGATATGATACAGAATATACACCTTAAGATCCTAGAAACAAACTTGCATTATACAAGGTATGATTCGACAAGCTGAATTTGTATATGGAAAACCATAAACGTACCAACTTCCATATTTTAAATGGAATACAATATGGAATTACAAAAACTAATTATTACAAAACTATATTTACAATTGCGTTTAAGAACAAATGAATTTTTTTTAAATTACAATCAGTGTTCGCCCTTTTCTACGACTTGCGCAGTATTATTGATCCCCTACAATCTAGTCCGAGTCCCATCCTCGCAGGATCTGCACAGCCTGCGTAAGGACCTCGACCTTTCGCTTCCCTAAAATGTTTCCACCGCCGCCTTTTTTAACATCTTGAAAAACCTTTTATATTATTTAAATATAGTGATAACTAAAGTGTGATATAACAGATGCAATCATGAGATACAAGTGGGTGTTTTATATAATTTATTTAATTAGTATTTTGTTATTCTTTGTGGATTTCTCTCTCTGTAACCCGGATGCTAAAAGACTATACGACGACCTTCTTAGTAATTATAACAGACTAATTAGACCAGTTAGTAATAATACCGATACAGTGTTAGTGAAACTAGGATTGAGGCTATCTCAACTTATAGAACTGGTAAGTTTAAGTAATAGAGAGCTTTCGATAAACAGAACATCATAGAATATTAGGGTGCTCTGCTTGTGCTATAAGAATATAGAATTGATAATAAATTATTGATATTGATTTTGTTCAGTCGTCACTGAAAAATCCACACAGGAATTTGGTCAAATATACAGTGTCCCAAATTGGCGGGGAATGTATTGAGAACTCGGAAACTATAAGAATAAATACCATATTAATAATAATAATAGACAACAAAATGTTTAAATGGGGAAAGTTTTAGGGAATTCTATTGGTAACCATGGCGGTTCTAGCTGTTCAGGTGTTTGAAGGTATTTAGAGAAAACTGAAATGTTACATTTTGGTGAACCTCTTGTAACTTTTTATTTATGAAAATTTTTAGAATCCATAAGAATATTTCAGGAAAAACTTATTACGCTGAATATACCTGTCTAGTCGGATTTCCGTTATCTGAAAAGTTTCGGTTTTCTGGAAAAATCAGCTTTGTTTTCTTATGGCGGCCATATTGGATTTTTCCTCATAAAAAAGTATTTTTTACCTGTTCAATAATGTATCACATAGGAAAAAAATAATTTAGCCATTAAAAACAAAAAATATTATTTTTCGATAGGCAGAGCAAAACATTACACAACATTATTTATTTATCAAATGGAATACAATTTTTATAAAACTATATGAATTTTTACCTCCCGAAACAATAGAAATACTTCAAGAAATAATACTGTAATGAAGGTACCAACAGAATTCTCTAAAACTTTCTCCATTTAACCGTTTTTCTAAATTTTCTAATAATAAAATAAATTCAAATGAATGCATAATACAAATGATAAAAACTAGCTTATCTTAAATGG
Source organism: Pogonocherus hispidulus (assembly GCA_963924545.1). Classification (NCBI taxonomy): domain Eukaryota; kingdom Metazoa; phylum Arthropoda; class Insecta; order Coleoptera; family Cerambycidae; genus Pogonocherus; species Pogonocherus hispidulus. The sequence continues at coordinate 23,207,041 of OZ004696.1, forward strand.
AACACTCTGTATTTTATTACATCGCTGAATAGTCCTATAAATTATCTATCAAATAGTACTACATTTCCCTATATCTCTAAATTTTATAGTTTTCGAGTTATTTGCAATTATTTACGAAATACATTGCAAACCAATACTATTTTGTTCATTGTTGAAGAGAAGGCCTAGGAAAACAAAAGTTTTGTTGATTTCGTAGTTAACCATTGAAAGTGACATTGACAATCACGGTGTCTGACACCACTGGATTTTTATATCTAGGGCGTAATAAAATCAAGAATAAACGATACGCCGGTTAATACCTATACGCGATTCATTTTAAGATCGTAGCGCCACAGCGGCTGTAACCGGTACTTCCCTATGGGCCATTGAGGTTTGAAATTGTATTCATTTATGAAGTTAAAACAAGTAAAAAGCTTGTAAAACAATTTTTAAAAGGATAAGTAGTTATATAAAGTTAAAATTCGTTCCAAAATAGATTTTGTTAAGCTCTTTTTTACCTACACCTTGGAAAATTCGTATGTTTTAAGTTAAATAAGTGTCAACCTAAAGTTACTAAAACAAAGTATTTATTTTTATTTTAGTAAATAATCTTAATACTCAAATATGAGATTAAGCAATTTAGAATATATGAGGTATTTGGGAGGAACAGAACATTTTATGTTCAACGTTCTATCTGAAAATTAAAGTTAAACTCAAAATATGTCAAATTCTTTATTAGGCATACGGCATACATACCTTTATGGAAATAGTAATTCTCAGAGGAAGGTAAAGAGTACACTCTCATAGACTCTGCATTATTTAGCTTCTTTATCCATACTTGTCTCCCTGTAACTCTTTAATGCCCAACTTAATTTCCACGATAGCTTTAGATTTTCCCGCTTTTGGAAAAGTATGAAACTTAGCTCGGGGTTTTTATTTGTCCTAGAGGAACAATGAGGCTCACAACAATAATGATTCATATCTAATCAAAGCAATTAACCAATAATAACAACGGCAATTTGAAAATTCACAATAGAAATACATACGCAAAACTGAATCAATGGCCCATGCGTTAGTTGTGCGTGCCGCCAGTAGGTGGCGTATTACTTAGCAATAATCACCTATAGCTTGCTACACATTATTTTATGTAGTCCAAATTATCTCTGATTGTCAAGAAGTCTTCTGCGCACTTTGTTTGAAATTGGAGGTAAATTAGGGTACCTTTCATCATTCTACAGGTCATTCTACAGGTTCTACTTAATACTTTGTTACATTCCCCGCATGTAGGTATAATAAATAAATTTAAGATATTCTTCGTTTAAGATATCTTTGTTTGAGTAACGAATATTTTCCATTTCGTTAACAATGCCTAACAATTTACAAGAAATGTCACTTTAAATAGTTAACTACGAAATCAAGAAAAATTTGGTTTTCTGGAGAATCCAAAAACGTAATAATATATAGGGTGTCCCATAAAATTGTTCATAATAATTTTGCATCTGGAATCTGTACACTCCAAAATATTATTTTTCAAATCTTCCTCGAGTTATATTTTTAAATCCTACCTCCTATCAAACCAAGTGTATCGACATTTCCTGTTGAATTACTATAACTAGAAATATGCGAAGTAAAAAAGTATAGACCTATGGATTATTCATAAATATAGATATATGTATCTAAATCTTTTTGTTCCAGAATCTAAAAGATCAAATCCTAACTACCAACGTTTGGTTGGAACACGTAAGAACCTAAAATGTGCTTTTAGATTTGAAAATGTATATCGTAATGTATTTCAGGAATGGCAGGATCATAAATTTATGTGGGACCCTCAAGAATATGGCGGGGTTACAGAGCTGTACGTGCCATCCGAACATATTTGGCTACCAGATATAGTACTTTATAATAAGTTAGTTAAGTTCTGTATTAAATTCTCCTCATAAATGTACACATGGTGGGTCAATATCATATGTCTAGCAAAGTGCAATAGCAATATTGTTACGGAATATAAAAAAAATTAATACAAGTGCTACAGGATATTGACAACACATCGTTTGAAAATTTTATTGAAGTATTCAAAGTGGGTACTTATTATTTCATTAATTATCTAATTTATAACATATTTATATAATTCGTTGTACTTCCAGTGCTGATGGTGAATATGTTGTGACAACTATGACCAAAGCCGTTTTACGTCACACAGGAAAAGTTCTTTGGACACCTCCAGCAATTTTCAAGTCTTCTTGCGAAATAGACGTCAGATATTTTCCCTTCGACCAACAGACCTGCTTTATGAAGTTTGGATCTTGGACTTATGATGGAAATCAAGTATGCATTACTAAAAAACATAGCAATCTAAACCAATAACACTTATAAAACGATTTAAGTTTTGGAAATTAAATAAAAACGTGACGAGGTGTGGGGCCAAATTAGGGAATTTGTCCCCAACCCAGCCCTGCGAACAGGCCTCAATATACAAGTAGACAATTTAATTCAAAATTGCCCCGCAGAATGGGGATTCGAACCCACAACTCGTTCTGGGTTAAGCGATCGAAGCACTAAACTCTGAGCCACCGACTCAGCCACCGACTCAGAGTATACGTAATTAGTGATAATTTTACATATTAATAATTGTACTATCATAATTACAGAATTATGTTGATTAGAATCAGTGATGTTTAGTCTATAGCCCAAAATTTAAATTGTACCGGTACCTAAATATGTTGTTAATGTAATAGCGTACATCAGATGGAAGCCAACTTTTATGTCAGTGGTTCGACTAAATGGTATATATTAATATATTATTTGCAATCATTTCTTTATTCCCTCAACACAAATAGAGTGTTTTGACATTTTATGTTTTAGCCTTTCATAAATTAACTTAATGCTTTAAGTAAAGTCATCTTAAAGTAACCACCTAAAATCTAATTCTACAGGTTAAATGCAGGTTATATTAATGATTGCCATTTGTTTCACAATATAATTCATAGGGCATCTGTGTCCCCTCCAAACTCAATGATAAGTACCAATAAAAATTATGTACAATTGGATTTTAAAGAAAATATTTCACATAACTAAAGAATAACTTAGCAGTTTTGTTTGATTATTATAGATTATAAAAGTTGCATTTATTTCAGATTGACTTGAAGCACATTAACCAAAAAGTCGGAGAAGATAAAGTAGAGGTCGGCATAGACCTTCGAGAGTATTATCCCAGCGTGGAATGGGATATCCTCGGAGTCCCTGCAGAAAGACATGAAAAATATTATCCATGTTGTGCGGAGCCTTATCCTGGTAAATTTATTCTGTAAATGTAATGTAGACACACAATTTTTATTTACAGTTATTAGTTTATATAAATGTTTATAAAATGGGTGAATTCTTACACAATTCTTCACAGAAACTTCATATCATATCATATCGGCGGCTCATTTACAAAATTAATAAAAACATGTTCAAATGATATTACGTTTTCTATATAATTAAAAATTTTCAAATTGAAATGCATGTTTTTTTCGTGAGGCACCTGTCTATATAACTTATTTTATTTTTAATACATGGTATTCCATTCTGCATATTTTCTGGTGTTTCAATAAATACTCTTAGTTTCAGTAGAATATTGTATATAGCATTAGGAAATGGGGGAAAATGTGCACCTAGGTACCATTTTTGTATGTATGAAAATTGTTAAAGCGTTATTCCATTTTGTCGCAATAATGGATTGTTCTTAAAAAAGAGAAAACGCTGCATCGAAATTGTTTTATGCATTCTTAATAAACACATACTTCAATGTCATTAATTTTTCTTTCTCTTTTTGAACATAAACTGTAAATTTTTACATTTTCCGTTTCTTCAAAAAAATATGGCATATTTTTTCATGTGAAAATTGTGTTGACAAATTATCATTTCATCAAATCAAATCATCAAATTTCATTATCAAATAACATTTGTCGCTTCTTGTATGACTTGTGATACAGATAATTGTTTCCCATATCATTTTTACCACTTAATATTGTATTTTCAAAAAATTGGAAAATATCGAACTAAAAAAACTTGAAAAGAAATGAAAAAATACTTAAAATTATCTACGTACGTAAAATTTGATACTTTAACCGTCAATATCAAATTATAGTTATAGTATAGTATATTTTCTCTACTTTCCTGAGAAGGCCGTGCAATCATGCCTAAAAGCAATACAGCAAATATTTTTGTTAATTTGACGTTTCTGTCTCAATTAAAGCCACCACTTTAGGTTTATGTTACTGTTCCTGAATAATAAAAAATAATAAAATTTTATGTATAGGGAGGGTATTCGCGTATATTTTGACCCCTATCTACAGGGGTTATTAAGAAAGTTAGAAAAAAAATTTAAATACAAAAGTTGTTTGCTTTTTCACGTATTATCTTTTAGCTAGGTCGAAAAAAAATTGCATGTCGTAAACTTAGGAAAACCAATTGAACATAATACTTTTAAATGGGACACCATGTATAATTTTACACGCTTGGGGAAACATTATTTTCCTGATTTCAAAAATATATATTCTGTTGACATTTGCACTGGCAGTTTTCGAAATATTTAATATTTAATGTTTACAATAAATCATAAAAAAATATTAAAAAATGAAAATATTTGTTTTTAATATAACTTTTGTATTTAAACTTTTTTTCTAACTTTCTCAATAACCCCTGTAGGTAGGGTTCAAAATATGTGCGAATACCCTGTATATATCAAGTAGTCCTTGTCTTGATTAATCTAGAAACTCCACAACAAATTGGCTTAATTTGATCGCCTCTTTTAAAAACTAATGCTTTTATGTAAAAATAAGATATACATATATGTATACTCGGACGGATATAGACGGAGCTCGGTGTCCGAGCGGTTAAGACGTCTGATTTTTAATCGTTCTCCGCGGTTGACGACGGTTCGAATCTCACCGTGGTCAACTTTTTCTAATAGCTCCAATATTAAATCTGTGTGTATAAGGCTGGTAGCGTTCTTAATATGCAACTAGTACTGCAATATCACTGTATAAATGGCTAACAACCTACTGTACACTTTAATTGATAAGGTTTTCCAGGTTTCCCTTATTCTCGTACTAAATGGTAGTTAAAGTTATAACATCGTAAGTCGTTCCTGGGCGCACTCGCGGCCCGCAAAATAATAATATGCCGTTCCCTCTCCCACACAAGTCTCTGACTTCCGGGTTCATCACTAAGATAAGAATGAGGGATAGAGATATTATTATTATATTATTATATCACAGATAGAGAAATAACATCCGTGTAACTAAAATTACGTATTGAAATTTAAATCTGTGTTTGTGGCTACAAGGATTTTACAAAATAGGAAAAATTATATGAAAATTATATTATATGAACCTTTTTTCTGCCAAATTTTCTAATTCGTCATAAACGAAAATAAAAATATCTCAGTAGGTATTAGTTTATGCCATATTTTCTACTTCAAATGTACTTTAGTTGAAATAAAATAGATTAACAATATTATTTTTCTATTTCAGATATATTCTTCAATATAACATTACGAAGAAAAACACTTTTCTATACAGTCAACCTAATAGTGCCGTGTGTGGGCATCTCCTACCTCTCAGTACTAGTATTCTACCTACCTGCAGACTCTGGAGAAAAAATTGCCTTATGTATAAATATTCTTCTGTCTCAAACGATGTTCTTCTTGTTAATCTCCGAAATTATACCATCTACTTCCCTAGCTCTGCCTCTACTAGGCAAATATATTCTATTTACCATGGTGTTGGTAGGATTCTCAGTAGTAATAACTATAATTATTCTAAACGTACATTACAGAAAACCCAGTACCCATAAAATGGCGCCGTGGGTAAGAAGTTTCTTTATTAAAAGTATTCCAAAGCTGCTGTTAATGAGAGTGCCCAAAGATCTCTTGACTGAACTAGCAGCTCATAAAATACCTGCAAATCGCGTTCTGACGAAAAAACGAGATATTGATGCAATGCCATCTAGTCGGTCGTCATCTTCCAGTTCTTCCAGTTCATCAATGCATAGAGCTAGTGGGTGCAATGGACTACACTCTACATCGACTACTAACAGGCAAGTAACCATGCCTTACATGTGGGTTGTCGTTCAAATATTTACACTTATTCTGGTTAACAAAACAACATTTTGACCATGGGTTACCTTGGTTACTTTTTCTTTGGGAAAGCTGGTTAATATATTTGCAATCTTTTTAAAATTGTACCCCATCATAATGTACTCAATAAAACTATTGAAAAAATTGAAGCAGCCAAGAATTCAAGTTAAAATAAATAAGTCAAATTAATAGAGATGTAAGGATTGTGATTCCTGGAGTCAAATAAAGTGTATAACCAAGGTACGCAAATGAAAATCTCATTATTCAAAGGAATGTTCCGTAAATAACTAAAAAAGTTCTAAAAAGAAAGTTCTAGTTTCTAAAAAGATATATACTTATATATATTCTTTTATAATTCATGTGGAAGTTAAATACTGCCTAGTATATTTTTGCATCTCGTTTAGATTACGTGGATTTGCTGGGGCCATAAGTGGAAGACTCGGTTATAATGGCTTACCATCTGTATTTTCTGGTTTGGATGAAAGCGACTCTGGTACCAAGAAGAAATATCCATTTGAGTTGGAGAAAGCTATTCATAACGTCATGTTCATTCAGCATCACATACAAAGACAGGATCAATTCAATGCGGTAAAATATTTTATTTATGTTTTATTTTGTATTATTGAATGCTTTATATAATTTGATCTGATCTCACATTAATTTGTATATATTTTCCTATTTCGTAGACTAATTTCAATTTGTATCCCTTAAGTACAAGTATCCTATTTTGATCTATGTCTGTAAAACTATTTATTTATTGACTATTTACATTAAAATAATTATAGGCACATTTTAGATACTATAATCAATTTTCATAGATGACAGACAGATTCAAATAGATATTACTATTATCCTTGGATGCCGTTCCACGAAATGAACAGCATCTTGTAAATAATGACTACCTATTTCTTTTTTCCAAAGTATAACTGAATAATGCCCACTTGCGCCACCTGTGCTTAGCGAGTTTAAGTATAACTTAATTCAAGTAACAGATTAGACTCATTATAATGTAGGACATAATGCCAAAGCCCTCATAGTTTTAATATGACACTTAAATTCAGCTAAGCTTAAACTTCCTAAGAGAGGTGGTGCAAATGGGTATGGGTCTAAAGGCGGGGCTTCACCAAACTGAGCTATACCGGTGCCACGTTCCTCCGGCATAGGCGGCTGCCTTTTTCTGACGAAAAATTGAAATAAAAATGTGCTAACCAGGCCGCCAACACAAGCCGCCGGCCTTTTGCTAGCGGCCAAATGTCGGTAAAGATCAAAGGAACTTAGTTTGGAATGTGTGATTAAAGAGCATGCTCTACATTTGTGGTTTTTGTTTTTTGTATTTTGATACGGTGGATAGCCAGGATATTATTAATGGATAGTGTGGAATGGATATGGATGCGGGGAATAGCCACGAGGATATTGTAAATACCCAGTGGACAGATAGAAAAGTTTTATTATTCATTTCTTGCTATATTCTTTCAATTCTAAATTTAGTTATTACTATTAAAAAGGTGCAGCAGGATCAGAAAAAACTGGAAAAGTTTAAAACAGTCATATATAGAAAAATCCTCGTCCTCGTAAAGATCTCTTGAAAAATGTTGCGATAATTTTTTAAAACATTAATGGACTAGGCACGACTCATTATCCCCAGAAAAATTTCAATTACCTACATATCTAAATTAGTTCCAGAGTTATTTCTACTGTTAATTCGTCGTAAATTTTTTGTTAAATTTAATTATAATCCTAACCAAAGTTCTCTTGAAGATTCAAACTGGCGAAATACAATTTATTTTCTCGATATAATTTTTTGTTCTCTTCTTCATTAAGAATCACTTCTTAATACTTATCTCCGTGTTCTTTAATTTTCAACAACATTTTCAACACCTTGCACAGTATTAATCAACCAAGGCGAAGTATTTAAATTAATTAATTTAAATTCTTTGTTCTTAAAGAATTTTATTATAGATGGAGTGATGCTTTGCGTAATTATTATTTCCTTAAGAATTAAATATTTTCTTGGGAAAAATCCATGTCTGTTTGAAAATAGCAAGAAAAAAATATATGACACAGTGTCTGAAGAATATACATTACTAACCATTTACAAAGAGACAAAGAATAAGTCCCAGTGTAAGAGCTACTAAAAATACATACTCGCCTATTTGGAAATGGTACATGTATGTAAAGAGCTACTGAAATGAATTGAAAGTATTTCAATTTATGGTAAACGGAAAGCAATAAATATTTACAATAAATACAATACAATACAATAAATATATACTCGCCTATTTGTAAATGGTACATGTATGTAAAGAGCTACTGAAATGAATTGAAAGTATTTCAACTTATGGTAAACGGAAAGCAATAAATATTTACAATAAATACAATACAATACAATAAATATATACTGGCCTATTTGTAAATGGTACATGTATGTAAAGAGCTACTGAAATGAATCGAAAGTATTTCAACTTATGGTAAACGGAAAGCAATAAATATTTAAGTTATCATTTTTGGTACTGTAATCAAAATAATATAAACAAATTGGTACATTAACTGCATCATTCCTTTTTGTAGGAGGATCAAGACTGGGGCTTCGTAGCTATGGTGCTTGATCGTCTCTTCCTGTGGATTTTCATCATCGCTTCAATAGCGGGAACAATTTCAATCCTCTGTGAGGCTCCCGCTCTATACGACGATACCAAACCAATCGACATGTTGATATCCTCAGTCGCTCAACAACAGTATCTACCAGATTTAGAGAATATGCAATAATTCTATTTATTACTATTTTACTTTGTTGTAGGTATCTAGTTTATGTAAGATAAGATGTTATACATTAAAATTGTTTTCATAAAATTATTAACTTAAAATATACAAATTTACAAATTCCGTTTCATGTTGATTAAGAAATATTTGCTCCCACATTATATTCTATAAGACAAAAACCATATTCTGACTTCATAGAGTGAATGTTTTATAGGTAGATCCCACAAAATTATTATGATTTAAGACTTTATACTCAAAAGAAGGAATCTGTTTTGAGGTAAAGTGATTGGAAATACATTTTCGCAAGGTTTCTCAATACATTTTTAAGTAAAGAAAACATTAATATTAATTTTGTTGTTAAATATATCATCCTGTTTACATAAAGCAATATAAGTATTGTATATTTTCTGTCATCGAATTTTTTTATCTCCGATATCCGTTTCTTTTCTCCATTGTAATGAAGTACATTTTATTTCGCCGTTAAAAGTAATATTCTACACCTGTAGATAAGTTTCCAATATAACGCCGTAAATAAACAACTATATCCGACACAAAATCTATTATTTCGATACCTGAAATAAAAGCCGAATGCGCACGCATCCTTGTTTTACTGTTCACGCTGGCCTAGGAAATTTCAAGCGCTAAGAGTTTAGTTGCTGTGCCGCCGTCCGTGGAACTAGCCGTACTACCGCATCGCTGCGAATCCCCAGACCCATACTGGTACCACAAGTAAGTAAGAAATATTTTACAAGTATGAAAATCGGCATAGTGAAATTTTTATAAGTATCAAAATATATTGGGACTTGTGTATTTTTCGCCGTCTGTCTACTTGAACAAATATTTTTAGAGTCCGTAAATTAGAGAGAGTGAATTTTTTATAAGTATAAAAATAACTTTATATTTAAACAATTTTGTCGACTAAACCGAATACCTTCAGAGTCCACAAGAACGTGGGGACTTATAATTATTACCGATTTAGTGGTGTACAAGTATAAAATACACAAAGTCCGAGATTTCACTTCTGCGCATGTCCGAGGTTTTCATAGAACCATATCCAGCTGGCAGCGACTCAGACATTCAGTCTGTGGCCACACCGCATCCAAGCAAGACCTGTCCGCCTTCACCGCTGCCTACCAGAGCACAGAGACCAGTAAGTAAACTAGTACAAGTCCCCAAGGGCATTGGGACTTGGTATAATTTCATCGACTTGTGTGGACTACGCCGAGAATATTACAAGTCGAAATAGAAAGCTACTCCGCAGGTTTCAAAAGCTCTCCCACCAGCCATTCCCGTACCTGCTACTAGCCGGTGCCAAAGTATTCAATCTTCACGGACCACCCGGAAGCAGCAGACGTGGCCAGGACTAATAAGGAAGTAATATTACGAGTAGGTTTTATGATATTAGGTCAATAAATGTATTAAAGGTTTATTGGTGTATTATTATGATCTGGTCCTGTGAAGTCTAATTTTCCCTATCGACCGACCAGACGTACCGTATCTTCACTGTAGCTAGGCACTGTAAACAGAAACTGGCGCCCCAGGCAAAAGAGAAACCGATCTTTGGGCACTAACGTGACACTTCCTACCTGTGCAAATCGGGAAGTATCCGTCACAGCATTTAAAAATATTCTAAAAGGCTCAACATCATATATGATAGGGTAAGAGTTTAATGGTTTTCCAGTCATCTAACTTGAACAAAACCTGCATGAAGATTAGTTAATAAATATATTTGATAGATACTGTTACTACTCCTTTTACCTTGCTGTACAAATAGTTAATAATGCAATATTCAGGTATGAATTAGGTACTCAAATAGGTATACATTGAATTGGTAATAATTCGTGCCAGTACCGTGAAAAGCTGCGTGAACTTCGTTTGCATTATATAATCTTAAATAACTCACTAAAAGTTTCTTTCACTTTTCTTTTGAAAAAGTTCCATAAACAATAAAAATTGTATAATTACCTAATTGCATATTCAGAAGTAGGAACCTAATCTACAATAAAAAGAATATACAAGAAAGTTGTTCTCCACGAGAAACCAAAGTACCTACTACTCTTTTCTGGATGCTGTAATAACTTGGTTAACTATGAACCTGTATCGACAGATTTACAGTGTCTTGGTGTTTTCTATACCTTAAACGGTTAAATAAATATGTTAAAATGTAAACGTAAGGCATTACTTCACTATATAATTTCAAAATATTTTTTTAAAGAAAACTTACCTTATTTAATTAAGATTAATAATGCTACCATCAATTAATGCCAGAAATACCATCAAGCCCGCACGACCTGATTGAGAACACTAAGTACCCCTCTAAACGCCTAAACTCTAGTTTATTCAAGTCTAGTGATGTCACTCTTATGTTAAATTTATTTTAAAAATACTTATTTTTCAATGTAAAAACACAAAATAAATTTAAAATTATATAATCCTTGTAAAATTTGTTAATTATTGATATATTATTATGTGAATTTACAAAATTCGAAAATATAAAGTAAGTATACACATAACTATGACAGTAAAATCGAAATGTAATGTTAATTACGAAGAAAACACTATCTTTATTGTACGAATTCTGCTATTTTATTACATAAATTCACAAAACTGTTGTATTTTTTCCTTAATTTTTAGGAGTGTAGTTTCTGCGTTATGGTTTTTATCCATGCAGTGGTAAACAAATATAAAAACCTATTGTACGTATGAGCTACAGCCACCTCTATACTATATGTCCAATTTATCCACAAGTTACGCGTCAACAAGTCAACAATATTTTTATAAGTTATCAACTATATATAAGTATAGTGCTTCTACTAAAGATAACATATTATTTTATAATTATTGAATATAGATACTGTAGCCGCAAAATACGTGTCACGAATCTTTACTGTATCTGTTTTATTTTGAGCACCCCACAGTAGTTCTCGACTTCTTTTTATTGCTTCAGATTCGTACGACATTTATTTTATAATGAAAGGAACTTTAATAAGCGACTCCTCAAGCCACATAACCGATCTAATTCTAATATCGATATCAGTTCAGGTGGTAATGGAAGTGCTGAGCACCATGTTTATGGAATACCTGAATCTGTTTAGCAAATGTAACAAAACCTACCACCAAATTTATGTTGTATATTATAGTCTGCACAAGTCTAAGTTATATCAGTTTCACTATAACTCGTATATATCGTATTGGTCTGTAGAAGCCGTTTCCAGATTACAAGCAAAGGAAACAAAGATTCATTAGGTTTTAAAGTGCCCGCACCATATATACTAGCTATATTGTTTTTTTTTTGCTGAATTCGGTCGTTGACTGGGTATGTGTGTGTCTTGAAATTTACAAGTCTAGGTACTTATATATAATAAGTATCGGGCTGTTTTTTTGCCATACCTAGTATTTAAAGAAAATAAATAACTACGAAGATAAACTGATGTACCTAGTGTAGGTATTCGGACTTCAAATTTCGAGAAAGTATCTTTACGTTTAAGATGCAGTTCTAAAAGATTTCAATTCAATCAAGAGAATTTAATTAAAGATTTTTAATTCCGCCAGACTTACAGTACCTACCGATTATTTTGTAACCAATCAGAAGTAAATATTTTTGAGTAATAGTTGGATAAGAATGTTTACAGGGCTCTTAAAATTTATGTAGATGATACAAAATTGACCCAATTTTTATGATGGTAATCGTTCTTTTGAAATAATTTACCTATTATTTAGTAGGTACTATTCTGAACTATGAATTGGTATATTTGTACTTATTACTAAGGTTAATTATTTTATTTATATAGCTTTTGGTACGTAAGAATTTATTTTATTATATTTACTACTTTAGGTATACCTATGAGTATATATACTTTACAGAACAAATAAGAAAATGTACGAATTGTGACTGCACTTTTCCGGATGCAAGTATTAATAATTTTTTTTGTTAACTTTTACGTTTACACTGACTTCAAAAATAAGACCATCTGATGTTAAGGTTATTGTATCTGTATCTACGAATTATAGTTTACACAAAATTAGTGAATCAGTATAACTGATTGAAGAATGCAAACTTTCATTTAGTCTCTTATGCAAATGTTGATACAACAACCGTATATGTTTGATTTGCGAGTTATTGTGAATAATAATTTAATAAACCTGCTGATACTGCTAGTCTCCTATTGATTAAAAACAAATTAATATTGTATTTAGATATAAACAAATTAAATATTACAAACGGTTTCTCAGGCCGTAGGCTTGCGTGCTACACAACCATAATTTTGAAATAAATATATTTCATGTATTTCTACAAACTTCGGAATAGAGAAATATAACTTGATTTATACTATCACGAAGTACTATTATACTAATTCCGTTTTTTTTTTTGTAGTAGGTACCAGAAAATATATTTAAATAATTTATAAAAGAAAACTACAGTGTCAATAAACAATAAAAAGTTACAAAGCTTTTACCTATCTGACCAGTTAATGATTCAGACAAACAAAAATTATTTCAGAATCAGAACAAAATTAACCTTATAGTTTAGTTTTTAAATCAAAAGTGCTATTTTTAGCACTAGGTAAGTATTTTACAATGATCATTAAAGTAATATCAATATTATATTTGAAATTTATTATATGACCTTTCTGAATACCTACAATAATTATTCAATCAACCAGAATTGTACCTCCCATAACTTCTAGTCTCTTGATGGTAAAGGATCATTTCAAACCTCTAAGTGCGGGTAAGATGGCGCAAGTCCACAATAAGGTAGTGATGGAGTTTTTTATATCCTTAATAGGTATTGTGTCTGGTCATTAAGCCTATTAGGTATACATACAAATCAAATAAGTACGTAATTAAGTAGTAATTGAATGTAATTAACGTAAAATATCAAATTAGTTCACATATCGATAAGCCATATAAAGTAAATAGGTTATTTATCCCTCTCACTCTATTCCAAAACTAGTTTTTTCTTTATTAAAAAAAAAAATACTTCGAAAATCAGTTCAAATACAACAATATTTAACTTATTTGTAAGTGTAAAACGAGTTTGAAAGTTTTTAATATCACACACAATATACAAAAACATTCCGAACAAAATATCGATTATATTAAAATCTCCTTAATTTCCTACTTTCCTATCGAATGAAAGTTGTTCCGGATACAGGAACAGTGGGGTTACTTTGACCACTAACCTGAAAGAGTCTTTCTTATCTTATTGGCACTTACACATTTTATCGTTAATGTTCATAATAATATTCAGCATGCATTTGCATGTTATTTATTATGCATAGAAAACATAGGTCGAACTCCATTCCTATGACTGAAAAATTAGAAAATATATTTACGAGTTTTCAATACGATAAGAGTTTTCGATACGACACGAGTTTTCCATACGATATCTATTTACGTTAAATCAAATAAACAGGGATAGCATAGGGTATTTATTTAGGTACCTATGTACCTATTATAACGAACGTACAGAATCAGATCTTGTGAATTGTATGTAGGTCAGCCAGCACGTGAATGTTAGTAAACTATGGTCATATTTGTTGAACTATTAAAATAATACACCTACCTAGCCAACCTACCTACCCTTCTATCTTAGTTATTTTATTACTCAGTTCTCCATACCTATAAACTGCCCTTAACCACTTCTCCTTAATCTTTTATTAACCTTTAACCTTTTTTCATTAATCATCATCTACAATGGACAACAGAATAAATAAACTAAGTCAAAAACATACTAAAGATAATTGGTAATTACCTATTTTGGTTTCAGAGTAATGTAAACACATAACTTATAGATTAGGCTTAAAAAAAATCATTTGAGCCATTGCAGATTCTGTTCTCTTAATATAGAAATATCATTGCCGATATTAGTCAGATTATCATCTTGTTTGTGGTGAAAATATATTTTTTTAAAATGGCTGCTAAATGACATGTTAAAATAGATTTCGGAAAGTAAGGTAGCCAACGTTCAATTCTCCACCCTAATTTCTATTCTCCTGTTATTGAAAGATCATTCCATATCTCCATACGTTGGGGTAAAATGGCCCACCTCAATACACGCTACACACACTACCGACAAACAAGCAATGTACTTCCTTTTTAACTATCGGTAATTTAAATAATGATGATGATAATGGTAATGATAATGATAATAATAATAATAATAATAATAATAATAATAATAATAATAATAATAATAATACGTCGCAGCGGTCATTGTTTCCAAAACACTGAAATGGCACAACTGAACTCGACCAAGTAATGAGGCGAGTCAACAACTGGATGAGCCAACATGGACTGCAACTGGCCCTGGCAAAGACCGAGATCGTGTTTCTCACGAGGAAGACAATCCCCAAGATCGTACCCATGGTAATCGGTACACAACGGGTCCAGACGAAGGTGTCGGCGAAGTATCCGGGAGTGATCTTGGATACGAAGCTCACCTACTGGCCACACACATAGAGAAAGTTAATAATAAGAGAGGGGTTGTTTGCATGTATTAAACTGTCATCGAGTTTCTGTGGTGCGATAGTGCTGTCACTATGTGCAGCATAGAGAACTGATTTAAATGGCGCGCTTTTCAAAACTATACTTTCTGATTTAATTTTTGTTTGTTTAAAATACAAAACTATTAAAAGAATCTTTCTCAAGGTAAGTTATTCATAACTTACTTTGAAAGAGATAGTTTTAATTGTTTTGTATTATAATAATATCCAATAATGTGGGAGTGTAATAAAATAAATTCTTTAAAAAATATATTTATTAATAGGTACAATAGATCATAAGTACATTTCATAGTTTTACTCATGATTCAAAAAAACAGTTTTACTTATAAAATATTTTACATACCTTATATACAGCTCTATTTGTTTTTATTAATTGTAGGTAGGTACTCTCTACCTTGGATCAGTTCATGAAAATTTATTTCAAAAAACATTATTATCTCCAAGCCAGACGTTATATATTTTTTATTTTTTCAATGCTCTTGGTCGGCTATTACAGAGGGGTTAATTCCTGCTACAAATTGAACATTTTTCAAAATACTTTGTGCTTTTAGATGGCAATGGGAGGCTTCTCTTCGATGATAAGTTGTAACACTTGGGCCACGTTTGTAAAGGGCTAATGCATATACTTTATTATCAGTTTAGTTGGTCCAAGAATACCTTCATTAAACTGAAAAATAATTATAATTTATTGTTATTATGTGTTCTAATAATTAGATTCAGATTCTCATTTTATAGTTTTATATAAAATATTTACATACCTATTATACAGGTCTGTTTCTTTTTTAGTATATCTAATCTGTGGTTATCTCTGCCTTGGACCGGTTCATAGAAAGTTATTCTCAAAAAAAACAATGAGGTCTGATGGGGGCCGGTTTATAACACAACACAACAGACAGTTTGCTTTGAACTTGAAACTTGAACACAAAGAAATCAAAGAATATGGCTTGACCAACGTACAATGTACGATGCCTTGACTTGACTTGCATCAACATGAAATATAAAATGAGTATTTTATGGCAAGGGATAAGAGCGGACAGGAACGATTTTAGTTGCGCAACAGTGGCGCCGCCATGAGCTACATAGTTGCGCAGAAACACGATTCCCATTATTCCCTATGCTTTTAACCATCTCTTTTTTTCAGCTTATCTCTGGCCACACATACAGAGCTCGGCTGACCGAGCCGTAACGAAGACCGCCGCACTGAGCGGACTCATGGAGAACGTGGGCGGCCCGAGGCCAAGCCAGCGCAGACTGTTGATGGCGACGACGCATTCGATCTTGCTCTACGGGGCAGAGATCTGGGCCGACGCTATGAGAGTGAAGAAATACAGAAAGCGTATGAGCACCGTGCAGCGAAGGGGAGCACTACGGATCGCGTGCTCTTATCGTACAGTCTCCGAAGCCGCAATCCTGGTGATAGCGGGCGTGCCACCCATCGATCTGCTCGCTATCGAACGGAAGCGAATCTACGACGCCAGCCTGGAAGTGGGAATAGAACGGGCAGTAGGAGAAGAGAGAGCTCGAACCCTGACGGAATGGCAGGGAAGATGGACGACCGACCCAAGAGGTAGGTGGACGCACCTGCTCATCAGGAGGGTCGGACCCTGGATGGATAAGAAATTCGGGGAAGTGGATTTCTACTTGACCCTGTTCCTTAGCGGGCACGGTTACTTCGGACATTATTTGTGGAAAATGGGCAAGGTTAGGACACCGGAGTGTAAATACTGCGGACATGAAAGGGACGACGTAGAGCATACGTTTTTCGTATGCAGTCGATGGATCGACGAAAGAACACTCCTAGAGACGCTGATCGGTCAAATAACTCCGAGGAGCATCGTCGAGTTGATGCTTGACAACGAGAACTGGTGAAACAGAGTGGCTGCCTACGTGCAAAGGCTGCTACGAACAGAGGGATAACGGCTGCTTGACAGACTGAAGAGAAAAGAAAGGACAGAGAGGCAATGCAAGCCAGAACGGGAGAGCTATCAAGAGCAAGAAACAAGACTCAGGCTGAAGTAATGCGAAAGCGGTCCCGGTCTGATGTTCTGCGTGGGAAAGGGAGGTGGTTTTTTAGTGAGGTCGCTGGTTTCCCGGCGGGCTCATCTGTAATAATAATAATACTAATAATAGTAATAATAATAATAGTTTCTCTACCCGTCATTCTAATCACAAGCATATTAGCCCGAAAGTCATTTGTTATGTATATATCATATCTTTGAATTAACGACGGCGTAACGTGTTTATTATTCTGTAAGGCTAACGCCTCTGACCAGTAATTTTACAACTTACTATTTCGGCAAAGCCAATACAATAAGACCAGACGAAACCTCTAATCGCTGTCGCGGTATTCTTTACATTGTTTAACTGGCCTGCATGAGGCAGTTCTGTGCACTACGCTCTTTCCCTCACTTCCCCTCTAACGGCCCAAGCACTGCAAATTTTACACTGCTTAGGTCAGGGGTCGGCAAGCTGCGGCTCGCGAGCCACATGCGGCTCTTTGGATGTGAAGCTGCGGCTCTTTAGCTCCATACGCAAATATTATTTATTTTATCAAAAAAAAAAACATTTAAAAATCGTTCTGAATCGATTAACGAGGATTAGGCACCGATTCTATCTCTCAGCCACTTGTACTCGCTTTTCACCCCACCCTTCCCCCATGACACGCGTCGTCACTGTCGTTAGTCCGTCGGAAGCTCTCGAATGACGCCGTCGTCGGATGCTTCTATATGTAGGTTTTAATTCGCTTTCGAAGCAAGACAATTTGGCGTCTTCACCAGTGCTAAAATTTATCCAAACTTTCTAAAACCATCCAAAACCAACGCTTCCATTGAATTTGTTGCTCAAATGTATGTTATTGTTTTTTTAATTTTAAGTACAAGTTACATTGTTTAGTAAAGTTTAAATTTTCTACTTGAATAATTTATTTGCTCAATTGTTTGTTATTGAAGCACAAGTTAGTGTTGTAAGTAAATGTTTAATTGTTTTAATTTTTAACTTAAATAATAAGTAATGCCATATATATATATACACTACTTATATATAAATAAATAGATATTTTTTCTTATGAATAAATAGATTAGTTTTTTTTATCAAAAAACTTTATTTATGCGAGTACTATTTATTGTTGGCAAGAAAAAATTTTGTGGCTCTTTAAAAACTTTGAAATTTTGTAAATTGTAATTTTTTACTCTTCCGACTCAAAAGGTTGCCGACCCCTGGCTTAGGTGCATTGGTTGCTATACTTGTAATAAAGTGGATACTCGAAGCGGATGGTTCTTTATGAAACATCGTGAAAATAATTGTTTTGAAAAAAACATTGATCTCATTTAGATGTAATAGATAGCATGCTAAAAAACAAAAGGAGGAAATTAATTCGTTGGGAGTTTTACAATATTCGGGAAAAAGAACGCACCTATAGTTATATTAATCACGTCCCAGGTTATAACGAAAAAATAGCTCGCAGAATAGAACGAAATGGGTGTAAAACGATTAGTGTCAACAAGCGTACTATTGGGAGAATTTTAATAAACAACAAAGAAAGGGTTAATAAATTAAAACAATCGGGGGTATACCAAATTAACTAAGCGGATTGTAATGCCGTGTATGTGGGTCAAACCGGTAGAAGTATCGAAACGAGAGTAAAAGAACATAAGAAATCCATATTAAATAACGCAAAAAATTCGGGATTATCGACGTATTGTTTAGAAAACAATCATTTTATAGATCAGAAAAATGAAAGGTACTGCATCGGGAAAAGAAAGGAAAGCGCTTAAATCTGTTAGAGCAATTAGAAATTAAAAAATCTTTAATTATAAATCTGTGTACTACCAATGATCAGATAGACTTTACACTCTCGCCCTTCTTAGAAAAGGTAATAAAAACTCCTACCAGATGGTAGGATCAGAGGTAGGTTGCTCGTAAACAAATAAATAACGAAAACGCGCTTGGAAATGTTTAGTAATAGACATTTACTCTATTGAAAAAAAGGCCTAACAAGCCGAAATACTAGTATATAGAGTGTTTTCTATATATTTCTTGGAACATCTAAATGAGATCAATGTTTTTTCAAAACAATTATTAGCTGTACTTGTAGTTCATTTGCATACAATAGGTTCTTTCGCAATTGCAATTCTATTATCGTCCGCAACCAGTAACAGAACCATTTATAGCGACTGCGCGAAAAATGTCGGTGAAATTACCGTCAGTTCTGCAATAATTGTTTCGAAAGGATTTACCACAGGTTCATTGTTCACGATTATTTGTCACTGTCAGCTGTCACTTGTAGAGTGGTTTATAGGTTAGTTGTTCAGTTGTTTTGCTTGTGTAGCCGTTTTGTTTATATGTATGTATATAAAAAAATAAAAATACAATTAAAGTCATGGAAGAATTGGAACTGGTACATTTATACGATTCTACAGATTCTTCAGATGAAGATATTTCTCTAAAAATAAAACTGCGCGCATGCCTGTTCAGGATTATTACTAGCGATTCTTGCTTGAAACCAAGAACCGTTGGAACCGTAATTTCATGGTTCTCAAGCTAATATCGAAAGGCAAACTAAAATAATTTTCAGTTCAAGAACTGACAAAATACGCATTTCGAAAGATATTTTGTTCCACCCCACCCGAATCTCACCAGCCACCACTGATTTATCTGTGCCTCCCCTAAAGAAAAATTCACGAGCCGCCACTGGTGGATAGGTACTTTTTTTAGAGGAATTTTGAGAAGAAAATCAAATCAACAAAATAAAAAACCCTGACAGAAAAAATATAAGTTGGAATTTCAATTATCATTCGAAAACAATAACTGAATGAACATAAAATAAAAATAAAAGTTAAGTTTTCATAAAATGAAATAATATATTTACATACAGCTATACATACCTACATACCTACAGCTCACAAGTTATATAATATATAAACAGGCCTACAAGAGATTTTTGTATTCTTCCACAATAAAAATTAAAGCAGATGTTAGCAGGTATTAGATATTGTGAACGAGGTCTCTAAGTGAAATTCTCTTGCTGTACCCCTTCTACTTTTCTTAAAAATATGTTTGTGTTTAGTGCTCTAAAAAGTATGATACCACCTGAACAAACATATTATGTAGGTACAAATTATAACGTAGATGCGCCCTTTCTTCTGTAGTAATTTATTTTGAACTTTACAAATTACTGGTTCATTTTGAGTTTGGGTAAACAAACATACCTGTTTGGTAATAATTATAACTTCCTTTTTATTTCTGCGTTTTTCTTATATATATTTCATTATGGACTTTTAACGTTAGTGATAATTACTTTTTTGTGGTTGTTTCCTGTAGATATTATTTTCTTTTCAAATAAATTTTTTTATTTAATATGCGATTTTATTTTAAATTAATTGTGTAAAAAAGTCCTGATTAAAAATTATACTGTCCTGAAATTGTTTCTCGGTTATTCAGTTTCAACTACGTACCTATTTGAAAAATAATGTCGGGAAGGAGGAGCTCATTAAATTTATCCATGAAAAGTTTGAACAATAAATAATAAGCCTAAATACCCACTACTAAAAAAATATAATAATAACTACCTACCATTTTACTAACTTCATAAAATAAGCTGGCAGAAGGCATACACACACACCAACGAGAGAGGTCGGTCGTCTTGTGGTGGCACTTACACCGTTTTACCACCAGAACTCGCTATGTCTAATAAGGATCCCAGAAAATATAAGGTGCGTGTTTATCTACCTATTCAGAATAATTGTAATGATGTAAGTTACGTAAAGAAAAAATAGTAGAAACTGTACGTTTTGTCTGTTTTACCTTTTTATAAGAAGAAACTAATGATAGAAAGAAATTTGTGAAATAATATGGTTAAAATTTTTATTCAAATATTTAAATTTAAAAAAATTGTAAAAGATTTGACTTCGAATAGTTCCAAGTGCCAGGCACTAAAATAAAAGAGAACCAAGAAAATTTTACCAATAAATAACCAATAAACAAACATACCCAGAATCATTCCACATTTTCAAGTAAAATAATTAAATGAACTTGGAGACACCTATTGATTTTTAAGTAAGTAAGCATAGACATTGTAGTAGATTAAAAATAAAATTAGTCGTACTAGGTATATGTCTATATTACATAGAACATAAAAATTATATCCATATTTTTCATTCTCAACTTAATTTTTATTTAAGAAAACAAGGTACATATGGATCGAAGCATGTCACGGGTTCGAATTCCCACGACACCGAATTTCCACGGCACCGAATGTCACGACATCGAATCCGACGACATCGAATTAGGCCACGCCCTTTCGAGCCGAACTGCAGTACACAGAAGGCCACAACTCAGTTCCTCTTATTATTTCATTCACACCATGAATAATGAAAGTACAGTATAAATAATATGAAATATATTAATTAGATATAAATAAGTATAGCATTTGTGATTTTTATTCAACTTCATACAACTTCTTTAACTTATTAGACAAATAATTTCTAATTTTCAGTAAATAATTATTAATACATAATAAAATGTCATACAAATTTCTTTATGCGCATATTCTTTTTGTATTATGTACCGGAGGGACAAAATATTCACTGTATAAATAGTTGAGACACCCTGTTCTAATTTTCATGGAGCCACCCTTATAACTCGGTTACTTATCCACTTTTTCCGGACAATGATAACGATTTTGTTAGGTTAGGTTAGGTTATATTAGGAAGACTCGTAATTAAACACATCTGACGTAATTTTCAGTTAATTCGATCTCAATTTCTAAATATTTAATATAAACTATTAAGTATGTTTGTTAAATAAGGGGAACTGAGCTGCGTCCTTCCCCCCTCGGTACCAGTTTGAGTGGAGAGGGAGAGGCCTAATTCGACGTCGTGGGATTCGATGTCGTGACATTCGGGGTCGTGGGAATTCGGGGTCGTGGACATTCGAACGCGTGACATGCACCCATATGGATCACGGGATATAAGAATGAATGTAGTAGTTAGTTTCAAGTATTAAGTAAAAAAAAAATTTTAAATTTACGCATTTTAATTTCTTATTTACTACCCTATATAAAATAAAAGTGACAAATAATTACCACAATCACATAGTATATGTGGGTGGTTAAGTGTTACGTGTATTAGTTTTAAATAATATAAAGTTTAATTATATAATTAAACTAAATAAACTCTTACTTGATGAGGAAGGCTCCGTGCCGTGCGGTTCATCTTACCCAACATACGGTCTTTCAGTAACAAGAGAACATAACTGGTTTCTGGTATTTACTCACTTTGTCGCTTAGTCAATAAATTAATTATTTTTAAAAACAAATTTGGGCAAGTATAAATAAGAACTTTATTTTATCAAGATTTTCGTACCATTACTAATTTTCATACCATGAACAATTCATTAAGTGACAAAGAAGAGCCCATAATGCTTAAATATATTTCTTTACACTTCAGGCTTTCACACATTTTCTTTTAAAATTTATTGAAAAACAAATTTAACAAGCAACAAAATTTTTCAATATCATAGGTATATATTTTATTTTAAAATATGATCTATCGATCTTCCTTTCTCTCTACACTTTCGACTCTACATGCAAAACTGTTTCTCGTTTGCCTCGTTTTCCTAAGAAATTTTTTATTTTTTCATCTAAAATTGGATTGAAGAATAGAAATAATATTTCTGGTAATAGGTTACATACAACCTATTCTCTAATGGGAATCTATAAATACTCTACTGCCACTACTAACTACTAATGACCATAGATAGCCCTACATATACATATATTGGGATTTCTAAAAACACCCATCTTTTTTATATATTGAAAACTTCACATTGAAAGAAGTCCTACTACCTATCTTATGATAAAACGTAGGTATCACTATTTTAAAGTAATTGTGTAGAAAAGTCCTGATTAAATTATATCGCCCTGAAATTGTTTCTCGATTTAATAAAGTAAGTTTTACCTACCTACCCTATTTGAAAAATAATATAGAAAGAAGGAAAACCTCATTAAAATTATCCTTATGACGTATGGACAAATATTCGGCCTAAAAACACACTACTAAAAAATATATATATACCTAGGGTAAAATGATTCTAACTACCTACCTACCATTTTCTTTAAAAAGCTTAGAATAGGAAGTTTAGTCAGTAAGTTGTAAAGTATCAATCACTTTACTACGAACGAGAACGGTCTTTGGCACTTACACCGTTTTACCACCAGAATTCTCTGTGTCTTATAAGGATCCCAGAAAATATAAGGTGTGTGTTTACCTATCTACAGTAGGTAATTCCAGTAGCTCCAAGCGCCAACGCCATTCTACCTAAATAAAAGAAAACCAGGAAAACTTTACCAATAAATAACCAATAAACAAATACACCCATGATCATTCCAACCTTTTCTACACATTTTAGTAGAAAGTAGAAAGTAAAATAATTAAATAAACTAGGCACCTATTGATTTTTTAAGTAAGCTTAAATTGTAGTAGATTAAACATAAAGTTAGTCGTACTGTACGTAGAATTTAAAAATTATAATATTAATTCCTAATTTAATTTTTATTTAAGAAAACAAGGTTGGTACCTATATCTGAATCACGGCATATAAGGATGAAGTAGTTAGTTTCAATTATGAAGTAAAAAAGAAATCAGAGAGGCAAAAAATTGACAAGGTGTGTTGCAATTTAACCTAATCTATAAAATAAAAGTGACAAATAAAATTACGCTGAAATTACTACAATTAAATTGTATGTGGGTGGCTACGTGTATTATTTTTAAATAATAGAAAGCTTAATAATTATTAATTTACTTATAAGTCTTGCTAAGATAAGACTACGTGCCGTGTGGTTCATCTTACCCCAACATATGGTCTTTCAGTAACAAGAGATCATAACTGGTTTCAGGTATTGACTCGCTTTGTCGGTTGTTAGTGAATTTATTATATTAATAAATTAATTAGTTTTAAAAACAAATTTGGGCACCAAGTACCTACCTATTTAATAATAATTTTATTTTATGAATATTTTTGTACCATGACTAATTTTTATACTATAAACAGTAAAAATAGAACTCAATAATTTCAACAATATTTATCATTCTTTTATATTGCTTTATCTCCATTTCCAATGTACGAACTTGTACTTATTTTAAATAATTAGCCAATAACCTAACAGGAAGTGACAAACAAGAGCCCATAATGCCTATATAATTATATTTCTTTACACTTTAGACTTTCAGACAAAACTTTACTTTAAAATATTATCTATCGATCTCTGGCCCTACATGCGAAAATGGTTTCTCGTTTTCTGAAGAAATTTTTTATTTTTCCATAAAAAATTGGATTAAAGAATAGAAATAATATTTCTGGTAATAGGTACTCTACAGGTATTTTACAACCTGCTCTGTATAATGGTAATCTATAATTAAATATCTACTTACTATAACCACTAACTACTACTATGATCATAGAATAGGCCCTGTAACCAACAACATACTGAGACATAGAACGATGTTTCATTGACAGGATTGTATAACTGGTACTGATATATTAGGATTTCTAAAAACACCCATCTTTTTTATATACCTATTGAAAATTTCACAATGAAAAGACTCCTACGACCTATCTCATGGAAAAATGAAATTTGTCTTTGTAATTTTGTAAATATATTCTCATATTAGAAGAGACAAAGGCACTTCCGCCTCGAATAGGTCGGAGCAGACTGTCTGTCGTTGGTTTTATGATGTTGACGACTTGTGTGGTGAAAGACCCATTCACTTTAACAGACATGGCATGCACAAGTGCATTATTTTATTGATAACATTAAAAAATTTTAAATTGTGTCACCTGTTAGTTTATTATTACACATGTGATATCACTCATGTTGCATGCTAACTTCAAATTCAATTTCAAATTAATTTTCCTGATGACAGAAAGGATTAAAGTTTCGCTAGCTTGAAAACAAAAAAGAGTAAGTATAGATACCTATCCACCTTTTTTGCATAACTGCATTAGGGATATATATCCCTAAGGATAAGTTATTTAGACATACTTATGTTATATCTTATGTTATATCTTAGATAAGTCCTTCGACGTACAAAAACAAAATACTTATATGAGTTTTCATTTCTAATAGTAAAGTAATAATATCGTAGGTACTTGATAATATACTTAGTCTAATACAAGTTATGTTTTCTTGATACTGAAAAATCATTCCATTCCTCACATGTTGGGTACAATGGTCGGCCGTAAAATTTGACAGAGTTTTAAAACAACAGATTTCCGTGAAATTGAAAATACTTCAATTTCATAATGGATAACCAAAAATAGGTAGGTATGTTTGTTTACTCTGTAACACCATTTTATATCTCTAAAGTCTAAAGCCCTAAAAATCTAAGTTTTTGCTGGATAATTTCCCTCAAATCCCAATAAGGTTAGGATCGATTTTTTAAGATCTGAAAAATAGGGCACAACTTTAAATAATAATTGCTGTTTCATGTTTTTAATTATTTAAAAATAAAAACAAAAATCGAAATTTTCGGTTTTTTCAAAATATTTCGAAAACCAATCAAGTTAGCCTCTTTTCACCATTATGTTGCCCTCCTGAATACGCAACTTTGCCTCCATTTAACCAACCTCGCATCTCTTACCGTTTCCGAGATCCACATGTATTGCATCGAATTTGAAGCACCCTGTCTAGTTTCTGGAAATTTGTAAAGAAAATAATTATTATTATTATTACTATAATAAAAATTTTACATATATTTTATTTTTGACCATTTTATTTTTAAAACCTTTCCTAGACTTCCTTGTTTATAATTAAGCCTATTAATAATACTACTAAACTGATTTCAGGTAGGTAGGTACCTAATTATTTCAATTCAATAAATACCTAAACAATACCTTTTTGTTTTATTTTATCAGGTATTTATGTGTGGCACGAACAATTTATGTCCTCAAATATGATCTAAAATGAATCCAAGTAAAAAGTAATTTTGTTTAAAAAAATATTTAATACGATACTGTTAATTCTTATTTGAGATAATAGAAATATTTTAAATCCGTCCCCGACTTCTCTCCAGAGTGCGAGAGAGATAGCTAGCATCAAGCGAATCCTACCAGATCAAAGGTGCCGCCGCGAAGTTCCCTAGCTGTTTGTTATGGTAAGCTGTGGTAATATCTTCTGTTTCAGATTCCACCCGGAACAAGCGCAGAGGGCTATGAAGCCAGTCAAAAACAACTCTCAGACCTCCCCTTGCAGCCGCGACCGCCTACAGCGGTCGCGGGATCACTTCGAGTACCCTTCCGTTACCTTGCTCAAAGCTAAGCTAAAGGGCCAGTTGGCTCCTTTAGAGGTGAATCCCCGGCTATACAGCTACTTCTGACCTACCATCAAACCACCACCCAGGACGGGAGAGGCACTTGCCCCCGCCCGAGACAGACTACCCCCAGTGGGTTAGACATGCAGGCGAAGAAAGAAGACAAGACAGAAGAACGCCAGAATGTCCTACCCAGCCTGCAGGGTAGAGCCAGGAAAGGAGGAGACCCCACGAATCGCCCACACATATCACTTTTTGTGATCGGGGTTGGTGAAGGATAGGGTCCACCTCTACGAGGCAGTCCAGGTCTACAGCGATGGGAAGGGGTCTACAGGTCATGACCACGGTCAATGGATGTTGTTAATTGGCGTTGACTGAGGGAATTAGGTATAGGTATAAATTCTTCAGTCAATACTTAACATTATTATCATATTCTACTCAATAAAAAAATCCCATTTGTCCAAGATAAAATAGGTATAGATAGTGTATTTATTTACTCTAAATACATATTTTTTTATAGACAATTTCATGTAGCTATCTAAAATAAATAATAATAGTTGATCACCACCACATGAAATTAGAAATCGCATATATAAAGTGCAGTCCTACATTAAATGTATTTAGATTATATTAAAAATACCTAGTTAATTTGTAAATCTGCTGGCAATATTAATAAAATTAAATAAGGACGCTGATATGCGTTATCTTGCCCCAACACAGAGGTGTATACCGATCTTTCAATAACAGGAAAACAGAACAAGTCAACAAGTATATGTGAAACATCTGCCGGATTTATTATAAATACCCTAATATTTAAAAACAATCATTTTAAGGTTGTTTGTCAATGACAGAAGTTTATATCAAAGAAATCTTAGCAAGAACTATCGCAACAAACTAATTGAATTTATAGCAAGATTCTTAAAATTATTTAAACCATTAAAAAATTATATTTTGAGGCAGAGCGGCACAGAATTGGGGCACCTTGTACCGAATTTAGTACATTTTTGGAGAAAGAGCATCTTTATAATTCGTAATTACTTAGTTCTCACTCATCTTTATCACCATCACTAGTTATAATAACAGTGGCGCACCTAGGGGAAGCCAAAGGGCCATGGCCCTCCCCAAGATCTAAAAAAAACACTTGCAACCGCTCGTAGTTTTATTTATTTCAAAGACTGATTGCCAAGAACGGCTTTGAAATGTCTCCAACAATAAACTGATATAATTAGATATACTTATACATTTATACTTCTTAAATAATATTTAATTGACACTGCGACCCCATGACGTTTGATTAGAAAGTCATGAGCCAACAAGGTCTCGACTACTTACATAATTTAAAAAGAATAGCTAGGGCAGTACTGCTACTTGTTTCTACTTTTTAATTACTGCAATCTGATCAGATTATACATACTCGCATATGATTACTTATGTCTATACAGGGCGCCCTATTTCTTGACCCGTTGCATGGGTAACTTTTTTATTAGTAGAGATACAAAAACGCTTAAATGAGCAAATTAGTGCAGTTTCGTATTAGTAATTCTACGGTAAGGCGAAAAATTATATACGGGGGAAGGTTGAAAAGTTATTGACAAAAAACGAAACATCCAACTTTTCTATTATCCCTCGTAGCTCGTTCATTTGAAGAGTTAGAGAAAAATGCTTCACATGTTTTTTGCAGTATTTTTCATGTAAAATGACATGCACTTGCTACTTTTTATATATCTCTTAAAATGGTTGAGAATCACAGTAAAATATATTTTTTTTAAATGTAATGGATAGGTGGCTGTGACATTAACCGAAAGTCCCCTTTTTTCTCTTTCAGATGATATAACATAGTCCATATTTTATCCTTACAAAAGTAATAATAATCGTTGTTTTTAAAGAAAGTTTATTGTCACATCAAGAATGCTATGGAAATAAAACAAAAAATAAGATTCCTGATATTTTTAAAAACGTCTAGTTGGCATTTAATTATTGACAGATCATAAGTGACATTTTTAGTTTTTGTTAAGTAGTTTATTGTTTATTATTAATACTGCATACAAAATAATAGTGTTGCAAATATGTACACCAACGAAGAGAAAAATGATATGCTATTTTGTTATTATAACCAAAATCGAGATGCACAAGCTGCAGCGAATCTTTATTTTGCAACTTACATGGAACGAAGACAACCCCATCATAGAATATTTAGACAGCTGGAAAATAATATACGATTATACGGTTCTTTTTCAAAGCCTAAGGATGAAAGAAACTTCAATGAAGACACTGAAATAAATGTTTTGGCTTATGTAAATTTTAAACCTGATTCTTCAACTGCAGAAATTGCACATCACTGCAACACTTCCAAGGAAACTGTAAGAGCTGTTTTAAAAGGTAACAATTTAAAGCCTTATCATTATTCCATATGCAATACTTTATATCCAGCTGATAATCAAAGAAGGATGACATTTTGTCGATGGTACATTTCAAAATGCGAAGAGGATCTAGACTTCTGTAAAAAGATTTTATTCAGTGATGAAAGTAGATTTACCAACAATGGTATTTTTAACCGCCATAATAACATAATGTGGTGCCGAGAAAATCCACATCTTGTTTCTGAAAGAAGAAATCAACGTCAATTTGGGATAAATGTGTACCTAGTGTGGAATTTTTTGTGGCAAAATTATTGGCCCATATTTTTACGAAAATAATTTGAATGCGAATAATTACCTTCATTTTCTAAGGAATACTCTAACAGAGGAATATTTAAATGAATTACCACTTCATATTTTTAGAAATCTTAAATACTTCCAACACGATGGAGCACCTGCGCATAATTCCCGCGAGGTAAAACAATATTTACATGAACAGTTTGATAATGTTATAGGAAATAGAATGGATATCGACTGGCCAGCGCGAACACCTGATTTGACCCCCTTAGAGTAGGTTATTATAGCCGGAATTGAGACTCCCCCCACCCCTTTTGACCTTGAATGACCTTGAATGACCTTTGGATGACCTTTACGTGACCTTTGGATGACCTTGAAGTGACCTTTGGATGACCTTGAAGTGACCTTAGGATGACCTTTGAATGACCTTGAAGTGACCTTTACATGACCTTGAAGTGACCTTTGGGTGACCTTTGTATAACCTTGAATTGACCTTTGGATGACCTTAGAGTGACGTCATTTAGTAAACAGACACGACTCCTCCCCCACTCCCCAATTCCATATTTAAAAGGAGGGAATGGGCAAGTTGAAATCATTTTGAAGTAAATTCTCGTGAGGAACGTGTAATACAACAAAAAAAAAATGCATTTGTGTAGTAATTGTGGTAAAACGTTTACGCGCAGTGACAATTTACGTCGTCATGAGATAATGTCTTGCAAATCGAAAATGACTAGTGATGATGGACCCAGTGCTAAACGTGCTAGAATGGATTCCTCAAGTACTCAAACCATTATTTGTTGTAACAAAAATATACCTGCTAATCAAATAAATTCGCATCGCAGAACCCTCGAGCATAGATCAATGTCTTGTACTCCTAAATGCGATGGCGTACAAATTATTAACAGTGCCTTCAAATGTAGAATTATTAGTTATCGAGTGCATAGTCAAAATCAGCATATAGATTACAATTTGTTTTTCGACGAAGTAAAGGAGAAGATATTGAAATTGTTGGAAGAAATTGTAAAAGTCCACAAATCTGCAAAAATGAATATGGAAACATTTGCTAAATACACATTACCGAAACAAGAAACAACGGATGTTAAGACTTTCAATAGTTCTAACAAGATTATAGACGAATCCAAAGATCTGAATAATATTTATCAAGAATTTGTCGATAAAATGATATCTCAAACATCTGAATTTGAAGAAAAAGATTCTGGTATGTAATTCATAAAATACAATTAATTAGTTTTATACATATATGTATTCAATGTTTCAGGTTGGGCTATCGTTGAAGTTTTATATGTGGAAGTAAATATAAATAAAAATAGTCCTCTGTGCGCATCGTCATACATGAAGTTACCAAAGTTTATCGAAAATAAGAAAGCTGTAGTGAACATAAGAAACGATGATCAGAACTGTTTTGCATGGGCCATTACTTCAGCACTATATCCACCTAGAGGACCAGTTCAGGAGGTCTCTTCGTATCCACATTATTCTACAGTTTTAAATGTGACGGGTATGGAATTTCCAATTAAATTAAAAGATATTACGAAATTTGAAGTGATGAATAATATATCAGTTAGCGTTTACGGTTTAGAAAAGGAATTTGTTGATAATAAAATGAAATACGAAATAGTAGGACCGCTGCGCTATGCATCAAAGAAATTACGTTATCATGTAAATTTGTTACTTATTACAGAGGACTGTGGAGAGAACCATCATTGTAGGAAGGAATGTATAAAAAGTCACTACTGCTGGATAAAAAATTTTTCAAAATTAGTTTCCAGTCAAGTTTCACTTCACGAACACAGAAAATATTTTTGTGACGGTTGTTTAATGTATTTCAGTAGTGAAAAAGCGTTATTACAACATCAAAGTAATGATTGCAATCATGTTTATACGACGACGCCTTCAAATAAACTTCGTATAGATAAGTTTGGAAATAGCGTTCCCGAAAACATATTAAAATTTGAAAATTTCGAAAAGCAATTGAAAGTACCTTTCGTAGTTTATGCCGATTTCGAATCAGTTCTAAAACCACACGACACTTGTGAACCCGATCCTACAAAATCTTTTAGTAACAAAACGTTCAGTCACGAACCGTTCTCATTTGCATACATAATAAAATGTTCATTTGACGATTCTTTATCTAAATTTGTATTATACAGAGGGGAAAATGCCGGTAAAGAATTTATAAAGCGCATCGAGGCGGATTTAACTGATATCTATAATAAACATTTGAAAGAGTTCGTTCCAATGAATCCTTTATCTGCGGAGGAAGAACAGGACTTTTCGAATGCAACCGTTTGTGGTATATGTGAAAAACCGTTTCTTGAAGGGGAGGTAAAAGTCAGAGACCATTGTCATTTGACGGGCAAGAAAAGGTTCGGAGCTGCTCATTCTGTTTGTAATTTAAATTATAAATTACCTAATTTTGTCCCAATTATATTACACAGTATGAGTTCTTACGATTCCCA
Organism: Pogonocherus hispidulus; assembly: GCA_963924545.1. NCBI lineage: Eukaryota > Metazoa > Arthropoda > Insecta > Coleoptera > Cerambycidae > Pogonocherus > Pogonocherus hispidulus. Next base: position 23,238,847 of record OZ004696.1, read on the forward strand.
CCTTTTTATTAAAGAGTTGTGTTCTAATAAAGATAGAATAGAAGTAATAGCTCAGAGCAAAGAAAAATACATATCTTTTACTAAAAACCTGTATTTGCATGATTATACGGACAAAGAGGGAAAAGTAAAGAAAAAATATTTGAAGATGAGATTTATCGATAGTTTTAAATTTTTATCCACTTCACTAGAAAATTTAGCGCAAAACTTGAGCGATAATCAATTTCAAGAAACGGTTAAACATTTTCCAGATTACGAACAATTTAATTTAATTAGGCAAAAGGGCGTTTTTCCTTATAGTTTCTTAACGACATTGGACAAACTAAACAATAAAAATTTACCCGCGAAAGAAGAATTTTATGACAATTTATCAGAAGAGCATATATCAGATGCCGATTATCGTAGGGCGCAAAAAACTTGGAATATATTTAAGTGTCAAAATTTGGGGGAGTATTCGGATACTTACTTAAAATCAGACGTACTTATATTATGCGACGTATTTGAAAACTTTCGAAACATTTCATTAGATAAATATCATTTGGATCCCGCACAATATTTTACTGCCCCGGGATTAGCTTGGGATGCTATGTTAAGACTCACGCAAGTAAAATTAGAATTACTGACAGATATTTCAATGATTCATTTTATTAAAAAAGGAATTCGTGGCGGTATTAGTCAGTGTTCGGAGCGAAAACACATCGCAAATAATATTTTTGTTCCAAATTATAACCCACAAGAACGTTCATCTTTTATAACATATTTGGATGCAACAAATCTATACGGCCATAGTATGTCACAGTATTTACCAACCGGCGGATTCGAATGGTTAAACGATCAAGAAATCGGTAATTTCAACGTCATGAATATTCCAGATGAGAATCGTTACGGGTATATGTTAGAAGTTGATATTGAATATCCGCTGGAATTGCACGACGCACATAGAGATTTACCATTTTTAGCCGAAAGTATGATTCCACCCGGTTCAAGATCAAAAATTCCTAAATTGATACCCAACTTGAATAATAAAAGTAAATACATAATACACTTTAGAAATTTAAAACAAGCCATAAGAAACGGTTTAAAATTGAAAAAAATACATCGCATAATAAAATTCGAGCAGAGTTGTTGGTTAAAAGTATACATAGATTTAAATACCGAAATGAGGAACAAGGCAACAAATAAATTCGAGCGGGATTTATACAAATTAATGAATAACGCAGTGTACGGAAAAACAATGGAGAACGTGGATAATAGAAGAGATATTAAACTGATAACTCATTGGGAAAGGAGGGGGAAATCCTTAGGGGCAAACACATTAATCGCTCGTCCTAATTTTAAAACTTGTACAGCATTTTCAGAAGACTTCGTGGCTATACATATGGGGAGAACAAGAACTCATTATAATAAACCGCTCTATCTGGGGTTTTCAATTTTAGAGTTATCCAAGACAGTGTTGTACGACTTTTACTATGACACCATAAAGAGAAACTATAAAGATGAGGCCTCTTTGCTATATACGGATACCGATTCGTTAATTATAAAAGTGTATACAGATAATTTTTATGAATTTATCAAGTCAAATCCGAGCATATTCGATACGTCAAATTATAAAGAAGGTAATAAGTTCGGTATTCCCGTAACGGCATCCGTATTGGGAAATATGAAAGATGAATTCCCTTCGGATCCCATAATGGAATTTTATGGAACAGGTGCAAAAGCTTATTACGTAAAGTCGGTGAATACTGAAGTCAAAAAAGCTAAAGGCGTAAAGAAATCAGTAATAAAAAAGAATTTAACAGTCGAAGATTATAAGAAAATCGTAGAGCAAGGCGGTACCATATTCAGAAAAATGAGTTCGTTTCGGAGCGAATTACACAATATATATACAGAAATAAAAAATAAAGTGGCATTGTCTTACTTCGACGACAAAAGATTCATAATACCAAATACAACACGAAGCCTACCGTGGGGCCACAATGATATACAATATTATTTAACGGATGCGGAGAAAAATTTTGAATGGTTCGTAGCCGCTTTAAGTCAAACAGCTGGGTGCAATATCGATAATAGTCAAATTAGATTGAGATATTTGATAAACGCGCTAGAAGAATTAATATGATGATTGTACATAGAGACGAAACGAATATGTGTGTTTACTCGTACCATAAGTAATTAGAATAAAATTAAATGTAAAACTATGTATTATGACATACAGTGAAGTAAGAAAAGATGTAATTATAATAAAAAAATATTATATAAAGTAACTGTAACATATCATAATAATCAAACACATGTAATAGATGTATGTATAGATGTATATGTATGTAATCTCGCATGAGCTCGATACAAAAAACAATATGATATTAGCATTAAAATAATTAGAAACGTAGTAAATGTTTAAGATTATAGAAAATAATTATATTATTAAGTACAATGTAATTATAGGCTATCGAAGAACAAATGTAATGATTATATGTAATGTAAGCAATGTCGTATTAACATGTGATTACTTGTACAATAATTAGAAATGTAACGAACGTTAAGGATTACAAAAAAAAAAAAATTATAATTATTAAGTACAGCGTGACTATAGGCAATTGAAGAATAAACTTGTAACATTGGTAATGTACACAATGTCTCATTAACGCGTAACTATATGTACAGAAAAATAATTATACTTATTACATACAATGTAATTTGTATTTGTACAGAGAGTAATTATAATTATTACATACAATATAATTACATGTAATTGAAGAACAAACTTAATAATTATATATAACGTAAGTAACATAGGTAATGTACATGTAATGTTTTATTAACGGGTAACTATTTGTACAGAAAATAATTATAATTATTACATACAGAGTAATTATAGGTAATTGAGAAACAAACATAATAATTATATGTAACGTAAGTAATATACATGCAATGTCTTATTAACATGTAACTATTTGTACAATAATAATTAGGAATGAGAATAAAATAATTATTAAACAAGTACTCTTTCATTCGTACAATGTCATTCACGCTACCTCATCCACACTGAGCATCAGAACGTACTTTAAGGTATATATGATCTCTTCGTGGTAGAGTGGGGATGGTGGGGAGAAAGTCATATCCTATAGAACGTTAAGAAGGATAGGAGGAGCTAATACTCGTTCACTGTAGTACAGTGGGAGGGTGGGCGGAGCGAGTCGGATCCTATAAAAGCTGAAGTCGAATCGGAGGAGTTTGTCACTCTTTCAGTCGTCGTCGAGTGTAACAGTGCTAGTAACAGTTTGTCAAAGTACTAAGTTTAATACAATGGGTAATTGTAGAAACGTTAATCAAAAAGTACATGGAAGTCGAAAGCATCAATCCAAGGATAATTCAACATCACGCAGAGCACCGCAGAAGAACATAGAAACACTTAAAGTATTATCCAATATAATAATACCAGGGGTTAATATGCAAGACAACCAGTTGCATTCATTATTTACAAACCCAGGTAATGGACAACAACAAAACGCATCATACCCCACGGCTTCGACATCACAGCATCCGGGCTACTTCACAGAACCATATCAAAATGTATGGCGGCAAGCAGAATCGTTGAACGGTCAGGAGACATCCCACGGCGAGGCCTCAATTCCAGTGGATATCGTACACCAAGCTCTGGCCGAAGTAATCAATGAAGAGGGTCATGAGAACGTAAGCAATGCAGTGATAGCGGATATGATCCATCAAATGTCACCATGGAGCGAGGACGACTTTATAAAATCAGAAAAATCGACAAGTGAAAAAATTAAAGATAAAGGACGATCCACAAAAAAGTCCCGTCGCACCACCGAGAAAGAGGGATCATCCAAAAAACCAAAAGTGAAGGAAGAAGAAGGAGCAAGTACACTAAAACACTTGCTAGGTGAAGTCTCTGCTATACCGATAGGGAACAGAAGAGAGCAAGAACAATCGGCAGCAACAGAGAACCCTATCACCATACCCGACGACGACGAGGAGAATCTCAACATGTTTTCTCAAGAAACAGACATGACAATAATTAGACAAGCGATAGCATTAAAAAATAAATTGCTAAAGGAAAAAATGGATGCGGATCGGGAGTTTACAAGTACCCAACAAGAAGCGAACGGGTTGGAGGAGGAAATCACTCGTTTAAACCATCTATTCACAGCCACGACTAGTCGACTGGAAGAGATAAGTAACCGTCGCGACAGACTCACACATAAAGTAAACTGGATAAGACAATCCTTAGGTTAACAATAGTATTAAATAAATGTATACATATAATTAATGTTAGAGCAGTAAGAATAGTGTAAGATAGAAAAATAAATAAAGGTTGAAAAAAATAAATTGAATCTTGAATGGAATGAAAGAACAGAATGTACAGAGACTGAAGTATGTAAAAGGGAGCAAGTAATAAAATTGAAAGTTGGTAACACTGGTAATAAAGAAAGATGGAATGAATAGAAAATGAGGTTGGTAACATTGGTGAGTTGGTAACACTGACAAACGGGGCGCATAATCAAAGGTGGAGGGAGTCCAAATCTAACCCAAGCTGCGTAGAATCACTGCGCAAGTTGAGAGGGGGAGTGGAAGCCATGAACCACGCTAGAGACGTTTGTGAAATTCTTTCCCTTCCAGCCTCCGCCGGGTACAGACGTGTGTCTTCGTGAAGAGTCTGAGTAATTGTTGTTAAATTAGCTTCACTCGTTTTTCGCGTTTTCGTGTTTGTGTTGTCATTTATTTTCAAATATCTGCGTTAACGATGGTCGGCTTAAAACGTCCGAGAAAGCGTACCACCGCAAGGGCTGAACATCAAGCCCAACCGCTGGTGACGCCGGCCCAGCGGATCTTGCATCGCCAGTGGTTGCAGCCGGCAATTCCGCAATTGCCACCGCAGGTTCAGCTTCCCCAGGGCACCGAAATCGCCCTGGTGCCGGTGGCCAAGCGGCCAAAGACTTCCACGAAAACCGGGACTCGGAGTGAGCAGGCGGTGGTAGTTGCGGGAAAAGGCAGCGAGGAAGAAAATACGGTGGTGCCGCCGCTATTGTCGCCGATGAGCAGCGTCACAGAAGACGAGATCGTGTGTGACGCCATTGTGGGGGAACCAAGCAGCAAGATGGCGTCTCCCTCGTCGATTAAGGCGGCCGATAACAACGCGGCAACTACGTCATCGGCGAGGGAGACGCCATCTGACGGGGCAAACCAACATCAGGCCCCCATAAGGTTGGTTACCAGCGCCGATGTTCACGTGTCGGCCGAGCCAAGACGTGAACAACCGGGCGGTAATCAACCTCAGCCCATCGGAGATGATAGCGGAGACGACCTGCGGCAAGTCTTCTCGCAGGAGTCCCAAATCCATATGCTTGATCTAGTCAAGCAATGGAAACGGGACAATAGCGAGGGGCTGATAGCAGCCAATCGCGAGGTCGATATGCACGCGCAAGTAGTGCAGAACATCCGCGATAGCTTGCGCGATGCGGAAGCGGCCTGGGAAGCTTCAAAGCGAAAGCGCGATCGACTGCTAGCGCAGCAGGAGCATATGAGGAGCATCGTTAACGAATAATGTTAAATTCGTGCGCGAAAACGGAGACACCGGAGGTTGTGACTATCGGAAATCCTCACCCCCTAACCCCACTCCACTCCCAATTTTCCCTCATCCTTCCCACATCTCAAAACCCATAAAAAAAACACATATAACCCCCCCCCAACCACCCCCCCTTTGGGGGGCCCCCCCCCCTCCCCCCCAAAAAAAAAGAAAAGACAAAACCAAAAATATTCTAAGTCGCTTAGCCTTTTTTTTAGCCTAAATTTTTAAAATTCATTTTCTCGTCTTCTAAGAATACGTAGTACCCCGTGTAACGTATCAAATTACTCGTCTTGACATTTCCTATCGATTGATACCGCTTTTATTAGCATCCGAGAAAATTTCAGAAAAACCATATGTAAAATTTATAAAAAAATTTTTCTAAGTTGATTTAAAAATGAGAAAAAAAATTTCTTTTTCAATTACGATATTACGGATACATGTATGACCTTTCCAATTACCCATCTTTACATTTTCTATCGATTGATACCAACATTCGTTCGCATCGGGAAAAAAATTCATAATTCGTGTCACCTTAAAAAAAATTAGAAGAAATTGTTAAAATATTATTCTATGCGATGGTGATTTCATAAATTACACTTGTATATATGACAATGTTACCCCCTCCACTCGATGATGTCACACACTATATTTAAACGGAGGAGGACCCTACCTTAACTCAGTTTCATTTGATCTGCGAATAGTAAAGTATTAAGTAATAGAAAATGGCTGTAGGGCAACCTCATATTGAATTCCTTACCTGGTTAGCTACCACGAATTTTCAAGAAAACAGCTATGAAGAGAGTGATGAGGTAAGTATTATAGTATGTAATTTTCCATTTTAATTGAAGGTAAATTATATATTTTTGTGTCATTTAGGCCGATCCCCTTAACGCTGCTAACGTTCCTCAAGCGAATTTGTCAATAAGACAATTGGTCGAGGCGGGATTGAATGTATTCCAAGAGAAAGATGATGAAGGTATGGAAGCTGATGCCGACCAATGGCTTGCTCGTGGGGTATATGTGGAAGCTATAGATATCTTTACAGGACAAAAACAGTATTGCAATACGGTGTCTTGCATCGTAGTGCCAGGTGATAGACTTTATTTCCTGTGTTATAGATGCTTTGAGTGGTTTACCGTTAACGTTACCCCCACCTCCAGATACCAATACATCGAATCACATAGGACAATCAGACTGGAGGATGCTGTATTACATACCTGCGACTCTTGTCAATTACCCCTTAATCAACTGAAACTAACAGACTGTTGTATACTTTGCAATAAATAGTGTTAAGTAGTTTTTGATAGATTAAACAAACGATGCAATTTGTAAATAAACTGTATATGAAGAAACCTCATCATTGATTACGCGGTAATTGACATATAGAAAATACAAGCATAATGTTAATCATTACCCGTAATGTAACGTGTAACGTAAATGTTTAACGTGTAACTATTTGTACAGAAAAATAATTATAATTATTACATACAATGTAATTTGTATTTGTACAGAGAGTAATTATAATTATTACATACAATATAATTACATGTAATTGAAGAACAAACTTAATAATTATATATAACATAAGTAATACAGGTAATGTACATGTAATGTTTTATTAACGGCTAACTATTTGTACAGAAAATAATTATAGTTATTACATACAGAGTAATTATAGGTAATTGAGAAACAAACATAATAATTATATGTAACGTATGTAATATAGGTAATATACATGCAATGTCTTAATAACATGTAACTAGTTGTACAATAATAATTAGGAATGGGAATAAAAATAGTTATTAAACAAGTACTCTTTCATTCGTACAATGTCATTCACGCTACCTCATTCACACTGAGCATCAGAACGTACTTTATGGTATATGATGTCTTCGTGGTAGAGTGGGGATGTCTTATATTAAGTAGGAGGGGTTAGTGGCCAACTTTAAAACATACCATTCAATAGTAAGTGGAAGGGAGGTTCAGATTATCTCTCTCATTCAAAATGCGAGAGGAGGGATGACTTTTGCCTATATATATCCGTAACTTGAATCTATTTGACAGTTAAGCTCAACAGTTCAGAGTTAAAGAAAATAAAATGAATATCTTAGAATCTGAAAACTGGGATGGAGAATGTGTAGAACCTGGGATGCCAAACCCAGGGAAAACACTTATTAATCCACATATAGGACCAGAGCCGCAGCCAGCAATGGAGGAGAGCTGGGATAATGAATGCGTCCCAGGACGCACATACAACCCCAGGGAGGCGATCCAGGACCGGTTGGTAATCCGGAGCTGCCATCCGGTAGTCAACAAGACCAAGACGGAGAAGAAGGCATATAGATATGCCGAAAGAGCGCGATGGCTCCACCTGATGGGTCGCCGAGAGGAGGAGAAGAGCCAACAGTTCTTAAGTAGCAAGAAATAATTTTTTTTGCTACTTAAGAACAATTATATTTTTAATTGTATATTTTTATTTTTTTTTAATTGTGTATTTTATTTTATTATTTGTATTATATTTTTAGTTGTATATTTTTTAGTTGTATTATTTTGTATTTTAATTTTTAAATATAGTGTGTTTTCTGTCCAAAGTGTGTTTCTTTTTATTCCAAGTTCTCCTCTTTTGTGCAATATGCATAAAAAAACAAAAAAAAAATAATACTTGAAAAGTAATTTTATTGTGATAATAGAAAAAAAATATAACTATAAGTGTTACATACAACTGCAAATATACTAAATTAAGCATATATTTTACCATATCATTTTACAAAGCAAGATAATTACTATACATATATTAAACTATATCAGTCTTGTTGATCCAACCATTCTGATCTGGTGGTAGTCCGAGCCATTTGACAAACAATTTATTACCTCTTTTCTTTAAAATCTTTTCCACTAAGTATACATCGGGGTGTTTAGTCTTCTGAAGTTCATAATCATAAAAACATCCTTTAATAGGTTGACCTCTCACATCTTCTATCATGTATGTGACGGGATTTGTTACATTAACTTTAACAATTTTAAAAAGTTCCGTTGAATAGTTGGCTGTATACCCCTTTTCAAATATTCCTTTGTATTTGCTAATCCGAACCATGTCACCAACATGGAATTTTGATTTTAATGCGACTTTGGGATGATTATATACACTTAACTTTGTTGTATATTTTACATCTATGGGCTTCATCCCTATTGTACGATGGACTTTATTATTGTACAACTTTATAATATCAGGAAGTATATCAAACCATTTGTAATTGCCTCTGGCCGAGAATTCTTTATATAACCAATTTTTTAAAGTTTTAATTACACGTTCCACGATTGCTGCCTTTTTTGTACTGAATGTGGAATAATGATTTATGCCATATTCATGCATCACTGTGGAGAACTGGCGATTGTAAAACTCGAGTCCTTGATCGCTCTGTAAGTTTGTTGGGGAATAAACAGCTTCTTGAAGAATTTCTTTCATCGCAATAGAAACTTCCATAGCAGTTTTTTTCTTTAGCGGTTTGGCCCAAACATATTTAGAATAGCAATCAATTACTATGAGTATATATCGATAACCTTTATTTTCATTTGCAAAATTCTGCATTTCTGCCAAGTCAATCTGCCATAAGTCTGCCAAACCTTTTATTACGGTTCTTCTCCTTCTAAAATTTTTTCGTGCTGGTCTATGTAATTCACTGACAATTTGTCGTTTTGTGCCACTAATGAACATTATACCTTTTTTATTATTCAAGTTTATTAATAATAATAGTAATATACATTTAGATGTTCCACGTTCTGCTTGGAATGACTTATTGTGATGAGCTGCTCCTTGTTTTATTTATATAATGCATAAATTTTTTTACTCAACTTGTGATGATCTTAGAATCGGTTGGTCGTAATGAAATACCTGGCCATGCTAATCCTCCTGTGTCTCTCGGGGGATGATATTTCGCAATAAGTTGTTCAATTTTTTCTACATCAAGTATGAAACCAGTCATATTTTGTACCAACTTAGTATGAGCATCCGAGTTTCTCTCACTTGTATTTTTTAATTCATCTATTTCAGTTTTCATATCGCTTATCGTTGTATCTATTTTTAGTTGTAAATTTTGAAACGTTTTTGTTATTTCATCCACGATTTCGTTCCTTTCTCTCTTTATGTAGTTTACTAAATTATCGGTTATAAGATTAGCTGATTTTTGTAGAGCGGAAAGGATATCTTTTTTGCAGGCATCCATAACTAAATTCACGTAGTTTAATGTTGCACCATCATTTTCATCTCTAGGATCTCCTATATTTTTTAATTGCTTTCCTTGGATGTCATACTCTTTTTCAGTAGTAGTTAAAACCGATGCCTTGCGGACCACGATGACCTTTACAATTAGGTCCTTTTCGGCGTCCAAATTTATCAATGGAGCCCATCGTTCTATTGCGTTCAAATTACAATTGACAAAATAAACTGATATCTGCTTTATATATGTATTTATGGTTGATGAAATAAAATGCGATAGTTATTTCTCTAATAGATGATTCCTTCTTCCCTTAATTCATCAATTAGGGATATTATTTCATTCTCATGACCTGAATGTCCAGCCATTTTAGAACTCCACAATAATCTTAAGCGGTCGATTAATTCTTTGGGCTTATTCCAGTATATGTAATCCACCTTTTTGCCTGTATATATTTTCTGAGATGACATTAGACCCGCACCTTTCTTGGATCGAGTTGACATTCCACGTTGTAAAAGTGGTTTTATAATTTCGACGTACTTTTTTGATTTACTAGGATTGTATCCCAATGTTACATTGTAATTTTTATATGCCGCATTCGTTATATTCAATATGTCTCCAAATATATTTTTATTTTCATCGGTGATTCCATAACCCGCACTGTTTAGATCTGGGGGAAATTTTAAAAACAGTAAATCGTATAACTGAGAATTTCCTTTATATGTTCCGAGTTTCTTATTATTTCTCCAAAATGATATAAGGTCACCCTGAAATCGCACTTCGGAGTTGCCCATGGCTAACTTTCCAGTATCGACATCAACTCGCACCCCATACTTGTTATCGAACGTAGATTCACCAGCTTTAACACCATTGATGTAGGTTGAAACGACATCAGTTAAATTTCGCAAATTACTACTAGACGTGGTAGAACTTGAAGGTGTCCCTACAGACGATGGTGGCGGCGTTTCCATATAAGAATTACTTTCCCTAATTGTTTCATCTGATTCGAATTTCGGTGTTTTGATTACTGCAGAGGGTTTTTTAGGCTGTGTTGTTAAATACTGCTGTGTGGTTTGAAATTTACGATTTGTTTCCTGCGTTGTTTCAGAAATAGTTTTTAATGGCTTCGTTAACGGTTCATATATTTTTTCCAAGGCCATTTGACTTTCTACATGTTTATTTTTTATGTAATTGAATTTTTTGCGAACAGCGTCCGTGGCTTCTATTAATTTACGTTTCAAATCTATTTCACTATCATTATTTTCGTCCTTATCAACTACTGATCTCTTCATTTTCTTTCGATGTGCACCCACCATCACTACCTTTACAATTGATATATATATTGGCATGCATTACGGATATATGTAACTGTCCAAACCTTTTCTGTATCTACCATCTTTTAGTTCTCTATCTTTATCGATTACTAAAAATCCATATTTATCTTCCCAGCATTTTGCACACATATCCAAGAACTCTTTGAAGGTAACGTCCGGTGATACATGATCTTGAAATATATGATGCAAATTCATTTCATCTTGCTTAAACATTATAATAAAATTCGAATTGTCTCTAATCAATTGTTTTGGTACTCGGGAATATGTTTGAGCCAGATAAAAACTATCTATGGATTTGTGTCGGCCCATACTAAAATATGACCTAATAATATCTTGTTTTTCACATATGATATCGTCGAAAATGAAAACGGAGTCCGGTTTTGCTTCAGATGGTTCCACAATTTCTACGTTATTATTAAATGTGTAAAATCCTAATCCATCAATGGGTTTTAAAATCTTCTGAAGATATTCATATTTTGGTTGATACAGTGACTTGGAATATAAATAAATATTAGCAAAACGTAAACCGTGGGGATGTGTAATAAGGGAAATCATAACATTTGTTTTCCCACAGTTCGAAGGACCGATTAACAAACCCCGAATTGTTGAAGGCAACAAGGGTCCATGGCGTCTATTGTTGATATTTACACCACTTCCTACACATTCATCGAAATTATCCACTACAAATGTTTGCTTTTGCTTTACAATCCGCATTGTTTGAGGGTTGGATACAATATAAATAGATATAAATAGATATAAACGGTGTATTCAATATTTTAATCGATAACTAGCGTTCCTAGTGTTACCATCGAAGTAATCGGTGTTATAAAGAAAGTTTTACTACGTTTTGTTTATTTTAATGCCGTTCGTCAGTCAGTCTAGACGTAAAGTGTCTAATTCGCGAACAGGAAGGGGATTTATAAATTCTTTAATAAATAAACTACCCTTTGAATTACATTTACCCGGTGGCTACCAGTACTGTGGACCGGGTACAAAATTTCAAAAAAGGATTGCCAGAGGTGATCCAGGCATTAATGGTCTGGACCAAGCTTGCAAAGTTCACGACGCTGCTTACGAAGATCATAAAGATTTACCAACACGTCATAAAGCAGACTACGAATTAGAACAGCGCGCCTGGGAAAGGGTTAAATCTAAAGACGCCAATTTTAGAGAAAAAGCATCCGCCTGGTTAGTTACAAATATCATGAAAGCAAAACGTCGTTTAGGTATGGGATGTAAATCTAAATCAGTTCCCAGAAGAAAGGCAAATAAAAAGAAGAATATTAAGAAAAAGAAGGTCAGCTTTGGTGGTAATATTGTTCATAAAGTACGAGATGAAATACGTAAAGCTGGCGGTAAACGATTCGTTTCTAATGATACAAAAAAAGCAACACATTTTGCTTTACAAGCAGCACGAAAATTTGTGAAAACATCAGGGGGTAAAAGGAATATTCGTACTCCGCGAATTATACCTATACCGAAAGTTGGTGGAATTTTACCATTAATTCCTATATTTGCGGGATTATCGGCGCTGGGAAGTTTAGCCGGCGGTGCTGCAGGTCTATATAAAACAATAAGTGATGTAAAAAATGCAAATCAGCGCATGGCTGAAGGGGTGCGTCATAATAAAAAAATTGAATCTATGCCTCTTGGAAAAAAAGGCGAAGGATTGTATTTAAAACCATATCGAACTGGATTAGGACTTTATCTGAAACCGAACAATCCAAAAAACTTCTAAAGTCTCTACCTCGAAGAGCTCTCAGCGACATTGATATTAGTTATTATGCTAATATTTTTAAAATTCCATATTTTCGAGGTGTATTTATGCGAGACAATCTTCCTGAGAGTGGTGCCCTACATACTGAATCTGCAATTTTGAATTTAGACGGTATAAATGGTAGAGGAACACATTGGGTAGCCTACAAGAAAATTGGTAATATTATTAACTACTACGATAGTTTCGGAGATCTTCCCCCACCCAGGGAACTCTTAAAGTATTTCTACATTAAATCAAATCCGATAATCTATTACAACTACGACCGTCAGCAGAACTACAATACAGTGTGGTGTGGACATTTGTGTTTAAGATTTCTAACTAACAATGAATTTTCCAATGACTCCAAAAGAAGAACGTGAAAAAATTAAAAAGACGGCGGATTCGTTGCGAGCTTTCTCAAAGTATAGGACTCTTACAAAATTGACAAAGGAACAATTAGCTGATTTTCCTAAAGAAGTGATGATCACCTGTGCTTCAAATGAAATCGCATGGGTGTGGGATAAATTACCTGAGCATTTAAAAAGCGATATTGATGTAATGAAGTATCAATATTGTTTGGAACATTACAGTGACGATAATACATCACAATCTATTGATGTGAATGACGGACCTCCACCACGAAAATATTTGTGTTGCTATTGCAATATACGCGATGTTACTGTAGCGTCCGAAAATAAAGTTTCTGCAAGGTTTAATATGGTACCATCAAATTCAAGACAGGAAATGTGTCTCAACTGCTGCTGTAAGCAACAATAAAACGATGTGTTAACAAGTTATATGTGTTAGTCATGTCTCGTACATTCACGTTCTCAGGACAATCTAGTGTGTTAAGCGCTAACTTTTACCCTCCAATTGAACTCGATACAAGTTGTCGATATGGATTGGGACTACATGGATTCTATTTTTACAATTCAATATTAAATGTTGATGAGAAAAATAATATTATTGGATTCAAATTGAAGAATAAATCACCTACTACTTTCTTTCAAATTCCTCCAGGAGCATATGAGTTGAACGAAATCAATGGAGCAATTCAAAGTGCTTTGGAATCTATAATAAAACGCAGTGTTAAGGATGACAACTTCAATATTAATAAATATTTCACATTAAAAGCCAACAATAATACGCTGAAATGTGAAATAGTATCTAAATATGAGATCGACTTTACTCACAAGTATTCTATTGCAACTATATTAGGATTTGAAAACAAAGTATATTCTGCAAATAATTCACTTGAATCTACATTACCAGTTGACATAATGAAAGTTAGAATTATTCGTGTTGATTGCAATATCACTTCTGGAGCTTATATGAATGGCGAAGAAGCACATACTCTCTACGAATTTGATATAGATGTTGAACCTGGATTCAAACTCTCCAAGGAACCACAAAATATTATTTATATGTCTGTAAGACCTGAAGGACGTCAGTTTATCGAAAACATTACATTACGTATATTAGATGATAATGGTATTCTGGTAGACTTTCGTGGTGAGAAAATTATTGTGAAGCTAGAATTAAAAAAGCTATATTAAACTATCAGGATATAATGGGCTTTTGTTTTAATCAAAGAAAACATTTTCCATCTCTGTTACATACAACTAGTAATAAAGTTTTGAACAAGTGTGACAAGCCATTTATTATACGAAAGAACGTTAAACGGTCAACATCTAAATTGTCTGCTAGAGATCGTATCTTTCTTCAGTCAATTGGATTAAAGCTGAAACCTTAATATTTGTAATCATGACGTCAACTAGTGCAAAGTTGGATGTGTTTGATGAACCTTTCTTTGATAATTCACTTGTTAGTCTACATGAGCACACTTACAAACCATATGGATCACCGTACTATAGAAATTCGGATGAAATAAGAATTCCTATTCACTGCCAAGATCTTATTCTCGATATTGCTGAAAGTTATATATATATCGAAGGTAAATTTACCCCAAGTGATGCCACTAAAATGTGTTACCTATCCAATAATGCGTTAGCATTTCTTTTCGATGAAATTCGTTATGAAATGGGTGGAGAACAAGTAGCTGTTATTCGAAAACCTGGTATAACAACAACAATGAAAACCATGGTGTCATGGGGACAAACACATTTAAAATCATTACTATCTTGTGGATGGGGACTAACAGTGAAAAACCAGGACGTTTTGGATACCAACAGTCACTTTTTTAGTGGCAAATTGCCTCTAAAGTATCTTATGGGTTTCGCCGAAGATTATACAAGGGGCATTCTCAACACCAAACAAGAGCTTATACTAATAATAGCTCGATCTTTTAAGAATTGTTACATTGGAGAAGTTGATGCAGATCTCGAAATTAATAAAATCGAATGGAGGCTAAGGCACATCATCCCTGAAGATACACAAAAACTGAAGTTGCTGAATCGCATTAAGAAAGGTGGTGTAAATGCTACGGTTAAAATGGCCTATCGCATGTGGGATTTATATGAATTACCGACTCTAAGAAAAACAGCTACTGATATATGGCCTATAAAAACCACAACAAGTTTAGAAAGACCTCGATATATTATTATCGGCTTTCAGAGTACTGACAGTTCTGATAATATAAGCAAGGACGTTACTCAATTCATTCATGCAGATGTAAGTAACATCCGACTATACTTAAACTCAGAAGTATATCCATATGAACGCTGGAATTTAGATTTTGGAAAGAAATTGTATTCTTCAGCTTACTATGCTTATGAAAAGTTTCAATCCAGCTTCTACGATAAAGATAATTATGAACCGATGATGGATATTGGTGAATTCCAAAAAAATCCATTATTTGTTATCGACTGTTCACATCAACAAGACGCCATGAAGTCATCCACTGTAGACATAAAACTGGAATTTGAAACTCGAAAGAAACATTTTCCTGAGAATACACGGGTTTATGCATTGATAATTCATGATTCTTATTTGGCTTATAATGCTTTGGATGGGTCTGTACATAATGGATTTAAGTAAACTGATGAACATTTTTTTTTACATCTTCCAATTTTTATATGTTAATGTACTCTATTTTATAAGTATAATCTATTTTTTAATACATTTTTTTTTTGTATTTACTTATTATATTTATATAGTGTGTTTTTTTTTTGTACTTATGTGACAAATAAATAGAAATAAAAGATTTAAAATTTTTTTTTATTTATTTTTTATTTACACTACATCGTTTTTTTTTTTTTTGTTTTACAACAAAATAAGAGAAATATTTAGTACAATACAATTTATTACTATAATATACAATGTATATAATAATGTAAAAATAATGAAAAAACTTATAAAAAAATTAATTATATTACTTTTGATCATCATTATCTTGATCATCACTACCATATTCTTGAGATGCTAACTTATATTTCACAACAATTGCATACGGTAGATAATCGAGCAAATTGGAATTGAGAAAACATTTTAGTCCTTTCTCCACCATTTTCTCACAAAAATTATTCAAAGTTAAAGTGTTATTTAAATAACTATCACACAACGAAGCACCAAGGCGATAGTTTTCAATATCTTCCTGCAATTGTTTAACCAATTCTTCGGAAAAGCAGTAATCCCTGTCATAATTACAAGCATGAAGTCTATCCATTACCAAGCAATCCAACTCACTCTTCATTCTTTTCACAGCTGACTGGATGTCGATAGCTTCAGTCCAGTGTTGGCTAGCATAATGCATCCACATTTTAATAGTTTTCTACAAAATAAACGTTATTGTTAAAACTGATAGTATAATATAGCAAATTATTCATTACCTTTTAGACTTATAAAACAAGAAAAGCAACCTTATATGAGATACTGCTAAATAGTGTAAATAGGTAAATATACTAAGATATGATCTACAAATTATATTTATTACTAATAGATATATGTTTTTAAATAAAATTAGTTGACAATACCAAATTTTATCAATGCTTTAGATCTAATATCTTTATATGTAGGCTCGCTTTGACCTAAATAAGTTATCGTGTACTGTTCCCAAGAAGAATTCATTTTATTCATAACGTCCTCTGTTATGTGTTCTATAACCCTCTTTGGTAAATAACACTTAAAGCTTACATTGCTCTTACTATCGAGCAGTATAGCCAAAACGCACTTTCCAAAACGTGTATTGACAAATGACATTTTTTTAATCAAATAAGGGGTATCAATTTCTAACGAGGAAATTGATCGTCGAGCAATATCAATAAAGTCTCTGTTAATGTTACTATTAATTTTGTTTAAATCAACACTTGGTAATGCCATTTCTTGTTTAAAGATAACTAGCTGTAATATCTAAATAGTAATAAATACAACAATTGTTCTCACTTGAAAATATTAATACAGGACAACACACAATTTGCACTATTGTAGACGTTGACTATAAGGTTGGCAGTGAACGAAGTGTGATTCCTTGCTATAATCTCCTCTCTATATATACATATTATAGAATACCCCTTCCCTAAACATTCGATTACGTCATGTCTTGTGTTGACAATTACAGAGGTCAAACGAAGGTCAATTCAAGGTTATACAAAGGTCATCCAAAGGTCACTTTAAGGTCATGTAAAGGTCACGTAAAGGTCATCCAAAGGTCACATAAAGGTCATCCAAAGGTCACTTTAAGGTCATATAAAGGTCACGTCAAGGTCATCCAAAGGTAACATAAAGGTCATCCAAAGGTCACTTTAAGGTCATATAAAGGTCACGTCAAGGTCATTCAAAGGTCATACAAAGGTCACTTCAAGGTCATCCAAAGGTCACTTCAAGGTCATCCAAAGGTCACTTCAAGGTCATCCAAAGGTCACGTAAAGGTCATCCAAGGTCATTCAAGGTCAAAAGGGGTGGGGGGAGTCTCAATTCCGGCTATAATAACCTACTCCTTAGATTTCTTTCTTTGGGGGTTATTGAAAGATAAAGTTTATGTGACAGTTCCTCTAGATATAGAGGATCTAAAAGTCAGGATTTAAGATGCAATTAGAAGCATACATGGACATACAATAAATAATGTTTTAAGAAGTATCCAGAAACGTTGCTTACTATGTATCCAACAGGATGGTGGTCATTTCGAACATTTACTTCAATATAATTAATTAATTAATAATTTCTGTTCTCAAAACATTCTTTTGTTCCATAATCCATAGCAATCTTGATGTGACAATAAACTTTCTTTAAAAACAACGATTATTATTACTTTTGTAAGGATAAAATATGGACTATGTTATATCATCTGAAAGAGAAAAAAGGGGACTTTCGGTTAATGTCACAGCCACCTATCCATTACATTTAAAAAAAATATATTTTACTGTGATTCTCTACCATTTTAAGAGATATATAAAAAGTAGCAAGTGCATGTCATTTTACATGAAAAATACTGCAAAAAACATGTGATGCATTTTTCTCTAACTCTTCAAATGAAGGAGCTACGAGGGATAATAGAAAAGTTGGATTTTTCGTTTTTTGTCAATAACTTTTCAACCTTCCCCCGTATATAATTTTTCGCCTTACCGTAGAATTACTAATACGAAACTGCACTAATTTGCTCATTTAAGCGTTTTTGTATCTCTACTAATAAAAAAGTTACCCATGCAACGGGTCAAGAAATAGGGCGCCTTGTATACTTTAATTTCCTAAGAAGCTATAAGTGCTGATACCAATAGACTAAGTGTCAATATTTCATAAGCGAGCCGGTGGTTCAGGGTTTAGTGTCTCAATCGCTCAATCCAGAGGTCGTTGGTTCGAATCTCCATTCCACCTTCCACCAAACAATTTTTTATTAAATTGTTTACTCGTAGATCAAGGCTTGTTTGCAGGGATGGGTTGGCAACCATCTTGGCGATGGCCTAGAATGTCAACTTGTGAGAGACTAAAATCAGTTGATGTTTGACTGTCCCCCTAACTAATGAGGTTTTCCAGATTTCCCTCATTCCAGCACTGAATGGTGGCTAGGGAAAAAAGTTCATGATATGGAAAATCAATATTTTTGCTCATGGGTAGGTAAACAAAGTATTGATCAGCACCAAAATATGCAAACTAAATTGATTTATGTTTCAGTTTAATATTTCAAATATTTAAATCAAGGTGCAGTGCAGCTTAACAAACGTTAATGAGCCGCCGAAATGTTTATCATTATTCAACATTCAGTATCTTTAAGTTTCTGGGATCCTCATGACTGAAACGAGTCATTTTGTATAAAACGGGATAAGTGCAAATGGGATCGGAATCGAAAAAAAGAAGAAAGAGCAGCGAAAGCGAACCGTTTTCCCCTTAACCGTTTTTAGACCCCGTTTTGCGATTTCATTCTTCATTATTAACATAGTATTATTAATTTCAGCTTTTTGTTTTTTTTATCAGAAGAACCAGGTTTAATAACAAATATAATTTGACGTAAAATTGTCTCATGTACGTACTGGATTCATTTCTGATGAAATTTACTGTTATTTATTTATACTAGAAATGTAGCTTCCTTAGCAAAAAACATTTTTATGCATAATATAATTAGTCCCCCTTAATATCTTAATGAGTAAAATAATCGAATGTTTCTGCCAAAAACTGAAGTATTTATTGCATCTAAGAAATCGAATCTTGTTAAACAAGAAATCATAACATAAATGTACTTATTTTATTGATTTTACTTCAGAGATATAATTATTGGGTCGAATTTTAAAAAATCCCTTCCCTAGGGAACGTAGAAATTGCCTGTAGGGAACTGCACATTGAACTATACATACACAATCATTTTATCGGTTAAAGATTATTTTATGTGATGAATGGTAATAACGCTCTGATACTTTTTATGTACTCTATAATTTTGGTCAAAAGGATATACTGCCAGAGTACTGTCTATAGTACCTATATTTGCTGTTTCTTGTTAATTTATTGGTATTTACAAACCGAGACAAGAGTCATCTTTTCTCGATTTAACGATTTGTCTCGTCTCACTTCAAACATGGGTCTGGACAGTTATTTAAGAAAACACGCATGAAAGTTCAGAAAAGTTTTGTTTAAATCTCGAGTTTTTTTTGTCTATGGTTTAAACGTACTACATAAAACATTGTGGTATTATCCTAGTATTATATATCATAATATCAACTCAAAACTAGTAAAACTATTATTGTAAGTAAAAAGATAGATCTTGTGGCAAACAAACCATACAACAAAAAGATATATTAAATGCAAGCAGTGTGCGAAAATAGGCAAAAGGGTTTCAGACTCCCTGGAGATGCAGTGGAATTTCAGAAAAACCAGCGCTATGTTCTGGATGTTTTGCAATATATCATACTAGTGAATAGTTTGTTGAGCTATTGCACTTGTTTGAAAATTCGTGTATGCAATAAAAATTAGTAATGTACTACTTGTGTTTAATTATTTTTATGGACAAAATACTGCTATAGCAGTACTGCTATAATAGATCACAAAAAATTATGTCGCGGGACATCACTGCTCTAGCAGTAAGTATCTATTTTCGACCAAAACATCTTAAATCCTACTTAGAATATATACCATAAAAGTATTCCTAAATTATGTCGAGTATCCAGAGATGTGATGAGTGTTTTTCTGAGATCCTTTACCTTTTGACTATGTCCATCAACGTGTAAATCGTAGTCTCTTAATTTTAAACTTAAAACCTGTTAATTTTAAAAGGGCACATTGCTGCGTAATTCGTGTATTTTTAGTGTATTAGAGTATTTTGTGTAAAGCACAAAAAAGCCAAAAAGGAAAATGTTTTTCATATAATGATAACCGTCATTGAAACCATAGTTCAAGGACTAGTAAGCTACCAATTGTATTTGTTGATTAGATAGAACCACAATCTTCTCTATATATCTATACTTTCTCTGAAATTAGATAAAGGACCCTCTTACCCCAACGTATGGAGAATGGGATGATCTTTCATAAACAGGGTATCAGAACCTAATATCTGGTATATCAGCTCGGTTAGTTTTAATAAAATGGTTAAAATTATTATTTCTTGAACGATAAGAAATAAATTAATTATTTATACAAAATGTTTCCCTCATATAAAAATTACAGTAGGTATGAGACGTTGAAATTGCCTAAAAATTGTATTTTATAAAAACTTGGGTGATAGAATCTGGAGTGCTTTGTGCTTCAAGAGTAAGTAGAACAGAACGTAAGATAAAAATAAATGTCGGAAGCAACATCTCGACCAGCATTGAATTACTTCATCGTAATCTAAAAATAGTTACTTCATTCGGCAGCATCACCATCAGTCAGACATAGTATATAGATATTCTTTCTTCAATTTTTTTATGTTTGTCACACTTCTAAATATAAACAAGTAAGTATTATTATAAAATAAACACCTGCGTCTAAGAGAACAGTCGGGGGAATGTTTTTGAAAACGAAAAATTAAAAACAAAATAAGTTAGTTAACTTTGCTGTGCAGAAAAAAAGTATATGCTTTGATAGAAATAGAAACATTTCCAAACAGTCAAGAAGAAAGTTTTGTGTTTCATAATAACAAAAAAATTCTGATTTTTTCACTGAAGGATGTGTTCTGCTGAGGTAAAATTATATATATTTAACCTGACATAAATAAGACCTGACATAAATAACCTAAATAAGAACCTGACTCTTATGTCACATGAGTTTATTTTCCAATATTTTTATATTTTCAGTAGGTACTATGGAAAAATTGAAGTACCTATCGAATTAAAGGAATACTTAGTTTTCATTTTATATGAACAAGCATTTATTTTCTGAAAATAAGTTGACAAATAAAAGTAATAGAATTTTCTGATCTACCTTTTGCTTCTGTATATGCATCCACATGCATTTTAAATCTCGACAACGCAATTTGAATCTATATTTGAAAATCAATTATATTTCATTTTAGAATGCATTTGAAATCCAATTGGTATCTTATTGCAACACACCTGAATCGTTTCGTTCTCTATGCATCTATATCCTCTCCCACACAAGTCTGTGACATCCGACTCATCAAGATGAGAATGAGGGATAGAGATATTATACATGTACTCTGTGAAAAAACGCAGCTTAATGCCTTTCTTGAAAGTGGGTAAAAACAAAGTTTAATTTAGGAAACTTCTAAAATGCATTTTTGATTTTTGAAATGTCTGCCTATCTGGAACATTAAATGGCATGAAGGACCTAATTAATCTCAGATAAGAAATACCTAATATCTGATGGGATGGAACACCCCAACATCTCAACTTTAGTTAATACATGATTACTACTACTAACTACTACTAAGACTAAGGAAATTTGATCTTTAGGTTTTATTCATTCTACAATTGTGGATGTGGGTGCCATCTTACCCAACACATGGAGATATATAACGATGTTTCTTTAATAGGAGAACATAAAGTGCAACGAGTATCTCAGTGTACTTGCTGGAGGTGCATGCATAATGTTATGTAGGTATCCATAGCTTGAGTTCAAGATATCATTTTATCATAGAAAAGTAAATCTCTCTCTAAGTAAATTAATGTTTAGTTGTATGTATTGTAACATAAACATGCAAACATATTTGCTTTTGCTGTAGGTCACAAACATTTTATAATTTATAGTAATTTGACAAGGCTTCTTAATAAACTAACTAACTTGGAAATAAATATATTTCAAAACGTAAGTAAAGTACCTATAACTCGTTAATTATTCTGGTATTTTTGGTATAGGCACCATAATATATTATCTACCTGTTAACTTGTAATCACTTCCTTTCAAATTTTAAAATTATACTATTAAATAGGTCAAGTTAGTAGTTGTTAGGGTTATAAAAAATGGATAAGTTATATTGTTTAGTCAGTATTTTTTTTCACAAATTTAATGAAGTTTTTTTTATTCTGTAAAACAAACATTGAATCTCACCTATCTTGATTAATAAAATTTAGAAAATGCCTTTAAAATAAATATAAACATATTTTTTACTTGACTATACGTAAAAAAAGAAGGAACGAGCAAGCAAGAGTTCAGCCAGAAGCCGCCATCCATTTCACATTTACCCCGTTTTACAAAACATGACTCGATTCAGTCATCAGGAAATCAGAAATTTAAAGATATATGGAATGAAGAAATAAAAGCTAGAAGTTCCTTTACTATAATCGTTGAGCTATATTATAATATAATGCATGATACAATAAAGTATATCATGATATAATGTACCTACCTACCTTAATCGTTTTTATTAATTTAGAGTAAATGTGATGACGATGAGTTCAAGTGTTCAAGATGAATTCGTTCTGTTCCTGTTCTAATGTTTGTTTTGAAATTGAAATAAATTGTTCATGTTATAAAAATTGATACCGACTAGGTAGTGCGCGAGTACAGTTTTCTTCTAGCTATATATATTTTTTTATTATTGCTCTTGTGGCAGTCATTTTACAATAACATACAAAATTGAAAATTTATATTTTTGCAGATATTTTAGTAACTTATCAATGAATCAACCTAACTATAGATATAAAAATTATGTTCTACATTTTGCTCATGGATAACTTAATCATATCATACGGTACGTACCTATTGAATCCGATCGAAAAGTTTGGTTCTTACCTATTTAAATTTTTTATGCATTAAGTGCCACATGCTGCCATACATTTAATGGCGGCAAATGTTGAATAGAAACATAAAAGAAAGGTTATTAAGACATAAATAAATACGTTTAGCCCGTTATTTCTTAAACTTATCTTTATAATCAATGATATTCAAAAATTAAATTATTTTTAAATCATAACTAATCACAAATTGAACGAAAGTATCAAGTAGGTACCTACCAGTTATGTTATGTTATCTTGTTACTGCTAAACCATTCCATTCTCCATACGGTGGGGTAATATGGCCCATCTAATAAAAAAAGTAACAATACTGAACTTACAATAAATAGTTTAAACATGGCTGCCTGGTGATTATAATTTAGAAGACATATTATCTTATTATCCTTGCAATGTAACTACTAAAATCAAAGTATTAGTAAAATTTATTATACCTACCTAGGGTGACCAGATTCCTTGAACAACAAAAGAGGACAAAGATGCTGTGGGAAATATTTTATAAAAAATACAATCATTATTTCGTCAAAACATTATAAACTATTGGTCTTTATTTATAAAAACAAATAATTAGGTACTTCGTAATTTTGTAATATTGTTTACTTAAATTTGTAAAATAAGGGCGGCTTTTGTGGGATTGTTCAACCATGTTTGTTCCCATCGCCCTCTTTATTCGATTTAAGTTAACAGAAAGAGAAAGAGTTACAATTAGAGGTCTAGAATGAATTTCAAATAATTTATGATTTCCAATTTAGTTGCTTATTGTAACTTGCATTGTTTAGAAATACTTCAGATTTTTAGTGTATTTTTTTTGTCTGATAAAAAAGAGGACATTTAGCATAAAATGTGTATATATATACCGGACATAAATTTGAACCTTAAAAAGAGGATTTGTCCGGTTAAAAGAGGACGTCTGGTCACCCTATACCTACCTATAATTAATTAATTAAGTACAAAGGTATTCATTCTCTTGTGGTAAAAAAGGTTATTAAAAAAACTTGCACTTTCTGAGAAAATGAAGTTTCAATTCTTTATCATAAATGTTTTGTTATGAGAAATTCCGATATTCAGGTAGGTATTAAATATTACATGGCTAGGAACCTGAAATTAACATGTTGCTGCTAATTTTGCAATGATATAAATACACCTCTCTTATATTCTGGTCTGTTACTACAGGATCATTCCAGACCTCTCTGAGTTGGGGTAAGATTGCCACATGTTTGTGTATTGTGTGTAGTAGTAAGTTGTCTCTATGGTACGTACCTACTAACTATACTAACTTCGTATGTTTATTATCAGAATGTTCGTGGCTTGCGTACAAAAAACGTCAGATTTGTTAATCAGTTCTATTGCTGCGTGCCAATATGATATTGTTGCGCTTACTGAGTGATAGTATGTATGTATTTCAAATACTATATTATTTGACAGCTCCTGTTATGATATTTTTTGTTGTGATCGGGACTTTGTTGCAACTAGTAACTAGTAGAGGAGGAGCGTACTGTTGCCTAAATAAAAGGTTAAATACTCTCTTTGATTTTAAAGGGTAATCTAATCGATTTTCTTACCTGGTTACTTTATAATATTTGGTAAAATAAAGTTTAAAGATTCTGAAAATAAATTTATTTTACATTTAGTAACATTGTTTTAAAACTGTTAAAATTGTAACTGACGGATATAATTTTAGAAAAGCAGATTTTCATCCTCTTCATCAAGAAATGTTTGTTACCGATTGGTCTATTCTTCTCTCTCTTTCTCTCTTCTACTTACTTCGTCCCTTATAGCGACGTGATAGCGCTGTCACACAATTTTATAGCATGCTATTTCGATAAACATGTGGACGCTTCACCATTTGAAATTGGCGAAGCGTTATGCTGAAGTAAACACGCTTATTGTGTTCCAAGTTTAAAACTAATGTTAGAAGGAATAAAATAGTTAAAAAAATTGTATATGTACAGTTAGTGCTACATAGTTTCACACTCTGTTTTGTGCAAGAAACTAAAAAAGGTACTGTAATTAATTATTAATTATAAGGCAATTCTTAAAATAATAAGCAAAGCCCAAGAAGTGGCCGGAATATACCGAAACAAAAACATACCTGAAATAGTTAAGAATGTATTGTGGTTCTGTAGCCAGATCAAGTGACAATTATTTTATTTTAGTACGGATGCTAGACAGAAAGTAGTAATAGTACCGAGGCTAACTATAAAGATCAATAACTGTTTTTGGTAAGGGATTCCTGAGACTCATGTTCAAACTACGGATGTTACAAATAGTCAGTCAATAGTTTACATATATGGCTTGTTACAGAGCGTGCTTGACAAAAGTATTGAAATTTACAAAAAAAAATAAAAGAGAAATGAAAGAGAAGGAAGAACTTAAAAGTGAATTAAATTATTTAAAAGTTCAATTTGGTAAACAAATCGAGGACTTGCGAAAGGAAAAAAAATACCTTCAGGAAGAGAACCAGCAATTAAAAGAAAAATTAAACTATCTTGAACGCAAAACTAAAAAATAGATGTTATCGTTTATGGAATGAAAGATGAGAACGATAAAATAAAAGATTTTCTGAGGATAATAGAACTGTTTAACGCCAACGCCAATATCTATTGACCGTGGTCTTGACCTGGGATGGTTTGGGTCCGAGCGGGATTATCGTTCTTTACCCTTCCCATCGCTGTATAGGCCTGGACTGCCTCGAAGAGGTGGACCCCATCCTTGACCAACCCCGATCACAAAAGTGATAGGTGTGGGTAGGCTCTCCTTCTGTTCTACCACCCTGCAGGCTCTTACAAGGAGGGTAGGATCCTGCATGGAGGGTAGGATCTTCTGGCGCTCTTCTGTTTTGTCTTCTTTCTTCTGCAGCATGTCTAACCCACCGGGGGTAGGCTGTCTGGGGCGGGGGACCGCCCCCGTCCTGGGTAGTTGTTTAGGGTAGGTCAAGAATAGCTGTGTAGCTGAGGATGCGACCGTTGTCGGCGGTCCTGGTTTCGAGCGGAGGTCTGGGGGTCGTTTAGTCACTTCATACTGTACGCTCGTTCCGGGTGGAATCTGAAACATAAGATCTTACTTTCATCCTGAATCCAGCAGTTGGAGTCTTAGCCGCTTGTGTACAGCGGTCGCATCTAGCTCGTAGTCCACGGCTTTCCGGATTAGCGGGTTACTGTGCGACTCGGCACGTGCGAACAACTTGACTCCGCGCCTCCTGATGACTTCTAGGGCTAGGACGTAGTCGAGGTCCCGGAAACTGTCCAATGAAAAATTAGAAATTCAATGTGTATTCAGAGATGTCCATACACAATAGATGTCCATAATTAGTATGGAGTAGGCAGTTAAGGGTCACATTCTAATATCAGCCCAAGACACAGAGAGCAAGGTGGGGTAACAGGCGACGCCAAGACCAGAAAGAACCGCCCTCCGACCTCAACACCATTATTAGTTGCTATTAGGGGTCAAAATACGTGCGTAGCACATGCAACATGACCCCTATCCTATTGTGAAATCTTAAGTCGTCTAAGACAACCGAGGTGTTGAGGGAAATCAGTAACATCCGAAATACAGTTTCTTTTCTGCTCTTGGAGTCGTTCGGTTTAGCCCTCGAGTTCGCGAATTCAGTATATCTTTGATTAGATTTTTGGAGGAATTTTGACTTGGAATATTTTAAGCCCTAAGCACAAAATTTATTCTAAATTTTGGTGATAATCTTTTGGTTGTAATATACTCCGACCCAGTCCTCTGAGTCTTTGGCATCCGTGACCAGGGTGGAAAGCCACTTTCAGCCACAAGTAGATTAATAGCGTAATTATTCGATTATTTAGGTATCTCAGTTAGGCAAATATTGTGAGTTGAATTCCTCGTTAGGTACTACTTCGGAATTATTAAAGCCTTCGTCCCGAACCTGGTGTTTTCTTCCATCTCCGTTGATTCGCGATATCCTGTGAGTGAACTATTTGTGTAGGTGTAATCCTGCCACACTCCCCCGGAGTACCAGCTGCCGAGATCTCCAGAGTAAGCTACTCACGGTAAGTGCTAGAATTTATGCATATCTTTAATGACGCCATTTTCTAAAGAACCCATTGAACGTGACCACTCAAAATCATTATCCCTTTCGAGACAAAAATACCAACAAAAGCGGGATTGGCCCCCTGTTACAATATTCAACCTAAAAACGGCAAGAAAGCTAAACCTGATTGCAAAGTTAAAAGAAAAACAAACTACTGATAGAAAAAGAAGAGTTTAGAATTGAGAATTTGAAGAGAGAAACACTCAAGAAAATCTTAGAAGCACCTAAAAACAAACAAAACGAGGCAGAATATGGCAACGTAATTGAAGGAAACAAACTCAAAAACGCAGAAAATCTGGAAGCAAAATAAAACAACAAGAAAACTTGGAAGTAGGTAAATCTTCTAAGCGAATCACTAGGTTGCACAGCAGAAGCACAGCATCATATCAGCAGAAGCACAGCATCATATCAGCATATTTCCAATTATCTAAATTGAGGACATTTTATTTTGATTTTATTTTTATCTTTATTTGTTTCTAATTGCACCACTCATATTCAAAAATGTTTTTAACTTTTAGTTTATGTCAGTTCTTCCTGCATTTACCAGATTTTAAAAATAATTAACAGTAATAGTTGTTAAAAATTTTGTGTATTAGTAAACTATCTCTGTGCTTTTGCGTTTTCTTCTTTGTTTTATTTTTAAAGTTGTTGTTGTTGTTGTTGGTAGGCGGCGCGGTTACCCGCAGCACTCAGGTCTTTCGACCCATTGTGCCTGCCGCTAGTCGGGAGTTATTGGAAGAGACCCGTGCTATATGCGCATAGGCCCGTTCCAAAGGAAGCTCTCTAATATCCTGGGGCAGGAGAAATGCTGCACCCAGATGTTTGTGTCTCTTGACCATAAGGCAGGCACAGCGACAGAGGATGTGAATGGAGTCCTCGTCATCGTGTCCGCAAAACCTGCACCTTCTAGTGTCACTAAGGCCGATAGTGTTAAGGTGCTTGTTAAGATGTCCGTGACCCGTCAGCAGTCCTGTGACAATCCTTATGCTGTTACGACTTAGCGCAAGTATTGATGGAGTTGCGTTTGACCAAGGCCCTTTAATTAAGAGCCTGGCTTGTCGCAGCCCAGTCCCGTTTGACCATTCTTCCTCTGATCTATCTATTTTTAAAGTTTATTTATATATTAAATTGATATGAATCAGTACCTAAGAGATCATAATTATGTACCAAATCACACTCACGTCATGACTTCGAAGAACTATGAAACTGATTTGAGAAATAGATTTGAAAGTAACCTGAATATTGTTTAGTTTAATATTCGCAGAGTATCCAAGAATTTTGATGAATTTCAATTCTATGTAAGACGAAAAATCTCTACTTAGATTTTGATTTAATTTTCTCGACAGAAACATGGCGACAATGTGATGGAAACATATATATAATACTACTATATGGAGCGTATGTAATCTTTACCATGCTTCACATGTGAAGCCAAATTAGAATAGTCCAGAATCATATCTATTATCTCTTTCACGGAGAAACTACCAAATACGCATGCCCAGCAAACCGCGGGAATTTTGCTCCATGTACTGTAGAATATAATAAATTAACTTTATTTTATATTGTATTTTATCTACATATAACGGTTTTTCAATCTTGTTATTGGGATGTTCCCGTATTTATCAAGTTTACCAAAATAGTGGATGCAGTTTGTATTTGAAAACAAAATTTTAAAAATACATAGGTACTGAAGGTATGCGACTTCATATGGAATATTTCCTTCGCACAAAAGTCAAAACCTCGACTGAGTTTTTCGTTTCGGCATTTTGCGATATCTGTGGAATTAAATTAATGAAAATGAGGTACAGTACCTATAATTAATTCATATAATTCACTACATATTTAAATTTACAAAATGTTCTTATGTACCTACACTTGCAGTTGCGACTGTAAAAATATCGTCGGAATAATTTGATGAGCAAATGTCTCGTAATCACTAATAAGTCTAATATATGAACAAAACTAAAACTACAAGATACACTTAAATAAAACACTTCTAAATTGCCGGCTCTACGAAAAACAGAAATTTATTTTCTGGAAACACAAATATACATGAAATACAAAAGATAAACTGTGACATAACCACACCACGAAACACATATATGACAAAACACATACAGGGTGGCCCATTAAGAACCAGGTCACCCTTCTAAAAAATTTTTGGTAAGTGCGATTCCAATGAATTTTTTTAAATATATATTAGTCTCCTAGATGTACTTGTTGAACCTATTACCAGCTACTAATTCTCAGCCTACTACGATTTTTTTTCAACCAATTTTTTTGAAAATTACTTTTGGAATTTTTTTATTAAAAATTTGACATCATGGCATTTTTCAGCATCACTTAAAACCCCTGTGGCCCAAATTTCATCAATTTGTATCGAAGAATAATTTTTTTTATAGTATAGAGCCTTATATTTCAAGTTTATTGAATTTATGTCTAGCTTAAAAGGTATAGCAGGCATTGAACACTCTAATAATTATTGTTAATCTAGAATACTGTTCCTTTACTTACTTACAGTAGTCCCCTATACCCCTAAATCCCCAAAGTAATTTTAAAAAAATTGATTGAAAAAAATCGTAGTAGTTGAGGATTAGCAGCTGGACCATCGTATTGAACATATTATGTTCAATAAGTACATCTAGGAAGCTAATATATACAAAAAAAAATCATTGGAATCGCGCTTCCCAAAAATTTTTTAGAAGGGTGAAATAATGGGCCACACTGTATATGACAAAACAAAAGCCCGCTCTTTCTTTACTTTGGTGCCACATTGAAATTCTTGGATTTGATTGGACAACACCTGGGCATGTGCAAAGGAACATTTGTCCGTGAAAGAGAACGAAATATATAACTCTATCTCATAAAGTGGCTTCAAAACAAACTCGATTAGCTCAATATAGTAGTATTATATATATGGATGCAAGTTTATTCTATTCTGGCTAGAGGGATTAGATATTTTAAATAGCAGAGACAATATCAATAAGAAAGATGGTGTCATACTACTTATCAACAAAAAAATAAATTATAAACACGAAATAGTTAACATCCGGTCACTGGAAAGTAATTAAGTGTACATTTTTATTTACTGGAAAACAGATAATAATAACAGGGATTCACAGGTCACCTTCAATAGCCGCTACTGATTTTACAGTACATTTAAAAACCTACTTAAGCAATGTATCAAGGCAAAATTGGGACTATAATATCGTGGTTAGCAATACTAATATTAGATATTCTTGTTGATAGTGCAATAGCTGATGAGTATATAAATTTAAATAATTTTATTTCAGCTATAAACACTTATACCAGAATCCAAGGCAATAGTAAAACTTGCCTTGACCATTTTTTGTCAAAACTAGCCACAAAATTGAGGATGACACATATCATGTTGCAATTGAAACTCCCATTACAGATCATCGTCCTATATTAGTCTAAGTATACCTACATATATGAAAACTTTATTTAGAAAAATTTTGAAAATCATTTAGATTATCATGGGGCCATATTGAAAATATGTCATCTATACATATCTCCACTATATTTTTTCTTTATAAACATAATTTTTGACATAAGTTTCTTCAAAATATTCCATAAAAATATTACTCATTACTAGAGATAATGACAATGATAATGACAGATAATGATATGATTTATTCTGTAATAAAATAATATTTTGATATTGATCAACATATAGTTATAGCAACATAACATTATCAAGTCCTCTTTTGTAGATTGAACGAAAGAGCGGGATGAAGAAACCAATACGCTCTATTAGTGTGACGTAGCTTCAGCCATTTTGTTCTGGTAGGTCGCGGTTCACGATCTAAACAAAGCCCGATTAACAAGGCAAATTTACAGAAAAGTGCTATTTTGACGTTATTTGAAGATTTTAAGGGGAAAAAACATCGAAAACGGTAAAAGTGTAGTAAATGTACCCTATAAACGCATTCATGCAAGACATATGGGTAATAATACCTGAAATATTAATAAAATCTAAATTTAATATAACCTCACTTTATATAGTTTATTGTAAAAATAACTTTATTTAATGATTTTTACAGTACCAATTTTACATTCACCATGGTTATGTGCTGGGCTCCGGATTGCAAGCACTACAATCAACGAGAAACTTGTAGATTTTTTATATTTCCGAAGGACCCTAAGGAACGCAACCGTTGGAAAAACTTGTGAGGTAGGTTTGAAATATACCTTTTAATTTTGGATAGGTAACTGTTTAATACAAATATATTGTATATTTATGACACGTAGCGACGAACCTGGACCTGGTGCATTTTTATGCAGTTGTCATTTCGGTGATGGTAAAAGGGAAAGTGGGCCTGAAATCTTCTTGCACAATGTGACAAAGAAATTCACTTATACAAGTCCTGAAAAGAGAAAAAGAAGAGAGCAGAGAGTGGTAGTTCAGGAGCATCTGGAAGGCCTACCCGCAAAGCATCGACAAGGTTATTTTGAACCAGATGTATCATCTCCACCATCTGAAATGGAAATGTGAGTGATATTTATGTCAAATATGTATACGTTATACAGCTTTCATTGCGTTGACTGCTAAATAAATACAGTGCAATAATAATTACTTGTCATAACGAACGATCAAAAACTAGGTTTGTCGATTAAACGGTTTGTTCGTTATGACAAGTGATTATTATTGCACTGTATTTATTTAGCAGTCAGCGCAATCAAATCTGTATAACGTATACATTTTTGACATAAATATCACTCACATTTCCATTTCAGATGGTGGAGATGATACATCTGGTTCAAAATAACCTTGTCGATGCTTTGCTGGTAGGCCTTCCAGATGCTCCTGAACTACCACTCTCTGCTCTCTTCTTTTTCTCTTTTCAGGACTTGTATAAGTGAATTTCTTTGTCACATTGTGCAAGAAGATTTCAGGCCCACTTTCCCTTTTACCATCACGGAAATGACAACTGCATAAAAATGCACCAGGTCCAGGTTCGTCGCTACGTGTCATAATATACAATATATTTGTATTAAACAGTTACCTATCCAAAATTAAAAGGTATATTTCAAATCTACCTCACAAGTTTTTCCAACGGTTGCGTTCCTTAAGGTCCTTCGGAAATATAAAAAATCTACAAGTTTCTCGTTGATTGTAGTGCTTGCAATCCGGAGCCCAGCACATAACCATGGTGAATGTAAGATTGGTACTGTAAAAATCATTAAATAAAGTTATTTTTACAATAAACTATATAAAGTGAGGTTATGTTAAATTTAGATTTTATTAATATTTCAGGTATTATTACCCATATGTCTTGCATGAATGCGTTTGTAGGGTACATTTACTACACTTTTACCGTTTTCGATGTTTTTTCCCCTTAAAATCTTCAAATAACGTCAAAATAGCACTTTTCTGTAAATTTGCCTTGTTAATCGGGCTTTGTTTAGATCGTGAACCGCGACCTACCAGAACAAAATGGCTGGCGCTACGTCATCACTAATAGAGCGTATTTATCGTTATTTTTATACCTACGAGTATATTATTACATTAGAACCATTTAATGATCTCCTACACTTCATGCATTCCTGTTGATGGAACGTTTATTCCTCATACAATAAACGTGGGGTAAGTTGGACCACCAAACAGATGTATATTTTTATATTATTAATAAAATTTAATATCCACACACATGAATACTTATTACATATCCAAATAAAAGAATTGTTGTATGTATTTTATATCTCTATAAAAAAAATTGTTTGTTACCCGAGTACTGAAAAATTTTGTTTTTGGAGTAAATTGGAGTAACTAAATTAACATTGAAAAACGGGATTATGGGCAATAGGCGAAGGCTAAATTTTTTGGTGTAGGTAAGTAATCCTTTACTTTCTGTCTGTATCTGCTAATCTGTCTGTAAATTTTCCGTAAAAGAAAAAAAAACAGAAAACCCTTAAGGTGGATTTATAAACTTGACATTGGATTTGGCTTTGGTGCTGGCGCCGAACGTCGGCGCTGATCTTCGTAGCAAGTTTCACACCCAATTTATATTCTTGAAGTTGGCGTTCGCCGTTGTACATTTCTGTTTGTTTACATTTGAGTTGGTGGGGTTATTTCGCTTTTTAAAAAATTTAAAATAGATAAACCAGCTGTTATTACTTACGGAATCTTAGGTATATTAGGATTAACTTTGTGCAGTTATGTGATTAGTTTGCAAAAACGAAAAAGAAGAAATAGGCGGTTTAAAGTGAGGCCTATTAACAGGGCTCGCAAACAGTCTGGTGGGTTCCAATACTACAAAAAAACCAGTACTTGGGATGAAGAGCAATTCTTCACGATGTACGTACGTATACGTACACTAAATAGAAGTAAACTTGCAAATCGAAGTTTTTGTTTATAAATTCACCTTAAAAACGCAACTAAAGCACATAGTAGATATAATATGTGACTAAAAATATCAATTTGACATTTCTTTCCAACGCGTTTGATCACGTGCTGTCAGCGATGGATTTCTATTGGACGACGACGCGATGCTACGGATTTGCTACGAACGCCAACGGCAAAAAGATAAAATTGGTTCATGTTCGACGGCAAGCGGCCATCGGCCAGCGTCAAATTTTCTCCCGACGGCGAATATAAATACATCAATGTAACTGCGTGTATTTATGTTTCAGCGCCAAATCCAACTCCGAATCCAAATCCAGTTGCAAGTTTATAAATCCCGCTTTAATTATACAGCAAAATTACGAAAATATTAATCATGACAGATGTCTGTCTGGGATATTTTCATTGCTATGCTTATTTATTATTGAATGTGACCATTCATCATAAGTTGCTAATTAATTTAAATATACTATCCCCTTCTTTGTATAAAATGGCATATTCTTTAACATAGTTAACAAACCTTTTTCAAAAACTTTGTTTCTATATTTGTCTAAATATATTTTTTCTGGAAATACATACTTACCTAAGTTTGACAAATAATTCCATTGCATTTATATATAAATTACAATTAAATAACAAAAATAATCATTCATCATCATTCCTCTTTACAAATAATAAAGGATTCCTTATAAAATATTCTTAAAAATCATTTCTAATATCTACAATGAAAAAATATTTCATACAAATAAAATAATAAATACTTATAGTAAAATTCTTACTGAGAAATAACTTTTTTTTTAGATTTAGCAAGACGACCCCTTTTTCATTTTTCGAAAATAGCGGATATTTTGACCTGTGTAGAAGAGGTACATCAATTATTGACGTATTGTATTATTGAATATTATTACTCTTTTTGTGGGCAGTGTTGTTAACCAGTTAATTTAGTATATAAAATATATACTTACCTAAATCCATGTTTCCAAGTTAAAATATCTTTCAGCCTACCTACATGCATGATATGCAGTCGGATCTTTTTTATTGAAGAAATAAATTTGTAAATCTAGTTACCTTTGTTACTTTATGTATTCCTAATCACGAAGAAACATTTAGATTCTCGACGATGAAATTTCTGACGACCGATCACAGAGTACTCAAAAAGAAGGAGGGACAGACAGAATATTTTATTAATTAATTAATTTAATCTCTATTGATGATGTCCGTCTATCTAATAACAAAATTTACAAACCTTGTCTTGTATAAATACCTAAATCATTAAACGTAGTAAATCTTGCATCAGTAATTTTTAATCTGTCATCACGTGCAGTTAATTAACTAATTAATTAATTAACAGATCATCATAGAATAACAAAAATTTTGAACTGTTGCGATTCAAGTTTTAGAAGTGCTATATTATGATCTCTCATGTCTATATCTACATTAGACATGGACATATTAGATGTCAGTAGTGCTGAGAAATACACAGTAGTGTCCTCTTTTGGTCTTTGCTAATATCCGTCTGACAATTATTGTCAAATTGACAGACAGATAGCGATCTGCTTTTTCGCAGAAATATTATAGAAGGGTCATTATAGTAGTGACCTCTATTGTCTTTGAGGAAGACAATCCTACTTATTTATTTGAAGGAGATGCTGAAAACAATTACTCCACGGGCAGTGTGCCCCGACTGGCATTGCATTACTCCAGTATCTCCATGGAAGTAGACGCACATCCTTCATCTAGACCAACCATCAGAAACTGATCGGTTTTCGCACTTATTCTGTACTTATCAGAGTGCCATAGGTAGTGGACTCGATGATGTTGCGACATGATTGCATGCCTAAAGAGCATCACGTATCATACCGGCAAGCATCAATGGTAATTACTGAAGGGGCTAAACGATTACATAATAATGGTTTTACATTAATTACAGGGAGTTTTGATAAAATTAGGTACATGGGCAATAGGTATATGAATTTAATTGTCTGCTTCAGTTATGATTTGGTGGCTCAATAGCTCAGCAGCACTTATACAGAGGCCTGTAATGATGACAAGCATGATGTGGATATTTATTTATGGAGCAAATAATTATTATTTTACCCTCATTGAAGATATTTTCTATTAGTCATGGCCAAATTGTGAAGAAAATCTAAAAACCAAGTAAAGAAACTAACTGATTCATCAATATTTTGTATTTTTGTACAAATTTGTATTTAAGTTCGTAGCCGTGGCAGGTCACATGAAGCATGAAGGTAATTCATGTGATATTCAGATGGTGAACATCGATAAAGTTATTAAAAAGAAAATTAAAGAAGAAGAGGAAACCTCAGTGGCACGTACTGTGCCAGTGCGAAGGCCTGACAAGACTGAGATTTCAAATAGGTACTTGGAGAAGGAAGACTAAGAGCCAATAGCTACATGGAAGAGCCTCTATCAAAGCTGTGGAGTCTAGTGCAAGGAACAAAGCTGGACAGAGTGCTCTAAATAGGTTGGGAATGCCACAATAGATCTTCTAGGTCGCGGTGGACCAGGCCAGGGGGCCGACTCCTATATAAATCTAATCTAAGTTATTAAAATAATTTAGCCAATGGTTGGGAATACAAATATTAATTCCAATGTGAGTGAGTACTAAGCACATTCCTTAGCCAACCGTTTTAACATCTATAGAAACACATCACTCTCCTAAATAAATTGCTGCTCTTTTTAAATTTTACTAGAAAATAGAATGAATGAGAGTTAGGTCATCAAAAAACATTGCATGCGATGCGACAGCAAATGTGTCTCAATTTTACCCCTCATTTTGAAGACTCGAAATTGCTTTTCTGTATCAAGGTACCAGAATATAAAAGTTGGTTTATAACCGTAGAATGCATAAATATAATAATTAATCTCTACTCTGACAGTAATACCTTAATACTATATAGGTACTTTAGAATACCAAAGAATTAATTGCAGTAGCTAAACCTTATATTTAGTTTAACATTTGAAATTTTCTCCACTCATAACTGTATGTAATTAATTATTGTATTAATACATTATTTACTTTTGTAATAATAGGTACTTAGTGTAATTTTCTCGTAACTTTTTATTCTTTGTATTGTTTTTTTTTTTGTTACCAAGTTGATATAATTTTGTTATATAATCATATAATTTACTTCTTTTCAAGTTTTGTCCTGTAATTGGATTTTGTATCTGTTGGGCAAATACTAAAATAAATAAATAAATAAATAAATACTGATAAAAATTATAATTCTTATACCTAAATTATTTAATTATTTATTTATTTTCTACTGTTCTTATGTGTTAACAAACTATTTCAGGGTATGGATTGATCAAAAATTTTTATTAATACCATTCGTTTAATAATAAGCAATAATTCTTTAACAACTCACTGTCTGATTAATTATAATATTATTATTATTAATAATAATAATAATTAATTGTTAGTGATTGACTTAAATACAAAAAGTTGTTTCATCTTGTCTATCTACTTTTCTTTCTCTCTATATCTATCCATTCCATATTCCGAGACCACCTCTATCGGTACTTTAATTATTATTGTCATTGTTTCAGTAGGTATTTTATTTTATTGACATTTTTCCAAAGTTGTGTAATTATGCGTACAATTAATTATTTGTTTTTAGTTAAAAACCATATAGATTTATTTATTGCACCAGGTGAAAATTATTGGTTCAGGTTTGTTAAATGAAGTCGACCCGTAAACAAATACAGCTGTACCGGTAGCGTTGCTCGTCTTCGCCTCAAATAAGAATTTGTAATTTATAAAGTATTGAATGAAAGAAAAAGAAAGTCTGCAGGAAACCTACTACTATGTCCATCATCACAAAAGTGTTCATTTTACCCCGCATATGAAAGACTAAAATCGCCTTTGTTTATGAGGATAACAGAAAATAACAAAGATATCTGTGTTATAGACCACCACGATCGTGCAAATCACTCAATGCTACACCAACCACCTCTTAGAAAATCATAAGCAATACATGGCATTGAATGGGATTTACAAGACTTTAAAGCTCAGCCTATTAGCAAAACTGATTAGTGCTGATTACTGTTCCGTCGCCGTATGTTTAGTGATTCCTGTGCGGCAGGGGCGGCTGGTGCATAGGTGCCGTGTGCCGTAGAGCAAAATTTTCTTATATTTAGTATTATTATTATTGTTATATATTATCTATTATTATTTGTTTATTCTTAATTATACATTTTACCATATAATGTTTCTCCAATAACTATAGATTATAACAATAACAACCAACAACCAAACATGACTTAATGTACAACAACACCGCTTCCCCCCCCAACCCTATATAGAGCAAGCACAATTGCTTTAATTATGGATTTCCAAGAACGGCTTGCATGAATGCCTTCTATTTTCCACAAATTGTTAGTGAAAATGCAATGAAAATGTACTTAAAATGTAATGAAAGTATATAAGTATTTATTTTTGTTGCATATTAAGTATAAGTATCTACAGTGATACTTTCAATCTTTATTTTGAATACTTCTGGTTTCCAGTTTTTTTTTTATTATTTTACAGGTGGTGTAATCCCTAAAGAATCTACAA
Source organism: Pogonocherus hispidulus (assembly GCA_963924545.1). Lineage (NCBI taxonomy): Eukaryota > Metazoa > Arthropoda > Insecta > Coleoptera > Cerambycidae > Pogonocherus > Pogonocherus hispidulus. The sequence continues at coordinate 23,277,288 of OZ004696.1, forward strand.
TGAATTTTTTGGTATATGTATGTTTTTACGATTGAAAGATACCGACCCTAAAAGCCCTGCCTTAATTTTATTTTAAAAATAACGCAAATAACTTGCTCATAAGCTCAAATTTGCTTCGCCAGAGTTTTCTAAGCTATCTATTTTTTCTATGCCATATGTATCGATTTAGTCAATTTTATCTACATTTCTAAATATTTTCAGATGGCAATTAGTTTGTTCCAGAACACAATAGACCTTGGCAACTTCTGCCATTATTCATTTTTTTAAACCCGACACGACTGCATTTTTGATAATTGGTGTATTGGAACGCCACCCAGGATATTACCCACTCATGTATTTAAAAAAAGTCATCGTCTTTGGTGGTAATTTTTATTATAAATAAGTCTCACTGGTTAGACCAATTTGCTCAACCATTGCACCAAATTATCTAAACCCACTTGATTTGCTGAGTAGTAGGGCAGCGCCTGCATCTTGGTCAACCATTCGCTGATTTTGGGGAATCGGCTCGAGGCAATGGGAACCAATACGTTTGCTGACGTTAGCGTCGAAACTATACTGAAGTCCGCGATGGTAACTTGCTCCCCTGCGACGTAGGTACTCCTCTCTAGCAAGATTTCAAGAGAGCTGTAAGCTGAAATAAAGAACATATATAATATTCGCCTCGGTTCATTAAGTTTGAGATGTACTGGCGCATTCGGCATAACTTAGAAATAGAGATATACATTGCCTGTTTCATATAGGTAAGGCTACTAAATTTCTGACGTGGAAATAAAAATTCCTAAATTGTAGTCGACCAGTACGATTTTTTATTAAAATGTTACAATTTGTTTGGCCGATTGTATTTTCAGTGCGACATCTATGTTTCGGTTGCCTAAGTTCACACTGAATAGATACTTTTAATTCATATATTGTCTGCTTCATCGACAAGAGAGTGTAAACTTGCCCTTAACAATAGAGTCGTAGATGGAACCAGCGTAGTAACCATAGACTTAATAGGTAAAGATACCAAGACAGTGTATAAAGGCAATGGGAAGCTATGATCCTACATACAACACATATCTTTTTTAATCATCTCTTTCTATAGTATGTGTTCCTCTATGATATTGTCTCTCTCCAAGCCCCAGATAATCTTTTTGCGCAAGTGCGTGTGGTATTGGCTGGGGCATAGAGAGAGAGCGTTATTTAAATGTCTATAAGGAAAAGAAGGAGATAGACGTTCAAAGTATGTCTGTGCTCAACACGTTTAAGCTTTATAGCTGTATCTTTACCTATTAAATCTATGATAGTAACTGTTAATATCTGATTTTATTGTCAATGAAACACGATATATTGCTGCGTTAACAATATACTGCACTTGAGGTACACTGCAGCGCATCTGTAGAAATGAAAGTTGCCTTTCAGATATGAAAATTGACTATCGGAAGTAGAGATTGATTTTCTGATTTGACAATGAGGTAGAGAAAGATATTTTTAATTATAAAATTTCGTAAAAGTATTATTAAAATAAGTATAACTAATTTATTGGTTTTAAGTAGAAAACATTTTGTAACTTACAATATTTAAAAAATTACAAAAAACCTGAAAACATCAAATATTTCTTTGAGAATATGAAAAACTGAGTTTTCTAAACAACTGTACTCGATAAATATTGTATTAACGCAATGCACGTTGAGGACGAAAATTGGGTTGAGGCCATGAATAATTTGGCTAATATGTTGACTATCTCAGTGTTTTGACATTCTGCGGGAAAACCCTTAAATAATATTTTTGAAAAAACTTTTAAATTTAGTTGTTTAATCTGAACATGTCTAATGTAACCTTGAAATTGAAATTAAAAATGCAGCCTGAACTAAAAATTAAGATTACGTTTTAAAACTTCGTAAATTTTAAGTGTTTTTCCCCATTTCCGCGTATACCTATATACTAAAATATATATGTATAAATAATAAAATAATATGTAAGGAGCCCTGATGAATGACATTTCTGCCTCTGAGAAGTGCAACCACTTTCTACTACATTACTATCCATAAACGAATCTTAATTGTCTTTAGGTACTGCTTTGACCTGTTTGAAAAGTGCGAATATAGGGAAAGAAATTAGGAAATCACTCGAAGTATAGACCACTGCTGTTTTCTAAAGATCTGTAGGATATAGTATAGATAAAATCATTGCTGTGCCAGTCCACTAAATAATAATACCTAATCTAATAAAATTATAATATATGATAATAATAATAATATCTTTACGTCCTCATCCTAATCACAAGAATTAGCCCGAAAGCCTGAGACTTGTGTGAAAGAGGGACGTTATATCATTATCCAGTAGTTCACATTGGCTTATGACTTATGTTGGTAAACCCTAAACACCGTTCAGTGCTGGAATGAGGAACACTTAGGGGGATTAGTCAAATATCAACTGATGTTACTCTCTCGCATTAACACTAAGTTGATGTTCTTCCCATGATAAGCACCCACGTCAGGATGGTTGTTAACCCACCCCTGTGGACAGGCGTTAATGAGTAGAAAATATTCCGGCGGAATAGAAATTAGAACCCATGACCTCTGGGTTGAGCGATCAACACACTAAATTCTGACCTACCGACTCTATCTATTGATTCATTAGATATTATAATTACTACCCCACAAAATAGTAATTACTACCCCAAAGTATAAAATTCTTAGCTTGAATGGTAGGTATGGTATGAAGAGCAATAATTTGTACAAATTTAGGCGTATTATACTGCTTTCCTATTCAATAGTTAAGTATTGTTGCTCCTACAACTTGATTTTTATACCCTACCTTTATAGTAATTTTTTAACACCGTGGAATTTATACAACTGATGGAATTATGAAACACGTAAATGTAACTTCAAGTCGATTCAAGGAATACCTTATCACTATCTTCAGATAATGTGTATGATGATGACTTTAAAAATAAATATCTGATAAGGATCTACAAGCTTTTACATAATGCCAAGAATTAGGATAAGCACGGAATGCTCTCAGATGGTATAAGTAGTTCAGTCCTGTACCATCCAGAAACGTAGAGTTTTCCTTTTTTCATTTCCCAGTTCATCCATTCTTTGTATTCGTTTTGTCCTTGGTTTCTCTTCTTATCTTGTCCGTTGTCCTTGCCACTGTCACTTTCTTTATTAGTTAACTCCTTTATACCTAATAATATGGCTATACCAATGCAGCTGTTTATCTTTTCATCTATTTAGCAGTCTTTTTATCGGGTAAAGATTATGTTATACGGTGATTAATAAAAACGCTTTAATACTATTTGACATGGAATAGATTACCTAAGTCAGAAATAGGTATATCTACCGTGTGCGTAAAAACGTAATTGGTTTTACTCACACAGATATATTTTCTTACCATCCTCGACGTCAGCAATACTTTCCTTTCCTACAGACTTAGCTCCCTGCCTGATAATGGGAATAGCAGCAGACCTGAACCTATTGAACAGAATACCAATCTCGAAATACATCCTTTGGTCGACTACCGCCCTCTTCTGCAGATCCTTCGGGTATAAGGAATCGTCCTTACTATATTTTCCCACCAAGTAGGCGTTGATTACATGGCTGTCCCAAATAGTAAAGTTGCCATCTTCCAAAGTGGGTATCGTGTGGAGTGGGTTGAGTCTCAAAAACTCGGGTTTGAGATGATCTCCCGTTACAGGGTCCACTTCTTTAAATTCTACTTGGAGCCCAATGGCTTGGATCGTCATGAGGGTTGCCCTAACTGAAGGACTTCTGTCTATACCGTACAGTACAGGAGCCATGTTGTTGCGCCGCAGTGATCGACACACTGATTTTAGAAATAGTTTTAAAAACTCATGAGGCGGGGGTATTCCACTAATAGGCACGTTGTGAAAACATTGACTCAGAACTAGACCATGTTATAATGTAGCACTTATACTAAACGTAGACATACATATCGCAAAATGATTCACTTATATGTTTTAATTGTCACTTTAAAACTAGTTATAATGCAACACACAACTGAGAAGAGAATTTACGTAATCGGATCAAAGGCTTGTATACTATGAGAGCTCGAGATAAACTGTGAATAATATGTGTAATGTTTTTAGGACATAGAATAATTGAGGCAACGGCCAGATTATGTCTCTGCGCATAGGAAGGTCGAAGCTCACAAGGTTTTAAAATATCTCTACTTTGTTGAGTTTTAGATAAGTTGTCGTCAGGCTATATTACATTTATATCATCACCATGTGCAATAATAAGCTTGTGATTGCAATATAAAGTATTAAGTAAGATTAGGTATAAATTGCATACAATTTTGCGGAATTTTTGAATTGGCGTTGAGAGGAGGACATTCCGAATCTTATACAACGGATCATAGAATCGAATAAATTTTTAGAAAATAAGCAAAGTCAAAATTTGCAGAACGCTTTACTTTATTTCATCACGAGCCGCCCCTGCTCACTAAACATACACAGTAAAAAAAGACAAATGATAAAATTACTAAATGGTAATCGTAATTTGCTGCAGTGTTATTTTTAACACGAACTGGGTAGTATAATAACTAAACCTTTAGAACTCATATTACACGAACGATATACCCGCCAAGTTTCTAGAAGTACTCATAAATTGTAGTAAAATTTACAAAACCCTGTGTTAAAAATGAATCAATCCGCCATAAAAACGGAATAATTACACGGTGAATAATTAACTATTACACATTACCTTGTAAAATCTACTGTGTTAAATTACTTTTAATGTAATGTAATAATACACCGATATGTCTAACACTGCCAAGTGTGGACTATATACACACTGATGAGTGTGGATTCAGTGTTAAAATCAGCGGGATTTTTTTACTGTGTACTTGCGTTATTTGTGCACAATACTCAAAAGCTCAGCAAGATTTGAATGAATCCTTATTTTGCTACTATAAAGCTTACAAAAATGCCAATTTATTTGGCAATTTATAGATAGCTCACAATGATTTTTTAAGATTTATATCGTTGCTTGAAGCTTTATTTGAATTAAAAACTGTAGAACATCAAAAACAAAAGACAATATCTAAATTATAATTTAGAACAATCAATCAATGTTATTCTCTGTTTGAATAAGTAGGTACTTGTTTTTGTTTTATTTCATCTAAAAAATTGTGATTTTAAGATATTAAAACATTTTGTTTTTCAAAACAAAACCGTAAAAATATAAATTAATTAAAGTACACCTCCACACCACAATCCGTAGTTAACTACATCAAAGATGCGCCTTTGAAATATTCTTCTGTTTATTTATTTATTCTTGTTGAGCTAAGATGAAACATACCTGCCTACATCCATGTATTTTTCTATTATAGGTAAACCAATTTCAAATTAGCATACTTTTATACAACTCTAAAGGTGAAATATTTGTTTTTATTTTTTCAAGGAAACACAAAAAGAGGACTTTCAGCCACATACATGATATTTGCTTTTATTTCTTCAATGAAAAACAAAAAAGAGGACTTTCAGTCAGATACATGGACAAATATCCTCCATTTCGTCACAGTTTTCGGACTTTTTCAGGGTTACCTAGTAGCTAATATCAATTTCCTATTTTAATTTTATTGTTTGGGTTGCTTTTATTTGGTTTTTCATTTTTCTTGTTGTTTAAGAATGTAATGTACGTGTAGTTTGAAGTTTTTTAATGGTAGTAATGTCAATATTGTTATACCTAGGTACGAGAGTCAAAAATATCAAAATTTGAAAAACTGTAATTGTATGAAAAACAAATGTAGGTACCTATTGTTAGTAGTGATGAAAAACACACCTAAGTGCCCTCTTTGGGTCTTTGCTACTATCGGTCTGACAATTATAGTCAAATTAGACAGACAGATAACGACCTGCTTTTCCGCAGGCGCCATTATAGCAGTGACCTCTATTTTCTTTGAAGAAGATAATCCTACTTATTTATTTGAAGGAGATGCCTAAAATAACTACTCCATGGGCAATGTGCCCCCCGATTGCCATCCCATACTTCGGCATCTATGAATGCATTGCATCTGTTGCATCATCTCTATATCCTATGCAGATGTCGGGGTAATGCAATGACAGTCAGGGCACATTGCCCTGGAGTAGTTGTTTTAATATTAATAATAATAATAATAATAATAATAATAATAATGATAATAATGTTTATTTATACATAAGCACCGATAACAAAGAAAAAAATAACAATAGTATATGGCCACATAATATACATAAACAATTATTCACTGAAGCTCTAGCATAAAGCTATTGCTTGTATGTGAATCTAATTTAACAATTATTTTCTAAAACTAAATAATAATTTACAAGCGAACTGGTCTGAATGTTCCATATATACCTACCTAAGGATAAATAGAGAACAAATTATATAAATTAGTAAGTATAAGAAAATATATATGAATTGAGTATTTTATATACCTATTTTATTCTAGACACTTTGATCAATAAATTTATGAAAAATATTTCTTCCACAATTCATAATCCAATTTTTTATATATTTTTTATAACTTTCTATGTTTCTTATCTTTTCAGATTTTCAGATATTTTTTCAAAAAGTCTTGGACCTAAATAATCAGAGCTCCGCTGCCCGATAGTTTTATGACATCTTGGTCTGAAGACACGACTTTACTTGTCCCTAGTATGGTAAGTATGAGACACATATTCAAATGATATTAGGTACATTTTTCTTTATATTATTTAATAAACTAAAACAGAATTGCCTTGTATCAAATACGTTTGCTTCTGCAAATAATGTATCGCTCGAATAATTGATTGGTCTAGCTAAAATGATTTTTAATAATCATTTTTGAACTACATCCAATGTACCTATGTAGGTGCATGTCATTTACACCTCCCCATCCAATAATTCCATACATAATTTGTGATTGTACAAATGCAAAATATAGTGTTTTTAAGTGTTTAACATCGAGAAAATCTTTTAAGAATTTAAATAAAGAGTGTACCTCTAAGCTTTTTAACAACGTTATTGATTTGTAGGTCCCATTTCAGATGCCTGTCTATGATTATTCCCAAATATTTAACTGATTTCGCTTAAGGAATACATAACTTTTGACCAATTTTCAGCATCTTCTTCAAATAAATGTATCTATTGTTAGAGTTAGTTTATATTTGTTTATATTAGGGCCTGACTCTCGGTAGCCGATTAAGCATATAACATGTACGGACCGGGGACGATGCGAGAGTCGCAGCAGGCAGAACAATATAGACCTCAAATGTATCAACAGTGACGAAATGGATCTTTTTTTTTGGGTAAAAAGTATGTTCTTATATTTGTGATTCTAAAACACTACATATATTTTATCATTTCCGTATATATGGAGGAGGAATATGTAGAGTGAACAATTAATTGAATGAATTAGAATATATCTGAATTGTATTTTTAATGAATCAAATATTAATATAGAGAGATCAATGGATATCCCAACAGGTACCAAAAGAGATATTAGTAATAAATGTTCTAAGAAATTCGGAAATTCAGGTAGGTATTATATTACATGGTTAGGAATCTGAAATCAAGATGTAACTAATTCTATAAATACATCTCTCTTATATTCTAGTCTCCTGTTAGTACAGGATCATTCCGAACCTCTATGAGTTGGGGTAAGATGGCCACATTTTTGTTTATGTATTGTGTGTAGTATAAGTAGGTAGTTTGTAAGATAAATAAGAAGTAGCAAGTTAGTTGGTATGTTTATATAATAAATTGAAGGGCGGAATCCCCCTTAAACTCCCTGAAATATTAAATCAAAATATTGATAATAATAATGTAGGGTATAGTTCAATTTTCTTACTTACTACTACTTAAACACTTACCTACTGCGATTTTCTTTTATTAATTCAAATTTACATGTTCTTGGATGTTACCTATTAAAAGATCATAACAGATATACCTAAGTATTACCTGTTTTATTTATATTTTATTTTACATTTACCTACCTACCGTATTTCATTTTATCATGTCTCTATAATCTACAAAACATTTGTTTGCAATTATTTAATTTGTTAACTAGATACAATTATTTTTTGAATAGGTAAATAAATATTAGCAAAAATGAAACTATTACTTGCTAATATAGTATCAGTCTCAACTCTCAATACATCAGGCACCGAGCGTTAGTTATTTAATTGATTTCATTCCGAGGAACGAATCCGCTCCGCCGGACTCGTTCTATTTATGGATTGGAATGGGAATGAACGAATCCGCGAAAGTAACGAAACTTCCCAACTGCTGTCGCTTCTCTCCGATGCCAAACATAGGCTCTTACTCTAGTTATTAGAATCATTTTAATGATCTCCTACATTTCATGTATTCCTGTTGGTGGAGCGTTATTTCTCATACAATAAACGTGGGGTAACTTGGTCCACCAAACAAATGGCATTATAATAAAATTTAATACCACACATAAACACGCGCATGAACGCCTATTACATATCCTAACCAAAGAATAATTGTTGTTATATCTCGGTAAAAAGTTGATCCCAGTACTGACACGAATTTTTTTTTCTTTTAAATATATATGTATATTATATACATTGGAAGAAGGGATTAGGGCAATGGGCTAACACTTAATTTTTTGGTGTTCCTTTTGTTACCTGTATAAATCTGTAAATTTTCCATAAAATAAAAAACAGAAAATAACCAAGTTATACAAAATTACATAAATATCATGACAGATGTCTGTCTACTAAAAACAGGGATCCTTCCATTGTTATGGTTCTTTATTGTTAAATGCGATGTTTTATCATAATTTCGATGTTGCTAATTAATTTAAATATACCATCCCCTTGTTCCTGTGAATGGCTTATTCTTTAACAGAGTTAACAAACATTCTACAAAAAATTTTGTTTATATAATAATTAATTGTTTAAATATATTTACACATAAATACTAAGTTTGACAAATAATTCGATTACATATTTTTGTACTTGTATAAATTACAATTACCTACCTGTAGGCTTCGATAATAGTAGTGGACTGTATTAAAATAACTTGACAAACGGTTAATTTTAGGATTATTTATTGTCACACAAGTATAGTAGCCATTTTACATCGTCTTCAAAAACGTTCTGGTTTTTCTCCCACTAGCGAGATGCGTGCGCAGCTATTGCTAGAACACAGGTTCATTTTATACTCGCTAGATGGTGCCACTAAGGGCAACTAAAGGTGCGTGCCCACAACATGCCGCCAGCCTTAAAATGTCACAGCATTTTTAACAAAATAAAGGAAAAATATTAAGCATGTGACAAATATATGAAATGAAATAAAAGTTAATCTTAATCTACACTGCAATGGTCTTAAAGTGGTAAAACGCACACATTACGCGCTGAGCGCTTCACTACACTACCATCACTGAACTGAACAGTCACAACTCTGGTAATGTTGTCCTTTCCGGGATGAAGTTCCTTGATTCGTGCAGTCTTCCAACGCAGAGGTGGGGCCTTGTCGTCTCTCACAAGAACCAAACTATCAATAGTTAATAGTTTTGCTGAATTTTGATTCCACTTTACTCTTGTCTGGAGTTCGGTGACATATTCGTGGCTCCAACGTCGCCAAAAGTGTTGACAGATTTGTTGCAGTTGATTATAGTGAGTTAATCGATTCCCCGGAATTGCAGTAACGTCAGGTTCAGGTAAAGAAATCAAGGGTCTGCCAATAAGGAAGTGTCCAGGAGTCAATGGGCTATAGTCATCAGGACTGGAGGACATAGGACTTAATGGCCTTGAGTTCAAAATCGCTTCTATTTGAATTAATACCGTAAAGAAATCTTCAAAATGTAAAGAGATAGAACCAATTATTCGTTTGAGATGATATTTAACACGTTTTACCCCTGCCTCCCAGAGGCCACCAAAATTAGGGGACATAGCTGGTATGAATTTCCACTTGATACCCTCATTGGATAGAAATGGGTGAATGGTATCTACCTGCTCCCGAATAAAGTTCAAAAGTTCTGAGTTCGCGCCAACAAAGGTTGTACCGTTATCAGAAAACAAGCAATTGGGTTTGCCTCGACGGGCAATAAATCTCTTTAAACACGCTAAAAAAGCTGCGCTAGTTAAATTTGTCACCAGGTCCAAGTGCATGGCCTTGGTAGACATACACACAAAAATACATATCCAGGCTTTAGTCAAAATTGGCTTTCTGGATTGTCGATCCTTTAACATAAAGGGACCGGCATAATCACACCCGGTATTTACAAAAGGAAAACATTGGTTAATACGTTCAGATGGTAAATTTCCCATTGGAATTTCAGTGAATTTTGGGTTTACCTTGAAACATACAATGCATTTATTAGTTAATCGTCTACATAAATTTCGACCTGAAATCGGCCAATACCGCTCTCTTATTGAATACAAAAGTTGTTGAGGCCCACAGTGCAACAACCTTTTATGCTCAAAAAGTAAGATAGTCATAGTAAGTGGATGTTTATTGTGTAAGATAATTTGGTGCTTTTTGTCATAGGGAATGTTTGCTTCAGATAAGCGTCCACCTACTCGTATCAATCCATCTGAATGTAAGAAGGGCTTTAGACGTAAAATGTTACTTGATTTTGATACCTTGCCATGTGTTTTGAGAGCCTTGTAATCATCGGTAAACGATTGTAACTGAGCAATTTTTAACAACATTATTTCTGCTTCACTTAACTCGAGAACAGTCAGTTCCCCTTGTCGCTTAGCCTTGGAATTTCTAGTATTAAAAACAAAACGATTGACATAAGCAGTTACACGTTTCAAAGTCTTAAAACTTGAGATTTTAGAAAACAAATCGATGTCATGGAATATTGATAAAGTTACCGTAACACGCTGTTCCGGAATAGTCGCACAATCTAATGATTGAGTAGCAAAAGGCCACTCGGATATGTTCTCTTGAAGCCACACGGGACCTTTCCACCATAAAGTATTTGTCAATAGATTAGTAACAGTTGTACCCCGAGAAATACAATCAGCAGGGTTCTCTTTAGACGCAATATGGTACCAGTCTTGACAATTCGTCAACCTCTGTATTACACTAACTCTATTTGCGACAAACGTTTTCCACCTGTCAGGGTCACCGTTTATCCAGTGATACGTGATTAATGAGTCTGTCCAGAAAAAACATTTTTCAAAATTTAATTTCAATGACCCCTTTACGCGGTTAGCTAATTTGGCACCTAACACTGCTGCGCATAACTCCAGTCGCGGTAGCGTGATTTGTTTTATTGGAGCAACCTTGCTTTTTGCGCAAAGCAAACTACAAAAATATTTGCCATCTCTAATGCTCCTAGTGTAAACAGCTGCACCGTACCCCTTTTCTGACGCGTCTACAAATACGTGCAATTCAAAACTGTTCGCAGAAGGATCTAAAACATGTCGATCTACCTTAATTTGGGGTAGAACTTTCAAGTCTTTTAAAAACTCTATCCATTTTTTATAAAGTGGAGTTGAAACAGGTTGATCCCAAGATCTCTTTTCGCGCCACAATAGTTGTAATATTAACTTCGCTGTCATTATTACTGGGCCAAGAATACCCAAGGGATCGTAAATGCAACCAATTGTTGCCAAAATAATTCGCTTAGTCATAACTTGATTATAATTAAAATTTCTTATACTATACTGAATCGTATCAGAATTAGCATCCCACTGTATGCCTAGCGTTTTATTTGACTCATTTTCTCCAAGTCGAAGTATATTAGTCTCTGAATCCGAATTAACCGTAAATTTATCACAAAGATCTGGTCGATTCGATAACCATTTCCTAAGTTCAAACCCTGCTGTAGCCAATATATTAGTAATGTCTCTTTGCAATTCTAAAATTTCCCTTTCTGAATTAGAACCCGCTAACAGGTCATCAACATAAAAACTATCTTTAATAATTTCACATGCCAAAGGATATTTGTCCTTATTAACAATTGATAATTCAAGTAAACATCGTGTAGCTAAAAACGGTGAGGCAGCAACCCCATACGTTACGGTCAATAATTCAAAACATTGCAACTCGTCACAGGAATCTGAACGCCAAAATATTCTGTGAAAACGCGTATGATCATTATTCAACCGAATCTGTCGGTACATCTTCGTTATATCAGCATTTATTACAAACGAATACTGTCGAAATCTTAAAAGAATGTCAAAAAGTTCACTTTGTACCACCGGACCTGCTCTGTGCATATCATTTAGTGATACGCCACTGTCCCTTTTCGCGGACGCGTCAAAGACTACCCGTAGTTTGGTTGTCAAACTAGATTCTTTCAGTACCGCATGGTGTGGTATATAATATACCCCATTGTCGCTAAGGTTTTCTACCTTATCCGATAACTTTCTCATATGGCCTAACCTTTCATACTCTGACATAAAATTAGAATATTGGTCTTTTAAATTTTGATTTTTTCCTAATTTTTTCTCTAATAAATAGAATCTACGAAGCGCCACTTCTTTTGAATCACATAACTGATCTTCAGCTTTGTTAAAGGGTAATTTTACTACAAAACGTCCTGTGCTTAAATCTTGTTCGGTATTTTTTACAAAATGGGTTTCGCAAAAATCATCAATTTTCGGAATGTTGTCACATTCTTCTACGAGCCAAAATTTCTCTAAATTTTCAGCCGCTGTGTCAATACAATGACATGAGATTGTTTCCAGTGTATTTTTGTAAATAGAATAATTAAATTCTCCGCCGAACACCCAACCTAATCGCGTATTTTGTATCACTAACCCATTCTGAAGTTTTAATTGATTTTGTAGCAACGTATCATAAAATAGGCCGACTCCCAATAGGATATCAATGTCTGATTTTTTATTAAAATTAGAATCCGCTAACGCAATTCCTGTAGGTATATTTAAATTTTCAACTTCAAAGGAAAAACTAGGCATTGGTTGCGTAATTTTCGATAAAATCAAAAAGGATGACTCTCTGGAATATTTACAAACTCGCGAATTAATTGTAAAAGTAATTTTATATTTAGCTAATAATGATTCATTATTTCCAACACCAGAGATTGAATAATTAACACGTGTTTTAGGAAGACCTAATTTATTTGCAAATGCCTCCGTCACAAAATTACTCTGAGACCCTGGGTCCAACAAAATTCTAGCCGAAATTAAGTTACCTTTTCCATCCATAATATTTACAACTGCAGTGGACAACAAACAAAACCTAGTTGCTGAATCGTTGTTTTTACAAACTCCGCCGCCAGCCGTAAGCACGTTTATTTCAGATAGTGAGTTATTTTTTGTAGATGTGCCGGCCTCGTGTAGATCATCGCTGCCTTGCCCGAGCGTCGCGTGCAGGGTCGGACTTTCTACCGCTTGCGTATCAACTCTGAAATCTTTGTGTAACAACGTATTATGTTTCTTATTACATACTCTACACGGCGATCTTTCGCACTCTTGGACTGAGTGATTAGGATTAAAACAGTTAGCACAAAGTTTAAGTTTTCTAACTTCTTTGTCACGTTCACTAACCTTTAATTTGCCAAATAAATCACACTTAAAAATAGAATGGTTTTTATTTTTACAAAAATAACATGCAAACTTGGAATTTTGTGTTGTACTGGTTAATGATTGAGAAGTATTAAATTTTGTTTTTCCATTAGTTCTTGTTTGAGATTTACCGTTAAATTCAGATTTATTAATATTGTTTCTAGCACGATCAAGTTGTTCAAGCAACTCACATTTTTCCTTAAGAAACAATTTAATTTCCTCATATGTAGGTAAGTCTCCTTTAAGTTTGAAACTTTCCCAATCCCTCCTTGTCCTATTATCAAATTTAGATACTATCAAATATACTATAATAATATCCCAATTTTCTGTGGGCTGTCCTAAACTCTTTAAGAATCTTAAATTCTTCGTAACAATATCCAACATGTTACGAAGCTGTACACTGTTTTCCTTTGTCAATACAGGTAAATCAAACAATGTTTGAAGATAATTAAAAATAATTAGTCTTTTATTTTCATATCGCTCCGTCAATGTTAACCAAGCCACTGGATAATTTTCCGCGGTAACTGAAGTCGATTCAATAAGCTGTGAAGCTTCTCCCTCAAGACATGACTTTAAATAGTAAAACTTTTGAACATTATCTAGGGACGCATTATTTTCTACTAAAGACTTAAAAACATCTCGAAATTCAAGCCATTTGTCTAAGTCACCTGCAAAATTAGGTAATTTCAAAATAGGCAATTTCGCACTCATTTTAAATTGAGCTGAAGGCACATTACTGTTGCCTACATTTCCTGTCACAGAATTTAATTCTTCTTTCTTTTCAAACTTACTAATTGTAGCGGAAATCTTTGTCACCAGTTCAAAATAACTACCTTCAAAGCTTTCTCTTTCTACTATCTCTCTCTCTTTTTCGACATCAGAAATGTCCTCGTCAATATTTAATTTATATTCTATTTCTGACTGTAAACTCGAAAACTCGTCATAAACTGGTTCTAACCTCTGTAATCTTAATTTTAACTTAAGAATAGTGTCTTCGTCGAGACTATTTAAATTTAATGAATCAAAAAAAGTCTGCAGCCTTGTCAAACTGCCTTTAGCCTGACCTCTTTTAAATTTAAGTTGCCGTAATTCGGCCATTTTGTTATCACGTCGGATAAACAATTTCAAACTCAAGTACACCAAGAATGATAAAAAATTGGAAAGGACTCACGGAATGCTGTCTGCTCTCTAGTGCTGCCCTGGATCTCCAACGCTGGGTCACCTGTTGATTCTCGCCTGGAATCTCGTGCTTCACGCGTAACGCTCGTCGTCGTTCCCCACGTGTAACAAACACACACAATTTGTATCGTACTCGTCGTTCACAAACAAACTAATCCATCCGGTCGATGGACCAAAGAATGTAGGCTTCGATAATAGTAGTGGACTGTATTAAAATAACTTGACAAACGGTTAATTTTAGGATTATTTATTGTCACACAAGTATAGTAGCCATTTTACATCGTCTTCAAAAACGTTCTGGTTTTTCTCCCACTAGCGAGATGCGTGCGCAGCTATTGCTAGAACACAGGTTCATTTTATACTCGCTAGATGGTGCCACTAAGGGCAACTAAAGGTGCGTGCCCACAACACTACCTAACTCGCAAAAATTATAACTCATCGCTCCTTTACAAAGAATTACAAGGATTCCTTCTCCATATATAACTTCGTGATACAATACAAAAATATATACAAATAAAATAATAATAACAATGTAGTAAAATGATTAAGATGATTTAGTCTATATGTTATCAATTACTGAGGAATAAAAACTTTTTTAGATTTAACAGGAGGACCCCGTCTCCATTTTTCCAAAATAGCAATGGTTTTGACCTTGTGGAGGAGGTACAACTATTGACATTATATACAAGGTGTCCACCTAGTGCGCGTAAGTCCAATATCTGGGTTAATAAAAGAGATAACTTAATTTTTTTTTCTACAGGGTTGTCTAATATCCCGAGCTGCACAAAATGAAAATATATTTACATATTCAGGGTGTTCAGTTTTTCCTGGACAGGTACCAACTTCGTTTTTCTAAATGGAAATATATATTTTTTATTGCTTTTTCGAACTAAACCCTTGATTTTAGTAGGACTTTCATCAGCCTTCCCTATACCTAACTTAAACTGTTTTTGAAATATTGACGGGTGAATATTGACATTTTTGCAACTTTGACACCCTGTAAAATCTAAACGGTTTGAGATCAAGCAAAACGGTTTGCACATTCCTATCTTAACTTTTCATAAGCTATCGTTTGGTACTAATTTCAAATTTATCCAGGAATTAAAAATTTTCAAAATTTTCAGAAAATTTTAAATTTTTGGATAATTCTGAAATTAATACCAAACGCTACTAATGAAAGCTACTAAAATCAAGGGTTTAGTTCGAAAAAGCAATAAAAAATATATATTTCCATTTAGAAAAACGAAGTTGGTACCTGTCCAGGAAAAACTGAACACCCTGAATATGTAAATATATTTTCATTTTGTGCAGCTCGGGATATTAGACAACCCTGTAGAAAAAAAAAAAAGTTATCTCTTTTATTAACCCAGATATTGGACTTACGCGCACTAGGTGGACACCCTGTATTACACTTTTTGAGGGCAGTGTTGTTTACCAGGTATAAAAATACATAAAAAAGGAACAAATTCGTTTAAAATTCAGATAATTATTTTGTGTAAAAACGGTAAACAGGGTGTCTCAAGAAGAACATTACATTCATCATTGATTTTTTTTAATGGAACATCCTGTATATTATGCCATTTTTTAATTTTACGGTAAATTCTGAACATTTTTTGTATAACATACCATATTTCTAAAATCAGCGGTTTTCGTAATAATGACGTTTGAAAATTTATATTTTGAAATACGCAAGTACCTAATTAAATAAAATGTTTAAATTGAACAACCTTTAACAATATTTTAAAAGCCAACAAAAACTACCTGGTACGCCAAATTCTATTATAGGAAACAAGCAATTTCTTCGTATTAATCGTTTTTCATTCCTTGACCCCTAGACCATTTTGATGTAGTATTTTGTGACAATAAACACCTATCACCAGCGTTTAGTTTGTCAGTGTCATTTTGTCAGTTTTAACATTGAACGTTTATTATAAACCAAGCAAAACCGCTGACTTTAGAGATATGGTACCTATGTTATACAAAAAGTTTTCAGAATTTACGTACAACTAAAAAAATGGTATAATATACAGGGTGTTCTATTAAAAAATAAATGATGAATGCATATGTTCTTCTTGAGACACCCTGCATACAATTTTCTTATGTAAAAAAATCCACAACTAAAAATATTAATCGACGTGTTTGAGTGTTTTTCCACAAAATAATTACCTAAATTTGAACTTCCTTTCATTAAATTGTCCAAAGGAACATTAAATGTTCCTTTCATCATGGACGCACTGTATATTCATTCATTGAATGTTTCCAACTTAAAATCTCGCAGTCTGCATGATATACGCAGTCGGATCTTCAGTAGTTTTTATTTATAACACATATTGTTTGTGTATGCTTGGGTTTGTTAACTAAAGAGTTTCTTGTTTCTTACTATGTTCTTTATTTGCTTATGTATGTTGTACAAATGATAATGAGTTAATGGACTGTAGTTTTTACACATGCGTTTCATACCAATGTTCGCTGTGTACTACTGACATTTGACAGACTACTGTTGTCTCTCTCTATTAATTTGTGAACTACTCTTAAACACTTCTCGCTAGAGCCGAGAGATGGCGCTAGTGGTACTATCTAAATACATTTATTTAAAAAAATCAAGGAGGCCACCAAATATCCAACATCCCGCCCACCTTGAAAGCAATAGGATTTCAACATAAAACATAAAGTACCTTAAATTAGTTAACCTTAATTATCAAATGAAGCAAAGTCATATTATCTAGCCATTTAGAGGTAACTTGCACAACTTAACAACACTACGAGTAATAACTCCACCACGCACCAACACACTCACTACACGAGTGACTCCATCCTTTCCTGGGTGGATGGCGGTGATGCGTCCCGTCTTCCACTGGAGCGGAGGTTGATTGTCGTCTTTTATGACTACCAAATCGCCAATATTAAGGCTGGGGCTTGAGCTCTTCCATTTCCCACGCTGTTGTAGCGACGTCAGGTACTCCATGTGCCACCTCTTCCAAAAATGTTGTACTAGGTTTTGTAGACGTTCATACAACTTTAGTCGGTTTATCTGCTTGTCTACTACATCTGTTTCTGGGACATTCATGAGGGTGTCACCTATCAGGAAATGGGAAGGGGTCAAGGCGGAAAGATCTTCCGGGTCATTAGAGATGGGTAAGATAGGCCAAGAGTTAAGAACGGCTTCTATCTGGCACAAAACGGTGTATAATGCTTCATATGTCAAGTGAGCGTTTTGTACTACCCGAATTAGATGGTGCTTTGCTGATTTTACAGCCGCTTCCCATAAACCACCTTGATGCGGTGTAAAAGGAGGTATGAAGTGCCATTCTATGGAATTTTTTAATAAAAAGTCACGTATTTCGCTAGACCGCACGGATTGAGACAAAGATTTGACAATAGATTTGAGTTCATTGTTTGCGCCTACAAAATTCTTGCCGTTATCACTATAAATCTTATTACACAGACCTCTTCTCGAGGTAAAACGTTTTAAGCAATTTAAGAAAGTCTTCGTGGACAAATCACCTGCCAACTCGATATGTACGGCCTTTGTGACCAGGCAGACAAAAATACATATATATGTTTTGACTAGTTTACGAGACCTTAAGGACCCATCCCTGATCAGTATAGGACCCGCGTAGTCTATGCCTACCGAGGAGAATGGCCTTGCTTGCTGCAATCTGATTTTTGGTATATCGCCCATTAATGGATTTGAATTAGTAGGTTTTGCCTTGAAACATATAACACACTTGCGTATCACATTTTTTACAACACGTCTACCGTTGATGGGCCAATATTTTTGTCTTACCGACGCTAGGGTAGCTTGTTGACCAGCGTGTAAATTTCGCTTGTGTTCGAAATCAATTATTAAGTTAGTTAAACCATGGTTATAAGGCAACAATATTTGATGTTTTTTATCAAAAGATTCTTCGCTTTGTCGAATTCGACCGCCTACTCGGATTAAACCATCAACGTCTAGAAATATATTAAGCGATAAAAGTCTACTAGTGTTAGGAATAGGTTTATTATTTCGTAAATGTTTAATTTCTTCACTGAAGTGATTGAATTGTACTATTTTTATCAATTGTTTAAGAGATTCATTCAACTCTCTCACTGACAGATCTCCCTTTAGTTTTTGTGTATTATCGGATTTCGAGTTATGTATATATCTTAAAATATAAGTGAAAACCCTATGCAGCCTTGTAAAAGTTGAGAATTTATCAAACAGAACATCGGCATTGCAAGACACCAACGATACTTGCGTTATCTTACGTTTTTCAGGTACCTCTAATATTTTTACGCATTGGAAGTCTGGCCAAGAATTTATGTCCAATTGTAAGAAAGCCGGACCTGACCACCATAACTGCTTTTGTTTTAATTCGGTCGGGCTACATCCCCTAGATATTATGTCTGCTGGATTAAGGGCAGAAGGTACATGCTTCCAAGTATAAGGTTTACACAATTCTTGAATTTCATTGACTCTATTAGCAACATACGTATTCCATGTATTGGGTTCGGCTGATATCCAGTTCAAAACAATTGTAGAATCACACCATAGAAAATATTCCGATATATTTATTTCTAAGGAGTCCTTCACTTTATTAGCTAAACGCGCAAGCAGTAAAGCTGCATTTAATTCTAGCCGCGGTAAACTTATTTTCTTTAAAGGTGCTATTTTAGATTTTGCGCATACTAGTTTTGTATAATAATTTTTATCTGAATTTAACGTTCTTACATACACACATGCTCCGAAGCAAAGCTCAGAGGCATCACTAAAGCCGTGCAGTTGAAATTTTAACCCATTAGTTGTTGTAACTTGCCGCGGTATTTGAATAAGGTTCAATTCTGATAATGAATCGTATAATTGTTTCCAACAGGTGTATACATCGGGCGGTACGCATTCATCCCAAGAAATGTCCCTTTGCCAAAGCTTTTGCAATATAAGTTTTGTTTGTACAATTACCGGCCCAATGAGTCCCAAAGGATCGAATATCCTGGCAATTACCGAAAGAATGAACCGTTTAGTTACTGTTTTCATTGGAGATAAATTTACGTTATACGAGAGTGTGTCACTGCTTGGATTCCACATCAAGCCTAAAGTTTTAATGTTTTCATCTTTTGCTATATAATACTCTGGTAAATCACCTAAATTTTGATCGTCAAGTAATTCATTTCGATTAGAACGCCATTTGCGTAAATTAAAACCCGCAGATTTTAGAATGTGTGATATATCTTCTTTCAGATGAATAGCCGATTGTACATCAGTAGCCCCCGTAATTAAATCATCCATGTAAAAGTCCGATTTTATAGCCCTACAAGCTTCTGGATATTCGGTTTCGTGTTCCAAAGCTAACTGATATAAAGCACGACATGCCAAAAAAGACGCTGTGGCTGTGCCGTAAGTTACTGTATTTAGTTTGTAGATTTTAATTTCTTCGTTCGGGTTGCTACGCCATAAAATTCTTTGGAGATCTCTGTGTTCAGGAGCCACGTTGACCTGCCGATACATTTTTTCTATGTCACCGGTAATTATTATATTATGTTTTCGCATTTTAATAGCAATTGAGAATAAATCACTCTGTATAGTCGGACCCGTTTTTAACACGTCGTTTAACGCTAGTCCCGTGTCAGTTTTACATGACGCGTCGAATACGACCCTTAGTTTAGTCGTCAAACTATGCCTTTTAATTACGCAATGATGCGGCATGTAGTATATTAAATTACTTGTCGGAGGAGTCGTGTCTACTATAGACATGTGTCCTAGTGCTAAGTATTCATTCATAAACTCACAATATTCGGATTTTAAGTCACTATCATTCTGTAAACGTTTTTCTAACGACCGAAATCTATCAATCGCGGTATTTTTCACTTCACCTAAAAATTTTGCATTGTTTTTTAATGGTAAACTTACTTCAAATCTACCGTTTAAGTCACGCTTAAAGGTTTGTATAAAATGTTGTTCACATTCTTGCTCCTCTTTTGATAAAAGTTTTTTACCTTGTATTTCTTCCAAGGTCCAAAATTGCTTAACCTGGTCGTGTAACTGTTTATTTGAAATAGCTAAATTACATGAAACTGAGTTGTCAACATTTCTTTTATACAAAGGCCCAGAGATAATCCAGCCAAGTTTCGTTTTTTGCATGATAGGCTTGTTTTTTCCCAATCTAATTTGCTCTGTACACAGTATGTCAAAGAACACGTTTGCCCCTAACAATAAATCTACATGCTTAGATTCGTTGAAGTTCTCATCCGCAAATTGAATGCCCGTCGGTATATTTATTGTTGAAATGTCGAATGCTATTTGCGGTAAGTTCCCTGTGATGCTATCCATTATTAAAAAGGTTTCCCTTGCCTTGTATTGCGTGTTTCGCGAAGAGAAAGTACATTCTGTTTTATAAAAAATATTGTTTAGATTATTGCTTACTCCGATTACTGGTATATTTGTTTTTCTAATACTTAGTTTTAATTTTTTTGCTAAAGTGTCCGTCATAAAATTCGCTTGCGAGCCGCTGTCTAATAAGGCCCGACAAACAACTTTTTTACCACCGGAATCGAGAATGTTTACCTTGGCGGTAGCTAATAATGTTTGTACCGTTTTTTGTTCTTGCGTCTCCGTTTGTAGTCCTAGATTTGTAAGTGCGGCGTACGCGATTGGTGAATCTTTATTGCTCTCACCTTCTCTGTCCTCGTCACCTTGTAAAGAATCACTGTTGCTATTACCCTTTTTCTCGCGTTGTGTATTATTTTTAGTTTCAAAATTGTGTAATAAAGAATTATGTTTTTTATTACAGTGCTTACAGTTACCCGCTTTACAGTCAGAACTATAATGATTTGGTCTAAGACAATTCATGCAAAGTTTATTTTTCTTAACCTCGGTTAATCTATTTGTTACGTTCATTTGAATAAATTTCTCACATTGATTATTAAAGTGACTTTCTTTGCAAAAGCTACATGTAATTTTGCTTACTGCCACGTGAGCATATGACCTATCCTCGCGCGATACCTTATAGCCTTTTTGTTTATTTTCTACCGCTTCTAAAAATTGACATCTTTCTAATAAAAAATCTGTTAATCTTTTTATGGTTACAGCTTGTACATCATCCTTTCTTATTAAGTGTTCCCACTCGCGTTTTGTTTCAGAGTCTAATTTCGCAGTAATTGTGCATATAATCGGCGTATCCCAACTTGTAGTGGGTTGACCTAATGCTTCTAAGGCCCGAAAATGCCTCGTAAAAGTGTCTAATAACTTGCGTAATTGTATACAGGATTCTTGTTTTACTGATGGTAATTCGAAAATTGTATTCATATGCGTGTTAATAATTCGTTTTGTGTTTTCGTAGCGATCTTTTAACATGGACCATGCTATTGAATAGTTATCATTTGTAGTTTTCATTGAATAAATGACTTGAGCTGCTTCACCTTTTAGGCAAGATCTCAAATAATGAAATTTTTGAATGTTCGATAAAGCTTGATTTTCATGCACTAGTGAGCCAAAATTGTCCCTAAATGTTACCCATTCATCATATTTTCCGTGAAAATCTGGTAAATTAATATGCGGTAATTTAACCTGGCCTAAAATATTATCTACCCCAACTGAGCTGGTAGGTGTACTTGTTTCACGAAGTGCTACTTGATCAGACTGCTGTAATGGTAAATTCCCTAAGTTATTAGCTTTGTGTAATAATGATAACCTCTTAATTTCGGCAGAAATTTTGTAAAACGTGTTTTCGAACGCTTCCCGTTCTTCATCTTGAACTATTCCACCCGAAAGTATTTCAATTTCATTTTGTATGTTATCGAATTTGTCTAAAATTCCATTCAACCTAGCGAAACGTGTATTTACTTCGGCAATATCACAATTTTGATCTTCAAATGAGTTTAAAAAGTTTTGAAACCTCGTTAACTGACTTTTAAGCTGTCCCCTTTTTAGATTTAAACTACTTAACTCGTTTTCTTCTTGAGTAGGCATTTTTGTGCCAAATTATTAGCCGTCTTAGCAAGGAATAGAATAGGTTTAGTTTAGTGTGATAAAGAAAAGAAGGAAGGTGACTTACTTCGTGTTTTGCTGTGCCTCGTGTTTTGAAATGCTTCGTGTTTTGAAATGGCTGCCGGCTGCCCTGCAGTTTGCTACTTGTTGCTTTCTGTGGCCCTTTATCTTCGTGTTGTCGTCGTCTGGATCGTGGTTCGAAGTGACCAAAATATGTTTGTGTATGCTTGGGTTTGTTAACTAAAGAGTTTCTTGTTTCTTACTATGTTCTTTATTTGCTTACGTATGTTGTACAAATGATAATGAGTTAATGGACTGTAGTTTTTACACATGCGTTTCATACCAATGTTCGCTGTGTACTACTGACATTTGACAGACTACTGTTGTCTCTCTCTATTAATTTGTGAACTACTCTTAAACACTTCTCGCTAGAGCCGAGAGATGGCGCTAGTGGTACTATCTAAATACATTTATTTAAAAAAATCAAGGAGGCCACCAAATATCCAACACATATATAAGACATTTATAAGACAGTTTATAATTATGACTTGTCCTTTGATACATCTTGTGCAAGTCTTAGACAAGGGAAGATAGGGGACTCGTAATTGGCGATTGGCGACTTGCGTGGTATCTTGTTTCGCATTTGCTAATAAATTGGTGGTAAACATTCGATTTTACATCGTTGATTCTTTTGCAATTTTAGTGTGTATGAGAATAAAACTGTGTTTTGTGAGATTGACGTAATGGTAGATTGTTGTGCTTTTAACGTACTAATAGGATCGAGAAGAAATTAGTGGGAATTAAATTAAGATTGGTGGCAACATGCTTCACGCTCATGACTGATTGAGTCCCGTCTCTTTCCTAGTCTAAGGACAAGACAACAATCATTTAGTAATCTCCTACATTTTCTACATTCCTGTTAGGCAAAAAGTTATTCCTCGTACAATAAACGTGGGGTAAAGTCGATCACACCAATCTCAGCAAGAGCACAAACTTTTACAAACAACTAAGGTCTGTAAACCTGAGTATCAAGGCGAGAGAGAAATCAAATTAAAAACGGACCTCAACATTTTGTTTATATGCTTCTAAATAAATAGTTTGTTATATCTAGATAGTCTAAACTTATTAATCCACATCTGCCGATGAGACTGATGAGTGTCCTTGTTACTGTATTGTTATTTGTTGGATAAACTTCAGAAGTTATCATAAATGAATGGAGTTTTATAGGCAAGAAAAGATAGAGATAGGCAGGAAAATCCATCCTCCAGTCCTTAATTTCTGAATACGAGGTTCTTGCTTTTCTAATTCGTAAATGAACAACTTGGATTTTTTGCTAAATAAAATCGAAGAAATACTAAAAACCTTCAAAAGTTTAACTTTGTTATATAGCAAACACATCAACCCATGATCATATCAATAATAATAATAATACTTTTTAGTAAGTACTTCGTATTTAGGTAATCCTATTCTTCTATTTTTCCCTTAAATTACTTTATTCACTAATTATTGCTTAAGTATAGAAATATTTTGTAAATATTGAAACCTGAAAAATTATTCCTTTACATTGGGAATCAATATCAAACTTATTATTGGATAAGTTGTAATGTTACATGTTTTTATTAATTTAATTACTTTTTTTGTAATATTTGAATTGGAAAGATTTCTTAATTCAGTTTATAGACCACAAAACCTTTGTACTTTATGTATTCCTAATCACGGAGAAACATTTCGAATCTCGTCGATGTTCTGAGGACTACAAACCTACAGTACCCAAAAGGAAGAGGAACAGGGGATGAATGAATTTATTAATTCATTTAATTTTGTGGATGATGTCCATCTATCTAATTAACAACATGAAACAGAAAAATTAAATTTAGTAGTAGTAATTGCATCAGTATTTTTTTACCTATCATCACATGCAATCAGCTGATCTAGATCAATCAGCTGATCTTAATTTTACCTAATTTGTTATACCTAATTTCGATAATAGAAAATCGCTTATACCTAGATTATACTTAGTCCGGTCGAGAGAGATCCCGTGCGTTTTTTTCGGGGACCTTTTTTTTATTATTGATACGTATTTTTAACATGATTTTAATTAATTTAAGGATGGGAGCCACTTTGAAAATGTTGTCGTTTGGCGGCCATATTGAATTTCTGTATGAAAAGAAAAAAAATGCTTAAATTGCCTTACTTATTTGGATAATATTATTATTTTAGGAATTTTAGGTGTACTTATAGGTCACTAATAATAAAAAAAGATACTGTAAGTATCAAATTTATATACAGGGTGGTTCGAATCAAAGATTTATTGAAGAATTAAAAACAAAACAAACTATTTTATACATATTATTATTTATTCATCATCTGTGTCGCTGTCTTCTGCTGCTGAGTCATACACAATTGGTTCATCAGCTTCTTGTTCTTCCGCCTCCGCATCAGGTATACTCTGATATTGAAAAAACTCTTGGGCTAACCTAGACAATGCCGGTTGGGTATGCATTGGGACATGACATATCCTGTTCAGTTTTTAGTTAGTTTTATACTCGGTTTTATACCAGAAAAATATTCGAAAAAAGGTACTGACTTTCTGTATGCGAATTGTTGAGCTTCCGAGTGTTTGGTCCAGGGATTTTAAATTTTAATAAAAAATTGGTAGGTGTAGGTATTCTATTTTATCAAAGAACTGAAATTGATGCGAGTTTTCATCATTTTGACCTTGTCAATAAATTATATGATTAGAAATTAATAAAATATATACCTAATTATTCTATCATTCGAGTAGAGCATTAAATACATTTTAGACATAAGTTCAACAATTTAAATATCCTTGGTTCTTTGCTTTGTTCCTGTATAATAATTGTAATGGTGACAAGTAGTTATCTAGGTAGGTACCTATATGTATTTATGTAGCAAATAAATAATTTGACCTTCTTCATTGATGATATTTTCTATTATTGATCATGGCCAATCGATGAAGAAAATCAGAAAACCAAGTAAAGTAACTCATTCATCAATATTTATTTAGAAGTGTACCTTCGTGGCAGTGGTAGGTCACATGAAGGTAATTTAGAGATAGTTGGGATGGTTGGGATTACAAATATTTATTCCAATGTGAGTACTGAGTACATTCATTAGGCAATCGTTTTAACATCTAAAGACAAATTACACTCCTAAACAAATTGCTGCTGTTTTTAAATTTTACTGGAAAAATAGAATGAGAGAAGTAGAAGTCCAGGTTGTGTGTGTGTGTGTCTATCTGACAAGCCTGTCTGTCTCATTTTACCCCTCATTTTGAAGACTCGAAATTGCTTTTCTCTATCAGGGTACCAGAATATAAAAGTTGGTGTCTAACAGTAGATTGCATACATATTATACTATACGTATGTAGTAATAATTGTTTCGAAAAAACACATTTCTCATTTAGATGTTTCAGGAAATATATAGAAAACACTCTATATACGTACTAGTATTTCGACTTGTTAGGTATTTCTCAATAGTCTCTATTACTAAATATTTCCAAGCGGATTTTAGTTATTTATCTATTTACCTACCCCAATTGATCCTTCCCATCTGGTAAAGCCCGAGTCAGAGACTACACTGCCCGAGTTTTCAGTACCTACCTTTTATAGGAAGAGCGAAAGTGCAAAATCTATCTGATCAGTCGTAGTACAAGGATTTCTAATTAGAGATTTTTTAATTTCTAATTGCTCTAACTGATCTAAGCGCTTTCTTTTTTTTCCCAATGCAGTAGATACCTTTACATTTTTCAGATCTATAAAATGATTGTTTTCTACATCATGTTTTCATGATTGAATAGTACTGCATCCGGAAAAGAAAGGAAAGCGCTTAGATCTGTTAGAGCAATTAGAAATTAAAAAATCTTTAATTAGAAATCCTTGCACACTGTATGTACCTGTACCTTGTATCCTGTATCTTAATCAGATAGATTTACACTTTCGCCCTTCTTAAAAAAGGTACTAAAAACTCAGGCTCTACCAGAGGGGAAAGATCAATCGGGGTAGGTAAATAGATAAATAGCTAAAATGCGCTTGGAAATATTTAGTAACACATTTACTCTATTGACAAAGTCCTAACAAGCCGAAATACTTAGTATATAGAGTGTTTTCTATATATCTCTTGAAACATCTAAATGAGAACTGTGTTTTTTCAAAACAATTATTTTCACGATGTTTTTTTATACCTAAATAACCATCCGCTTCTATTATCCACTTTATATAGGTTAATGTAATAAACAAATCTCTAGGTATTATAATTTTTATGTAAACATATAATTTGTTTGTTAAGACTAAAATTTATTGCACAAGTGAGGTGAGAGATAATTTATATTTCTATTCTATTATAAATACTATATATTTATTTATTTCTACTATCAATTAATTATATTTTTTATT
Organism: Pogonocherus hispidulus; assembly: GCA_963924545.1. Classification (NCBI taxonomy): domain Eukaryota; kingdom Metazoa; phylum Arthropoda; class Insecta; order Coleoptera; family Cerambycidae; genus Pogonocherus; species Pogonocherus hispidulus. The sequence goes on from OZ004696.1 coordinate 23,304,331, forward strand.
CTTTCATCACAAAAGTGTGGTCATTTTACCCCGCGTTTGAAAGACTAGAATCGCTTTTGTTTATCAGGATAACAGATAATACCAAAGACATCTGTGTTATAGACAGACCACCACCGTCGTCAAATTAGTCAATGCTATTACTTACCAACAACTTTTTAAAAAACAGACAAGCATTGAATGTTTAAAAGGTGTTACGCTTTTTATTAGATAAAATTATGTTCTAAATTGAAAAGAAAATTTACTTAAATACACCTTACACCTTACTCACACGAATTTGCAAGACTTTAAAATCCTACCTGTTTACTTACCTGTTGTTAGTTGGGATTACACCACCTGTAAAATAATACAAAACAGGAAAGCAGATGTATTCAAATTAAATATTCAAAGTGTACTATCAAAGCAAACTTCTAAAGTTTGCCCCAAAAAAAACCCTTATAGGTATTATTTGTAAGATGAAATCATTAGTACACGAAAGGCAAAATAAGGAACTATTTATTCATTCATAAGCTGAGAACAGGCTACAATTTTGTTTATAATAATTGGAGATCGCTGATCGCTGAGTCGGCCGTCGGCACATTTCTCTCCAAATTGTTTATTAAAGATTAAAACAGCGAAGTTCTAGAACTGCCCTTGATGTATCATAGTTTTTAGGATAGGCAGTTTCATTTCATTTAGTTGTTTAACAGCAGTGTGTGTAAAAGGTGTATGTATAAGTGCCTTAAAAAGACGTTAAGCTGTTTATCACTAAGCATCTTAATCTAATAGGTGAGTTTATCAGTGAGCATCTTAATCTAGTGAGTGAGTTTATCAATGAGCATCTCAATCTATAGAGGGTGAGTTTTTCTCACTGAGCATCTGAGTCTAGTATAGTCTTGAAGTAATAATAAGTTGAAGGATTATTTTAATATTATGTTTTACTAATATATTATGTGACACATTTGTCACTGATACAAAATGGTGTAATTACTAATAGCCGTGAGCACAGTATACCTATAAAACAATCAGTAAGGAAGTTCTCATTTCCCGCCGTCGCGTCGTCTAGTGCAGATTTTTAGTGCACACTGCACATGACCGTCCAGCTCCATGATGCTAGCAACTGACAACTGACAACTTTTACTACACGTTACACAATCCTAATATTTGACTAGGTATATTTCTATTGCGATTATTATTGTTTAATTCACATTTTCATTTCCTATTCATGTTTAATTCACAATTTAATCGTATGTAATTATTAAAAAATAAAATTCATTATGTTTATATTTATTGCATTAAATAGTTTGACAGCTAGTATCCGTCATGTTTCAGCGACTTCATTCATAAGTTCGCACTGCTCGCCAGAAGGGATATTTTAAAATCTAGCCGACACAATTCATTCATAATTTGGCTGAACTTCCTTACTGATTCATTTATGTACTGTGGTGGTGCGAAACACACCGTAGTGTCCTTCCTCTTTTGGGGCTTTGCTACTATCCCTCTGACAATTATCGTCAAATTGACAGGCAGATAGCAACCGGCATCTTCTTTCAATAAATATGGTGTAATTACTGTCATTTCATTTTTCAACGTAAAGATTTCTGTTGATGTTTTGAATAATTAGGTCATTTATTAATGGAACTATTGGTTATTGGTCTGGCATCTCTGAAGTAATATTATTTGTTTTTGAAAGAATGTTATGTTATACAGAACTTTGATGTATATAGAAATATTTACTGAATTATTTACATACTGTTTTTAATGTGAACTCTGGAGCATTGAAGACACTGTTTTATGGACTTAACGCCCAGGTCGATCCTGGGCGTTAGTAGCTGGAAGGGGGCTATCGTAGTTTGTACTCCATTGTATTCCTCAGTGCTAATTAGCCTTTTTATGTATTATAAGTGTGGTATTATCTGGAGGGGAACCGTCGTGTTTCGTGCCACATTGCACTCCTCAGTGCTACTAAAGGTTTGTTCCTGCAGCAATCAGCAACTAGTCAGAAGGATTTTGATTGGATGAAAACAATTTGCTGACTGATTTGGGATGATTTGATTGGATCTGATTAGTTTGTGATTCCTACATAAACAGAGCTTAAGTCTTTATAGTGCCTGGAACGGTTACTTTAATGTTCAGCTGAAGTATTGATACTACACTGTTAGTATCTTATATAATGCAAAGAGTTAATGAAATACTGATACTATACTGTTAGTATCTTATATTAATCTAGACTGTCAACATATGCTCCATTATAAATCATTAGGAGTCTTCGTACTCTTTCTTCTCTGCTTGATATAAGATGAGTGATGAGATGATAATATGTGTGTGCTCATTTTGTGCTAATTTGTACTGTAAGGTTGCAAATTTTGTGCTCCATTCATTTTCGAGATAAGCTAAGAGTTAAGATGAGACGCCATGTGCCAGTTTGACGCTAGCTAGCTAGATCTTAGCTCTTGGTTTATCTCGAAAATGGATGGGGCACAAAATTTACAACCTACAGCACAATTTATCACAAAATGAGCACATAATTATTTACTAGCTCAAATGTAATCTTTCAACATATTATGAGTCGCTAACTTGACAGACCTTGAATTTTTCACTTTTTTTCTGAAAATAAATTTGGTCACCCTAATTATATTATCATAGTTATTGATTGCACTTTGTTCAATTACTCTTGAAATTCTAGAGTAAGTATTCTAGAGTTCTGAAGAATATTTATAGTAATTATTAGATTATAAAGGAAATAAATCTAAAAGCCTACGAAGTATAGACATTGACTAACTACAGAATTAATAATTTATCGTAATGTGATTTATCGTGATGTAAATGGATGGATGGAGTAAATAATAATAATAATAAGTTGATGGACATGATGGATATTATATGAAGGAAAAGGATTGCTCAGAAAGAAAATATGCAGGTAGGTTGGTGGGTCTGTATTAACCCCACGCTGTGCTTCGTCTAAACTAAGAAGTAGTAGGGTAGATAGATATGTAATGTAATTAAAAAAGTAAGTTTGTGCTGCTCCTTAAAAAACTTTTTCTGGTGTTTCATTTTACCCCGCATTTGTAGACTCAGATTCGCTTTCATTAATCAGGGTTACAGGATATCGATGGAGGTATGCTATAATACATTTAACAGTGGAAAACGAAAGAACTTCAGGGGTTTCAACAGTTTTGTAGGTACAGTACTTTACAGTGATAAAGTCTGTTTAAAATCCATTTAATATTCAACTAGACTTTCTTAATACGGAGGTAGAGATATTTTCATAAAATAAATTCACTTCTATACGTACACAGTCACAGGTCACACTGGTCACAGTGACAACACGTTTTATGCAACACGATGTAGATGATATGTATGTGCATATTATTGCATACCTATATGCATTTCACGACAAAAGAATCATAATTTAACTTAATATACGACAAATTGATACATTTTGTTTTACATTTCATTACATTATTCATGGATATAGAAAGATTCAATGAATATACCTACTAATAGTAACAGGTAATAGCTTCAATGTAATTATTCTAACACCACCAAGCAAGGAGTTTAAACGTGATCTTATATCTTCTATTCTCCTAACAATGAAAAGCGAAATCAAACCTGTGTTGGGATTTTGAACTTGCTCCGATATTCCTCTACTAATAAATATAAATAATTAAACTAAGCTGTCGAATAAATTCCGATAATTGGAAGTAGAATGTGGAGGGGATAATTATTTTTTATATTAGGCTTCAAGATAACGTGACGAGTCCTTTTAAAATCATTTTGCTTGCTACCCGGCAACTTATTTTTTCAGGTCCAATCCCCGAACAAATTTTTTGCAATTATTGCTGTGTTATACAAAAAACGAGGTCATTTGTATGTAATTCAGTGACCGGTATAGAGAAGTGACGGCTTTGGAACTATGTAGGAAGTGGTGACCAGTGGCCTACACTCTACTTATAAGAGGGGAAAATTCAACTTGAGTGAAGTTACCCATAAAAGTTAGCCATAGAAATTACTATCTGTAGCGGTGAAATAAAAATAATTCTAGTGCCGTTCCCGGTCCCGGACAAGTCATTCTGACTATATAGGACGACAAAGGGCACTTCCCTTGACCACCCAGCATATTTCTTTTTTCAAAATTTCCCATAATTAATTGTTTACAGACTTAGCCATAGAAATTGATATCTCGATCGGTACAATAAAAAAATTCTAGTGCCGCCCCCGGTCCCGGACAAGTCGTTCTGAGTATATAAGACAACAAATTGCACTTCCCTTGACCACCCACCATAATTTTTTTTTCAAAATTTCCCATAAATAATTGTTCACAGAGTTAGCCATAGAAATTACTATACTGGTCGATAAAATAAAAAAAATTGTAGTGCCGCTGCCGGTCCCGGACAAGTCGTTCCAACAATATAGGACGATAAAGGGCACTTCCCTTGACCATCCAGCATAATTTTTTTTTCAAAATTTCTCATCAATAATTGTTCACAGACTTAGAAATAGCCATAGAAATTACTATACTGGTCGATAAAATAAAAAAAATTGTAGTGCCGCTCCCGGTCCCGGACAAGTCGTTCCAACTATATAGGACAATAAAGGGCACTTCCTTTGACCACCCAGCGTAATTTTTTTTTCAAAATTTCCCATAAATAATTGTTCACAGACTTAGCCATAGAAATTACTATATTGATCGGTAAAATAAAAAAAATTCTTGTCCCGCCCCCGGTCCCGGACAAGTCGTTCTGACTATACATATAGGACGACAAAGGGCACTTCCCTTGACCACCCAGCATATTTCTTTTTTCAAAATTTCCCATAATTAATTGTTTACAGACTTAGCCATAGAAATTGATATCTCGATCGGGACAATAAAAAAAGTATAGTGCCGCACCCGGTCCCGGACAAGTCGTTCTGACTATATAGGACGATAAAGGGCACTTCCCTTGACCACTCAGCGTATTTTTTTTTTTCAAAATTTCCCATAAATAATTGTTCACAGACTTAGCCATAGAAATTACTATAATGGTCGATAAAATAAAAAAAATTCTAGTGCCGCTCCCGGTCCCGGACAAGTCGTTCCAAATATATAGGACGATAAAGGGCACTTCCCTTGACCATCCAGCATAATTTTTTTTTCAAAATTTCTCATCAATAATTGTTCACAGACTTAGAAATAGCCATAGAAATTACTATACTGGTCGATAAAATAAAAAAAATTGTAGTGCCGCTCCCGGTCCCGGACAAGTCGTTCCAACTATATAGGACAATAAAGGGCACTTCCTTTGACCACCCAGCGTAATTTTTTTTTCAAAATTTCCCATAAATAATTGTTCACAGACTTAGCCATAGAAATTACTATATTGATCGGTAAAATAAAAAAAATTCTTGTCCCGCCCCCGGTCCCGGACAAGTCGTTCTGACTATACATATAGGACGACAAAGGGCACTTCCCTTGACCACCCAGCATATTTCTTTTTTCAAAATTTCCCATAATTAATTGTTTACAGACTTAGCCATAGAAATTGATATCTCGATCGGGACAATAAAAAAAGTATAGTGCCGCACCCGGTCCCGGACAAGTCGTTCTGACTATATAGGACGATAAAGGGCACTTCCCTTGACCACTCAGCGTATTTTTTTTTTCAAAATTTCCCATAAATAATTGTTCACAGACTTAGCCATAGAAATTACTATAATGGTCGATAAAATAAAAAAAATTCTAGTGCCGCTCCCGGTCCCGGACAAGTCGTTCCAACTATATAGGACGATAAAGGGCACTTCCCTTGACCAGCCAGCATATATTTTTTTTCAAAATTTCCCATAAATAATTGTTCACAGACTTAGCCATAGAAATTACTATATTGATCGGTAAAATAAAAAAAATTCTAGTGCCGCCCCCGGTCCCGGACAAGTCAATCTGAGTATATAGAACGACAAAGGGCACTTCCCTTGACCACCCAGCATGATTTTTTTTTTCAAAATTTCCCATAAATAATTGTTCACAGACTTAGCCATAGAAATTACTTTACTGGTCGATAAAATAAAAAAAATTCTAGTGCCGCTCCCGGTTCCGGACAAGTTGTTCCAACTATATAGAACAATAAAGGGCACTTCCCTTGATCACCCAGCATAATTTTTTTTTCAAAAATTTCCCATAAATAATTGTCCACAGACTTAGCCATAGAAATTACTATACTGGTCGATAAAATAAAAAAAATTGTAGTGCCGCTCCCGGTCCCGGACAAGTCGTTCCAGCTATATAGGACAATAAAGGGTACCTTCCTTGACCACCCAGCCTATTTTTTTTTGAAAATTTCCCATAAATAATTGTTCACAGACTTAGCCATAGAAATTACTATATTGATCGGTAAAATAAAAAAATTGTAGTCCCGCCCCCAGTCCCGGACAAGTCGTTCTGACTATATAGGACGACAAAGGGCACTTCCCTTGACCTCCCAGCATGATGTTTTTTTCAAAATTTCCCATAATTAATTGTTTATAGACAGCCATAGAAATTGATATCTCGATCGGAACAATAAAAAAATTCTAGTGCCGCCCCCGGTCCCGGACAAGTCGTTCTGACTATATAGGACGACAATGGGCACTTCCCTTGACCACCTAGCATATTTTTTTTTTCAAAATTTCAGAATGACTTGTCCGGGACCAGGGGCGGCAGTAGAATTTTTTTTATTGTTCCGATCGAGATATCAATTTCTATGGCTAAGTCTATAAACAATTAATTATGGGAAATTTTGAAAAAAAAATCATGCTGGGTGGTCAAGGAAAGTGCCCTTTGTCGTCCTATATTTTCAGAACGACTTGTCCGGGACCGGGGGCGGCACTAGAATTATTTTTATTTTACTGATCAATATAGTAATTTCTATGGCTAAGTCTGTGAACAATTATTTATGGGAAATTTTGAAAAGAAAATTATGCTGGGTGGTCAAGGGAAGTGCCCTTTATCGTCCTATATAGTTGGAACGACTTGTCCGGGACCGGGAGCGGCACTACAATTTTTTTTATTTTATCGACCATTATAGTAATTTCTATGGCTACCTCTGTGAACAATTATTTATGAGAAATTTTGAAAAAAAAATTATGCTGGGTGGTCAAGGGAAGTGTCCTTTGTCGTCCTATATAGTCAGAACGACTTGTCCGGGACCGGGAGCGGCACTAGAATTTTTTTTATTGTACCGATCAAGATATCAAGTTCTATGGCCAAGTCTGTAAACAATTAATTATGGGAAATTTTGAAAAAAAAATATGCTGGGTGGTCAAGGGACGTGCCCTTTGTCGTCCTGTATAGTCAGAATGACTTGTCCGGGACCGGGAACGGCACTAGAATTATTTTTATTTCACCGCTACAGATAGTAATTTCTATGGCTAACTTTTATGGGTAGCTTCACTCAAGTGAAAATTCAACTGGTTTTCTATGCATTACACACACCCATTACGTTCGAAAGCTAGGGTCGTTGTCGTTTGCCTATTCGAAATATATTTTTGCACGACTTCAGTACCTAAAGAGAATAAACTAATAAGAGTTTACATTTAATGTAATTTCCTATCTCCCAAGTTTCGTTTTTTTTTGTCGAAGATTTCTGATGCACCCGGCGCACGCATAGATAGATCTACACAATTAGTTCATTAAAACATTTGACATTTCCTTTCGGATAGGACGAGAGCACAGGACTATGCCATGTCTGGCGTTGATACAATATTTTTATAACTTTTATAACGCAAGATAACTGTTATAATATATATAAACTGTTAACGCAAGCACTCAAACACCGGGACACTCGAAGCTTCCAAATGATTCAATCAAAGAGATAACAACAACGAAATGGTAATAACGAAGTAACACGAAACTTAAACTAATCCCTGACCTGGCAGCGATATGGGCAACTAGTGTAGAGGTTCTCTCATTTTCCATTTCACTCATTTGCGAGTCACTGACAAAGATAACTAGATGTGCGATATGACGCTAATTAAACCAGTTTCATAAATTTACTATAATTTACTAAACCTGCGCCAAGTGCATTATCTTTCACTCAAATTCTATGCACCTGACGCATAGTTATAAAGATAGAAATTTGATCGATGTCATGATTGACTGAAAACTCTTATTAGCTCCCTGTCGTTAGTCGTAGTTTTCAAAACTAGATTAAATTGATAAATAACTTCACTTTATTTTGTAATCTCACTTACTACAATACAGTGGAGTATCAGTTACAAACTGTTAGTGGCAATACTTCAAAATCGAATTCAACTATAACCAAAAATGTTTCTCATTCTCAAATAGAATTATGTCCAAGTCTGAGAGCAGTCAGGTTACACACCACACAGATTTGGAATGAAGCAAAGGACATTTTTAATAAAATAAAATACCATTATTCAGTAATTATCATAAAAAAATAAATTGAGATGTAAGAGGGCTAAAAAAGGCTGTACTTGCATATCATATCGGGAAATTCTGCGTTTTTCATTTTAGAAAACGGACGGTGAATGCAGTAAAGCCGGACTGGCATAAATGGGTACGTAGGGGAACGTACGTTTTTTAACGCCCTCTTGGGTCTTTGCTACTATTCGTCTGACAATTATTGTCACATTGACAAGCAGATAGCGATCTGCTTTTCCGCTAGTGCCATTACAGCAGTGACCTCTATTGTCTTTGAGGAAGACCATCCTACTTATTTATTTTAAGGGGAAGCCGAAAACACAAATTTGGATTGAATTCAAGTGCTTCACAAAAAATAATACTCATTATAATCAATAACAATACTAAATATGTTTTACTCATACATGATTAAAAACAATTATGTATATTCTGAAATAGATTCGGCATTGTGTTGTGTGCAGAGATGTATCTCTCTGGGCTATTTTATGAGGCAGTTTAAAGCAAAATAAATTTGTAATTTTTATCTATATTTCTTATCAGGAAAGAGATATACTTATTTTTAAGCAAGCAATATTCAATTTGGCCCAACTAATAAAACAATATTTTTATTGAAAAATGTCGGTAGTTTAGTATTTATCAATATCATCGATAAAGGTCCAGAAAATAAGTCGGGCAATGTTGCCGGTGTCCGATATGGGAAGTTCCTTCCCATATCGGACACAATATCATTTTTTGGACACAAATATTGCATAAACTTTAGTTTTAACGTAAAACTAATAATTGAAAAATTTAAAGTTGGAGTTTGATGTTTTGAATATTTAAATTCCCCTGAAATGCATTTAATATATAGTGATATTTTCTGAGATTCTCGACGATAAAATATGAACACGAATTAATCATTAATTTTATATACAAAGTTATCATAAAGTAAGGGATATATTTCAGCTTACGTATTATGTATTTTTAACAAATTAAGTCAATAACAGGCTGTGAAATAAATTCGATTGCTTAAACAATGGGATTCGATATATCGTCCATTCTGCTGCTGTACAATCACCAACCGTTCCTCCACATTGTACACAGCATTATTCATCATTTCTGGTTGAATTGCAGCAATTTACCTCCTAATTAGAGTCTTAATTCTTCCAGCGTTGTTGCTCGTGTTCTTAACACCAAATTTTTTAAATAACCCCACAGCCAGTCATCCGCTATGTTAAGATCAGGCGATCTTGGAGGCCATGAATTTACAAAATGTGTGCTTATAACATTATTTTGAAAACCATCAGTTAAAAATTCTTCAACTGATTGGTAAATAATATGCAGGGGTGCTCCATCCTGCATAAAAATCATGTTTTCAGTTCCTTCGTGTTCGTTTTGTATCCGTGGAATGTCATAATCTCGTATCATATGCAGGTATCGTTCACCAGTAACAGTTACAGATACGGCCTCTCCATTCTGTATCTCTTCAAAAAGTATGGTCCAACGATAAAATTAGATGTGAAACCGCACAAAACGGTGGCTTTCTTGTCATGTCTGGGTAATCAAACTATGGTATGCTATGATTTGACAGGGCCCTGCTCTCAAACCCATTTTCTCGCGAAATCTTCATAATCCAGCAGTGCCGCATTCGTAATAATATTGTACTAAAACATTAAATGTTTTAGTACAATGTTATTACGTTATTCTTGTTTGTAGATCCATGTTACTAAAGTTTAAATCGTTTCAATTTACGTTTACATGAGTTTCATTTTGAGAACAATTCTCTAAATCGCAATGATTATGTTTGAGACATGTATCAGCAGTTGACACAGCAAGTCTTTTGTTTTCCATAGATACAAGGTCGTATTTCCAGAAAACAGAAAATTTACTATTATTAATTATTATTGTTATTACCAGAGGCTTATACCTATATATCATCACCAACCCAACAGTGAATAATTAAGGTATGTTGTTTGCCCAAGCTTGGGTGGGGTTGGTTCAACAGCGCTACCAACAGTTTCCTACTACCAGGAGTTTATGATCTAATAGAGGTACGTGAGAGTTGTTTATCGTTTGGTTTTCAAGCATGTGGCTGTCGACTGACTGACTACCTGTAAAACCACTTAAATCTAGAAATGCATGCACATCCCGCTTGCGTACAAGCGTGTGTTGGCGGTAAGGACACGAGCCAAGACTCGTTTGGATCGCGAGAGCGAAGCGGTGGCCACGTTCACAAAGCAGATAAGAGATTCCGAAGAGGTAAACCGAGACGCAGGAGGTTGGGCCACAGGTAAAATGGTCTAGTGTGTTTGTGGACTGTCTAGAAATGCTTGATGTCCTTGGAAGTACCTAACAGATTACACATAAAAATCAAATTTTAAGAATTTATAACTAGATAACCTATACTTACTTACCAAGTTTTACTTAATTTCATGCTTAATGTGATATGTCATTCTTGGGTGAATAAGAAAAAAAATATGAAGATAACATCCACTCTGGTTTTCAAGTAAAGAATGATATATTTTTTATTTTTTTGAAATCAACAGTTGCTGTGATCAAGATGTGATGTGATATTTTTGTAAAACTCAAGCCCAAAAAGCTTGATAAATTTGGTAATACTAGCTAACGCTTTATAAAACCTCACCACCTTTATAAAAATAAACCTCGTCTTATGTAACACGAGTTCACTAAGTTGTTTATGCAACAATACATCTCAGTTAAGTAGGGTGGAGAGGTCATGAAGAGTGAATCCTTTTAGAGCTCTAGAATTATTGGTGTTGCCATTACAATGTGGTTCAGTATCAGTTCTTTAACGTGTTCACATGTTTCTATTACGTATGACACGATATTTATATGTCCAACTTATGTAGTATATAAATTAATCAATTGTAATAATAAATTGTGTAAAAAGATTGAGACTGTGAATTTTTACAGTGTTAATTTAATTTACATATAAATAATCGCATATGCCACAGTGCAATTGCCACTTTGACATCGACAAAAGTTACTTGCAACTTTTACAGACAAATGTACTAGTGGTTTTTTCACTTATTCATTTTTTAAACAATTATCGCGGTGTCCGTTGCCAAAATAAATAGTTTTGACATTTTTGTCAAAACTATTAGATATTTTATATATATTAACTATATATTATTTTACTATATAACTATTAAAGTTATTGAATTATTAAACACTAACAATGAGTCGATTCGGGGAGTCTACAAACAACGAAATTAGTCAAATTGTTAATATCTGTGTGCCTGCTAATACAGTTGCGACTCAATCATCAATCAGGCGACAATTTTCTACTATTCATTAAAATTGTCCTGCCGAATTACACTCGATGTTTGTATTGATACTGGGTAAATTTGTGTTGTTTAAATTCTAAACGTTTCCTTTAGCAATTTGACTCGAAAAACTGTCAATCTAAATAACAATCCAAATTTATCCGGTAAAATACAAACCTCTTGTGCAATTATAAGTGAATAAATGAGAACATCATTTTGTATACCTAAATCAAGTAGTAATGGTTTTACATCTTTTCCTTTCCCTTACTGATTTAAACTATTATCCGATGTTAAAATTTGGATTTTTTATGATTTTGTGTTCATTGTAATTATAAAATCAAATCACCCGTATGCGCACATGTTTCACAAGATAATACTATACGATAAGGTAAGTAAATAATAACAACAACAACAATAATAATAATAATAATAATAATAATAATAATAATAATAATAATAATAATAATAATAATAATAATAATATGCTTGTCCGGCATATGTAGTCTCGGCCTATGTCCATAGACACAATGCGGCTTTACGAGTGCTTTACTACTTTTTACGGCACTCGTACGAGATAGACGAAACACCAGTGCTGCTATACGCTCAGGGGGATATTGAGTCCGTTGTGGGGAATGAGAGGTGCCGAATTTATTGGAATTACTTATTTCTCACGCTCAGGCAGATTCGAGCCAATAAACCTGATGTAGTTCTCCTCGACAATGTTGGTCATCGAGTTCTCGGCTCCTACAGAGATCAACATTGTCTTGAAAGAGGAGGAAAAGCGGACGAAATATCGAGACCTTCTCCTCGAATTCCGCAGACTTCATCCAGAACATACTGTGAAGCTGGTGCTACTGATAATAGGTAATAGGCTCTCGGTGGAGCAAAAGATACACTGCTTTCAGGACTGAAGATCATACCGGCTTGCCGAAAGTCGGCAGATCTTCTAGCCGGAAGAATGCAGAAGGCGGTCATTCTGGGCTCATTACGTCTACTCAGGGCACACAATTCCCGGACTCAGTAGTTGCTCACCCCACGGAAGTTGGGAGTAGCTACTGTTAACCACCAGCGGCCGACCCTGAAAATCGGAGCCAGAGAACCGGCCGACTGGATTTTGACAAAATAATAATAATAATAATAATAAAAATAATGTATATTATGCCAAATATCTACTAAAAAATATAAAAGTCAAGAACACATTTGCAATAATAAACGCACTAATCACACACACCCACAAGTTAAAAACTTGTGAGTGAGATACATATATGTATAAATAATGCATTGCATTCATTCTTAAAACAACATGTTTAAAAAATATACATACTACATACCTACTTAACTTACTTTAAGATTCCAAACAAACATAACAATAAAAAATAATATGCAAATATAACACTTATATGAGGTAGAGTATAAAACAAAATCATGAAGTTTGACAATAAAACAACAAAAATAAGGGTTGCTATATTGTAATATTTGACAGGAATATTTTATAAATAAATACAAAGCAACATGGAATATGAATTACATTAGTATGCTCTTATTAAATTTGCTCTTAATAAAAGTTTGGTTATAACTATTAAATCAAATATTAAGACAAATAGTGATTTGGTCATAATTACCAAACAAAAAAAAAATAAATATTATAATATTTTGATTATAAAGGCACAATAATTAAATTATAACAGTTAAAGTGAGTAAACAAACCATTCATCTGATTCACCTAGATATTTAATTCCCTGTATTCAAATTTACCATTTGATAAAATAAACCAGATACTATGTATAATGGGCCTTTTCCGCTAAATTGAATTTTACTATTTTATTAATATCAAACGTTATACTGGTACATAAGTAAAGGTAGAATCAACCCAATATATTAAAGAATTGTAATTAAGCGAAGTTATACAAGTACAAAGTGACCGGTCTTCATGAATCATTTCAAACTGCGCGGTTCGCTGACATCACACTCCACTAGCCAATAAAATGTAGACAAGTTAAAGAACGGCTCCACGTTGCCACGTACAATTTTACTTTTTTCTTGGCAACGATTAAATTTACATTCTGGTAATTTTGAAATGAAAATATTATGTATTTTTAGGTGAAATGGTAATTTTGAAATGAAAATATGTATTTTTAGGTGAAATATTCTCCCTAAATTATTACTAAAGCAAACCAAGATGATTATTTTACAATTTTTTACTTGAGCAAAATAATTTTTAGGTATTTTTCGCTAAAGGTGACAACACTGCAGAATTTATGCTAGAATCAACTAAATAATGTTTGATAACTTAGGTTATAAAAACTAACCTCCTTGTCTTAACATTGCGCACTTCAGCACTTAGAAAGTTCATATTTGTGGCGTAGAAATCGTTAACCATTTCACTGTCAACTCTTGGAAGGTTGTCTGAAGATATCCCTATTCAATTTTATTCATTTTAAATAAAATTAATCAAAACACAAAACGAAAGTTAGGTTAAGCACACTTCACTTGACAGAACACAAAATGCAGGGCAGCCAACAGACAACAACGAAGTGGAGTATGACGTCATGGCGCGTTATTTGAAATATATGGCAATTTTAACAATTTTTTCAAAATATATCTGGCGAAGAAAAAATTAAAAAAAAATACTTTTTAGGCATAACTAAGTATATATTTTATAATAAGCAAATAAAAACAAGATGTGGAAAAGGCCCATTACAAAACCTTTTCTGAGTTTACGGTTTAGCTACACATTTCCCCAATCAGTACTCCCATTACAAAAAAAAACAAATAAAAGAACAATAACTTATTTAAAGTATCGCCATGCATGATGGATGGACTTCTGCATAGTCCTGGAATAGAATAGTTCGTGTAGGATATTTTATACACCATGTATAAAATACCGACTCTTGCCAAATATCTTCTTAGTTCCTTGAGTTATACAAATACTCAAACAACGCATTATTTACTATCGTAACTTCATAAGACACAAAGCTTTAAACATTGATAAACCACTGCTTTTTGAGCTACACTGCAATTAAAAGCATCACGTGTTGATATTTTAGTTTCATACCTTTCCATTAAATAAATAAAAAGAAACTAAGAAAGAAAATATTTTTTTGTCTTGAAAATGTCGCATGTCCTGTCATATGAAAATTGTATGAAAAGGACGAACTTAACTTGCCATCCTTATACAGTGGTGTTAATTTGGTTAAGAACAATAATTAGTAAATAAACAAAGTGTTTTGTTTACTACCAGTAAAGCTTTTAAGCAAATTAACTTTAATCTAAAATCCTAACAAAAATAAATGGGTTAAATTTGTAGGTTTATCTAATTTTGAGAAATGACCTCAATGACACTATACATATTCAATTTATTAGTTAATTTATTTAATAAATGCCTAAATAAATATATTATAAAATGTTACAAAACCAGTAAATAATAAAAAACAAATGTATATAACCAAAAGATTACCAACATTTCATGAATACTTCAGTAAATAGAAAATTTGGTTTTATCGTTGATCCCAGACATATATAATAGGTAGATACGTAATCAACAAATTTCATTTTTTACTTCACAAATATTACAAAGGCAATAAATATAAACTAATAATTTTCAAACTAGATTACATATTTCTTAAATATGGATACCCATATGGAAATGCATTTTCCCCCCAATATTACCTGTAACATTTCTAAAAGCGACCCCGGATTATTTTATTAGTTGTATACTTTGGATTAGTGACACATTTGTGTTATTGTTTTAAAAATAAAGCTATAATTATTTGTTTTTCTAAACGAAAGTTGTTGTTTTATTTCCTTATTTTCAAATAATTGCTTAACATTTGTAAGCGATTAGGAAGATACGTCTGATAATTCTGAAATTAGATTTTCCAGTTGACAGAAATTCTCGCAATAAAAAAGTGCGGCTTCCAACCAAGTTCCTCATCTTATAATAACAGGTTGAGGCGGAAGAAGAGTGTTTGGTAGTCATTCTATAGAACTGAACTCTGATCGGCGCTTTAAGAAAAATTTTTTCATGTTGGAAATTAAGCTATTTACAAGCGGGAAATGTTTCCTAATCTCCCCAGCAATCCTATTGGACAACCCATGGACAAGGCATGTTACATGTCAAATTTGGATAAAGGATTTTTAAATTGTGCCCGGCCTTTATCTTATAAGGTGCTGTATCTGATAAAATGAGCTTTGAGTTTAGCACCTGGAACAACCGTAGGAACAAAAAATGTTGATAATTCTTCTTGAACAAATCTGGCCACTGCCAATGCTTTTGTTTTTTCTAATTCTTTAGAAGCAATAGGGTAAGATTTGGGCAGAATTTCGTCGTTAAGAGCACCGATCAACCAAAATAGTCCTTCATCTTGAATCAGTGGTTTCATCAATACATATAAAAAGTTTGTTACAAATTTTACTTTTAATTTCCGTAATTACCTCCGAATACAAGGAACCTACGTCGGTTTTTCGTAAGGTTGTTTCACCTGGGATATATCTGCAATTGTTATATCTGAAGAAAAGGAGTGAAGTGTTGGTTACCTAACTTTGACAATGGAATGTTTGATGTTATCATTGCGTAACATAGGTCCCGGTTAAAGATCTTTTGTTCGTTTAGCTCCTTGTTATATGTTGCCATTGGTTGGAAACATTGCAATAATGTGGTTTGTGACGCATCTCCATATTTTGTCTTTCCCAGTTTGGTAACGTGGAGTAGAGGCTTTCACGTGTCGGTCTATTTGAAATTTTTTATCGCATGATCTGCAATGAAAAAAATGATGAAATTAAAGAAGTCGTTATAAAGTATTTACTTGCGTATTCGTTCTATATAAGTAGTGAATATTCAAAAATTATACTTACAACTTTAAAGCACGCAGAACAGTAAACAATAGTAAACTTTTCCATATTTAGTTCTTTGGATGGACTGGACGGAGTTCCTTGGATGGACGGAGTTCCTTGTATGGCTTGATCCACACTGATACACTACTGACTTTCGGCATTTTATTAACGAATAAAATACAACTTCACTTAGACACAAAACACAATCGACGTGATAACTTCAGAAGCGGAATCACAAATAAAATGTAGAAATGGATTATTTGCCTATTTGGAATAAGTACTCTCGCATTATAATTTACCAAGATTTTGCTTTCATTGTCCCAGATAATAAATCTCAGACAATAACCCCTGACCATTGACCCGACCTAGAATTTATGGGCCATATATTAGACCGTAATTGACTGATCTATTTCAAAATAAAAGAATGAAAATGCCGAACATCAATTCTAAATTATTTCAATTCGATGGATTGTATGCACAATATGCTATTTTTTAAGAATACATATTTGCAAATATTTGAAAAATGCACATAATATGCTTAATATACGCTTTGAATATTTGGGTTACTCTATTTCTTAAAGTCCTCTGGTAGGTAGTGGTTTAAGTGAAACCTAAATACTATCAGTTAGCCATTTGGTCGTAACCCACACATTGCATGTTCTACTACGCAAATATTACAAAAGTAATACCATAGCCTCCTTATCGAGAGAAGTCAAACGACAAAAAACTCGGCAGAAACGACGATGTCCAGCATCCACAAGCGTGGTCGCGGAGGTGGGTTTTGTGTAGTTGGAATATGTAGTCACACGCCTGGGACTCGCCACACTTCCACGTTCTCACGGCCTCGCCGTACCGCCACTAACACCAACACACAACCAGCTACGCCATCGTCGGAGTGCCCACACACACACATTATTACAACGAGGGCTCTCTTGGGTGCTTTTTCAGAGACCGGCCGGAATGTTTTTTAATGGGGATATGGCTTTACATTTCCAAGTACTGAGATGCATAAACGTGCAGTCGAGGAATTTCGAAGTACCGGTCCAAGACATAAATGGGAACTTCTTTGGGAATTATATTATACAGGGGTTGGAAATAGGGATATTTCAGGTTTTGAAATGCAGGAAAATGGTTAAATCAATTGCTGTGAATTTTAATATATACTCAAGATTTCACACAAATGTTATTAACTAATGTGTCTTAAGAACAAACCTAAAACATTTTTATAGTTTAAGTATAATAATCCAAGTTTTGCATTTGGTAACTCTTATCAAATCACTATTTGCTTTAACATTTGATTTTAAAATTATACTCAAACTTTTACAAAGAGCAAAATTGAAATTAGTTCACCTGTTTTGATTTTATTTAATATTAGTTACCAAATAAACTAACCATAATCGTAGCGTAAAATTAAATGAAATAAACAATCAAATGTTGATATGGTACTGTTATATCATATTCAATGTTGCTTCTTATTTGAAAATCTGAAATACAATCACAATCTTTTTATAAACAATTAATTGTTAAAATGAACTAATTCATTATAATACTAGGCTGTAATAAGTATGGATAACACACGTGTTAGTAACATACAGGGTGTCTACTTTTATTAAGTGTGTACAAATCGATAAAAAGTTTATTTTGTGAGATATTTTCAAAAACCTTTTTTTTGTTCGAAAGGTTGTCAAAAAACGCTCCTTTTGACGGTATTACTTTGTGAACATGCGATTTTTATAATATAATACAACAGCGCTAATCAGGACCCATAAAAGCCCTCATTTACGAAATTTGAACCACAAAATATACAGGGTGTTCGGTTCTATATACACGGTGTTAAAGTTGAGCAAAATAAGGAGCTCAAAGGCACCTGGCGAGTCAAACGTGTCATGGAATTATTTCAAAATAGTTGAATAGTTTAATTAACAGGAACACCCAAAGTGTTGATGGACGAAATTGCAAGAAGAAATATACAAGATGTTTTTCTCTTCAGTGTCTGAATTTTTTTACTTGTTCGATTTTTATGATGGTCGAGTTGTGAATCACTTGTGATTTGATGTGCTTTATCTAACTAAAAAGCTGTTCACACGCATAAGTGTTTCGCAGAATATTTTTCCTTGTCCTAATATGTTCTGTAGAACTCTTCCAAACCAATCTGATGGAATTTCTCCTTTAACTGTGCATCACAACACATTTCACAACTTTCCATTGTTGTTTTTTTATTTTGCATATCTTCCGCCTCCAGAAATCTACTTAGTCTCTACACTGCATGGGGACACTTGTGTCCCGTCGTCAGGTTATTGACTGAAATCACGAAGGATCTACGCTGCCGGTGCGTTATCCTTATTTCGTACTGACGACGGCTAACCAGCCAGAGACTACGCAGCGAATAGCATGATTATCACTAGGGACAGAACTGCTATTCAATTAATTCAATTAAAGAACAATTATCCAATGGTATAATTGCAAATTACAGTGCTTTCCTAGGCGACAGCTAGGTTCAACACAGAGCACAACCAGACTTATTAATCATCTGGTGGGATGAAGGTTTTGGCGAAGTTTTCTTTTTTTGAATATATACATTTATACTTTTTATTATTAAACATATTTTTTATTAGAGAAAACATTTACAAATTAAAACTAAATCTAAATTAAAAACAAAATGTGCTATTCTTAATACCTTACGCATTCGTAATGTATGATATCCTTATATGAAAATAGTGTAGGTACACGTAAACAGTTGATTTCTTCAATTGAATTTAATGACCCCAAAAGTGGATCTAAACGACCTAATAATTATTGCCAATGTTACACAATTTGTGTGTTAGTTGAACATGTATAGGTGTTTCGCTGTTTATACGATTAATGGCCTACTTATTCATATTAGCTTCTAATATGAAGCTAATATGAATATAAATCAATTCATATAAGAAGTTTAGTTTATATTGCATATACTAAGGTTCTTGTTATACATAATACATAGTTAAATATCAGTGTCAAACGTACATATTATGTATACATATAGACCATATAATCTGTTTATACTGGGTGTCCCATGGTGACGGGCTATTAGAAGTATCTGTAGAACTAATAAAGTTATTAATTTTAAATTTATAGAGATGTATATTGTGGGTTCTTAAAATTCATTGAACATATTCGTAATACTCCAACCTCTCGTTCAGTTGCATGAATTGAACATTCTACATGTTCTACTTAATACTTTGTTACATTCCCCATGTATAATACATAAATTTAAGATATCTTTGTTTGAGTAACGATTATTTTCCATTTCGTTAACAATGTCTACCAATTAAGAAGAAATATCAGTTTAAACGAAACGTTAACAATACGAAATCAATCAAAATTTTGTTTTCGTCGGCCCTCTTTTCAACAACGAACAAAATAGTGTTAGTTTGTAATACATATCTATATGTGGTACTATTTGATAGATAATTTATTGGACTATCCAGTGATGTAATAAAATACAAGGTGTTCTATTTAAGATAAGCTACATTTTATCATTTATATTATGCATTAATTTGAATTTATTTTCTGAACACCCTGTATATCGTAGACTCGGACACTCGCTTCACATAATTGCACCATAATTTCAGACTTGTAAGTCCAAGATGTAATAAGTAGTTACACGATATGTCACTTAGTGCCAAACAGCAATTTTTTAAGAAATAAGCGATATCTCGAAAACTGTTTAAGATAGCTATATACTAGTCTTAATGAATTTTGTCCTGAATTGGATGGGAATCCAAAAATGTGATAATATATAGGGTGTCCCTTTTAAAATAACAAAGTTAATGTCGACTTCCGGTATAACCGAAAGTGGTAGATTCTAATTGGCCGTCATCGTGGGACTCCCTGTATATACTATATTATAATCTCTAAACGTATAGAAAAATTTAGTCAAAATTTATAAAAGAGGATAAGAGGTTATCGTTGAGATTTTTAATAATACCCGGAAGACGATGGTAGAAGTTTAAATTTAAAGATTTTTTTGCAATTTAGTTAGCCGATATTGAGCAGTTATTATTAAATTATTAGCATTCCTTGTTCATTAAGAATATGTTTACAATCCATTACTTTTATCATACACAAGAAGTAAAGATTTTTTAACGTTTCTGGTACTCATGGGATGAATTTTCTACAGTAACCCCTTCTTAATAACACAAAAATAGGAACATTAATTTTAATTTTAATATTACTTGAATGACTTTCAATTTTACTGCTCAACTAACAAACTTTTGAACAAAAGTCTACGTTTTATTCTCAAGGGAAGACAGTTCCTATTTCCTTTCTACAAACCTTTTCCCTCTGCCAAATGATATCCCGTTCGATAATCAATTTAAAGTAAAGGAACTGTCAGTCAGTAGTCAGAACACATTGAAATACTTTGTAGCAATTTATTTGCAGGAAGAGGAAGGGTTATCAATAATAGAAGGGTAAACGTGATCAATGGATCTAATTGACATCAAATACATGACGTAAGATTATGAATAGTCATGAGTTGCATATTCATGATTTAACAGTGCATTAGATGCACTCCAGTGGATAAAATAACCTCATTATGTTCTCGTACGTATCCCAGAATATGCACAGTCATAGTTCAGGTGTAAAATCGTTTGGCGCAAGTTACGATAATGAATATAAAATGGCAAATAGCTATGGTTCGTTACAGGTATTGCCTGTAAACTCTAGTATGATTTGAAGAAATTTAATGTTGGAACAGAAACGTACCTTCGGAAGGGGTATCGAAAATGGTAAGAATAATCGTCAATAAGTTGAAAAATTAGTAAATAAAGTAAAAAAAGTAAACCCTTGTTTGAATCCTTGGGTTTTAAACTATTCTGCTTAATGAAAAATAAAATTTTTGTACAACAGTCAAAAAAACTTGACATTTTTGCATGTCTATTGATGCGTAAATGTTTGCTTTTTTTCACCGTGAAAAAAAGTCTTTTTTTCACCGTGGAAAAAAGTCTTTTTTTCACTGACAAAATAATTCACAAAATAAACATGAAATATTACTTTTTGAAGGATTTATTTTTAACAGAGTCAATTATTAATTGATTATTCATCATAAAACAATTTCACTTATTGGAATAATAATTGATAGTAAAGTTTGAACAATTACTTCCAACATAAATTCCCGAAGATGTTTCATGTTGCTACTGATCAGAAACGTTAGATATTTCTTGAGAAGTTGATTCCACAATTTTATCAGATATTTTAATTTGTTTTGAAGAAGATGGATAATTCAATATTTTGTTAGAAATCTCAATTTTATTATTCAAACTATCTTCTATATATGCTTCTGCTACGGAGGCAGATTTCCAGCCACCGTAACGTTTTATGGATGTAATGTTGCCCCCTGCATTGGCCAGAAGAGTTACAGAGCTTCTCCTAAAACAGTGACCTGTATTGCTCTTATACATGTCTTTTCCAAGTCATTTTGCAATCATGCTGGGAATTTCTCCTATTTTATTTATCCCCACATGTTGGTTGATACATTTTCCTCTCGAATATTTCAAAAATAATCTGTTACTTTTTGTATGAGGCGGCCGTAGTGCTCTATAGTTGCGGTATATCTCAATATAATCAGAATTTGAAACAGTAAACGTTCTTGCGCAATAAGTCTTCGTATCAGGTATTTTAACAATCAATATAGATCCAGCATCTTCAATGGCATCTATAGTTATATGTAATAATTCTTCACGGCGACAAGCACCGCTGATACCCAAAATTAGAACAACCTACAAATAAAAAATATTGAAATTACTACTAATCTTACAAAATTATGATTATATCTGTACCTTATAAAGTAAATTTGTTTCGTTATCAGCATCTTGAATAAATTTATTGATATCATCCCTTGATAAAACTTTACATTTCTTTCCTCGGTATCCGACACTTTTGTTCTTAATGAGCGGGACCAATTTTGAAAACTTCCTTATATCAATATTTTCCTTAACATTCAATGTACTTTTCAACATTGAATAGACACTCCATTACGTAGGAGGTTTTATAATTTTTGATTTTTCTTCAAAATAGCATATAAGCACATTTTCAGAAACCTTTTTTACATGTTTCTTGTCGCACCATTCACGAAATTGGTCATATGTTTTCTCATATACTAACTTGGATTTGGCCGGTAACATATTAGATACTACTGCATTTGCTTTCTCAGATATATCTGATGGGGTATCACTACCACTATTATAATCAACATCCATCTTCTTGAAAATAACTTGAAATTGAAGCAACTACGAGCAAACACAGTCAAACAGTCAAACACGCGGCGTACCAACAAACCGTTTCTATAGTAACGACACAAAAAGAGCACTGGATTGGAAGTATTTATTTTTAATATATTTCAGACGATGTAAATTCACATTAACAGTTGTACAAAAAATGTTGTTTGTATTTCGTGTATAAAATTCGTGTTTTCATGGCACATTCGAGAGAATTTTTGGCCTCTACCTGCGGTCTCGGCCAAAAATTAACACTCTCATGTGCCATTAAAAAAACACTCATTTTACGCACTTAATACAAAAATAACTATTTCACACAGAAAAACAGAAAACTATTGCTAAATAAAAAACATCAACAATCCTGTGTACAATTTGGAGGAACGGTTGGTGATTGTACGGCAGTAAAATGGACGACATATCGAACATTTGCGTTAACCACTCTTGGATATAAGAAATCTCATTGTTTAAGCAATCGAATTTATTTCACATCCTGTTATTAACTTAATTTTTCAAAAATACAAGCTGAAAGATCTCCCTTACTTTATGATAACCTATATAATTCCGCCAATATCAATAGTTATTGTTATTATACATATATAATAATACAATGTTATTGAAATGTTAATTGAATATTTTGAGTTATATCAGATAAACTTCCTGCAATATCAACAAAATACATTTTGTAAGGTTCAACGAAACAATAGTGATTATTAATGGGGCAATTTATAATATTAAAAATCATAAAGATATGAATAAACTCATACACTTTGTTTTTCTTTCTATATTTGTTTGCACTATATGACTTTTACTTAAATGGCTTTTTTAGATTTTGCCACGGAAATTTTTTAAATTTGAAATCAGATGGGAATGGCATTATTCGTTCATCAACACATTACTGTTCTACAGTCCAAAAAATGGTTACTTTTTCCTGCAAATGGGGTGACCTTAAACTTTTGGGGCTTAACTTCTTAACATAATTTCTACCACGACATTTGCTGTCATTCAAGATCATAGTATAATCTAATATTTTCCTACATGATACCATACGGCCTTCTGCTTAAACTTAAAATGGGTTTATATGTGTTAAATACTTAACTTCTTTTGGGGTTCCACAAGGAAGCAAAGTATGGTCTTTTTATTGAAATATTGTTGACCTTCATAAATTACTTAGTTTCTAATTGATTTTGGGTGCCTACTTTATGCTGAAGACTTGAAAACTTATTGTCAAATAAGATCTTTTGAAAAATAGCGTCCCTTAAATAATCTCTGGGAATGTTGCTTTCTTTAAAGAAATATTCGATTTCTGATATCGCATATTGATAAAATCGTTGCACAATTCAACCGCTTTTTCGCTGGCTACAGTCGCGATTTTTATCACATAATTTCTGATAGCTTAGTTCATTCAATGGACTCTGAGTCCATTCAAAGACTCTTCCTCAAACTATAGCTATTATCTTTTGGAGGTGGGTATTCTGAAATTGGTAAACCTCATGCTTCTTTAGTGGAAAAGTATACAAGTTCGTAAAAATGCCCAGATTAATATCGATTTATGCTGTTACATTTCACCTGCGGATTAATAGGTCACTTTTTGTATCCATTGTATCTCCCCATCCTGTAATGAATGTATGCTGTAATAAAGATAATGATGACCCGCGTTTCTTTATTTTCCTATAACAAGTTGGTGGTATTGAAAGCATTTGGAATAGCGAAAGGATTCGTGGAACCCATATTTCATGAATCTTTGCGGACTAGCAATATCGGTGGGCATGGGATGTTAGTCTGCGTTTTTTTTTTATGTATAACCCCCTTCCGCACAGTCTTTGGCTTTGAATTTGGGGGGTAGTCTAATTTGTCTGGTGTGTTTAAGTGCCGTTCTCAATATAACAAGTTTTTTCTTATCTTTGTTATGTCTTGGTTTGTTATACGAATTTGGTATCTACTTGTTTTAAGTCTGTATTATTATTAAGAAAACAACTCGAACAGTGTTATTACGGCTTCCTTACTTAAACTTATCAAACCAACTTAAACATGTTTTGTATTTTCTATTTTAACAGAGAACAATAAATAATAACAAATCAGTTGCAATCGACTTAAACCTGTATACTTACTTAACTTCCATATACTTAATATCTTACTTATTTACCTTCTAATGCGAATACAAAAAAATCATCAAATACAGATTTTGGCACCTAGAGCCATCCACATTTTGCTTATTTTTTAGCCAAAATTTCAGGAAAAACATCTTTCATCTCGATTGATGGATGATAAATAAATAAATTGTTAGGTTCCCTTACTACTTGATTACTACTCTAAATGTTAAACTTTTATTTTATAGTTATTATAACACAGAGTTATATTATAAATAGTGAATTACAGAATTAAAATAGTCTGTCGGAGTATGTCTTTTACAAACTCACTGATTCACTCACTCACTTTACTACTTGTTTGGTTTGCTTTATTATCGCATCGGTTTGGTTGTTGGCTGGTTGGACTTACGTGGTTTTGCAAAACTATCAGCACCACAAGTATTAGGAAAACATAATGCAGGAGGCTGTCTCGTTTATATAAAACATAAATCTGTGTTCGCTGTTAATGTCTTTTACTTCTAATCCAAGATAACTGAAACTTCAATTTGAAATTTACTGTCGTTGAATGTATGAGATTATTTACGTTGACAAAAAGTTTTAAAATAAGGTGTTACCGCGACTACAATCAGCTATTTGAATCACTTTTACGTCATGTGGAATTAATAATTAGAAATTCCAATATTTCTATTTGTATATAAGAGCAGTAAGTAGGTAGGAAGAGGTATTTATTGATAAATGGATACATAGATACATAGTTTTCATACTTATAATTTTACATTTACAGAAATTATTAAAATTAATTTTACTAACAGCTAATTTTTATAAATGCGTTAGTTACCTATTTAGTCAAAGATATCTACGTGGTTTAGCACCACTAAAAAAATAATAGGTAAGTGTTGAAAGAACAAAATTTTTTCGAACAAAGCTGAGCAGAATAAACAATCATTCCCTCCTGAAATTATTACCCATTTATTATACTAATTACTTAAAAATATCCTCTAATAGGTATATAATCCTTTAGATGCACGTTGTTTGTTGTTTTACAACAAGAATTTTTACTACTAAATAAAATATTCTTAAAAGCGTAAAAGGCTGTAACTTTTATTTTTGACAATTTTAAATCAGGTGGGACCTAAAAAGTTCACGTAATAAGACTTCAAGAAAACAAATAATGTGCGGTTGCTTATTAGAGTTATTACAGTTATCCTTCAATTTATTCATGTTTAGATCTGGAAAAATGATGCCATAAACCAAGAAGCGTATTTATTTATAATTTAGCTTCAAAATTGTGGGTATCTATACTTTATAGGTTTACTTAATAAATTAATCAATAATATCTTTCATAAACAGAGAAATAACATTTAAACAAAAATGTTTAATTTTAATGGCTTTGGGTGGTGTGCGACGAAAAAGTTCCGCGGTTTTGCAGCATTCTGACGAACGCGGGGATTAGGAGACCAGCATATAAACAGATGGTTTCCGTGAAGCTAATCCTTCCTGAATCTAAATAATAACATAAAGGCAGGGTGCAGGTATAGCCTTTATTTTTAACTTTACTATACTGGGGCTGCTGAAATATCTTGTTGGCTGAGTAAAAAGAGTATTGCCCATTGCCCATCTTTTAAATTTCATTGCTATGTTTCCGGCGGGCGCATTCCCAAACTCAGTATCCGGGAATACTGAGTTTTAACATATTTACAAATACAATCATACATAGGGACAAATATAAAAAAAGATTTCATTAATATTTAATGAACTACTTATAATCAAGAAATATAATTACAAAATTGATACATATTTTGCTTGTCATTTCTTTCACGTATTAAAAATGTCAATATAAAATATGTTTTATTGTTATTTATCTTATTTATATTTTATATGTAGAGAATGGTTATATTAATAACTAATTTTCAATACTACTGATATACCATGAAAAGCATTTTCAACTGGCTTCCCAACAACATGTTGCCAGTAGCAGTTTTATTTTCGATTAAAATAAGTTGGTGGCTGGGAGATTCTGAATTCTGATATACTTAAATCAGAATCTCATTTAGTTTCAACTTTGGGAGAACCAGCAGTTGTGTCAAAACCCCAAGATGTAGTAAGTAGATAAGGTAACTTAGAGCCACCTGACACGAGACTTAATTTAGCACTGAATTCAGTAGGTACTCAAATTGCGCGCGCAGATTTAGCGGACTTGGATGCTACAAATTGGAACATGTTCTAATTTCTTGGACAAAATCAGCACAGTATAGATAGGCAGTAGTGCATCTATATTGTGCTGATTTCGTACAAGAAATTAGAACATGTTCTAATTTCTAGCATTCAAGTCCGCTAAATCTGCGCGCGCAATTTGAGTACTGAATTCAGTGCTAAATTAAGTCTCGCGTCAGGCGGCTCTTAGAATCTACCAAGCCAGCCAATCAACCAACGGCAAAGTGAAAGTATTCCAACGGCATAAATATTTAAAATTTCTAGTGCAATTTGAGATAATGAAAAATAATAATTTGCACAAAAAGGACGTTCAGTATAATTCGAGCATTTACAAAAACTGGAGGCTACCTTGACACAGACAAAGAAGAATATCTAAACATACCAGAATCCCTGTTTATGAAAAATAAATAAGTTTTATTTGTTCTAACATTCAAGTTCTCATTTTGTGAAATAATCACAATTTTAGTAGATATCCTCCTTTACAAAAAGAAAGTATTAAAAAATAATAAAAAAAAAGTTTTGATATATATTATTAACTGTCCTTACTAATTGTTTCTATCTAGGTAATCATGTTTACTGATGCATTTTATCTGGATATATATATAATATGGATTCGGCAACATTAGTTTTTAATTAAATTAATAAATAGATAAAAGGTCTTACTTTTTTACTGAACATTTTTTTTCCTAATCAGTTTAGAGGAAGGAGGAATCATCAATCCAATTTCCTTCCTCACTACCTACTACCAAGTAATTTGGCACTTACGCCGTTTTACACCGCACAATCGTTACTTACTTATCAGGAACCCATAAAATTAAAGATATTAGCAATAATAATAATTTAATAGAAAGCTATTTATTAAAGTGAATACTAGAAGTGGATGGTTCTTTATGAAACATCGTGAAAATAATTGTTTTTCAAAAAACAGATCTCATTTAGATGTTTCAGGAAATATTTATATAGAAAACACTATATACTAGTATTTCAGCTTATTAGGCCTTTCTCAATAGAGTACCTAAATGTCTATTACTGATCAGTAATAGACCTTTACTCTATTGAGAAAGACTTAATAAGCCGAAATACTAGTATATAGTGTTTTGTATATATTTCCTGAAACATCTAAATGAGATCTGCATGTGTTTTTTCAAAACCATTATTAAAACAAAGCAATTAGAAAACTATTTATTACATTTGTATTTGAGTATGTGGATTTACTCACCACAGTCACCACAAGGGGGCCAGAAGTTCTAAATGAGAAAAATGGACATCAAATATTTTCATATAAGTAAAAACGAAAAGATCTTGAAAATATGTATATTATGTAAGATATAATTTTCCTTTTAACAGAACTTATAAACCTACAGTGATTATAGGCAGATTTTGTCTTGTTTTTGTGATTTTGAGTTGACACAGTTGACATGCAAAAAGGGAGAAAAGGAAAAAAATTAAATTAAAGGTAAAAAAAAATAAATTTAATTTATTTGCACATGTTCATACCTACAGATAATGGTAATAGGTACCTACCTATTTTCTTTATTTTACAGATATTAAAAAATGAACTAGGTGTCTATACCTGTACCTACCTACCTATAATATATAGGTAGATTTATATAGGCATACATATATTATTATTATCTTAAAATAAATAAAATAGCTATAAAATATAGTGAAAACAAATTGTAAGAGAAAATGAAAGTAGCTAGAGGACAAGCCTTTTTAGCTTTCTGCTCGCAGCAACTAAATGACTAAACGGGAACGATCCTGTATATATTTGAAGTAAGTTTAAAAGACAATTTGATTTTTAACTTCTATTTCGGCAATATAAACAATTTCATGCATCTTCTATTGAGAAACGATTCTCTATATTATGTTTCCCTAGTAGTTATTGGCGTCATAGTTGTGCAAAATCGGATAAATCCCGCTCACTCAAATAATAAATATAAATTGGTTTTTGGAAATAAAAAACTATACTGCTGCCTAATTATTATGTATTTTAATTTGTTTCAGTTAAAAAACATTGAAAATGTTTTTGTGATATTGGAAAATTTAACAAAATTATTATAATTAATTTTAAATAAAAATCAAATAGGTATGGTAGGTACAAAATTAATTTTATTCAATTAAAACTTTTAATTCTATTTTAATAAATTCATCTTATACCGGATAATTAACGTTTGTTGCATAGGTACTATAATTTATTTAGCTACCAATAAGTTTGTTGTATTTATTTATCAATAATTTATAAATGATGTACTTACATATATTACTTACTGTAAAATATGCATGATTACAAATGACCGAGTAGGTACATATAATTTAGGGCAAAGTAACTTGGAGTGGTGTATAAATAAAATAAACTGCTTTAATTAAAATAGAAGAAAACACCTCAGTTCCATCCTGTGGTGTTTTTTGGTAAGGCCGGAAGAAATATAAATTTTCCTTTTATTAAATACTTTTTAATAATTAATTGAAAAAGAAATGATTGAAGGAAGGGTATCTTCTAATAAAAGAACCACCTTCCCTATTATGTTCTCCTAATACTACTGAACGTTATAATTTTGCAGAAAGACGTATCTCCAAGACCGGGTATTATGGATGGAATGATTTGATTTATTTTATTATTAAATGAATACCCTGTAACTAACTACTAATAATTAAATAAATACAAATAAAAATACCTAATTGCTATCTTAATGACGTAATATGATGGATGTCGTAGGTCCAGCGCCGGATTTATGGTAAGCGCCGCCCCAGGCCCCAAAAAATTGCCGCTCCCATCCAAGATACCATATTTAATTTTCAACAATTTTCAAAAAAAATTAAAAAACTACCTTAAGAAACAAAAATTTTATTCTTTAATTTTGTAGTGTTACCTACATATTAAAATAAAACAGTATTTCAATATTACCATATAATGTATAAATTTACATTACAAGCATTTGCGACGTACTTTTTTGTTAGAAAAATCATCAATAACCTCGTCGTAATTAATATTACGTAAAAGTTCTGATTCTATATGTAAAATTGCCAGGTAATTAAGTCTCTCATTTTCCATAGTTGATCTTAGATATGTTTTGATTCGTTTCAGTGCTGAAAATGAGCGTTCTGCCGAACAGTTGGTAATAAAAGTACATAGGAGTAAGAATTTGCAACATTGCTAGTGATTTGCCGCCCTTATAAATTTGCCGCCCCAGGCCCGGGCCTTGTTGGCCTAGGCGTAAATCCGGCACTGCGTAGGTCCTAGTCATAGACTTAATAAGAGAAATCTATGGTCCTAGTTAGAGAGAGGTATAATAAAAATTTCACTAAAAGTACCTAGTAGTGAAAAAAGTAAGTTAGGTACCTGAAATTTAAAAAATCAGATTTATTATTTCTGCAGGCTCATACAGAAAAGAACTCATTCTGTTAGCACTTTGTCAGGAAACTTCTTTGACGTTTTCTTCTACACTGATTGTTGCTATTCTTGCACCACTGTAGGCATTATTAATATTAATTACTATTACCACTAACTAATGGATTAGTAGGATGGCAACTGAGTGAATTACGAAATTTCTTTATCTAATGTTTAAGAAAAATACGAATCTTCATTCCTGTGCTCTTATCCTAAGGCTGTGACTGAAATTTTGATTTCACTCACTTGCGCGTCTTATAAAAAAAATTCTTCAGTGATATCCTTGAAAAAATATATATTTCATTTGTTTGCGATTACTAATTCCAATTTAGTAAAAAATCTAATACGTATTTTTAAATCATTTGAAGTGAACTGTCACTTCATAACACGAAATTTTATTAATAACTAACTATTTTTTAATATTATTGATTTGGACAAGTGGTATATTTTTTGTAATTAAATTGAATCAAAATCACACCGTTAGGAGTAATGTAAAAATGTGCATTTGTGGACAGTGCGCTAGAGCGGATTGTGGCAGCATTTCTCGGTCACACTGCCTATATCTATCCTACCATGGTCTGGGTTCGATCCCCAGTTCCGTCACTGGGCACTGGCAATGCCGGTGGGTACGGAGGTGTTTGTCTGCATGCGTTTTCAGTGTGAAACACTCTTCGGATAGCCGTCTAATAAATGTAGGTATGTGTTGTTTTAGGTAGTGTTAATATTATAATCCCTAAGCTTAGTGAATAAAAATAATTGGTTCTTCAAACGGTCAAAGAAATAAATAGCAACTCTAATTTATGAATTTAATGAAAGATGCCCTAACCAACAACTGATTGTTTATAAGAGGAGCTGCTCTAACCCCAGCATACATCCATCAAATTCATAAATCATCATACAACACAGCATTGATCCACTTAAACCACAAAATCAAAAAACAACAAACGAATGACAAACCATAGAACTAATTCTATCATCTGCCATGATATGTTTTCCTAATAACTGCGGACGCCGAAATTCTCTGTAAAACCACGTAAGTCCAATGCCGATGGGGAAAGGGATTTTATGTATGTATGGTGTTCGTCCGTTGGTGTTACTGACTTTAATTTTACTTCCTAAATAATAATCATTTAGATCTTTGCACATAATTTTTTTTAATCTTTTATAATATTAGATTATATTATTAATAATTAATTAATTATATTATTTATTACTTATATCTAATTTAAATGGTAATTTATTGACCGAGTATATTCCAATGATATCCTAAGTACCTTTATCGTACTTTTTAAAAAAACTAGTTGCAGCCCTATAATCACCTTGAAGAATTTTAACGCCCTGTAAGTAGAGAAATAATTGAATGTTTTTGACGCCAAATTTATTTTTTTTATCGTTGCTATGGTTTCTATCTATACAGTGAGTCCATAAAATCCCGCATAGATTCATTATTTTGAAAATGGTAAAGTTTTTGAAAAATCGCTCGAACCCGTCGCTTTCGTTTTCTTTTTACACTTGTTTTACATATACTTATTAAATTTTTTACAGGGCGACTTAATCAAGCTAGGTCGATATAAACTGTTTGGTATATTTTAAATGGAACACCCATTACCTACTTTTCACATATTTGGAAAGAACTGTTTTTTACGAAATATAGTCATTTCAATGATTAGTAAGTAGTATTGCTTCAAACATTTAGTATATTTGTGTATATCCTTCTCTAAACTTTTTTATTCCTTTGAGGCATTTCTTATGTCGGTAGTACCTATATAAAACAATAATAGCTTATATATAGCTACTAAATACTTTTATAGTATCGATTAATTAAGGAATTTATAATTGCACATTAAAAATTTGATTTCTAAAAAAGTATTATCATTCGATATCTGCTGAAGACGAAATAGAAATTATTAGAGTTGTACCAAGAAACTAGGTAATGTTTGTTTGTAGGTATATTATTTCCATTTTCCTTTACCCAGAGATTCAGGCAAATTTGCATATAACCAGAACGTATTTTCTGCACCTCTTTCGTAAGCTGGCTGCCTGGTGGCGAAGACGCAAAAATCTTCAGTTTAAATTTTAAAGTTTGCGTTTGAAACTGGTTGGTGCCTTGCTCTTTTATTTATTTTTATATGTTTTGTAATAAAAAAGATCTTAGATAGAATACCTAAGTCGTTTCATATGTACCTACATTAAACACATATGGCCCCTAAGGTGTTTTCTAATGTAAGGTCAATAAATATATTTTAACTAGGTAACCAATTACATAAATAAACAAATTTTTGTCACACCATAAACAATGGAAAGAAATTTCTTTAACAAATGAACGTGATTTCAACATCTGGTTGATGTTATGCGCTCCTAATCATTAGGAAGTCAGTCATGTTGTTGAAAATGTGGGCTTCCATATTTGCAAACTTGATCACGCTACGTTTTAATTTCAACACAAAATAATTGAAGTACCTAGGTATTGTTTTTCCTCAAAAACTATCTGCGTACCAACAACCTCTTCCAGTTGCTATGATTTTCTAAAAAAATTTTCGATTGATTGAAATAAATTTTAATCTAGTTTTAAACTACCTGCCTCTAGGACCGGGATTTTATTCTTTTTAACAACACTAACTTGGGTAGGTAGGTATTTAGAATTCCGTTTAAATTTAATTCATCACAAAGGCAACGTGACAAAAATAGGGTATTTAGCTACCAATGAAATAGACCCTTCTTTCGTTTTTACGAATGCCAAAAATGGCAAAACATGTAAAATAGCAACTAGTTATGGCAGTTATATTGAAAACAATTTGCTTTGTTCTTTATTTATTTATAATGCTGTGAACTTCCTCCATTATCATAAAAATCTATAATCCTGAACTTTATGCACTCCTCATCATTTAAAGCAGATATATTGTGCAAAACGGGATCCACAAATCCAAGCGCAACCCGACAGAATAAAAGAAAAAGTTTATAAAAATAATTTAAACATTAAAAATATATCTAAAATTTGTTCAATTTGAACAGAACTATGCCCTAGGGGTTTCCGACTCTCATAATTTTTATATAATTTTCATAAAAAAAGTAAAAGACACATAGTTTTTAACTATTTATGTCGTAACCATAGTTTTAAACCATGAATATACGAAAAAACGAGAGAGTCTAAAACAAAATTAGGATTGAACTTTGTAAACAGGTAAAAGAGACATTTAAGATAAAAATTGTTTATTAAATATTTTAATGCCTCTAGATGTAGGTAAGTATTTCCTAGATAATATTGAAAATAATCATGAATTATTAATTAATATTTTTGAACTTTTAGGAAATAGTACCTGCCTATATAGAAACATTTTTTAAATCATCAGTGGCGCACCAACGTAGGAGGGGGCAAGGAACCATACCCCGCCCCCCCCCAAGATTTTAAAAAACACTTGCAACGGCGCGTAGTTTTATTTATCTCAAAAGACTGAATGCCAAGAACGACTTTGAAATGTCTTCAACAATAAACATTACTGATAGGTACTGGGATATTGAATTTTACCTATTATCTTAAAATATTATAATACATATCATTAAGTCTCGTTTGAAAAATGCTCTTTTATATATTTTAATAATTATGTACTTTGTATACCTATACCATACAATATGGTAAAATGTGCAAAACCATAATAATTTATGGAGTAATAATTTATTAATTTTGCCTCTCTCAGGCTGCACTCCTACAATACAGGCACAGGCAAAAAACCATGCATTTTCTATTTCCTCACTCATTGTTGTCTGCGACGGGGGAAAGTGATTCACTGATCGCTGCCTGATTTGATGTTTATTATTATATGAATCCCTAATTATCTGAAGTATTGGCCCCTCCAAGATTTTTTTGAGTGCGCCACGGTTAATCATCATAATTAATTTTATAAGTACCTAATTAAAATTTTATGAGGAGCATCGCATAGAGATATACGTTAAACATCTTATCTTCATATTAATGAAACATTTTGATAGTGGTTTGTGGTTTAAAAAATAATATGATATTTATATAAATAGGTACCTATAGATATTGCAAGTAAAATTGGAAATACTCAACTGATTTATTTCCTATTACCACTCGAAATAGAATTCAGAAAAATCTTGACACAATTATTAGCGTTTGTTTTTGTCTTCATTTACTTGAGAAACCGTGTAACCAATATATGAATACAGAGAAAATATTCAATATGTATTTGCAGGTTTCAATATCGTTATTTCGCATAGGTACACCTTTAAGTTTTTGAGCTCCTAATAATAGGAGCAAGTTCAGTTCGTAAAGCAGCGGAAGTCCAGACAAAACCAACGTTATTAATTAATTATTCTTATTGCACTGACCCAAGAAGCAAGTTACTCATTTATTTACTTCCTATTATTATTATTATTATTTTCATTATCTGATTTTTATGGTACTTTGTGTGAAATATGTTATTCCTTTGTCAAAATTTGTTTTAATTCATTTAGAAAGATAGGAAATTTAATTAATAGGTAATGCTGGTATGCTGGATGGTATCATCATCCCACAATGTCGCATCCCTCGGAATGCCGGTATCAAAGCTCTACGGGCCTCTGTCGCTGGTTAGGTTCCAGGTACATATATTTTGATTACATAAACTCTCTAAGCAAACGATAAGTTACAAATAACTTCCAGAAATTAAGCCTAGTTTTACAATTCGATCCGAAACTGACAGCAGTTATTAACAGTTAGATGAAATTTCAAGATATTCAAGTTGAAACAGATTTATAAAGTAGTAGTGGTGAGAAACACACCGTAGTGCCCTCTTCACAGTAAAAAAAGACAAATGGTAAAATTACTAAATGGTAATCGTAATTTGCGTCAGTGTTATTTTTAACACAAACTGGGTAGTATAATAACTAAACCTTTAGAACTCATATTACACGAACGATATACCCGCCAAGTTTGTAGAAGTACTCATAAATTGTAGTAAAATTTACAAAACCGTGTGTTAAAAATGAATGAATCCGCCATAAGTACGGAATAATTACACGGTGAATAATTAACTATTACACATTACCTTGTAAAATCTACTGTGTTAAATTACTTTTATGTAATGTAATAATACACCGATATGTCTAACACTGCCAAGTGTGGACTATATACACACTGATGAGTGTTGATTCAGTGTTAAAATCAGTCGGATTTTTTTACTGTGTTTGGGTCTTTGCTACTATCCCTCTGCCTTATCTATTGACTAATAGACAGATAGATAGCGAGTGACCTGCTTTTTCGCAGGTGCCATTACATCAGTGACCTCTATTCTATTTGAGGAAGACAATCCTACTTGTTTACTTCAAGGAGTATATACACTGCCCGTGGAGTAGTTGTATTCGGCATCTCCTTCAAATAATAGATTTATAAACTATTCAGAATAATTACAAAGGAATAGTTAAGGTAGGTAGGTACCTAATAGAAAAATTACAAGATCCTTTATGAACATCCTTCAGTCACTGCAAATACTGGACAGTGCGGCCTAGACCAGCGATGATGAACCTTTTTGAGAAATGGGTCAAATTTTCTTCATTAATTTTTTTAATACTAACCCGTGGGTCACTTGAAAAAGGGGCGGGGGGTGTAATAAAAGGGTATCAATAATTTGGAAACACCGAAAATTTGTTAATAGAAAAACTTTACAGTTATTGACCCTTTTGTTTAGTTCTGACTTTTAAAATTTTATAAAAAGGTTTACATTTCCTTTTTTTTACTTACAACTTTTACTTTTGCAAGTGAAGAGCAAAAACTAAAGGTCGACGTCAAAAAATGTATACCAATGGAATGATACGATAAAAATTCACAGATCTTGCATCTTACGCAAATATCGTAGGCGTATTGAAAATACCAGACACAACTATTTTTGTTACGGCACTATATACATTTGATAGTCCATTATATTTATAATTTATACAGAGTGTGATACTGTAAGGAATTAATTAAACTCACACAATTCTAAAAACTAAGACCTTTATGTAAAAGAAAAGGGAAAACGATTACATGCGATTGAAAAGTATCTAATGCGAATTCGTGAAGTGAATGAATCCCAATCATATCCACTTGTCAGCAGCTTTCAGCCGAGTTCCGAGTATGTTTATACAAGGGTCACGTTCCTTGCTCGTGGCCGCACTCAAGGTGAAGTCTTGAATGTTTTCTTACATTCGACCATCCTGACTAGACGTCTGTCCACAGGAGTCATCCTCACTTTCGCTATCAATTCCAATTTGGGAATCCAACAGTTACCCGGTTTGGAATTTTATCATTTTTTTCTAAGTTCTAGCCAAGCACCGAACTCTATTTACAAGTTCTAGTAAAGCACCAAACTCTATTAGTGACAAATATTCACTCAATAATATTTTAGCTAAGCACTGAATCATTTAAGTGTTTTCACATTCAAACTACGCACAGAATTTTCCAAGAAACATATTCGGTCAAGGGTTAGTGTAAGCGTTGCACAAGACCTCCCCCTTTTGCTAGTCTCGAGTTAGCTCAAGCATCGCACAGAACATATTAATAATCAAAACATTCTATACAAGTGTGCACACATTCATTCTTGATAAGGCCTGATATTTCGCTTACCTCTCAGAAGCACCTATGACTTCAGCTTATCTACTGCAATAATAGTTTTTTTTCGCCTAAAAGTTTCCCTAAGGTCTTCAACCTCATAACAGTCATTTGGCAGCACTGCCAGTACTTATAAGGGTCTTTTCAGGACCCTTATACTGACAGTGTTGGCTAAGTACCTTCTGTTGGCTAAGTATAAGGTTCCTGAAAGGACCCTTATACTTAGCCAACAACTTCTTATGTTTTTCTGGAAGTTTATTGGTCTTAAAAACCATTACTAAAGCCCCTTTTTAATATTTTCAAGCTTTTGCCCTATGGCTATCGTATCGTTCTTTTTGTTTAATTTGATCATGATCTATTGAATCTTTAGAAATCCAATAATTTAAACATGATGCAATGTATTTTTTAACAAATCTTCTCATTCGAGGAAGCCAGTAATATAGAGTGATTTTCTTAAGTATCTTATCCAATACAAAATGCCCTTGTTCGTCATGGCAAAGCCTACAGATTTGCCATCTTGGGAACTAGCCAAAAGCATTTTGAATCAGGCAACTTTCTATAAACTCCATTCCATTTTTCAGGATATAATTCTCAAAAGATTGTTTATTAACATCTGTCTTTTTCATGTAACAACGTCCTTCTTATCAAGGACACTTCCTCGTCTTCTAACTGGGCTGTCAAGTCTGCTGAACAAACTTGTTCCTTCATTTCTACCAAGGGCATCGGCGCTCGACCCAATGCATCCACACGACACACACGGACACCTGGGCGATAGACAACCTCAAACGTATAGTCCCGAACCTCAAGCCACCAACGACCAACACACGGCACGAGGTCTCGATAGCCTCGAAGTGAAAACTCCACCCCCAATAGAAAATCGCGAAAACATCTCAAAGACAATGTTTGGACATTGTAGACAATCCTAAGAATTGCCTCACTTCCCGCATGTTTGTAGGATTCGGCATTTGTTTTACAGCTTCTATCTTTTTTTTTTGCCTGGCCTGACATCAGTAATGGGCCTCCTGTCCCAAATAGTCTATGGACGTTTTGAAAAACACACATTTTAACAGCTTCAGAGTCAAGCTAGCTTCTTTCAGAGACTCTAGAACCGCTTCAAGACGTTGCAGACCCTCCTTTACAGTCTCTGATGGAATAACAATGTCATCAACATTTTGAGTATTCCCTGTACATTGTATTGAAGGTACTTCTTTGGGTACAGGGTGACAAGTTTTATCAGTACCCAAGATCATCAGGTAGAACAATAATTCGGACTGTATTAACAACATCCTGTATTTTTATTACAATCTCATTACTCTTAATTATGTTTCCCATAAAATATTTTACAAACGGCGAATTGTTAATTTCAACATTAATTGTTAGTTTATTTAAAACAGATTTCTTTATCATAGTACAACTGCTGCAGGTATCTAAAAGACAAGGCACTTCAATTCCATTTATAATGGCCGTGTTTATATAAACAATAAACAGTTTGAGTCGCCGTCGCCGGTTCGATATTCAAAGACATAGGAACCATGTAACCCAAGCATAAACAATAAACATAGACTGCTTATTATAACAACACAGCTAGGCAAGGTCGTCTCCATATGAGGACGTGCCCATGTCGAGGTTGCTTGCTTTTGCATGCCGCTAAGCGTTAATATTTTAAGTGACAGCTCCCATATATACGCTCCCATAAGTATTTCCAATACTAAAAATCAGCTAGCCAACGTATAGTTACACTTGGAAATATTTTGTTTTATAAATTGGACATTATATATTTCTACATTAATTTTTTAATATTTTGTATTGTCTGTTCTTCCTTTATGATGTAAAAAATATGTTTATGAAAGTAAACGCGTGGGTCATTTAAAAAGCCTTCGTGGGTCAGCTCCCTGACCTTTATAGCGGGTCTTCCTGGCCTTCGCAGGTCATAGGTTCGGCACTACTGACTCGGCTCGACGACTCGACCGAAAAGGATAAAATGACATTGTGTCCTTTAGACCCACCTAACAACCATACATATTTTTTGTTCCCATGGCCCTCAATGATATTTATATGTTTATCTTATCACCCATTATTACATTCTACAATTGCATATATCTTGAACTTT
Organism: Pogonocherus hispidulus; assembly: GCA_963924545.1. Classification (NCBI taxonomy): domain Eukaryota; kingdom Metazoa; phylum Arthropoda; class Insecta; order Coleoptera; family Cerambycidae; genus Pogonocherus; species Pogonocherus hispidulus. The sequence continues at coordinate 23,343,443 of OZ004696.1, forward strand.
CTGTGCTCCGCATCATTGGGAGCGCATTAAGTTGTATAAAATGGGGTAAGTGCGGACAACTTGGTTTCTAAAACAAAATCAAACCCATAAAATAAATATAATATATAAACTACAAATTTCTTTGTTTGAATTTATTCATTAGTGTAAATTTCAGTAGTTCTTTTTTTTTAATATGGTAGAGTTCTGTTGTTACATTTGGAGCAACTGTTACTAATTTCTAAGGATAAATTAGTTTGTGAAATATATAAATAATTTTTTAACACAGAAAACGTATAAGGCAAGCAAAATATTTGTCTCTTTGGTAGGTACAGGCTCTAATGGGACCTGCGGTATTAGGGCCTTATTATGGATAAATTAACTTCTCGTAATTATTTACACTTTTTACAAAACGATTTGTAGGAAAGGCTTGATGATCTACCTTTGCAAAATATTCAAAATTTATAGTTGTTTTAATAATATGGATGCTCTTCACACAACTCTAGAATTGTAATCCACTGCCTCTATTAACGTTTTCCGAATTCGTGGATAGGTCCCATACATACAAATGTCTATGGCCACCGCGATCATCGTGCTTTAACCCCTTAGATTATTATTTGTGGGGAGCTGCTAAAAATATCTATCTACATGTATGTATCAAAAAATATGTATCTACAGTAATCCAGTGCCAACGACAAAGAATGAAATGTTGGAAAAAATTTTAATAAATAAGTACATAAATTCAATAGATGCTGCAACTGTAAAACGCGCCATTATGACATGTCTATTCAAAGTAACGGCAGCCAGTTCGATTGGTGCAAATAATTGTTTTTCTTACTATAATAATTAGTTCCTCAAAAAGCTAAAAATACACATTGTAATAATTAACTATAAATGAATCATTGTCTACTACTCGTATTTGTGAATAAATACAATTTATCGTTATTCGCGTATATTATCCATATTTATTAGATAAAGTATCAAGTAGGATACATCCTCGTGCTTGTAATTCCTTACAGTATTTAATGAAGTAAAAATCCAATATGGCGCCCATAAGAAATACAAAAGTTGTATATTGTTGCCGAAAAACTAGTAGGCCTAGAACATGTTTTAGTATGGCAATCGAAAGCTCTGATCAAACTATGTAAACATACCAAGATTCAAAACTCTACATTTATCAAAAGAAACGTTATTCGACATAAAAGAAACTGGCAAATTTTGTGTTTTCCGACATAACTCCCGAACGGCCCGGAATATATTAAACTTATTCACGTATTTTGAATCAGCATAAAATTGAGCAACTTTTTCCTGATTTGAGCCACATTGTATCTTTTACAGTTTCTGAGATCCAATAGTGAACATTAAAATTTTTCCCACCCTGTATATAACACCTAATATGGTTATTATTACATTCTGGTCTAGTCACAGTTGCACACACAAATTTTGTACTTGGTTATTTTTTCATTAAATCCTTCCTAGTAGTTAGTAGTAATAAAATTGGTAACTTGTAAGGAATAAAACGGTACACTTGAATTGATGAACAGAGAACTTGGACTCTCTTTCCTAGTCTAAGTTAAAGAAAAACTGACACTGCCCAGCAATTCGCATTGCCAGTGGTGGTGATTGCCCATATATTTTTAACTTTCTGTGTTCCTTATAATATAGTTAGAGTTATGGCGTGTGTTAAAACGGATAAGATGTCAGCACCATTTTGTAATTTGCGCACAAAACAAATAAATAAAATATTTTCTTTCATAAAACAAACACATGTTTTGAATGATTCTGCTTTCAGATGATGGAAAAGACTTATCATCCCCTCAGATAACCCATTCTCATTAGTCGCCCCTTAATAAATTGTATAAAATAACTGCTATTTGGACATTCCGTAATAATAATTTCGTGCAAGTATGAATAAATACCTAAATCTGAGAATAAATCTTCAAGATATATTGAAAATGTTCAAAATATAGTGCGCACCTAGTGTCTTTACGTAGGCTTAAGGATTTTATATTTTTATGAGAATTGCGGATTCGAGGTGTATCCTGAACCGATCAAGTTAAAATTGGGTCATTATTACCATTTTAACACATTTTAACCATTTTTCCACATGATTGGAAGTTTACTGAGAAATTCTTATTCACAGTGAATTATTTTCTCGATCTTGCTCTAGCTCACTACTTTTTACAATATCTGTGACTAAGAGATAAGTGCGAACACTGTGGGGCTATGCTGTCATTATATACAGGTTGATTCCGAAAAACTAAGAAGGAATTTGATAGATCTCGCAGGTATACGAGAAATAATTTTATTCGTATTTTTTTGTTTTGCCTAATTTTTTTATTTTTGAATGTTTTTTACAAAATCTCCAGATCTTCTCATCCAATTATAATTAAGTTTGGTTAGCGGTTGTAGAAAAAAATATAATATGATGGCCTTTCTTGCTTCTGAAGGTATTTTTGAAAACAATTTGGATTATCTTCATTTTATTTCAGTGTTATGTACAATAAATATAAGGAAGGTACTAGGATGTGGTTAATCTTATTGTCAATTCTGAATGAATATCTTCAACTTTCTGGGATCCCTATAAGTCAGAGCGATTATATTGTGTAAAACGGCACCCTAAGTGCAAGCAAGCAAGTTGGCTGGAAGCAGCTGATCGAACGAAGGGGACGCACAGCCACTGCGATTGGATGGAGTGGAATAATTTACAAAATTATTAATTTTTTATCATACCTATTCTATCTACTAGTATTCTTCTATGTAAATAGAGAAAATAGTGAGATCCAAAATTGTATTTAAATAATTTGCTCGAGGAAGCGGTTAAGGAAATCAATCATTTGCACATTACAAGTAGAAAAGTTTAAAATTTGAAAATTATCTGTTTTACTGAATTTTTTATTTCGATGATAACCCGGCACATTTTACCAGAAATATAGACGTTTTTAATCCTTGTATATTTATTAGGTATCTACCTAATATAGGTACCATAATACATTTATTTTATCAACAGTGATTAATGATCAAAATACTCATACTGGTAGTTTCTGTTCTCCTTATAGTTTAGAGTGAGTTACGTGGTTAAAACGGTGTAAGTGCCAGAACGCAGACATCCTACGTATGTCATGCCATGATATTGTGTTATCGTTATAAAGACAGGGAAGGAAATTAATGAAAATAAATAAGTCCAGTTTTAGGTAGGTACATCGTGAATTAATGCAATAATATGTACCTAGTGAACAAGCAATGAAAATAATTTGAAGGAATTAAGCTAAATTCATATGTTTTGAACATTTAAAATGCTAATAAACCATTACATGAAATTGCCCGCTACCTCCGGCGGGTTAGACATACAGGCGAAGAAAGAAGACACGACAGAAGAGCGCCAGAAGATCCTACCCACCTTGCAGGGTAGAGCCAGGAGAGGAGGAGACACCACGAATCGCCCACACACTTTCTGCGGTGGGGGTTGGTGAAGGATAGGGTCAACCTCTACGAGGCAGTCCAGGCCTCCAGCGATGGGAGGGTGAAGAGCGATAATCCCCTTCGGCCCCAAACCATCCCAAGTCATGGTGGCAAATCTACGGCAAATTTCGAATAAAGACCTGCACATTATGTTCCCCTGCAAAATATAGTTAGTTCAACAGCTACTGCCCAGAAATCGTCAGTAACGACGAGAGTATGCCCAGGCCATACTTATATATACACCTCTACAATCAAACCTCTTGATTTCGACGAGAAACTCATTATAAGTGATGACCATTTTGACCTTTAACGGAATCATCAACAAATAGAAAAAGCGCTTTTGGGGAACTGAGAATCCACAAAATATACACGAGAGCCTTTACATCCCCAAAGAGTGATGGTTTGGTTGGGAATTAGTGCAAAAAGAGTGAGTGATTGGGCCGTACTTCTTTGAGGACGCCGCAGGCAACACCATCACCGCCAATGACCATCGCTATAGGGAAATGTTGGAGAACTTCTTGGAGGTGGAAATGAAAAAGCAAGGCCTGCAGAACATGTGGTTTCAGCAAGATGGTGTTACATTACATACAGCCAGAGAAACAATCCAGATTTTGAAGCGAATGTCTCCAGGTTCCCTCGTTCTCATCTCACGCTCGGGCGATGTGTTGTGGCCTGCGAGATCGCCAGACTTGATGGCTCCCGACTTCTTTTTTTAGGATTTTTTTAAGAGCAAGGTTTATGTCAATAATCTTCAAACTCTGGAGTAACTGAAGAAAAATAGCAGCCAAGAAATCGCCAATATCTCACCCGACACATCACATCACGCCCGACAAATACTATAAGGGACTTGATTTAAGCCCACCTTGTACATATACAAAGTACATAATTCTTAAATTAAATATTGTTTCGGTATCAGTATATAATGTTTATTGTTGGACACATTTCAAAGTCGTTCTTGGCAATCAGTCTTTTGAGATAAATAAAACTACGCGCGGTTGCAATAGTTTTTTAAGCTCTTGTGGGCAGGGCTCTTGGCTCCCCCGGATGCGCCACTGGCGTCAACATTTTATATTGAAAATGTAATTAAAATGTAGATATTTGGTTAAAATGTAATGTAGAGGTAGACGCCACCCTTCACCAACCCCGATCATAAAAAGTGATAGGTGTGGGCGATTCGTGGAGTCTCCTCCTGTCGTAGATGCAGGCTGGGTAGGATCTCCTGATGCCCTTCTGTCTTGTCTTCTTTCTTCGCCTGCATGTCTAACTCACCGGTGGTAGTCTGTCTCGGGCGGGAGCGGCAAGTGACGCTCTCGTCCTAAGTGGTGGTTTGGGGTATAGCTGTGTAGCCAGGGATGCACCTCTAAAGGAGCCAACTGGCTCTTTAGGTTGAGGCAAGGCAAGGGAAGGGTAATCGAAGTAAGACCACGCCCGCTGTCGGCGGTCGCGGCTTCGAGGGGGAGGTCTGAGGGCCGTTTTTTTTTTTAGTGGCTTCGTAGCCCTCTACGCGTGTTCCGGGTGGAATGTGAAACATAGTTAATGTTGTATGGAATTCACCTTTTTAGAGCATTTCGCGAATACACAGGATTACTGTGCTGAAAAAATACTCTTGATTTAAATACTTGACACTTTTTTTGGGCATATCTCCCTTATTATTAAAAATAGACCCATAAAACCTTATATGACCATATTCGTAAAAAAGAATTCTTTCCAGATATGTAAAACAGTACTGGGTGTTACATTTAAAATATTACTAAGGTTATATCGACGTAGTTTCATTGAGTCGCCCTGTAAAAAATTTAATATATGTAAAACAAGTATAAAAAGAAAAGAAAATTGAGGGGTCCGAGCGATTTTTCAAAAAATTTAATATTTTCAAAATAATGAATTTATGCGGGACTTGATATGGAGTTACGTAGGTACCATGTTCACGACATTACATGAATGGAATTTATGGACTCTCTGGATATTTAAATCTAAATGCCACACCGTGTACTTATATTTTTGCATTTTTTGAGCCCGTTTCTACTAAATCTCAACTAAATTCGAAATTGTAACATCATGTGCTTCTTATTTCAACTTTTTTATTATGGCATGACTTACATGCAGCCCTGAAGTATCAGTTACGTAAATGTTTTCTTCCGAAACTATTAACGCTTTAGAGGGCGATGGTATTTTTAAAACTCATTATTCTGTAAAATTTTAAATGACATATCCTGTCAGTTTTTTCCTTATTCTGAAATGGGATAGCCTGTAAATAGCTTAGATAATAATAAATAGTGTTCCCATTCCTATGTATCACTGCTCATCATCATCATCTTAATGTTTCTGGACTCCTAATGACTTGGAGCTGGTTACGTTGTTAAAACGGTGTAAGTCCAAGTTCCTTGCTGTGTTGAGTTGGTTTTCTTGAAGGAACGCGCAATTTAATGATTATGATTAATTATTTATTAAAATGTTCAATATTTGGTTAGTTTAAATTTCGGTATTGATTGAGTAAGTATATGTAAAAGTCAATTTGTTTCATTAAACACTTTCGATATTAGTAAAATTGGTGAAATAAATGAAAAAAATCTCAATATGTGAAGTTACAGGTAGAAAGAATAAAAATAATGTGGATATCCCAATATACATTTTATTATGAAATATTTGAAATATTTTATTTATATCATTGGAAAATTAATTATCATTTTAAGGCAGGCATTAATTAAAACTAAATATAGCTAGCTAACTAACTAAATTTGTAAGTTCTATTACATGTAAATAAACTTAAATAACTCTTGCCCGCTATTGAGGGCCCCATAGAGTCCTATGATACTTAAATAGTATCATGATAGAGCCCCGTCTCGAGTTAAAAAAAATCAACATTAAATATCACTTTTTTGTTACATAAATTATGAATTACCTACTTTACATTATATATAATAAACAGGCCAAATTTGGAAGTGGAAAATGAAAAAGCTTATAATTTTTGTGCCTTTTCAACTGAAAAGTACAATATATTTAGTAATTGATTTTCAGTAATTGCGCAGAAAGGCAAAGATATTCTAAACTTTATATAATTAAGTAGGTATATTGAGAGTAACATTTATATAAAATTCAATATGGCTTGTTTTCTCTAAGATATTTCTGTTCCTGAAGACAGCTGTTTATAAAGAGGATTGGATATTATGGATATATTCGTGCAAAACAAAACTCAACTTTCTTACGTATACTACTATGTGACAATCGCAACGAATGTTTCTTCAGTGTGTCTTTGCTTTTTATTTATTTACTAGAAAATTGAAAGTAGGTCATTCTACGAAGGCGTAGAAGGGCCACGTCGAAAATTTTTCTTCGCTTTCGTAGATTTCAGATTTTAAACTCTGTATTCAGACTTTAGACTCTGAATTCACCATCATATATTCACCATAATATATTTTTGAATTTAGGGGACAAATTGAGGCCTAGTTTATGTAGAATGTTCTATATGTTCTAAAATTCGTTCCTGGTCAGATATACGAGATTTTAGATAAAGGGGAAAACTTTATGATACCACTAATAATAAGAGTAGTGCCATCAAATAAAATGGCCAAAATTTAGTATATTATTATCATTTTAATAACAAATCATTTAAATTACCTAACTAAATATTAAGTTAACAAATTTACATCTCCCAAAAGGTGGTTTTTCCACTAAGTTACCGCTCTATACTCATAGACTACATGAGTTACTTGTTTAGATTCTTCATTACAGAGTCTATGGATTAATTTATCGTTATATACGCCTATATTTTGTAGATACTTTCTTAAGCCACAGTGTCCAGTTACCTAATTGAAGTCGTATGTTCAGGCATAACAGTTCCTAGCTTAGAGTTCAAAGTCTGAATTCAGAGTTTAAAGTCTTAATTCAGAGTTCAAAGTCTGAATTCAGAGTTTAAAATCTGAATTCAGAGTTCAAAGTCTGAATTCAGAGTTTAAAGTCTGAATTCAAAGTTTAAAGTCTAAATTCAGAGTTTATAGTCTAAAATCTACGAAATCGAAGAAAAATTTTTGACGTGGCCCTTCTAAGCCTTCTAATCCATAAATAAAGTGAATGGATTACTTTATTTATGGATTAGAAAAACAAGCAAGTACCTGGTCAAAATTGGATTGGAGGATTGCAATAGTTCCTGCTTATATTATTATTAAACTTTGGAAATAATGCCATAAATGCCATAAATACATACTTATTTTAAGATACCAAATCCAATTATTCAGAAACAGTAAGTACGTCATGTACAGTATCTAGGGATACACTCTATTTTTCATGATTTCCATATATATTTAATTATCAATTATTAATTAGTTGACCCTAGGTTTAAACCGTTTACAATTTAATCTTACTCAGTAGTTTCGATGTGGTGCAAAGTTACCCCACGTTATTGTGTGAGAACAACATTTTACCTATCAGGATTATAGGAAATGTAGGAGATTGCTATATGGTAGTTCTCATATGTGTGCGTACAACTAGGCGTCTTTGTTCATAATAAGGAATTTCAAAATAATTTTTTTCAAAAATTTTTATAGATTTAGATTTACTACAGTGTAAAGAAAAATGAGTGAAATTTCACTCAAATTACACTCACTAATGTCTGAATTTCTGTCTACAGAATTACGTATTCAACGAAATTTTTAATCTATAAATATGATTAAACCTAGAATTCTGTAAGTTAAAATATTGCACCAGCAGAACTGAGGCATTTTACCTAATTGAGATTTCACTCAAAAGTATTTTTGCCCTGATTTGATTTTACTTGACGATTATTCACTAACTATAGAGTGAGTGCCTTTATTGCCTTCTAAGAATGATTAGGTTATTCAACATATAAAGGAAGGAAGAAGCACTGTTGTGTTATTTTTTGATCAAACATAATTAGAATTAGCCTAATTCTTGAATTTAATTAACAGCACCAAACCCAAAAATTCATATTATAATGGCTGTCGGTCTCTACAGCCAGCTTCAAGTTATGAGTTCCTTATAATTCAGAGTGAACTATGTGGTGTAAAAGGGCGTTAAGTGCACAAGATAAGAACGAACGAATGAACGATGACTCTGCACCGTTTTCGATTAATTTGCTTTGGCTTTGATGTACTCTGAGAGTTAGTAAAGATTCTGTCATTTTATTCTCCACTAGTCTGTAATTATCATATCCATAAATCACAGAAATTTTTTTAATAAAAACTAATTTCTGTACCGCTTGTTTTTTTTACTGCGCCATTTTCGTGATAGTATCTAAGTCAAAACTTCTAAAACGGGTTTGTATGTTAGGTTAGGTTAGATTCAAAAGTGAGTGGGCCGAAAACCAGACCCTCCAGCGCGACCATGTGGCCTATTGTGGCTCACACCTACTTATATTTCACCCAACAGGTCCAGCTTCTTAATGTAGCTGATTACCTTATTAGGTGAGAATTGTTCAGATCCTCTGGCAGAAGTTATCCTTTGCCAAACACTGAGTATCTGATCCTTTCCCCAGCGGGGCAGGTGCACAATATGTGTTCTGCCGTTTAATCATCTTCTAAGCATAAGCGGCACTCAGCATCTTCTGCTAGGCCGAATTTGCTCAGATGATGTATTAAACGGTAGTGACCCGTATATAGGTCAATTAGAGTTCGTAGGTGAAACCTTCTTAACTGTAGAAGTTTCTTAGTTCTTGTTTTTGAAGGGTTTATTATAAACGCTTTCGAATGAACTAATCGTGGTAGTTCCTGCCAGTACTGGAGGATTTGCCCCTCAGCCCAGGTCAAGAGCGTTGATTTGGCAGTACTCGAGGATATGCCAAGCACCGGTTCTGGTCCGACAAATTCAGAAGCAGCACCCTCCCTAGCTAGAGAGTCGGCTGCCTCATTCCATTCATGGCCAGAATGGCCTGTGATCCAGACCAGAGTTACTCTATTTTTCCTGCTCAATTGAGCAAGTGCCTGCTGGCAGCTCCATACCGTTTTTGAGTTGCAACGGTAGGAACCAAGAGCTTTAAAAGCTGCTTGACTGTCTGAGAAGATTTTTATCGATTTGCGTGTAAGTTGCATTTGTTCCAGCCTCTGTACACACAATTTGATGGCATAAATTTCTGCCTGAAATATAGTTGCATAACTGCCAAGGGATGAGGATATTTTCACCGTTGGGTTGCAACCATATACTCCGGCTCCAACACCCATGGGTGTTTTGGATCCGTCTGTAAACCAACAACTATCTGCCCTCAATAGGTCGGCCTTATTCCGATCCCATTCATTTCTTCCTGGGAAGAGAGTATTAAAGGGCAGTTCAAGGTTGGTCGTTGCAGACATGACATCTGAAATCATCTCCAGGATACTGTGACTTTCCATGTCATCCAGCAGCCTATTGCGCTCCATGATGTCAGACTGCGGCATGTTAAAAGCTGCCTGCTTTAGTCTGTATGTTGCCCATCTGGCCTCTCTCTCCAAATAAATATGAAGAGGAGGTAGGTCCAGTGGGATTTCCAGAGCTGCTGACGGTGTGGAGCTAATTGCTCCAGTTATGGCCAGGCAGGCTTGTCTCTGTAAACCAGAGAGTTTAATTTTGGTCCTTTGTTGTAGTCCTTTGGACCATCAAACTAAGGAGCCGTATGTGATCATGGGTCGTATGACCGTCACATACAGCCAATGTGTATACAGCCAATGTGTATTTGTTTGAGTCCAATGCCCCAAGATTTCCCACAAATTCGTCGACATGTCCATAAGGACAATCGTGCCTTGTGGATCATTTTTTCCAGATGGGAGTTCAAATTAAGCGACTTATTATACAGTACTACACCCAGATACTTCGCTTCCTCCGCAAATGGAATTATTTCACCAAGTAAGGAGGCAGATCTTAAGTTGTCCAGCTTCCTTTTGAGATGACAAAACAAGGCGAATAAGAAGAATATGACATATGACACTCCTGTATATCATTTGAAAAAGATAACTTAGAGGTATCAGAATAGGTATATGTAAGCTCCTAAGCACATAAAATGAATTGAACTAATGGAAAAGAGCAACGCCCTGCTAGGTTGTTCATCCACTGCTGATTGCCACTCATGTGGTGATGATGCATATAGTTATGCCGATATACTTTGTATATCATTTCAAAATAATGTCTAGAAGTACTATGTCTTCTAGTAATAAAAACCTGTCATCTGATTTGATATGAAATATCTGAAATATGACTATTTCTCAAGGCACCCTTTGCGAAAAAGGAATAATAAAAATGCCTACAGTGAATGGGTTGCGGAAGGACAACGAAAATTGTGCCGGTTAGTGATATATCTGTGCCTGAAAAATTTTATGGGAAAATAGCCTGGAAAATGAACAATTTTGATTGTAATTATTTTTCCTTATTTCATTACGGTTAGACATTAAAATTCTTTACAGTCTGTAGCCAACTTTTATAATTCGAATGACAGGTAAGTATTTTGTAATATCTGCTATACTTACGCGCAATGGGTATATTTTCAGAGTGTTTTCAAAATATGCATATAAACTCGTATAATAATAATAATATTACTAATAATAATAATATCTCTACCCCTCATTCTAATCACAAGGATTAGTTCGAAAGTCTGAGACTTGTGGGGGCGGCATATTATTATTTCGCGGCCCGCATTTCCGCCTCAGGAACGACTTACGTTGGTAGGCCCTAATCACCATTCAGTGCTGGAATGAGGGAAACCTGGAAAACCTCATTAGTTAGGGGGAGAAGTCAAACAGCAACTGATTTTAATCTCTCACATTAACACCAAATTGACATTCTACCCGTCCTAGGCCATCGCCAGGATGGTTGCCAAGCCATACCTGCGAATAAGCCTTGATCTACAAGTAAACAATTTAATGAAAAATTGTTTGGTGGAATGGGAATTAGAACACACGACCTATGGGTTGAGCGATCGAGACGCTAAGCCCTGAGCCACCGAGTCGCAAAGATACTTAAAAAGATACTATTGGTTTCTTGAACTGTCAAAAATTCAAATTCATTAAACATTCTTTGTCAGTTTGTGGAGAAATACAAACCTAATTTTTATTAAAACAAATTTTTATTTTAGTTACTATATGTGAAAAGTTAAAAGTTGCCTTATTTAAAAGATATGGAAGCAACACATTTACTTTTGAATCTATTGAATTTATATATTTACTTATATTAATACTATTGGAATTATAACTAAATTTTATGGTTCCAAAAATTTATAAATTCACAGTAGGTATTTCATTTACGGATTAGAAAAACTAACAACCTGGTGAAAATTGAAGGATTGAAAAAGTTCCGACTTTTATAAACTTTGGTAATATGACATGGATAATCCATAATTCTTATTTTCTAAGATCTAATGGTTGTCAAATCCAATTATTCAGAAACAATACGTCATGTACTACAATCTACTACGATACGGTATATTTTTCATCATTTGCATATATTTTAGTTGTTAATTAGTTGACGCTAGAAACCGATTTTAAATTTAAGATCTCTCGGTGGATGTGGTTGGTGATCAAAGTTACCCCACGTTATTCTGAGAAATACCTTTTTGCCTAGCAGGATTATAGGAAATGTAGGAGATAACTACATGATAGTTCTCAAATAGGTGTGTGGACTGTGCAGTAATGGAGGCTTTACTGGCACTGGATATTGGTACCTACTACATTGTAAAAAAAATGAGTGAAATTTCACTGAAATTACACTCACTAATGTCCCAATTTCTCTCTAAAGAAATACGTATTGAACGAAATTTTTACTATATAAATAGTACCAGTAAACCTACAATTTTATAAGTTAAAATATTGCACCAAACTGAGGTATTTTACCTAATTGAGATTTTACTCAAGAGTATTTTTGCTATGACTTGGTTTTACTTGTCGTTTATTCACTAAATAGCGAGTTTCTTTATTGGCTTCTAAGAATGATTACTTTATTTTCAACATTATTTTTTACATTATTATTTTTTGATGAAACATAATTAGAATTAAACTAATTCTTGAGTTTTATTAACAGCAAATTTAGTAGAATATATACGAGTATATTCTGTTCATATATATTCCACATGTAACTTTTATTTATATACCTACATATACCTACACTATTTGGATTTAAGATTTAAGAAACTATTTGTTTCTCAAAAACTAGTAATAGAATGGAGTTGGTTCCATGGAGATGTGTGAAATACCATAATGTGTAAAGTGATAAACTAATTTTTGCTTTAACCACACCTTTTTAAAAGTTGTAGAAAAACAAGTGTAGTTTATTCTAGAATGTAAAATTTTTATATAGGGTGTTTTGAAAACGCGTGACATGCCAAACTTGCATTTTCTTAAATGGAATAACCTGTATATTATTAAGTTTTCCGTTTCCACGCCAAATTCTACGACTTTTTCATATACCATACCATACCATATCATGTCCAAAGTCAACCGTTTTTCATAAATGATTAAAGATATGTATACTTATCATAATTTTGTAGATAATAATTTAATTGATCTGAGCGGCGCATGCGTACTAAGCTACTATTCCTAGCTTACTACGCATTGTCAAACATTTTGGTTTTCCGATTCCGAATTAGTTTATTTATCATTTCCTTTATCTTTATATTTTATATCTTTAACCATAATTTATTAAAAATCTGTAACACCCTGTATAACGATTTTACATTCTGGAATCAACTACACAGTAAAAAAATCCGACTGATTTTAACACTAAATCCACACTCATCAGTGTGTATATAGTCCACACTTGGCAGTGTTAGACATATCGGTGTATTATTACATTACATAAAAGTAATTTAACACAGTAGATTTTACAAGGTAATGTGTAATAGTTAATTATTCGCCGTGTAATTATTCCGTTTTTATGGCGGATTGATTCATTTTTAACACAGAGTTTTGTAAATTTTACTACAATTTATGAGTACTTCTACAAACTTGGCGGGTATATCGTTCGTGTAATATGAGTTCTAAAGGTTTAGTTATTATACTACCCAGTTCGTGTTCAAAATAACACTGCAGCAAATTACGATTACAATTTAGTAATTTTACCATTTGTCTTTTTTTGCTGTGTACACTTGATTTTCTACAACTTTTGCATTTAACTTTTTTTCCTCAGATTAAAGGGAGAACTTCTAGGTGGGTGGCTAAAATATAACCAATGACCCTGTACAATTATTGACAAGTAAGTATAACAATAATATTTTATAAGTATAGGCATACCTACATACCCAACCTTGGGTTTTATTCTTTCATTTAAATAAAAATAGGAAGAAAACAACCTAAAACTTCATATTTATAATGGCCGTTGGTCTCTACATCCAGCTTTAGGTTATGAGTTCCTTATAATTCAGAGTGAACTATGTGGTGTAACGGTGTAAGTGCACAAGATAAGAGCGGAAACGAACGGAACGACTCCTGCAACGTTTTCGATTAACTTGCTTTGGCTCTGATGTACTCTGACAATCTTAGCCATAAAATAACCTTCAGAAATGTTTAACACTTCTATAATAATCCTCCAACTTAAAATGTGGGGGGCTTAGAAATTTGTTTAATTGTCGTAAATTCAAAATGAAGCGGCTATTCTCATTAGGTTTTTTAACAAGAAAAAAATTCGATAAAAACTCATCTCCTTGATGTTCACAAGGAGATATAGCACCTATATTTAAGAGATCTCTAATTTTAGTATCAACCTTCAAAGTATCTTTCCTACCAGTTATGTCTCTAGCTACATAGGATTGCCTAGGCTGAGAGTTGAAAGGAATAATATAGCCAACAATTCAGTTAATAATAAGTGGACTGTTGGTAATTGTCCTCCAGTTGTCTACAAAACTGGATAATCTGGAGGCATAGCGTACCTCAATTTCCCTCGACGGTCCCGGGACAGCTGCTCTGTTCTCTCGGTCTGTCGCTTGTACCTGCTCCCCTCTTCTCTCTTCCTCCTTTTCTTTGGAGGCGAGCGCTTCCAGTTTAAAGAAGCAGTACGCCCCTGGGTTTTTAGCCTGTTTTGTTGGAAATTTTTCTTCTTTTTAAGTCCTATACTCACTTTCCGTATTTCCTGTGTGTCTTTAATATGCTGCATAAAATTTCCTCCAAAGAACCATTCGTCGACAGAACATTCTTCACTGGCCTTTTTTATAGAGGGCTCCAGCTGGTTAAAAAGCACAAACCTCCTATGACCCGATAACGTATGATGAACGTCAGCTAATAACTTTGTAAAATCTAAAATATTCTTTAATAAGGCCTTGCTAGCCTCATCTCCCTGTAGATGGTGTTCTATGGGCTGTACCAAGGCGCTGATTGCGGTACCAATCTGCTGTTGGATATGGCTGAAAAAATTATCCTGGCGAATCAAGGATTCCTCCACACATACTGCCACCTCCTGGTTTAGTTTGGGAGCCCGCAAAAGTGGACAATTCTCAGTAACAGGATAACCTTCGACTAAATCCTTTCTTGAGTCTTTATACATACCTTCCATTATTTTTGCAGTCCAATGTTCTGCCACCTCAGCATTTGTGCGTTTGTCCGGTGGCCCGTCTTCAACTTTGTCACCGGACTATTTCCCAGTACTTCCCTGATTTTTGACGTACTTGGAGCTGTAATATTTTCTTCGATGTTCCTCTGGACAGTACCATATTCCCAATCAGACCTATCACTGATTGATGCCTCAAAGGAGGTATCCGTCTCTGAACCTACCAAAATGAAGTAGAGGAATAAAATATGTTATCTGTAGGATGGAATACATGTATTTACGTATTCGAGCCAGTTAAGTCAAATGAGACAACTATAATCACAATGGCCCTACATTAATTTATATGTAAAATATCATTATAGTGCACGCAATGAGCGGCATACTTCTTGTACCCAATGAGGGATAACAAAAAATGGCACACAATAAGTGGCAGATACTCTCGTCCTCCTATACATGAATAAGATGTGACGAGTTTCGGCTATTAAATAGGTACTATTGTACTAAATCTTCAACTTCAATATTAAGGAAAACAAACATTGCCTGCTTATCTATCAGCGGCCGGTGGCCTGTCCTGTGTATTACGCTTGATCCGCAAAATAATCGGGGCTATAAATTAAATGAATACAACTGTAATGCAATTAGATTTACTTGCTTGAACTACTAGAACTGGTTTCCAATTCTTTTTTAAGTAGTTTCACAAATTTTTGCAATTTATTCTTGCTGGGTCTCTTTTTGGTGATTTTTCTTGATTTTCCCATTGTTAACACAAACACAAACTTCCACACGTGTACCATCTCGTACGACAAACAACAGTGAAGCAATAGAGCGTGAAGGCTCAGGGAAGGGAGGGGTCATTTATGTTTGTTTCAGCGTTTTTGAACGTCGTACCGAATCGTGCAGCAAACTGCTACTATAGGGTGTTTTGTAATATTTCGACGAGACTGCTCATATAAATAGGATCAAACTTCCTTACAGGTAAGTCGATTGATCTATTAATTATTATCATATCCATAAACTACAGATTTTTTTTGATAAACAACTAATTTCTGTACCGCTTGTTTTGTTTATAGTGACATTTTCGAAATAATCAGTCAAAACGTCTTCTAAAACGGGTTTGGATGTACCTATACTGTAATATTTAAAGCGATATGACAAAACAAGGCAAATAAAAAGAATATATAACTATTTTCCAAGGCACCGCTTGCGAAAAAGGAATAATAATATACCTATAATGAATGGGTTGCGGAAGGATAACGAAAATTTCAAGGAATATTTTCCTCATATAAAAATACCAGAAGAGTGCAATTATCGATTGATTACAGCTATAATTGGATTGTAGAAAACGAAAATTGCACCGCAGGTTTCTATTGTTTCCATAACGTCTAAACATGTCAGCTTCTGGTAATTAATGTCAAGTTTATGAAAAACTCAATGATGTCTCGTTTTGGAGCAAAATCATTAGGCGAAATCGAGCAGAAAATTGTTGAAGCTACCTCAAACAACAAGACATCGAATCAAGAATGTATATGGTGTCAGTTCATGTATTTTTGCAAGGAAAAAGGGTATATTCTAACTGAGATAATTGAAATACCAGAACTGGCAGATATCCTTAAAGATTCGGCATACAATATGGTTTTAGTATGCATCATACCACCACAAACACGTAGAGTTGATATTAAAAGCTTATTTGCTGGTAAATATTTTTTGTTTTTTTAGCAAAACATTTCAGATTAAGTCAATTTCTTTGGATGCATGCTTATCCCCTAATGTTTCTGTTTTTTAATATCGACGTTGTTTCCTCGAACCTCGAATGTTTAAAGTTGGTAAAGGCAAACTACGTGACAGTTTTAAGCCTATACCACCGCATACGTCGCACAAAATGCAACCTTTGGGCAAATCCGTAATGAGGCCTTTCAAGACGTTTTACTTTGAGGAAAACTGCGTTTTTATGACTCAGCATCAACGAGCAGTTACTCAGTTAGTTTGATGTTGCTGAAATGTTTGGTAAAGCTTACCTCAAAGTACAGAGTGGTGCCTATGCTAGAAGTAGATTTGAGGGCACTAACTTGTATAATAAAAACTACGGATAATGAAACTGAATAACTCAACACAAATACTAATAAATAATTGGAATAAAAATAAAATAAAAAAAGTTGCATCCAGCGGGATTCAAACTTGCGAAATTCCGCACTTCCATGTTTGAAATCCTGCGACTTATACCATTACGCCACCGCGTCACCCGTTATTGTTTGACGCTGAGACAACTATGTAAACTGTACGTGTTAACCTGAAATTAATTTTTACCGATATTCCAATAGAAAAAGCATTTCGCTTCGGTATTTTTGTTTGGCAGTCAATACTATCGATTCCATTAGCAATATTTCTCATAGGAAAATAACATCCCTGAAGTTTAATTAATTTGACAGTTTTCGTAGGAAATATGCTTGTCGTTAGTGCAATCTCACATCGGCAGATAAAATGAGAAAGAAGTTGAGACGGACGCGATTCGAGATTTTCGAAGACGAAATAGACGTAAGAAGTGGTCGTACGGTCTCGAAAAAAAATCTCAAAGGATTAGAGAAAGGACGGAACTGTCATGTGAAGGGATTCTCGAAGCCGTAAAAATTAGCAAAAGGGTCGAAGAGGTCCCGCGAAAAGTCGGGATTTTGGCAGGCGTGACGGGGCCATTAGGCGCGAAAACAAACGCCGCATCTTTCTCGCCGAATGGCGATGGACGAAAATTTTGCAGAGGTTTTTTGAAAAGGCGTTTAAATTGGGAAAACGCGTAAGAATCGGGACGAAAATGCGACTAGGCATAGGAAGAAGGCTTAGGGCGACCTTCGGTCGCGGCGCAAATCGCATAGCGGTACCCGCTCGGAAGAGATGGCTTAGAAACTTTGTCGATTTGGCGACAGAATCTAGAGCGAGACAGAATCGACACATTTTAATATACTCGTATATGGACGAGATGAGATAAGTTATATATGTTCTACAATATTGGAACCAACTTCGGTATTGACCTTCAAACATTTTTGATAGAAGCGTTTGATCATCAATGTCAAATATTACATTTAGTTTTCAAAGCACAGGTATGTATCCTTTCAGGAGCGACAATACATACCCTACCAAAGACCCTTTGTACCTACCAAAAACCTAGAAAAAATATTAATATTCAATATGGTTTCAATTCGCTATATCAATAAAAAAACACCATGGAATTTATCAGCATAGCAAATTTTAAGTTCAGTCCATATTTCAAAATTTGAATATTAATTAAAGTAGAGAATTGCTTTATTAGTTATTCAACGCTTCTAGTTTTGCATGTTTAATAATTTAATTTCATATGTTTTACTTCCTGTGTTCCTTATAGTTGAGAGCGAGTTATGTTTTGCAAAACGCCGTATGTGCCAGCCAGTTACGAGGAATTCAGAGTCAGTCAGTCCAGTGCTCAGGAGTTTATTTCAAAAGTAACGAGGTCGTGAAAGACCCACTAAAATTTTTTTTTGGTATGTCGAAACTCGAAGTTTTGTCAAAAACTTTCGACTTGTCAAAAAAGTTGAAATTAAAAATAAATCTGACTTAGTCGAAGGATTATTTTATCTTCGACTGGTAAGTCGTAAGATTAAGAAAGTTTCGAGTTATAGGGGCTGTTGTGTCGATAAGGGGTTGGCGATATTTCCTTCGGTAGCGTGCCAGTATTGACCTCATAAAGAGACCCTAATCACACCTCTGATACCCTTCTGATTCTGACTGATACACGTAATCTCTTCCGTAATTCGAGAAATAACATTTTATCTATTAGCCGCTTCCATACATCTACATATCTTGTTTTGGATTTAATACGAGTATAATGTGTGGATAAACTGTGGCTGGATAAATGTGGGAAATCTCACACCAATAAATTTAATTTGGTGTGAAGTTGTCCAGAGCAAAACCAGATCGACACAACATCCCCTTTAACCCGAAATTTTGTTAATCTTCGACTTACAAGCCGGAGATTTATCGTTTTAAACTTAATTTCTTCGTGTACCTATATTTGTAAAGAATCGTGGGTTGGAATTTTCCCTGTCTCAATAAGAAATCAGTGCAATAAATTGTGTCCCAATATCACTTCTCTATGATCCAAAAGATGTTCTGTAATATTTTTTGCAATTAAAAAATGGTATGGGTTGGGATTCCAGCCAACCTTAATTGTAAACCCCTAAATCAATTAAACTAACTAGGTATTCAATTAATTAATAATAATTATTAAATTAATAACTAATAATTTTATTTGCCTCATTTCTAAGTTTTCTAGTTAGCTAACTAATTGGTTAGTCGTTTGGACTGAAAGACTGGAACCAAGATTGAATATATTTAACATAAAAGAGCAGAACTAAAAAGTGTTACTTCCAATTTTTTTATATTTCTGTTATACTTTTACACTTTTTTATCATGTAGAAATATCCATAAATATTCATAAGTACAGGTTACTAGTTTTACTAGTGCTCCAAAGTTCCAAAGTCGTATAACAACATTACAATAAATAAATAAAAATATTGATTGGGAAATTCTTGGACGGATATATGGGTCCTTATTCGAATTATTCGACTTCAATACACTTCTGTAATAACGGGAGACTATGTAGTAAAAGGGATGTTTTTTAATTTTATTCAGTGTTAGCCATAGATAATTTTATAATATCATTAATATCACAGATAAAATAACTATAGAGATGGACCGGTACATTGTTATATTATTTGGAAGTATCAAAATGATGCCAACTAAATTCGTTGCCATCAATCGCAAATTATTTTATTTATTGACTGTGAAGAAGAACGAAAGAGGAAGAATTGTTTCTTTATGGTCTGAGCTAGCTTCCAATGATGAAAAGTTGTTGAAAAACTGCGTTATTTTATTATCTGACGTTTTATGAAAATGAAAACGATGTTACGCTGAATTTTAGTGTACATTTCTATCGGTTCGTCTGAGGTTTATCAATCTGTGGAATTATCATTTCGTTGTTCTGTTTTGTTTGTTTGTATTAAATATTAGTTTAATGTTTATTTTATTATTAAAATTCACTTCAAATTAATACTAAAAACGACAGATACATATCTTGATACAATTGTTCTAATATATTTAATATTTAGGAAGTAAAGCATACTTTTTACAGTAATCCTTCATAACGTAACCATGTGGTTACCTTCTAAGGTACAGGAGTAATTCAATGTACGTCGAGGTATTTTTCTGTCTAGGTGTTCTGACATTTTATTGTAACCAATCGTTTAAAATTTAAAGTAGGTACACTTATTATTAATTTAATGTTTATTAAAAGACACCTAACTAACCATTATTACCTATTTTCTAGAATTGCATATCTCAAAGTATACCAGGGATATCATCTATACCTAGAAAAAATCGAACTTGATCTGCAGACCCTTTTCTTTTTCAAGATCAAACCGTAGCCCACGTTCTACGATCAAACGAGCTAATATTAGAAAGTAAATAATGCTTGTAATTTATAATCTAAGTACAACTGTTTACGATAAATAGAAATGAATTGTAAAATAAGCATTATATAATTCTTTATGTATATGCGTATAGGTACTTACTTATCTTCCGACAGCTTATATCTTTTTGCTTTTTAACTATGATTTATTAAAAATTTCCGCGATTGTTCCGTAAAAAATTGCAATTGCAAAAATGTTTAATTTAGACTATAAAACGCAAAGATATATAATTGTAAGTACTTTTGAAAGGGGTTGGAACCTTTGGTGTGAAGATAACATTGACGTAGTTTTCCACATAACACCAACCCATGATTCCTTAACCATCATAGTTTTAATCATCTCCAGATGATGCCAACTTGGTTGGCGAAATGAGCGTCGAGTACAATATAGTGTTTTGGTGTTATGTGGAAAACTACATCAGTGTTGTAAGTACTTTGAAATTTTTTTTTCAACTTCAGAATAGGTACGCCCATCTGAATCAATCTAAAATAAAAATATATTTCATAATATATAGGTAATAATAAAACTGACCCACAAGCTAAGGACTGACAAACTGACGAACCAACCTGCAAGATATAGGTTGGTATATTTTAAATAGATGTACCTACCTACATCGGTGTAGAAAGTGGTAAATGTATAGAATATTTTTGGAAATCACGAAATTTTGCCCGTAATTTTGAAATTTCTATTTTCTTTTGAAATTACCGCTTTACTAAAGAACACACACATTTTTCGTATTATGTATTTTTACAAAATAAATTAATTACTTCTTTTGAAGAATTACACAGATTAAAAAATTATACAATTACATATACAGAATTTGGAAACCGCCAAAAATTGTTATCAGTGCTGTTTGATATACTGTAATATTAAAGGGATAAAAGGAAAAGCCGAATATTGATAACTTTTATTCCAGATAAAAGGGGATATCATTTGGAAACTAACATTACTATATCTACCTGTAGGTAATATGTCGATTGAATGCAGATGCACCTTTTATTAAATCATTCATCCTTTGGTTTTATTTCTACATCAGTTTACATAGAGGAAACGTAGATGTTTAAACAAAAAAGGGAAACTTATTATTACATCTGAAAACTTTTTATATATTTTATTTATTAATTAGTTTAAAAAATATGAATGAAATATTCTAAATGGCATACCATGTAGGTTTTTGCATTTTTTAAGCATCTCTACTAAATATGTCAACTAAATTTGAAACTGTAACATCTTGTGCTTCTTATTTTCAACTTTTTTATTTTATTATGCCATTGCAATGTTACAGTCCTGAAGTATCAGTTCTGTTAACTTTTTCTTCCGAAACTATTCACGCTTTACAGGGCAATGCTATTTTTAAAACTACCATTTTTCTTTAAAATTTTAAATGGCACACCCTGTAAGTTTTTTTCTTATTCTGAAATGAAATATCCTGTAAATAGCTAATAAATAGTGTTCCATTCCTCTATATCGCTCATCATCGTCTTGATGTTTCTGGACTCCTATTGACTTGGAGCTGGTTACGTTGCTAAAACGGCGTAAGTCCAAGTTCCTTGGTAAAAAGTTTGTTTCTTGTTGAAGACGACGACAAACAGGCCTTAATTTGAAGTGTGTGTGCAAGCAAATTGATGATTATGATTTAACTATTAAATTAAATAAATATTTGGGGATTGATTGTAGTAAAATGTAAGTCAATTTGTTTAATTAACTAAGCACTATGCCTCCATTTCATTAGTAAAATAGGTGAAATAAATTTAAAAATCTCAATATTTGATAGTTACAAGATAGAATAAAAGTAATGTAACCGAATATCCATCCATCCATCCATCCGTCCATATTTCAATTCATATTCATTTTATTGTGAAAATCTTTGCAATATTTTATTTGTATCATTGTAAAATAAATTATCCTTTTAAGGCGTAGGCATTAAAACAGTTAACTAAATTTGTAAGTTCTATTGTAATAATAGTTTAATGACTTTTGTTCACTATTGAGAGCCATGTCTCGAGGTCAAAAAATCGACAATAAATAATATCACTTTTTAGTTACTTACAGAAATATTGTGAATTATTACTATTATTTAGGTAAAAAAAAAGCCAAATTTGGAAGTAGAAGAAAGTTGAATTTAGAGGTTTCAGTAATTGCACAGAAAGGCGTTTTTTTTTAATAACCTAGTCAAGTTAGTCTTAAGTCTGAGAGTTATAATTTATATAAAATTCAATAGCAGCCGTTTATAAAGATGATTGGATTATATATATCGTGATTATATTAGACCTCGTCTCGTAAATAAGATCCTTGTAGTACCCTCATCTATGTGCTGACGACCACATATTTTAAAATCCAAACATCCCAGTGGACCACCGCTCTCCGTACCCGCTTGCCTTTAGTCTTCTTTTATGTGCGCACCGATCACATCGCGTCGTGTCGCTAAACGATAACAATTCTTATCTCGATGCCAAAAAATAAAAGGAACCGTTCTCGATCCCGCTCGGGGGATCGTGTTTTAAAACTGTTAAAACGTATGGACTACCGTATAAAGAAGCTGGAAAATTCTCGTAAATCTAAAAACACTATAGAGGATTCTAATAGCTCTAATTCTAGTGTATGTTCTGAGGGGGATTCCCAATATAAAACTTCAGACACATCGGAGGATGCAAACATACAAGGTAATTTAATATCTTTTAGAGCTACCGATAATTAAAATTCAGATTCCATTCCATATAGTAAAGATGAGTATATTGGTGATTACTCTTTACATTATACCTTTACCTGGTAGAGAAGAAAATTGGTGTACACAGAGTATGTTGGTGATTACTCTATAGGTGTAAAAGTGTTGTTGGTGAACACTATTTATACTTACGCTATAGGTGTAAAAGTGTTATTGGTGAACACTATTTATGCTATAATGCAAAAATTTCTGCTGCAATACTCTCAATAAAAAGAAGCATTGTATATTGGCAGAAGTCAAGAGTTTCATAAGATGCGATAAGATTTCGGCTTACATATTATCGCAACTAAAATTCTTCTATATGGTCACGCATTCCTGAGTCACAGATTGGTTAGGTAAATAATAAGGTGTTTTCACGACCATTACCAAGTGAACACTTATATTTACCTTATTATTATTTAAACTTGGTGTTTTAAAATAATAATAAAACAAAAATGGGTCAAAGGAGATCCTTATATTATTCTCTTTTTTCCCAGAAATGGCACAGGGTGAACCAAATCAAAGGGACCCAGTTTTGCCTATAGAACCGGGCCCGGTAGTTAGGCCCCTGCAAGAAAGTGTTCTTGAAGTCTTAGGGGACGATGTTGCACAAGCCAGCGTCTTTGGACAACCACTTCAGCCAGAGGTGGCAGAAAGATGGTTGTTTATAGCCAAAAATGGACTAGACGATACAATACGGAATGGGTTGTTAGAAAAATATCTTCCCCCGGAAAATGGTGTTCTTTTAAGTCCACCTCTATTGAATTTACTAGTAAAACAAGCAATTCACGAGTCCGTGGTGCGTAGGGACGATAGACTTGCGAAAATACAAGGCCAACTGGCAGCTAGTGTGGCGGCAATTGGGCTTACCATTTCTAAGATATTAGGAAAACCAGGGGGGGAGGAAGATGAGGCAAAGGAACAAATAAAGTCACTGAATGATGCTGGACGTCTCATTATGGACATAACCCACTCAGAATCTATGTCCAGGAGGGAGCTTGTGTCTTATGACTTAAATAAAGAATTGAAAGCAGCACTTACGGAATCGCCTATTGATAAATGGCTCTTTGGTGAAGACCTAGAAGGTCGATTAAAAGCTGCAAAAGAGTTACAAGTATCCTCTAGACAATTGAAAACAGTTAGGGCCAACCCCAAACAAAAAATACATAACCCAAAATTAAAACAAAATCAAAATTTAAACTTCAGGAGCCTGTCTCACTATCAGCAGGGAGTCCGACGAGGCAGGCGCACGAATTACATGGAGGCGGCTCCCACTCGCCCTCGTCAAGGGGCCACGGATCAGGTACAATACTACAAGAGGAGACATCAGGAGAAGGACAAACCAGCAAAACGGTTTCGCCACCAGTGATGGTAGGTGAATATGCAGGCCGTTTAAAAGGATTTTTGAATAGATGGAAAAAATACACCAGAGATAAACGAATTTTAGCATGGTTGCGAGGTTTCAAAATACCTTTTATTATTCACCCTACCGAAAATAAAAATTATAAGGCAGGCCACGTTTCTTTGGCTGACCAAAGGATGCTTGGTGATGCTATCCAAAAATTAGCAGATAATGGTGTTATCTCTAAGGTCCAGCCGTGTAGGGGTCAATTTATCTCTAGTATATTTCTTCTTCCTAAACCAGATGGTTCACGTCGTTTAATATTAAACCTTAAACAATTAAATGAATATGTTAAAGTTGAACATTTTAAATTGGAAGGTTACAAAATAGTATGCACATTAATTAAACCTAATATTTGGATGTGTAAGATAGACCTTAAGGACGCTTATTTTATGATTCCAATCCATAAAAAATACAGAAAGTTCTTAAGATTTCAATTTGGGGGTGCACTTTATGAGTATAATTGCCTTTGTTTCGGTCTCAATTGTGCTCCCATGGTATTTACGAAACTTCTAAAACCAGTAATTTCGCATCTGAGGAAAAAAGGTCACATTTCAGTGGTATATTTGGATGATTTTCTATTACTGGGTGATACCTATGAAAAATGCTTACATAATGTTTTAGAAACAATCAAATTACTTGAATATTTAGGATTCATTGTCAATTACAAAAAGAGCGTGTTTATACCTCACAAAATATGTACTTATTTAGGGTTTCAATTTAACTCTATTGATATGACTATTTCTCTTCCGAAAGAAAAAATGTATAAACTTTTACTAACCTTACAAAAATTTTTAACATGGAAAAAATGTAGCATTAGGGAGTTTTCAAAATTCACAGGAAAATTAGTTTCGATTTGCCCAGCAATCACTTATGGATATCTATACACAAAATTATACGAGCGAGAAAAGTTTTTAGCTCTTAACAGAAATAGAGGTAATTATAATGCAAAAATGTTAATTCCAGATACACTTTACGCTGAAACTCAATGGTGGATTCGTAATTTACCTATTAACACAAATCAAATTATACGTAACAAATATGTTATAGAAATCTTTTCAGATGCATCAGATTTAGGTTGGGGCATTTTTTGCAAAGGAATAAGTTCTCAAGGTTTTTGGTCAGATGTGGAGAGAAATCATCATATCAATTATAGAGAACTACTCGCCCTATATTTTGGATTAAAATGTTTCGCTAGTGATTTAGTTAATGTTTCAATCTTATGTAGAGTGGACAATACTACTGCCTTAGCTTATGTGAATCGCATGGGAAGCGTTCAATTCCCTAAGCTAAATGCTCTGGCTCGTGAGATTTGGCAGTGGTGTGAGGCGCGAAAACTGTTTATTTATGCCTCATATATCAAATCTGAGAAAAATACAGATGCAGATGCAGCTTCACGTAATCTTAAAATGGAAACAGAATGGAATTTGGGAGGTTGGGCATACAAACGGTTGATCAAAAAATGGGGAGAACCCACAATAGATTTATTTGCTACACGTATAAACAAAAAATGTCCAACCTTCATATCATGGCAGAGAGATCCAGATGCTTATGCTATTGATGCTTTTACAGTTGATTGGAAACCATTTTATTTTTACGCTTTTCCACCGTTTTCAGTAGTATCAAAGACATTACAAAAAATAATCGCTGATAAAGCAGAAGGTATATTAGTGGTACCTAACTGGGTTTCTCAACCTTGGTATCCAGTATTTATATCTCTTTTAACAAGTGACCCAATAATTTTTTCTCCTAATAATAAACTCCTTTATTTTGGTAGAATTCCGCATCCCCTAAGCAACACACTTTCACTGATGGCAGGACGATTATCCGGCAAGCTTTACTCATAGGCAAGGTTCCAGAAGAATCGCTGGAAATTTGTATGTCTTCAATAACAGAGACGACATTAAAGCAGTACAATTCCGGATTAAAAATGTGGTGGGAATTCTGCAAAGTAAAGGGTTTAGACCCCTTTTCAATTTCAGTGGAAAACGTCTTACAATTTCTTACTCAACAATTTAAAAAAGGGGTATCGCTCAGTTCTCTCAACTCAGTTCTCTCAACTCGTACAGCCATAGCACAAATAGCAGGTCCAGATCTATCTCAAGATTATAGAATGCAGAGATTTTTTAAAGGAGTTTATATGTTAAGACCTAACACTCCAAAATACGAAAATACCTGGGATCCGGTAATTGTTCTTAATTTTTTTAAAGATAAAAATAATTCGGATATATCTTTTCAAATGCTTTCGCATAAATTGGTGTCATTATTGGCCTTAGCCTCTGGACAACGCCTTCAAACTTTATCTCTAATCGATATAAATGACATTCAAAAAGAAAACAATAAAATAAGTATACCAATTTCTGCACGAATAAAGACATCACAAAGAAACAAACCACAACCTACAATAACTTTACCATATCTTACAAAGGACACAAATTTATGTGTGGCGAAAACTCTAATAGAATATTTAGAAAAAACAAAACCTCTTAGAGGAAATATAACTTCTCTTTTTATCACTATTAAAAAACCCTATAAAAAGGTGTCCACTCAAACTTTAGGAAAATGGGTAAAAATGGTGTTGCTTAAATGTGGACTAGATACTAAATTATTTACTGCGCACAGTACACGACATGCAGCAACATCAGCAGCTGCGCGGAAAGGCCTGAACTATGACACCATTAGGCTTGCAGCGGGGTGGTCAGATAATTCTAAGATGTTTGCCACGGTATATAACAGGCCATTAGTTGCAAAGGGAAAAACCTTCGCCGAAACTGTTCTTACTTTTTAAAATAAGATATAATATTCATAATAGTTTAAGTGATTGACTTTATACTAAAAAATTACTACTTAGTTCTTTCATTGTTTCGTTAAAAATATTATCTTTAATAAAACAATGTTGTCGCAATTATCTTTAAATATCTACAAGGATCTTATTTACGAGACGAGGTCTAATATAATCATAAGATTAAACGAACTTACCTAAGTGAAGTTCAATCTTGATTATATGTGGACCTCGTCGAAGTAAATAAGGTCCCAACCCACCCTACCCTATGGCATTGCAACAACATGGCTTTCAAAATAACTAAAGGCAAGCGGGTACGGAGAGCGGTGGTCCACTGGGATGTTTGGATTTTAAAATATGTGGTCGTCAGCACATAGATGAGGGTACTACAAGGATCTTATTTACTTCGACGAGGTCCACATATAATCAAGATTGAACTTCACTTAGGTAAGTTCGTTTAATCTTATGATTATATATTTGTGCAAAGACATAATTATTGGACTTTTCTATGCATATCTTCAGTATATAATTGTCTTTTCAGTATGTTCTTTGCCTTTGACTTTTTATTTACTAGAAAATTCAAAGTAGGTATTTCATTTACAGATTAGAAAAACAAGCAAGTATCAGAGGATCAAAATTGAAGGATTATCACAGTTCCTGCTAATACTAAACTTTGGAAATAAGATGTCATCCTATACTTCTAAGATCCTATATTGTTTCTAAGTATTCAGATGAGTCGTGTACTCATGTAGGTATATACTACCTACTTACTTGTGATGCCAGTATTCATCATTTCCATATATAAGTATTTATATGTTGTTTTATGTTTAGTTAGATTTTAAGATCTCAGGTTGGTTGTGGTGTCAAAGTTACCCCACGTTATTGTGCGAGAATAACTTTTTGCCTATCAGGATTATAGGAAATGTAGGAGATCGTTATATGGTAGTTCTCTTGTATTATAGGTGTAATAGAGGTAGGTATTGGCTTTATTCATAGTAAAGAATTTCAAAATAATGTTTTCACGCATTTTTATAGATATGGTTGGTACGTACTACACTGTAAAGAAACATGAAAGTAAAATTTCACTTTAATTACACTCACTAATGTCTTAATTTTTGACTACAGAAAAACGTATTGAACGAAATGTTTACTCTATAAATAGGTATCAGTAAACCTACAATTTCATAAACTAAATTACTGCACCAGAATTGAGGAATTTCTATTAAGTATTTGAGAATTTTACTCAAGAGTATTTTGAGTTTCTCAGTTTCTTTATTGTACTCTAAGAATGATTACTTTATTTTTAACATATTAAGGAAGGAAACATTGTTGGGTTGGATTATTTTTTGATCAAACATAATTAGAATTAAACAAATTCGTGAGTTTAATTAACAGTAAACTTAGTAGGATACCTACTTATAGGTATATATTCCTCATGTAATTTCTATTTATTATACACAAAGTATTTGGAATAAATTTAAGAAACCACTTGTTTTGACATATATGCGAAGACATGTGAAATTCTACATAATGTGTAAACTAATAAACTCATTTTCTGCTTCAAAAATACCTTTTTATATTGTGGTACATATAAATTCAGTTTGTTTGTACCAATATCCAGAAAAGAAAATATAAAAATAGTGCTGCATTGTAATTTTTATTTTCTTTCATATTTTGCTAAGTATTAGAGGTATTGTAATATAAATTCGATGTTATTCGCCTACCTATACAGTTTCAATTACAATATTTAAATGAAAACTCAGTGCATATCTAGGTCGATGGTAATTGATATATAGGGATCTACTTGAAATTGGATGGAGAAGTTATTACTACGAATGGACAATTATTGACAAGTAAGTACAATAATAACAGTAATATTTTCAAAGTAAGTATAATATAGGTATACGTACGTACCAGTACCTTGGTTTTATTCTTCCATTTAAATAAAAATCGAAAGGTAACAACCCAAAACTTTATAAATGGCTGTCGCTCTCTCCAGCCCAGCTTTAAGTTATGAGTTCCTTATAATTCAGAGTGAACTATGTGGTGTAAAACGGCGTAAGTGCACAAGATAAGAACGAACGAACGAACGAACCCAACCACTCTGCAT
The DNA here is from genome assembly GCA_963924545.1 of Pogonocherus hispidulus. Lineage (NCBI taxonomy): Eukaryota > Metazoa > Arthropoda > Insecta > Coleoptera > Cerambycidae > Pogonocherus > Pogonocherus hispidulus. The sequence goes on from OZ004696.1 coordinate 23,372,822, forward strand.
TGGCTCCTGGGCACTCTGAGAGTTAGTAGATTCTGCCATTTTATTTATCTCTACATTCTCTACTATTTTATTATTATTATATAAAAAAAAAACACAGAAAATTTTTTGATAAAAAGCTAATTTCTGTATAGATTGTTTGTTTACAGCCCCATTTTCGAGATAGTTAAGGCCAAAACTTCTTCTATAACGAGAATAATGTGATAATTTTTCAAGGCACCGTTTGCGAAAAAGGAATAATAAATTATACCAATGAATGGGTTGCGTAAGGACAACGAAAATTGCAACAAAAATTGTGCTGGCTAGTGATATCTGTGCCTGAAAAATTAGATGGAAAATTAGCCTGGGAATTTAACAATTTTGATTGTAATTATTTTTCCTTATTTAATTTCGGTTAGACATAAAAATTCTTTACAGGCTGTAGCCAACCTTTATTAATTGAATGACAGGTGTCATTCAATTGTAATATTTGCGATACCTCTATGCCTATTAGGTATTTTTTAACGATGCTTTCAAAATTTGTATGTAGAGTTCATTCACGTTAAGTTTAAAGTGTCGTTTTTAAGTTTTAAGTTAAGTTTAGGCATATAAATAAATAAAAACTTGACAACGCAGAGAAGGGTTGCCAAATATAAAACTCTTTGTAAGTGGCAAATACTATCCTAATTTATTGGTCATTTGTTTATCGAATATTGAAAACAATTAATTACTGAAAATGACGTCACTTTCAACTTAACGTGAATGAACTTTACCTACCTAAACTCGTATAAAAATGGACTGTCTCCGCCCTTAACTGAAAAAGGTACTATTAGTTTCTTGAACTGTCAAAAATTCAAATTCATTAAACATTTTTTGTCAGTTTCTGGAGAAGTGCCTACCTACAAACCTAATTTTTATTATTTATTTTTGATTTTAGTCAAATTAATTTTTATTTTAGTTACTATGTGCAAAAGTTAAAAGTTGCCTTACTTGAAAGATACGTATGGAAGCAAACATATACTTTTAAATCAATTGAATTTATTATATATGTATGTACTTATTATATTAATACTATTGGAACTGTTAAACAAATTTTATCTAGGAAAAAGTATTGACTATGTAAATAGTAAAATTTCAGTAAACATCATTTTTACAAGACTCAAAACAATATAGAAAAATATTGTGAACAATTTAATAAATTGTTTATACATAGCGATGACAACAACTTGTGTTTTTTCAATTTGTATAATACGCTATTATTTATAAATTATCTGTAATACCAAGGTACTTTTACAATAGCTGTAGTAGAACATCTGTATAATATCACAGTTTAACTAACTAACTAACTAACTACAAGACGAGGTAAGTTATCTGTTCTACAATATTGGAACCACAACTTCGGTATTGACTTTCGATCATTTATTAATAGAAGCGTTTGATCGTCAATGACAAATATTATGTTTTGTTTTCAAAGCATAGGTATGTACCTATATCCTATAAACACTGTCAGGAGTGAAAGCAAAACCATAGAAAAACATATTAATCTTCAATATGGTTTCAATATGTTATATCAATAAAAAACACCATAAAATTTATCAGCATGGCAATTTTTCAAATCAGTTCATATTTTAATATTTGGGAATATTAATTAAAGTGGAAATTGCTTTAAGTAGTACTCAATGCATTTCTTATAAGCTCTGCACTGCATGTTCAATAATTCAATTTCATATGTTTTACTTTCTGTGTTCCTTATAGTTGAGAGCGAGTTATGTTTTGTAAAACGGCGTATGTGCCAGCCAGCTTGGAGATAGCAGTGACTTTCTACAGTCACTATCACTGGAGATAGAGAGAGTGAGGAGGGCTCATGAATAATTTCAATTTCAGAAGAAAGAGAAGATGAACGAAGTCGTGGAAGAGCCACTAAAATTTATTCTTTGAAATGTCGAAATTGCAAATTTTGTTAATTTTCAGCATAAAAGTTAAAACAAATAAATCTCTTGACTTAGTCGAAATTAAACAAATCTCTGACTTTGACGAAATTAAACAAATCTTCGACTTGGTCGAAGTATTAATTCTTCGACGTAAAGTCGAAGATTAAGAAAATTTCGCGTTATAGGGGATATTGTGTCGATAAGGAGTTAGCGACATTTCCTTCGGTAGCGTGCCGATCAATATAGACCATCATAAAGAAAGCTTAATCACATGTTTGACACTGTCATCTCTCCGTTATTCGAGAAATAACATTTTATCTATTAGCCGTTTCCATATCTATCTCGATTCGGATTTAACATGTAACACTGTGGCTGGATAAGTGTGGACTATTTCACACCAATAAAGCCATTGGTGTGAAATTTACCAGAGCAACCCCAGATCAACACAACATCCCCTATAACTCGAAATTTTGTTAATTAATCTTCGACTTACAAGCCCGAGATTTATTTAATTACATTCGAGTTAGGTACTTTATTATAAATCGACATTTCAAAAAATAAATTTATGTGCCCTTCCACGCCATCGTAAACATGGAATTTAAAATGTTTGTTTTTTTCTTTTGAATGATGAGGGGAATCTCAATTATTCGATTCCACTTACTTATAAACATCTTTTTAAATTCCATAGTCAATGCTGTAAGTACAAAAGGTATTAACACAACTTAATTTGTTTGTCTATCCCATATTTTTTAAGTATCGTGGGTCGGAATTTTCCCTGTCTCAAATAAGAAGAGATCAGTGCAATAAATAATTGTGTCTCAATATCACTGACTCCTCTATGAGCCAAAAGATGTTCCGTAATATTTTTTGCAATTAAAAAATGGTATGGGTTGGGATTTCAGTCAACCCTAATTGTAAGCAAATTAACTATTCAATTAATTAATTAATAATTATTAAATTAATAACGGTAATTTTATTTGTCTCATTTCTAAGTTTTGTTATACTTTTTATCAAATTGTAAAAATGTCCATAAATATTCATAAGTACAGGTTACTAGTGTTACTTCCTACTGCTCTAAACTCATACAACAGTAAGTACAAATAAATAAATAAATAAATTAGGAAATTAAATAAATTCTTGAACGGATACGGAATTCCTCGTTCGAATTATTCGAGTTCCATACACTGCTATAATACCAGGAGACTATGTAGTGAAAGATGCATTGTAATTTTATTCTGTATTCGCCATAGATGATTTTATAAAATCAATAAGTAATATCACAGATAAAATAACTATGCAGATGGATTATTTGGAAGTTACAAAATTATGCCAACTAAAATCGTCGGCATCAATCGCAAATTATTTTAGTTCTTGACTGTGAAGAAGAACGAAAGAGGCAGAATTGTTTCTTTTTGGTCTAAGCTACCAAAACTGATTGGTGAAGCTAATGATAAAAAGTTGTTGAAAAAATGCGTTATTTGATTTTCTGACTATGAAAGCGATGTAACACTGAATTTTTGTATGTTTCTATTGGTTCGTCTGAGGTTTATGAATCTGTGATAATATGCCGTAATATCAATTATCCATTCCCTTTGTTCCATTTTATTTGTTTGTACTAAATATTAATTTAATGTTTATTTTATTATTAAAATTTACTTTAAATTAATATTAAAATCGACAGATATTTCAGTTACAGTAGTAGTACTAGATATACAGTTGTTCTAATATAATATTTAATTTTTAGGATTTAAAGCATAACTTTTTACAGTAGCCCTCATACCCTAATCATGTGTTACCTTCTAAGGTATACAGGAGTACCTAATTCAATGCATGTCGAGGTGTTTTTCTGTCTACTTAGGTAATTGTTGTGACATTTCCTTTTAATCAATAGATAATCGTTTTAAATTTAAAGTACATTTATTATTAATTTAATATTTATTAAAATGGAAGCTACCTAACGTAGGTACTATTTTTTTTATATTTCAACAGGATTATATACCCAATTACAGAAACAAAGAAAAATTAAGGTAGAAATATAGTTACAATAACTCACTAAAGTAAATAATACCAACAAAACCGTGTGGCTTACATTAAGTTACAAATTTTTGTTTATATTTTATTATAATAAAGTTTATACTATCCGAGTTTATATCACATGTACTAGATAATTCATTGAACAATTTACACATATTAAAAATAGGAGATTTAAGCTGCAGGTTACTTCTACATGCTCTATTATAAAAAGTAATATCCTGACGAGAGTGTAGCATTGGCACAAGGAATGTTATTTTATTAAGCAGCGAAGAACAATCGATATTGCCGTATAACAGCTTGAATAAAAATTTCAATGCAGCACACTCTCGTCTAACTTCTAATATATCTATATTGAATGCACCGAGAAGCATGTTGGTCAAACCCTCTTTCAGGATAGTAGCCTGCCTTAATATCTATAAAACATATTTTAAACATTTACGATGAACAGACTCTAAAGAGCTTTTATAATTTACATAAATACGTGCCCATATAACCGATGCATATTCGAGTTTACTTCTAACAAAAGTTATATAAAGTAGCCTCATAACATGAATATCGGAGAAGCTATTCTAGTTTCTAACTCAATAACCCAAAACCTTAGACGCAGAGTTAACAGCTTGTGAGATCTGCTCGTGAAATGTAAGTTTTGTGTCAAATATTACACCCAGATCTTTTATACTTATTTCAGCTCTTTCCAGAACTCTGTCACCAATAGAATAGCTATGTAAGATAGGATTTTGTTTTCTATGAAAGGAAGTAAATTTACATTTTGAAACATTAAGATTTAAAAAATTTTCAGCACACCAGTCTGCATTAACCTGCATTTCAGCACACCATTAACTGTATTTTTACCTACTATTATTACCTTCTTTCTAGAATTGCATATCTCTAAGTACCAGGAATATCATTTACCTAGAAAAATCGAACTTGATCTGCAGACACTATTGTTTTCTTTTTCAAGGTCAAACGAGCTAAAATTAGAAAGTTAATAATGGCAAAATAATTTTTGCCGTGTAAGGAAAAAATAGGGAAACTTACGTTGTGAAGTGAGTCCTGCGACTTCCTCCCTACATCACTGCATTTTTAACCCCATCGAACATGGGAAATCATAAAAAAATACTATGGTAAGAGGCATTAAGTACAATTACACAGGAAGTATGTAATAAAGCTGTTTGGCACGCAGAGAAAGAAATAAAATGTTGGTTGGTTAGAGAAGTTGTATTTTATCAGGAAGATACAACCTGTTGTTATAAACTTTAATGATGATGATGATGATATTGGCGATGAAAATAATGAATTCGAATATGATAGTGATGAATGCTTATAGAAAACTTTAATTGAAATTAGTATAAATTATTATTATTATTATTAGTATAAATATATACCTAAATTTTTATAAAACGTGTTGTTTACGTTCAACAAGTGAATTTTTAGACCTCGGGTTTTTTTACTAGTAATAAACTTTAATTCTTAACGTATCTACTTGGGTATCTATATAGCACCATCTTTAATAGTTCATTGATAGACCATCATTTGATGGTCATTCATGCTGGTGATGGTGATGGTAATTAATTTCATAAATGCAATTATACAATTTTGAAGAAATAATTAAATTACCCACGAAATAAAGTACATATGTAGGGCCGTACGCTGTACGAAGAAAAAAATTACCCGGAGCAGAGACTTGACATTTACTGCTGGGCGTGTATAAATAAGAATAAGTTGCGCTTGTTTGATAAGAGTTGGGACCTAAAAGTTGGGACCTTATTTTTACCTCAAAATCTAACATTCTTTGTAATGATCAGTATAAAAAGTATTTCTCTTTTGTTCATCAGTTTCATTTCAAGTCCTACAATTTCTGTTAGAAAATCACGTTCGAAAATAGTTTTTCACTATTCATTCTAAAATAAAAATGGTTGTTAAACACAGAAAATTTAACTTAACAATTAAGTACACACTTACTTATTTATCATCCAAATCCCAAATCACTAGATGATAAATGATGATGATTGATGATGCCACATCAATTATGTGCATATGATATGAAAACAAAACATGACCGATTAGATGTACGTAAACTACCTGTAACATCCTAGCGGTAGTCCTGTAAATGATAAATAATAATTATGGAATAAAAAGCAAGGCCGCAAGCCTTGCAAGCATAGATGAGAAAAAATGTCAGTTTGCGCCTCAATACAATAGGTTTATCTCCACCCCACCTAAAAGCGTTTTAGATTTCGTATCATTCTGGCCTGTTGCCTGTTTCGCACTTTAGTCGTATCCTATGGCTTCTCAGGAAATCTGCGTCCAGCGAGTTTGAATTGCAAAACCGCCGCGTAACTCCTCCTTCGTTACCAGGAAAACATAAACAAAAGAAGATAAATATGCTTTTGCAGTTTCACACATGTCGGAATAAAATTAAATACCTATTCCCAGGTCGTTCGTTAGTTGTCAACAAAAGATTTGGTATAAATGAAGTTTATACCATAGCAGTTTTTGATATAGATTCATCGTTAGAGAAATTAGTATTGGACAGATACCTACACATAAATACAAAGAACATACATTATTTATTATTATTATTATTATTATTTTGTTATTATAAATAAACATCATCCATTATATTTCTAGAAAAAAAATATATTATTTGCTTGACTTGTCGACATACTTCAAACATTTGGATTAAGCAAGTTCCAATACCTTCTTAACTATCAGGATATTATCATTCGTAAGAGTAAATAAATTCAATTCTAATCTAATACTAATCAATCAAAAATAAAGTTTACATACATTTTATTTAGTTACAAGTATTGTACATAATATAACTGTCGAATAAAATATAAAATATCAAAGTAATTATCAATAATGCCAATATCATATACACGCCTGCTTAGATTAGATTAGATTCCAGGATAGGTTACTTCTTATGCATCAATGAATGTTTTAAGTTTCGACTTCATGAATATTATTATAGATTATTTATAAGGGATAATGATCTTCAGAGTTCGTCTATAGACCTAAATGAGTGAGAATGTTTCTGAATATCCTTAATATATGAAATTCTACTTCAGGCGAACCTAAGAACTCTTTTGGGAGCCAATAAATACTAATTTCAGAAAACATAAACCCCTGGAATAGGTACATACATTTGTTAATATTTTTTCATGTTATTTACGTGCTTCTGTCCTAATATTCCGTCCCATCTTGTTTTTCTGAATAATCGCAATGAACAACGATCTTGAAAATTGTTTAGGTGTATTTTCAGTTATACCTTTGGTGTACAACATTCAACTAATGATAACAAATTTATTAGGTATATAAAAAAAGATCAGTGACTAACTAGATATTATCCGACTGTCTACAAACAGCAGTCTCGCAGTCTCATGTAAATTAATTAAAAAGGAACAGTAAAAATTCTTGTAAAAATGCTCAAGAAGATCAAGTTGCTGCAAAGAAGTTTCATCTCTTTCACACACACACTCACCGGCATTCCTTGAGCAAAATTCTAAAATCTTCTTTGGTATTAGGAATACATGTATCATAGATAGTTGGATGTGTTGCTACGTTCAAGAGTTTCATTATTATTGAACATTTTCTAACATTGGGTGTTTAAAAGTCATTATAATTTTGACAGTAGGGCACTTCAAATTATTAAGTATATTAATTTGCATCTTTTAATTGCTAATTAATAAACATTGGTGTTTTTTATATTTAAAAACTAAAAATAATGACATAGATAAAATTCATCAATTATTCTTAAATACCCTAGTCCTAGCCTACAAAAAAATTACACTACCAAATTGTTACCAGATGTAGAATGTTATTTTTTGCCATCGACTTACTGCGTAGGTACTGATAGAAATGTTATTAGGTATACATATTAGGAAGTTTGTTATGTTATAAAATTCATATTTTTAATATGATTGCTGCTTTTCTATGGCTTCTTCCAACAATTAATTTGCCTCATATATAGGTATAAAGAATGTTTTTTCATTTAATTTATTTATTTAATTTGACAGCTTTCATAACCACGTGTCAGACAGGTTTCACAAACAGACGTCCTATCAGGAATACATGAGATAGTAAGAGGTATCAAAGCAGAAGGTATTGTGCGGTTCCCGTACCAAATAGTTTTACTTGGCTGTCGGGATTATAGGTGCTTTAAAAACACTGTAGATTTTACATAACTTTTGCTATGAGGGTGTTTTGATGTTTTTCAATTCTGAAAATAATGTTTGTTTTATATATGTATAGCTAATATAAGTATAATTAATATAATTTAAGTAGGTACGACATGATTCTACATGGCGTGTAATAATATAATTTACTAAACCTAGTAGGTACCATACCTGAACAATATATAATGCAATCACGATGAGATGATTTGGTAATTATAGGTAATAGGTAAGGTACCTATACCTAGTAATAGTATATCATAGTGATCAGTGCAATCTGTCAATCTGACAAAAAAATGAATACTAATAATAATTATAATAAAAATGAATGAATGAATGCAAGTCGCGGCGATAGCTCAGTCTGTTAGGTGCTGGGTGATAGCCTGTGACTAACAGAATGGGTATATTGCGGCACGAGTTCGAATCTCGCCAGGGGAGAAATGGCACCTCTCCCAGGGAATGGTTGTGTGTCTGCGTTTTTTTAATGTGTACCCTCCCTCTACACAAGCCTTAGGCTTTCAGTAGGGAGGTTGTCCATTTCTGTGGTGTGTTTTTTAAGTAGTCCAAACCTTCTACTGACGACAAGTTGAGGATCAACATGAAACGTTTAGGAAAAAGCTAGTTAAGTGTTTAATTTCATTTAAATTTTATTATACTTAATAATTATTTTATTTATAGACACAATTCAAAATATGATTTGTACCATTACAGAATTTTGTATAAAACTAACAAAAAACAATGATGGAATTTAGTTAATTTTTCAAATAGAGGAAAGTAGCCTAATATCGCGCAGGTTCCCATTTTCGGATACTCATAATTCTACAAAGTTATCGCTATATTAAAGACAATTTTATTATATGTTGTGCGTATTTGGTTGCATATTAATAATATCATATGATAAATAGTTATGTTTACACCCGATCGGTTAATAGGTATCCGAAACTAGGAAATCTAAAACTTTTTTAATTATAAAATTTTATTACATAGACAAAGATGCTCAGAGTGCGTGGCAAAAGCAAACAGTGGAATCCTGTTAATATGAAACGGGCACTATATTCTGTTAGAAATAAAGAAATAATTTCGGATACCTTATCCGAAATTAGAATACCATTTTTTAAACTGGCGAATTCGCCATTTTTTAGTTTATACTTTTATTTTCCATATATATACTCAAATTTTCTCACTCAATGCAAAAATTATGTGAAGATATGTTAAAATAAATGAGGGGATACCAAAATTTAGATTTAGATTTATAAAACATATTCGAGATTAGGGTATACTTTCCTCTTTTTATTTTATTACATATTATACAGTAGTTTCTTGGGGAAACTTGAGAAGTTTGCCTTGATACTGCACTTTGAATATTTATGCTTCTGGTTTCCTGCTTTTTGATATTTTACAGGTGGTGTAATCCCCAAAAGATAACTATTAAGTATAGGTTGTGGGTAATATTAGATATTACACCGCCGCATGTAGAATCATAAGTCTTTTGGGCAATAGAGAGTAATTAACTAGACAATAGCTATAACAACTTTATTGGAGCGACCGTTAAGAGATCTTACACACAATTATTAATTAATCTATCCTGCGTGATCGCGTCACAGTAATGTCTTAACAGAAAACGCTTAGATCGCTGGATTCGTCAAGGCTCTGATGTTTTGAACGGTTAACAGGGGCTGACTGGGCCCATTCCTATCGTACTTAAATTATATTAATTATATACAAATGGTTCATGAAAACTGTATGATGGTATCATGGTTTTTAGATACTGTATCCTGTATCTAAAAGTACAGGATAGTTGTTATCTAAAAATAAGGTGAATTTAAATTACCTACCTATATAACGGGGCATTCCTCACCAGTTCTAATCATTTTTATTCATTCATCGAAAGTGAGAATATGTTATATTATGGGAGAGGAGTATTTTAATTTTAATGAAGTAGGTTAAAACCTCGTATAGGTGTGATACTCTATAATAGTATATACCTACAGAAAATAAAACCAGAATAGTATAAAAATTTACATATTTACAATAAACAAAATTATTACTACACATCACAAGCTTAATGATGAAATAATATAGAAAGGTAAATTAAATTAAACACGTCTACAAAATTAAATCAAACTACTCCACGGGCAATATGCCCCGACTGGCATTGCATTACATCGGCATCTCCATAGGAGTCCCCATATCGTTCATCGAGACCTTCTACCAGACACTGGCCTAGATATACAGGGTGGTTCAAATTTTATGCAGGAAAATTCGAGGACGGATAAGATCTCTTTAAAATAATATGTGTTTGCCCATATAAACATAGGTCTGGAACGGCTTCGTTTTGGAGATACAGGGTGTTGAAGTTGAAAAAAAAATTTTCATTTTTTATTTATATCTGACAGTTTTAAACCAATTGTGTTCAAATTTTATTTGGTGGGCGCTACTGTGAATCTTAAGTCCCACAAAAAAAATCAGCTCGATGGGCACCGTCAGTGGCGTGCAACCTGCACTCTTGGCACCTGACTAATGTTTAAAATAATACGAAATTTCAATGTTCCACCCATTTCTCTACGAAAAAGTATTCTTACATGTTTTTGTAAAACGCACCGTTACGGAGTAAATCGATATTTTATGTAACCATGTCATGTCCTTTCCTAAAAAAATAATACTTTAAAATAAAATTATACATCGGTGTGGTCCGATTTTTATGCAGGAAACTTCGAGGGCAGATAGATCTCTTTAAAATAGTAGGTGATTGCCTTATAAACAAAGGTCTGGAACGGCTTCGTTTTGGAGATACAGGGTGTTGAAGATGAAAAAAAAATCATTTTTTATTTATATCTCTGACAGTTTTAAACCAATTATTTTAAAGAGATCTATCTGTCCTCGAAGTTTCCTGCATAAAAATCGGACCACACCGATGTATAATTTTATTTTAAAGTATTGTTTTTTTAGGAAAGGACATTACATGGTTACATAAAATATCGATTTACTCCGTAACGGTGCGTTTTACGAAAAAAATGGAAGAATACTTTTTTGTAGAGAAATGGGTGGGACAATGAAATTTCGTATTATTTTAAACATTTGTCAGAGGCTTAACATATATTTTTAAAAAAGGGTTGCCAAGAGTGCAGGTTGCACGCCACTGGCGGTTCTGATCAAGCTGATTTTTTTTGTGGGACTTAAGATTCACAGTAGCACCCACCAAATAAAATATGAACACAAATGGTTTAAAACTATCAGAGATATAAATAAAAAACGAAAATTTTTTTTCAACTTCAACACCCTGTATCTCCAAAACGAAGCCGTTCCAGACCTATATTTATATGGCAAACACATATTATTTTAAAGAGATCTATCCGTCCTCGAATTTTCCTGCATAAAATTTGAACCACCCTGTATAACAATGTGGCGACTCCTATGGAGATGCCGATGTAATGCAATGGGTCGGGGCATATTGCTCGTAGAGTAGTTGTTTTCGATATCTCCTTCAAATAACCCTATAGTCAATTAAGCCCTCTGTGTCCCCTACTCATTACACCATTATATTCATCAAACTTGATCGAAAACGTTCTTTGAAAACTTATTAATGAATTTTAAATTTATATTTTTTTATAACTAGATACGTATTTTTGCGTTTTTTATTTAAAATATTTATTCCAGAAAGAAGTATTATAACAGCCTTTTCGGTTTTACTGCATGATAACCTACTTACAATTTTATTGCGACCGACATTTTTTGAGACGGATATATCCCACTCGTTGTTCCGGAGGTAGGTACGACACTGATTGCTATATACCTAACACGTTTAAAACAGTAGTCTGTTACGCAAAATTCAAACGAAATACTAATGCAGTGTATCGTCATTTTTATTTGTATTTATCATGACGCCGTAATCTTTTCTCATTTAAGGCGGACACGCCAAATATTTGAAATGTCATCAGCATCAGGTGAGTGTTTAACCTAAATTAGCTGTGCATGCGGATGGTTCGTACCGTACCATTCTCTAAACTTATGACTTGTGAAATGTCGCCATAGAGAGAAAAAATGTTAAATATTCTGCACGGTCGGTCTAGTATTTGCATAGATTGCAGATGTTTTATGTAATCGTAAAGTATGTCTATTTTTCTACACTGAGAGAAAACTTTACTATCTAATTATAATTAAAAACATTTGGTTGTTTTGCTTCATATAAAACTGTATAGTTTTTGTAACATTCTTAGCTTAAAATATTGCACTGGGGAAAGGATTTAACCGAGATAAAAATTTCTCGCCACCGATTAAATTATTTGTTTGTATTTGGCGAATCGAATATCTAATTGGTATTAACATGGAATTTATTTCAATGGCTTAAATGTAAAAATTACTAAAATATTAAAAATATTAAATATTAAGTATTTAGTAGTAGATATCTACTAAATGTAATTGCCAAGGAGAAAATTATTTAATCTGCAGGATTGAATGACAGTTTTCGCAAATGGATTTATTATAGACTCACTTAATTTAGTTTACCATTGAAAAATAAACTTTAGTTTTCCAAAATGAGACAATAGATATTATTATTGAGACATTATATAGTTATTTGGTCATATTTACCGAATGACAAAAAATTAGCATTACTTGTACTTACTACTCTGAGTGTATAGTTATGAAAAGTGCATTCTGCTTCTGAAAAGTGGCTTCTGAATTACTAATTATTTTTAGCAAGTTAGCAGATGAATAAATTAACATCTATGTTTTATTCAGATTTATATCTTCTAGCTACATTACGAAAAAAAATTTGGTAAGTATCTAATAGATAATTATAATTATTACGAGACGTATCTATAAAATGCAGAAATATACTTGCAGAGTCGGTGGCTCAGGGATATAGTGTCTCGATCGCTCAACCCAGAGGGCGTTGGTTCGAATCCCCATTCCACCAAACAATTTTTAATTAAATTGTTTACTAGTACACAATTGTTCATAATAGGAATAGGTTGGCAACCAATCCTGGCGATGGCCTAGGATGAGAAGAATCTTGGTGTTAACGTGAGAGATATTAATTAGTTGATGTTTGACTGCCCCCCTAACTAATAAGGTTAGAGATATTATTATCATTATTATTATTTTTTTTTTCGAAATCCAGTCAACGGGTTCTCTGACTCCGATTCTCAGGGTCAATCGCTGGTGGTTGACAGTAGCTACTCCCCACGTCCGTGGGGTGAGCAACTACTAAGTCCTGGAATCGTGTGCCTTGAGTAAACGTAATGAGCCCAGAATGACCGCCTTTTGCATTCTTCCGGCTAGAAGATCTGCCGAATTTCGGCATGCCGGTACGATCTTCAGTTCTGAAAGCAGTGTATTTCTTGCTCCACCGAGGGCTCCTATTACAATACCACAAGCTTCATAGCATGTTCTGGATGAAGTCTGCTGAGTTCGAAGAGAAGGTCTCGATATTTTGTCAGTTTTTCCTCCTCTTTCAAGACAATGTTGGTCTCGGCCGGAGTCGACAACTCGATGACAAACATTGTCTTGAGCTGGTGGTCGAGGAGGACTACATCAGACTTATTGGCTCGAATCTGCTTGAGCGTGGGAAATTAATAGTTCCAATAAATTCAGCAATTCTCATTCCCCACAACGGACTCAATATCACCCGGGGCGTATGGCAGCACTGGGGTTTCGACTATCTCGTACGAGTGCCATAGAAAATAGTAAAGCACTCGTAAAACCGCACTGTGTGGACAACCGGACAAGCGGTGAGCAGATGCATAATTGTCTCCGGCGCCCTATGGCAGGCCCTGCAGTTGACATCAGGGACCTCCAGACCCATGACATGGCTTCGATAGACGAGAGTGTTAAATACACCATCCTGGCAAGCTATTATGAATCTCTCGGTCTCCGACTTAAGCCTCGCTGACCTTAGAAAAGCAAAAGTCAGCCTTTCGGATAAACCGTGGTCTTCAAGGCTCTTATAGAAGACACCGTGCAATGGCTTATCCTTATGCAGCTGTAGAAGATTACGGCCTTCTGCAGCTTTAACTTGGACTTACAACTGAACGGGTCCCAGCTCGGTGACAGAGTCTGGGTTTCTCTGTATTCTGTTATTATTATTATTATTTTTATTATTATTATTATTATTATTATTATTATTATTATTATTATTATTATTATTATTATATAATATTAAATAGATCTTATTTATACCAGGACTGAAACCCATTTGCGACTTTTATCCCATTTGTTTAACCATAAGTTTAAAATACTACATACCTACATAATATCAGTAATATTACTTATTATGTAGTACCTACTTACTTATTCAAATTACATATAGGTATCTTGTTAAATAAACAAAAGTATTAAATCCGATTAAAGCTCACGCTGTTGCCCATTTAGTCAAGGGATACCAATTTTTAAAAAAAAATGTATGACCTTCAAAGCGGTTTAGAGCAACAAGTTACCGTGAAATTAAACATTAAATTTGCTATAAATTGTCGCTGCGCAAAAAAACTTTTTACGCAGCGTGTTTGCATAAATCTAATTAGTAAAAATATATGTATACAGTGCGTCCATTTAGTACTCCCTTTTTCTGCTGTGGCTTTACCATAATTCGGGCAAAAAATCTGATTGGGTGAACGTCAATGACCTTGAAGGAGGCACATTTTAAAATTAGTGACACACGTGTTTAAAAAAAGTGCGGTGTGGAAAAATATTTTCCTTAATAATACATACAGTTAATTCCAATAATACAATTAATTCCATGAAATGACCAATATGACAGTTGTTTTCATCAAATATGTATTTCGTTTTGAATGAATATAATATGCATTTGAATCAAAGAAGCAAATAATTTTTGAAGCAACATTTCACCTACATTATATAACAAAAAATAGTTGACATTTTTAAATTGTTAAATTAAGGCGTGCTTTTCATTCGCCATTTATGACCATGGAAAACTGTTACGCTAACGTTTTTTTCAGTTATTTAAACAGTTTTTTTTTCTCGGTGATAGGTAGTGATGGAAAATGCTCGAGCATTTATTTTTGGAGAACGCAAATTGAGCACAAACCAGAATAAACGAGAAAATACGAGCATAAACTAGAAATTCCCGAAAATTTATTATAAGCATAGCCGAATTAAGCTATTTAACGTTTTTTGTCAATGTTTCCAATTTTTCTCTTTTTTTCTCAATATTCTCGTAAATATTCTGATTTTTCTCAATAATCTCAAGAATATTCCGAATCTTCTCAATATTCTCGAGAATATTACCAGTTTTTTCAATATTTTCACCTTTATTATTAAAAAAAACTGTTTTATGTTAAATGGTTATAAAAAAGAGTAAATATAAATAAAGCTCGATACAAGAGGAAAAGTTTGTAGTCGGCAATCGGTAGAAACAAAGTAAGTATCTTCACGGTAACATATCGGCAATCGTCGTCTTTGTTTACTCTACATTTCAGATTATTACGACAGAAAGAGATAAATTCTATGGTGCAGTGGCGGCCCGGCGGCCACCTGTGATTTTCGGGAAATAGATCGCAAGTCTCAATATTGCCACTTTTACCTCTTAGCGGCAATTTGAACAATGTGTCTCGATTGTGCTTGGAGAACATTCGCGAAGCTTCGCGAAGTGTCAAATAAATTTGCGAGCACTTTTCCGGCCGAGCATTTTGGAGCACATATTTGAGCATTTTGCCGAGAATTTTCGAGCTTATTCAAGGGAAAGTTCTCAATATGTGCTCCAAAATGCTCGGCCGGGAAAGTCCGCGCAAATTCATCTGAAGCTTCGCGAATTTTCTCCAAGCACAATCGAGAACGTTCCATCATTTACAACACTAGGTAGGTATATTGGAAAGCCCTATTTCCCTAAATTTGATCTAGTAGCATTACAGTTCGTACACACCTTGTATTATGGTTTATTTGCTGACCGACTAGAAAACCCTCATGCATAATAATATTTTGAGCCAGCGCCTGGCCAGGTAGACACCGCTAGAGAGATAGAAACTGGTCTCAGCTGGTTATAAACACGCGCGGCACCGCCGTCGATTAATAATGAAGCTATTAGTTAGAGCCGCACTGTGTCGTGCCGAGGGAGTTCGTACAGTGCTCGCCGGCCGCCTCATCAACTACACCTACGTGCAGACCTTTTCTCGGAACTGCCGACACCGCCTCGGCTTTCTGTCTCTTCACCTTAATTACCTCTCCTACTGAATCCACACCTCCGTGTTTTCTTCAACCGTCGCGTATCGCCCGTCCGTTTCGTCGGGTCTTTTGCCGTGGGAATTGAAAACGGTATGTGTTGTTTACCTTCTCCGTACAGAGTGGGTTGCAGTGCTGAAAATGGCACGTTTATGTTTACCTAAGGCCGGTCGTACATATACGCGACATGTCTGCAACATTTTTGATAAGACATGTAGTGGACACATCTCATCAGACAAATGTCGTAAAAAAAATTACAGACCTCGTCCATTTGAGTGAATCATGTCGTCGGATAAGGCATTACTGCTAGTGGCATTAGTACGAATAAGAAAAATAAATAAAAGTAAGCGAAGATTTTGGATACATCTATATTCAGCTCAGCGTATACATCGCAGTATATTCAAAACTAGTCAATCAAAAGAAATGATGGAGGATCCGACAAAATTTTTATCATTTTATAGAATAACACAGACGAGCTTTAAGGGACTTCTTGATAAAGTTGGATTAAAAATCAAGAAACAAGATTCAAAATTTCGTGAAGCTATTTTACCAGACGAGAATCATATAACACTTCATATTTTGCCACTATATTAACGAATTTAATATTAGAAGCCGGGTCGTCCTTCATATTTGATAGGAAGTACTACATGCACCGCAAGATAAACGACAAATGACGTCGACAAGATAGAGCTTGTTCGCGCCAAGTCTGTCAGATGTACGAATCTCGGTTAATAATCAAGTGTTTTAAAATGAAACGACATGTCGCAGACGTGTTGCAAACAAATGTTGCATATATGTACGACCGGCTTAAGTGAAGTCGCAAAATGGTTACTACTTGTGACTACATTTGTTACCGTAATGCAGTACCTAATGACGCATTATTCATTTAAAAAGTTTAATGAAAGTTATGTAGAGATATGAACTTATTCAAGGGCGACAAGTGGATTCATTCCGAAAAAAGAATTCGAATAAAAATGAATTTAGAAAATAGTTGTGCTGCTGTTAAGAGCACATTTGCACTGATGTCGATGAAAGCAGTCAAGAATTGAATTAAACTTGTGTGTGAATTGAATTAGTGTGAACTTAGGAAACCGAAACATAGATGTCGCACTGAAAATACATCGAACAAACAAATTGTAACATTTTAATTAAAAACCGTACTGGTCGACTGCAATTTAGGGATTTTTATGTTGCACATCACAAATTTAGAAGCCTTATACGAAATAGTCAATGTGTCCCATTATTAAATTTATAATTGCCAAAGAATAATATCTAAGGCCAGTTTCTAATGCGTTTTTACTGTTCCTAAAATAGTTAAATCCTGCGTTTCCTCTACAGTAACGCACTAAACACAAAATATCCCTAAACAATTTAGTTACTTTTTAACAGTGTTATCTAGTAGTAACTTACTGAAACTATTACGCAAATATGTCCAAAGTAAGACATCTTTGTTGTTAATTGAGTCTTTCCCATTGTTTAGAAAAAATTCATATGAAACTCATTTCTTCTTAGTTTATGTAATTTAATCAATTTGCTCTGAAGAGGCATAGTTCGTATGTAAATGTTCATTGAATTTCGTAAAATTGTGTAAAATATGGTGTTTATTGATAAACCAGTCGTAGCACGTTATTTTTGGAAAATATTATTCGACAACTTATGACAAAGAAAAATTATCGGCATATTCTGGTAGTGTTTGATTAAGAACGCCGAGACTAATAACAATTTCGTTGTTTTGGTTTTAAGAACAATGACCGATAACGTGACCTTAAATAAACCTATGTAATAAAAAAGTAACCTCTATTTGTTCCAACAAGAGATTCAATGAATTCGTAACAGGCTATGTTCGAAGAATGAATCCAACACATTCAAAAATGATACCAGTGCTAATTATGAGAAAGTTTCTCATAATTAGCACTGCTATGTATAGCTATGTATAGCATTTCTATGAGTGTCTAGTTAACACCCCATCCATCAAAAACCTATCTACAATTTTCTCTAGAGTCTGAAACAAGAATGATGTAAGACTGATTTCCCTAAATTATTTCACAGTGGTGTAGTCCCCTTTTCCCACCTTGGGAATGAAGACCACTTTGGCTGCTCTCCAGGCTTGGGGAACATATCCCAGCGCTAGGCTGGCTCGAAAGACCCTCCTTATGTATGGTAGGAGGATATCCAAGCCCTTCTGCAATAGCGCCGGGAAGATCCCATCTGGCCCTGCTGCCTTGTATGGGTTGAACTCGTTCACTGCCCAGGTTATGGTGCCATCCTCGATCACTCCCTCGGCAAATCGCCAATTCACCTGGGGTATTGGCTCCACCATGGGTGCAATCGTGGCTTCACCCTCTCCTGGGAAGTGCGTCTCCGCAGCAAGAGTTCCAGCGACTCTTTACTGGTGGTGGTCCAAGTCTCATCTTGTCTCTTCAGTGATCCTATTTTCTACCTTGTTTCCAGCTAAGTATTTTCATCAGCCTAGCTGTTTCAGGCAGGGACTCCAGTTCACTACAGTATGCCCTCCAGCTTGACCTCTTGCTGGGTCTTAATTCCTTCTAAAAATTCTTCCTTGCTGCCTTATATTCGTCCTATGAGACCTCCGTCCTTCCCTTGACAGCTCGGTTCAGAGAGCGCCTGGTCGCCTGGCGAATATTCTCGAGGGACCTATTCCAAGAACGAGTTCTGCGCTCCCCTACTGCCTTGAGCGGACATGATATGTAGGGATATGTAAGAGTGGGAAGAAACCTTTTCTAATCGAAATTCAATAAATCCAATGAATTTGTACTACCAAAAAAAGAACCAGAAGCTGTCCTATATACCCAACTTATCTCTAGTAGATAGATAGGTATATTTTTTTAGAAAATCTAGTATACCTCCACTAAGTACTAAGTGGTACCTAAAAAAATAAATAAGTCGGAGCGAGTCTACAAGCACTAGCGTAATCAGAATTTGAAGGCTAAAGAGCATATAAAGGTCAGACAAATTTAACTTTATATATTTACTAAGAGTACATTCAGAGTGTCATCTCTTTATATAAAGTATCTAACTAAATTATAAGTCCCTTCGATTTAGTCATTTATAGTCAGTCGATAGTCATTTAAAAGTAGGTGGGTATATCTTTTACCGCTGGCCCGATGTAAGTAAATCACATAGGTATATTATTAAATATTATTATTAAATAAATTGCAGTCAGATTGACAGAAGTAAAACGATACACATTAATAACAATACAGAGAAATTTCAACAACTGACAAGCATTCTATTATATGTAGGTAGGTATTATATATATATGTTATACGTATGTTATTATCAATTATTTTATTTTCTAAGTATAGGTATTTTAACATTACTTCTAGTGCAAATATATGCAGGACCTTTAACCTGTCTCGTATACACAGAAAATCCAGATGAAAGCAAAAAAGGCTTGATTACTAAATTACCTAAATACCTATAATATAGTAAAAATAATAATTGTTAAATGTAGTTTATATCTGTGTCTAATAGACGTTGAGATTTTTCAATATATTCTGTTTAAAACCCATTTTCTTATTTTCCTATTTTCCAACACCTCCTATTAAACTTTATTGAGGAAATTATTTGGAATGTTCATTCTCTTTTATGGCTTATATATCTAGAGTATTTCGTAGTCAGTCTAGCAATTTCTTGACCTCCTGCTAATTCTGCTATCCTCTTGAATAAGATGGATATACGCTGCGATTCTGTTGTTCACAAGAGCTCTGTGTGCAGGTTCCTTGTAGATCGAGAACGCTACTAACGAGGGAACGATCACTGAGCACCGGTGAGTTTACAGAATTTATCAATAATTGGGCACAACAAACCAACCAGTGGGTTGTGCAGCGCAGCACGTGAGTAAGTTTGGAGGGGAAATTATATTACAGACATTGATTATTTAAATGTAACACGTATATTGGTATTATAGTCGCATAAACAAAATGGTTCTGACTTATTTCCATTTGGATATAATAAATAAGCGGACTACCACTACAGCTGTTCCATACTATATAGAGTGAATAAAATATTACAAATACTTAGAAAACTAACAGTAATAACGGATGATGGATGATACGTTATTATAACTAACTATATGTAGGTCAAAATTTTACGTAAATTGTACCTATGTGAAAATTAGGTATATACTTAGCTACTTTTTTGGGATTATTTTTGAATTTATTAACTCCTAGTTAAAAAAGACATTTTCTTGACATACAGCTACTAACTTGCTTAAAACTAAAAAAGTGTGCTGTCGCTATATCTCAGAAACTAAGCCACTTACGATGACAGAATATCATTGTATGAACTTTTTTCTTCATAAAATCATTTGAGCGCCTCATTCAATATTACAGGTTACTTAAGAAACACCCTGTATAACAGAAGATATGATATGATGAAGGCGTGCATTAGAGAAATTTTGTTTATAAGAATTTTATTCTTATTTTGGCCTGGCCTACCCACTGGTAGATTTTTGTACGCTCACACTGGGACACCCTGTATATAGATGTTTAAGAGAAAATTAAATCTTGCCTTAGACAGTCAAATATTGCCTTTTTTCTAGACGCCTACTTCGATAATGAACTTAATGAGACGAACAGGAGAACTTCACACCAAATATTTTAATCGAATTCACAAGTGAAAACATGTATATTTGCAGTGTTCCGCAAATAACATTATCTGTAATTTATTGACAGGCAATACCATCACGTTAATCTACAAAGGAAAAATGTATTTGAATGTGTGCTGGATAAGTTAGATGTTCCAATATTTACTTTCCACGGCTTTGATAAAATTTCCGTGAGAATCTACCAGTTCGATTATTTGTCTAACTGAAAAAATATTTACTTCCTGCCGATGATGTGAGTTTATGTCAGGTTGACTATTATGTTTTCAATAATTGCTTAGTGCTGTCACGTTCTTAATAAAAATATATTATGTAATCAGGGCTTTTTAACTTAATTTAAAGGACGTATAGCAGATATTTGAGTAGAATCATGACATTTGTTTAATAGGAATGTGGAACAGAAATAAGAATAGTTAATATTATTTTTCTATTAATTTTTATCTTGTATGGGTACTTACCTTTTGTTGTGCAACTTACTATTATTGATTATAGGTATTATGTTTTTTGAAATGAGTATGTACAAACTATACATTTTTAATAGAACCCAGGGCATCTTGTTGTTGTTATTGTTGCTGGAAGGCCACGCGGTTACTCGCAGCACTCAGGTCTTTCCACCCCTGTGCCTGCCGCTAGTCGAGAGCTATTGGAAGAGACCCGTGCTATGGTCATAGGCCAACACCCGTTCTAGGGGAAGCTGTCTAATGTCCTGGGGCAGGAGAAATGCTGCGCCCAGATGTTTGTGTCGTCTCTTGACCATGAGGCAGACACAGCGACAGAGGATGTGAATGGAGTGCTCATCATCGTGTCCGCAAAACCTCCAGCTTCTGGTGTCACTAAGGCCAATAGTGTTAAGGTGCTTGTTGAGATGTCCGTGATCTGTCAGCAGTCCTGTGACAATTCTTATGCTGTTATGACTTAGCGCAAGTATTGATCGATCTTTCCTTGATCCAGTTTCCAATAGACCTTGTCATATAACTAGGCGGAAGCCCCAGTACTGGTTCGGGCCCTGTAAACTGTATACTTGAGCCTCTTTTAGTCAGTGAGATACTCGATACCCAGGTCAATTTTACTTGGATGTTCTGTCCCAATTAGGCCAGACCATTAATATACTCTAGGACCGCCCTGGAGGTGATCCTATAGGAGATCAAGGCACGTAAAGCCGCCTGACTGTCGGTGCATATCTGGATATGCTGATTAGAATATCTCCTTTTGAGATTTTCCTGAACACATGCAGAGATAGCAAACACTTCGGCCTGAAAGACCGTGGCATTCTTTCCCAAGGAGAAGGATAGTCTCGCCCTTGGGCGCACGCCTCGAACTCCCGCCCCTGAGCCCTGGTCTGTCTTGGACCTATCCGTAAACCAGACGAGCCAACTCAGAGCATCTTAGAATTTGCAAGAACTGGTACACCGCACTAGAATGGAGCGGAAGTTGTTACATACACAACCTCAATTTTTGTAATAATTTATATGGTTAATTTAGATCTCAGACATATTTCTCTCTTTTCAAGATGAGTTGTTTTGAAAGCTACTGATTTCGACACATATTTATATCTCTAGTATTAGCGACTATATGTCTAAAACAAGGAACAAATTTATGTACCGGGTGGCCAAATAAGAATGGACGCCGGCTGTATCTCAGAAACTACTTATCGTATAACTTTGGGAAAATTTGTATGAAAACGCGCAATAACTGTTACGACGTCAAACAGCGCCCTCTAGCTACCACGGTAAAGTAAGTTCAGGAACAGTATATACTGCAGATTATTCAGTAAGAAAAGGTTTTTTTAAACGAGCCCTAGTTCGTTTAATTCTGTTAACCCAAACCTTATTTGAATAAAATAAAGTTTAACCTTCCCCCACCACTTTATTTTTAAAGATAGAGCAAAGTGCATTACGAGAAAAAGATTGCAAATTTTACAAAGATTACAAAGCCACTCTTTAAAATACCTCTTAACTTGGCATATTTTTGAGAGAAATCCCATTTTCTGATTGGTCATAGCAATTGCGACCCCTAGCGGTCATCCTACGAACTTGAAAATAATTTCCAGCGATTTCTCTTGTCCGATTTACTTCTTTAAATTTTTTTCCTAAAGTTATACCATAAGTAGTTTCTGAGATACAGCCGGCGTCCATTCTTATTTGGCCAGCCGGTACATTTTAAAATTTTGTACCTAGAATTCATTGTGTGTTTACTTACATTTTTTTTACTACCAATGACGAGCGCTTAAGTTGTGGTTATAAATATATAGACATAGAAGTAGATGTATCGTCGCGACCTGAGGGTCAGTCACTTCTAACAAAAGACCGCAATCTCCACCTATTAAGTCTCCTCAGTGCCGCACAGGTTTCAAGGTGAAGACGATCATTGTGGCTTGCGCGTTTGGTAAGTTTGCCATATAAACGTGGGACAAGTAACGTCAAGTAACGCCATCTAGGATAGAAAAGACTGACTGCACCAGGCTGAAGTTCTACATGAACTGTTTTGCTGCAATATCCTTCCAGATATGCATATTTGCAGCTGAAGAACTTCTTTTTGATTATGTTTTAGGTATATAACTTACAAGAGCCATGCACATACGAAAGTTTTTGTCATGGACATGCAGTTGTGGAAGAATACTATATGTATAGTAAAACAGTAGAACATCCATGTAAAACTTCAGCTAATGCATTGATCTTTTACATCCTAGACAGCGTTACTTATGTATACTTATGTACTACATGTATTGCACAAACTCTAGTTTATACCATATCCAGCATACTATATGCTGTATATATATATATATATATATATAATACTACTATATGGAGCCTATGTAATCTTTACCATGTTTCCCAAGTGAAGCCAAATTAGAGTAGTCCAGAATCATATCTATTGTCTCTTTCACGAACAAAATACCAAATACTCATGCGTAGCAAACCGCGGGAATTTTAATCCATATACTGTAGAATACAATAAATTAACTTTATTTTATATTGTATTTTATCTACATATTAACGGTTTTTCAATCTTGTTATTGGGATGTTCCTGTATTTATCAAGTTTACCAAAAGAGTGGATGCAGTTTGTATTTGAAAAGAAAATTTTAAAAATACATACTTCAGGTACCTATGCGACTTCATATGGAATATTTCCTTCGCACAAAAGACAAAATCTCGACTGAGTTTTTCGTTTCGGCATTTTGCGATATCTGTGGAATTAATGAAAATGAGGTACAGTATAATTCATATACCTAATTCACTCATATTTAAATTTACAAAATGTTCTTATATACCTAAACTTGCAGTTGCGACTGTAAAAATACCGTCGAAATAATTTGATGAGCAAATGTCTCTAATCACTAATAAGTCTAATAGGTATATGAACAAAACTAAAACTACAAGTTACACATAAATAAAACACTTTTAAAACTGCCGGCTCTACGAAAAACACAAATTTATTTTCTGTGAAACACAAACATACCTGAAATACAAAAGATAAACTGTGACATAACCACACCACAAAACACATATATGACAAAACACATACAGGGTGTCCCAGTGTCAGCGAACAAAAATTTACCAGTGTGTAGGCCAGACCAAAATAAGAATAAAATTCTTATAAAATAAATTCTTCGCTGCACGCCTAACGAGTTCCAGGGTGTTATTTAAAAAAAAAACAATTTTCCGAGATAACTTAAAAACTCGTTTCGTAGATTTAGGTAATATTTGGATGACGTGTACGGATCTATTAAAAGTCATTAAAACTATATGGTGTTTGTTTAACTCTAAACTTTAAAATCATTGCATATATTTTTCTGCATAAAGGAATACAGTTGGTACTTTACACTCAATTTACTCGAAAATGGTTGTTTTAGAGCTGTGTAACAAGAGCACCTTTTTTTGTTCAGAATTGATAGCCGATTAAGGAAAACTTAGTTAATTCACGAAAAAGTAGAATATACAAGAGTTATGAGGACAAAACCATAAGGAAGAGTAGACCTAGGCCACCACAAGTGTCAAAGTTAAACAAACACCATATAGTTTTAATGACCTTTAATGAATGTACACGTTACCCAAAAATTACCTAAATCTACGAAACGGTTTTTAAGTTGTTAAAGTTATTTAACAAGTTAAAAATAAAGTAAAGTAAACTTTACTTTAAAATTATGTTATTACGGAAAATTGTTTTTTTTACAAAATAACACCCTGTAACTCGTTAGGCGAGCATCAGAGAAATTTTTTCATAAGAATTTTATTCTTATTTTGGTCTGGCCTACCCACTGGTAAATTTTGTACGCTCATACTGGGACACCCTGTATATGACAAAACAAAAGCCCGGTCTTTCTTTACTTTCGTGCCACATTGAAATTCTTGGATTGGATTGGACAACACTTGGGCATGTGCACAGGAACATTTGTCCGTGAAAGAGAACGAAATATATAACTCCATCTCATAAACCGGCTTCAAGAAAAGCTCGAATAGCTCAATATAGTAGTATTATATATATGATCTCCAGCCACAATTAATTTTCTTCACACTCTGAGATGTGTTTCATATAGTGAGAATGCCGAATCGAAACACCCAGTGTTGTCAGGTCTACGGATGAATCCATAGACTTACGGACTTCAGTAACAATATACGGACGGTATTTTTTCCTAATCTGCGGATTTTTAAAGTCTTCTTATAAATATTTAATACCCAGAAAGTTAATTGGTCATTATCTAACTACTAACGGGTAAGCCGGTAGCCCACCCAACAACTTCCGATGTTTCATTTTATTTTGTATCGCGTACCGCAGTATTGCAACCTGTAATACGCGTGATAGGTTGTTGATTATGACTGATTATGGCTTAAAAAAATTAATAAAAACAATTACGGTGGTAGCGAGTAAATGTTATTTAATATTGAGTATATAAGTACCTACGTTTCATTTTGTTACTTCGTTGTCTTTTATTACTTATTGTAATTCTTATTGTAATATAAACAATCGTGCCTTATATATTTCAGCCCTGTCGAGTATGAAGAGAACTGCAAGTATTATAATAATTATTATTATATATTCCATATATTAAATAAAATTTCCATCCGCCATTAATACAAGGAAACAAAATGCACTTAAAAATTCACTACTACTAATTATAGATGAAATGTCGCTTGGCATTCGGGGAATGTGGTATTCATGCAGCTACGAGCAATGCGTAAATAAGTTCCTTCTACATGCAAGTTTTACTACCTCGTGGTTATGCATAACATCTTATTAATTACATTCTTCTACTAACTCCTCAGCTCAGCTGAAGAAACGACTTTTACTAGTGCCAGAGACTTATACATCTTTCTATACGTCTCTGCTAGTGCACAACTTTTTCACGGTAGAATAATCAGTAAAAGTTTAAATGCCTTCTGAGCTGTTAGTTTACCATTTCCTGATGACTGGTCAATCCTGATACTACTTGAACAATATTGCAATCCTTCTGTCATTTCTCTACTTATAATTATTAATTGATTATATACAACCTGACCCAGGATTGTTGCAAAACACAGCTCGGTCCTCAGTATACCTAATTTTGAATATAAAGTGTGACAGATTCATGCACACCTCTCTTTGGCCCCTTGTTTTTCTAGATACAATTTTCAAATTTGGCGCTTTATCACCATATTTTAGCATATTACCTACTAGAATTCCAAAATTCGTTATAAGAGCGTTGTATACTATATCGACAGATCAACACGTGAATAATGGTATGCAGTGCTAACACAGGTATATAGTGATTAAACTATTTTCTTAATTAAATTATTGAGTAGCTGGTATACAACCATTGGTTAACCTGCATGACATGACGTAATAACTGTAAGTTTTATTAAAGTGTTTCTAACTCTTTATTATAGAAATTCTAGTACTAATTATAAGTGCTATGAGCTACCGTAGTCGAAAGTGTATGGAACTATTCTATATTCTTTATAAGTTAAGACCATAATTAGGCCATAGTAAAGGCCATAATTAGAAAAACTATAGATATATACCTATTTTAAAAAAATGAAGTTGATAATGATTCAGGAAAAACGAAATGTCATATTTAAATTATATTAACCAATGGAACCATATTAAATATATTAACCAATGGAGAACAGAAAGTTGATTTGAGAAAGAGCTGTTCATTTTTTCAATATCTACTCAAATAAGGCTGCAAAAAATAAAAACGAATTTCCAAATTTTGGTATTTTTTTAAATATTTCAAAACTTAATCAAGTTTAAGTTAACCTTGATTTGTTTGAGGCATTATGTTGGTCCCCTGATTACGGAACTTTGCCCCCATTTATGCTTCCTCGTATCTGTTACAGTTTCCGATATCCCAATGGTGAGAAGCGAATACATACATACATACATACATACAGCGATACAACAGCCTGATAAAGAATATTTTAAGTTACATAAAGAATACAATTATCATTTCTCTATAAATTTCTTGCATATTAATAATTATTGAACATACATCAACCAAAAAATTATTGTTGTTATTTATTTAATTTTAGTTTTCTCTTGAAGATATTGAATTTCCATTTGAGGAACCATAAATAAATATGGAATCTACATACTCGGTATATGAAAACTATGGTACACTAAAACTATTATTTTTATTATTTACAGGTATTTAAATGTCCATAGTTATTTATTTGAAGGAGATGCCGAAAAGAACTACTCTACGGAAAATGTGCCCCGACTGGCATTGCATTACATCGGCATCTCCATAGGAGTCGCCAAATCGTTCATCGAGAACAACTACTACCAGCATAGGGACTCCCGAAATGTCGTTTCGATATCAACCGATCGATATCGATATTATATCGAATAATTGGTACTCCCGAAAATTTCACTATCGAAATAGTTACGAAAAATCGACCGTTCGTATCGAAATAATGTCGACGAGGATATCCTGCCCGAAATGATTTACTCTTTCCTTCTAACACACGGCAAAATATGCTATTTCTGTTTAACCATCGAAATGTTTGGTTTTGTTTACGAGATATAACATAACCTCTAGGTTCATTGTCAAAACTGTCACTGGGAATATAAATAGTCGAGTGTTTAATCTTAAGTGTCAATTAAATATACCTAGGTACCTCTTGGCTCGTATTTAATAATTTTTAAGTGATTCTAATAGAAGATTCGGCAGTGAATTACTCCTGAGGCTTGTCCATTTAGTAAATAATAAATCATGGTCTTATAAACCTTATATTTAGTAAAGTTAATAGATCATTTGTGTTTCGTAATTGTCATCTTTGAACGTTTTCTCTTCTAATTGTTGCACTATGTTAAATTTACAGGCAACATTGTACATTATCATTTATAACTGAATTTTAACTTTAAAACTTCGCACCCAATAACTCAATATATAGGTACCATACTTCTGGTGATTTTTTAAGTCACTTCTTCACTTAATAAAGCTATTTCTTTCTGTAAATGTGTAAATACTAACAAAAACATGTACATGCATAAATTCTTTTAAATATAAGATTTTGTTTACACTTACGATTAAGAAAGAGAAAGAATATAACAATAGAGTAAGAAAAAGGATGAAATTAGCTATCTTTCATTGGCAACCCTGTCATTTTGACGAAGTTGCCCGAGAGTAATGTCGATCCCTTTCAAGAGTTCCAAAGTCTATTTCGATTAGTACCTATCGACATCGACATCGAAATAATTTCGATGTCGATATTCAAATATCGACATTTCAAGAGTCCCGCTGCTGACACTAACCGCTTTCGCGCTTATTTTAGGCTCATCAGAGTGCCATAGGTAGTGGACTTGATGAACGATGCTGCGACGTGATTGCCTAATGGGCATTATGAATGTTAGTAGTGGTGGGAAACACACCGTAGTGTCCTCTTTGGGTCTTTGCTACTACCTGTCTGACAATTATTGTCAAATTGACAGACAGATGATCTGCTTTTCCGCAGGTGCCATTCAGCAGTGACCTCTATTGCCTTTAAGGAAGACAATGACGGAGGATCTTCCGGAGGAAAAGCAGGTCGTTATTTGTTTATCAATTTGACAATAATTGTCGGACAGGTAGTGGCAAAGACCCAAAGAGGGCACTACGGTGTGTTTCTCACCACTACTAATGTCCATAGTTACTTGATGATTTCGAACAATATTGATTAAAAGATATACGTGTCGCTATGTGAATTGTTAAATATTCTATTGATAAATAGTCTTTTTCTCTTTTTCATACTTTCACATTGTGATTGCTATAAATTAGGTAGGTAATGGAGCCAGAACTTTTACTTCAGTCCAAAACAGTCAACTTTTATTGAGGAAGCCACTTTATCATCCTTTAACTACGCTACATTGACAGGAGCACTAACTCCGAAATATTGTTTCCCTGTTTTTAAAAAATACTAATTTCTGATTGGCATTAAATTTAACATCGATGTTATTATTAACATCAAATGCTCATAGGGTCAATTATATAAAACAATATCATTGTTTCCCTTTGACAAATGCGACATCTACATTTCTGCATATTCTAGAAAAGTGAATAGCATAACGATTTCTTATAAAATGTATCGAAGTGTACTGTATATAATATTTACAACCCATTCATTTATTTATGTTAAATCCAGTTATTGGGTAATTCCCACCTGACGTAACCTGTAGGCAGATATGTACACAAAAGTGTCATGTAATTCACACCCATCAATCAGCAGATACCGAACCATGTTAGTGTGATCCATCCGCACACATGATAAACAAACACAATAGTAACAAGCGTCCACTGATTTGAATTTTATTACTTTTTATTTATATTTAGGTAGGTATTATATACCTAATAATAATAACTCAGGTAAATAAATAATTACGGAATCATGTTTTGTCCGGACTGATTATATATTTTAGCACTTCACTTGATTCTCAGTTAAAAATCGTATAGTTTATGCAAATTATATTAACAACTCCTTTAAAATTAATTCCGAAACACGTACTTTTATTATTGTACACAGTTACACGTTCTTTAATAATTGGTATGTATTATATCTATGCTAATATTACTTAAACTTGAATAGTTCAAAAACATATTGATTTAGTAGCAAGGTATATTTATATTTAAAAATTAAGCAAGTCAAATTTAGTCTGTGTTAATTAGTTAGAAATTAGTGATTGTAGGAAAACAAACAACACACACATTTTTAATGAGCAGTGGAGGTTAGTTACAATGGTCAGTTCGCTTTTCTTTCACGGGAAAGCAGAAGTGAGAAGAGAAATGATAACAACAATTATTTATTGTAACAATAATACTGGCAAAAATATTTTGAATATTATTCGTACATTCTAGATAACATCCATGTTTCCTCAAAACATATTTTAAGATTTAAATATCCCACCCACTACAGTGGTGGCTGTGCTACAGAAATGTTGGTGTTCCAACTTTTGTAAGTGGCAGAAATCTTGGCTCATGCTTTCCTCAAGGAACTTTTTATCTATTTCAGTGTAGAAAAGAATCGTTCTGCTGAAGTGATCGGAATTGTAATGGCCCTCTTTGAGGTATATACCATACCTACCCAAAACAGATACCAAAAAGGTCCAAGTTCATGACACAATTAATGTAGTCTATACAAACTTTATTAGGCATGAGATAAATAAATAATAGTAAAATATTTTTGAGTAATATTCATTTTTTAAAAATAGCCAGTGCTTTGTAATCTTTCGCTTTTCTGTAGTTTTGATGAAAATAAATATTCTCACGAATAGTAACTCTGGTTCGTACCATTATTCCATTCGTTTGTTCCGTTTTTTCACCTACCCTAACATTTTATAATGTTACTGTCATAATTAATAACTTACTCAAATTGTTTTTAATATCACCGAGTGAAAATAACACAAAGTCAGAAATAGAACATAATATTCAGACTGCCACATGTATTATTACTATGTACCTACTCCCTATAATATAATCATATATACTCATGATAATATAATATAATATGTTGATATTTACGGTTCCGTTTCTTGCACTTTGGTAATAGCTTAATGGTTAAAATAATTTATATTGATGGAAAAGATACTGCTTAAATTTGAACCTCCTATTATATGCTGCTTTCCTACTAACGAAAAGATACTGCAAATCTGCAAAATCAGGGGTAAAAGTAACATACCTACCTACATTAAGTAAATTTATTTCAGTGATTGTTGTTCTTTCTGATTGTAACTACTTACTGGTTACTTTTGGTATTTCCGTGGTCGTTTTCTCAATTTCATCACCTTTACACAGGCTGAACACATTAGTTTCAGTGGTAATTCAGCCTATGCTGCAAGTTGCTCTAAATATACAACAGATAGATTTAGATATTTGAGTAAAAATATTTTCGAATTTTATTACTACCATCTTAATACTTAAAATTAGCATTATATCAGTCTTTTTTCGAATATTACTGGAATTTCTTCGATCTTTGTTTAAAATATTTTGAATTTTTTTAATCGTCGAACAAGCATGACTGCGCTTTACGTACTGTGCATTTGCTTTCTTCGGATGTGTTCAAAATGAGTGTATTTTAAAAGAAAAAAAAATGCTTCTCTGTTTGCATTTTAAAATCACTTATCCCACGGTATCCCATGGAAAAGGGGATCGGTTAACCCTATATTGCCTTATAAAACCTGTACCTAGTACATTTATGAAATTTTAGATAGACCTTTCTATTACAAATACGTTTATATGGAAAGCATATCCATTTAGAAAGTATAGGTAGAGTCGGTCTCTCTCATTGTCTATACATTTTTCTAATTTTAGTTCGTATCACCTCCAAATTACAGTTGATCTATATCCGAGCAGGATTTCTTGACAAAATAGTACCTAGTTTCTATATTTATTTAATTACAGCTGTCCAACAAGATAAGTCCTAATTACAGAAAAAGGAAGAACAAAATGTTAAAAGACTAACAATAAACTGTGTAAAGTAAACAGTAACAGTATAGTAAACAGTAAACAGTAAAGTAAACAGTAGAGTGGAGCTCTTTTAGAAGTAAGGACATTTGAATTGAATATAACAAGGATATTGAATGATTTTTACACATCGTATATAAGAGAATAGTGAACTGTATTAGCTTACTTATTTGTCTGTGTCATTAGTGTTCCCCCTTTTTAAATAAAATGTTTCGAAATGGTTGTGAAATGGTTTCGAAAATGTATTTGCCTGGGGAACATTAAGCTTCGATTACATTAAATGAATCAGAATCCTCTTCTATCGTACTATGAAATAGTAGGTTATTCGATCAAGATCATAAAAATTTCTGCCATTCTTTTTTACTTGTTTGTATGATCTCTATATGCTATTCTTATTTCGTTTTGTTATATGTTTTTTTTCTAATATTTGTGTTATGACTTTTCCAGTTTCCTGTGTGTTTCAGTTTCTTTATACTTTGCTTTGCTTTGCTGTATTTCGATTTTTTATCTTTTTCCTAGCACCCACAATGTAATTGATATCGATCATAACTACCCTACACTGGGTGATGGTGACGAAAGTATTGTTTAAGGAATAATTCAGTTTTAATGAAAAATACACCTTTGAGCTACAGAAAATGGCAATAATAAGTCATTAAATTCGACGTATTTTTCGATGACACAGTAAAAAAAGACAAATGGTAAAATTACTAAGTGGTAATCGTAATTTGCTGCAGTGTTATTTTTAACACGAACTGGGTGGTATAATAACTAAACCTTTAGAACTCATATTACACGAATGATATACCCGTCAAGTTTGTAGAAGTACTCATAAATTGTAGTAAAATTTACAAAATCCTGTGTTAAAAATGAATCAATCCGCCATAAATACGGAATAATTACACGGTGAATAATTAACTATTACACATTACCTTCTAAAATCTGCTGTGTTAAATTACTTTTATGTAATGTAATAATACACTGATATGTCTAACACTGCCAAGTCTGGACTATATACACACTGATGAGTGTGGATTCAGTGTTAAAATTACTCGTTTTTTTTACTGTGTATGACAATGTTTTTGTCTTCAACATACAATATCTACATTCTACCTAATAGAAAGTACCTAATGATAACTTTTTTTAAACAACTACGATTTTTTTACAGTTTCACAGGCTTGGTTATTAAAATCTGATTTCATCAATATGCAACAATTTGACATTTGTTTTCAAAATGGCGTAAAAATGTGAAAAACTTAAGTAAGATATTAGTCCTTTGATGTAGGATTTCGTTTCTGATACTATTTAAAAGATAGTGCCGAAGACCATGCATCAAATGTAACTCCATCTGAACTATCTGAAATTTTTTCAATTTTTCACATTTGGCTGCGTCAGTCGCCAATCTAATTTAGGCAAGAATACTCCTAAAATCAGACATACGTGGTGAAAGAAAAAATGTCAAAATATTCGCAGGTAGTCGTTTAAAAATAAATAGCTCATCACTCTCCGTTACATCTCAACATGTATTTCAGCGACAAATAGGTACGGCTCTAAATTTATTGACATTATTCCGATCCCATAGCGTTAATGAATACTTTCAGTAATTAATTCCATAGGGGATACTTTCATGGCTATCCACTATATTAATTTGTATACACTGATCTTCATCACTACTTTTTACCATAAACCTTTTGTTTGTGACATAGTCTTCGTTTATTTCAATTTCGTGATCTCAATTATGATATTCCTCAGTAATTAAATGCCTGCCCAATTTGTACCCCGCATGTCGATGTATGTTAATCTTCTCTAGTTCTTGTAGTTAGTATCTTCTTGTTTTGTCTTCATCTACATCATTCCTACTTTTATTAAAATCTCCTTCAATGCTTTGACGTTTGCCTGTAAGTGTTTCTCTTTATTTGTTAATATTACTACTTCGTCGAAAAATAGCCACTCGAAAATACTTCCTTATTAACAATTTAATAACTTGTAGGTATCTTTGTAATTCAATTAAGACATAATGACATTTATGAGAAATAAAGAAGCTTGTTATAATGTATAAGTAATCTAAAATCTTAGCTTTCAGAAAGCTATGGCACTGATTTAAAAACTCTACTTGGAAACACAAGATAAATATTATTACTATATTATTATATCCTGCATTCTGACGATACCAGTTATAAAACCAGTGGTATTTTTAAGAACCCACCTATTAATTCCAAACAGTCTTTTTTCAAGTAATGAATTTTTAAAATAATGGTGGTATAGTCTTGCAGAAGGCAGTAAATTGCTTCTTCGCTTAAGCTGCGATGGCCACCCAGCGCGACCATTCAATTATTATTCGAACCCCATAATACCTAGAGGCTGACTGGGAAAAAGTAGGCGAGGTAGGCTTATGACTTCTTTAGCAAACCACATCTTAATTAATAATAAATGGGATTCTGAAAATACTACTACAGCGTACTACCACCAATTTTTTTATTTCATGCAACTTCATGATTCGCTGAATATGTTTGAATGATTTCGTTTTTTACTTGTACCATTTACATATTGCGACCTTGAAGATGGTGAAAATTTGCCGTCAAAATGCAGACGAGTAATTTGTTATTGTTATTGAAATAAAATGCTGTTAATCGACAATAATTATCTATCCATGTAAACAAACCTACTAGATGGACTGGAACAAACTACGACATAAATATTTATGAATGATTTATTTTCGTGAAACCTCAGTAGGACGTAGGAATTATCATTTCAAATAAAGTATTAATGGGTTAAGTATATTATATTCAGTTTTGCTATATCTTATAATTTTATTTATATTATAAATTATGTTAAAAAATTCACCGATTTCGCAATCCCTGCAACCATCGAAGACATTGGAAATGATAACACCATAGATATATGAAACATAATTATAAGCGCGATCGCCCTATCAAAAGAGATGCTCTCCATTAAACGAGTACGGTATTATAACTGAACACTCTTACTCTTCAGGTTGCTCGTCGGTCGAGCGCTGGGCTATCTATATTAGTGCAGTAAAATTGACGCGACGGTCTAACTCGCTTCTTTCTAGGGGTAGACATCTATAAAGGCATCAGTATTCGCGCTGTAAGCCTGAGCGCGCTGTAATACTTCACTCTGATAAACGCGAGCCCTTTTTAAAAATTCGACAATTCGAAAACGGTTATACAACATCAGCCAATCAGATATCAACCCAAACTTTTAAAAACTAATATATAGGCGTACTGCAAAAAGAAGTTTATACCATCCGAAACGCTTAGGTTTTGTGCATAAGTGGTTAAAATTTCAAGGCGGTAAGTCTAGATGTTTTTTTTTTAATGGCGACGTAAGTGTTCAGAAACACCTGTTTTCGAATTTTGCAGATAACACACTCTAAAGTCCGTCTAAAATGTATATGAAGTTCACTGACCGCCTAAAGGAACAATCGCTATTGTCACATGTAATTTTCAAATTTCTCAATATTCAATTAAAATATCAAATTTCACAAAACAATATATAATAGTTGTATATATTATTTATGAATGTCATAAAATAAATACAATAATAGGCCAATAATATACAATAATATTATAGGCCAAGATATTAGCCATTTTTACATTTACTTTGAAAATATTTTCGTCTACTTTACTATGACAATTCCGTAAACATCTATCTTAATAGTTAAAAGCGGCAACGCCGCTCAGCTCTTTCTCGACAAACGGCATTTATCTCTTTTTAACTTATTGGAAAGACTATCTTTTTATCTATCTATTCCTTTTTCATTCGGCAAAATACATGAATGCTCTGGCTTGGCAGTGGCGGGTTGGAAATATGTTTCGCGCGCGTTTTTTATTGCAATTATTGTCGTTCGGTTATTTACATAAGGAATTTATATATATATTATTCGACATTGGTGCAGTGCAACTGTAGATAAGTGTAGGTGATTTAATAAGAAGTGATTTAATAAGTGTAAGTGATTTAATAGTAACCCATATAAGGAATAGGTACGTAAGTATCTACTTTTTACTATAATAGGCAAATCGTTTGAGGTTAAGTTTAAAAAGTAGAATTTTTCAGTAATTTTAATATCCATAAGACGTGTGTAGGTATTCGCGATTGTGTAGTGCTGTTTTACTGTGAAGACGTGTGTAGGTATTCGCGATTGTGTAGTGGTTTTACTGTGATTGTGATACAATATAATATCAGTGAACGATGGAAAGTATTTCAGGGCCGTCATCTGCCGCACATGCAAAACGTAGGCCCTATCGAACGGTAGCCGAGAAGAAAATTATTTTACGAGTATTTTACTGCATACAGAGAGATCATCCTCATTGCAACAAGGATGAATTAGTGGATATGGGTTCGGATTATACAGAAGCATCAAAGACAAGCATATACATACTTTTAAAGAATAAAAGGTACATGGAAGTGTACAGCCACCGAAACCAAAAAGCGGTCGAAATAAGATTGTAGTGGAAGAAGATGCAAAAAATGCGATACGTAGAACGGTCCACGGTTTCTTTACAAAGAACGAATTACCAACTTTAGGTAAGGTGCTGCAAAGTATAAGAGAAAATGATATTATACCTAAAATGTGCAAGGCCAATCTGGCAAAAATTTTGAAAGACATGAATTTTACGTATGGAAAAGTAGACAGAAAGAGTATTCTCATAGAAAGATATGAAATAGTTGCTTGGCGGATGGATTATCTTCGAAAAATAAAAATGCTTCGAAACGAAGGGCGGAAAATTTATTACACTGATGAAACATGGGTCAACGAAGGACATACTGTGAAGAGAGTCTGGCAGGATGGAAACCTGAAAAATGCACGGCAAGCTGTTATTGAAGGCTGGACAACTGGTTTAAAAATGCCGTCTGGAAAAGGTCGCCGTTTAATCATAACGCATATTGGAAGTGATAGTGGATTTTTGCCGAATGGAGAATTGATATTTCAATCCAAGAAGACTGGAGACTACCATGAGGAAATGAATTCCGAAGTATACGAGAAATGGTTTGCCGGCGTACTTAAACATTTGGAATCAGGCAGTGTCGTTGTTATGGATAATGCGCCTTATCATAGCCGAAAATGTGAAGAAATACCCCAACAATCGTGGAGAAAGAGAAGGATTCAAGAATGGTTAACGGAAAAGGGCATTCCTTACCAAGAAAATTACTTTAAGGCGGAATTATTGCAAGTTGCTAAGGTACATGCCCATAAATATAAGAAACTGGCAGTTGACGAACTTGCATTAACGCATGGAGTCACAGTGTTGAGATTACCTCCTTATCACTGCGAATTGAATCCCATAGAATTGATCTGGGCCCAAGTAAAAGGGGAAGTGGCAAGAGCGAATCGAACTTTTAAATTAGCTGACGTAGAGAGCCACCTTCGAGGAGCAATGGAAAAAGTCACAGGAGAAAATTGGCAGAAGTGTATTAATCACGTGGAACAGAGAATGTGGGATGTGGATTTCGCGGTTGATCAAGCCATAGAACCCATTGTGATTAATATTGGAAATGGTGATAGCGATAGTGAAGATGAAGTAGAAAGTGACAAAGAGCGATTTTCAGTGAAGTTTTCTTAACAATAGTGTAGTGATAGTGTGAATTACAGTGATGAATAGTGATAATAAAGTGAAAATAGTGAAATTTTCCGTTTTCAAGTTGTGAAGGCTATTTAGCTGTTTTGCACATATTCATTTTTGTTTCTTGTGGGAAATATGGCTACTGGCGAACCACCCACTAAAAAAAAACGCGCCGAAAGCAATACTTCATGAGTGGTGTGGAAACTTGCATTCAATATCATCTGTGGTGTTTAAAATATGCATATAAAAACCTATTTTCGACCCCCTAAAAAAAAAAATGCCTACGCCCATGACTAGCGCTGATCTTCGCCGTTTTGCCGGTCAGTGAACTTCGTATACATTTTAGATGGACTGTAATACAATTTAAAAAATCGTCTTGTCTTAAAAATTTGTATTATAAATTATGTTAAAATTATGTTAAGAAAATAGTTTTTTTTAAATATAGTAGTCATTACCTCAATAAATCATATGAGTAATTATATTATTTTACTATTTTACTAATTTTTGTGATTTTTTTTTATTATGCGCAAATTTCGATTATTAATAATTCACCAGTGATTCAAAAAATCGACGTTTATATGTTACATTTTGCTCTCATGTCTCGTATGACAGTTCCATTATTAGTCATTTGCGCAACATTTCTTTACTACAAAACAACTACTTATGCTCTCTACTAACGCAAAAATCCATAACTAGTCTATATAATTGCAAAATTACCACAAGTTGATTCAAAGAACTTGAAATTGAACATCAAGATACGTTTTTCGGACACCTTGCATGACTTTGTCACCTACGTGCTTTGGTGTAACCCTTACTTAACGATACTTAAAAATTGTTACAACCTTCATCGTTTCCTCTTCCCAGACCTTGGATGCTGCTCGTGTGAAACTAAACAATTGCTATTGCTATCGGTGTTTGATCCGTTATAGACTTCGGTGGACCATCTCCACTGGAGCAGACAGTGATACAACCATGGGTGTCGCCAGAAAGTTTGCTAGGGGTGGCAAATGTATATGAACGCATACGAACGAACGAACGAACGAATTGGTGCATAAATAATTATTATTTCTGAAATATATTGACCATAGTGTACACTTATTTTGTATGTTCAGCAGTTTTGTTTAGTATTGTTTAGTAATTGGAATTTAAATTTGATAATGAAGATGTCAATGTTGCAAAATACTACATATTTCCTAATAAAGAAGAAACGGCATAATTAAACAGGGTTTCCCAAACACCTCCAGACAAATTTTTAGGGGTGGTAGGGGACATCAAAACAAACCTTTTTTGTTTAATAAACATATGTCCGGAAATGAGCCGCTTGGGCTGTAGAGCTATACAATGTTTTAAATCATACCCAAATAACTAAATTAATTATTGATTTAGTTGGACACCACTGTATTCCGTTCAACATTTTTTGTTTCAACTACGCTTCATATTGGGAGAAAAAAAATCTTTATCACAATAAACATTCCAAAGATGCCAATTTTCAAACTGTAGTATTATTTGTGACTTATTTAGTTGGCATCAGAACATTAACTATGTTGATTTTTAATTCAAAATTTGTATTGAAAAAGGACGATAACCTCTTTTCAAGAATTACCGATATGCACCTTGTTTATGGTGCAGCACATTGTAATGGAAGAAAAGTTGCACGCTTGTATAGATAGAGATATCCGGAACGCCGGCAACCTCATCATACAACCCTTGCTTCCATCCATCGTCGGGCTTAGAGGAAGTCCTAAAGCATCCTGATGGTGGTAGTCGTCCAAGAACAGCTCCTATGGTCGTACTTGAAGAAGGAGTTAGACAGCGTGTGGAGGAAAATCAATCGATAAGTGTTCGCATCGATTAGCTTGTTGCCAATGGTTTTTGGGTCACAACTTAATAGAATCTTATTTCGGAAGAATAATATTGTTTTCTGATGAGGCATGTTTCACGAGCGATGGTTATTTTAATGGTAGACACAGCCACATTTGGCATAATGAAAATTCTCACGCTGTGGTCTTTAGAAGGCACCAGCAACAATTTTCTGTAAATATGTGGGCTGAAATTGTTGGAGAAAATCTAATAGTTCCTTTGCTGCCTGCTCGTTTGAACGCAGATATTTATCTTTATTTTCTGCGAAACGTGTTGCCTCTATTATTAGAACATTTCCCTTAGGCATTAGAAATAACATATGATTCAATATGACGGAGCACCTCCATATTTTGGTTTGAACGTGGGCCAGTATCTGGACCATAACAATTTCCTCGCCGATGGATTGGAGAGGAGGTACTGTGTCCTGGCTCGCGCGTTCTCCCGATCTCAACCCCCTGGATTTTTTCTTTTGGGGTCATCTGAAATCTTTAGTCTACAAAACGCCTATTCGTAATGAGAAAGATCTCTTAGCAAGAATGATGGCCAGTTGTGTACATGCAGAAACTATTACCGGATTATTCCATAGGGTCCGCGAGAAAATGAATGGACTGTGTAATCTTGGTATTGAAGCAGATGGTCAACATTTTGAACGCATATTGTAGACCATCATTTATTTTCACTAAATTAAACAAAACTCACCAAAACCATTTTTCCTTTTTTCTGCCAAAACGGCTCATTTGTGGACATATGTTTACTACACAAAATAAAATTTTTTAGAAATTTAGAAAACGTTGAAAGTTTAGAAATCACTTATTCACATAATATGTACAAGGTGGGCCGTATAAGAGTGAGTATCCCCTTATCTCAGAAACTATGTGAGATAGAAAAAAAAGTTTTATATAAATGTTGTTTGCGTTAAGGATGTCGGATTTTTTTAATATAGTTATATTTGTAGCTCTTCAATATACAGGGTGATGAACTAAACTTATCTTTTTTTAAATGGAACACCCTGTATGCTATTACATTTTTGAAAAGCTCTTCAAAAGACTTGTTCAACGATATATAATATGTTGGGTCTGTAGCCCACCGTTTCGGAGCTATTGAGAATTATCTTCAGGAAATAGCCAATATTAAAATCGTGCTAGAAAAGTTAATTATTAACTTTTTGAGCATTACCTTGCGCCAAGAGAATTCTAATTTTATTTACTTTATTATGTAATTACTCAATATTCAGTTTAAAAAAAATTTTTACCGTGTTGCCACATTTCGAAAACCATAAATTTTCACGATTTTTTCAAATGAAACACCCTGTATATTATTACATTTCTAGAAAGCCCTTCTATCGACGAATTTAGAGATATATGATATGATGGGTTTGGGACATCGTTTCTGAATGATTATCCTCAGAATATGGGATTTTAATAGGTACTGGCTATTTCCCGAAGATAATACTTTTTTAAATGCCACACCCTATATATTATTATATTTTCAGAAAGCCCTTCTAAAGACTAGTTCAATGATATATAATATGATAGGTCTGATGCTCACCGTTTCGGATTTATTGAGTATTATCTTCGAGAAATAGCCAGTATTAAAATCCCATATTCTGAGGATAATCATTCAGAAACGATGTCCCAAACCCATCATATCATATATCTCTAAATTTGTCGATAGAAGGGCTTTCTAGAAATGTAATAATATACAGGGTGTTTCATTTGAAAAAATCGTGAAAATTTATGGTTTTCGAAATGTGGCAACACGGTAAAAATTTTTTTTAAACTGAATATTGAGTAATTACATAATAAAGTAAATAAAATTAGAATTCTCTTGGCGCAAGTTAATGCTCAAAAACTTAATTATTAACTTTCCTAGCACGATTTTAATATTGGCTATTTCCTGAAGATAATTCTCAATAGCTCCGAAACGGTGGACTACAGACCCATCATATTATATATCGTTGAACAAGTCTTTTGAAGAGCTTTTCAAAAATGTAATAATATACCGGGTGTTGCATTTAAAAAAAGATAAGTTTAGTTCATCACCCTGTATGTTGAAGAGCTACAAATATAACTATATTAAAAAAATACCGACATCTTTAACGCAAACAACATTTATATAAAACTTTTTTTTCTATCTCACATAGTTTCTGAGATAAGGGTATACGCACTCTTATACGGCCCACCCTGTACCTACCTGTATAGTTAGTATTGAATTGAATTATTATAAAAAAGTTAAATTGGAACAAATTATTTAGTAAATTTCCAATAACTCATCTCTTATTTTCTATTATATTTCAAAGTTCTAAAAATTGAAACTGTTCGTTTTCGCCGTCCAGGCGACGCACATGGACACAACGGACGCCACGAATCGTTGCGCTTTGTTTGCCTTGGCCCGGGTCCTCTACAACCGCTACTCTAGTGGCCACGTGCGGCTTCGCCAATACGTGCTGGAACAACGATTTTGTCAGGGTCAGTTTTACGTATACATTTTTGGAAGGAGTAATTATTTCCGACGTTACTGCAAATAATAATGTCCGTTGTCACTAATTAAGTTAAATATTGGGATACCATGATATGATTTAGTGATGAGACATTGAAGTAGAATTACAATTTCGTAATAATATGAAAAATCTACTAACTCTAAATTTTTTTTTTGAATGTCAATTTTTATATTAAAAATTGTCATTTTTAATATAATAAAATTTTATTGTAACAACGTCTACGAAAACTTGGTATCTCAGCCTTTTTTCAGTCTTAGAGGCTCTGAAATATAATAAAAGTAGTACCTAATTCCATTGCTACCTGATGATATGTCTTTAATTATTTATAACTAAAAGAAATCAAGATCTGGAAAACTGGAAACTGGAAATTCTGGCAAATTTTCATTTTTTGGTGTTATTGGTTATCTGCCTATAATATTAATTAGTATTACATTTTTTATTATGCTTTATCTTAAACTGCAGATATGGAGTACTGCGTTGCGTACTGCTCCAGTCTACAGTATGCTGTAGCAGTATACCAGGGCTTATATACCTACAGTAACTATGAA
Organism: Pogonocherus hispidulus; assembly: GCA_963924545.1. Classification (NCBI taxonomy): domain Eukaryota; kingdom Metazoa; phylum Arthropoda; class Insecta; order Coleoptera; family Cerambycidae; genus Pogonocherus; species Pogonocherus hispidulus. Next base: position 23,415,147 of record OZ004696.1, read on the forward strand.
CTTAAGGGTCCATTCTCTGTAGATTTGACAGGCATGAATGGGGGTCGGATTGAGAGGATGGGTGGCCGATGGGTGGAGACTTATATATTCCAACTATCGAATTATTAAGATTTCGGAGGTGCACGTAAAGCCGAAGTAAAAAGGCACATGGAAATAAAGTTAGCCCTCATTGCAAGGGTACCGGATTTGTCTTATAATTGCAACAACATTTATTTTTAATGTTATAAATTATATATCACCGGAAAGATCAAAAGATAAACTAGATCCCTATAGTAGCAAATTTTTGTTTAATACATGTATTTTAGAGAAAATAATTTTTGAAAATACGCTATTTTAGTACAAGATTGTTTGCCTGGAATTTTAAAAATAAAAAGAAATACCAAAAATTACTGCTATAGGGACTTAGATTAAAGTCTTATCTTTTAATGCTTTTTTACTAAAAGTCGCTATCTTTTATAATTTTTTTTTATAATTAGACACGAGCCGAACGCCGATTTAGGGCTTATTTCGACCTAGTGAATGGACTCTTAAGCAATGATTGGCTAGTTTGCCACTTTTTATTTGCTTACTTCTATCAAGCAATAATTTCAGAGATATGTGGATTTTATGAGGAATGCGTCAAAATATATTTTCTTTTATTGGAAGTACGCTGGCAATTATCACGTTATTCTAACCGCAAGAACGCAGTTGATGTACCACATAAATTTTACAAAATAAAGACCCACGATACTATAATATATTTTAATATAATATAATAGATTTATTTTTCATGTGTTCCTTAACATTTTGATTAGGTAACAGATTCGGATGCTCGATTAAGCTATCCATTTCTTTAATGTAGGTGTTTAGAGTTACGTCAGTAATTACTTATTCATATGAGTACTTCATGTAATGGAGCAAGCCGCCTTAGATTTAAAGATAATGAATTAAGGCTCCAAAATTTATACACTCAATCATCCATATACTAAACTCCCTGTGAGCGCGTTTGAAGTTTGTTCAGAACACGAAAATAGAGTTGACACAAAATTATTTTGGTCTGTTTGAATAGTAATCAGTATAAGTTGATCAGTATTTCTACAGTCAAATTTAAAAATTATGTGTAGTACAATTTTGAATATCATGTGATGTGTTTGTTTCTATATTTGCGAAGCAAACAAGAATTTCCATAATATTTGTCATTGTTAGTGAGTACAGTCAACAAGCGCACGTGAATTTTCAAAAATTACATGAGGAAACATCTATATATGAATAATACACTAATTTACAAGCAATTTCTCGTGTTTGTTCAAACACTGTAGCAAACAGAAAAACACAAGTTACACACAATTATTTCTTACGCAAGAGCCAAATTATCTATTAATTTGCAGTAAGTATATAATTAATTTATTCCGAATAGCTTTTAGCACCAATTATGTTAATCTGAATACAGGTAGCACTGAGTTAAAAAGTATCAAAATACTTACCAAAAAAATTAAGACAAATACAAAAATAATTATTTCATATAAATAAAAGTATCCTTTTAGCTTTTATAAAAAAGTACTGAACAAGCTAGTGTAGTTTTAATAATTAATAGAATTATTATTTTCAGCACGTTATTTTCATTATCAGTATTAGATACTAGGTGTTTTTCATTATTCATATCTTAACGCGTTTGCGGACACATAAAAGAAAAACCGCATAAAACAAAAATAAACATAAAAAAAACAAAAAGAAAATCTAAAGCAGAAAAGGGTGAGTAGACAGTGAGCCCACAGTGCTTGGAAGAGAAGATCAGTAGGTACAGAGAGAGTTTCGGACACTGTTTCCTCATCTCATGAACAATGAGAGCATTATCTATCGATATCGATATCGATATCCATATATTTACTTATTCTCCGATTATTACTGCGATAGGAGTGCGTAAGTTAAAATTTATAAAGTTCAAACATTGCAAGTTGCATACATTCTTGTAAAAACTGTCAGCCGAGACCACAACGTTACTACAAAAAAATAAACCAAATAATTCCCGCCGGGCGCTGTATCGGTTCACTGACGACGCTTGGACACGACACGGTGTAGACAAACACATTTAATTTCAGTGTACAAATTGTGCACCGGATGATGGTCGACACTCGGCCGACGCACGGTCTGGTAATTTGTATGCTGTTTCTAGAATTAGTGAAGCAAAGTTAGACTTAGTGAAGCATAGCACAAGTTTTGATATTCCGGTTTAATTCTATAAACATTATTTTATTAGCTGCTTAAATTCTTTTAAAAATAGACTTCTTTTCTATATGCCAAAGAAATGACATTTTAAATTATTACATTATTAATAATTATGACATTTTTAACACTGGAAATATTATTAATTTAACACTGGTTTGTGCTCGAATGTGGAGACCAAGTTAGGAATTTTCGTTCAAGGTTAAAAGACAGCGGTGTCGCGATCGAGTGATGTAATACATATAGTGGAATAGATGAAACCTATACCGTCTTGTAGAACATGTTCATTTATTTTAACTTTACTACCAAAAATGATTATTTGTAATGTTAACAGAAGTGCAGTATCGCCTTACCAAATATTTTATTATGAATATTATAAAATCCACTAGTGGCAATAATATGACATTATTTTTCATTTCCGTGCGTTATCCCGGACCCGCCTCCCTTATTTTGTCACCAACTACTCAAATCCCATCTCTAGTGGAAAGTGATCTGTGATATAATAAAATGTTTTTGTAGTTTTCCCGTTGTTGCTCCCGACTTCAATCTGGTTTGGTCGGTTCTGGCCTAGTCTGACCTGGCCGGGCCTGGTTTGTTCTGACCGGGCCTGGTATGTTCTGGCCGAGCATAGCCTGTTCTGCCCGGGCCTAGCCTGTTCTGGCCAAGCCTGACTTGGTGAGGCACTAGTTTTCAGCACTAAATTCTAGTTCCTCTGTTAGTTAATTTGTCTAACTTCAATGTTGAGATATTTAGTTTATATAACAAAAATTAATCTACATGGAACTATATATTGCAGACATAAACACTTTTAAAATATAGCTGTATAAGGCGTCTAAACCACGCACTATTATTGATTCTAAAAATTATAAACAGACGAGTGAGTTAGTTTTAAGACTGCTACGATCATCGAGACACGTCTGATAAAATAACCGAAATTGAATATAAGTTTATTTAAACATTTGTGTGTTTGTTTTCACGGTCCTTTTCACCTAAAATTATTAATAGGTTATGGGCCCAGTTTACGTAGTTTTTCGGTGTTAGTTTTGTGTTAAAACTTCAGTGAAAATGGATAATTTCAGTGGAAAAAGAAACATTAAACTATTTAATGGTGATAGGTATAGTGTATGGAAACTGAGAATAAGAGCGTTATTGACTGAACTAGATGTGATAATAGTTATTGACGATGTTCGTCCCGAAGTGTTAACTGATGAATGGCGAAAGTGTGAGCGTGTGGCAAAAAGTGTTATAATTGAATACTTAACAGACTCTTTTCTTGGAGATGTGCAAGACGAATTTACCGCGCGTGACATTCTAGCCAAATTTGATGGCATTTATGAAAGAAAAAGTATCGCTACTCAATTAGCTGTTCGCAAAAGACTGTTAGAATTAAAACTACCAAGTGATACTTCTTTACAACAACATTTCATAACTTTTGAAGATTTGCTAACGGAATTAATAGCCGCTGGCGCAAAATTGGAAGAGACAGATAAAGTTGCGCATCTATTATTAACCCTTCCTAAATCATACGACGGAGTCATAACAGCATTAGAAACGTTGTCTGAAGAAAATTTAAATTTGGGTTTTGTTAAAACAAGGCTATTGGATCATGAAACCAAAGTCAAAACTGAGCAGAGTGATAAGAGTTCTAAAGTTTTACAAGCCCACTGTATGGAAAAGAAAAAAATCATGAAGCCGTTTACCAATTTCCAGCACAAAAATGTATCAGAAAGTAAAAATTGGAAAGCGGGAAAGTTATATAGGCAAAAATTCAAATGTCATTTTTGTGGTAGACATGGCCATATAAGAAGAAATTGCATTTATTATAAACGGTCGCTTCAAATGCAAAATAATGACAGAAAAAGAACCGTGCAGGTCATACTGCACCTTCCACCTCTCAAAATTCTGGCTTTGCTTTTATGGTCGGAAGAAGACATAAAAATACAAATGAAGAAAATAAAATAACCTTCTTACTGGACTCAGGTGCTTCTGACCACCTTGTTAACAGAGATGATCTATTCACAACTTATCAAAAGCTTCCTCAAAGTATTTCCAAATAATGAGTATATAAAAGCAACAAAAAAGGGAAATATAAATGTGGTGAGCAATTTGGGCGTCCCAGGAACATTGGAAAATGTTCTGTATTGTCTAGAGGTTCCATATAATTTGTTGTCTGTCCAGAAAATGCAACAGGCTGGTATGTCCATTATTTTCAATGAAAAAGGTGTTCAAATTGAGAAGTATGGTAAGGTCCTGGTAACTGGTAAGCCTTTAAATAATTTATTTGGTATTGAATTTCGCATAATAAAGCCAAATGCATGCAGAATAAATTCTCAAGTGTTTAACGTTGATAAAAATAACTATAAATTATGGCATCAACGATTGGGTCATATGAGTAAAGCTAAATTTCAAGAGCTGAAAAATAAACAATTATTAGATGATATAGACAAACTTGGTTTCATTCAACCAACTGACGATTTATGTGAAGCGTGCATAAATGGCAAACAAACCAGATTGCCGTTTGAAAGATCCAAAGATAAAAGTTATGTTAAGAGGCCATTATTTATAGTTCACACTGACGTTTGCGGCCCGGTGTCTCCAACAGCTCTAAATAATAAACATTATTTTGTAATTTTTATTGATGACTACACACATTATTGTGTTACGTATCTTATAACACTTAAATCGGATGTTTTTACTGTTTTTAAAGATTTTGTTGCACAAAGTACAGCTCATTTTAATTGCAATGTTGTCAATTTGTATTGTGATAATGGTAGAGAGTATCTTTCAAATGAAATGAAGGATTATTGTGTACAGAAAGGCATTAGTTATCATTTAACAGTTCCATATACCCCACAATTAAATGGTGTCGCTGAAAGAATGATAAGAACAATAACCGAGAAGGCCCGAGCTATGTTATGTGGTGCGCAATTAACAAAAATATTTTGGGGTGAGGCAGTACTTACAGCAACATATTTAATAAATTTAAGTCCGACTAAAGCTCTGTGCCAAACAAAAACACCATTCGAACTTTGGCATAATAAGAAACCAAAGTTAAAATATTTAAAAGTGTTTGGTTCGACTGTTTATATACATAGTAAAGTTAGAAAATCAAAATTTGAAGAAAAATCTAGTAAAGGTATATTTGTCGGGTATGAACCAAATGGTTATCGAGTGTGGGATGTGGAAAATGAAAAAGTAATTGTTGCAAGAGACGTGATTGTTGATGAAATAAATTTTTTGGTTTCAAGACCAAAAATGAATGAAACTGGTGCATCTGACAGTAAGTCAAAACCAGTAGAACAGTCTCTGAATAACAAAACTGATGCATCTGACGATAAGTCAAAATCAGTAAAAAATTTTGATGATAATGATACTGGAAATGTCAAATTAGATGAATCTAATAGTTCTGCAAGTAATGCAGATGAGTACACTGATATAACTTTACCTAAAATTACCAGTGACAATATGCAATTAAAATCTAACCAAGAACCAAGAAGAAGTGAACGAATTAAAAAGTTACCTCCAACTTCTTATAACGAAAATTATTTACCTGCCGACATTATTTTAAGTGCAGACTCTTTTGTTTCAAAACTTCCTTCTTCATATTCTGAAATTTGCCATAGAGCTGACCGAGATCTCTGGGAGCAAGCTGTAGCTGATGAATTAAATTCGTTACTAGTTAATAAAACTTGGACCATAGTTGATAAACCAAGTAACAAAAATATTGTTGATTGTAAATGGATATTCACTATTAAGTGTGACGAGAAAGGAAATCCATCGAAATACAAAACGCGTCTTGTCGCGAAAGGTTTTAGTCAAGAATATTTAGTTGACTATGATGAAACATTTGCCCCTGTAGCTCGAATTACAAGTTTTAGATTTATTTTAGCCTTTGCAAATCAGTTTAAATTGCTAGTACATCACATGGATGTTAAAACTGCCTTCTTGAATGGTAAACTGAAAGAAGACATTTATATGAAAATACCTGAAGGAATTAAACATAAAGAAGGGCAGGTTTGCAAATTAAATAAAGCAATATATGGCTTGAAACAAGCGGCAAGATGTTGGTATGAATTATTTGAGACAGCTTTATTAGAAAAAGGTTTTAAAAATTCAGCTGTTGACCCCTGTATATATATTTTAGATAAAAGTAGTATTAACAAAAATATTTATGTCTTACTTTATGTTGACGATGTTATTATTGTTACACAAAATTGTGAAACATTATCTAGTTTCAAAAATTATTTGATGAGTAAATTTCACATGGTAGATTTAAAGGAAATAAAATTTTTCATTGGAATTAAAATTGAACGAACAGAAAATAAAATAATCTTGGATCAGAGTCCATATTTAGAAAAAGTTTTAAACAAATTCAATATGAAAGATTGTAATGCGGTCAGTACACCACTTCCAAGTAAATTAAATTTTGAAGCATTAAACTGTGATGAAATATATGATGCTCCATGTTGGAATATTATCGGTTGTTTAATGTATGCAATGTTGTGTACCAGACCCGACTTAAGCACAACTGTAAATATTTTGAGTAGATACATGAACAAGAATAATAAAGAACTCTGGCAATTATTAAAAAGGGTTCTGAGATATATTAAAGGTTCTATGACTTTAAGACTAATATATGTTCGCAATGAGTATAAAGATCTTTTATGTGGTTATGTGGATTCAGATTGGGGTGGAAATGAAACTGATAGAAAAAGTACAAGTGGCTATTTATTCAAATTATTTGAAAATTGTACTATAAGTTGGAACACAAAAAAGCAATTATCAGTAGCTGCTTCATCTACAGAAGCTGAGTATATGGCTTTATTTGAAGCTGTAAGAGAAGCACTTTGGCTAAAATAATTGGCAACTAGTATTAATCTATGTATTTCTACACCAATCATAATTTACGAAGATAATAATGGGTGTATAAGCATTGCAAATAATCCAACTAACCATTAGAGATCTAAACATATTGATATTAAATATCATTTTTCACGAGAACAGATTGAAGACAAAATAATAAAATTACATTATATTTCTACAGGTGAACAGATTGCAGATGCCCTCACAAAGCCCTTGCCAGCTCCAAAATTTTTAGAGTTACGTGGGAAGATGGGTTTAGATTACATTAGTTTATCTGTTAATTAGATAATGGTTTGATTGGGTTTTCCTGGGTTTCCCCAATCCTGCCAGCAAATGCTGAACCATTTCATTGTATTTCCCAGGAGAAAGACGTGTCTCAGTAAAGTTAGTTTTAAGATGTATTTTTATAATATGAATTAATTTTTGAGAGGGCCTGTTGAGATATTTAGTTTATATAACAAAAATTAATCTACATGGAACTATATATTGCAGACATAAACACTTTTAAAATATAGCTGTATAAGGCGTCTAAACCACGCACTATTATTGATTCTAAAAATTATAAACAGACGAGTGAGTTAGTTTTAAGACTGCTACGATCATCGAGACACGTCTGATAAAATAACCGAAATTGAATATAAGTTTATTTAAACATTTGTGTGTTTGTTTTCACGGTCCTTTTCACCTAAAATTATTAATATTGAAGTCCTAAACATTATCCGCGATCTACCTATGATCAATCTACCGTAAATTTTCCTTAATAAAGTAGAACCACCTACAACAAACGTAAATATGACGTCGCTGGTGAGTAAAATCCATGTACGTCAGAGGTTATCAGGTTTTTTAATATCAAATGCAAAGGCTGCAGCATTCCAGTCTGCGAATATAATTAAGAATATTGATGATCTAACGTTAATACTCCATTGGAATGGTGTTTACAGGTACGCTCATCACATGCTATGTAAATACAGTTCATCATAGAGCATCTGGCACATGGTACTCTTATAAAGCCACTTATGGGCAATAAAGTTCACATTAATTAATTGCAAAATATTTTCGCCCCGACATTGCGAGACCGCCATAACCGTAAATAAGTAATAAATTATACATTCTGTTACAAAGTCGGACAAAAATATTATCCGCTTCGCAACAGAATATACCTCAAAAATGTAACGCTTATCACATGTTCATTGTCAAACAAATTTTTGATATTATCAAAGCAATATTTTTGAATCAGAAAAAACTCATTGCGTTTAACACCAGCTTTGTATATTAAGATTTATTATTTATATTTATCTAAATATTTATTTGATATAAATAAAGTATATACAGGGTGCTTCAAATTCGATGCAATACATGGGGATCTCGGAAACGATAAGAGATGCGAAGTCGGTTAAATAGAGGCAAAATGGCATATTCAGGGGGGACACATAATGGTGAAAAGAGATCAAGGCTAACTTGATTAGTTTTTGAAATATTTTGAAAAACCCAAAATTTCGATTTTCGTTTTTGTTTTTTTGCGGGCTTATTTGATAAAGTATTCAAAAATAAATAGCACTTTTCTATAGCAGCTTTTTGCCCTTTTTCGAATGGTGTTAGTGAATTTTCCGAAAAACGTTTCGTTTTCCGGAAACCAACATCAACTTAATTTTTTTAAATACGGACCTGGAATTTTTTTTCAATTTTTTGGAAGCATTCTTGTAACTTGATAGAATGCCACCAGATTTAAACGTTTTCTCTAAAAAAAATCCATCATTAATAATTTCCCGTGGTTCTCTTAGATTTAGTTTTATCTAGGCAAACGTTTCTATGACAAACACATTTCAATGTTGTGTCAAGGCACTATCGGTACTTAAAAATGGCTTTCAGAAATCTAGAATTTTTTAATTTTATTTAAATTTCCTCATAATTCAGGAATTGTGCACAACTACTTAAATGAAACATTTCCAAACAGATGGATTGGAAATCATGGTGCCACTATTCCTGTTCTGAATGCAATACCTCCAAGGGAAATCGAAAGATCTATTCAAAATTTAAAAAGACGATTAATGCTCTGCATGAATAATGACGGAGGATTATTTCAACATCTGCTTTAGGGTTTTTATAGTTTTAACATATTTTGTTGTTTTATTCATTGTTTATTCAATTACATCAAAGTTTATAGTTGTTAATTCGTTGTTTTATTATTAGCTTTTGTTTATTTATCGTAAATAGAAATGAAACCTCAAAAATATTATTCGATATCTAGAATTAACAAAAGTCGAAACAAAAATACTAATGATGGATTTTTCTTAGACAAAACGTTTAAATCTGGTTCCTTTTATGGTGGCATTCTATCAAGTTACAAAAATGATTCCAAAAAATTAAAAAAAAATTCCAGGCCCGTATTTAAAAAAATTAAGTTGATCTTGGTTTCCGGGAAACGAAACGTTTTGCGGAAAATTTGTTAACACCATTCGATAAGGGGCAAAAAGTTGCTATAGAATAGTGATCTTTATTTTTGAATACCTCATCAAATAGGCCCGCAAAAAACAAAGACGAAAATCGAAATTTTCGGTTTTTTCAGAATATTTCAAAAAACTAATCAAGATAGCCTTGATCTCTTTTCACCATTATGTTGCCCCCCAGAATACGCAACTTTGTCTCCATTTAACCGACTTCGTATCTCTCACCGTTTCTGAGATCCCCATGTATTGCATCGAATTTGAAGCACCCTGTATGTACAGATTTCTAGAACTATACAATACCTACATAAAAATATAAATATTATCATACACCTACGATCATATTTTAAGGTATTGTAAGGTAAGCTATTTATATATAGTTTAATACTTCCTACAGTTTACATACAGGGTGTTTCTTAATGTCATATCCATACTGTAGAAGCTAATTCCTTGTGTAATTTTATGACTCCAAGACTTATTTACTAGACTTAGACACGTTTATTGAGACTTGTAAGAGTCCAAATAAACGTGTGTCCTAAATTGTTCTCCTTCTTATCGAGATATAAAGTGTTAAGGTTTGTAGTCATTATTTTGGTTTGCATCTTGTATTTCTTTCTAGTGTTTGTAGATATTAAATTCCTGCTATAAAAATGGGGACATCCCAGTTTTTTACTTTTAACATAATAAACATTTAGACATGCACTCATCTAATAGTTTTTATTTTTTTTCTCGAAAACTAAGCAAGGTACGAAAAAATGTAAGAAACAAAAAAGTTGTATTTGAAATTGTTTCAGCTAAAAAATTCAAAATCTTGAAAATACCAGTGGCGTACAATGTTTTTTTTTCATAAATTTCAGATAGGTTATCCTCCTAAACGCCACTTTTAGCCAAATATTTTAATCTTTTCGCGTTAAAATAAGCCACTTACTACTTCAAACCAACGTACCAAGTTTCATTTAAATCGGCGAAAGAGTTTTCAAGATTTTAATAAAAGAACGATTTTTTATAGAAACCTTGACACCCTGTATCTCAAAAACGAGGCAACTTAGGACACATGTTTATTTTGACTTTTAGTCATGAAATTGAACAAGGAATTAGCTTCTATAGTATGGAACATGACATTAAGGAACACCATGTATATTTCAGTTGAATTAACTTTCTACATATTTAAGTACCAATCGTTGGCATCCTTCTATATATTCTTTAAGGTAGCCTATAGTGAGCCTGTCTAAATTTATTTTTGATTAAACATTTAATGTTTTAATTTTTAAAATATTAAAGGCATTCTGTTACATGAAAACTCAGCGAAAAGTTGCTGCTGAATAATCGACTACATATTTATTAAAATAGAATAAATTAATTTTCAAGTTAGATAAATTTGTTAAATAAGGATATATTGAGTTCATATAGTTACTACAATCAGCTACTCTACTGTAAAAATGTATGTGCTATATGTCACAAAGAGAATATTCGTTGCCAGACTGTGATGTCCAGCAAATTGCTCTTATTTGACCGAAAATATCTCTCTTATTATTAGAGGTAGACCTCTAAACCTCTACGTCACTGTATTTATGAAAGAGAGAATCAATAGAACGTGATGTCATATGATTAAAACCAAGATTTAATTACCTGAAATAATTTCTGAGTTATGTCAACCGTCAAGTCATCGTAACTCACCCTGTATGTACGCGCTGTGGCTACAGAGATCATCTGGGGGTATAAATATTGCTCTCAACACCACATTATCAAGTGAAGTACTACTACTTCCTGTGTATAATCACAGCTCTTTAGCTCCACATTCAAGGCTATAATTTTCCAATTCATTCAAGACTAAACATATGGCAGAATGATAATGACTATTTTAAGGCATGCGATGAAGGGGTAGTGAAATGTAAATCTGTTAACGTATAGAAATACCTTTCTCTGTCGGAAGACGTGCACTGTCTGCACTATGACAGATTATGAAGTCGTGTCGTTATTTCCAAAGAATTTGTCACGATCACGTAAAGGAAATGGCTATTATAGTAAGGAACTATTCAAACATAATGTCCATGGTTACTGTGGTGACCAGTCAAAAATATGTACCTAGGTTGTATCTCATGCAGTGGCAGTATGTCCCTAAGAATGATTACACAGCTGAGTTGATTTTGTTTATACTTTCTTTGTGTAGTACGATTGGGGTAATTTTCAGTGATGCAGTACTGTATATATAGTTTAATACCTTAAATTTCAAGTCATTGCAATGCAATATTGCACAGCCTGAAAATAAAGACACAAATTGAACTATAAATGATATTGGAAAAGTTTTTGGCTGTTAAAATGGAATTTATTTCTTCAATAAAAAACAAAAAAAAAAAGGACTTTCAGCCAGATACATGGATACAATATTTACTCGTAGAAAACCAACTAATACCAACACCATCAAATAAAATTGCGTTTTATAAACGATACGTAGACGATTGTCTACTGTGCTTTAATAAAAATGAAGTACAGTATATATTGCAGAAGTTAAATGAACACGGGAAAATAAAATACACATTAGAAACAGAAAATGAAAATAAGATAAACTTCTTAGACCTGACTCTAATTAGATCTGCCAGTATAATTAAAATCAATTGGAATCGAAAAAGTATCAGTTCGGGACACGATACCAAAAAAAACCAATACGAATTTCCAACCAAAAAAAATTAATAAATACAAAATTAGCGTTATAAAGAGCCTCGACAGGACCATTTTAATATCAGACAAACTGTTTCACAAAGAAAACATAATTAAAATTAAAAACATACTTTAAGTATTTCCTACCTGCTACCATTTATAAATATTTATATTCGAAAGAGAATATATGTAATAAATAACAAAATAAACAATAAAAATCAAATTGACATAGATTTACAACCTAACTGTTTAGCTTACACAACTGTTATACAACAACACAAACCGACACAAAAATCAAAGCAACCCAAATAAAGACACAATATACATATCGGCAATATACCACAAGCACAGCTTAATATGTTTATTAAGCTGTGCCACAAGCATCGGAAGAACTTCAGAAGGAATTAGGTAAATATAATATACAATTAGCACAAAAAATATCCAGTGGATAAATTAAATCAAACCCATGTTATTTGTAAGGTTGATTGCTCAGACTGCAATAGATGTTGCATTGAACAAATTCAACAATATTTGAACAAACGTGTAAATCAACATAAATTATCAATTAGAAATTCCATAGCAACTGCTAGTTCATATAGCACGCCATTAACTGAAAACGCCGTAAATAAGTTACACACTTTTAACTTTCCGAATAGAACTATACTGCTTGAACAAAGAAAAACTAAAAAACGTATGTTTTTGCAAATGGCTGAAATACAAAACAACAAAAAAAAAACAGTATATTATCAAACAGATATAGAAAACCTAAATAACATGTATCGCATCCTTATTCAATAGTAATTTTTTTAAACATCCTGTATATGTAGAAACTGTAAACCCTCCTCTCAACGGTCTTCTTGAGTCATGGTCATGAGAATGTTTGCAATAACTCTGTCATTCAGACCAGCAATATATTCTATTAGTTCTTAATTACCTGCGCTCGAAAAGAAACACATCAACGTATAATCTACATTATCTACATTATCTATATTCTAATATATATTCTACATTCTCTGGTTCACTCTTCAAACTACACGTGCTTTATATTCTTAAACAATAAAAAAGATGAAAAACAAAATAAAACCAACCCATACACTAAAATTAAAATAGGTTGATTGTATAGACCAATTCATACACATATACGAGATAGAAGAAATTAAATTAAATTATTTCCATTAAATTATTTCCTTAATTATATAAATATAGTTACTTTTAGCAGGAGATTGATTACATTATGGCAGTTGAATAGCAGTTGTATGTATTCGCTGTTTACGCCATTGAAATGTAATACTATTTTCAGAATATCTTCATTTAAAGTCTATCCCCACTGGCACTCATATATGAATCAGACTGTATTTACCACTCTGTATATACACGACAGGAATGTTGCGTTTATACTTGCAGCTGATACTTTGGTCTTGGATTATTTTTCGAAAATTTGAATCGATAATCGTGGCTACTTCACACTTTTTAGGATAGAATATTCAACAACTATTAAGGATTTCCATCTTCCATGCAATTTTAAACCAACGAGGAGATTCTTCCGAAATTATGTCCTGTATCTCGTAACTACAAAATTTCGGAAATTTAAAGATACTCATTACATGACATTATTTCTTATGCTAGGGATTTTTACACTTCTCTTACGTGATAGCTATTGGTGCAAATGTATTTTTTATTGCAATTATTGCTTGTACTATAACTACAATTTACATTTCTATAACTTACAAAACCTCTTGAATATCCTGTTAGGCAGTGCTTAATGAAAAGTGCTTTTTATAGTTCAATACAACGTTAATCATATTTGTTTATAATTATTGGTTATCATACACGACAGAATTTGCAGTTTAGTGTTACACTAATCAAAATTTCAGTTTTATATTTAATATAAACAACAAAACATTTTGTTAGTTCTGCACTCTTACATGTTTAATCACTTTCAGTTTCATACGTGGATATACACACTTAAGGTAAGCGTAATACTTAACACGAAATACTTTGATCAAAACGTCGCCGATCCATACTTTTTATTTACAAACTAATAATAAACCATCATCTATCATTTTATCCTTATTTTAATTTCAATTTTCACTTATATTTATTCGCAGGTAGTAATATGAGGTATATTCATTTTTGTATTTTAGCTGTTCTCATTTCTACAGATGCAAGTGAGTCAGTTTTCTTAATTTCGAAAATAATAAATAGGGTTAAGTTATATAAGTTACCTTAGAATAATCAAGCTATATGAACTGTAACAACTATAACAAGCTATAACTTAAAAATGTGAAAATAGTCAATAAATGTCTAATAGGTATATGAATAACTATACTTATACCAGAGTTTACAGAAGTTCTGTAAACTTTGCTAATATTGCACACAAGCTATGCTTAGACGAGATTGTAACTAAAAACTAAAATTGCAGATGGAATTTTGAAACTGACAACTGAATATCATCTGGTTTTATTCCATTTTACGGTAGTCTCTGTAATGGGTTCCGTAATTTTATCTATTGGAGTTATTTTCCTCACATTAGCACTGGCACGTTTCTGAAACCGCACAACTGGAACTACAAGCATTTGTCAGCATTTTAATTACCCACTTTCATCTATCTGCCGCTGGCTCATAAATATCACCAACATCATTAACATGGCCATTTCTGGGAAAATATGTGCTTGTTCAGATATTTCTGAGGGTGACCAGAACTAAGGCCAGAGGTAGGTGGTCCTGTCAGTGGTATTGTCCTGGGATTATCGCCTTACTGTTTTACTTTATCGATGTAAACTGCGGGGGGTAGAGGTTTACCTGGGAAATGCAGTTTAGTCACTTGGGTTTTGTTATGGTAAAGTCGCACGTCAGACACGCTTACAATCCCAAGTCATCATTTCTAACGGTACTTATTTAAATCCCTTTATGTAGCAGTAAATATTATTTTTGGTCTGTCAGGCGAATTTCCTGGAAGGTATATATTGCCGTACCTAGGAGGAGTTAAGGGCAATACAGCACTATACTAATTTTTGAAGAAAAATATGCTATATGTGCAAAAGACACTTTTCTTACGAGTTGCACACATGATTTTTAATAGTTTTGAAAATAGCTTAAATAAGTATATTTATCATAACTTTTTCTTGAAAATTGTGAATTTTAAAAATGTGAGTCAACAAACGAGTTTGTTTATTTGTTTTTCGTTCCGTTAATACTATTGTGTTAGTGATTTATGAAAAATGTCCGAATCTTCTGCAGCAAACGATAATATGGAAGATGATATAGAAGAATCAGCAAAAATCGTGATTCAATCATTATTGCCCACAAAATCCAAAGATAAATATGAAAAGGCGTGTCGCTTATTTGAAGATTGAAGTCATCAAGAGGAATACCACGCTGTGGAGTCTTTACTCAATGATAAGGATAACATTGACAGTGAAAAAGAATATTGACATAAAGACATTTCCAAATTTAATTGCTTTCCTTAAACGTAAATCGGTAAAAATATAGTATCGGTATAGGCATATAGATCCAGCAAGTCTAGTGTCTTAAAAAAATCAGAAGTTGAGAATTTTTTTAAAGAAGCAGATGATAGATGACCTATTTGATGATGAAGCTAAAGTGTAATTTTTACATTTCTCTCCAAATATTGAAATTGTTTCTTATTTTAGAGAGTGTTGATTGTTGGTATCAGTGAAGCATCCCGTCGAGAAGAACTAACATTTTTTCAGCTTGAACATATAAAAGACATGGGAGAATTTGTATTGATAGAGATTTCCAACCTAAAGTAGAAATTGAGAAGAGAATTTTCTATTTCTGTATCTAATTTCTAGCGGGAACATCGAAGGAGTGAATCTCCTGAAAATGTTTCGAAAGTATTCCTCTCTTCGACTGTCACCAACTGAGCATTCAAGATTATTCCTAGGATATAGGAATGGAAAATGTACAAGACAATGCGTTGGTATAAATTACATAGGGGGTTTCCTTAAAAAAATTGTAGAATTTTTAGAATTGCCGAATGCTGGGAATTACACCGGCCACTGTTTCAGGAGAACGTCTCCTACGATACTGGCTGATGCAGGAGCAAATATCACCACTCTTAAAAGGCATGGTAGATGGAACGCAACGAACGTGGCAGAAGGATATATAGAGGATTCCATTGAACAAAAACTTGAAGTAGCCTCAAAAATATTGGGTCAAAGAGAGATCAATATAAATACAAACTCGGCCTGTCTTTATCAAATACATGTGCAGGGCTTTCCATAACCAATTGTAAAAATGTTACTTATAGTTACAATTTATAATAGTGATCAGAAACGATTTAAATTGACAATAAATGAATAGTTAGTTCAAGAATTAGAATGTATTTTCTGCGTGTGAGAAAATTTTTGCTGCACAAGTTGGGAAAAATCGGACTATGCCTAACTCAAATTAGTTACTAAATGTACAACTTTTCAAAAACACCATTAAAAAATACAAATTCATTAAATATTTTGATAACACAAATATTTTCTGAAATATTTATCTTCTAGAAGATAACATCTTCTAAATTCTAATATATGAAAATTGAATATATCGAGTAGATAATTCAAATCACAATTCCGCTATGGATAGGTATCTTCCATCCGTCTGATATACAGTGAGGACATCAAGTTTGTCGCCCACTTCATAACATTAGCGCTCCAGATATTGCATTGAAATTTGGTAGGCGTAAACAATATGTCTCAATATGTCAATAGATAAATAAAATGTCTCTTCGTTGTCATTAAAACGACATCGCTAACTGTCAAAATTACAAATTGTCGCCATTTTAAATATTGTTTTCTTGTGGACAGGGGGTCGTTTGATACCTCATTTTGAAGGTGTTTTTAGGTTTACTTATTTTAAGAACATGTCATTCAGCTGCTTGCAAATGGAAATTTAATTTTACGTTTTATTTTCCGAGAAATTTCATTTTTCACATTATTGATTGATTATTTTTATATCAAAATATTATTATATCATATCGGTATAATATTCTATCAAAACAAGAATAAAAAAAATAAAATTAAAATATAGACAGACCCACACAATCACTATATATCTTAATAACATAATTTTAGATCTGCACAAAAATAAGCAAATCAAATAGCAGGGGTCCTAAGTTTGAATCTTGAGGGACTCATGTTGACAAAATTAGAGTTTGACTTAAAGAGTTGAATGTGAAACTTGCATTTAAATAAAACTAAAACATGTTTTGATAAAATAATTAAATACGAGTAGAAGGATGGTCTGGTAGATACGATCAAAGGACTACCAAAGGAGAATTCCATATTTGCTATATCAAAGCATTTTTTGACAACTAGATATGATCAAAAATGTTTTGAGATAATATTTTTGTATAAATTGATATATAAACTAAAATATTACTTAATCATTCCTAGATATACGCAAAATTTGTATTCGTATATATATTTTGAGGTAAAATGGTGTTGAATTTTAATAACTTAAATAAATAATAGTTTTATAAATATTTACATAACGTTTTCATTTAAGTATACCGAATAAAATGATTAATTAAGTCTTAACTTTAGAATAGTAAGAAAAATCTTCAGTGTACATTTTTGCTACTAATACCCACATACTTCAATTTGATTCGATTTTATTCAGACAAATAATTTTATTCCATTTAAAATAATTTTCATAGATAATCATTTATATCACCTATTTCAACTAGTCTAACCACATCTCTGATATCAGTATACAGTCTGTACGTCTGCCTCTGAGTACTTAAATATTTCACTGTGAATCAAGCAAATCACCTATTCATACTGCCATACTTGCCTACATTGCAATACTTGCCTACATTCCAATACTTGCCTACATTGCGATACTTGCCTTGACCTACTTTAATTCGGTTTTTGATAAAAGTGTTACTATTACTTTAGGTGATTCTATTTTTAATTAGTGCGTCATCTCTGTACCGTTGTCTAAGTACAGTTTGAATATTTTCAGTTAGTATTTTTATTGTTTTGTCGAAAAAGGTATGATTATAATATGTTATGAATAAGTATTGAATCTCGAATGATCTCGACAAAGAACTCTTATGAAGTTCCGCTCTATGTAATTTGTATTCTGAAAACTAATGGGGGTATTTCCATATATTATGTGACCATGCATACTTTTTCTGTTTGTATATCAATTTAAAAATTCAGTACGCGGACATATTTAGTATACAGAATGAATAAATATCTAGAGTTCGTACGGTTTGGCTTAGCCGATGAAGATGATATTCAGATTTTTATTTTTATTCATAAATACATATTAAAGCAAGGCGGTGTGTGGTCTTGTGGCTTTGATGAGTTAATTTCATAGCGTAGCGAAATTGCTATAGTTATTTCCAAAATAATAGTAAACAAAAGGCAGAGGAATGAAGCCCACCTGCCGGCATATTATTAGGGTGCCAGACCTAATTGAATTATTTAGACTGAGGTGGTCTTCTCAAAATCCAGATCATGTCTACTAACCAACAATTTACCTAAATTATCCTTTAGTTCACTACATAGTCATTAACAAAGGACAAATTAGGGATTAAGAAATATATAAGATAATTCATAACTAGGATAGTATATGAATGTGGAGTGCAAGTATTTCCTCGTAGTATTCGTTGCAATCCGAGTCCTTGTATTTTGATTCTAACTTTGTTTGACAAAATGCGGCAATTTTTTACTTTGTAATTCAGTGCTCGGCGAGGCATATAGCCACGAAAATAGCTGTTTTGGCTTAATTTGTTTTAGTCCTTCTTTAAATAAGGCGTTTATAGATGATGGATATAAAGTAGATGCGTACTATTCATAGTTATGTGTTATGCACATCCCATCTGTCAAGTAGTAGAACTTGTTTCTACATCTCGTTAATGTATTGGATTCACAACGATTAGTTTGATTTGGATTGTGTTGCGAGAACTACCAAGAGGTGGCGCTATGGTATAGAGCAGTGATTCCCAACGGGGGCGATAGCGCCCCCCAGTGGGCGCTGGAGCCTACAATGGGGGCGGTGGAGGATCCAGAAGCAAATGGATGGCGTTGAGGCAGTTATGAGGGGCGGTCAAATAAATAAATAAATAATATAAACTTTTTTTCCAACCGTCACAAAACTATGACATTTTTTTACTGTCAGAAGACTGTAAGGTTGGCATTTTCCTTACTAGAAAAGATAAATGATATCTTAGTAACAAAAGTAGTCACTTTTAATCCTAGGAGCTAAAGTTGACACTTTTAATCCTGACAACGATGAAATAATTCAATAATTTCAAAGCACAAATCAATAATTCAATGCGAGATTCCGGTTGGAGAAAAAATAACATGTTATATCCGGATTAAAAGGGTTTCTTTTCATCCGCTCGGCTACGCTACGCTTCGCCTCGCAAATACAAAATTTGTTCGCCAAAAAAGAGACACTTTTAATCCTAATATAACAGGCATATACTATATTATACTTAATATTTTTTTTATAATTATTCCTTCTAATACAGAAGGCCTCTAATCCACGAAAAACAGACGTATAAAACGTTCCTAATATAGTGGTCGTGGATAAACATATAAATTAGGCACAGATAATTTGCAACAATATTTTAATATTTCATATAATATTAGCTATTATGGACTAGGGGGGCGTTGAAATTTTTGTTCTGTTTTAAATGGGGCGATGGTCCAGAAAAGGTTGGGAATCACTGGTATAGAGTATAGAGTTTGCGTACGCAAAACGTACCTACTGTGTTAAATATTTGGGTATTCGTATCATTAGATATGATCACTTATATTGCACTGACGAGATCATAAAAAAATCGAAACCGGTCTGCAGTTAGTGACATCCTACGATGTGGGGTCCAAGTATTTCCTCGTAGTTTTCGTTGCAATCCGAATCCTTGTATTTTGATTGTAACTGTGTTCAGACAAAATGCGGCAAATTTTTGCTTTGTAATTCAGCGCTCGACGAGGCATATGGCCAGGAAAATAGCTATTTTGGCTTAATTTGTTTTAGTCCTTATTTAAATAAGGCGTTTACAGATGGTGGATATAAAGTAGATTCGTACTATTCATAGTTATGTATTACGCACATCCCATCTGTCAAGTATAGAACTTGCTTCTACATCTCATTGTTGTATAAGATAATTATTCCTAGGATCTGTCAAAACGAGAGTTTTATTTGCTTAGTAAATATTAGATATATTTTCTTGGCGGGTAATGCTAATATTATTATATTAACTAAGTTTCAATTATTTTAATATGTGGACGGAAAGTAAGCAATATATTTTAATTTGATGAAGATTGCAGGTCATTCAAAAACCATATACAACTGTTTTCTAGCATATTTAAAAAAGGTTAATATATTAAGAGGATATCTCAATTTCTAATTTTCAGGTTAGGATTCAATCCTTTAACATGCGCCTTACGTTTGTAGGCCGTGGGGTGAAGTTTAATATTATCTAATTTTTTTTTTAAATATAATACCACCTCATCTTGTTGTGAGTTAGCTGCCCTTTCATCTTTTCACTTAGATTTTCTATCGTGTCCCTTACTTCCATTTTTTTTTAGTCATAGACTACTTATTCCTCATTCATTATTCATTATTTTGTGGTAATCGAATGTGGTGTGGTACCTTAGCTGTTTTCTTTTATTTGTTACTTGGTTATGTTTAGTCTGGTCTAAATGTTTCACTTATACACTGGTCCTCTGTATAAATTTATACAATCCCATAATAAGGTGAGCTGAGTATTGGGACTGTTGAAGGACCCAATTTTGGCTGTCCGCATAGTCTACCTTCTGAGATGGAATGTCTCACATTTATATATAGAATGTGATAGGCTGTCTCTCATTCCCTATTTCGTTTTGTACATATTTCCCATTACGAAATTCTATGCGAAGCAGGTGCTCTTTCATTGAACATTGTCTTGTTATACGAGATGTGTAACTATACATACCTAATTTATGACTTGAATAAATCAGCAGCAGAATTGTCCTAGAAGAAATTTGTCTATGTTGGTGCCTTTATCATTTCAATAAATTTTGTTGATTTTCGAAGTTGAATGTCCAAGGCATATGTTATAAGCTAAATATATGAAGCTGCTAATACCTTTCTTGCTAACTCATCAGCGTTTTCACTATTTTGAATTATGTTTAACACAACCACTGTGTTTTATTCCAAACAAAAATATCTACCGCTACCTTTGCCCCTGGAAACCAAATTCCAAGAAGGACTAACTATTTTAAGTAAACTTATTACTCAATTATAAGTAAAATTGTTGGTTCTTTTTGATATTCCCACACAAATTGGGATGTGAACCTTAAGTTTGATAGTTAGACCGAACTTAGGACCTGACTGTTATTAACAGTCAGGTTGTTTTCGTTTGCATAATTATTTTTAGTAGTTAACTATAGTGTGTACCACAAAACATGTAAGCTTCTAAACAATTTGGATTGTCTCAAACTCACATAATTCTATTATATATTAATCGAATAAATTCCGGACCAAATGTAACGGAGCAAAAGGAGCAAATGTAATAGTTCTTATCTGTGCAATAAATTTTTTTGGGTTTGGCTGGTTTGTTTCGATATTTTAAGATAGACGATCCTATTATTCTACAGTCTCCACTACACGCCCCTTCTTTAAAGGAGCTGTACGTCGATTTTAGTTAACTGCCATTTTATAATAAAGCAGGAGATATATGGCATTACAGTAGCTTATCTATAGGACTGCTAGGGGATAGTTATCCTATTATGGAGAATTTTATGTTAATAGAAATAGGTTATCTTCAAACTATATCCGCTGTTATTTAGAAAATGTCCATATGACTAATGGAACTGCGTGACTTCTGGCAACACTGCTAGTAAAATGTATGATTTGCTAGCGTAGATCGGTGTCGGCGTTGAGTAATGACTGTTTAGTCTGGACTGGTCCTCGCGCTATATAAGGACTGCTCATTACAGATTTCGGACCGGTTTCGCCCGCATTGATGCTTCCAAATCACGGTCCGTTCCCATACATCAACCCTTGTACCTATATCTGATTACAAGTCGGCCAAGATTCATGGGTGGAACAACAGCTTTCTTTAAAATTGCATGGATAGTACTTTGCAATTTCACTTGAAAATTACTGAAACTTGTTAAATTAATCTTTTTATGGAGTGAGTTTTTGTACTATGTTGTAAGTATGAGATAAGTGGATGAAAGGGTTATGCGTACTAGGCACCATAAAGGAAAACGGGAGCTCCCAGACTTTTATACTTGTTCCTATTATTGGCAAGCTGCAGCTATTACTTTAGGCAATCTATTTTAAACATCTGAAACAATACTAAACAACTAATGACATGATATAAAGATTAATATCAGATATCAGACACACCAAAGTAAAACTTCATATGAACCTTAGTCGAAAGGGGAGAAGTTTTAACCATATTTATAGGTTATATATTTATAGTAGCAATGAGAGGCACAGCAGTGCCTCCTATCGGTACCTATACTGTCCGCAATACATTTTCCTTTTATATACCTATTTTGTATGTATAATGTGGCCAGGATTCACGCACATAGGAAACTTCATATGTTTTGTTCCACCAATATTGCCCAATTTAATTTATTTTTATTTTACTTCGATATGCCAGAAGAAACATTCTAATTTAAGTTACAATATTCAATAAAAACAGAGAAGTCAGATACATCGATTGCGTGAACACTCCTTGTTTCTTTCTTTGTTTGAATGAATATTACCTGTTACTCCTCGACACATCAACTTTTAAAGGCTTTATTTTGTGACTTGCAACAAAGTATGAACTATGACATAGTTAGATTATCTACATTTTGGGAAAAGTATTTACACTGGAAAAAAATTCTGATGTTTCTCTTTTCCCCCGTATAGTACATGTATATTCTCTAATTTACATTTATACATTCCGCTAAGAATGTCTATAGTATCATCAACAATGTCCTTAATGCATTTAAAGATGACGGAACACTCCTTGAAGCTAAACTTCTAGGATAGCGATACTTGGACGACAATGCATTACTAAAATCATATTTTATGATACAAGACAACATAAATTGTTAGGTGATGTTAATAATATACAAAAACAGTAGGCAGATTCTATGTACAATAATAAAATGTACCTAAATGTAAATTTTATTTATTAGTATTAGAACTACATAAATATATGCAACCTTAGCAAAAATAAGAATAGAACGATTCACGAATACAGTTAGTTTATTAGTAAAATTGAAAATCAACTCGAGGGATATTTAAGGCAGCCAAAACAAGTTTGTAGGCTACAGCATAAATATCTATATTTGGTACGCGAAATTCCATTGTTTTAAATCTATACAGTGCTGGATCAAAGTAAGTTCTGCGTTTTTATGAATTTATCCAAAGTTTTCGATGTAATTTTTATCATTTCCTTCTACGAGAATTATAACATTAAGAATAAAAGAATCAGTTAAAATGAGGAAATTTAAAATTGTTTAGACACTATCTATCCGAATACCTATCTAGCGTGTAAATATAGGGATATTTACGTAAACAACCTATTTTCATCTTTTACACTTTTCAAATTTTATAATAGATTTTTATATAAAAATAACCTTATGCAAAGAAATGAGATCCTGTATTCGAAGAACATGCGTATTTGACCGAAACCTACTGTTTTAAATCTAAACGTAAAAATATATTAAAAGTTAACCTGTCCTACATAATCGCAGTTACCTGTGGCACCCCGTATTGCAAACCGAAAAATAATTGATCGAAGATGAATCTCTCCTCTATTACCATGGTTCTATAACCCAATGTCCAAAAATGGATTATGATCAATTTACCACTATTCAAGAAAATATGAAGCAATATTTTTCGACACTTTCAAATTATTGCAATACAATAATTAGAGATTTTATAGATTCACTAGCACATATTAATTAACATGTACCAATTCTACATATTGATATGAATAACTACACTACAAGAAACGATATAGACGAGCAACACTTTTTCTATTTTCCATTTTGATACACTTATGTTTTCGGCATTCGAATATTGTGTCAATTATCAACTTAATAATTAGTCTGATGTAAAAACATTAAATTGCATTGATTCTGTGTTTTTTATTTATTATGCCATTTGCCCAATTATAAAAGAATTCACGTAGAGCCATATGGTAAATATTCAGGTTAATATTGGGAAAAATATATAAATTAAATTTTGTTGAAACATCAACTTCCTCCTTCTTATTTTTATTGACAATTGGTTTTTATGTATGTAATTCATATAAGAATTTATATACGGGGTGAGTCAACGAACAGTTTCAACCTTGATTATCTGTCAAAGGATCGGTTTCCATGGAAAATGTTCGGACAGGTTGATTTTTATTTGAAGAGGGACAAATTTGTATATTATCGATATTTATGAAGGGCGTCCCAAAAAGGAAAGCTATAATGTTGGTCCTCTAACTTTTTTTTTTTTTTTTGGCGCCGGGGTGTCGGATTCTTACCGACTATAACCCCTCCTCTTTTTGTTCATCCATTTACCCTGGAACCGCTCTCGCATTACTTCGGGGTAAGGGATACTTTCTCATCGCTGTTTATTAAAACAGTCCTTCTCTTCTTTGATTTTCCATAATATGTCTTAACTGATTGGTAATTCTTGCCCAATTGATCTCGTTCTCTAACATCCGGTTTACTATAGGTATTTTCGGGGTCAAGGAGGCCAGTTACAAGCCACTGACTCCAGGAGAATAGCTGAGTGGGTTGTGGCAACCCCACTAGGAAGCTTTTCTCAAGACCGTCCGTGCGTGGTGAAGAGCCACATCCTGCTCGAGGTGGCCCTGCTGACGACTAAACACGGCGGATCTAGACGAGGAAGGTCGATAAACTCCCCCAAGTTAGGATGTTGTGCGACCCGTGTCTTTAGCTGAATGGCACCGGGGTGATAGGTGTCTCTAACGGGGCCTCTGGAAAACCGGGCAACCTTCTGGAGTACATTTGCCTTACCACGGTATGCCGGGCTCTGCTGTGGTGGACTACTTTTCCCTTGCTACTCGTGGGACTTTTATGGAGAACATAGTAGCCAACAAAAAACAACCTAACGAGGGAGGTCAAACCCTCGACCCTCCCCAGGCAACTGGGGAACCCATGGAGATCGGGATTAATCCGACTCCCATTGAAAGCCCGATCCCACCGGATCAGGAAAGGAGGCTGTTACAGTCTCCGACACCTGAAACGGGAGGAGAAGGCAATTTAGGGGATGAGACATCTACATCTGTAGACAAACTCTCCCTTAAAAGAAGACGGCTAGGAGGAGCTGCAAGGAAGCGCCTAAGTCGTTTGCTTAAGAGCGGAGTGCCTTACCAAACCGCCTTAAGTAATGTGCTGAACCAGCCGAAACTTGATCCTCAGCAGGAGGTAGGTAACCAGTCCTCCTCTCTGCCAGTGGGAAAGAGTAAACGCATGCGTTCGGATGGTAGTTCACCGGATCTGGGTGCCAAGAGAGCCCGGGAAGGTGAATATACCAAACCATCATTCAAGGCTGTAACAGAGGGAATTAGGGTGGGAATTATCCACCCTGCGTACCCCGAAACGACCTTGACCAACAACCAATTAGGAACTCTGCAGAGGGCGATAATGTCAGCTGTAGATGAACTACCAGATGATGGACCTCAGGTGAGATTCCAGGGCTGTACACATCGACCCGGATGGCTTCTCACCACCTGTGTGGACCAGACGAGCGTCTCGTGGTTGGAGAGCACAATAAAGCATCTTCAGCCGTGGGAAGGAGCTCGTCTTCAAACCGTACAGGGTGAGGATTTACCTAAACCACATATATATGTGGCCTATATACCGGATGAAGCCGACAAACGGCTCACATCGGATATAGTTCTCAGCAGGCTGAGAAAAATGAAACATGGCTTGAATACCCGGGAGTGGAAAATACTACACCGGGAAGAGTCTGGCCCAGGGCAGGTCTGGACATTCTCGACTGACGAGGGGTCTAAGGCAGCTCTGGAAGGGCTGAACAATCAGCCCTACTTTGGTTTTGGGCAGGTGCAATTCCGCCCAAAAACCTACAAAATCAAAGGGGTAAAGGGGAAAGAACCCGCCCCAACAACTAAAAGATCGGAGGATGAACCACCAACCTCGAGGGGCAAATCTAAAATGCACTCCACTGGTGGTAAATTTCCCCGACTCAAACCACTTGGGAAAGGAAAATCCATCCCAAACAAACCTCATCTTCGGAAGAGTGGATCAAAACCGCCATCCGGAAAGAAGGGTAAACCGCCCTCCCCCAAACCCAAACCAAACACCTAAACCCCGTTTCCTATCCTAGTTTCCCCTCTTTATAACCTTCTTTTCATCCAATAACCTATCCCCTCCCCCTGATGTCTACTACTACTATAAACATCAGGTGCCTACAGGCGAACATTCAATATGCCAAGGCTGCGACGTATGTCCTTGGAAAAAGATTCCAGGACGAGCAAATTGACATTGCTCTCATTCAAGAACCCTGGACCAGTAATACAGGCCGAGTAACCGGACTAGGTAACACTTCTGGAAAGGTAATAGTGATGGGATCTGAAGCCAGACCCAGAGCTTGTATCTGGATCAGAAACAATATTAACTATTTTGTACTTACAGGTTACTGCACCCCGGATGTCGTAGCCATCCAAATATCTATCCGAATGGGGGAGAGCAGGGGGAATATAATCCTCTGCTCGGCCTACTTTCCGGGCGATAGGGATGCTGGTCAACCTCCTCCATCTGCAGTGCGGGATTTAGTCGCCTTCAGTAGGAGAAACAATGTCCACCTGGTCATCGGATGTGATGCGAATTCCCACCACACGGCTTGGGGCAGCACAGGCATTAACCAAAGAGGTGAGTCACTATTTGATTATATACTAGGTGAAGGGCTAATGGTAAACAACATTGGTTCAGAACCAACCTTTATCACTAGAAATAGGAGAGAGGTACTAGATCTCACCATCAGCTCAAATCTTTTGAGCAATAAGATAACTGACTGGAAGGTATCTTCTGAACCATCATGTTCAGACCATAAACACATTCTATTTAATATAGAAACGGGGCCTAGGCCCATGGTGAAATATAGGGACCCGAGAAGCACAGACTGGGGCGAGTACAAACGATCGGTCCAGTCACGACTTCAAGGTACCCTGACCACTATAAATAATCGTGACGAGATAGAGATTGCGACGGAACAAATTCGGAACGCTCTTATAGCAGCTTATCACGAAAACTGTCCACTTAAGACCAAAAAAGATAATAGAGGCACATCTTGGTGGAACAAAAAACTGGAAAAAATGAGGAAAGAAGTTCGACGCCTCTTTAATCGAGCTAAAGTTTCGGGCGCCTGGGCTCCATATAGATCTGCATTAACAGACTATAATAAAGAAATAAGAAGGGCAAAAAGGGAATCTTGGAGGAAGTTCTGCTGAGGAGAGTATATCTGATTTACCTAGCAGTACGAGAATCCACAAGATCCTTTCTAGAGATCCGGCAAGGGAATTTGGGTCGATAAAACGACCTGATGGAACCTTCACGAACTCTGGAAGGGAAACCTTGGAGCTTTTGTTACAAAACCACTTCCCAGGTAGTTCGATTTTGGATAACCAGCAACTACCACTACCAGAAGGCCGATTTAAACGACCTAACCAAAATGACTGGATGGTGGCCAGGAAGGTTATCACAAGACCAGCTATTGAGTGGGCTATCAAATCTTTTCAGCCATTCAAATCACCCGGTGAGGATGGTGTGTTTCCGGCTCTGCTCCAAAACGGACTGGAAATCATCATACCGTTTCTTATTAGACTATTCAGAGCTAGTCTGGCATGGAGCTATATACCATCCAGTTGGTCCGCAGTGAGGGTGGTATACATACCTAAAATAGGTCGAATAGACCTATGCCCCAAATCGCTCAGACCCATTAGCCTGACATCATTTCTGTTGAAAAGTCTGGAAAAGGTACTGGACGGACACATTAGGACGAGTGTGTTAAGCATTCATCCTCTTAATACCCACCAGTATGCCTATCAAACCGGCAAGTCAACAGAACTAGCCCTCAACAACTTAGTCGCTAAAATCACCCAATCTCTGCAGAGTAGGCAAATTGCAGTGGCGGCCTTTCTTGACATTGAGGGAGCGTTTAACAATGCACTGCCTGACTCCCTATATACAGCTGTCACTGCTAGGGGAGTCGACCCAACCATAAGTGGCTGGATTCGGGCTATGTTAGAAAATAGAACTATAACGACGTCCCTTCAGGAAGAAACGGTCAGATTTAGGGCCGCAAGAGGGTGTCCACAAGGGGGGGTTTTTTCCCCCCTACTTTGGTCACTGCTTGTGGATGACCTGCTGGCCATACTTTCTGTGTGGGAGGTTGAGGTTCAAGCATATGCGGACGATCTAGTCATTTTAATCAGAGGAAACTCTGAAGAGGGAATTTCCCTCACCCTCCAAGAGGTACTAGAGACAGTACTGAGTTGGTGTAAGAGGGAGCAGATGTCTGTAAACCCTCACAAAACGGTAATTGTACCGTTTACCAAGAAAAGGAAGCTGGACAACTTAAGACCTCCCTCCTTACTTGGTGAAATAATTCCATTTGCGGAGGAAGCGAAGTATCTGGGTGTAGTACTGGATAAGTCGCTTAATTGGAACTCCCATCTGGAAAAAATGATCCACAAGGCACGACTGTCCTTATGGACTTGTCGAAGAATTTGTGGGAAATCTTGGGGCACTGGACCCAAACAAATATATTGGCTGTATGTGACGGTCATACGACCCATGATCGCATACGGCTCCATAGTTTGGTGGTCCAAAGGACTACAACAAAGGACCAAACTCAAACTCTCTGGTTTACAGAGACAAGCCTGCCTGGCCATAACTGGAGCAATTAGCTCCACACCGTCAGCAGCTCTAGAAATCCTACTGGACCTACCTCCTCTTCATATATATTTGGAGAGAGAGGCCAGATGGGCAACATACAGACTAAAGCAGGCAGCTTTTAACATGCCGCAGTCTGACACCATGGAGCGCAATAGGCTGCTGGATGACATGGAAAGTCACAGTATCCTGGAGATGATTTCAGATGTCATGCCTGCAAAGACCAACCTTGAACTGCCCTTTCACATTCTCTTCCCAGGAAGAGATGAGTGGGATCGGAATAAGGCTGACCTATTAAGGGCAGATAGTTGTTGGTTTACAGACGGATCCAAAACACCCATGGGAGTTGGAGCCGGAGTATATAGTTGCAACCCAACGGTGAAAATATCTTCATCCCTTGGCAGTTATGCAACTATATTTCAGGCAGAAATTTATGCCATCGAATTGTGTGTACAGAGGCTGGAACAAAGGCAACTTACACGCAAATCGATAAAAATCTTCTCAGACAGCCAAGCAGCTCTTAAAGCTCTTGGTTCCTACCGTTGCAACTCAAAAACGATATGGAGCTGCCAGCAGGCACTTGCTCAATTGAGCAGAAAAAATAGAATAACTCTGGTCTGGGTCCCAGGCCATTCTGGCCATGAGGGGAATGAGGTAGCCGACTCTCTAGCTAGGGAGGGTGCTGCTTCTGAATTTGTCGGACCAGAACCGGTGCTTGGCATATCCTCGAGTACTGCCAAAGCAACGCTCTTGACCCGGGCTGAGGAGCAAATCCTCCAGTACTGGCAGGAACTACCACGATTAGTTCATTCGAAGGCGTTTATAATAAACCCTTCAAAAACAAGAACTAAAAAACTTCTAGAGTTAAGCAGGTTTCACCTACGAACTCTAATTGGCCTATATACGGGCCACTGCCGTTTAAAATATCATATGTGCAAATTCGGCCTAGCAGAAGATGCTGAGTGCCGCCTATGCTTAGAAGATGATGAAACGGCAGAACACATATTGTGCACCTGCCCCGCTGGAGAAAGGATCAGATACTCATTATTTGGCAAAGGACAACTTCTGCCAGAGGATCTGAACAAATTCTCACCCAATAAGGTGATCAGCTACATTAAGAAGCTGGACCTGTTGGGTGAAATATAAGTAGGTGTGAGCCACAATAGACCACATGGTCGCGGTGGAGGGTCTGGTTTTCGGCCCACTCACTTTTGAACCTAACCTAACCTAGGTATTTTCAGGCGTAATTTCATCTTCCATTACATAAGCTTCGCTCCTGCTCTCTTTTACATTCGCATACTGTGTACTCCACTATGTCCTCCAAATCACATTACCAGCATCTGCTTTTTTCCTTTTTGCGAAAGCGGTGCAAATACGCCACGCAACAACCATGTCCTGGCATAAACTGCGTGATATGGTAGTCGATTTCTCCATACTTTCTTGCAATCCAATTTTCAATGTTGTTGACGTTGTGCGATAGACACTACCAACCGTTATCATCAGCCTTTTCTGTACCTTTGTCACCATATTTCTATATCTGGTAAGTTCGATTGCTGTCTTCCATATTGGTGCCGCGTATAATACTACAGAGTATACCACCGACACAACAACTCTTCTTCTGCTACTCCTAACACCGCCCTTGTTTGGGGTGGTCCTCTGACTAGTAGTGAATGGGCTGTACTGTATAAACAATAGTGAATGCTTTCCTAACACACATGTCGTTAATATCCTAAAACCAATGACAGACAGTCGGTTTCGACCTATTAGGTCTCTATACATATATTACATATATATACATAGAGGGTTGAATGAACCTCAAGAATATCTATCTTTATTCATATACCTTTGGGTATTGACATGGGGGTACACACGTAATGCTGTTTCTGCGTACTAGCAGTTATGGAAAGAAACTGTAACCACAGTTCTTCCATGTAAAAATTCGCTGACCGTGTTTCCCTTCTCCATCATTAGATGGCGTGTTTGTACAGGGTGCGGCAGCATAACTTCCTTTTTTAAAATGCGCGCCATTCAGTCCGTTGATGAGAGGCGGGACTATAAAGTTTTGTCCCGACACAATTCAGTCGCCATCATGCGTTGGAACAGTGAGGAGCGTGCTTTTGCCTTGAGGTTTACTTTTCGAGTGAATGTTCTGTGATCGCAACCTAGCGCGCCTTTCGGAATCGCTTTAATTTGGCCCCGTTGGCTCCTGTCCCGGACCGGAAATCAATTGATAAGTGGGTCAGTACGTTCAGACAAACTGCAAGTGCGACAAGACGAAGAACTGAAGTCCCTCGCCCCATTAGATCACCTGAAAATATTGAGGCAGTGAGAGTTTCAATGTTGCGATCACCACGGCGCGGGCGTTCTGCGCGCAAACATGCGTCTGCCCTTGGACTTTCCGATCGTTCTGTGAGGAGAATTCTTCATTATGATCTTCATTTCCATCCTTACAAGATGGCGATTGTGCAGGAACTTTCTGCACGTGACTTCAATTCTCGGATGAACGCGTGTCAGGTTCTTCTCGAAGTCGTTCCTGAGGACGTTATTGTTTTTTTTTTAGTGATGAAGCCCATTTTCATTTGTGTGGATCCGTCAACAGACAAAACATGTGCTACTGGGCTGACACCAATCCTCGAGAATTGCATGAAAGGCCTTTGCATTCACCTAAAGTCACAGTGTGGTGTGCAATTTCCTCAGCTGGAATTATTGGTCCCTGGTTCTTTGAGGAAAATGAAGTCGCAGTGACAGTGAATTCGGAGCAGTATGTAAACATGATACAGGATATTTTTTTCCACGGCTAGATGAGTTGGACTTAGGGGACATTTGGTTACAACAAGACGGTGCAACGGCATACACTTCAAGAGCATAGATGGCTGTTTTGAGGGAAACTTCCCAGAGCGCCTCATCTCAATTAGGCGCGATTTGGAGTTGCCGACCCGCTCTCCCGATTTGGCCTCTTGTGATTTTTTCTATGGGGTTTTTTGAAATACCGTGTTTATGTGAACCGTCCAAGGACACTACATGATTTGAAGACCAACATCCAGGAAGAAATTGACAACATAACGCCTGCTATGCTGGCAAGAGTCATGACAAACGCCAGAAATCGTTTTACTCAGTGTATGGAGAATGGGGGACGTCACCTGTCTGATTTGATCTTCAAAACTATTTAAAACAAAACTTTAGGCATGGGCCTACAATGTAAAAAACCAATAAGAATGTTCTGATTCATACAATAGGTTTTATTAAGTTTTGAAAAAAGGAAGTTATACTGCCGCACCCTGTATATATATAATACTATAGTGCAATATAGAGGCTGTATAAACTGCCTCAATAACTCATAGAATGGATGGTAGAAGTCCCACCATTCGTACATAAGTAGTTATTAATGATGTTAGTGAATGTATAGAAAACAAGAGCCTACCTTAGAAACGTCTGGTTGTACAGTACATACATCCAAATAAGATGCAATCATATCAAACCCTTTTGCCGGTAGACAAGGCCATAGATTATGGATATATAATAGGAGAGACAAGGTGTCTTGCGCAGTGTTAGCGGTATCCATCATTTAAACTTAATATTTTTTTGACGAAGCATTGTTTCTTCTTTCGGAGTACATCAATTCAAAACATATCTATATGTAAATCTGGAGCTCTGAAAATCCAAACTTTTATTGAATATCCATTACAGGCTCGAAAAATGATAATGTTTGTGTAGCAGTTTTTGGCGGAGGCGTACGAAAACTCATAATAACTTTCTTACTATTCATTTTTATAGAATCAATCAATCAATATTCTTTATTGCAGGGAGAGAAAAATAATCAAATAACGAGGTCACTCAAACCTTACTGGATGTTAAATTCACATTATAGATAACTAAAATAAAAATCTCTATTTTGTAGTTAGTCCTACCTTGATCTAACTTAACCGTATCAAAACGACACAACGGCGTCATGCTCTTACTGAATTTCAAAGTAATAAACTATTTGTAAAGCCCAGAGTAAATGTTTATGGGTCTGCTACCCAAATTATATTATCACAAATTAAACAGGATTATTGCCTTTTATCCTGAAAGGGTAAATCATTGAATTGACCCCAGGTTTGAATCTGGTAAATTTTCTGAAAAGTATCGGTTGGTATAGGTACTATTAAAAATTCGCTTAGCTTAGATTAGATTAGCTGTCTGTAGTGAAAACGATTACTGGGAGGAGCTCTCCGCTCATTCCACAACCCTTCCTTAGGTTCACCTTATATGCAACCAAAACAGAGTGTTCAGGTAAATCTGTTCATCGAAGCACAATCTATTCAGCCATTCGGTTAAGCTCTTCTAAGAAAGTAGCATACACATATTTCTTATGTGAGGAGAATTGAACTGACTTTTCTATGAACAATGTCAACTATTGAGCCTTAGTTAATGCAGTAGAATCATTCAATTGTTAGGATAACAGATTACCGCTAGATGCTAGATTAGATAACACAGAACCGTAGAAAACACATGCTAGATTACCGAAAAAAATACGTATATTTATAAGGATACTTCTTAGATCTATTGCTTTCACGGCTATATACAGTGTTATTCAGAACTTATCCATAATAACATTTGGGGATGTTCTACGTACATGTACAAATGTGGTAGTGCAAAAAAAATTTTTGGCGGGTTCTGAAAACTATTGAAAAATTTTTCATTGCACGCCGCTGGATAGTGGTCCACTGTAATGGAGTGACCTTGGGACTGACAATGTAAACTGGCTAGCACGAAAAAAACTTCGGAAGTTCTGAGAGTATACCGACACCCGGCGCAAAAAAGATTTGCAGCGTTTTTACTTTAAAATAAACTTAAAGATAGATAGATGTGACCAAAGTGACGTGTCTTTAAAATGAATAAAATTTTGTTACACTAATTTTGAAGAATTGCGCTACTTGATTACTAGGTATTAGAAACATGAAATTTATAAAAAATTTGCACATACCTTGTTACAAAAGCTGTTCAAAATAATATTCCTCGACTTGTGCACACTTTTGGGCACGCCTTATCCAATTTTGCCGCACTAAACCGAATGTTCCTCCTGGTTGCTGATCTTGTAAATGCAAATTATTAAGTTAATTGGGGATTTTCAGCATTCTGCTGCAACAACCACTCACAAAACCTAACTCGTAATTGATAATCCACTGGTAACAGTCCATTAACTCAGCGCTACTGTACACATGAGCCATTTTGAAAATTTTACAGTTTAACACTCCTACGATAAATAAAACACCGGCACTGAGAGAGGACACAGATAGACTGATGACTGAATAGACAATAGAGATATTATCCCCACTCCAACTCTATTCGCTCGGTCTTAACCAGGCGTTCCAGGTACAAAAACGTGTTTATTTTTTTTACCACATTCTTAGGAATGTGGTATATCAGATGTTGAAGTACAGTTGCCCATCTACGTAGTTCTTTATAATGGTATAACTTTAAACATTGTTTACGGTAAATCCTAAGACTTTTATTATAAATTTTTTTGGTGATATCGATTTCTTATTTAAGGATGCACATATCCTCAAAGTTTTAGAGATAAGTTCTGAATAACTCTGTATATCGTACAAAGTACAAGTACAAAATTCATGAGTGGCACTTGATATGTAAGAACGCGATGGTGTGGATCACGGGTTAACTCTGGTTTATAATCTGTAAATACTTGGAAATGGAAAATACTTCATCTGACTTTTAAGGCACCATAGACTGAGCTTAGCATGAATGCTTTGAAAGCATAGTAAATTATAATTCTAATGAAGACTATAATAAAAGATATAAGATATAAGTCTATCCATATAAAATAATCTCACACAACAAATTACAGGATTTATGCTTCAAAAACATTGCTGTTTAATGTCAAATGTTTCATTATAAAGGTTCAAATTGTTACCAATTAACATCTTGGTCCATGTAGAAAGAAGAGTTTTCTCCATATTTGAACCAGGAGACACGAGTAAAAGAGGAATTCTTAATGAAAACCGCTGAGAAACAACCCAGCAAACATAAGAGAGTGAACAAAATGGCTGAAACTAGAAGAGTAAACCCAGAGGTGGCAGATATTTTCAAGAAAATCTTAGGGAAAATATGCGGACAGGTTGGCCAATTAGACAAGACACTAAAAGAAATGTACAACGGCATGAAAGAACTTGAGGACATAGCCGGAAGGCTGGTACTGCAAGTCGATCGCCTACAAAGTAAAGGGATACATGAGTGGCTTGAAGATATGATCGAAGCAGTAAAAACCAAAGCGTGCAGCGAAAACCAAAACCTGGACAAGAAGCCGCACGATCACAATAAAACTACAAGGATGTTGGGTACACAAACTGGCGTAAGTAAAGTTCCCATCGGCACTCAGTATAATGGACCAGAAAGCGAAGAAGAAAATGAAAGGAAGAAGGAAGAGCAGGCTGCCGAAATAAGTAAAAAAATATTAGTTGTCGGAAACGAGGAGCTCTTAGACCTATTAGACCAATAGTGGCCGGAAAGAGTGTTCCGAGTTACCAGTCTCAAAACGGGAAATCCACTAACAGAACAAGAAGGCGACCTGGCTATATATGTAGAAAACTCAAGCATGGACAAAGCAATCGGGAAAATATTTAAGGAAAGATACCCTGAACTAGTCCAACTACTAGAATTACAGGGTCAAAACCAGGCATACATATATAAAGCTACTACGAAGGTCACGGAAGACAATGAATATAAAAAAGAAAGGTACGTGTTCGTACTCACGGCGCAGACAGATATAGATTATATAAACAAAATACCCAACTTTATGGAGGCAATGGTAAAACTGAAAGACACCGCGGGTAGCAAGGCAAAGACAAAGAATCAACATACCAATACCGGAAACGAAACAACGAGGAAAGTCATAGAATATGTATTCAGAGAAACGAATAAGAAACTCGCAATATACACGGATAGGCACTGGAGAAAAGGCGACAGTCAGATAGAAACCCGATAGACACGGGAACAATCATAGTGAAGGCGGGATGAAAGGAATATGCGGATTTTTTCAAAGCCGTGAAAGGAGAAATCCAAAAAACCAATTATGAAGTAAATACCGTAAAGAAAGGCATGGAGGAAGATCTTATATTATCAGTAAAGGGAGAAGAGAACAAAATATTATTATTAGTCTTGAAATAGAAATATTAAAGTGCATTTACAAACTATCTATCAGCAAAATAATATAAAATAACAATTATTTGAGTAGACTTTATATAAAAAAATAAAATGATAGTAACTCGTAGGTTACATATTATCTAAGTACCTACGTAAACAATAGAAGTGTCTTTCTAATTATGCCTCTACTAAATATATGAATAGAAATAGGCCAATTTTAGTTTATTTTGGTAATGAAAGGTATATTTCATACCAAGAACGGCAATATTAGGTCTCAACAATTTTACTTGCAATTTTTTTAACTAATTGTATTAGAGAGTTCGGACCTAATTTAGATGAACTAGTTTTTAATAGCAAACTCGTTTTTTTATCAAAGTTGGCGCCATAAGCTTTGTAAAGAGGACTTTAATAAGCAAGGCAACATGTTTAGTTAAAAAATAACTACACATGTTGTAGATACTAATAAATTATTTGGAAGACAACTAATTTACTCTCTTCCTTGTGAATAACGAACTTCTATTTAAATTTATCTCCAGTAACTATAAATCAATTGCTGCATAACGTTACTAAACCTTATAGAAAATAAAACAACATTGCACTAATAAAATGGGCACGATTCTCATAACCTAGTCGTTTTTTGTCAAAAACTAGAAATTTGGTAATAATAATTAATAATTACAAACTCCGTCTTATTAAACGTTTTAGTTTGATGCGTATTGATAATCTCTGGTTTGATGAAGGCCTTATAATTGAGTCTGGTTGGCCCATGTAATGTTGATTTGTAGTTCAGTTCTTCAACGCTTTATGACATGTAGGTACGTGTTCCTCCTTATTCGAGCCTAGTTTCCTGAATTAGTTTATTCTAATGAAATGTTTGCAAAATAGCTGGAGATATGAATAGATGAAAATACCATTTTGTGACTACCGTAACAGAGTGTCCAGCATAATGCCTATACACGGTGTCCCACCGGGAAGAGCCGCCGTGATCAATATATGGAAAAGTACGCACAGGGTGATTTAGAAAATTTGGTTATTTACAAAGGTCAGTAGGGCCTACCTTTTTAAACTATTTTCACGTTTCTGGCACTTCCGATATGACCGGAAGTCGACACCAACTTGCTTATTTTAAATGGAACACCCTATATATTATATCATTTCCGGATTCTATACGTAAAATTCTAAACACATTTTATGTAGGATGGCCTATACCTATCTTCAACTGTTTTTGAAATATTGACAGATGAATATTGACATTTTGCAACTTTGACAGCCTGTAAAATCTAAACGGTTTGAGATCAAGCAAAACGGTTTGCACATTCCTATCTTAACTTTTCATAAGCTGACATCGTTTGGCACTAATTTGAGATTTATCCAGAAATTAAAAATTTTCAAATAAGTTTTATCTCTTGGTTAAATCTGTGATGAATGTTTTCCTTGGAGAAAACTCTTTTTTGATGTATATCAAAAAAGAGTTTTCTCCAAGGAAAACATTCATCAATTCAGGTACCTTTTAAGTAAAGAGGTCTGGAATGAAGTAGCTCAGGCCGTAAACCATGTTGAAGGGCATGATAGATTTTTTGAGTTGTTCTTTAATTATTTTGACATGGCTTTTCCGATCAAAAAATTTAAACGTAAACAACCGCGTAAAATAAATAAGTGGATTACAAAAAACCTTATCGAGGAAGGCATATTTTTACGCCAATTTCATAAATTGGCAAAACAAGATAATGATTTAATTATTCAATATAAAATGATGAAAAAATCTCATCAGAAAAATATTCACAGAGCAAAAATAAATTACTATGACGATATAATGTCTAATTCAGAGAATATGTCTAGATCCTCTTGGAATCTGGTGAGAATGAATACAAATATATCTTCCATAAAAAAGCTTCCAGACCACATAAAGGTACAAGACGAAGTAATTGACGTCAAGGAACAAATGGCCGATAGTTTTAATGAGTTTTTTTACAAATTCTATTCAATCCTTGGTTTCCAAAACAAATATAAGTCAACATATAGATATACCCCCAAATCCAAATTCATTTTTCTTATCGGATATATCAATCAATGAAGTATATTCTATAATTAAGCAAATTTCAGTGAAAAGATCGTCTGGATTAGACGGCGTTCCTTGTTCATTATTATTAGAAGTATCAGATCTTATATTAATCCCTCTCACTTATCTGCTAAATGTTTCTTTTGAGAACGGTTATTTCCCTCATCAACTGAAATGTGCAATGATCGTACCACTTCACAAAAAAGATGACGTCTACAGTATAGGAAATTACCGTCCCGTGGCACTGCTATCCGCTTTTTCAAAAATTTATGAGAAAGCCTACTCACAGAGACTGAGTTCTTTTATCAGTAAATATAATCTTATATCTGCCCATCAATATGGGTTTG
This sequence comes from Pogonocherus hispidulus, assembly GCA_963924545.1. Taxonomy (NCBI): domain Eukaryota; kingdom Metazoa; phylum Arthropoda; class Insecta; order Coleoptera; family Cerambycidae; genus Pogonocherus; species Pogonocherus hispidulus. The sequence goes on from OZ004696.1 coordinate 23,453,752, forward strand.
TTAAAGGCCGCTCGACGCGGGATGCACTTATGTCATTTTGTAGTAATATTATTGACTCAATTAATGAAAATCAAAAAACCACCGGCATATTTTATGATCTGTCGAGGGCCTTTGATGTCATTAATCATAGTCACCTACTCAATAAACTCGAGAGATATGGTATTCGTGGCCCACCATTGGAGTGGCTAGCATCGTATCTAAGGGATAGAAGCCAAGCTGTGAAAGTTAAAGATGGGGATAATGTCTATTTATCCAGGGAAATTTTTGTGGACACAGGGGTGCCACAGGGGAGTGTTCTAGCTCCAACTTTATTTATTTTATTCATAAATGACCTTCCCCAAAAACTTTCCCAAATTTGCTCTAGTTCACTTTTTGCTGATGACACATCCTGTTTAATTAGTTCAGGGGATGAACGCGATCTATGCAAATTATCGGTGGAGTGCGTTGCTCTAATGGAGGACTGGTGTTGCCAAAACGGGTTAGTTCTAAACTTAACAAAAACTAGTTTTATAAAATTTTCATCTGTGGGGACACGAGATGACTATAGCTTATTGATCAGGTCATCAACGGGAAGTTTGGTGCAAAGTGATGTTGTTAAATTTTTAGGTGTACACCTTGACAAGCACCTCTCATGGGACGCTCATATAATGGGAATTCTAAAAAAACTGGCTATAAAAAATTATGTTATTTGGAGTATTAAAAAAAGCCTTAGTTTAGAAATTTTAAAATTATACTATCACGGTTGCATTGAATCTGTTCTAAATTATGGAATTATCTGCTGGGGTAGCAGTAGTAGTGTACAAAAAATTTTTATAATGCAAAAAAGAATAATCAGGAACATATTCAATTTGAAACGAAATTGTCCATGTAGATCTTATTTTAAGGAAAATGGCATTTTAACGGTTTATTCTTTATACATTTTAAATTGCGTAATGTATATAAAATCAAATTTAGAAAAATTCCCCAAGAGAGGTGATCTGAATCCATACGTGTTGAGGAACTCGGGTGAGCTACACATTCCATACTGTAGAACTACTCAGGTCTCCAAATCGTCTGCAATGATGTCGCTCAAACTATATAATCATCTGCCCCGTGATATCCAAGACAGCCCAAATATTATATCTTTTAAACGCAGGGCAAAGGAATTGTTAGAATGTTATTCCTTTTATAATGTGCAGGAATACCTAACAAACGAATTTCTGGATTGGCATTGTTGAAGATTACTTTTTTCCTTCTTCTTCTCTTTTTAGTCTGTTGTAGTGTAGCTTAAGTTGTTTACATGTATTGTACATTTTGCTGTACAACTTGCCCTTCATATGTATACTGTTGACTTGTTTGTTGTTGCGTTCTGTCTGTATTTGTATTTATATATTTTGTGCACGTTCATTGTATTTGACAATTTCTCATATTTACAATTTGTAAATCTATAGAAAATAAAGATTATTATTATTATTATTATTATTATTATTATTAAATTAGAGTCAAACTATAGCTTATGAAAAGTTAAGATAGGAAGGAATGTGCAAACCATTTTTCTTGATAGCAGAATTTAATATTAACATTTAAAGGAACTGGATGGATATATTTAATTAAATAAGAAATAAATGTGCTTCATTATAGGTTTTCAAAATTTAAACTAATATGAACTGAAAACGAACATCATCAGCATATACGGTTTTATACAAGTAGGTTTGTACCTATATACGGGGTGTCCCATCGAAAAGTATCACATTTCGCCGCCTTATATCTCGAAAACTAAAAGAGATATCGGGACGCGGTTTGGACAGAATGACTTAAGATTTTTGTAAGTTTTTTTTGGCACTGTTGCCAAATCTCCAAATATATTTCTAAATTTTTTATTGAATACGCTCGTCTTTGGAGTAAAATTACTTGCTTATATTAAGTGGAACACCCTGTATATTTTGCCATAATCAAAAAGCCTAATCACTGTACTTTTCAAAAAGGTATACATTGTTTACATTATCTTGAGAATTGGAGCCACAAAATTCAGTTTAATGGGAGCACCTCTTACTTGAACAGTTTGTGAAGCTGATCTTCGTTTTCACAGTATCCATGAAAAACAAAAGTACAATAATAAATTGTATTGTCAGTTGTGTCAAAAATTTGAAGTGTAGATATAAAAATGTTCACATTAGAAGGATCACACATTTTTGATCATTTTACTACTAAGGATGCACAAATGTATATTGAAGTAAATGGTGCGGGCAGTTAAAACAAATTCTTTTCTAACTTATTCAAGTAGTTTTTATTTATACAGTTGTTTTGATTATTTTATCTGTTATTTTTATTACTGTCTTATTATTATTACTTTTATTACTTGTTATTGTTAACAAAACTCGTTCCTACCGATTATTAAAGAATTATTTTTTCTCCCTATTTTTTTTTTCCTTTAAAAAGCAAATGCAGTCAAGTTCTACATCAAGTTTGATCTGAGATTTTAAAATTTTAAAATATATAGGGTATTTTATTTAAAATAAGTGTACAAAAACTTAAAAAAAACTTTACAAAGAAGAAGGTATTTTTTTCATTCGTAATAACCCAAATAAGAGTACTTCTAACAAATTTAATTTTGTGGCTCCAATTCTCAAGATAATGTAAACAATGCATACCTTTTTGAAAAGTAGAATGATTAGGCTGTCTGATTATGGCAAAATACACAGGGTGTTCCATTTAATATAAGCAAGTAATTTTACTCCAAAGAGGAGCGTATTCCATAAAAAAATTACTAATATATTTGGAGATTTGGCAACAGTGCCAAAAAAAACTTACAAAAATCGTAAGTCGATTTGTCCAAACCGCATCCCGATATCTCTTTTAGTTTTCGAGATATAAGGCGACAAAATGTGATACTTTTCGATGGGACACCCAGTATAAAAAGATAAAATCCAGAAATATATAAAAGTTTTCCAGATCGCTGGACACCCTGTACAATCTAGGAACTATGGTTGCCACAGTTCCTTTTTATATTTTCCCTTTATTGCCGTATTAATTCCAACCATTATGGACGTAAACATTTGGATTCTAAATAGGTTAAATATGAGTACTTCTTGTTTGTATTATTTGTAAATATAATATTAGGGCTCCCATATTCTTTACATGCTTCGGAACATATCAATCAATCAATAAGTAAATAAGAGGCAAATAATTGAATAATAATACCGATAATTTACAATTTATTTCATTTAATTTTACTCTTGGATTACGGCTGAATGACAGAAGTTATGGTAACTGATACTAAATATCAAATCAGGTAAACCAGTTTCATCTGAAGGTTTGGTTATAGCTGCAAAATAAAAAAAAATAAACGGATATTATAATACTTCTTTTATAATACCCAAACAATATAAGTAATTATAAAAACAATAGAGGTAAGTAAACCAACCACATAGCTAATTGGCCCATATATTTGTTTCTCTGAAGTCAAATTTACCATTTATTTATTAAAACACTGGGATATAATTATATTAGATTCTCTACCAGATGTAGTTTCCTCTCAATGTATCTACACATTTGTATATTTGAAACATGAAAATCGACTTATCAACTTACAAGCCTTTATTGAGTTTCATAGGTTTGTGGATATTTGCAACACGAAAAATCTGGTTTTTCTTATCTTTAGGACAAATAAGTCTAGAAATATGATTTCTTCTTACACGTAAGTGGCTATGGTGACCTACTGTCATATAATTTAATAATGCTTATGCAATATAGATAAAATGAAAATGATACCACTTGTTACAAATAACTTGTAATACAAAATAAAACAATTATTTATTTTCATCGACTAGAATAACATTTGTGATGGAAAACACATAAATATCATCCCAGTCACTGATATAACAACATCAAATTAAAGAAGCCGCATTTCATAGAACGTTCTTGAATAATCGAAGCGGGTTGCTACTCTGAACAGTTATAGTGTGTTAACGATAAGCGATTGACGAAAGAGCCATCAAAAACATATGCGGTACTTTACACACGCACACTTAATAGCTTGACTCAGATTAGTTTTATAGGGTGTCTCAAAAATAACGTAGATTGATAATGACGAAGGTGACAATGTAATTAGGAAGTAGCAGTACACCCATCCAAAAACTACAAAAATTATCCAATGCCTGCCCGTGGCTAAGTCAATATATTCCACCATTTAATTATATCATAATTCAGTGTGACACGTCCTTTTCCATTATTCTGCTGGCCAGTCTTTCCATATAAACATGATCTTTAACCATATTATTTAAAAACATATTAGTTTTGCTAAGAGAGTTAATTACTTTTAATTATAGAAGATATTAGAAAATTCACGATATGAAAAAAGTATTTTATGTTATTTTTTTAATCTCTTATAAAAACTCTTATATTTGATTTGATAAACAAGAGACTAAGTATACTCCCTATCCCTATCATAGCTCTAAGAATAAACTTTTTAAGGAATTTGCATTGACCATAGTTATATGTATTGCCTAGAAGTATTATATGTATTATATATATTATTGCCTACAGGTAGGTAATGTAAACAGACCAATTGACAAACAGAAGAAATGTTATTGATCGAATATCAGACCAGAAGACTATCTCTTTTAAAAAAGAGTTATACAAATGTGGTGTCCATCTGGGGAAGGTATCTAATTATCATTTGCTTTTAACTGGATTACTTTTCGTTTTAAATATATACATCTATTTTGGGCTTGAACCCTTGAACCCTTAGGCTCTTGAGTTCCAGGATACAAGGGTTTAAGAAGTATTTTGATGGAAAAGGAGAAAGGAATACCCATTACCATTGCATAACTCCTGGTACCTGACTATTGACCCGCTCGTGTCCCCACATTTCTACCTTGCTGCTGCTTGTTCCTCTTTATTATTTCGTCCGTTTCTCCTCCACTACTCTTGACCCTAGAACCCTTTTGCATCATCGTTATCTTTTTCTTTCTCTCTGTGAAAATATCGGTACATAGGATGGCCCCAAAACACCATCTAGGATGGGGGCGGTTCTATTTGCCTCACTTACCTGGGCATTAGATTGGCACAAAGGTTCAAGGGTTCAATGATACAAGTGTACAAGTCTGACCCTTGTACCATTTCACCTGACACAAGAAAATGATTAACCCTTCCGTGTGGTACCCCCATTCCGACTGGGCGTTTTCTATGTTTTTGATATTTGCCCCAATTTAACCTAGTCTTTATCTGTCGATCTCGTGTACCCTTGTGCCTTGTACCCTTGAACCCTTGGACCCTGGGACGGTCTGGGAACAATAAACACGCTTACTGCTCTTTTTGGTCACGTTACTCAACAAGGGTACAAGGGTACTTGGGGTGTTATTAATGTGCCTCTTTTCGATATATCTACTCTACATATACTTACATTGATCTATTTCTATTTGGACTTACCATTTATCATTAACTGTAGCTGAAAAAGTGTAGACAACTTCACACTAGTGCCTAGAGCCAGTTATCTATACCTCCTCTTTCTCTACATATTTTATATAATCCCTTGTTCCTAATATTACTTAAATCTTTAAGTTTGAAAGTTATACTCTTCCTACATAAAAACGTGTTTATCACAGCGGTCACCACCACCGGTAGGTATGATGATTATGTTGATTACCTATTCACTGTTACTCAAGAAATTACACCTGGATACTCATTATTGTTTACAAATTAGCAAACCATCTTTATATATTCACACTTGACAGCTTGTATACTTAGAACATAAGTTTACAGCGACCTAATTTTCAGTTAAGAAATTATTGTGATATTTATTTTTGGGGCACTTTATATAACCTCAGTGCGTAGTTTTCCGTTTAATAACTTTCTGTACCAGGATGTAATAACATAACGCATTGACATCTCGACCGCTAAGTGCAGTCGAACTGCACCCAATTGTATTATTATTACAGCTACGTCCGCTCTTTTCATAGTCATCAACATAGCATTGGAATCTGTGTGATAGAGATCATTCACTCAATGATTTCATTCAGGCCCATGAATATGTATAAAGTCATTAAAACCAATGTGTCACTTCGTTCGTCACAGGCTATAACATCGGTTTAAGAGGAGTTATAAATTCAAAATGGTGGGACAATTCTCATGGCTAACGGTCTTGTTTCTGGTGAATAGATTTAAATATATACGTATTAATGTAACCCATTTTCTGAAAGGTGCATTATAGGCTTAAATGGAGGTGCATTTACTTTTATTCATACATATTGTTCTAATTTAATCCTAATTTGTAATGTTTTTCGGTGAGAAAAGATTCTGAAAAAGTGGCATGCACGTTTATTTGAGGTGGAAAATCAAAAAAATATTTTAAAGTCATGTCTCAAGATATAGGTACTGTTTTTGAGATTAAACTGTTTCAAATTTATTTTTTCTAGATATGTATTTGACTTCAATTTTTTGTTCTGCTAGTTTTATTAATTACATTTTATAAGAGCACCCTATATGACTAGACAGTTATATATAATTTTCAGGTGCTACTTATCTGCTTTATCTGTCAGGTATTTTAAAAAGGAACATCACTTTTAAACTACTTCAATCATCTTTCATAGTCTGACGGAGCTTTCACTGATACTGAAATCTTTCAGTGCTGTTTAATTTACTTAATTTAGTAATATTTGGTGACAGTATTTGAAAGCTTCTAAATTACTAAATACTGTTTCCTGCGTAACTTATTTGTAGTTGAGCTCCAATTTTCCAACCATTTTTTTCCAGTCCACCATATTATCTTTTATTAGGTCAACACTAATTATAGAAAATAGTTTTTAGTGCAGCTTATGACATAATGAATTGCGTATCGGAATAAATTTATATGAGAAAGCAATACAAATATGTTGGATCCTAGGGTAATTAATAGGCTAGATAAAATTACCAGTTTTCTTTTTTTATTGAGCATAACATATTTAAGTATATATTTTTTTATAGAAGTACTTATATATATAAAACAGGATTCCAAAATATACACGAAACTTGGCGGTATTTCAAATAACGATCATTCCAGGTTTAATAGCAAATTATTAAAATGGGTAGCCCTGTATATTCTTACATATTCCTTCAGGAACACATGAAAGGGATAATTAGTGGATATCTAACAGTAATGCAATCTAATAAAATAGAGATCGTATCTCAATATAACACATTATTCTTGTGGCACATTCTTGTGGCCTTTTATGTTTATTTTGATGAGAAAACGCGTAACCCAAATTGTAAAATAAACGTTTTTCTATGCCATCTTCTAGCAACTGGATGAGAAAACGCATAACCCAGATTGTAAAATAAACAAGTTTTTCTATGTCATTTTCTAGCAACTAATTATATTCAAGCTCTGGGACTGGATATTTTTAGTAACTTCATATTTACTTCAATTATGTAAATCTACATAGTGGGGACATTTGGGGTAAGATATTTTTGTTTGCTTGGGTTATACTTTCAACACTGAAATTTTTTGGGGTTAACTTAGAGGGAAAGGACAAAAATAATTTGTAAAATAGTCATCAGGTTTATTAAATGTATATTGAATGTAGGGAGCACCGCAATATACTAGATAAATGAAACATAATAATATGTATTATAAATACCAACATTATTGGAAGACTTTAAAGATCTTGCTGTTTATAAGGCACATTAATAATAAGGTTTTACTATATACACTATATACAACTCTCAAAAATATATATACCTACAATATTTTACAAATCACAATGAATTCTAATAAATAATACGGGAGATATTTACTTAGATTTAATCCAAGTTTCTAAAAATATGGCGAATATTTTATGACATACCTTCGAAAAACATACTTTTTAAGAATAAAGTAGCTTTTACTAATACTGAATAAAATTTTAATTACAACTTAATTTTGTAAGATATCACAATTTTTATTACGAACTGATCACAAATCTGTCTCTTAGTTCTACCAAGGTCTCCATGGTTTGTCCTCCATTGCTTCAACAGGCTTTCTCACAACTAACGACAAAGGTTTCGGCTGGCTATACATAGTATCCATAGGTTCAGGACTATGACTTGGAGAGTAGTTAGATGAAGAACTGGTCGCAGAAGCTGTTGACGCAGTTCTTTCCGGTACAATAGGAACTAATAATGGAACTGGTGAAGTCATGTTGACAGGTTGCTGTTGTTGCGCTGCAGAAGTGGGCAAAACCAAAGCGAAGTCACCGTTTGGAAGTCTTGTTGGCACCAACTGTACACCTGTGCCATTTCCATGACTTAATATTATCCCACTACTTTGAGGTACTTGCTGTTCGATTGATTTCTGATTATTGGGTAAAATATGGACTTGAACTTGGGGAACTTCTTGCGGTTTTGAACCTTGATTGAGGCAGTTGGCTAAATGTTGAAGAAGACGCCGCTTGACGATGGGGTCTAAGCCGGGAAATCTACCGACCTCAGTGGCACACTCGCTAAAACCAGCTCGAAATTTGTTGATCACGCTTGGGTCTGCGGCTGCTGACATGGCTACTTGTTGCCGCTGGAGATTTTGTAGGTGTTTAACGGTCATTTCTAGGATGTCAGCCTTTTCCAGTTTCGAGTGCCTGGCTGGCTGGAAGTAAAAAATATAAAATAAAGTAAATCTAATATATACAACATCTTGTCTAATTTGTCATTTAATTTTATTTAAGTTAGCGTGAAACTACGTGCAATTACATGTATCTAAATAATCATTTTTTACATGTTGGTAACTAACTAAAATTTTAAGAACAATATAAAATATCTAGGTAAAATGGATATTACTTTTACATTGTTTAAAAATACGTCTCAAACAATGTATGTTTAGGTATTGTAAACACCTAATTGTTAAGTTCATCTTGACATTGACATTCCATAATAGAATTTAATTATTAATAATATACAAAAAAAAACAGAACTTGTATATAATGTATAAGAAAAGGTCAACGAGACCAATTATTTAAAATGCATATACATTTATGGAACAAAGAAAATATTAAAATAATTTTATTATTATGTGAAATAAGTAGCACCTATAACGTACTGATTTACTAATATAAATAGATTTTTTAAATAGAATTCTTTAAGTATAGACTATGAAACATAGAATATAGAATAGAAAATACAGAATATATATTCTGTATTTATAATGAATATAAAAATCGATTAAATTACGTGTTTTATTCATGTTATACATAGGTAATTTTATGAAATATCGAAAATAAAATGAAAATGTGAATTATTTACTATACCTATATAGGTATAGCAGTTTATCCAGTTAAAATATGTGCACATAATTTTAAAGGAAACAAAGAAATTAAGTTTAAAATTAAAATTAAGAAAATTAATTTTCTTTCCTTTTTATTATTATTTATTTATCTTAAATCTTAAATTATGGTACGTTTAAAAAAAAAATAAATGAGAAAAACCCACGTACCGGAATCTATACCTGCTTATTTTCTTGTTCATTTTATGATTTTTTTTTCAGTAGTATCTGTGGCTGCATGTCTAAACAAAGGAAGAATTAACACGAATGAATACATAGACATAGATACAAAAAACATACATTTTGCTTTAACGATTCTGAGTGCTATTGTTGTAAAATTTGGAAAATGCGCAATACTAAAATTTTTCAGTTAGCTTTGAATTCGTTAGAAAAATATATTAACTAAAATTAAATTCTAAATAGTAAAGCTTACTTACGTCTTTCTTCATTGCATCCAATATAAGAGTTTTCAGTTCATTCAAACAATTATTGATTCTGGCTCTACGCCGTTTTTCCATGATAGGCTTATTACTCTGCAAAGAGAAAGGAAATCAGCAGACGTAACCGTGGGAAAACGATTGCTTAACATTTGGGCACGTGCCATCGCTGGCACCAGGCCAGGATAGCGTTCTTTGTTTTATAATTAGCTCAAGACTACTGTGCTCAAATGTCAAACGTATTCGATTGAAAGGATCAATTAGATAATTACCCTTCTATTATCACTAACTCTTCTTGTAGACGAAGCAGTTTCTGCAGTACTTGCTTGCACCACATTTGGAGACGGAGATATGCTGGTAGGCTGGATCATATTTGTGGTAACAGATCCTGTTGTAGTAACCATTTTAGCACAAACGATCACAAGGAGTTATCGTTAGTTTCACCTTCACTGCTATTATAGCGGAACGACGTATACACTAATACTGAATCACTCGGCGCACTTACTGCTCGTGCTCACCCGTCAGAAGTTTGGCGAAGTTATGCTTGCTTACGCGGATTCGGAGTGATCCTCAAACATACTCGACCCAGCATCCTAGCGTGGTGGGGATTTTTATTGTATGAGATGAAGGTTTCGGCGCGTTCCCAGGCTCGTTCGGCTGTCCTCGGGCCACGGACAGAGCAGGATTTAATAGATAGTGGCTGTAATTATTTTAGCTACCTGTTGATCCTTCAGCATACTAAATACCGAAGGATTATTTCGGTGAACCATATCTATGCATGGTGATTTAATAGCGGTTTTCAGTCGGATTAATTGAAGGCATAGTGGAATTTGAATTTAATCTGTTATTTCCCAAGGCTAAGAATAAGTGTATTCCTTTTCTTCTAGACTATGGAAATGGAATAACTATGTGAAAATTCTTTTAAGTATACCATTTAGACTGGTATGAGAGTCCATGGTATTTTTGTATTTCGTTTTTAATAGTACAATAAAATATTAATGTATTTCAGGCACCTCTTCAGTTTTATAATAGATATAAAGACTATACATTCTACGAAAGTACATGAGTTCGAAGATTCTGTTATGAGAGATCGTTTCATGATGGCGATAGTATGTGTCACAAAACAGCTAAAGAGAAGGGTGAAGAGGGTTTGCTCGATGTCCTGAGTCACGAGCCAATAAGATCTAAAGTGTGGCGTCTATAGATATGTAATATCTCCGTCTCGTCTAACTGCCTTATGTAAGAGTTATTCTTTTCTTTCTTAAGGGGCCCACAGACTGCGTTGTTGGTAGGCTGTTTTGTTCGACGAACTAGTCAGTTCGATCAAAACAGTCGAACGCGTGTTGCACACAGACTTCGGATTTATTCAGCAGTTGAATCTGATGCACGTAGAAATGCATGAAGAAATTTTCTGCTAATCTGCCGAAGATCCGTCAGTTTAAGTATTTTAAGTATTTATACAATACAAACTGCACAATAAGTAGGTACGCTACAGATAAAACTGTCGTTTTTAAAAATTGTTTATAACACACACTACAGACTTGCGTACAAATACGACTGTTTTGAACAAATTCGACGGAGAAAATCTGGTCAAACCAGATTATCTTCATCGGTTTTGTACGACAGCGAAAACGACTACACACTTCGGTTTTGCGTAATTTTTGTTCAACAACGCAGTCTGTGGACCCCTTTATTGTACCAGACCACCCAACTATTTCACTTTCGTATACTTACCTAGTATATGAACAGATAAGTATAATTAAAGTATAAGTAAGTAAAGTATAAAAAAATTAAACTACTGTTCAAATATTTATTTTTATTGTGTAATATCTCATATTTATAGTGTCTGGTGATTTGTAAAGTAATTTAAAATTGTTAAAATAAATATTTAGTAAATTATTAAAAATAATTAAATAAATAAGTATTCAAATATTAAAAATACATTCTAAAATGTTCATCTATATGTACCTAATATTGTGATTATTGTGATACCTGCTTAAGATTATTAATTGATCATTCACCACATAACAATCGTTCATATTTTCAAAAGTTACTTTTACATCTGCATGTAATTTTCCTACTATTTTTATTAATATAATCGGTTGCAACCGTGAATTTAAATAATCCGTTGTCGTTCTACACAAGATTCTTTGCGTTTATCTTGAGAAATTATTTTGAAAAATCAAAAGTAAATACGTATAAATACATCTTGTTAAATAATAAAAGAATTATAATCATAGGAAGAAAATATAGCATAGGATAATAAGAGAACACATGGTTTCAATTTAAATATTTACATATTTAAAATATTTCCATTCCGGTAAATAATACAATTTGCACTCTTACAAAATCTCCAAAGTTATAGGGAAGTCGTAATTGTAAATCGCCTGCACCTAAATTACATGTCAGGTTATAATACTGTATGATTTATGTCAGTTTCCCTTCTATTTACACAAAAAACCAATACATTCGTTTTCACACGTAGAAAGATAACCATGTCGTGTCTTTTGTAATCAGCAGTTATGACATATTTTGTTTTAGAACAATAGCATGATAACAAGAAGTTTTCGTGATTGGTATTGCAATGCGAAGCGAAAGTAAATTTATTTATAATCACTAAAAATGTTTTAAATCGTATAAAACTCTACCCAATAAGCGAATTAAGTTTATACATGTCTCGTTTACAGGTGGTATTGACTAATACGTTAATTACGTATAAGATTTGTTGTGAAAATACCTCATTTTCAAACAAAGGAAATCAACCAACACATTCCACACCCGAGTCCGTCCCTGCCTTCCCATGGTATGCGACTCGCAGCGGCAAAATAACCACCGTTCCACGTTCTCCTCCGCTCGACGTACTCGTACCTGTGTGTCTGTAATACAGGTGGGTGGTGTGACCGTGTGTCTGGCGGCGAGAGAGAGCGGAGAGCGGCGGCGGCCACACGTGCCCGTGTGCGTCACGCTCGCGCTCGTGGGAAAGCCCCGCCCATGACCGCGGGTGGCTGCCGTCCGGTGCCCGCTCAAAGTGCCGACCGCGTGCCTGCGTGCCCTCTCCACGTCCTCCCGGGATAAACGCTGATTCATGGATGTACGTCCGCGACTCGCTGCCGCGGCCCTGTCGCTTATCTCGACATGGCGAGGTCGCGAGGCGTGCGGCGGCGCGGGTCTCGGGACGAGGTGAATCACGACTGCATTAGCCATAGGCGTGCGGCCGAAGCTGATATTTAACTAAAGCGGATGCAATTTTTATTTTAAACTTGTTAGTTAGCAGATAGGTATTATTAATTTGACGGATAAGTTCTTGAAAACATTAACAAGAAATGAAAGCCGGCACACCTTTCTTCACATTTATTTTTGCGATGCTAAATGTACATTTCAAGTACTACAACAAGTTTTTAATAAAATTTCCTAATTTATATACAAGTAAGTATAGGTAATATTTATTTGGATGGTATAATATGTTTGGGTATACTTTCTATTCAGATAGTAAAATTATGATTTGGGAATACCTACAGGTTTTTTCACTTTGTAAGTACTATTATTAAATTTCCTTATTTTACTATTCAGGGTATTAAATTTAAAAGACTGTCAGTTAACGGACTCAAATCAAGATTTAATAAAGAATTTTTATACTTTTTCATCTGTATGGCTTCTAAGATATCTAGATTGTAGGAAGTGCTTGCTTTTACTAAAGAAATGTTATTTATACTGAATTTGGGGCCCGTTTCATAATTGTTGTGTGAGGCTAATGCAGATTTTTCTATGTTCTGGTTATTTATATGGTAGGAGTGCTCTTTGAATCTAGTTAAAACAATTCTTTTTGTTTGGCTTATATATATCTTGCTATAGTTGCTGCAGTTTATTGTGGATCCCTATACTCGATTTTTGTAGTGGACTATATTTCTGAAAGGTGATGCCTAATTGCGATTTTACTGTAACTTTATTTTTGAAAGCAAGATTTATATTAAATCTCTTGAACAAATTTTCAAATTTATTGTTTATTTGTGGATGATATGTGAATTTTCTATTAGTGTTGTTTTTCTTGTATGGGAAGTAGTCTGGTATTATTATTTTTAAGTAATAATTTTCTATTCTGTCCGTGGAGTATTTTATTAATATGTCTTTTATCATAATTATTTTCTTCAGCTATTTTGTATAGGTATTATATTATTAAAAAAATACTTAAAAGTAGGTACTTACAAACAGTAGCCACAGCATTTTACTTGATGGGAGTAGAGACTGGTATAGTATGAGTGAGCTATTTGAAATAACTTACATTCTATTTTACCTTTTTAAACAATAATACATAATTGATCACCCGTCTGAACATTGACGTAATGTAGTATTTGATAGCTAGTCACTGGTGGCATTCTCATATCCCAAAGGCGCAACTAGTTGGGACATAGTAAATCATTATTATTATCGACGTTTTTATTTGTAGGTCTCAAAACAGTTTAAAAATAGTTTCACCGGTACTGATATACAGACAAATATAGAATTTTAAAACTGTTTGAACTTCTAACTAAAGATTTTTGTGGGTATTGTACGTTTTGTACATCAACCTTATACAACACAATATATATTGAAATAGTAAATGACTATTTTAAAAATATTTTAGTTACAATGGTTACCTAAAATGATGTCATTTGAACCAAAATCATAATACTTTACATTATTATCTTGTGCTAGTTTAAATTGTGCGTGTACAGTTTCGATTGTGGATAGATCTAATCTCTGCCACTAGTTTCATTAATGATAATAATATAATAAATGTTTAGTGCATTCTATATCCAGGCAAATAGTAAAATAATAATAATTAAAGTAGTAGTAAAAACAATACGCAGGCCAGGAAATATTTAAGTGAATTTAGAAAGAATCCAATGAAAATTGTTTAAATTTGATATTTTTGATAAATTTCCCTTAGAAACATTATAATCTGACAACACCAGCACACACTTTTCAGTATTGCATATACTGGGTGATTCTTAACCTATACGCATAATCTTGGGAAAATATAGCTGAAGACTAATAATGACTAATAATGAAACAAAAAATGTAGTAGGTAAGACATTTTTAGTTTCGGAAATACCAATTTATTTCAAATAAAAATAAAAGAACGTGAATTTCATAAAATGCCCAGTATGCCAGTATCATGTCCGTAAGTTCTTCGTTTGAGAAATTATGCGACATACTTTTATTCTAATCGCGTGAAAATAAACTCGAGTAGGTACGACCACAACTGATAACAAAGTACTGCTAGAAATACCAAACACATCGTCCTGACTTGTTTACTTCTTAGTTTGTTATAAACAACAAAGTTCACTTGATAAATTTTTGTAAACATTTCTTTCAAATTACTTCCGAAACTAAAACACTGACGTAGTTTTCCAAAAAACATCCGAAACTAAAAATGTTTTACTACATTTTTTTTTCATTTATTAGTCGTTATTATTTGTCCTCAGCTGTAATTTCCCAAGTTTATGCGTATTTATAGGTTAAGAATCACCCTGTATTTATGATCCGATTTCTTCTGCCAAGCTGTTCCTTGTCTTCGCACAGTCATTGAGTTTATAAACTGCAGAGTTCATTTTAAAGATAATGTTCAGTTTCTAATTCGATTAAATCCTGTGTAGACATTTCTCACTGCCTTTTATGAATATACATAGATTTATTTTAATTATAGAAAAAAATATTAAATATTCCCTTAATTATTGGTTGTCATGAAGCTAAGTAGGTATACAAGAAAATTATGGGAAATATAGTTTTCAATGGCAGACATAAACAAATTTTTTATGTTTTATTTATGTGTTTGTTCTATAGAACTTTTAGAATTTCTCGGAAACCTCTGATTCCAATATTTTACCGTTGCTATGTTACCAAAGCAATAATTCCGTGCGTTAAACGGAATTTTGCATTTTTTCCATAATTTATTGAGTGCATGGCGCATGTAAGAACTTACAGCCAAAATTCTCCTTTACTGATTCTGCTTCTAGATGTCCGAATATTTATACTTTCTTTCCTTATTTTTCTATTGCTCCGTTATTAATTGTCATTATTTTATATCTGTCTATTATTAAAATATCTGATTGTTCTCTCCTTCATAATTCTGCTTGCTGCTTTGCTTGCTTCTTTGCTTGCTGCTTTGATACAACAGTTTGGACATACATTAGTGTCTATTTTATATACTGTATACATTAGTCCTTATATTATTATTGTTTGTTATATTCTTTAGTAGGTACCTATCACAACACGTCCAAGTACTAATTATATCTTTGGTTGATTTCTTTTTTTATTTGCATATTGAAAGGAATGAGTTACATGCAGATGCTTATTTTTTATTTATAGTGGCCAAATGTGCAAAACCAACTACAAGCAAGACCAATAGTTTGCAGAAATGCAACGTACGCCCATGTCTTACACCAAGAGTACTGCGTGTGGGTGTAGAAGGATAAACTACCACGCGCTCTCCACGAAGTGTACCGTCGTTTTGTTTGATTTGTACCACCTAGAAAGGTGATTGCAGTTATGGAATGGGAAGTAATTGACGACTCGGCGGCCGCAAGTCGTTAAGTAATTCCCGGCCTGGTTGCCTTCCACTAATTTAATGGCGTTGGATTTAAAGTAGTGGCTGTACACTTTTCAGTTCACGAGAACTAATTAGTGGGATATTTATCAGCTTACACAATCCCAAATTTCTGTTTACTAATGAGAAAGATTCTTTAACTCACCCAACGTCAAGTAACTCTGTTGACCATATCGATATTTAAAATGTTACTATTTATATTTAGCGAAATTTTCCACTCGATTTCGAAAATCAGTCTCGATAAAATGATTACATCTAATTTATGTTTGTATTATTCCTTATTCAGTCCAAAGGCTTATCGTTCCCCATGATTGGAAGCTCCGTGTGAAAGTTTGATGATAAATCCGGCAACTAGAAATACTACTACATGACAATGTTATATTTGACATTTTGTAAAGTTTACTTGGGCTATTAAGTTGCCAATATTTATTGATTTCGAACAATCGGTTCTTGAAATTCTCTATGTTCTTTAATATTAATCAGATTTTTAGATTTTTTGTATTATTAAACATACATTATCCTGTTTTTTGACTAATATTTCTATTCGGCTTTATAAGTTACTGCTAAAACATAGCAGATAGAAGTGCATACAGAGTGTTTCACCAGGAACTGCATCGAACGATATCTGGGCAAGTGTACTAATCCAAAATATTTGAAAATTTGCCAACAAGGTAAAGTCTCTAGGGCGAACGCAACCAAAATATTTAAAAATCTCCAGCACTTCCGGTTATGAGAATGACAATTTAATCCTGAGATACGAGAAATGTCACGAAGTTCAAAGACGTAATTTTGAACACGTGCTAAAATAAATGTATTATTAATATTTTATTTTTTAGTTTTCTAGTAGGTATAGTTTTTGATATCATCCAACAATAGTCTTAATTTTTTCAATTTTTGCTTTGACGGAACTAAAGTTTTTAAAGTTTTCAATAATGTAATAATAATGTATTTGCGTCATGGATTCCATTTTTGCGGATATCGAGCAGCAAAAGTATCACAAGTTCTTGTCAAAATGTTGTCACTTACTCCAAAAATAATAAATTAATAATCTTCGTTTGAATAATTTAAACGCGCCCGCATAATTACAATAGTAATTACTTATAACAAGTGTAAATTATAACATACACAACACATAACAATATGTATTTGATGACATGCCAAACCAATTTTATTGTTTTTGAAATGTTTATGTCCATGGCAAATTTGATAACATTCTAGATTATGATGAAAACTGCTAAAATAGTAGAAATTTGCAAATACCTTTAAAAGTAATAATCACAACTCTAATAATGCTTATATAACTCGAAAGAGAATTTTAATGTGCACAAGATAGACTGGAACAGTACAGGGTGTTCCATTTGAGTTTAAAAAGTTATGGTTGTTCGAAATTTCCAAAATGTAACAGCGAAAATTGAACACTTGGTATAATATTTTTGAACATATGGATACACCATAATTTAGCGTTTAATTTTAAGTTCTCTAAGAATAAAAAATCAACTTAATACCTATCAATTTCCCGGAAAAAGTTGCAGACACTCTTGCGCACCATACGTCAATTTTTTTCTTTAAATATTAATATCTCAAAATGCGTAACTCCTAGTTATAGGGAATGTCAATAAATTGACCCTAAAATTTTCCGTAGAATCGAACAATGTAATTATATACAGGGTGTCCCATCTAAAATAATGAAGTTCATGTAGACTTCCGGTGTAACTCGAAGTGCTGATATTGTGTAGTACCTACCGTGCTGAAGTACCATGTTGCCAAATTTTCAAATATTTCGGATTAGTACTTTCCCAGATATCAATCGACGCAGTTCCTGGTGAGAACCCTGTATACATGCACATACTGAATGCCATTAGATATTTATAATTTCGCTACGTTCATTTAATGTTTCCGGTTAGCGCATTTTTAACGGATTTATAAAATTTCACCTTGAAAGCGTTGATACGTACTTGAATGGTATGTGGCTGACTATCGGTGGATACTTGGAATCCTGTTTGAATCATCACTGAAGTATGAAATGGAAAAATCGAATAATTAAAATCGGCGACGTAATTCTGTTCACTTTCTAATTTGGAAGAAAGTATTAAGCAGTCATTGATTTATTGACTTTTTATAATTTATTATTGACTAATCAAAGAATTTGATACAGAAATTTTTTCATCCAAAAAAAAACATTTATAACAATATATTTACTATTTATTGGCTACTGTAAATGACTGCCTAAGGAAAAAATCAAGTAAAAACTATTATTCTCCTGGCTATATATAAGTTGGGCCGGTGAATCAACCAAATTAAAAAGTTAAGAACTCAGAATTATGATCAAATATCAGGACCCTTCAAGTAGGATAGGGATATAAATAACTGCAGGTTTACCAAGTCTAACAAAATATCAACTTAAAAGTTCTGGCTATTCCAGATAAAGAGTGTTCCCCTCTTTATCTGAACTCCTCCATCTGCACATTTATTTTTATTCAGGGATCGCCAACTTAACTTTCAAGATATTAATTATTTTAACACAAAAATTGGTTTAGTGAGGAAGGAGATCTTACAAATAATGTTATAAATAAATATGGTCGTAATCCCTAAGGAGAAACCATTATGTAGCTGCAAACATAAATATTTGTGTAGCGTACTTATTGATATACATATACCCTGGAGGAGCTGGTCAAAGGAAAAGAGGTAAAATTGGTATGAGTACCAGGTCATAGCGGAATCCTAGGGAACGAAAGGGCCGATGAAATGACCCGACTCGGATCTGAGGGACCCAGCCAGGGACCAGAACCGATTTTAGACATTACACGAAGGCAGGTCAACATGGCTCTTAATGACTTGGCTCATGAGACACTAAGTAAACACTGGAAAAGGAGTGGGAACTGTAGACAAGCTCGCAACTTTATAGTGGAACCAAGCAAGACCAAGACGGCCTGGCTGTTAAGTCGTAGCAGGAAGGCTCTAAACCAGTTGGTGGGAGTTTTAACGGGTAATTGCAGGAGAGGCAGCTTTCGGCAGACTGAGACGTGACGTGTGGGGGGTCGGGGAGCTGCTAGGGCAAGGGTGGCCGGGGAAGGTTCGACGAGGAAAAGGGGTGATGGAGTTAGATAGAGGACGACGGGGGTAGGCGAAAAGGGCCCGCTTACGGCCTACTTGCCAGTTCTTGGCCGCCCCATACTACTTCTACTACTACTACTACTACTACTATTATTTGGAACCGCTTCTATGCAATAGAATACAGAATGGATTAGCTATTGCGGTGCAAATTCCACATTTTCATTTTATTTTAACTAGAATTTTTCTTTAGTTTCGTTACCTACTGTTATATTATTTTCTTGAGGGGTTCATAACATAATTTACTTTCTTATTATTATAAATTATATTTAATTAGTATGGTATCGGTTAACTAGGTATGGTTAGGCATGTATACATAAAATAGATATTTGTAATTGTAAATAAAATGTCTCCCAAGAAGAAATATACGGTTCACAAACCCATACTTGTTTGTAAACATATTTTACCCACTTACACCAAAAATTTAAGTCAATCGGACACCTTCATGTTACAGTAATATTTGGTCAGCAAAAAGTTATTAAATCCGGGCCTGTTCTGTTGCTTGAATAAGTAAAAAAAAAAGGATTTAGAAATTATGGGTCATAAAACGTTATAATACCATTACCAAGTAAACAAAAAATGTGTGCTGTGTTGGTAAAATGTTGCCAATGCGTGTCAAACGGAGCTGCACCTAAAAAATTATAAACACACTTTTATGGGCCAAAATACTTCAATCCTAGGTAGTTTTGCCTACTTACTGATAAACAAAGCTCCGGAAAGCATAGCAGAGTATAAACAGTGTGCGGCAAATTTGTTTGTCCTTCAGAATTCCAGGAAGGCGGGCGCCCTTTTTCGTGACGCCGCTTTTGGGCTAGTGCCGACTTACTGCACAGCAGATCCTCCTGTATGGCACTGATTTGACAAATCATTGATTTCATGTCAAAGTTAGAGCAAAATTTCTGTTGTAAATTATTTTTAATAAATAACATGTCTTTAGTAGCAACTTTTTAGGTAACCATTTGTGGTTTAATTTATAACCACAAATGGTTACCTAAAAAGTTACTACTACACTACTATAATTTAAAGTGAAATAATAGAAAAGTAAATAAAAGAAAGAAACTATCATAGATACTACGTAAGCTTTGACTGCCGATGTCAGATTAATCTTCTGGGCTATTCTGGTGTAAATGATGCTTAATCTCAAGCGTTTCGCAATTCTTAACAGACAAGATGTTCCGTGTTTATGAAGAAGATTCTATGTACGTGAAAACGTCGAACTTTATTTTGGTGGTTTCCTTATCGTCATTTTATTTAAAAATACTGTGTGTTCAATTTTGGTAGAGCACAAAAACTTTAGACATGATTAACCATGCAAAGCTAAAAAATGACGAAATCTGCGTTTACCTTGACCAACTAGGTATTTCTAGCTATCCATTTCTAATTATTCCATACCTTCATTTTCCCAACCCTTGGAAGATATATTTATAGATTTGGAAAGTTATGAATAATATACCTAGCCTTCATAGAAGGATCTTGTTGTATACTCACTTTACTACTAACAGACTTTGCAGAAGGAAACTGTCCTGGGGATTTGCTAACTTCATTTTGTGACAAATATTAGAGTGGAAATACCAGTAATAGATATAGGTCAAAGATATCTACAGAAAAGCAGGTCGCTATCTATATCAATAAGACAATAGTTGTCAGACAGATAGTAGTACATACCGGAAGAGGGGACTACTGTGTGTTTCTCACCACTACGCGTTCCACTGAAGGTACGCGTCCAGTTGTATAAATTAATAATTCCTCATTCAGTTTGTAAATAATAAATTGAAAATTTATATTGGCAAGACAAATTCCACCTGTTAATCATCCATCAGCACTGTGCATCCTAGAAGCGGACAAGTCGAAACAAGTCACAGCGCCTGCATAAATCCGCCTGGCGACCAATTTGCCGGCCCGTCCCGTTGGGCCCTGTGCGAGTAGCTTGCCACTGGGCGCAGTCCCATTTGAATCTATGGTCGGAGGATTTTTCCGATGCAATGCGACCCGCCCCATCCCGCCTAGTGGATGCATACCTTTATACAGTACTATAGATATAATAAATAGCTAATAACTAATAACTTTATTAAACGGGCACATTTCATTTAGTATCAGAGAGTAATATATTTTTTAATCAGTTTTAAGCCAAAAACAGTTGCAAATTTTATTTTTCCTACGGTTGATTAGAAAATAAGCAAAAGCACACTAAAAACACAACTGTAAAACGGCATTTTACGCGCGCTGTGCGCAAAACACCGTGGAGTAGTTATAGCGTTTTTTCTTAGCATCCAGGCAACCGAAGTTCGATACTCGATGTAAGAGGGCCATGACTTTGATCGAGACGCGGCGTGTTACCATGGTAAACAAATGCAACAGTTGTCAATTAATCCGTTTAGTTTGCTATTTCGCTTAATATCTAAGTACCTTCGCCTTCACCATTCCTTATTTTCCTTTGATTATTATCAGTGAGTTTTAGTTTAAACAAATTGAATATCAAAATGTACGATGAATCCTTCGAATGTACGGCACCCGAAATCACGGAAAAAGCCGCCGAAGTGACACAGAAAAGATCATCGTTTTGAAAGCGAAACTTAAACAAGAAAAATATGTACATCCCTCTAATATGATTTCAGTGCAACAGTAGGAAAACACGTGCGAAAAGCATTTTTCACCCTCATGAGACTTGTTACACTCGCCTTTTGGGCTCGTGCACAAACCGTCTCACTGCGTGCGAAAAATGTCTTTTTCGACACTTGTTGTACAATATAGGATTTCTATAATTCAGATTTCTACATATTACCTATGTGAATTTGTGTGAAAATAAAGGAGTAACTATGTGCAATGGATAGAGGGTACTACTAATCTACTTCTATCTTGAACGGGGTTGGAACCATTAGTGTGAAGACAACAGCGACGTAGTTTGCCACATAACAACAAAACAGTTACTGCACTCGACGCGCGTTTCGTCAACCAATTTGGCATCATCTAAAGATGATTCGACCAAACTCAACGTGCGTTTCGCTAATAAAGTTGGCATCATATGCGGACGATTAAAACTAAACAAGTTTAATTTTCATCATCTTCAGATGATGTCAATCTGATTGGCGAAACGCGCGTCGAGTGCAGTACAGTGTTTTGATGCTATGTGGAAAACTACGCCTGTGTTAATCTACGCCTAAATCAAGATTACCATTATGAATATTACTTTTTCTATATAAGTATTGCAGAGTTTTATGAATTATTTTTTGATACAAGCATGATAGTACCACTGGTGTGTCTGTCAGAGATATTAATCACATCAACTTTTTTCAACTTGTGAGAAGTACTTTGTCATTTTCTAATACCAAATCTAAGCATAGAATCTTGAACAATTTGGATTCTATGAGTGTCACTGGGATCAATGCGTGTTATAAAAAATGTTGTCAAAATCAACGAATCACGAAATACATTTTTTTGTTGGTTGAATGAAATGCTAGTTGGTCAGTTTCTGATGAGTTTAATACGATCAAGACAACGAAAACATTTTATCTTTGTTTCACTAAGCAATCGAATAAGCTGGCTCCGTTGGTTTCTGTCTTTTAACTTTGTTGTCAGTAGTACCTTAGATCGATTGGTTTACTGCTACCAATTCTGTAACTAAAACGTCAGTTAAACACAATTCTTTTATTGTGGTTACCTACTTGCTAGAAAATTAACCGTGAAATTTGAAATACACAATACCGATGTTGACTGATGAACTGAACACCTACCTAAACTCCTTACCACGAATTGACCATTCCTTTCGGTCTTTGTGGCTGCCTCAGTTTCTGATGGGGTTAATATACCACGAAGCCGGGACCGAAAAAAATAAAGGAAAAAATCTCTTTAGTTTTTTAACATCTTAGGGTCGAGATGAAGCAGATAAGCTGGAAACTGGCCAGAATAGGCGCGGCGGGAGACCGGTAAAGTTTAAAGAGGCTCGAGACTAGCCTGCGTGTCATCTCTATCAGATTAACAGCATGGTCCATGGTCCAGTGGCTGACACACGTGCATTCCACGCTGAACGCTTACGTGAGCGGGTGCTCGTCAACTGGACTGGGCGCATAGAACAATGAAACTGAAGTTGTTACCCTGAAGTACAAAATATTGTTTCAGCAGTTTTAAAATAGATCGAAATTAGTTCAGGGCTTTATTGCATGTGTCAACAATGAAACTAAAGTAGTTACCCTGAAGCACAAGAGATTCAGGTTTCAGCAGTTTTGGAATGGATTGTAATTAGTTCAGGACTTTATTGCGTATGTCAGCCCAATGTTGCGTATGTAGTGTTATTCTGAGAATCATACCGAGTGAGTAAAATTATACTATTAAGAAATTATTTTTAAGAATATAAATATAAAAAGTGTTTTCTAGGTTTGATAGAACTTTACATGACAACTACTATCAGACTGAACTGTTAGTCTGACACTGTTTATAAAATTTATTTTCAGTATATTTTGGCAAATCATCATGAATAGATTCACTCTGGAACAACGCTACCAAATTCCTCAAATTTACTTTGAAAATCATTCGTCGGTTTGCCAAACGCATAGAAGACTTCGTGAATTTTATGGCCCACATGATCGTCCATCTGAGCTGTTTATTCGTCGTACTGTGGATAGATTTCGTACCAAATACTCTCTACATGATTTGAAAACACCAATGCGTCGAAGGAATGTGCGTAATGAAAGGAATGTTACCGCTGTACGTGAAGTGTGGTTGCAAACAAGGTTTGGTGACAAATTAATTTCGAGGAATGGACCTGTTAACTATTCACCCAGGTCCTGTGATATGACGCCCGCAGATTATTTTCTGTGGGGCTATGTCAAGTCATTAGTTTATGCTGATAAACCAGCAACAATTGAAGCCTTAGAAGCCAACATTGTTCGTGTTATTCACGACATACGACCAAAAGTGCGCGAAAAAGTCACCCAAAATTGGATCAAAAGATTACGCTATCTTGCGGACAGCCGCGGTGGCTACATGCCGCAAATAATTTTTAAATTATTAATGTAATAGATTGTTTTTTTAAATAGTATTACGTTTTTAATCACAAAATATTTTCTTTAATATGTTTTTAAAGTTTAAAGTTCTATCATCCCTAAAAAAACACCTTTTATATCTACATTATCTAGTCAAATAATATTAAGCATTTAGTAGTGGTGAGAAACACACCGTAGTGCCCTCTTTGGGTCTTTATTTTTATCTGGTAATTATTGTCAAATTGACATACACATCGAAAGCAGCGACCTGCGGAAAAGCAGGTCGCTGCTTTTCCGCAGGTGCCATTACAGCAGTGACCCCAGCAGGATTGTCCTTGAGGAAGATAATCCTACTTATTAGCGACCTAAGCAGGTCGCTATATGTTTGTCAATTTGACAATAATAATTGTCAGACGGATAGTAGCAAAGACCCAAAGAGGGCACTACGGTGTATTTCTCACCACTATTAATATTCACGATGCCCCTTAGGCATCGTGAATGTCGCAACGTCGTTCATCGATGCCACAACATCGTTCATCGATGCCACTACCTATGGCACTCTGACGAGGCATAATAAGCGCGAAACCTGTCAGTGTTTGACGGTTGGTCTCGATGAAGAATGTGGCGACTTCCATAAAGATGCCGGAATAGTGCAACGCCAGTCGGAGCACATTGCCGAGGAGTAGTTGTTTTCGGCATCTCCTTCAAATAAAGAAGTAGGATTCTATTCCTCAAAGACAATCCTGCTGCGGTCACTGCTGTAAAGCAGGTCGCTATTTGTCTGTCAATTTGACAATAATTGTCAGATAGTAGTCAGGATAGTAGCAAAGTCCCAAAGAGGGCACTACGGTGTGTTTCTCACCACTGCTAACGTCAGCATTTGTACTAACTAATCAAATAAAAAGTACTGTGAATAGTAAACGAGAATACTTTTCACAATGTTAACTAAAGCTCTATGATTCCAAATAAAAGAGATTATATATAATGTAATGTGGGGGAATTTAGAATTGTACAGGTTGTTTACTTCTTCGGGATTCAGACTTTTGTCGTGAGAGTGCTCACCGCAACATAGCTACATATTTTATATGTGCATATGCTAGAGCATCAATTTTAATTAGGACTGCCCTCTTAAAAATTGCTATAAAACGCATGGATGTATATACGAGTAGTTAAAGTTATTAAAGACCTACACCATAATGCTTGGTTTTATAGTGGCATCGATTACTTCCATTAATTAAAATCACTTTATATATGTCTTAAGATGCACTACTGGATAATTAACGTTAAGGATTGAATAAGGAACTGAGAATTGCAGTCGACAATATATAAAAATAATTGTGAACTCTTTAACCCCAGCTTACGAGACCTTATCATCTGTTCTTTGGAAGTAGGTACTAAAATAAAATATTACACTTTTAATATATGAAAAAGGCAAACAAAGTGAATAGTTACAAAGGAAAGGCTATGCGTAAGGAAATAGCACATTTGAAAAACAAACCAACATGATAATGTAAATACTCAAAAAAGGCAAAGCTATACTGCGATTGAGAATTAAGCAAAGTGCAATGACCGGAAAAAGAGTAGATATGTGTTGTCACATTTATTTCTAAAGTATTCTTATTTAAAACAGGAAACGTATTAATTACCTTATTTATCCATTTTTTTACTTGTCTTTAACGTCCCTTATCCCTATTGTACTTTATTAGAGCAAACACAATGTTTAATTTGTCTTTTACTTAATAAATCACCGAACATAAACAAAGACTTTGTTTATGTTCGTTGATAATATCAAGGAATTTCCAAGTATTTGGCAACTGCGAACGCCGTAAAGTTGACGACAAGCTGTTCATCCTTATTTAACATACATATTCTTGCATTTTGCCTTTCTTTTTTTCTGAGCTTCAACGACGTTGATTGGTCGTATCAGGAACCAACAAGCGACTGCGCTCGACTACTGGAGAAGCAGTGGCGTGATATTGGGTTATTTCGCGCGCGTTTCTTAACGGTAAAAATTTGTGGTAAAATTATCAGTGTATTTATCCATTGTGTCAGTGTTTATACTTATTTGTGTTAGTTAAAAAAGTGGAAATGCATATACTAGAAGTATTCTATAGAATAGTATACGAGTATATATTAACTGAAATGTGCCCAATGGTAAAACAGAATACGCACGCCCATGCTTCACCGCATTTTACCAGATCTGCGAGGTCATTCCACTTTGCTTAATTCTGAATCTGACTATAAATACCTAACATCACTATAGATGATGTATAACAATCTTTGACTATAGTCATTTTATGTCACAAGATAAAACATTATTTTAAAATTAATTTAAAGTATAAAATAAAATAAAAAATAAAATATAGTGAATTTAATGGACCTGTTTGTAGTTACAGCTACCTACAACAACTTTTTTGTGTAACTTTTCTACATAAATTTTATTTGCACAATTTGTTTAAAAAATAGCTGTAATAAAAAATCTATTATGCATATGGATTGGTGAATCAAAAAAACGAAAGATACATCTCAGATTTTAATATAACCATATTTTAGTTGCTTTTTACAATTTAATGAGTTGTACATTTTTTCATTAATTGTTTACACCCAGTGTATAGAAAATGATGTTTGCAGACAATATATGAACATTTTTTTTTCAACTTAATGGAATAGAAAGAATACGTAGAATTTAAAAAAGTTCAATAATAGCAGTTACCTACTATGAATAAAAAACTTAAAAACAATAACTGCAGTCAGGGAAAATTTGGAAGTACTTCATGTACTTGAAACATTATGAATGGTGATCCAGACCGCAATTTTAATTAACTTTAATAGTATTATTTAATAGTATTAACTCCCGTGGTTAACCCCTGATGTTAATATTTGACCAATGGTTCTTAAGCTATCGATACTTTCACTCTGTTTGCGTTTGTCCACTATGTATAGAAAAAACGTAAACGGTAGGTAGGTATAGTCTTTATAATTTCAATTGAAACTGCATAAAAAATTCCGATAAACGATACACGTGCCTAAACATAGAGGGCGCCGTCGAGGTGCAGGTGTTTCTTTTGTCGGAATTTTTTTTACAGTTTCAATTGACATTATATAGACTATACATAAATATATAAATCCGTACAATAATTTTGAATTACTGTATGGATCCTGTGGAAATAAATACATGAAATTGAAAATAAATGTATTTTGAACCAATTTTATAATAAGTAGGTCTTTAAGATACCGCTGCTAACACAAATAAAAATACTGCTTATGTGGTAAGGTGGTTTATAAAGTATATGCACTTCTAGTATTTAGTGATAATTATATGATATTAAATAAATGAAACAACTTATCCTCGGTCATCTGCATATGCATGGCAATTTTGTTTTAAGGATTTCTCTACGGAGTCATATAGAATTCTACTTACTTCCATGAAATTCTAGAGACTTTTATAGAATTCTACGTACTTCTAAGGAATTTCATAAACTTCTAAAATCCTCTACTAACTTTTACTTGCATGTACACCATACTTCTATAGATATCTAAGCTCTTCTCTCGAAGATGCTTTCTTTTGTACGTTATTAGATCAAATACTTACTAGTAAGTAATATATAGGTACATACATGGTTGCTTTTGCACTAACTATTCTTGAATATTCCCACGAAACGAAAATACTAAATAAGTTTCGATGTCGACGCCTCTGCTTTAATTTACAACCTTGCGAATATTTTTAATGTAACAAATTGCACGTGTTTGTACTTCACTTACATATTTATATATTTAATGCACGGTTGTGAACATTAATACTACAAATCAGTTATTATCAGGTAATAATGATAGCGTGCGCTCAAGGTTTCAGTCGCACCCGAACTAGGTGGACTAAAAATAAATTTTTATTGTGGTTTTATGTCCAGCAATTATATTTTTGTTCGTGTCTTGCACAGCAGTTAACTTGTTTCATGATTTCTCGCCTTTGTTAAATTTAAGAACTAGAATGCCTACTCTCATAAAAACAATTGAACTAAATTATTAAAAACCAGGAGTTGGAGCTGGATATTATCTGCTCCAATATAATATAATATAATGTCTTCATGAGTAGTATTCAGTAAAATATTTTGGTACAATCGAGATACATTACCATAATTTTAAGATAAAGTAGGTAGTTATGCAATATTTTCATATTTAAAATAATTGTTGGTAATGGATAAAAAATAAGTAGTAGTTATGTTAGGATATGTCGTCGTAAGTCAATAGGGAGGGTGTATACGCAGTGTTTCCAAGATAAGGATGACAAGTAACACTGACGTAGTTTTCCACATAACACCACAACACTATACTGCACTTGACGCGCGTTTTGCCAACCAAGTTGACATAATCTGGATATGATTAATACTGGTAGTTTTAATCATCTCCAGATGATGCCAACTTAGTTGGCGAAACGCGCGTCGAGTGCAGTATGGTGTTATGTGTAAAACTACGTCAGTGTTATCTTCACACCAAAGGTTCCAACCCCTTTCTAGAAGGATGACAAGTAAGTATGGAGGATTTTGAAACGGTTTCTCAAAAAAATCATTTTTATCCAAAAGTTTCCGCCACTAATCAAGATTTCAGCAAATTTTTTCCCATTTATCCGACTCTGTACCATTTATAGTTTCCGAGATTCCTATATTTATCATGCTTGTCTTGGACACTGCTCTAGCACACATAGTACATTGTTTACAACATATTCTTTTAAATATTGAGGTTTTTGTTTTGCATGTCTAGGTTATAGGTAGCAAGAGAAATTTAAAATTCATCGAATCATAATGGATAATTTATCATGCCTTGCATCATCACCTTGCCTTTTATGTATTCATAGTACCTACTTTTAATACTGTATATAGACTACATTTTCAAGAAGAGTCGGGCACCTTGCCTAGTCCACCGCGACCTAAAAGATTTATTGTAGCACTCCTGCTAGACCTAAAAATAAAGGTATTTAACAAGCTTATCATGGAAGTGATCAGTTCAGTTTACAGTAAGAGTATTGCACATTCATGTAACATATTAAAGTAGTATTAACAAAACAATATATAAGCTATTTATCCTGCAAGTGTTACTGTGTACAGATAGATCATATGGGTTTATAATAAGTATATTTGCAGGATTTATTGCAGTTTGACTATTGTCACGAAGTCAAAACACAATATACACTAAAGCTGAAGTTATCTGCCTGACCTGTTGGTGGAAGGTTGAAGGCACTCAAAAGGGGCGCTCCTTCCAACTTCCGATATTCTGGTGTTTTGATGGATAATATCCTCAACATACCTCCAAAAGTGTGGTGCTGTATGCACCTAATACAACTTACGCACCAAAGGGGGGAGGTGCGAACGGCCGATAAAACAGTCAAGAGAGGAGCCTCAAACACCCAAAAGAGGAGCCTCAGTAACTCAGTAGCGCTTGTTACGTAATGTCAGTTAGTGACGGCTCTGTAGATAGAACCTCTTAACTAACATCTCATGAATAAACTCCCACAAGTAAAGTCTTATAAATTACTATCGATAAAGCCCTGCAAAAAGGGAACATGCATTATTATAAAATTAAGAGAAAGAAATGCGATCAGGGTGTTTTTTATACAACCTTATTTATGGTAAATGTGAACTTTCTGGTACTGTTCTGAAGGCTGTTGAGCTGGTTCCTGCTGAATGAATGACTAAATAGGTAGACTGTACTCCGTCGTGATAGAAATCCCACAATTATGGAATGGTGTATGGTTACCCTATTTCACAAAAACATCAACACCATAATGCAGTTTCCAGTAATCCCGAATAATTAAAGGAGAAACTCAAACTCGTCCAAATTTGGAAACGTACACTTACACGTCCCAGTACAATCTGATTTTTCGAGAAATTTCCTTGCAGTCAGACCTGCGCAGTTTCTATAGTGAATCTAAAATTCCAACCTTTACGAGAGAACTTATGTACACGTATATTAAATATCAACCATATATCGAGATACATTTCCACGACAATTTCAGAGGAGGAGGATACTCTGAGATC
Source organism: Pogonocherus hispidulus (assembly GCA_963924545.1). Taxonomy (NCBI): domain Eukaryota; kingdom Metazoa; phylum Arthropoda; class Insecta; order Coleoptera; family Cerambycidae; genus Pogonocherus; species Pogonocherus hispidulus. The sequence continues at coordinate 23,484,144 of OZ004696.1, forward strand.
CCAAATGTAAGAACTAAATAACTATTATTACTCAAAATATCAGTTATTTAGGTTCCACTCTTAACCGTAATAAGATTATAAAAAGTAAGAATAATTGTGAAAAAATTACTAAATAGGAAAGAATGCACTTATTATAATGAAAGTAACAAAAAGTTAAAAATGAACAAAAATAATAAAAAAATGCTATAGCTAATATAAAATACAAATTATTGCAAAATCTTATCAATGGTCTTACTTTGATTGTTATAATTGAAATCGTATTTTTAATTGTTATAGAACACAATCCCTCGATACGAGGAATATGCATAAAAAGAAATCTGCGCAGCCACCTTATTAACAACCTTCTGCCAGTCCACGTGTTAAAGAAAGATATCATTTAAAGAGCCGCATACCTACTCGTTGTGAAAATTCGTATAATTTGTTAATTTTCAAATTCAGTTCATTTTCCATAAACTCGAAATAATGTTTCTGTCATAAGGTTTTTTTCAAAAAACTAATCCCAGAATTCTACAGTTCGATCCCATAAGAATGCGAAACAAAAGAGTGTAACCAGGTTCAAGCACTTTCACTTTCGAGTATAATTCGCTCGCTATACAATAGAATACCATTGGTCCGCGTACGCTTACGAAATAAAATATATTTTCAGAATATCTTCAGCTTATAATTCCAAAACAAGGTCGAATTCTCTAAGTCCCTAAAGGAAAGAACGATGCAGCTACAGGCATCTATGTGATGGGTAGTAACCAAGATTTACGAATACTGATTTAAAATTGCTGAAGTTTATGGAAGAGTTAAAACTTTGACGTTTTGAATTTTATAATTATTTTAGGCAGCATTTTTCGAATCATTTGTTGCTGCGACTTATAAGAAATTTCCTACCAAACTTTTAATATAAATTTTATTTCAGTTTAAAACTCTCAACGCGTAGCCTTATTATGAGCATATTTATATAAACAATACATTTGTGGAATTCAAATCGAAATTATCTTTCTAGGTACTTCTATTATACATCTATTAAATGTTTACACTTCAGAAGGATGTATTCAATTAAATTTTGAGACCCCATGTGTGATATATCACTAGTAATGCAATTAGAAGTTAATCTGAAAAACTATATATATTTATTTACTAAAAGTGTACAATAAAATGTATTAATCTTTATCTAATTATGAACAAATGCATAACAATCTTACTATATAAACAGATATTATTTGAACACGTGTCACTTGATGTATTTATATATGTAATTATTCAAAATTGTCGGGCAAGTTTTAGATAATACCCTCGTAAAAAATTATACTGAAAATTATTTACGGGCCTTAAATATAAAAGTTGTAAAGATAAGGAAAAATCTATAGTAATTTTACACCCTAAAATACAAAAATATTCACAAGTTAATCTTATGGAATCTTCAACTTTCATTTTTTATTTAGTACATACATAGAAAACGGTAAACGGTGGTGTACTCAACTCAATTAAAAATTCTGTCTTTTAAGCAGTGTATTGTTACTATATGGCGAAGTATATTTCCTTGTTTGTAGAAATCGAATTGTTTGAAGATTTATTCTTAGAGATTTGTAAATTTATCAAGATTTATCTTGAATTATCATTCAATTTATCGAGAAAAAGTAATTCGGGGCGTTGAAACTGAAATAACAGTTTCGGGGCGTTTCAAATCAACATTATTTCTCTCGGAAGTGAATTATTATTTAAAAAATATTATTTCTTTTATCTGAATATACTTAATGAAAAGATAAGAACGATTTCGCTTAGATATTATATAGTGTTGCAACTCTGTTATTTTACTATGATATATTAAAATGCTAATATCTCATCCATTACCCTTTGCTTTATGATTAGCGATTATTTTATCTGGGAAGAAAGGTGATTTTATTCATACAGTTGGGCCGTTAGATCTTTGCATACACGTGATCAATGATGCATATTTGTATGAATTAATATTAATGATTAATTTAAGCATGAAAAACCTAATTTCTAAATGTTAGTGCAAACACATGAACAGTATCATCTGTACTCTGTCATTAATAATGTCATACATTAGTCATCTGTGTGAAAAGATTCTGCGGCCCCTATTCACAATAACAAGCATAGTAGAAATTATATTTAAATAGTAAAATACTGATTGTTACTACTTTGCAGCTAATGATAATAATAATATATGTCTCTACCCTTTATTCTAATCACACGTATTAGCTGGGAAGCCTCAGACTTGTATGGGAGAGGGGATGTCATATTATTATTCAGTACTTAGGGCGTAACTAAGTATAGGGCAATAAAAATTTTCCGTACGATTCGAGCACACAACCTCTAGTTTAAGCGATCTATGTATTAAACTCTAAGCCACCGACCAGATAGAGATGGACAAATAGTTGTAAATCAGTGAAAACATATAAAATATTTTGCCTAAAATCTATCGAGGATTACGATTATTGAAGTACATATTCAAATGGTTAAAAGGTTCTTTAAAATGTTTAAAAAAATAGGATTAAATTAACATGTTGAAGATGCTTTACTCCTGCAAAGTTAAGTTTTTGTATTATTCTTCGCTGATGAAATATTTTTTTCACTAATAATAATAATAAAATGAGATAGCCCGAAGTATGCAAGGTTAGACTTTTCATAGTTTGCACAAGTTAGAGCAACTTTATACATAATTTTAAGGATTAACTAATAGAAAATAGAAAATGAAATTCTAGCTAGAAAATGTAATGAAAATAGAAAATGCTCTCAGGTACACTTTTAAAACGTTTTTACAGCAGCTACAAATAGAAAATTAACACCATCTAATAAAATTATTTAATCGCCGTCGATAAACACCTCCTTGGGAAAAACTTGTGATTTATTAGCAATAGCATACTCGTAGAATGTGATAAATAATGTAAAATCAAAATGTTTTGATTGTACAATAATTTCCAAAGAAATGAAAATATTATGTATCTTAAGTTTGTACTATCACTATCTCTAAAATTGGATAATCATACCTCTTAACAACAATTTTTTTCTCACGGCTATTTAGGTAGGCAAGTAAATATTTTATACTGACTTAGCTTTGAACTATTGACTGTTTAAAAAATACTTTGCTACCCACTATAATAAAATTGAAACAGGTAAATTATAGCATGAAATTTAGGTGGCCGACATGGTTTGTTAAAAGCAACGTAATATTGGCTTGTCCCAGCAGAACAAGAATACTTTCAAAGTACAAATATAAAAACGCTTTTTGCAATTATTACCACAGCTTGATGAGGCAACCTGTCATGCAGGGTACAAACTAAATTGTATGCAACTAATTGAAATTTTGAAATTACAGAACTCGCTGATTGTCGCGAAGTGTTTAGTAATATTTTACAAAATTTGCGAAAAATTGTCAATTAAACGGAAATAAAAGTGTCTATTTTTGCATTGAATAAAGTGTATTCTTTCTTTTTTAGATATTCGCAAACGCCCTGAAAAATCAGCCTTCTCCCTTTTTAAAAATGAAAAATGTCTACTTTTGTAATAATAATAATAATAATAATAATAATAATAATAATAATAATAATAATAATAGTTATCCATGGCTTGGATTAATTACCGTAAGGCATTTGACTCAACATCGCATGAGCTATTGTTACACTTGCTCAGATGTCTTGCAGTACCCGCCCCAATAGTGAGATGCATACAACAGCTGTTGCCACTCTGGAAGGCCCGTTTTACCATTACATCCGGTGCCGAGCGGGTCATCACAGAGTTGGTAACATTCAGGAGAGGAGTATTCCAGGGAGATTCCCTTAGCCCTCTCCTGTTTTGCATCTCACTGCTGCCGCTCTCTGTTGCCCTAAGGCGTGCCCGTGGGTACGTATGTGGACCACCAAGGAACCTGGAGCATGAGATCACCCATCTGTTTTATATGGATGATCTCAAACTTTATGCTCCCGGAGAAAGAGATCTAGATCAATCTCTCAGTGTGGTCCAAGAGTACACGCGGAACGTAGGCATGGAATTGGGGTTGGACAAATGTGCAGTGTTCCATCTAAGGAGAGGACGATCGCCCGAGTTCCCTGACGATATGCAGCTCGCCGACGGCAGCATTTTCAGACATCTGTATGCTGGAGAGGTCTACAAATACCTGGGGATCGAACAGCATCGTGCCCACGAGGTGAAGGAGGGTGAAGGAGGCCCTCCGTGGCAAGTACAGACACCTTGTCCGGAAGATCTGGTCTTCAGAACTTTCCGGCCAAAATAAGGTGTCTGCTACCAATATGATTGCCGCGCCAGTCCTGCTCTACTCCTTCGGAGTAGTGAAGTGGACAGTCGAAGAGCTGCGCCAACTCGACAGGGATACTCGGAAAATGATGCACATCCATAGAAGTTTGCATCCTCGATCGTCCGTTCCCCGTATATACCTCTCACGCCATCGAGGAGGTAGGGGACTCCTAAGCCTGGAGTGTATGCATGACAGAGTGGTTTTGGGTGTAGCATTGAAGATCTTTAGAAACTCGGACCCCCTCCTTTGCCTCGTGAGAGATCACGAAATTACAGGAGCGGGGGCATTTCTACTTAAGGCGGCACAAAGAGCCGCAGATGAACTCGGTCTGCAGTTTGAGGTTAGGCGGAGAGGCGGACGAGGTGGCAAACCCGAGTTGCTAACTGAGTTGCAGCCACACCGCCTAGGAGCCCAACTTAAAATCGCCGAACAGGAGAAACTGTTTCGGCGGCACGTCGACAGGCGGGTCCACGGTGTTTTCTACCGACACATCGAGGACCGCGGTCTGTCGACAAGGCTGACCTTCTAACTATCTAAGGTCAGCCGGGCTCACTTCGGAGACTGAGGAATTTATTGCGGCCTGTCAAGATGGCGTTATAAACACATTGGTCTATCGTAGCCGCGTGATGGGTGTACAGGTCCCTGATGTCAACTGCAGGGCCTGCCGTGGGGCGCCGGAGACATTGATGCATTTGTTGTCAGCGTGTCCGGCAAAAGCCACTTCGGCGTACGTCCATCGCCACAATGCGGCTTTACGAGTGCTATACTACCACCTTAGGCACTCGTGTCAGATAGACCAACAGCCAGTGCCGCCTTACTTGCCAGGAGATATAGAGTCCGTCGTCGGGAACGACATATGCCAGATTTTCTGGAACTACCAGTTCGCGACCGTCAGGCTTATACACGCTAATAAGCCTGACATTGTCCTCCTCGACAAACAAACCAGGACTATGTATGTCATCGAGTTTTCCGCTCCGGCGGAACCAAACATAGTCCTGAAGGAGGAGGAAAAGCGGACCAAATACCAAGATCTCCTGTTCGAGCTTCGCACGCTATGCCCTGGCCACAAAGTCATGCTGGTAGTCCTCATTATCAGTGTTTTAAGAGGAGTTCGCACAACGCTGCTATCTGAACTGAAGACCATTCCGGCTTGCAGGAACTCTGCCGAGATCCTAGTAAGTCGGATGCAGAAATCAGTCATCCTGGGGTCACTACGTCTACTGAGGGCACACGATTTGAGAACCTGCAACTACTTACCTACCGGTGGGGAGGAGTAGTTGCAGTCACGACCTGGACTTCTGGCACGGCTGCAGCGATGAGTCGGGGCTCGTTGCAAGCCCTGACCAGTTTCTACCAAAAAAAAAAAAAAATTATTGGAGCCCTCGGTGGAGAAAGTGATACACTGCTATCGGAACTAAAGCTCATACCGGTATGCCGAAATTCGGCAGATCTTCTAGCTGGAAGAATGCGGAAAGTGGTCATTCTGGGTTTAATACGTCTACTCACGGCACGCCATTCCCGGATTCAGTAGTTATTCACCCATTTACCCCACGGACGTGGGGAATAGCTACTGATAACCACCAGCGCCCGACCCTGAGAATCGGAACCAGGGAACCGGTCAACCGGATTGTAACAGAAAATAATAATAATAATAATCCTTTATTAATTTAATACAAAAAATAAACAGAATATTTATACTAGTGGCGATATTCAAGAAACTGAAACAAAATTCAAAACTTCAAATGTAACTGAACAAATGTTACTGACAATTTTTGTACTTCCTCCTAAAAATATTCTTCTAAATATTGCCATGACGTTCTATTCATGCCTTTCATGAATTTATATACCTTTTTACTATATTATATATCTAATACTCTTGTAGTAATGATACCCCCATGGCTATCATGTGGATAAGATATTTTCCATCATTAGCAGCCATTTTTTATTCTCTTTTCCCTGAGCCCAAAAGTAATCTCAAGTAAACAAAGAGCTACTTATGAATGAGTTTTAGTGTCTCATTTATGGTATGTGGGAGTAACGGAAACGAATACATATGTTTTTTCTAAAAAACATCCCTCTAAAAACTATGTCTAATCTAAAAATGATGGTCCTCTAGGAATGCAGATGAATTTCTAGCAAACTATTTTGATTTTTCATGCAAAAATAAAAATGTAAGTAATTATACTGATTTTTATCGGTTTAGGCTAAAATTAAATTAAAATTTGCACCTTCTTGCAATGGTTTAGATAGGGCTTCTGTTACTGCATCTTATCAGATGTTTTGCTCAACAGTTGTAATTTACAGTTACAGTTGCAGTTGGATTTACCTGATTCTAGATACTGAAGAGTAGCAAAAATCTGAAAATTCGATCTTTATAGTTGCGTTGTTGATTCTATTTGGGGGCTATGGCATCAGTCCTTTTTGGTTTTCCTCGCTAAAACTATATACTTATTGCTAAATAATTATTGATAGGTACATATAAATCTATAATAACATATTACAAAAACGTATTTACTAGTATTTTACCTATTTACCAAATGAAATAACCAGTTATAATGCATAAATAGGTACTTTGTATTTTCCTAGAATTAAGACAAAAGTGCACAGGAAAGAATGCTTACTTTTCGTATTCATAAATCATGATAAATATTTCAATTGCTGTAGATGAAAGTGTACCGTTTAGTATTGTGGCTTACGGATACAGAAAATTTAAAAATTTGTGAATAGTTTCAAAACTTGTCAAAGTGTGGAGTCATAAAATATTAAATAGGTACCCAGAAGGTTCAAGCTTATTCACCCTTGGTCACAGTTCACTTTGTAAATAGATTAGGCTACCTTGGCTTTTACAAAGAATAAGGGAGCATTGAGGTTTGATTACTGAATTACAGGGTGTCTATTTAAAAAACAAGAATGCTCTGTAAGTATGGACCTAAAAAAGATATAAAAAATGTCTCAAAACTGTTTAGAGGGTAAGTGGGGGGAATCAGTATAACCAAAAAAGTAACCTTCACTAAGTAACCTCTGGGGCTGTAAGCCATCCCAACTAATTTTTTTAAATGGCAACACCCCCTTTGCGATACTTCATTGGAAAGCTTTTGAAAATTGCTATTTAACAGTTCTAAACAAAATACTTCTTAATAGAATTTTTGAGAAATACGCAACATAAATTTTATAATTATTTATTACAATTTCTCGTTATAAATATCAAATTAAACCATTTTGGTTCAAATAAGGTTGTAAAAACATTCGGAAATAACTAGAGAACACAAAATAATTCTAACAAAAGTATAATAACCAAAAAACCATAAATAAACAAATTGTTAAACAATAATCAATAACAATAAACACTTTAATTTATAGCTCTGAAAGTAAATGCTCAAAATGACTCCCATTATTACTTCCTAAAAATTAAAGTGTTCTGATTATTGTTGAACAACTTATTTATTATACTTTTGTTAGAATTATTTTGTGTTCTCCAGTTTTTTACGAATGTTTTTATAACCTTATTTGCACAACAATGGTTTAATTTAACGAGAAATTTGAATAAATAATTATAAAATTTATTTTACGTATTTCTCAAAAATTAAACTATTAAGAAGTATTTTGTTTAGTACTGTTAAATAGCAATTTCCAAGAGCTTTCCAATGAGGTATCACAAAGGGGGTAACGCCATTTAAAAACATTGAGTTGTGGTGGCTACAGCCCCAGGGGTTGCTTAGTGAAAGTCATTTTTGTGGTGATCCTGATTACTTGTAGGCTCCTGATTTACAAGTACGCTTCCTATTCACAATTATGATTGTCATCTTTTCAATATGAATAACTTTTACTTCTTTCTATATAAGTTATCCTTCAGTATTTTGTATAATATACTCCTGTTATTTTTTATTAACATATAGGTACTAATTTATGAGTCCATTGGTTTTTCCATTTTTATTTTAATATTTATTGTTCTGCATCTCTGATATATTTTCTGTTAGAAAATGTTCATGTTCTGTTTCTGTTCTGTCATGAGTTTTTGTTGTAAATCGCTAGTGGAACTAAATACTGATTTTGTGTTAACTGTGGATTTTTGGACTGTTATTGTTATTATACCACCTCTGTTTATACTTCTGGGTACAGCAATAAAAAACTCTATATAATGTTAAACCGTTCTCTTCTGCTTCACTTTGTCTGCATTAAGTAGTGTAACTTGAAATATTTTTTGTACCGTTTCAAATTGATTTTAAACATATTTGTTGCCAGTTTAAATTTAGGCATAAGTTTATCCTTAACGTACCTACTCGACCTTTTGAGCAACGAATGATAATGGTTTGATTTAAAAAAAGTAAAGACGTGAATTTGGTTCATTTTCGATAACATTTTAACAACGATTAAACAGCAATTTATTAACATATATTTTTGTTCTGGTTACACAATCGTCAAATTAGTTAGTTATACCTACGTTTATGTTTAATTTAAGATTACCTACATACATATGTTGAAAAATTAATAAATATGGCTGTACAATACTCAGATATGCTACTTGTTAGTTACTTGTTATTTTATGAGATATTGTGTGATGTTCTGAACTTTAAGAGCAGCAATTAAAAGATATTCCGTTGTTGTTTATTAATGTATTTATTAATTATTTGGTGGAACAATGTTCCACCCAATAATAAAACGATAATATAGCGACACTTTGGCCATAAACATAGTTCGTCTATCTTCTACTATCCCTAACAAATAAGTAAGTTGATATAAAGACACAACATTAGAAGAAGCCAACTTGTAAATACTGACTGAAAATGTCATATTATTATTTATATAAAAGCATACCAATATCAATCGACGCAACCTATAAGGCAATTTATATATTTTGTGAAGATAATTTCTATTTTAAAGATATATAATTATCCATCTACCTATGCTCTACTTAGATATAGGGAATGTTACATATATTAATCTTAGTATTAGAGAAAAAATAGTAAACAAGGCATATAGAGTGATTAGCTTATATAAAGAAAAATCAGTTCTTGGATATTTAGTTCTCTAGCAAACTAATGTTCCTGGGCCGAGAAGCAACAAGTACATATAATGAAATTAAGGTCCCGGGCAGCAGTAAAGGTTTATTTTTAAGTCATACCGTAGTTCTTCTACTGAACGTAGGGCATAAGTGGAAAAACGAATCCGAAATGGAATCACAAAATATTATAGAGCGGACTGTAACTTTGTCGATGATAATCATAAAGATGACAAGTCGGTGACAATCATTTTCTCTTAGATAATAAGTTAAATTCTGTTAATAAAAAATATTATGAACTTCTCAGGTATATTTATTAAATTTTAAATACAATCATGCGACAGAAGGCGATATAGATATCAACTACATACTTCATACCTATTCTGATTAGAACTGCTCGAGTTACTATCAAATTTTTTAACGAAAAATTATAAAAACTAAAGATATAGTTAAGATATAGTTTAGATAATTTTTAAGGGAGTGCACTGCACAAATGCACTTACAGTAAAACCACCACTGATTGCATACACTAAAGAAAAATATTGGTAATTATAATTAAAAGGGTTTGTTTCTGCACAGATTGCTTAATATAGAGCAACTGATAATATTGTTATTTAAACACGTGCATTTTAGACACGTGCTATAGATATAGATAATATACCTCTCATTTTAATCACAAGGATTACCACGAAAGTTTGAGACTTGTGTGGGAGAGAGGGCGGCATATTATTTATTTCGCCAGCCGCATTTGCACTAGGTTGGTAAGCCCTAATCACCATTCAGTGCTGGAATGAGGGAAACCTGGAAAACCTCATTAGTTAGGGGACAGTCTGGCAACTGATTTGAATCTCTCAAATTAACTTTAGTAATTATAAAGTATATATTATTTGTAGTGTTAGTAAACCTTGACTGAAAGAGCGAATAATGCCAACATGGTATTAAGAAAACTGACCAGATCCTTGAAGCTTTTATAAATAATCCTATTCGATCATAAGATTATAAAATGGCCTAAGATTATAAGTTGGTAAAGATTTCCATTTTAGTTATTAGTTAGTTTTAGTTATTAGTTAGTATGGTGACCCTAAACCTACCTGGAGTATTCAACTAAATTTTTCTCTCAAATTAAAGATTTTTAATCTCATTAGATATTTACTATATACCTACAAATATTCAAAATGATTTTAACCAAATTCATCATTTTGTACTTCCTATTAATCCTATTAACTTAAAGCAACCGGATTATTTCATGAGGTAATATCAATATTCAAATTTTTTTGTAGGAAGCCAATATGGTGGTTATAATTCTAGAAAATACTACCTAATTTTGGTCTGTATGAAGACTTACATCTTGGTCCATTAGTCCTCTGTATTAAAAATCTCACATTTCTTTTCTTTTCGTGGCTGATCTAAAAATATTTCCAAGAATTCCATCCAATACATGATGTAGGGGTACATTATTATAGTGTGAGTTGGATTCTAATCCAACTCACTCTATAGTGAATCATCCTATTACCTATTATGTTCTACAAAATTTGTCTTATCTATCATCTGATTCTTTATTAAATGCATTATCTAGTTGCTCTTCCTTTTATTGGGTATTTTTCCACATATCTGAAGATATAAAAGTATTGAAAAATAAATTCCTGCGCCAAAATTTTTAGAAGCGTGTAAAATAATCGCTAAAAAGAAGAAACTTTTTGATAGTTACATTTTATTCTGCCAAAATATCTTAATAGGAAATGTAATTCCCATAAAAAAGAGACGAATTATTGTATCTCCCTGTAGATCGTAAATTACCCACAGGTTGGGTTGTTTCCGACTGAACATTGTTTCTACGAACAGTTTAGTTATGGAAATGAAACGCTCAGTGAGGTTTACGTCTCTATAATTGTTAATACTTTTACAGCCAAAGTAAACAAGTGCCTCTTGTGTTATGCCGCATTCACCACACCCTTGGGGCGCAACTGACCTTACCTTCGAGAAGCTCTTTTTATAACATTCCATTAATTTATTATAATTAAAATTTCTTGGAATATGCGGAATTAGTGTTCTGCAACAAGCGTTTTACTACGTATTAATTACTTTCAAATTGTAAAAGCATATTTTAATTATTGTTTTCAAAAGCAGAAAATGGCAAAAAACGCGAAGTTACTAATAGAAGATGTGCTGGTACAAAGATATATTTTGGTCTCCTCGAAAATTGCAAATTTGCATTCACAATGACGTGTCTCTTGCTCAATATTATCCAGTGAGTTAACTACCATCTGCTTAAATTTTTCAAAGCATATCTCACTAACAGAATTCAATACGTCGCATATAATGGTCACGCGTCTAAATTTTTCATAGCAACATCTGGTGTTCCACAAGGGTCAAGTCTTAGCCCACTACTTTTTTACTCTTCATTAATGATATTACTAACTCTCTGCGTTGTCAATATCTCTTATTTGCCGATGACCTTAAAATATTTGCAAATATAGGTACATACCATTGAAAACTGCGAGAGCATACAGATACAACTACACGCTCTTGAACAGTGGTGCAACACTAACAATCTCCATTTGAATATCAGCAAGTGCCAAGTGCTTTTTTATACTCAGGTATTATATAATCCCATAGTGTACGACTATATGTTAAATTCAGTATCACTTGAGCGATCTCAGTATGTCAAGGATTTTAGAATTTAATTTGATCCTAAATTAAATTTTATTGGCCACATTAGACAAGTCACATCTGATGCTTTGAAAATGTTAGGATTTATTGTTAGGAATTGTAGACAATTCTTAAGTTAATTTGCTTTGAAGCAGCTGTACTATGCTTATGTTCGGTCGAAGCTTGAATATTGTTCTGTGATTTTGTGATTTGGTATCCCTACTATATCTATCAGAAAAACTTGGTAGAGAGTGTTCAAAGAAAGTTTTTAAAATTACAATTTTTTTTAAAATTGACGGATTTTATCCAGAACGAAGTTATGACCATTCCATACTCCTCAGTAAATTTAATATGTTACCGCTTGAACTGCGTCGTATTACAAACAGTTTGAGAATACTTTACAATATATTAAACAATAAGTTATACTGTTCATCTTTGTTATTCATGATACCAAGTTTGTCAAGTACCTCGGTGTCATATTTTACAGGCATCTTAGATAGGACCTACAAAAAAATAGACCATTTATATCACGATTCGCCTCTTTAAAATCTTTTTTTGAATAATAGATCTCATTTAAAGATGCTATATTTGGCGTCCAGTCAATGTGGCGTTTTGTTGAAATCCAGTCTACCGATTGCCTGGCTCCGATTCTCAGGGTCGACCCGCTGGTAGAACCAATAGCTATTCCCCACGTCCGTGGGGTGAGTAACTACTGAGTCCGGGAATCGTGTGCCCTAAGTAGACGTAATGAGCCCATAGTACTAATCTAATATCTACTAATCTTCAAAATGATTTAGACTGTTTGTCTCGGTGGTGTAAAAAGAATGATTTACCTCTCAATGTAAGTAAGTGTAACACGCTTACATTTACCCGACAGCTCTTAACTCAGTACCTTTTAAACAATGAAATTGTTGAAAGGTGTGACAATCTGAAGGATTTAGGTGTAATTTTTGATTCCAAACTCTCTCTTATTGAACATATATCTGAACTAACATCAGCTTGCTATAGAAAGCTAGGCTTCATTATAAGGAACTCTAAAGGTTTCTCAGATATTAATACCATGTTATTGTTGTTTAATACATTTGTACGTTCAAAATTAGAAAACGCTTCCATTATTTGGAATCCAATCTATGACCTACATAAAGACGACATTGAGGGTATTCAGAGAAGGTTTTTAAAATTTGTACACTTAAAAGAAATGGGAGTTTATCCTCCTCGGCTCAAGAGCAGCTTCTTAATATGTTTAAGATATCAGATCTGGAGCAAAGAAGAAAATATCACTCAGGTGTATTTTTATATAAAGTGCTAAATAATAAGATTGATTGTCCAAAAATATTGGAAATGGTAAAATTCCATGCACCTGTACTACATACTCGGTCTTCCACTCTGTTTTACTTAAGCAGTCCACGTACTAATTTACTGAAACACTCCCCTTTGCATGATATGTGTTCAAATACGATTCACTTTTCAATAATATAGATTTATTTAATTGTAGTTTTAAGGAGCTTAAATCTGTATTAATTATATGAAATCCTAAGCACTGATATGTGTTGACGTTATTTTCTTTTTATTTATATAATATGTTACATTTACCTATTTGTTACATGTCTACTATAAGATTGTACTTTCTTATGTGTATATGTAAGTATGTGTTTATATATTTCTTGTAATTTTCCTGTCCTGTAATTGGGTTTTCCTGTTGGACAGCGTACCAATAAATAAAAATAAAAATAAATAAATAATAACCGCGATCTGCCGAATTTCGGCATGCCGGTATGATCTTCAGGTCAGAAAGCTGTGTATCCCTTGCTCCACCGAGGGCTCCTATTATCAGTACCACAAGCTTCACAGTATGTCCTGAATGGAGTCTGCGGAGTTCGAAGAGAAGGTCTTGATATATCGTCCGTTTCTCCTCCTCTTTCAAGACAACGTTGTTCTCGGCAGGAGGCAGGAGCCGAGAACTTGATGACAAACATTGTCGTGAGCTGGTGATCGAGGAGGACTACATCAGGCTTATTGACTCGAATCTGCCTGAGCGTGGGAAATGAGTAGTTCCAATAAATTCGGCACTTCTCATTCCCCACAATGGTCTCAATATCCCCCGGAGCGTATGGCAGCACTGGTGTTTTTTATTATTTATTTTAATGTTATTTTTTATTATGTTTATTATTCTGCAACTATTATTACTATTATTACTATTATTATTATTATTATTATTATTATTTTTTTATTATTATTATATTATTATTTTTTATTATTTTATATATTATTATTATTTTTTTTTATTATTATTATTACCACTAGAGGAAACTATATTAAGCCTGCCAATTATTCGAAATACATTGAGTGGCCTGATATTAATCACATTCATCTAATCTAATCTAAATTACTAAATCATTTCTATCAAATAATTGCTTGCAAATATATAATATAGGTATTGCTAACTTCATTCTGTTCATATTATGTTATTCTGACTCAAGTGTTAATGTACTTAATATTAATTACTTTTCACCCCAATATATTTATGTATACCTTGCTTGCACCCTTATGGTACCTGCTCTATTTGAGATTGAATAACAAACTTTCATATAAATGAGTGAGAATAACGTTATAGTCCGTAGGTATAAGTATTTTATAAGATGACAGTTAGACGCATGTCATCAGACTACTAACTATCTACTAATTCTACAAACACTCTTCCATCCATGCTCACAGAGCTGGTTGTCTACTTCTGCGAATATGGCGCAAATAAGAACTAGGAATAAAGTGTTTGTCTAGTCCCTAGAATTAAAATCCACGACATGACAGTATAATCAATGTCACTTCACGTGCATTGACCACCGAGGATCTACCTACACAATCGATGAAGCTATATGTATTTATTAATAGTGCAGTAGTTAATGCACCTTGTACGTGGCAAAATTTATAAATGCTCATTGGTGGCTCCAGTGATATTTACTTATATATATTGCTATAACAGATGTAAACAACCATGAACGTGGTAAAATTTACAAATTGTCATTGATAACTCCAGTAGCTGTAAATTTAGTGGATATACAGAGTGAGTCAACGAAAACTTTCACTATCGATTATCTGCCAAAGATTTGGTCCCATGGAATATCCTATTAGAGCTGACTATTAGACCTATATCTACTAAACCCTATATGTATTTGCATAAAATGTATTCGTGGGAGGAAGTTCTATCCAAATCTGTAAAAACACACAGAGTGTGCTATTTAAAAAATATTATTTGTGGCAAACTTTTTCTTTTCGGGACATCCTGTATAAATGTCATTACTATAAAAATGTGTCCCCATTCAAGTAAAAATGAAACTGTCTCTGGATTTTCCAGCTGTCCAGCTTTGTCCTTTGCATTACACTCCACGGCCTTGATAGAGGCTCCTCCATGTAGCTGTTGGCTCTTGGTCTTCCTTCCCCAAGTATTTGAAATCTCAGTATCTCAGGCTTGTCAGGCCCTCGCACTGGCACAGTACGTGTACTGAGGTTTCCTCTTTTTCTTGACAGAATCTGCAAGTTGCTTCTTCTGACAGTCCCATAAGATTTATGGCCTGTTTATCCTACAGTGTGCTGTCAGGAGACTCACTATTATTCTGATGACCTTTTTATTCTGGCCTATCAGATCTGCAGTGAATTTAGGCGCCAGTTCTTTAATGAATAGCTTTGCCTCAGTTGTGGCAGATTCCTCCACCATTCTCGAGATTTGTTTCTCAAAAAAAAAAAAAACTCTTCGTTGACTCATGTAATAAACAATGAATCGCGATAGTAGCATATGGTAAGTATATTCAGGTATTATTTTATTTGCATATAACTCTCTTGCACTTTAAAAATAACAGTTAGATGAGGCTCTCATTATTCGTGAACATATTGTAGGCGATTGTATTGAAAAATAATGTGTAAGCTATATTTTTCTAGATGCATCTTATTTGGACTTGGAGCAGAAATTCATATTGTCATATCTCCTTACATCCGCTTTTGGTATCAACAGTTCATATGAACCCAAACTTGACATGTAAGACACGAACATAACAATAATGTTTTGGTTGCGACGATAATAATATTTTAGCATATTTTATAAATATAGCTACCCGGTTATCAGCGCGGAGAGCGTGAGCGATAAGTGGTGGTATGACAAGACAAGGTCCACAGTCCACCGTCTTCTATTCAAAGCCGCAACGCAACGCGCTGCAACCTCCGTCAAAGTAAAAATACGAGATGTGAGCCTTTCCACCAGCGGTTGAAATCTTGCAAATTGCTAATCAAAGAATGACTTTAAAAAAATAGTAAAGCAGTATAGTAGAAACGTGAGACTCTTAAGTGGAATTTCTTATCTCCAATCTCTTAAGAGATCACAGAACAACATTTGCTTAAAATCTTCGAATTGACTCGTCGACTATGATATGAGTATTTACATCAGGATGCTTGAGGGAGAGGGAATCTCTCTTATTTTAAGAATTGGCAGTGGTACTAAGTTCAGTTTTCTGAAATAGAACAGTATATTTAATTTGTTTCAAACTGCTCAACATTTTCGTTCAAACGATATCAGTCAGCGTATTTACCTAATTCGAGTTTGCAAATTTTGTGCAGTTTTCAAAGGGAAACATATAATATTAGAACATAACTTGGCCTAGTAACTCGTAAACAATGGACAGAAAAAATACAGGTATCTACAACATCGGCCTTAATTAAAAAAAAATAATAAAGAATTATAGAACACTTTTAGACTTATTCACTAGTGCTGCAGATATAAGCCTATTCCGAAATTGGGGAATTTTAAAAACACTTGACACTCTAAATGAAAACGACACTATGAAACGGTGGAATCTCTCTCTGAAATGGCAGATTCTGAATCGACGAATTCAGTGCCTTTGGTTTTCGTCTGCCATGATCTTAATGTGACATTTTAAGGCTCTTTTAAGAAGATATAGTAGGTAAGGCATGGATTCTACTATCGGGTCGATAGCTGAAGATTTAGTCATGGTATTTATATTCAGTTAGTTCCACACAGACCCAACAAGATCAATTAAATTGACAACCGATATAGGCTCCTGTCAGGTTTGCACTGACAGGAGAGATTAAATATAGATATATTTTTGTCGATCACCCTACCTAATAATGTTTTTAGGTTTTTCTAGATGAAACACTAGATGTTACAATTTCTTGAAAGGTACTTATTCGACAGATGCAGAAATTCTTTAACCTGTAAAGAAATTATTATTTCAGAATTCATCCATAATCACTGTACAGGGTGATTCACTTTCGAGTGTGTAACATGGGTATCTCGCTTATTATAAAAGATAGACTGTAGGTTTAAATTCGGCAAAGTTGCGGAATTTTGTGCTCAATAAGTTGGCGCAAAGAAAACCCCCATATCTGCTTTTGTTTTTGAGTAAGAGGCAAAAATAATTTTTTTCCGGTTTTCGTTTTCTGGCCATAACTTCTATATTTTTGAAAATAGTGGCTTATCGTTTTCACATTATTAGGACACTTTCTTGAGATAAATACGATGCCGTAAACCGTTTTTTAAAAAATGTCACTTCTATTGTAAATAATCGTCAACTTTATTTTTTCTTATGGGCGCCCTATTATTTTTTCTCATATTTGAATAAACCGATTTTTTCTGAATACAACAATATAATATATGTTAATATTTGCCTAAAAAATAAGGGCATTATGAAGGAAAATAGGTATTTTGTTGACTCTATTTCGTATCCTTTGTTTATAATATTTAATAAATCAATATTAAATGGCATGTTTCCCTCTACTTGGAAACAAGCCCAAATTGTCCCAGTTTTTAAATCAGGCAATAAAACTATGGTAAACAATTACCGCCCGATTTCGATATTATCAGTTCCTGGTAAACTGTTGGAGGCGATAATTTGTAAGGAATTGTTTTTTAAGACAAAACATTTAATTAATGAACAACAACATGGCTTCTTCAAAGGCCGTTCTGTGGCTACAAACTTAATATCATTAGTTCAGAATGTTCTTGATTCAATGTCTAATAGATATCAAGTTGACGCTGTGTATACCGATTTCTCGAAAGCATTTGATAAAGTTCATCATAATACCCTCTTCACTAAATTGCAGAATATCGGTATACACGGCAATTTACTGAGATGGATAACATCATATGTACTCAATAGATCACAATGTGTTAAGATTAATAATTGCTCATCCTCGTTTGTTGATGTCACGTCTGGTGTCCCTCAGGGTTCACACCTAGGACCATTACTATTTTCCTTATTTATATATGATATTGAACATTGTTTTTTGTATTCTAAATTTTGTCTATATGCAGATGATTTAAAGATGTATAGTGAAATTTCTAGTGTTGCTGATTGTGTGAACTTTCAGAGCGATCTTTCACGTCTGTACAAGTATTGTGTTAATAATAAGCTTTTTTTAAATATAAATAAGTGTCACCATATTACATTTTCAAGGCTTAGTACTAATTTCAGTATTCCTTATCATATTAACAACTTAGAGCTTATAAAGGTAGATCAAATCAAAGACCTAGGTGTAATACTTGACTCAAAGTTAAATTTTGATTTGCATGTTGAGGCCATAGTCAGAAAAGCTTACCGAAATTTAGGTTTCATAATGAGAGTAACTAAGTCTTTCAATAAACCTGACTCTATTATACTATTATATAACTCTTTAGTCCGTAGTCAACTTGAATATGTCTGCATAATTTGGAACCCATCCTATGTTAAATATATAGAACGCATTGAAAAAATACAAATTAAATTCGTAAATTTGTTGAATTACAAATTTAACAGACATCTGCATTATGTTTCTTACGAGGATAGCATTAAACGGTATAATTTATTGAAGCTTACGTCTCGTAGATTTATAATGTATTTACTGTTTATTTTTAAAATTTTCAATAATGCAATTGATTGTAACTTTATAACAAACAAATTAACAATTAATATTAAGTCCCAAGTCACTCGTTCCACTCACTTATTTTACCTACACTCATGTTCTACAAATTATGCAAAAAATTCTCCGTTGTATCAATTACAAAATATTTATAATGTTTACTTTAACCATATTGATATATTTAATTTATCTTTAAGACAAGCTAGATATAATGCGATTTTAGTCTTTTCCAATTAAATAAACTTCTGTTGGCTGATATGTATAAATATTAATTATTATATAAATTTATAGCATACAGGTATATAGCTACATTGTTAATATATCCATATTTTTTGTTTTTTGTTATTACTAATTTTATATTATTACTTAAGATTAGTTAGATTTTACATTAAATGTATTTCTAATTTATTGATTTGCCGAGAGCAGTAGTCACATATTACATTAAAACGTGTAACCCTGTAATTGGAATTTATTGTTAAATTCTGTTGGGATACCTACTTTCAAATAAATAAATAAATAAATGGCCATGGCTAACTAGATATTTCCAAAAAAATACCTATTTTTCTTCATAATGCCCATATTTTTTAGGCAAATATTAACATATATTATATTGTTGTATTCAGAAAAAATCGGTTGAGTCAAATAAGAGAAAAAATAATATGGCGCCCATAAGAAAAAATAAAGTTGACGATGATTTACAATAAAAGTGACATTTTTTTAAAAAACGGTTTACGGCATCGTATTTGTCTCAAGAAAGTGTCCTAATAATGTGAAAACGATAAGCCAATATTTTTAAAAATATAGAAGTTATCGCCAGAAAACGAAAACCGGAAAAAAAATTTTTCTACCTCTTACACAAAAACAAAAGCAGATATGGGGGTTTTCTTTGCACCAACTTACTGAGCACAAAATTCCGCAACTTTTCCGAATTTAAACCTACAGTCTATCTTTTATAATAAGCGAGATACCCATGTTACACACTCGAAAGTGAATCACCCTGTACATGAAAAGATCTAGATATATATAACAGGGATGTGGGTACGAAGGTGTTTATATAGTTAATAATTGATTATGAAGATGAAGGGAAATGTACCACTCATCTCATAAGATATAAGGTCTTTTGTAGCACGATGAAAGTAGTCCCCGATTTTGCCTTTATTTATAAAAAGAGTTCATATTCTTGTCAACTGGGTAGGTTTTATGTTTTTTTTTTAAATCGGGTTGATAATTATGTCGGATTATGATGTCGGGTATTTAATAATAAATTAAACATTTATCATTAATATCGGAAATTTCCTTCAGATAAGATACTTACTTCATACGTCACTATTGAAAATACTTTTCTATATAATGTTTTGTTACAAATAAATTATGATCAACCGTTGCTGGAATAGGTCTTAACTCCAATATCCTCCTTGGCTTCGGAGCACATGACCACACAGTGAGTGTTGTTTACCGGTCTCGGGGCAGTCTGGGTGATCGCGAGGTCGGCTTTGATGTGTAGGCCAGGCGAATCTGACGTCAGCGGCTGGTCCACGGTCACTGGGATCATGTGTGCCGTTCCCAGAAAACCACGTCGCACCCACTGAGCCACCGCCAACAGAACACATGAATTATTTATGTTATAATATACGTTTATCCACGTAAACTGCGGCGCATACGTTAGGGATATTCGAGCTAAGTAGTCATTGTATCTTTTATTAGATATTTGGATGATTGAGGTGATATATGTATGTCAATGTTACATTTGCGCAAATAAAGTTACTGGTTGAATTAGAATCTGAAGACGTAAAACTGATTTTAATGTTTTAGTATTGAAAATATTTTTCAACGTATTTTTTTAATGAAGCTTTAGGCTATCATCTTAATGACAACTTGAAAAACTGAGCGATGAAGATAATTACTGATCATAGGATTTAATACTTCACTTACAAAGTTCATATGAATGAGTGTGTGTGATCGACACCTTTATATGTTTTAGAATCTAGATCTCCAGATGATGACAACTTGGTTGCCGAAACGCGCCTCAAGTGCAGTATAGTGTTTTGGTGTTATGTGGAAAACTACGTCAGTGTTCCCTTCACATCAAAGCTTCCAACCCCCTTCAAGATTACTTGAGACATATAATTTTTAGTTTTAAATGAGTTAAGTACTTGAAAAATAAGTGCAAATCCAAATAAAATGAGGTATACAGGGTGTCCCCAAAACACACCGACCAACTTTAAGGCATAGTAGGGACATGAAAATTTACCTGTTTTGTTTAATATACATATGTCCGCAAATGAGCCGTTTGGGCTGTAGAGCAATAAAATGTTTTAAATCATACCCAAATAACTAAACTACCTCTTGATTTAGTTGGAACCACTGTATTTCGTTCAACATTGTTTGTTTCAGCTAAGCTTCTTGTTGGGAGAAAAAAAATTCTTTATCACAATAAACATTTCAAAGATACCAAAGACCGTAGTATTGTTTGTCACTTATTTAGTTGGCATCAGAACATTAACTTTGTTGATTTTTTATTTAAAATTTGTATAGAAAATGGACGATAATTTCTCATTTCAAGAACTTACCGGTATGCACCTTGCTTATAGTACAGCAAATTGCAATGGAAGAAAGGCTGCACGATTGTATGGACAGTGATATGCGGAATGCCGGCAACTTCATCATCCTTTGCAACCATTCATCGTCGCCTTAGAGAAAGTAGGAACCTAAAGCGTCCTGGTGGTAGTGGTCGTCCAAGAACAGCTCGTACGGTTGAATTTGAAGGAGGAGTTCCACACCGTGTGGAGGGAAATCAATCTACAAGTGTTCGCGCAATTGCACACCAGTTCCTCCAAGTCGACGGTACACCTTGATGCATGAACAACTCCTCTACCCCTACCATTTACAACGTCTACAAGCTTTAAATCCTGAAGATTATTCACATCGATTAGTTTTTTGTCAATGGTTTTTGGGTCACAACTTAATAGAACCTCATTTCGGGAGAATAGCATTGTTTTCTGATGAGGCATGACGCGCAATGGCTATTTTAATAGTAGAAACAGCCACATTTGGCATGACAAAAATCCTTACAATTTTCTGTAAATATGTGGGCTGGTATTGTTGGAGAGAATCTAATAATGGCACTTGCTGTCTGCTCGTTTGAACACATATATTTATCTCCATTTTCTGCAAAATGTTTTGCCTCTATTATTACAAAATGTCCCTTTAGACATTAAAAATAATATGTGGTTTCAACATAACGGGGCACCACCACATTTTGGTTTGAACGTGCGCCAGTATCTGGACCAGCAATTTCCCCGCCGAATGATTGGAAGAGGAGGTCCCGTGGCCTGGCTCGCGCGTTCGCCCGATCTCAACCTCCTGGATTTTTTATTATGGGGTGATCTGAAATCTTTAGTTTAGGAAACGCCTATTCGTAATGAGGAAAATCTCTTAGCAAGAATAATGGGCAGTTGTACACATGTGGAAGCTATTTCCGGAATATTCTAAAGACTCCACGAGTCAATGAACCGACGGTGCAATCTTTGTATTGAATCAAATGGTCAACATTTTGAACACTTATTATAAACAATAATTTATTTATCAATGAAATAAAGTCCAACACAAACAAAAGTAATTTGTTAATGTCCTCCTGAACATTTTATGTAAATCAATATTAATTATTTATCACTGAAAAAAATCACAAAACTTACCAAAACTATTTTTCCTTTTTTCTGCCAAAACTGCTCATTTGCGGACATATTAAGTTTATTAAACAATAAAGGTTTGTTTTGTTCCCTACCATCTCTTAAAGTTTGCCGGTATATTTTTGGAAGACCTGTCTGTATAGGTAATTTGTTTAGCAGTATATCTTTTACCTAAAATATGTACCACTGCCTCAGGTGATCCGTGCAAAAATACATTTACTGTTCGCACGCTCGTCTCGCTGAGTTGGACTGAGAACGAGTTAGATCATTAATTATTGGTAGGTATAGATCAGTTTTTATTTTTAGGTCAGCTTCATACGTGCTTGCTGAAAAAAAAACAGTTTGGTAACTTGAATTGTCGAACAGCTTGTTAGGATGTGTATTAAATCAGGTTATACAAATATATTTTTAAAAATCTTTCTCTATAATCTAAAGAGTAAAGTAACATTTAAATAAACAAAAAGATAGTGCAGTGAACAAAATGGCATTCCAAATGCATTTCTCTATAATGGTTAACATTTATTCACTTGAGAGCGGAAATAGATTTAGTTGAGAGTAAATGAAATCATTAAGTCTGAATAAATTACCAACAAATTTTTCGTCGATAGTGTTCAAACCATTCGTTTTACTATACTTAACAGAAAATTGGAAAATTGCCACAAGGAAGGTTTTACAAATTTTTAAGCATTCCTTGAAATTGGCACGTAGGTTCTTATTCTTATATTCTATAAAAGCATGTTTGTAGTTCCAAAAGCATCCTGTGCTACAAATATCCGCCCATTGCCTCATTTTTATTACACTGGTTGAGTTATGGAATTATTCTATAGATTTTAAATTATAGCATTATGCAAAGCAACTATACAGGCGTTAAATATATCATAATAGTACCATAAATTATTACAACAATTACACGGATGTGTCGTTATTATAAACTATTAAATTAAGTAAGATAACAACGTTTATCGTGCTTGCGAAATATCCTTTATACCCGTATAGAACTATAATTGTCGCACGTATTTTGAACGGATGTTTCGACAATCAAATGTTAACATATTTATTGAAAATTTTCCACTGCACTTGATGCCATTTAATATTAAATACGTATAATGAGTTTCCCATTTATAAATGTTCCATTCAATTTAGCACGAATTTTATATTCAGAACAGGACCTAGCGCTACTGTAGACATACTTTTGGTGGTAACTCAAAACAAAATCTTCTCAACAGATCCAAAAGATCTGTCAGAACATGAAGAGTACGAGAATAGTGTACAATGATCCACAAACCTTTAAAAAAACTTAGTGAAAGCTTAGAACAACATTTATGCGATTTTAACGATCTGCGATTGGTCATTTAATTTCCAACAATTATTTAAATTACATTCCCCGGGAGATTTTTTAACTTATTGAAAAATACTTTTCGGGAAATAAGTAAGTTTCCAGGGAGGTGGAAACAGAAGTAATTAAAATATGGTAAAACCCATCAATAAAGATCAGTCGTGAATCATAGACTGTAACATAGAAATAGAAGAATCAAATTATAGGAATGGAATTGCGATTTGTAAGATAAAGAGAAGGAAAATAGGAAAAAGTGACAAAAGACTTCAAATCCACCAGATATCCATTTCCAGAGATCCATTTTTCTGCAAATGACAATTTGCAGAAAAATGTTAAATTAAAAGCACGATGACGTGACTTTCTATTTGAATAATGTTCAATATTGTCTTTGGGTAAGTATTAATAGACATTTTGATATTTAATCATTTTTGTTACTAAAAATGAATGAGGTAGTAGTAGGTAAAAAATAACGTTGAAAAAATGAGGCTGCAAAACAATAAATTAATATGCTATAGGTAGGTAGTTGAAAAGAAAACTATAGAACCCTAAAAGTGGATAATCTCAAGACAGATAAAGGTATAATAACGTATAGAAGAAAATTCCATAAACTATATAACACTACTACACTATATAATACTATAATATAACACTACTAAAAGTTACATAGGTTTAATAAGTAGATTCTGATTTGCCTAATCTGATAAATACACAACAGTATCTGATGATAATTATTGTATTCAATTTTACCGCCTGATGTTTCCTCCCTCATCTTAAGTAAATCGTCCTTAGTATGGAGTTTTGACAGCCTCACTGCACGTTGATAATATCTCAAAAGATACATTTTTGTTATTTCATGATGGCTTTTAACATTTACAAAGTGATGATTTTTCCAAGACAAAATATTCAGTCAAGAGTTTTTTTTTTATATAAAAAGTAAAAATTTTCATAGTTTCACCATTATTATTATGTGTATGTTTACACAAAATGTGTTATTCTGATTAAATGATTAATAATTGCAGTCAATAACAGTGCTGAAGATTATTCTGAAAATTGCTGCTATCTAAACAATAAAAATTGATTGTTACGGCTTCGGCTACGGATTGTTACGGCTACGGCTACGGATTGTTACACATGAATACTTTTTTGCAGCAGCAGCGTTGTTTATTTAGTACAATTTTTCGTACTTTATTGCCAAATTCGGCGACCTTTGTTCTCAGTTTACTTTAACCGACTTTATCACTGACTGCACCTAAACAAATAAACAAATTTATGACAAAACTTGCAGCAACTGCTTTACAGAAGTTTCACGTTTGGTAAACAAACAAGCAGCATAATTATTCTGTCCCAGTAAACTAAATATTTCTCTGGAAGTTAAGTGGCTGATGGAAGGTTAATTGTGCTTGTAAGCAAGGGTTGGCGTATTATTTCACCTGCTTCTACCTGGAGCAGCGTTTCGATTAGTTAAAATACGAAAACCAATATATTTTAAAGCTGTGAAAACATCCATTACGATAATAATACAGTCAATGGCTTTCAACGAGGCTTACCAGATTATTATATCTAAAGCTGTTTATATAACGTGAATATTGGTTTTTGAAGAAATAACTGACAGGTTTGAAGTCTGCAGGCTATACCAGTAAATTCTTATGACTATGTGGATATTTCTAGGAAACTACAAAATTGTATATAATTTTTATTAACTGGTATCGTAGACAAGTATAATGACCATATCAAAAGTGAAACAAAAACATTTATTCTTTGCGCGAGAATTTAATAAACTGTCTGTGACGGTGCTCTATCAAGTTATTACTGTTAAAAGGTTATTGCTGACTTTCCAAATAATATTTGTTTGCAAATTATCCGAAATCATATTTACATTTCATTACTGAATATGATCCCCTTCACACTTTTTACGATTGACATACCAGGACTAAACAATATTTATTATTTTATAAAATAGTAAAACCATATTTAACCCAGAGAAAAACAGGACACTTCAAATTACAGGCAAATATTGTTCATCAAGCAATGGCAAAAAGAAGTGAATTCATGTAATGTTTGGAATAAAATAGTTGCCAATGAACATTCAGACAATATAGGAATACGCTGAAAGTTGAAATACGGACATCGGACGTGAGTAAGACCAAGGTTGTGCAACATGCGGCCCCTATGACATTCTTTGCGTTCCAGAAAGATATAGAAATATTCCTAAAAAGCGAAAATAATACAAGCGAGTCATTTCTACACCAACGATGAAATAATATAACATAACACATACATAGGCTATGTGACGCCACTGGCGATGGATAGAAGGCTGCAATGAAGTTACTGGAACATTCTCGCAACATTGATTCTCGCTGGACCGCTCTCGAACATTCGAGTGGTCATTCGCGCGCATATAAGAAGGTTGAGCCAAGCGGGACGGGTAGAGTTAATAGTATGGAATAGAGACCCACAGACAGAAAAACGTTGAATACGGTTCGCAAAGTTTATTGTTACGGTCAAGTGTTTATTTGTTTATAATTGTAGTTATTTTGTTCTGGTGTGCTATACGAGCAACTGAATTTAATCTTTTTTAAGTGAAATATGTCTTCCCAGAAAAGAAAAATAACGAACGAACATCGAGTTTATAATGACCGTTTTGAATCATCACACTATTTAATCACAAAAGCAACAATAATAAACTTCAGTGCATTATTTTTATGCAAATACTATCAGTTCTTAAAGAATATAATGTGAAAAGACATTACACTACTACACAAGAAAAAGTTTCAGTAGTATACAGGGGAGTCTAGAAATGCTTATCATTACGGATTATATGAAAAAGCTAAAACAACAAACACATTTTTTCAAAAACTGTGACACTGATAAACTGATAACTGTTGCCGTTTCTTACGAAGCAGCGCTGAAAATTGTCAAAGCGAAAAAATCTTTTAGTAATGGAGTGCCTATTAAGAATTATACAATGAAAATAGTAAAACAATTGAATGAAACAAAAATTGCCGAAAAATTTGGAACAGTGGCAGTGTCGCATCAAACAATTATAAAACGTATAAACCGCATTAATCAATTTGTATCCAAAAAACTATTACAAATCGCTCATAAAATTGCATACGAGGTATTATATTATCCGGCCCTCACAACCACAATTTTATTTACAGCGACCCTTGGGCCCTTGGAGTTGGACACCCATGAGTTAGACAATCCTCAAGTCAAAGATTGTCCGGGGACGGGTCATTAAAACATTAAGCGGGAACAATAAAAACACGGACACAAACCATTCTGGGTATCGAACCCAGGCCCTAATAGAGAGTGTGACCGGGGCATCCAACCATAAAAATTCGCCCACTGTGCCTGTGCCGTGTAGTGGTTAACAATGAATAAGGCTGAGACCACTTTTGGTTATCAATCATAAACGTACATGTGGAGGCATTTGAAAGCGGGATTTTTTATATGAACATCCTGAAACGTTGGTCTTGCTCATATTTTTTTCACCTTCAGGGTATCGTGGGTCATATTAAATTTTACTAATGTTTCGATTTTATGAGTGTTTTAAGTGTAGATTTTCTAAAAAATGAATATTGAGCCCAGATAGGTTGGTTGCAGCGTGATAAGGTTCTCAGGCACTGGAGCCCTCAGCCAAGAAATGGAGGATTTTCAATTTTTCCGAGATTTTAGTGACGTTTTGCATCTCCTGCATGGTAGGACACTTTATACTCACACGTGATAACTTTACGGGTACAGGAAACGACACTTTCACGCGCGTTTCACTTATGAAATGGTTTACTAGGAATGTAAACTAATATAACATGATAACTAATTAAAGTGTTACAAAACAAATAAATAAAAAACACGCAAAACAAACAGAGCTTCATATTTTTATGAAAAAAATGTTATTATATATGAAAACCCACCTGAAAATACTCTATAGGATTTTCTTGCTTTGATACCTACCGCTTGATTTAATACAGTTATTTTATAGTTGATATTGATTTGCGAAAAATAGGACACTTTCAACTAGCCAAATGGAATTACTGACAAGAGAGCATAGAGAAGATGAACGAATATATGTGTACAATTATTTCTTTTATACGCTTAAATTACATTTGTACTTACATAAAATTTATTTAATCATGATTTTATTTAAATAAATCTTATTTCCCAAACGAAGCTGAAGGAGAGTTAAGAGTTAATAGATATTTTCTCCAAATTGGTTTTATAAGCAACTGTAGTTTCTCGATATAGATACTTTAAGCAGCCGGTATAGTAGGTAGTATAAAAAATATTAAGTGGTCCTTTAAATATGTACAGGGTGTCCAATATCCTCTATCCCCTTATCTCAGAAAGTATAAAAGATAGAGAAAAAAGTTAATTACGAAAGTTTTTTGTTTTTACCTGAATTTTTCATTTTTATAACTTTCTTGAATACAGGTTGTTCAGTTTCTGTGATCCAGGCATCAACTTTCTTTTTTTAAATGGGACACCCTATATTCAATTACGTTTTTGAACTCTCCTTAAAATTCTAGGTCGATATTGTTAAGAGTACGCTATACCTATCATTTACCATTACGAAGATATTAGCATTTAAAGAAGAAAATCTGTAAAAAACACCTGCTCAAAAAATCGCGGCAAAACAAATAAGACATCCAAAAAAAAGGTAAATAGGGTTTATTTCGTAGACAATTAGACTCAGAAATTACTTCTGTGGATCGATATTACCTGATTAATATATAGGGTGTTTTTGACAGGTGGCTCAAAGATGTATATATTAAAACTTCAGAAAATCGTAAATCTCTTATGGAACACCCTGTGTATTATTATATTTTTGAATTCTGTATTACATTTTAACCATACACTATATAACTTTCCCTATTCTTATTTTGCTTAGTTTTCAAGATATTAACGAAAATGTGGAAAAAATGTCAGCTATTAATCATTATCGGCTATTATTAAAAATATATCTACTATTATTTGGTATATTATAGTAAGTGTGCCTTAATACTGATTAAGAATATATTATTTTATTAAAAACTAATATTTTTTTAAATTATTTCATTAATTAACTAATATAAACAAAAATGTTTGTAACTTGAACCACAAATAATTAACAATAATCAACAAATAACAATAAAAATAATAAATTAAATCAAGTGTCCTATATGTCCTCAATTTTCAGCTATACATACAGTTGTGTATATAACTGCTAGTTTTCTTACAACGCAATCACTTTGAGCGCTTCAATTTCTATCTTGATTTTAATCTTTAAATCATCAACATTATTACTCTGAGTTTGATAACCTCAGGCTTTCAATGTACCCCATAAAAAGTTATCAAGTGGAGTTAAATCTGGCATCCTCGGCGGTCATGGGATATTCCCGTTTGGCCCTATCCATTCCACAAAATAGTTCTTAATACAATTTTTTACAACTGCAGTATTGTGGCATGGAACTCCATCCATCTGATAGATGATCTAATTGGCATCTTCTTCGGCATCGAATAAAGGTAAAATGCAAGTTTGTAATGAATGCCATTTCCTGATATTTTACCTAAGGTACCTGTGACCATTTAAATATTGGCCAAGGAAGACAGGGCCTAAAATGTGACTCTTATAAATAGCGCACCAAACATTTTCGTCAATATCTTGAAAACTAAGTAAAATAAGAATAGGGAACGTTATATAGAGTAAGGTTAAAATTTAATAGAGAATCCAAAAATATAATAATACACAGGGTGTTCCATAAGAGATTTTCGATGGAGTTTTAACATATACATGTTTGAGCCATCTGTCAAAAACACCCTGTATATTAATCAGGTAATATCGATTCATAGAAATAAGTTCTGAGTTTAATTGTCTACGAAATAAACCCTATTTACCTTTTTTTTGGATGCCTTGTTTATTTTGCCGAGATTTTTTGAGCAGGTGTTTTTTTAAAGATTTTTTGCTTTAAATGCTAATATCTTCGTAACGGTAAATGATAGGTATAGGGTACTCTTAACAATGTCGACCTAGAATTTTAAGGAGAGTTCAATAACGTAATTGAATATAGGGTATCGCATTTAAAAAAAGAAAGTTGATGCCTGGATCAGAGAAACTGAACAACCTGTATTCAAGAAAGTTATAAAAATAAAAAATTCAGGTAAAAACAAGAAACTTTCGTATTTAACATTTTTCTCTACCTTTTATACTTTCTGAGATAAGGGGATAGAGGATCTTATTTTGGACACCCTGTACATATTTAATAAATATAGCTACCACTTTCGGGCATATCCTGGAAATATTATTCTAAAGAGATGTTATAGATATAAATGTTGAAACAAAGGGAACCACTAGAAACAGTTCCTTTGAATTTTAATGATTCCACATTACATTTTGAACCTGACAATTTCTGAAGAAAGTTAGGACCGGAATTATAAAAGAAAGTTAGACAATGTGAAAACATGTAACAGGATGGAAGAAATTCAAATAATATTAAGAAAATATTGTGGCAAAAATACCAACCCGGTTTTGTTTCGAAACATATTTTTATCAATGAATGACTAAATCTGTATTTCTAAATCAATCTAACACAAAATATAATTATTTAGATATTTCTAATCTCCGAACTTTCGATTATTGATGGGTCCTTTCTATTATTTTAGTTCTTACTATACCAGTATATCTGTAAAACTTTTAATACCTTGTGTTAAATACACAGTTTATACACATAGATTCGATATAAATATTTGTTTATTTATAAGTAATATACGCGTAAAGGAGAGAAAATGGGGAAGTTGTTATTTAGATGACCGTAGGAATAAATCTTATTATAGTAAATTAGACACGACTATCTAATTAAAATGTATCCAATAGAAATTTTAAATAACAAATAAATGTTAACGACCGTATCATTCTTGGTTCATACCAACGCACATTTGCATGAGACATTAAACTTGAGCTTATTTGGAAATCTGGTCTGGTCCATCTTGTTTGAAATTTTAGTTTCACTCGCCGACAACAACATAAAATAGGAGCCGTAAACCCAATTCCGAGTACGCTTTGGTGATTAGTAAGGCCCTCCGCCTCTTCATCCGGTTTCAATTTACTGTTTACTATACGTTCACTACTAACAATCGCTTATTTGTGACATGGATATATGCCTTTTTTAAGAAGGTTTACCACCCCACACGTGGCTTACGAGCTTTCAGATATTTGTCTGGGGCCTAAAAAGGAAATCTTGTGCCTCGTGTATTTCTTGTTCTCCAGTGTACATAGTTTATAAGACTGTAGAAAGAACATTCAGATTGTCAACGATCTTAGTAAATTTTAGAATAAATTTATGTAGAAATTGCCTAAAAAACTATTTTCAATATTTTTATGCAGGTTATATTATGCTACTTGTAATCAAGTAATGAACAATTAAAATTACTATTATTTACTACTGCTTACTCTCAACAATAGGTGGCCCGCTATATGAGCATAATATGCTTTTTTTAATCACTTCATATGTAGTGTTTGAGAAGATAATTATTTACCACTCCCTAAAAGGAAATGTGATTCCTTCTTTTATTATTTTTTTTAGGACTGCTTTGTTTGTTGATAGTTTTCTGGTTTTTAGCACGTGGAAAATTGACAATTTTATCATATACGAATTTAGGAAAACATAACGCATTTGAGACACTCTGTTATTCCGTTGTTTTTAGTTGAAATCGATTCTAGCTCGTTAGTGCAAGTTGCAGTTGAGTTATTACCTTGAAGCTAGAATACGGTAGGACAATTGATCCTAGAGTCTATAAATAGGTACTAATCTCCTATCTGTGCCATTCTGTAATTGGGCTGTGCCCAATTGCTGAATAGTACATAAAAAACTTCAGAATGTTTATATTTTCTTCCAGTGTTTAATTTCACATTTTATTTTATATGTGCCAGAGCCACTTGCTATTATACAGGGTGTTAGTTAAACATGCGGCAAGAGGTTATTCCTTGGACTATTCTAAGGATATTTTATCCTTTGATGATTTTTGAAAAAGCACTTTGTTGCGAAGATATAGGGCGAAAAAAATTTTCAACAAATAACAATTTATTACTAAAAATTACATGTAACATTTCTGAACCTACAAGATTTGTTCAAAATGGCTACCTCCAGCTGGGATGCAACCATCCAATCTTCTCCTCATGGACTCCCGAACTCTTTCAAAAACACTAGGGTCGTTTCTTATTGAGTTACACCCAGCAATTATTCGATCTCTTAAATCGTCCACATCTTCCACTGGACTAGTATAAACTAATGACTTTAGATCGCCCCATAGGAAATAATCCAGGGGGTTTAAGTCCGGGGATCGAGCAGACCATAAGTGAGGTCCACCTCGACCAATCTAGCGATCTCCGTATGTTGCTGTTAAAAGCTCGCAACAAAGAGCTTATTCAAAAATCATCAAAGGATAAAATATCCTTAGAATAGTCCAAGGAATAACCTCTTGAATTTTTGCCGCATGTTTAACTAACACCCTGTATAACAACCACAGTTCTAAAAGAATAACGAAATAAGAAAAATACACTACCTATGAAAAAATAATCATAATTTTTTTTTCAAATTTAATTTTTGCTTAACAAAAAATAAATAATATAACTTTCACATTGAAAATGGATTTTACCATAAAAAGTAAAAGCGTTTAGTTGAAGTTTTCATATTTGTTATTAAACAAACTCTCAAGTATACGTGCCCATCATTCATTGGTAGTGTTTTGATAAAAACGCTAAAATCTTGAAAACAGTTAGCTTTAAGTATAGCTCATGTTAAATGAAACTTGTTTAGAATTATCAGTAGTAACCGAATATCCAACAATATACAGAGTGCTCCATTTAAAGAATATAGTTTGGCGCTTTCTAATGTTTGTGATCACCCTGTAGAAAATATAGTACATTCACATAGGTAATCCATAATATATGCCTGATAAACTTTTTTTTATATAAAACATGTTTTAGTAAGGTTCTATAGTAATGGAGATATTGAATGTGGTACACCCACTATACATAATAAAAAAATCTTAAAGAAACTCCACATTATGTGGCAAATCCTATCCTAGCTTTTAAAACTGATTTAAAATTCTCACAGGAAACCATTCAGCTCACTGTTGGGCTCACATTATACGTTCATTTATTTAAATTTGCACTAGCCTAGCAGTTTCAAGAAAAGCGGCGGCACCCTTTGACTATGGCATTGAAAGTCTAGCCAATAATTACTATTGTAGGTCAGTTTCGAAAATTATAGTGCATATATTTATGATAATCAGCTTACAACAGGATTTCAATACCAGTTGATTTAAAACCCTAGCAAATTCCATCAATAGTCGTTGGTCGGAAAATTATACCTACTCACATAGGAATTAATACTTTTTAAATTTTTGGGAGGTGCCCACCTTACTTTATATCCCAAATTAATTTCAATAAATGCATTGTTTAAAATAATAAACTGAAAGTTTTCTGTTGAAAATTTATTATTATAATAACCCTCTCTAACCCTCATTCTAATCACAAGGATTAGCCTGGAAGTCTGACACTGTGTGAGAAAGGAGGCGGCATATTATTATTTAATAGGCCGAGTTTACGCCTCAGAAACTACTTCAGTTGGTAAGCCATAACCACCATTCGGTGCTGTAACGAGGAAAGCCTAGAAAACCTCATTATAGTTGGAGGAACAGTCAAACATCATCCAATGTTAATTTCTCACATGAATAACAAACTGACATTTTTCCAGAAAGTTTAATGAAAAATTATCTGGAGGAATGGTGATTCGAACCCACGACCTCTGGACTCTGAGTTGAGCAATAGATACACTAAACTCTGAGCCATCGACTCGATATAAATTAATTAAAATTACAAATCAATTGTAAATGTCTTAAATTGCAATTATTTAATAACAAATCTATTATCATTAAAACAAATTATTATTCTCAAACAGAAAAGATAGGATGCAAAGCATATTTTTAAAAATACCTAACAATGAATTAATGATTTTAAACGAATTTCACAAAATACGGACATATGATTGAAAAAGTAAAATACAGGTTGTAATTAATAATAACAGTATAGCAAGAGGCCGGGATGAATTCATAGTATTGTGAACATATATCATAGACTATTATCATAGACAAATATCTTACCCTACTATTTAAATTTTGTTACTGATTTTAAAAGATACGTTATTAATTTTAGTGACGCCTTTATGCGATTCTAGCAAAACTATATGAAAATATGAAAATTTTAATTTTTTTCGAGATGTTGGCACTTCTAGCTATACCAGAGGTGCGAGTGACAACCTGCCTATTTTAAATAGGACACCTTAATATATTATATCATTTTTAGATTATATGCGGAATTCTAAACACATTTCATGTAGGTATAATGTCTTAAACCTAAATCTAACCGTTTTTCACATACTTATTTAATGTAACTTTACAATTTTATGTAAAATGACTTTTGCAGACCGAAAAATAATTGACAATTTTAATTGTACGGGTGCCTTTATTATTTCATTGGGTTGGTTCCTATGTAGAAGGGGACCTACTTCAGAGACTTTGTATTTTGGTAATTATTAAGACAGGGTGCTCAAAAAAGAAGAATAAAAATGAAATTGAATAAACTGTCTAAAGTAAATTTTTTCAAATGGAAACTACCTGTTTTTATAATTTTTGCCATAGGCGTTGGTGTGCTACCAAATTTTCAGATTTTTCCAAATTATAATTTTTTCTTAATCGGTCGATGGCATTCCCATTGGGACACACTTTATCTTTTTAAAATAATACATTTATACTTAAATTTATTCAACACAAGATCATTACTACCTAATTCGGATAACTATCAGTATTAGGTATTGTAGGTGGGTTGCTATTTAGTTTATAAATATATTAAACACCATAGGAGTAACAATCTATTGTATGACGTAAAGAACAATTCATGTAAATGCTTAGTAATAATAAATAATTAAAACCAAAGACTAGATACCAAACAGGCGCAGGAAAGAGTTGATTAATTTAAAAAATCAGTAAATCGTAGTAGATTTCAGAAGTTAAAAGTCATCAGTCAGAACCACAAACAGGTCTAACTTTGCACTGTATTTTTCGCTTAAATTTTCAGCAACAGATTGTCACATTTATAATAGTTAACCGGTCCACGTTCTTTGATATTCTAAAAATAAAACACCTGGCTTTTGTTGCCCAATGTTAAGTTATTGTTGTTACTATAATTATTAGTTACAACTCTACCGGGTGTACCTACTTATTTTTTCCACATTAATTAAGAATCAACTTCAGTAGACTTGAAAGGTAAATAGGTTTAACTGTGGCCTAAATATTAATAGTTCAGTAAAATAACGATTTATATTGGACAAAATTAATAAAGTTTTGAAAATTGGTAGAAATGCTAAGGATAGCATAAGTATTATTAAACCGAAAAGTTCCCACCCCTAAGTAATGTGCTCCATCCCCTAGGCCCTAGGACCATATTTCCACCACCATTTAGAGATTTTTTAAATTATCTCGGGAACGGTGCACTTTTTGATAAAAATACCTATATACAAAATTAATCCTTATAAAATTCTCCATAAAAACTACACTTTTTCCCTAAAATTATTAGTAGGTAGTGAGGGAAATAAGCCGCACACATAAGGGCGGTTGGTTCTGGGTAACACAATAAATTGTAATCTTTACTATATATTCTACAAAGTTCAATGCTTAACACTAAAGCAGTAACTACTAAATTCTAAAAATTATATACCCCCTCTCTCCCTTATAAGACCACGAAATTTTAAGAAGTGAGAATATTGTTTATTGTTTAATAATACACGAGAATATACACACAGCCAACAACGTTTCGGGTGGATTTTCAATCACTACTGAATAATAAACGCACCCTGTATATTGCCCAATATTTTTGTGCAGTGCAGGAGCAAATAAAAATAACTTTGATATCAAAATGTTTTCTGTCTTCACAGATAACGACGTTATGGAAGAAAGACGCACTAATTCCATACCCTGTACTGTAAGTTAGTTCAGCATCTACAGCAAGCTCTAAGGCTGCCTGCACACTGACAAAGTGAAAACGAATTTATTCAAAACGTTTTTCTTTATCATTTTTTCTCTTTTTCTCTATTATTGAACACACATTGGTACTTTAAAACTAAATACCATGTTTAGTCGTCGTGAAGCCGTTTTAAACAAAATGTTCTTGATTCAAGCTGTTTTCGTTTCATTAGTATGTTTAATTTGTTTAAAACGTTTTTCTAACCAACAAAATGTTTTTATGTAAAACGTTTTGCGAAGAATCTCTTTGTTAGAAGCGCAAACATTGACACCTGTGTTATTCAAAAACAGGTCGACACACGTACAGTAGTATCAAAGTTTATAGATCTCGCTAAGATACATAAACTTTGGTAGTATCACTAGTATCGGATGTTTGTAGAATATATATTTTTCTTTATTTTTTTTTTTAATATTTGTAAGATGCACCCAATAATTTCTGTCAGTTTCACTATACATTTGTAAATATATCCAAAGATAAATACCAACAATTTCTTCCTCATCCGAATGCACAGCACCAAACTACCAAACGAATGACAGAAAAACGCAGTTGTAGAACAAGGATTTTACATTTTAAGTATAAAATCTTTGGTTGTAGAAAACATTTTGTTTTATGTTAAGCTGATTTGGCAACAACGTTGTTTCATCAATTTGCATCAGTGTAGAGGAAAAGGTTTTTGTTTTAAAGATAAAAGCTTTTTTTCAGAACGTTTCTGCCTTTTAAGTGTAAGTCAGTCATAAAGCAAAGCGTTTTGTCTAACTGCATTTTTATTTTATCAGTGTGCACTGTGCAGGCACCCAAAAATATTGCACTATCGTAGTGCACTATCGACTTGGTCAATTGGGGTAGCGGGAGATGGGGTAACGGGAGGAAATGAAATTTGTTACATTGTGGACTGTTGCACAGATTAACAGTTAATCTGTGCAACAGACACAGATCACAGATCACAGAGACACAGTGCAGAGATCTGTACAACTGTGGAGTGGTGTAGCTATTTATAGTTTTTTCGCGTAAAGATAGCTTTGGAAATAGCCATATGGATATTCAGCGATTTATATGACCTGCGCTGATTACATTTGCTCCTCATTTACAAAAGTATTATTCATTTTATATAAGGACTAATTTTGTATATAGGGATTTTTATTAAAAAGTGCACCGTTCCCGAAACAATCCGGGTAGCTACCTACCTACCCCCTAGTAAGCACACTACTTAGAGGTGGAAAATTTTCGGTTTAATAATACTTGCGCTATCCTTATTATTTCTACCAATTTTTGAAACTTTATGAATTTTGTCAGATATATTACAATTTTAACTATTAGGTACTGGATTAATCTGTCATCAATACTTCATATTGATGTTTCGTCAAACATAAAAAAATATGAATATTTCTAACAAATCCAATGATTATGGAAAATTTTAGGAAAAACAGCCCAGATGTTTTTTATGGAGAATTATGAGGACTAATTTTGTATATACGAGTAGGTATTTTTATCAAAAAGTGGACCGATCCCGTGACAATCTAGAAAACCTCAAAATGGGGGTGGAAACTACGTCCTTGGGGATAAAGCACACTACTTAGGGGTGGAAACTAATAATACTTATTAGTATAGGTTCAATAATACTTATGCTATCCTCATTATTTCTACCAATTTTTGAAACTATGAATTTTTCCGATACATTACAATTTTAACTGTTATGTTACTGGATTATTAGTCCAGTATATGGCCTTGAATTTTATGTCTTTATACTACTATCACGAGGCTCAAACAGAATTGACACTAGTAAATTATTTATCAAGTACCTAATTGGTATTTTATTAGTAGTCAAAAGAACAATAATTCACTATATATTGGGTATACTAACAATAATTTTTCTTTTAACAGCTCTTAAAGGACTAACGGAAGGTCATTATCTTCGGTTAGTCCTTTAAGAGCTGTTAAAAAAAACATTATTGTTTAAGCATTTTGAAACGCTTTGTATTTCTTTGGATTTTAGATTATATAATTTGGATTATATCTTTAGTAAATTATTACTTGGTAAACGTGCTTTACTTTTATTTACCATGTTAAATAATTATTGTGAAACTACAAGGCCTAAAAAGACGAGCACAACTCGCTGTAACCAAATATCGTCTACGAAAAAACAACGCCGTCCATTAAGATTACTTCAATTAACCCGCATTGCTTGTCGTTTCATCACGTCACTTAAATTATTTTACGCTTCATTACTTTTCAACGATCGTGAATATGGACGTTTCGCCACGTACTTTCCGATCCACCGGTGTTTATAGCTTTTCGTTCATATTGCATTACCATGACTACTTCTAATACAATACGCTTAGTTTTCACTAGTTTATGTTTCAAAGGGTTCATTTAGTTTTATTTGAGTATTGGCGATTCCAAAAATGAATGCGCCCTCTGCATGAAAATATTTGAACCTACTTAAAAGGTAATTTTTGGAGGCTTTTATTGCTGACATAATGATGAATAACACGTATTTGGGTTGGTTTAACGTAATAATTTAGTGGTGCTTGTGATTTTTTTGTATTACAAAGTTAAAAATGACGTGGTTAGTATTTCTATACCTACATATTATTTTTACATTTTTAATATTATTTTTTAAATATTAAAATGGCATTCAAAAGAAATCAGTACAACACAAACTGCCGTGTTTATAGGTGTCATTCCACAAAATGTGTCAATAGAAGTGTTTAAGATTGAAGTTTGGCCCTAGTATAAGAAACGGTTTCTCATCCATTTCTCCAAAAGGCATGTAACAATTTAATAACAGAGAATACGTTTATTTACACAACATAACCACTTTGTTGCCGTTTGTCTATACTTTTCTATCATTAGTCTTATAAAAACAGAATATATTTTAATTTAAACATTATTTAACAAAAAACAAGCACTAATATGAAATCACCATACAGTTTATCACACTTATTTTAGTCCAAAATGTAAGTAAACAAAAACTAGGGTACCTGTTTCAACCCAAAAAATTCATATAATTCGCAATGAAGCATTTATGGGACGTTTGACTCTTTATCCTTTATTTCACCTTAACTAACACAGGAAGTAACTATATTTATGGCAGCTGAATGCTAAATTGCTAGATGATATGAAATGCAAAATTTTTACTCGTCTCTATCCAATTTGCAACGCCCTCATTGGTAATTTGAATCGCCAATAGAAAAATTGTCAGTTCTTCACCAAGTAATTTTATCCATAGATTAATTTGAAAAATTTGCAGGTACGTATTTAAATAAAATAAATTGAAATTTAAGCTTCATACAAAAAGTATTTTAATCTATTCAATCGTGAATGGGGAATAAATATTTGCAATGGGTAAAATAGTTTCATCTCCTTAAGTTAAGTGAAAATGCGTCTAAAATAAGTTGATAGTCATATTCTCCTAATTTTAAAAAGATAATTTTAGTGTTTTATTTAGTCAGTATTCAACAAGTCCTTAGATATTTAAGTGAAACCCATTTATTTTAATTTTGGTTAGCTAGGTCTATTGTTATATTTAACGTACAGATATAATTTGATGCAACAATGACCACATAACTGCGTTTCGCCAATTTATGTGTGGATAATGGGATGCATTTAGAAAATACAACATTTTATGGTTATGAGTTTAATCTTTTTTCTCATTGTTTCCCAAAAAAATATCAATACATAATAGAAGTCTAGTCAAACTTCAGTTAAAACGTTTCAGTTTTGTGGAAAAAACTATATTTCTTATTATGGCGGCCACATTGAATTTTTTATTAATTAAAATGAGTATTTTTTACCTTTTCAGTAATGTAATCATTACTGAATTCATTACTGAGTTCCTACTCATAGGAACAAAATATTTAGTTAAAAACGAAAGAAACATGATTTTTCGATAAACTTGTCAACATCGCACAACAAAATATTATGCAATATTATTTATTCAACAAACAATTATACAATTACAAGACATGCAATTTTTGCAAAACCAATTTTTTTTTTATTAATGCCTACTATACGTTTTAGAAGGAAGAAAAACGTTAAATCGTTTTAGTTTATGTCTGAAAATAATAATTATTTAACTAATAGGTTGATTAACCTTATTTTCAAAATACAAATAAATCGTTATATATTATAAAAGTTGTTTTACCAAAATGGTCCGTGAAACTTCAAGTGTGAAAGTTATCAGACATTTTTTCTGCAGTGGCTCATAAATTTTTTAACGAAGAAAAACTCGACATGATAGAGCATTATTTACGAAACAACAGAAATGCTACTACTATTACATCCCAGACATATTTTGAACATTTTCCTGAAGTGGGATAACCTAACTGCAATTATTTTCACAAACTGGTAACAAATTTCATTAATTTTGGAAGTTTTACAAAACCACAATCCAAAAATTATGCGTGATGAATATTGAGCAACATATTACTGAAAATCCATCCACTTCAAAATCATATTTCTTTGGTTTTTAAAGACTAAATTATATTTTTCTTATGTGTGATACATTATTGGACTGGAAAATCCAAGATGGCCGTCATAAGAAAAAATTAAGTTGTTGTTTTGTCCAGAAAACAGAAACGTTGTAATCCGACTAGACAGGTGAATTGAGCGTAAAAAGTTGCTCTTGAAATGTTATTAGGGATTTTAAAAATTCTCATAAATTTCCATAAATAAAGAAGCTATAAGAGGTTCTCTAAAATGCAACATTTAAATTTTTGATCTTAATATTAATCTTAATTTTAAACACCTGAACATTTCCTAAGCGCCATTACGCGCAGTTACCAACAGAATTCTCTAAAACTTCCTATTTAACCGTTTTTCTATCTCATATTTCTGAGATCTCACTCAATACATTCACCACCAATTTGAGATACACTACACTGTATATAACTAATTTATAAATATAAATAAGTAATTTTCCAAATCTCTTTGGAAAGTGAACTTTTATATCCATCTTGCATCCTTTTATACCATTTTTCCGTAAATAAAAAATTGCCAAATTAGGGGAATGGTGACAATTTCCAAAGAATCTAGGGGTATGTTCCCCCGGTTGAGATGTCCCCTTCCAACTTTCTCAGTTATCTAAAAAAAGATTGAATATACATAAAATAATTATGTAGACCGTCTGCAAAATAGATAGGACAGGACATAGATAAATCACTTTCAAGAAACATAACGATATTTCTTCCCCACTACTGCGTCATGAAAATGATAAAATCTGACATAACATTTTATGAAATATCCTGAAAGCCGTTGGTTGATGGAAATCTACCTATACAAACTCCCAATTATCTGAACAAATAAATACTTGATTATTATCAAGCAGTGATATGGAGACCTGTCAGCAATTGCAAAAGCGGTGATTTGGCAGGTGTATGGACCTGGATTCTGTAATAAAGGGTAGTTAATGTAGATGATCTGGCTATAATGAACGAGCACTACATAAGCAGGGTTAGCGAAGGTGATTATATTCCGCTTAGTATGGCGGATAGCTGGTCTTGGCAGCGCCCTATAATTACCGGCACGGCCAGTGATGAATATCTAGCCTGCCGTGCCAAGTCCGACGGGTTATCGCCTTAATTCTTTTCGGGCGATTCTTTTCATTGATCACGTTTGTACCTCGGGGCAGACCGAAATTAATGCGAGCAATCTTTAAGGTAAATATTTTGACGCATTCGTACGGCGCTTAACGAATCGTTTAGCGCCGTACGTAAGTATCAAAAAATCCATAGTATCGTAGTCATTACCTTGGGATTTTGAACAATTGGCCATCAAGGAAAATTATTTAGATTGTTTGGAATAGGTTTGTCAAAATAGGTTCACTGTTTAAACATTTGGAAAAATATGGTCCTACGATATAATGGTAGCTATATATAGTATGATTATTAGGTTATTAGGTTAGATTAGATTAGATTAGATTAGATTAGATTAGATTAGATTAGATTTATATAGGAGTCGGCCCCCTGGCCTAATTCACCGCGACCTACAAGATCTATTGTGGGACTTTCAACCTATTTAGAGCACCCTGTCCAGTTTTGTCCTTTGCATTAGACTCTACAGCCTTAATAGAGGCTCCTCCATGTAGCGGTTGGCTCTTGGTCTTCCTCCTCCAAGTTTTTGAAATCTCAGTCTTGTCAGGTCCTCGCACTGGCATAGTACGTGTACTGAGATTTCCTCTTCTTCTTGACAGAATCTGCAAGTTGCTTCTTCTGACAGTCCCATAAGATTCATGTGCCTGTTAGATTCATGTACCCTACAGTGTCCTGTTAGTAGATCCACTGTTATTCTGATGGCCTTTTTATTCTGGCCTAACAGATCTGCTGTGAATTTAAGGTTAATAGGTTAGGCAAATGCTTAAATTTTAATGCTTTTTAGGAATACCGTTTTTTCCTTCCTACTTCCTAAATAATAAGAAAATAAACTCATATACATTATGGTAGTGTAGATTATGTCGGTGTAATCTTTAGAAAAATGTATTTTTTGATATGTCTATAATACATGAAACAAATACTGTTTTCCTGGTAAACTCATTATTGATATGAACTGGAATAAGTAAAACTGGCGTGTGTAAATATGTAAAAAATGGTAGTTGAAAAAGTTACTTAATCAGATTATAACGGATACTCGGTTCATAACAGCAATAGAATATATAAAATACCAAAAAATATAGATTTCAAAATCTGATGAGCCGTAAATACACATCCCGAGTATAAAAACACCATATTTAACGATTATGTCATCATGATTCCTGAATTAATGATACTTCAAGACGAGCACACATTCTCAAAAAAAGTGCGGATAAACGTAATCATTTGCGAAAGCATTGTTGGTATACAAGAATTATGGTATGGTATTAGTTTTATGTATAATTTATGTGTATTAGCTGGTGCAGCTAGGTATCAGTTTTTGTTTGTAAAGCCCTTGTCTGATTATACGTTATTTAGGCCTCCAACAAGCATGGATCTTAGCTTTACCAAAAAATGAACGTCTAAGGGACGAGCATTTCTTGCACCTGCTCTCTTTTGACCTATTATTAGTAAACACTACAAATGTGTAAATAACCGTATTTCAATAAAACCAACAGATTAATAACAGGTTGTCCATTTAAGGGTGGGTGAGTTAGTCTCATGTTAAGATTCTGACAGTTTTGATGAACTATTCCTAGAATTATTTGGAAAGATGACAGATGAACATATTAATTTAGTTCCTAGTTTATAGTTACAATGTTATTGATACAATGTTTGGTATGTTTTACTGTATAGATAGTTCTGCTGAAATTAAACTTGGGGAATTGAAGTTCCCGAGGTTTCTTTGTCTTTAGTTTAAAGGAGGGATCTCTGACGCTTATATATCTCTTATTACGTAATCCTTAATGAATGATACAATTTTATAGATAACTTAGAAATAATTAATTTTTATATTGTCAACACGTGCATCAATGTTCATGATTGTGTCATAATACTCGTAATAACCCTATTTGCTCAACACCACAAATTGAACTAGAACAAAATATCTCAAAAACTGTTGTTCTCGATAAAGAAAAACCAAAATTTAATATCCATGAACAATTAAAAAATT
The DNA here is from genome assembly GCA_963924545.1 of Pogonocherus hispidulus. Classification (NCBI taxonomy): domain Eukaryota; kingdom Metazoa; phylum Arthropoda; class Insecta; order Coleoptera; family Cerambycidae; genus Pogonocherus; species Pogonocherus hispidulus. The sequence goes on from OZ004696.1 coordinate 23,527,623, forward strand.
ACAAATAATTGTTATTTTTTAACAAAAGAATAACAAATAAAATATTATTGACCCTACATCGCTGAAAAGATGTAAAAAATATCCTTTTCAACCGTGTCAATAATACATATGACGTGCATAAGAAAAATTAAAGTTGGTAACATTATATTGGAAATAAAGGAAAATGATTAAAACTTTATGGCAGTTAATGTGGGTTTTACAAACGTTCCACAAAAATATGTGCTTGTCAAAGAGTGGGCATCTCTCAATTTACAAGAATACGAAATATTCTTTAAAAAAAATCAGAAATCTAATAATTTGAAAGAGGCAAGGAAAAGGCCTTGATTTCTCACAATTTTCCTCATTTCACACAGCAGTTAATCTTATATTGCTCATACAGAGAGACTCGACTTTTGGACATACTGTATAATAATTCAAATGATTAGTATTTTTAGTGATATAACTAATAAAATTCCAGTTTCGCTCTATAAAGAATGATACTTTAATAGGTTGAAAATAATCCCCCGACTCTACGAGAAGTCAACAGACTCAAACACCTAATAATAAGACAAATTAGAGTGTATTCTCGACCACCCCGATAATCCATATTATCTATCTCGCCTACTTCTGAAAAAGAGAAGTCAAATTCCACCCAATTCCAAAGTCAATTCACCCCAAATGTCATCCCTCAGCACACCAAAGACCTAATCGGTCAGCAAGCCGTTGATACGGCGGGTCGGCTACCAACAACTGAAGACCTTGTATATTTCCCTCCTTCTAAAGTCCTGTTGCATATTAAACCCTTGAATTCTAAGAAGGCCCCAGGGCTTGATAACATCCCTTCTTTCGCCCTTAAATAATTTCCTGTGAACGCAATCCTTTTCCTTACCAAAATCTATAATGTTAGTCTTCAATAAACACACTATCCCATCCCCTGGAAAACCCCCAAGAATTACCCCAATTATAAAACCCAATAAGCCCTGGAATTAGCCGGCCAGCTCCGGCCAATAAGCCTTCTTTCATCCCTATTCAATGTTTTTGATTTCCTCATCCTAGGACTATGCCGAAGGTTATAGACGACGGCGAGGTCGTCAGCGACTTTCAGTATGGTTTGTGTAAAGACCACTCTGGAACCCAACAACTTCTCAGAGTTTGTGAAATAATCACAATCAATAATAGTCGAGGCCAATTCACAAGGGTTTTTTCACTTTACTCGAGAAAGCCTTTGACAAAGTCAGGCACCCCGGACTACTAAGGGACTGCGAAGGGGAATGCTCACCTCCATCCCCCCCATCCTATCTGGAATCCCTCAGGGATCCTCCTTAGGTCCTGTATTATTCACCTTCTACACGACGGACATCCCAGATCCCGACGATCCTTGCTCTATACGCCGACGGTACGGCTATCATAACTACTTCACGCATGAGACTATAACCTGCTTCACAGATTATTACAACAGACGGACGCCACAATCGACTACTACAGAGATTGGGGTCTCCTAACCAATCCCGAAAAGACACAATATAGCATCTTCACCAAGAAAAGACCAAACGTTCATAATACTCTGTCAGTCAGAAATAAACCGATCTCGTGCACCACTAGCCTGAAGTACTTAGGCCTCTCTGTCGATAAGGGCCTAACATTCTTCCATCAGGTATTCGCGACAAAGGCAAAATTCGCGATCAAATCATTGATATAATTAAATATGGACCTCGATGACACTACTCTACATATCATATATTACTCCCTTCCTCATTTATGCATCTCCAGTTTTCTTCCCCATTCTTAGAAATACACATAAAAGAATACTTTAGGTAATCCAAAATAAAGACCTCCCCCTCGTAACCGACTTACTCCTAGCCATTCCGATCCTAACACTTCACAATATAACAGGCACCTCCACACTCGACGAATTCATCACTCACAGACTAATACCCAAATTCAAAGACACTCTACAACGATATAGAAATCCCACCCTAAAAGACCCCCTAGTATACAAATTCGACCCGCGATCCAGACGTCCATCCCTCAACTACTTCTATAACCCTTAAAAATTTTAATTTCAACCTTTACGTCATCCTACCTAAACAACAGAAAAATCCGAAAAACCTTTAACATTTTCTTCCCAGGCAGAGATGAATGGGATCGAAATAAAGTTGACCTATTGAGGGCAAATAGTTGTTGGTTTAAAGATGGCTCCAAAACACGCATGGGTATTGGATCTGGAGTGTACAGTTGCAACCCAACGGTAAAAATATCCTCATCCTTTGGTAGTTATGCAACTATATTTCAGACAGAAATATATGCCAACAAATGCAACTTACACGCAAATCGATAAAAATCTTTTCAGACAGCCAAGCAGCTTAAAGCTCTTGGTTCCTACCGTTGTAACTAAAAAACGGTATGGAGTTGTCTGCAAGCGCTCGCTCATTTAAGCAGAAAAAATAGGGTAATTCTGGTCTGGGTTCCAGGCCATTCTGGCCACGAAGGGCATGTATCAGCCGACTTTCTAGCCAGGGATTGTGCTGCTTGTAAATTTGTCGGACCAGAACCAGTGCGTGGTATATCCTGGAGTACTGCTAAGGCAACTCTCTTGACCTGCCTGGGCTGAGGGGCAAATCCTCCAGTACTGGCAAGAACTACTAAGATTGGTTTATTCGAAGGCGTTCATAATAACCCTTTCAAAAAAAAGATTTAAAAAACTTTTAGAGTTAAGCAGGTTACACCTACGAATTTTAATTGGCCTATACTGGTCACTGGCGTTTAAAATATCTTCTGTACAAATTCGGCCCAGCAGAAGGTGCCGCTTGTGCTTAGAAGATGGTGAAACGGCAGAACACATATTATGCACCTACTGGGGAAAGGATACTCATTATTTGGTAAAGGACAACTTCTGGCAGAGGATCTGAATATGTTCTCACCCAATAAGGTGATCAGCTTCATTAAGGCTGAACCTTTTTGGTGAAATATAAGTAGGTGTGCGCCACAATAGACCACATGGTCGCCGTGGAGTCGCCGTAACCTATAGAGAATATAAAATAGATCCATACTTTTTCTACTACCGAAGCACATGGCACATGGCACTTATAACTAGTACTATAATTTCTAGTGAAGAATAAGAAACACTTTAATAATAGTTACAGTCATTACATCATACCAGCAACTGTTGTTTACTAGCTACTCAATAATTTAATTAAGAAAATAGTTTAATCACCTGTGTTAGCAATGCGTATTATATATCCATTATTCACCTCTTGATCTGACATAGGTATAGTATACAACGAACGCTCTTATAACAGATTTTAGAATTCTAACAATGGATAAAGCGCATTTCTTTCAGTGATAGTAACATGTAGTGAATGGAAATTTGTACTATGAATTTACGATGAAAATCGGATCGGCCTATTTGAATTTGTGAACAAAGTACACCCGTATATCACATCACATCTTGTGTAATTTATTTTCCATTGCCTTAAAACACTAATAAAATTTTATGGTTGGTGGGCTGACTTTACCGTACAACACCACAGCGATAAGTACAAATTAAGTTTAAGGTTTATTCGAGGCGGCGCAGACTTTTCAAAAGGCAGCGTAAATAGAAATAAAAGTTGACTTCGATTTTTATTTAGATACTAATGGTCGTGTGTCTCACTGACCACATCGTGAGACCACACATGCGATATCTTTACATTAACTCCTGCTATGATACTTTCAATTATATAGACCGGTCAAATGGGTGTAGTTTACGACTTCCCTTTCCAAAAAAGTGATATATGGTACTGAAAGTTATTGCTTTAGTAGTACTTTAATGTGTAAGTGCGCCTAGAAAAAGATGCATAATACAGAAATGCAGAGGTTAGATCTATCTTTTTATATAGTACAACATAAAGCAGGTGAATTATGTTAGTAGTGGTGAAAAACACACCGTAGTGCCCTCTTTGGGTCTTTGCTACTATCCGTCTGACAATTATTGTCTAATTGACAATAATTCTCAATTAGACAATAATAATATTAGCAATAATAATAGCTAACTGCATATTTTGTGTTACTTTATTTTACTGTGAAAGTGAAATAAATTAAATTATTATCACATGTATATGTAAGTGATTATCATCATATACGCATCCAATAATGTTATTACTTATCAGTATTCTCTTAGTTTTTTAATTCAACAAAAAATAATTAATTTGATTGTTTAATAATCCACTTTTCACGTTTGATATAGTCGTAATTGGACAAGTGTTTATTTGAAGCATCAACATACGTCAGACAAAAATTCGCACAATTAATTTAAAAACGTAGGTAAACAGTAATAAAGCAATCACAACTCATAACAAAGATTATAAACCATATTATATTAGTACAAGGTGTCCCTAAATAACATAAAAGTTCAGAGCACATCATGTGGCTATCGAACGTCCCTATGGTGACACGGAAATATATGAAAAGGCATAGGTTGCGTTGACTGCATGTCATTGCACTAACATGCACCCTATGCATCCTGTAAGGATTCGAAAGTAGTATGTTCTATGTTGCAATAAGGAATGTTGCAGGTAAGGCAATAAAGATGATTACTAAGTAGGGACTATTTAAAAAAATTAATATACAGTAATAAAGGATAACGCAGAATAATAAACCAACAAATAAAATAAACATAAGGAACAAAGTGACCACAAAAGAAACATATAACTAATATAAAACATGTTAGTAGTGGTGAGATATACACAGTAGTACCCGCTTTTGGTCTGTGCTACCTCCACGATAGTAGCAAAAACCAAAAAAGGCCCTAGTGTGTGTTTTTCACTACTACTAATATAACAGATTCCCTTTACCGCTACCTACGGCAGTCTGATGAGCACAGAACAAGTGCGAAACCGGTCAGTGTCTGGTGGTTGGTCTCGATGAGAGATGTGGCGACTTCCATAGAGATGCCGGAATAATGTAATGCCAGTCGGAACACATAGGCCGTGGAGTAGTTGTTTTTGGCATCTCCTTTAAATATATATATAACATGTTCTTTTCTGAAATAACTGCGTAGTAAATATTTTTTAACTAACCTCAAATAAATAATATGTGGTGTTTAATTTAAAATTAGTATTTTGCACCCCTAAGTCAAATATGAGAAAATTATCTTGATGTATACCTAATTAAATATGATAAAACTAAATAATACAAATTTGAATGAATTCATTTGAAATAATTCACCACAAAGTTAATAATGAATAACAAAATGACACTTGTTCAATAGAAATATACATACAAAAGCACGTAAAGAACAAACTAACAGTTTCCAATAAAACATAGACAAGAAAAATTAGACATAGTAGACATTTTGAATAGGCATATGATGTTATATAGAATTCAAAGACTGTAAAATACTAATTATGTAGCATGTGGATTTGAGAATAAATGGAACCAAGGAAGATGGGATGGGATAATGACGTAGTTACAGAGATCTCATGTTTTGGAAATTTTTGTTCATGTTCAGGGCATCGTAGCTACTACAAAACATGATCTGATTATTGATTTAAAAGAAATACCAATTCGAAGAGTATCTACAATTTTCTCACTTTCATGCTGCACTGCTAAGCATTTGGCAGATCAACAGATACGAACCAAAAACAATATTTTTTCATTTAGAAATTTCCAAACAATACGTTTGGCAACAAAATACACTATTCACACATTCATGGACATAAGGATCGCTCATCTTTACACCCTCATATCAAAAAGTCAAATATTTTAACAAGGTATTGCGGTGAAACTAGCTACATGGAAATACGTGTGTGAATGTGATTAGGTCTTGACAAAAGCAGCGCACCGGATGGGAAAAATAATACTTATATGAATTTTAATAAATGCAGCACCATTCTGTAAAAGTGACACGCAGTTTGCTCAACTGTTTCCTGAATAATAGAGTGATAATTAATTGACCAAGTAGAGAAATAAGGAATTTAGTGTTGAATACAAACAACTTGAGCAAATGTTAGGCGTTAATGAGAAAACAATTTTAAGTCAACACCATTTCTGGGCGTACTAAACAGTGGATTTAGTACTTGATAAAAAATTTATTTGAGTTCACTAACCCAATATACTTCCCATAAATGCATAACACCATAATTTTAACACGCTATGCCATTGTAAAACATCCTAAAACCCAAAATGTTTAGAATAACTACTCTTCTGCACAAAAAGGTAGTTTATGACCTACCGCCACAGCATGAAAGTATAAACTTTTCAATTTTTAACCACTCTGACAGAAGCAATATCCATTTTCTCAGAGAGGTGAGCATTACCGAAACCCTTTTTTATTACACCAATACCAATAAGTCAAACTTACTTCCTTGTTCCTCATCTTATTATAGTAACCATAAAATTTAATTTTACGCAATATCTAGGTAAAGTTGTACAATACCATTTGTAAGCTCTTAGGGTTGCTAGAATATATATAAAAACTAAGGGTTGTGCTCTATAATAATAATATATATTATGATTATTATTCCTTCTGAGGAAAACGCATTTGTGCTTTTTTTTGTTTATTAATATTCTTTAATTTTTATTTATATTTTTTTAATAATCAGCATAATGGGAAGTAATTTGAATTTTTATTGTAGCTTTTCATATATTTTATTTATGTATTATTTTTTATTTTTTTGTAATCTAATCTGGTTTTTCAAGGACTGTTGAAAATGTCATGTATTAGTAAGAATTAAAAATTAAAAAAATATCTCTCTACGTAAGTATATTTTTTTATGGCACCTTAAGATATTAATAAACAAACATTTTTATATTGTTAATTTAAAGTGGAAAGTATTATATTAAAGCTATAATATATATTGTTATAATCAAGAAGAAAAGTTGCTATTAAATTAGACCTGGTGTCCCATTTGAAAATTTGACTACTCCACTACATTAGACTTGACTACTTTTAAGAATTTGTCATTCACACTTTTTCTATCTATATCTCTCAAAATAAGAAAGATACAGGGCCTTATTGAAATAGGTAAAATTGATCAAATATAATTGATTTGATAGCACCATCAACCTGTCCTTGAAAAGTAGGTCGATACTGTGTAGTTACTTTGTCCGTAATTTTTACACTTATTACTTATCTTGGATTCCCATAAAAAATGGACTGCTCTGTATAGGCTCAAATATTTGGGGAATTCCGTAAGCTTTTGAGGTTTACGAGATGTCTATATGAAGTATTAAAATTATTTTTATTAAGAGTATGGTAGTAATGAATTTACTAGTTTTTAAAAAATTTTATTTGTTCTGCTAAATCTATAGCGAAGTTTATAGATACTGCCTTGGAAACAGTATAATTGTACCTATAGTTTTTAAAAAACGAACGGCAGGAAAAAATTTTTAAATTCCACCGATTTTAGTATTTTAAAAATTGATTTATATATTGCCTGCCAATATTTATTTGCGGCATGGCATAGTTGCTAGATTGAGTTATTTATTTATTTATTTATTTATTTATTTATTTATTTATTTATTTATTTATTTATTTACAATACCCAACGGGCACAAGCCCAAATTATAGTATGAGGTTAGTAGGTACTAAAATCAAATGGATGTCAAAAAATGGATATGAGCTATCAAAAAGAAGTGAGATAAAACAAATTGATAACTTAAACACAACATATACAAAACGGATTAAAAGACGAGATTTAACATATTACAAAATCTTGAAAGTTAAAAATATAAAGAAAATTCAACATATAGGTACGTAACAACAAAAGATGACAAGACAAGACAAGAATGACGTCATACATTCAAACATTTTTTAATATAGTTTTAATATAGTGTGTAATATACTTTTTATATTAAATATATGGCACTCACGAGTATTGACACTAGGTACTTTTATATCTAAAATGGACAAAATTTCTTCACAAATGATTTTATTATTTAAGACTTTGAACAAGAAAAGTATTGAATGCATCGTACGTGTTTGTGCTGCCAAACTGGACATTTTAAAACTGTTATAAAATATCTCCTGAAGCGTGGCTCTAGACTCTAGGTGGATAAGTCTGGATGAACAAAAGTGTTAAATAGCAAACACAGAGGGTCATAATTTTGAAAATCTCTTATATTTCGAACAATGAAAGCCAGCCTTTTATATCCGCCCGCCGTAATACACTTAACCTATCTACCGAAAGAGAGTTTGGAGTCGAAAGGACACCCAAATTTTTATAAATTCGGGCCTGGATATAGTAGATGTACCAAACTTGTACTTACTTAATCTGAATTGTTTCTGCGAAAATATGACATCACACTACGCTTTTAATGGGAGTTTATTTACAATACACCATGAGTTTAGTAAGTTTAAGAGATATTGAAGTTTCTCAGTATCCAAGTTAGACTGAATCTGACGAAATATTTTTAGGTCGTCAGCAAATAATAAATAACGAATGTCCGTATCGGAAATTACGTCATTAATGAAAATAGGGAACATTAATGGCCCAAGCACGAATCCTTGTGGTATGCTTTCTAAGCCACGATGTTCTGGTTTTACTGTAACAGATAACAGATAGAGTTTCTAATATTTATACCACACCAAAACATAGTGTCTAATTATAATTAACTGCGTAAGTTCTTTATTATTAAGTAGGTATCTTTAAAAGTAGTTATTAAAGGATAGTCCATTCCATATGACGTCTTACAAACAGTGTTTTTGTTTATATTATATACATGTTGCAATTTTCTTTATTTAATCTTGATCTTTATCTTGTCAATAGGCAAGGGTACAGTAAGTATTTGTTTGTAACTTACTGATAACGAACACGTGTTGGTTATCAGTAAGTTGCAAAAAAATTAAAAACACGGTCGTTGAATTTAATTAATTTAGGTAGACACGTGCCGGGCGATAACTATGTAAACAAATTATAATTTTTAATGCAGGACGTGTAAGACATAACAGCAATAAGTGCAAGTGCAAACGAAAACAACAAAAATTGTTTTTATAGTACTTTAGCAACATTTAATTTTATGTCAGAAATAATGTAGATAATAATATCAGTACATGCTTTATATTCTTATTATACAATGCTTTCGTAAAATAGCCGATAAATTCGTACCCAATTGTTTTAAAAATCTCTCGGAACCGTCGATTTTCTTTTACAGGGTCGATTTGCCCTTATTTTACTAATATATTTTTTATAGGGTGTCAATGAGGCTACGTTGATATAAGATTTAATATTTTAAACGGGACACGCTGTATTTTTTTACATATTTGAAAGAACTCGTTTTTACGATTACGCTTATATATTCGATTTTATAGGTATCTATCTCTAAGTCTGCCATCTTTTAAAAGATCTGCTAACAACATTTCTTAAAATTATACGTTTATATCTTAAAAAACTTCTCTATTCGGCATTTTATGTACCTATACCTTTCCTTTGTATTATATTTTGTTCTTTAACATAGCCTACAAAAAAGTAGTCCAGTTCTATCAAATCGGGGCTTCGAGCAGGTCATCAATGATGTGCTCTCCATTCTATTTAACAATTTGGAAAAATTTTTCATGGTTATTGTTAAATTTATGGTTATTAAATTTTATTGGGACATAATAGACGAGTAAGTATGTATATATTAATGTTGCAATAAATAAGTGGGTTTTATACATACACGATGATATGTTGTTGTTGGAAGGTGGCGCGGTTACCCGCAGCACTCAGGTATTTCGACTGATTGTGCCTGCCGCTAGTCGAGGGTTATTGGAAAAGACCCGTGCTATGCGCATAGGCAACATCCGTTCTAGGGAAACCTCTTTAATGTCCTGGGGGAGGAGAAATGCTGCACCCAGATGTTTGTGTCTCTTGACCATGAGGAAGGTACAGTGACAGAAGATGTGAATGGAGTCCTTGTCATCGTGTCCGCAAAACCTGCATCTTCTAGTGTCACTAAGGCCGATAGTGTTAAGGTGATAGTGTCGATAGTGTTAAGTATTGATCGAGTTGCGTTCGACCAGTGACTATAGAATCACTGGTTCGACCATGGCCTTTCAATTAAGAGCCTGGCTTGTCGCAGCCCAGTCCCGTTCGACCATTCCGAGCCCGTTTCCAATAGACCTTGCTAGATTACTAGGTGGAAGCCCGAGTACTTGGTTCGGGCCCTGTAAACTGTATACTTGAGCCTCTTTTAGCCAGTGATCGGCCTCCTCATTTCCTGTTATGTTGTGATGACCCGGTACCCAGGTCAATTTTACTTGGTTGTTCTGCCCCAATTGGGCCAGATCATTAATACACTCTAGGACCGCTCTGGAGGTGATCCTGTAAGAGATCAAGGCATGTAAAGCCGCCTGACTGCCAGTGCATAGATATGCTGATTAGAATATCTCCTTTGAGATTTTCCTGAAGACATGCAGAGATAGCAAACACTTCCGCGTGAAAGACCGTAGCATACTTTCCCAAGTACACGATGGTATACATTTTGGAGTGACAACTATCTTATAGTTTTGCATAAGTGGGTTTTATGCATAGACGATGCTATACGTTTTGGGGGTGACAACTGTTCTATATGGTTTTGCTTTTTCAAAAACAATATGAGACTGTACTTAAGTAAGTAAGGAAGTAAGTTAAGTAAGTTAGGGAAGTAAGTATACGTATATATGTAATTATCTTCTGCTTATCTGTAGATTATCAACTCAATTGAACTGCTAAAAATAATTACTAAATATGACGCATTTATTAAATATTGAATGAATATTATATAATATGTACGGCACGTGCAAAGAGAACGTGTGTCATTTAGTAACTGCGTGCCCAAAATACGTTATTGTTCGCCTAATTACAAATGTAAATGTTAAAAAAAAACAATGGAACCTAATTGTAATTGTAAAAGTTAAATAGATTAATATTACGTTGCTTCAACTATTAGAACATGCCATTTACAATTAGGTTATCCGATGTAGTCAACAGATAATATGACTTTCCTGGGTGGATATTTAGATAATTGTAAAGATTCAACTCACTATAAACGGGATAGAAGCACCATTCGCTACATTACTTTATGTGTAAATGATATAGCTGCAAGAGTCCACTGTAAGTTCCTGAATAAGGAAATACTTTTAACATTGAAAATGTTTATGTTCATATATGGGGACCAAGTTAGGAGTTTTCGTTTAAGGTCAAGCGGTGTCACTCGATATAGGGGTGTCGCTATCGAGTGACGCAATACATATAATGGAGCAGATGAGGGGGGGCCCCGTAAGGGTTTGTTCTTCTGTTGCAACGATTCGACCCCGATTCACGCCTGATTCGACCAATCACCCTAAAGAGAAGATCGTAACCTTTCTTTTTGTCATGCACCTCATGTGAAAAATGTAAGGACATTGCGTACTCGTATTTGTTCGGAGACTGTACTAATCCCCACTCCTGATCTAAAAGGTTGGTACTATGGTGGGCCGCAATGTGTTGAGAATTATGGTAGATTAAAGGAAATGGGCTTATAACCCCTCTCTCCCTTTTGTATTTGTCTTTCCGCCAAACTGCTACTATCTGTCTGAGCATGGAAAATTTGTAATGCAGAAAGAAAATGAGTCCCTATAGTGGGTTGACATCCGCTGGAAAAATGCGACGGAAGAAGTGTAGTAGGGAGTGTTCAAATTCGTTTCCATGAGCAGGCCGCCCACAGACTGGTTGGGTGGCTGCGTTGAGCACTGCTGTCATCGATAAGTTAGAAAGACTGTTGTAGATGCAAACAAGTGAAAGCATACTCATCGAAAAATAGCAATACCGAGTCACTATTTCTCAGTGTCAATATCACACCATATATGCCCCAGTCTTTCGCGAAAGATTCGTTTTAACCTCAGACCGAGCCACTACAGAGAACTTTACTCCCGCCTTTATTGCAGGAACAACGCACGAAACCATCACTTATGTTATTTTGCGAATACATTCTTACACTTGTTACTCCAGCGTCTACATTGATGGGTGTTGAGGGAGACCCTATCTGCCCAAAGTGTGGGGAGGGCGATGAAACTCCTTTCCACTTCTTGGCAGAGTGGCAAGGGGAAGTACAAAGTCTGGGAGGCCGGGGAGTTGCAAGGGGAAGAGGTTAGTTCCCTTGAATGGACCGACATTCTGACCTACATTAGAAGGTCGGGTAGGTTCGTTGAGGGAAGAGGTGATGCAGCTAGGTTTTGGCCGCCCCACTGCTACTACTACTACTACTACTACTACTACTACTACTCCAGCGTCTCTATTACTTAAATTCTACTAACGCCGAAAATAAGTTTCTAATATCTAGGTACATATATAATTCTGTAATAAAGTAGACCTTTAAAAGTTTACTTTTGGATAATTATTGCCTCAAATATCAAATAATTTTAGCTTATACCCAGCGGCGGATAGCAATTTAACTACTGAAAGCAACTTGTTCTATCCAGTGGTAGAGTAGCAAACTATAGTGCTCACAAAGTGGCAGTGTGGTCACACAGTGTACAGTCAGGTGCGATAATTGTTTGATAGAACAAGAGAAGCTCGTCACCCGCCCATATGACAATGATACTCTAAACAGTGTGCAGGACATTATAAATAGTTTTTTTAATTACATTTTAAATAACTCCGCATGCGGTCGATGCTAAAAGGTTTATTGTGATTGAGCGAACAAACATTTTATATATTGAAAACATAACTCCTGAAATATTATTTACACTTAAACGTTTGAAACCTACAATGAAGTGAAAGTTAAAGTGACATCGCAGGGCAGGATAAGATAGTATATTTATAAGAATGGCGACAAATGTATTGTGGAAAATTATTGTCCAATTATTATAATATTTAATTGAGATTTTAAAAGCTTTTGAAACTGTAATACATTTTATAATCCGCCTTTATAATCAGAGCAACATTATCAGCCTCTGTCAATGCGACTTTAAAATGTACACGATAGATCTACTAACGACCATCTTCTATCAATAACTCAATACATATGAGAAACGCAGCAAAGATGTTCAAGATCAGGTTGACGTGATTTACACTGATATGTCGAAAACCTTCGACATACTATAATATTTATTGGAAGGAGATGCCGAGAACAACTACTCCACGGGTAATGTGCCCCGGCTGGCGTTGCATTACTCCGGAATCTCCATGGAAGTCGCCACATCCTTCATCGAGAACAGCCACCAGACACTGACCGGTTTCGCGCTTGTTATGCCCCAAAGAGGGCACTGCGGTGTGTTTCTCACAACTACTAATATAGGTACCATAATATTCTTATAGATAAATAGAATTGTGGCAGTGTTTAATTGTGCCAGTGTCTGTTATTTAAGTTATATCTTAGTAACCTTACAATTTGTACAATGCCAAGGACTTTCCTCGACTTCCTTACTGCATTGTCCCGAGTACCCCAGGGCCCTATCGGTTATTTAATATTTATATTAACGACATATCTGGTTTCCTATATGTTAAGTACTTGCTCTACGTTGATGAGATGATAATATACCTATTAGTCAATATCTAATACTGAGCACTACGAGCTTTTGCAAAATATTTTTGAGAAAATGCACGATTGGTGGATCTTCGATAATTATCTTGGCATAAATATTAAAAAATGTAATGGTATGTCCTTTTTTCGTAAACAAATTACATTAGTCTTTCCTTTTAATATAAATGGTAAATGGTACTCCTTCCCAGAAGACTAACCCTGCCACATTTAATGATTTAGGAGTTTATTTTGTGCAAGAATTTTAAGCCTATGTGTGAATTTGCACTATAGATAAATATGATACCATGCATACAATATGAATATCCATGGGTTCATATTCATCTGATTGTGTTCTATCGCATAAGTAATTCTTTCGGTTAAAAATGCTGAAGCCAAAACCCACTTTTAGACAATAAGCCCTATGAAGTTTTTTATTCACTTTCTAAAGAAATACTTAAATCTGTAGTAAGCACCATTCTTCAACAAATGATGTTTATTATTACGTTGATCAGAAGTGGTACGGCCACCGTCTACTCAAGACTGAGGAAAGGCTGCATCTCCGACCTCCGACCCCTTGTCGTCTGAAGTAGTACTTTATGTGTTTATACTGACATCGGCACGCGTTCTCCTTATCTTGACCAGATTGGCAACCACACGTGTTGGAGCAGAGGGGAGCATTGTGTGTTGTAGAACCAGCCTGAGAGAAAGACCAAAGATTCTGACATCAAAATCATTCATCTCTGGCTTATGATGTAGGAATATAGCCGGCAAACGTATTTCTAGATGTCCTTAAGTAACAAAGTATGTAACTGCTTAGTTATAGAAAATAATAATAAAACAATAACATACTCTTATCTTAAAATGTAACTGCTTTGAAGATATAGATATATCTAATTATTAAGCAGTAACAAATTAGATAGAGAATTAATTAATATTACAGCATTAATTAATTTCCAATTTCTATTTTTGAAACAATACTTTACGTTTCAAAATAATACCAATAGCTCTGCTTTTGTTCTTCAGAGACTGTTTGATATTGGTAATCAAGGAATTGTGGCAATCAATGCCTTCATACACATTATAATCTAGATTCTAATCTCATTCCCCACTCAGGCTAAATAATCATCTCTGATCTATTTTTGCTCTGTAAGTCTTACTACAACAACCTATGGGATTATCTCTATCGAATGGTAATATAATCTACAGGATGTTCCATTTAAAAAATGATCACAATTTTGAATTAAAAAGTGGCAATTTTTTTCAAGCACATGTAGAAGTAAAACAAACTAGTACCAATGACAAAAAACTTTTTGTAAAATTAAGAGCACCAGTGAAAACTGCTCGTCGCTATCTCATTTTGCCTTGAAGTTATAAGCGAGGAAAATGGATCACATTATCTTGGGACATCCTTATTGAAGTAGCACATGCTGCAAAATCAAGTTATATGAAAGTGTGAGGGCGGTAACCCCAAACAAGTCATAACACAGAAAACGTTTTTAAAATTATGTTCTTCAGCAAAAATTTTAAAGAATGTTGTAACTTTTTCTGCCGTATTTTTTTCTGATTACAATAAAGTTAAAAACTAATAAAATTGATAAATTCTAAAAAACACGGTTATATTCCTATCTCAATATAACAACAAAATCTAGTACAAATCTAGTACATTAAAGCACCACTAAACTAAACACGTGTCTATTTATTCGTAAAAGAAAGGAAATACGTTCTTAAAAAGATAGATTAAAAATGTATTTCATTCATTACTCTGATGTTTTCATTTGCTTTAATATTTTATCCTTCATATTCTGAGAATCAGGACTTTTTAACTACGATAAGAACGCATGATATTGTGGAAGTGCTGGACTGTTTCACTAACATCGAAACGTCTGACAACCCCTAGATATAATATAAAAATGTTAAGGAACATAGGTTTCCTTAAGCCAGTTTAAAATTCTTTTCAACATGTTTATATATACCTAAGTATATGAAATAGAAAAGTGCATGTTCGAAATTGCAAACGATGATCCAAATAGTGCGAACTGGAACTGGATTTTTTAAAAAAACAAATCAAAGTATTACTATTTGATCCTATTCATTCTATAAACCTTCATCCGTAGTGTGTTTAGTGGTGGTGGTGGTGGTGGTGTTTTATATTGAGCTCATAGCTTCTGAAAGAGTTGCCAATTTGACAGAGAAACCGTAGAAATATCGGTCCAAGTAGTAAAGGAATTTTAGTATTTATTAGCCATAGTTTTTTATTTTCAATTTATATTTCATTTTATTCTGAATATTAATTTCAGGAAAAAAGTGTAGAGACGTTTTTTATAGAAAATTTATAAGGATTAATTTTTTGTATAGGTATTTTCATCAAAAAGTGCACCGTTCCCGAGATAATCCAGAAATCCTCAAAATGGGGGTGGAAACGACTTCCTAGGGGATGAAGCACACCACTTACGGATGTGAACTTTTCGCTTTTATAATACTTATGCTACCATTATTTTTACCAATTTTTAAAGCTTTAGAATGTTGTTCGATATATTACAATTTTGTCTGTTATAAGTATTACTGATCTAACTAATTATATAATATTTTTATTAGTTTTAAGACTTTACTCTTGAGTCTGAGTACCTCCCAAACCTATTAAAATTAGATTTAGGCCATAACTTTAACAGTCTTACACACAATATTTTTCTTAATAGTAAGGAAAAAGAAAATGCGGGACTGTCCGGCGGGTTTATCAATAGTAACGGATTATAGAAAACAAATCAAGACACTTAGCAAGTAAGTATCATAAACTTACCAACACATGCACTGCGTCCTGCTTCCGCTCAATATTAGGCCATTTAGGTGCTGGTTATACGAAGTAATCAGCATTATTATCTCAAATATCTTTGAAAGCATGTTTATTTGAGTGTTCGAAAAACATTATTTTTTTCCGAGGCGGCTGCGTTTAATTAGGTGATAAAAATAAACTTAATATTGAACGAAGTAGTCACAGCAAATGCGCCGCAATTAAAACGAGCAAATATTTACGTTGTTAAAATATAGGTCAGTCTGTAGCTAATAAGCCGCAGAGTTAAAATATTATTAGAGTAAATATTTTATTATTTAGTTTGTATTGTCTGTAAGCTACGCAGATTTTAATTGCTCGGAAAGCAGGAGGCTAGACAGGGTTTCGGAGCATAAGAGGCCGCTTTCGGGTCGGCGTTTTTAAGCGGCTCGGTAGACCGAACAATGGACCGCGTCAATCGTAAAACTTTTAGGATAATTTTGTTTTTCAGTCCCTTCTTCACCACACTCAGTAGCGCGCTTAATTCTATTATACACAGAATTTTATTTTGAGACGTTGTACCTTCCGTTTTAATAATAATAAAATAATAACCAAGGAAAGGCGACAAAAATTAATCATATATGTGCCTAACTGCTGAGATGTACTGTGCGTTTCACGAAGTTGTATCCCGGATTGGAATGTTAGTATATATCTCCAACGTATGGAGCGTCGTCATGTTATTAGTTAAATTCAATGCATTGGCACATCTCGGTTACGGACCGCTACAAATTGAGGTGGTGTGATTTAAGCGCGCCTGCCAGTCTGGCACAGGATTTGCCAGCGAATCCTGACAATCCGAACATTCCAATCCGGGATACAACTTCTTGAAACGCACAGTAGTAGACGTTGTAATTTGTAAAAATTGTAGGCGAAATTTTAAACAGTGTTACAGTTACATTAAATGTTAATCACCCATAATTGGAAATTACTGTAGTATTTATATAGAGCAAAAAAGTAATAATATATAGACAAAATGATAGTTGATCATGTAACTTTATATGCCTGTGATTCAACATTAATAACAACATGCTAGTAGTGGTGAGAAACACACCGTAGTGCCCTCTTTGGGTCTCTGCTACTATTTGTCTGACAAGTATTGTCAAATTGACAGTCGGGGCACATTGTCCGTGGAGTAGTTGTTTTCGGCATATCCTTCAAATAAATATAAATAACAGCAGTTAATTCCTCACATTTAAAATAAAAATTAGGAAAATGAATCGTTTACATATATTTCGAGGCAATTATTATACTTGGCTAGATAGTTTTTTTAGA
The DNA here is from genome assembly GCA_963924545.1 of Pogonocherus hispidulus. NCBI lineage: Eukaryota > Metazoa > Arthropoda > Insecta > Coleoptera > Cerambycidae > Pogonocherus > Pogonocherus hispidulus. The sequence goes on from OZ004696.1 coordinate 23,545,141, forward strand.
GAAGGAACTTACACATGAAAAAATAGCAGTGCTGCATTGGCATTGGCAAGTTTGTTTCATTATTTTTTGCTTATCACAATATTTTATATATATTTTTTTTTATAACCATAAGATAATTCACAAATAATAAGAGAAGCGAGTTACATAAAAATGTATCTAGCCATGGTAAACAATATTCGGAACTATGGGGAAAGAGACACGTGATTCTAATGTAACTCGTCACCTAAATTTTTGCAAATTTTCCACCTTTCCTATAATGGTATCATACTATAGTAAAGAAACTTTTATAATATACCAACAATCGTTTCAACTTCCTATACACTTAATTGTTGTCTGCCAGCTTGGTCTGTTGCAAACGAATGATTTCACTGGTAAGCTATCCGAACATTTGTTTTGTCATTCTTTAGGTTACCCGATTCAGATTCAATATGCCTTCTATTCTTGTGAGTGTGCGTGCATGTGCCTGAGAGAAAGAGAGATTTATCTTTACTGTAGCATTGACAAACATTTTTTCTTATATTAAAACATTCGTGTATATTTCTGATCTTAAAATTTAACGATTTGTCGATTTGTATAGTATTTGTACTATTCCACTATTTATGTTTATTTTGTCCGTGAGGAGGACTTTTCGTTTTATTTCCATTTTCAATCTATTGAGATTATTTTCATCAACTTAAGTAACCAGACCTTATAGATCTGGTTACATAAGATGACGAAAATAAAAATCCTTCCCAAATAGAAGAATACCAACACAATCTTTGTTGTGTTAACACTAAATATTTTTCAGGAGATTTTGACGATACTTTTTATATAAAAGATATTTTAATGCGTGGGATATAAATTAGAAATAAGCATTATAAAAAACCATCACATTTCACCATTTACTCATGTCAAAGATAAACACATCATTATGATATATTGCACAATTCGTGAAATAATCATGTTGAGACTGATGGATGGTTGGTTAACTGGGTATGAGAGTACAGAATTCATTTTATAAGATTTCACCACTGTCATGATTACTTCTTCTTTTTTCATTATTTCACTGTCATGTACTTCTATGCTACTGTTGGAGCTTGTATTAAATCCATACCTTCTCACCAATTTGTAAATATACTTGTAAGAATATCATTCTGCTCAAAAATATAGGATGTTTCATATTAAAAAAATAAGTTATTAACATGAGCATAAAAAATAACATACCAGTGTATCCGTTCAACATATGCTATTACATATAGTTTTAACATTCTTAGTTTAATGCATTGTAAGAATCAGTTTATTTTTGTTGATTTTTATAAGGACCATATGGATTGTTAATGAGGAGATATACGTTTTATTTAAATATATTACTTTTGGAGAAAGTTAGGTTAAAACTGACAATAGAGTGTAAACATTTTTAGCAATGATTATTAATTAAGATTGTCGTGGTATATTTCTTAATTAAAATAATTCGGTGTAAAATACTTACAGCGATATACACTTATGCTATATAGTTAAATAGGAAGATATGTTGTATAAAATCAATAGAACTATCCTATAACAAAAATATTCTTATTACGCCACTGGTGCATTTAAAGGTTTCTATATGTAGGACACGTGCTTGCCATATTCCAGCCCAACTTTAAAGCAAGTGCCTCCTTTCACTTTGTTTATATTTGAATTAACTGTTGGTCAACTGTTCAAATTTAGAAAATAGAAATTGCTGATCTTCAAATAATCTCGATTCATCGCATGATTAGTCACGAAATAATTAGTCACCTCCCCATGATATATTAATAGTTTTTTAGTTTTTCTTCTTTAAGTTTAGTTGTCTATAGAATTTGGTAATTATTATCTAGTCGCAAAATTATAGGTGTTGGTTGTACGGCAGGTGAAAAAATTACCTAAACGATATCTTTCCTTACATTATGAAACATCTTCAGATCTGAAAGTGAATAAAACTAAATATTAAATTAATATTAAATTTTCTTTAAGGATAACAATTAGTGGTAGAAATAAGAAGGTTAAGTTTTTCACAAAAAAAATCGTAATAGGTACTATGTTTTGGAATCACAGCAAAATATACCTACAGCAAAATACGGACTGATATTAGCCTACTCGTGATTTGATTTTTCATTATGGTGCAGCATAGATCCACTTTCCATTACTAAAATAAGAATTTAAGAATTACGAAGATAAGAAGGGGTGATAATATTGAATTTCAATAAACCTTATGCAACTAAGTTATTTCAACACCTTGATACCATAAGATTCCAAGATAGTCGGCAAAAATGTTAAAATTATCTGAAACTACCTGATGATCCACGAATATTCTTCTACGGAGCACCTCCCGTGAAATATTAGCCCTGTAATGTCAGCTATTTTTGAATGATCCTAATTTCACTGTATTTAGAAATAGAACTGACTAGTGGCGATACCACAATAAATACTGGATTTAGATGATTATATGGATTACAAGAATAAACAGAATCTGTTTGCTGACATTTTCATTCTCCTCAAAATATCAAAATAACACTTTACACATTCACATTAGTTGTGGTTGAAAATGTATTTTATGTATTTAAAATTGTACAACTCAAACTAATCAACGAAGTACCATTGTTTCATTTGTTCAAAATTGCATATTGAGGTTACCCATATTACAATGGATCAAGTTTATTCTAGAGGTGGAGGCAACGCAATCTTTTAAAATCATATCTGGTTCTGAAGCACCAATTATGGTGAATTCATTATTTTTCGATAGATTAAAAAACTTCGATGCTGATGGAGCAACTGATCAGAAACTTCACCTCCCCCGAATATGCTCTATTTTAAACTTGAATTTATTCCTCAACTGAGTCTTTAATGTACGGTTCCGCTACTGAAGTAGACTTCCAACACCCATGTCTTTGGATAGAGGTAATGTGAGGTCAGAATTAGCTAAATTCGTCAGAAAAGAGCGTCTGAAATAGAAGGCAATTTCAAATATGCAGCAATTTTTCTTGAAGGGCTTCTTATTTTACTAATAGGAACAGTTTCTATTAGCTTATCTAACGAAGAATCTACAACTTTAAGTAAAATTAGGACTCAAAGCAGAGTATTTTCAATGTAATATAATATGAAATGCACCTGACATCTTAAATGACAAAAATGTCCTTCGAGTAAGTGTCTTACAGTAAAAAATTTTAATAATGATAACCACACCACCTTTATTGTCTTTTGTCTTGTACTGTTATCTTTAGTAATTCTTCTTTTTCACAAGCTTTGTGATTACCGATGATTAAAATAATCTGAAAAAAAAACATCGTAACTATAGAAACTAATACGTACTCATATAGAGTAACTTGAATTACCTTCCTTAATAAACATTGTTCATCAGGGTTCAATAACTGTTTCAATGTGTAATGATTGGATCTCACCTTTCGTCAAAATTTTAGACTTCTTTCGACCATATCCAGCAAATTGGTTTTCCAAGTACTATAACCAATTTTGCCTAATTCTTGGTTATAGTCAAACAAAATTAATTACAAATTAGCTCCGATGGCTCAGTCGTTAAGGTAGATTACACGAATATAAAAAAATACTTGGTACATAATATATCAATTAACAGATGGAACTTGCATTTGTATCACAAAAAAATATTCAAAGTTAACAGTGCCTGAGTAATTAAGAGTGAGAAAAAAACTATTTAAAATTCAAGACTGGACCTTTTACAATATTTTAGACCAAATATTGAACCCTACTGGTTTAGCGGCTACCTTTTTTATTGGCTCTAAACACTGTTACTTGGAGTCCAGAGGTCCTTAGAATATTCCTCCAGGAAGGGTGGTTCAGTTGTTATAACCATCTATCTACTCTAGCTAGAGCTCTGGAGTACTATACGGAAACTCTGGGCCCAAGAACTGGTAGTGAGATTTCAGTGTGGATGTTTGGACTACTAGGTAGGTGCAGCTCCAAGGGTAGTAGATTCAATAGTTGTTGAGGGTATTCCAGAGGTCATACATATAAAAGGTAACAAAAAGGACAGTAATTGATAAAAAATTACAAGTTCAGTGACTAGTGAAAATAATTTTATATGAAGAAAAATTCCTCGTTGAAACCAAGTTATGAACTGGTTATATTAAAACAAAAATGAGGAAGATACAAAACTTCTTTGAATAATTGATTACTAAAGGAACCAAAATTTACTGAAAGTACTTAAGGTACTGAAGTAAGGAATCGAACAATGCAATCTCCGGTTTATTTAAAATTAAATTTGAAAGAAATGTAGTTCCGTTAAACCACTATATGATTTTAATAAAATGTGACTCTAAATTTAAATAAAATGCAAAGATAAAAAACAATATTTTGATTGTGCTTTACACTGTCTAACCCAATTTAATTCTACAAAGAAAATTCAATTTAATTTTGTAGTCCTCCCCAAATTTGTACCCCTTCATAATAATATTTCCAAGCAGTTTTAATATTTTGCATTTTCCCTTATTTTCATTCTTCGATGTAAAAGCGATTGGCAACTTAAAAAATAACTATTTTAGTATAGTTTTAGCTTCAGTTATTATGTGTAGTAAAAAAGCGGATCGTTATATGCCAATTAACTGAGTAAATTATTAATCTAAATGAAACCTGAGTGTCCATAACATCTCAGTCTTAACAACTCAAATTGAATGTAACACACGGAAAAACTTCAAAATGTAGATCCTCAACATGTATATTATTGCTATTAGCCAATTCAACTATATTAACCATACTGATTTAACAATTGTTTCAAAGAAAATTAAGTTAACGCTACATTTCGGTGAAGCATTGCAATATTTACACTTCAGGAAACTTTGTATTTAGTTTTGTTTATATAAAAAGGACATATGGGGTCTATCAGGCCATTAAGCTTTGGAAATAGTCTAGATCACAGTGGGCGGTCCCACTTTAACCCATGCGTAATTTTGCGGAGAAACGGAAAGACCTGAAGACAGATGCCGACAAAAAGGAGCAAATTTCAAATTTAAGCTCTTTATTTGTGAACACACGCATTTGTCGAAATCGGTCAAGGATGCGTAAACACTAAGCAGCTTTCGGTTTTAACGATCTGTCGGTTTAGTAGACGTCTAAAGAATTTCTTCTAAACGGATCCTCCGTAAAATAGAGCTTATCTTAACTTTTTTTAATTGGAATTTTATAAGAAATTTAGTAGAAATTTTTAAATATATTTTATTAAATGCTTAAAATACATAATATAAAATAGAAATATATACAGAAAAGGTAATAATAATAATAATAGAATCCCTATGTCTCATGCTAATCACGAGAATTTGCCCTAAAGTCCGAGACTAGTGTGGGAAAGGGGGCAGCATATTATTATTCAGTGGGTCGCAATTGCGCCTTAAGAATGACTTCTTCGTTGGTAAACCCTAACCACCATTTAGTGTTGGAATGAGGGAAACCTAGTAAACCTCATTAGTTAGGAGGACAGTCAAACGTCAATCGATGTTAATCTCTCACATTAACAACCTAGCTGATATTCTTCCCGTCCTAGGAGGTAAACCTAGGATGGTTATCAACTCATCCCTACGAATCGTCGTTAATCTTCTAGTAGATATTTTAATAAAAAATTGGCGGAATGGGGATTGGAACCCAGAACTTAGATATTAAACTCTGATCCACCGACTCGATCTTATTACAGTTTTCATAAATTATGTATCTCTATTCCTGAATAATAAGTACTAAATCACATACCTACCTATTGTCAACTTGCTTGCAGAGTTATTTATCATTACAAAAAATCACTCTTCTGTCGACGAAAGGGACCCACTTTAGTAGAATTCGTTTAATATTTTGCTAATTATTAACAGAGGGTGTTCAAAATACAAGAATAAAAATGAAACTGAAGAAACTGTCAATAGTCAATTCTGTCAATAGCAACTCTTAGTTGGCTAACAGCGTTAGAAAGTGCTTAATAAATGTTACTGTCATCGACTTGCTAAAAATGATTAACAATCATGCTAGGAATTATTATTAAATTGCCAACATTTCGAAAAATAAGTTTTCGGAATAAACAGCCATATTTTAAACATCGATCATGTGTTACAAAATATTATACGAAGTCTGCTAAAGTAGGTCCCTTTCTACATAGACACCAAAGCAAATTAAATAATAAAGGCATCCGTATATGTAGTCAAAACTGGTAATTATTTGTCGGTCTGCAAACGTCATTTTCTCATTTTTTACATGAAATTTTAAATATGTCAAAAACGGTTAGACTTAGGTATAGGACATTATACCTACATGAAATGTGTTTAGAATTCCGTGTAGAATCTAAAAATGAAATAAAATAATATACAGGGCGCCCTATTTCTTGACCCGTTGCATGGGTAACTTTTTTATTAGTAGAGATACAAAAACGCTTAAATGAGCAAATTAGTGCAGTTTCGTATTAGTAATTCTACGGTAAGGCGAAAAATTATATACGGGGGAAGGTTGAAAAGTTATTGACAAAAAACGAAAAATCCAACTTTTCTATTATCCCTCGTAGCTCGTTCATTTGAAGAGTTAGAGTAAAATGCTTCACATGTTTTTTGCAGTATTTTTCATGTAAAATGACATGCACTTGCTACTTTTTATATATCTCTTAAAATGGTTGAGAATCACAGTAAAATATATTTTTTTTAAATGTAATGGATAGGTGGCTGTGACATTAACCGAAAGTCCCCTTTTTTCTCTTTCAGATGATATAACATAGTCCATATTTTATCCTTACAAAAGTAATAATAATCGTTGTTTTTAAAGAAAGTTTATTGTCACATCAAGAATGCTATGGATTATGGAACAAAAGAATGTTTTGAGAACAGAAATTATTAATTAATTAATTATATTGAAGTAAATGTTCGAAATGACCACCATCCTGTTGGATACATAGTAAACAACGTTTCTGGATACTTCTTAAAACATTATTTATTGTATGTCCATGTATGCTTCTAATTGCATCTTGAATCCTGACTTTTAGATCCTCTATATCTAGAGGAGCTGTCACATAAACTTTATCTTTCAATAACCCCCAAAGAAAGAAATCTAAGGGGGTCAAATCAGGTGTTCGCGCTGGCCAGTCGATATCCATTCTATTTCCTATAACATTATCAAACTGTTCATGTAAATATTGTTTTACCTCGCGGGAATTATGCGCAGGTGCTCCATCGCGTTGGAAGTATTTAAGATTTCTAAAAATATGAAGTGGTAATTCATTTAAATATTCCTCTGTTAGAGTATTCCTTAGAAAATGAAGGTAATTATTCGCATTCAAATTATCTTCGTAAAAATATGGGCCAATAATTTTGCCACAAAAAATTCCACACCACACATTTATCCAAAATTGATGTTGATTTCTTCTTTCAGAAACAAGATGTGGATTTTCTCGGCACCACATTATGTTATTATGGCGGTTAAAAATACCATTGTTGGTAAATCTACTTTCATCACTGAATAAAATCTTTTTCCAGAAGTCTAGATCCTCCTCGCATTTTGAAATGTACCATCGACAAAATGTCATCCTTTTTTGATTATCAGCTGGATATAAAGTATTGCATATGGAATAATGATAAGGCTTTAAATTGTTACCTTTTAAAATAGCTCTTACAGTTTCCTTGGAAGTGTTGCAGTGATGTGCAATTTCTGCAGTTGAAGAATCAGGTTTAAAATTTACATAAGCCAAAACATTTATTTCAGTGTCTTCATTGAAGTTTCTTTCATCCTTAGGCTTTGAAAAAGAACCGTATAATCGTATATTATTTTCCAGCTGTCTAAATATTCTATGATGGGGTTGTCTTCGTTCCATGTAAGTTTCAAAATAAAGATTCGCTGCAGCTTGTGCATCTCGATTTTGGTTATAATAACAAAATAGCATATCATTTTTCTCTTCGTTGGTGTACATATTTGCAACACTATTATTTTGTATGCAGTATTAATAATAAACAATAAACTACTTAACAAAAACTAAAAATGTCACTTATGATCTGTCAATAATTAAATGCCAACTAGACGTTTTTAAAAATATCAGGAATCTTATTTTTTGTTTTATTTCCATAGCATTCTTGATGTGACAATAAACTTTCTTTAAAAACAACGATAATTATTACTTTTGTAAGGATAAAATATGGACTATGTTATATCATCTGAAAGAGAAAAAAGGGGACTTTCGGTTAATGTCACAGCCACCTATCCATTATATTTAAAAAAAATATATTTTACTGTGATTCTCAACCATTTTAAGAGATATATAAAAAGTCGCAAGTGCATGTCATTTTACATGAAAAATACTGCAAAAAACATGTGAAGCATTTTTCTCTAACTCTTCAAATGAACGAGCTACGAGGGATAATAGAAAAGTTGGATTTTTCGTTTTTTGTCAATAACTTTTCAACCTTCCCCCGTATATAATTTTTCGCCTTACCGTAGAATTACTAATACGAAACTGCACTAATTTGCTCATTTAAGCGTTTTTGTATCTCTACTAATAAAAAAGTTACCCATGCAACGGGTCAAGAAATAGGGCGCCCTGTATAGGGCGTCCTACTGAAAATAAGCAAGGTAATATTTACTTCCGGTATAACCGGAAGTACCTTGAAAATATTTTAGCCAAATGGCCCCCATCGGTGTTGGTGTACTACCAAATTTTCAGATTTCTCCTATTTATAGTTTTTCCATAATCAATCGATGAAGTTTCCGGTGAGACACCCTGTGTAGTAGTTAGTGTATAGTAGAAGATACATATATTGTGAAAATGGGATTAAAGCATCTAGTAATCCATAGAAGCTGACAATTGAAACATAATAGTTAATTTATTTTTACCTACGTCAGTGTTATTTTCACACCAAAAGTTCCAACCCCCTTCAACACTGTAGAAATAAAATAAAACCTGTTCAGAAATTCGATATAAGGTGTATGTAACTATAAATAATAATTTCTTATTTCTATAGGAATTAAAACTTTAATATTTAAAATAATGCTAATCATAATAATGCTGATAGTATTAAAAACATAAAATATTGAAATGCCAATGCAGTTACTACAAGCATATATATGTTGACTTGATTCAATATTGTAGATCGGGACTCTTCTCCCAGAGTACTTAGTGGTTTCCGACATTTTCTTGTAAGAAATAAGCTTATGTATAACTTACATATATATTATGTACTCGTATGAATTATTATTCCGTTTACATATTTAGATAATAATTACTAATATTATTAATATTTATATAATTTCAGTGATAACATATTATGTCTTCTGGTTATTGTTCTTTTGACTAAATATATAAATATTTTTGTAAACAGTTGCAAAAGCTAATAAACAACATAAGAAGATAATAATATATCACTAAAAACTACCGAAAACAAGTTCAAAGTTTTTCAAATTTAAACGAGAGTTTAAACGATATATATTCATATTCCATATTCCATATTCACTTAACGATATGAATTTTCCTAATAAACTTAGACATTTTTAGAATATTCTTAGATATACTTAGACTAAAATTCTTAGTATTATATTTGTTAAAAGTAGCTTCTTTGTTAAACAATTAATGATTGACGAAATTGTTAAAAGACGGTTAATGTACCTGTTATAAAAAATCTGTATATTTAATGATCCTGATCACTTCAAATATGCACTTTGCCTTAAGATATATAAAAAAATAATTCAGTCATCTATGCATAAAAAGAGTAAGACACAATAGCTACTATCTTTTTGTGGCGCATAATTACTATAAAGGCAGCAGGTATACTTAGATATAAAAAACGATATCGGTTAAAATAACTAAACAAGCTTAGTTCAAAAGCCAGTAGTATACACTGTTTGCTAGACAGGATTCATCAGAATCAGTTTTTTGTAGTATTTAGATGGTGAAAGGAGACTGGGTAGCTCACCTTAATGTTGGTCCCGGCACACACAGAAAATGTGCAAATCTTTTCCACCAGCGGTTCATTAATAATATAAAAATAAATCCAGACTACATTAAAATAATACTTAATGTCGTGAGTATAATTAGCATTTTCTACTGCGTTAAATATATCAAGTAGTACAAACATATTCTTAATATCTTAATATTATTAGGTACCTATTTTAAATTGAAGCTAGAGCGGACAATAACCCATATGGAAGATAAAATCATCATAACATCAGGTTATTTTATTAGTATTAGTATTACCAATATTTACTAAATATTATAAGTTGCCGCATTTTACCGAATGTACTTATCCCTACCTTTGCCACCAGCCGATTCCATGGCATGTACACAGTGGCTTTCGTTCTAGTTGTGAACAGTTGTCGGTTATTTGCACCGCGTGGATTGGAAAAGTGTTTATTTTAGAATAAACGAAAGTCTGCTAAATATTACTCAGGAGGTTCTTGAAGAATCTAATCAAGCGCCAACCATAACTATATTAACTAGTTACGGTTGGTAACCGTAATTAGTAACTAGATTAATATGCCCACTTAGAGTGTTGACAAAGTATTCTAGAAATCCTAAAACTCAGAAGATAATGCCTTAGTCTGTGTGTCTAAATGTCTAAATATCTAAATATCTAAATGTCTAAATGTCTAAATGTCTAAATGTTTAAATGTCTTAAATGTCTAAATACTTAAATGTCTAAAATGTCTTAAGGAAATGTCTACTACAACATTTCTTGCAAAATATGTAAAAGTTTCAGCAATTCCAAGGCGTTAGGTAAAAAAGAAACCACATTTTGTCAATTAAAATGATAGTAAAACTACATTTGGTAGGACTGGTAGTACTAAATATATTAGTGAATATGTTTCTGCATTGGAAAACATACTCATCAGTAAATATGGAGAATTGGCTTCACAATCATTATCTTTTAAATGTAACTTTTAGTAATTCCTCTCCAAAGTAATAATACTTTCCTTTTCAATAATGTGTTAATTTATATCTGAGAGTTTGTATTTATTTTAGTAACATTTGTAATTTTTCTTATATATTTTATTATTTCGTTGCCTTATTTCGTTGTCTTTTATTTGGGAAACATGTATTGTTTGACATTTAAAATACTCCTAGTATCAATAAATCATTAGACACAAAAAAAAACGTCATCTTATAACAATAATTTATTTTATGTTCAGTTCAAACAATCCAAAATTTTATTGCTGGGCTTTTATTATATATAGGCATTTATATGCATAAAATATTCATAACATTAATAAACATTATCCATGTTACAGTCAACATATGTAAACTCAATTATTAGGTCGAGTTTCTTTTTTATATGTAGGTACATTTGATTACTAAACTGACCAAGCTATCTGTTATTTCACTTTTATTAATAACCTGACCGTAGTTATTAAGCAGTCAAACTTTTGAAACATCCCTGGTACATGATTTTGAGCGGTGCTGTACTAAACTGTTTTCGTATTATTACTCCTGTGTCCGCATGAATTTGTTGTCAACAACACGAGTCCACCGTTCGTTTGTGATCTCCAAATATCAAAGTGCCGACGAGGAGTGCCATAATTTATATTGTTTGATAAACTTTGGTATTACATACATCTAGTCAGTAGCGTAACTACCAGTGTTTCGTGAAGCTTCGAGGTTTAAGAAGATTCTGAAACTTGAGAAATCCGATGACACTTCCAAGAAATATTGCTAGAATTTGGCAAAAAAATATCTAAAAATATCTAGTTAAAATTTATTTGGACAGTATTTTATAACTTATTAAATGTTATTATATGGTTTGTTTTTTACATATTGTAAAAAGGCCAATAGTTTACTTTATATATTTAAAAAAGTGTTTAATCGTCCCTCGCCAGATACCGCCTGTGCTATGGATGAAACGTACATCAGACCTACTTTCGAATAGACGATACTAATTATCACGGATACCTCGGAAGCATTCGACCCTTTTTGGTGATCCGGAGAGCTCTGTCGAGAGACGGGAGAGGCGCGAAATTTAAATTTGCAAAGAACTCATAAATACGTACTACGTACCATACCATAACCATACATTTCACAGCTGTTTGTTGTTTGTTGCCGCTTTTTTCTAGACTTATGTCTATGATCACCATGTTACCACTTAATTTTCGAAGGCTTCGCTTTCGTAAATCGTTTTGTCCTATTGTGTGAAAAATATTGTGCTTATATAATTAATTAGTGAAAAACTTAGTATCATTATTTTGCAATTTTGAATCGAACATGGAAACTCAAACTCCCCCGAGCAAAACTTGGTCAGTCTGCAATTTGAAGTTTTCTTGTGTTTCACATGTCAAAGAATAGACATGTCAAAGAATAGACATGTTAACAATTTTCATAACCAACAGCAAGATTGCGATGCTAAGAAATCGCATATTTGCCCATTGTGTACTGAAAATAAGTTAGTCTGTGGAACTTCTAATAAGCTAGAAACACATCTGGAGGTAAACCACAAAAGAAAATTATAAATGCAAACACATTATTTTGCTAGCAGAGAAAGTTATAAACAATGGTCTGAAGAACAGAAAATTGAGACAACTTATGCAGTGGCCAGGATTAAAAAATATAATGATTATGTGGAAAAATCCTACATTTGCAATCGCAGTAATTCAATAGATAAAAAGTGGAATGTACCTTTTAATATTGCTTTATTTTACAAAATATTTCTATTATCCTTACAATACGGCAGCAAGTGCTCCAAACGAACGGAGAACGCTGGTGGTTTAATAAAAATGTATGGGGTATGCCCATCTCGAATAAATATAAAAATCTGGCAGACAGGTAAATTATTTTATTGCCAAAAAAGTATGTATAAGTAGAAATAAATACTATATAACCCTAAAATGTGCTTTTTTTCTAAAATTTTTCACACAATAGGACAAAACGATTTACAAAAGCGAAGAGCTTCGAAAATTTGGTGGTAACACCCCAGAATAAGCACTTATATATTATTCTGGGGTAACACGGCGATCAAAGACATGTCTACAAAAAGGCGGCAACAAACTGCTGTAAAATATATGGTTTATGGCGCTTGCTTATGAGCTTCCCAAATTCAAATTTTCGCGCTACCCCCGCCTCTCGACAAAGCTCTCCGGATCAACGAAAGGGACCGAATGCTTCCGAGGTTTCCGTGATAATTAGTGTCGTCTCTCTCGAATTTGGTTCTGCTGTCTGGTCGCCGTGGCTAGTACCTGTGACAAAAATGCCATTGAAAATGGTCAACCAAGAGTCACGCGCTTACCTTACGGACTCCAAAGGCCAAATGTTGTCCCTAAAGACTTAATTATGTTTGGTTTGTCCACAGCTTTAGAGAGATTAACTCGAGGAAACCTTATTACAACCTATAGAGTCTTAACTTAGATTAGATCTAAGAGTCTTAGTTCGATAAATAACTCGTTAAATAATGATGAAAGTGATAGAGTCCACCGTCATAAACTTCAGGATGCAAATTACAACACTAAATGGAGAGAATTCTTCATCAGTAATCGAGTTTTCCATATTTAGAATTCTCTTCCCAACGTTGTGGTAAATGCTCCTTCAAAAATAGGTGAACTCCTTTAAAAATAGACTTGATGCTTACAATAGACAATAAAATTTAAGAAGTTTTTAGTTTGACAGTTGTTTTTACTTTGTAATATCTGTATAGGATCATTAGTTTCGGGTTATTTTTTTCATCTTCTACTCTGTGTATAAGTTTAACATTCTTCTTTTCATTATTATTATTTTTCTCTTTAACTCTGCATTAAACTTACTTACCTCTTAATTTTATTTTGTGTACTATTACTATTAATAATGTCACATATCGTATGTATAAATGTACTACTTATACCTAAGTTTAATAGGATGTATCTCATTCTGAAGGACAGTATCCTTAATAGGAAACACTTTGTATACAAGCTGTACAGTGAGATTTTATAAGTCTCATTATATAACTGAATTGTTATAACAATTAAACCAGTGGTGAAAACAGACAATGCGTTTTACTTGCTTGGCAACCTTACGTTTTACCTGTTACCGCTGGCAGAGGTGATAATCAACAAAGGGCGCCGCTACCTGCTTTGGTTATCTGCCTTTTGCATACTGTAACCTGCATCAAGGCCTGTGGTATTATTTTTTTGTATCTAATTATCATATATGAGGATTACCGATCATTAGGATATAACCTTCCCAATATTTGACTTTGGATAGGATTTTTTTTTGATAGTGCTTAAATTAGTATTGTTGTATAATATTTTAGAGGCAGACAAACAAATCTACATAAAAATTAATAATGGATAAGAGTATGCATACCAATGAATAAGACAGTTTACAGAATATAACTATATCAGTTACTACACTCATCGTCGGAACTTTTATCTTTCTAATTCACATGCGTGCCGCCACTATACATTCGGTAGCAAAACTTCCTCGTTACGAGGTACGTTACAAACGTAGTTTGTTTTCCCGCCAAGAATATTTGATTACCAGAGATTTTCGAAAAGTGCACAATTAAATTATATAAATTAAAATTATTCAATGGGTAGGTAGTTGGCTGTCTTGAAAAATACATCATGCTAATTACTTATATTTAAATGCCTAGGTAAAAGACAAAACACTTTTGGAACCTGCTTTCTATATTTAGGTCTATAAGTAAATCTAATTTTTTTTTATTAAAATTCTTTGTTGGAAAATCTTATTACTATTAAAACTGGTCTGATGGCCAACCATTAATTTTCTTCTAATAATCTTACAAACTAAACATTTATTAACTTCATTTAAGTTCATCCAACGATGTCCTTTAGATTGTTTTCTTCTAACATTCTAACAATTTCAGTGGCGCACTATGTCCTGCTTTTACACACAGTATACTACACCAACTCAAATGGTTTGGGTCTCTTCAATCTTCGAACAAGATGTTGGTGGTCCAGCCGGTGAAGAGCTTCTGCATTGATGTGGAGGTGAAGGTTGGCCTCATGTCTGGCAGCAAACTTTTGATCTAATCTTTAACCATTGAGATGTTAAGGTCTCGATGCAAGTGGGAGATACGTATATACCATTGAGCGTCTACTATATTACGCAGCACTTTTTTCTAGAATGTCTGAATGGTTTCAATATTACTATTTCTGGCACAACCCCAAAGTTGAAACCGCATAAAATAGGTACCTCAGTCTTGAATTTTTTATCTAATGAAAATTATATCAAATGTTATCGAATTAATTTGAAACTATAATATTGATCGCCAAATTGAAAAATTATTAAAATTCATACTTTCTGTGTACTATCTTATTTTTTACACCGAATTGACTTTATCTCTCAAAGCTTGGGATCATTAATTTAACTTATATTTTTGCACTGATATTTTATTATAATTTATGTATTTGAAGAGTTGAATATGTATTTAAATATTAAAATTATTTACTTTGAATTTTATCAAAGTTATGAAAGGTGTGATATCGAATAAAATGCAATGCTCAAATGAATAATAACAAAAATTTATTTTAGACACTGACAAATGTGATCTAGTCTAGTCTAGTGACCTGTTGTTTTACTTATCTTACCTTAAATCTAAAATACGTAAGTAGATATCTCTCAAACCACCTTAATGGTGAATAATGATACTATGTCGATTCTTTTTGTAAATAAATATAATTTTTATTCAGAAATATTCTTCTATATGTACTCTGGCTATAGCAATACCGTAACCTCACTTCCCATGATGGATTACACCCTGTAGATTAATTTTATAAATAAATCGCTATTAAACACTCTGGTGTATTCAATAGCATTTGATGGCTGCAGATGTTAACTAACTACATATTTTCAGTACTGCATAAACTCAAGTTCGTAACTTCAACTTCTTATATCACATCAAAATTACTTGTACACAGGAACACTGGATTCGACTCTAATTAACGTAGAACTCTTATATTTTTAAGTTGTAATCACTTTCCCCATTAAATTACCTCTCTTTTAATATGCACTATGTCTGTCAAATAATTGTGTTTATTTGTTGTTTTAATACTTACAATGTAGCAGTAGTATATTAAGAATTGTCCATTTTCTTATAAGAACTTATTGCTTCTACTATTAGGTCCAAAGATTAAACTTAAAAGCATCTAGGAAACTATAACAATTAATTTATATATGATTATGATTTTATGTCATATTTTACAATATAATCTAGTAAAATATAATTAATTTAAAAATTTGAGCGGTAGCGACGGTTCACTGAACCGTAGAAATAGTTTAGGTATAAATAGGACATAATGTTAGCATAGGTTTAGTTTTAATAATCTTCAGATGATGCCAACTTGGTTGGCGAAATACGCGTGGAGTGCGGTGTAGTGTTTTGGTGTTGTGTGGAAAACTACGTCAGTGTTAACTTCACACCAAAGGTTCTAACCCCCTTCAAGATAAGAATTCTCTAAATCGCAATTTTATTTCGTTTGGCACTTGTATCAACAATTGACAAGACAACGTTTTTGTTTTCCATAGAGGCAGTAAAATCCAATCCTTGAAGCAACTATATTCCATTTAATTTTTGCTACTAGCTTGGTTCCTTAAAATTATATAAGACTCCCCCTTACCCCTTACTTTGTGATTACTCCATGTGTAAAATATTGATATACTATACACTAAACCACTTTTATAGAAACAGAACATACGATTATCTGCTTGTCAAAAAAAATATTTTGACATTTTTTTAAATCACTTGTGTAAATGGGTTAAACAGCACGTGCTGTTAGGTCCAAGGTGTGCTGACTAAACGGCCATCTGACTGGCGGCACGGTGTTATTAGGTAACACAAATCTGGCCTTTACTATAAAAGCTTCAGACACCTGTCTCAAACCATTTTCAGGTAAAAATATTAACAATGTTGTTACCACAATCGAATATATCTATTTTAAATAGCCAATTCAGCAATGAATATAGTAGTAAGCCACACCTAAAAATAATAGAATTGATGTGATAGCATCAGTAAATTTAGA
The DNA here is from genome assembly GCA_963924545.1 of Pogonocherus hispidulus. Classification (NCBI taxonomy): domain Eukaryota; kingdom Metazoa; phylum Arthropoda; class Insecta; order Coleoptera; family Cerambycidae; genus Pogonocherus; species Pogonocherus hispidulus. The sequence goes on from OZ004696.1 coordinate 23,562,055, forward strand.
TCATATTTATCACATTCCTTGTTTGATACTTACTCTGACAATAAGCGATAGAAACAAGCACATAATTATTAATAAAATAGAAAGCTTAAAAAAATACATTTGAATTTATTGCTCCAGAACCTACTTTAGAGCTACATACAGGGTTATTCACGCAAAGCGGGTATTAGATGTTTTGAGGGTTCTGTTAACGATAAAAATCTAATTTTTTTATGGGGGAGGTTTTCGATTAGTTCCGATTCAATGAAAATATTTTCAGGTTTGCATCACTTCCGGTTATACCGGAAGTAGACCACAACATCGTTATTTCAAATGGAACACCCTATATATTGCAATTTTGATCTCTAAGTGATATTCTAAACACATTTTATGTAGGATGTCCTATACCTATCTTCAACTGTTTTTGAAATATTGACAGGTGAATATTGACATTTTGCAACTTTGACACTCTGTAAAATCTAAACGGTTAGAGATCAAGCAAAACGGTTTGCACATTCCTATCTTCACTTTTCAAAAGCTATCGTTTGATACTAATATCAGATTTATCCAGAAATAAAAAATTTTCGATTAAATTTAATCTCTTGGTTAAATTTGAAATTAGTATCAAACGATAGCTTTTGAAAAGTTAAGATAGGAATGTGTAAACGGTTTTGCTTGATCTCTAACCGTTTAGATTTTACAGGGTGTTAAAGCTGCAAAATGTCAATATTCACCTGTCAATATTTCAAAAACAGCCGAAGGTAGGTATAGGACATCCTACATGAAATGTGTTTAGAATATCACGTAGAGTTAAAAATTGCAATAATATACAAGGTGTTCCATTTGAAATAATGAAGTTGTGGTCTACTTCCGGTATAACCGGAAGTGATGCAAACCTGAAAATATTTTCATTGAATCGGAAATAATCGAAAACCTTCCCCATAAAAAATCTGATTTTTATCCGTAACCGAACCCCAAGAACGTCTAATACCCGCTTTGCGTGAATAACCCTGTATATAGGTACTGGTACTAGTGATAATAAAACATAAAATAACACCAACTGTGGCACTTCTTATTACTTTGAGAAAATATGACTATTATTTTGAAATATATCAACGACAATAGTGCATTTAAAATATGACATTGATGAGGAAAATTGTTCGTTCGAAAACATAATAGGAGAATGATTAATATAATAATTCAGTGTTTAAATAACATTATAATTTTGTATAAATAACGCCATTTTCAAGGCACGCTGACAAAAAAAAGTTACAATACATTTCAAAAAAAATGCAAAATATTACAATAACCAGAATACTACTGGAGGTAGGGTAGGGAACGACGATGTACAGATCGATCTAAAAATGCAATTCTGCTTTAGAATATCCGGCTTTGTATTAAAAAAAATAGTTTTGAGGGTTTCAATTTGGGTTAAACTACCCAAATTTTGGACACGCTATAGATAAATTTGTAACTAACACTTGAGGTACAAGTTCTGAAGCTTATATCTGATGTTGAACCTAGACGTTTCGCTTCTATGTTTTATACTGATTCCAACAAAATACTTACATATACATATAGGCTGTGCGACGTAGATATTCCACTAGCCTTTTCTTAATTTTTATACAGGGGTTTCTCGCAATTTTATATCGATTAAAATATTGGCGTTGAGATGCGACTTCCCGTGGAACTGGAAGTCGATGTCAACTTGCTTATTTTAAATAGAATATGCTATTTTTTATTTCGTTTTTGGATTCCACGTCAAATATGAAGGCAAGTTTCATAAGTAAACCCTATATTTGTTCTTAATCGCTTTCGAGATAGGTATTTTGATTTTTTCAAAAATTTCTCAAAAGACAGATACATTTATCCCTTTCTACATCTTTCAGATTGTAACCTAAACACTTGAAATTTTAAGGGAGTAAAACTGAAATGTATCGAAATTCGAAACATGTAGAAAATACGAAAGCTAGTGCAAATTACACAGGGTGTCAAAATGGACCAACAAATTGTGACAAATTCAAAACCCAATAACTCACTTATTATAAATGGAACACCTTGGTTTTTATAATACTGACCTATGTACGTTTTAATTTTCTTTCGAATGCTATTAACATTCACTATACCTAAATTCTACCGATTTGGAGATATTTGGATATTATTGCAGGAACGAGAATAATCGGTCAGTTAGCTATCAGGTTGGCTATGAAACCAAACATACGAAACGATAAGGATAGGGTATCCTTATGAAACCTACCTTCGAATTTGACGTGGAATCCATAAACGAAATAAAAAATTGCATTTTCCATTTGAAATGGTCATTTTTCCATTTGAATTTTCAGAATTTCAGTACGTGTAGTATTCTAGAAACGTCTAATTGAAGGTCCACGTGGTACACTCTGTATAGAGTACAGGGAAAATGTAAGAATAAAACTCAAAATCTAATGAATTTATTGTGCTTTTTGCGGCATAACATTTACTTATATTTCCTGCCGAGTCTTTTTACTTAAAATTTCAACATTTTGACCCTATATTGCTTATTTTTAAAGTGATAAACCAACAAATCTACGATTTTAATCTGTTTTTGTTTTGAAGAATTTATGTCACAATTCCAGTTGTTTCTTAACATCCAGAGATTAACCCAACAATTACTCCTAATATATTTCGTGACAACCACTCATAAGAACAAATAAATCAAATCACTAACAACTGATACCCTCATGCACATTAAAAACCAGACAGACAGATCAATTTCCTGACCCATTCTCGGAACCCCTCGGCCAATTAAGCCTTATTAGTATATTTATTTCTGAGCGGGCACAAGGATGATGTGCTTAAGTACTGAGATTTCTTCGTTGAAAGACCGTAATACTAATAATAATAATGACAAGTGTTGTCCACACATCTATATAGGATATGCTTCAAGAAGAGAGCTGTAATACTTTAGCTATCAATGCATTTTAAGAATTGATGGCACCTAAATAATTATCTTTGTTTATGTGGCGATTTTATTATTCCTTCAAAAAAATTAATATCTAATAAAATACTTAATTCATAAGATATTCGTCCTCGAAAATGCCACCAGTAAAATAATAAGAAAAACCAAAGTAGTGCCTAGAAATTATTATATTGTTATTAAATATTCTATTGGTTATTTATTTACAGATGGTATATTCCCAGACAAATAATTTTTAAATCGCAGGACTGTGTCACAATAAATTACAGACCATATTAAATCGGATAAAACCGTATTTCCAAAGAATAATCCAAGGTTATTGTCATTCAGTATTATTAAATAAAACTCTTCAAATTTTCTACAAACTGAAAGGTATTCTACTCAAGTGAATGTAGAAGAAGCAATGCTAATAATTTAAAAGTACAAGAAGCTAAATTTAGAAGTTTTGCAAGTATTTAAAATGCCAAAAATATGAATTCATACTTTATTACATGAAAATGGTTAGTTTGGTGCTTTCTATCTTGAAATATTTAATAAATTTAATACTGAATTTTCACTAATTACTTAGAAGAGCTTTTTTGATCTTAAATGGGGCCTTTGAAAATACTAAATCTCTAAACCTTTGGTGTGAAAATAACACTGAGGTAGTTTTCCACATAACATCAAAGCACTATACGGCACTCGACGCGCGTTTCGATGACCAAGTTGTCATCATCTAGAAATGATTAAAACTGTTTTAATTCCTTTTTAATCATCACCAGATGATGCCAACTTTGCTGAAGAAACCCGCGCCGAGTGCCGTATAGTGTTTTGGTGTTATGTGGAAAACTACTTCAGTGTAACGTTTTTAAATCACAGAGAAAAAAGATTATTATTCAAGGATTATACCTACATATAATAAACCACTAGATGTGAATAGTAGTGAATTTAATTTCGCTCATAAATAATTTTTAAGTCAGAAAATCATAGCAAGTGAATTTCTAAACTGCTGCTGTTTGGCATAATTAATATGGATATTTATTTATAATATTATTTAGATAAGGCAAAAATATCTACAAAACTGACTGAATCTCATTCGGACTCAGTTGGACTCAGAGATTATATTAAAGTCCTATTCCTGCAGCAATCAGCAACTTGTCAGAAGGACTGATTGGTTGAAAACAATTTTCTGGCTGGTTTGGAATAATTTGATTGGATCTGACTAGTTTGCGATTCCTGCAGGAACAGGGCTTTAATTGAACTTGCCCAAATATGTAACGACCAGTGGGAGACAACCAGCAGGCAGGCATGTAGTTTTTATTTTGATTTTTTGGGTTATTTATTCAAGTCTATACTGTGTGCCACTTCTTATGAAATCAATATTGGTAGGTATCACTATGGAATTCGAAATTAATTCCACTTTTATATTTATTTTCTATAGATTAATTAAGTTTGAACGTAAATTAATGAATATGGAGCAAGTAAATGTTTAAATTTTTTATTTCATTGTAAATGTAACAGTAAAATGTACCAATGAATGTACACCCCTACTCTCGGAACAGCTTGGCACTTTGTTAGTCCCATTGTACATATTTCATTTGATTATCTTCGTCTTTCTGGGATCCTTATAATTCATAGCGGTTATATTGTGTAAAATGGCGTAAGTGCCAGTTGGTTTGATAAAGTAATTGAAATTGCCTGGAAAATCAACAAAGAGAGGAAGGTTTTTTATTGCACATGTTCAAATTTCAATAAAAAATACCATATAAATTTCGGTATTTATTGTTACATAATTTTTCTTCATTTGCTTGGAAAATGTGAAAAAAATCTAAAATATTAACAAACAATAAAGGCAACTAATTAAAACAACTAGAGTTTTTGACGGGTTTGACAGACCGGTTGTGATGACTTTAGGATTTTGATTTTTTGATTTTGATAAAACGTCAAAATGTTTCTTTTTGTGTTGAACTAATTAATACTTGTGTGTAGGTACTTCTCAATTGGAAACAATAACTATGCAGCTATATTACACATTGATTTTTCGGAGTTTTTGCTCCTCAGCTGTGTAGCGTAGCAAATGAAAAAATCTAGGATGGTATAGACATGAATATGCAGAGAGTATAGTACTATGATACCTCATTTTTCACCTTCAGTGCGGACTACTCACATATGTGGCCTCGATTGAGCAATAACTCTCGAACTGTATCCTATTGTGAGTGTAGTACTGTACTACTGTATGCTCAATTTTGTTGCTCCAGAAACAGATCTATACCATTTCATATTTTTTCTTTTGCTGTGCTACACTGATGAGGAGCAAAAACTTCGAAACATCTATCTCTGTAGCTGCATTGTTATTTCCTATTGTGAACCCTGACGTAAATCCTTTTCTCCTTTTTATATTGTTACGCCTCTAAAACTTCTTTTTAATTATATGAATCTTGTTCGTGAATTATTGTCCTTCTCAATAAAAAAAGGCGTCAAAATATAGTCTGTAAGTGAGGAAGTTATTGGCCTTCGCATTACAAACTTTTTTGAAAATCACAGTACCTTGGGCACTCAATGAATACTTGGATTTGACTATAAATTATAACTTTAAAGGCACGGAAGAATTATAAAAAAAATATGTACCTAATTTTAATATATACTTAGGTAAAGTCAGGAAGAGAGTAAGAGCGTGCTTATTGGATTGCTTCAGAGTCGAGTTATTAAGTATAATCAATATCCTCCAGAGAGTGGGTAGAGCGATGGTATGTATGTCCATCCATACCCTTGGGAACATTAAGTATTGCTGTTCCTCAAGAACGTGTGATTTCAACGGGTTCGTAGTTCGTAGCTCTTAGACGCTTATTTTTAAAAATAGTGGTTTAGAAAATAGCATAGTGTTTTCTGGAAGTTGGAAGGACTAAATTTCATAGAGATCATTTAAAGGGCTTAATTTTATAATAATATTATTAATATTCCAAATATTTCATATATTCATATTATTATATTAAACATAAAATAAGATATATGACATTTAATAGACCTGAATATCATTAATACCTATTATTGGCTACCTCTACATTAAATAAAAGTATACATTGGATAGAGTCAGGGGATATTTGCATTCTATTTTTACGTGGGTATGTAGGTACCTATTGCCTTCTGGATTTCTACTAATTACCAGCTGAATGTCAGATAAGACATTTATAGTAAGGTTACTTGCAGAGTTCGTTATTATAGATAATTATGTAAAGCCAAGGAGGGTCAATATTTTTCATTTTAGCAAATATAGCAGAAAACAATTAGGCAACATGGCATGGCAATATGGCAGTACGAGTAGCAACAAATACAATATTACTATGTTAATTATTGGAAGGAGATGCCGAAAACAACTACTCCACGGGCACTATGCCGCGACTGGCGTTGCATTACATCAACATCTCCATGGTATCTGTCTGTCAATTAGACAATAATTGTCAGGCAGGTAGTAGCAAAGACCCAAAGAGGGCACTGCAGTGTATTTCACTGTATCTCGCCACTACAAACATTACTATGTTAATATTATATATTTCCTTTCAGAATATGGACCTTCATTAATTCATTTAGCATAGCATAAGATTAATGGAATGATAAATATTTGTAGGTACGTTACTTTTAAGTACGGCCATTCACAAATTTCAGCGCTATGACTTAGCTCCCATCTATCAACATATTTGGGAAATACAAGGTAGTTGTATTTCTGGTTGCATACCAGTGTGATTGGAGAACGATATTTTGGGAGGTACTGAGTATACACGCCAAGTCCTATTATTAACATCGATATTTTTGTAGAAAAAAAGATAAGCTTCCATTTTTGTTGCAAAGTACTAAGGTATACTTGTTTTTTAAATTCTGTACAGACGTTTTTTAGTTTTGTTCTAAAATGTTTCATGTGAAGGTCTACCTACATAAGGCTTCTCCATATTTTTTTACATAAAAGCAATACTAGGACTTGAGTTCTTGTCATAAGAAAGATTTGACATTCGATCCGCCTTACTATGAAGAAATTTTATATATGTGAAGATATGAAGTTTTTCAGTATCCTACGGCATCAGAGTTGATGTTTGTGAATTTATTTCCAACATGCGAATACAATTTTGACAATACTTATTTATTTGTACCGTTGATAAATGTCGCAAGATTATAAAAAAAAGAAACTGATTTACAATAGTTTAAGCTTTAACAACATGTGTCAAATTAATTATTTAGATCATCTAGGCTATTTTGGTAAATTTTTAACCCGAGATGTTTCGGCTGCAGAATCACTGAAGCTGGTGTCTTCAGTGCATCTCATACCGTAAGGAGCAAAACATCTGCGATTAGACATAGACCCACGGCAGAATAGCCCAGAGGATCTACATAAGTTTGTAGGTATCACCGCGTCCCCATATCTTCATATCCCATATCAAAGTCCTTCTTTGTTTATTCACAAGGTGCAGCGGTTGCAGCGTCCGATGCATGTGTCGGAATGTTTCGGAAATGCGTTTTAAAGGTAACAGTCGGCAGCTCAGTACTCAGTGAGAGTGTCCTAGATTAAAAAACAATAGATAACTATCTTAATATTGACATTACCTAGCAGGTAATAAAACTGCGCCCTCAGACGATTTGGAAGGAAATAGATACTACTGCTGCTAAAATATCTGATGCAATCAGCATCAGATATTTTTAATGAAAATGAAATCAGCGTATAACTGGTTGCATAAGACATTTAATTTTTTGAACGGCCCTTGACCTATTCTATCAATACATTTTTTACTATGAAGTGTCTGAATAGTTACAAATAAAAGAAAAGTATGAGAATTATATTTAGACATGTGATTATATTATATGAGACATATACCTATATCAAGAATTTATAAAAAGTTTTAGAAACACATTTACATTAGTATAATCTAAAAGTTACGTTGCCGAAGCTTTATGAATTATCAAATTATTAAGTTTATAAGGAAATTTGTTTCCAAGAAATAATAAACAGATTTTTTTCTTGCAGCACATCTTATTGTTTGAAACCTAGAACATTATAATACTCTAATACTTTCCAGTTTACAATACGTTTTTACTGTCCTTAAAAGTAGTTCAGCCCTGTCCTCTACAGTAACGGACTAAACACAAAATATCCCTAAATAATTTAGTTACTGTTTGACAGCAGTGTCATCCAGCAGTAACGTATTGAAACTATTACGCAGTTATACCTGAAGCAAGAAATTTTCTTTGTTGTTATTTGACTTTCTCGCATTGTATTAGAAAAAAATCACATGATACTCAATGGTGTTCTTAGTTTATGTAATTTAAACAGTTTGCTCTGAAGGGGCATAGTTCTTGTCTAAATTTTCATTAAATTTCGTAAAATTGTGTAAAATAAGGTGCGTGGTCAACGAACCTGTCGTAGCACGTTATTTTTATTATATTATTCGAAACTATATTATTCGAATATTATTCGATAACTTACGACAAAGAAAATAGGGATATCCAGGTGTAAGAACGCCGAGACTAATAATAATTTAATCGATTCGTTTTTAAGAAAAATGCTTTTCTGTAAGTAACAAAATGGAACGTTGCATTGGTGGTGATAAGGTGACCTTTAAATTCCATATTCAAAAGTTGAAAGATGTGAGGTAAGTTTTAAACGCGATCAAGAAGTGATAGTGTGGTACGATGCTCCTGTAAAATTTTTAATACTAAATAAAGAGTATTTTGATTGTCTTATCTTCTTTTCTTTATAACAATTATATAGTGTATGGCTGATCATTTTATTGTTTAGGGATAGAAGCGGTTTGGCGATGGTACGCGCTCCTGTATAAAGCGCAGCTATATTTTAATCGTCCGACTCTAGAGACCCAAATGCTACATCAGGCCATGAATTTCTACTACAACCATCTAAATACGAACCGAAAAAAGCGGTGGCCTATATCCAGTCAAGTCTTCTACTTTAAACATTTTGGCCACTTCGAGAGAAATTCTAGTAATATTATGATTGTTAACTGAAACATTAAATAAGGCACGCAAGTGGATGGAATCGAGATTTGTTTATAAGCTAAATATTTTTTAAGAAAGCAGACGATTATTACAAATTCCCTTTATAAAGAAGTGGCTTCGATTTTATTCGGACTATGGAATATTGGAGAAATTCAGGTACCTATAATCTCGACTCTTCTCAGTTTCATAGCTTTAAAGTTGCAAAAGATAAAGCTATCGAATAACAAAAGAATTATAATTTGTAACAGTGTTTACGTAGAACTACAGCTGAAAACTTCTAATTTATATTTTTGGTTTTCCTTTTATAATCTTTCTTTTAAATCTCTAAAGAATTTGCTGAATTATTTTGTTTGAAAATCGATAAAAAGCATTTTCATCATTATTGTAAATCAAATTCGACCTACACGTTTACAATACATTTAAAATATTTTCTTCCAATTCCTTCCATCCTTTCGTTAAAATAACTCTGCTATAAACATTTACAACTTTTTAAATGCGTTATTCAGATTGTTGAATGATTTATCTTGTTGCAACAGAGTATTTGAATATTTAACTTCTTTCACTTTGTCAATGAGATCTCTAATATAACTCATTTAATATAATAATGAAGTCTCTCTCAAATTATGGGCATATATATTAGTAAGCGAGTAAGTTTATCGACTGTTATGTCTGACCAAACAAGCGTAAAAGATCAAGATAGCTGTATAGATAGGAGTAATCGATTACTTCATTTGGAACTCGTTAAATTTCAAAGATTTTTTAAACGTAGAAAATATATTGAAAAATTTCCATAGAAAATTGTTTTTAGTAGACACTAACATATTCAGGAAACCACTTTAATAACGAATGGAGATCAAAAGTTGTTCATGTTGCTCAGACATATATCCCAAATAGAAAGTAAGTGTAAGGATAAATCAAACATTTCGACATTTTTGAGTTAGCTTTGCTTGGGAGAAGGTACGGGGAGATTCCTTATATTAGGAAACTATAATTTGTAGAGGGCTGATATATTCGGCATCGGTTATATCGTCTACCTAAGGCCATCTCTTGATAGCTTTGTAAAACTATTTGAATTCGAAAAGTTCCAAAAGATTATCGAGAGATGGCGCCAATTATTATAATCGATACGTAAAAGAACTGCTTACAGTGGTAGGTTATGATCGATATTCATGATCACTTATATTCCTCTGATAATATTAAACTAAATAGAATTTAATCAAAGACAAATGACGTACTATGTGCGTAATACTAGGATTTCTTCATAACTTCCAGAGAATCCAAATATTTGTATTTTGAAGCTGTTTGACAAAATACTGCATATGGTGGAGTATTTTATTTAGGCAGGATTAGCTTGTTTTGAATCCTTATCGTATAAAGTGTTTGCAGATGGAAGAGTTGCGAAAGATCTCTTAGTAGCTATTTAGTATGTATGTAATTATACTAATTTGTTAAAGAGATTTCGGTTTTGAGAGACATCATCAATGCCCTCTAATTTACAGTTATTTCCAATATATTCAGCATAAACTCCATTTCAATTATAGCGTAACCTCCATTTTAGACAAACTTTTCCGAAGATTAATTCCGTAAATACTTGGTTTTCAATTTTTATGCAAGTGCATATGCTCCACAAAGTGGGTACTAATTATATCTTGAAAAAAAAAAAATAGTCAAATTGTTTGAATTCTAATATACACAGTGCTGTTTTTATCAAAGGATTTCTTCTCATATGGGCAAGGTACACCTACATTGGTGTGGTACAAATATGGCTACTGAAACCAGTACTACCTATATATAACTTGCATATAGCTTGAAAAAAATATTGGATAAGCTGAAAAGTTTTTTTAGTTTAGTTCGGTAATTATTTTTATTTAGTTCTATGTAGAAATTTTGAAACACTTTTTACCTATACTTTTATATACCTTTACTCTCGCATTAAGGTTCTTTTTTATTTTTCCAGAAATAAATTAGTAGAAATAAATTATTACATGGCGAGCCGGTGGCTTAGGATTTGGTGTTCCGATCACTCAGCCCTGCAGTCATGGGTTCGAATACCCATTCCACCAGACAATTTTTAATTAAATGGTCTACTCGTAGATTAAGGTTTGTTCGCAGCGGTGGTTTGGCAACCATCCTGGCGATGGCCTAGGATGGGAAGAATGTTAACTTGATGTTCGATTGATGTTTGAATGTTTTCCTAACTATTGACGTTTTCCAGGTTTCCCCCATTCCAGCACTGAATGGTGGTAAGGGCCTACCAACGTAAGTTGTTCCTGAGAAGCAAATGCGGGCCGCGAAATAATAATATGCCGGTCCTTTCTCATTCAAGTCTCAGACATTCAAGCTAATTCTTCTTCTTCTTCTTCTTCTTCTTATTATTATTATTATTATTATTATTATTATTATTATTATTATTGTTATTGTTATTGTTATTGTTATTGTTATTGTTATTGTTATTGTTATTGTTATTGTTATTGTTATTGTTATTGTTATTGTTATTGTTATTGTTATTGTTATTGTTATTGTTATTGTTATTGTTATTGTTATTGTTATTGTTATTGTTATTGTTATTGTTATTGTTATTGTTATTGTTATTGTTATTGTTATTGTTATCGTTATTATTATTACTATTATTATTATTATTATTTTGTAGCGCTAATTGTAAAAAAATATCTGATCCATGTCATTAGACTCATTAGTTTAAAATAACATGAATGGTAGCGTGAAAAAGCGAATTATAAATAACTACTTAATTAATAAAATATTTAGATTTAAAATTATTAGTAGTTAATTTCTGAAATACCTTCCCTTCTTACTGTGTTGCAAAATAGGTAGGTATAACCATTATTATAACTGCCTGGAGACAAATGCTATAGATCTTTATTTTATCTGTCGAAACGTTTGCAAGTATCGACCTCTGCAAAACAGCCCAGAAAAGTGGTTAGTGATTCGCTTATAGATCCTGGATATGACAGAAATCTAAGAAAGCCTTCTAACTACTACGCATTACTATTTATTAATATCTTTGTGGGTAATCATTATTTAGCTTCAGCGTGTAGACGAAAACATAATATTATTATTAGTCTATGAAGAAACAGGTTTACTTATAAAATCACATAACCACCTATTCTATTTCCTATGTTCCTGTCATCGGAAAGTTGTTTCTCATACAGTTAAAGTGGGGTGACTTCGACCACAAACCAAAATGGGAGATAGATATTCTTTCTAAACTAAATTAGCAATAATTTATAATTAGCTAATTATGAGGCGCCGTTTGGGCCAAAATACATTTTTTTTATATATATACATTTTTCTTTAATATAAATAGAAATTATGCATTTTTCTTTATATAAATAAAAATTATGCATTTTTTTTATATATAAATAAAAAATTATTCGTGTGGGTTTTTTTTTAATGAAAATGAGGGCGCCACAAGCGTTTGAATGACATTTGTGATTTGTTGTCCGTCACATAATATAAGAAGAAGATGATCGCCCATGTGCTCGCAAGAGAGTTGGAATGTGCTCGCCTCGCCATAAAATTCGTTTCAAAGACTATTGTTCTGTGTTAATTTTCGCGCGCTTTTGTACTTTCGTCAGTCTTTCACTTGGTTTTTGTGCATAGAAAATATATTATATATATATATATATATATATATATATATATATTATCTATGATATATTATTATGGTTTTTGTATAGTAAGTAGAAGTAATGTTTTATTGATATCTAAAATTCACAATAATCAACATCAATAATTATGAAATTTTTAGCTCAAAATGATTTTAGCTCATAGCATTTGATAGTTTTTTAGCGTGATAATACAATAACATGTTCTTTAAACATAATAAAGACATTAATCTTAACAATTTTGAGTGCTAATTATACAATAATTGTACGTCATTACCTTCTGCGTGAGCAGCAGACTTTTGATGCCCTGTAAATGTTATTGTAATTCTGGGATCAGTAACCAGATAAATATCTCGTTTAAACTCCAAACATGTCTGTTTCCTGGTCCTTTTTCGATTCCTTTTTGCAGAAATACTGTTATTATTAACATTCACTGTATGTGTCAAATGACTAATTGTTGCTGGAGTTCTACTTGTAGCTTGTGATGCTCTGTTATTTGAAATAGAGCCTCTTATCGAAGGAAATAATTGCCGTAGTTCTTCAGCAGGAGATAGAGCATTTCTCTGAAAGCTATTATGGTTGTCTCTGCTATTATGTGTTTGCGGGGTGGTGGAACTGCTGGAAGACGTTCGATCCAAACAGTTTCTCAAATGATTGCAAAATTCATCACTCTGTAGAACTTCTGTAATTATGTTTCTGAAATCAGTTACTGCTGGGACTGAATTTATTTGTTGACTCATTTTGAGCTAAAAATTTCATAATTATTGATGTTAATTATTGTGAATTTTAGATATCAATAAAACATTACTTCTACTTACTATACAAAAACCATAATAATATATCATAGATAATAGATATATATATATAATATATTTTCTATGCACAAAAACCAAGTGAAAGACTGACGAAAGTACAAAAGCGCGCGAAAATTAACACAGAACAATAGTCTTTGAAACGAATTTTATGGCGAGGCGAGCACATTCCAACTCTCTTCCGAGCACATGGGCGATCATCTTCTTCTTATATTATGTGACGGACAACAAATCACAAATGTCATTCAAACGCTTGTGGCGCCCTCATTTTCATTAGAAAAACTCCACACGAATAATTTTTATTTATATATAAATAAAAATTATGCATTTTTATTTATATATAAAGAAAAATGCATAATTTCTATTTATATTAAAGAAAAATGTATATATATATATATATAAAAAAATGTATTTTGGCCCAAACGGCGCCTCATAGCTAATGGATAAACCAACAAACCGAACATAAATAATAAGCTGAATATATTCAATATTCGATATAGATAATAATCCTACTTAAACATCTTTATGGCAAAATTATTATTATTATAGAAAATGTTACTCTGAAAAAGAAATACTTATTGATAAACATTGAAACAATGCTAGTAAATAACAATGCTGCTGTTCATTTCTGATAAGCTTCCCTAATTCATATCCCTAATTCCAAATAAAAAAATCTGAAAAGGTATGTAATACTAACATTTAATTTCTAGAAATCTATTGTAAGGTTTACGTTTATCAGGATAAACCATTAACATCACCTGTAAACCGGTAATTAGTCATTTTGTCATCTTGTTCTATCATCTAGTAAATTACTTGGGTGCCTACCCACCCACTACATACTTTTAATATTATAAAATAGGTATCTGCTTCAAATTCTGCTCTCTTGTTACGGAAATATCATGGCAGATGTTTATGTAAACCGTAATTTGCTAAACCAGCTTTTTATTTGGTTAAGGTCGTGGTCTTGTTGTCAATTATTGTTTGCTTACTGAATGTGATGTCTAATTTTGTATTGGTGATTCACTGATTGTACCGGTAAATTGTATTGGTAAATGACAAAAATCATAATTAAATATATGGAAACAGCTATCTCAGAAGAAATGGATAAAAAATAGACGGGGAAAAGTAGAGTATGAAACATACCCTATCCTACCAAAAATACTTTAGACAAATGGCTCCCATCGACGTTGATATACTACCAAATTTTTAGATTTCCCCTAATTATAGTTTTTCCATAATCGGTGGGACATCCTGTATATGTTTCTTATACCTAAGCAACCAAATCCTCTTTATGGTATCTATTATGACATTTTATATGATGCTTTTGACCTACTATGTCCTATTTGGGTCGATTACATTTTTTATTTTGGTTATTTTTAATAATATATACCAAATAAATGCCCAAATATTCTGACTGATGTTTAAAAAATGTGAACGTGCAAATGTTTTCTTTTTGTCAAACATATCAATCTTTTCAAATATAAACCATTTGAACTTGCAATAATAAGATGTTATTCCTAACTGTAGCAATACGTGATAGACTTGGTAAGTCTCCCACGCTTTTCCCCAATGCCCAAATATTCTGACTGATGTTTAAAAAATGTGAACGTCCAAATGTTTTCTTTTTGTCAAACATATCAATCTTGTCAAAATATAAACCATTTGAACTTGCAATAATAAGATGTTATTCCTAACTGTAACAATACGTGGTACCCAAGTCTCCCACTTTTGATTTAATATTTGAAGACATATCAACAATATTTATATCAGTATCAGTGATTTCTATAATCAAAAAAGCATAAAAGCATAAACACATTAATATTTCATAAAATATTGTATGTTTATAAGTAGGTAAACTGCCACCATAGTATATTTGAGGATATTCATTTTTGTATCAATCTCATACATTGTATCATTTGTGTTTTTACACATTGAATATTTGATCCCCATAATATTGATTTCGTTTGCCCAACAACATAACCATGTTCTAAATTTTTTATTAAAAATCACCTAATTACAAACAATATAATCAAAATAGTGCATCATTTACATGACAATGGCATGTCGTTCGATCATTGACATGGTAATTAATAATAATAAACAAGTTTGTTCCAAAAAACATCTTAATGGGCGTGTTCTAAGAAATACTTTGAAGTAATGTTAAAGTTTTTGGGAATTTTTACTTTTAGGTGGATAAAACTGTATCCCCACAAACAACTGTGACTTTGTGGAAGTGCATTATGTAATTAATTTTAACAAAAAGATATCAATTCCTGAGGACATCGCTTACGTATACACCATATATGTGTCAGCCAATAATAACGTACGACAGACCAAACCAAACTACGGACAGCTGTTTCGATCTGTTTGGTCTCCGCATTACCACACAGGTCTCAAAGTAGAGATAACATCGTGGCTTGGATGTAGCACATACCTACACATTTGCGCTGTAAACTTGGTTTTTTTTTGTTTTTTCTAATACCTCATAGCTTTGAAGGTCAAATAATAGCTAAATATTGAAAATAATATTGTGTTGATTTTTCAGAAGTAGGAATAGATGGAATTGCCAAAATAGGTCATGCCAAATTGACTTTATTAATCTGAATAATCATTACTGAGGAGGTGATTAAAGGTTACAAAATTAAATGTTAGATGAAATCAATATTTAGTTCAACCAAATACAATCTAATATGATTTTTATTGAAGTATTTATAAAAAGGCTTAGTCAGACATTTAGGTATTGTGCTATTTCAATCTTAATCAGTTAACTACAATATTTCTTTTTTACGGAATTTGCATTTGCCACAGCAGGCCTTGGGGATGTTTTATGTGGAAACTAATGTATTCTTTAACAAGATATACCTAGTGAAAGTGATCACGTTAATAAAATAGCTTTAAAGGAGACTGCACAGCCTCAATAGAGGCCCCTTCATTTAATATTAGCCCTTAGTTTTTCCTTCCCAAGTATTTGAAACTAAGTTTCGTAAAACCCTCACAACGGCACAGGACGTGTATTGAGGTTTCCTTTTCTTCTTGGTTGAATCTGCATATTGCTTCTTTTGCCAGTCCCATTAGACTTATGTGATTATTAGTTTACAGTATCCTATTAAGAGACACACTATTATTCTAACAGTGTGTCCTAGTTACATTAAAAGGTGATAATTATAGGTATCTATAAATTTTACACCTACGTCAAAATAAATGTTAATTAATCATTAATCACCAATTGTGTCATCAAGTCAATTACTGAAGTAGCTAAGTTCAACAGATCTGTAGGCATTTAAAGAGATTGAACATTAGACACTGAATGTATAATACTTATTAAATCAGTGAGTACGGTATAAAGAATTTCTTATCTAATTAGTCCCATTTAACTTTCCGTTCTAACCAAATAAAACAATGAAGAACTAATTATAAGGTCATTTCACAACAAAACAATTTTAAATTAATATGAAGATATTTGTTTTCCTGTAGTTACAATAATTATTGTTCTAGAGTAGCAAGGTTCAAAGACTAAAAATTTCATATACAGTGAGTCTATAAAGTCCCACATAAATTCATTATTTTGAAAATGGTAAAGTTTTTGAAAAATCACTTGGAGCCGTCGATTTTCTTTTGTTTTTATAATTGTTTTACGTATATTAATTTTTTTATAGGGCCACTCAATGAAGCTACGTCGATTTAAACTTTAACATTTTAAATGAAACACGCACCCATATTTCGAAAAAACAATTTTTTACGAATACGGTCATATAAGGTTTTATGGATCTATCTCTAATAATAAGGGAGATCTGCCCAAGAAAGTGTGTCATAAAAGAGATGTGTTGGAGAAAGACTAGCAACGAATCGATATTCTCTTTTTAGCAAGTTTATATCGACCTAGCTTCACTAAGTCGCCCTGTAAAAAATTTTATGTATGTAAAACAAGTTTTAAAGGAAATTAAAATCGTCTGATGGATTTTTCAAAAATTTTACCATTTTCAAAATAATGAATTTATGGCGGACTTTATTTATAGACTCACTGTATAGGGTAAAGGGAGGAGAGATGGACCACCATTTATAAAAGTTAAGATAATTTCTTCATTAATCAAAGTACAAATCTGCGAATTGGTACATAAAATAACTAAGCTTTGGTACTCTTTTTGGAATACTTAGAAAGTAAGAAATATTTATCATTAAAATTAAAAAAGAAATAATTCTCAGACTTGTCAACGGTCCATCTATCCTACCCTATGGAGATGAGATGGACCATAGTAGGTAGGAGAGATGGACCTCGCTACTTTTCCTTTTTTCTAGAAGCTACGTTTCCACACTTTTGGCAAAAGTTAAAAAAATTTGTGCAACTCTCGTGCAACCTGCGCTTGCACAAAAGGCATTGTGACCAATCGTCTTTCTTTTTCGTTAAAAGATAATCTTCACTGCAGCCAACACACTTATTTTCTATAATCGCTGAAATGTTCATCCATCCTAGAATAGTCATATAATGTGACATCGCCAGATTTCTCTTCAAAAGATGAAGATTCACTAGAATGATTATTTCTTCTTTTTTTTCTATTACTGATTTCACTGCCAAATTGGGGCCAGCTTTTTTCTTGCATTGTACCTTCTTTTTTAATAAATTCCGGTGAGGTAATAACTCCTGATATTTTTTTTAAGAACTCTTTTTACAGCTATAGATACGACGGGTATGGGGGTAACTTCATTCAGAGCTTTCCCAGGAGCTATATCTTCAGTATCTGTTGATTTGTTAGGAGTGGTTTGTTGGTTTTGTATACTAGAGGTACTTGGTTGGGAAGATTCAGGTCTTGCTTGCACTTAAATATAGTTTTGGATATTCCAAATGCTGTAGCAGCTTCATTGCCGCCAATTTAGCCATTTCTGTATGCATTTACGGCATCATTTAACGTTTGAGAGGTTCAATATCCTCGTTCAGGAACATGTCTTTTACATATGTACTTATTAGGCATATTGTACTAAAACAAAGGGTTATTGGTCCGACTCTCCTCCCACATACTGGTTCATCTATCCTCAAATGGGAGGGTAGACGGACCAGTCGGTGACAACTAAACAGTTAAAAAAAAGTTTTAATATTTTAAGTTCTATATGACATTAATGCATATACTTACAGTTTCATTAACAAAAAAAAAAACATTTTAGACTTACCTAAGTTTGTTAAAAATAGAAATGTATATATTTACATACAATTTTCACCAAGACAAAATCTATTTTTCTTAAAAAACTTCCACATAAATGCTGGAAACCACATGATCGCGACTCTATCAAGATGAACTGATCGAAAAGCAAAACATACGCCGGTCAAATGTTGCGGTGGTGCCTTAAATTGCAAAATATTACCGATGATCCGTCTATCCTCCTGGTTCATCTAACCTCCCTTTACCATAAGTAAAAGAACCTGCAAAATTGACTTTGCTATCAATAGTGGTAATGTTTAACAGTCTTATATTATTCTCCTAAGAGGATATAACTGGGGATACAGGAGGTGTACAGAGGATATAACTGGGGGACAACAACATTTAATTCCTATTATTCCACTGGGAGTTTCTTGCCGGATTGTAGCTAGAGCTAGGGCATTACTCGAAATATTAAATTCAACACTTCAGTCCTGTTGTACCTATATAGTATATTTTTTGTATTTTTGTTTAATTTAAAAACAGAATAGTCAAAACTTTAAAATATGCCGTCAGCGTAATGATCCAGTTCTCTCAATTATCGAAATTAATTGAAATAATACTTCTTGATGGAGACAAAAAGTATTTAGTCATTTATAAACATCAGCAGCTTAAATAATCCTTAATAATAAGCAGGCTGGGGTTTTTGAGGATATACATTGAAAGCAATAAAAGGACTCATATAGTAGTCAAAATAAAAGAACCGCGTAGCTACAGATATCGATGTTTCAAGGCTATCGCTCTTGTGCGGTACGTGTAGTTTGAAGAGTTAAGCAGATAATTTCTCTGCCTTAACCCTTCAAAGTACACATACCCACATTGCATTCTTTTAAACAATAAAAAAAGATGAAAAACGCAAAACCATTAAAATAGAAAATTGATATTAGCTATTAGGTAACCTTGAAAAAGTCCGAAAACTCCGACGAAACGTAGGATATTTGTCCGTGTATCTGGCTGATAAGTCTTTTTATTGTTTTTTATTGAAGAAATACATTTTAACAGCCAACAACTTTTCCAATATCAAATATTGTTTTATTTTTTTTCTGTTGGTGAAGGCTAACAAATAATTTAGCCTAAAAAATGACGAATTCTGGAAATGAAACGTCAATGAACTCTTGACTCCTGATGAAAAATATTTAATAGTAGCTAAGAAATCATTGGAAACCATGTTTTTCTACTTTTTGTTTAATAATAGCTATAACAAATCATTGCAAAACTATGTTTTTCTGCTTCTCGTTTAATAGTAGCTAACAAATCATTGCAAAACCATGTTCTTCTTTTTGTATAATTGTTGCAACAATTCGGTTACTGTTACCGTCTGCTATTCGTGTACGAATGTTTGTGATTACAATATATACTTTTCGTTTGCGACGGTGCGGTTCTCTAACAACAGTATACTCGTATGTATTATTCAGTAATAATACACCACAACTGCCCTAATTGAAATTACGCTGAAATTCCATATAAGATGGATTCGTTTGTGATTACATTTTTGTGTTTTGCATTAGCGCAGTTCTTAATAATAATTTCCAAAAATTATCCGAATTTCATTAAAATTATTTATGCCATAACTCTCGATTATTTATATATTTTTTTTGAGAGTCCTATTTGCTCATTGACCTATTTGTCCACTGGTTGTACCACTTTCTTAAGTACTGATGATACAAAAGCGACTTCGCATAATTTCTTCGGGGTTATGCACTTGCTTCATATAACATTTTCATTTAGGTACTAATTAATTTTTTCAATATGATTTCATTTATTGCATTTCATTACGGTCTTTATTATTTTTTTAAGCGTGTGTGAAAGTAATGTGTAAATACTTCTGTAATTCTTAATGTGAAATAACTGAACAAACGTTAAGGTAACAGTTTTCCAAAAGTTTCGTAATAGTATAGCGAAGGAAAAGTTAATTTAACAATTTAAAAATGTCAACTATTGTCTTTTAATGTAAAGTAGCTGGAAGCAGGTAAAGTAGGTGCTTCAAAAATTATTTGTTTGTTTGTTTCAAAGGTATATCATCTTCATTTCATACCACACGAAATATGTAGTTGATGAAAATAAATGTCTTATTGGTTCAATTCATGAAATTTTATTGCATTAAAGAGCTGTATTATAATAGTTGGTTGAGATTCCATCCACTACATTATTGTATACAGGGTAGGCCATTAGTGCGTATGCGGACTGTACTACCTATACCGTTAAAGTTAGAATAATAATTTTTGGTACGAAGTTAGATGCCAGTGGCGTGCATATTTTAAAATTATTTTGGTACATACAAGGTGTTTAATATTAAAACGCCGAACCGAACATACATTTTTTTAAATGGAACACCCTATATATTTTTAGATTTTTGAATTAAGCGTACTTTTCTGAACAATTTAATATAGTACTTAATATATCTAAATTTACACGTGGCGACGTTGTTGCAAGTTTTCTATGAAAAAGGTCGCTACTTCGCATTATTGTAGCTCTCCATTTAAATGAGATATGACGTCCATTTTTCATAGGATACATTAAGAATATGTCTTTATTCAAGAAAATATAACATTTAAACAAAAGTTACATTTGATATACAGGGTGATACATTTCGCATATCGTAATTTTACTTCAAAATTTTAAATGAAACACCCTGTATATTATCATGTCGTCTCTTAAAGAGCTCCTTTTCAGCTTTCTAACGATACCATACTTGGTGGGCTTAAATAAAATTTATTTGTTAAAAAAAGAGTTTGAAACTTGAAGAACCGTTGAAATTAAGATAAGTTGTAAAAAGATAATTGAATAAAAAGTTTATACTGGCAGTTTATTATTAGTCTTATTGTTAATAACAAATTGTGAGTCACACTTATTAAAAAAAATAATTCAAATTTTAATAAATAACGAAAATAACCATGTCTTCGTGGTTGATTGTAAATTGTAAAGACAAATTATTATTAATAGGGATACCTCCTATGCTCTTATATAGGGTGCTTTGGAAACAAAATTGAAAAGTGGCTCGGGGAACTGTCATTGTCATTATTAATGTTTCTATTGTGTTGGTTTTATTGTATCAGTCAGTATTAGAGGAAATATTCAATCTACCCATATTATCGAAAATGAATTTTACTAAAGGAGAAATGCTAGACATGATATTAGTTCTCGGAGTGATACAATAAAACCAACACAATAGAAACATTAATAATGACAGTGACAGTTCCCCAAGCCACTTTTCGATTTTGTTTTCAAAGCACCTTATATAAGAGTATAGTAGGTATCCCTATTAATAATAATTTATCTTTACAATTTACAACCAACCACGAAGACATGGTTATTTTCGTTATTTATTAAAATGTGAATTATTTTTTTATTAAGTGCGACTCACAATTTGTTATTAACAATAAGACTAATAATAAACTGCCAGTATAAACTAATTATTCACTTATTTTTTTACAACTTATCTTAATTTCAACGGTTCTTCAAGTTTCAAACCCTTTTTTTAACAAATAAATTTTATTTAAGCCCACCAAGTATGGTATCGTTAGAAAGCTGAAAAGGAGCTCTTTAAGACGACATGATAATATACAGGGTGTTCCATTTAAAATTTTGAAGTAAAATTACGATATGCGAAATGTATCACCCTGTATATCAAATGTAACTTTTGTTTAAATCGTTATATTTTCTTGAATAAAGACATATTCTTAATGTATCCTATGAAAAAATGGACGTCATATCTCATTTAAATGGAGAGATACAATAATGCGAAGTAGCGACCTTTTTCATAGAAAACTTGCAACAACGTCGCCACGTGTAAATTTAGATATATTAAGTGCTATATTAAATTGTTCAAAAAAGTACGCTTAATTAAAAAATCTAAAAATATATAGGGTGTTCCATTTAAAAAAATGTATGTTCGGTTCGGCATTTTAATATTAAACACCTTGTATGTGCCAAAATAATTTTAAAATATGCACGCCACTGGCATCTAACTTCGTACCAAAAATTATTATTCTAACTTTAACGGTATAGGCAGTACAGTCCGCATACGCACTAATGGCCCACCCTGTATAAATACATGTTGTTGAAGCAATAATTCATACAGGATAGATTTAATTTTAATTTAATAATTTTAAGTAATAGTTCACCATATTTCAATTTTACCTGAAAATAAAGAAAATCATACTGTTTACCCGTTACAGTTGAATCAATGTTTCAAAAGGCATTTAGGAACAGTCGAAATATTGTATAGGTAATAAAGGAAGAAGGTAGGTAAGTAATCCATGTGCAATCCAAATTATAATGTTTATATTAACGATTTAGAGCGGGTCCAACGCAAATTCTTAAAATTCATTTATTTTAAATTAGATGGCAGCTTTCAGAAGTTGGTTTCCTGCAACAAGAACTTTTGGACAGGTATTCGTTTGACAGTTTGACTCGATAATATAGACTCTCAAGAATTGCTGTCTCAATTGCTGTACAATGTACCTAGAACCAGTCATTTTAATAGTGTACTTTATTTACCTACGCCACATTTAAATTTCCTGACATATTCTCCTGTGCACCTTATATAGCTAAACTAAAGATGGATACACTAAATATTCATAAAAAAGTTAAAACTTGCAACATCCCTGAACAATTGCGAGATCCAAATACAATAAATATTTTTTTTATTAGCTTCGTTGATAAAGTCAACGCAGATAATGAAACAGTTTCTTTTTTAACGTAAATGGTTGCGATAAAGTAACAGAAAGTTTCCAGTTTCACCAAGTTTCTGACGTCGAGATTTTAGAAATAATAAAAAATATTAAAACGAAAGCAATGGGTGTAGATGAAATAAATTGTGAAATGCTTCAATTATGTTTGCCATACACTGTGGATGCAATAACAAATATAATACAATTTTCTTTTACAAATAATATATTTCTTAAGCGCTGGAAACTATCTTTAGTTACTCCCACACCAAAGAAAAAAAAATATCGAATTTAAGTGATTTGGGGCCAGTTTCTGTCTTTTCAAAAATATTGGAGAAAATATATACAAATTAGGAGACATCTTGACAAATTTAATTTGTTGCCTAGTAAACAATCAGGTTTCAGAAATGACTACAGCGTTCAGAAAAAGTACAGTTTTGGCAGATGACATAGATAATGAGCTTAGTGCTGTTGATAAGCGGATGATTACAGCTCTTGTCATGCTGGATTATTCCAAGGCTTTGGACTCCCTAGAACACAAACTACTATTAGCCAAATTAAACTTCTGGATTTTCTGGTGATGTCTTGGAGTGATTCAACACGTACTTATAGGACCGCAAGCACCAGGTCAAGATGTTTAGAGGTGCTGACAAGGTTTTGCCTGAATCTTTAAAATATTTCCAGTGGTGTTCCTCAGGGATCAATTCTCGGCCTTTTGATTTTTGTTTTATATACTTCTGACCTTTCTTCAGTCATACGTACGCGGATGATAGTAAGTTATACTGTTCTTTCGTCCCTGATCAGGAGGATCTAGCAATTACAACCAAAAATCAATATTTACAATCATTTACAATAATTTTGTTAATTCGTTAAATTTAAATCCCGAAACATCTATTGCAATTATTATAGGAACTGATATGCAATGTAATGAAGTAAATTTGACTAACAAACTACTTCTGAATAATATCTCGCTACCAATTAAAAATGAATGCAAGAGTTTAGGTGTCTTGATTGACAAAAATGTATCCTTTTCCGAATGTCAGCATAATTAGCATAATTAATAGCATAATAGCATAATTAAAAAATTTTTTGGTGGTTTAAAATCCATATATAGATATAAATATGTTTTACATGTAAATGTTAAATTAAAGTTAGTAAAATCGTCTTACTGCTATTCGTTTACTGCTATGTAGTGTATGGACCTTACCTGTCAGCTCGGAATTGCCACAGAATCCAGTTAATACTAAATGTGTGCATGCGATTTTCTACTAATGCAAGCGAGAACAAAGCGAGAACATATTACACCATATTATGTGAAATATAACGACTAAAACGTACATCCGCAGACAAATTCATTACTCCTGTTTTATTTAAAAAATCATAACAACACATCAACCAGCATATTTGAGAAGCAAGATCCGTTTTACTGAAGAAGTACAAATCAGATTTAGACGAAATCCTTTTCTTGTACAAGTGTCCAAACATTCGACTTCTTCCTTTAAAGGTTCATTCAGCTCGTTGCATGTTCACTATATTATAATTATCTTCCTCTCTCAATTAAATGTATATTTAACCTTTTTTACATTTAGAATAAAAGTTAAAGATTATTTTACCCGGCATGATCGTTAAATTACTCCTGAAACTTACCATTACCAGTAATACAGATGTACATATACCTACATTGTACTAGATTTTCTTCTATACTCGTAGAAGTATGGTGTCGAATAATGAGAGAGTACTTATTAAGTTGTATTGCATTATTATAAATTTGCTGTAATTGTTATATTGTAATTATTATCGCAGGTTGTGCTAAAGCAGTCCTTGACTGAGCCCCACCTTAATAAAGTTATGTTATTATTATTATTATTATTTTTTTTTTTTTTTTGTCGAAATCCAGTCGACCGGTTCCCTGGCTCCGATTCTCAGGGTTGGCCGCTGGTGGTTAACAGTAGCTACTCCCCACTTCCGTGGGGTGAGCAACTACTGAGTCCTGGAATCGTGTCCCTGAGTAAACGTAATGAGCCCAGAATGATCGCCTTCTGCATTCTTCCGGCTAGAAAATCTGCCGAATTTCGGCATTCCGGTATGATCTACAGTTCGGAAAGCAGTGATCTCTTGCTCCACCGAGGGCCCTATTATTAGTACCACAAGCTTCATAGTATTATGTTCTTGATATTTCGTCCGTTTCTTCTCCTCTTTCAAAACAACTTTGTTCTCATTATTATTATTATTATTATAAATATTTAAATATAAAAATTTTTGTAACTCATTTAAAGCTAGAAAAATTTTTACCTTGCATAAAAAAGGCGATCATAACTGTTCGGATAATTTTAGATCCATAGCACCTGTTCCTATTATTGGCAAAATTTTTTAAATTATCATGAAGCGTAATTTATCCAGTTATTATGAAAGTAAACACATTTTCTCTGATTCTCAGTTTGGTTTTAGGAAAAATCGTTCTACCCTTAAAGCCTTACTATCTATGGTTGAGGTTATTGTAGGGGGATTTGATGAGAGTCTCCATTCAAATGCCACGATGTGTGACCTCTCAAAAGCTTTCGATTGGGTTAATACACAAATTATGTTGCATAAATTGGAATATTATGGGATAAGAGAAATGTGCTCAAACTATTTTCTTCCTACCTTCCTAACAGGCAACAGTATGTGAGACTTAATACCAGCCTACAGACTGAAAACGGTGTTCCTCAGGGTTCTGTCCTGGGACCCATTTTGTTTCTTTTATACGTCCATGACTTGCCTTACTCGGTAGATGACTTATTTTGTGCAATATTTGCTGATGACACTACACTAATTGCAAGGGGTGATAGTTCTAATTTGGGTCGTTTTCAGCTGGTGAACAATTGTTTTTTATCAAATAAGCTGAAACTCAATGAGTCTAAGACTCAACACATTCATTTCACCACTAAGTTCTTGGGCCAACGCTAAACACCAGATTGAAATGGTCACCACACGTTGATCATCTTTGCTCAACTTTGTCATCGCAGGTATTCTGTTTGAAGCAACTAAGACGTTCGCTTCCATCTAATGTACTACGCACGATGCATTTCGCAATTTTCCACAGCCATTTAACATATGGCATCACGTTATGGGGAAACTCAAGTGCTGCTTATAGGGTGCTAATTTTGCAAAAGACTGCTGTTCGCTCCATAGAAGGTGCTCCTTATGGTACCTCTTGCTTACATCTTTTTAAAAAAATTTAAATTATGCCTCTACTTGTATATATATATTACAGTCCCTATTGCAAATAGCATTGTGATGTGGATTCTTACAATACTAGAGAATGCAACAATTTTGATTCAGTCATATTCTAAGATTCGTACAACGCAAATAAACAAATTGGTTGTTGGGTTGTATAATCACTTTGTTCATTGTTTTCTTAATGTTGGTGTTACTATTTTGAGTTTTAATAGATTTTATAAGTTGTGTAAAACGTTCTAATAGACAAATGCTTTTATAGTGTGAACGATTATTTTAATTGGTCAAATTATAATGATTAATGTATCAGTGACTTCAAATGTACCTTTAATTGTATGTAATGTAGTCGATAAATAAAGTAAAGTAAAGTAAAATTATATATATAATATTCTTAATGGTATGTGCATTAATATTGATATATGTAACTGCAACCTTTGTGACATGAAAATATACTTTGATGACCATTGAATATATCTTAGTTTTAGAATCTATTCTTGGTATCTTACATGATGTTGACTACATTCGTTAGTATCATGACAACGGGAATAATTCTAATTTTGAAAATTGTATTGTATACCAAGCTCACTCTATGTCATTTTCTTTTTCCAACCCGCTTATGGTTTAAAAACTATGATATGCAGTGGTCTATTCCCTCATATTCGCAGGTATAATATGAGGGTGTACTAGTGGCGGTGAGAAACACAGTAGTGTCCTCTTTTAGTCTTTATTACTATCCCTCTGACTGTTATTGTCTATTGATAGACAATAACAGGTTTTTCCGCAGGTGCTATTAAATCAGTTACCTCTATTGTTATTGGCGAAGACAATTCTACTTATTTATTTGAAGGAGATCTCCTTCAAATAAATGTGGGTGTATTATTACTGTATTCGCATATTTACATGCCGTCGCTGTCGTAAATAAAAAGAAAGTAATTGCAAAAGTTTACAAATTTTGCTCAGTCTTCTTTCGTATCCTCGACTAGGCGATTTTCAGGAACCCATTCCTTCGCAAACAAAAATATCACTAAAATTCATCTTCGCAAAAGAATCGATGGCAATTAATATTGTTAAAAATATACAAAATTGTGTTGCAAACTTCAGTGAAGCAAGTTTACCTGATTGTAACACTTTAATTCATTATTTTGAATATTTCTGCTGTTCTGTTTTTATTATTTTAGAGGTGGTGCAATTCTAAAGGTATTTATGATCAATTTAAGATTATGTTATACAAGAAAGTGTAATACCTAAACACTGGTGGAGGCTTAAATTTCAAATTTATTGAAGATAAGCTCTTTAATTTGGGATTCCGTGGAATATTTCTTGACTGGATAGTTAATTATCTTTCTTATAGAAAAATGTTTGTTAAAGTATGCGGGCACAACTCTAATCTTCATGAAGTGAACACCGGAGTTCCTCAGGGATCTGTGCTGGGACCGCTATTTTTTATATTATTTATAAATGATTTACCTGCAAATATTAATAATGCAAATGTAATCACACTTTTTGCTGATGACACATCCTTAGCGGTCTCAGCTAGAACGCATGATGAGCTCCGGTTGCTAACTAAAGCGCTGGTTGAGTCTTTCATAGATTGGTGTGAGAAAAATGGCCTAATTGTAAATATTGAAAAAACTGAGTGCATTTATTTTCGAAATATAAATGCAGCTCGCGATCTTTCGTTAACTTTCACTGTAAACAATACAAATATAACTTCTAAAGAATGCACAAAATTTTTGGGAGTGTATATTGATCGCAACCTAAGGTGGTGTGAACATATTAATATATTAGTCAAAAAACTCAACCAGGTTTATTATGCTATATCTAAAATAAGGCAAGTAATGCCTTTAAATTCATTGCTTAATGTTTACTACAGCCTCGTCTATTCTCAATTGATATACAATGTTGTACTTTGGGGTAATGCTTCCGATAGTGAAAGAGTCTTTATATCTCAGAAGAAAATTATAAGGACCATATTTAACATCAGCTCTAGGGAGTCATGTAAGCCTATATTTGCTGATAATAAAATTATGACTTTTCCATGTATTTTCATTTTTCGTAGTCTGCTGTATATCAGAGAAAATATTCATAAATATGCTGTAAATTCATTATACCACAATTATGAAACAAGATATTCTAATTTATTTGTATTGCATAAACATAGAACCTCTAAATTTGAATATTGTCCTTCATACCTAGGATTGAAATTGTTTAATCATCTTCCTCTGCCTTTAAGGGAGCTAAATATTGGTATGTTCAAAAAAACACTTAAAAATATATTATTGTCTAAATGTTATTATTGCCTCAGCGAGTATTATGAGGATAGAGATTTTTGACTGTTTGGATATTTTGTTAAATGTATAACTAATATTTTACATGAATGTTTTACTTAATATGTCTCCTATATGTACGTTGTTTATTGTTTGTATATTATATGGACTTGTATAGTTTTACCTTAATGTATGTTTTATACTTCTGTATAGTTTTGTCTTAATGTATGTTTATACTTCTATTTTTGACCTGTCCTATACATTGTACAATGTCTAAAAGGATAAATAAATACTATTACTATTACTATTACTATTACTGTCCTAACAAGGAAAACTGACTTAAAATTTTTTAATGTTACAAGTATGTCAGTTCAAGTAGGTATTAATGTAAAATATATTTCTAATAAATATATTGTTTCTGGGAGACTTTATTACTTGCTCTAGAATGGTATGGAATGGAATGGTAAAATTGTAAAATGGGAAAAATAAGGTTAACAGGTTAATAGACTAATAACTATCATTTTAGGACATTTAGCTAATGGTTATCCATTATATGTTTATTACGTTTCTGATAAAAACATTATAAACATGCTATTAATATATTCAATCCGTTTGTCTAACTTAATTGCTTTTATAATGTTTTTATTATTTTTTTTCCCACAACATTAGGTTTTATCAACTTAAAGCTATAATAACCAAATATTAAAAAATTGCGGATCTTATATTGCCGATGGCTATTTATGAGCTATTGACTATGTTATTTAGTAAGGAACGATTGCGTTAAAGGGTTTTTATTGTTACATCTGTTTATTGGTAATTTAATTATGATAAAATCCTATTAAATCTAGGAGTGCATTTTTGTTTTTCAGTTTTTTCAATATAACTAGAAAACTAAGTGGAATATAAAAATATATATAATTTTGCTAAGGTATAACAGCAGAGATAAGTATAGGAATTGCTTCTAAAAAAGTAAGTAGATATTCCAATCATTAAAATGGGTTGTGGGAAAGGATTTAGGCTTTGGAAAATTGGCTGAGATGTTGCCGTTCAAAGTTGGATATTTTTTCTCGATTTTTTATCGTCGCCGCTTATTCTTATTCTTATTGGGTATAGCCACATACTTTGACTCTATACTGCTCCTGCTCATTTACAGCACTGGTTGAAGCCACGATATACACTGGTTGAAGCCAAAAAGTGGAAGAAACGGGGGGGGGTACCAGTACTTTGCCTGTTATGCGCATGCGTGACCAAACAGGATGCTGTCCCAGGTAGACAAGACAATCAATCATCCGCCATCATTCATTTGACCTTTGTTTGTTGTTATGTCCGTCTGGTTTTACTTTTTCCCCACTCGATAAGGGAGTTTGTTCCAAAGCTTTTATCCTTATTTTTTTGGGAACAGGGTCATCTTAGATAAAAGATAGGGAATGCTCACTATCGGATAGAAGTATGAAGTATATACATATAAAGAAAAGGAATGCATTTTTTCAGTTTTTTGTATATAAAATATAAACTGATGTCTCTTCAACAAAATAACAATTATAGCAAATAACTACGAATAGTAAAGGCGCCATTAAGATCATCCTCCATCTGCAAACGACTTATATTAAAAATAAGGACTAAAACAAATCAAGCCAAAACAGCTATTCTCCTGGCTATATGCCGCGCCGAGCGCTGAATTGCAACCCAAGATTTGCCGTATTTTGGTCTAAACACAGTTAGAATCAAAAATACAAGGATTCGGATTGCAACGAAAACTACGAGGTAATACTCAGACGACACATCGTAGGATGCCACTAATTGCAGACCGGTTTCAATTAGATATAGCACATTTGCGTTTTCGCAGCTGACTCCTGTACATATTTGTGCAAAAAATGGAGCATTTAATACCTAACTTCCTGCACACAGTTTCCACAAACATCTATCAACAAACATCAAATATCCACAAGCTATCCGCTCGACCAGTCTGTGGTGAAGCTATTCGCCAAAAAAATTGTCGGAAGTTATGTTATTTATTTATTTATTTTCCTTTTCAACACCGTATTAACTTTAAAACTTAAAAAAATATGTTTATTGTTATCCTGTAACTTTAGAATTGCATTGTACTAAAAAAATAAAAAAAAAATCATTTATAATTGTAAAGAAAAGGTTATATAAGCAAAAGCGATAAAAAACGACAAAAATAGCCAACTTCGGACGACAATAATACCTCAGCCACTTTTCATCATAGAACTTTTTTTACAGCGTTTTAACAGTTAGAATCTCTACTTTTTTTTCTCCCAGGAGATTCCTATATCTAGCTCTGCTCAGAAAAAAGGTATAAGTAAAAATGTAAAAAAAAAATTATAGATTTTTCGCATTTTTCGCAGATTTGTATATTTACTGTTTACATGCTTATTACTTACATTTACTATAAAAAATAGTTTTTTCCACGGTCGGGAGTAGAAATCAGTTTCTATGACATCAAAATTGAAACAGAAGTAGTCGATTATTCCCAAGGGAGTTTACATTATGGAGAACGTTTTTCATGCAAAAAAAGAGGTAACATTGAAATTATTTATTGACATTTAAATTAAATGTAACATTTGTACAATTTTCAAAATTAATATTAGAAGGAATATTACTTTCGCTTACATTTAAAGTTTTTGTGATTGCGCTAGTGGTGGTACCTACTAAAACGTGATTAGCAATTTTGGTCTTATTTTCAATGGAGTTCTCGACATAACCCTCAGCGACTGTCGTTGATTTCCAACCAGCATGACGCTTTATTGTCGTGATATCCACACCAGCATCTGCCAGTAATGTCGCTGAAGGTCTTCGTAAGCAGTGACCAGTATAACATGCAGCATCAGGTAATTTTAAATACGAAGCTACTACACTAGGAATTTTTCCGCTGGTATTCTTGCCAACTGGCTGCGAACTACATTTTCCTGCTTTGTAGTACAAATAAAGGCGCTTATGCTTGACGTGGGGAGAACGAAGGGACAGGTATTTTCGATACAATTCAAGCATATTTCCCACATCGGTAACGACAAAGGTTCGTGGAATCTTTGTCTTAGTGTTTGGAATTTTTACAATCAAGGATGAGCCTACATCCTCAATATCATCTACAGTTAAATTGACTAGTTCATCAGTTAGACAAGCTCCGGCAATCCCCAGAATTAATACAACCTATAAAAAATCAAAATACTAAATAATTGAAATACCTAACAACAAAAGTAATCTTACCTTAATCATTAAGAATTCTTTGTCATCTGCAGTTGATAGAAAACGGTCGATTTCACCCTTTGTCAATATTTTCGATTTTTTCGCTTGATATCCGTCACCGGTTCTTGTCAAAAATGCGATCAGTTTGGGGAATTTGCTTATATCTATGTTGTCGTAAATTATCAAGCATGACTTAACCATAGAATATTGCGCCCATAATGTGGAAGACTTGTAATTCTTTGCATTTTCACTGAAGTATGCCAACAAAACATTCTCGCTGTATACTTGAATATTTTTCTCGGCGCACCACGTTTTGAACCGATTGTAAGCTATATCGTATAAAGATCTTGACTTCGTAGATAACAAATTGCTTATTGCAATATTTGCAGCCTCCACAATCTCTTCCGACTCACCATTATTCATTGTGCACTAAACAAACTGTAAACTAAACCAAACTAACATCTTAATTTGACAATTTTTTTTGTTTGTTTATTTTGTAGTTATGACAATAACTCAACGACTACTAAATAAATGCTCAAATCCGAATACAATAATTCTGGTGCTACTTACTTCATAATAACAAAATATGTGTTTTTAAGTTAATGAGACCGTGGAAAAAATAGTATATACCATTCGGGAGAAATGCTATTTTGTCCTCGGTGCATTGTAGCCCTCTGGCTTCGCCCTCGGGCTTCAAATTGCACCTCTGCCAAAATAACGCATTTCTGTCCCTTATAGTATAATATACTATTTCCGAGATTGCAAAAAGCTAGTTCGGAAAAAGTGAAATTTAATTTTCTACAAAAAAGTACTCTTGTAACTTTTTTGAATTCCGCTTAGTTTTTGAGTTATACAGAAAAAAAAACAAAAAGCTACCCATTGCATCACTCCCTCAAAAATATGTTACATCATAAAATGTCACAATTTAATTAAGATTATTATTGTCAATTAAATAGATTTGGCACTGTATCATATTATTATATCACTCACTGTATCATTTGACACAGTGAGACTCGTGGCGACCTCCATTAGAATATTTCAGAAACCATTTAAATATGGAAATCTAGCACGTCGTTCTACGTATGCTATCTTCGAATAAAATGATGGCTTGTTTGAAGGTGAAACTACAGAGTCACCCTGTAGATTTTTGCTAGTTGTGTTCTTAAAAATGATTGAATATAAAGATTTCAATTTTGCCTGCCAGTCTAACGTGATAATAGATTCTTCAACCTCGAAAGCATTTTAATGCACAAACATATGTATAACATGGATTTGTGCCAAAAATAGCCAAAAAACTGTAAGTGGAAGAAATGTTGAGTTTTATGTTATTGTTATTACTTTGTACTAATAACAATACTGCTTGCTATCATACCAAAATATTATGACAAAATCATAAACAAATGTCATAAACTATTAATTACATACACACAATTAACTAATTGCATTAAAGAGTAAGAAAAAGATTTATTAAGGTTTCCTGTTTCCAAAAATGATACGTGCTCGTGGGATATTCGTAAACAATTGTTAGTGTATGGTAGGTTAATTATTCCGGGTAATTCACCGGCATATTAAAATAATAACAGAGAGTTTCAATTAAAATAAGCCACGTTTTATTATTTACATGAAGTAAAATTCTAATTTATTTTCGGAAAATGCTGTTATGTCGCATGTAGTTTAATTTTTAGTTAATTACTAAGATTAGTCCTAAATTAGTAAGATACTTAAGTACGAGTACATACCTATGCATAATCATACCATAATTTCAAGACTCCTCGATTACCTTTAACAAAATATTTGCATAGTATCTGATACAGTATCAATATATATATATATATATATATATATATATATATATTTTTTTTTTTTTGATAAAACTTTTGCGTCTAGATAGATAGATATATTTATTAGTCCAACTAGAGCAATACAGCTTTGTTACGGGATAAGTCAAGTCTACTAAATACAATGTAATTGCAAGTTAAAGAAAGATAGATACAGAACGATCCACATACGTTAATTACAGTACAAGTGAAACATGAAATAAGTAAAACAACATAAGTTGCAGAGTATGCATAAATGTTTAATAAATATATTTTATTTAACCTTCTTCTTAAATAGATGAATGTTATTTATGTTTTTCAAATGTTGAGGTAAATGGTTAAATAACCCAACAGTCCCAAAACATTGTGAGCTTTCAGAGTCATGTCAAGCCGTCTGAAAGGGACATAAAAATTATGTTTGTTACGAATATCATGCCAGTGGATAGATACATTGGTAATAAAACTTTCTTTATTTCAGTAAATGTATAATAATATTTCGTGGATATATAAACTTTTCATCGGAAGAGTACCAAATCTTGTAAAAAAAGGGCGGGACGAGTAGGTTGGGGCCACTCCAGCTATACATCTGACAATACGCTTCTCGGCAATGAAAATGCTATCTGCCCTACATGAACTTCCCCAAACAATAATTCCATATGCTAACCTTGATTGGACTTGTGCAAAATAAAAGGAACATAACTGAGGTATGTCTAATATATCCTTCAAAATTCTTGTTTGATAACACTTTGAATTTAATATATTGGTAAGTCTGTCACAGTGACTCCCAAAAGTCAAAGTTTCATCTAAAGTGATGCCTAAAGACAAAACAGTATTACTTTTCTCAATACCTACATGTATTGTTAAACTTTATATTTAGGGAAGATGGTATCCGACTTTGAGGTGTAGGAAACATTACATAATTTGTTTTAGCACTATTAAAGAATAAAGAATTTCCACTAAACCATCTGCATAAATCGGAAATACCTGGAACAGGAGCGAGGTATCGTCAGCATATTGAGAAACATATGCCCCAGGAATCACTTTTGGCAATTCATTAATATAGATAATAAACATCATTTACACAGTACAGGCCCCAGAACAGATCCCTGGGGGATCTGTGTATCCGGAAAATGGTTAGTATCCTTCCAAAATAATTCAAAATTGTACATAATATGATCGATAAAGGTATTAAGTTAGTTAATTATTATAGTATCTTCTATTAAAATAATGACTTATTCTGTTAATAGACCTAGAAAGTTTAAATAGATCATGGCTACATGCAAAGTTTAATAAAATAACCTTAATTTATTCCAAAGATACTTCTATTATCCTGCGAAAACGGATAATGTAACATCTGCCCTGCCATTTAAACTCGTGTTATATTTCCATCCTGCAAAACGGGACCCGCAGTGTGGGACCCGCAAAAACGGACCGTATAACAACGCACTACAGGTTTAATGTGGGGGACATTCCGGTGGAGGCATTAGGTTTTGCTCGTAATAATAATTTTCAATGCCAAAAATAGCAGTACACCTTGAGTAATAATAAAAAAAGAATTTGCAATTCAAAAAGGTAAGCAAACAACTGCATTTCACCATTATCAAATTATAAATTAAAATTTCTTCCATAAAAATTAATGTCAAAAAACAATATAGTTCGAGAAACTTCTGCAAATAACGAGCCAAATACAATACAGCCATTCATTATTAATTTAATACTTCAAAACAAAAGAACAAGGCCGACTTTGATTTATTATTTTTTCATGTAAAATCTCTACCTCTGTTTTCTTCATTTAAATAGTTTGTTTTTAATATAAAATGTTCATTGTAACAGATATAATAACATTTAATATACGTGTTAATTTACTGGCAAAATGAATATAATTTTGTTTACTGGGAAATAAAAAAATATCATGATATGCTCATCAATATACTACATTTTAATTATTAAACATTTATAAAGGAAATTTAATGAATAATTAATTTTCATTCTCGTATTTATAGTAAACACATTGTAGTTTTCTTGTATAAATTTTCCTAGCTCCGGTATTTTATGAGAATTATGAATTAAGCTTTACAGCTAATATTACAATAAAAAATAAATATCTTCTGACGAAAAGTAAAGAATTAACTACAAACGTTTGGGACAAAGTTTATTTTAAATTTTAAATAGGTACATAATTTGAAATATATTTATTGAAAGGAGATGCCTAAAACAACTACTCTACGGACAATGTGCCTCGACTGGCATTGCATTACTTCGGTATTTCCAAAGAAGTTGCCACATCCTTCATCGAGACTAACCACCAGACACTGACCGGTTTGAAACTTGTTATGCGTTCGTCAGAGTAGGTACCATATATGTGATGAATTTCTATATTTGAAAATGTAGAAAAACTCATCGTTTTCACGTATTCCACTCGATACAAACATTTTTGTCAATTTTTCCCGACGACCCTCCCATTTTGGTATCCAAGGGATATCCAGGTCGTAGAATTCAATACATTTGGTTCTCGTTTCGAAAATACAATCATTTTTACGACTTTTTGACCTGCCTGATAGTACTTCAAGGACGAAAACTATTTTTAATAAAATACCTAAGCAAGATATTGATTTGGGCGGGAAAACTGAAACGAGACATTCTGGTTTTAAGGAGTCCTTTTTTATAAAAAAAGATAAAGGATAAAGTGTGGTATGGATCATTTTCTCTCTCCTAGTTGATTTATAAGAAGAAACAAAACTGGCACAATGGGTTCTTCTACAGAGAGATCCAGATTGACCGGATCCTAAACGCACCTTGTCCCAATTGCTGTCAAAACTGTTTTCCGTTTGCTAACATTACTTTCCTTCTTCGATTGTCAAATTTGACAGTATTTGACATTCTGTCCATTGGTGTGAAAGATTTCTTGGCTTGGGTACTTGGCTTAGGTTGACTAGATATTATTTTGTCGATTTTACTTTTCCTTAAATTAGTGTTTAATATATTTTGCGTCTTTAGAAAATAGTTATTTTCAAAACTAGAGCTAGACAAGGTGGAAATTGAACGTAAGTGATTAATTTGGTGGGTATTTATTTTTATGTAATTTATTTTTTAATTTTATGCTAAAAAAGTTTCTTCTGGAAGCCTATTTTCGTAGTGGACAAAAGAATGAAAATGGTTGGAGTTATTCGGTGCCATTTACAATTTCAAGAAGAGTTTCCAAATGATGAAGTCGATTATGAAGTTTTTTTAGGAGACCAGTCGAACGCTCCCATAAAAAAGTATTTGTAAAGGAAAATCTCCAGGCAGAAATTCTGTTGTCACAGAGTAAACCTTGGGAAATGTGGAAAACCATTTAGGAACAAGTCCTTTCGTCAGCTATCTGCCCAAACAGGTAATAATAAATATTTACACTAAAATTTTCATAATTACTCCTAAATAATTTATAGGACTATCGTATGGATCATGCCATAGAGCAGTGAAGAAGTTGCATTTTCATTCTTAAAAGTTTAGTGTTGTACTTCCATTAGATTTTGAAAAACGTGCCCAATACTGTAATTGGTTTAACGAAAATCTGAATGCCAATGAGATTCTAGATCTAACATTTTTCTGACGAAGCATGGTTTCATGTAAGTGGGTACGTAAACGTATTATCGCTCATGGAATACAAAAAATCTACAAATTTTGCGTAAAACAACTCTGCACCCTATTAAACTTAATATTTAGATAACTATGTCACGTAGAACAATAGCTGAACCATTCGTTTTTCAAGAAAATGTAACTGGACAGTTATAACAAAAAGTATTGGTACCACTTTTTGAATAACTTCACAACGATGGAATCCACCATGGACACTTTCAGCAAGATGGCGCAACTGCTCGCACCTGGAACGTGACTGTAGAATTTATTAGAGAGTATTATGATGAACGTGGACGAAGTAGATACCCGCCACGTTCTGTTGATCTTACACCCCTATACTATTATTTATTTGGTTTTTTTAAACTTATGTATTTGCTCAACGTTTACACACAATCGACGAACTTTGAGAGGCAATTACAAATAAAATTAGAAGTATTACACAAAATGATTTACAGAATGTGTTTAATAATTGGAAAAGAACAATTAATACCTGTTTGAACTTACTTATTGTAAAAGTATAGGCATTTTTTAATTATCCACATTGTTTTTATGTATAACTTTAAGATAAAATATGCAAGAAAATGTGAGAAAATGGGAGTTAGTAATTACATATGGCACGTAACTGTTGCTAATTGCTTTTAATCATGTGGACAAATATTGTCGCCCTTTTGAAGTTGTAAGTTAAAACTTTTTAAAAATAAAATCGGTGAAACGCTTGGAAGTTGTTATTCAAAATTGCAACTACAAAATGAACAATTTTTAACAGAACCGTCATGAATATAATCTGAATTTTTCTTGTTTTATTGTTTATGGGACACACATCTTGTGACACTCGTTAACTAGGCACAAAGACAGAACAACGTTCCAAAGACAGAACGACGTTCCGAACACCGTAACAATTCGAAAAATTAATGTTACAATATTGTAAACTGTCTAATTTATACAGACAATTTTATTTCACTCTTTTAACTGACTATTTGGGTAATCATAGTTTTTCCGATTTACCTGGTACATAAAAATAATAATAAATAGATTTCATTATTTTCACAATCCATTTTTAAAACTAAATAAATGCAGTAAAATAACCGCCAGTCTTGTCTAATCCATGAAATAACTCTCGATATTTGTTAAATAATTAATAATTTATGACCTTTGGACGTTATTATTATTTATTTAACATTAAAATCGCGTAAATATCCCCAAACTCCACTTACGATTCTAGTATTTTGGTATCAAAAACAGGTGCACCGCTCAGCACAAAAAAAATCAGTATGAAGCGGCCCAGTCAATCATTCCGGATCTCTCCGTGTATTATATATAATCAAAACTGTTCTGTTTCCGTATTTATTAAGCTTAAATAAATACGTAAAGTATTATTATTAATGAAATTATTTAAATAATATAATCTGAATGATATAATGAAGTTTCTGTTTGTTTATTTTATTTATTCTGAATCCATATTTCAGTTACTCTATTCATTTACATCTTTCTTTATATAGGAACTAAGCTCAAAAGTTAATTAAAAGATAAACTATTAATGGATCCTTCGACCAACATTGATTTACAACGGCATATCTTTATATTATTATTAGGTATTATTATTATTATACAAGAATAGAGCAGAGGTCTTTTAAGACCTATATTGCTCAATTACAGAATTAGAAAAATCAATACAATGCAAAGTATACAAAGTTCTACAAAATAACCTTCTATAACAGTTTTACGAAATAAATACCACACTGAGTTCATATACAATCGTCCTCCACTGTATAAAGTTAAAGTTAACCCACATTAAATGAGCGCATGATTGATGTAATTGTCATACATATTTTTGAATACATTCACACCACTTGCCATTACCACATCACTTGGGAGGAGTGTGTTCCAGTTGTTAAACACTGTTTGAGGAAAAAATTTGGCGTATTGTTGTCCTAAAGTTTTCCTTCTGTAATTTTCAT
Organism: Pogonocherus hispidulus; assembly: GCA_963924545.1. NCBI lineage: Eukaryota > Metazoa > Arthropoda > Insecta > Coleoptera > Cerambycidae > Pogonocherus > Pogonocherus hispidulus. The sequence goes on from OZ004696.1 coordinate 23,601,343, forward strand.
AGATGGCCACGTAGCCTCAAGTCTGGGTTTAGGGTCAGTAAGTTCCTGATAGCGTCTTGGAAGTGATCATGTAAGACTTATAAGTAAATATCATGTCTCCTCTGGACCTTCGTTCTGACATGAGAGGAAGATTCAGATACTGCAACCGTTCTGGGTATGATAGTGTATGGATCTTAGGAATCTTTTTTGTTGCTCGACGTTGAACGTTTTCGATAAGTTTGATGTCTTTGATGAGATGTGGCGACCAAATTAATGCAGCATATTCCAGGAGAGGTCTAACATAAGTTTAAATAGGATGCGAAATAACTCGGGTGTAGGATTTTGGAAAACTTTGAATAATGGGTAAGGTAATAAAGCCTCAACTTATTGTCTTTAATACATTTTTGTTTTTAATAGTGTTATCTACAATTATTATTAAAATGAAAAAACAATAAATTAAGGTTATATGAGGATATACCGTTGTAATTCAATGTTGGCCGGTGTATGTTGTACGTAAAGTAGTTGTTTGCGACATATTTTAAAAATAATAAGGTTATTCCTTTACATACCTAGGATAATAAGAAATATAAAACTTTATTGAACCATAATATTTGTAAATTTCATTAATAATTTATGTCTTAGTTAGCTGTATGGCTTAACTCCTATATAAAGGAATATATAACACTTAAATAAGCCAATAAATAATATTAAAAATATACTAAAAAAATACTCTATTCATCCTATGCATCCTTTCAAATACATCCTTTCTACTCGCGACAATTAATAGCGGTTAATACAACACAAAATAATTCGACGGCAATAATTTACTTCTTGAGTCGGTCAGTACGCATCGAATTTGTTAATTTCATTCATGACTAAAAAATAACACTAGACAACAATCCCACTTGCTACATATACAACTACCATGCGGATACCAAGTCCGTTCATTTTTCTCCCACCTGCTGCAGGTATCGTTCCTTAACTTTCAACAAAATACATCTTATCTATAACTGCAGACCACGTTTGGTGTCAGTTTAGTGTAATCGAGTAGGCTCGGTTTAGTTTCCAGTTTACTTTACCAGCAATATTTACTCGCGACCGGTGGATGACAGTTTCCTTGGGCTATTTTAGTCTATTGGGACATAATCGTTGGGAGATTTTTTTTAGCGTGTATTATATTTGAACAAGTAAGTGATTTTATTAATTATAATTTTTAAAAGTCATAATATTGACTTAAATCATAATTTTTAATGTTTGACAAATATACGCAAATTTTATTTGCATATATACTAGGAGGGCGACAAACAAGATATTCATATTTTAAAATATATAAACAATCAATAAATGCAAATGAGATAAATTTATGTCATAAGTCAATTCTAGTTTAACCCCGTGATTTATTTCCGTTATCTTTATATAGAGGGTAGAATTAAATTTGTTAACGTTGCGCTCTTGGCATTTGAAATATTTGAAAAATTCATTTGTTTTAATTTTATAGTTATTGAGGATATGCTGAAAAATTAATAACAGTCTTATTCTCTGTCAAATTCCATAGACAAATTTTAGATTAGTCACAAACTTGTTCTTTTGTAAATATCATATTTTTTGATTCACTATGTGCCTATTTTGAGAATTCTAGAATATATTGCTTGAAGAGGCAAAGCCTTGCTATAAAAGAGGCATCCATCAAGTGAATTAGATTTTATATCTTATCCCTCGAAACTAAAGTCTGAAACTTTGAGTAGTCAGGAGAAGACAAAAAAATATAAGAACTGTCTCACTGTCTTCCTCGAAATTTGTAATATGGTCCCCAGTGACAGAAATTTGTTTTTGAGTTTTGTATAATGTTTGAAACTTTACCCAAACTATATAATGCTTTTATTTTTATCTTGAATGTGAATGCGCTACTCACATTCAAGATAAAAATAAAAGCAAATTATTAATGTAAAATGATTGTTTAAGAGTCCATTCACTAGTTCGAAATAAGCCCAAAATCGGCGTTCGCCTGGTGTCTAATTATAAAAAAACTATAAAAGATAGCGACTTTCAGTAAAAAAGTATTGAAAGATGAGACTTTCATCTAAATCCCTATAGTAGTAATTTTTGGTTTCTTTTTATTTTTAAAATTCCAGGCAAACAATCTTGTACTAAAATAGCGTATTTTTAAAAATTATTTTCTCTAAAATACATGTATTAACCAAAAATTTACTACTATAGGGATCTAGTTTATCTTTTGATCTTTCTGGTGATATATAATTTATAACATTAAAAAGAAATTTTGTTGCAATTATAAGACAAATCCGGTACCGTTGCAATAAGGGCAAAATTGATTTCCATGTGCCTTTTTACTTCGACTTTACGTGCACCTCCGAAATCTAAATAATTGGGTAGTGGGAATATGTAAGTTTCTGCCCATCGGCTACCCAACCTCTTAACCTAACCCCGCATTCATGCCTGTCAAGTCTAGAGTGAACAGACCCTTAATGTTTACATTTTTAACAATGAAAAATTTAATATTTATGTGATTGACAATATTTCAAATAACTAAATGTACCAGAATAACATACTACGTAGGTAACCATGAACATTATTTTCCATCAAATCATTACATTTGAAAATTTACACTGTCAGCAGTGTGAAATGGTTTGTTAGTTTTTTATGAGAATCTATGTTATATCCTTATCATATTAATTCACATATCCTTCACAATATCCTTCACTTCTTTCAGACGTACCTCAAAAGTTTAATTTAATTATGCTTTCATAATTTTTATTTTGAATACCTCCTGTTTTTTTGTTTTGTTCAATTTCACACATGGCATATTCCCACAAGAATTTTAGACCAATTTATAGATGCCATATGAGCCTTGAATTCTTGTTATACTATACATCATCCCGTATAATATTTTACTGTCCTTTTGAAAACTTAAGTATTAAGTTATACAATTTTGTGATATACAGATAATTTCTATTAGTGAAATGTCGCTAGTTCGTCACGCTTACATGGATGACTATGGCGGATTTTTTAGAAGTAGGTAGTTGTATACAAACAATTACATAATATAATTAACATTAGGAAATATAAGGCAGAATACAACACAAGTTTCTTGCAGCTAATGGATGTGGGGTTTATTATAATGGTTACCCTACACGTAACGTTTGTATTAATGCCTATTAATCATACAGTTACAAAATGGAACGAATTAAATAATCATTTGTTTAACAACAAACATCCGAAATGTTGAAAGGAAAATTTTCTAGAAAAAATCTAGAAAAAATATCTGTTTATTATAATTATTATATAAATGCAAGTCATAAATTTATGAAAATTTATTATCATAATTATATTTTACTATTAATTGTAAAACGTAACATGTAATTATTTATTTTAGTGTAATCAGAAATAATTATCCACATATATTAAAATATCGGTGATATATAAAATATTGATTCTGTCTCGCTCTAAATTCCGTCACCAAAGCGACAAAGTTTCTAAGTTATCTTCTCCGAGATATCCTCTGAGATAGACGCTTCGCGATCCCCGCGGCTATCGCCCCAAGATCGCCCCGCACCGAAGATCGCCACAAGCCTTTTTCCTATACCTAGGCGTATTTTCGTCCCGTTTACTACGCGTTTTCTTAATTTAAACGCCTTTTCAAAAAATCTCAAAACCTCGCAAAATTTTCGTCGATCGTCGTTCGGCGAGAGAGATGCGGCTAGCACCGGCGTTTGTTCTCACAGCTAACGGCCCCGTCACGCCTGCCGAAATCCCGACTTTTCGCGGGGTCCCCTCGATCCGTTTTCTAATTTTTACGGCTTCGAGAACCGCTTCTCTCTAATCCTTTGAGATTTTTTTTCCAGACTGTACGTCGGGTCCTTCTATGTCTATTTCGTATTTGAAAATCTGTCGAGTCGTATCCGTCTCAACTTCTTTCTCATTTTATCTGCCGATGTAAGATTAAACCAACAACAAGCCCCTTCTACGAAAACTGTAAAATTAATTAAACTTCAGAGAGGTTATTATTTTCCTGAGAAATATTGCTAACGGAATCAATAGTACTAACTGCCAAACAGATACTGCCATAAAGATATTGTGGGTATTATAGTGAGAATTTATAAAACATTTCCAGATAAAGAATGATCTCTAAATATAATTGTTACATTCTCGTGAGGAGAGAAATCTAAGGTACATATGAAACCCTTTAAGACATTAGACACACCACGAGTACTTTAACATATAAAACTATGAAACAAAGAGTATTACTATTGATTGGTTATTTCTGTGAAAGATACATCAAATTAGTGTTTTGAATAAGTCTAATGGAAATTTCGTTCATTGCTATGGTATAGAGCCATTATTATGAACATGGTTTCCATTTAAACACTATACCCATTTTCTTTCACTAAACCCAGAGACTATAAACTCTGCAATACTGCATCAAACAGAATATTACATTAACATTCTTTTAGCTTCACTTTTAACTTAATCTTCGGTCATTATAATTTACTTAGTGAGTAGATATCATACTTATCGAACCTATTTAGTCAGACCTAGACCTATAGACCGAAAACAATTATAATATTATAAATACTTGCCGCAAGACTTAGATCACGTAATGATATCGTTACTTTTGCGCAGGCAGTGTAAAGTTTAACTTTGTGACTTTTTCATGAAGTATATATTTTCGGTTTGACTTATTAATATAAACTTGACTTAAACAAATGACAAAATTAAAGCTAAATTTACGATGCATGCAATTTAATGTAGAGAGCGTGAATTTTATATATCAAATGTCATTAAAAAATGGGTAAAAGAAAGAATAATGATCTTATCAATTAAAATAAATATAAAATGGACATATATAAAGTTAATAGCTACTACTAGTAGCTGCTACTAGTAGTTACTTTAGACTGCCAATAAATGGCATGTAAAACTGAATGACTCATTAGTTTATCTAAATAAATAAATAAAAATAGTAAGACAAATGCAACTGTAAGTAACTGGCTATATACAACCACATGAGAAGGACACCGGTGACTTAAAATTAATAATAAATGTATAGGAAAGTATTTCACACAAGTATAAAGTTATGTACGTAAAGCCTACGGAAAATATGCGGGTTTTGACCAATGTTGGGGTTAATGGTGGAGCCAACCTTGGGAAATCTGTCATTATTCTCAAATTGAAAGCATTTCAATGTCAGTGTCAGTGCCAGCGCTGACGAATGTTGCTCATGTGTGAGAATTAGTAGACTACACCCAATATTGGACAAAATGGATTGCTGTATCATTCATCATGTAAATTCATAAGATATAGGATATAAAATTAAGAGATATAAAATATAAGATATTCATATTCATAAACACATGGTATTTATATCTATTTGGTAAATTTGTCTAATATCTTGTCAGTGTTTCAAGTTTTAATGTTTTGAGTATTTTCTTCCCAATATATTTATAGCGTTTGGAAAGTGTAAATACTCAAAATACTAAAACTAATAATAATAAGACATTTAAATGTATTAGACTATTCCTCAATCTTGCGTATCTATGATATACATATTTATATTTGACACGACTATATAACTATTATACGATATGTATAAAAATTTATGTGTCCAAGAAGTTTCTCCAAAAAATATGAATTTGAATTGATTTATCTTGTACAAAGAACAAAATAAGCGGCAAGGAATGACAAGTACGATTTTTAAACCATTCTCAAACACAACAATTATTTTAAACTGCTCATTAGAAGAGATTTTTATTGAATATATCCGTTATTTATTAACCAAATTTCGATTATGTTGGATTCGACACAAGAAATGGTTTAAAATGAAGGTATCTTCTATTTGAAATTTTAAATTTTAATGTTGGGAGTTGTGAAGGCCTGAGGAGTTAAAAACAACCCCTACAGGTGTTCGAATAAAAACTTTTATTTTAATTTAATGAATTTTATTTCAACTAATAGGGGCATACTCTACGTAGATACATTAAACCTTACATATGTTTTTGTAATTTTATTATTAGTTCCATACTCAAAACAGGTGTTTAAACTTTACTATAATCAATAAAACACATACATTTTTTATAAAAATCAGCTAAGCTTCTGCCCTTTTTGACTGATATGGCCTTTAAATATTTTATTATGATATAGTTTCTGCATTAGCAGGAAATTATTAACCAATAAATAGACAGTTGCTTGCACAAGGGTACCCATAAAGTGAATCAACAAAGGTGTGGAGGTAAACCGCATATAAACATTTCTATCTCAACATTACTTTTCATGAAAATTATAAAAGTAATAAAATTATCATAATTTCATTAAATTGCAAAGAGCATAACAGATTTATTATCGTTATATCTGTGTTGTGCAAGAACAAAAATTTATGTAGAAATTAGTATTCCTGGGCTTACTTTTATCCTCTTTCGCACTAAAATTGTCAGTTAAATTGGGTTTTTAAAATACTATCGCAATAATTAGTATTGGCTATTGTCTGTAGAGCTATTCATTAATATGAAACAGTGCTACTGCAATTTATAATGCTACTACCTAATCGCTATCCACTGCACTGTAATAGAAAAGAAAGTGTAAGTAATTTAATTGCATAATGTTTAACTACCCATTTCTATAATTATCGGTGTACAGAACGAGTATAGAATAATATGTATTTGATGATTTTTTAAGTAAATGTCCTTTAATTATGCATTATTATTATTATTATTATTATGTCCCGATTATGCACTGGAGTGCATATTCGGGCAGAATGCAAATCAACACTGTAAAAATTACCAGATGCGAAAGTAGTATTCCAAAATATCTATGTTTGGTTTATCCTAATTAATTGTGTACTGCCTCTTACTATAGATGTAATATACCTATCTTCTGGTTAATATGATATTGTAATATGAAATACTAGGCTTTTCAATTTGTATTATTGTTCCGTAGATAGGTTGCTAGTAGAAGATTTAAATAATTCAATATATTGTTTTCATAAAAATAGAAACTACAAATGAATGATCTTGAAGGGGGTTGGAACGTTTGGTGTGAAGCTAACACTGACATAGTTTTCCACATAACACGATAACACTATAATACACTCGACGCGCGTTTCGCCAATCAAGTTGGCATTATCTGGATATAATTAAAACTGAAACCAGTTCTAATAATCTCCAGATGATGCCAACTTGGTTGGCGAAACGCGCGTCGAGCTCAATATAGTGTTTTGGTGTTATGTCGATCGTGGTACGTCTTAATGATCTTATTAATCTTTTGAATAATATAAAATTAAATAATACCTAAACAATTCGCATAATTTAGTTTATAGGAAGACGTATAAGGGCCATAGTAGTAATTCTTTTAAGCATTTCCCACTTAACCCTGGAATTTGCGACTTTAACATAGTGACTTGTGAACATCCGACTTGTGAATTAAACTTGGAAATTCTGACTTTACTCACAATTTCAGAGTTTAAGTCGAAAATTCCGGGGTTAACGCAGATTTTGCAAGTTTAACTCAGCATTTCCGAGTTTAATTCAGAATTTCCGAGTTTAACTCAGAATTTCCGAACTAAAGTCGGAAATATTCAACTGTAGTCACTTTACAACAGTCGCTTTACTAAATAAGTGGTTAAATTAGGTGACGTTCATATGTTTCTTTTCATAGCCAACCTAACAGCTGACGGACCGATTATTCTCGTTCCTGCAATGATCTTCAAATCGGTGGAATTTTAGTACAGGAAATGTTAATACCTACCAACCGAAAGAGAATTAAAATATACATAGGTTAGCATTATAAAACACAGGGTGTTCCATTTACAATAAGTGAGTTATCGGGTTTTAAATTTGTCACAATTGGTCTGCCCATTTTTGACACCCTAAATACTTTAACTAGCTTTCGTATTTTCTACATATTTCGATATATTTCAGTTTTACTCCTTTAAAATGTCAAGTGTTTAGGTTACAAACTGAAAAAGACAGAGCAAGATAAATATAACTATGTTTTTTGAGAAATTACAAAAAAAAAATCAAAATATCTTGAAAACAATTAAGAGTAAGGATAGAGTAATAGAGAGATAAGAGCAATATCATTCGTTGCTAGACACAGTCTTTCTCCAACACATCGCTCTTATGAGACAGTTTTTTGGGCATATCTCCCTTATTATTAGAGATAGACCCATAAAACCTTATGTGACCCTATTCGTAAAAAAGAGTTATTTCTAAATATCTAAAACAGTACTGGATGTTCCATTTAAAATATTAAAGTTTATATCGACGTACCTTCATTGAGTAAGTGTAAAAAGAAAATAACATCGACCGATCTGAGCGATTTTTCAAAAACTTTACTATTTTCAAAATAATGAATGTATGCAAGACTTTGTATAGAAAATTCCTCTTCATATAAGCCAAGAAACCTCCTGAAATATTTCGCATGTATTTAGAATTATCCTGTATATGCCGAGATCCTTGTAAACTTCAATAGTAATATTCGTTGAACCGATGGAATAGTTGAGACGGGGGTTATTCTTACCTGCATGTAAAACTACAGATTTGTCGAAGTTTAATGGAATTAGCCAATCTTCACACCATCCAACAATGCGTAGAAGGTCTTGTTGAAACTGATTAAATTCCATAAAAGGATTTCGATAAATTTCAGTGTCGTCGGCATAAAGGATTAGTATAATGTAATTGTTTAATATAACTTTAATTTAATGTAAAAAAGATTTTGTTTTGTCTGGTTTATGAGAATCAGAAATATGTCTGCAGAAATACAAAAGAGAAAATGTCTAAAAAGTTTAGGTGGATGAAGAATATAGATCAAGCATGTGAAATGTGAAAACACTTGAAGACAGTTGTTACAACTTGTTAGGTCTCATCATCACCATTCAGTGCGAAGTCAGCCTATGCAGTTGTTAAAACTTTACATATCAATATTTATTCGTTATATACGTTATATCAATAACATGTGTCTTTTGGGTCTTTGTCTCTAAGCACAGCATATTATTTAAAATTAACTAAAATGCTACTAGTTTTCTCTGTATTTTGTTCCTATATATTTGTCCCCTATAATTGCAACTAGCGTTTATATTTCGTAAATATAAGCTAAGTTCGAGGTGAAAAACCTCATAAAATTTCATCCACATTTGTCCATTAATAGAAGATAGGGTACTATTCAATTAATTGGTACTAAATCAATGTGATTTTTTTTATATGTTACTAATAACTAACCAATTACCTACTAAAAACAAATTTTAGGTTACAATTTGTTTTGTTTTGATGTGAACACTGGCCGCTAAATGTATACAGAATTGAAAACTGGTTTAATCGGAGCCAAGGACACTAATTACCTTCATGGAAGAAAACAGCACTATATGAGATATTTTTTGCTTTGCCAATGTAGCTCACCTTGCAATGACTAAATTATATTGTATTAAATTTAATAAATAAGGCAATTTATCTAAACATGTGACCTGATGCTCCTTTGTTTACAATCTTACATTTAATAGATACGGCAAATAAATTACTTTAAATAAAGAGCTTTCTTCAAATAGAGAATATATTAAAGGCTTTACCTAATATTGTTGTTTCTCTTTACTTAACTGTTATAAATCATTTGTCTTTCCGTTCGTGATCTCCGGCTTTAGTGTGATATGTTACTTCAGAAGTACTAGGTACGCTGTTATTCACTGAAAGAATTTTTGAAACTGCGGTTCAATTATTTTTGAGTTGTTACAGAGGAGTATGGATCATATCTCAGGACTGTATTTTGATTGCTACCAAAGAAAGGTTAATAAAAAGCAGATTCAAATGCATCAATAAAATAAATTATACATGCCAAGTAGTTTAATAAATACGTACCAATTTATAATATAGTAGTAAAATATAAGATAATACAAAATGTCTAGTAGATAGTAAATAATACGGTAAAACGTAGTAGGTACAAAATAGGAACTACCCACTCTTCTCATCTACTATATATATACCTTTATAGTGTTTTTTTTTTCACAAAAAATATTTACTATAATTAGAGATATAATACCTTATATCAATGAACATTAAATATGATTTATTTGAAGGAGATGCCGAAAACAACTACTCCACGGGCAATGCGCCCCGACTGGCATTGGATTACTTCGGCATCTCCAAAGAAGTCGCCACATCATTCATCGAGACCAACTAACCAGACACTGATCGGTTTCGCGCTTATTATGCGCTCATCAGAGTGCCATAGGTAGCGGACTCGATGAATGATGCTGCGACATGATTGCCTAAGGGCATCGTGAATATTAGTTGTGGTGAGAAACACACCGCTGTGCAGTCATTTGGGTCTTTGCTACTATCAAAGACCCACAAAAGACTCCTTTGCTTTAAATACCCAAAGTAGAATTGTCTTCCTTAAAGACAATAGAGGTCACTGCTGTAATGGAACCTGCGGAAAAGCAGGTCGTTATCTGTCTGTCAATTGGACAATAATTGTCAGGCAGATAGTAGCAAAGATTCCAAGAGGGCACTACGGTGTGTTTCTCACCACTACCAATATTAAATATGATATTTTCCCAATTTACTATTCTGGTTTCTAAAAATCTATCTTTGGTGTCGAAATCGCAACAGAAGTTACATTTTCTCTACTCTAGGAAGAGGAAGTTTTGTAATTTTGATAGTTCTTAGTCAAATATTTCGTATCTCAAAAACTACTACTTTCTTCAACTTAGTTGATACTCGGATTTACTATAAATTTTATTAAGTACTACAACTTTTCACGCTTAGTATGTATCTAATAATACAATTAAGTATTAAAAACACTTCGTAAACAATTAAGATTTATTTCTCTTAGTTTATATTGTACTATCACTACCTAATTAATTTTTTTTACCTTTACATTTATTTAAATTCATTACAGTTTCGCGACAAGAGTTGAATTTGTACAAGGACATTCTTTTAACCGACTCAATCGGCTCACTAATAGAGGTCTTTCGAATGGTGGTAAACTATTCCTACGTGGCCATTTACAAATTCCAAGATTGCGTTATCTGTCAAAAATCACATGTGGGGAAACTTTTAAACCTATATATATTTCAAATCATCAGGAAATTTCAGCTTGGAAACAATTTTTGATATTTCAAAATAGCAAATAAATAAGTTGTGCAATTAATGAGCCGATTAAAAAATATCATTGTACGTGTCATTGTCATTAGTTATAAAATATATGCAGTAATATAGGAATAGATTGTTTTAATTTCTAAAATAGGTGTGTTTTAGTAAATACTTTATAATGGTGAACTGTAACTGCGTTATTGTTGAAACCTTTCTCTGCTCAAGATAACTGTATTAACAATAAATTTCGACGATATTATATTTACAACATTTAGTAATTAAGAATTCTGATATTGAATCCTACACAAAAAAAAAAAATGTGGAAGACGGAAAATTTTAATAACGGTTGTACTTTTTAATTGCCTAGGCGAAAGGCGAAAAGCTGTAATTTTAAATTTGTGAATATGTAGGTAGCTAATAAATTTCCTAGCACATATAGATTATATTCTGACATATATCTCAATATAAACATATTGATATTTTAACTAAAGAAATGTAAATATGTGACGGTATAAGGTCAACCGTTAATATTTAGTTTACCGTTTAATTTTAAATATATCAAAGTTTCGGCAGTTTATTCAGCCGTACAGTCATACTATATGCCGTTTTCATAAAAAAAAACTTATAGGCAAGCACAATAATTTAATTTTAAAGTCATTAAAATTAAATAATTGCTTTTTTATGAAAACGGCATATACCTAGTAGGTACTCGCGAAAGTGGTAAAAGAAGTTGTTGCGAATATGAGTCAAAGAGGCATTGTTTATGAGACAAAGGGTGTTAAAGGTGTGACATACAGAACACATTTGCTTAGTTTTACAGAAGTGTTTGATTGAAATTTGATTGAATTTTTTATTCATTATTGCGTAGAGACATAAAGATCCCTTGAAGGCTGCCAATAAAAAGGTATAGTGCAATGTTCTGAGATAACGATCTGTAAGAACAGATTAAAACACACAAAACAGTTTTTTTCTCATGTCGACAGGGTGCACCGTTTTTGAGATTTTAGTGCATATAAAATAAAAAATATCTTGTTAATATAGGCTCTATAAAACGCGTCTTGTCTCTGCTCTCTCTCTAAAGTAAAAGTACAAATTGCAGTTTAAACACACAGTAACTCGAAGATCTAGCATTTCCTGGCTATATGCACTCAAATTTGCTTACCTTTTTTGCAACATCCTCTGTAAATAAATGTTGGTACTTCAGTATACAAATCTTGAGTGAACAAAAAGGGATTATTCGTCTACAGTGTAGGTAAACGTATCTACTATTATAATAGTAGATACGCAACATATTATTGTGTCTACACGATAAGAAATCCTAAATGGTTTATTTTTCGTATTCTTAAGTAGGTATATTCTATTTTTAAAAGGAATGGGCGATTATACAGTATGTATTAATAGGTCCGTTCGATTGACGGCTAGTGTATACTCGTAGTATACACCAGTGTGTACTACACTATAATTTTATCAGCTGATTTATGTCAATGGAATACACACCTTATGTACGTTGATATAAGTCGTGCACACTGCCCTAAATAGTGACAAACGAATGGAATTCTGAAATTAGTGTAGTTTAGTGCTACACTTTTCGAGCAAACGAATGGACCTATTATAACCTAATAATAGTAGTAAAATGATAATAAAAAGTCATTTATTTTTTTATATCAGCTGTAGTAAAACAAAGTAAGTGCTTTTAAAAACATAAAAATTGATTGAATAAAAAGCAGGATTTGCAGACTCACAATTTCAAATTAATGACAATGTTAATTTTCTTACTTAAAAAGTTGATAGTTAAAACTCAAAATTTTTCCTGTAAATTTTAACTTTGCTATCACAATCTATTACAACGCTGTGGGTCGTTGACTCTTATAAGAGCATGCCAAGAAGTCATTTATCTATCGTATTCACCTTCTATAGTAAAACAAAATTTGTAATGAAAGTTGCTGAATGTGCATACACACATAATAATTAACATATTGTCAACATATTTTTAAAAACAACAAAAAGGAAAGGGTTGGTAGTTGTTCATTGCAGTATACTAGTAATTCATTCATTATTATATCGGCGCAAACCGAAGAAATATAGACCAATTCTAAAGATAAAAAGTGTATTTATAAAATTTGAAGTTGACATTAAATTAAATGTATTTGAAGGAGATGCCGAAAACAACTACTCCATGGACAATGTGCCCCGAATGGCATTGAATTACATCGGCATCTCCATAGAAGTCGCCACATCGTTCACCGAGACCAACTACCAGACACTGACCGGTTTCGCGTTTATTTTGCGCTCATGCGACGGAAATGCCTGATGGGCATTGTGAATGTTAGTAGTCGTGAGAAACACACAAAGAGGACACTACGGTATGTTTCTCACCACTACTAACATTAAATTAAATGTTAACAAAAAGAAATGTTATAATTTCCAAGAAACCTTCGAAAAGTTTGCTCCTACATAATTGCTCTCTAATTAAATTTCATATTTTAGTGACTATCTCTAGAACTAAATGATGTTATATATTACTTTAACTTCAGCAGCCCCATGTATGTAAACTTGCCTACTTACAATGATTTTCCTAAAAATCTCATTCCTCATTCTCATTAAATTAAATATTTTACTATAAACTTGTATATGTATTTAAAAAATAATACTGAATATTATTATATAAACTCTTATTACAGATATTCTACATCTCCATCAGAGCGGGCACAAACATGTAAGTATATTTATATTGAACATTATACAAGGTGTCCACCTAGTGCGCGTAAGTCCAATATCTGGGTTAATAAAAGAGATAACTAATTTTTTTTTCTACAGGGTTGTCTAATATCCCGAGCTGCACAAAATGAAAATATATTTACATATTCAGGGTGTTCAGTTTTTTCTGGACAGGTACCAACTTCGTTTTTCTAAATGGAAATATATATTTTTTATTGCTTTTTCGAACTAAACCCTTGATTTTAGTAGGACTTTCATCAGCCTTCCCTATACCTAACTTAAACTGTTTTTGAAATATTGACGGGTGAATATTGACATTTTTGCAACTTTGACACCCTATAAAATCTAAACAGTTTGAGATCAAGCAAAACGGTTTGCACATTCCTATCTTAACTTTTCATAAGCTATCGTTTGATACTAATTTCAAATGTATCCAGGAATTAAAAATTTTCCGAAAATTTTGAAAATTTTTAATTCTTGGATAAATTTGAAATTAGTATCAAACGATAGCTTATAAAAAGTTAAGATAGGAATGTGCAAACCGTTTTGCTTGATCTCAAACCGTTTAGATTTTACAGGGTGTCAAAGTTGCAAAAATGTCAATATTCACCAGTCAATATTTCAAAAACAGTTTAAGTTAGGTATAGGGAAGGCTGATGAAAGTCCTACTAAAATCAAGGGTTTAGTTCGAAAAAGCAATAAAAAATATATATTTCTATTTAGAAAAACGAAGTTGGTACCTGTCCAGGAAAAACTGAACACCCTGAATATGTAAATATATTTTCATTTTGTGCAGCTCGGGATATTAGACAACCCTGTAGAAAAAAAAATTAAGTTATCTCTTTTATTAACCCAGATATTGGACTTACGCGGACTAGGTGGACACCCTGTATTCACCGTTTTTTAAAAGTTAATTGTGACATAAATTTTTAAAATATTTCAAGTTATAGATAAGTATCATCCAAGTCCAAATTTTGATAATAGGTACCTGCTCTCGGCACACATTTTAGTGCTCCATGGAGAATATTTAATTTGAATGAAAGCGTAGAAGGGTAATGTCGCTATTTTTTTAATATTCAGACTTTAAACTGCAAAACAAGAATGTCGTTTATTAAAATAAATAGCATGCACAAGCAACAGTAACCGGCACACTTTAATGATATATTGCATTGTTTTTAGCTATAAATAAATATGAATACAACATAATAATATAGGTACTTTTGTACATATATACATACAGGGTGGACCAATGAAAAGTTTCCACCTTCAATAACTTGGTATACAAGTTTTTTAAATAAACTTCAGAGATAGGTCAATTTTTATTTCAATGGAGACACATTTCCATATTTATGACATTTATACCGGGTGTCGCAAAAAGGAGATATTTACTACAACTTCTATTTTTTAAATTGAACACATTGTGTATTTTTACAGATTTGGATAGAACGTCTTCTTACTGATACATTGATATATGGTTTGGTGAATATAGCTCTAATATTAAGGGAGGTATGCATAAAAGAGGATTAGAAAGAGAATATTGATTTTTTGCTAGACTACGGCCGTTACAGTCTTTCTGCTTTTATGGAACACTATTTAAGGTATATCTCCCTCACCATTAGAGCTAGATCCATCAAACCCTATATCAATGTATTCGTTAGAGAACGTTCTATCCAAATCTGTAAAAATACACAGGGTGTTCCATTAGAAAAATATAAGTTGTGATAAATATCTCTTTTTTGTGACATCCTGTATAAATGTCAATAACATGGAAATGTGTTCCCCTTGAAATAAAAATTGATCTGTCTCTGAAATTTGTTTGAAAAAACTTGTATACAAAGTTAGTGAAGGTGGAAATTTTTCATTGGCCCACCCTGTATATTATCCTTGTAATAATAAAAATCATAGGTATCACAATACGTATTATTCCCATATTGCACAACTGTTACTCAAACTATGTAAATCTCTTACTATTTTATAAAAGACTGCTGAGAAACTAAAACAACAGAATTTTATAATAAATTATTGTAACAGGGAATATTTATAAACAAGAGAAAATGATTGTTAATAATCGTATTTCGATTATAACGACAAACCTGTAAAATAATGCTTGTTGAACTTATGATGTTAAATAAACTACATAATATGTATACAGACTACTATAAAACATTATTCTCGATGAAATATGTTTTCTTAAGAAATTTTCATCAGATAGCAAGTAAGAGATCATACTTAAATTATTTAAATTTATTTATAATAGTTTGCAATATACAAACCACCAATATACAACCTATATTTCAAACCATGATTATTGGATTTGTTAGAAATATTCAGATTTTATGATGTTTGATGAAACATCAATATGAAGTATTGATGACAGATTAATCCAGTACCTAATAGTTAAAATTGTAATATATCGGACAAAATTCATAAAGTTTCAAACATTGGTAGAAATAATGAGGATAGCATAAATATTACTAAACCGAAAAGTTCCCACCCCTAAGTAGTATGCTTACTAGGAGAAGGGAGGTAGTGTGGGGGGTTCCACCTCCATTTTGGAGTTTTCTAGATTGTCTCGGGAACGGTGCAGTTTTTGATAAAAATACCTATACAGACTGTCCAAAATTCGAGTCTCTACATAGGGAGCTCAGTTATTATAAAAGATAGGAAAACGTTCAAATGGGGAAAGTTTTAGAGAATTTTATGCTGATTTCAAATCTGCATTGAAAGTTATCGTGAGTCAATTGTTTTTCGAGATATTTGAAAAAAACGAAAAACCGAAGAATTTATTTATGCCAAATGTTCGTCTTTAAAAAGTGTACTAATAATGTAAAATTTTTAGAAGTGTCAGATTAACCATTAGCGAGTTATTGGCCAAAAACAAATTCTTCGGTTTTTCGTTTTTTTCAAATATCTCGAAAAACAATTGACTCACAATAACTTTCAATGCATATTTGAAATTAGCATAAAATTCTCTAAAACTTTCCCCATTTGAGCGTTATCCTATCTTTTATAATAACTGAGATCCCTAGATGTAGAGACTCGAATTTTGGACAGTCTGTATACAAAATTAGTTCTTAGAAAATTTTCCATAAAAAACATCTCTACGCTTTTTTGCTAAAATGAATAATACTTTGGTAAATGAGGAGCAAATGTAATCAGCGCAGGTCATATAATTTGCTGAATATCCGTATGGCTATTTCCAAAGCTATTTTTACGCGAAAAAAGTATAAATAGCTGTACAGGGACGTTTTTTAACCGGCTCACTCAGCTCACTAATTGCACAACTTTTCTGTTTGCTATTTGAAAAAATCAAAAGCTGTTTCCAAACTGAAATTTCCCGATGATTCCAAATATGGCTTCAAAAGTTCCCCAGATGTTATTTTTGACAGATATGAGGCCATCTTGGATTTTATCAAATGGTAACGTAGGAATACTTTACCAACCATTCGAAAGACCCCTTCGAGCTGACTTCAAAAATATATCATTATGGGCGGAGCAATCCACTTGTTAGGGTAAAAGTTATCAAGGAAATTCCTGATTTCCCTAAAATAATGTGGTGGCGCACCGTTTGACACTCATGAATATCTATTATTCTGGACTGTTTCGTCTATCGAAGGCTGAATATTATTTTCTAACAAGTCAAGATATACATGTCCTATTAAATTTTCTGCAATGAAAAAGGGTCCTATGATGTGGTCTAATAGAATAATGTATGTAATCGAGTTTCAAGGGCTTAACAAAACTTATTAGCGGGATGGTGCGCTACTCCATTATTTTAGGGTAATCAGGAATTTCCTTAATAACGTTATTTTAACACATGGATTGGATGTCGAGGACCTCTTGAGTGCCCTGCTCGTTTACCGGATTTGAGTCCATTGGATTTTTTCTATAGGGTTACCTTAAATCTAAGGTGTTCATTACCTAACCAGACACTCTTTTGGATTTGCGGCAGAAAATGACGAACCAGTGTGCATCTATTCCCTGGCAAACATTTCACAACGTGCGCCAGAAAACATCTGATATGTTCTTCTACTGTTAGGAGGTCCTGGGTGCTCCATTTTAAATAAAATGTTTACTTATTCCTAATAAAATAGTTTCTTTATTAAACTGTTGAATCTGTATGCTTTTTATGCATTAATAACCTTATTCACAGAAATGCTTGTAACTTGGGAACGGATGAACGGATTTCTAATTTTCAAAGAGCAGTATGCAGAGAATTGAGAGACCAATCAAATGGTATGCCTCGGATGGATAACGCATCCCACCTTAAAAAAATTATTTGACAGCGCCTGTGGCGCCATCTTTCATTTTAGGGAAATGAGTTTCTTGTCAAAAAATAATACATTTCACATAATTCACCCTCTATTTTATCCGGAGTCCCTAACCCAATCAGTTTATAAGTTAGCTGGGGAGGACTTTAGAAGTGTACTTACTGTTTGCAATATAAATGTTAAAAGGGTGTGATGCAAAGATTATCGGATATGATTACCCATTACCATTACCAACCATTACTATAGTAGCAATCAGTTGTAGGGAGAGAATTGTAGTGGTTATATTTTATATTAATAACTGTCTGTACACAACATGCAGTCACAGTCAAAATCTTTGACCACCACCACAACGGTTGATTGGTATTGGTAATATAAAGTACGTCAATATATTCTGTATCATTTACTGATTTTCATTAGTCGGTATTAGTGTTGCAGCATAATGAATTTAAATGCTGTTCCAAATGAGCTTAGCTGGATCCTATTTCATTAAAGTTTTATGCAAATATTATTAAATTTTTAACGGAGGCTCATTTGGTTTTTACCATTCCACATACTGCGTAATTTCAAATTAAATAAATGTGATTATTTTAATCTTTTAGAGGTATGATATAATGTGTTTACATATTTCTGCGAACATTTATTAAATCTGCATTAATTTACAATTAGGTATTATTGAATATAAAATCAGGGTGTATACAGGGTGTAACTAAGATATCATATTTAACTATGGCTTGGTGATATATTGATGGCGGATTCTACTTGAAAATTTCCTATATTCAAACAGAATGTTAAGAAATTAAATTAAAAATTGCAAAAATAGCGGAGGCTGCTTTAATAAAATTTGGTATGCACCTTTCACAATTGGTTTTTTACAAACATGTATACATGCCATATATTTTTTAAACAAGGGCGGACTTATAGGGATGCACTAAGTAGTTTTCGTCTTATATTTCTTTTTCTTTCAAATTATATAAAATTTGGTTACGATAGAGACCTCAACTGTATATATGCATATTCCTGTTGCATGTTGTTAGAATGCACCATTTACATATATACATGATGCATATAGGATACATACAAGAGTTTAGTTAGTGGAGTTCTTATATTGCACGTTCTATTTTTATAAAATGATGTAAATTTATTCTTGCAATACATCAAGTTGAAGAATAAATTTGCCTAATAGTATTTGTCTATAGAAATATCCCAGTTATTAATGTTTGAGTTCACAAATTTTCCGCTAGAGATTAGGTTGCGTCACTACTCGTGGAATAAGTATTGTTTTTAATGTTTCCTACTAGTTTCATCCTATTTTAACTTTTGACATTTTATTAAATATTTACACACTGTTGTGTCGTAATATACTATTAAGTCAAATACCATACTGGCTATAAATCTATTCAAGTTTTTTACCAAATATTAAAATTGTTACTTACAAAGTCGTAAAAGAAGTATGTAACTTTTATTCTATTGATTAAGGGCCTCATATGGGGTCAAAGCTATTTCGTTTATAACACATAAAAAATAATTCAAACATATATTATTCTGTTGTTAGTAAATAGTTATTTAAACTTTTATTTAAATTCTCTTATTTAAACAAATCATATACAAGGAACTTACACTTCCGGAGAAAATCAATAAAAAGTTACTACACCCTTATACTACCTTTTATAAGTAGAATTATTTTAAAGAAAATAATATTTCACAGTTAATGTAATTTTATATAATCGAATTCCTGAAAGATTTTCTTATTTAAATCTTACTATTAAAAATATCCCTTTATACCCCTTTTCAGCATAAAAAACACAACAATATAACTTCTTCCCTGTAAGGAGATAATATTTTTGGGCATTTTAAATGTTCACAATATTCATGTTTCTACTCCCAAATTCATATTATTAGTATCGAGATGTTTTTTTTAAATACTCGCTCAATTTCACTGTATTCTTTTGTTATGTCTTTCTCTATACGAAAAGCTTCAGCTATTTGAATTTATTGTACACCTTAATCTTAAATACATGACCAACTTTCTGCAATTTCCTTGAAAAACATGAGAACTTAATTTTGTTAATCTTCGACTTATGGGTCAAAGTTTAATTAATCTTTGACTTATAAGTCGAAGATTATAGGGGATGCTGTATCAATCTGGGGTTGGTGGCAGTCATTTTCTTCGGTAGGGTGCCAGCATAGACCTTTATAAAGAGTGCCTATATCACATCTGATACTGTCATATCTTCTATATTTTGAGAAATAGCATATTATCTATTATCCATTTCCCTAGATCTATCTCGATTTAGACTTAACATGTGTCATAAACTGTGGCTGGATGAGCCTGGAGACAACTTCTCACTAATAAATTTAATTGGTGTGAAGTTGTCCACACCAACCCCAGATCGACACAACATCCCCTATAACTCGATTTTTTCTTAGTCTTCTACTTATATGTCGAAGAATAATTAAACTTCGGCTTACGAGTCGAAGATTAACAAAATTTCAAAAAATTAATTTTACTGGAACTTCCACGCCAGGGCTCTCCAACTTCAAGTGGCCCTAATACTGCACATGACCGCATCATCTAATACTTCACATGCAAGTTTATCAGTGATTTGTAATAGGTACAAAAAAACTTGTTTGTTTGTAATATTATTTAAATTATTCAAAAAAATAACAAATATACACAAAAAGTTAGTAGGAAGTTTGGGAGTGTTGCTTTTCACTAACCAGTGTATCAATATTAACATCAACATTTCTTGTTGACAAACGAGGCAACTGAGTAAGTGACTTATCAGACAGGGAACAACTATATTTTATGTTGGAAAAACTGCTTTCGCTAAGATACGTGCTTCCCAGCATTGAGCCCATTATAAGTACTAAGTTTCGCAAGTTGGGGTAACGTTCTCCTGGAAGTACACAGTAAAAAAATCCGACGGATTTTAACACTGAATCCACACTCATCTGTGTGTATATAGTCCACACTTGGCAGTGTTAGACATATCGGTGTATTATTACATTACATAAAAGTAATTTAACACAGTAGATTTTACAAGGTAATGTGTAATAGTTAATTATTCACCGTGTAATTATTCCGTTTTTATGGCGGATTGATTCATTTTTAACACAGGGTTTTGTAAATTTTACTACAATTTAGGAGTACTTCTACAAACTTGGCGGGTATATCGTTCGTGTAATATGAGTTCTAAAGATTTAGTTATTATACTACCCAGTTCGTGTTAAAAATAACACTGCAGCAAATTACGATTGCCATTTAGTAATTTTACCATTTGTCTTTTTTTACTGTGTAACTTAAAAAAAATGCTGGTAAAAAGGATGTCACTGCAAATCACACAATTCCAGTTGAAGATTTGATCTGCTTACGTTCTCAACAGAAATAGTGAGTGGTTGAGTAACACTGAAATTTCTCCTTCGATTTTCCTAAATCGGGTTTCAAATTCTTCTGCAATTGTGTCGACGTATTTTATATGAGTTAAATATCAAACTTTCTCAAAATCCTTCATGCTTTCAAAGTACTCTTGGAAAAACTCCAAGTACAGCTTGGAAAAAATGAAAAATCAGGTTTTTGCACCGAAGACGTGAAAAGTTTACTTTTATTTTTATATCCTCTTATGTGACTATGTGCGAACGTTTCGAATGGAAACCGTAAATGAAATGCGCCCTGTAGATTTTTCGCAAAACCGATCGGACACGTCAATTCTTAAATTCAATTGCGCTTCTTTTGATACCATTGTTTTGGATATGACGTCATTAGGTAATCTCTGTGACGTCATCATGATATTTTTTCAAATTGGAATGTCCAGTTCTTTCATTAAATTTAAATAGAGAAAATATTCCTGAAAATGGCAATATACGACACTATGGACTGAAAGTGGATAGTTTTTGAGATAAACGGCTTTGAAGTTTGAAAAAAGAAAAAGTAGGCTGGTCAAAAAAAACCAGCCAGCAGTGTTGTTTATAACAACATAACTAACAAATTGATAATAAAAGCAATGAAAACTAGTTAAATAAGGGGCTCGAACTGTAATCCTTGTCCTTGATAATAGGCAAGCCTCTATTGGAATTCTTGTAATACTTTACTGATTGTGTATGGCTGTATAGCTTTAATTTCATCTCGAATTTTTGTTTTTAATTCGTTAATATCCCGTGGTTTATTATTAGGTAAACACTTTAGACTTAAGATAACCCCACAAAAGGAAATCAAGGGGTGTGAGTCCAGGGGACCTAGCTGGGCATTCAATAAAACCTCTTCAGCTTATTCAACGATTAGGAATTACTTTATTTAAGTAGTGACAAACATTTACGGCATAATGTGGAGGTGCCCCATCTTGTTGATACCATACAAAGTCATTGGGAATGTTCGGATCATTGTCATCTGGAAATAGTGCTGCTAACTCCGGAATAATTTGTTGTTGTAACATTTCTAAATATTTGTCACCTGTTAAACTACCATCAATGAAAATGGGGCCAATAATATGGTTTTCTACAATTCCTGCCTATACATTAATTTTCTGAGGGAACTGGGTGTGCGCTTCCATCATCCAGTGAGGATTATTAGGTGCCCAATAGCGACAGTTCTGTTTGTTAACATTGCCATTCAAACAAAATGTAGCTTCATCAGAAAAAACTATATTGCTAATGAAACGCGGATTTATGTTACAGAGGTTTATCATTTCTTCGCAAAATTCTATTCTGCGGTCATGCAGGGTCATCATTATTTAATTCTTGTACTAGCTGAATCTTATAGGGATGCTATTTATATTTATGTATTTTATCACAAAACTGGTTAATTTCATGATTGGATGCGATTTGTCGCGAAGTAACATGTGGATTTTCTTGAGCATTTAACAACATACCCAGTTCCATCCTCATCCTTTCTAATGGATGGCCGACCTCTGATGCAATTCCGAACATGTCTCAACAGGATAAATTTACTTACAATCTTACTCACTGTTGATTTTCTAATGCGTGGTTCATTCGGATATCTATTACTGCAAATGTTGCATACTTCATTAATCTTTTCGTCACAACCTCTCAAAATCAAGATCTCAATTCTTTGTTTTTCTGTTAAAGTTCGTACCATTTTTAATTATCACAAAAAAATATTAAAGAATAACCGACTGTGACAATTAGTTTTAAATAATTTGCGGAACTGTCACTATCAGGATCAAATAATTGAATTTTTTTTTTGACTAGCCTACTTTTCCTTTTTTCAAACTTCAAAGCCCGCTTTATCTCAAAAACTATCCACTTTAAGGCCATAGTGTCGTATATTGCCATTTTCAGGAATATTTTCTCTATTTAAATTTAATGAAAGAATTGGGCATTCCCATTTGAAAAAATATCATGATGACATCACAGAGATTACTTAATGACGTCATATCCAAAACAATTGTATCAAAAGAAGCGCAATTGAATAATTTAAGAATTGACGTGTCCGAGCGTTTTTGCGCAAACTCTACAAAGCGCATTTCATTTACGATTTCCATTCTAAACGTTCGCACTGTATAAATCGGCAATATTCTGCTGCTTTATTTGTCGCTTCAAATTTATTTCGTTAATGTGATATGTCAGGTCTGTTAAAAATGCAATGTCTGATAGAAATTTGGTAGTGTCAGACTTCACTTAATTTTTGAGGAACTTAACCTTAGAAATAATAAGGTTATTCTTTTACGTACCTAGGTTATAGGTAACGAGGAAAATTACAACCTTATTGAACGATGATGCGAACGATAATATTGATTATATTCGATAATTTAATTAATAATTTATCTCTTAGTTAACTTTTTGGAAAATATTCTATATCTACATTGTTTTCCTTTGATGCATTTAAAAGAGGAGACAGTAAGGTCATATATACAATACCTACATACGCACATTTAAAATCATGTTTTATTCAACCTCACAATAATATTTCATTCAGCTACGTTTAAACGTAAATTAATGTTATGGTTTGCTTTAATATGTTTATGATAATTTGAACCTGTTTATTTGTTGAGCATTACACCTGCAATTCAACTAGGTAGACTGTTGTACTAAATTTATACCACCCTACCAAGAGTATATAAAAGCAATCTGAGGTGACCCTTAATTTCAAACTGACAGTTCTGAGAAATCATGGCTACATGACACATTACCCTTTTTCAATTCGTTATTATAGTTACAGTTTTACTTTTTTGTACTAGTAAAAAAATGGGAATATTTCTTAATAGTAAAACAATAGACCTTTTGTGAGTATTATTATACGCTTGAAGAAAAAAATTCACAGTTTTCGCAATTATTGCAACCATCGGAGTGCATTGAAAATGAACTATGGAAATTTGGAACTATAGAAAATTTGCAAAAGTTACCTTCTAATTTGAGAACTTACCATTTGCTACTTATCATTTGCTACTTACAGACTTTGCCACCTTGTATATCACATTCACATGAGAGCTCAGATTCTCAGACTTGCAATTTGCAATATATGCATACGAATGCCAAACTATGCGCCCGCGCCGCCTGCTCTATTCGGTCCCCCACTACCTGACCATGTCGATATGACATGCTCATCGCGTTACACTTTTCATTGAAACATACCCATATACCTTCGCGATCCTATAAGCATTTTCAATGCTAAAATATATTCGTCATATATTGGCTTCTACATCCAATGCTCTGTTTCTGGTAGGTCTGGTGTTATTCTTAGATACTGCTCCTGGTTTGCAGACCTCACAGTTAGATCAATAAAGTGTGTTAAGACTTACTATCTGGCACACTTATGCGTGTTAAAAAAACAAATGGAGACAATTTACTTTACCTAATCAATTTCTATTGATATTTGCATAATTCAAGTAAATACTTTCTCTCTAAAGCATGTCAAAAAATATTTCACATAATCTAAACTATGTATTTCATGTAGGAACTAATTCTGCAGCTGCAAAATAAGAAGTTAATTAGATTACTAAAAACATGAAGACATCATTTTACATGAAGAAAAATGTTCTGATACATTAAATGGATATTAGTCAACGAAATGAGTTTAGAACATTCAAATTCAATTAGTCCAGCCATTCTTCGCCATCACTAAGAAATTTTTGTTTGAAAAATAGTCTAGTCCATTTTAATAATTTTTCGTGGGTTTAAGAAATTTTAACTGCAGGAGACTTCGATAGTAAATACGCCGATAAAGTTGATTTATTAGCTTCCTGATATTTCTAAATGGTTAAAATATGTAAATATTTGATAATAAAATAATTTTCTTAATTCCATCACCGGTTCTTTCTCTATACATTGTATTACTAAAATACAAATACTTTTCTCATACCTGGCAATAAGTCTGGATTCAAATACAATAAAAATTAGCATTAATTGGTAATATATTTTCGAAAGTTAATTAATAAATATGTTTTAAGTGCTATACGATATTCTTTTGTACTATTAACTAAACAGGTATTTAAAACACAACCGGAATATTTTTTGTGACTCCATGCTAAAGGAGGTTAAGATGAACTTAGTAGATCAGTTTGCATGGAGACCTAGTTATTAATGATAAATTTTTCAAAAGCACTTTGACTTGCTGCTACCTTAGATTATTGCGAATATTTTATAAGAATTTTTTTTTTTGTAGATTGACGGAAATATGTAGATATATAAGTTAACGGTACCACCGATTGACCGACAAAGACATAATCTGAAGATCTGGGCACTATATTATTATAATTTCTCATGCTTTTAAAGAAATCGTTTACGAACGACTCAGATAATGTATCTGTCAATATAAAATATGACTTTGAGCTACATCTGACAATAACTGATTTATGAGGAATAATGCCATTCAGTTCTTAATGGTTTAGTTATTGTCCTATATAGAACATTTTGAACGTTTAGTAAAAAAAAATTAGCATCTGGGTCATAGATATTTGAGTATATTTTTGTTGGGTACCGTATATCGGCTGATTTATATATCCGTGTATAGGTACGTATATAGAAATGAAAACATTGAAGAAAAAATTTAATTCTTTTTGTTGTTGTTTTTGTAACTGAAATCCTAAATCCACTTCATATTTTAATAAGTTATGTACTGAAGAACCATAATAATTGCATTTTTTTTGAAACTGTGTAGTATGTCTAACAAAATATACAACAGAGTGAGTTTTATGTATGGAACGCCTCAATTATCTCGGAAACAGCTTGCCCGATTTTTATGAATTTTGGTTTGTAAGGGTTTTGTAATATGGCCGATATTATTGTGGCATTTACATTGTTGTCAGATCTTTCGTTTTTCCGGAAATATACTGAAATTTGTTATTTCAAATGGATCACCCTATATATTTTTTTGTTTTTGAAATCTCTAAGAAATTTAGAATATTTTTCATGTAACGTTCCCTATACCTAATTGCCATAATTTCGGAGTTACAGCTACATTTGCAATATCTCCGCCGAAGTTAAAATATTACATCAGGGCGGCTATGTCTGCGACAAAAACAATTTTGACGTTTTAATAAACTATTATTGTTGGTGTTTATTGAAAGTTACAATGGACCGTTTATCTGAGAAAGAACGAATTGAGATTTTAATGATATTAGGATATGGTGATGTGCGTAGAAGTCAACAGGAAACGTGTAATATTTTTAATAATTTATATCTTAATAGAAATCTCACAACAAGATCTACTGTGAGTAAGTTGTTAAAAAAGTTTAACCAAACTGGAGCCATAAAAGATTTACCGAAATCGGGGCGTATAAAAACTGCAACAACTGAAGACAAATCTTTAGATGTTTGTGTTATGTTAGAAGAAGATCCACACTTGAGTACTAGACAAATATCCAGGGAAGTTGATATTTCTCAAACATCCATAATGAAAATTTTACATGCCAATAAATTCCATCCTTACAAAGTAAGATTGGTTCAAGAGTTGTCAGATGATGATTTCGATAGACGTGAAGAGTTTGCCGACACAATGATGGAAAAATGTTACGATCAAAATAATCCAAATTTTTTAAATAACGTTATGTTTTCCGATGAGGCCACTTTTTGTATTGATGGAAACGTAAATCGGCATAATTGCAGATACTGGTCACGTAACAATCCTCGTTGGATGAGAGAATCCCACACCCAATTTCCACAAAAGATTAATGTATGGGCTGGAATAATAGGCGTCAAAATAATTGGTCCTTTTTTCATTGAAGGAAACTTAAATGGTCCGGCGTATTTAAATTTATTACAGAATAATATTATACCTGAGTTGGCTCGGTTATTTCCAAATCTAAGTAAGTATTCTCAATTGCCTGTTAATTTAGAAATTTTATTATTTGAAACTTTCAGACAATAACAATGTCCCAAATAACAATATTTGGGTGCAACAAGATGGAGCTCCACCTCACTATGCGCGTGACGTGAGGCAATACCTAAACGATGTGTTTCCCAGAAGATGGATTGGAAGGCGTGGTTTTATCGAATGGCCCCCGCGATCACCCGACATGAATCCTTTAGACTATTTCCTGTGGGGTCACTTAAAAAATATTGTTTAGAAAACCAAACCTGCCAATATTCAGGAATTAAAAGATAGGATTACCACAGAGATAAGAAGAATTGAGCAGTCAGGAATGTTACAAAATGTACTGCAAAGTTTTAAACATCGCATGGCTTCTTGTATGGAAGTAAACGGACAACATTTTGAGCATCAGCTGTAACCGCCTTTACTTTATGTTTTCAAAAGATCCTATGGGATTTCTATTAGGATATAAATTATTAAAGATATTACACGTTTCCTGTTGACTTCTACACACATCACCATATCCTAATATCATTAAAATCTCAATTCGTTCTTTCTCAGATAAACGGTCCATTGTAACTTTCAATAAACACCAACAATAATAGTTTATTAAAACGTCAAAATTGTTTTTGTCGCAGACATAGCCGCCCTGATGTAATATTTTAACTTCGGCGGAGATATTGCAAATGTAGCTGTAACTCCGAAATTATGGCAATTAGGTATAGGGAATATTACATAAAAAATATTCTAAATTTCTTAGAGATTTCAAAAACAAAAAAATATATAGGGTGATCCATTTGAAATAACAAATTTCAGTATATTTTCGGAAAAACGAAAGATCTGACAACAATGTAAATGCCACAATAATATCGGCCACATTACAAAACCCTTATAAACCAAAATTCATAAAAATCGGGCAAGCCGTTTCCGAGATAATTGAGGCGTTCCATACATAAAACTCACTCTGTATATTGTATG
Organism: Pogonocherus hispidulus; assembly: GCA_963924545.1. Taxonomy (NCBI): domain Eukaryota; kingdom Metazoa; phylum Arthropoda; class Insecta; order Coleoptera; family Cerambycidae; genus Pogonocherus; species Pogonocherus hispidulus. Next base: position 23,629,644 of record OZ004696.1, read on the forward strand.
TGCTGCTGCTTCTGTGATGTAAACTTTTCTGTTGATTTCTACTACTCTGTAAAGGCAAGCAGGAAGTAATTGTAAATTTGGGAATATTCCTAATTACGTAATGTATCTCATCTATATCAAATTATAAATATCAGTTTTATTACTACACTTTATGTTATTAATTTTAGAGAGTGTCTCAGATAACTTATAGTATAGGGTGTGGCATTAGTGCGTCTTTCTTCCATAACGTCGTTATCTGTGAAGATAGAAAAAACATTTTGATACCAAAGTTATTTTTATTTGCTCCTGCATTGCCCAAAAATATTGGGCAATATACAGGATGTTCAGATTACTCCGTACGGCAACTATCTTATTTTAATTGAGATCCCTTGGATATTTTAAATTTTTGAAAAACCGTAAGACTTTAGGTCGAAAACAAACATGTAACATAGCCTATACCTAAACTCAGCCGTTGGGAAATATATGATATTTTATCAAAATTTTGGCAGCTGCAACAATATGTAAGACACTGTAACTTTTTTCGTATAGAAGATTTTCATTCGCTCTTTTCAATATTGAAAGACCATAAGGTGAATTACTATCCACAATTAAAATAAATACAAAGATAATATATTAAGCGTTCCATTTTCACTTTATATGTTGAGACCTTCAAACCGCGAAAACTTTTATAATTCAAACGGAACACTCTGTATTTTTTCACTGCGTATTATGTAAAATTAAATTATCTTTTTCCTGATGTGGCATTGTAGGGGTTAAAGTTTTAACTTTTAGAGATATTACAAGTTTTGTCAGATTTTTAAGAATTTTTCTAAAAGGTTGCCTATCAAATTAGCGGTGAACGGACATAGTCAACTTTTGTTAGCTATGGAAATATAAAATATATTTCATTTGATGTTGGATTTGTTATACTTGAATTATGTTTGAGTTATTGTTAATACCTTTTTAATCATCTGTAAATATTTCTCAACTAAGCTTTAATCAAATTATAGATTTGAAACAAAAAAACCACCAAATGTCATTATTTATGTGCTATTTATGTGCAATTTCGCCATGCGAAATGAATTTTACTGAAGAAGAATTAATATGCATATACTAATTATTCATGCAGTTAGAACTATTAGCCCACAATATTACAAATGTTGAAGAATCTTAAAAAAAACGAATACGAAAGTGTCTTCAACAAAATAGCCAACATTTTGAACAGACTTCAGATGTCAATACCTTTTGTAATCTGAGTTATATAGCATCGTTTCCTTAAAACACTCTAAGAATGTATTTAAAACTGCAATCACGTTTTTTGTTAGTTTGTTAATTATTATTGTTTATTTTATATTGCAGTTTGTTATTAAAAAATATATTCCATCAAACTTCTACCGACCCTATTTTCATATTTACTAGTAGTGTTTCGAAAAATTGTTGAAAATCTGACAAAATCTGTAATACCTCAAAAATTTTAGCCTACAATGTCTATATCAAGGAAAAGATAACCTGGATTATTACATTTTACAAAACATGGATTGAAAAACTATAGGGTGTTGAAAGTTACAAAATGTGATGTGAAAATGGAACTCTTAGTATACATTATCTTTGTATTTATTTTAATTGTGGAAAGTACTCCACCTTATGTTCATTCAACATCGCAAAGGGCGAATAAAAATCTCCTATACGAAAAAAGTTACAGTGTCTTACATACCCTTGTAGCAGTCAAAATTTTTTTAAAATATGACCAAATCTGTCAGAAATGACTGAACAGCCTGTATATTGCTCGATATTTGTATGTTATGCAGGAGCAAATAAAAATATGACTTTGGTGTCAAAAAGTTTTTTCTGTTTTCACAGATAACACACTATGGAAGAAACACGCATTAATACCACACCCTATATAATAATTACATGATTACATAATATGTATATGTAGTTCTATATTCTACTTATGTAAACATGTCTTCATAGCTTATAGTTTTATAGCTTGATGTTTTTCCATACCTCAGAAACTAACAGTATGAAATTGTTTCATCTAATCTAAGTTTGAAATGATGTATTTATTTCATGTTGGCAATTGAAAACTCATTTTAAAATACGTTATTGAACCAATAATAATTATTCTTTATCGTTGGTCAGAAAGAACGAAACTGCGTTAAAAAGTTAAAAGTGAAAAAAAAACTATTTCTCCTGTTTTTTATTTTCTTTACCATTTTCTGATGAAACTCTCTATCGAGTCGTATATAAGGTGTTATTGAATTGTGACAATTGGATGGTCTGCCATAAAAAATTTTACTTTTGTCATCGAGAATCAGCTGTATATGCTATGGAGTTATTTATCCCTGAGATTTTATTCCTAGTGACGGAAATGTTTCTGTACCTTGTACCAGTATTTATTTATCATTCTGTCGTATTATTTAAGTCGTCGTCGGCAATTTAAAAGCGTATTGTTGTCTGCGAACATTACTAGGACCCTATTATCCACAATATTAGGCATATCATTAATAAATAATATGAAAAGAAGTGGCCCCAGAACCAAGCCCTGAGGAACACCACTAGAAATGTACCACTGTTCATGCAGTTAACTTGGACGAACTGTTTGCGATTTGATAAGTACGAAACTAACCACATCTTGCTCGTAAACCCATAATTACTCAGCCTGTTTAGTAATAATTTATGATTGACTAAATACATAAATATGAGTATTGGCTTGGAAGGAAAGTTGTGTCGGTTAGTGATATACCTATATGTGCCTGAAGAATTAGCCTGGAAAGTTAGACAAATTTGATTGTAATTATTTTCCTTATTTCAATACGGTTAGACGTTAGACTTCATAATTGTTTACAGTCCGTAGCCAACCCTGATTAATTAAATGACTAGTGTTTTGTTTCTGATGCACGCGTATTTTCTTAACGGTGCTTCCAAAATTTATATAAACTGCACATGTTTACGTGTACAAGTTAAATTGAAAAAAAAAATTTTTTTTCGACTTAAGTAGGATTCGGGCTTATTTTCAAAGAATTATCAAATATTTCATTGAACTCGTAGTATTACTACTGATAACGTATTAGAAATGTTGTTAGTATTAGTTTCTGATTTTCAGTAGATAATTTTAGATATTAGGTACTACTTTCACAATCGATTGTATATGAAGATTAACGTTTTACAATTTATTGAAATATTTCTTATGCAATATTGTCATTACCCGGTCAATATGAATTAGACTGTGACGATGATCATAAATAATAACCTGTCTTACTCAATTTTTTTTTTGTGAAATGCGTATTCGACTTATTAGCATTTTATTTTCTGTAAAATGTTACACGAATTTGAAAGCTACGTTGAACGGAACATGTTATTAAACTAAAACTTATAGGTACAACCGATAAGCAATTTTTATAATACATAATATTAAGGTTGTTGCAATTACAGGAAGTTTTATTTGGAAAGTCAATATTTTAGTAATGTTACTCTATGGTAATAATTGACATATTCTCGCAGCTGGTTTAAGGTGTGTATATACATTAATAAAATATAGAATCGTATTTTAATTATTAGTTCTCGCATACCTGGTTACCACTTGAACTAAAGACAGTAACTTATGGAGCCTAGTGATGGGCAGAATCGAATACTTTAAGAATTGAATACCTTGCATTCCAATAATTTTGAGAATCGAATACCTTGCATTTAAATACATTTGAGAATCGAATAGTCAATCGAGTACAGAGAATTCGAATAGTTCATATATGTCCAGTGAAATTATTGTCTGGCATGAATCTCTCGCAGAGCGTTTAATTTGTTGGTCTTGGGATTCTTGGGCAGCGTAGCGCGATGCTGATGCACAATAGTGTTTATTCTTTACACCTAGTCAAAAAAGGAGCTGCCGCGCATGCCCAGACATAAATAAATAAAAAACATAACTTATGACTCTTATGGGTTTGTTTAATTTTCTTTTTTTTACCATCTCCATCACTTGTTTTTTTCTGAGTGAAGGGATGGCTAGTAGTTTTACTAGTTTTAGATTAGTCGATTTAAAATTTCAAAAGTACCATTCAAGTAAATAGTTGTTTTTAATTTCTTTTATATTCTGTAGAATTATATTTTTATTTTCCTTTGTAGCCATTAGGTATAACTCCCAGATGGAATACGAATATAATTTACATTTTTATTAAAGTATTTTTAGTAAAGTAAAGTAAAAGAGCCACCGAGCAGGTGGCTCAGGGCTTAGCGTCTCGATCGCTCAACCCAGAGGTCGTGGGTTCTAATCCCCATTCCGCCAAACAATTTTTCATTAAATTGTTTACTCGTAGATCAAGGCTTATTCGCAGGGATGGCTTGGCAACCATCCTGGCGATGGCCTAGGATGGGAAGAATATCAACTTGGTGTTAATGTAAGAGATTAAAATCAGTTGATGTTTGACTTGTCCCCCTAACTAATGAGGTTTTCCAGGTTTCCCTCATTCCAGCACTGAATGGTGGTTAGGGCCTACCAACGTAAGTCGTTCCTGAGGCGGCCCGCGAAATAATAATATGCCGCCCCCTCTCCCACACAAGTCTCAGACTTTCGGGCTAATCCTTGTGATTAGAATGAGGGGTAGAGATATTATTATTATTATTATTATTATTATTATTATTGCAGTACCAACTACAAACTGTCACTCCTTTAAATCCCACTGACATCTATTTAACTCTACATATGCCTCTTCTACAAAATTTAAGTTCAATCAAGCCTAATACTAATAACACCAAACGTCGATCATAAAGACTAAGACGATTAAATAAACAACTAAAACTAACTAATTCGAATGGATAAGACGTTTCATGTTGAAAGTGAACGACGCATGTTTCTAAATAATTCGCAAGTTTCAATTCGAATATTTCAAAATAAACATTCGAATGTTTCAAAATAATTCAAATGGTAAATAAATATAGTATAGTAAGTTTAGTAAGTATTCAAAACTCTAATGTGTGGATAATTCGAATCGTAGTAGTGTAGTAGCAGTCACTGTAGTCCTCTAGTACTATTCGGATTTCGGAAGTACAAAACGAAGTAGGTAGGTATCGCATGTTGGCATGCGTTGTTGTGGTTCTCGTCTTGTATTCAAAAACTCTCAAAATAATCGAATGCATTCGATTCTTTTGAGAATCGAGTAGTATCGTAATGTGTATTCGAATAGTCCCAACATTATTATGGACTATTATAGTTGTACCTTTTCAGGTTTTAAGAATTATTTTCTTATCAATTACAATTTTAACAACACTGTAAGTTCTATTTGAGTGTTTCGTTATGTAGTAAAATTAGAATATTTCAAAATAAAACAAACAGAGCAAAAATATACAATTATTTGTTTTCGTTAGTTATAGCGGATTAAACAGATTTATTTAACTAAATGTGTTGGTAATTTCGCCAATGAAGTTAAGCATCCCCAAAAAGAAGAAAGGTATTTTCGTTCCCGATCAAAAAATCTGTTGAAAATTTCAATCTTTTAGTTATGGGATCAGGTTTTTGTTGTCCTCTGTCTGCATTACTTAGATTATATATATTATGTAGGCGCAGTGATGGCGAACCTTTTTGACAAGTGAGTCAGGCCAAATAATGTTCATTAAGTTTTTTTTAATGTTAGCCCGTAGTCACTAAGTCAGTCACTTGCAAAAGAGGGGAGAGTGTGGTAAAAAGGAAGAATAATTTCGAAACACCGAAAATTTGATAACAGAAAAACTTGACAATTGACTTTTATTTAGTTCTCACTTTTAAAATCCTCTAAAAATGTTTGTTTCTTTTTTGTTTTACTACATTTACTTTTGCAAGTGAAGAGAAAATATAAAGGTCAACGTGAAAAAATTTATATCTATGGGGTGATATCATAGAAATCAGTAAGCCAACGTCATCTTGGAAATATTTTTTTTTATAAATTTGACATTAGATTTTTTTACTTTAATTTTCTAATGTTTTCGATTTACATTACCTCTTTTATGATATAAAATATGAGTTTATAGAAATCAACGATTGGGTCATTTAAACAGACTCCGTGGGGAAGTTCCACACCCGCGGGTCTTCGATTCACCACAAATTAGGGTAGTGTAATTATTTACAAAATTATAAATTTTTTTGTAATTATGCTACTACAATTTTGCATATTTCATTAAAATAGTATCATTTAAAAACGGAATTATATTTTCAAAGGTATATTGATAAAAAATATAAAATATTACAAAGAAACATAATATAACGATAATTTATATTATAACAATATACAACTATTAATATTATAAAGGTTAAAAGCAATTTTTGGTGTGAACAGTGAATAGAAATCCTATTAACAAAATGTAATCTACTTTATCTGGTTTTCATTATATCTTATTTATAAATTTCTCACGATTGTTCAAATTTGTATTGTGAACTTTTGCTGGTTTTTTTAATGCCTTTTGATTTTTATATAAGTAAAGGATCCCCCAAACCAACGCAGATAATTCGCAGCACCTGCGGAAATTCGCACCGCTTGCAATTCGCATCATATTGTTTCCACTGCATAATATACAAGTTCAGACCAGCACGATTTTTTTCGTTTTGACTGCGAATTGTCTGCGTATGTATTCGCACGGAATTTTAGTTCGCAATTGGTTGCGTTTTTCTCGGATCCGTAGTAGTTTCGCAGTGCCTTAAATAGGAAAATAATTAATAAAATGGAAAAAATCATTGAATTAGTACGAAAGTATCCTATATTATACGACCTTTCTCATGACGATTACAAAAATATTCGAAAAAAGTAACAAAAATATAAGTAACATCGATTCTCGTATTTTCGTAATTGCGGCATTAATGTATGAAATTCCCCATATTGTCGTCTTTCTTGATTAATATCGGGAACCCATTTTCTTTTCTTCCTAAGGTTAGATACATAATATGATCAATACATTTACTTTTAAATAATAATAACCAAGTCTTCATATAATTAGAATATATATATAGACTTTGATAATAATTTTATCTTAAATTGTCTTCTTCCAATGTAAGCAAAACAAGTGCTTCTTCTTCATCCAATTATTACACACATATTTTGTGTATGATAGATAAGTGTGTAATTGTTTTTAGTTAGCAATCAGCCTTTCGATACTGAAAATATGACGCATATGATGCGATTACATTCGCTTTGGTGTGAGGTTCTCTATGGATTCCGCCACGAATTTCGCTGCGAACTTTCCGTCACGAATCCGTTGCGAATAATTCCTCTTGGTTTGGGGGAGCCTTATCTATTTAGAGCTTTTTACATTAAATCGTTAAAGCAATAAAAAAATGGCATGTATTTGTTGGTTGCGGAGGAGTAGCTGAATTTTCAAACCAAATAGTTGGTGGAGGAAATTGTGAGTTTTCTAAAAAATAACTATTTGCCAAGAAGAGGGGTGGGGTGATGGAAAGGATACGTAGGCGACAATAACTATTTTAAGGTATCTGTACATTGAACCAATAGTAATTAAACCAACTGCAATAATAATGTAATTATCCTCCGAATTAACTTTCTGGTAATTGGCTTATAGGCTATTAAGGCGAATGTTAATAGGTACTTAATAGCTGAATCTTACGTTCCCTTATTTTAAATATTTACATATAAAAAGTTTACATACAAAACGCATTCCCAGACTTTGTTCACGCGCAGCTTGGAACAATTATATTGTTAATTTATATTCAAATCAATGAATTTAAATAAAACTCAATAAATAGGTAAGCATTGCACAAATTTATGAAAGATGTAATAGAAATAAATAAATAAAATAGAATTAGGTACTAAATTGTATAAAAGTATAATCGGTATGATTTCATACTATAGACAAACTGAAACATGCTGACATATTGGCACAAAATATGATAACATTGCTTGTTCGAGAAAGTAGTTTAGCGTTCAATTAAAGGGGTTTGAAAGTTTCTACAGGTTTTTTCTTATTTTTTTAAGTTATTCGATTTGATAGATTTGATAGATTTAAGAGAAAATTTAAGAGGAGAGCGGTACTTAAGAATACTGCGGGAAGAAATTTTTCCAAAGATAGAAAAAATAGCAGGCAATAACATTCAAAGTATTGTATTTCAACAAGATGGGGCCCCGCCTTATTTCTATGGACCTGTTACCGATTTTTTAAATAATCATTTCCCGGGCAGATGGATTAGCAGAAGGGGCCCGATAGAATAGCCGACTCGTTCCCCGGACTTAACTCCTCTTGATTTTTTCTTATGGGGATATTTGAAGTCAAAAGTATACAGAACTCCTCCAGTAAATATCGATGAACTACAGCAACGTCTAACATATATGTGTAGAAATATCCCTGCAGACATTTTAGGAAATATCAGGCAAGAATTTCAAAGTAGACTTTTTATGTGCCAAGAAGTCAATGGACAACATTTTGAACAACTTTTTAATTCTTTTATTTTTAGGTTTAATAAATATTTGTTCAAAATTTGTTGTATTAAAATATTAATTAACATTTTATTCATAGATCAGATTAGAAACAGAAACGCTTGTAACTAGAGACTAACTCGATTGTCATTTTTCAAAAACGAGAGAGAATTGAATTATCTTTTAAATGAGGTGCAATACGGCACACTTTGCCATTTAAAAAAATTGAGTTGACAGCGCCCGTGGCGCAATCTTTGAATTTGAAGAATCGAATTTATCGTCAGAATCAACTTCATTGTATGTGATTCACCCTGTATTTTGTTAAAACTCGCTAACTCGATTCGTTCAAAAGTTAGCAGGGTGGGGTTTACTTTATGGATAGACTGTAGTTGTTTTTCTTCTGATTTAGTAATTTTGATTTAGTCCACTTTATCTCAAAAGAAAATAAAAAATTCAAAGGCAAAGTTTCGGCCGGTTTTTACGTCGATATTCCAGTCACTATTAAATAAAATCCGGGTTATACCTATATAATTTTAAAAGCAATAGAATTTGCTGATTGTATGAAAAAAAACAAGATTTCTTAGGCATTACATAAGCCGCATTAAAATTAAATTTTGATTATTCCATTAACTATTATTTACTTATGGAAATTAATTTATTATATTAAAAACTAAATTATACGTTAATAATATACAAATTTAAAATTTGTGTTAATGTTTATTGTGTATTTCAATTAGCAATACAATAAAATCAATATTAGGAATAATGGCAAAACTCGATAAATGCAATGAATAATTTTAAGACTTACAACAATAAATACAACTTAACAGTTGTTAACTTATATACAACCAATAAATTTAGTAAAATGCGCTGGTTACAAAAATCTTAGCGATTTTTTAATAAAAAAGTTGTGTTCTCCATTGGCAAGCTTGTTTATAAAGCCAAAATATTCTTTGTGCATTTATCGATGTTATAGGAGAATCTGAAATAAACTGATATCAAAACTAAATGTTTCCAATGTTTCCCCTGACATTATTTTCGATGTCACTATTAAAATTTTATATGACTCATTTTTTAATGGCATCTCATAATTTCCCAAAACTAAACTACTATTACCTTGCACCTTCTTACATTCCGCAATAAAACTGTTTACAATGAATGACCTACTGAGTCTACTAGACTACTAGAAATTTTTTTATTTTCCAAAAATATTTTTAGGGGACAAACTATAGTGGTACTTAATATAAATTAATGATTGTTCTACTGCAGAGTTCAGAAACAATGGTTTACATTTTTTAACACAGTGCAAATTCATTAACTAATTATTTTAATTTGTGAAAATGATCTGCATAAAAAGTAGTTCAAGAGCTGTATTTTCTTAAATTTTTTATACCTGTAAAAATATAGTCTATGTCTAATATAGTCACACGATGGTCTCTGATCGTATCAGCGTAGTGGCGTATCAAGCTATATCACGGAAATGCTTACAATATACATAATTATATACAACAGTTAAGTTCAAAAACACAGTTTAAGAACACATAAAACACTCGGCTTCACCAATTTTTGATTTCAAAATAATGGCGTTACTTGCTATATTAGGTTAATACCAGGCAATGTTGCCACTTCCGGCGCTGAATATCGCTAGAAATTTCAATAATGTATTGATGGATATGGAGAGCCTATAATTATAACACAAGTCACAAAAAAATAGTGGGTAAGCCTTAAACATATTACAATGTAACTAAATTGTAAATTGATTGAGGTCAAGAATGTGGTAGATCTTTACATGTTAATCAATGAAAATGATGACGGCTGTACCTAGCTATAAAAATAAAAAAGTAACTTCGGCATCAATGTCAAGGACGTTGCAGGGACCGATGTTTGTAAATACATTTACCTCAAGGCTTCACTTTAGAATGTAAATAACGGTCTCCCCTTTATTTATTACTCTGATGTCTAAATAATGATTACCTTCACGTTCTATATTAAATCAATGGCTAAAGTGTACTCGTAGTTACTTCAATAAAAGTCTCCCCTATTCTATTTAGTGAATGAGTTAAATTTTATCCATTCATCATAATATGGAGCAGCGTTTGACAATGGAAAAAGAAATTTGTCCATAGGGACAAAAACCGGCAAAAACAAATTGAGTTTCATGAATAAAACGTGTAACCCTGGGATTTTTCGAGTTTCTTTTTTCAAGTTCCCACACCTCCATCGGGTATCCATCGAGTTCCAGGCTCTTCTTTTGGAACCTATAACCATCAATATATCACGTGCCAGAGTGTGTGCAAGAGTTGCCACATCAGTCGTTCCGTCTGCAACAATGTAAATAGTTGCATTCGATTTTGTTTTTACTTCATCCAGTCAATATTTTATCTACAACGTTTTTGCTTAGTTTTGATCCGTATTGGATTTGCAATAATAAAAATTTGACTTGAGGATTGGTCAATTGGCTCAAAGGAATATTTGCTACGAAAAACATTCTGCACCACTGAATTCTGGTCCTTTTTCAAGAGCTTGCTTTTAATATGGCCAACTTATTCGGTTCCCCTTAGATAAGACGCTGGTATATTTAAAATTTCGTCTGACAAAAAATATTTTGAAACAAGCCTTGAATAAAACACAATCGTCGTCTAGAACAAGTTCTGGATAAGGACGACCCAGGGCGTATAAATGAAGCAAAAATGTCCACTTTGGCATAAGTATTTGTTAAATTTGCAATTGGCAGCGAGTTTCAGAGCAAACAAACCATACCACTGAAATATTGGTATTAATAAAATAAAAATCAAAATGAACTTCGTGAATAAATGAATTTCAAATTTGAATTTCCTTTATATAGAGGTACTGGTTACATGTTTTGTTTAAAGTTCTAATAATAAAATAATTCCTTTGGCAAATTACATTTTTATTTTTACGTAATTCTTTACCAAGACATTTGTGGTAATACCATTGATTTTACTCACAATAGGAATTATCACTGATATAAACCTTTTAATTAACTGTCTGCACTATAATTTACTAATCCTAATAAAGTGTTTCTGAAATTTACCTGGTTTCACTCTTCATTTGTTTATAAAATTTAGAATAGGTATATCCAAAATATGTCAAAAACTTTTAATATGCATTAAATCACTGTAACTCAAAATATATATTCGATATATGCATGAGTATGCACTGTGCAATTGTGCATATCATCAAGTCATAACAAATTAACATACACTATGCTTTAAACTGTAAAAACATATTTACATTTTATGGTTATGAATGTTATATATTTACAATATACTATACTTTTCTATTTTGTGCGCTATTTCGAAAATATAAATAAGCAAAATATAAAATACCAATATCAAGAACTTCGAATTTAAAAGGAAACACATTTCAGAAAATTTTATTCTTGAATAAAGTTTCTAGTCCTTTTCATTCAGAATGCAGATATATTATTACTATTGCTTATATTACACTGACCTAGTTTTTCACATAATACCAAAACATTATACTGCATTCAACGTGCGTTTCGCCAACTAAGTTGGCATCATCTAGCAATAATTAAAACTTAACCTATGCTAAATTATGTCCTATTTATACCTAAACTATTTCTACGGTTCAGTAAACCGTCGCGAAAGCTCAGTGAATCGCCGCGTGGATCAGTGAACCATGATTTACTAACCAATAAAGCGGGCTATATGGTATTGGCCCTCTGTCACTATTCATACTATTTTTACATTTAGCAATTTCCAAACTCTTAAAAGCATCCCGCTGTCTGGATGTTTCTACATTCCTAATTAGTCTTAAATTGCTACTATCTATTTTATGGTGGTTCTCAAACGTCTGTTGGGCGATACTAAATTTATCTGTTTTACCATATTTGAGATGAGCCATGTTCCTTGAATCTAGTTTGAATTGACCTTCTAGTTTGTCCAACATACTTTTGATTGCAGCCTTTACAGCTAATTTCGTAAATTCCCGACTTTTCCTTAGCTTCTATTATGTATATCTTTTGGTTTCCTGAAAGTTATTGTACTTTATTCCCAAATGAATAAACCACTGACATACCTATATCTTTAAACACCTTACCGAAACCACGGGTGAAACGAGGATCGTATGGAATAGATATGAATTTTGAATTTTCTCTTTCATTTTGAAATCTGACAGGTTCTAGGTATGTAGATTATTAAAACATAATTTAGAGAAGAAAATTTTGCCGAATAATCGATTATGCTATGTTTATTTGATTTCGAGATACTCTTGTCAACTTTTGTTTTTAAAAAGGTTTTAAACAACAAAATAACTTTTTTGTTTTTTGTTTTTTCTTAAATACTAGCCTTAAAAATTATTTTTTCGTAGCGTAATGATACATTGTTAGAAAGCTCCTTTTCAGCTAAATTAGGAAAACTGAAAATCCAACATAGCCACCATAAGAAAAACAAAAGTTGACAAGAGTATATCGAAATCAAGTGGACATAGCATCATCGACTATTCAGCAAAATATTGCTTTCTAAATTTTGTCTAAATAATGCACAAACCTAGAACCTGTCAGATGAATTATAGCTCCGCTACAGCCGCAAAGAGAATTACCAAATTTTGTTCTTTTTTTAACGGGCGCAGTTAGTCATAATTTCGTAACAGATTCAGGATCAGCGTATAAGAAAGTCTTAAACATTTCCCATTTCACCAACTTTCTATCTCTTACGGTTTCCGAGATCCCAATGGTGAGCATCGAATTTGGCACACATAGTATATAGGAAATGAATACAAGTATATAGACCCAAGTGTATATAAACCATATTTATAGTGGTGTATATACTTTCTGTCTATATATTTAGTATATGCATGAGGGATATCCTCAAGAACTTGTATCTTTTTGGAAATAAATTCACGTATTAAATAAATAATTTTCTTTTTCAGAAAAACCAAAATGTCTGGATTCATGGAAGGATATAATAATTTTATGAAGATGCACACTGGTGAGTGACATTCTCTATATTTAATACAGATGGAGGTACTCGTATATACAAATATGTGCCTACTTAAGTGAAAAAAAATGTCATACTCTTAATATCAAATTAAGATAGCCCCTTTTTTACAGCTTGATGAGAATTATAATAACTATAACTTTTTGAAGGATTTTTTTTTAATATGCTCTAGTCGTCCCATTTCTGACCCTATTAAAATATTATAAATTACGATTTATGATGACAGATTTAATTAATATTTTTCATCTGAAGTCGCTGCAAGTGTCGATTGTATTACATTAATTTAGTATTTTTTAAAAAAATTGCCAGCGTTTTGGGAAACTTAGTTATCTGTATTGTTTTTTAACTTGCTAAAAGAACATATCAACGTATGTCTTGTCAACTTCCGAAGTCTATCAATAAGAAATGTTAACACCAATGTTATCAAAACGTTTCCAAAATGTTTCGATCTTAATCCAGTATGCAGTGCCTATGCTATTATACTGCGTGGTCTTTTTTAGAAGTAGAGATTTTTTCTGAGGAATGGTCGTATTAATATCACTCAGTAATTTAATGAATCTAGTGTTGGCAAAATCATAACGGAATATTTTACCAACAGAACTTCAATCATTGCAACTCATAAGATGACAATAAGTTTTAACTTTCAACGCAGTTTTTCATAATTTTATAATAATAATAATAATAATGTTGTATTAACCTCAATATCTGTTACCTACTAGTATAGCATAGACTAACTTAGTCTCTACAGAATAGACAAGTAATTCTTTCCTGCAATCTCAATGCTATATCAATTTAATATCTGTTTATTTGGAAATATTTTAAATAACCTGTAATTTTCCAAAAGATACAGAAATACTTAAATAGTTAACAAGATATACTCGTACTTCATTGGAAGACTTTTGCAATGACTTTAAAAAGTGGACAGTCTTTATCTTTAGAAATGATGTAGCTACAATATGTAATAATTACATTGATAGTAGATGTAACGCTTCAAACTAATTTAGGTACATAACTACAGTTTTTGTTTCGGCTGTATTACGTCACCCTTTTTTAGATTGAAAATAATACTCCGTCAGACTCCAATAAAATAACGAGACTTAGAAACAAGTTCTATTACTTAACAGATGGGATGTACATAACACTTAACTACGAATAGTACGAACCTACTTTATATCCACTATCTGTAAACGCCTTTATGCCTTTTCGTATCTACTATTCGTAGTTATGTGTTATAATAGTCAGAATTTATTACTTCGGTTTTTACCCGAATATACACATCATCTTTTTTACTTTATCTTTTTTACTTTTTTATATTCATGAGTGTACCAGTAGAGCAACGTGTTGAACAAGAGTATACCTCCATTACTTTGAGTCGTTAAAACGTAACTAAAACTTCATATCCATAACTAAATAATTATTATTTACGAATAGTAAGGACATCATTAGGGGTCCTCCATCTGCAAAAGCTTTATTTAAATAAGGACTAAAACAAATCAAGCTAAAACAGATATTCTCCTGGCTATATCCCGCGCCGAGCGCTAAACTATTCGTTACTACTATTCCCTTACTATTCGTAGTTATTTGCTATATGCATACCATCTGTCAAGTAGTAGAAATAGTGTCTACACCCTGTTATTGAATTATTATTTACTCAGAGTTACGTCAGGAAATGAATAAACTACTGCCTCAATAAAACTTAGCTTATACGACATAAAAAATATGTGTAACATAACCTTCTGTGATCATGTTATCATGTCAAAATAATTACCAGGAATTATTTTTTATGTTACGACAAAATTAACATAGTATTATTCAGAACGTACGTACTTGCAAAACTTTTATTACAAACACGGCAGATATGTTTCAAAAATATGATTATAAATATCAAAATCAAAAGAAATGCATTGATTGCAATCAGGAATCTGACACTAATAAATAATAATGAGGCAGTTATTGCAAGATTTCCGCATAACTGGCATTACTACTGAATAATTCCCATAACGAACCAAGTTGTTACTTTGGGGACAATAATATAGGCAATGATTGACCTTGTTGAGAACCTTAGCAAACTAATCTTTACATTTTTAGAACTTACTGTTCTGTTTACTCTGAATATAAACAACTATAACGGAAAATTGGGAAGTATCATGTTTTTTATGTAAATCGGTGTCAGCTTAATTATTTAAATATATATATATTTTATGTTAATTTCGACTAGTAATCGGTAAAATTTTAAATAACGAAGGCGTTGGCATATTTGTCAATAAATACCTATTTATTTCTGGTTACTTATATCAGAAATATAAAAAAACTATATGCGCTATAGAAGATACTCCTTTTTATCTGTCACAGGATTCGACATTTATAGATAACCAGTGGAAATAAAATTATTTAGAAGGAGTATAGTCTACGTTAATTTGACTAATTACCTATATTGTATGTGAAATGTTATTTTGTCAATCTTGTGTATTTATTTATATGTATAATGTATATTTTTAATTATCTCTCTATTATTATAATCTCCGTGTCTCTTAGTATCCAAGTATCTTTTACAAGTATAATAGTTTTATTTAATAAATACATCATACTGCATTGTATTGTACATATAGTAACCAAATAGATTACTATGTAGTGCATTTTTGACAAGCGGCGTAATATCTATTCAGATTCTGCTTTTCTCTACAATTGTGTTCCCAAATGTTACTTTTTGCTAGTAATCTACCGATATAATGTTTTAGTTATATATTTTAGTTAAACTACATGCTTATTTTATTAATTTATAGTTGAGTTAATGGAAATTATCAGAGAAGGTAACGATATTTTGATATGTTTTTTTATACATAACATTTCGACATATATCTATTTACTTTGTAGCCATGACTTGGAGTATTTTTTTATATATCAAAATATAGCAAGTGGTTCATATTACTATAGATTTTAAAGTACAGAGTTGGGTATATTTTTGAATATCGTGTCCGTCATCTACTTTATGTTTAATGGTTTTTAAAAATTGTAAGCGTTTTACTGTGTTATATTATTATTTATATTAAAACACCGTTTTATATTATTGAGAATAAAATTAGCATAAAATAGTAGAAGTAACGCGTTTATGGTATCAACACTATTATTTAATTAAATATCCCTTTTATTAAAAAAAGACGAGAATGCATGTATTTAACAAAACATACCTTAAATAACAAAACATTAATATGATCTGTAACTTATTCCTTACATTTAACTCGATATCTTATTCAATTTAAATACTCTCATATTATGTTTAATTAATAATAAAATTCACTAAATGATAGAAACGTGGTTTGTAGTAAATTATTTTTAACGAGACAACTACTTACTCAAATAAACTAACAAGTTTATGTATAAATCATTTTATATAGTTAGGTAGTTCGCAGTAAAATTATTGCAGACGCATTTCCTTGATTAATATTTACACATTATTATATGTATTAGCGGACAACATCAAGGACTACGGTTTTTTAAATTTTTCCAATATACCTAGCTTATTTAAGTTTATAAGGTGCAGCAAGACAGACCAATAATTTGTTTTCTAACTACATATTGTTTTTAACCTGGAATTTTTATGCAATTTAATTACAATACAATGTTTATAACACAGGATATAATTCGATGTCAATAAGAACAATTTTACTCATGCTACTATTAGTAGTAGTAGGTACTGAATATAGTAGGTACTGTAGGCCGCTAGCGGCTATCTTTGCCTTAACCCTCGAATCTGCCTGGTCTATGTGAGGGACTCACATGGACCCAAAGACGTCATGTCTCAGGCTCCTCAATGCCCATTGTACCAAAAGTGGAGGAGTGTTTCTTCCTTCACACATTCTGGACACATCGAGTTCTTTCCTATCCCTTATCAGGGATAAGTATCATCTAAGCTTGTAGTACACAGTTAAGATTCCCACCAGTTAGTTTAGAACCCTTTGTCTGTGGTTTAATGCATTTAATGTGTGTTTGAGGTGTCTCAACCTCTCGAATGCCCCATATTATCCCAAAAAGAGCAGGGGTTTGTCTTCTTCCTCCACACATTCTGGACACAACGGGTTCGCAAGCCCTCGTCTGTGGTTAATATCCAGCTGTCTTTGCTTTATCAGGCCCTTTAAGAAAGTCATGGGCCTGTCTAAATTTCTATTCTTCCCCATGAGCCCATTTGTTGAGGGCTACGTTGACAAACTTTCTGGTAATAAATGGTTAAGGCCCATGACAGAATACCTCAGTTCCAAGCCGAGCTAGTTCGTCGGCTTTCTCATTCCCTGGAACTCCCATGTGGACGGGTACCCATACCAGTGTAACCTCTTTCTGTCCGGCCAGAAGCTTCAAAGCATCGCTACATTCTTGAACAAGCGCAGAGCTTGTTCTTGTTGAGCATAGTGCCTTAAGCGCAATCTTGACTATTAGAGCAGATGAAAATCTTCTGCTCTGTGCTCTTTCTTATTCCCTCCTTACTTGCAACCACCAAAATTGCAAAGACCTCTGTCCGAAAGGTACAACTACTTACAGAAAACATACATATAATAAGTAGTATACCAAAACTAATAATGTAAATATTTAAATTTAACATTTATTGTATGTAATAAATTACATATGTTATGAATTTATATGTTGATCAAACATGGGCAATGCCATCAGCAGCAGAATGAACAAGACGCGCTACGGAATCTACGAGCTTAATCGGTTTTCATTCAGATATTCTTATTTACAGCACGCAATAACAACAGATTATCAGAATATAACTTCTCTAATAAAGTGAAAAATTCCTTCAGGCACAATTATACATATTTAAGTAAGGTAAGTGGTTTATAATATCCAATACAACAAATATCTAGTTGTTGACAATCAATAGAACTAATGCCTAAGAACAAACACGGCCTTGAAACGAGGCCTGGAAAATTTTGATTCTCGAAAATTTTAAATATTTGAGATACCAAACATAATACAATCTACTGTCAAACATGTCGTGTGCCTAATTACGCTGGTCGAAGAAAGATTTATCGTACCTACATTAGACGAGGTTGGTGGTTGCAACTTTGAAAAATATTTTTTTAATCTAAATTATATAGTATTTTCACATTTAAAATCGTGTAAATAAATAATAGCTTGAGATATTTTCATGGTATGCAGGTCCAGGTCAATGCTGCGAGAGAGAATCAAGTTCGCAGAGTAGTTGTTTCCGACATATCCTTTTAAATAATTAGGTCATTTTTTTCACGTATGTAGGCTCTTAGTAACAAGGAAAACAGAAATATTCTTAAATCATAATATTTGAAATATTTCATTGATAGCTAAACACCTAGCTATATATTTAACATATTACTAAGCGGTTATATAAATAGCTATTTATGTATCAAGGACGTTACCACTTGACGTGACGTTAGAAAGTTAATTGCGGTACAGAATTAACTGAGCACCCTGTATACTTTTCAATATTTTTGCAAAATGCAAAAAAGGCACAGGCAGCTCCCGTGAAGGAATTTTCTTTCTACATCTAGTAACAACGGAGTTATAGAAGGAATACGCACTAAAAACTCATCCTGTATATTTCATTTTGATACATTTTTTAATTGGAACGTTTGAATTTTTAATGTAACGAATATATCAAAGAAAAGTGAAATGAGATTTGGAGTATATAATAAGTAATAGACGGTTAAAAAATGCTATATACTGGGAAACATATATACAGGGTGGCCCAATAGAGCGTGGGTGGAGCATTGTTCCGTTGCTATTAGCAGTAAGCAATTATCCTTTAGTCTCTATTAGAGCACCCCCTCAGATCTATTTCCTAAAATTATTTTTATGTATACAGGGTGTTCATACTGATGAAACTCCTGATGAAAAAAATATATATTTTGTTTCACAAAATATATATTTTTTTGAATCTAACACCCTATACTTTTATACATTTTCATTCGTCTTGCTCTGGGCTACCCTCCGATTTTATATTTTCTCCTACAAATACGGCGTTGCCATTTTATTAACGTTTTTCTTTATAACTTAAATGCAAAAACTTCAAATAATTTGAAAACTAGAGAAGTTGGGAATGTATAGGACTTACTTAAGAGAAACGAGAAGGAAATGACCTCTTGGATGTTTTGCAAACGGATGGATGTTTTGCGAACATCCTGTATGGGATATCTGACTTCTGGTCGTAGGTGTAGATAGAGCTAGATCCTGTTTACGCTTGTAGAAAATTTCAATTCAAAATATTGACAAACTGCCTGCAACACTAAAAGAATTTTCACAAGTACGAGTTTCATAATTCAAGGGTTTTCGAGAAAAACGTTAATAAAATGGCAACGCCGTATGCGATAGCAAAAACATAATATCGGTGGATAGCCCAAAGCAAAGCCAATGAAAATGTATAAAAATATATAGGGCGTTACATTTAAAAAAATATATTATTATTATTATTATTATTATTATTATTATTATTATTATTACTATTATTGGTGACACTCGTAGTATGAACAATGTGTATATATAAAAATAATTTTAGAAAATCAGTCAAATGCTTATTACTAATAGCAACAGAACTATGCTCCACCCACACACTATGGGACACCTTGTATACATTTTTTAGGTACCTACTTTGTCGAATAAAAGTTAAAGTAAAGAATATATTATTTTTATAATAATTATTTAAATATCTATTATGATATAATGAAATTTCTTTATTTTCCAGTTTGTCAATAACCTGAGTCAAGCAAAGGCAAATGAAATTACTTACCTCTATATATTTCTATTTCTATATTTATATCTATTCGTTGTTTTATTATCAATATCAAAAATATTTCTCAGTTCTTAAAAGTATCAAGTTCTACTTTAAAATAAAAATGTAGTTTTTGAGAAATTTTATGCTCTATTTTCTCTTTGAAAAATGTGAACAATGCATATTTATCTAAAATATATTAGATTATAAGAGATAAGGCACAGCATTTAGTACAATAAGGTTTCACAAGGATTGTGAGATGTCATACGATACATTTTTTAATACATAATTGTATCAATCTAATACATAATTCAACTTAACAGATGTATCACAATAAACTCATTGATGAGTTTTTTAATCATCCTCAAAAAAGTGAGGTAAATATATAAAATTGTATTATATAATTTCGTTTCCTATATTTTAGATCCTAGAACGGCAGATTGGTTCTTATCCGGAAAGTTAGGTCACCTTCTTATCATTTTGACATCCTACGTATATTTCTGCACGTCTGCAGGCCCAAGTTATATGAAACACAGAAAGCCCTATCAGCTGAAGAAGACTATTCAAGCTTATAATCTTTTACAAGTTCTTGCCAGTGCATATCTAGTCTACGAGGTAAGTTATTTTTCACTTTATGCAAAAGGTAGTTATACTCATAATTTTTTCAAAGAGCCTAATCAATACCTCTATCAAATGATACTATTGTCCGCCGAATTGGGAATACGTAATTTATATTATTGAGGTTTATTTCGAAATGTTTCAATTCCTGAATAAATAATTGTTCAAGTAATCGTCCAGGAGATAATCCAGGAATAATAATCAGGAGAAACTTCGGCAAAACTGCAGACATCCATGAATTATTGTTATTGGGAGGATTTGGAATGGAGCAGCTGGCAAGTTTCAAGAAAAATAGTTTCTCTTCCAGGAATAATAATCAGGAGAAACTTCGGCAAAACTGTAGACATCGATGAATTATTGCTATTGGGAGGGTTTGGAATCGAGCAGCTGGCAACTCTCAAGAAAAATAGTTTCTCTTTGAGACTGGAGAACTGGGTCTTAGCATAAGTCGAAAATATAAACTTCTACCGCGAAAACCGTCTAGTGTAATCGAAAGGAGATAAGATTTTTCTCTAAAAATATATTTTTTTTAAATTAAGCATACTACAATATCGAACAGCTTACAAATCAGTTTATAACGAATAATTATAAGTTTAGGTATAACATAACAAATTATTTTTTCGGTCTCCGTAAACCAAGTAAATTTTTTTAAATCTTGTTAAAAAATCAGTCTATTGCCATTATGTAAACTATTTGTCATTATTTTATCTTATCTTAACTTATTTTACCTTAACTTATCGTTTTTATATTCGGAATAATATTGGGGAATAAAATTATAATTCGGAATTATTGTATCTTTAACTGCATCTTAGCTCTCTAGCAAAGGTTAGGAATAGCTCGGCTCTATACCTTAAAATTGGTTTTTGGCAAATAAAAACGTCAGAAATAAATATCATATTTTAATGCGGTAGTAGTAAATTTGGGCACAATATGGTCAACATTGCCAATTGAAACTTGTAATATTTAATTCTAGGCTTCTGTAGTTTAGGCATATTAAGTGAAACCTTATAAAAAATTAGTAATGCAACGTTAGTCGGGACAATTGCCCGTGGAGTAGTTGTTTTTGGCATCTCCTTGAAATAAACTTGTGAAAAATAGTTTTATAACTGATTCACAAGGATATCATTATATGTAGTTTCGAGAATTACATTATATTGTCAAAATGAGTGATATAAGAAAGTAACATCAGCATATAAAGTTGTGAAAGCACCATCCGGTAGGCATCATTCCAAGATTTCAGACATCATAGCCTCAGACCTCAGAGACTTGAGGTACCTCAATCGTTATCAACTTGCAGAAAGTACATCTCTCGCACGTTATAAACTATATTATAGTTGACAGAAGATGTTCTGCCCTTCAAGAAATCTAAGAGTTTGCTACCCCTTGGCCTATTTTTATTTTGGTACTCATCTGGATCCAAATTAAAATCTACAGTCAAAAATAGAGTGGACTGTATCATACATTAAAATTGCCGCACTGTCTAGGAGTCTCCATGGCAGTTCAGAATAATATTTTTCCTTCCAGGATGAAGTCACCTTCTAATGCTATAGATTTCAATATGCCGTTTATGATAATATGCTTTTACGGATTTTTACAGTAAAGCTGAAATAGCTAGCCACATTAACAAAGCATGGAATAAGTAATGCAGATAACAATTTTGATCAATGCCATATTTCCATAAGACATAAAAGAGATTGTCTAATAATAATAAATTATAAAGAAATTAATTATTTATTTCTGTAGACTTACATTCTCTTTCTGCATTCTGTCACTGAAAAATCATCGACACCTAAGATCACTTAGATGTTTTAACAAAAAATTGCCAATTTTTCTGTTAGATATAGGTATAGAGGTATAAAGTATAGAAAATCTGGAAACTTTTATGTCCCAAAAATATATTCAATTAAAGACCTACCTTATAAACATAAATAATATGATTATTTAATAATTAAAAAATAACAATTAAGTTAGCGTAAAACTTTATTAAAATTACAAATGTTTATTATTTTCAGGGTGTAATGGGAGGTTGGCTTTATGATTACAAATTCAGCTGTCAGCCGGTTGTACCTGGTGAAAAAGGACTTAGGGTAAAAATAAAAATTACTTTCCATATTAACAGTTTCTAATAATATTAACTAGAGTTGATATAATAGTACATTAACTAATTACTTAGGTAGATACTATTTGGTCTATAGAACGATATTGATGTATTTAACTACAAACAACACATAAAATACTATATTTATTGCAAACATCTAAAATTGGTACCTAGTAATTAATTATTATTCTAACTGTTGTATTTGTATTTGTTGTTTATACCACTTGCCTCGATGTGGTCAGTAAAAGGTTTGTGGTTCCGTAGTATTAATAAATAATAACATAATACAGTGGAAATTTTTTTAAATGTTAATTAAAAACTAAACGTAAAATCTATTTTTAGATGGCGAAAGCAGTATGGGCATACTTCATGCTCAAATTGATAGAACTTTTGGACACAGTAAGTGGATATATTAATTATTTGATAAGATTAAGTATATGCATGCATGCTTTATCTCTTTTAGGTTTTCTTTGTTTTGAGGAAAAAGAACAACCAGATTTCTTATTTACACGTTTATCACCACACTCTTATGCCAATATGTGCTTGGATAGGCGTAACCTTTTTACCAGGTAAATTCTACAATTTTGTTTCTTCATAGGGATTAGAAATTTATTAGACAATGAGTGTAAGAATGCTTCATTATATACCATTATATAACATGCTTATGTGTTTGACAAGCTTTGAAAGTATCTATTACGCAAGATTGGTTTAGTATATAATTAATATTGATCTGGTCTAGGTACGAGGATATCTTTTAATCTTCTGTCTGTTATAGAGTCACGCATAACCACTATTGTTTTTTTATATAAAGCTTAAAAACTCGCCATGAAATATGGGCAATCGATATTGTCTATAGTAAATAATATTAAGGGATCTGAGCTTATTTAGACCTAACCCAAAATAACACAATCGCTTACAAGTTTATAATAAATCTAGTGAAGAAATTACCGAGGAAATTACCAAATCATGAATAGAAGGTTGGAGATGCCTACGATTTTCATGAAAATGGGCTTTACGCAAGCACCTACGATGTACTAGTATGAAATATACTTTTATTTTTAGTCATTGGAAGAATCACAGCATAAACGTTCCAAATTCACATTCAAATCCAAAACTTTCCTTTGTGCCCAGCGAATCCGCCATAATTTAAATTTTAAATTTCCAACATTTTTTTGACATGTGGAAATATAAACAATATATGAAAATAAATTCTTTAGATATAATTTGGTATTATATTGATAAATATAAGTTATATACAATATTTGCAACTTATTTTGATGGTAGGAGTACGTCATGCGCTTCTAAAATAATAAAATATACAGAAATAGGTATGAATTCAACATATTATATACTTCATTTTGATTACTTCCGTTTCCACTTTAATCTTATATCTATATCATTTAATAGATGCTGAATTTCCCAAAAAGTTATTTGGTGTCGTCAATTAGCCTGATTTTAAAATTGCCATTCTTATATGAAAATATGGAAAATCAGTCAAATGAACTAGAGATAAATTTAATATTATCTACAGACCGATTATATGCAGATTGTTGCTGAGATATTGCGGAGAGGAATATCATATATTTTTAAATTTATTTAAGCTGTATTTTAAGCTATAACAGCTTAAGGAAGTTTAGGTACCCCCTTTAATACGGGGATTCAAGTCAAATATGGATGTAGTTTCTCAAGAATGACTCAAATTGAAAAAAAAAACAATTATGGTGTTTAAGTAGTTATACATTTTTATAGCGGATATTATTATTATTTAGCGCAATGAATAAATATTTGTAATAGGTATAATATCATTTTCTTGATGGTTTCAGGTGGACATGGAACTTTACTGGGAGTAATAAATTCCTTCATTCATGTTATAATGTACATGTACTACTTCGTTGCAGCACTTGGACCAGAATATCAAAAATATCTGTGGTGGAAGAAACATTTAACCGCCTTACAAATGGTAAGTAACCAAGAGGCGCACACGAAAAATTTTAACGTCGAGGCAAAATAAGATTTTGTGCTATACTTGTAGCACAGTTCGAATTAGCTTTGATAGTGCATTAACTTTAAGTCTATTAATAAGAATATTAATTTTGTTAAGGCTCATTTTGATTTGATTTTCGTTAATTGATATTTCAACTTATTAAACTATATTTTATTAATAAAATAAATGATGTAGTATTTGAAGTATTCATATTGAACAAATACAAAACATGCGGAAAAAATTAAAAATCATTGCAAATAAATTTATTGTTGCATTTCCGTAGTATGTAATAGACACTTATAAACATAATGCAAGGAGACAAACTGAACTATCATCCACATACATGACAGTTTATTAATGAACAACAAATAATTATGCAACAACAACAAAAGGACAACTCTCCCGTCATTCATACAACAAAAATAAAACACAATGAAATACAGAAACTAGCTATTACTAAATATGGTGGTTCTTGATAACATACTTTTATTAACATACTCTAATTAAGCCATCTCGTTTTGTATTCATTAAATTCCTTAAGGAAGGTGTCTTGCAAGTTAAATATAAGTAAATGCTGTACTATTATGTTTACGAGGAAAATACCTAACCTTTATAACAATTATAAAATAAAAATATAAGTATTTTGACGAACTTGAGGTGTTATCAGATTCGACGTTCCATATCCACTAATTTGTACTTTTTCCATAAACATCTCTTTGTGTCTTATCTTTCTATTAATCACAAGTTGGTAGCTGTTCTATTTTTTATCGATACATTCATAGTTTATAGACTAGTTATTATATTATAGTAAGAAAGATCATCTTCAAAAAAGTTGATAATTCACATGCCTTTCATTATGGCCGTGGAATAATGTAAATGGTCAGTTTTCTTGCCAATAAATGGAAATTTTGTTGAACAAATATGATCAGTAACCTTCATTAACTTGATAAAACCCAATTTCCACAATTTTTAAATACCTATGTATGTGAGAGGTATTAAAAAAGATAATTATTTTAAAAATCATGGCATAGTCAATCAAATAAAACATATAACGAAGAGAAGTAAGACATAAGACATAAGCAACTACGGTGTTATTTCCTTTCCGATGTATTACACTGAATTTTGTTTCATCCAAAAGGAAGTTGTCATCATTTCACTCACTCTGATACGAGGGTGCAAGTAGGGATCCAATTATTTCATGATTATTCCACGGATTTTTTGATGCAGGTGGTGTAGGTGATATAGTACAATAGTGTACTTACTTTTTTACCTGGGTCACAGTTTTCAGTTATAAATGTATAAATTTTTTTAATATAATTCGTAGTTAGTTACAATTTCTTAAAAAAGGAGACATTTTGCGGTCTCAGAAATTAACAAAATTCAACTTGCAGTTATAACTGAAAAGTGGCTCCAAAGTAGCACGTCAAAACTGCATCCCTGTATTTATTTTGTTTTTCGAGATAACCAGTGATGACATCGAAAACGAGACTCCGTATACAGTTCCTGTGTTACTTAACAAATCAACAAGTGTACTATACTTAATACTACTAATAAACGTAACGACAATATACCATTGAGATATCAAAGCGAAGTATTAATTACGCCATTAATATATCTTCTGCAATTTTCAGGTTCAATTCTGCATTGTGTTTATACACAACTTCCAAGTTCTCTTTCGCGACTGCAATTATCCACAATTCATCAACGTACTACTGGTGGTTCAAGCAGGATATTTCTTGTACTTGTTTGGTGCTTTCTATAATGCCCAATATGTAAAGAGCCGAAGGCAGCAGAAATCGGAAGAAAACGGAACGGTTACAAATGGGGTAAACAATAATTCAAACGGTGCAACTAGTGAAAAAATAAAGGCCCATTAATAACACATTTATGCAAGACAGTGTTGCATAAATTAATTATTGTTAAGGAAGTTGTTTAATTATTGTTTATTAGTGATATTTTGTTATTATTTTTGGATGTTGTAAATATTTTTATATTTCTTTGAACAGATGTTTTAACAAAATTTGAATTAAATAAACACATTCCTTGTAATAACTACCTACGTATGTACCTATATTTTTGTTATGTAAATTTACATTATTTAAATTATTATTATGTTAAGTATTAGTATATAATAGCAGAAGATTATTATCGTTAACATCCACTTCAATATAATATATAAACATTTTTAATAAAATGTATGTTAATTTTTGGCCATAAACTAAAAAAATTATATTTTGAGAACTAATATTTTCTGTAATGAAAATTACTTTATTTTCAAATTCTGATGGTTATTACGTTGATTTTAATTCTGCAGTAAGTAAGTTTTTTATAGAGGCGAAATTTATGCTAATGAGTATTTATCATCAAGGGTTCCAATTGAGTGGAGTAAAATGAATTAGAGTCACCAAAGTATAAAATTACTTATAACTGCACGTTTACGAAGATTTGTTTATAAGGTACTTGGTAGAATGAAAAAACGTAATTAAAAAATGCGTACAATGATTATTTAGGATAAAACACTGTTATTTAATATTTAATTTGTTAATATCGGTATGTTCCTTTGACTAAACTTCTTGTATCTAATTTATCAAAAACCAGTAGTGGGTAAAGTCACTTTTTATAATATTTTTAAAAAATATGACAATGTGGTAATCTGGATTTTCCAAAGGGCTTATTTTTCGCATAATATTCTGCACACCTCCTGTCAGTACTTATGTACGAAACTGCAAGCCTGTTATTGTTTATGTCTTTTAACCACCTTTACCTTTATGTATTTACTTCAGGCATCTTTTACTGATAATATTAGATATAAACAGTATAGGTATCGTTGAAAATATGGCTCGCTTTTAAGTCTGACGGCTAGTCTTATTCGCTTTTAGACCAATAAAAAAAAAACAGTACTTCTGTCTAGAGACGTTACTGTTGAATCAGAGATTAAAGTCCTGAAATCTGAAGTGTTTTATCGGTTTTCTCTTTACTCCTCTTTCCTTTCACTGTCCGTATTTATTTCTGTTTTATTTCTTCACATTTATTTTGACATTTATCTTTCCATTAAAGTCTCAACTCTCAACATAATAATTGGGTGCAAGTATCTGGGTAGACACAAGACAACAGACTAGACTTTGTAAACGTGCGTTATTCCTTAAAATCTATGTGTGTGTGGGTAGTTATAAATTAAATAATACTCATGTGTTTTATGTTTTTTGTACCTACTAGATACTTAAAAATTACAGATATCAACAGTATGTGATGTTGTATAATAGCAAAAGGAGCTTGGGCATTTGTTTAAAAATGCTATATGGCTTACATACTATTTTGTCACTATGTGAATTAATATATTAGTTTTATATTCTGTACTTCTATTCCTCCTCTAAAGTTGCAATTTATATAGCATAAAAGCATTTTAACTTATTGGTCTTATGCACCTCACATTGACTAAGGGCCGGTTTTTCAATGCACGATTAAAGATTAATACCTATCAGTTTAGAAGTAGCTGACAATTAAAGCGTTTTTCAAACTACTGTGAACTGATAACTGCCAGTCAAAGTGCCTGTCAATTTAACAAATACTTCAAAGTGCCCGTTTACATATTAACCTCCAGTTAAGAGAATAATAACCTAATTATTTATTGTCAAAAGTGGTAGATATTTGTAATTATTACAAGTTTTGTTATGTATGATCTTGGAAGATAATATGATTGAAAGGATAGGATTTAAAATGAAAAGTTATCTTTTGGGAGATAAGAATACCACACAGTTAGCGAAATAAGGATACCTACCTTAACTTGGATTTATTTATATTTCAATGAAAAAAGGAAAAAGTGCTACGAATTTTTAAACAAATTGAGAACCAAATTGAAACCATATACATTTTACATACATACCTATTTTTTCTACTTATTTGATACTGTGATAACAAAACGCTGGGAATAACAAAACAAACATTAAAATTTAATGCTAAAACTGCTAGTGATTTAGTAGACAGTTTTCACTGCACATTGAAAAACCGGCCCTGAGAAATACACATAAAATAAATAGAAGTATAGTAAAAAATTAATATACATTTGAATATTATTTATTTTAAATAATCCAATAAATTAATAACTATTTTTCTCAAATGTTTCCTAATACCTAATTATATCTGTAATTATCCCTATCTAAGCTTTTGAAGATATTGAGAACTATAGGACTTTACAAACAATGTGTTAGAAACCATTTTTTCTTGAATTAGTAATACTAGTTATTTCTTATTTAGATAAACTTTTTTATCAATTATTTTTGTATTGTGGTTTAATATATATGTTTTCTAAATAGTTTATTTTTATTTCTCATATTTTATTTATGCATAATTACAATTGCCAACGGATTATATTGCAAATGTATTAGTGCGATGTACTTCCAACGATCAAAGGACTTCTCCTTCTCCTTTGACTATAATTAGATGCCTTGACAACTACGCTAAAGATCGGTTACCTGTTGTGTACCCATTTAGTAAGAAATTATAAATATTTCGATTATTTCTTAAACAGGTACAACCTTTTTACATAAGAAAAATAATTCATATAAAATTAATATTAGAGTGAGCAGAACGTATTAAAGCTTAATTAAATAATACATTTCAGTCTTTTGCACAGTTTGCATCTTTGAGTGTATATGGTGCCAATACTTTTAACAGTAATTTTTAATCATCTAGTTTTTATCATGGTAGTAATTGGTGAACATATATTGGTAGATGACATAAGCATCTTAAAAAAGAGATGGATCTAAATTCTTAAGCTCACACGGCCGGCGTCAGTTGAAATATGTGTAGTTCTTTTGGGCACTTTTGCAGTGCCTCACATGCATAACAAAACAGTCTAGAACTTCTATATAATTCTATATATATTTATTTGAATTATTTATATATAGAAAATTATAGAAAAGTATTATCGTATGTAATACTCTCTTAAAATATGTGCTTGCTGTATTTACGATAAAGTATATTGTTATTTGAAATATTTGTCACGTTATCTTCAATTCGGAAGTTCAAATTAAAAAAAAATATATATGAAGATAACCAAGATGGTCAATTATTGCAATGGACACTGTAAATATTTCAAAAAATACTGATTTTTTTTCCAATGTTGGCTGTCCCGAGAACCAGTGGTCAATGTACAACTAGACTGCAAGTAGCTGGTATGCACAGCTGAAATATAAAATAGTTTTACTATTCTATATATTTACCAATAACTAGTTATTTTGTATAAACCAAGTACCTAGACGTATTTTTAATTCCACTCTCTGTAGAGTCATTTTTTTCTATATTTATTGGCTTGAAATGTTTCCCTTTAATTAGGGTTACCAACTCATGCCATTCAAAAAAGAGTACAAATTCTCTGGCGGACCTATAAAATGCTGGATTACTCACAATCAGTGACGAAGTTTCTGACGTCGCAAGCGCCGTAGGAAAAAATAGCGCCGCAGGCGAAAATTTTGAAAATTTTCAAGGTCACGCATTTGGGTCTATTAGAGAGGCGAATTAATTCCCATCAGCATAAAGCTGAGACTCTCAGGGGAGTTTGGATTTAGCACAGAGAGATCTTTGATCATTGCACACTCTATAATCATATACTCCCAAGACCGCTGGGTATCTTTGGCAAAAGACCAAGGATATGCAGTCTTGGACTGCATCCTTCACGAGGTGGATCTGTTGAAACCAAACTCGGCGGATCTAGACCGGAAGGTCGAAAAACACTCCCCCAAGCTAAGCTGTTAGTCACCGTGGCGAGGGCTGAATGATACGAGGGTAAGAGTATCTTGCACGGTACCCTCAGGGCACCAGGCGACACCCTGTTGTAAATAGCCTTACCCCTGCACGCGGGGCTCTACAAGGGTGGACCTTTATAACCCCGGTACTCGTGGGACTTTTATGGAACCAGAAAATAAACCAAAAACATCTACGGAGAGCTCCTCTGAAGGGGCCTCCTTAAATAGCAATCCGGGGCCCTCCTCAAGGGCTCCCACTAGAGAGGGGGAAATTGTGGATGCTCCTCCTACGGCCGAGGCGCGGGCACTTCTCACCTCGGGCTCTGGGCGACGTAATCGCTCGGGGTCTGAGAAAAAGAAGGCTCGCAAGGCCAGGCTGGCAACTGCCGAAGGAGGGGCGGGTCCCTCCTCATCGGGGGCTTCCCCCTTAAAGAAGCAAACTGAGCAGGGGAGCTCCTCCGCCAAAGGGGGCCTGAAAAGGTCTCGCGAGGCGGGGGGGACCCCATCTCCAGCTCAGCAAGCCTTTAAAAAGGCCCGTGCTAGGGCCACATACAGCCAGGCTGTTAATTCGCCTGGCGTGTGTAAGCACGACAGGAGCGATACGCACGGCTCCCACATAGGCTCTGGAGGCTCTCCTGTCTCTCCCTAAACTGCATATAGTGGTTGAGGGGGAGGCAAGGAGGGCCTCTTATAGGGTCAAGCAGTGGGGGCGGTGGCTAGGTAAAAGCCACGATAGTGGACACACAAGTATTCTTGGGGAACTTGTGGGAGGAGACAGTCTACTGGACGCACCCAGTGACAGGATATCTCCCACTTATGTGTTTCTCAAACCGTACATAGTAGAGATACCGGACAGGGACGCTTGGATCGAAAATCCTGATGCTCAGGTCTCCAATGGGCTCGTCTGGTTTACGGATGGGTCCAAGACAGACCAGGGCTCAGGGGCGGGAGTCCGGGGCGTGCGCCCGAGGGCGAGACTATCCTTCTCCTTGGGAAAGTATGCCACGGTCTTTCAGGCGGAAGTGTTTGCTATCTCTGCATGTGTTCAGGAAAATCTCAAAAGGAGATATTCTAATCAGCATATCCAGATATGCACCGACAGTCAGGCAGCTTTACGTGCCTTGATCTCTTACAGGATCACCTCCAGGGCGGTCCTAGAGTGTGTTAATGGTCTGACCCAATTGGGACAGAATAACCAGGTAAAATTGACCTGGGTACCGGGTCATTATAATATAACAGGAAATGAGGAGGCCGATGCACTGGCTAAGAGAGGCTCAAGTATACAGTTTACAGGGCCCGAACCAGTGCTTGGCTTCCGCCTAGTTATGTAGCAAGGTCCATTGGAAACTGGATCAAGGTAAGATCAAAGGAAGAATGGTCAAACGTGACTGGGCTGCGACAAGCCAGGCTCTTAATTGAAGGGCCTTGGTCGAACGCAACTCGATCAATACTTGCGCTAAGTCGTAACAGCATAAGGATTGTCACAGGACTGTTGACAGGTCACGGACATCTTAACAAGCACCTTAACACTATCGGTCTTAGTGACACTAGAAGGTTCAGGTTTTGCGGACACGATGACGAGGACTCCATTCACATCCTCTGTCGCTGTGCCTGCCTCATGGTCAAGAGACACAAACACCTGGGCGTAGCATTTCTTCTGCCTCAGGACATTAGGGAGCTTCCCCTACAACGGGTGTTGGCCTATGCGCACAGCACGGGTCTCTTCCAATAGCTCCCAACTAGCGGCAGGCACAATGGGTCGAAAGACCTGAGTGCTGCGGGTAACCGCGCCGCCTATCAACAACAACAACAACAACAACAACAAGGTCACGCATTTTCCTGGCACGCTATTTTAATGTAAAATCCGTTTATACAAAAATATCCACTTTCAGCAATGAATTGATTTTAGTAGATAAATATATGAGTATTATAGTTTACCGAATGTAAATTGTAAACTCCCCAAAACATGGGCGGATATAGCACCACCTATGATCTATGAGTGAGGTAGTGAGGTGACCGAAAGTGTAAGTATAAAGTAGATAATACAGGAAACGATAAACATTTTGTCTGGATAATAATGATATATTATATTAGTTCCAAGGAATTTATATATTCCTTGATTAGTTCACTCATAAAGATGGTGCTACCTTTGCCCAGAAAAGAGTACCTTTGGGTATTTAAGCCGAGAAGTAAGAGTACTTATTATTTCTATACTCAAAAGAGTACATGTTCTCTTTAGAGAGTACGGTTGGTAACCCTACCTTTAATAATCAATAATATTCATGTGATATACCTCGAATATAGTTAGTCGAAAGTATAACTGGTTGCATATAGCATTTAGTTTAATCGGTTTGATATATTACAGATCTTACTGATTCTTGTTCAACTTGTTGCATACGAACAGAAGTAATTTTATGGATTTAGGTATACTTTTACGAATATAATTAATTTTAAGAATTAAAACTGTTCTTAAGCAATTGTGTATTGCATAAAAATTAGCATGGTTCCTAAATGATTCTCAAATATCTACATAACGATTACATTTTCCAGAAGTTTGGATTTTGCGGCAGTCTTCGCTCAAAGTTTGCAGGTATACCAGTTTTGAACTGTAAAAAATTGAACGCAGGTTGCGGTGGGGTCTGATACCATATGAGCTTGGGTTACAGTTTAACTTAATACATAATTCATAAAACTTTCCAACATATTTTGGGCAAAAATTAAATGGTTGCATTATTCGTTGTTGGTACCTTCTGAATATTCCCAATAGATTCTATTGATGTCCCAATTTGGGCATTGTGGACTCTGCCCAAACATGTTGGGTATTTGTATAATTTCCCATTTCTTCAATTTTTTTTTAACAAGATACTTTAAATATACACCTTGATCGTATACATAGGTACTCATATTGGATCATTCGGGATATGGAAAAATACAGTTTAGTTAGCTACGAGCACCATTTATGACCAAATAGGAAAAATGTAATTCAAAACAGCTTGAATACACTTAGGTTGAAGTGACTTAAATATGTGCTATCTGTGTATACCTTAATACCCACAATCCCGTTGAATATATTTTACTATAACTGGAATATTGGTTTAGTATCTAGGTATATATTAAAACAAAAATTTTATATCTGAATGTATTACTAAATTCTGATCTACTTCTACATCTTATGCAGTATAAAACGCAAAACTATGTTTACATGATATGAACTCTAACTAGCTACCTACTGGAACAGATGAAATATATAATTAAGATAACAATTTTTAACAAAATAATAATTAAAATTACCTAGATTTTCTTGATCTTCGCAGTTAATCTGATTACGACATTGCAGTACATCTACAGCTATTACTATCACTTAAATTCACTTATATAGATCGAAATTTCATTTTCTATATTCCACTGTTCACCTCTCTTAAAAGATTAGGAAGCGACGATATTGTTTTCCAAAATACACACCCATCCTTGTAAGGTTCAATACAAGCTCTTTTTTTTAGTTTTGTTTCTTTTGCTTTATTTTATTTTTGAAAAGTTTTTCTTATTGTGCAATCACAGTTATCCATATATGTTTTCTTATCGTAAAATCTTGAAAGAGGTTGGAACCTTTGGTGTGAAGATAACACTGACATAGTTTTCCACATAACACCAAAACACTATATTGCACACGATGATTAAAACTCAGTTTTAATTAACTCCAGATGATGCCAACTTGATTAACGGAACGCACGTCGAGTGCAGTATAGTGTTTTAGTGTTATATGGAAAACTACATCAGTGGTATCATAAAATATAGGTTTATCGATTCGGCAATTCTAATTCATATCTCACGTACAATGTATAGTATTGACTACATTCAAGAAGAATTTGAAAGGACTATTTTTTTATACATATTTTATCGGTACCTATTAATTGGTTTTATTTTGATTTACAGCATGTCCCAATAGCGCATCAAAGTGCACCTGATAATAATAATTATTGTTATTATTATGTATTAATTATTAATTTCAGAAATAAATAAACTTATAATACTACGAAGTAACCCTCCCAAATATCATTTTATGCTAAAAAATAAAAAACCTGTTTGTTTAAAAACAAAGATAGATCTACGTTTGGACACCTGAAGATGAAAGGTTAAATACAAGACGAAACGTTAAAATTTAAACTTGTAGTTTGATGTATGTGAAAAACATGGATTGCTACCAAAAATGCGTAAAGAATGGTAGGTCGGTACTAGAAAATGTTAACCTGATGATGGCCACGGACAGGTGAAACGTAAAAGTGATTGGACATCGTTGGATCCGTTGACTGAATAAATCTAATATTTCCTTCAACGTGTAGCGTCTCATGAAAAAGTCAACATCCTTTCAGGCGTAGGTAGGATTTTAGTGTGCTTTCGGAAATGTTTTAAATATTTCAAGAACATCTAAGTAGTTTTCGAATTTATACTCTATGAAAGGATATATGCCTTTGTAAGCAGGATAATCTCACTGGAACAACATGTTTTTTTTTAAGTGTAGATCAATTGAAACAAACTTGGCCTCGTTTGTTAGTAGTATTAATTTAGCATTTGAGACAGGTCAACAGGTGGATACTATATATACGGATTTTGCCAAGGCATTCGATAGTGTGAATCATGATATATTATTGTCTAAACTATGTTGTATTGGACTAAGTGATCATATGCAAAATTTTTTTTCATCATATTTACAGGGTAGAAAGCAATATGTTTGTTATCAAGGCATCAATTCAGAAGTACTTCCAGTTCGATCAGGTGTACCCCAAGGCTCGAATTTAGGTCCTCTACTTTTTATTATATTTATAAATGATCTGCCAAGGGCAATTTCGTCAGACTGTCTCATGTATGCTGATGACTTAAAAGTATATAAACAAATTAAAAATGTAAATGATTATTTAGTTTTATAACGGGATATAGATTTGATTCACAACTGGTCTATAAAAAACAAATTATACTTCAATTTACACAAATGTAAAGTTGTGACTTTTAATAGAAATAAAAATGCAAAACACTATGTTTATTCAATGAACCGTAATATTCTCAGCAGACTTTATGAAACTAAAGACTTAGGAGTATACTTTGAATCGAACCTTAACTTCAGAAAGCATATAAATGAAATAACTCATTCCTCGTATAGATTACTTGGTCTCATTAAAAGAGTCGCTAGTGAGTTCAAAAATATCACTTCTATTATTTATCTCTTTAATATAATTGTTCGCAGCCGTCTAGAAATTGGATCTGTGATTTGGACACCTAATAAACAGTACCTAAACCATACAATTGAAACAATACAAAACAAGTTTGTAAAATACTTGTATTATAAGAAATATAATTCTACTCCGGGGTTTACTCTGGTTCATCATATGAACCATATCGTAAGGAGTTTAAAATTAGTAAATTAGAACAGAGGCGAATTAGACGTAATTTAATATTTTTACATAAAATTTTAAATGGTGGCCTTGACACTCCTTATCTGCTCTCACAAATAAATATAAATATACCTGATCATCGAACACGTCCCTCAAAAATAATATTTAATACCAATCCTAAATCCCTGATTAGTGATATATGTGAAATTATTAATAAGTTTCAGGATAGAATATCGATAGGCATTTTTGATAGTCCGTTAGCGCAGTTTCGAAAAGCTGTCATTAATACGGATTTCTCTTAACAAACACTCTATACTTGGTTCTGAGTATTCCCTGCATTAAATGGTGTTATCTGTATATTTACAATTACGATTTAAGTGTTTTTTTTTTATTTGTTTATCTCTGCTTATACATGCTTATACCGACAATGGTAGTATTTTTTCCACGCTCTGCCAAGACAATTTTTGCAACGCATCGAGTTCCAGTAGGAGATCAAATTTTTGGCAACTTCCTGGGCATAGATGAAAGTCCCCTTTCATCTGCATTATAAATTCGCCTTACATCGAAATTGTACTTTTCACGAACTTCTTTCAGAATTGAAAAATAATTCTGGACTGCCACTATGTTAAAACCCATTAGGCGCCTATAGATGTAGCCTCAGGAGTTCGGCGACTTATTTTGTATTTATTTAAAAAATATTGCATCCAATCCATGTCAGGCATTTTTAAAATTTTATTGAATTGAATATTAAGTTATGTCGTTCTGATCTGCATAGTCAAATGCCAGTCTTCCAAGTTGCGTTTTTGTAAGTCCAAATGCTCTTCTATTGATGCCTGTAATATATTTTCCTAGAGCCTCACTTTGGGCCATAATAAAAGTATCTCGGAATCTTCCGCCATGTTCTGGTAGACTCTCCCCCCCTAGCATCTCCTTCTTGCATAGCGGCGTAATGTTGCTTCAGGAATTTTGTAACGATCAGCAGCACTATTGCAAGATTGACTTTCATCTATAGCATTTAGGGCTTCAATTAAATTTGCCTTGCTCCAAGATCGCCTATTAGTCTTTATTGTATACAGGGTGAGTCTTTGACTTGTACATATATTTTAATAAGTGATATATTTCGACATAAATAACACTGATATGACAATGTTTAAAAAAAATGGGAATTTTAAAAAATATAAGAATGTATATTTGACGTAACAAACTGATCCACATTTTGACTGGTGCTGACTCATTTTGACTCACTTACTACTCATTAGTAGTAGCTAGAAGTACTCACATCTGAAGAAGCCACTGTGCGTTTGTTTAAAAGTTAATATATACCTAAATAACAAAATTGTGAAAATCATAAAACTGTATTTGTTTTCATTTAAGACTTAAACGTGGTTTTTCATAAGTAAAGGTCAAATCAATCAACTATTATTATTCAATTAATTATAGACTTAATTTATATTAAACTGAAAAAACAATAATTAGTTAATTACTAACTGCATTAATTATATCTCAACAGTATTTTTTTTTAGATAAAGTCCACAAACTACACGTGTAATGTTTAGAATACTTTGTTTTCTTGATTTGGCATATTTGGCACAGGTGGCATAATTCCCCACAAATATTTAATTGATTATAGAGCTGTTCCACAAACAAATTGTATGAGATACGTGGTCTATTTATTATATTTATTAATTTATAAATGAACATAATATATCACCAAATATTATATATTTGGTGTAATCCCAAAAGAAACTGTCATGAAAACGCACCACAAATAAGTTACAGACATTATGTAGTCTATTGTTTAACTTGACCCGTCTGGTATTTGACCTATGGAATATGTGTTGCGAATATATTTCCAAATATAACTTTAAAATATATCTTGCAACATATATCCTATAATATCTGCCCTATGCATATACTAAGCACCCTATACTTCCAAAAGTGAACTTCTAACAATTGCATTCTAGTTTGGTATTAAGTATAGCAATTTTTGCCCACACCAAGGAAACATTGTAACAACTGAAAGTAGTCGAAGCTTCGTTTTGCTCAAACCTTTGATTATTCGTGGATTTCCACTT
Source organism: Pogonocherus hispidulus (assembly GCA_963924545.1). Classification (NCBI taxonomy): domain Eukaryota; kingdom Metazoa; phylum Arthropoda; class Insecta; order Coleoptera; family Cerambycidae; genus Pogonocherus; species Pogonocherus hispidulus. Next base: position 23,667,640 of record OZ004696.1, read on the forward strand.
TCCTGGTTCTGCCAAAAGTTCCAGCTCTATCCAACACCAGAGGACTCCCCACATAGAGGTTGCAGCTATGGATTGGAGGATGGCTTCGAATGTTGCCACGGTGGAGCGAATTAGATGGGCCATAAACACGTTTGCCCCATATAAGAGTGCGGGTATGGATGGAATATTTCCGGCTCTTTTTCAACAAGGGTCAGAATACATCATCCAGCATCTGCGTGATCTATACATAGCAACATTAGCTCTAGGATATATTCCAAAACCCTGGAGAGCAGCGAGAGTGGTTTTCATTCCTAAAGCAGGTAGAGCTTCTTATGATGAAGCGAAGGCCTTTAGACCGATCTGCCTAACATCGTTTCTACTGAAAGTACAAGAAAGGCTCATAGAGAGATTTCTGAAACAGTGCCCGCTAGTGACTATACCATTACATAGCTCACAGCACGCCTACCAAACGGGTAGATCTACGGAAACAGCATTGCACTCCGTGGTTTACAAAATAGAGAAAACGATTAGCCAGAAGGAGCTCGCTATCGGGACCTTCATGGACATAGCTGGGACATTTGATAATACCTCCTACAATTCAATTCTAACAGCGGCTGAGGACCACGGATTCCCACCTACCATAGCTAGGTGGATTTATTCCATGCTTTCAAACCGCTCGATTTCTACCTCTCTCAATGAAGTCACAGTTAGAGCGACTGTGGGCCGAGAGAGCCCGCAGGGGGGGTTCTTTCCCCCTTGCTATGGAGCCTTGTGCTCGACGGTCTTCTTCGCAGGCTTAATGAGGAAGGGATTATGACTCAAGCATACGCAGACGACCTTACGGTCTTAATCGCGGGGAAATCTGCAAATACAGTTAGTGAGCTCACTCAAAGGGCCCTAAGAATCGTAGAAGAATGGTGTATAGGACAAGGGCTGAGAGTTAACCCCTCTAAGGTCGATCTAGTCCTCTTCACTAAGAAAAGGAAGTTGGATGGTTTTAAAGCACCAACCATTTTCAATAAGACCATCCAGCGTTCAAAGATGGTTAAATTTCTGGGAGTTATCCTAGACGAAAAGTTGTCATGGGTACCCCACATAGACAGACAAATACAGAGAGCCACCGCGTCTTTCTGGACATGTAAGAGGCTCTTTGGAAAAATGTGGAGGCCTAATCCGAGAGCCACCTTATGGCTCTATACCTCGGTTATTAGACCCTCCTTTCTATACGCGTCGACTGTATGGCGGTCAGCAGTCCGGCGGGTTACCATCAAGCAACGGCTAAATCAACTACAACGCCTGGCGTGTGTAAGCACGACAGGAGCGATACGCACGGCTCCCACAGAGGCTCTGGAGGCTCTCCTGTCTCTCCCTAAACTGCATATAGTGGTTGAGGGAGAGGCAAGGAGGGCCTCTTATAGGGTCAAGCAGTGGGGGCGGTGGCTAGGTAAAAGCCACGATGGTGGACACACAAGTATTCTTGGGGAACTTGAGGGAGGAGACAGTCTACTGGACGCACCCAGTGACAGGATATCTCCCACTTATGTGTTTCTCAAACCTTACACAGTAGAGATACCGGACAGGGAAGCTTGGCTCGAAAATCCTGATGCTCAGGTCTCGAATGGGCTCGTCTGGTTTACGGATGGGTCCAAGACAGACCAGGGCTCAGGGGCGGGAGTCCGGGGCGTGCGCCCGAGGGCGAGACTATCCTTCTCCTTGGGAAAGTATGCCACGGTCTTTCAGGCGGAAGTGTTTGCTATCTCTGCATGTGTTCAGGAAAATCTCAAAAGGAGATATTCTAATCAGCATATCCAGATATGCACCGACAGTCAGGCGGCTTTACGTGCCTTGATCTCCTACAGGATCACCTCCAGGACGGTCCTAGAGTGTGTTAATGGTCTGACCCAATTGGGACAGAACAACCAGGTAAAATTGACCTGGGTACCGGGTCATCATAATATAACAGGAAATGAGGAGGCCGATGCACTGGCTAAGAAAGGCTCAAGTATACAGTTTACAGGGCCCGAACCAGTGCTGGGGCTTCCGCCTAGTTATGTAGCAAGGTCCATTGGAAACTGGATCAAGGTAAGATCAAAGGAAGAATGATCAAACGTGACTGGGCTGCGACAAGCCAGGCTCTTAATTGAAGGGCCTTGGTCGAACGCAACTCTATCAATACTTGCGCTAAGTCGTAACAGCATAAGGATTGTCACAGGACTGTTGACAGGTCACGGACATCTTAACAAGCACCTTAACACTATCGGTCTTAGTGACACTAGAAGGTGCAGGTTTTGCGGACACGATGACGAGGACTCCATTCACATCCTCTGTCGCTGTGCCTGCCTCATGGTCAAGAGACACAAATACCTGGGCGCAGCATTTCTTCTGCCTCAGGACATTAGGGAGCTTCCCCTACAACGGGTGTTGGCCTATGCGCACAGCACGGGTCTCTTCCAATAACTCCCAACTAGCGGCAGGCACAATGCACCGAAAGACCTGAGTGCTGCGGGTAACCGCGCCGCCTATCAACAACAACAACAACAACCTTTGATTATTATTTATTTATACATAATATAATAATAATAATAATCATCATCATCATCATCATCATCATAATAGTAATAATCATAATAATAATAATAATAATAATAATAATAATAATAATAATAATAATAACGCATGGTCCAACACCATGAAAATGCAGTGGTTGGAGCATTTCTTTTTAAGGCACCACGAAGAGCAGCTGATGAACTTGGTCTGATCTTCGACGCTGAACGGAGAAACCCAGACTCTCACGGAGTTGGGAATCGTTCAGTTGAAAGCCCAAGTTAAAGCTGCAGAAAGCCGCAATCTTCTGCAGCTGCACCAGCTCAAGACAATGTTTGTCATCGAGTTCTCGGCTCCTGCCGAGAACAACATTGTCTTGAAAGAGAAGGAGAAACGGACGAAATATCGAGACTTTCTCTTGGAACTCCGCAGACTCCACCCAGAACATACTGTGAAACTTGTGGTACTGATAATAGGAGTCCTCGGTGAAGCAAGAAATACACTGCTTTCGGAACTGAAGATCATACTAGCATGCCCAAATTCGGCAGATCTTCTAACGTGCAGGAACTTAAAAACAGGAAATAAATTATTTTAAAATTTAACAAAACATATTACAGGTTCTTCTATGGCCTATTACTGAAATTAGTTTAATACAAAATTCAATTAACTTGCAAGTCATTGTTTTTACCAAAGAACTTATATAATAGCTAGTCAAGCATCTAAAACAACATAAAATAATTTAGACCAATTCAAAGTGTACCTGTTTGTGCATTAATGTTAGCTTTTGGTGTTAGGAATGGCATATTAATTATGCGCATACTATTTTATACAGGTATTTCCCTATATTAAATCTTCATATAAATTTGAAGTATAAATAACTTACCTACAATATCGATTCAGAAACTTTTGGATCCTGTTCCTAAAACTCTATAATACTTATTCAGACAAATATGGGACAGTATAACAGTATTTTTTTATAAAATACAGTCATCATACAAAAGTCTTCTAGTTAATGTGAGAAAATGTACGTTACTAGTCACCTATAAAAATGGAAATCTATTTCATTTCTACCTGTGGTATACATTTTCCTTTAACTGGAATTATCATACTATTTTAATACGATGAGAATGAGAGTTATTAGAAAGTTTGTCGCCTTCTGTCATATTATTGTAGAATATATTAATTAGGTGCCACAAACATAACACGTACTTAGAAAGCCATATGAGATATCCTCTTAAATTTTTTTGTATTATACTATGTGAAGATACTTCGTCAAGAGAGCTCCTCAAAAAGTTACGAAACGGGGCACAAATTTAATATAAACAATACCTCCCTCATAAAAGCCAGTACTTCTCAGAACCTAAATACATTAGAATCAATATATATGAAGAAATATAAAAATCATCTACTGAATTTCGATTTAAGCTCATTATCTAATGACCTTTTAAATTTAATACCCCGTATACACGAAAAATAAAGTTAAAAATAGTCAACAATAATAAATATCCAACCATAATTTAGAAAAAGAGCAGGCAGGCAGACATCTGCAGTTTACCTAAATAAATTTATTTTACAGCCTCATCCTCTATAAATTGGGTGACTTTATTGATAAACTTGTTAGTGTTAAACTTTAAGCTACCGACGATGAGTACATAGTACTCGAAATGTATACATTTACCATTGCTAATATATATGTGAAGAAAGGTGTATTGTTTTATTTAATTAAGTATATTCATCTTCAAGAAGTCACCTCAATCAGTTTTTCAAATAGAAACAAGTTCATATCATTCCATTCATACATCGGTGACGGGTATCTCTCTATGCTCATTCGTAAATCAGCTCACTCAGCTTAACCTGGAAGACAGTGTATACCTATACTCAGTCACAAAAGCAGCCATAATTATGCATACATGCAATATAATGAGATTCAAACCAAAACTAATTTCATGTAAGACTTGGTATTAACCCATCTACAAGAAAAATAAATCAGGACAGAACTGAGAAATGTACGCAAAAACACGAAGACGGAAGATATTGAGATATTGAGTCCGTTGTGGGGAATTAAAAGTGCCGAATTTATTAGAACTACTTATTTACCGTTCTCAGGGAGATTCGAGCCAATAAGCCTGATGTAGTCTTCCTCGGACTATCATAAGATCGGCATACCAAAATTCAGCAGATCTTCTAGCCGGAGAAATGGAGAAGGCGGTCATTCCGGGCTCATTACGTCTACTGGGGGCAACGATTCCCGGACTCAGCCCACCCCACGGACGTGGGGAGTAGCTACTGATAACCAGCAGGGAAATCGGAGTCAGGGAAACGGTCGACTGGATTTCAACAACAAAAAAAAGAAAAAAGATATCTACACCCATCATTCTAATCACAAGGATTAATCTGAAGGTCTGAGACTTGTGTGGGAGAGTAAGCGGTATATTATTATTTCGCGGCCCTTGTTTGCGCCTCAGGAACGACTTAGGTTGGTAAGCCTTAACCATTTAGTGCTGGAATGAGGGAAATCTGGAAAACCTCATTAGTTAGGGGGACAGTGAAATATCAACTGATTTTAATCTCTTATACATTAACACCAAGCTAACATTCTTCCAATCCTAAACCATCGCCAGAATGGTTGTCAACTCAGAGAAGACAATTGTCTGGTGAAATGGGTTAGGTTGTGTTAGGTACAAAAGTGAGTGGGCCGAAAACCAGATCCTCCACCGCGACCATGTGGTCTATTATTGTTGGTGGTGAAATGGGGATTCGGACTCACGACCTCTAGGTTGAGCGATCGAGACACTACACCCTGAGCCACTGGCTTGCCTATAAACTCCTTGATAATAAATTTTAGTTTCTTCTATATACATATTACTATAATAAAGTGGATTAGATTAGATTAGATTAGATTAGATTTATGTAGGAGTCGGCCCCCTGGCCTGGTCCACCGCGACCTAGAAGATCTATTGTGGCACTCCCAACCTATTTAGAGCACTCTGTCCAGCTTTGTCCTTTGTATTAGACTCCACAGCCTTGATAGAGGCTCTTCCATGTAGCTATTGGCTCTTGGTCTTCCTTCCCCAAGTATTTGAAATCTCAGTCTTGTCAGGCCCTCGCACTGGCACAGTACGTGTACTGAGGTTTCCTCTTCTTCTTGACAGAATCTGCAAGTTGCATCTTCTGACAGTCCCATAAGATTCATGTGCCTATTTAGCCTACAGTGTCCTGTTAGGAGACCTACTATTATTCTGATGGCCTTTTTATTCTGGCCTAACACTAATAAAGTGGATACTGGAAGCGGATGGTTCTTTATGAAACATCGTGAAAATAATTGTTTTGAAAAAAACAATTATTTTCTCTCTTCTAATTATTTCAAGAAATTTATTTAAACTTTTAAACTATAACATACTCCTATTCCGCAGCTGGGTTTATGATATGTTCAATAGCGCATAAATAATTAAACAAATACTAGGTAATATAACTTTCAGACACCGCAAATGAAAATATTAAACTATCTTTATACAAAATCTTCTCGCACACGTCTAATGGTAGGATGTTCATTTCAAACCTATATTCATTGTTGTAAGTTATAAGTGTTTGGTTCCATTAAATATAAACACTAAAATTGAATCTTCCCATAGGCGTTCCGGTTTAGTAACCTACATCTTCACTATTGCAGAGATGACCGAAAAGAAACTTGCTACACCGCATTTTTAATCTTCATTAGCATCGACTATCTGTAAGCATCAAAATGTTATTAAACATTGTTTAAAGAAAGTGTAACGGTAAATGTTTAGTAAAAGTGATCCTTAAGTTCAATGTTAAACTAAGTAGGTATTGATTGATGAGTTTTTAAGTGGACAAGATCCAAAACTTGAATTTCAGTGAATACCTATTACTGAATAGACTAAATTTACGTAGTTTTCTTAATGTTTTCCTATTTATTTGTTATTGTAAACGAAAATAATTATAAGAACATCGTGTTAATTTGAAAATATAAATAAATTTAAAAGTAACTCTCATCCTATCTCAGATCTAATAAATAATAGAAGTTTACATCATGCAATGTTCTCATTATTTTGGATTATCAAACATATTTACTTTACTTACTTACATTAGTAAAAGTATTTACATTACTTTTTATTTTATGTTCAAGTTATGGATCGTATTTTGGGCCTTAGTTGCCTGTTTGTATCCTTTATGTGTATAAAAATAAATAAATAAATAAATAAATAAATAAATAAATAAATAAATAAATAAATATTTATGTTTGACGGGTCTATTATTATTAGGAGGTGTGTTCAAAACACTGACTTAGGTTATTTAGGTTTGCAATAAAAATTTCAACTTTGGTGAATAACTTCATTAATCATATTCACAAATAATAATTATTTTTTGAGACTTATTTTATATTTATGTATATAATACTGTTAAAATGAAAAATAGATTAAACAACAATAAGGCTATAAAGGACATGCCATTCTAATTCAATGCGGAGAGGGGTGTATATAGCATTCGCAGTAGTTGTTTGCAACATATTTTCTCTTTTTTCCTTTTCACATTTTTATTAGTTTTAGAACTGTGCACAGTTTTCGAAAGAAATGTTGTTTGATAATCGATTGTGGAATTCTTTTCATTACACACTTTCATTCTCGAATGAAAAACTATACCCCCGACCTTCCGACATGCATTTCGCAATCTAGCATCAAAAATAATTTGTATGATAATCGGAACATACTTAGCCATGTACCTAGATGTATAGTGTTATGCCGAGTCCAGGCCAGACAGACAAAACAAATACAAAAAAGAAACATTCATGTTTCGAGAGAAGTGGCGACAAATTCAATACATTTCTGCGACATTTTTGTCTTATTTTTGTTTTGTTTCTAAATTCGGAAACTTTTACATGTCACGTCTCGAGTCTGAAAATATCAAAGAGTTTCTGTTTTGTTTTGTATCTTACGACTGTGTGGATGGCGTATGACAAATGTTAAAACCACACGAATTTGATGGTTGTTGTATTGGCGATTCAAATTACCGATGAGGGCGCTGCAAATTGTAAACAAATATGGAGGAAAACGAGTAAAAAGTTTGCATATCATATCACCATGTAGCAATGTAGCATTCAACTGTCATAAATATAGTGACTTATTAATGTGCTAGTTAGGGTGTTAGGGTGAAATAAAGGATAAAAAGAGTGGTAAAAGCAGTCAAACGTCCCATAAGTGCTTAATTGCTAATTATATGAATTTTTTGGGTTGAAACAGGTACCCTAGTTTTTGTTTACTTACATTTTGGACTAAAATATGTGTGATAAACTGTATGGTGATACCACATTAGTGCTTGTTTTTTGTTAAATAATGTTTAAATTAAAATATTTTCTTCTTTTATAAGACTAATAATAGAAATAGACAAACTGCAACAAAGTGGTTATGTTGTGTAAATAAACGTGTTCCCTGTTATTAAATTGTTACATGCCCTTTGCAGAAATGAATGAGAAACAGTTCTGCTTATACTAGGGCCAAACTTCTACCTATCTTCAATCTTAAACACGACACATTTTTTCGTGGAATAACACCTATAAACACGGCAGTTTTTGTTGTGCTGATTTCTTTTGAATGCCATTTTAAAATGTAAAATTAAAGATGTACAAATAATACTAACCACGTTGTTTCTAACTTCATAATACCAAAAAATTACAAGCACCATTAAATTATTACGTTAAACAAACCCAAATACTTGTTATTTATGCAACAATAAGCCTTCAAAAATTACCTTTTAACTAGGTTCAAATATTTTCATGCAGAGGGCGCATTCATTTCTGGAATCGCCAATATTGCAGTGTTTGCAGGAAAAATGTCAAGAGAAAATGTAGAATACGGAAAATACCAGCAAATCAATAGAACTAACCATACAGAGAGCATCAATTACTATAGGATCCCAGAATTACAACTACCTCGTTTTTTCAAACTTGGTCTTATCCAAAAACGTTTGCGGTTCTTTTATATAACATTGATTGCTATAGGCAATACGTCTTCATCTCCTTCCTGGTGGAACCGCCACATGATGATGAAACTACTTCGTAACAATTGAACTTTGTTGCAGTATTGTCCCTGTGGTATGGACAGTTTGTCTCAATTTTATGTTGTCTGAATACTTTGCGTACCCAGAATTACAACTATCTCGTTTTTTTAAAACTTGGTCTTATCCAAAAACGTTTGCGTTTCCTTTATTTAACATTGGTTGATGAGGAGAAGAACGTAAAGCTATCGGTTAGTGGCTGCTATAAGCAATAAGTCTTCATCTTCTTCCTGGTGGAATCGTCACATGATGATAAAACTACTTCGTAACTTCTTACACTTTTTTGCAGTATTGTTCCTGTGGCATGGACAGTTTGTCTCAATTTTGTGTTGTCTTTATACTTTACTTTTTTGGCGCTCTTTTGTCGTACTTTTGTCTCAAAATCGTGTTACACTTTTGTGAGCTTGGTCTGGACCCGGCGTTACCTAGCGCCACTAGGGGTAAAACTTTACTTCTGCATATTTGCTACATGGTAGATTTACTTTCTATGTATATTTTATAAATTCTGACACTACCTATATTTAAATTGATCCATTTGCTCCTGATAATAGTAGATGTTCAAAGTTGTAAATAAATGCAGTTTTGTAGAACGGTAAACGTAATGCCTGTATGCAAATGAAAATATGTTTACTACTTTACCTCCGGTCAATGAATTAACTAATTTTAATACACGTAAGCAAATACAAGGTGCTGTTTGTAAAACACATTACATGCACGTTAAAAATTAATATATTTGCAAGGAAATAAAGTTTGAAGATATGAATATGCTGGTGTACTAACGGTAGGTAAATGATTCCTCCCATCGAAAACGCGATTTAGTAGGAAGATAACATTCGACACACACTAGCTTTTTGGTTTTTTTATAGTGCTATTTAACGTCAGCTGACCTGACCAATCCCCGACGCCAGAAGACGAGCAACCCCCGACCTGAACATTTTGTCAAACCCCTACTTTTTGTAATGGGGTAACTTTTACTTGTCATCATTTCATAGACAAGGGACATTCGGCTTTACATCCTATTCAAAATAAACCTCGTCTAAGTTAGTATAGCTTCAAATCAAGGCATTCAAATCGGTGATTTGAACGCTACGATGGCTTGGTCAAATTGTTCCTTTTTAAGTTTAAAATGTTAAAAGTATACAGTGCTAGGCACCTAGTGGATAAATTCTTTATTTTATAAATACCTAATTTTTTTAAAAATCAGTCGGATTATATTTAATACTAGCTGCGGACAACAAGCTTCGCTGGTTCTTTTTTGTACATATAATATATCTAGTATTGTTCTTTCTATATCTAATATAGAGCACGTGCATTAAAAGACCTTCCTTTTTTATTACTTCTCTTATTTTTTCTCCTTTTTGTACATTAATATCTTACATACTAAGTATACACAAATATCTTTATTTATAAAAATTTATAAAAAACAAATATCACGCTTCGCCTTATATTGTCTCTGAAGCCATCCCCCCAAAACATTTTCCATTCTTCCGGTCCAGTTCAGTCTAGAACATTCTAACTGATGACAACCCTAAAGACATTCGAGAACATTCTAGCTGAGAAAAAACCCTATAAATATTCGGGACCATTTAACCTGACAAATGTTAATTTTTTTCCAAAGGTAAGGTGTAGAGGTGAAAAGTGAGGGTAAGGACGAAGAATATGTGTGAGAATTCTACGATGTTCCAGGACATTGTAGAACTTTCTTTAAAATTCTGGAACATACTAGAAAAAACTTTAACAATCTTATTCAATATATAGGGTTTTATGGGTCTATCTCCAATAATAAGGGATATATGCCCAAAAAAGTGGGGCATAAGAGCGATGTGTTGGAGTAAGATCTCTTTCTGACATATTGTTCTTATGGCGCACTTTTTTGGGCATATCTCCCTTATTATTAGAGATAGACTAATAAAACCGTATATCACCGTATTAGTGAAAAAAAGTTCTTTCCAAATATGTAAAAAATACAGGGTGCTCATTTAAAATATTAAAGGTTATATCGACATAGCTTCATTGAGTCACCGAGTAAAAAATTTAATATATGTAAAACAAGGGCAAAAATAAAAGAAAATCTATGGTTCGGAGCAACTTTTAAAAAATTGGATATTTATAAAGTAGGTAACAAATTTCTACACTAATTATGAAAACATTGTGTATAATATATAATATATAACGTAATGTCTGTAACTTATTTGTGGTACGTTTTCATGATTCATAGTTTGTTCCTTTTGGGATTGCACCAGTTATAAAATAATAAAAAACAAAAACCAGAAGCATACAAATTAAATATTCAAAGTGTAGTAACATGACAAACTTCTAAAGTTAGCCCAAAAAAATCACTATATAATGTGTGATAAAATAATATTTGATATACTAACTAAATTTCATCAGTGGTTTTTCAGTTTTATACAAAATTCTATAATATTATATGTCATATTTTAAAATATGTCTAAATAAAACTAGCTTTCTTCTATACAAAGAGTTCTTATCGTACAAACATTCTACCCACGAAGAGTTGAGGATCAACTCGAAACGTATAGAAGAAAGCTAGTTAAGTGCTTTTAAATTTAATTATAATAACGATTTTATTTAGACATATTTTAAAATATGACATATAATATTATAGAATTTTGAATAAAACTGAAAAACCACTGATGAAATTTAGTTAATATATCCAATATTTTTTTATCACACATTATACAATGGTTTTTGGGGCCAATATTAGAAGTTTGCCTTGTTACTACACTTTGAATATTTAATTTGTGTGCTTCTGGTGTTTTGCCTTTTATTATTTTAAAGGTGGTGTAATCCCAAAAGAAACAAACTCTGAATATATAACATGTAATGCAAATACTTATATAAAATATTTATAAAAGTAATTGGTCAACTCAATCCAGCAGAAATTTATGTCAAAATGTTTATATTCGAGAGGTGAACCTTATGAATATAGGGTCGCTAACCGATTATTTAAATTATTTTTTGTATAGGAAAAACGAATTCATTTTGACATTTGCATAGTTTTGATTGTCTAGAAATGCTTGTGTAACATTAATTCTAATTTAATCATGACTACATTTTTTAATTAATGCTACGATAGTGCGCTAAAATATTTCTGTATCCTGAAATTTAAAAAGAATCTGTGAAAGGTTAATCAGATATTATTTTGATACAAACATCACATTCCAAAGATAGGATTCATTTGCATATAACTATTGTCAGAAAAACAAACATGACTACCACGTGTTTAAAAAATGGCAACTCGATGAATTTTAATTTACTGCTGGTCAGTATTATGCAGTTTAAATAGAAATAACTAAACTAATTTATTTTCAGTAAGTTGCTTTCCATTTTGCACTGCACCATTTTTTCCTATTCCTATACGACATATTTAAAAGCATATACCTACAAGTTTTTTAAATTTGAATATATACATACAGGGTGTCCCATTTTTATTCTGAAAAAATTCGGGAATATGTAGAACTAGTAAAAATAATGGGACTGCTATATAAACTTATTTCCAAATCCGTAGCGTTTCTGAGATACAGGGTGTTGAAGTTGAAAAACAATTTTCTTTTTTTATTTATATCTCTTACAGTAATAAATCAATTGTTTTCAAATTTTATTTGGTAAATGAACCCTTACTTCCACAAAAATTTTCAACTCAATGGGAATAGCCAGTGGCGGGCAACCTATACTCTCGGACACCTTTTCTAAGAAATAAGTGTTACGCCACTGACTAACGTTTAAGATAGTACGATATTTCGATGTCCCACCTATTTCTCTACAAAAAAGTTTTCTTTCATTTTTTTCATAAAACGCACTGTTACGGAGTAAATCGATATTTTATGAAACCATGTCATGACCTTTCCTAACAAAATAATTCCTTAAAATAAAATTATATCGGTATAATTTTATTAACTTTAATTTTTTTCACAAAACGCACCGTTACGGAGTGAAGCGATATTTTATAAAATCATATCATGTATTTTCCTAACAAAATAATACTTACCTTAAAATAAGTACAGTAAGCAACAAACGTTGCTTACTGTACTACTCCGAAAGGAGGTTACCAGCGGAAAATTAATAATAACAGTGATCAGTGCATTTCAAGACATTTTGAATTAAAAATGTCAATCTGACAATTTTGTACCATACAAAGTTTCTACTGACGATGAGTCGAGGATCGACTTGAAACATTTAGAAAATGAGTTAAGTGTTAATTATTGAGTTAATTTCTCTTAAATTTCATTATAATAATTATTTTATTTAGACACAATTCAAAATATGATTTGTAATATTACAATTTTATATAAAACTGAAAACCACTGATGAAATTTAGTTAATTTTCAAAATATTTATTTTATTGCATATTATACAGTGGTTTTTTGGGCAAACTTTAGAATATTGTCATGTTTACTATTTAGAATACTTTGAATATTTAATTTGATTACTTCTGTTTTCCTGTTTTTATTATTTTACAGGTGGTGTAATCCGAAAAGAGACTACAATGAGCCATGAAAATGCATCACAAGTAAGTTAGATATTATGTCCAATATTACCAGATATTACCAGATAAATAAAATCGGTAACGATATTTTTAATTTTAAACACCATTTAACAAAATTGGTTTTCGAGTTATTTATTATTTTCGGCATTTTTCATATTTTCCTTAATATCGCAGAAACTAAAATCAATTTGACGACACTGTAACCGTATTATGAATAGCCATTAGAAAGGGGATATTTTCTCTGATTTAACTGATTTCGAATCCCTAGCAGTTTGGGATAGAGCAATAGTGGAACACGCTATATAGGAGAACCTATGAAAATTAGAATAGTCTAGAGCACTAATCGGGTGATTTAGCAGGCACTCTGCATACTTTGTGCGAATCCAAAAGAGCAGCGAATGTTCATTTAAGAATTCTCTTATACGAGCTACATAGTGATTTCGCGTTTCCATCTGGAGCCCGATTCTCGAAACGTGCAAAAAGATTCTTATGAGAAATTGACGTCAATTTGATATACACTGCTGGCCACTCGAACTTACACATAGAGACTTTTAGGCAAAATTTAAAGTTCAATATTTTCAACAGTAATGCAAATTTTTGAACGCGGCTTGCAAATTTTAATAGCTAGTTTTTTTCGGATTAAGCTGCATGACGTATATTTATCGTAGGACCATAGGTTTATTATATACGGGGTGATCAATGAAGTCATGCAAAAAATCAAAAAGTTTGTTTGAGTGAAATTTCCGCAAAAAATTTTTTTTGTCGTTGCAATATGGTTCATTACTAAGATAACATCAATATCTCTAGACGTTTTTGTTAGTTTTTGGATTAAGGCCCTTAGGCCTTGTACACACTACTCAACATAAAATTTAGGTAGCAAAATTTTTAAAATGCTATAACTTGACATTGGATTGACGGTTCTTGATGATTTTTGCGGATTTGGAATCCTTATTTCACGTAGATTTTCTATGGCCTAAGCATTTTATTTGAGGGTTGAAATTTACAAATTATACCGGGTCGATAATAAACAAAAACGTAGCGACAAGAACAAGTTTATTACATTATATTCTACAACATACAAGATTGGTTAACAACTGCCAAAAGTCAATTCTTAAAAAAATTATAATTCTAAACCTAATTTAAAGGTTCCGGCAATCCCTAAAAAAACACGGTGTACTGTAATAACAAGTATGTATGGATAGGGATACCTAGTGGTAATTGGTATTGGTAATTTTTAATAAATAAAAAAAATTTGCATGAAAAACATAAATTGTCTGTCCATTAATTTTTGTTTTCAACCCACTGCGTCAAAGATGGGAATTGCAACCTTGCATTTTCGGAGTTTACAATGAAATTGGGTTATTGTTGGCACCAGCGTGTTAAAAGGACGAGACCATTGAAAGCAACCGGCAAATATCAATGGAAAAATGCCAAGTGTCCTATCTTTAAATACCTAATCTTTGGTAATAATTTACCCGAAATTAGGTACATTAATTAAAAAAAAGAGAAACTAATATTTTGTTGGTCCTCCTGCTCGACGTATTACTTCCCGACATCGATTTGGTAGAGTATCCATAAGATTATTTATAAAATCTTGTGGAACATTCTCCCATTCTTCACGAATGGCCTCACTAAGCGTTTCTAAGATTTCAGGGGGTACATCGATATTACTTTAAGTTTTAAATAAGACCAAACGTCTTCGATGACATTAAGATCCGGAGACTGCAGGCCAGTCCATCCTATTGATGTTCTGTGCCTGCACAAACTCTGTGATCCTTCGCGCTCTGTGAGGTCGAGCGTTGTCATCCACCAATAGAAATTCTGGACCGTAATTTCGAGCAAAAGGAACAACAATAGGTTCCAAAATTTCCTCCTGATAAACAGTAGCGTCAACGGTTTGGTTGGTAATGAATAGCTCGGTTTTACCATTTCTTATGATACCTCCCCACACTGTAACACCTCCTCCACCAAATGCCTCTTTAGGGGCCATATTTTCCTCCAAATATCGCTGATTTGGCCTTCTCAAAACTAACATTTGGCCATCGGAGTGAAACAAATTAAATCTTGTTTCGTCAGTAAATAAACAATGGCTCCACTCTGCATTACCCCAATTTGCATGCCGATTTGCACCTGCCCGCCTATTCGCTCTATGGTGTTGTAATAACCCCACACATTTTGCTCTGCGACGGGCTCTATAATTTGAAATGTTTGGTATTATGTTATGTTTTTGAAAAAAAATTCTCACCTCAAGTTGATTTTATTTAATGTTCGTCTCACTGTTCTGTCCGAAACTCTCACCCCAGTTTGTTGTCTTAAAGAGTCATTTAGTTTTCTAGAGTTCTTTGTTCTATTCTGCATAGTTTCTCTCATTAAAATTCTTACGGCTCTTTGGTTAATTTTTTTTGTATGTCCACCCCCACGCCCATAATTATGATCACGAGTAGTTTCGACGCGACGGTTCAAATTATAAATTGTCCTTCGGCTCACATTGTAAATGTGCGCAATTTCCTTTGACATTCCTTCGTTGAGAAGTCGAATGCAATTTTTCCTTTCTGCCGTGGTTAAACGCCTCATATTAATTAAAATTAACAGAATTATAACGTTGAAATGTGACAGATTATTATTTCTAAAATAATGTTAACAGTTTTTAATTCCATAGCAACAAATTTGTTTTTTCAATGCCTACTTTGAAATTGTATAGAAATGAATACTTAATAATATGTAGAAATTAATATGAATAATAGTTTATTAACAGTTCATTAATCAGAGAAATAAATGAGTAAAAGCAAATTTTTGTTTTTCAATATTTGTTTGATCATTTCCTCTACATAAACGATTGTCATCATCATCAACATATACATCAAGGAAGTCATTATTTCATAATAGGATATGTCAGTATAAGTAACTCTCGTTTATCATTAAATTATACTCCTATATCCTGGAATAACCTTTGTTATTTCTTTTTTATATCAATAAAAAGAAAAATACAGAGAATAATTAATTTGTCCATATTTGAACCCACATACTCTAAAACGTAAAATAAGGCCTATACACTTAACTATGAAAATCTATTTCTCTGTATGTAGATGCGTTGATATAACACAATATACCTATATCCAATGCGTTATTTCGAAACAGTAACAATAGAAGTAATTCAAATATGGCACAAAAATTCAATAGTCGTCGAAAATATGTAATAAGCACAAGGTTTGTGGATTATGTGAATAATTGATAATCATTGAATTCACCATATACTCGGTGTGACACGGTCACCACCTCTTCAAATATTTCAGGGACTAATTTCAATTTGAATTTCGAAAATTTGGGCAAAAGAGTTTTCGTACGCGCCCTCGTCAAATAAAATAATGACCACCATGTAAGGCCGGACGTACATATATGCAACATTTGTTTGCAACATGTCTGCGACATGTCGTTTCATTTTAAATCACTTGATTATTAACCGAGATTCGTACATCTGACAGACTTGTCGCGAACAAGTTCTATCTTGTCGACGACAATTTTCATACAACCGTGCATGTTCTAATTTTAAGCGTCATTTGTCGTTTATCTTGCGGTGCATGCACAAAATATGAAGTGTTATATGATTACAACCAAGAAAATTATTCAAATCGACAATTAATTTCTCCTCTGGTGAAATAGCTTCACGAAATTTTGAATCTTGTTTGTTGATTTTTGATCCAACTTTATCAAGAAGTACCTTAAAGCTCGTATAAAGCTCGTGTCATTCTATAAAATGATGCCTGATCCTCCATCATTTCTTTTGATTCACTAATTTTGAATATACTGCGATATATATGCTGAGCTGAACATGGATGTATCCAAAATCTTCGCTTATTTTTATTTCTTTTTCTTATTCGTACTAATGCCACGAGCAGTAATGCATCCTCATTCGACGACATGATTCACTCAAATGGACGAGGTCTGTAATTTCTTTACGACATTTGTCTGATGAGATGTGTCCACTACATGTCCTATCAAAAATGTTGCAGACATGTCGCGTATATGTACGACCGGCCTAACACTTCCGTTTAAGTATATCGGAAGTTTACGTCACCTTAACAATTTTAAATGGAACGTTCTATATATTATTACAATTTTAAATTATAGATGGAGGCAAGTGTCTTCTAAACATCTTCTGCAGCATCTACTTAGGACTTCTAATAGTTGTTTTAATTCCCCATCAATTCAGCAGCGTTTAGATTTTACAGGTCCCTGGAACTCTTGAGCTTACCTTTTATGTGTGTTCCTCCTCCGATTTTCTCTTAGCATCTTGAAATATTTTTCGTTTTTTGACTTACCTGTCTCTTAGTCAGTCATGTTTCACACTCCTGGCCCAGGTCTTTCTCATTGAAGTCAAACAAATTCATCAGGTTAACTAATTTAGGAGGTCTTCCTATAACACACTACTTTTGTAACACAGTGAAGGTCAGTAGGATAAGAACCGTGAGTCAAAGTACAATTAATATATATTAGTAAAAATACATACAGTACCGTAAATTAAAATATAAATTTGAATACAGTGATTTCCGACTTCAAATCTGAAATTGCTGTACATGTCAGTAAAAGCCCTTTGTCATTATTAAACATTATTCAAATTAAACTATGCGCATAAATATTCATTTTTTAATGAAATTCACCATTGTTTGTTCACTAACAAAATATGTACCTACCAAACTTTGAAACAGTTGCCATCAAGAACATAACGATTAAATTAAACAAAGAGTGTAGAATTTAGTGGAGTTGTGTTGGAATAAAAACATGGCATTGGTTTTAAAAACTATATATAAAGGCTACTACTGGCTGTTTGAAGATTTAGCAGGTAAGACTAAAATTTAGTGTTGAGTTATGTGACCATACCGTGTGCTCCGAACTTCCGACAACTAATGGAGGAATTGTTTAAATTCCGCTAACTCACGACAGCTTCACATATTAGTATAATTTGTCTGTAGAGACGATCGGACGTAATATTACTAAAAAAATGTTATAGTGTACTAAATGATTTACTTTAAAATGTTCACCTGGAAGTCTCAAGAATCATATGTAGCACAACGTCCATATGCTTTTTTGAAATATGCATTAAAAAAGTAATAAATATTTCTTTTTGCTCAAAGATTTACTATTTTTACTAATAACATTCTTATGTCAGTGATCTATAAACATATATATTTTTAATAATAAAGCTTAACTGCGCAAATAATTATACAGGCGCACCAATTTGCAAAATAGAACAACACTCCTAAAATAATATCAGCTATTTTCTTTCTTCAAGTAAAAGTAACACTTAACTATTCTTATAATAAAAAGATATCGTTTTGCAAGATTGCAAGAAAAAGTAGTTTCACTACAAGTGCAAGTATAGTTAATTTATTCCTATAAACTCTATAAATATTTATATTTAATGTGAAGTACTATTCAATCAGGCAGTAGATTGTTAAAAACCGCAGTGCAATGTTTTTTAATTTTTATAATGGATGATATTTTAATTTAAAACCGTTTTTTTTTTCAGATCCAAGAACAGAAGTGCTAGATTTATTTTTGATGTCTACACCGTTGAAACCTATTGCAGTTGTTACATTTTATTTATACTTCATCTACAACTTGGGACCGAAATTGATGAAACACAGAGAACCGTTTAATCTGAAATATGTCATGATAATATACAACGCACTGCAAGTCGTATTCAACCTTTTCGTTGTAAAGGAGGTAAAGATCATTTAATTTAGATCAATTCTATATAAATCTGTTTGGCTGTTATGTCCTTAAAGTTATGCAGAACCTAATTTGGGATAGTACCAGATACGAGCAAGTTAAAAAAATACGATTTGGAGAAGTTACAACTTCTTTAATGTACTACTTACAATCTAAATAGTATGTTGTGTGTATGTCATAACAACCTTAATTCTCTATTCAGAAGGGCAGATGAAACATTCAGTGAAGTACTGCGCACTGCATTACTATGCATTATCCTGGAAATACCACCAAAACGCCTAGTTTTGAGAACGAACCGATAAAATAATTCAAGTGTTTGGGTGGTGCGTATGTTACAATAGAGACCAGGACTTTGTTAGGGACAACGCTTACAAATTGGACATTAGAATTAGATTACTAATATTCAATATTGAACATACGAAGAGTTTCATATTCAACATAAGAGTCGTAGATAATAGTCGTAGATAATTTTTGTTCAACAGGCATGGATTTTTTTGTTGTGTCTATCTGTATCTTTCTTCGTCCTTATTTTTTCATCATGAACATTTGACGTAAGTTCTTGCGCGTCGGAGAACGCAGGACTCATTGACTACTAGCTAAATCCCTCTAAAATTGACACCTGAGTTACTCACAGAACCCTCAAATTAACATAACATCAAACATCAGGAGCAACGGGCTATTATAATGCCATAAAACACACTACAGAAATGGACAACCTCCCTTCTGAAAGCCTCAGGCTTGTGTAGAGGGAGGTACACATGAAAAAAACGCAGATACACAGCCATTCCCTGGGAGAGGTGCCATTTCTTCTCTGGCGAGATTCGAACTCGCGCCGCGATATACCATTCTGTTAGTCACAAGCTACCACCCAGCACCTAACAGACTGAGCTATCGCCGAGGCCATGTCATGTGATTCATAATATAATTTCTTAGTCAAATTTCAGCTACAATTTGTTCATATCTATGAATTTAATCCTTCTTGTACCGGGTGGCCAACTAAGAATGGACACCGGCTGTATCTCAGAAACTAGTTATCGTATAACTTTTGGAAAAAATACTAATATGTAAATCGGACAAGAGAAATCGCTGGAAAATATTTTCAAGTTCGTAGGATGACCGCTAGGGGCCGCAATTGCTATGACCAATCAGAAAATGTTATTTTTCTCAAAAATATGCCAAGTTAGGAGGTTTTTAAATAGTGGAGTTGTAATCTTTGTAAAACTTCCGTAAAATTCCGTCAGTTATTTAACTTGCCAGTTACACGACATAACAAAGAACAGGGATAACTGCAACCTAGGTAAATTTTACACAGTAATGAAATAACAAGATTTTATTGAATTATGGTCAGAATCTGCTATCTAAGGCTGTAACAAAAGGTATTATTTTATATTTTTATAAAATTATATTTCTATTTGTTTTAGGGTATTTATGAGGTTATTTTTAATATAAATTGGGACTGTCCAGAGATCGATTATTCTTCAACTCCACGACCTTTGCATATCCTTAAAATTTATCACCTTTTCTTTCTCATAAAAACTGCAGATCTGTTAGATACGGTAAGTTATTTTACGTTTTTTATTCAAAACAATTTGGAGATAATTTTTAATCTGTGATTTTTCTGCATTAAAACAGACAATTAAAGTAAATGTGGTAAGAGAAGAAAAAGTAAGACATAGCAATAAGTTCAGGATAAAGAGAAAGTGCAAACCTGAATATAATAAAAGTATATTGTAAAATAACTCCGTGTTCTGCAGTAGTGTTAGAAGTGCCTACTTGACTGAAATACAAAGTGACTTTAGTAAAGGTCATATAGACAGTGAGTAGTTTATAAAATTTCCAAATATTCAAGTTTGGGGTGGATTTCATAAAGTTTCTTGACCTCGCAACTTTATTACATTATGAAGTAAGTCATTGAGCTCTTTTTAAATATAATCTATAAGAAACTTAAAATGAGAGAGGAAATTATAGTTTTTGACGTGAGGGAAAGGAATACAAAGGATTATATGCCCAATTTTTTGCTACCTTTCATCCATCCTTTCAAAAATTTATATTTAAATAACTTTTTCACCCTACAAGTATTTTGAAATTTGAATCAGAATACATAATTAGTTGGTCAAAGGATATACTTTTCTGTAAACTTTGGTAGTAGGTACTTTGTGAAAGAAAATGTGGTAGTTAAAACGTTAAATCCGTACACCTATTTCATACTTAGTCTCGTTTCAGATGGACGCGTATGGTATGGGCGCGTGCGATACGCGTGACGTCAAGTATTATAATTTAAATGTAGGTTTTCACAGACGCGTAGAGCGTATGACTGTGAGCCCGCGCTGGCTTCGGTTCAACCCGTGTTCAACCCAATTTATACCAAACTTCTCATTGGAGAAGTTGAACAGCGATCTAACTTATGGGATGTCTCAAATGACTAATATAAAAACAGAGACCTAAGGCAAACCGCGTGGGAAGAGATTGGAATAATTTTAATTAAAAATTTTAACAATTTATTAGAGGCAGAAAAAACACGATATTCTATTTTACTATGTAATTCATCAAACGTTGTTGTTGACATACGAAAATAATTAAACAATTTTTAAGAGTGTTTACGTAATTCTGAATACATCGTAAAGAATGCACCTTTACGTAATCGCTTCTCAACAATGGGATGCACCCATATCCGTTTCTTTTTTATTACTTCTTTTAAAAGATAATGCATCAATGGCAACAACGGTAAATATTTCCACTTGCATGTTCCTTTTTCTACTGCTGTCGGGAGTAGTCTGTAGGCCCCATGTGAATGTTAAACGAGGCGTAGTCAATACGCGTGACCTTAATACGCCCGCGTACCATACGCGTCCACCTGAAACGAGACTTTTAACCCAACAAATAAAAATTGCTTTTAGGTATTCTTTGTCCTGCGCAAAAAATATAAACAAGTTTCTTTTCTACATGTTTATCATCACTTTGGGATGTTTCTTATGCTGTGGGTTGGAGTTAAGTTCTTTAGCGGCGGTGCAGGCGCTTTCATAGGAATCATAAATGGTGTGGTGCATGCTGTCATGTATACATATTACTTATTGACTGCCTACGATGAAACATGGAAGCAGAGCGTAACATTTAAAAGGACTATTACACAAATGCAAATTGTAAGAATACTTTTATTTTGGTAGTTTTCAGGTGCCCTGTGTTAATTCTGTGAAAAAACCTTGCAGCTACAATTCTGCACCAGACTTATACCAGATAGTGTAGGAAGTAGTTTAAAGAAACCTTCAGTCTGAATTAAAGTAGTACTCTCAGAGTCAAAGTGAAAAACTTCTTATTCAGTTTTATTGTTCAGTTTTCAGTTTTATTGAGTACATATTAAAGGGATGTAATTAACATTTAAGTACAAAGTTGTATTAGGTGAATTAATGTATTGTTAACACCTGTTTGTCGAAATAATCATTATAGCAGTTGTAATACAGGGTGTTTCACGGTTTCCACCCATTAGAATATGTCAGAGACTACTTAAATTTAAAGAATGAAATTTTGAACACTGAGGTTTTTGAGTATGCTCTCCTCAAATAAAATAATAACGCCTTCGTTAGACTTCAGGTTACAACGGAAGTTGCCGTTAATTTTCTCATGTTAAAGGTAACACCCCGTACACACACATTATTGCATTTTACTCGAATTTTAGGAGGACTTTCATAAAACTTCCTTATAAGAATTCTCAGCCGTTTTTGAAAAAATAAAATTTTGAACAAATATTTGTTAAATTCCCTACCTAACGTAAAATTAAATATTTCTCTAAAAAATGTATATTTAACAAAGATATTCATATGGGAAGTTGTTGAATATCTAAGCTTTCTAGCTGTACTTTAATAGTTATTTAAATATATACAGGATTTTGAAAATTTAGTATCAAGTTTCATTAACTTGCCAAGAAAAGTAGATTTTTCTAATTAAATCACTCTGTATATTATAGCATATTATGGCGTAGAATTGTATTTTCTGCCTATCTGTATTACACTTTCCTATACCTATATCTTTTTGTTTTTATGTTATTAAGACTCTTAATTACAATAACAAAAATATTTAAATTTCTTGCAAAGATGGCTACAAATAAAGTAACAGCTGTATTCAGTAACAACAAACAACTAACCGATGACAGCTAAGTTATTTATATTGATACATGATGATTTTGTTTTGTTTACAGTTCGATAGCCCTCTTTCGAAGAAATTGTCGCTTTTTGTAAATACCGTTTATAAACGCCACGTCACAAGCTTTATCAAGAGCCCCGGATTATAAGAAATTTTATCTACAATTGCATTCTTCGCCAAACTTAATATTTTTTCTGTTTCAGACCCAGTTTATTCTATTCATAATTATTTTCGGACGATTGCTATTCAAGAGTGACTGTGCGTACCCTAAAATATGTAGTTACTTCTTTGTGCCCCAAAATATCTTCATGCTAATACTTTTTGGAGATTTCTACAGGAAAACTTATATGTCAAGGAACAAGACATCAAAGGAAGTTACGCTGAATGGAAAAAACCTTTCACATTGAAATTTTTGTAAAAAGTGGCTTTGTTTTAAAAGCTATCTGTAGTTTAAGTAATAAGTTAATTTATAGTATTTTCTTTCTTTACTGTTATAGTATTTAAGCAATATAACACAAAATTGTAATTATATTTTAAGAGGATGGGCGAACAAAGCAATAAGTATTCCAAATAAGGCTGTACGTCGGTGACAACGCATTATTTCAACTAAACTGTCTGGCGAAACTTATCTATTGATAATTAATATAACACCTAGAAAATATAGGATCATAGATTTTTAGAGGATGTAGAAGTGTTTTATTATTTTTTTAGTCATGCGTCCACTACGTAGTGTGTCCAGAAAAAGAAAATTAAAATGAAAAGGAGTTATATGCTTGTAGTGCCATCTATTGACAGTTCTGTTCCAAAAATGTTATACGATTTTATTTCCATTCTTTTGGTTATGGTTGATATCAGCAACATATCCTATTCGCTAATTTGAATTATTTTAATGATTCTCTACAATTCATCGCAACTAAACTTTTAGATATACAGGGTGTCCCACGGCGACGAGACATTAGACATATTTCAGAGACTACTTCGATTTTAATTCTGAAAATTTGGGCAATAGTGGTTTCGGGCATGCCCTTATAACTCAACTAAAATAATGGCATCCACGTAGCACGTCAGGTTATACGGTAACTCGCCATCAACTTGTTTATTTTAAATGGGACACCCTGTATATTATTTCATTTCTGGATTCTACGTAAAATTCTAAATACATTTCATGTAGGATGTCCTATACCTATCCTCAACTGTTTTTGAAATATTGACAAGTGAATATTGCCATTTTGCAACTTTCACACTCTGTAAAATCTAAACGGTTTGAAATCAAGGAAAGCGGTTTGCACATTCTTTCTTATCTTAACTTTTCATAAGCTATCGTTTGACACTAATTTCAATTAAAATTCTAATTTTCAATTAAATTTATTCTCTTGGTTAAATCTGAAATTAGTGTCAAACGATAGCTTATGAAAAGTTAAGAGAGGAATGTGCAAACCGTTTTGCTTGATTTCAGACCGTTTAGATTTTACAGGGTGTGAAAGTTGCAAAATGTCAATATTCACCTGCCAATATTTCAAAAACCGTTGAAGATAGGTATCCAAAATTGCAATAATATACTGAGTGTTCAACTTAAAATAAGGAAGATGACATCAACTTCCGGTATAACCGGAAGCGTTAGGTGGACGCCATTATTTTAGTTGAGAAGGGCATGCCAGAAAACACTATTGCCCAAATTTTCAAAATTATAATCGAAGTAGTCTCTGAAATATGTCAAACGTTTCAAGACACGCGGCACCTAGGTACACATTTCTGATATATAAGTGGAAGATATTGAAAATCTATTAATGAAGTCAAAAATTAAAGCGTTGTCCGATAAAAACTTCGTTACTTTGATCCAGTGCATCAACACTGGAAAAACTATATTTATTGAAATTTTTTATTTAGACAAGAAAAAGGACAAAAATGTTGTTATAACAGCATCTAGCGGATACAAGCATATGATTTAGCATATTTCCTTTTATTGGTGAGAAATTTATTATTAATTTTTTATGTATTTATTTGATTATTTTATCAAAAATAAATAGTTTATATTTAGTAATAAAATTAACCTCATTTGCATTTTTATCTTGAAATTTTAGAGATTCATGACGGCTACGGTAAATATATGTAACATTTCCAATAATTCATAGTGGTGTTTTTTCTATCACAAAAACTAACGAAGAGTAGGTATGTATTATACGAAACCCACCATAGGCATCTTGGAAACGATAAGATAAACACGGCGGCTCAAAAGATGGGCCTTTTAATGCTTTTTAATTTTCTGAAAACAAATATGGGATATTTTGCCAGAATTATTGCTGAAAATATAAAATGTGCATTTTAGTTTTCTTTTTCCTTTTATAACATTTTCATTTTCCAAAGAACCGTTATAAAACCTAAACTTTTACATTCTCCGATATAAGCTTTCTGATGGAAATGACAAAAATTTTCTGCGTCAACTAGTTACCCAAATTTCCACGGTCAACTTTTGATTTTCCTCCCAATGAAACAACTACCTACCCCACTTTTTCAAATTTAACTTGCGGTCTATCTTCTCGAACTACGCATGTGTATTTTCACTTGCATAGTAATACTCATTTATGCGGTTGAACATACCTCTATTAGTAAATAATATTCCATCAGACCACAGCATTATGTTGCAAAAATCAGGATTTACATCCCCCCAGTTCATTGCAAAACTAACTAATATTTTTTAGTATACCAAATACTTCACTGAAACTAACTACAAAATTAAAGTACCTATACATTTAACAAAAATATAAACAGGCAAAACCAAGTCAAATACACATCATCTGATTAAGTATTTGTTTTCCTTCTACAAGAAAGCTTAGTTGACTCACATCTGAAATATAAGGTAACGAGTTTATATTTGTGTATGTATCTATGTGTATGGCACACTCTCAAAACTTGCTTTACGTTAGTTTCGCTTACTATGTCCTCGGATGAAGACGTAATTTTGTTGTGGCGGGTAAATCGCCGAAAGAAATTGCGAAATCCAAGAGGAAAATATGATTCTGAGTACATCCTGCTAACATCATTAATCTGCAATGTAGTGCTAGTAAGTGTTGTTGGTATTGAACTGAGCCAACATCCTGAGAAATTTAAGGAATTTTACAGGATGAAAATGCAAAGCTATCTACTACATGCAATCTTTGTCAACTTAATTTCAAACTTATTGTCTTCCGGCATTCAGACAGAATAAATTCACTTTTCTAAAATACTACTTAGCATTGACGAATAGATACATGCACTCTCGAGTACCAAACCTCTGTGAATTTAGGAAACAAAGTAAACGAAACACAGCACGTTCTGTTTTATTAAATTTGTATACGAAACAATTTATGTTCTGTTTCTGAAACGCCAGTGTGTTCCATCTCATTTGAACATATGCGTTGTGTGATAATGAAACAAGTTTCCTGTCTCTTGCAACGAGTTTCATAAAACTTATTTCTACAGTGTGGCACCAGCCTAACGCCTATATGTGAGAATAAACTTAGTTTTCTTGTAAAAGGGAAGGGATGTAGCTACATTTGAGAAGCTCTCTGAATTCGCGAGGCTGGTTGCCTACTCCTTTCTATCATTTGTTAGATTAGACTCTAGGCAACATAGATGTGCACTATCTCACTGTCTCTTAAAAATATTTTAATTCGCTGTGGCTGATTCCCTGAATATTAATTATAATAATTTTATTTCTGATTTTGTACTTAGGGCATTTTGGCTCGTGAGTCCCGAGATTTGTTTTATGTGCACGTCTGTTTAAATTGTTGTGTAACAATAAATTAAATCGCTTTTATAATCTTTATAGTACCTGTGATTTTGTGTGAATATATTGCACATTGAATGGTTATTATAATAGGAATTGTATAGATCAGGAAGATCTCCCTTTTATAAAAGACACAATAACCTTTTTGAGGAAAAGTCAAATAAGAAATGTAAAAAGAACAGAAAGTTTTAATAGGTTATTTTATTAAAAATTGGGCTGTCATAGAGTAGGTTATGTAAATGTTTCACGTATCTAGCGCTTAAAATGTAAGGACGACAACAGGAAGTATCTACCACCGAACTAGCCCCATACGACTTTTTAACAATTTCACTAAATATCAAATTATAATTAATCTAAAAATTTATTGCAGACAAGACTCTGATTTTTTCAAGGGCAAATAGTTTTAAAACACTAAGCAATTTTGATCAGGAAGTTTTATTTTCGTAGAAAATGCTAAAGGTTTTCGCATGTATTAAACGATTTATATTGACTTAAAATTAAAATTCCAATTCCAACTAAATTTTTGTTGCAAAGAAATTAACACTAGATAAACACTGTACTGTCTTCGGTTTTCAGTTTAAAGAACAATTAGTTCATTAATATTTTTGTTTTAATTTATAATACAAATTCGATATATATATATATATATATATATATATATATATATATATATATATATATATATATAAATATTATGGTTTAATAAAGTTTTTAATTTTACTGGTTACCTATAACCTAGGTACGTACGGGAAAACCTTATTATTTTTAAGATATATCAAAAACAAATACTTTGCTTACAATATGCACCCCCCAACATTGAATTAAAACGGCATATCTTCATATAACCTCAACTTATTGTCGTTAATACATTTTTATTTTTAATAGTGTTATTCACATCTTTTAAATGATGAAATATTAAACAAGCACATTACATTCAAAATAATTAGTTTTGGTCACATGCCTATTTCATTAAAATTCAATACAAAATGTGTGTGACCAAAAATAATTGTGATCATTAATACGTGATCGTGCTTTGACGGAAGTATGCAAAAGTTATTTCAATAATTGGCTCCTCATTTTACTTCTCGTAGGTACATAAATATTTTATATCACTACGCTATTTTATATCTATTACTCACTAAACAATCTGTTAACAGTTTAGGCCTAGATACTTATATCAGGATACAGAGGCAATACATAGGCTATTTGTTGTCGAATATCATCAAATGTATTCTTCAGGAGGTTTAGTTAACACTTAACCTGCTTGCCAGCAGGTCGAAGAAAGTGCATACATACGCCTATACTGCTGGACCTAAATATATATAATAACTTGAAATTTCTCCAAAACAGCCTTCGAACTGACAACCAAATTTGACTGTTGTTTATACAGGGCGATTCTTAACCTATAGGTACGCATAAACTTAGGAAATTATAGTTGAGAACAAATAAAGACTAATAATGAAAAAAAATGTAGTAAAATATTTTTAGTTTGGGAAATAATTTGAAAGAAATGTTTGCAAAAAGTTATGAGGTGAAATATTTTATTTATAAAAACTAAGAAGCAAACAAGTCAGGACGATATGTTTGGTATTTCTAGCAATATTTGTTATTAGTTATGGCCACCGTGTTCCACATAAAACGACCCACTATACTATCTGGAAATGTATAAAAGATGTAAAAAAAAGTTAAATGCAAAAGTTTTTTAGATTTTCGAGTTCTTTTAAAATATAATACTTCCATGTATACAGGGTGCCCCAATTTTACTGGGACGACATCAACTCTAAAAATTGAAATGGAACACCCTGTATTTTTGTCGATTTTTCGATTCTTTGTCAAAAATAAACTCGACTTACCTATTTAAACTATAGTCGAATTTTGCGTAGTTTTCGAGATATTTGAGGTCATGTGTGCGTTTTTGAAAAATCAAGGTATTTTTCATCACGATATAAAATAAATATCAAAAACTAAAATTAAGCGTTTGGATGGTAATTTTCACTTACAAAGCGTCAATGCAGATACAGAATACAAAATTTTTGTTAACACTTATACAGGGTGGACATACTACGAAATCAAACTTGCAACTTTATAATCTGAAAAAGGTCGATTTTTTTAAATGAAACACCCATTATATAATTACTCTATGTTAAAGACAATAAAAATACCTATCATTATATATATATATATATATATATATATATATATATATATATATATATGTCCTATACATAAATTCGATGGTTAGAGAAAATCGCAATTTTATAGAAATTTACAATGATTTCTAGTAGCTTTAATGATATTGTAATGCTGGATGCTCTCAAAAAACCTAGGAGGCTATGGAATGAATACTCGTAATATTGAAATTTGTTTTAATTTGACAGTTCTGCAATTTATTTGTGTTTATACGGTGAGGACATAAAGTCCGTCCCCCCCCTCTAATTTTTGAACCACTGGGTAGATTATGATGAAATATTGAATGATAATATTTGACTAAATTCTGCATTTTTTGACACATCAATGACAGCTCTGAATGTCAAAGTAACAGCTGGGCGCGCAATAGGAATATATTTTTTAATGGAAATGGGGGTCGAGTAATAACTCATTTTGAAGCTATTTTTACGCTCAAAACATTCCCCAATTTTGAGAACATTTGGTTCGGTAATTTCCAAATAAAAACCAGTAATATCGATTTCCATGTTATATCATTTTTAAATTTTGAAATTAACTTTCGTAGATATTTTCTGCATATTTGACGTTCCGGATAGCGTTCATTCAACATACGAACAGGAGCATGGTAATTTCGGTTAGCTTCGCCAGAAATAATAACCGCTTCAAATTTATCTTATAAGGAACGAGGTATTTCTAGACAATTTCGATCAAAAATTTACTGTCAAACATGACAGCAACAATCAACAGTAACACCTAATAGGTAGCAAGATTATGTTACAAACTGATATTATTATTACCGAGTTATTGATGTGCCAAAAATTGCAGAATTTAGTCATATATTATCTTTCCAAATTTCATTACAATATACCCAGCGGTCTAAAAATTAGAAAACGGGGGACGGACTTTATGTCCTCACCGTATAAACACAAATAAATTGCAAAACTGTCAAATTAAAACAAATTTCAATATTACGAGTATTTATTCCATAGCCTCCTAGGTTTTTTGAGAGCATCCAGCATTACAATATCATTATACCTACTAGAAATCATTGTAAATTTCTATAAAATTGCGATTTTCTCTGTAACCATTGAATTTATGTATAGGATATATATATATATGAAATGATAGGTATTTTCATTGTCCTTAACATAGAGTAATTATATAATGGGTGTTTCATTTAAAAAAATCGACCTTTTTCAGATTATAAAGTTGCAAGATTGATATCGTAGTATGTCCACCCTGTATAAGTGTTAACAAAAATTTTGTATTCTGTATCTGCATTGACGCTTTGTAAGTGGAAATTACCACCCAAACGCTTAATTTTAGTTTTTGATAATTTTTTTATATCGTGTTGAAAAATACCTTGATTTTTCAAAAACGCACACATGACCTCAAATATCTCGAAAACTGCGCAAAATTCGACTATAGTTTAAATAGGTAAGTCGAGTTTATTTTTGACAAAGAATCGAAAAATCGACCAAAATACAGGGTGTCCCATTTAAATTTTTAGAGTTGATGTCGTCCCAGCAAAATTGGGACACCCTGTATACATGAAAGTATTATATTTTAAAAGAACTCGAAAATCTGAAAAACTTTTGTATTTAGCTTTTTTTCACATCTTTTATAGATTTCCAGATAGTATGTATAGTGGGTCGTTTTATGTCGAACACGGTGGTCGTATTCGAGATTATTTTCAAGCGATTAGAATAAAAGTATGGCGCATAATTTCTCAAACGAAGAACTTATGGACATAACTGCAAATAACTTCGAACAGTTACTATGATAAATTAAATTCATTTTAAATTATATCAAATTCACGTTCTTTTATTTTCATTTCAAATAAATTGGTATTTCCGAAACTAAAAATGTATATAAGCTATAATTTCCCAAGTTTATGAGTATATGTAGACAATCACCCTGTATAAGCCAATATTATTTTTCTGTACTTTACTTGATATCGTCCCACGAAATGTATAAAATACTGGAAATACTTCAAAGTACACTAATTTAATATGTCAAGAGAACAAATAAATGAATATCAAGCATATGGATCCGAAACCTAGTTAATGTTACCTAAAACTATTTAAATTATCTTGGATTTAGCATCATATAAATCAGTATAGTAAACAATGTAGTAGGTATATCATTAATCACACGAAAACCACAGACTATCCAACTACTTGCATAACGACGACATTTGCGTATTTGTATTTTTCGACGAATCGAAAAGTTTGTTTTCCTTGAATAAACGAAATAATCTATTAATAAAGTGGATACTCGAAGCGGATGGTTCTTTATGAAACATCGTGAAAATAATTGTTTTGAAAAAAACATTGATCTCATTTAGATGTTCCAAGAAATATATAGAAAACACTCTATACGGGCGCCCTATTTCTTGACCCGTTGCATGGGTAACTTTTTTATTAGTAGAGATACAAAAACGCTTAAATGAGCAAATTAGTGCAGTTTCGAATTAGTAATTCTACGGTAAGGCGAAAAATTATATACGGGGGAAGGTTGAAAAGTTATTGACAAAAAACGAAAAATCCAACTTTTCTATTATCCCTCGTAGTTCGTTCATTTGAAGAGTTAGAGAAAAATTCTTCACATGTTTTTTGCAGTATTTTTCATGTAAAATGACATGCACTTGCTACTTTTTATATATCTCTTAAAATGGTTGAGAATCACAGTCAAATATATTTTTTTTAAATGTAATGGATTTTGCAGTATTTTTCATGTAAAATGACATGCACTTGCTACTTTTTATATATCTCTTAAAATGGTTGAGAATCACAGTCAAATATATTTTTTTTAAATGTAATGGATAGGTGGCTGTGACATTAACCGAAAGTCCCCTTTTTTCTCTTTCAGATGATATAACATAGTCCATATTTTATCCTTACAAAAGTAATAATAATCGTTGTTTTTAAAGAAAGTTTATTGTCACATCAAGAATGCTATGGATTATGGAACAAAAGAATGTTTTGAGAACAGAAATTATTAATTAATTAATTATATTGAAGTAAATGTTCGAAATGACCACCATCCTGTTGGATACATAGTAAGCAACGTTTCTGGATACTTCTTAAAACATTATTTATTGTATGTCCATGTATGCTTCTAATTGCATCTTGAATCCTGACTTTTAGATCCTCTATATCTAGAGGAGCTGTCACATAAACTTTATCTTTCAATAACCCCCAAAGAAAGAAATCTAAGGGGGTCAAATCAGGTGTTCGCGCTGGCCAGTCGATATCCATTCTATTTCCTATAACATTATCAAACTATTCATGTAAATATTGTTTTACCTCGCGGGAATTATGCGCTCCATCGTGTTGGAAGTATTTAAGATTTCTAAAAATATGAAGTGGTAATTCATTTAAATATTCCTCTGTTAGAGTATTCCTTAGAAAATGAAGGTAATTATTCGCATTCAAATTATCTTCGTAAAAATATGGGCCAATAATTTTGCCACAAAAAATACCACACCACACATTTATCCCAAATTGACGTTGATTTCTTCTTTCAGAAACAAGATGTGGATTTTCTCGGCACCACATTATGTTATTATGGCGGTTAAAAATACCATTGTTGGTAAATCTACTTTCATCACTGAATAAAATCTTTTTCCAGAAGTCTAGATCCTCTTCGCATTTTGAAATGTACCATCGACAAAATGTCATCCTTCTTTGATTATCAGCTGGATATAAAGTATTGCATATGGAATAATGATAAGGCTTTAAATTGTTACCTTTTAAAATAGCTCTTACAGTTTCCTTGGAAGTGTTGCAGTGATGTGCAATTTCTGCAGTTGAAGAATCAGGTTTAAAATTTACATAAGCCAAAACATTTATTTCAGTGTCTTCATTGAAGTTTCTTTCATCCTTAGGCTTTGAAAAAGAACCGTATAATCGTATATTATTTTCCAGCTGTCTAAATATTCTATGATGGGGTTGTCTTCGTTCCATGTAAGTTTCAAAATAAAGATTCGCTGCAGCTTGTGCATCTCGATTTTGGTTATAATAACAAAATAGCATATCATTTTTCTCTTCGTTGGTGTACATATTTGCAACACTATTATTTTGTATGCAGTATTAATAATAAACAATAAACTACTTAACAAAAACTAAAAATGTCACTTATGATCTGTCAATAATTAAATGCCAACTAGACGTTTTTAAAAATATCAGGAATCTTATTTTTTGTTTTATTTCCATAGCATTCTTGATGTGACAATAAACTTTCTTTAAAAACAACGATTATTATTACTTTTGTAAGGATAAAATATGGACTATGTTATATCATCTGAAAGAGAAAAAAGGGGACTTTCGGTTAATGTCACAGCCACCTATCCATTACATTTAAAAAAAATATATTTGACTGTGATTCTCAACCATTTTAAGAGATATATAAAAAGTAGCAAGTGCATGTCATTTTACATGAAAAATACTGCAAAAAACATGTGAAGCATTTTTCTCTAACTCTTCAAAGGAACGAGCTACGAGGGATAATAGAAAAGTTGGATTTTTCGTTTTTTGTCAATAACTTTTCAACC
The DNA here is from genome assembly GCA_963924545.1 of Pogonocherus hispidulus. Classification (NCBI taxonomy): domain Eukaryota; kingdom Metazoa; phylum Arthropoda; class Insecta; order Coleoptera; family Cerambycidae; genus Pogonocherus; species Pogonocherus hispidulus. The sequence continues at coordinate 23,701,096 of OZ004696.1, forward strand.
TTCCCCCGTATATAATTTTTCGCCTTACCGTAGAATTACTAATACGAAACTGCACTAATTTGCTCATTTAAGCGTTTTTGTATCTCTACTAATAAAAAAGTTACCCATGCAACGGGTCAAGAAATAGGGCGCCCTGTATACTAGTATTTCGGCTTGTTAGGCCTTTTTCAATAGAGTAAATGTCTATTACTAAACATTTCCAAGCGCGTCTTCGTTATTTATTTGTTTACAAGTCTACCTACCCCCGATTGATCCTACCATCTGTTAAAGCTCGAGTTTTTATTACATTTTCTAAGAAAGGCGATGGTGTAAAATCTATCTGATCATTAGTAGTACACGGATTTATAATTAAAGATTTTTTAATTTCTAATTGTTCTAACAGATCTAAGCGCTTTCCTTTCTTTTCACGATGCAGTACCTTTACATTTTTCTGATCTATAAAATGATTGTTTTCTATGCAATGCGTGGAAAGTCCTGAATTTTTTGCGTTATTTAATATGGATTTTTTATGTTCTTTCACTCTAGTTCCAATACTTCTACCGGTTTGACCCACATACACGGCATTACAATCCGCGCAGTTAATTAGGTATACCCCCGATTGTTTTAATTTATTATAGATAGATAGTTAGAGATAGATAGATAGAGATAGATAGATAATTTATAGGGTGAAAGAACATAAAAAATCCATATTAAATAACGCAAAAAATTCAGGATTTTCCACGCATTGCATAGAAAACAATCATTTTATAGATCAGAAAAATGTAAAGGTACTGCATCGTGAAAAGAAAGGAAAGCGCTTAGATCTGTTAGAACAATTAGAAATTAAAAAATCTTTAATTATAAATCCGTGTACTACTAATGATCAGATAGATTTGACATCCTCGCCCTTCTTATAAAATGTAATAAAAACTCGAGCTTTAACAGATGGTAGGATCAATCGGGGGTAGGTAGACTTGTAAACAAATAAATAACGAAGACGCGCTTGGAAATGTTTAGTAATAGACATTTACTCTATTGAAAATATATCTAGTATATAGAGCGTTTTCTATATATTTCTTGGAACATCTAAATGAGATCAATGTTTTTTTCGAAATAATCTAGTTAAAAGCGTTTCTATACTGATACAAAGTATTTTTGAGAATTGTATGTCATTGTTTGATAATATCTTTATCACAATTGTTATTTGTTATTTGTACCTACTTTTTTTTTAAATATAATTATTTAAAAACTTATGTTTTGTATTTGATTAAGTAGAGCCATTTTAGAGTTGGACATTATACAGTCCGTCCTTAAAGTAACCTCCCTCTCACCCACCCCACACTGAAGGAACAGTTTATTCATAATTAATGATACTGATTGACACCTAACAAAGGCTTTATTGGATAATGGCGTAATAAATTTTTGTTTATCTGGAAAAAGCAATTTATTAAATCTTTTCAAATATACCTTATTACCGTCAAGTAAGAGATTATTGATAATCAATATAATATCTTTTATTTTCTATTAATAACGATCCCTTTTAATAAATATTATTATGAGTAAATGTAGCATTACTTATTTATTATGAATATTTCAGTTATTTATTATAAATAAAGCATACTAATTAAAATTTCGACTTTATTAGAATATAAAGAACAATGTTTATAATAAATAGTGTCTTATTTATCACACCCCAGTAATTATTTTACATTTATTTAGTATAGTTATAGTCTAGATCTATTTTTTATGTCACAGCAATCACCACTGAACAGGTAATAATTCTAAAGATTTTTAATAAATCACACGATTGGCAGTTTCCCCAAAGTTACGTTTTCGAAGGTATATAAGTTTTGACGTACCTACCTTGTGCACCATACACATATGGGTCTTATAGGTACCATACAGCACAGTGCAGCGTCTATCGTCTCATCTCAAGTATCAAGTAGTCAAGTAGTACGTACACTCACATTAACGAAAACGAAGCACTCGCGCCGCACCCAAATAATAGATAATGAAAACAATAATGAAATGAAATAAAGTCACTCAATCCAAGGTAAATAGAAAAACACGTCTGCTAATCACTGTCAACAGTGCCAACCTAGCTCACACTGCCAACTGCACAATTTTATAATGCCGCAATAAACTATCTATTAATTGAAAAACTACTTCAGGATTTTTAACCAAACAATGGATTACTTCATAATAAATAAAATAGAGTAAATAAGAAACAAATATATATTAATTTTTAGTCTGGATTATTCAATATTAATAAAATCTAAATGAATAGTTAATATATTTTTTGAGAATACCACCAAATAAAAGATTTATTAAGATGAAACAGTTCTCATTAACTATTAACATTTTTACACCAAACAAAGTATTTGTTTTTAATAAGTAAAATATATTTAGAAGAATATTTATAGTAAAAAATATTGTTTAACCTAAAATATGCATTATTTATTTTAAATAAATGACATCCAAATAAACAATTGTTAACTATAATCCACATCTTTTCTTTCAGTGCACCATAACTTTTCAGCGAGTTGAAATATGGACCTGAAACAAAATGCAGGATGAATGGTATAACAAGTACTACTTTCTACCGCAAACGCAAATCTTAACAATTGATAGATGATGGCGATGGTCTTTTCATTCGCCGAGTGAGACGCAGAAATGCTTGTAACTCGAAAACAAATGACTCGATTTTAATTTTTCAACAACTGATGTGGAGATAATTGAAATGACTTTAAAACGATGTTCGACACAGCCTACTATTCAATTTAAAAAAAAATGTGCGAGCAGTGACTCTGGAGCCATCTATTAGTTATAAAAATTCCGTTTTCGGGTAGTATTTTTTATACCTTATATCCGTTTATACCGTTTGAGGTTAATATGTCAACTCGTTCAAACGTTATGGGGAGTTTCTGTATGATTCCAATAATGATTGTTCAGTATGGGGGGATAGGTCAGTAGGTAAGGTTATGAAGTAGGAAGTATGAAGGTAGGATGAAGTAAGACTCATCTTGAAAGGTAATTGAAGTATACTCACTACAATTTAAGAAACAGTAGGTACAACTAATAGATTACAATGTTGTTCCATATAAAAAAACCACACAAAATAGTGGTTGTCAAACGGTTAGATTGGAATTTTAAAATTGAAAAATATGTGTAGAAACCTATTTCTACACATACCTACCTACACATCTATAAAAGTCGCAAAATAAGGGATAAGGGTGCCTCTAATGGAATGACAACTTAAGAGTCCATTCACTAGTCCGAAATAAGCCCAAAATCGTCGTTCGTCTCCTGTCTAATTATAAAAAAACTATAAAAGTTAGCGATTTTTAGCAAAAAAGTACTTTTTATTTTTAAAATTCCAGGCAAACAATCTTGTACTAAACTAGCGTATCTTCAAAAATTATTGTCTCTAACATACCTGTATTAAACAAAAATTTGCTACTATAGGGATCTAGTTTATCTTTTGATCTTTCCGGTGATATATAATTTATAACATTAAAAAGAAATTTTGTTGCAATTATAAGACAAATCCGTGCAATGAGGGCTAACTTTATTTCCATGTGCCTTTTCACTTCGGCTTTACGTGCACCTCCGAAATCTTAATAATTCGGTAGTGGGAATATGTAGTCTTCACCCATCTCCTACCCAACCTCTCAACCCGACCCCGAATTCGTGTCTGTCAAGTCTAGAGTGAATGGACCCTTAAGTCAAATTCACATTTCCATCCTATATGAATTTTTATGTGATACCTAATGTTTTTTCCTAAAAATTCAAGCAAATCGAATAAAACACTAAATATCTCAAAATAAACTTTGAACTCCTACAATGCTAAAAAACTGAATTTAATTTATATAACTTGAAGTAAAAAATAGGTACATTTTGTTCGATTTGGAACAAAATATTCTGGAAATTAACAAAATGTAGGTAACAGGAAAATGAAACACTTAATATATTTTTTTCTGACTTATTTTTAAATCGAATTGTAGAATCTAACACACTTTTGTTTGTTCTTTTCACAATAATATGTTGTAGAACAAAACTATCTGATCATATGCCAATAATTTAAAATAATGCAAGAAACATAAAATCTTATGTTTGTGTTTTTTTCAAATTTTTCTGGTTAACAAAAAAACATAGATATACAACAGGAAATACAAACAAGAAGCAGAAACAAAATGTAAGAAAGAACAAGCAATGCGCAGTCGCAGTAGGCACCCTTACCGTAGGTGTCATCTTAGACAATATTTAACATATTAGTTAGTTAAATTTTGATTAAAACATGGAACAATTGAACTATAATAGGTTCTCATTTTATGTAAATATACAAGTCAATTGCTTGAAACCCAATTCCATAATAATGTGACCGTTTTAGTTCACTCACTATGTCTTAACCTAATATTGATTTACATAGTACGGTGCCTATATAAAGCAACAAACATTACTGATATCAATATTGTCAATAATAATTATTGAATTGTTAATACTTTGGTACTGACATAATTTTTCTGAGCTTTTACTTATACAATGAGTTGCAAAAATAACGTATACATTAATTATTTCATAAATATTTTATTGACAATTTGGATAAATAGTTACGGTTCTTGACACTTCTGGTTATATTTATCAACTTGTTTATCAACTTTCCTATTTTAAATAGAATACCCTATATTTTTAACATTTTTTATTTCTACGATAACTCTTTCACGGTTTTTGATGTGACACAACCTATACGGGATATTAATAGTTTTAGATAGATATTTTGATTTTTTTGAAAAAATTTGATTTTGTAGTACCTTATATTGAAATGCTTGTCATTGATTGACAAGGAAAGTTATGGTAACAAGTTTTGGGCTATGGTAGGCGGGCCATCAAGCTTTCATTAATTTAATGTTTTACATGGTGTTCAAAAAATAATTTTATTCTGACAAATTTCAACTGATCAAAAGTTTTTTTTTTAATGGAATACACTATATTTTATTGCTCTATGTGATGGAGAATAAAGTGATCTTTGAATCTGTATTAGAATTCTCTATACCTATCTGTTATCATTTTCTGGCTATCGACGAATTAACTTTCGATAAAATAATTTTCTATTTCCTTATTTTGATTGTGATTAGCGGGCCATGAAAAAATCCGCAAATGGTGCGCGAAGGTAAGTTTCAAGACGCATTTAGTTTTAATGTTTTTGTTTGATTATGGATAATCGTGTTTGCTTTTAGGTGTAGAGGGTGGTTCAAATTGGTCGGCCTTCAAGGATTACTGCGAATCTATCAGAGATAGAGCAAATCTAATAAACGAGTAAACGAGCAAGCAAGTATGATTGAGGCCGGAAATTGCTAGTAAACAATTTCCGGCAACCCAGCAGTATCTAAGGCAACCCTTAACCAGGATAAATACAAGGATTGTTAACTGTTTACAGGATTGCTCGATCGTTCAATTTTGCCATCCGCCTTTGTGACGTCATCGAAGATCCGGGTAATCGAACTGTCAAAATATTTTATATATTTCAAATATATATATATTTCACATTTGCAAGAGAATTTTCGTATTTGAATGATTATTATTTATTAAAGTTTGTAATACCAGTATAAATTGTAAGATTTAATAACTAATAAACATATTTCCCAAATTTAACAGGTAAGGATTGTGTATCCAATATATTTATTAACAAATTATCTTTGCTGGAAATCTTAACCCAATTTTTGATATTAATTTTACTACTGATGCACTGATGCCTATGATTTTTTGCTACAGTAAGCTTAAAATTTATTTTAATTATTTTAGCCTTATTGGCAATTTATATAGGAATTTCAATTTAATTTTGGCTAGATTAGATTAGATTTATATAGGAGTCGACCTGGTCCACCGTGACCTAGAAGATCTATTGTGGCACTCCCAACCTATTTAGAGCACTCTGTCCAGCCCTGTCCTGTGCATTATATAGTATAGCTGCGAACAGTATACATGTTGCTTATTGTAAAAAAGCAGTTAACATTATTAATTATATATAAAACTAATCATCCTTGTATTTAAGTATCTTATTTTAACTATTAAGAAGATGGTAAAGATAAGCACTAACAAATTTACGTAAATATACACTTAAAACCGCAAAATATATCTTGAACATTACAGCATAACCCAACATCACACTTTTTCCGTTCATATTTCTCTACAGAATCTCTGTTTCCGAATATGTTCATAATTAAAAAAGTATGCATATGCTTACCTATTTTAATAATATACTCGGATAGTTTGTATCAAAATGTGCATATAATTTCAATTTGTTGGTAGACACAGAATTAAAGAACATAAAGAAACCAAGGAAAATATTATGCAATTACTTATTATAGGTATGTACAGAAACTATTACTAGAGGATAAACTAATTCCTCTGCTATTACCCACAAACACAAACAACAAAGATATTATATAAGAATAATTAACTATTGATTTGAGAGTTTTAAATTCAAATTCCGCTTTCGCGCTTGTAGTTTGACTTTGACAGATTGCTTTATTGGATCTTTGATGACATCACAGTTATGGATTACATTGTAGTCTAGGGATCGAGCAATCCTGTAAACAGTTAACAATCCTTGGGATAAATACACAGAAGTATTAATAATAATATAATATGTATGAAATAAAATATACCTAGGTAACTATGCAAACTACTGAAGTTGTCGTGTTGAAGTAGTGTGAAACATCAATATCTTTTTCCACTTTTTTAAATTTTAATAGTTTCTATTGAATCCGGGAAAATTTAAGGTTCCAAGGAAAGTGTAACGTCAAACTAAGGCACGCTGTTTCGTCTGTTCCAATAACTACAATTTTGTGTACAGAATGAGGTAAACCGGTATTCAAATAAAGTCCGTTTTAATATTGTCCATCAGTATACAAGGGATTCTCAATAACTCTAATAGCCAGAGGACAAGCCGTGGTAGCGACTTCATCGATGTGAAAGAAGTTAAGTAACGTTTTCACGATTAGTACTTTTCTTTTGTTATCTATGATTAGTAAGTACTGAGTGGGTGATCGTTCACGGAGGACCCGCGATGCCTCCTCACACCATCTAGAGCCTGCACGTCCGTGAATTTACAGAAGCTATACAAACTTATGTGAAATTTGTATAGAAGACGTTTCTAGGATTAGATGTAAAACCTAAGGTCCCTTGTTTATAAAATGATAAAATATAGATATAAAACAAATAAAAGAGCCCTACGCCACTATAAAAAGTGTGGATTCAGCAAAATTTCCAGGTTGGGTGTAGCTCGTCTCTCACACATCAAATCACATCAGAAACACATCAACAACGGGAACACCAAATACTGATCATTCTCTATTCAAACTAGACGTACATTGCGTTATTAAACAATAAAAAAGATGCAAACCAAATAAACTACCATCAACCAAATAAAACTAACCTATACAATAAAATTAAAATATGAAATTGCTATTAGGCAAGAAAAGAATTTTTTGGATATTTATTTAGTCATTAATCTAATTTAATACTTAGGTAAAACCATTATTTTTAGCTATTAGATAACCTTGAAAAAGTCCGAAAACTCTTCGACTTTAAATGTGTCTTATGTTCTCTATTTCTACTTAATTCATGTAAATATTTTTAATATGCACCACTACAGAAAAATAATTCAAATATAATTCCACGGTATGAGTGAGCCAACAATATTACAGATATACAGAAAGTATTCACAAGTTTAACTAATATATTGAATTTGATTGTATTGGATTTACTCCATACGATTGACTTGGATTGCGTTGCGAAATTTACCCAGAGGTGGCGACCTTAGGGCTTGCGTACGCAAGGCTTACCTATTGTGCCAAACACTCAGGTCTTCGCATTCCTAGGTATGCTCACTTAAATTGCACTGATGAGGTCATAAAAAGGTCGAAACCGGTCTGCAATTAGTGGCATCTTCGATGTGTGGCCTGAGTATTTCATCGTAGTTTTCGTTGCAATCCGAATCCTTGTATATTTGATTCTAACTGTGTTTAGACCAAAATACGGCAAATCTTGCCCCGTAATCATAGATTAGGTTAGAGATAGATAGGAATCTGCAATGTTGATAAAAAATGACGCAGAAAACGACATCTGTAGAGATGTAGTGGAACTTTTTTAAACATTTTGTACAGAATCGCCCTACCTTTGTAACATATTTAACTTTTTTAATTAACATAGAAACAAATAAAACTGCAATAAGTATATTTTTGCATATTTTGTATTACAATATTTACAATATATTCGCAAATTATTAAATTTATCAATTTGATAAAAATACCTATATAATGATTGAAAACCTAAACTGTGATAGTTTAGAGATTATGATATAATATATAAGTACATGAAGTTTAAACTGAATTAGTACGCAATTATTTCCACAAAATAATTGGAAAAATAATTTTCCTTTTTGTTATCTGGAATCAGCAAAAAAAGAGAAAATGTAATTGGGTTCTCATATAGAACTTGATTTTATCTTCATTAATATCTTCATACAATTTTCTTTGTTACATTTTTGGTAAATAATGCGTGTCAAATTGCATCAAATGCTTATTAGGTACTTAATTATTTGGAAATTTATTTTGCCCATATATATTATTTAACGCCAGAGTACCTACTTTCGTAATTAGTTTAATTTGTTTATAATGTAGTATATTTGCCCAATTTTGTTGTTTCAATTAAACAACAATCGCTATACTACACTTGATATCTATTCGATTTTCTCTTCCTGTTTTATTCAGACATCTAGAAAAATTATTTGTTTTCACACAATATGGACTCCATACTTTTGAAAGTGTATATTATCCTACGAAATTCAAAATTAATAAAACACATCACATAACTAATTTTTCTTTTACCTTCTTAAACCATGAGAAGAATTATTTATTTTCATACAATATGCACACTTAACTGCATTTTACTGTTAATCTGTTTGCTTTGAATTCCGAAGAAATGTCACTAAATATACTGAAACACAATTCACTACAATTCAAGCTAATATACGTAATTCAGGATAAATAAAATATAAAAATTAAGATAACGCGTCCGCTTCATAATTTTAAAACATAAACTGACAGTTGTCTTTGACATCTACGTATATGATTTAGCATATTCGTTGTTTGTATAAGAATAGCATATTTTATTTTCTTATGAATGGCAGATGCTCAAATTTTTTGTGAAACGCTCTCTGATGAGATGTAGTGAAACTAATCAGTTTGTCTACAAAACTCCCATCGAGTTCCCAGGCCCTGTATGTAATTCAGCGCTCGGCGTGGCATATAGCCAGGAAAATAGCTGTTTTGGCTTGATTTGTTTTAGACCTTATTTAAATAAGCCGTTTGCAGATGGAGGATGATCTTAATGATGTCCTTACTATTCGTAGTTATTTGCTATACCCAATATACATTTTCATAAGATATACAGTGTTATTCAGAACTTATCCATAATAAAATTTGGGGATGTTCAACATACATATGCAAATGTGGTAGTGCAAAAAAAAATTTTTTGGCGGGTTCTGAAAACTATTTAAAAATTTTTAATTGCACGCTGCTGTATACTGGTCCACTGTAATGGAGTGACCTTGGGACTGACAAAGCAAACTGGCGATGTCACGGAAAAAACTTGGGACGTTCTGAGAGTATACCGACACCCGGCGCAAAAAGATTTCCAGCGTTTTTACTTTAAAATAAACTGAAAGATAGATAGATGTGACCAAAGTGACGTATCTTTAAAATTAATAAAATTTTGTTACACTAATTTTGAAGAATTGCGCTACTTGATTACTAGGTATTAGAAACATGAAATTTATAAAAAATTTGCACATACCTTGTTACAAAAGCTGTTCGAAATTTTGTCCCTCAACTTCTACACACTTTTGGGCACGCCTTATCCAATTTTGCCGCACTAAAGCGAATGTTCCTCCTGGTTGCTGATCTTGTAAACGCAAAGTATTAAGTAAATTGGGGATTTTCAGCATTTTTCTGCAACAACCACTCACAAAACCTAACTCGTAATTGATAATCCACTGGTAACAGTGCTTGAACACACTGGATATGATACGCATAAAACTGAGCTTCGTGTAGTAAGCGCCACACCATTGATTGAGATACCCCAGGCACCTGCCTAGCGATCTGACTTGTACTTATTCGCGGATTTTCATGGAGCAGATTCAACACTTGTTCTTCAGCTGCTAAAATACGTTGTGGTCGTCCCGGGCCACCATCTCATCCACGATTTGCACGTAAATTACCAGTATCACGGCCACGTTGTACCACTGCCGTAAAAGTTGCATAATTTGGCGTGTGTCGATTGGGAAATCGTTCCGCATACAAGCGCGAAGCTGCCAATGAATTTTGTCCAACTTCGCCATAAATAAGAATCATGTCCATTAACTCAGCATTACTGTACACATGAGCCATTTTGAAAATTTTATAGTTTAACACTCCTAGGATAAATAAAACACCGGTACTGAAAGCGACACAGATAGACTGATGACTGATAGACAATACAGATATTATCCCCACTCCAACTCTATTCGCTCGGTCTTAACCAGGCGTTCCAGGTACAAAAACTTGTTTACTATTTTTTGTAGGAATGTGGTGTATCAGATGTCGTTGAAGGAAAGTTGCCCATCTACGTAGTCCTTTATAATGGTATAACTTTAAACATTGTTTACGGGAAATAAGACTTCTATTATAAATTTTTTTGGTGATATCGATTTCTTATTTAAGGATGCACATACCCTCAAAGTTTTAGAGATAAGTTCTGAATAACCCTGTATCTGTATTGCTTAACAGATCTACAATATAGAAATTCAATGTATGCATTATCAGCAAACATAAGGTATGTGTAATAACTTATTTCATTTTCATCATATTATTGGACGATTTATGTTATACGATATTATAAGCTTCCCTGAGCTACTTAGAAACTTAGATACTTGGTTATTGTAAGATGAGATAAACGTGCAATGCTTATTCAGCATCCAAATATTATAGAAGATCAGAACGGACGTAGGTATGTATTCCATTGATCATTTGTCTCTGTCAGTTAGTGCATACAAGTGTGGTAACTGTGAGTGTCCTATTTGGTAAATTAAAGTTTTACCAGAATGGGTACAAGTTTATGAAAAGTGCATATATATTTTTAAAAACAAGCTTTCTGATTCCCTAAATATATCTGGCCCAGTCGAATCAGTAGGATACAGAGCAAGGAAGATCCGTGAATAGGACACCTCCGTAGGTTTCAACATTTTATGCACCAAAGAACCTAAAACTTTCGAAAAATCAAGAGAAACCAACATCAGTGTTCTAGTAAGGTGGATTGAGTAACTTTGCGAGAAGATATGGTGAGGTGGATTTAACAGGAAGCCTCACAGAAGAAGCCGTTAAGGAAACTTATTTTATTTACCAAACCCTCGTAAAGGCAAGAGGATATTGTGACCAGGCAATTGGGCCATCACGAGCTTCTTCCAGTGGAAGAAGAACGGAAATCGTCACCGGACAATTGAGCCGCCACTATGAGCCTTAACATAAGAAAAATCTAAATTAATCCAATGCGATTACAATTGCATTAAATTTTATTTTAATATATTTAACTACAGTCTAAAAACAATTTTGGAAGTATATATTTTGTAATATAATATAATACCGCTTATTTTATAGAAAATTTACCTACATTATTTCCAGAAAGCGAAATACTGCTGTATAGAGTAATGTACAGAGTGTTTTTTATCTAACAACCGGACTTATTAATAACTTAAATCCTTTATTTCGATTTAATTGTTAGTAAATTTTATTTCGGGATCATTCTGTTACCCTTTTGTTTGTTCGATAGACTACTTACATATTTTAATCTATTATAAATATTTTTCTGTAAATGGAAAAAAAATATCTGAACTTTTTACTAATTTAAATATTGGTCAACCAGTTTCAAACGATACCGAAATTAACAAGGACCACATACTTTACCGAATCTATTCTGAAAACATTCCTCTAATTAATGGAGAAGAACATATTTTAGCATCTTTCATTTGAGCCAGTGAGGAACTAATCACTGCCTGTCAAAATGCGGAACAAGCGAATGCTGCAGGTATTAGCAGCATTCTAATTAATTAAAATAAATTAATTATTAGGACACTAATAAGTAAATTGCGGGGTCATGCAGCCAAAATTATATGTCCATGAAATGAATTAAACATAAGGGCTCTTATTAAGCAGTCGGACAAAACACATTTTCTGATGCGAGGAATATCGATTGTTTAGTAAATGATTGGATCACAACAACATTAAACATAAACATTACATAAATCATTCTCACAATTTGCTCTGAGATTAAAAAATATACATAGTTTATTTATTAATTTCAAAATAAAATTATGCATTTACACGTCCACATTATAAATTTACTTATGAATATCATTTACACGCAGGTTATAGAAACAAATCAGTAGAGTTACACACTAACTCATCTAGAAATTTTCTAAAATTACTAAAATATCACGTAAATCCTTCAGGTACAACTTATTTGGCGTACCTAGATGGCGTACAAGCTATAGTATTGGAACTGATCCCACGGTATTCCAAGCAGAAATTTTTGCAATAATGGCATGTTTGGTGGAGAATGTGAGGAAAGGAGACACACGTAAACTCATCTACAGATTCTCTGATAGTCAGGCCGCAATAAACGCTCTGAACTCAAACAAGATCAATTCGAGGCGTATTTGGGACTGTTTGTAATTGCTAGTGGAACTGGTAAATATCACTACAGTGGGACTGTGTTGGGTGTCAAATTATAAAAGCACTGAAGGAAATGAACGGGCAGATAAACTTGCTAGAAAGGGATCTGAAATGGCTTTCATGGTACTGGAGCCAGCTTGCGGAGTCATTTATAGTGCTGACAGAAAGGCTCTGGGAAAATGGGTCGAACTAGAACATAGGAACTACTGCTTTTCAAAAAAACGGGACAGAATCATGCAAGGGCACACATGGAAGATCCTTTGCAGAGAAGATCTGTAGAGATGCTGGGCATGAGTAAACTTCGGATTAGGAGCATGACCTGACTCATAACAGGGTATTGCCATCTCAAGAAGAATTCTCTATAATTTAATATTAGCAGAAAACTCGGCATGTCGAGGCTGCGATGATGCAGACGAGGCTGCGCCAAATTCTAAGTTTATATAAAGGCTACGCTAATATGAGGCTAACGCTCCTGGGTAAAGCATTTTTGGAACCTTGCGAGCCAAGGGAAATTTCAATGAGTAGGCTTTTAGACTTTATGCAAAGAACCAAGTTGCGCGCTGAATAGAAGATTGGCGGGTTGCACAATAGGCCCAGATGTGGTCGCAGTGCTTTGGGACTCGCTATAGAGGAACCGACCCGCAGGAGGAAGACGAGGACAAAGAAAAGCTACTTAAAGGGCAATGAAGTTATTTTGATACTAAAACTACTATTAATAGAACCACATGTATTTCAATACTATGAACTATATTCTTTCTCAGTAAAAATTAATAATTCGTATTTTACATTATTTCGTAACACTAGATATCTAGCAATTAGTGAATACAATATTATCAAATCCAACATAAAATGTCTAAAATGTTAAGATATACAATAAATTTAAAGTGGATACTCAAAGCGGATGGTTCTTTATGAAACATCGTGAAAATAATTGTTTTGAAAAAAACATTGATCTCATTTAGATGTTCCAAGAAATATATAGAAAACACTCTATATACTAGTAGGTATTTCGGCTTATTAGGCCTTTTTAAATAGAGTAGTGTCTATTACTAAATGTTTCCAAGCGCGTTTTCGTTATTTATTTGTTTACGAGCACCTACCTACCCCCGATTGATCCCACTATCTGGTAAAGCCCGAATTTTTAGTACCTTTTCTAAGAAGGGCGAAATTGTAAAATCTTTCTGATCATTCGTAGTACAAGGATTTATAATTAAAGATTTTTTAATTTCTAATTGCTCTAACAGATCTAAGCGCTTTCCTTTCTTTTCACGATGCAGTATGTACCTTTACATTTTTCTGATCTATAAAATGATTATTTTCTATACAATGCGTCGAATATCCTGAATTTTTTGCGTTATTTAATATGGATTTTTTATGTTCTTTTACTCTAGTTTCTGTAACTAGAATGAAGTGAAACTAGAGTAAAAGAACATAAAAAATCCATATTAAATAACACAAATAATTGGATTATATAGAGTGTTTTCTATATATTTCTTGGAACATCTAAATGAGATCAATGTTTTTTTTCAAAACAAAACAATTACCTATACAATATATTTGTAAAGACGCCATTCGTCAAACTCAAAAAGAAAAAACAATTAAATATTCCAAATTATCCTTAGCTTGTGTTCTAACAGAAACAAACGTAAGTTTTCCAATTATTCACAAATCGGTATGCCGATCTATATTGCTATCATCCCGAATACTATAACTATCACAGAAACATGTAAAATAATATAAAAAGTAATATTAATTTAAAAGAAGAATAATTACATTATTGAATTAGATGAAAATTGTTATACAGAAATAATTGATAAATTTAAATTAAAAACAAATAAAGTACAAAAATAACACATAAATAACAGTAAATTTTCATGATTTAAGTCTAAATCAAATTAATACTTAGAAAATGCTTGACATAGAAAGGAAATTAGAAATACAGAAATTAAATTTGAACCAAATTAATATTAATCCAATTACTTCCAATAATAATTAGGGTCGGTACGGTAATATTGTATATTGTTTTAATCACAATTATGATATTCTTAAGAAAATAATGTAGAAGAAGTAATAAGAAAAATTGTAAATCTTGCAAAACCCAAAAATAAAAATCGCAATATTAATCATGACAGAAATTAAAATTTAAAATAATTATTGAAATCATAAATTATAATCAAAGCGGGGAGGAGTATGTTATACGATATTATAAGCTTCCCTTAGATACTTCTACTCTAACATTCGCGATGTCCCTTAGGCAATCATATCGCAACATCGTTGATCGAATCCACTATCTATGGCACTCTGACGAGCACATAATAAGGTCGAAGCTGGTCAGTGTCTGGTGATTGATCTCGATGAAGGATGTGGCAACTTCCATGGAGATGCCGCAGTAGTGCAACGCCAGTCGGAGCACATTTCCAGTGGAGTAGTTGTTTTTGGTATCATTATGACATTATAAAATTAGTTCATTTATTAAAGAATTGTTTAAATTTAAAAGTTTCCCTAGATACATTAAATCTAATATTTTGTTTCTTTGCTTTTTGTAATATTTTACAGGCGACGTATTTCCAGAAGAATTTTCATGAATTAAAAAGTTACGGCAAAAAAAGTTACAGACAATAGCTATAAATCTAAAAAAAAAATGTTTATACATTTTATATTATGTTTGTTAATATGTTTTTGTTATTTTAAATTTAGCGGATCAGCCTGCAGTGTTTTTAGAGAATACAGATAATATTTAGAAGATGGATTCCGAGATCACCAGATCTGTACCCACTTGATTTCTTCGTACCATCAGCATAGTAAAAGTAAAGTGTACGCTAGGTCGGTACTAAATTTTGAATGTTTAATAAATATAGTGAAACAACCTCTCAATATTGATACAAATCCTGCATAAGTGAAAAAATTACTAAAGCTAAAATAAACAAAAGAATGTTATCTGTGCTGTTAAATTTTATATAGGGCAAGCCCGACTGAATTTTTTAGTTAATTTTAATATTTAGTTGGTAATAGTGAATAATAGTGTCTGGGGCATAATCCAATAATACATCATTTTCATTTTTTATATCTTTTTCATTCTTGAGAAAACAAGAAACGATGGCGTTTCAAAAATATAAAAATATTTATATGATTTCCGGATAATTCTACGTTTGTCTTCATTGCCATCAGATAATAGTTATTGTTAAAACAGAAAAGCCAAAATCAATACACCCATTTAACTTTTGCTTTTTGTTTGCATTGGTGAATTATGTAATATAGTTAAATATTTAATGTTAGTACACTCTACTATGATGACTTTGACATGACTATAAATTATAAATTCTTTAGTTGAAAATGTACCATTTTTATATCTTGGCAATATTGGTAATTATTGTTATATATGTATACGGTGTCCCGTTACATTAAAAATGTAATTTAAAACAAAATACAAGCAAATGGAAAAGCTAGTACATTCGAGAAACCCACAGTAAGTCAAAAATCAATATACCTACTGATATACCTATGATATAAAATTCTGGAATTCATTGACACTATAAAAACATTGAGTTAAAAGAAAATCCTTATAAAATGTTCCATAATTCATTGACCAGTTGTTTATGAATGTTTACAAATGTGTTATATAAATTTATACCAATTCTGTTTGCTTGAGGTAATACGCAAACGTGAAAAAGAAGGTATCAGATTCTCCCCAAGCCTTATGTTATAATTATATCTATCAGTACGATATAATTATATTTTTATGTAAATATAGAAGTGTTTCAAAAATGTATACACATCGAATTTGTAAAAATCTCATCTTTCTCAAATATTAGTTTACAAGATGTACCTACCATTTTGGGGTTTGTCTATGACCCTCACAACTGCCTTCTGCAAATGAAACACTACAAATATGATTTAGGTACATTACCCAAAAGAATAATTTCATATTATATCACACTGCGTAACAACCCATAGTAACAACTTTCATAGGAGCATTATCTAGGCAAGGTCTTAGTTGTCTCATACCAAAGCTAATTGAAGAAGTTTTGAACAGACAGTATCAATATGCGCATTCCAACACAATGCACTGTCAAATGTAACACCCAGTAACCGAACTGGAATGGATTTGGCGCCCTTATCAGAAATGAATAATACACATTTAGTCTTAGAGGCACCTGACACGAGACTTAATTTCAGTACTCAAATTGCGCAGATTTAGCGGACTGGGATGCTAGAAATTAGAACATGTTCTAATTGAATTTCGTCCAAGAAATTAGAATATGTTCTAATTTCTAGCATCCAAGTCCGCTAAATCTGCGCGCGCAATTTGAGTACTGAATTCAGTGCTAAATTAAGTCTCGTGTCAGGTGGCTCTTAGACTCATTTAGTTTCAGTTTATTACTCTCGAACCAGATTTTCGCCCTATTTAGACCATCAATAATTAATGCTCACACCCCTAGCAAGTAGCGCCTCATCATCGGCAAAAAGTATACATTCGGTACCACGCAGATAGGGGACATAGGTAGATCATTTATATAAAGTAAAAATAGAATCGGCCTAAGCACATATCCTTGGGGAACTTCGCAGATAACGGGAAGTAAAATCAGAGGTAACGCCATTAAAATTTACATATTGTACCCTCTCAGTCAAATAAGATTTAAAAAGACTATAAGCCATTCCCCTAGCACCATAGTGTTCCAATTTACTCAAAAGAAGTTCAATATTTCCAAAGTCAAAGGCCTTTGACAAATCACACACAACTGCATGGGTAGGGGTGCCTTCATCGAATCCATCTATTACAGTTTCTACAACAGTTATTAATGCTTAGATCGTAGAACGATTTTTACGAAAACCATATTGCGAAGGAGTTATTAATAGACTTCTCATTCAAATAAATTAAAAGTTTATCTTTAATCAATATTTCAAATATTTTGGAAATAATAATAATAATAATATATTATATTATCTCATTGACTGAACAAAATAGTCTAGGATAAGTCAGAACAAGTACACATAGAAAATCACTACAACAGATAAAAAATGCATATAAGACACATACTACAACACACATACAGATACAAATGAAAAATTTAAACAATAACTAAATAAAATAAGTAATAATTTTACTTAACTAGCTTTTCTGTTTAATTCTTTCACAAGTTTTTATCCGATACTACTTTCGTTTCAAATGGATTATTGTTTGAAATATTACTATTACTAAAGGCAAAGTGATATTTTACTGTGTTATGATTGAGAATGTCAGTAATCAATAAAATACTTATTTTCTAAAGTACTTGAAATATTCACAACTTTGTAGTTAATTCTACTCAGCCTTAGTTTGATAAGTATTATGTTTTCTATTTAAATCACTCTGCTTAACTTGTAAACGAATTTTGACATTTTTAAAGTCTTCCTATGTGAAACTTTTAGTAGAAAATAACATTGCTTATATTAATTATTATACGTGATTATCAGTTCATAATGAGCTATAATTTTTACAATTTCAAAAAATATTCTTTTAATATAAAAAAATATCCCTAAATATAATAACAGTCAATAATATTTATATAGGTATAATATGTTTAAATGTATTATTTATACTCGAAAATACTTGGTCATATATGCTGTCAACCATAATGTGCGAAATATCAATATTTACCTGCACACTTTTGTGACTGGAAAGTACAACTTTATTTAATAAAATTGTAATGACAAATGTTTCAGGGAAACTTACTTAAAATATATCATCATAATTATCTACTCACACAAGGATGCAGAGTATTACTATTTATGTTTTTCCATTTTTGAATAAATATTAAAAATACTACAACGTAAGAAATTATCCAAATTAAAGAGTGCTGCGTCAACAAAAGCTGAAACTCAGTAAAATACAATCTACTACTAAATACCAGCATTTATTGATATAGTTATTTAGTAGCTAGTAACTGTAAAATGTTTAGTTGTTAAAGATGATGAGAGTAGTAATAAATACCTTTTATAACCATGCATGATTATGTTTAAATAAAAAATGTGTCTCTCTCATTATTCCCAAATGTATTCAGAAATATTTTTATTTAGTTTTACCTCTATTTTGGAAGACTTGCATTCTTACGAATTCGTATATATTTTTTTTAATACAGTTTATCAAACAATCTTTATTGTATTTATTTTTAAATGTCAGTTAAGAATAAAGCAAAATAAATTATTAATACAGTTCTTCCGTAAAGTAGCGGAAAAATTGCATCAATACTCAATGTTTTTAAAAATTGCTCGGACCCGTCAATTTTCTTTTACTTTTGCCCTTATTTTACATATATTTAATTTTTACAGAGTGACTCAATAAAGCAACGTCGATATAAACTTTAATATTATAAATGGGAGATCCTATATTTTTTACATATTTGAAAATAACTATATTTTTACAAAAAATATAGTGATATAAAAGTTTTTTGGGTCTATCTCTAATAATAAGGGATATGTGCCCAAGAAAGTGGGGGATAATAGCGACGTGTTGGAGAAAGACTCTGCCTAGCAACGGATGGATATTCGCTTTCTAGCACATTGCTCTTATGGCCCACTTGTGCATATCTCTTTTATTATTAGAGATAGACCCATAAAACCTTATATGACGTAAAAAAGAGTTCTTTCCAAATATGTAAAAAAGAACAGGGTATCCCATTTAAAATATTCAAGTTGATATTGGCATAGCTTCATTGAGACACCCTGTAAAAAATTAAATATATATGTAAAATAAGGACTAAAAATAAAAGAAAATCCGAGAAGTGTGGGAGATTCTTAAAAAAGTGGGTATTTATAAAATAATAAATTTATCCACTATTTCATGAAAGCACAGTCAATGAATGTCAGTCAGGGTCAGGGTCAGTCAGTCAGGATAAGTCAACGAAAAGCTACATCCTCGATTATCTGTCAAAGGATTATTTTCCATGAAAAATCCAGAGACAGATTTTTATTTGAAGGGGGACTCATTTTTATAGTATTGATATTTATACAGGGTCTCCAAAAAAGGAGAGGTTTACCACAACTTATATTTTCTAAATAGAACACCCCATGTATTTATACAGATTTGGATAGAACGCCCTCTCTCGAATTTATTGATATAGGGTTTGATGGATACAGCTCTAATAGTGAGGGAGATATGACCATAAATGGTTACCCTAAAAGCAATGTGCTCGAGAAAGACTTTGTAGTGATTATTGTCCAGCAACGAATCCATAGTATTCTCTTTCTAACTGATTATTTCTATGGAACATTATTTTATGTATATTATCTCCCCCACTATTACAACTATATCCATCTAACCTTAGGTATATCAATGAATCCGTGAGGGGACTTCTACCGAAATCTGTAAAAATACTATAAAAATGCGTCCTCTTTAAATAAAAATCGTCCTCTCCCAACCCATCATTTGACAAATAATCGAGGGTGAATCTTCTCGTTGACTCTCTCTGTATAAGAAACAATAATAGGGTACAAAAAGTATATATTAAAATACAGGGTGATTCAGCTAACCTGTTCATTAAAAGTTTATTGACTTCCCATTCCCCAGGAATGGGAAGGACCCAGGACCTCTTCCCCATATTTTTGAGAACTTGGATACATAGGTTTTCAAGAAAGTTCTATTCGTCTTAAGTATTTCCGTTTTTCTGGCTTCCGGTTACACCGGAAATGGCTATTAACTTTCTTATTTTAAATGGAATACTTACATTTTCTATTTCTATGCTAAAATCTACTTTTTTTTAATGTACCACAACCTATACGAAAATTAATAGTTTATTAGATATTTTAATTTAAAAAAAAATATACTTTTAATACCTTAGTAATTTCAAATTTTATTATTTACAGGGTGTTTAAAATATAAATTGATTCTGACTAATATCAACCGCCCAAAAGTATTTTTTTAATGGAACACTCTGTATTTTACCGCTCTATATGATGGCGAATAAAGTGATCTTTCAGTCTGTATCAGGATTCCCTATACCTATCTGTTACCATTTTCTTGTTATCGACGTATTTACTTTCGATGCAATAATTTTCTATTTTCTTGAATTGCTTGTGGTTAACGGGCCATAAATATTAAATGAAAATCTCGTTTACGAAACTGATAAATAAAATACACTATATATGATATTGGCAAAGTTGTTGGTAAATATTGTATTATTATTAAACAATAAAAAAAAGATAAAAAACAGAATAAAACCGACCCATACAATAATATCAAAATAGGAAATTGATATTAGCTATTAGGTAACCTTGAAAAGTCCGAAAACTTGGACGAAATGTAGGATATTTATCCATGTATCTAGCTGAAAGTCCTCTTTTCTTGTTCTTCATTGAAGAAATAAAGATACATTATTTCAATTTTATTAATATAGTTAAGGAGCACTATATTCTAAACATATAAAAAGAATAAATATACATTTTTCAATGTCATAAAAATGAAATCACCCAAATGTTCGCAGGTCAACCGCATGTTTCGTAATTTATTGTTTCTAGAAATCTCGACTTTTGCACAAGTAGTGTACTTTCCGTATATTGCATCTTTTAGGGTGGAGATGCAGTCCAGCATCGCTACTTTTAATGGCGCACATAGGATACTATTTAGGCCATTTTAAAAATTAATAAACACCATAAATTAATGCCAAGTGTTTCATAAATTTGGTTCCAGTATTAAAATTAACATAATTTTTATTCTAGACTAACATTTCTAGGCTGCCCTGAATGCCTTATTCAAAAGGTCATCAAACAATTGTTGGGTTACCTAACATTAAAGAACTTGACATAAATATAGCAACGAATTGCGCTACAGTTTTCTGTTTTTATAGTCTGTGAATATAAATATGGTAACAATAATTAGGATACGATAAGATACATTTCAGAAAAGTTTATCAAACAGGGAACTCATAGGATGAAAAATTCATGCCTGATCATTGAGATGATGGAAATGGTAACAGATACAAAAAGTTAAATGAGGACAATAAAAAGTTGCATATTTTGTATTGTTTGGGAAGTTTAGAAGTTACGAATATTTCAGGGGATATATATGTACGTATTTTGCATTTAATATTTGCAATTGTCTTTTGTGGTTTTACTTGAACGGGTACAGGGTATAAAAACTAAAAACACTGCAGGCATTTGTTTCGTTCTATGTAGTATTACACGATGTCCAGGGTGATTCACTATATTTTGATACCTCTATTAACTTTTTTGTTTAAAGAATTTTATTAGAAGAATCAAATTTGCAGGATTTTTTATGAAGTTTTCGAAAATGATAGTAAAAGACAAATGAAGTCTAAACAAAATGGCTCGGATGTTAACTTTGACAATTTAAATGGAACGCCCTGTATATTTTTGAATATTTGGATAGAACGTTGCCTTACGAAAACGGTAAGATAGGTATTGATGGGTCTATCTTCAAGAATAATGAAGATAAAGCCATAAGAGCGATGTGTACCTAGCAACGAATCAATATTCCCTTTTTAGCACATCGCTCTTATGGTGCACTTTTTCGGTCATAACTCCGTTATTATTACAGATAGACCTATCAATATCTATGTTATTGTATTCGTGAGACAACGTTTTATCCAAATATGCAAAAATATAGAGGGGGTTCCACTTAAAATAACAAAGTCAACATCTGTGGCCATTTTGTTTAGACCGCATTTGTTGTTCTATTATTATTTTCAAAAACTTAATAAACGACTAAAAAATCGTGCAACGTTTATATTTCATATTTTTTTATAATACTGTAAACGAAAAAGTTAACAGGGGTGTCAAAATATAGTGAATTACCCTCTACTCAGATTTTAGATTTGAGGTTAATTTTTCCGCGATTATTAGTAATTTGATTTTGTAACTTATCACAGTTACTGCTATCTTGGTATCCCTACGGCTTGTTTTTATCACTTTTATTGAAATGGTTATTAGTGGCATAAATTCTTTGATAAACTTAGCTGCTTTCCTTATTGAACTAAACACATTTCTAAAGTGTTTAAAAGAGCTATTCCAAGTTTACGCATTAATTCTAAGATTTGTATTCAACATCGATACCTACTATGTAGTGAAATAAAACTCAATAAATTGGTTTTATGCTTATTTACTAAAAAAGGAATTAAAAACGATTATAAAGGAAAACCATTTTATTTGAAATTTCTATACGCTTTCGTCAAAATCTTTTGATTTACGACAAAATAAACCTGATATGTATGAGTTACGCAGGCCTGAAAAAGGTTTGTGCAGGTGTGTGTCAAAAAAAATCCAGATTTTTCATTACTACCAGTCTCTCTAGCAAATTAATACCAATTATATATAATATTCAGAAATTATAGGTGCTTTTTTATGATGAAATTACAATTCTTAGCGTTGAGTGGCAGTTTATGAGTGGAACATCAGTTATGGAGTAGCCATAGGTTATTTTGAAGATTTTGAAGAAATTTTTCAGTAATAAGTTAATATCATCTGCGTATAGTAAATAATTAACATCCAGAGCAGTAGCGATATCATTAATAAATATTACAAAGAATAGTGGCGCCAGAATCGAGCTCTGTGGAACATCTGAATATTGTTGAACTGTGCTAGGCTTGAAACGAAACAATAATTATCCTCATTCTACAATAATTATTTGCCTTAAAACCTATAGCCGATAATGTTAATTAGACATGATATACTTTCTTATTAAGTTCAAGGTCTGATAAAACCCATAAAATGTATTTAACTATTATCGTTGCTTGCTGTTACATTTATTACCGCAAAAAACGAAGACATTTGTTGGATTTAATATAAATAAGCTTTAAGTGGAGGCACACATCGCTTAATAATTAATAATTATTTATCGCTTCAAAATCGCATTCTTTACGAATTAAAACATTACCATTTTTCACCCAAGATAAGTTTAGGGAATCAGAAACTTTGTTTTTAAAAACTTTATTTTATTCTACCAAGAATTTGGAACACTTGTACTCACAACACTTATATACACTAAATGATAGTAAAGAGACAAATGAACTTCTTATTTTCTTAATTCTTTCTTATTTTAATGATGAGTTAGTCTACTGTGTAGGCAGACGCATTTCGCAAAAATATATTAAATAACATAATCCATAAAAACTGGACAGAGATTACAATTTGTGAAGTCTGCAAAATATCTCGCTTACTATTAAAGATACACGGACGCTGTTTTTATAATATTTTGCTACTTTTTTGAGGAATGTGTTTTTCCAGGTCCCTCACTACAGAAACAGTTCGAAAGTCCTATAGAAATTTTACTTAATTTGATAGGTGTGGTGATAAGATTTAACCCAAAGAACTGCATTGTACAGCCTGTCCCGTTTTCGGTGTCTTTGCAGAATATCTTGCGTATACACACTCTGTTACCTTGAGAAACAAAAGCTGTTACAAAGAGAATTTCTGACCATAACAAAGTGTAAATTTCATTTTTACAGATTCAAAGGATTGTAAGATTTTATGCCTTTATGCATAAAAAATAATAATTTTTAATTTTGGCACAGGAACAGAACATAAGATGTGCTTTCTTTCAAAATTAATCAGAAATTCGAAAATATATACCAAGTGGACTCGATGAACCATGTTGCGACATGATGATCTAAAGAGAATCTGCATGGTATGTTAGTGGTGGTGAGAAACACCGTAGTGATCTGTTCTGATCTGTGCTAGTACATCATCATTACTACCACCAGATACTACATCGTTCACCGAGTCCACTATCTATGGCACTTTGATGAGCACAGAATAAATGCAAAACCCGTCAGTGTCTGGTGGTTCCTCTCGATGAAACATGTGACGTCTTCCGTGGAAATGACAGAGTAATGAAATGCAATGCAGTCGGGGCACATAGTACGTGGGATATTTGTTTTCAGCATCTCCTTCAAATAAATAAATAGGATCGTCTTTCTTAAAAACGATAGAGAGCAAAGCTATAATGATACCTGCAGAGAAGCAGGTCGCTATCTGTCTGTCAATGTATTCAATAATTGTGAGACGGAAAGAAGCGCAGACCAGAAAAGGGCAATACAGTGTTTCTCACCACTACTAACATACCAGATGCCCTTTAGACAATCATGTTGCAACATTATTCACTGAGTCCACGACCTATGGCACTTTGATAAGCACGGAATCAGTGCGAAACCGATCAGTGTCTGGTAGATGGTTTTGATGAAAGATGTGACGACTTTCGTGGAGATGCCGAAGTAATACAATGCCAGTTGGAGAACACAGCCCGGGGAGCAGTTGTTTTAGGCATTTCTTCCAGATAAACAAATAGGATCGCCTTAAAGACTTTAGAGGTCATAGCTATAGTGGTATCTGCAGAAAAGCAGGTCGCTATCTATCTGTCGATTAGACAATATTTGTCAGACGAATAGTAGCACAGACAAGAAGAGGGCACTACGTGTTTCTCATCACTACTAACTTTTTTACAATTTTTTATAATTATGAGAGAAAAGACACCTTATGTCTTATATTTCCTTATACCTAAATAATCATTTCTTATGCGTCATTTTTTTTAGAAAACGCCAAATATCTCCGAAGCGGCTAGGTTTAGATTCATGGTATGCTCTAGCGTTTGACTTTTTAGTTTTACGCTATTTAATAAAATACAGGGTGCCTATCGAAAAGTATCACATTTCGTCGCCTTATATCTCGAAAACTAAAAGAGATATCGAGATGCGGTTTGGACAGAACGACTTAGGATTTTTGTGAGTTTTTTTTGACATTGTTGCCAAATCTCCTAATACTTTTCAAAAAGGTATGCATTGTTTACATTATCTTGAGAATTGGAGCCACAAAATTAAATTTGTTAGAAGTACCTAATCTTATTTGGGTTATTACGAATGAAAAAAATACCTTCTTTTTTGTAAAGTTAATTTTAAGTTTTTGTACATTTATTTTAAATAAAATACCCTGTATATTTTATCATTTTAAAATCTCTGATCATACTTGATGTGGAACTTGACTGCATTTGCTCTTTAAATGAAAAAAGAAAAGGAGAAAAGAATAATTCTTTAATAATCGGTAGGAACGATTTTTGTTAACAATAACAACAAAGGACAATGACAGTAATAAAAATAACAGATAAAATAATTAAAATAACGATATAACTAAAAATGACTTGAATAAGTTAGAAAACAATTTGTTGGAAGTGCCCGCCATTTACTTCAATACATTTATGCATCCTTAGTAGTAAATGATCAAAAGAATTATGTAGCATTTCCTGCGGTGTGTTTTCTATAACATTTCGAATATTGCGTATAAGTTCTCGTAATGTTTGTGGGATGGGATTGTAACATCTCTCTTTAATATATCCCCATAAAAAGAAATCTGGCACTCTCAAGTCAGGTGAATAAGGTCCTGCCCTACCGATCCATCGCCCAGGAAATTTTATGTTTAAGAACTCCCTTGCGACTGCTGAATAGTGTGCGGGAGCACCATCCTGTTGGAAAAATACCTCTTCCTCAATAACTTCTGTATCGATTTGTGGATAAAAAAAAATTTCTAACATATCTGTATAGTTATCCCCTCGCACCACGATTTCACCAAAGAAAAATGGCCCATAAATTCTTGTCGCAGATATACCACACCAAACAGTAACTTTTCGCGAATTTCTTTGAAATTCATTAAAAATTCGGAGGCTTTCATTTCCCCAGATTCGACAATTATTCCTATTAACTCGTCCGTTTATGTGAAAAATGGCTTCATCCAACAGTATAAACTTGGTATTAGGTTCTTGTCGAAATAAATCTAACAGTGTTTCACAGAAAATAATTCTTTTCTCAGGAATTTTCTGAAATGTTTGTATTTTGTTCGGCTTAAATTTTAAAATATTTGTTAAACGATGTATCTTACTTCTCGACATCTCTAATGCACTTGCCATTTTTCTGACAGAAATGCCGTTCTGATTATCACTTAAAATTTACTCCATTGCCAACAATTCATTTACAATTAAATTTTGTTGTTGTTCAGTGAACCAAATCCTTCAAATTTCTGAAACCATGATAATATGCCTTTTCTTGAAGGCTGATTTTTATTAAAAATGGTACTAAAAATTTCTCAATGTTGGTAAAAATTTGGTTTCGATGTATAAAACTACACTGCGCGTCTTTTCTTCTAATGTGAACATTGTTATATCTATAACTTCAAATATTTGACGCAACTGACAATACAGTTTATTATTGTACTTTTGTTTTTCATGGCTACTGTGAAAACGAAGACCAGCTTCACAAACTGTTCAAGAGGTGCTCCCATTAAATTGAATTTTGTGGCTCCAATTCTCAAGATAATGTAAACATTGCATACTTTTTTGTAAAGTAGAGTTATTAGGCTTTCTGATTATGGCACAATATACAGGGTGTTCAATTTAATATAAGCAAGTAATTTTACTCCAAAGAGGAGCGTATTCCATAAAAAATTTACCAATATACCTATTTGGAAATTTGGCAACAGTGCCAAAAAAAACTTACAAAAATCCTAAGTCCTTCTGTCCAAACCGCATCCCGATATCTCTTCTACTTTTCGAGATATAAGGCTACGAAATGTGATACTTTTCGATGGAACACCCTGTATAAAAATTTACAGCACGTTCCATTAAAAAAAATATTTTTGCCGCTATTAAAAAAACACCCTGTGCATCCCAAACTAATTTTATAATGATGTGCAGTTAGTTTCATATAGTACCTGTTTACATTTTTTTTGCATTTTTAATAACAGATTTCTCGAACATTTTCGCACTATTAGCCTACCCTGTACAGTGAGGTTCAAAACTCTGGAACGCCCCAAATAACTTTCAAAATATTGTTTTTTTGCAAAAACGCTCAGACTCGTCAATTTTTTATTTCTATTTATTCTATTTCTACTCAATATTCTATTTCTATTTATCCAAAATTATGGATTTAAATTTTGCTACGTGTTAAACAAATTAAAATTTTGACATTAGATGAAGCAATGATATTGTTTGGTTTCAATAAACTCGAGAACCTACTCGGTTTAAATTTAGAGAACATTCCGAATAAAAAATTTGGGTTGCCATTTAAAAAAAAATTATTTTTTTGCACCTCAGTGATACGTCACTGTACAAATAAATCAATACCTCAAAAATACAGAAAAGTAGAATCAAAAATTGACGTGTCTGAGCGTTTTTGCAAAAAAACAATATTTTGAAAGTTATTTGGGGCGTTCCAGAGTTTTGAACCTCACTGTATAATAGAAATAGGGTTCGATCCGAGTTTGCGGACCTCGCAAGATATCTCGAGCGTTGGTGACTTGTGCATCGAAACGATTTAATATCTATGAACTGGGTTATTTATTTTACAAATATCATCCCTATGCCCTTTAAAACAGTTACATTGCAATAAATTGTATTCCGAGTTTAAAGTCGGAATTCTGACTTTAAACTCGGCATTCCGACTTTAAACTCGGAAATCCGACATTAAACTCGGAATTCCGACTTTAAACTCAGAAGTCTGACTTTAAAGTAGGAATTCCGTGGTTAAAGTCAGAATATCGACTTTAAAGTCGGAATTCCGAGTTTAAAGTCAGACTTCCGATTTTAAAGTCGGAATTTGAAAAAAAAATTATAGTGTGGCCCTTTTACGCCTTCGTATACATAAGCCAAGTCCATACAAAATATTTATAAATTAAATACCGTCTGAAACGAAAAAGTAAATATATCAGCAACTGCAAAACAAAAAGCTTACTCCTTTGGTTACATTTTCTAAAGCTAAGCTAAGCTAAGCTTCCCCTTACTAATGAGATTTCTGGTTTCTCTCATTCCAGCACTTAATGGTGGTTAGGGCTTACCAACGTAAGTTATTCCTGAGGAGCAATTGCGGCATACTGAATAACAATATGCACTCCCCTCTCCCCCATAAATCTCGGACTATCTGGTAATCTTTGTCATTAAAATGAGGGGTAAAGATATCATTATCATTATCATTATCATTGTCATTATATTTATTATTATTATCATTATAATTATTATTATACTCCAAATTAGCAAAAATTGGCAAAATAATAAGCTAATAATTTTGCGGCTAGCAATTAATTTACTATAAATTGTTTTTATTTTTTCAAGAGGCAAAGCAGCCAAGTGGATTTCGAGCTTCGAGTGATATTTTTCAGACAATAAATACTACAAATAAAAAATAATGCCATTAAATAAGGTTAAATTCCATTGAATTTCACTCACTCTGTACAACGCCAGGTAATCTATATTAAAGTTAACATAAGTGGGGGTAACTGCTCATTGCTTTTAAAGTAAGTAGCTTTAAACCATTTCCACGATAGATGTGTAAATTTTGCACGCTTAATAGTGAAAGGAGCAAGTACCATTTAGTAATGTAATTTGTATGGTATCTCCGTAAGAAAGTTGTGAAGCTCGCCGATTCTCATTATAGTTGTGATTTACTAACTGAACAGTTCGACCAGTGCCTGCAACAAGTGTCGTTCAGCTGTGAATTTCGCGCTACCATTATTTAACTTAGGTAAGTGGATAGATCTTTTATTTCATTAGGATTTTTTATTTAATATCTGGACATTTCAAGTGTTTATTTACTTAACGGAAATTTTTGTATACATATAATTTTTTTAACCAAGCTATGATTTTTGGTATACAATTTAATAATGAATTCCACAGCACAATTACATAGTAATTTTGAAGGCGATAAATTTTAGCGACAACTAAATTTTAATGGACGAATTTTACAAAATTATAAAGAAAAATAATGGCAATAATGGAAGAGAATCAGACTATTATGACACATTAATTTAATTAAAATCTTTATTTATTTATTAACTGTAACTAAATAGGTACCTACTTATTTGTAGCACTGTCTAGATTACTTAAATTTTTTATATTTTACTACATTTTTGAACTACTTAGATCACTTCAATTTTTTATATTTTACTACATTTTTGAAAAAGAGAATAAATAAAGACCTAACAAAGAAGAACCTTACAATGGAAAAGGCAGATCAATATTACAGAATTTGTTACGTTTCGGGGCATACTATGTATGCAGTTGATAGATATTTGTTGTTCTTTTTTTCAGTAGAACTATTCTTATTTTTGGTAAAGTAATACCAAATTTTAAATGGCAGATACTTACTGATTGTTCTTTTGATACATTTACATTGTAATTTTTTAACTATTACAGAATGTTTAAAGTGAGACATATAATAATGAAAGAGTAGAATTTCCTAGATATATCGTTGCGGCACATCTTTCGAACCTATACTTATCGCGGTGACTTATCATACCCTATATTTATCACCGCATCTGTGGGTGAATGCTATGAATATGCAAAGCAATACAGGGCATTCCGTTTAGTAAATCTGCAAGAATGCTTTATCCAATTTTTATTTGTAATTTCTAGAGAAGAATTTTCTAGAGAAAATAAAATTGGAATATGGGAATTCTCTGAAACCTCTACCTGCCTAATCTACAGAGAAAGGGAAAGAATTAGGATGTGGTTCGATTCCGGTATCTCAATCTACTTGCTCCCCAAATCTCATCACCGATCGTCTCTGAAGCCTCAATCTGCCTTTGTATCTGTGACACGGATCTCTTTGAGAAGTAGGCAGATACAGGCAGGTCTGTGATACAGATCTCTCTAAGTAGTAGGCAGGTTGAGACTTCAGACACGATTGGTGGTGATATCTGGGGAGTAGGCAGATTGAGACTCCGGAATCGATCCACAAGATCTTAATCCTTTCCCTTTCCCTTTCTCTCAAGAGCAGGTAGATAGAGGCTTCAGAGAATTCTCGTGTTCCTATTTCATTTTCTTCTTCTGAAAATGGCTCCAAAACGAGATCCAAAACGTCGAGACACTAACAATCTCCAATTGAATGGCGTATGTAGGTTTCTTCAAAAATTAATAAATAATACAACCGTATTTGAACTCAATTTGTAGAATTACAAAAGCTATTTCTTGTAGTGTTTAAAAATTTCACATTCAATGGACCAGCCAGTTTATTTTGGTGTAAATTTGAATTTTTATTTTAACCATAACGATTACTCCATTTTTAAAATAACACTGGATGGCATTAATTAATAACAAATTAGCATCAAACTCTGCCAAAGTTGCCCTGTTGGTGTTACAGGTGGCGTGCAAGCATGTTATCAATTTCATACTTTTTATTTGGATATGCTTTGTTAGCAAAAAATATCAGTGTTAAACCTTGAAAGAGGTTGGAACCTTTGGTGTGAAGATAACAGTGACGTAGTTGTCCACATAACAGCAACACGCTATACTGCACTCGACGCGCGTTTCGCATGCGATTAAAACTGAGTTTAATCATCTCCAGATGATGCCAACGTAGTTGGCGAAACACGCGTTGAGTGCCGTCTAGTGTTTTGGTGTTATGTGGAAAATTACATCAGTGTTAGCAACGTTAAAACTGAGTGATTGATATTATAAACACCGATATATTCCTACAAAGGTAATTACAAAAATTTGTTTCGACATCTGTTAATAATGCATTATAAGTCCAATATTGTCTTTAGAATCATTCCAAAAACTGATAAATAAAAAGTGATAAAGACAGATAATCTAAATACATGATATTTGTATTTATTGATATAAATATGTATACAGTGCCGGTATTTTAAATCGACAAGAATCGAAATGACTTTCTGACAAATAATATTCAGTGAATCATCAACTGCAGATTTTAAACGTATTCATAAGAGACAGTAACTGATCTTGCATATAAATGATTAATAATTAGAAACGCAATAAATTATCCTAAATAATACTGAAATAATTCATTGGATATAAAAATGGGTATTAAAGGTAGATTTAAAAAATATTATACATCTATACTCTTAAAAAACATGGTTTAATGTATTCAATATTACCAAGTATTCCAATCTATAAGTTGTATGAGTGATGATAACTCATTCCGTAATTCTATAATTACTTGAAAATATTGGTAATCTTTCGTTAACGTTAAGTAATATATGCGCCAAGTTAATTATGATGATAAGTAATTCTAGAAATAGTCACTTTATTTTAATGCTCCGTATTTTTCAAATTATAATTTATGCGAATAAAAGAAAAGCCTCACAAAGACGTTTTACCTATTTCGAGTAAAATTAAACATATTTTAGTACCATGAGCTTACATCAGGTCTAACTTAATTTGAACGTGGCATCTCTAATCGCAGCAACAAATACGGTCAGTTCTTTTAAAAAAATCAATAATATATAATGTAGCAAGTTAATTGTAGATCATAATTAAAAAGCTTTGTGTTCATATTCGAACATGACAGAGCATGACAGTCTTATTAGTTATATATAGTGATGTAATTTATTAATGAATTTTTGTAAATAATTTGCGACAAGCTATTAATATTTTTATAAATTGGAGAATATAATTCTGTTCAAATTTGCAGTAAAATGGTAAAACATTATAAATAAAAAATCAGTAAAGAAGCCGAGAAATTATTAAACTATCGGTTTTTACTTTCATAATGTTTCATTATTTGTGAACCCATAAGCCATAACATCTTTATATAAGCGTAAAATTTGTGGGTTAATTTTGATTTCTTTCCATAACTCAAGAACCAATGTTCCAAATCATTACTTACCACATTAATCTAGTTAAAACCTTTAGTTTTATGTGAAGAAAATATATAATTAGACAGTTCTGATATGAGAATTTATTTTTTACCAACTCCTTTTTTAGACAATTATTTTAAGTCTCAATAGTAGCTGCCAATCTGTATTCTGAAAAATCTCTGTTCCTATAAAAAGTACTTATATAATAAATATATCTGCTACTATATAAAAGTAAATATAATAATAAGTAGCTCAAAGTTTAGTGTGTCGATCGCTTAACCTTAACCTTGAGGTCGTGGGTTCCAACCCCCATTGCGCTGGACAATTTTTTATTTAACTGTCTACTCGTATATTAAGGCCTGTACACAGGAATGGCTTAGCAGCCACCCTAATACTCGATCCTTGAGTCGTCGAAAAATATTTGTATGCGAAAATGACGTCAAAATAACGCAACTTGATAGTTATCCTACTACAAAGAACTGCCAAACTACGTCATATTAACGTCATCTTTCCTCATTCCAACTTGGCGCTTACCAACATGAGTCGTTCCCTGCCGACCCTCTCCCAGACATTAGCCCGAAGTCTCAGACTTCGGGGCTAATGCTTGTGATGAGGATGAGGGGTAGAGAAATGTTATTATTATTATTTGATTTAAAGAGTACAAAAAATGGATGTTAAGCATAGGTTAACTAAGATTTAAGAATTCGAAAGTAATTTTTATTAACCATATCTAATCCACACGACTACGGTTTTTAAGTATTTTTAATTTCGTGTAATATGAACTGGAGAAACTAGAAAGCGAAATTATATTTCTGTTACCTACGTTAAGTAATGGTCAGAGTATGGAAAAATAAAATAATTTGCTTCGCCAAACCGCCGTACAAAATATAATAAATAAGTCTATTTAGTAAATGGACGCGCTAAAGTTTATCAATGCTAAAGTGCTTTTTTTTATCACAAATTCTTAGCTATTTTAGAATTATCGTCTGTAGGTAATTGAAATGTTTTTAACATAAATGGAAACTATAGTTAATTAGCTAGTGTTTTTCTTATGGTTTTCTCAAAAGTTTTAAACCGAGGGCCTATTTTTCATATGTGTTTTAAACAAGAATGATATTCAATTAAACTTTGTTTAATATCCCTACCCCTCATTATTATGTAGTAGGCCGCTTTTGAGCCTCAGGAATGGCTTACGTTGAAAAGATGTAATCACCATTCAGCGCTGGAATGAGGGAGATTTGGAAAACCCTATTAGATAGAGGGTCAAATATTAATCAAATGTTAATCTCGATGTTACCACCCAAACCAACGTTCTTCCCATGTTAGGCATGCACGCTAGTATAGTTGCCAACCCATCCCTCCGAACAGGCCTTAATCTACGAGTAGACAATTAAATTAAAAATTGTCTGGTGGAATGGGGATTCGAACCCACGACCTCTGTGTTAAGCGATCGAGACACTAAAATCTCCATCAGTGACTCGATCACGAGTCTTAAGGTGAACATAACTGAAGGTTACGTGAAAAGATTTCAAACTGCTTTTATTCAAAAATAATATAACTAGAATATGAATACAATTCGCCATTATGAACAACCGAGTGTCGGTTATTCATTCATCACTATAACTAATCGGTAACTATAAACTAACAAGTTAATGAAGTGTTTAATTAATTTAAATTTACATAACTTTTTCATTAACATTTACATTTTTATTTAAGATGTTTCTTAAAAAAAAATTGCAAGTCTAAATCCGTTTATTAGATAGTTGTATTCCTTAATTCTGTACAATTCCCCTTAAAGCAGTTAACACTTTGTATTGAATATGTACTTCTATTTTCCTCGTTTTATTAGTCATTGGTAACGCCACAAATGTGTTACAGGCAATAATAATGTAAATTCAATTATATTTATTAGATAACCAAATATTGGGTATCTGTCAATAAAAACAGTGACTTCATTAGATCATATAAATATAGTTAAGAAGAGAATATATATTATTAGTTTAATTGTTTAACTAAACATCAAAGATTTATAATCACTAATAAAAAATATAAAACACATTATAATAATTAACATCGGGGAAAGTATGTATAATGTTATTTTTTTGTTTAACATAATACTTAAATTTACATTAATCAATTCAACAGGTTATGCATTAATGAAATTTGTAATTAATTTCGATATTTCGATTTTAAATGATTCAAGACGTTTATTACTTTTAAAAGCCTTTTAAAGCCCTTTCAATAAAAAGTAAAGCATCCAATATTATTTGAAAAAATCTTAGGAGAATTTTACTTTGCTATTTTAACTTCCATATACCTTAAATGAAAAATTCGTTAATAATTTAAGAGTTTTAATCGTGTCATCAATCATCATTGTGTTTTAAACGGTGCATTGACCTACAATATTGCTGACGGTGTGTAAATCGAAATTATTTCATTAGAAACAATTCTTTACAAGTATGCATAAACATTCATTTACAAATTCGACTTACTGAACAACTTTCAACAGATGACACACTTAAAAAACAATATCGAAATCTTTACATAAATAATAACTTATTATTTGGAATTTGCTCATTGCAGCGTATGATGAATTTAACCAATTTATTTAAACTTTCCGGGATAATTTATAGCATATCAAGTTTTTATAAATACCTCAGATACCAAAGTACGGACGATGATTATGGTTCTTGTAAATTTAAATTTTGGTTGATATAAAAGAAAAGTCTCTAATATGGGCTTTTAACTTAATATAACCCCTTCAAGAAAATCTTAAACAGCTAGCCCACCTTTGTACAGCCTTACCGGCCTAAGAAGCCTGGTGCAACAAGGGAGGTATTGAGATAAAGTCATCAGTTTGATAATATCTCTAATCACAAGGATTAGCCTGAATGTTTGAGAGTTATGTGGGAGAGGGGGCTGCATATTATTATTCGGTGGGCCATCATTGTCCCTAAGGAATGTCTTACGTGGGAAGCCTTAACCACTATTCAGTGCTGGAATGAGAAAGATTTAGAAAACATCAGTAGATGTTTCTCTCACATTAACACGAAGCACCCATTGTTTCCACCCACGCCAAGACAAGAGTCAACCTATCTCTGTGAACAGGCCTTCATATACTAGTAGACCAGTGAATTAAAATTGTTCAGTAGAATGGGTATTCGAACCCATAACCTTTGGGTTAAGAGATAGTGACTAAACACTAAGTCATCCACTTGATCACCAGAAATATTATAAATATATTTATATGATCTCTTTCAACTAGTAGATGTGGATATAAACAATCATAAAAATATTTGATGATTTTTTTGTTTTAATTAATTTACAATTACTCATAATATTAAATGGAATTTCAAAGACACATCTTTTCCGAGTGTCTTCTTTCTTTGGTCAGACTGTGCTTCTACTTAGTGCCTAATAGGTTTGCAGTACGTGAATTTCAGTTATGATTCAGTTAAAGGCAGTATACTGTGAAAGAGTTCTTGAAATTATACCTATGTATGCGACAGGGCTAATATTGTTTTAAATTTTTTTTTTATATTTATTATGTTTCAAAAATAAGCAAAGTGTGTCCCTAAATGTTTAAATTAAATTTGAATTTGCTGACATGGGAAAGCTAAAGAGTTTCAAAAGAACGGTGTCAAAATTTTAATCTGCAATACTTAACAGTCCAAAGGTTCTTGAGAAAACAATAATAATATGATTAAAGAAAAAGTTATTTATGACCGCCTTCAAACTTATCGAGAAAACTCTTACAAGTCAACGACTAAGTGGGTTATGAGGACAGGGAACTATGGCTTGTGCTGGAATACCAAAAAGTATTTGGAGAAAAATTTATTAAAAAAATTTTCGACTAGTTAAACTAACCGAAAAGTTGAGAAATATTTCTTATGCTTGAGATTTCTGTAGTTATCTTTATATATTCATTAATAAATAGATAATTTATTTAGAGAGGTTTTTATATATTTTTCTGAATTAGTAACTGAAATATGTAAAAAAATATCACAAGTGTGATTAATAACAATTACCATTATTTAGAAGTATTTAAAATATACCATAAGTTTTCTGAAAAAGAAAATTAGTTGATCAAAACATATTTGATATTGGAAAAATTGTAGGCTGTTAAAATATAATTTATTTCTTCAATAAAAACAAAAAAAGAGGACTTTCAGCCAGATGCATGGACAAACATCCTACGTTTCGTCCGAGTTTTCGGACTTTTTCAAGGTTATCTAATAGCTAAAAATAATGGTTTTACATAAGTATTTAATTAGATTAGTGACAAAATAAATATCCAAAAAACTGTCTTCTTAGCTAATATCAATTTCCTATTTTAATTTTATTGTATGTTTTATAAATAAAACCAACCCTTACAATAGGAAATAATAAATTAAAATAGGAAATTGATACCTATTAGGTA
This sequence comes from Pogonocherus hispidulus, assembly GCA_963924545.1. NCBI lineage: Eukaryota > Metazoa > Arthropoda > Insecta > Coleoptera > Cerambycidae > Pogonocherus > Pogonocherus hispidulus. The sequence continues at coordinate 23,737,831 of OZ004696.1, forward strand.
AGAAAACACTTTTTTGTATATTTATTCTGTCACTAGTTTAATTTAATACTTATGTAAAATCATTATTTTTAGATATTAGTAACCTTAAGAAAGTGCGAAAACTCCGCAGGATACTTGTCCATGTGTCTGGCTGAAACTCCTCTTGTTTGTTTTTTATTGAAGAAATAAATAAGTAGTGATACTAACAACTACATATTAACCTATTCCTGGATCTAGTTCCTTAAACAAAATAAGCATTGATTTTATCATAAAAAAATTAAGTATGTATGTATGTATGTATGTATGTATGTATGTACGTACGTATGTATGTATGTATATATTTAAGTATGCATTTTAAATGATAGATTATTCCATAGTAAATTTTATCGCATTCTATTTATAATGTACTTTAAGGAAAGCACATTATCCAAAACAGGTATATCCTTCTATGTAGTTAGTGAAAATTAATGTACTTTGAAGGGAAAAAGTAAGAACGATTTCTGTTAGCAATGCTTCTTTGTTACATGCATAGCCCTCAATATTCTTGTATCCAAACAATGATGCTATAAAATTGAGGTGAGGAAAAATGAACCAAAGCCGCGCAAAGTTCCAATCTGCAAACAATACTTTCTAAGCGCAAATATTTCACTGATTAACCATTGAACGGTGATATTTTAAAATTTATTGAACAATATGCTATTAACAGGATATGAATTCGATGAAATCCAGTAATTGACCCGGTAATTAAATTAACAAAAAAATATTTTTTTATTCTCTCTAATGTATTTGCTTTTAGCTTTCGAAGTCTTATTAAACACAAACAATGTTTGTACAACAAATAGGTCAACAAATGAACTCGCAATTTACGACGTCATATGCCAGACAACAAGTTTCGTTTTCTTTGATAATGCTTCGAGTGAAGCCACATGCGTGACCGCAATTCAAATTATATGGATAAAAGACTGAAGACTTTCTACTTTATTTTTTTATAATTATATTGAGAAAAGTGGGTTGGCATACCTAGGTATTTTATGAATAAAACCCAAGACAATAATATATGCATACTAAACATTTCGCCTAGGAAATAAAAATTATTAAATGTTAAATGCCTACAGAAGAGCATAAACCTACATCGTTAGCTGTATCCGGTGAATATTTAGTTACAATGTCATTACCAACATAGTTGTCAAGGTAATATTATTTAGCAAATACTGGATGAGGAAGAAAGATTTATTTTTAGATGCATATACCTAAGTATATTATGCATAACCTAACTGATTATACCTAATTTCTATTAGAAAATAATACTTCTAAACTAAGAATTATAATAATTGTTTTGAAAAAAACATTGATCTCATTTAGATGTTCCAAGAAATATATAGAAAATACTATATACTAGTATTTCGGCTTATTAGGCATTTTTAAATAGAGTAATGTCTATTACTAAACATTTCCAAGCGCGTTTTCGTTATTTATTTGTTTAGGAGCACCTACCCCCAATTGATCCTAACATCTGGTAAAGCCCGAGTTTTTATTACCTTTTCTAAGAAGGGCGAGAGTGTAAAGTCTATCTGATCATTCGTAGTACAAGGATTTATAATTAAAGATTTTTTAATTTCTAATTGCTCTAACAGATCTAAGCTCTTTCCTTTATTTTCACCATGCAGTACCTTTACATTTTTCGGATCTATAAAATGATTGTTTTCTATTCAATGCGTCGAAAATCCTCAATTTTTTGCGTTATTTAATATGGATTTTTTATGATCTTTTACTCTAGTTTCAATACTTTACCGGTTTGACCCACATACATGGCATTACAATCCGCGCAGTTAATTTGGTATAACCCCGATTGTTTTAATTTATTAACCCTTTCTTTGTTGTTTATCAAAATCCTCCCAAAACAAAGAAAGGGTTAATAAATTAAAACAATCGGGGATATACCAAAGTAACTGCGCGGATTGTAATGCCGTGTATGTGGGTCAAACCGGTAGAAGTATCGAAACTAGAGTAAATGAACATAAAAAATTCATATTAAATAACGCTAAAAATTCAGGATTTTCGACGCATTGTATAGAAAACAATCATTTTGTAGATCCGAAAAATGTAAAGGTACTGCATCGTGAAAAGAAAGGAAAGCGCTTAGATCTGTTAGAGCAATTAGAAATTAAAAAATCTTTAATAATTATAAATCCTTGTACTACGAATGATCAGATAGACTTTACACTCTCGTCCTTCTTAGAAAAGGTAATAAAAACTCGGGCTTTACCAGATGGTAGGATCAATCGGGGGTAGGTGCTTCTAAACAAATAAATAAGGAAAACGCACTTGGAAATGTTTAGTAATAGACATTACTCTATGGAAAAAGGTCTAATAAGCCGAAATACTAGTATATAGGGTGTTTTCTATATATTTCTTGGAACATCTAAATGAGATCAATGTTTTTTCAAAACAATAATTATTTTCACGATGAACCATCCGCTTCGAGTATCCACTTTATTAAGATTTACACATATAACACACTGACTGCCGTCAAACTATTGTCAAAAAAGAACTTGTATCAATAATTAGCCTTCTATGCCCAGCACGATGAATAAAAATTAAACCTTAATTTTGTTTTCATAAATGGTTACATCAATATTAATGCATTTTTTAAAATAAAATTGGTGTAATGACGTCCGATATGTGATAATTTGATTAGTACTACTTATAAAATGAAATATAAGTAATAATTGAATAAAAAATAAAAATAACTGAATAATAAAATGTGACCTGCAACATCAGACGATTTTTTAATAATTAGAAGTAACTAATTACAAAGTATATCTATTTATACTGTAAAACTAAAGGAGATAGACACTCCTTTCAGTAGTCAGAGCGAGATTACTCCTGTTAAATTTATTTCTGCTGTACAAGCTGCAATCTAATCATTTTTAAACTTTAAGCTTATACAATAGGCTCCAATATCGTTTTTGATTAGAAATCTCAGAATATTACGCACTTATATTCACCAACAATCCCTAATACTAACTCTAATTCTCCCTTTGCATAATGTAAATAGCCAAAGGCATATGGAAAAATATAGAATAAGGTACTTAGGTAGGTATATGTCGATGTTTTTTTTTTAATAGATTAGATTAATTTAAACAATTAAAAAAATATTGTCACAAGTTTTTTGAGCACAAATTCCAATCTTTCATTCTCCGAGAGATGTATTTTCATTATATATCCAGAACAGCCAATATTATGCCGGAAAATATTACAATTGTAGCTACTATCAAGACAGACTCTTATAGTTTTCCCATAGAAGCTTTCCACAAAATGTAATAATTCAATTAATTTTTCATTGAAACAACTTAGAGTAAATTTATCAGTGTTTTTTTCAATTTAACACAAATTAAAAACTAAAATTAAATATTTGTATATTGTAGTAATTAAATACATATTAAGGAATTTCTTATGTATGAAAATCTAATAGTACCTATCTAATAAAAAATAAAGAAAAATATATTCTTAAAATAAATTCTTATTGAAAATTAAACTTGAACACGGAAAGAGCATTTATAAAAATCAAACGAGTAACACACAATATTTTTGAGAAAGGCTCTAATTGTGTAAAATACAAACCTGAGTAGAAAAATGAATAATAAAATGAAGAAGCCATTTCACTGAAAAAGAAACGTGGAAATTAATTAATTAATTAATCAATTAATTTCCACGTATAATTAATTAATTAAAGCCACGTCTGTCATTCATAAGATTGACAGGCGTGGAAAAGCACAAGGGATTTATTACTTTTGATCAAATCTAAAGTAGGGATCACTTTCCTGAACGACTTTTTCGACCACTACAGCCAGTGGTTTGGTTCTGCTCTATATACAGCCCAATAGCACGAGTAGTACGAATCACGGAATGTATAGGCAGGCTGATATGGTCAGACTGTCGATCAAAATGGTAGTTTTGGTATTTGAATTGCCTGAATTATTATGTAAATTACCCTTCAAGGAAACTATGTTCTACTTGTTAGAAAAAACTAGAAGAGAGTAATTCAGTTTCTTCTGGGATTACAGCACCTGTAAAATAACAACAAGCAGGAAACCAGAAGCATACAAATTAAATATTCAAAATGCAGTATCAAGGCAAACTTCTAAAGTTTGCCCCAAAAACCACTGTATAATTTGTAGTAAAATAATATTTGATAAATTAACTGAATTTCGTTAGTGGTTTTTCAGTTTTATACTGATATTTGATACTGCACTTTGAATATTTAATTATATGTTTTTGGTTTCCTGCTTTTTGTTATTTTACAGTTGATGTAATTCCAAAAGAAACTGTGAATCATGAAAACGCACCACAAATAAGTTACAGATATTACCTAAAAGAGAGTAGTAATGGTAGATTCTGTTCTTGGTGTTAAGGGCAGTAGTAAGTCTGTTATTTCCATTAGACTTTCATATAAGTGATGGCCCAGCGATGAGTTTCCACATTGAATACAAAATGGTATAGTAGTATTATATTATGTTAACATTAGCGAACATTAGCAGAGGCTGTGTAAACTCTATCGTGGTGTAAACTGGGCGAAACATATAAAGAGTGACATATATATTTTCTTTCAAGCGTCAAAATTAAAAATGTACTTCTTCAGATATTGCATGTATAAAAAGCTATCTGACACGACATTTAATTTCAAACTGAAAATCTTTGACTCTCTTTTTTAATCCGATGTTATGGTCACAGTTTTTCTTTTTTGTACTACTAAAAAATGACAATATTCCGTTACTGATAAAACAATAGGCTTTTTCTATAATACGTCCTACATTATTAAGTAGTATAATAAGACTTGAAGAAAAAAGTTTCTTCAAAGAAATTTCAGGTTCATTTCTATTTCAGTTGAGACACATTTTCTTATTTGAAGGAGATGCCGAAAACAACTACTCCACGGCCAATGTGCCCCGACTGGCATTGCATTACATCGACCATAGGATCTCCATAGGAGTCGCCACATCATTCATCGAGACCAATTACCAGACACTGACCAGTTTCGGGGTTATTTTGCGCTCATGAGTTATCTGTCTGTCAATTTGACGATAATTGTCAGACAGGTAGTAGCAAAGACCCAAAGAGGGCACTACGGTGTGTATCTCACCACTTCTAACACATTTTCTTATTATAGACTTTATAGGGTGTCCCAAAAAGAGCGGTTTGCTACGACTTAAATTTTTTTAATTATACACCCAGTCTATTTTTACAGAGTTGGATAAAAGGTCTTTTCGCAAATATAGTTGTATAACCCTAGCAACAAATCAGGATTCTCTTTCTAACGCGTTATACTTATGGTTCACTTTTTAAGGTAGATATATCTACCTCGCTATTAGAGCTAGATCCATAAAACCCTAGATGGAGGTACCCTAAATCCGGTTTAGTTGTAAGTGAAATTGTAAAATGGAGTGTCGCTTATTATAATCTCAGTTTCACTCCAGCTTCATACAATCCTACATCCTTTCCTTTCCATTTCTGTTTAATTTGAAAACAATAGTACCTATAACATTTTTTTATTATTATAAATGTTTAATATTTTAACAAAATGTGTAACATTTTGATACATTACAAATTAAATACCTAGAGAGGATAAAATATACTTTAACAGTTTTAAGGAAACTGAGTCACGTGTTAACGATGTATATTTAAATTGAGAAGTAAGCAAATTTACATATAAATGCAATAAATATAATAGTAAATGGATTAAATAGTAGGTAATTAATGTGATATCCATTTTAGTTAAAGCGAAAGTAACAGTATAATTAATTAATAATGAATTATACAATTTATTATTATTATGCAATATGTAATGTTTAATTTAATGTTTGTTATCACACAAAAATGAATTTTGATGAACACAAACTAAACACACTAATTTTGAATACTAGTATTTCTTACTTATATACAGGGTTCCTCAGCGTAAACATTTATCCTGTATAATTTTTAAAGTAAAAGAGATATGAAAATTCGGAAAAACTTATTTTGATGAATTAACCGAGAACGTAGATTAACAATACTAGAAAATATGTAACTCTTACCATTTATGCCCTAACCACTTAAATGACACTACACCCTTTGTGGCACCTCAAACTAAAGGTAATTTTATTTAGAGTTTAACAGTAAAACCGTTTTTAAATACCTATTTTTCACCGAGCTACAGGAAGAAATATGGAACAGTAATTTTCTGTAGAAGCTGTTTTTCTTTTTTTTTTTGTTGAACTCAATGAAATGGAAAGTTAAAAAATTTCCTTAAACATTCAAATCTATGTAAATTTTTACAAATTTTCGATAATCTTTAAGGAGTGCTTATGTGTGTATGTAGTATTTGACAGTCTCTGGTATTACTGCTATGACACATAACGTTTAATATAAGGTAAACAAGGATATAAGTAACCCACGTGCCTATGTGCATAGAAAATATATTGTCAAGATAGAAAGCAATCTTCCTAATATTTTCAATGATCCTTGCAACAGAGCTCTCTGATGGTTTGGGAAAAAAGTAGTTGGGCCAATACGTCTTAGATGATAAATAGGAAATTGATATTATCAACTGTATCTTGTGGGAGTCAAGCGCCATCTACAAGTTTTTGTTAAAAGACTACTTGCTGTATTGTTCTAATAATACTTTATTTGACAATAAAAGACGTATATGATTGTTAGACATATAATTTTTTCATTATTACATATTGCATCAGTATAAATATAATATTTGAACAGATTATTAAAATACGTGAATGAGGGAAATTTAATGAAATTGTTATAAATTCTTTGGGTATATGAATATAACTCTTACATTGGAAAACTTAATAAAACAAAAATCGCATTTTTGCGAGCTGTGGCTGCTGCAGTATATTGAGTGTATCATCGGAGTTGCTATAAAACACAGATTTTGTATTTTTATTGTGAATAACATTTATTTTAATTTACCTAAATAATATTTCCCCCGGCCAAGCACGAAGCACACATAGACTGCACAAGTGTTCTGGAATATATAATACAAACACAAATACAAAGAAAACACGGAAAACATATCAAATTTGTACATCATAAAGATACGATAACGTATAAATAAGTAAACTCAAATCAAACGGAAATTGAACAAATTTTGTGCAAATTAATAGTAAGTAGATCTCAAATATCAAATTCAAACAATGAGCGATACGCGGAGCCGCCGTGACCAGGTCAGTTGATACGTAAGGACTATTTGCAAATCAAATTATAATATAATTCAAATTATAATTTGAGCGTCATCTATAGGTTTGGGAAAAAAGTTTCGGCGCCTTAACAATTTTATTTGGTAATGCCTAATTTCCATTGAATTTAAAACGCTTAATTTCTTTCTATTTTGATAATATATTTTCTATGCCTACTTATGTGCCTCAACAGCTAGTCAGTTTTGACAAAAGTGTCGTATCATATGCCGGTACCAATACTACTTTTTACTAGGAGATAGTAGCTCCTTCCTACTACCATCCTTACTCAATTATCATGATACTACCTCAATTGTATCACGTAAAAACAGACCATACACATAGTTACATGTGGCAATACTTGTATCGATCGATACATGGGTTTCATAAAACGTACATGAAGGTATCAGGCGTGTACATGGACATGTTATGGATTTGCCTGATTTACCAATTGAAGGTTGAGGTGCTATTGGAGTAGCGTTAATACCCGACAAAACGAGCAGAATAGGGTGTAAAAGATGTTCATAACAGAAATAAATTTTCAAATTCTAAATTATTACCAGAGTTGAAATAAATAATCCCATGGATTTACATGAAAAACTACCTGCGAATGGATATAGTATAGTAATGGAACTGTTCAATAATTTGCTAGATAAAATTCAACTCAGAATTGAAAAAAAAACCTGGAATGCCATCTTCAGATACTGCCAAAGAAAGATTACTGCATCTTTAGAATATTTGACTATTGGCAATACCGAGGACTTAAAACTTTTCCTGCTGCAATGTATACTTAGTTGCTTGGACAAAGTATACCACAGACTTATGTAGCATTAATTTATAAAAAATTGAAATATGAATACTTAAAGTTAAGTATAACGTTTGGATACATAGAACAAGATAATCATTTATTATATCAAATATGAGAGATATACAATTTATTTCTTTATATTAGGAGTTCAATAAGTTATCTATCTATATCTCCGTCAGCAACGTCCTGAAAGTTATTAAATACATTTCAGTCAGTATTTGAATGTTCCTCTAAAATATTATTACTTTACTATTTCCCGAGATTGTAGAAGCGTGGATCAGAATATCAGATGAATTTCAAGAAAAATAGTAGTTCGATACTTGCTGTGGGGCAATAGATTGAAAACATATAAATATAGTAAAGCCTCACAACAGCGGATCCTATTTTATTGATTATAGAGGAAAATTCAATACTGTTTTGTTAGCAATAGGCTAACTACGAGTTCATTATACTTTATACTGGAATAAATGGAAGAGTTTTACATGCAATATCATTTTATGAAAAACTTAGACATGTCAGCCTGAACTTACGATCACCTAGACTAGTGCATGGATTTGAAACGGTGCGTACGAATTGCCTTAGCTTTCATTGGAGATGAAGCTTTTCCGATTCTAAAAAACTTAATTACAGATTATTTAATTACAAATCATGTCATGCTAGACGAATAGTTGAAAATGCCTTTGGAATTTTATCTTATCCAAGAGTTTTTAGACGGACAAAAGATTAGCTCCAAAAAAAATGTATGACATGGTGTTAGCTGTTTTCTACATAACTACCTAGGATGAAACACAAACAATTCGTATCCACTTAGTAGATTTATTGATCAAGAAGGCATAGAAAATGGACAAGCAATTCCAGGAGAATGGCGTGCAAATAAAAATAATTTACTAGCATCGCAATGAACCCCTTGACACACAGAGGACCACACCAGAGTGGTAAGGGGGTTGGAAAAGTTATCAGCTGTCTCTATTTCCCTCTGATCTTATGAATTTCCAATGTTCTATCTCTATCGCTTCAAATGTAAAGCACATCCTAGAGGCCTCTACCATCGCTATGCAAAAGAAAGAACAAGTTTTGCTTTGGGCTGTTAGGTAAGAGTCATATATGAAACATAGTTCAACAACAAGGGAAGTGTGCATTTTTGGCATTCCTCGTCCAGATCGTCTTGATAATATAAACTAAATATGGTATTATTTTATGGAAAACATTTTTGTAAAAATAAAAACTATAAATACGTCTTGCCCATCCCTATTTATTGAATTTTATTCCATTTTATTCTATATTTGATCTTTCCTTTCTGGGTGTTCCCAAGTAGTTATAAAACTAATCATGTCATAGTATCAAAGAGTTGGGAGTGTGCACGTTAATTGTTGATGTTCCGATTCTCTGGGAATGTTGTTTCTTCAATTCCTTTCTAAAGCAACATCTACCGTGAATGTTTTTGATGATAAATTCTTTATTAGAATTTGGATATTTTCCTAGGCATTTCTTTACAAGTTCGTCTTATATATCGTTTGCGTCGTCGAAATTTACCTAATTTTTATCGGTAGGATGTTAAATAAACATAAACTAATTTTTAAGGTTAGATTCATTAATATTGATAAGGCTTCATCATATCTATGTAGTTGACATGAAAATAAATTACACATTATTGCAGTATGTTGTACTATGCACGTGATCATAAAAATATAGTTTTGATTGCCTAATTAACCTGGCATATATTAAATATCTGAAACTTAATATGCTATATGCTTAATATGCTTGATAAACGCTTTAATAATAATAATAAACAATCAGTATTCAATGTAGTTTATAAGATTGTCTACTATTAGTCTTCAAATCATTGAGTCCAAAAAACGGTGCTTACTAAATCTGTTAGAATTATTCTATCACTTGCTAGCGCTTGATCTTGAGTAAATGCTAATCTGATATATATCTAGATCACGGTATTGTACTATTGGCACTGCTGCTTCGTATCTGACGTGAAGATGTAGCTTGTTGCTATTATCGTAATGTTTTGATATCTATCATCGTTGCTAGTTGTCATTAGCTTGTCACTGTCAGTTATATTTAGTGCAAATTACTTTTCGTGTAAGTACCTTTTCAGTTCATTCCTTATTTATTTTATATATGTTTGGTGGATACATATCCTCCGAAATATGTAACAATATAGAACATATTCTTGAAGTAGGTGTTCTTCTGATTATATAGAAAAGTGTTTAATAATAGGGTATTTAATAGAATGTGTTTCTTATTGTTTCTTATGGACGTAGGAAAATATGTCATATCTTAATGTTCCATTGAAATATAACAATTATAATTGAAAATATTTTCTTATAATTAGTTGTAAAGTAGGTATAACAGTCCAATTAATAAACAAATGTTACATCTACAGCATATAATAATAATTATTAATATACAAAATATAAGAAAAAGATAAAGAACCATAACTCACTTTCTCATAACTGACTGATAATTTATAATACAAAAATCACGGAAGTCACTATATTTCTAATTGATAAAAAGCATAACAGTTATTTTTAGTTGTTTCTTTCCTATAGTTGTTATTTACATAGTTTAGTTACTTACTATATTATAGCCATACAAAGACTCAGGAGCAGTTTCTGTCATATGGTCGGTTTTTAAAATAACATCTTTGTTAAAATTGGAGAAATTAGTCCCCCAAACTGGCCATATAAATTAAATGAGCTAAATTAGTAAAATAGCTTATTGCTTTTGAGGACGGGCAGTCTTAAAGAAGTAGAAGTGTGGTAAAAAGTAAAACTGTGTTCTTGAAGTCATAGAGGAAACAAATATAAAGTTAACACATAACTACGGATAGTACGAATCTACTTTATATCCACCATCTGTAAACGTATTATTTAAATAAGTAGTAAAACAAATTAAGCCAAAATTCTCCTGGCTATATGCCTCGCCGAGTGCGGAATTACAAAGAAAAAATTTACCGTATTTTGTCTAACACACTTAGAATCAAAATACAACCTCATTCGGACTTAGGACCTTGACCTAGGACCTAGAAGGTATAAAAATAATGATGGCATACTTATGACACTAAAAATAAGACGTTAAACCATTGAAATTGAATACCTCATGCAAATGGAATAATAATAATAGCAATACCTATAAGAATGGGGCAGTGTTACTAATTATTTTTTTAATTCTCATTGTTAGTTCTATGAAAACTTTATAGAATGTGTAACTACACTATAAATCACTAAGTACACTACATTTCGATAACGTTTTTACTGCGTTTGTAATTTAAGCAAACTATTTATCCATTATTAATTCATATTTTATTATGGTTGCACAAACAACATTTCTCAGCCGGGCCTATTTACAAAAGTTTAAGGTTATGTTCTATTGGAAAGCATTAGAACAAGAGCAAAACTAAGATTGTTAAGATTTTCAAGAAATTTATCCATTTACTTGAATTTAATACGTGTATAAAACGGCAAAATGGTAAAATAATTGGTAATTTGCAAATTTTGGGGAACAATCCAATACTAAAACCATCTCAGTAACTTATAGAATAACATTAATAGAATAATGGATATTTTACATTTTTATTAAATGTCTTTTCAATTAAATGAGAGAAAATATATCAATTAAAATGACTTCTCAAAACTATTATTTACATACATTTTTTAATTTTTTTCAGGATAGGATGTCTTCATTAATGAGTGAGGCCTTAGAAAATTACAATGAATTTTTGGAATCCAGCAAAGGTAAAGTATAAACTAAAAATACAGAGACAAGCATAATAACAGCGAATTCTTATTTCGTTACACTACCACCAACTTTCCTAATACAAGTGTTTCAATTGTATAACAGCACAAAATTTCTAAGCTTTATTTAAAAAAAAAATGTTATTTAGACGTTAGTAGACTATTTTCTAACATTTATGTCTGAGAACAGATACATATTTATTGAAAACAAATTCTATTAAGTCTAGTGAAATAGTAAACATACTGAAAAGTAGTTACTAACACTTTTTTAATTTTAAATAATTAAATTACTAATTTTGCTAAAACTTAAACTTTCTAAAATTTTCAAAATTACAAAACTAAAAAAAATAAAAATTCAATAGAAATATTTAAATTAGTTCATTGATAATTTCATCGCTATAAAAGTTTGAAAGTAAAGTAAGTAAAACATTAAAAATCCAAGGGGATAAAAAGTGTATTTCAGATTTAGCAGAAAATAAATTCAATAGCATGTACGTCAGTTGAATAACATTATAAATTTCATCTATATTCTGATTTTGTGTATTTGTTCTTCCGCCAGATGTGTGAGAAGTGAATTTATATTTTAGCCTAGGCAATCAGCAAATTCACCTCATTCTTTAGTTGTTTAACCTAATTATCCCCCCTCCCATTAAGACTCGTAACTTCTTACTAAAATATTTTGGGCATCTACTTATCCGACATCTAGTTTAATTTTTCACAGTTTCCACATTAATTGGAATAGATATTATCATTTTGTTTGATTTTAAAAAACACCTGTTTGTGTGTTGATAGTATGAGTTTACATTTGTTTACATTACACCTGTTTACATTTCATGTAAAAAGTTTAATCAATTATTTTTAAGAGTTCAGAATTAATGCGATTACTGGAAATAACTTTTCGGTAGTGATTTAACAATTATATTATAATGCTATGTATATTATAACATATATTATAGGTATACCCAAATAGACAATTGAGGAAGAGAATTTGTTATTATATTTATATTGAATAGACGATTAGAAGCTAGTATAACCTATCTGTACATCTTATTTCACATTGAGACATGATACATATATTATAAAAACCTACTTCATATGTAATATCAATCACGTTTTACTTATTGTTATTATTACCACTGATTGTCATTAAAATCAACTGATTAATAAGTCAGGTCATGTAATTTTCCTAATTATTATTCAAGTATGAAAGGTTTGGAAGAAAATATGATGTGTATGTGACGTATTTTAGTCCCGTCGATGAGTAAAGTAAGGAGAATTCTTCTTAATAGCTACCCGTAATTCGACCACATAATAATATTTAACTATTCAGCCGTCATCATCAAACGAAAATATATACGCGAGTGTTCATGGTTTTTGTAATTTCTACGTGTCTATATGCTGAAATATAATGTATTCTCAATCATCTACCAGCTTTCTGTGATGAAGAACATTTACATATAAAGCAAATAAGTATCAGTGATGACGTAGATTAGTTTCTTCGTGACAATGAATAATTTAACTTATATACGTGTAGTTTTTTTAATTTCTTAACCCAAATTCAGAATAACGCTTTATAGTGGATGGAATTTGTTGTGTGTGGTAGGTGATAGGTATAAGCATGAGTTCTACAAAATTTGGCCTGTTATTTGATATAGTTAAATGCATCGTACAGTAATTTCTTAGTAGTTTTAAAGTTAAAGAGTTTATTAGATCGATTAATGATAAAAAATAAAGACTTTACTACAACAGCCAAGGGACGTCATTTTAGTAATTTGCCAAGTCTTGCCAAATATTTAAAACTATTTTTTCTATATTGTTGCCCATAAGTATTGCACATTGTGTAAGAGTTTATCGTTTGTAATTTGGTCACAGTTTCAAACATTTACAAATGGTTCTGTCATTTCCGTTCCGTCTTCTGTCGTTTGTCAGTCCATTTTCTTGTTTAGCTTTTGCATTTCATTTACGTTTAGATATTTTGTGTTTTTGTGTATATTATTATATAGATTTAACGTTATTGATAAATTAAACCACTTTTACGAATGACAAATCATATTTTTCCATATTAATGTCAAAGATTATTAAATTTTGACCCTGGATTCACTTACAGGGAAATACATCTGACAACTTCGCGCTATTTGACTTTTTTGACAAACTCAAACGTGTTTTAGGTGTGCCATTTCTAGTTGTGCAACTTCTGAATAAAGTTGCACAACTATAATACTAATAAGAATTATTATTATGGTTTCTTTATTCGAATAAGAAATAAAAAAAGAATTTTAATTATTTTCTATTTGGCAAATAAACTAATAAAAACAGTCTAGTAATAAACCGCTGCTATATGTTGAAGCTGGTACAATGATTTTTTGACAATTATTTTCTTTTCAGATCCAGTTGTGGACTCCTGGATCCTCATGAGATCGCCTGTTCCAGTGATAACAATTCTAGTCTCATATCTATATTTTGTTTTGAAGTTAGGACCACATTTAATGGCAAATAGGCCAGCGTTCAACTTAAAGAAGGTTTTGATAGCTTATAATGCGTACCAAGTTATATTTAGTATATTTCTGTGTGGACAAGTAGTACACTTCAAGCAGGCAATACACCTCGTTGGGCAATCTTGCAGAGGTACACCGCCAAATAAAGAACTCCAGACTATAGTAAGTAAAAACTCCTATGCGCCAAAACCTACTGATTTGATTTAAATATTAATTAAAACCGTGAAAAATATTTTGAAGATAAATTAATGCAAATAGAGTACGGTTTTAAATAATTAATGTTTGCTAGTTTACGAAGTTTAAGTTTATATCTGTGATCAGGTATTAGTAACATCAAGATGAAAACACAGAAAATATGAGAGACCAATGTATACCAGTTTATGTAACTTGCGGGTAAAGTGTTAATTTTATGTGCTAGTATGAAGATTGGTGAATGAGGCGAAGTCAAAACGGTAATTCGTACAAATACAGGAAACCTCTTTTATCGACATTTCTACATGTAACATAAAATGATAAAACTGGTGGTCCATGATACTGTTAGAGACACGATAGCCTTATCCTACGCTATACAAATTTAAATATTCTAACAAATTTCTAGTTCCGGTGTTCCTCAAGGATGAATCCTTGGTCCATTGTTATTTAATATATTATGCAACATTAACGTTGCTAATAGTTTAAATATACCTGCTACATCTTCTGAATGCAAATTGCATGAAATCTATTTAAGGGTAAGAGATATCCAGGATTGTGTTTTTCTGCAGAAGGACCTAGACATATTGCATTTGTGGTGTAGAAGTTGCATTTATATATGAGTAAGTGCCACAGATTAACATTTTCCCGCAAAAAATATATATTAGATTTTCAGAATTATTGACCCTCCTCTTATGAGACCGGACTGTGTAAAAGATATGGGCGTGTATTTTGACAAAAATTAACTTTTGATTACGATATTGGCAATGGAATTTCAGAGGCCAACGAATGTCTCGGATTTGTAATGCGTAATGCCCGTTATTTTTGCGGCGTTGACAATATGAAACTACCGTACAACTGCTTTGTTATATTAAGGTTGGAATACTGTTCTATTATTTAGTCACCAAGTCACACAAAATACATTGAGTTGTTAAAAGGAAGCCAACATAGATTTATGAAGTTTTTGGCCTGCAAGAACAATAATGTATATCCCCCTAGGAAATCTTCAGCATTTATTACTTACGAATTATGGCTACACATTTCCAACAATCCGTCGTACTATGCGTATACATTTTCTTTTGTAATCAATGACAAAATTGATACGCCGGAAATACTATGCACAAGAAACTTTAATATACCCTTCCGTTATACTTTAATATAACGGAAATACCTGTCATCTGGAAATATTTTATGAAAAGCGGCGAACTCTAATATACTACATTATTCTCCACTATACCGGGTGACAAAAAGTGGATGGCCTATTAGATGTATCTCGAGAATGAATGTATGCCTTTTTCTGAAATTTTTGCTGTGGGGTAACCTCGAAAATTTTATAAAAGCAAAATATTTTGAAGGATTAAATGAAACGCCCTATATGTTATTTCATTTCTGAATTCTATGTAAAATTCTAAACACATTTCATGTAGGATGTCCTATACCTATCTTCAACTGTTCTTGAAATATTGACAGGTGAATATTAATGACATTTTGCAACTTTGACACCCTGTAAAATCTAAACGATTTGAGATCAAGCAAACCGGTTTGCACATTCCTGTGCAACTTATCATAAGCTATCGTTTGACGCTAATTTCAGATTTAGCCAGAAATTTAAAATTTTCGATTAAATTTAATCTCTTGGTTAAATCTGGAATTAGTGTCAAATCTATAGCTTATGATAAATTAAGATAAGAACGTGCGAACCGTTTTGCTTGATCTCAAACCGTTTAGATTTTACAGGATGTCAAAGTTGCAAAATGTCAATATATTCACCTGTCAATATTTCAAAAACAGTTGAAGATAGGTATAGGACATCCTACATGAAATGTGTTTAGAATTTCATGTAGAATCCAGAAATGAAATAACATATAGGGTATTCCATTTAAAATAAGCAAGTTCCACTTCCGGTATAACCGGAAGTGCCACACCCTTGAAAATATTTTGCTTTTATAGAACTTTCGAGGTTATGTAAAAATTTCAGAAAAATGCATATATTCAATCTCCAGATACGTCTAATAGGCCATCCACTTTAAGCCACCCGATATACGATGCGTACAAATTATTTAACTGTGCAAGACAGCATTGATCTATTCAATTCAAATGTCGCTAACCCATTAAATAATCAGTTTCAATAGCAGCCTGGAGAGTATTAGTTGGATTGCCTGTAAATTTCCGAAATAACTAAATTCAATACAGAAATATGAAACAATGAAAAGGCGATTATTATGCGACTCACCTTTTTAGTTCCGTGGAGAAGACGCGTCTAACCTTTTGTTCGGGAGAGGGCCCTGCTCCTGTGATAGCGTTGTGTGGGATGGCACTTACACAATCGAACGTTCGACACAATAAATCAGAAATGAAACACTAAATCAGAGTGTGATTTAATATCGAAGAATGTCTAATAAAAATTGAAGAAGTTAAATTAATGAACAATTCAGAAAGCGGTGGCGTTCGTCTTTTCTTGCACGCGTGTTGAGCACTAAAATTGTTCTCTTAAAAATCATCGTTTTCGAGGTAGGTGGCCGCAAAAACCATTCTATTGCTGAGAGCATAAGTAAAACAAAAAATTTGAAAAATACTATTCAGGTAAACAAGCATGTATTATATTAATTTAAGTGTTGTAAATATTATTTAAAATTAAGACATGTAAAATTAAAATTAAATTATAATCGGACAAATTATTGAAAATTCAACACTTAATATTAAGAAATTATTTTTTGCGTTGTTTATTTTTCATTTTGCGGTATTTGTAGGTATTCTTTTAGTAATGTAATTTTATATATATGTGATATTTTTAATTGTTATAACTTATTTGTTGCACCAGTGTACCACTTTTTTACATCACACTATTTTTTGTTAGTCTCTTAACATATGGTTCTTTCCTGTTCTTTAATCCCTATTGAACAATAAATAAATACAAAAATGTATGAACCCTTACTGATTGCAACCTATGCAATGGTGCAAACCAAGATCACCAAATATGAAAATACTAAGTTCTCTACTAATATTTCAACAATAACGTAGCATCATTTAGAGATGATTATTGATCCACACGATGCCGATGTAATTAACGAAAATTGTCCCAATTTCACTGCCAGAAATATAAATTTTATTTAAATGTGATTTCTCTGGAGATCTTAATTCTGTATTTTTCCTTTTCCTTTTTCACAAGTAAATTAACAAGAAACTAAGTTTGTAGACTGAAATGGATGTACCATCACCAACCACATGAGTGTCGGTTACTCCCAATACCAAACAACAGACAGCTGTTTCGACATATAAGGTCTCTTTAGTGCCATACAGATCTCGGAGTGAAGACAACTAATTGTGGCTCGGTGTTAGGAGTAACTGACACTATTGTGGTGATAGTGGACCACACACATTTTAATACATTAAGAAGTATAGGTACCTACATCAAGGCTGCCTTCAGAAAGTTGTACCTTTTTAACTACAAATATACAGTCTTACTTTATACAGTACTTATATGAATTCTATTTATATATGAATTGAATTATTTTTAACTGAGTGAAACTGAGACACTATGTACACAGATTCATGATATACCCCTCTTTCCTCCTTTACTTTTTTAGATATACAATTTTCAAATTTGACATGGTGAAAGTACTTAATAAAGGTCATTTTGTGACAAAAAAATTACCTAGCTGTTGCCACTTCCGGTTTTAACGGAAGAAATACCAACCCTCGAGTTTTACATGGAACACCCTGTATATTTTTCTTTATACAAGAACTAAGCCAAAAAGTCAACTAAGAGATAAATTATGAATGAAATTATCAAATATTATAATTTAATAAAGTTCTTAATTCTCTTCGTTACCTAGGTACGCAAAGCAATAACTTTATTATTATTATTTAACTACTTCGCATGCAGTATGCACCCCCCCCCCCACATTAAATTACAACGGCACATCTTCATATGTATAATGAAGATATCTCTTCATCATCATATCTTTAATACGTTTTTATTTTTAATAGTGTTATCTATCTTTTAAATAATGAAAAATGAAACAAGTTATATGAAGATATGCCATTGTAGTTCAATGTTGGGGGGTGCATACTGCACGTAAATTAGTTGTTTTCGACATATCTTAAAAATAATAAATTTACCCAGGTTATAAGTAACGAAGCAATTTAAAAACCTCATTAAACCATTATATTTGATATTTCATTCATAATGTATCTCTTAGTTATCTTTTTGGCTTAATTCCTATAAAAAAAAATATAAACAGTTAAATAAGTCAATAAATAGTATTAAAAATATTCTATAAAAAACCCTGTATACTATTATATTTTTGGAATCTACGTAATTTTCTGAATCTACCAATATTACATAAGTGACATTTAAGCTATCAAATAACTTTTCGGACTCTACGTTTGAATTTAGAGTGCATTGATCATCCCCGATTAATTCTAATGGCCATAGCAAGCATAAAAAAGGTAGAGTTGACGTCAAAAACATTCAACTTCTCTTCTTACAAGGCGTTAAAATTTTTGAAAGGGGTAAGAGAGCTGAAACTAGTTTTTAAATAGTATCATATTGGTAGGTACTATAAGATACCATTATAAAGTACAAATAATAAGCAATCTACCCATAATATGCTTATTTTATCTGTGAAACCAACCGAACTGAAATTACAGTTGGGAGAAGACACTGTAAATTCAAAAGTAAAATAGAGTAGAAAAAAGTAATTTGACAGCTGAAATGTCACTTGTATTATATCGTTGGAATCAGAAAATGACGTGGATTCCAAAAATATAATAATATAGAGAGTGTTCCATATAAAAATCTAGAGTTGGTATTAATTCCAGTAAAACAGGAAGTGGTAAAAAGGTAATTTGTATGTTAAAAAGTAACTTTTAATAAGTACCTACTTCTACCATGCCAAATTTGAAAATTGTATCTAGAAAAGAAGGGGAGAAAGAGGGGTATACCCTGAACTATACACCTGTGTCACACTGTATATTTTAAGAAAACGAATCTACACGGAAATGGCTCAAATCAAGTGTAATACTAAATTTTGGAAACCTGAATATTGACAGAAAACTGAGATAACTGAGAAACTGAGAAAACATATATTATATATTTCATTTGTTTGTGTGTTTTACTAAATCATTTAATGATTTAAATTGAGCCGTATTTCCATTAAATCGACAATTTGAATTTGGCATGAAAATAACTAATAGTGACGTAGTTTTCCACATAACACCAAAACACTAAACTGCACTCGACGTGCGTTTCGCCAACTAAGTTGGCATCATTTGAGGATGATTGAAACTCTCACTACCTCAGTGTTATCTTCACACCAAAGGTTCCAACCCATTTGAATATGTCAGCTATGTAATATTTAAAGCTATATGTCTATTTCAGGTATCAACGTGCGCGTGGTGGTATTTATTCTCTAAAATAGTTGAACTCTTGGATACTGTATTTTTTGTGCTCAGGAAGAAACAGTCGCAGGTTACGTTCCTTCATGTGTACCATCATGGGATTATGTTATTATTTTCATGGGTTTACCTCAAATTTTTACCAGGTAATAAGTTCCACCAAAACTTTTTAGATTTGCAAAATATATTAATTTAATGAATGAAATATTTAATTTCTTTTGTTAATAAAGTTTTACGAGAACTGAAGAGCAAAATAAGTAGAAAACTGCTTTCTTAATTATTAAATAAACATTAATTAAATAAACTTAAGATAACGGGAAACTTATTATGTATATACAAATAAACATTATATTTTGCAATTTAAAAATTTGTTACATTTTTTTTGTTGCCAATTTTATTCATTGATCACATTATTTAACATATTCTACAAATATGGTCCATTCATTACTTGCCCAGCTAAATATTTCTACCATTACATTATGTGTAGGTACTGTTTATACTAGTATAATTCACTTGAAAAAGACCATAAAATGACAATAATTACAGGGTGTTCCTTAATGTCATGTCCATACTGTACGAGCTAATTCCTTGACCAATTCTATGACAAAGTCCAAATAAACGTGTGTCGCGGTTTTTATAAAAAATCTTTTTTTTATTAATATTTGGAAAACTCTTTCGCCGATTTGGATGAAACTTGATATGCTCCTTTGAAGTAGCAGGGGGCTTATTTTAACGTGTAACCTATTTGAAATTTATGAAATTAAAAACATTGGACGCCACTGGTTTTTTACAATTTTTCTAGTTTTTTTTTTTTAGCTGAAACAACTTTAATTATTGTTTCTTGCATTTTTTCGTACCATGTTTCGTTTTCGAGAAAAAAAAACTGGGATGCACCCATTTTGATAGCAGGAATTTAATATCTACAAACACTAGAAAAAATGTAAGATACAAACCTAAATAATAATTACATCAAATGACTACAAACCTTGACACTCGAAAACGAGGAACTTTAGGGCGCACGTTTATTTGGACTCTTAGTCATAAAGTTGGACAAGGAATTTAGCTCCTACAGTATGGACATGACGTTAAGGAACACTCTGTATACAAAATTTCAGTATTCTATTCTACTCTATTCTAAATTGTTTAATAAATCTTCAGTTTTTAAACTGTTCAGACACGCTTAGCTGCTAAATTACTGGACACTCGACTAAAATACTGGAATAATGTCAACAATCCAATCCTAGACACTCACGACAGGACGGTTGCCATGAGAGCAAGCCTTAACATGCGAGTGGCAATTTTTTTGAGAATTATCTGGTGAAATGGGAATTCGAACCTACGACCTTTTGGTTGAACGATCGAGACACTAATCTCTGAGCTACCCACTTGACTAAATTTATTTGTTGCACATTTGTTTTTTAAATGCTTTGTAAACACTAATATTTTGACTGATTTTTCAAAATGGCAGTACAATTTTTACTATTATGTTCCTTCATAACGTGATAATTCTCAACATATTTTTTTAATACGTACTTGAATTTTTTTTTTCTAATTATTTGGTTTTCTATAGACAATATATGCCACTTAAATAGTCTTGGCAACCTTGGTAACCTGAAAAAATCTACATCTTAATGTTTCTTCCTAAACGTTATGGTTGTTTTAAAACTATGTACTAATATTATTCACGTTTACTTTTATTAGTTACTTTTAATAATTAAATATATATAAATAATGATGCAATTGTGGATAAACCGAAAAATAAAAAAATGCAACAATACTAAATTTCAATACTAAAAAATGGACACCGTTCTAAACAATATAATTTCCAATTCTTTTTCTCACATTCCTGAGAATATTATGTAATGCTCTTCCCTACTATCTTCTAATGTTGATTCTTTGGCGTCAACGGATTCTATTGATACTCTTCAGAATGATGAAATTCGTATTTGCAAATATTTCGTATATAAACGTTTCGAGCAGAAAAATATACATTACACAATACTGATACAAACTTTTTTCTTTTTAGGTGAACAGGGTCTCTTTATAGGCTTCTTAAATTCATTCGTACATGTTGTAATGTACTCCTACTATTTAATAGCAGCCTTGGGTCCACAATACCAAAAATATCTCTGGTGGAAGAAATATATGACATGGTTGCAACTGGTAAGTACATTTAAATTAATTATCTAGATATATCGTTCTTTATTTTTCTATAAATATATCAAAAACAACTATAGTCAAATATGATATTGATTGTATAAATCTAGGCATATGCGGCCTCTGCAAAGTGGCATTTGGAAAATATATACCGGGTTTCCCATATCATCTGATAATGACAATTAGCATGGGCGGCTATTACATTTCATTGAATTTTATATTCCCAAGGCACACTATGATAAATATGCTAACAGAATCTATACGCAGTACTGATTTCCAAACACTTCTGATTATCAAAATACTGAAGCGAAATGCTTTTTTAATTAAAATGCCAGTAAAAATTGTTTCAAATTATACATTCAGCTTACATAGTTGATTTTATTTTATTAGTGTTATAGCTAATTAGTGTTATAGCTATTAGCTAATATAAAGCTACTGTGTAGTAAAATAAATGATCAATAAGCAATATATATTTTTATTTATTGCGTGGACTGTGCTTTTAGTAACAGTTGTAAATATTACCTGAACCTGAATATTGAGTTACACAGTTACAGAGGAATTACATATTAGTAATAGGTAGATATTTTTAATTCTTGAATAAAAAGACCATTCTAAAATTAAGGGTTTTTTTTAATGAAACACTAAGAACTCAATATTTTATATTCCCTGTATAATGTTTAAAAGTTTTACTATCTATTACTTGTCTACTATAAACCTTGCATGTTATATTGGATTGATACTTAAATTCAGGTAATGAAGATATTTAGAGAATGTGATAATTAACAATAATTATTAAATAATCGAGAAAAACAATCTGCATTTTTCTGGGTATATTTCAATAAAAATAATGAAATAAGGAGTAAACGAGTGTAAAAGAATGATATGGAAGACACTTAATTTCGACCCTTCAAGTAAATTAAAAAAAAATGTTCCTCCCCCTTGAGTCGTCCCTGATGACTTCACATCAGAAACATGACTTCTCATATTTCTTACTTTAGAAACATTCAATTATAAAAACTGACCTGTCTCAGGATTTACCACGACACTCATAGAGATAGAGAGATAGAGACAGAGAGTATAGTCAATGGTATATGAATTGTATTCCATAAGTATGTTTTCACACTGTATATGACACATTAAATGTCAAATATATCATGCGCCCACGACTTCGAAATAATAATAATCTGTAAATTATATTTCTTTTTCAGACACAGTTCTGCATAATGCTGCTCTATTTGTTTTCTATCGTGATGATGGACTGCAAGTTATCAAAATCTGTGACGTTCTTCTTTGTGGCCAACGTAATAGTGTTTCTATTTCTTTTTGGTGACTTTTATAGAAAAGCTTACAGCAAGAAAGGAAAAACTACAGTGCCGATCCCAGAAAAAGCTAATAAGTTGGAATAAGGACAAATTATTCCTTAATTTATTTTTAATTTAGGAGTATTGTATATAGAGCTAGTAATATTGTGACAATTATAGTAAGTTTTTTATTTGTTTAATTTGGGATATCCAAAATAAATATTATATAAACATTAGGTTTACATGTTTATTAATGAAGGTTTTTCATAAGATCAAGTTAAAAATGCAAAAAAGAGTATGAACAATTTGCTTTTGTCCCTAATTTTTGCTCCACCCAACATTTTATTTACATACCTTAATAATTACCTTAGAAATACCTTTCAACTAGTACGATTTATATTTAAAATTCTACATTTCTCGGTATATTACAGCTCATATGAAATTGCTTTTGTAGCAACTATTTTGTTAAGAAATAATGTTTTTGAACTTTGATTTCATATTTTCTCACTCCATTCATAATCATATTTCCTGTCTCCTAATCACTTTTGTGTCTGTTTTGACTAAATTATGAAAACCTGATGAAAAATTATTTCTTGGGCCCCCTTCTTAATTTTGATATATTACTCGATGGTGGTGTCCAATAAAAACGCCAACAACTTGTATCTATTAAACAGAACACCCGCTATACTTTTACATATTTGAATATATTTTCTCTGATAAATATAGGATTAATGGGGATCTTTTTTTTTTGAGTACAGGATTGATGAAGTATAAAATTTTACAGGTTTTTCTCTAAGAATGAGGAAACTGCGCTCAAAAGAATGTGCTATCATAAAAGCAAGGAGTTAAACAAATTACTGCTTCATGGTGATAAGCAAGAAAGTACCTACCCTATAGTAATGTATCCTTGAGAGTAAGTACGGTATCCGTCCAAATAAACAATACCGGAACGTAGTGTGCTGTGGAATTGCTCACGTAATAGACATTTGTTATATTCGTCTTAATTGTCATTAGTTACATATTAATGTTAAGCTGCGGTGATATCTGTATTTAAAATGATTTTAACACTGAAGAAATAGTATATTATACTATAAGGGACAGAAATGCGTTATTTTGGCAGAGGTGCAATTTGAAGCCCGAGGGCGAAGCCAGAGGGCTACAATGCACCGAGGACAAAATAGCATTTCTCCCGAATGGTATATACTATTTTTTCCACGGTCTCATTAACTTAAAAACACATATTTTGTTATTATGAAGTTAGTAGCACCAGAATTATTGTATTCGGATTTGAGCATTTATTTAGTAGTCGTTGAGTTATTGTCATAACTACAAAATAAACAAACAAAAAGAATTGTCAAATTAAGATGTTAGTTTGGTTTAGTTTACAGTTTGTTTAGTGCACAATGAATAATTGTGAGTCGGAAGAGATTGTGGAGGCTGCAAATATTGCAATAAGCAACTTGTTACCTACGAAGTCAAGATCTTTATACGATATAGCTTACAATCGGTTCAAAACGTGGTGCGCCGAGAAAAATATTCAAGTATACAGCGAGAATGTTTTGTTGGCATACTTCAGTGAAAATGCAAAGAATTACAAGTCTTCCACATTATGGGCGCAATATTCTATGGTTAAGTCATGCTTGATAATTTACGACAACATAGATATAAGCAAATTCCCCAAACTGATCGCATTTTTGAAAAGAACCGGTGACGGATATCAAGCGAAAAAATCGAAAATATTGACAAAGGGTGAAATCGACCGTTTTCTATCAACTGCAGATGACAAAGAATTCTTAATGATTAAGGTAAGATTACTTTTGTTGTTAGGTATTTCAATTATTTAGTATTTTGATTTTTTATAGCTTGTATTAATTCTGGGGATTGCCGGAGCTTGTCGAACTGATGAACTAGTCAATTTAACTGTAGATGATATTGAGGATGTAGGCTCATCCTTGATTGTAAAAATTCCAAACACTAAGACAAAGATTCCACGAACCTTTGTGGTTACCGATGTGGGAAATATGCTTGAATTGTATCGAAAATACCTGTCCCTTCGTTCTCCCCATGTCAAGCATAAGCGCCTTTTTTTATACTACAAAGCAGGAAAATGTAGTTCGCAGCCAGTTGGCAAGAATACCATCGGAAAAATTCCTAGTGTAGTAGCTTCGTATTTAAAATTACCTGATGCTGCATGTTATACTGGTCACTGCTTACGAAGATCTTCAGCGACATTACTGGCAGATTCTGGTGTGGATATCACGACAATAAAGCGTCATGCTGGTTGGAAATCAACGACAGTCGCTGAGGGTTATGTCGAGAACTCCATTGAAAATAAGACCAAAATTGCTAATCACGTTTTAGTAGGTACCACCACTAGCGCAATCACAAAAACTTTAAATGTAAGCGAAAGTAATATTCCTTCTAATATTAATTTTGAAAATTGTACAAATGTTACATTTAATTTAAATGTCAATAAATAATTTCAATGTTACCTCTTTTTTTGCATGAAAAACGTTCTCCATAATGTAAACTCCCTTGGGAGCATTATACTCCCTTGGGAATAATCGACTACTTCTGTTTCAATTTTGATGTCATAGAAACTGATTTCTACTCCCGACCGTGGAAAAAATTGTTTTTAGTTGAGCATTATTACCGGTCATACGGAAATGGACTAAATGATGGTTAAAGCATAAAACAAGTGTAAGTAAAAGATGCTCAACAGTTTAACAAAGCAGCCCCCAGTAAATGTGTGATATTATCTATTCATGCGAGGAAATTTCACCGCACTGGTAGTGTATTGCCTCAACGTAAAAGTTCTTCAGCTCGTCGAGAAACAGTGTGTACCAATGAAAATTAGAGACCTGTTTTCAACCAAGATGTGCAGTGGTATTACATAAAAGGGTCTTAAAGTTGAGACCTAAAGGTGGAGTGCCAATCAAGCGGCTGCAGCGGCTGGAGACGCGCGGCTCTGGCGACTGCATCGGTCACTGGTTTACGTGTAAATAGACGCTTCTGTCGTCACGCTGAAGCTGCGTAATTGACAACGCGTTCATATATTTACACGTAAACGTAATATCAAAGGAATCCTTATTATTATCATTATTATAAATTAAATGCAAATGTTAAAAGTTAAAACATGTTTATTGTGATACTTGCGCTTGAGCTATTGGTACTCATAACGCCACAGTCCGCATCACTGGATCACAGCACGCTGCCACTGCACAGTGAGCAAAGGATCACAGATTCGTGGCCGCATTTTGAGTCGCGGCCTAGGTAACTATGGCAACCGACCCGATCTCCTTTTCGACTACACTCGTTAGATACTTTCCATATGCTTATATTATGCAGATTTGGCCGCAATTATTTCGCGGCCCTATGCGAACATTATTAAACATTATAGCGTATTTTTAACACATTACATATTTTTAACATTATTAAAGTACCTACTTATTTAATTTTTGTGAAAAGACAATTTTATATTTTACTTAACATGAATACTGTTAGTAGTATAATTATGAATATATATTTAATCTTTGATTAGAGCTAATTTTGCAAATCTTCCACTGGAAGATAAAATACAAATAAAAGAATTGGGCGTTGCCTGCCCAATAAATACCTTATTTCGATGAAAAAGTTATGGAAAAATGTATTTGTATGAAAGACCGTAGAGCTGATTTCAATTTTAGAAAGTAAGTGTAAGTACTCGTGTATAAATAACTGTATGAAGTTTGTTTACCTACGTAATAATTTATGTGTCGTTTGATAACTATGAATTGAGTAACTAAAATACTTTTGAGTTTGTGATTGTGTCATATCGTTTTTAATTAACGGATATCTAAAATATAAAAATAGTTATGTTCCTGCTTCCTGAATTCTAGTTTACAGCTTTTTTAAGCTAACGTATATATAAATTTTTTATTCTAAATATGAATTACCTACTTAAATATTGTTTTAAATAATTTTTGTCGAGATTTCCGTCAATCGTATTAAAAAGGAGGGTGTTTGTCTAACGAAAGTTATTTTTTCAAGCAAATATTTTTACTCTGCGAATTTCTAATTTATAATTTTAAGGAATTTGACCTTGAAATATGCAATTTTTTTTTATTTTTGTGCCCCCCCATATCCAAATGTCACCAGCCGCCACTGCATTAGGTTTAAAAATTTCCTGTAATGTTAGTATTCTCGCCTATGCCTACAACTACATAATATCAAAATCTTCCGAAAACTTAAACATCCAGAATAAAATTAGAAGCGGGACAAATTCATGTCGCAAATCGTGAGTTCTAGCCGTCTAGAAAAAGTACATCATACCACTGCTGGTCACCGGAAAGAAGTCTTGTACGAACTGCATGTAAACCTAACTTTAGTGAAACATCTACGTCGGATGTTCAAATCAATTGGCGATTGTCCATATCGTATTCAAGTTGGACAACGACTAAACGCTGCGAACAAACGTTCAAGAGACATTTAGGTACTGTGGGCGCATGTTCAGCTTAATTTACAAGGATCCCAAATTCTTGATAAACATCTGGTTTTCGGACGAAAGTCCGGCTAGTTCATATTACCGTTTATATTTATTGGGAAGCAACTGAATTCCTTGGATTTGAATGTGCTGATGTTATTCCACAGTGCGCGAGTTAGATACCATTTCGTGCGCGGTATCTGATCATGGGATACTTGGTCCATATTTCGTTGAAGACGAAAATCAAAAATCCACTTACTGTCAACCGAGAGCGTTACAGAGAGAAAATTATTGTACCTTTTTTGAGAGATATAAAGAACTTCTGCCGTGCACGAAATCTGGAGATGCGCACACAATTGTTTCAACAAGTTGGTACGGTTCAACAACGGACCATACAGCTGCGCGCTGCCTAGACTTACTCCGTCAGCATTTTGATGACAATAATTTCCCGGCGAACAGACTTCGAGTATCCTTCTCATTCACCTGATCTGACGCCACCTGATGCATACATTTGGAGCATGATAAAAGGCAAAAGATTTAGCTCAGAAAATCTGCCGGCGAATATTGCAGAACTATAAGAAAGAATAAATATTTTTTTCGATTAACCACACTTTTTATAAATATATTTACTGATTTACAAAATCGCTATGAAGCTTGTTTCTGTCGTAATGGTAGATATTTTGAACATTTAAAATATAGAGATTAACAAATAAATAATATTTTTATTTTCGGTACTATTTATTTTGGCGGATACTGTACTACGAGTATATTATGAAAATATAACAAGTTCTAAAAGAAGTCCATTTATATTTATCTCATTACATCAGGATACAAACCTATGGAAGTAAGCATGCGTGATATTAAAAACACTTTTCCAAATGGAGTTGTGGTACTGTTTATTGTTTTATTTAATTAAAAAACTGTAATAATAATTTACTTAAACACTTTTAACTCCTACTCTGATTTGTTGCGGTATGTCGTTCCATTTATTTTATTGCTAACACTATTGGATAGTATATTAGACTTATCAGTATCATCATTTAACTCTCCGTTATCATTTTCCTGATGCAGCTTCTTTTTATCTTCAGTTTTACCATAAGCCATCTTGTAAAAATCAGAGAAAAGGTAATAGAAAAATATGCAATTAGGTAATGTGATCAAAACGGGCCATTTTGGATAGCCACAATCTGTAAATAACACTTGACTGTTGTGCAGGAACGCCAGACAAAATTGAGCCTAAAACAAATAAATATGTGTACAAAAGGTACATAATGAGTACATAATACATTCCTATAAACACAAACCCATAAATAATCTATATAATACTACTATATCGTGTATTCCCTATGTTAGCTCATAAGCAGTTTCTCAGAAAACACTGAAAGCCAAAAGATATAGTGCTATACGCGATTCATTTTAAGGATCGTAGCGCCTAAACGGTAGTAACCTGTACTAACCTTGGGCCACTGATACTGACGTTTGAAATTGTATTCATCAAAGATTTGTTGTCGAGAACTTTAAACCAGGTAAAAATCTTGTAAAACTATTTTGAAAGGGGTAAGTAGTGATATAAAATTAAAATAGATTTCAATATTTTTTGAGCGTTCAATCTGAAAATGAAACTTAACCTCAAAATATGTCAAATTCTTTATTGGACATACGGCATACATACCATTATGGAAATAGTCATTCTTAGGAAAAGAGCACACACTCTACTTTGCGTTCTTTAGCTCCTTTATCCATACTTGTCTCCTGAAATTCTTTAATTCCCAACTTATAGTTTCCACGATAGCTCCAGACTTTTCCTCTTTTGGAAAAGTATAAAACTGATTTCGGGGGTTTTCTTTGGCCAAGCGGAACAATCACGCTCACAACAATAATGATTCATATCTATAATCAAAGCAATTAACTAATATACCAACGGATATTTCAAAATTCACAATAAACATACATACGCAAAACTGAACCAATTCCCATACGTTAGTTGTACGAGCCGCCAGTAGGTAGCGTATTGCTTAGCAATACGCTACCTACTGGCGGCTATCACGTATAGGCAATTCTTGCTAAGCAATACGCTACCTACTGGCGGCACGCACAACTAACGCATAGGCCTTTGGTTCAGTTTTGCGTATGTATGTCTATTGTGAATTTTGAAATATCCGTTGTTACATTAGTTAATTGCTTTGATTAGATATGAATCATTATTGTTGTGAGCGTCGTTGTTCGTCTTGGACAAAGAAAAACCTCGAGATCAGTTTCATACTTTTCCAAAAGCGGGAAAATCTGGAGCTATCGTGGAAACTATAAGTTAAGCATTAAAGAGTTACAGGAGACAAGTATGGATAAAGAAGCTAAAGAACGCAAAGTAGAGTGTGTGCTCTTTACCTTTCTCTAAGAATGACTATGAATGACCATAAAGGTATGTATGCCGTATGTCCAATAAAGAATTTGACATATTTTGAGGTTGTTTCATTTTCAAATTGAACGTTCGAAAAATATTGAAATCTATTTTAATTTTATATCACTACTTACCCCTTTCAAAATAGTTTTACAAGCTTTTTACTTGGTTTAAAGTTCTCGACAACAAATCTTTAATGAATACAATTTCAAACGTGAGTGTCAGTGGCCCATAGGTTAATATAGGTTACTGTCATTTTGGCGCTACGATCTTAAAATGAATCGCGTATACTTGTAAATAATGTTCTGCACGAATGTTGTCATGTACGTCATCAACCTAGGTAACATTTTATGTTCTTTTGTATTTCATTGCGAATAATACACAACGCACTTTAATAGTAATTTGCATGTCTTTGATAAGTGTATATACTGATGAGGTACCCGTCAACATTCGTGGTACACAGTAAAAAAATCCGACTTATTTTAACACTGAATCCACACTCATCAGTGTGTATATAGTCCACACTTGGCAGTATTAGACATATCGGTATATTATTACATTACATAAAAGTGATTTAACACAGTAAATTTTACAAGGTAATGTGTAATAGTTAATTATTCACCGTGTAATTATTCCGTATTTATGGCGGATTGATTCATTTTTAACACAGGGTTTTGTAAATTTTACTACAATTTATGAGTACTTCTACAAACTTGGCGGGTATATCGTTCCTGTATTATGAGTTCTAAAGGTTTAGTTATTATACTACCCAGTTCGTGTTAAAAATAACACTGCAGCAAATTACGATTACCATTTAGTAATTTTACCATTTGTCTTTTTTTACTGTGTAAGAACTTTACAATACACACATTAATAGCACAATAATAGCACAATGAAGAATGTTGATTCATGGGATAAATAGGAAAAGTCATTAAAACAACTTGCACAGAAGAATGGTCATAGCATGGAGTAGAAAGTACCTTTTTTCTCTATCGCTTACATTTAAAAAAATCCTGAATCCAATCGAATTTGATCCACCCAGTACAAATAATAGAATTAATGTTTTCACTATAAATTATTGTATTCCACGGCATTTTTAATGATATTGCTACATACCAGTTGCATTGTTGTTATATATCTCTTCCACCAAAGAAATTTTTGGTATTCAGGCCCCAAGGCAGCTAACAAGTAGTAAGTGTACATGATTATATGAACAAAGGAATTAACCACGCCAATAAGGGTGCAATGACCGCCTGGATAATATTTGACTGCAATCCAACCAGCTACTGGCATCATGGTATGATGGTAAAGGTGCAAAAAGGTGATTTGATTATCCTTTTTCCTCAGGACAAAGAAAGCTGTGTCCAACAATTCGGTTATTTTGGCTATGAAGTATACGTATACTACTCGAGCAACCTGTAACATGGAGCAGTAAGTAATTTTGTTAATGACCTATCTCAAAACTCAGTGTACAAACTATAGAAATATGATTACCAAGCTAATTCATGACACCAAAAATAACTATTATAAATAGTTACTTGTTATACACGACGGTAAAATTACTTTTTATCGACGAGTGAAAATGTTTAATTAACGAGCGGAGCGAGTTAATTAAATTTCGCGAGTCGATAATGAAATTTTACCGTCGTGTGTCACATTCTATTTTTTTTATAGTGAAGGTTAAAGAAAAACTTCGAACAATTTTGCAGATAAAAATAAGGAAAGCAATCAGAAATTTTTTCAATCAGATTTTAAAATCCCAGTAGTTAGTTCGGTTTGTTGCTATGGTTAATACGAAATATTAAAGTACTTTATCTATCCTTGCTGATAAAGGTTCATTTTATCTAATCTTCCGATTAAAATTCTACTTGATCTCTTGTTTTGAGTTGGATAAAGCATGCTTTAACCTTAGCTATAAAAAAAATAAATTTTTTAATATAATACGCTAGAATACGCTGATTGGCTAGTAAACGGTAACCCCACCAAAATCAAGCGAACACGCTGGTGTAATTAGGAAGAAACGAAGGAGTGCTCCAGGCTTCCACACTAGGCAGATGTGAGTTATTTTATTTGATCTATTTTATTATCTTTCATTATTGTTTGAGATTATTATTATTAGTACAGAAATACGAATATAGCAATTTGTTGTTATTAATAAGTAATTATATTTCATATAATTAGAATCAGGATTTACCTGGATTCCAGGTAAATTATTTAGGCGTCGTCAGTTGAGAATTTTTTTTGTCACCCTATATGGTGAGCAGTAATACGATTCAGAACAATAGAATACAGTTTCAATATTATTTTATAAATTTGTGAAGCTGTGCTTTAGTCAGGAGATTTATAGAAAATATAGGTTCTCGAAACCAATAAATTTGAGTTTTCTTGCCTCCATTTTATCTGAATCGGATTGCAACTATTAAATACCACGTGTATGCGCCCTTTGGGAATTAAGTTCATTTATCTTATCTTTATCTTATCTTCTCTTATCGTAGCGGTACAACCTATATGATTGTAAGCTATAGAAAATTGCTAATATCGTAATTTCTGCACTAAGTTAATTAATTTGGTTCTTTGCATTTATCTACATTTGCTAGAGGTAGTGTGGTATTGCTTTGCCTACCTGAGTGGATATTTTAATTAATAACTCATATGCAGGCCGATTGGGAGACTGAAACCTGTTTCCTAATAATTGTAAATTCATTGATTATTGTTCTTTGTCAACAAATTTGTACAATAAATCAATAAGAATTTTTTATAATTTGTCTTTGAAATATTAATGGAATATTTTTTCTCTTTTACCTAATTAGAGTGGTAATATTTCCTTGTTTAACCGGTTCTGAAACCGTTGTTTTTGGAATTTTGGGTCAGATGATAGATGGTTTTTTTATTTATTTTTTTTGTTCCTACTGAATTATTGTATCTTTAAATATTAATGATTAGAGTTTTTTATTAAGAATCATTGTCGAGTGGCTGAACTGTAATCAGTTCTTTTGAATGCAATTTTTTGGATAATTTCATTTGCTTCATTCTGGGCAGGGTCACTAAAGGTTGATACCTTCCAGGTTTTGTTTTCATTTGTTAATCACTTTCCCTGTGAGAATTCACAAAGGATTTTACAATATTTATACTTTTTAATCTTGGCTACACTAGCCGTCAACGTTCATCTATATATCTTGTAAATTGTGGGGCACTCTTAACACAAACAATTCTTTCTGAGACGAGCCTGCTGTAACCTGACTGCAAAAGCTATACCCTACTAAAGAACTCTGGACGCCTACCATCTCCAGATCTTTAGATAAGAGGATTGGACTTAGCCAGTACGTGACCGTCATCTGGACTAGAGCTCTAGCTTCCTCACTTGGCCACGGCAAGTCCACCTGGATCCAATCATCAGCAACAGGTGAAGGGTGAGAGTACTGACGTCATCCAGAAGGAAAGAGATTGTGATAGTATCACAGAACCTCACAACAAATTTTGTAAAGTTAGTCCAGTTTCAAATTTCATTTTCATATTTTTTTTCATTTTTCTAGTAACCATTACATCATTTTTGAATTATTATGGTTAATAGTAACTTCATATTATTCAGTTGTAATCATCTTAGCTTCATTGATTAATTATATTGTTTTCAACTAAATTTTATATAATTGATTCTTTTTGTGTCGTATAGCTAAAAATTATCCTGGTGCCCAAATAAATTGTCAACACTCAAATCAGTGCTACGAATACTACGCCCTAGTATCATAAATCTCCCTGAGCTACCGGAGTAATGTCAATGAACTTAAGCTAGTGGAATTGCACATCCCTAGCTTATCTAAAGTTCATTGCAAGAGAAAAAGCAAGTATCTTTAATAATCATTTTATAAAAGTTGGCACCGAATTGCTTCAAAAAATTATGTTTGACGTATAACGAAAAATACTAGTATCCAATAAATATTATACCTTAATCTGGTAAGAAAAAATGAAATCATAGAAATTATAAATAATTTAAAACATAATTCATCCTCGGAGTCAGATAGTATTTCAGTTAAATTAGTAAACACTAATCATTTATTATCATAAAACCTCCGATGAATATAATAAATTTAACATTTAAAACTGGAATTTTACCTCTACAATGGATAAAGTCAATTGTCCCTCCTGTGTATAAGTTCGGTGCTCATAAGGATCTTAATAATTATAAGCTTATATCAGTTATCAACAACTTTGCTAAAATATTTGAAAAATCTTTTAATAGATTTCTAGACAGATTAGATGTGACTGCGGATAGGCAATTTGGCTTTAAAAAATTGTATACAGAGCACGCTATTTCAGATCTAATGCAGGAAATTGTAAAAAGTTTAGACAACTTGGTTATATATTACGCTTATGCATATATATAAATATGAAGTATCTTACCCTTAATGCTTCGGGGGTATTAGAATGATCACATGGTTCACATTTCCAACTGTAGTGCAGCCAAGCGGCATCTAAACCCTAAAATTATATTATATTATATTATATTAACTATATAACTGACGCAGCTCATTAACCAACATTCAGTTGGTCATCAAACTTTTTAAACAATGTAATCACCAACTGACTTACGTGGTGTGAACTTTTTATATTTTTCTAAATTATTTTAACGATCTTCTTAGACTAATACATTGTATTGTAAGATGTGAAATTTTGTTAATATTGCCTATTACTATTCTTATGTGTTCTATGATAAATTTAATCAATTTCTCCAATTCGACCTCAACTTCTATTTTCCCGATGAAGAAGCAATATTACATTCGAAAGCTTTAATAGAAAAAAAGAGTGCAATTTTATCACTTTTATTTCCACAAAACTGTTTACCTATACCTAGTTAAAACTTCTTTGTCTTCATATATATAGGGTGTCTCACCAGGAACTGCGTCGATCGATATCTGGGGAAGTACTAATCTGAAATATTTGCAAATTTGGCAACATGGTAAAGTCTCTAGGGCGAACGCAAGCAAAATATGTAGAATCATAGTATAAGTAAACTAGTTTACTTATACTATGATAGTTATTAGTTTCGGACAGGTTCCCATTTTAGGATTACCTACTCATAATTCTACAAATTATCGCTATATAAAAGGCGATTTAATTACTGTTGTGCGTATTTGGTTGTATATTAATAATACGATATGATAAATAGTTGTATTTACGCCCGATAGGTGAACTGTCAAATTCTTTTGCGCAGCGGAGTATAGAGATTTTTATGTGTGATATTTTGAGAGTGGTGTTTTTGATATTCATTCTCATTTTAAAACCACGTTTAGATAGATTTATCGGTAAGCATAGGATATAATAGTTGTATGTTTATAAAGAAAAGTGATTCTATAATAATAATAATAATAATAATAATAATAATAATAATAATAATAATAATAATATCTCTACCCCTCATTCTAATTACAAGGATTAGCACGAAAGTTTCGCGGGCCGCATTTGCGCCTCAGGAACGACTTACGTTGGTAGGCCCTAACCACCATTCAGTACTGGAATGAGGGAAACCTGGAAAACCTCATTAGTTAGGAGGACAAGTCAAACATCAACTGATTTTAATCTCTCACATTAACGCCAAGTTGACATTCTTCCCATCCTAGGCCATCGCCAGGATAGTTGCCAAGCCATCCCTGCGAATAAGCCTTGATCTACGGGCAAACAGTTTAATTAAAAATTGTTGGTGGAGTGGGAATTAGAACCCACGATCTCTTTGTTGAGCGATCGAGACGCTAAGCCCTGAGCCACCGGACCGGCTTCTATAAGCTATATACTAGATTTGCTCCTAATTTCGGAATACTAAAATGCACCCAATATCAGATATCCGGAATTAGGAAATCTAAAACTTTTTTAATTATAAAATTTTATTACATAGAGAAAGATGCTCAAAGTGCATGGTAAAAGCAAACAGTGGGATCCCGTTAACATGAAACGGGCACTGGATGCTGTTATAAAAAAAGAAATAATTTCAGATACCTATCTGAAATTAAGATACTATTTTTTAAGTGGCGCCATTTTTTAGTTTATATTTTTTATTTTCCATATCTACTTAAATATTCTTACTCAATGCAAAAATTATGTGAAGATATATTACAATAAATGAGGTCATACCAAAATTTTGTTAAATCGTGTTTAATTACGTATTATATGGTTGGTATAGGCTGAGGGCCTACCAACGTAAGTTGTTCCTGACGCGCAAATGCGGCCCGCGAAATAATAATATGCCGCCCCCTCTCCCACACAAGTCTCAGACTTTCGGGCTAATCCTTGTGATTAGAATGAGGGGTAGAGATATTATGCTATACAGGGCTCTGTTCTCACACTCTTACTCGACTTTTACCACACGAACGTCAGATTTCAACTAAACGCTCTACATTCTGTCAAACTCTCAAGAATCTGTGGATTTCTCGGCGGCTGGGTGAGTGAGACTACTAGTTTGCTTATGCTACGGTAGAACGCTCCAGCACTTCCTGTTATATCAAAAGTCGGCATAAACTTCGTTATTTTAAATAGGATGGGGTGTATATTATTGCATTTGTGGTATCTATGAGAAATTTTAGGGTCAATTTATGTGGCATTCCCTATAGCTAGGAGTTACGCATTTTGAGATATTAATATTTATTTAAAAAAATTTACCTATGCTATGGTGCGCAGGAGTGTCCGCAACTTTTCCGGGAAAGTGATGTGAAGTTGATTTTTTGTATTCTTAGAGAACTTAAGTGAGCTAAATTATGGTATATCCATACTTTCAAAAATGTTATACCAAGTGATTCATTTTCGCTGTTATATTTTGGAAATTTCAAACAGCCATAACTTTTTAAACTCAAATGGAACACCCTGTATTGCTCCAGTCTATCTTGTGCTGATTGAATTTCTCTTTCAAGCCGTATAAGCATTATTGGGGTTGTGATTATTGCGTTCGAAGATATTTGCAAAGTTCTACTATTTTGGCAGTTCTCATCATATTAGAATGTTATCAAATTTGCCATGGACATAAACATTTCAAAAATAAAATCGTTTTGGCATGTATCAAATACATATTATTGTGTGTTGTATCTGCATAATTTACACTCGTAATAAATAATGACTATTGTAATTATGCCGGCGCGTTTAAATTACTCAAACGGAGATTATTTAAATATATCTATTATTTTTAGAGAATGTGACAAAATTTTAACAAGAACTTGTCATACATTTGCTGCTCGATATTCGCAAAAACGAAAACCATCACCAAACAGTGAAACAAATTATTGGAAAGTTTGTAGTGGCGAGATACAGTGAAATACACTGTGCCCTGTATGGGTCTTCGCTACTACCTGTCTGACAATTATTGTCTAATTGACAGACAGATAACGATCTGCTTTTATGCAGATGCCATTACAGCGACCTCTATTGTCTTTGAGGAAGACAATCCTTAATTATTGGTAGGAGATGTTGATGTAATGCAACGCCAGTCGGGGCATATTTCCCGTGGAGTAGTTGTTTTCGGCATCTCCTACCAATAAAATTATTGGAAACTTTAAAAACTTTGGTTCCCTGAAAGCAAAAATTGAAAAAATTAAGCCTATTGTTGCATGATGTCAAAAACTATACTAGGAACCTAAATAATAAAATATTAAGAATACACTGTAGGAGATACATAACTTGTAGGAGAGTTCTACATATTTTGGTTGCGTTCGCACTATAGAGACCATGTTGCCCAATTTTCAAATAATTCGGAATAGTGCTTTCCCAGATATTGATCGATGCAGTTCCTGAGGGTGAGACACCAAACCAGTCATAAATATAACCAACTTTTCTCACCTCGACGAATATATATACACTAATTATGACTTGTATGAAATTATAAACTAACAGGGTCTTTGTAAGCTTCCAAGGATCCCGATGTTTCATAAGTTTTGGCCCCCAACTATTTACGAAGTATAAATAAAACAGCAGTATCGAGAGTCCATGACCAGGATGCTTTATAAGGAACCAGTCATTTGTTCGAGAATCTGAAAATAAAGACCTGAAGATGCAGCACAAATACATAAAGGCATAATAAATATTTTGTTTATATTACCTACGGTAATCAATCGAATTTGTGGTATTCCACTCTTAAGCTACTCTTATAAAAAGTTCTGCAGGTTCTCAAACTTAAAATGCCATCTTCAGATGTAAAAAAGTATTAGTAATATGCAAGGTTTTTTTGTGTATATTATTTAAAATCGGTTTATTTCCACGACTAGGACCAATTACCGATGCCAGGAGGCAGCTAACCCCTAACCTGGAAATTTTGCCGAACCCCCACTTTTGTAGCAGGGTAAGGATCATGATAGGCAAGGTACTTGTATATCATATTATAGACATGGGACTTATGCTTTACATCTTATACGAGGGTAGTGTTCTACACAAATCTCGCCCAGGTTTATATAATTTTTTTTATTTTTTTGTATATGCTATTATTAGTTTGAATAGTTTAATATTATTATTTTAGGAAGCATTATTATTTTAATATTTTTTTTATCAAAAAACAAAAATTAGCGAACATTTCCATTGTTTAAAAAATACTATGGTTGCCTAAGATTTTGTTTAAGTATTAAAACGCGTTGCATCCTTCATATTTTGTATTATAACAACAGTTAGGTTAGGTTAACATTTTCTTCGAACTTCGGTATTTCATTTAAACATTTTTAGAACTTTACTGATGTCCATAATATTTGAAATTTTACTTTGATATGAGAAAAGTGGACTTTGTAAATGCTTTGAAGGTATTACAAAATGCAATTATAATATTTTTTATTGTCACTTGTAGTTAAAATCAGCTGTTTTTTACTTAAGTAACTAATGGGCTTTCGTGATTCTTATAATTTTTATAATTTCAAAACTTAAATAGCTTTGCATATACCTATGGTGTATATACGGATATACCGAATTTCAATATTTTTTTGTGTAAAAATGTTGAGAGAATTTAGAAAGTTACTTGACTTATTTTATTATTATAAATTAGATTAAAGTAATAACAAATATAACATTTTTTCGTTTTCATATCTGTATAAACACGCTTACCTGCAAGGTCTTTAAATACAAAGTCGTAGTAATCTATAATTTTCTGAGATGTTTTCGTTTCATTAGTCAACATATTTATATTACACTTTTAATATTTAAACTTCATAATCTCATTCGATGGTAACGGACCCTAAAACAAAAGAACATAATTATTGGTTATTAAGCATGTAACATAAATTAAACACCAATTACTACTGCCTTTTTAAACTTAAATACGATATAAGTAATCAAAAAGTGTGCATTATTTTCACTAAAATTAAATTTGCTAACAATGCATGCATTTGCTGATTTCTTTCACTTCAATCAAGTTGAAGTTGATAAAAAATCTTTATAATAAAAAAAAAATACTTCGATGAGTTCTAAAACTTTTGAGAACTGCATTTTTCGTAGAATCTGCTGACTCAAGATAAATGATTTTAATCAACCTTTACCAATTGCTAGTAGGTAGATAATTACTATAGCTTTATTTTAAAAGATTTGGAAAAAGTTTATAATTTTTTTGTATAAACGTATTAGCTGCAACTCCAGTAAGTCAAAAATTGGTTCAATATCCAGTAAAGTAATTTCCTGAATTATATCCATATATATTAAAACGCGTCGATTCTAAATTCCGTCGCTAAATCGACAAAGTTGCCATCGAGACATCTCCTCCGAGCAGGGATCGCGAAGCGATCCCCGCGGGCAACCGACTGTCGTTCCAAGCCTTTCTTTAATGCTTAGGCACATTTTCGTTCCATTTCCTACGAGTTTTCCCAATTTGAACGCCTTTTCAAAAAACCTCTGCAAAATTTTCGGCAAGAGATGCGGCTAGCACCGGCGTTTGTCTCGCGCCTAATGGCCCCGTCACACCTGCCAAAATCCCAACTTTTCGCGGGACCCCCTCGACCCTTTTTCTAATTTTTACGGATTCGAGAACCGCTTCACACAAAACTTTCGTCCTTACTATGAGATTTTTTTATCAAGCCCGCACGACCACTTCTTCTACGTCTACTTCGTCTTCGAAAATCTTGAGTCGCATCCGTTTCAACTTCTTTCTCATTTTATCCGCCGATGTGAGATTGCACTAACGACAAGCACTTCCTACGAAAGGTGTCAAATTAATTAAACTTCAGAGAGGTTATTTTCCTATGGGAAATATTGCTATTTTCTTAAAAACAATATTACTCTAGATGCTTTTTGTCACTCGAAGGGTGACCCCAATGGGAACGAAAATCGCAATAGAGTTTTTCTCCCATTTATAGTTTTTATATTAATTATTGTAATAACATATGGGCACATAGGAAATGTTGTAATTCTATTTTTAAGTTTATACTTGAAATTCTTGTTCGACTGTTATATTGTATCGTTTATATTTATTTTTTTACTGTATTTAGAGTGTCTACTTAATCAAGGCATGTTTAAGTGTCTATGTAAAATTCTAATTTTTGGTTGAATGTTAACTATGAAGCGCTGTTTGGGCCAAAATAAAATGACATGTGTTATATATACATTACTGCATAATATATAGAAAATTCTACAATATATATTTTTTATAACGCCGATATATATATAATATTCGTTGCAATATATATCTATAAATTTCCGTTAAAATATATTTTGTATAATATACAGTGTGTCCCATTAATATTGCGAAAAAATTCAGGGGTAGTTTCCTTGACCAAAAATAAGAAAGAAAGTTCCTATAAACCTATATCCGAAAATGCTTCGTTTCGGATATACAGGATGTTAAAATTTAGAGAAAATACAAGGTTTTTACTAATATCTGGAGAACTATCTTTACTAATATCTGGGTAGATTTTAGTTTAGTGATGTGCCAACCATCTATTTGTAATATATTTGGTATTTGGATGTTTTATCGTATTATTTCTGTTTAATATAATAATAATAATAATAATAATAATAATAATAATACCTCTACCCCTCATTCTAATCGCAAGGATTAGCCTTAAAGTCTGAGACTTGTGTGGGAGAGGGGGCGGCATATTATTATTTCGCGGGCCGCATTTGCGCCTCAGGAACGACTTACGTTGGGAGGCCCTAACCACCATTCAGTGCTGGAATGAAGGAAACCTGGAAAACCTCATTAGTTAGGGGGATAAGTCAAACATCAACTGATTTTAATCTCTCACATTAACACCAAGTCGACATTCTTCCCATCCTAGGCCATCGCCAGGATAGTTGCCAAGCCATCCCTGCGAATAAGCCTTGATCTACGAGCAAACAATTTAATGAAAAATTGTTGGCGGAATAGGAATTAGAACCCACGACCTCTGGGTTGAGCGATCGAGACGCTATAAGCCCTGAGCCACCGGCCCGATATGTTCTATGATTTAAGCAATATTGGATATACACTGATTTTTAGGTTAATTTTGAAAATAAGTAACATCTACTCTACTATAATAACAATATTGAATTGAAGTTGAAGCTTGAAGCATCTCTTCTCTTCATTTGAGTTATTGTACCTAACGGCAAAAGCATATTCCATAAATAATGGCATATTCGCAGTTTGTCCACAAGTGGAGCGCCCTCATCATATTGCAGCATTTCATGGAACCCACAATTCTATATATCGCATATTACAATAATGTATATATTATACAAAATATATTTTAACGGAAATTTATATATACACATTGCAACGAATATTATATATATGGGCGTTATAAAATATATATTGTAGAATTTTCTATATATTATGCAGTAATGTACATATAACACATGCCATTTTATTTTGTTCCAAACGGCGCTTCATAGTTAGCCGTTGTCGACCTGTACTATATTTTAATTATAAACAACTGTATTTTTTTTATATAAATGTTTTAGTTTGCCTATAAATTTAAAATATTTCTTATAAGCAGAGACTTTATATGTCTCTGTTATAAGTATTAGATAGTATTTTTCGTGTCGCCTCACCCAATAACTGAACTTATTTGAGGATTCTGTAGCTATATACCGGGAGTAACAAACAACATTGTATTAATAAAAAAACATCTCATTGTCACATATAGCATACAAAAATATTTTTTTGGAGCTGTAAGAGTTCAAATATTGATTATAATATTTTGGTATCAGTGAATATAATTTTGTAGAGGATTGGTGCATAATTCTTATTTTATGGAAGTTTCTAATGAATGGTATTCTATTGTCAAGAGTGACGCCTTTGACCTAAATAATACTTAATTGTATAATGCAAAAAGGTGTATTTATGCAGAATTTAAAGCAAAATCAAAACAATAGTTTATATTTAAATAAAGATTACATATAGATTAGCACTTCATTAAAACTGTTTTGTATAACGCGAATTGACGCGAATAATGTTATTTGAATATAAGCATAAATGTCAACACCTGTAGTAGCACCAGTACTATTCCTCCGTATAGATTTAGGACTATTCTGTTGCTATGAGACGAAACGAAACAATAAATTACCTATATCGTCTTACATAATATATAGGCATTTGATAATCTCGAGATGAGACACCAAAATCTACTAAGTAATCTACAAGATCTAAGCAATCTACTAGATTGCTTAGATCTTGTCCTGACCAATTTCGCTTAAAATGTCTTGATTAAAAGTTGATTATTAAAAAACCCATATAAGGAATATAGGGATATGTGTCGATATAAACACATTTTGGTTTATATCCATATTTGGAAGCTAAGTACTTTCTAATATAGGTACCTAAATATACTTAAATATCCATATATCTATC
Source organism: Pogonocherus hispidulus (assembly GCA_963924545.1). Classification (NCBI taxonomy): domain Eukaryota; kingdom Metazoa; phylum Arthropoda; class Insecta; order Coleoptera; family Cerambycidae; genus Pogonocherus; species Pogonocherus hispidulus. Next base: position 23,780,764 of record OZ004696.1, read on the forward strand.
CAAGTATTTCTAATGAAACCGAAACTAGTACCAGATTCATTTTAAAAATATGTTTCGACTGAGTTACTGAATTTATGCTGAAGATTCTATTTCGCCCTATCCAAATTTTCAAAACAGTACTATGAGCATCAATGATGATGAAGATGAATATGATATTAATGTACTTTACTTTTAACACATTTCGAAATCACCTTCAACCATTTAATACTATTCAGTTTTCTGTATATTTTATGGACAATTTTGGAGGCAACACAATTCATGTTATATTAGTAATACTAGTCGGGTTAGGGATGGTTAATATTTGACAAGATGATCGCTGCATATCGGCACACCATTATTTATTTTTCAAAAATATTGCTGTTTTGATTTATTATTATTGGGTCACTACCAAATTTCAACATTCTAACATAAAGTACGGCAGTAATAGATGTTATTTGAGTAGTTATTCACTTTCTAAGTTTAAATGATCTACAAAGAATAATTTACAATGTCATAGAGGGACTCAAAAAATTTTCAAGGAATTAATACTTTCATCTCAAATATAGTTGAGTTTGGATATAGGAAAAATTAATAAAAATTTTCCGAGAAATTTTTCGTAATATATCTAGGAAAATGGAAATATGCATGCAATAGAATAATCTCCATTTTATTTAGAATAATGTAGGTGAAGAATTTTTTTAAAGCGCCGTCATCTTGAATATAATATAATTGAATAAGGAAGCGGTCACTATGTTTATGCTAAAGTTTTCACAAAAAATATTGAGCTCTAGAATTTCTCCCTCCTTAATAAAATGAGGGATAGATATTATTAAAATAAGTAGTTGAGCTTAATGTGCACTCTTGTTTGCAAAAATGAGATTTTCTACACGCTAAAAATCTCTTTTTTGCACTCGGATGCGCACTGAGATAATATATTTTATGTTTACAGAAATAGTTGATTAATGTTATCAAGATACTCCTATATAATTATGCATCTTACCTTTATTTAACAATGGTTCCTTAGTTTAATATTGCACAACTATCCACACCATATGTAAGTAAAAAACTAACGTAAAAAATAAAATAACGTGTAATTAAGTTTATTTAGTTATATTTAATTTAGAAATTTAATAAAGCTGATAAAATAAAAAGTAAAACGTCTTTCTTGGTGAATCGGGCACAAGTAAAGACGGAGGATCAATCATATATATATTTGTTGAAGGAAAGAAGGAAAAAATCATAGTACGTGTACAATAAATTTGTTATTTAAATTATGATTTTAAATTCTTCCAGTATTTATCATAAGAATGCACAGGTCTGTAAACAATGGTTACTTGCTGTGTTCTACGTAAATGATAATATTAATTGGTAATTAATGGCAAGCAATGTTTTACGTTATTTAATATGGATTTTTTATGTTCTTCTACTCTAGTTTCAATACTTCTACCGGTTTGACCCACATAGACGGCATTACAATCCACGCAGTCCATACTAAATACGCACCATACTAAATAACATAAAAAATTCAGGATTATCGACGCATTGTATAGAAAGCAATCATTTTATAGATCTGGAAAATGTAAAGGTACTGCATCGGAAAAAGAAAGGAAAGGGCTTAGATCTGTTAGAGCAATTAGAAATTAAAAAATCGTTAATTAGAAATCCTTCTACTGCGATTGATCAGATAGATTTTACACTTTCGCCCTTCTTGGGAAATGTAGTAAAAACTAGGGCTTTCCCAGATGGGAAGGATCAACCGGAGTAGGTAAATAGATAAATAACTAAAATGTCCTTGGAAATATTTAGAACGGTTAAGCCGTTAATAAAAGTAAAAGACACTGGGTTTAATAACCTTAAAAGTTAATAAAGTAGCCTCTGTACAAGGACTCTTTGGCTTAACAAAGCCAAACATATTATTGCTTGGTGCAAGCTAAACTAATTTAAGAGTTTCTTAAAATCTAAGCTCCGTTTAACTAAGCCCTACTTAAGTGACACTCGGTACAAATGGCCCTTAGACAATATGACAAAACATCTATATTTTCTATAATGATACAACTACTTAGTATCCGATACAGGGGGGTTTTATCATGAGGTTAGTTCGACCAATAGCTACCATAAGCAAGGTAGGTACCGTACCTTCTATTAAATCTAGGCACCTTATACGTAACATCACTTATAAGCGATTGATGGCAACTTTCAAAGCACAGAAGCTAGGAAAATACGTTTTTATTGAAAATATCAGAGATGGTTCAGATTTTTATTACAACTGACAAATATTCTAATATACCAGCTACATAATAAATTTATATATTAATTATGATTAGGTAGGTACATTATTATAATTATTATTTGAGATGAGAAAATGAAAGCCGAGCTATGAAACAAAAGTATAACATATTTAGTAATAAAGTAGGCTAATATAAATATACGGATTCATTTCTTTTAGCCAAATACCTAAGATCAAAATAAGAGTAGATAATTATATCTATCAAAAAGCCTTGTGGGTTGCCTAATATTCTATTTACAACAACGTAACATCCATGACTGTCTGCAACTCTGTATGCATGTCGACATGCTTTATAACATAACATACAATATCGTTCGGTCAGAAAATCACTTGATACTCATAGAAGAAAAAAAGATACTTGGAAACATATATCTACTAAAAAGCCAAGCGAATACTTCTACTTGAATTTCAAACTAAAAGACACTAGGACAAATATGAATTTTTAAACGATTTGTTATTAAATTCCATTACTGTTATTATGTCTGTGTATAAATTAATACAAGGGAGTTATTGGAAATGCCTTTAATACTGTCGAGCAATGTTTACGTTGACTTTATTTGAACGCTGCTTAATTATTACTACTTTATTTAGTTCCCAAAATTGTAGAGATTAAGGTACGTACAGACATGAAACAGAACTTCGTACCGTAACACCGTCGTCCAACAATTTTTTGATACGCATGGAAGATACCGTGAGTCAAGGATTTAAGCGTATTAATTCATCGTTACATATCTGTTGAGCAGAACATACTGTTGTTCCATCTCAGAAGAATTGTTAATATTTTCTTTCTTGGAGAAGTGTATTTTGTTATAATATTTCGGATATTTTGTATGCCACAAAATGTTTTTATTGTCATTATTATTTACAAAATCAATGATAGATTCTTCCATCCACTTCACAGCAAATAATTCTGAATATAAAAATAAAACGGAAAATAAATCGCAGCTCATACGCAGACCTGTCCAGATATGCGCACAAATGGTGTGCATATCTGGACGGCGAAAAACCGACAGCTGATGGAACGCCTTGATGTTACTTACGGTGTTGCGCAGTCCCGTCCAAACTTGTTCCGCAACGGTGTTACGATACCAAGTTCTGTTGCATGTCCGTACGCACCTTTAAAATGAATTTACTAACGTTACCTTTCCTTCTAATCTTAAATTTATCCAAATTCAAGTGAATATTAGAATTTAGAAAAGAGAAAAAGAAATAAGATTGGAATATTTGTGTTTAAGACTACTTATAATGATGTGTAAACTTTTGTACTGATGCCTCAGCTTGAGTTTTTGGCATACCTACATATTATTTTCATATACATATTATTTAGTTATTTATCTATTTACCTGCCCCGATTGATCCTTCCCATCTGCCTTTCCCTTTCGCCCTTCTTAGAAAAGGTACTAAAGACTCGGGCTTTACCAGATGGAAAGGATCAATCGGGGTAGGCAAATAGATAATATATAACTAAAATGCCCTTGGAAATATTTAGTAATAGACATTTACTCTATTGAGAATGGCCTAACAAGCCGAAATACTGGTATATAGAGTGTTTTCTGGATATTTCTTGTAACATATAAATGAGAACTGTGTTTTTTCAAAACAATTATTATGAAAAGTCCCCTTGTGAGGTTAATTAATCCTGTTAAGATAATTTTATTTTATTGAACCTCTAACCGTGTCGAGAGGGCTGCACTGTATCTAGGGGGTTTTTAGTTAATCATTGTCAATCATTGCAATGTTGGTTGCCTATCCTTACGGTCAGGTGCACATTTATGAAGGGTCTCTACCATGTAGTATTTTAATTAAAAGGCAGGTAAAAAGCGTACCTACCAAAAAAAGGGGTCTGTCTGTTCGACACCGCCTGATGCACTCGAGGTCCTGGTTGTAACTAAACAAGGGAAAGTAATCCTGGAGCCGAATGCCTTCCACTGAGCTATAACCTACACTCAGTCGATTAAATTCACCATTGAGGGTTTGTCGCTTGATGCATAGTCGAAGTTCCTACTAGAAAATAATGAGATGTCATTAAAATTCACAAATATAAATTAATGAGGTAGAATAAACAGGATTTCACACTAGATGTCTTGCTCTATATGTCCTTATGGGTTACCAGTAGAACAACATTTTAGATTTAAATATTATTGTCTCTAGAACATAGGTATATTACTTTATTCTACAAAGGCTGTTTGATTTCATTTCTTTTATTATTATTGATGTTGCTGTATAAATTGTTAGCTTTCAAGTAATCAGAAAGTTATGTTTTCATAAGGACCAATTTTGTGACGAAACGGACTTAAGCTCATCCAGTGAATATTTAATTTGACATTATATAAAAATATTGACAACTGATAATGCATCAGTTTGCAAAAATTCTAATAGCGTTGTGTTATCAAAGGTACCAATTTACATTTTAACTTAACCGTTGAGGGAGAAATGTTAAAGAGACGCTCTTTTCTAAAATGCACATACACTTGCATACAGTATGATGAAATCGAAATATCAGGGGCGCTAGAACGAATTAGGAGTTAGGTATACATTCTAACATATTATGCCGTCGTGGAGGATACTATGTATTTCGTTTAAGCGTTTCCTGTTACGCATTGATCACTCTGTGTGTCTCTCTGTTTCAGTGTATGATAGTGTAGCATAGTATAGGAATTTTTATCGTAAGTAATCTTGGTTGTATAATATTGTACAAATAACCAATTTTTAACTATAGAGAAGGGAAATGGAAAAAGTTGTTTGTAAATGTCCAGAAAAAAGTGGTGCCAAATATCCAAAAATAGAGGTTCTCATGAAACAATATTTGAGGATATAGATTCTGCTAAAAGTTACCTTAATACAAATTATACATAAAAAATGTAAATTTAATAGTAACTAATATATTTAATGTATAGCCAAATAAAGAAATTCTGTGTTTTTGAAATATACAGAAGTTTAAGAGAGATTTCGAATTTTCTTTCAGATTATGAACGAGCACTATAATAATACACTGTAGCGCCTAGAAATTTCTTACTTATTATGAATTTTAACACAATGATGGGCACCTCCCATATTCTCTTAGCTGGTTTTAGACAGTACTTATAAAATTAGCACTGAAAAGTATAGAATATTAACGAAATAAGTGATAAAAATCAATATAGGACGGTCACATTATTACTAAAGAAATTCAGGGAACCGTAAATTACGCAAGCACCAGTATTATCAAAGCAGTTATAAATTACCAACAGTTTGGGGAATTTTCATCAGTTTGTGCTTCGCAAAATTGACACTTTTACAAAGTAAACAAATACAAACGCACCACAGAATCGGGTGCTTTTTATTAGTCGGAAATTTGGAATTTTTTCTGTTTCCCAGGAACAATAATACAACTTAAAACTTTACTGGGGTAGAATTATATTTATAAACAAAAATACAGGTTTTACAGTAGAAAGAGCAAAGGTTTATTTACTATGTTTTTTATACTTCTTAGAATTGTATCAAAATAATTCAGGAAATACGTATGCTACTCTCAACTTTACCACAAATATTTGAGACGGCAATAACTACATTTTTATTTTATTCATGTACATATTTATTTTATTCATCAACCTCTGGAACTTGCCGTCAATCGATTATTAGTTTCACGTTTACACTTTAGGACAAATGTTTATCTTCAATCATTTTAGATTAATTGACGTGACACAAAATAAAAAAAAACTATAAACAAATTAAGGAATTTATATTTTTGCAATGGTAGCCGTACATCGCCCTTAAATAGTTGTCCTTGACAAAATATCTGAAAAAATAGTTTAGTACAGAGACTGTCTAGATGAGATGACTAGTTTAAACTGGGGCCTATCGTAATACCCTTGTAATTTTACGCTATCTGATTTTGGAGCTAATTCCTTCGAGATGAAAATGGTGTTATGCGTTTTAGATATATTAAGTTTTAGTTTATTAGCCGGGACCAAGTTTCCATAAACCTGAGATTGTCCCTTCTCAAATCTACATTACCACAAGTGACTACCATCGTGTCATCTGCAAATAATACAACACACGCACCCTTTTTTCTATTAATAAGGGTGATCGGATGATCGGTAAGTCGTTGATATATATTAGGACAAGAATCGGTTCCAAAACTGGCCCCTGAGGCATTCCTCCTACTACAGGTTGCAAATCCCATTCACACTCATTAACACTAACATATTGGTACCTACCAGTTAAATAGGAGTGAAGTAGTGGTAATGGTTTTCCCCGAATACTTACCATAGTATTCCAACTTTAAAAGAAGAATACTTATATTAACACAATCGAAAGCTTTCGTCAGAAGCGATCGCGATCCATTTTAAACTCCGAGAAATAAATTGTATTAGAGATAATAAGAAGCCAAGCAATAATTGTAGAGACATCCATCCAAGTATTCAAAAATAAATCATACTTTTTATCTTTTCTTGAAGGGGGTTGGAATCTTTGGTGTGAAGATAACACTTACGCAGTTTTCCTCACAACACCAAAACACTGAACTGCACTCGACGCGAGCTTCGCCAACCAAGTTGTCATTATCTGGAGATATTAAAACTGACTGATAAAAACATTTTTAATCATCTCTAGATGATTCCAACTTGGTTGACGAAACGCACGTCGAGTGCAGTACAGTGTTTTGGTGTTATGTGGAAAACTACGTCAATGTTTTTTATCTTTTGTTCAAAAATGTTGACCTGTGGAATTTTTTCTTGACAGATCGAATCATTAATATGGTAAGCACTAGTTTACTATTACAACTAGAACTTTAGCAAAGTAAATTATTAGCCCATAACCAAGCAACCACTGAGCGGGTATTTAAAAACTAAGAAACGTTGAATATCAGAAGATAATGAAAATACATTTCAAATGAGTTAAAAATACCATCTCTAGTAAATTTTGGCGTATCATATTTTGCAAAAGTGGTGGTTTTGCTTGGTTTCACGGTGAACGTGCTGCAATAAGTTTAAATTTGTATGGATGCATATACCACTCGTTCTCAGTGTTTTTTGAACGGATGTACGTCAGATATCTAAATCGTAGTCAACGTATGAGGATTTTGGATAAGCAATAAAAGAGGCCAACATATTTATTACATTATCTTCATCTGCAGTTATGCACTAACTAGCATTTGAATAAATATTATTTACCATTTTCTATAAACGCCTAATTAAATTGTCAGTGTGGTAGAGTAATTATAAATAACTGATTACAGCTTAGTGTTTGTGTTGTTTCTGCTAATAATTTCATAGCCTCACAAAAATTTGAAATACATTTGTTGGTTGTCATAAAACAATCAATAACACGACAAGTGAAGTGTAGATGATAGGCATATGTAATGTAGACAGATAGAGAATAAAATTTTGTAGTACAATTTGAAAAAGATATACAGGGTTTTCAATTTAAAAATATCTACCTTTAGAGATATCAAACTTAACAAATTCGACATTAAATTTGTATCAACCTTTATAAAATGAAGCAGACGTCTACAAATTATAGGTATTCACCAACCTCTCTTCCAAACATCACATTTAGCATGCACAATGTAAGAAATAGCCATAACTTGGGAAATGAAGTAGTTTTTTTTTGAAAAATTTCCCCCTGATGTAAAATGTTGTGAAGAATTGAAAGATTAAAAAATATAAAGTATGTCCCATTTAAAAGAACGAAGTTCTTTTCGAACGAGGACCATTTCGAAGAGGGTGTCATTTTTTACCGGTCCGGTCAGTAGATGAGGCAGAAAAATTTAGAATAAAAACAGAACAATAAATTTAGGAAATATAAAAAAAACATTGCTTTTTCAACAAAGCTAATGTTTTGTTAAGAACGATATATGCAAAGAAATTTTATGAATTTAATTAAATTCATTAATTTTCCTTTTCCGCGACAAAATATTAAGAAACATTTCTACAATTCAGGTACTTGGTGCAGAATCAGTTTGTTATTTATTTTCCTTGATTTTCTCGTAAATAAGTGTCTTGTTATGTAACTTGATAGTTTCTGCATACACTATACAACTTATACTTTCGTCAATGTTGCAGAATATATAGAACACTTTCCAAAGCCTAACGTCCAAGTGATTTTAATTAACGCGTAATTATAAACTAAAAATAAAGTATGCACGTATTTTATTTATTATATTATTATTGAGTTAAGTATTACAATAGCAGTGACAAGCGTATTAAGTAATATATTTTTTAATTAAATAAATACAATTTATGTTACATCAACAAATATCAAGCTTCGTATTGTTTATAATAGTTAAACTGCTTTATGAATAAAACACTGGGGTGTGAATCCTGCTCTTTCTGACATGGGCTCATTCGTATACGCACTCTGTTTGAAATTGCAAGCAGTATGATTACTAACTTCTTGTTATAGCTACAAGGTCGGTTAAATTGGGAAATTTGAAATCCCCGATCTAACCGAAACCGACCGACAATTTCTTGAATTTCTGACATAGAACCCGGGATGACATAAAACTAAATTATCTATCGCTCTATCTATCTGATTATTCTTCCATTCACTAGACATTTTTATGCATTTCTGGGAATACAAAAAGAACAAGAAATTATAATATTTGATCCTGCGTCAAAACACTAAGGTTTAGGTTCTTTAACCTTAGAAAATAAAAGTCTAAATAAGAAGTTTCGGTTGAGATTTTAGAAATTTTATATCCATTTCCATTTTATATCCATTTTATTTCCATTCCAATTAATAGAGTGGTGAATATCGTAAACTGTTAGACAATATTTACAGTGTAGGTAACTACCTACACTGGGAAAAAGATCTAATTGAGATAAATATATTTGCTTACAACCAATTAAATATTTTATTTGTATTTGGCTAATTAAAGATTTAACTGATATTAACATGACATTTATGTCAAATTTGATGTAATATTAAATATTAAATATCAGCAAAATAAATTTAATTGCTAAGGACAAAAACGTTTATCTAATCTGCTGAATTACTTAAATATTTAGTTTTCGAATTTATTTGACAGATTTAATTTGGTTTACTATTAACATCGACTTTAGTTTTCCAAAATAAAACAAGTAGGTACTTATTTATAGTATTAGTTATCAAATAATTAATATGGAAATGTAAGACTTGACATTGAACAGGTTAATAATAATAATAATAATAATAATAATAATAATATAATACTTTACTTTACTTTATTTAACGACCACATTACATACAATTCAAGGTACATTTGAAGTCACTGATACATTAACCATTAGAATTTGACCAATTAAAATAATCATTCACACTATAAAAACATTTGTCTATCAGAAACGTTTTACACAACTTATAAAACTTATTAAAACTCAAACTAGTAACATTAACATTGTTAAAACAATGAACAAAGTGATTATACAACCCAACATCCAATTTATTTATTTGCGTTGTACGAATCCTAGAATAGGACTGAATCAAATTTGTTGCATTCCTAGTATTATAGGAATGCACATCACAATGCTTTTGAAATTTGTCAAATCCACGGTGTATTTGCAATAGGGAATTAATTAATCAATAATAATAATAATAATAGTGATAATAATATATCTATCTCTTATTCGAATAACAAGGATTTGCCCGAAAATCTGCGACTTGTCTGGGGGAGGGGATGCATATTATTATTATTTCTCGGCCCGATAATATTATAATTATATCTATAAAACGTTTTACTCAGTTTCAACATCATTTGAATATTCTGTATGCGGGTATCTGTTAAAAATATCGATACAGATACGTACATCTAATTAATAAAAAAAATATTGGTAAAAAATGTTTTGTAAAAGCTAAAAGTTAATAGTATTTATTATAAAATCTGTAGCAAAAATGTTGAAATTATAATTACATTCTGACAAGGAAAAGTTATTTTATTTTTTAGTATAAAATATGGTAGGTACTTGTTTTTAATGTCATGTTTTTTTAGAGAAAAATTAACTCAATATTTATTGATCCGTGTGCTTTGGAACCCCCATATACAAGATTTAACTATACCTTAGAGTTTAGAGTTTTTTCTTAAACAAACCATTTCCAAGTTATTTATTAATTACGATTAGAAAAATGTGTTTTTAAAGAAACCTTCAATTGAAATCTCAATGCAGGGAAATTTTTTCAGGTTCCAAAGGTTCCAAAGCACACTGACCAACAATAATAATTAATGTTAATTTTTCTCCCAAAAATGAACTAACATAACTTCTCGAAAATTCGACTCTCTTTCCTTAAGTAAAAATGCACGCCACTGACAAAAAAAGAAGTTTGGTTCTCCAAAAAGAGAGTACACCAAACGTCATTGCTAAGGAACCAAATTTGAATAAAATCAGATACCTAACTAAATAAATGAGATATGCAGGGGGGGCCATTAAAAGTGGGGCACGCAATGTATGTTTATAATAATAATAATAATAATAATAATAATAATAATGCATTGAAAAAAAAATTATACAATTATTTCGTGATGCATCACATACACAAACGTAATAATATCTATTAACTAGACTATATATAAAACAAAATTACCAAGATAAAGTAATTAAGACTACACTGAAAGAAAAGATGTGGATTATAGTTAATAATTGTTTATTTGGATGTCATTTATTTAAAATAAATAATACATATTTTAGGTTAAACAATATTTTTTACTATAAATATTCTTCTAAATATATTTTACTTATTAAAAACAAATACTTTGTTTGGGGTAAAAATGTTAATAGTTAATGAGAAATGTTTCATCTTAATAAATTCTTTGTTTGCTGGTATTCCCAAAAAATATATTTACTATTAATTTGTATTTTATTAATATTGAATAATCCAGACTAAAAATTAATATATGTTTGTTTCTTATTTACGCTATATTATTTATTATGAAGTAATCCATTTTTTGGTTAAAAATCCTGAAGTAGTTTTTTAATTAATAGAAACTTTATTGCGGCATTATAAAATTGTGCAGTTGACACTGTTGACAGTGAGCAGCAGACGTGTTTTTTTATTTACCTTAGATTGGGTGACTTTATTTCATTTCATTATTATTTTCATTTCATTTACCTATTATTTAGACGTGGCGCGAGTGCTTCGTTTTCGTTATGTGTGTGTACTTACTACTTGACTACTTGATACTTCGTGATGAGACGAGAGACGCTGCACTATGCTGTACGGTGTACCTATATGACCCATGTGTATGGTGCACAAGGTGGGGACGTTAAAACTTACCTTCAAAAACGTAACTTTGGAAAACTACCGATTGTGCGATTTATTAAAAATCTTTAGAACGATTACCTGTTCAGTGGTGATTGCTGTGATATAAAAAATAGATCTGGATTATAACCATACTAAGTAAACGTAAAATAATTACTGGGGTGTGATAAATAAGACAATATTCATTCATTATAAATAATCTTTGTTTTTTAAAATTAAAACAAATATTTATTATAAACATTGTTCTCTATATTCTAATAAAGTCGAAATTTTAATTAGTATGCTTTATTTATAATAAATAAGTAATGCTACATTTACTCATAATAATATTTATTAAAATGGATCGTTATTAATAGAAAATAAAAGATATATTGATTATCAATAATCCCTTACTTGACGGTAATAAGGTATATTTGAAAAGATTTAATAAATTATTTTTTTCTTATAAACAAAAATTTATTACGCCATTATCCAATAAAGCCTTTGTTAGATGTCAATCAGTATCATTAATTATGAATAAACTGTTCTTTCAGTGTAAGTGTTAATTACAAAAAGTAGTTAACAACTACTACAAACAATGCAACTAATAATACTTAGGTTAAACGACCTACCTAGTTACATATACTTCTTAAATTATCAAAACGAGTATCACAATTAGAAGCGATTTTATTATAAAGTTCACAAATTAAAGATATTGGAGACTTTATTAAAACAGCAACTAAACAAAAAAAAACAGGGCGACTCAATGAAGCTACGTTGATGTAAACTTTAATATTTTAAATGGAACACCCAGTACTGTTTTACATATTTGAAAGAACTCTTTTTTACGAATACGGTCATATGGTCATAAGGTTTTATGGGTCTATTTCTAATAATAATCCAGATATGCCCAAAAAAGTCTGTTGTGCTCAAATAAAAGCGATACGAGTATGTCTATACTATGCCTAGCAAGGAATCGATATTCTCTTTCTAGCACATTGCTCTTAGGACACACTTTTTTGGGCATATCTCCCTTATTATGTCGCATTTGGTTTTTCCAAACCAAGAAATTATACATTTTATTTATTTTTATATTTAACAGTTTAGTACACACCAGGACATCTAGCGGCGAATAGGCAGTGGTATTCATACTTGGCACTTGGATTTCTTTTTTTAAAATAATAGCACTTCATATAATACAGAAGTTTCGTACATATTTCATAGTGTTGTTCTGTGACATTCTTTTGTTACTCCGTGAATTAAGGATTCTGTGATCATGTTCTGTGAAGGGTTTTTTTTGAGAAGTTCATAGGGAACTCTGGCTTTTTGGTTCCTCTTTACAATCGAGATGGGCAAGTAGTCGGTTGTTTGGTAGAGCTATTTTACATCCGCAAGGGTTGGACTTCATGTATACTTTATTGGATTTTTATACATAGTATTAGTCGACTATGACTACGAAGTATTATCCCAGTCGGATTTGTCAGTAAATTCTTCACAGCTGCCGCATTGCCGTTCTATGTCTTGTATGTTTCTTAAATTTTTAAAACCCTCTTTATGCAGAGGGTTTTAGGTTTTAGGTTATAGTATAAGAGTCTTAGACTACCTGGTTTCCTGGGTAATCTTTAAGCAAGAGGATGATATCCTGTTTGCAGTTATAAATCTGGTTATTTAATTTTTTTTTGGTCCTGGTTTAATTTTTTATGGATAACCTGAAGTCTTAGTTTGGGATGAAATATTCATGGTCCTGAGAATTTTGAATACTACCTGCCTTTTTGCCTGCTGGAGATGTTAGGATAAATCTCAGTTGGTTATCACCGCTGTCCGAAGCTCTGTTTTGATGGTTACGTTACCGGATGGTCAGATAAGCCTTACATATTAATTCGTTTCAAATTTATTTAGTAATTTAAGTATATGAGCTTCACTCTTTCAAATTTTATTAGTAATATAAGTACATGAGCTTCACTCTTTCAAAATTGGTTAATCTTGTAAAAGGATCTAGATTCTTGATTTCCCTAGAGATCTCAATTGTAATTCTATACAGGTTAAACTGCCTGCTGTAATATTTAAATATTATTTAATCCACCAGTAACCATAATCATTAAATAGATCATATCTCGGACCATATACTGTGTAGTTTTATTTGTCGAAAGAGGTACTACGTTTTTATTTCAGCTAGCTAGCGTTAATTTCTAATTTGGTACATATCACTCAGAGGTACTCCACTTGCCTACCAATTAAACCAAGGGTGGAGTGGCGCCCAAAATTGAGAAATTTGTTGATTCTTCAAAGAAAACACGATTGACCAAGTGAACCTACGACTCATGCTCTAATAGGCGAACAGCTGCCGTCCGCTGTGTAACATAAGTATTATCTTCTCACAAAAGAACAGAGAGAAATACGTTACAATTATTAAAGATAGATCCCATAAAACGTTATATGACCGTATACGTAAAAGAGAGAAAAATTTTCTTTCCAAATATGTAGAACAGCACTGTGCCATTTAAAATATTAAAGTGTATATCGATGTAGCTTCATTGAATCACCCCGTACAAAATTTAATAGATGTAAAGCAAGTGTAAAAAGAAAAGAAAATCGACCGCTTCCGAGCGATTTTTCAAAAACTTTACCATTTTTGAAATAGAGAATTTATGAGAGACTTTATGATCTCACGGTATACTTTATCAGAAAATATTATTCTTTGACGGCATTATCCCATGCATGCATATGTAGTTAACTAACAAATTCTTTTAATAAAGCGTAGTCATCATAGTATAATTATCTGAATATATTAGCTTAAAACTTCCAATTATCCCCATTCTAAACTAGAAGGTAGTTGGTATATCAGCTGATAATTAGCTGTTTACATAATTTTAAATATTAGAAAAGTATCACTTTACGACTTCTTGGGAATTTCATGATGAGTAAATAAACCAACAAATCACCCATAATAAATGTGCATGTAGAACTAAAGGTATTTACCCGTAGCGTCAAATCTAGAATGACATGCTTAAAATGCGTATATAATTTCCATCATGCAACAACCAAATTGATCATAAAATAGACAGTAAGTTATAAACAAATAACAGCCATTATAATTTAAAATCGTTATTAAAATTACGATAATGATAATATTATTATGAATGTTATACCTCATGCTTAGAATAGCTGGTAATAAGTGCATTCGTATTTTAATATTTCTTGACATGACATAAGCAGATACGTTTTGTAAAGTACCTACGATCGCTGACTTATTATATTTTCAGTGCTGTTTTAGCAATAGGTAGTTATGAATGAGGAATAGGTGGTTTCAGAAAAATTACTATAAGGTAGTTGAATCACTAATGTTTTTTTTTTTTGGGCGTAATATAAATAAAGGCTATTGTCTTTATAATATTTCTTTGTAATATTATCTATATATTATACTTCGTATTTGGTATTCTGTCTTTTGAAGATATGAAGACCCGTTTAATGTTTGTAAAATTATCTTGTGTTGCATACAGCACAAATTTGTTCATGTCATGTTCCAATTTAAGCGAGTGTGAACGTGTTCACTGCAACATGGTTCTAGTGTGTACATATTTTTTCATTATTTTGACAATGTTCGCAATCATTGTGTTATGTATTGTTTCTATGGACAGTAAGTAATTAGTTGTTCATTTAAATCCATCAGATTATTGAACATACTATCTTTGAATGAAAGTACCAGTCGTTTTAAAATGTTTTGCGCATGTCTTTGGAGGATTATTTACAGGTTGTCCGATGAATGTTTGTAAATAAACCTTATGTGTTTCTCAAACCCTTCACAGTAGAGTTACCGAACAGGGACGCCTGGCTCCAAAATCCTGATGCTCAGGTCTCCAATGGGCGGCTCGTCTGGTTTAGGGATGGGTCCAAGACAGACCAGGGCTCAGGGGCTGGAGTCCGGGGCGTGCGCCCGAGGGCGAGACTATCCTTCTCCTTGGGAAAGTATGCCACGGTCTTTCAGGCGGAAGTGTTTGCTATCTCTGCATGTGTTCAGGAAAATCTCAAAAAGAGATATTCTAATCAGCATATCTAGATATGCACCGACAATCAGGCGGCTTTACATGCCTTGATCTCCTACAGGATCACCTCCAGGGCGGTTCTAGAGTGTATTAATGGTCTGGCCCATTAATACACTCCTGGAGAACAACCAAGTAAAATTGATCTGGGTACCGGGTCATCACAACATAAAAGGAAATGAGGAGGCCGATGCACTGGCTAAAAGAGGCTCAAGTATACAGCGTGAGTTTTATGTATGGAACGCCTCAATTATCTCGGAAACGGCTTGCCCGATTTTTATGAATTTTGGTTTATAAGGGTTTTGTAATATGGCCGATATTATTGTGGCATTTACATTGTTGTCAGATCTTTTGTTTTTCCGGAAATATACTGAAATTTGTTATTTCAAATGGATCACCCTATATATTTTTTTGTTTTTGAAATCTCTAAGAAATTTAGAATATTTTTTATGTAATGTTCCCTATACCTAATTGCCATAATTTCGGAGTTACAGCTACATTTGCAATATCTCCGCCGAAGTTAAAATATTACATCAGGGCGGCTATGACTGCGACAAAAACAATTTTGACGTTTTAATAAACTATTATTGTTGGTGTTTATTGAAAGTTACAATGGACCGTTTATCTGAGAAAGAACGAATTGAGATTTTAATGATATTAGGATATGGTGATGTGCGTAGAAGTCAACAGGAAACGTGTAATATCTTTAATAATTTATATCCTAATAGAAATCCCATAGGATCTTTTGAAAACATAAAGTAAAGGCGGTTACAGCTGATGCTCAAAATCTTGTCCGTTTACTTCCATACAAGAAGCCATGCGATGTTTAAAACTTTGCAGTACATTTTGTAACATTCCTGACTGCTCAATTCTTCTTATCTCTGTGGTAATCCTATCTTTTAATTCCTGAATATTGGCAGGTTTGGTTTTATAAACAATATTTTTTAAGTGACCCCACAGGAAATAGTCTAAAGGATTCATGTCGGGTGATCGCGGGGGCCATTCGATAAAACCACGCCTTCCAATCCATCTTCTGGGAAACACATCGTTTAGGTATTGCCTCACGTCACGCGCATAGTGAGGTGGAGCTCTATCTTGTTGCACCCAAATATTGTTATTTGGGACATTGTTATTGTCTGAAAGTTTCAAATAATAAAATTACTAAATTAACAGGCAATTGAGAATACTTACTTAGATTTGGAAATAACCGAGCCAACTCAGGTATAATATTATTCTGTAATAAATTTAAATACGCCGGACCATTTAAGTTTCCTTCAATGAAAAAAGGACCAATTATTTTGTCGCCTATTATTCCAGCCCATACATTAATCTTTTGTGGAAATTGGGTGTGGGATTCTCTCATCCAACGAGGATTGTTACGTGACCAGTATCTGCAATTATGCCGATTTACGTTTCCATCAATACAAAAAGTGGCCTCATCGGAAAACATAACATTATTTAAAAAATTTGGATTATTTTGATCGTAACATTTTTCCATTATTGTGTCGGCAAACTCTTCACGTCTATCGAAATCATCATCTGACAACTCTTGAACCAATCTTACTTTGTAAGGATGGAATTTATTGGCATGTAAAATTTTCATTATGGATGTTTGAGAAATATCAACTTCCCTGGATATTTGTCTAGTACTCGAGTGTGGATCTTCTTCTAACATAACACAAACATCTAAAGATTTGTCTTCAGTTGTTGCAGTTTTTATACGTCCTGATTTCGGTAAATCTTTTATGGCTCCAGTTTGGTTAAACTTTTTTAACAACTTACTCACAGTAGATCTTGTTATGGGATTTCTGTTAGGATATAAATTATTAAAGATATTACACGTTTCCTGTTGACTTCTACGCACATCACCATATCCTAATATCATTAAAATCTCAATTCGTTCCTTCTCAGATAAACGGTCCATTGTAACTTTCAATAAACACCAACAATAATAGTTTATTAAAACGTCAAAATTGTTTTTGTCGCAGACATAGCCGCCCTGATGTAATATTTTAACTTCGGCGGAGATATTGCAAATGTAGCTGTAACTCCGATATTATGGCAATTAGGTATAGGGAACATTACATGAAAAATATTCTAAATTTCTTAGAGATTTCAAAAACAAAAAAATATATAGGGTGATCCATTTGAAATAACAAATTTCAGTATATTTCCGGAAAAACGAAAGATCTGACAACAATGTAAATGCCACAATAATATCGGCCATATTACAAAACCCTTATAAATCAAAATTCATAAAAATCGGGCAAGCCGTTTCCGAGATAATTGAGGCGTTCCATACATAAAACTCACTCTGTATAGTTTACAAGGCCCGAACCTGTACTCGGGCTTCCGCCTAGTTATGTAACAAGGTCTATTGAAAACTGGATCAAGAAAAGATCAGAGGGAGAATGGTCGAAAGAGACAGGGCTGCGACAAGCCAGGCTCTTAATTGAAGCATAAGGATTGTCATAGGACTGCTGACAGGTCACGGACATCTCAACAAGCACCTTAACACTATTGGCCTTAGTGACAGTAGAAGGTGCAGGTTTTGCGGACACGATGAAGGTTTTGTGTCTCATGGTCAAGAGACACAAACATCTGGGTGCAGCATTTCTCCTGCCCCAGGACATTATAGAGCTTTCCCTAGAACGGGTTGGCCTATGCGCATAGCACGGATCTCTTTCAATAGCTCTCGACTAGCGGCAGGCACATGTGGTCGAAAGACCTGAGTGCTGCGGGTAACCGCGCCCCCTTCCAACAACAAGAACAACAAATAAACCTATAAAAACCATCCCATGTGTTGATCAGGATGCACAGCGTACAACGCGACGTAAATATTTGTCAAAAATAATGTCATACTTACTGCGCAAATATTTGTTTGCATAAATTTGCTGAATTTATGTAAATTTTGAAACCACCAAATCACCAAACCACCGCAGTTAAGAAATGCTAGTTCATAGACTCCCATACCAAGTTTCAGCTGAGGGTTAGTACTTTGAATCCTAATGTTACTTAGGTAACCAAAAATAAAATTCGCCGAGAGAAAACCGACAAATACTTAATTTTTCACAATTAAATTAAAAAAAAAATGTTGAAACGTTAAAGAAATAAGTTAAGTGTATTATGTTTAATAATATTTATATTTTTTTTTTCAGAGCGGAATTTTGTGTCTGAGTACAACCCACTTGTATTATTTAGGGCAGGTGTTTGTGTTCCACTATTTTTTTATAAGTATATTTAGTAGTGTGCCAAATATTTCATTAAAGGAAGAATATATATAAAAAATTTTATTTTAGCAGTAAGAATATTTTTTAATTTTATTTGATTTTACTTTTTAATTAAATTTAAAACAACTATGCACCGGACTATATTATATAGTGTTATTCAGAACCTATCCAAAATAAAGTTTGGGGATGTTCAACATACATGTAGAAATGTGGTAGTGCAAAAAGAAATTTTTTTGGCGGGGTCTGAAAACTATTTAAAAATTTTTCATTGCAGGCCGCTGGATACTGGTCCACTGTAATGGAGTGACCTTGGGACTGACAATCCAAACTAGCTAGCACGAAAGAAACTGGCGCGCCCGGCGCAAAAAAGATTTGCAGCGTTTTTACTTTAAAATAAACTTAAAGATAGATAGGCGTTCCAGGTACAAAAAACTTGTTTACTGTTTTTTGTCGCAATGTGGTATATCCGATCTCGTTGAAGTACAGTTGCCCAGCTACGTAGTCCTTTATAATGGTATAACTTTAAACATTGTTTACGGGAAATCCTAATTACTTTTATTACAATTTTTTTGGTGATATCGATTTCTTATTTAAGGATGCACATATCCTCAATGTTTTTCAGATGAGTTCTGAATAACCCTGTATACCTGTATAGTTGCATAGATATATCTTTTTAAATAATGAAGTTACTACCTACTATCAGTGACTATAGAAATAGTCACTGCTACTATTCATTTGTATTTATTTTCACTTTATTGCGTACAGGTGTACGAATAGGTTTATATGTATAGTACCTAATTAGATGAAAACAAATTATAAAGATAGAAATTTGTCTGTATAAAAGTGATGTATATCTGGTTATATTATATAATATAACCATATCAAATTTACAAATTTATATCTATACAATTTGTTACTATTCGTACACCTGTAGGCAATAATGTAGAAATAAAGCAGATTATCAAAAATATTTATGACAGTTTAGAAAAAAATGTAGTAAAGCTTTTAAATGCTAATTCTCTGTGTCTCATGAATTCGCATTCAAGCTAATAAATTCAGGATCTCATGTCCTATTAATAAATAAGGAAATAAATTATAAACAAATTACGGATTTTGTCAGAACATAAAGTGATACTTATGTTAGAATTTCAAATCAGCAGTTTTATATATTGACTACATTGATAGGTACCAACTAGAAATCCTATTGATAAATAATTTTAAAAATATGTTTATTAGCATTAAGGTATGAAAAATAATTTTTATCTTGTATATGGCCAGACTAATTAAAAAACGAAAAGATTTAAAATAGTATACCGCAGTATCTAAATGTCTAATAATACATATTTTATAAATTTTGTAATATTGGTACCTGTTGAATATTGTATGAATTATGTAATGTACATATTCAAAAGTGATAAATATTTTCTTACTGCACTCCACTGCAGCTGATGCGCAAACTTGTTTATGGGTAAAACACAACAATGCTTTGAATATTTGTAAACACAATTAAAATAACTGCGGTCTGAACTTAAAAAAATATTTTTGGAAAGTTTAAGTCAAATTGGCATTTAGCTATTGAAATTAAAATACAACAGGTTTTAGATTAATGCTCTAGCAACACCGATTTTAGACAAGTATATAGAACATTTTCTAAGTAATATGAAATCCTATACTATACTGAACAGTGGTAGCTCCTCTATATGTGATGCTGAGCTGCCGAACCACCAATTATAACTGAAACAACAGACAATTACATTCATATAAAATTACTTATGTAATTTTTTCAAATCTCCCTGTAAATAATGTAAAATCAATAAAATAATTATTATTTAATCATTTAGTCCCTTCAGTCAATACTCATGATGCTCGTCAACGTCGGTATAGCAAAATAAAATTATAAAATATATGTGATGTGCGCAGCGCTGTTTCTCGTTTAATGCGAGAACGGCGGAATAAGCCGAAGAACAGTCGAGCGCAGTCCAATGTCAATGGCGCAGAAGACGCGCAAAAGAGCTGTATTTTCAGCAGATCAGATGGATGGTTTTTTCGTTCATTTGTTGTATGTTTCGTGTGCGTCGGGTGAGTTTGGCTATAGAAATAGAGTGATACTGATAACTGATAAAAAATAGAATATAAATTGGGTGTAAATAAATTTATTATCAAGAACAATTATTTATCTGTAAAAGAAGGCGGTCATCCCCTGCCTGATTTAACCATTCAAAGTGCTGAGAAAAGTCGTGGGAGACTTTAAATAAAATATAATTTAAAAAGACATATATTTTAGACACAATTAGATTTGTGGCTGCTCTGAAAAAAAATATTTTGTTTTGTTTCACGTGTATACAGGGTGTTCCATGTAGACTTTCCATTAGACGTTTCTAGAATACTATGCCTACTGGAATTATGTAAATTTATATACGGAGGTTTCTCACAATTTTATATCGATTAAAAATATTGCCGGTGACGTCACACGTCCGGTTCTAACGGAAGTAAACATCAACTCCCTTATTTCAAATGCACTATACTATTTTTTATTTTATTTTTGGATTCTACGTCAAATTTAAAGGTAAGTTTCATAAGAATATCCCTAAACTCAATCTTTTCTGAGATATTTTGATTTTTTCAAAAATTTTGGAAAAAACATACTTACGGTTAAACGGTTCTATCTCTTCTAGTTTTTAATTTAGAGGGCTAAAATTTTAGACGAGAAATACTAAAAGGTATCCAAACATCTTTAATATTCGAGTTGATGCAAGTTACACAGGACGTCGAAAAAACACCGACCAATTGTGTCAAATTGAAAGTTCAATAACTGGCTTATTTTAATACACCACCTTATGTTTTATAATGCTAATGGATGTAGCTTTTAATTCTCTTTCGATTGGTATTAACATTCCTTATATCTAAATTCCACCAATTTGAGGATATTTGAACATTATTGCTACAACGAAAATAATTCGACAGTCAGCTGCAGGTTGGCTGTGCAACAAAAAATTTAAATGTCACTTAGCATACTTACTTATTTAGCAAAGTTGCAGACATTGCTGTAAAGTGAGTTTGCCGATTTAGTTGTAATATGTTTCATAATAATGGCATACTCCGGTTACACAAACGAAGACTTTTTAAATTTAATTGTCGTTTATGAGGAGTGTAATCGAATTGTTAGTAGAACATGTCGTGCGTTTACAGAGTCCAGATAAACACAGACCAACTAAGGACATGGTCAGAAGACTATTAAAGAATTGAATATTAAAAAAAGACTATTAAAAAATATTATTTCTTTTATTCTTAACGTTATTGTTACCATTACGTGACAACTGAATATTGTAGATATGTATAATGCATATTGTATTAGTAGTCAAATTATTTCAAAGAGTACAATTTGAGTTCTATCAGGTTCATTTTGAATGTTTTAATTAGTCATATTAAAGTAATTAATTTGTGCTTATTTAAAAAATCTATATGACTATCTAAACAGTGACAATGAGGTTTGATCAAAATTTTTTCACATTTAATGTTTTGCCCCAGCTAACCTGCAGCTAACTCTCGGATTATTTTCGTTGCAGCAATAATGTCAAAATATCTTCAAATCGGTGGAATTTAGGTATAGGGAATGCTAATACCAATCGAAAGAGAATTAAAAGCTACATCCATTAGCATTATAAAATATAGGGTGTTGTATTTAAAATAAGCGAGTTATTGGATTTTCAATTTGACACAATTGGTCCTTGTTTTTTCGACGCCCTGTGTAACTTGCATTAATTTTCGAATACTGCAGATATTTGGATACCTTTTAGTATTTCTTGTCTAAAATTTTAGCACTCTAGATTCAAAACTAGATGAGATATAACCGATTAAGCGTAAATGTTTTTTCCAAAATTTTTGAAAAAGTCGAAATATCTCAGAGAAGATTGAGTTTAGGGATAGAATATTCTAATGAAACTTACCTTTAAATTTGACGTAGAATCCAAAAATGAAATAAAAAATAGTACATTCTATTTGAAATAAGGGAGTTGATGTTTACTTCCGTTAGAACCGGAAGTGTGACGTCACCGGCCAATATTTATAATCGATAGAAAATTGTGAGAAACCCCGGTATTTCAATTTTCACAATTCCAGTAGGCGTAGAATCCTAGAAACGTCTAATGGAAGGTCTACACGGAACACCCTGTATTATTCGGAACTGATCACCACGGGAAAATCTGGAGGGAAGCGGAAGTAAAATTTTTAGTATGTTTAAGCGAGAAAAAACCAAACTAGAAAATAATATAATTCATATTGGCAAACAAATGCGATTGGCATTATTTCGCAATGCCACATTGCAAGGGCCAATTTGATTTGGGGGGGGGGGGGAGGGGGTGATTGACATCTGTGTTTTACCCACAAATGTAAAAAAAAACGCCTATCCTTAAGCCCTACCCTGTAGTATACCCAGTAAAAATAGTCATAGGCCGCCACTGCTACTGAAGGAAATACTTCTTTCGAGTCATTCCATATTATTTAAAATCCAGAGGACCAGTTGCGACATTTTTTTTTTCATGAAATGTCGTGCTTACTCTACTGATAATGATGAAATAACTGTGTAGTACCCTGCTACTAAGGTGTATTAATGCAGTTGAAGAAGACAATTTTCATATAATCCATAGATTTTCCAAGAATTATAAAAACTTAAACTTTCTTAGAAACTAAGCAAATTACGAAAAAACTATAAAATATTCTTGAAATTACTTGAGGAAGCGTGTCCCCTTCAGTGTTTCAGATTACTTAGGATACACCGTGTATATAAATATGATTTGGTAGTTACTTAATAATTATCATAACATAAAATATTCTATTACAAAAAATTTCAAGGCGTCTCTCAACAGTACTAATAATGAATATCATCAATTTTATACGTTGACACTTAAATACGAGAAGATTAAGCATCTACATATTTCCGTGTTATCAGCTCAAAGACAAATTTGTGAACATATTATTATCAGCTGCTACTTCCTATAGCATTTTGTTTTCACGCATGTCTACCACCACGAAACGCTCATAAAATTATGACATTGGATTTGTTCGCTCAACAATAATTAATTGTATTATTATTACTTCCTCCAACTTTTTCTTTACGTCGTAGCTTGAAAACTAGGTAAAGTTCAATGATAACAGCACATCTGTTTAAAAAACCATCCCCAATGACATAAACGATAAACACATTATTATTTATATGTAACGTCAATAATATACTTAATAACAATTACTTAATTGGCTAAAAAAGTGATTCGTAGAAAATAAAAATTAAACTGCCTATTAGTTATCTGTCTTTCTGTTAATACATAATTATACAGAAAATTTATGACATACCTACATTCTAATGAGTCTAGTAGAGGCAAAGTCGATATTTTCTTTGGTCACCTTGTAAAAGTAACTAAAATAGGTGCAAAAGCAATATTTTCATCACGGCCATATTCTTCCATTATTACTTGTTCCTCTAATTAACTTTATTTTATTATTAAAACCATATTGAATAGCAGAAAACACTCCTTTGCCAAAGAGGTTTTTAAGTTCTAGTTAGAGAAATAGTTTTATTTAAACAAAAGATATTTACATTAAACAAAATCATCTGAACCTTCAGAACCATGTATTTGGCAGAAAGGCCTATTTATTTAAGCAAATGACTGAATGTTATTAAATGATGTTTGGTTGACACTAAATGTATTTTTTTTATCAAAGTATAATGAATGCAAAGTTCAATGAATACGATACATTATTATTATCATTATTCAATCGACCGTTTCCGTGGCTCCGATTCTCAGGGTTGATGTTTACTCTGTGGTCGGACGCAGGTGGTTAGCAGTAGCTAGTCCCCACGTCCGCGGGGTAAATAACTACCTACTGAATCCGGAAATCGTGCCTGAGTAGCCATAGTGGACCCAGAATGACCGCTTTCTGCATTCTTCCGGCTAGAAGATCTGCCTAGTTCCGACATGCCGCTATTATCTTCAGTTCCGTAAGCTGTGTATGTCTTGTTTCACCAAAGGCTCCTATAATCAGTTCAGTACCACAAGCTTCACTCTATGTTCTGGATGAAGTCTGTGGAGTTCGAAGAGAAGGTCTCGATATTTCGTCCGTCTCTCCTCCTCTTTCAAGACAATGTTGGTCTCAGCAGGAGCCGAGAACTCTATGACAAACATTGTCTTGAGCTGGTGTCGAAGAGGACTTCATCAGACTTATTAGCTCGAATCTGTCTGAGAGTGGGAAATTAGTAGTTCCAATAATATTCGGCATTTCTCATTCCCCACAACGGACTCAATATCCCCTGGAGCGTATGGCATCACTGGTGTTTCGTTTATCTCGTACGACCATCTATTATTATTATTATTATTATTATTATTTTTTTTTTTTTTGAAATCCAGTCAACCAGGTCAGTATTATTAATATTGTTATATTAATTATTATTATAGTAATCTAAAACAATTAATCTTTCAGCTTAGTATAAAATTACCTATATTATTTTATTATTATTCTTATTTTGAGTATTAACTTATTTTTTTACTCACCTAAATTTGATTATTATAATTAACATCTACTGGCTATAAATAATATCAGTAAAATTATATATAAGCGCTTATTAATTTTGAAAAAAAAAAACAATCTGCCTAGATAATAATGCACATTACAATATTAAATAATGTACCTATAATAAAAAATGTAGTGAATGTAGTAATACAGTTTCATTCCTCATTACAAACATTGATAACAGTTTAACATTTTATTATTGATAACGTTTCGATTAGATTGCAGCAATATTAATGTATAATTAAGAATATTAAGGACTAACAACTGTTTAGTATCAACTACATGTGTGGTAAACTTATTAAATAAATCTTATTTTAAACTATTGGGGGTATTGATATACGACTGTGCGATTGTACTCTCCAAAGTCATGCGTTGAAGAGGTAGAAATAGTATGTTTTGTTTACTCAAAGTTAGTGAATCGTACTGCTGATGGTTTACTGTGTACGCACAAGTGTTTGCATGACTTGATCTAGTGGAATAGTGCTAATTGCAGTTACTAATTCCATAGATTTTTATCCTGTTTACTGATTTTATTCCCCTTTGGACGGCAGTCGGCAAACTGGTCTACGGTTTTGCCAAGTTATTTTATTTGAATAATTTTAAATTCGATAGTTAGATAGTCTGTTGCAAATGGAGACATGTGTGACATACAGACAGCCCATAAAATTTGACCTGAAATGTACTGGATATGACCGATTGGTTTATAAAGCATGCACTAAACTTATAAAAAATATGCAATTCGTTTATTCTGATAAAATGATTTGCTGCATAGATACTTCTAAATCATAAGATGAAGTTGTTGTTGCTGAGCAAGTTCATTTGGAGTAGGATTTGAACAGTGTACCTAAGTGATATTAACAAAATAAGAATGAAATATCTCGAAGAGATAATTAGACAAAAGGACCTGATCATATATACCTAATCAGAATATAGTTATTGCAGCTTTGACAGCTCACAATCCACAATGCCCTACTTAAGCACCAAATGCATATCACTGGGGCTACTGCTCATCAGCCTAAACGCCAAGACAAGGAGCCGTATTCCTGAGCTGCTGCTGCACCCAGCAGCAAGTCTGATATTACTGCTTCTGTGGATGCAGGATGCAGAATGTGTCACGAGGAACAAGAAACTACTCGTATTTGCGATAACGTTATTAATATTGAAACCGACAAAAGAGCGTTTCATCTCAATCTTGCATCAAGCAGTAGCAGAAGTATGATTACTTGTCCCTTCAGGTGTGGTCCAGATATTAAACTTAACGAATACCATGGATTCAATTTTGACGTCAATCTTAAAGAAGAAAAATAGGGCCATTACCTGAAAGGTTTAGCTGTCAACTTTATAGTTGAGAAATTGACTTCTCGTAATCCCGATGAATATGTTTCATTAGCATATACGTCAATGCCTTAATTTACAAAAATACCCTTCAAGTCCTATTTATTATCATGTGACCTGTGAGACTCTCCATGAATAAATAGTAAATTTAGAATGTCAGCATTTGAATAAATGTTAACGTTTTCCATTCTTTAACAATAAATAATACTCAAATAAACATTCACTGTACGTGTTAAATTGACAATAATTAACTGGTGACAGATTAGGTGCTTGTTTTGAAGTACCACTAAAAATTTCACAGCCATCCTCCCAAGAAATTATGCGATATCCGTTGACTGCACGAAAAACAAATACCTTAAAAACCAGAAGAGATAGGTATAGAGAACAATTATACCATTCAAAAGAGAATAAAAATGTTCATCAGGCTGCACAAAAATACACAGGGTGTTCCATAAAAAAAATAAGTTAAGATGGTTTAAAGTTGACTAAATTCGGTATTAAATTTCTACCACCCTGTATGAAATTAAGTCATTTTGAAGTTATGGCGGGAAAGCTTAGAGTTTTAGTTATGTTTTCTTAAAATTTTATCGCTGTAACTTTATTATTGTAAAATGCACATCTTTTTGAATTAGGTAGTAATTTTTTAATTTTTTTTGAAAAAATTAAATATATGAAAAACGGTTAACTTTAAGAATAGGAAACCTTTATGAAAGTTCACCTAAAAATTGACGTAGAATCCAAAAATGCAATAATATACAGGGTGTTCCATTTAAAATAACGAAGATGACATCAACTTCCGGTGTAATCGGAAGCGTTAGGTGGACGCCATTATTTTAGCTGAGAAGTGCATGCCCGAAAACACTATTGCCCAACTTTTCAAAAGTAAAATCGAAGTAGTCTCTGAAATATGTCTAATATCTCGTCACCGTGGGACACTCTGTATAACAATTACAAAATTATGTTTTCTATAGATTCACAGTCGAAATGTTGTTACACAATTCATTATTAGAAGCAACTAATTTATAATACTAGACTGCAATAAATCGGCATACAAACTACGCGTTAGTAACATGTGAACGTGTTGAAGAACTAATAGTGAACCATATTACATGTGCCAACCCCAACAATTCTAGAACTCGAAAATGATTGGCTTTTTATAATGTCACGTGTGGCGACTATGGATTCCGATTGGTTAAAATCTCTCCACTCAATTAAGACGTTTGGTTGTACCAACAACTTCATGAGCTTGTGTCACATGAGGCATACTGTAAAATAAAAGTGTAAGTAATTTGATTACAAAATTTAGCGTTTACAGGAATAATTACTAAGTTGCGTGATTAGGTCAGCAATGTTGACATTTGTTCTTTCAGTGAAGGTTTAGTAATATCACGAAGCATTTGATTTATAATTTCTAAATTAAAAGTTAAAG
Organism: Pogonocherus hispidulus; assembly: GCA_963924545.1. NCBI lineage: Eukaryota > Metazoa > Arthropoda > Insecta > Coleoptera > Cerambycidae > Pogonocherus > Pogonocherus hispidulus. The sequence continues at coordinate 23,808,820 of OZ004696.1, forward strand.
CACCTGAGGGTTTATTATACAAGGTGTTTCAGAAATGAGTATTCAAAATTTCAGAGGATGTAGAAGACGTTGAAAGATGACGAAACCTTAGTACACTTTATGTCAGTGGCGGCTCCTAAGGGAGATACTGCCCCTTAAAAGGGTTATCTCAGAAACGGTTTTTGTTGCGTAACTTCATAACTGAATAACTAAGATGAATGAAATTTTGAGTGAGTATGTACATTTCTATTCCTAACGATTAGCATACATTACATTTTAAAATTTAAAACAGGGGCGTACGAAAATGGTGGGGGCGTGGGGTAAATTTATTCAAATCTTTTTTATGAGCTATTTTTTTCTGTTTCTGATGAGAAAATATAAAAATTTAAAGTATTTTACATAAAAAAGGTACTCTAGTTCAATTTCGCTAGAACGCGCCGTTCTCCAGTAAAATCGATTTTAAAAATCCGTACATGCTGAAAAATTCAAATTACTTTAGGTGAAATAATAAAATAATCAAAGTGTGCCATGAGAAAAAAAACACTAACTTGGCAGTGACAGTTATCATTAACAACGTCGTTTATTATTGTGTTTTAACTTGTGCTGCAGCGTAGAGTATAAACGTTCAAAATTATTGAAGAGAATGCCACAGTATACATTTTCTGAATATGTAGATATGTTGTTGACATTAGGCGAATGTCATGGGAGCGCAAGAAGGTATGCTGAGAAGTTCCCAAAATACATATGACTTCTGGTCTACCAAACTGCATGAATAGAAATGTTTTAAATGGAGGGAATATTTTGAACTTGGTTGAAGTTCTTGACTGACTGAAACAAATTATTTTATTACAAGTGTTTTTTATGATGTGTGTCTTATAAGCAGCTAATCATCCATTGCACTGGAAAAATGGATTTTTATCTGGAAAACCTCTAGAAATTATAAAATGTAATCATATTGCCCATTAATCCAGTGGCGTAGAAGTTAATTTTAAATAGGGAAATAGTACCCCTGATTCTCCGGCACTGGTATTTGAATTTGGGTTTTGTAGATCCATAACTGCGAGGAATATTTAGTGAAAATTCTGTACCGAATTTGGTTTAATTTGGTGAAGCCGTTTTTCACATATTTTAAGAATTCATTTTTTTTATTATTTTCAAGGCCCATTGTCTCAGAAATGGTGCCTTTTTCCGCCCATGTTCATTAAGCAAAGTGATATTAATTTTTGTTGTTTTATACTTTCCTGAATTTTGTCTATTAAAATCTGGACCACTCTGTATACAAACATAGTATCAATTGAAAACAAATTTAATGACAACATAACAAATATAAGAATACTGATTCTTACACAGTAGTAACAACAACATAATAATAAGAACACAAAGGAACAAAATTCAAATAGGAATAGGTGATATTACGCTATTTGCAGTGGTATTAAAGCTATTTAAATTTCAAAATGTCTACCATTTGCAGCAATACAAGCGCGTAATCTGCGTTCCAAAGAAAATAGGTTCCGCTTCAGGGTGAGTTCAGTAAACGCATCTTCTACACGCTGACGTAACTGCTCCTCATTGTCAATGACTTGTGAATATACCTTCTCTTTCATTTGGCCCCACACGTTGAAATCCATAGGATTCAAATCTGGTGTACGTGGAGACCAATTTATAGTAGCATCATTTCCAATACCAATTGATTGTCTTGCGCTCCCATGACATTCGCCTAATGTCAACAACATATCTACATATTCAGAAAATGTGGCATTATCTTCAATAATTTTGAACGTTTATACTCTACGCTGCAGCACAAGTTAAAAAACAATAATAAACGACGTTGTTAATGATAACTGTCACTGCCAAGTTAGTGTTTTTTTTTCTCATGGCACACTTTGATTATTTTATTATTTCACCTAAAGCAATTTGAATTTTTCAGCATGTTACGGATTTTTAAAATCGATTTTACTGGAGAACGGCGCGTTCTAGCGAAATTGAACTAGAGTACCTTTTTTATGTAAAATACTTTAAATTTTTATATTTTCCCATCAGAAACAGAAAAAAATTGCTCATAAAAAAGATTTGAATAAATTTACCCCGCGCCCCCACCATTTTCGTACGCCCCTGTTTTAAATTTTAAAATGTAATGTATGCTAATCGTTAGGAATAAAAATGTACATACTCACTCAAAATTTCATTTATCTTAGTTATTCCGTTATGAAGTTACGCAACAAAAACCGTTTCTGAGATAACCCCTTTAAGGGGCAGTATCTCCCTTAGGAGCCGCCACTGACATAAAGTGTACTAAGGTTTTCGTCATCTTTCAACGTCTTCTACATCCTCTGAAATTTTGAATACTCATTTCTGAAACACCTTGTATACAAAGAAAAAATATCTTCCAAATCATTTATTTATATCTAAAATATTTGTGCTATAACCCCTATAATGCAAAAAATGACGATAGATAGACATAGATATTTAGATATATAGATATTTCGACGTTTGAATACATTTTTCTAATCTTCAGTATAACGAATAGCTTAAAAATGATCAAGGGTCGTATAGACCCGGAACATAACTCTAATATTTCTAAATACTATAATCTTTTCTTTAGCTATTCTACACAGCAGGAGCAAAAACTTCAAAACAACTATGTCTGTAACAGCGTTGCTGCTTTTTTGAAAACAATAACAAGAAATCTTTATACTGATGGAGAAATCTTGATTAAAACCACCAAAAAGCCATAGTTTTTGGAAATTATTAATTATTTGTGTTGATACCAATTAGATCTTTAATTCGCCAAATACAAATAAATAATTTAATCGATGGTCAGAAATTTTATTTATCTCAATTAAATCCTTTTCTCAGTGAGCTGTATTAGTTCTTCTCTCAATATTGAACCAGATAATAGTATGAATAGTACAAATATACTTTATCCACCACCTGTAAACGCCTTACTTAAATAAGGACCAAAACAAATTAGGTCAAAACGACTATTCTCCTGACTATATGCCACGACGAACGTTGAATTACAAAGCAAATATAGCATATAGCTAGGAGAGTAGCTGTTTTGACTTAATTTGTTTTAGTCGTTATTTAAATAAGGCGTTTTCAGATGGTGGATATAAAGTAGATTCGTACTATTCATAGTTGTGTGTTATGTACAACCCATCTGTCATGTAGTAGAACTTGTTTCTATGTATTGTATGATCTCCGGAAGACCCCCAACAGCTATTGTATCTACTACCCTTGGAGCTACAACTACCTAGTGGTCGAAACAAATCCACACTGAAGTCTCGCTGACAGTTCTTGAGACCCAGAGTTTCTGTACGGTACTCCAAACCCCTAGCTAGACGGTTATAACCACTGAACTACCCTCTAGGAGGAATATTCTAAGGATCTCTGGGCTTCACTAGTCAAAGGCTCCACGTAACAGTGATAGGAGCCACTAAATCAGTAGGGTTTAATATTTGGTCTAAGAATATTGTACAAAGGTCCAGTTTTGTAATTTTAAATAAGTTTTTTTTTCATTCTTAAATAATCACTGTTACCTTTGAATATTTTTTTTGTAATAAAAGTTCAAGTTCCATCTGTTAATTAATATATGTATCAATTTTTTCTTTGTATTCATTTATTTCCTACTTCACCTGTATTTAGAAAAAGTAGATAAAATAGTTGAGAATTTTTTTGTATAAAAAAATCTCTGACGTCATCTTTAGGGTGATAGTAAATACAGAGCTCTTTGCCAACCTACCCTGACGACTGAGCTATCGGAGCTAATTTGTAATCAATTTCTGTTTGGCTATACTCAAGAAACAAGCAGAGTTGGTTATAAACGTTATTGTGATTTATAAGTAATAGCCATTTATTCGGTATATATTATTTGTTCGGATCGAGTTATATGTAGGAAATTGTAGATACTATTATTTCGAGCTTCGATATATTTCATAGTTTACATAAGTTTTATTTAATTAACCAGTATAGCACATATGGCTTGCACAGAAGTTTTGCAACAAGTGTATGCTGGCAATAAAACGGAATCTAAATAGGTATTACAGAAAAATATTCGCTAATAACAATTATTATACTTTATAACATTGAAAGCTATCGTCCTTCTTTCATCACAAGACGTTTTGATGTACATACCTTTCTGATGATTACGTATATGAACTATTCCAAAACACACAGATAATATATTCAGTAGATATATCTCGATATTTTATTTCAGATCTCAACATCCATACATAGCAAAGCAGACTTATTCGCTAATTTCCTTCGCCCTTTTTTCGCTGTTCTCTTCCAAGTTCTCAGTCCAGAATTTCCTGTATACTCTCACATCACATCGCTTATATTATATTCCACTCATTACAGAAGAAATAACAGTTGGATAATTAATCTGTTGGAAACCGTGTCTCATATTTTTTAACAAGATGAGTGTCTCCACCTCAGTGGTAACATAATTTTGGATATTTACACCTGGATCTGTGAATACGAATATACGAATGTGAATACGAACTCCTAACCAATATAATAATTTTGATATAAATCAAACTGTAGTGAGATATAAAGAATGTACTATACAGAAAACTGAGTTTAAATTTCAATGAAATCACACTTAATATCTCAATTTTTGTGGACACCTGATTGAGCAAAATTTTCAGTGTATAAGTATTACTAAATATACAATTTTAGTTAGATTGTAGTACCTGAATTGAAGAATTTATTAGTCTGATTTGGTTTTATTTGAAGTTTATTCATTAAATAGTCAGTTTTTGTATTCCATTAGTATTAGTACCTACTGAAAATATAAAACATTATTTACCAAGTCAGCTAAGACATATAGGTTGATAAGCCAGTTGAAAATGATACTGTTTAATTAGTTATATATAAATAAGATAAATAATAATAAAACATATTTTAACTTGATATATTTAATAAAGAAAACAAATAAAAAGCAAGATAAGCTTTAATTGTGTATTTATATTCCCTAGTTAAAATTAAATATTAAAGATTTTTTTATTTGTATCTTTGTAGGTAGAGGAGTCTTTTTAAATATATATTATGTTAAACTACGTTTTCCGCATTAAAACCGAGGTAATGGGCCAAATTTGGTGTATATAATTTCAGTATAAGAACATTAAGCTCATGGTTATCTTACATACACTGCTCATTACTTAGATTTTACCTACATCATTATCGAAATAATTATTAACTTAGATTTATCGATAATTTATTGCTTTTTTTTTAGTTTAAGTGTTTAGTAACACACAAGGCATTAGTTATTAGGTAGATAAAGTACGTAAATACCTATAATGCCGACAAGTAACTTCTTTCAAGTCTTTTTCATACTGACTGAGAAGAGTAAAGTAATAAGCTAATAAAAGTTTATTTTTGAAACTTTATAAAATCGTATTTAAGTGTACGTAATTAGTATTAAGTAATACCCAATACTTATTGCCGTAAAGGTAAGTATCTACCAATGCAAGTATGTACTGAATATTAACCAAAAATATCATCAGTAGGTAGATATTATTACTTCGTTCACTCAGGCCAATTATTTACAGTATATAGATATAAAATGTCAATTTGTAAATAGGTATATCGGTATCTCATTCAATTTATAAAAATTATTTCCGACAGCGATTTCAACGGTAGGTGATAACAGTAACCTATTCTACATTTTCATAGAGGGTTATTTTGGAAGCGGTAATCAGACCAATGCACCTTAATTTCAACACATAATGTAACAGATAGTCGAGGAGTTCACCAGTGTAAAGAATATATACTTATGTACAAAATTTGTGACAATTTTTTTTAATATCTACACAGTAAAAAAAGACAAATGGTAAAATTACCAAATGGTAATCGTAATTTGCTGCAGTGTTATTTTTAACACGAACTGGGTAGTATAATAACTAAACCTTTAGAACTCATATTACACGAACGATATACCCGCCAAGTTTGTAGAAGTAGGTACTCATAAATTGTAGTAAAATTTACAAAACCCCGTGTTAAAAATGAATCAATCCGCCATAAATACGGAATAATTACACGGTAAATAATTAACTATTACACATTACCTTGTAAAATCTATTGTGTTAAATTACTTTTATGTAATGTAATAATACACCGATATATTTAACACTGCCAAGTGTGGACTATATACACACTGATGAGTGTGGATTCAGTGTTAAAATCAGTCGGATTTTTTTACTGTGCATATAATACCGCGCAGCACACTGAGGGAATAATCTTACTTAAACAGCTAATAAGCCATAGATTTTTTAAATTATTAATTATTTGCTTTTGCATATTATATTTATTATAGATAAATAATAATTTTTCAAAATTTCTTCGTAAAAAGAATATACTAAGAATTAATATAATTGTGAAAACTGTATAGTTTGCACCAACCATTTTTAAAATATTTATTTTCTAAAATCAAATAATTATTTTTCTATATACAAATTAATAGTAGATATAGTCCTCTGTATAAATGTATTTAATTGTTGAAGATAAATATTTGGTATTAATAATTCTACTATATTTAAATCCAACGACTAATTGTAGAACCAAATATGTAGTCGCTTTGGCGCGTACACATCTTCTTCAGCTTCTCGGACAATGGCCACTATAGCAGTTATGACACAGCCATTTTTGTATCGCGTTGTGTGTTTCTGTGTAAGTAAAGTAAGTGTACTTAGCCGTTCAGTGAATAATAATATAACGAACTAATTACCTATGTAGTGTACCTATGCATGTAATATTGGTATATTGTTTTTTGTAGTGTTGTATCGAATAATACGGAAATAACAGGAATTGTGGGTTATTAATAATAGCAATGAGGTTGGAAAATCTGCGCCCAAGGTTTTAAGGTGACAACGGAGGTGGCTTCGTCTGTCACTGTTAATTCTTTCAAAATATATAAATATGTATATCAATAAATTAATGTTAATTAACTTAGTCAAATGTTTTTTAAGCCTTTAGTTCTTCCTATTAAAATATTGTTTTCTTTATTAAACTATTGAATTTGACTGCTTTTCATTCTTTTATATCTTTACTTACAGAAACGTTTATAACTTGAGAAAGGATGTCCTTATTTCAATTTTTCAAAGACAAGGATGCAGAGGATTAAGATACCATATAAGTGAAATGCAACAACTCCTCCCTTATAATAAAAAGAACATATTATTTGATATAAATATTATATGAATTTATCGTCAAAATATAATAAGAACATTTTACATGATTCAATATGTATTTTGTCCAGAGTCCCTAACTCAATTAATTCAAAAGTTAGCAAGAGGTAGGCGGAGTTTCGTCGCGTATTGTATATATGTATGTATAGGTGAATATAATTCTTATTGCTTTCAAATCTGATGAAAAAGAAAATATTTTACCCAGACATTAACTATGCCTTTTGTAATTTAAATACTTGTGTAATGAAATATAAATACTTTTTTCTGTTAATAACTGCTAAATGTTTCAAGTCTTACATTAATATAATCAAAAGAACATGTAAGAAAATTTATTAACCTCGAGCAACATGGATTCACTAGAAATAGGTCTATAGATACCAACTTGATGACGTTTGTTGAAAATATTTTGATTGCTTTTGAAGAAGGATGTCAGATGGATGTAGTATATACGGACTTTGCCAAGGCATTTGATAAGGTGGACCATGATATGTTGCTGTCAAAATTATATTTTTATGGGGTGAGTGATAACCTTTTAAATTTTTTTGCTTCCTATTTACGGAATAGAAATCAGTACGTAACATATTGTGGTGAGGTTTCGAGTTACTTTTTGGCGAAGTCTGGGGTGCCGCAGGGATCTAATTTAGGTCCCCTGTTATTCCTCATTTTTATAAATGATTTGCCTGAAACCGTAACATTAAATAGTCTCTTGTATGCAGATGACTTTAAATTGTTCAAAAAAAATTGTAAGTGTTAATGACCACCTGGAATTGCAGAATGACATAAATAAAATATATAATTGGTCTGTTAAGAATAAATTGAACTTTAATCTAAATAAGTGTAGTGTAATGACATTTAGTAAATCTAAGACCCCAGCACATTTTATATACATGATGAATAAATACATTCTAGAGAGGAATAAGGAAGTTAAAGTCTTGGGAATAATTTTTCAAGTTACCTGTAAAGACGCTTATAAAGCACTTGGTTTTGTCAAAACAACAACAGTTGACTTTAGAAGTGTTAATTGTATTAAATACATATATAATAATTTATTAGTCCGAAGTAAACTTGTGTTTGGGTCACGAATTTGGAACCCTAATTTGACAAAGCTATCGAAAGCAATAGAAACTATACAGAATAAATTTATAAGGTATCTGTACTATAAAGAACACAATATAAGTTCCAGATTTGGCTCCTACTACCCTCTACGTAATGAATTTGGGATAACAAAATTAGAACACAGAAGACATCGCCACGAACTAATGTTCTTGTATAAGTTGCTTAACAATAAATTAGACAGTCCATACCTGTTATCTAAAATTAAACTTTACATTCCTGATTACCGCGTACGTGCAAAAGAAATTACATTTTATACAGCAAAAAATAAAAGTTTAGTAAATAACATGTGCAGTGTATATAATAAAAATATCAACATCAGATCTTAAATGGAATATTTGATGTAAGTGAATTTAAATTTAAAATACAGCTGAGAATCAAATCAAGTATATTAGTTTTTATTATCTCCATATGGTCTCTTGATATGTTCTAGAACCTTTGGTCTGATTTTTTTTGTTATTTTGTTTTTTTTTCCTTTCTTTCACCCATTGTTAGGTACATATATGTTGCGTGTACTAAGTATTTAGTTAAGTGCTAAAACATGTAACTAGGTTACGACCTGTTTGTTTCTTTGTAATAAATAAATAAATAAATATAAGTCCTATAAATAAAAATAGAAAACCTCATCCAAATATGTTTAAACTGTGTCTTTAATATCTGATTATTACCATAAAAGAGAATATATGTATTCATAAAAATAGAAAAGAAATAAAACATTATTCCATTTGTTAGTGTACAGCCACACTAACTTATGGTTAAGTTTTACCAATTTTCTTACTATTTAATCTGAGAAACTGCGTACAAATTTTCGTCGCAGAATCAACATGCGTATCTGACCTTTAAACCGCCGAGGAATGTGCAATAACAAGAAAATATTTTACCCACTGATTCATTATACCAACCGAAAACTTGGGTAAGGCAAAGTAGGCCTGTTATATAAGAGTTTCTTGAAACACTAATATTACATGGCATAATCGAGAAAATAATCGAGCCAAGGTCGCTTAAAAGTTCTTTCACTTCTGACACTGAATTTCTCTTTCCTAATGTTATTAGTGAATTTCACTATCTACGTTGAACAAGGTATATCGCAAATATGTTCGCATCTACGAACAATCTAGAGCATGAGTTTTGTAACTGACAATTTTATTGTGGTATCTCATTACCTGTACACACGAATGCACATATTAGCAAATCATTTTATTCTTAACTGAAAGGTTTTTAAACATTGCTTCTGAAAATTGGTTACATAAATATTGCAGCATTCAAGTTTTCCCCCATAAGCATTTTGCCATTAATAGGTGAAGTATTAAATAAAACACAACACAACAAATATTAAATAATGTTTAAAAAATCCATACCTTTTAGACATTGATAATATACAGTGCTTACCGAAAGTAAGGGATAAATTCTATAAAATCGTTGATAAAATACTTCAAACTCAAACAAATGTTCGGGCGCCTCGGTTTTTTTTTAAATTACCATTTAAAGATCATTTTCAGCAGATCATTTTCAACACCCTACTCTCCAACCACTAGGTGCTATCAACCCAAACTTTAAAAATTAATTTAAAAAGAATACCCCTCTGAATAGATTAGACCCATTTTTGTGCTGAACACAATAAAAGTAAGTTTATCAAAATCGGATGCTAAATAACCCAGATATTTACCTATTTTTTTCAAATTAAAGTGCTAATATTAGTCCTGTAAAAATTGAGATGGGTTCCTGAAAAATTGAGAAATAAAATATCAAATTAAAAAAAAAATTCTTTTAAAGTACAAAGCAATTTAAAGTTCACATTTGCTCAAACGTTTAAAAATGTTCAAGAGCATGACTTCCAGGAACGTTTAACGCTTGTTGTACTACATGGAAGTTGATGATGGTTACTATTAGATTGTTGCCTAATTCACCATTATTTTTACAAGTTTTGAGCATTTAATTTGGTTTTTACATTATTAGTTTTAAAGATACACAATAGAGATTAGTTTTCTTTTCTTATTCTTCTGTTTACGCATTTTCAAAAGTCAATTATTGCTCGAAAACGAATCGACATATTTAAACTGATCTTGAATAAAGAATTAAAATATCTTTCAAATCACATGTACTATGACCCTTATTGCCATTTTAAATTTCTTGCAGCGAGGATTGAGGAGGTAGTCTTTGAAGGGAGGAGAGGGGAGGCCTTTACTTCTGCTCCAAAAGTAGGTTCCCCACGAATTAAATATTGATCGTTTTCAGCAAACTTTTGTATCTCGTTTTCTTTTTAGAAAAATAAAGGGTGTATTTTTCAAGCAAAATGGAAGCTTTTGAAGAAACTTTTTATGTTAGAATTTAATTAGACTAAAAACCAAAATTGTCTATTTATCCATAAACTATCTTTCCTTGAAAGAATTTGATAAGAAAACTAATTTCAATACCTTTTGTTTTTTTTATAGCGCCATGTTAGAAAAAGTAACATTCTAAAATAATTTCTGTTAATTACTGTAATTTTTAAAGCTACGATCAAAACTAGACGAATAATAAGAAAAAAGTATAACTATTTTTTAAGATACCGTTTGCGAAAAAAGGAACAAAAGGGCGAATCATTTACCAGTAGAATTGCTAAAGGTCATTTCAATAGCTGAAACAGAAAATTGTACTGCTTAGTGATATATATGTGCCTGAAAAACTTAGATGGAAAATGAGCCTAAAAAGTTAGACAATTTTGATTGTAACTATTTTCCTGATTTCAATATGGTTTGATTTTATAATTGTTTACAGCCAACATTTACTAATCGAATGACAGGTGTTTTCTTTATCCAGTTTAATTTTTTTTTAAGGTGCTTCCCAGATTTGTATATACCTAAATTCATATAAAAATACGCTGTCAAAGCCCGCCCTTATACAGGGTGGAGACTTTAACTGAAGTAAATTCGCTACCGGGGAGCTGAATAATTTTTAGAAAAATTCCCGTGACCCATGTGCACCATTTACTTGTTGGCAACATCTTAATCTGTGATAGGTTTCGTCCTTTACATTATGTAACATTTTCGGTGTTAGTGCCCTGGTTTCATCTCGATTTTTTCCTTCAGCTCATCAAAGTTGTTTGGTTTTGAATGTAAACCGTACTTTTGAGAAGTCCTCACAAAAAGAAATCCAAAGGTGTAAGATCTGGAGACCTCGCTGGCCACTTAATGGTACCCCGTCTTGCAATTCATCTACTGGGGAAAATTATGGCTAGATATTGGAGAACAATAACAGCGTAGTAAGTAACTGAAAAGTAAGGTTTACATTAAAAAAGCAAACAATATTGATGAGCTGAAGGAGAATATACGAGATGAAACCAAGGCACTAACAATGGAAATGTTACGTAATGTAAGGGATGAAACATATCACAGCTTAGGATGATGCCAACAAGTGAATGGTTCACATTTTTTGCAATTGTTACGTCGAAAGTAATTAAACTTAACAATTTCAATTTAATGTTATGCAACCCTCAACCTCTTAAAAAATATTAAAAGTGATCAGTACACTGGATTCGTCTTTCTGTCACCTTTTCAATGAGGGGTTACACGCTATAGGGTTGAATTTAGAAACCAAGGTTGGGGGTGGTTTCCGCTCTCCCTGAGGGCTATATTTCGCATATTGCTTGGAAAAGATAGGTAAATGGATTCAAACGTTGAGGGGTCACGGGAATTTTTCGAAAAATTATTCAACTCCCCTATAGCAAATTCATTCCGATTAAAGTCTCCACCCTTTATATATGTATTCAAAATATGGTAGAAACTAAATTGCAAGTTATAGTATATTAGTACACTCGCCAAAAGTCGACAAGGGTTTCTTATTTCTTTGTTCATTTATTCAAATATCTCTATTTTTCTTTTTTTTACATTTACATTAGTTTCAGCAAATCACCTCGACGAAATATTACGTAATTTTTAATTTTAAATATATTTAAATTGGTATTTGCCTGAGGTGTATTGGAATTAAGTTGCTGAATTTATAGCAAAAGAAAAACAAAAAACGTTGGGATCGAGTGATTTTAAATAGCTAATTCATTTGTGTTCTGGAATAGAACTTTTTTAAGTAGGTCGTTTTTAGAGTATAATTGTATTCGTATTAATTAGATGTATGTATATATTATTACGGTATACTTTATAGCGGTAGTTGGACATAAACTCTAGTACCTACTTCTGGTCAGATTACGAGTATTCACCTTATATTTTTTCACGTTTTATTACTGATACAAATCTGTGTTGCCATTGTCTCATGTATAATAGGTAGTTGATAGGTAGTGCTGAGGTTTATTGTGTTTTAATTAATAATTATATTGTTATATACCTCTAATGGTAAACTGCAACAATTATACATTGTTTTTGTCTCTTTAGTTAATTATAACACTTAAAGATATGGAAATTCCGTTGGAAGTGAATGAAAACATGTATGCTACTTTTCTGTATACTACTTATTATAAAAAATATCGGGGATTTCCGTGCAGATTGTTAGGTACATACCTATTTTTTAACATTTTTTGCCAGACTCCCTCTTTGTCTGTTTACTAAATGCCATACTATTATTAAACCGCAGTTTGGTAACAAAGCTAATTGTTATATCTATTATGATTTTTAATATTTTATTTCGTCTCCCAAACACCTACTTCCAATTTAATTTCAACTAGAGATCAAAATATAATCGTGATTAATGGTCATCTATACCAAACTAGTTACTAGAAGGCTTAAACCCATACGATACGCATAAGAAGGGCTATTCGAATGGTTCTTTAACAGGACAGTTATATATTTGTCATTTAGTAGCATGATATGCTTCAAAATATATACTAGAATTGTTTTTAAAGTTATTTTAGATAAACTAATTTTTTTTTTATAAACTTTTGATGTCAGGTTGTGTCGAAAAGAAATTGTCAGATGTGGCGTGGAGAGAAGATTGCACGTCCGCTGGACGTATGAACTTCCAAAAAGTTAATAAAGCGAAATCATTTTAAACCGAATGAAATTTTGTCACATGACTTCTGACATAGAATTATGAAAATAATAATCAGCTGCATGTAGGTATAGCGAGGGAAAGATCGACAGCTGCAGGAATAACGAATGGTTGTGCTTATAAATCCAAATGATGCACGGTATTTTTAATAATAATAATGATATTTCTATTCTTCATTCTCATCATTATGGTGAGCCTTAAAGTCACAGACTTGGAGTGAGCGGCATATTATTATTTTGCGAGTCGCGGGTGTACCCAGGAACGACTTACCATGTTATAGCTTTAACTACCAGCTTTCCTTATTTACTACGCAAATAAGGAAAAGCTGGAAACCTTATTAATTAAAATGAATAGTAAGTTGCTAGCCTTTTATATGGAGACGGATCCAACTCAATATAATTAATTAATTATTATTATTTCATTTCAATTATATTACTGATGCATTAATAAAAATACTATTAAATATATCTGAATTTTATACATTAATGATATGCAGACTTTACCTACCTGTATCTTCGGCAAATTATTAAACACCGGTTGAAATTTGGAAATGTAATGGTTTTAATGAAATAAAATTCAAAAATTCTAATTAGCCGAATGTGGATTGAGGTTAAAGGTCGTCAGTTGGACCAGTAAGGACCATAACCGAGCGGTTAAAGGTTTTTAACCGTTCGAGCAGTTTTATCAGCAAACGTTCGTGGCAAATCTGTATGCATAAAACTACTAGCGTTCTTAATATGTAACTAGTACTGCAATATCACTGTATAAATGGTTAAGAATCTACTGTTCACTTTATAAGGTTTTCCAGGTTTCCATTATTCTCGTACTAAATGAGTTAAAGCTATAACTTTGTAAGTCGTTCCTGGACGCATCCGCGGCTCGCAAAATAATAATATGCCGCTCCCTTTCCCACACAATTCTCTGACTGCCGGGCTCATAATCACGATGAGAATGAGGGATGGAGATTTCATTATTATCATTATTAACAATACTGTGAGTCGTTAAAGTTTATGAGGGCAACCATTCGTTATTGCTCTAGATGACAATCTTTACCCAGTTTCAAGTTCACACGTCCAGCTACAATCCCCCCTCCACGATACAGCTGACTATTTTTTCGACACTACCTGACACCAAAAATTTATAAAAAAAAATTGGTTCGTCTAAAATAATTTTAAAAACAATTTTTTTAACAACTTTCATAGCACTCCTCAGCAACCCTCACCACGGGTGCGTTAGCTGAATTTCACTTTACTACTCAACTAAAGTTTATTGATGAGTTAAGATAATAATTTAGTGAAATAAAAACGCACTCAAAATTGACCCCTACCTCCCAGATTATACCATTTAGTGCAGGAATAAGGGGAACCTGCAAAACCATTAGTTAAGTGGTCAGTCAAACGTCAACCGATGTTAACTTTCACATTAGCTCCAGACTAACATTCTTCCCATCCTAGGCATACATGCCAGGATGGTTACCAACCCCTCCCTGGGAACAGATTGTTGTCAACTAGTATTTTAGATTCCATATTCCGATCAGTAGAAAAAAATGGAAAGCCCATTAAACGAAGTTACATTGACCCTAGGAGAAGCGCTTCTAAATTTAATATAAGACAATTTAATTAAAAATTGTCCGATGCAATGGGGATTACAAGGAGAACTATGGTGTAAATCATAAGACACTAAACTGTGAGCCACCGACTCGACTATCCCCGACCGATGAAATATTTTCAAAAACTATAGCTTTGGCTACGGATACTGTATCTCTTATCTTTTTGGCATTATTGTTCAGCCACAATATAAGATTATTATTTGCCAATCTATTTGAAATATTAGTATATCAAAAATGATGTTGTGAATAAAAACCCGATACATTTTTACAATACCAATACAAACTATTAACATGTAAATTAGACAGTAAATTCCAGTCCTAGGAAACTAAAAATGCTTTGATATAATCAGTAACGTTTCTGGTAATGTTCCTTATAGATATTTGGGAAGCAGTGATATTCCTAGTAGTCAAAATTATATATTAACCAAAATGACCAAAATGATCAACTTGGGAAAGGTTAACTCCCCTTCCAACTTTCACCCCCGTTCCACAGCAATTACCATCCAGAATAGCTAGAACATTATTGAGACAAGTATCAGAATATTCTGTCATTCTTTTATACCCTAACATAATTATAACAAGAAGAAATAACATGTAATGAAATGTGCATATTAATATTTTAAAGTGTTTATTGTCTTAAGATCATGAAAGTATGCAAAAAATACGAACTAAAAAATATCAGAGTAATAAATTTTCCTATACGTTCTAAGGATGGGAATCAAATCATTATTTGAAGTTAGGCATTCCAACTATGGCTGGGTTCCTCTTAATAGACACATGACGTTTTATGGACTTCCCCTGCGATAAGTACATAATTTAGCTAAGTATCTATTTTGTTGTCAAGTCGTTTTAACTAGTATTTTAGATTCCATATTCCGATCAGTAGAAAAAAAATGGAAAGCCCATTAAACGAACTTACATTGACCCTAGGAGAAGCGCTTCTAAACTTGAATTGAATCATTCTTATTTACTACACTACGTTCACTGATTTACTGTCTGTGGTATATAATTTACGAGGAGATTTCCATTAACAAAAATCTGGATGCATTTGATTTTTCTATTTAAACAAAAGGTATTCAGTTAATTTGGTCAACTGGTTCCACATTTCTGAAACAATCAAACACTTTAAAAAACAAATCAGTGAATAAATCAGAATGACGAAAAAGCTTCAAAATTATGTTTTAATTAAAAAAGAAGGTTTTAACATTTTTGTTTTTAATTGCAAAAACATTACTGAACTTTAGTTAATTTTTTGGATATTTATTTTTATTGGATATTATACACCAGTTTTTTTGGAATAAAGGATTGGATATTATACACATTATAAAAGTTTATCTTGATATATACTCTGTTTATCTGATATATTCTACAAGTAGTAGAAATAAAAATAAATTACGATGAATCTTAAACTACTACCATCTACTACTTATTCTAATTATAATAATAATTATTATTATTATTGAAAGGACCTCGACGGATGAAGCATATCATACATCTTAAGTTCTAATATACTTAATCACAATATGGACATGCTAAAAATCTTTAATTAGGTTTTTTTTTTTTTATTATCTACATAGTACCTTCTTTAAAACCTATTTTATAAAATAGCAAAATTAATTTGTTTGTTACTTTTTAAAAATTATCAGTTAGATATGACAAGCATAACTTATTTGGTTTCTCTCCAACAATCAAATCTCTAATAATAGACCAATATTTCTGCAAACACTTTCAAATTTAGCAAAATGGTATTTTTTACAATTAATAACAACAGCAATACATACAATTTTATAATAATTATTAAAATTGTGTACTAGCGTATAAGCACAATGAACCACGCTATTTATTAAATTGTAACAGTTGTTATGCAACATTGGCTTATGCTATTCTTGTCGTACCTAATAGATACTTGTTTTCTTATTTATACCCAAACCAATCAGTGCCTAGAGGATGATGATAGTTGAAGAAACTTTGACTTTTGTTAGCAGTATTTTCCAAAAATAATTATTTAATAACTTTCCTATTGTTGCAAGATACTGTACTTTTTCCTATTATATTTCTACTGTAGGCTTAAGGATCCTAGACCTTAGAGGTATGAAATTTACACAATTGATATAAACAATTGTATTCTTTATGCAGTATTATATAAATTATACTGAATTGAATACATACGGTTAGGTAGCTGTTAGTTTCAATTTTATAAGAAAATAAGCAATTTAAATTTCTTCAAGCAACTTATCGATTAAATCACATACAAAATTAACAACTGAAATTAATTAATGATTATTTTTGTGGTCTAGTGATGCTAAAAATATATCACCAGTATTATTTTTTTAAATATATTTCTGTTTGTGCTTCGATATTTTAAAACTACAAAATACCTTCGATATATTTCAAACACATAATTTTTCTAATTATAACTATTAAAAGAGAAGATGCTGATAGCAGTGACATTTTAATATGTTGTTACATGTTCTAAAATCTATTGTTTTTTTATAAAACTATTTACTTAGCATGCAAGTTTAAAATAAAAAATAATTGATTGTTAACTAACAATTAATCTAATTAATTAATTTCACAAATTTGTTTAGTACTATCTGTCATGATCTCATGATATATATCAAAGTCTGTTTCATTGTAAATTCTGCAAGGAAATAGTAGATTGAAATTTTCTCCATACATAAAAATTATTAATATTTTTTTTTGTTTTATCTTAGTATGTATACACAGTGCTGTAAACGATTCTCGATTCACTATGGTCAACCCTTAAAGCGTGTTTGATATAATAGTATACGATACGAATGAGCTTCTATATATCTCAATTCGTTGTCAGCAATAAAAGATCCTAAAAAGTAATCCTTTGCTTATCTTCTAATATTGTTATTAATGGTTTCCATTGCTTCGCCTCGCCATTATCGATGTTATCTCTCTTTCTCAGACCAGGTGTTGAGTCCTGCTACCAAATGTTTGAGTATTGACCATACTCTATAGAGAAAAGAAATTACCCTGAGTCTTGTTTCTATTGATGTTAGTTGTACAAATTTATTTCCAAACTGTTTTTCTTCTGCGCTCTATTTTTTAGGTTGAATAAATTTTCCTACACGACTTGGATCTTTATTTTTCATAACTTTTATATTGTATTATGTTTTCATTGAACAATTTCTAGTTTTCAAGTTTCTAGTTTTCTAGTTTCTAGTTTTCTAGTTTCTAGTTTTCTAAGTTTATTATTTTATTCTTCATCGGTTCTTCCGATTACATTGTTATTTTGCTCAAATTTCGCACAAGATGTTGCTTCTGTTTATTGTTTTGTTAGATTTTCCTGTTTTATTTTAAGGGTATTTAGTTTCCTGAAACTCGTTCTAGTCCATACTTATTCCGCTTTTTGTACCCACCAACTTATCTTCATTGTCCTTTCTTTCACGCTGTATACCTTTCTTCAGTCGGTTCCATTTGCTGTTATTTCTCTGCTGATTGTTTTTCGTCTCTGCTTGGAGGTTCTAAACGTCTCTATCGTGTTCAATTAAATTCTTGTTTTATTTCTTCTTTCACTGCTCAGATCCTTGTCTTTCCTTGGAAATCATTCCTTCTTAATTCCTATTCTCGCTTTCACTCAGCATTTTTCATGAATCAGTTCGTCATTCTAACGCTGTGACATAATATGTGAAAACTATATAGTAACTACTATATTTGTAACCTTCGGATCTATATACTGTAATAGTTCAATCACTGTCAGTTTAAAATAATTCATCAAACGATAGAACTTCTCTACCAATTGATTTTTCAGAGTTTCATGGAGAAAATTAGGATTCAGATTTTTCTCTATTGGTCTAATTAATCAAGTCTTTTTTTATTTTATAAAATTTGCAGGCATTACAAAGAAACATTATCTAGGTTCTTTTACGGCAGTCCAAATACAGGAAAATAAATTTATAATAGAATATACCTAACACAAAACGAAATACAAACAAAATAAAATAAAAACAATATTGCTTGACACTCGTATCTTTATCACAAATGGGTTTATCTTCGTTAGTGAATCTTTAAATGGTTAAATTATTTAACCATCTAAATTATTCACTAAACACAAGGTCCATTTAGTATATCCACCTACATTTTTCCATATAGGTACAAAAATACTTTAAGGGCCTTACGGAAATGGAATACTTAATAGAAAATACTTAGCATTTTATAATGAAATAGCATTTAGCATAATATCATTTTTAAATTAAATTTGATACACAAAAATTTAAAAAATTGACTATTGTTCATCCAATACATTTATAATATAACAATACTTGGAATGTCCGTAAAAAGTGGAAGCGCCTTAGATATTTTTACATAAAATTTCCCAATCTTTCCTTTGTAATAGCATTAAGTAACATGTTCCACTCATATGGATGCCCGTGTTACTGCTTTCAAAATCTCTCACCCATGAAGGCATTAACTTGGCTTTTATTTTATATGAGAGCACTTTAATCTATATTTTAAAACAATTGTCACCATGAGAAATATGGTGAAGAAAATAACTTTTGCAGTCTTCCCTGTAATAAATTAAATGATGATGAATGTACGAATTATTATGATACTGATGAAGTATAAAGAAAAATAGTCCGAAATTAATAGGGTTTATCCAATAAAGTATGTACTGAAAAAACGTTTATGGTATCGAGTTAATCATTTGTTTCAGTGGCGCTGTTGTCGGCATGATCATTTATCCATTTCTTTAATATTGTTAACAATTTCTTCTTCACAATTGGCATTTGTTTTTCTAAACATTTGGCATTTATTGTATCCCAACTTAACCAGAACACAAAACATTAAATCCATATATATTAAAACGCGTCGATTCTGTCTCCCTCTAAATTCCGTTGCCGAATCCGCAAAGTTTCAAAGCTATCTCCTCCGTGGGGCAATCTCGGAACGATCTCCGCGGACCACCAGAGGACGCCCCCGGCCTTTCTCCAATGCGTAGGGGTATTTTCGTCCCGTTTCCTACGCGTTTTCCCAATTTAAACGCCTTTTCAAAAAACCTCTGCAAAATTTTCGTCGATCGCCGTTCGGCGAGAGACGGCTAGCACCGGCGTTTGTCCTCGCGCCTAATGGTCCCGTCACGCCCGCCGAAATACCGACTTTTCGCGAGACTCCCTAGACCCGTTTTCTAATTTTACGGCCTCGAGACCCGCTTCACGCGAAAGTTCCGTCCTTTCTCTAATCATTTCAGATTTTTTTTCGACGCCGTACGTCCACTCCTTTTACGTCTATTTCGTCTTCGAAAATCTCGAGTCGCATCCGTCTCAACTTCTATCTCATTTTATATCCCCATGTGAGATTACACTAACGAGACAAGCACCTCCCACGAAAACTGTCAAATTAATTAAACTTCAGATAGGTTATTTTCCTACGAGAAATATTGCTAACGGAATGAATAGTACTGACTGCCAAACATTTCTGATTACCAGAATACTGAAGCGAAATGCTTTTCCAATGAGAAAATCGGTAAAAATTATTTTTTCAGGTTGACACGTACAGTTTACATACTTAAACGTCTCAAGGTAAACATTTGACAACAGGTGTGGTAGCGCAACGGGAAAGTAGTAGGATTCAAAACTTTATAATGCTGATTTCGCCAGTTCGAGTCTCGCTGCAGGCAAATTTTTTTTTTTTACTTTTTAATTCCAATTATTTATTAGTATTAGTATTTAGTTATTCTGTTTCATTATCCATAGCTTTTATTCTTTTTGCACGTAAAGTTTGGAATTAATTCGTTCATTTTGGCAGTCTGTTAAATTCTTGATTTTAGCTTACAAAAGTAAATATCTACAATATTTTTGGTCCCATTTGCTTAAAGCAATATTCATAACAGAATGGCATACGTAATCTAATCATGCATGTACCAACCAAAGAGTACCTGCTAGGGATTTGGAAGCTGAAAAATTGGGAGAACTGAAACTAAATTGGTTAATTCGGTGTTCAGATGGATAAGAAAATGTATTTTTCACTATTTTTCATATTGACAAGATGGGAGTACGGTCACCGATTTTAAAATGATTCATACCAATCGACCCGCATGCCCATAGCATAACCCGAAACAAATCGAGACCCGATGATACATTTGATGCTAGTATATATTAATACTAATTCAATTCATACATCGTACCATTATTTGTATAATCGGAGACGGCATTTTACTACATATAGGCTTCCGCTGATGATTCGTATTCCGTACTTTTCGTTATCAGGATCTATCATGTAATTTATGTTCCTGTACATACATGGTAAGTACAATGTATCTGATGCTAGTCTGTGATACGAATCTTTTTGTAAAGCTATTCTAACAGTACGAATCATTGAAGAGAGTCGAATCCAATGCAATATAATTACAATAATTTCAATCACCACATCAAGAAACTTTGCAACTGAGTGCTAACCCGCGTACAAGAAAAGAAAAACTGAATGATGCGATGAACATAAGGAATACATTTTGGATTTTAAATGTATTTCACAATCTTTATAATCCAGAATATATATTATAAGACATGTGCTAATAAGAAAGGAAATTATTATAAATTTAAGTTTTATTAATAAAAAAAGTAGTAAGAGGTAAGCGGGCGAGCAAATGTTATTGTGCAATAGACACCATGTAAAGCAATTTTTAAATAATGCTCCTTATTACAGTTCTTAATATTGATATATTAAGTAAATTAAATATTCCGCAATTATTTTCAGAATGAGAAATTAGATCAAAGGAACTACACCACTCTCTTTTACAATTAAATATATTAACTATTTGCTCAGTTCCATGTCTAAAATCCTAGTATAGTATACTCGCATGTCACATTTAATTCTTTTCTTCCATTTAATGTAGTAATAGATAATTGGATCCAATTAATTAAATATGTTACTTGTCTCATAGATATTACGTCTACATTATACGACATATTTTTAATTTTTCCTATTGATAAATTGGTCGTCACTTCTTATACACTCTGTGCAACCAAGGCCACTTTTTGAAATAGAATTGTAAAGAGCCTCCTTTCCTAATAATTTATTCAAAAAATTAGTTTAGTAGATGTTAGGATAACATGACAATTTCAGAGATTGTAAGTGGCCATGACAAAAAAAATCTTCTAAATATCTCCAGAACTATGAATATCAGGATGGAACTATTTTACACAAAGTGCCCTTTATTTTTCGCGTAGAATCTAAAAACAATATAAAAATATATGTTTCCATTTAAAAAATCAAAGTGTGTGTCTGGTCACGAGAAGTGGAACACCCCGTATATTTAAAAATATGTTTAGTTTATAGCCCTTGACCAGTCTGGCAACGTCGTAAAAAGAAACATTTATATATCACCTTTTTCACCTAGATATTCGACTTCCGTGCACTACTGGGACACGCTGTATATGCCTCGAAAATTAGATGGAAAATTAGAAAATTATCCTGGAAAATCAAACAATTTTGATTGTAATAATTTTCCTTATTTTAATATGGTTAGAATTCAAAAGTTTTCAACCTGTAGCCAACCTTTACTAATCGAAAGACAGGTGTTTTGTTTCTGCAACAAAACCTGCCTTTTTGTTTAATGTTTCTCACTGTCCAGTCCACAAAACCATATAATTTTACATTAGCGCTCATTAAATAAACTCATTGGAATATACATTCAAGATTTACCTAATCGTATGGTGGCTCCTGTAGCCGTAAAAGCACATACCTCAGAATGTTTATGGTTTTCGTTGATCATTGTAGGTACTTATTATATTATTTATTACCCTATTTAATTTAGTCACACGCATCTAGTTAAACGTAAACATTATGTGTCGGAGATTAATTATCTTTTTGCGAAAAATCAATCTACTAAGAAAGTCGACAAAAATACATTTACATCAATCAATAATGCATAATTATGTTTAGATGCAAATTATATAAATTATAATACAATTGTTATTAATTTTATTGCTATAATTTAGTTATAAATGTGTTTATACGGATACTTAGAACGTCAACACGTAAAATTCTGTAAAAAATAATATGATTCTAATGACCTGTAGGTAATTTGTTTCGCGGGAAATATTACTCAATTTTATCATCATGGGTAACAAACACGTGGGGGTACTTATTGTGGAAAAATTATAATTAGTTAGTGACAACACCAATGATAATAAAAAAAAACTGGACAAAAAGGACAAAAGTCCTCTTAGATATTAAATGCCTTAATCATTACCAATTGAACTGAGGTAATTCGTGTACAGATCCCTCACAGCTCTGGGTTTCCTTGGTGATAAATATCGTTGCTTTAACTATATACATATAAAGGGACAACGGGAGAGAGAACACATGTTGCGAGGTTAAACATAAAATGAAAAAAGATTTTCCAATTTACCAATATAATTAAACAAAACATAAAATAACTACTAGTGCTGGTGAGAACACACCGTAGTGCCATCTTTCGGTCTTTGCTACTGGTGGTTGGTCTCGATGAAGTATGGCGACTTCAATGGAGATGTTGGAGTAATGCAACGCCAGTCGGGGCACATTGCATTTGGAGTAGTTGTTTCCTTGACATATAATCTGCAATTGTAAAAGAAAGAAAAATATCAACAACTAGCAATAGAAGTTGAAAAAATATGAAAACAGAAACAAGTTCATATCATTCCATTCTTTATATCGGTAACGGATATCACTCCACATTCATAAATCACCTCACTCAACTGGGCCTGGAGGAAAGTGTATATACCCAGTTACAAAAAACAGCCATATTTCATACATGTCATATATTAAAAACGTTTCTATACCAAAAATAATTTCTTGACATGGCATTTACCTATACAAGAAACATAAACTAAATAAAAACTGATATTTGCATAATGCGCAAAATCACGAATAATAATAATAATACTAATAATAATAATAATAATAATAATAATAATAATAATAATAATAATAATATTAATAATAATAATAATAATAATAATAATAATAATAATAATAATAATAATATCTTTACCCCTCTATCGACCCCCTCAGTCTTGTGTGTGAGAGGGGGCGGTATATTCTTATTTGCGCCTCAGTATCGACCTACGTTGGTAAGCCCTAATCACCAATCAGTGTGTAATAAGGGAAACCTGATGAAAAGCCTCATTATTTAGGAGATAATCAAACATCAACCAATGTTAATCTGTCATATCAACACCAAGCTGACGTTCCTTCCCACCTATTCAAGCACACAAAGATAAGGAGCATTAATATAGGTGTAGATAATTTAATTAAAAATTGTTCTTTAGAATTGGGATTCGAACCTACGACTTTTAGGATAAGCAACTGACACACAACATTCTGAGCCATCGATCGATCATATATATTCATGTTAGTTAGCCCGTTCAAAAAATAGATGTATCGAAGATGGGTTAGATACAAGTTAACAGTTTAGCTAGCTAGAAAACGAAAAGAGTATCGTACTAGAGAGTGGAAAAAAAGAAAAGTTAAATTATTATGTATTTAATTTTTATTTAAATATTTAATTTATTTTAGACTGAAATGTTAACATTGGTTTAAAATAAATTATAAATAAATAAATATGTACCTACTCATATTTAGTGAACTGTTCAATAATTCCCCACTCATTGCATGGGGTAGATATTATTATTTTTTTTTGTTTTCTTATAGGAATAAATCTTCTACCTAGTAAGTAATATTGCATTTATTAAAAGCAATATTTGCATTTACGTTGAATGTTGAAACGTCACCAATATAAATTTCATAAAAAAAGTTTAACAACAACAGCAATTACATTTGAAACTCGCCCGCCATTAACCGATATCGCCATCACGGAAATATACCTCCATGTCAGTACCGTCATCTCTTAAATGGTAATTATGTTACATTACATATTTTACACTTCATAACAGAATATTTTATAAATTATTAATGAATTATATTGTAGCTCCTCACATACTCCACAACTCATAAAACAGGTGCACTGTTCGTAGAATATTTAGGTTCTAAAAAGTGAGGTGTTTGGAATGTTTGTATAATGAAAAAATTGGACTAAAACATGTAGGTTCGGTTAAGTAAATAAATAACCAACTAAAAAATTACGATAACCTTCCTACACTTATTTTTTTTTATAAACAAACCGTATATGCACAACTAACTTTTATGATAGAAGTTATCTAAAATTTCTTTAAAATATAATGTTGGTAGCGATTTATAACAATTTTTTTAAATAATTCCAAATAGTACATTTGTACCAAAAAATAAAACAAATGTTTCTTCAGTTATCGGAAGCCATTTACTTCATTTTCACTGTGAAAATTCCCAGATACTAATTATTAATGAAGTCGAATCGCGTGAATGATAAAAATTATTACTAACTCCTCTAGATTCATCCTCTGGATCTGTAAATGTGCAAAATTTTAGATCAATAGTTCAACTGAAATGGACTTTATAGTACATACACACATACAAACATACCCACGTACAAAAATGCAAATATACAAATATATACACATACAAACTTACAGGCATACAGGCATACAAACATACAAACATACGAACATATAAACATATAAACATACAAACATATAAGCATACAAACATACAAACATACAAATATACAAGCATGTAAACATGTAAATAGGTAAAAAGGAAAACTTGCAAATATTCAAACATATAAATACTCAAGCATACAAACATACGAATATACAAACATACAACCATGCACTCGTTCAAATAGGCAAAAAGGAAAACATGCAAACATTTAAACATACCAACATTCAAATATACAAACATACGAACTTACAAACATACGAACTTACAAACATACTAACATTCAACCATAATAAAAATATACAGACATACAAACATACCAACATGCAAACATGTAGATATGCAAACCTGCAAACGTGCAATCGTACAAACATACAAATATGCAAACGTACCAACATACAAATTATGTTAAGTAAAAGCTAGTAAAAAGCGACCTAGTCCATATGCATGTATTTCTGAAAAAAATTGTCATGAGATAGATCTAGATATTTACTAAATTAGACATTATTGTATTTTTTAGTAGGTGTCTAACTCTTTATAAGCTGATAGGAAATAAAATGTCTGAACCTATAAAATATAGGCTTAACAAACAAAAATGGGTAAACGGTTGAATGACTCAGCTGCCTATCGTGATATGATGAAAGCGAACATGGAAGATACTAAGGGCGAAACGTCTGAAATTAAGCATTGATCTCATTTAGATGTTCCAAGAAATATTCCTTGGAAGTATTTCTTGGAACATCTAAATGAGATCAATGTTTTTTTCAAAACAATTATTTTCAAGATGTTTCATAAAGAACGATCCGCTTCGAGTATCCACTTTATTTAATGAAATTCATTGGTGCGGCGCACAGTCCAGAATTCTTCAACATTCGGCAGACACCGGCAGTAAAAGCTTATGGCGGTTTTCCACTAAACGGACAGTTGAGTTTATGCTGTGTTTGTGTTTTCTAGAACCTGAAAAACAAAAACAGAACTGAAACAAACCCACAACTCTTGTTTCCATCAAGCGGGCTACATTTTGTTCGAGTTTTGTTTTTGTTTTCGATCCTTTTCTACTGGTTGTCGCGATGAAGTCAAAACAATTTTTTTCTTCAATAACCAACCAACATGTTTAGAGAAGAAGATTTTTTTATTCTTAGTTGCGGCTGGTTTATATACTGTCCTTAGAGAAAAAGTAAGTGTAGATATGTACGGTGCCTATTAATAAACTACCTGTGTCTGTAACTATATGTGTCTATAAACTAGCCAAGTAAACACTTTAACCGTACATATATATTTTTTAGTAGCTATAATTTATTAATTAATTTAATTATTACTGATTAAATTTTCAGACTAGGAAGGCGAAACTAGGAAACACAACACGACTGTTTCCACTAAACAGACTCGAGTTTCAAAACACGTCGAAACCTTTTGATGTTACCGCTTCCGAGCGGGACCCGAAAAACAAAACTCCAACTGTCGCAAAACACGCCAGTCTTCAAAAAGTTTGTGAAAAGTTACGGTTTTGTTTTATTCGACACGAGTTTGTGTTTTGTTTTTGTTTTGTCCGTTTAATGGAAAACCGCCATTAAAGTATTATAACATAATAGGTACATAAGCATGTTATGATAGTACATTAGAAAAGTATAGTCATTTTTGTTTTTGTATTTCAAGAATCATCCACACATTTTTTAGAATCATTACGTCTCAAGTACATTAATTATCCATATAGAGTAAACAAGTACTTAATTTATAAGTATATTTCATTAAGGCTTAGAACTTTTTTCAAATAACTACATATTTATCAACACATTATTATTAATTAAATATTGCTATATAAAATTTAATTTTTATAAAAAACGATGACATCCGTATTACCATATAATGACAGGGTTGTATCATTAATTATGTTAATGCAACTGGTTGATATATTTTTAAATTTATTATTGACTTCCATGCATTTGTTTTTCCTCTAATATGACGGACTGAAAAAAGAAATATTAACTTGTCTGACAGGAAATAAAATAATTATTAATGGCGTTATTTAATTTACCATCTATTGCCTGAATTGTTTTTTTTTTATTATTATTAGTCAGACGAGCAGACAGAAATTGTTAATATTGTTATTGTAAGAGTAATTTTTTTTGCATTTCGTTTAAAAACATCTCATCACAAATAGGTACCACACCAGAAACGTATAATATTACCGAAATATTTTTGTGATAAGTGTACAGTACAGTACAAAGAAACATTTTTTGCTACACTACACATATATTTAAATAATTATTTACATGTTGTCAATAGTTTAACTGCAAAATTAAAAGTAAGAGACAATCAACTATTTATATTTCTTGGTTATTGATTCATTGTAGTCTTTTTTGGGATTACAACACCTAGAAAATAATAAAAAAGAGGAAACCAGAAGTATTCAAATTAGATAAATAAAGTGTAGTCGAGGATTTATGAAATTAGCTGTAAAGAGTATAATCAAAAGTATGTTGGACAAACTGGAAGGTCAATTTAAACTAGATTCAAGGAACATATGGCTCATCTCAAATATGGTGGAACAGTTAAGTCTAGTGTCGCCCAGCATGGGTTTAAGAACAACCATAAAATAGATGATAGCAATTTAAGACTAATTAGGAATGTAACAAATTCCATACTACTGGCTCCATTTGAGAGTTTGAAAATTGCAAAGTGCAAAAATACTTTGAATAAAAAAAAAACAGAGAGCCAATCCCATACAGCCCGCTTTAGTGGTTAGTAAATAACGGTTCACTAGTTAGTCTCGGCGGTTCACTGATTCGTGGCAGCAGTTCACTGAACCATCAATAGTTTAGGTGTAAATAGAATACAGTGTTAGCATAAATTTAGTTTTAATTATCTCCAGATGATGCCAATTTGGTTAGCGAAACACGCGTCGAGTGCACTATAGTGTTTTGGTGTTACATCAGTGTTCACTGTTTAATATGCAATAAATTAAATATTTGATAAATTAATTAAATTTCATCAGTGGTTAAGGTGGTTTTTCAGTTTTATACAAAATTGTGTATGTGTATAATTGCAGATAATATTTTGAATTATGTCTAAATAAAATAATTATTATAATAAAATTTAATAGAAGTTTAACATTTAACTAGCTTTTTCTAAAGATTTCGTCGTCAGTAGGAGAGAAGTTTGTATGATAAAAAATTCAGTTAAAAGTAAATTACACACAGGCTAAAATTTTACAAACAGAAAAAAAAATCAGTTAAAAAAAATTTAAAAGAAGTACATTTATTAAACTTAATGGTGATAACTGTATATTGCCAGAAACAATATTCTTGGATCAAACGTGGCTTCCTCTACTCCAGAAGAATCTTACGGTGGAAAAAGAATAACATCATAGTGATCAGTGCATGTGACGGATATTTTGAATTAAAAATGTCAATCTAACAATTTTGTATCATATAATTTTTCTGCTGACGAGTCAAGGATCGACTTTAAAAGGTTAGAAAAAGCTAGTTAAGAGTTTAATTTCTTTTAAATTTCATTAGGATAATTATTTTATTTAAACATAATTCAAAATATGATTTGTAATATTACACAATTTTGTATAAAACTGAAAAACCACTGATGAAATTTAGTTAATTTATGAAATATTAATTTTATTGTGTATTAGACAGTGGTTTTTTGGGGCAAACTTTAGAAGTTTGTCTTGATACTACACTTTGAATATTTAATTTGCAAACTTCTGGTTTTCTGTTTTCCATTATTTTACAGGTGGTGTAATTCCAAAAAAGACTAAAATGAATCATCAAAATGCACCACAAATGAGTTACAGACATTATCTTGCTACTGTTCCGTTTTAAAAAGTGTAGTAACCACAAACGGCGTAGATTCGGTTGGATTTTTAAATTGTGTTTTGGACAACATACAAATTGTCGTTTTAGGAAGATAAGCCAAACTTAAGGTTTTTTAAATGTACACCTTGTATAGTTTTACCTATTTAAAAAAACGATTTAATCATAATCTAATGATGTAAGAGGGAATTGGTCTATAGGGATATTCCCAAAGAGTGGGTAACATAATTTATTTCGTATACTGCTACCTTTCTAGGCCCGTTTCCCACACATTAATCTTATCATAGTACCAATGTAATATAGTTATATACGAATATATGGTAAGTAATATAAGAATTTTACATTTTTCTGCATTATATTGCTTCTAACTTTACAATATTCAGGTCAGAGTTTGTGGGTATCGGAAAAATCACATTTTCGCTACATAAGACAAAAAATAAAGATTTTAACACAGCATCAGCAAAGTATTATCATAAGAAATATTTTATTGGGGTTTGATTTAGGAAGTCCCTCCTTCGAGCTTGACATATATTGTATGTTTTCTCTATTATAATTTTAGAGCAACTTTCCTGCAAAGTTTTGCTGAAACATATCAGAAACGTTTGTTTTCTATTCAGAGTCTCACATCCCTGAGATTGTTTACAAATTAATAAAAATAATAATGAATAAACTATAACAGCTCTCAATTACTGTTTGCGTCATATCAATTACGAATTACGATATTGATTTTTTGTGAAAATAAATAATATAATAAATACAAACTATTGATCGCTTACACCTTTCATAAATGTAAACAATTTTCAATACAGACAATTTCCATTTATGCACCCTGATTTTAAAAATATGACTAGACTTCTCGTACCTACACATTATTATAAAATTTTAAATGATAAATAACAGACATTATATAGAAACACAGATACGATATCTATACAATATCATCTAAAATTAAAAGAAATATCTTGGAAAGCATTGTCGTACATGTGATTAAAATTAAACTAATTATGTGTTTCCTAATAATCTGTTCCTCTTTCATTTAAACTCGATTTACATTTCTTAATTTATTGAAAATAAATAAAACATAATGAAATACATGCAAACAGACAAACAGAATAAAATACAATGCAAGTAAATAAATAGATTTTTTAACAGAACGAGATTTTTCGACTTCGACTGAAAAAGCTTAATATACAGGCTGTTTTTTTCAAGTGCTACCACTATTGCTATTTCTGAAACGGTAAGAGATACAGGGTGATATAAATTACAAAAAAGTTGGACAATTTTGTGATGAATCAAATGGCGGTACGTTATCTGCCATATGTGCACCTGTTATCGGGGGGAAAAACGAAAACTGACGATTTAGAAAATGTTAAATATCTACACTATAAAGAAAGATTATGCCATATTTAATTTTGAGAATGAGGAGAAACCAACAAATAATGTACATTTTATAGTTGGCCGTGGAAACAAAATATTATTAACGACATATCATGTATGTACTTACATATTCTAGGGAATACAAAACTTATATTTGATGCGTTAACGAATGCATGGAATTTTATAATTTTATTGTAGGTGGCATGGTGATGGAAATGGTGCTCCACCACATAATTCTAGAGCCGGTAAAGATGACCGAAATGATAGATTTCCACAAAAGTGGATTAGTACTTGAGGATCCACTTTGTGGCCAGATAGATTCCAGATCTGAACTCTATTGATTATTTTTTATGTGGTATATGAAAGATGCCAAGGTGTTTACAAGGGAGAATTTACGGAAATGTGGAAGAATTAACAAACAGTCTAGAATGAGTTCTACAGGAAATTAGGCTAAACATATTAAATGTGGCCATTCAAGATTTTTCTAAAAGAAGAGATGATGTTTAAATAACCACGGTAATCATTTTGGACATTTACTATATAGATGACAGTTATACTCGTAATAGCATCTAATTATATGACCTGATCCCAGTTGTACGACCAGTAATTCGTTAGTGCATTAAGTATACATTTTGTATTTCCTAGTATATGCGCATACACGATATGTCGTTAATGATATTTTGCTTCCACGGCTAACTATAAAATGTAAGTATATTATTTGTTGATGATTTCTTCCCATTTTCAAAATTTAATATGGCATAAATATAATACATCGTAAAGAGAATAAAATGCTTCATCTGTTGACATAAAAATTCAATATGGCGTCCATAAGAATAAAAAAGTTGACTCATCGCATCTCAAAATGTAGAGTTTTTAGAGATAATTTAACTGAATTTTTGGACTCGCCATTATGAATAATGTACATGTTTCAAATTTGAAGTTTCTATTTTTCTTTATAGTGGAGATATTTAGCATTTTGTACATCGTCAGTTATCGTTTTCTGCCCGATAACTCACGAACGAGTGCACAAGCAGATAACGTACCGCCATTTGATTAAGCATAAGATTATGCAACTTTTTTCTAATTTAAGCCAACCTGTATCTCTCATTGTTTCAGAGATAGCAATAGTGGTAGCTCCTGAAAAAAACCAGCCTGTATATATGTATATGTAAAAAGCAATAGAATAAATATCCAATTTCTATCTAATTTTCTAAATTTCTAAATAATTAACGTAACAAATAGTGTAAAGTAATGATTGCAAGATTATATGATGATAAATAATATTACTTAATAAGAAAGAACTTTTGAGAATAGATATTACTTTGACATTATTTTAAAATAGGCCGACGCAATTCAAGGCTGATCGGGGTCTTTTGACTTCAGGATAACTGTTTCTTAAACTTTGAGTAGCTAGGTTACTTCCTTTATATAGCTTCAATTTTCGCGGAGTGCCGATTTCTCTTTGAAAATTTTAACATCTGCTATAATTTAGACCATCCATCTGCATAAAATCAAATTTTATGGTTCAATGAAGTTTTTAATGTTCCTCGTTACCCATAATCCTAAGTACGCAAAGGAATAATATTATTATTTTTAAGATATGTCAAAAAAACTACTTTGTGTGTAATATGCACTCCCCAATATTGAATTACAACGACATATCTCCATATAACCTCAACTTATTACCTTTAATACATTTTTCTTTTCACTACATTTTCTAAATAATGAAATGTTAAACAAGCATCTACATTACATTACAAAATAATTATTTTTGGTCACATACCTTTTGCATTGAATTTTAATGATAAATTTACACAATATATACATATATTTTCAATACAAACGGTATGTGACCAAAAATAATTGTTTTTAATGTAATGTATAATATGCTTGTTTAATATTTCATTATTTAAAAGATATAGATAACACTATTAATAAGGAAAAAATATGAAATACAATAAGTTGACGTTATATGAAGATATGCTGTTGTAGTTCAATGTTGGGGAGTGCATATTGCACGCAAAGTAGTTGTTTTCGACATATCTTAAAAATAATAAGGTTTTCCCTTTGCGTATAATAAGAAATAATATAAAACGTTCAGGTTATAAAAGGGAGGTGTTTGAAAAGGTGTAAAATGCTATTCTTTTTATTAATAGATGAATTACTTTTAACACCTACATCATTTTAGTTAGGTGGGTACATGAAAATTTGTTCTTCGTTCTCAAAATACCGATAGGTGTCAAAATATTAAGGAGAGTTAATATTTTAAATAATTTAATCTCCCCCTTCCAAAAAAATATATAAAGCCATTAAAATGCTATTCTCACTAGCCAGGTATGGAATATGCTCGGTCTCGTTTCGCCATCGGATCAGCATCTGCACGGACATCAGCTAGAATTTTCACATACACGCGTAATGGCAACGGCCAATGTAAAAACCTATTTAAATAATAACAAATCAAATTTGCAGGTACGATGCCTGGCACCATAGTGAAAATAGCGCTTTATCAAGTGACAGGGTGTGGTTTTCAGTTTTCTAATTTTCTGATGTCAAAATGCATTAGAAAAATTATATGTAAGTAGTATATTTGTACACTCCTTACGTTATTAATCCGGTTTTTCCTGAAACTCGCTTCGTCTCCTCTTTCGCTTTTTCTCTTCTGTTACTACTTACTTCTTATTTTTAGTTTCTTGTCTTCATATATTTCATTTACCTGCAGATATTGTAGCAGATATTAAAATCTTACAAGCTAAAAAATTTCCATATTTCTATTGAATGCAGCGAAAGTGAATCGACGACCCAAACAAAAAAAAAAAAATAGATGCGAATGAATATTTTTCTATTTTATTTTATAATTTGGGTGTGTGTATCTTTCAAATATTTCTAATAATAAATATTTGAAAGGTATCAAAAGATAAGATCATATTTTCAATTGATATTGACTACAATATTGTTTATTATCACTGCTTAATTTTCTATATTAACAGAGTGATAATAAAAGTTTTTTAAGATGATTGTATTACTTACCTACTTGAATAAAAATCGAAAATGAAAAATTTTTTGAAAATAATAATATCGCATTATTACAAAAATATTAAAATTACAACCGTTACTAATAAGACCAAAATTAGAATGTTATAATATTTCACAAAAATATAGTCCATATTTTTTCATACAAGCGATTTATGAAATAATCTATATGGTACTAATTATTTTTAATTATACTTTCATGATGTAATAATTTACTACACTAGTTGTAAATTCGGCAATCTCCAAATTACTAATTATTACGTTAAAACAAACAGCTATCAAAAATGTGCTAAGCAGAAGAGCGACCTCCGTATAATAAACAATTACTTGAACATTTCTCAACGCTCCAGCCTCAACCCCGCCTCTGAAACAAGTCCATAATCTTTTTTAATAATAGCGTAGTAACCTTTGCACGGTGTACCATCAAACCCATGGAATCTACCCCCACTGTCCACAACCAAGGTACGCCGACTTAAAACTAGATATAATTTTTAAAGTCGCAGGGAAGTGGGGGGCCATATTTCATATACTTTTATACTTAACACATTTTTGTAAGTTTTGTAAAAGTTCCTCGTGTTCTGCTGCATACACCTCGCGCAGTTACTTTCAGTTTTCTTTATTTACTGTTCCACTAGAGTGATAGTGAATTATCGTTTCTTAATACTGCTATAATTTCAGTTGCACTAACTTGTCTTACCTTTGTTTGGATTTTGTGAATTGTGTCTGTGTGTTTTGCGTCCTTTTAGGTAGCCGGAAAATGGATACTCTTTGGGAAGAAGCAGAACATATTATCAACTTAACTAAAAATAATAACACAGTAAGTCATGTCTGTTATATAATTTGTTAATTTATACTTCACACCGTCCTGCTAATTTCTGTGGACAGGTGTTGGCTCAACACTTAGACGGGTATAAGAAGGTTAGAATTATCATATTATTCGATCATTTTTTATTTTAGTTTACCCTAATTAATCACATTATAGCAAACTGTGGTTCATATTGAACAAATTCACGTAGCATTTTGGAATAGTATATAGCTATATTAAAGTAAAAGTATTTGATAATGTCTGTAGATCTTCTTGAAACTGAGAACAATTCTAAAATTTATTATCGTGACTACTTAACTATCTGTGATATTAAAGAAATGTATATCATAATTAACTACATATTTATATATCGAAAAGTAGATTTTAGTTAGAAACAGATTTTTTAGATTCTAATGTACTACTTGTTTTAAAATTTTAATGTTCTTTATGCCAATGTCGCCTATTATCGATGTAGGTAATAAGCTTAACGAAACTGTCCTAGTATCTCAGATAAGGAAAGAAGTCCGGATAAGGATAGTAAGGATTGTTAAGTGGAAAGGAGTAAGTAGGCAGTCAAAGGCTCAATTCAGTAAATCGTTACTGCTGCCGTTACCGTTAAAATTACTGCTGTTTCGATAAGTTCGAAAATGTTGAAGAACAGTTGTACACTTGCGTAAAACACTGATTTTTCCAAATATTTATTTGTACTTAAATAGAAATAGTATTTGTATGTAAAATATTGATGTGTTGTAAAATTGTGAACTGTTTAACCAGTAAAGTGAACATGTAAATTAGAAATATAATAAACAGCAACTACATCAAAGACATCAAGAAATATATTTAAATTTTCACAAAAAATCTGTAAGAAATGTCATCATAGTGTCTGTAACTTATTTGTGGTGGGTTTTCATGATTCATAGTTTCTTTTGGGATTACACCACCTGTAAAATAACAAAAAGCAGGAAACCTGAAGCATACAAATTAAATATTCAAAGTGCAGTATGTTATATATTAATTAATTAACAAAATGTTATCAGTTTATTCAAATTAAATTGCACTTGTAGTAATATTTGCTTACTTTATTTTTATAGGTATACAGTGTTTCTTTGTGGTATAAAAATTTGTTTGACGTGGCACTTATGCCATTTGAATATTTTTTCTTATTTTATTTCATCATCGTTGAATTATCATATGAATGATTGATACAAAAAAGCGTCGCATTTGGTTTTTATTATATATGGAGAAAACTACAATGACAGTAAAAACAGACTTCGCCCCTACCTGTATCCGAAAACAGTTATATAACAGTTGTATAATGATATATTAAGTGAAAAGTGACAATGAAGTAACTTTAATTTAATTCTACCTCTTGGGTCCAAATAAAAATGGTTTTCAAATATCTTCAATAATGAAATAGCAAACAGTAAGCCATATACTATGGCTTACTGTTTTTATAAACATCTCCCAAGTCCTATTTTTTCTTCTTTCTCGTGCTTCTCATTGTTCGTTGCTAGTAAATTAAAATGTTATATTTCTAGTATATGGAATATTTATCCGAGTTATATCCATCTGACACTGTAAAAAAAGATTATTAACTGTGGTAGTGCACGTTTGTAAATTTAACAAAATAAATAATTCATCATTGGTTTGCACTGATACAAATACTTTTTACTTATTGAAAGGCAATATACAACTACTTATCTTCGAAAAATTATTTCTTCAAATTTGGTTACCTATTCAGTGAGGAATTATGTGCAACATCATATCCATAAAATTGATTGCCGTATTTTATGTTTTCAATTATTTCTACGGTGACTACGCTAACAATTAAAATCTTAATGAATTCACTATCTTATTAGATGTTATTAGTAAGTAGTTATACTTAATTACTGTCCTAAGAAATTCGTTCTTGAAATTTGAATATGATTACCTACCTATACAGCGAGGAACTATATGCAACATCATGTTGTCTGTAAAATTTATTACTGTGTATGTTTATATTCTGGAATTTCAATGATAAGTGTGATTAACCTGTGAAAACCCTAATGAGTTTTACTGTATGGTGTCATACTTTTTTGGGGGGTTTTAATTTCGAGAAAAACGTAATATAATTTTCCATGTAGACATTAACGACTATTATTTCCAATATGAACATTGATTAAAGAAATCATTAAACTCATTTTAGGGAATCACACGTCTATGTATTAAAATCTGATAATAACCTGCTCCTTGATTTGATGTAACAAATCGGTTCAAATATACAGGGTGACCCATTCGTCTGGGATTCCTTTATTTCTCCACTATTATCAACTTTAGAAAAAAATATCTAATACAAAAGTTTTCAGAAATAATAAGGGCTACAATTTAAAATTAGTTACAGATATGCAGGGTGTTCGCATCCTTCCAAACCTATAAAAATTTTCTTATTTTAAATGGAACACCCTGTATATTATTAGCTCATTCGATTCCTCATCGCAAGTGCTTTCAGTCCATATAACATTTGTTATAGCTAAACTTTATAGTTTCGAAGATATTTAATATTTTGTGTAAAAAATGACAAATGCAGACTAAGGTGAAAATAACAGTATCTTCCTTAGTTTTTACATTTCGATAATAAATATTGGTATTCGTTTAGTATAAGCCATGGCGAATATTTTGCTGTATATAAATGTTTTATAAATTATACAGGGTGTTAATAATCTCGTAGCAAAATTGGAAAATTGTAAGGGCTAATATCTCGTTTATTTTAAATGGAACACCCTGTATATTTTTAATGGATCAGATTCAGAATTGAAAACTCTATCCATCCATATTAGTATGTTATATACCCAAAGATAATAGTTTTCGAGTTATTTTGAAATTTAAAATATTTTACTCTTTGGTTACAAGTAAACATAAATTATGAGCCTAGATATTAGTCAAACACAAGTTAGTAAGTGTTTAAAGGATAACAAATTTCATCCCTACAAGATTAAGTTACATCAAGCTCTACGTCATCTCTACAAGATGTTGGAAATAATAAACAATGAAGAAATATTTCTAAATTTTGTAATGTTCAGCGACGAAGCAACGTTTCATAAAAATGGAAATGTGAATCGTTGCAATTTTCATTTTTATTCAACAGAACAACCAAATTTTTTGAGAGTTGTCAATAATCAAGGCTAATGAATTGCGGGGGGCAATTTTAGGAGAGCACATAATAGGTCCATATTTTTTTGAAAATCCACTTACAGGAGAGACATATTTAGATTTTTTACAAAATTACATTTTGGATTATCTATCTATTGGATGATATTCCCTTAAATATTTTACCAAGACTATGGCTTCAGCAGGATGGTGCCCCCGCGCACTATAGCCTTAATGTAAGGAATTTTTTTTACGGACATTTTCCAAATAGATGGATTGGTCGAGGGGGTCCAGTAAATTGGCCTGCGCGTTCTCTAGACCTTACATGTCTGGATTTTTTCTATGGGGATACGTCAAAGATAGAGTATACAGCATGTTTCTGACAGCGGACGATATGAAAGAAAGAATTAGACATTGCTTCCGAAACATTACACCAGATATCCTAAGAAATGTGCAAGTTTCATTTCGAACAAGACTTGAACTGTGCATTCAGCAACAGGGTGGATTGTTTGAAATGAAATAAAATAAAATTTAACGAGACTGTTATTGTCTAAGCGTAGGTTAATCTTTAGAAGGGTTGAGCAAAATCTCATTTATATTAAAAAAATCTAAAATTTATTTTTATTACATTGTACTGATAACTTTTTAAAATATCATGTTACGTTAGTTATTTATTTGAATAAAAAAAATATTACAAGAGTTTGATTTAAATCATGATTTTAATTATGATTTAAATTCACTTGATAAATTTTGTTTTCCAAGCCATCAGGCTCATAATTTATGTTTACTTGTAACCAAAGAGTAAAATATTTTAAATTTCAAAATAACTCGAAAACTATTATCTTTAGGTATATAACATACTAATATGGATCGATAGAGTTTTCAATTCTGAATCTGATCCATTAAAAATATACAGGGTGTTCCATTTAAAATAAACGAGATATTGGCCCTTACAGTTTTCCAATTTTGCTACGAGATTATTAACACCCTGTATAATTTATAAAACATTTATATACAGCAAAATATTCGTCATGGCTTATACTAAACGAATACTAATATTTATTATCGAAATGTAAAAACTAAGGAAGATACTGTTATTTTCACCAAAGTCTGCATTTGTCATTTTTTACACAAAATATTAAATATCTTCGAAACTATAAAGTTTAGCTTAATAAATGTTATATGGACTGAAAGCACTTGCGATGAGGAATCCAATGAGCTAATAATAAACAGGGTGTTCCATTTAAAATAAGAAAATTTTTATAGGTTTGGAAGGATGTGATGTGTCATTTTTTACACAAAATATTAAATATCTTCGAAACTATAAAGTTTAGCTTAACAAATGTTATATGGACTGAAAGCACTTGCGATGAGGAATCCAATGAGCTAATAATAAACAGGGTGTTCCATTTAAATAAAAATTTTTTTATAGGTTTGGAAGGATGTGAACACCCTGTATATCTGTAACTAATTTTAAATTGTAGCCCTTATTATTTCTGAAAACTTTTGTATTAGATATTTTTTTCTAAAGTTGGTAATAGTGGAGAAATAAAGGAATCCCAGACGAATGGGTCACCCTGTACATGGACGGCAAACATTTTTAATCAAAACTGAACTTAACTAATTATCAGTAAAGTAATGAGAGACGTTCGATGTTTATTATGAATATGAATCGTTTAACGATAGTATTGTTTAATAATAGAGATGCTGCTTTATATATTTAAATCTTCCTTTGAAGTTGTTAAGACAAACACCAAATATATGTACTGTGTAATGCAATTAGTTAACTAATACAACTTCCTACTCATTTCCAGTTTATTTTATTTACCAAACTATAATACAAAAGCTTTGAAGGAAACGCAAACAAACATATAAAAATATTACTGTATACAAATAAATGTATTTAAAAATATTGAGACTAACTATTTTAATTTTTATATTTTTCAACGTATAGCTATAGTATGGTATCATTAATATTCTCTATACCAATTTAAATCTTGCAGGGACAAAGATTTATTAGAAAATTTCTCGGTTTGTTAATAGTAATAATTATTGATAAGCGTATTTTTTGTATTTTAACAAATTATAATATCCAAGTGGTAAGTTTAGATATATCAAAGCAATCCTGATCATCTAAAAAACCGTGTCACAGCTGGTAAAGAATTTGAAAATGATTACGACGGTCAATTTCTGTCATTTCTCAAATTAATGTGCTATTAATGCAAAGTTGAACGAGATTCTGTATAGAAATAGAAGTAAGAGATATATTTATTAAGATAATCAAGTGAAAATTTCACTAATGCAAGAAGCCTTTTGAAAAGCTTAGAATAGCAATTAAATATTAAAACTTTACTATGGAAATTCTGTATTTGTCAAATGAAAAGATTTCAATGCTATTATAATGCGTAAATTAATTGAAAATTCCCTATAATTTCCCTAATTCATCAAAGGTTCTTAAAGTAAGAACAAAATGTTAGAAAATTGCCTGTAAGTATGTGATATTCTTTTATCTATTTTTTATAAACAAAGCCATGTTTGTTAATCAACAAGTTATTTGACAGCTGTTAAAATTTTACAGCAAAATTGAAAATTAAAATAAAATACCTCGTTATTCTAAGACTGAAGTTGCACAGAATCAAATTTTCTTTAAAATTCTCTTCAGTCACTCAGTTTTTACACTTTATGTTGTTATGTTGTAATTCTTATATTTTCAGTATGTGAATATTCTATCTGTATTTCCTCCAAAATAATAATTTTAATGGTGACTTCTGGCGGCCCTTGCAAAATATTTATTAAATGTATGTATTGCAGATAATAACAAAGCAATATATAATTTCCTAATCCACAAATATTTATTAATGGGATTTCGAAATTCCTTCAGACGACCACATTTAGTATAATTAAGTGGACAGTCAACATGTTTCACAACTCCACCTTCTTAGTTTTAGCTTTAAATAACAAAATAATACATATTCAAATAATAGTAATGGTTTTCTCATTTACTTGTATTTTAATAAAACAATGTTTAACCTTATTGGAACTACTCACGTAGTGAAGCAATTAAACACTAAAACTCTGTTTTCACTCGAGTCTGTGATACGAGCGGGTCAGTTATTATTATTACAAAACTCTTCAATACTGAATTTCACAATTCTTCAAGGCCACCTTAAAGGGTATTGTACAAAATATCAGTGTCGGAGCACTTACTGAAATGACCTTTACATCTTTAACCTTACATCTCTGAAACTTCTCAAATAAAGTAGCACGCACGACAATTTTTTCAATACTATATGATTTAGCAGCTTATATACAAGGTCATCATACGAAGATGTTAGATCCGATCGTAACTTGTCAAAATTTATTGATTTTACTTGTCAAAAATTAATCAGTAAAGCATTTTCCACTTTTTCGATATTTGAAAATCAGTTTTCTGAAATTATCAGGAATTTTAAGGAACTAATGTTATAAAAGTGAACTATAACATTTAAGATCCGTTTTTATTAGACTTCTTTTTTTTCATTATTAATCAAACAGGCTTATTTTAAACGATATTATTTAATAATTATTTTTAAGTATGACCATTTTATAAGCCATCGAAAAACCCGGACTTCACTTCACATTTTTGTTTTGAATCCATAACGGATCCTTATAAGAAGTGATCCTTTGGCCTTTAGAGGTCCAGATTTT
This sequence comes from Pogonocherus hispidulus, assembly GCA_963924545.1. NCBI lineage: Eukaryota > Metazoa > Arthropoda > Insecta > Coleoptera > Cerambycidae > Pogonocherus > Pogonocherus hispidulus. The sequence goes on from OZ004696.1 coordinate 23,850,079, forward strand.
TTATATGTGATTCTACTATGTTTGTTTTAATGCATCTTCAAACATTAAGATGTTAATTTTAAATACACACATAAAAGCACGTGCAAAAATAAAGAAGCTATATGAAATTGCTTTTATAAACTAATAGTTCAAATTGTTTTCTTTATTGTTTGAAGTATTTCGTTATTGTGTACTTAAGTAACGTGTAAGACATAAAAAACGAGAACCCTTGATTATAGCGAACGAAATTTAACTGCAAAATAAAATTAAATATTTGGTGTGAAAGGAAGTCACTGTAAAATATAATTAAAAGTTTATTATAGGTAATTAATGGCTTGATTCTAATAGGTTGCGTGCAAGATCAAACGACTTACCTGTTGGAAGTTCGTTGTTAATTATATCAATATAGTCGTCCAAAATAGATACTACACATTTAACTTATAGAGTGATGTCACTAGATGTGTAATAAATATCTATTTGGGCTGTAAGTACGATCATATAATTAATTAAGAACTTCTTAAAGGTAAGTCGCTAATTTTATTTTTATTACTTCTGGTCCATTCCGATTTGTGATATGCTCTACTGAAATGTATGCTTATGCCAATTAGGTACAAATAATTTTAATATATTCGGAAAAACAAAAAAACTAATCCAGTAAAATACCAAATAGTTTTTTTAACAACAGGCGTTCATTCATATCAGCAAAAGGAAATAAAACACCCGGGGCGGTAATGCCAAAATTGTAACTAATAACTAATAAGTATTCCTACCAAGAATTGAAAACATGTAACTTACAGTTCTAACGTTTATGTTAGAACTTGTTAGAACTGTTTTTATGTTAGAAATTACTGAAAATTATATGACACTTAAAGAAGCTTAATACAATTTTCTTATTTTTCTCTCAACGTTAGATAGCAAGTGACTTTGAATTTGGAGAGAAATAATTATTTTGTTGACATAAATTATTAGATCCTATATTTTGAACCAAATCTAGTTAGAACGGGATAAAAGCTAAAAATATTAGACAGGTGCTATAGTACCATATTTATTTAAACTTACGGTGATATATTTCAACTCTACAGTACTTTTATAAACATTACTGAAACATAAAAACATATTAGGTATCCCATTACAGAAAACTGCGAAAAAAATAGATCTGCGAATTTTTCAAACTGCTCCATTACTTATTATTTAGCTGATGCCTTACGTACTTTCCTAGGGCGCTGATTATTTCGCTGTCGTATTGACAATATGAAAGGTAATCGTTAATTTCTTTAAAAAACATCTGAGAAACATTCTTCCCAGTTTTTAATGATATTTGAGAAACAATTACAATTTGAGATATTTTCCGGTGAAAATACACTTACTTGTACCACTTCTTTCATTGTAGGTACCCAAATGTCATTATTAATTACACAAATTTTTAGTACCGAAATATTCTGTGAAAATACGTGCATTTTTTGCACGTGCGAAAAAAAAATGCAGTGTTGCAGCTATTTTCTTTAAACAAAGGCATTTCAGCATTTGATATCTCAGAACTTAATTCCTTTATACTACTTTACCATACTTTTATTAAAAAAATATCCTCAACATTTTTTCAGATTTTTTAAAAAAAAAATATTTGCATAGATTATTTAGTTAGATTCTATACTGCATGACACAGATGCATGGTACCCGTCTTTTTCCGTTTACTTTTTTAGATATATTTTTCAAATTTGCCAGGGAGGTGGTCACATTTTGATATAAAAATTATCAAAATTACCATTTGCCGCTTCTGGTTTCAATGGAATTAATAGAAACTATCGATTTTTATATGAAACACTCTGAATATTATTATATTTATGGAATCTACATCATTTTCTAAATCAAAAATATACCATACATTGCAGCTGTTAAATTACTTTTAGGACTCTATTTTACTTTTAAATTTAGAATTCCTTTTCTGAACTGTAATTTTAGTTGTGTTGGTCCACCAGATAAAATAAGCATAGAAGTAAATTGTTCCTTAATTATAGTGCCTAATGGTACCTCGGTACCATCATGGTACTATTTAAAATAATTTGTGCTAGCACAAACAAGACTGAAAAATTTCAACAACTGAACGTTTTTGACGCCAACTCAATTTTTTATGACTGCTGTGGTCCAATTTGACCTAATGGTACCTCGGTACCATTATGGTACTATTTAAAAAAATTTGTGCTAGCACAAACAAGACAGAAAAATTTCAACAACTGAACGTTTTTGACGCCAACTCAATTTTTTATGACTGCTGTGGTCCAATTTGACCTAATGGTACCTCGGTACCATTATGGTACTATTTAAAAAAATTTGTGCTAGCACAAACAAGACAGAAAAATTTCAACAACTGAACGTTTTTGACGCCAACTCAATTTTTTATGACTGCTGTGGTCCAATTTGACCTAATGGTACCTCGGTACCATTATGGTACTATTTAAAAAAAATTGTGCTAGGACAAACAAGACTGAAAAATTTCAACAACTGAACGTTTTTGACGCCAACTCAATTTTTTATGACTGCTGTGGTCCAATTTGACCTAATGGTACCTCGGTACCATTATGGTACTATTTAAAAAAATTTGTGCTAGCACAAACAAGACTGAAAAATTTCAACAACTGAACGTTTTTGACGCCAACTCAATTTTTTATGACTGCTGTGGTCCAATTTGATCTAATGGTACCTCGGTACCATTATGGTACTATTTAAAAAAAATTGTGTTAGGACAAACAAGACTGAAAAATTTCAACAACTGAACGTTTTTGACGCCAATTCAATTTTTTATGACTGCTGTGGTCCAATTTGACAGCTGAAATGTTAGTCATGTTATATTGTTGTATTCAGGCGTAGATTAAAAAATATAACAATATATAGGATGTTTCATAAAAAAAGTTGAGAGGTGGTATTAGTTCCGGTGAAACTGGAAATGGCAAACAGGTAATTTGTTTGAATGTGACTGTCAAAAAGTGACCTTTAATAAATTCCATCGTGTCATATTTGAAAAATATAGCTAAAAATATAGACAAGGAAAGAGGGGTATACCTACATGTGTAAGTTGAGTCAAAATATAATGTAGATGGATAGAACTACTTGGAAACCGGTCTATGTTTGGTGGTTGCTATGGTCGGATGACTTCGGCTTCGGGGGTACAGCTGGACTAGGTAAATTATAATTTAGCTAGGCAGCTAGGCTATACTGATGGTTAGGTTATAATCGATAATTTGATTTTCTAATTATGCAGTACCCAAATAATTCTTATTTTATTGTTGTTTAAACGAGTATATTTATATGTATATTATCTCATGACATTTCTAGTATATAATACAATATTGTTCGATATTTTTCTCTCGTAACTAGACCAAAAATTCAGACATTAATTAGCACAAGCGCACATTAATTAATTTATCCTAGCTGCAGCTATTTCTTTGCTTTTTTAAAGCAATTGAAAGAAACATAATTATATGTAATTATATTTGAGTTTGAAATAAAACGATAAGTAGATAATCCATTTGGTGACATTTGCTGATCAGGATCAGCAGGATCATGTTTATCTAGTCGGTAAAATAAATAACAGTGTGACACATTTTAATATGTTCTGTTAAATAAACGATTTTGTTCTGTTTTATTCAAAAGTAATTTTGATGTTAGAGGTTACATAAAAAGTTGTATGCCTTAGAGGATAAAAATCTGCATGAAGCTATTTAAAATTTCTTCTATAATAATGGTAATAATTTCTCTTCAGGTGTCATTATATTCTCTAATCTGAAAATATCTTGAAATTTTTATTTATTACAAAATATTATTATCGTTATTAACATAAATAACAATATATTTGTATTAAATTATATAAATTTTGAAATTTTGAACTGTATAATACGGAAAATATCGAAAAAAGTACTGCGAATGAAATTAAACAATATTACAGCAGACTGTTCAAAATCGGTTATAAATTTATATTATAAATTTATACGCTAAAATGTAGCATGAATGTTTTTTTAAGTATTATTATCCAGGAGTTCGATATATTCCATTGAATCTATTTTTTTCATTTTACTGTAAGAATGTTATAAATATCTGTTTAAAACCAATTCAGTTTCAAAGAACAAATTAATGAACTTTACAACATTAAAAGCATACAGTATCAAAAGTTCCTCCTATCTATAAATTATAGGAATACTTTGCCAGTTGGCAGGCTTTAGAAAACTAATCCCTGAATGTAAATGTGTTATTGATAATTTCTTAATTGGTATTTTTTTGTAAAAGTCTAACAAAGTATTAGTTAAAAACAGGAGAGAGCGCCTAATTAGAAAATACTGCAGATATTAGTATAATAGCATGAGAGAGAAACAACACTGTTTAAATCCATAGTCAGTGGTGACCTGCAATTTCCAACTCGTATTTCACAAACTACGTTTTCCTATCATAAATTCAATGTTCCTTCTATAAAGAGTTAAATTTGAACTTTCAAGACCTGTCGGTAACGAAATATTGCAAAATAGATATCCACGAACATCTGTCTGGCGTAATTTTGTAATACTTTTATTCTCCAAGCCAGTTTGTAAGTAAAGTAAGAGTAAACATATAGCTTTATTATTTAAACTCGATGGAAAATGTAGGTTAGGTGTGTTAAATATTCTATCTAAAAGTAAATATTGTCTGCCAGGTTTTCAGTAGTATATTTAATTTGGCATTTATTTATACTTCTTTTAGGCTTACTTGAAATAATTATATTTCATATGAATTCAGTATTTTTGACTGTGATTTTGTGAATTTGGCATTATCAGCTGAAAGAAAATAATTACGTAAATTTAATTTCATCATGAGGACACTATAATTAAGGAAAAGCAGAAATATAAACGAAATATTTAGATTTTAACAGAAACTGAAATTTTAGGAAGATTTAGATACGAAATAGCATGAAAAGCACTACAGACAATTGAACTGAATTACAAAATATGTAGAACAGATTTGCACAATTTCCCTACACTTTAGGATATTTAAAGTGTCTTTATAAAAAGATGTTAAATAGTTATAATTTTTTAAAAACATCAGTGTAAGTGTGCCAACATACCCCAACTTGGGGATAGGTTGGGACACTAACTGGGGTTAGTTGGCATATGTAAGTTATATAGAGAAAAACAAGTGTTTTTATAGTTTTTAAAATTTATTACCTACTAAGAGAATACAAAATAAAATAGATTAGAAAAACGTCTAAAACTAAAACAGAAAGTAGAATAAAGCTTACAGTTATGTAAACACCAAAAGTTAATAGTTAGTCAGAATCATCCGAAACACAATTTGAGCATAGGTATGTATGGCGGCTGTTTGTCAGTGCATGCCTCATGAGACCACATATGGCATGACACACACTAAACCCATTTTTCCCTTGGTTCACTGCTGGTTAAACTGTCCATGCAGACCAAGCAAAAAGTTTTCTCCTTTTCATCAGAATAATATTCACCTTCACAAACATATTTAACATTCCTGATTTTCTTGTTTAACTTTATTTTTCCTTTTTCATTTTTATTTTCAAATACTGCCTTTTTTGCCTTTTCGGTTGCAACTTCCTTTTTCTTTTTATAAGCATTCTGCTATTCTTCCAAAGCATCGTTCATTGGGGTATCCGTAAGAATAGCTGTGGACCTTCTTTTTCGCCGCGAAGTGCCAGTTTTTCTTAGTGGCGCTTTTGGGAATGGGCGTATGTCTTCCGGTGTACCTAGGTGGCGGTGTAGTATTTCTACCTTGAGGTAAACTGGGTTCTGGAGAATCTATGTCGGGTGTAACCAACTTTTTCAATTGGCGAATGGTTTGCTTTTTGGCAATATTTGGCTAAAATATTAAATGCTATGTCGAAGTCTTTGGCAACACTGCGTATTGACCTGGCTTCATCCTTTACCATTTCTACGGCTCTTGCAATTACATCAGTGGATGTTGTACCCCTTACAGTCTTTTTTTGTAGGTTTTCTGTCTAAAACTGTTTTTTTTTTATATTGATTTTAATGTTGTTAGTTTTATATTTAAATCCGGGGTTAGTTGGCACACTGTGTCAACGTGCCCCGAGACCAATGTGCCAACCTGCCCCGACACAGGTTTTATAACAACACATATTTTTTCCAAAAAAACAAACAATAATTTGATAACTTTGCCTAGCATCGTATGTTACCTAGCCATCTAGCAACGAATTGTGGTGAAAAAATCACGTTAATACGTTATATTAAACAGATTATCCATAAATTTATAAAGGGACAAAAATTTACTTACTGGTATTGAAAACAAAGGAACACAACTTACAGGTGTTCACCGCGTGACTTTGCGCGTGCAACGTTTCACATGGTTGCCGAGAGTTGTCGATTTTATATTTTAATGGTATTTGCGTTTACACATCCACACCAATCGCAGATATAAGCATTGTGCCAACTTGCCCCTGTGGCCAACTAGCCCCTGTCTCCCCTACTTAGGTATTTTTACAATAGTAGGTAATAATAAAAATGCCAATGAAAGTTCTCAAACATAAAAAAAAACATAATTTTCTCAGTATTAAAAGTTATATACCTACTTAGGAATTATATTTTCCCTCGTCAAAGTAGTTTTTATACTACTTTTCATTATTTCTTCCGCCCTGTTTACTAATAACTAGAGTACCTATTCAAGTCGATCAGAACCGTCCGATTTATAGTGGTAGAGTGGTAGATTAGAAGTATGGTGATAGTCCTGTCGCATTATACTGGGGATAAAATCACTTCCATGCAAATGAAAACCGTTTGTAAGTAATCGCGTCAATTTTATACAAGAACGCCTTGACCCTGCTGATTGACATCACGTTTTTGAGGAAACCCTGCAGATATCACATCCAGAGGAGCCTTTTCCTCATCTCTTTTAGATAATGAGTTATAGTGGGACACCCAAATTTCTGTAGTTACATTAGTACATCACCAGTTGAAGTTAAGGTAATTTCAAATTATTTAGAACGTAGTATTAACATTTTTTTTTATATGCTAATATACTTACATTTACCAGAGTTTATAATGATTGTGTTCAATACTAATAACATGTTTTTCTAAATGAGTTATTCTAAAATTTTGTCTTGTATCACTTCATCACAAAATGGGTTTATAAGAAATAGTATAATAAGAAACTTCTCTCAACATCTGATGATGTTAGTAGACAATATTTAAGAAAATAGTATAAAATTTGTTTTTATATCTGAGATATTGTGCCTTTTAAATAGTTGCTTACGGTTTTAAGTTTTTCTAAATCGGGAACACTATACGTTCAGTTCTTGTTTAATACGTTAACTACTTAGACACGGCTATTTATGCTATGCCTATGCTAATAACTATTTATATCTTAATTATATGCTAATTTTTAAATATTACTTTTCCTACTAAACAAATTATTATTAAAACAAAATGTTGGTAATGTAGATATAAGTGGATTTATCACATTTTACTTAAAATTTCGTTTATCATTAAACCTTTATTTTTAAATTGTCTTGCTTTCAATTGTTTTGATTTCATCAGATTTAAATGAAGTGATCTGTTTAAACATATTCCAATAATTGAGACGATTTAAAGTTTCTTATAGCATGCATGTTATAAGAAGATATATTGAAAAATGGTTTATTCTATCAAACTTCATTTTATGTTTTCAAAGATTCAAAGATTTACATAAAATTGTTTGTATTCACAATATATTTCTCATTTTTAAAAAATAAACTCTTTTTACGTTAGAATAACCATATTACATATATTTATTAACTACACATATTCAAACCATAACATATATATCATGAAGATATTATACCTACACTGGCATTCTACTTAGTACAATCTTAGCTTGGCTTGTCTTAGTGCAATCATATAAAACATTAACCAAATTATTACTTGTTTTTCAGTTATATTTATTCATACCAAAAAAATTTCTAGTTAAATGATACATTCTAGAAAACAAGAATGTCTTTAAAGATGTTATTCCTTTTATTTTATCATCTTATTAGACCTGCGCTTAGTGGCAGATTTTTGGTTGTGATTTTAGTCAGTATGCCTTTCAGCTCTCTGAAATTATAAATATTATTATAAATTTTATAAGGAGTATAGTCTCATGACGAAAAGGTATGAATCAAAGAGTCATCCCGGGTTCTTCATTAGAAAAGTGAGTTTTCGTTTTTTGTTCGCAAAATCGTACTAAAACGCATAAAGTTTTGGTACGATTTTACTCAGGCTACCATTTCTTTTAAAATGAAGTTCAACACAAAACGTTCCTCGAAAAACCACCGGTATACTATTAGCGTGGTTCCAAAGTGGGTCGAAGGGATGTTATGGTCACGTGAACTTGTAATTGAATAAAGGATTTTTCCGCTTTTCTAAACTGACTGCCAGTAATAAGTACATAATATATAACTTTTTGTTATAAAACTGCTGAAAGACAAGATGGCATACCGTTTGCGTATGCCCAAGGGCATATGTAATTGAGGCATATTTTATAAACATGAATCTGATAATTGCAATGAAAATTTTTTGACGCAACAACAATTCAATTAGATTTCGTCTATTTGTAATCACGTGTGCAAAAGCAACCAATAATAGTCACATTACACTGATAACCGCCCATGGGTAGTTATCACTTATGTCATCATACGTTGACAGCGACCAAATTTTTTTGACACTTCTATAATTGTAACAATTTAAAATGTCTATTACTTTCGTCACGATTTGGTGAACAAATTAGAGCTTCAATCGTCAAAATTATAGAATAAAAAACTGTTAACAGTAAAAAGTATTCTTAGAAAATATTTATGAACTTGATTATTATTAAAATAATATTAAATAGTTAAAATGTTATTGGTTGCTTTAACGCAATTAATGTTTGTATTAATATAAACTTGTGTAGGTAAGTAATAAAGTTAATAATAGGAGAGTTAACATTTACAAAAATATATACCCAATGAGACTGGAGGCTCATAATAGGCATAAGTAAAGTGACCAAATGTACTAATTTTAATAGGACAGTACGTACTTTCTTTTCGAATACTGTCCTACAGTCCTTAAAAGGTTCATAAAGTACACCTAAATGTACTTCTTTTTTTTTAATTCGAAAAATTGTAAATATCAATCCGTTTTTACTTTTTGTTTAAATAAAATTCAAAAATAGCTTCGTATTGTTTAGATATAACCCACTATTCACTGTATGACGTTTATATGAATCACCGATTACGTCAAATAACGATGTTTTATTTTTTGAGGCATACTTTTTTATTATACTTTACACATACACTGCATTTACTTCATCGGTTTGTCTTCCTATACCTACTACTAATGAAACTAGTGAGTTTTCCACTTTTTTGTCACCCTTTGTTTTTGTACTTTTTTTATGAAAATAAACATGGTCACAACAATAAACATGGTCATGTAGGACACTTGTTTAGTTTTAATGAGATGAAAATACCTGTTTAATTTTTTAATATATGAGTAACATACTACTAAAGTAACACCGAAAAAAATATACATTATAAAGGTTTTCTGTTTCTGTTGTTTACCGTCGCTCTATTTACGCGATTAAGGCCAATCACCAACGCCAGGAGACGCACAACCCCCCAACCTGGAAATTTTAAGGAACCTCCACTTTTTGTAGTCGAGTAGGAATCTTTTACTTGCCTTCCATCTCATAGACAAGGGAGGGGTCGCTGATTTTACTTCCTATCCGAGGGATGGTACGTCTTCTGCATAGACATCGCCTAAGTTTGTGTAATTTTTGTGAATTCATCAACGTACAGGCTACTAGAAAAAGGGCAGGCATCGCCGTGATCCTGCAGGATCATCCATCCAAGTACTAACCGCGAGATCGCTCCTTAGACGCTACCACGGTTTGCCCATTTAAAGAAAATAATAAAATGATCAAGACATCAATCGGAGTTCTGAATAGATATATAATCGTTTATAATAAATGCGTTTGCTGTTGCAGCAAAGAAATAACGATCGAGTGGTAAGTACCGAAAAGAAATATGGAAGTAAAGGTTAACGAAGTTTAGAATTTTATACACACCTACATTTTTCTTGCTGGCTAACTAAGGCGAATAATAACGCATATTTATCTCACCCCATAAGAAATAATCTCATACTGTTAGATCAGGAGACCTTGGTGGTCACCTTACAAGACCTTTATTTCCAATCCATCGTCTCGGAAATTCCGCATTTAAGTATTCAGATACCTCCCTTGAATTATGAGGGGGTGCTCCGTCATGTTGGAGCCATATACAAAATCTATATAATTTGAGGTCAGTGTTTCCGGAGCTCGATAAAAAGTATAAAAATGCAAAAACACAACATAAAATTCTTACTGAAACCACAAAAAGTAATTTCTATTATAACAGAATAAACAATTCAACTAATAAAAATAAGACATCATGGGAAGTTATAAATGAACTTAATGGTAAGCAAAAATTTATTAAAAATATTTCCTTGAAAGTGGACGACTCCAAAATTGATGATCCACAGGTAATAGCAAACAAATTTAATGAATACTTCATACAAATTCCTATAGATATAGTAAATAAAATACCTAAACCTAGTTTGAATATAAAATATCCTACTAATAATTTTGTGACAAATAGTCTTTTTCTGTTAAACGTAACAGCTAATGAAGTGTTAGATATTATCACTCACAAATTAAAAAATAAGTCATCAAATGGTTTTGATGGTATATCTGGTACTCTAGTGAAGAAGATTTCTGTTTTCATTGTGGAGCCTCTTACACACATTATTAATGCCTCTTTTAAAGAAGGAGTTTTTCCTTCCATATTAAAATCCTTGGTGGTTACTCCAATTCTGAAGCAGGGTAACTCCGAAATGATGTCAAACTATCGACCTATTTCCGTGCCATCGGTTTTGTCAAAAATATTTGAATATGTAATGCTAAATCAATTAATAAAATTTATTGAAAAAAATAATGTATTATCAAAAAACCAACATGGTTTCAGATCGAATTGTTCGACTTCTACAGCTCTGGAATCTTTTTACAATGAGGTTTTGGATTTAATTGAGCGAGGCGACAGTCCGGTTGGAATATTCTGCGACCTGAGTAAGGCATTCGATTGCGTTCAGCACAGAATTTTGAGAGATAAACTATATAAATACGGTGTGAGGGGTAGAGCACATGACTGGTTTACCTCATATTTAAATAACAGATTACAATGCGTGAAAATCACAAATAAAGGAAATACAGCTATGTCTAGTTCGGAAGTTAATGGAAGTGGAGTGCCACAGGGATCAATATTGGGGCCATTATTGTTTTTATTATATATAAATGAACTTCCCCTTATTTTACCTGAAGCTTTCACTTCCCTTTATGCTGATGACTCCACATTATTATTTAGTGACCAAAATCCAAATATTGTGCAGGATATGATTTCTAACGCACTTTTAAAATTCTCTGCCTGGTCCAGTGATCAGTCTCTACTATTTAATACAAATAAAACAAACTCCGTCTTATTTCACACTCGACAAAAAACTAACCTACCTCATTTTGATATATTCATTAATGACTCAAATATTCAAAGTATGGATCATGTAAAGTTCCTTGGAGTAACTTTTGACTCTGATTTGTCGTTCAGGACTCATTGTTTCAATTTATGCAGATTACTAAATTCTAAATGTCACCAGATAAGAAATTTGAAAAAAACTCTTAAAGCACAGCAACTTCGTCTATTTTACTGTAGTGAGATACAGTCCAGAATTGTTTATGGAATAACTGTTTGGGGTGGTTCTCCGTATTTAAAGGAAGTTTTTTTGTCACAAAAAAGAATTATAAGGTGTATTAGGAGTGCTCCTCAAAATTCCTCCTGTCGAAATTTGTTTAATGAATTAAAGTTATTAACAGCTTGTGGTCTCTATATTATGTATTTACTCATGTTAGTTTTTAGAAACAAAAGTAAATTTATATGTAATAGTGATTGTCACTCATACGATACAAGATGCAAATCAAATTTCTCTATACCGTACCGTCGTCTGGAAGTATCTGGGAGGTCTCCTGATGTAATTGGTAAAAAGCTCTTCAACAGACTCCCACAAAATCTCAAAAATATCAATGCATTGCTGGAATTCAAAAAACAAATAAAACTTTTTCTATTAAGGATGTGTCCATATTCAATTCAAGAATTCTATGATAATACTTAATACATTAGTTGTGAAGCTTGTGTGATGTGACATGTTTATTTTAATATGTTTGTGTTTATGTTTATGTATAACATGTTTATTTTAATATACTTGTGCATGTATATTTGACGTTTCCTATGTAATTTCTATTATCTCTTGGAATAAAAGTATTTGATTTGATTTGATTTGATATACGGGAATAGGTTTTTATCCCATATACGGGAGCGTTTTATTAATAATATTAACAAAATAATATATATCCTGATATTTATCTATGTTTAACATATTTTCGTAATTAATTAAATATTTTTTCTTAAAAAACTGTTGCATTCGATATTTTTACATGAATATAATCAGTACATTTCTTCTCATAAATTTTGTCTTAGATACGGTTTTGATTTTATGTTTTTTTGTAGGTATATTTTTCACTTTCAGATTATTTCTGTAACCCCTGCATATAACCAAATCTTTTTTATTTATCTGAGACAAATTAAATAACGACTCATGTACCTTATGGTGCTCAACCCTTCCCATGTCTAAAAATAATGAAGTCTATTAATGTTACTACTAAAATATAAAAACCATATCTTAATATGTGTTACTGATTCAGATTTGATCAAGTACTTACAAAATCGCTTTCCAATTCTATTGTTTTGTGTAAAATAAGATGACTTGCAGAAAACCTCTACAAATACCCAACACGGAATAATATCTTAATAATGCGAAAAAATTTACTGTATCATAAGTTGTTAATCACCATTAAATTGAATTCCGTTCGGTTCGGAAAGAGAGTCTAAACCGCGATAGTCTGTCTACAACGCGTCCAACTTACCTTAGAATGTAGGTCATTTCATTAAGTTACATAACAAAAGATATCGGTGGCACCGCTGTTGTCGGTACTGCTTTTAATATTTGCGTTTATGCGAGCAAGCTTACTGAGGGATATGCGTTGTTTACAGTTAATTATAAAATATAGCGCTATTTAATGTCTAGGTATTTATACATTGTACACATTGAGTTGGTTAAATTTGGAAAAAGTTGGACAATTTTAGACCCAAGAAGAGTCCGAGGTTACAATTCAAGAACTACTTGCCTTAAGTAGATACAGTGGAAAAACCAAAAACGTGTATTTTCTACAAACGCCCCTAGCTTGCTTATTGTAACAGATACATTCATCAAATTTTTGGGAGAGGGATAGCAGTCGGCAAGGAGTTCAAAATTTCAGAATTGGTCTTTAGAAAATTTAGGTTAACTACCACTGACTTAGTTTTCCACATAACTCCAAAACACTATATTGCACTCGTCGCGCGTTTCGCCAACCAAGTTGCCACCATCTGGAGATCATTAAAACTGGTAGAGTTTTATCATCTCAAAATGGTGCCAACTTGGTTGGCGCAATGAGCGACGAGTGCAGTATAGTGTTTTGGTGTTATGTGGAAAACTACGTGAGAGAATCAAAGAAAATCGATATTCTCTTTCTAACTCATTATTTTTATGGAACAATCTTTTATGTAATTATATCTCCATTCCTTTTATTATAGTTATATTGGGCGTTCTATCGAAATCTATAAAAATACACAGGGTGTTCCATTTAAAAATATAAGTTACGGTAAACTTCTTTTTGGACTACCCTATATAAATGTCAATACTATAAAAATGTGTACCTCTTCAAATAAAAATCGATCTGTCTTTGGATTTTCTATGGAAACCAATCCTTTGACAGGTAATCAAAGATGAAGCTTTTTGTTTACTCACCTTGTATAATTATATACATTGTTTATAATTGTATATATATATTATAATATAATATTATATTGTATATATTATTATTGTATATTGTATATATGAGTTTTGTTCTTCTTTTCAACTCCATTCATTATCGTTATGTTCTATATAATTGCCTGTCTTCGACAATACTGTTTTTCTTAAAACCTTTAATGACCCAATTTGTACACCTGATCCATTTATCAATTTTTTTCTTTTTTACACTGTCTACGAAGTTCTTCGATTGTAATGGTGTCGGACCAAAATATAAGCAGAATTTTTATAAACATTTATAAGCAAACACAGAGTCCGTTGGTTACTACTATTTATTGGTATTCTAGGTTTTACAGCCATATAGTAGCACAACTTCGACAATTGTAACATAAATAGGTACTTAAAGTGGTCTGTCCTCTGACTGGCTTGCCCGTTATAGCAAATAATGGAGAGAAAAGCGTAGTATCTAAACGACATCTAAACAACCACTTCTCGGGTAGATAGAATTCTTTGCCTAAAGTCTAAGAGCACCACGAAATTTAACAAGGTAAGCCAAATAATCCGAAAAATTAGAAACGCGACAATTTACCAAGCTGAACACAGTTCGTATTCTGGTCTGCATTATAATGTCTCAAATAAATTTGACTGTAATAAAATGTATATTAAGCTTGCATGGAAAAATGTTAATAAAATATATTATAATTTGAAGAAGTCTTTGCACTTTGCCTTAGCCCTTTGAAAAAGTGTACATACATATAACTAATGATACCACATTTTAATTATTAATTATATAATAATAAGCAAATGTTAGTGCATGTTGATTAGTATTTTAAAGTTATTTATAAAAATAATTAGGTGACTATTTACCTGTTTCATTTGAAATTAGTTATCTCCTTATGTTATCTTTATCTTTTACTTTCTTCCATTATTTTACTAATAAGTATTATGCTTAAAATTAACCTCTAAGTTTCCCTAGATATAAATAAATACTAATGTATTACAGCAAATACCATCAAAATAATCTAGTTACATTATACGATAGTTTTAAGTAGCCTTCATGTGAATTTCCTAATTACTAAGTCAACAGACAAAATTATATATAAATACTTAATAAAATTCCATTTATATTCTAGAAATTTCTGCGTATATTCTCAATTAATAGAAAAACTAAATAAAACTTATATGCTGTATACATTATATGTAAATTAATTTTGATGACGAAAATTAAGTGAGATCTATCTATGTATCTTTAACATATTAATTTTAGATAAAACAACGTATGTAATCAGTAAATCATTGCTTATGGCCAATATGTAGGTATAAGAGAATATACTATGTTCAATGCCTGGCAGTAAATAAATATTTTTAAATTAATATTAAGAAAATCTATAACAATTACTAGGTATACAATACGAATCGCACAATATTGTTTATTATTAACAGACGAACGGTTAGATATGAAGCATGTATTGTGTAAAAGGAAAGTGAATGACATTACTGCGAGGTAGCATAACCCAAAATATATGGAATTTATATATTAAAATTGTCCACTATCTATCCACAGACCGCACCCAGTGCGTTTATAAAGCAAAGTTGGCTTCAATTGTGGACATATTTTGTGGTACTGACAATCAAGTCCTGAATTGACTGATAAAAATATATAATATTAAATTCACTCATTTTAACGCACACAGATACACATATATAACCTGAAACTCTATAATGTTTGTACGGAATAAGGGGCGGTATATTATGATCACGTAAACTTTATTAGTGTTCAGGTTGGTGTTACTGTGCGTTTCACGAAGTTGTATCCCGGATTGGAATGTTAGTATATATCTCCAACGTATGGAGCGTCGTCATGTTATTAGTTAAATTCAATGCATTGGCACATCTCGGTTACGGACCGCTACAAATTAAGGTGGTGCGATTTAAGCGCGCGTGCCAGTCTCCCACAGGATTTGCCAGCGAATCCTGACAATCCGAACATTC
Organism: Pogonocherus hispidulus; assembly: GCA_963924545.1. Taxonomy (NCBI): domain Eukaryota; kingdom Metazoa; phylum Arthropoda; class Insecta; order Coleoptera; family Cerambycidae; genus Pogonocherus; species Pogonocherus hispidulus. The sequence continues at coordinate 23,865,972 of OZ004696.1, forward strand.
CAATCCGGGATACAACTTCGTGAAACGCACAGTACATGGGTTAGTAAATTTTATCAGATCATCTTATCATATTCGCAGAGCCGGTTTCCTATTAATTTCCATATGAATATGGATGAAATAAGATTAATTACATTATATTAATTATATTTAGACACAAATTTTCTGCATTAGGATTAGAATAGACGACAGATATACTGCTCAAAATTACACAGTTTACCAACATTTTATAAATAAGTTCAAGCAGAAGAAATATTATAATGCAATATATGTAATATATGCACATTATGCAAGTCCTTGCAACACAATGGTTATTGGTCTATTAAATATTTCGATTATCTTAATAAGTACATTGTTTAATGAGTATATTACGTCCATACAATACATCACGAGACTACCAGTGTGTGTTTCCTGTAAAGTGGAGGCCGCCAACTAGAACCGAATAAAATATTCACCATGAATAGTCATCAAAATCTCTCAAGGGTATTTTATTAAATTTTGAAAGGAGCAGTGATTATTATGGACAGATAACCTATCAAGAATACAGAAGGACATCTGGCATATTTGGTTAGCATTTAATTTACACTAATTTGCGACGTTTTCTGCCAACCGAATGGAATTAAAGTTCTTGCGAACATATTATGAAAAAGAAACACTATATAATTTTCTGTTACAGAGACTAGTAATTTTATTTTAGCGCTACTGTGTAGTCTTCAAATGGCTTTCTATATTTGACCTTCCCAATACTTTTACAGCAAAAAGGTAGGGTACATTGTTCTATAACAGTACAAATGCTTTAATTCAATTCTGCAAAATATAGTTAAACGCTAAAATAAAGTAAATAGAGAAGAGATGAGCAAGTAATGAGTAATCTATAGTCACGATTCGTAAACTATAACGGTTGCCTCACACACAGTTGTCCAATAGGAGCACGCTAGCACGATGACGTAGTTCAGAATGCTAAATTTCGGCACAGAACACAATTGCCTCTTCCTCTACATCTCCCTAGTTGCGAAATTCCAGTAATACAGAATAGAGTAGGTAATGCAGGATGAAATTTATGTAGTATAACATAATTTAATTTAAATATTTATTAATGAAGCAAGGTAACTATCTGACATCATTAGAAGGAGTTTAGACATTTGTATTTAATATTTAACATACAATTGATTTTCACGAGGTTGTTATGGATGTTAAACCTCGTTTTGGGTATTTTTCTGACAAAAATAACAGTCGAACTAATGTTTTTGCATTATTTCTATTTTTTATATGATTTTATTTATTTCAATTCAACAATAAATAAGGAGCTATGATACTAGGATACATATTTTACAACTGGGTACATATATTATGTACATGACTGTGCTTAAAAATAAAAATTAAAAATAAAAAAAGTTAAAATTTAACACTAACAAAACTAAATGTACTTTGGCACTCAAGGCAATTGTGAAAAATATCTTAATAGCAATAACAATTTGCAAATAAAATACTACGGAGTTGTTTTAGATCAGCAGTTGTCAATTGCTTCTCATGTACAGAGTGTCCAGTTTTCCTAGTCTTTAAGAGGTATCTCGCTTATTAATAGGAAAAATTAGGAAAAGAAATATTCTTTAGAAGAATATATTTTTTAAAAGAATTTTTAAAATGGCATTCTTTCGTCCGTAATTTTGGCACTTTATCCTATATTTCACACAATAATTATGTCCTATAGTTTGACACTATATTATTTATGATCAATTTGAGAGCAAGCTTTAAAAACACATTTTGTTTTTAAATATTTTATTTTATTTATTTTCATTCAAAGTATTTTTTATAAACTTTTTTCATAATTAGTTTTTTTAGTAATTAATTGCGTTATCAAGGATTTCTGCTTTTTTTCATTATTGAGAATAAGTGTAGAATCAAACATTTTCGTGTCAAAGCTTGATTTTCTATTACTAAGTAGTGATAAATATGCATGTTCAAACGTCTATATATAAATTACACAATACAATAATTAAATTATTGATAAATACATAAATATCTAAATAAGAGTTAAACTATACAAAGTTATATCACAATATAGACAATTTTTGTTAAAAAATCAATAAAAACAAAAAGAAATTAACTCTCAAAAATGTCAAAATACGAATCCATTATTTTCTTATCAAAATAGGACAATTTTGAAACAAACATTTATAATCTAAAGTGGATACTGGAAGCGGATTGTTCTTTATGAAACATCGTGAATATAATTGTTTTGAAAAGAACACAGTTCTCATTTAGATGTTTCAAGAAATATATAAAAAACACTCTATATACTAGTATTAAGGCTTGTTAGGCCTTTCCCAATAGAGTAAATGTTTATTACTAAATATTCCCAAGCCTATTTTAGTTATTTATCTATTTAACTACCCCGATTGCTCCTTCCTATCTGGTAAAGCCGTTTTCAGTACCTTTTCTAAAAAGGGCGAAAGTGTAAAATCTATCTGATCATTGGTAATACAAAGATTTCTAATTAAAATTTTTTTAATCTCTAATTGCTTTAACAGATCTAAGCGCTTTCCTTTCTTTTCCCGATGCAGTTTACATTTTGCAGATCTATAAAATGATTGTTTTCTATACAATGCGTCGATAATTCTGAATTTTTTACGTTATCTAGTATGGATTTTTTATGTTTTTTACTCTAGTTTCAATACTTCTACTGGTTTGGTATACTCTGGATTGTTTCAATTTATAGACCCTATCTTTGTTATTTATCAAAATCATCCCAATATTACGTTTGTTAATAGACGTAATTAATAGAACTATAGGTGGCTTCTTTTTCCAGAATATTGTAAAACTCTCGACGAATTAATTTCCTCTTTTTGTTTTTTATCATGTTATCTACGAGTATTAGTATTTCTCTGTATACGTTGTTTCTTGCAGTTTGCTTGATTATACTTAATTATTTTTCAAAATCTGTTTCTTCTAGCGGAAACATTAAAAGCCCATGTATTAAACTATATAAAAAAGTCGGAAAACCGACTTTTTTATTTGCCAAGACTGCTGCGAAATTGCTGGTATAATGGAACAACTTCCGACGCAATCATTTTATAGATCTGAAAAATGTAAAGGTACTGCAACGGGAAAAGAAAGCAAAACGGTTAGATCTGTTAGAACAATTAGAAATTAAAAAATCCTTAATTAGAAATTCTTGTACTATGAATGATCAGATAGATTTTACACTTTCTCCCTTCTTAGAAAAGGTACTAAAAACTCTGGCTTTACCAGATGGGAAGGATCAATCGGGGTAGGTAAATAGATAAATAACTAAAATGCGCATGGAAATATTTAGTAAGATATTTGCTCTATTCTGAAAGCCCTAACAAGCCGAAATACTAGTGTATAGAGTGTTTTCTATATATTTTTTGAAGCATCTAAATGAGAACTGTGTTTTTTTCAAAACAATTATTTATTATCTGATATTTATGTTACAGGTGATTTTATTTTGTTTGTGGAGTTGCTAAAGTCGCTACGCACCTTTCGCCTACTTCTCTATTCACAAAATAAAACGTCACTTTTAACACTTGTATCATAAATAGCTACTCATTATATAAAATTGAAATGTATTGTCGAATTATTTTGAATTCGTAAAGTAAGTGACAGCGAAAACCAAATTATAAACAGTTTAAGTAGTTTAACAAAAAAACTTAAATGAAGCTACTAAACTATTAATAAACATTCTTATTTGTTACATAAATACTTTAACCGCAATTATTTTTATAAGCCACTATTATATTGAACCTTAAACCAGTATAAATTGGGTTACTCAATAGATACCAATAAGTAATAGAAAGTTAACGCTTGTTTTTGTTTTATTTTCTACGTTTGTGTTCTCATGGCGATGCCGTACTGTAAATTCTACAACGCATTTTTTATTTTCCTATATCTTTCCTGCGGATAGCTACTGTTGCTTCATAGGAAATTATTCACATTACGCAACCAATGATAAAATTATTTTGTAACGTTTCATATTTTAAAATTTTGTATTTTTAACCTTGATGAATAACTAAATAATATTTATGAAGGTTATGTTTAAAGAAGCAATGATTTTTATGAGTAATTTTTATATATTTTTTAAATTTTCTATATGTACAGGTGTAACATAATGACGTGTCAAAATGGAGAAGCTATTTTGTCAAATTTAAGTGTATTTTGTCATATACATTGTAGAGCCTCCATTTTTAAGGTACAATGCGTTAATGACTTCAAAAATAAATTGTTTTTTTTTTAATTTTTTGTGAATAAATGAAGATAGCGAAAAGCAAGCACGCAACTTTCCTTGTATTTAATTTTGTTTATATTATGTTATCGACTTTAAAAAGTATAAAATAATATTTTTTTATTATTGAGCTTATTAATTTTTAAACTGTTAAACTCCTATGATGTCTTCATTGTAAATGAAAAGAACGTTAATACTTAGTTTAAATTTAACAGATGCCTACTGATTTTTAAGGAAATATTTTTGGTAAATTTAATACATATTATAAAAAGTACCTGCGACTTAACTTTTATTGCCAATTTTGAGGGAAATGGTAGAAGCTATAAAAACCAAAAAGACTATTTCTCTGTAAAATCAAAACTTCGTTTGAATATCTTTATCTAGTTCACAAGACATTCAAATAAACCATTTAATTTTTGAAATCTTTAACGCCTTATAACTTGAAGATGAAGGTTGTAGGATCTCTATGATAAAACATACTTAAATTTGGACAAGAAATATGCTCCTCCATCAGGCATTTTGATACACCCTGTTATTTTGTTACACCTAATTCTCATTCTTTCTCCCATTTTAGAACGTATGTCAATACCTAGTTACAACATTTATAGTTGCTAATTTCAATCCAAATTATCACGCAGGATCTGTTATTAAATATCTTGTAAGTCGCCTTCCCTTGGATTTGATCATTAAAAATCGAATAAGTAGGTACTTAAAATTGAAATTCTTAATAATACCTACCTATCTAAATGCCTTAATAAATTAAAATAGGTATTTGTTATTTCGATAATTAAGTATAAATAATTCCTGCATAGGAGTCATGTGAATATAACCTAAACCAATAATCCCTAGAGAATAGTCACTAGATATTAAAACAAAATACGTGGTTGTTGTTAACTTGATTTATTTTGTTACATGTAAATTAATATAATGCTTCAGTTTCGTTCAACATCGACAACTAAAGATTTCAAGAACCTCGATGCTGGGTGAAGTGCGGAACGTTATACTGAACACTATCATTGGAGTTTTTAAGAACCTCGATGCTGGGTCAAGTGTGGAACGTTATACTGAACCATATCGTTGGGTTAATGAAAACGTATATACATTCAAATATATAGGTACTCTGTGCGAGAAAACAATACACCTGTTGATTTATATTAGTTACCATAAATTCGGAATATAAAAATAAATTCAGATGCAGTACCAAATTCATTCATCTCGCCACATTGTGAAAAGGAAATCCAACACAATGTAGTGGATGAAGCAAGGTAGAATAGAGAATATAGAATTCCGGCGTCTTCGGAAGCAGAAATACGTATCGTAAGTTAGGCCAAGGAGAGTTGCTCAATTTCAGTTGTTTGAAACATTTTTTTTTTTTCATTTAAATTCAATACAGAAGTTGTGTGACCAAAATTAACTATTTTTAATGTAAAGTGGATGATTATTTACTATTTTATTATTTAAAATGATGTAGATAACACTATTAAAAAGAAAAATGTATGAAAGACAATAATTTTTGGTTATATCAATATATGCCGTTACAATTCAATGTTGGGGGGGGGTGTATATAGCACGTGAAGTAGTTGTTTTCAACATATCTTTAAAATAATAAGTGTATTCCTTTAGGTGATAGGTAACAAGGAAAATTAAAACTTTATTGAACCATTATATTTGATAATTTAATTAATAATTTATCTGTTAGTTAACTTTTTGGCTTAATTCTTATATAAATAAAGATAAACAGTTAAATAAGCCAATAAATATTAAAAATATATTATATTCTAAATGATTATATCGTTTTCAAGATTGTTGTCGATTACACCCAATATAGCAGAGAGACACAACATCGTACAGTAAACCTGTACAATGTTATGTCTCTCTTATTCATTATTCATTCATTTCATCATACATGCGCGTGCTTAGATGTCAAAATAAAAAAAAATAAAAATACTGTTTAACCCTTATGGGTCATGCAATAACTCTTTAATAATAAAATAAAACAAAACAAATCCCAATATGATTTGGAATTAAATGGATCAACATAACATGATCAATTTATCATGGCACCATAATTTAATATCTTTCATGAAATTAGCAGGACACTAAATATTGATAAAGAATTTTTAAATAAGTAAGTCAACAGAATTATATTATTGATACTAATATAAGCCTCAGTTTAAAAAAATGGTGTCAAGGAGTAAAGCAAAAGTGATGATTTTAAATCATCATTAGAAGACAGGCTTAACCGAACGATGCCCCTCGATCAATTAATTCAAAATATATGTTTATTTACCCATCACATTCATTAATAATACGTGTGCTATCTATAAACATTATTAGAATATACATTTAACATAAATTATAATAAAATCTGTACAATGTCAATACACACTCTATATATATATATAGAAAAGCATGGAAATTAGGTTTCTATGCCAATTTAGACGTTATTTATTAACCCTTATATTTAATGACAGATCAGGTATCCTTTTATCAAAAGAGAAATTATTGTGTCGCTCTATAGAGCTACTAAAGTACCAGATCAATTTTCACTTTTGATAAAGTTTATTCTGAAAAACCTCGTTATCTACATGGTAATGTTAATGTATGTAGATACAATTCCAATCATTATTTGTTATGAGGCATCATGCATTTTTTAGAATATACCACCTGTGAGATAAAAAAGGAGGAAAACGGAACTCATCAATACAGAGATTGCTGCTGTATAACGGTAAACTTTTAAAGTTTGTCCCAAAAAATTACAAAATGTAAAAAATTCAATAACTTAAATTTAAAAGTTTGCCTTAACACTATATTCGACACATTTTCTATTTTCTGTTCTTTTATTATTTTATTAAGTACCGTATTCCCAAAAAAATTTTTGATAAAAATTAAAAATATTTAACATTGTTATTTATAATATTTATGTCAGAAAATATTTTACGCGATATCAATATTGCGTTATCTGGCTGAACTTATACAAATACAAGATTGTGTTTGTTCTTGATGATTTTATTTGAAATTTTTATGTTCAGAAATAATTCATATTTTTTAGGTTAATAGTTGTATTTACATATGCATTGCATTGTAGTGTAAATGCTGTCTTTGTGTGGTGATTTTATATTTATAGGAATGAAGTAGGTATATTCTAGAAACGAAAAAATTAGTAGCTGTAGAACTATATCTTTACGAACACATTTCTGTTCAGTAAAGCCTGTGTGATTTTCCTGGAAATCTACTGGTAGTTATTATAGTGAGTTCTTCATGAACTCACTCATAAATTCCCACATCACATTATTTTGAAAATAGTAAAGTTTTTGAAAAATCGCTCAGGCCGTCGAGTTTCTTTTCTTTTTACACTTGTTTTACATATATTAATTTTTTACAGAGCGACTTAATGAAGCAACATCGATATAAACTTTAATATTTTTAATGGAACACGCAGTACTGTTTTACATATTTTGAAAGAACTCTTTTTCACGAATACGTTCATATAAGGTTTATAAATAAGATCATATAATAAGGGAGATATTCCCAAAAAAATGTGTCATAAGAGCGATGTGTTGGAGAAAGACTGTTCTTAGCAACACATCGATATTCTCTTTCTAGACATTGCTCTTATGTCACACTTTTTTGGGCATATCTCCCTTATTATTAGAGATAGATCCATAAAACCTTATGTATATAAGGTAACCTATACGGTATACGACCGTACTCGTAAAAAAAAGTTCTTTCCAAACATTCAAAACATTTGTGAGTGTTCGATTTAAAATATTAAGGTTTATATCGACGTAGCTTCATTGAGTCATCCTGTAAAAAATAAATGTATGTAAAATAAGTACAAAAATAAAAGAAAATCGACGTGTCCGAGCAATTTTTCAAAACCTTTACCGTTTTAGAAATAATGAATTATTATGAACTCACTGTCTGAATTGTTCTGAAGAATGCATACATTTTGATCTCAGTTAAATCAGTTGTGAATTCAATACATTTTTTGTTTTACCTCGGATTAACTATGTTTATTAATTAAAATGTGTGACATATGTTTTAAATTATTTTTTGGAACACTCAAATGTATTACCACATCTTCCTATATTCGTAATAAAAAATATAGTTAGGTGACCTTGACCTGTTTTCTCTCCGACATTGGAATATGTGTCTACATACGTATCCATAACAATCTTTAACGATCAATAAATTGATATCAGTAGGTACATACTCAAATATTTAGAAGTTATATATATTTCTCTGAAATAGAATAAAATTATATCCCTTTTTCTGTATACATGTAATTTATGCGGAATACGCTCTAAACACTTTTATTTTAATTTCAGGACATAGCAGGAATAGTGAAAATTGTTGCGGATAGATACCAAAATGTTTTCTATAGAATAAGTGGTAAGTAAATTTTTTTTTGTTAGTGTTTTTGTGATGAATATTTTATAAATTTTAAAATATGGAAAATTTCATTTATCCAAGGCATTTGCAGAAGAACTTTTAATCTAAAATGTTTAAACCTACCTGTTATACTCCACTTTATAATATGCAAGTTAAACTTTACGAAATCAATATAATTCTACAAAATTAAAATACCGGTTTACCTTTATACAAATTAAGATATAAAAATATAGTTATTAAGTCAAACTGTCCAAAACGAAAAAAAAAACCAAAAAACAAAAAAAAATACTGCATGTTTTCTGGGATAAATCTGATGCAATTGAAAAAAAGTATTAGTTTATATTAGAACTCAAGAAAGGTGAAACCAGTAGGGGAATAGTACATATTTTACTAGTTGAAGACAGCGCAAAAAGGACATTTCATGAAGATCCTTCCATAACAAAAACTAAGTTAAAAATTGGGTAAATTATCAAAAAATGAGTTAAGATACCTATTAAAACCTTAAATTAACCTAAACATTCAAATTAAGTAAAAAAAATAACTGATTTCCCAAAAAGTACAATTTAGAATTAGAAATGTATATAGTTATGTATAATGACGCAACTCCTTATTTAAATGGAAAAGTAAATTAGTAATTTGTAGGATATGGACGTCGGAATATTCTCAATATTTCGAAAAATAAAATTTAAGACATTCCAGTAAATTATTTAATTAAAAGTTTCAACAACTTGATATTGCAATGTTAGTTAAATGAGAAATGAGAGTTAAATAACTACAATGATATGGAATAATTGCATTTTCAGGATTTTTTGCTGCATATGTAGTTATTATACTTTTACTGTAATGTGTGTAAATACAATTTGGAATGATAATACTTAATATAACTCCAATTAATCCGATTTCCCACCGTTTTGCCTATGAATATAATATTGATAAATACAGGGTGTTCCAAAAACATACCGACAATCTTTAAGGGGTTGAATATGAAAACACACCTTTTCTGTTTAATAAATATACGTCCGCATATGAGCCGTTTTGGCAGAAATTAGGAAAAATGGTTTTGGTAAGTTTTGTTTATTTCAGTGATAATAGTTATTTGTTTAACTAGTACAAAAAATATACGTTTTCTGGACGACGGAAAGGGTTGGAACCCTTATTCACATGGTTGGAAAAAATAATATTAATTTACAGAAAATGTTCAGGAGGACATTAATAAATCACTTTTTGCTCGTGTTAAACTTTGTTTCATGAATACATAAATGACGGCAGTGTTCAAAATGTTGACCATTTACTTCAACACAAAGATTGCACCGTCGTGTGAGTTCATTGACTCGCGGGCCAATTTCTACATGTATACAACTGGAAACTATTCTTCTTAAGAAATCTTCCTCGTTACGAATAGGCGTTTCGTAGACTAAAGATTTCAGATGACCCCAAAAGAAAAACTCGAGGGTTGACATCGGCGGAAAACGCGAGGATCAGTCCTCTTCCAATCCATCGGCGGAGAAATTGCTGGTCCAGATACTGGCGCACGTTCAAACCAAAATATGGAGGTGCCCCTTTATGTTGAAACCACATGTTATTATTAATGTCTAAAGAGACATTTTCTAACAATAAAAGCAAAACGTTTTGCAGAAAATGGAGATAAATATATCCGTTCAAACGAGCAAGCAGCAAGTGAACTATTAGATTCTCTCCAACAATATCAGCCATATATTTACAGAAAATTGTTTCTGGTGTCTTCTAGAGACTACACCATGAGGAATTTCATCATGTCAAATGTGGCATTTGTGGGATTTCATCATTAAAATAACCATCGCAAGAGAAAAATGCCTCATCAGAAAACAATACTATTCTCCCGAAATGACGTTCTATTAAGTTGTGACCCAAAAACCATTGACAAAAAGCTGGTCGATGTGGATAATGTTCAGGATTTAAAACTTGTACACGTTGTAAATGGTAGGAGTAGAGAAGTTGTCCATGCAATTGCACACCAAATGGTGTGATTTGGTGGTGTGAATCCACCAATGTGGATTTGGTTTGAAATGGGGCGAACACTTGTGGATTGATTTTCCTCCACGGTGTAGAACTCCTTTAATTTCAACCGTACGAGCTGTTCTTGGACGGCCGCCATCACCAGGACGCTTGAGATTCCCCCTTTCTCTAAGGCGACGATGGATGGAAGCAAAGGTTGTATAATGAGGTCGTCGACGTTCCAGATATCTCTATCCATACTAGCCTGCAGCTTTCATTCCATTACAATTTGCTGCACCATAAGGTGCATATCGGTACGTTCTTGAAATGAGAAATTATCGTCCATTTTCAACACAAATTTTGAATTCAAAATCACCAAAATTAATGTTCTGATGCCAAATAAATAAATCACAAATAATACTACGGCCTTAAAATTGGTATCTTTGGAATATTTATTTTGATAAAGAAACTTTTTTCTCCCAAGAAGTGTACTTGAAATAAAAAATGATGAACGAAATACAGTGGTGTCCAACCAAATCAAGAATTAATTTAGTTATTTGCGTATGATTTAAAACATTTTATTTTCTACAGTCCAAACGGCTCATTTGCGGGCATATGTTTATTAAACAAAAAAGGTTTGTTTTCATGTCCGCTACCACCCCTTAAAGTTTGTCGTTATGTGTTTGAGACGCCCTGTATTTTATGTATCATCGAATCGTATAGTTAAGTTAAGGCAGCCCAGTTCCACTATTCAGCAGAATCATTATAGCTACATTTACTTCGCAACTTGCTGAAATAAAATTATTACTTACTGTCAATACAGCAAGATTATAACAAATGAACTGCTGGGCGGTGTAACCTTGCATGGAATGTCCAGTTAAAGTAATCAAGGATTTCTTCTAGCGTACGATATAAACCTTTATATCGAAATTCAAAATTAATTGACAGATTGCTGTAAATTTAAATGAAAGGTGAGTGCAATTATTTGGCAATTATAGGTGCAACTTTATTATTAATTAGGATAACAAGGACATACACGAACCAAAAGAAATGTTAAGTTTTGCAACGTTATAATTGGGGATTTAGAATTCCTTTCTTTGTTAAAATTGTTTACGGGACTCAAAAATATTTGTTTATAATTCAAATTCAAATGGAAATTTGTATAAGTACAGGCTGTTACAAATTCGCTTCTCACTACAGGGATCTCGGAAACGGTAAGAGATACGAACTAGCTTAAATGGGGGCAAAGTTGCGTAATCAGGGGACCAACATTGTGTCTCTAAAAAATCAAGGCTAACATGATTAGTTTTCGAAATATTTGAAAAAAAACTAAATTTTGGATATCCGTTTTTGTTCCATTTCAGCCGTGTTTGAGGTGATATTGAAAAAATAAGAACACTTTCTCATGGCAACTTTTTGTCCTCTATCGAATGGCACAATCAATTTTTATATGTAACGTTTCGTCTTTCCAAAACCATCATCAACTTTATTTTTTTAAATACGGACCTGGGAATTTGATTACATTTTTTGCAAGCCTTCATGGCCCCCAATGTTGTACTGCCTCAGCCCGAACCAGATTTAGACGTTTTGGCTCGTAAAATTCATCTTCAATGTATTCGTTAAAAATTTATCTAAATTTTGTATTTAGATTTCTATGTTTATTGAATTATCGTACACTTTAAGTGTCGTTAGACTCTGTGGAATCCACCTGGTTATTTAAATTATTACCATTAGATCAAAAAAATTAGATCAGAATTTGTTTGAATTTTGAGCACTCGAGAAACTTGGAAATAAATATGGGAACGAGATGAAAACTCTAATAATGTTTTATTATAACGCGTGATGGTTTAAAATATAATTTAAATAACCAGGTGGATTTCACAGAGTCTAACGACACGAGTCTTAAAGTGTACGATAATTCAGTAAACATAGAAATCTAAATAAAAAATTTAGATATATTTTTAACGAATACATTGAAGATGAATTTTTCGAGACAAAACGTCTGAATCTGGTTTGAGCTGAGGCAGTACAGGATTGGAGGTCATGAAGACTTGTAAAAATTTAAGTTGATGATGGTCCTGGAAAGACGAAACGTTACATATAAAAATTGATTGTGCCATTCGATAGAGGTCAAAAAGTTGCCATGAGAAACTTGTTGAAAAACTCTTGTTTTTTTAGAGGCATAATGTTGGTCCCCTGATTACGCAACTTTGCCCCCATTTAAGCTATTTCGTATTTCTTACCATTTCCGAAATCCCTGTAGTGAGAAGCGAATTTGTAACAGCCTGTTTATGACAAATTCCTCTTCACTTGGAATAAATGATGGAATGGTCAACTTAACATTCAGCCAATATGAAAATTTAAGCCAATGGTTAGGTCGACGGTTAGGACAGACACATGGCCGCCCGCATGTAAGAATTACTGACAGATAGATTGAAATAATAATAATAATACCTCTACCTCTCATTCTAATCACAAGTATTAGCCCTAATGTCTGAGAGTGAAAAAATAAAAATTGAAATAAAAAATTGAAGTAATATTTTATAATGAATGTAACATTTAAATTTATAACACAGAACTACGAAGAGCGAATACGAATACGAATTATGGATAATCTTCAATTACTTATTTTCATGATGTACAGGGTCGCTGATATGTATGGAAACGGTCGATTATTTCCTAAAGTAAGATAGCTAGCAAAAAATGTTAAACACAAAAGTTTTAATGTTTTTAAGATCTGTTATAATCGAGCAAAATTAGGTATACAGGATCAGTAAAAAAATCATGGAAAACAAAGTTTTTCCCTTGTTCCCTTTTTTAATGGAACACCCTGCATATTTTTAATTAGTAGTTCGAACGTTCCTTTGCGAATACATTTATATAGGATGAGATCTAACTATAATAATAAGGAAGATATGACCAAAAGAGTGTGCCATAAGCTTAGTGTGTTGGAAAGAAAACATAAATTGGTTGCTAGGGTACACGGGCTACATAGCCTTTGTTCAATACATTACTCTTATGGCACACTCTTTTAATCATCTGTTCCTTATTATTATAGATAGGCCTATCAATTCCTATATTACCTATATCAGTGTACTCGTAAAGGAACGTCCTAACTAAAAATGAAAACGTATTCAGGATGTTCTATTAAAAAAGAGCAACATCGTTCTTCCATGACTTTTTGACTAATCCTGTAGACTTAATTTTTATTAGATATTAATGGATTTAAAAGAACTTTAAAACTTTTGTCTTTAACATTATTTGTTAGCTAGGTATTTTACTTTAGGAAATAATCGATCGTTTCCATACATATCAGTGACCCTGTATATACTTGTTCATATTCAACTATGTGACGGTTTATAATAATAATAACAATAATTTATTGATTTTTTTCAGCCATGTACATTTACATGAAATAATTCATTTCGTACATTTATCTAGAACGTCCAGTTTTAGGCGTATACAAATACGCAATAAAAACTAGTTAAAACAGACACAGGTTTAGTTACAATAACAACATTTATATACACAATGAGATCAATAACTATGTCATACAAAGATAACCACAAAAAATAAATAAATAAAGTCTAGTAATTCTTTCAAAGCATAAAACAATTTACAAGAATATTTTTTAATTTAGTTCTGAATCTAGGTAACAATTTCTTAATATCGTGTGGCAATCTGTAACACGAATAACTAACTACCTGTATAAATGGGGGAGTTCCTAATTAGTCTTAAATTGCTACTATCGATCTTATTGTTGTTCTCAAATGCCTGTTGGGCGACACTAGACATATCTGTTCTACCATATTTGAGATGATGTTCCTTGATTCTAGTTTGAATTGACCTTCTAGTGTGTCCAACATACTTTTGATTGTTACTTTCTTTTGGCATCATTAGTTATTTCTTAAAATCAAATTAGAGCTTTCGAAAAAAAAAAACGAAAAGTTGTTTTACTATTTATTGAGTTTTCAGGATGTTACTTTCATAGTTTGCAAATTATGTAAAAAATAAAAAAGGGAGTAGAAATAAGGGTAGACACATTTTTACTGTATATCCCTTTTAAGATCTATTTAATTTATTTATTTATTTATTTAACGTAGTGCCGTTTCAAAGAGCATTTTATAATCCCAAATAGCATCATCAGACAAAATTTCGAAACAAATTTCAGCAGAAGAAAACTAATTCGATCAATTTTTTTTTTAAGCCATTAATCTTTCGATACATTTTTGAAACAATAACTGACTTTTTTATTTACACTGTAGCTTAACACTACTGTCTCCACAAATTGTAGAAATTTGTCCATGCATATTCTGCATTTTTTTAGTATTCATTATAAAATAAATTAAAATCAAATAACAATATTATACGAGACTTTTTACAAGTCAGATGACACATCCAAAATCACAATAACAAGAATATGAATGAGATAGAAGTTATGTGACACACTTTGACAAATTAATTTTCAAAACTACCAAAACAACGAGCAGTGCTGCCATAATGGAAACATGTACTATTTTGTCATAATAAAATATGTATGCGACGCATAACATCGCCCGTTTTGAGGTTGAAAACAGACACATAGTTTATCGTTCGCAACGATACGTAAACGTTCGCAAAAATGTGTCTTGGGATTTGCGTTTCTAGTGTTTCAGGGTAAAATCACAGCATAACTAAGTGAAAACACCATCATGATTCACCTCCCAAACTCTTAAATATATTAGTTCAATTAACTGTGCAAAACTTATATCTCATCCGATCTCTAGTAATTTTTTTCCAGATATTTCTTGCTGCTTCCTTCACTACATATAATATATAAAATTAAAAACAGTTATATGTATGAGTTATTTATGAAGTCTAAGATATAAAACTGTTATTGAGGATCTCATTCCAATCAGCTTATATGTTGGAATTCCCATGGCATCGACATGGTTGACCTTCGTAAACGCAATTATTTCCTCAACATCAGTGGTTCCTTTTTTAATCCTCATCCACATCTTGTTATCAGACCGCCAGACCTGTTAAAACAGTTGTTGGCCTTCGTTAAGTCCAAACACCCATGCCCACAGATAGACATCAGTTGTTATGTTTAAACTTTTGGCGTGATTTCTTTGTGCTCATGCTCTGGGGAAATACATCAGTTTTATCATAATTCGCAATAAATCAGGTTATGTTCATCTTAATAAATAACATCCTGTTAAGGTTGAAAAAAAATTACGATCCTCTTTTAGTTGTTTGTATCTTGTCTTATGATAACACACCAATAAAATTAAAATTTTCATTCACCCTTCATGCTAACAAAAAAAGAGTTAAATTGGAAATTATAACAAAATACGGAAATAAATTATTAAGGAAAAATGTAGAATTCTCAACGTACTTAACGTCGCCTACATAAAAAGGATCAAAACTGAACACATAACCAATATACTGATTATATTAGTGAAGTGCAGCCATAAAGAACCAAAATGTGAAGCAACATTCAATTTTCAGTTTCTTAAAAAATTGTACCTATACTATTATTTACTATTTTTCTTTATTTTATTTTTTTTAATTTTACCAAACATACTTCAACTACCAGAAAGAACCATACTCTGTTACGGTGTGTTTTTTTATGGATAACTTATTTTTATTTTAAATCCGCACCTACTGGTTTCACGAATTCCACTTCAACTTAAAGAACGTCCGATCCGATTAATTATTCTGATATACCAAGTGAAATAAAGATTCGGCTTACTGGTTACGTTTTTATTTAGGGACATCAAAAGAGATGTGTTAATCAAATTTTGAAAGAGTACATTTAAAACGACTTACGACTTTAAAGATACGATGAACGACTTTCACCTAGTTCTTGAAAGTGTCCTAAACCTCTCGAAAATGTGGTGGGACGCCTTAAATTTTTCATAGAATATTAAATGATAAAGTGTTCTCTCATGGATACATTTCTTATAAGCTTATTAACACAAAAATACACGTTTATTAGTTATAAATTTCACCCTCACTTTAACTTTTAATTTTGATTTTAAAAAGAGTTAGAAACAAAAGACAGAGAATATCTTTAATAATTGAAGGCTTAATGTTTTTTATGACAACCAACTTTCACTTTATATAGGGCGTTCTAAAAAGTTAGTTTTCACAACTTTTGTATTTTACATTTTCTCTAAAATACAACGAAATGAAGCCTGTATCTGTATACACTGTGTCTGTATACCTACCATATTATGAGTAATGTATTATTATTTTTCCATCCTTTAGTTACCTGGTAGGGTAAATCTTACAAAGGGATATAGCATGAAAATTAGTAGCAACTATTTCAAATTGCCGACGTTTCCTCGATCTATTTCAACTATTTTATGACAATTATATTAGTCATGTTAAAGACTTATCTGATTGACCTGAAAAGTCGAAATAAATCCATGTACCTAATGTTGGCAATTTGAAATAGTTATTAGTACTTTTCGTACTATATCCCTGTAAACTTCACCCCACCAGTAAAAGTAATATGCCACAGGAAAGTAATGCCCGAAATCAATATGTTCGCGTGATTATAACATTTTATCCAGAATATAAAAATACAGAGAGTTCCAGACAGATTGTCCGGTACGGGAACGCAGCCTATCCTGAATATAATCAAAATTTATTCTCATTTGCTAAAATTACTTTCTTTTTAACTGTCAATTTGATAATTTTCATATTTGACAGTATTTGACGTATGACTCAGTGGCGTTTAGCATTTTAAATTGTTTACTGAAGTATCATTTGCGTTTAAAAGAGTATTTTTCAATAATATACAGTTTCAGAGAGTCCTAAATCAGATTGGTAATTTTGTATTTCTTGATATTGAAATTAATGTTGAAATTAATATAAGTAGCATAAATTAATGTTTTTTAATGCTCAACAATTCACAGTTTGAATAGGTTACGCTGGTGATACATATGAATAGAGTAATACAAAATAATAACTATATCATTTTTAATAAATTGTCCTTATTTTATTTTTAACATAACTCATATTTACATATACCATGTGTTTGAGCTTGGTTTCATGTATCTTAATAGCCTGCAAATGTGTCTGTTTTATGTCAATAGTTTGACCTGCATTCCTTCGGCGCTCAAGTGGGGTTTAAACCCTAAAAACTGTAACGTATGCATGTATCGTGTGAAGGAATTAGTTTAGTTTAGTATTAAGTATTAAGTTGTAAACTACAACCATAAGGTGCAGGACGTTGTTCTGCACACAAGCAGACTAGTTTGTTCACTATCACAAAAATTATATACAGTCCATTTAATTATATTATACCTAGTAAGTCAATGCAAGTGTTTTAATTCAATCAATCAACAGCGATGCTACCGCAGCTCGCTTTTCGTTAATAACGCGGAGAAACCCCCCAGTACATGGTCCTACGATCCGGATAATATGGTCCTACGATCCGGATAATTTGGTTCTACGATCTGGATAATTTGGTTCTACGATACGAAGTACAAGATCCTAGTCGATCTGGATGGAATAATCTGGTTCTAGTGGTGCCCTATGGAATAATTGGATTCTTGTCAAGTCGCATGGAATAAGTTTGGTTCACGTCGTGCAAAACGAATTGGATTAACTTAGTTCGTAGTGAGTTTGATAGTGAATAAAATCAGTGATAGTGAACGTCGATAGTCTCATCATACGCAAGAGTTTTGGATTCAAAGAAGCTCTACACAAACGAAGCATTCAACACAAAGAAACACAAATCAGCAACAACGCAAATCAACGCAAAGAAACACAAATAAGAAGCTACACAAACGAAGCAATTAACGCAAAGAAACACAAATAAGACGCTACTTAAACGAAGCAATCAATACAAACAAACACGAAGAAGCAACTACTTAAACGAATAATCAACACAAAGGTACACAAAGAAGCAACACATACACACTCGAGAGGTATATCTACACATAAGCAAGCAATACTGTAAGTCACTCTTCCTTTTATATACGTCCTAGTCTTAAGTAATTATCTCTGTTTGTTATCTGACATAGTACGGTTTTTATCTAAGCAAAATGACTGAACTCAACGAAAGCGACTTACCCGCTTTGATTTTAAGACGAGGTCAATTTAAGGGACAAGTTACACGTTTTCAAAATTTTCTAAATGCCTTTAACGCAGAAAATGCTGATCTACTAGAAATTGAAACTCGTTTTACTAGACTTGATGGGATTTTAGATAAATTTGAGGAAATTCAAAACAGCATCGAAGTGCTCTCAGGTGGAGTCGTTCAAAACGATGAACGAGAAGCCTTTGAGGGTGCTTTTTACAAGGTTAGTGCCACAGTTAGAGAGTTCTTACGGTCCAAGCAAAATAATGCGCAAAGCAACCAACTCGATGTAGTTATTCGCGAAATAAATACGCCTACTGGTACAACGGCAACCGTTAATACAAATGTAGACAATTTATTAGGTCAGGTGAAACTACCAAATGTTGACTTGCCAGAGTTTCAGGGATCATATGACGAGTGGACAAGCTTTCATGACAATTTCGCTACACTAATACATGAAAATAAAAAATTATCAAACGTGCAAAAATTCTATTATTTAAGGTCATGTCTGAAGGGAGAGGCAGCTCAGGTAATACACTCTATGAAAATGACAAATAACAATTATGACATTGCATGGGGTATGTTGAAAGAACGCTACGAAAACAAAAAACGTATAATATATACACATATGAACGCTATTTTCGATTTGACACCAGTAAAATACGAATCTTGTAGTCAATTGCGAAAATTATTAAACAATTTCAATAGAAATTTCCGCGCGTTGCAGGCTATAGGCCAACCCACGGATAAATGGGATACGCCCATTATATGCACGATCATGTCAAAACTCGATTCTCAAACAAAAAGGGAATGGGAATATGTTATACGTAAAGATGATATTGATTCGATTACGACAACAAAATTAGTTGAATTCTTATTAGAACGGTGTCAGTTACTAGAAACTGTCGAATATAAAAACAAAAATATTCAAAACTCACGCGAACAAAAATCATACACTCATTTATCGGTGGGCAAAATTATATGCTCATTTTGTAGGGAAAATCATTTCAATAATCAGTGTCAGAAATTTATTAACATGTCGTCTTCTAATAAGCTAATAGAAGTCAAGAAAAATAAATTATGCACAAACTGTTTGAGACCAAACCATTTCGCGGCAAATTGTAAAGCTAGTTCTTGTAAACATTGCAAGGGAAAACATCACTCTTTGCTACATATGTCTGAAGGTAATAAATCTCATGATGATAGGAATGACCACCCTATTGAAAATAGCAACCCAGGGGGGTCCCAAGAGGACACAGCTTTGACGCATACCACCCTTCTTACAGAAACAAAACAGACTTCACAGGTGTTGTTAGCTACAGCATCAGTAAATATTCTCAATTCCAATGGAAAAAGGGTACGTTGTCGCGCACTATTAGACAGCGGCTCACAGTCCAATTTCATCACGGGGTCTCTAGTACAAAAATTAAAGCTAAAACCCACACAAGCAAATATACCTGTAGCAGGTGTAAATAATGTATCGAGTCATATTTCAAGAAAAACGGAAGGATTTATATTCTCATTGGATAATAAATACAAAACGAAAGAAAACTTTTTGGTAGTTAATAGAATTACAGATAACTTGCCTCAAATATCCTTTGATATATCAGAATTAAATCTTCCTAAAAATATTCAGTTAGCGGACGAGAACATTAATGAAGCTACTCCTATTGATTTACTTTTAGGCGCGAGTTTATTCTTCGATATATTGTGCGTAGGTCAAATCAAACTGGGAAAAAACAAGCCGGTTGCTCAAAAAACCAAACTCGGTTGGATTATTTCGGGCAATCTACAATCTATAAAAAATATTAATCGACCTATTGTTTGCAATTTATCTATATCAGGTCAATATTTACACGAACAAGTTAAACAATTTTGGACACTTGAAGAAGTAGGTGACAAAAAATGCTATTCTCGAGAGGAGCAAAAGTGTGAGCAGCATTTCACAAAGACATTCAAACGCGATACGAGCTGGAGGTTTGAGGTTAACTTGCCTTTTCGGGAGAACATAAAATCTCTAGGCGAATCTCAAAATACTGCAATTAACAGGTTCTTATCGCTAGAAAAACAATTGCAACGCGATATTAGTCTAAAAACACAATATACAAATTTTATGGCGGAATATGAAGCACTCGAACACATGTGGGTTTTTGACACTTCTAATGATACAACAAATTCTTTGGAATATTATTTACCGCACCACGATGTAATTAAGGAACATAGCAAGACCACGAAGCTTAGGGTAGTATTTGACACATCATGTAAAACCAATTCGAGTTTATCGTTGAATGATGTTCTGAAGGTAGGTCCAACCATTCAAAACGATTTGTACTCCATTGCTATCAAAAACGATTTTTATATGGGTGACTTAATTAGTGGTGCGGATAACATACGGACGGCTGCAAAACTAAAAACAGAAATTTCGAAAATTCTTAGTTCTGCAGGGTTGTCTTTGCGGAAATGGTGTTCTAATCGTACCGAATTACTCGATAACAAAAACTTAGGGAATCTACCAGAATATTATATCAGTAAGGACGAAAATATCAAGGCTTTAGGTTTAGTTTGGAATCCAAACAACTACACATTCTCGTATTCGGTAAACTTATCAAAGGGGAACTTTATTACAAAATGTTTTATTCTATCTACCGTCGCTAAAATATTTGATCCTTTAGGGTTAATTGGGCCTGTAATAGTACAGGCTAAGCTTTTATTACAAAAATTATGTCAAACACAAATTTCTAGGAATGAATCAATCCCATTTGACCTACACACCTCGTTCCAACTCTTTTATGATCCATTAGCAGACTTAAATTCTATTAAAATACCGAGACAGGTTACCATACCTGAATATACAAAAATTGAGTTGGCCGGTGATCTATCATCTAAGGTATTCTTAAATTGTCTAAAACGCTTCACATCCAGAAGAGGCTTATGTCGAAATATTTATAGCGATAATGGCGCTAACTTTGTTGGTGCAAGTAATGAGCTAAAATCCATAGTTAAATCACTAGGAAATTCTATACAGTCTAGTGAAATTCGTAACTTTTTACTAGAAAATTCTATAACATGGCATTTTATACCTCCTTTTTCTCCACATCGAGGTGGATTGTGGGAATCTGCGGTGCGTTCAGCCAAATTTAACTTAATTCGCGTGGTGGGAAATGCTCATCTAACTTATGAAGGGTTATACACAGTTCTATGTCAGATAGAAGCAGTACTCAATTCCCGACCTCTTATACCTATGACTCATGATCCTGAAGATCTTTCTGTTTTAACCCCTGCACACTTCCTTGTGGGTGACTCTCTCATGGCCATACCTCAAGAAGACGTTTCGGAAATACCAGTGAACCGCTTGAAGTTACACGCTCGTTTGCAGCAAAATGTGCAGCAGTTTTGGAGGCGATGGTCTGCTGAATATCTAACGTTACTTCAGCAGCGCGGAAAATGGAAAAAATCATTTCCTGGACTTATGGTCGGTGATTTGGTATTAATCAAGGATGATGACTCAGCTCCTCTTCAATGGAAGTTAGGACGTATTACTACACTTCACCCAGGAAAGGACGGAATCACTCGCGTTGTGAGTGCTTTAGTGCGCGGTGGAGTGGTCAAACGGTAGTTAAGGTGTATAAACTGCCCATAGACAGCAATGCTTAGAGAACTGAAATGGGATATTTACTATATACTATTGAACGATATTAGTTTAATTTAAATACCTAGTGACCCAAGATTGTATAATGTCACTATTTGCAGTAATTAGTGTCATATAACTCATAGATTTCTTTTATGCTTTATTTGAAACCTAAGAGCTTCCAAGGCGGGCGGGATGTTTGAGCTTGGTTTCATGTATCTTAATAGCCTGCAAATGTGTCTGTTTTATGTCAATAGTTTGACCTGCATTCCTTCGGCGCTCAAGTGGGGTTTAAACCCTAAAAACTGTAACGTATGCATGTATCGTGTGAAGGAATTAGTTTAGTTTAGTATTAAGTATTAAGTTGTAAACTACAACCATAAGGTGCAGGACGTTGTTCTGCACACAAGCAGACTAGTTTGTTCACTATCACAAAAATTATATACAGTCCATTTAATTATATTATACCTAGTAAGTCAATGCAAGTGTTTTAATTCAATCAATCAACAGCGATGCTACCGCAGCTCGCTTTTCGTTAATAACGCGGAGAAATCCCACAGTACACCATGGCATGGAACAAATCAAATCATTGCCTGCGCTCATGATTCTAGTGCAGCACGGCGGCACGGACAATCATTCTGGAACTCTCTGTACAAGTTCAACTTGTTCATTTAACTGGTTAACTTTCAAATGTTAACGTTTGTGGTCTCCACGCAATATGGCAGGAAGTATTTTTATCGTGAAGTTAAATGCATGCAGTCCCTACCGGTAATCACCACACTTGATTAACATGTCTTGCTGTTCTACTAAGAGATCTAGAATAATATCTGAATCTCTCATTCCCATCGTAATGATGAGGCCAAAAATCACGATACTTGTGTGGGACAGAGAGCATCATATTATTATGTTGTGAACCGCGAGTACGCTCATAGGGACGACTTATGATGTTATAACTTTAACTACCAGTTAGCATGGGAATAGGGGAAACCTGGAAATCCTTCGTGATTTAAATAAAAGGATTAAAATCCTTAGATAAAAGGAACAGTAGGTTGTTAGGTATTTATACGGTGAGGTTGCATACTAGTTTCGTATTAAGAACGCTACTAGTTTTATGCGCATAGATTTAATATAGGAACCATTATAAAATGTTAACCGGCAGCAATATTCCAACCTTCGCTCGTTTTATGCGTGGAATGATTAAAACCTCGCGTCTTTAAGCGCTTAACCACGGAACTCCAAGAAGAAGACCACTTGGTGAAAATAAATTGCTGAAGTTAGGTTGTAAAGACATGAGAGAACACATGTAGTATAAATATTTCTTAGAACTGAACTTCTAATCGCCATAATTAAAATAAATCAATATGTAAATTACCAAGGAAATAAATAACAAAAAATTAACATACAAGATATTCAATGAAATTTATAATTTATGTCTTTTATTAAAATTATTAGCAACCTGGCCCCGGATTCTATTTTTATGACTCGTCATCAGATTGAAAATTATTGTATCTTTGTTACTCTCCAAAGTTCGATATAATCCTCCTATCGTTCTCTACATGCTACTAATATGTGAATCCACCCATCGGGCCAAATAAAATCAGGCCCCTGAAGTAACAAACCAGAATTATAAAATAATATTAGTTATATTACAGATATATTTTAGCACAAATATATTCGCGGGTTTCCAGATATACAGATAATATAATTAAATATATTATTAGCAATTTTAATAGCCTATGACCCCTTGAAAATATGTAAATTTACAACTTTGTTAATACATTGAATTATTAAATCACCGTTTAAAATGTATCAGCAAAAATTACTTAATTTATACTATTTCAATGATGACTATAAAATTAATATGTAATCGTATACATATTTTGTATAAAAAACCTTCCAGACAGAAACAGGCGAATTATTAAAAAAAAATCGGGCTAGGTAGTGGATCTCCTTTGTTGGTAACGGAGGTTTGTATTGTGTAACGTGTAATAATTTGTTTTCATGCTTGTTTTGCAAAAATCAAGGCACACCATTTACATGGTAGAATATGTTGCTCACCTTCAAAAGATACATCGTGTAAGTATGAAATTCATGAATGAGGAATATGAAAATATCTAAAAATGTTTTTTATAACAAAGAAATTAGCAAAATATCGAATATCAATATCCAGAAGTGTATTGTAAATTGAAAGAATAATTTAAAAAGTAAAGATGTCGAAATCTGATCAACATTTTTCCTAATCTTTCTTTAGGTTACGCGTAGTATATTTAGGTGCGCATTAAACAGTGATTCTCACTCACAGTGATTCTAAACTGGGCCCACTCTTTTTACTACGCCTTGAAACTGTATATTCGCAAAACAACGGTTTGTTTATTACTGGCATCTAAAAAAATTACCATAACTTGCGGTCTTTTCCCCATGAATTTTTTAACTTAATTCTATTAGAGCTTCCGGACGGCCATAAACAACCGTCATAGGGAATACCTGAAAACTTTATAAAATTTTCAACTACGGAACCAGTAAGTCCATAAAAACGTAATTTAATATAGATACATTATGATTTAACTATATTGTTGGGCACATTTAGTCATACAGTGCCTATCTGGTGTACTGGTGTAATGTAATAAAGATTATTTATATACAGTTGAGCAAGAGTCGATTACAGCCGAAGGGTAAAAAATTCGGGTTTTCGGTAGTGTAATCAATGAAATTTTTAGAACTTTATGACGTGTATAGTCATATAGTGTATATATTTTGATAGTTTAAGCAGTTCTGAGTTCAAGGATATAAAATTTGTGTGGATGCTGTCATGTAATTTTGTCAATAACGTATAATCTAATGAACGTATTTTATTTTTAAATTAAAATTAAATTGAGTTTTAAAATAAATGTTCAAAATGGCACTTCGTGAAAATACAGTTGTCTCTTCACAAATTTTCTTCTAACATTTTTGAAGGAGTTAGGTGTAATATTAGCTGCAATAGCACAAATTCTAACTTCAAGTTCAAGGAGCGCGAGAATCTTTTGTGCGATACACCACAGACTTCAAATGATCCCAGATATAAAAATAAGTGGCCTCAGGTCGGATGGGTCGTCTGGGGCTGGATATTCGATACGACTTCTTCTACAATTCCACCTCTTGTGAAAAACACTGTTAAGAAACTTTCTAACATTTCTGGCATAGTGTCTCAGGACTCCATCCTATTGACTCCATCCTATTGAAAGAACATATCACTTTGAATCAATTGAGTATTTTTCAGGTATGGAAATAACTGTATTAATTCAGGTATGACTCTATCGCGCAATAAATTTAAATAGATATCTGCTGCCAAAGTACATATGACTAATAAAATCCGCCCAAACAATTAGCTTTAGTGGATGTTGTGTAGAACTCTTCCATCCTGTGTGCATTTTCATCATCCCATGCAAAAGTAACAATTGTAATCGTTGACAAATGACAAGAAAACAGCATGCGACTTACAAAATTAGGTATCTCTTCTAAGCGATTCATCATGTCCTGGCAATACGACATTCGACGATCGCAATCATCTTCCGAAAGTTCCTGAAGGAGACAATTGTGTAAGGAAGCATTTTATTTGTCTTTAATATTCTTCGGGCGGATCTCTCAGTACCTACTAACAGTTTCCAGTGCATCTCGGAATTGAGGTTTTAGGTACATCTTCAGTCACCAGAAGTAAACATTTGTCGTGATTGGTCGCTGTTTTCAACGGCCAATTTTTGGTAAATTTTTGAGGTTCTGCATAATATCAAAATTGTGAAAATTTCGATATGCCCCAGGGGAAATCGACATTCGATCAGGAAAGATATGGTCGAAAATATCACTTGCTTCCTGAAAAGACCGACGCCTGTATCCATATCCGATTATCATGAGTAAAGTTATCCATTCCATTTCAATCAATTGCCCCATTTTACAGGCAAGTTTTTAGAAGTAGAAAACTACAGAAATATGACTAAACTGGTAGGTATTTACAAGTAACCATCTGAATCAGAAGAAATTTGAATGATATTTATGAACCATATCAACAAAAAATGGAGAAGTGCTGTTTTATTTTAAATGAAATGGATTTATAAAAATGAATGTGATAGTATATAGACTAGTCCATTTATAGCAATCAATTAGAAAATTCCAAATAAAATTAAATATATTTATATATCTTATAGACTTTATATTAGATATGTCGCATTTCAGATATGTCACAGATATGTTATGTAAGAATGTCACATTTCTTAATGAATTTAAAAATTTTAGATTAAATTATTATATTTTGATTAAAACTGATGATGCTAGAGATAACATAAAGATTACTTATCACATATTGAAAATAGTATTAAACAAGATTCCTTCCTGTTTCAGAATTATGTAAATATTAAAAATTCTACAAATGTGACTGTCAATACTATGTGCATTGGGGATAAACACGTAACGGATCCCGTTGATCGTGACTCTTACAGTAGACCACAGTATACTGATTCTAATTCCAATAGCACGAACTATACATTATTAAATATCTCTCATTTTCCTGAAAGTGATGTCATACCATGTCTACAACTGTGCTGTGATATTAACCAGACCGTTATCGATTTTATTTAACATAATTTTACAATCAAGTACCTTTCCAGAGAGTTGTAAATTATCTAAGATTGTACTTACTAGTTTTTAAAAAAGAGGACTGTACAAATATTGCTAATTGTAGACCTATTGCCAATTAAAAACTTCTTTGTCACACCAAACACATGATTACCGAATTTCAGCATGGATTTTTTCGCGATAGATCTACGGTTACTAACCTGTTTTGTGTAACTGACTTCAGTTCAAAAAATATATTTCAAACTGATATAGTCAATACAGATTTTCGGTAGGGTAAACTATTGTTTGTTACTTAACAAATTGCATTTCTTCGGTTTCTGTTTAAATCTGATAAGCGTAATTGAAACTTATCTCGTCAATAGAAAGCAGTATGTGTTATACAAAGATTTTAAGTTGGAGGAAATACTAGCAACAGCTGGTGTTCCCCAAGGTTCTAATCTAGGCCCTCTTTTAATTAGCTTATTTATAAATGATCTTGTTGACAACCTGACTGTTAATTGCTTGTTGTATGCAGATGATATGAAATTATTTGTTAAAATATCTTTTGAGGCTGATTGTCACCAACTGCAACAGAATTTAATCTCATTAAACGGTTGGTGCGTGAGAAATCATTTACCATTGAATCCTGGAAAATGTAACGTCACGTGCTTTACTACAGAATATATCGTTACTTTATATGATTACTGTATTGACTGTAAAGTTTTTAATCGACCAAGTACTCTTGTGATCTTGGCCTTACACTTGACAATAGATTAAGTTTCAGTTCTCTTATCTCTAATTTGACATCAAAAACGTACAAAACACTGGGATTCGTTATAGGAAATATCACTAATTTTTAAAATAAACTTGATTTAAAAAAACTTTATAATTCCTTTGTTCGATCTACAGTTGAGTATGCGGCAAACATTTGGCGTCCAAATTACGAGGTACATATTGAGAATCTTGAAAGAATTCAATGGAGATTCTTGAAATTTGCTGCATATAAATTGGACGGAGTATATCCACCTATTGAATTTCCACAAGCTGACCTTTTAAGTAGATTTTCCCTTGATTCCCTACAAAGCACACGCAATACTGTTTGTTTAAATTTTCTATTTAAGTTGCAACCATGGTGATATTGAGTGCAGCCAAATAATATCGTTGCCTAAATTGCTTGTTCCTAAAATGGCATCACGCCAATCACATACATTTTATCTACCTACTCCAAGAACAAATGTAAGAAAACATTCTCCATTATATACCATGTGAAGTGTTTTTTATCATCTTGCACCTACGACGTCAATTCACTATGTCAATGTAAATTTATTAATATTTTCTTATATGAAGAACAATTGTTGGTCAATATTTTATGGTCAATTTTGTAATTTTTTATATATTCAGAATGTATATTCTACTATGTTTGTACCAATTCTGTAATTAGATAATCTGCCTGTTAGAATAGAGTAGTAAATAAATAAGTAAATAAATATGATAGATGATATTAGATATGATAATGCAATTTTTATTTTGATTTTAGGTGATTATGATAAAATTACATGACACAATACATACAAACCTCATCCTTGATTCTCAGAACTACTTAAAGTAACAAAATATGTAGAAATATTTAGGGTGTTCCACAAAAATAACCTTGGTACATAATGACGTCACAGACTTAAAATATAGGTCATAGAATTGTAAATATTTCATTAATTAGTATTAATTTCACTGCTGAAAAACCCGAATTTGATTCGATTTTACGTTTAGCTGTAATCGAGTGGTTCCGGGAATTTTACCCAATCCTGTATGAGTACCTTCATATTTTGTGTATCTTAATTGCGGAGCACTCCATATGATCAAAAGATGGAGAATACGATACCCCGATATAAATTAATCAAAAATGTGAAAGCAGAAGAATCTAAAATAAGGATTAGAAGATGAAAGCAATCTTTTCTTCAAGTTTGCTGAAAAAAGCTATCGGTAATATTAAATGTATCTACAAACCAATTATTTAATAAATCAACTAAATGTTGATCAGTGGGTTTTTAGTTTGTCTCAGATATTCTAATAAATTTGTATTAATTATATTTAGAATTGCGTTTAAAACCAATTAAAGCAAAATTAATAACTATTAATTATTCTTTTTTTTTTTTCTTCGGGATATCGTATATATGTTTATCTAGTCTACGTTATCTTCCTTGCTTCTTAAAATAATGAGAACAACTCATTAATTCTATTAGAGGTATTAACTAATTAGCATATTTACGTTTTGAATATTTTATTATTCAATAGTCGCCTAACTTATTGATTTATTATGATATATAAATACATTTTTGATATATAAAGCAATTTAGGAAAACCCATAGGTTTCTACAAATTGCTGTTAAACCAGATGATAAAAATATGAATGGTGTCTTTTGCCAAATACTATTGTTTGCATTCTCAATTACATCATGTTTTTAAATAAATTTAGTATTCATATATTAATTGGTAACATATCAGTTTCGTCACAATGAAAAAACCAAAAAGAGTATCTGACCTTCACGAACAAGAATTTCATGAAGGTTAGACAAAACCAGATACTTTACTTTTGAAAATTAGTAACGTTTAAAATCTTTGCAATTATTTTGCAGTACTTTGGTCATCCTTATCTTATCAGAGTATTAAGGAAAATACGTTCAAAGTTAAATAATAAAATCGACTTTTTTTACTCTTCGACAATTCAGATCTACGTACGGATCCTACGTAGGATTTTTGTTACACACGGTTATTCAATTAATGTTTGATACTGTTTCCCAGATTCATTTAAAAACGTTTTTATGTTGAAAAGTTGAGAAGAAACGGGGTTTTCTCTTTATTCAAACATAGGAACATAAACTCCCAACTATTCATTATATTTATTATTTATTATTGCAACTAATTTATTTTCGGGTCATTATTATCTAATATTTTAGACTTAGTAGATCGTGTTTACACGATTTCAAAGTACATTATGAAAAAATAAATCAAACCAATGCTAAGCTAAAAAAAGATGACACACGAATGTTTAAAATTATTGAAAACTTATAATAGATAAAAATAAAAACTATAGTTTTCATGTTCTTAAAATAAAGAAAAGTCCTTTATATTTTGTCTTTTTTTGTTGGAATAGCAATATATTTACAAGGTAATCTTGAAACAAGTGAAATTAAAAGAATTTTAGGTATACAGGGGTCAATGTAAAATAAGGAAATTAGTGTCCATTTTTAGTATAAGAGGAAGCATTAATAACGAAAATATTTTAGTTGAATCTGATGAACGGATTCACCCTGTGTGTACCAATTTTTTTAAATGAAATGCCTGTAGGAAATAAAAAATGATAAAGTGGATACTCGAAGCGGATGGTGCTTTATGAAACATCGTGAAAATAATTGTTTTGAAAAAAACATTGATCTCATTTAGATGTTCCAAGAAATGTATAGAAAACACTCCATATAGGTACTAGTATTTCGGCTTGTTAGGCCTTTTTGCATAGAGTAAATGTCTATTACTGACAGTAATAGACATTTACTCTATTGAAAAAGGCCTAACTAGCCGAAATACATATATATGTAGTGTTTTCTATACATTTCTTGGAACATCTAAATGAGATCAATGTTTTTTTCAAAACAATTAAAAAATGATGTTAATTTTTAAACTCTTCTCATCACACTCTGTATATTTTTCTCACACGATTACGATTACTTAATCTACTTGTACTTCAGTTGGCAAGTAAATATAACCAAAAAAATGTACCATAGCAATAATAATATGGTAACAGTTTTTCATTTGAAATGTAACCTGCAGTTTATATAGTAATATCTTATAGGATTACACCACCAGTAAACATTAGAAGCAAGAAACTAGAAGAATTAATAATAAAATGTCTGGGTGTAGCATCAAAGCAAACTTTTAAAATTTGCCCCAAAAGGACACTGATAAAGTTTATTTAATGTTATGTATATTTAATTTTATCGCATCATATAGCAGCTTTTTATGGAAAACTTTAAGAATTACTTACTCCTTACATATACTACAATTCTTTGTTACTACATTTGGAATCTTTATTTTGATTACTTCTGCTTTTTTGCTTTTTTATTTTTATTATTTAAAATGAATAAAACTGTTATATGATATGGTACTTCAAAGTCAATGAATGTTTCTATTTTGAAAATCGAAGAGAAAAGAGTGGTGCATTGCTTGAAAATTCGCTAACTTTAACACATACTTCGATAACTTTACTTTGTACTGCACTTTCATTTCTATTTGATGAAGCTTAACAATTTTCTGTATTTTCAGATCCTCGTACATCAGACTGGCCCCTAATGCAGACTCCAGTGCCGACAGTCATGATGGTGTTGGGGTACCTCTATGTTATCCTCTTCCTTGGTCCAAGGATGATGGAAAATCGGAAACCGTTCAAATTAAGAGAAATTCTTATAGTCTATAATGGTGCTCAAGTACTCTACAGTCTCTTTATGTTATACGAGGTAATGTATTAATAATACTACATTTAATAATACTATAACTAATAATAATATACTAAATAGGTTTCTGACTATAAACTGTAATTAAGTTTGAATTTAAAAAGTTAGCAGGAGATTACGAGGGGAGAGAGGATTTAAAGTTCAATGATGTCTTGTATATTTGTGTCGTCCGGGTAAACTGCTACATATGCACGAACCGGGTTCAATGTGTTTTCTTTATAAACAAATAATAACTCACTTCCTTATCCGCTTTTTATATAAGTCGATGATGCTGATAAAATTATTAGGTGCTAGCTTTGAACCTTGAATAAGGCCTATATCAATGACGAATGACAAATAATTGAATAAAATCATTTTGCTTTGAATGGTTAACTATAGGTAATTGAATGAAAATAATGGCTATAAGTTCAGTTGAACTGAGAGCAGCCGTATATAAATTGTTACATTTTTAAATCCACATTCCGAGTTAAAAAAAATTGTGTTGTAGATCTACTTTCACTACAAAATATGTATTTTACCATTCATTGGTGATTTCGTCCCGGTCTTTATACCAAGATTACCGACAGACCTGAGCCTTACTAAAAAATATAAATATTTATAGTTAGATCTGTCAGATGTATGACTGTTTCTTCATTATTAAACCGTATATAAATTGATTTGATTCGATATTGTACTACCATAACATATACAGATTTATTTTCGTAAACAAGTAAACTCGAAGAACACTACAAGGCGCTACTTCTCAGACATAGGACCCTAATTAATGTAAGTTTAGGTACAGTGCCTTCACACAAACTTTCCGACCCCACCTTTTTTTTTTAATTTTTGGAGATAGAAAAAATATACAGAAGTTCAGAAGTTGTAGAGTTTTTGTGGACTTTATTACACTTATATTAAAAATATACAGGGCGCCCATAAACGAAGGACAATAGAAACATCCATTAATTTGTTTTTAAATAGAATATAGATATACTTAGTGATACCTTGAAAGAGCTACTTTTTCTGATTTCAAAGATTTATAATAAGTTATATTTTTTCTTTCCGTTTTTACAATATAAGCACTTTTTCTATCTCCAAAAATAAAAAAGTATGTAGGGTCAGAATGTTTGAGTGAAGGCACTGTAGTTAGATGAATGTTGGCAAGTCTTTTCCTATCCTGTCATCTTGTTATTCTCTTCGTATTCTCATAACTTAGTAGTCTAGAGTAGTTACTACTGTTTGCAGTATTGCAAGTTTTTTATTACTATTTTGAATATACATTTTTGAAATATAAATATTTTTATAAGCATCTTCTTTTTCCGTTTAAAACCAATTTTATCTAATTTCAGTTGAGTTTAGTATACTATTGGATTGGAATCAGATAAATATTTTGGTTTACACCTAACATTTAATTTCATTAAAATTTCGCACCCACTTTTTGTAACCAATTATACACGTTCATTTCAAATCATTACCATGGCAGAATTTTCCAGAAATATTCATCCTTTTACAACTAAAATTACACTGGAAATTTTTCTGTCGTTTTAAATGTGAAAATATTGACGCGGAATAACCGAGTAGCTTTCGAATTTACAGTTATTTGTCGACGCAAAAAAGCATATTTGCTGTACAAAGTAATGTGTTAATGTTAATATTTATTCCTTATATGTATTCCAAATTTTATTTAATGTTTACTGAACAGTAGTAACAAATTTCAATAGATGGCTAAATTTAGGTAGTTTTTAAATTGTAGCAAGAATTATTCTCGTTTTAGTGGAGAATAGATACTAGTGAAAATTGAACATTTTAAATTAATTAATAAATGAATTATTTTTATTTTTAAGTTTGAATTTTTTTAAATCGTCATAAAAATCGTCAATATTTCTAAAATTTTAATAGGTTCGAAATGTTCTTACCGAATCCTTCCTGTGATTGAATTAATACAGGAAATTTTTCCTCCATCACGAATATTTTAAGAAACTTTCAAAATATTTGTGTCTTCAAATAAATTTCCGGAAATAATTCAATTACTAAGATTACAAGTGAAACTTCTTTCTCTGATTTCCGTCATTTATCACGGTTATGCTGTTTTAAATTTGTAATCACACAGAAGTCTTATTTTTAAGCTTAAGTATGTTAATTACTCTACGTCAATTTTTCGATAATATTAAGCAAACTAAACTCTATTGAGAACCTCTAATTCATCCGAAAAAAACGTATTTGGTCATAGTTCAGTCTACAGATTTGGTTCATTCCGGGCGTATTCCCGAAGTATACTTTGCCTGAAGACGTATACACTGTAACTGCAACCTCAACCAACCAAAATCACATGCATATTGTCCCAAAAAAGTTTTCAGGAAACTAGAGTAGAACGAAAGAGACGACATTATCATATACTTGAAAACTATAATCCTCTGTTAAGTTCAGCTAATCTAAGCAAGCTTTTAAGCTAAGTGCTCAGTTAAAATACTAATTGAGGTACCTAGTCCTATATCTGCGGTTCGTAACCAAGTCGTCTTAGCTTTTGAGACTTGTATAAAGGTACGTGTCCATTTGAGAGTGTTACTAGCGCGAGAACCTCTCGAGAGTAGTTCTCGTAAGTGGATACGCGTCTGCGAGTAACTATCAGAGAGTATTCATTTTACTATCAAATACCTTACTCGCAGCATTTTGCTCTCAAGTGTATACATATTATTTTTACTAGCGGACAGTTACTTCTGAAATACGAACACGTTTCTCGTGTAGTGTATTGTGATAGTTCTCGCCATAATTATTTAAAATGGCAGCTATTCGTAAAGAATGGTCAAAAGACGAGACTTGTAATTTGATAAGTATATACGAGGAAAATACAGTTTTATGGGATACCAAGGCTACTGAGTATAGAAATAGGGATACAAAAAATAAAATATTACTGGAGATTGCAGTGAAGTTCGAGTGCACATCCGACGAAATTTTTTATTGCTTTCTCTTTAAAAGTGTATGTGCAACAACAATTGCTTGAAGTTTTTGTACATTCATGATTGATTTCTATCTGCACCTCACTATTTTTTTCTTTCACAGTACACACAAAGAAAGGAAATTGATGAAACAGAAATCTCAAATGGATATCCTCCTGACAGATATCTCTGAGAGTAAAAACTCGGCGAGTGTTTCGTTATCTAGTTGACAGTAAAAATTCCTGAAATCGCTCTCAAATGGATACCCTCTTAACAGTAACTATCGAGAGTCACTCGCGCTAATTGCTCTTAATTGGACACGTACCTACCTTATAACAAATCACTTGTAAGCACACATTACTTGTCAGCAAACTCTAGTTTTTCCGTATTTTTGGTAAGCCAGCTTGTTCTAAATTTCATTGGTTTTCCATCTAATGATTTTTGTAAAATACTAAAATACCTGTCAGTATCCCTAGGATCCGAACACAGCTAATTTTTCAACTTTTCATTCCATGGCAATCCCTTTTGATCAGATGACCATTCCCATTTAAGTCCGTTTATTAAGCCAACATCCCTAATGCTTTTCCCTAATCCCTAAGTGGCTGTAACAATATGATCGTTAATTATCAAATAAATTTAATAAATCGTACTTCACCAATAGTTTCTGTATTAACAAGCCTAAATAAATAAAAGTTGTTTTACTAATTTAAATACTTTTTATATCCATTCATAGTATGAAAGGTATTCAAATATATTAATTTATGTGAAACAAGTTGATTTTTATAAATATAATTTTCAAACATACAAGGAAGTACATACAATATTCGTTTATTAATTAACAATTACTATTACCATTATATTAAATTATTTACTTTCCATTCTCAGTGTCTTATTCACATTCCCACATCTGGAATTCATGATATACTTAATTAAATCGGTATGCCCACCGACCGGTTTTCTAGGTTAAAATAGTCTAAATATATTACTGTCTCTAATCAACACCTAATTTACTGTTAATAAACCAAAAATCCCCGTAGTCAGCAACAAAATTGTGTATCTCATATAATTCAATTGTAGCATAGAAAAGGCCACTTTCATAATTTACTAATACTTAAGATAATCCTTTATTCTGAAATCGAATATATCCAGTTTTATTCAAAAGTGAGAAAAACGACTGCTTATATATTGATACTTCTGTATCAGTAGAACTGTATGTATGATCTGTAGGAATGTCCTGTATGACCTGTATGATATTTGGTGAAACCTATTTCTGGCAGCGAAATTTATAGTTGCTCTGAAAACTAGAGAAATATCTTGCTGTTTTGTTAAATTGAGACTAATATGTTTTAACCGATTATTATATTGCATAGAGTTTAACCCCATAATAACAATGATGATTGAACATAGAAGATATATTAATAATACATCATATAGAAACAATTATTATAGAAAATATTTTTATATATATCCTGAGACCGGGTCCTATCATAATGCTTGCTTGTTTGTTTCAAAATTATATTGAGCACAAGAGTGCAACCAATTATTCAAGGTGCATTTATTCAGTTTATTACTAAACCACATTCAACTTTAAATGAAAGGCAAGAATCAAACCAATTTTATATGCAGATATCTCATATGCATTATTATTTAATATTTCAAAGTTGAAAACTATCCTAAAACCATGCTTTATATCACTATTCAACTGTTACATCAATTTTACGTCTGACAGAGTCAGACATTGATTCGTCTTGATTCCACTTGAGCAAATCTATAGGAAATTAACATGTTTTTTCTTCAAAGGTAATATTTCTGTTGGTATCAGCCGCTTTATGTATTTAAGTATCCACCCAGAAAACCTATCGTCAAACTTACTTCTAACTTTCTATAAATCTGTAATCTCAGAACAAAACTATAATTTGCCACTCATTTTAAAATAATTTGGAATGGTGTGGAGCTCTTGTTTTAGTTGTATTGATTTTCAGCGTCTTTGTGTAGCAATTTTAGTATCCAATGGACACTTTTCCATCCGACGACTTGTAGAACTTGACGCCTGCCACCATTATGAAATAATAGCAGTTCTTTCGTCAGAGCCTTCTCTGTATTCCACTAAAGCAATCACCCTTTTAAGATTAAAGGTGACAAATGTGAACTTTCATATACTTTATAATTATACTTTATATTTTTACCCAATATTTTACCAAACTGCTACAAATAATTATTTTTTTCCAAAATACTATCTAGGTGGTACAATAGTACCACCTAGATAGATTTTCTTAAAAAAAAAAAATTGTTTGGCGCCGTCAAGTTCATTCCCGTAAAGTTAAATGAACTGCAAAAATAAATAAAACCTTGATACTATTTTAAAATATAATAATAATCAATCGTGTTAATATAAACGTTTATGTTTGAAAGATATTTTATACGTTACGAAACGCGATCTGTCGAGGTCATGTAGCATGTACCGTTTATATAATACCAATTCATTATTAAGTAGCTGTTGCCATTGTAGTTTCCGCAAACTTTCCCCACAAGGACGTTCATTGGCACCGCAAGGTCGACCCTCACTTCACGGACGAAGAGAAAGTTAAAAAAAATATTCAAGGCTGGTATACATAATGAAAATGTAAAACAATTTATGTAACGCCAGTGTCAGGGTCAGATGCGTCTTGTGAGAAACTTTGCAGTAAGAATGAGATATTTATTCTATGAGTATTTTATTTATAGATGTAAATTTAATTCTCTACTATTGTAGAGTATTTAATTACCAGTATAGTAGTAAGTACAAACAGTAATCCATGTATATAATTAATTAAACATGTACTTTAATAAAACGTACTATTTAAAA
Source organism: Pogonocherus hispidulus (assembly GCA_963924545.1). Lineage (NCBI taxonomy): Eukaryota > Metazoa > Arthropoda > Insecta > Coleoptera > Cerambycidae > Pogonocherus > Pogonocherus hispidulus. The sequence continues at coordinate 23,903,135 of OZ004696.1, forward strand.
ATTGTCACTTTTCACGCATATTAACTAACAACCGTAATATATCGCTGATAATTATCGATGTCCTAGACATATGTTAACATATAAAATATTGCCTTTGTTATGTATTTCAATTTGTTTGCAAATAATTGTAAAACAATTACACTAATGTTACTAAAAAGAAAAACATTGATTGTTTCACAGTGTATTTCTTCAAAACGATCTTGGACATGATTTTTTGGAGGCAACACAATCGAATTTCCTGTCAAAACTGAGCATGGTATCGTCCAAAAATGGGTCTAACGCGTACAATTTGCTACCTTTATGTAATGACTGATTTTTCTTCAACACCGTTAATTCCTATAAAACTCTCGTTGTTAAACATTTTTCAAAATCACATTTTTAGCTTGTTTCATTTCTTCAGCTGTCAGAGCACCTGTTCTTTTTTCCGTTACTCTTAAATTATTAATGAACCGTATCCTGCACAGTTTACAACAGAACTTGTCTGAATATATCTGAATATATCTCTAACCCTCATTCTAATCACAAGAATTAGCCCGGAGCCGGAGATGTGGGAGAGGGGCTGCATATTATTATTCAATAGGCCGTATTTAAGCCTCAGGCGTGAATTACGTCAGTTAGCTTTAACCACCATTCAGTGCTGGAATGAGAGAATCCGTGAAAACCTCATTAGTTACAGTCAAACATTAACCGATGTTAATTTATTACATTAACACCAAGATTACATTCTTCTCATTTTAGGCAGTACGCCAGGATGGTTCGCAACCCATTCCTTCTAAAAGGCCAGGGGATTCGAACCCATGACATCTGGGTTAACCCATCGAAACACTAAACTCTCAGCCACCGACTCCTTACAACAGAACTGAAATCCGGTGTCCGATTCGTTTTAGAGTTATATGCTGATATTGCTTTTTTACAGTTCCGTTGGTTTCTGTCTCTTGTCTATTTCAAAATATACATACAACATTTAAATACAATTTCTATCAATTATTGAGCAAAGATTTTCGAGGAATGCGGTATCCGTTTTTATTTACCAACGGCATCTAGCTAGAAGCCAATATTAGAATTTTATTGTTTGAAGTTTTAGTATCCTTTGAACTTTCGAATTAAGAAAATTATTATTACTCAATTATTACTATCGACAAATTATGACACAAGAAATCTTATGAAAGGACCTGGGTTCTAGTAAAAAATGAGTACTTTGAAGTTCTGAGAGTTCATTGGTGGTAGAAAAGAGCATAGGTACCTAAGATTGAGTTGGTACTTTTGTCTTTGCTTTGGTGTGAAATAAAAAAACAGTTCTTCTGAAAACAATAAAACACGCTTCTTTTCTGTTTTCTATCGCGTCCATTTACCCTATCCCAAGAAGCAACATGTAAAAATGCCATTCTCATTTTTTTTTACGTACAACTGTATAATAAACACTGACGTTCGAATTTAGTCTTATTATACTATAAGCTCAAAATGCATGAAAATGCATATATACAGAGTGATCAAAAGATCTTAGTCAACGAACAAAGTACTACTTTCTTTCTCACTTTGTCTGGCACATATCTCAATCATATAGTGAAAGAATTTCCCAACAGTCTAATAATAATAATAATATCTCTATCCCTCATTCCTATCTTAATGATGAGCCCGGAAGTCAGACACTTGTATGGGAGAGGGAGCGGCATATTATTATTTTTGCAGGCCCCGAGTGTGCCTAAGAACGACTTACGATGTTATAACTTTAACTACCATTTAGGACGAGAATAAGGATAACCTGGAAAACCTTATTAATTAAAGTATACAGCTGGTTGTTAGCCATTTATACAGTGATATGGCAGTACCAGTTGCATATTAAGAACGATACTAGCCTTAAGGCGGGTTTACATTGGTATAGTAAATGGGTTAGTTACTTGTACTAGTAACTAGCAAGGCAGCTACTAACCTAGTGTAAACCACATAGGAAAGAACTTGTACGAGTACTGGTACAAGTAATCAGGACAGGAAAGTGAATAGCCACCCAGGCTATTTACTTACCACTTGTGAAGCCACTGTCCTTTCCCCACCACCGTACCAGGCACCAGTTTTCTGTCCACTTCACTAATTTAAACACTTCCTCCCTTGCTAGTACCTATACGCACAGCTGTTTGTGTGTTGATTGACAATAAACAGTGCATTAAGAAGTGCTGATGCTCCTTTTGAATCTCTTCTATTGATACAATCTCTCACCATCTTCTCTTTGAACGACAATTTTCCTTTTCAATCTCTCTAATAAGTTCTCCAATAACAATTTGCTTAACTCTCAAAAATATTTTTCTTAACTTTGCCTTGCGTAACATTCTAAAATGACAAGAAACAGGACAACGAAAAAGATTCATCCTGGATCTGGCGATGTGACTGCACTATTGGTACTAAGTAGTGTGCATAAATATGCTTTCAAGTGTAAACACCCACTGGCCCTCAAATGTGACAGTAGGCTAGCCAGGCTAGCTACAAGTACAAGTAACTGGGCTTAGTAACTATACCAATGTAAACCCGCCATTATGCACACATAGATTTAATATTGGAGCAATTAGAAAAGTTGACCACTGTGAGATTCGAACCGTCGTCAATCGCGGAGAATGATTAAAAACCTGAGGTCTTTAACCGCTCGGGCACGGAGCTCCTAAAACCAGTTGCTTTAGAATAATAAGCTTAAGCATATAATGTAATTTCAATGGGACTCCGTTTTTGGGGTGTCAAATTTGGAGCAGTACATATAGTTTGAAGACTACTTCTGGCTATCGGCAGGGGTGGATTTAGAAGTTTTTGTACGTTTCTAAATGTATATATAGGTAGTTAGTGTCTGAATAAATAATTATTCTTTAATATAGGATCATTGACAAGACTAAATGTGATAATATGACTACAAAGAGATAAACATCTATTAATAATATCAATGGTAAAAAATAAGGAGTCTTGGTGATCCAGCAGCATTTAAACTGAAACAGGCATCGCACTGGAGATTCGAATTCTGCTGTAGTAGACATTCTGGTACGAAAGTTGTTTATGCGTATAGAGGATAGTACAGAATCCTGCAAAGCTTTGGGATGAATAGCTATATCGCCCCCACAAAGAAATAGCGCGACTTAATCAGTGGCCTAGAAAAAAAAAATTGATGAACCTGCTCGAAGCCGGGCGGTCTGAAATATTTTCGACGTCGCAATGAATGTACCTTTATATACATTATTACATTATAATTAACATTAATTTACATATTAATTTATACAAGTCCACTAATTAACAGCGTTGGACTAAAGTAGAAAATAGCAAAAGGTTAAGTTATTTAGTATGCCAGTTATTAACTGTGATAAATATTTAAAGATTATACATTTCGCGAATAAATTGTATAGTTAACTATTGGTAAAAAACTTTTACTCTCACATTTGTTGCTAAATCCCCTAGTATGCTTGTAAAAAACTTGTTACCACAATGTTTAAATTGAGATGGCAATACGCCTTATTAGATATACTCATACATTTCAATATTTGTAGGACTAAATATAATTTAACCAGAAGTAAGGAAACACTATTTTTATATAGTCGATTTCGTCGGTCGATATCTAGGACTACTGTGTAGTAGACGGTACTGATGCACTGGTAGATGCACTCCAAACTGCAAAAATAGTAGAAATAATGTCACACATACAATGCAACTAGTTCTGATCAACTATACACATTCCATCTTTATATAAAACAGCTAATAATAAGAGCTTCCTAGATATTACTTTCTATTTAAAATAGCATTTGATTAAAAAAATTTCAGATGAGAAAGGGCTATAGAATTATTTTTCGCGACTTTGATTTGCTTTGGAAATGTCAAATAAAATGTCGATTACATTTTATTCTAAGTACCTAAGGGTTTTTTGACTTTTGCAGCGTTAATCAAAAACACGAAATATAATTCCATAGCCTTTTCCAATCTGAAAACTTTTTAATCCATGTTATAATAACCGAAACCGAAACCCGGCTAGATCCGTCTATTGACAGTAATGAATTTTTTACTACTAATTTTGCTAATATTTATCGTTCTGACAGAAACTTCTCATGTCATAATTGTTCAAGGGGTGGAGGAGTTTTAATTGCTGTGAATAATAACTTTGCGTCTGTTTCATTTAACTTAAACACCCCTGCGTTTGATAACATACCTCTAATTGATATAGTTGCAGTAAAAATTACGTCTATCTCCCATTCCTTAGTCATTATTAACATTTACGTTCCTCCAAATACAGGACTTAGACATTATGAATTTTTATTCGAGGCAATCGAATCTTTAGATTTTTTATACGAATATAAGAATGATGTACTGATTGTTGGTGATTTCAATATAAGTGATTATTCATCTTATTTACGCGATTGCCGTCATAATAATCAAACCAGATTACTCAGTAACTTCTTGAATGTGTTAACTTTGTCTCAGTACAACCTCGTTTCGAACCACCTTGATCGAATTCTTGACTTGGTTCTTTATAACAAAACCTGCTTAGTTGAGAGGGCAGTGGAACCATTGGTGGGTGAGGATAGGCATCATCCATCGCTACAAATTTCTTTTAAATTCAAGTCCAGTACTTACTTTAGGCATAAGTTGCCTATTAACCGTTTTAATTCTTACAATTTTAGAAAAGCCAACTTCTTCAGGCTTTACGAATTGATAGCTAACATTGATTGGAGTCTTTTACCTTCATATACCAACGTTGAGGATACCTGCACCTATTTTTATGAGAAACTTTATAGTACATTTGATGTTTGCGTACCTAAGTTCGCCTTTAATCATAAAAATAATTATCCTCCATGGTTTATCTCTCAGATTATAAGAGATATTAAGATCAAATCCAAAATGTTACGCGCATATAAAAATTACAATGATGTCATAGCATTTCAAGAATTTATAGGTCTTAGAGCTAAAGTGAAGCGGGATATTGATAAAGCCTACAAAACTTATATGCATTCTATTGAAAGCAGTATTAAGAACGATCCACAAAAATTTTGGGCATTTGTTAAAAACCGAGCAGGTCCTACTACCACTCCTAACAACATGAATTACAACGGGCAGAATATTAACAATCCCAATGCTATTTCGAACTCCTATGCAGATTTTTTCAGTAAGTCTTTTACTCAGTCTTCAAGTGTACATGCGGATGGTGGTGTACCGACACCCATTGATCGGTTACATGTAAATATAAATGAGTTTGAAGAAAATGAAGTTCTTACTGCCCTTAAGCGAACTAAACCGAAAATGACGACTGGACCTGATGCGGTGCCGGCATTTATTCTCAGAGATTGTGCTCAAGTTCTTGCATTTCCCGTGAAAATTTTATTCAATTTATGCTTGAAAACATGCACGTTTCCGGATATCTGGAAATTATCCAAGGTGTGTCCCATTCATAAAAAAGGAGATAAATGTGATATAGAGAACTTTCGTCCTGTCTCAATGCTATGCAATTTTTCAAAAACCTTTGAATTTTTACTCCATAAATACATTTATCACAGTGTCCATAGTAATATTACAGTATTTCAACACGGCTTCATGAAAGGACGGTCAACTACAACAAATTTAGTCTGCGTTACACAATTCATTGCCGAATCTATTGACAAGCAAGCTCAAACCGACATAGTCTATACAGACTTCTCCAAGGCATTCGACAGACTTGACCATGGAATTTTACTTCGGAAACTTAACCAGTTTGGACTTTCTAACTCACTTGTAAATCTGTTCAAGTCATATTTAGCTAATAGAAAGCAGTTTGTGATATTCAGTGGTTTTAAGTCTGTGGAATATCTTGCAACGTCAGGCGTACCCCAAGGTTCTGTACTCGGACCTTTGTTATTCAATATCTTTATTAATGACATCGGCGATGACTTGGATGTAAATTATCTCCTTTATGCAGATGATATGAAATTATTTACCACAGCAAATAGTGTTAATGATTGTGAACGCATTCAACACAATTTAAATAAAGTAGCCAACTGGTGTCAGCTAAATAATTTACCACTTAATGCTCAAAAGTGTAACGTTCTCTCTCTAACATTGAAATCATCGGTTCTAACATTTGACTATAGGCTGGAAGGCATTTCATTGGACCGTCCTAGGACGTTTCGTGACCTTGGCGTAATTTTTGATAGTAAACTCTCGTTTATTAGTCACATGGAATCTATCGTTTCTGACGCTAACAAGACATATGGATTCATTGCTCGTTGTAGTCGAGACTTTACTAACCCATATATAACAAAACTGTTATTTAACTGCTTTGTAAGGCCTAAGCTTGAGTACGCCGCGCTTATATGGTATCCACACTACAATGTGCCACATCGACAGTATAGACAGTATCTGTTCAGCGTAGATGTCTCAAGTTATTGAGTTTTAAATCTGATGGTGTATATCCACCGATCGGCTATCCACACAGTGTACTTCTCAAAAAATACTCCACGACTAGTCTTCTTCAAAGACGTGAATATCAGTCACAGGCATTTTTATATAATGTTATCAAAAATAAAATTGATTGGCAAATGATACTAGAAAAATTGGACTTTCTTTGCCCGAGGGTCTGCTCTCGGGAAAATGTAACCTTCTATTTACCTACACCACGTACTACTGTACTAAAACATTCTCCTATATACACAATGTGTACTAACTGCAATTTGCTGAAAGACAAAATAGATATATTTGCATGTAGGCGCAGTAATCTTAAGTCTATTTACCTCAGCTAGGTTGGTTACTTTTCTTTTCTTTTTTTTTTATTTCATATTTCTGCCTCCGTCTTTCTTTTTTTTTTCTTCTTTGCTACTTACTTTAGGTCTTTCATTTGTTCATGTATGTATTTCTTATATCTATGTATGTACGTATATGCATTTTTTTTATCACTTACCCTCCTGTTCTGTAGTTGGGTTTATACCTGTAGAACAGTGTAATTGAAAATAAAATAAAATAAAATAAAATATGTGAACAAACCTGTGTAACCATATTTACAACTTATAGGTATTTACTTTAATTAAGTTTTATAATTGCAAATAAAAGTAATTTCAACTTGGTAAATAAAAATCCAAGACCGTTAAATTTTATTTCCAAAATAAGTACGAACATCATCAGTCAATCTGGTTTTTCAGGAATAAAAAAAAAGCATTACATTGTTTGCAAATAATTTTTACATTTTTTTCTAAATTCATCTATTGAGGTTATGTTATAACGTTGTTATAATGTTTTATAATAATAACCTTATAATAACAACCTTTTATAATAAAGCCACTCGTAAAAAATAGAACATTAATGAATTGAACATTAATAACATTGAAAAAATGAAGAATTTGTATTTACATTATGCTTATTATAATACCCTCTTTTTTATCATATTTTTTTAAATTAATAGGATGTACTCCCTTAGTATACTAAAATCCTCCTAATTTTAAAAATATCCCTTCAGAAAAATCATACTAAACATAATTCGAAACAAGAATTCAAGCGATGCACTTCGTAAAGGATCCAGAATGTTATTTTCCAGAAATATATATATTTGAATTTTGATGTACTGTATACATACTGTATGTTCTGTACTGTATACTATACTGTGATATACTGTAATTACATAGTTACAAGAATTTTTGATTAGTTATACTCTTCCTATGAATATTACTAACTTCAGTACTTTTGTGCTACCGCTACCAATATTGTTTATTGTTGCAGCATTTGGTAAGTGGGTGGTTCTGGGACTACAGTTACAAATGCCAGCCAGTGGATTACTCAAATAATTCCAAAGCACTAAGAGTAAGTATATTTATCGAAATTGCAATCAATTTTAAATTGTATACATAAAATCACATTAATTTTCAGTCATCCTAGACCTAGCCTCGCATAATATATATGAAATACCTAAAATTTCGTAATTTTTATGCAGTTTCCATATATATTATTAGGTTTATGAAAATACATTTCACATAAGAATCGACTAAATAGTTCGCATAATAGTTCGACTTTCACATAATAGTTCGACTAAAGTATTTTGAATCGGGAATATTATATCCTAAAATTTATTTTTCAAATTATAAAACGCTCTATTTTGCTATGGTTCTTAATACTGAGCATGAGTTTTTTGTTTTGTAACCTATTGGAAAATTGTTTTATCTTTCAAATATTTTTTAATAAAGATAATGATCAAGGATTCGAAATTAATGTACAAATTATGTACAGGGTGGGCCGTATAAGAGTGCGTATCCCCTTATCTCAGAAACTATGTGAGATAGAAAAAAAAGTTTTATATAAATGTTGTTTGCGTTAAAGATGTCGGTATTTTTTTAATATAGTTATATTTGTAGCTCTTCAATATACAGGGTGATGAACTAAACTTATCTTTTTTTAAATGGAACACCCTGTATATTATTACATTTTTTAAAAGCTCTTCAAAAGACTTGTTCAACGATATATAATATGATGGGTCTGTAGCCTACCGTTTCGGAGCTATTGACTGTTATCTTCAGGAAAAGGTTAATATTTATAGCGAGCTAGAAAAGTTACTGATTGAGGTGATAAGCTGTAATTTGGGCCAAGAAATTCTAATTTGCTCTATTTTATGAAACTTCTGTCTAATACTAAAATAAAAAAAATTGCAACAGTGATGCCAAGTTTCGTGAAATTTAATTTTTCATGATTTCTTTAAATGGAACACCCTGTATTTTATTACATTTCTTGAAAGTTCTTACAAAGACGAGTTTATTGATATATAATATCAGGGGTCTACGACACACTTATAACTTATTTTTTTATAACTTATATTGCCATCTCTTTTAAATTTGATACAAATATTTAGAATCGTATGAATATCTGGCAGTTATCTTAAATTATATTTTCTTACATAATCTCTCAATGTTAAAGCTGGACTTTTGTGATTAAATATATAACATTCTATTAAGCCTACTTTTTCTTGCAGAGAATACATTACATACAAACATGCATAACTTATGTGTCAATTCCTGAAGAGAAACACAGATTAATCCAAAACGGTGTGTCGTAGACCCATGATATTATATATCAATAAACTCGTCTTTACAAGGACTTTCAGGAAATGTAATAAAATACAGGGTGTTCCATTTAAAAAAATCATAAAAAATTAAATTTCACGAAACTTGGCATCACTGTTGCAATTTTTTTTATTTTAGTATTAGACAGAAGTTTCATAAAATAGACCAAATTAGAATTTCCTGGCCCAAATTACAGCTTAACACCTCAATCAGTAACTTTTCTAGCTCGCTATAAATATTAACCTTTTCCTGAAGATAACAGTCAATAGCTCCGAAACGGTGGGCTACAGACCCATCATATTATATATCGTTGAACAAGTCTTTTGAAGAGCTTTTCAAAAATGTAATAATATACAGGGTGTTCCATTTAAAAAAAAATAAGTTTAGTTCATCACCCTGTATATTGAAGAGCTACAAATATAACTATATTAAAAAAATACCGACATCTTTAACGCAAACAACATTTATATAAAACTTTTTTTTCTATCTCACATAGTTTCTGAGATAAGGGGATACGCACGGCCCACCCTGTACATAGCAAATTATCTTCTCAAAATAATTGTTTTGCATTAAAATGAAGAAGATGCCCCTGAAGAAAAGAAACCAGCTATATAAAGAGTAATTAATTATATAAAACATAGGAACTATTCAATTTACTTTATATACACCTCAACATTTTAATTAACATTTCCGCTTACTATAATATTTACGTTACATCCCAATCAAAAATTTAAAAATTGTTCTTTTCTCTTCTTTTAAAAAGTTATTAAAAATAAGAAAAAAGTTTAGGGAATCCCGACATGTTCCTGCTTTTTAAATGATTATTATTAAGGACATATAGTCACATAATTATAACAAATAAGTATACTCTACAACCTCCTACTAACAGTTACAATACTGTTAGGAGGAGGCTTTTGAGATCCATTATACTTTGCAATTACAAATATTCTGTTCTATTAACTATGAACTAAATTAATAGCTAATTGTGAAATTTGATAACCATTACCAAAAATTAAAGAGCACTAGATAGTTAGTAACTAATACTCTCCTGATAAAAATGGAATCACATATTTAAGGCATTGAGCCCTAAGCTAAAAGATTCCTGAGAGTGAGTAAATAATATAACATTATAACAAAAGTAAAACTTACTTTATTTTTATTTTGCGCATTGATTATTTTCAGCTTAATGTTTGTAGCACACTTCAAGGAAATTCAAGGTACAATTTCAGAGGCAGTGAAGGCTGTCAGAGTCTGAAAATTCTACATATTTTTTTTTTAAATTCGTAGAAAAATTCAATACCGGCCGATTGAAAATTGTTATTAATCGTAGATAGCAATGATGAATTTTTATATAAGTACCTAAATTCTAAATAATTCGTTAGTCTGAAGTACCGAGATACCATTTCCTTGACCAGCACTCAAAATCAGTTACTGTTTGTGTTTCTTAAAATTTTTAATTCACGTAATACTGCAGCTTAAGAGAAAATAGTTTCCAGTGACCTACTTCTTATAAAATGAAGATTAATTATATTCCATTATTCATTTTCTTCGTCAGTCAAGCAAAGTTTTATTTCAAAATCGTAATTATATATTATAAAAATGATTCCGATTAAATACCTCGCGAATATAGGCAGTGTAAAAAATGGTTGCTTAGAGACAAAAAAAACACGAAACAAAAGAGAAATCGATATGAGAAAAAAACTGGATTGATTATCATGGACTGCGTCAATAAATTAGAGGCACACAAAAAAATATTTATAATTTTCTTTATAGCTATATAAATCTAGTATGTTGATGGTACAAAGTACCGATTCCACACCCTGTAAAACAGAAGGGCTTGTAATATAACGTAAGCTGTATTGACACCAGCTATACGCAAGTTGGTGTTGGCTGTATCCGTCTTCGATTAATGTCTTAGGTGGCTTAAGAGTCCATTCACTAGGTCGAAATAAGCCCTAAATCGGCGTTCGGCTCGTGTCTAATTATAAAAAAACTATAAAAGATAGCGACTTTTAGTAAAAAAGTATTGAAAGATAATACTTTAGTCTAAGTCCCTATAGTAGTAATTTTTGGTATTTCTTTTTATTTTTAACATTCCAGGCAAACAATCTTGTACTAAAATAGCGTATTTTCAAAAATTATTTTCTCTAAAATACATGTATTAAACAAAAATTTGCTACTATAGGGACCTAGTTTATCTTTTGATCTTTCCGGTGATATAGAATTTATAACATTAAAAAGAAATTTTGTTGCAATTATAAGACAAATCCGGTACCCTTGCAATGAGGGCTAACTTTATTTCCATGTGCTTCGGCTTTACGTGCACCTCCGAAATCTTAATAATTCGATAGTTGGAATATATAAGTCTCCACCCATCGGCCACCCATCCTCTCAATCCGACCCAACATTCATGCCTGTCAAATCTACAGAGAATGGACCCTTAAGCATACAAGATTTTCGTACCAAACACTCTAATGACAAATAATAATGGGCATACGCACACTCGAATTGACTTATTTTGTGTGAATTAAACTATTGCTATCTAAAAATATGATTTTTCCCCTAAACTTTTTCCTATCTTTTATATCCTTTTTTGGATGATAAGGTTGATTTGCTTAAATGTCATTAATCATATGATAGATAAACGATAAAATAACCAGCGTACTATATTTTATTGCTTTTATAAAACTATTTTTCTTAGTGTCCTGTATTTTATTGGCGCAGTGTATTAAAACTCGTTTTAAACAAATATAAAGATACATAATGAGATGGTAGTAAGATTCAATTGTCTATTTATACCCTGTGATAAGTAGCCATGAATTACAGCAACCTTATTAATTTGTAGATGTCATTTTTTTGTACTAATACGTCATAAGAAAATCCCAATGTTGTTTTTCTTGTTATGTTGTCTTTTATTTTTACCTTACATTAAAACAGTTTTTAAAAAATAAGTAAATATGTTGATCGCTGTAGCTCATACGTAATCCACATTTTTTTAAACTTGAAACAAGGGCAAAAGAAATACAGACGTATAAAACGTATACAGGGTGTCCACCTAGTGCGCGTAAGTCCAATATCTGGGTTAATAAAAGAGATAACTTAATTTTTTTTTCTACAGGGTTGTCTAATATCCCGAGCTGCACAAAATGAAAATATATTTACATATTCAGGGTGTTCAGTTTTTCCTGGACAGGTACCAACTTCATTTTTTTAAATGGAAACCTATATTTTTTATGGCATTATCGAATTCTACGTAAAAAATTAGTGGGACTTTGTGCTTAACACTGCTATTGAAATATTGATAGTTTTAGAGATATTTGACTTTTAATTTTTTTTTCTTATGTTTCGTCACTTCTAATAGTTGACATAATTATGGTTGTATGATAGCTAGAAATTATTTTTTTTCAGAAACTGTAGAGTGAAGATGGCTCTTTTGAAAAACGTATCAAAAGTTGACCTGCGATATACAGGGGGCAACAGAAATCGTGCCAAACCTGATGGTTTAAAATTTAAAAAATATCGACTTTTTCAAATGGAACACCCTGTGTTTTATGATTTCATTAGATGCCTTTCTGTAGACTCTACAATTTTATAATAGCTTTCCCTATACCTAAGTTGCGTAGTTTTTGCAAAAAACCCACTTTTATGAAAAATACCCGATTTGCGCACTCCTTTGACGGAAAAAATATTGTAAGGCTATTTATTTTTATAAAATCTATTAGTTTACACTTCTTAAAATAAAAATAACTGAAAAATTTGAAAGAACAGCAAATGGGAATTATGAGAAAACTACCAGGAGACATGGGAGTAACAACGATAATATTTAGTTTAATGTTGTGGTTTCTGCTGTTGAAAATCCAAAAATATTAGTATCAGAAAATCAGTAGAAATCTTGAAGTTTTCAAAAGCTCGACAAATAAGATATTGAAGAAGAAGTTTCATACGTATCACATTGAAAACCAAACGGTGTTACCGTAGTTAGAAAAATTATTAGTGAAATGGATGAATATACATAGAGTATTGAAAAAAGAATACGCAATACTCATACAAGCAAGCTAACCTAAAGTAAATGCTCAAAATGTCCACCGTTGTTTTCAACACAAAGCATTAATCTACGACGAAAATGAATGTGAACATTTCTTAACATTTCGGGCGTTATGGTTAGAAACTCATTTTGGATCTTTTCTTTCAAGTCTTGCATATCCGTTGGTGGTACTTCGTATACTCGCTCCTTGATATAACCCCACAAGAAAACGTCCAGAATATTTAAATCAGGCGAACGTGCAGGCCAAGGAACTGGACCACCGCGACCTAACCACTTATTTGGATATACGTGGTTTAGGTGTTCTCTAATCTGAAATATGAATAGATAATAGGAAAAGTACTACAACAATAAAATAATCACAGTACCGCCAAAGTGGAATGTGGAGGGGCACCATCATGCTGAAACCATTGTTGAACCAAATAATCAGCGGGCATATTCTGTAGCTGTAGAAGGGGAAGTTCGTTTTGCAAAAAATGCAAATACACATTGGCATTTAAATTGCCTTCAAAAAAGTACGGTCCAACAATATGTTCTCCACAAATTCCAGCCCACACGTTCACTTTGAAACGATGCTGATTATCTAGTACCCTCAATAATCTTGGATTATTGTCAGCGTAGTGATGAAAGTTGCGACGATTGGGTAAGCATGTGTTTGAAAATATTGATTCGTCAGTAAACAAGACAATCATAAAAAAGTTTGGACTTTCCTGAATTTTATCCAATGCCCAGTGGCAAAATTGCAGGCGGTTTAGGTGATCTTGAGGTAACAGTGCTTGATGGTTTTTAATATGATACGGATGAAAATTATTCTTCTTCAGTATCTTGTTTGTCAAGCTTTTGGAAACTCCAAGATTATTACTGATTTTCCTGACACTAATATTTGGATTTTCAACAGCAGACGCCACAACATTAAACTGAATATTGTCATTGTTACCGTCATGTTTCCTGGTAGTTTTCTCATAATTCGCATTTGCTGTTCTTTCAAATCCTTCTTTCACATTTTCAAAACAGTCAGCACGTGGAAATCTCTGTAAATCTGGATTATTTGCTTTGTAAATACGTGCTGCTAGCAAACAATTTCCATGAGCTTCTCCTAAGGCATAAACCATTTTCACTAATTCTTCTTTTGAATAGTTCATTGTATGCACGCTTAGTACTTACTCTAAACTCGTACGTGAATATTCAGTAAAAGAAGAAATGACATGTAAACTGATTGTCACAAATTTTATTGCGTGACAGACGCTCACTGCGTTTTTCCCGAGAAAGGAAGGTGCGGAAATCGGGTTTTTTTTCATAAAAGTGGGTTTTTTGCAAAAACTACGCAACTTAGGTATAGGGAAAGCTATTATAAAATTGTAGAGTCTACAGAAAGGCATCTAATGAAATCATAAAACACAGGGTGTTCCATTTCAAAAAGTCGAGATTTTTTAAATTTTAAACCATCAGGTTTGGCACGATTTCTGTTGCCCCCTGTATATCGCAGGTCAACTTTTGATACGTTTTTCGAAAGAGCCATCTTCACTCTACGGTTTCTGAAAAAAAATAATTTCTAGCTGTCATACAACCATAATTATGTCAACTATTAGAAGTGACGAAACATAAGAAAAAAAAAATTAAAAGTCAAATATCTCTAAAACTATCAATATTTCAATAGCAGTGTTAAGCAGAAAGTCCCACTAATTTTTTACGTAGAATTCGATAATGCCATAAAAAATATAGGTTTCCATTTAAAAAAATGAAGTTGGTACCTGTCCAGGAAAAACTGAACACCCTGAATATGTAAATATATTTTCATTTTGTGCAGCTCGGGATATTAGACAACCCTGTAGAAAAAAAAATTAAGTTATCTCTTTTATTAACCCAGATATTGGACTTACGCGCACTAGGTGGACACCCTGAATATGGAACTAATACGTAATAATGCACAGAAACAACGTTAACCTAAATTTATAACTGTTGTGGTTTATTTAGTTACAGGTATTCTGAAATTATTATAGAAATTTGTTACATTACTTGTAATTAATCGCTGCAGTAAAGCGATCAATTCTTTGTTTCTTCAATTAACTATAGGAACATCTTCGAGATGCCTAATGCAATATTCCTCAATAACCTGCAATTTACTTCTTTATTTTTCAATTAACTGATCATTACTTCATCTACTACTGGATGTTAAGTGTTAAAAAAGCTATTTGTACTAAAGGTCGCCATAATCAGAAGAAGTAAACGGCAACGGTATCATAAAAGCGGAACATTTTCTCATTTCATCTTAAATCCTCAGATCATCATGGCACCAAAGTGTCCCAAATAAAATTTTTCCAACAATATCATGTTGTAGATGGCCAACCTGTGCTGGTGGTACTACATATCTAAACTAAGCGAATTCGCAGACACGCTCTTCTTTGTTTTACGCAAGAAGGACAGCCAGGTCAGTTTCCTCCATCTCTACCATCACAGTCTGACACCGTTGGAGACTTGGATCCTTGTAAGGTTTCTCGCTGGTAAGTTTCAAATTTATGTCATCAGTTTATTATATTATTTATCAGCTCGTACAATTACATGACAATTGTACTTATACACAGTGTTAATGTTATGCTGATCACTGTTTAAAAATTTCTGCGGTCTGAAAAGGACCGATTTATTTAAAAAAAAAACAGAACAAGAAATCAAATTAAATGTTCAAAACTGTTGACCATTAACTTCGTGGCAATAGGCAATTGAATGTGTTGCTAGATTTACAAAAAAAAAAAAAAAAAAAATAAAAACAAGTCGATAATAGTTAATGATCAACAGTTTGATAATTTGATACCTGTTGAGTTTGGGTACAGAACGTGGTACAGGGAACAGAGTTGAATTAAAAAATGAAATAAAAAATAAGTGTTTCCATTTGAAAAAATTAAGTTGTTGGTCATAACTTATTTTTGGGCTACCCGGGTAGGTACATAAATTTACCATCCTGCAGTAAGAACCACACCTCCTTACTGCATAGAAGAAAAAACAGCTTGCAGTACAATACCATATATTATTTTGCATACCAGTAAATGTAGTCCATAAAAGTCCATAAACCAGTAAATAATTCATGTTTTAAATACTGGCAAAGGAATAATCTTTGTATTAAGTTAACATAACATGATATTTCAAATGTTTGTAGTGGCGAGATACAGTGAAATACACTGCAGTGCCCTCTTTCGGTCTTTGCAACTACCTGTCTGACAATTAATGTCTAATTGACAGACAGATAACGATCTGCAGAAAAGCAGATGCCATTACAACGACCTCTATTGTCTTGATATTTCAAATTATTTATGAAATACTTTCGAACACTCACACAATATACACCACATTTTAGATTTCAAATTGCTTCCAATAAAAGATTTAATGTGATAAAATATCTAAATTATATATATTTGTAACATAATCAAGAAAAAATTAACTAAAAAAAGATGTTGGTCTTATAATACACTTATAATACAAATAGAAGTAATAACAGTAATAGAAATGCATATAATGTATGTAGGTAATATAATAATTACAATAAAAATGTTTAATGTAAAATTATTTTTCAAATAAAACCTGTTAAACGCGTTTTATGTACCTAAGAATATTTTATTTTCAAAATTTAAATTTAGATTATAAAGGAATTTATTCAACCATAATGCCTGTAGGTTTAATTAGGATAATGACAAGCGGAATTAAGGCAACACATTTATGTTTAGTAATTATATTTAAATGTTGTGTCATTTCTATAAAATCATGATGATCACGCAGGTAACAAAAATTATTAGTGAGTCTTCTTCATCATATAACAATTATTATTATGATTATGATTTAAAGTGAAGCAAAAAGCCTTGAAGCTCTTCTACGAAAAATATTATAAGGAATCTACAGGTAAAATTATTTTTTTTGCACCATGCATACCATTAAGACTTAATCTCATCTACTGAAAACCAGCAATGGAACTTATCAAACAAAAAACATAAATAGACTATAGGTTCTTCACTAAAAATCAGTATAAACTAACTTCATCATCAAATAAGTATCATGGGAGTATCCTTAAAAAAGTTGTTAGTCTCTTCCTTTCTTTTGGATTTTTTGGGACAATATCCTACATTTTTCTTTGTCAGAAAATATATAATTTCGGTACATTTTAAAATATCAATATTATCCTTCAAATTATCTAATTTATATATGTTTAAGAAATTCAATTTTAAAAAAATTCTATAAATAAAAGAAATAAAAAATTTCTTAAAATTGATTATTGTCCTTAGCATAGAATATTCAGCTCACAAATTTGCGGGGTATTTCAAACTTAAACTTTTTATTACAAAATATTTCACCAAGGTTTTCTCATTAATTACAAATATCTTCCTCGTGTAAACTTTTTAAAAACTTTATGTTCACTTTTGTATCTTCTATGTGATTTTAGTGGGATTAAAGTTGTATTTATAGATTGATCAGTAGCTGAGACTGAAGTAGCGGTACAGTTAACGGCAGCGGTTTATATAACTTTGATAGATACAGATACCAACACATTTCACTTACTGCGTGTGCGTAACATTTTTGACAAATTTGAGTACTGTCACTATCATTGTCAAAGTTTTTTGCATTTGGGTTGGTCAAAACTTTGGATTTTCAGTAGTGATTTGTGAGCAATTTTGATTATAGACAAAGAGAAATTTATATTCAGAGATTATTAATATAACTTATCTGTTATATTATAATGTCACATTCAAATATTGTTGGATGATGCGATTTGCATGTAGTATTAGTCACTATAATCTGACAACTTATTGTGATTTTATTATTGAAATTACAAAACAGTTTTCAATACAAAAGTTTTAGCTTTTTTTATTAATTTTTATAATACTGCATTAGAAAAAACATTTGAATAGCGGAAATCACTAAATTAAAGATTTTTTTTTAATGGAACACCCTATATATTAGTGCATACTTAGCTTCGTTAAATTTTTCTCTTTTCAAAAATATATAATATGTTACTGTTTGATACAGGACTTTTCCACAAATGTCAGTTTAAAACTATTTTTGAAAAACAGGAGGGAAATTTATGTCTGACATGATAACATGATTGTGCAAAAAATAGTATACAATACTTAATCAGTTACTTACTGAACTCGAAACTTTGCAATACTCGACCCTGCATTTTAACTCAAAATTTCGCGATCGGTAAAACGCACTTACTGAATATGTATTGTAATACAGGGTGTCCCAGTGTGAGCGTACAAAAATTTACCAGGGGGTGGACCAGACCAAAATAAGAATAAAACTGTTATAAAAAAAAAATTCTCTGGTACACGCCTAACGAGTTACAGGGTGTTATTTAAAAATAAAATCTGCAGTAACTTAAAAATCGTTAGGTAATTTTTGGGAGACGTGTCCATCTAAACATCTACATGGTGTTTGTTTAACTCTGACACCTATGGTGGCCTAGGCCTACTGTTCCTTATGACTTCCTTTGCATGTATTTTTCTGCATAAAGAATGTAGTCGGTGCTTTACACTCAATTTACTCGAAAATGGTTGACTTTAGAGCTATGTAACAAGAGCACCTTTTTTGTTCAGAATTGATAGCCGATTAAGGAAAACTTAGTTAATCCACGAAAAAGTAGGATATGCAAGAGTTATGAAGACAAAATCATAGGGAGGAGTAGGCTTAGGCCACCACAGGTGTCAGAGTTAAACAAACACCATATAATTTTAATGACCTTAAATAGATGTACTCATCACCCAAAAGTTACCTAAATCTACGAAACGGTTTTTAAGTTATTGCGGAATTTTTTTTTTCTCCAAATGGTGGAGAAAAAATTGTGGTGGCCTAAGCCTACTGTAACTCGTTACACCCTGTAACTCGTTAGGCGTGCATCAGAGAATTTTTTATAAGAGTTTGATTCTTATTTTGATCTGCTCTACCCCTTGGTAAATTTTTGTACGCTCACACTGAGATACCCTGTATATTATTGCAAATTAAAATTATGAAATTACTAGTTTTTACGCTTTTTACTCCCACTCTATTTATTAGCTACACCCCTCTGCCAAGCAGAGCGATATTCCAATACATAAAAAATCTGATATTTCTAAAAAGAGGGGCATTATTTTATGTGGTATAAAACACAAAATAACCATACAATTGCAATGGGTAAGTTGAAGAATGATAGAAAGAAGATCTCATGACATTATCCATTCTTAAATTAGGTCCCTTGAAACTTAATAATAATAATCATAAGACATTTTGCAAGCAATATAAATTGTAGCAGAAACTTATAATGCAATTTTCTTCATTCGAGGTCTAAATGAATTATTACTAGAGATTTAAGTGAAATCCATCGGATTATATAACTTCTGCGCGTTTAACATTAGATTCTAAATTACAAATAATTGCAATAATCTTCTGCATCTTACTGTACACTATAGATCGTTGGTGCCCAGGCCTGTACTGGGGTTTATGTCAAAACACGCACAATGTGTAAATTAGATGACATTGTAATATTATGTAAAGTTAAGTATGTTAATTTTAAATTTAAATATATGACTTGTAAATAAATAAAAAAAAAATGTTTTAAGCAAGTCACAGCGTAATCTTTCTGTTTACCTACAACACAGGAAAACAATTGTTTATATTCATGGGCATAATGTTGCAGAAGATTCCTTAGTCATCGAGTATGAGTTGATCACATTTTATAAAATAAGGTTATAGATATTGAGGGCACTCTAAAATATTTGTGCCTACTTAATGAACTTTTACTGGTTTTACTTTTTTTTACTCTTTTTACTTTTTTTACTTTTTTACTACTTTACTACTTTTTTACTTTTACTGCTATGGAACTTACCTATTTATTACTTTAATGTTAATTTTTACTCTTCGTAAAAGTTTTTCTATACAAAATAGATCAATTCAATGCAAGTATTTAATTTAAACAGTTTACTTCCATTGTGTTACTTTGTATAAACATATACATTAAAAACTGTCACAATACTTCTGTCAGAGTAACTATTAAAGAAGAGTGTATAATAAACGTTTAGTAAAGTGATTTATGTTAGCGAATTTGTAATTTTTAAAGTTATTTCTTAGACCACTCGCTTATAATTCAGTTTCTAATGACTTTTAAGTATTATTTATCTCATTACTATGTTACTTCTTATTACTACAACTACTGCAATTGTCATAAACTCTGAAAAATGTGTATTTACTTTTATTCTTATAACATCCTTATTTTCCATACATTTTCAACTGTTTTTTCTCGAAAATATTGTCTCTGTACATCGACTGAAAAATATTTTTACTTTATTGTTATTATTTACTATATTATTTTTCTGTTTGTCAGTTCCTAAAAAATATATGTAGTAATTACAGCTCAACTTTTTCCACGTGGTTTCTGTTAATAAATACAGCAACCAAATCTGAATTACTAAATCAATTTTGGTGGCAAATCTGCAATTTTAGAGAAGCCTTTAAGCAAGAATGTAGTGACAAAATTCTTAGAAAACTATTTGCAAAAAATATCCAGAACATTCATCGAGCTGATGTAATGATAAAGACATATTAATTCATTTTTAAGTTTAATTGCATTTTAAATATGTATGTCAACATCGATGATTGTAAGATCGTAAATCGTAAATACATCGTAAAAATTATTTATGTCTTCTTTAGAGTATATTATTATGTTGACGTTATTCAACGAAAAAAAAAAATAAAGAAATAATAATAATAATAATAATAACACTTACAGCTCATACCTATTGTCTATAAAAACTGTCTATAAAAACTAAAATAAATTTTCCGCAATTCAAACGTTCCACTATATTATTTTTTTTACATAGTAGCAAAGACCCAAAGAGGGCACTCAACACACCATGTTTCTCACCACTACTAACGTTCCACTATATTTTGGAAGTGATTTTTATAATTATTAAATACATTTCATTTTCCTTAGTTCACCCCTGTTGTATTTTATGCGCACCAAAAGAAATAGGTATTTATATACAATGCAGAACTTTCTAACCAGTTCTGTAGAATTCGTGTTTTTTCATAATACGTATATGGAAACACACTCTTAGCAGGTTAGTCAATGATTAGACAATAATTACTACCGAGGCAAAGCCTAAAATATTGTCGCAAGTAAATACTTGAAACAGAATATTTATAATTTCACTCTTACAAGGTCCTCGACCATAATAAGCTTTAATAGCCTAAAATAAATTATATTTACGAATAACTACAGCCAGAATTTATACTTGATACATTATACATTTAAATACAAGGTGGTGAAGGTGTTAACCTGACTGGTTAAGTTAATACAAACAACTATCAATTCAACGGGATTGCAGTCAAATAAGGCAGAAAAGAAGATAAAGTAGATACTCTTTTTTTCCAATTCTAGCTTCGAACTTTTATTGACTAGATATAAAATTAGATGAAAAGTCAGTAAGCAATAGCATTTACATTAAAATGAACGGAGAGCGACATTTAAATTTAGTTAAATTATCTTCCAGTCTCACGAAAAAGAGAAAGGAAACCTCAATCACTACAAAAAAAAAACAGTATCAGAAAACAAGACAAGGCAGTATTTTCGAAAAGTTTCTTAATATTACATTAAATAATTTTTATAATATTAATTATTAACATTCCCATAATAATAATAATAATAATAATAATAATAATAATAATAATAATAATAATAATAATAATAATAATAATAATAATAATAATAATAATAATAATAGTTTATTTGTAATTTAGTAAAATATGAGAACAATATTCATAATACATAACAATAATTAACAATAATTATAACTACACAAAGAAAATGTATAAAATATGTAAATCCGGGAGTATAAAAATAAATAAACTTAAAAAGGATGGTCTAGACACAGAAACACTTTTATATGTTCCCTTTTCAATTGCTAAGCAAATAATAAATTCACAATTAAACTTTGACCACGCCACAAAGTCTAACACTGTACGTGGATATATACCTTTAGTTAATAATAATAATAATAATAATGATATCTCTATCCCTCATTCTCATCTTAGTGATGAGCCCGGAAGTCAGAGACTTGTGTGGGAGAGGGAGCGGCATATTATTATTTTGCGGGCCGCGAGTGCGCCCAGGAACGACTTAAGATGTTATAACTTTAACTACCATTTAGTACGAGAATAAGGGAAACCTGGAAAACCTTATTAATTAAAGTATACAGTAGGTTGTTAGCCATTTATACAGTGATATTGCAGTACTAGTTGCATATTAAGAACGCTACCAGCCTTATACACACAGATTTAATATTGGAGCAATTAGAAAAAGTTGACCACGGTGAGATTCGAACCGTCGTCAAGCGCGGAGAACGATTAAAAATCAGACGTCTTAACCGCTCGGAGGCCGAGCTCCTGTAATAGTTTATAAAAATGAAAATTTAGAAAATTATAAACCAGCCAAGGTATTAATTTCGCTGATCCTAATAACTTTACTCTAATGTAACCAGAAAAACATCCCAATTAACTTGAGGTGGTTTTTCTAACCTACTATGAGTAAAAAATGTGTCAGTGCCTGTAATTCAAACGTGACATTGCTTAAATCAAAGGAAGTTCAACCAGCAATAAACATTGCAGTTCTCCATTTAAAATAAGAAAGTTGGTATCGTCTTCCAGTATTACAAAAAAGAACAAGTAAAAAATATTTTTCAAAAAGTCAGCGCCTTCAATTAGTCTCCACGCAAGTTTTCTAAATTTTATCTCTTCTAGTTCCTCGCACACAGATCTATTTATCTTGTGACATACCGTGTATATTTATTCTCTAATATTTAGTATTTGATTAAAATACTGTGTCAAGGTTCTTTGTTAATTGTTGTAAGGTTAATGTGTTTGATAGTGTAGTATAAACAAATCACCTTTGATAATCATGTGTACCAAACTATATACTATACGGGGTGAGTCAAGACGAGCTGAATCGAACTGTATATGCAGAACCAGCACAGGAAAAATTTTGGAAATTTGTACAGGGGGCTACTTCATAGCGCTTATTTTTTCAAAAATATTTTTCAGCTTCACAAAGATGGAGTTTATAGTAATAAAGTGTTGGTTATTATTACCAGACCTAATTTTTACACACAAATTAGGTTAATTTTTCTTATTGAAATGTTAGCATTATTCGTTCTTTTAATCAAGGTTTAGAAACATGATGAAGTGTGTTACTTATAATTAGTTAGTATGGCTATTTTCTTACCACCATTATCACGGCGATTAAAGAAAAGTATAAACATTTCAGTGTGGCGCTAAGCCGCTTATAGCTCTCTAGATCCGTGTTTGGGTTGGATCAATCCCTGTTAATTTATATTTTATTCTAAATCAATTAATTTATGTTTTTTATTATATTTTCCACACATATCTCTCGCCTTTTCCTTCAAATTATCAACTCCTGCTCTACCTCCTGCATCCACTTGGAACTGTGTCTGCCACGTCTTCTTTTGCTTCCTAGATCCCACTGTAACATTGAATACGTTACTTCTCTTAGCTCTTGTCTTATCTCATGATTCATTTTAATTCTGTATTCGGTTTCAGTTAGTTTAATCGGTGCGAGTATTGCTCTCATAAAATTTCTTTCTATTATCTTTAAATTTTCTTCTTCTTTTTGTCATAGTCATTGTTTCTGCCGCATACGTTAATATCGGCCTTATTATTCCACTGTAAATATTCATTTTTGTTTTGTTTGTAAGAATTTTACTTTTTAGTAATTTTTTGTTGGCACGAAATGCTCTATTTGTCGCCAATATCTTCTATTTCTGATCTTCTTTCTCCACTGCTCGATATCTTTACTCCTAAGTACTTAAATTTTTTACAACCTCATATTCTTGTCCTCCTATTTCGGTCTTTACCGTTGTTATTTTTCTTCCAAATCGTATTAATTTTGTTTTTCCTTAGTTTACCCTTAATCCCATATTTTCTCCTTCATCTATGACCTTTAACATTTTTTCCATTATTTTTCTCGTCTTTGTAATTATGTCATCAGCGTACGCAATGATTTGACCTCCATCTGTTCTAAGATTCCCTTTATTTATTTTTCTTATTGCATATTCCAAAGCTAGGTTGGTTACTTAGAATTACTAAATTAAAATGGAATTAAAGATTTATGGCATACAAAGAATATAGAAAAAAAAATTAAATGTCTTCCAAACAAAGTTTACAGATATTCTGTAAACAACCAATTAGTTTTTTGATAAAAATAGGCAACTAATCTTTTCCCTCAACATATAAAGAGATTATAATGTATTTATAGTCTGTGGCATATCCATATGGGAAATTTTAAAATGGCTGCTGAGTTCCATTGTGGTTTTTTATTTTAATAGAAACATCTTGCAATAAATGGATACATGTTAAATATATCATTGACTACTTACTTACTATATCACTGAGTATGAAATGCTCTAAATGTTACAGGAAATGTGTTGTTACAGCAAAATACTAACAAAAATGTTTTTTTTTTCTCATTGTCACTTGTCAGGAATTATTTTATATTACATTCTGAAGAACTATCCTTACCTCAGACACCTTGTTCCGTTGGTCAAAAAGTAGCATTTTTAAAGTAATTATCCTAAGCCAATATCAGTTTGTTTTCTACTTATCTGTTCAAAAAAATAAATGGAACCCATTAAAAATCAGTATTGTGTAGATATTACAATATTGACTATTTCTAAAACGAATTAATGTAGGTTCAATTATTATAATTATTATTATAGTAATGGTTTTAAAATCTTCAGATGTTTCTGTTCTACCACTTAGATACCTATTCGAAAACCGTCTTCGTACTTTTTAATATATAAACGACTATAATGCTTAATAATTATAATGATTTGACTAGTTTTCACCAACTCACCCTCTGAAATTGATAAGTAAGATGAAACAGGATACGCGTCAGGCTTTTATTTCTTTGCAATTAATATTTTGCGACTGTAATAGTACTAGTATGCAGAAGAATTGTGAATGTTTTTTTTAAATCTATGTAACATCTAATTACTAAAACAGAAAAATTGTAGTTCATTTCAAAATCCTCCATAACGAAAAACTTCTTCCGTATTTAAACAAATTTTAACTGTTTAAATTTCAATGGAATTTCAACACCATAGACTTAGTCACACCACTAACTAATTTCAATAAATTTTTAAAGGTCAAGGCTAACTTACCAACCAGATATATAATTTTACCGCAAATTGCAAATTTATACTGTTCCAAAATCCTATTCTTATTTGTTTCAATTATTTCGTCAATTACTTCAATAGTACATGCAAAATACATGTATCAACGTACATATTATACATGTAAACTACTAGTAGCTACGCAAATACCAATAGACATAATGCAGTGGCAAAAATGATTCACCAGTCATAGCCATGTGATATAATCTACAATCGTAGTCTCAAGCGCCATTATTTACCATTAACCATAATAGAAAACAAACATTATAAATTATACTGGGACCTGACCATACAAACTGGTAAAAGGGTTACCGATAATAGACCCAGATATAATACTTTAAGATAAAATAAATCTGGTCACTTACCTTATCCATGTGGTAATACTATCTTACCAAAACATATTAAAAAATATACAGAAAGAAAGAAAACTATCAACAATTAGCAATTCGATGAAAGAATATGTAAACAGAAACAAGTTAACGGGTATACTCTATATTTATTCATAAATCATCTCGCTCAACTTAGCCTAGAAGAAAGAGTATACAGGGTGTCCCAAAATTAGCCTGCCAAACTTCACTTCAGGATTCTACGTTTAATATTAAGGAAAAGAGATTTAGGTCGAACATTGGTCGAAAAATGCTTCCTAAGAGAGCTACAGCCTTTTAAAGATGCACCCCTGAAGAGGGTTTTTGTCGAATAGATCCGAAACTTCTGTAAAGATAGAACTTTGAAATTTTGGGTGTTTTGGGTAACCTTTCTGTTTTCAGCAAGGTGATGTAATTATAATTCCAAAAATGTATTCAGGAGTGGGTCAAAATTTCAGAAGGTGGGGTAAAAACTACCCCAACTTTCTTCTATGTCAAGTTTTTCAGGATTTGATATGAAATTCAAAAATTCTATAGCTTTGTACAAAAAACCAACTCTTATTAAACTTCGATAGGATACATCGTTTTTGAGTAAGATAAATTTGAAAATATTATAGTATGAAGAATACAAAAACTTTCGAATCAAAGTGGCAATGGAAATAAGAGTCGCGTTAATTTATTTGATATTTGGTGAATGTATATACGTTCAACAGTAGTTGCGTATTGTTTAAAAAATTATTTTTGTTATCAAAACGCAACAATATATAAATCAAGAACTTGCAAATATGCATTTTTTATACGGGTTTTGTAATGGTAGTACACGTGCCGCTAAGCGGGAATAACGAAGACCATAGTAAAGTAAATATTTGCCGACATTCATAGAAATTTGAGAGATCATGGGAATTTTCGATGGATTCGTGCACGAGGAAGACCTCAATTGGATCACAAAACTTGTAAAATGTTTTAATAAAATAATTATAAGTGGTTATTGCTATTCCATTTTCGGTTCTTTTATTGCTCTTTCTTGTTCTTGTTATGTTATTTATTGTCTTGGTCTACTGTTGTAAAAGATACACAATTACTTGAATTTTGATATTGTTCTGTTTTTATTTTTAATTTTTCCTTTATTAAATAATAAACAAGTCAATCTTATCGGTCCGCTGTAAATTATTCATACTTGAAAGAAAACGTGGTATTCGATTTCACTGAAAAACGGTGTATTCTTTGGAAGTTCAATATGAGTAGCTTTTTTTGTACAAAACTATAATTTTAGAATGTTACATCAACTCCTGAAAAAATTGACACAGAAGAAAATTGGCGTAATTTTTACTTCACCTTCTCAAGTTTTGCCCTACCCCTTAATATATTCCTGAAATTGTAATCACGTCAGCTTGTTGAAAATAGAATTGATAGTAAACATCCAAAATTTCAATGTCCAAACTTAACAAGTTTCGGAACTATTTCATAAAAACCCTCTTCAGGGGTGCATATTTAAGGTGAAATACTAGCATATACTGCTAGAAATACCAAACATATCGTCCTGACTTGTTTACTTCTTAGTTTTTATAAACAAAAAGTTTCCGAAAAAATGTTTTATTACATATTTTTTCCATTATTCATCATTATTTGTCCTCGACTATAATTTCCCAAGTTTATGCGTATAGGTTAAGAATCACTCAGTCATGGATTATTACAGTAACTGTGTTATTTCAATTAAATATTTAGAGCAAATCAAATAATTTCTACATTGCTAAACTACAGTAATTTCCATTGTTTTATAACTACTTTTTAACGATATTATTGATTTATTTACAGGCGGTCATGGTACGTTCTCGAATTTGATCAACAATATAGTACACGTTATTATGTACTTCTACTACATGGTAGCAGCGATGGGACCTGAATACCAAAAATATTTGTGGTGGAAAAAGCATTTAACCACCCTTCAGCTGGTAAGTATAAGAAATCATCACGTTATTAAATATTTACATGGTTCTTCATACTTGCATCTCTTCAAGGTGCCTTCTTGATTCGTTAATTCGTGTCTTTCATATTAAAAATATTATGCGCCCGCATATACCGAGTGACCCAATAGTGTTGCAATGTTCCATAAGTCCTATACCGTAATAAACAAAACAAAATATTTTAAGAATCCTCTAGAGCATACAAACTACAACGGTTAACTTTAAACATAGGGTATGGCATATGAAAAAGCCGTAGAATTTTACGTGGAATGGGAAAACTTAAAAATATACAGGGTATTACATTTAAGAAAATGCAAGTTTTCGCGTTTTCACGCGTTTCAATGTCACGCGTTTTCGAATCACCCTGTATAAAGCTATTACATTCTAGAATAAACTACACTTGATTTTCTACAACTTTTGTATTAAACTTTTTTTGCTCAGATTAAAGGGACAACCTCTAGGTGGGTGGCTAAAATATAACCACTGACCCTATATACTTTAAAAATATGTATAGTCATATAGGGTGCTTTAGTATTATACAGAGTGGTTCAGAAGATATGAGCATTTTTGTCGCAATAAATTGAGCACCCTGTATCTCTTTTAAAAAATAAATAGAATAGTAGATAATATTTAGCTCCATTAGTTCTGCTATATGGTCTGGTTTTACTTTCTATAATTTCCTTCAAAGTAGCTTTACTTGTATACAGGGCAAACCAAAACTTGCAACCGCAATTTTTTCAATTTGTATGAAACACGCTATATATATTTTATATCATTTTCCTTAAGGTCTCTCATGACTCTTTCTACTCAATGAAGTATTCCCTATACCTAATTGCAACGGTTTTTAAGATATTTGTGGTAATAATCAATTAATTAATTTTGTATTGCATTCTTCTGCACCATGTATAATATCAAATGAATATTTTTTTATTCAATTATTTATTTAATTTATTATATTATTTTATTTAATTTTTTTCTTTTTTACTAAAATCGGCGAAGGCGTTTCCAAGATGCAGTCTCTTAAAAATGACGAAAAAATTAGCTATCGACTTATTTTGTGAGTAGTTTATTAGCGAAATTCGCGGTTCATTACAAATTTTTTTAAAAATCAGTAAAAAAATTGTCAAAACGATATATGGTTTATTTGAAATGTTTTCTTATTTAGTTCGATTAGTACTTGCATTAGATACTGACCAAACAGTTAGTCCATCCCCTAAATTTAGAATTTAGAATTTAAAACCTTATATATCTCAAAAAACGCTGCAATGAGGTATAGGGAATGCCTTATAGAATTGAAAGAGTTATGAGGGACCTTAATGAAAATCATATAAAATATAAGGTATTTCATTTATAAAAATTGGGAAAACTGCGGTTGCGAGTTTTGGTTCGCCCTGTATACAAGTAAAGCTATTTTCAAGAAAATTCTATAGAAAGAGAAACTACACCATATAGCATAATTAATGAAGTAAAAAATTATCCAGTATTTATTTTATTAAAAAAAATACAGGGTGCTCAATTAATGGCGATCAAGACACAAAAATGCTCAAATCTTCTGATCTACTCTTTATAATACTAGTAAACCTATATTGGCGAATTGGAAAAAAATGATTCGAATTCAAATCTGAAATAAAAAATACGGTATTCCATTTAAAAAAATATAAGTTTGACGTGGCTCCGGTTTATTGAGCTTATAGAGCCTTTTAGTTTATTACGGCATAGAAGTTATGGAACTTTGCCACACTATTTGGCCACCCTGTATATGATCATCATTGCTATAGTTTATATTAGTTTGTCGGTTTGCAAAAACAACTGTTCCGAAGCAGGAAATATTCGATTTTGTTTCCTGAACTGTAGGTCAATGGCTAGCGTTCAACTAATTCTAAAATGTTCATGAACTCTGAGACATGACGTATTTTAAATTTACCGTGAAATTTTCCACACAGAAATAAGTTTTCTTCAATATACGAATAAATTGCTATGTGACGTAAGATAAAACCAAATCCATCAAGGAAATTTTTAATTAGCAATAATTACAGGCAGACATATTAATTTATAATTATAAGTGTATAAGGTAAATATAAATAGGGAGATAAATAGGTAAGAATTAAATATGTAATTTTGGTATAAAAAGTTAAATAGTATGTACAGAATATCCAATAGAAATTTAAATGAATATCTGACCGAAATCACGTCGGCTTCATAAGTCACTAATATTTAGTAGATAAGGTATACACTACGTCCATTGAAAATTACCTAAAACTAAATTTTATTTGTACGCCCTTTGATTCATGTTTTCTTGTTGGACCCAGAAAATTGGATTTTTTACTAGCACTCTAGTGTAAGCGAAACTTAAGACCCAAACATATTTTTACCATATTCAAATTAACTTAATTTTGAAATACCTGATTGATTCTCCGAGAAGCACGGAAAAAATAAAAAATATTCATTGTAGTTTTTTTTTTTTGAGTTTACACCACCTGTAAAATAATAAAAAAAATAGGAAACCAGAAGTATTGATAATAAAGATTGAAAGTGTAGTGTCAACTTATCATTACATCAGTTTCTATTTTCTTTTATTTTTTTAATAAATTGCCATTGCATCGTATTTGACACATCTTTTTTATTCTACTGAACCCTAATTCTGAAAATTAGAACTCATTACTCTGGAGTTTTATTAATGTTAATACTTTTAATTCACCCTGTATGAGATATTTCAATTTTTGTGAGTGCATTTTGCGATCGATCAAACAACATTTGAATTATGGAGATTTCTCGTAGTATGCAGTGGGTCACAGCTTTTAGCTCCTCAATATCAATTTTTTATTGGCGTTATCCAAATGAAAATTTGCCAGTTGCCACTGTGACAGTTGCCTACTAGGTAATAGTAGTTTAATTAATCTTCTCCTCTTGTCTGACTTCTCAAAATAAAAACAGAAAGTAAAATAAAGTGGATACTGGAAGCGGATGGTTCTTTATGAAACATCGTGAAAATAATTGTTTTGAAAAAAACATTCATCTCATTTAGATGTTCCAAGAAATATATATAAAATACTCTATATACTTGTATTTCGGCTAATTAGGCCTTTTTGGCCTAGATTAGAATAGAGTAAATGTCTATTACTAAATGTTTCCAAGCGCGGTTTCGTTATTTATTTCTTTACGAGCACCTACCCCCGATTGATCCTACCATCTGGTAAAGCTCGAGTTTTTAGTATCTTTTCTAAGAAGGGCGAAAGCGTAAAATCTATCTGATCATTCGTAGTACAAGGATTTATAATTAAAGATTTTTTAATTCCTAAGGCTCGGTTTTACAATCGCTGGTTACCATTACTTAACTGATAGTTACCTAACTATAAGTTTAGAATGTGCATAGTTATAGATAAAATTTTAAAGAAATTCACATTCTAAACTTATGGTCAGTAAACTATTGGTTAAAATACATTCTGAAACCGGCCCTAATTGCTCTAACAGATCTAAGCGCTTTCCTTTCTTTTCACCATGCAGTACCTTTACATTTTTCTGATCTATAAAATGTTTTCTATAGAATGCGTACAAAATCCTGAATTTTTTGCGTTATTTAATATGGTATTTAAGAAAATAAAAGCTGTACAATGGTGGGAGGATATAAAATGTATTTTAAGAATTCCATATTAGTAGGTATATGTCCCTTAAAAAAAATCCTGCGTCAAGGAATACACAAGTACAAGTACACAGCTTATTTTGGGCTTTTGAAATTATTTTTAGGATTAATATATATACATGGTACTTACAGCAAAGTAGACTAACTTTATATCCTTGGTAATAATCTTGGTGTTTTTCCAGTTTCATCTAAATTAATGTTCAAATCTTCTTTTTTAATTAAAACACAATTTTGAACCTCACAAAATCATGAATGCATTACTACATTTCTTCTAAATTATATAGGTTGAACCAAAACTTTAAATTTCTATTTTCAATCTAGATTGTTACATGAATTTTGTACAACAATTTATGATACTTGTTATACATATATATCTGTTTCTTTCTGTTAAAGAATAAAGATAAAATCGCCAGATCTCCTACAAACTCAGTCAAGTATATTTTTAAATGAAAATTTGTTCTTAAATGTAACATTGAAATGAAACCTAATCGCTTATTTATTGTAACTAAGAGAAATGAGAAAATTTGAGGCGAGAAAGGAAAAAATAGTACCTACTAGCGACAATCGCTAGTACTTTACATGCAAAACCTCAGTAAGTTTTCAATTATATTAGCAATCGTTGAAAGTAGCCATATCATTCATCAACACAGACCAATAGATGGCGACATCATTTTGTCTCTCACCACAATTAATCTGTTCGTATTTGTTTCAGCTGCAGTTCACCCTTGTGTTCATCCACTCCGCGCAACTCCTCTGGTTGGATTGCGGATACCCAAGATTAATTGGAGCGTTTCTCTTGCTCCATTCTACAATTTTCTTCGGACTGTTTTCACATTTCTATTACCAAACATATAAAAAGAGCTCAAAGTCAAAATCTATAAAATCAGAATAGAACAGTCAATTTCATTTTAGGTTATTTTCATATTTATTTTCATTAAAGCATTTCATAGCTGAATTTGATTTAAATACCTCATGGCCTACGTTCAGTCATATTAACTGTCAGTTAACTGCATGAAGTTATGCAATTGTTTCTACAAATAGATTTATTAAGCCAGATTTACATTACTAATTTCTTTGCCAATAAATATGGCTATGAAGTATTGAGATGCAGAAATTACTGTAAATATAATCACTACAATAAATTGTTCAAGGGGGTTGGAACCTTTGGTGTGAAGATATCACTGATGTAGTTTTCCACATAACACCAACACTTTATACTGCACTCGACCCGCGTTTCGCCAACCAAGTTGGCATCACCAACTGGAGATGATTAAAACTATTAACTAAACTAAAATGAAAACTGTTTTAATCATCTCCAGATGATGTCAACTTAGTTGGCGAAACGCGCGTCGAGTGTAGTATAGTGTTTTGGTATTATGTGGAAAACTACGTCAATGATACAATATAACACTATTTTTTCTTTTTTTACGATATTTTTAATATTTTTCACTGTATTTAATCGGTCAATTCTTTATCAATTTTGATGAACGACGTCGGTGTTTTCATAAATGATAATTAACAAATTCATGATAAGTATTAAAAACTGAACTATTCAGATAAATTGAAATAATGTTAGACTACTAGAACGTCGCGGAAGGTAGCACAAATTCTTCCATTAAGAGGCGAGCGGAAAAATTAATAATAGAGTACCAAAATAAATTAAAAGTGGCATTTATTTCTCCATAAGGTGCAACTCCTAAATATTCCTGTGGTGGCGGTAGCCTCCACGACGTATTTAAAGCTATCAATTAATGAAAGCTTCACAGTCATATTTATCCTCAGAATAACATTCCAAAAAACTTTAAAATCCAATTTATAATTGAGTGTAAAACACTCATCCAAAACTGTGTGCTGGCCCAATTAATCGTTGATAAAGATAATAAACAAATAAAAATTAATAATTGTAATATGGCCTCTACTATCAGTGAAAAATGGAAATTGCTGCTAGGTAAATACTTCTTTTCCTTTTTTTATATACCAAAACCATCAGAATACATTTACTTATTAATAATAATTATAATACCTGCCTATTATTGCTTTTTAGTTGCATAAACATTTAGAAAAGTATGATGATTGAACGTAGGCCTTTCAACGTACAAATAAACAGGTTAATGTGTTCAAAGAGAGTACTAGTGGTTGTTAGATATTGAATACTTATTTATTATAAAGATTTAAACATTCAAAATATAGATAATAAACATTCTGACAGCCACAGTATTTTTTATAAGTCAGCCGTTAAAGTGACTGTGATCGCGATGGATTTTAAATGAAATTTTGCTGAAATGCTAAATCGTGTCATATGATGGTGCACAATCAGATTACCGATATTTTGCATTACCTGGAGACTACCACGTATAGTGTGGTTTATTTTCAATAATTTTGGTAGCCTTAATACCGATAAAATAGGAAATTTCTAGGGCTCTATTCGAGAACTCCTCTATAATAGAAGGCAAAATCAAATATTCGGCACTAATATTTAATTAAATTTGCAGTGAAATGAAACAGAAATTATAACCACTATATATCCAGAATAGACCTCAAATAGTCTGTATTGATATAGCAAATCATGATATATAAATCTTTTGCTCACATATTATTAATTACTAATAATATATATCATGGCACTCTACATATTATCTCCAATAGGTATGAATTTTTACTTTGGTAGGTTAGTTTTTATTGCAGTTCGTTGGTGCTTTTGAAAAATCGTAATATTTTATGGTTGAAGTAAGATGCATGTTTAACAAAATTATTAACGAAAAGAAATTTACTGTCTTTTCACAAGAATCAAAACAGGATTTGAAAAGGATAAAAAATGTATTTGGTTAAGATTAGTAAGCGTAAATACAGGTCAACGCAAACTTATCGTAGATGCAGGTCTTACCTTCATGATAAAGAAACCTTCATGAAAGAACAACTTTTTAACCAGTAAAAGTTACCTCAACAAAGGAAACTTAGTTAATAATAATAATAATATATTTTCTTTATACATCGTATTTAAAATCTGTTAATAATTGACTTAGTAATTATTTACATAATTGATCAATGAAGAATCTAGATACAGTGGCCTCAATGAATGGAATCAATGAAGAAGTTAAATACAGTGGCTTCATCAAAAATGTATCTTAGCTTCTCGCATAACCACGTTTATTAGCTTAAACAAAATAAGGTGGTCGGTAGTACTACTATATGCCACCATTAAATATACTTAGTATATATTTCTTTGTTTATTCATAGACGGATAGGGAAGAGGGGAAACTTTTCCTCATAACCGGTGTACTTACCATTAGAGCACATTAGAACATGCTTAGATAAAAAGCATGTCACCAAAATAATGTTTCGTATCTTAAGTTGGAGATAGTGCTGTAAGCTTGGTCTAATTTGTCACAAATCATTTAAGTAAAACTATTTGCTTTGATAAATTTATTTCAGTGTAGCTATTTTATTTTATTTGTACGTTATGAACCATTGCTGTTCTAAACCATGTAACAAACATATTACTGACGGTAAACTAATAAAAATATGACTGTATGAAATGTTTTCCCCAACTAGTAATGCCTGCAAATTAACTGCAGTTATTTTTCATATTTCCAAATTGACAATTGATTATCATTTTAGTCTTCTGGCTCGTAAAGGGCAAGCGATATTTGGATTTTGTCTTCGATATGAAACAACTTTTAACATAATTTCCACAGTGCAAAATATTCAGTAATCACTCTGTTTTTAAGGTCAACGATGTATACATATTTTATAGAATTTACATAAGGTAAAATTAATCCCACATTTGAAACAAATAAAAAGTTTGCTAACCTGATATTACTATGTTATGGGTAGTAGCTGCAGGTGCAAAATCAGTAACACATATTTCATCAACAAAATTATTGATTAGTACAAAATAATTTTAATTACCTCTCTACTAACCATTATGTTTTTTGTTAAAACATTATAAATTACCATTGTTCACGGAAAGGTATGATTTCATCTATTTTACTTAAGTTTACATTGGAACCCCCATAATATAATTTATTCTTTATTAGACGTAGATCTTACCTTCTTTCCTCTTATAGCGGTATTAACGGGATTCTGGTGTCAGATTATCCCTTGTTAACAATAAATATGGTTCTAATTCATATCGCCTACCAATTTACTTGATTTGTGCCAAAATTGGGAGGGTAGATTTGAGTGGTAGTGGTAATAGAAATGTGAAGGCGTTTATAACCCCACAATTTAGTAGAAACAAAAATTTTTAGGTGAAATGAAACCCAGTCCTTATGTATTTCTTACCTCAACTGTGCAATTACATAGAATGTGTAGTATTTTAGTTGTAGTTTATTGCAGTAATAGAGTATAAGTTGTACAGAATATTTTAACCTAGTCATAGAATTCTGTTTTAATAACAGATATAATTTTGTGAAGGCCTCTAAGATGACGAGGACAGTTTTTTATTTGCATTGTGTTATTATATATCATAGATATTATATTGGAACATATTTAAAACGTCAACACATTAGTTTGTTGTATTTGCGATGATTTAGGTACATCTATAGAATCTAAAACAGCTGCAATATATTCCTTAGCAATGACAATAGATTTTTAGCAGTTTTTTATTTTATTTTTGAGAATTTATTTCAATTCCTGGCGGTCATTCTTATGACTGCCAGGTACCATCTGAATTTGTCGAGTAGGTATTATACAGAACTGTTTCCTTATTCTGTTTTGTACAAAGCCAATAAGAAATTTATAATCTTTGCATCATAAGGATGTATCCCTTAACAAAATAATCAGTAAATCTTACACTTTAAAAAGTTTTTGGACATTTCCGATATAATATACTGATTCTACTACACACATTTTCAATCAAACATACAGAGAATGTGAAATGTCTAGTAAAATAGCAATAGTTGGTTTTGTTTATTGAAAAAATATATACATAAGTACGGACAATTATTATCATGCATTATGTTTTCATATCTGATCTAGAGGTGTACCTATATACTTAAACAGTAAGAAAATTAGAAAAATTAAACAGTAGGAAAATATCTTAACACTTTTAAAAATTAGAGTGTATAAAATTTCATAGGGGCCTGTGTTGTTGTATTTAATATATAGTTATTTAGGTATTATATAGAAAATATACGCTTTACCTGTTACTAGTGAAAATGTGTATTCAATGAATACGTTTCTCACTATATGTATACTTTTGTAACATACCCAAATAATTATTAAATTATGTAAATTTAAAAAATGTAATGTTTGCTCAATATTTTATATTTTTAAATAAATGAAACATATCTTTGAGTTGACTATATTACTAATATCCCTTGCAAAACAGGTCATATTCGTGTAAATGATGTCCTAGACCGAAACTTTGATAAATGATAATTAACAATTAAAGAAAGGTGTACTTACTTACTTACATACTTACTACTTACAAGCAAAATTGAATTTGTGGAGCACTTGAAATATGAAAAAAAGAATAACTATCTACTTCTGTTTTGCCTTCCTTCAACCAAATGATCAATCACGATTCTTTTTTAAACAAAGATACGATTTTTACACTAAATAAATTAGATAACTATTACTAAACACAAAACAATAGAAGAGGTAGTAGAATAGACCAAATCTGAGTTTATTGTAAATATTTTTTGTTGAAAATGATGCACATCATGCATATACAAATGAAATATTAAAACATTGCTGAAATATAGATGGGAAAAATCAAAACCTTACAAGACGAATTCACCGGATATGTAGGAATCAGTAGTAATAATGTTTATTTTAATGCATCTTCCAAAATTAAAAGCTGTGTTTAAAAAAAATTATTGATAAAATACAACGTTTGTTTCTCGTTTGATGACGGAACAGCAGAAGGAAAATCGAGTAGACGTTTGCCTGCAACTTCTTGACCGAGACAACGATGACGAAACATGCACGCAAAGGATCATAACAGGAGACGAGAGTTAGGTTTACGGCTATGATATTGAGACAAAAGTTCAATCATCGCAGTGGGTTTGCAAAGGATCTCCACAGCCAAAAAAATCACCAGTCTCGATCCATGTTGTCTCACCGTTTTCTTCGATTTTAATCTTTCTGCACTTTAAATTTTTCCCGGATCAAATAGTTAACCATTACTAGTACGAAGGCATCTTGCGACGGTTGCGAGAAAAAAATTAAAAGTGATTATTCACCTCGGTTGTGGTGAGAAAATTCATTGTTCCTTCACACCATGCACGCGCATAACATTGCGTCAGCTCACTCAGCCTTGTCAATTCACCAGTTTTGTGCAAAAAATCAGATCACTCTCCTCCCCCAGTTTCCTTCTCCATTCCTCAGACTTAGCTCCCTGCGATTTTTTCCTTCTCCCAAAATTAAAATCAGCGTTGAAAGGACGCCGTTTTGACACCATTGAAACATTAAAGCAAATTCGTCACAGGCATTGAAGGACATTTTCAAAGAAACTTTCCAGGACTGCTGCTGCTTTCCAGGACTGGTAAAAAGGAGAGGGGACTATTTTGAAGGAGACAAGGATCAATAATCTGTAAGTTGAATAATAAAAATTTTAAAAATAAGTTTGGTTATTTTCTGAACAATCCATATTGAAATTTAAGAAATGAAGTTTAATTTTTTAAATCCAGATTCTTATTTTTATGCTTCTGTATTTGTGAAATAAAAGTTGATGCCTTTCTTAAGCCGACCACAGACTAAGTACATTTTTGCCGAACATCGTCGCCGCGATGAAGTCGTGCAGAATCGCTGAACAGAATATCTAGAAAAGTCTGAATTTGTATACGACGAGCACCTTGTTGTCGCGCAGAAACGAAGTTTGGGGATTTTGACGACGAAAACCATGAGATATTCGAGTGCCGCCATATAATACAACGACAACCATGAGCCAAAACAAACAATTTATTACGAAGGGTAAACCGCAGACATGAATTTTGTGCACCAATTGCATTATTGCTCAGTATTACAGCAAAATTAACTGCATTGCTTCAATATTCACTCAATTTTGCACATATTGCTCATATTTTTACTGGTCTGCCATGTATTGCTCATATTTTCTTAGTATTGCATAGCCTTGTTCTCATTTTTATAAAATATTTGCATTGCTTCGTATTGCTTTTGAATTGTTTCGTATTGCTTCTTACTACTTTGAAAGTGCATGATAACTGTATTGGTGAAACAAACCTACATTTTCTTAGTATATTGCATCGCATTGCTCGTATTTTTATAAGTTGCTCACATTGCTTTTAAGCCTCGTTTTAAGCTATAGTATTGTTACGCCTTCCGCGGTTCTAAAGATAAGTGAGACTTTTATACAACAGTACAAATCTCTATTTAGCACTTCAGACACAATACAACACTTCTTGTACAATATCTAAATAATTACACACCGAAATCACTTAAGTACCTATTGCTTCTTCTCTTGATCGCTGTTATATTGGGACTGACTGACTAGCCGGCACGCCGCAGGCTTTACATAGGTAAACTAGGCATCCAGGAAATGTGGACAAAAGGGCCTATCTCCCTTATTTGAAGGCCTAGAGGGTTGTGATTTCGCCCTTGGGGCGTTGTCCCTGGCACCCCCAGAGGCGGTGTTGCCAGATTATGTACAATTTCCCTAGGGCTGGGGAAAACGTAGATTTGGCAACGCTGCACGCGAGCACTGTATCGCTTATTTTGTAACAGTATAGCACTAAATTGACTTGCAACTTAAATTGGGTGTTCATTATTAAAGATGCGGATTAAAGGCTCATGAGTTCTTATTGTTTTTGCTAAGTACAAGCCAACTCATGCTTTTAGGAATTAAGGGCTCCTTAGTAATCACAATCTGATATCATCATTTTCAGTTGTTCTGAATTAAAGGCTCATGATTTTTTATTGTTTTTGCTAAGGACAAGGCAAGTCATGCTATTAGGAATTAGGGGCTCCTTACGAAACACAATCAGACATCATTTCTAGTTCTTCTGAATTAAGAGCTCATGATTTTTTTATTGTTTTGATCTTAGTACAAGGCAACTGAAACTGTTAGGAATTAAGGGCTCCTGATTTTTTATTATTTTGGCTAAGTATAATCTATATAAATTGAAACTAAAAAAAAATCCGACAAAAGAGACACCTGCACCTCTACGGCGGCCTCTTTGTTTACGCAATTGTGTCGTTTGTTGGAATTTTTTATGCAGTTTCAGTTTAGATTATAAAGACTATACAAGGCAACTCATGCTATTAGGAATTGAAGGCTCCTCAGTAAAATAACTCTAACATCATTTACAGCTGTTCCGAATTAAGGGCTAATGATTTTATTTTTTTGTTTAACTTAGTACAAGTCAACTGAAGCTGTTAGGAATTAAGGGCTCCTTAGTAAACACAATCTGACATCATTTCTAGCAAACATAATTAAAAACAAAAATAATGGAAACAACACAACTTAGGAATATCACGATACACACACATAATTTGGGGATTAACCTTAAGATCGAACAGAATTTCCGACGTTGTCACAGCTAACAGAAACACTTTGTGCTGGTATAAGTCTTTTTAATCTCAATTGAA
Organism: Pogonocherus hispidulus; assembly: GCA_963924545.1. NCBI lineage: Eukaryota > Metazoa > Arthropoda > Insecta > Coleoptera > Cerambycidae > Pogonocherus > Pogonocherus hispidulus. The sequence goes on from OZ004696.1 coordinate 23,942,931, forward strand.
ACTGCATAAAAAATTACGACAAACGACACACGTCCGTAAACAAAGAGGCCGCCGTCGAGGTGCAGGTGTTTCTTTTGTCCGAATTTTTTTTATACAGTTTCAATTGACATTATATAGACTACAACGACAATGATTATTGCTCTCGGTATTGCTTTATTGCTTTTATTATTCCGCATTGCTTCATATTTTCTATGCCTCTTTTTACATTGCTCCTCAATTTTCTTGCATTGCTTGAGAATTGCTAACATTTTCGATACATTGCTAGAATTTTCATAGTATTGCTCGCATTGCTTTTACATTTTCTCATGCTTGTACACCACATTGCTCCAGCGGTTTACCCCTCGATTTATTATCAAGTTTATAATTCTTTGATATTAGACACCTTTTTTTTGTAATTTTCACTTAAAATAGCAGCTGCCGCTGCCACTGTCAACAGCTCAGCATCACCGGATCATCATGAGCACTGATGATCCCGATCCGTCGATGTCTCAGGTCAAAATTTCTGGACGAACATATTCGTCATACAGATTTGCGGTGATGAAATCAGCCGAACCTGTTCGTACTCTGGGGCCCGCTTTAGAGCGTTTAACAAGGTCGACGATAGTGTTTGTAATATAATATAAAAGCTTCGTTGTTTTAAATTTGACACCTGGCAACGTCGCGCTGTATTTTGGATATATGTTTATAGATTTTTCTCTGGGTCTATTTTATTGTTGTAACATTTAAAACAGTATCTATGTGCTGTGTAAACTTTTAGTTTATTCCAAGATTTTTACAGTTATCTTAAAAGATCAGTGAAGCATTACTAATAAATAAAGAATTTTCTAAATTTACTTTTTTACGCGGTTTTTCTGAACCAATTAACATGTCATACAGTTTTCGAGGCGTTGAGACTTAAAGCATTATCCTTAGACCACTTACTGATAGCTATTAAATTATTATTTACTTGTTGACAAGCTAACTGATATTCAGCAGGTGAGAAAGACAAAAACAACTGTTGGTCAATGAATATTAGACCTTATAACCTTGACATTATCAGAAGTATATAAAATAAAAAGCAATGGTCTAAGAATAGACCCCTATGGGATACCAGACGCTGTATGCACAGCGTTAGAAAATATTTTACCTTGTTCAACTAATACCCTGAGCCTATTGACAACGACCATCTAGATAATTTTCAAACCAATCCAAAGCATTTTGTGGTACTCCATAATAATTTAATTTTGCTAATAATAAAGAATGATTGATGCTATCAAAATCCTTAGAATTACAGACACAGTTAATTTAGACTTAGAGTAGACTAGACTAGACTAGATTAACAGCCCCCGAAATGTGATACTCAATGTCAAGAAGTGCAGTGGCAGTACTATAATTTGATCTAAAACTAGACTGCTTAGTGGGCAAAATATTATTATTATCAACGTGAATTTTAATTGATTACGTATATACAACTTTTTTTAAAATTGTTAACATAACAGGTGGTATACTTATTGAGCGAAGTTCATTGAAGGCAGATTTATTTTGTTTTTTTGGAATAGGTGTGATAAGGGCATGTTTCCAATGATTCGGTTGTTAGTTTAGTAGTTTCCAACGATTGTTGTTGGTTAGTTATACAATAGTTACACAATTAGTTATACAATATTATATAAATTTTTAATGTGGCGCCAGAATTTGTGACATCGTGAAGACTAATGGGAATAAGCTGGTCGATCTGCCATATATTGAAACCAACACTTTAGCAGTATTTTCGTTTTTTTTACTGGTATAATATTTAGGATTGGAAAACGATTCTATTTGAAATTGACAATTAAAATCTTGGATCATCCCATGCAAAGTCAATGCATGAAGTGGATTCAATATATTGTACAATATTTACCGTCTACGGGCAGCCTTAGAAAAAATAAACTAAAAAAAAAAGAGATGAATTGTAAAAATAGATGTGAAAAAATAAATTTGGCAATGGGGCCTTTGGTACTAGTTTTATTTAAGACTCAATCCCAGGGATAAAAGAAATATAAAGCAGTATCATCAACTGCGACCAAATTTGTCAAATTTCTTAAATTCGGTAGGTAACTGCAATTATGTATATTGAAGTTTGGCGAACAACATTTTAGGCATCTGCAGGAATACTTGATAGCGTTTCTCAGCAATTTCAGTCATAATATTTTCTTGCTGATTACCTTTTTAACCCCCTTATATGGGAGCATATAAATATATTAATTCACATTTAAGGCCAATGTTTCAATTACTTGATTTTTATTCTACACCTATTAATAGTGACCTTTTTTATCTCTATTATCTTAATATCTTTGACATTTTTTCATCAAAAAAATTCTGTTTGCAAAATTTTCGATTGTTGTTAAGTTGTCTACACAAAAATGAAAATGAAATGAATAAATATTGCATGAAATGAATCACTAACCACAACGAATTGTCAAATTTCCTCCAGTTTGAAATTTTAGGTCAAATTATTCAAAAACTGAGCTTTTCTTGAGCAACATTTTTGTTCCTAATTAATTTAGTTTTCAATGGCACAGTAGCACTAGGATTTTTAAATAAATACACTTAGTAGGTATTTAGAATTTTTTATTTTTATTTAAATAGTAGGTCAGTATAAAAATACTAGTTACATAACAAACAACCTGTACAATTTAAAATATACAAGTATAATTCAATAAGTTAACAACCCATAAAGGCGTACAGCTTGGGCACATTAGGCTTAAGCTTATAGCTTAAACCCATTAAGGCTTGCCCATTTGATACTATAACTTAATTACATAAAATATACAAAAAAAAGGAAATATCAACAAAATAGTATCCTATATTATAAGTAATAAATGATAACACAACCAGATAAAATAATTTCTTCGGCATTATCACGCATTATTTGCTTCTGTCAAAAATGATAATTTCAACTCTCTCTTTTTATTAATTATGAAACATATATGTTGTTATAAGTTGTTTCTCGGTATGTATATAAAAAAATAAATAAACACGCTGACCAATAAAACAAAAACAATATCCAACAAAACAATGATTGTTATAACTGAATGCAAATAATAACAATATAGTATAATGTACTCATTCATGTATCTTAAAAACCACAAATAATTGTTTTATTCTTCCTCCATAAATATAGGAATCCACCAAATGAGAATCCCAAATTACAATTTTCAGGTGAAAGATATTATTTGTTCTCTATAGTATATAGCTGTACCAGGTGAAAATACTGAATTTTATCATCGCGTTTCTTTATAAACATTTTAAAATTTTATTTTATATTTTACATGGTTATCTATTATTAGGTATCTATAGATAACCTCTTATACTTTTTGCCAACTTCATTTAAAACTAGTTTTTTTAATGTTAAAACTGAATCAAAAAGAACAGTATTCAAGTAAATTTAAAATTGTATGACTCTTATAAAACCATACTGAAACTTGATTCAATAGTAAGTTGTGTTAGCATCAGAAAAAAACGTTGTCATGTTGTCAAAAATGTCAAGAAATCACGTTGTGTTTAATTGTTTAATTGACTGATTTATTAGTTTGTCATAAGATAAACAGAACAAAATATGCACGAAATGCACAAAACTTTGAGCATTTCAGTTACGAAATTAAAGTATCTAATACATTATATATGTTATGTAAGCAAACTGGTGGCATATTATTGGAAAAAAATGTGCTCAATCCTATTGACTATAGTCCATAACTGAAATATTTCTTACTAGAAGAAAATTATAATTATCAGAACTAGTTGTGTCTATGATGGCTGACTGTTAAAACTGAGTATTCACACAAAGGAGGTAGAATATATGTTTTTATACCACTGTGTTTATTTTTTAAGAAAAAACCCAATATTGGGCCAAATAATTAATATTTGCCCATAGAGAAATTGTTATCAAATCGAAATCTAATTAAAATTATGTTTATAAATTTGGAAAATAGTTAGGGAAATTCTGATAACTCAAATTTCGTTTCCACTAAACAAGGCGTGTTTCATTTTCTTAATAATTTACTCCATTTTATAATACATTATTGGACATACTGTGCATCAGTGACCTAGCAATTAAATGGACTGTAAGAGAGCCCTTAATATTTTAATTTCGGCTTTAAAATAAATTTTCTGCCCATATAATACGGAATTACGTTATGGTCACCTCTCATGGAAGCTAATGTAAATCGCATGGCTGTTTAAGTTCAATAAAAAATATTTAGAGTATAAGAGACACCTATAAGAGGAGTCTATAACTGTCAGACTACTGGCTAGGCTATTCTATCAAAAATATATCTTTAGTCACTGTCATTTTCTAACACATGTCAACGATATAACACAGCATGTCAATCATAACTATTATTTCACTTTTGTCTGTATATACCTTCTCAAAACTAGAAACAAGTGCAAGATTCAACGAGTGATGTGTATTAGGAGACATAAATACGAAACATGAGAAACTTTGGCTTAGCATTAGTAACTACTTTGGCTAATTATTATTAGAGCAGCCGGATGAGGATATGCTATTTATTCTGTTACTAGTATTGAATCCATATTTTTGATGTAACTGAAATGTGATAACTGCTGATGACTAAAACTACATTGGCATTCGCATTAAAATATTTTCTATAAAAGAAAACTCCATTTGAAAGTAGGCATACATATAAATTATATTAAAAACATATAATAGCACAATGAAAGTAGTTAAATGGGGCTTGGCATCATAAAAACGTTTTGATAAGGTATTAGTATTAGTATTACTCATGTAAAATCAATAAGTTTTCTTACTTTTTCAAATTGTGTAATTAAAAGATTCTTAAAATGTTATCTTTGGTTACGATACCATACCGAAAAAAATATGATAAATTCTATATAATATACTTATTTAGAAGGTTTATTAAATAGCAATCACCAAAACAAATAATAACAAGTAAGTATATATATAAAACCATTAATTTTCTGAAACAAAACATTTTATACAAAACTTATTAAATTATGAAAGAATAATAAACTTTTTGCAAGATATATAACTATTCAAGTTAGATGAGTCTTATAATCAAGTAATATTTTGAGATTATCTACAGACCATAAAAGAACAATACCAGAAATGTTGCATTCAGTTCTTGCAAATTATTATTTAAAAATTTGTGTATAGAATATATCCTACAATTCTGTTAAAATGGCACACGTTCATGGAATTAAGTAAACAAACATTATTTCCAATTTGCCTTAGTTATTTACATAAGTTGGTAATAACAATTATTGTTTTAAGTTAGGTAACAAATTCAAAAGTACTATAAAATTGAGCAAATTGTATAGTGTGCTTTACCTGAAGTAACGCAACTTGAAAAGTGTTTTGAACAAGAAATATCTTACCAACTGCATTGGCATTTCATCAAATTAAATATAAAAGTGAACCTCACCCGTAAAATTTTTGCTATCGTGAAGAAAATTTAGAATGCCGATGTGTGTAGGTACTTTCAAGGCATTGATAAAGTGAATCTGACAGAAGTATTTTACAAAGACTGATCAACGTTTTCAAACCTTGTTTCTTCAGATAAGATTTGTTTATGGTCAATCGACCTTCTTACGGTTTACGGCACTTCAAATCAAGTAAATAGTCTTTTACCTATTGACTGGAATTATGTACTAAGTAGAGACAATTATTAAAAATCACTCAGTTTTTAATCTGTGATGTACTTCCGACGATCCATTTATATAATGCTCGCTCGCGCTTTTTGATTTGGAAGCGCCATTTTGGTGAACCCCATTTTTGAGTTCACCATTTTGCTTAATATCTCCATTCTGAATGTGGCCATTTTTAACAAAGCCATTGCGAGTAAGTTCTCGCTGCGCTTGCGCTTTAAGCTTAGCTTGTTCTGTGGCAATTTTCCTCTTGCTGTATGCCTGGATGTAGAAATCCTTGAAGAGGAAGAAGAACATCACAGCGTGCATTCCAATCCACCATACAAAGGCACGTGGGTAATTGCAATCAATGAACAACAATTGGAAGGCGTGGACCATAATTCCCACGAATTGAGCCTAAGCACAAAAGATAATAAGATTTATAAAGCAATAGAATGTCAAAATATTACCAGTTATAATAAATACCTATAATTGATACCTAATATTTAGGTAATAAAAGAATTCGATTATATCTTTCTTTATATAGGAATTAAGCCAAAATAAGTTTATTATTTTTAAAATATGTCGAAACAACTACTTTGCGTGTAATATGCACCACAACATTGAATTACAGCGGCATATCTTCATATATAACCTCAACTTATTGTCTTTAATACATTTTTCTTTTTAATATTGTTGTCAACGTCTTTTAAATAATATTAAACAAGAATATGAAATATTATATGAAAATATGCCGTTGTAATTCAATGTTGAAGGGGTGCATATTGCACGGAAAACAGTTGTTTTCGACATATCTTAAAGATAATAAAGTTATCTTTTTGTGTACCTAGGTTATAGGTAACTAGTGAAACTAAAAACTTTATTGAACCATAATATTTGATAGTTTTATTAATAATTTATCTATTAGTTAATTTTTTGGCTTAATTCTTATGTAAAGACAGAAATAAACAGTTTTAAATAATTTTAAATAATATTAAAAGTATACTATAAAAAAAGAAGGAACTCGATTGTTGTAAATAAATGTTAACATATACATGGCGAATTTTAGTGTTTTTTTCTTATATAACTCCCGTTTTTTACCAGAACTTGCTTGTGGTTCTTGTTGCGCAATTTAAAAATATTTGCGAGTGATCAGATTTGAACTGCAACTATCTTTCTTATTTTACTGCATAATTATTTACCGTTTAATAACATTTTTGTGGGAAGAACAGGGAAGTCTTATCCTACACCTAACCCTATTCGTTTAGCAGATATTTACTTAATATTAAAAAAAAATATATTAAATTAAAAAATTTAATTATATTGTTTATAAACTTTTATAACTTTTTTATACAAATCCTCAGATTATACAGGTAGGTGAAAAAACATCAGGTATGGTAGGTTATATTTTACAATAAATATAAATCCAAAGTTAATGATAATACGAGTAGATATATTAAAGAGATAGATAGGTACAAGATTAATATTGTTATATTAGCCAACTAATAAAATAGGTATCATCTAGATATAAATAACGCTAGATGATACATATGGTATAACGAATATACTATGAACTTTTGCAAGAGAAACACCAAAACTACCGTGTAGCTGTGTCTACTTTTAAGTGTATACAAATCGATAAAAAGTTTATTTTGTGAGATATCGAAAAAAGTAAAAAATTTCAGAAGCTGTAGACGAAAACATCCTGAATATTTCTTCTTCCAATTTCGTCCATCAACACTTTGGGTGGTCCTGTTAATTTTTCAACTGTTTTGAAATAATTCCATGGCACGCTTGACTCGCCAGGTGCATTTGAAATCCTTATTGTGCTCAACTTTAACACGGTGTAGAACCGAACACCCTCTATATTTTTTGTTCAGATTTTGTAAATGGGGGTTTTTTACAGGTCCTGATTAGCGTCGTTGTATCAGATTTTAAATAAAAAAAAAATCGCTAGGTAAATGATTTTTGTGAACATCGGGGGTATAAAAAATTCCTAGCCATCCCTGGATTTGCATTTTGACAAAAGTAATAACGTCAAAAGGAGCGCTTTTTGAAAAACTTCGAACAAAAAAAGGTTTTTGAAAATATCTCACAAAATACACCTTTCATCGATTTATATACACTTAAAAGTAGACATCCTGTATATGACTCTCTATTTAAAACTCCAAAAGGACTTATCTAAATTATACCAAATTACAATCTTAACATTAAATACACTTATCAAAGGCCGACAAATTAGCCTCTGATGAAGAAGCCGTCGATATTTAGTTATATTCCCGGCTTTTCATTATGTATCTAGTTAGTTTAATTCGATAAAGAAATTTCGAAAATTCAAGAAAATTGCAAATATTTCGAAAAGTGATAATGTATACCGCTACAGTGCCTATTACGATAGAAGATTGTAATTTAATTTCACAAAATATATTGTCAGCAGTATCTAGTAATAGCAGCATTATCAAAATTTAGGAAATCAAAATTCAAATAAAAATACTATTTATTAAGGGCCATTCATCTTGTATCTAAAAATATTAAATATTCAGCATAAAATTATTCTAATGTTTATAAAAGGAACTATTGGGGATATTGAAATCGAAAGGAAGCCATTATTTGGCTCTGAAAAGCAACAGTGGAATCTTCAGTAGCAAAAACCCCTCATTGAATGGTGGTCTCTAGATTAGCCTGTTTCTTATTTATTGTCTAGGATGTTATGTATTGCACTTGCCCACTTTATTCTTATGTTCTAAATTAAACTGTTGAAATTATTCCAAGTCGCATTATTGATTATTTAATGAAAAATCCGCTAGTTGCTAAACGAAAAGCTATTATTTTATATTTTCTAGTTGCAGTCGTAACATATGGCGGAGGCGCCGGGAGATTTATTAAAGCTTTGCCATTTAGTGAATCATATACATTAATTTGTAATTGGACCCATAATATCCTTTTTAATCAATTACTCAACAGAACTAAGTTTAAGGATTTTACTGTTGGAATGAGAAACAAATATTAATATAAATTTACATAATACTGATAAATCAGGTATTGTTGACAATATTTTTATTTTATTTTTATTTTTTTTATTTTATTTTGAAATAACTAGGTATAAGATGATCAAAATCAAAAAATTGGGTTGGTTTAAAAAACAAAATTTAAAAATTCACACAATGAGTTCTAGTCATTTTTGCCAAATGATCAGACCAAGTATTGGCCAAATTCGATTTTAATATTAATATATCTATGAAATAAATTTAGATTGTATTCAAACATTTTGGTATCTACGTATTGTACTCATAGTATGTTTATATCATATGTTTTTTCATATAGGCTGTTGCTGCTCTTAAAATTCGTTCATTTAATATCAGAGAATTATTTATTACTGAATAAATAAGGGACTAAACGGTCATTAGTTGAGTTGTCCATATAAATTACATTACCTTTCATAAGAAAAGTGCGTAACAGATTGCATCATGTTCGTAAATTAAAATGAAATATCAAATAGTCATGCAAAGTTAAATATCAAGTTGGCGTAGTGTTTTCAGTTTTTTTTTAAACATGCAATCGAAATATATCAAGGCAGATGTGCTACTTACCATCTGTAATGTGGTGAGATACTTTTTCCACCATAAATATTTTTGTACTTGGGGACCAAGAGCACTTAGCATGTAATAGAAGTACATTATGATGTGAACAAATGTGTTTAAGAACCCAAAAAAGGTACTGTGTCCACCTATTTAAATAAAGCAATTGTCAATAAACGAGAATAAATGTCATTGAAATAAATATATCTTACCTGGTGTATACTTAACACCAAACCAAACAGACATAGGCATAACTCCATGGTGGATAACGTGCAGTGTAGTTATGTGATCATTTTTCTTCCGCAGAACAAAAAATATCTGAAAACAATAATCATTGAGTTAAGCCAAGCATATCTGTGTTACAGCGAGATGTGATTTATTATATACGATGTGTTTTTTTAAACTTATTGCACCCTTAATTTTTCAAAAACGGATAGATATACAAACATTTGCTGAATCAAAAGTTAATTTTTTAATGAAGGAAACAACATTTTCCGTATGGGTATTATTATCAAGTTTTTCAGCACAGACACTGACCGATTTCGTGCTTATTATGCGTTTGTCAGAGTGCCGTAGGTAGTGGAATCGATGAACGAAGTTGTGACATGATTACCTAAGGGGCATCGTGAATTTTAGTAGTGGTGAGAAACACACCGTAATGCCCTCTTTAGGTTTAATTTGTTTACCTAAAGAAAGCATTACGGTGTGTTTCTCACCACTACTAACACCGTATATTATTATATTTTTGGAATCTACGTCATTTTCTGAATCCAACGATATAACATAAGTAACATCAGATGTCAAATTACTTTTTGGATTCTATTTTACTTTTAAATTTAGACTGCCTTCTCTCAAATGTAATTTCAGTTCCGTTAGTCCCGCACATATAAAATAATAATTGTATTTTCTAATGGCGTCTTAGTACCATTATGGTACTATTAAAAAAACTAGTTTTACCTGCATAACCACTTTGAAGCATTTTAACACACTGAAAGTAGAGAAATTTAATGTTTTTGGCCAGAACTGTATTTTTTTGTGGTTGCTATAGTCCGTTAGAATTCATCGGAGATGATCAAGGCACCCTAAATTAAAAAAAAAAAAATAGAGTCCAAAAAGTAATTTGACAGCTGAAATGTCATTTATCACATATGGTTGGATCCAGAGAACGACGTATATTCCAAAAACATAATAATATACAGGGTATTAATAAGTCCTTCCGCCATGCCACATTTGAAAATTGCATCTAAAAAAATAAGAGGGAAAAGAGGGGTATACCATAAATCTGTCACTGTATTTGTAATTTAACAGGAATGGAACAAGCAAAAATATATAAAAAATTAGGTGTGGCACAAATATTTGCTTATCTGTCAATCACAAAACCTATGGAATAAAATCGATTTGATGGTACTCCTAAACCATCAAAATTACCATACCTGGACATAATATAAATGTATAATTCAAGTATCTGTTTACGTCTAACTAATTATCGTTTTAAAATTATGAACAAATCAAACTATAAAGGAAATTAATAGACCTACCAATTAATTAATCTAATATTTTGCTGAAAATAAATATTAGGTACTTACAGTATCCATGAACTCCGTAAATTTAGAGAAATAGTACCACCACGAGGCGTGGACCATCTAAAAATAAAACAATGTAAATTTCGAGTTTTCCGAAATTTCCTACCTCTAGCTGTCCCATATTTTTTAAATATATTTTTATACAAAAGTAATGTTTTACGATGTTTTTTCTTTTTGAATATGCAATCGGAATATATCAAATTTTTTAGAAGTTAACACAACTTCAATTGCGTTAAAAAGAACATTCTGTATATTTTGCAATATTCAGATAAATTCTCTCACACATACACTGACTTAAGGTTCCCAGTGTCAATAAAAGCAATTTATCACACAAGGCCTTTCTTGTTCATCTGCAAATCAATAATTTACCTAATATATTGGACATAGCTCCATTATTTGTGAAGATGGATCCACCGACTCTTATCCCAGTGTATACTGGAAAAAACTATCTATCTATTCATGCGGTTTTATCTAAATAGGTACTTCAAAATACATTATATTTTTATTTAATAAAAAGTTTTATCCATATTATCGGTTTCATCCATATATCGTAAATTTGGGATTTACTAGAGTTATTGATTACATCTTCGAAAAATTAAAAGAGAGAAACAACACAACATTTTGATATACTATAAAAATTCTCAAAAAATAAGGGAAGGAGATAACAGGGGTGGAAAATTTCAAAGAGACAATCTATAGACACACACATTTTATTCTAATATTCACTAAAAATTCATACTCACTCTTATTGTGCTCGGTTTATTTGAATAATCTACTGGTTGGCACCTTAAACTGTATTCTCCCGTAAACCATCCTCCCATTCCTACCTAACCGATGTGAGTTTATTATTGAGGAATTGCTAGCATAAATTTAACAATAAATAAATACAATTTAAATATCAATTCTTACCTCATACCATATCCACATACTAAATATGACTTGAAGAAAATTATATATTACTAAAGTCCATTTTAACTGAAAAGGTTTCCTATTTTCCATTAGCTTTGGTCCTAATACCTAAAAAAGAAAATCCAAAATTTGAAGTGGAATTTTCACACTCTACGCTCTATGCATACAAATGTGTGATAATTCAAACATTCTTTTTATACACGGCGTTAAATTAACATGTGTCATTTGGCATTATGATGTTAAAACATCATACAACAAACAACAAATGTATGTTAAAGCAGAATAAAACTAAATCAAAAAACGTTTTACTGATTAAATACTGAACCACATAATTACGAGATATATCACTGCTACACCTGATATATAACTAAATATTACTTAAACATATCACGACATAAGTTTTTTCAATACTATAATAAAAATTGAAGCCATTTCCTACAAAACATGAACTCTACCACAATATTTGTAACATTTGGAAATATTATTTTTAAAGATATCTTCAGATTTTGATTGGTGTTTCCATATTAAATTATGTGATCGCCGATTGTATGATGTTCTGTAGTTCCCTGTATACTCCCCATCTTCCCCTTTTGATGTTACTTACCCTCTATTTTCAATTTAAACCAAATACATTGACTCCTACTTAATAGATTTATTGCGTATATCGAGATTATCATATATTGTGATTATAATTCAAGAGATCTTTGTTCAAAATAAAGCATCACAAGGATAATATATGATAAAGGTAGTAGATACTAGTTAGTACTTTTATCATACAGTCTTCAGACTGCTTGCTATTAGAGACATAGATAGCTAACCTATTTAAGTACACTCGTAAGAAGGCAGCCTATGTAAAACTGAAAATACGCAGTTTCTCATTAAGAAATAGCTGATGTCATATCCGAAGCAATAATGACATCCGATACATGATACTGAGGCCAAATATGTGCCATTAGAAAAATAAAATCGAAGCGATTGACGATCTTTGACTCATTTAATATTGGGATTTTGTATTTCCAAACCATTGTGATGCACAAGATATAATAATTATTTAGTCATTATCAGCTCTCAAGTTGAACTGGAGCGTTTAGCTTGGAAAGATAAAGCAAAAATGAGTTACCTATCCACAAATACATCAAAATAACATATTTTTGAAACGTGCAATTTATATCAATCTAAAAAAACCATTGATGAAATTTAGTTAACTTGTCAGAATAGTTATTTGGATTTCCTATTATACAGGCTGATTCAGTCATTAGTATATTCATTTTAAGAGAAGATGGAGAAAAATTAGTATTCTTAATATGAATATTTGATTTAAAATTACATATTTACGATAAAAAAATACTTTCAGATAATTATTTAAACCTTTTGTTTAGACTGTCACGGTGAGACTTTTTCCCTGAATTCAGGATTTTTTTTCACTTTTAAAATATCGATAACCTGGTTAAAATTAATGTACTGAATCGCCCTGTACAGCGGTTTCTCTAAGCAAATTTGAGAGTTTGCCTTGATACTAAACTTTCAATAGGTATATATTTTGTACCTATTTAACAATAGTATCGTATTAGTATCGTCTGTAAAACTATTAAAACTAACAAGAACTTGAATGCAGCTTTGACCTTATTCAAAAACTATAATAGATCTAATAAAGAAGGTAACGACTATAGTAATTTTATTCTTGTAAAATTAACTGTTACATAGTACTCCTATATTATAAATATGTTATTTTTAGCATTTCGGCCGGTACACAGTGCTCCGATTAAAGCTTGATTAACTAATCAGACATTACCTAGCTGTTAACTCTTTAGCTGATATCAACTTTTTCGAGAAAAACATTTATATTATATTTTGATGTCTTTACGGAAACTCAGTAGTTCTTTGTACAACCAGGGTTTGCAAATTAGTTTTGTTGTTTATTGTTTAGATTAATCTAGCAAAACTTCTAGATTCCGCGTCTTCAAAATTCAATAGTTTTAAAGACTAAAAGTAATACAATTTCTTTGGAAAACAGTGCGTACCTATATTCTTTTGTCCGCAGGTGGATCCACTACGTAAACGGTTTTACCAAATTTTTTTTAACATATCCTGAAGCCAATTATGATGGTGTAATCATCCACCGGCCTTGTTGCTCGGTGGACTGATAGGAAAAAGCGGGAAAATAAAAAACTACCTACTAATTAGATACATTAGGTGACTAATTAGTTGATATTTGTTACTATGTAAATATTGTAAATATGTTACTTTATAACATTTCTTTGACTTACAAAAGGCTTACAATCATAACAAATTTCATCTCCATGCAATTTTCCCACTTTTTTCTTTCATATTTTTTTAGTATTGACTGAATGAATATTTAGCTCTATAAACTTACAGATTTATTTTTTTAATTTATGAATTACTGATATTGCTATGTCGAATAATTTTTCAATTAAAAATAACGTGGCTAGGTTATGGAGACTGGCAAATGGCAGAAATACCAGACATTACAACATATCTCATCATAAATGCTTTATTAGATATAATTTTCCACTACAACGTTTAAAACCACATAATAATGACATGAGAAAACGGACAGCAATGTTATTTTATATTTATGCTGACGTATTATTTATTTAAGGGCGAGTATTTTGAGCTTCAGTTAATTTATCCAACCATATGAACGCTAATACTGTTTGAAATTGGTAGACACAACCCACACTACAGCGCCTGATTAGTTAATTAAGCCTGCTCTATTACAGTGAATTAAACAGTATCAGCCCTTACCTTGACTATATAAATATAACTGAGACAAATCCCTAATGTGTAAAAAGGGCTAGACATCAAAGGCCAATTCGCCGTTCTGGGATCTGAAAATCGATATGCAAAGTTAAAAATAACCGAGTACAATGTAGGAACAGATAAAATAATGTACCTAATGCTGCACCAGCCTTTATAGCCCACTCTAAAAAAAACTTCATGGGAATTTTTTACACTTTAATTACAATTTATTACAACTAGTACACCGCGATTTTTTTACAGCTGCCGTTTTCTCGGAATTAGGTGCAGCATAGCTGCACCACACACTCGTATCTCTGAAATTAAGTAAGATACGGGAACGAAATTGGTATCAGATTTTTTTTCTACACTTTAATTGCAACTTATTACAGCAAACCGCGTTATTATAATTGTTACCGTGTTCCCGGAATCGGGATGTGGTAGTATGATTTAAGCTGCATCACAATCTTGTATCTTCAAAAGTAAACAAGATACTGAAGGTTAATTACTATTCATTAAAACAAACACATTTTCCTTACCGTATTTTACTTACTTTCAGAGATACGATAATGCTGTAGCTGTAGATTAGTGCTGCACCACACTCTATTTCCGGGAAAACGCCAGCTGTAAGAAAATCGTGGTCTGGCTGTAATAAAGTGTAAAAAAGGCTGACACCAATTTCTTTCCCATATCTTATTTACTTTCAGAGATACGATAGTGTGGTGCAGCTTTAGACTTGCGCTACACCACACCCTATTTACGAGAAAACGGAAGCTATAAAAAAATCGCGGCCTGCTGTAATATTTTGTAATTAAAGTGTAAAAAATCTGATACCAATTTCGTTCCCGTATCTTCCTTACTTTCTTCAGAGATACGATAGTGTGGTGCAGCTCACGCACCTAATTCTGGGAAAACGGGAACTGTAAAAAAGTCGCGGTCTGCTGTAATAAATTTTAATTAGTGTGATTTAATAAGTGTAAAAAGACCCAATGGAGTTTGTTTTAGAGTGGGCTATAAAGGCTGGTGCACCATTAAGTACATAAAACAATGATTTTATTAAACATGAAACTGTTAATAATTTATGAGATATACAATCCTACAGACTACGTAAGGTTACATAATAACAATAATAATAATAATAATAATAATAATAATAATAATAATAATAATAATAATAATAATAATAACAATACACAGTAAAAAAATCTGACTGATTTTAACACTGAATCCACACTCATCAGTGTGTATATAGTCCACACTGGGCAGTGTTAGACATATCGGTGTATTATTACATTACATAAAAGTAATTTAACACAGTAAATTTTACAAGGTAATGTGTAATAGTTAATTATTCACCGTGTAATTATTCCGTATTTATGGCGGATTGATTCATTTTTAACACAGGGTTTTGTAAATTTTCCTACAATTTATGAGTACTTTTACAAACTTGGCGGGTATATCGTTCGTGTAATATGAGTTTTAAAGGTTTAGTTATTATACTACCCAGTTCGTGTTAAAAATAACACTGCAGCAAATTACGATTACCATTTAGTAAATTTACCATTTGTCTTTTTTTACTGTGTAATAATAATAATAGTAATATAAAATTTATTCTCTTTTTATTAAATATTGTCTATTTGTACTAGTTAAAAGTTATCCCAATATCGTCAGACGTTATCCCGGAAGTCTGAGTTGTGTGGGAGAGAGGGCGGCATAGTATTATTTAGTAGAACACATTCGTGCCTCAGGACAAACGTTGGTAAGCCCTAAGCACCATTAGGTGCTAGAATGAGGCAACCCTAGAAAACCTCATTAGTTAGGGAAGCAGTCAAACATCAACTGATGTTTCCCAACCTTAGTAACTCTTAAAAAATGTATGTCAAATTCAACAATTACATATTTTTGTTTATTGTTTGAATGTATCCCATATAACATAATACCTGAGTTCGGTTCCTCGTAACAATATAAAAAATATATCAGCTAAGCAGTTTGGAGCGTTGCTGAGCACAAGGAGCCGATCTAGTAATTTTATTATCGACAATGTTTGATCACCGACTGAAGCAGTTAACACTTCTCACATAGTAGTTGTTTGTGTGACTTACTTTTTTTTTCATGTATAATCTCCTTTTAGTATAATCTATAGATTTGTCGGGACGCAAGATTATTTCTATAATATGATAATTATTATTCTGAAGCATCAACTTTAAAGTAAAGAATTTTTTGTTTAATAATATTTACCTCCTTTTTCAGTTTGGCAATTTTATCTCCGAATAGGATACCATGTTTCAAAAATCAACCCCAGATACATCCTCTTATTGTCGGATGTGTGGCAAGATCTCCGAATCATTGGAAATAGTTTCATGATTAAATGAAACTCAATATAAACCTTTTGAAGTTAACGCGTAGTGTACCTACTGCCATGAACTGAATGAAAATGACAGTGAACGTGGACATAAAATAAAAATGGTTTATTGCAATTAATGCAAGCAAATAAGTTCAGACATGAACAATGTAAAGCACATGAAATAAAGTGTACCTACTAGATTTCTAGGTATACTAGACAACGCGGTGTTTACGATCATCTGAAGAAGCATATAAATAATTGTTAAATTACTTCTCTTATATAAAATATTTAATATAAAAACTTCAACACAACCAATAGTATTTTTGTTCATTATTAAATATTTAGGGAGTGGTTGTTGGAGCCATCCTTTTTGAAAGAATGTACTTTAGGTATTGAGTTTTATTGCAAGATTTAATAAATATCACTGGTTAAACACATTACATGGCATTGTCAGAGAACACTACTGTTCTCTGGCATTGTCTTAATATTCCTGATCACATACATGATATCCTTGTAGACTGGTCTAGCCTCTGACCATTTAATTATAAAAATATAAAATGTGCGTTATGTGAAGCCTTGGTTCATGGCTTTCTGTAATAAATAGGTATCTGCAAAAATTGGAATCAACAAATCTCAAAGCGATAAACATTAAAACTCTACATAAATTAGAAAACCTTCAAATCCGAAGCCAAAGGCTATGAAAAGGGGTTACACATTTATACACAGTTTCGACATTGCCAGTGCCGGAGCTGGGGAACGAATCCTGGACATAATAAGCAGTGGGAACGAAAAATGCTTCCACAACACGCTCTAATCCATTGCGGTAAACTGGACATACATTTGTTGCAAATAAAATTCTCTGGAATAATTGATTTGGCACAGAGGTGAACAGCCATTATTAAGTAATTATATTACTATAATTTGCATAATTGTTTAAATAATGCTCAAATTATAGACTTCAATAAGTATTTTTTCAATTTTGTCGTAATTAACGAGTTATACAGGCAGTTAAACTATTTTTTCATTAATATTTTTTGAGGAATGAAATATCAAACACAATAATTGAATAATAGTACAACGTTTTATTATTTATACTTTTAATTATAATACTTAAAGTAATTGCTCATGGTTGTCAGAATTGATAATTATCTTAAATATTAAATATAGTGTCCAAATTATATGTACGACATGGAAATTCCTGTAACCATAAAAAGTTGGAACAAAGTTGCTTGATTAGTGGCTAACAATTTGTTTTCCAACCATCAAGATTGCCCAGTAGAAGTATATAGAACCATTAGCATTTTTTTATTAGAAACGTTTTGTTTTCAAGGTCGACATCAACTGAACAATTTTTTTAAATCTGGTTAATTTATAAACTTATTTTTTTAACATGTCCATATTTACCTACTATATTTTGGTATCAGTACACCATTAACCCTATATCGTTATTAAATAACTTAAATTTTTTATGGTTTTACTTGGTTGTTTATTTAGCTTTATTTGTAATGAATATTAAATATTATTTAAGTATTTGAAGGAGATGCCGAAAACAACTTCACGAGCAATTAGATATAGATATTATTTATTGTATCCTGGTTCAAAGCTCAAATGTCTTTTAATGACAGTTTTCTTAAAATTACAGAAGATGATTTTCTTTAGATTAAATTTCTGAATCTGCTTGGGATTGACACAGCATAATACGTGGGGTTATAGAGGTTTGCAAAAAGTTAATGCAAATATATTTAAAAAATGAAGTATATGGTTGTGAAGAGCCCTGTTGCTTACAAAATATCCTTTTGTTAACTCGATAAGGAACCAAATGTTACTGATTCTCTCAGTTACTCTCAGGAAAACGATTGATCTCATTGACGAAAAAAACATTGATCTCATTTAGATGTTCCAAGAAATATATAGAAAACACTCTATATACTAGTATTTCAGCTTGTTAGGCCTTTTTCAATAGAGTAAATGTCTATTACTAAACATTTTCAAGCGCGTTTTCGTTATTTATTTGTTTACGAGCCTACCTCCGATTGATTCTACCATCTGGTGAAGCCCGAGTTTTTATTACCATTTCTAAGAAGGGCGAGAGTGTAAAGTCTATCTGATCATTGGTAGTACACGGATTTATAATTAAAGATTTTTTAATTTCTAATTGCTCTAACAGATCTAAGCGCTTTTCCTGTCTTTTCCCGATGCAGTACCTTTACATTTTTCTGATCTATAAAATGATTGTTTTCTATACAATGCGTCGATAATCCTGAATTTTTGCGTTATTTAACATGGATTTTTTATGTTCTTTTACTCTCGTTTCGATATTTCTGCCAGTTTGACTCACATACACGGCATTACAATCCGCGCAGTTAATTTGGTATACCCCCGATTGTTTTAATTTATTAACCCTTTCTTTATTGTTTATCAAAATTCTCCCAATAGTACGCTTGTTGACACTAATCGTTTTACACCCGTTTCGTTCTATTCTGCGGGCTATTTTTTCGCTATAACCTGGAACGTGATTAATATAACTATAGGTGCCTTCTTTTTCCCGAATATTGTAAAACTCCCGACGAATTAATTTCCTCCTTTTGTTTTTTAGCATGCTATCTATTAGATAGATAGCATGCTAAAATTGGCGTTAGCAACTAACCTTTGAATATTTAATTTGTATGCTTCTGGTTTCCTACTTGGTTTGGTCTGGTTTGTTATTTTACAGAGGCTGTAATCCCAAAGGAAACTATGAATATTAATACAACTAATCTGTCCCTTACCGTTACTTATGGAGGTAGGTATCCATATTGAACATAGCATTTTTAGCATCCTGCATTCAACTAAACACTTTTTAATATCCTTAAAGGTATCATGTCAAAGTCAAAACTGTTCCGGTTATATATACAATTAATTTAAATGCGCATTAGTTTATTATTTGTATAAAGCTTTTAATAAAAATTTACACATACACTATACGTACAGACAGTTTTTTACATTATATATAGATATTAAAATTACAATTTATATATCCAAAATATGAAACCAGAAGTCAAGTATTAGAGGAAAGTAGCCTAATTACGAATAAGTTTTCTAAATCAGCTATATAATACGTAATTAAACATAGTTTAACAAAATGTGGGTATCGCCTCATTTATTGTAATATATTTTCACAAAATTTTTGCATTGAGTAAGAAAATTTAAGTAGATATGGAAAATAAAAAATAAAAACTAAAAAATGGCGAAGTCGCCAGTTAAAAAATGGAATTCTAATTTTGGGATAGAGTATCTGAAATGATTTCTTTTTTTCTAACAGCATCTATTGCCTGTTTCATGTTAACGGGAACCCACTGTTTGCTTTTGCCACGCACTTTCAGCATCTTTCTCTATGTAATAAAATTTTATAATTAAAAAAGTTTTAGATTTCTTAATTTCGTATGCTGAAATTGGATGCATTTTATTATCCGAAATTAGGAGCAAATCTAGTTTTAGCTTAAATTTTTCAAAACTATGGGTGAAAATAACTTTTCTTTATAAACAACAACTATTATATCCTATGCTTAGTGAGCAATCTATCCAAAGTTTTAAAATGAGAATAGGTATCAAAAACACCACTCTCAAAATATCACACATAAAAATCTCTGATACTCCGCTGCACAAAAGAATTTGACAGTTTGCACCTATCGGGCGTAGTACGCACAACTATTTATCATATCATATTATTAATATGCAACCAAATACGCACAACAGTAATGAAATTGCCTTTAACATAGCGATAATTTGTAGAATTATGGGTATCGGAAAATGGGAACCTGCCCGAAATTAGGCTACTTTCCTCTATTGGTTCAATCTAAAATTATTTATTTTGTCAAATGTTTCATCTAATACCAATAACAATTTTGTTTTTCATTAAATACGTATTTTAACATATTGTAATAAATCAGAATGTCTACTCGAAATCAAGTTTTGTTGGAAATATCAACTACAAATGGAAAAATCAGAATATTAAAATGCAATCGATTTTGGCTTATAATAATTATTAAAAGTAGTTTGCACTCTCCGCTCTATCCTACTTTAGTACAATCATTTTAGAGAATAAAATACTCTTATAACTGCCTTGTAATAATAAAAATAATATAATTCCAATTAAATATTAGCGCCAAAAATAAACAAGTTAGTTAATTCACAAAAAATCAACGCAATGGAGATTTTAGAATTGTTTTGTAATTAGTACTGGAATTTTTGTTTGTACAAAGACACTTGAAATTTGTCAAAAGTTCCCAGAGTTGTAATAAATAGAATTGAACACTAATTCGATTCTAATTTTATTTCAATCAAAACAGTAATTGTTTGCCTACCACGTAATGGCAAGGTACAGGATATGGGAAAAATATTTCTTCATATTCACTAAAACAATGTTTAGAACAATATGGTATTCCCAAGTAATTTCTACAGAACTATTTACTTATTAAAGCGACCTTTATTTAAAAATTATTTTTCAATTAACACCTGAAAAAATTAGGCAGTGGATTACAATTAAACACAATTACGTATGTACAAGTCTATTAAATATTCTCTGAATCGAAATGACATGTATCGTATCGAAAGAAGCCATAGTTGTAACGTACGAGGAAGGATTAAGTAAGTATATGAAAATATGGGAGTATTTCCTAAGACCATATGGCTTCAAGTATGAATGAATTTAGTTACAAGAAAAGATGAGTCAATACTCTCGTCAACACGATATATGTAAGCCTATTTGTATAAAACTCTTTTAATGTCGATAAAGGTTGTTCAAGTATCAGTAATAGAAACTACCTGTTGGTTCGAACTCTTGCACAAAATCGATTAAGTGCTGAAAATTACAACAAGCTTACCTTTAAAGGCATTACCTTAGCATTAAATGAATTGTACTCCATGTATAATTTAATGAATTGGAAGATTTGCAATCTTTACCTAGTTTTTGGATGTCCTAAATATAATAACTATGCTATTCTATACTATGCTTAAATTATATCTCTAAATATATACCTATATGACTTTAGCTCATTACAACTTTGTATTATGCTAATCAAATATTTGCTAATAGTCTTTTAAATTTCTAAAAATCTTACATTTATAATAATTTTGCTGATATGAGTTAATAAATTATTATGATATTAAATATTTATACTATTTGTAACGTTCTGATTATGACATGTATTATGTATTTTTCCCATATTTCATTGTCAAGATATAGGTATTAGTAATGTCCAAGGAAAATTGTAGCTACAAGATGCAGTTTTGTAGCTAAAGATTGGTGGCATAACAAGTGGCGAAGAAGTTCAAATGACGACGCTAGTGTGCGCTTTAAGTATCAGAACAATATATCCCGCCTATATATACTTTTAAAAGAAATCAATAAACAGGTGTTCAAAATCGGGATGGATGATTTAACAACTTTTTCTTGACTGACTCAAATACTTTAAAAACCATGTAAATTATTATAAGGATAATCCAGTTCTTTTAGTGTTGGATCACTCAACTCACTAACTCTGACTTCCTACAATTTTACAGGGGTACCTACATCTTATTTCACTACCACCACACACCTTTCACGGTCTCCAGCCATCAATCTTACTTTTTTTGTCAACTCAACTCAAATCAGCCTACTCTCAAGAATGTGTCATGTGTATAAATAACAGAAAGTATAACAAAATCAATATAACATACATCGCTGAAATTTTTAAGAATGGTTTCAGAATCCATTGAAAAAGCTGTGAATGGTTTCCGAATTACAGGGATCTTTCAATTCTACGCCAATGTCTTTTGGGAAGAAGAGCAAATGTTTCTTACCAGTAATAAGCGATGAAAATCAAGATGAACCTCCTGATTTATAAGATAGGTATCAAATATCATCATCAACTCCAGTTCTCCTAGATGAATCACCAAGATTAAGACCTATTGGAATACATAAAAAACATAAAATCAGATCATCGTTATCAGAATATTCTTCATTTGAATCAAAAGTTGAGAAGTTTTCAGAAATGGACCTCAGCGATAACTGTGACGAGGCTGTGAAACTAAAAAAAATGAAAAAGTATTAACTATATTCCTCAAGAAAATAAGTCCACCACCATTATGTGATTATCCAAAAATCAGAACCTGGAGAAGTCAACACCCCACTAAATCAACTTCAACGCCATTGAAAGAAGAATTGGAAGACAAACAAGTTGAAAGAAAGAATACTTGGAGATATAATAAAAAAGGAATAAAAACTGCCAAGAAGAAAAGTGAGGCCAGAACGTCAAACTGCAAACTGTTAAACGAATTATCTATATTTGTATGTTCTGAATTTGGAACGAATGAATTATGGTCTAGATGTCGTTATGCAGACTACACAGAAGCAGAAAATATCTACTTATAGCTATTTGTATAACTTCAATATCCAGCTCATTTTTACATCTCATAACTTCAAATTTAATAAACACAAGTTTACATAAACTTGACGACTGGACGAAATTATCCATCTCTGATCGATATTACTCATAGTTATTGTCGATTTTATCCTACTGATCGATATTATTCGATTTTTTTCTAAATTTCCTAGTACCTACTGGTATTTTCTCATAACTATAAAAATATTAATATTTTTAAAAAGTAATTCATTAACCGATGATAATCGATGTGTCCACATAAATAAATTTCAAATTCGTGAAAATTATAACAAAAATTATAAGACCGTTTATTCCTAAAGGAGGTCGATATTCCCCCAATTCCCCTACATTGTATCTGAAATATCCCACCACCACTCCCCTCGTAATTTCTGAAGGAAATTTTGAAAACCAATCTTTTATTAATAATAAAAATCAAGTTTAACAATACGCAAGCTTGAGTTAAAGCACAGGGGTTATTATTATTTACTAGACTTTTTCATTTCAAATAACTTTAGTAAAGTGTTCGAATCCGTTATGCATAATATTATATCAAATCATGTATCTGATATTATTGTACCACAACAACATGGATTCATTCAGGGTAGATCCACAGTATCGAATCTCGTGTGTAAGACTGAATTTATTTCAAAGGTCGTAGATGAGGGAGGTCAGGTAGATGTTATCTACACTGACTTCTCCAAGGCCTTTGATAGACTGATCATTCACTTCTAGTCAGCAAACTTAATGATGTTGGACTATGTCCTGCCTTACTTAAGATGTTCAAATCATATCTTACTGATCGTTCACAATTTGTACAGTATCGCGGTTTCAAGTCTGGCACTTTTCATCAATCTTCAGGTGTTCCGCAGGGTTCGATACTGGGACCTCTTCTATTTATAATATTTATTAATGATATCGCCACTGCTCTCAATGTTCAATATTTGCTATACGCAGATGATCTCAAGTTGTACTGTGAAATTTCCTCGAAGTCTGATTGTGACAATCTTCAAAGCAACCTCGTGCTACTTAATAACTGGTGTTGTAATAATAAATTGCCACTCAATGCTAAGAAATGTAAGGTCATGTCATTTCATCGTAAAAAAGTACCAATAATTTCTGATTATACAATTGATGGTGATTTGCTAGAAAGACCGGGGATTATGAAAGATCTAGGTATTATTTTTGACCCAGAGCTCAGCTTCACAAACCATATTCAAGCCTGCGTGACTGATGCATATAAAAGTCTTGGGTTCATTTTGCGTAACTCGAAAGATTTTAAAAATATTTCCACACTACGTTTATTGTTTACAACGTTTGTTAGATCGAGGCTGGAGTACGGGTCGATTATATGGAGTCCTATATATAACACGCATATTGTTTTGCTAGAACGTGTTCAGAGAAGATTCTTTAAGACGGCACTGTTCTTGTTGGATGGGGTCTACCCTGTCAGAGGGACACCACAAGAGTTGTTTTATGAAATATTCTCATTACATAGTCTTTTGTGTAGACGTAAAATGTTATCGGTTGTTTTTCTTTTTAAACTTGTTCACTATATTGCAAGGTGTGAGTCACTTACGGCAAATATTACATATCGGGTACCTAGAATGAATAGCCGACATAGCAACTTATTTGTCTTGCCATTTGCGCGCACTAATTTACTGATAAAGTCGCCATTATATCAAATGTTAAACAACTACGCTGAAATTGAAGGTTCTTTAGACATCTTATGTTGCAATCTGCAGAATTTAAAAAAAGTGTTTTTAGTGGACTGAGGCATGTTAGGCTCTTTTTGTAATGTTCATATTTTAGGTATTTGTTTTAAATAATTTATCGAATTTTGTACAGGATCAATTTTACTGTTCATTTTATTGTTCATTTTATGCTTGTATGTGATATTTAATTGTTTTTTAATAAGTATTTTTGTTTTTCTTTATACATGTAAATTCTAAATTATGCTCTGCTACTTATCCTGTAATTGGGCTTGAGCTCGTTGGATATTTTATGTAATAAATAAATAAATAAATAAATAAATTTCGTTAACAAGAATATCTTTATACTTTTCCATCTAGTTCTTCTTTCATATCGGAGTTAATATACAATAATAATGGCTTTTACAGCTACTAACTAAATTTAAAAGCGTAACTAGACAAATTAAGTCTTGGCCTGTCATATCTTCCTCAAGTTTACGGACAAATCACTGTCACTGCATTTATTAGAGAAGCAATTCTCAAGTATGCAATTTGTAGAATATACATGACATTCTATTTAAAAAATTAAATTTGACATCCATAAATAAAAGTGCCTGAGCGTTACAAAAACAATTTTCTGAAATAATGAATTTGTGCAAAATCATTGTATAATAAATATAAAAATAAAAAGTTAAATCAGGCGTTGAGCGAGGAATTTCACTCAACGATTCAGGTCAAAGGCAAGTTTCAATGTGGTTATATAAGATATTGTCTAAGACTTGGTTCAGACAAGCGCAAGAATGCAGCAAGAACCACGTGGGGTGGTCGTTCCGCTATGGGCGATTCGGCTCAGCATCCTGACATACATTCTGGTGCCGCATCATTTTTCGAACTACTACGTTAAATTTCAATCTTATTGCAATTATTGATGCAACTGCCGCGCGTCCGCTCTTCTCATATATTCGTCAGTTTCAACCGGGTTTAGTACTGTCGGTTTATTTACCAGAAGTAGTCATAATTGTAAGTAATGCGTACTACTTACCTTCATATTTATTTAAGTAATTATTTATGTTCCTTATTGATTCTATTATAACAGCCATTGTTAAGTTATCTGAAAAAAAAAGAAGAAAAAATTTAATTAAACAGATTACAAAATGTAGTTTTATTAAACCTTAATTAAAGTTACATAGCTACCTTCTAAGAATAGATAATTAGAACTATCCCAGATAGCATCACTATTTTATGTATTGTAACTGTATGGTTATAAGACACTTTATATTTAGAGAAACAGTGTTACTCCAACTACTGCATCTAAAAACTCTATACTCTACGGTATACCGTATTTCATTTTATACTAGGATTTAGCTGTCTTATTAAAAACAGTTTGGTTGCAAAACTCCTTATTTGCATCCAAAAAATAATATAAAACAAAGGGTCTAAGTTCAAGTTTCAAATATTAACTACGATTTACGGAATTTTTAGGAATTTCTATACGTGACCGAAACAGCAGTTAAATTTATTAATACATGCAAATGTGCAATGAACAATAGGAATTTAATATAACTGGATTTGGTAATTTTCGACCTTAGACGCAGCAAATAATATTTTTAGTTAAAAACGGTGCTTTGTATATTTTCAGAATTCCATCGTTACTTCTAATTTTCTTCTTTTAGAATTTATTTTATTTTCTTTTGGTATTACACTACCTGTAAAATAATAAAAAAAAACAGAAAACTAGAAGTATTTATAATTAATGTAAGTTTAGTATCAAGGCAATCTTCTAAAGTTTGCCCCAAAAAACTAAATTTCATCAATGGTTTTTTAGTTTCATATAAAATAATATTACAATTTGATATCTAAACAAACAAATTATAGTAAAATTTAAAAGAAATTAAACACATAACTAGGAACTTTTAGGCTTTAAGTCGATTTTCTACTCGTCGTCAGTAGAACAGTAAAAATTTACCAATATATCAGTAATAATTATTACTGATATAATGATAAATAACGAGGACTTGGGTTTGTTTAACTTAATAATTTAGTGGTGCTTATGGCTTTTTGGTAATGTAAAGTTAAAAACGACGTGTTTTTTTGATTTTAAAATGGCATTCAAAACAAACCAGCACAACACAAACTGCCGTGTTTATGGGTGTCATTTCTCAAAATGTGTTAATAGAAGTGTTTAAGATAGAATATAGAAGATAAAAGTTTGGTCCTAGTATAAGAAAGAATTCCTCACTCATTTCTCCAAAACGCATGTAACATTTTAATAATAGGGATCCCTTTGGTTGTAGTATGTCTATACTTTCCTATTATTTATCATATTAAAATAGAATATATTTTAATTTAAACAACAATTATTTAACAAAAAAAAAACACAAGCACTAATATGGTATCACCATATACACTTTTTCTGCCGTTTATCACACATACTTTAGCCCAAAATGTAAGTAAACAAAAAGTACTTTTGTCAACCCAAAAAATTCATAGCTTTTACCACTGTTTTTATCTTTTATTTTATTCTAACTAGCTCATGCAGTCAGTATATTTATGGTAATTGAATGCTAATTGCCAAATGATGTGATATAAAATGCAAAATTGTTATAGTGTATACAAGCACAATTGAAACCAACTAAAAGCCGGCAAAAACAGTCGGCATCTCTTTATTCTACATGAGCGGAGGTGGAAATATTTGCTATTAAGAAAATGTTATAGAGATCGTATTATTTTGCGTTTATTAGTACCTATTATTTGTAGCCAATGTTACCAATAACATATTTTATTATTGTTAAGTATTGTTTATGTTTATTATTGTTATTTTTATTGTTTATTTAACAAAACTAAAGAACGCTTGGTTATTGGTATTTACGCGCTGCACTGGAAAACTATTGATGATATTTCAGCACTCGGCACGGGAAACAAAAAAATGATTTACATCCAGCAGACCAGTCTATTTATTCTCTTTACACCAGCGCGCAGTTGTAGATGGTTCATCGGGCTGATTAGATGTGCAGTGTAGGACTCACATGTACAGTTTTAGTTACTAATCGAATCACGATACCATTGTTA
This sequence comes from Pogonocherus hispidulus, assembly GCA_963924545.1. NCBI lineage: Eukaryota > Metazoa > Arthropoda > Insecta > Coleoptera > Cerambycidae > Pogonocherus > Pogonocherus hispidulus. The sequence goes on from OZ004696.1 coordinate 23,970,879, forward strand.
AATACATAGGACGAAATATGAATACAAGTGCGCACGGTCCTGTGCCTTAACACTGACCAGTTTCAATTGTCCTTATATATGTTACAGGAAATATCCGATTTTAGGCCATTTCAGTTTGGTCTAGGATATACTAAAAGTTCCTATCGTTGTTAGGAACTTTGCATTTTTCCTAGGACATATTAGTATTGCCTGATAGTTTTTGGGACAAACTGAAATGGCCTGATTATTATTAGGAAATACCCCAATAAAAATTTGCATCCAAAAGTTTCGGTGGTCAGTGATATAGTGTTATAGCTTCTTACTCGGAATTGTCCCGCTATAGGTACCTCTAGTTTATTGGAAACTGATAATAATTTATACAAACTAGGGACTAAGGATGGATGTTTAAAACAAGTTTATACTCGATCCGTATTTGACCTATGTAAAAATATTTCAATAGACCATGTTCCCCAAGATAAAATAATTTCTTTAAAACCAGCAACAAATTCTTCGGGCAAAATCCAGGGATATACTAGATGTCAATGCACAAGACACTGTGGCACAAATGCGTGTTTATGAAGAAAACGCCAATAACTGTGCAATTCAAAATGTCACAAAAGTAGTTCTTGCAGAAACAAATAAGGTAGTTACCATTTTGTTGTTTATTTACTGTTTAATGGAAAACTATATTTTTTTGTTATATTATTTAAATCATATTTACTTTTAACAAATGTGTTCCATTTTAGGTTTATAGGTAACTTTGATCTCTTTTAAATATAGCGCTTTTAAAGAAAATGTTTGCTTTGTTTCATCCTTTGACCCTGAATTAATTTCCCTAATATGATGCATTCTTTTTTCAATTGTTTAAATCGGATATTTCCTATCACTAATGAGACTATTTTAGTTTGTCCTGAAAACTATCAGGCAATACTAAGTATGTCCTAGGAAAAATGCAAAGTTCCTAACAACGATAGGACATTTTAGTATGTCCTAGGCCAAACTGAAATAGCCTGAAATCGGACATTTCCTGTAACATATACATTATACACGCCTTCCTGCATATATTTGTTTACAATTTGCAGCGCCCTGATGATTAATTAAATCAATATTTCATAATCATTGTAAATGAGCCAATATAAAGTGAAAATTACATACAAGCTCATCCAGTTTTTACTAGGGGTGTATCAATATCACATAAAAGCAAGTCATAATTTTTAATTTTACGGTTACTAATTGATTTTATCGAGAGTATGTTTTATGTTGTTAAATCGATTTACTGCTCAACAACTGGGTTAATTAATTTCCCAGTTAACCATCTCTATAAATATATTTAAATTATTGGGAAAAATCAAACAATTAAAATGATTGGAAAAGTTTAGGAATGATTATCTCACTGGTTAGCTCAAATAATATATAAAAAATTTTATTCATATGTGTTCTAGTAGAAATTCTCCACGCTCCACAATGAGAAACTTCGAGGTAAACGAACCGTAGATAACAACTATTGCCCTTTAAATCTAAAATTTTCGGCATATAATAAAATTGTATTTTATAAAGTATAGTTATTTTAGTTCTGACAGTGAAATGTTTCGGAACTATTCCATTTCATTCATGTTTGTCATATACCTATCAGTTTATCATTTCAATCATCATATGATTCTATTGACAAAGATTAGTGAAGTTCCATCTAAATTGATTTTTAACGTTATTAAAGTGGTTACTTAAGTACTACGAATATTGAAATATTTAGGCAGAATTTGGAGGAAGATACAAAAGATTAAAATCAATCAAATTAAAAAAACTTAGGGCTTGTAGAACTATGAAATAGCATATAGAGAAAATCCCTTCATAGGCGTATAGTTTTAACAACTATCTGTAGCTTATGTGCTAAATTATCAGGTAGAGTTATAATTGGCTCTAAAAAACAGTCTCTTGGAGTACGCCCTTATTACGTTTTAGAAAGTATTTAGTAGTAAAATATATTCATATTCTAAAACTAACTTTAAAGTAACCAAAAGGAAAAAGGATTTCTGATCACTTTTACATTTTGCTTCGTATACATCTAAACTGTTTCATTAAGTAAAATTTATTTTTTATACCTACATATTTTCTATAGCGTACGTATGATTTTAGTATCTTTTTATGTTTAGAGAAAATGTATAAATAATGCTTTTGTAAACGAATATTTTTGTTGTTGACTTAATGCTATGTCATGTAATAAATATAATTATTCATGATTTTAGTTAATACATTTTCCTTTGTAAATATGCAAAGCATTTTACTTAAATTTTCCTTACCGAATAATAATTTAAATTATTACAGTTTTTAATTTTTTTTATGAATAAATGAATGTCTAAAACTTTTCTTGCGTAGACAATTATAATACATTTGCACTTAAGTATATTCATTCCAAAATAACCAGGAAATACTACTAGTTCCTATCACAATAGTTTATTTAACATATCACTAATAACATTTAGAAGAGTATTTGGGTATGTATATCAGAATTAGGTACATTGCTTTACTATTATTGCCACATTATATTACTATTATATTACTTGTATATTATTTTTTATAGTATATTTTTATTATTATTTATTGGCTTATTTAACCGTTTATATCTTTCTTTATATAGGAATTAAGCCAAAAGTTAACTAAGAGATAAATTATTAATGAAATTATCAAATATTATGGTTCAATACAGTTTTTAATTTTCCTCGTTACCATAGACTTAATAAGAGGAGACCTCACGGTTCATTCATAAATAACCTTTTGTTTTGTATCAATCATTGGCAATGTGTATGACAAAGAATACCGAGAGAAAGAACGGCAAAATTCCGACTCCGTGCAACGTTGCAAAAGTTTTGGGAGAACTTGCTTCCGACGCCAAAAGGCGTACTGTTTTTGGAAGGGTTGGGTATGATAATAAAACATCAAAAAAGGAATTTTAAGAAAATCACTACTATACATTGCAACAGCAAAAGCTTGTGAGATTAGAAATTAAATTAGTATCGGAGTTTTAATGTAGGGAATATAAATTGAACCTTGAACACTTAAAATTCTGAATTAAGTAAAGGTGGTATACCTACTACATTACAAAAACTTATATATATATACAGTAGTGTAAAAAAGTATTTTTCAGTTTTCTCAGATACTCAAACTCTGTATTACAGGGTTCAATTACATTTAAAAGTGAAATATAATTTAAAATAAGAAAGATGTACATGGTGTTAGTTTTTAATTCAACTTTTTGTTTCAAGTTATTTGACTTACTGTTTTCAAAATAACTCTTAAAAGCCTGATAATGGTGATTATCTCTTAGACTAGTATTTTTAAAGGATACCTTTAAAAATTACCTTGGTTACGCAACTGATTTTAATTTTTGTGTGCAAACGTTGCATGTTGGCTTCACACTTGCCAAACATTATAGGTTTTTTAATTTGTTATGCAGCAAAGTGCTGAATGATGTCTTAGCTTCTTGCTTGGATTCCTGTTTTGACCATATTTAAGTATGTGTGTAGTAACTCCAAAAACTAACACATCAGCCATATTTTAAAAAATAACAAAAGCAATTCCATAATATAATATATATATACTATATTCCGTAAAATGATAAGGAAGCCAGCCAGCACGCCCCTGAAAATCCGTAAATATGGCGTGACAAATATAGCGACCGAATAACAAAACAAAACTTGGCAAAATTTACCTGTGGAAAGACAGTTTTGAATATAAAGAATTCACTTTTCCATACACTTGACACTGACGCACCATTTTCTGAAGAATAGTAATAAAATCCTTACGAAAAACACTGAAAAAATCACAAAAGCAAAATTCCGACTGCCAGCAACACCGCACAAAAGAAATACTATAAAATACTACGATTCGCGTGCTTGTTACCGGTAAGAATGAACATGCGGATTTGAGTAGGGAGCAATGATGCCTGTTCATTCCATTTTTGCGTTGTGAAGTTAGTTTTTATCGCAACATTTTTAAGAAAATATTATTTATCTACTTAACTAGAAAACGGAAAAATATTTTTATGTAATGTTTTAACCTTAACCCATAATCATGGTAGTTTAAATGTGAAAATATAAATTACACAATTGACAGTTTGGCAACAGTTTTTCGTACAATCATAAAGTAGACCTTGCAGTTGACCAGATAAAGAGTAAACGAGGGGTTCTCTGATTGCTTTAAAATGTAAACAATTACATCTCCCTGTCTTATAAATCTATGCTCATTACCTATAATCCTAGGCACGAAAAGACTTTATTATTTTTAAAATAATAACTTTATTATTTTTAAGATATGTCGAAAACAACTACTTTGCGTACAATATGCACCCCCACTCCCAACATTAAATTACAACGGCATATCTTCAAAGAACCTCAGCTTATTGTTTTAATACAATTTTGTTTTTAATAGTGTTATCTACATCTTTTAAATAATGAAATATTAAACATTCAGCTATATTACATTAAAAATAATTATATTTGGTCACATATCTTTTGCATTGAATTTTAGTGAAAAAAAAAATGTTTACTGACAAAATTGAAATTGTACCAATCCTCCTTAGTATAATGTACCATACGTATTTCTGCTTCCGGCGGCTTCAGCCACATGTGTGGCAGGAGGTTTAACATCTAGGAATTGTAAAAAATTACAAAAAATATATAACAATAATTAAGCTGATTTTAAAATTAAAATAATTTTAATGTCAAAATGGTCATTTCGGTCGTTTGTAAATAACTTGGATGTTTTTTAATAAAATTCCCTTAGTTTCCTATATAATACCTATCTAATCTATAATCTATTCTAATAATGTTTGAGTTCTACAACTCTGGTAGTTTCTTATTGTATATTTTTAATATTATTTATTCGCTTATTTAACTGTTTATATCTTTATTTTTATAGGAATTAAGCGAAAAGTGTTTGGTACACAAAAGATTCCTGAAACTGTTTTGCAAAAACCAAATATAGTATACACGTTAACGTTACATTCGTCACTTCATCATCACTTTTCGTCCAACGTAACATTTATTTAGAACCTACTTCTAAAACTCTCTACAGTCTATAAGTGATTAATTTGTCGCACTTGGCCTATGATTTATCAAAAATTCTTCCGGAATTTTTATTATGAGTTAATTATCATTTTTATTTATAATATTTTGCAAATAAAAACAAGAAAATAGAAACTTATCTTGAAGAATATAATAATATAGATTTTTCTATCTGTTGGAAATTTTGCCACACTTATAAGGTGGTAAACAGATAGTGCCACAAAGACAATCCAATGCCATTTCACAATAAAAATCATTTGAACTTGTAAATTTGTCATAATATTTTAAATTGTGTCAGTAAAACAGATACTATTTGGGTGTAGTACAATGTAAAATATAATTATACTAACCTAAGGAGAGCCTGGCACTACAACTAAAACGAAATATATGTATCTACTACATTTATATTTTGTAAGAATAATAACTAATGAATGTCATAATTGGCTAATTAAATGAAAACGCACTACACTACTTAACTAAAGTGATAAAAAACGTAGGAAATAATTGCCAGTCATTAGGAAAATTAAAGGAGGTTTTTTTTTAATACAAAAAAAAATAATAGGTAGAGTTAAATTACTTGGAAAAGATAACATATTCTATAGTCTCTAATGGGAAGGGCACATGAACGTATGTTATTAAAATAATATAAAGGGAGACAGTAAGTTTAATTCAGTGATTTTAATCAAAAGAAAAGAAAATAAATTAATACGGTGCTGGAATTGTGAAAGTAATGAAGGCATGGGCGAAGCTGTGACTAATACTATAAATCTCTAAAAACGGTGGATCAACACCGCCCGAAATTATTAATTAATAAGGTTAATGCTTGATTTTAATTCTGCAGGTTTAAGTTACGGTGTTCTGTCTCCTGTTTCGGGCGTAACCGTCAACAAGTGTGAAAACGATATTATACAATTAGAATATTATATATCTTTTAAGTGACAAAGAGAAATACACTAAAGTATTAACAACAATAAATATAATATGTACCTGAAAATAATAAGTAGGTATCCCAAAAACTGAAAGCATCATTAGTACAAAAGTTTACACATCATTATTATAAGTAGAACCAATTTCTACATAACTTGCACTTACATAACATTATACTTTAATATGTTTTTAATTTAATAGTAATTAATAATAATGTTTGACGTATATAATATTTTAACTATAACCAATAATTACATTTTGCATATTTTGGACTGAAATAATCAGTCCAAAATGTGTTTCAGTTAAATAAAACTTAAAAAGTGATAGGCCCTTAAACGAATAAATACTCTATGAATTTTTATATCCAATAAACAAATTTTGAAAGTTGAAAACTGGATAAACCTAATAAAACTAGAATGATGGTTCAAGCCAGAATCAATCCACTCAGAAATATCATGGTGGAAATTTGCACTTGCAAGAAAACGGACACAGTTTGCATGAATCAAAACATCTTGGAATCATTTTGTAATATTTTGTAATGCAATTCCATCTGTCCGACCACAGACGGAATTTGATATAGAATTTGTGATGTGTCCGGCCCAGAATGGATTCAGTTTGTAATACCTTCATGAATGGTTTCCCAAAAACGTTCACGAAGAGTTGTCAAATAGTCGTCAAGAGTTGTCGAATATTCAAATGAATTGAATTTTTAGTCTTTTTGGTTATAAGTTCGTTTAGTATGAACTATCAGATTCCTAAATACGTAACCAAAATAAGTCCCTAGCTAGAGTGACTAGCTTATGTTTTTTATTTGATATAGAATTTGTGATGTGTCCGGCCCAGAATGGATTCAGTTTGTAATACCTTCATGAATGGTTTCCCAAAAACGTTCACGAAGAGTTGTCAAATAGTCGTCAAGAGTTGTCGAATATTCAAATGAATTGAATTTTTAGTCTTTTTGGTTATAAGTTCGTTTAGTATGAACTATCAGATTCCTAAATACGTAACCAAAATAAGTCCCTAGCTAGAGTGACTAGCTTATGTTTTTTATTTGATATAGAATTTGTGATGTGTCCGGCCCAGAATGGATTCAGTTTGTAATACCTTCATGAATGGTTTCCCAAAAACGTTCACGAAGAGTTGTCAAATAGTCGTCAAGAGTTGTCGAATATTCAAATGAATTGAATTTTTAGTCTTTTTGGTTATAAGTTCGTTTAGTATGAACTATCAGATTCCTAAATACGTAACCAAAATAAGTCCCTAGCTAGAGTGACTAGCTTATGTTTTTTATTTGATATAGAATTTGTGATGTGTCCGGCCCAGAATGGATTCAGTTTGTAATACCTTCATGAATGGTTTCCCAAAAACGTTCACGAAGAGTTGTCAAATAGTCGTCAAGAGTTGTCGAATATTCAAATGAATTGAATTTTTAGTCTTTTTGGTTATAAGTTCGTTTAGTATGAACTATCAGATTCCTAAATACGTAACCAAAATAAGTCCCTAGCTAGAGTGACTAGCTTATGTTTTTTATTTGATATAGAATTTGTGATGTGTCCGGCCCAGAATGGATTCAGTTTGTAATACCTTCATGAATGGTTTCCCAAAAACGTTCACGAAGAGTTGTCAAATAGTCGTCAAGAGTTGTCGAATATTCAAATGAATTGAATTTTTAGTCTTTTTGGTTATAAGTTCGTTTAGTATGAACTATCAGATTTCTAAATACGTAACCAAAATAAGTCCCTAGCTAGAGTGACTAGATTATGTTTTTTATTTGTAGGATTGAGTTAGGAAAATAGGAAGGAGCTATCTCCTAGTAAAAAACATCATCGGTACCGCCGGTACCGCCATATCGATACGACACTTTTGTCAAAACTGACAACTGTAGCGCATACGTCAATTTAGTTAAGTGGGTTTTTTTAAGTAAATTTGTATGTCTTTAAGATTTATATACCTACAACATTAAAAGATAATGGTTTCGTGGACCCACAGTAGCTGTAATAGCAGAGACTGTATTGATAAAAATAAATTATGCAGAGCCGAATTTGGCATATTATAAATAATTATTTAATGTTTTAATTGGTAATTGATTGCTTAAATAATATCTAAGAGTACAATTCATTCGAACATTCGATAAAAACTAACAGTTCTAACTAATAATAACATATAAACATGTCAAGGTGGATAGACTAATCATGCTCAGGGAAAGATTAATACGTATATCCAGACTGGAGGAAACATTAGGGGCTCCAGTGAAACGAAGCAAATGTCCGCAGCAAAATTTAATTTTGTCTGTACTGCTGTAAGCCTTGTGGTGGATGATGTTCCTTTTGCTGACATCGAAGTTTACTGGATATTCATTTATATCAATTATCAAGCCCATATCATTTTCAATCAATTATCGAGATAACTTGGTCATACTAGCTTAGGGTAAATTAAACAGTACAACGATGGAGGATATGCACAGGGCCCTGAATATGTAAGGTGGACAGATAAGAAGGGGGCGAGCGAGCAAAGTTATCGGGGGGTGGGTAGTATAGACTGAAGAATTACCTGGAACCTTTGTTTTTAGGCAAATACACGAATTTATTCGAGTATTGTTTCCTACAAATCTATGTTTTAATGTCGACCTCTTCTAGCAGCGATGGGGAGTGTTTTAATAACAATAAATTGGATTCAGTTTAATTAACTTTTGTTTCGTCGTCCATGTTTAATAGTTATACTATATAAACAATTAATAACATGATTTGGTAACAAAATCTCTACAAAATTATTTTAACACTGACACAAAACACAGAATTTCTGGCACGAGTGCTCCGAGTTAAAGATTACTCGCCTAATTAGCCACATGTGGAAGCAACATGACGTCACGCGACGAGGCGCTCTAGTGAAAATGAAACTTATTTGTATGAAGGTGCCAGGTGCCAGTAAACAGATATGTGCAAAAACATATACTATACATTACGCTTGTAAATAAGTAAATACAATTAATTGAACATTTACATTAAAATAAAAAAAGTCGATGATGTTATTATCCGGAATAAGGATGTTGACACCAGTAGATTAGTATAGCAAAAGAAGAAGGGCTTTTAAAAATTCAAGTCGACCTGTCAAATTTTTTGCAATATGATTTATCAGAGCTGCAATATATAACAATATAATATGTAATAAAACAGGTATTAAAGAGAAAATGTCCGTGCCCTCTAAAAAATATAGACTAATGTTCAGCATAACCTGCATAACAAGATAAATTATAGGTGAGACTAGAGGAGGCGAGATGAGTGGGAGGCAATATGAGAAGAGGGAGACGAGGCAAGACGATACCTGCATGAACAGACCAGCCAAGACGAGAATTTGTAATGTCTCGCTGGAACACCAGACCACATTACTAAGTTCAGATGGAGAAGAATTATTATTAATAATTCTGGAAATATTTACCTAAGATGCCTGTTTAAATTAAGCTTTTTCTTAATTGTATATTGTTATAATAGGTAATACAAGGGAATGATACAAGTATGCGTATTCCCTTTGCATTTGTAATCTTCATCAAATGTTTACTTATATGGTTTAAATAAATAGCTCCTGCATTAACAAGGTGACAACAGTAATTCTATATTAAAATTTATAAAATTTTTTAGTCAAATATACAATTCAATTTCCACTATTACGTACAAAAATAGATTCATCTTATAGGCAGATGTTCAGATTGGATGTGGAAACAGAACAAAAGAAATATAATATTCACTTATAATATACCAAGTGCAAAATTGTTGCCGGAAATGTTTTCCAGGTGGCGAATATTTCGAAAATTAATATGTAATAAATTAATAAAATAATTTTCTAACAATATTTGCCGCCGCGAAAATATTTCCGGCAATTCATTTGTCCACTTGGATATTCGGTAAGAAAATTTCACACCGAGGAAAAATTAATTTAGAATGTCAATGTCGTTATCTTTCGTCATGAAAATATGAAACTAACACTACGAAGCAGGGTTATGTCATAAATGTATTTATCGGATTTTGAGAGTTTGGAAACCATCCCAGGTCATGACCAGGGTCAATGGATATTGGCGCGGTACCTGGTACTGAAGGTATCCACGTTATTTAATGGAGTAGCATACAGTGTACCAGCACCAGCACGTACCTTCACCACCCATCTATCGTATAGTGCTAGATACGGCATAGGGTATTTAACAGCATTGAGATTGTTTTGTTAACATAAAGTCACGGACTTGGAGCTCTGCGGTATGAGCGAGGAGTAAGGTACTCAGCAAAAAGCCAATCCCGTAGTATGCTCGGATAAAGAGTCAATCAAATGTATCAAAAATAGAGGACCTAGATACCCCCTTGAACAAAACAAATCACCCCAAAGCCGCATCTAGTACTATAAGATCGATGTCACCACCAACGACCGTCAGAGCAAGTTGTGTCGGTCGGGGTACAATTCTGACTTCCAATGTATATTTCTGGCCATTCCGGCACGATGTAAATGTGCACCAGACCCCCAGACCTACACAGAACCGCAAATGGATGATTGGTACAATTTAGCTCTGGCAAGCTCGCTCGCTGAACTGAAATGCATGTACAGATTAGATTAAACTTTAACTACTACTACAAAGAGCTCATTGAATTTCAGTTTTGGCATACGAAAATATTAAAAAGATGTGTTGATATCTCTCCAATTCAGGAAATAATTGATGAATTCACCATACTGCTTCCTCTTTTGGTTGATAAGGTCAACTCAAAACCTTTTCTTTTCATAAATTTTTCCTCCTCTTTACATAACATCTTCAAAATAAAAAGTTTATTCTAAATACATACGTCCATTGCATACTCTATACTACGGCAAAACTTTAAAATGTCTACCACACACGGAACCTGCACTAAAAGTTGATGGTCCATGCTGGACAGTAAGGTAAGAAGTCGTGCAGGTTGCAGATCCGCACTACTGTGCCCGTTGGTGCTGGTCGGTGCAGTTTTTTTTAACTCGATTACATTACTTAACTCATCGATTACAAGTTTGTTATTTTCATCCCTTACTGAACAATAAGTTCTGTAGAAAGACATTCTTGCTATGGATGATGTTGCCATAAATTCCAGTGTTGATTATTTTAATTTCCAGTTGTTAGAAAATGTTAGTTGCGAGTTTTTGCTTTTCTCACATTGTTTTAAATTAAATAGCCAAGTTCTATAATCCTAATTTAGACAAATGGAAATAAGTTATTTACTGCCAAGAGAATCAATTCAAGTCACCATCTCATATTTGACAATTATTTTGTTGTCTTGACTCTTACAAAGCTTATCATTGCAGAATGCTAACGCTGTTACAGAACATTTGAATTATCTTTGACACTTGAAAATTGAAAGACGTTACAATTAAATATTATGACTATACAGTAGTAAATGAAAAATAGTATTATATTACTTTTAGAAGTAAGTTAGTGCACTTACGACTGATAAATCGTGGAACACTATAATCATTTAACATTGAACTAAAACCTTCAACGACAATGAAGCGGTGGTGAAATTAAAATCACAAACATTTATTTTCTATGAAGCAAGATTCAAATGGAACCTGATGCATTGAGAAGGTTTTAAAATACCATGTTCTTAAAATTATTTGTGTCAATAGTAAATTGTACGTATTTTATGTACAACGGCATTCTTGTAAATACTAATTAATTTGTTTGGGTATTACATACACTGCCAGCCATATTAATAAACTTAGTGGCTATTAACTGAATGCTAAAATTTTCTATTGTGCATTTTTAACACAGAGTTAGTATGCCACTGGTTTAGTATGCTACTTAGAGGATTTATTCATACAACTGTGCATACCTAGTCACACTAAAATTTAAATGATATATTATTACTAGTTATATACAGTGTGTTTCAAATTGGATGTAATAATATTTGTATCTTGAGAAGCGTTGCATAATTTGGTGACCAATAATATACCTCAAAAAATTAAACCTAGCATGATTAGTTCTTGAGATATTTGAACAAAATCTAAATTTTGGGAATTCGTTTTTATAAAATTACAGGCTATTGAAATAAAAAACAAACTTTTTCATAGCATCTTTATACGCTCTATCCAATGCGTATAAACCAGAACCATTATCATTTTTTCAACGGCCTCATTAATATTTTTGCTTCACTCGACCGCATTTTTCGTTGTGAGTTCAATGCTGTATCATATAATGCTATATATAGTTCTATCACATCGTCTGTACCTATATCATTACCTGTATCTGTACCAAATTATTAACAATAAATAAGAATTAATTAACAAATATAAAGAACCATTAATAAAACAACAATAAATTAAAAAATAATTATAAACAGTTGATCGAACAAATAAACAAACTATAGCATATCCTTGAACTCACAAGGGAAAATCCTGCCGAGAAACAAACATACTAATGGGGCCGTATTAGAAAAATGAAGTTGATGATGGTTCTGAAGAGACGAAACATAACTTAAAAAACTGTTCGCCATTCGGTAGAGCATAAAATTTACTACGAGAAAGTGTCATTTTTATTTCAATAGTTCATGAACCAAGCCTAAATTTTACAAAAACGAATTTCCAAAATTTAGATTTTTTTTTCAAATATCTCAAAAACTAATCATGTTTACCTTGATTTTTTTGACGCATATCTCTAACAGTTTCCAAGATATCAATATTATTGCATACAATTTGAAACACAATGTACATTTATAATTTATTTCTTCAATAAAAAAAAACCAAAAGAAAATCTTTTTATTTTTTTTTTATTATTGGAGGACTTTCAGCTCATTTTTTTTTTACATTGATACCTTCTCCGACGTTTCGTCCGAGTTTTCGGACTTCTTCATAGGTTACTTAAATACTGAAAATAATGTTTTTACATGAATAATTAAATTAGATTAGTGACAGAATATTTATCCAAAAGAGTGTTTTCTTACCTACTAGAATCTTTCTATTTTAACTACCTACTACATTATGTAGTAGGTAGTTAAAATAGAAAGATTCTAGTAGGTAAGAAAACACTCTTTTGGATAAATATTCTGTCACTAATCTAATTTAATTATTCATGTAAAAACATTATTTTCAGTATTTAAGTAACCTATGAAGAAGTCCGAAAACTCGGACGAAACGTCGGAGAAGGTATCAATGTAAAAAAAAAAATGAGCTGAAAGTCCTCCAATAATAAAAAAAAAATAAAAAGATTTTCTTTTGGTTTTTTTTTATTGAAGAAATAAATTCAACTATAACAGCCAACAACTTGTCTAGTATCATCTACATTTATAATATTTTCTTCTATTTTGTTATCAACCGAGTATGTTTGTTATAATATATAACATGCAATTATATATTGTCAAGGATAATTATCTGCCTGTTGTAAAGCGTACTTAATAACTAAGTACATTAAAAGTATCTAAGCATCTGTCATCAATCATCATGCTAATCTCTACTCAAATAGGTGTTGTTTGATATTACATAAAAATAATTCTGTCACGTGCGATAAAAGGTATTTTATAATCGGCCTTGACCCAGTTGCACCTAACTCACTCTAAAACGAGACAAAGTTGTACACAAATATTTGCATAACAGCGAGTAGAGCGAAATCTTTATGCAATAAACGCATGTTCGTCTTTATTAGTGATTTGCTTAACATGATATTAATTTTGGGTGTTATTATTAGCTGTATATAACTAATACTTGTCTAGGAAAGAAAGTAGTTAATTTTAATATAGTACACCTATATTTAACCCTGTATGATCATATAGTGCCATAATATTAGAACAGAGTAAAGCGCTATTATAACTAGATTATTATTAAATATATGCTTTGGATTAGTTTTTTGCAATTAAAGAAAATTAAACTCATGCATCAGGGAATAGCAAACCGGAATATATCTAGCCGAAAATAATCGTACAATCAGTCAGACACGCAAAATTACCGTAGCAGTAAATTATGTTGGGTTCCATTGAGTGAACTTTACTAACAGTGAAATTTGTCGACATAAACAAACCAGTCAATAGTTCCGAAAACAATATAGTGGTACAAACCCACTTTTTAACTTTTACTGATCATAATATGTGATATTTTATTTTAAAGCAGAAAGTACAAGTTTCCTTACATTCCAGAATAGGCATATAAAGTGTGAACATATAATATGAATATGTTCTATTACAAATCACCTAAATAAACTAAATTTTCATGCTGGTGATCATTTATTATTGTAAAATCCTTCAAAGTCTGCAGTCCTTCTGTTTGGTAAAAAGACAAATACACAAATCTACGACAAGCGGTTAAAATAACAATTAATGAGACAAATATAATACGATTCTTTTAATTAATTAATAAAAACATCACGTAAATGAAACAACCTCCAAAACTAAAACCAAAGGCTGCTGGAAGCGGGTTACACATTGAAAAATGCAGACAAACACCACATACCCACCTACATTGCTACTGCTGGAGCTGATGTTCGAACCCAGACCAAAATAGAGAGACAGAGAAATGCTGCCACAATACGCACAAGCCCAGTCCACTACTACGGTGATTATAACAATAAAGATCTTGTTTATGTACTAAATAAAAGAATATCGTGGGGCAGTATATAGGTACACCATATTTAAATGAAGACAATTTAAATAGAATACAACGCGTACAAAATTCATATATTATTCATTATTATTATTATTATTAAAACATTCTAGTTTTATCGGATTGAAAAGAAGAATCATTTTACTTACTGAAACAGTCAAACTTTTAAAATAAATAAGGCAAATAATAAAACTACAGATCAGTATCTTAATTATTTTTACGTTATATGATTTTTTGAAGATGGAACAGATAAAACTCATCAAACTGTATCCTATTTTAAGTCTGATGCCAGATTAATACAAATATTTTATTCAAAATTCCGACACCTGTCACCAGATTACACTGTATACCTTCAAATGCTTTACTGAACTCAGCAGTATACAGGAAGTTGGTTTGAACACGATGGTCTACGACTCTATGATTAAAATCAAGGATTTTAATATAAGGTCGTATACTTATTCGTGATTCCCAACATTCGGAAACGTGCCATGTGTCGTTAATAATTTCAATAGGTTGAATTATTAATTGGTTTTCCCAGAATTTTCCTCTAGGGACCTCCAACAGAAATGTGCAATGAACATAGTCTAATTCATTTGCAAGTTCATCTTATTAGAGTAATTTCTAGTAGAGTAAATTACTAGTACAGTAAATGGTACGTAAAATGATACTAGAACTACATTAGTTCATTTTGGTGATTAAACAGAGGGTTGGTGCCAAATATCAAATAAATATATAAAACAAATCTGAAATTTCCCATTCGTTTAAACTAAAATGTTAATACATACTTACATCCAAGTTTTCATAATAATGTAATGTGTAAATAATAATAATAATGAGAAGAGTGGTAAAAGGTAGCCCCCGTGCTTTTTGGGGCACGGATATATCTAGAGGGCAGATGTTCAACAGAACTTTGCATCAAGCTCAGTCGCCACAGTTTTTCAGCCAGAAGACTTTGCAATTTTAATGGTTGCAAGTAAGGAAGAAATAAAAGATAGCAGAGAGCAGAAGATTTCCATCTTCTCTGAGTCAGGCCTCGATTAAGGCTGTATTGCTCCTAAAACAAGATCTGGGCTTGTTCAGGAGTGTAGCGGGGCTTAGAAGCTGCTGGCTGGACAGAAAGAGGTTACACTGGTATGGGTATCTGCCCACATGGGAGTCCCAGGGAATGAGAAAAATCCGACGAACTAACTCAGCTTGGATCCAAGGGACTCTGACAAAAGCCTGCACCATTTATAGGATTCACTAGAAGCCACGTCACTGAGGCCCTTATCAGAATGGGATCATGATATGTTGACGAAAAACTGGAGGAGGAATAGAAATTGTAAACAAAAATTGTAAAATAATGACGTTGTAAAGGGGTCTGAGAAACCAAAGATGGCCTAACTACTGAACAACAGTCTGTTCTTAACTGGTGGGAAACCTAACTGTGCACTGCAGGCTTAGAAGACACCTATTCCTCATAGGGAATTCCAAAAGTTTTACAGGCATTTTGTTCTATTAAGATGTGGTACTCAAATAGGTATTTAACGGTACTCAAATATTGATTATCAAATTAATAAATATAAGCAAGGAAGTAAGTTATCACTTGAAAACAAACCTTTTTTGTTTAATAAACATATGTCCGGAAATGAGCCGTTTTGGCAGAAAAAAAGAAAAATGGATTTTTTTGTTCGTGTTGCACTTTGTTTCATTGATAAATAAATTATCGCTTACAATAGGTGTTCAAAATGTTGACCATTTGCTTCAATACAAGGATTGCACCGCCGATTCATTGACTCGCGGACCCTATGGAATATTCCGGGAATAACTTCTACATGCATAACTTCTACTGTTTTTGCTAAGAGATCTTCCTCATTATGAATAGGCGTTTCGTGGACTAAAGATTTGAGATGACTCCAAAACAAAAATCCAAGGGGTTGAGATCGGGAGTTCGCGCAGGCCAGGCCACGGAACCTCCTCTTCCAATCCATCGGCGGGGAAATTGTTGGTCCAGATACTGGCGCTCGTTCAAACCAAAATGTGGAGCTTCCCCGTTATGTTCAAACCACATGTTATTTCTAATATCTAATGGGACATTTTCTAATAATAGAGGCAAAACATTTTGCAGAAAATAGGAATAAATCTCTGGGTTCAAACGAGCAGGCAGCAAGTGAACTATTAGATTCTCTCCAACAATACCAGCCCACATGTTTACAGAAAATTGTTGCTGGTGTATTCAAGAGACCACAGCGTGAGGATTTTCATCATTCCAAATGTAGCTGTTTCTATCATTGGCAAAAAACTAATCGATGTGAATAACCTTCAGGATTTAAAACTTGTACGTGTTGTAAATGGTAAGGGTAGAAGAGTTGTTCATGCATGACACGGTGTACAATGAGGATCCCATTTTGTGTGAAATTGCGCGAACAATTTGGAATTGATTTTCCTCCAAACGTACTCCTTCAAATGCAACCGTACGAGCTGTTCTTGGATGACCACCACCACCACCAGTACGCATTATAGGTTCCCACTTTCTCTAAGGCGACGATGGATGGAAGCAAAGGTTGTATGGTGAGGTTGCCGGCGTTGGGGATATCTCTATCCATACATGCGTGCAGCTTTTCTTCCATTACAATTTGCTGCACCATAAGCAAGGTGAATATCGGCAAGTTCTTGAAATGAGAAATTACCGTCCATTTTCAATACAAATTTTGAATTAAAGATCAACAAAGCTAATGTTCTGATGACAAATAAGTCAGAAGTAATTGTACGGTCTTAAAATTGGCATCTTTGGAATGTTTATTGTGATAGATAAAGAAATTTTTTCTTGGCTCTACAGGCCAAACGGCCTATATTCAGGGTGTATTTCATATTCTCTACCACTCCTTAAAGTTTGTAGGGATGTTTTTGGGACACCGTGTATATGTAAATAATATATACGAAGATACTAGGAAAGATGGTGAATATGATGATGCCATTTATGGGTAAATTATTAGAATCATTACTGTTAATCGCATAATACCTAGTTTAGCGTTCATTCATAATACATATTGGTTATATATGTAAAATACAGAATAAACAGTACCTAATGTTCTTTTATGTTCACACTCATCCATCCAGAAGTCCATCCTGCAGACTTTAATGCATATTATATAACCTTCAAAATAATATTCCTGAAAACGGTACGTATATGTGTGACAAAATGCGAATTAAACGGCGAAATGAAATATATGTGTCAAGTTTGCTATATAATGTACTTAACTATAAGGAGAATAGAATACTAATTAGTTATATCATTGACTAACTACCTCCTAGTGTGTGTGCAAAGATTTTAATGATAATTCTACGAGTGCTTCTACAAAAGTTATATCATAATTAGAGTAGAAGTGACGTTTTATATATATAAAATATCTTTTTCAGAAAATAAAAAGCAAGAGGTTCCTTCAAAGGTAGTTGCAATTTGAATATGTTTCTAAATAGTGTACAATATACAAGGGATTTCTTTATGTTGTAGTTGGAACAATGTATTGTAATTACATTATTTATGTTTGCTTTTGTACTTTAGTGTGGCATATTTTTATTTTTAACTATGTATAGAAATAACCATTGCCTGCGTCTAGTGATAATTAAAATGTGCGGCTATTTACAAACTGGTTACTGCCTCTTATCACCTTTGAAAGATTTATCAAAAGTTTTAGTATGCAAAAAATGTGTTTATATTTAAAACTCACGCGTAGAAAAGTTTCAAATTATGCAACTACTTGTTGCATTTTTGGAATAAAAAATGAGATCTGCAATTGTTCGTGTTAATGCTCTCGCCCCCATTTCATTTACAGGCCTTTTAATTTATTTATTACTCTTATCTTAATTATTTGCGACTACAACTAAGGATGTAAATATTAACGATTACTAATTAAAATAGTAACAATAAGTAAGAGTAAACAATAAATAATCAGTTTCCTTCGCTAATAAATGAATGTTAAGTATTTGGTATGCAGTTTCTCAAGTCCTTATAACAATGAGTGTACTGATAAAATTTAAACATTTAAAAGTATAATTAGTCTTTCACAGCTACCTTATTTTCTAAAACGTATAATTAAAAAACATTGAACACTTCTACTACAAAAGAATGTATTTATTAATTTTGAAAATATCAACTAAATATTTTGAAAGTAATCTTTATAGTAATCACAGTACTTTACGGTTTTCTAATTCAAAAGTATATAGCTATAATATTATATGAAGAATTTATAAACAAATAATCAAAAACATGCACACTTAGTTTTTAATTTTCAAAAACTCGAATAAAATGAAGTAAGTAGTATCTCCTAATTTAAATAATACCTATTGAATATTTCATAACTCTTTGTTAACTTTACTATTTACACTAGCTAAAGTCATTTGTGTTTTTCAAAACATATACAGAAAAATGAAAAATGAAGTAATCATTGTTAAAATTATACGTTCCTTAAAATAAAATTTACAAAATTGTAAACAGGACCACCCCCTCAAACAGGGGAGAATCTCCCTCCCATTTTTAAGCCAATAATATGTTTCCGATATAGAAATAGATATACAATATTTACAATGGTTCTTCCAATTGAGACATTCATCAATGTTAATAGTAAGATAATTTACATGTCCTTCATCCTGCATTTCTTCATCATTTGAAGAAACTGTTAATTTATTATAATATATTTTTGATGGAATCTGGTCAAATGAACTTCATTAACATGGAAATGGCAATTCCCATCAAACCTTTTACTTAATAAATTTATAGTGGCACAAAATATTATCCACTTCATTCAACTCAACCATATCAAATCTTTACAATATAATAGTCAAATCAGCATATATTGTAAAGAGGTTTTGCACCCAATATTTATAAGGTGATCCGTATGAATATGTTAAAGAAACTGGAAAGCAATATGAAATTCATTGGATTCATTCAACGAACCAATCAGGATTGGTTTGTAATTAGTAAAGTAGTTGGTCGTCGAGTGACCTTAATTCCACAATTTCCCACTTGGAATATGTTACTTCGCAAATAGTATAAACGGTATTGAAAATTTAAACAAGTATTGACAATAAATAGACATTAATTTTAAATAAAATCTGTCAACTATTATATTTTTAGCATAATCGTGTGTTCACTACGTTTATTACATTTTCCGATACTCATTCGTGTATAGGAATACCAAACACTTGTATATTAGATAACAGTCCAGACTTGACACAGAGGAATAATTTATGTGAAAAAGGTTGTTATACTAAAGTAGATAATATAATAATTATAATAATTTATATATTTTGCACTTAATAGATAACCTACTTCAACTGTCGGTACTCCAGTGTTTATTTTGCTAAACATTACTATATCTAAAATACCGATATGAAGTTACTTTCACTTCATGCAAATTGAATATTGATTATTAAAATAAAAAACAATAATAAACTGGTATTAAAATATTTCACCAACCTATTTTTCGAGAGTTCGGTTCAGATAATATAAAAATTTATAAAAAAGCTGAAAGCTGTTTTACTAGTAAATTTAATAAGAAACATTCTGTATAAATTACTATACAAATTTTACTTAAATTGTGAATTGTAGCTACATAATTAAAATTCTAAAAAATATTACATATTGAATGATTAAATTATTCTTGCTGTAGACGCAACATAATTATGTATTTATTTATTGATACTATCGACCTTTACTTGTTGAAAATTTATGAGATACTGTATATTGAATAAAACATATGTGTTTTAATAAATTTTCACAAAAACTTTATATAATAAACATAACAATTGTTTCGCTAAACTTTAGCTTCATCACACTGTAAATATTAGACTGGTTTAGTATTTACAGTTACAATTTATTAAAACATTTATGTTTTATACAACATACAGTATATGTATTTATTTATTTAACGAATTCTAGAATGTAAAAAAATGCTGTAAAAAATAAAAGAATGTTATGTAAATATAACAGAATACCAATGATGATAGATATAAGCAAAAACTGGATAAGGTGACATCAAGCTTACTGCTTTCGGAAGTAAATGGGGTCTACAGTAAAAGTTTTCGAGTCCATAAAGACTTCGCAAGTGTTGTCAACATTGAAAATAATAACAA
This sequence comes from Pogonocherus hispidulus, assembly GCA_963924545.1. Taxonomy (NCBI): domain Eukaryota; kingdom Metazoa; phylum Arthropoda; class Insecta; order Coleoptera; family Cerambycidae; genus Pogonocherus; species Pogonocherus hispidulus. Next base: position 23,991,551 of record OZ004696.1, read on the forward strand.
AAATGGCAAGTTGGGTTATTTTCTTGTACTTAATGAAAACGAACGTGTTTTTTCTGTAAAAAAAGTGTAACTAAGTGGTATTTTTCAGTTACTAGCGCCTGTCCATCAACGTAGCAACATCCAAGTTTTGTTCATTCAACTAATGAATTGATATTAAATAAACAATTATGCGCATTATTAAATATTTTAGCTGAAGATGCATATCAAAAACTAATAAAGAAATTAGCTTTACTTTAATAGATCTGCGGTTAACATGAAACTACGATACAAAAATGTAGCTAGCCAGCGTTCTTCTTTTATTAAATGTTCTTGTTGAAAAAACGACTGTATGCTGTATGTATGTATCTCGTCAAATTATCCTTCTGAAAACGTAATTTTCTATGCCTTTTAAACATTTAAATATCATTAATTTAGCAATATATTTATATCTTTCTTTATATACCTACCAATTAAGCTAAAAAGTTAACTAAGTGATAAATTATGAATGAAATTATCAAATATTATTGTTCAATAGTTTTTAATTTTCCTCATTACCTATAATCCTAGGTACGCAAAGGAATAACTTTATTATCTTTTAAGATATATCGAAAACAACTACTTTGCCTCCAATATGCACCTACCAACCACGGCATATCTTCATATAACCTCAACTTATTGTCTTTATTAAATTTTTCTTTTTAATAGTGTAATCTTTTAAACAATTAAATTTACTGACAAAACTGAAATTGTAGCAATCCTCCTTAGCTTAATGTACGATATGTATGTCTGCTTCCAGCGTCTTCAGGCACATGTGTGGCAAAATATCATAATATGATATTTTGCCTGTCAATATGCTATGATCCACACAATCGGAAGCCTTAGATAAATCTAAGGAAACACCGACTATATCTTTTTTGTTGTTCATTGATTCTAAAATTTTACACAAAGCCTGATAAACTGCTCGTAAGTATAGTTGATTTCTTTTTGCGAAAACCATTTGGTGTGTCCCGATAGCTGATGATCTTTTTCCAGAAAATCTATTAGTCTGTTATATATAACTTTCTCGAAAATTTGGCTAATTTCTGATAGCAATGCTATAGGTCTATAATTTGATATACCATTATTGTTACCTTTTTTATATATCGATTTGATATATGATGTTTTCAGACTTTCTGGGAAAACACCACCCGCTAAGGATAAATTTATGACGTGGGATAAAGGATATGATATTTCCGCAGCCACTGCCAACCGGAATCTCATCTTCACCTACGAAATTTGTATTTTTAGACACACTACAACATTATATATACACCTCATTTGGATAAGCAGAAACCAAAAATATACTGGACTGGTATGGCCCCGTGATATTTTCAAGGATGTAACTGGCTGAAGTTTAGGGCATTGATTTATGAAATGTTGATTAATATTATTATCAAGTACTAAGTTTTTTATTATTTTCTTCTGGATTAATGTTTTCTACTATTGATTACTTGTTAGTATTCTTTGAACTTGTAAATTTTATTACTAGATCCCAGACTGATCTGTCTCTGATAATACGCGTTTGACATCTCCTTTCCTTCTGATATAACACCGTTCAATATCCTACAATATTTTTTATAAAAGGAGAAATTATGCGATATTATTACGAGATTATTATGTTTGTTTCTTATTTAAATATAATTTTACTTATTGTAGGCTGTATTTTATTTAATGTGCATTTTTATGTTTTCTTGACTTGTGTTAAACACTTACGTGTATATTTTAACACCAATAGATCTACATCTACATTGTCTTCCGAGGGAAGTATGCAGTAGATAATCACAAGACGCGAATATCATTGAATAAAATGAAATCAGAATCTACTACCTATTACATTACCAAAAACTACAATTAGATACATAATACATATTCTGTGGACATTTATGTGCTACACGTTATGTGTTAATAGTATATACAATAGATTGAAAATTAAATAAAAAAATTCTTGTATAACAACAACTAAAAAAGCAATTATAAATTCCACGTAAATTACAATAAAAAAAAGTTAAAATAACCGAGTATGGGTATTACCCACACTCGGTGATAAAAAAACCAATATATTTAATATAATAAATCAAATAATTAACGAGTAAACATTAAGCTTTATTCAAACATCAGTCAGAAATAGTCTGAAACTGTACGACGCACGCGCAGTTGGGTGTTAATACCTTTAAGAAAGAACTGCGCGTGCGACGTACAATGTGCGACTATTTCTGATTGATGCTTGAATAAAGCTATTATTCTCACATAGTTTGTATGCTGTCATAATATAAATATAAAAAAATCTAGAATGGAAAAATAAAGGTCTAACTACTTAATGTGAATAACAAATAAAAAATATATAAAATGACCATTCCCTCAATAGGTTATTGTACCAATATTATTTGATTTGAATGATCTTTTTTTTACAATTCTAAATGTATAAATATACAAAAAATCATATTTTCTGGCTCGTATTATACTAATGATTAATTAAGTGTTTGATTTTTTATTTCAAATTATAAATGAATTGCAAATATTCCATCACCAATTTAAAAATTTGCTTTGTCATTTGTCCAAATCAAATATTCCAATGAAATTAGTGATGTGCTGTGGAAGTTTGCTTTGTAATTATGTAAGACTGGTAATTTCCTGATGTCGAACAATACAAAAGGTTCATCGGTAGTTATCATTACGAAGCATAAAAATATTCCGTAGGATTAGATCATTAACAGAATGTATTATGACCGAAAAACTATTTTATAGCAATACACGAATGTTCATGATCCAAGTTCAGCAAATAAAAAATTAATATTATTTCTATAAACAATAGGCGATTATTAAATATTTTTATGCCAAGAGCACAGAAATTTTAATAAATAGAAGTCACGAGTAGTTTAGTTTAGACTTAGACCTATTTAATAGTTAAATCCAGTTAATTATTTTTTTAAATATATACATATATTTTTAATATATCATAATTTCTTTTGGGATTACACTGCTTGTAAAATAATAAAAACAGGAAATCAGAAGTACTCAAAATGAAGATACAGAGTTTAGTGCCAAGGAAAGTTATGCGCAAAAAATCACTCATGAAATTTAGATAATTTATTGTATATTTATTTTACTACATACTATACAATGGTTTTTGGTGCAAATTTTAAAAGTTTGTCTTGATACTGAACTTTGAATCTTTATTTCGAATTTGTACTTGCGATGGCCAGTTATTATTTTACAGTAATGTAATTGTAATCTCAAAACCCAAAATGGTGAACGAGACGAGGAGCTTAAGTATATTCAAATTTGAAACAATATTATCAGTCAACACAAATTGACATACAAACGCAATTTTATGTTATCCTTCCTTGTATCCTATTTGATACTATACTATAATGGTCTCCAAAAAAATGGAACGCACTTGACCGTCTTTTCGTCATTCAGAAAGAATAAACTCAAAATATGTTAAAGATAATCATTAAGATCTAACAAAAAATAATATATATTTCCTTAGCATTTCCATAACTTAATATATACATAATAAACATAATACATAACATACCATAAAAGAAACAACAAAAAGTTTATGTGGCTTAATATTTAAGAACAGGTAAATATGTAAAGTGATGGGGACTTCGTTTTAGAACCGAAAAATTTACCTACTTTGATTCTCGTTGGATATTTGGGGATCATTATATGTATGTATATGTTTCGTTTACGGTTGCTTACCAATAACGGAACACATGTTTTTGGCATTTAACAGACATTTAATAGCAATTTTTATGTAAGAATTTTACGGGAGCAAATTTCTACGGTAATATAACTTATAATAAAAATTGTAATAACTAATTATGAAATAATGATTTAGAAACGTAATATTACTAGTGTAAAAGTAACTTGTGGCAATAAAACCAAAATGTAAGAAAATTTTACAAAAATTTCATTAGAGTATATCCACATTCTACTCTTTCCTACTGATATTGGGCTTGTTTATTCACTGTCGTTTTTAAAAAACGTTGGCCAGATATGTAAAACTAAAGAAATTAAAATAAAAGTGAAGAAACGTATCCGCACAGCATATTCTTATTTTTCTAACTACAAAGAGATAAAGTTGCTGCAGAAGTTATTGTAGGAATAATAATTCAGTAATATAACAATAAAAATTGTAATATATCGGACAAAATTCATAAAATTTCAAAAATTGTTACAAATAATGAGGATAGCATAAGTATGAATAAACCGAAAAGTTCCCACCGATAAGCAGTATGCTTCATCTCTTAGGATGTCGTTTCCACCCTCTTTTTGATGTTTCCTAGATTGTCTCGAGAACGGTGCACTTTTTGATAAAAAAATCTCATTATTTTTTAGGGGGAGAGGGTGTAAGCGGTACATTTATTGTAATTTTAAGTGGAGTTTAGTAGCCACTGCTTTAGCGTTAAGTATTGAACTTTGTAGATTATAATAAAGAATACAATTTATTGTGTTACCCGGAACCAACCCTTTTGTATGAACCTTATTTCCCACAGTACTAATAATTTTAGGAAAAAAGTGTAGAGGCTTTTTTATAGAGAATTTTATAAGACTTAATTTTTCATATAGGTATTTTTATCAAAAAGCGCTCCGTTCCTGAGATAGTCTAGAAAACCTCAAAATGATAGTGAAAATAACGTCCTAGGGGATGAACCAAACTACTTAGGGTTATGAACTTTTCGGTTATATAATACTTATGCTATCCTTAACATTTCTACCAAATTTCACACCTTCATTAATTTTGTCCTATATAAATCGTTATTTTACTGAAGTGACTTCTTTTAGCTAATGTCATCAAAGTAAAGGAAAACTTACAGCAAAGAGGTTCGTGCCAAAATTGTTTGATATGAAGGTTCTAAATACTTACATTCACAGGATATAATTTTAAAATTATCTTGGGATGTACAGAGGATGTACTTAAAAGTTACACAATTTTTAAATGTATTGTAATGTCATTTAGATTTTCCCATTTTCGAAAAGTGAAATTTCGAATAGAAAACATATGCCATATCCATCTATAAACCCAGCAGTTTTGGATATATTAAATATTTTGTAAAAAAATTACAGGTGGTCAGCTACAAACAACTTTCTCTTTCCAGAATTTTATTTTCTTGCCGAAAATATAAAGTGGTTTTTTTTTAGTGTTATGGTATAGCTTTTATATAAAACACTATGCGTATCCCAAAATAATTTTAAACCTATGCTCCGTCATCATATGAACTTTGTAATTCAACATAGTTATTCTAAATTTATCACATAATTTTACATGTCTCCAGTTCTCAAGTTGCTGTGAATTTTGTACCTACTTATAGGTAGGTACTACATCTGTAACCATGTGCAACTAAGTGCATTTATAACCATTTTGTTAAATTACTTATAATTTTTAATGAAAATTGTTAAGATTTATACACAATGTTTATTTTTAGCATATCTCGATATTTCAAACCAAAAATAAACATTATTTTAAATTAAAACGAAAATATACAACATACATCCTAAAGAGTGTACTTTAGAATTAAGCAAACATAAGTTGTTGATATATTTTATTGTGCACTTGGATTATAATATCTAAATGTTTATCTGAAAAAAAAAAATTATTTGTAAGGTCTTATACGGAATTTTTTTTCTGCAACGTTTTGGTTTTCCGAGCAAAAAGTGGTTTACGCCTTTTTTATATTACTTTAAATATTTTAAGTAAAGCTGGGTGTGGCTAGGTATTTCTATGCTCTAATTTTAATCTAATTTTAAATCTAACACCATTTTTCATAACAATTGAAAGGCAAGTGCTTTAATAATGTCTTTCGTATAGAAAATAAGAATTTAGTTTGCACGTGGGAAGAATAAGATGTACTTGATTGAATTTTTGAAGAATTTCATTTTTCAAATAATACTACTAATACAAATAATACTGGAAATTTTAACCAGCGACAATCTTTTCTATTGAAATATTACCTGTATATTCAATCCAGTCGTGTAAAATTAAACTATCTATAGGTGTTATAGTTAGTTACTTATGGTATATTTATATTTTTAATATTATCAATTGGCCCATTTAACTGTTTACATCTTTCTTTATGTAGGAATTAAACCCAAAACTTAACTAAGAGATATTATCAGATGATATTAATGAAATTATCAAATATTATGTATGGTTCAATAAAGTTTTAATTTTCCTTGTTACCTATAACCTAGGTACGCAAAGGAATAACATTGTTATTTTAAAGATATGTCTACTATATATGAAAACAACTACTTTGCGTGCTATGCCCCCCCCACCCAATATTAAATTACAACGGCATATCTTGATATACCGATATCTCATAATGTTTTATAAAATAACTAACTATAAAAAAACTCTGATTCCACCATATCTATAATTTATAATACATCCACTGCGAACTGTATTGTAGCCTGTGATTTTGTTGAAAATCCAAACCGAGTGCGCATCGCAGGCAACTTAGAAATGATGAAAATTTTAATATACCGCTTAAATGAACAAATTATCTAAACGTCCTACTCTGAATATTTCGATAGCGTAATTAATTATTTCACTGAGATTTTTGTTTGAAAATATATTAAAACTAGCCTTTCTCTTAAAATTCTTTCTGTATTTACATACCTACTAAATTGGTGTCACATATCTTGTTGGGTCATATAATACCTAGATATTTGTAATTAACATTAATTGTTGGGTCCATAAATATATAGAAAACATCCTTAGTATATCTATAAAGTAACATTTATCTACTATCTTCATTTTAATTTATTCTACCTGTATTGACGATTTTCTCATGTAGAAACATAAGAAAATCAGAGAAGAAAATAACATTTTGGCATTCTGTAATAAATTTAAAATACCAATCACCAATTATTAAACTACAATTATTTTACCTGTTTTACTATTATAATGTATTAGTTTGATTAACAAAAAAAAATAAATAAATAAAAAAACATGTTTAACGTTATTGATTATTATATCTGCAGGGATCAGTGTCATTTCATACGAGATATGTTATTTTTTAAACTTTCTAAATCTGTTAGTATGTTGATATATACTTTGCTTAACAAGTTAACTCATTAACTTGGGTTAAATGTGGGTCACGAGCAGTGCATTACAGTGCTGCTTATTCCACCTACATTATAAAAAACTTCATTAAGGTAATTAAAAAGGTAATCAACCACTACTATATTTGTAGCACTCCATACCACAGTATGCTGTTGCAGTTGCAGCATACCACGGGCGCTGTCAACTCAATTTTTTTAAATGACAAAGTGTGCCGTGTTGCACCTCATTTAAAAGGTAATTCAATTCTCCACATTCTCGTTTTTGAAAAAAGGCAATCGAGTTATCCGTTCTGCGTTAAGCGTTTGTATTAACGATATTTAAAAATTTTGCTTTTATCAAGTCTCCTTGCCTTTGCTTGCCACTGTCACTGAAGCGTCAATAAGGTTCGAGAAAGTAGTTTAGCGTTTACTTTAAGAGTGTGTTTGAAAGTTTCTACAGGTTTTTTCTTAATTTTTTAAGTTATTAGATTTGATAGATTTGATAGATTTAAGAGAAAATTTAAGAGGAGAGCGGTACTTAAGAATCAGGCGGTTGGACACTTTTCCAAAGATAGAAAGAATAGCAGACAATAACATTCAAAGTATTGTATTTCAACAAGATGGGGCTCCACCTCATTTCTATGGACCTGTTACCGATTTTTTAAATAACTATTTCCCAGGCAGATGGATTAGCAGAAGGGGCCCGATAGACTGGTCGGCTCGTTCCCCGGACTTAACTCCTCTTGATTTTTTCTTATGGGGATATTTGAAGTCAAAAGTCTACAGAACTCCTCCAGTAAATATCGACGAACTACAGCAACGTCTAACACATATGTGTGTGGAAATATCCCTGCAGAAATTTTAGGAAATATCAGGCAAGAATTTCAAAGTAGACATTTTATGTGCCAAGAAGTCAATGGACAACATTTTGGATAACTTATTTAATTCTTTAATTTTTTTGTTTTAATAAATATTTGTTCGCAATTTGTTGTATTAAAATATTAATTAACATTTTATTCATGGATCTGATTAGAAACAGAAACGCTTGTAACTAGAGAACGGCTAACTCGATTGTCATTTTTCAAAAGCGAGAAAGTAGAGAATTGAATTTTCTTTTAAATGAGGTGCAACACTGTACACTTTGCCATTTAAAAAAATTGAGTTGACAGCGCCCGTGGCGCCATCTTTTAATTTGAAGAATCGAATTTATCGTCAGATTCAACTTCATTTTACGTGATTCACCCTTTATTTTGTTAAAACTCTCTAACTCGATTCGTTCAAAAGTTAGCAGGGGGTGGTTACTTTATGGACAGGCTGTATAATGTTATTCGCATTATCATAGATAATAGACATAATAAGTTAGTTTTTCCAGTTTTCGTCCTCATAATATATACGTAAATATAATTTGGAATTTTCCTCCATGAAAAAAAAAAACAATCTAAAAATTCAGACCGCATTTATAGTAATCATCCTGTACGATCATTTCAATCATGCGTTCCCATTGTGACATACAGCGCATTGTAAAACACTTTCGCGACGAAAGAGAAATTAATCACTGCTTTGTAAAAGTATCATCAATGCCAAAGGTTTGTTAGTAATCGTCAAATCGATATTACATAATGTTCTTACACCTCTTTTAATTGAAAAGGAAGGGAACTGTGTCGACAGTAAATTAACTGATTACTTAAATCACTGGTCATTTATGGGTGTATTTAAAATTGAAACATTGCCTCTTTATTGCTGCCTTTGTTCCACTATAATTATTTAAACACAAGAGCAGTTCAACATATATTAGAATATAATTAAATACTGCATTATAACAAATACACACACAAGGTACAGAAGGCAACTCATACAAGTGTAATTCAAGATTAGAGATGCAATTATTTCCATTCTAGTCCAGATCGACCAAAAGCAAAAAATGAAACTATTCAGTAAAGAAGACATGGGCCAGTTGGAGATACGACATGTGGAAAATATTTATGTAACCTGAAAATAATATCTCAGAAAATTGTTTAAGGGAACCCCTAATTCGATTAAAATAAAATTTTCCGACTTTTTTCAAGAAAATATACTTGTGGCATATAATTTATAGAGGTTAACTTGAATCAGTCTATCACTGTGCAGTAATGAGATTTTACAATTTATGAAATATACAGACTTTTTAGGGTCAAACAGTACAACAATATCAAATATTTTAATTATTTTTATTATACGATATAAAGACATTTCCACATTTTATTTCAAGATCAAATAATTATACCACCATCCAGGTGTAAATTATATTATTTTGATGTTGCACAGTTGACAATAAACGGTATTGGAAAATAATACGTGCAAACAGAAAAAATAACGTAGAAATCTAAATAATATGAGTGTAGTTATTATCTGATATTTGAAATTTAAATAAAAATATACCTAGATTATTTGCTAAATGCGTAGTGTGCTCTTCAAAAATCTATACTTTTATTTAATTCAAAAATTAAGGACCATATAATTTATACCTTATGGGAACTTTTTGCAGACCTGTGTTTATCCTTACATATTTTAGATGTCCAGCAATTAAGAATTGCCATCCAGATATCTCTTCAGGTCAATTTTGTTTTTACTCTTTCAGGGAATTTTCAGAAACAATGTAAATCGGTGTAAATTAGACTTACTTATATTGTTTTAAATGGAACATCCTGTGAGGTTTTTTTTTCAAATTTAGAAGACACCTCAGAAATACAAAAATGTATAGGATTCTAGGACCTTTTGATATTAAAAATAAACCGGGGTCATATCAAACTTATATTTTTTTAATTATGGAATTATATATTTTGTGGTTTTTATGAAATTATATATTTTTTATTTTATATTTGAATTTGGTTCATTTTTCTACATTCGCCAATATAAGGTTTACTAGTATTATACAGGGTGTCCACCTAGTGCGCGTAAGTCCAATATCTGGGTTAATAAAAGAGATAACTTAATTTTTTTTTCTACAGGGTTGTCTAATATCCCGAGCTGCACAAAATGAAAATATATTTACATATTCAGGGTGTTCAGTTTTTCCTGGACAGGTACCAACTTCGTTTTTCTAAATAGAAATATATATTTTTTATTGCTTTTTCGAACTAAACCCTTGATTTTAGTAGGACTTTCATCAGCCTTCCCTATACCTAACTTAAACTGTTTTTGAAATATTGACGGGTGAATATTGACATTTTTGCAACTTTGACACCCTGTAAAATCTAAACGGTTTGAGATCAAGCAAAACGGTTTGCACATTCCTATCTTAACTTTTCATAAGCTATCGTTTGGTACTAATTTCAGAATTATCCAAAAATTTAAAATTTTCTGAAAATTTTTAAAATTTTTAATTCTTGGATAAATTTGAAATTAGTATCAAACGATAGCTTATAAAAAGTTAAGATAGGTATGTGCAAACCGTTTTGCTTGATCTCAAACCGTTTAGATTTTACAGGGTGTCAAAGTTGCAAAAATGTCAATATTCACCCGTCAATATTTCAAAAACAGTTTAAGTTAGGTATAGGGAAGGCTGATGAAAGTCCTACTAAAATCAAGGGTTTAGTTCGAAAGAGCAATAAAAAATATATATTTCCATTTAGAAAAACGAAGTTGGTACCTGTCCAGGAAAAACTGAACACCCTGAATATGTAAATATATTTTCATTTTGTGCAGCTCGGGATATTAGACAACCCTGTAGAAAAAAAAATTAAGTTATCTCTTTTATTAACCCAGATATTGGACTTACGCGCACTAGGTGGACACCCTGTATAGAGTGGTTCAGAAGATATGAGCATTTATATAGGTATCTTATTCGCAATAAATTCAGCACCCTGTATCTCTTTTAAGAAAGTAAATAGTAGATAACTTTTAGATCCATTAATTCTGCTATATGGTCTAGTTTTACTTTCTACAGAATTTCCTTCAAAACATCTTTACTTGTATACAGGCCGAAAAAAAACTCGCAGCCGCAGTTTTCTCAATTTTTCTAAATGAAATATCCTATATTTTATATCATTTTCATTAAGGTCTCTAACTACTCTTTCTATTCTAAGAAGCATTTCCTACACCTACCTAATTGCAACGGTTCTTGGGGCATTTGAGGTAATATTTAATTAGTTAATTTTGTATTGCATTCTTCTGCACCAAATATAATATTAAAAAAATATTTTTTATTTAAGTTCGCTCTCCGTCCTTGATTCTATAAGAGGCGAGCTTTCAAATTTTCCGTTTTTTTATTAAAATCGGCGAAGGCGTTTCCGAGATGCAGTCTCTTAAAAATGACGAAAAAATTGCTCTCGACTAAGTTGTGAACAGTTTATTAGCGAAAGTCGCGGTGCATTAGGAAAATTTTTAAAAATCAGTAAGATAATTGTAAAAATGATATACCTATGGTTTATTTGAACTATTTTCTTATGTAGTTCAATTATTGGTACTTGCATTAGATAGTAATACTGACTAAATAGTTAATACATCCCCCCTACTCTTATGCAAATGAGATTTTAGAGCATAAAACCTCAAATATCTCAAAAACCGTTATAATTAGGTATAGGGAATGTTTCTTAGAATAGAGAGAGAGTCGTGAGAGACCTTAATGAAAACCATATAAAATATAGGGTGTATCATTTATAAAAATTATCATTTAGAAAACTGCGGTTGCGAGTTTTGGTTCGCCCTGTATACAAGTAAAGTTATTTTGAAAGAAATTCTATAGAAAGTAAAACTATACCATATTGCACAATTAATGAATCCAAAATTATCTACTATTTATTTTCTTAAAAGATACACAGGGTGCTCAATTAATTGCGATTAAGATACAAAAATCCTCATATCTTCTGAACTACTCTATTATACTAGTATTATACTATATTATAATACTAGTAAACTCTATATTGGCGATTTCTGAAAAATGATTAGAATTCAAATATGAAATAAAAAGTATATCACTCCATTTAAAAAAACATAAGTTTGATATGGTCTCGGTTTATAGAGCACCCTATATGACTAAACATATTTTTAAAATGTGCGTCGTCTTAAGATCTATGAGAACTTAAAATATATTTTTTTGTTTATTCTGGCATAGCAGCAGTTATGGTACTTTGCCACACTATTGGGCCATCCTGTATAAGGACGTGAAAACATTTTTTTATTTTTAATTCTTAATAAAATATCTCATTGATATAATTTAAACACATGATGTCTAGATGTTTAACAATGATAATTTTTGTCCAAGTATACTGCTCTACATGTATACATAATAAAAATATATATTAACTTCGTTTATTATAGACGTAAAAATTATATATTATTATATTTAGAAATATCTACTTGCGATGCGTATTTTGCAAAGAATGTAAACATAGTTAACCTATTTACCCGTAAAACAAAATGCATTATAAATTTTTATAGTTGGTAAGTATATAGCTCACTATTTTATGATATATAGAAATGAGATACTATATTATCCATTACACCATAAAAATAACTAAAAGTAATTTATAAAAATTCATAGTACCTAACATTGCTGAGGGAATACATATTTTGCTTATAATAAATATTTTTAGGTAGGTATACCTAATAATTTCCAAAAAATTTGAAGGCAATCATTGTTTTTTGGAATTTTGGGGTCGATGCTACAAGTTCAACTCCCCCAAAAAATCATATATAAATACGGACAAAAAATATAAATAGCGAAATTTAAACATACCCTCTAACACAGTATTCAAATTATTGCACAACAAATTACACAACACTATGCTCAGGACGAAAACCGACTTATTCTAATGGAAACAATCAGCAACACAAATAAGAATAGGCCTGGTACCACCAAAACAATTGCTGTACCGAACGCACAACCACAGAGTACTACCTCACAAAATCAAACTTTCAAGTTCCCGCACTAAAGTCGACATATATGCCACCTCTCTAGAGCTCACCCGACATTGCATCTAAACAACAAAATCAAGGCAACTATATATTACCTCGCGACTAAACCTTCAAATTAACTGACATTTTCCGTATACTTGGAAATTTTACAATGTCATTTTCATTGTATATACGCTAGCGAGCGATCGTTTTTAATTTAGTAACAATTATTGCATTTAGTCCAATGAAGATAGTATGGTCACAGATATATAATAGATGGTATTGTCAAGTAGTGACGATAATGATTCTTCTTTAATTCACGTTAATTTTTGTGAAAAGTAAAAAATGTTTCGTAGGTAGTTTGTTCATACAAAGTTGACAGGAAAACGTATTATTTAATTTTAATGATATACACAAATTGCTTTTATTTAAACAAAATATCTCTGAAACTAATTTTTTCATTATCAAATGAAACACTTTTTGCATGTTATCTCTTGATAGGAGTATTTCCTGCATAATGGACCACAAATTATAAAAAATTTACAAATATATTAAGCAACAACTGTAGTCCATGAAATCTCTTATCATGAACTTCAATTATTTACAGAGGTGGAAACAATAGTAGATTGTTTTATAAGTTAAGAAAAGTGATTGTTTTCCAGTGAGTGTAAACGTTTCTATTCACGAGCGAGCGTTAGCGAGCGAGTTTTGTCACAGTTTTGCCACTGGAGGAACGAGAAAGATGTGCAAGGAGCCAGTGAAGACATTCTAATTGCGTACTTTTGTGAAAAGGTTTGTTTTATTTATGATTCCTCGGATTAATTTAGAAATATTGTTATATGTGAAAATTCTTAAAGCTTCAACACTTTGGTCACTGTACTCAATGGTGAAAAGTACTCTGCTAATAAACGAAAACGTAGACATTTCTGCCTATAAAAAATTGCTAGCCTATCTGAAACGTCAAAATGACAATTATTTAGCAAAAAAGTCGAGTGTTCTGTCGATGGAGAATGTGAAGAACTTCCTAAAAAAAGCTGCTGATGCTGATTTTCTTTTTATGAAGGTAGTGATGATCATTGCGTTGTACGGAGCCTGTCGGGCGGAAGAATTACGTCTCTTAAAAGTTGATGATGTAGAAGATTCCGGGCGTATTTTGATGATAACTTTACAATGTGTCCGTTTCTGAATTCCAAGCGCTTTCTTCAGCTTCTAATATAACATTTAATAATTTAAGTAATTGTACATTTGTAATTAATTCTAATAAAATAAATGAATGAAAAAAAGTGTTGCTAACAAGAAAACTGTTGCTAACGAGGAAAGTTCCTCTTTTCTTAACGATTTTGGATTAAACAATATGGTCCATTTCCATGAAGTATACGAAAAACACATTATTACATTTCTTTTGTAATAATAATAATAATAATAATAATAATAATAATAATAATAATAATAATAATAATAATAATAATAATAATAATAATGTCAGTGTCATATTATACAAGAAATATAAATAAAAAACACTTGCGCTATAACTTGTCGCCTTAAGCACTGGAATAATTATCCTGAGTTATTTATAGCAATAATATTATCTATGGAAGTTAAAATAATCCTAAAAATTAACGATAATAATTAAGGCACTAGATTGGATTAGGTTCAAAAGTAAGTAGGTTGAAACCTACTGCAATCCAACAGTCTTGTTCGTGTGGTCGATTGTTGCTCTACTGCTAATAAAGCACTGAGAAATTAAAAGTAGATTGGTACTATATTACATATACTATATTACTATATCAAATTCATCCCATATAATTGGGAAAACCTACTTAGCAAGTTGCCATTTTCGAACCCACTGAGGTTAACAGAATTTATGTTTTATTGTTCGTGTTTTTTTCATTTTGGTGTAAGGCAGAGAGTTATTTGTGCATTTCCTCCAAATCTCTTCACATGTTTCGACTCCAAGAATAACTACTATTTCTTCTATTTGGCGCCACTTTCCTCACAATTCCCTTCCAAGTTTTTTGAGGTCACTCTCTTGACAGCTTTATTGCTCTTATAAACTCTCTCCTCCAAATGTTCGTCCTGTATATACTCTAAAAATTTAATTTCATCTTGTTCTGACTTTACCAACAAAAGAATAACGAATAAAAAAAGGAGAATAACGCCAAATACCTAGGCATAACCCTGGATGCCAAGCTCCAGTGGAAAGAACATGTGTAAAGTAAACCGAACTTGGTTTGAAATATGGGATAGCATTATTGGATGCTTGGAAGAAATTCTAAGTTAACAATACATAATAAGATACTAATCTACAATCAGATCTTAAAACCAGTTTGGTTATACGGTATTCAACTTTGGGGTTGTGCCAGAAATAGTAATATTAAAACCTTTCCGACTTTCTAGAACAAAGTGCTCCGTAACATAGTAGACGCTCCAAGGTACATACGTAACTCCAACTTATATCGAAGCCTTAACACTCCAATAGTTAAAGATGAGATCAAAAGGTTTGCTGGCAGACATGAGGCCAGACTTCACCTCAACATCAATGCAGAAGCTCTTCAGCTGCTGGACAACCAACATCTTGTTCGAAGATTGAAGAGACCCAAACCATTTGAGCTTGTGTAGTGTTCTGTGTAAAAGCAGGACATAGTGCGCCAGTGAAATTGTTAGAAGAAAACAATTTACAGAGCATCGTTGGATGAACTTTAGTTAATAAATGATAAGTTTGTAAGATTATTAGAAGAAAATTAATGGTTGGCCATCAGACCAGTTTTTAATAGCAATAAGATTCTCCGACAAAGAATTTAACGCTTTGTAGTAAGTTTCAATGTTTTATTGAACAGAATTCCTTCAGTCTTCTCCTGTATTTTGTTTTTTCTTTTTTATTAGGGTTACTGTGATAGCTGTTCTAATTATTTCAGCTTTGATGTTTGATATTCCTTCTTCGTTTTTTGTTTGCATTTTTATAAATCTTTATAATTAGTTCCAAATATTTATATATTTTCACTTGTTCCATTCGTCTTCTATTTATCTCAGTAATATAATTAAATAAATTATACTTTAGAATGTAAAATTGAAGATGTAAAATTAAATTGATCAAAACAGAACAAAACAGTTATTTGTTTAACTAGTACAAAAAATAGGTACCTACACGTTTTCGGTATGAGGGAAACGGTTGCCGGACGACGCGTAGCGGATTCCGGCAATTTTACGAGTCTCGTTTAACATAATATTTTTTTTCCAACCGCTTCTAATTAGCACCTTCAGTTTACCGATTCATCGGAGTCGCTATCTGTTTCTATTTTTCTATTTAATTAAACTTCATTATATTATGTGACATGCAATGTCAATGTCAAATTACTTTTCGGTACTGTAAAACTGTACAATAATCTCTTTTTTGTATAGTTTCTATGGCGATCTCAAACAGTCCCGAAATGGCCCTCTTTTTATACAAAATAATTTAATGTTATAGTGTCTTATTCGTATGGTTGGAAAAAAATGTTTTTATTTCTGAAATTCTGGAATTTTGGATTTTTTTATCTGGAATTTTAAAAATTGATTCTATATAACTAAGGTACTCAAAAATGATCAGAAATAGCTTTGGTAAATTTAGTCGTTCTTATTCGAGTTCTTATTTAAATATTCATAGAGTTAAATTCAACTAAAAGTTTAGCATTAAAAAATTTAAACTTGTGTTACAAACACACTAGACGTAGATATCTCGTGTACTCTATATATTATGATTTCCGACAAATCAATAAATTTATTGCTGTATAATTTATTGTTTAATAGTAGTTTCTTGAAGATTCAAGGACATATAATTACTATTATAATGTTAACAATATATTTAGCCTAGTTTTCCACTACTTTTATCAAATTAATGTACGTACTACTGAACTTTAAAAAACAAATGCTCGATAAAATGTTTTTTTGCCCTGCCTCAATATCTATCCTCTACAACTTTGGTCCTTTAAATCTTAAAATATTGACGAATTTGTTCCCGCTGAATTTGTAAAAATATACGTTCTCAGGAAGTGCGTCTATCGGGTCCTTTTATAAATATTTTTAATTCATTTCATATTTGTTTTTAATTCTACATCAAATAAAACCACTAAAATAGGTCAGTACCAAGTAGTTTACTTAAGGTATACCATGGAATAATAGTTTTTCTTCTTTATTTTATAAATTAATTTAGATTAAGTCATTTAGATTAATTTTATGTCATTTAATTTAGATTAGAGATTCAACAGAAAAAAATAATATCAAATTGATATTAATTTTCTGATTTCAGTGTGATTTTTTTGATTTTATACATACCTACAACTTTTAAGATAGACATACATATAGGTATATTTTTTTTCCAAATTTTCTACAAAAATTTAATATACATATACGAGGGGTCGTGTTATATTGTTGAACTAGGCATGAAGGTCAAACACTATTTTTATTTATTTTATATGAAAATTTATTTTTTAATATAGTCCTCATGCTTTTGAACACCTACATGTATTATAATCGTTACAATAACACCTTTAAACAAAATGCTGCTGCTTCATCTTTGTCTCTAAATTTTGACTCACCAAATGTTTTTTAGAGTCTTGAAAACAAAAAATAGTAGTAGAATACTAAATCCGAACTATGACGAATGTTCAATTTATTCAAATCCACAATCAACATCAGCAATTTTTGAACGCCTTGATGTGTGTACTTGTGCGTTGCCGCGGTTCAACCAGAAACCTTGCTCAGTTTTTCGGATCTTTTGATATTAATAGAATCTTTGAGCTTGCTTAATACTCGTCTGTTACCATAGTACCCTTATCCAGATAATCATTCAATAAAATCCCTTCAATCCCTTGATAATCATCCTGCATATGCGGCGACCTTAAATTTCTTGGGAGTGCTGAAGCCCTTAATATGCCACTCCATCGACTCCATCGATTCAGGATCATAATGATCAATCCACGTTTCTTCTTCAGTGGCAAGCAGGTTAATAATTAAATCTGGTTCGTCTCCACGAATGGCCAAGAATTGTTCACACGTCTCTCCTCGAACACGCATTTGGAATCGCGAAGATATTCAAGGAACTCATCGTGCATTAACCTTTGTCATTGCAAGGCACTCATGTAGAATTCTGAAAAGCATGGTTTCTGAAACTCACAATAAAGTTAATAATTGTCGCTTTCTTTAAAGGATTCGCCAGTCCCAAACATTTGTTTTTTAACAATATCTGAAGGAATTACGGCAATAAGCCAAGAATAATGTTACAATTATTTTGAAGTTCGTATACAAATTACCAAAACATATAGGATTAAAAAAAATATGGAAAATTCCATTAAAATTTAAAATTTTCCAGTCCGGTAATATAAAGTATAAAAATAACTCATTCATTCATAAGTACACATATAAATACAGAAAGAACACTATTTAAACTAAAAGAAATTATCAATATTTCACAATTATTTATAGTTTCGATATCTACAGAGACCTTCATAAATGTTGACAAGTCACGTGATCACCGAGAATAGGCAACAACGTTAATAATTCATAAAGATTAACTAAAAACTCCCTAGATTTAATGCAGATCTCCCGAAACGGGAGGCTCAATTAAATAAAAATATTTTGACAGAATGAATGAACCTCACCAGTAAACTATTTATAATATTGAATTTACATGGAATTTGGTGTTATATACGGATAATGGATAACGACAAAAAAATTGGCTAAGTCAAATTTCTAAGTGATTCGTGAATTTAATTTTCTTTTTTTATTTTATCAATAAACTGTATGAAAAGGACAGTACTAAAATACTTCACAACTTTTAATAGGAATAAGCATAAAGGCTGGCATATAGTTAAAGAGACACCAACACTTTCTAACCTACGAGACTAAACTAAAATTTTATTAACACATACCTAACATTAGGTTAGGTTAGGTTCAAAAGTGAGTGGGCCGAAAACCAGACCCTCCACCGCGACCATGTGGTCTATTGTGGCTCACACCTACTTATATACCTAACATTAACATTAACCTCGAAATAGATAAAGGAGAACAAATCTGACAAACATAAAGATACCCATGCCTCTTTGATTTCATAAGATAATCGAACCAAAATATATATATGTACTTCTAGATAATGTATATAACTTATGTAACTTTTTTATTTATATTATTTTGCAGGTATCTTTGCGGTGTATTCCGAAAAGAAATTACGATTAATAATAATCCTACTCTTTATCATTCTTTACATAGTATATAAATCAACCAGTTGTCGCAATTTGTTAATATTCCAAAATTAAATGAAACCGGAGATGTATTTATATACACGGTGTCCATTATCTATCTCCTTACATGGCTATAACTTTGTTAATAGTGGAGATAGAGAATTGGTTTAATTAGCAAAATTGGGCAGAATTACAAGAGGAATTCAGTGCCTCCTTCAGATTTAACTTTAATTTTCAACTTTTCGAGATATTTTGAAAAAGCTGAAAATCGCCAAAATTTTTAAACTCGAATATCTCGAAAACTATAAAAGATACAAATAATATAAAAATACTGTTGATAGTGACTTTTACGTGGAATTAAGCGTCGATATTGAAAATTTCATGGGCATCTTAGTTTTTGAGAAAAAAAATTAAGTTATGTTTTTTTTAAATGGCAAGCATAGTTTTGGCTATGGTATCAATGAAAAGCTTATTTTTTTCTGATTTCAAAAATATAATATTTAATATACCTTTCTCTTTTCTTTTGTTTACTGTAATGAACAAATAATTTATTAACATAGTAAGCTATGAAAACAAACGTAGATCAGTAAACAACAATAAAATACAAATGTCAGATCACACTAAAGTCACGTTATACACGTCAAAATTAAGTGTTCATGTTCAAATAGTTATTGTGAAATGTATACAAACGAAGAAAAAAAATGATTTATTAAATATTATATTTTTGAAATCAGAAAAAAATAAGCTTTTTATTGATACCATAACCAACTATGGTTGCCATTTAAAAAACATAACTTTATTTTTTTTCTCAAAAACTAAGATGCCCGTGAAATATTCAATATTACCGTTGAATTCCACGTAAAAAACACTATCTCAGAGTATTTTTAAATTATTTGTATCTTTTATAGTTTTCCAGATATTCGAGTTTAAAAATTTTGGCAATTTTCAGTTTTTTCAAAATATTTCGAAAAGTTGAAAATTAAAATTAAATCTGAAGAAGGCACTGAATTCCTCTTGTAATTCTTCCCAATTTTGCTAATTTAACTAATTCCCTATCTCCACTATTAACAAAGTTAGCCATGTAAGCAGATAGATAATGGGCACCCTGTATAGATAGTTTTATATACTTAATCAATCATGTCACTTCAAACGAATATTTCGGCACATGTGCATCACAACTGCTAATAAACACATATTGAACTCAATAACTCCTAATGAAGGTTTTTCTATATCTATATTCAAAATTGCTCTCAAATCCCTAATACAAATTAAATTTCGACAGTACTCATCTTTGTCAAAAATATTTCGCAGGCACAGTAGAATTTTATAGATTGATCAGCTCAGGATGAGGTAGCAGAGGTAACGGTAGCGGTTTAGGTATAGAAATTTTATTTTAGAGAAGAATATAGTTGGCAAAATTTATATTTTGCCAACATGTTTACTTGCTGCACGTGCGCAACATTTTTTACAAGTATGAGTACTCTATTGTCAATACTGAATTTGCATTAGTGATTTCTGAACAATTTTGGCAAGGGACCAGGAAAGACTTAGATTAGGAACTTATTAATATAACTTATCTATTATATTATGATACATTTAAATATCGTTGGACGATGTGATGCGTAAGTTGTTAAATGCACGTTTGCCGCGATATGATTGACCGGTCGCTGGATGTGCCGCTGCGGCACATCTTCAATGTTGGCGAAGAACTCTGCCTCCGCATCTCAATCTATAAATTGAACTTAAATAAAATATCTTGGCATTAATTGACAAATTTGGCAAACCGCTACTGTTACCATACCGCCACCACAACCGCAAGTGATCAATCTATAAATTAAACCAAACTTTGTTTCCTGACAGCACCCACTGTTATTCGATGTTACTTTTTGCAGAATGTGTATCATTGAACAAGATACCGATTATAATTATTAATGAACAAAATCATTATTATTTTTTTTTCATTATTCCGGTCGTTGGAGATTTTACAAGAATGTATATAAATAGCAACAAGTCATCTTAGTAGTGGTGAGAAACACACGGTAGTGCCCTCTTTGGCTTATTTCTATTTAAGGAGTAAGCAATTAATTCAACGATATATACAAATTAAACTAGCATGAAATGAAAAAAGGAAAACATATACAGAAATGTACCTACTCATCAGTAAATTCTCATTAAGCGCTGATTTAAGCGCAGAGCTCTTTCAACTAGTAGAAACCTTATATTTCCTTTTAATATAGGTATTGGCATAAAATGCCAGAAAAAAATTATAATGTTTTTTAAATCTTCCATTTTATGAAACTCCCTGTATAAAACTGCCTGCTACCAAAGAACATTACGCAATAATCTCCACTAAACTATTAAAGATAGACCTGGAGTAAACAATGATTTGAGCTTGAACTTCATGTAATGAGTATATTAAGGATAATCGCGTGATCTTTATGGGTGAGCACTTTATACTTTATAGGAAGGTAATCGGCAGCCTATCGCACTACTAACAGCATATAACTTAAGAAGACATATTGAAGGTTCGTAAATAGCAAGTTGTGTTAAAAACTGTGTTGCGAAGTTATTGGCGATTCAGTCAAGTTAATTAGGCATACCAAATAAAATGTCATATTCGGACTTAACGACCCGACAGACTCATTCACATATTCAATGGACCAGTATGAGCGAGATCCTGCATGTTTCAGCGACACGCTACTCGCATGTGGCGAGTTAGGTTTAAATTGAATAGACTATATGGTATGGTTTAAAACTGCTTTAAATCGTAAAAATACAATTTGTGATTAATGAATTGGCTTTCTTTTAGGCGATACCCTGTATAATACAGCATTAAATTTGTATTACAGGGCCTTTTATTAAGATTTGTAGATCGGTTTCAGTGTTTTGCAAGTATTAAGAACATTTTAATTCCGTTTGCAGAACAGGGCTATTTAAAGATATTAAGTATACCAAAACTAACGCGTACCTCATTTGGTTATTATAATAATTAAAATAACGGTTATTTAATACCAGGTTAACTGATTTCTGGAGACGGCCATTAAAATCATTATAACAGTACTTAAATTTAGCTGCTTTCATTTATAAATTATAATATTATAGACAAATTCTGTCAATAAGCTACAAACGAGATTGACACATGATTCGTGTATTTCCCATATGCTACTTTATTAAAATTTAAAAGGTTTTCGGTCTGATAGAAAGATTTTGAAAAAGCGTAATTTGCGCCTTTGTATGCAATATCTCAATATCTTGATTTTTTTCTCAATATAATGAGATTAATCTCAATATCTTCACTTTTTTCTCAATATAATGAAAAAAATCTCAATATCTTGAATTTTTTCGTAGTACTGTGATATTTTTAAGTATTTATTTACATTGCCATTATGATATACCATCGAAAAGGGAATTTTAAGCCCTATCGAGTGGGCAATAAAATATACAGGGTTCTATTTAAAATTCTGGACATTGGTCCACATCCGGAAAAATAGGAAGTGATTTTCAAATGTTTTTTCATGGGAAATATTGGTCTTAAGGAATTAACGAACTATATATTCGACCAAGTGGATGTAAATAAATAAATAAAAATATCACAGTAAGGTACTACGAAAAAAGTCAAGATATGGAGATTTTTCTCATTATGTTGAGAAAAAAAGTCAAGATATTGAGAATAATCCCAATATATTGAGTTAATATCACAGTACTACGAAAAAAGTCAAGATATAGAGATTTTTCTCATTATATTGAGAAAAAAGTCAACATATTGAGAATAATCTCAATATATTGAGTTTCTTAAAAATAAAAAGTATATTTGACACCAGGGTGCTTTCGTACTTTTCCTTGAAACTCCATAATGGACGCATTCGCAAATAAAATTAGTTTAGGTGTTATTTTTGATGGAAAGAAAATGTCCCTGTGTTACAACAATATTACAATTATAATTTTAACAATGTGTGATGGAAATTGGAAAAATAAGAATGTTTTAAGTTTCGGCACATCTACTTTAATTTGAAGTTCAAATATCTATCGCACGTGGGCGCGTATTACATTTGGGAAATAGGCTTGGTATGCATTCTCTTAGGATTGAAAATCTTTCTGTTTATCGACAATGCCTTATGAGTTGATATACATTGTCAAATTATGAAGTAAATTTTAAAATATTAGCTAATTTGAAATATATTACAAATTGAAGCCCAATGATGTTTTATTGTAATATTTCACATTTTAACATCTATTTACAAAAAAATAACCTTTAATAATTAATTTGCAATAATATGTTGTTAAATTAATTTTCACGTAAATGACCTCTATTTGTACCATTTTAACTGTGAAGGTATACATTTTAACTTGTGCCTTTTTATAGTTTTTCTATAATTTTTCGTTTGTTAAAATCAAAACTATGGTTGTTTTCTTATGGAATGTTTTGAGAGGGCTGCAATTGTCTGTTTATTGTTGATGTTTTTAATAATATAATTGCGTGAATAAATTTCTTTGTGCAAATGTTGTTTTAATTGTATAATGTATAACCGGTTGTTACAATTTATTTGGTATAGGGTATCTGTAGTTTTGGTAAAGCTGGTTCGATTATTCTGACAAACTTTTCTGTAATTTTATATGATTTGTCGCTAGTTATATTATGCATAATAATAGATAAGTATTTATTGTTTATTTTAATGGCCTGTGATGTTTTAGGTAATATACGATTTGTCTACACTTTCTTTGTTAACAGTTCCTAAAAATATTTTGGTTATGAATTTGCTTCTAATACTATTTTTCTTCTTTTTATTGCTAGTCATTTGTCTAGGATGTAGCTAAACTACGGTCAGCCAGGTAATTAATGATATTTTTCGGTAGTAGGTATTTCGTAAATTCATTTGTGCTGTGAGAAGTTTTATTTAAATAATCTTTAAAGATATTTTGTGGTGCAGTATAATTGGTTTTGATTATGCCGCATTATTATAATAATTATGAAGTCTAAACAAATTGTTAAAGTTCTCTTTCATGAGTATATTTAATTCAGCAGTAGTTAAATATATTTTATGTACCATATATTTTTTCACAAGATCCGTAGGTACCTATCATATACGTATCTACATTTTTTATGGGTAATGTATGAATTATCTTAAGCATTATTGTAGACTGCCAAATTAATCAAAAAATGAAAAATTGTAAACACTTTATTATCTATAGCCTTTCCAATTTTTTTATGTATTTTTGATTTGGAAATTAAATTAAAAACACTATTTTATTAATATTTAGTCAAATCCCATTGATATACAGTGTGTTTCAAATTGAATACAATAACATCGGTATTTTGGAAACTGTTAGGGATGGAGACTAAGTTAAATTGGGACAAAGTGTCGTAATTTGGTTACCAATAATATGCTTCAAAAAAAAAATCAAGACTTAACATAATTAATTTTTGAGATATTTCAAAGAAATTTAAATTTTGGAAATTCGTTTTTGTAATATCCAGCCTTGTTTGAAGAACAATTGAAATAAAAAGGGCACCTTCTTATAGCAACTTTTTATGCTCTATCGAATGGCGTAAATAATTTTTTAAGTAACGTTTTGTCTCTTCAAAGCCATCATCAACTTAATTTTTTCTAATACGGTCCCATTAATATTTTTCCGTCAATCGACAACATTTTTCCTTCTGAGTTCAATGATATATCCTATGCTATTGTATGCTAATTGTATTGTAATTTAGGTAATTCCATTTATTGTTATGTTTAGTGTTACAATCGAATATAATGTAAATAAGTATATACCTATTTTATCATAGTATAGAATGCTTTAGTTAATATAAAAATATGGATTGACACTGAGTAAACTATGGTGATATGGCTTTTTTAATTATAGTATTTTAATAAAGGTAAGTTGGCCTATATATTGGTCACTGCCGTTTAAAATATCATCTGTACAAATTCGGCCTAGCAGAAGATGCTGAGTGCCGCTTGTGCTTAGAAGATGATAAAACGGCAGAACACATTTTATACACCTGTCCCGCTGGGGAAAGGATCACATACTCATTATTTTGCAAAGGACAACTTCTGCCAGAGGATCTGAATAAGTCCTCACCCAATAAGGCGATCAGCTTCATTAAGAGGCTGGACCTGTTGGGTGAAATATAAGTAGGTGTGAGCCACAATAGACCACATGGTCGCGGTGGAGGGTCTGGTTTTCGGCCCACTCACTTCTGAACCTAACCCAACCTAAGGGTAACGAAACGACCCAGCGTTAACCTTAGCAAAAAAATAATATATATGATATTTACCTATTCACGTATACATTTAGTTCAGTAAAAAATATGTGTTAGAGGTCGATCACAATCAATGCATTATTTATATATAATTAATATGATGTGCAAATTCGGACTAGCAGAAAATGCTGATTGCCGCTTCTGCTTAGAAGATGATAAAACGGCAGAACACATTTTATGCACCTGTCCCGCTGGGGAAAGGATCAGATACTCATTATTTGGCAAAGGACAACTTCTGCCAGAGGATCTGAATAAGTCCTCACCCAATAAGGCGATCAGCTTCATTAAGAGGCTGGACCTGTTGGGTGAAATATAAGTAGGTGTGAGCCACAATAGACCACATGGTCGCGGTGGAGGGTCTGGTTTTCGGCCCACTCACTTTTGAACATAACCTAACCTAATGGTAACGAAACGACCCAGCGTTAACCTTAGCAAAAAATAATATATATTATATTTACCTATTCACGTATACATTTAGTTCAGTAAAAAATATGTGTTAGAGGTCGATCACAATCAATGCATTATTTATATATAATTAATATGATGTACAAATTCGGCCTAGTAGAAAATGCTGAGTGCCGCTTCTGCTTAGAAGATGATAAAACGGCAGAACACATTTTATGCACCTGTCCCGCTGGGGAAAGGATCAGATACTCATTATTTGGCAAAGGACAACTTCTGCCAGAGGATCTGAATAAGTCCTCACCCAATAAGGCGATCAGCTTCATTAAGAGGCTGGACCTGTTGGGTGAAATATAAGTAGGTGTGAGCCACAATAGACCACATGGTCGCGGTGGAGGGTCTGGTTTTCGGCCCACTCACTTTTGAACATAACCTAACCTAAGGGTAACGAAACGACCCAGCGTTAACTTTAGCAAGAAAATAATATATATTATATTTACCTATTCACGTATACATTTAGTTCAGTAAAAAATATGTGTTAGAGGTCGATCACAATCAATGCATTATTTATATATAATTAATATGATGTACAAATTCGGCCTAGTAGAAAATGCTGAGTGCCGCTTCTGCTTAGAAGATGATAAAACGGCAGAACACATTTTATGCACCTGTCCCGCTGGGGAAAGGAACAGATACTCATTATTTGGCAAAGGACAACTTCTGCCAGAGGATCTGAATAAGTCCTCACCCAATAAGGCGATCAGCTTCATTAAGATTCTGGACCTGTTGGGTGAAATATAAGTAGGTGTGAGCCACAATAGACCACATGGTCGCGGTGGAGGGTCTGGTTTTCGGCCCACTCACTTTTGAACATAACCTAACCTAAGGGTAACGAAACGACGCAGCGTTAACCTTAGCAAAAAATAATATATATTATATTTACCTATTCACGTATACATTTAGTTCAGTAAAAAATATGTGTTAGAGGTCGATCACAATCAATGCATTATTTATATATAATTAATATGATGTACAAATTCGGCCTAGTAGAAAATGCTGAGTGCCGCTTCTGCTTAGAAGATGATAAAACGGCAGAACACATTTTATGCACCTGTCCCGCTGGGGAAAGGATCAGATACTCATTATTTGGCAAAGGACAACTTCTGCCAGAGGATCTGAATAAGTCCTCACCCAATAAGGCGATCAGCTTCATTAAGATTCTGGACCTGTTGGGTGAAATATAAGTAGGTGTGAGCCACAATAGACCACATGGTCGCGGTGGAGGGTCTGGTTTTCGGCCCACTCATTTCTGAACCTAACCTAACCTAAGGGTAACGAAACGACCCAGCGTTAACCTTAGCAAAAAAATAATATATATGATATTTACCTATTCACGTATACATTTAGTTCAGTAAAAAATATCTGTTAGAGGTCGATCACAATCAATGCATTATTTATATATAATTAATATGATAACTATATGTAAGAGGAAGTAGGTACTTGAACTTCAACTCATCTCGGTGGATATAAAAATTATTTATTTGAAATATATTCATATTTTTCGAGTGCAGGATCATTCTGTGCGATCATATCGTAATGTTATCATGAAATTTTAATTCAAGCAATTTCAAAATATGCGTGACTGCATTGCTGTGATATGCAGATTATAGATAATAAATTTTATAATAAAATATAAAAAAAACACAGTCCCTGTTTAGTATTTATTAAACAGGACTAGACGAAATATGATAAATAAAATTACCCCATATACCCAGAATTAATTTATTCTTTTTTAATAATCACTAGTTCCTAATTCTCTTCTTATTATTTATTTTTATTTATTTATTTATGCAGAATAAAAATAATAATTAAAAAAATAAAATAATTGTACTGCACCTAATTTCCTACTTTTAACCTAATATCCCTTTGGAAGTAAAAATTATTTAGAAACTTCGCCTGCACCTAACAACAAAAAACTAATGGTGTTGGTCTGTAATAAGTATTTAATTGACGCAAGATATCTTTTTCGTCAGAATTGGCAATTCAGATTACCGGTGAGGGCGCTGCAAATTGTAAACAAATATGAAGGAAGACGAGTAAAAATTTTGCATTTCATGTCACATCATTTAGCAATTAGCAATCAAGTTCCATAAATATAGTGACTTATGTGCTAGTTAGGGTGAAATAAAAGATGAAAGAGTGGTAAAAGCAGTCATATGTCCCGTAAGTGCTTCTTTGCTAATTATCATCATTTTTTTGGGTTCAAACGGGTACCCTAGGTCTTGTTTACTTATATTTTGAGCTAAAACAAGTATGACAGATGGTAAAAAAAGTATTTTGTGTTTGGTGATACCATATTAGTGCTTGGGTTTGTTTGTTAAATGATTGTTATGTTTAAATTCAAATATATTCGGTTTTTATAAGACTAATAATAGAAAACTATAAACACACTAACTACAACATAGTGGTTATGTTGTGTAAATAAACGTGTTCCCTGTTATTAAATCGCTGCATGCCTTTTCGAGAAAGGATGGTTTCTTATACTAGAGCCAAATTTCTATCTTAAACACTTCTATTAATGCATTTTGTGAACTGACACCCATAAACACGGCAGTTTGTGTTGTGCTGATTTATTTTGAATGACATTTAAAATGTAAAAATAAAGGTCTACAAATACTAGCCACGTCGTTTTTAACTTTGCAATACCAAAAAGTTACAAGCACCACTAAATTATAATGTTAAACAAACCAAATACATATTTATTTGAAGGGGATGCCAGAAACAACTACTCCACGGACGGGCAATGTGCCCTGACTGGCATTGCATTACATCGACATCTCCATAGGAGTCGGCACATCGTTCATCGAGACCAACTGCCAGACACTGATCGGTTTCGCGCTTATTTTGAGCTCATCAGAGTACCATCTATCAGGTAGTGGACTCGATGAACGATGTTGCGACGTGATTGCCTATGTGCATCGTGCATGTTAGTAGTGGTGAGAAACACACCGTAGTGCCCTCTTTGGGTCTTTGCTACCATCTGTCTGACAATTATTGTCAAATTGATGTTTTGTCGTTATCTGTCTGTCAATTTGACAATAATTGTCAGACAGATGGTAGCAAAGACCTAAAGAGGGCACTACGGTGTGTTTCTCACCACTACTAAAACCGAATACATGTTATTTATCATTATAAGGAGGCAATAAGCCTCCAAAACTTATTTTTTAAATAGGTTCAAATATTTTCTTGCAGAGAGCGCATCTATTTTTGGAATCGCCAATAAATCTAAAGCCGCACAATGTCCGCAAATTACCACATTATAATTGGCTATTTTAATGTGAATATTATGTTTTACATCTACGAATACATAATTATCGTTTACTTTATGGAAAAACTCAAGTTTCTTAAGGGTTACGGTCCCCGCTCGATGCATGTGCTGAATTGCAACATGCAGCATCAATCAGGTGGTCGAGCATAGTTACATTAATAATAACAGCATTTCCAGTCTCGGCGAGTTTCCCATAATTTTTGGACGGCTAAATGCATATATCCATTGAGCAACTTATATATCGAAGTAGTCTGACTTTTACCGTTTTATCTAATCAGACGAAAAAATAATAATCCTCTACTATATACAGATAAAGTCTTTGCCGCTGTCGTGATTAGTTGGCCTACAGATAAAAATATTAGTTGATGTCGTAACAGAAAATGACTAGTTTTAAGATCAGTTAACAAAATTCTTTCAAACATTCATATTCTTCAATGAAAATAAGGTTCTTGTAACATCACAAGGTTTTGTTTGCGGAAGTAGGTATTTATGGCACTCTGCCATACTATGTACCATATTTCGATATAAAATATAGATCTGCACGTTAACTCATGATTCAGCCTCTGAATTATATGCACTCACGTCCAGTTTTAGAAAGTATTTGTGTCATATATTGCATTAATTATTGTTCTATTTCATGAGTTTTCATTATATGTGTTTTTTAAAGTTCCGCAAAGACTAATGAGTCTTATTGGTAATTTAAATCAAGTGGGAAGGCTGCAATACAACATGTACACTCAACATATATTACTTACGTAAACTGTCTACTGGCTTTATAACACTATACTTTTAGTGGGTGAAAAAGAACACCACTATACCCCCTTGTCTTTATTAATAGACATTACAGTTAAATTTAGAACATACCTTTCGCCCTGAATATGAAGAAATATGAATTGAATAAGACATTACTTACTACATTTATATAAGGTTAATCTGTCTCTAATAATACCACATACCACTGTCTCTAATAATAATACATAAGGGAGACTTATAACCAAAATAATGTATCATTAAAGTAGGGGAGTTGAATAATTTCTTACATATCTATTTTTAGTAAATTTAACATTCGTTATTCTGAGGAATTACAGAATGACAGGGAGTATTAGATTTACTTCAGTAGTAGATTTTAATTATTGTAATTCTTTATTCGACTTGATATAAAAGTTATTATGTCATTAATACTAAAGTAGAGTAAGTCAACTAACCCCTACCTCAGGGTTAGTTGGCACAAGTAATGGGGTTAGTTGACTAACAGTTACTTTCAGTTACTCCAAGACTAGGAATATTAACAATAAATTAACTAGTTTATTTCTCATACATAAAAACAAAATTTGCGAAATATAACCTTACAAATCATCATCTGAGTCGCAGTTGATGCACGTATAAGGCGGCGGTTACATTGGATGCAAATTCGTACGAATTCGTAAGAAATCTATTCGTACGAATGCGTAATTAATAGTGGTTACATTAGTTACGTACTGACAGTGCAATTCAGTATTCAGTAGTAGTTCAGTAGTGCATACTCTGCATATGTCAATACTTTAACTGCACTGACAATGAATCGAGTTGTAAAACTGTATTACTTTTACGAAACATCGCCTTTACTAAAAATGCTTTTATTTCAAAATAAAAACGCACTTGGGTTGACGATTAGATACTTCTTAAGGAGAAAGCAGAATGGAAATGAGTTTGGACAATCGTTTACAGGAATTAAAGAAAACAATCCAAAATTCTTCGATTTTAATAAATTATTATTTTAATACATTAATTTTGTTACTTATATTAATCGGTTCTGTAATAACTAAAATAAAAACGCACTTGGGTTGACGATTAGATACTTCTTAAGGAGAAAGCAGAATGGAAATGAGTTTGGACAATCGTTTACAGAAATTAAAGAAAACAATCCAAAATTCTTCGATTATTTTTTGTGATAGTGAACAAACTAGTCTGCTTGTGTGCAGAACAACGTCCTGCACCTTATGGTTGTAGTTTACAACTTAATACTTAATACTTAATACTAGACTAAACTGATTCCTTCACACGATACATGCATACGTTACAGTTTTTAGGGTTTAAACCCCACTTGAGCGCCGAAGGAATGCAGGTCAAACTATTGACATAAAACAGACACATTTGCAGGCTATTAAGATACATGAAACCAAGCTTAAACATCCCGCCCGCCTTGGAAGCTTCTAGCTTTCAAATAAAGCGTAAAGGAAATCTATGAGTTATATGACACTAATTACTGCAAATAGTGACATTATACAATCTTGGATCACTAGGTATTTAAACTAAACTAATATCGTTCAATAGTATATAGTAAATATCCCATTTCAGTTCTCTAAGCATTGCTGTCCATGGGCAGTTTATACACCTTAACTACACTACGTTTGACCACTCCACCGCGCACTAAAACACTCACAACGCGAGTGATTCCGTCCTTTCCTGGGTGAAGTGTAGTAATACGTCCTAACTTCCATTGAAGAGGAGCTGAGTCATCATCCTTGATTAATACCAAATCACCGACCATAAGTCCAGGAAATGATTTTTTCCATTTTCCGCGCTGCTGAAGTGACGTTAGATATTCAGCAGACCATCGCCTCCAAAAGTGCTGCACAATTTGCTGCAAACGAGCGTGTAACTTCAAGCGGTTCACTGGTATTTCCGAAACGTCTTCTTGAGGTATGGCCATGAGAGAGTCACCCACAAGGAAGTGTGCAGGGGTTAAAACAGAAAGATCCTCGGGATCATGAGTCATAGGTATAAGAGGTCGGGAATTGAGTACTGCTTCTATCTGACATAGAACTGTGTATAACCCTTCATAAGTTAGATGAGCATTTCCCACCACACGAATTAAATTAAATTTGGCTGAACGCACCGCAGATTCCCACAATCCACCTTGATGTGGAGAAAAAGGAGGTATAAAATGCCATGTTATAGAATTTTCTAGTAAAAAGTTACGAATTTCACTAGACTGTATAGAATTTCCTAGTGATTTAACTATGGATTTTAGCTCATTACATGCACCAACAAAGTTAGTGCCGTTATCGCTATAAATATTTCGACATAAGCCTCTTCTGGATGTGAAGCGTTTTAGACAATTTAAAAAGGCCTTAGATGATAGATCACCGGCCAACTCAATATGTACCGCCTTTGTAACAAAGCAAACAAAGATACATATGTACGCCTTGACCAATTTACGAGTTCTTAAGGAACCATCTTTAATTAAGATAGGTCCTGCATAATCTACCCCTACCGAGCAAAAAGGTCGTGCTGGTAATAACCTAGCCTTGGGAATATCACCCATTAGCGGATTTGTATTAGATGGCTTAGCCTTGAAACATACAACGCACTTACGCAATATTTCACGGACAATACGCTTGCCATTAATCGGCCAATATTTTTGTCTCACGGCAGCCAATGTAGATTGCTGCCCAGAGTGTACGTTGCGTTTATGTTCAGATTCGATTAACATTTTAGTTACTGGGTGATGAGATGGTAGCAGTATCTGGTGCCTTTTATCGAAGTTTTCATTTGATTGTTTGATTCGACCACCTACGCGTATCAAGCCATTTTTATCTAAAAATACATTAAGCGATAAAATTTTGCTAGTGTTTGCAATAGGTTTACTTGCCCGTAAACATCTTATTTCGTCCATGAAATGATGAGATTGGGCTATTTTTATCAATATGATAATCGATTGATCTAACTCATTTACCGAAATATCATTAATACGCTTAATCTTATTTTTAGGATTAGAATTATACACAAATCTGAGCACGTACGTGAAGACTCTGTGCATCTTGTTAAACGATGAAAATCTTTGGAAGAAATTTACAATATCGTATGTTACAAAAGAAAGATTGATCACCTTGCGTTTTTCTGGCATGTCAGAAATGTGTAAATTTTGTAAATTAGGCCATTTATTCGAATCATATTTCAGAAAGTCTGGGCCCGACCACCACAACTGATTTTCTTTTAAGTTTTTAGGACTACTTCCGCGTGATACTATGTCAGCAGGATTTAATGCAGACGGAATATGTTTCCAGGTACATTTCTCGGTATGCTCTTGTATTTCGCTTACCCTATTAGCTACATATGTAGTCCAAGTGTTAGGTTGCGCGGAAAGCCAATTTAAAACTATTGTAGAGTCGCACCAAAGAAATTTGTCTCTTATTTCTATTTCCAGGGCGTTTTCTATCTTACTTACTAAGCGTGCCAAAAGTAAGGCTCCATTTAGTTCGAGTCGCGGAAGAGTTATTCTCTTCAGAGGCGCGACCTTAGATTTTGCACATAACAGTTTAACAGTATATTTTCCCTTGGGATTTTGTGTTTTGATGTATATGCACGCTCCGAAACAAAGTTCGGATGCGTCACTAAAACCGTGCAATTCAATTTTTGTATACTCAGGTATAGTAACCTGTCTCGGTATTTTAATAGAATTTAAGTCTGCTAATGAATCATAAAATAGTTGGAACGAGGTATACAGGTCAAACGGGATTGATTCATCCCAAGAAATTTGTATTTGCCATAATTTTTGTAACAAAAGTTTAGCTTGCACTATTACAGGCCCAATTAACCCTAAAGGATCAAATATTTTAGCCACGGTAGACCGAATAAAACGTTTTGTAATAAAGTTTCCCTTTGATAAGTTTACCGAATACGAAAATGTGTCGTTGTTTGGATTCCAAACTAGGCCTAAAGCCTTGATATTTTCGTCCTTACTAATATAATATTCTGGTAGATCCCCTAAGTTTTTGTTATCGAGTAATTCGGTACGATTAGAACACCATTTCCGCAGAGACAACCCTGCAGAACTAAGAATTTCCGAAATTTCTGTTTTCAATTTTACAGCCGTCCTTATGTTATCCGCACCACTAATTAAGTCATCCATATAAAAGTCGTTTTTGATAGCATGTGATGCCTCTGGATACTGCGTTTCGTTTTCTAAAGCCAATTGATATAATGTGCGACAAGCCAGGAATGAAGCCGACGACGTACCGTATGTAATTGTATTTAATTGATAATGCCTAAGTTCTTCTTTAGGGTCCGCCCGCCATACAATTCTTTGAAGGTCGCGATTATTAGGTGCAATGTTAATCTGTCTGTACATTTTTTCAATGTCGCCGATAAACACTATATTGTGCTTTCTCATTTTGATAGCAATGGAGTACAAATCGTTCTGAATGGTTGGACCCACCTTTAGAACATCGTTCAACGATAAACCTGAGTTGGTTTTACATGACGCGTCAAATACTACCCTAAGCTTCGTGGTCTTGCTATGCTCCTTAATTACACCGTGGTGCGGTAAATAATATTTCAAAGAATTTGTCGTATCATTAGAAGTGTCAATAACCGACATGTGTCCGAGCGCTTCGTATTCCACCATAAAATTTGTATATTGTGTTTTTAGATTAATATCGCGTTGCAATCGTTTTTCTAGCGATAAGAACCTGTTAATTGCAGTATTTTGAGATTCGCCTAGAGATTTTATGTTCTCCCGAAAAGGCAAGTTAACCTCAAACCTCCAGCTCGTATCGCGTTTGAATGTCTTTGTGAAATGCTGCTCACACTCTTGCTCCTCTCGAGAATAGCATTTTTTGTCACCTATTTCCTCAAGTGTCCAAAATTGTTTAACTTGTTCGTGTAAATATTGATCTGATATAGATAAATTGCAAACAATAGGTGGTTTAATATTTTTTATAGATTGTAGATTGCCCGAAATAATCCAACCGAGTTTGGTTTTTTGAGCAACCGGCTTGTTTTTTCCCAGTTTGATTTGACCTACGCACAATATATCGAAGAACAAACTCGCGCCTAAAAGTAAATCAATAGGAGTAGCTTCATTAATGTTCTCGTCCGCTAACTGAATATCTTTAGGAAGATTTAATTCTGATATATCAAAGGATATTTGAGGCAATTTGTCTGTAATTCTATTAACTACCAAAAAGTTTTCTTTCGTTTTGTATTTATTATCCAATGAGAATATAAATCCTTCCGTTTTTCTTGAAATATTACTCGATACATTATTTACACCTGCTACAGGTATATTTGCTTGTGTGGGTTTTAGCTTTAATTTTTGTACTAGAGACCCCGTGATGAAATTGGACTGTGAGCCGCTGTCTAATAGTGCGCGACAACGTACCCTTTTTCCATTGGAATTTAGAATATTCACTGATGCTGTAGCTAACAACACCTGTGAAGTCTGTTTTGTTTCTGTAAGAAGGGTGGTATGCGTCAAAGCTGTGTCCTCTTGGGACCCCCCTGGGTTGCTATTTTCAATAGGGTGGTCATTCCTATCATCATGAGATTTATTACCTTCAGACATATGTAGCAAAGAGTGATGTTTTCCCTTGCAATGTTTACAAGAACTAGCTTTACAATTTGCCGCGAAATGGTTGGGTCTCAAACAGTTTGTGCATAATTTATTTTTCTTGACTTCTATTAGCTTATTAGAAGACGACATGTTAATAAATTTCTGACACTGATTATTGAAATGATTTTCCCTACAAAATGAGCATGTAATTTTGCCCACCGATAAATGAGTGTATGATTTTTGTTCGCGTGAGTTTTGAATATTTTTGTTTTTATATTCGACAGTTTCTAGTAACTGACACCGTTCTAATAAGAATTCAACTAATTTTGTTGTCGTAATTGAATCTATATCATCTTTGCGTATAACATATTCCCATTCCCTTTTTGTTTGAGAATCGAGTTTTGAAATAATCGTGCAAATAATGGGTGTATCCCATTTATCCGTGGGTTGGCCTATAGCCTGCAACGCGCGGAAATTTCTGTTGAAATTGTTTAATAATTTTCGCAATTGACTACAAGATTCGTATTTTACTGGTGTCAAATCGAAAATAGCGTTCATATGTGTATATATTATACGTTTTTTGTTTTCGTAGCGTTCTTTCAACATACCCCATGCAATGTCATAATTGTTATTTGTCATTTTCATAGAGTGTATTACCTGAGCTGCCTCTCCCTTCAGACATGACCTTAAATAATAGAATTTTTGCACGTTTGATAATTTTTGATTTTCATGTATTAGTGTAGCGAAATTGTCATGAAAGCTTGTCCACTCGTCATATGATCCCTGAAACTCTGGCAAGTCAACATTTGGTAGTTTTACCTGACCTAATAAATTGTCTACATTTGTATTAACTGTTGCCGTTGTACCCGTAGGCGTATTTATTTCGCGAGTAACTACATCGAGTTGGTTGCTTTGCGCATTATTTTGCTTGGACCGTAAGAACTCTCTAACTGTGGCACTAACCTTGTAAAAAGCACCCTCAAAGGCTTCTCGTTCATCGTTTTGAACGACTCTACCTGAGAGCACTTCGATGCTGTTTTGAATTTCCTCAAATTTATCTAAAATCCCATCAAGTCTAGTAAAACGCGTTTCAATTTCTAGTAGATCAGCATTTTCTGCGTTAAAGGCATTTAGAAAATTTTGAAAACGTGTAACTTGTCCCTTAAATTGACCTCGTCTTAAAATCAAAGCGGGTAAGTCGCTTTCGTTGAGTTCAGTCATTTTGCTTAGATAAAAACCGTACTATGTCAGATAACAAACAGAGATAATTACTTAAGACTAGGACGTATATAAAAGGAAGAGTGACTTACAGTATTGCTTGCTTATGTGTAGATATACCTCTCGAGTGTGTATGTGTTGCTTCTTTGTGTACCTTTGTGTTGATTATTCGTTTAAGTAGTTGCTTCTTCGTGTTTGTTTGTATTGATTGCTTCGTTTAAGTAGCGTCTTATTTGTGTTTCTTTGCGTTAATTGCTTCGTTTGTGTAGCTTCTTATTTGTGTTTCTTTGCGTTGATTTGCGTTGTTGCTGATTTGTGTTTCTTTGTGTTGAATGCTTCGTTTGTGTAGAGCTTCTTTGAATCCAAAACTCTTGCGTATAATGAGACTATCGACGTTCACTATCACTGATTTTATTCACTATCAAACTCACTATGAACTAAATTTATCCAATTCGTCTGGCACGACGTGAACCAAACTTATTCCATGCGACTTGACAAGAATCAAATTATTCCATACGGCACCACTAGAACCAGATTATTCCATCCAGATCGACTAGGACCTTGTACTTCGTATCGTAGCACCAAATTATCCAGATCGTAGAACCAAATTATCCGGATCGTAGGACCATGTACTGTGGGATTTCTCCGCGTTATTAACGAAAAGCGAGCTGCGGTAGCATCGCTGTTGATTGATTGAATTAAAACACTTGCATTGACTTACTAGGTATAGTATAATTAAATGGACTGTATATAATTTTTGTGATAGTGAACAAACTAGTCTGCTTGTGTGCAGAACAACGTCCTGCACCTTATGGTTGTAGTTTACAACTTAATACTTAATACTTAATACTAGACTAAACTGATTCCTTCACACGATACATGCATACGTTACAGTTTTTAGGGTTTAAACCCCACTTGAGCGCCGAAGGAATGCAGGTCAAACTATTGACATAAAACAGACACATTTGCAGGCTATTAAGATACATGAAACCAAGCTTAAACACCTGTATTAAAGTTATAAACATTTGGCAATCTGTCTTTGACTCTTCCACTCCGCACGAATACTGACGAAAAAAACAAAATAGTTTGGTCGCATCAGAACATCGTCCGAATTCATTCTAAATTGCAACAAATGTTCTTATGTACTGTAACCTCCAACATAAAGAAGCATTTCTTTGTTTACTTCAGACCAGTCCTTACGAATTCGTACGAATCCGCATCCAATGTAACCGCCGCCTAAAATATAATAGACCTTTTGGTGCACTTCTCATATGCACACGTTGCTCACCTACCGCAACGTGTGCATTGTATCCAATTATCACCAAATGCGTTAATACCATCACGTTCTTCGCATACCAGACACTCAGTTTCGCCTTCCGATTCTGAAGATGAAGAAGTATTTCTATTAATTTGGGATGTAGATGCAACTGGTTCATCTCGGAAAAGAAATTTGCGGCCATTAACCGTACTCTTCGTATTTTCTTTTAATTACGTACCACAGATGTTTCTAGATATCTCTTTTTCATAGAGAGACTACACGTACTACATAAATGGCTATACAAGTAATGAGAGGTTTAATGTAAGGGCGTATGAATATCGAGAAGGATTGGCCATCTACTGCTTAACATGGTAATTATGAGTAATTAGTCAACTAACCCCTATATAAGTCAACTAGCTATGTGTTCCTTACGGTTTTAGAGAAAACCTTGATGTCCAAATGATTTAGATATTAATTTATTTAGTCATCGCTCTCTAATGGAATATATACGACTAACTATTATTAATAAATATCTTGTTTTCATATATCCCTTATTTATAGATAGGTAGGTAGGCTCTATTAACTCGAATATATCAATGGATTAGCGAGAGAATGTTTTATTCAAATACCTATGTAAAAATATACAAATGCCTCATTTAATTTTAGAAAGGATGGATTACTTCCAGTTAAATCAAAATTGATTAAAATTTCTGTAGTGGTCATAAATACAGCTAGTAGACGATCCCGTAAAGTATAGAGATATATTTTTTTATAATTTATTGCCTAGGAAAGCAAATGCAACTTGGTCAAATATAATAAATTGTGAGTAGAGAATAAATTTTCTTCGGGGTTTTCTTTCTTTTATATTAAAATCGCCTTTTAGGGCTTGTACGTGACGTACGATATCACGTAAAACTTCTTATAAGTATGTCCTTGTTCACTTTACTAAGTTAACTTTAACGAACTTACTTTAAGCTCATTAAAATCATCATATTAGTTTTGTATGTAATAGAATATCTAAAAAGCGTACAATATTCGTACGTATTCGTAGGCGTTGGTTCATCCTTCTGTTACGCAGCCGAAGTATAGTGAAATTCCTTGTGACGGAAAAATAAAAGTAATACAATACCGGCTGAAATTCTAATTAAATTCACACCATAATTTAGAATTAATTAATTTGTCTAAGTTGCAGGTGTAAGGATTGGTACTAGTACTAGCACTAGCATATGGATAACATCAATATTCTCCATACCTCTGCTTTGATGCAAGAAAGTATTTCTTACGTCTTATGCCTTGCGTAATGAACTAAAATAAACTATTCTAGCCTCCCCACTGTTTTGATTTATAACTTTGCGATTACAACTTTTGAAACAAGTAAAAGACTGACTAGCTGAGACGATGTTCTGATGACAGTGACAAAGTGGATTTTTTAAATCTAGGAGAATTAATAAATTTTAGGATCTAGAAAGTATGTCGAACATTAGAAGTAACTGTTTTGTCACTCTGTGCTTAAATAAATTTGTATAAAACAATTTCTGTTTCTACCTAAACCGTCTTCCTATATAATATTTTGACGTTGGCCCGGAACGTTGTCTGTATAAAGGTCGAGACACACATTACAGGACCGTGTCAGGACCGGAACACTGCAGGGTCACGGCAGTCTCTCGGTCGAAGAATCGCTCTGTTAAATTAAATGCAACTGTTCACATCTATCCGCGACGTGACCGTGCTCCGTCACCGGACCGTGCCAGGACCGAGTGAGAATAGTTTTGTTTAATTTTTGACGGTCCGGGCACTGTCTGCAGTTGAGCAACGACCACGGCAAAGTGTAGTATTGTACGATGAATGTCGAAAAGCTTATAGAAGAGGTGCGGAAATTCCCCGTGTTGTATGATCAAAGCAGCGAAAAATATAGAAATGCTGACTACAAAGAGAAAATATGGAAGCAAATTTATCACTTACTCCAAAAAGTATCTTTTTTTCTTAATTTGTTTTCCAGCCTTCTCAATAGTTGGTAGAATGTAGATATCGTCATTCTAAAATACTCGTAAAATTTTGTCTCGTCGTCCATGAGATGAGGAAACAATGTCTGAAACTCTCCTTCAATAGACCTGGATTTCCAAGCCTTTGCAATACACTTTCTTTTAAACTTTTTCTTTTTACTTCGTTCCTCATGTTCTTGTAGCGCGAGGGCTATTATACCTAAATCACTATTGCGAAAATTAGCAAACATTTTTCTGATACCACGTTGTTCAAAATTTCAAATAAACTGAATCTTTGTAGCCATTCTCCGACACACGGCCGTGTCCCGGACAAGTGTGGTTTTTAGATCACAGAGCCGAGACACGGCCGTCACCCTGCAGTGTTCCGGTCCTGACACGGTCCTGTAATGTGTGTCTCGACCTTTAATCTCCGATATATTTTTATTTCTTCATTTATTTCTTTATTACATAAAATATCCAACGCGCCGAAGCCCAATTACAGGATAAGTAGCAGAGCATAATTTAAAATTTACAAGTATATTTTTGTGATATTATAAATATAATGTCAAATATAATAAGTCATTCCTAGTAGGTACTTTTCTGTGTAATATAGATCATAAAATTCATTATCTCAGATAGAACATAATATATTCTCAGGGTAATACATAAAGTTTGTTTTAGATTAAAAAGATGTAGTTAATAATATAGACTGGAACGTAAGCATTGCACAAATATAAACAAAATACTGTTAATCTTTGGTTAGTTAACTAAACCTTGTATCGTTCGACGTATTCTTTTGATCGATATTATTATGTATATAATGCTTGAAATTCTGAATTTCTAAATGAAATTTTTAAAAATAATTAGATCTCAGTTCTTTGACATTTTATGGTCTTGATCTATGATAATGTGTTATTCTTTATTGCATTATTTATGCACGCTGAAGGTTGAAAGTTGAAATTTCGGAATGTAAAATGTTGCGATATATGCAAAATGTCAAGCAAGCTACATAGGTACCCAGAAACTTTAATAGAAAAAGTAAGTTTACGTTTTTTTCTACAATAAAAAAATTAAAACGTGAGGAATGGTAATTTCGTTCTTTATTTACAATTCCTTACAGTTTTAAGAAACTGCTTAATACCTACTCTCTACAATACAATTATGTTATACTCTTAGAGATATGATAAAAAACTAGTGATAAAAATAATTTATGGATTTTAATGGGTACTTAAATTAAACACCCAGACACAATAAATGGGTAATTGTAATGTGATGAACGTGACACCATTGTCTAAGATTGGATGCCTTACAAGTCAGTCCAATCTACGACTAATTTTATATTTAGGTGTTGGTTTCACCAGGTGGTATGGTAACTATATTGGTTCCAATGATTTCATAATAGGTAATTATTGTTTTATTTGCTTACAATGGTAGATTTCTTGGGCCTCTATCAAGCCAATATAGGAAGTATGCCATTGGTAGAGAATAGACAAAAATAAATTTTATACATATTAATCGTTTTTTATAGTACTTATATTTTTAACATTATTTATTGGCTTATGTAACTGTTTATATCTTGTCGAGTATCTTGTAATTTTTAACAATTCTCAGATCCTAAACACATGTGCCTAAAGACGTAGGAGTAGGAATACGTATCGTACATTAGGCTAAGGAGAATTGCTACAATTTCAGTTTTGAAAAAATATTTTTTTCATAAAAATTCCATAGAAAAGGTAAGTACGTGACCAAAAATAATTATTTTTAATGTTTAAAAAATAATCGATTTATTTAAAAAATGTAGATAACACTATTAAAACGAAAAATGTATTAAAGACAATAATTTGAGGTTATATGAAGATATGCCGTTGTAATTCAATGTTAGGGGTGTGTATATTGCACGCAAAGTAGTGGTTTTGGACATATCTTAAAAATAATAAAGTTATTCCTTTGCGTACCTATGTTATGGGTAACGAGGAAAATTAAAAGCTTTACTGAACCATAATATTTGATAATTTCATTAATAATTTATTACTTATAGTAAACTTTTTGGCTTAATTCCTATATAAAGAAAGATATAAACATATTAATCGTGTTTTTGTAGGTATATGATAAAGTAACTCCATATCCGTAAAAATTCTGACATTGTTAATTCGAAAAATAAATTCTTGTAATTTCACACTTACATCAGACTATCTATCTTTCAATACCATCTTTATAAATACCAATGAACTACCAAAAACTTCCAATACAATTTCCAATATGTAACATCCACAATTTAGGTTTCATTAAATGTGTAAAACTCATATGGTAAGTACATATAATACCACAGAGGACACAGACCAGAGGCGAAGGCTAGTGATGT
Source organism: Pogonocherus hispidulus (assembly GCA_963924545.1). Classification (NCBI taxonomy): domain Eukaryota; kingdom Metazoa; phylum Arthropoda; class Insecta; order Coleoptera; family Cerambycidae; genus Pogonocherus; species Pogonocherus hispidulus. The sequence continues at coordinate 24,033,836 of OZ004696.1, forward strand.
TTAATGGCTCATTTTCTGTACTAGTTACGTCTACACTAAGAGAAATAATTGCTTAATTCTAACAATACTACCTTACTATACCCTGAAAAAAGTGTTTAATGATTATATTTAAGGGCTATTGTAAATTAAGTATATCAATACAATAATTCACCTTATGTAATGTAACTAAGCTACATTACCAATATTTGTGTTTCCTTTAAGTCTGCTGTTTAGACTGTACTAATACATAAGTATATTAGTAGCAAATTATTGTAGTTGCAATTGCAAAAAATTTGCAGTGCACACCAACAAAATTCAGAATAAGAATAAATGAATTAAATATTAAATTATTTAATATAGATGGACATAAATAAATAGTCCATGTGCTTTATCATCGAGATGTACCTCTAAATTATTCTAATACAGGAAATAATCTTACGAAGCTTGGAGGTATCTTGGTCTACATGTAAAGTTTGCGCTGTGTTCAAATTTATGGCTTTTTTTGTTAGAACTTGCTTAAAAATATGTTGTATACTGGTGATTGTTATTAAAAATGCATCTGATTTTACAAAACCAGTGTAAAAATATCAGTCGGAAAATAATAATTATTGTATTACTACTTCAGTTATTAATAAAAGCATAGGTACATTTATAAGCAAAATTTTGATAATTTTCCTAATTCTAATAATGATCTACAACTTATTCGGGTTATTTTCTGGGAATAATAAAAAATACAAGATCACATATGGATAATGATAAATCTTTTATTTGCAATAAATGACATGAAACATTTATTAAAAATACATAAAACAAAAAACTGAATGACATTAGTAATATAAGTAATATAACATATCAGTCACAACCACAAGTATCATTGAACACTTCTTTCAGAGTATAGTAAGGTAGTATTGTTAGAATTAAGCAATTATTTCTCTTAGTGTAGACGTAACTGGTACAGAAAATGGGCCATTAAACATCAAAGACGCCGCCACTAGCCTTCGTCTCTGTTCTAGGTCCTCTGTGGTTTAGTTACATTACATAAGGTGAATTATTGTATTGATATACTTAATCTACAAAAGCCGTTAACGATAATCATTAAACACTTCTTTCAGAGTACCTATGGTAAGGTGGTATTGTTAGAATTAAGCAATTATTTCTCTCAGTGTAGACGTAACTGGTATCGAAAATGGGCCATTAAACATCAAAGACACCGCCGCAAGCTTTCGCCTCTGGTCTGTGTCCTCTGTGATAATACTATTATTCTTATCAGTGAACAGTAAATATAGTTTCTAGGTTTCTCTACTGAAGACGATTTTGACTATAATATTAATTCGCTAATAAGAAATAGGTACCTATCTATGACAAGAATGAAATTCAGAAGAATGGTATTTAATTTTGATTTGTAGGGAAAACATACTTGATATTTCCGATAATTTTATCCACCTCCTTACAGTTTTTAGGTCGTATTATGTTGTTCCCTAATTTTTGTCTCAATGTACTATAATGTTTGTTTGTATAATAATTGTTTATTTAATCTCCTTTCTTTGATTTAATAGTCTCTATTTTTGTTTCAGGTTTACGCCGACTGCACACATTATTAACAGCATCCCAGAGACCTTTCGAGCTTATTAACATTAATATCAATCACTTTTTCTACGTGTTCCTCTTTAGCTTTTTTCAGAATTTAACTTATTCCATTAGTTACCGTATTCTATTTTAAGTTGTTCATTATTAGGATAGATTAGTGCAGGTCTATATAGCTTATTTTTGTTGTTAATAGACTTTACAAGTGTTGGTATAAGCCATTATTTTAAACTGAATAAATAAATGTGGTTGGTATATCTTTAAGGATTTATCCTCAAAGGCAAATCTGATAAGAAGTATCCACATTTCAGCAGATTTGTATTAGTTTTTATAGATACCATTTTTTAAATACATTTGGAATTATGCAATGTTGCTGTCTACAGTGAAAAATATCCTGTTTTTATTTATAATTATCAATCAGTAACGTCGGTTTAAATTTATACAATCCAATAGGATCATACAAGTGATTTTATAATAATTTACTTCAAATATACACTTCAGTAGGTAATTATCTTAACATGGTTAGTCAATGGCGAGGTCAGTGCTTTCTAAAATAAATTGTATTAAGAATATAATTATGATAATATTTATAACTTTTTTGTTTTGCGCGTTCTAAATTAAAATACTGTTCCTCAGTCTGGTCTCCAAAATATGGATCTCAAGTGCATATGATTGAAGATGTACAAAGAAAGTTTTTAAAACACATTCATTTTAAATCAAATGCGGTTTATCCTCCCATCGGATATCCGCAACATTTACTATTAGCCGAATTTAAGGTTGACAATCTAGGGACGCGGCGACTCTGTCATTCAGTGACTATACTGTTTAAATTTGTAAACTTTTTAATTGATTGTCCAGGAATGTTGCACAAACTGGAATTCTATGTACCTCGTTTAAATTCAAGGCACCAAGATACATTTAGACTTCCAATCCCAAGAACACAACTGTTAGCTTCATCCCCTCTGTATCAAATGTGCAAAAATTATAAATCTGTACAGGACAGGATTGATATATTTAACACGACTATATCAAAAATCAAAACAGTTATACTACAGACCTTTTAATGTATGCTTTTTCTGGATACTTTTGTATTGCAGCGTTAATTGTTAATAACTGTTGTTTTAATTACCATATTTTAGATATTTGTTCATATTAGTGCTACGTATTTATTTATATGTGTTCTTTTTCATGCAGTATGTCTTATATTATTGTATAAGTATATATTATGTATTGTTCAGTGTTTCTTTACTATATAATTTACTACTATGTTTGTTGGATTTTTATGTATTTAGCCTGCCCTTTAATTGGCTTTTGCTGTTGGGCAGTTGTATAGTAAATAAATAAATAAATAAATAAATAACATATTATACAAAAATTATTAAAAAAATAATAAGTCCTACTATTGATCTTGAACCAGCATTAATACCAAACAGACACATACCACATAATTTCTGATTTTGTTGCTCCATTTACGTATTATGAGATACCTAGGTAGTATAACATCTATTTACTGCATAGATACTATTTATTCATACTTAAGTATACGAATGCATACGTAGGTACTTATATAGGTAAGTACATTAAACACTTTGGTAAAACTTGCAAATATTATTGTCATTATGTAACAATGAAACTAATATAATAATTAACTGTAGTTAGTAGGTGAACAGTTGTAACATCTGTTTTTGATTTGGCTATTTAAGATAATGAATAAAAATGTTTTCAATCATTATTTAATCTATTTTTTACTGCTTGCTTAAGGGACGTCAACTAAATATTTTATATTACTTAGAATGACACATCGAAATCGAAATATCGACTATAGGTACTTCAAAAATATTTAAATATATATTTAATCGAGAAAAATACTCGGTAAAATATTAATATAATCAATCATATGTAAAAATGTTTTAAAAGTACCCATATATGTAAGTGGATCCTTCATAATATCTACAAATTATACAATATACTTCAATATTGAGAATATATTTTATTCAACTTGACTGCCTGTGCACATGTGACAACTGTTATTATCTAATACTCATAAATAATGAAATAACAGTAGGTACTAGCGGTTTACTTTCATTTCAAAGCATAATATACTTTAACTTGAACATTATCTATGTGCACCTTTTATACCAAATACATAATTGTGTATACATATTTGGAGGCTTCTATATTTAAACCAGGAAATAAAATTACTTACATTAAATAATACCCTAGAAATAAATAACAACAGTTGAATCACAGATACTGATCACTTGAACTTAAGAAACTTATAACAGAAAATTAAATTAACTTCTACCGAATAAGTTACACACAACACAACATCAGCTCCAACTAAACCGAGGTTTATTCACATAAATGTGAGTAAGTATATAAAGTGTTCACAGTCACGTGAGACAGCCGCGGCGTGGACGTGGAAAAAAGTATAGACCAGTCGGCGCCGCCGGGATGTCGAACGTGAGAGCGTCGCCGCAAGGCCGAGACAAAACTACCTTCCACCCTTCTGTCACAGGTACGCAATGAGTTCACGTATTATGGCTTTTAATTAGTTGGCACTAGAAACCGGATTTGGGGTATTTACTGAAGAATGTTTTTTACATGTATATTGTATACACTTAATAGATGTCTTCGTGAATTCGAGGAAATACGGATACCTACTATGGTTCGCAAGTAGTACTACGGAAAATATTCAAGTTAAAATATCAACACAAAAATATACAGCAGAATCCAAAGTCGTTTCAAGATAATGTTGCACGAAGGAATTAACAGATAAAAGGAGTTTGACTTTTAATCATTCGATTAACGGAGACAGGTCAGGAGGTTCACTAATGAATAACCGTCTTTATTCATGGAAGACCTACTAAACCAGAAGAGGGAGACCTTTTGGATGATAAGGGTCTTTCACAAGCTATGTCGAAAGCTATAGAAATCTCATTCCATATGAAGTGCTACTATGGAGTTTGAAGATCTGATTAGAGAGATTTCAGTTGAGGAAGACGGAGATCGCTACAATAATGTGGAGTCTTATATAAAAAAGTATCATGGTCAAAATTAGATAGGGTACTCTAAAAAGGTGATATCGCTACAATAGATCTCTTTCCCCAATCAGTCTTAAATTTACCATTCTGAATCGTTGATGTATAAAATAAGTATCATATATTATATGATAATAGTTTTGAACCAATTCCACTCAGGGTACTTATTCTTGACGGGTAGGGAGCAGCACAGGTAAGAGAAGTGGGCGTGGCTTACACAAACTGTATTCTTGACAAGAAGTTGAGTGAGGGAGCTACTCCCTAGGGAGGTAAAATGTTTCCCTAGCTAGACCCAAGAGAAGATGACTATCCCTGGGTTTTCTAACCTACAATTTGTGTTGAAACTTGTAATGGTGCTTTCCTAATTGTTTTAAATATTAGTTTTAAAACAAAAAAAGATGAATGTTGAAGATTACAACCAGTTTATATTCAACGATATTAGAGTGAAAGATGTGGAAGATGACCATGACCAAATGGACATCCCTTCTGGAACAAAGGAATCCTTTTCAACTAATCGACGCACAAATTCGTTAGACTCTTGATAGTTATAAAAAACATATGCCAGGATATTGTTGGTATGGTTACACATTTGGTTGAAGTACCTACAAGGCAGTCAGCCTTAACCATAACTACAAAGGTGAATGCACTACTTTATTAATAGTTAAAGGCGCAGGGGGTTATAGGTTTTCAAATTTGTGATTTAGGTTGACCTTATATATAAACTTGATTTTATTCAAAGCAGACATGTACCTATATAGAATATTGTCCCAATAATAAAGGTTTTCTATATTTTATTTGTCAAAGGTAGTTTCAATAATTGAAAATCAAAAAAAGGTTCGCAATTTGTTCTGAACAATATTTTAAGTTAATTTTTTAATTGGTGTACATTTTTAGGTCCCAGCTACTTTACATTTTTTCGCTTCAGTAGTGGTATTACATACAAGTTTCTTAAAGTCAGGACATAAGTTAAGCAGATTTGTTTAAGATCATTAAGACTCGGCTTAAATATTAGGCTTAAAAATAGTCTGTAATTTTGGTATTCGCGCCTGTACCTACAACTACATAATACCAAAATCTCCCAAAAACTTAAACATCCAGAATGAAATTAGAAGCGGGACGAATTTATGTCGCAAATCGTGCGTTCTAGCCGTCTAGAAAAAGTACATAATACCACTGCTGGTAGTTATCAGGAGGTCACTGGATCAAAAAGCTTTATTGCCATAAGTCAAACATTTGAGGTTAATTTAGTCTGTCAAAATTTGGTGCGTTTTGATTGGTTAAACAAACTGGCAACAGTGTTCCCAGGGACCCGATTCTCCCTTACGTTCCCCATCTCTCAAGAATACGCATATTTTCTCCCAGGGATCGCAACCGAGGGAAGAATCCCCGGAATACTCCCGAGGATACTCCCATCTCTCAGTTTCAAGAATAGAGTCCCTGATCACATAATATTTGGGATTGGATGTTGGAATGAAGGATGTTGGAAGACATTTTTTGACAAAAGAAGGATATTTTTTCTGTCAAAAGGGTTCATTTGCGGACATATGTTTATTTATTAGAAAAAATTGTTCCTAACAGCACAAACACATCCTATGGACGTCCAAAGGATGTCCAAAATCGATTGCACAAGTTTGTGCAATCCAGGGACATCCGCTGCTAAACCAAGTTTAGGCTATTCAGGGATGTCAACATCTGAATCATATTTGTTGTGATACCTTAGGATGTCCGGATTTTGACATTTAATGGTAGGCCACATTGGACATTATTTGAATCCAATGCTATGCTTTGAAATTATATGAGATAGGTATATTAGGAAAGAAAAATCTCAGAGATACATATTTATCCAAGTAATATAAACAGAAAGATAGTGTATTAATGTTAAATACACACAAGTGTTTACACAAGTTACAAAAGAGCTGCTCTAGACAGCATGTAGCAAGTGGAATTAGAATAAGTATTACATTATATCATAAAATTAATAAAGAACAACAAACTAAAAATGTAAATTTTCGTTAGTACGAAACAGTCGCAAGGCGTTAGGCACAATATAAAGACAAAAATTCTAATAGTTTTAGACGTATGCATATACACCATAGACTTAATAAGAGGAGACCTCACGGTTCATTCATAAATAACCTTTTGTTTTGTATCAATCATTGGCAATGTGTATGACAAACAATACCGAGAGAAAGAACGGCAAAATTCCGAGTCCGTGCAACGTTGCAAAAGTTTTGGGAGAACTTGCTTCCGACGCCAAAGGCGTACTGTTTTTAGAAGGGTTGGGTATGATAATAAAACATCAAAAAAAGAATTTTAAGAAAATCAGTACTATACATTGCAACAGCAAAAGCTTGTGAGATTAGAAATTAAATTAGTATCGGAGTTTTAATGTAGGGAATATGAATTGAAACTTGAACACTTAAAATTCTGAATTAAGTAAAGGTGGTACACCTACTACATTACAAAAACTTATATATACAGTAGTGTAAAAAAGTATTTTTCAGTTTTTCAAAGATACCCAAACTCTGTATACAGGGTTCAATTACATTTAAAAGTGAAATATAATTTAAAATAAGAAAGATGTACATGGTGTTAGTTTTTAATTCAACTTTTTGTTTCAAGTTATTTGACTTACTGTTTTCAAAATAACTCTTTAAAAGCCTGATAATGGTGATTTTCTCTTAGATTAGTATAAAGGATACCTGGTTACGCAACTGATTTTAATTTTTGTGTGCAAACGTTGCATGTTGGCTTCACACTTACCAAACATTATAGGTTTTTTAATTTGTTATGCAGCAAAGTGCTGAATGATGCCTTAGCTTCTTGCTTGGATTCTTGTTTTGATCGTATTTAAGTATGTGTGTAGGTAACTCCAAAAACTAACACATCAGCCATATTTTAAAAAATAACAAAAGCAATTCCATAATATAATATATACATACTATATTCCGTAAAATGATAAGGAAGCCAGCCACCACGCCCCTGAAAATCCGTAAATATGGCGTGACAAATATAGCGACCGAATAACCAAACAAAACTTGGCAAAATTTACCTGTGGAAAGACAGTTTTGAATATAAAGAATTCATTTTTCCATACACTTGACACTGACGCACCATTTTCTGAAGAATAGTAATAAAATCCTTACGAAAAACACTGAAAAATTAACAAAAGCAAAATTCCGACTGCCAGCAACACCGCACAAAAGAAATACTATAAAATACTACGATTCACGTGCATCAATGGACATGCGGATTGGAGTAGGGAGCAATGATGCCTGTTCATTCCATTTTTGCGTTATTAAGTTAGTTTTTATCGCAACGTTTTTAACAAAATATGATTTATCTACTTAACTAGGAAACGGGAAAATATTTTTATGTAATATTTTAACCTTAACCCATAATCATGGTAGTTTAAATGTGAAAATATAAATTACACAATTGACAGTTTGGCAACAGTTTTTCGTACAATCATAAAGTAGACCTTGCAGTTGACCAGATAAAGAGTAAACAAGGGGATCTCTGATTGCTTTAAAATGTAAACAATTATATCTCCCTTGTCTTATAAATCTATGATATACACAAATCAGTGACATCAATCAATTAGGGTCTAGATAATAAAAGTTTAAACAAAATAAGAATAAGAAGTTCAGTTTGGTGGTTTTTTAAATGATAGTAAGTTTGATATAACAAATATAGTTAAACAACAAATTGAATAATGCACTCGAAAGCACCACGAATACAATATGGCAGATTAAATTTAAATATTGAGTGATTTCCATGTCAGCAATATACCTCTTGTTGTTCCCCATTTCTTTCATAACCTCTCAAGTCACGTTGAAAAAAATTAGGTGTGGGTGTCATCGGACGCTTCTCCATTCAATTTATGTAGTCTTTGATGTCTGCAAAGAATCGTCAATTATTATGCGTTTGGCAGGATATACTTTATTCACTGCTATTCATAGTCTTGTTGTAAATTTATAAGTACGTAGCAGCAGGTAAGGCGAGTTTGCAAACAGTTAACTCTATTTTGCAGATATTTAGTTGTAAAATGAGAGATAACCCTGGCTCTAATATTTTTTGGTACAATTTCTTTAAAATGTGCCTATAGCACAATGCGGCTGTGCATTAATCTTGTAATAATTTTTACAAAGACTTTTAGAATAATTATAGAAACGTATAAGTCTTACTGTCTGCTTTTTCTGATATTTATACCGGCATGAAAAGATGTTATGCCGACAGGCTCTAATAATTATTTAAATAGATTAGAAAATTCAAATTTATTTACATATTATAACTTGACTTATAAAGCTGGCATCTTAGAAGCTGCACACTTTGACGTACTCAAACACAAGTTAGACAGCCGTCACTAGTAAGTCAATATCATCTCTTTGGGTATTGAGATCACTACCTATCGCACCAAATAATCTACCTTTTTCATTTTTGTGGGCTTGAAGCATGCAGGTCATAACATACTCGTTAAATCGAGACAATATCAATAATAATCAGTAATCACGTTGCCCAATAAACACAAAACAGGTTAACACTTATCAGATATCAGATTCCACTGCCGCCAGTATTACTCCCAACCACACAACAGATAGGTATAGAACTGCCAACCGATATATTTTAACAAACTGCTAACCCATATGATCGAAAAGTAAAACCACACTGAATGAGAGACGATTGACCGAATGACGTCCAATGTACGACCACTATATGTACTATCAAAATATGAACAATACCTACTGGGCGTCCATCGAATAGCCACTATGTACTACCAAAATACGTCACATAATGAACATCCATCGGATAGCCACTATGGACTACCAAAATCTGTACAGAAATGAGACGTCTATCGGATAGCCATTGTATGTCCCATCAAAATATGTCCAATAATGGATGTCTATCGAATGTCCATTTATGGTCCATGGACGTCTGTACATTAGATAAATATTAATCTGAATTAGATTACGTGTGCAGTTAGGGCGTGGCTTAAAGAGGGATGTTCACAACTTTTCTGGCTGATACAGGATTTTGCCTGTAGCACCTGTATCTGTATCTCCTGTAACTGTATCTCCTGTATCGATTACTTTGGTTTTAAAACACGGTTGTAGAAATCCTCTATATTATAGATAGCTATAGGTAGAATTCATTGAGAAGGATATTAGACGTTGCCGATAAAATGTAATATATAATAGAAGCATGTCCGAGGAGTTGGTTGACAAATGTTCAGGGCTAGTAGAGGACATCAAAATAAACATTTTTTGTTAAATATATATCCAGAAATACCTAATCAGTTTTGGCGTAAAAAAGAAAAAATGTCTTTGGAAGCTCTGTTTATTTTATTGATAAATAATGAATATTAATTTACAAGAAAGTTTAAGAAGATATTTGTAAGCTATCATAATTAATACTCTAAAATCCAACAAGAACAAAGTGATTTTTAATGCTTTTTTGAAATTTTTTTGCAAATTAATATTCATTATTTATCAGTAGCTCAAACAGAACTTCCAAAACTAAGAAAGACAGACAGAATTTTTTGACAGAAGAAGAGATATTTTTTCTGTCAAAGGGGCTCATTTGCGGACATAATATGTTTATTTATTAAAAAATCTTTGTTTTAATGTCGCCTACCACCCTTGAAAGTTTTTCGGTATATTGTTGGTACACCTTGTATATATCCATCCATATCTGTTCACAAATTACTGTGATTAGAAAATAGAGATATTGAGATACATTCTTAAAGATTGTAGCGACTACAAATCTTATTTCCTCAAGGCATTTTTTATCTATTAGGCCATGTTAAAGTAGAGTCAGGATTTCAAGTCCTGCCTATTTGTAAATAAATTGTAAAAATAATAAAAATATATAAAGGCGAATCCACTTTTAAGCACTGTTATTTAAATTGATGTACATAATGTCTACTTTTAATCAATTAAATAATTTAAGATTTAAGTTGGCAACGGCAAGGGCTTCATATAGCTTCACTCAATGACATGTAGGACTTGAAATCTTGACTTAACCATAGTAAGATTTTATCCATATTGCTAACATTTTTGGGTTCAGTTTATGACGAATACATTTTCACATCTGTTCTGAAGAAATCTAAGTTGCACTTAGATTCGTTCACCTAATCTCCCCAAAGTATAAGAAGGTAAGTTGGCTGGCTAAAGGAAAGACAATTTTTTTCGTCAATTCATTTCTAAACTTTCACAAAAAATATTTTCAAACATAAACCTAAAGGTGGTTAAAATAGTCCTGTTTACAGACCTTTAGGTTAAATTTTCCTCCGAAGAAAATTTAAAATCACGTAATTGATACTTCACCAGCTCGCCCACTCGCGAATCTCATATGCAGAGAAATATATAGCCAACTTAAATATTACATATTAGTTTCAAGTAGATCCTTTACTTATATATCCACAAGTAGGTACATATATGACAAATTGGTATACTTTCTTCGTTTGCGCATAAAAATCTTTTAACTAGGAAAATCATACACGGAGTTTGAAAATATTAAAGTTAAATAATATTGTAATCTAAACGAACATAATAATCCTCAACTCTTCGTCAGTAAACACAACATACCAAGAGTTCTTATTGTACAAACGTTCTACTGACGAACAGTTGAGGATCAACTCGATATACCACTACTCCTACTCCTATACCACAGACCTTGGACTACGTTAAGGATCTACTCGCATCAAACAATCTCAGTCAAGATGTAGTAAAAGAACTACTCACTACTTCAACGCACTAAACTTTGTATGAAACAAAATGGCTTTCGATTCAATGGTAATTTCTTCGAAGAACACGAGGGTACTGCAATGGGTAACTCTTTATCATCATTCATTGCCAATCTCTTCATGAACAGATTCGAAACAGAGGGTAAAGAAGAATTCGAGTATTTCCCCAGGGTTTGGTTCAGATATGTGGATGATATATTTGCAGTGTTTGATACAAAAATCACCGATATTGACAACTTTGTTTCTAAATTGAGTAGTCGGTTCGCGTCAGTTAAATTTACAGATGAAATTGAAAACTCTGGACAACTACCATTCTTAGATGTATTAATATTAGAAATAGTGAAAATAAGTTAGAATTTGACATATACAGAAAACATACCAGTACTTTAAGGTATATCCCTAAGGAATCTCATGATTGTGCTCAACAAAAAATGGCGAGTTTCAATTTTTTAATTCATCGCCTATTAAGCTTCCCTATAAATAAGGAGAGGTTTGAAAAAGAAAACGCATTTATTAGGGATATATAGATGCGAGTAATGTAAGTTTAATTGATAAAATAATTAGGAAACATAAATTTAAAGAGACACTTCGAAATTCCTCGACTTTTCAAAATGAAAGAGAAAATCCAAAATACATAACCATTCCCAACGATCCTCGTTTCACCCGTAGTTTTAGTAAAGTTTTTAAAGATTGAAGTATGTCAGTGGTTTATTCGTCGGGAAATAAACTTCAGCAACTTTTAGACAATCCAAAAGACAAAATAGAAACTAAGGAAAAGTCGGGGATTTACGAAATTAGGTGTAAAGACTGTAATCAAAAGGTTGAGGCTTTCATAGATTGGTGTGAGAAAAATGGCCTAATTGTAAATATTGAAAAAACTGAGTGCATTTATTTTCGAAATATAAATGCAGCTCGCGATCTTTCGTTAAATTTCACTGTAAACAATACAAATATAACTTCTAAAGAATGCACAAAATTTTTGGGAGTGTATATTGATCGCAACCTAAGGTGGTGAGAACATATTAATATATTAGTCAAAAAACTCAACCAGGTTTATTATGCTATATCTAAAATAAGGCAAGTAATGCCTTTAAATTCATTGCTTAATGTTTACTACAGCCTCGTCTATTCTCAATTGATATACAATGTTGTACTTTGGGGTAATGCTTCCGATAGTGAAAGAGTCTTTATATCTCAGAAGAAAATTATAAGGACCATATTTAACATCAGCTCTAGGGAGTCATGTAAGCCTATATTTGCTGATAATAAAATTATGACTTTTCCATGTATTTTCATTTTTCGTAGTCTGCTGTATATCAGAGAAAATATTCATAAATATGCTGTAAGTTCATTACACCACAATTATGAAACAAGGTATTCTAATTTATTTGTATTGCATAAACATAGAACCTCTAAATTTGAATATTGTCCTTCATACCTAGGATTGAAATTGTTTAATCATCTTCCTCTGCCTTTAAGAGAGCTAAATATTGGTATGTTCAAAAAAACACTTAAAAATATATTATTGTCTAAATGTTATTATTGCCTCAGCGAGTATTATGAGGATAGAGATTTTTGACTGTTTGGATATTTTGTTAAATGTATAACTAATATTTTACATGAATGTTTTACTTAATATGTCTCCTATATGTACGTTGTTTATTGTTTGTATATTATATGGACTTGTATAGTTTTACCTTAATGTATGTTTTATACTTCTGTATAGTTTTGTCTTAATGTATGTTTATACTTCTATTTTTGACTTGTCCTATACATTGTACAATGTCTAAAAGGATAAATAAATACTATTACTATTACTATTACTATGTTGGACAAACTAGAACGTCAATTCAAACTTAATTCAAGAAACATATGACTCATGTCAAGTTTGGTAGAACAGATAAGCCTAGTGTCGCTGAACATGAGTTTGAGAACAGCCATAAAATAAATGGTAACAATTTAAGCCTAATTAGGAATGTAACAAATTCCAGACAACTGGATGCTTTTGAGAGTTTGGAAATTGCTAAATGTAAAAATAGTATGAATGGTAACAGAGGTCCAATCCCATATAACCCGCTTTATTGGTTAGTAAGTCACGGTTCACTGATCAGTGAACCTATAAATAGTTTAGGTATAAATAGGACAATCTCTCTATATGATGCCAACTTGGTTGGCGAAACGCGCGTCGAGTGCAGTATAGTGTTTTGGTGTTATGTGGGAAACTACGTCTGTGTTAGCTTCAGACCAAAAGTTGCAATCCCTTTCAAGATAAAATGTATAAGGTATTTCTACATTAAATATTATTCTTCTGTTAACAATTATGCCTGATTTAAGACAATGCATTGGGAAAATAAAATATTTATGACGAGTACCATTTTGAAGAAGGTATACTTTAAAAAACAAATTATTTTCTCCGGATAAATAAATATTTAAAGGTATTGGAGGTATTTAAAGGTAGGTTTGTAGAAATGTTTTTCTTTAATATGTACTACATGTCGATGACCTTTCGGAAAATGTAGCGCAAAAGCAATAAACTAACAAAAACTCCATCTGAACGATGAAAACAAATTATATTCGCTTTAACTAGTTTTAGTTTTTATTAATATTGCTTACACATACACATTTTAAGGTGGGCCCGCAGTGACAAGCCAATTTATTACTAAGTAATTGTAATTGTATACGTGAACACTTATTTCAAGTCAGATATTACAACTCAACAGACTCAACTGTATACTGCCTTAAAAAAGTGTAATTGTATTTATATTTTATCTAACATATTTTTTATTGAATTAATATAGTCGAATATAACAAATATATGAGAATGAGCATGAAATCTGCATGAAAATAGAGGTATGATCTAATGTAATTGTACTTAATGCAACTTTTAATGGATATATTGAAGTGCTAAAATTCTTTATTGATTTTTGTTATTTTAACAAATATATTTTAAAATAATGCGTATAATAATAGTCCCATATGTTTTAACTTGACTTTTTTGCTCATTTACAGACGTCAACCAAATATTTTATATTAATTGAATTTTATTATATATGTATATAATTATTATTTGAAGTATTCACTATAATACAGAAACATTTAATATTTATAATCAAGTAAAATCTTAATATTAACATGAAAATTATGAGTATATTCCGAATGTTTTTAAATGATCAGAGAACATTTTTATTTTGAAGGATCAGTATTTTCGAGAAGAAAGTCTAATATTAAGTTAAAACCGTATAACAATTTATTTTTAAATACTTCTAAACTGTCAACATATCCGTTGCTTTGGAGAAAAGAGCATACTTGTAGGTATTTTAGAAGCCATTCATTACTCAATATAAAATAACCATTAATTTTTAAACATAATTTTTAGTTACTGGCACTGCGTACTAGAGATTCTTTCACTGTAGTTTATAGCTTTGAATTAATGTGTGACACATTTTTGTTTGAATGTTAATTAACTCCGAAGTGGAACATTGGTAAATGTCAAATAACAATATTGGACGCAAAGTTGTGAAAATGTGTTATTCCTTTAAGGAATGTAGTCTAGTTAATGTTGTCTATTTAAGAAATTATGAACACAGAAACTTCCTTGTACTAGTATCTACCTACATTACTATAAATCAAACGAGGAATCAAATATAGAAATGAAGCGATCCCAAATATCAATTTTAATTGTTTTCATTTTTCATTAAATCAACAAGTTCTATTTTTATTGTTAGCAATAGTCTTCAAAATGGTATTTTTTAAATAGGGCCATCAGAAGAGCCGAACGAGTCAGTGTAGTGCAGTATTACTACTGATGATCTTGTAATCGGAATATTAGTAGATAAGTTCTATCTGCAGGAGTATAAATTGCTGCACTGTCCTATTGCAGATATTGTAGCTCGTTGTCGTGAAGTTCATTAAAGAAAGGTTGCAACAATTTGTTCGTAAACCTTGCGTAGCTTGTTTACTTCAGAAAAATATTGGTCCAACTAACGTACGACACTCCCACCCAGACTGCTATTTCTTGTGGATGAAGGGGAGCTGAAGCTGAGCTCATTAACTAAACTCTCAACTAAAATAAAGCCAGGCTTGGTCTGTAAAAAACGATTGTCAAATCTTGTTTTATGCTACTTACAAGATAGCAGACAGTTATAAAAACAAACGGCAAAACTATTTTGTATCCAATCTTGTTGTGTTCCTAAAGTGAGGCCGCACACCGGATCTACACACCACATACACGCAACATTTATGTCGCAACTTTTTCGCTAGCCACAAGTGTGTCACATAACCGCACACCCAATAATCATTTGTGGCGTAGCTGTGAAGGTGGTATAGTCCAAATCAGTATATAGTACAGATAATCAGTGTGGTCGAAATTTTTCATAATGGCTTCATCATCATCGTCATCATCTGACGATGATGACGATTTTGTAATGTGGCAATTAATAAGAGAAAAAAGACGTTATTGGGTTCACCCGTATAATCAATATTGCAAAGTTTATAGTAATTTTAATGTTTCGCAACAGATTCTTTTCAATCTCTCCAATAAACTCTATGTTAAATTCTAAATTAACCTTCATTTTGGAGTAAACTAGTTGTCATCACGCAACAAATATCGAACGTGTTCGATCTTGAATGAGTGTAGCCCGCTTGTCGCCTCGCCACATTTACACCTCGCTACAAATGTGTCTCTAGTGTGCGGGCCCGCATAAGGATATATTGGAGGGTTAATAGTATTATTTAACTGTGGCGCGATAATTGTAGTGATACAACTGTATCTTTGGTGTGCGGTCTGACAATGGAAATTCATCGATAAGGATTCAAATGAAAATCTTATCAATTTTATGGCATATATCATATAGATACATTTGCATGATTGGCATACAACCATGTTTAAGTGCAGTCTAGTCAATTCATTGTCCAGCAGCTTCAACTAAAGCAGGTTTTCTCTTCTTTATCAACAAGAATCTTCTTTCTTTCCAACCAGTACTTCCGAATTCTCTAAAATTACTGACCAAATGGTTCACCAACTTTCAACCAGATTTCCTATAGATAATATTTATATTGGGATTGGCTTCAACTTCGCCAGAAAGATAAATGCACTGTCAATTGCCCATAATAAACATAAATATAATAATAAAAACGATATATAATAACAAGGTAACTAAAAGTTCGTTACCAGAGAAATTGTTAAAATGTGACACATAAAATGTATTTGGTTATGTAAAACATAAGTACGTAATTTAAATCTGGATGTAAATTGATACTGCACTTTACGTGTCTATCTTTAAATATTTGAGCTGATTAATATCATCGATAAAGTGATCAGTCGATGCTAATATCTATAACAACTGGATTTCCGAATAAAGTTATACAATATTAATTTAGCTATAATACTTAGTTGTGGTTTAAAATCATATTGAAACATACCGAATATTAAATTTAACGCTTTCCTTTCAGTGTGCTGATTAAATGCAGAGTTAAGTTAAACATTTCAAAAATTTTAAACAGTTATAGTTGTAGTATATATTACAATAATCAAACATAAAGAAATATAATTTCATTATCTTTGTACTCATTTTCATAATGTACTTACTCATCAAAATGGATATTCATGGATACTCATTAAAATGCCATGTAATTTCTAACTCTCATTTTCTTCACAAAAATAATGTGAAATTATGAAAATACTTCTATTATACTGTTCTTCATTAAAAGAATGCAGTCGCTTTAGTCTGTAGCTCCGATACTAACAGAGACACGCTGATAGCTGACATATTATGAGTAACAACTTCTTCAACTATCTGAGCCGTTACTGGATCAGATCACGATTTTTTGGAAAGCGGAAGAATTTTATGTGTGCTTTTTGTCTTCTGGTTGCTGTTTTTGCACGTTACTACGACAATTTGGCATTCTTTTATCTAATTATGTTATTTATTATAACTAGAATAAACTTAACTGTCAAAAACTTTAAATATAACGCAGAAAATAAAAAACTAAAACCCAAACGATAACTTCAACGTACCAAAAACCACGGCAACAGAAATAACCAGCTGAGAACAAACGCTCGCTGGGGCGAGCGAGATTTTGAAGGGAGATCGGCATACCGGTTTTAGTGTATCGTGGGTCAGATATTCATATACCCTGTGGCTCTGTTCGCGAGTCGTGCGAATACATTCCAATGTGAAAATGACGTAAAAATTACGCAGGCGAGGAGTTTTTTACAGCAAAAGAACTGTCAAATTACGTCATATTGACGTCATTTTCGCATACGAACATTTTCACAGGACTCGAGAATAGGGCCTCAGAGCAAACCTAATGCACTGAGGTTGACGATGATGCATTCCCTCCGCCAAGATTTCTGCCTAATTTCGGCATATCCATATAGTTTTTAGTTCTGAAAGCAGTGTGTGTTTTGCTCCACCAAGCGAGTCCCATTGATCAGTACCATTAGCTTTAAGAGTGATCTTGGTAAAGTCTATGGAGTTCGAACACCAGATCTTGATATTTTATCCATTATTCCTCTTTCGCCGGCAATGACATCCTTCGAAGGCGCCGAGAACTTCCAAACATCGTCTTCAGTTGATAATCGAGGAGGCCTATATGCTTGGTTGGGTGTACTCGTTAGATAGTGGTAAAATAGTAGTACTTACTGTACCGGATTTGGTTGTTGTTGTTAGAAGGCTGCGCGGTTACGCGCAGCACTCAGGCCTTTCGACCCATTGTGCCTGCCGCCAGTCGAGAGCTATTGGAAGAGATATGTGCTATGCGCATAGGCCAACATCCGTTCTAGGGCAAGCTCTCTAATGTCCTGGGGTATGTCCTGGTTATATCTCTTGACCATGAGGCAGGAACTGCGACGGAGGATGTGATGGAATCCTCGTCATCGTGTCAGCAAAACCTGCACCTCCTACTGTCACTAAAGCCGATAGTGTTAAGGTGTTTGTTGAGATCTCCGTACCGGATGTTTTATATTCAAACCTACGAGGATTTATTGGGACAAAAATATGTAAATTGTAGAAACAAATCGGTTAGATGCGGTGGCTTAAAGTTTATTTTAGTGTGTCCCATCTAGGCATGCATATCTCCTTAACTAGTAAGGTTTTCTAGGTTTCCCTCGTTCCAACACTGAATGCTACTTACCAACATAAATTGGTCAGTGGTTACTGGTGGCTTACCAACGTTAAGTTGTTCCTTAGGTACAGATATTAATATAATTTATTAATATTAATATAGAGTGCGCGTCTAAAGTACGCCCCCCCCCCCTTCCTGCTAACTTTGGAACTGATTGAGTTAGGGACTCCGGATAAAATACAGTATGAATAATGTAAAATGTATTATTTTTGACGATAAATTTATTTTCCTAAAATGAAAGATGGCACCACAGGCGCTGTCAACTAAGATTTTGATAAGGTGGGACGTGTTGCATATCATTTAAAAAATCTCTCAATTTTCTGCATATTAGTCTGAAAAATTAAAACTGGTCCATCCGTTCTTAAGTTATAAGCGTTTCTGTGAGTAAGGATATGAATGAATAAAAGCAGTCAAATTCAACAGTTTAATAAAGAACACAATTTTTTAATAGGAATTTGTTCAAAATCAGCACCTTGGCAGTACTAAGGCATTTCCTGCCGCTAGTTGTAAAATATTTGCCTGGAGATGCACTCTTGTTGGTGTTCTTCTCACGAGCAGGTCACTCAAGATGTCCCCGACATCCAATCCGGCTGTTAGTATTAAAGTTACCAAGGAAATTCCTGACTTCCCTAAAATAATGTAGTGGCGCACCGTTCTGTTGATACGTTATATTCAGCCATTGAAACTCATACTCGTCGCCTGCTTCTTAACCAGATTTGTGTCCATTGGATTTTTTCTACGGGCTTACCTTAAATCTAAGGTGTTCATTACCAAACCAGACAATCTTTTGGATTTGCAATAGAGAATCACCAACGAGTGTGCATCTATCCCAGACAAACATTTTACAACGTGCGCCAGGAAATGTCTGATAGATTCTTCTACTGTCATGAGGTCCAAGTTACACATTTTGAACAAAATATTTAGTTATTGGTATTAAAACATTGTTTTCTTCATATATATAATACTACTATATGGAGCCTATGTAATCTTTACCATGTTTCTCAAGTGAAGCCAAATTAGAGTAGTCCAGAATCATATCTATTGTCTCTTTCACGGAGAAAATACCAAATACTCATGCGCAGCAAACCGCGGGAATTTTGCTCCATAGGTACTGTAGAATACAATAAATTAACTTTATTTTATATTGTATTTTTTCTACATATAACGGTTTTTCAATCTTGTTATTGGGATGTTCCCGTATTTATCAAGTTTACCAAAAGAGTGGATGCAGTTTGTATTTGAAAAGAAAATTTTAAAAATACATACTTCAGGTACCTATGCGACTTCATATGGAATATTTCCTTCGCATAAAAGACAAAACCTCGACTGTGTTTTTCGTTTCGGCATTTTGCGATATCTGTGGAATGAAATTAATGAAAATGAGGTACAGTATAATTCATATACCTAATTCACTACATATTTAAATTTACAAAATGTTCTTATATACCTAAACTTGCAGTTGCGACTGTAAAAATACCGTCGAAATAATTTGATGAGCAAATGTCTCTAATCACTAATAAGTCTAATAGGTATATGAACAAAACTAAAATTACAAGTTACACATAAATAAAACACTTCTAAAACTGCCGGCTCTACGAAAAACACAAATTTATTTTCTGTGAAACACAAACATAGGTACATGAAATACAAAAGATAAACTGTGACATAACCATGACATAACCACACCACAAAACGCATATATGACAAAACACATACAGGGTGTCCCAGTGTGAGCGAACAAAAATTTACCAGTGTGTAGGCCAGACCAAAATAAGAATAAAATTCTTATAAAAAAAATTCTTCGCTGCACACCTAACGAGTTCCAGGGTGTTATTTTGTAAAAAAAAAACAATTTTCCGAGATAACTTAAAAACTCGTTTCGTAGATTTAAGTAATATTTGGATGACGTGTACATCTATTAAAGGTCATTAAAACTATATGGTGTTTGTTTAACTCTAAACTTTAAAATCATTGCATATATTTTTCTGCATAAAGGAATACAGTCGGTACTTTACACTCAATTTACTCGAAAATGGTTGATTTAAGAGCTGTGTAACAAGAGCACCTTTTTTGTTCAGAATTGATAGCCGATTAAGGAAAACTTAGTTAATTCACAAAAAAGTAGGATATACAAGAGTTATGAAGACAAAACCATAAGGAAGAGTAGACCTAGGCCACCACAAGTGTCAAAGTTAAACAAACACCATATAGTTATAATGACCTTTAATAGATGTACACGTTACCCAAAAATTACCTAAATCTACGAAACGGTTTTTAAGTTGTTAAAGTTATTTAAGTTAAGTTATTACGGAAAATTGTTGTTTTTTACAAAATAACACCCTGTAACTCGTTAGGCGAGCATCAGAAAAATTTTTTATAAGAATTTTAATCTTATTTTGGTCTGGCCTACCCACTGGTAAATTTTTGTACGCTCATACTGGGACACCCTGTATATGACAAAACAAAGCCCGGTCTTTCTTTACTTTCGCGCCTCATTGAAATTCTTGGATTGGATTGGACAACACTTGGGCATGTGCACAGGAACATTTGTCCGTGAAAGAGAACGAAATATATAACTCCATCTCATAAACCGGCTTCAAGAAAAGCTCGAATAGCTCAATATAGTAGTATTATATATATGGTTTTCTTTATTAAACTGTTGGATTTGACTGCATTTTATACAATTATATCCTTACTCACAGAAACGCTTAAAACTTAAGAACGGATGGACAGATTTCAATTTTTTAAAGACTAGTATGCAGATAACGAAGAGACCTTTTAAATGATTTGAAACACGTCCCACCTTATCATTTAAAACATTTTATTTGACAACGCCTGTGAAGCCGTTTTTCATTTTAGGAAAATGAATTTATCGTCAAAAAATAATACAATTTACATAATTCACCCAGTATTTTGTCTAGAGTCCCTAACCCAATTAGTTCAAAAGTTAAAAGGGGAGGGGAGCGACTTTAGACGTGCATTGTATATTATATTAATTAGTAATATTAATATTAATATGCTGCCCCTCTCCCAAACAAGTCTCAGACTAAGTCTCAGATGAACTAACCCGTGTGATTACAATGGGGGGTAGAGATATTATTTACCATTATATTAAATGGTTTAAGTGATTTAAATATTTTTGAATCACGGCTGACGATATTGTGATAACTTTGAATCATAGTGGAAATAGATAATATGTTACTTATCTAATACATTTTACGATTTCAACAAATAAAAAAATATATACTTCGATCTTTTGATATATTATACATAATTGTAATAATAATAATAATATCTCTCCTCCTCATTCTAATTGTAGCGATAAGTCCGGAAGTCTTAGACTTGTATGGGAGAAGGGGCGGCATATTAGTTTATGCAAGGATTAGTTAACACTGCTTTGCATTATTCTCTTTCGTATTCCTGCTATATAAATTAAATAAAATAAATTATCAGGTGTAATATGTAAATTGCAAAAAAAAAATTATATTTTTCCAACATTATCTCCTAATATTTTCCAAAAAAAATATATTAAACTAGAATACGCCTCCAAGTAAATTGTCAGTAATTTTACAATGAAAGCTAAATAAACTGATGCCTTAACTTTTCCTGATTTAACAATTTAATTACTCTGCTATCAACTTCACAATCTATGCTTATCTATGCTTAGTATGGACACCA
The DNA here is from genome assembly GCA_963924545.1 of Pogonocherus hispidulus. Lineage (NCBI taxonomy): Eukaryota > Metazoa > Arthropoda > Insecta > Coleoptera > Cerambycidae > Pogonocherus > Pogonocherus hispidulus. Next base: position 24,055,988 of record OZ004696.1, read on the forward strand.
ACTTCTTAGTTGAATTATTGTCCTATGATTTGCCATAAGAATACTTAACAAACAACGTATGGTAAATAATATTTTAAGTATTGAAAAATCCACCGCATTACCAGTTCTTATATTACAATCACATATACTATTGCATAATAATAATAACATACCTATAACATTCACTTTTCTCAATATTTCATTATTTTTGTTATATTTTTAATATCTACATTATTGAAAATAAACCGCTACACCTTTAAACAGGAAATGCGACAATATGATATTTTGTAATTTCCAATTAATTTGTTGCTTCCAATTTTATTATTATTAATCAAATTTGGGTCACCAAATCTGCATCTGGAAGGTTATAGATGCAATATGATACTTAAAAGTAGGGCGTAGGTACAATCACAGCTACATAATACTATTGCAAAACTGTAAAACATATTTTGTAATGAGAGACGACACATGTATGCTAATGGCTTTTGTTTGTAACATATTCATTGTTTTTATATATTACATAAACAGCTGGCTAATACACATTTAGGCGCAAGATTGTTTTCACTATCATTGATAAAGTGGAGCGTGTACTTTACGATGATATATTTAATAGCTGCAGATCAAAAATAACATTTTTAAATTCTGCTTAGTGGAGCTTAAAATAAAAGGAAAGGCTGGACTAGGTCAACAGATTAATTCAATACTTTAAATAGGTATCTAAGCTTGACTTTTTAAATTTGAATATCCCCTTAAAATCTGTATACAATCTTACAATATAAATATAATATAATTATTTTCCCATACAAATAATAAAGTATTGGATTTACCTTCATTGTAGTATTCCAGCTCCTGAAAAAAAAATAATTAACGATAGTTCTACATTTATACGCGTAATGGTGCTTTTCCAATGCATGCCATTTTCAATGGGAATCCAGGATCCACGATATAAACAGTATTCTCAGCGTCTACAAAGGCTAGCGAACTATTTTCTAAGTAATTTAATGATCAAAACATATTTGAGATATCTTTCACCGCTCGAATTAATGAAACGGCATATATGTTTTTGTATTTTTGGCAAATGATCTTATTAATGTCGTTTTCATTTTAGATTTATTATACTGCATTGCCGAGTTATTCAATAAAACGCAAATACGTTTCGGCGTGACATGGTTTAACAATTAAAACCATTTTGGAAGTATAACGGTCAATGAGGAATAAATATTTTTTTATTTATGTGTAGCTAAGGGGCGTACTTAAACTTTGCAACTATTAAATATTGATTATACAGTCTGTCCATAAAGTAACCCCCCCTCCCCTGCTAACTTTTGAACGAATCGAGTTAGAGAGTTCTAACTAAATACAGGGTGAATCACGTAAAATGAAGTTGATTCTGACGATAAATTCGATTCTTCAAATTCAAAGATGGCGCCACAGGCGCTGTCAACTCAATTTTTTTAAATGGCAAAGTGTGCCGTGTTGCATCTCATTTAAAAGATAATTCAATTCTCTACTTTCTCGTTTTTGAAAAATGACAATCGAATTAGCCGTTCTCTAGTTACAAGCGTTTCTGTTTATAATCTGATCCACGAATAAAATGTTAATTAATATTTTAATACAACAAATTTTGAACAAATATTTATTAAAACAAAAAATAAAAGAATTAAATAAGTTATTCAAAATGTTGTCCAATGACTTTTTGGCACATAAAAAGTCATTGTCAAAGTGAAATTCTGGCCTGATATTTCCTAAAATTTCTGCAGGGATATTTCTACACATATGTGTTAGACGTTGCTGTAGTTCGTCGATATTTACTGGAGGAGTTCTGTAGACTTTTGACTTCAAATATCCCCAAAAGAAAAAATCAAGAGGAGTTAAGTCCGGGGAACGAGCCGACCATTCTATCGGGCCCTTTCTGCTAATCCATCTGCCTGGGAAATGGTTATTTAAAAAATCGGTAACAGGTCCATAGAAATGAGCTGCCCCCCCCCATCTTGTTGAAATACAATACTTTGAATGTTATTGTCTGCTATTCTTTCTATCTTTGGAAAAATTTCCACCCGCATGACCGCTCTCCTCTTAAATTTTCTCTTAAATCTATCAAATCTATCAAATCGAATAACTTAAAAAATTAAGAAAAAAACCTGTAGACACTTTCAAACACTCTTAAATTAAACGCTAAACTACTTTCTCGAACCTTATTGATGTTTCAGTGACAGTGGCAAGCAAGGCAAGGAGACTTGATAAAAGCAAAATTTTTAAATATCGTTAATACAAACGCTTGTAACTAGAGAACGGATAACTCGATTGTCATTTTTCAAAAACGAGAATGTAGAGAATTGAATTACCTTTTAAATGAGGTGTAACACGGCACACTTTGCTATTTAAAAAAATTGAGTTGACAGCGCCCGTGGCGCCATCTTTGAATTTAAAGAATTGAATTTATCGTCAAAATCAACTTCATTTTACGTGATTTGCCCTGTATTTTGTTAAAACTCTCTAACTCGATTCGTTCAAAAGTTAGTAGAGGGGGGGTTCCTTTATGGACAGACTGTGGTGTACAAAACGTTTCTTTACATAAATTCTTAAGCCTAAATGGAACACCACTATTTTCAATTGATACAGTAATTCTCTTAAATTTTCGTTAACAAAGCTTATACCTAATACCGAAAAAATGAAGTTGATGATGGTTCTGAAAAACCGAAACGTTAATTTAAAAAACTGTTTACGCCATTCGACCGGGCGTAAAAAGTTGCTATGAGAAAATAACCTTTTTTCTCAATAACTCTTCAAGCAAGTCTCAAATTTTCAAACGAATTTCCAAAATTTCGATTTTTTTTTAAATATCTCAAAAATTAATCATGTTAGCATTGATTTCTTTGAGTCACATTATTACAAAACATTGCCATATTTAACTTAGTCTCTTCACGGTTTCCAAGATACTATGTTATTTTGACCAATTTGAATCACACTGTATATAGCGGCTTATTTAAAAAAATAATTTGAAAGTGCTGCTGTGTAATAAATCGCCCTGTGTACCTATATAAAAGTATTTTTAAATACTCCACATTTTAACATTATATTTTTTCTATAATAAGTTTTTTCCTCATATTTTCATTAACAGTCTGTAACTACGTGAAAAGTCCATAATCCTCCTATGCCTGCTGAATGAATGAATGAACGATGATGAATGGCAATTCTTAGGGAATTGAATAGGACAGTATTCCATCTTTAGCAGAGTTTAACTTTTTATTTGTTGTTTTCTGAGTTATAGCTTCTTTGTAATCTAGTTGTTCTTCGTCACTTATTTCATAAAAAGGAAACTATTTGTATTATTGAATCTTTGTCTTCAGAATCGTAGATTATCACTTTTTGAAGTTTCATCAAATAATATTGTTCTGTTGAATCTGAACATGAATAAAGTATATTTCTTCTTATTTGGTTAAAACTTTTCTCTGTGGACGCAAGGTTAAAAGTACAAGTTGGAAATAATATAATAATAGTTGGATATAAAGTGTTTTTGCTATTTGTATAACATATGCAAGCTTATGCTTGCGTATGTAATATGTTGGAATATTATAGAATGTATATGTTAGAAGCAACTCTTATGAGTTGCTTCTATTTACACTATTTTTAGTAATTAAAATGTGTGAATCAAAATTATTTATACCTAACGTTTAAAATATAGGTTAAAATTATTTAACCTATGATTTTCAACGAATTGTTAATTCTAGTTAAATACTAGTTAATACTAGTATTCATACTAGGTCGGTAAACTAGTTACGCTCTTTCCATTTTATCTTGTGTAAAGTTACAGTATATCATGAATCTACGTTTTGTCGGGCAAAATATTTGTTACATATTGCTTAGTTTGCAGTGCCTACTCGAAAATTTTTAACTTACTATATTTATATTTAAGAATAAGTTTACTGTTTAGATGTATTATAGAAAAAATATATTATAAACCTACGAAATCAATTACTTTTAAATCAAAACCACTTTTAAAAACCATCGTAAAAAAAGAGCATTTGATGGAAATAAGTTTCCAATGCGACGCCACTGCCAATCATATAGCTGCAACCCTGTAGTAAAAAATCTACAATGAAGTCCCCTAAATACTGTAAACCGGTAAGTCATGCGAAGTACTGACTTGCATCCTTTGTGAATCAACCGGGATCGCGTCCTTTACTTTGTATGGGGTGTTGTTATCCCCCATTGATGCAACAACGGCCTACTCAGGGTAAATCAGTTGAAATCATGAGTCATAAGAAATAAGACGCGATTTATCAAAATATCAATTCGCAAGCTCTTCTAAACTGTGAAAAATCGGAAATTCTTTTAAAAGTTAGTTGTCGTTTATTTAAAATTCAGTGGAGTGGTAAAACTTTAGTTTTTAGACAAGGAAGTGATGGTATATGTTCGTTGTGATTTTGGCGGTATAACACTTTTTAAAATGGTATTTAAAAAACATTTTATTTGCAATTTATTCTTACACAGAACAAACTAATGATTGAATTGCAATAGGCAGTTTTCTAAAGATTTATGTAGTTAAACATTTACAACAGGATATTATTAAATTTGTATTCCAAAATTAATTAGAGTAACGGACATATATTTGCAACGTTTTCTAAGTTATTAGTATACTTTTGAATATTACATTTTTATCAGTACATAAAATTATTAAAAAATCAAAAATCTTCCTCTAGTCTGCAATACCTGCATTTTTATGTAACTGAATTTGCATTGAGTGTTACGGTTGATTGAAAAGAGTATAAGGTATAGTTAACCAGGTAAGCTACCAGTGTCGGTCCCGTGGGATTCCAGCGCCTGCATTTTTTTAGTATTGTATTAGGGTAAAGGAGGGTAAGAGTGCGCACTTTAATGTTAATTGCATGCCTGAGCTACATTTAATGAAGTAAACACACACAAATTAAGTATAACATGTAGTGTCAAATTATAGTATATTTCCACATAAGTTTTTTATCTTATTTATAGCACTTCCTGAGAAAAAAACAAAAATAGATATTCTTACAAATGAGCACTCTTAGTCGACCAGTCGGTAAAGAGTCCGCAGCACAGTGGGTAAAGAGTGCGCGCATCGGGAAAGAGTGCGTATACTTATGAACACATGTTACAAATAAATGTTCCTGTAGTATATTCTGTGCAAACTTCGTGCTACCAGTCCAAACATGTTGCGTATTGAATCAAGTCTAACTCAAGTCAAGTCAAGTCTTCCGATGTCTCTGTGGAGATATCTCAATAGATGTCTCCACATCCTCAGCATATACCATTTTGGTTTTGGTAAATCTGTGGCCTAATTGCTTGCTTTCAGCAAACTGGTAGGCAACAATCTGCAACCGTTTTTGGGTCAATCCACAAAACATTACAAAACATCCGCGAAACTGGTTCAGTTTCTAATTCTGTCGTAAACTAAATTCCGCTTTTTAGAATTTCTTGTAAAGTTGATTCCGGAATCTCTAACGATTCCGCAATACTTGTTTTGCTTTTGCCATTATCTACAGTCGTCCTAATTTCATTCAACAAGTTTTCCGTGAAAATGAGTTGATGCTGACTTTTCCTACTATATTTACCCATTTTCGCCTAAAAAATAGTAAAAAACTAACAATACCTACAACCTACAAGACGTACCTACCTAATGATCATCTAAGAGTGCGCAGTACCTATAGATGCGTACTCTTTGGGTGCGCACTCTTTGCCGACAATGCACATTTAATTTAATACGACATTAAATTCCCCGCGTTAAAACCTAAAGTTATTATTGGTTGTTTCAGTGATCGAGCATTAGAATGATACCATAACCTCACAAAAATATTGGGTATTTTTATTTCAATAATTTTAAATAACGCCTGTATAACTATCAATAAATATTACATCAGAAGTCAGCCATTCAATAAAGTTACCTTCTCTGCTACCAATGTTGCCTCTCTTAAACAATTTTTGCACTAATTTTGGGAAATGTGTTTTGGCTCATATGTGTGCAGTTGCCGCTGCATTTGTTAAACACTGGTAGACTACAGGAACGATTCGTACTCTTAGCCGATGCGCACTCTTACCCTCCTTTACCCTACACTTCGCAAGCAATTAATTACAACTAGAAAAATAAAGTACCTTCTAAGAGTACCTAGCTACAACACCAGAAAAATAAATATAATATAAAAACAAAAAAGTTGCCTATCCCTTAACTTTTTGTATGTCATCGTATACAAAAATAGTGAATACAAAAATTGTGAATACAAAAGTTTTAGGAAGATATCTTCTCATTTCAGTGTAAATCGAACGTTGCTTTTCAGAGATTTGGGATGAAAATTGAGTTAATTTTTTAATAGGCCAATCTCTAAATTTTTGCAAATTTGGATAGAACATTGTTTCAAGCGTTGATTCATATAGCGGTCAAATTTGCCTCTAACAATAAAGCCTATATGTCCAAAATCATGTCTGCCATAAGAGAATGAGACTTTTTTAAACTGAAATTTTATGGGATGTAGTGTTAAGAATTTTTAATCTGTTTCTTTTAATCCGTTCTACCTTTACAATTAATTAAGACAATCAGAATTTCTTTTATATAAACAAGTAGTTGTTTATGTAAAATGTAATAATTTCATACAATATTTATTGAATACAAATCTTTAAACCAATAAGTCCAGCACGATTTACAAAAATAAAAAATATAAATTCAGATAAGGTTAAGTAAGGTAAGTGAAAGTGCAAAGAACAGCGACATCATCTATTTGTCTTAGGTATGTAATTAAGTTATCTTCATCAGCAAAATGTAAAATATAATTTTTATATCTAGGTTCGTTCATTGATAAAGGTAACAATCTGTTACCCAAACTCCTGTAACAATAAAAATTCTCATTTAAAAAGTTATTTTAAATCATACCCCTAAGAGCTAGGTATAAACAAATATAAAATACCTATTTGTAGGTATATAATATGTACTTTATATACACTGTGAGTATAAATGTGGAACTAATAAGATAAAAATATATTGTAAAATTTGTAAAAAAAAATCTGGGACCCGTCCAAGGATTGTTAACTGTTTACAGGATTGCTCGATCCCTATACTACAATGTAATCCATAATTGTGACGTCATCAAAAATCCAAAGATCTCGAACTTGTAGAAATAGGTACACTTTATACTGTTATTACAAACTTTAATAAATAATAATATTAATAATCATTCAAACACTAAAATTTTCTTGCAAATGTGAAATATAACAAACACAAAATAGGTATATTTTGACAATTCGATTACATATATCTTCGATGACGTCACAAAAGCGGATGACAAAATTGAGCGATCGAGCAATCCTGTAAACAGTTAACAATCCTTGGGACCCGTCGACTTTTGTTTTTGAAAGTGCACCCTTTTTGATAATTGCCGCTTGCTTATTGCCTTTTGTTTTCATCCTGTGACATCATCATCGATTTTTTAGATGTTTTTGACATCGTAGTTAGCCGCTGAAATTACGATTCCTCTGACATACCACACTATTCTATTGACGTTAATATTTTTCGAGATAACCGAGTTTAAACTAAAAAGAAGTGATTATAATTATTGTGTTAGCCATAATTTGCTTAAAAACGAAAACAATAATTGTTTCCGTTTCCGTTTTCCGAAAACTTTAATTATTAAAGTTTTCCCTTAAATTATGATAGTTTCGTTGTTTCGTGCGATTCGCTTTGTCATTTTAAATTGTGTTAATTATTATAAAATTAGTGGTGAAAATGGTGGGATATTTAAGCGACAAACAAAGAATTGAACTATTGATGGCGATTAGCTACGGCGAGCCAAGTAGAAACCAAGATGAAGTGTGTGACCTATTTAATAATAAATATCCAGAACCCATTGCAAGATCTACAGCATGTAAAATCGAAAAAAAAATTTTACAGTTTAGTTATGTTAGGGTCTGTCCTGGAACTGGTCGTCCAAAGGTAGAAGATGATGTCCAAGTAGATATTTTACAGACCGCCCAAAAAAAATACCCATACGTCACGAGAGCCGGTTGCTAACTATAACATTTTCTAACGATCGGTAGCTAATGTCTTTAGAAAGAACAAATGGCATCCATATAAATTAGTTTTGGTACAAGAACTCAATTCCCTGCAAAAGTAAATATTTGGACTAGAATTATGGACGATCGAATTTTGGCCAATTTGTCTTTGAAGGGTCACTAACCGCTGAAAAATATCTATATTTTTTAAGGGATGAGTTGATTCCCGCCGTGGCCGTTCTCTACCCAAATCACGAAGATTCAGACTTACCAAGTAATAATTTATGGTATCAACAGATGGTGCTCCCGCACACTTTTCCGTGACGATCCGCAATTACTCAGATAAAAAAAATTCCCCGACAGATGGATTGGTAGGAGAGGAGCTGTTGAGTGACCTGCACGATCCCCCGATATTACCCCAGTTCATTTTTTCTTGTGGGGCTATCTAAAGAGTAAAATTTGTTTTAATAGGCCAAATACGATAGATGAATTGAAGCAGAGAATCTGCAATGAAATTAGGGCCATTAGAGCAAATACTACCTGCCATGTTCTCTTCTTATGGAATTCTCTTCTAAGAATTCTTATTTCGACTAGGGTATTGTCAAAAACTGTTTGGGTGGTAATTTGAATATGAACTTTAATTATTAGTATTAGTTAATTGTTACTTCAATAAATTTACCGACCAATGAAATGATTACCAATACATTTCATTTGAGTTTTATTTTTACTTTAAACTCTGTTATATCGAAAAATATCATACGTCAATATAATAGCATGGCATATCACAGGAATTGCAATTTCAGCGGCTACGATGTCAAAAATATAAGTTATCATTTAAAAAATCAACGATGACGTCACATAATGAAAACAAAAGACAATAAGCAAGCAGCAATTATTATCAAAAAAAGATGCACTTTTAAAAACAAAAGTTGACGAATTCCAGGAATTTTTTACAAATTCGACAATATTTTTTTCCACACTTTTACTCAGTGTATAAACGGTCTTTTTATAGCTTATAGGTACTCAATTGACAGAACTGGAATGAGAAATTGAATTCTTGCTCAGTCGAACCAAATATATTTAATAATGTACCTTTGCAGTATAATACCTATAAAATTGACTCTAATAGTTTTTTATAAACTTTAGGAATCACAATTAATAATCAATTACACATAAAAAAATAAATTACTTGTTACGCATTTTTTATACAGTTTAAATTTTTTCTTCAAGTGTATAATATATACTTTCATTATATGATGTAAGACGTATTATAGAAAAGGCATATTGTTTTACTAATAAAGAAAATAAATAATATTCTCATTTTTTTACACTACTGCAAAAAAGTACCTAAAAGTAGCATAACAATGGATTAAAAAAGAGAGTTATGTAGCCATGATTTCTCAGAACTGTCAGTTCACAATTCGCAAACAGAAACGTCAGATCGCTTCTTATATATGCATAAATGTCTGAAGAAATACAGTTTTAATTTTGACGCTTGAAGAAAAAATAGTATGTTACTCATAGTATAAAGCCCTTTAAGTGTTTCGCCCAGTTTACACAGCCTTGGCTAACGCCTCGGCTGTGTAAGCTTCTGGGCCTAACAAATAATGTTCGCCTTCTACTCTTAGTAACATAATATACTATTTTTCTTCCCTTGTTACGGAATATATGATATTTTTAAGGGTATCGAGTTACATGTGCAGGTACTTTAACAAGTAGATCATAATAAACACTCGAATTACACCTTTAATGAATTGGTCCACTCGGAACACTATCACCACCAAGCGGAAAATATTGAGCAACTCCCAGGCAAGTAGGTACATAAAAATGCAGCCCGCTCTGTAAACACAAATAAAGACCGCAAACATGATATCCAGAGGTAACTCAATATAAGAAAATACTTAATACCAAAGCAATAAAAAAAACTGAAGGAAGGAAATATAGAGTAACACCCGCATAAGCTATTTGAGAAGCATTGCTTTGTCTTTATCAAAATTAATTGAATGGTTTTAAGTTTTCTGCAGCCGGTTGTAAGTGAATATCTATTTTGTGCTAAGGAACAAACTGTGACATGAGATTCATACTTAAGTAAGGTTGTTTATAGGTAACTATCAGTAATAAAGTGGTGATATGTGGGTGTATATCAAATGGAATTAATTTTCTTTGTGGTTCTGCTATTATTGGTCTACAACTCGGTTTTGGGGACTGTTTTTTTATGGTGTCGAGATTGTTTTGAATTCTAGCACCATACGAAATCAGTTCTTGAACCAGTATGCCTACTAGTACCAATTGCTATGGGTTATAGCACCAAAGCTGATAGGTAAGTAGTTTTTTCTCTAATACACATTTTTTATACAAAAATCTAATGTAATGTAATGTGCTTTTATAATATGTGCAACTATCGTCAGTTAACTGTACAAATTTATAGATTTATCTAATGCCGTTAAATTAAAAAAATTGTTTTATACAGGGTTGCTCATTGATGGTGCGGTAGTGTCCAATGTCGCCCCTAATAAAGGTACTGGAAGAAAAACTTTCAAGGAGTGAGGTATATTGTCAAAAGGCGCATATTTTAAAAATATTTTGAAATTAACAGGGTGACTCACTACAAAGAGCACCTTGAAGTTCATTTTGATTAAATGGGTTGCTATAAATATTTTAATATTTTTGAAATCACAGGAAAATTCTCCTTTCATCGATGTGTCCATTTTCAGTTTTTGATGCGGCGTTGTCGAGTTATTCAAAATAATGTGAAAGTTTTGGTAGGTACAAGGTTTAACAAATAAACCCGCTAGCTGAAAAATACGGTCAATTAAGAATAAATATGTTGCAATTACATAGCCTAGGGACTCACTTAAATGTTGCAACCACCAATTATTGATTAGGTATATTATACAGGGTGTTTTTCGCATAAACACCAATTTAGTAAATCTCAAAGAGCAGTATTTCAATTTCTTTAAAGGAAACACTCAGTACGTATATTATTTCATTTTTCAATTAGTACGTTAATTCTCTACAATTTTCATGAACTATGTCCTGTACCTAATTTCAATATTTTCAGAGATATTTGCAGTTTTTCTACCAGAACCGTTAAATTAGACTTTGTAAGCATTACCTATAATATTTTTCTACACATAAACAGAATACAAACAGAAACACATGAATATTGTATCCGCGTTGTCTCATATATTCTGGTGTTGTTGAAGAAGTTTGGTAGGTAACAGTATTCTTAACATGCCCCCACAAGAAGAAATCTAATTTAGTCAAGTGTGTAGACCTGACTAGACAATTAACAGTACTACCCCTTCATATCTATCTGGGAACTGTACATTTAAAAATTCCCTAACAGGGAATAATTAATGTGCTGGGGCGCCATCATGTTGGAACCATAAATTCTCCATAATATTTAGAGGTACTTTTTGCAAAAGTTGTGGCTAATTATTTTCCAAAAGTGAGATGACCGTTAAAAAAGTATGGGCCAATAAATATAGTCAAAAAACAATTACTAAATCTAATTCTCATTAATATTTAAAAAAATGTACTGCGTAATGTATAACTTTAAATAAATTTATTAAAAACCTTCACCCTCATACAAAAATTTGCGTATAAACTCATATATTTAACTTATTTTCCTTAAACAAAAATCAAACTTTTTTTGACATGGGGGGTCCGCCCCTGGTTCATACAAGCTCCAATTTTGTATAGTTCAAAGTGCATTTTTGCGTCTGCCTGTAGCGGCACGTGCGTTTTGCACTATCAAGATGCAGAAACTTTGCCGTCGCTCAAAATTGTTAATATCATTTAAAAAAGGCTACAAAAATCGTTCCTGAACTGTGCCGGGCTTACGTCTCTGCCTACAGCTGAGCAAAATACAGGAACGATTATTGCACCCTAGATCGCCCAAGTCTGCGGCAACTCATTCCCACCCATATTCTTATTTTCTGTGGATGAAGGGAAGCTTGTAGCGTAAGATTTCTCGCTTGTCCATATCAGCATATTCTGGTAAAATCAGGATCTGTTTATAAAAAAATGAAAGAGTAAACTGAACTTTTTTTTTTGTAAAACGTTTTTTTCCTTTCAAATGTATCAGAATCTACCAGATTTATAAAAAAATCAACTGTGGAATGAAAATAACTTCATTTCACAGCTTGCTGAGAATATGTCTGTTAGTTCAGTTGTTACTAATTTAAAAAACGACCAATTTTCAATAAAATACGCTTGCAATTTTATGTGCGACTGTTTTCCACATTTGAAGTCGCACACTGTGAGTCCACATCAACACGTAATAGTTGCGTGTAATAGTAATGCAATGAATATTGTGCGTAAATAAATGTAAACCATGTACGAAGGTTTTCATTTATTTACGCACAATATTCATTGCATTACTATTTGTACCTAAGTAATCCTTCCCAGAGTTCCCAGACATACCTACGCAAAAAGGCAGGTATTAAATGATCGGTACTTTCACATTTAATCAACTACCATCATTTTAATCTATGTTTTGATGGAGATGTTTCGTCCAATGGTGGGTTTAAATGAAAAACTAACTTTTATATAGAAACCATATAACAGACAATGACTGAGAACATCGTCAAAATAACGGAAAAATACGTCCACACTACCGGCGCAAATGTATTTGATTTCTTCAAAAAAACCAACAACGATCGCATAAGAAGTGTGTCTATTAAATACGGCGAAAATGTTTGTTGATGTTATGCGGTGAACATGTCCACACTCGCATAAAGTTGTTACGTTGTTACTATTGTTGCACCTACAAATAAATTTGTGCCAAATGCAACGTACATTTTTACTAAAACGTAGACGCAGCTTTACATACACAGTTGGTATGAAAATAGTATTTTTCATTTAATTATTTCAACTTATATGTAACTTCACTTGTATCAGATGTATAAGTCTCTGCTTGTATATATATATATATATATATATATATATATATATACCTATGTCTGTATGTCTTCAAGTATGCCTGCCTGTCCTGACTACCAAACTTTAATTTAAAGAATCATTTTTACTAAAGATTAAATTTTCCAAAATCATAGTGACTACGAATTTGCATTGACATATTTCTATTTATTGCGCGTAATACTTCGGATGAATAATTATTTACACAATGGTATTTGCCTACTTTACATTTTTTCCAAATATTACATCAAATATTATTAACAACCAAAATTATTGTTTTACCAGCAGTCGTTTCATAGGAGGAAAGAGGATAGAGGAATTGTAAATAGGATACGCTCATGAATTCTTAAGGGAACCTGAGAAAACTAAGATCACTTATGTAATCCTGTGACTATCCCTTATACGGATAGAGGTCATTTCTCTTTCTGGGATAATGTACGGCTTGATGGAGGATAAGACATATGATGTCTTTGGTACTGATAAGTTGCAAAGAGAGGTGTTGGAACCATAGACATATAATACTAGGGGTTGAAACCCCTGACATGGACCAATATTTAACGTTCATTGGAGATAGGTTCAAGGAGGGTCAATAAACATAGAGCCGATAGTTCGCAGTGGTACAGGGTAGGGATAGGGAAAAAGTGGCCTATAGACCAGGCTTCAACCCCAACTTCTATTAATTCTAGGATTACAAATACATCTGCTTACAGGCATCTTATTGCTTATTACATCTCCTTATTAATCTTATAATTAAATTAGTGGATCTGACTCGCATATAGGCGAAAAATTCAGACCCTCTAATGAATGGAAGATACTACCAATATCTACATTTCTTATAGAAGAAAAATATGCAGTTTAGAAATTTAAATAATTTATGAAATAGCAGGGACTAAAATTATGAGTACACTGACTAAGATATTATAGATACCTGTAACATTTTTATAAATGTATTTAATTTTTATTATTTAACTTTAAAAATATGCTTCATTTGCAAAAAGAACATTGTTATGAAAAAAATTTAATAGTGTTTAGGAAATAATATATACCGTATAATATTTAAGATGTTTAAAAAATGTAGGTAAGTTTCCAAAAATTATAAACCTCTGAACAATAAACACAAAACAAATAAAGTATGGTAGAAACAATTAAACAGGAAACAAAAAGACTATTGCGTTAAATAAGTCTTCGATTGGCTAGTGACCCATACATAATACAATAACATATCACTATTATTTATGTTCTATGGCAAAAAAACCTAAGTAAGAGTGATATTTAATTTTGGGTGTGCCTGTTAATAATTCATGACAGGCTTTCAAAACTATCATTCGGTATAAGTTAGTTAAAATGTTAAAAACTAGTTCGTAGGTACCTACCTACTTCGTGAACTTGTTGCCATAGTTTATACTGGGTAAGGACCACAAAGAAGTATTCATACGACACCTGTTACTTCCATATATTAATATAAATTACTTTCTAAAAAACTGAGATACGATTGCCTCAAGAATAATATATTTGTGAATATTTAGTTCATTTCAGAATATGCCCCTATTTTCGTGCAACCAAGCATACTTCAACAGTCAGGTGAAAACACTAAGAGCTGGACGTATCACACTGATCCACGATTAGTGATTAAAAAGGTTCACCAGCACCCAAAAAAAAAATACCTGATAACTATTTTGTTAATCTTGTAATCCCTCTAACAATGAAATATATGTAACACAGTTCATTCTCTTGAAAAAAAAAAACTAAATTACCTTCTTAAACCACACAACCAGAGTTTTAATTATTACCCCTATTTTTCATCTGCCCTGGGTGAAAGAATGCAAAAGTTACTTTGTGGTGGTAATTAACTAGTACAGGTCTTTCACAGCGAGATACTTTACATTTATTTAAATGAGGTTGTTTTACTATTTGTGACCACAGACCTATATATGTACAGAGCAGTCCATTTTTGATGGGAATCCAGGGTATCTCGAAAACTACAAGATGCGCAACAAAACCGCTTGCACATCCTCGAGCTACTTTTTTTAGTTTGACTTAATGGTGAAATCAGATCAGGTCTACTTTGTTTAGGTTTTGAGATACAGGGCATTTCTCAAATTTTGCCATTTCCGTCAGTGCCCTGTAACTTTTTTATTTTCAGACCTACCAAAAAAGTTTAAAGAGGAAAGTTTTAGATATTTTTAAGTGGAATCCATTGGCATAGCAAATTATTTTTTATTGCGTCCCGTTTTTTAGATACAGACCAAACTTGTGTTTTTTTAAATGCAACACCCTGTATATTTCTGGTTAATTTGAAAGAACTTTCAATTCTGGTTACAGTAATATATATTATATAGGGGTTTATTTGAATTTAAGTCCCTTTATTAAACATTTTTATGGTTAAATGGAGGGAAACGCGTATTTCCATTGATTTATTTCCTTATAAACTATATTAAACTCTTGATTTAATTAAACACACTATTTTATATAAAGATTTAAATATTTCCGAATACTAGATAATAATTAATTATGGAAACATAAAAATGTCGAATATTTTTACAAATATAAATTATATATAACCGTATTTGGTTATATTACTATTAAGATATTAAGTATAATATTAAACAGGAGTTCAATGTAGTTTATAAGGAAATAAATCAATGGAAATACGCGTTTCCCCCCCATTTAACCATAAAAATGTTTAATAAAGGTACTTAAATTCAAATAAACCCCTATTTATTATATATTACTGTAACCAGAATTGAAAGTTCTTTCGAATTAACTAGAAATATACAGGGTGTTGCATTTAAAAAAACACAAGTTTGGTCTGTATCTAAAAAACGGGAAGCAATAAAAAAAAATTGACTCTAAAACTTTCCCCTTTAAACTTTTTTTGTAGGTCTGAAAATAAAAAAGTTACAGGGCCCTGACGAAAAAGGCAAAATTTCAGAAATGCCCTGTATCTCAAAACCTGAACAAAGTAGACCCGATCTGATTTCACCATTAAGTCAAACTGGAAAAAGTAGCTCGAGGATGTGCAAGCGGTTTTGTTATGCATCTTGTAGTTTCCGAGATACCCTGGATTCCCATCAAAAATGGACTGCTCTGTACATACAATGAGAGTAAGATATTAGAAATAATGTAGAAATTCTTTGTTTAACATACTGTAGCAAAATGATTCGACTATTAATCTTATCACCACTTAATTTGGCATTCATTTTGTTGGAAAACTTTTTTTGGCATTCATATTGTTGGAAATAAGAAAATTTTCTTAAAAATTAAGACGTATAATTGAAATGAAAAACACTTTGTACCTGCTGCTCTGGTCTCCTTAAAATTATAAGAAAATATAAATAAAACATAACGCTTCTTTCTGGTAATTTCTTTTATTGGATAATGCATTATCAAAATGGATAAACATATTCAATTCATAACCAGTAACATGTAGGTATACGATTATACTCATGTATAGCTGTATCATAAATATTAAAACTTAAAGAATTATGTCAATATATACAGGAAGAAATATATACAGAAATGATATTTACAAAACATATAAACCAATCATCATCAGCCCTCTGTTAACTATTTTTATAAATATATTAAAACTAAACATTCCCGACAGTTAAATATAAAAATATAATACCCTCGATAAGCATTTGATGATTGGAACAAAATATAGAATATTTGAAGCAAACATTTACTTTGTATAAATTTGTATAAACTGCATGATTTTTCATAAAAATATGGTCTTATATTATGGTGAAGCATATTCTTTATTTTTATATACTTAGTATACTTTGGTGTCGATTGCCTAGACAATGTCGAGGTGAGATTCAAACCTCACTTAGCAATGATGACAAACCATCTAACATAATAATAATAATAATAATAATGAAATTTCTGTTGATTTTTAATAGTTGTTTGTTGTACATCAATAAATTAAAATTTAACATTAAAAAATTAAAAAACTTCTGCACTACCATATCTTAAATTATTAGAAACAAACACTTCCTGTCCTTTTTTTATAAATCAAAGCGTTCCACCATAAATATGGAATACTACTATTAAAAAAAAATGTGAAGTAATTGGTTTATCAGACGGTTAATGAAGACTAATCACCAGCTAAAGGTGCTAAATATAAATTCTAACAATTCGCAATTTAGTCAGACCAATGAAACCTTTGCACCAACAATGAAAGCACTGGTTTCATGAATTATGTCTAGGTTATCTCCCTTTAAATTTAAGCCTTGCCTGGGTGCACCATTTTTGGGATGTATGTATGTTTGAAATAACAAAAATGTAAATGTTTTTAATAAACATTTTATATCCACTTTTTACTTGTTTTTAGCAAAAATGAAATATTATGTTAATTGCACTAATGAAAATAAAAAAAAATCCGTAATCAAATACTAATTAATAACAAACGTGACAATTCTTATTTTAAGAGTTGTCAATTGTATGTAATGTTATAAGGTTGCAAGAAACATTTTGTTATACATGAGGGAAGGGTTACATGAGCCGTAGTTGATAATGGTGTAATTCCACAAGGGCGTAGTTGGTTTATATCTTGACTTCTGTACACATGCAATAAATAATCACAAACTGAACAAAAGTATTAAAACTGTAACAGTGGGATGAACTTTGAAACTAATAATGATAATAGAATATTAGGAATTGGAAACGATAAATCATAAAATTGGTAGTGTTACTTCATTTGCCATAAAACTGCAGATAATGGATTATACCGTATAATTCAACTTAAAACCTCCCATTTTCTTCATTACTCTTAAGCATGAATCCCCATCAAAATAGTGATAAATAACTTCTGATTTAACAGAAAGTATCAATTTGTGATATTTTAAAACATGCTCTTAACATTTTTAAATAGCTCTCGTTTTCCCTATTCCAAAAGTGTATTATTTTATATACTTAGTTATCCCTTAGAACCACTGAAATAGGTCTTGTACTTTTTATTATTATAGGAAATGTATTACTTACTGGGAAACAAATATTTAGATATCTGGAATGAAATTTTACATAAAATTTTACCAAACCCCATTTTTTTTTTTTTTTATCTAAATCAACATTAACAATGAATATTTTAACCATTCTATACAATTAATATTATAATATTAATATTATAATTAATACTATAATAAATTAAGTTCATAAATTCGAAGATTTAATGCAGTCACTACTGTGAATGTTCATAAATATTGTGAACATTTCCAGCAGTCACTGAGAGAAAAATAACTTTTTATTAAAAATTGCTAAAATGAATTCAGTGAAAATAATATTTTAATTTTATACAGGTATATAATATACCTGCTGCAGAAGTTTTCCAGTCTCCAGCATATCTAAAATGGATAAAATATTGAATTACTAAGCCATATCTTTGTAAGCTATACCAAAGTAATTTACCACTGTTGGGGCTGTTGCCCACAGAGTAGATATTTTCTACATATCCTTTTAAGTAATAATTTTATCTATAAGGATGTCTGCCCCAATGGTACCTGGGAAGCAGGTAGTTATCTACAAATAATAGATAATATTGTTGGACAGATAATAGTATAGACCAATAGAGGGAACTACTGGAAAAACAAACCAATTCAAATTCAACAAAGTAAATGTCTGCATATCACTAAGATTATTTTAAACAAATAAATAAAATTAATTCAGTATCATGAAAATTCTAAGCACTTTAATAATGTAACAATTACCTAGGACTTGCTAGAGCTTTAAATAGGTACTTAACAATAACTACCCATTTAAACAAGAGAATTTCTATATTTAGGAGATAAAACGGGTAACCCATTTTCTATCAGATAGATGGGCACGATATTATCATAACTAATATTATCCTAACTATTAATCAAATTATGTTTGATTTCTCACACTCATCCTTAGCAAGATAAATACATGTTACATATAATAAACATTTAACAACTTCTACACAAAAAAAATGTTTAAGTGGAAACTAAGTTATTTTCACTGGTGTTAGTTTTAACTTCTGGGTCCTTTTTGTTTAGTTTGGCCCAAGTATCACCAAGCGCTTTGGCAAAGTGATCATCGACCGATAATCCTGTACTATCCATTAATTCGATAACATTGGTGGGAGACTTTGGGGGTGATTTTGGGGCACACTGCTCTTTGGTAAGGTTGTTGTTTTGGAAAAGAGTGTGGTAATCGTTACCCAAAGATCTTCTAAAATGCTCGTCTATGATGGGATCGCACATAGACATGCCTGAAAATTACAAAGATATAAATGTAATTTAAAATGCATCCACATTTCTTAGTGCCTTTTAATTTTTTACTTATATTTATAAATAATGTTTAACTCATTCACTACAAACGTCATATGTTATAAAACTTTTGTTTTTCCATAAGTTACTAATTATGTACCCATAGTATACTAGATGAGGTCCGGGCAAGACCCAGAGTAAAATAGATGAAAGGTAATGGTAAAATAATTTTCTAACATGGAACTAAGTTAAAGTACATTAATATATGTACTTTTCATATAAAGAGAACTGAATTGGAGTAATCAAATTGATTTCTCAAGTGTTATGAAGACAATGCGGAGTAGTACACTATTCATTGGGTAAAAAGGCAAGTCTTCACTTTTAGAATACGTGGGTTGGTCGTTTAGAATACATTTTAAAACAGTTACAAATGAAACAAGGAAAAAGTAATATTTAAATTATATTAAACTGGACCATGTTCTTCTACGTGTCATTATATCTGATTTATATATTTATATTCAATAAACAGAATATTTTTTTTTCTATTCCTTAATTATCAAGAAAAGAATTTTATTAAAAAAAAAATAATTATGTGTTAACTTTAAGAGAACATTTTCAACAGTGTGGACTTCATAGAAAATAATTTCATTGGGACAATTTACATAACCGAAAATACAAACCTGAAGGTAAATCTTCTCTACTGGGTACGCCGTTATGGATAACTGAAGGCCTATAATTCGATCTGTACCCTGGATTATTTATGGTTTGTGAATAGGAGGGTGGAAGTCCTCTTTGTCTCACGCTCATATCCAGTGGCGTGTCAGCTGCTGCCCCGTTCGCTGTATCGTTTGACTGTTTCGTGCCAATTCCGTTACTGTTTATACTATTTGATGGAGATTCAGAATTGGAACTTGTATCCAAACCAAAGGTCTCTGAAAATTTCGGGTCCGACTTGCGAGAATATTCGGGCAGTCGCGACCGTCGGTCTCGTTTCCATTTCGTCGTTTGCTTTTGACACGACTGTTTGGACAAATCATCTGCAACAAAAAATATGTAAACCCAATAGAACTTTTAAAAATAAACCCTCAGCTAGATTTATCGCAACCAATAGTTATTTGTTTCACTAGGCAGAAAAGCACAAGATTTAATGGCGCGGCTGGTATTTCATAGCCAAGGCGTAGCCGAGGCTAGGATTCCAGACAAGGCATTAAATCTGCTTTTCTGCCATGTGAACCATATAATTTTTTCTCCAAATATGTTCCAATTTCACGCAAATTCGTCTTTTTTATATTTATTAATTGCGTTTCATTATCAATATTCAAATAATTAAATTATTTTAACAAAGGTAACTGGCTCTTCGTTACTATGTTTACCGCTGATGACGTTTGTAAAATTGTTTGTGAAATTGTCAATTGAAATTACCAATTTGATTTAAATTATTACCTGGAACGTTGCATAGCAACGATGAACTTTTTCTGCCTAGGCAGTAAAAATATAACTTTTAAGCCTGTCAAGTGTCATTAAAAAGCCGCTTTTAATGTCATTTGGAGAAAAAATTTATTATCAGAAATCAAAGGGCGAGTCTGACTATAATTAAGTAATCCTCGGCTTTTAATGCAAAACTATTAAGTACTCCTAATCCCGTATCACTAGTAGGTCATGAAAGCCTGGAAACGTCAAATCGGCTGACTGCGGAGTACAATACTACCTCAATGCGGCGAAGGCATTTATGTGAAGACAACGTGGTGCTAAGTTGTTTTTTGTTCTAAATATTATGACAAATAAAATTCAAAATTTAAACCACTGTTCTACTTTTTTTATGACAAAAGTACAGAGATCTACAAATACTGAAGATTTTTGCAGCAGTAGAATGGAATTCCCTCCTTCTCCTGATAAAGCCTTGACCGGTATCTAATATGGCATAATTCAATGAATATACTATACAGTATGTTACATACAAGCTCATTTAAACTCATCTTTTGTCCTTTACTCTTTCAAGTACATTTTTGTGGCTATTCACTGAGGCTGAGTACTTTTTGACATACCTTGTACGAAAGTGAATAAGTTCGATGGTCTGGTACAATAAGAAAGAAGAGTATTAACTTAACTCTTCTGTAAGGCAGTTGGAGAGAGATGTGGATATGTTATATCCACAGATGCTACACTTTAGATATTATTTTATGAAGTTATAAGCAGGAATGTTTTGCTTGATGTTACATTAGTGAAACAATGTAAAATGTAACCATCTTTGTCTGGTCTTACTCATGTCTGTTCACTTATTATGTTCCTCTTATAACACAATCAAATTACTAGTGTAGGGTATAAGAACCTACATTGAATATTTTTTGATTCCGGTCACAGTGCATTTATGAATTTTCAAATGAAACATCCAATATACGTAGGCACTACTACATGCTTTTTCTATCTTATATAAACTAAGTACTACTACATGTTTTTTCTATCTTATATAAACTAAGTGACAGTCCAAATGCCAAACTGTATTTGGGGCCAATTATATTCTTTAATTCGGATTGCCTAGACACCGCTTTGGAAACTTATGATTCAAATATATTGAACTATGGGAACGCTAAAAAAATAAGGTCACGTCAAAATCATAAGATTTTTACGCTTATGACAATCATCACTTATGGTAGCTGTCTGGAATATTCTTTCCAAAATGGTGTTCTATCCAATACGTATACTATTTTTTCAAATTATACCATAATAATATTATGCTCGATATTAAGATGCAGCTGGAATCATTAACCATAACTTTTAACTAAAAATATATAAAATTTGTATTTCCAGACTGAATAAAAGAGATGAAAAAACTAAAAAACCGTAAGCGAAACTTATAATAGATACATAGCACTTTTAATACAAAATATAGCGTTTAAATAAACGAATTGGCTTCCATTATCGAATGGTCACCCTTTGCATTAGCAACTTTCAACCAATACTATCATCACACAACGCACAACGCCATACCGAGAAAGAGCGGGTCAGACATCAATATCATGCCGGATGTTGATCGTTCATTTCATTTTCTAAACGAATTTGTTATGGGCGGCCTTCGTAGGTCATCACGTTCGTTCGGTCATTAAAAGGATCGTTGCACGCATCCCTTTTAAAAGGCGGATCACTGTCAAATACATAGAACGTATGTGCCAAGAAACAACAGAGTTATTTTGTTTACGACTTGGCAATTATTCTTAATTGAAAAATTGTTAAGAACATTTGCCAGCAAAGTATTGGAATTTATAGAATGGAATAATTTGATGAATTTTGTCACTTATTTATTCCGTTGTTGTTAATACCCTAACAACTGTTAACGCAAACGCTTTTATTTAATAATAAGATTTATTTTACCATATACAGTGTGACGCAGATTCATGGTATACCCATCATCCCCCCCCCCTTATTTTTATATAAGGGCGGCGATATAAACTGATTTACTGGAGTTTAGAAAAATTCAGTAAAACCAGAGACTTAGACATCTACAAAAACTATGATATAAATATAGCATTGCAATCCTACACTGTTCCACAAAAATGGTAAATTAAATATCTGAAAATACCTAGAAAATTTTCAATCTGTTAAATATTAGATCAGTTAGATCTTGTATACTCATTCTTATTTACTACATCCGTGAAACCCAGTACCAATATTGCATATATATATAGGTATTATTTTATTATGTCTATACAGTCTGGTTGAGTTTGCACTATACACTCAGTAACTTCGTAAATGCCAAGATATTACTTTTTTTTCAAAAAGTACTTCTAAGTGGTTTTTGTGCTCTTTTCAACCGTCTGATTAAAAATGCTCCCATTAAAAAAACAAAAGAGCAGCGACATGTACAGTGATTTTTTTAAATAGAACACCCTGTATTTTATTTCATAATTTGAAATCCTATCAAATTCTGAATATGACACCGTTTTTATTTTTTCTTAATTACTCCAGTTATATTAGACCGGAAAAAGCAGCATTTGCTAAAAAAATCCAAGTGAGATTAAATTTTGCATACACCTTTATTTTAACTTTGGAAGCAATGTCTAAAAAGTCCCCATCAATATCGCGCTTGCGATTTTAGTTATTTAAGATCAAGGGTCATAAAAACTCTTATTTTCTCAAATATCTAGTTTCGTAAGTCGTATGACTTTTTGCTTTATTACAAAAAATAAAGAACAGGAAATTCTCTACAAAAAAGTTATAGTTATATATAAAGTCTTTTCTGTACAACCAACGATTTATTAAATAACACACAGCTAAATTATGCTGCAAGGCGCGCAACGCATTATATCTCGACAAAAAGTATGTGGTGCCGCTGTTAACTACTGTAAATACATTTTTCTAATTTTAATATTTAAAGTGACACTTTTCAAAACTCTTTGACGTTAGGAAAGGTCTTTTCATAACTAGTCATGAAAAGTAAAATATTATACAACTGGTGATGAAACGTGTGTTTCACCATCAGTTATGAAATATATACTACAAAAAATGAACAACTTCGACTTTGTGGGAATAACAGTAGATAAAGCGCATTGAGCCGCTTCTTCTATATCACTAGAAATATAGCTTTTGGTATCTGACTATTATGGTAACTGGTATAATATCTACTGATTTACTTCTACGAAAAGTTATTTTCAAGAAATGTCAAACTTGACAGTAAATAAAGAGTTTAAAGTGTCTTAGCAACAGTACACAAATATGAACATATTATTATGTGATTTATAAATTTAAAAAAATAATTCTGTTCTTAAGTCAGTATTGATAAACATACATGTCGTATATTCAAAATTAGAAAAAAGCTTATATGAAACACGTTGGGAAACACTATTTTGTGTAACTCGCATCCTAGAAATCTGCTCGTTACCCAAAATAGTACTAACTGGTTACATAAATAGCTATTCACATATAGCATATATATATATATATTCAATAGCTATAACACAATATTACTGCCTGCGACTGGCTTTGCACTCTTTAACAAAGGAAAAATAAAAGTTTTTAAAATGTTCGAGAGACGCCTCAAGTTGCATCAATTTGTGGACGTTTTTAAGCAGGAAAATTGTACAGTAGAGACGATTTTGGAAAATGGATTACGCATTTTTCTGGCAATCTATGGAGCTCTTAAATCAGAATTATCCATTGAAAATTATCGATACATGACATTTGCCAAGTTAACAAGACTTAACATCGCAGTGAAATTGTCACTTCCACCCACTGCCGCAGCCGCACGCCAACATCTAAGTCGAGTGTGTTATCAAGTACAGAATTGGCTTAGTAATGAATCCTGAACAATGGGGATGGAAGATAAATAATAATGTTTTGAAGCCCATTAAGACTTTATTGCCTCCTGCACCAGAAGTACTTTTAAATATAATTTTTTACAATTGCACTAAAAGATGTAACACGAATTGCGGGTGCAAAAAAGTTGGACTGTCCTGTTTAATACTTTGTGGTAATTGTCACGGTCAATCATGTCTCAACGCAAATGTCGATAGCGCTACCAAAGGAAATATTCAGGATGAAGAATATAATGAGTTTGATACCGTTGACCTCTTGACACAAAATACAACAGAGGGAAAACAAAATGTTCGGGAAGAAAGTAACTACGACATAGAAGAGAACGAACAGGTATTTGAGGGGTATTTGAGGGGTATTTGAGACGATAAGAACTTGGAGGAGGGGACAGAGAACGAGAACATGGAGGAGATGACAGAGGACGAAGAAGTGGAAGAGGGGACAGAGAACGAGAATGAGGATAAGCTGTAGAAGACACTAAAAAGAGCAAATTCATGGATTAAGCCTACTGGGGAAACCATGTAAAAAAGCGCGCCCTGTATCCTACCTCTGAGGTGGTGTGGAAACCGACGCACCGCTACCCTGTGCTTTTCTGGCGCATAGAGTGAAAACTATTGGTTTTACGTAAAATATGTATATAACATTTTTTGAAGAGCATTGTTTAATCTTTGTTTTCTATAATAACCAAAAAAGTCATAGGACATATAGGAAGTAAAATATTTGCGAAAAACCGATTTCTGTGACATTTGACCTTGAATAACTTGAAACGCAAGCAACATATCGGTGGGGACTTTTGCCACATTGTTAGTAATATGAAAGTAAAGATGTATGCAAAATTTTGCCACATTGTTAGTATTATGAAAGTAAAGATGTATGTATCAGTTCACTTGGATTCTTTTAGTAGATGAATCCTTATGTTACTGGACTATAATACTGAGTGTGTAATGCAAACTCACCCATACTGTATACTTAGTTAACTTCCCAAAACTTTAAAATACATATTACTTAAACCTTAGGTAATTAATGTTCTTTTTACCTAGTGCTAGGTATGTATATTTAGATACCTTGCCGACTTGTAATACACTATTTTTTTAATCATTACTTGTGAAAATAACATTGTAAGGCGAAACTGCAGTCACAATTCTTGTAAAAAAATATAGTAGTAGTGTGTTTATTGTTCTAAATATATTAAATTACCACATAGTTCCTCAATCATCTTATATATGTTTTGTAAGAAACATGCTACCAACTAAAATATATACTGGATTCAATTATTATAAGATCTATTTTTAGTATTTGAGTTGAAAATATTCATAAAATCACGTTCATTGTTGGCATTAAAATAGAAAATAACAACGAATTGAGAAAAAAACACCAGTTCAGTATTTGAAAACATCAACTTGACGATGAATGGGACCTGAAGAAACACCGTTGCCCAAATATAGCGCTGCCACGTTATAAAACTGGCTATGTGAAAATGTTTTTCGTTTTCTTATACCGCCTCCAACAAAACTAGAATAAAATAAAAACCGAAACGAAAGAAAATAAACGTCAAAATTTGTTGTTTTTTTTTTTTTTTTGAAATAATTGAAAAACAAAAGAGGATACCCTGAATTTGTTGGTGACACATACTATTGGGCATAGAATTAGGCAACCTTGTTCTAAATAAATTCTGCATCTCTTACCTCTTCCAAGATACTACTATAAGATTTTTCAAGCAAATTCCAGAGAAATGTCGATTTTTATTTGAAGAAAGCACATTTCATATTATCGATATTTAGGTGTTTAAAAAAGGAGAGGTTTACCACTTTTTTTTAAATGGAATACCTTGCGTATATTTAGAATTCAATAGGATGTCGTCCATCAATAGGATTTGATGAATACAGCTGATAAAGTACGGTACATATGACATATGACCATAATTGGTTTTCATAATAGCAATGTGTTAAAGAAAAAGACTTTGCAGCGTTTGTAGGCTAGCAACGAATCAATATTCTCTTTCTAAAACGCATAATGCTTATGAAATACTCTTATAGGTATACCTTCATGACTATTAGAGCTAGATTTATAAAACCCTATATAAATGTTCCTATTCGTGAGATGACGTTCTATATAAATCTGTAAAAATACACAGGGCAGGTATTCCATTAAAAAAAAAGTTGTGGTAAAGTTATTTTTTGGGTTCTGTATCTGGAATTTGTTTGAAAATTTTCACATTTTCATTTTGAATCATTACCATGGCAACAAAAAAAAATCCGGAAATATTCATCCTCCTACAAGTTCCCACAAAATTACACTGGAAATTTTTCTGTCATGTTAAATATCACAACAATGACGCAGGAATATCAGAGTAGCTTTTGAGTTTAATACTATTTGTCGACGCAAAAAAGCATATTTGGTGCACAAACTAATGTGTTAATGTTAATGTATTTATTTGTTTTTATTTTTAGTTTGAATTTTTTTCATTTGTGATAAAAATGTTCAATATTTTTAAAATTTTAATAGGTTCGAAATTTTCTTACCGAATCCCTCTTGTGATTGAATTAATAAAGTAAATTTTTCCTCGTTCACGAATATTTTAAGAAAATTATCCCGAGTCGCAGACGAGGGATAACTATCCCTCGTATATCCCTATATAATTTTCAAACTATTCCTGCTCTCAGAAACATTTCCGGAAATAATTCATTCACTAGGGAGATTACACTTGTAAAAAACTTATGTACTTTAAGGTTTAAACTTTTCGTTGGTCCACCCCGTATAAAATATTCGAATAAACATAACGGCATTAATTTTAATATATTTAAGTGTATATTATTTTATTATAGGTACCTAAGTGAATGATCATTTATATATTTTTGTAATGAAAAATCATGTTTGTGAAACAGTGTTCCGTACAAATGTTCCATATCATATTAGAACTTCCATCAATGCTGTATCAAGTATCCAATACAAAAAAAGAGTAACTACACAAAATTAAAAATATCATTACTTAAATTGATTACCATGATTACTTTTAACTCCCTGGTTCTGATTCTTTTTTAGAGAAATGAGATTAAACCAAGTCTACATTAAACGTTACATTAGGTAGTAGCAAAGTAGGTACACCTTAAAATAAGAAAAAAATATATTTACTTGGATGAATTTATAGCAATTTTTCTTTTAATTAATTCAAGACATGTATCTTATTA
The DNA here is from genome assembly GCA_963924545.1 of Pogonocherus hispidulus. Classification (NCBI taxonomy): domain Eukaryota; kingdom Metazoa; phylum Arthropoda; class Insecta; order Coleoptera; family Cerambycidae; genus Pogonocherus; species Pogonocherus hispidulus. The sequence goes on from OZ004696.1 coordinate 24,083,625, forward strand.
TTCTTTAACATCAAATGTCTGGAAAGAAACACTTCTTAGTAAACATTATTGTATTAATAGAAATAAATTATTATTTATGCATATTATTTGGTGCCAAAAATTTAAACATTCTTAGATAAAATTGTAATGAAAATAGATACAAATAAAATGTAATTTTACTATTTAAATGCGCGTTGCAATTATAACATTTTATTCGGAATAAAAAATATTGTTTTAAGTAATTATAAGTATACCTAATCATAATGCAAAATTACCTTTATCCAGCCAAGGCTGCCAAAAAACAGCCTGGTTTTTTATTTTGGGAGCCGGTCTCTGCGTGGCCCTCATTATCAATGAAACCCTAAGCCACTCTTGCACGATATTAGGAAGTTCCATAATACGACTCAAATATATCACAACGATAATAATAAAACAAGTGAGGTGTCGTCGACAGCAAGCAATCAACAAAAGCAAATATGACACTTAACACATTTCATTATTTACACTGCGTAAGGCCATTGTAGCACCGCATCTAAAGAAATAGTAAGCCATGGATTCATTCATAAGATTCTATCCAGGTAGACAGACCAGGTATATGTAATTAGTTTTTTATGCTGCCGCCGTAAACCGTCACTAAGAGACCAGCGAATAAAGTCTAGTTTGCCGTGCCGGTACGTTTTTGACCGGTTGGTCGTTTTTTTGTTTTTAAGACGTACCACAAGAATTAACTTCATCTCGATGGTAGCGCGCCTTACGTCAGCTATGGCGGTCCCCCTTCGGCTCGTTGACAAAAAAATCTCCAGGTTTTTAATGCACGACCAACTTCCTGCGATAAATTCGATGATTAAAATTGATTCCACGGGACACAGCACTTAAGAATTTCAGAGATTTAATATTTAACGAAGGACCTACACCGCAAGGTCGGTTCTTGGTTTCGGTATTCCTTTTTTTCAAGATGAAATAATTATACAAAATTAAATTAAATGAGCTTTATGAGGCTCCTCACATTTATTTTTGGTTGTTTATTAAGTTTTAAATCACACTATTATGAAAAAGGAATTAAAAATACGATATGCACATTGCACACCAATACCCACACTAACAACTGTGTAATAAACAATGTTTAAAACGTATTTTGCTTACATTGTTTTAATTTAATACATCACAGTAAGTTTTCCAAGATAAAATTAATTCTTAATTTAAATTTTTAGCTTCTAGTAATTATAATAACAGAAACATTTATATTTAGCAAAATGCCATAAAACAATTATATGCATTTATGAAATCATCCCTTGCATTTCTAAATACCTAATAATTTTGCTTATAAATAGGGGCTTTCAGACTAAGTAAGAATGAAGTCATATTATTCCTTATTTTTCTTTTCTTTTAAATGAAGCGCCCTGTATGCTTTTACAGATTTGAACGGGGTAACAGCAGTACATATACAGAGTGTTACAAAAATAAACATACAAAATTCGGAAGCATGCAGAACATGACAAAATAAAGGCAGCTCATCTTGTGTATTTTTTTCCTAAGATGCATACTTACATTGTGTTAAAGTTTTTAAATAATAATAATAATAATAATGTTTTAAAATTATTTCCAAAACGGTTTCTGAGAATAATTTCAAAGTTTGTTATAATACACACTTCGTGACCTAAAGTTTTAAGTGACAATTATGTAATCAAGTAGGTGCCGGTCGTAGCATCATTTTTAATAAAATATCAACGCCAGTGCCCAATTTTCCGGTACTTCATTACAAAATTTATCACTGAAAATTGGAAACAAGCAGTTTTGGAAATAATTTGAACATATAATTATTTTTAAAAACTTTAATGTCTGCATTACGCACGCATGGGTGAGTCTGCATTACGCACTCAGTAACTTCGTAAATGTAAAGATATTTAAATTTTTCAAAAAGTGCTTTTAGGTGATTTTTGTGCTCTTTTCAACCCTTTGATTAAAAACGTTCTCATTTAAAAACAAAAGGGCAGCGACATGTACAGGGATTTTTTGAAAGGGAACACCCTGTTTTTTATTTCATAATTTGAAATCCTATCAAATTCTGAATATGGCACCATTTTTATTTTTTCTTAAAAGTGATAATATGTAAGTTAGGAACAATACAAGAAACTATCGGTACTAGCAAAATTTACAGAATATTTATTCAGTAAACTTTGGTACTAGGCCATGCGGATTGTATAATTGAAACAAAATATTTATTGAATTAAATGAAAATAATATATTTAACAAAGTTATGAGTTATTTGCATAACTTTTGTCTTCACAAGCATGCTTTGTTTTCAATAATTAATTGTGCAATCCATGGCCTAGTGCCGATCATTTCTTGTATTGTTCCTAACTTACATATCACTTTTAAGAAAAAATAAAAACCGTGTCATATTCAGTATTTAATAGGATTTCAAATTATGAAGTAAAATACAGGGTATTCCATTTAAAAAAATCACTGTACAGAGCAGTCCATTTTTGCTGGGAATCCAGGGTATCTCGGAAACTACAAGATGCATAACAAAACCGCTTGCACATCCTCGAGCTACTTTTTCCAGTTTGACTTAATGGTGAAATCAGATCGGGTCTACTTTGTTTAGGTTTTGAGATACAGGGCATTTCTGAAATTTTGCCTTTTTCGTCAGGGCCCTGTAACTTTTTTATTTTCAGACCTACAAAAAAAGTTTAAAGGGGAAAGTTTTAGATATTTTTAAGTGGAATCCATTGGCGTAGCAAATTTTTTTTTATTGCGTCCCGTTTTTTAGATACAGACCAAACTTGTGTTTTTTTAAATGCAACACCCTGTACATTTCTAGTTAATTCGAAAGAACTTTCAATTCTGGTTACAGTAATATATAATAAATAGGGGTTTATTTGAATTTAAGTACCTTTATTAAACATTTTTATGGTTAAATGGGGGGGAAACGCGTATTTCCATTGATTTATTTCCTTATAAACTACATTGAACTCCTGTTTAATGTTATACTTAATATCTTAATAGTACTGTAACCAAATACGGTTATATATAATTTATATTTGTAAAAATATTCGACATTTTTATGTTCCCATAATTAATTATTATCTAGTATTCGGAAATATTTAAATCTTTATATAAAATAGTGTGTTTAATTAAATCAAGAGTTTAATATAGTTTATAAGGAAATAAATCAATGGAAATACGCGTTTCCCTGCATTTAACCATAAAAATGTTTAATAAAGGGACTTAAATTCAAATAAACCCCTATATAATATATATTACTGTAACCAGAATTGAAAGTTCTTTCAAATTAACCAGAAATATACAGGGTGTTGCATTTAAAAAAACACAAGTTTGGTCTGTATCTCAAAAACGGGACGCAATAAAAAATAATTTGCTACGCCAATGGATTCCACTTAAAAATATCTAAAACTTTCCTCTTTAAACTTTTTTGGTAGGTCTGAAAATAAAAAAGTTACAGGGCACTGACGAAAATGGCAAAATTTGAGAAATGCCCTGTATCTCAAAACCTAAACAAAGTAGACCCGATCTGATTTCACCATTAAGTCAAACTAAAAAAAGTAGCTCGAGGATGTGCAAGCGGTTTTGTTGCGCATCTTGTAGTTTTCGAGATACCCTGGATTCCCATCAAAAATGGACTGCTCTGTACATGTCGCTCCCCTTTTGGTTTTTTAATGAGAGCGTTTTGAGTCAGAGGGTTGAAAAGAGTACAAAAGATTACTTAGTAGTTTTTGAAAAATTTTAAGATCTTGACATTTACGAAGTTACTGAGTGTGTAATGCAAACTCACCCACACTGTATACTCCCAAAGAGATTATAGCATTTATGTATTTATAAAAATTGATTGCCAGAAACTTTAAAACACTTATTTCTAAAATGCAGTACATACTTGTCGATAGTTACCAATTTCTTTGCTTTTATTTTTAAGTTGGTATACATATTTTAGAACTCTTCTTCTTAAAAGTTAGAATACTGGATAGAATAGGAAATGGCTGATTCTGATACCTTGATTTACCATCGAATTTTAATTGAACCTATGAGCCCTAAAACTGCATTTAAAAGCACTTTCGGCAAGTCGGCAATTTGATCGAGTGACATCAACTTTTAATAAACGGTACATACATACTTATACACATTGGATAAAGCGGTGTCTCACGAACACGATGATATAAAGTTTCTCTACTCTTCCTTCTATAGTAACTATACAGATATTAATAAAATGTATGAATGTGGAAATCAATACCACAAGTATTTATCTCTATACTTGTGTCAATACTTGATAATTAAAGACTCTGAGGTGTACAATGAGAAAAAAAAGCATATTGCAAATCAACAATTCAGTAACAATCATTTTGAACCAAATACAATAAAAAATCTTGAAGCTATTGAAGCACATACTCAACTAAAAATTGTTTTTAAATGATTAAAAAAAGAAAATTGATTCATAAAATCTGCATACAAGTTTTCCTGATGTAAAATATGAACTGACAACTATAGAATCAGTGAGAAGAAGATAAGGTTGACAAATTGTTTTTCTTATTAGTAAAACAATATTTCTACAAAAGAGCAATAAACTCAAACAATTTCCAAATAATAGAAACTTATTTGTATGGAGTTTTAAATATTCGCATATCATGCTAAATTAATATGTATTGCCGCATTTCAACGAACCCAATGCGATGCTAAGTAATTACATTATATCTGAGAAGTGCAATTAAGAAATATTATCTTTCCTGATAGTTTGCAATTCTACAATTGCTGATGATTTGTGCTAATATCACTAATATTGTATTCTGTGGAAAAAAATATTTTATGATCTAAATAAGATTTCGAGAAACTTTATATAAAACATATGGATAAGCAAACACGCCTGAAGACTATTAAACTAAACAAATTAATAACCGCCCAGTTTTATTATAAATAAATTATTGTTTTTATTCTCTGTAACTGGGTTTCTATGTTTCTAAGAACTAAATAAAGTGATTCACTGCAGAAAGCTGTTAATAAACTCGAAAACTACTAAATTCTCAAAAAAAAACAGGTGGCTCACCTCTTTTTTATTTTTCAAGATATGTCGACTAAATTAGGTAAATCCATGTGCGATGAAAAACGACATTGATAATGACTACAAAAGACTTCACTGGAAATAGCTTTATCAAAAAACATCAAAATATAGAACTTGTATAAACCACTTTTCTATAGCTTTATACAAAAAACATTAAAAAGCATAGTTTTCCAGCAAAAGGATTAATCCGGGGTTGGTTTTTACAAGCCTAATTTTGCCTATCCAACAAGAAAAATCTCTCATTGAAAAGTAAAGCATCACTTATTTGAAGAACTAAGACTTTTTTATAAACTGTTCTTGTAAATTTCTCTATCTCTGTTAGCAAAAATACAACTGTTCAGACTTGTAAATTAAAAATTGTAAATATTTAGTTTCGAGTTACAACGGTAAGTCAATTGTCACACAATGACAAATTTCGAAATAATTTTCAATTACAAGTGTTGTGTTTTAATAACGGAAATAGAGACTTAAAGAAAGAATAGAATAGAGACCGAAAAGTTATGTGGTGTGCTTTTTTCGTGCGCACAAAACTCAAAAATTATGTAAGGTAATGAGGCTTTCCACTCATTTAAAAAAAAAATCCTCGTACAAAACGTAAAACAAAGTATTTTACACCTATTTCACCGTTTTTAAGAAAACTGAACACTCTGCAAAAAATAGAAACCTCCTAAAAATTGCATAGTGACGTAATCATCACTACCAATCAGTGATAAGCACTTTAAACGAATTTTACAAGCTAGCAACAGTGTTCAGCAACAGTGTTCAGTTAAATCAAATCACCCGGTTTGGGTTGTCAGTTTTGACATTTAATCACACTATATTTTTATCACTATAAGTAGTATGATTACTAAATTACTCAAACAAAACTGCAAGTGGCACAAATACAAAAAGGAAAACACCAAAATGATGTTGACAAAGATCAAGGATTTTTAACTTATAGAGGATTACTCGATCCCTATTCCTCAATATTGTCCGATTTTAGTGACGTCACTGCGAGACCCGATACTATTTCTCACTCTGTATTCTGCGATTCCTTATCTATGACGCGTTGACAAGTCACTGTCACTATCTAACTCATATATTTTGTATATCAATCCGATGACGTAGCCGCAAGATCCAATCACGTGATACGGCTAATAAATTCTAGGGATCGAGGAATCCTATACATACAAGTTAAAAATTCTTGGACAAAGATCACATAAAATTGACGTAACACTTTGCTATTGTTTGACAGTTTTGACAGTGACACACGTCGCGATGTCAATGTTGCCAGATTATATTTGGGAAGATCTGCCCTATACTAGATTTTTTTGCCAATAAAGTGCACAACTAATAAGTACGTCATCAAATAACTTTTTCTTGAATTACGAGAAAACTAGCAATTCAATTTGAAATATATTTGAGAATTAAGTTCTCCATTGAAAGAAGAATATTTTAAACCAAACACGTACTTTCAATTCATTTGAGATGAAAAGGTCCATTGAAATTTGCATTTTCCACAGAAATTGAAATAGTTCAAGGTTCTTTACACACAGCTGCTTATCGAGCAGCTGTACAAATACGATAGTTTACTTTATTCCTAAAGTTAAAAATGTAGTAAAAGTTTCGAGAATTATTATCCCGACTTATGAAAAGCACTTCTATTTTGGTCAATTTATTTGACATAATGAAAATTACAAAATTTTATGGGGCTGTATTTACAAGCAACTGTTTTGTTTAGTTACATTTTTGGTTTTTGTTTCAATTTGTTTCATAATTTAGAAATTATAAAATGTATTGACAACATACATACTCATAAAGAAATTGAGTCCTATTTTCCAAGAAAAAATTCTCATGAATTCTCGTATTTATTCATTGTATCATGTATTAATTCCGGTTTTTTTTTTCTATTTATTCTACTGTTAAAAATAAAACTCACCCATTATATGCAGGCAAATCGTGTGAAATAAAAAACCTTTAAGTCCGTCCCTGTCATAAATATAGCATTTATTATTAAGTGACCATCAGACACATTCCGGAGTACTTTTTATTTCACACAATAATAATTATTAATGCATCCATAATACGACAGAATCTAAATAATATATGTAAAGCACAATAAACCCACAATAGTGTTTAAATTTATTACAAGCATAAACCCGACAGAATGCCTGGAATGTCTTGGTCGGATTCCTCCTAAAATGCTTAATCGTTAAAGATATATCTAAACAATTATTCTTGATGAAGGTATTGCTGCGTCCAATAAAGGCTAAAATCCAGTTAAAATGGGTATATTCGAGGCAGATGGGACGGTGTGAAGTGAGAATTTTTCATCCTGCGTGGTATGCGGTCTAACTAGTGACGCCCAAAGATAAGAAACCGGGAGTATCGGTCGTTCTGAATTAAAAGGAATCCTTGCTATTGTTGAGAACGGAATATCTTACACAAAGTTGAATATTCTTCGTGCATGTATGGAAACAAAACGGTGAAACAGAAATGTTTGCAAACGAGTCAACAAATCCACATGTCATAGTAAAAAAGCCAGAGATAATAATAGATTACCCACAATAGGTATACCTATATCTTGATAATATACAGGCCAAATAGTTTAGACCTTTTCATGTGAGATACATATAGAAAACATAAACAATACTCAAAACATTTACGATTTTTACAAACATTTATTCGAATCAGGTCAAAGAATACATATCAAACGACCACGTAACAACAAAAATTTTACATAAAATACAATAAAAGAAAAACTGAACCTAGAAGTTTTAGAAATAAGTAATAGCAACGGCACGTAATTATTATGTACATATTAAATTATGAGATGGATTTACAAAACTCGATGTTGAGATAGTTCAAAATATTTCTTAAATAAATAAAATCATCATATAAAATCATCATACATCAAATAGGTAAACTATTTTCATGTTCTTATTCCATTTTATATTTCTATATACACAGGAAAACAATTTCAAAATAAAAACTTAGCTTCCTATTTTTCTTAAAATGCAGTATTGAAAATTTCTAATTTTCTTAGAATACCTAAAGGCAGGAATACAAGTTTTATAAGGTAAAGATAGAAAGATAAACAGATATATGGTAAACAGGATGGCAGCATGATAAATAGAAGTTATATTGGGTACTTACTTTATTGCAATAACAAGTGGACAATATATCTATTTGTTAATTTTATAAAAAAATGTTTTGGAGTTTCGAATTTCGTTATAGTGATAAGAGTGATAAAGTGAAAGTAAATAATATACATTTTTGCCGATTATTCGAATATTTCACGATTGGAAGCTTATATATCAAAGAAATTTCTTCCTATATTCGCAAATAACATGATGAATTTAATACTATGTTCATAAAAATTATCAATAAAATATGTAAATAACCGCAACATTCCAGAGATAAATCACCAGACCACATTTTTCGATAAGACATAAATTAAACTGAGACTTATATTTCCTTGAATATCATTATAATTTATATTTAAAAATATAAACCCTTCAACGTATAAAACAAATTCAATATATAAAAGCTACCTACGATTATATATATACAAATATGTCTTACTGGGCGATCCAATGACTCTACGTCCAATACCTCCTAAATTTTTATAGAATTTTAAAGAAAATTTGGCGAGGTAATTGAATATGTGAATCCTAGAACAATATTTCTTATTCACTTAAACTAACTTCACAGGGCTTATGTTGTAATGAATTGTAGCATAATCGATATGTATAATAATATAGTAAGTAAAAATATTCAGTATATTTAAAACAAATAAGTATTTTTAAAATTTCGGTACTTACAGAAATCCACTTTGAACATCTCAATGCAGAATATAAAATCTAATTAAAAAGTATTTTGAAAAATAGTATACGTAATAAGGAAATACAGCAATTCTTGTTATAATTTAAAGTAAATATACAAACATTTAAAACAAATAACACATATATCGTGTAATGTCAAACCACATAATATAATGTATATAATGAAATTATTTTTAACAAAATTGTAATAAAATTAATTAGTAAGGTCTAGGAAAATGTGTCTACCTCATAATATATCCACTATGAAAAAATTGTTTTGAAGTTTTTTATGCACAATAGGCCTAGCTGCGGCCAAGGTGCTTTGGAAATCCCTTTTGAGAAACCGACCAGCAGGAAGAAGAAAGATGACCAAAGTTTTGATTCGTGACTTTTTTGATATGCTTTTTGAAAACCGTTGCGTTACTGGCATTTCGAGATAAATCTTCAGATAAGACATGACATAAGTAACTAATATAAGCTCCTAACAGCGTTGACATACAGTGGCGTTGATTGAGGTAATATTTCACACTGAACATTTGCCCTAAATTTTAGAAAAAATCCCTTACAAAAGATGTTAGTTGGAACATGAAATTTCCAAATTTACCAAATACAAAAATTTTTGTTCAAATATCTCGGAATATCCAAATCTTGCTCCTTTACATTTTCGTGTTTAGAACTGCGGCCTCAATAATTCAAATGTGATACAAGAAATGGAGGTTATATTTGGCGAGCCGATGGCTCAGGGTTTAGTAACTCAACCGCTCACCCCAGAGGTTGCGGGTTCGAATCCCATTCCACCAGACAATTTTTATATTGTCTACTCGTAGATTAAGGCTTGGTCGCAGGGATGGGTTGACAACCATCCTGGCGATGGCCTAGAATGGGAAGAATGTCAGCCTCGTGTTAATATGAGATATTAAAATCAGTTGATGTTTGACTGTCCCAATGAGATTTCCCTCATTCCAGCACTGAATGGTGGTTAGGGCTTACCAACCTAAGTCGTTTGAGATGCAAATGCGGTCCTCGAAATAATACTATGTCGCCACTCTCTTACAAAAGTCTCAGTCTTTCGAGCTACTCTTCGTGATTAGAATGAGGAGTAGAGATATTATTATTATTATTGTATAGTGATTGAAGTTGAAGTCAAAATGTATCCTAATGTACTGTACTGTATTGTCCTGTATCCTAATGAGCATTTGTGAAATTTTAGACGCCCCTGATTCAAGGATGCTCGGTGTATCTAAAATAATAGCGAGTTTCTGTCACTTCAGGTAATACCAGAAGTATGTAATTTTTTTATTTTAAATAGAGTACACCATATATTATAGCATTGTTTTTATTTCTTTAAGTATTTTAGGATTCCTTGTTAAGAAATCACGTTCCTGTAATGTTATGGTTTTCAAGATATTAATTTTTTGTTTTTTTTTTATAGGTATAGGTGTAGTTTTGAAGGGGGTTGGAACCTTTGGTGTGAAGCTAACACTGACGTAGTTTTCCACATACATAACACCAAAACACTATACTGCACTCGACGCGCGTTTCGCCAACCAAGTTGGCATCTTCTGGAGATAATTAAACCTGATGACTAGTACTTGGTTGACGAAACGCGCGTTGAGTGCAGTAAAGTGTTTTGGTGTAATGTGGAAAACTACGTCAGTGTTTTCTTAATATACGAGTAGACAATTTAATTAAAAATTGTCCGGTGGAATGGGGAGTCGAACCCACGACCTCTGCGTTAAGCGATTTAGACATTAAACTCTGAGCTACCGACCCGATATGATGTTAAATATACTTTTGATGTTTGATGAAGCTAACTTTCATTTGTCAGAGGTTCGTTGATAAATAAAATTGTCGTTATTGGTCCGACACGAATCCTAAAGAAACACATGAAAATCCTTAGATGGGATAGTCCAAAGGTAATTGTTTGGTGTGTTGTTGGATCAATGGAAATTATCGGACCTTATTTTTTTTTTTAAGATGAAAAAGGTCGCCCGGTATCTGTAAACTCTGATCATTACGTACAGATGTTGACAACGTTTTTTCGACCGGAGTTTCATCGGCAAAGAATACAAGATTTGTGATTTCAACTGAATGGGGCCACCGAACATACCGTTCGCCAACCTTTGACAGCACCTTATTTACTTTTATGAATTCACAACGACAAAACAACATTGAAGAATTGAAGATCTGCATTCGGGGTGAAATGAATGCCATTCCAGTGAACATTTTACGTAGAGTTGTGATAAATTTCACAGATCGTATTCGTAAATGTTTACAAGAAAATGGTGGACATTTAAAAGACGTAGTGATTAAAAAATAAAATCCAAGTGTTTCTAGATTAACTTGTTACAACAAAACTTTAAGTATATTAAGCCCCAGTCTTTTCACCTCCCATTAAGTTCCAGGTAACTATTTGGCAGATTAGAATGTGACGTTTCAGTATTGAAGTAAATTCATTTGAAAAGTTAAAACATCCTGAAAGTGTAAACCTTATTCTGCCCAACCTTGTATATACATATATAGGTACAGGTACCCGATTTCGAAATTAAAAGTGTCAATCTACATACCTAAGCTAGGACGAAAATAGAATATTAATGGCAAATCAATTATTTGATGTACGCGAATTAATATTCACATTATTCCTTTATGAATCCAATTGAATAATATCTAATACTTAGAATTCTCTTGTAGTTACAATGAATAAAGTCAAAGCGTTGAGTGAGCTCACTCAACGGTCAAAGGCTATTCGTGTTGCCAGAATGAGTTTCCTTTTCGTACAGCATATCGCACTACTATTTGTTAAACATACATAGGATAGTGTTAATGCTGATACTGATAAGATACAGTTCTTTCTTATCGTCCACGAGATAACAAGTGATCTGATCATCCAATATCTTCATAAGAATTACAGCAAAGTGAATGAACAAAATGCGTATGACTTGTATGCAATAAAATAAATAATTTTATGTCGGATTTCTTTAAGTGTCAGAAAAGTGTTTTTTTTTAAGTATGACTACGAGTATATTGAGTACAAACACTTTTCTTTCTCCCGAATTTTTCTTGAAATTGTTTACCCATATTTTTAAGATCCACGACATGATATGATCAGACCGGATTACTTTAATAAAGTTTTTCAATAAATTATTTGCAATTTTGATATGGGAACATTTTAGATGTACCGATTTTTGGTTATAAACGAGCCTTCCCCCCCCCAATTAACTTTTGAATTTTCATACATAAAAAGGATGTCACATACAAAAGTTTCTTGAAATCGCTAAAATTTTTATTTCGTGAAGTTTTCAAATATATGGTGTTTCGTTTTTCCAGAATCAAATTAAAATTTTTTTTTAACGTATTTATATTGAACGTTAGAACAAAACATTTTATATAATGTTTTTAATTATTAATTATTTTTATATGTTTGAATTCTCCTGAAAATTCTACGCATATTTCATATAACCCCGAAACGGTTTTGATATAATGGAAAATAGCTTTCACCTTTATTTTAGAAAATTTCTTTTTTATTTTACAAGGATGTATATTTTAGAATATATAATTATAACATTTTTTTATATCTATGAAAATTCAAAAGTTAACTGGAGGTCCATTTATAACCAAAAACCCTGTACATTACCCAACTCTGCAGAACAAAGGATGCAGTCCTAATCTGTGTGCTAGTAATAGCAGAGTGGCATAGAAATAAAACATCTAATTTCAAGGATTACTTATTTTATATGTCTTCTGGTATAGTGGTCGCCGCAAAAAATCTACAACCCTTTCTATTGGTTTATTTATAAGAAATAAATGACACGGGTAGATTATAAGGATTATAGAGTAGCGTATGTTGAATATTGAATATGCCTTAAGTTGCCATAGAACACTAGTTACGCTAGTTTCAAATCCTTATATGCTACCCATGGCATTCAAACCTTTTTACGATACCCACTACATTAAAGATCTGAACATTAGCAATATGAATCTATCCTATTTCATTCCAACTAGTAAAAATACACTTATGAGTGCAACTCATAAGTGTTGAAATTGAAAAACAAGTGGTTTTCAATTTTAAAAGATGCTAAAATGATAAATTTACTTTTTTCTATGCAGTAATTCTAAGCATACCGTTGATGTGTCCACCATTTCCTAGGTGATTTTGCCCTGACTCCAGTAGTTGTACGAATTAATTGATCATTACTTATATAGCGCACCGCAGTACGAAAAAAGACTGCTTCCATTTACTTGAAAACTAAGCGGACGAAAACTGATATTTGATAATGAATATCTGGAACACTGAAAGAACAGTTTATTCATAATTAATGATGCTGATTGACTCCTAACAAAGGCTTTATTGGATAATGGCGTAATAAATTTTTGTTTATGAGAAAAAAACAATTTATTAAATCTTTTCAAATATACCTTATTACTGTCAAGTAAGAGATTATTGATAATCAATATATCTTTTATTTTCTATTAATAACGATCCGTTTTAATAAATATTATTATGAGTAAATGTAGCATTACTTATTTATTATAATAATACATACATAAAAGCATACTATTTAAAATTTCGACTTTATTACAATATAGAGAACAATGTTTATAATAAATATTTGTTTTAATTTTAAAAAACAAAGATTATTTATAATAAATAGTGTCTTATTTATCTCACCCCAGTAATTATTTTACGTTTATTTAGTATGGTTATAGGTAGTCCAGATCTATTTTTTATATCACAGCATTCACTACTGAACAGGTAATAATTTTAAAAATTTTTAAGAAATCGCACAATCGGTAGTTTTCTAAAGTTACGTTTTCGAAGGTATGTTTTAACGTCCCTACCTTGTGCACCATACACATATGGGTCATGTAGGTATACCGTAGAGCATAGTGCAGCGTCTCTCGTCTCATCTCAAGTATCAAGTAGCCAAATAGTAAGTACACACACATTAACGAAAACGAAGCACTCGCGCCGCGTCCAAATAACAGGTAAATGAAATGAAAATAACAATGAAATGAAATAAAGTCACCCAATCTAAGGTAAATAAAAAAAAACACGTCTGCTGCTCACTGTCAACAGTGCCAACCTAGCCCACACTGCCAACTGCACAATTTTATAATGCCGCAATAAAGTACCTATTAATTAAAAAACTACTTCAGGATTTTTAACAAAAGAATTGATTACTTCATAATAAATAATATAGAGTAAACAAGAAACAAACATATATTAATTTTTAGTCTGGATTATTCAATATTAATAAAATCTAAATTAATAGTAAATATATTTTTTGGGAATACTACCAAACAAAGAATTTATTAAGATAAAACATTTTTCATTAACTATTGACATTTTTACACCAAACAAAGTATTTGTTTTTAATAAGTAAAATATATTTAGAAGAATATTTATAGTAAAAAATATTGTTTAACCTAAAATATGTATTATTTATTTTAAATAAATGACATCCAAATAAACAATTATTAACTATAATCCACATCTTTTCTTTCAGTGAACAAATATAAACATACGAGGTGCCAGAAGATAAATACAAATTCGTGACATGAAACAACGTTCTATATAAAACTATAAAAATACAGAATATGCTATTCAAAATAAAAAAATTGCAATAGATTCTTAACATCTGCGGAATTACCTTGAAAATAAACTTACATTTAATTAATTGCATGTCTTTATTAATTTAACACCAAAAACTAGATCTGATTGCGATAACTCAGTCAATGCATCGGCTTAAAATCCTACAAAATTATTGACACTTGTAACAGCCATTGTAAATTCGTATAAGTATAACGACGGTCATCCCTGTATTAATAATCATAGAAAAAACAATAAAAAATTCTGAAAAACGTATAATACATCCACAAACGAGATATCATTTCTCGATGCAATCGGTAGCTTTATCAATTTATTTATTATAGAAAAATTTTTGAAAACCCTTATTGAACCAGTGCTCGTCCAAATGCGTGACCCTACTAGACTGTCTACTTGAGATCATCTTCTGGTTGGCAGGCAGAAGCACTCCTAGCTAGTTTTTGAGCTGGAAAACATGTGATGATCGCCAGTCAGGAGACTGGCGATCATCAAAAATTTCGCTCAGCTCAAAATTTACCTCCAAGTATGCATTTCCAAACAGAAAATTGTGTGAAAAAGGCGGTCTTTAGTTGGGTCACGTATTTAGACACACAGTGGGTTTATACAGTCTGCTACGTAAAACTGACTTATTGTCTTACTTTTTGGCATATTTTTTGTTTCAATAGCCAGACCTCACATGGGTCTGGCTTTTTCCTGTAAAACGTAATTCCAATTTCAAAATTTTAATTATTTAAACAATATACGGGATGTACCAAAAACTATTTTTTTTTTCTTAATCCAACGATGTATAACTCTTTGGAATTGTATTCGATATTTGAATACAATATATAATAACTACAAAACTTCATAGAAAATATTATTCACCTAAAAACGATTAAATTATATTTGAAAGAGTTCATCGTAATCTTGTTGAAAGATGCAATATTTGTATGGTAAATAATGACTCAATAACAGTAAATGATCATTAACAAAGTATTTTTTAGTTTGTTAATGTATTCATTTCGTTAATTTTAAGTTTCATTTATTGTTACTGTTAATATTTTTTTTATTTTGTTTACTCTGATATGAAGTTCTGTAATACACTTTTGTTATTGTAATATATCGTATCACTTTAGACTAATAATACACAAAATAGTGTATTATTAAAAATAAATGCAATAACGAAACTGCAATAAATGAAAATGTAGCGAAATTTATTGAAGATAACCCCAAACAGGCATATTGTTAATTAAATTTTACAGGAAAAACCCGTGGGTGCTGATATTTAAAACAAAAAATAAAAAGACATTTAGAATAAAGGTAATACGCTCCCCCATGTTTACCCCCTCATATAATTTGTTTCTTAAAACAGAAAAACTTATTTTGAGATAACTTTCGTAGGGAAATTTAAAAAGATGATTGCCCTTAAATTTGCGTTTACTATCTATACTGGCATATAAATGGACACTATATGTATGTATGTATGTATGTATGTATGTATGTATGTATGTATGTATGTATGTTTGTATGTATGTATATATTATGGCATAATACCTAAAATATTTCAATATTCACCTAGGTAGATTTATTTGCAGCGTATTGAAGAATGTAGCTGATGTGCCAATGTTGTTAATTGTGTCAATTGTTAATTATTTTGCTCTTGAAACATTTGAAATATTTGTTAATTTGTCTGCTTGTCATGGGGAAATTAGTAAAACAATTACATCATTTTGCACTCAACAGCAAATGTTACCTGTCACTAAACGCTAACAGTCAACAATTGTCCAATTACTTCTGATGATGGATCAGATAAATATTTTAACCGCTTTCCAGGTCCAGGTCTATCAATTTTGTTTTGGGATCTTAGATAGTAGATCTTTGTCTTTGAACAAGAACACTACTGTTTATAGATTTATCTTTGTTATGATTTGTAACCTCACTTATTTACCTTTGCTTTCTACCAAAAGAAGTAAAAAACTGTGACGGAAAACTAACAATTCAGTTAATATATTAATTTACATTAAGGCCAATACAAGTACTAATTAAATTCAATGGTTGTGTTCAACAATGCTCAATCATTGAAAGTAATCAGTCAACAAACTGTTTCTATTGGTTATTTTAAATATAACTAATTAGAACCATTAATTGTTAACTGATTACTTCCAACCAACTGTTCAGCACGGGTGAATAGAGCCAATATAGAGCCTTACGGGTGAATAGAGCCTTTATACTGGGATCAATGTAATGTTCAGATACATAGCTATCACTATGGTGATAACTATGGCTAATATCATAGTTTTTAAAACACATAATTTTACAATTATTGTAAAATTAGACCAATTTTACAATAACCCCGTTTTTACCGAATGTATTTTATTTATATGTAGGTACTTGCCTATTTGCATGCATTTTCTGATATTTGAATAAACCTTTTCGTGACGAATACACTGATAGAAATTAATGAATAGACATCTTTAATAATATGTTTCATAATTTCTAAATAAATAATATCTTTCATATTCCTTTTAAGCCGGTGATACACTGGAGAAACAAATTGAATGAAACAGATTTCATAACACTCGTTTCATGATCATGATACAGGAAAATGGTGTCATAAACAGAAGGTCCTTGCATTCAAATGAGATGCTGCAGGCATTTCTGAAACAGGAGAGCCAGATTTGTTCACATGCAAATTTCTTACAACAGGATATAGTATATTTCATGCTACTAATTTCACAAACGCTGTGAATCTTTTATTTGATAAAACAGCGAAGGAATACATCTGGAATAAGTTACACTACTTACACTAATAGGCTTTGATCAAGAACCAAAGTTTCACATGATTTGACTTTATGAAATTTGTTTCTCAGTATGTCACCGGCTTTATAGTATATTTTTTGGTTATATATCTTCCTCATTACTAAAGACATACCTCTATTTTTTAGCTTTATTTATTAAAAACCCAGTAATAGTAACCCTTCAACTCTAGTGGTGCCACCGGAAGATCGAACACTATCTTGTTTACTGATTATCAATGCGCAAATTATCACATATTATTCGATACATCTGTCCTTCATTATTTCGTACCAATGCGGTTGAATAATTATATATTTATATAAACAAGGGATTTAATATGGTTTACAATGTTTTATTACATAATGGTTTTCATAGAACATTTAAATTCTACATAATTCATCCATCAAAATTCTATATCTATGCATTATTTCATTTTTATTCGTATTAAAAGATACACATGTATTTTATTTCTAGTTTTGTAATTTTATATATTGTATTTGTCAGACTAATGTTCCTAGTGTAAGCCACTATTAAAAAAAAAAATTATGGCTAATAAAATCTAGACCAAATAATTTATATCCAGTCAAGTTTATACACAACTCATATAATTACACAGTTTATACACATACAGTTTATGTACAGTCAAGTTTATACACATTTTTATATAATTCCACAGTTGAAAGAGTATTTATTGAAATAAAGGATGTATGTGATGTTGGGTTATCATTCCAAACTCGACTCGAAACAAGAATCCAAGGGAAGCACGTCATAAAGGATTCCACAATGTTATTTTCTAGAAATATATATATTTTTTTAGTTTTGATGTAACTCAGCATACTAGTGTGATTTACTGTGATTACATATAATGCAAGGAAATGTTTTCCTCCCTTTAAAGTCATCTTGAAAAGGGTTGGAACCTCTGGTGTGAAGATAACACTGACATACTGTTCCACATAACACTATACTTCACGTGAAGCGCGTTTCGCCAACCAAGTTGGCATCAGCTGGAAATAACTAAAACTTAATCATTTCCATGTTGGTGAAACGCACGTCGAGTGCAGTATAGTGTTCTGATGTTATGTGGGAAACTACGTCAGTGTTACCTTTAACGTCATGTAAATAATTGTATGATGACGTGCATCCCTTGGATTCTTGTTTTGACTATACCTCTCATTTTATTATTATTGTCGTCGTTTCGTCTCACGCGCGGGAGCTCTTCAGAACAGCTCCCAAAATAGTTCTGAAATATTAATTTCATTTAGAAACATCTAAAAGTTGCCTAAACTGGCTACCCCAGTTAGAAAAACACGTATCTTTTCGTTATCCGCTGAACGTCATTATTTCCTTAAAAAATGAGACTAAATAAAACTTATACTCTGGCAACATTCTGTCACCTTAAAAGAAAAATTCAATTATGTATGACTGAACTGCAGCCACAATAAACCAAATTATTTTCAAAATGCAATATTTTCAAAACAAAAATTTCTATCGCAAATCTCAAACCCTGGTGAGTTTCAACGGTTTCAAACTTTTATTTAATTTAGAAATGTCATCACTAAACAATTAAAATGAGTATTTGAAACCGTCGGCATGTTGGCAGTTGGCACGTTCCAGACAAATTACAGCTTTCGCTTTCGAAGATATCTGGATTGTTTCAAATTTAAACTTGATAAAACGATGAGTTCGCTGTCAATTCATATGTAATTTTTTTTTTTTTTTTTTTTTCGTTTATTTAACGTCGGCCTATTTCCGCGACTAAGGCCAATCACCGACGCCAGGAGACGAGCAACCCCCAACCTGGAAATTTTGCCGAATCCCTACTTTCTGTGGCAGGGTAGGGATCTTTTACTTGCCTATCATTTCATAGACAAGGGATCTCCTGCTTTACATCCTATCCAAGGGATGGTACGTCTTCTACGCAAATCTCGCCTAAATTTGCATAGCTTCTGTGAATTCACCGACGTACAGGCCACTAGAAGATGCGGGCAAGCGCCGACGGTCTTCCCTGCATGGTCACCCATCCAAGTACTAACCGCGGCCTACCTTGCTTGGCGCTCATATCGTCATATGTAATTAATATTTTATTTTTATTTAGGTATCCTTTTTTTTTCCCCAGTAAAAGGTTAGAGATATCGAAATTTAATAATAGTAATTTTTAGGAATACCTACAATATAATAAATAATTAGATAGGTATGGTGTCAATTACAGGGAATTTTGTAGATTTTAAAATCAACATTGATTTTCCCAATAATCAATGAGGTTGAGGTAATTACTGATAGAAGTAGGTATTAATTTGAACGTAAAAAATTTGACATTCAGAGTGCTCCATTTGAAATAAGAAAGTTATGAGATTTCGATTCGGGGTTTTCTCCATTTTCTTGAAATTCACGTTTCCGAGACTCAGATAACTTAAGGACAACCAGAAACACTGTGTATTCCCGGTGTTTCTGGTTATTCACCGGTATTGAAATAATAATAACTACATCTCAATACGTACCTGCAGCTGAATATGCCTGATTTTCCTGAACCATAGTGGCAGCTCGTGAGAGGACGTCCAGGGGAGATTCTCCGCCCTCCATATTATATCTGCGATGGAATGCAAAGTTATCATCGTTTAAGATACAGCTACTGTAGAATATATTTAAACAAACTACATTTACATGTCAAATATTATAAATATAAAAAAAATGTTATATCCCTAATAATGAATAAAATATTTATCGTTCAGTACAAAAATTTTAAAATGTCACCACAAAATAGTGGCTCACCCCTGTAACTTGTTTATGTCTGGAAAAATAAAATGAAATTAGGCAGTCGTGAACTATTTACTATAAAAATTATTTTTTAAATAAAATTTAATTAATTTCAGATCCTTCGGTTTCACCGGAAATCATCCCATCCCAACTTTCGATTTTGAAATGGAACACCCTCTATATTATTCAATATTTTGATGTAGGACTAAATTTTAAGTATGTTGTAAGTGTCAATGCTTTATTTTCATTTAAAATTTTTTATAAGATCAATTTGGTATATATGTAAAATAGTTCCTTTTATCTACTTGCCATGGGAAAAATACAAACTACCCATTTATTTCATTATGAATTATTCCGAATTCTTTTACGAACGATTTTTTTAGTCAAATTGCCAAATTTGACTTGATATTTCGAAGAATAAACAAGTTACAGGGGTGAGCCACTATTTTATGGCACCCTGTATAACGATATAAGGGTAAATTATATCTGCTACTTGACTAGGCCATACAGGGCGTCCCAGTTTTACGCTGAAAAAAATCGGGAAGATGTAGAACCAGTAAAAATAATGGGACTTTGTTAGATATATAAACTTATTTCCAAATCTGTACCGTTGGGTGTCGAAATTGGAAAATAAAAAATTATTTTTTCATTTATATCTCTGACAATAATAAACCAATTGTTTTCAAATTTTATTTTCTAGATGCTACTGTGAATCTTTCCTTCCACAAAAATTTCATTTCAATGGGAATAGCCAGTGGCGTGCAACCTGCGCTCTTGGGACCCCTTTCTAAAAATATATGTTACGCCATTGACTAATGTTTAAAATAAAACGATATTTCGATGTTCCACCGGTTTCTCTACAAAACACTATACTTCCATGTTTTTTTTTCACAGAACACCGATATACGGAGTAAATTGATATTTTATGAAACCATGTCATGTCCTTTCCTAACAAAATAATACCATAAAAGTAATAAAAGTAAAAATTAGAAGAGGGGCGAGGGAGTCCCGCGAAAAGTCGGGATTTCGGCGGGTGTGACGGTACCATTAGGCGCGGGGACAAACGCCGGTGCTAGCCGCATCTCTCTCGCCGAACGGCGATCGACGAAAATTTTGCAGAAGTTTTTTGAAAAGGCGTTTAAATTGGGAAAAAGCGTAGGAAACGGGACTAAAATACCCCTACGCATTGGAGAAAGGCCGCGATCGATCCGGTCACCCGCAGGGATCGCTCCGCGATCCCCGCTCGGAGGAGATAGCTTTGAAACTTTGTGGATTTGGGGGCGGAATTTAGAGCGAGACAGAATCGACGCGTTTTAATATATATGGATTACTATTGTAATAGGTTGAAACGGTAGGTTGAAAATAGTTTTATGATTTCAGAATTTACATATTAAATTCATTTTTATTATAGTTGAAGGATATTTAAACATCTTTTGATGCAGAACTAAATTTTGAAGTAACGCACCTATTTGGATAATTTACCTCTTGCCGAAGACAGACAAATATTTTATCAACATGTCGGCGCGTCTCTCCATAACAGTCACCTATTATAGTAGTTAATAATTTTTTGCAAGATTTATTTCAGGATCGCTGGATATCAAATAATGGACCTTGTCGGTGCTAGATTTTTTTTATATGGGGTACCATTAAAAATATAGTTTATAATACACCTCTAAGAACTAGACAAGATTGTATGGAAAGGGTTCGAAATATGCATGTAATAATTTAAATGTAAACTCAGTTAGAAGGGCAACTCCTGAGAAGTTTGAAGGACGTAATATTGAACACTTGCTAAAATAAGAGTATTACATATTAATATTTTATTATTTAGTGTCCTAGTATAGTTTTTGATATCATGCAACAATAGTCTTAATTTTTTCAGTTTTTGCTCTGACGGAAGTTTTTAAAGTTTTCAATAATCTGTTTCACTGTATTTGGTGATGGCTTCCGTTTTTACGGATTTCGAGCAGCAAATGTATCACGAGTTCTTGTTAAAACTTTGTGGCATACTCCAAAAATAATAAATAAATTTAAATAATCTTCGTTTATAAACGCGCCGGCATAATTACAATAGTAATTATTTATAGCGAGTGTAAATTATACAGACACAACCCACACCAATATGTATTTAACACAATACAGGCCAAAACGATTTTATTGTTTTTGAAATATTTATGTCCAAGGCAAATTTGATAACATTCTATATATGATGAAAACTGCCAAAATAGTAGAAATTTGCAAATTTCTTTAGAAGTAATAATCACAACCCTAATAATGCTTATATGGCTTGAAATTAGAATTTTAATGTGCACAAGATAGACCAGAACAATGCAGGGTGTTCCATTTGAGTTTAAAAAGTTATGGCTGTTTAAAATTTCCAAAATGTAAAAGCGAAAATGGAACACTTGGTATAGTATTTTTGATTATATGGATACACCATAATTTAGTGTCGCTTAGGTTCTCTAAGAATACAGAAAATCAACTTAATATCACTTTCCCGGAAAAAGTTGCGGGCACTCTTGCGCAGCATAGCATATATCAATTTTTTTCTTTAAATATTAATATCTCAAAATGCGTAACTCCTAGCTGTATGTCACATAAGCTGATCCTAAAATTTTCCGTAGAATTTAAAAATGCAATCATATACAGGGTATCCTATTTAAAATAACGAAGTTAATGTCTACTTCCTGTGTAAGCGGAAGTGCTGCAGAGTTCTACATATTTTGGTTGCGTTCGCCCTAGAGACTTCATCATGTTGCCACATTTTCAAATATTTCGGATTAGTACTTTTCCAGATATCGATCGACGCAGTTCCTTATGAGACACCCTGTATACCTACAACATATATCTAGATTCAAGTTTCTGAGGATATCCCTCATGTATCCCGCTAGGTATAAAGACAGAAATGTACGCATCGTCACAGCATGTGTCTCAAACATCCCCAACACCAAATAACAGAAAGCTGTTTCGGTGACCTAATAAATCGAAACATCTCTGTTCTTATCAAGCAAAATAGTAGAGCAAGAAATATCCCCTGAACATGTGCCATCCATTTGAAGAGGAGGCCAAAGAAAACAAAAAATAACAGATGCTATTTACGTGTCCAGTTTTAAGTTGTTACGGTTATGCTTTTCCTTTACAAATATTCTAATTGCTTTACTAATAAATATGTGCAATACTATTTTCGTGAGTTTTACGTTTTAAACTGACTTATGTTACTGATATTTAGAACCCGATTCTAGTAAGGGTGAAATGTAAACATGAGTACATTACGCCGCGTGATGAGTAGCAACCATATTTTATATCCGATTGCCCAAATGAAAAAATACTGGCAATATCTATTATCTAACTGTAAATATAAATTATATTATTAATATTTAAGTACTATAGTTAAAATAGATACAAAACCATTTAAAGGTGTAAAGTTCAAAACCAATCAAAATGTAAAGTAAATAAACAATACAACCATTAAAACTTAAGTATTGACTGAAATATGGAAAAAACTATTCGTGAGAATCTACTGAAACGCAGTAAACTTTTTAAATAAGTAGCCAGAGCTATTGAATTAAATAATAGACAAATTATCCTTAAATACTAGTTATAACCACCATTCATAAAAATTAACTTCTT
This sequence comes from Pogonocherus hispidulus, assembly GCA_963924545.1. NCBI lineage: Eukaryota > Metazoa > Arthropoda > Insecta > Coleoptera > Cerambycidae > Pogonocherus > Pogonocherus hispidulus. The sequence goes on from OZ004696.1 coordinate 24,107,245, forward strand.
ATTTATTACTTGTAAATGTCACGTACTGGGACAAACAATATCGTCGTATTGCACTATTTCACTGCTTCACTATTTGATGAATAGCATATAATACCTATCTATTCTACTTATACAAGGTGTCACAGAATAACTATTACTAGTTTTCAGAAATGATAGAGGGCGCTTAAATAAACATTTTTTATTAATACACTAGTATTCGGAACTTTCTGGATGTCAAGATAAACTAGAAATCTTTAAAAACAATCTGAATTACAACAGGAAAGGGTAGTTACTTACTAAATTGAAACAGTTAAGTTAAGGAACATTTTATTATAAATAATACGGCATCAAACTTTACAAAAATTGTTCGAAGTTACGACCACCATTTTCGACACACAAGTTGTAACGATGTGCAATCGGCTGCTGAATTCTTCGAAATAGCTGCTAACGTTCACGAATTTCATCAAACGCTAGAATAATTCGAGCCACTAACTCTTCTTCTGCATTAACAGGTGTCTCATAAACCAGTGATTTAATATAACCCCAAATACAAAAATCCACTGGAGACATATCTGGTGAACGTGGGTGTCAAGAAATCGGCCCCCCTCTACCGAGCCATCCATTTGGAAATTGTGCGTTTAGATAATTTCTGCAATTTAATGCAAAATGTGCTGGTGCACCATCATACTGGAAAACAATATTTCTTCGATTAAGTGGGACATTTTCAAGCAATTGAAAATTGCTTGGGGTAGAGTATGTTCCAGAAAAATCCTATACACATGACCATCTAACCGTGCAGGCAGTAAATATGGTCCCACTACATAATTGTCAACAATCCCAGCCCAAATATTAATAGAAAACTTCCATTGATGATGTAACCCGTGAACGGCGTGGAGGATTTTCTTCGCTCCAAATGTGACTATTGTGTGTATTGAAATAGTCATCTCTTGTAAAACATGCCTCGTCTGTCCATAATACACTCCTAGGAAATCTTGGTTCGTCGTTAATTTTATTCAAGTACCATTCAACAAATTGCACTCTGTTGGGATAATCGGCTAGAATTAACGTTTGCACTTTTTAAATGTGAAACGGATCCTTCTGGTATTCCTTTAATACAGATGTGTGGCTTGTATGCATCGCATGGGCAATGGCACGAGTGCTTGTTTTCGGGTTATTTTCAAATTGTTGCAGAACTTGGTTCTCAAAATCAACATTTCGGACAGTAGGATTGGCTCCCGAATTTATTTTCTTTACTGAGAATATACCAGTATCTCGAATACGCTGATCCAATCTTGAAAATGATGTATGACAGGGAATGTGACACTCAGGATGCTGCTCCGCATAAATTCGTCTTGCTTCGTTAGCATTACCGTAAGCTGCTCCGAAGGCAAGATGCATGTCTTCTGCTAATTCAATATTTGTAAAATAATGCATTTTCAATCAAACACTAATCTTTCTAATAAAGATTAATTTGTGACACGTAAAATGACAACTACGAAAATAGTTGTTGTTTTTCAAAGGTTGCTATGATTCAACTTTACTTTCCCGGGAAGGGGACGTATTGTATACCGTCGGGAAAGTCCTGGAGTTACAGCCGATTTTTTTCATTTTATCTCGATACTAAACAATTTCCGGACACTAATTTACCAATAAAAAATGTTTATTTAAGTACCCTGTATCATTTCTGAAAATTAGGAATAGTTATTCTGTGACACCCTATATATTATCTACTTATATCTTGAAGGGGGTTGGAACTTATGGTGTGAAGATATATTTATAGCACAAATTCACATTAAATTCATCTATAGTGGTAGATTTCAAGATGTAGTTCTAAAGTGGCGTTTTCTTTTCAAATACATGTCCAATTATGATTTAGTAGTCCTGGTTCGGAGACTGAGTAAGTCGGATCATTTAATAGGAGCACAGTGCAGGTAGTCAGATGCGGACCTATGAAAACTATATATCGAGACACTTTCAACGCCTTTATGTCTTGACATCTAGCAATTAGTAACTAAATACCGATTCATTTAGCGTTTGGAGAAGATGCAAGACAATATTTAAGAAAACAAATTCATAACCTTTGCAGTTAGAAAATGCTTCTTTCCCCCAAATACCCCGTTAATACAAATATGATTATTCGCTGTCGGAAAAATCCTAATACAAAGCAGCTGTGCTATTTGGTCTTATTTTATAAGTCTTCCAGTCTTATGACAAATACTAACCGTTCCCTCTCCCTTCCTATTTTCATATTTCAACTCCATCTACCATTCGACGTGATTTCATGTTCGAATCTTGAATGGGTTAGAAAGTAAAATTTTACAATCAGTCTGCGGCATATCTTAGTTCTAGAATAGAGATAAGTTTCGTTATCGAAACGTTATCCCGTATAAAATTACTTTTAAAATAATAATTGCTTCCGATTCGATATCCTACTGGTTTTTGGATCGCCCGTTACGCTTTTGAGCATATCACCCCTATTATTGGAGATAGACTCAACCCCTATGTCAGTAGGTTGAGAAAATGTTCTCTATAAACACTGCAAAATATAGTCAATCATATCTTACACATGTGATACTAAGGGCCAGTCTTTCCACCTCCTTTTAAGTTCCTGATAACTATTTGGCAGATTAGAATGTGACATTTCGGTATTTCAGTTTTCACAGTCTAATCTGCCAAATAGTTATCAGGAACTTAAATGGAGGTGAAAAGACCGGCCCTTAATTTCATAAAATAACGGAATTAGCAGATCGGGAAATCTCAGAGAGGCACCCTGAGATTATACATACGAAATTTTCATCTTTTAGAGACCAAACAATCAATACAACTTGCTTATTATATTTTATAATTTTACAGTTTCTACTTTACTTTTTGTGTTTAAAGTCTAACTGCCATTATGTTTTACATTACTTAACACATAATAGTTAGAACAATAATGAATATACAATGAACCAAAGCCTACTCTGTGGCAGCCTCGGTAGGCTGTAGCCAACGTAAAAATAACATTTAAATTTCAGTGTGTAATGGCTAAACATAAACATTTCAGTCTAGTGCTGTACACAGTTGTATTTGTATTTTTTTCTTAACCAAATTATATGTAAACCAATATGGCGTCGTACGAAAAAAATTTGAATATTTCAACTCAAAAGACGATGAAAGATAGGAATCTTTACTTAATATTGTAATCAATCAGCCTCATGCTTAAAAATCAAATTTCATTACCTATATATCTTTATAAACAATTAAGTTACAACACAAAATTAATAATAATGTGATTTTCATATTTTTTTCAGGATATTTCGGAAACTAGCAGGGACATGTCCTAGATGTAATTTCATCAAAGTTTCAGTTCGAAATTGCACAACTTTTCTGTATCCTATCCTACCTTAAATAGTTCTAATCCCTGTATATACTATATATATTCATCATATATGCATTTGATTCAGGCTTCCATTATATTTTATAGCATAGCTCTTACGCTGTACCACATGGAGTACTACCTATTATTATATTTTTTATTCTTACTGTCACATGTACCTATATAGTACTTATACCGAGGTTCCCCATATCATTTGACTGATGGCAATTAACATGGGTTATTACATTTCATTGAATTTTATATTCCCAAAGCACACTATGAGAAATGTTGCGAACGGAATTGATAGTACTGACTGTCAAACACTTCTGATTACCAAAATACTAAAGCGAAATGCTAAAAATTCGTTTGAAGTTAATAGATGTAGTTTACATAATTGTGTTAGCGCTCACAATTTCAAATCGTCTGGTGGACTAATTGTATGAGCGGAAGGCATGCAAACTGAAGCGCAAAATTTTGCAGGGACAAATCCCACCAGAGACAACTTTTTTTTACTTTACTTTTTAATTAATTATCACAAATTATTAGTGTTTACTTATTCGAATAAATATGGTTCATTGTCAGTAGCTATTTGTTATTATTTTTGAAGCTAATCTTTAATCACAATATTTGCTTATTAAAAAAAAATTAAAACATGTTTTTAATTGGTTCGTTTCATTTATCTTTCGCTAAAGCTACTATCTTATAAAATAAGTAATCAACAAGCAACACATTTTTTATTTATTACATGCACTGTGCTTTTATTAATAGTATAGGTGCTTATCTCTGCTAATAGTTACTATTATACCTCAATCTGGATATTGAGTTACACAGTTACAGAGGAAATATCGTGAATTAGTAATAGGTATCCTTTTGAAGAAAAAAAGTATCATTCTAAAATTATGAGTTTTTTAAAATATGTTCATATTTATTCAAATAAGCAAACACTTGTAATAATTGTAATTAATCAAAAAGTAAAATTAAAAAAGTTACATCTATTGCGATTTGAACTTTTTGAAACCTTAAAACCTTGAACTTTTTGAAAATTTGAAGTTCAGTTTTGGCGCCCGCGTCTCGTACCACTAGGCCACCATGCCATTGCAAATTTGTTGCGCTGAGCCAGCTACCTATGTAAACTGTTGAATTTAACCTACAATTAGATTTTAATATTTTAATTAAAGAAGCATTTAGCCTTAGTATTTTGGTAATCAGAAGTGTTTGACAGTCGATTCGTCGATTCCGTTAGCAATATTTCCCATAGTGTGCTTTAGGAATATAAAATTCAATGAAATGTAATAGCCCATGCTAATTCCCATTAGTCAGATGACATGGGAAACCCTATACAATATTGCATATATTACCATTTTAAGGTTAAATAAGGTCGCATTTAAATTGACTGTAAAAAGGAATTTGTATTATTTAGTATAATCATAATAGTACAAAAATAACACAAGATCAGTACTCGGTTCGCTACCTACTTCACATATTTTAGACATAATACAGTGTATCTCAAAAAGACACGTTCAAATTTGAAAAAATTTAGAGGGCACCAAAACAAACAGTATTTGTTAATAGACCGCTATCCGAAAATGAGCCGTTTTGGCAGTAAAATGAATTAGTTGCATTTGCAACCATTGTTCAAAATTATTTTCAACATTCTTCATTATGAGAAAGCAATTTTTATTTGTTTTTTATCCCAAGATCAAATCACCAAGACTCATTATTTATCCCAAAAAGCAGAAAACAAAAAATACTTATAATGCAGATTGTTAATAAAAATGATAAACCGTGGATAAAACAATTTATGTATTAATGGTGGCGTTTGATTTACACATCATTTCTTTTCATTTGAGTAGGTATAACATACTGAGATGTAGATAAAAAAACACCCACAAATGGCAGTCTATATACATTGTTACAGTTGAAGATAAACTGTATGGGCATCTCAGAAACCATTAGAGATACAGAATTGGTTAAATTGGGAAGTAATTCCAATTAGGTACTGCGTTTTTAACTGCTCGACGTAATTCATCTGCAGTTTCATACGATCTTACATACACTTTGTCTTTTAGATAACCACACATAGGTATAAAAAAGTCTAGTGGAGTGAGGTCCGGTGACCTGGCAGGCCATTTTATTGAGCCTCAGGTTTTGAACATATGTATATTATACATAGTTTTAACTTTTTTAAGTTAAAGTTTTGAAAAAGACGAAAATCCAATATGGCTCCCATAAGAAAAACAAAAGCTGAATATGCTAGCGCAAAATTTAGTAGACCCAAATTTTTTTAAAGACCAAGATTAAGATCCTTGCTGACTGCTGTCCTTGTCCTGAAAATTTAATGAATGAATACCTTTTACAATAAACGAGCTATGGAGCAAATGCACATTTTTTTGTTTTTAACCTGTATCTACTTAAGTGAAAGAATACTTGGAAATATATTCTTGAATTCTTCTTGGGTCTAAAATTGCCCAACTGCTTTTTCCAAACTTAACCAACCCTATATCTCTAATGGTTTCCGAGATGCCCATACAGTTGAATACTCAGGATCTACCATGTAATAGATATTAACGACACAAGTTTGTTTATGGGATGTTTAACGCAACGAGTTTGATTGGCACAGAACGAGGCGGTGAGCCGAGTGATGTGCAATCAAAAATGTTTTAATTTATTATACCTAATTTTATCTTTCATTTCTAATTTAAAATAGCAACAGTGCTGTTATATGAAACAAAGGGTTTTGTTATGAAAAAAGGGTGCTGTATGAGCTTCTTAACAGCACTCAAATTGAATACCATTATGTGTCAATAAAAACACCAAATAACACCGACGTAGATTACATCATTATTATTTTCTCCGGAGTAGGTAATATAGATATCTACCTGAATTATTATACGCCATTTTTGCCATACAAATATTAGGTACCACGAAATCTTACAAAGATAATTATCATCGTTTTTTAGGTGATTCATATATCCATAATGAGGTTTTTCAGTTGTTATATCTCAAAAACTACTGAAGATAACTTCAAAGAATTACACATCGTTGATTAAGCAAAAATAGATTTTAATTTTTGCAAAATATATAGGTGCTTAGGGTGTTCCATTAAAATAGTTAGTTTCTGGTATACACCGTATATATTTTAAGTAATTAAATTTTTGATCGAAATTAAGTTTTGCGCCTGGCTTTTGAAACAATAAAATATGTTGAAAATTAAGACAATAAGGTGGGGGTCACTTTTACGTGAATCAAACTGTGTAATTATGGAATATAGCAAATAAAACATCCTCAACCATACAATTATTGGAGTAAAATCTGCTAAGGAAAGGAAGAGGAAATATTTATCATCTTCTTAAGATTACAAAGATAGCTATAAAAATTAAATATTACAAACAGCAGTAGCCACCCCCGAAGATAATATTTGTCGTTATTATAGCCATCTATATACCCTGCCAAAAACAACATATTATAACATTTATTCGTTAAAACTAGCCGTTTTAAAAACAGAACGAATAAACCATACAATGCACTTTCTGGTGAATATTCTAAGGGCTGTAGCTCCGCAAGGAGGTATTTTTGGAAGTGTGTTTATATAAACATTTTCTATTGTCTAGGCAAGTATTATATTTACCCTTATTCTGGGACATCCGATATATCAATTAGGTAGGTAATTGATATACGGCTCATTTACTATCAGAATTTTTACGTTGCTGGTGTATCTAAACAAGGATTTAATTCCTCTGTTTTATTGTTACAGGTAAGTACAAACAATAAATAGGTACATATGAAAATAGGATGCCAAAACCTACAAACTCTTGTTTTCATTTTTACTTATCTAGTATCTCGGGTCTACTACCTACCTAGTGAAAGGTACTAATGTTTTTTAAATAATTTTTAATACCCTATCACAAAGTACCTCCAGATACAGATGCGATATGTACCTACCTACCAAAAGTTATAAGAAAATAATGTATGCTTATAGCATGTCTTCTATGCTTATAAGGTAGGCAAGTATTCAAAGCAAATATATATATTTTTACGGGATCGACTAAAATGGAAGAGGCTTAATATAGCGTTAATAAATATTAATAAACATCAAAAGATAAATATGTAGGTATATGTAGGTATACCAAAAACCGATACAAAAATGTGTTTTTGGTGATTTTTAATATGTAATTTAACAGCGTAATGAAAGTACTCTAATGAAATAAAAAAAATAGGTATATAGCTATAGAGGTAGAACAGGAGATTTTTCATAGGTAAAGTAATTAAGAAGTAAGAGATAATTATAATTACAAAGAACACTTTGGAATGTTTACCGCTAGACAACTCGTAAGTATAAAAATTGGGGAAAACAGGGTGACCCCAATAATAAAAATATTTCAAATTCCATTCATCAATTGTCAACAAAAAACTTAGTAGGTCGTATATAAAACGCTGAAGCAAACAACTTTAACAATACAATTTTCTACTAAATAGCTAAACGAATTATTTCTAATGAACACCTATCCACGAAATGAGTATTGCAATTAAGTACCTTAAATGCTAAAGATGAAGCAATATTAATATTTAACCCCCTGAATTATACTGTGGTATACTTGTGATAAAACTTTTAGAAGCAAACATTGATTCGTTATAAATATAGGTATAAAAATTTAAAATTAACAATTAATAAACAAACAGAACTAACGAAAAAAATACCACCACCCCTAAAATCAATATTATTCATCACGTGTTATTTTAACCCTTAATTATAAACAACTTACCTTTTAATGCTTTTTAACAGCAACCCACAAGTTCCAAGATTAATTCACTGCATAAAATGGTTCAATTATATTTTTCTTATACTGTAGTACACACTAACAAGTAAAACTGTTAAAAGAATTTGACATTTCGGTCGAACCTGTGAGTTCGGTATGTATGGAATGTCAAATATTTACATTGGCCCTCTCCCGCAAAACTTCTAAACCGAGAGAACGATTTACACCATAACAAATATCTACTTTTATATAGATATCCACTTGAAATTACTTTATAACTCACTTTATATTTTAAATTCTCATATTTCATAACAAACAGTGCAGGAGTTATAATACTGAATTTAGAAGTATTCAATTAAAACGTTTTTACTTGTCTAACGATAAACTTTTCTATAGCGTGAACACGGCTTCAATTCTATTGGCCAAAATATTTCGCATCGCATCGATGGTTCAACAGGAAGGCAGTTTTGATTAATAAATAAAATTCATGAGAATACATTATTGAACATTATACCATTAATAAGGAATGCATTGTCAATAATCTATTCCACACATGTCTGCACTCTGTATGGCTACATTACACATGCGTTTACCATTTGATAGTATTTGATTTAATTCAGCTCAGTGGCCCATAGCTTTACTCAAAAAATATAGGTATACCTACCTACTAGGTACTTCTTTGCAGTCAAGAACCCTAAATTAGGGTTCTTGTTCTTGCTTTGCAGTAGCCTCATATGAGTAACTAAATAGTCATATGAGTAGGTAGCCTATTCAAATTTAAATAGAGCATATGTACCTACCTCTGTTGGTAAATTAAATAATAATTTACTGAAGCAGGTACCTACTTATATTATGTCATGCCGGTGCGGACCTATTTCTACATGTATAAACTTCCCCTAGACATTTTAATAACTTTCCCTAAATTGATATCTACAAGGTGTTCTCGGATTATTTCTACTCGCTAGTACTCCACATGCCTAGGAGCCTAGGTAGGCATATAGAAGTACTCCATATGCCTAGGCAGGCATATAGAAGAACTCCGCCAAATGGAACACTCTGTATACAATTTTACAGAAATTTTGAAAGAAAATATATTGTAGGTTGTAGGTACCTAACTATTAAATTTTTATGTATAGGTATATATTTTTTTCTTCAAACGTCAGTAAATCGGACATTGCTCGACTGAGTAGGTAGTCGGCCGCGAAGATTAATTTTTTCTCCGCCGGAGGTTTACTTTTCACTTTCGCGCCGCCGGAAGGAAAATTTTTATCTAGGGTGTTATTATAGAAACATACAAACACATAGTCAGGAGATTTTGTTGCTGCTTCTTTTACCTCTTCCATAATTTCTAGACTAAAAATTACTAATTTAGAACCAAAGTTTTCATTATTTGATTGCAACTACTCTATAATTGCTTACTAATATCCTTAAACTACCTATTTCAACGTAATCTTAAAAAACATTCCAATGTTGACAGTGATGTCTACTTTGCTGCATTACTCTAGAAACAACCCATATACTTACCTATTCACCGGTCCAAACCTCCTTGCAAACCCATCTATCTTTAATTGAAAATAGATAAATCTTGTTTTAAATTGTTGCATACATTTGCAGACATTTGAAGAAAAACAGCATATTTTATTTGAAGGAAAAGTTACTTTTCATAGCTTGCTCTCTATTAGCAACCTCACTTCGTTCGGCAAACACGAGCTCGCCATCAATAGTAGGTACCTAGCACCAGAGACTTATACATAGATTCTATACGTCTCTGCTAGCACTTTTCCTCCGTATAACAAGAGACTTGTAGATTCTATACGTCTCTGGTATAACATAATATACTCTTTAATAATAAAACATTGTTATTAAACATTGAAAATGAAAGGTTAAAAGTTAGCAACCCTAGTTGGAAATGGAAATTGATTTACCAACTTTAACCGTTCTTGGGCCCTAATGCAGCCTACGAGATAATATATATACCCTAAATAATATATATATATATATATATATATATATATATTTTCCCATACAAGTCTCAAACTTTTGGAATTTACTTTGAGTAGAATGAGTATAATAGCAGTATAATATTCACCAACCAAAAGTAAGAAAATTATTCTATTCTTCTATTCTCCTTTAATAGGTATTTTTCAGTTTGTCACAATAAAAAAGAGTGCAAATGCAAAAGAAGACAAAAAGAACAGCTGTCACAGCTATACTTTCATTTCTGAATAGGGCTTGACAGATATTGCCATTAAGTTTAAATTTAAATATAATCCTGAATATGTATATATTTTGATTGGAGACCCAAATTTTAGTGTGTCGATTGCTTAACCCAGAAGTCCGTGGTTTCGAATCCCCATTACACCATACAATTTTTAATTAAATTGTCTACTCATAAATTAAAGCCTGTTCACAGGAATGGGTTGGCAACCAACCTGGCAGGCGTGCCTAGGATGGGAAGAACGTCAGCTTGGTGTTAATGTGAGAGAGGAACATCCGTTGATGTTTGACTTGTTCCCCTAACTAATGAGGTTTTCCAGGTTTCCTTCATTCCAGCACTGAATAGGGTTAGGGCTCTTCCACACAAGTTTGACTTCTGGGATAATCCTTGTGATTAGAATAAGATATTATAATTATTATTTTTTGTGTTTTGGTGCATCATGCACTTCCGAGTTCTTTATTGGTTTATTTTTCTTGTAGGTGGGTTAATACCAAAGTTTAACAAGAAGTTATTTTTGGCTAAGAAACGATCTTACTATATTGCATGTATGAAACTGTAGCTGCTTTTGTGACTATGAGTATATACACTTTCTTTCAGGTTAAGTTGAGTGATATGATTTATGAATGAATGTAGAGTGACACCCATAGTATATGTCTATGGTGACACCCGTCACAGATATAGTGAATGGAATATGAACTTGTTTCTGTTTCCATATTATTGTATGATGTGTACACTTTCTTCCACCAGGCCAAGTTGAGTGAGGTGATTTACGAATGAGTATAGAGTGGGAGAAACCTTACATCACTGTATTTGTAAGAGAAAGCTGTATCCGAATATGAAAAAATATACAGGGTATTCCATAAGAAAAAACAAATTTATTGGTCGTCCAGCTTTTCTGGGTCACCCTGTATCCAACTGAATCATCTTAAAAGATGCCCCTCTTGCATCCGTTGAGACAACAAAATCGATTGATTGTATTTACTTATGGACTCTTTAAATTGTAACTATGACTTTAGACACAAAGTTTCTCAGTGAATAATAAATACTTTGGCAGATAGGAAAAGTGTAACAAGTCAGATTGATGTAAACAACAAAATTTAACTGTTAGATGATAAAAATGTATTAAAAAAACACACTCCACTTAATAAAGTGCATTCAAATGCGTAGACCCCTTGTAGATCATGAATTAGTGTATAAATAATGTAAAATAAAAATGATTACAGACTTAAAAATGTAATTTTTCGACATATGCCATAATTTTGGAAACTCAACCTATGTTTACCTTGTTCTATTATTTTTATCTGTAACCATAACTCTTCTTTGTCAAGGCAACAAATTTTGAGACTAAGAAACCCGGATGTGAATAAGAATTATCAAAAATATAATCATTTGTGACAAATATAGTTTTATCTTGGTGAAGGTAACTCTTCAGATATTACCTTTTTCGTCATTTAAATAAAAAGAATCAGTATAATTTATTACACACATCACTTTTATTAATAGTATTAAGCACTGCTAGAACAATATAATTTGATGAAAATGTAATTCTTGAAAATAATGTCAACAGTATGTTGAAATCAAGGAGTTTTTTTATGAACCAGTATTTAAAAATAATATTAATAATTTTATTGAAGATCATTTATCAGGTAAAACTTATTAGATTGATAAGTATATCACATTTTATTACCATTAAAATATAAATAGATAAAATTGTAATTTTTGAAAATAAATATAATGTAATAAAATACTTAAGACTATTTTATCATAAAGCCTTAATGCATAATTAATAAATTGTTATATATGCATTAACATAAAATATACAAAGCATACAAGAAATTCTTACAACAACCAATTATTTCCGTTAATACTAGTTTGTGGAAAAACTTTTAGTAGACCTATGTCAAAATATATATATTAATTTGCAAATACAATGAGCACATTCAGATTGATAAGATATTAAAAGGATCAAAACTTTATAAGTTAAATTTTTATATAATAAAGAATTCACATAATTTATTTGCAAATGCTATTTTAGATTATTTGTTAAAACCTCTCGTGTCTAGAAGAATTTTACCATGCTATGCTAATAGTTTTTTAAAATCTCATTGGTACCACAATTTTACATAAATCCCCTTAAGTCTATTTTAATGTTCAATTTACCACCTGTGAAATGATCTAAAATGTTTCAGGAAAGTTGAGTTGAAATTTGTTTATTAAAAGTCTTCATCGCTGAATTCCAAAACCTGAAACAAAAGTTAATTAAAGAAAATACCAATAGTCACTGTTTTTATTATAATTAAAATATCCAAACACTCTCACAAAATAGTATTTTTTCCATTTTAAATCTTAAACCTTCTTAAATATTATCACTAGCATCAGTTATTTCTAGGCATTGTTGCAAAAATTAGAATTGTCTAAGAAATAACTTCTTATTCCTAATTATGTACGCTTTAATTAAAAAAAAAAATGTTTTATACAGGATGATCCAATAGGATGATAAAGTTCCATAACTCCTATGCCGTAAAGAACAAAAAAAAAAAAATAAATAAATTTAGGATCTCCTATAGTCTAAGAGGATCCACATTATGTTTTTTCAATGAAATTATATTTTTCATTTCATACTTGAATTCAAATAAATTTCTGAATTTGCCAATATAAGGTTTACTAGTATTATACAGAATAGTTAAGAAGATATGACCATTTGTGTATCTTAATCGCAATTAATTGAGCACTCTGTAGTATCATTTATCCTATCATTTTTAAGAAAATAGATACTAGATAATTTTTGGCTTCATTAATTATGCTATATTTTCTAGTTTTACTTTCTACAAAATTTCCTTCAAAATAGCTTTGTTCGTATACAAGGCGCAACCACAGTTTTTTCAGTTTTTATAAATGAAATACCCTATATTTTATCATTTTCATTAAGGTCTCTCACGGCTCTATTCTATGAAGCATTCCCTATACCTAATTGCAACAGTTTTTGAAATATTTGAGGTTAATAATTAATTAATTATATGTTTTGCATTTTTCTTCACCAAGTATAATATAAAAAAAATATTTTTTACAAGATTCTACAAGAGGTAAGCTTTTAAATGTTTAAAAATGATCTTAACATTTATCAAATCATTCAAAAATGCAATAAAAACGTAGTGTTCCATTTAAAATAAGGAAGTATGTATCGACTTCCAGTATAACGAAAAGTAACAGAAAGTCTAAAGTATTTTGGAAAAGTTACCACTATCAATTAACCCCCTCCCCCCCCCCATTCAAATTTGCAAAGTTCTTTCTTTACTGGTTCTCCTTGGACTGATTTATTCAGCACGTCGTAATACAACCCTATATTATTATTATAACTTATGTAATATAAAAATAATAAAACGGATATCCGTTTTGAGACAGAAAATTAAATTAAGTAAATATGTAATTACCATTCAGCCCAACCGCTTATCATATTCAATAAATTTAACGTACGCCTGTTATGTTATGATAACATATAAAAATAACATGTTTCATAACGTGGAAGTTCAAAAGTCGTACCGGGTATCTCCGAATAACGTGGGCCGTTATACTGCATGTTATGACTTTTTCATAACAGGTACAAAGTCGTGTACGTTTGTGTAAAGTGAAATAGCTTTGAATGTGCTTCTTGTGCAAGACAAGGATAATCCGCCGAGATGTTACAGAACCATAACATAACAGACTAGAGTTTAGAGTTAAGAGTGACATATTTGACGTTTAATCAGATTAAGGCCTAATTTGTGTATATGTGTGAATAGTTCAAGTTATGGAAGGAAAAAAGCAAAAGAAAACAACAACGGCCCAATATGAACAACTACTACAATTTATTCAATCAGAAATTACTGTTCACTGATCACCAGTAAAACAAACCTGTCTGAGAGGGAGACTACAAAAGTTCTATGGAAGAAATTCTTTAGACAATCGAAATAACTTATAAAAAATACGTCTCTGTACTTTTTGATTATACCTTAAATAAACATAACTTCCATTAAAAAATACGAAAAGTGCTGTATATTACAATACCTTTGTTGCTACTCATGGATTTCTTGCATCAAAACTAAATTTAATACTTATCCCATCAAAAGCCATTTGTCAGATCGGACACGTTATGCACTTAGCCACACCTCACAAGCAATTGAAATTTGTCACTTGCTATAATAACATAACGTATAGATAATAACATGCATGTTAAACAAATGTCTATTTTTCTGACGATACATAGTATGAAATTTGAATATAACATAACAGATTCTCCCAGACGAACTTTAACATGCATGTTACGGTAACATAAGTGATACGCGGTTGGGCTGATTATAAAATATTCAATGAACTACAGCTACAAAAATACTTACATCTCCAAAGTCTATATCTTTGAACATTTCAGTTAACTTGGTGACATCTTCCAAGTGTTTTGAACTATCAAATACTTTTAACAAAAAATCCATTCCATGTTGAGTATATTCTTTTAGAACAATATCAGAACAAGCTACACAGTGCTTATATTTCTCGGTGGCAGGCATTATATGTTCGAATGATGATAAAAATCCTCTTATTGAATGAGGTACCAGTCCCAAAAGAGATTCATTATCTGGGTTTATATCTTGTGTAGTTAAAGTTTGTGAAGATTTATAGAAAGCAGGAGCTCTTGCACTACAAACATACATCATTGAATTAACAAACTGAGCAAATACAAATGAGTTGAGGAATGTTCATGGTAGTTCGTTATATTAATAAAAAGTAGAAACAAATGAGAAAAAAGACTAAAGTTTCATGGCTAACCAACAAAACGTTTAATAAAAATAATAGGTAATAATAATTCTGTTCTGTCTTTGAAGACTTATATAGAATCACAATTCCTGCACACGTCACTCTCTATAATTTTAGGAACAAAGTACTTTAATAATCTAATTCTAATAGCAACTGTCAATTGCTAAAAATATTCAAAAGCTGAAAGAAAATTGTATGCATCTATCATTACATCAAAAATGTTTTAGTGTCAAGTCAAATTATGCATAGCAAACTATAATCACGAATGAAATCAACAGCCTAAATTTTCACCCCATTTTAACTGGTTTAATGCTTCACCTCTTTGAAAATTCAGGGGCCGTCACTGTGATGCACGTAACTTTTACAATGTACACTGGGTATTTGCTATTGACTAGAAGAGTTTCTAATAGCCTAGCCACCTAAATAAAAAAGTAAATAACTGAAATCAATTAAAATATTTACCCATCTTTATGTTGCAAAATAGAAATGGCTAATTCAACTGCTAAAGCTCCAGCAATCTGTGATACACCTGGTCTAGTTACAGTGCACTGTTGATCTAAAGTCCTATCTTTCATAGACTAAAAAGGAAAATTGAATACTTCAATATAATATTTTATTATTTATTATTAATATAAAAAACAGTACTTTCATTCATTTTGTTAAACCATAATAAGTGAAAATAGTGTGGGACATAAAATTATCTAGAAAAGTAGCCTTAATATTATCATCTAGAAATATATTCTTAAATAATAATAATAAAATAATAATACATATATTTTATGAATTGAACCGCAATGCAATTATGACCAGTTCTGTTACTGGTCTTTGATTTTGCGCTTAAAACTTAAACAGCTAAATGAAAACTAAAAAATCTTTGAACTCCACATTGGTTAACATAACTTATTTTTTTCATCTTAATTCTGAGCTGACCAATAGGGATATTAATACCGATATATTATTTAAATAATTAATAAGAATATTTAAAATTACATCTTCCTCATTATCTGATGATGAGGATAATGATGATGATGATGATAAAACAAAAAATATATGTAGGTCCATATTGAGAGTCACGGTGCAAATACCAGTTATTTTCTTAATCTCCATCAAAACTGAAAACCATTATCATAACCATAAATCAAAGTTATTATAACCACCTCAAAAATAATAATAATCCTGTATCAGTTTCTTCTCATATCCAAATACCAATTCTGATAGTTCTAGGATCGTTCTGATATTATCAGAGAAATAGTTCTAACAGATTTAATAGTCCTAGACTGGTTCGGAAGAACCCGAACACCAAATTATACGTTGCACATGTCACTGATGGTTCAGGGCACTTCTTTAAGGAAGTTAAACAAAGATAAATATATCAAACTAAATAATTTGAAACAGTAAATGATCGAGAATCAAACAGATAATAGCTATATTATTTCTTACATTTCCTGGTGCTGTGACATCATTACAAAAGTAACAGCCTAAGTCAGTGCCTTTTATATATTTAAATTCTTCAGGGCACTTGATTGGTTCAGAAGTCACATTGTTTTCTTCTCTAATCCCATGTCTCATTACTAAATAAGTATCAAATCCTAGAGCTGCATTGATTGTGATCTATAACAAAATATTTTGTTGATGCAATAAAAGTCATGAAAAATATAGTCTAGATTCTTAGGTTATATAGTTTCTTACATAGATACAATAATTACTTCTCCGTTAAAATAAAATGTTGTTATTTTCACATGACAACCCAACTTAATTTATTGTATATTTCTCATAAGTAGCTAATAAATCACTAGTGTAACTTTAGTAGAAAAAAGTTACCAGCTAAATTACCTAAGATAACCGAACGGTCTAGGGCGCTCATGACGAAACGCCAGGAGGATTAAACATTAGTAACTGAAAAACAAATTATTTCAAACAATATGTATTAAAAATACGATTGAAAACCACTTAGATAATTCAGCATAAGCGACTTATCAATGTAGATAATTTTTATCTGTTGGTAATCGAAATTATTAAAATTGTAAAAGAATAGAATATAGACAACGAAGAAAATAAGAATTTAGGATTATTCTATTGGCTGCACTTAATTACTAAATGTCATGTCATCCTATAATTATAATAATAGCCCTTTATATCATATTTCACTCCTTTTTTAACTATTTCTCCAGTTCTTGTACCCCAATACTGGTACTGGTACACTAGTTTATTTACTCACCTCTCAATCGTAATTGCAAGCGAGAAACATGCCGTAGCTAAACACCACAATTGATAGAACTATCTAGGTAAACCAGCTCATTTAAATGAATCAGATCCAATGATCAAACACAACAAAAAGAACCGTTTTACCCATATCTAGTTTCTACACTAGACAAAGCCAGTACCAATATCAGATAACATTTAAATTTAAAACATTAGTTCTCCTTTTATATTACTAGTACCTTATTACAATAATTCGCCAGTAATGTGGGTAACCATCTACTTTCCCTGGAATCCATTAATAGAAAGACCATGTCATGCCCTTCGATTAGTTCTTTTAATTTTATTACGTTTTCCTTAGTTTGCTCTAACAAGCTTTCTCCAACAGTATGACCTGGCATGGGAATGGATAACTGAAAGCCCTTCGACTTCTGAAAAATAAATTAAAAATTACAACTACCTAGAACAACCTATTTCAACATATTATCATTTTTGATATAATAAAAAAACATCATGAATGTTAGTAGTGGTGATAAACACACCGTATTAATTGCGGCTCCTATGGTGATGCCGATGTAATACAACGCCAGTTGGGGCATATTACCCGTGGTGTAGTTGTTTTCGGCATCTCCTTCAAATTCAAATAATAAAAAAGCAGTTGTAAAATATAACACAATTAAAATTCACTTCTCTTAAAATCACATAGTGTTTACAGGTAACAAATAAATAAAATCTTACCACGCCAGGAAATATAGTCTTCAAATTATCAGCCGCTGCTAACGCTTTTGGCTTCATTTGTACTGAATCTAGGAAAGTAAATAAACTCTGGCGTACTGGATTAGAAAAAGAAACTGTAGAATTATCCACAAAAGTAATAGTTCTTACACCCCATGCCTAAAAAAATATTTAAGCATTGTACTATTGTAAACATTGTGTTCCTTAAAAAAAAACAATTTGTTTTCACAAGTACAAAGTGAAATTTCCTTCAGGAGAGCAAATTTAGAGGCTGATTAATATACAGAATCAGTAGTGGCAAACAGTGATAAAGGAAATTGTCAACTAATAATATCAAATTGATTATTAGTTGTTATAGTCAAATTCTTCACTTCACTTAGAAACAAGATTTTGAAATTTTCATAAGGTAACTCGTAAAAAACATACATTTGGACTCGACTTTTTGTATCGAATTCCTCATTGTCTAATTTGATTGAAGGCAGTTTTGAGTGCAGTTATTACACAAATGACTTACTTCTGATACTAGTCATTAAGTTACCTGTTAAGATCACATACTAACTATATTTGCAACACTATAACTGTAACATATACTTATATTTACATGTTTTCCACTGAACAAACATTACTTCATACTTTATAGTTTTAAATTGCAGTGGATTCAATTATAGAATTAGGTATATTTATATGATTTCCATTTTTATATATTTTATTTTTCCCTTCTGTATTTCACTTTTTAATGATGTTTTGTACACTTTTGACACTTTTTCTATCAAAATCTTATTTTCAAATTCTTTTTAGCTACCAACATTTGAAATGTTAATATAACATATTTTAGAACTCTTGGTAGTTTGCAATCTCAAACCAAGCACAATTCCAATTTACTGAGCAGTCCTTTCTCGCAGATGTTAATTAAGAATCTCCAAAAATTAGTAATATTGTCAGAATTATCATTTATGGTACTGCCTGCCAAAGTTTATAGGTTTATCCGTGTTTATTATCTTGGCTTAAATACCATGTCTGTTTTCCTTTAATGTATTTACTTTTGACTTCTTCATTAATCCTTATATTTTCTTTAAATTATAATTTCTTTAACATATTACTCCAACGGCTTAATTGTTGTGCCTTCCAATTAAATTGCTTCAAGTCTGAAAACTTTGAACAATACCTAGTAAGTGTATCAGTTTTTTTATGTGTTATTTCCCTCTTTAAAACAGTGTGATTATATTTTGTTTTACCATTTCTGATATTAACACGACCCATGTAAATCCAGTATTGCCCACAGCTATTTAGCCTCACAAACGTAATCGACCTACTGCTCTAAATGAAAGTAAATCAAGTAAGATATGCTTGATTAATTGCCTATTTGTTTATAAATTTATATACCAGTATATACCGTATTAAAAACTTCGGATATATACAAATTTGATGCTTCTTAGATAGTAAACAGCCTCTTCTGTAAAGGTTATACATTTTACCACAGTGGAAATTAATCTACCACTAGTATATACATTACAATTCGACAGATTACTTTAAAAAAGCTTCTAATATCCATATCCACCAATTACAACCCTTGAATCTGTGCTGTTTGCTATTACCAGAGACTTATGTAGATTTATAAGTCTCTGCTATTACAAAATAAAGCTGTGCTGGAATGGAATGGAACAAATTGCAACAACTTTGTTCCATTTTAAAATATGTAGAGATTAGCATCATTAGAAAACGAGCAAAATTTGGGTTACAATTTGCTTATGGGAATGGTTTGGTTTGGTTAAGTTGGAAGTGGTTAAATCAATTACGATTAGAAAATTGTATTTTTAAGAGACTGTTACTCGGAAACTCTAATGTAGTGCAATTTTGGATATGGAGTTTCTAAAGCACGCTGATAATATTGAGTCATTTTTTCTCTAAAAAAATGCCTAACATGACTTCTAGGAAAATCGAACACTTTGCCCTTAAATAAAAATACATTACAAACATTACTTACCAACAACAATTAAGTTTGATTTCACAAAAAAGAGTTCACCAAAGGTCATTGCTACAGATCCAAATGTTTGAAATCAGGTAAGTAATAACTGAGATTTGAGATACGGATGTACTCGCTTTACATTTAAGACCTAATAATATTGAAAAAACATTGTTTCTCTTATACTTACAAGCAGTGTTCTGGCAACAGAGCATCCCAATGTGCCTGATCCTAATATAAGACATTTTGTATCCTTAATTTTTTCAAGATTGATTTCAGGCAAAACTCTCCATTTCATAAGCTTCAAATTTAAGTCTACTGAACTTTCGGCGATTCTAAACATAAAAAGTATATTAGTAAAATTCAACAATGTTATAATTTTGCATTCTTCTAAATTCTTGTATTTAAGTACTTGTAACTTCTAAAAAGTAACAAAGTTACAAAGTCTGAATTAAGGTCAATGCTTAATTGTCTTCTGCAGAATATAAAATATCTCCATTTAACTCTAATAAAAAATAAAATGCATAAATATTTAATACAAGTATAGTTCTGATAATTTTGACTTCAAGGTTCCAATCCTCTTCAACTTATACGAATGACGAATGATACTAACGGCTTTACTTCTGAGTAGCACCTCACATATAATGAGGGCTGACTACTGAAAGTTTGGATGATGTGTAACCTGGATTTTTATAATCATGTAAGTTTAGTTAGAAATTGCTACTCATACTTTACTTCCTTGAATAATCTAACCACAGTGGTCACCATTCAGTCATAGTCACCTATATAAATAACTTACCAAGTTTCCAAGTCAGCTAATTGGACGGAACACTGAAGCATCTGCCTGATAAATATTCAAATTAGCCGACTTTGCATAACTAGAATGACTACCACTGTGATGACCACTCACATCATGCTGTAGGTATATGTATTAGATTTTACCCAATGTCCAGAGTTTAAAAGTATTCCAAAAATTATTTAAACTGAGCAAATTATTAACCCCAAATAAAATATATTTGGCAAACTTATTTCTAAGTTTACACTTACTGTATGTATACATACTTACACATGTGGATCTAAGGTATTCTTCATATTAGCTACACGGGGGCCCATTTTCTCTCGTTCATTTTTCTCCCATCCTA
Source organism: Pogonocherus hispidulus (assembly GCA_963924545.1). Lineage (NCBI taxonomy): Eukaryota > Metazoa > Arthropoda > Insecta > Coleoptera > Cerambycidae > Pogonocherus > Pogonocherus hispidulus. The sequence goes on from OZ004696.1 coordinate 24,128,381, forward strand.
CCCAAGTATAATTTTCTTCTTGAGAGGGCAACTTTAATCTGTATATAATACTTTCATTGCAAGTAATAGAGAAGTCATCCTTGCGACTTAGAGTTAATGCTATAAAATTTGCACTCTGACCCTGTAAAAATGGACTAAAAAAATGTTATTCTGTAATAGATATACATAAGATAAAAAATCATATTATTAATGTCTAATATTTTGTGAAAAATTCTTCAAAATCATACACATAAACATAATAGAAAAACATATTTTCTACCTGCAGTTAAGTGTTGAAAAAGTAATATTTTTCCACTGTAAAAATTCTATACCTACATAATTTAAATTTTATTGACATGTACTTAGTACTTATGTGTTTAAAGTGATCTCACTCACTCAATAATTTATAGTGATTTAAGTAATCAGATGCATGCACAACCTTATAAAACTCTACATAACCACTTTTCCAGTAATATAAAAATTTGTGAATAAAACAATATATTTCACATTCTACCGAGTACATTTCATCTTAACCAACATTTTATATTCAGCTACTATGCGGTTTAATGGTATCAAATTTTCTAGTGAATAGTGTAGTGCATTGCAGTGAAGGTTTTGAAAAATGTGTATGATAATTTTTACTACGATAAGAATTGAAAAATAATTTTATGTTTTAGTTGTTAGTTGCTATGTACCTAATACTTTTTTGGTAATTTTTATTCTGTATTTCCTCACCCTATAATTGGCCTGTCTGTTGGGTGATGTACGAAATAGAATAAAACAAAAATAAAAAAATAAAATAAAGATAAAAAGGGGCTTGCATAGTACCGTTCAAAGATAATTTCATACATTAGGTAGAGTAAATCTGGTTGTTAGATACAGTCTTAAATATACTGGATAAAATCTAGGCCATGAAGTATTTTTCCCTAAACAAGGTTCTGTCATAATACTTATCTGCAAATAATACACATTATTGATAGAACTAATACACCGACCTTTATGTATCCCTCAATCAAATGAGAAATTAAGTACGGGGTGGCCAAATTTGCTTGCTATTATAGGACAACTCGAGAACTAAGAGAGATACAAAAAAATTAACCCCCCTTTCTCGAGCTCTTTTTCTGAGTCAAACTTAATGCCGAAATGCAAAATGGCCCATCTTCTTTTGTTTGTGAGATATTAGCGAATATTCGATTTTTCAAATTTTCGATGCCTGCGCATATCTCGGTTATTTTAGATACTAGAAAAAAACAACTCATATGTTCTTCAGACACTTTTTTAAAAGGAATGCAGTGGCGTAGGCAATATTTTAATAAGTTGATAAAATTTCGAGTTATGACATAAACTTGTATTTTTTTAAATGAAAATCGTAGTCGGCTATGATTTAGTTAGAAAGATAATTTTTTTCTCTTTTCAGCGATATATAATATGTGTGGTTAATTTATTCGACTTAACTTAACTTAACTATTTTTTATAGAATCTTTGACTTTTTAAGGTTATTAATAGCTCCCATTTCGTTTTCGCGAAGTAGACATATATCTTTTGTTTGAAATTTAAGTTATTGACAGTTCTAACTGCATTTATCACTTTGCGTCTGTAATTTATACCGCTTATAAAAATTGATCTGCGAATAGTTGTTTTCTATAAATTTTAGAATACTTTTAAATTTCAAGAATGGCATTTCAAAATTATGAAAAATTCGACATGCTGGAATATTATATAAGAAACAATTATTACTGTGAAGTTACGCCCACTATGCCAAAACAAAATTGCAGCTATTAATAACCTTAAAAATTCTAAGATTCCTTAAAAAATAGTCAAGCCGAATAAATTAACCACACATATTATATATAGCTCAAAAGAGAAAAAAATTATCTTTCTAACTAAATCATAGCCGACTACGATTTTCATTTAAAAAAATACAAGTTTATGTCATAACTCGAAATTTTATTAACTTATTAAAATATAGCCTACGCCACTGCATTCCTTTTAAAAAAGTATCTGAAGAACATATAAGATGTTTTTTCTCAAAAACAAAAGAAGATGGGCCATTTTGTATTTCGGCATTAAGTTTGTCTCAGAAAAAGAGCTCGAGAAAGGGGGTTAATTTTTTTGTATCTCTCTTAGTTCTCGAGTTGTCCTATAATAGCAAGCAAATTTGGCCACCCGGTACATAATATAACCTTGGCATTCATAAGTAATAAGATAACAAATTGGCATGTATCATATAAAACCTCGTTTTCAGACCACAGACATATATATATTTTACATACACGTAGCTGTAATATGTCTGAAACAAAGCAGGGTCCCAAAACTTATTGGGGTCTAAAAAAATTAATCAAAATTAAAGCACTAGAAAAATTAAACAACCCCCAAATCTAAAGCCAAAGTACAGCTTACCCATTATGCCAAAGGCTGTCCGGAAGGGAGTTACATATTGAAAAACGCAAATATATACCCTACCCCCATCGACATTGGCAGTGCTGGAGCTGGGGATCGAACGCAGACCTTAATAGGCAGTGAAATACCGAGAAATGTTACCTCAACAAACTCTATCCCACTGTGCTACCGAGACGATAAATTGTCCCTATCGGAAATCCCTAAATTAGGAAGTTGTGAACCTAGGATGGTTTATAGATACTATGGTGAACTAGAAATTAGGTATCTCACTTAAATCAACTGCTTTTCGCTACTATATTAAAATGGTGCCTATAGTGAAAATGGAATAGTGTAGTGTTAAAGCACTCTTCAAACTGTTGTATGGACTGTTTATTTGTAACTTTGGAAAGGACATACCCCATATATCACCCTATAAAATGAGTAAAAAGTTTTGCAGAAAAATTTTCACCAATTAAGATTAATGAAATCAATATGTTTATTCATATATAAGTGGTGTTATGTTGGAGGGAGGTTAAAGTTACATTAATACCAAATGATCCACATCACTCCATTAAATCTAACCTCCTTTTTCATAAAACAGTAGAACCAATTATAGATTGATACTTAAGAAGCGAGGACTTGTCCAAAGCACCAGTTCTAAAAAATCAATTTGCTACAAACTGATAAATCCTACAACAACTGTGGAAGTAATGAAAATGTGTGTGGCAGAAGTTCCTCTTTATTCATTTATTCATATAGAGAGTGCCTTTAAGAACACCTTCTATAAACCCGTGAAAAAAAAAAAAAACAATAAAGATTTTGAACCTTCAACAATAAAATGGATTCAACAGTCATAAAATAAGAACTAGGTACATTTGGAAGTTACTTATTAAGAGCCATAAACAATTATCCTAAAGGAGACTTCTATCTCCTTTGTTCCCGTCTATAGTTATCGAACATGTTCTCATAGAATAAACGCCAACGGCTTTAATGTATAGGGCAATGGATGATGACCTAATCATGACAATAAGAAACAACTGTTACTCAAAAAACCCAAAATTAATCACAAGCACTGACGTTAAATATCCAGGTGTTGTCCTAAATCAAAAACTTGAAATCAAGTTGTTCCTCTATATTTACAGTTAGCCAAATAAGTATCATATGTTAATTTTTAAGTTAGTTAATCTTTCCTAACGGACCTTTCAGGCCTTCATATGTTATTAACTGTATTCCTAATAAACACCAAATATGTACTAATGGTATACCTCAAGAAATATAAATGTAAATAATATAAAAAATAATTGGAATATGGTACACAAGTAATTAATGTGCCTCTCGAGAATATAGTCATTTAAGCCGCGGCGATAGCTCAGTCTGTTAGGTGCTGGGTGATAGCCTGTGACTAACAGAATGGGTATATTGCGGCGCGAGTTCGAATCTCGCCAGGGGAGAAATGGCACCTCTCCCAGGGAATGGTTGTGTGTCTGCGTTTTTTTCATGTGTACCCTCCCTCTACACAAGCTTTAGGCTTTCAGTAGGGAGGTTGTCCATTTCTGTGGTGTGTTTTTATGTTTTTTAAGCCTTATTAGTTGGCTTTACACCTGATTACTATCAGAGTTAATGATACATTTGTTTTACATATTTTACATTATGAATTATTCACAAAATACAAAGACGATTTATTTAAAATATTATTACCAGAAATGCAAAACCATTGTAATGTAGTTCTTCAGTTGGGATCCTATTGCAAAATTTGATGGTGCAATATTATAAAATGCAAAATAGAACTGATTTTTATTCTCTAAATTTATTTTTTTCAATTGACTTTGCAAACAATGTAGTTTAACATCATTTTGAAACTTTTCTATCAAAAAGTATGTCTTCTGACTATCGGCAAGCTTTTTAAACTCCATAAACAAAAACTGCACCTAGAAATTATAAAATAATTGATTATAAAAATACTAATTATAAAACAGTGGTGCTGGCAACCATGGTAATTAAAAACAATCTGTTGAAATAGTTGAAATATGGATCCGTTTTTAAAATACATTTTACGTTACATCCATTTAAAGCAATATACTCTTATTAATATAATAAAACAATGGTTGTTTCAATAACATTATTTATGATCACTCTGTTTACTATTTAATTCTTCATGCATATACAGTATAACTTCGATAGTTCGGACAGATATTGTTCCGCCCAATGTCCGGATTACTGGAGGTACCTACTTATTTATTGATTTTTTTTTTGTGGATGTACAATTTTTTTTATTATAAAACTAGACAAAACAAACAAACAAAAGTTAAACTTTTTAACTTATGTTCGTAAAATTTCAGATAGTATTTGTGTATTACATTATAAAAACCAGTTATATAATGCGACCTCAAGTTCAGGATGCTCTGCCCTTCCAATAACTTGCTTTTTGCCTATAAAGAGATAGGTAGTATTTGATAAAATTAAACTACTAAAACCAAAAGTAAAACAGTATGTACCTATTGGTATTCCTACCTGCACCCGGAAATGATTTTGATATAATAGTCCTTATTTTGTCCTTGTTTGTCTTTATGTCGAAAACTCTAGATTTTGTTACACCATATTTCACCGCAATTGGACGTATACTTTTTGCTTCATCAAGACAATCTAATATTTAAGATTTATCAGCGAGGTTGTGTTTTATGTATTTTTCTGCTTAGAGCCATTACATCACACTCTCTACACCACTCAAAAATGTATTGCTTGCTTGTCCAGACAGAAAATCTTGTTTTGCTATATTTTTATTTTAGTCCGGACTAGTCCGGTTTAGTTAGTACAAAGGAAAATGTTTCAAAATGTCCAAATTACAAGAGTGTCTGGAATACTGGAGTATCCGGGCTAACGGGTGTCCGAACTATCGAAGTTATACTGTACTAGAAAAAATTTATGTTTAAGTGCGTGTTGGACAAATACAGTTCATTTTGAACGTCCGCTATTCAACTCATAGTTAAATATTAATGTGTAGACAAAAATTTTCACTGACAATAGCATTGTCAGCCCAATCTTAAAATCATCGTTATTAACTGCCACAATAAAAATTCCCAAAAAAGATTGAAGCGTGTGTATCGGCCTTAAAACTATATAGTAGGTAAGATATCTAAGGTACTCTTGACAATACAAAGTAGTGGTGTGAGTTTGCCAGTAAGCTAGCCATGGCAGGTGATCCGACATAACTAATATACTTAATTCAGAATAACATTTTTTCTGTTCTTGTTTTGCAAAATGCAAAACTTCCATAATTTTTTCCTAAGTTATTTTGTTTTATAGACGACACATTAAAATTATGTAATATTATTTATATACTTTATGTTCCAGGCCAGGGTTTTAGTGTGTTCATAATGTTTTATAGTGGATAAATATAATCTTATATAGAGTTGCATTCCTTGTTTCAATTTGTATCAATACTTTCTATTTGTTTTTTTACTATGCCTAATTTTGTACTATGTACAAATTTGTAATAATTTTATTTAGTAATTTGCTACCTAATTGTTACATTTAAATTGGTATGTTTCTTGTGATAAAAACATAAAATGAAAAACTGCTATTAACATTGGCACAATCATAAATAATAAATTTTAGTATAAATCAGATATTGGTAGGCTATCAAAATTAAGTCACAATATAGAAAAGTCATGGGCATTCTATTCATACTTTGCCACACTTGGATGGTCCTAATTATTTTTGTTTCACACTTCAAGAGTAAATGATAAATGTATTTAATTTTTTTTATGTATATATCTGGCAGTATGTACCATATCTGTCCCTATATGAACATAGTACACTACTGGGGTGGGACGAAATGTAAAGGTCTAACAATAATTAGAGTGGTGCAAGCCCATAACCATCTTGTATTTACACCTAAATGCAGAACAACAATAGATAAAGCTGCGATCCATCGTACACCAGTCCAATTATCGTAAATACCTAATAGCTCCATATTATTTTGATCCGTTATTGGTGAGATTCACACTAAAGATCTTATTAAAATATGTATGATAGCCGTAAGTGGAGCACTAGTATGCACTGTTGAATAACGGGCAATTAATATTAATTAGTAGGTACCAAGATCAATGAAAAAAATATTAACATTTAATATAAAGCCAAATACCCAAAATGTTAAATGTGCATATTTAACACCAATCTGAATTTAATTTTTATTCAAGCTGTTCAACCACCAGCTAACCGACCTTCCTGTATACACCAATAAATATTTCTTCACCTCATCATCCGAAAATTCTTCTGCAATTAAACTAGATGCCGTTTTCTGTACATGTAAACCTCTTGGGACTGGAAATGCAAACCAATAGTAATATAGGTACTTTTTAAGATCCTAAAGAAAATATAATTAGTCATTTTCTAAAATAAAGTCTTGTAGAATCTTACAGCAAAAGAAAGTACCAGGAAACTGTTCAAAGTAGATGGATCATCTAACACAAATTCATGTTTTATTTTTTCTAATAAACTTTTACCTGCTTCATTAATTAAATCTGTTTTATTGCATTCTTTAAATTGTTCCATTGTATTTTTATTAATTAATTTCCCATGAAAACGTATGTATGCATTTTGTCCATTAAATTTTCTAAAAAAATAAAATTTGAATGTCCAATTACACGCTATCATTATTTATTTATGCCTACTCATTAAATGAAGTACTGTCTACTTCCAACACATTTATATTATTCTTTTTATGGGAAATTATATTAAAATAGCCCCATATATGATGCTCTATCTCAGCTAATTTATCTACTTCTAATTTTAATTCTGTGAATTTATTCCAAAAACTAGGATTTATTGTAGACGAAAGTTGCATGTAAGACAGCTCCTTGTCTTCATTATTCTCACACATTGTAACCAAACTAATTTTATATAAAAACCAGAGACAAAATAGAATTAAAAAATTATCTTTTTGAATTTACAAATAAACAAACTTTTCTTAAGTTGATAATTTGACACACAATAACATCTTAATCTTGTAAGCTGTCAATGTTACCTAACACCTAACCTCATTTTCTTCTTCTTCTTGTTATTTTTTCTTGGTCTTCGTCCATTCAACCATATTGAACATTAAGCCAGTCTCACTCTTATTTATATTTTTTCTTTAGTCTGTGGTTTATCTATTTTAGGGGATCAAGCCTTAAAAAGTGCATCTGGGATATGGGATACCAAGATCCCTAAACAAGTAGGTTACCTCAGTTCCATGCTTGTTGGAGAGGGTGTTGCGGTGTACACCGGGATGAGCGACGTCATCTGGCGACCTTCCCTCTCACTCTTTTTATGTACATCATTGTCTCTCTCATAATGTCCTAATGTGTTTAAATTTGACAATAACTGAATAATCTGTCAATCCTGATCATGTTTTGTGAACCTAGTGTAGAATTACAATAGATTAATAAATAAGCACTTAGGTAAGTAAACCAGCAATAATTTCTGTCAAATTACGTTGTCCTTCACTTAAAAAGTATTCCGCCCGAAATTCTTGGGCTATCTCATTATTTAAAGTGACCGAGGCTGTAATGTTTTATGTAGGATGAAAATAAAAAATAATTTGATCTTTCAGCAAGATGCCAGGGTGTCGATGTGCTGTTGCTACATGCCATAATAGTCTGGAAATTACCAAAGCCCTGAACAAAGATGTGTTATATCACAGGTTTCCGAAAAATCCAGTTGTGAATGCAATGAATCAAATATAATTTGAGTTACATAATAAAAATAAAATATCTGCAGTTATACCTAAAACTTAATTAAAAGTGAATATGGAAATGTATTATTCTTAATAGATTATTGCAGTTATTCGTTTCTATTATTTTCAAACCATTTACAATCCGTACAAGACAAAATAACGGTATATATACATTTTCATGTCACTTCTTAAAGTTCTGAAATTGTATGATATAAGTATTTTGCACTAGTAACTAATTTATACCTACTAGTATTGATTTCTGAATTTGATAGATCATTCATATCATATTATCTACATCGTTAATATACACATATACTTACCATATCTAGGAGGTCCGCATAAAAGTTTGTAGTTGTGTTATGTATTTTTTATTGATTTTACGGTTTAATGTTTGCCTGTAAAACGTTTTGTTATGTATACGATATGTATACATGTATACAATACATGTATTTTAAACTGTTATAGTAAAATTATACTCTTAAGCATCATGAAATGCAATATTTACCAGTAATCATATCAAAATTTCGCTGCTCTCTGGACGCCAGATGACGTAACATCAAACTAACCAATAGAATTTTTTCTCGAAACTGAGGTAACCTACTTGTTTAGGGATCTTGATGGGATACCTCTTTCTCTTTGCCCTTTCTCTCATCCAGCTTTGACAGCTCCAAAAAAATATTTCGGTTAATCGGTTCTTAAAATCAGATATTTAATTTTTACGCTAATAAGTACCTATTTAGAAGTTTACGACGTATAATTAATAATCAGAAAATAGTTAGTTGTTAGTTGTATGAATATACCTATCATAGACAAGGGATTGGCGATGTTAAGTTGGTTAGGTATATATATTCTACCTATTTAAATGATAGGTACAACTTGTATCTTGTATCATGAACGTCTCTGATCGTGATTAAGAACCAACCTAAACCGAACCAAAAAAGAACTTAACAAAAAAATTGAATATATCACCGCCTTCTAGATTTACTCCGTTTAACGATAACCAAGATAATCGCGGAGGCGCTGGAATATATTGCAGCGCCTCGGACTTTAGGTACGAGATGGCGCCACAAATTTCAGAATGTCAAAAGGGATAGAAATCCTAGGTTGAAATAATTATTTTTTAAATATAAGAATCCTAAATTGAAAAATAATTAATTAAGTTCTGCCTTTATTATAATATTCCTCGCTGATTAACTCAAAATTACACAATTACTGTGTTTATTTTATTAAAACAGCAGCTCATATGTGTGAAAGGAACACATCTAACATCTAATGCAGTAACCATATATGTAATTAAAAGAAAATCAAACAAACAATATAAAATAAAAAATAATGATCTATAAAATAAAATCTTCTTTCGTTTTCGAACCGCAGACTTTAATATAGGCCGCAGCCGAACTATTAAAAAGTGTCGAATTGTGAGGCAAACCGAATTTTTATTTTATTGTAGAAAAGAATATATAATTTTTTTTGTTAATGTAACTTAATCTGCAAAATTAATATTTTTTTCTCCTAATAAATTTAGGTACGTTTTCCGTTAAAAAATCCCCTATCCAGTAAAGTGAAATGAAATTCCCCAAAATATTGCAGAAAATCCACTAAGCTGGCAAAACTGGTCTTGTCTAAGAGTAGGTAATTTATTTGCAGCCAAGATCAGTTCATTTCATAGATTAATCACTTAAAAAAATCAGTTCAGTAGATCACGTTATCTTCAGTATATCCACATATTCATTCATTCGTTCATTCTGAAAAGAAGATTATTGTTTTGAATTGTTATAGGTCTCCTGGGCAGTCAGGAGACTTTGAAATTTTTTATAATAGTTTGTCTGATATATTAGATGTTCTATTTAGTTCTAAAACAACAATAGTTTTGACTGGGGACTTTAATTTGGACCCAGATGACCATCCTCTTAAATATAATAGTCTGTGTAAACTCATGGAGAACTATAATATGACAAATAAAGTTAAAGAACCCACTCGGGGTGATAACAAGCTAGATTTGGTATTCTGTAACGTTGCCTCAGCGCGTGTTTTTGTATATAACACTTGCCTGTCTGATCATAGGGCGATTTTCTACACATCGGCAGCTTTTAAAAATAGTCCGGTTAATGCAGATAGTTTCGTGTATCGGAGAAATTTCTGTAATTTTAATATTCAGAAATTTAGTAATCAATTGGCTCAAATAAGATGGCCTACTTTATATACATTAAATAACATTGACGATGCTTTTGATTTGTTTTATAACTCATTTATTAATCTTTTCAATTTACATTTTCCAGTAAAAAAACAAAGAGTTATGCCAGCTAAAAAATGGGTAACGCCAGAAGTAAGACAATCTAGTAACAATTTAAAAGATGCATATAGGCTAATGAAATCACATTTTATTAATGTTGAAATTTATAAACAAGCAAAAAATGAACACATCAGTTTAGTAAATAGAACAAAAAAAAGATTTTATCAAAACATAATAGACAACTCTGACAATGTTTCGAAGGCTGTGTGGGGTGTGACGAGATCGCTCTGTGGCAACAGTGGTGGTGGCAGAGATGTCAGTATATCACTTGAACATGAGGGAACTATGGTGACAGATCCTTCAGATGTGGTTACACTTTTATTGAGCTTTTTCGAAGAGGCTCCATTGAAGGTATTAAGTAAAATTTCGCCTTGTGATAGATATAATGACGTGCTATTTAGCCAACGTGAGAGTATGTTTCTTGCACCAGTTACTGAGGACGAGGTACGTAGTGTGATAAGGCATAATTTAAAAAACAAAAAGTCATCAGGCCCGGATGGGATTTCTTCGAATTTCATTAAGTGTGTGGCTGAGCTGATACTCGAGCCTCTATGTTACCTTATAAATTTGTCATTTAGCACAGGCCAGTTTCCTAGAGCTCTTAAATTTAGCAATGTTGTACCAGTATATAAAAAATCTGATAAACGTAATGTTGAGAATTACAGGCCTATTACTTTATCGCCTACTTTTAGTAAAATATTCGAGTACTGTTTTAGATCTCGTCTAGATAATTTTATAAAAAAATTCAGTATTTTGACCGTGTCACAACACGGATTCCAGTCCAAAAAATCTACACATAGTGCGATAAATTCTTTCTACACACAATTGATTAATCATGTCGACCGAGGTGAGTGCCCTGCTGGGATCTTTTGCGATCTCAGCAAGGAATTCGATTGTGTAAACATCAATAGACTATTGTATAAGTCCGAAAAATATGGTATAAGAGGATCTACGTTGTCATGGATCTCTAGTTTTTTAAAAGATAGACAGCAATCTGTGAGAATAACCTGTAATTATGGTCAAGAGGTTCGAGAGGTGTGTTCTCGACATGTGAACGTTACGGTTGGAGTACCTCAGGGTTCTGTTTTGGGCCCTGTGTTATTCCTTCTGTATATAAACGACCTGGAAGATTGTTTACCTGATGGCGTCTCTGCAACTCTGTATGCTGATGACACTTCTTTAATTGTATCTCGTCCAAGTAATGAAATTTTAGAAAGTGCATGTAATAGTGCTCTTCGCGACTTGGATGACTGGTTCAGCTGCAATTTTTTATATCTAAATAATACCAAAACTAGTTTGTTGAGGTTTCATACACCTCAGAATCATAGTGACCTTAAACTGAATATTAAGGTGGGCAGTGATGTTTTTGGGGAGGATAAGAATGTCACATTTCTGGGTCTAATAATTGATGATACTCTGACTTGGAAGAATCACTGTTCCGCACTTACATCAAAGCTTGCTTCTGTATGCTTCCTTATGCGAAATCTGAAACAGGTCCTTACACTGAACCAGTTAATGGGTGTTTATTATGCACAGGTATTTGCTCGATTAAAGTACGGTATATGCTTTTGGGGATTATCCGCAATGACGTCTGATGTGTTTTTGTCTCAGAAACGAATTATTCGTTGCATGGTGGGGGCGACTAATCAGACGTCATGTAGGAATATCTTTCGAAAATTAAGGATATTGACACTTACCGGAATATTTTTGTTAGAAATTTGTACATTTATCTGTGACAATTATGATACGTTTGGTAAACAGGGTGATCGTCATCAGTACTCTACTAGGAACAGAAATAATTTATATGTTCCATATAGAAGGCTAAACATAGCAAGAAGACTACCTAATGTAGTGGGTTTGCATATATACAATAGGTTGCCATTGAATATTAGACTTTGTAAAAATAGAAAGGCTTTTATTGGGTCTTTGAGGGCATTTCTGGTCGAGGGATGTTTTTATAATATGGACGAATTTTATTCTAAATGTAATTAATTGTTTGTAAATAATTTTGTGTATGTTTGTGCTATACTGATATTTTTCTTTTGACGTATCCTATATAGATGTAAATATTTATCCACAGGAATAAAATGCTTATCTATCTATCTATATGTGAGTATATCTTGCACGTTGTTTGTATTATTCTTATACAAACAACTTCTTTATTTTGTAGTCGTCAGTCGTCGTGTGCAAATTCGTGTGTAATTTTGCATTTAACATAATCCCATAGTAGCGATAGAGCTGAAAGAGCGGATATTTCGTTCTTTCAACTTAATTAATTAAAGCAAAAACCCAAAATCGTTTGGTACCAGAAACTTCTAAAGCAAAGGAATTATTAAGTGACTGTAAATGTATGATTGGGTACCTACTAAATAAGTCGCTGTTCTGCAAAAAGTTGTGTATGGCGCGATTCCGTAGGTGTATGATGAGAGTAGGTCGAATTTTATAAAAATGTATAAAAACAACTAAAATTGAGGTACATTTTACTTACACCAACTATACAATTTTTGCAACACTGACGTACTAACAAAAAATCCAATTTTCTATACTTGGACAGGAAATCAAGCTAAATGGGGAGTAAATGAAATAGGTTCAGCTCAGCCCTGTACAATTTTCTATCGTCGTATGAATTAGGTCCCAAATGCAAAAAATTGGGATGCCTTGCTGCAGGGTGCGGCGGACAGAACAAAATTATTCTGCACATAAGTCAAAATATCAGCAATTAGCAATAAAAGTTGAAAGTATATGGAAGCAGTAGCAAGTTTATATCATTACATTCATTCCACCCCTGCGAACGGACCTTAATATTATACAAGTAGACAACCCCAGTGGAATGGGGATTTGAACTACTAAGTACTAAGTACTACATTTAATATGCCGTAAATTGAAAAAACCTTTACCTATTCCTTTACAAATTTTACAAATTGCAACATTTGACGACTCAGTAGTGTCAATAGTTAATACCATCATTATATCAAGTTCTGCTTTCTCTTTTACTGGTAGTTTATGCATCTTTTAAATAATAAAGATTGCATAAAGTTACTCTATGAAGATTACATTTGACTGTCCCGAGGTATTTATATACATTACCTAAAAAACAAATAATTCTTATAGTTATAGTTACTCTGGCTCTGGTTACTAATGGCTTAGAATTTATTGAAGCATCTGTGTCGATCGAGAACTACTCAAATTTACTGAAATAATTTTAGAAATCTCGTTTTCAATCAGAATAAAGGGTTGTCTTTCCGTAGGGGATGAATAGCACAAGTGGAAGCTATCTGAATATTCGATACCAGATGCGATTTAAATAAAAAAGAGAAAAATTCGTTAAAACCTCCACATTAGAATACACTGTCGCTCTCGATTCAAAGAAAGGCTAACGTACTTCTTGGGCCATACTATTTTTAATGCACAATACACAGGAAGGAGGAGGTGCAAAATTTGTAAGTTGAGAAGATGACAAGTGAACGTCTTTGTACGTGCTCCACTTAGGATCCCATTCAACTAAAAATTCACATGAGATAAGAGGGGCCTTTTTGTAATGTTTTACTTAAAAAATGGAAGGCGGTTGTAGACTCAAAGTTAAAAGTTGTTTGGTTTAAAAGAATATTTTAAATTGAAGTTTAATAAAATGAACAGCTATATTTTCTATAAACTACGGTTGTAATGTGTATTATGCAGGTACGTAGATATAGTAAGTTTTATGAATTTACATATAAGTATAATACATGTTGGTACATTTTTGAAGTTTTGAAATCGAAAGTCATGATAAATTATGAATTTACAAGTTTTTGTGATGGTAATATTTAATATATGTATGTATATACAGGGTGATTCACGATGGATGGAGTATTAGAAGTATATGAAGATCGGGTCAACCAATCGTTTTGAAAATTTGGTTACCAAGGTAACAAGACATGCTCCATAATAGGTCTAAAATATGTTCAAGAATGCGGTTTTGGCATATTTCTGCGAACACGTTCTGCGTCTGCGTTTACGTTCACGTCTGCGTTCATGGCCTATCAACTTTAATAGAACAAAGCATATGTTGTTGTTGTTGTTGTTGTTGTTGGTAGGCGGCGCGGTTACCCGCAGCACTCAGGTCTTTCGACCCATTGTGCCTGCCGCTAGTCGGGAGCTATTGGAACAGACCCGTGCTATGCCCATAGGCCAACACCCGTTCCAAAGGAAGCTCTCTAATATCCTGGGGCAGGAGAAATGCTGCACCCAGATGTTTGTGTCTCTTGACCATAAGGCAGGCACAGCGACAGAGGATGTGAATGGAGTCCTCGTCATCGTGTCCGCAAAACCTGCACCTTCTAGTGTCACTAAGGCCGATAGTGTTAAGGTGCTTGTTAAGATGTCCGTGACCCGTCAGCAGTCCTGTGACAATCCTTATGCTGTTACGACTTAGCGCAAGTATTGATCGAGTTGCGTTTGACCAAGGCCCTTTAATTAAGAGCCTGGCTTGTCGCAGCCCAGTCCCGTTTGACCATTCTTCCTCTGATCTATCCTTGATCCAGTTACCAATAGACCTTGCTACATAACTAGGCGGAAGCCCCAGCACTAGTTCGGGCCCTGTAAACTGTATACTTGAGCCTCTTTTAGCCAGTGCATCAGCCTCCTCATTTCCACAAACACAAACAAAGCATATGTACTTCTAGGGCAAATTTATAAATAAAATCTTATAAATTAAAACGTTGATATTTGGGTATAGATACAGTATCTAGATGAATAGCGGAATATGTCAGCTTTCTGAATCGGCAATAATATACAGGGCATTCAATTTAGGAAAATTGACTTGTGATCACTTTTATAAGTCATTTTAAAAAAGTTACTTCTAGTTCACTCTGTATGTTACTATAAATATTTGACTAAAGGATGAGATACCCTCAGTTCTTGCCTAATTGTATCCCAAAATTTAACTGGTGATTATTTTATGGTCGAGAGGCAACTCGATTTATTTAAAGACGGATTTTGCACAATAAATTTGAAAATTAATAAATATGCAGAAGACAGCTTGACATAGATTAGACAGCATTTGATGTAGAATCCAAAAAAAAATATACAGGGTATTCCATTTAAATTAACGAAGACGTTGCCAGTTTTATATGATTAATATGATCAACCAAATTTTTTAAATGATTGGTTGACCCGTTCTTCATATACTTCTAATACTCCATCCACCGTGAAACAGCCATAATAATATGCCATCCAGAAACCTGTACTCTTATTTCCTAAACCTCTTAGTTCACTATTATATATTTCTACAGTGTCCAGCATAAATTTATTATTTAAAAAACGGTAAAGTTGCTAATTACCAAATATTAAGATACCAAAAAATATTTTCGAAGTAATACATTGTTTTCATTTAATAATTTATTGTATTTGTATATTAACCTACCCATTCATTTTTCATTTGCATTAAAGTGTTTTAAATCTAGGGTACCCATTGAAAACTGGATTAAGCTAGTATTTTTTTGAAATTTTTAATTAGATTTCTAACAGTTATGTATTCAAGTATGTTTAAAAACAAAATTATTAGTATCATATTTTGATTTTTAACTAAAAAGAAATCGGAGGGTACGTAGAATGTGATCTTCGGCCCCGAATACTAGCTTTTTATGTTTTAGCTTTACGAACCACTGGCCACTGTACTTATATTTTAAAATCAATCTATAAAGTTGTGAATATTTTTTCAAGAAACATATATGTATCTAAATACGAAATTATACAAATAATATTTTTTAAATACCCGTTCTCTCGTTCTAACTCTCACCACGTCGTTTCTTCTTACGGTTGCGTGAGCAAATGACAAAAAGGGCATCAAATAAGGACTTGTGAATCTCGGGTAGGTGCTCGAGATGATCTTGAATGGAGAGTAGGTAGAATGCAGACAATTACTAAGATATTTTTCGTCGTTCTGATGGATGAAGTGATAGATGACGTGCGGCCAGCTGTTGCTCAGCTATAGAACTAGAATCAATTACTTTTAATATGGTCAAATTGCTTTAAAATATGGTCTTTTACAAGAATTAATAGTCTCTTTTAGAACTGTTCGATTTTGTTGACTGGTTTCTCGTTTTCGGGTGCTTGGAATAAATGGCTTGGAAGAATGACAATGCTAGAGTTATGAGGCTTTTATTGGTGTAGATAAGGTCTTTTTAGGACATATTAACTCGGAAATAATGTGTGACATTTTTAACATTAGTGAAGCGATTAAGTGAAACATATGCCTCTATGAATTAATACATTTACAATATCAGTAATTTTTAATTAAATGGTAAGTATACAAATATACATAGGTATTATCATTTTATTTTATTTTAATTATAATTTAGAGATTTCATGTAATTGGTAGAAAAAGCACAGGATACTGAAAACAAAAAAAGACAATTAATTGTAACAAGTGCTGCAGTAACTGCAAATTGTTACAACAGTTACCGCAACAATTTTACCTACCTTAGTAGATATAAATTTAGTATAAAATATTTAAAAATATCAGTTCCGGCCGTCTATTGTCTTGCAATAGAATTTTGTAGTGAAATACCATACCTTCATAAATGTCCACAAGCCACATGACCAGTAAGTAACTATTTTAAAAATAGTAAATTTCTTTTCTTCACCTTGGCGTTAGAATGCTAGTAATTTTTAAAGGAACTAAAACATATGGTGAAGATTACAATAGAACCCAACTTTCCGTGTCACAGCACCCCATTGGCGTTATTTGTCATTTTGATATATTGAAAGTAACCAATCAGCTGCTGTGATTTCGCTGTGATCTTCTGCTAATCTTTTCTTTTGCTTCAATATATTATGAAGTTCACACATTCCGCGATCCGCGCTCATCACACATCTAAGCCAGAAGCAAACGTGTATCTTTACGAGAAAAATATCTACCCCCATCACCGCCTGATTTTTAAATTGATTTTTCTCACTAAATATACAGATTTAACTAAGAATGTGCTTACTTACCGTATATAAATCGATAATTATCTATTGATTGAGATCAAAATCAATGATATTAATTACGCATTAATGAAAATAAATTTCATCCCTACCATTTTCTGTTACACCAAGAACTAACCGTAAATGATTTTGAGAGAAGAATCATATCTTGTCAGTGGGGACAGAACCAACCCGCAAAAATGCGGACTTTTTCAAATTTGTGTTATTTACGGACGAATCTACATTCCTCAGAAATGGCTTTGTCAATAGACATAATTATCATTATTATGATAGCCAAAACCCACATATTGTGGACGAGGACGGCGGATGGACGGCGGAAAGCCGATCCATAAGGCTCTCCACTGTTACAGTGCTTGCCTTGGGGTGGTATTGAGAAGCTTAACTGTGCATCTAACGCGTTTAGCAATAGTACTGGGTGGGTTGGTTTATTGGGGTTTAATCTGTAGGATTTTTTTTATTGTTTGGGGTGGGAGGTTGCGGTGTTGGGGATGCGTTCATGGGGGGTTTATGGGTCGGTGGTGATTTGTGGATTTTTTATTGTTTGGTGGAGGATGTTCTGGGGGTGGTTTGGGGAAGGTTTGGTTAAGGGTGGGTTTTTTAATTTAGGGGTGGTTTTTTGGTTTTGTTGTTTTTCGAGCCTGTTTTGTTTTGTGATCAGTTTTGTTTAGGGGTGGTTTTTTGGTAGGGGTGGTTTTTTGGGATTTTTTTATTGTTTAGGGTAGGAATAGTTTGGTTTGATTTTTGTGGTTTTTACTAAATAGGGGATGTTTTTTGGTTGGGGGTGGGTTTTGAATTGTTTGTTTATTTAATTGTTGGTGTGTAGGGGTGCGTTTTAGTGTTATTTTTGCTGTTTGTGTGGGCTGTTGTGGTTAGGGGTTGTAGATATAATTAAGGGAAGGATATTTAGGATGGTGCGCGAATTTTTTGGTAAGTGGGTCTTTGAGGGTGGGATTTTTATGCTCTACCAATTGTTGTGCAAAGCGGGGTAGTAGAGTTTGAAGAATGAATTCTGCTAGTAGAGGTGTTCCTGAGATATTGTGTAAAGTTATGATAGGGGTGGCACGCGGTAAGTGGTTGGCAAGTCTGAGAATTTTGTTTTGTATTATTTGGAGGGGTTTCTGAAGGGTGGGAGTGATGATAGGGTACCAAACGGGAGAGGCATAGGTCATGATTGGTCTTATATATGATTTATAGATTAAATTTGCTATTGTCGGAGGGCTGTTTTTAATTATGGAACTTAACTGATGGAACCGGCTTATTGCCTTGTTCCTTGTATTCTGCAGATGGGACTTGAATGTGAAATGTTGATCAAGGGTGAGGCCCAGGTATTTTAGTTCGTTTGTGGTGTATACGGGCATGTTGCTTACTCGAAGGGTTTTTTGGGGAATGTGTGTTCGGGTTTTTTTATTGAATAGGGTATATTGAGTCTTCTGGGGATTGGTAAGGAGTCCCCAGTCGGCGTAGTATTCTGTAATGTTGTCTGTCTGGTCCTGTAGGAGTCTGTGTAATAGTGTATGGTCGCGTGATGTGGTAATAATAGCTGTATCGTCTGCGTACAGCGCTAGGGTAGTCCTATGTTCGTCGGGGTCTGGTATGTCGGTGGTGTACAATGTAAAAAGCACGGGTCCTAGAGAGGACCCCTGCGGTACACCGGAGAGGATAGGGGCTGAAAGGGAGAGCGTCCCGTTGACTTCTACTCTGAAGGAGCGGTTTGAGAGATAAGCTCGAATTAATTTAATAATACGAGCGGAGTAACCTGCAAACTGGAGTTTATACAGAAGTCCGGGATGCCAGACTGTGTCAAAAGCTTTCTCGAAGTCTAGGGAGACAACCCCTGTAAAATGACCTCGATTGTTATTGGTGGTTATTATCTCTGCAACTCTGAGGAGCTGTTGGGTAGTGGAATGAGATTGTCTGAAGCCATACTGGAAGTCACTGAGGACGTCGCCGTCGTCAATGACCCCCATCATGACCTCCAGGATAAGGGAATCGAATACTTTCGACAGGGATGAAAGAAGGCTGATCGGCCGGTAGCTTGCCGGTGAATTCCCGGGCTTATTTGGCTTTGGGATGGGGATGATTTTTGCGGATTTCCAAGGGGTGGGGTAGTGACTTTCTCGAAGACAGGAGTTGAAAATTTTGGTAAGGAACATTACTGCATTGAGGGGTAGGAATTTTAAGGCAAAACTGGGAATGCCGTCTAGCCCGGGCGCCTTCTTAGGTTTGAGGGATTTGATGTGCTGAAGGATTTTCGATGGAGGGAAATATACGGGGTCTTGTGTAGTGGGTAGCCGGCCAGCCGGTATATCAGCGGCATGATGGTCGACTAGGGTTGTAGTTCGTTGGGGGATGTAATTGGGTACGAACTGGGCTTGAAATTGCTGGGAAAAGGCTAAGGATTTTTCAGAGTCAGTGAGATAATTGTTACCACCAACCTGGAGGGGTGGGATTTCCTTTCTCTTCCTGAGAAAGATTCGGGGTAGAAAATGAGGATCGTCGGGATGATCTAGGATAGTCTGCGCTATACCTTCGTTCGTGTATGTCCTTATCTCCTTGGCTATTTGGTGTTTAAGCCGGTTTAGTTCTATGTGCGTATCAGGGTTGTGCGTACGTAGGTATTGTTTGCGTGTCTTGTTTTTAGTTCTAATTAGGGTGAGTATGTGTGTTGGAAGGGGTCGCGTCGGTCTAGTGGTTCGTTCTCGTTTATTAGTCTGTGCTAGGGCTTGCTGTATGCTGGTAGTTATTGTGTGCACTGCTCTGTCTATGGCAGATGGAGTGTGGCAGGGTGGGTTGAAAGGGAGTATGGATTTAAGAATTTGGGAGTACTCCGTCCACTGGTAGTCACTCTCCCTGTGGTAGATCTTGGTTATCCCAGGGATGGCTGCGATTTCGATTTTCGAGACCACAGGCCAATGGTCGCTGCTAAGCACTTGCAGAACCTTAAGTTCTGCATCCCTTATGTAATGGGAGCTGACCATGAGATCGATTGTGGACAGAGCTGCTGGTCTGGTAGGTTGGTCAGGGGTATGAATTTGGATATGGGGAGTTACAAGGGAGTAGTTGTACAGTGCAGTGCCAGAAGCATCAGCTGGATGGAATGCATCCCAAGTTGGGTGCTTGGCGTTGAGATCGCCTATTAAGAAGTATCTCTTGTTCAGAGCGCCTAGCTTGTCTAGGTCGGTTGTATCTAGTTTCGTTTTATGATGTCTGTATGCCGAGATTATAAGTATGTCGTTCGTATTTGTCTTAAGTGTGACTGCCACAGCCTCGAGGGAGTTCAGGGTGGGTAGGGGTGTTTGGTAATGGGCAAGAGTGGATTTGACTGCAAGGGCCGTGCCGACGCGGCCAGGGGCTTTGTCGACACGGTATACCTTGTAGCCAGGGATGTTAAAGGTGGTGATAGGTGAAAGATGGGTTTCGCAGAAGCAGCCTATGTCTGTCTGTTCGTCCGTCAGTGTTGTTATTATTTCTTGTCGCTGCCGCAGCACTCCATTGCTGTTGTGCTGCAGCAAGTTGAGTGTCTTTCGTCTAGTCATTGCGGTTTTATGTGAATATTTCTGAGATGGCTTCTATAATTATAAGTAGCCTCTCAGTTGGGTCGTTAGTACTTTTGAGTTTAGCTATGGTCAGCTTTATTGCCTCCCAAATGGCTCTGATATTAAAACTCTTCACAAGTTCCAATATTTCCATGAAGGGGCTGTCATTGTCAGTGGGTTGTGTAGATGGTTGTCTAGTTTTTTGTTGTTGTTGTCTGGTTTGTTCTGTAGCCCGGAATATTTTCCAGGCTTCTGCGGCATTATTGTCTGCTGCTTCTTGGGGTTGTGGTACTGGCTGTGGCTTATTTTTTGTATTAGTCTTTGGGGGGGGTAGATTTGGGAAATTCGTGGATGAGGGTGCAGGTTTTGTTCCTGTTGTCGTGGCGGGTTGAATTGCGTCTATAGGTCGACGCGTGGTAGTGTTGGGTGGTGGATTTGAACGGGATTTGGCCGCTAAATATGTTTTGCAGCCCCTGTAGCTGGACGGGTGCTCCCCGCCACAGTTAGCACACCTGCAGGTCGGTGCGGTGCACGCTTGTCCTTCATGGGACTCGCCGCACCTCACGCATCTATGCGCACGGTTGCACAACTGTGACGAGTGCCCGAATTTTTGGCACCTGTGGCACTGGGGTATATCTAACCTTACGTAATCACTTACCGTGATTCGCAGGAAGCAGAGCTCAGTGAGCTCATAATAAGACTGCGTCGCCTCTTTAGGGATAGTTATAATTAAAATATTTGATGGAATTTTTTTCCCGCCACGGGACAACATAACACGGGATATTGACAAGAAGGGGAGGTTTTTTTGTCTGAGATCAGACTCGATCTCGCTGTTTGGAGTATCTGTGGGTATATACTTCACCACAAGCTTGACCGGTCTGAGATTGGTCAGATTGTACGTGAAGTATTCGATTCCATTTGCTTTCAGCATTTGGATCATGGTTTGATGGGTTGCAGGGGTGCGGGCATGACATACAAGTGCCGAGTTATTGAATTTAAAAATTGGGGATGGATTAATATTGGCCGTGATAAGTTTTATTACTAGAGCGTGCTGTTGGGTGTAGACATAGATAGGGGGTAAATTTGATTTATTTTGGCTGGTCGGGGGTGCGATTGCAGGGCTGGGAGAAGCAGGGCGTGTTGTCGTGGGTTTACTAGTTACGACGGGGGTGGCTGGAATAATTTGTATGTCGTCTAGATTTGTCTGCTTTTGTTTTGCCTTTTTCTGCTTTTTTGCCGGTCGAGCTGGCTCAGGGGTCTCAGGGCTTGAACTGGAGTCGCTGGGGATGTTTTTCCGCTGTTGGAATGGGTCGTTGGGGAAAAGTGGATCGAGGGTAATGTCGATAAGGGTTTTTGTTGGGTTGTGTTGTACTGTGGTGGTAGGCGTGGTTCGGGGTGTTGAGTGTATCATTGCGGTTGCGGTGATGGTGTTAACTGTTGTGTAGGTGGTTGTGGTGTGTGTCTAGGATGATTGTAGTGTAGGGATGGGAACTATATCGGAGACAGTGATGAAAGATGGCTGTTCTGCTTCCATAAACGTTCCAGGGGTATTATATTCTGAATAAAATGACGGATTATCTACGGGGGTGTTGGCTTGTGTGGATTGAACGCTTGAGGTGAAGGAAATAAGGGATGGCGTACTATTGCTACTTACGGAGTCTGGTGGTAACGGTGTGATGGCAATTGGCTGTGGTCTCTCTTGTTTTCGTTTTTTCTTCCTCTTGTGCGGTGGTTGCGGGTTCGACATGCTGTCGGCCGGTGGCACTTTGATGTTGAAGGATAGTTTCTGTTTCTGCTTATGGGGGGTTCCAATGGTTCGGGGTTTTTATTGTGGGATAGGTAAGATAGGAGGGTAAGTCTGGGATTCGAACTACTAAATGCGGCTTGATTTAAACAAAACATTGTGGTATCGCTGTCTAGATACAGGATCACAGAGAAAAGCGAACGATAGAATCAATATGACATATTGTGGAAGTAAATAACTACCAACATAACTGGAGTGCCAATGTATGGGGTGGAATAGTGCACAATTTTATTATTGGGCCACACATTTTTGAGGGTCGTGTTACAGTAGAAGTGTTTTTAAACTTCCTTAAACGACTGAGCGTTTGATACAGCACCTTCCCAACTATATAAGAAATCAAATGTGCCAAACTTTTCCTGGCCAGTTGATTTGAAGGCAAGGTTTGCTGTAATAATAATTAGTACATTTTTCGTACTTTGGTTTACTTTTAATTAAATTCCTTAGGTCCATCAGCGTGGCCACCAAGATCACCAGATTTAACGCCTATGGACTTCTTCTTGTGGGGAATTGTTATGTCTGAAGTCTATCGCTTTGCAACTACAACTCGGGAAGACATAGTGGAGAGAATACGACAACCTTTTCAACGTATAACCCCTGCTATACTCGATAACGTGAGACTATCCTTTAGAAGGAGAATTGTGTCATGTGTTGAACAAAATGGTCGACATTTTGAAGAATTATTACGTTAAGTGTGTAGTAATCAGTTATTGTCTTTTACTAATTTTTGTAATATTTCCTTACATTTTTTATATCTACTTTAGGCTTTATTTAATAGCCTTGTAAGTTTTCTACATTCTTCTTTCGGTCGAAATAATTTTCGGTCAGTTCTTGGTGTAATTGAAAATGGAGGGATGAAATTTATTTTGCTTAATGCATTTTGTCAATGATGACTTTTTTATCTCAAAATCTCTACTTATATCTCGTAACTAGCTTTAGAATTTTCCACAATTGCTAGGCTTATTGTTAATTCATTTTTTCATTTAAAACCGGTTTAGTTCTGGCTTTCTTTTCATATGCCACGCTTGAAGCGCGATCAAACTGTTATTTAATAAATCTCCAAAGTACTACAAATAGAATGAATTCAGTTCATTTATGTGCAAACATACAAAGAATTACGGCCAATATTACTAAATCTGTTTTAATAAAAAAAAATTACTCTTCATCTACTTCTAATATTTTTTTATATTTACTAACATAACTGAGATGTGAATTACTTCGTTTTAAATGCAGACTACCCATTCCTGAAGAACAACATTTTAAAAAATATTCCATAAAATTTATATCCAACTTCTGGTCAGGTAAAGAGTAAAAATGTGTCAGTATATCCTTTAATTTGCTATATCTTAAAATCTACCAGTAATAGAGGTATACTTATTGCTATCAAACTAAAGACAATTGAAAACACTATTGAGATCTTTTATAAAATACAGGGTGTCGTATTTAAAAAAATTGCAAAAAATTCATTTGCAATTGTAAAACTTCAGAATTGTGAACAACATGTATAAGAAATCTCAATTCTAACACTAACACTAACAAGTGGACGCAGCTAGGCACCATTTAAATTTTTACTAAAACAAAGAAACGAAGGAGTAAATATGCAACTTTAAATAAACGGATGGTTTTGTTCAAAAAAATCTTAAAAATTTGATAACTTGGCAACGCTGCAATCAAACTCAAAAAAAAAAATGAAGTTACGAGAGAACCGAAGGATGCTTAAATTGCCACAGAAAAATACAGGTAGTTGCATTTAAAAAATATGTACTTTTCCGCAGCGCACTTTTTTAAACATACTGTACATGTGTACAATTTTAAAATGTGCCTCCCTCAACCTCATTGACGTTTCCCCAATCAAATTTTTTGCCCGGTTGAATTTGAGTTTCAAAAATTGATCTACGTACGAGTGCTTATTTTCATAACCAACTTTCAACTATTTAATATCAGAGAAACAAGTATTGTGCCTCCGCCTCCCAGTCAAATATTTCATAAAACGAACAAACTTAAAATTCCTCCGTTAACTGCTAACTACCCCTAATAACTCTTCACATCGATTTCCCATTTCATAACATACAGACATAAAAACTGCAAATGTAGGTAGGTAGGTACTCTAAAACTTTATTTTTGCAACTGGTAATAACAAGTGTCCATTTTATCGATAACGACCAATAAATAGTATAACATTAGATTTGGTTTCTCTTATGAAGTACAGGAATGGATGATCAGCGTTGAACGTCAACTTTGGAGGTTGTACTATAGAAGTTGGAACTACTCCAACTAAAAAGAAATATTTCGTTTTTAATAAGTAAAATGCATTAAAAAAATAGAAACTTAAATTTTAATTGTTCTATAAGT
This sequence comes from Pogonocherus hispidulus, assembly GCA_963924545.1. Lineage (NCBI taxonomy): Eukaryota > Metazoa > Arthropoda > Insecta > Coleoptera > Cerambycidae > Pogonocherus > Pogonocherus hispidulus. Next base: position 24,153,403 of record OZ004696.1, read on the forward strand.
CTGCAATAGTAATAGCAGAGACTTTGCCAATTTTAGGATAGCACTGATTTTTTTTTAAGAAGACCGAATCTTGTCTACCCTTCTGTTTTGTTTTATTTCCCTTTGCAAGTTGGAGATAGATCAAAAGGCGCAACCACCTGTAAACCTTCCTGAAACAAATTTATATTGAAAAGTTGTTCTTTTAAAAAACTTTCAAATTTAGCCACTAATGTACAGTAATAGAACACTATTGGCTTAATAAATAACTGAAAAAAACATAGTATCACGACCAACTATTTAAAACAAAATATTTTTCAAGTACTCCTCTAAATAAATGGGTATCAACTAGAACATCTTTACAAATAACTATGTTAAACTAAAACTTTATTTTTGCAACTGGTAATAACAAGTTTCTAGTTTATCGATAACGACCAATAAATAGTATAACATTAGATTTGGTTTCTCTAATGAAGTACAGGAATGGATGATCAGCGTTGAACGTCAACTTTGGAGGTTGTACTATAGAAGTTGGAACTCCTCCAACTAAAAAATGTTTCGTTTTTAATAAGTAAAATGCATTAAAAAACTAAAAACTTAAATTTTAGTTGTATAAATCTACGATAGTAATAGCAAAGTCTTAATATTGCGTATATGTGTACCTAAACGGAAAGATATTGTTTTATGACTTTTTACTTTCTCATACTTATACTCATATTTATAACGTAGCCACAAAACGATAACTTAATACCATTAATACAGACAAATATTAAAATATTATAAAATATATATACACATTAAAAACTTGTATAAAACCAACATAAAAATACATATACCTAACATATGTAACATAAAACATTTTTGATTTGTTTCTTGAAAGAGAGCCTTTATAGTAGCCGGTAATCTATTGTAACTATTTATATTTAATGAATTTTTCTGATATTCACCGACTCAATTGAAACAATTGATTCAATTTATAAAAAGCGGAGAACTACTAACTAACATAAAAGATATAAGTAACGAATTTAACAGAGCGTTTGTGAATATGGGTAAAGAACTAGCGGAAAAAATCCAAATAAATAAAAATATTCGATTTAAAACAACTTCAAGATTACTCTCTTTAGTTTTATTACCGACAGATAAAAGTGAGGTCAAAAAAATTATTCATGAACTGAAAAGGAAAAAATCAACAGGACTGGATAATATTCAGGCGGAAACTCTAAAACCTATAGCGGAATATGTGTTGGAACCAATAGTATATATTATAAATGAATGTTTGTCATTGGGATATTGGCCATCATATTTCAAGGACGCATTGGTAATACCTATTTTTAAAAAGGGCGATACTAACCTAGTAAACAACTACAGACCAATCACGCTAATAACAAACTTTAGTAAAATAATGGAAAAAATATTAAAGATCAGGCTCATGTCTTATTTAGATAAATATAAAATACTCTCAAATGGACAATATGGTTTTAGAGAAAAAAAGTCTACACAGGATGCTATACTGGAACTAACGAATAATATATATTCAGCACTAGACAAGGGTACACCGTGTTTATGTGTCTTCATAGATTTAACGAAGGCCTTTGACACGGTGAGTCACTCTCTGCTTATACAAGCTTTGGAAAATATCGGAATAAGAGGAATATGTTTGAAATTATTTAAAAGTTATATTTCGAATAGGCACCAGTGTGTGAGGGTGGGAGAGTGCCTCAGTGACGTGTCAGAAATTGAATATGGAGTGCCTCAAGGTACTGTCTTAGGGCCTATATTGTTTATTATCTACATAAATGATTTATTTACATTGTCAGGTAAGGGAAAAATAATAGGATATGCAGACGACACTGCAATATTTTACAAAGCAGGTACTTGGAATGAATTGCAAAATATTGTGCAAAATGATTTAGCATACATTAAATACTGGTTTGATCATAAACTACTAACATTGAACTTAGAAAAAACCTGTTATTTGCCCTTTTCCTGTAATATAACTAACTTGCCTTCATTTAACTATATAAGTATTAAAGACCAGGGTTCTTCCTACTCTATCTTACCTAAGACTGAAGTTAAATATTTGGGATTACTATTTGATAGACACTTTAAATGGGACTTACATATTCGATTTATTGTAAAGAAGTTGCAGTTTATCCTACATAAATTTAGAATACTTTGTAACCTTCTTGATAAAAGTTTAATTAAAATTATATATTGTGCTTTGGTGGAAAGCCACTTAAACTATGGTATTTTAGCTTGGGGAGCAGCGGCAAATTGTCACATACAACCCCTGGAGGTTCTGCAAAAAAGATTTTTGAAAATAATGTTACAGAAAAACATAACTTGTCCAAGTAATCTTCTCTACAGAGAGGCTAGAGTCCTTGATATAAGGCAAATGTTTTACCTCAATTGTACCATCCGTTACCATAAAGATAGACAAACGTCCGCTTTGCCAAATCATGACTATACTACCAGAAACAGGCATCAATACACAATTCCTTTTATGAGCAAAAAAATTGGACAAAGATCCTATGCTTTTTTGGCACCGAAGTTATACAATACCATTCCAATTGAAATAAAACAAGTGTATAGCACTTCCATTAAATATAGATTGAAATCATATATTTTGTCATTGTCTCGGGAGGTATGTCACAACTATATAGAGAATAGAATATAATTAGAGTAGGAAATTTGTGATGGATTGAACGGTAGCTTTTTGTATTTCCCCATTTGCATTTATTTTTAAATTTTTATTGCTTTGTCTGTGTATTTCATGTCTTTATTTTATTATATGTACCTGCTATTATACATTTAATGTATTTGTACTTATTACATATGTATGACTTTGTTCTTTTATCGATGTTGGTCATGCGTGAATGTCAATTGATAATGTTTTGTATGATAAAAAAAAACTGTTCTGGGTTATCCTCGCCTTTTTACGCTTTCTGTTTTTTTTTATCTTAAGTTCCTACACTATTTTTATAAGTTTGTAATATGAGTTATGAGTATTATATGAGTATTTGTATACGCCACAGGTATATTTTTTTATGTAATTTATTAATATTGTATTTAGGAAAGTGCGTGTAAATTGTAAATTAAGTAAGTTGTAAATCGCTTTATTTTCATGTTTTATATGTTTCTGTTTGGTTTCACTACACACACACTCACTAGAATTTAAGAAAATTGTATTGTAACACTTCATTTTTGTCTCTCGAAACAAGTACTTTGAGTACTTATAGAGTAGGAATATTTATTTACAGTAACCTTCCAAATGCATGTCTGCAATGTTTTATACTTATGTGCAAATTTGATGTATGTGAATAAATAAATATTATTATTATTATTATTATTATTATATTTGAAACACCGACTCCTTAATAAATCCCTATGTCCTGTGGGATAATTGTGAACATAGATTGAGTTCTATAATTATTAATATTTTTGTGCACTTGTAATAATGTGGAGTCAATAAACAAAGTTTGAAGTTGCAAACCCAAACTAATAAATAGAGGCAGTGCTCTGTTGTGCCAGTACCAGTAATTAACCAAATGGCTTTCTTTTGAAGCACAAAAAGTAAAAAGTTTCTGCGCATATGATGAATTACCCCACAGGACAATATCATAAGAAATTTCTTATTTACTGCTACATATGTATGATTCTATATTTTTAAATTTTTGTTCACTGAGTTGTTATTATGTTGATTAAGAAATATCAACTTCTGCTTGACTTATTTTACGAAAAGTTGCTCATAATTCCTCATATCATATTTATCATTCATCACGTTAATGTCTCCTGATTTAATGTAGTCAAAGCAAATTAATTAAACTACTTATACAAAAGTTGTTCTTTTAAAAAATAGATTGAACTGTTCAATTTCAACTTAGGAAGTAGTATTGAAAAAAAAGTCTTTCTATGAAAATATAATAACAATATAATATCTCTACGCCTCATTCTAATCACAAGGATTAACCCGAAAGTCTGAGACTTTTGTGGGAGAGGGGGCGGCATATTATTATTTCGCGGGTCGCATTTGCGCCTTAGGAACGACTTACGTTGGTAGGCCCTAACCACAATTCAGTGCTGGAATGAGGAAAACCTGGAAAACCTGATTAGTTAGGGGGACAAGTTAAATATCAACTGGTTTTAATCTCTCACATTAACAACAAGTTGACATTCTTCCCATACTAGGCCATCGCCAGGAAGGGTGCCAAGCCATACATGCGAATAAGCCTTGATCTACGAGTAAACAATTTAATTAAAAATTGTTTGGTGGAATGGGAATTATAACTCACGACCTCTGGGTTGAGCGATTGAGACGCTAAGCCCTGAGTCACCGGCTCGCCCAATATGAATATGAATATGAATATGAATATGAATATGAATATGAATATGAATATGAATATGAATATGAATATATTCATATTCATATTCATGCCTATGCCTAATATGAAAAACTATAGAGAGTAGAGGTGCATTTTCGTTAATGGAATTGCAGCTATATAATTTCTAGCCAATTTTAGGATAGCACTGATTCTTTTTAAGAAGACCGAATCTTGTCTACCCTTCTGTTTTGTTTTATTTCCCTTTGCAAGTTGGAGATAGATCAAAAGCCGCAACCACCTGCAAACCTTCCTCCGATTTTTAAATTTTCTGGTTGATAGTTAATTGAAACAAATTTAGATTAAAAAGTTGCTCTTTTAAACGCAGACGCACTATTTCAAACAAAATATTTTTAAGTACTTCTCTAAATAAATGGGTATCAACTAGAACATCTTTGCAAATAACTATTATAACTAAAACTTTATTTTTGCAACTGGTAATAACAAGTCTGTATTTTATCGATAACGACCAATAAATAGTATAACATTAGATTTGGTTTCTCTAATGAAGTACAGGAATGGATGATCAGCGTTGAACGTCAACTTTGGAGGTTCTACTATTATAGAAGTTGCAAGTCCTCCCCCAACTAAAAAAATTTTTCGTTTTTAATAAGTAGAATGCATTAAAAAACTAAAAACTTAAATTTTAGTTGTATAAATCTACAATACTAATAGCAAAGTCTTAATATTATGTATATGTGTACCTAAACGGAAAGATACTGTTTTATGACTCTTTACTTTCTCATACTTATACTCATATTTATTTGACTACGTAATAAACAACCCATGCACATTTGTAGCTGATCACAGAAAGATAACTTAATACCATTAATACAGACAAATATTAAAATATTATAAAATATATATACAAATTAAAAAGTTGTATAAAACCAACATAAAAATACATATACCTAACATATATAACATAAAACATGTTTGATTTGTTTCTTGAAAGAGAGCCTTTATAGTAGCCGGTAATCTATTGTAAATATTTATATTTAACGAATTTTTCTGATATTCACCGACTCAATTGAAACAATTGATTCAATTTGAAACACCGACTCCATAATAAATCCCTATGTCCTGTGGGATAATTAAAAAAACATAAAACACACCACAGAAATGGACAACCTCCCTTCTGAAAGCCTCAGGCTTGTGTAGAGGGAGGGTACACATGAAAAAAACGCAGACACACAACCATTCCCTGGGAGAGGGGCCATTTCTCCCCTAGCGAGATTCGAACTCGCGCCGCGATATACCCATTCTGTTAGTCACAAGCTACCACCCAGCACCTAACAGACTGAGCTATCGCCGCGGCGATATTGTGAACATAGATTGGGTTCTATAATTATTAATATTTTTGTGCACTTGTAATAATGTGGAGTCAATAAACAAAGTTGGAAGTTGCAAACTCAAACTAATAAATAGAGGGTGGCAGTGCACTGTTGTGCCAGTACCAGTAATTAACGGAATGGCTTTCTTTTGAAGCACAAAAACTTTCTGTGCATATGATGAATTACCCCACAGGACAACATCATAAGAAATTTCTTATTTACTGTTGCATATTTATGATTTTATAATTTTAAATTTTTGTTCACTGAGTTGTTATTAAGTTGATTAAGAAATATCAATGGGAATTAGAACTTACGACCTCTGTTGAGCGATCGAGACGCTAAGCCCTGAGCCACCGGCTGAACCAATATGAATATTAATATGAATATGAATATGCCTAATATGAAAAACTATACAGAGTAGAGGTGCGTTGATGGAATTGCAGCTATATAATTTCTAGCCAATTTTAGGATAGCACTGATTCTTTTTAAGAAGACCGAATCTTGTCTACCCTTCTGTTTCGTTTTATTTCCATTTGCAAGTTGGAGATAGATCAAATGGCGCAACCACCTGTAAACCTTCCTCCGATTTTTAAATTTTCTGGTTGCTAATTAATTGAAACAAATTTAGATTGAAAAGTTGCTATTTTAAAAAACTTTCAAATTTAGCGACTAATGTACAGTAATAGAATACTATTGGCTTAATAAGTAACTGAAAAAACATAGTACCACGACCAACTATTTAAAACCAAATATTTTTCAAGTAGTTATCTAAATAAATGGGTATCAGCTAGAACATCTTTACAAATAACTGTTAAACTAAAACTTTATTTTTGCAACTGGTAATAACAAGTCTCTATTTTATCGATAACGACCAATAAATAATATAACATTAGATTTGGTTTCTCTAATGAAGTACAGGAATGGATGATCAGCGTTGAACGTCAACTTTGGAGGTTGTACTATAATATTTGGACCTCCTCCAACTAAAAAAATATTTCGTTTTTAATAAATAAAATGCATTAAAAAACTAAAAATTTAAATTTTTGTTGTATAAATCTACGATAGTAATTGCAAAGTCTTAATATTATGTATATGTGTACCTAAACGGAAAGATACTGTTTTATGACTTTTTACTTTCTCATACTTATACTCATATTACTCCACATAAAACATACAACATAAAACATACTCCACACCAATATGCAAAATATTTTTATCAGATTGTAGCAGTGGCGTGCAAGTAATCATCTACAGAATAAAAACAATGTTTCAAGAAAAAATGTTTGATTTGTTTCTTAAAAGAAAGCCTTTATATAATCTATAGTAAATATTTATATTTAATGAATTTTTCTTATATTTATATAGTTTGAAACACCGACCCTTTAATAAATCCCTAGGTCTTGTGTGATAATCGTGAACATAGATTGAGTTCTATAATTATTAATATTTCTGTGCACTTCTAATAATGTGGAGTCAATAAACAAAGTTGGAAGTTGCAAACCTAAACTAATAAATAGAGGGTGGGCAGTGCTCTTTTGTGCCAGTACCAGTAATTAACCGAATGGCTTTCTTTTGAAGCACAAAAACTTTCTGTGCATGATGAAATACCCCACAGGACCACATAAGGAATTTCTTATTTGCTGTTGCATATTTATCATTTTATATTTTTAATTTTTTGTCCACTGAGTTGTTATTATGTTAATTAAGATATATTCAACAGTTGCTTGATTTATTTTACGAAAAGTTGCCCATTAATTCATATCATATTTATCATTCATTACATTAATGGTTCCTCATTTAATGTAGTCAAATCAAATTAATTAATAAATAGTTTAATAGATTAATAAAAAAATAGACTTAACTGCTCAATTTCAACCTAGGAAATAGTATTGAAAAGCAAAAAAGATTTTCTATGAAAATATGAAAAATTATACAGAGTAGAGGTGCATTTTCGTTGTTGGAATTGCAGCTATCATTTGTAGCCAGTTTTAGAATAGAACCGATTGTTTTTTTAAGAAGACCGAATCTTATCTACTCCTACTGACTTGTTTCCTGTTACTGTTTACCAGTTTCCTGTTACTTTTGAAATAACCAAGATGTAGAAGATTAGCACGAATGAACATGTTAACGGTTCCTTTCTAAAGTTGACATAAACTGAGACCTTGGCATTTACCACGAAAATGCTTCACTCTATACAGAGTCAATTAAATTCGAAAAGCGAAGGTATGAATTTTTAGTTTATTTAATTTAATTGATGAATTATACCTACTACCCTGTCTGCACATTAAAATTGTGACGTTCTTAAATACCTATACATTGTAATTACAAACAAAAGTTGGGTCATGACATTTTTCTGTGTCTGTTATCGTTTGATAGAATTTTATATTATACTTATACTTATATATACTTATAAAGGGTTTCCGTTTTTGACCACAAGCATGGGGCAAAATTGATTGATTGATTGATAAAACTAGAAGTATTTATTTGAAGGAGATCCCCAAAACAACTACTCCACAGGCTATGGTCCCCGACTGGCATTGCATTACTTCGGCATCTCCATAGGAGTCGCCACATCGATGGCGCATCGGTGGTTGATCGAAACCAACCACCAGACACTGATAGGTTTCGCGCTTATTGTGCGCTCATCAGAGTGTCATAGATAGCGGCTGCGGAAAGCAGGTCATTATCTGTCTGTCAATTTGACAATAATTATTAGACAGATACTAGTAAAGATCCAAAGAGGGCATTACGGTGTGTTTCTCACCACTCGAGGTATTTAACTAAGATATTATAAGGGCACTATTTTACGAGTAAACTAAATATGACACCGTATTTTGCAAGATATCCTACATTCAGGAGTTACCTACAACAATCAACTTTGTTTTCTCTTATCGGCGCCCTGTTGGTTATTTACTTTTTACTGATTACGAGGATTTATTATATGATATAGTCAATATATCTTCATGTAGATTAAAAATAACCGTTTTGGCGAAGATTGCTTTGAAAGCAATATAAACACTCTTGTTTAATAAACAAACTTTTACCATTTCAATTATAAGTACTTAAAGCTTTATAGTTCCTAGAGAATTAAGTTATAAATAATAAACAGTAGGGTAAGCCACCAATTTATTATTCGCATTGGGATAAAATTAAAAATAACGATGAGAAATAAAAAAATTATAAGAGGTGCTCGAATGGTTCTATAGAAGGGGAACCACCCCTTCTATATCTAAACAATGTTTTACACGTTTTCTGAAATTTTGTATAACTCGTGAAATTTTCCTTCTCCTTCTTTTAATTATCAGTCCATCCTAAATTTCTATTAAGTGATAGGAAATAATTTTGAGTTAATTGCTTTTTTGAAGATACTGTTCAGGTATTTTTCCGAAGAAACTTGTGTAGACTGCCATGCAAAGCGTAATAAATTTATAGCCTATCTCGCTTTTCAGAATTAAGTCTCATGCATCAAATTACGAAATATAAGTGGACTTCCAAAAGTTTATTTATTAAATAAAACCGTTGATATGGTTTCTAAAGCACTCTTCATCAAAACTCAGTTTTAATATCCAATAGCCAGGTCACAAACGTGACGAAAACTATACAGCTATATAATTTTTAGCCAATTTTAAGATATAATTGATTGTTTTTTTAAGAAGACCGAATCTTATCTACCCTTCTGCTTTGTTTTATTTCCCTCTGCAAGTTGGAGATGATCAAAAGGCGCAACCACCTGTAAATCATCCTCCGATTTTAAAATTTACTGGTTGGTAATTAATTGAAACAAATTTAGATTGATTGATAAGGTATTTTAAAAAACTTTTAAATTTAGCCACTAATATAATAATCGTACACTATTGGCTTAATAAATAACTGAAAAGACATATTATCACGACCAACTATTTAAAACACAATATTTTTATACATTACCTCCTGTAGCAGCTGCAGCTTCGGTACCAATTTCAGTGATATTTATAAATACTTTTTGCTGAATAAAGTCAATATAAAGGCCCCGTCCATTTGAAGAAATTCCTGATAAGTCAGCCTCTTTATTAAAAATTTTTGTAACACCCATCTGAAATCATAGATCAATTATAAATTATATCATTTTAAAGAAAAAAGAAAGAAAGAAGAAAATATTTAAGCATGGTCATGTCAAAATTTCCGTTTTATTAGTTCGAATGGGAACGAAAAGTAAATCATAATAACAATTTTCTCTTTCAACAAGCATACAAACGGATAATATAGATGTAATATACAAACACGAGAATAAAAGTTAAAATCACAGAAACTGGTTTAGTAGCAGAACTAGACACAATTTATAAGAAAATATGAATTAAACAAGCACTTATCACCAATTCCAAAACATTGATCCGTCAGGGCATAGGTTAATTATTAATTTTTTTATTTTTCAGTTGTGGCATAATATCCAAATAAATAAGAGTAATCGTATTCCTATCAATAATTCTTCCTCGGTCTCGATTTCATGTACTTGCCCTACCGTATAGTGTGGTCAACGTAAAAAAATTATTGCCTTAATTCTCAATATAGTTTGTATTCTACAAAGCCTACTATATTATTATATTCTACAAAAACTAAAATCTCCTACATTTTTCATAACGAGGTATTTGAGATTATCTTCAATAATTTTCGAATTATTGGTACTTAGGAAATTTCAGTTATTGCAGTTTCATTAGGTATTGCCTTTATTTCTAATAAAACAATACTTTGTTGGTATTGGTGGTAACATAATATATTACAATAACAAAACAATATTGTAGTAATTCATATCCGCGTAAACAAAATATTAAAAAAGAATTTAATTGAAATTAACAAAAAATTTAACTTAACTAAGACATTAATAAACTAAAATTTTAAGCATATTTTCTATTTCTAGCGCGATTTTTTGCCATACAAATAAATATTGCACCTTTTAATAAGATTACAATGAACTCTTTCAAAGGCGATTTCATCCTTGTTTAGGCGAATCGTATTTTCTATAATTTGATTTTGCAGTTGTTCTATCGCGAAAATTATTGACGATAATCTATAAAGTTACATATCGTTGAACTAAAAAACAATAGGAGTATTTAATTTTTGTAAAATATATAAGGTATTTCATTTAAAAAGTTTACTTTTTGGTACACCCGTATATTTTTTAAGTAAGTAAGATTCTGATAATTGATTAATGAATTGATTACTAAATAAAATTTTGCAGGAATATATTGCCTTAGACACGGTAAAATATATTGAGAATTAACATAAATGAGAATTAACATAAGGAGACCAGTTTTACCTGGACCATACTGTACAGTATTCACACTAATACTAATAGTATACCCGATGTGTCCAGACCATGGGGACTGAAGTCCGTCCCCATTGACATTTTTCAGAAAAATAAAAAAATTTCAAATACAGGTTTTTATCAATACGAAACCGTAGAAGGACCATGTATGATTTTTTTTTAAATTCAGACTTTAAACTCTGAATTCAGACTTTAATCTCTGAATTCAGACGTTAATCTCGGAATTCAGACTTTAATCTCTGAATTTAGACTTTAATATTTGAATTCAGACTGAATGCAGACTTTAAACTCTGAATTCAGACTTTGAACTCTAAATACTGTCAACTGTTATGCCTGAAAGTACGACTGCAATTAGGTAACGGGATACTGTGCCTTAAGAAAGTATTTACAAAATATGGGCGTATATAACGAGAAATTAATCCGTGGACTCTGTAATGAAGGCTCTGAACAAGTAACTCATATCATCTATGAGTGTAACTCTAACTCTAAGCAGTAACTTAGTGGAAAAACCACCTTTTGGGAGATGTAAATTTGTTAACTTAACATTCAGTTAGGTAATTTAAATGATTTGTTATTAAAGTGATAATTTTATATACCGAATTTTAGCAAAATTATTCATTTGTCTTTCATGGCACTACTCTTATTATTAGTGGTTATCATACAGACAATGAATTAACTTTCCAAAAATTTCCCTTACATTGAATAGAAATGTTTGTCCCATTGTCAATTATAACATTAAAATCAATTAAATCATCGGTCTTAAACTAATCAAAACAAAAAAGAAACCCCAATATTTCCAAATGTGATTACTAAATAACACATGTTTTTATTATACCTATTAATATATCGTCAAAATATAATAGCCACTGGAGTAGAGCATTTTATTATATTGTAAAAAGTACACCTTACGTTATTTATATATACAGAAATGCAACAAATAAAGATATATATGAAAAAACTAATTCTTATTATGCCGGGTCTAGACCAACCAGACAAAAGTGTAACACGACTTTGCGACAAAAACATGACAAAATTTCGCCAAAAAAGTAAAGTATTCAGACAAAAGAAAAATTGAGAGAAACTGTCCATATCACAAGGACAATGCTTCAACAAACTTCAGGTTTTGCGAATCAGTTTTATCATCATGTGGCGGTTCCACCAAGAAGAAGATGAGAATTTATTGCTTATAGCAGCCACTAGCCACTAGCTTTATATTCCTCTCCTCACCATCCTGTGTTATAAAAAATACGCTAAGGTTTTTGGATGAGACCAAGTTTAAAAACAAGAGATAGTTATAATTCTGGAATCCCATAATAATGGATGCTTTCTGTATATTTCTATTAATTTTCAGGTATTTTCCGTATTCTTTTTTGTTTTCTGACATTTTTTCCGAATACACCGCTTCTAGTTCCGAAAATTTCGCGTAAAATACATAAACAAAACAAAAACTCTTTGGTCTTTTTCAATTCGAGACAGGTCTTGCAAAAGTCTCCGAATTTAGAAAGAAATCCTTGGTCTGCTTGTCTGCACACGCATTTCTTACAAATTCTTTGAAATATATATATATATATATATGGGGCGTGCTACATGTTTTTGATTGAGATTTATACTTCTTCCAAAAATGTAGAAATATACAGGATGCCTCATAATAATTATGTTAAATAATTTTAATCGATTGTTCAAATGATATAAATAAACGTTTGCATTTGAAGAAAGAAGACATTTGCATAAAAGTTTACAAATAATTGCATCCATAAAACTACCAAGTGTAGGTATCTACTTACTTTAGTAAGATAATTTTTGAAGTCATGAGACGTAGTTGTAGAAAATTTCGGTAAGCTTACAGCCACCCTTTGACGTGTAAGGTTGCGTGGCTTCAAATAGGGTTCCAGGTCCTCTTCCACCTTTGAAAGTCCATCTTTTGCATCAGGAAGAACAAACGTCATGCTGACGCTACTATCTTGGTAAGGAATCTCCAAAAATTTGGCTTTGAAATATCCACAGTGGAAATACAAGTAACTGGCAGTGTCACTAGAATGCATTATTTCTACATTTTTAACCTTACCAGATGAACCGTAGAAAGGTTGCTTTATGGTTTTGTGTGCTGCGAAAGGCGTCTTCCATTTTCCCTTTAGGTACAAAGTGTTCACTAGCACCAAAGCTGTATTAGATTTAAGTTGGTCAGAGCTTATTAGATTCTGTATCTTGTGGTTGGTATTATTCTCTACCCACTGGTTTATCAAAGCTGCTGTTTTCTTACTTTCACCAAAATCAACATTCTGCACTCCACTTTTATAAGCAGAAACGGCAACTTTTTGGAAATTTTCATTTATTTTAAACTTCTTGCTGATGTAGAGTTTGTTGGCTACTGACACTTTGAAGTTTTCTGAGTTTTGATTCAAAATATTCAAGAGAGACTTAACCGCTGAAGTAGTTCTCTCTTTGTTGGGTAGACTTAGTCCTTGCCTGAGTTCTTCATATGTCTGTCCTTTAGCACCATCTGCTGTCAGAGCTAGTATTATTTCCGCTGATAAAGGACTGATTACGACATTGTCACCAGAGTTGGCTTTTGAAGCGACCTTGAAAATATAAAAAAATATGTTAGTAAAAAAATAATAACATATATAATTACCATTAGTATAGTGAGATTAGAACCGCTCTAACTGTTTTCTATCATCAAATAATGTCCCACTGTTACGTAAATACCTATTATCAATGTCGTAAAGATTATAAATATTATTTATAAGTTATTTACATTTAGGTTGGTTAAAAGATAATGATTTTGTATAGGTAATATAGGTTGTATAAATAGGTGTTAAGTAAATTAGGTACTATGAAAGTATTTTTCCAACTATCAGTAAGAAACCCTTGAATACCATTTTAATATAAAAAATAGCTGAATATAATAAAAAAAATATTAAAATTAATATTAAATCGGTATATTGATATGAACTTGATATTAGTCAGGGTAGCAAACACGATAAAAGAGAAAAGACGAAAATTTAAAGTTACAAATTAATAAAATATAGTATTTTTAGAAAGTAAATATAATTTGATATTTGCTCCATACCTTAATTAAATCTGATACAAACTTTGTACTTCCTTTTGAGAATTCCTGAAGGGGTTCGTCTGCACTTGAACCCACTGTGAGAACAATCAGGCAAAGAAAAATGTTGTTTCTAAACATCCTATAAAAGAAATTATCTGTATACGTATTTATAAAAAAGGTTATTCGGAAAAAACCTGCTGCCTAAAAACTGTACTTAAAGTTATATCTATGCAGTTGTAGTGCATAGTAGTGCATTTTCTTTAATTCGTATTCATTTATAGGAAGCACCCAATAATTTCTTTTATATTTTTCACTATACATTTGTAAATTTATCCAAAGATACATTGCAACAATTTCTTCCTCATCATAATCCATGGCACCAAACTACCAAATGCATGACAAAAAACTTAGTTGCAGAAAACGTTTTGTTTTATATTACGTTGATTTGACAAAAATGTTGTTTCATCAGTTTGCGTCCATAATATAGAACCAAACGTTTTGGTTTTAAAGAAAAAAGCTTTTTTTCAGAATGTGTGAATGTCACACAGCTTGACATAAAGCAAAGCGTTTTGTCTAACTGCATTTTCGCTTTGTCAGTGTGCAGGCAGCATATATGTTAGGGTGAAAACCAAAAACACATTTTATACATTATCCACGTACGTCTTGTTTAATCTTCAGTACTTCATTTACACTTATCTACGTAATGAGTGAACTTCAAACGGGAAATCTGGTGTAGTTGTATTTCTACAGATATAATCGTTGATAGTTGCATCTATTTCTCAGAATTTTTATTTAAAAGGTAGGATTTTTTGTGTAATAATTTGTTGTCTATGTATGAACATGTCGTTATTATGTGATTTGATTTTTACTATATGTGGTAAATTTAATTATAATAATACTGTCTTATGTTTGTTGGTCATAGCATCTGGTGTAGTATCTGGTCGAGGTATAGTATAGTTACTATACTATACCTCGGAACAACGCAGTTACGTTATATAAAATGTCGGAATAAGGTCGTAAAATATTTAGTTTTACTGAAGGTATAACGTAAAAGTAGATACTGTATACCTATGTAGTACATTTTTTGTGCAGATTAAAATATGCAAACGGGTTCGATGACGGCATAGTAATTTTCTGTAATAGTCGAATCATTTTCCACACCTTGCAAGTTACTTTATAGTGACAATGGTGCTACTTTTCAGCAGTAGCAAGGACCACTTTATAATAATAGCAATTTTACTTTAGGGGGGCTAAAATGTAGGTCTTTATAAAGTAAGTTTACTGGAGCAGTAAGGTCTTGACAGCATAATGAATTTTACTGCTACTGGAAAGAGTTATACTGGCGCCATTATAGTATATGGCGTTATGATATATTCTTATACACAGTATAGAAAATATATCATAACGTTTTATGAGCTACCAGGTGTATTAATATTTAAGATATCTACACCAAAATAAATTATTTCACATATAATTTTTGTGACTAGGTTACTATAAATTTTAGAATATATCGTCTTATCGTCAAATGTCTTAATCTATAAAGATTTAAGTCATACCACTCATATCAGCTGGTCCTTCATTTTTTTTTTAATTTAATTTTTGAATTTTGAAATTCAAAAAAATGTTACGATCAACTGATATAAGTGGTATGACTATAATATTTTCTAAATTATTTTAATAATTTAGAAACCTCTCTCACATCTTTAAATTTTGGCTAATTATTGTGATTAAATAAGGAAGATGACAGACATATTACTGAATCTATATCCTTGAAATCAGCAAAATGAACTTAAATCTGATTTTTGACAAAAACAAACCTAATTTCTGTATGGCTTGTTTTTTTACAGAGCCATTTTCGAGATAGTATGTCGAACCTTCTTCCAAATCGATGTCGAATGATTTCTGTAATTTTTAAAGCGATTGGTCAAAACAAGGAGAATAATAAGAAAAATGTAGGACTATGCTTCAAGGCACCGTTTGCGAAATTGGAACAATAATATATAGCGAATCGCTTGCTAGTATATTGCTAAAGGTCCTTCATTGGCTAATAAGGAAAATTGTGCTGTTTAGTGGAAAATAATTACAAAGCTGCCTAATTTTCGAGGCTAATTTTGATTGTAATTATTTTCTTTATTTCAATATGGTTAAATATCAAAATTGTTTACTGCCTGTAACCAACCTTTATTAATCGAATAGCAGGTGTTATATTTCTGGTATAGGCGTAGCTTGTTTTAACGATGCTTGCAAAATTTGTCCCATATACAAATACGTTGTCAAAGGCCACCATATAAAAAAAACATAAAATGTCCCAAAAAAAAAAGCTCGCTACAGGACAAATTTATGGATTATCATTTAAATTTGGAGTATCATAAAATATTTGTATAACATACTCCTTGATAAAATGTCCATAATAGTTATGGTAAGAAAAAAAGAAATAAAATTAATACTGTAGTGGATACACAAGGAGGAGTCTGTATACTGGAGAACCCTGTATGTTACAGAACTTGTATATAGAGGTACATTTGAATAACATGAAAAAAAGTTTAGCGCATACAGTTCCATATTATGACAAAGTAATGGATATACTTTATCATGTTCCACTTACCTTGTGGATATAATAAATAACAACACTAATATGACTTGTAGCTATATGTGTAACAGTTATTTATACATTTACTACTGATGTGTCATAAATACCAATATCTGAATACTTATAAATGCATTATATATATGGGGCGAAGTGGTGCAACATGAAGAATAAAGTTTATTAAAAAAAAATGAAGACTCTAAAGTAAACAATTTTTCTTTTAACATAAGTATATAGGTTGTGTCGAATCTGTTACTCTCCATAATATGGACTTGGAAATGGTAAGAGATACAGACTTCTAAAAAAATATCTAAAATATTTCTTTTTAGGTGTTCAATCTGTTAATATTCGTTTTGTAGTGTTTGACTTAAAATACAGTTGTATATCGGGTAAGCCGGTGGCTCAGGGCTTAGCGTCTCGATCGCTCAACCCAGAGGTCGTGGGTCCTAATTCCCATTCCACCAAACAATTTTTAATTAAATTGTTTACTCGTAGATCAAAACTTATTCGCAGGGATAGCTTGGCAACTATCCTGGCGATGGCCTAGGATGGGATGAATGTCAACCTGGTGTTATTGTGAGAGATTAAAATCAGTTGATGTTTGACTTGCCTCCCTAACTAATGAGGTTTTCCAGGTATCCTCATTCCAGCACTGAACGGTAGTTAGGGCTTCCCAACGTAAATCGTTGGCCCGTGGCCCGCGAAATAATAATATGCCGTCCCCTCTCCCATACAAGTCTCAAAGTTTCGGGGGCTAATCCTTGTGATTAGAATGAGGGGTAGAGATATTATTATTATTATTAAATTGTCACCCCCTGCCCCGTGAAAAAACTAACCGTTGAAAGTTGAAATGACGATAAAGTTCCTTATAGTATATTTTAATATTATTTATTGGCTTATTTAACTCTTTATATCTTGATTTATATAAGAATTAAGCCAAAAAACTAAGAGATAAATTATTAATGAAATTATCAAATATTATGGTTCAATAAAATAAATTTGCTACATTTTCAGTTTTGTCACTTAAGAGGTTATATGGATATATGCATATTGCATGCAAAGTAGTTGTTTTCGACATATCTTAAAAATACTAAGGTTATTCCTTCGCATACCTAGGATTATTGGTATCGAGAAAAGTTAAAAACTTTATTGAACCATAATAAGTATTTGATAATTTCCTTAATAACAAGAACTGTGTTTTTTTCAAAAATATTATTTTCACGTTTCATAAAGAACCATCCGCTTCTAATAACCATACTAGAAGCGGATGGTTCTTTATGAAACGTGAAAATAATAGTTTTGAAAAAAACACAGTTCTCATTTAGATGTTTCAAGAAATATACAGGGCGCCCTATTTCTTGACCCGTTGCATGGGTAACTTTTTTATTAGTAGAGATACAAAAACGCTTAAATGAGCAAATTAGTGCAGTTTCGTATTAGTAATTCTACGGTAAGGCGAAAAATTATATACGGGGGAAGGTTGAAAAGTTATTGACAAAAAACGAAAAATCCAACTTTTCTATTATCCCTCGTAGCTCGTTCATTTGAAGAGTTAGAGAAAAATGCTTCACATATTTTTTGCAGTATTTTTCATTTAAAATGACATGCACTTGCTACTTTTTATATATCTCTTAAAATGGTTGAGAATCACAGTAAAATATATTTTTTTAAATGTAATGGATAGGTGGCTGTGACATTAACCGAAAGTCCCCTTTTTTCTCTTTCAGATGATATAACATAGTCCATATTTTATCCTTACAAAAGTAATAATAATCGTTGTTTTTAAAGAAAGTTTATTGTCACATCAAGAATGCTATGGAAATAAAACAAAAAATAAGATTCCTGATATTTTTAAAAACGTCTAGTTGGCATTTAATTATTGACAGATCATAAGTGACATTTTTAGTTTTTGTTAAGTAGTTTATTGTTTATTATTAATACCGCATACAAAATAATAGTGTTGCAAATATGTACACCAACGAAGAGAAAAATGATATGCTATTTTGTTATTATAACCAAAATCGAGATGCACAAGCTGCAGCGAATCTTTATTTTGAAACTTACATGGAACGAAGACAACCCCATCATAGAATATTTAGACAGCTGGAAAATAATATACGATTATACGGTTCTTTTTCAAAGCCTAAGGATGAAAGAAACTTCAATGAAGACACTGAAATAAATGTTTTGGCTTATGTAAATTTTAAACCTGATTCTTCAACTGCATAAATTGCACATCACTGCAATTATATCCATTACATTTAAAAAAAATATATTTTACTGTGATTCTCAACCATTTTAAGAGATATATAAAAAGTAGCAAGTGCATGTCATTTTACATGAAAAATACTGCAAAAAACATGTGAAGCATTTTTCTCTAACTCTTCAAATGAACGAGCTACGAGGGATAATAGAAAAGTTGGATTTTTCGTTTTTTGTCAATAACTTTTCAACCTTCCCCCGTATATAATTTTTCGCCTTACCGTAGAATTACTAATACGAAACTGCACTAATTTGCTCATTTAAGCGTTTTTGTATCTCTACTAATAAAAAAGTTACCCATGCAACGGGTTAAGAAATAGGGCGCCCTGTATAGAAAACACGCTAGTATTTCCAATAGAGTAAGTAAATGTCTGTTACTGAGTAATAGACATTCACTCTATTGAGAAAGGCCTAATAAGCCGAAATACTAGTATATGTATAGTCTTTTCTATATTATATTTCTTGAAACATCTAAATGAGAACTGTGTTTTTTTCAAAACAATAATAATTTCTTTAATTATTAATCTCTTAGTTAAATTTTTGGCTTAATTCCTACTTATATAAAGAAACGTATAAACAGTTAAATAAGTCCATAAATAATATTAAAAATATGCAATAAAAAACTACCAGACTCAAAGATTATTAAGATACATTGTAGATTAGATAAGTATATAGGAAATTAGGGAAATCTCATTAAAAAAACATCTTAAGTTACTGACAATTTTGGCATTAAAATCATTTCAATTTTAAAATCAGTTTAATTCTCATATACCTATTTCCTGTAATTTTTAACAAAAAAATTATTTTTTCATTCAAATTCAATACAAAAGGTATGTGATCAAAAATAATTATTTTTAATGTAATATAGATGCTTGTTTAATATTTCTTTATTTAAAAGATGTAGATAACACTATTAAAAAGAAAAAGGCAATAAGTTAAGGTTATATGAAGATATGCCGTTGTAATTTAGTGATGGGAGGTGCATATTGTACGCAAAGTAGTTCTTTTCGACATATCTTAAAAATAATAAAGTTATTTCTTTGCATACCTAGGTTATGGCTAACGAGGAAAATTAAAAACTTTATTGAACCATCATATTTGATAATTTCTTTAACCATTTATCTCTTAGTTAACTTTTTGGCTTAATCCCTATATAAAGAAGGGTATAAAAGTTCCTTATATTTTAATAAATCTTGCAACCCAATCTCATTGAAGAAAATAGAGAGAAATAAGAAATAAATATACCTACCTACCTACTGAATTACTTGATTTATTAGGTACAGGGTCATTGGTTATATTTTAGCCACCCACC
Source organism: Pogonocherus hispidulus (assembly GCA_963924545.1). Taxonomy (NCBI): domain Eukaryota; kingdom Metazoa; phylum Arthropoda; class Insecta; order Coleoptera; family Cerambycidae; genus Pogonocherus; species Pogonocherus hispidulus. The sequence goes on from OZ004696.1 coordinate 24,173,604, forward strand.
TAGAGGTTCTCCCTTTAATCTGAGGAAAAAAAGTTAAATACAAAAGGTGTAGGAAATCAAGTGTAGTTCATACCAGAATGCAAAATATTTATATAGGGTGTTTCAAAAACGCGTGACATGCCAAACTTGCATTTTTTTAAATGGAATATCCTGTATATTATTAACTTTTTCGATTCCACGCAAAATTCTACGACTTTTTCATATACAATACCCTATATCTAAAGTTAACCGTTTTTTCATAAATAATGGTTAAAGATATACCAACCATAATTTTGAAATAATTTAATTGATCTGAGGGACGCGTGCTTACTATTCCTAGTTAGCCATGAAAACAAAAAACCGATACACCTGTCATATGCATTGTCAAACATTTTGGTTTACCAATTCCGAATTATTTTATTATCATTTCCTTTATCTTTAGGTACCTATATATTTTATATCTTTAACCATCATTTGTTAGAAAACGGTTAAATTTAGACATAGGGTATAGTATATGAAAAAGTCGTAGAATTTTGCGTGGAATCGGAAAACTTAATAATATACAGGGTATTCCATTTAAAAAAATGCAAGTTTGGTATGTCACGCGTTTTTGAAACAACCTATATAAAGATTTTACATTCTGGAATAAACTACACTTGATTTCCTACAACTTTTGTATTTAATTTTTTTTCCTCAGATTTAAAGGGAGAACCTCTAGGTGGGTGGCTAAAATATAGCCAATGACCCTGTACATATATTTTTCTTTGTCCCTCTTTCCCCTATTACACAAATAGTCTACATTTTTTTCGTAGTCAATAAATCTGTAGTTTAAATTTTCCTCATAGCAAATTAATTATGACGTACTTAAGCTTTTGTTGCTGAATAATTTATTTTTAGTACTAATTAGGAGCACAGGTATTCTTGTAACAATATAGGTATTATATCAAGAATTTTTCACATATTAAGATATATGCACATTCTTGGATATTTATGCAGAAAGCATTATAGATTCCAGGGAAAGCTTAATCTAAGTCCACATATTACTAAAATTAAGGTTTTATAAGATGAAGAATGGTTAATTGTAGGTAAAATAACTATAATTTTTTAAAAATATTTTATTATTTACAGTATACTGTGTATTTACATATTCAGTACCTATAACACATAAAATATAAATACCACTAAGTATAATATTAAATATCATTTTTAAAAAAGTACAATAAGTTCAAAGAAATGTTTCCATGTCAATTTTCTGTATTCACTCCACCGAGTGTTTTAAATTCACGTTTTAATTTATCCGGGAACAAAATATTTGGGGAATATTGCACAACATTTTTTAATGTGATACGTCCAGACCTGATAAATAAGTTTGAACTAATTATTGTTGTGCATACTTATGCATTAAGTGTTACAAACTATCGATATCTCTGTTACTATATGGAGAATAGGCTTTCGATCTTATTATTTATTACTCTTATTTAGTTGAAATAGAAAATATGACAATATTCAATGTAAGCTTGTATGCAATTGTAAAATGAATAATAGTCACACAACTTTTATTTCACATTTTATTATAGTTATTTTGTTATGTTAGTTTGGTCTTTCATATTAACCCAGCGTGAAATGACAAACTTTTTTAAAAACCCGTTCTTTGCAACCCCAATGTGTCTAGACAATGGTTGGACTTAATTTTCATAAGTGATTGGCCTGAAATTTCACATATATGAGTCAGTTATACCATGAAATAGAGATAATTCAGCAACTTTCGTATGTGCAAAGTAGATTTTACATAACAGAAAAAAATATTATTTCTTCAAGACCAAAACAGCAAAATACAAATTTCTAATCATATCCTTTGTTCCTTATTTGAAAAAATGCTAATATTAGTAAATTAAATACTTATTATTATATTAAATATTCTTACGTGTAAAATAAAGAGAAGAGCATCTGTGAAAGAAGGATAGGGTAAGGTCACCTAAGAGTGCGCGCAATCTAAGAGTACGCACAGCTGATTTAAAATTCTATGAAATATGTAAGTGGTCGCAGTTGTTTTCATTGTTTACAGAAGGTTGATGGTGAGTAAATCCTAAAATTTCAAGTAAAACGGTTAAGAAATGCCTTGTATAAACATGCATTGTTAGTTTCTGCTTCCTGTGATGTAATTTTTCCAGAAATGTATACGATGATTCAGAGTTAAAAAAAGTTAGGTTAGGTTTGCCCATAAAAAAGTTTTAAAATAGAGTGTCTAAGGGTCCGCCACATACCGTATATAGTACGTTTGAATGTTCATAAAAGTTATAAAGTACATTTTACGGAAAGGAAGCAAAAATCCAAGAGTGCGCAATAGTGATTGATCCAAGAGTACGCGTGCGGACTCTTGGATCAATTTTTTGATTTATTTAAAATTGTGTGCAAAGCATTTATATTAGGTTTTAATGTTTTTCAATGTATTTTTGTAAGGAGAATACGGCAATAAATATTTTGTTCTGAAAAATTTACAAATTGCGGTGTTATATCCTTGTAAAAGTTAAGTGCGTACTCTTGGGCAACCTTACCCTAATGTCAAGAATAAATCATTTATAAATTTAAAGCATGGTGATAGACATAAAGTGCGAATGAAATTAAAGAATTCACATTTAATGTAGAAATATGGAAGAGAAAAATGTTAAAAAATATCAGAAAAAAAATTGTAACGACAGATAAATTGACTTGAAGAAGCGATAAAAAGTAGAAAATTAATGTATACCTACAGATAAAAAGTTGTGTTATTTTTGGATTTCGAGAACAACTTCCTGGAACACTGGAACAAAATAACCGCACATGGAAGGAAGAAACGAAAAAATAAGCAGAAGACAATAAATAAATGAATCTGGTTCTACCTATTCATGTTTACCATGAGACTCGTTAAATATTGCAAAAATGAAAAAGCCAGATTGTAGAGGTTAGAGAACTTTTCTAAATTTATATCATTCTAATATATAATAATAATATATTATTATATTTATTAGAATAAATTATATTTATTCTAATAAAAACGCAACAAATGAAAGTAGATATATATTTTTTCTTATACACAGAATATCTTATATAAGGTGGAGACTTTAATTGGAATAGATTCGCTACCGGGGAGCTGAAAAATTTTTCGAAAAATCCCGAGACACGTCAGTCAACATTTGAATGTGTTTGTTGTTTTAATGTTACCTAGGTACCTTTTCCGAGCAATATGCGGAATATAGCCATTCAGGGAGAGCGAAAACCTCCCCCAACTTTGATTTTACAAATGCAACACCATGGCGTGTGACCTCTCATTGGAAAGGTGACAGAAAGACAAATCCAGCGTCTCTTTTTTAAGAGGTTTATATTTGCATAACATTAAAATGTAATTGTTAAGTTTAATTACTTTTTAACGTAACAATGGTTCAAAATGTGCACCATTCACTTCGTCCCTTACATTACATAATATTCTCAGTGTTATTGCCCTGGTTTCATCTCTTATTCTTTCCTTCAGCTCATCAATGTTGTTTGTTTTTTAATGTAAACCTTGCTTTTGAGTTACTACGCTGTTATGGTTCGCCTATATCTATACAGAATTTTCCCCGGTAGGTGTATTGGAAGACGAGGTACCATTGAGTGGTCAGCAAAGTCTCCAGATCTTACCCTGTTGGATTTCTTTTTGAGGAGACATCTCAAAAGTAAGGTTTACATTCTAAAAACAAACAACATTGATGAGCTGAAGGAGTGATTATGAGATGAAACCAGGGCTGTAACACCGGAAATGTTACGTAATGTAAGGGACGAAACCTATCACAGATTAGGATGTAGCCAACAAGTGAATGGTCCATATTTTGAGCAATTGTTACATTGAAAAGTAATTAAACTTAACAATTACATTTTAATGTTATGCAAACCTCAACCTCTTGATAAATATTAAATGTGATCAGTACGCTGGATTCGTCTTTCTGTCATCTTTCCAATGAGGGGTCACACGCCATAGTGTTGCGTTTGAAAAAACAAAGTTGGGGGTGGTTTTCCCTCTCCCTGAAAGGCTATTGTTGCGTATTGCTCGGAAAAGGTAGCGTATTTATTCAAGTTAAGGTATCCACCCTGTCTATTACATACTTAATAAACTATTCGGATTTTATGTGAAATCCTGAATACAGGAATTATGGACAGGGTTTAATAAAAATAGTATACCGAACTTCGAGGGGTGATACTACATCCAAAAATAAAAATAAACATTCCTATGAGCATATGCTCTAAGATGGTTCCTAAGCAAGTTTAAGCCCTTTAAACGGTTGATAAAAAAATGGTTTTTATTTATTTTTAGAGACAGTCCCAGGCCAATTTTTTTGAAATTTGGTGTTGTGATATACATTTTTATGCCAAAGCGAATGATGATATGAAAAAGAGCCGTAACAATTCTTAAAGGGTAGTTTTCATGTGGGTAGACGGTTGTTTTCCACAAAACTTTTTTATCTAAGTAAATACAGTAATTTTAATATTAGATGTGAGAAATTGCGATTTCTTACGCAAAACATGTATACAAAATTATTAGACTTGTACACTTCGTTTAGCTCGTTTTTATGAGAATTCAATTGGCAGTTTTGTACACGCTTTTAATGCTCAAAAATGTTCTAAAATAAATAAAAACCATTATTTTTATCCACCGTTTAAAGTGCTGTAGCTCCCTTAGGAACCATCTTAGAGTATATGTTCATAGGAACTTTTATTTTTATTTTTAGATGTAGTATAGATGTAAGAAACCATTGAGAAAAACAACAAAATACCGAAAAATACCGATATACTGTGATGAAAATTTATTAATAATGCAGACTCGAAAGATGGTTGTAGAGTAATATGAAATAATATTATTAGTAATAAAGGCCTATTACCTACTAATGGTGGTAAATAAATTTGATTATAATAGAAGAGATATAAAGACAATAAATAGTAGGTCAAACAACAGTGACACTTAGCTAAATTATTATATGAATAAGTATAGAAGTATAATATAATAGCCCAGACAAACCCATCGAGAAGGAAAGGGACATTAGAGAGTGAAAAATGGAAAGCTTAGAAAATTTAAATTGAATAAACGAAAAAGTATACCGATTCCCAAATAAAAGTATATTTAATTTGGAAACAATGTTACAAGATATTAGTGCATGATAGTTCCATAAAGATGCATAACATAGTACTGGAAAAACCATAGACATATAACAATAGGGGAGACATTCCATTCAAAAAACACCATTTGTTTACAATCATAATACTTCCACACTTGTACATAAGTTGGAAGGAGATAGCTTTATAAAATGGCAATGCTGTAACGGGAAAAACACTTCTAATTCGTTATTTATTTGAACGCAGCTGAGAGCCACACCCCCAGGCCCTCTGTGGCAACACCTCTGACTGATGTCACCTCACCTCCGCTCACTATTATCCGCATGTATTCAGACGACAGAGAAGTGAATTAGAGACACATACTTCTATTCTATACTGAGCATTCCTATCCTTTACCGAAGATGACCTTGTTCCCAAAAAATAGGGATAAAAGCTTTGGAGCTAGGTACTTTGTGTAAAATGCCCAAACTCCGTTATCGATTGGGGAAGAACCTTAACACATTATTGAAACAAATTTGAAACTATTTATGGTATTAGTATTGGAAAACGAAATAGTACTTCTCATCTTCATTATAAGCTCTCGAAACTGAATCACCCGGTACAATAAAATAATAATAACCTTTTCTAAATAAAGCAAGAGGTAATTATACTGTACGTAATACGTTGCATTATATGCATCAAACGGCTATAAATAATAAAAGGTATATTACGAGTGAAAGGTTTTTATATCCTTTTAGCAGAGAGGTTATATGCATATTATATTTAATAGTAATATATTTCCCTAAAGCTTGTGTTTACGATCAATACGTGTCTGTTTTACTTTGAGGATCGATTTTTCAATATATCATTAATGTCAAAACTAAAGACTGATTTCTAAAATGTGTATCAAAGACGCCACAGAACTGTAATTGTTATTATTTGACAAAGTAAGGTTTATTATCAATAAAAATGTTTGAATAAACTTACATTGACTTTATATTTTATTATATCTAAAATTTTAATCTGTAGTTACTACATTTATGAAAATTAAATAAAATAAATAAATATTAGATCTCTTTATCAAGATTATCTATTACTGCAATTAATGTTTCTCAGATATAGGTGGGTTACTAAACGTACTTATATGTTTGGTAATTCATATTCTAAAGATGGAGTATCTACATTTTTCTTAAAGGAGAAAATAATTATCATTCCAAATCTAGAAATTCAGTTTGAAGAATGTAAACTTAAAAAATAGATGTCGACATAATGAATAAACATTGCAATGTTGTTCTTAGTACACGTTGAATTTATTTATCTGAGTAAGCAGCTTAATTGCTTCTATGAACAGTAATTTTCTGTCATTTTCCATATTTACCAATATAAAAAATATAAAAATGTCTAATTGATTTTTAGACCTAAACATACTGTAAACAAAACTGTAAAACTATATATTACCAATGCTATGCATTCAGTTATATGCTATACTTCATTTTGTTACTGTTATTACAATTCAAAACCAAGTGAATTCACTATTATCACTTAATATATTTGCCCGGATCTAGCATCTATACAACCTTATACGCTAGTTAGTTCAGTATAATTAGGTATTATGTTACAATGAAATATTAATACTTTAATTTTTCACAGCGAAAATGCAATAGAATAGTAAACTTGATACAGTTCCTGATCTGGTAAAATACAAGAAGTATTCCAAAAACACAAATTTATATAGTAAATCTAATATGACCACGTATGTCATTTAAAGGAGCAATTAAAAATAAAAATGTATTCTCGAAATAAGTAACATATGAAATGAATAATATCTCTGTCAGCTTTCAGACTTGATTTCGGGATTACTGTCTCCTTGGTCTGTTATCCTTCACGTCAAAAACTCCGGCCGCACTTGAAGTACCTCTTGTAGAGTTACAGTGCACCACTACACTCAAATTGGTTCTCGTGGTAATGACTTCACACCCCTGCTGTCTGTTGAGCTTCTGGCAGATGATCTCTTCCCTCTTGTCCTTGTTGATGACTTTGTAACATCCCGGTCTCCTCCTCTTATGGTCGCCCTTGCAGAAGATCATCAGGACCTCGCCGTTCTGGGTCCTCAGACCTAAGCAGTTCTTATTTTCTCGCAACCACTGGGTGCACGCCTCGAATAGGTCGTCGTATTCTGGCCTGCGAGGATTCAAATTAAAGTGAGGTTGATTGGGGGTGTGTATCTTGAAACATTGGCCTGGTTTGTTTTCTATGATGTGCATTTCTGAAAAGCGAGGAATTTCGAGTGTATAAAATGAAAAAATAATAGCACAGCAGTGGCCAAAAGCAACTCTTCTCAATTTTTGTTATTTTTATCATGTTTTATTATTCTGGGTCTTTTGTTTGGTATTCTAAAGATTTCCAGTGACATGTTATATTGGATTTTTTATTTAAGTGACACCGTTGAAAAAATTTACTAGGCACAACGTTATTTTATTAAGTTACCATTCAGCAGTGAAAATAAAATAGCACCCCGAAATAATAATATATTTTAGGAAATATACATTTTGTGAACAATAGAATGTGGTATCTTTTGACAATATCTTCTTTTTTTTTTATTAAATTAATAAAAAATGCTTAAGATTAACTATAGAACCTAGATATTAAGCTGTTAGTAATTTTATCACACAACTCTTAATGGTGTATTTTCTGGTGAACCAAATTCATTTACCTCGTTCTTTATAGACTCTAGAACTGGTGAACTATTGTCACTAATGGTACGGTATTCCAAATTTTAGTCAAAAGTATAATTTACCACTCTAGAATTATGCGCTGACGAGCTTGCTAGTAAATTGGCAAATTTATAGAAACCGCTGCTTTTAGGTACCTCTACAGGTACCTTAGCCTCAATTGATCTATCTATAAATTCAACTTAATGCACTGCAATCAACTAACGGATACAATCCTTAACTGTTAAAAGATACGACATTCTATTGTTCACATAATATCTAGAGCCACTTCTGAATCGATAACTTAATATCTACTATTTCACGACTCAAATATTTCGTGACATTATATTTTTGTATTTTCACTGTTAAAATGATAATTCAATAAAATCACGTTGTGGCTACTTTTACGTTATAGTCTTTTTTTTTTGTAATAATACCGCTTAATTGGAAATCATAATTGGAAAGCTTATTTCAAGGACAATAATATGACTTAATAGTATAAGACGGCGGCCATAAGAAAAATAGAAGATGACACTTTGAAAATAACATCTAAAAACAACAGACGATCAAGAGTGTCATTGAGTGTCAAGAGTGTCAAGAGTGTTATTGAAGAAAAAAGAAATCGGCAAATTTCGGAATTCAATGGCATACTGTGTGCCAAGAATCCCAGAACCAATTTATGTTCATTTCCAAAAGAAATGGAAATGCGCTTCAAAATATAGGTTAATTTGCTGTTTTGCTAAGCTCATTCCAATTTTAATTAAACTCTACTCACATTCATTCAGAAGTGATTGATGTTCTCTTTCTTATTTTAAATGGGACACCATGTATATTTTTATATATTTGGCTAGAACTTTCTATCATAAGATCAGGAACCAAATAGGTCTAATAAAATATTGAATAAAATAGAGAAGGTCCAAAAGAGTGTGCCATGAGAATAATGTATTACAAGGATGTCACTCTCGATGTAGCTTAGTAATAAAATAATAGCTTTTTTATTACCATTGGCCTCAATACTTTCTTTTGGACATATCTCTCGTACTTATAGAGCTTATACAGTGTCCATATTATATTCATGAAAAAAAGCTGTATTCAAATAAGAAAAAAATATATAATATGGTGCCTTTACAATAATAAAAAATACACATCAGTTTGGGCTGAACTCAAAGTCTATTTTATATGGTACGTACACTAACTTTTGGTACACAGTGTCTGAATGAGTTACTTGGACATATACAGGGTGACCCATTAAGAATGGAAACACTCGTGTACAAAAGTTGTTTATGGGCCCATTTAATCCGGATTTTTTTAAAGGATAGATCTCCAAAATCTCTATGTTGATGCAAAATTTGAAGACGAAATTTTGATTTTCAAGGTCTACTACGAATTTAAGTGAAAAATAGCAAAATTTTGTTAGCGATTTTTTTATAAAAAATCTGACTACACCACTGGATTTAGGAGCCCCTCGAATGCATTTGTACCAATTTTTGCGAAAAAAAGTTTATTCCTAAAAAAGTTATGACAACATCGGCATCACCAGTGTTTGCCTTTGTCGATGAACCTATTCTTTTATAAAAATCGAATAGAACCCAAAGAGAAACTAAATTAACCAACTTAAACACTGGTGCAATTATTAATAAGAACCATAAAAACCAATATACACAAAATAACCAACAATTACTCTAATATAAACAACAATTGATAAAAAAAAGTAATGATTAAAAAATTACATTTTTAAAAATGAAAGAGTCTGTCAAATTGATTCACACTTTTTGACTAAAAAATTATAATGCAGTTATTTTTTATCTAAGAAGATTATATTATAAGTTTTGGTATAATAACCACGAAATAATAATTTGACGAACTTACCTATCAGTTGTTGTTTATATTATAGAGTAATTGTTGGTTATTTTATGTATACTGGTTTTTATGGTTCTTATTAATAACTACACCAGTGTTTAAGTTGTTTAATTTTGTTTCTCTTTGAGTTCTATTCGATTTTTATAAAAAATAGGTTCACCGACAAAGGCAAACACTAGTGATGCCGATATTGCCATAACTTTTTTAGGAATAAACTTTCTTTCACAAAAATTGGTAGAAATGCATTCGAGGGACTTCTAAATCCAGTGGTGTAGTCAGATTTTTTATAAAAAAAATCGCTAACAAAATTTTGCTATTTTTCAGTTAAAAAAAATTCGTAATAGGCCTTGAAAATCAAAATTTCTTCTTCAAATTTTGCATCAACATAGAGATATTGGAGATCTATCTTTTAAAAAAAATTCGGTTCAAATCGGTTCATAAACAAATTTTGTACGGGAGTGTTTCCATTCTTAATGGGTCACCCTCTACATGGAATTCCAAAATAAACTGAAGATTTTTAGAATTAAATAAATTTTTGTTGGTCGAAAATATAGAAAAAATTTATCAATTAATTTGTCTAGTCATTACTGGAATAGCTTGAGAATTTCATTATATAATAAATGTTCTAAGTATCCAGTATTGCGAGAAAATGATTCTACTATTAAAAAGATAAATATACAGGGTTATTCAGAACCTATCGAAAATAAAATTTGGGGATGTTCAACATACATGTAGAAATGTGGTAATGCAAAAAGAAATTTTTTTGGCGGGGTCTGAAAACTATTTAAAAATTTTTCATTGCACGCCGCTGGATACTGGTCCACTGTAATGGAGTGACCTTGGGACTGACAATGCAAACTAGCTAGCACGAAAGAAACCGACGCGCCCGGCGCAAAAAAGATTTGCAGCGTTTTTACTTTAAAATAAACTTAAAGATAGATAGACGTTCCAGGTACAAAAAACTTGTTTACTGTTGTTTGTCGGAATGTGGTATATCCGATCTCGTTGAAGTGCAGTTGCCCAGCTACGTAGTCCTTTATAATGGTATAACTTTAAACATTGTTTACGGGAAATCCTAATTACTTTTATTACAATTTTTTTGGTGATATCGATTTCTTATTGAAGGATGCACATATCCTCAAAGTTTTTTATATGGGTTCTGAATAACCCTGTATAAAAAGTGGAGATTATCTAGGAAATGCCGATGTAATTCAATAGTGGGGAGGGGTGCATATGATACTTATGACATATTCTTTTAAATAATGAAATTATTCCTTTATCTACGTAAGTTATAGGTAATAAAGAAATTTTAAATTCATTGAATCACTATACTTGAGTAATTTATTTAATAATATACCTACGTTATTAATTCATTTTTTGAGTTAATGCCTATCAATAAATATTTAAATAGTAATTTTACTTATTAGGTTAAATTGGGGCAAAGTTGTGTAATTTGGCGACCAATAGTTTTTATATGCATCAAAAAAATCAATGTTAACATGATCAGTTTTTGAGACATTCGAAAAGAATCGAAATTTTGGAAATAAACAGTAAAACACACTGTATATTATTTTAATAATTCTTTTTTTAAACGATAAAAAATATGTATATGTAGAAAGTATAGCTAACTGAAATCTAATTAATTACCGGAAAACGAGGTATTCAATACCTAATATTTGCTATTTACAGAAAATGTAAAATCTTAAGATTTTTTATTTAATAAAGGAAATAATTATTATTAAATATGTACCTACCTACCACTTATTTATTATCTGATATCTAAAGGCTCAACTGTTCAGCAATAAACTTACCAAATTCGCATTATTAAAAAGAGTAGCTAATGTGACCCAGGATAACAATGTTTGTAACATCCCTATCAGAAAAACTTACCTTGACAGACTGCAGAAACCAAAAACACCACACAAACAACACCGTATAGTAACTCCATATTGAATTTCACTAAACTACTGAATATTAAGTACATATGACTTTATAAAGTGATAATTACGGTATCCCTCAATTAAAAAAAATTCCAGTTACCAGTTCTGCCATTGCATGGCTATTGCGTTGTCCTTCAGTATAAATTCTGCATTACGTTAATAATTAGTATTGCAGTCTTACAAGATCGCTACTTATAGCCTTATTGGTGAGCAGGTAAGATGAAAGTGACCAACTTTATAAAGAAGCCGAATTACTCGCGTATTAACTGAAAAGGGAAATTGAAATATCAGTGTGTTTTATCCTCCGCATCACTGGTAAATCTTTGACCCAAATAGAATTCAGTAAAGCTGATATTTACGTGGTTACACAAGTTGTGTATTTTCGTGCTTAATACTAAATTATGTGCAGTTACAGAATAACTATATGTAGTGTTGCAAAATATAATAAATATTTGGGCAATACTGCATATTGTTAAATGTTAGTGAAACATGCTTAAATAAATTTAAAATATATACAGTGCATATATAAAGTAGTACATAAATTCGTTATTTTATAAATATCCATTTGTTTTTAAATAGCTCGGACCCGATTTTCTTTTATTTTTGCACTTATTTTACATGTATTTAATTTTTTATAGGGTGACTATGCATTTTTTACATACTTGGAAACAACTCTTTTTTACTAATACTGTCATATAAAGTTTTGTGAGTCTATATCTAATAATAAGGGAGTTCTGTCCAAAAAAGTGGGCCAAAGAGCGATGTGCTGGAGAAAGAATGTGCAAACTTAGCAACGAATCGATTTTCTCTTTCTAGCACATTGCTCTTATAGCACTTTTTTTGGGCATATCTCCCTTATTATTAGAGATAATACTAATATCTCTATCCCTCATTCGAACCACTAGGTTAGTCTAGATGCCTTAGACTTGCGCATATATGCCATATAGCATGGAATAATCTGTAGGGTCTACAGATTATTCCATGCTAGAATGAGGAAAACCCGAAAAACCAGTCAAACATCAATCGATATTAATATCTCATATTAACACCAAACCAACATTATTCCAATCCTAGGTCGAACGCCAGGATGGTTGCCAACCCATCCTTTTTAACAAGCCTTAATATACGAGTAGATAATTTAATTAAAAATTATCTGGCGGAATGGGGATTCGAACTAACGACCTCTGGGTTGAGTGATTGAAACACTAAAATCTGAGACACCGACTCAATTAGACTAGATCGACCCATAAAACCTTATATGCCCGTATTTGTAATAAATATTTCTTTCCAGGTATGTAAAAAAACACAGGTTGACATTTAAAATTTAAGTTTATATCGACGTAGCTACTACATACATAGAGTCACCTTGTAAATTAAAAATATTTAAAATAAGAGTAAAAATAAAAGAAAATCGACGAGAGATTTTTAAAAAAATGGGTATATAATTCATAGATCTTCACACCCGGTATAAGACAGTATTAAATGTCAAACAAAATACTAAAATGTTTGACCTTAGTACTAAGTAACAATTGTTATTATAAAAATTCAAGATTCAAGAAGGGACATCATAATTTAAATTTGTTTCATTTTAAAATTATATCGAATACATTAATGGTTTATCGAGAAAATGTAATATTTCAAAAATAATACATTTAGGTAAAGGAAATATAGTCTCCATACAAATTTTCAAAATTTTCCCTCTGCTGGTTCTCCATATAATCGATTCATCTTGCCGTGGCATAACTTGAACATTACGAGGGGCTAATTTAATTTATTATTATTGTTCTATTGTTAATTGTTTAAATTAATTGATTAGAATTTATTTTTTTAACAAAAAATTGCAATACATAAAATATGTATACTTTAAAATTTAAGTATTTTGATGCAGTTTAAAGTGTATTCGAATTACAAATAGATATAATTTGTTTGTTTACTATATTCTTTTTAACTAGGAGGAATAAATTGAAAAACCACATTAATTATTCATTAGGAAGAGTTACTAGAAATCATATTAGATTATGTTAGCGACAAAATTGAATCTTAATTCTCACATTAATTGAAGCAAACATTTGTTTAGCGTTACGACGAGCTTATTAAGACAAATCTCTTAGAATACATATTTATTTTATATAATATAATTTTATATTCGCAAAGTACATGTATTAAAAGGATTATTTCAAGTTTGATGTTTACTGATTTACAAGATTTGATTTTATTCTAAGAACAAGTGAGTAAATTCGTTCATTTAACTAATAACAATAATTCAGAATTATTGACGCCAATAAAGGTGGCACCCCCACTTCGGTGAATTGAAAATTTATTTAACCTATAATTTAGTGGCATTTTTATACTAATTTGTATACATTAAAAAAAATTGTACCCATAACCATTTAACTACAATTCGCATTTGAAAAGTGGGGGTGCTGAAATTGAATAAACCCACAGCCCCCACTTTCGACTGTGGCAAAATTAATCAACCCATAACAATGTACTAATTAAAGACTAATTTGTACCCATTACAAAAATTGTATCCATAAGCATTTAGCTAACCATTATTTGAGCTGAGCCTAAACCGAGATCGTCTCTATTTAAGTATTTTAAAAGTTCACGTCTACTAAATATACACATACGTATTTGTTTCAACTAGGACGTACGGAAAACCGGAGTCTTCTTTTATGTTTTTGTTTTTAATAATGTTTAGGGTTACATATCCTCAATAGAAAATCGTTGTCATCATTCTTTCTCTGAACATAGATAAGAATCAACCTGTTAAGAAATAAAAATGCCCTGGTTAGTATAGTAGATCTTAATTTCGCGGCAATTTATAAAGTAAAGATTTATTATTATTATTATTATTATTATCATTAGTATTTTTTTTTTTTGAAATCCAGTCGACCGGTTCCCTGGCTCCGATTCTCACGGTTGGCCACTGATGCTTATCAGTAGCTACTCACCACGTCCGTGCATAAATAACTACTGAGTCCAGGAATCTGGAAATCATGTGCCCTGGAGTAGACGTAATGAGACTAGAATGACCGCCTTCGGCATTCTTCCGGCTAGAAGAGCGGCATACCGGTATTATCTTAAGCTCCGAAAGCAGTGTATCTCTTGTCCACCGAGGGCTCCTATTATCAGTACCACAAGCTTCACAGTTTGTTCTGGATGGAGTCTGCGGAGTTCGAAGAGAAAGTGTCGATACTTCATCCGTTTCTCCTCCTCTTTCAAGACAATGTTGGTCTCGGCAGGAGCCGAGAACTTGATGACAAACATTGCCTTGAACTGGTGGTTCGAGTAGGATTACATCAGGCTTATTGGCTCGAATCTACCTGAGCGTGGGAAATGAGTAGTTCCAATAATTTCGGCACTTCTCATTCCCCACAACGGACTCAATATCCCCCGGAGCGTATGTTAGCGTTGGTGTTTCTTCTATCTCGTACGAGTGCCATAGAAAGTAGTAAAGCACTCGTAAAGCCGCATTATGTCTATGGAGATATGCCGAGACTGCATATGCCGGTCAAGCGGAGAGCAGATTCTTAATTTTCCCCGCCTGCCTGCGCCTTATGGCAGGTCCTGCAGTTGACATCAAGGACCTTCATACCCATGACACGGCTTCGATAGACGAGGGATATATTATAATTATATAGGTATTATATATTATATATTATAATATAATATATCATATATTATATATAATAATAATTTATTATTATTCTTACATCTCTAATCACAAGGATAATCTCGGAAGTATAAGACTTGTATGGGAGAGGATAAGAGATAATGCCTCCTATGTATATCTTAGTAGTATTTTAAACTCAATACGACAATTTTCTGTAATTAAAATAAAAAATATTTATGAATAAAATAAATGTAATAAACCAAATTTCTTTAGCTAAAGTTTTTCGGATTTTTAATATTTTAAATTATCAACTTTTTCATTTTCCCAGAAGCAGGTACTAGGTTAAATAGTACGGAGCAATAATTGCCTAAAAAATATAAAAAAACAATAATTTAATAAATTGCACTGTTCAAAGTCAAAAGTTATACAGTATGAAATTAAAGATTGCTACCTTAAACTTTTTTTCTGTATATCCGTGTAAAATAAATCGATGACAACCTCCCAAACAGTCACACAGTAAGTGATATAAAAGCGGATAAATAATTGAAAGTACTCCTTGAAATTAATATGGGACTAAATTCTAATGAAATAATATAAGGGAATATAATAAGGAAATAATATCTAAATGATTATGGGAACAATTTTTTTTACTGGGTGCAAATTCAAAGTAGCCTATAATTGGTACATTGTTATGGTCCAATTAGATTTCCCCTAGCTGGAAGTAGAGGTGTCAAACTGATTTAATTTCAGTTGCCCATTTTTCAAGTGGAAATTATAGGTAAGTGGCTATGGGTATAATTTTCTTTTTAATAAGTACAAGTTAGTATTTCATTAGTACTTTGTTACGGGTTGATTAATTTTCCCACAGTTGCAAATAGATGCAGAATCACATATATTCTATTATAACTGGATAAAAGGCAGATTTATGCAAAAACTAAATAATAAAGAACCTGTATAACTATACCTAATTTTAGAATAATAATTTGTGATCGAAAGTGTATGCAAACAAACTGTACAGGTTTCACATTATTATTGTTATTTACTTTACATAACCAGGCGGCAGGCGACAACCCAGTCCGCTCCATGTATTTATCGAAAATACAGGGAGACAATAAATATCCACTTCGATTCCAGTCTGCGCCGATATCAGGTCACAATGTACACCTACAAAATACGCTGTTTGGCAATTTATAATTTCAAAACACCGAGTTTCTGGTTGCTCATCTTCGTTGTACTCAAATAAGTTGACCATTTTTCCTCAGGATATCTGATCAGGATTCATGATCCACTTTGACGATATGGACTGGAACTAATAAAATTCGATCACTTGTCAACTGGTTATCAATGAAAGCAACAATAAAATATTTCATACAAACTAAGAAGCAATAACCGCGTTTATATAAGCTATCAATATCAGCAACTAAACGTTACAGATATTTTACGAATCAGTCAAATCCCGTATTTAATAAATTAAGGCTACTACAGATCTACATTAACATTACATTAAGACCTATAGCTACATCGAAATTCGAATCATTATGATTACTTAATACTCGACTTAATATCAATCTAATAAAATATGTCATATTGTTAATCAGTTGTTGAAATGCTACTCTATTTGTGGATACTTAAAAGCTAACTAAAATTTAATTCAATTGCCCTTTACTAGTTTAGTTATCAGTAATCAAACTTTGCTTCTTTCATTTGAAAATATTTAAGAATTGTTTCTGATTATTTCTTGAATTTTCTTCCGCATATCTTTAAGTAGATTATTTTGTAATAAAAATTCTTATGTCACAGTGTATACCATATGACATTATCTGGTAAGTACATTCTATTTGCAACAATTTGCATTATCAATGTGGGACGGACGTGTAGGTGTGTCATGCAGATTGTTGGGGTGTTATACGCGCCTACTTGGCAGGAAAGAAGCAGAAATCTAACGACAAAAATGTTTACCTTCACAATATGTATTGCGAAAAATGGCGAAAAATAACACGAGTACTAAGAATTTCATACTGATCCCGGGATTGATGAGCAACACGAAAGCCATGTAAGTCCCTAACTGTAAAAATTTACATACGTATAATTCATAAGACCCTAATGTTAAATATTCCCCTGTACGGTACGTGTATTGCAACAATTACTTTGACTATTTGTAGTGGTGAGAAACACACCGTAGTGCCCTCTTTGGGTGTTTGCTACTATTCGTCTGACAATTATCGTCAAATTGACAGACAGCAGTGACATCTATTGTCCTTGAGGAAGACAATCCTACTTATTTATTGGAACGAGATGGAGAAAGAAGGAGAATAGGATATACAAAAGCCATCTACCATAATTTTTGAAATTTACCCTGCCATAAGCATAAGTTGACTATTGTCCTTAAAGGTTGCATAACACTTAAATACAATATATTACTAAAAAACAACGTTAGGCCACACGTCATTTTATAACTATATAGCGTCTTCATGAAAAACTTGATTACCTCCTCAGATAGTGAGAGAATACCCACGTTTGGCAAGTCAAAATCTAAGTCCAGAGTCCAACTCTTCGTTCCTGTTACGTTCCAAAAGTTCCAAAAGCTCCAAAAGCTCCTGTTACGTTCATTATTAGGTGGACACAGGTGGACGCTTAACGGAAAAAAGGCCTTTGGCTTTTTTGTTGTTCACGAAAGAGTAATTCACGAATAAGTGTTCGAGGCGTACAACACTATTTCCATAAACCCTGATAATGAGAGATTTTACTAAGGTTCGCTAAAGTTTAAAGCCGTTACAAAAGTAAATGTTTACATATTTTTTGATAATGTCCTTTTTGTTCAATACCTTTGTGTTAGTATAGATTTGTTAGTTAGCTAAATTATTCATGACAGTTACGAAACTTAACTATTTTAGTCACTAATGTAACCATATTTCTATCAATAATTGTATTATAAATATAATACAATTATTGATAGACATCTAACATATAACATAACATCTCTTTTCAATTATGAAATAAGGATGAAATATGAATGAAGAAAAATTTTATTTTCTTTTATTTAAAATAACTTAATTTTGGAGGATATCTAGTCTAATTCTGAATTATGAGATATTGAATTCTGGTAAACAGATAAATATGTACTTACAAACTACACGGTTATTAATATATTGTTTAACCAATGAGAAAGCTGGTCATTAAGTATTCACAAAAACAAAACAAAAATTGCCCCGCCGCCAATATCCATTAAGCGTGGTCATAACCTGGGATGGTTTGGGGCTAAGCGGGAGTATCGCTCTTTACCCTCCCCATCGCTGTCTGCTTGGACAGCCTCGTAGAGGTGGATCCTATCCTTCACGAATTCCAATCACAGATCGGAGCAGACTGGGTAGGATCTTATGGCGCTCTTCTGTTTTGTCTTCTTTCGTTGACTGCATGTCTAACCCACCGGTAGTAGTCAGTCTCGGACAGGGCGGAAAGTGCCGCTCTCGTCCTGGGTTGTGATTTGGAGTAGATCAGGAATGGTTGTGTAGCCAGGGATGCACCTCTAAAGTAGCCATTTAGCTTTATGCAAGGTAAGAAAAAGGAAGGGTACACAAAGTGAGCCCGCGACCGCTTCGCTGTCACGGCTTCAAAGGAAGGTCTCAGGGTCGTTTTTTAGTCGCTTCGTAGCCCTCTACGCTTGTTCCGGGTGGAATCTGAAACATAAGATCTTGCTCTCGTCCTGGGTCAAGCAGTTGGAGTCTTGGCCGCTTGTGCACAGCGGCCGCATCGGGCTCGTACTCCACGGCTTCGCGGATTAGCGGATTGATGTGCGTCTCGGCACGCGCGAAGAATTTGTTTCCGCGACTCCTGATGACTTCTAGGGCTGGGACGTAGTCAAGGTCACCGTATATATCGGCTGTCTTCAGGTACCAGGGCGCACCTACCGCGGTCCTTAGCGCGATATTTTCGACGGCCTTGATCTTCTTCATATACGTCTTTGCAGCAATCGCCCATGCTGCTGACGCATATGTCCACTAGGGTTGGATGCCATTCTTGATCAGGATTCGCTTATTCCTTAAGCTGAGCTCGCTGAGTCCTGACCTCTTGCGACGCAGCTTCCGAAGCGTCCCGTTCCCTATTTGGTCGCTCATCGGGGCCTTCCGGGTCTTAAGCCGGCGCAGAATGTCCTTGACTTCCTCCGCGGTGACTGGGCGAATCGACCGAATCCTTCGAGCTCGTCGGTTCATATCGTCGGCGTGATCCTCGTCCTCGTTCGACGGGTTGTTGTCCCTACACTGCAGTTCCAGGCTGGCAGCGAATACTCCGGACTTTTCCTGTCTCATGTATACGAGTCCGTTTTCGCCTTGGATCGGGGGGAGTCATTCGTCGGTTGGTCCTCAGAGCTCTCTGGACATTCCACAGACTTCGATCCTCGGTGTTTGACGACTCTAGGTGTTGTTGCCATCTAGCCTGATGATGCTCGTACAATGCGGCTTTGACTCTCTGGTTCAGCTGGTTTAGCGCCTGCATATCCAGGGGAGCCCTCGTTCTCTGAGCGCGTCTTTTGGTACTGCGTTATTCCCTAATTAACTCCTGCACCTGCAACGGTAAATCATCTGTTGGGTTAGTAAGATATCTTACCTGTTTTTCCATTATGCTGGCTCCCATGACAGCGCGGATATCTTCCTCAAGGTTTTCGACAGCGGCTTCGAGCTCCCCCCTCATGTCGATGAGGCTATAGGGTGTACAGATTTTTTGCATTTCTACTCGGAACTGTTCCCAATCGGTGTGCCTCTTCGTGAAGAATGTCTCGGTTGGTTGCTGTCCTTCGTGAACTCCTCGTGCAGCAACTCCACTTCAGCCCCCATCGGTATAGCGATGGGGGCTTGAGAAAGCGATATCCAGCACGTCAGGTATGCCTATGGCTCCGTAAAGTGTCGACTCACCTGGTGCGATTTTACTCCGTCGTGGGTGTCTAGATAGTTGAGCAGCACCCTTCCGCGGGTTTCACATCTTACTTAGCGTTGAAATCTCCAAATGTTAGTACCTACTTGCGGTCTGTCCGCACAGGGCTGCCTCGATATCTTGGGCCAGCAGTGCTAGGGTCGGGGTCTGGTAACATAAAAATTTCGACGAAACAAAAACGAATGACATAATCTGTTCCAGTAAAATACTATATATTTTCTACTTATTAAATAACTGCTAATCACTTTCTTTTTCGGTTTTTAATTTTTATTAATTTCTGTTTTGGCAGCAATGCTTGATGTTTGGATTTATTACGTAGCGTCTTCATTTATTTAAATATTTCAGGGATGTTTCCACAACTCCACTTATGCATTCATCTTATAGTAGGTACGACTGCATTAAAGAATAATGGAAATCTCAGCATACCACTGATGGATAGCTATCGAATAATGAAAAATTGATTTATTACCTGAATAATTGATAATTTCCTTTATGAAAACATGAATAATGTATTTAATGTAAGTAGAAAATATGTTCAAAGCTGTATCCATACTTCCAGATTTGATTTGTTCATATACCATGCTCATTATTCCAACTATTTAGCACTGCTGAATATTGTTTTACATTAAAGCTATTTAGACACGTGAATCAGTTTTCTTTGTTTTCAGCCGTCTTTAGTTTCATCTAACAAAATGATATTAACCTCTTAATATTTAACACTGACCATTATTCTTGCTAAAAGATTTTCCTCATTTTTTAAATGGGAATACCCTGTGTATTTTTACAGATTTGGATAGAACGTTCTCTCATGCATTTTAGCTATTTGTTAAGGAAATTTAAAACGAATGTGTAGGTATTGGTTTTATATAATCGATATGATTTAAA
This sequence comes from Pogonocherus hispidulus, assembly GCA_963924545.1. NCBI lineage: Eukaryota > Metazoa > Arthropoda > Insecta > Coleoptera > Cerambycidae > Pogonocherus > Pogonocherus hispidulus. The sequence goes on from OZ004696.1 coordinate 24,194,627, forward strand.
ATATAGTACTAATTTTAAAATGAAAAGGAAAGTATTTATATAATTTTTTATTTCTTTTATTAAATGATGAACAAATTATAAATAATACATTTTACATATTTCTTTTAATAATATCTTTATAATAATATCTTTTAGAAAACAGACATGCGATTCATATACAGGGGGAAACATTTAGAATAAGTAATTACTTTAAAATTTGTGTGCGCTAGAAAAATATATATTTCAAGAAAATTATTCTGAACTTTTTAGAAATTGGTCAATGGCTCGTCATAAATCATTATAAACAATATTTGTAATTTTCGAGGCAAATTTTTTCTCGGCAGTATAATATTGAATAAAAATACATTGAAAACAATTAAATTTTATGTTTACATATACATATTATATACAACTACAATTAGTTAGTTTTTATAATTTACAATACTTTAGGTTTAAGAGGCTTCACAAAAATTATAGAATTTCTGCTCTCCTCCGCAGGGTAACAAAAAATCTCTACATTAATTCCAGTAGGCGTTGATATCATTTCGCAGCCTCGAGCTTTATCAAATTTCTGACAAACGGTGCCTTTCGTTTTATCGGCATTCACAATTTGATAACATCCTGGGTTGGCCTGCTCGTCTTTGTTGCACGTCAAATTGATAATTTCGTCATTCTGAGTCCTCAGACCTAAGCAGTTATTGATCTCTGGTATCTTTTCCGAGCATGTCTTGAGGGACTTGGAGAGATATATGGGTTTACCCTCGGGATATATGTCGAAGCACTGTCCCGCTTTTGGCTCTATCAAGTGAAGGTCTATAACAGAACAATAAAATTCCATTAATAAGAAACTGTAATATTTGAAAATAATTGCATATTACTAAAATTATTAATTAGGGAACTTCGATAATCACAAAACATTACAAGACATATTAGTTGAAATTTTTGCATATAAACCAAATCATTTTGATTGCTTATTTAGAAAGCAAATGTTAAATTTTTGCACATATTCATTGATAAGTTGCTGGCGAACACAAATATCTTTTCGTGTTAATATTCTACATAGTATTGATGAAATAAAGTTCTCCTCTACATAAAACTTGTAATAAATGTAAAGGAAATTAATCCATATTTGTATAAATCATTAATATTGAACAACGTTGGCATTAAAAGATATTTGTTGATATTACTTTAATTTTGTGAAATTGTAATTTACTGTAATACTTTTCCCGAATCGCTGAGCTGGGCTTCATTACTCATAAAATAGGGCTACACTTGAGTTAGAAGTGTGTATTTTTTGTATCTTATAAACTAATCTTGTTTATTCTTAAACTGATTGAGGTGAGTTCGTGAAGATGAATATAATTAAATAAGACAATACACCTTTTTTACATATTTATCTATTAACAATGCTAAATGTATAATACATTTCGAGTACTATGTACTCATCGTCGGTAGCTTAACCACTAGGTTAGTGTTTAAGCTACCGATTATGAGTACATAGTACTCGAAATATATACATTTAGCATTGCTAATAGATAGATATGTGAAGAAAGGTGTATTGTCTTATTTAATTTAATTGTTTATTCTTACTTCAGTTAGATTTATTTGGCTTTATAATTGATGCAGCTCGTGGAAAAAAATAAATATACGAATTTATTGCTTGCAACAGGGTTTACCTTCACATTTGCTGTTGCAGAAAACGCTGAGAAAAAACACTAACACCAAGATTTGCATGTTGATCTGGAGCTGAAGTAAACACAAAAACAATACGAGTTCCTCACACAATAATAGTTTATATATAGGTATATTCCGCATTACCCATCTATTAAAAATTCCTATTACCTACTTGTTTGCCAGCGGCTACGTTGACCTTCGCCTTGTTAATTTCAATTGTTGCTTCATTAGGCTTTTCGTGTTTTGTATAGTTTTCTCAGAAGACGGACGCAAAAAATCAAATGAGGCACAGAAAAAGGACTAAACCTTTACAGGTGTACTTAGTCGTTGGAGGTCAAGGCTATGAATGTTATTATATGATTCACGACAGTTATGAAATAATTAGTCGATTAGACTATTCTTCGATGAAGTATCTGATAGTGATATAAATCTATATTATCATTATGGTTCATTTTTAAACCAGTTAAACCGATTTATTCATGGACTGTCTTATTACAATTTACAGAGTGGATCCATTTCTTCCGGAAATTATAAATATTCCCTACTTTGTTTCCCTATTTTGTTCCCAATTTTCGGAAAGAAGCTGAATACTATTCAGTTTCGCAGTCTAAAAATTCAGTGTGTTTCCTATTTAGTGAAAAGGCAGCACAGCTAATCTTTACGTTTAGCTTTTTGTGTCAAATTCAAACGTTAAGTATTTATTAATTATTTTAATTAATATTTGAGGAATTCGTTTGAATTCAAAAATATATTTGAAAAAGTCAATGTCAGTCAAGTAAAAAGCTCCATTAATTAGCCCCCCCCATGCAAAATTTTGAAAATTTTACCAGTACTACTTAATTCTACATATAGGATCGATTCAGCTCGTCGTAAGGCCCTGTATAGAGTAGTCCGTTTTTTTATAGGAATCCAGGGTAACTCAAAAAGTGTAAAAGTTACGGAAAAATGAATTGCACAGTCTCAACGTACTTATTCAAGGCCAGATTAATGTCACATGTTTGTCAATTACGGGGTGGTTTTGAAATTTTGCCTATTTCAACAAAGGCCCTGTATCTTTATTATTTTGAGAAATATAGAAAAAGTATAAATGACCAATTTTGACGAAAGTAAATGATCAAAACAATGACCAATGCAGTGCAATAGTAATATTTTTTCTATCTATTTTTGTTTTTGGTCTACTGCATGAACTTAAGTTTTTTTAAATGGGACACCCTGTATACCTTTCCTTATTTAAAAGTAACTTTCTTCCTAATTGTAACAATGTATAATAGTTTGGGTATATTTAAATAATTACGACTGTAATTTAATATTTTCTGCTTTAAATTAACAGTATAAGTTTTTTGTTCATTTCTTCGCATTTCACTTTGATAAAAGCGAGCGCTTTTTAAAAATTCTATAATTCGAAAACGGTTACAGATATCAACCTAAACTTTTTTTAAAAATCTTTGCAATATCTAGGCTACATTTCATTCCCTAGATATATACCTATATATACAAATTTTAAATATTTCACACAGCTAATCGCATATTGAAGTTTGTCATGCATAATGTTAAAAGCTTTAATTTTACGTTATTTTTTTGGTAATATATAGGTGTACCACCAAAAAAAGGATTGTATCAATCGAAGTCACAGATCCTTCGGACAAGATGAGTAACCAAATCACAAATATGGATCAAAGATCTCTCTCTAAATATTTTGATGCCTCTCTTTTGTTTTTGTTTACGCTGGTTTTTCCATAGCATATGTCTAAAATATGCATTTATGTTTTAAGCTCTCTATGCATCTCTTTTAGATACACAAAATGTAAACAGAGACAACCGTTCAACGACTTGACACACCCACTCAAATTCTCGACAAGAACCGAACTATTACGATTGCCGTATATATCCATCGTCTACCAGCGTAAATATTTACTCCATTTTGTTACGGTAAAGATAATGCATAATAATTTAAGGCTCATGGAAAGGAATGCCAATGGTCTGCTTCGACATCAACAAGAATTGCAAGCAGTCCTAAACATAGAAAATATAGACATATGTCTTATCTCAGAGACTCACTTCACCCATGAGTCCTTTATTAGATTCAAGGGATATAAAGTTTACCACACCATTCATCCCCAAAATGCAACCAGAGGAGGAAGTGTAGTAATAATTAGAGAATCGATTATGCATCATGAGGAATTGGGATGCAGGACTGAAGAATTTCAGGCAACTTCAGTAATGGTCAAAACCAGAACTTATGAGGTCATGGTTGTATCTGTATATTGTCCTCCAAGACACACAATTAATAAAGAACAGTACTTAAACTTTCTTAATACTCTAGGTCATAGATTTATCATTGGCGGCGACTTCAATGCTAAGCACACTCATTGGGGATCAAGACTAACAACACCTAAAGGTAAAAGATTTATGGAAGCAATGACTCAGCTAAAATGTGAGACGTACTCAACTGGCAAGCCAACTTATTGGCCCACAGATAGAAATAAAATACCAGACCTCATAGACTTCTTTATAGTACGAAATATATCAGCAAACTATATCCAAGTTGATGAAGCATGGGACCTGAATTCAGATCACTCTCCCATACTTCTCACCCTCAGCGATACCATTATCCAAAAGGAAAAAGCTCCAAGATTAACAAGCAAATTAACAGATTGGCAGAGTTTCAGTATGGATCTTGAAAATGCGATCGATCTAGCAGTTCCATTAAGAACGGCAGAACAACTGGACGACGAGGTGGAATTGTTCGTTACCAATACACAGAAAGCAGCATGGAATAATACCCCCCCTATAATACAGCGGACAAAGGGAAACAACTATCCTAAGGAAATAAGAGACTTAATCTCTGAAAAAAGGAAGCTCCGGCGGAAATGGCATTACACCAGAGCTCCAGCAGATAAAACTAGACTCAATAATGCCACTCAGCATCTAAAAAAAAAATAGAAAGGATTAAAAATGAGTCTATTCGTGAGTACCTCAGTGAGTTGACAAATAATAAAAACACTGACTACTCTCTTTGGAAAGCTACAAAGGGATTAAAAAGACCAATAATTCAGAATGCTCCAGTCAGAAATACAGATGGTAGCTGGGCTAGGAATAATATGCAAAAAGCAAATGGGTTTGCAGAACATCTTGAAAATACATTTAAGCCAAACCCAGGAGAGGAACTATCAGAGTTGGAAATACCTGCTCAGCAAGAAATAAACATCACACCAACTTCCCCTAAAGAAGTAGCAAAAGAGATAAAAGAAAACATCGATCCCAAGAAAGCACCAGGCTTTGATCTAATCACTGGAGAGGTATTAAAACAACTTCCAAAGAAAGCTATAATCAAACTAACGAAATCTCATTAATGCTTCATTTAGATTAAGGTATGTTCCTAAAATGTGGAAAGTGGCAGAAGTCATTATGACACCCAAACCAGGGAAAAACCCCCATGAAGTTTCGTCTTATAGGCCGATATCCCTGCTATCTGTAATATCAAAATTGTTCGAAAAAATTCTACTGAAAAGATTGAAACCAATCATGAATGAGGGTAATTTAATCCCAACTCACCAGTTTGGATTCAGAGAAAGCCACTCCACCCTAGATCAAGTACACAGAATTACTGACGTAATAGAAAAGTCGCTAGAAAACAAAGAAGTCTGTTCAGCGATACCTATTCCTTGATGTTGCGCAGGCTTTTGATAAAGTGTGGCATGATGGGTTAAAATATAAACTAAATAAGTTACTTCCATATAAATACTCAGAATTATTGGAATCATATATCTCAGATAGACTCTTCAGAGTCAAACAAGATGATGCATACACTGAACTAAAAGAAATCAAAGCAGGAGTACCACAAGGAAGCGTCCTAGGCCCTATCTTATACCTGATCTACACCAGTGATATACCACAGTTAGAGCAAAACACAATAGCCACGTTTGCAGATGATACTGCCATTCTTGCGACAGGAAAGGGCTATGAAGAAGCTGCAAACAAACTGCAAATATCAGTTAACCAAATCAATAACTGGACCAGAAGATGGCGTATCAAGCTGAATGAAACCAAATCAGTGCAGATTAATTTCACAAATAAAAGAGAACAACTAATACCTATTAACATGAACAATGCCCAGATTCCATATGCAAACTCAGCAAAATATCTAGGCATCACATTAGACGCAAGACTTCGCTGGAAAGTCCATGTTAAAAAGAAAAGAGAAGAGCTAGACATCAGATATAAGAAAATGTACTGGCTACTTGGTAGACAGTCCTGCCTATCAACTTACAACAGAATACTGTTGTATAAACAAATTCTGAAGCCAGTATGGACCTATGGAATACAGCTCTGGGGCTGTGCCAGTAAGAGCAACATATTAATTATTCATAGGTTTCAGAACAAAGTACTGCGGAACATCGTCAAAGCGCCTTGGTACATCAGAAACAGCGACCTTCATCGAGATCTTCAGATGGACACTGTAGAGCAGACAATTAATAAATTTGCACGGACTCATGAACAACGACTCCATCAACATGTGAACATCGACGCCATCCAGCTCCTCGACAACACTAACATAGTAAGAAGGCTCAAGAGGGTTAAGCCCTTTGACTTAGTGAAGTGATTATGTCAGTATAAAAACACAGCATTGTGCGGTTAGTGTTACACGTTAGTGTTAGTGTAATTAAGTTACCAGACTCTAAGGTACACTAGTGAGTAAGATCTTAGCTCTAAAATTTTCAACTTTAGTTAAATTAGGATAGAACGAAATTACTCATTGATCTCCCTCTGATCAGATTGTAATAGCAGCAAAATAACCTTCAAGGGGTATTTTCTATATATAAAAAATTTTGTTACGGCTCTTGGTGGTGAGTCGTATTTTTGTCAAGTGTTTCGGTGTTTCAAAATGATATTATTTGATAAAATCCTTCTAAAAACTTTTGATATTTATTATTTAGTGTTTATAATGACCAACAAGTGTATAGTTTGCAAGAAAAGAGGAAAACCAGGGGATTGTTTATCATTTCATCGATAAGTAAACAAACTGAAATGAGAATGTACCAGTGGCGGAGGTCAGGCTAACATAGTTTTTACATTTTATTTTTAATTTGTATTTTGTAGTATTCCTCATCACAATCCTGAGTTTTTGGATTGGTTTAGTCAACAATTCAAAATCTCTTCAAATATCAATGTTATTCCAATTAAATTAAAAATAATATACATATGGTATAATTAAATTTAAAGTTAATTCCAAAAAAATAGCTTTGGACGCCTATGGAGATCTCTATCCCTCATAAACTTTCTCTACGTATTCTCACGTATTCCTATCCCATGATTGTGCCACTTTGTTCCAATGCTTTTAAATAGGTTGTTACCCATCTTGTCCGAAGGATATTAAATCTGTGATCGAAGTACTTAGGTTTTGTGCATAAGTGGTTAACATTTCAGGGCGGTAAGTCTAGCCGTCTTTTTTTTAATGGCGATATATGTACTCAAAAACACATGTTTTGGTATTGTGCCGATAACGCCCTCTCAGACCATTTAAAAAAATTGCCCTACTAAAAAAGTTGCAGATCACACCACATATGCCCCAAAACATGCTCTACAAGATACTATAGGTTTCATCTGTTCCACTATATGTAATGCGTAACTCGTTAGCGATACCGCTGTCTTTTCGCCTTGAGCGAATACTCTTAACTTGGTTCCAATATATTCTCAGTGTCGTCTTACAGTTGACCAGAACTGAGATACTTTCAAATATCAATGAAACTATCCTATTCCTCTTTATGCCTAAGTACATAGGTAATCTTTATACCTAAGGAAAAATCCTTTTTATACCCAAGTACGTAAACAAAATGTGGTGATATCATTTCTAAAGCAATATGTGTTATTATTTTATTACCAATAACTTGCTTACAAAAATATTTCAGGAAATATCCAATTTTGTATAGTTAAATACAAAGCTTTTCAAGATGTATATAATAAAGGCCCCCAGACATGGAGAGGCCGAACTGATCAGGCCAAACTGAAACAGTTTTGCCTTACCGGATGTTTATATGACCACACACAATCAGTTTTGCTAGGCTCCCGCTACAAGAAAGATTTTGAATGAACGAAACGGAGTTATTATGTTATGCCGCAATAGTTTTAATTTTAAACACAAACCCAGAAAAAGGATGTTGTGGGCTAAAAATTGGGGAAACATCATTCATTACGTTTTCCATTATTATAATAGTCCTTTGATTTAATATACCACACTGGCTCCTGTGACTTAGAGCCGCCTGACACGAGACTCAATTTACCACTGAATTCAGTACCAAATTGTGCGCGCAGATTTAGCGGAATTGGATGCTAGAAATTAGAACATGTTCTAATTTCTAGCTTCCAAGTCTGCTAAATCTGCGCGCGCAATTTGAGTACTGAATTCAGTGCTAAATTAAGTCTCGTGTCAGGCGGCTCTTAAACAGCTCAATGAATTCCAGTGGACCACGACACCATTTATTCGACTATGTTCCTACCACAGATTATACATACTCGTTCTTACTATTCTAAATAGTAAGAAGCGCAGTCGCGCGCCGACTGAAGCAAACGGGTAATAGGTCTCCTTGATTCCACAGACAGATCCGGTCAATCCATCCGGTCAAGCGAAACTAATTGAATTTCTTCAGTCGCACCGGCCAGCTGATTGGCGCGTACCTCGAGGCCGAAATGCACAACGCATCTGGTCAGGTGGAACTGGAGGTAAAACTGACCATGTATGGGGGCCTTAGAGATTATAATGATCTCATCTTTAAAGCCAATGTAGTGTGTTAAGCGAACGTGTCATATCTTAAGCAACGGTTATTTTTATATCGGATACTAAGAAACTTTCAAGTTCCATTTACTTCTTTCATTCACGTAAAATACATTTTGTTAATATGTATGTCTAATATTTTACACATGCAGTCACTTTTTCACGTAATTTATGATGATCAACATTTTATTTAATAAAAGAAATAAATTAATCTCTTTTGCAATGTATCTGATTTCAAATGTTATAATAAATTATATGTGCAATTTTCTATTATACTACCTATATCAAAGTCTACATATACCTACACTAATATGTAAACTTTGCCTATATACATGATCCTTTACCTTTTGTTTAGGCTTAGGTAAGTGTACGGAGCAAAACAGATAAAACTGAGACGTTTAAGAACACGAATTGAATAGAATTAAATATTTAAGTTCAAGGCATATTTGAAACACATAATACACAAGTTGATTAATTAAAATCCCTCGTTAGAAGTACTGAAAGTTATTTTCACAATTTTTTCTGAAAATTTCAGAGTAAACATATTTGCTATAAAATGCTAAACTTCCGGTTATACCGGAAGTCCATATTAACTTCAGTATTTTACTAATTCAGTATTTTTTACTACTAAGTACTTTAGAGGATTTTAATCAAGTAGGTAATTATTTCTGAAAAATACCTAATTACTTTTACATGTAGGTAGGGCGAATAAATGACAAAAAATAGATTTCCGATCGAAGTAGGCGGTTAAATAAAACAAAACTATCAATAAATAAAATAAACACATTATTTGATTTTTTTTATCTACGAATTTTCATTAAAAAATATACCTATCAGAAAATATATTTATTAAATTTGTAAGTATATAATTTATCCTCTTCAAAATATTGATTACTGTTTAATACCTTGTGCTGCTTAGGTTCAATTGTAATAATTATATTAGCGATCACTATAACTATGACAAAATTGTTTCAAGATAAATATATGCTTAGCTATCTTATTATATGCTTGCAAAGTTACTACTTACCTATACTATACCTATGCCTACATTACCCCAATGGAAATTGGGAATGTATGGAAACATTTCTTTAGAATCATCTAAAAAATAATTATTGTCGAATGAAAGAGTAAGAAGAAATATATGAGAAAATTACTAATATCATTAACTATTTAAATAACAATAGTCATATCTTAGAAAATGCTATGGAAAACAGGTACAGATGGAAAAGAGGTACAGATTTTGTTTGAACAACGTAGGTGGACATATTGAGCACCATTTGTAGGTAGTTCAATATAAATTAAATGTTCTTGTTCTTTCAAACACCTTGTTTCATTTAACCACTTACCTCGATCGGAAAGCGGATGTTGTAATTTTTTCATCCTATGTAAATGTGGTTATATTTCAAAAACGCCAAGAAAAAATATAACTTATTACACATTTTTGTAGTGGCGAGATACAGTGAAATACACCGTAGTGCCCTCTTTCGGTCTTTTCTACTACCTGTCTGACAATTATTGTCTAATTGACAGGCAGATAACGATCTGCTTTTTTGTAGATGCTATTACAGTGACCTCTATTGTCTTTGAGGAAGACAATCCTACTTATTTATTTATTTGGAGATGCTGAAAACAACTACTCCACGGCCAATATGCCCCGACTGGCGTTACATTACATCAACATCTCCATGGATGTAGTGAATGTGTTTGTATTTCGTATACAACTACGGTGTATTTCACTGTATCTCGCCACTACAAACATTCACTATGCCCTTTAGGCAATCACGTCGCCAGATCATTCATCGATTCCGATATCTATGGCAATCAGATGAGATCATAACAAGATCGAAACCGGTCATTGTCTGGTATTTGGTCTTGATGAAGGATGTGGCGTCATCCATGGAGATGTAATGCAACGCCAGTCGGGGCATATTGACCGTGGAGTAGTTATTTTCAGCATCTCCAATTTTCTGAATAAAATCAGAAAAAGTAGCTCTTTCAAGGTATCACTAAATATGCTGAGTATTACATTTAAAAAACTGTATGCTTCTATGGTCCTTCGTTTATGGAAGAGTTGAGGATTAACTCGAAAGATATAGAAGGAAGCTAGTTACGTGTTTAATTTTTTAAAATTTTATTATAATAACTATTTTATTTAGACATATTTTTAAAATAAGTATGACATATAATATTATAGAATTTTGTACAAAACTGAAAAACCACTGATGAAATTTAGTTAATATATCAAATATTATTTTATCACACATTATACAGTGGTTTTTTGGGACAAACTTTAGAAGTTTGCCTTGTTACTACACTCTGAATATTTAATTTGTACACTTCTAGTTTTGTGCTTTTTGTTATTTTACAGGTGGTGTAGTCCCAAAAGAAACAAACTATTGAATCATGAAAATGCACCACAAATAAGTCACAGACATTATCTGACAGTTTTGTATTTAAACATGTGCAATAATTTCGTTAAATAAGATGCTTTCTGTCGAACAAGAAATCTGGATTTTTAACAATTATACCCCTCATACTAAACGGCAGAAACAATGGACCAAGTACCAGTTACGTTAAAATTATTTTTTAAAGAAATATGGAAGAAATATGCTGCCAATGCAACAATAAGAAATAAAAAGCCGTAAGAGACCAATTTTTCCAAAATTTACAACAGCCTGTATTTAGAAACATACCCAGTGTCCAATCTTCAGCAAGCTTTGGAATTATACTTTCAAAGAGGAATGAGTGTGAGAGTTGAGTGACAAAATATATGCCACTCAAAGGTTTGAGTTCGCTTTATCGAGCAAACAGGACAATTTATTAAAATTACAGGAATATAGGAAATAATGCTACTTTGTGTTACTCTGCTTAACTGTTATGTTATTATTAGCCGATGTCGTTAAAAATGCTCGTTTTGCTCGCTCAGAGAGTCTTCTATCTAGTTTTCTTAATTATAGTGCCTTAAGCTTCGTTAATTTTAGTTACTCAGCTTATAGTTAAAACAGATTTGCACACAGCATGTTGGAAACGAATTTTGTAAGATATTTTGTAGGGATATTTAATAAAAAAAGTGTTACTAAAACATACTCGCAATGTTTGTGTACAATATTCTAGAGCTCACCAAGATTTGAATCGGCTTTATTTTGCTACTATAAAATTTACGAAAACGGGAATTTGGATTCATTTGGCCATTTAAATATGCCTCACAATGATTTTGTAAGCTTTATGTCGTTGCCTTGAAGTTTTATTTCAATTAATCATTGGAAGTATATTATTTTAACAGAACAGGGTTATTACAAGTTTTGATAACATTTGTAAACACGTTACATTTGTAGAGCCATGGAAAAAGTTTCCTTAAAATTATTTAATAAAACTGGTAGAGTGAAACTATTATACAGTTAAATGTATAAACAGAAACTTTAGATCAACAAAAAATAAAATACTTATTATTTGGAATTTGTTATTTTTTGTGTAACTAAATACTTGTGTACTAAGTACTAAAAAATTGTGATTGTTGTTATATTAAAATATACTTTTTCAAATCAAAACCATAAATACATAAATTAATATTAGGTACGTCTATGGACAAACAATAAAATACCCCCAAAAATACGACTCTCTTTTGGAACTTAGGTCACGAATTAGTCGATAACTACATCAAAGTTGCCGCTTCTGAGTTTATCCTTCTGGTTATTTATTTATTATTGTGTTCACATACATGAGCATTGAGTATGGCAACACATACGCATGTCTTTATTATGAAAATCTCGTATAACATGTTTTCATGTTTTTCAGATTCCAGATTTAAAAAAAAATTGTACTTAAATAATCTAAAATGTACTTGCATAAGTACCATCCTGAAGAAATGGGTAACTGTAATTAAATTAGACATTTGAATTAAATTTTTATTTTGTCGACCTCATTTTTTGAATTTAAAACGTAAAAAAACTAACTATATTATTATTATTATTATTATTACATCCAGACAATGGCAGAGGTAAAAACCTAAAAAGCCCAAAAAAAAAAAAGAAATTAACACATATTAATTACATAAATAAATAAATGCAATACAGAAATGTGAATCAGCTCGCCTTATAAATTAAAGGAAACTTGAAAATAATATAAACATTGACCATTTCAAGACTAAGCTACTATTAAGCCGGTTTCAAAAGTCCGCGAACACAATATAAGATAAATGTGTAAGAATAAAAATTGAGTAATAGCACAACAAAAACTAATCCTTAATTATATCTGGAACTAGAGGAGGAGGAGGAGGAATCCAAGCGGTTCTTAAATGAGTTGATCAAAGGAGTGGAGACTATAATATATTCTTCTAAAGCATTCCATTCGTGAATGATACGGTTAGACAAAAAAATCTGACAGGCAGTTGTTTTGAACTTCTCACGAACAAATTTTTGACTATGACCATGCAGTCTTCTGTAACTGCTGATAGAAAACAATTCCTTTAAGTTCACGAAGAATGTGTTAGAGACGATTCTGTAAGTTTGTATTAGGTCATCCCGGATTCTTACCCACTTAATGAGGTTAGCCCAAGATAGTTAAGCCTATCGTCGTAAGCAAGGTTGGCAATGGAGGAACGCCATTTAGTACACAGTCGGTCAACTCCTTCGAGCAGGAGGATGTTTTTTCTAAGGTGAAGCGACCATATAACACAATATACTCCAGTAGTGGTCTTACATAATAATGATTTAAGAGTTGTAGATTTAGTTGTAGAAATAAATGTCTATTAGGCGACTGAAAAGACTTTTTTAGGAGGTAGCACACAGTGTTGGTTCTCTTGGCCATAGAAGCTATGTGTTCAGACCAGTTTAGTTTATTATTTGTGACTATTCCCAGATATACTTGACTTTCCATTGTTCTCATCTGCACATTATCAATATGATAATGATGTTTGGGATTATTTACACCTATCTGCAATACTGTACATTTATTGGAATTGAGAGGTATTAACAACTAATCACACCATTTCTTTATTTGACGCAAGTCGGATTGAAGGTGGTTGTGGTCTAAAATAGGATTGCCAAAAATGTTTGAATCGTCAGCGTGAAACGCGTGCGATGACTGGTTATATTAACTATTTTTATATATTTTAAATTATTTTAACTTTTTGATATTCCAAAAATTATAGAAAATTACATGGAGACCCCGACATAGAAAAAAATTTAAGTATTTAATTTTCAGTAACACCGACGATTTTATGCAACAATTATAACGGGAATGAAACATGGGTACTCTAATTTAGAGCATGTTGTGTTTCCACTTAGAAATTAATTTTACAGAATAAAATGGATTTCGCTACATATATCTACAATTAGTTGTTCTCTGTTATTCACTTTAATGTCGGTAAATACAGTTGTTGGTTATACTCCCAAAGGTTGAAATTTTTTTGATTAGGATAACAAAACAGTTCCACATTGATGCCAGTCGGCGTCGAAACGATTTCGCAGGCCCGAGCATTATCAAATTTCTGACAAACGCTGCCTTTCGTCTTATCAGCATTCACAATTTGATAACACCCAGGGCTCACTTGTTCGCACTCTAGATTGATAATTTCTTCATTCTGAGTTCTCAGACCCAAGCAGTGGTCAATTTCTGAAATCTTTTCTGTGCAAATATCGGAGGCGTCCTCTTCTACATATGCTATAAAGCATTGTCCCAGTTTAGGTTTTATGAAATGTAGATCTGAAAAATAAAACTGAGTTAGAAGGAAATTAGTTATTAGCGATAATAAGCGATAAGTGAAATATATAACTAAATATAAAATACATTCATTCCTCTCTATAGGTTCTATACAAATCTTTGATCTGGCAGTTATTGTAAATATTTTCAAGTGTATATAGGTTGTACATATCGTCCATAAAAACATGAATTGAGGTATCTCCTTTTATAATTTCGGAGGTGATTTTTTCATCTCACGAAGTAATCTAAATTCCTGAAGGTATTCGAGATATCATAATAATGTTCATTGGCAAATTTTATTTCAGCGTATCTGGATGAAAGTTATTGTGTAGACTTCAATAAAATAAAAAATATAAGTGTTTTCATTTAAAAAATTGATATTTAAGATATTTGTTAGTTGGATATTTCCATTACCATTGTGCTCACCCTGTATACAACTAAATATTTTTTAGTCGCCCGTTAATTACCTACTGCCTTCCTTAAAACACCTTTAGTCAAACATTTTTAATTTAGTCGACGGATTATTAGCAGATAATTTTTTTTTGCAAATCCGGATCTGTCAAATTTTTGTTAAAAATTTACTATCTCGAAATCTCTACATTTAGAATATACAGGGTGTTCCGTTTAAATGAAATGTACCGGTACAACCTGAAGTCACAGAACTATCAAAATATTTTACTTGCCGAGAACACCCTGTGTTTACTATACATTCAAAATTTTAGGTAAGAAGTTGTGTCAGTAGTTTCTGAAACATGGATCGTGTAAGCTCCTGGCTGGACACACTGTACGTCTTTTCCTTATTAGGACAATTTAAGGCAACGATCGATAAGTTTTTTGTTTTTTATTGACTTTCTTATATTTTAACAATTATATGATTTAATATAAATTTAAATTTTTACACATTTAAAATTTTTGTGGTGGTTTTAAAGTTTTCTGGTGATTTTGCGTATATACCCACTCAACCCTAGTATAGGTCGTCCGTCTGGAGTAGTATCCCATAAATAGTTTCACCCGCTTATATAGTAAAATTTATAAACTTGTGAAACTAGATTATATTAACGATTGCATTGTTATTGACGGATAGCTATTTTAATGTATTTTAAATTTGAAAAGTAATACAGTTCTCGGAAAATGTCCCTAGTATCACTAGTTATTTTATTATTTACTTACCCGGATAACATTAATTCGCATATTAATGATACTGTACAAAACTTTATTAAGATCTTTTCATTACTTATTATATCGGCAGTTTTACCTTAACATGTTGTAGTTAATATTCTCAATATACATAATATATTCAACATAAGATTATACCTACATAATTTACACAATAGTTTTGTAAAATATAAAATATACAAAATACGTCTACATATGCTGCATATACATTACTCCCAAATATTTGAATGTTACATATAATAAATATCAGAATATGTAAACAATAAAATATCCAGAATTTACATATACACAAATGTTATAAGACCTAACAGTACAAAATTCTTTACCTTCACAAAGGGTATTTTTGCAGAAAACACCGAAAAAAAGTACTAACACCAAGAGTTTCATACTGACCCCGGGATTCATGTGTACACAAATAATACGAGTTTCTAACTATACAAATTGGTGGATACATACTTTGCATGACCCATCCATTAAATATCCCCCTGTTTACTACTAGTTTCCCAATGATTACTTATTACTTTGACCTTCGCCTTATCAGCCTCAATTACTTTTTCATCGGGGATATTTACGTTTTATCAAAATCAAATATAAGAAGAGAGCCGATCGAATCTATACATAATATAGGTACGTATGGATGTTGACTAAATATGCCTGGCCGTATTTTATTTTATTTTATTTTATTATTATTATTATTCTTATTATTATTATTATTATTTATAACAACTAAAACTCTATAAAATTTTGCTATTGCACCAGTTTTAGTCATTTTAATAACTAAAATTAAAAAAGTGTTCATAAACTACATTTTGGGAAAAAAATCGACATAAAATTCGCACAGAACTGTTCATAAACTCATAAAGCTAGGGTCAGACACGGCTACTTTTGCTGCATTGATCGTTAAAAAACTGCGCAACTTTTGTTGCCGGTGTGTGAACTATACCGAAACCTACAAAACAGCGTCCGCAGTATTGTTTCATATGATTCTTTTACTGCACGCGCAGTTTTAAATGCAGCGCAGTGTGAACGACAATTTTCAATGCTGCGATCGCAGTGAAAAGTATTCACTTCGACGAAACTTTTGCAGCGGTTGCGAATGCAGTATTTGGTTAAAGAACCCGCAATAACAGTTGAGTGAGGTTGTTAAAATATTATGACATCAAACAAAATTTTTATTTTAGCTTTAAACATGTATAAATGGAAACGGGAGAAGATTATTATATTAATTGAGATGGTAGAGAAAAGAGTTTATTTATGGGATGTATCCCATTCAGACTATCATAATCATATAATCCAATCACTATCATAATCCCTTGCAGACTTTCATAAGAAATTTGTGTATAATATTTCGTCGCCTAAACATAATTCTTGCAATAATTTTTTTTACAAATCCACAGTACGATACCTACAGTAGCTGCCACTACAGCTGTTTGATCGACATTCATGTTTCAGTATACAAAAAATATAGGTAATGTATCTACCACATAATGTATATAGATTTTTTTATAAATGTACAAAAAGTTTCAATGTTCATACGGCCACGATGTACACTACAATATAATAAACTCCAATGGATGCCAAAAGTTGCAATGAAGCAATGCAACTAGCAATACAGTGTGAACATCTTGCTGCATTTTTAGAGCTGCAGTCATTTTTAAAGTAGTCGCAGTACAAAAAACTGCGCGACTGACTGCTTTTGATCTAGCTGTGAACAGGACAGGCAACTTTTGCAGCCGCAGTAAATACACCCGTGTCTGACTTAGCTTATAATGGTAATTTTTGCCGCATCTGTTTGTCGTTCATAAACTACGTCCATAAAAACACTCGGAGTGCTCGAAAACCACCTAGCTGCAAACTCCGGTAAAAAACGCCGCCCATGCGTATTGTGGATTGTGAAAGAATAATTGATACAAGATGGAAGTATGTTTGCTCTAATCTTTTATATTCTAAAAACTATTCTGTGTGTTCGTGTTGTACTTTCTAATCTGGCATAGACTCTATAATGAAAGTACACTACTATTTAATTTTAGCTATACAATGATGTAAGAAACCATTCCTAAAATCAACACATTTAATTTTTCTCTGGTCGGTACTCCCAGTAGTGGGGCATTGATTATAGAGGACAACATTTGCCGTTTAGGAAATTTGAAGTTTGTCAATGTTATATTTCTTCAAATCTGACATTTTGTGTATTTCAAATTCAAATGAAGTTTGACACAACAAATCACAATGACATTACAACCGTTCATAAACCTAAAACACTCCTAGAGACACTCTAGTTAAAAATCACGTCACTCTAGCTTTAAACACTCTAACATAAATTTTAGTTTATGAACGCAACCTTGTGTTCATTTCTTTGGCAACAGAGAGTGTTTTATTTAGTTCCCAGTTTTAATTTATTTTTAATGCACCAGATAATAATTAGTCAGATAATAAACCAATGTCGGACTGTAAGCGGCAGCAGTATAGATCCTAGGTCCTTTATTATCCTTAAAATGTTTAATTCGTCCGCGTACAAATAAGTTTGTGATTATAAGGACTCTACGTCCCTACTCAACGACTCTACATTATTGACAAATATTAAAAATAGTAGTGGACCCAGGTTAGACCCTTGAGTGACCCCGCTCGTTGTATAACACTCCTTGTGACTTAAAACCCTTGTATGCGACTTATTGCGTTCGGCTAGTCAGAAATAACATGGATAATGTAATTAATCTATCACATAAACCAAATTGCAATGTTTTCAATGACAAAGACTTGGTGTACTTGGTCGAATGCTTTAGTAAAATCAGTATATATTTCGTCAACTCTTAGTATTTAGTCTATCGTCAAGGGCGTTTGAAATAAACTGGACAAAGTTATTCATATTCGTTAAAGTTGAATCTACCTTCTATAAAGCCATGCTGTTTTCATATATTTGAGGCTTAACATGATTAAATACCAACAGGAAAATAGTACTTTCAAATAATTTAGCTATAATGGGGACTACTGCTATAGGTTTACTGTTATTGATTACGGAGTTACTACCTGATTTGAATATGCGACAGACCTTAGAAATTTGCAATCTGACAGACCAGCAATCTGGGAATACACACTTATCTAATATAATATGAGATTAAAAATTATACACAGGGATCCGTCAAAATAGCCTATACAATCTCTAATTAAATCTGCGGGTAATTTATCGTCGTCCATTGTGAACTTTTGTTTCAGTTCTTTTTTAATGCAAGTGTAATATCTGAAACTTCAATTTTGAAACCATGAAGCACATAATTACACTTAGTTAGATTATCATTGTATGACGCACTTTCATTTAAGAAAACGCTTTGAAAATGTGCTGCAAAACCATCCACAATTTCTTGAGGCTTTGTAAGGGGCTGATTATATATAACATAATCAATCATATTAGATAATATATTGATTTTTCATACAACTTAATGAATGGAGCATATCTATATGTATGTTTTTCTGTATCTTCTATTTTATATATACATTCTTTAAATTATGGGCTATAATAAATCATTTTTATACAAGAAAAGTTATTTTAAAATTAAAAATTAAACTGTTTGTTAATCACAATTAATTATGCAACATTCAGCTGAAGTTGAACTAAATTGGTATATTAAAAATTATTTTATATTTTAATGAGACTCTTATAGATATTTTGTAATAACTGGTAGTCATAGTTATATTTATTTTTTTATACTTCAGTTAACCGCGTTGTTTTTCTAAATCGTAAATGTATTTTCAATGTCATTCAACCTAACTGCTAAAATGTTAAATACCAGAATTAAAGTCCCAAAATGTTTCTTCATATGGGAGAAAATAAGAGTAAACTAAAATATAACATCTATATTTTTACGAATTACAACAGATCATATTTACAAGAACATTACAATAAGTAATACTGATTAATAATTGATATGTATTTACAAAACAAGTATTTTAAGTAATATCAAAATTCAATTTGAATTAATTTGGCATATATTTTATAAAAGGTAAATAATATTCTTAGCAAATGTGTGAACCATAAAAATCAATATTTGAAAAATATTGATTTTTATTTGATTTGATTTTGAAAATATAACTAGGTTCGTCAAAGAAATGTTTACAAAATTATGAGTAAAGTATGCACAGTAATAGTCAAAATATACAATTCAACATTAAATTAGTTAGTAACAAGTTTAATTACCTACATAATAAATTATATTTAAATACACACTATATAATAAAAAAATCACAGAAAAGTCTCAACAGGGTACCCATTTGCAGTTAATTCCTAAACTAAATAATTTCACTACACATGTCACCAAGGTCTCCAAAGTTTTTCATCCGTTCCACAGTCTTGCTGACAAGATTGCCTTTTTAAATTTTGACGTGCATAAAAAAATACTTGCCCACCAGCTGTACTATTCACCGTAAGTTGAATATGTGGGGCAAGATTACACCTATTACTCCAAGCACTATTTATAGGAGGATAGAAGTCACAATTCTGACTCTGCTGCACTTTCACCTTCAAACCTTGAAGATATCGCACCGTTAGCTCCAAAATATCAGCTTTTTCTAACTTGCTTGTCCTTTGTCCTTGCCTTCTCATTGCTGTTTCAGGATCACATTCCAAAAGAATTTGTTTAAGCTGCTCTAGACTCTCATTTATTCTAGCTCTGCGTTTTTTCTCCATCATTGGCTTCCTGATTTTTCTATCTGCTGAAGTGTTTGAATCTCCTTCGGTGTTGCTCATCGTTACTAGTTCTTTACAACTTTGAAGTTGAGTTGACTCACTGACGACAATTCGGTTTAAAATGAGTTATTTTTTCGAATATCTTTATTAATATTCCCTCATCCCCTCCATAATAGTGCTGGATATACCTGGATCTGAGTCCCGAACGATTAGCTATGGTGTTTTGCCGCAATAAAATGGGCAGCAAATTTAATTTTATGGTTTTAGTACAATGCATAATAATGGTGTTTACGCTCGTTGTGCCTTCGACGACTTGCCTACTGATTCAAAGTTTCTAAGACTATCCCTTACTTTGGGAAATTGGAAATATGCTGATTCGTGATTTCTTTTTTCTAGTCTTTTATTCATAATTTTCAATGGTTATCTAGTCAATTTTTTTAAGAGGTTACACTGTTTTCCATCTACTATTCCTATGGAGAATTAAAAACACAATTAATGTACTTTATCTTGGGACTGCAAAAGTTCACCAAAAGTAAAATAAAATAAATTGGGTAAGAACCGAATACCTTCAGTCATAAATCATTAGCGTAAGTAGCAAAAGCGATGAGCTACAAATAAGAATGTTTTTCTTTTCTCATACGCACATTTCTCTATTATTGACGGTAAGAACCGAATACCTTCAGTCATAAACCATTAGCGTAAAGTAGCAGAAGCGATGAGCTACAAATAAGAATGTTTTTCTTTTCTCATACGCACATTTCTCTATTATTGACGGTAAGAACCGAATACCTTCAGTCATAAACCATTAGCGTAAAGTAGCAGAAGCGATGAGCTACAAATAAGAATGTTTTTCTTTTCTCATACGCACATTTCTCTATTATTGACAGTAGATTTACTCAAATTCAAGAAAAAAATTTTATTTGATTAAGATTATTCATATCTATATATTAATTAAAATATTGTAACTACGATTCTGTTCTGTAATTTGATGGTCTCTGTAATTTAGAACACTATTAATATCATAGTATTGTACTTTTAATTTGCACTATATCCTCAGTTTCTCGCCTCAATTTTAAAAGTTATCAGTTATTGTATATTCAGTTTGACAGCTGAAGAATTTACCATCGTTCGTAGAAGAGCAGCAAACAATAAATATTTATCGAAGCATATTTATTTATAGCTGATCAGCGTTAATATCCTAAAAATTTAGAAGCTACATCCTACTCCCGATAAAATTAAGACATAACAGTGCTAGTATAATAGAAATATATAGTAAATTGAGAACTGCCTATGAAATTATTCCTGTAGTAGATGTGTTATATACGTCAATATATTAGCACTGAAGTTACCCTATAACTAACAGACATTATAAACAAAATTTGCTCGAAGGATTTTGGGACTGCTATCTGTACTAAATATTTTTTGCTTGGTTGCAAGGACAAATTATTTGAAATGCTCAAAAATACAGCTGCAAAAGTACTCAGATTTGAATACATTCGACCCAAACCATTATTTTATAAAATAATACCAACCAGATATACAGGGTTATTCAGAACCTATCCATAATAAAATTTGGGGATGTTCAACATACATGTAGAAATGTGGTAGTGCAAAAAAAAATTTTTTTGGGGGGTCTGAAAACTATTTAAAAAATTTTCATTGCATGCCGCTGGATACTGGTCCACTGTAATGGAGTGACCTTGGGACTGACAATGCAAACTAGCTAGCACGAAAAAAACCGGCGTACCCGGCGCAAAAAAGATTTGCAGCGTTTTTACTTTAAAATAAACTTAAAGATAGATAGGCGTTCCAGGTACAAAAAACTTGTTTACTGTTTTTTGTCGGAATGTGGTATATCCGATGTCGTTGAAGTACAGTTTCCCATCTACGTAGTCCTTTATAATGGTATAACTTTGAACATTGTTTACGGGAAATTCTAATTACTTTTATTAAAATTTTTTTGGTGATATCGATTTCTTATTTAAGGATACCCATATCCTCAAAGTTTTAGAGATGAGTTCTGAATAACCCGATATAAAACAGATAAATATCTAAAAGCAAGCGTCCTCTCTGTCAGACGTATCAACGCCTAATAATTATAAATTGTTTTATAAAGTAATTTTAGGATAGCTTGTCTTTTACGACATGGGTCCACCCACTAAAAATGGATTTACCAATATATTTACAAAATACGTACATTAAAATTAGGTAGGTTGCGGTTAGTACTTGGATGGGTGACCATGGAGGGAAGCTGGGCGGTGCTTGCCCGCATCTTCTAGTGGCCTGTACGTCGGTGAATTCACAGAACCCATGCAAATTTAGGCGAGGTTTGCGTAGAAAACGTACCATCCCTTAGATAGGATGTAAAGCCGGAGATCTCTTGTCTATGAAATGATAGGCAAATAAAAAGTGAGCGTTTGGCAGAATTTCCAGGTTGGGGGTTGTTCGTCTCCTGGCGTCGGTGATTGGCCTTAGTCGCGGAAATAGGCCGACGTTAAATAAACGAAAAAGGAAAAAAAATTAGCTAAGCAAATAAAATCCTGAAAGATTATCAAGTTATTTTCTGTATTATTTTATTACAGTTATTTCAAGTAATTTCTCTACCTGAAAATATCAAGATTAATAATAACACCGTCATTAGCCAAGTAAAGATTATTAAGAAGTGAGGCTATTATGAATGCCATAATCATAAAAATGTCGTAGTCTACTCACACCTAATATAAAGAAGATAGTTGTCATTATATAGCTATGTATTAAGTTAATCCTATTTACTGTTTGTAAATATTGCTATTGACAAGGATAAACAGACCACCCTATACTTAAAATTCGCCAAAACAAGGCAGCAATTAACGCGTGCCGACAAACTTTCCCTTTCGCATAATTCAACACTTTTCCTACCTGGGTTCTTAAACCCTTCATAAAGTGCTATTAGGGTTAACCCCCCTTGAAGAAAAGGGGTTTCGCAAACCATAAATTATATTTCTGCTAATTTGTAAAGTCCATTGAAAACATGCTCCAGTATTGCCTAATAAATTTAGAAATTTGTTTGGTTTGCATTATATTAAACTTGATGGTACCAGGAAGCAATATAACAGCATGGATTTAGACATCTCTGATAACTCATCTGCAGACTAATGCAAAGTTTCTACTTATGTAAATAGGTTCCTGATCAATAAATGTATATTTCTTGAGCTTTTTGGGCAACATTATGCTAGAATTATATTAGTGTATTAGTATATGACAGGTAGATAAAAATTTACTTTCATATATACATACATTTTTCTTCCACCGTTTTAAAATCTTTCTTTCTATTTCCACTGTGTGACATTAAAGTTTACATTATTTAATTTGGTGTAATATCATCATTCTGGTGAATAGAACTGGTGATGTTTGGTGACAAAAATATGCTCAATAGAGATCTTGTATGACAATGTTTTGTGGTGATCTGTAATATTTTTATTCAGTTCGTTAATTTTGTGTCTGTTACTTTAAATTAAAATGTATTGCCTTATTTATTGCATTTTTTTTATTGTCACTAGATGCGATTTGTGGTATGCGAATTTGTAAATACTATCTACTATTTACCAATCGATCGTACTGCTTCAGGGTAACTTAAATCGTAAATATTTTATTATCGTTTGTTAATGTCATGGCAATCATATCCATGATGACCGAGATCAATAAATTTGTCGAGAGAATTTCATTACTTTTCATAATCTATTTTTTGTCTTGAATTCTCCGGGCCTATTTTGATGTCAGCCAAGTCTACTTAATTGTACGTTGAACAAGTTGATAAAAAAATAGTGGTTTTAAATGCGAGTGTAATTTGGTTTCAGTGATCAAGTTTGAATTGGCTTCGTTAATTGTTTACAAACTTATTTACAAGTATTGTTACTCGAAACCGTTGAGTGACAAAATCCAGAAACCCAAAAAATGATAGATGAATATTATTATATATATTTCGAGTACTATGTACTCATCGTCGGTAGCTTAATCACTAACAAATTGTTCTTGGAGTATATATGTGAAGAAAGGCGTATTGTCTTATTTAATAATTTTGTTAAAAGACGACTTCCGAGAATCACACTTTGTCTCAGAATTCAAATTTTCATTTAAAATAATGAACACGTGTCATTTCAAAAATTTTCAACTCGGAAGTTTGCCTGTAATAAACAGTGTTTTGACCTTCGAGATAATAAACCAAATTTAATTCGATGATGGCCCTTTAAGTACACATAAAGGCACGGACAGTCAGAAAGGTCTTGTTCAAAGAACACCGACGGATTTATTGGAAATGGTCCCGAATACTTTTATAGCACCTCTTTAGATAACTTTTTGCCTTAGCCCCAAATGGATATTTCACTGGCAGACGCCCGACGTTTTTTTAGTTGAAAACTTGTTCGAAGTAAATAATAAGGTAATTATGTAGTAATTAAAAGTTAGGGGTTAGGGATAAATATTGCACAGATGAAAAATAAAAATACTGACAAATTTCCACATTTTCACACATTTTAGATTCTGAAATCTAAAATCTTATCTTCCAATTTATAATTAATTATAATTTTATCTTCCATGAAATAATGAAAGAAATTATGAAGAATGAATTACTCAAACTACTAATTCTCCTATACTATATCTACCCTAACAGTGTACGTCATCCAATGGACGTCCGATTAATGTCCATTTAACGTACAGACGTCCCTAGACCATAAATGGACATTCGATGGACATCCAATATTGGACATATTAAGGTAGTATACAATATATTGGACATCCGATGGACGTCCATTATTGGACATATTTTGATGAGACAGATAATGTCCATCGATGGATGTCCATTATTGGACACATTTTGGTAGTCCATTTAGTGGCCATCCGATGGACGACTTATCCATAAGCCATCCAGTGGACGTCCATCGAACGACCAATCAATGTATAACAAAACACGTACAACACTGGACGTCCAATGGACTACCAAAATATGGTAGTCCATTTTGGTAATCCATTGGACGTCCAGTGTTGTACGTGTTTTGTTATTCATTGATTGGTCGGTCGATGGACGTCCACTGGATGGCCTATGGATAAGTCACTAGATCATATTGCCTGCGGTATTACTAATCTGTCGAATTTTACCAAATTGCATACAGGGGTTTGCAATTTATTACATACTTGCCATAGTTACTTAGCAGTCAACACCACATTTTGTTATTAGGAGTTAGGAAGTGGAATTCCATTACTTCCAATTTCAAAGCACACAATTGACTAACGTAAACATAACCCTACTTGCTGAGCAGTAAAACAGTGCTATGAAATAGACAAGTATAAGCGCTGACTGCTTGATTTAACGGACAATGTCCCCTGTAATCAAGGATTGTTAACTGTTTACAGGATTGCTCGATCCCTATACTACAATGTAATCCATAATTGTGACGTCATCAAAGATCCAAAGATCTCGAACTTATAGAAATAGGTACACTTTATACTGTTATTACAAACTTTAATAAATAATAATATTAATAATCATTCAAATACGAAAATTCTCCTGCAAATGTGAAATATAACAAACACAAAATAGGTATATTTTGACAATTCGATTACATATATCTTCGATGACGTCACAAAGGCGGATGACAAAATTGAGCGATCGAGCAATCCTGTAAACAGTTAACAATCCTTGCCCTGTAATAAATGCCATAAATAGTTTATTCTTATCTTAGTTATCGTTATTCAACAAATATAATTTATAATTATCTCGAAGACATTTTTTGACGAATATACCTATAGTAATTATTCGTAATTAGTACCGTCAGTCATGTGGTTTTAGTCTTCGATCATATGGTTTAGTAGTTTGTTAAAATATATCGGTTGGCAGCCTGTTATCTGTTGTGTGGTTGGAAGTAATACTGGCAGCAGCAGAATCTGATATCTGTCAAGTACTAACCTGTTCTGTGTTTATGGGGCAAGGTGATTACTGATTATTATTAGTGACTATAGAAATTCTATAGTCACTGTTATTATTGACATGGTCTCGATTTGAAGTGTATGTTATGATCTGCATGCTTCAAGTCTACAAAAATGAAAAAGGTAGATTATTTTGTGCGATAGGTAGTGTCAATAACCCAAGAGATGATGTTGATTTGTTAATAAGTACTGTGAAACTTGTGTTTGAGTACGTCAAAGTGTGCAGTTTCGAAAGTGGCGACTTTATAAGTCAAGTTATAATATGTAAGTATATTTTATTTGTATTTTCTAGTCTATTTAAATAATTATTTGAATTTTATACCGCATTTATATTATAATATTTTATTACTTGTGTAAATTTAACTTGTGTGTATTTAACATTAGTAAACTATCTCTCTCTCTCTCTCTCTCTCTCTCTCTCTCTCTCTATTTCTTGTATAAATATGTATCTCTGATTTTCTTCTTTCCTGATATAATTAATATAATTTCAAAACGTAGCATTGGGTCCAAATGATGTCCAATGCGGATTACCATTAAATATCCAAAACAGGACATCCATAGGTAGCACGAATATGGTTCAGATGCGGACATCCCTGAGTAGCAGAAATTTGGTTCAGCAGGGACGCAGAAAGTTGTGACATTTGTGCTTCCATTGGAAGTACATCGAACAAAAGACGGATGTCCTTTGGATATCGTTATACTGAGCATGCGCAGCGCCAAAAATGGTACACTTCTTGGAACTGCGCATGCTCAGAATAACGATAACGATAACGTCGTACTAAAATTTAAATAGTTCAAAAACTCCCTAATGATTCACTTTTAATCCCACAGAATTAAATAGAGATCAAGAGACTTCTACTCACTACGAAATGGTAGATAATTCTCATTTTCACAGATAATTTGCAGACAAAATATATAAATTCTCAAATTATAGCTTACAAGTGATGTATGTGTTTTGATTTAATGATAGTGTACAATTTAAGTTAGTCAAATTGAACGTGTGCGAAGAAAATTTTTAAAGTGCTTGAGCTATGGTGTACTTCCTGAGCGTGAAATTGGCATCGTTGATGCTTAATGGCTACCAACCTAATTTTATTTCTTTGAATACAGCACCCATATTTTTAACAACATATTCATATATTACAATTTGTTGCATAACATGCAAATTTTAATTGTATTGCATAGCATATATCATAGTTTAGCTCATATGCATATAAGTGTCTTTTATTTATCTGCATGCGCATAAGAACATATATTTTAAGTAGATCATCTATATCAGTGATTCCCAACAGGGGTGATATCGCCCCCCAGTGAGCGCTGGAGGAAAAGGGGGGGGGGCGTTGAGGCAGTCATGAGGGCCGGGGCGGTCAAATAAATAAATAAATAAAATAAATTTTTTCTACCACAGTCACAAAAACTGTGACATTTTTTTACTGTCAGGAGTCTGTAAGGTTAACATTTTCCTTACTGAAAAAAAAAATGATATTTCAGTAACAAAAGTAATCACTTTTGTTACTGCAAATGCAAATTTGCTCGCCAAAAAAGTAACACTTTTAATCCTAATATAACAATATACTGTATTATACTTAATATTTTTTTAGAATTATTCCTTCTAATACAGAATGCCTCTAATCCACGGAAAACAGACGTATTAAACCTTCTTAATATAGTGGTCGTGGATAAACATATAAATTAGGTACAGATAATATGCAACAATATGTCATATAACATTAACTATTGTGGACTAGGGGGGCATTGAAATTTTTGTTCTCTTCTAAAGGTGGCGATGATCCAGAAAAGGTTGGGAATCACTGATCTATATCAATAATCTGTAATTTAGATTAATACCAATAGGTCCAATACTTTTCCCACTGTCTGCAATTTAAAAATGTATACTTCGCTCACATTAACTATACGTAATATATTTTATTCACCGATTTCTGCATTGTACTCTTTCATACATTTCCAACTAATATTTGCCAATGTGTTAATTATTACTTTTGATTATTTTATTTTTTTATATATAATTCTATCTAATCTATTTATTTTATTTATTTTACTTTTATCAAGCCACCTCGACACAAGTTCCAGTTGCAGGATGGAAAAAATATAATTTATTTCTACCCAGAAGAACCCCTACAGAAAATATAAAATATAATATATGTAGACTTTGAATATTATTTCAGATGCAATCGAAGAGCGAATAGTGCCGCAGACATGAAAACATTCTTGTAAAATAAATTGTTTAGCTTTGAGTAAATATAGTAATAAAAACAGTAGAAAACCATTTATTTAATAAAGCATCTACTTGCTTCAAAATACTAAATAAGATTATGAAGTAAAAGTTATGCTGATCTTTGTGTAAGTGCTTTCCAGAAAAGTTGGTCCTTTGTTAACTAAATCGAATCAAGTCAGTGGACTACTATACGTAAATTTGAGGTAGAATAATGTATACATAGTTATACCACAGCTTATTCATTACTAAGCTGTGGTTATACCAAACAGTAGGTATAGGTTTAATTATTCTTGTCTGATTATGCTAGATACTGCTATATTCACGAGAAATCGTTATGTTACTATAATTAGTATTAATAAAGTACCTACTAATTAACTACACCTATGCTTTTATCATTGTCAGAGGCGCAAATGCGGGCTACTAAATAATAATAATAATGTGCCGCCCCACTCCCACACACCTCCGGGCTAATCCTTGCGATTAGAATGAAAGGTAGAGATATTATTATTATATATTGTTATTACCGATACATAAGATTTTTTTATATTAGTATTCGTTTTTCTTTGTTTTTTACACGATTGCTTTATTAAATACACATAACTCAAAGAAAAATCGAGAAATTATAAGTGCCAGTGCAAGTCATGACTATTTTCTGCAGAATCAACGACCTTCAATGTTTTTTTTTTAATTAAAGATATATTATGTAAAATTAGAAAATTTCTAGGAGAGGAAAAATTCATTGAAAATAGAAAATAGCTGCATTGAACGGCCCGTATTGAATAAATACATAAGAAACCTTTTTCGATAGTATTTACCATTTCGCTAAAATTCGCTTAGCCTTAATAGCTAAAACTATTTAAAAAAAATATCTGAGTGATTATTATTAATAATATAAAAAAACAATATACCTACTTCATATTTATATTTTAAACATTGAAAGTGCTTTTATCATTGAGCCTTGGGGAAAACACGAAAGTTTTGAAAACATGCATTTTGCACTAGAGTCAGTTTTTGAATATTCATCTACAAGTGAACAAAAATATAGATATTTTAAACCAAATGGCAAATGTACCATACATAAACAAAAAGCCAATTTTTTTGGGAGACCCTATACTTCATTCTAATCAGTCTAATTGAAGATCCGCCACGCTATCTTTTTGAATGCCAAATTGGCTTGTTGTGGGTCGTAATCTGTAACATTAAAATAGATTGATAAAAACTACCGTGTGAATGTGTGGCTAACTGGAACCGCTGCTATCATTTTAATAGTTTAGAGTGTTTCAAAACTCAATGGCTGTATAAAATTTATATAATTAATAACTAAATAATTTATATCCCATATTAACAATTATTGCAATAACGCTTTGCCCATTTGTCTCAACATATTATTCGTGATCCTGATAAAAAATAATTTTGTTATGTTCTATTTCGTAATGGTTTTTTTCTAAAATGTACACGCTAACTTAGTCCCACGAAGATGTTTCACGCACTTATCTATTATACATTCGATACAAAATATGCATGTAAATTTTATTGTTTCAAATAAAAGTGATTTCCAAAAAAATCAGAGTTCAGGGTTTCTATAGACATGCAGAGCTTTTCAACTAAACAATTATTTTTATAGGCATTTGCATGAACTTCTTGAAAGGGAACAACCCAACAATTTACTAGATAATTATTTATATTATCTTATACAGAGAGTTCCACAATGATTGTCCGTGCCGCTTCATAATGATTTTGTATGCGCCGCCTTTCTATTTTTAGTGTCTGCACTAGAATCATGAGCGCAGGCAAGGGAATTTACTGGTTTGATTTGATTTATTCCATGCCATGGTACATCAGTAAATATAGGCTATGTTAAAAATAAAATAAAGACGATTTATTAAAAATAATATAGTTATTATTTCGTATTATTCTATTCCTATGTATCACCAGTATAACCTATTCAAACTGTGGATGGTGGAGCGTTAAAAAATATTAATTTATGGTTCTTATATTCATTTAAACATTAATTTCAATATTAAGAAATACAAAATTACCAACCTGATTTAGGATTCTCTGAAACTGTATAGTATTGAAAAATACTCTTTTAAATGCAAATGATACTTCAGTAAAACAATTTAAACACGAAAAATGCTAAACGCCACTGAGTCAAACGTCAAATGCTGTCAAATATGAAAATTTTCAAATTGACAGTTAAAAAGAAAGTAATTTTAGCAAATGGAAATAAATTTTTATTATATTCAGGATAGGCTGCGTTCCCGTACCGGACAATCATTCTGGAACTCTCTGTATATAAAATTCATATAGGTAGGTATATTTTCTTATAATATAAATTTTTGATAATTTTGAAATCTTTTCCGTATGTTTTCTATATACTTAGTCAGTTTGCTTTTAAGCTTAAAATCTATATTAAATACTACTTAATTATTATTAGTGTAAACTTGTTACTTATAACAGTCACACAATACAGATCTTAGTGTTGCGCTATTTGAAAATTCAATTCAATTTATTATTATCATTAGCAATAATAACTCTTGACAAACGTAATTTTACAATTCACTACGGTAAAATAATAAGTTTAATAAATAAGCACACCAAGATGACATTAGTCGGTAAACCTAAGCTCAGAAAAGCTTGTCCTGTGCATCCATATCCACCTAGGAGGCACTGTTTACACTTTAGATATACAATATCAAATAATTTACAAAAAAAAAATATAAAATACTTAATTCACGGCAGAATGACAACATCAAGGAAATAGGAATATTTCTTAATTAATTTTTGTGCTTGTACCTGTGGCTTGGTCACAAATTAATATACTTTTTGTAATACTTGATCTTTAATCATCTGGAGATGATTAAAACTGAGTTTTTTGAGTGTTTATGAGTGTTTTGGTATTATGTGGAAAACTATGTCAGTGTTATCTTCACACCAAAGATTCCCATCCCTTTCGACAATACATATCTACTCTTTGGTAAGTACACATATAGGTATAGTGTACATATAGGTAGGTATACATTTGGTAGGTCTTATATAAATACTGTTTAGTTTTTTCCTAATGTCCTAAAGGGAACTTTTTACAACTATTAAAAAGGTAATGAGAAGTGTTAATAAAAAATATCAACCATTTGTTGGGTTTCTGTTCGGATTTAGTATTGAAATTACTTAAGGGTGCCAAACCCAAAATAAAATCATATTGCTTATTCTTCAGGAAAAGTAATTGAAATGTGACTTAATCTTTTGTTAATAAAAAGTTAATTCACATGGTAAACATACTTTCTACAAACAACCCTGTACTGTCTCAGAAAAATCGAAAAAACTGTCTCAGAAATTCTATAACATGAGAAATCACTGCGTCTGTAGGTACACAAATATTTTAAATAAAAGAATATTTTGTTTATAATTTCATTTTCATATTATATTTATAACAAGTAATTTTTTATAATCGTAAACTATATAAAGTATTTAGTGATTTGCTTGAGGACCTACATTGTTTCAAACTAACCATTAAAAATGTCATACTAGTGGCTAAATACTTAAAGAAAATTAATTAATTGAAGTTCATATTTTATTGTAGAAAATCTCACAAAATCACCCCTTGTTGGCATATTAAAATTGCATTTAAGGGTAATTTAAATATTCTAAACATCTAACGCCAACTTTAGACTTTCGAATTATTAGTATTGCTTTTAAGTTAAATCAAAAGTTTACGATATGCTGTGTATCGAAAGAACGGTCTGAAATGGGAACTTTTAGAAGCCGGGAACGGCCACTTTAATGAGACATTATAGCAACGCCTCGATATATACCTACCTACTATAATTATCTATAGAACTACTATCAACTATGAATGAGAGAATCTGATATTCGTCTAATAGTAAAGAAGATGTATGTGCTTTAGAAAATGTACCATAAAACTTCCTAGCGTTTGTATCTAACCTGGTCACAAATTGATATGCTTTTTCTTACTTGATATTCAAAATAAAAATTACACTCTTTTAATCATACTCGTATATCTACTAAAAAAACTATTAAAGGTTATTGGCTCATCTGTCCCTCTACAGGGTGTTGCTTAATGTCATGGCCATACTGTATATAGGAGCTAATTCCTTGTCTAATTTTTTGACTCAAGAGTCCAAATAAACGTGTGTCCGAAATTGCCTGCATGCATGGTTTTCGAGATACAGGTCAAAGTCAAGGTTTTTATAAAAAATCGTTTCTTTATTAATATCTTGAAAACTCTTTCGCCGATTTGGATGAAAAATAAGCCCCTTACTACTTCTATCCCACGTACCAAGTTGGTGCGAAGTAGTAAGGGGCTTATTTTCATCCAAATCGGCGAAGGAGTACTCAAGATATTAATAAAATAAACGATTTTTTATAAAAACCTTGACACGTTGAATCTCGAAAAAGAATCAATTTAGGACACACGTTTATTTGAACTCTTAGTCATAAAATTGGAAAGGGAATTAGCTCCTACAGAATGGACATGACATTAAGGAACACCATGTGTATCAGTATGTTCCTAGCTTATCGTTTTAGCTACAGCACATGTTTTTTGTACTCTATAGTCCCGACAAAAATGAATCCATATAATATGTATATTTTACGATTATTTCAGATTTAACATTATGAATTCAATAACTATAAAAAAAATGATGAGTAATAAAAACTGCAAAATTAAAAGGGTAAAATAAGATCTTTTTAGCGGCGGCTTCAAAAAACTGAGAATTTTTTATTGCCAAAAGACTTTTTTAACCCTATACCTTATACGTAGGTACATTTTATTATATCTACCTTGCAAATGTTCAGATTTCTTTAAGTATGATTCTCTTGAAATGTTTTTATTGCAGAAAGGGTTTTTAACCCTTATATTATTTGCCATGGTTTATTACGTTGCAAAAAGTTGACTAATAAACAAACCATAAAAAAGGGTAGTAAGTAGGTACCGCCAAAACTAAAAAATCCGCATTGGAAGTTTAAACAGTGAGTATACTATAAAATTTACTACGTTGCAAAAAGGGGTATCAACAATAACCCTAAATTTTAAATTGTAGTGGTTTAAGCAAACACTCGGTTATATTACCATGGTATTTTAAAATTCAAAAGTGTAAAAGGTTGTAAAAGTCAAAAAAGTATAGTAAATGTGCGGGAAGGGTTGGGAAAGGATTACTAAATTACCCACTGTGAAAATTTTTGCTCATTTAAAATAAGGGCTATAAATATAAAAGCAAAAGAAATGTTTGTATTCGCACTGCATATTGTAAAAAATGTATTTTTTGGAATCAGCATTACTGGGAAATCTGTCACTAAAAATTGTGGTCTCAACAAAGAAAATTTATATTAACATTTAATGTTTTTCTCGAGGCAGATGCACAAAACTGGTATAATGATATAATTTTGAACATGTTTTATATTTAACATTTCCGTTACCAAAAAATTATTATTATTATATATTGGGTATTATATGAGGGCAAAACAACTCCAAATAGGTATTGATAAACTTTTTTAACGTTTAATGCAGTTCTATCATATATTAGATATTTGAGTTTTGATTTACTTTTGATAACTCTACTGTGCTTATTAATTTTTTAAATACATGGATGGATACGAGGGTCGCCTGATAAGTTTTGTACACTAGTGCGTAGAATGAAAACGAAAAGACATTAGAATGATACAAAAAATAACTTTATTTTGCATTATTCTGTAGCTAATTCTTTAGATACAAAATGTAATATTTATTTTTCAATATAATGCCCGTTTACACTGACATATTTTTTACAGTGTGACAAGTTTTCGCGTTTTTGGACCAAGGAATATACTGCACCGTTGTTCAATTGACCTTTTCATTTTAGGTTACTTTAAGGTATTGTAATTCGCATATTGTAGTGAATGATTTGCTTTTGCTCACCTTAATTTTATGTAGAATATTTTTGAACGGCGAGTGCAAACAAGAATAGTTGTCGGATATCCATAACATTAGCTATTTTAAATAAATTATCAGAAGGGTAAGTATTATTTTTAATATAAATTATTTTTAAAACTCTTCTTTGGAAAACTTCCAATTTAGTTACATTTATATCTAATATACCACAACATCGTATTATAGTATAACGTAAGTAGGATTCAATAAATGCTTTGTATATAATTAGAAGCTGTTTAATGTTCAGGAAGCCTTGTAATTTTCTAAATAAAGGTATTATTCCTCGCAATTTTGTAAGAGTTTTGGTAATATGTACATCCCAGCGTAAATACTCATAATGTAGATCCCAAGATATTTAAAATCATTTTCAATTTTGCCACCAGGTGTCACCTTCATAGTACACAACATAGTAGTGTCGTCGACAAAGCTAATAATGTGTTCAGAAGTTTCAACAAGACAAAGGCTATTAATATACAATGTAAACAGTAATGGTCCAAGTATGGTGCTCTGCGGTACCCCATATTTTAAGTTTTGAAATCACCTCTTTGATCATTTACAAGAACGCATTGCTTTCTTTCTGTTAAATACATGTTTATGAGGGACAATGCAACGTTTCTTATGCCTATACAGGGCGCCCTATTTCTTGACCCGTTGCATGGGTAACTTTTTTATTAGTAGAGATACAAAAACGCCTAAATGAGCAAATTAGTGCAATTTCGTATTAGTAATTCTACGGTAAGGCGAAAAATTATATACGGGGGAAGGTTGAAAAGTTATTGACAAAAAACGAAAAATCCAACTTTTCTATTATCCCTCGTAGCTCGTTCATTTGAAGAGTTAAAGAAAAATGCTTCACATGTTTTTTGCAGTATTTTTCATGTAAAATGACATGCACTTGCTACTTTTTATATATCTCTTAAAATGGTTGAGAATCACAGTAAAATATATTTTTTTTAAATGTAATGGATAGGTGGCTGTGACATTAACCGAAAGTCCCCTTTTTTCTCTTTCAGATGATATAACATAGTCCATATTTTATCCTTACAAAAGTAATAATAATCGTTGTTTTTAAAGAAAGTTTATTGTCACATCAAGAATGCTATGGACTATGGAACAAAAGAATGTTTTGAGAACAGAAATTATTAATTAATTAATTATATTGAAGTAAATGTTCGAAATGACCGCCATCCTGTTGGATACATAGTAAGCAACGTTTCTGGATACTTCTTAAAACATTATTTATTGTATGTCCATGTATGCTTCTAATTGCATCTTGAATCCTGGACTTTTAGATCCTCTATATCTAGAGGAGCTGTCACATAAACTTTATCTTTCAATAACCCCCAAAGAAAGAAATCTAAGGGGGTCAAATCAGGTGTTCGCGCTGGCCAGTCGATATCCATTCTATTTCCTATAACATTATTAAACTGTTCATGTAAATATTGTTTTACCTCGCGGGAATTATGCGCAGGTGCTCCATCGTGTTGGAAGTATTTAAGATTTCTAAAAATATGAAGTGGTAATTCATTTAAATATTCCTCTGTTAGAGTATTCCTTAGAAAATGAAGGTAATTATTCGCATTCAAATTATCTTCGTAAAAATATGGGCCAATAATTTTGCCACAAAAAATTCCACACCACATATTTATCCCAAATTGACGTTGATTTCTTCTTTCAGAAACAAGATGTGGATTTTCTCGGCACCACATTATGTTATTATGGCGGTTAAAAATACCATTGTTGGTAAATCTACTTTCATCACTGAATAAAATCTTTTTCCAGAAGTCTAGATCCTCTTCGCATTTTGAAATGTACCATCGACAAAATGTCATCCTTCTTTGATTATCAGCTGGATATAAAGTATTGCATATGGAATAATGATAAGGCTTTAAATTGTTACCTTTTAAAATAGCTCTTACAGTTTCCTTGGAAGTGTTGCAGCGATGTGCAATTTCTGCAGTTGAAGAATCAGGTTTAAAATTTACATAAGCCAAAACATTTATTTCAGTGTCTTCATTGAAGTTTCTTTCATCCTTAGGCTTTGAAAAAGAACCGTATAATCGTATATTATTTTCCAGCTGTCTAAATATTCTATGATGGGGTTGTCTTCGTTCCATGTAAGTTTCAAAATAAAGATTCGCTGCAGCATAACCAAAATCGAGATGCACAACATCTCGATTTTGGTTATAATAACAAAATAGCATATCATTTTTCTCTTCGTTGGTGTACATATTTGCAACACTATTATTTTGTATGCAGTATTAATAATAAACAATAAACTACTTAACAAAAACTAAAAATGTCACTTATGATCTGTCAATAATTAAATGCCAACTAGACGTTTTTAAAAATATCAGGAATCTTATTTTTTGTTCCATAATCCATAGCATTCTTGATGTGACAATAAACTTTCTTTAAAAACAACGATTATTATTACTTTTGTAAGGATAAAATATGGACTATGTTATATCATCTGAAAGAGAAAAAAGGGGACTTTCGGTTAATGTCACAGCCACCTATCCATTACATTTAAAAAAAAATATATTTTACTGTGATTCTCAACCATTTTAAGACATATATAAAAAGTAGCAAGTGCATGTCATTTTACATGAAAAATACTGCAAAAAACATGTGAAGCATTTTTCTCTAACTCTTCAAATGAACGAGCTACGAGGGATAATAGAAAAGTTGGATTTTTCGTTTTTTGTCAATAACTTTTCAACCTTCCTCCGTATATAATTTTTCGCCTTACCGTAGAATTACTAATACGAAATTGCACTAATTTGCTCATTTAGGCGTTTTTGTATCTCTACTAATAAAAAAGTTACCCATGCAACGGGTCAAGAAATAGGGCGCCCTGTATTCTGAAGAGTTCCAATCAACATCGGATGAGTAACCGTATCAAAAGCTTTTGCCAATTCTAGAAATATACTTATTGCTGGTTTGCTTTTGTCTAAAGACATATAAAACAAATAAACAAAGACATATAATGTATCAAATCGAATAACTCAATCGCAGTAGTTGTAGGTTTCAATATATTTATGTAGTTCGGCCGCTTGATCTTTTCACACCCTGTGACTGGTGTTTGACATTGTCAACGAGGAAGTACCTGATTAACTGAAAGTAGGTAATATCCTCTGTGCGAAGAAAACAGACGATGCAATTAATTTATTATGCGTTGACATTAGTGACATTAGGTTTTTAATATTAATTCATACAAATATGCATGATTACGTGTATGAGGTCCAGCAGCCCAACTATTATATATAAAAAAAGCTACATAACTAATATTAACAGCAATAATGAAATAATGTTGGATTTACGGATTATTCTGTGTATACGAGTATACATTACCGTTAGTTCCTTACAATATTTTTAGAAATACTACCATTAGTTTGAGTCAATTGCCCAATTTATCATCAAGGTCCTATGGCCTCAAAATTTTACTACCGGGTGGCTATGTCCATCCTTTCTGTGAAATTTTAAGTTACACAATCCTTTTCTAAAGGGGTTGCGCCACGTCAAAAGACTTTTGACGTGCTTTATTGCACAATAAACCCTACATTTGTGTAATAAATATTTAAGGGGTTAGGAAGAAAGCAATTCGGCACACTCTAAGGCTTGTTTGCTCTTGTTGTTACAATTTTTGGCTTATCTAGGTATGTTTAACATTTCCTAAATTTTATGACTTGAAATTTGGTTGAGAAATTTGCCAATATTGACATGCTGGAGTTGGGTCCAGTTGAACAAATAATGCTTATTTGTGTGTTATGCATTTCGCAAAAGTATGCCGTCTCTTACTAATTGTTTACCCACGAACTTCAGACCGTTACTCAAAGGGAAATAAAATGATAATAATAATACGGAGTGATTTGGCAACTAGTTTTTAACAACTTAATATTTCTCTTTGACTTGATTCCTAAAACTGTAAAAGTATAATTTACAATAATTGGTAATACTATTCCAATTATAAATAATACTTTTGCAATTGTAGGGATTGTCGACACAAATTATTGTCATCAATTCTGTCTGTGTTAAGTTAAATTTTATATACTCACTTTATTTATTTATATTTTCCATTTACTGCTTCCGACAAGATATATCTTTTGTTGTAAATTTATCATGACACATTTTGAATATATTTTCATTTATACAGGGTGACCCATTTAAGGGCAGGGGCAGTATGTTGGTAAACTTTAAATAGAACACCCTGCATTTTTTCATGTCATTAAAATTGCCTTTAATTGTGCTCTACAACAGTAGTTTTAATCATCTGGAGATGATGCCAACTTGGTTGGCAAAATGCGATGCATGTGCAGTATAGTGTTTTGGTGTTATGTGGAAAACTACGTCAGTGATATGAAACCTAAACTAATAATATAATCATCTTCTTCCAAATACTTTTGAATTTGTCTTGTCATTCGTTCAACAACATGTTGTAACATCCTGGCGAGTTATCCAGATATTATATTATTGAGTGGTTCTTGATAATTTTTTTTGCTTAATTGCAATTCATTTGATTAAACATTTGTTTCTGTAAGTACCTATTATTGTGGGGTACCTATCAATGTATAAAATTTCCTATTAATAGTATTTTCACAGGAATCCCTTTCCTGGAGTTCCATAGAACAGTGAAAAATCGATTCATCCATCCACCGTCAACTTGAAGAGTGTTTAGAAAGTAAGATTCAATCAATAATCATTGCGTTTTGAAATGTAATTAAAAATCATTTTCAAAATTTTCCAGATATGTGAAAGAAATTACACTGGTTTTGTAATTATTTTTATTTCAGGACTCGCTGAGGATGTTAAGTTCATATATCTATGAAGCAGGTGTTTAAAAATGACAAACTGTCATATTTGACATATTTTTAAAATTTATTGTTTTATTACGTGGTTATTTCTGATAACGAAAATATTTATATTTTCTAATATGAACTAAAACGAGATGTGTCTTTTAAATAATATTATCTCCTTTCTTCAGTGCTAGAATTCTATTTTTGTTCGTAAAACCAAAGCAGCAGAATGCAGAAATAATGACGTTCATTTTATCTATCCTATACTGAGTTTTTAGCAAAAGCGAAGCAGTTATTTAATATATCTTGTCATATTATTTAAGATCTAGGCGCGCGAAAAATAAAATGCAAAAGAAAAATCCGTTGGAAGACGGAACATCCCACATTGTTCAGGGCAAAAAATAAAAGCTCGAGGACGAAAGATATATATAACGCGACTCCGGTTTTGATTGTAATACAAGAGTGCGAGGGTTGGTCGTTCATAAAAGCCGGGCAAAGGGACAACCGATGATTATCCTGGAGGTACTTTATTCGACTGTCTCTGAGATCAGGTAGCATGGGAGCCTTTTCAGACGGTTGGCGCACTTGTTCGCGCGCGGTTAAAAAACGGACCACGCTTCATCGTGCGACGTCCTAATGTTGTATTCGATGCTCATTTAAATAATGGTGTATTCCTACTGCATGTACTCTCATTTATAATCAATTTCCCCGTCTCCTGTCTACCTTTTGGCGAAGGATATTCCTCATATTCTTCTAAAATATGTATTTTCTAATTATCCCATGCCTACATCATGCGGCATCTATTAATTTTTTTTTTCCAAGTTTTATAATGTTATTAATATATACATTGCATTTTTAATTTTTCCCTGTTTGTTCTATAAGATGGTTATTCATATGAAATATTTACGTAATGAGTTTATTTACCTTGGAGGATCTGCTGGCCAACTGCAAGCTTTAACATGCAATAAAACAAATTACGCAGCACTGGGTACACTTCAAAGTAAGACCTGAGCCACTCCGACCTTTATTGCCATATTTTTACGTAAAAACTCAATATAAACTAGGAAAAGACTACCTCGGTACCCCCATAAACATAAAAATTGTGCAAAACGTGCCGCAATCTTTAAAATGGTATAAAAAAATTGCTCAAAGTTAGGTAAAAATTCATAAAAATTTATGGCGGTCAGAAATAAGTGATTAAAGTTAGGTCGATGGTTTCATCCACAATAAAACAGTAAAACTATTTTGTATAGCAACCTCTGTAAGAACGTAGAGAGCACACTTTCTAAACTATCTATATTTAGCCTTACTGCTTAAAAAAAAATTAAGAGCTCAAATATTATTTGATGTAAGTAACCCCGTAATATTTATATTTTTGGGATAATAAGTTATACACTTTTAGTATTTACTGAAATTAAAAAGAACCTGAGGTGAAGAACTGATTTTAAAAACCTACTCAGCATCTATAACTTTAAAGTAAAACACTGTATATAGATTAATCATACGCAAATTTGAATAACCAAAAGAAATAATCTATTGCCAACGATTAGTTAATTAGAACATATCGTACCAACTTCTCATAAATGTATATTTTGCAATACCCAGAAGGAGAGGTTTCCGAGTTTTCATGAAGGAAGTATATGAACATAATTTGCACATAATTATTTATACATAATCGTCACATTATTTTATTCTCAAGCTAATAACAATAACACATTGCAAGATGTAATTTGCTCCACTGGGAACTACATGATAGATAGTATATAGTATGCTGTATAAAAAGTAAAGCAACCCTTTTTAAAAAGATTTAAAACATTTGGGCTTTTATCCTTTAGCCGCGGGTGACTTTACAGCAATATTTGCTAGTAATATTCTATATTTCTTAATAACATCCTCATAAAGCTAATTGTAGCATCTAAACTATTAGGATTAGTAAAAACTAACAAAATTTACATATCAGATATTTCTCACTAGATTTTCTAAACCCCGGGGTCCGGTGGATTAATCTTTAAATCTAAATTTTATTATTTCAATGGTGTAACTGACTTTGCTGTGCAAAGGGCAGACTTCTCACTCATACAGCGCTTGGTTGTAGGAGCAGCGCTCTTCCACTCAACCCGGAAACTTATATCATATCATCATACACAGATCATACATAGATATCCGTAAGTAACATCATCCTATACTTACGATATATTTCCTTCTAAGTAGCGAGGTGCTATTTCCTTTGCATATCTAGCTCATAGGTAATAAGAAAATCCAACTTCATCAGATAATAATACTTAAATACTTAATTTCAGTAACAATATATATCTCTTAATATACAGTATGGATCATATTGATTGCATGTGTTGGTATCTTGGAAACTATAAGAGGTAGGAAAATGGTGAAATAGGGAAAGTTTTAGACAGTTCTGTTTTGCTAACTTAATAGCGCTTGCAGACTAGTCCTAGGCAGACCTCTTCAGGTTTTTGAGTTAGTTTGAAAAAAAGTAAATGTAGCGTTTTCGAAAATCGTCTGTAACTTTTTTATTTAGAGGAATTTTTAAAATCTGAACACACTTTCTCAGTCAGTTTTTTCGAGGCATTTCACTGAATATTTAGATTTTCATTGCGACGTTTCGGTTGGGAGCCTTATTGAATTTTAAGCTGAGCAAATAGACCATTTTTTTTTGGCTTTTCAATGATATTAAGTAAGAAAAAATATCAAAGACAACCTCAAATAAGTATCAATATTTTAATATTTTTAATAAATTTGGCATCACCGCATAATATTTCGAAACTACTTTCATACAGGATGTCTACTTTTAAGTGGATACAAATCGATAAAAATTTTATTCTGTGAGATTTTCAAAAATCTTTTTTTGTTCGAAATGTTTTCAAAAAACGCTTCTTTTAACGTTATTCCTTTGTCAAAATGTAAATCCAGGGACTTCTACGATTTTTTTATACCCCCGATTTTCACAAAAACCAGTTAGCGATTTTTTTATTTAAAATCTGATACAATGGCACTCATCAGGACCCTTAAAAACCCCTATTTACCAAGTTTGAACAAAAATATAGAGGGTGTTCGGTTCTACACCATGGTAAAGTTTAACAAAATAAGAACTTCAAAGGCACCTGGTGAGTCAAGCGTGTCATGGAATTATTTCAAAACAGCTGAAGAATTAACAGGACCACCCAAAGTGTTGATGGACGAAATTGCAAGAAGGAATATACAGGATGTTTTTCTCTACTTACAGCATCTGAAATTTTTGTCTTATTTCGATTTTTATGATGGTCTGGGGTGGTTAGCCTTAGATTTTGAAACAATGTTATTAAATCTAAAATAAATTTACTTTACATTTTACAAGGCAAATTGTGCTTTATTAAAAATAATAGAAACGCAACTGTAGCTTTAAACAGTTATAAGAAATTATCCCGAAAGACAACCAACAAAAACAACAAATGAAATTATTTATTATCATCATGGAGATTCATATACTACCAATGGGGCTTTTTTTCGTAAACACGTGGTTATGACTATAATTTATTCTCTCAACGCCATGACATCAATGATAAGCTTATACATAAATTTGAGACTGTTCTATAATAGTTTCGAAAAATTATGCGGTGTCGCCAGATTTATTAAAAATATTAAAATATTGATTTTGAGGTTATTTTCAATAAAAAAAACATACTCTGAAGAAGCGGGTTCAGATTTTAAAAATTCCTCTAAATAAAAGGTTTAAATACGATTTTCGAAAACGCCACATATACCGCTTGGACCGCGCCCTGCAAGCGCCATTAAATTAGCAACAGAACTGTTTAAAATTTTCCGCATTTAGTAATTTTGTTAAATACCTCGTTAAAACAATAGCCTATAGCCGCTCACTTCTTGCACATCCCCCCATGGTCATATCCTAAATCCTAGAAGGTACCCTTATGAGATAAGGTAATTTTATTGGATCCCGATTTCCCGATAATAATTATATTTATTTGGCTAATTTTTTAATCTAATACTATTATTACCTGCTACATTTAGAGAGCCTAATTTCCTTAATAAATGTTAGGATTACTAATCGTCTTTAAGGTAGAAATACAATTGTTTAATTACTCTGGAGTGGAATTTTTTTGTTCGATTGTCTTTGGGGGTAAAGAAAGCGACACATTTTTTTTAGTTGTTATCTTAACCGACTTGTAATAAAATTGTCATTGCAAATAATTCTCATCGCTTTGCCAATTGCCATTCCACGATTTGCTAGAATTTGTTTATTGAATTCAGTATATACATATAAGCCAGCTATGTTTCTAAAAATTAAGAAAAAGTTTTGCCACACGTGAAAGTTTTGAAAAAGCACAACTATACATACGGCATAGTCCTTATCTAGGATAAGTTTGGGAAAAAATATTTACGTAATGAGTTTATTTACCTTGGAGGATCTGCTGGCCAACTGCAAGCTTTAACATGCAATAAAACAAATTACGCAGCACTGGGTACACTTCAAAGTAAGACCTGAGCCACTCCGACCTTTATTGCCATATTTTTACGTAAAAACTCAATATAAACTAGGAAAAGACTACCTCGGTACCCCCATAAACATAAAAATTGTGCAAAACGTGCCGCAATCTTTAAAATGGTATAAAAAAATTGCTCAAAGTTAGGTAAAAATTCATAAAAATTTATGGCGGTCAGAAATAAGTGATTAAAGTTAGGTCGATGGTTTCATCCACAATAAAACAGTAAAACTATTTTGTATAGCAACCTCTGTAAGAACGTAGAGAGCACACTTTCTAAACTATCTATATTTAGCCTTACTGCTTAAAAAAAAAATTAAGAGCTCAAATATTATTTGATGTAAGTAACCCCGTAATATTTATATTTTTGGGATAATAAGTTATACACTTTTAGTATTTACTGAAATTAAAAAGAACCTGAGGTGAAGAACTGATTTTAAAAACCTACTCAGCATCTATAACTTTAAAGTAAAACACTGTATATAGATTAATCATACGCAAATTTGAATAACCAAAAGAAATAATCTATTGCCAACGATTAGTTAATTAGAACATATCGTACCAACTTCTCATAAATGTATATTTTGCAATACCCAGAAGGAGAGGTTTCCGAGTTTTCATGAAGGAAGTATATGAACATAATTTGCACATAATTATTTATACCTAATCGTCACATTATTTTATTCTCAAGCTAATAACAATAACACATTGCAAGATGTAATTTGCTCCACTGGGAACTACATGATAGATAGTATATAGTATGCTGTATAAAAAGTAAAGCAACCCTTTTTAAAAAGATTTAAAACATTTGGGCTTTTATCCTTTAGCCGCGGGTGACTTTACAGCAATATTTGCTAGTAATATTCTATATTTCTTAATAACATCCTCATAAAGCTAATTGTAGCATCTAAACTATTAGGATTAGTAAAAACTAACAAAATTTACATATCAGATATTTCTCACTAGATTTTCTAAACCCCGGGGTCCGGTGGATTAATCTTTAAATCTAAATTTTATTATTTCAATGGTGTAACTGACTTTGCTGTGCAAAGGGCAGACTTCTCACTCATACAGCGCTTGGTTGTAGGAGCAGCGCTCTTCCACTCAACCCGGAAACTTATATCATATCATCATACACAGATCATACATAGATATCCGTAAGTAACATCATCCTATACTCAGAGTAATTTTGCCGGTCGTCAGGAAACGACGATCCATCTAGCAATATTTTCAATTCAATTTTAAGCTGTAACTTTGTGGTTATGCTTTGTGCCACCTTCATACCCTGGGGTAAGGTAATATCTCCATGTGTTCATTTTACAAATTTACATTTGGAGACAAATCCACCGCCCCCGAGTTTAGACA
The DNA here is from genome assembly GCA_963924545.1 of Pogonocherus hispidulus. Taxonomy (NCBI): domain Eukaryota; kingdom Metazoa; phylum Arthropoda; class Insecta; order Coleoptera; family Cerambycidae; genus Pogonocherus; species Pogonocherus hispidulus. The sequence goes on from OZ004696.1 coordinate 24,239,389, forward strand.
ATCAATCCATTGAGAAGCATCTGGTATTATTTTTTACTGTTCCTAGGGGTATAGATGCTACAATATGCTTTATAACGATGTTACTAAGGAATATCAAATATTGATACACTATTTTCACTATTTTCTGAACAAGAAATAGCTTTTCCTATAGCAAGAACCGTTTATTTAACCCAACCATGAACAAATAAACTGATGTACTATGTATATATGTATGTATGTTTATATGTATATATTTGCATAGTATTTATACAGTGTGCCCACAATTGGTGATGCATGTATTGGGATCTCGGAAACTATAAGAGATAGAAAGTTTTAGACAATTTTGTTTGTAATCGAATGCCGTTTTTTTGCGATTTTATCTCTTTTGGTTTTTGAGATATTTTGAAAAAACTAAAATGATGCATTTTCGAAAATACCCTGTAATTTCTTTATTTAAAACAATTTTTAGATTCTGTAAAAACTTTCTTAGGACAACTTTTTGGGTAGAAAACGCCTGTGTAGTCCGATTTTATTTGCAACGTTTCGGTTTTTTGGAACCATCATCAACTTTGTTTTTTCATATGGGCGCCATATTGGATTTTTACGGTTTTGGAAAGCCTCTTTTCTTAGCTTTCTAATGATTTATCACAATTAGTAAAAAACAGTTAGGTTATGGTTAAAAAATCAAAAATTAATATTTTGTTATAAATTTGGCAACAATTTGGTTATTTTATATATTATAATTTATTTATTGCGTTAAATCAGAGACGTATAGAATCTACAAAGACGTTTCACCTTTATGAGCGACATGAAGCCGAAAAGTTACTGGCCATTCGTAGATGGCTCTGCTGGAATTTTACCAGCAGCGCTTGCAGCAGTGTCCATTGGAACTAAATTGGACATTCTCCACAATTGTTTCCACCGTTTAATACCAGATGTCGCTAAATAAGGTTGACTGCACATGTATAGGTGCTGTCGCTGTTGCCGGATTTATTATATTCATAACTGGTGTGAAATATTATATTATTTGTGAATATGTTTTCTTAACAGTTGTCTACCAAATACTTCGCATTTGATATACTTACATTATAAAAATCAAATTACAATAATACCAATTTAAAACATTCTGTAAATGAAAGTTTTGCAGATGTAGTCTACAAAAGTCTAATTTTTATACGTGTCATTAGTAACACATTTGATTATTTCATGGCGTGTCACCCGAGCGTCCCAGGTTCGATCCGTAGTCGATAACGAATTTTTTCTTAAGAATTTGTGCCATATGGACGTGATGCATACACATTGTCTAAAAATTATGTACTCAATATCTCCACAATCTGCAAGTTTGGGACTTTTGTTGCTGTTTGTGGTGTTCGTATAACGAAGATATAAGGTTATAGGTATACATACTACTACTGTGCCTACTAAAAAAGTAGGTATTTAAATTACATTACATTACATTAATATTGCATAAAGTATATGGAAATATCTCGAACTATATAAATTAGTAATTTGTGTAAACACAATGAAGGGTTGATGTGTTTATACTAAAACACTGATTACACTGGGTTAGTTGCATAGGTATAATAGTTTTAAAGAATGTGTAAAAAATTACACCGTTAAAGATCGTAGAATGTTTGAACTGTTGGTGTTTTATTTAGGCTTCTGTATCTTAACAATCTCGTTTATAAAATTCTTGTTTTTCGAATAAGTTCCCTTGGTGCAGCGAGGTAGGTACTTTATATACTTAGATCTACATCTGTAGGTAGGTATTCGTCGTTGCTAATACCTAATTTTTATATCGGTTGATATTCCAAAGTTTACAGATTACAGAATATAACTATATCAGTTGCTTGCTCTTCTCCGTCGGAACTTTTATTTTTCGAGATCATAATCGTGCCGCCGCGATCGGCCATCTACGTTCGACAGTAAAATCTCCTCGTTACGAGGGACATTACAAAGATAGTTTGGTTTCGCGCCGAGAATATTTGATTACTGACTGGGGTTTCCCAAAAGTGCAGCATTAAATTATATAAATTGAAATTATTCAATGGGTAGGAAGGACTATGTTCAAAAATACATCATACTGATTATTTATGTTTAAATTGTGCCTAAGTAAAAGATGAAACACTTTTGGAAACTGGTGTCTATACCGAGCGGCTAAAAGTTTCTATGTATCCTATTAGATTATTTCAGAGACCGAGACCACTTGGATTTAAATTTTGAAATTGCTAATAATATAATGATGTCCCTGTAGCTCTTCCGGTTACAGCGAAAGTTGGCGTCAACTTTGTAATTTACAATAATGGAACTTCGCAGTTTATTATCGCATTTTTGGATTTTAGTGTTACTTTTATCAAGTTTCCCTAATCCTAAAGTTAACCATTTTCGATATATTTTATTTTTTTTTATATGTATATAGTTTATAGTTTAAAACCCCGTGTTTTTTATATTAAGAAAGCTAGAGCGGTCATAATCACAGGGGAGTCAGTTAAATTCATAAGCTTTCTAATGACATCTTCAGGGTTGGTGGTTGCTTATAGGGTGGTAAAAATTTAATACCATATTAGGTCAACTGCAAGCCATAAAAACTTGAATTTTTACATGGGACACCCTGTATATTATGGCATTTTTGGATTCTACACTTTCGGTCGGTATTTACGCTCACTTTCATCAAGTTTAGGTACCTGTTTTCGAGACATTAAATTTTATTAAAAAAAAAATCGAAAATCCTAACTTAAAACCCTGTGTTGTTTATATCAAGAACGATATAGAACGACAATATTCACAAGTGAGAGAGTTAAATCCATAAGCTGCATAAGCTTTCTAATCATACCATCAAGGTTATTGATGGATGCATGGATTGATGGATTGAATAATAAACAGGGTGTTCCACTTAAAATAACAAAGTTGACGTCAACTTCCGGTATAACTGGAAGAGCTGCAGGGACGCTATTATTTCATTTAAAGAGAGCATCCCCAAAAAACCTCAGAGTACCAAATTTTAAAAATTAAATCCAAGTGGCCTCTGAAATAATCTGAATATCATTCATCTATACTATTATTTACAAAAATTACAAATGTTGTAATTTTGAATGGTTTGTATTAACTTTGCTGAATGCTGTCCCGGTTTTTATATTTTGCTTAACAAATTTTAATGTAAAATAAATAGAGGTTCTGATATAAAAATTAATAAAATGGCCCAAAGGAAAGTTTTTACCTTGAGGTATTACTAAAAGTTATACCTATTTACGAAACGATTTTTTAATGTTTTTCCAATATTTTCGTGGCAAACTAATTCCTCAAATTTACTAACACAAATGTCTTCTCATACTACGACCAATTATCCACGATGTTTCTAAATGGTACAATTAATACCCCTGATTTTGTGCTACTATAGGATAAGATTACAGAACGTGGCTTCTCTATTTGCTAAAATTGTTTCAAATTTCACAGGAATGTTGTAACACATTTTCTTAAAAAGTATTCGGTTACAAATATTGCGAGGGACAGCTACCCTCACTATAATCTACCACAGGCATTTTTACAAAAAAAAAAAAAAATAAAACATAAATATATAATCACTTGTTTTTCTCATTCTATATCAATCGCACCCAACACTTTACAGGTCGAGCGTGAGCTCCTGTGTAAGTAAACGTTTGAGTGCCGAACGGTACCCGAATGGGGTAACTTATTTAATTCTTATATAACTAATATAACACTTTTTTTAATCTTCAGTCACTACCTATATACACTATACTAACGTGCATTTTTTATATGATTATTAAAAAAACTATACATTTTTATAGTTTTCATTCGAGCCGTGACTATTTATTGCTATTTATTTATAGCCGCAGTTGAATATTTATTCTATGAGGGCCACTATATTAGAACAAATAATTAGTAAAATTCGAGAATATCTATGTATTTGATCTTATTATAGTTATTCGTACATAATAAGAAAAGCTTATCTTTATATCCAAGAAATTTTAATAATTTCATTTTAATGGGCGGCTCATCAAAGTAAATTTTTTCAATAAACATGTACCTATAACTGTCCTCAGATAGGGTCACCGCATGTAACTAACTGTAACTAGGGTGACCAGACGTCCTCTTTTAACCGGACAAGTCCTAATTTATGTCCGGTATATATATACACATTTTATGCTAAATGTCCTCTTTTTTATCAGACAAAAAATACACTAAAAATCTGAAGTATTTCTAAACAATGCAAGTTATAATAAGCAGCTCAACTGGAAATCATAAATTATTTGAAATTCATCCTAGACCCCCTAATTGTAACTCTTTCTCTTTCTGTTAACTTAAATCGAATAAAGAGGGCGATGGGAACAAACATGGTTGAAGAATCCCACAAAAGCCGCCCTTATTTTACAAATTTAAGCCGAATATTACAAAATTAGAAAGTAATTGTTTGTTTTTATAAATAAAGACCAATAGTTTATAATGTTTTGACGAAATAATGATTGTATTTTTTATAAAATATTTCCCACAGCTCCTTTGTCCTCTTTTGTTGTTCAAGGAACCTGGTCACCCTAACTGTAACGAACCTTCCGCACACGCAAAAAAGACTCGCGGCAAGGCAAAGATAATCATTCATCTATATTTGGTACAGGTTTGGTAAACCGGAACTTTTAGTCCTCCCTCACATTTTTTAATATAACCTTTTGTATAGGATGCCGTAGAAAAATGAAGCATTCGTTTTGAGGTTTTAGGTTATATAGATACTTTTTTCTTAGGTACCAGTTTTGCAATACACATTTATTTAATCCCAATATTATTTGTTAACTGTACATATGGAGATATTGTAACTGCGTCCAATTTTATCAATTTTTTTGGATTTTTCTAATATTACGAGTAGGTACCTACTACCTACTATGATGGTTTTAATAATAGCAGCGAGGTATAAATAGTGTAGTAAGTACCTAATAAGGTCTACTTTTATTTATTACATTATTGAATTCATTTATGTACACGGCATGCATAAGATACATACAAATTTCTTTTTTATAATGTAGTAAATATTTTACCCGAAATAGTAAGTTTAAAACAGCGTAGGGAGGTAGCTCAGTTGTAAGAGCATTACCTGTTATGCCGAAGGTCCCGAGTTCGATCCTCGGATGCCGTTTAAAGCCAAAGCACTTTTTATTCTACCAGAATATTAAATAAATACAATAATAAAATTATTAACGTAGGAGAATTTATACTTCTGTGTAAAATTATTAAAATGATGTTTATGTTAAATCCATAGCGTTCGTTAGGTTACGTCTGACAACACTGCACTATTCTCTTAAACGTGTGCGCTTGAAAAATTAAATTCCTGTATGGCAATGCGAAGCGATAGTAGAATCCTGCACATGTAAACTACTGGTACTGTGAGGGCGCAACTTGCCGGGTTGAAATTACTCGATTTTGATTGGCTAATTGTCATCTCGTATATATGGTTGCATAAAATCAGGAAAAAGTCTATACTTCAAAAAAATACATTAGGTGAACGGTCTTTGTAGATGTATAAGTCTCTGGTTAAATTATGTACTGAATTTCTGTTTATACATAATAATTAAATGATTTTTAGGTGACAGGTGTTCTGAAAACTGTTAGTTGATGTATTTATCCAAACTTACGGGTTTTGTAAATTTATTTTTTGTTACATGGTAAAAACTTTCAACAAATATTTTAATGTTTTATTGTGATAGAGATTAAATTTAATATGACCTAGAATTTCAGTGTTTTACTGTGCGATGTTGCCAAATTTATAACAAAATATTAATTTTTGATTTTTAACCATAACCTAACTGTTTTTTACTAATTTTGATACATCATTAGAAAGCTAAGAAAAGAGGCTTTCCAAAACCGTAAAAATCCAATATGGCGCCCATATGAAAAAACAAAGTTGATGATGGTTCCAAAAAACCGAAACGTTGCAAATAAAATCGAACTACACAGACGTTTTCTACGTAAAAAGTTGCCCTAAGAAAGTTTTTACAGAATCTAAAAATTGTTTTAAATAAAGAAATTACAGGGTATTTTCGAAAATGCATCATTTTAGTTTCTTCAAAATATCTCAAAAACCAAAAGAGATAAAATCACAAAAAACGGCATTCAATTACAAACAAAATTGTCTAAAACTTTCCCCCTTTGACAATTTTTCTATCTCTTATAGTTTCCGAGATCCCAATACATGCATCACCAATTGTGGGCACACTGTATACCGTTTTAATCTCATTTTTAATCTATTGCTAATACTATAGGTAATTCACCAATACTAATATTGAATAAGATTTTAGGCTACTCACTTCATCCATTTACACAGCGTGATCTCTTTTGCATGGACCTATCTTGATAAATATTATTATATTAGGCTTAATATCTAATGTAATTCCCTTAACAAAACAGTTACTTAGTAGTAGCATAGAAGAAACAGTTGGCTTATTGTAATACTGAGTTACAAAATAATGGACTAATCACGGTGCTACTGACATCAATGCTGACAAAGTAAGAAGGAATATTTCCAGTGACCGTCGTTTTATTGTGCAACTACACCTAAGGTTACGTAAATAAAACATAATGCAGCATCTTTTCTTTATCAATAAAATGGTTGCCTAGTAAAAACTTCATAAAATGAAATAATTTTACAGTAGATACCTCCTATTGTATACTTACTAACTTATGCAAAAAATTGCAACACTACAGTTTGAAGCCGAGCCATAAAGTTTACATAAAATATGGTCCGTGTTTACAACGGTCATGCCACTATTCAATAATAATTACCAAATTTTAAATTTATATAACTTCTTGCTCTTGCTCTGAGATACTTCTTGCCGCATTTGACGTAAAACTTTTCATTTATTCCTTGCCGTGTAATATAAATGAACGATTTTCTCACGATTTTTTTAGATTTATATAGCTGTTTATGTATTTATATACCTAAACAAATTTAAAAATACAGGGTGTCCACCTAGTGCGCGTAAGTCCAATATCTGGGTTAATAAAAGAGATAACTTAATTTTTTTTTCTACAGGGTTGTCTAATATCCCGAGCTGCACAAAATGAAAATATATTTACATATTCAGGGTGTTCAGTTTTTCCTGGACAGGTACCAACTTCGTTTTTCTAAATAGAAATATATATTTTTTATTGCTTTTTCGAACTAAACCCTTGATTTTAGTAGGACTTTCATCAGCCTTCCCTATACCTAACTTAAACTGTTTTTGAAATATTGACGGGTGAATATTGACATTTTTGCAACTTTGACACCCTGTAAAATCTAAGCGGTTTGAGATCAAGCAAAACAGTTTGCACATTCCTATCTTAACTTTTCATAAGCTATCGTTTGGTACTAATTTCAGAATTATCCAAAAATTTAAAATTTTCTGAAAATTTTGAAAATTTTTGATTCCTGTATAAATTTGAAATTAGTACCAAACGATAGCTTATGAAAAGTTAAGATAGAAATGTGCAAACCGTTTTGCTTGATCTCAAACCGCTTAGATTTTACAGGGTGTCAAAGTTGCAAAAATGTCAATATTCACCTGTCAATATTTCAAAAACAGTTGAAGATAGGTATAGGGAAGGCTGATGAATGTCCTACTAAAATCAAGGGTTTAGTTCGAAAAAGCAATAAAAAATATATATTTCCATTTAGAAAAACGAAGTTGGTACCTGTCCAGGAAAAACTGAACACCCTGAATATGTAAATATATTTTCATTTTGTGCAGCTCGGGATATTAGACAACCCTGTAGAAAAAAAAATTAAGTTATCTCTTTTATTAACCCAGATATTGGACTTACGCGCACTAGGTGGACACCCTGTATATTAAAAATAAGACGGAATGTTTAATAGTATACTTAATATTATTTGTCTTTGTCTTACATAAAGCGAGAGATACATTAACGTTGTATCCTGTTTACTAATAGTGATACGTCGTTTAACCTCTGAAACATCTTCTAGACATACCATATACAGTGTGCCTACTTTAGTGTATACAAATCCATAAAAAGTGTTTTTGTGGGGTATTTTCAAAAATCTTTTTTTGTCCGAAATCTTTTGAAAAAACGCTCCTTTTGACGTTATTATTTTTATCAAAATGCAACTTCAGGGACGACTACGATTTTTTTACATTTTTATTTTACATTTATTAACATTGTTTCAAAAATTCAACGCAAACTTGACCATCATAAAAATCGAGAAAAGTCAAAAATTTCAGACGCTTTAGAGAAAAACCATCCTGTATATTTCTGTTTGCAATTTCGTCCATCAACACTTTGAGTGGTCCTGTTAATTCTTCAAATATTTTGAAATAATTCCATGGCACGCTTGACTCGTCATGTCCCTTTGAATTCCTTATTTTGATCAACATTAATACCGTGTAGAACCGAACACCCTTTATATTTTTTGTTAAAATTTTGTAAATGGGAGATTTTACGGGTCCTGACTAACGCTATTATATTAGATTTTAAATTAAAAAATCGCTAAATGGTTTTTGTGAAAATCGGGTGCATAAAAAAATCGTAGCCGTCTCTGGATTTGCATTTTCACAAAAGTAATAAGCGTTTTTCGAAAACATTCGAACAAAAAAACGTTTTTGAAAATATCTCACAAAATACACTTTTTATAGATTTGTGTACACTTAAAAGTAGACACCCTGTATATCAATCAGTTTTAAAACTTTAAAATTAAAAGCCACGTCCACATTAATAAACATTTATTAGATGTAGCCGACTACTGAATATACTATTTTTAGATAAAAATACTTGTCTTTTAATTTTTTTGAATATATACATAACATAAGTAAGTATGTGGGGAAGATTCCAGCTAAGGTATTATGCAATAAATGTTGCACGCACATTTTGATCAGTCGCGGGGCATACTAGGTAACATTCATGTCAAAAATCATGTCGCATTTGCGGCGCAAATATTTGGGCTGAATTCTACATTCGACACACGACACACATTGTAAATTTTTGCCAGTGTGGACCCGAGCGTTAACACTACAGATACAGATACAGATAAAATAGTAGGACTTAAAAACTAATGTGTTATTATTTCGTAGTATCTAATTAATCAGATGTTTTGCACGATGTTTTCCAAATTTTCACCAACATCAACTACAATTATCTGATTATCTTATTAGAACTCACATATATTTTTTTTAATTAATCAAATGTAGAACTTAGTTTAAAACAACCCTTTTAAATAAATTATTACCATACATTTTCATAGAAAGTGATATTTGGCACATAATTTTCAATTTATCGTCATACTCTAAAGACGAAGAGCACCATTTAATGCTTGTTTGAGGGGTCCGTGAAGTTAGCTCCCAACTCCTGGAGTTGGACGGCACTAATCCACAGTCGGTTAGTAAGTTATTAGTAAGTATTTGTAAGCCCATTGGTAACATTTGTAAGTAAAGGGTTGCCGTTTTATTTGTTATACATTTTTAACGGCTAACTTCTTAGCAGCCCCCAAGTTGTTTATAATTGCAGTTTTTATGTTATCAGCTATTAGTAAGTCATTTGTAAGTATTTGTAAGTTGACTGTCGACATTTGTAAGTCTCTAATAAAAAAGTTATAACCAATTAATAAATGGCGGCTAACTTCTTAGCAGCCATTTATTGATCAGTTGTTAGTAAATCGTTTGTAAGTATTTGTAAGCCGTCTTGCAACATTTGTAAGTCGGTAATAATAAAGTTATAACCAATCAATTAAATGAGGGCTAACTTCACAGCAAGCCCCCAAATCCTTTCAGAAGGTTTTGGTTACCTTACCAGTTGTTAAATCGTTTGTAAGTATTTGTAAGCTGTCTTGCAACATTTGCAAGTCGCTAATAAAAAAGTTATAACCAATAAATTAAATCAGGGCTCACTTCTTAGCAACCCTCAAGGTTTTTCAAAATATTTTGTTTATCTTGCCAGCTGTTAGTAAGTCGTTTGTAAATATTTGCAAGTGATTTTCAATATTTGTATGTCACTAATAAAGAAATTATAACCATTTAAATAAACGGTGGCTAACTTCTTAGCAACTCCAACAACTTAGCAAGTTTTCTCTAAATGTTTTGTTTACATCACAACTAATCATTTGCAAGTCCCTAATATAACAGTTACTTATGAATTAATTCTGTCGGGGAAACTTGTTTGTCCTGTTTGTTTTATTTACTGTGGTTATCGAAAATGACTGTTTTATTTTGGAAGCTAAAGATGTTACTAACGTAAGATACAGATCTTGCGAGATATACCTAACAGATTAAAATATGACAAAATCAAAATCTCGTTAAAAAGTATCTAGTTTAGTAGGTACATATTTATCAAGTATAATTCAATATATATGTTTTAACTATTTGACAAAGGTTACTCAAATATTACTGCGCTGCAGTTGTTCAAAATATATAGGTATGTAATAAATAATGGACCATGAATCCACGCTTCTTTAAAAAAAAATGAGGAATTAATACATTTAGATCTTATGTAGTTAAGTATGTTGTCTGTTTTCTAATGCGTGTAGCGTTTTCTAAAAAATTCGGTATATACAGCAGTACGAAAGTTAAGTTAAGCAGAGAATCACGGGACACCAAATACGGGTCATTCTCTGCCTAACTCACACGTGCATTGCATTATTAAACAATAAAAAACATGAAAAACAAAATAAAACCAACCCATACAATAAAACTAAAATAGAAAATTGATATTAGGTACCTAAGAAAAAACTGTTTTGGATATTCATTGTGTCACTAATCTAATTTACTACTTGTTAAACCATTATTTTTAGCTATTAGGTAACCTTTAAAAAGTCCTAAAACTCGGACGAAACGTAGGATATTTATTCAACAAATAAATTTTAGAATATTAGTGATTGTAATACTCATCACAGTCAGCAATAGGTACCGTTACAGATTGATTTGAGAACAGTATATACCTATAAAAAATTTATACACTTACAGTCATTTATGTGACAACTTTTTGATAATGAAACGAAAATATATTAATATTTCATTGTGAATAGTATTTAACGAAAATTTAACGTATTTATTTGAAGGAGATGCCGAAAACAACTACTCCACGGCCAATGTGCCCCGACTGGCAATGCATTACTTCGGCATCTCCGCAGGAGTCGCCACATCATTCATCGAGGCCAACTACCAGACACTGACCAGTTTCGCGCTTATCATGCACTATGGCACTCTGATGAGCGCATAATAAGCGCGAAATCGGTCAGTGTCTGGTTTCAAGTAACTAAGAAAATTAACTTCTGTAACTAAGAGTAACTGGTCAATGGAAGAACCAATGCCATTAAGTAAATAAAGATTCTTTCAAAACTATATTATTTACCGAGGTGAGTCCGATTCGGGACATTTTTGAGACGGCCTTTTTCATATTTGCGGCTAAAGCTTTAGGTTAAAAATGTAGAACTGATTTCATCAAATTAACTATTGTTTTTTTTTTTGATATTTAATATAAAGATTTCCCGTGAATACTAAAATTTTAAAATATTTATTTTAAACAACTATTATTGTACCCAACCAACAATTAATTTAGTATTGGTATTGGTTTGGTAGATATTAATATTATGTTTATAGATTTATATTTATATTAATATTATATTTGGTAGATAACCTACCCCACTATATATGAATCTTAAAGTGTTTTGAGTGAAGTAGAGATTATCTTATAATCTCTGAGTGAGGTAAGTGAAAGTTACAAATTTAAGAAGAATCCCCAACTAAAATGGATATGTCCGCGATTTCTAACTGCTTTTAGTGCCTTGTACTCGAAGATGCGTTAAGTATATGACTTATACATATGACATATGACATTTTACTTTTAGTTAGAACTAATAAGAGGTAAGCCTCTGTGGAATTGATATGAATTTATTTAGTAATAACATTTTCATTAACAACTTACAAATGAAAAAAGTCAGCATACAAATACTAATAAATGATGTTATAATAAACACCATTAGCACTAGTTAAGGTAAACAGAACAATGAAGTTTGCTTCACTGGATTAACTTCTTATAGCCTTACAAATGATATTGAAAGTCAGCTTGCAAATATCTACAAACGATTTACTAACAACTTACGACAAATATCCTACGTTTCGTACGAGTTTTCGGACTTTTTCAAGGTTACTTAATAGCTAAAAATAATGATTTAACATTAAATTAGTATTAAGTAGTATCAAGTATTAAATTAGATTAGTGACAGAAGAAATATCCAAAAAGTGTTTTCTTACATAATACATCAATTTCCTATTTTAATTTTATTGTATGGGTTGGTTTTATTCTGTTTTTCATCTTTTTTATTGTTTAAGAATGCAATCAATGTAGGTACGTGTGAGTTAGGCAGAGAATGATCCGTATTTGGTGTCCCCGTGATTCTCTGCTTAACGTAACTTTGCTCTACTGCTGTGTATACCGAATTTTTTAGAAAACACTACACACATTAGAAAACCAGACAACATACTTAAATACTATAAGATCTAAATTTATTAAGTCCTCACTTTTTTAAAATAAGCGTGGATTCATGGTCCATTATTTATCACATACCTATCTATTTTGAACAACTGCAGCGCAATAATATTTGAGTAACCTTTGTGAAATAGTTAAAAAAATATATATTGAATTAAACTTGATAAATAGGTATCTACTAAACTAGATACTTTTAAGGATATTTTGATTTTGTCATATTTTAATCTGTTAGGTATATCTCGCAAGATCTGTATCTTATGTTAGTAAAATCTTTAACTTCCAAAATAGTTTTTTTTATTTTCGACAACAACAGTAAATAAAACAAACAGGGCAAACAAGTTTCGCCAACAGAACTACTTGATAAGTAACTGTTGTATTAGGGACTTGCAAATGATGTAAACAAGACATTTACAGAAAACTTGGGAGTTGCTAAGAAGTTAGCCACCGTTTAATTAATTGGATATAATTTCTTTATTAGTGACATGCAAATATTGAAAGTCACCTGCAAATATTTACAAATGACTTACTAACAACTGGCAAGATAAACAAAATATTTTGAAAGACCTTGAGGGTTGCTAAGAAGTGAGCCCTGATTTAATTGATTGGTTATAACTTTTTTATTAGGGACTTGCAAATGTTGCAAGACAACTTACAAACGATTTAACAACTGGTAAGGTAAGCAAAACCTTCTGAAAGAATTTGGGGGCTTGGTGTGAAGTTAGCCCTCATTTAATTGATTGGTTATAACTTTTTTATTAGCGACTTACAAATGTTGCAAGACGGCTTACAAATACTTACAAACGATTTACTAACAACTGGTAAGATAAACAAAACATTCTGAAAGAACTTGGGGGCTGCTAAGAAGTTAGCCGCCATTTATTAATTGGTTATAACTTTTTTATTAGAGACTTACAAATGTCGACAGTCAACTTACAAATACTTACAAATGACTTACTAATAGCTGATAACATAAAAACTGCAATTATAAACAACTTGGGGGCTGCTAAGAAGTTAACCCCTAAAAATTAATAACAAATATAACGGTTACCGTTTACTTACAAATGTTACCAGTGGACTTACAAACACTTACTAACCACTTACTAACCGACTGTGGATTAGTGCCGTCCAACTCCAGGAGTTAGGGGCTAACTTCACGGACCCTTGTTTGAGGTCTTTAATGGCGCAAAAACGATTGATCTTATTAATATTTATTAAAATTTTACAATAAAAAATATTTCCATATCACACGTACTTTATGTCTATCGCTGTGTAAATTAAAAAATAATCAAATGAGTTTTCTAGTCTCCGACTTCAGCGGTTAGCAACCTCTCTGTCTATTAATTTTTTGCGGGACACTTAAACCGATTATGCACAAATACTAATTTGTGGAAGTAAGCTCGAGCGCGCTGCTATTGAATTCTGTTTGAGGACCGCAAGGAAGGCAAGAAAAAATTGGAGACAATTGAAGTGTGTCGAAGAGTGACGGAATGGGTGGCCGCGGTGTTTTTAACGTCCTGTTCTTATTATGCCTCATCTTTGAGGAAAGTGATCACTGATCAGGTATATAATACTCTTATACTTTACACCTAAAATAATTATTGCAGATTTTTAAAGCATTTTTTAAATTATAAAACTATAATACTTAATATTAATTATAAAATTATATAATTATTTTATTTAATTATTATAAGATTCTGGACAGTTCTAAAAATTGAGCAGCATGTAAATAAGTGTTTTTTTGGTAATGATCATTGTTATCATCAAAGATTCATAAAGAAAATTATTAGAGTTTTGCATTCGGATATAAATTCATCTAATAATAGAAAATATATTACATACGTGTTCATATTAATATAATAACCATTGTTATATACAGGGTTAACATTAATGCGAGTTTCTTTCATAGCGTCGTTATCTGTGAAGATAGAACAAACATTTCAATACCAAAGGTATTTTTGTTTGCTCCTGCATTACCTAAAAATATAAAGCAATAAGCGTGTTCTTACAGAGTAATCTTGTACAGGGTAATCTTACTCTGTATGGTAACTAACTCACTTACTAGTTGTGAGAAACACACAGTAGTGCCCTCTCTTGATCTTTACTACTATCCGTCTGACTGTTAATTATTGTCTGCACTTTGATGAGCACAGAATGAGTGCGAAACTGGTCATAGTCTGTGGTTGGTCTCGATGAAGTAGTGCAATACCAGTTGGGTACATAGCCCGTGGAGTAGTTGTTTTCTGCATCTCCTTCAAATAACTAACTCTCTATAATTTTATATTTTTGGAAAGACTATAAGATTTTAGGTCGAAAACATGTGGCATTTCCTATACCTAAACCCAGCTGTTTCGGAGTTATTTGACATTTTATGCAAATTTTGACAGCTGCAACGAAATGTAAGGCACTTTGTAATTGTTTTGGTATAGAAGATTTTCATTCATTCTTTGCCCTGCTGAGAGAATATGAGGGGGAGTACCTACCCTCCACAATTAAAATAAATACAAAGATAAGATACTAAGCGTTCCATTTCGCATGTTACATCTTGAGACTTTCAAACAGCGAATTTTTTTGTAGGGGTTAAAGATACAAGTTTTTACAGATTTTGTTAAATTTTCAAGAATTTTTCAAGTAAGCTTTGGGCAAATTATAGATTTAAAACAAAAAACAATCGAATATCAAAATATATATAATATGCGAAATAAATTTCACTAAAGAGGAACTAGTTGAATAAATAAACTAGAACTTCGTTTTTTGGGGATATGTGAAAGATACCCCAAAATGACCAAGATTTTGAACACATTCCTTAATTTTCTTTATAACAGATTAAAAATATATTTCAAAGTCTAGGTATTCATTTCTTTCATTATTTTGTTAATTGCTATTTTTTGTTTTATATTGTAGTTTATTATTAAAACATATTTTCTATCGAACTTTTTACTTTTTCTAAAAATCTTTCGCAAAATTCTAGGAGATCTGAGATGTAATATCTCAAAAAGTTGTAACTTTAACCCCTACAATGTCTGCATCAGGAAAAAAGGGATTTAATTTTACATAACATGAAGTGAAAAAATCCAGAGTGTTCCATTTGAATTAAAAAAGTTTTCGCTTTTGAAAGTCTCAAAATGCGTAACGTGAAAAATGGAACACTTAGTATATTATCTTTGTGTTCATTTTAATTGTGGAAAGTACTCCACCTTATATTCTTTCAACAGGGCAAAGGGCGAATGGAAATCTATACGAAAAAAGTTACAGAATGTCTTACATATCCTTGGACATATCAAAATGTTCATAAAATATCAAATAATTAAACTGCTGGATTTAAGTATATGGTATACTACATATTTTCGACCTAAATTCTTACGGTATTTCCAAAAATTTAAAAATATGTAGGGTGTCTCATTTAAAATAAGAGAGTTAGTTGTCGGACAGAGTAATCTGAACACCCTGCATATTGCCCAAAATTTGTAGGTAATGCAAGAGAAAATAAAAGTAACCTCGTTATAAAAATGTTATTTGTATCTTCACAAATAACGATGAGATGGAAGTAAGACGCACTAATTCACCCTCTAGGTACATATAAAAGCAATTTTTAAACAATACATTTTTTTAATAGTATCTATATTTATTTACTTAAATTGGGCCAAATTACAGACACAACAAATGTAATAACAAAACGTGCATTACAAATATGTAAATAACTATCTGTGATATCTTTTAATATTATGTAATATATAGATAACGTAAGCGACAAGGTTACTCAAGGGGGTAGAACAAATATTATGCCCCCTACTTTCAAGCCAGTACCAAACCACAAATTTGTGAATTATTTAAATGTACTTGTTATACCCGCCTATACAAGATTTTTTATGAATATTTCTTTTTGGGAAAATATGTAATTAATATCTGCCTTAAAGTATCAATTTTTGGCATTTCCTGGATCGAACGTCCAGATTTTTCTGAATGCACCCCTGACATAAGCTCCCTGTGAAAGCACTGTATGATTACAAAGTTTGTTGTGTCAACCGACAACTAAATAAGAAAGGCTTAAATATATCCAATAAACCTAATGATCTGTTTTCTGAAATGTGATACCTAGTAGTCCTTTGCTGGTCAGTAAATATGCGTATACAATTTGTGGTAAATTAGAAACTGTCCATTTCCTGTGTTTTCTATAGAGCTATGGGTAAACTATCAGTAAATTAGCAGATCTCATATGACCGACTCAAAAAACCCCTAAGTATTGCCGCATCCGGTCAAGAATAAAATAGAAGTTGTACACAGGCTGTCGAAAACAGTTTTCTATTACGTTTGTTGAATGATTGTATCTAACATAAAACGAATAATAATTTTAGAAATATGTACTTTAGAAATTTTACTAATATCGGTTATACATATTGGTAATTAATTAGTATTGGGAAAAAAAAATTAAACAAAATATATAAGAGACAACTATTCGAGAATACCAAAATACATCTACTATTACTTTTGTCACTGACTTAATACGTCATCGGAGTATACCAGAAAAATGTTAACTAATATACAGTTTGGTGCAAAAGAAAGGAATAAATTCATTATTTGATAAATCGATGACTTTGGACAAAAATCCTGAAACGGGTCAATTTTTATTTTTAAAAGAGCGTTCCACGAGATATTTCTTTTACATGTAACATCATCTGCGTGAGAGTGATGACGTCATCGATAATTTTTTTAAATACAAATGTGCGCCCTGCGATAGCTATTTTGAAAAGTCTTGTAATTCTCTATTCAACCATATCAGTAAGTTTAGGTAATAGAATGTTGTCACACAGATGAGTGAGTGTGACACAGATTTATGGTATACCCCTCTTACCATTTTATTTTTTTAGATACAATCTTCAAATTTAGCATGTCGGAAGTACTTAATAAATGTACAATATTACATTAAAATTACCTTTCATCTGTTTCCGGTTTTACCAGAAGTAATATAACTCTGAATTTTTATATAGAACACCATGTATATTATTATATTTTTAGAATCTACGTCATGTCAGAAGTGATATTTCAGCTGATAAATTACTATTTAGACTCTATTTTACTTTTGAATTTCAAGTGCTGAAATAAAATGTCACTTACATTATATCGTTGAATTCAGAAAATGGCGTTGATTCTACAGGGTGTTCCATATAAAAATCGAGAGATGATATTATTTCCGGTAACACTGAAAACGGGAGAAATATATACATATTATGTCACATATAAAAACAAATATCCCGCAGAACCCGCTTTTAAAAATAAAAATTGATCTTTATCAAGATTTTTGTTCAATGTCACCGATTTACGAAATAATGAATTTATTCTTTCATTTGCAACATTATAAGCGCCACATACAAATTTAATTTCTGTAGTAGATACAGGGTATAAAAATTGAAAGAACTAATTATATTTTTAGAATCTACGTCATATCAGAAGTGACATTTCAGCTGATAAATTAATATTTAAACTCTATTTTACTTTTGATGGGCACATGGATTACACATGGAAAATTATGTTTGATCATATGTTTCGCAATTAATAAATAATGGCAAGATATTATTTTAAGGTTAATAATGCTCATTTTCGTGAACAGTGAAAGAGAGAATATTAAATAATAGGTACACTATAATATTAGGTATAAAAACATAATTGGGTGAATATTAAAACTATGGTAATTACTATATTGAAGACTATAAGAGAGTAAGGAAAGAATATGATTGTTAACTACAGTAGTAAGCAATATTTGTAGATTAAGTTTACTCATACATCGCCACTAAACTTCAAAGCATGTTTTCTGAAAAGCCGAAACGAGAAAACATTCAAAATACTGCTCAGTCCAGATAAATATCACAAAAATAACCGACAATTGGAACCTACACTGAATCACACCAGAAAACAAGAAAAGAGCGTCGGCGTGTGATAGAAGCGTACAGGGTGATTACCACTTTTGAATGGACGGGGATTATCGGTATCATCCCCACAGAGGGTGCCGTAAGGACTGAAACTCTCGCCGATGGTGTGAAAGGGTGGGATTATTGACACTTCCTGCGGTGAACCTTTTTTGGTCATGCAGAATGAAGTGGTATGAATGACCAGTGCTGCTTTCAAAGAAGCCAAGACGTAAGTAAGAATGTTTAATGTAAAGGTATGGATCTATTTATTGCATTGTCTGTTATTCTGCTGAGGATTTTGCACATTGTGTGTCATGAAATAAACCAGGTGAAGAGGTCGAACCGCAGATCAGTTTTTGCTAAACATGGAACAGTACCAAAATTCTTATGTAGATACCAAAGATGCTACAATTTGTTTAAAACAACTTATTTCTGAAAATGTAGTTATATTATTCGTCTATAAAAACTTATTGTCAGCAATAATTATTTTTTATAATTACCCATAGGTATTTATTTTTTAAATGTTAACAGGATAGTTTTTGTGATAGCCTATATTCTGCTACTAAGTAATTTATATTGAAAATCGTACAGTTTGGTACGTTTTAGAGTTAACTGACCAACCCATAACCTAACAACATACCCTCAACCGAATTATAATGCAGAAAATCTTCAAGATAATTCTAATGATATGGTGTATGTGTGAGGTCTCTGTCCTACGTTAACTTTTGTAGTAATTGTGTTAAAGACTCCAGCCAAAATACAGTGGCAGTTGAGTGTTTTGTAATGTGAATTGGGATCATTCAATTAAAAAATGGCGCAGCAGGCACTGCCAACTCGAAATGGCAAGAGTGCCTACATCATGGTGCACATCAAAGATAATCCAATTCTCCAATCCGGTCCGTTTTTGAAAACCGAAAATCCCCGACTCATACAGGATATCAAATTTTAGTATTAGGGTACATTCTGTAGGGTACTCAGATCGATCGTCATATTTTGTATCCACCAACTCATGGTACCCACTGGTACATACATTAAAGGGACAGGAATAACTCTAATAAAATAAGTATATCACCACCTTTATAAGAAAAACAAGATCCTGTCACTATTTTAATTCATTCAAATAACAGTAACGTTTTCAGTTATCTTTGAAAGGATGTGCTACAATTAATAGATGTTTTTAAGAAGCAAATGCATTTTTCTAAAATACCTATACTAAAAAATAAATTCCTAGGCTTCAGTATATTGTATAAGATTATTCTCCACAAAACTGCTTAGAGAAAAATATCAATTTATGCATAATGTCGTGTGTCGCAACTGCGCTGGAGCTGGCTGGCCTCACTTCTGTTGTCGCAGCCACTGGAGCGCGACATTTTTTATCATTAAATCGAGAGAACAAAGGAGGAACATAAGAAATTGTTTGTTTTATGAATGAAGTCACGTATAATCTATGTCCAATCATCCGGACACGCTCCTCTGGGGTTTAATATTTTTAGATGACGCACAAGGCATCAATGAAAAAGAATCATCGAATTTCAATGACATCACCGAAGGCGGTTTATCAGTGCATTATCGATAGACGTGAGGTTTCTAGGAACGACGTCCATGTAATTCACACAATTAAAATAGAAGACAGGTACGCGTCTGTAGAGCTTTTGCCGCTGGTAACCGAAGTAGGGGAGGCTAGCAGATACCCCCCAACTTCCGCCGTTGAAAATACTGGTATATGTATTTATACATTTATATATTTTAGTTTTAATCAGGCAATTATCATGAAAAATAAAACTTAGTGTTAGAAATACTTTATTAGGTATAGAATATTATGTGAATCATTTTCTAATTCGTAATAAACTTTCTATAAGATCGGCATGGTAATAAAATAGAAATTTGGTTAAATCGAAAACTTTAAAAAGAACCAGATAGACCTACGTAGATCTTATTCCACCTACGAGAAATTAAATCTTACAAAAACGCATTCATACACACCAAAACTTAAATAGAGTTTCCTAAGTGGTTTTAAAATGGCTTAAATAACTAAAAAAAGATCAACTGAATAGTTTTTTGTACATCGACCTTCAACATGTTAAATGTATTTTTAATTGTTTTTCGATTATTAATTTCGATGCTCCTTAATCAATTATTTTACTCACTCATACAGGGTGTCCCACAGAGACGAGACATTAGACATATTTTGAAAATTTGGTTACAAAAGATATTTGGTATTATGATTAAATAACAAAATGCATATAACAAAAAAATATATAATAAATCCTTAACTAGCTTTACCCTAAACGTTTCCAGTCTATTTTCGACTCTTTATCAGTAGAAGTTTATACGACAAAAGTCAGATTGACATTTTCAATTCAAGTTCATCACATGCAGTAACTGCATATGATGACATGCATATGTTATTATTAACTTTCCACTGGTAATATCTTTCTGTAGAAGAGGAAGCCATGTTTGGTCCAAGAGTATTATTTTCGACGAGATACAGTTACCACTATTAAGTTTAATAAAAGCACTTTCTTTCATTTCCTTTTAACTGATTTTTCTTCTTACCAACATTACTTTCTATTCTATAATTTTAACCTGTGTTCAATCCACACAATGTCCAATAATTTATAATACACATAAAGTTGTATATAAGAAAAACGTATATATTTTTACTGATAAAAACTTAACCAAAACAATCAGTGTCTTTATTATGTCGAAAATAATAAACATTTTACATCAACATTATAAACATTATAAATATTTTATGCTTATGCCACTTACTAATCAATTCGAAACAAGTTCTCGAACCGTTTACCGTCCTACAAAGCCAACTTCGAGTATCCTAAAATCTAAAATAGCAAATAATAATAAGCCACTTCCTGCCCAGGACAAAGCGAGTTGAACCTTTCCAAAATTACAATGCTCCGTACTATTTTTCAGTGAGACGAGCTCCATTCATGGATTGAGTACTTCGACGCACACACTTGCGTTGCCAACACGACATAATAGACTCACAATTTACTACTTTTTCTTCTACTATGAACTGCAGGCCATTCGGATGCACAAAAGTCATGTATTATTCTTGTCAGGTGGCCTCTCACACTGGGTCTTTGTGTGCATGTTTTTTGGAAACTCGAGGAATCTATGCAAGTAGTTTGATACGATCAATTTCGCTATGGACAACCAGAAGGTAGTTTGTGACAAACAGGTAGGCCCTAATAAGGGACAAATTTGATCGTAATTGATTTTCTTTATGAAAATAATTGATGGTCTGACTAAATGGGATTAATGAAGTAGTTAAATATATGTAGTAAGACAATAAACAGATTTGTTGGTTGTTTATAACTATGACAAGGGAGCTAGACCTAAAAAAGTCTGCTATAATAAAAAATAATTAATTAATGCTTGCATTATTCTTAGTGCAACATTGTTACATCAATATTTGTTTTATTGTTAGATATAAACCCATCACCCCCTATACCAACTTATTAATACGAGTACATTTTATTTAAATGTTAAGTAATCTATACAGCGCTCCATTAAAAAACTTGAATCTGCCACTCTTTAGCTTAACACCTTGTATAATTCTTCTAAGTACTATAAAAACTTAAAAATACGAATAGGTATGTATACTTATATTTTACCGAAACTTTTATTTCTAAACTCAGAAATTAAAGGAATTTATAAATAATCACATTGATCACATTTGGGATAAAATAATTTCCAAAATGGTTCTACTGTATAATAATTGAAAGTGGTAGGTACTGGTGGTAAATGTATGAAAATTTTTGCTATTCTTACGTTTTGTTATTCCTTTTTTATACGGATTTTTTATTTACTCTTAATTGAAAAACAAACTATTGAAAATAATAATAATAGTAATAATAATAATAATAATAATAATAATAATAATAATAATAATAATAATAATAATAATAATAATTTATTTCCATAGACAGTTAACAATAACCGTATCTATATAAATCGTCAAAATTATGTAAATCTACAAATTTATATATAAAAAACAATACAAAAATAACAGTAAAAGTAAAAAAATATACTTAAGTATATCTAATATAACAAAATAAAATCAATAAAAAAAATCTTTGGCAGAATAAAAGGTGACTGGATTTACTGTCCAGTAAATCTCCTGTTACTTTTTTCTTAAAATAAATAATCCTTTGAGCATCCTTGATATACTCCTGGAAGGTTATTAAATACTTTAAAACCATATATATGTTGGAAGACTTGTGGGAAGCCATTACTCTACCACGTGGTATATAAAAATCATCTTTATGTCTCGTATTGAAATTGTGGAAATTTTTATACTTAAATCCAAATCCAAATGATGATCCAAAGTTGCTATCACTATATAAAGCTGGTAGCGAATTCGTTGACATCCAATAATTTTAAATCAATATGGGATATAGTTAATCATATTAGGGATTTACCTGGAAACACCTTATTCCCCTAATCTTGAAAATTTGGATATGCATAGTACTTGCTACTGCTCAGTAACAAACAACATACCAAAAATCAACATTTGTACGTACTATGCTACAGCCGCAAATGGCAGATTGTTTCAGTTTTTTAATCCTATCTCATTAACGGATGAAAATATCGAAAAATACACATTACAAAATACACATTTTTTCATCAAATACAATTTTTCTCATATCTGCTTACAGAGTTATTATATAGGGTACACAACAATGTAAAATAATTAATTTGGTTTGAATGTTGATTCATTAGTGATGTTTTATTATAATTAAAAATGTGTATCTTTGAATGCTCTTCAATTTTTATTGAAAAAAATTTTCGATATTCCCATTCGTTAATGAGATAAAACATAATTTTTTCGCCATTTTTTCAAGATGGCGGCGGATGGTTATACAGTATGCATGAATGTTAATTTTTAGTAAGTGGTTACTGGACACTAATGCTATAACATATGCAAAGTTTCCCGTTTAAGGGAATTTCCAGTAAGGGGTTATTTTTCCCTAATATGATTAGACTAATATGTAATATTTTTTTAAACATTTAAACATTCACGAGTTCATTGGCATCAAAAATAGTTTACTTAGATAGATCAAAAAATGTAATATCGCCCTCCGCTCAAAAACACTAATAAGAGCAATGAGACAGCAGCTTCCGTCTAGAACGGTTTCTAAAATTACATATCATAAAACATACTCTAAAAAACACCCCGTATATCAAAAGCGCTGTGCGCCCGAACCTTTCACGGTAGATTTACCGTGTCATGTCGGTAACCCATTAACAAATTCTTTCAGGACCTACCTGTAGTTGGGATAATGGAGGGGATGCTCACCCGTCTTAAACACGTGAACTATCACGGATTTGACATATCTCGTTGCGTCGTAGAGCAGTTCACATCCTAAAGCTAGTGACCATGAAAACAGACGTGAAAAAAAATCAGCCCGTTTCAGAAACCAGAAAAATTAGGAAGCCTCTAATGGAGAAGAAAAGACGGGCGAGAATTAATGATAGTTTAGAAACACTGAAGCAGATGCTGCTGGAGTCGAAAACAACACTGAAAGAATCCACTGGAAAAAATGGACAGAGAACAGCCAAGTTGGAGAAAGCTGATATTTTGGAGATGACAGTGAGATACTTACAACATTTACACAGCAGACTGAACGAAGTCAAGAATCAAACTGGAAAAGAAACTATAGTTCAACCATCTGAAAGTTGTGTTACTTTGATTCCCACTAAGTTGGGCAGTGGCGAAGTAGTTTACTTCCTGCCTTCAAATTTGGCGGGTGCTCAAACGAGATCCAGTTTTCAGAGAGGGAATATTACTGAAAAATTACAGCGACCAGTAAAAGCTGAAAGTGTCTGGAGACCTTGGTGAAGTTGTTTTTCATCGGAGATGTAAATATGTAATATATTTCTTGTTATAAGGCTGATATGTGAAATTTTGTCTGTGATACTGATGATAACTCAAGTTTTTTATTAAAGTTTTCTATAAATCTATTTAATCAGTGATTTTTTTTATTGAAATAGTACTATATATCCTCTGCATAATTTTATTTTATGTCCTATAACAATAATAATTATGATAACTTTTTATTTAATTTTGACAGTAGATTAATTATATAATAAATAAAGCTTGGTAACATAAAAAATCAGCACTGTTTAATAAATTATAAAGTGAAACTATGTTTTTGAGTATTAAATAATAAAAACAATACATTTATTAAGATAGTAGCAATTTTGGTTCAATATTAATTTTGAGATAGGATTTCAGATTTAATGGATGTGTTTTATAATTTTATAATTTTCATTGATCTTTGATTTGAAGAAAAGCAAAACTCTTTACAAATAAGAAATATTTTATCAAAGTATGTTATAAAAATTAATATCTTCGTATTATTTTTCTCATAGTACTAAATACATCTGTTAAAAAATAAAGAGGTAAAAATTATATACCCTAATTTTACGAAAATAATCTATACTGTATAGGTATGCCTCAAAAAACTACGAAATTTTTAGAAACCCTAAAAGTTACTTCATTAGGTACACAAATTGGTCTCCAATAAAAATATGTCCAATGTATATAATTAAAACAATTGTATGAAATTAATAAATTTGAATGGGGAAAACAAAATTTCTCACTTAAAAACTAGAAATTAAAGTTTCAATTCCAAGTGCGAAAATATACTATTCTGAATCATCAACAAACATCAACAAAAAAGAGTTTTATTTAATAAAAATTCTTAACCTTGCTCTAATCTCTTATTACTACTTATTTTCTCAGTAAATATTGTTTTTTGTATGTTTTACGTAACTTATAACTCTTTTATATTTAGTAATAAAATTAATATTAAAATTTTTTTTTATGAATAAAGAGAGAATTAGAGACTTCACTCTATACTTTCTTCTTCTACTTTGTATTTTAACCTTAACCACAAATATTAATATTACCATTATGGTTATACAATGAATAAACTGAAATGGTAAGATCAATTTGAAGAAAACAATTTAAGAAAAGATACAATATTTTATTTACAGCTATCACAATAAAATTTTATAAGTATATAACAACCTATTAAACTTTAATCTATTTACAATGTTTTTTTCTATCTCAAAAAACACGTTTACCAGGGCCTCCACACGTTTTCCATAGGATTTCGATCTGGTTGACGTACAAATTGTCGTCCATAAAATCCTTGGTTACTTGCACACATAAGGGATGGGGCCATGTACACCACTCCACCAGAGTTATATTTTGTAGTTGTGATTGTATTCAGATTACCATACATGATTTTACTCATGACATAAGGCGAGTATCTACTTCTAACAAAGTCAGGAGCCGTTACAGGTTTAGGAAAACTGTTCATTTTTCGGTCATTTGTTGAACTGTCAGCTGGACAAATCTGAACCACTTCGTTTTCACTGCACTGATTGATTGTTTTTACGCCTGTATTCGGTTTCAAATGTCGGAGATATTGAACTGTCATTTCCAAAATATCCGCTTTTTCCAATTTAACATTTTTCTGGTTACTTCGATCTGGGTTGGACTCTAGCAATATTTTCTTTAAAGTGTCCAAACTTTCATTGATTCTCGCCCGTCTTTTCTTTTCTATTATAGGCTTTCTAATTTTTCTACTCTCCGGCACTTGACTACTCACACCTTTCTCGTTTCCCATTTTCAAGGTTTGTCGATGTAACTGCAACCAGCAACTGAAGGTGAATTAGTGTTGATTTTGAGTGGCAGGGGCGTTTAAGATATCGCACCACCCCCTCCCTCCTTCTACCTACCCTATATTGCTGTAATTATTATTAGAGGTATACCTCTAGTAATAATTACTAGCCACAAAGTTAGAAGAGTTACTTTTACTTATTAAGTATAAAATAAGAAGAAATATAATTATTATAATTTGTAATAATTGAATAATCTGAAATAATTTTGTTTAATTTCTTAAATTGATGAAAAAACTGTAAATCTGAATAATATACCTATTTCACGATAAAAATCATCTAAAGCATAAAACAAAAGTTTTTATCAAAAATTCGACATCTTTTAATGCTGTGAAATAGATATTTAATAATTATATTTTAAGTTGGTAATTTTTCATTATATATCTCCAAATATAGATAGATTTCTAAATATAAAAGAATATCATGTCCAATTGTATATAGGTACATGTATAGGTAGTAGGTAAGTTATTTAGAATATTTAAAATTTAGAAGTTATGGTTGTATGTTGATTAAAAACTATTTTTGGGAGTAAAACCTGTGCTGAAATGAATACAAGAACACAGTATATAAAAAAATAATAGTCTTTAAAAAAATAAATAATTCACCAACGAAAAGCAGAGGATTTATTCTGTGTTAAACCTGTTTTTGTTCCTATTTTCATCAATTATAATTTAAATATTTAATTCATAAGCCAAGTAGTCCATTCATATTAGGGTTTTACCTGGAAATTATTCCCCTAAACTGAAAACTTAGTACCAACGTAGTAGGTAACAAACTTAGTGCAACAAACTTAGTAACAACATACCAAAAATCAACATTCGTATTGATTCTTGTTAATCAATTAATTCATTATTTAAATACTAACCTATTGTTTTAGAGTTTGCTAAAGCAAAAAGCAAAACAATTTAAGCAATATAAAGAGGAGACTCTCCATATGCATAGGACCCCCAATATTAACGGTGGTATAGCTGTCGTTTTTGGAAAACGACAGTCGATATTTTTATTTGTCAGTCATTAAGAAATAGATATTACATGGAATGCAAACTGCACTCAAGAAGGCGTCTTGATATACATAACACTTTAATAAATCGAAATTCAAATAAAAATATTTTTTATTATACCTGTCTGCCATACAACTTGGTAACCGTTGCAGATGCGAGAAAAATATTATTCCATATTCCCATCCGTTAACGTATAAGACAAAAGAAATAAAAAATAGCTGCAATTTTTCAAGATAATGGCCGTAACAAAGGATGCAATAATGTTGATTTTTGGTATGTCGCTACTGGGCACTAGTACTATGAATATTATGCAAAGTCTCTAATTTTGGGGAACTATTTTCAGGTAAGGCGTTGTTTTTCCCTAATATGATTTATTAGACTAAAACTCAGTAACTCAAATATTTTTTAATGTAGGAATTAAGTTATGAACATATAACATTTTGCACAATGTTTATGTCACTATAGTTTGAAGTCTACGTTGATATTATAATACTCATAATATAATATCTCTACCCCTCATTCTAATGACAAAGAATAGTCCGGAGTCTTAGACTTGTGTGGAAGAGGTAGCTGCATATTATTATTCAGTAGACTACATTTGGAATGCTGTCTACTGCAATACTGGAATGAGGGAAACCTGGCAAACCTCATTAGTTAGGTAACTAATATAGTAACTGTCTGAATACTTTCTGTTTTTTCTTTTGATCTGTAAAATGAATTTTTCATTTACAAAAAGAATTTCTTATGAATCTTAGAGATATGAAATTATAGGCAACATTCACATTATAAACAACATTTTATAGACAACTTAGTTCAATGTGTTTATCATTAATAATTACTAGGTAGTTACAATGATAACAAGACGCATCCTAATGCCATTTAATCAGACACCAAAAGTATGTATTTAATCCAAATGACTAAATAAACCACCAGATTCGATTTTCAGACTATAGACAACACAAAGCAAGTAGGGTCTACCTGGTTAAAAAAATACGACAAAAGTTTGTCCTTGGCCTACAGGACGCTTTTGTGGATTTTTAATCCGCTGAAATTCAATAGATGTTATCGATTGATAGATTTTTAACAATACTCTGCTGATATTTGAACCCCTTTAGAACCTAATACCTGTTTCCTTGCACTTGCCTGAAAACTTTCTCTATCATATATATAAAACATTCGATTAGAATTACGTTAAGGAGTTTAGGAATTACGTTCGTGAATCTAAATTTTTTGTTATTTTTTTTATTAAATAAATGAAACTTATACGAGTTATAGTTTACGTAACAATGTGCCATTTCTACAAAGTTTATTTTAATAATTTTGAATATGGTGATAATTTATAATCTATGAAGACGCTATATCCTCTGAAATCTGAGCGAAGTAAACTTTTGAAAATTAAATGGACACCCTATATCTACGTCTAATACTAAGGAATAGACTGTATAGTTATTCTTCAAGACACTTAATTATTTGTTAGGAATGTGGTGAACTGTGGATAAATTTTTATATTTCACAAACACATATTTCATATTTTATATTTTATATGTTACAAATTCGCTTCTCACCATTGGGATCTCGGAAACTGTAAGAGATGCGAAAAAGTTTAAATGGTGGGCAAAGTTGCTTAATCAGAGGACCAAGGTAACGACCCAAAAAAATCAAGGCTAACTTGATTATGTTTTGAAATATTTGAAAAAAAAAACTATTTTTCTAGTAGCGATAAAAAACCGGTAGCTCTTGCGGATCATTCGACTACCCCTCGATTTCATATCCATTTTTCAGGAAACTGTTGGTGTAGAAAATGCCTCACATCAAAATTTAAAGGCCTCCTACTTGACTTTGATAACATCCAGTGACATCTGTGTACACGATAAATGTGCAAAAAGTTGGTACGTATACAAAAAATTGTACAATTCGAAATGAAACACTGAAGATGCATTTATTAGTTCGAAACATCCGAATTTGATTTATTCTGGGGTAGTATGCTGTTAGGAGTAAAGGAGACTTGCCAATTATCGTTTAAAAGTTCCAGGTCCGTATTTAAAAAATGTTGGTTCAGGAAAAACGAAACATTTAAAATCTAAATATCCTAGCCAATAGAGGACATAAAGTTGCTTCAAGACGGTGCTCTTCATTTTTCAATAACTGCTCAAATAAGGTTGCAAAAAAACCTAATCAAGTTAACCTTGATTTGTTTGAGGCATTATGTTGGTGCTCTGATTAGGCAACTTTTTTATCAGTACATATTACTTGTGTTGTTTAATCTATGAACTGGAAGCTATACAGTGTGGGCGAGTTTGCATTACACACTCAATAACTTCGTAAATATCAAGATATTAAAATTTTTCAAAAAGTACTTCTAAGTGATTTTTTGTGCTATTTTCAACCCTCTGATTAAAAACGCTCTCATTAAATAAACAAAAGATCAGGGAAATCTACAGTGATTTTTTTAAAGGAACACCCTTTGTTCCTTAACAACTTTTGTATTTAAACTTTTTTCCTAACTTTCTTAATAACCCCTGTAGGTAGGGGTCAAAATATACGCGAATACCCTGTACATAGTTTTTATCAAAAATTATTTTTGGCATTTAGAATATTTTTAAAATCATATATAATCTTTATAGTGATATCAAAAAAAAAAACAGGATAGAAAATGAAAGGGATGCTTTTTGTAAAATTGAATAACGATCATTTTTGCTTATTGACAGTGCCTATTCTAATTTTTTACGTTTCCTCCACGGTGTATTTTGTTAAAAGAAAAAGAATATGTTACAAAACACACGAGTTCTTTTATTATTACTAAACTAAAACTTGAGACAAACGTTTTTTCTAATCTAGCATCCAGCCTACTTCGCCACACGCTTCTTTCTTGACACGATATGTTTGTGGTTCAAAAAAGGCGTTCAAGCTTTTAATTGTTCAATTTTATTCCCATTATCAACGAAGATTCAAATTTTTTGATTGTGCTAAAGTTTATTTTCTACCCAAACTAAAGTACCTACATAGTTAAGGAAGCCGATTGTGATACTCTATATTTATTAACCACTGGTTCTAAAACAATTAAAGCAGTTATAATGCAAATTAAAACACCCATCAAAATAATAAATATATCGTCTAAAACCTAAAAATTTATTTATATCTATGATGTAGCCAGAGTACAAAACCAAATTTGTTTCTGGGTAAATAATAATAAATCTTTCAAAATGTTTGCTACCTGATGTTGAATCTCTTAAGACCTCTTAACTGTTTAGAAGCTCCCTAAACCCTTTTTATGCAATACTGGATTATATTATATTTACTTACCTTTTCCACCTTGCTTTTCCTGGAAAATGAAGCATGTCACCAAAATCGGTCTCCTTTATTCTCAATGTTATAAAGGCTACAAAAGAACAATTCCTACACCTGCCATTAAGAATTATGGCAATTACCATGGTTGGACTAACCGTGGGAGTGACTTTAGTGTTCATATCAGCGATATGCAACGTGTTTCGCGGTTAGTTACTTGAAATGGGTGATTATGCAAGGAACATCCTCGACGCATACTACCTACTTGAGGGTTCCCTGAACATCGGTGAATTCATAGAATCTACGAGTATACAAACTTTGGTGGAGTTTGTGTAGAGATGTACCATTCCTCAGATAATATGTAAAGCCTTAGGTCCCTTGACTATATGATGACGATTGTTATATTATTTGTATTATCTTCCCTTTTTTGTATTCTATTCTAGTACCTTATACATATACACGGTGTCCCACAGGGAAAGGCCGCGATCGATATATGAAAAAGTACGTACATGGTAATGTCTAACTTATTTGTGGTGCATTTTGACGATTCATAGTTTGTTTCTTTTGGGATTACGCCACCTGTAAAATAACAAAAAGCAAAAAAGCAGAAGCATATAAATTAAATATTCAAAGTGTAGTAACAAGGCAAACTTCTAAAGTTTGCCCCAAAAAACCACTGTATAATGTCTGATAAAATAATATTTG
The DNA here is from genome assembly GCA_963924545.1 of Pogonocherus hispidulus. Classification (NCBI taxonomy): domain Eukaryota; kingdom Metazoa; phylum Arthropoda; class Insecta; order Coleoptera; family Cerambycidae; genus Pogonocherus; species Pogonocherus hispidulus. Next base: position 24,270,452 of record OZ004696.1, read on the forward strand.
ATATATTAACTACCATGAAAAACCACTGATAAAATATCAGTGGTTTTTCAGTTTTATACAAAATTCTATAATATTATATGTCATATTCTAAAATATGTCTAAATAAAATAGTTATAATAAAATTTAAAAGAAATTAAACACTTAATTAGCTTTCTTCTATACGTTTCGAGTTGATCCTCAACTCTTCTTCTGTAGATTGTTTGTACGATAAGAATACTCTTTATATAAAAAGAAGTATTTTTGTCAGATTGACATTTTTAGTTTAAATTGTCATCACATACACTGATCACTATGATATTATTAATCTTCCATTGGTAACATCTTTTTGGAGTAGAGGAAGCCATGTTTGATCTATGAATATTATTTCTGATGAGATACAATTATCACCATTAAGTTTAAAAAGCACTTTCTTTTAATTTTCTTTTAACCGATTTTTCTTCTTTTTGTAAAACTTTAGCCTGTGTCCAATCAACTCGGTGACCGTTATCCCATACATGTTTTACTAATGTAGACCTATCAACTCGGTAATCCTTAACATAATTTTTATGTTCGCGGATCCTTATTTGTAATGTTCTAGATGTTTCACCAATATAATATTTACCACATTCACAAGGAATCTGCTAAATATAATTTTTTGAAGTTTGATCATTATTAATTGGTTTTGTTTTAGTAAGTATTGATCTTAAAGTATTTTTCGTTTTAACTGTCGTTCTTATGTTAAAATCATTACCAAGCCTTTTAAGTCTTCCAGAGATCTCTGCAATATTCTCAATTTTCTCTATTTATTCTGGGAATATTATTATTTTGCCTATTTTCAATTTTTATAAATGTTTCCTCACCAAAATATATAATATACCAGAATAAATAGAGAAAATCCAGTAACAACCATTACAATTCCTTATATTGCAGAGATCTCTGGAAGACTTAAAAGGCTTGGTAATGATTTTAACATAAGAACGACATTTAAAACGAAAAATACTTTAAGATCAATACTTACTAAAACAAAACCAATTAATAATGATTCATAAAATTCAAAAAATTGTATTTACCAGAGTGAATGTGGTAAATATTTTATTGGTGAAACATCTAGACCATTACGAATAAGGATCCGCGAACAAAAATTATGTTAAGGATTACCAAGTTGATAGGTCTACATTAGTAAAACATGTATGGGATAACGGTCATCGAGTTGATTGGACACAGGCTCAAACCGTTTAGATTTTACAGGGTGTCAAATTTGCAAAATGTCAATATTCGCCTGTCAATATTTCAAAAATAGTTGAAGATAGATATAGGACATCTTACATGATTCATGGGTTTAGAATTTGACGTAGAATCCAGAAATGATATAGTATATAGTATGTTCCATTTAAAATAAGCAAGTTGTTCTCGACTTCCGGTTATGCCGGAAGTGCCAGAAACGTGAAAATATTTTAAAAAGGTAGGCCCCACTGACCTTTGTAAATAACCAAATTTTCAAAATCACCCTGTACGTACTTTTCCATATATCGATCGCGGCTCTTCCCGGTGGGACACCGTGTAAAGAGAAAGTAATTCATAATGTAAAATAATGTGATTTGAACATTTTCAGATAAATTACTGTTTTTTTTTTACAACAGGACATTAAAAAGCGGAAGATTTTATTGAACCAACTGTAATAAACCAATCCTTCATAAAAAATAATTGCAAATTGCTTGCCATTCTATACCTGAAGGTTTAACTTTTTGAAATTCACCACTTTACAATGGAAGAGGTAAATGCAGTCGATCCCTTCCGTATAATTTGCAAAAATCCTTAAAAAACTTCAGCCCTTTTTATGGCGGGTTTTTAAGGGTCAACACTCTTTATATTTTGTGTTAGGGGCAACACAATAATAAGAAGCATCTGAGATCAGACGCGGTCCACATAGTCGGAAAACGAAACCAGTAAATATGATTTGTAAAAATCGGTTCCGGGTTCAAATGCTCTGTTTATTTCGTTTTCAGCAATAAACCAGCTATGCTTTAACTAAATGCAAGCTATAAATATCCTGCTTGTAAATTGTAAATTTGAATGGTAATTTGAATGTTCAAGTTTTAGTTATTTCCAGGAAATAATCTTACGGCAACGATAAAAACCTCCGATCAGATATTTGGTTGGAGATGAAAACGATGGAAACAATACCATATTTAAATAAAATAATTTACGTTAGTTACTAAAGAATTTTACAGTTGAGGTAGTCCTTCCCCAATGGGTTTTACATTGTTTATTCTAGGAGACTTATTGTGTAGTAAATTTTGATAAATAAAAGAAATTTAGATATATAGATATTAGTGGTTTAATAAATATATTAATAATTATATTAAAGGTTAAAGACTTATACTGTTTTATACTATTACTAGCACTGATTGATTATGTTTATTACTTTTATATTTTGATAAAAAGTCATGTTTATGTTTCTTTCATTTTATTTAAATTTTTGCCGACTGTAGAGAGTGAGCAGGTAATTCAATTCTGCTCTGTATTTAGTTTATCGTTGGGAACAAACACCTTACGTATTTTTGCACTTTTGGAAATAACACAAACTTTCAAATCGAACACATGTAGCCGCCCTTATACCATCTTATACTCAGTGTTTTGCGAGATATTTACCATTTTATAAAACATTTATAGGTAGGTACGTCCCTACAAGAGGGACGGAGATATAGATATAGGCAAATGTTTTACCTCAATTGTACCATCCGTTACCATAAAGATAGACAAATGTCCGCTTTGCCAAATCATGACTATACTACCAGAAACAGGCATCAATATACAATTCCTTTTATGAGCAAAAAAATTGGACAAAGATCCTATGCTTTTTTGGCACCGAAGTTATACAATACCATTCCAATTGAAATAAAACAAGTGTATAGCACTTCTATCAAATATAGATTGAAATCATATATTTTGTCATTGTCTCGGGAGGTATGTCACAACTATATAGAGAATAGAATATAATTAGAGTAGGAAATTTGTGATGGATTAAACGGTAGCTTTTTGTATTTCCCCATTTGCATTTATTTTTAAATTTTTATTGCTTTGTCTGTGTATTTCATGTCTTTATTTTATTATATGTACCTGCTATTATACATTTAATGTATTTGTACTTATTACATATGTATGACTTTGTTCTTTTATTGATGTTGGTCATGCGTGAATGTCAATTGATAATGTTTTGTATGATAAAAAAAACTGTTCTGGGTTATCCTCGCCTTTTTACGCTTTCTGTTTTTTTTTTATCTTAAGTTCCTACACTATTTTTATAAGTTTGTAATATGAGTTATGAGGATTATATGAGTATTTGTATACGCCACAGGTATATTTTTGATGTAATTTATTAATATTGTATTTAGGAAAGTGCGTGTAAATTGTAAATTAAGTAAGTTGTATATCGCTTTATTTTCATGTTTTATATGTTTCTGTTTGGTTTCACTACACACACACTCACTAGAATTTAAGAAAATTGTATTGTAACACTTCATTTTTATCTCTCGAAACAAGTACTTTGAGTACTTATCGAGTAGGAATATTTATTTACAGTTACCTTCCAAATGCATGTCTGCAATGTTTTATACTTATGTGCAAATTTGATGTATGTGAATAAATAAATATTATTATTATATTATTATTATATTATTATTATTATAGAAAACAAACGTTTAGATTTTCTTCTTTTATATTGATCTTCATTTTTGTGTTGATATGTGAAAAGGAATATAGAATGTCCTATCAATTAATAATTGAGATACCAAGTCTTTCAATTTATATATCAAACTTAGCTTACTTCATATAGCTAAATCTTTTTTAGCTCAAATAAAACTGTTTTCGCTCTTTATTTATTTCATTTTTGTCTTTATATTTGTGAATCTTTATAAATATAAATAATTATTCTTAATTATAGGTAAATTGTTAATAAGATACAAAATAAAAGTATAGTGTTTCTGGAAAAGCAAATTCATTGTACCAGATAGATTGTAGATGAACGCACATTTACTTAATAAAATAATAAACAAGAAGAAGTTGATAAAAGTCTTGGTATAGGTCAAAATTAATTTTGTAATAACGAATTCTTACCCTGAATTTACTAAAAACTTCGCAGGCTACTGTTGATCATAGAAATGTATATCATCTAGCAAAATTCTGCTGCGTTTTTTAAAAATACCTGCTTTTTATTTTAAATTAATTGATACGTACTGATTTAATTATGTATTTATATTTTCCCTCTCTTTTGAATAGAATTGACTTACCTAAATCATAAAAGTTATTTTTGGTGGTGTAAGTATAGTATACATTATCCAGTCGGTTGTTTAGGGCCAAAGTCAAAGTACATATTAGCAGTATATTAGTAAAGTCATTGAGTTTATGTAATAGTCAATTAGTCAAAGATAAAGTATACCTTTAGACACGGAAGTATAACGGGTTCGTTTCCAGCTCAGATTAACTAATCTGAGGTTTCCAGGCGAATTCATTCATGAGCGATTCGTATACTAAGGTTTATGTGGGAGATGGGCTGGCAACCGACCCTACGCATAAGCCAGAACGGGAGTATACCTACCAGGCGGTAATATTAGAGGTTAACCTGGGTAAGTCTATAATAATTGTAGACTTACCCAGGTTAACCACATTAGTTAAGGGAGCAATAATAATTATTGCTCCCTTAACTAATGTGGTTTTCCAGGTTCCCTTATTCCTGTACTAAATACCGCCCCCTCAGCCATGCAAGCCGTTGAATTCTGGAGTAATTATCTGATTAGAATGACAAACAGCAAGATTATTATTATACAGGGTGATCAGTAGTGTACCAAAGTAAGATAACTCTGTTGTTATGAAAATACAAATAATATTAAATAGAAGTGTTACTAGAACATATTTTTAAAATTAGTTGACGATGTACAGGATGTTATGTTTTATAGTGGCAAAATATAATATTTTTTTAATGCAACGCCCTCTATAATTTTACATTTTATACAAAGGAGTATAAAGGTTGATCAACAGGGACTAAATAAATTTTTTTAGACGATTGTGTCTATCCATGGTTAACTTGATGGTAATTTTTTATAAATGTGTTTTGAAAAACGAAAAAGAATGGCAAATATCTCAAAAAATTGTAATCTGAACCCCTACAATGCCTATGCCATAGAGAAGAAAACTTAACTTTAAATAAATTTATGTAAAAAATCTATAGGGTGTTCCATTTTAAATTAAAAAATTTACGCTGTTTGAAATTCATAACATATAACATGGGAAATAACTTTAGTGTCTATTATAAGCACAGTAGAAACTTTGAATGAATTACCAACGTCGAATAGAGTTGTTGATCAAATTCCTTTTTTGCTTGTATATTTTTGAATTTAAGTTTATGTTTATTCAAATGCTTAAGATAGGACTGTATTGTTATAATGAAAGAATTACCAGTTCATAGAATTGTATTTCCTGGTTACCCCGTGTTCCATTTACTTGAAAAATGTATGCTAGGTAATAATGTGTGATAGTGTTTACTGTGAATGACTTCTTGTATCTAGTTTAAAGAATATCGATATACTTTTCGTGTAGTAGTTTGTGTTCATGTGTAAAACCAGAGACGTATAGAATCTACAAAGACGTTTCACCTTTATGAGCGACATGAAGCCGAAAAGTTACTGGCCATTCGTAGATGGCTCTGCTGGAATTTTACCAGCAGCGCTTGCAGCAGTGTCCATTGGAACTAAATTGGACATTCTCCACAATTGTTTCCACCGTTTAATACCAGATGTCGCTAAATAAGGTTGACTGCACATGTATAGGTGCTGTCGCTGTTGCCGGATTTATTATATTCATAACTGGTGTGAAATATTATATTATTTGTGAATATGTTTTCTTAACAGTTGTCTACCAAATACTTCGCATTTGATATACTTACATTATAAAAATCAAATTACAATAATACCAATTTAAAACATTCTGTAAATGAAAGTTTTGCAGATGTAGTCTACAAAAGTCTAATTTTTATACGTGTCATTAGTAACACATTTGATTATTTCATGGCGTGTCACCCGAGCGTCCCAGGTTCGATCCGTAGTCGATAACGAATTTTTTCTTAAGAATTTGTGCCATATGGACGTGATGCATACACATTGTCTAAAAATTATGTACTCAATATCTCCACAATCTGCAAGTTTGGGACTTTTGTTGCTGTTTGTGGTGTTCGTATAACGAAGATATAAGGTTATAGGTATACATACTACTACTGTGCCTACTAAAAAAGTAGGTATTTAAATTACATTACATTACATTAATATTGCATAAAGTATATGGAAATATCTCGAACTATATAAATTAGTAATTTGTGTAAACACAATGAAGGGTTGATGTGTTTATACTAAAACACTGATTACACTGGGTTAGTTGCATAGGTATAATAGTTTTAAAGAATGTGTAAAAAATTACACCGTTAAAGATCGTAGAATGTTTGAACTGTTGGTGTTTTATTTAGGCTTCTGTATCTTAACAATCTCGTTTATAAAATTCTTGTTTTTCGAATAAGTTCCCTTGGTGCAGCGAGGTAGGTACTTTATATACTTAGATCTACATCTGTAGGTAGGTATTCGTCGTTGCTAATACCTAATTTTTATATCGGTTGATATTCCAAAGTTTACAGATTACAGAATATAACTATATCAGTTGCTTGCTCTTCTCCGTCGGAACTTTTATTTTTCGAGATCATAATCGTGCCGCCGCGATCGGCCATCTACGTTCGACAGTAAAATCTCCTCGTTACGAGGGACATTACAAAGATAGTTTGGTTTCGCGCCGAGAATATTTGATTACTGACTGGGGTTTCCCAAAAGTGCAGCATTAAATTATATAAATTGAAATTATTCAATGGGTAGGAAGGACTATGTTCAAAAATACATCATACTGATTATTTATGTTTAAATTGTGCCTAAGTAAAAGATGAAACACTTTTGGAAACTGGTGTCTATACCGAGCGGCTAAAAGTTTCTATGTATCCTATTAGATTATTTCAGAGACCGAGACCACTTGGATTTAAATTTTGAAATTGCTAATAATATAATGATGTCCCTGTAGCTCTTCCGGTTACAGCGAAAGTTGGCGTCAACTTTGTAATTTACAATAATGGAACTTCGCAGTTTATTATCGCATTTTTGGATTTTAGTGTTACTTTTATCAAGTTTCCCTAATCCTAAAGTTAACCATTTTCGATATATTTTATTTTTTTTTATATGTATATAGTTTATAGTTTAAAACCCCGTGTTTTTTATATTAAGAAAGCTAGAGCGGTCATAATCACAGGGGAGTCAGTTAAATTCATAAGCTTTCTAATGACATCTTCAGGGTTGGTGGTTGCTTATAGGGTGGTAAAAATTTAATACCATATTAGGTCAACTGCAAGCCATAAAAACTTGAATTTTTACATGGGACACCCTGTATATTATGGCATTTTTGGATTCTACACTTTCGGTCGGTATTTACGCTCACTTTCATCAAGTTTAGGTACCTGTTTTCGAGACATTAAATTTTATTAAAAAAAAAATCGAAAATCCTAACTTAAAACCCTGTGTTGTTTATATCAAGAACGATATAGAACGACAATATTCACAAGTGAGAGAGTTAAATCCATAAGCTGCATAAGCTTTCTAATCATACCATCAAGGTTATTGATGGATGCATGGATTGATGGATTGAATAATAAACAGGGTGTTCCACTTAAAATAACAAAGTTGACGTCAACTTCCGGTATAACTGGAAGAGCTGCAGGGACGCTATTATTTCATTTAAAGAGAGCATCCCCAAAAAACCTCAGAGTACCAAATTTTAAAAATTAAATCCAAGTGGCCTCTGAAATAATCTGAATATCATTCATCTATACTATTATTTACAAAAATTACAAATGTTGTAATTTTGAATGGTTTGTATTAACTTTGCTGAATGCTGTCCCGGTTTTTATATTTTGCTTAACAAATTTTAATGTAAAATAAATAGAGGTTCTGATATAAAAATTAATAAAATGGCCCAAAGGAAAGTTTTTACCTTGAGGTATTACTAAAAGTTATACCTATTTACGAAACGATTTTTTAATGTTTTTCCAATATTTTCGTGGCAAACTAATTCCTCAAATTTACTAACACAAATGTCTTCTCATACTACGACCAATTATCCACGATGTTTCTAAATGGTACAATTAATACCCCTGATTTTGTGCTACTATAGGATAAGATTACAGAACGTGGCTTCTCTATTTGCTAAAATTGTTTCAAATTTCACAGGAATGTTGTAACACATTTTCTTAAAAAGTATTCGGTTACAAATATTGCGAGGGACAGCTACCCTCACTATAATCTACCACAGGCATTTTTACAAAAAAAAAAAAAAATAAAACATAAATATATAATCACTTGTTTTTCTCATTCTATATCAATCGCACCCAACACTTTACAGGTCGAGCGTGAGCTCCTGTGTAAGTAAACGTTTGAGTGCCGAACGGTACCCGAATGGGGTAACTTATTTAATTCTTATATAACTAATATAACACTTTTTTTAATCTTCAGTCACTACCTATATACACTATACTAACGTGCATTTTTTATATGATTATTAAAAAAACTATACATTTTTATAGTTTTCATTCGAGCCGTGACTATTTATTGCTATTTATTTATAGCCGCAGTTGAATATTTATTCTATGAGGGCCACTATATTAGAACAAATAATTAGTAAAATTCGAGAATATCTATGTATTTGATCTTATTATAGTTATTCGTACATAATAAGAAAAGCTTATCTTTATATCCAAGAAATTTTAATAATTTCATTTTAATGGGCGGCTCATCAAAGTAAATTTTTTCAATAAACATGTACCTATAACTGTCCTCAGATAGGGTCACCGCATGTAACTAACTGTAACTAGGGTGACCAGACGTCCTCTTTTAACCGGACAAGTCCTAATTTATGTCCGGTATATATATACACATTTTATGCTAAATGTCCTCTTTTTTATCAGACAAAAAATACACTAAAAATCTGAAGTATTTCTAAACAATGCAAGTTATAATAAGCAGCTCAACTGGAAATCATAAATTATTTGAAATTCATCCTAGACCCCCTAATTGTAACTCTTTCTCTTTCTGTTAACTTAAATCGAATAAAGAGGGCGATGGGAACAAACATGGTTGAAGAATCCCACAAAAGCCGCCCTTATTTTACAAATTTAAGCCGAATATTACAAAATTAGAAAGTAATTGTTTGTTTTTATAAATAAAGACCAATAGTTTATAATGTTTTGACGAAATAATGATTGTATTTTTTATAAAATATTTCCCACAGCTCCTTTGTCCTCTTTTGTTGTTCAAGGAACCTGGTCACCCTAACTGTAACGAACCTTCCGCACACGCAAAAAAGACTCGCGGCAAGGCAAAGATAATCATTCATCTATATTTGGTACAGGTTTGGTAAACCGGAACTTTTAGTCCTCCCTCACATTTTTTAATATAACCTTTTGTATAGGATGCCGTAGAAAAATGAAGCATTCGTTTTGAGGTTTTAGGTTATATAGATACTTTTTTCTTAGGTACCAGTTTTGCAATACACATTTATTTAATCCCAATATTATTTGTTAACTGTACATATGGAGATATTGTAACTGCGTCCAATTTTATCAATTTTTTTGGATTTTTCTAATATTACGAGTAGGTACCTACTACCTACTATGATGGTTTTAATAATAGCAGCGAGGTATAAATAGTGTAGTAAGTACCTAATAAGGTCTACTTTTATTTATTACATTATTGAATTCATTTATGTACACGGCATGCATAAGATACATACAAATTTCTTTTTTATAATGTAGTAAATATTTTACCCGAAATAGTAAGTTTAAAACAGCGTAGGGAGGTAGCTCAGTTGTAAGAGCATTACCTGTTATGCCGAAGGTCCCGAGTTCGATCCTCGGATGCCGTTTAAAGCCAAAGCACTTTTTATTCTACCAGAATATTAAATAAATACAATAATAAAATTATTAACGTAGGAGAATTTATACTTCTGTGTAAAATTATTAAAATGATGTTTATGTTAAATCCATAGCGTTCGTTAGGTTACGTCTGACAACACTGCACTATTCTCTTAAACGTGTGCGCTTGAAAAATTAAATTCCTGTATGGCAATGCGAAGCGATAGTAGAATCCTGCACATGTAAACTACTGGTACTGTGAGGGCGCAACTTGCCGGGTTGAAATTACTCGATTTTGATTGGCTAATTGTCATCTCGTATATATGGTTGCATAAAATCAGGAAAAAGTCTATACTTCAAAAAAATACATTAGGTGAACGGTCTTTGTAGATGTATAAGTCTCTGGTAAAACTCAATGTTTAAAGAGACCAAATTACCCACCTGAAATAAACTGTTATAGTTTCCAAGGTAACGAAGTATAGTAACTTTTCGTGTTTCTATTACATTCTGAAAGACTGTCAGTTTTGCCAGTGACAATGTCGAAACAACCAATGGATCTCTTTCCGCTAATTCCAGGACGTGAAGGCGGTCAGAATGCTGCCCGGCCTCTTAGGGAAGCATTTCAAGACATCCTTGCTGGAGAAATTTATCACAATAACATAGCGGAGTATATAGTCAACTGCTATGTTGATGCTGATCTGAAAATTAAAGAAAATGCGGAGCAAGTGCTACAGGTGATAATTTTTGTTGTTCAAGTCTGTACAGGTCTTCATTTGAAGGGTCTCCGAATAATAATCTGAGTACGTTGCTAACTGTAGCGATTTTTTATTATTTTACTAATACATTTTCTCTAAATTTTCTAAATTTGATGCATCAATACTATTTTTTTTTTCAATGAAGTTTTATAGTATAGTAATACTGAGTTTTTACTTCTGTTATTCCCAGATTGGTTTTGTGTAGCTATTTTAGTAGTAAATTGTAATAATTTATAGTTTTCAAAATTTTCCAACATTCCACTCTGCCATAACCACTCTGAATAAGTTAATATGTTACAGAAACAATTGTTATGTTGTCATCATATGATGATGTTAATATGAACTGTGTACTTGGATTTGTATTTTAATGTGTACGACCAATTAAATTTCGTTTCTATCAACCATTAAGAATGTTTTGTACTTCATTTCATTACTCCTCCCTCTTCCTATTTCTATATTACATATTATGTCTATTTACTATGAGATTATAGCTACTTGCTGGAGTGTTTACACTGATGTTGTTCAACAGTGTAGTCTCTTCTCTTGTGGGATTTAGATTTTCTTTTATAACATTTTTCTTCTTCTGTTTCAGATATACGACGGTTTGAATGATGACTTGGAAACTATCGAAAATGCTGGAGGAGAGATTATGGAACAGAAAGGGATTTACCTTATTAAAAAGAACCGGCTCGAAAATTTTGAGGAACTAAAAGAAAGAGCTCGCTTGAAACACTGTGATTTATTTAAAAATTTGAATTTATACTATGTCGACTATTTCAGTTTACTGCAAAAGTGTGACTTGCTACCTAATACCTTGAAACAATACATAGGTAAGTAATTCATTGGGTATTCATTTTTACATCCTTCCTCACTAAATAGTTACGCGACTTATACCATAGCTTTCATAGACCATTTGCATAACTATTAGATACAAGCCTAGTATACAGTGAGTCCCAGAAGAAATATCTAAATTCTTTTAAAATTCAGGGGTGTGTTTTTGGAAAAAAGCTCGGACCCGTCGATTTTTATTTTTCAATGGAGGTTCTTTGTTACTACCATCAACTTTATTTTTTCAAATGGAAACACCTATTTTTTATTTCATTTTTGAATTCTGCATCGAATTCTGAGTCTGTTTCATGTACTATGTCCTATACCTAAACTCAACAGTTATCGAAAAAATTACGATTAAGTGAGACCTGTTTATTAAAAAAAAAAAAAACAGAACAAATCAAATTAATGTTCAAAATGTGTGCCATTTACGGCTTGACTATATCCAAGGCGAGCCACAATAGACCACATTGTCGCTGTGGAGGGTCTGGTTTTCTACACTCACTTTTGAACCTTTGAACCCATCCAAGGCGACCAATAAACTCCCTTTGCACGTTTTCAACCATTTCCGGAGTTATGGCACGCATATCTTTCAACTCCTGCATATTGTTTGGTATGTCAACAAATACTTTCAATTTGAGGTAACCTCACAAAAAGAATTCCATTGGAGTTAGGTCTGGCCTAGGTCGCCAGACGGCCATTCGATAGGTCCTCTCCTCTTCCTATCCACCGATTAGGAAAGGTTTAATCCAAAAATGTACGCACAGTGGCAGCATAGTGTGGAGGAGCACCATCTTGCTGGAACATCAGTTCCCCGTCAGGGGAGTCTGGGTCCAATGAATTCAGAAATAAAGCCACTAATGCTGGAGGCTATTTTTGAGGGTATTAGCTGTGAACCTCTATCATCCAATGCGGATTTTCTGTTGCCCAATATCGACAAATTTGTCTGTTAACATTACGATTCAAACAGAACGTAGCTTCATCGGAAAAAATGATATTTTTTACTAAATTATTATTTAGATTGCACGTATTTTGCATGCGTTCACAAAACTTATTGCGGCTATTGAAATCATCTTCAAATAACTTTTGCACTGGAATAACTTTGTATGGGTGACGTTTGTGCTTTTGAACTATTCGGTGAACAATAGATTTCCGCATGTGTAAATTGACCCCAATCTGCAACAGAGGAGTACATGGTTTTTTTTCCAAGGAAAGCAAAACGTCAAGTTGTTCATTTTCATCTCGAGCAGGACGACCAGATTTAGGCAAATCTCTAACATGACCGAATTCTCTAAATTTAACCTCTATTCTACTCACTACCTTTTGACATATGGGAGGACGATCAGGATGGATTTCATTGAATAATTGAGCTGCTTCTATTTGAGTACGTGTTCTATCACCAAACTCAACAATGCATAGAATTTCAATTTTTTCTCGTTCCGGTAACTTCACCATTGTGAAAACCGCAACTTTACAACTACACTTGACAAATACTTATTTGAAGCATGATACAACTACACTGATATGCTCATAACTTGACCAAATTTCGTTTGTTCTGCGCATGACGTCATTCGTGAGGGAAATATGGCGAAAATTCCAAAAATAAGAAAGATTGATGTTCCATCAACTTTTATTTTAGTTTTCCTGTATGAATCGCATATTATAATTCCATAATCAACGTTTATTTTATTTTGTTATCTTTGTTTACAAGTATTTTATATAATTTTTCCTCGTAACTGACATCACGCTCAATCGATAGTCCACGCCCCCATGCGCATTGGCATATCAGTGTAGTTGTATCATGATTTGAAGTAAAATTTTCAGATAGTTTCTATGGGACTAAACGCTGAAAAGTCAACAATCAAAAACAAAATAAACACACAATTGCATGTGTTGCTCGATTTACAAATAAATCCTCAGAAACACGGTCTTACTTATTAATATATTTCATCGTAATTTTTTCGATAACTGTTGAGTTTAGGTATAGTACATGAAACAGACTTAGAATTCCATGCAGATTTCAAAAATGAAATAAAAGAATAGGTGTTTCCATTTGAAAAAATAAAGTTGATAGTCGTAACTTATTTTTGGGCTACCCTGTATACATGAATTTAGCATCTAAAAAACTGCATCAAAAAGTAAAAATCGACGGATCCAAGCGTTTTTCCAAAAAACACACCGCTGAATTTTAAATGAATTTAGACATTACTTCTGGGACTCATTGTATACCTACTCGTAGTAGCTTCTATATACAAGGATACAATTTAACTCTTAGCTATAACTGTTAGTAGACTTGTGTCGTATGCACCGTTAAAGTTTTGACAAACGCACAAACCTTATGAGAAAACGTATTGGCACATTTTACGTAAAGTAAAGACACTTAAATATCTTGCGGTGTGATTTTAGAAAAAGCTTTATCTTATCTTTCACCGATTATATACAGGCCACAGCTTTTGGACCATACAAAACTTTGGGTTTTATAGTCCCTAACAGCTACGAGTTTTTTTATAATATCGTGAAATTGCTATACTGCTCCTTTGTTCCTTTCAAATTAGAGTATGCCTTATCTGGAATCCAATATATAAAATATACGTGAGTAATGTAGATAGAATCAGTACAACATAGATACTTAAAATATTTAACCTTCAAATCCGACAATATCTATCTCCCGATTGGTACCTGAGTGGTTCCAGAGCAGATTGAATTGGCTCATGACCAGAACCTCCTAAATAGGTTTTCACTAACTTCGCTCTGGACACAAATCCAATCACACTAGTACACAATGAACTTATGTTGGTCGATGAAATCCAGCGATTGGGGGAACTAGAATAGAACTAGAAATTATTTCTTCCCTTTGAAAGATTGTACTCTATTTCAGTCCATTAACAGTGTATACGTAGCCTGGACGTTTAGATTTTCCTCGCTTATATTTAGAGCAACAACAGACGGAGCAATGTTCGTCGAATCGACGAAATGCTATTTAACGTAAAAGAAAACAGATTATATCCAGAAAGGTTTAGTAAACAAATGCATCGTTTTCTATTAGGATGTTAGGTATTGACCTAGCTCGAAATGAAGCATAGGCTTAAAACTTAGATTTTTACTATTTTAGATTTATGACTTTTATTTGTATCGACTAAGATACACATAGGGGTTTACTCTTTCAATTGGAACATTTTTTTTTAGATTACAGACTCACTGAGGATATCCATTTATGTGAAAATTGTCTAAATGTGCTACACAAAGTGGAAAAAGGAAGAGTTACAACAAATAAGTAATATTACACAACACGTAAGGGCCACTTACAGTTTTAAGTTTTCAGGTCGAAATGGACAAATAAGTGTGAAGAGATCAAAGTACCTTTAGTAGAAAATGAAGTAAGGATAAGCAGTAGAGGCCGTACAACCGAGAGGTGTTACCCCATATTTGTGAAAAATATTATATTCACTACAATTTTACTTAATTTTTAAGATCTGAAGATTTGATATTTGAGCATAAACAACACAGTTCTTCAAAACCTACTACTCAAAAAGAAAAAAAGAGAACTGAAAGTCCTTTTCTAATAATGCCGAGGATGGTGGAGTTTTATAATTGTGAACTTGGAAAGGCATATAAGGTATCAGCAGCACAAATGTATGTGGTATATACCATCATAGAGAGATAAATTACACCATTAAATATGCAAATTTTACAGTTTAATATTAGATAGAAAAAACTAACTGAAAATTAAAAAGTAAAAACCAACGAGCGAATTATAAAATTATTTTATATAAAATAGAACTAAAATTACATCTGAGTTTATCAAATGAATGCATGCCATTTTACAACATTTATTTTAATTTTAGAAAACAGTCAAACTACTCAACTCGAGCTCCTTGACTCAATCACTAGTAACTAAAGATTTTCCCAAATCACGCACCCTCTCAGTAAATTTGGATATTAATTCCAAACTGGCACCTGGCATGAGTTGCTTAGCAACGATAACCTACAAACCAAAACTTTACAGAAACTTTCAAGACTCCGTTTCATTCAGAAATCATAAAGGTTTCGTAAAGCATCTTCCTATAAAAGTAGGCAGAGCTTCGCCTAGATTGATCACTTGCGTTTTCAAGTCAAACAGTTACCATCTGAACCGACCGAGACCTGGCAGTGCTAGGTTCTTGGAAACAAGGAGGGAGGCCTTGAATTCCTCCATAGACTGCGGCAGTTGTTTGGTGGGTGAATACGTGTATTTATCCTTATTTTTGCAGAATAATGGCACGAATGGAAAGTTTTTTATTATCACTGAAGACGAGTGGTATTTTGAAAATATAGAGGTGAGTCCAAAGACTTTGATAACGATTTGATATGAAAGTCTAAAAGCAGCTTTAATGAGCTATTCAAATATGAACTTATTAGAAAAATGGCTAACATTTTCTGTTTTGCCAAGAAAACAACGTTATATGATTCCACTTAAATTACACTATTTTTTTAGCTAAAGCTAAAGTTGAAACTGACCACTAATAAGATAAAAATCATAGCTTAGACGTATGGTTTATTCCATCCTTTTTTAACACATAAACTGAAAACTATATCGAATATTTGAGACATTTCTTAGCAAATTGGGAATTACATTACTCAAACATTTGGTACCATCAGTTGATAATAGAAATAATAATATACTGTCTATCATTCCAATCACAGTGATTATCCCGAAAGTTAGAGATTTGTGTGAGAGAGGGGTATATTTGTGTGATGGTATATTAATATTCTACAGGACGACTTTAGGTCAATATTTACTTAGGTTGATAAACCCTAGCCACCACTTACTGCAAGACCGAGGAAAACCTCATTAAAGGTGGAGTGCCAATCAGGCGACTGCAGCGGCTACAGCCGCGCGACTCTGGCGACTTTGCATCGGTCACTGGTTTACGTGTAAATACAGGGTGTCCACCTAGTGCGCGTAAGTCCAATATCTGGGTTAATAAAAGAGATAACTTAATTTTTTTTTCAACAGGGTTGTCTAATATCCCGAGCTGCACAAAATGAAAATATATTTACATATTCAGGGTGTTCAGTTTTTCCTGGACAGGTACCAACTTCATTTTTTTAAATGGAAACCTATATTTTTTATGGCATTATCGAATTCTACGTAAAAAATTAGTGGGACTTTGTGCATAACACTGCTATTGAAATATTGATAGTTTTCGAGATATTTGACTTTTAATTTTTTTTTCTTATGTTTCGTCACTTCTAATAGTTGACATAATTATGGTTGTATGACAGCTAGAAATTATTTTTTTTTCAGAAACTGTAGAGTGAAGATGGCTCTTTCGAAAAACGTATCAAAAGTTGACCTGCGATATACAGGGGGCAACAGAAATCGTGCCAAACCTGATGGTTTAAAATTTAAAAAATCTCGACGTTTTCAAATGGAACACCCTGTGTTTTATGATTTCATTAGATGCCTTTCTGTAGACTCTACAATTTTATAATAGCTTTCCCTATACCTAAGTTGCGTAGTTTTTGCAAAAAACCCACTTTTATGAAAAATACCCGATTTGCGCACTCCTTTGACGGAAAAAATATTGTAAGGCTATTTATTTTTATAAAATGTATTAGTATACACTTCTTAAAATAAAAATAACTGAAAAATTTTGATAATTTCAGTTTAATAAACAAGTCTTTATGGAAAGTTACCATTTATTTGTAAATAAAAGTAAAAAATCATAAAAGCTCTACATGTAATTAAGAATTAGCAAAACTGGCGTATGCTTTAGAAGAAGTTCATGGGAATTATTTGCTAGCAGCACATATTTATAGAGATTCCCACGTGCTGACTGTTTTGAAAATGTGAAGGAAAGATTTGAAAGAACAGCAAATGGGAATTATGAGAAAACTACCAGGAGACATGGGAGTAACAACGATAATATTTAGTTTAATGTTGTGGTTTCTGCTGTTGAAAATCCAAAAATATTAGTATCAGAAAATCAGTAGAAATCTTGGAGTTTTCAAAAGCTCGACAAATAAGATATTGAAGAAGAAGTTTCATACGTATCATATTGAAAACCAAACGGTGTTACCGTAGTTAGAAAAATTATTAGTGAAATGGATGAATATACATAGAGTATTGAAAAAAGAATACGCAATACTCATACAAGCAAACTAACCTAAAGTAAATGCTCAAAATGTCCACCGTTGTTTTCAACACAAAGCATTAATCTACGACGAAAATGAATGTGAACATTTCTTAACATTTCGGACGTTATGGTTAGAAACTCATTTTGGATCTTTTCTTTCAAGTCTTGCATATCCGTTGGTGGTACTTCGTATACTCGCTCCTTGATATAACCCCACAAGAAAACGTCCAGAATATTTAAATCAGGCGAACGTGCAGGCCAAGGAACTGGACCACCACGACCTAACCACTTATTTGGATATACGTGGTTTAGGTGTTCTCTAATCTGAAATATGAATAGATAATAGGAAAAGTACTACAACAATAAAATAATCACAGTACCGCCAAAGTGGAATGTGGAGGGGCACCATCATGCTGAAACCATTGTTGAACCAAATAATCAGCGGGCATATTCTGTAGCTGTAGAAGGGGAAGTTCGTTTTGCAAAAAATGCAAATACACATTGGCATTTAAATTGCCTTCAAAAAAGTACGGTCCAACAATATGTTCTCCACAACTTCCAGCCCACACGTTCACTTTGAAACGATGCTGATTATCTAGTACCCTCAATAATCTTGAATTATTGTCAGCGTAGTGATGAAAGTTGCGACGATTGGGTAAGCATGTGTTTGAAAATGTTGATTCGTCAGTAAAGAAGACATTCATAAAAAAGTTTGGACTTTCCTGAATTTTATCCAATGCCCAGTGGCAAAATTGCAGGCGGTTTAGGTGATCTTGAGATAACAGTGCTTGATGGTTTTCAATATGATACGGATGAAAATTATTCTTCTTCAGTATCTTGTTTGTCAAGCTTTTGGAAACTCCAAGATTATTACTGATTTTCCTGACACTAATATTTGGATTTTCAACAGCAGACGCCACAACATTAAACTGAATATCGTCATTGTTACCGTCATGTCTCCTGGTAGTTTTCTCATAATTCGCATTTGCTGTTCTTTCAAATCTTTCTTTCACATTTCAAAATAGTCAGCACGTGGAAATCTCTGTAAATCTGGATTATTTGCTTTGTAAATACGTGCTGCTAGCAAACAATTTCCATGAGCTTCTCCTAAGGCATAAACCATTTTCACTAATTCTTCTTTTGAATAGTTCATTGTATGCACGCTGCACGCTTAGTACTTACTCTAAACTCGTACGTGAATATTCAGTAAAAGAAGAAATGACATGTAAACTGATTGTCACAAATTTTATTGCGTGACAGACGCTCACTGCGTTTTTCCCGAGAAAGGAACGTGCGCAAATCGGGTATTTTTCATAAAAGTGGGTTTTTTGCAAAAACTACGCAACTTAGGTATAGGGAAAGCTATTATAAAATTGTAGAGTCTACAGAAAGGCATCTAATGAAATCATAAAACACAGGGTGTTCCATTTGAAAAAGTCGAGATTTTTTAAATTTTAAACCATCAGGTTTGGCACGATTTCTGTTGCCCCCTGTATATCGCAGGTCAACTTTTGATACGTTTTTCGAAAGAGCCATCTTCACTCTACAGTTTCTGAAAAAAAAAATAATTTCTAGCTGTCATACAACCATAATTATGTCAACTATTAGAAGTGACGAAACATAAGAAAAAAAAATTAAAAGTCAAATATCTCGAAAACTATCAATATTTCAATAGCAGTGTTATGCACAAAGTCCCACTAATTTTTTACGTAGAATTCGATAATGCCATAAAAAATATAGGTTTCCATTTAAAAAAATGAAGTTGGTACCTGTCCAGGAAAAACTGACCACCCTGAATATGTAAATATATTTTCATTTTGGGCAGCTCGGGATATTAGACAACCCTGTTGAAAAAAAAATTAAGTTATCTCTTTTATTAACCCAGATATTGGACTTACGCGCACTAGGTGGACACCCTGTATATGAACGCGTTGTCAATTACGCGGCTTCAGCGTGACGACAGAAGCGTCTGCAGCGACTGTGGCGGCGCGTCTGCCAAAATAGCAGTCTAGCCGCTTCAGTCGCAGCGACAGATTATAACAAATTTACTTATAACCACGTGTTTTGGTAAAATTTTTGAAGATAAATGGATGACTCCTTTTTAAGTGAACTTGTAGGGCAACATCCCAGTTTATATGACCCAAAGAACATTCATTATAAAAATCAAAATATAAAAGACATGTGGAAGAAAATTGCAGACATTTTAAAGCAATCAGGTAATCAAATAAAACAAATATGATTTTTAATTGAAATTTAACTAAATAATGACAACAAAAATTAGTGATAAAATTTAAGAAAAATATTTATGTATTATTAGAAGTATCGGTTTGATTAACTCTATTTTCTTGCCACGAAAGTGAGCCTTCTTGACTGCTGAAATAACGAGTAAATACCTGACCTCGAACCCTTCAGCATTGGCAAAACCACCAGTTGCACGTATAGGTATCATATTTTTGGTTGGTACATCATGCAGATTTGCGTCTCTAGGAAGGAGTTTATTGTCTTCAAGGAAATAATCTCGAGGCATGTTATGAATACAACAGGCTGTCATAATCAAATGTTAAAAATCAAATCAAATAGATGTCTCCTAACCAACATATTTTCGAAACCCTCTTCTCCTCGGGCACAAAAAATATCATGAGGGCTGATTCGTAAAGAATCCGCAAGTAATAATAATAAAAGTTCTTCTTCCCCTTCTTCTTCATTTTCTAAATAGCACCACAAAGCCACTGCTTTCTCCATGATAGTCTATTACAAACTGAAACTTTATAAAGCGAAAGCGGCCGAAATCGCACAATTGACACTCGTATAGGCCGCTGCAGTCGTACTGCAAAAGTCGTTCGTCTCCAGTCGCGCGGCTGTAGCCGCTGCAGTCGCCTGATTGACACTCCACCTTAAGGTGGAATTTCCTAGCTGCGTCTGCGATGGCGATTGACGCATATGACTGGATACATCAAAACTGCTTTAGTATTTATGAATGGGGTGGATTTCCAACAACTGCAATCTCAGACGCACCGAGATGTGGCGGACGCATATGATTCTCAATCACCTGCTTCCAGATCAGTCTAGATATGAGTTTCATACAGTCCCGATACAGTACAGTGAATGCATTCAAGAACATACCACAATGCATACGATGACTACGAGTTTTAACACGATAGAAGATGAAAAAGTTATTGAATGTGTTGGAAACTGTTCTTTGAAAGCCCTTCACTACGCCGTTCTTTATATAAATTTCTTGTCGTATTTCTTTTTTTTCTTGATATTAATAATAACAAAATATCATCATCGTCGTGCTTTTCTAAGATTAAGACATAAAATATATAAGAGAGACTCAGATTGCGACAACATACTCATGTTGGAAAACATCTGCAATTTTTAATCGTGGCGTTCAGATGCATGCGTTAATCGCAATCGCAGACGGAATTAGGAAATTCTACTTTTAGTTAGAGGAGTCAAACTACAGAAATAAAGACTATAGAATGGAAATAGTGGGTATATTAACATTCATACGGTTTCGGTGACTACAACATAGCTTCTCGGTCAAGTGAGGAGCTTGCGCATTGAGAAAATTATTTATAAGTTACATATGAAGCATGCAAGTTACATATAAATCAGCTACTTACATATATATTGCAAACAATTTACATATAAACTGCATTGTCTGTTTTTCTTTAAAAGGTAAAGAGTGTATAATAAAACGCTGTATACTATTGAGGTTTCATATTTATCGTGTAACTTCATGGTGTGTCGTCCGAAGTTCCAAGCAAAATGCTGACTTCCTTCATCAAACGTGAACTGCGCAGAATCCGCACCGGACTGAATCGTTCATTTCCGGACTTCAAAATATCACAATACTTGTATAAGACTTTTCCATTCTATAGTCACAGATTATAGACAGCTATAGTCTTTATTTCTGTGAGTCAAACACATACTCATATTAACCTATCATATTTACCCCTCCCTAGTGGGTATACTTTTAATTCTAGATCAGTTCAAATTTTTACGTAAAATTATAAGCCAGCCTCTGTATTAAAAAGTAGTAATATTTACATACTCATTTATAACGGGTTAGGCAGAATGAAGTATCTATTTTCTATGTACTGGTGTTCATTAATGGTTAAACTTTAATAAAAAACTGAAACAAAATGTTCTTAAGTAAATATGGCAATATATTTTCTGAATATCACATCAGTCAAATGACCTCGCTGCTGGCACTCCTGAAGTCTAGCACAAAAATTTTGCATCACTCGCTGCAACATTTCAATTGGGATTGCGTTAATCTCGGTTCGAATATTATGCTTCAGTTGTGCCAAAGTTCGAGGTCGATTACCTAATACTTTTAACTTTAGATAGCCCCATAAGAAAAAATCACAAGCTGTCAGATCCGGTGACTGTGCAGGTCACGCGACATCCACCGTGCAGGCCACGCGACATCCCCAAATTTTTAAATGACACGACCAGGCAACATTCTTCGCAGAATTGCCATAGGCTGCCTAGCAATATGGGAAGTGGCTCCATCCTGCTGAAACCATCATAGTCTTCGGAAGTCTACACCTTCGTTATGAAGTTGTTGGTCAAAATTTTGCAATACAAGCTGATATCGTTGTGATGATAAGCTTCATTTTTACTATTAAACTGGCGTTTCTCGCAAACAGTTTGGGAACTGTCATAAATTGCCATGTATCGGGAACACATGGCGATTTGATTTGAATTTAGATCTTTTTATATTATTGAATAAATCCAGTTCAAAAATGGATACGTCATTCTGCACCCTGTATAAAAGAACTAATGAATACTGAATCATATGTTCAGGGTTCATAGGTGCAGGGTGGATAAATTTGGATAATTTTATACCAAAAAATGGTCTTCATAGTCAGTTTATCTTCAGATATTTTCTTGAGTAGAATCCAGTGGCGAAAATAAATTTTAAGTACGGTCATACAATTTCTCGTTACTACTTACAGTTTTGATATATGAATAGAAACCATAATTGGCAATTTAGCAGAAAGGCAATTTCCTCATGGGTATATTATTCACTCTTTTTATATAGAAAACAGAAGTAACTGGAAATTTTTTTACCTTAAAAATTTGTCTACGCAACTACATGTATATCATATACTGCTCAAGAAAGTGCCTGAAGAACATATAAATTATTTTTTTATCACTATATCACTATCACTATCTATGATCAAGTATCGAAAGAAGAAGTATTGAAAAGATGAAAAATCTAGCTTTTGGTTATAACTCGGAAATAAAACATGATTGAGTACCTACGTATTTTGGTTTTAATCAATAGATTTGTCTCGAAAAAAACATCGGAAATACATTATCCAATTTGTTTTGATATCTCTTATAGTTATCGAATTCCTCCATAAAAATATACAAATACGACGAACTTTCAGTTTCAGCGATTTTAGTTAATAGCGGACTATCCTTTTTTTTAACAAATACATTACAGTTAACATATACATATGTCAATTTACATATTAACATTTTAGTTTTCCAATAAAATTTAAATTTAGATTAATGTTTAGATTCTAATTTATATTAGATAATTTTCGTTTTAGATTCAGATTTTAAGCTTAGGCACATATTTGGATTAAGGCGTACTTTGTAAGGATTTAAAATCTTATTTTTTTAAATAAGTCTAATTGACTACAGACATTTTTTTATATTAAATTATTTTTAGAGCATTTCAACTTCTATGGAATACTCTAGTGATTACCTATGGATTTACCCGACCTTCTTCGAACTAAACAATGAAGAAACAACGGAAATCAACATCCTATTCTATCCCTACAAATGTGAGATGTACCTGGAGAAATTCTACTTGATGTGCGACAACAACTCTTTTCAAAAGTTCGAAGTACTAGGAGATGGCTTGATGTTTAACAAGAGTGTGATTAAAATAGACGTATGGTCGAATTTGTCATACAGCCGGCGACTCATGTACCAACGCTATACCTACCCATGATAGAAATTGTATCATGATACCTACCTAATTTGATTTTGTCGAATGCGACGGCAGTATAATTTTGTTAGAAACCGAATATACACGTTACCACGTTTTACTTTCCAATATAAAAATGCCCGACTGTATCTAAACCATAGTTAAATGCATTAACAAATTCGGGTATTTCTTTGTGGTTTGTAGTGCCAAAATCACATGATCAAATCGCAAGTCACAATATGAGGTCAAATGAACGCTCAAATAACACTGTTGCACTGTGGCAAACTGATCAGTTTGTCTGCGATCAAATTGCCTGGACTTGGTCGAACGGTGAAAGTATACTATCAAATTACGTGCGATTTCGTCGCATCCAACTAAAGTGTACTGATGCGTTGGAACCATAGACTAAGTCTATGGTTGGGGTGCGTACAGACATACAACAGAACTTCGTACTGGAACACAATCGCGCAACAAGTTTGGACGGCACTACGTAACAGCGTAACACCATAATTTAGTAACATCAAGGCATACAGATGACGGATGGACGGCAGTAGATTGCCGATTCCTGGAAGCGTTCCAACTCTTCAGTGCTCGCCTCAGAGTATTGTAGTAATAAATATTGGTGTTGTTACAAACCCTCTCTGACACTACAGAGCGGGCTGTGGGTAAAGTGGGCCGAGAAACCTGCAAAGCCGGTGCTCGTAGCCCAAGAAATTCTGGTTAGGATCCTTGGTCGTGGTGTCGACTGTACTGGAGACCTTTTTGGGGAGATGTATTATGTTTTTTCCTTTTAGAAAAACTGAAGGGGATGAATAAAATGACCGATTTAACAAAAAAAAAAAAAAAAACAAATTGTATTACGAACTTTCCGATTTTTATAATATTTACATTAATAAAGTTGCTATTTGACTATCTCCCTCTCCCCAGAGAGTCTCTAGTACTCAAAATACTCAAAATTATACTTATCACCACACTATAATTTTATATTTGGAAATTATTTGAATTTATTTAAGTTTCTTTTCCAATTTCACCAAACTGTTATAAAAAAAAAAGTAATTTATTAAAATTTAGTTAAATTCTTTTGCGGTCGATGTTAACTGTTCTACGTCTTGCACTATTCTCTCCGATGTCCGGTTACTCAATTCTCTCTTTCATTCGATCGTGATCTCACCCTCCGCGTCTCCAGACGCGACTCCGCAAAATCTTATCGCCGGTGCATCCGCTCGCTGCAGTCCGGCTGTTAATAAAATATGTAATACAGGGTGACGCCACAGTGTATCTATGACAGTTGTAGAGTAGTGCAAGGGTCAGGTGGGTTTGGGGTAGTGGATAGCGGTTTTTTTTATTGTTTATGGTGTACTAAGGTGTGTCAAGGCGTACCATCGGTTGTCGGAAGAAATTTCTAAAGAAATAAATATTACAGTTGATTAACTACATTATTGTACCTATACTGTATTTATTTATACTTTATATGTCATGGTCATAATACGGCCACTATACACGCAGTTCTAGTTGTATGTAGGTATATAACTGCGTCTGCCACTAGCGTCTTTACCTACGTTTTTTCTTTTCCATTAAATAGTGCAAAATTATATATGATGCAGTCGCAATGTCAATCTTACTAAAAATTGCCTGAAACTCAATGGGACTGTATAATGTTGCGCGTTGATGATAATCGGCGATGTTTTGTTGCACCTCAAAACATACGACACCGTATGATCGTCGCGTAACAAGATATGTTGCGCGGCGGTGTTGCGTTACCGTGTTCTGTTGCATATCTGTACGCAGTGGCATAACTAGAATTTTTGGGCCCTTGTGCAAAAATCTTCTCGGACCCCCTCCCCCTTAATTAATTACGCAATGGACGCAACGCGAACTCGGGATTCGCCAACAATCGACCGAGTTGCAATAGTTAACTTCTTTATTTCGCGCTCGGACTGGGTCCCTTCGGGGTCTCTCAAGCTCTTGGGCACTTGTGCATCACACACTGCCGCCCTAGCGTAGTTACACCACAGTCTGTACGCACCTCTACACGGTGGTCCTCGAGTCGTGCGAATAAACTTGTATATGAAAGTGACGACAAAATAAAGTGAAGTAAAATAGTCTGGTAACTGTTTATAGTAGGTAACTAAGAGACCTCACTTTCGTATATGAATCTGTTGGACTGGCTCTAGAATAGACTCCTACGGTTTCCTATACATACTACTAATTCATGATAGCCTTATGATATATTCTTTAGAGCATAATTCGTTTATTATTAGAATCGACTAATAAAACCCTATATCAACATATGAGGTACCTACATTCAAACCAGGACATGTCAACAAAAATTGAAAGCTGAGATTTTAAGGAAGTTGTCTTCTTTTGATAGGCATTTATAAACCCTCAAAAGCAAGTCAGTCAAAAAATCATATCCCATGAAATACGCTATTATAAAATAAGCCGTTCAGTCAAAAAAGGGCATGTCCACAATATTTGTAAGTTAACCGAATATAGTCAAAGTAAGACATATCCAATGAGATTTCTACGGAAATGTATGTTTCATTGTAAAGGCCTGGACCATTGTATGTTGCCAGTGGCTCAGGGTTTAGTGTCTCGATCGCTCAACTCAGAGGTCGTGGGTTCGAATCCCCAATCCATCAAACAATTTTTAATTAAATTGTTTACCCGTAGATCAAGGCTTGTTCGCAGGGATGGGTTGGCAACCAATGTCAACTTGGTGTTAATATAAGAGATTAAAATCAGTTGACTGCCCCCCTAACTAATGAGGTTTACTAGGTTTCCCTCATACCAGCACTGAATGGTGGTTAGGGCCTACCAACGTAAGTCGTTCATGAGGAAATAATAATAATAATATTATTATTATTCCATATGTAGATATGTCCAATATTATTTGCTATAAATTTGTTTGTCCTGTTTTTACAATCAAAAACTTGTTGACTTTCCTATTCCTAAATTCGCAAATTATTTTCGAGTTCAAACATGTATAGTACAAATCTCTCATTTTAAAAGATTTTCTGTAGTTCTTAGTAAAAAGCTTTAATAATTTAAATTAGAATTTCTTAGTAAAGACTCTTACATTTTTTTGTGTTTCATTCAAAACCAAGCAATTCCATTCAGTTTCGTGCAGAAGTAAACATGTCGAATATTTTTTATTTTTTCTCAGTTGCTTCAGTTTTTTTTATTTAATCTTACGCGTATTTATGTCTGTGGATTGCAAATCATCCTTAAAATATTTAGATTTTTGTAATAATCTAACAAATTGTTTAGTCATTTTTTGCAATTTTCCTAAAATTTTGAAAAGTGGACATGTCCCTTTTTGAAACAACGCTCATATAAAAACAGCAAATTATTTAACTATGGAAAAACATTCAAGGTAATCCATTTGAAATAAAATAATTGATGTCTTTTACCTTAAAATCTTAAATCTTTTATAGTTATGGCAAACTATTTTTCTTTTAAATAAATCGTGTAGATAGGATTTCCATGAAATTTTCATGATCATTGTTTCTTCACTTTTTTTTTAAATTACTATTATTTTTTTAAAATTCACTGGCGTTGACTTGATTAAGTCAAAAATGCATTGAGTTGTAGCATAGAGGAAAATTTAAAAATATTAGTTTCTCTTTTATATTTGAATTTTCTAAAATGTATTTTAGGTCGCCCCAATGGATTTGGAGATAAATAAAAAAGAGGATTACTGTATTGTCCTTGGAAATTTCCAACCCAATAGCTGTACATCGCTGATTTTAACAGTACATAACACAGGGTAATGTAGCAGTTGTAACCGTAATTAGTGCCCTAACTATGGAGGTTAATAAAGCTAAAGCCCCTCCCTTAAAATTATAGAGAAATCTAAATTTATAACGAAAAATACTACCTATATAAAATTTCATGACAATAAAATAGTATAATGATACTTATAAATTGATCGGATAGTAACCCACTTGGGCAATTAACCATAAATAATTAGCGCTAATAATTCACCGGCTGATAACTTTAAACATTATATTTTATATTTTAAAATTTAGGGAGGCAGTAGTTGAAATTGGCACAAAAACAGCTACGACTGGTACTAAATAGAGTTTATTGTAAACTAATACCGAATTACTATCAAAGATTGATTAAAAGTTGGTACGGTCTTAACTGAAAGTGGTTTATATTTCATATTAAATATAAATTGATATTACAATATAATAGAAATTTGGTTATAATTGTAAAATTGTTAATTAAACTTGGTAATTAACAGAACTATTTGGGTGTTGTATTGGTTGAGGACTGAGGAATTTAAATCCCATTCAAAATTACTTGGCTTACAAACGGATAATAATTTAGTTAATTAACCTTAAATATTATTAGTCTGTTGAAAACTCATCAGTCTTGTCATCAATAAGATATAGTTTTGAAAGTTTTGTGCCAGGGCAATTCAGTTAATATTAGGTACATTTTTAATAAAGAAACAGTACCTGGAATAGAACAAGAGTTCAGTTACGCTATTGAGAATAATAATACATACCAAATTATAAATTTTTCTTTTCATATTTGAAATTCCAATGTAATTTTTAGTTCGGTTCTGCTGAAATGTTATTGGAAATTTTTAAACAAACCGATTGCAGGCTATAATCAGATAGAACCAACATGGATAGAGACGGAAAGTTGTCCCGCCTTTTTGGCTCCTTACAGTACCACCGATTTTAAAATTAAAATACACTTTAGAACTGTTGTGGAAGGGTACCATAACATATTCTTTAGGTGAGTACTAAATAAATATATTCTGCTATACTCGTACATGGTAAGCTCACAGTTGGGATACAGTTGTTGTTGATACTGGTGTGTCAACACACACACACAAACAAACTGTGAAATAAAAACGGCTACAAAAACAAACAACGGTAAAACAAACAAAAGTGCACAGAAAAAACAGCTAACTACTTAGAGAGATGGATCAAAGTCTACATATTATATTCTAATATATGTAGACTTTGGATGGATGTTGCGGAGTTCTTCGTCTTCGTCATTATAACGTAGATAAGTGAGTGGGTATGATGTACCAGAGAGAAGAGTACTTACTTTTTAGTTTCTGTGATGTATAGTCTTTATAATCCAATTTGAAACGGCATAAAAAATTCCGACAAACGACACACGTGCTTAAACAAAGAGGCCGCCGTCGAAGTGCAGGCGTTTCTTTTGGAACTTATTTTACAGTCTCAATTTACATTATATAGACTGTACCTACGACAATACTGTAATATCTGCCTGTTCACTAAGTTTTTTTCAGATCTATTTAATGCTAGACTATATTCTTTATCTACGCTACACTGGATAGGACTAAGAACTCCAAAATGGACGTCTATATATTAATTTTCCCTGTTAGTGTTTTTTAATTCTCGATGTAGAAATACTTAATAAAAAAACTGGATATTCCTGAAAAATATTTAAAAATATTTTATTTTTTGCAACAGCTCGTTGTTCGTTTATTTGTTTATTCCTCTAGCTCAAAATTACATCCAAAGGATCTTTCCTTTGTGGTAACTATAGAACAAGCGTTTGAATAAGTTAATAAAAGTGTTTTAATTATTTTTAAATTAGGTGGTTATCTGTTCTTTCATATTTCGTTTTCAGTTTTTATATTTCTGAAGTACCCATAGCGTGTCTAGAAAAAGGCATGACATTTTCAGTAGCAGAGAAAAAGACATTGGATAATGTACTAGCTAAGGTATGGTAATGCAAGATCAGAATTGTTATTCACTAAATACTCAGATTTGTTATTTTTTAGAGTGTAGATGTATTTATTATGGAGATGAACGTAGCTTGTTATATTGAACACCCAATAGAAGAGAAATTTTCTTCATCGACATCAGAAAGGTAATACTTAACATTTTATAGCCTAATCAAATGAATACACATTAACATTTATTGACTAAAGGAATATTACATTATCTATGAAATAAGCTAATTGGACGGATCGTATTCTTTTTGAGGTATACAGGGTGTCCCACGGTGACAAGACATTAGACATATTTCAAATAATATTTCATTAGAACTACTTCGATTTTAATTTTGAAAATTTGGGATATCGGGTTTTCGTGCATGCCCTTCTCAACTAAAATAATGGCGTCCACGTAGCACGTCCGGTTATACGGGAAGTCCCCATCAACTTGCTTATTTTAAATGGGACACCCTGTATATTACTTCATTTGTGGATTCTACGTAAAATTCTAAATACATTTCATGTAAGATGTCCTATACCTATCTTCAACTGGTTTTGAAATATTTACAGGTGAATATTGAAATTTTGCGAAGCAAAATCGTTTGCACATACCTATCTTAATTTTTCATAAGCTATCGTTTGATACTAATTTCAGATTTATCCAGAAATAAAAAAAATCGATTAAATTTATTCTCTTGGTTAAATCTGAAATTAGTGTTTAATTTTTAAGAAGAATATATTTGACAATAAAAATAAAGATCTTCAATTAACTTTTAAGAATGCTCTGTTTGAAATAATATTTATTATTGCTCAAATACAAATACTTATAATACAATAAAAGTACAATGGGATAAACAATATTCTTTAAATATTTTTATAAACATTCTTAAAAATAATAATACTGGTATTTGTTAAGTACTGTTCATAATAAATATCATACACCCAGTATAATTGGTTTAATATCGTTTATTTACCAGAGATGCTTCCATTAGATTTACTCCAACGGCCCTTTCACCTATTTCTTCAATATTCTCCCTCCTCATCCCAATCCATTCATTTGGAACTCTCTGAATTGGGTTCTCGACTTCAACATATCCCCTTAACTCCCCACTGTTCTCTGAAGATCTGGGAACTTGCTGTATAACGTAGGACACCTCTTGTCCATATTCTTCAACATAGCCATCCATCTCCAACTTATAACCTCGAACAACAAAAGAATAACTTGGCTTTTGATTGTGGGACCTCAGCCAATCCTCACGTAACAGTAGGATATCAGCCACCATTATCAAGAATGTTGTAAACCACAAGACGAGCAAAATATGGCACAATATGCTGAAGGAGTGTGTCGATTCTTCAGAAAGGTGTAGCATGTAATTTGCATTGTCCATGCTTGGTATCTAAAAAAAATTTAGTCGAATGAGTCTTCCATAAAGCACTAAAACACTACGCTGCTTTATACTTGTTTCGTTAACCAAGTTAGCAATATCTGGAGGAGGTAGAGGGAATGTCCAGTATTAATAATCTCCGAATGCTGAATACCTGATTAGCGAAACTCGTATCAAGATTCTAGTAGTTTTTGTGTTTTATGAAAGACCCATTCAATATAGGGTTTTGCACTAAGGGTACCGAGTTATAATTTTTTTTATTTACCTGTGTTTGTGTCCTGACAAGTTGATCTTCTACTTCTTTACTCTAATTGTTCGGTGTTTATGTTTAAAAATTTTCAAAGAAAATAACAGTTTCAAACTCTGAACATATTATGTTTGCTATACAATAACTGATTTGATCGTGCTCTTTCAGACAGCAAATAACAACTTGTGATGTCATCACAACTTGATGTTTAGTGTTTAGCTCAATGAGCTTTTTATATTGTTGCCAAAGATAAAGCAGGAGGATATAAGAATGCATTACACAGCGTCTCAAACATTTGATCGATGGAAATTAATATTATTTACTCATTTCTAATTAATTATTAAAAGAAAAAGAAATAAAGTAAAAAAAACCCCAAATTTTCGCATTTTTTGGTTGCATGTACTCTCATATCGAAGATATTTTAAAATGCTTTTTGGAATTTTTTTTTTTATTTTCTAAAATAGGCCACTCGAAGTGCTTTTACTTGCAAGTACTATTCATTTTTCTCAGCATAGTTCATAGAAAATAATTGACAACATTCAACATGTTTAAATTGATTATTGTTAAATGGAAAATAAAATAAGAAAAAATACACAAAAATTTATTATAAGTTCTACTAGTCAAAAGACAGTTCTTCTCACTCTATCAAAATGAAAATTCATATCAAATAAATCTAAACGAGAATATTCCATTTTAAATTATACACAATTATGTCGTACCTAACAGAATTATATGAAACTTATGAGAAAATTAAAAAACATACAGAGTCTGCCATTTAAAATTTTAAAGAAAAATTATAGTTCTCAAAATGCCATCGCTCTGTAAAAGGTGATGATTTCGGAAGAAAAAATTAACGCAACTGATACTTCAATTGGCTTAATACAATGATAAAAATATTATCAAGTAAGTGTCGCTCTAGTTCCAAATGATTCAGGAAGTAGGTATATACCATTTAAAAAATTAATTTTTTCTCCAATAGTCTTAAAAGACGTTTGTTTTGATATCCATATCTGGCATTAAAGTTTTAGTTTTATTGCTAGGATGAAAGTGAAGGCAACACTTTTAAATCCGCCGGAAACAACGGATTAAAAAAGAGAGTCATGCAGCCTAGATTGCCCAGAACTGTCAGTTTGAAATTTAACGTCACGTCAGATCGCTTTTTATACAAGCAAAAATATCTGATGAAATACAGTTTTAATGTTGACGCTTGAAGAAAAAATAATATATGTCACTCGGAGTATAAAGCTCTTTATGTGTTCCACCAATATTAGTATGCTCAAAACAAGAATCCAACCGATGCACGTTATCAGTTATAAAATTATTTACATGACGTTTAAAGGGTCAAAAGCATTTATTTCCTTATAATTATGTAATCACAGTAAATCACACTAGTGTAAGGCTATGCTCAGCTATATCAAAATTAAAAAAATATATATATATATATTATATTTCTGACCTGGAAAATAACATTGTGGATCCTTTATGACGTGCATGACTTGAATTCTTGTTTCGAATTAATATTATGTTTTCTGCATTTAGAAAGCAGTTTCTTTTCAGTGAATTTTCTGTTGAAATGATCAAATATGCACAATATGTTTATTTTTTACTCACTGTGTAAAATACAGATACCTACCTATTCATTTATTTAGCGAAGTGTGATTCTATCGTCAATTGTTTATTTTTCCAGTATGATAATATTTTGTTAGGATTATTCTTATAAACCATTAAATTCTTATCTAAACAATTATGCTTATGATATGAATTTTTTATCACAATAAATGCTATTTGAACGTAACTGGCCAAAAAATACTAAATACTACAAATTTCTGTTGTAGTATTTAGTACAAAGTTTAATATCGGATGTAAATATTTCCTGAAGAGGATAGCGGAGGTACTACCGCAATTATATTTACTTTTAGGCCGTATCTACATACTTAACTCATAAATATACTAAAAATTAAATTTCAGCAACTAAATAGTGAATTGAAATACACTATAAATTAGAAAATCGGGAGAAATTAAATAAACACACTTTATTTTTAACATTTTAGTTTATATACTATTCCTTACAGTAAACCCTCTATTATATATAAGATAGTTTGTAGTGACGCACATATAGTATGTCCCGTAGGAAATAAAGACAATCCTGCATCATATTAATATATAATATTACACTCGATATTACATTATATTATATATTAAGTCGTTATTAACTTTTGTTTAATAAAATTTATCTGTACATCCAGAGTATGGAGCTTTTGAATAGGCAAACATCAGTCCAATGTTCATTTATAGTCGTCTGTCATCATAGTGATGTTATTATGGACGTCAAAATCGTTAATAATCTGCCACTTTCTAGCACCCGTGCAGTAATGTGAAAGAATCGTACCATATAGTCAATTTTATGGCACAATGCCATAGCAACCACATGTGAACATTCTACGATTGCAACCAATTTAAGTTTTGTTTTTAAGACTTAAATTTTCTGTTAAAACCACAGTTCGACTATAAAATAGCGTATGAAATTCGTTTATAATGCACGATTATGACATTCGTGAAATTAGGGCATTCGCTATCGCTCATGCGCTAAAATTCACTCATGGCATAATCTTACTTTAATAAACTTTAACGAGGTTCATTAAGACACAGATTTGTCATTAAGATACAAGTTTGTAACCAATAGAAATGTAAGATGACTACAACATTAAATATTGCCATGATCATGACAGAACTGAAATTTATTCCTTTTGACAGTTCGTAGTTGACATACATACATGACAGAAATTTTTAAAATAAAGTTCTTATTTTTCATTATTATGACTGGCCGTATGGAACTCACATTTCATGGCAATTAAGATACTCGTATTCTTTACGACACTCACTTACGGCTCGTGTGTAATTCTCATACTCGTATCTTAATAGCTATCATTAAATGATCGTTGCATGATATACTAATTATTTTACTTTTCGCAAATGTTACAGAAAAGTGCACAATGATATAAATAAGTAACTATACACATCGATAATCGATAAATATTTAAGTATAATTTCAATAAACTGTCAGACATCTTACTAATAACGTTATGATATCCATACCAATTAAAATCATGTTCCTGTAGTTCTATATAACCCTAAAAGTAATACTCAGTTATAGGACAGGTTTTGAAAGTGTCATATTTTGCCATTGTTAAAAATTCGTTTGCTGATAATTGAAAAGAAATTATTTTTTAGTGGTACCATTTCATATGAGGACAAACCCGTTCCTAGAGAACCAAAGTTAGCATTTTCTTCCCCATTCCTCGAATTTGGAATTCTTCCTAATGGTCTATCTGTCCAAAAGGAATTTTATGTAAAAAACTTATCTGTCGAACCAATAAAATGGAAGATCGTAGAAGTAAAGTATAATGTAGACACTTCACCTTTTATGGAAGTTATCAAATCGGATAACATCACTTGCGATGCTGGAGAATTCTTTTGCATTTGTGAAAAACAGAAGATTTTCTACAATGTTACGAAAAGGGTAAGACACAATGAAGTATATTTATTTTTTTATTTATAATCACAAAGGAGATTTATTTATTTATAATTACAGGATAAGTAGCAGTAGCACAATGTAAAATATACAAATATAAGAAATAGACAATTAAATTGATCATTTTCAAAAGTTGGTACAAAGATTTAAAAAAACAAAAACCTTGTTAATGAACGTGACAAATAAAGATAAAACATGTATGAGACCTCTAAAACACTTTTTTAAATTCTGCAGATGACATGATAATATATCTAATTGACCTTCCATTTACGCGTAACATTTGACATAAAGGTGGCTTTATCAGTAGTGCACATAACTGGTAAAACAGTGCCAGTAATTAGTGCACACAACTAGTAAAACATATAAGCTGCTATTTAGTCTGGGTATGCCATTAATATTTGCTATAAATGACTCGCGCTTTGCTATAAAGTGAAAAAGTATCAAAAGAAACCCAACTGCTAGCATTTTACGTCTATATAACGAGAATCGTTAACAGAATAAAGCTGGATTCATAGTCCGTAAAACTTAAGCCGTAAGCTATAACCGTAAGACGTATTAAAAATAAATTATATGAAATCCGCATGACAATTCATAGTCACTGTACATAATTCGTATGCCGTAAGAAATGGTTCATTTTTATTTCTTACGTTTATCGTTACGGAATCGGGTAAAACCGCTGGTAATCGGGTAGAATCGAAGTTTATTCTGATCATAGACCACAAAGTGTAGAAATTGGAACGATGTTCTGTGTCTCCGTATTTATAATAGAATACAAACCTCAAATCGGAAATTTGAAAATGCCAAATACTGAACCACTTCTAACTAATTTCGATAAAATTAAACAGAAATTATTGATGTAAATTTTGATTTGACACTTAACCGCCATTTCATCTGCCAGTTCTTTGCGCTTGCGTACGGCTTACGTTATGTACATTATGAATGCACTTTCAAGAAATTAAGTCATACGGCGTACGGTTATAGCTTACGGCTTAAGTTTTACGGACTATGAATCCAGCTTAACTCTTGTGATGGTCCTTCTGACAGGGTTGACTTCATCCAATGAAAGCAGATGATTTGACAACAGCAAACATCGAAAACAACAAAAGTAGTATTGAAATATTTTTAAAATCTTACGAGTTACGCAAAACGAACCTTGAACTTTTATATATGCATCACTTCTTACGCAGGCCAGAATATTCTTTGTGAAAATGGGTTCGAGGTTAAAAAAAATATTCAGATTTTTCATCACCACCGGTTTCTAGAAAATCACTACTAATTGTATAATCAGATATTATTGGTGCTTTCATAAAAAAACGACATAACCTTGCATTTGTTGCCATTGAGTGGCAGTTAATTACAACACGTAGCGAGATGTTGCTTTGCATATTGCCACAATTAGACTTCGAAGAAATTTCCCAGGTCAACTTGAGGTTATCTGCGTATAGTAAATAATGAACATGTTAGCAGTGGTGATATCATTAATAAATTAATGTTATATGCAGTATCGACCTCAGAATTAAGCTCTGTGGTACACCTTCAACTTGGTGAAATGTGAAATTGGTCTCGAAAATACAATTCAAGAATTCAATAGCTCGTGTTAACTTTTGAACTAATTTAGTTAAGGATTGTGGACAAAATACAGGGTGAATCTTGTAAAATGTATTATTTTTTATGATAAATTCATTTTCCTAAAATGTGAGATGGCGCCACAGGTGCTGTCAAATAATTTTTTTTAAATAATAATGTGGGGCGTGGTGCATATAATTGAAAATGCCTCTCAATTATTTGCATATTAATAATAATAATAATAATAATAATAATAATCGTCTTTATTTCCAAATTAATAACTGGTACAAACAAGATTACAATAAACGTAGTTATATATAATTTGAAAATCCCAAGGGGAAGTTCACATCTAAGTGTGTTCTGCCACTTAACCCTTGATTAAATAGTAATAACATAAAAGGAAGTATACATAGTGATAAGTACAAAACAAAAGTAATTTGAAATTAAAATTAGGGGAAATAATAAAAGCTGCACTATTTCTATAAAGAGAGTAAAACTGCCTTCTTGTATTCTTTAAATTTTATAACATTAAATGACTGTGCAATGAGTGGAACCTCGTTATACAATTTGTAAATGCAATATCTAAAACCTCGCTCATAAAATGAAGTTTTATGTACAGGGGGGCTAAGTAATCCTTTAAATCTAACATTGATATTGTGAACATCACTTCGGAATGTTATCTTATTATATAGGTAAGGTGGCGTCTTTGTAACAATAATTTTATGAAATAAAGAAAGTGCACACAATCTCCTTCTTTCCTTCATATTCAGCCAATGGAGTTCCGACAACTTATGAGAAACATGTTCATACTTCCGTATTCCATAAATAAAACGAATACATGCATTTTGTACACGTTGGATACGGTTACTACCATCAAGATCGAAACAAGGTCCATATACAGGTGCGCAGTATGTAAATTGAGATAGTACCTACCAATGCTTCACAAAGCATTTTTTTGGTATCAGTATTTAAATATGTGCGGTGAGTATATAAAAGTCTTAAACTGGCATAAGCACGCTGAATCATTTTACTGACTTGTTCCCTAAATCTCAATGTCTTATCCAAAACCAACCCCAAATTCCTTGCACTCTGTGATATGTTTAAGGAGTTACCATTTATTTTTATATTTAGCAAATTGGGTAGATTTAAAGTATCAGATTTCCTACCGAATATGAGCATAGATGATTTAGCTGAATTTAAATTAAGAGAATGTTGCAACGACACTTTAGACAAGCTTTCTAAATCATTATTTATATGTTGCATAGCGGACCAGTAATTTCTAGGGTGGAACGTGTAATACAGTTGTGTGTCGTCCGCATACATATGAAGTGAACAAAAATTAACAAACTTGACAAACTGCGAAGTATAAATTAAAAATAACAGTGGTCCTAAAATGGAACCTTGTGGAACTCCTTTGGTAACTGTTCTGGAGTGAGAAAACTTATCATACACTCTCACAATTTGTGAGCGACCTTCAAGATATGACTGCAACAATTTTACACTTCCCTTATCAAACCCACATGATTTTAATATAGCGAGAAGAACCGTGTGATCTAGGGTATCAAAAGCTTTACTATAATCAAGTAATATTAACACCGTACACTTACCAACATCAGTAGATTCAACAATATCATCTACTACATGCATTAGGGCAGTTGTGCAACTATGTCCGGATCGAAAACCAGACTGAATAACAGGTAAAATATTATGATTATTTACATAGTTACGAATCTGTATTTCAATTACTTTTTCTGTAAGCTTAGATAATCCTGATAAAATGCTAATAGGTCGTAAGTCAGACAAAGTTTTGGGATCATTCTTTTTCGGTATAGGAGTTATTAGAGCGATTTTCCAAGAGGAAGGAAACTGGCAATCGATAAAAATACTATTAACAATGTGAACAATGTAATTCAGTAGATGAGGACAACACAATTTTATAAAAAATATACTAAGTGAGTCAGCACCAGCCGACGAATTTTTCAGGTTCCGAAGGATGGTTTGTATGTGATCTGCTGAAACTAGGTGAAAAATGAAATTTGAATTGACAATTTTGTTAAGGTTATAGTAATTTAAAATGTCAGCATTATTTATATTATTATTTGGGATATTATCTATAAAATGATTATTGATATCATCCGGATCTAATAAATTCTTCGGTAATTGAGATTTACTATTGCGAGAAATAATGTCCAATGATCTAAGTTCACCCCATAGTTCTTTGGAATTCTTGTTTGTAGCTATATAAGTAAAATAAGCTTGTTTCTCAACAGTTAGAGCATGATTTGTAGCATTTCGAATTTGTTTATAGTAACTCCATTTTGCAGCTGAAGGAGATTTTATTTATTAGTATTTGAAAAAATTAAATCGGTACATCCGTTCTCAAGTTATAAGCGTTTCTGTGAGTAAGGATATAAATGAATGAAAACCAGTCAAATTCAACAGTCTAATAAAGAAAATAATGTTTTAATAGGAATAACAGAAGATTTTGTTTAAAATGAGCACATTGGCAGTAGAAGAACCTATCAGACATTTCCTGCCGCACATTGTAAAATGTTTGCCTGAAGATAGATGCACTCGTTGGTGATTCTTTATCGTAAATTCAAAAGATTGTCTGGTTTATCTTACACCTTAGATTAACGTGACACCCCACAGAAAAAATGTAATGGAATCAAATTTGGTGAACTAGCAGGCCACTCAAGAGGTCCCCGACGTTTAATCCGCCTGTTAGGATAAGAGTTATTAAGGAAATTCCTAACTTTCCTAAAATGTAGTGCCGCACCGTTCTATTGATTCGTTATGTTAAACCATTGAAACTCATACTAGAGACCCGTCCCTTCACCGGATTTGAGTACATTGGATTTTTTCTACTTGGGTTACTTTAAATCTAAGGTGTTTATTACCCAACCAAACAATCTCTTTGATTTGCAATAGAGAATCAATAACGAGTGTGCATCTATCTCCAGACGCAACATTTTACAATGTGCGCAAGGAAATGTCTGATAGGTCCATGTACAGAGTGATTCACTTTCGAGTGTGTAACATGCGTATCTCGCTTATTATAAAAGATAGACTGTAGGTTTAAATTCGGCAAAGTTGCGGAATTTTGTGCTCAATAAGTTGGCGCAAAGAAAACCCCCATATCTGCTTTTGTTTTTGAGTAAGAGGCAAAAAACAATTTTTTCCGGTTTTCGTTTTCTGGCCATAACTTCTATATTTTTGAAAATATTGGCGTATCGTTTTCACATTATTAGGACACTTTCTTGAGACAAATACGATGCCGTAAACCGTTTTTTAAAAAAATGTCACTTCTATTATAAATCATCGTCAAATTTATTTTTTCTTATGGGCGCCATATTAATTTTTCTCATATTTGAATAAACCGATTTTTTCTGAATACAACAATATAATATATGTTAATATTTGCCTAAAAAATAAGGGTATTATGAAGGAAAATAAGAATTTTTTTTTAAAATGTCTAGTTAGCCATGGCCATGACAGTCAATTCTTGACAAACCACAAATGTCACTTATAATTGCTATAAACTGCATCTGTGGAGTACTTTTTACATTGACTAACGATGTATTCAACCGAGAAGAAACAAGATATTATAGATATTTATTACAGATGTAACAAAAATTTAAACTGAAGTTGAAGAATATTTAAACACATATCCTGAAAGACGACAACCATGCAAGAGATATATTACTAAACTGCACTGTAATTTAAGAAATTATGGCAGTTTTTCTAAACCATGAAATAGGTATGAACGTATAATTTCTTAAATTACAGTCAAGTTTAGTAATATATCTTTTGCATGGTTGTCGTCTTTCAGGGTATGTTTTAAATATTCTTCAACTGTTCTGTTTAAATTTTTGTTACATCTGTAATAAATATCTATAATATCTTGTTTCTCTTCGGTTGTATACCTACATCGTTAGTCAATGTAAAAAGTACTCCACAGATGCAGTTTATAACAATTATAAGTGACATTTGTGGTTTGTCAAGAATTGACAAATCACAATGACAATGAGAATTGGCTGTCATTGCCATGGCTAACTAGAGATTTAAAAAAAAATACTTATTTTACTTCATAATGCCCTTATTTTTTATGCAAATATTAACATATATTATATTGTTGTATTAAGAAAAAATCGGTTTATTCAAATATGAGAAAAATTAATATGGCGCCCATAAGAAAAAATAAAGTTGACGATGATTTACAATAGAAGTGACATTTTTTTAAAAAACGGTTTACGGCATCGTATTTGTCTCAAGAAAGTGTCCTAATAATGTCAAAACGATACGCCAATATTTTCAAAAATATAGAAGTTATGGCCAGAAAACGAAAATCGGAAAAAATTGTTTTTTGCCTCTTACTCAAAAACAAAAGCAGATATGGGGGTTTTCTTTGCGCCAACTTATTGAGCACGAAATTCCGCAACTTTGCTGAATTTAAACCTATAGTCTATCTTTTATAATAAGCGAGATACCCATGTTACACACTCGAAAGTGAATCACCGTGTACTGACCAAGGTGCTCATTTTGACAAAATCTTTAGTTATCTCTATTAAAACATTATTTTCTTTATTAAACTGTTGAATTTGACTACATCCATTTATATCCTTTCTAACAGAAACGCTTATAACTTAAGAACAGATCGACCGATTTCAATTTTTGAAAAACTAATAGGTATAGAATTAAAACTTTAATTCTTTAAGAATTACATGGGGGGGGCAACTTGAGACGAGCACCGTATGTTATTAGGTACATTATTCTAGGTGGCCAGTTAAGTTAAAATTTGGCCTGATTGTTTAAATATATTGATAAATGAAACATTAGATTCATTAGTGTAAGTTATTACAATACATAGTAATACAAGAATTATTATTGAACTGATGAACAAAGGTATAAAAATCGAATCAGCCGGATTCGTTATTAACCAGAAAAGAATAACAAGATTTGTTTTTGTAGGGTCCTCTAAGTTGGGTATCCATGCTACTCTTAATATCACTGGTTACAGAC
This sequence comes from Pogonocherus hispidulus, assembly GCA_963924545.1. Taxonomy (NCBI): domain Eukaryota; kingdom Metazoa; phylum Arthropoda; class Insecta; order Coleoptera; family Cerambycidae; genus Pogonocherus; species Pogonocherus hispidulus. The sequence continues at coordinate 24,311,536 of OZ004696.1, forward strand.
ACCGTTTTTGAAATAGAATCTATTTGTATTGTTACGTATGACATAATTAATTACGATATTACTATTAACGGCAGCTCAGAAAGTCCCGTATTGTGTCCTATGAAAATTCTCTACACTGGTATATCTCATACAATACCTATTTCTGTGGAAAATCATAGTCTCATTGCAGGTAAATAATTTTCTTTTAAATAAAATCCTATTAGGTATGTGAAAAAATATAAATTTTGTCATAAAAACCAAATGAAACGAGGTTATTTCAGGATATGCTAAAATTCAATGCTGATAATGATAGGTTTTAAATAATTTTATTAATAGCATATCTCTTTAGTTATTTTTTTAGCTAAATACCTAAATAAAAATGTAAAGAAATTAAAGCTCCAATAAATAAAGTAAAATAATATTCCATTAAAACGTAGTTTACTTATCAATGATCTAGTAATTACATTAAAAACATTTCATGTAACATTTGCTTAAGCCAAAAGGTAGCACTTGCAAATCCATAGTTATAAAAACACTTTTTCATATTTTAAGAAACCAAATTTGTCTTTGAATGGTTCGAATGTTATTTTCAACTCTGTAAAACCTAATATTTATTTTAGGTCTCTTCTATTTCTTAAAACCGTACGGAGATGGTGCCCAATATGTTGATATTGAGATCAACCCACAACAAGCAATTCTAAAGCCTTTAGAATCTGCGACAGTTGATATTAAAATATTAAGTAGGGAGGTAGGAATTTTTGAAAACATCTATATTCCTTGTTTTATCAACAAGGGCCAGAACTGTATCATTGTAAGAATATTGTTAGCTGTGGATTGTGTTCATTTGGCCATGTACTTACCTGAAAAGAACAATTATTACCAGAAGATATTGTGGCCACCTAAGATTTTATTTGAATATGACGACAATTGGATGATATGTCCTTGCACATTGGTATTGTATATGAGCCTATTAGTAATGTTTTCAGTTTCAATTTTTTTTTAAGAATTATCACATAATGTATATATCACATTATTATGATTCCATAATTTTTAAAATTTGCGATAACTTTAATCACCACAACTTTGACTAAGAGCAGTAGTAGTAACCCTTTCATAACTTTCATTATAACAAATATTACATAAATGAAATGAGAGCAAAAATTAATGAAAATGTTTAAAATTAATATATTTTCTATAGATGAAACATATTTTTCTCTTTAAGGAATACTCCCCTGAAATGGAAGTAAGCGAACTGAAATCTCAAACCCACAGCAAAACTGGCATGAAAGATGACAGTAACGCGTTGCCAGTGTCATCCAAGTCAAGTAATCTAAAACCTAGTGACAATACTTCAGTTGCCTCTACTGAAGAAGGCGTTGTTGACAAAAGTCTGACCAGCTCTAATACATCAAGCGAAGAAAGCAGCAGCTTTACTTCAAAGAGTAATGAATCCATTCCCGAATGCTTGGAAGATATGCTTCAGGAAAAATTTGGCGATGAGTTATTCCTCCAGGACCATGTGATTGAAGTCCGCCCAATCCACTTGAAAACTCGTACGGCAGATTTTTGCAAACCTTACTCTAATTTTAATTTAATTATCTGAAAGGTATCTAAATGATATAATACCCAAAAATGTAGATTTGTATCGCTATATTATTATACTACCAAACTTTCCCAATAATCACAGTCGCAAACTCAAGATATTTTCTTCAGACATCCAATTGCAGGATTCTGAAATAAAACAGTTCACCCTCGTAAACTTCAACGTAGTATTTACGCGTCAAATTTTTAAATGGTGACTAATACAGTATTCGCCAAAATAAAAGTACCGAAAGTGAAAATTGTGTTTGTTTTTCATTTTTATAATTTAAATGTTGCGGTGCAAACAAGCTTCATAACGATTTTGCAGATCAATTTTGCAACATATTTATAAAGAGTGGTAGAGTGGAGTGATAGTGGTAGTGGTTCATCTCTCACAAAAAGGGTAATGATTTTTGTCTGTAACACTCTTGGTTGACAGAAACTGGATGTTCATCAACAAAATAAGGACCAATGATCCCATACCCAGATAGAGCACACCAATTTGACACCGTGGAGTGGTTTCTATATAATGATATCTGGCGTTCAAGTACAGGAAGCGAGTTGTTTGTCGACTAACAGAACCGTTAAGATGAGTGTGAATTTTGTCTAAAAAACATTCGTTTATTAAAAAATAGAAATCTTCGTAGAATGGGTTCATCATTCGTTCACAGTAAACTTCTCTTGCGTGTTTGTCCTCAGCGTTTAGTCTTTGTCGAATTTGAATGTGGTATGGATAACCATCAATCAATTTAAACATTCGTCGTGTAGATGTTTCGCTGATATTCAATTTATATCCAGTTTCTTGAGGGTTACTTTCGAAGACTGCAAGACCTGGTAAAAAAGGAGTTCTTACTGTTTCAAACTTGCGTCATTCAAGTTTATTCACATTTAAAAATTCATTCAACACGTTATTTCGTTTATTTCCGTATGAGGGAAATAACGCTATATTATTGACACTTTTTCTTCAGTAGTCAGAATCATTTTCAAACAGTCCTATGAGAGCCATTTCACATCCCTTTCTGGCAAGTTTATCTTCACATTCATTTCCTTCAATGCCTTTATGACCTAGCACCCAACAGAGTCTTGTTATTATAGCTGTATTGATATTTGACATTTGGTTAAGTCATTAGAGGCAATCCCAAACACACTTCGAATTAACCTAGTTTGAGTCCAAAGTCAAGCTACTACTCGTATAAAGGCTTGACTATCAAAGAAGTTGATAGATGAGTTTACATATGTAACCCTCCTCACATTCTCCATCAACCACGATATTATTTCGAACATTTCTACTTGAAACAGCGCGGGATGAGTCCTTAGACTGGCTTCTACGCCATGTATGTATCATCCCAAATATTGCAGCTCATGTTCTTCTGTCTGGAACCATCTGTGAACCACACGAGATTCCAAACCCCAGAGAATTTACCTTCGACTTCCAATCACTAAGATTCTGTATTTGTACCTGGCTTGCGGTAGTTAAACTTTGATATTATTCTGTCAGATATAATTTCTAGGATAGGCTCTAACATTAATGTATGTTTTATCTTCGAATGTCTCCTTACCTTGGAAATTCTGTTCAATAATTGTTATTTGAGATGCGGCACGGAAGCTAGCGAGGCACCTTGCTTCTTTTTCCAACAGTACGTGAAGTGATTACTTGGAGCCGAAGTCATGGGTCCAGTTATACGTACACAGACCAACCTCTGAATCTGGTTCAGCTTTTCTATTACAGTACTCTGCATCTCATAATTGAGGTAGTCCTTGTTAAAGGCATCCAGTGCACCGGCCACTACTAAACCTCCCTTGTTTACAACCAGCTGGAGAGGTGGCAACACTCCTCCCTCAAGGCAGCTCTGACTTACATTACACTGTGATGTCTCGCCAATGATCGAGGCTCTCACCGTTTGGTAGCTCAACACAGGGTCTATCCAGTGCCATTTACACCCCTGCTGCGGATCACGCGATTTATTGACTCGAATGGTGTATTGTCAAAAGCTTCTTCGATATTTAAAAATGTTGCAAGAATTCTTGACGTTTAGTGAAATAAACTAGTTTCTCTATCCTAGAAGCTAGGTTTCGCAGTCCGGTCCGAAGGTCGCCCCAAGCCTTCCTCCTATGCTTAGGTGTATTTTCGTCCCGTTTCCTACGCGTTTTCCCAATTTAAATCCCTTTTCAAAAAACCTCTGCGAAATTTTCGTCGATCGCCCTCGTCGCCGTCACGCCTCCCGAAATCCCTACTTTTCGCGGGACTCCCTCGACCCTTTTTCAATTTTTACTGCTTCGAGAACCGCTTCATGCGAAAGTTGCGTCCTATTACTCTATTACTATGAGATTTTTTTTCGAGACCGAACGACCACTCCTTCTACGTCTATTTCGTCTTCGAAAATCTCGAGACCCGTCCGTCTTAACTTTTTTCTCATTTTATCTGCAGTTGTGAGATTGCACTAACGAGAAGCACCTCCTACGAAAACTGTCAAATTAGTTAAACTTCAGAGAGGTTATTTTTTTATAAGAAATATTGCTAACGGAATCGATAGTACTGACTGGCAAACACTTGACTACCAAAACACTGAAGCGAAATGGTTTTCCAATAAGAATATCGGTAAAAATTAATTTCAAATTAATACATACAGTAGTGTACATAGTTGTCTTAGCGTTAAATAATAACGAGTGATGCGGTGGCGTAATTATTATATATTGCGTAAGTCGCAGAATTTCAAACATCGAAGTGCAGAATTTCGCAAGTTGGAATCCTGCTGGATGCAACTTTTTTTGATTTTACTTTTTAATTGAAATTATTTATTAGTATTAATAGTGTTTAGTTATTCTGTTTCATTGTCTGTAGTTTTATTATTTCTGCAGGTAAAGTTTGGAATTATTTTTTTCATTTTGGCAGTCTGTAAAATTCATCATTTTAGCTTACAAAAGTAAATATCTACTACAATATTAACTTGCTGTAACAATTATGACAGCAATATATTTTTTAACGCCGCCGTTGCACCTTTTGGAAGGGCGGGCGGGGGGGGCTTCGAACCGTAGCGGAGGCCCCCATTGATAAAATTGATAAATATGTTTACTAAAAAATGAATTCTACTTTCTGTACATAAAAAATGATGATGTGTTACCATCAAGAATAGAGTACTTTTATAATTCATCAAAATATCATTAAGAAAAATTGTTTAGTATAATTACATCATCATTCCAGATACAGAATTTCAGCTTTCTGTCTCTAAATTTATTATTTCATACACAAGGGATTATTTCAAGTTTTTTTTAATATGTATTTTATTAAAAATAATATTATTCTATATGTTTTTGCCATCCGAAGGGTGACTCCAGGCTGCAGGCCTGGATCCTCGGTAGGGCTAGAAATGGGAACGAAAGTCGCAATAGTGATGTTCTCCCTTTTCTAGTATATGATTTAAAATAAGAACCAACGCCACTATTCCTCGCTGTAACAATGCAAGAAAAACAGCATCAGAGCTGCTTGATACTTGAATCGGTTAAAAGTATTAATTACTCATCTGATACACCAGACTTTGCGATTTCTCAGTTCCCTCTACGAGTCCTAGTAGGCACAATTTGTTGGTGTCCCAGTCTACCGTTTTCATTTATATTTGTTATGTTCGATCCAGAAAAAAACAAGTCCTATTACTTTACTCTAAAGCAAAGTGGCTTTTAGTAGCAAAGGTTTAGTAGCAGAAACATACTACTAGTTTCTATTAGTTTAATAGAAATGAAACGTTTGTTTTTTTTTCAGCGACTAAGGTCACATTCTATTTGGAAAATATCACACCGGTAAAGTCGAACTACACAGTGGAAGCTACGAATTTTTACACTACGAGGAGCTTTGACCACTTAGCATACAATCTTCAATTCAAGAAAGCAGGTATATGATTCATTTGTTGAGCTATTAATAATTTTAAAGTAGCATCCGGTTGATTTTTCTAAACTGAATCAATTTGGAATATGTTTTAATTTATAGATATTCTTGAATAAAATAAATACATTTGGAGAAACGGAAACCTCAAGGTTGGTTTAATATTTACCATGATATTGTATAAAATGCTCGCTTTTCCTAATGTTGGCTTCTTTCGGATAGGGTAGGTATCGTAATGTTTATTATGTTTCAAATTGTATTGTTTTCAACAGAGGATATCTGGAATGACATGATTATGAATGACTACGGAATTTTGGTTTTACCAGATGTAAAGGAAGGTGCCCTGCAAGAGTTTGGACTAATTGAGTTCAATCTAACTATCTTCGCAAACACCTGGGGAATTTACCAAGAAGAAATAGCGGTGGATGTCCCTGATATACCTTGTTTCACATTCTCCCTGCTGATAGAAGTTATCGGCTGTCCTGTAATATTCCCACTAGCCATTAGTAAAATTACAGAATATCCTACTATCAGGCAAGATATATTTTCAATCTTAGACGTCTTCAATAACACAGTTTTATTTAGATTTGGAAGTGTGGCTTACGATTCTGAAGAAATTCACAGAAAAATAAAAATTTCTAACACATCTTGCGTACCTTTAAAAATTCTGTGGCATAATTTTACGAAAACATCACCTTATGGACACTCCACGACTACATTTAACGTGGATTTAGACGTAACCTCAAAAATATGCCGTTTAGAGGAGGCGAAGTTGGAGTTTGTCAACAAAGAATTTGGTAGGAAAATTCACAATTTGTTCAAGGTAAAATTAAATGTAAATTAACCATCTTAATTAGTGCATTACCCGAAAAATTGGTTTCTTTTGCATTTTGAATATATTCCAAACTTAGGTGTTATAAGAAATATATTTCCCCATGTATACTCGTTTTCGTTACCTGTTTGAAAACATCATCGGTAACATCATTTTCGGAGACATTTTAGAATCGAACTTATTGCTATACATACAGTGAGCGGCAAAAGTGTTGCATAAATTCATTATTTCACAAAAATGTTTAAAAAAAAAGTATGAACCCGACGTTTTTTTATTTTATTTCTCCTATATTATTTTATATACGAAGTGATACGGACGCACATGGACACATAAAGACATTTTTTTGTTTAAATGGGAAGCCCTCTATATTTTTACATATTTAATTTTAGAAAGAGGACTTTCTCACTATCACAGCAATATATGGGTTGGTGAGGTTTAACACAAATATTAACGGAGATAGAGCCACTGGAATATGGAAAAACCGAGGGAAAAACATTCCTCTTTATTTAATCCAAGTAAAGCCAAATAAAGAAAAATAACCAAAAGTCCTTAAAACTTGATAATAAAAACGATGCCTACAGTTAGGAACAGCACAACCGGCTTTCTCAATTTTAAATATTAATGTAAAATATTTACTCAGTACTCAGATAAAAATTGGAATACGAAACGTTAACAGCTAAGGTCTAATGAAAAGTCTACAATAATAAATAAGCAACTAAGGACAAATGAAACACAATGAAAATAATTAGACAAGCCTCACACCTTACAATTTGACAATTTAAATAAAATTAAAATGATGGATTTCCATGAATGATTTGATTTGAAAGGATGCTGTTCGTGTTCGCAAAATTAAAACAGAGTACTACAAACTGACGAGTAGCGACATAAACCGTCGGCACCTTTGATGTGGAGTGATCCAATTTCACTTAAAGGCGTTGACAGCTAGACATCGTAATACACTGCTAAAACTATGAAGTGGCTTCAAATAAAGCATCTACACAGTACTTACACTGAAAGAAATCCCTTTTTTTAACCAGTCACTTTGACAGTTGGCAATCGTATTTCGCGCATGCGCTCTAAAAATTGGAACCTCCGCTGTCGCTACTCGTCAGTTTGTAGTCCATATATATTAAAACGCGTCGATTCTGTCTCTCTCTAAATTCCGTTGCCGAATCCGCAAAGTTTCAAAGCTATCTCCTCCGTGGGGCAATCTCGGAACGATTTCCGCGGACCTCCGGAGGACGCCCCTGGCCTTTCTCCAATGCGTAGGGGTATTTTCGCCCCATTTCCTACGCGTTTTCCCAATTTAAACGCCTTTTCAAAAAACCTCTGCAAAATTTTCGTCGATCGCCGTTCGGCGAGAGAGATGCGGCTAGCACGGGCGTTTGTCCTCGGGCCTAATGGTCCCGTCACGCCCGCCGAAATGCCGACTTTTCGCGAGACTCCCTAGACCCGTTTTCTAATTTTACGGCCTCGAGACCCGCTTCACGCGAAAGTTCCGTTCTTTCTCTAATCCTTTGAGATTTTTTTTCGAGACCGTACGTCCACTCCTTTTACGTCTATTTCGTCTTCGAAAATCTCGAGTCGCATCCGTCTCAACTTATATCTCATTTTATATGCCCATGTGAGATTACACTAACGAGACAAGCACCTCCCACGAAAACTGTCAAATTAATTAAACTTCAGATATGTTATTTTCCTACGAGAAATATTGCTAACGGAATGAATAGTACTGACTGCCAAACATTTCTGATTACCAAAATACTGAAGCGAAATGCTTTTCCAATGATAAAAATCGGTAAAAATTATTTTTTCAGGTTGACACGTGTAGTTTACATACTTAAACGTCTCAAGGTAAACATTTGAAAACAGGCGTGGTAGCGCAACGGGAAAGTAGTAGGATTCAAAACTTTATAATGCTGATTTCGCGAGTTCGAGTCTCGTTGCAGGCAAATTTTTTTTTTTACTTTTTAATTCCAATTATTTATTAGTATTAGTATTTAGTTATTCTGTTTCATTATCCATAGCTTTTATTCTTTTTGCACGTAAAGTTTGGAATTAATTCGTTCATTTTGGCAGTCTGTTAAATTCTTGATTTTAGCTTACAAAAGTAAATATCTACAATATTTTTGGTCCCATTGATAAAATTGACAATAATGTTTACTTAAAAATAAATTGTACTTTCAGTACTTAAAAAATTATGATGTTTTACCATCAAGAATATAGTACCCTTACAATTTATCAAAATATTAAGATATTATAGATAGTTTATAGATAGATATAGATATGGATAGTTTAGTATAATTACATCATCACAAAATTTCTTTAATATGTATTTTCTTTAAAATAATATTATTTTAGATGCATTTGTCACCCGAAGGGTGACCCCAGGCCGCAGGCCTGGACCCCCGGTAGGGCTAGAAATGGGAACGAAAATCGCGATAGCGATTTTCTTCCATTTCTAGTACTCTTATTAAAATATGTGCAAAATGTAAACGGAAAATCGCCATCTATTGGTTTGGGGGAAATCTGTATTTGGCAATACCTGATTTCTTTCTATCTTAATAATATATTTTTTTTACTACTAACATGAGAAAACCTTATTATTTACCTCATTTGTGTAATGAGAAGTAGTGAATTATTGACCTAGGTAAATAATGAATTCATTATTTACCTAGGTTAATAATAAATTGTATTGAAACTCATTTGTTTGACATTTCACGCATCAGTTTGACATTTCACCTACTTGATATTTCGATATGTTTGAGTAATAGTGGAAATTTCTGATTTTAAAATGATAATAAGATCTTCTGGTGTTAATTCGGCTATTAGTAGTAAAAAAATACTATATATACTTCGGTTGAGAAGGCCATTATTTACCTCGAAAATTATATACGCGCCTCAGGATATAAAATTTCTCGGTCAATAATAGCTCACTTCTCAACCTAGGTATATAATATACTATTCTGTTACACAAGTATATTTGTCAGAAGAAATACAGTTTTAATTTTGACGCTTGAACAAAAAAAGGGTATGTCACTCCGAGTATAAAGCTCTTTATGTGTTTCGCCCAGTTTACACAACCTTGGCTAATGCCTCGGCTGTGTAAGCTTCTGAGCTGAACAAATAATGTTCGCCTTCTACTCCTAGTACATAATATGCTATTATAACATAATATACTATTATGCGACCTATCATTATCTTATAATAATTATTAGCATAGTGACATTAAATGTAATTGCTTTCTTTGCGTAGGCACAAAATAATATTCCCCGTAATAACTTAGATCAGATAGTTTGTCCTTATCCATATAATTTTTGCCAAAGGTGACCAGAGCGTAATGGTAACAACCATACATTTTATTCATGGGATTAGCCAAAAGATTAACTGGATCAAAAAATTTTCTTCTAAAATATATCTCATGCAATGAAAATTAATCTATAATTTTTGACAAATATTTATTCCTGTGAGGACAGTTAAATGAATTATTCATTTAACTGTGCTGTGAGACTGAAAAGTTATGTAAGTTAATTATATTTTTACAAAAATTATTTATAATAGTTGATCCATCTCTATTAAATAAATTATACAGTTTATAGTTCTTCTTCGTAACAATATACAATGAAATACTGTTTATTGTAGCTTTAGTAGTATTCTCAGATTTAAAATAGAGTTAGTTGAACGCATGTTCAATAGCTTCATAAGTCGGATGGTCTACCAATATCGTGCCACCCTCTACCGTGACGAGCTTCTCTGGAGAATCAGAGAAACAAATAAATTCTACACAATACAAATCATAGATTTGCTGACGATGCACTTATTAAATATAAGTTGCTACTTGCTTTGTGATCAAAATGCTTAAAATATTCAATTACAGATCACACCAAAGGATATGCCTCTAGACAAAAATTCCAGCGACATCATCAACGTCATAATGAAACCAGAAAACTGTTTTTCGCAGACTGAAGATACGTATATCAGGTGTTCCTTAGTTGGGCACATTTTCCTAGAGGAACATTACCGGTTCTGCTTTTAAAATGTTTTTGGTAACTATATTACTAACCCATGTGGATTTCAGAAAGAAATTGAACTATTTCTTCAGACCTACAGACTTAGAAAATTCGAATCACGTGAGGATGGAAATACTTGGCATATTAGAATTGCCAATTCTTAGATTTGACTTTGTCTCTGGCGAGACGAACATACGTTTTTACGCCAACGATGTTTTCTTCAATAGGAATTTTGAAGTGCGCACTAGGTTGGTTTTTCTAAACAACCACTCATGTGTTGCCGAACTAGAGATGAACATAGACGAACCGTTGGAAATTTTAGGTCAGAGAAAAGGGAAAAATACCTACGTAGTGCAACCTTTGAGCTGTTTAGAGGTAAATCGATGACTTGTAAATAAGACAAAACATAGATCAAATAACAGTTGAAGATATATGAGGTCATAAAGTAAGGGGTATACTTTAAAGTGTTATACAATTTTAAGAAACCAAGCTAGTAGCAAAAAGTAAATGAAACTAGTTGCTTCAATAATTGTATTTTACTTTATCTATGGAAAACAAAAGAGTTGTTGTGTCTACTAACTGCTGTTACAAGTGTCAAACGTAATCATTGCGATTTAGAGAATTTTTCTCAAAATAAAACTCACGTAAACGTAAACGACCAACACGACCGCGACCAACAACACTGGAAGAATAATTAAGACTCTATTAGGGAGCAAAGTACATACTTAAATTCAACCAGAAATGCTGAATAATGCTGTGTACAATTTGGAGGAACGGTTGGTGATTGTACAGCAAAATAGACAACATATCGAACATTTGCGTTAACCATTGTTAGACATAAGAAATCCAATTGTTTATGCAATCGAATTTCTTTCACATCTTGTTAAAACACATTAACCTTATTTGTTAAAAATACATAATAAGCTAAAATATATTCCTTACTTTATGATAACCTTGTATTTCATAAACCAACGGTTTTAATGTACCGGGATCTATTAGGATTAAATTAAGATTTGAGCTTCTATATTAATTGATTAAAACACAGTTTTTTTACTTAATGCACTGAATGTACTGTACTGATGAACTGATGTTAATATCTAACAGAAAATAATAAAATTTGCGATATATTTATCAAGATTTTAATCATAAATATCTGTAATTAATTTCAACTGAAATATAAAGAACATTGGTTTAAACACAAAAAAGGGAAGAGACTGAATCATCTAATTTATTTTTACAATACATTTTAACTGCGGAAATCGAGTTTAATTATTTTCATTTTGCTTTTTCTTTGGTTTTTCCAATGTATGGATTTAGTAGGCGCACATAACCTAAAAAGCGTTAAAAGCGACTGCTAAAAATGACAAATATATATTATACAGGATGAGTCAACGAAAAGTTTCAGCTCCATCTTCGTTTCATTTATCTGCCAAAAGTTTGGTTTCCATGGAAAATTCTCGGACCGGTTGATTTTTGTTTGAAGTAGGACTAATATATTAAAATTTATACAGGGTGTCACAGAAAGGAGAGGTTTACTACAACTTTTATTTTTTAAATAGACTGAAACAGAATTAAACACATTGTGTATTTATACAAATTTGGATAGAACGTCTTCTCCGGAATACATTGCTATAAGGTTTGATGGAATAGCTTTAATAGTGAAGAAAATATGGCCATAAATGATTACCATAAAAGCAATGTGTTGGAGAAAGACTTTATAGTGTTTGTAGCCTAGCAGAGAATCGATATTCTCTTTCTGTCATTGTGTTTATGGAACACTCTTTTATGTATATCTCCCTCACTATTAGAGCTATATCCATCAAGCCCTATATAAATGTATTCGTGAGAGTACGTTTTATCTAAATCTGTAGAAATACACAGGGTGTTCGATCGAAATCGACCTGTCCGAGCATTTTCCATTTAAACCAATCCTGTGACAAAAACTGACTTATCTAATGGCTGCAGTTTATGTGTGGTGTAAGGGGAAAACGATAGTAGGGTAATCCCATGGTTCTTACAAAAGTCAAATACAGAAATAGATAAATGAGACTGATGGTTATCTAAAAGAAGTAGCATAGGATGATCTTTAGAAGAACGAACATAGTTATGAAAATGTTGAATAAATATTAAGAATTCATTAGCCGTAACATATTTACTTCTGGAAAATATCATCATTGGCGGTACAATATTTCCAGCAGCATTGACAGCAAGAATCATTGTAACGAGAGTCCCTCGTGCTCCAGATGTTACGGCTCCCTCCTGTTTTGCAACCTTTACAGTCATGATTTTACTTGGCTTCTGGACCGTTGTGGTTCCTATCTCGTCCACATTCCAGATATCTGCACAATCAAATTTATGTCTATCATATACAATGCCTAGGTTAAAGAGGAATTGCCCACAGTGTGCCCATTAAAACTTGTAGCTCTACCTAATCTGATAACCTTAGGTGTCCGAATGGATAGGTCACTATTACGTTTTAAAAACACTGTTAGCCAGTCTTTATTATTTTTTTTTTGAAAAATGTTTTTTCTTGTTGAAACTTGATCAAAAAATATTTTGAAAAAATATCTTTATTTTTTGAAAAAACAATGTTGTATATATGCAACGCTAGGCACTTAAGGTGTCAAAAATTAAGAGGCAGCTATTAGATAATCGAGGATGAAACTTATCGTTGACTTACTCTATATATTATATTGCTATGTATTTATATAAACCCCGTTATTGTTTAATGTAGATCCAATTTAACTTCTACATCACAGATATTTTAAAACTAAGATTTTATATGTAAAATTAGAAGATATCATGAAGAGTAAATATGATATCGATGGATACCGTATTGAAACTAAAAATTATGTGAGACAATATATCTTACCAAATCTATAAAACTACAGAAATATTTTCTGTTATATTTGCCATTGTGTCAAAACTATCCATAACCTTATAGAAGCTGGGCCTTAATAGGTACCTTACCTTATTTGCCAGATGCTTTTTTTAGATGATTTGATATATAATTGTGTATTGTATCTTGTATCTTATTTGATTATTTCCTAGTGTTGCCTAGAATTCTTGACCACTTAGGTTATTGTTTTTTAGGTTGTTGTTAATTGTAACGTTGATTATGAAAGAATACTGCATCTTAGTGAGGTAGTTTATCCACATAAACATGTAGATGCTGAGGAGCTGCAAAATAAAATGAACGTACAGGACGTCGACACAAGCCTTAAAATTTTGCACTTGCAAAGAAAATTGAAGATGATGCACAAGGGAGCATTAGAAAAAGTAAAATAAGTTAATTATACTTTAAAACAACAGATACGCTTCCCGACACAAATTGTTTACCTCCACTGCTAAACTCTGACATATAATACAGTCTGACTAAGTTATAACTTCAATTAGAATTTGGCTTTAGTCCCTAAAATTGGGAGTAGGTAATTGGTCCCTAAAATTGTCAATTATAGAGTCACTTAATGACTTCAGTTATAACAACCTGACTGAAAAAATTCACAGATCTTGCATCTTACGCAAATATCGTAGGCGTATTGAAAATACCAAACACAACTATTTTTGTTACGCACTTTATACATTTCATAGTCCATTATATTTATAATTTGTACAGAGTGTGATACCTAAACCTTTCATTTGATGTATCTAGAAAACCAAATCTTCCAGTTTAGAGATTACTTATTCTTAATGAATCACCCTGTATATATTACAGGGTGAACCAAATCTGACTGTGTGTACAGAGATCTCGGAAACTAGAAGAGATACAGAAATGGTTAAATGGGCAAAGTAGTGCAGAAATGCCCGTCAATAATCCTCTGAGAAAACAATTGAATTTCGCACCGTCTATAGATTTTATTTAGAAAAAAGTGAAAATCGACAATTTTCAAATTTGCTTCTAACTCTTTTGTTTGCATTCGGATCGAAAAAATGCAAAGGCCATTTTGGGCAGTTTTTACCGGGATTCCAGTGGCGTAGTTAGATTTTTGCTATGATACATACTTTTCGCGAAAATGCTAGCAACTTTATTTTTCTAATGGACGCCATATTGCATTTCTGCATTTTTAAATTTAACGATTTTTTTCTGATTACTTTGATATAGCACATGTCATATTTCTAACCTACGATGTAGCCTTAGTAACGCAAAATATTATTTTCAAGAACAAAATAGGAAGCCTTGAAGATAAGTGTGACAGCAATAAACAAACACCATATTGCGAATAAATAATGCATATTATTATAATCTGAAAAAATATGAACAACTTTGAAAAATAACTAAAAAATAAGTAAATATAGGTAGGTATACTGAAATCTAATAACAAACTAAAATACCTAAACAAAACTAATACTGTTATTAATATGTTAGTGTTCGAAATGTCCACCATTATTATTCCGCCATTTGACATATCGGGTTCGAATGGAATGAACTGCTTTCCTTATGTGACGTCTTTCTAGAGTAGCAAAAGCATTCGTCACACATTCTTGGAGCTCTTCAGTGGTCTAATATTGATGGTTACTATAGACAATATCTTTAATAGTGCCCCATAGGAGAAATCCAGTGGCGTCAAATCAGGATTCCTTGCAGGCCACTGAATAGGAGCGTTTCTGCCAATCCATGTATGTATTTGGAAAAACGACATTTAAATATTCGCAAATGGAAATTTGAAAATTGTCGATTTTCACTTTTTTCTAAATAAAATCTAGACTGTGCGAAATTCAATTGCTTTCTCAGCGGATTATTAATGGGCGTTAAATTCTGCACTACTTTGCCCATTTAACCATTTCTGTATCTCTTCTAGTTTCCGAGATCCCTGTACGCACAGCCAGATTTGGCTCACCCTGTATATTAGTCCATCCTGTATATATGTTAGTCTAAATTAATAAAAAACCTGTTCATCCTATTACAACGATCAGTAAATACCAAACGTTTATTTTACATTCAACATCAGTCCATAAATCACTGTAACATGTACTGGGAAGTTTTTTATTCAGTTTTCAGTTCAGGTTTTATTTTTTTTATACTTGGTTGTATACCGTGATACAACCAAGCAATCTCTGTAAGTCAATGAACCATGTAACCCAAGCATAAACAATAAACATAGACTGCTTATTATAACAACACAGCTAGGCTAGGTCATCTCCATATGAGGACGTGACCATGTCGAGGTCGCTCGCTTTTGCATGCCGCTAAGCGTTAATATTTTAAGAGACAGCTCCCACATACACGCGCCCAGAAGTATTTTCAATACTAAAACATAATATTCAAGTTTATATCTAGCTACTTACCTGCTTCACTATATTTTTACTTTTAATTTTCAAATAGTACATCTTAGTAGTTAAAGAAGAAGCATAGTTAATAGAAGCATGTATAATATACCGGGATATCAAAAATTATCTTGGTCAAGGGTGGTTGTGGAATGAAAAAACGTGTGTCTTAGTTTAAATTTTTTAATATGTTTTGTTGTGTGATAATCTGTCAGTTCATTGTGCTGAAATAAAATAAGACACACGTTTTACATTCCACAACCACCCTTGACCAAGATAATTTTTGATATCCCGGTATTACAGTATAGCGAAATAATAATTTAAAACATTAATTCCGATACGTTTTTGTAGGTATGCACATTTGATTTTATTAGAGATATGCGTACTGATAGTGACATATTGTTTGTTGTTTTGTCAGTATGCCTTCCAGAGGATATTATATTGCGTATATTCTCATGACGAAAATGAATGAATCAAAGGGGCATCCCGGGTTATTCATTTAGAAAAGTGAGTTTTATATATGAATTAATGCCTTTGAGCATACGCATACGGTAAGTCATCTCGTCTTTCAGCAGTTTTATAACAAAAAGATGTATACTTATTACTGGCAGTCTGTTCGGAAAAGCGGAAATTTTTTTTATTCAAATGCAAATCCATCTGACCATAACAGCTGTTTTTGACCACTTTGGACCCACGCAACGGTATGCTGGTGGTTTTCTGAGGAAGTTTTTGTGTTAAACTTCATTTTTCAGCCTGACTGAAATTGTACTAAAAAGCATAATATGCAAACAAAAAATGAAAACTCACTTTTCTGTATGAAGAAACTGGGATGACTCTTTGATTCATTCCTTTTCGTCATGAAAACATACCTACTCATTATGATACCATTTTAAAGTCATACTGACTAAAATCACATCCATAAATCTGTCACTAACTGCCAGTCTATATTATGTCAATGTAATAATTGTGAGAAACCATTCTGTTCAACTCTGTAAATAAAAATATATCTACAAGATGGCCTATTTGAAAAGCAAAAGATGATGTCATTTCCGAGTAATACTGGATGTGCATTTTCTCAAATGTGATATTTTATATCACCTAAAAATGCATATTTAATGATTTCCTTTAATAATATCAATGTTAAACAAAGAGTACAGAATAAAATATTATAGTTTAGGAATTGCAGAGTATGTGGGTACTACCAAATTTAGGAGATAATAGATTGTGATAAATTTCACTGTTAAAACAAATGAAATATATAAAACCGTTTTTAAGTTTTAAACCAATATGTATATTTTTTTCTAGTTACTTGTCGGTCGGCGACTGAAAGTTCAATGTTTCTATAGCTCAAGACGAGGTCGAGATTTAATCCCTATTTATCCCATGAGGAACCCCATTCCTTCGTACAGTTTTTAATTATATCGTCTAATCGTATATTAAGGCTTGTTCACAGGGTAACCCATTCTGGCGTGTGTGCCAAGGATGAGAAGAATATCGGCCTTGGAGTTACTGTGGGCGGTTAAAATCGGTTGATGTTTTAGAGTGCCTCTAACTAATGAGGTTTTCCATGTTTCTCATTCCAGCGCCAGGTGGTTAGGATCTAACAAGTCATTTCTGAGATGCAATTGCGGCCTACTGAATAATATTATCCCGGTTCCTCTCTCACACAAGTATCAGACTTTACGGCTAATCCTTGTGATTAGAATGAGGGGTAGAGATATTATTATTATTGTTATTGTGGTGACAGACAGACATACAACAATAGTTATAACCAGTCAGGTGCCTAATTCAAGTTTGAAAAATATCATGTTTACTAATAGTGAATAGAAATGTGATAAAATCATTAAAAGAGCATCTGAAACGTTTACTGTCAGATATTCTAATAAATAAAAACCTTCCTCTGATACCATAACTCACTAGATTAATAATTATAATAAGATAATAGAATATTTGCTTAATGCATAAAATTTCCAATACCTACTTAAAGAGTGAACTTTTTTGAGTTATTGGCGAAAAACTAATTCTTTATACATATTAGAAATATTTTTGCAGAACTACGCCATCATTAACCTCTTTGCAAATTCTCAAAATGCTATCTCTACTGGTTCTCCATACAGATCGATAAAGCTCGTCGTGACATACCCTGTGTTCAGGGTGCCTATTTTCAAAATCATTAAATAACTAACTTTGTTATTTTAAGAGATGATAAATTAGCAAAATTGTGTAGAATTATGAACGGAACCTAATTAATCCTTCAGATTTGATTTTCGTGTTGAACTGTTCGGAATGTATAGGTACTATTTTTTACGTGGAATTTAGCAGTACCAAGCAAAATTATACAGCCACATTATTTTTCGAGTTATAAAATTAAAAAATGTTTTTTAGATGACAATAATTATAGTTGGCTGTGGCACCAATGAGATTTTTTTTATTACATAGATAGTTCAATATGACTTTCTCTTTTGGTTTGTATATTTCGAGCAAAAATTATTTTATGAAACTGAATAATGATTGTTGAATTATACGTAGAAGATTTTATAAGACATAGCAGTAAACAATAATTGCTGTCAAATAACATGTATTTAACAGGTGAAATCTAAAAGTGATGTTAATTATTAGAGAGAAAATTTTTCTCACGAAGTTGACAAAAGGATTCTATTCATTTTCTCCTAAATAACCAAAATACGCTGCAATTTTTTCCAAAAATTATTCACCCGGTACAGACGCAATGACAAAGATACTTTAAAATTTTAGGTGATCCCTCTGAATGTGTACATTCACTACCCGTACATTTCAGCAAAACCTTCCAATATAAAATTGGACCAAGTATTTCTGGGTAAAACTCATAAGACTGTAGTGACAGTTTTTAATCACACAGGTAAGTTTTTTTACTTCACACAATAATAGAAACCATAAAAATTAAATTTCTAGGTTGTTTGATCAATTTTGAGATTTTTAAATCTCTTGCTTCAGAAGTTTTGTATGTTAAACCACACTTTGGTAAAATAGAGAAGAGTACAGGAGTGAACAAATCATTTTGTAATATTTTCATATATTTCACACCAAGGTAAAACTATTAGTCATTCCTAGCATTTTTTCTAATTGTTAATATAAACAAATCATGCTCATGAAACAACATGTTACTATTATAGTTATTATTAATTTTGTTACTACTACGAGCCCTAACAACTAAATGTTGGGACAAGGTATTATTTTGGATATAATACAGTGGCTCATCAAAACTGCTGAATTATTTTGTTTATTTTTTTAAATACAAACATAATAATATATCCTAGACTATTTGAACACATTTTCGTGCCATGGTGAAGCAATCGGTAGTAATCATAGCGTATTTAGTCATTGGAAGACCAAATTGGCTGACAACTAAATGTTGGGACAAGCACAAATTCACATTTAAAATGTTTAAAAAACGCTATATAAACATCTAAAAAACGTTTTATTTATTCATTGACAGTTTGTAAGTGATGTAAATAGTTATAAGTAGTAGTATTTGTTGAAATATTTAAATTTTGTTAATTTAAATTGGAATAATGGGTCGTGGAAAAGCTACCGAACAGAAATTACGTGAAATTATCATTCACCAATACAATGCGGGCAAGACAATGCGTAAAATTTCTAGCAATTTACCTATTCCAAAGACCACAGTCTATAATATAGTGAAAAAATATGGTGAGTCTGCCAATGTGGATGTTCGAGGTAAAAGTTCGGAGAGACCAAAAGTTGTTTCACAAAGAGATTTACGAAATTTAGTTAAATTATGCAAATCAACGAGAAGAAGTACCGTTCGAGACATAACTGCTCAATGGAACAGGGCAAGTGGATTAAATATATCTAGAGAATGTTGCCGAAAATACATTCATAAATGCGGTTTGGGATTTTAGAAGGTAAGTTCAGTTTTGTATGGTTCATCCATTAGCAAAAAATTGATCCAAATTCGTATTTAGGCCGAAGAAAAACCGCTATTGACAGAGATTCAAAATAAGAACCGTTACAATTGGGCAAAATCTAAACTTCTGTGGACAGAAAATGACTGGAATAAAATAATATTTAATGATGAGGAGAAATTTGATGTTTGCGTTGGAGATCACCGTAAACAGATAATACGAAATAAAGCAGAAGCTTTTCATAAAGACTGCTTAAGAAGGGTTGTGAAGTTTCCAAAGGGAATTATGGTTTGGGGCTGCATGTCGGTAAGGGGCTTATGCATTTTAAAATTTATAGATGGTACTGTAAATACTTAAAAATAACAAGAGATACTTCAGACCTCACTTTTACCTAGCGCGCAAAATTGTTTCCTAATGAGGATTTCATCTTCCAGCAAGATGGAGCATCATGTCATTCGGCAAAAACTACCAAAAAATGGTTTGGTGACAATAATATAAAGGTTTTATCTCATTCAGCCAGCACTCCGTATCTAAATGTGATAACTGTGTGGCATAAAATGAAGCAGTATTTAAGAAACCATCCTCAACGCACTATTTCTGATTTGCGGACAAAACTACAAGAGATTTGTGATAATTTTTCTCCTCAAACGTGTCAGTCCTTGGTTAATACAATGCCTGCAACAGTTCAAGCAGTCGTTAAAGCTAAGGGCGATATGACCCCGTATTAAATTAAAGTTGCTTTTTGTTTGTCCCAACATTTAGTTGTCAGCAAATTTGACCTTCCAATGACAAAGTACGCTATGATTAATGCCTATTCCTTTACCATGGCACGAAAATGTTTTCAAATAGTCTAGAATATATTGTTATATTTGTATTTAAAAAAATAAATAAAATAATTCAGTCGTTTTGATAAGGCATTGTATTATTTCCAAAATATTATCTTGTCCCAACATTTAGTTGTTAGGGCTCGCATTATGCTTTAATTAAAAGCAGTCGCTTTACTCTGGGACTTCAGTACTTACAGAGGGGTGCTGCTGCCAGTACCAGCAGTCACTCCCAAAACCATGGAAGTTAGTTACTGGGTCCGAGAAGATCCATGTGCACTGAGTACACGCAACGAACTGAGGATGACAATCTTCTGCATTCTGTTTGCTAAGATTTCTGTGAAATCGGCATTTCGGTATACGCTTTAAATTAAACATTAGTGTGTTTAGCTCCATCAAGGACTCCAATAATCAGTGCCACTATTTTAATAATATATTTCGGGTAAAGTTAGCCGATATCGAACATTAAAAAATTTTCGATGTTTTATCCGCTTCTAGTTATTTTTCAAGGCAATATTATTCTCAGCAGGTGTCGAGAACTCTATAATAAATATTATCAATATCCCCTGAAATGTAAGGCAACACTGGGATCTCGTCTATCCTATATCAGTGTCTAATATGGTACCTAATACAGCATTCACAATGCACAAGCTGACAACAAATGTATCAATGTCTCCCGCGCCATACAAAGGCGAAAGTAAGCTTTTCAGATAAATTAAGATCATGATATAGAAAATTTTTATAGAAGATGCTGTGCTTATCCATGTGAAGCTGCAGAAATTTATTGTATTCTGCAGCTCTGATTTGAGTTTTCTACCGAACAGATTCTATCTTGGAGTACTGGTTCACCCGTTTGTCGTCGAATATGCCTCTGAATTTTTTGGCTGCTCTTTGTACTGCTTTAAATGGTAAAGCTCTTACTTGAGCATTTTATACTGATCCCACGCCATGCAGAAGAGGGCATCTGAACTCCTGATCACTTTATAGGCCTCACCTAAGAGCATTCTATTATAAAAAAAACTATAAACTTAAGGTTTCCTGTTGTCATGGGATACATAACCGTGGAACGGACAATTTGGGATTCAAACTTCTATGGAAATGCATCATCTTGCGCATTGCAATTTTGAACTACCGCAACTCTTCTCGAGTTCATTTCACTACTCTAAAGCAGTAGATCAAAATTTGTTCGTCGCACACGCCTTACTCCTATCAGGCAGCCCTTAAGACCATATTATATACAAAAGGTGTTATCGATACTTGCCGCGGAGAATGTCTTCCACTACACTCACTTCCTGGATGAAGCGTTACTCGACATCCAAGTATGTGTATGACTCTTTGACATCCAAATAGCGTACGATGCTTCCAGCCACGAGTTCCTATTTCTACATAACTAATGCTTTGCCCTCTCTTGAAATGAAACATCGCGCACTCGTCCATTCCCAGCTTCATTCTTAATACTTGTGTATGCGCCTGTCTTCCCTGACAGATCAAGTCTCTGTCTCCAGAGGCACATATGACACCGGCGCTGTAGCTCTAGCACACATACTCTAGCCCTAGTTACGGTATAGGGAGTTCCAGAGAGGCATCAGACCTGCGATATATCGCACTAAAGGATCAAGTGCTGCAATTATTATCATTACCATTACTATCATTATCATCCACTGAGGTAGCGTGTGGGCTAGAGCGTGTTATGGCAGCATTTCTCGGTCACGCTGCCTATTATGGTCTGGGTTCGATCTCAAACTCAGACACTGACAATGTTAGGGGGTATGGGGTGTTTGTCTGTATTTTCTCAATGTGTAACCACCTTCCGGATGGCTTTTGGCTTTGAATTGGGAGTTGCCGAATTTATGTTTTAGTTTTTAATTTTTTTATTTAATTATTATCATTATGATTATCATTAACATTATCATTGTTATTAAGTATTGATAGTTTTTGTATGAGTATCTTAAATATGTTTCAGGGAAGCTAGGCAGTATCAAGAGTCTATTAGAATCGTGACCAACATTCCAAATTATTTTATTGAAGTACCCATTAAAGCAACTGGATCAATTAATGAAAAATTCTATATAGACTACAAAATTTAATGTAAATATCTTTCATAAAAACTACATGAATATAAATATGAGATAAAATATTAATTAATCAATACGTATTACTTCTTTCAGTAGGTGTCTATATAACACTAAATTTAGCTTGGCATTTACTCTAACCCATTTAAAGAGTAAACCCACTTAAATTATGTAACTAGTCAATATAACGGCATGGCTTTTAAAATAGTTTGCCCCAAATAGCCAGACACCCTAGACGTTTTGGAGATTTGTATATATCCGTATAGTGTATACACTGTGGTCACTTTCAAGGTTAACATTAATGGCATATAGTGAACCAGATACGTTAAAGGGTTGCTTAACTTACAAAAAAGTTGCGTAATTTCATGCCATTTCATTTTCATGACCCAAGTCGGATGACCCAAATATAACACATCGATGAAATCATAATTTCATTCTATATCCAATGTTGCAAAATTTCGATATAATGTCCTTAACGAAATTGCACTGCACTTGTATCAGTAATAAAGAAGATTTGGAAGAAATAAAAAATCCAAGTTTTCAGTTTTTTCAGAATATTTCAGAAGCGATGCGATGTATCGAAAATTAGTTGCGATGTAGCCAAAATTAGTTTGTATATACTAAAAATAGCATGAAAATGCGTAACTTTCTTCTAATTTAAACAACTCTGTATTTCTTCTCGTTTACCATGTTCCAATGGTGTACACCTTGGAACATCTTGGATCTAGGGTATTGAAATCAATATCATTGAAAATTTGACAGATAGTGTTGCTACAGAACTAGAACTAGAATAAAGACAAATATGCTTTCTACGGCATGAAAATATTCTTGGGATATAAAGAACCATGTCCCAGAGTATTGGATTAGTAGAAGAGGTCCCGGATTTTCTATTTCGGGGTTAAGGCGATTACTACAAACGAAATATTTTGCACTACAAAAGATTTTATAAGAAATTGTGGTGAAGTTGAAAAAGTAAATCACACGGATTAGATCATATCAGATAATTTTTGGTATCCAATTTTGATTTCCGGATAAAGGTGATTACTACAAACGAAATCTTTTGCACCACAAAAACTACAAACAAATTCATAAGAAACTGCGTGGTGGAATTGACACAAAAATCACATGGGTTAGATTTAATCAAGTAATTTCAAGTATTCATTTTCAATTTCGTTGTGAAAACTATTACTACAATCGAAATCTTATGCACCACAAAAAACTACAAATTATTTCAGAGGAAACTTATCAAGTACCTAATTTCAGGTTTTCATCTTCGATTTAGGGGTAAAGACGATTACTATAATCGAAATATTTTGTACTACAAAAACCTACAAACGATTTGATAGGAAACTGTGGTGGAGTTCATCCAAAAAATCACACGGGATAGATTTTATCATGTAATTTTAGGTATACAATTTCGATTTCAGGATAAAGGCAATTACTGCAAACGAAATATTTTTCACTATAAAAAACTATAAACGATTTTATATGAAACAGTGGTGGAGTTGATACACAAAATCACAGGGATTACGGATTAGATCACTATTAGATTACTACAATCCAAATCTTTTGCGCTGAAAAAAACTGTAAACGATTTCACAGGAAACTGTGGCGTAGTTGATACAAAAAATCACACGGATTAGATTTTATCAGGTAAGTTTAGGTATACAATTCGGATTTCAGGATAAAGGCATTTAATAGAACTGTACAGAAGTACAGAAGATTTCTGCACTATAAAAAGCTACAAATGATTTTATAAGAAACTGGTGGAGTTGATACAAAAAATCATACGCATTAGATTTTATTGGGTAATTTAAGGAATTCAATTTCGATTTCGAGATAAAGGCGAATACAGGGTCCCCCAAACCAACGCAGATAATCGCAGCACCCGCGGAAGTTCGCACCGCTTGCGATTCGCATCATATTGTTGCGTTAAATATGTACGTTCACACCAACACGATTTTTTTCGTTTAGATTGCGAATTGTCTGCATTTATTTCGTACGGAGTTTTTGCTCGCAATCGGCCGCGTTTATTCTCGGATCCGTAGTAGTTTTGCAGTCTTTTAACTAAGAAAGTAATTAATAAAATGGAAAAAATCATGGAATTAGTGCGAAAGTATCCTATATTAGACGACCTTTCTCATGACGATTACAAAAATATTCGAAAAAAGTAACAAAAATATAACATAGATTCTCGTCTTTTCGTAATTGCGGCATTAATGTATGACATTCGCTATATTGTCGTCTTTTTTTATTAATATCGTGAACCCATTTTCTTTTCTTCTTAAGGTTAGATACATAATATGATCAACACATTTATTTTTAAAGAATAATAATAATTTTACCTTAAATTGTCTTCTTCCAATCCAAGCAACACAAATGCTTCTTCTTCATCCGATGCTGTATACTTATTTTTGTATGATAGGTAAGTATGTAAGTACAAGTACAAATTGTTTATTTTTCGTTTTCAGCAATAGCAATCAATCTTTTCGATACTGAAAATACGACGCATATGATGCGATTATATTCGCTTTGGTGTGGGGTTCTCTGCGGATTCCGCCACGAATTTCGCTGCGAACTTTCCGTCACGAATCCGTTGAGAATAATTCGCGTTGGTTTGGGGAAGCCTTTAAATATGTACGTTCACACCAACACGATTTTTTTCGTTTAGACTGCGAATTGTCTGCGTTTATTTCGTACGGAGTTTTTGTTCGCAATCGGCTGCGTTTTTTCTCGGATCCGTAGTAGTTTCGCAGTCTCTTAACTAAGAAAGTAATTAATAAAATGGAAAAAATCATTGAATTAGTGCGAAAGTATCCTATATTAGACGACCTTTCTCATGACGATTACAAAAATATTCGAAAAAAGTAACAAAAATATAACATATATTCTCGTCTTTTCGTAATTGCGGCATTAATGTATGAAATTCCCTATATTGTCGTCTTTTTTTATTAATATCGTGAACCCATTTTCTTTTCTTCTTAAGGTTAGATACATAATATGATAAACACATTTATTTTTAAAGAATAATAATAATTTTACCTTAAATTGTCTTCTTCCAATGCAAGCAGCACAAATGCTTCTTCTTCAACCGATGATGTATACATATTTTTGTATGATAGGTAAGTATGTAAGTACAAGTACAAATTGTTTATTTTTCGTTTTGAGCAATAGAAATGAACCTTTTCGATACTGAAAATACGACGCATATGATGCGATTATATTCGCTTTGGTGTGGGGTTCTCTGCGGATTCCGCCACGAATTTTGCTGCGAATTTTCCGTCACGAATCCGTTGCGAATAATTCGCGTTGGTTTGGGGGAGCCTTATTACAAACTACATCTTTTGTACTACAAAAACTACAAACGATTTCAAAAGATATTGTGTTTAAATTGAAAAAGAAAGTCACACGGATTAGATTTTATCAGGTAATTTTAGGGACCTATACAATTTCGATTTCAGGATAAAGGTAATTACTACAAACGAATAAGAAACTGTGGTGGAGTCGAGACAAAAAAATCACACGAATTAGATTTTATCAGGTAATTTCAGGTATCCATTTTCAATTTCGGGATAAAGCCAATTACTACAAACGAAATATTTTGCACTATAAATTGGAACACTGACCAATTTTTCTTTTCTAAATATTTTTTTTTCTATCGCATTACAAACAAAATACTATTTGGAACCAACAATTAAATTGAAATTGCTAAATGTGGGGCGCCAGGTTTACGAAGTTATAGCAAATACATACTGGGTGAGTTTTTTAACCTGAAGCTCACTCTCAAATATTTCGAGAAATATGCACACTACGAAAAAATACCTAGAACCAAAATTTAATTATTTAGCGGGGGGAAATGTAATAGTATTTAGAAATCTTTGAAGTCTAGTACTGGTATAAAAAATATGGATACTATTTAAGATTTCAAAGTTAAAACCTACAGGGAGGAGGAGGTGGACTAATTTTAGTACAAGTGCATTTCCCCCGCTTAATGATTCAATTTTGGTTATAGGTATTTTTTCGTAGAGTGCTTATTTCTCGAGATATTTGAAAGTTTCAGGTTAAAAACTCACTCATCGTTATATTTCAAACATTGTTTATTGGCTGAGTTATTAACTACACTACAAGCTTAAATATTTCAGATGGTAAGTCAAGAAAAATTGAACAACCTGCAAATGCCATAACTTATTTACATTTATGAATAAAGTGAAGCATTTCTGAATTTTTTAAATAAAGTTATCATGAAATGACGCATGTTCATCATTAGGTATGTGTGATAACCACTCCACTAGGTACATAGTACCATATATAATACGTTTACGACCACTTAACTTCTATATGGGTAAATTATTTTAAACCACAATAAACTAAAATGATTATGCATTTCCATACCTTTGCTCTCTGCTCATAGCAGTAAGTACATTTTTATATATTAATGTATTTTCTGAAACTGTTCCATGGAATTGTTCGGATCCCAATGTCTGTCGATACTCCCGCAGATTTTGTCCAGGAATTCGGATAATATGTAATGGACCAAATCAAGAAATAAGACCTACTGGATGGTGCGATTGTTGTCGCGGTTGTTTCAACATATCACGTAAGTAAAAGGATGAAACTATTTATGTATAACTGGTTTTCTGTTCTATTCAGATTCTACTGATGCTAGTATTGCTATTTTTAGTTTAATAATGGACTTATATATAAAGATAACTAAATTTAATGCATACAAAGTGTTCTACTAAAAGTTTCGCGCCAAATGTCTGATTTTCTACATTTATTTGAAAATACTAAATCCAATGTAAAAATAAACATACATCATATAATTTTAGCCTGGGTGCCTCAACTAAATATACTTTAACCTTTAAGGCGAGGATTAATTAACATTACTATTACGTTGCCTACATTATTAAGGCAACTTTCATGTATAGGTAGGTAACTTTTATATAGTAAAACGACTGTTTTACTTCTAAAAGTCATTTCAACATATACTAAAAACCTTACGTTGCTAGGAGGTACGCATTTTGAGATATTAATATTTAAAGAAAAAAATTAACGTATGCTATGGTGCGCAAGAGTGTCCGCAATTTTTCCGGGAAAGTTATATTAAGTTGATTTTTTGTATTTTTTCTTTCTTTTTAAACTCAAATGGAACATCCTGTATTATTCCAGTCTATCTTTTACACATTGAAATTCACTTTCTCGCCATATAAGCATTATTAGATTTGTGATTATTACTTTTCAAGATATTTGCAAATTTCTACTATTTTGATAACCTTCTAGATATAATGAAAACTGCCAAAATAAAATATCTTCAAAAGTAATAGGTAATCACAACCCTAATAATGCTTATATGGCTTGAAAGAGAATTTAAATGGGCACAAGATAGACTGGAACAATACAGGGTGTTCCATTTGAGTTTAAAAAGTTATGGCTGTTTGAAATTTCCAAAACGTAAAGCGAAAATGGAACACTTGGAATAATATTTTTGAACATATGGATACACCATAACTTAGCGTCGCTTCAGTTATCTAAGAATACAAAAAATCAACTTAATATCACTTTCCCGGAAAAAGTTGCGGACACTCTTGCGGACCATAGCATATGTAATTTTTTTTTTTAATATTACCTCAAAATGCGTAGGTACTAACTCCTAGGCTATAGGGAATATCACATAAATTGACTACAAAATTCTCCGTATAATCTAAAGATCCAATAATATACAGGGTGTCCCATTTAAAATAACGAAGTTCATGTCGACTTCCGGTATAACCGGGAGTGCTGGAGGGTTCCAAAAATTTTGGTTGCGTTCGCCCTACCTTTACCTTTATAGACTTTACCATGTTGCCAAATTTTCAAATATTTCGGATTAGCACTTTACCAGATATCGATCGACGCAGTTCCTTGTGAGACACCCCGTATATATCTACTAAAATTATGTAAATTTTGTCAGTTAAGTTAATCAGAGTAACATAACAGTGTGAGTAATATATCTAAGTTAATAGGCTGTGAGGATTTTAAGGCTTGAAATTAAAATTAACACTATTAAATTTAGAGGTAGGAGGGCCTTGTGGACCTTCAGCTCCTCAATTTAGATGTGCCAAGAAACTGACATGCAAGGACAACGTATGCAAAAACCCATAAAGAAAGTGCTGAAGATTTAACTAACCAATGTTTTATATTTATATATAATTTATTGTAATACAGAAATAATGGATAATGGAGAATTTGGTGGTTTATATTAAATAAGATGAAATAATATATTAATATGAAACTCTTAAGTTACTTAATAAAAAAAAGTAAATATACAATGAAGACAAAAATAGTTTGTAATGTTTTTCAATTTAGTAGGAGTGTTTATTTGGGCTTACTAGTGGTTGTATAAAAAATCTTGGAAAATATAAAGTTAGGAAATTATGTCATTTTTTAGTGAAAGGGTTGGCACATCTTAATGTTTTATCTATATAAGTTTTGTGTGTAACACGTATTTACTAACTTAGGAAATACTATAAAATATATTTGAAGGAGATGCCGAAAACAACTACCTCACGGTAGACAATATGCCCCGGCTGGGGTTGCATTACTCCGGCATCTCCATGGAAGTCGCCACAGCCTTCATCAAGACCAACCACCAGACACTGACCGGTTTCGCGCTTTCGGCATCTCCTTCAAATAAATAAGTAGGATTGTCTTACTCAAAGACAATAGAGGTCACTGATGTCTGTGGAAAGGCTGGTCGCTGTGTATCAATTTGACAATAATTGTCAGACAGATAGTAGCAGAGACCCAATAAAATATTAAAAAGTATTAAATAAAGTAGGTATTGAAAATACAAATATTTAATTCTTCATCCTACAGGCACTATAATGCTAATTTAATTCTCCAAAATAGTCAATCGAGATTCCTTTCAAACTTCTGCACAAAAAACAGTGTTCACTGTAAGTGATTATCAGAAAATAAGTTTTCGGTATATTTTTATATGCTGACTTTATTATATAGTGATGTTACTTGCATTATTTCTTCGCGTGGCTAGTACTGGAAATAACCTCATATGGAGATAAGCCCAAAAAAATTATGAGATTAATTTTGATGACACCTTTAAATTATCCACTGAACCCCTTTAGAATAAAATAATCCAAGAAATGATATACAACGTAATATATAAAATAATGATAGTCACAATAGTCAAATGACCAATGAACCGATTCAAAATTTAAATAATATTTGCTATGCAGTCAGTAAAATCATGATAGGTAGGTACTTCAAAAATTTTAAAATGCAAAATATGAGAGAAACAACCGAATGCTGGCTGGAGCTGTTTGGTTGAGAAAAAAGCGATTTAAAAGTTAGATTAATTTAAAAAAAATTATTTTGGTTTAAGAAATTTACAAATACAATATAATTATGTACTTAGGTACTTATAAATACTTACTAACTTTACTATACATACATACATACTATACATGTTACTATAAATACTATAATTACCTATAAGTACTTATAAATTACAATGTAATTCAGCAGATGCAGAATGTATGTCAGCAGATGAAATGAAGAAATCCAACATTGATAAGTTACTGAAGATGAAGGATAAGGACTGAGGACTGAAGTCAGAATTTGTCCTGAAACAGGTGGCTAATCGAATTTTTATTGGTCCAAAAAAAAAAACACAGGTGCTAGCGTTCAACATTTTAAGTGGCGCACAGTTGATTAAAAAGCATCTGTGTTTGGCATTTTAGGCATCTAAATTAATGGATGTCTTCACGTTCAAATGTCTCTATCTGTACATCCAGTGGATGTTCCTTTCTCTACGTCCTGTGGACATCCATTCGAGAGACATAAACCTCAAAACTAAAATTTAACACAAAATGGACGTACAATGGATAACGATTTATATATGTCTAGTGGATAATTTTGTCTGTCCAATGGAAGTCCATTTAAAGTAGATGGACCTCGAAACAAAAAATTACCTCAAAATGGATATCCAATGGCAGTGTGGTGTTTAGGCTGTTAAGCACACCAGTTAAGGGTTTCATTAACATGTCTTCTAGTGACCCTTATAAAAGATTCAGGTACTTGACAAGGACTTGGACTTGGAATTCCCAAATACATATAGTGATATTCACACCAATTTAACCTCCAGCAGCTCCAAGATGTCGCCGAATTCCTATTTCCATTGCGAATACACTGGTGCATCGTTTTTAAGAATCGGTTGAGATTTAATAAGGTTATTGGCTATAAACGAAAAGTTAATTTCTACAGAAATGCCCACAAATAATAAGCTTTTTATCTTCTACACAACCACATTACTTTTTTTGATACATATTCTAAATACCTACTATTGTCCTATGTATGATATTTTCCAGGCATACATCCATGTTTTAGACAAGTTCAAACCTTAGCTGTTCTTAAATAACAAAAAAGTCACTGCGGTTTTCTGCTTGTGACAACCAAATCATTAGTTTCAGTCTGTTGTTGAAAGTGTAAATGTGTTTTCGAAATGGTTTACTATCGCAGAAAGAGTAGAAATTGTTACAATTTGATATCGAAATCATAATTGCGCTAAAGCTACAGAATGAATCTTTAATGCAAATCATCCAGAAAAAAATGTAAGCCATCAGTACGT
The DNA here is from genome assembly GCA_963924545.1 of Pogonocherus hispidulus. Classification (NCBI taxonomy): domain Eukaryota; kingdom Metazoa; phylum Arthropoda; class Insecta; order Coleoptera; family Cerambycidae; genus Pogonocherus; species Pogonocherus hispidulus. The sequence continues at coordinate 24,342,504 of OZ004696.1, forward strand.
TAAACAACTGATGGATAAGTTTGTTGCAACGGGTTCGCTTCTCAAAAAGAAACGCGAAGTAAATCGCCCAGTTCGAAATGAAGCAGTTGATGTGGCAGTTTTGGGTCACCTGCAGATGGACAATAATCAGTCGATTAAAGCGGTGTCTCAAGCTTCTGACATATCCAGTTCAAGTGTTCATCGAATTTTGAAAAAATGCAAGTTTCATCTATTTAAGATAATGCTGGCTCAAGAGTTATATGAAGATGATTTAGATCGACATATCCAATTTTGGTAATATTGTAGTAAGCGACTTCTACTGAACCCAAATCTCCTCTACAATACTTGTTTTTCAGACGAAAATTTATGTAGGTACATTTATGTTGAGTGGCGAAGTTAATAGACACAATTGTCGCTATTGGAGTGATATTAATCCTCATTTAATCAAGGAATTTCATACTCAGACTCCTCAAAAATTTTATATTTGGGCAACCATCTTGTTGAACCGTTTTTATTCAAGGAAATCTCGATGAAAACGCCTATTTACAATTATTAGAAGATACGATTAACCCTATGATCACAGAAATTTTAGAGAGTGAAGACAATTTAATAGAAAATGAAAATAAACTGAGGTGGAGTTGATTAAAAAATCGCACGGATTAGATTTTATCAGGTAACTTTAGGTATACAATTTGGATTTCAGGATAAACGCATTTAATAGAAGCGAATAGAAGTGCAGTGCTGCACTATAAAAAGCTACAAACGATTTCATAAGAAACTTTGGTGGAGTTGATACAAAAAATCATAGGCATTAGATTTTATTGGGTAATTTCAGGTATTCAATTTCGATTTCGGGACAAAGGCGAATACTACAAACGAAATATTTTATACTACAAACGAAATCTTTTATACTACAAAAAACTTCAAACGATTTCATAAGAAACTGTGATTAAGTTGAAAAATAAAATCACTGGGATTAGATTTTATCAGGTAATTTTTGGTATCTAATTTTGATTTCCGGATAAAGGCGATTACTACAAACGAAATCTTTTGCATAACAAAAACTACAAACCAATTCATAAGAAAGTGCGTGGTGGAGTTGATACAAAAAATCACATGGGTTAGATTTAATCAAGTAATTTCAGGTATTCATTTTCGATATCGGGGTAAAAACTATTACTACAATCGAAATCTTATGCACTACAAAAAACTACAAATTATTTCAGAGGAAGCTTATCAAGTAATTTCAGGTTTTCATTTTCGATTTAGGGGTAAAGACGATTACTACAATCCAAAACTTTTGCACTATAAAAAACTACAAACGATTTCATAGGAAACTGTGGTGGAGTTCATCCAAAAAATCACAGGGATTAGATTTTACCGCGTAATTTTATGTATACAATTTCGATTTCAGGATAGAGAAAATTACTGCAAACGAAATATTTTGCACTATAAAAAATTACAAACGATTTCATAGGAAACTGTGGTGGAGTTGATACACAAAATCACACGGATTAGATTTTATCATGTAATTTTATGTATACAATTTCGATTTCATGATAGAGGCAATTACTGCAAACGAAATATTTTGCAATATAAAAAATTACAAACGATTTCATAGGAAACTATGGTGGAGTTCATCCAAAAAATCACACGGCATAGATTTGATCATGTAATTTTAGGTATACAATTTCGATTTCAGGATAAAGGCAATTACCGCAAACGAAATATTTTTCACTATAAAAAACTATAAACGATTTTATAAGAAACAGTGGTGGAGTTGATACACAAAATCACACGGATTAGATTTTATCAAGTAATTTCATGTATTAATTTTCGATTTCGGGGTAAAGACGATTACTACAATCCAAATCTTTTGCGCTGAAAAAACTACAAACGATTTCACAGGAAACTGTGGCGTAGTAGATACAAAAAATCACACGGATTTGATTTTATCAGGTTTCGGGGTAAAGGCGAGTACTACAAACGAAATCTTTTGTACTACAAAAAACTTCAAACGATTTCATAAGGAACTGTGATTAAGTTGAAAAAGAAAATCACGCACATATTAGATTTTATCAGGTAATTTTAGGTGCCTATACAATTTCGGTTTCAGGATAAAGGCAATTTACTACAAACGAATTCTGTTTTCATAAGAAACTGTGGTGGACTCGAGACAAAAAAAAATCACACGAATTAGATTTTATTAGGTAATTTCAGGTATCCATTTTCAATTTCGGGATAAAGCCGATTACTACAAACGAAATATTTTGCACTGTAAATTGGAATACTGACCAATTTTTTTTTCTAAATATTTTTTTGTTCTATCGCATTACAAACAAAATTCTACAAACAAAATACCATTCGGAACCAATAATTAAATTAAAATTGCTAAATGTGCGGCACCAGGTTTACGAAGTAAATACATACTGGGTGAGTTTTTTAACCTGAAACTTTCAAATATTTCGAGAAATAAGCACTCTACGAAAAATACCCATAACCAAAATTTAATCTTTAGCGGGGGAAATGCAATAGTACTTAGAAATCCTTGAAGTCTAGTACTGATAGCTTTGAAAACTTAAATAGGAAAATATATTTTTTATTGCAGATTCGGATCCTGAGGCTAAAAGTACGTATAGGATTAATCGTAGAATCCAAATCTGCAATAAAAAATATGGATAATATTTAAGATTTGAAAGTTAAACACACCTACAGGAAGGGGGAGGTGGACTAATTTTAGTACTAGTGCATTTCCCCCGCTTAATGATTAAATTTTGGTTATAGGTATTTTTTGTAGAGTGCTTATTTATCAAGATATTTGAATGTTTCAGGTTAAAAAAACTCACTCGTTATATTTCAAACATTGTTTGTTGGCCGAGTTATTAACTACAAGCTTAAATATTTCAGATGGTAAATCAAGAAAAATTGAACAACCTGCAAATGCCATAACTTATTTACATTTATGAATAAAGTGAAGCATTTGTGAATTTTTTAAATAAAGATATCATGAAATGACGCATGTTTATCATTAGGTATGTGTGATAACCACTACCACTACATAGTACCATATATAATACGTTCACGACCACTTAACTTCTATATGGGTAAATTGTTTTAAACCACAATAAACTAAAATAATTATGCATTTCCATACCTTTGCTCTGCTCATAGCAGTAAGTACATTCTTGTATATTAATGTATTTTCTGAAACTGTGCCTTTGAATTGTTCGGGACCCAATCCCTGTCGATACTCCCGCATATTTTGTCCAGGACTTGTGATAATATGTGATGGACCAAATCAAGAAGTAAGACGTACTGGATGGTGCAATTGTTGTAACGGTTGTTTCAACATATCACGTAAGTAAAAGGATGAAACTATTTATGCATAACTGGTTTTCTGTTCTGTTCAGATGCTACTGATGCTAGTATTGCTATTTTTAGTTTAATAATGGACTTATATATACAGAAAACTAAATTTAATGCATACAAAGTGTTCTACTTAAGGTGGCGATTAAAACTTTCGTGCCAAATGTCTGATTTTCGATATTTACTTGAAAATACTAAATTCAATGTAAAAATAAATATACATCATATACTTTTAGCGTGGGTGTCTCAACTAAATATACTTTAACCTTTAAGGCGAGGATTAACATTAACTAAAATCGCCTACAAAATATGTTGGAAATACACTTATTTAGCGAACTTTCATCTATAGGTAACTTTTATATAGTAAAACGGCTGTTTTACTTCTAAAAGTCATTTCAACATGTACTAAAAACGTTACGTTGATGTGCTGATCATAACTTAACATTCAAATTCTCTTTCAAAAGACAAAAATTACATACAAATGTTTTGAAGGTATTTTAGGCGATTTTAGAAAATTTTAATCCTTGCCCCTTAAATAAATGATCCCAGGAGTACTTAAGTTTGGAACAATTAAATTAAACCACGAAATTTTGCATATTTTTTAAAAGAGGGAAAGTAGGGTGCAGATATATTCATTATATAATACTTTATTACTATGCCAAGTACTTTATTATTTTAATTAAAATATCTTGCTTGTATCTACAGTTTTTTCAAATCTGGACAGAACTTCCTCTCAAACACACGCTGATGATAGGTTAGTTTCGAATATTAAAGCGAGTAGTTTTAAGTGCGATATCCAACTAGGACTTGTTGAAATATACAGGGTGTCTCATCAGGAAATGCGTTGATCGATATTTGGGAAAGTATTAATCTGAAATATTTGAAAATATGGCAACATATGATAAAATCTCGAAATCTCTAGGGCTAAGGCAACCAAAATATTTAGAACTCTCCAGCACTTTCGGTTATACCGGAAGTCGACATGAACTTCGTTATTTTAAATTGGACACACTGTATATTATTGCATTTTTGCAATAATATACAGGGACATTTTTGCAATTTCAATTTATTTGACATTCCTTATAGCTAGGAGTTGCGCATTTTGAGATATTCATATTTAAAGAAAAAAATGGGCATATGCTATGGTGCGCAAGAGTGTCCGCAATTTTTCCGGGAAAGTGATATGAAGTTGATTTTTTGTATTCTTAGATAATTTAAGCGACGCTAAATTATGGCGTATCCATATGTTCAAAAATATTATACCAAGTGTTTTCGCTGTTAAATTTTGGAAATTTCAAACAGCTATAATTCTTTAAATTCAAATGGAACATCCTGTATTGTTCCAGTCTGTTTCAAGCGATTTATTATTAGGTTTAATTATTAGGTTTGTGATTATTACTTTTCAAGATATTTGCAAATTTCTACTATTTTGATAACCTTCTAGATATAATGAAAATTGCCAAAATAGTAGAAATTTGCAAATATCTTCAAAAGTAATAGGTAATCACAACCCTAATAATGCTTATATGGCTTGAAAGAGAATTTGAATGTGCACAAGATAGACTGGAACAATACAGGGTGTTCAATTTGAGTTTAAAAAGTTATGGCTGTTTGAAATTTCCAAAACGTAAAACGAAAATGGAACACTTGGTATAATATTTTTGAACATATGGATACACCATAACTTAGCTTCAGTTTCTAAGAATATAAAAAACCAACTTAATATCACTTTCCCGGAAAAAGTTGCGGACACTCTTGCGGGCCATACCACATTTTTTTTTTAAATATTACCTCAAAATGCATACCTACTAACTCCTAGGTTATAGGGAATATCACATAAATTGACCACAAAATTCTCCGTATAATCCAAAAATGCAATAATATACAGGGTGTCCCATTTAAAATAACGAAGTTCATGTCGACTTTAGGTATAACCGGAAGTGCCGGAGAGTTCTAAATATTTTGGTTGGGTTCGCCCTATCTTTACCTTTGTAGACTTTAATATGTTGCCAAATTTTTTAATATTTCGGATTAGCAAGTACTTTGCCAGATATCGATCGACGCAGTCCCTTGTGACACTCTGTATATATCTACTAAAATTATCTAAATTTTTTTTGTTAAGTAACAGTTAGAGTAACATAATCGTGTGAGTAACATTAATAGCTAAGTTAATAGGCTGTGAGGATTTTATATTAAGGCTTGAAATTAAAATTAACACTATTAAATTTAGAGGTAGGAGGACCTTGTGGACCTTCAGCTCCTCAATATAGATGTGCCAAGAAACTGACATGCAAGGACAACGTATGCAAAAACCCATAAAGAAAGCACAGAAGATGGAACTAACTAATTTTTTTTTATTTATAATTTATTGTAATACAGAAATAATGGACAATGAAGAATTTGATGGTTTATATTAAATAGATGAAAATATATTAATATGAAACTCTTAAGTTAATTAATAAAAAAAATAAATATATAATGAAAATAAAAATAGTTTGTAATGTTTTTAAATTTAGTACTTAGGAGTGTTTATTTGGGCTTAGGTACTAGTGGATATATAAAACATCATGGAAAATTTAAAGTAAGGAAATAACATAATTTTTTAGTGAAGACGTAAGTTTTTAGACGTAAGTTTTGTGTGTAATTGAAGGAGATGCCGAAAACAACTATTCCACGGGCAATGTGCCTCGACTGGCGTTGCATTATTCCGGCATCTCCATAGAAGTCGCCACATTCTTCATAGAGACCAACTACCAGACACTGACCGGTTTCGCGCTTATTATGCACTTATTGTGGACCGTGGAGTAGCTGTTTTCGGCATATCCTTCAAATAAATAAGTAGGATTGTCTTCCTCAAAGACAACAGAGGTCACTGCTGTCTGCTGCTGTGGAAAGGCAAGTCGCTATCTATGTGTCAATTTGACCATAATTGTCAGACAGATAGTAGCAGAGACCCAAAGAGGGAACTAAGATGTGTTTCTTACAACTACTTAAAAATATGTTATTTTAAAATATTAAATAAAGTAGGTATTAAAAATACAACTATTTAATTGTTCATAATATAGGCACTATAATGCTAATTTAATGGTCCAAATTGGTCAACCAATATTCCTTTCTGATTCCTGCACAAAAAACAGTGTTCACTGTAAGTGATTATGAGAAAATAAGTTTTCGGTATATTTTTATATTATAAGCGAACAACGTGCCGCAAAGGCATTCAGAATATCTTCAGTGGTTTTGAGTTGTTTTAAGAAATAGTATAAAAAATCTAGTGAAAATAGTATAAACGACGGCGTAATCAAAATATTGGATTGCCATGTTGTAGAATGTAAAAAGTGACAATCAAAAAGTATATATTACAATGGGATACTATTACCAAGATAATTATATTCTTACTAACAGGGAGCCACCAAGTGTATCCACAGTGTACTTAAAAAAATATATTTAGGTTTTTAAATGCAAAGAGCTAGATTTTTTAATAAAACAAGCAAAAAAGAAGCCAACAGAATCAATTTTCTCGTCGGGACCAAATCTCTGCACTCTATTCCTCTCTTCTTCCGTTAAAGATGATCCATTCCATCCAGGACCACCTAGACACAATTTAGGCCTAACCAGTTCCAAACAATTAAAAGTCCTCAAGGCCCAAGCAACGATTCCTTCATTTTCGGCTAAGGTTATAGTACAGGTACTGTAAACTAGGGTCCCTTCTACTTTAAGGAGATTCACTGCCTGGAAAATATAATCCTTGATTAAACAACTAGTTAAGTTTATCTCGTCATGGCTTTCTGACATATAGGTCTACTGTCAGGGATCTTGTTTTGTAAAACACCGTTTGTTGATGTAATTTACACTGATTTTACAGAAGCGCTAGATGTAGACTTGACCACAATATGTTATCGCATATCCTGATATCTCTCAACAGTCTATCCTTAAACCTTTGTTGTTTTTGATGACAATATCATCTTGCAGCTGCGTTGTTGTTCCTTACTTTATACTAGTGACTACAAGTTATATTCGTCAATTAATAACTTGTGTCATTTGGCCATGTTAAGCGATTATTAGTGTGAAATGAATTGTTTACCACTAAATGTAGGTAAATATAACTACAAGACGTTGCGGCGTAACCAGGACTGAAATTTAGGGAGCATATATTAAATTTTAGGTAGAGCAATATATTTTTGACGATTTTCTTGTTTTTATTACAAGTGTACCAAAATCAAACTTTCAAGAGGTACGCCTATTAAAACTACATACTATCCAGAAATTGTTTTATTTTTTAGTATTACACAAAATTAGAAGTCAACTAGTATCGCTACTTTAATATATCTACATTCCAAGAAGGAATAACATTTACATGATTCAATTGTGGGAAAAATACAAAATTAAATAAGTAATTCGTTTGCAAAACTCAGGGTCGGTTAGACCGCCACCTTGTGATATGTAAAAATGTGTATTTCACAATGATTCGTAGGAACAATATTAAACATATTTATATGTATAGAATAGGTATATAATAACAAATAAAAAATAACAAAAAATACAGTTGTATTGTAGTTTACATTTAGTATATTATTATTAACAACTATAAATCAAAATACCTCAATTCTTATTCCTCAATTCGAAGTTGTATCTATATTAGTAAAGATTAAAACGAGATGGTAATACTTGAATTTACAATCTATTATACCCGTTGTAGTTATAGGTTAGCGTTAGCGTACGCATTTTTATTAAAAACACGAACTAATTACCTAAACCTAACTATGCAGAACCATAATCTACTGGATCATAGTATAACCTAGAGATTGACTAGGTTATACCGTTGAGTGACTATACAACTTGGTCACTCAACGGTTATACTTGACTGTTGAATTGTACGAATTAAATTGGTGTACAAGGGTTGCTAATATAATTTATCTAGTTGCTCGAAAAGTGGTGCCCTCACATTCTGATATTAACAATTACAAATTTAAATTTCTTCTTCAAAATTGTTAGTTATCTGCCTATCAAAGTGCTTAAAAACAATTGAAATCGTAGACCTGATTTTATTCTACCGCTTGAGACTTGTGTTTTAACATTGGAAATGTTCATGATCGTATATGGGGGCCAAGTTTTAATATTGGAAATGTTTATGTTCGTATATGGGAACCAAACTAGGGTTTTCGTTCAGGGCCAAGAGACAGGGGTGTCGCGATAAAGTGGCGCAATACATATAGTGGAGCAGATGAAATGTATACGATCTTGTAGAGCATGTTTCGGGGCATATTTGGTGTGTCTATAACTTTTTTTAGTAGGGCACTTTTTTTAAAATTGCCTTAGAGTGCGTTATCTGCATAATTCGAAAAGTGTTTCTGAGTACTTCTGAGTACATACATCACCATTAAAAAAAAAGCGGCTACACTTACCGCTCTGAAATTTTAACCACTTACCCACAAAATCTAAACTAAACGCTTCGAAAGGTATATACCTTTTTTTGGTAGTATAACTATATATTACCAAAAATTACGTAAAATTAAAACTTCTAAAATTGTGCATGACAAACTTAGATATGAGAAATATAAAATATTAAAAAAGTTTGGGTTGATATCTGCAATCGTATTTGAGTTATCGAATTTTTAAAAAGACCTCGCGTTTATCAGAGTGAAATATTACGGCGCGCTCAAGTTTATAGCGCGAATACTTCGATAGATGTCTACCCCTAAAAAGAAGGGGGTTAGACCGGCGACTATACTCCACTAATATAACAGATAGCGAAGCAGTCGAGCGGTGTGAAGAGTAGTGGGTAGTGTTCAATTAATACCGCAATTAATGAAGTAGCGTCTCATTTGATAGGACGATCGCCAGATCACTTAAATCAGTTAAGAAACACCAAAACACGCAAACCCTTCGACAGAAACGTAAAAACTTTTAACACTGACAGTTGTTACTTGTCAGAAGAGTAAAATTTACAAAAACAAACAATTGATTAATTGACTCAGAACGTGCTGCCGATACCAGTCATTCAGCTGAAGCACTGAAACAGGACAATGGAACCAACAATAAGTTTCGCGGGTAACGTGATTTAGCCGATAATGGCAAGACCGCCTTATTTTTTATCCTATCATTGATATCATAGTATATTGATATATATATATATATATACTTAATGTACATGAAAGAAAGTGATTGAAGAATCAGTCATGTTTTATATAGACTTTTTGCCCGCCCCTAGTTACTAGTTTTATATTTGCACTATATAATAATTCTTTGGCATATTCCGAGGGATTTATAATAAACAAAGTTTATACCAATTAACAAAATAAATATGCAATAAAATTTTTATTTACTTACTGTTTCAAACAACTTTCTCTGTAGAGGCACATATGATCTAATAACTTTTTCTGAGATACTATTGGCTAACTGAGGTCTTTTTCCTAAAACACTACAAGGTGCATCTAGTAATATCCTATGAAACGTTTCTGATGTAAAAGGAGGACCTTCAACACATTTTCTTGGTGTATGGTCGGATCGGTATATTTTTGTCGAATCAGCCTCAAAAATAAACACTCTGGCACCAAATTCTGTGCATCTTTTTTTCAGATGGAGAGTCTTCTTCAAAGTTTTATCAATAGCTACCAGATCACCCTAAAAGCAGGCATACCTACAGGATGGGGTAAAAAGGAAACTATGAAATCACTACAGTGTATCCATTCACGAACGTTTCGCTCATGAATATTCCACGAAGTGGTGACACTCACATAGGTTAGTGAAACGCGTGGGGCTAATACACTGTAGTTTTGGTGGAAACCTTTACCTTATTTTGCATCAATTCAGCTATGTGAGTAGTTTTATTTCCTGGTGAGGCACACATATCGAGAACTATTTCATGTGGTTGAGGATCTAGGGCATAGACACATAATACTGAAGGTAAGTTTTGCAAAAGAGCGCAACCAGGTGGTAAAAAATCGTCTCCTAGTGGTGGACATCCTGATATTGTTTCGGTTACTTGTACTGCTATTCCACTATCAAAGATAATAGTAGTAAGATTATTAAAGTTACTATTAAAACAAGGGTGCTGTCAAGGGTGCATTTAGTAAATTGAAGTATACATCTTTTAAGTACCTACTATATGGTGCTTATTTTAACCCATAAATTCGTTTGGATGTACCTAATTATAAATGTAAACCTAGGTAATTCTATAATGTTTTCATCATTTCTATCAATAATGGGTTTGTAGCTGTATAATTAAGCAAGTAAATTTTATCTGCTGTCAAATTTGAAACAAAAATTCTATCATGGATTTAAATCAATCAAAATTGCTGACAGTTTGAGAACTGGTTTGAATTTCACAACTGCGCATGTCTTAGTGTAACTTAGTTTCCAATTGTTTGCAATTTGATTGTTTGTTTGAACTTTTGATTTTTAAATTGAGTATATTCTTCTTCTGCTTCGGCGTTCGGCTGAAAACCTAAATGGAGATCTAACCACACGTTTTGAATTTAATATGAGTTTCAATAGTATTTAATGCATTTGTTTGCAACGGTTTTCTTCATCAGTTTGAACTTTGTTGAAAGTTAAAACCAATTTTTGATTTATTTCCGGAAAATGGCAGGTAAATTGAAGAAATCAATTATGGTTCGTTTATTAACTTTCTAAGCATTCGTTTTTAGATTTTTGTCAAAATTTCAACCAATGCTATATCATAACTCGTCAAACTGAAATAAATCAATCTGAAGAATATTATATTGTTGAAGAGGGCGATGGTAATCAAATTTTGGTTAGTGAGAATGAAAATTAAACCTGAAACCCAAGTAAATAGTAGTAATAGTGATAACTACCATTCAAGGTCCACAAATTCTACAAAAGCACTTATATATGCATACAAAATTCATAGGTCAAAGGTTGGTTCTTTGCAATTAAGAAACTTGAAAAAATGTGGGAAGTTATAGCACAACATTTGCTTAAATATTTTAATTTGAGTTACACACCTAGTAATTGCGAAAACAGGAGGGTGTTGGAAATAAATTACAAGAAATATGTAGACAATAATAACAAAACAGGACGAGGAAGAACATTTTTAGAAGTTGCCAAAGAAATGGATGAAATTTTTGTTAAGAAGAGAAATGTCAATCGCGAAATACTTCTGTCGTCAAATGAAACAATATGCAGTGCACCAGGTTCCACTGCAGATACTGAGAAGAAACCTGTCGAAGAGAAACAGAAGAAGGACTATAGTATGAATTTAGAAGATGATGTAGATAATGTAAATCAAGATACAAATATACAGAACACTATATGTCAGGAAAAAACTAAACCAAAACAACACTTTTTGAGGAAATTAGAAATGATAGATTGAAATATCAAAATGAATCGTTAAAATTGCAACAAAAAAGAAACGAAGAAAAATCTGAAGGAGAAAATGAAAAACTAAAGGAATTAAAAAGGAAAACGATTTAATAGAAAAAAATAATGTATTACTAGAAGAGTTGCTGAAAAAAGGAAACAACAGTACCGATGTACCCCTATCACTTTTATAATTAACGTAGGAATATGTCCCAAAAGAAATCTCTTTGAAGAAATGTTCTCTAGAAAATATACCTATTTAACCCTTACACCCGGATTCATGAAAGGGGCGTAAGGCGTTAGTTGGACTAACGTTAGGCCTCGTTGATGAATCCGTACGTTAATGTCTATTTATTTTAAATGAATTTGCCATTTATTTTATCTCATTTGAAATATGCCATTTATTTTATTTAATTTTATCTCATATGTTTGAAATGTTTATGGTTGTTGTAAATTAAAAAGAACTAAAAGCTGTTAATTGTTATAGTTGGTGGACATAGGCATGTCAAATACAATAAAAAATATTTATGAATAAAGTGAGTTACATTTCCTTTTTATCTATCAGTATCTTAAACAACTTCATATTTTTGTTTTGTATTTACTAAATATAGTAATTTCAATGTTCCAAATAATCTAATCGTAGTTTGTTATTCATATTTTTTTGCGGAAAGATATAATATAATAAGAAGAATTTTTTCATTATTTTAGTGTGGAAAAATAAAAAAAATAATTCTTAATTATTTTATTATTATACAAATACAGTAAATAATAATTAAGTTATCTGTACAGGGTGATCAATTAAGAGAGGAGAATCCTACAGCTGTAGGACAAAAAGTTTCTCAAATAATGTGACGAATCGAAAATGCTAAAACATTTATATTTAGGTTTTCCGAACACCCCCTCTTGCATGTTATATTTTGTTAAAAATGTTATGGAGGCAATATGTTCCTTGCAACAAAATTACGCGGTTCAAATAAACCTTCTCTATTTCATTCTTCTCCTTCCAAAGTACTTGTATTTCTTGTTCTACGTCGGACATATCTACTTGAACATTCTCTTCAAAATCATTTTTACCTACTAAGTTGTATAAAACGCAACATGCTCTTATGAAATGAACAATATAATTTATTTTTCTATGTTTAATATGGTAGAGCTGTCTAAATTTTTGTTTCAACAATCCAAAGCAATGCTCCACAAGATATCATTTCTTGATAATCTTTGGTTGTACCTTTGCTGGATATTATTTAATTGTCCATGATCCCGTTTAAGCCATTAAACGATTAAGCCATTAAGCCATGTCCATTAACCCATTAAGCATGGGTAAGCACTATCTCCTAATAAACAATTATTTTGGCATTTATTTTCCATGTAATGAAGAAGTGGAGATGTAAGAAAACACTCGACTATCATGCAGAGAGCCTGGATACCCAATAAAAATCTCTCGAATAAGCAAATTATTGTCATTAAAAAACTGCAAAATCTCATTTCTTTCTTGATTTGTGAGCCATTGAATTGTGTCCCCTGACACATCGCTTAAATATGATGTAACTCGTCTGATAATATTATATTAAGGAGCTCATGGAGATATTGAAACGGTCTACAACATCCCTAAACGATGCTCTTTGATGGCCAGAGTGCCAGGATTTATATTGGCAGAAATAAAAATCTATAAAAAATGGCTTAAAAGGGCCTCCTGCTGCAAATATAGTTTTCCACATCTTGTCATAATATTAACAGCTGCCGTACGTAATCATTTCCGGCCTCATTTGTTAAACAGCTTGATTTTCTGCCGTTTCTTATAACTCATTTACTGTGACAATTTCCTGGACATATATAAAATTCTTACGGTATCGACAGAGATATTAATCCAAAGGATTAAGATCTGGGGAACTTAGAGGTCACTCGTTTTTTATGTTTATGCGTGTCTTTTTGTTTCTGGTGGTACCAATCAATTATCAAATTGTCATTTAAATTAACCTCAAAAACCATAATGGTGTTAAAGTTACTTGAATTTAATTACTTTAATAGTTTTTTTGTTGAAGGTCGATGGCGAACCCAGGTGTCACAAATTTTTAATAAGTTTAACAAAAAAATTAAAAAAAGTACATAATATACCGGGTGTCCCGTTAAGCCTATCGACCGGCTGTATCTCAGAAACTATATGTCCTACAATTTCCAGAAAAAAGTTGTCTTAAGTAAAGTGGTCACGAGAATTTCAACTAAAATATTTTGAAGTTGCTAAGATGGCCAGTAGGGGGCGTAATACCAATTGAAAATTAAGGAATTGCCATAACTCGAAAAAGTCAAATAGGAACATACGATTTTTTTAATGTATTCTGCATCTACTAGTCAATACCTAAAACTTTCGTAAAAAACTTTTTGTTCTAACTCTTCAAATAACAAAAATAAAAACAAAAGAATAACGTTACATATAAATCACAATAACTCCGGTTTCGATTATCCAAATTAAATCAATTTGGATTCGTTTGAAAGCTAATTTATAGTAGAATAAGAATATGATTCCAAATATTTTCACAAATTCTTTACCAAGCCACCAGATGGCTCTCTTCCTAAATTCTCAAAACTGTTGATATTTTCTTGTAAATTTTAAATGGAATGACATATTTTTTGTTAGGGTAGTCTATTCTTTAATGGATTTGAAGAAGAATAGCGCTAACCGGAAATCTCTATCATTTTTCTAACAAAAGTTATGAATTAAAATGTATTCATTAGGTTTATAAATGAGCTAGGTACATACTTACAGCATTATTATAAAAAAACAAGTAGACTATGAAACAAAAAGTATTAGATACTGTCAAGTAGATGTTAAAATCTGTCAATATTTCATTGTTGAATTATCTTTTTCGAATTGTTTTGGAGATTATTAGTTAAGTGCTTTTAGTGTGTTAGTAGAGAAGTAATACCGATTCAAAAACCTCCGGAGGGAGGGTGACCTTGAGACGCGGGGTGGGGATGACCTTGAATGACCTTGAGACGCGGGGTGGGGATGACCTTGAATGTCCTTGACACGTGGGTGGTCTGACCTTGAGACGCGGGGTGGGGGTGACCTTGAATGACCTCGACACGTGGGTGGTCTGACCTTGAGACGCGGGGTGGGGGTGACATTGAATGACCTTGACACGTGGGTGGTCTGACCTTGAGACGCGGGGTGGGGATGACCTTGAATGTCCTTGACACGTGGGTGGTCTGACCTTGAGACGCGGGGTGGGGGTGACATTGAATGACCTTGACACGTGGGTGGTCTGACCTTGAGACGCGGGGTGGGGTGGCCTTGACATTGGGGTGTCCTTGACATTGGAATGCCCTTGACATTGAGATGACCTCGTCACCTTGAACGTCTTGGGTGGCCCAAGGTGACCTTGGGTCACCTTGGGCCACCTGGCCGCGAAGCAGATCGATCTTGAGACGCGGGGTGGGGGCGATCTGGAGAAGCGGGGTGGGGGGTGACATTGGGTGGCTTTGACTTTGAGATGCCCTTGACTTTGAACGAACTTGACATTGGGATGACCTTGACATTGGAATGACCTTGACATTGGAATGACCTTGGTTGGATGCAGGGTGGGGGTGAGCATAGCGATCCTCTATTTATAAAGGAGACTAGAGGGCAACACACAATCATTGCTAGTTAGACCTCATACTACAGTAAAGCATAAGATATGTACAAGTGCAGTGCTTGCGGTGTGAGTTTTACTCGTAGTGATAATTTGCGTCGCCACCAGAGGCAATCATGCAGGAACTTAAAGCAAGATGGGCCTGCAACAAAGCGGTCCAAATTGGATTCAAATCCCTCATCATCATCCGCAAATTTTCAAAAATGTAACTGTCAAAATGCGCCATCAACGTCTGCAAATGTGCCAATTTGTAACTGTCAAAATGCGCCATCAACGTCTGCAAATGTGCCAATTTGTAACTGCCATAATGCTCCTTCAACATCAATGAATCGCCAAACTTGTAATTGCTGCAATGTGACCCTAACAGCAACTGAAATGAAAAATCACAGAAGAACACTGCAGCATAGATCAAATTCATGTATTCCTTTAACAGACGGCATTGAAATTATTCGGAGAGCCTTCAAATATATGATTGCTAAAGATTTAATACATTATTTGGATTACATTAAGAAATATCAACTAAAGCAAAGTGGCGGTGATGACGACAATGGTGGTGATGATGATACTATAGATGACTAAATAATATTTAACATACCTCTACCATGTTATTTTAAATATAAAATTATTTTGAGGAATATATGATATAAAGTTATACACACTGGTTTTATTTAATCTAATAATTTGACTACGAGTCACCTTGGGCCGCTTGGGTAACCTTGAGTCTCCTTGAGTGGCCCCGGGTGACCTTTAGTCACCTTGGACCACTTGGGTGGTCCTGAGTGGTGAATAAATAAAAGATGCTCAGTTAAGATTGCATAATATACTTTATTAGAAATCTGGCTACATTTGAAGCAAGTTTACATTTTACAATAATCCAAATAATATAGGTACATACTATAACACCGATGTTGGATATAATACAACCAAAGTAATTACTCTAAGTCTAAAAAAAGTATATATTAAACTATATCATTTTTATTAATCCAAGAATTGTGATCTTTCGAAAAACCCAACCATTTCACAAATACTTTGTTGCCTCTTTTTCTTAGAATCTTCTCCACTAGATATACGTCAGAGTGTTTGGTTTTTAATAGTTCCATTTCATAAAAGCAACCCTTAATTGGGCGAGCAGACATATCTTCAAGCTCATAAGTTGTGGGATTTGTTATGTTAATTTTCACTACTTTAAAAAGCTCCGTTGAAAAGTTGGGTGTAAATCCTTTGTCAAATACACCCTTATATTTACTTATTCGAACTATGTCTCCAACTCGAAATTTGGGTTTTAATGCAATTTTAATGTGATTATACATATTTAAACGGGATGCGGGTGTGACATCGATGGGTCTCATACCAGTTGTACGATGCACCCTACTATTGTAAACTTTTGTAATGGTAGGCAGGATATCCAACCATTTGTATTTACCTCTAGCCGAAAATTCTTTATATAAAAAACTTTTTAAAGTACGTATTACTCGTTCCACGATTGCTGCCTTCTTTGTACTGTATGTAGAATAATGATTGATGTTGTGTCGTCTAACTAATGCGGAAAAGCTTCGGTTGTAGAACTCCGTACCATTGTCACTTTGTAAATTAACCGGAAAGTAGTTAGCTTCCTCAAAAATGCTCTTCATGGCTTGCATAACTTCGTTGCCTGTTTTATTTTTTACAGGTCTTGTCCACACAAACTTGGAGTAACAGTCAATCGCCACGAGAATATAACGATGGCCTCTATTATCACCAGCATAGGGCTGCATTTCGGCCAAATCAATCTGCCATAAATCTCCATAGCCTTTGATCACTGTTCTTCTTCTACGGAAATTTCTACGTGCCGATCGGTGTAACTCATTAACAACCTGTAATTTCACATTACTAGCCATCATATCTTTACTTATTTTGAAATTTATCTGTCGCTAGCGTTTAAAAAATATTACATGCATGCTCCATGTATGCGCTTCTACATTAGTGTGGTTCACTTTACTAATGTTGTAACATTTAAAGCATTATAATTATGTTTTACTCGTGGTTGGTAAACATTTTTCATCAACATAATCTTTCAGCTCAGTAAGGGATTCTCTAATATCTTTTATAGCCTTACTAAGTTTAATCAATTCATTCGTTTTCTGATAAAAAATTCCATTAACGCCATCATTATATTTTTTTATATAATTATAGAGGAAATCACGAGATACGGCATCTGCACCACCTGCAGGATCTGCAATATTCTTTAAACGTTTCTTCTGAATATCGATGTCACCACCATTGGTACGTTTGAAGCCTAGAGATGAAAGTTTTTTATCGGTATATTCCTTCAATTCGGCAATCCCAATCATGTTATCTTTCATATTTGCATTAAGTTTACTCATTTCCTCCAGTAAAATATTATTGGAAATAGCGCTAGATTTCTTCACATAATTGTATAAGAAATCACCCGATACAGCATCTCCACCATCTACAGGATTTGCAATATTCTTTAAGCGCCTATTCTCGATATCAAAATGTCCGCCATCAGTAAGCTTAAAGCCAACACCCGGCGGCCCACGTAGAATTATCGACTTGTTCGCATCATGTCTTCTACGCCCGAACTTGTCAATAACGCCCTTCACCTTAGCCATCTCTGATCACATATGATGCAATTTAGGTGTGTCAGAGTATATTATAGTTAGGGGCGCTTTAATGAATGTAGAATTAGTGACATATCTTATTTTCTAGTACACTATTTTTTCTTCCCTCAGTTCTTGAATCAAGCTCATAATCTCGTTATCGACATTATTATTCCCCGCCATTTTTGAACTCCATAAAAGACGTAGGCGGGCCACCAATTCCTGGGGCTTATTCCAGTAGACATAATCCACAGGCCTATCATTGTATAATTTCTGGGTGGGTATATTTGTTCCCCCTAAGCCCTTTTTGGCGGACCTAGTTAGTATTGTTGAAGATACTAGTGGTTTTATAATAAGACGAAATTTTTTTCCTTTGCTAGTGTTCAGACCATTCCTCACGTCGTAATTTAAATAGGGCGCCTTTGTCTTCTTTAGTATATCGCCATATATTTGACCTTCAGCATCTGTGGTATTAACTTCACCACTACCCAGAATCGCAGGATGTTTCAGAAATATTCTATCATACAGCTCGGAACTGCCGGGATACTCTCCAACTTTCTTTTTACCCTGCCACAATGTTATATCTCCATTATCTGTAAAGCGTATTTCCGCATCACCAATTCGTAGTTTACCTGTAACAGCATCTATGCGCACGCCATACATTGTATCATATTTAGAATCTCCAGACTTTAGATTTTCTATATGTGTTTTAGCAATATCGCGGATTTCTTTCACACTGTCGGCAAAAGAAATTTCAGAACTTGGCGTGGTAAATATCGACTAATGGGGCGGTGTTTCCATGAAAGATAGGGAAGGCGGTCTATCAGGCACATTCATGAGAGCATCGTCGCCACTATCTTCTTCTGTATATGTCTCCTGGGTAGACATCCTCTTCTGTGCTGGTTGGATGTGTGGCTTTATTTCTACTGCCGAAGATATTGCTTTTAATGGTTTAGTTATTGGCTCATATATCTTCTCGAGTGCGAGCTGATTTTCAACATTCGCATTTTTAATAGAGTTGAATTTCTTACGTACGGCATCGGTTGCGAGAACCAATCGACGTTTTAAATTTATGCTGCTGGTAATCTCCTCAACATCACTGTCATTTTTCATCATTGTCGGCAATATAGCATATGAGCGACGATATAAACTCTACGGTGTCTAAAGGACGATTGAAATATTGTTTTAAATATATCATGGATATATGAAACTGTCAAAACCTTTTCGATATCGCCCCTCGTTTACTTCTCTATCTTTGTCAATGACTAAAAATCCGTATTTATCTGTCCAGCACTCTGCACACATTTCTTGAAATTGTTTAAATGTTATGTCCGGCGACACATGGTCGGAAAATATGTGGTGTAGATTCATGTCGTCCTGCTTAAACAAAACTATAAAATTGCTATTGTCCCGAATAAGCTGCTTCGGCACGCGGGAGTATGTCTGTGCCAGGTAGAAACAATCCACATTTCTATGACGGCCCATACTAAAATATGATCTTATAACATCCTGCTTTTCACATATTACATCGTCAAATATAAAGATGGAGTTCGGTTTTGCCTCGGAGGGTTCCACTATTTGAGCATTATTGCTAAATGTGTAAAATCCCAATCCTTTAATCGGCGCTAAAACATTATGCAAATACTCATACTTTGGCTGGTTTAGCGACTTTGAATATAGGTATACATTGGCAAAGCGTATTCCAAGCGGCTGGGTAAGTAGAGATAGCATTACATTCGTCTTTCCGCAGTTTGAAGGGCCGATTATAATGCCGCGAA
Source organism: Pogonocherus hispidulus (assembly GCA_963924545.1). Classification (NCBI taxonomy): domain Eukaryota; kingdom Metazoa; phylum Arthropoda; class Insecta; order Coleoptera; family Cerambycidae; genus Pogonocherus; species Pogonocherus hispidulus. The sequence continues at coordinate 24,362,178 of OZ004696.1, forward strand.
CGGTTGAGGGCAATAGCGGGCCATGGCGTTTGCTAGCGCCGTCCAGTCCACATCCCACCTTTTCATCTAAATTTTCCACCAGGAAATTTTGTTTCTGCTTTACAATGCGCATCGTACCACGACTGAGATCTTTATAAGCTAATGCATGTTATATCATCGCTATTTAAATGTCACCCACCATGCGATACACATGTAAAAAACGCGAACGATTAGTAAAGATCGGCGGAGCTGGAATAGTTAATTCTCTTATAAATAAGATCCCATTTGAGTTACATCTGCCCGGAGGTTACCAGTATTGTGGGCCGGGAACCAAACTACATAAAAGATTAGCACGGGGTGATCCAGGTATAAACAAACTAGATCTTGCATGCAAGCAGCACGACATTGCCTACGATCAAAACAGAGACGATCTGGCAGCTCGACACAAGGCGGATTATAAGCTCGAACAAGCTGCTTGGGAGAGAGTTAAATCTAAAGACTCGAGCATTGGAGAAAAGGCCGCCGCTTGGCTAGTCACAACAATAATGAAGGGAAAGCAACATCTTGGCTGTACGTCTAAAAAATCCGACAGCACTCAAAAGAGAAAGAATATCATTAAAAAAATAGCTTTCGGCTCCGGAATAGTTCACAAGGTGCGTGATACACTGCGGAAGGCTGGCGGTAAGAAAAGCGCTGTAAAAGACACAAAGAAGGTGGCTAAAATTGCACTGCAGGCAGCTCGACGGCATTTAAAGATGGCTGGAGGGAAGCGCAATATTCGCATGCCTCGTGTAATACCCATCCCCAAAGTTGGTGGAATTCTGCCTTTAATACCTATTTTTGCGGGATTGTCAGCGTTGGGCAGCATAGTTGGATCTGCTGCAGGTATAGCCAAAGCTATAGATAGTGCAAAGGTGAGCAGAGACGAATTAGCGGAGGCAAATCGTCATAATAGAAAAATGGAGGCAATTGCTGTGGGGAAGAGTGGTAAAGGACTATATTTGAAATCATATCGCAATGGATTGGGACTTTATCTGAAGCCACAGAATTCAAAAAACTACTAGACGCCCTACCTCAAAGAGCTCTTACCGACGTCGATCTTACGCATTATGCCAAGAAGATGGCGATACCATATTTTCGAGGCGTTTATATGCGCGATAGTCTGCCTAGCTCCGGACCGCGCTACAACGAATCCTCCATTATAAATTTGGACGGTATAGATGGTCCCGGTACCCACTGGGTGGCATATAAGAAGCGTGGGGCGTTAGTTACTTATTTTGATAGTTTTGGAGATTTGCCGCCACCTATAGAATTAATTGTATACATGCGCAAGAGTTTAAAACCCCCTAATAAGATTTATTATAATTATAACAGACAGCAGAATTTCAATACAGTGTGGTGTGGTCACTTGTGCTTAAAGTATCTAAATTCCCAAAAACCAAATAAACTCAGTAGTGACGACCGCAATGGATCGAGACAGTATTAAGCGAATGGGACACTCACTAATTGCATTCTCTAGAGTGCGTAGTTTGCTCAAGATGACTAAGCAGCAATTATCAGATATGCCTAAGGAGGTGATGATTGGCTGTGCCGCACATGAAATTGCATTAGTGTGGGATAAGTTACCGGAGCATCTCCAGAATGATATTGATATATTGAAATATCAGTACTGTCAAGAACATTACTCCATTTCAAATGATGGCGATGGTAGCAGCAGCAATATTGATGTCAACGATGGCCCCCCACCACGAAAAATATTTTGCTGCTTCTGTAAGATGCGCGACATAAGTGTAGCATCAAATAATAGTGATGCCCCACCTCCACGGAAGAGAAAATTACATCATATTTGTTCTACACAATAAAGTAATACAGCACATACCAAGCACATTAGTTATGTCGCTCACCTTCACCCTATCAGGTCGCTCAAGCGTGCTTAGCGCAGAGTTTTATCCGGCCATCCAATTGGATGCAAATAGCCGCTATGGGCTAGGATTAACTGGATTCTACTCCTATAACTCGATATTCAATGTGGATGAGAGAAATAATGGTTTCCGATATAAAATTGATCCTAAGGGCGGATTCTACAAGGTTCGCATACCTGTGGGCGCCTATGAAATAGATGAAATCTATCTTGCACTGCTAAACATTATGCATATTGATGAAAAAGACGCAGCAAAAGTATTCTCTTTAAAGGCAAACAACAATACGTTAAAATGTGAGATTTGGTCAAAGTATGAAATAGATTTTTCACAGGGAGATTCAATAGGTAGTCTATTGGGGTTTGAAGCGATACATTTACGGCCAAATGCAACTCATAAATCCACCCTTCCCGTTGATATTATGAAAGTGCGGATGATACGCATAGATTGCAACATTATTAGTGGGGCTTATCTGAACGCCGAAGAATCACATACCATCTTCGAGTTTGATGTAGATGTTGAACCAGGATATAAGCTTTCCAGGGAGCCTGCTAATATAATATATTTACCTGTTGGACCGGAAAAACGGCAGTTTATCGATAGCATCGCTCTGCAGATATTGGACGACAGCGGTGACTTAATCAACTTTCGCGGTGAAAAAATCATTGTTAAGCTAGAATTAAAGAAATTATCATAATACTGATGTTAAACTAAAATGGGTTTCTGCTATAATCGTCATAAGTTATTCCCACTGAACATTAGTAGTAATAAAAACAGAGACCATTGTGGGAATAAATTCATTCGACGTAAGTGTGTTAAACAGTTAAGACATAGACTGTCAGATAAGGACCGAGTCTTTCTCCGATCTATAGGATTAAAGCTACGAAATTAATATTATTAATATGGCAGCCATAGCAACTAGTGAAAAGCTTCAAATTTTTGACGAACCTCTGCTTGATAATTCTCTGATTAGTCTACATGAGCACACATACAAACCGTATGGATCTCCAAATTTCAAAAATTCAGATGAAATTCGTATTAGTATAAATTTTCAAGACCTCATTCTCGACATTGCAGACAGTTATATATTCATAGAGGGAAAATTTACGCCTAATGAGGCTGGCAAACAATGCTACTTATCCAATAATGCACTCGCATTTTTATTCGATGAAATACGTCTAGAAATGGGTGGTGAAAAGGTGGCTGAAGTACGTAAGCCTGGCATTACTACTACCATGAAGACGAGGGTCTCATTTGGTCAAACACAGGCACGAGCCCTACTAACAACTGGTTGGGGTCTCACCCAGAACAAGCAGGATATTTTTGACGCTGATAGCCACATATTCAGTGGTAAGCTGCCCCTGAAGTACCTAATGGGCTTTGCGGAAGATTATGCCAGAGGTGTAATGAACGCCAAGTTGGATCTAATTCTAATAATATCCCGCTCATTTAAAGACTCATACATCGGAGAGGTTGATGCAACATTGAAAATAAACAAAATCGAATGGAAGATAAGACATATTGTGCCCGAGGATCGGCAAAAGGTTAAGCTTTTCGATAGAATTAAAAAAAGCCGTAATAATGGTAAAGTTGGGATAGCATACCGTATGTGGGATTTATATGAATTACCTAGTCTACGTAATACATCTTCTGACATATGGGCCATTAAAACAACTACCAGCCTGGAGAGACCTCGATATATCATTATTGGATTCCAAAACGACAGCTACTCCAACAATAGATCAGAGGATGTTACGAAATTTACACATGCAGATATTAATAATATTCGGCTATTTCTAAATTCTGAAGTATATCCGTATGAGCGTTGGAATCTAGATTTTAGCAAAAAGTTAGACTCGGCAGCCTATTATGCCTACGAGAACTTCCAGCGTGGCTACTATGACAGAGATATGGGCGAGCCAATGATGGACCTAGGCGAATTTAGAGAAAATCCTTTGTTTGTCCTTGACTGTTCTCGCCAAGCAGACGCATTGAAATCATCTACTGTTGACATCAAAATTGAGTTTGAAACACGAAAGTCAAAATTTCCCGAACAAACTCGAGTTTATGCGCTCATACTACATGATGCATATTTAACCTATGATGTGTTAGGAGGATCTGTTCAAACTGGTGTCATCAGCTCCAAATAAAAACATATTGTATCTCAATAAATTAGTTTTGTATAACTAGATACATATTATATTAATATACCATGTCGGTTTCCGACAGATATTAGAGTTGTAATCAAATAGGTAATAAATAATATGCTATTTCTAATATGAATATTTATTTACATTTTTCTTGTTTTACATACACAAATAATTTACAATAACTTAACATGATCTATTTGCTTGAGGACCCAACCTAAATCTATTATGAATAAAACATTTGGGTTGGTTTATATCTGTGCCAATATAGGATTTTTACTGTTGCTTACATAAAAAAAAAAAAAATCTAATTTGAGTTAATAAGATGTACAAACATGAATTTTCCAGAACTATAAGCTCTACCAATGAAAAAGGCTGTGACCTTTGGATTATAATTATTCATGGAGCATTTTCTGACTCGTGCTCAGAAAATGCTAAAAGTAGTGCTTCTAAATTCTCATTTCTTTCTACAACGTCATCCCCAACACTGTCTATGGCCGACATTAACCATCGTAAATTTTGTTCGGGCTCGGTTTGGTAAAATGTTATATCCGAATGACCCCAAGGTAAAGTTTTTGTTGTATTAGGAATGACGAAACGCTTATCATCGTAGCACGATAATGCCACCTTATTTTTCATTTCTGTATATATATCATGTAGGTAGCTTCGGAATGTATTCATCTTTCTAAATATTAGACCTCCTTCCTCCACGATCTTCCTATAGTCATCTATGGATAGTTCCTTTCTAATTACAGATTTTTTCACGCCTTTTGCCTTTTTAAGCTCATTACCTACAGATTGGACATAGTAGGCCTTTGCGCCTGTGCCGTAGAAACTAACTATCGGATCGGCAGGAAACTCGTCTTTCATGTTACCCAGAATTGATGGACCCTTAGGAATGTTGAAAATATTTCCCTCTTTATAATTTGATGTATCGAATTTTTCTGGATTTTCAATTATAAAGTCATAAAAATTGTCCGTAAAAACTTTTATGATTAGGGAATCCGTGTCAGTGTACAGTAGAGAGGCATTCTCGCCATATTTACGCTTAATAACATCATAGAAAAAGCCATATAGTACTGTCTTGGATAATTCCAAAACAGAAAACCCGACATAAATGGGCTTATTATAAACAGCCCTTAGCCTTCCCATCTGAATCGCAACAAAATCTTCGGAGAAAATCGTACATTTCTTAAAATTCGGCCGAGATATTAGTGCATTCGCACCCATAGATCTTCTAATACTCTCCCAATGAGTTACTAACTTTATATCTTTTCTGTTATCCACATTTTCCATAGTCTTTCCGAAAATAGCATTATTCATCAGTTTAAATAGATCCTTTTCAAATTTACTTGCTGTATTATTTCTCATCTTGGTATTCAGATCTATATATATTTTTAACCACGACGACTGATTAAATTTGAGGGCTCTGTGTATTTTTGTTACTATTAGACCATTCTCTATAGCTTGTTTTAGGTTTCTATAATGAACAATATATCGTTTTTTGTCATTTAAATTAGGTATCAATTTTGGTAATTTCGTTTTTGCGCCTGGTGGAACAACGCTTTCTACTAAGAAGGGAAGATCCGAATGTAGGTCATGCAGTTCTTGGGGGTAACTCACGTCTACATCCAGCACCAGCCCCTGGGGGCTTTCGTTTGAGATATTCATAATATCTAGATCTATTATTTCTCTATCAGACAACCACTCAAATCCACCTGTTGGCAATGGTTGAGACATACTATGCCCATATAGGTTTGTAGCATCAAGGTATGCGATAAATGATGATGCCTCATTGGGATCATAGTTCGGCAGAAATTTATTATTGGCGACATGCTTCCTTTCTGAACACTGGCTGATTCCACCTCTTATTCCCTTCTTGAAAAAGTGAACCATGTCTATGTCCGTCAGCAGTTCTAATTTAACCTCCGTTAATTTTAGCATCGCATCCCAGGATAATCCTGGAGCAGTATAATATTGGGCGGGATCCAGTCCGTATTTATCTAGGCCAAATTTGCGGAAATTTTCAAATACATCACATAAAAGAAGCACATCTGACTTTAAATAAAGGTCTGAATATTCGCCCAAACTTTGGCAGCCAAACAGGTTCCATACTTTTTTAGCTCTATCATAATCCTCTTCTGATAGATGTTCATCATTAAGGTTATCATAAAATTGTTCTTTGGAGGGGAGATTTTTGGTATTCAACCTTTCTAAACTATCCACGAAACTATAGGGAAAAACACCTTTCCGCCTCATCAAGCTGAATTTTTCATTTTCGGGAAAAAACTTTCTCATTGTAACCATCTGATCATCTGCTAAGTCCTCGCCTAAATTTTGCAATGACGCTGCCATAAATTTAAAACTATCTATAAATCTTAGCTGTATGAATTTTCTTTTTAATTCCCCCTTATTATTAACATAATCGTGCATATATAGATGTTTTGTGAAGGATATATATTTTTCACTGTTTTGCGGTATTACATCAATCCTATCTTTATGGCGGCATAACTCTTTTAGAAAAAGATGGCTGTCGTAACCCGACATGTTGTGTAGTATGATGGGCATAAAACTCGGTACTTTGTAATTTAAATTACATATAGAATGTGCAGCACCGAATCTTATTTTTCCTGTTAAGTGGCAATGATCTTTCACTTTGATATCACTCTCTGTGAATGGCTTCTTACATATGCCGCAGGTCGTCGCATTTTGAAAGTCTTTCCTTTCTTGTTCAGTAAGTTTCGCCATTGGGACTATGTTTTTCATATGTTTATTATAGATTTCCCTTAAATCTGCCTCTATACGTGAAACAAAAACTTTAGCTGCGTCTGGCCCTCGGTACATCTCAAATTTGGAAATTGAATCATCAAACGAGCATTTTATAAAATATGCGAAAGAGTAGGGTACATGACTAAACGTTTTATTTGTAAAAGAACGATGAGAGCTTGGTTCGCATGTATCTATTGGTTTCAAAATGGACTCAAAATCGGCATACACCACGAATGGTACCTGCATTTGTTTCTCAAAGTTTTCAAATTTTAATATATTTTCGGGCACCTCTTTCCCATATTTATCAATCCTAAATTGTTTTGAGGGTGTTGTTGTACAAACGTGATTACAATCATTTCTCTGGTGCTCCGCAAGCCGGCATTCATTTGGAAAATATAGCAAACAGCCATCACAAAAGTAATTTTTATGCCCATAAGCCGATATTTGGGATGAGACCAGCCTGGACAAATCTTTTATCCAGCAATAGTGGGTGTTGGCGCAATCTATATTGCAATGATGATCCTTATCACATTCACCGGAAATTAGGAGCAAATTTATATGTACACGCAGCTTTTTTCCAGAATAACGCAAAGGTCCTACAACTTCATACGTTACCCTATTTTTTTCAAATTTCTTTTCTAGGCCATACACATTAATTGAAATACTGTTCATTTCTTCAAATTTTGAAATATCCTGCAATTTTACTGGAAAATTCATCCCTGTCAAATTTAAAACTCTAGAATAATGTGGGTATGATGACACTCGAGATGGAAGGCCATCGATTGCAGGAAACAAGGCCGAAGTAACGGCCCATGCAAAACAGCGATCATCATGATTTTCCACATTTATAACTGCTCTCTTGTTTGATATGAACTTGGGCAATTTGATATATGATGAGCCGCGTAGCGGACTGTACTTGTTTATATTAACCTCCACGAAATCTATATGTTCGAGGGCCCATCCTATAAAGAAAGAATTTATTAATAAACTATCATAAGGATCTATCATAATAGATTTTACAAACCTGAATTGTGCTCTTGAAACTCTGTAGTTTGTGAAATCATCATATCTACAAACGTATCAAAGGCATCGCTCAAATTAGTTCCCTGGTCCAGTATTTGGTTGGAAGTATTGAATGATTTTATATCTGACACTTCTTTTGTTTGCAATATGTACTTGGCAAACGTCTCCATATTTACCTTCACTGCATTATGGGTTCGCAGTGCTTGTTCTAATATATACAAAATTTTATCCTTAATTTCATTAAAAAAACTAATATAATCTAGGTGATTAGTTCCACTATGGACTCGGTAGCTGGCAATCTTATATTTGAAGGCACTCTGAATAATTTCAACGCCATCACTTAAGGGAATACATGAATTTGATCTATGCTGCAGTGTTCTTCTGTGATTTTTCATTTCAGTTGCTGTTAGGGTCACATTGCAGCAATCACAAGTTTGGAGATTCGTTGATGTTGAAGGAGCATTATGGCAGTTGCAAATTGGCACATTTGCAGACGTTGATGGCGCATTTTGACAGTTACATTTTTGAAAATTTGCGGATGATGATGAGGGATTTGAATCCAATTTGGACCGCTTTGTTGCAGGCCCATCTTGCTTTAAGTTCCTGCATGATTGCCTCTGGTGGCGACGCAAATTATCACTACGAGTAAAACTCACACCGCAAGCACTGCACTTGTACATATCTTATGCTTTACTGTAGTATGAGGTCTAACTAGCAATGATTGTGTGTTGCCCTCTAGTCTCCTTTATAAATAGAGGATCGCTATGCTCACCCCCACCCTGCATCCAACCAAGGTCATTCCAATGTCAAGGTCATTCCAATGTCAAGGTCATCCCAATGTCAAGTTCGTTCAAAGTCAAGGGCATCTCAAAGTCAAAGCCACCCAATGTCACCCCCCACCCCGCTTCTCCAGATCGCCCCCACCCCGCGTCTCAAGATCAATCTGCTTCGCGGCCAGGTGGCCCAAGGTGACCCAAGGTCACCTTGGGCCACCCAAGACGTTCAAGGTGACGAGGTCATCTCAATGTCAAGGGCATTCCAATGTCAAGGACACCCCAATGTCAAGGCCACCCCACCCCGCGTCTCAAGGTCAGACCACCCACGTGTCAAGGTCATTCAATGTCACCCCCACCCCGCGTCTCAAGGTCAGACCACCCACGTGTCAAGGACATTCAAGGTCATCCCCACCCCGCGTCTCAAGGTCATTCAAGGTCATCCCCACCCCGCGTCTCAAGGTCATTCAAGGTCATCCCCACCCCGCGTCTCAAGGTCACCCTCCCTCCGGAGGTTTTTGAATCGGTATTACTTCTCTACTTGTGTTATTATCAAACCAACTGTCTTTTGCACAATAATGTCTTACACTGCCGCAGAGGCGTATGATATATGCTTGCAATATTTTTTCGAAGTTTTGAAAATCCAGTAATTGCCTCACGAGAATATGCTTTAGTATATCCAGAAAGAAGACATCATTCCCGAATAGTTTTTGTCCGCCTTGCTAGACGTTTGAGGGAAACTGGAAATGTTTTGCCAATAACAGCAGCCAATAGACGTCGAATAGCAAGAAATGAAGTAAACGTAATTAACGTTCTTGCGTATGTTACAGCATATCCTCACTCCAGTATCAGAGACATGTCAAGAGATTTGGGTGTATCAAGGTCAGTCATCCAACTCATTTTAAAAAGTCAAAAAATGTATCCCTATCATGTTGAACTACATCAAGCACTTACAGCTTTAGATTTTGACAGGAGACTGGAATTCTGTCAAAGGATGCGTTATTTGTTTGAAGAAAATCCAGGTATCTTGTCCAGAATTTTATGGACCGATGAGGCAACGTTTACCAGCACGGGTAAGGTAAATTTGCATAACAGTCATTACTGGGCAGACAATAACCCGCACTGGATGATTGAAATTGATCATCAACATAAATTCTCAGTAAATGTTTGGTGTGGTATTATCGAGGGAACAATTATTACGTTTATTTTTGAAGAAAATTTGAATGGGGCAAGATATTTGGACTTTTTAATGAACCACTTACCAGTTCTATTAGAAAATGTTTCATTAGAGACGCGCAGGAATATGTGGTTTCAGCATGACGGCTGCCCGGCACATTATGCCCGTAATGTAAGGCAGTATTTGGACAATCAGTTTCCGGATAGGTGGATTGGAAAGGGTGGTCCATTTGCTTGGCCTCCCAGGTCCCCAAATTTAACGGTTTTAGATTTTTATTTATGGGGAACAGTGAAAGATATAGTATACACTACTAGACCAACAACGCGGGAAGACGTGATTTTGCGCATACAAAATGCAATACAGTCATTTTCTGTAGCAGAAGTAGAAACTGCTGTATCATCAACACGCCGAGTAATTGATTTGTGTATTCAAAATAATGGCGGTCATTTTGAACATCTCAAATAAAACAGTTAGGTATTTATGTAACGACTTTTATTTGTTTTTCAATTATTATTTTTTACTAGTTAGAGCAGAGATAGATTTCAAAGGACAGCCCGGCTTTAGCCTACTCGACGATTTGGAGCGACTTTTTGAAAAGCGCCCTTTAAGCCTTGTAAAAATGACAAAAACCGCAATATGGCGGGTAACTCGGCAACCTATTGTCACGCCGCCCCTGTGCCGAAATTGTAACTAGGAGTTGGCAAGATTTAAATTTCTCACTGAATGTTTTCGATTTATAAACCTAATGAATACATTTTAATTCATAACTTTTGTTAGAAAAACGATAGAGACTTCCGGTTAGCGCTATTTTTCTTCAAATCCATTAAATAATAGACTACCCTAACAAAAAATATGTCATTCCATTTAAAATTTATAAGAAAACATCAACAGTTGTGAGAATTTAGAAAGAGAGCCATCTGGTGGCTTGGTAAAGAACTTGCGAAAATATTTGGAATCATATTCTTATTCTACTATAAATTAGCTTTCAAACGAATCCAAATTTATTTAATTTGGATAATCCAAACCGGAGTTATTGTGATTTATATGTAACGTTATATTAACGTTTTTATTTTTGTTATTTGAAGAGTTAGAACAAAAAGTTTTTTACGAAAGTTTTAGGTATTGACTAGTAGATGCAGAATGCATTATAAAATTCGTGTGTTTCTATTTGACTTTTTAGAGTTATGGCAATTCTTCAATTTTTAATTGGTAATATGCCCCCTACTGGCCAACTTAGCAACTTCAAAATATTTTAGTTGAAATTTTCGTCACCACTTTACTTAAGACAACTTTTTTCTGGAAACTGTAGGACATAGACTTTCTGAGATACAGCCGGTCGATAGGCTTAACGGGACACCCGGTATATTACACAAACAGAAATATTAGGTATGTCTAATTAGGAATTACCTATATGTATAATGTGTAAACATTTATCTGTAAAGTAGGCATCTACAGGGAATAAAAAATTAGTTACAGTAGCTCTGAAACAAATGAATCCATGTCCATTTTGGTCAGAAATGGAAAGTATGGCAGTCACAAAAAAAATAAAAAATACGGTAGGTATCTTCTGTTTTTCATATTATTTCAGAAACTTTCAGGGCTTGCTGACATTTCTCCACAGCCATGAATTGGTCTCAAAATAGTTCACATTTTCACTCATTTAACATAGGGCCTGTTTTATATTTCTTACCGTTTCTGAGACAGTATAAGCGATTCGTATTAAAGAGACCAACCATTGAGGGCTTCAAAAATTATATACATATGTTGAAAACTGTAAAAAGGGCAGGCTTTTTGCCAGTATTGCTCTTTTGCTTGTGAATGCCAACCTCAGCCAGAGTAAGTTTCCGAAGAGGATTTATGACTTACAATAATTCCTTGACAGAAAGTAGAATGCGTTTTAAAGTTATTATATTATTTGCAACTCACCCTGGTGTTAAATTTTCTCTATATAACTCTTGCCGTATCATTTTTGCTATTCCGTTTCCAATAAAAATTTTAGCATCGCTTTCATAAAGTTTCTGCAAACCTTTCTTGCATTTTTTCTTAGAGTCCGCATATATACTAACTTTATCACATATTTTAGTACCTAAAACAGTACCTATGTATTTTATGACTTAAAAACATGAGATGTGTGGATGAGAGATTTTTTTTAAGAAATGTTCGAACACGTAGTTTCTTAGTGCTCATCTCTCATCTCTTGGTGGTACACATTTATTTTCGAGTGACCTAAACAATAAACCAAAAAATTGTTTAATACGACAAACACCAAGCATATTTTTACAAATATAACATGCTCTCCAATGCGATGATGGTTCTAATAGATGCAGGAAGTTAGCTGCCAAATAATTAAGTGGCTAACTGCATTGCAACTTGCATTGGTTGACTTGCTATATAATTGATGTCACAATTATTAAAATAGCTAACCTCAGTAACCACAATAAATCATATTCTTTTGATGTTTTAGAAGTATATGAAGTCAATGAATAGTCAGCAGAAAACAGCTGAAATACGAGTAGTTCCTCGACAATGGAATCGTGTTGACATATTTGTTGAACGTTACCGCACACATGACACATACAATCCAACATACTGCATACCTGCCAACAGTGCCAACTACAATAGTCGACTAAAAATCTGACGGCGACGGCATGTGATAAATATGAGCTCCAAACTACAGTTTAAATTACATGCATTTGGTGTTGACGCAATTATAGTTTTATTATTACTATTTTTCTACTAATTTCAATTTACTTTCTGGGTGGTTATAGGAACATATAAGTATTCTTCCTTCCATTAGAATAAGGATTAGCCCCAAGGTATGGGACATGTACGGGAGAGAGGGCTGTATATTATTATTTTACGGGTCACATTTACGGACTTGCGTAGGTAGGCCCTAACCTCCATTCAGTCCTGGAATGGGTGGGAGAAACTTGGAAAACCTCATTATTTAGGGGGGGGGGGGCAGTCATACATCAAGTAATTTTTATAGATGGAAAGAAGAATATATATATAGGAAATATAGGTGGAAAAGAAGTCTGGAACACCTGAAAAATCTGTTAAAATATTTTTTTCTTGCGAAAACGCTCGAATCTGTCAAAACATAAATTTTAAAATTGCCATCTTTTGAAATACTGTAGTTCTATGTAGGTACAGTTTGCAGGGTCAAAGGGGGTGAATTTTTTTTTAAATGGCAACCCCTATTTTTTGCTGGATACCTATTACCCCTAACTAATGAGGTTTTCCAGGTTTTACTCATTCTAGCACTTCTAGCTGGTTAGGGTTTACCAACGTTAGTCGTTCCTGAGTCGCAAATCCTCCTACGGATTAATAACAATATGCCGTCCCCTCTTCCACGCAAGTCGAAGACTTGTGCCCGGGCTAATCATTGTGATACGAATGAGGTCAAAAGATATTGTCATTATTGGCCGAAATATTTTTATGGCCATGTCACTGGACGCGGTGGTTAGCAAGATCGCCAGATCTTAATAAAGTGAATTTTTTTCTTTGGGGGTTTTATAAAAGATATGGTCTATCAGACTCCACCCACAACACCTCAAGATATGAGAGAAAGAATAAGAAACTCGTTTGCACTTGTAAACAGACAACTGCTCACCAACGGACATTTCCAGCCAGCAGTATTTATAATGTTATATTAGAAATTAATGTATTATAATATATGCCGCGGCGATAGCTCAGTCTGTTAGGTGCTGGGTGGTAGCTTGTGACTAACAGAATGGGTATATCGCGACGCGAGTTCGATTCTCGCTAGGGGAGAAATGGCACCTCTCCCAGGGAATGGTTGTGTGTCTGCGTTTTTTTCATGTGTACCCTCCCTCTACACAAGCCTGAGGCTTTTAGAAGGGAGGTTGTCCATTTCTGTGGTGTGTTTTATGTTATGTTATATGTAGAATTGATGTATTGATGTATTCAGTTTGTGGACGTTTAAAATTCATCCCTCATTATTTTTTGTTAGTATTTGGTTTCTTTAATTCATTTAAAAAATGTCTTGTTCAATGTTTATCAGGTTCCTATCAGATTTTTTAATTGATGTATTTTTGAAATTACGGAAATACCGTTGGCTGTTTAATAGATATAAAATATTGTTCATGGCAGTATGAAAATTTTAAAAAAACTACAGTTTTGAACAAAACAAGAAAAAATTAAAAAAAAACTAATTTTGGATTGTAGAAAAAAGAGATAGAACAACTCCCCCTTTTCAACATTTTGCTCTTTTATTTAAGGAGCTACTACAGAATTCGTTCTTATTGACTCACGCTGTATAAATGAGATGCTCGCTGGAGCTGGAATGATAGAAATGATATAGGCTAAAAGGAAGATCAGTGACCACTGATACCAATTAATACCTACTCCTAACTTATACAGGGTTATTCACGCAAAGCGGGTATTAGACGTTCTTGGGGTTCGGTTAACGATAAAAATCTGATTTTTTCATGGGGGAGATTTTCGATTATTTCCGATTCAATGAAAATATTTTCAGGTTTTCATCACTTCCGGTTATACCAGAAGTAGACCACAGCTTCGCTATTTCAAATGGAACACCCTGTATATTATTGCAATTTTGAACTCTACGTGATATTCTAAACACATTTCATGTAGGATGTCCTATACCTATCTTCAACTGTTTTTGAAATATTGACAGGTGAATATTGACATTTTGCAACTTTGACACCCTGTAAAATCTAAACGATGAGAGATCAAGCAAAACGGTTTGCACATTCCTAATCTTAACTTTTCAAAAGCTATCGTTTGATACTAATATCAGATTCAATATAATCTAATATAGAGTTCAAAATTGCAATAATATACAGGGTGTTCCATTTGAAATAACGAAGTTGTGGTCTACTTCTGGTATAACCGGAAGTGATGCAAACCTGAAAATATTTTAATTGAATCGGAAATAATGGAAAACCTCCCCCATAAAAAAATCAGATTTTTATCGTTAACAGAACCCTAAAAACGTCTAATACCCGCTGTGCGTGAATAACCCTGTATAAGTAGGTCTAAGCATTTATTTATTATTCTCACTATCCACAAACCACATATAAAATAAATGTTATATGGTTCTTGACGTAAGCCTACTAGCGTACCTGATTTTAATCAACTGCTATTGCTATTACTTACCCGACATCATGCCTAAAACTCCTGGAGCAAAAATATGGGCTCCCCGCAAAACTGCTGCAGCGCAATTCACATCAACTATAATCTCTTTATCATGTTTTTCTAGTACCTGATTATCTCTCTTTTCATTAAGATTATGATATATAATAACTACATCAGGAATTAGAGAATGCACTTCTACTCTCACCAAATATCCATCTAAAACCTAAACCACAGAATATTATATGGGTGGTTCAAATTTTATGCAGGAAAATTCGAGGACGGATAGATCTCTTTAAAATAATGTGTGTTTGCCATACAAACATAGGTCTGGAACGGCTTCGTTTTGGAGATACAGGGTATTGATGTTGAAAAAATATTTTCATTTTTTATTTATATCTCTGACAGTTTTAAACCAATTGTATTCAAATTTTATTTGGTAGGTGCTACTGTGAATCTTAAGTCCCACAAAAAAAATCAGCTCGATGGGAACCGCCAGTGGCGTGCAACCTGCTCTCTTGGCATCCCTTTTCTAAAAATATATGTTACGCCACTGACTAATGTTTAAAGTAATACGAAATTTCAATGTCCCACCCATTTCTCTACAAAAAAGTATTCTTACATTGTTTTTGTAAAATGCACCGTTACGGAGTAAATCGATATTTTATGTAACCATGTCATGTCATTTCCTAACAAAAAAATACATTAAACTAAACTTATATCGGTATGATTTTATTTACTTTCATTTTTTTTCACAAAAAAACGTCACGGAGTGAAGCGATATTTTATGAAATCATATCATGTCGTTTTCTAACAAAATAATACCTTAAAATGGAATTATATCGGTATAGTTTTATTTTAAGGTATTATTTTGTTTGGAAAGGACATGACATGGTTTCATAAAATATCGATTTACTCCGTAACGGTGCGTTTTACAAAAAAAATGTAAGAATACTTTTTTGTAGAGAAATGGGTGGGACATTGAAATTTCACATTATTTTAAACATTAGTCAGTGGCGTAACATATATTTTTAGAAAAGGGGTGCCAAGAGTGCAGGTTGCACGCCACTGGCGGTTCCCATCGAGCTGATTTTTTTTTGTGGGACTTAAGATTCATAGTAGCACCTACCAAATAAAATTTGAATACAATTGGTTTAAAACTGTCAGAGATATAAATAAAAAATGAACATTTTTTTTCAACTTCAACACCATGTATCTCCAAAACGAAGCCGTTCCAGACCTATGTTTATATGACAAACACATATTATTTTAAAGAGATCTATCCGTCCTCGAATTTTCCTGCATAAAATTTGAACCACCCTGTATAAACAAAAATATAGGGACACCCTATAGGCATAGTTTTGCTGACGCGTCTGGCCTTAGCGACTACGGTCAGCTCCAGACACGTACGACTGCTTCAATACGATTTTGTACTTCTCTTCTGGTTCCGCTGGAGTTTCAGCTGCGGACCGTACCTACCGAGTCGCAGCTAGCTGCGACTCGAGTGAGTAATGTGTACGGTTTAAATGCGATGCCGTCCGATTTTTGTAAATCAAATGGCGAAATTTTCAACATTTTTGCACAAACATATTTTTTTGTCTATTTTTAATACCTAACCTTTCTTCGATTCACTGTATAAATATATTTTGTGTTCCACGCCTTTTCTGGAAAACATTAACAGCTGCTCTTCATCCTCTAAAATTAATTTTAACAAACCTTTGTAATCCATTTTATACTTATTTTTCTCTTTCAAAATCTAAATATTAATAATAATAATAATTGATTATAATAATATTATTAATATTAATAATTATTAATACCTAATATTGACACGGTGACCGCAGTTGCAGTCGCAAGACGCGCCAGCGAAACCATAAGAATTATTTAAGTACCTAGTTAGGTACCTACCTAATAATATCTTTATTAGCGAGAGATTTTGAACCCATTAATTTTTTAATTACCGTTACACTTTTACTAAGGATAATAATTATACTTTGTTATATCCTACTATCCTACAAAGGATACTCTGCGCATGCTCAGTATAACGATAACGATAACTGTAAGCTAAAAAGTGGTTCAAATCAGGAAGATTTTCAACCCTTTAATTTTTGGCTTATATGATGTTATCATAATCGTTATACTGAGCATGCGCAGTGCCAAAAAGAGTATCATTTTTGCACTATCCCTGCTCAGTATAACCATTACGATAATGTTAAGCTAAAAATTAAGTGGTTCAAAATCTTCCTAAATCTCCCTATTAGGAGTGAATACTTCAGTACTTAATATTATTTTTCAGAAAAATATGTATACTTATCTACTAACCTCAGAAATATGTTTCCGAATTTTCTCAGCAACTTCTTCACTGTTACTTTTTAGTGAGTTCACTCTGTAAGAAGTTATTTTTGGAGATGAACACAGCCATTTCAAAGTTTTTTCATAAAACTCATTTAAAATCTAAAAATTTCCCGCTCTTAGTACATGATGGCCAATACCTACCTTAATAAAACCAACTTACCGTTGTGCTGGATTTCTCCTGATTTAAAGCAATGATAAGTCTTGAGTTAAAATTTTCTTCGAAGGGAGTATCTGGATACGGCATTGTTTTGTATCAAAAAATTAAATTAATACTTGGTCAAAAACAGAAAAATTACAGAAATGTATATTTTTCTATGAACAAATATAATATGTGACGATTTGTAAACTATTGGCAGCAATGAGTCACGTGAGCTGTGTTAACCAATTCAATACGCTATTTCCCAAGACGTGGCATGAAGTACGAACCTCTTCTTTTCCGCCATATTGACATTCGACAACTTTTGGGGAGGATTGGTGAATGTGTTAGCGTTTCTTTGAAGTGTAAAGTGTTTTTTTAAAAAGGTATGTTGTGATCTGTGTCTGTAACTTTGGGCTAGCTTAGGAAATGCTGTGGCAGTAAATAATTTAGTATATTGCACGTTTGATACAGTTTTCTTATTTAATACTCGGGGTTTGGTTGTAAAGTGACAACAAGTCAAACTCGGCATTTGGAGTTTTTATAGGCAGTCCATTAATAAATTGGTGTACAAAGACAGTAATTGAAAGTATTTAACACGCTGCATTTTAAGCGTTTTGTGAGTGTTTTTGGTATAAACGAATCTTGATAAATTTAGTGAAATATTAAATCAATATGTCAATTTTCTGCAAGACTTAATCTTAATAACCTTATTTTTGCATTAAACGTCTTTGTTCTAAATATAGCTGCGCTTTAATTTTTATAATTGCTGCGTATTTAAAAACAGAATTCACTTGTAATACATGTTTTTTGTGTTTTTAGGTTATAAGCAATCACTATGGGGAATGTGTTTGCTAATTTATTTAAGGGCCTTTTTGGCAAAAAGGAAATGAGAATATTGATGGTAGGATTAGATGCTGCTGGTAAAACTACAATTTTATATAAACTTAAATTAGGAGAAATTGTTACAACTATTCCAACTATTGGTAAGCATATATTCACCTCTAAATTAACCATGCAACTATTACTTGTTGACTATTTCACTAATATATTAGTTAACTTCCTTGAAAGAAAATTTTTGAAGGAAAATCCATCGTAAAATAACCTATATAAGAGTGAGTCATAGTTCAGTGGCCTTGAGATAGTACTTTTACATTAGGTACCTTGCAAGTCTTATCTGATTGTATGTTTTAGGATTTAATGTTGAAACTGTAGAATATAAGAACATCAGCTTTACAGTGTGGGATGTAGGTGGTCAGGACAAAATTAGGCCGTTGTGGAGACACTATTTCCAAAATACCCAGGTATGTATGTATTAGTTATTTAAATGACTGAAAGTCTTCTATAGTTTAGTATGATCAATGTTTCTAATCATATATCTATTTGTACTGTGGGTGTCTGATCAGTCAAGTCGTTACTCATAATTGTGAAGAAAAGTGTTTTTTCACAACGGTTCTTAATACCTTTTCCTTTTCTTCATTTTAAAATGGACCTAATACAATTTAACAGATTCCAAATACATGTTTTGGTAAGAATGTGTAGTTCTTCCTCACAATCTCCCATTCATTAATCTCAGGTTACAACACGATAGTCATTACTGCTCACTGCCTAACATAAAATATATGTGATTAATGTAGTCACCGAGGGTATATGAGTGCCAATGTTTTCTAAGGTTCTGTACACGTTACTCTATTACTTACTGTACTACACCTTATGTTATATTTCACATCAGAACAGACTAATCGAGTGAACTAGATTGTATCCCTGTTGGTGGCGGATGTCAAGGTTTTTTCCAGTCGGAAGTGTCTGCAGAACTTGAAATTATGTTTATGAAAGCTAATGCTTACTAACAAAAAACATTGCGAAAAGCAACAATATTATAGGAACTGTTATTACTTCATTGGCTAAATAAAGAGGTTCTTATTGGATACAACATATCCATAATACAAATCAAAGTAGGATTGTTTCTTTATGTTTTTATTTATTTATATTTTCCATATTGTATCATTGCTATTACATCTTCATTGCCAAAATACAAACTATAATCATAAATTTTTTCTTTGCGTTGCTAATTTTACAAATATTTAATATACCTATAAACTACCTACCTACAACTAGTAGGTATGTTGAAAGACCTATGTAGGTATATTCTTATCAAAAAATGTATTGCATCTGACCGACTCCAGTGAGGAAGAATTATAATTGCTGTGGTGTGTTTTAAACCTGGATTAGTTTTCAAAACTACATAACATAGTAACTTAATAGTAGCCTCATAGCGTTAGTAAAAAAAAATATGAAGCTGCCAAAAACTCTACTACAAGTATGGGGTAATGATTAGATAATGTGAATTTCATACTGTAATTGTCAAAATTGTAATTCTATGATTCACTTTTTTTTATAAAATTTGTTTTTAATTATTTTTTAAATTATGAGATCTAAACAAGGAAGTATCTCATAAAGATAAATCTATACAAACCTTCAGCACATCTACACAAATAGCAGCATGTATTAACCATCCATGTCACATTTTTAAGGTTGTGATTTAGTTTGCTATAAACTATTTATATGTTTACAGGAGTTCCCAGTTTAGCCCTGACTCATCATCTGGTTTGAATGTATGAGTTTGAAATTACAATCATATATTGCAGACTTTCTTGAATGTAATTTGTTTAAATTATACATTCATTAAGTAATTTCAATTATTTTATGGTACATGGCTGCCTTTTTAAAGTATATATTTATTACTGTAATTAAACTAAAGCATGCATTTGTATAATTTTATAATTTGATGTGATTAAGTTCTCTTTCTAAAAGTGTTTAATAATAATGTGTTAAACTGGGGTTCGCAATGAAGCTCTTGAAATATTTATTATAACTGTTAGTAATATTAGTGATATGCGCTCTGAAGAAAGCGGAGGAAGTGAAAAGTAGATGCTTTAAAAATTTTATTAAATATATGTATCTTTTACATAACATAGGTACTATTTAGATGAGAAACATTCACAAGCGATTCTTTGGATTACTTTCAATAGTTGAATATCTTTAAATATAAAAATGAGTTTTTTTATAGGCATATAGCATATAACTTTTTTAGCTAGTGATGTTACCTTGGTGGTATGAAATAATTAGGGTTAAATGTTATTTTTTTAGAGAACATTCTACATTCAGAGATGTAATGTTCCTTATGCAAAACATTGTTACAGATAACAGTACAATAGATAAGAGTACAATTTCTATATCTTAGGAATTGATTAATGTGGTGCAATTGCACAAAATAAGGATTTTTAATTAGTAATTATTGTAAAATTTTCTTGCAGCTTGAATACTCGAATATAAGCGGCAACCATTTAGTTTTATAGTGTCATTTACATTATCAGTTATTTTAAACAACTAATCTAAGGATAGTGAACTACCTTGCAAGTGGTTAATAAAATTTTCTAATATACTAGTTATCTTGTACATTCCTAAATATGCTTCGACTTGGTAGCTGTAGATTTCTTAGGGTCTAATTTTATAACTACAGATTTAACTGTGTGGAGTGTGGAGATGTATAATAAAAAGCTGCTTCTAGTCAAGTTCCCCATCTTATGTACCGTGGATAGTTGTGGAATTATCTATTGCATTTTTTTAAAATATGTCTTATTTAATATCGAGTTTAATATTAATTTGTCCACATCCGGATAACTACTTCACATAGTTTCTGCTATACTGAGAAAGGCATGAAGCTACAGGTTGTGTTTTGTATTGAAATAAATAATTAAAATATTAGTTTTGTATATGCAAAATTTTTCAAGGGCTTGATTGACTAGCTGTTAAATTACTTCACTGTTAGTTTTTCTTTCTTCATTATTCCTGTAATTAAATATATCTTCATTTTTTGATCTCATATTAAAATGCATACTAAAAACACTGCCAAAATACTAATTTTCCAATTTCTTGTTTTTTATCCATACTTTCTTTCACAGTTACCTATCCATAATTTTATGTCATTAGTTTTCCCTCAAGTATTGGCTGCCAAGGTACATATTTGTTCTACGAGTAGTAGCACTGAAGATGTTTATTATTAAGTATATACAACATAATGTTAATACACACAAAAATTATATTGTATATAACCACCCCTGATGGAATTTGTAACTGGGAATTTGTTCCAATCATCTTTAGTTTTGAGTTTCGCTTTATCAACCGATTGATAAAAAGAAACTCAACTGTTAAATGGTGTCAAACACCATTTAAAAACAATAACCTAACAATCTCATGTAGTTGAGACATAATACTCTGTACGATGTTTCAGGTCTACTTATATTTTTGTGTTCTTTGTCTTTGAATTATAACCCTGAAGAAGGTAAAAATCCAACTAGAGAAACATTGGTCAAATTTATAATTTATTAACACCAGTTGTACTCTAAATTTGTACGCTTTTATTTAAGGACACACATGATTAGAGATGAGTAGGTTGGGAATATTTTGACCCAATAGGAACATTGATTATTTTGTCTGGCATACACCCAATAATTTGAAATTACTACTAAAATTCATAACAACAATAGTTAGGATTGAAATTATACTCTGATTAAGTCTATTATTAAATTATAAAATCTAGTGTTTATTTATATATAGTTATTATTTGGTTAGTTGGTGGTAGTTACTTCAAGTTTTAGGTGGAATTCTACAGTAAAATCAAAGCTCTGGTGCCTTGTGGAAAGTAATACTTTCAAAAATTGAAAGCGCTATGAGCAACCCAGAGCACTATTGATATGAAAACCCTATTTTTTTTATAGATTTCATTATGAAACGCACATATTCTAACCGCATTCTTCACAAGGAAATCTCTAGCGAAACAATTTTTTTAATATTCTTAATTATTGGTAGCTAGAATACTCTGTTAGACTTACTGATAACTAAAACTTTATATTTTTATTATTTATGTTAAAACTGGATTTATCAAAATAAACTGGCAAGGTCATGGCCTCTCAAAATAGTTTAACTACTTTTAGCATAGTTATGAACGTTAATTGTCTCATGTAAACAGGTACTAGCTTCGTACTGGCTTCTTGGAATGTTAAATATAATGTATACAAAATATTACATTTAAATGGGACATATCAAATTTGCCAATATAGCAACTAAATTTCCTTGTTTTACCGATATCTGACTAGTACTTTAGAGTCATGAATGACATGACAATGGTGATGGCAAAATCAAACATGGATTTTGATGGTTAAAATTATTTAACCATCAAAATGGTTAAATAATTTTCACATTGATATAGAATCTCTCCACCTTTGAGATGGCTAACATGTCAGATTTTCATACAAACTACAATTGTACTACTTGACTGAATGGAAATAGGAAATATTTTAATGATTTAGTCACCAAACATATAAAATATATTAACAAACAATTACATAATATACGTTTAGTAATTTGCTACTTCATTTACACCTTTAATTAAATCTTATAACAGCAGAGGGTACTACGTAAATAAATAGCAAAATATTTGCAGGTAAAATGTTAAATTGTTTGTGTATTTGTTGAGAAAAATACCTAACAGCTTATAACAAAATAGAATTTCCGATCATATACATATTATGAATAAAAAATCTGTATTTTCACTGCACCATGATGCAAGATGGGAATTTATGGTGTATGAAAATTGAATATTCATTATACGATTCACTATGAATCAAACTTCCATGAAACTATCAATATAGAGCTATTTGTATGATTGTCAAGTTGTGGTATACTGAAAAGGTATTAAATTTGTCTGTTTTCAATGTTAATACCGCTTTGAACCAAGAAACCTTATAATTTCATTTATATTTCTGATAGCAAACAAAGGATTTATAGTCTATTGATATTTCATGCTAAAAAAACTTGTCAATATTAGGTAGTTTTATAGATGTACTCCATTTCAATCAGTTTAGTTCTAATTTAACACCCGCCACTACAGCGATTTTTAATTAACTTTGAATAATGAAAAATGCACTATTAGCATTGGAAACATTTCTGGTTAGATATTTTAAATGTTTCGACTAAGTTGTTAATATTACAATAGAAATCATTTTCTGTGCAGGGCCTAATCTTCGTAGTTGATAGCAACGATAGGGAGCGTATAGGCGAGGCAAAAGACGAGTTGATGCGAATGCTGGCAGAAGATGAACTCAGAGATGCAGTCTTGCTTATTTTCGCCAACAAACAGGATTTGCCAAACGCAATGAATGCTGCCGAGATCACCGACAAGTTGGGACTTCACTCCTTAAGGAACCGCAACTGGTACATCCAAGCCACATGCGCGACTAGTGGAGACGGTTTATATGAGGGTTTGGATTGGCTGTCTAACCAGTTAAAGAATGCCAACCGTTAAGTGCAGTGGTCTCTAGCAGTCACTCTGTGATTGTCTATGTACTGAACTGTCAGTGTTAATTTACCATATGTTGCAATTATGACTCACGTTTACTGTTTGTCGACGTACCCACTTAATTGTAACCTTAATATAATTTTTTCTATTGTAAGGTGGACAAACGGTATACCTAGTGTTAACGTTGCACTATCATTATATATTTTTATTTATTCTGGTAACAAGCCGATTTAATTTGTACCATAATTTTTTGTACTAGATATCTGTACAGTAGACATTTGTATTAAATAAACTAAAAATAAAACGTTATCCTTGTAACATATGGTAGGGCTGTTCATCTTTAGAACATATTTTAATTGGGCATGGCTCAAAACATTTTATTGTTTCAAATCGGTTACATGTTTTTCTCCTTTTTTCTCCTCCGGGGCGTACTTTTATTTGACAAACAGTGGAGTAAGTAACATATAATGATAAGTGATCTAAATATATACATTTTGAGGTTATAATTTCAGTTTTCGTGGACATTCCCGTTTGTCAGCTATATTATGAAATAAATTTATACTATTAACTGGTCTATAATTTTATGCATGGAGTAGGCCTTTATTACGATCACATCTCAAAGTTCCTGTCTATATTTTTGAATGATTTTGAGCCAAAATTGCATGATATGTAAGACTTAACGCAAAACCGCGCTGTATATTTGAGTGTATATAATTTCAAAATAGAAAACCTTTTAACTCTAGTATCATTAATATAATAGTCTTATTTGGTAATGTAAATTAAAATAGTCTGGAGGACTGTTATAACAATTTTACGGAGAATTGACGGGAAAGTCATGCAAAAGAGTAATTACTTGCTACTATCTTGAATAAATACTGCCAATGATTAATATACTAGTTTTAATGCTTGAACTTGAGCTTTTTCAGTTTTTATTTTTTGTTAAAAGTTAAATAAGTGGTCACTCAAACTGCAATTAACATTACAAATTGTTAACTAAAATTTTTTGTTCAAATTACAATATCAGTATATATTTATTCCTATGAACATTCTTTTTTTAATATTGTAACTAGTTTTAATTGTAAGCATTATATAAAAAAAAAAAAATCGAGACGTGTGAAAGCGGGTTTGTGTGACAGGAATGGTTTACATTTCTAAACTCTTACCATTATGTACTGCTCCTCAAGAGGAAACCTGGAACATCTCATTCATTTGGGATAAAATAAAAGTATTTTCACAAACTGCAAAATTAACACCTTGTCATTTATTTGGCCCTATTATATGCATTATATCTAATAGGACTGAAAATTCTGTTGTCCAGTCAGATATTTGCTTTATGAAAACAATTTCTGAATGGCTATACAATTTAATAGACATATTAAAAATAACTTTATATCGAATACAGATGATTAATTCAACATGCATCTGGTTTGTCTTAGAATATGCCGCCTTTTTTCATGATAGTAGTAAAATCTACTCATCCCGTTTAAGATATGGACATAAAATCTACCCATTTCGGTTGTGACATTAAAATCAAGTTCAAACTTTTGAACTTGATTACGTATAACACTAATTATTGAGACTGATTTGACTATATTTTGCAAATGTGCCAATAATGTCACATTTTTTCTTTCGGTTTTAATGAAGAAATCACTTAAAAATATTATCTGGTAAATTTGGATGTGTGGTCTGCTCTGAAATTTTAATCAACATGTTTTATTTTTTTAACATAAAAACATTCAGATTGAAAAACATGTTTATTAAAGTGGTTGTATTTGGAGATCTGCATTAGTACTGTACGTCGCAGAGCAAAATCATTCTTCGCTATAATAGTTAATTTAAATCAAGATATTTAAGAAAAATAAATGACTTCGTGCGAAGTGTATGATTATCAGTTTTGTGGAGATTATATATTCTGTACTTTAAGCTTGATTTTTTTGGGAAATATATTTATTTTAATGCTTACTTTGTCAACTGAGTATTATAAATGTATTGTCGAAAAGAGGGTGAATGTGAAGACAATATACTTTATTTAGGTATTTTTTATTTAGATTTTTTAAATGTTTTGAAAATGGAAGTTTGCAGTTCCACAAATAAAATTCATTTTAGGAAAATTGTAGCATTTTATTTTCACTTAATCAGTGAATCCTTAATAATTTTATTAAAGAACCTTTTTATTCTTACTCTTAAGATAATAATAAGTAATAAGATAATTAATTTTAATTGAGGGTAAGTATAGGTAATTATGTTTATATACCGAATTTTATTTAATTTTTAAAAGGGTCAACTGGCAAATTCCATTCAAATTCCTATTTTTTTGGTATTCGAACTATTATAGTTTTCATTAAGTTTTACAAATTGTCTTTAAAAGATCTGTACAATACACACTCCGCTTGATACTAAAATAGGATGATTTAACCAAACTTACCTCTATCCAAAAAATGCTATTGATATGATATATATCAAGGTATTTTCAAGAAAGTTAAATTTGTGAATCTAACAATATCTAGTAATAAAACAGGTAATGCCTATAATCAAATATCGCATGACTTACCTATTTACCTGCTAACCATGCTTTGTAAAGTATAGACGAGAATATATCGCATCGTGTAAGTTAACAAGTACCTAAGTATATTTATAAACAAAAAATTAATTTACAGTACTTAACGTGCATCTTAGTAAATAAATTTCAAGATCATTTATTTGTATTATACAATACATTAATAACTATCATTGTCAATAGATAATGGAAAACTACCAAAAAGTGCAGGTATTGATAATTTATGTATAAAACGCTCGTACTCCTCATGACTAAAACATTGCAATTCTCTGTCCTTAAAATATAATTTTGTTTGCATTTTTTTAAAAAACTTCCAAAACTCTACAATACTGAATAGGTAGGTTAGGTAGGTTGGTAGGCATATATTATATTTGCGAATTTATTTCATAAAATTTTACAAACATGAAAATTCTGCTGTTATTTTTTACCTGACGATAAATTTCAAAATTCCGTTTGAGCTGTAAATGTGTTTTCACATGAGAGAAAGTGAGACATAGAAAAGCGAGACAGAGCAGAGCGGGTATTTTGTAATGCGGCAACCGTATTAGTAGTAGGTAACCGTATATCTATAATCTATAGTAACCGTGCATAGGTATAGGTAATAGGTATAACCAACCCCATGAAAAACTCTTCTCTTCGATGATACCTCGTGAAAGAACTAACAGGAACCTCATGACCTGATGCCAAAAATATTTGGTATTGGTGCCGAGTCGCAGATATTGATAGGTTAGTTGGGTCAATTCGTAAATATAGGTACCTACGCAATTTTTATTAGGCTCGTATCGTGGCTCGTATATGTTTACGTTCCCATTCTGCGCATTCACAGTGAAATTCAGGATTATCCTGGCTTCAAACAGTCGTATAAACACTCTTAACACTATTTAAATGATATTATAAACATAAACCCATTTCATTTCGTATGTAGAACCACGGTTTCGTACTAGGCGTGATGTAGAACGGGTAAGTTTAAGGATAGGTATACAATAAATGGTAGAACCAAACTAAGCTTGTAGTTATGAGCATGCACAGTGCTAAAAAGGGTATCCTTTTTGGCACTACGCCAAATATACAGTTATCATAATCGTTATCTTGAGCATGCATAGTGCAAAAAGTATCCTTTTTTGCACTATGCATGCTCAGGATAACGATTATGCTGTATATTTGGCTTGTTTTGGTTTTGGCTCTGCGCATGTTCAGAATTACCATAACTGTAAGTTATGTCCAATAACAAAGCTATAAGCTAAAAATTAAGGGGTTCAAAATCTTCCTACTGTAAAAATTTAGAAGTATCGTTGACACCATTGACACTATTATATCAGGAACAGTTTGGAACTGGAACAGGTATCGCTGTATGACTGCAACAGGTTAGAATTGTTACTGCAATACTGGTTTAGGCACATACATCTCATTTTTAAAAACTATGGCCCTTCTACTTAATTTTGTGGCCCTATATCAAGTCAACGCTCCACCATTGAAGGGAACAGAAAATTCTAATTCTAACTATTTTTATATTTTGTGTATTTGACTACTGGATCATCAAAATTAGACCACTTGACCATGAATGCGAAAACTTGTGCCATCTATTAGCAAATTACTTTAGCTTTTATTTTGTTGATGTGTCTAAATAACAAGTAACAATGTCGAGTGTATACAACCCGAATACTAGCAATAGTAATACTGGTTGCAGAAGGACGTAAACTAAAGTACAATTTATTATTTCGCAAACATAAATTTTCAAAGATGTAATGTAAGTAAATATAACGTATCCAAGACTTTTTTAGGGAAAAAAACCTTAGTTTGATATGGCCCCGGAATATATAGAGCACCCTATATGACTATACATATTTCTAAAATCTGCGTCCTCTTAGGCTCTATGAGATCCTAAAATATGTTTTTTCTACAATCGTGGAAAAAATTTACTACTACTTTTTGCACTAACTACTGTGCCTAAAGTTTAACTTTTTGTACTAGTGCAAAAAGTAACTTACTTTTTGCACTAGTGCAAAAAATTGTAACTTTTTGCACGATTGTAGAAAAAATGTTATTTTGTTGCAACATGTGCCAAAATGGCACATGTTGCAAACGATGATTCATCGTGGAACAAAAATAGGTACCTACACACTTTTTGCACTAGTTGCACAAATAACCAGTTTTTGTCTATCACGGCATAGGAGTAATGGAACTTTGTCACTCTATTGGGCCACCTTGTATATATTTGAACACCGTGTTCACTGGACTATATATTTTTAAATAATATAGGAAAATGTTCAGGATGAATTTTAAGTCCATGCCATAAATTAAGGGGGTGATTCCTTAGGTCATTTTAGGACCGGGAGCCTTAAAAAATCAGGGGCCTTAGATGACTGGTTTCCTCGATATAATGATAAAGTTTTTAGAAAAATACCACATTTTTTCAATTATCTCTGAAGCTGTGTAAGCAGTACGTCTCTGTTAGGTTAGGACCACCTTACCTTAAGAAAAAGCTGATTTTTTATCCCGTTTAGATTTAGTTTAAATTTCAATCTGATTTTTTATTAGATATATGACGCAACAGGCCAAGACAGTTTTAAAATTGTAAGCCCTGTCGTCTAATGTATTAACAAAAATGTCGATTGACGTCAAAATCCATTATTAACAAATATTCTCTAGAAATTTGAAGTAACATATATTATTCAAATGACACATGTCTCAAAAATATCTACTTGCAAAGAAAATTTCAGATAGTGAAATTGTAATTCCTTTCCTGATTTATGTAAAACACTCTCTATTCGTGTGATCAAATATATCTTAAGCTTTAAAACCAGGTCACAGATAAACTTATTCCTACTGTAATGAAATAATCATTACATATAGCATTAACACTATAGCTAATAGCTATAAAGGGAGAGCTGAAAAATATGATACGTTCAAAAAGAATTATAGTTACCTATTTTATATCACATCGTATTTTTGGAGCACACACCATGCAGGATATTTTCGAGGTGTTATGCTTTAGAAACCTATAGCTAATCCTTCTTCACAGTGGAAAATCCTGAGGCTGCGAGGAGAGTGTCTTCGGGTTCTCCACTGGGAATAGTTATCGCCAATGTAATGTACCTACTATCACTCCAATAGGTAGCAGAGACCACAGTCAGTAAGAACAATCGACTGAAGGATTTTATAACCGCACGACTGACTAGAATCGAAATTTTCTTCACTTGAATTTCTCGAACAATACGCTAGATTGGCGAAGAAAATGTTGGTATTACGTGACCATTTTATAGGTAGATCAAGATGTGGTTGTATGTTTCCATCATCTATATTATATAGATGATGGAATATAGTTATATATTGTTGCATATTTATGCTATAGATGTAATATAACATCTCATGTTCATCTTAATAACTAGTTATTTTTGTAAAGAACACTGTGAAAGGTTGAACAGTTGTTCATATGTTTTGTAACCAACACAATCAATTTTTGTATACTTCACTTGATATACCAGTAAGAAATATAGTGCAATAAATTTAACGAGCAGTATTATTTCTCACGCAAGAAAAGAAAAACAGAACCAAAATACAGTCCACAGACAAACTCAAACATATTGGTGCTTCGAGCCGGATCTTTCAAAAGGTGCTTGCGCGCAAAAGCTAGTTTGGCGGCAACGGGTGCAGTTGACAGTAGGAGTTGACAGTTGATGACAGCGGCTCCGCTTACAGCGTACAAGCAGACAGCAGACAGGACAGCATCATCGCACTCAAAACCAAACAAAGTGGGTCCTTTTGTATACTCTTTCTCCTTTCTCACTTTCACCATTCTTTATTCATAGCTCATACCGATTCGTTTTGTACAAGCAGCTATTCAGTTTGAAGCGCGTGGTTATTCTATTTAGTAGCGTATTTGTTTTATAATCTTTATTATTTAACAACTAGTTTATATATTAATATAACATAACTCCTATGATGGCAGACGTAGAAGCTCTTATAAAAAAACGGGGCTCAGTCAAGTCAAAGCTTACCATTTTCAATAAATTCATTACCCAATTGGAGACTTCATTTGCTAACAAAATTATCAGCGAACAAGGTGTACTTGCAGAGTTAGAATGTCGTTTAGAACGTGTTAGCAATATAATTAATGAGTTTGAGGAAATACAATTAAGCATTGAACAAATTTCAGAAGATACTGAAGCACAATTTTCTGAAAGGGAAAAGTTTGAGACGGTCTTCTTCGGGAGCATTGGTAAGGCTAAGGCTTTTATTATGGCAAGTGAGATCACTGAAACCGGCCGAGCCCGATCAGTGCATTCTGTGCGCAGTGGCAGCGTTTCCAGCCACACTTCTATGGAATCGGAACGTAATGGTAATATGCAAAATATAAAATTACCCGTAATACAGTTGCCTACGTTTAATGGTAGCTACGATAATTGGCTTGAATTCAGGGACACGTTCAGCTCCCTTATAGATCAAAACGATGCAATTACAAAAATACAAAAATTTCATTATTTGCGCGCTTCGCTTACTGGCAGCGCCTCTCAAATTATAGCTAGTTTGGAATTTTCTAGTGCCAGTTATTCCGTTGCTTGGGACTTAGTTTGCAAGCGCTTCAACAATACACGTATATTAAAACAAAACCACGTCAACGCTCTTTTCAACCTTGACAAAAGCAATGAAGAATCATCACTTGCGCTTAGAAAAATTATTGACAATGTTACTAAGCACTTACGAGCCTTGCAAATGCTGCAGGAGCCTACAGATAAATGGGATACGCTTATAATTCACTTAGTAACAACTAAATTAGACAATACTACTACGCGGGAGTGGGAGCAAAAGAAAGCATCGTACGAATGCCCGTCTCTACCAAATTTAACCGATTTTCTAAAGGAACGCGCCGACCTTTTGGAATCGTTAGAAGGCAAATCAAACAAAAAATATTTTAAAGCTAAACAAGATGTTAAACCCGAATTGAGAACTAGATCTTTCCTGGCAGCAAAAATGTGTTGCATATTTTGTAAAAAAGAGCATTATATTCAAGATTGTCCGGATTTTGAGAAATTATCTGTTCATGATAGAATTGAGCAAGTCAAAAAGAGTAGGTTGTGTATTAATTGCCTCAGACCGGGTCACATGATAAAACAATGTCGCTCAAGTTCCTGTAGACTTTGCAAATCGCGGCACAACACTCTGTTGCACATAGAATCAAATGATACTGTGGCGCATGTTCATAGCGACAAAACTGAACCAGGAGAGAGCGTTAACCTGTCATCTCGTAGTGTTTTAAATAATTCACAGGTGCTTTTATCTACGGTTTTGATAAATATTTTAGACAGGAATAATAAAACACACACAGTACGCGCATTATTGGATGTAGGTTCGCAAAGTAGTTTTATAACATTAGATTTATGCAATAGCTTACAATTGGAATCGGAACAAATAAATATGAAGGTTTCTGGTTTAAATCAAACTCATGCTGAAGTCAGAAAAAGGGTTGTAGCACAAATTCAATCGCTATTTAACAATTTTACAACACGTGTAGCATGTTTAGTTATTCCGCAAATAACTAGCAATTTACCAAACTTTAAGGTCAATTTGCAATCTTTACAAATTCCAGGCCATATTAGATTAGCAGACCCTAACTTTCATTTACCAGACAAAATAGATCTCTTGCTCGGAGCAGATATCTTTTGGTATATTATGTGTGTGGGTCAAATAAAATTAGCATGCTATGGTCCTGTTTTACAAAAAAGCAAATTTGGTTGGATAGTATCCGGACCTATACAACAAACCGTCGCAGCTGAAAATGTACATTGCAACTTCTCTCAAAATTTAGAAATAGATAAGCAGCTTGCACGGTTTTGGGAAGTTGAGGAGATTGCTACAACAAAGCCACTCTCCCGCGAAGAAAAATTATGCGAAGCGCATTTTTTAGAAACTGTACTGCGAAACGAATCAGGTAAATTCATAGTCACTATTCCCATGAAAGAGAGTCTAGATAAATTAGGTAATTCATACCAAAATGCAAAAAATAGGTTATTATCTTTGGAACGTAAATTTGCCAAGAACCCAGAATTTAAAGAGTTTTATGTTAGATTTATTGACGAGTATCGACAATTAGGTCATATGGTCAAAGCAGCGGATATTGATGCTCCGGTTTCATATTATATGCCGCATCACGGCGTAATCAAGGAAAGCAGCTTAACTACTAAACTCCGCGTAGTCTTTGATGCTTCGTGTGCGACTAGTTCAGGTTATTCGCTTAATGATTTACAGATGGTAGGGCCTGTAATACAACCAGATCTGTTCTCGTTACTTCTACGTTATCGAAAACACAATTACGTAATAGCTGGTGATATCGAGAAAATGTACCGTATGTGTTTGGTGAATCCTGAGCAGAGACCGTTGCAACGAATTTTGTGGCGCGATAATCCAGAGCAAGCTATAGAAACTTACGAGTTGACGACGGTAACTTATGGTACGTCTGCAGCGGCATATTTAGCAATAAGATGCCTGTACCAACTAGGTATAGAATGCAGCGTAGCAGCTCCGCGCGTAGCTGATGTAATAAAAAACCATTTTTACGTCGACGATATGTTAAGCGGCGGTAATACTATAGAAGAAGTTATATTCATCGCAAATGAAGTTGCACGCGTACTTAAAGGTGGAGGTTTTGTATTAAGAAAATGGGTCTCAAATAGCACAGAAATATTAAAGGGAATCGAATCACAAGATAACACAACCTCGATTGATTTCGGTATAAACGAGAATACAAAAACAATTGGATTAATCTGGAATAGTCGTTCGGATTCCTTGATGTTTAAGATAAGTAGCAACTTTAGCAAACGCGTTACAAAGCGGTCAATACTAGCAGAAACGTCTCAAATATTCGACCCGTTAGGACTCCTAAGCCCTTGCATTATTTTGGCTAAAATGATCCTCCAAGACTTGTGGTCGGAGAAGCTCTCGTGGGATGAATCACTGCCAACGCATTTGCACACAAAATGGTTGCAGTTGCGGGATGAATTAATTTCGTTGAATGATATTAGCATTCCTCGACAAGTTACTTGTAGCAATCCCGTGAAAATCGAAATGCACGGATTCTCTGACGCGTGTACTTATGGATTTGGTGCGGCATTATATATTAAATCCCAAAATCAAAGCGGTGAGATGTTAACACGGCTTATTTGTGCAAAATCGAAAGTTGCACCTCTGAAAATACAAACAATTCCGCGCTTAGAGCTCATGGGCGCTTTGTTATTAGCCAAATTAGGGGATAAGGTAGTATCCTCACTGGACATAAAGATGGAAAGGATAACGTATTGGTGTGACTCGACCATAGTGTTGGGTTGGTTGAATACGACACCTAACCTTTTACAAACCTTTGTGGCAAATCGAGTAGCCCGCATACAAGAATTATCATTGGTAAATAATATCGAATGGCGATACGTACCAACTTCTGACAACCCGGCAGATCACGTATCTAGAGGCGTTAGACCTCTTATTTTACCATCTCTTGATATCTATTGGTATGGTCCATGTTGGCTGCGAGAAAGCGATACAGCTTGGCCGACTTTGAATATCTCCGAGAATAATTTGCCAGAATTAAAAGGGGCAAAACAAGGTTACAAGATAACTATAGATTCACCAATTATCATTTTTGAAAATTATTCAAACTTAACAAAATTAGAGCGAATAATTGCATATTGCAAAAGATTCTGTTCAAATTGCCTTAAACTTAAATGTGAAAGAAATCTTGGTCCGTTAACATCCAGTGAAATTAAAAATGCGTCTTTGAGTTTAGTTAGAATCTCCCAACTTGAATCTTTTAGCAGCGAAATTGACGCTTTGGACAGCGGTAAGGCTATAAATTCAAAGGGTAAAATTGTAAAACTCAACCCGTTTTTAGATGATCAGAATATTATACGAGTCGGTGGCAGGCTATCAAATTCAAGGTTTAGCTACGAGAAAAAATATCCAGCTTTGTTATCTTCCAAACATTATTTTACAAAATTATTGTTTACTAGAGAGCATTTAAGACTATTGCATGCTGGACCGCAGCTTTTGCTTGCATCAATACGTGACAAATATTGGCCACTCTTAGGGCGTAATTTAGCGCGTAAAACAGTTTACGAATGTATAGCATGCTTTAAAGCTAAACCGCGCGCGATAACGCCAATAATGGGAAATTTACCCAGTAAGCGAGTTGAGCCAGCACCGCCATTTCATACCACTGGTGTCGATTATGCCGGTGCCTTTTTAATCAAAGATAGAAAGTGGCGCGGCGCAAAGATATCAAAATGTTACGTCAGTTTATTTATTTGTTTTTTAACCCGTGCGGTTCATATCGAGCTAGTTTCAGATCTCACAAAGGAAGCTTTCCTAGCAGCCTTGAGGCGTTTCATAGCTCGACGAGGAAGGCCAGCTCAAATGTTTTCGGACAACGGAACTAACTTTGTAGGTGCCAACCTAGAATTGAAAAAATTTGGAAAATTTTTGCAGGATAATGCTCATGATTTGACTGGCTCCATAGAAAATGAAGGAATTTCTTGGTCTTTCATACCCGCACGTTCTCCTCACTTCGGCGGACTTTGGGAGGCTGGGGTTAGAGCGACAAAATATCATTTACAACGCGTGGCAGGCAATGCGAGTCTGACCTTCGAACAATTTTATACACTGCTTGTACAGATCGAATCAATTCTGAATTCCCGTCCTATGTCACCTCTTTCTTCTGACCCTTCCGATTTTTCTCCTCTGACACCCTCTCACTTTCTCATCGGACGTGTACTGACCGCAGCTGCAGACCCTGATGTGACGCATATACCCCAAAATCGACTATCCCACTTCCAATATATCCAGCAGCTTCAGCAGCATTTTTGGGCGAGATGGTCTCGCGAGTATATATCCGAGTTGCAACAACGGTGCAAATGGACTATCAAACGTGGGACTCTGAAGGTAAACGACTTAGTTGTCATTAAGGAGGACAACCAGCCGCCACTTAAATGGGCTTTAGGACGGATTTTAACTCTTCATCCCGGAACAGATGGTGTGGCTAGAGTTGCCACTATCAAAACTGCAGGAGGCACGATCAAGCGATCCTTCGCGAAAATTTGTCCTTTACCTTTGGACACTTAGTGCAGTGATGGTGCAAGCTTTGTTTATTTTTTATGATGTATTTTATTTGAAAGTACCTAGCCCTTTCAAGGCGGGGAGTATGTTGCATATTTATGCTATAGATGTAATATAACATCTCATGTTCATCTTAATAACTAGTTATTTTTGTAAAGAACACTGTGAAAGGTTGAACAGTTGTTCATATGTTTTGTAACCAACACAATCAATTTTTGTATACTTCACTTGATATACCAGTAAGAAATATAGTGCAATAAATTTAACGAGCAGTATTATTTCTCACGCAAGAAAAGAAAAACAGAACCAAAATACAGTCCACAGACAAACTCAAACATATATCAATAACTATATTCCATCATCTTAAAAAAATAAAAAACAGAGGCAAGAGCAAGTTCAAAAATAAATGTGTCAATAGCACAAAAAAGTGCTGTTCTAGCTTCCCTACAAATCAATAAAATTTAGATATTATCAATGTGGTAGACATTAATTATTATTAATTTCAAATTATTAATTTGAACGGTCGCTGCATATCTGAAAAACATTACACTCTTTCATACTCCAGTATGGAAAAAAGAGAAAGAAGAGAAACACTTGGTTAGTCACAGGTGTTCGAAATCACTTTGTACTACTCACAGTGGATTTACGTCTCTTAAAGATTATGTTGCAGGTCCTCACATCAAATGCATAAGTACCTATATTTGAGGTGTGAAAATCTACAAAAAATCCCAAGAGACTCAAATCAGGGGAGTGGGTAGGCCAAATAGGCCACCCATGTAGTCCATCCACGCATTAGGCACAAACATGGTAATGTGGTAATTTCAACCAAATTCTTTTTAGTTAATTGGTACCAAAATATTTTTTGTTTCGTTAAAGTGTTACTCTTGAGTGCATGTTATTAATGTGTAATGTTCAATCATGGAAACGTTTGACACTAGACTATAGAGAATGAATAACTAGGAATTGAATTTTTTAAAAGCAAATATAGATATAGAAAATTTAAATATATTATAAATGACTGCAAAGGGGTCAGCAAATTACTATAGGTATAAAAATATTGCCTTTAATTAAAATAATAAAATAATAATAAAAATAATAAATTCTACATTATTGTAGCGGGGAGGCTTTTAGACTATAACTTTGTTTTAGTCAGATATCAAAGGCAATTTTATCTTTTGTGCGTAACTTTTAATCAAATAGGTTTTTGTTGTAATTCGAGTTGTTTTTGTTTTAATATATACAGGCTCTATAAGTAAAATGTTGGATCCACATCTTTTTATTCAAATATTAGTGCAACCCACCCTGTAACTGTAACCAAGTAAAAATGAAAAAAGGTAAGCAACGCCGCCACAGACAAGGAGATACAAATTACCACCTCGAATTTGTTTATCTGGGGTCCTGAAAGTTCCGTTGGGTATCTACTTACGAAAAATCTCATGGCTGAAAAAAGGAAGTACACAGAAAGAATGACTAAATTCGCATCTTTCCACGCTAATCTAGAACGTCAATCAAGAGACGCAGTCTGAATACAATCAACCAGATGACAATTATTTTGATGTTAGATACAGGAAATTAGAGAATAGTTATAAATAATTGTGATATAAACTTCATTAAGCAAACATCTCCCGGCCAGTAGACTAATTATTGTTTAAATAAAGTGTCGCATCCCATGCATGATAATTTCGTTTTTGTTCCTGTTAATCACTTTTTAAATTTAGTAGGCAGGATCCACTTTGTTTAAGCCGGCGGTCTCATGCCTTAACATGTCCTATTTGAGGCGCACAAAACTCTGTAAATACCGCATTTGCTTTAAGCACCTGAACTTAACTATTATTATCTCCATTGAGTTAAATGTTATGTCTGCATCACCCACTTCTGATCATGCATTATACTGATAAAACGATATGTTCTATTGAGTTTGTATATGTTGAATGATATATTATTGTAACGATTTTTGTTGATAATTAAAGTTCCTAGGCAGTTTTTAGTTTAGTAGCAATTAAATTTTCAGTTCTGTATTCAGTAACATACAGTAATAATTGATCTTTTTGAAAATTAAACTCGAAATCTTTTGGATACAGCTATTTTATAACTTGTTTATGTTGTTAAACATGTTAAACATGTACATCTATCTGTTATACAGGTATGCAGAAAAAAAAGCGGTGCTAAATCAAGTATATATCAAGTGTTAAAAAATAAAAAATGAATTACCCCCTACCTATTACCTACCTATTGCTGGATATATAAAATTATATTTGGATAAACGAATAAGAATTTAAACATATAAGGACTTAATAAACATAAGAACATAATAATAGTATCTCTACCTACTAGTTGCTGGGCCTCAGGTGTTGTAGCTAAAGGAGCGTCATATTATGTGAATTAAAGCTGCAACTAAAATTTCATTAATTTTGTCACTGGTAATTTAAAAAAAGAACAATTTGCCAGCGATTTAGTAAATACATACTCCTTTTTATGTACTTAATATATAGGAAGTTTCGATCATGTGGAATGTAAAGTTCAATATTTTAATGATTGTATAATCGAATTATTGAATGATGCACCCTTAAAATCTGTTAAACAATTTAAACAGTATAAACCGTGGGTTATAGATAATATTAGATTCCTTATATCATTAAGAAATAAAGCTAAAATGAAATTAAGAAATGAATGAGGAAAACTGGAAAACTTCATTAATCGAAATCGATTGAAATCGAACTACCGCTGTAATTAAAGACCAATATTCTAGACCATGAACTATTGACTCGATAAAGTGTTCGAGCTTTTTTTAAACATCATACTCGAAAGCATAAAAACGTACGCTAAGAAGCTACTGCGTATCCTAAACATTAAAAGCCCAATATTTCACTTTTTAATTTTTAACTATAAAATTTGATAAATACCCAAATGTAATTAAGTTCCTGATTAGAGAATGATTTTGAGTGGTTGATATGGTTACATTATTATTTTTTCAAATCAGTTTCCTAATAATAGTTGTGTTTTTTAATATCTCGTAGAACTACTAAACTTCTTATATTCGAAAATATAGTCCATTGATAACTACTAAAATATAAGTGTTAAAAATTGAGATAATAAGGTTTGATATGCTATTGACATATATTGTAGTAATAACACACATTCTGTATCCTAATTTGAAATGACACGCGTGATATACAGACCACGCAGATATTCTTCAATCATAGGTATAGGAAAGGTTGAATCTGTCACTGCAATTAAAGTAACTCACCCTATATAATAGCTTCCTTGTTTGGCAAAACGTTATACCTACATTAATAAATAAAACAGGAAGTATGTAGAACCAATGTAATAAAGACTATGGCATAACCTCTATAATTTTTAGAATGTGTATCAGTTTTATTACTATTTCATAAAGAAGTTTCGTGGAGGTGTGGCAAAACAATAATGGCATAGAAAAACCAATTGCATCACGAGTATTTAATCTGGTTAATCATTCTCAATGATTATATTTCAATCACATGTGTTGTCATACACAAAAATACAGTAATCGAAATTACAAATTCTGGGCACACCAAAATGCCGTAAGCTAGTGTTCAACAAAATACTACGACGTACAATGTCTGCATAAATTTAGAAGGTCCCATGAATCAGATGATGAGTAGGCTCACTATGGTTATTAAAATGTATATAATTCGTTACATATTTAATTATAACAACGATTTTAATTGACATGAGATCACTTTTTAAGTGAGCAGCGTTTTAAAACACTGGAGCAATATTGACATTTCTTACAAGGATCTGTATAGATACCTACCTAATTTGTTTAATGTTTAATCATTGTAGTTAATTAATGTCTGTAACTTATTTGTGGTGCGTTTTCATGATTCATAGTTTCTTTTGGGATTACACCACCTGTAAAATAACAAAAAGCAAAAAAAAGTTGAGAATCAACTCGAAACGTATAGAAGAATGCTAGTTAAGTGTTTAATTTCTTTTAAATTTTATTATAATAACTATTTTATTTAGACATATTTTGAAATATATCATATAATATTATAGAATTTTGTATAGAACTGAAAAACCACTGATCAAATTTAGTTAATATACCTATCAAATATTATTTTATCACACATTATAGTGGTTTTTTGGGGCAAACTTTAGAAGTTTGCCTTGATACTGCAATTTGAATATTTAATTTGTATGCTTCTGGTTTTTTGCTTTTTGTTATTTTACAGGTGGTGTAATCCCAAAAGAAACTATGAATCATTGTAGTTAATTATTTCACAACTTACGACCCCATCGCCTTGACGGCACTGT
The DNA here is from genome assembly GCA_963924545.1 of Pogonocherus hispidulus. Taxonomy (NCBI): domain Eukaryota; kingdom Metazoa; phylum Arthropoda; class Insecta; order Coleoptera; family Cerambycidae; genus Pogonocherus; species Pogonocherus hispidulus. The sequence continues at coordinate 24,401,887 of OZ004696.1, forward strand.
CTACAAAGAGCCACGATCACATTTTCCATTTCTCACGGTTCACACCTCGATGCGTTACCAGAAATATTTTATCAAAAATCTTGCATCAAGTACGTAATAAGAATGTGGCGTTGTAAATTGTTTCCACCAAAAAGTTTATACGTGGAGCGATATCATCAATTTCAAGCCTAATAACTAAAAACAAAATCAACGAGTCTGAACGTTAAATTCTTTAAAAAATTATTCGGGCTTGTTTAACATTAATAATACTAGTATATTACTTACTGCATCCATACTTACTGTAACCACCTTCTGTTATCCATTACCTATGCAGAGTGTCCCACCTGGTACTCTATTGATAGATTATGGAAAAACTATAATTAGGAAAAATCTCAGCCTGTTATAGGTAGGTAGGACGATCTGTATTACTTCATTTTTAGTTTCTATTAACAATTCTAAACACTTTTCATGTATAACCTCTTATACCGAAGTCTAACAGTTTTTGCCATATTTAAAAATTAAATTGTCTAAAAATAATTGCTTATTTTGACCGTACGGTGCCGTATTTGGGTTGGTTTCTATGTAGAAAGCGACCTACTTTAACAGACTTCGTATAAAATTTTGAAAATTATTAGCATAGTCAAAAAAGAAAAAGAAAATTGAAAAACTGTTATCAATTTTCAATAAATCAACAAACAATTTTCAAACAATCAATCAATTTTTCTAAATGGAAAAACTCCCTGTTTTTATAATTATAATTATCTTATTCAGCATTAAAAATAAGGCTACTTTTGTTTAAGATTTTGTATTGTGAAAATTTGTGTTTTCGAAATATTCGCAATTTAACATTTTTCTATCTTAAAAATACTACAGATTTTAAGATCAGTTACTATTAGTTGGCCGTGACGGCGTTAGAAAATAATCAAGTGCTGAATAAAAAATGTTACTGTCACCCAAGGATTGTAAACTGTTTACAGGATTGCTCGATCCCTATACTACAATGTAATGCATAATTGTGACGTCATCAAAGATCCAATAAAGCAATCTGCCAAAGTCAAACTGCAAGTGCGAAAACAGAATTTGAATTTAAAATTCTCAAACCAATAGTTAATTATTCTTATATAATACCTTTGTTGTTTGTGTTTGTGGGTAATAGCAAAGAGCAATTAGTTTATCCTCTTTTTGGTAATAGTTTCTGTACATACCTATAATAAGTAATTGCATAATATTTCCTTGGTTTCTTTGTGTTCTTTAATTCTGTGTCTACCAACAAATTGAAATTATATGCACATTTTGATATAAACTATCCGAGTATATTATTAAAATAGGTAAACATATGTATACTTTTTTAATTATGAACATATTCGGAAGCAGAGATTCTGTAGAGAAATATGAACGGAAAAAGTGATGTTGGGTTATGCTGTAATGTTCAAGATATATTTTGCGTTTTTAAGTGTATATTTACGTAAATTTGTTAGTGCTTATCTTAACCATCTTCCTAATAGTTAAAAGATACTATATATACAAGGATGATTAGTTTTATATATGTATAATTAATAATGTAACTGCTTTTTTACAATAAGCAACATGTATACTGTTTGCAGGTATACTATATAATGCACAGAGGCCAATTTGTGATCTCGTAATTGTAGAAATAGGTACAACAGAAAATACTTTACAGTTATAGTATATTCTCTTCCAGGTATCTATAGTAGAAGCAGTGTAAAGTATAACATTTCAACATTTACTTTAACTCAATTAGTTATACTTATTAATATACCTATGTTCCAGAAAATTGATTCACAAAAATGCCTGGACACAGTTGTTCTATGTTTGGCTGCAATAACAACCGAATTGCCGTTATAAGGGCAAAGGTTTAGATATAATTTTCCATATCTTCCCAAAGGCAACAGATGTACTCAGATCAACTATATTAGATAAGAGTGGATTTATAAATATACTCCTATATAAATCTAATCTAATCCAATCTAGCCAAAATTAAATTGAAATTCCTATATAATTTGCCATAAGGCTAAAATAATTATAATAAATTTTATGCTTACTGTAGCAAAAAAAAACGTAGGCATCAGTAGTAAAGTTAATATCAAAAATTGGGTTAAGATTTCCAGCAAAGATAATTTGTTAATAAATATATTGGATACACAATAATTTACCTGTTAAATTTGGGAAATATGTTTATTAGTTATTAAATCTTACAATTTATACTGTTATTACAAACTTTAATAAATAATAATCATTCAAATATCCTCTCTGCAAAATTCTCTCTGAAAATTCTCTTGCAAATGTGAAATTAAATGAAATATAACAAACACAAAATATATTTTGACAGTTCGATTACAAGGATCTTCGATGACGTCACAAAGGCGGATGACAAAATTGAGCGATCGAGCAATCCTGTAAACAGTTAACAATCCTTGACTGTCACCTACTTGCTAAAATGATCGTGGGTAATACCAGAGATAAAAATTAGTTTCTCTATGGGTAATACCATAAGAACTCCGCTTGAGTGATTTTGTCAAACTTATTGAGTTAAATTAACTAGGTAAGTATATGAAAATAATAGAAAACAACCATGAAAAATTTCCGGCTCAAAATCTGAGCTGGATTTGGTAAGAAAATTGCAAGAATAAATATTTAGATTAAATTCAGTTAAACTTTATTTAATATTGAATTGAAGAAAAATAAATATTGAAAATTGCTTTTTACATCGTTTTGACAACGTACTCTTTGTACGTTGTCAAAACGACAATGTACGTTTGTCAGCCCCATTTTCTTTTTTCATATTAAATCCTCCAATCCATCAATATCCTTGACACATCTTTGACCGACTGTTCCTTTTCCAAATAAAAATTTGTTGTTTATAAAATGTTTGGTTCCAAATGGATGTTTGATTTTTTATATTTACAGGGATAAAATTTTCAATCTCGCTTATTATTTTTGCTTCGCAGATATTTCCGAATCTCTGCATACTATTACAATACTTGCTTTTTAACAAAAAAATCTACTTTTGACAGTTAAAACGAAGGTTCCAACTTTGAAACTGAGGCTACATAAATTAACAATAAATTTAACGCTTTTATTTACAATGGTGCAATTGTACGTAATTTATCCGGTTTTTATCCGGTTTTTATCCGCAGTTGTATTTTTGCTCCTTCGTATTTGGCCAATAGCAAACTACGATTTTTGTGTTATCCAATAGCGTTTTTTACATATGAGTGGAATTGTCAATTTGTAAATTTCATTTCTATTCTTCTTTTTCGAGCACCCTGTGTTAATAATTATTAAAATATTTTACGAAGTCTACTAGAGGAGGCCCCTTTCTATATAAAAACCAACCCAAATTAAATAACAAAGGTTTCCATACAGTTGAAATTGGTAATTATTTTTCGGTTGCGAACGTCATTTTTTACATAAAATTTCAAATAGGAGTAGGTACCTACGCCAAAAACTAGTAGACTTAGAAATAGGACAGTGTACATGAAATGTGTTTAGAATTTGGCCTAGAATCTAAAAATGAAATAATATACAGTGTGACTCAGATTCATGGTACACCCCTCTTTCCCCCCTTATTTTTTAGATACCTACAATTTTCAAATTTCTTCTTGACATAAAAATTACTTTTCTCCCGAGCGGAAGTCCCGAAGTGGGACTTCCGCTAACCGGAGAATTGGTAAGTAATACCAATTCTCGACTTTTATGTAGAACACTCTGTATATTATTATATTTTTGGAAGCTACGTCATTCTTTGAATCCATTTATGTAATATAAATGACATTTCAGCTGTAAAATGACTTTTTGGACTATATTTTACTTTTGAACTTAGAGTGCCCTCTCTCAACTGTAATTTTAGTTTTCTTGGGTCGCACAGAAATAAGCGTATGGGTAGATTGCTTATTAATTGTACTTTCTAATGGTACCTTAGTACCATTATGGTACTATTTACAAAAAACTAATTTCAGATCTATAACCACTTTGAAGAAATTTAACGCCCTGCAAGTAGAAAAATTGAATGGTTTTGACGTCAACTCTATTTTTTTATTGTTGATATGGTCCATTAGAATTAATGGGGATGGACAATAAGTAAAATAGAGTCTTAAAAAGTAATTTGACAGCTGAAATGTCACTTATGCTATATCGTTGGATTCAGAAAATGACGTAGATTCCAAAATATTAATATGCAGGGTGTTGCATATAAAAATCGAAAGTTGGTATTACTTCCGGGAGCGGAAAAAAGGTAATTTTTATGTCAAAAAGTGACGTTTAATGAGTAGGTACTTCCACCATCCCAAATCTGAAAATTGTATCTAAAAAAGATAAGGGTGGAAAGAGAGGTATACTTACCATGAGTTTGTGTCACAATATGTCCTATTTAAAGTAAGCAAGTTGGCATCTACTTCCGGTATAACCGGAAGTGTCGCCGCATTAAAAATATTTTAGCCTAATTACCCCATCAACGTTGGTATGCTAACAAATTTTCATATTTTCCTAATTACCTATAGTTTTTCTATAATCGATCGATGGAGTTCCCGGTGGGACACCCTGTATTCTTGATACAGTTATACGTTGACTCAGTTTATACATTTCATATAAAATATCACAAATATCACAGAAATCAGAATTGTTGATAAGAATATCTTGGAACATGCAGATGATATTTTATACACTATTTACGTCGTGTTCAATAGACCGCCCTGTAGAATATAATGCATTATTTTATGTATTTGTCGAAAGAAACCATAATATATTAGGGTATGCGCGATTACTCTTTATTATAAGATACCTATTTTCCGTATATTTTCTGAATATCTAGTACCCTTTTGTTGAGTTTTCAATAATTTGTCCGATTATAATTTAATTATAATTTTACATGTCTTAATTTTAAATAATATTACCTACTACACTTAGATTAATATAATACATGCTTCTTTACGTGAATAGCATATTTAAAATTTTTTGTTTTACTTGCCCGCTCAGCAATGAAATGGTTTTTGCGGCCACCTACCTCAAAAACGATGATTTTAAGAGAACAATTTTGGTGCTCAACACGCGTGCAAGAAGAGACGAACACCACCGCCACATTGTTCATTAATTTAACTTCTTACATTTTTTAATAGACATTCTACGATATCAAATCAAACTCTGATTTAATGTTTCATTCCTAATTTATTGTGTCGAACTTTCGATTGTGTAAGTGCCATCCCACACACCGCTATCAACAGGAGCAGGGCCCTCTCCCGAACAAAAAGTGCCTTCCCCACGGAACTAAAAAGGTGAGTCGCATAATAATCGCCAATTCATTGTTTCATATCTGTATTGAATTTAGTTATTTCGGAAAGTTATATACAATCCAACTAATACTCTCCAGGCTGTTATTGAAACTGATTATTTAATCGGTTAGCGTACACCTTTGTTGATGGACAATAAAACACCTTCAATGTGATTATTGTATGAGGTAAAATAATTGTCAAAATATATTAATGCTATATTTACGATATAAACATTATAGTGTGTTGACAATGGGATATTCCGTGTTGTGTTCTTATTGCAAGTTTAACGAACGTTCGTACCAGTTATATAATCCAATTAAAATACAAATATGTAGTAAGTATATACTTTACACAACAAACTTTATTGTGGTTTCTACACAAGATATATTTGCAAGGCATCTCTTGTATCCTGAACAAGAATTTATTGATTGATTTTATGGTGTAGTAGGTATTAACATACATGATTAATTGAGATCGATATTTCTGTTTCAATGTTATTTAGATCTTTGACATATAATGGTTTTGATACATACATAAAATATTTATATAATCCGTGTACTTAGATACTTTAGAAAATAAGATTTAATATGTTGAGCAGCAAGCCCGAGAACGCCCAATGTAGATTTTTTGCTCAATATTAGGATTGCATTAAAGTGACCAAAGCCTGAAGTTAAATCCTATTTCTGGCTTTGGCTGTCTCCACATAATCTAGGATTGTTACCAATTACGAAACAACCAAAGGTTGACAAACATTTTTAATGAATAGATATAGAAATTCTGTAATAGTAAAAATTAAGTTGGAACCATGTATTATTTAAATAATTTGTATTTAGCAACGAACACATAATACATAATTATGGACTGGATCAGTAAAATATTTGAATAGAAAATAATTCTCAAAGTATAAAATACAATAAAAATAAAATAAGATTACTGTTACTACTAAAATAGGCAGAAAATATAATTAAGGTGAAGTTATCCACAAATTTTCATCCACAAATGCTAACGTAACCATGAGCAGCATAGCATAAGATATGTTAAAACCACTTAATATAATGCTTTGTGACATTTAGGCTCGCTTTTTCAATATGGAGTTAACTCACAAGTTAAAGTTGACTCTGGGTGATTTATTAAAAATCTGTTTTTCAAGTGCAATTTACCTTCCGGTTTAAACTTAGCAGAGTTAAGGGTCTGTTCACTGTAGACTTGACAGACATGAATTCGAGGTCGGGTTGAGAGGTTGGGTAGCTGATGGGTGAAGACTTTAGATTTCGGATGTGCACGTAAAGCCGAAGTAAAAAGGTACATGGAAATAAAGTTAGCCCTTATTGCAAGGGTAGGTACCGGACTTGTCTTATAATTGCAACAAAATTTCTTTTTAATGCTATAAATTATATATCACCGGAAAGATCAAAAGATAAACTATATCCCTATAGTAGCAAATTTTTGTTTAATACATGTATTTTAGAGAAAATAATTTTTGAAAATACGCTATTTTAGTACAAGATTGTTTGCCTGGAATTTTAAAAATAAAAAGAATTACAAAAAATTACTACTATAGGGATTTAGATTAAAGTTTTATCTTTCAATACTTTTTTACTAAAAGTCGCTATCTTTTATAGTTTTTTTTTTAAATTAGACAGGAGACGAACGTCGATTTTGGGCTTATTTCGGACTAGTGAATGGACTCTTAAATTAATCCGCACATGAAGGTCGAGTTGAGTTAACTATAAATGTCTGAAATATAACCAAATAAGTCTTTTGTTTTGTTCAGTAAATCTGTGTATTTTCTATATAAAATTCTTATAATGGATTATGAAATAAATGCATACAGTAGTGATGAGAATGGTAGAAGACTGGAAATATTTAAACATATATCAAACTATTTTGAAGAATGGGTTCGGTATGCTTTTATACTGTCAAAAATATTATAGAAAAGATACAAGATATTGTATTTATTGTACTATCAACATTTATTTACCTGAATAATTGCAATTTGTGATTAAAACTGGTTTCTTTTTGTTTCCAGCATAACCGTTACACTTTTTGTGTTTTATAGTTTTCTTTTCAACTACCTAGCTATAGTCTATTTATTGATTGTCTTGTAACATAAAACTTTTTTCGACGTTTCTTTTTTACCTACCTAGCTTATCCATTTTTAGTAAGAAATCATTAAATATCAAAATGTACACAAAGACAATATTGAACCTTATTCAAATAGAAAGTCATGTCATAGAGCTTTTAATTTAAATTTTTTCTGCAAATGACAGATACCAAACTGAAAAATCACAAGAGAATCCCGAAAATACTTCAAAATCCCGAAAAACTTATGCCAACTTAACGCATTTTTCGCAATCTTGAAGTTTATTAACTCAAGCAGATATTGTTATTGAAAAACACTTACAAATATACCTTAAAGTTAACTCATAGTTAACACATAGGTATGAGTTACATAATTCGTAGTTTATTCCAATTGAAAAACCGGGCCTTAGTGGAAAGGAAAAACAGATATTCATATTTATTAACGTCAGGAACTTGACAAAGAGTGGCATTTTGAGCTGCATTTCATTTCTTTTTTCAAACAATTGCATTTCTTGTTTTCGCATTTCTTTCTATAGTCACATCTCACAAAACCTTGCTTTGATGGAGAGTCTACAGCAGCGACGGTTCTTAATAAATAAATTTCAATCAATTCACTAAAAATGTCCGTCAAGATTTGGTTGTTTCGTAATTGCACAATCCTAGGTTTCCCTGTTTGGAGACACCCAAAGAGGTTAGACTTTTGAAATCTATGGAGACACCCAAAGCTCGAACTTCGGGCTTTGGTCGCTTCAAAATGTTCAATCCTAAGATGGGACATTGTACTGATTTATGCGTTGCGCCCAACATATTATATTTGAGGAAGCTATCTTTACCAAAAGATTATTGAAAATAGAATGTTCTCATCATATTCCGGTTCTACTAACACTATAAATTTGCAAAAATTTGGAGTTTTAAGTGGGCAAAGTATAAATATTTTAATAAAAATATATTCAAATCATCTGTGACTACGTCAACTCATGATACAAAGATTCTTTTCTCTGTATTATGACGTCAACTGGATATCTTAAATGTTTATAAACGAATTATTATGTGTTTAAGATATTTTATACATATACTTTACACTCATATCCCAGATGTTTTGGTAAATAGTATATTTTTCGATAAATATTCGAGCTAGACTTTTTCTTGGACACCTACAAACTGCAAATATTTTAATGTGCAAATATCATTTAAGAACCGTTGATTTGAATCTAATTAATAATATTCCAGTCTCGCCACAGAATGGAATTTGCTTGTAGTAAATAAGCACTAATATTTACCATTCAACCATACAATTAAAAATACATACTGCCATATATTAAGGAATGTGGAATGCGTTTTACTTTATTACTCTTGAGGGACATAAATTATATAACAAAAGAAATTTGAACACCAAGATATCAAATTTTAACCTGTATCCATTTAAATAAATATAGATGTCAAATCATCTATTATTGAAGAATGTCCGATAAACTGGGACTATTATAGTATCATTTTACTATTTTACTAAGTGGGCTTGGCGTCAAGACATCAATGGAAAGGTTTCTTCCTCAAGTATAATTCTAGAATTTGGTTCCATCTATAAAATATGTCAACTAAAATTGAGAAATGTCTATTTTATCAAAAGCTGCATCTATCCTACTGCCCTACATGATATTACACTAGGTGATGATAAGTTTGGAACTAATATAGATACCTAATAATTATAGATCAAGTTCTATTGTACCTTGTACTTTCATTTGTACCGTAAGTAAAGTAAAACATTAACTTAGGGGTAATAAGGGAGTTATGTGATATGATATGTATGCAAAAGTGCGTGACATAAGAAGTAGAGTTGCGACTTTTTAAAAAAATTCAGGCCAGGCCAGGCCCGGCCCGACAGAGTATAGGCCAGGCCAGGCCCGGCCAGATAAACCCACCGAACGTTTGGCCCAATTAAAGCCAGACCTCTAGACAATTATGGCCCGGCCAGGCCAGATTTGAGCCAGGCCCGACCAAGCCAGATTGAATTCGGCCCGGCCCGGCCAGGCCAGACCCGGCCCGGCCCGGCCAGACCAGGCCAGGTGCAACTCGGCTACGTCAGACCAGGCCAGACCCAACCAAGCCAGTCGAATTGAAGCTCAAATCGAATCTGATCCGGCCCGGCTCTATCAAAGCAAGTTTAGCCAGAATCGGTGCGCCCAAATTCAACCCAGTCTGCCTAAGCCACATTCGGCGATACCAGAAATCCTGCCTACTTGACATTGACAATAGGTATGACAATTCATAAATTTATTAACTCTTTTATGTCTCAATGAAACGTTCAAATGTCTCACAAAATCGAACAAAACAAACTTAATAGAATAATTTTTTATTTCATTATCAAATAAAATACAAACTCCGAAAACAAATTTGTTCAACAACTTAACACAAACATAATGTTTTATATTTAACACTTGTAATATATATATAGTAGTATAAGATATTATATGTATGTACAGTGAGTCCCAGAAGTGATGTCTAAATTCATTTAAACTTCAGGGGTGTGTTTTTTGGAAAAACACTCGGCCTTGTGGATTTTTATTTTTTAATGCGATTTTTTTATGCTCAATTCATGTATACAGGGTAGTCCAAAAAGAAGTTACGACCATCAACTTTATTTTTTCAAATATTTCATTTTTAAATTCTGCATCGAATTCTAAATCTGTGTAAGAATTTTTAGATGTGCTTAAATATCAGAGTAATACTTATTGCTAAGTATAATTTTTCCATTTTGGGACACCTTAAATTTTAAGTAGTATGAGTGAGATTGGCCGTAAGTGGTCAGATAAATGGGTGAAACACCTCAAGTTATTATGAAATCAAATTCCTCATAGGAAGAACAAGATATAGTATTTTAAAATTGTTATACAGAAAACCGGTTAGCCTAGGTTAAGTCGAAATCGGTCCGATCCGGATCGAAACGGCCAGGTCAACCCAGGCCCGCTTCGGCCAGGCCAGGCACGAACCGGCCAGGCCAAGCCCGATGCGGCCAGGCCAGGCCCGATCCGGCCAGGCCAGGCGCGATCCGGCCAGGCCAGGCCCGAACCGGCCCGGCCAGGCCTGGCCAATTCAATTTCAGCCCGGCCCGGTCATGTATTACAAACCATCCGGCCAGGTCCAGCCCTGCCAGTAAAATATGCAGATTTTCCCGGCCCGGCCAGGCCCGATTTCGGGCCGGGCCTGGCCTGGCCGGGCTTCTGGCCTCAAATCCCAACTCTAATAAGAAGCAGCGTGTTGGAAAAAGGACAGGTTGTGTTGTTGTGTACTTGTTGCTACGCTATGAAGGCTATTTTCTTTTCGTTCAAGACTGCTCTTATGACACATAATTGTGAACATGATTTTCTCATTGCTATACATCTCATCAAATGCTATATCAGTATTTTCGTGAGAGAACACTTTAGAGAAACCTGTAATAATATACAGGAAGTTTAATTTCAAATAAGTAAGTCGATGTATATTTTTCCAGTGGAAATGAAATATTGTAATTATTTTCAGTAGTTTGGACATGACGTAATACGACCAAAATTTTCAAATTGTCCAAATATTCCATCAGAAACGCAATTGGGCATCTGTGATCCAAATTATATGACAAACTTAATTTTTTTAAATATATTTTATTATTATATTAGGTACATTTTCATATATCTGGAAATACCTTTTTCTTCTGTTTTCCGTAATAGCAGGCCAATTTTAGATGCCCAATTGTGTTTCTGAGAGAATATTCTGAATCTTCAGAAGATACTCCAAAGTCCGTATTAAAAAACTTTTTTGAAAATCAAAAATCAAGGAGTTAGAGGCTAGTTCAAAATATAGGTACATGAAGACCCTATAGTTACATTTCGAAAATTAAATGAAACACGGTCTATATTTTTAAATGTCTATAGAGAGCATTGCCTTCTAAAAGACTTGTTTGGTCCTATTTTTTCGGAAATAAAACAAACATGGTAAAAACGGCTCTTACCTTCTTGTCTTTCACAGCCTATCCTGTTGATTTTATACAACCCACGACCTATCCCAAGTATATTTTATAAACTAGTTTTAGAACCAGTACATTACTAAATAATAAATGTCATTGACAGTGCTCACAAGCGATAAAACAAACTGAAATCTGCTAATAATAGTTTTATTATATGTAAATGTCTTTTGTCTCCTACAGCTTTTCCGCAAATGATTTGAAATTTAAATTTATTTTTTATTTAAAATTGAAATAAAGTTTTGATTATTAGACAGACATAAAATACGAAGGTAGAAGTAAATAAATGGTAGTGAGTAAATACATTTTGGAGTAGTCATGCAGAGATGTATAATTTACCCATATTTTCAAGGAGGTACCTATGAATTTCTAGAAAATGTTGAAGGTGAAAGTTATCAAAGATAATTAGTACACTTATCATTTTTATTAGTTTGCGAGTTAGTTTTTACTGTGAAGTATAAGCCGTGAAGTATTCAAAAAATAAATCTTGTATTTAACTCTTGTATTAAATGATCATGTAACAGACAAATCAGGTGCATTTAAAGGCATATGTTTTATAAACTTTTATTTCTTAGGTACTAACGATACCTACCTAAAATGTTATAGGTACTTATTTCTTATAATAGAAATAAACTGGACTATTATTTTTTCAGTATTATATCTACTACAACCGATCATTTATTGCAAATTCAAATTTTATTTGTAGCCAGGTAAGGTACCGTACAGTCCCTCAATTCATTTCACAATTACAAACGTAATTGCGGCAAAACAAAACTGAACTTAATATATATTAATAAATATTCCTCTGAATAGTATCGCTAGAAAACTCAATTTCACAACCCTCTTTTTATTATAATTTTGATTTAATTTTTAAGAAGAATTAAGAATTTAAGAATTGTTAAAATTAAATCATTCACACACACTTACAACTTCACATATAAGTTTAGCAAATTCCCGTATCCTAAAAATCAAAAATTATGCGGAGGGTTAGCCGCTATAAGTACATTTAGGAGAAACTAAACAAATGGAATGATTCCCCTCTACCGGCAAAAACCTACTGGATTCTGAAATTCCAGAGTGAAAATACGCACGAATATGATGCCGAATTCCAACCTTCATGGCTACAACCACAGACAAATTTAAAATAATAACTTTTCACAAGAAGATATTTACAACATATTTAGGAGCCAAAAATTTTACGTAATCTCGGGGAACAGCATTATTTCAGGTGTTAGGTACTCTTAATATTCCTCACTGTCCCCCCTGGAGTGCATATTATGCTAATGATCTCCAGAATTTTTGTCTAATTCGTGAATTATAAAATCAACTCATCTTCATCGCCTGAAATTTTTATTAGCTACTGCAAAAATTACACATTGCTTCATTTTGTGACATTATTTTTGTAGACCCATGAAAGAAGTTCATATTTTCTGTCTTCGTTTGTACATAGAAAAATGACACAATAAGTATTTATATCTCGATTAGTATATCTCTGATAAGTGTATTAACTCATCTTTTTTACTTTGCATGTGTCTTCAACCGTCTTTGCATGTCACGTAGCCTTGAGTTTGCTTAATTAGATTTTGCACAGTGTCATTGTTTAATTAAACTAATTATATAGTTTATTAATAATGTATGAGTAATTTATTCAAGATACAATTACTGGTTAGGCGATTCGAGGAATAAAAAATCCACAATTTATCATAAAACGTTGACGGGCGATGATTTAAAAGGGGTGTGTGTTAAGCTGATGATGATGATTCTTGGTTGAATTTCTTTAAATAATCATTAGTACTGCGAGATCAAAAATGCATGCAGATTTCTTAAAGTTTCAAAACTTATTAAGTAGTAAAAAATCATTATATACTCGTTATATGTATATATTTTAATTTTTGTGAATCTAGTTTTCATTGTTCCATACCAATAATTACGATTTATAAAATATATTTTCTTTAACTAAAACTTCTCTACACTCCTACTTGAAGAACATATAATAAATATTAATACATTTTTAGTTTAAAGATATAATCCTCTTACAATTTAATCCGTTACATTGTGTTTTTGATAAAAAATCGATAAAATATAAATAACCCCATTTTAAAATTTAAAGGGAAATTAAAGGAAAACTATAGAATCTACAAACAAAAATTGGTTTAGCCGTTATTTAGTACAATGTTATTACGAATGCGGCAGAAATTACAGTTTACGAAAATATCGTACGAAAATGGGTTTAAGAACAGGGCCCTATCAAATGAAAGCATATCGTAATTTGATTAGCAAATTTGAAAAATCAGGGTCTGTAACTGACCCACCGAGATCAGGAAGACCAAGGATTAGTGATGTCCTAGTTGCAGAAGTTCTTCGGGAAAATCAAAACATAGCCAACACTAATCCGTTAGCAATCAATAGTGGGAATTCTGTATCAAAACAATTGCAAATGCCCCATACGGTTTGGAAAATTTTACGAAAAATTAGGTACGATTTTTCTTTGCAAATATTGGCTCAGATGGAAATTGAATCCGAATGGTTATCCCGTATTTTATAGACAGATGAGCTTTCTCTCTGAACGACTCAAAACTATCGAATATGGTCAAAAGATAATCCACATGAAATCGTTCAGGATGGTCTTTATGACAAGAAAGTCGCCGTTTGGTGCGGTTTCACATCTAATTTTATCATTGGACCATACTTTTTTGAGGAGATACAGAATGGAGAGGCCGTATCTGTAACTGTTACTAGTGAACGATACCTACATATGTTACGAGATTATGCCATTCCACGAATACAGAACGATCTCGAAGGAATTGAAAACATAATTTTTATGTAGGATGGAGCAGCCCCCCATATTTACCGACCAGTGAAAAAATGTTTAACTGATGTTTTTCAAAATCGTTTTATTGACATTTTGTAAACTCACGGCCTCCAAGATCGCCTGATCTTAATACAGCGATTAAGCCAGATTAATACATTAATCATGCTGAATAATGCTGTGTACAATTTGGAGAAACGATTGGTAATTGTACAGCAGCAAAATGGATGACATATCGAACATTTGCGTTAACCACTGTTGAACATAAGAAATCCCATTGTTTAAACAATCGAATTTCTTCCCATATCCTGTTATTAACTTAATTTCATAAAAATACATATATAATATGCTGAAATATATCTCTTACTTTATGATAACATTGTGTATATATTGACTAATAATTATACATATTACATAATATATACATTATATATATTATATAATATGGTTTAAAGAATTTGTTATCAAAGTTTAATTATTCTAATTACTTTTGATATTTTTATACCTATGTTTTATATTTTTAATATCTTTGTGTCTTATATTCCTTTTATATAAGGGAGGTGTAACGACTGCTTGGTAGTAGACTTGATTTTGGAACTAATTTAGATACTTATTTGAAATTTAATTTAGAACACATGGCATTACGTTCTTTCGTTTGGAAATAACGGCCATCTTATACCGGAAATAGTTATCCCCTTTATTATATTAAATAAAACCTCTTCTATTATTTTACAGGTATCCACAAAGCGTTCTCTCACGAATATATTCATGTAGAGTTTGATGGGACCAGCTATAATGGTCATGGATATATACTCAAAAGAATTAGCCGTAGCTACGAGCTCTTTGTCCAGCACATTGCTCTAATGACACACTTTCTTGGTAATATCCCTTATTATCGGATATAAACTCATCAACCATAATATCATTGTATTTGTGAAAAGACGCTTTATCCAAATACACAGAGACCATACATGGTGTTCTATTTAGAAATAGAAAGTTAATGTCTACTTCCTGTAGAACCGAAACTGATCAAGAGCTGAGAGATTAACTCGGTCAACGTCTATTACCAGCTCATCGGTTTTATTCCTAGTGGAATACTTATACCAATTTTTCTGCATATAGAATTTCTCGTACAAAAAGTGGTCCTTAGGCGTAAATTATTATTTATTTATTACCATTGGCGTTAAAAGTGATATAAGGAATAAATCTCAAATTCCAGTGCAGAATCCTTGGAACAAATTATTCGAAATACGCGTCCAATTCCTAGAAGTCGCGCGCGCCTCTGACCATCAATTTATTGCCCATAAAGTAATTCTCCAGCGCCTCCGGCGACTCGCGTTCTTTTGTTTCACCATTCTTTTTTCGATGTCCGATGTTTTGTTTTCGGCGGTCACATCTGTCGGGCGGCAGCGCGAGCGTGGCGCCGGCCGAGGCCGCCCACGCACAGGGCGGCCGTGGGCGGCGGCCCATTCAGGCCTGGTCGTCCCGTTATTTATGCTCACCTCTCGCAGGTCTGGTTTTAACGTTTTCGCGAGACCGAGACAGTACAAAACAGAGGTTTCTATTGAAAAATAAAGCAAATGTTTTGGAAAGGAGACGATTTAGTCCCAGTTAATTCTATATTACAGCAATAATAACTAGTAAAATCATATTAAAAGAGATGAATAATCAGTTCTTGAAAAATTAAAAGTTGAAAGTTGAAGTTGAGTGTCCGAATTGATTACATTTAAAATTGAATCATTTTGTATGATGCCTGCGTATGCAGCAAATATAAAGGAGATGTACATAATTTTTGATAAGGAAGCACTTTATCTTAGGAATTCGTATAATCATATAAATCTTTTGTCTTACTTTTTCACATGTTCTTTTAGTTTGTCCACTGTCTTATATCACTAGAGCGATAAAACCATTAAGTTAGGATGGTATGGAGGAGCTATCTCGAAATAAAAAAAAGTAGCATCGGTATCGGCAATTTAGTGAAATTTGTATGTTTTGTGGATTTATATACCTAAAATATAAAACAAAACGTTTGCGTGTGCCCATCGTAGCTGTAATAGCAGAGATGGTATAGATAATAAGAAATTATGCAGAATAATACTTCACAGATTTGTCTTACACATTAATGAAAAAATATGCAGGGCTTTATTTGGGATATTACAACAAATTAATGTATTAAATTATAACTAATGGTTAAATACTATCTAATAGTACAATTATTCGTTTAAGATTTCCTAAAAATTAGAGAACGTCTGAAAATCTGGATATAATTTGTTAACAGAGGTGCTTGGAAACCTACAAAATACAGAGAATACAAAAAATACAGAATACAGAAATACAGATAATACAGAAAATACAAAATATTCCAAGCATTTTTCTATTGTTTACCAACACTCCCAACAATCATTAAACATCTCATTAAACTAATTAAGCATATTTATTTTATAACTGATTAAAACTTCTATGCGCGATTTAAGTAAATGTGCCATGTGGAATAGGTTAAATACTTGCTACTTCATTGCTACATAATTTCCTTTGGAAAATATGGTAGTTTGTCTTTAGACGCTTATATTATATATTATATCTTCATGATTGTAAGGACAAGGAGATGCTATTGGGTGCCTTTTTGGATATTAAGGGATTATTCGATAAAACTATAATAAAATCTATCTTGACAAGATCTCCAGATGGATAGACTAGATACATGCTCAGGAAAAAGTTGATAAGTATATCCATACTGGAGAAAACATTAGTCGTAGCTCGAATTAAACCTAAAGTATCCACAGCAAGACGTTGCATGACGTTCTGTCTTCACTTCTGTGCAAACCTTGTGGTAGATGATCTTACTAAGTTTGGTAACTTGGTGATACTAACTTATTAGGCTAAATTAAATAGCACAGCGATGGAGCATATACACAAGACCTTGAATATGTGAGGTGGGCAGATAAGATGAGGTTAAATATTAAGGTTTATCAGTCGATTGCAACTTGAGTGATTAAGACCACTAATACTTCTTGAAGAACAAGGAAATCTATCGGGGGAAGGTAGTATAGGTATTATACTGAAAAATTACCTGAAACCAGGAGCTAGGCATGCCAGATCCTCAATCAAAATTTTCAAAATATATCAGCATAATATATTGTGCGATATATTTGTTCATTTTACAAAGAAGATAATTTACTAAATTAGTTTAGAAGAAATAAAATTAATAAATCTGAAGGCATTAGGAATCACAGCAACAAAATGGTATTATTTAAGGAACAATATTATTTTGCTTCTGTATGACCTTCCTCAAATTTTCTTTTATTCTATTGTGTTATTCTGGTTCCCCATTTCTAACTTATAATACTGAGTAATCCGGCCTGGAGAGCCAGCCATATTCTTACTACACTTAGACACGCCTAGTGAACCCATTTTTTGTATGGAGAAAATATGCTTATAGCGTCTTCCTACCATACTACATCAATTGGCAAAACCTATAAGTACCTACATTATAAATGTTATGATACCATTTGTATCGCTGATAAATTAACAAATATCTTTATATTCAGTAGATAGATGGTGTTTAGTCTCCTTTTTAATAATTTTAAACTCTTCCCTAAACAAAAATGTCGCTAAACACTTAAGATAAACACCATTATTGAAATCACTTGCTGTTGCTTTAAATTTTGAAAAAGAATTGTTATGAGTCAAAAATATGTTTAGGGCAGTAAAAATTAGTATTTCTTGTGGAAGATAGAGTCAAACTTCTATTTGATTACAGTGGAATTAGTATCAAAAGTACATAACTAAATGAACCTTGAATAGTTAACATATCATAATTATTTTTAGTGTTATGTTTTTTATATTATTTATTGGCTTATTTTACATATTTAATTTTTTTTTCTGATTTCTTTTAAATAATAATACATATTTATTTATAAGTGTTTAGTCAAAAATTAAACCAAGAGATACATTTTAATGAAATTATCCAAATATTATGGTCCAATAAGTTATAATTATAAATTTATACGGAATCCCAAATAAAAATATGTTTAATTTGGAGACAAGGAAGGGATATTAAGTGTGTAAAAGGCATGGGTGGGTTGAGGGACAACCCCCCAAGAGCGAAGTCTCAACTCTCTAGGCCTTCAAATAAGGGAGATAGGGCCTTTTGCCCACATTTCCTGGATGTTACCAGCGGTATTCATCGAGTATCCCTCGTATAACTTGGCTATCGATTAGTTATTGAACTGCCCTGGTATACGGATTATTCGTGAGTATTCTAGGAAGATTTCTACGGAGATCTAGAAGCCTAGTTTACCTATATAAAGCCGCGGCGTGCCGGTGAAAAAGTCAGTTTTAATCAGACAGCGAGCAAGATAAGAAGCAATACTTAAGTGAAATAAATGCGATTTTCGAAGTGTTTTCGGTGTGTAATTATTTAGATATTGTACAAGAAGTGTTGTATTGTGTTTAAAGTGTTAAATAAAGATTTGTACTGTTGTATAAAAGTCTCGCTTATCTTTAGAATCTCGAAAGGAGTAACAATATGTAAACAGATAAATGAACTAATAAATAGTATAAAAATATACCATTAAAATAATAATGGCTATCAAATTCTGTAACACGAAACATCTCTTGAATATCTGTTTTTTGTCAAGAGAAAAGGCATCCTCTATTAGTAGCGTTTCTTCGAAGGCCAACTTGTCATTTATTTTAATTAAATAAAAATATGTTAGCCACTAATTTTTCCTTTCTCTCATGACATTTTGCTTAATTATCTAGGTATTTTCGCGAAATTGGCGTAGACCTTTAAGTTAGATTACTTGTAATTAAGAAAGAGTGGAATAAAATGAGCAACTGACCGCTGCAATTAATCGATCCGTTTTTAAGAAGTAATACTTTGACAAGTTGGGATGTATTGTACATAGAACTTTCAAATTAAGACTTATAATTTGAATGATAAGTTTGTTCAAATTATTAAAACGCACCTAAAAGATAGATTATTAAAAACAAAAATTACATCGATTTTAGTCATTCTGCTCATTTAAAACAAATGCCAGAGAACCTGCCCTAATTCTGTCAGTTGCAGCATTTTTTGCTGATTTAAAATTCATGCAGTTTCAGAAATTACACGAAGCAATAAAAAGTCGTACAATTTATTGTACAACTTGTTGTAATGTGTACAATCGCTTTAGTAGCAATACAGTAATAGTAGCAATACCTCTACCAACATTAATTTATAACCATAATAAATTTTATATTGTTAACAGTATATAACAGCTTACCGCAGCGGACGAGTTGAAAAGCGCGAAATTTGAGTTTCATAGGTAATTGGCGTCTTGCGAACATAAACATTTTTACGATGATTGTGAAAGGAGGATATAGAATTAGTCGGGATCTGACATTGCTAAATAATAACATAGGTAATTGTAATAGTGTTTTCCTGTTAATGTAAAGGTTTTTTAATTCTAATTTTATTTTCTTTCAACATTATAATGTTTACCACAATATGTAAAGGAACCTGTCGTATGTCACGTATCTTGATGTTACCGTAACATGTTTATAATTTACAATTTATTTAAAGAATTATGGCTGCATCACGGCTGTTTGTACAGGGTATTCGCGTATATTTTGACCCCTACCTACAGGAGTTATTAAGAAAATTAGAAAAAAAGTTTAAATACAAAAGTTGTTTAGTTTTTCACGTATTATCTTTTAGCTAGGTCGAAAAAAAAATTGCATGTCGTAAATTTGGGAAAACCAGTTGAACATAATATTTTTAAATGGGACACCCTGTATAATTTTACACGCTTGGGTAAACATTTTTTTCCTGATTTCAAAAAAATATATTTTATTGAGATTTGCACTGACAGTTTTCGAAATATTCGACAGCGAGCACCATAAAAAAATACAAAAAATACAAAGATATAAAATATTTATCAGTAGAAACCAACAGTAATAAAAAATATTCAATGATTTTCGATGTAACCTCCTTATAGTTATTTAAACATTTTCTAATATTTTAATTTTTTAATATTTTTTTATGATTTATTCCAAACATTAAATATTAAAGATTTCGAAAACTGTCAGTACAAATGTCAAAAAATATATATTTTTGAAATCAGGAAAAAATGTTTACCCAAGCGTGTAAAATTACACAGGGTGACCCATTTAAAAATATTTTGTTCAATTGGTTTTCTCAAATTTACGACATTCAATTTTTTTTTTCGACCTAGCCAAAAGATAATACGTGAAAAACCAAACAACTTTTGTATTTGAGCTTTTTTCCTAACTTTTTTAATAATCCCTGTAGGTAGGGGTCAAAATATACGCGAATACCCTGTACATATTATGCAGGCGTCTAGAGCACAGAACTAAAGGTTAGAGAATGTAAATTCTTATATTTTGTTCTGTAGTCCATTGGGGACCGGAAGTTCCGGACCGGAGCTGTGCAGTGTGAAAAGGATGAAAGGAATCAGAAAGATAAAAGATACGTTTAACTTATTGCCAGTGGCGGGGACCAAAGAAATAACAATTTTTGTGAAAAAAGTAAAAAAAATTTGTAAAAAATTCATTTATTTACGACTTATTCACAGATAATTACGAAGCACAAACTCAATATGAATAGAAAGCAACAACAACAGAGATATAGCATACTGGACTACACATAAAGCACAAAACAATACGGAAATAACTAGAGACACACCTGGACTACCCCAAATTTCTGTCATATTATTAAGGTGAATACACAGTGAATAGGTGAAATTATGTAAGAATCGCAATATCAAATATTGCGATTTTTACACTTTTTGTCATCTATTGGCTAGTTTCATCAGCAGTTATGAGTAACCAATCAAGTACCGATAAATTGGAAGTAACAAAAGCGCTGTATGAACTTTAATTTTATATGACGTCTTAAGGTTTAACTGTGCAAACTCAGCGACGGAAAAGCGACTACATGTTAGAGGGACAAAATGTAGTAATGCGGTATATAGGCTGAACCAAATTTGATTATCAAATGAAATTACCACCACAGATCTCGGAAATTATTAGAGCTACAAGAACGCTTAAATGGGGAAAGTAGTTCAGAATTTAATGTGGATCGACATTCCGCTGAGAAAACAATTGCATTTTGTTTCGTTTCGATTTTATTTAGAAAAAAATTAAAATGGCCATTTTTTAAAAACCACCAACCAAAATCTTGAACGGTTTAGTTTCCTAAGGGCTTTACAGTGGCATAGTTACTTACAGTAACAGTAACAATAACAGTAACTTTATTTTTTCTTATGGGCGCCTTATTGGATTTTATCATTTTCTACCTTGGCGAATTTTTCTCATTAATTTGATTAACATTATTTCTGAATATTAAAATCCTTAGCAACCATGAAAATAGGATTATATAATACAAAAAATATTTTGAAATAACTTTTAACTTGTGCATTGAAAAGCAAAAAATAAGTGCCAGTGCAGTACCTACTTACAATTTAAAAATATATTGAAAAAATTACTTCCTTATTATTATTTTATGAAGTTAATTTAATTTTGTGAACTACCCTGCTGCGTAAATGTGGCTTCCGTAGACTGAAGCGCTTTTTCCAGGCGCTTATTAAAGCCTTTATTTTGAAAATAGCGAAATAAATATGCTCTGAAGGGCTAGAAACTGCCACCGATCCTCTACTAGCTGACTTATGTTAGGCACAGAGTAACTTCTTGATAATCTTAGAGTGCGGTTTGCTAAAAAACAAAACTGCAACCGGCATATTGACAGTAATAATGGATTGTTAACTTCAAGATTAAATTCATTAATTTACATTTTAATTCATTCTACAAATAATTGAAAACGTTAATTTTTAAATATTTTTTATGATACTACATTAGCAGTTATTTTTTGTTTTTCAATATACAAGTTAAAAGTAATTTAAAAAATTTTTTTTGTTTTATATAATCTCATTTTCATGGCTGCTAAGGAATCTAATACTAAAAAATATTTTGCACCTCAAGTTTATTTCGCAGTTCTAAAGTATGGAATATTATACATCAAATTAAAATTCATGTCAAATCAAAAATGATAAAATCCAATATGGCGCCTATCAGAAAAAATAAAGTTATGTACTGTTATTTTCTCGGAAACCATTAACCATTAACTAAAAAAAATAATTACGCCACTGTAAAGCCCTTAGAAAACCAAACGAAGCCGTTCTAGATTTTTTCGATCCCACCACAAATGAAAAACTTACAGCTGTTTTTAGAAAATACGATTTTCCTTGTTTTTCTAAATAAAATCGAAACGAAACAAAATTCAGTTGTATTTTCAGCGGAATGTTGATCCACATTAAATTCTGTACTACTTTTCCCATTTTCTTCTTCCCTTATTTGCCTTCTTGTAGCTCTTAAGCGGCCCCTTCACGTGCATATCAGACGTGTCTCATTCCTGGAGTTCGCTCCACGTTCACTTCTGGAGTTACACTCTTGGAGGGAACAAGTCAAACTACACGTTCACTTCTTTTGTGGTTAGAGCGCCATTTCTTCCTGACAATTCTAAATTCTAGATTGCGTTTAAATTTTTAAGTGAAGTGTAAACGATGTCGAGCTTGAATTCGACCCGAAGAAAACTTGCAGCGTTTATTTTATTACATGAAATAGAAGAAGAGGAAAATAAAAGAAAGAAAAAGAGGTACGATGCCAAAAATGGTATTTAAAACGAAATGAATTTAGCCATATTCATCTATTGGTAGAAATCAATGATATCCGGAAGATCATCGGTCATCCAGAAGATTATAAGAATTATTTTAGAATGGATAGTGACACGTTTGCTAAAAAGTTTAAAAATACAATACACATGTACTGACATGTACATATTCTTCAGTGCTTTTAATTTTTTATTATAGACTTTATTGTAATTTTATTATAATTTAATTCCTACCTGCTGCAATTCACGGCGCGGCGTGCAATGTACTGATGCGAATAATCACTGTCTCTGTTCTACTAACTAAATTTATGTTCTACTATCTCTCTCTCGAACTAAATTGAAAACCCGAAGCGACCCTTCACGTTCACTCATGTGGTGTCTTCGCGCCAAAAGTTTAGGCAGGTTGGAATGTTTCACTCCGCGCCAGGCTCCAGGCGAAGCGCTTCAGGCGTTTTTCAACCCTACACGTCCAATTTTAGCGCAAAGCGATTGAATCTCACTTCAAAACCGACGAAAAACTACACGTGAAGGGGCTGCTTAATAGTTTCCGAGATTTCTGTAGTGGTAGCCAAATATAGTTCAGCATGTATATCTTCAATTTCTATGTAATCTTTATTTCTATGGACTAGAGCCAGTCCTGACTCTTCGCTCGTGCTATTTAATTAGAATCGTGATTGATCGAGTATTTTTCGGAGACGACCCTTAATGGAAACACCGACTTAGAGAATGTTTGTTTCAAGCTCTGTCTTTGACCGGAATGAGTCGACTGCATTCAAATCTTTAACGCTGCGAAATAAATTCTTAGCTCGTATGTTTTTCTACTTTTTAGTCATAATCATTATATATAAAATGACTGCTCAAAAGTATTTATTGAAATGTGAATGTAGAAAGTAAAATATAATATCAATAATTTAAAAGTATTCCATACACACACAAAGCTTACACCAGGGCGGTTTTAACTTTCACGTGTACGGGGGCCTCCAGAGCACGGTGCCTAGAAGGACTCCGCATTCGGGTTTGAAAAAAATATGTAAAATACTACGTTGATAGAAATAGTTACATAATATCAACTTTATTTAATGTCTGTAACTTATTTGTGGTGTGTTTTCATGATTCATAATTTCTCTTACACCACCACCTGTAAAATAACAAAAAGCAGGAAATCAGAAGTATACAAATTAATTATTCAAAGTGCAGTATCAAGGCAAACCTCTAAAGTTTGCTCCCAAAAACCACTGTATAATATGCAATAAATTAATATTTGATAAATTAACTAAATTTTATTAGTTTTATACAAAATCCTGCAATATTACATGCCATATTTTAAAATATGTCTAAATAACATAATTATTATAATAAAATTTAAAAGAATTAAACACTTAACTAGCTTTTTCCTAAATGTTTCAAGTTGATCCTCAACTCTTCGTCGATAGAACGTTTTTATTAAAGAATTTTTTGTATTGGTTTTTTTGGGGCAAACTTTAGAAATTTGCCTTGATACTGCACTTTGAATATTTAATTTGTATGCTTCTGGTTTCCTGCTTTTTGTTATTTTACAGATGGTGTAATCCCAAAAGAAACTATGAATCATCAACTTTATTATATCGTGTATATTTTATATTATATTTTCTTAACATTATTTCCATACTTGCTGTTTTTTATTATTATAAATTATTAGGGTAAGAAAATATTTTTTCTTAAAAAACTCAAATTTTGGATGTAGACCAGGATTATCAAGTATGAATTGGTCTATTCTTAAGGCTCATTCATTATCTATGTTACACATAGGAAGAAAAATGTTCAATGAAATGCACTCTACTACCTTTCACCGAGCCGGTGGCTCAGGGCTTAGTGTCTCGATCGCTCAACCCAGAGGTCGTGGGTTCTAATTCCCATTCCACCAACAATTTTTCATTAAATTATTTACTCGTAGAAGGCTTATTCACAGGGATGGCTTGGCAACCATCCTGGCGATGGTCTAGGATGGGAAGAATGTCAACTTGGTGTTAATGTGAGAGATTAAAATCAGTTGATGTTTGACTTGTCCCACTAACTAATGAGGTTTCCCAGGTTTCCCTCATTCCAGCACTGAATGGTGGTTAGGGCCTACCAACGGAAGTCGTTCCTGAGGCGCTAATGCGGCCCGCGAAATAATAATATGCCGCCCCCTCTCCTACACAAGTCTCAGACTTTCGGGCTAATCCTTGTCATTAGAATGAGGGGTAGAGATATTATTATTATTATTATTATTACCTAATTTGCAAATATAAAATCAAAAAGTTATTGCTATTACTGTGATTTATGTAAAATAAAATTTACTTATTGTTTTTATATGTACCTTATTATGAGTTATTTTTTTGTTGTATTGTTATATTAATATTTATAGAATAATGATTTGAATAAAAAGTGCAATCAATCAATGAAATTATGTACTACATCTCCGAATAAGTTATAGCATTTTGTTTATTTTTATGATGCGACACAATTAGTGAGTAAAATATTAACCTAAACGATCAAATGCTTTCTTATTTGTACTAATAACCTGTGGTTATACTGATATAGCGTGCTATCAGTGTAAGAGATGTAATTTCGTCCATGCGAACAATGTAAACTACCCCATGGAAGCACTTCTTCTTTGGCTGTCACCAGAAACATCCTTACATTTAACACTCTTATTAATTCAAAAAGGTTTCATAATCCAAAGTATGACTAACCGTATCAATTGCTTTTGTTAAATCTATGAAAATGTTCGATTAGTCTAATTATAGAACGGCGTCTTGCATATTTTCTTCTATTTTAATTCTATTCAAATCAGCATTACATGTATATATGAAAGGAAATAATATTGGATGTTTTTTAAAACTATTTAAGCTTACTTTTTAAATTGTATAGAACTCCGATCGGCTCGCACTTGTTGTTCGCAACGGTAATAATTTTTAGTAGGTCTTTGATCCAGTCTTAGTTAGGCGTACCTCAAGAATTATACTAGACTGTAAGATCCATGATCTGATTTTTTGCGTTTAATCATAGTCCAGTCTGCTATGAATATCATTAAGGTATTATTGAACTCCATAACGAATGATAGTGCAAACGGGTATAAATACAGGGCGTCCCATTTAAAACGAAACACCCTTAACATCTCGAGAACACAACGAGTTATAAAAATTTTCTGAAACAGCTCGATCTTTGGTCGAGTCGCATCTCATTTAAAAGGTATTTTTATTCTCTGTTCAACGGCTCTTCGTTTTAAAATCGTTCTTTGATTTTAAAACATTAAATTTGATTCGATCGGCCTTTGATTTTTAAAATTTTAAATTCGTTATAGAGTAATTCAAGTTTGATGTTCCGCAAAGAGAAGAAAAGGATTAGGAAACCAAATTAACAATGTAAAAACTAAATTAAATGCTCAAAGTGTCCACCATTAACTTCCATGCAGTAATATACAAACGTTTTTGGAAGTTTTCACGAACACAATCTAAAGTCTATGGACAACATTCATATCAAACTCGTAGCTCATCTAAATTATCAGATTTTGTAAGATACACTTTAGATTTAAACGTAAAAATCGAGCGGGGATATCCTTGGGGCGGCGATTCCCGCCTTCCGATTCATCTATCCATATTTCCTTTCCTGCTTCAATAAACACAGCAAAACTCTTTTGGTTTTCTTCTCTTTACGGAACATCAAACTTGAATTACTCGATAATGAATTTAAAATTTAAAAAATCAAAGGCCGATCGAAGAAATTTAATGTTTTAGAATCGAAGACCGATTTTAAAACGAAGCACGCCATTGAACAGAGAATAAAAATACCTTTCAAATGAGATGCGATCCTCATTCCCATTTGAAATTTTGTGTGACCTTGAGGCGGAGGGGGGGGGGGTGAAGGGAGAAGAGATCAGATAAGACTTATGCTCCAAAATTTGTCCCCTCTCCAGAATCAAAGATTGATCTGTGTGGGTACTAGTGTCGGCGGAAAGAAATAAAGTATGTTTAACAGTAACAAACACTTTATTGGCTAACACTAGTTCTAGTCTGTTCCCCGGTTGCCAGGTTTGTGCCGGGTTGGCGTTATTGTCTGCTGTTTTCGCGGGGGCTGACTGTGGCTTCATCTCTTGTCGTTGTTGGGGGGGGGGGGGGTGTAGTTTTGGAAATTGGGAAAGAATATTGTTATTTGACGTGGACGCTGGGATCGGATTAGTTGCTCTTTTTGCAGACTGCCTAGTTGAGGGGTTTGTCTCAGGGGTAGTTTTGGAGGAGGTGCGGGTAGGGATCGTACCGCCAGGTATATTGTGCACCCGCGGTAGCTGGCCGGATGTTCTCTCCCACAGTTTCCGCATTTGCATGTGGGGGCGGTGCAGGGTTGGCCTTAATGTAACTCGCCAGATCTCATCTCATTTATGCGTACGGTTACACAATAGAGAGAAATAACCGAATTTTTAGCAGCGGTGGCACTGCGGGATATCCAGTCGCACATAGTCGGTGACGGTTACCCTCAGGTAGCATAGCTCCGTCAGCTCGTAGTACGCCTGGGCGGATTCTTTAGGGATAGTTATAATCAGGATGTTGGACTGGGCTTTTTTGCCTCCACGGTATAACATTATACGGGATACGGAAGAAAAGGATAGGTCTTTGAGTCGTAGGTCAGCTTCGATTTCTGTAGTTGGTGTGTCCACCAACACATGGGTATGTATTTAATGGCGACTTTTACCGGTCTGTAATTTGCAAGGTTGTATGTGAAGTATTCAACTTTGTTAGTTTTGAGAAGGTTGTTGAAGGTTGAGCATGACACGCTTAGACTGAATTATTGAATTTGAATATTGGTGCCGGGTGGATTTGTGCTGTGATTATTTTGATTGTTTTGGTGTGAATCTTAGTATACAGTGTGTCCAAGATAAAGATGGGATAGCATTTGGATCTTGGAAACTGTAAGAGCTAAACTCAGGAGGCTTTTCCTCGTTAATTTTTAATGGTAGCAACAACAAACTAAAAACGTAAAATTAAACTATTACTTGTGATACATCATTGAATTGAGAATAAAAAATGGTATCAAAATTTCTATTTAAAAATATAGGGCCGTATTTAAAAAAATGAAGTTGATGATGGTTTCTCGGAAACGAAACGCCGGAAAAAACTTGATGAATGCCATCTTGTTAAGCTCAAACAGTGACAATGGAAAAGTATTTTTTATTTTTTGATAGCTGTTATAATAACGCCAGAAATAAATAAAAACAAATATCGCAAAAAAAAATTTTTCCAAATATTTCGAAATCAAAAAAAGATAACTTATTTTTGCAAAGTCCATGTAAAACGTATTCAAACTGCTCAACTTTTTCATAATTTAACCAACTGTGTATCTCTTACCGTTTCCAAGATCCCAATACTATCTCATCTTTATCTTGGACACTCTGTATATAAAGATGGGGGGGGTAGATTGGATGTTGTTTGTTTTGTGTGTTGTATTGTGATAGATGTGGTTTGGTGAGTGGGTGTAGGTGTTTTTATGGGGGGTTGGGTGGGTGGTAGAATTTTTATTTGGTCGAAATGTTGTTGTTTCTGTTTATTCTTTCTTTGTTTTTTCTGTGGGGTTTTCAGACTCTGAGGATGGATTTGTGTTTTGGGAGGTATTGTGTTGAAAGGGATTATCAGGGAAGATAGGATTTAGTGTGGTGTCTATGAGTGTTTTTGAATTCTGTACTCATAATGTGGAAACTGGTCATATGCGGGGTGTAAAGTGAATGTGTAGTGGTGTATGTTGTTGTGGTATCTGTGTTGGATGATTGTAGTGTGGATATAATGTTTGATATTGTAATTATGGAGGGTTGGTTTGTTTCTATGAATATTGGTGGCGTGGTATATTCTGATCTAAATGATGTTTCGGGATGTCGTTACGAGATGCTGGGGAAGTAAACACTTGAGGAATAGGAGGTGGTATGTGCATTGTTGTTACTTACCCTTTGGTTGTCTTCGGTGTAGGCTGGTTGTAGTAGCAGAATTTTGTGTGGCTTGTTTTTCTTTTTACTTTTTTGATTTTCAGGAATAGTTTAGTAGGCGATTTCTTGTGGTTCACTATTGTATTATTTATTGTTTAGGCTGATTCGAATATGAAGGGAAAGAAAAACAATGTTTGGAAAATTAATTTGGAAATTAATCCTTCATTGACTTTCTGTTGCCTTTGGAGATGTCCTGTAATGCTTTTATAAGTCAGCAACTCTGACTGTTTCCTTACCTGTGTGATTAGGTTAAATATGGGAAAATCCCTGTCTTTGCTGAATAATAAGAAATACCATAAAAGCATTCGAGAACTGGTATGCCCTGTAGGCAACTACATAATTCTAAGTCAAATTGTGGGAAGGGTGTAATATAATAAATAAGTTTAAATGCTAAATTACATTATCACTTAAGAAGTATTCGGAAAATCCAAATTGTTATTTATATGTTATGTTATTTATAATATTTAAAGTTGCCAAGCCTAATTCTAGAAAATACAGTAGGTAGAAAGATTATTCTAAATGTGTTTGTAAAAACTAAAAGTATTATGTAGCAAACCTGCCGCTACAACCTGTTTCAGCAAATTTTTATATCTTGTTTTGTTCTCGAGAATTTAATGGTGTTTCGTTTTAAATGGAACACCCTGTACAATGGTTTACAGTTGACCTAAACTCTGGTTTTAGGCGGAAGTTTTTGATTTGAGAGAATACAGACACTGCGACAGTAATTTGAAAATTAGTGGCCAAAAAGACCATTCTTTTTTATAAGGTGCATCTTGCAAAGTTCTTGCAAACTTTTCTATGTTGAGAAGGCACTTACTAAATTATTTATCACGGAGGTAGAGCCAATTCCGTAAGTTTGAGAATTTGGTACCATTATTGTGATGTAAAGATAAAATCCACGTTGACGAATATCTATGATGACTGGGCAGTTTTTTAAATATTTTTTGCCATAGTAGGTTTTTTAAGATACCAAATATACCTACACCTACCAAAATAAAAACATTGTTATTTCGGATAATATCCGTTGGGGCAACGTTCACCAAATCCATACGATATGCGACTGACCATGTGCGATTTCCTCAATATTCCCCTCATGATAATTCAGTCTGATTATTGATTTAAGTGCATTGATTGGCCATAATTGTTCTTAATAAATAATCTTTAAAGCCCTTTATTTTTGACATTTACAAGTTACTGAAGACAAAGTGCCTAATTAAGGTTCAAGTGTCTAATCAAATCTATAATACCATATTGTATGAAAGTCATTACTGATTCATAAGGAACTTAGAAATAAATAAATTAATTTAAAAGATTTAAAAATATTAAGGGCACCTACCTACCTACAAACACAAGAATAGGTTAAGTAGGTGCATACTTTACTAGAAAAGGTATATGTGGTTTAATGTAAACTCGTCGTAAAAAAATATTAATAATGAAGAGAAGCAACAAAATGTTAATTACCTGATATAAAAATTGACGACTTAAAAGAAAAATAATGGCAAAAATAATTATAATAATGCTGTATTGCTGATAGAACCACTTCCTTAAATTTACAGTGCAATCAGTGCATATCCCTTATTCCTAGAATATAGGATGTATATTATAATATAAAATCATAAATACCTACTGTACGAATTACTACT
The DNA here is from genome assembly GCA_963924545.1 of Pogonocherus hispidulus. Classification (NCBI taxonomy): domain Eukaryota; kingdom Metazoa; phylum Arthropoda; class Insecta; order Coleoptera; family Cerambycidae; genus Pogonocherus; species Pogonocherus hispidulus. Next base: position 24,432,345 of record OZ004696.1, read on the forward strand.
TACAGTATTTTTATAAACATAATTAAGTTTTGTTGATACATCAATAAATACAAACTATATATGTTGTAAATAAAACGGTTTCGAGAAACCTTATTCGTTTTTATTTCCAGAAACATTTTTATTACTTACTTATTTAAAAATATAATTGAATAGCTTACATAATATAAAACATAAAATGGCAATACTGATTTTATGAAAATAATGTTACAATCGGTCCAGTTCGGCAACAACGGAATTACTCCAATTTAAAGGGACGAGGTGAATGAAGCGGAGCGATCATGTTCAAAGAAAATTAGCCGGCTGTCTTCTCTTATTGTCTCTACTGTTTGACCTAACTACTAAAAAATCCTGTGGACCACTGTTTTAATTTCTTATACACAGGATATTGTACTCCGTTTGATTTTTAAATTACGTACTTATAAGTTTCCCATGTTGTATGTATTGCATGTAGTTACGTATATATTCTAAATATAACTTTTAGATTTATTTTAGTGTGTCCATTAATTTTTATAAGTATTTATAAAATCCCAGAGCGTCAATACGTAGAAATACAAATAACGCCAGTCTTTAGTCTAGACTTCCTTACTTGTTTATGTAAATATTAATAAGGTTTTATTACTTATTCTGTAAAGCGGCGCAATTTTTAAATTCCACTGATTATTATTCCTGTATATCATTAGGTATTTACTATAAAATAACAATTAATAAATTATTTTAATTTATATATTATGCTGTCGTGAACGCAATGTAAATACACTTTCTAAACGAAGGACATAAGTCGTTTCAAATAATTACCTTTGAAGGAATTTAAATACGGAGCTTAACTCAGTCGTAAAATTTAAAAATTTCGAAAGAAATTGTTTTTACATTTAGTTAATTTAATAGTAGTTGTATTTAAAGGAGATGCCGAAAACAACTCACGGGCAATGTGCCCCGACTCGCATCGCTATACTTCGCCATCTCCATAAGAGTCGCCACATCATTCATCGAGACTAACTAACCAGATACTGACCGGTTTCGCGCTTATTATGCCCTCATCAGAGTGGCATAGGTAGCGGACTCGATGAATGATGCTGCGACGTGATTGCCTAATGGGTAGTTGGTCTCGATGAATGATGTGGCAACTCGTATAGAGATGCCGAAGTAATGCAATGCCAGTCGGGGCACATTGTCCGTGTAGTAGCTGTTTTCGGCATCTCCTTCAAATAAATAAGTAGGATTGTCTTCTTTAAAGACAATAGAGGTCACTGCTGTAATGGCACCTGCGGAAAAGTAGATCGTTATCTGTCTGTCAATTTGACAATAATTGTCAGACAGATAGTAGCAAAGACCCACAGAGGGCACTACGGTGTGTTTCTCACCACTACTAGAAGTTGTTTTAAATTGAACTGAAACGCAAAATTAAGAAAATAATAACTTTCTGTTTTGATAGTTTGATAGATAAGTTATTCAAATATTTAGACAGCTTAGAAATGGGAAACGAAGGAATTTATTATTAATAAATTGTAGATATTGTTTGTTGTATTGCAGACAGTTTGTCAACTTATCTCCGTTCCTGAATATTTGAAGTTGACACCCTTCTTTCTTCTTTACTGTTTGAAAAGCGTTTGGAGAACAAGAATGTCAATGAAATGCAAATTTGTCCGAAAACCCAAAAAAGACCCAAGTCGTACCTCTGCCAAGCCTGTTTTACATGTTTCTGAATTAATAAACAAATAAATATTAAATTTAATAGTTACCTATTTCAATACATTATCATCACTAATGACATTTTTTTATGGAGCCTTGGCGGAACATAATATATTTTTTTGTATTTACCTATAATTTCATAAACCAATTTATCAAAAAGTGTACAAGTAATTTATTTGTTTTCATATTCACATCTGCAGATTATAATAATCTAATTATACTTATCGCAATATATACACAAAATAAATAATAAAAACATCAAAGCTGTTATCTTAATATAGAGAATATTAATAAAACCCAGCAGTTTCTTATAATTCAATCATTTGTAGGCAACAACAGTATTTTCTGAAAGTAGAAAATAAGAATAATAAGAAAAAATAACACATGTGTGTGAAGTAATGAAAATATATCAAATTTATTGCTCTATATTTTAATTTTATGAAACGTCGATATTTCCTCAAAAGTACAGTATGACCGGAAAGAAACAGTACTGAAATTGATAAGTATTATCTATTAATTAAATATTTACATATATTATTTAGATTTTATTATATGCACCTAGTGTAACATATTAATAATTTATCACATAATTGTTAAAGATTTCTTAACAGATCTGCAATACATAACCTGACAACATTTACGATGCCCCTTAGGCAATCATGTCGCAACATCCTTCATCTATTCCACTACCTAGATATGGCACTCTGACGAGCGCATAATAAGCGCGAAACCGGTCAGTGTCTGGTGATGAAGATGTGGCGACTTCCATGAAAATGCCGGAATAATACAACGCCAGTTGGGACACATTGCCCGTGGAGTAGTTGTTCTCGGAATCTCCTTCATATTAAATATATTGTCTATGTAAATTAGAGATTAACTTACAGTCACTAAAGACATTCTGTTACGTTAAATATCTCTTGAATTTTTGCCATTATATATTTCCACTCGTCATAAACCAGCAGTCATCAAACTATTCATGAGGTATAATGTTGACCCCTTATCCCGGGACATCCTCTATATAATTTGTTAGTAACATCAAAGCTAAAATATTTTCTGATACTTTGACAATTTTGTTTTTTATTTGTATAAAAGGCTGCTGTTTTGCGCGAGGTTTTCGATTGCGCTAGCATAAGTTTAAAAACAGTTGGTTGGTTGGTGTTTATTTATCATTTACTTTTTCCAGTGTGGTGAACTACCTAAGAGAATAATGATACCTTTTGTAGATATACCCTTCTTTGAGGAAGTATAATGTATATAACAAAGCTAATAACAGTGCTCTAAAAAATTGTGTAGGCTCATCTTGGTAATATAAGAGCTAATATAACCGATAGGTATTTAGTAGCTTGTGGAAATTATAATTAGAAGCCATTTTTAGAAACAGCAGTATTTTATTGAGCAATAACGAAATACATTTACAATCCTGATATAATGTACCTACCCAATCATAATAACTGTTGAAAATGTGATCTACCATACGCATTTTTGAACTCGCTTTCTTATTTCTTCAGAAATATTAATTTTTACTTATTAATTTTAAATTTTAAATCATTAGTTGGAATCTTAAAAGTGGTGCTTTTCAGCTGTCTGAGCTTTTACTCCAACCTGTTGCAAAACACGATTCCGTAACGCATTAACAGTAAAGTTAATTTAGGAAAGGTTAGAATAATTTGTTCCTGTACCTTACTCCAGTTAGCATCCCTTAGTAAAATATATATTGTATCTTTATCTATTTATAGTAACTAAAACTGACAATTAAAATTAAAATAATTTAATAATTTTAAAAGCTTCCCCATTTCATTTATGTTTATACAATTATTGCGACCACCTTAATCGGTAATTGGAATCGCCAGTAATATGCCAAAGATACGTAGTTAATTTCAAACAGTATTATTGATACATTACTATTTATTTCCACATACCCTTCGGTCCGCTTATGGCGGGCGATTCAAGTCCGCAGGAGGCGCCACCGGCTCCTAGCCAGTCGCCTGGTCGAACCGCCGCAGCTAGCTGACGTAATGGCGCCCTAACAGCACGTTTCCGGTACTCGACGCGGCCGCGCCGGAACAAATAACTGCTGCTGTCCTGCGAAAGGCCCATAGCAGGAGACGGCAGCAGACACCGCATCGCGTAACCCAGCAGGAATTGATAAGCGACACATAAGTGGCTGGCTTGTGGAAAGTTTGTTAGAGCAGCCGCTTACAGCTAAAATTTAATCGAACCTCAAGTAGATGTAATTAGAATGTCATATAACAAACAGATCTCTTACATTGTTTTTAGTTTGTTTGTAAGTTTTCTAAATATCTATTGATCCAGGGAAGGGTCCACAGAAAAAATTACCCTTGATACTATAATATTTTTAATATAATTTGCTAAACGATACATACTATTGTCATAATTCAGAAATAATATTAAATTAGAATATCACAGTCAACAATTTTTTTTTAAATACAATACTTATATTTCAGTTTTTTCTATAAGAAAATGGCTGTAACTGTAGAAATAACAACCCTTAATATGGGGTACCATTGTACTAGGAAAAAGTGGGGATTCCATTTCTGTTTAAAATACAGAGCGTTGCAATTTAAAAAATGAGGTAAAGTGGGTATACATTGACACAACTTTTTATTTTTTCCTGTAAAATCACAAACAATTTTAAATCAAAGAATTTTATCAAAGTATGTAGAAGGTTCTTTAACAATCGATACATCATATCCACTATAAATTTTCTCAATAAAAAAATTTATGAAGAAGGCTCAGGGCGTTTTTAAAAAGGTTGCAAGGTGTCAATCTTACCCCCTGGGTCTTGCAACATTAACATCCTATGTAAATTCTTCTCTATGGCAATATTGAACCTACTGCGTGGTCTATATTTGACAGATAAGAGCATGATATTAATGTGTGCTTACGAAACATGAGTAAATTTATATATATTTTTCTGTATTTTTTAGCAGTGAGATAAGTAAGCCCACATGGGCAACAAACTTTATACAAAATAGTAAAAACAAAACAGCAAAATAGGGAAACAAGAATAGGGAATAGACAAAACCTGTTAAATATTTTAAATAAAAAATAAATTATTATTTTATAAAGGTAGTTTCATACTTAAAGTTAAATATTACTCCTGAGAAACAGACACAGAACAACCGCGGAAAAGAAAATGAACCTAAAACATTTCAGTACTTTAAGCACATTTCGAATTATTAGTAAATTTTAATGACGCCTTGGATTAAAACCTCAGTTTCATCATCAACATCTGGAAATGCAAAGCCCTTAATCCGCTTTTTTAAAAAAGTAACAGTTACCAAATTGCCATATACAGCAATTACTTTACCAATATGAACCACATTATTACTTTTTTCTACTATGAATCTCACTACTGCCCAAGAGTGAAACTTCATTTCATCATGTTCAATCATGTTTTCTCGGCATTATTATGTTGTCTGTAAAATAAAAAGTCACTTTTATCCCATATACTAACATTGGCCATATCAATCTTTGCTTATCTTCTAAGATTAACATGTCAATCTAACCCTATTTTTCAACAGGTCGTTGTTAAAAAAAGTTGCAAAAATATTAAAAATATACAGGTACGTTTGCATTACCTACCTTATTTCTTGCCAGTTTAACTTCACAAAACGATAAAAACATATAAACTGTCCCATTGATCTAAAGTTTTCAGGAGCTACATTTTGCAGCAACCACTCAGAAGCCATACTATAAAACCAAATAGGAAGCCATACATCTATGACTAGAGCTTTGTACCATGGTCGGTTTAATGCAAAATTGATGTAAGAAAAGATTTCTACAACACAAATTTTAAAAATAGGCCTCTGCTTTTGATACTGATACAAAATAAAAAATGGGTCAATGAAGCCCCACTGTCAATGTAACTCCGCATTACCTATGATGACGTCATAACTCTAAAACCAAACCAGATAAAACAAAATTTTTCATGTCAGCATGTGCCTTTTTAAAAAACTAAATTGACCTGTCACGGCGTTTTTTGAAAAATCACTCTATATAAAAGTTATGAATTTTGTGCGTTACTTTATCATCACACTGTATTATGTATAACCTGGATAAGTTTTTTAACCGTCCTCAATTCTGGATGACTCCTAGAAGAACAGGAGTGGGATAGGTGAAAATATATTTTTTATTTAGAAAATTATTATAAATATAGATCTACACATTTTATATAATTTTAGATAAATAGTTGAAATATGTAGTATATGTTGTATATATGTAAACGTATGAAATATGTATTGATTAAATATAATTGTATACAACCTCTGTGCGATGGTAACCCATATCACGTTTATTAGGTATGTATATATAGGTATAAAAAGGATCCTTATGAAACTAATTTAAGCTGTAACCAAAGTTTGCAGAATATAACTATATTCTGTAAATTTTGCTGTAACCAACCGATCTAAATATCAGGAACTGACTCGTTAGAGCGAATTCATTATTAAGTAAACACAATTTATGAATGTTCTCGACAAACATATTTGGCTAGATAGAGATATTAATAAATATTCAAATTAGTCTCACTTTAGTACTAATAATTGTTAATTAAAATTATTCAAATTCAATTAGATTTACATATTGACAAGCTCTCTGATGGTGATTTACATCTTACTTTGTCATTAGGGAAACATGGAGATCTCAAATTTAGGTTTAAACAGGCGCTGGCGACGAATAATCAGTAGGGATTATGTAAGATTATTATTATATAAATATTATATAATATTAATATTATACAATATACGGCATCATGGACAAATTACAGATAACATACACATATGTTTTTTTCGATTAGTTTATTTGTCTTAAAAGTTATTGCTCTTCTGATACGCTCTTTTGCTCATATTTTGCATACCTTTAAAGATAGACCCATCCATCAACACTTATATTTAAAAATTTGAATTCGCCGAGACCTGTCTATTTCTGTTCTTGTGGAGGAGCATTTTTGACAGTCAAGCCAACTTGATATGTTCATCCCCCCTAACATCTAGCAATTTAAAATTTCAAATGGAACTACCCTACTTCTAATATCTACATCATTTTAAACCCCTTTCCATTGCGAATACAGTGGTGCATCGTTTTTGTAAATCGGTTGAGGTTTGACAGAATTATTGGCTAAAAACGAAAAGTTGACAAACCGACATTCTCGTACTAATGTCTACAGAAATTAGTACGCGAAGTGTCAAATCTCAAATCGATTCCCAAAAACGATGCACCAGTGTATTCGCAATGGAAAGGGTTTTAAAGTGATGCGTTAGAAGTAGACTAGTTTCCCTTGAAATTTTAAAGTTGGAGTTGCTAAGGTTTAGAGGGATGAACAATGAATATATCAAGTTGGCTTGACTGTTAAAAATACTCCCCCCCCAAGAACAAAAATCGACGGGTCTCCAATTTTTCGTTGAAAGACTCTGTATTAATGTGTTCGTGAGAAAACGTTGTATTCATATATATAAAACAAATACAGGGTGTTTCATTTAAAAACATGTTCCAGTGTAAAAATAACTAATTAAGTAATTGATACTAAAAATCGATTGATTGGAGTGTTCTTCTCAAACAAGTTTACCTGAATATCTCAGCAAAGCTAAATTTTTTGACAAAACCCAAGCTATTGAAGGATTAACGTATAAGCACGGAAAGTTTGATATTTAACAAAGTTCCACAATAGTTATGATAAAACCAAAATTTGCTTAAACTATAAATTATCAAGTAAATTATAGAATGCGCCAGCAACTTAGATAATAAAATAATATCTCTACTCCTCATTCTAATCACAAGGATCACCTCGAAAATCTGAGACTTGTGAGGGAGAGGGGGCGGCATATCATTATTTCGCTAGTCTAGTATGTAAAAACTAAATTTTCATAATCGAAACAAATAGAAACAAATCAAAAGTTGTTGCTGTGTTTTTGAGACTTGTAATGTTAAAAACCCGAAAAACCGACTAAAAAGTAAATATGTATTTATTATATAATATAATAATTGTAATATTCTTACAATAGTTATTCTAGTACGTATCTGGATTTTTTTTTCATGTTTAAAAATATAACTAATTTTCTACTCGATATTGTATCACATGAATATTTTCGGCATTCATATTTTTCCTAATATCTCAGAAACTAAAAGCAATTTGGGAAATATAAAATAAAAAATATAGATCCGTATTTAAGAAAAGTGAAAGTAAAAAAGTTGTTACTCGAGAATAAATCACACAGTTGGGCGCTTTTAGTGCGTAGAAGCCTTAATGACACCTGGATTATAATAACGAAGTTCTTGTCTGCCTCCACAGACCGCCGCCCACAAATGATAGTGTGGGAGCTGCTGATCGCAGGTTGCATTGGCAGCAAGACATTTAATGTACATTTTTGCGGTCAGCACTGATAGGGGCTGAGGTTTATGGGATGTTGCCGTCATTGGATAAACAGAGTGTTACGGAAAAAATTTGCCCACATACATGTGAAGGAAAATTTCAAATATTATACACACATTTCACAGGGAAATTGGAGTATTATTCCTTATATTTTGTAAAAGGACTGCAAGCATTACATTTGTATGAGTGCATCAAGTGCTGATATGATCATTTAGAATCGAACTTCATTATCTCAATTGAATTGATTTTCAACACGCTTTTAATATATTTTTACTTGATTTTAGAAATAACTATTCAAAACCAAGATTTACGGTATCAGGGCCAATTTTACAGATACGTCAAGTAGACTTATTAATTCGTATTTTAAAGTTTTCGAATGTATATACAAGCTCTTACTGGCCTTCAATTATTTTTAAGTGTTCTCATTTGGTTGATATGGCAACCAACTTTGAAATTTTAAATGGCATCATACTTTTTATTTGTTGTTTGGAACCAGCATTTATTTTTGCATTCGCCGATATCAAATATTATTGGGGTTACAAAGGAAAAATTTCAGAAAAATTTAAATATATTCGTAAATAAATAGATGTTTATTGTTTACTTTAAAAATTACTACAAAACTCCAACAACATACTTTATAAACTAAAATAACTCAATCTAGGAAAAATAGTATAAAACGAAATAAATGTTCTAAATATCATTATTTTCAAAGCACAGATCTAATCTCTCTAAAAATGATAGCATCACGTTAACAAATGCTTTATTTCTTATTAGTCTCATTACGCCTACAATACGAGCTATTAAGTGATAGTGATTAGTGATTTTCAGTATATTCTGTTTTATAAAATTACAGAAAAGTCATTAAGGTTTCTTTTAAGATCCATTGAAGCTTTCGACCCTTTCGAAATCAGGGGGCAGGAGAGACACATTTTCATTACGCTAAAACTTCAACGAATGGATGTTGCCAAATGAAAATTTCTTTGTCTACTGCCTCCCTTTGAGAAGACCCCGCATTCAATTGCAGAGCGTTTTTTCGCTCGGAAAACGCCAGACAAAGTAAATTGGCTTTGTTTAGATGCCAGGAATGCTAAAAGTCAAAGTTTTCATCGAAGATTAATTAGATTCGATATTGAATTCCACCACTAGAAACAGAGTGGTACTTGCATTCGTTGAAAAAACTTTTAGAATTTTATTAAAAAGCAAAAGATATATTGAGACTACACAATGCTTTTTCAATTTGTCATTGCTACAGTTTTCTGTTAAGAATTTTAGATTTGGTTGTAATTTATAGACGCTTTCTGCTCTAGAATAATAATAATATAATAATAATGGTTTATTTGCAAAAATACAAAAAATACAAAATATAATGTAGTAGGTAAAATAAATTACACTACAAATAAAAATACACCACAAAGCTTTCGCTGTCTGTGGGTAGAATAACACTTAATCAGTGTGTAGAATAAAAACTGCCATAATTCATCTCCAGAATAGTGTAAATGAACATCAAACACAATACAAATAAAATGACATTGAAAATCAAATTAAATTAATGAACAAAATTACAGTAAAAAAATATCCTAAATACATCCTAAACACTTACAGTTCTAACAAATGTTCAAATCGTTAAATGAATTCAAATTGATAATAAAGTTTAAATAAAGACAAATCATTTATGAGTAAAGTTTCAGTTAATATAATACAATCCAAATTGATTTTTAGCTGTTCGAGTAATATTAATAGATTGTCAAAATTTTTGTTTATACTTCTAATATTAAGATGGAGAAGACTAAAATTATTTACTTGCTCTTTATTAAAAAAATCATCAATTTAATCTATATCAAATTCATGTGCATTAAATGAACGGTAGGTAATCTACATCCCTTATATACTGATCCATATTCACGGATTATTTTTAAGAAAATTATTATTACACTAAAATATACATTTAAATCAATATCAATGCTTTGGTACTTTAAAAAATTTTTATTTCTTCGATTTGTTTCTCAAGGTTCTTATTTCCAAATCAGAATGAATCTTAACTTCTTTTTTGTTAAAGACTTTAGGCGTGGATGCAATTCCGAGTGTTGGTTTCTGAACATTTGTTGTAGCCGCATCTTGTTTTGGTAGCGCCGATGGAGAATTATGCAAATTATCTTCGGTTACTTGCGATGTTGATGGGGGCATATCTCTAATATTAGGTGTAGCAGGTCCACTATTTGATTGAGGTGATAATATTATGTCGAAGTTTTCTAAGTTGTGAATAGGGGAATTTAGCAGTTGGGCAGAAGTGTGTGGTTCATCATTTAATTAAAGTTTATTATTTCTTATGTATGCCTTCAACTTATTACTTCTGGCCGATTTTAGATTGTTATACAAGAGTCGATTGTCTTTTTGATCTTCTTTGCAGAGGTCATTCGAAATAGATATCCCAGTGCCTTTCAGTTTCTTTATATTTTTAAAGATATCCTTTTTTGTTATATTTGAAATAAATTCCAGATCTATTGTGTTAGTTTTTCCAACTCTGTATATATCGTTGATCTGCGTAATATGTATATTAGTTACTAATAAATTATTTAATTTACAAAGTGTTTGCTCTAATAAACCTGTTTGGCTGTCAACATTTAATCCAAAAATAACAATATTATTTTTCCCAACTTTTCGCTCTAATGTTAAAATCCTTTCTTCTAGTTGTTTATATCTATTATCCTCCGCAGACAAAATAAATTCCTCTATTTCACTTTTTTGTTCAGTAAGTTTTTTATCAATGAAATTTGTTAGTTTCTGGTACAATTCATTAGTAGATAAGTTTTTGTTAGAACTCATATCAGTTATGTTTGTAGTGGCGAGATACAGTGAAATACACTGCAGTGCCCTCTTTGGGTCTTTGCTACTACGTGTCTGACAATTATTGTCTAATTGACAGACAGATAAAGATCTGCAGAAAAGCAGATGCCATTACAGCGACCTCTATTGTCTTTGAGGAAGACAATCCTACTTAATTATTGGAAGGAGATGCTGAAAACAACTACTCCACGGGCAATATGCCCCGACTGGCGTTGCATTACATCAACATCTCCATGGATGTCGCCACATCCTTCATCAAGACCAAATACCAGACAATGACCGGTTTCGATCTTGTTATGATCTCATCAGATTGCCATAGGTATCGGAATCGATGAATGATCTGGCGACATTGATTGCCTAAGGGGCATATGTGAATGTTTGTAGTGGCGAGATACAGTGAAATACACTGCAGTGTATCTCGCCACTACAAACATTCACATATGCCCCTTAGGCAATCAATGTCGCCAGATCATTCATCGATTCCGATACCTATGGCAATCTGATGAGATCATAACAAGATCGAAACCGGTCATTGTCTGGTATTTGGTCTTGATGAAGGATGTGGCGACATCCATGGAGATGTTGATGTAATGCACCGGCAGTCGGGGCATATTGCCCGTGGAGTAGTTGTTTTCAGCTCTCCTTCCAATCATATCAGTTATGTTTTTATCAATGAAAATAATTTAATTCCCCAATTTTAACAGGTCGTTTCTACTGTTTGGTGAAATTAATTGGCTATTTTAGAACTTGTAGTGTGTATTAGGAACGTTGTATAAATAACTGAACACACAAGGAGCATAGTCTGAGAAATTAAAATGTTTAAGACTTGCCTGAATCGATGCAAACTGACACTATATCAAGAGCCGTGAAACACAAGTCTACACACTATGAGTACACATCTATCTGCAAAAAAAGAATGAGCGCTGATACTAAATACGAGTTACCCAAAAGTCAAATCAACTGTTGAAAATTAAATAGAACACTTAATATGTATACCTCTAACAGAAAGGGAGGTTTATTAAAAATATATTCCTAAATTAATAATCCCACACATTATTCTTATGGTACATTCTATTAATAATATATTTATTACTATTAGAAGAACGTCTCCATATTTATTAGTCTGGATAGGATTTATTTTTAAGATAAAAGCTGTAGAAATGGTGAGCAGATGTTGGGATATCTGGTATTTTCTAAATAAACAGACTGTAGATACCTCGTTTATATAATTTTAAATGTCTGAATTTACCATAAAATATAAAATATAGACTTGTTATAATTATATTTACGGATTTTATATGTCAGTTAAATTACATTTCTTCACACACATACAGAAGTTGACTTATATATTTTGTCTAAGACAATAAGGGATCATTGTACCATTATACATAGTAATATAGTTGAATGCTATGAACATTAGCTTCTAACTGAGATTTAGAAGTATAGACGTTAGAAATATTTTTCTATATAATGGGGATCAAACATTTACAAGTAATTTTTTTTTTATAGTAGTCATAGTATAGTCATAATCAATAGTTTTGAAATCGCAACCCTCATGTTGAAATCCGGATTTCTTGAAATGGTGCTCAATGTTTAATTATTCAAAATATATTCAGATTCTTGGAATCTTTACCAACCATTACAAAGGTAAAGGATGATTTTTTTTGTATGAACAGTCTGATTAACCTAATTTACTAAACTGCAGAAAGAAATACTGAAGTCTCCTGGGCTGATGCTCCAATGTTTCTTTATAACACCCAATTTTCTAGTTCCTTGTATAAATACCCTTTCCCCCATTTAGTAAGTACTATATTTCTCGATATCAAATTTTAGCTGTTCATATTCAACATGCCGGCGAAGAAAGAACATCAAGGCAGAAGAGCGCCAGAAGAGCCTACCCAGCCGGCGGGGTAGATCCAGGACAGGAGGAAACCACACACAATCACTCTTGTGATCAGGGTTGGTGAAGGATTGGGTCCACCTCTACGAGGCTGTCCAGGCGTACAGAGATGAGGAGGGTAACGAGAGATAATCCCACTTGACTCTGAATCATACAAAGTAATTTTCAAAGCCAAGAATAACGGCGCGCGAGCTGTTCATGTAGAACCTGTCTTCTGTGGTCCAATATTTCTCAGGTTATGATAGGCTGTCTATATTACCTCTTGCCCTACTACGTTATATTGATATTAGATTCTCATTGATATTATTGTATGAATTATGTAGATCTTCTAGATGGTTCTGAATTACATCTTCACTGCACATATCAGGATTAGCGGCTGAATTCTCATCAGCGACTAAACCTAAATTCAAACGCTGATCACGATATGAGAAATAATTCCATCTGTTAGAATGGTGGAATGCCTGTGATTAAGTATCAACTACAACAGAAAAAGTTCAGCGAGAATATCTAAACATATAATTCATCTGACACTGTCCAGGACAACTTTTTAAGAACTATGTAATTCTTCTATATCGATTCGGCGTAGAATCACCTATTAGGAGGCCAGGAATTATACTCAACTAATTCTTGCTTAGTGAGAGTCGTTCTTTAATCTTCTAGTCGTTCTTTAATATGGTCACTTGATAAATATATCCCTATCCTATTTCCTATCAACTCATATTAATATATGTATTAATTTTATATACCATAAGAACTCTTCCAGTATTCTGTGTTATTTTTTAACTATTTCTCTTATTTAGGCATCGTACAATGGTTTTAGTAGAGATTCCCAGGGGTGGTTCTCAGATACGTAGCTGGTCATATATTTCTTGTTAGCTCATCAGCGTTTGATTTATCGTCAATGATTGCAGTCCCAATCAATGTGAATTTCATAACTGCTGTTATTATCAACAATTCTTTTTATCTTGCTCAGATCAAGAAAGCTACATGTTGCAATATCATTGCCCACTATACCAAAGATGCATATGTAATCATCGGTTTGACCACTACAGTGTACTTCTGGTTCAGTATCCGTATCAAATTTGGCTTTAACATTCACTTTTCCCGTCAGCGCGTCTGGCAAACACACATTTCGTCTCCACCTCCTTTTTGATACTATTAACTGCTGGTTCCAGATAAACTTTAAGTATAATATAGTCCTTTACCGCCCCCGATAGTTGTAACCCTCTTAATAAATGGAGGGTAATATAGAGCTGTGCCATCATATCTCGGTCACGCTGCCTATTATGGTCTCGGTTCTATCCCCAACTCCGCCACAAATAATTCCGTACGAAGTATGAATTATTTATGTAATATTTTACCTTTAGAATATGTGATTCCTCTAATAAAGTTTCTTCTTTAAGATTGAATAGGGCCGGGGCCCACGGATGCAAAGCTCTTAAATGACGTATCAAGTCTATCATACTATATTTTGAAAGTACCTAGAAATATAACAATTCATGAAATTTATTACATTCCACTAGGATGCTGTACTCTCTATCATACAATATGCGATAGATTAGACCAACTCCCTTTACACCGAAAATACACACGTCAAACACAGAAACACAACCATCCCGGTAGGGTACGAACGTTAGTGATAGCCAAAGAGTCATCGCGTGATAGCGTTTGAGAAAATTAACTTCTTCCGCCACCAACCTTCTCAAAAGCCTCAGCGTATTGTGGAGATTCTGCAGACCGTTAATCAAGTAGAAACTTTTTGAAAAAAACTGAATGACCAGAAGCTTCCACTCAATGGAGAAACTCCTGCTCGGACATATTATCGCGCCTTCTGCTAAAGCCTACAACCACAGGATGTGTGGCAACCGATAGGTAATTCATGAAGAGGTCCAAAGAGCTCTTCAGGATCTAAGAATTTTTCAGCTCCAAGTTCCTATGAGATAACTAACTCCTGGTGGGAAAAGTATAAACCATCATCTGGTCAAAATTTTGAATACCTGGCTAAATGCGATGCGTTAAGTTTCTTCATGTAGGCAACACGTCACATAGATCTTATCTTCAGAGCTGACGAAGAAGAACAAGGCGTACCCGACAAACTGCTTGCCGTTCCTGTACTCCTGTATACTTTTTTGGAGTAGCAAAATGAATACGGGAGAATTTATAAACACACTTTTTGAGATATCACAATAATACAAATTTGAAGAATTACAAATAATACTTAACTATACTTAAGTCAGTGTCCCCAAGATAGGATCTAAGGTTTTTCTGGACAAATTACTGTTTTATTGTTTAGAAGTCTTTTGATATAAACTTGTTTTCATATATATTGAAAACATTTAACCAAGTTATTTTATTACTAGATTATTATTTTTAATACTCTTGTGTCCTATCGTTATGGTCTATATGCAGGGGTGTGGTATGTTCAATGTAAGAATAGCCTAGACTCTCGGCTATGCTAAACTTCGCATGCTGCAAGGTGGTTATACACCAATATTGTATTGTATGGTTTTGTCTATATGTATATATTTATGTGTATATGTATCTATGTATGCATATTTTTTTCTTTTCTCTCATTGTGTTTGTACCAATATTGTAACTGTTATTATATTCTATTGGTCTGACAATAAAGACGATTATTATTATTATTATTATTATTATTATTATTATTTTTATTATTATATATTTTTCTGAATTAATTGCTCTCTAGAACTGTACCCTCTAAAATCATTAGCTTTCAGCAGCAATCAGCTTTAAAGGTTAAATTAAATAACAAATAGTTTCTTTTCAGTTTTGAGAAAAGTAATAAATTACGTTTTGATCGCTACGATTGTGACTTTTATGTTTTTTAATTCATAACCATTTTTATTATAAATGAAACCCTTCTCAGTATTTTATGTATTATTTAGAATAACTCAAAGACCAGGAAATACTTGGTCAATATTTTATTTCTGTGCCCTAACGACACTTTTGGCAACCTTGAAAGTTAAATTTAAGTTTAACACTTCCGCCACTCTTATCCTTGTATGTCACGTTTTTTATGGGACTACCTACGTCTACTGTGGGATACTGGTAGTTATTGTGTTAGTTCTGGTAATCTAAAAAGGTAAGAGTAATCATTAGGAAACCTATTTATCAAATTCCCGGTATGACGGTATAAATCAGGATTATGAGAAAACAAATTCAACACGACAGAACAGTGGCTCTTGGAATTCCAACCAGGCGTCTTCGAAACTATTAAAACCGATATAATTATGTCCTACAGGGTGACTTCAAAAGTTTAACTTACTTGAAATTCTGAGTGCTCTAATTTTCTTCGATGATACCCCGTTTTGGAGGATTTTAATTAGGTATGTAGATGTTTTACAAATGCAAAAAAATTCACGTCCCTGTAGTAGGGCTCTGAATACCTAAAATTAAAGTTGTTTTTATGGCATAGGTTTATCCTATAATATTCCTAGAACAAATATTTTGTTTGCCTCCAATTATTCCAATTGATTTCTTTTTATAAAATAGTTCCGGGGTCCAGGTTCACACTAGCTTCCGAAATAAAAAAAAATTTAATCTAAAAGTTTACCCCATTCTTGGTGTTACGTCTTTTTCAAATTAAAAAATCAGTGTTTTAGCTATTTTAGCTATATAATTTTTTGCTGTATTTCCTTCTATTGTAACATTTTGTATGGTCTCATCTCTTATGAGTTTTACATGTCATTCATTTAGACTATGGTCCATAATAAAATTTCCAAAATAGTCCAGAATAAAAAGGTATCAGCACAATAAAAAGTGAGCATCATGCAAGAATTTGTATAAGGTGAAGAACTAGTCACCTTTCTACATCTTGGAAATTAACCAAAATATGCAATGTTCATACTCACTTCACTAGGCACTCAACCCTTTAAGTATCCACGAAAAATTCTACAACTTAATACCAACATTAATTTTTCTGTATTCCTATACTATATTATATTCCAACATTTTTAATACTGTTTCCCAATATATCAAACTTTCACCTAGCGTTACAACTTTCAAATACAAGAATAGAAAATATTTTCCAAACAAATATCTGTAAAGTTGTTATCTTGAATACTTTTGTTTTTATTACTTTTATGTTATTATTAGTTATTAGTTACTATTTGTTGCTATTATTAGTTATATATTAGTGTTTGTTCTTTTTTCACTTTACATAGCGTAAACTGCGCCATCCTTGGCACGAATGTAATGAAATCAGAAACTTAATAACATTTATTACAGCACGTAGGCAATAACATAGGCACATTTATTATTATTACCTATTATTATCATTATACCTAGTGTATACTATGTCATGGTTTTTTTCTTAATAGTTAAATTTATTAGAATGATAGCAGAGGTTTAATACTATGTATAGTATGGTAATAATGTATAATTATGTAAAATGGAAGTTATAAAAATGATTTTATCAAATGTGAATCACAACATATTAGATGGTTTATAAACAAATCCTTTGCTATTGAAAGAAACTTCTATATTGGCTGTTAAAATGTATTTTGATATCAAGTTTTGAAGAAAATGTACGTGGGATAATTATACATACTAGTTATTAATTCCAGGGAAATTTTATTTAATTTAATTTAATTTAAGATTAACCTTTTCTGCCATTTTCCTTCCTCTAAGTAAATCGTCAACGAAATATTATAACAAATATTCCGAAGTACATGTAAATAGGAGCTCGGTGGCCGAGCGGTTAAAGACGTCAGGTTTTTAATAATTCTCCGCGATTGACGACGTTTCGAATCTCAGCGTGGTCAACTTTTTCTAATTGCTCCAACATTAAATATGTGTGCGTAAGTCTGGTAGCGTTCTTAATATGCAACTGGTACTGCAATATCACTGTATAAATGGCTAATAACCTACTGTACACTTTAATTAATAAGGTTTTCCACGTTTCCCTTATTCTCCTACTAAATGGTATGTTAAAGTTATAACGTCGTAAGTCGTTCCTGGGCGCACTCGCGGGCCGCAAAATAATATTACGCCGCTCCCTCTCCCATACAAGTCTCTGACTTCCGGGCTCATCATTAAGATGAGAATTAGGGATAGAGGTATTATTATTTTTATTTATTATTATAAATAAGTATAAGATAAATCATTACAATAAAGTAACCTTATTAAGTACAAACATCTTTTGAAGATAATTGACAGCATTCCACATGCAAGTGATCTTTAAATCTCTGAATTGCAAAATCTAAATGGATCTACGTCACTGCTTTTCGTGGAATTACTATAAAAAATATATCAGATGATAATGATATAATAGGAAAATACTGCACCACTTACATAAAGTGATTCATCTCGATACTTTCGTACAAACTAGGTAATTAAAACCAATTTAAACTTTGCGGCATTTCTAAATATAAATCAGACTTGAGACATTAATGACTTTTTAGCGATCGGAAGGATCGTGTTCCTATTAATTCAATAAAATTAACGTAAAAATCGGTGCGAAGGATCGTAAATTTCTCTCGAGCACGTTACATCGGTATTAAATGTATTACATTACACAATAATAATTCGCTTCTAAATTGAAACGTTCATTTAACTCAATAACTCATTACTGTTCAGTAGGTACTCCCTACTTCCTCATATAATATAGCCATAAGAAACAATATAATAAAGCCATTTGAGATAATCTAAATTTACAATTTACTGGTAAATTAAAATACGTAGAGTACAGTCTCACGGTACTCCATTTTATATTTTCATATAGCACTGCGTTACATATAAAACCTCTTTTTAGCAATCAACACAAAGAGCTTTAATGCACTGTTCTTTTCCATTATGGAAAGGATTATCACAGAAGGGATGAGATTTGTAGAAAGTATATTAAAATAAAAAAGGATTGATGCTGTAGTATTTCTGTATGCCACATTATACACAAACATTATTATTATTATTATTTATTATTATTATACTCAAAAGTTGAGCAAAGGTCTGTAAAGACCTAAATTGCTCAATTACAAAATTAGAGAAGTTGAATACAATATGAAAAGCAGAAAGCAAAATATACAAACTTTTACAAAATAACTTAATACTGTAACGAAAATTCTAACAATTTCGTTACGTTTGGTATTTTATATATTATCTAATACAAATCTATCTAATAATATATCTAATACATATCTAATATAAATCTAATACCTACTAATTGTATTAACAAATCTTACCTTTACATTTAAATAATAACGTCAGAGTACAACCGGTGCTTTTAAAAACCATACACTGGTATACATTTGTGAACGCACCTAATGACCAGGGTATTTAAGCTATAGTTGGCAGTCCTAGCGCTCTCTTTTGGATTCCGTTCTTTGGGCAAGACACTTCATTACTGGTCTTTCATTACCTTTTTTATGTATGACCTCCTGAAGACCCGCAACAACTATTGAGTCTACTACCATTGGAGCTACATATACCTAGTGGCCCAAACAACTCCACACTGCAGTCTTTCTACCAGTTCTTGAGACCCAGAGTTTCCGTACAGTACTCCAGTCTCCTAGCTAGATGGTTATAACAACAACAGAACTACCCTTTCTGGAGAAATATTCTAAGGACCTCTAGACTCCACGTAACAGTGATAGGAGCCACTAAAGGTAGCGATTAAATCAGTGGGGTTCAATATTTGGTCTAAGAATATTGTAAAAGTCCAGTCCTATAACTTTAAATCAGTTTTTTTTTCATACTTAATTACTCTTCCACTGTTAACTTTGAATATATATTTTTTTTAATTTATGTTATAAAAAACATACAACAGTGCTCCACTATATAAAGTGGAGCACATTAGATGAGCGCATGCGTACTTATACAGTCGAGCTCCACTACATGAAATTAACCCACATTAAATGAGTGCATGTTTGATGTAGTTATCATACCTATTTTTTTTTAAATACATTTACACCACTTGCCGTTACCACGTCATCTGGGAGTGTGTTCCAGTTGTTAAGCACTCTGTTTAAGAAAAAAATTTGCCCTATTATTATCCAAAAGTTTTCCTTTTGTAATTTCCATCGAAGACCATGTAGCCGCTCATCTAGGTTTAGGGTCAGTAGGTTCCTGATATCGTTATTGAAGTGATCATGTAAAACTTTGTAAGTAAATTTCATGTCTCCTCTTGACCTTCGTTCTGATATGAAAGGAAGATTCAGATAATGCAACCGGTTCTGAGTATAAGAGTATATGGATCTGAGGAATCGTTTTTGTTGCTCGACGTTGAATGTTTTCGATAAGTTTGTTGTCTTTTATATAATAATAATAATAATACAATAATAACTCCACCCCTCATTCTAATCACAAGGATTAGCCCGAAAGTCGGAGACTTGTGTGGGAGAGGGGGCGGCATATTATTATTTCGCGGGCCGCATTTGCACCTCAGGAACGACTTACGTTGGTAGGCCCTAACCGCCATTCAGTGCTCGAATGAGGGAAACCTGGAAAACCTCATTAGTTAGGGGAACAAGTCAAACATCAACTGATTTTAATCTCTCACATTAACACCAAGTTGATATTCTTCCCATCCTAGGCCATCGCCAGGATGGTTGCCAAGCCATCCCTGCGAATAAGCCTTGATCTATGAGTAAACAATTTAATGAAAAATTGTTGGTGGAATGGGAATTAGAACCCACGACCTCTGGGTTGAGCGATCGAGACGCTAAGCCCTGAGCCACCGGCTCGATTATGAGGTGTGCGACCAAATTAGTGACCAGGAAAGCTTAGCATTGATAGCGACACCTAGATCCACTGGCTCGTTGGTTGAAGTAATATGTAGGCTAATTATTAAGCAAATAGGTGTGGTCGGGATTATTGTTACCCATATGCAATACAGTGCATTTAGACGTGTTAACCATGTATCACATTATTTTTTAACTTCATCAAGATTATTTTGACTATGTTTGCGAGAGGGTTAGCGCATAATGTTGTATCGTCGGCATAAAAGTTATGTGAAACTGTTATTATTGTCTCTAAGCCAGAAGAATATATAAGAAACAAATTGGGCCGAAAACTGAACCTTGTCATACTCCGAACAGAACTTTATGATAAGAAGAGTGGTCTACACGTACTGAGAATGATCTATTGGTTAAATACGCTTCAATCCAAGAATTTAAGGAGCCACAAATACCCAGATGATCCAGCTTTAAAAGTAGTTAACTTTTGGACACTTTATCTAAGGCATTTGGAAAATCTAAATACACTAATTCCACCGGGTCTCTGCGGTAGGTTAAAGTTTTTAAAAGCTTTATTGAACCATAATATTTGATAATTTCATTAGTAATTTATCTCTTAGTTAACTTTTTGGCTTAATTGTATACGGTAATAATTCGAAACTTTAAAATACGCTTGAGTTTGGGCCTCACCAAATGAAGAGACCGATATCTCTGAAACTATTAAGTTTTTGAAAAATAGTCATTTAACAAAAATTGTTTAGAATTGAACAAAGTATCGGGTAAACCACGTTGCAAAGTTCCTGCCAACGAAAAATTTCTTTCGACTTCAGCGACATCTCCAATTTACTCTGAAAAAATCAAGTTGAACTCCGTGACGAAGCCATAGATGAGCTCTATCATCTGTTTTTTTTTTAAATCAAAATATATCTTTCCGTTGACGAGATACGAGGTTGAGGACTTTTATGTGGAACACCCGGTATATACATATTCTAGTAAATTAAACATAGAAATATGGATATAGAAATTTATGTTTCATACGAGGAACGTATTATGTGGAATCAGCATTTGAAATTACATCGGCTCTCAAGAATTGTTGCTCACGGGCGTCGCGTTAAAACTATGCGCTGTGGTGGGCGTTCCAATCTATTAGCCGCGACCGATAGGGGATGATTTACGCGGCACCGGCGGCCTGAGGCCCCCCGGGACACGGGTGTCCCGGGCCCTTTGAGCTGTTCCGCGAACAGCCGATCTAACACCCGCCCGCCGCGATTATACATGCTTGTCCGCATCATTAATAAAACGAGCGACAGGCGCTCTCGCCTCCTTGATAGTTTTCGGCGCGGGTCAGCCGCGGGACCCGTGAAGAATAATGGCTCAAGGACGGAGGTGGAGGCCAGCGCCGTTGGATTTATGTATACAGGGTGAATAATGTTTATTTCAAATAATATAATATCTCTAGATTTTTACAACTACAAACATTATTTTAAAAACTTAAATCTTGTGTGACATAGGGACGGCAAATTATTAAGAACAACTTTATTAATTCGTATTTCAGTACAGGGCTAAAACAAAACTGTAAAATGCTATGCATTAGGCGCAATGCAACTATTTAAATATTTTACGTGTTTTTGAAAATTGTATTAATTTCAGGAACTGAATTAGCACTTCTGGAATAAGTGTTTAATATATTATACCAAAGTTTACTAAATAAACACACTCTTAAGACCTCTTTCTGGTGAATACGCCGATCTGCCTCTCCTCCCTGAACATCCCTGATAAATGATTTTATTTTATGTATCAGGGATTTTATCCCTAATACATAATGCGGATACCATCCCGGTATCCGCATCAATTTGTCATCAATAACACGTGCCCGTAACACGCCTGTTATCTCGAAACATTAAAGTGCCGATGAGGAGTGCTGCAACTTATAGTAATTTTGTAAACTTTGACTGTATCTTCATTAGAATCAAATTAGATTTCAACCATTGAGATCTCGCAATGATATCTCAACGCAGTCAAGAGAAAAGTGTTCCCTGATACAGAAACATTTTAAAATGAAATAGGAAAACGCTCAGCTTTTAATAAATATATAGGTAATAATAATATTTTTATTCATCACTTTATATCTTACAACAAAGATATAGGACAAGTCAATATAAAAAACACAATGAGTATTACACAAAATACAATACAATAGTATACAAACTAAAATACAACATAGATTGCACATACATACACCTCAATGACATAAACAATCATGAAAAACATAGAATTTAAAATTTAAAATCTTCCATCTAAAGATTCTACAATGTTATAGAAACATTCATTAGATAAAAATTGTCTAAGTTAATGTTTAAAAACATTTGGATTACTCTCCAATCTTACACGCTCAGGAAGACGATTTAAGAGTTGAATTCACTGGGCTTTTTTCAAAACTACTAGTTGCATGCTTAAGTGGCCTAATAGAGTTGTTCTAATAGAGATCTAGTAAAATAATCATGATAATCGGAATTTCTGCAGAAATTTGGATAGTTACTCTTTACATAGAGAATACACTTGTATATGTAAATATAATTGAATGTATGTATACCATGCCTTTTAAAATGTTCTCTACAGGTTTCTCTGTATTTTAAATTAAAAATGAGTGGTACAATTCTCTTTAGAGAATTGAAAACTTTGGAAGCCGCCCCTATACTTACCCACAAAGTAATATTTTAAGAAATGTGAGAGTACACAATAGCATAATACATATGAATCAATTGACTTATAGTAAAAATACTCTACAGTTGCAATACAGCATAAGTAGCTGCTGTTTAATTTTTTTCATACATTATCTATGTTTGTATTCCAACTCATAAATTGCTGTCCACATACACACCTAAAAATTTTGTATATTCAAACAAATATATGTCAACATCATCTTACTACAATCAGGGATTTCAGCCCTGGTGTCAAATTGCATACAAGTGGTTTTAGCAGCATTTACAATTTTTTTATGAAATTAAGGGAGTATGACAACACCAAAAGTAAATGAACAACTGAAAACTTAAGAACCCATAAATAGCTTAATAGCAAAAATGTATTGATGAGGAACATAGTCTTTTGTTGATAAATAGGTACCCCGTGATACATTTTTGTGCTATTTAGTAGAAAAAAAAAGAAAATTAAAATTATAAGTGTTTGCAATATTTAATTTAAATAATTATTTTTGGAATACAAGCCTATTTTATAGTTAATATCAGGGAAGCTGATAGCATGTTTTCTTACTTAGTAATAGATATGCATATTTCAATATAAATTCAATACATTTTTGTTATTACCATTACATGAAAAAAATTATATAGATTGGAAATAAACCTTTAACAATAATAAAACGGCGATATGCAATGTCCTCTATCCTATTAAAACATATGTATCTTATTATATTAAAATAAACGTAGACTGCGACATGTTACTCACAATTTAAATGTCAGTTTTGTCTACTCGTAAATTGAATTTTAATTATGTTTAGATGTTAGGTTGATGTATACTGAGAAAAAATTGTATAATCACTTCCAGTATTCGAGATCTACAAAGTATTTCTAAATACACGAATTTTAACAATATACAGGGAGTATCGTGTTCATTCAGTTCCTTCTAACTATTTCATCTGCCATCGAAATTTAATTTGATAATACCTATCTTCTTTTACTGTTAGGCTCTTGAAAGGGGTTGGAACCTTTGGTGTGAAGATAACACTGACGTAGTTTTACAAATAACACCAAAACGCTATACTGGACTCGACGCGCCTTTCGCTAACCAAGTTGGCATCTGGAGATGATTAAAACTAATTTTAATCATATCTAGATGATGCCATCTGGAGATGATTGACCGCGTCAATCCGGATGGAACCGGATTGGAAATGACCCAACGCGCGTCGAGTGCAGTATAGTGTTTTGGGATTATGTAGAAAACTACGTCGGTATTTACTATTAGGGATAAGCCAACTAGTGTATGGAAAATGAAATAACGATTGATAAAAAAGTATTTTCTTCACGAGCGGCTTAAAATTAAAAAAAAAACATTAAAGAAATACGTACGCACATGTGTGCGTGCGTGCGTCCAGGGACGCACGTACGAAAATATGGGAAACCTGGAAACCTTTGTTAGTATCACTAATTTGAAAAATGATGCTAGTTATTTTTTGAAATCATAAATCAACCACGTTTCTTATTCTTATTCAAAACCACCCGCAACGAAAATATTTTTTGATTACCCTTTTTTTTGAAGCGGCTCCGGTTAGGTAGATATTTTGAATATGTAATTTTCAAATTTCTTTAATCACCGTTTTAACCTTTTATTATCCATGTTGTCTATATATTGATATGGGGTGTTAATTTAACCCTATAATAATTTCTATATGGAACGCTATCCACTACTGGATTCTTTAATTTTAACTCAGTATACCGGTGGTCTGTCTGTTTTTAGAAGTTCTCTTCTAAGTGACGATTAATATACGTCATAAAAGAACATTATGTTGGTAAAAATCCAATACAATAACAGCTTGAACAAACTAGTTCTTTTTATTTGGTGGCTATCAGAGTGTTCAATAAAATTTAATATTCCTGGCCAACTTTGGAATGGAATTCTGGTCAAAAAGATGACAAACGGTGCAGCGTATTTTAAGAGATCAAAAAAAAAAATAAATGAATAGATACTTACGGAAAAATTCATATAATATCTTTTATGTAATTGAAAAATTTGTTTTAATTATAAGGCGTTGGAACTATACAAAGCCATACTTTATTTTTTGAAGGAAACATTATACTTTTTAAACTAAAATGTTGCATGTCTTGAATTTGGCACAAAGATAGTAATTGTTGGCATATTTGTACTTCAATATTTACCCAAGACCAATATTTATTCAGTATATTTATCTAAGACAAATACGTGATTATGTATTTACGTTTATAGATATTTGTTTGGGATGTGTTCACATTAATTCTAATATGATTTCAGCAATCGGAGCTTATTCTCGCACCATTCCACAGATACAGAGTATCAAGAAATTTTTGGAATGTCTAAACTAGTGTGTAAAGAAACATTCCACTATTTGCACTAAGAGATTTCGCATAGGTACATTTACTTTCTCGAATTGTCGCCTTCAACAAAATCTTTGCTGCTTTCCTATAATGTATAGGGAACAATAACTTGAGAGAATCAGAAATCAGGAGGGTATAGAACCTTTTGCTTCATTCAAGTTTTCGATTCGCCTGTATTTTATTAATGTCATTGTCACAATGACAATGACATTAATTTTATTAATGTCATGTCATATGCATGATTTTAGTCACAGAAATTCTTGAATGAGAGGGAGAATAACTTAATTTAATTTAGTTAAAACCAGTATGTATAGAGATTAAAAAACAATCTAAGTATATCTGGATCGAAAGCGTCTCAGACACAATTTTTGAACATAAAAAACAGTTCTTCATAAAAAAAGTTAGAGAATTCGCCACCAAACAAACTTTTGACTAACACATTGGAAGTAACCGTAGTTATGAAATAAAACACCACATTACTGGCATATAAATTATTTTTTTTTTGTGTATTATGGAAACAGCCACAAATGACAACTTAAGTTGTCTTTTGTGGCTGAAGTCTGTGGCCTCGAGTCTTTTTTTGAAAAGACTCGAGGATATAGGTGTTCGTGGATTACCATTGCAAATTTTTAAAAATTATCTGAAGGATAGAATACAAGTTGTTAAAATTAATAAAACATTAAGCAACCCCTTAACAGTAACTATGGGTGTCCCTCAAGGGACAGTACAAGGGCCAATTCTATTTTTAATCTATATTAATAATTTAGGAAAAATTGATATTAATGGTAACATTTTTTCATATGCAGACGATACCGCAGTAGTATTTGTTGGAAATTCATGGGATGAAGCATATTCAAATGCAGCTAATGGCCTTCAAAAAATCCAACTTTTTTTAAATATTAGTCTTTTAAGCCTAAATGTGGCAAAAACTAAATTCATGACCTTTTCTTCTACAGCCGCCGATCAGCCAAATAGAAATAATATTTATATTCATAAAACAACCTGTAATATGGTGAACTGCACTGCATGTCCACAAATAATTAGAACAGACTGTATAAAATATCTTGGCCTAATGGTTGACCAGCATTTGAAATGGAATAGTCAGGTGGATTATCTTACAAAAAAGCTTAGAATACTAGTGCATAAATTTTACCAAATACGTGATATTCTTAACAGACGACTTGTGCTTGCGGTGTATATTGCTTTGGCTGAATCAATTCTTAGGTATTGTATTATCGTTTGGGGAGGGTTATATGAAAATTCTCTACATAAACTTTCTGTTGCGCAAAATACAATAATTAAAATTATTTACAAAAAATCGTATCTACATAATACAGATAAATTATATGATGAGACTGGTTTATTTAATGTAAGACAAATGTATGTTTTTCAATGCATTCTGTGGATATTCAAAAATAACGATAAAATTGATATGTTCTACCATCAATATAATACGAGGGCCTTAAAAAGCCAAGTCATTAATACTCCATTCTGTAGAAAGACACACACTCAAAGATTCGTTCTGTATTACGGACCAAAACTGTTCAATTCACTTCCAACTGATTTAAAAAATATCAAAAGATGTACAACATTTAAGAAAAAACTAAAAAAACATATTCAATTACACGGTGTACCAAACATATTTTGACTGATTTTTACGAAGGATCGGTTACCAATTCCTCAGCATAGACAAATCAAAATTAGGTAGGTACGTTATAGTATTCTTGTTATTTTTGTACAATACCATTTCTTTTTGTTTTTTTTTTATGAATGACTACTGAAATAGGTACTTAAATATTTCTGTTTTTATATCTTCTGGTTCCTTTATTCTGTTCTGCTTTGCTTTCGGGTCAGTCGCAATCAAGCATCTATGCTTAGGTGACAGCCTGGGAGACAGAGAAGTAGGGCGGGTAGAGGAGGAATAAAGAGGGAAAAGAAAGAAAAAGAAAAAAAGAAAAAGTTATTAAAATAAAATAAAGATAAGTTATTCTTTTATCCTTCAGTGGGCATTCATAATTATAATTAAAATTATAATTATTTATTTATTATTAACTGAGAGACGTGTTGGTTGTAGCGGTTTTGTCCTATGGGTAAATGTACTTAATTATGTGCCTGTGTATGCTAATTGTTTATACTAAATTTATACTTGCCTTTTGGAATGAATAAATTGAATTGAATTGAAAAGTGATAACTTAGTATAAATAGTTGAAAAGTACAAAATGATAAAATAATTATAAACATGCACGTACTTAATAACATTTTTAAGAACATCGTTCTTACCTAAACATCTTTACCAATCGTCGATAAAAAATGCAACGTCCCGACCGTATTGCGATGACGGAGGATTGTCAGCATCTGAAAAGATGAAGCTTTAGACATATTGAACCATTTACATTTACCATTTACAAGAGAGATATTGGATTATGTTAATGTTTCCGAAAATTAAGAACCGCCTTGTGATACCACTCTATGTATATATTCCTACCACCTACCCCCAGAATCACAAAATAACTCTGAAAACCTCCGCAAACGCTACAACCACCCCAAGTGCACAACTTTATCCCCCAAGCCATTGTTACATTCTTTTTTCTTTTTTGTCTTTGAAAACCATTTGCCAAATTCACCCTCAACACCATCTGCATTGAAAAACTCACTTGGAACGCACTTAAATATCGACAGAATCTTACAAAAGTAGCAAAAATGTAGAGATTCACCAATTTCCTCCCCATTACCACTCCTGTAATCGTGGGATGCCCGGATATTTTTTTTTTCGATGCAGAAAGGTCCAACCTACACAACGATACTCCAACTCGATCACTGCGCCCAGTAGTGGCCACGGAACATTTGTTACACTTTGAAAGTTTATACCCCCTATACACAGGACTCATATGTACCATATAATAATAATAATAATAATAATAATAATAATAATATCTCTACCCCTCATTCTAATCACAAGGATTAGCCCGAAAGTCTGAGACTTGTGTGGGAGAGGGGGCGGCATATTATTATTTCGCGGGCCGCATTTGCGCCTCAGGAACGACTTACGTTGGTAGGCCCTAACCACCATTCAGAGCTGGAATGAGGGAAACCTGGAAAACCTCATTAGTTAGGGGGACAAGTTAAACATCAAATCAACTGATTATAATCTCTCACATTAACACCAAGTTGACATACTTCCCATCCTAGACCATCGCCAGGATGGTTGCCAAGCCATCCCTGCGAATAAGCCTTGATCTACGAGTAAACAATTTAATGAAAAATTGTTGGTGGAATGGGAATTAGAACCCACGACCTCTGGGTTGAGCGATCAAGACGCTAAGCCCTGAGCCACCGACTCGGTGGCTTATGTAGCTATAGTTTATAGTTATTCTACGGTTCACTGTTGGATATTATATCTACATATTTTTTTAAAATCTAGCGTTACACTACCGATTCTTTAAATATTCCCAATGTTGAAATGCTTTGTTCAATAGTTCAACTTAGAGTTTTATTCCCAACACATACTGGTGTAATACAATCCTGATCGGGGCGTTTACAGACATATAAAAACATCGTGAACATGTGAACATGAGTAATATCTATTTGAAGGAAATGCAGAAAACAACTACTTCAAGGAATATGTGCTCTGACTGGTATTACTCCCGGAGTGAGCCAGTGCTATTTTGTGTGCTCTTACTGGCATCTTCACGAAAGTCGCCACATCTTTCATCGAGACAAACCACCAAACAGTGACTTATTATATGTTCGCACTTATTATATGTTCGTCAGAGTGCTCCAGGTAGTGGATCCATAAGTGCGAAACCGGTGAGTGCATAGTGGTTGATCTGGATGAAAGATGTGGCGACTTTCGTGGAGAAGCCGAAGTAATGCAATGTCAGTAGGGGCACATAGTCTGTGGAGTAGTTGTTTTCGGCATTTCTTTCAAATAAATTAGTAGGATTGTCTTCCTCAAAGACAATAGAGGTCACTACTATAATGACACTTGCAGAAAAGCAGATAGCTATTTGTCCGTTAATTAGATAATAACTGTCAGGTTAGTACAAAGACCAAAATATGGCACTGCGGTGTTTCTCACCACCACTAACATATGGGTAATAACTCTGACAATTTTAATCATCATCAGATGATGCTAACTTGGTTGGCGAAACGCGCGTCGAATGCAGTGTAGTGTTTTGGTGTTATTTGGAAAACTACGTTAGTGTTACCTTCACACCAAAGGTTCCAACCCCTTTCAAGGATATGAGTAATATCTATTTAGGAAATAATTATGTTCATGTATTTTTGGTGTATTTTTAAATTATAAATACTTTATTTTTCAACAACGAAATTACAGATGTCAAAAAATTTAAGTTTTGTACTGTTGAATAAAAATTGGAGAACTCTATCATACAAGGTGTCATATAGCAGTAGTATCCATTTAAAATATGATAACGAAAAAATCTCCGTCGCTGATGGCTTGGTACCTATTAGAAAACATTTTTAATGTATTTTAATATTTAACTAGAAATGGGAGAAAATCGCGGTCGCAATTTTCGTTCCCATTTGTAGCCCTACCAGGGGTCCAGGCCTGCGGCCTGGGGTCACCCTTTGGGTGACAAATGCATCTAAAGTAATATTATTTTTAAGAAAATACATATTAAAGAAATTTTGTATTTGGAATGATAATGTAATAATTATACTAAACGATTTTTCTTAATATTTTGATGAATTGTACGGGTACTCTATTGTTGATGGTAAAACATCATAGTTTTTTAAGTGCTGAAAGTAGAATTTATTTTTAAGTAAACATTATTATCAATTTTATCAATGGGACCAAAAATGTTGTAGATATTTACTTTTGTAAGCTAAAATGATGAATTTAACAGACTGCCTTAATGAACGAATTAATTCCAAACTTTACGTGCAGAAAGAATAAAAGCTACGGATAATGAAACAGAATAACTAAATACTAATACTAATAAATAATTAGAATTAAAAATTAAAAAAAAAGTTTGCCTCCAGCGTGACTCGAACTCGCGAAATCAGCATTATGAAGTTTTGAATCCTACGACTGTCCCATTACGACGCTACCACGCCTGTTGTCAAATGTTTACATTGAGACGTTTAAGTATGTAAACTGTACATGTCAACCTGAAAAAATTATTTTTACCGATTTTCTAATTGAAAAAGCATTTCGCTTCAATATTTTGGTAATGAGAAGTGTTTGGCAATCAGTACTATCGATTCCGTTAACAATATTTCTCGTAGGAAAGTATAAACCTATCTGAAGTTTAATTAATTTAACATTAATTTGACAGTTTTCGTGGGAGGTGCTTGCCTCGTTAGTGCAATCTCACATCATTAGATAAAATGAGAATGAAGTTGAGACCTACGCGACTCGAGATTTTCGAAGACAAAATAGACGTAGAAGGAGTCGACGTACGATCTCGAAAAAAACTCAAAGGATTAGAGCAAGGACAAAACTTTCGCGTGAAGCGATTCTCCAAGCCGTAAAATTAGAAAAAGGGTCTAGGGATTCCCGCGAAAAGTCGCGGGAATAGTCCCGGCAGGCGTGACGGGACTATTAGGCGCGAGGACAAACGCCGATGCTAGCTGATCGCCGAACGGCGATCGACGAAAATTTTGCAGAGGTTTTTTGAAAAGGCGTTTAAATTGGGAAAACGCGTAGGAAACGGGACGAAAATACCCCTACGCATTGGAGAAAGACCGGGGGCGGATTCCGGTGGCCCGCGGGGATCGTTCCGCCATCCCCCTCGGAGGAGATAGCTTTGAAACTTTGTGAATTCGGCGACGGAATTTAGAGCGAGACAGAATCGACGCGTTTTAATAAATATGGATTTATAGTGATATTTATATTGCCCATTCTGAAAATGAGATTACAACATAAATATATTTTGTTCTTGCGTAAACCGCTCAGTTGCATTAGTGAGATAATTGCAATCATATTTAATATTAAAGTCAACGCACAAAGTCAAATAAACTATTAAATTAAATAAAAATAAACACAAAAATTTATCTACATTCTTTAACACAATTAGTGCAAAAGTTGGCATTAAACTCCCATTTTATGTCTTGTCTTCTGGTTGACTATGACTACCCTGTAAAATTTGACATGCGCAATAACAAATCGTAATAAACGCGGCTAGACATAATTATGATAAATTGATCAATTGATGTTTTGCCAAGAAACTGCCGTATATATCAGTCGTCCATTTATATTTAATAAAAGTGTTGTCGCATCGTAACTATCCCGAAAAGAAAAAATAAAAACATAAAAATTCTTGGATAAATTTAAATATTTTCACGTTGGAGCCCCTCGCTTTGTGACTTTATCCTTTTATACTTTGCCGATGCTCATCAATTTTTTTAATATATGAAGCCGTTTGTGTCTCGTTGCGGATTATTTTTATATAGAGTGACTCAAAATATAACAATGAAGTAGAACCAGACATGTTATTTTACTGTCAAAATATGCAGTTTGGTCTACGAGCCTCTATTTCTTAGACATTTGAGATAACAGTTACAGTCTGCAGTGCCTCCTGCAGATTCTATGCTTCCTGCTATTTTTTTAAGCATACTTATTCACAGCGTATGGAACTCTTCGAGCGGTGAACTGGCAAGACATCGAAAGGCGAATTTTAAATAATATAAAAAAATAACTACAATATTTCTTTAAACAGTTTAAATTAGGTCTTTTGCGAATATTAGAAAGTCCGATAGTTCCTGTATTTGCAAAACAACCGTAAAAACAATGTAGGCAAAACAATATAATAAATGACTTCGCAATTACTCGTCAAACATAAGTTGTTTAGAAAAAACACACACACGCTCTCTACGCTACTTCCACGAAAACTGGGATTTTGTCGATATGTAAATGTGCATGCTCCAGTTTTCCACATTGATGGTTCGATATTAGCCAATCACGTTGCTTAGTTTTTAAAATACGCCAATCACATTGCACCTCATATACAGTCCATGAAATTATAGTCAAGATCACTCCCTGTATAGGGAATAGCACGCAAAATTTCTAAGCGCAAAAAATTTGTAGGGGAAAGATTGTTTTATGCGATAAATACCTAGTATCTAGTAGCACTATGATACTACTTATGAGCTTATTTACAATGAAACGGATAAACTCTCGCTAGGAGTGATATCAAGATGCAGGTTCCTCAGGACATCCCCTATGTATAAAGATATTATCACGTATAAAGACATATGTGTATGCATCATCACCACATGAGTGTTGGTCATCTCTAACACCAAGCAACAGACAGCTGTTTCGGCCTATTAGGTACAAAGCTTTTTTGCTGCTAACATACAATTGCGCGGAAGGACAGTGCAATAAAACAATTAACCCATCTAATACTTCCATCCTGAATTGTGTTATTTATATCCCTACGGTTATAACGTTGAATTTCACTGTATATGTCATCTCCAAGCCACTATGAGTTATTGTCACTCTGTCATCTGTACGGCAGTGAAAAGACCCAATAGATCGAAACACATATCTTTGGTGGTGGTAGTGGTGAGAAACACACCATAGTGCCCTCTTTGGTTCTTTGCTACTAACTGTCTGACAATTATTGTCAAATTGACAGACAGATACCGACCTGCTTTTCCACAGGTGCCATTGCAGTGACCTCTATTGTCTTTAGAGACAATCCTACTTATTTATTTGAAGGAGATACCGAAAACAACCACCCCACGGGAATGTGCCCCGACTGGTGTCGATGAACGATGTGGCGACTCCTATGGAGATGCCGATGTAATGCAATGCCAGTCCAGTCGAGGCACATTGTCCGTGGAGTAGTTGTTTTCGGCATTTCCTTCAAATACCTATCTTTGGTGTTAGGGCTGATTGACACTCATGTGGTAACGATCATACACTTCTGTCTTTATACTTAGAAGTTATATAAAATTCTATTGTCCCGCTAAGTTATAAATGGAAGTTCCTTGTAAAATATTTATTTTAAAACTTGCAATTATTATAACAATGGCAGGGCATGCCGCGAAAACAGAATCAGCAGTAACAGTTGATAGTGTTATAGAAAAGGAAAGTTTGATATTGCTTTGTTGACAAGATAAAAAGTACCACTTCGTGGTGATGTCGATCCAACGAGACATTAAATTAAAATATTGACCACGAATAACTCAATCACGCTCTTTCTGAAATAGCGAAACTTTTATTCCATACTGTGGTTACCCCTTTTCAAGAACCTCTGCGACTTATTTGGCCAATAGAGATATAGATCAGGACATGATAATAATCGTTAGGATAAGGATCAGCATAGCCAGTCATTAATTACTGAAGAGACAAATAATTGTCTAACCACATGTTAAACATTTCTTCTTCTTCTTCTTCTACTTCATGTGGGTCGGTTTCTCTGAACGAGTCCCGAAGCACTGCGGCCACAGCTAGGCCTATTGTGAATCTCACAGATCTCCTATTTAGTGAGCACCTTTGTTCTTTTCATAAAATCCAGAAACCTATTCACTGAAATTTCCCTCAGCTCATAAGGTTTCAAGAATAGGTTATAAAGGAGCGTTAGCCTCATATGAGGTAGCCCTCATATTCATTCAGAATATGCAGTGCAGTCTCATCTGACCCATATACCCACATCATCACAGACCCGGCATACTGAGCTTTCTGCCAATCTTGAATTATAGAGATGTTTTTTGAGGATGTCTCCTATTATGAGCCCTGTCATTCTCCTGTTGAGATTGAGATTGAGATTTACTCATGCCCAGCGTCTCTATAGTTCTCTTCTGCGAAGGACCTTCCATCAGTGCCTTCGCATGACTCCGGCATGACTTTGTCCTGGTTTTAAAACCCAGTAATTCCTATATTCTTGTTCCACCCATTTTCTCAAAGTCGTTCTGGCATCTAGAAGTGACTTCACAAGCTGGCTTCGGTCCTCCAAAAGTCATTTCAGCTCCCTTTCTGGTAAGTTAATCCGCATGTTCCTTTCCTTCAGTGCCTTTATGCCCTGGCACCCCACAAAGTCTCATTGTATGGTCATTTGCCAATTCCATTATCAATTGAAGGCAATCCAAAACAAGCCTTGAACTAATTTTGTTTGAGTGAAAAGTCTTTATATCGGCTTGCCTATCGGAGAATATGTACATGACCTTACGTGTATAACCCCTCCTCATATTATCTGCCAAACATGCTATTATTCCGAAAATTTCTCCTTGGAATACACACATTTTCGTGGCAGTCAAAGATGTTTTAAAATTTGTGATTCCGTTCAAGCGACGAGAAGTAGTTATTCTTAAGGTACATTATAATACACTAAAAAGGTCTATAACCTTTCTATTAACCTTTAACGAGCTCCAAATACTAGTGTGGGCTATGCCATGTCGTTTTTAGATGGTTTTCTGGCCTTTGGGCTTTATAAGTTTGTCTGCAAATTATTTTCGCAAATTAGTAGGTATAAATTTTTATGAAGTAGGTAACGGTTTCCGCTCTTAAGTCCTGCAACGAAAATCGTAATTAAAAGAAATTATTACAAGATCGAATTATATAATTCTATTTTATTGTATTGTGTATTATAAATTGACTGACTTGAAAGCATTAGACATTTGACAATTATTTTAGAATTTAAAGAAGCCAGTAGAGCCACACTGTAGTTCAAAACCCTACTGGGGTTTACAGATTCCATAATATTCACATAGCTAGGTATATATTCATTATATAATGCGTTATTACTTTATTTCATAAATTAATTTCATTCATTTTTTAATTCCCAATTGAAAAATTACTATTTGTCACAATTTTTATAAATTTTAACATTTTCTATTCCGATCAAGAAACATGCATAAATTAAGTCATGTTCTTTAAAAATAAATCAATCAATGTCAATTATAAGCATTTTCTCTCATTATGAATGGAATATATCTTCGAAAGATGCCTTTTATTTTTGAGTCACCGTATATAAATACAGACTCGGTAGGATCTTTTTCTCCGTGGCATTATGCTAATAAGAAAAGGCATGAAAAGAAATCCTCCTTTGCGCCTGACAAATAAAACCTTTTTAAAGCTGAACAGAAATAAGCAAATCCCATTGACAACAGCGGTCGTATAAGAAAAATTAAAGGATTAGCTCTCAGGTGGAATATATTTCATCGATTTATTTTTTTACAGCTTTGAATATATTCCATGAAATATAATTTCTTTTTCTTTCTGACTTTAGAAACATTTTCTACCTATTCTGGCACAATTATGGTTTGCTGCACTGACTGATAAGATCCCATCATCAACTGATAATAATTTAAGTGAACAATAAACCCATGGAACATGTTAATAAAAATTTGCATTTGATAAATATTAAAAATATATGTTGTTTGACATATATTTGACAAACTCGATATATCACTTGTTCGTTTGATATGTCGAACCTTGTATATCAAACTTTCAGCATCTTATTGTAAAATATCATACCTATTTGAAAATAAACTCTTCCAGGTTATGGAACATATGAAATGAACTTTGATTACCATTGCCAACTGCGTCTTTAAATTTTTTTACTCAAAACATGTGATTTGATGTCTGGCATCTGAAATGTAGATATATTTATTTCAATTTTAACGTTACCTACTATCAGTTCCTGGAAACGAGGTAAATAAAAGTATTATTAATATCATGGGGCAGGTCTAGTAGAATAAATAAATGGCACTGTCATGTTAAACTCCTGCCAAAACGATAAAAAGTTCATCGGTATGTGTTTAAAGATGATATATGACAAATTTTGCTCAGATTTCTTTTTAATTTTCATTGCATGGCTCTGTCTGTGAAGACTTTCTGACTCATCGCATAAAAATGTTCAGTATATAATCATAATACTTACTGATGTTTTAATAATAATATACTGACATTTTTATATTTCCTTCTGTACTATGACTCCGTTTCAGGAAAGAATAAGATATACTATTTATATCACTGATATAAATACGATTTACTTCTGATAAAATATCAGAAGTAAATCGTATTTATGGTGTACCTACAATTATTATTATTTACTTATATTTTTAAACGGCTGAATATCATAACATAAAACACGTACGTAGCAAAATATATTTATGGTACAATGACAGCTTCCTTAGATGTGCTGCATATAGATTAGATTGAATTACAGGATGAGTTATTTAGGCATCAATGCTTTTTCTCATCTCCACTTATATGACTATAATAATCTATCAACCTAGTATACAGCCCAAGAAAGTCATCTAAGAAACCTCCTAAGAAAGACAAGTCTATTCTAGCTACATTAGGGAGCTGAACAGATGGATTTCTGTCTTTTGGTCTTTTGATATTCTCTGGTAGGCTATAAATGTCCTTTTGTCCTAAACGTTTTGCTCTTATGGGCTTTTACATAGAGTTTTTGAGCCAGAACGCCTATAATAATAATAATAATAATAATAATAATAATAATATCTCTACCCCTCATTCTAATCACAAGGATTAGCCCGAAAGTCTGAGACTTGTGTGGGAGAGGGGGCGGCATATTATTATTTCGCGGGCCGCATTTGCGCCTATCTACTTTGTTTCTTGTTTAGTTGGAAAAGAGCCATTGTTTCCACTCAAACAACAGAAGCAGAGATAAAGAAACCACAAAAATTAATGTCGTTTTCACAATTACATATTATTTGTAGAGAGTAAATAAATCAGTTTCTAATTTATTCTGTCTCTTTCACTTATAGGAGTAGATCTTTGGAGTCTATTTCAAAAGCAAAAATTGAGACGGTTCGAGGAGAAAGAAGCAAGGTTTATAGCTGCTTGTGTCTTGGACGATTTGGAGTATCTCCTCACTTTCATCTTTCCTCACTTTCACCTTTCTTTCTTTCTTTTCAATTGAGTTTGAAGTTTCGACTCTTGAGTGTGGATTTTTTCATAACCTAATGATTACTGGTGAGGCCTATATAGTCATTAGGAGTTCGGATCTCCTTATCTTTCTGCATGGTACATTATCATGATAATGTACAAAGGTAAAAGCCTGTGTATTCCTAAATGGCAGTAGCAGTAGTAATATTAAAAGGAAATGAAAGTCGATACTCCTTTCTTCACATTTATTTATAGCGATGCTAAATGTACATTTCGAGTGCTATATACTCATCGTCGGTAGCTTAATACTAACAACTTTTTAATAAAAAGGCCTAGTTTCCGGATTGCCTCAGTGATAACAGTTACTTCCTTTTGATAACTCCAGTCTTCAAATAGGCGATACACTTTTTCATATGTATCTTTGGATTTTGTGGGCAATAATGATTGAATCGCGATTTTTGCCGATTCTTCTATATCATCTTCCAAATTATCGTTTGAAGCAGAAGATTCGGACATTTTTCATAAATCACTGATACAATATTATTAACGAAACGAAAACCTAATAAACAAATTCGTTTCTATATCAACATTCCCTCAGGAATTTTGATTCACGTTTTCGAAATTCACAATTTTAAACACAATTAAAACACGATTAAAAAATATGTGTGTAACTCGTAGGAAAGTGTCTTTTCCGCATATGGCGTATTTTTTATCGCGGCTGGTTCTGGGTAAAAATACCTACGCCTGATGCGGAGAAAAGTCACCTTTCCATTTATTGCACAAATAGAATTGGAAATACAAGAATTGAAATCCATAGAGATGATTCGCTTGTGTTTTGTTTTCCTCTCATTACGTTTTGACCGAAAAACGTATACCTAATCGAACACTTTTTTAAAGGCACATTCAATGTTTAAACTAATTCTTACATTAGAGTGCTTATATTATAGTATATATAATTATTATTATAATTTTATATATAGTGCTTTAAAAAAAATCCGTCTCCCAGAAAATAAGTTTTAAATGGCAGGCATTTTGTTATTAGATTCCTATTAAACAAAATAGCTCAATAAATAACTTGTCACGGTTTTATTTTGCCGCTGGTATCTAAATAGGTAGCTATCATTCTGTCCTAAGATTTACTAGTCCTTTTCGCCCATTAATAAGCCACCCATAATACAATTCAATATCACCTTCAAATACCAGCACTAGGAATCCCAGTTTTTATCAAACCTTTTTTTATATACCCCCTTATGATATTCATTAATAATGAAATGAATGTTCAACCGATTATTTATCTATTTTATTTAATATAGTTACCTTAAATTATTTTAGCAGCATAATAGGTTGTCATTATTTAAATATTTCCGCGGTAATTCCCACCACTAGACACCTACTTACTTAGTAATATTTAGGCCGTTTACGCCAGACGCGAAGAATTATTGAACATCGACGTGCGCTGTTTTTCCACTGGACAATTCATTTAATAAAAGTAATATCTCGTCTATTACAATATATTTTGGGAGGTAACAAATTGTTTATGGTGGCTTATTGATATTGCAAAGAGGCTAGTTTGTAAAATTTTAGATCTACTCAGATTTTTAATAAAATATCCCTTTTTTCCAACCATTGATCAGCCCATCTTCTCCCAAATTCGGTAAATTTATTCGTTAGTAATTATCGTAAGATTTTGTTGGGTACTAGGTTTAACGTGGTTATTTTTTTAAATTAATTTAACGACATTTCCGTTTTGGAGACTTCTGAATAAGGTTGAAGCCACGAGGTATTCAAAGTGGACAATTAGTAATTTATCCTAGCGGGATTTATCCATTTTGATAAAGCCAACCGATTCTCACAGTTTTGTGCAGTGCTGCGTACCAATTCGATAGAATTGTTTTGTTTTTGTGAGAATCTGACTCTATATGAGGATTTTGTGGTATCTTCCTCAGGACGTTCTTCAGGACATCAACATTCTTTACCCTCGCCTGGAGGTATGTTGTTCTGTATCTATAATGCTTATTAGGCGTTACATTGGGTTACAACTTTTAGGGTCCTGCCTAGGGGGTTCTTGTACAGGCCAATCTTTCTGGTCCAGATAGCTAATTATTTCCCTCACATCTGATTAGCCATTGCCATATTTCACCCTTGATGTCGAGACCTACCACGAGAAAAAGGTCAGTGTGTTCTAATCTTAAGGCTGAAAGCCGAAACCACCGATTAAGTGTGCCTGCAGTAGTACATGCTGCCTAGCAAACCGTGCCTAACTTGTAGTTACAATAAACATTTATTTGATTTTTCTTTTGAGGTATACCTAAGCTGTCTACATATATAAGAAGTAAGGTCGTAACTAAGTGACTCTTTTGTCCGTTCGTTATCTTTTGGGATGTAATTAATAGAACTTATAAGTACCTAATTAGAATAAAAAGAAATCCGTTACTGACTCTTGCTTAGTATTATGGTTAAAATCTCATAAATTTAGTTAAGACTACAGTGCCATTGCATGGTACATTTTATCTAAAGTATAATAATACCATAAGTAGGATATTTAATTTCTAACTATATTCATCCATTTTGTAAACAAGAATATAGCTATATCCTTGGAAAATTAGGCAGTGCCTATACATTTATATAGTATGTACATATTGCGGTATTATAATTAGTAAAATCTGCCAAAAAGGTGCACTGCTGAATAACAAGTTAGTAGGTATATTTCTGTATCTCATTTTTCGTGATTTAATTTTCTTTGTTTATCGGTATCAGACAGTTATTTAAAATCACGTGGCGTCCTTTTTTTTAATCTCAGATCACACCCTTACTAGCTGGTAGATAATGTTTGATCCCTAGATTCGCTACAGAACTAGTTATTCGGTTGGTGCACAGTCTGAACCGATCTTATGTAGTACACATTTAATGGCAATATATCGGTTGTTGCTTTTCTATTGATTTATTTTATACCTTTGGATGTTATAGCCGTGGCAAACTATTAACATCTATAGAGAAATTAAAATTTTAATGAGTGTAAATAAAACTGTTATCATTCAGAGGTTCAGTTATTTATTTTACAGTAGTTCAAATATAATAGAAAGAGGTTCTTATCAATGTAGATTTAAATAAGATATAGGTTAAAACATTAATATATTTAATTTCATTTAAATTTAAATCCAGCTAGTCACTAAATCAAAAGAGGTTAAGATAACTCATTATTCTCTTGCATTTCTTCTTTAAATATTTTGATTACAGTATTTTTTGGATGTGTCAGTTCTACGTAAAATTTCTACAATACATTTATTACCTACTTTAAAAGATGTATATAAAATTATTAAAGTAATATATTTTGGAATATGTGGTGGATGCGACAGGTACAGTATGAGTCGACTCATTTGTGGCGTTTGTTGATATTCACCAAACAATCATACACTAAAATTATTCTAGAACAGAAAGAAACGCGTTACAGTTTGATAAACATAATTTTATAAAGGATGCTCCATTTTTTAGAAGCTCGGCGACTAATTCTTCTAATAGTGATCGTAATTTTCCAGAAAATAGAAAATAAATTCATGAGACCTTTGTAACTTTGTTTTTTAAAAAAGATCGAGTAAAAGACCATTACCAGGCTCCTTCTACTTTGGACTCGGTGTTTGCTGAATATGAAAGAAATTATATGACCTGCGAGGTTCGTATAAGATGTATTTTGTTCCTTTCCGGTTAAAGATAAAAAGGAAAAACTATTTATATTAAAACGCATCGATTCTGTGTCGGTCTAAATTCCGTCGCCTAATCGACAAAGTTTGTAAGTTATATCCCCACTCCCGATCTCCGGATCTAAATCCGGATCTGAATCCTTGATTGTACACTCCGGATCCGAATCCTTGATAGGGCTAGAAATGGGAACGAAAATCGCGGGAGCGATTTTCTCCCATTTCTAGTAATTATTTAACTGTTAATTCAAATTTAAACCAAAAAGGGTGTGAGGAACCACAAAGAACTATAACATTGATTCATGTCACTTTTTGTCACAGGGTGTTTCTTTTGCACTGTCACATTGGAGCTATACATTTTTAAATTTAATACGTGGATACTTATTCCATGAATTGAAAAGAAATATAGAAAAGCTTTCCATGGATAGGCTGCTAAAAAACGAATACCTCATTCGATTATACAGGGTGTAAGTAAAATTCTTGGCCATACTTGAATAGCAGTTTCTATCATTTAAAATTACAAAAAGAATGTATATAAAGATGTCAATAATCGCTTCGTTTTTGAGATACAGGAAGTTAAAAATTAATGATAAAATATGGTTTATTTTTAATTACAAAAACGGCTGAATCTACTTAATGTATTTGTATGTACCATGCGTTCCTTTAGGAATTAATAATTGTAAATCTCTAAATGCTTCTTCAATTCTCACTGCTATCGTCTCTGCCTTATTTACTTTTGGGACCCACTGTATAATCCTGAAAAATCGACACACAGCAAAATTCTTTCCCAAAAGATATAACGATAACTTACTTGGTTGACACCAAGAAGATAATTAAATATAATAAATCACATATTATGCTATAAAAGGTATCTGCCATCAGATGATAAAAATGAAAGCACACATTACAAACAAACCACAGAAATTAACCTCTATTTCTGTAAGAGAACCACGTGGCTGTAAATAGGTTAAAAGAATACAATAATTACCACCTATACGTAAAAATGTTGCTACATAAATCAAGCTAAATAAACTATAAACGTAAATGAAACTTAAAAAGAATGAATTATTCACTGATTCGTAAAATATATCGCTAGTTGCGTACCTTTACTCTGTTTGAAAAAAATCAAGCTTGGACCACGATCTCAAAAACTAATCGATTGCCACCAGAATGAATCGAAAAAAGACCACCGTGCTTAAATACCATTGTCATTAGATGCGTTCACAAATGTATACCAGTGTATGGTTTTTAAAAACACTGGTTGTACTCTGACGTGAGTATTTAAATGTAAAGGTGTGATTTGTTAACACAATTAGTAGGTATTAGATAAAAATAAAGTAGTAAAATTGTGATTGTTAAAAGAAACTAAAAGGAAACACCAAATGTAACTTAATTTACGATTAAATACATATATTTCTTCTTAGAATGAATCAATGATACCGAAAATAATATTGCTGTGACATCAAGTATAATTTATATTCATAAATGGCAAGCAAATGACAGCAATCATTAATTAAATACGAAAGACATCACGAAAGAATAGTCGCTTGTCGCTATCAGCCGTTAGTGTTAGTAAATCGGGAAATTATTTGATTTTGGTCATCAAATACATGAATATAGCGTACAATCATGTGATTTTATTGAAACTTGACTTTTTACACTATAATCCATTTTACTTCAAAATCTAATAAGTGCGCATCCCTAATTCTTGCTTAAAATTGGACCATTGTTCGTGCATTATTTTATGGAACTCCAGATATTTATTTTCAAACCCACATATTATATGAGACACCTTGTACATTGAATAACACCCTCTTGAATGATAGGTGAATAGAGTCGCTTGCAACGCGCTACAAGACCATATCGCATTGATGATGTCCCACGTCGATGGTTAGATAAACCGATCAATATAACTCGAAGAAATTCTTTGTTGGTTATTTTAAAAGTCACACTTAGTCGAGCTCCGTAATTATTGTTGTATAACCATTAATGTTTGTCATGTCTAGACGCCACAGCTTTGCGAACAGTCGATAAAGAGTTCTGTAGTCCTCCATTGTGTCACGGGAGAATAAAATCTGATTTATTATGAAAAATTATGGCCGCAGCTTTTGTGTGGGCCTCTTGGGTTTTTTACATTGTATATGGGCATTTCTGAACAGGTATTATGCTTTTAATGAAGCTTTTGTGTGTCCCCAAACATCGACATGTTTTTATTAGTTTTTTTTGCACACTAGAAACTTGGGCATTATTTTGGATATATTCTCATTTATAAGGTGAGTCTCTTAAAATTGCCTACGGGATAGATCTGGTTTACACTTTTTTAGTTGTATTATTTGTTTTTCAGAAATTTGTTGAGCAAGTGTCTATTAAAGATTTTTTCCTTAACTGCTAATACCTTCATATTATGAAGATAAGTAGGTATAGCAAAGCCGAACAGTGTCGATCTATAATTTTAAGGGAAGTTCAAAAACGTTATTAGATTCAGGACAAGATTCTAGTAGATCACATCATAGGACCCTTTTTCATTGAAGAAAATTTGACAGGACCTTGACTTTTAGAAAATGATATTCAGCCTGCGATAGCCGAAATATTACAGAAGAATGTTCATGAGTTTCAAGGGTTTAACACAACGTATCAACAGGACGGTGCGCCACCACATTATTTTAGGGAAGTCAGAAATTTCCTTTAAATATTATCCTAACAGTTAAATTGAACGTCGAGGACTTCGTGAGTGGCCTGCTCATTCACCGGATTTGAGTCCATTGGATTTTTTCTATGGTGTTATGGTGTTCTTTTGGATTTGCGGTAGAGAATCACCAACGAGGGTGCATCTATCCTAGCCAAATAGTTCGCAACGTGCGCCAGAAAATTTTTGATAGGTTCTTCTACTGAGAGTAGGTCCAAGGTGCTCATTTTGAACAAGATATTTAGTTATTCCTATTAAAATATTGTTTTCTTCATTAAACTGTTGAATTTGACTGCTTTTAGCAGTCTTGGCTTTATTCATTTATATCACACAAACACTTATAACTTGAGAACGGATGGACCGATTTCAGTCTTTCAAAGACTAGTATGTAGAGGATTGAGAAGATTTTAAATGATATGCAACACGTCTCACCTTATCATTTAAACAAATATATTTGATAGCACCCTGTGGCACCTTCTTTCATATTAGAAAAATGAATTTTTCTCCAAATGACATTAAAAGCACCTTTTTAATGACCGTTGACAGGCTTAAAAGGTGTATTTTTACTGTCTAGTCAGAAAAAGTGGACTTCTTATGCCTAGGCAGAAAATGTTCGTTGCTATGCAACATTCTAGGTAATAATTTAAATCGAACTTG
This sequence comes from Pogonocherus hispidulus, assembly GCA_963924545.1. Taxonomy (NCBI): domain Eukaryota; kingdom Metazoa; phylum Arthropoda; class Insecta; order Coleoptera; family Cerambycidae; genus Pogonocherus; species Pogonocherus hispidulus. The sequence goes on from OZ004696.1 coordinate 24,476,806, forward strand.
TAATTTAAATTGACAATGACATTACACAAACAATTCAACAAACGCCATCAGCGGTAAACATAGTAACAAAGACCCAGTTACCTTTGTTGAAATAATTTAATTATTTGGATATTGATAATGAAATGCAATTAATAAATATAAAAAAGACGATTTTGCGTGAAATTGGAACAAATTTGGAGACAAAATTATATGTTTCACACGGCAGAAAAGCAGATTTAATGCCTTGGCTGATTTCCTAGCCTCGGCTACGCCTTGACTATGAAACACTAGCCGCGACATTAAATCTTTAGCAGGCTTTACTAGGCTTTTCTGCCTAGTAAAACAAATAACTATTATAGTAGGTAATAAAATAATACATTTTACGTGGTTCACCCTTTATTTTGTCCAAAGTCCTTAACTTAATTATTTTAAAAGTTAGCAGGGGGCGTTGGGGGGGGGGGGTTAGTTAGACGCGTACTGTATACTCGTATATCTCTCATACTATTATGTTGTTTCTGATGTTTTACTGTTATAGGTTTTACCATATTACAGAAAAATTATAGATTCATCATAGATCGATATTACTACTTACGTACAGATATTGTCCACATCAATTTTTACATATTCTACTTACAAGGATGTTTTGTCTTTTTAAGTGAATTCCATCAAAGGAAAGAAATCCGAAAGGCGTTTGGTATAATGTACACTTTTTACTACTAGCTGGTCAGCAATTAAGCGAATGGCCATTTTCGCCATGTAACGGCGCTTTTAAAGCCTTCCAGAGGCCGTTATAGACGGGTCATAAACTCCTATCTAATATTTTCAGTGGCCCATTAGCTTATTTTGTAAGCTTTTCCGATACTACTATGTTGGCAGTTTATGGACTTTATACTGTTAACAAGGATCACGGTTTAGTGATTTTATCCTATACCGCAGATATCGATGTTTTAACAAGTTTCATATTGTCTCCTCAATTTCAGTCACAATACAAAGTTGAAGCGAAAAAAAGAGAATATGATATTTTGACTTTTGCTTGCACATTCTTAGGGAATGTCTTTCTTTGAAATCAGAGTAATTGAAGCTTGCGCTAAGAGCATATAGAGATAAAAGTATGGAACTGAATGAAGTTTGAAGAGTGTATAGGATACCAAAACCTACATTTAAGCGGCATTTATTAAACAAAAATATACATGCTAATGAAGAAAAACAATATTTCGGGAGAAGCTGTGTTTTTTTCAAAAGAATTGAAACAATAATTAGTTAATCAGATTTTAAGACTGGAAGTGTCATTTTTTGGTATTACAAGTGCTGATGTACGAAAAGAGAATTTCGAATTTCCTTTGAATTTGCAGAAAGTAATCATTTAAAACCTTCATCCTGAATTGTCTTTAAGAAAATCTCAGTTGCATATGGCAAGATACAAGGGATTTAATAAAGAAAATATATCAAAATTCTTTAATATTTTAGAGCGCATTGTTGATGAGCAAGGATTAACTGCTACAAAAATGTTAACGTTGACGAGAGTGGATTCTGCACGGTGGAAAAGATGTGCCAAAAAATGTTAACAAAAAGAGGGAAATCTCATGTAAGTGTCATTGCAAGTGTGGACAGAGATGTAAACCTTTCTTTAGTGGTTTGTGTTAGTGCTGCAGGCCAATATACAGCACCGATGATTATATTCAAACGAAAAAGGAATAGCCACAGGGCTAGCAGATCATCTCCAGGTTGTCTGGTGGAAATATCTGCCACCTGTTGCATTAACAGTGATCTGTTCGTCAAATAGTTCAAGCATTTTATTGACACTGTAAAATCGTCTTTATATAAGGTTGTACTGATTTTAGATGGCCACACAACCCATTCTAAAAACCTGCGGATCATAGAACTAGCTCGTGAGAATGGCGTTATCCTTCTCCAGTTTCTAGGACACACCACTCGCAGGTTGCAGCCTCTTGATTTGCAATCTTTAAACCTCTCGAATGTTGCCATGAGCAAGCAATTGAACAATGGCTACGTAGACATCGGGAAAGAGTTGTGACTCATTTCCAGGTGGCGCAACTGATTGGTGAGGCCTATGGAAGAACAGCTAGCATTTCTAATGCTGTTAACGGTTTTCGCAAATGTGGAATATGGTATTTGAAGATGCGTATTTTGAAGGGGACACCATAGATCCTTAACAAATACCAAAATCAGAAAATGATCATAATGTCTTCAACTCTAAAATATGCCACAGATGAGGATAACCTCCCACTAGCGTTAATAGTTAACGTAAGTGGAAGATCGTTCTCATCTCTTTGGATATAATTATTATATCCAAACCAACCATGCCCCCTGGGCATATTTCAATAGAGACCATTTTACTTATTCCTGACATGAACAAACCAGGAGTCAGTCGTAGAAATGAAAAATGTGACCAGAAAACTCAAATTTTAATTATTACACCATACAAAGAGTTGGAAGCCAAGCGAAGTGTTGTGAAGGAATTAAAGAAAAATCAGTAAAAAGAAAGATACATGATATGCAGGGTGAAACAGTAGATCGCTCTAAGGAGGCTAAGCAGAGCAAGAAGGAAAATGATGTTGCGATAAAGATAAATGAGGAAGACTGGATTTTTAATTTTTGTCAGGAGTGTGGTGTTGAGAACATGATAAAGTGCAAGTAGTGTAAATCATGGATACATGAACTCCGTGCTTATGTACCAGTAAACTCTCCATACATCTGTGATATTGCATCATCACAAACCACAATTTAAAAAAAATATTAATACAAATTATTTATGTTGAATGTTCCCCAAATTTTTATTTTGTTTTCTGTATCTACGATTATTTTATTTGCTCAAAATAAAGAAATATGTTAACTACATAACTTACATTGATTAAATAAATGATGTACCACATTTTCCATTAATAAGTCGAAGAGTCGCTAATTAATTAGTTTAATAAGTCACTAGTCGGACTAACGTTAGGCTTTGTTGATGAATCCGTACGTAAGTATTCAAAACAAATATTACAAGTATTAGTAGCAAGACAAAACTTCAGCTCAAAACACAACAATCCTGTCAGGCTCAGTGGAAACAATGACACATCTGCTCTAATTCAGTTATCTCTCCTCTTGGATGTAGTATGGCTAAAGGAATGGATTTATGATGATATAGATCGGGAATAGAACTTTGAAACCAAACTCCCAAGTCAGCAAGAACTTCTTGTACTTTGACCGCTAACGGTAGCCGAATTTATTCGCCAAATGCATCAGACAGTGAAAAAATGTTATTTTCTTATTTTATAGATTTGTGTTTCAGATACATTCCCAGGTAACAATGTCTTTAGGTCCTCCGTTGTTTAATTCTTTTGGTTGATAGCATGAAGAGACGCGTAAACTTGTATATCGACCAATACGGGAGACAATTTGAACAAATACTTTTTTCTACGTTCATGCAAAAAACAAAACTTTATTGAACTATATTTAGTGAAAAAACTGGTTCTTTATTGCACTCATCTGTCATTCTACTACAGCGTTTTGTGATCATGACAAACATAAACGACAAATTTACGTGGCACTTGGTGCCACCTAAATAAAATATTTTTTGGTTTTTGTATGAACGCAGAAAAAATATTGTATGCAACTCGTGCAAAAAGTGTTTATTGAACTTGACGTGTCGTCCAACTCGGCTTGACGGCCTCGTTGGACAATTTCACGTCGCGTGCATTAAACACTTACTTTTTGCACTTGTTGCATAAATAACTATAGTATGCCCTTTTTTATAATGAAAACGTTATTTGTCCTTCATTTTAATTTTCAAACCTGTACATTATTATTCTATTTCTGAAATTAATAACGTGTTTGCATATTGCTGCATATTGATGACTTTACGTAACTTGACAAACTTTGAGAGCTAAGCATTTTTTATTTTATTAGACCACGATAATTTTTGATATCTAGTATCTTACGCTATTATGCTTTACGGGATAAAACCACTTTTATTACTCAGATGCAAGACTTTGACGAGAAATGTGACACGTCAAGTATTTTATTATACGCTCGTATGACCACTAAGGGCACCATGTCCATAAAATTTCCAGCCACAATGGTTTCATGGTAATTGAACTCTGTTTGAAATTAATTGCGCAATTAGACCTTAATGCAAAATTACTATCCCGCCTTTGTTATGATGTTACCACGTGGCTCAAATCAAGTCGCATCCGCGAATATTTTTTTTATAATCACGTTTTATTTTACACGATAAAATCCTATGATGGTACAACACCAATAGGAATAAGAGATTTTTAGTATATCATTGTTAAAATGGAATGGAGATCAAGTTCCTGAGTCGGTATTTATTTAATTATTATTTGTTTTAATCAGTTCCTGTATGAAAATAACAAACTACGAGTGTAGTAAGGAGCTCCTAAGCTCCTATATCCTCCATCTGTACACACGCCTTATATTATAAATAAGGACTGCAACAAATTAGGCCAAAACAGCTATTCTCCTGGCTAATGCCACGCCGAGCGCTGAATTACAAAGCAAAATTTGCTCGTATTTTGTCTAACAACGTTAGAATAAAAAATACAAGGTTTTGGATTGCCACGAAAACTACGAGGAAATACTCTGGAACCTCACATCGTAGGATGTCACTAATTGCAGACCGGTTTCGACCTTTTTATGATCTCGTCAGTGCAATATAAGTGAGCATACCTAAGAATTCGAAGACCCGAGTGGATTGTGTTGCGAGAATTAACACGAGATGGCGCTATTACAGCTTGCGTACGCAGGGCTGACGTATTGTGCCAAATACTCGGGTCTTCGAATTCGGAGGTAAGCTCACTTATATTGTACGGACCAGATCATAAATAGGTCGAAACCGGTCTGCAATTAGTGACATCCTACGATGTGAGGTTCCAGCAGAGTATTTCCTCGTAGTTTTCGTGGCAATCCAAAACCTTTTATTTTTTATTCTAACGTTGTTAGAGAAAATACGGGCAAATTTTGCTTTGTAATTCAGCGCTTGGCGTGGCATTAGCCAGAAGAATAGCTGTTTTGACCTAATTTCTTTCAGTCCTTATTTGTAATATAAGGCGTGTGTACAGATGGAGGATATAAGGGTATCCTTACTACACTCGTAGTTGTTTGTTATTTACATTAACCATCTGTTAAGCTGTAGAACTCTTCTTCTACACCCCGTTGTTAGTTTCTATTTGGATAGATAACTGTTTCTTTTCTTTCTTGTTATTCACTAAAGTAGGTACCTACTTATTTATCTAGTAGAGAACAATAGAGAAAACTCCAACTATTTTGAATTATTTTAAAAGGCTATACACGTTTTTTCAATAGTGTATTAATTTATATTTATAAATAAATACGTTTGGTGTGATATGAAGAACTTTGGGACACTCTATATGCAGGTGTTAGACGAGAAGCCAATATACAAATAAACACCATAAGCATAATGGAATCTAAAATTTAAGCGCGCGTTTTATTGTCCAATAAAAAGAACATTAAAATCATAAAAGCTTTTAGATAAGTGAAACTGATTGTAAAGCAAATGAAAATACTTTTTATAAGCCGAGTTGGATGTACTGTATTTTACCAAATGGACACTTTTTTGGCTCTGCTCTAAAACATTTGGAATATAGGATTCGCATATACAGATAATACCTACCATAAATCATCATGTTTTTAAATATTGGCTAATGATTTTAAAAATAGTTTCCTTATTTTATTTTAAATCGCCTTTGGATGATTATAATATTTAGATCTTAACAAAACTATTTATGACTTTTATATCAGAATTATTTCTGGGTCTTTTGCTGCTTCATTAATTATGGATAAAAAATTTTTTTAGTGAATTTGGATAATATTGTCTCATGATCCACAGATAGTTTGGCCATATTTATTTAAGTAACAAAAAATCATTGTATGCTTTTATGTTTATGTTTTGGTATTAATTACTTTTATTAAAATAAAACACAATCAAGTATTAATTTATTTATTTTTATATCATACAAATACAAATGGGGTTACTCGTTGGCAAATAAATATGTACTTATTGTATTAACAAAACCAATTATTTAAAAATTGAAATAATAAAAACAAATTAATCGGACAAAAGAAAATAACACAAGGGGCAAATAAATAAGTCAATTGAAAAATATATAAAATAGAACACGATATAAACAATACATATATTAAATAAATAAGTAGGATGGTCTCAAGGATTGTTAACTGTTTACAGGATTGCTCGATCCCTATACTACAATGTAATCCATAATTGTGACGTCATCAAAGATCCAAAGATCTCGAACTTGTAGAAATAGGTACACTTTATACTGTTATTACAAACTTTAATAAATAATAATATTAATAATCATTCAAATACGAAAATTCTCTTGCAAATGTGAAATATAACAAACACAAAATAGGTGTATTTTGACAATTCGATTACATATATTTTCGATGACGTCACAAAGGCGGATGACAAAATTGAGCGATCGAACAATCCTGTAAACTGTTAACAATCCTTGGGATGGTCTTCCTCAAAGACAATAGAGGTCCCTGCTATAATGGCACCTGCAAAAAACCAGGCCGTTATCTGTCTGTCAATTTGAAAGGAATTGTCAGACAGTTAGTAGCAAAGACCCAAAGAGAGGATTCTAACTAGTATTCACGATATAAATAAGTTGAATAAGATAATATGGAAATAATTGCAGGTACATTTGTCACTTTTCTTATTAATGGCGCAGAGAAAAATGTCATCCTTTAAATATATGACATTACTCCTACTAGGAACGGCCCTGGGTATGCCAGTTTCTAAACCAAATTAATTGATTAGTTATATCCTTACTGGCTACTTCAAAGCTGTGTAATATTCTGAGGTGCATGGCAAATAGATAGTGGATACTTCTTTTTAGAGCTTGGTTACTGTAATGAAAATAGCTTAGCGCTAAAACATGTAAACACATTTTACTCATAATTAACGAAAAAGTTCCCAAGTGACTAAGGGGTAACAAAGAGACAATTGTTATTAACAAATAACACATTGAATTATTTCCCAAGAACTTGATCAGATTCTAGCATAATAGTAGTTCACCTTAACCTTAACACGTACAAGTATTTGACATATGGGCGTTATGATGAATTTAACCAACGCATTCTACAGTAAGTGTTAATATAATTAAAACTAATGGAATATTAGCTGACAAAATCTAAATTTCTAAACGCAGACAAAACAGTTTATCAATCTGTTTATTGTGAAGGTCAGGTTGAAGTAAAATAGAATCCCTAAATCTTTAAAGTCACCTGCTCTATTTAAAGAAATGACATTTATTTTATAGTCAGATACCAAGGAAACGCCTTAAATGATAAAATATTTCATTTAGAAATATTTAGAGGAAGCAATCACTTATTAATGGCATTTGGCTTACCATGAAGTAACTCACAATAATTAATGACACAACACAGTTGCTGTTGATGCCATCAGCCTAAGCAAACAGGCAATGTTTACGTCGGTAGTGATTTATGTCATTTATGATCATAATAAAAATTAATCGCCCCAATGTCGACCCTTGAAGTACACCAGATGTGCTAAAAAATTGGTTAGACTTAAATCCATGGTATTTTATTTAATGTTTTCTGTTAGATAACTAAGAGGCTAAAAGAAAAAATATATCTGGGAAAACTTTGTCAATTTTTGTAGAAGGATACCATGGTGAAGTCTGTCAAAGCTTTAAGAAAAGCTTGTATATTTCACGTCATCTCAAATTGTTTGCCTTTATCAATGGCCTCAGAGATGAGCTGCGTAATAGAAAATAAGTTTGAAATTGATCGTTTTATTAATAAAGCAATTTTGAAAAGAACTAGTATGTCCTTGTATTTTGCTATATATGTTGTATTAAGAAATCCTTTGGCGAAGTTACACATTATTGTATTTTGACGATAATTTGTAATACAACGATAATAATTAGGTACTATTAGAAAATACGCTTTTTAGAGCATTTTAGCAGAACAGCTTTAAATATTAATTAAAATATTTAGTTATTCTTATAAATCGTTTTTAAATAGATTGAGCTACCAAGCAAAAATTTCGTAACTTCGTAACACTTTGGAGTTTTACTGGAGCTGGCCTTTTTGGAGCTGATATTATTAGGTATATAGGCAAAGATCCTTAAATATATAGATATATAATATTTCACATAAGTTGTTCTATATCTGGAACCAACGTTTACTGTGAAATTACAGATTCTAATTAGACAAATTAAGATTTTGTAGTTTAGATTAGGGGATATGCTCTTTTCATATTAAACTTTAAAATGATCCATTGTCTGTTAATATATTATATTTAGGTAAAATTTTATTTTATCCATATGTGATTTTTCAAATATTTTTAATACAAAACTAATGTCTGAATATTACTATACAGGGTGTACCACTTAAGCGTATATGGAGCATAGCGTCTAAACCGTAGGATCTAAAAAATATGTTTCAAATAAAAGTTATTTTCAATCAAGTGTTCTATGACTTTCAATTATTTTCGATTATACAGGGTGTTCAGTGTAGGCAGGGCGCAATACAACTATTATGTAAAAATATACAGGGTGTTCTATTTAAGATAACGAAGTTGTGTTGCACCCAGCCTACACTGGACACTCTGTATAATCGAAAATAATTTTAAGTCGTAGAACACTTGATTGAAAATAACTTCTATTTGAAAAATTTTTTTCTAGCTCCTACTACGGTTTAGCGCTATGCTCCGCATACGCTTAAGTGGTACACCCTGTACATGGTAAAAATATTCGTTCCTTTACTTACGTTCCATTTAATTCCTCATTAAAAATAGAAAATTCCAAGCAACAGCTAATTTGGTTTAACCTTATGATTTTGTTAATTTGAATATACATACCTATTTATTTGTTTACTGTATTTAATTAGTTATCAGTACGTGGATGTTAGCCAACAGTTAGTTATCTATATAGGAGTGGAAACCCGCGTAAAGTGAAATACAGTGTATAATTCTCGTCAAAGATTAATTATTGATATCCACATCCGACAGATATGCAGCTAGGTGCGTAAAAGGGTCGATTTCTTGCCTATAATAAGAAAATGAAAGTGCATTAAATGTTAAAATTTATTACGCGAACGCAAACATTAACGCAGCAAAGCGAATATTTTTGTGAAAGTGTGCGTTTTAGAAATTCCTCGCATTGTCACGTACCATTCATTTCGACCAGTTGTAGTACAGTCAAACAGGCAACAAAATGTGATCAATCTTAGTGCACCATAGAATTAGACTATCTACTATTGAACTATAGATTCCCAATGTCCAATGTCACAATAATTCATGAATATTCGCGCCTGGAGTTTTGACAGAAGTGAAATTGTGCAAAAAAATCACAATTTTTATACAAATCATATGAATGATTAAATTTAGCACAACAAATTTCACTTGAATCTCACTTATTTCAAAGAACATACTGTACATAAGAACATAAGAAGGAACACCAAGAAAAAACATGTGAATTAGGGGTTATTTGGGGAACTGAATGACCAAATGTAAGAATAGAACTAATAATTCATCCATACAATATAAATATAAGTGAATGTATCGTTTCTCAACGATTCTTTATGATGTTTTTATTGATGTCTATAATAAATCCTGAAATTTTCTGTATAATGTGTAATAAATTTAAAATAACTCAGAGTGAAATTGGTTTCTATCACTTTCCAAGTACCGAGATAACTCTTAAAACTAGTTCTTGGGAATTATGATTTAATTAAAGAATGTTTCGCTACCAGCTTGAATAAAAACCGCATGAGACCACTTAGTTACCGTCCCCGTAGTATCAACATAAATCTAGTAATAAAAAAATGTGTAGCACAGGTTTCGACACATATAATCACAAATAAACTTGAAGCCGATATATTGAAAGGAAACTCAATAACCTGGTAAAAAGGTGTCAGTGGTAAGGTTTGTAAATACAAAAAGGAGTTAAAAATCCCACCAAAAAAGCGTGGTGCATTTTTAAGACTGTTACTTAATATTTACTTATTTGCTCTCAACCATAAAACAATTTATATATATATAAATTACATGATATGTTTCCTTACTGCTTACATAAGATAAATATGTTGTGATTAAGTAATTATTAATCCTACTTGGCCATCAATATTAACATCAACGATAAGCAACAGCAATTATTTAATTGTTATTCATTCTTTAATTCTGGGCGTAATATGTTTTATTATATTCCTCTTCCTATGTAACTTATGTAAATACATCAGTTTTATACATGACTCTACAAAGAATAAAAGAAAATGGTTATATCCAAAGAACAAATAAATCTTGTAGATTGACAACTTCTTTTATATACTGAAGGACTGATCCCACTTCTTAACTCTTAATTAGGACTTGTTTTTTATTACAATGTATGGTAGAAAACAAAATACCCTTCAAATCAGATATCTCACAACACCATTCCTGATGGAGGATCGTAGGAAACTAGTTAACTTTGAATTTATAAAAACTCTATATACAAAATTGTGTCTATTTACTAATTCAGAAGCTGTATTTACGTAAAACTGAAATTGCTGATTATTTGTTTTGTCTTTTATTAACATTATTACTACTGATGTGGCCGTTTACGCTAATATATACTGCTAATATAGACAGACTGCAAAGTCTGCACCAACTTTTTGCGTCCGACTTTCTGTCCAGTTGCACTGAGCTACAATGAGAAACAAGAAGCCAAGTAAGTGCATTTAGATATAAACAGGCAGGCGATACACCAAGAAAGCGGCGCCAACGCATTGGACGAGTGATGAAAGCCTTCCTCGTAGCGCCCACCACAGCAGAAGATATAGTCCAGCCGATGGAATTCAATTTTGTGCTTATCCTTGAAATTTGGCTAGCCCTTTCAAAAAAACTCGATGTATAAAAAGACACCACTTGACGTTTAAACTGTTTCAATCCAAAAGTTTTTCTCAACTTCCTTATAATTTAAATCAAGTGATACGTGATATTTTTTCTACAAGTTGTTGGTTGCAGGTGATGATAATGCTAGTTTCCAGAAATCATAGAGAATATTGTAAATAATTCACTGTGAAAACGTTTAAATTTTGTTTGCAGATATATTGAGATTAATGCTGTATTCATAAAAAACTTGGACTAAGTATCTTTCCTAATCTGGGTCATAGCCTCAAGAAATTGCTTGATTTAGAGAATTTATAATTAGGTCGAAGATAGCAAGATTGTCAATCTCACAGTGTTTAAGTATATTCTATCTACATCAGTTAGTCAAAATATTTCGTATTATGGCATTTGCTTTATTTCTAACCTCGCTCTCTGTATGTAATTTTATCCAACTCAGCTGTTTTTATCATACTTCCTCGAAGAATTCCTCGATTTCGAAGAAGGGCATTTGAGCTTTTGATCTCTGGAAATAAAATAATGCACTATTATAATGCACTAATACAGAATAAACTATATACTTATTTCACTTGGGTGGCGATTCTTGAGTTGTGCGAATAACTTCGTATACGGAAATTACGTTGATATGACGTCGCAGTCACATGTGACATCTTTATAGTTAAAGAAACTGTCAAACCTCGTAAGTTTGACGTCAATTTCGTATACGAATTCATTCGCATAACCATAAGAACGAGCCCCTGGTAGGAGATTTCACCTTCTTAAATTAAATAAACTCAAATTATATGGTAGAGATTGTAGTTTCAACAATTTTTTTTGACAGTCCCACATCAGTTCATGGTATTTTTAAAACAAAATTTAATAAAACAAGGATAACTACTGTCCAATATTCTTAAATTGATTAAATAAATTCGAAGTATAACTGACTATAAAACACTAACGTAGTTTTCCACAAAACACCAAAACAGTATACTGCACTCGATGCGCATTTCTCCAACGAAGTTGCCATCATCTGGAGATGATTAACACTAAATATTTGCTACACACTGTGACCTATTTATACCTAAACTACAGGATACAATGTTGCCATAGGTTTAGTTTTAATGGTCCCCAGATGATGCTACCTTGGTTGGCGAAACGCGCGTCGAATGTTTTGGTGTTATGTGGAAAACTACGTTAGTGTTATCTCATCTTCACACCAAGGGTTTCAACCCCCTTCAAGAAAGCTGATTGTAGTTATTAAATCAGTAGCAGTATTTATAGGCTCTATAAAAATACTAGTAGGTACAACCAAAATATTAATGTTTTGTATCCCAATTTTTCTACAAAATAACCCTAAGTCGGTACATGTAATTGTGTTTTTTAAATCTGCCACATATGAAACATGCAATCAGGTAGGTAGTTACATAAAATGTATTAATTTTGTCAGAAAATTTTTTTGTCCCAAAACACTAAAACATGTATTCCCAGGTACGTACATATACACTTTATTGTATAATTTACAAACCAATTCAAGATTCTTTTTTCCTTTTGTACTTTTTTTATTATATTGGCATTTAAAAAGTATTGGACCTTATAATTTTCTATGTTAATGAGACAATCTTTATTGTTAACAAACCAATGTTACTGTTAAAAACACTTTTACTCTTTTAGTTATTTTTTATAGACAAGTGCCTACTTAAAAAGTTTTCATAAAACTATTAAGTAGTGCCTATAAGTAGCTATAGCAGAGATTTTAATTACATAATATCTGATTATAGTAAACCAATAAACCAGGTATTTTCAGAAAAAAATTGGAAAATATCAAAAATAAGATAATCAGAGTTATAGATACAGACTTATCAGATAGGTACACCAGATAATATAAATGCGAAAAAAGAACATTCTTACTAGATAGCAATATTATTGACAATAACATAATTATTATATCCTTATTAAGCTATTTATTGGAATAATTTGAAGTGTTGTAATTAGTTCTATCTATCTATCCACATATCTGGAAAATCCTAAAACTTCTTGAATTATTTTGAATTATCTTTCAAGATAACAAGATATAGTTTATTTGAAGGAGATGCCGAAAACAACTACTCCACGGACAATTTGCCCCGACTGACATTGCATTACTTCCGCATCTCCATATGAGTCGTCACATCTTTCATCGAGAGCATACGGTGTGTTTCTCACCACTACTAACAACAATATATAGTAGTTTGAATATCAGAAAAATTAAAACAGTCTTGTTATTAACGACAGTTAATAAAAATAGAGATACAATTAAACTAACATACAAAACATATATATATTTGTTAGTTGCTATTTTGAACAAATTTAGCTTCTATATGCATTATTTCATGACAGAGGTACGGCCCTTTTAAAAAATAACATAACTGTGATTCCTAAACATTTTTCGACATTAGAAATTTCGACGTAAAAAATCTGTAAACCTTGCAATTAGATGTCAAAATTAAAAATAAACATATAAACACGGATTTGTAAAGTTTACTTCATCTTTGGTACTTTTTCGTACTACAAGTACTTTTGAATACATGGTACCTAAATCTTCAATACTGACTCAGTACCAGACTATATGAATCGGAACGAGGCAGCGGTCTGTTGACCTCGCTCGATAGCCGAGCCAAGCCAAGCCATTCTTGATTTCAGCGCTTTTATCAACGAGTCTAAAGAGAAGGTGTTCGCGATGCACCATTCATTTGGATAATATCAAGGAGCAAGGTAATATTTTCGCGTATATTACGTTCCGTTTTTTTTAATCGTTATTGCGGGGTATCGTTAAACAGGAAAACCAGTGGTCTGTAAGCAACTAGCTAACAAACTGCTTGAAGAATCTCGAAGTAGAAAGCTGTAATGGAATGAAAATACTTTTATTTGAAATACTAATATGTGTAATAAACTCATGTATTCCTCTTTCTCCCTTTCCTTTTTGAATAGTACTTAGTCTCAATTTTCGAAAGGCCTTCCAAAATTGATACAGCAAAAAACCCCACACACTTTATATGGATTGCTGGAGAGTGGATTTCGACTCAGTAAAACATTTAAATGTATCGATAAAACAAAAAATGTATTGTGACCAGTGGCATCCATGATATTTAAAGAGTAAAGTTGTTTTTACTGCTACGTTGAAGTTTGAAATTAGAATTTCCTCTTATCTATATTCATATTGACAACTATATATCACTAAACCGGCATGGCTCCCTGGAAAATAAACAACTGTGATCAATTTTATAGCTGATGCGTTGGGTAATCGCGGTCAGATTGATGCCCATCTATATGGACATACAAAAAGCGTTTGATCCAATAGATCATACCCTCTGTTGCACCAGTTGGATCTGTTTGGTTTTCAGTCGTATCTGCTTCAACGTAAGCACTATGAAAGCTACTTGGACAAAGGTCCAACTTTTAGCCACTTTTGTTCAGCATTTTTATAAATGACATTAAATTAAGTAATGAAAATCGCTTAAGCTGAAAGTCAATATTGACGAGTGCTATACAGTGTGCCCACAATTGATGATGCATGTATTGGGATCTCGGAAACTATAAGAGATAGAAAAACGGTCAAATGGGGAAAGTTTTAGACAATTTTGTTTGTAATCGAATGCAGTTTTTTTTGCGTTTTATCTCTTTTGGTTTTTGAAATATTTTGAAAAACTAAAATGATGCATTTTTGAAAATACCCTGTAATTTCTTTATTTAAAACAATTTTTAGATTTTGTAAAAACTTTCTTAGGACAACTTTTTAGGTAGAAAACGCCTGTGTAGTCCGATTTTATTTGCAACGTTTCGGTTTTTTGGAACCATCATCAACTTTGTTTTTTCATATGGGCACCATATTGGATTTTTACGGTTTTGGAAAGCCTCTTTTCTTAGCTTTCTAATGATGTATCACAATTAGTAAAAAAAAAGTTAGGTTATGGTTAAAAAATCAAAAATTAATATTTTGTTATAAATTTGGCAACGTCGCTCAGTAAAACACTGAAATTCTAGGTCATATTAAATTTAATCTCTATCACAATAAAGCAATAAAATATTTGTTGAAAGTTTTTACCATGTAACAAAAAATAAATTTACAAAAGCCGTAAGTTTGGATAAATACATCAACTAATAGTTTTCAGAACACCTGTCACCTAAAAATCATTTAATTATTTTGTATAAACAGAAATTCAGTACATAATTTAACGCAATAAATTTTTTGCTAATACATCAGTTCCCTAGTAGATCATTTTCGGTTTAAACTCTAAGCTACAAATAATAACAAAATATCAACACAAATTGACACAAAGTGTCGCCCATTTGCGTCCATACATTTTTGACATTTTTTTATTATGGATCTAAATTTCTGTTTATACATAATAATTAAATGATTTTTAGGTGACAGGTGTTCTGAAAACTATTAGTTGATGTATTTATCCAAACTTACGGCTTTTGTAAATTTATTTTTTGTTACATGGTAAAAACTTTCAACAAATATTTTAATGTTTTATTGTGATAGAGATTAAATTTAATATGACCTAGAATTTCAGTTTTTTACTGTGCGACGTTGCCAAATTTATAACAAAATATTAATTTTTGATTTTTTAACCATAACCTAACTTTTTTTTACTAATTGTGATACATCATTAGAAAGCTAAGAAAAGAGGCTTTCCAAAACCGTAAAAATCCAATATGGCGCCCATATGAAAAAACAAAGTTGATGATGGTTCCAAAAAACCTAAACGTTGCAAATAAAATCGGACTACACAAGCGTTTTCTACGTAAAAAGTTGTCCTAAGAAAGTTTTTACAGAATCTAAAAATTGTTTTAAATAAAGAAATTACAGGGTATTTTCGAAAATGCATCATTAGTTTTTTCAAAATATCTCAAAAACCAAAAGAGATAAAATCACAAAAAAACGGCATTCGATTACAAACAAAATTGTCTAAAACTTTCTCCATTTGACCGTTTTTCTATCTCTTATAGTTTCCGAGATCCCAATACATGCATCACTAATTGTGGGCACACTGTATATGCATCTGCAAAAAAAACTAATTTGTAATTTTCAACTACGAAGTTAATTGAAAATCGTATTAATAAAACTCTATTTAAAGAGATCAGATTCTATGCTTCATTTTTAGAAATTGCAAACACTTCAATACATTTATTTATTTATTCTCCCAACAGGCATGAAAACCTAATTACAGGGAAACAGTTGCAGCATTAAATGGATAAAAAGTCACTACTTAAAGCAAACGTACTATCAGCAACGTAGTAAGATAGAAGAAAAAAAAACAAAAAATACGTATCAGCACTACAAGATGGGCGGAATAACATCCATACAGCTGCTGTTGCAACAAAGTAACAAACCATACATGTGATGTTTACTGTAAATTATCTGTTGAAAATATTTGCTTAATCCCTCTTAAAAATATTCTTTGGGGTGAAACAAGTCAATGGAGCCACTCGACAAGACTAGATTAATTAATTTGAACATAACTGCAAGTGGAGAACATGATGCTTTACGTATCGAGACGTGCAAAAATCGGTACTGGCGGTCTCTGGGAGGAATATTAGTAAGCATGCGGGCGAGCAGATTTGGTGCATTTTATAACTAAATAACAGGATGGATATAATACGACGATTATGAAGAGTATTAATATTAAATTATCGGCATAGTTGATAAGTTCTTACTGTCGCAAAATCAGGCGGTCTATTATACTTCCTAAAGTATAAATATCTCAAAAATTTATTTTGTATCTTTTCAACTCGCTCTGTATATTTTTTAGGTTGCTCATGCCATAACACTGAGCCATATTCAAGTTTTGGTTTAACAAGTGTGCCGTATAAATTAATGAGCATTTGAACATTCTGCAATTTCCCGATAGCAAAACCGAGAGCTTTATACGTATCAGATATAAATTTGTCAAAATGAAGTTTAAAATGATATTGTATGTACTGTCGCTGTAGTAGCGCAATGCCCAGGTCTTTAACACTGTGATTCTTAACTAAATGAGTAGGTACCATCCATCTTATATGTATATCTGATAATGCTCTTTTTAGGAGTGAAAGAAATATTGTAACACTTTTTAATATTAAAATCAAGTTTGTTTTCCTTACTTCAACGGAGTACAGAATCAACGTCGATCTATAGCAGATCACAGTCGTTTATACTGCCAATCTGTCTATAAAATTTAAAATCATCAGCAAACAACAAACATTCAGAGTGATGAAGATATTGGAGTAGATCATTGATAAAATACAAAAGCAAGAGCGGCCTCAGATTAGAGCCCTGCGGAACCCCTGAATTTGCTTCAAACACTTCTGAAACCAGTCCATGATATCTGACCTGAAATGTACGGTTTTGCAAATAAGAAACTATGAACCTAATTAAGCTGTCATATACCCCGTACATATTTAGTTTTTTTAAAAGGACGTCGTGATCCACCCTATCAAAAGCTTTTTGAAGATCAGTAAGAATCGCTTCCATTTGGCATCTATTTTCAAATGCTCCATGTATATTTTCAGTAAACAAAGTTAAATTGGCAGATATTGATCTCTTAGGCACAAAACCATGTTGACAATTTATAATAAGTGCACTAAGATGACTCTATAAATTAACATATAATATAAATGGCGCTGATAATACTGCAATAGGCCTGACTTACATTGGATTTATCCCCCGATTTATGAATCGGACAGACCAGTGATATTTTCCGACAGTCAGGAAATTGCTCAGTACACAAAATTTAGTTAAAAATGTGCTAAAATAATCAGAGCACCCCTTTAGAACGTACGGTGGTACCCCATTCGCACCTATATTATATCAAAAATAATTATTTTGAAGCATGTATGTTATTTTAGTAGTATTACAATTACTTGGAGTATTTTTTAAACCTTCTGTGTTTTGGAAACTAACTATAGGATTAAGTTAGTTCCACGGATGATTTTTTTATCAGAAACATAAGAAAATAATTATGCCAAAGTTTGATCAAAACTAGCAATTATTAATCAAATAAAACACCCAATGAATACTTGCAAATTTATAGGTAATGTGTAATGTGTTCTGAATCCAACGACCTTAAAAATTATGTATAAAAAACTCATTTTCAACAAATGCAGAGTTTATTTGTTTTATGTATAGTGTCTTGATTCATTCATTGTTGTTTCTGTGTCTAATGGACTATAGAAACTCTATAACACAGCATATCATAACAATATAGTTTCGGTCAATAACACAAATATTCACAATCAAATGGTGTGAATCAGTATAGTTCTAAAATTCCATTAGAAATCTACAATTTGGTGTTAATAGAAATAAAGCTATTATGGTTTTTGACAGTTGAAATGCTATTTGTTATATTGTTAATTTTTTTTAAATCGAGAAGTTAAATCGCGCTAGGTTAAACACAAAGAGGAAACATTCATTTGGGTGTCAACAAGCGATATTTCTTAAGAAGAATTACATGGGAAAAGTAACAGGAAAGGAAATATTAAAACGAAGATAATATATAGGTACTGTATACACAATTCACTGTTTTATTAGGAAATATTATTATTTTCGTATTAACCTTTCTTTATAAAGAAGGAATCTTAGAGGCAAGCTGTTTTGGAAAAATTATTGGTCAGTAGCTCTTATGAGTAGCTTATCAGCAATATTCCTTTTAATTGGATAATCAGTTAGATGAGAAAGTATTTTTGCCCTTTCAATCAATGTTAACCATTCTTTAATGAATGTATCAATTCTTTGCTCTGGGGTGTAAAATCACCAAGGACTAATCTAAGTTTGCCTAGGAATTTCATTATAAGGGAATAAGTTTAACAAACTGTAATCTAAGTGTCAACTTTATCAAGCTCGGACAACCGCATAATAATATGCTTCTTATTCCATAAACACGTAATTCCATGGTCCATGAAACAACCAGTATATTATGTAAGACTCAGAATTAGCTACATATTTTTTAAAAATATATGAAGCCCTTTATCTTGTTAAACTAATCCACATTATGATCTATGTGTTTAATTTTCCTGTTCTATAATAATAAATTACATCCACTTTCTAGCAACGAACGCCTCTGTTTTCCAATATCTCTCCCACGCCGTCCGGTCTCGCAGTGCAGGCGTCCGGCCACACCACCTTCGTACATTTCCAAAAATGCAAATGTGTCTTCTGGAGTTGCGATAATTTATTGTCTTAATACGTTGAAACTGACGTAAGATATGGCGTCGTAAATTCAATCCGATGGACACTGCGAGGCGCTTCATCACTCTCATTGCGCCCCGATGGTATCGTTTCCTAGCATACTACGAGGTGAACCAGAGAATGGGGAGTATATAGTGTATTATTGGGTTACAATTGAGTAAAACTGTAAGAATGAAAAATATCATACACAGGCTTAATTTAATTATCTTAAATCTAGCCTGAAGAAAAATGATAAGAAATAAAGGTATCCCTATTTAGTTATAAATAAAATTTTTAAAAGATGCTGAAAGATCATACATTCGCGAGTATAAGAGAAGGATCATCCAAGGCTCATAACAGCTAATTTATTCCACAGATACTTTCTTGCTAAACCACAAGCTAGGTATTTTTCTCATTGCTATGGCACACTGTTTTAATAACTATTCTTACACATAGATTTTCAAACCATATACCAATGCAAACACGAGTAGGGCTGGCACAATTTATCGATATATCGATAATTATCGGTGATATTGACAATATCTAGACAAAAATTATCGATATTATCCATATGTGATTATCGATGATATCGATATATCAATATTATCGACAAATGTTTGTAGTGGCGAGATACACTGAAATACACCGTATTTCCTGTCCTCTTTCGGTCTTTGCTATTACCTGTCTGAAAATTATTGTCTAATTGACAGACAGATAACGATCTGCTTTTTTGCAGATGCCATTACAGCGACCTCTCTTGTCTTTGAGGAAGACAATTCTACTTATTTATTTGAAGGAGATGCCGAAAACAAATCCACGGGCAATATGCCCCGTGGAGTAGTTGTAGACAATATGATGCGATCATAACAAGATCGAAACCGGTCATTGTCTGGTATTTGGTCTTGATGAAGGATCTGATGGTTATCTGTCTGTCAATTAGACAATAATTGTCAGACAGGTAGTAGCAAAGACCGAAAGAGGGCACTACGGTGTATTTCACTGTGTCTCGCCACTACAAACAATCACAAATGCCCCTTAGGCCGTCATGGCGCCAGATCATTCATCGATTCCGATCATGATACAACTACACAGATGTGCCAATGCGCATAGTGACGTCAGTTACGAGTAAAAACAATTGATAAACACGAAAATAATTATATCACTGCCTTTAAGAATTTTCGCATCGCATTGCCATTTTTCCCTCACGAACGACGTCATGCGCAAACAAACGAAAGTTATGAGCATATCTGTGTAGTTGTATCATGATTCCGATACCTATGGCAATCTGATGAGATCATATGAAGATCGAAACCGGTCATTGTCTGGTATGATACAACTACACAGATATGCCATTGCGCATATCGTGACGTCAGTTACGAGGAAAAACAAAAGAATTTTCGCATCGCATCGCCATTTTTCCCTCACGAATGACGTCATGCGCAGAACAAACGAAAGTTATGAGCATATCTGTGTAGTTGTATCACGATTGTCTGGTATTTGGTCTTGATGAAGGATGTGGCGACATCCATGGAGATGTTGATGTAATGCAACGCCAGTCGGGGCATATTGGCCGTGGAGTAGTTGTTTTCGGCATCTCCTTCAAATAAATTATCGATAAACTTGTTTTTTTCCTTTAATGCATATTGTTATATTTTTTGAAATTTGTTCTTACTATAATTACAAATAAATGTTAAATACTGGTCCTAGATTGATACAATGCTGCGACTTTCAATAATTTCGACTTGTTAAGTTAAAATTTACTGTAACGAACAGTTTTCAACTATTTTTTTTGTGGATGATGAGGAACTGACATGAAATGGAATCACAAGGACTCCATTTCTCTCGTCCACTGTATTTTTGTTGTAACTTCGTAGTACGTAAAGCTGACAAAAATTTCGATAATATCGACAATATCGAGAAACTAAAATTATATAAATTATATATAGTTCCAACTCTCTATCGTCCACCCCTATTGGCAATATACAACTATTGAACATTAAAACAGAAACCGGTTATTTAACTTGTCAGTTATCACTGGGAATCAGCCATTAAAATAAGAGTTGGTGTATTCTATAAATAACTGATAAGTAGTTAAATAACACCTTCGTTTATAATATTGAATCATAAAGGGATTGAGTGGTCACGCTCAATCACCCTTGATTTGAACTATAAAATAAAGTCCTAAAAGTGTCAAAATAGAGATAAAAAGAGATTTAATGTCAACCACGAATCGACATTGATACTGACGCGAAGGAATGAGACTGTCCAAATAATGATATCAATATACTCCGGCACTTGAAGGAAAGCAATTGTCATACCAAACAGATTTTGCTGTTAATTTAGTAGATTAATTTGAATACGTGGGTTAGAGACTTTTCGAATGTCCAAAAACCGATTTTTCTCGACTGATAGATACTTCTAGACCTATTAGAAGACGTTTCTGAAATAAATGTAACTTGTGTACAACCTGGTGTTATTTAAATGACGAGGAATAAAATAATGACTATATAAGGTTTGTTCCAGCAAAGTGTTGGAAACATGTTGGCAACACGGGTGCAGTGCGCATGATTGTTAGCAACAGTGTTTGTTATGTTTACAAACATTTTCAGTTGGAACGTCCTAATTATAATAATATTCACTCTCCGATGAATTGTTATCATTTTCATCCATAAAATTCATTTCAATATTTTTATTAGGTTACAAGTTTGAAATATGTTAAATGTTTACGATTTGCACACTTTCTTAGCTAAATTTAAGGAAAGTAACTTAACTTGGGCATCAGATTTATAAGTAAACGTAAATTGTACGCCACACACAGAAATACAAAAATCACACTGAAATAATAATCTGTAGGTAGACTGAAAGCTCTCAAATTCATGGTGTCTGTCAACGTCACAGAGGATTGTGACGTTGACGGTCCTGTGTGAGTTGAGAGGAGGTGTTTCATTAATATTCACCAATGTTCGTACAAAATTTGCAAACTTTTAAAACAGGTTTCCAACATGTCAGAAAAGTCAGTAACAACTACAGGAACAACAAGCTTATGTAAAATGTTACTGACATTTAGATGCTGGAACAGTAATTCCGTAATGCGCAAAGTCCTGACTGTTTCCAACATTTATGATAGGCTGCTGGAAAGCTATACAAAGTCGTATTTATCTATGACGTGAAGCTTTACGGTTCATTTAAATTTTATAAATGCAAGAGTCTACACACATAACTGTTTCGACTTTAAAAATTGCCAAACACAAAAATTTCAGAAACCGTTTTAAAAACCGCTTCAGCGATTGCTGATGCTGCTATAGGCTATAGACTATATGAATATAGGCTGTAGGCTATACTGCTATAGGCTTCAAACTCTATCTCATATTACTCCATACCAATAAAACTCTTAGGTGTGTATAAGCAAAATAAATTGTCTGTAAATCTGTTCTGGTGATTAAATCTGACCAACTACATCATTTATTTCAAATTTAGTTATCAATCTTCAAACTAAACATTATGCATAGACGTGAGAAAATTATATTTTAAAAATACATGTAAATGGTAGATATCCGCTAAAGTACGTCTCAAAATAAAACGGTGTTAATGAGAAACAAATATAGAAAATTAAAATATTGTAGGCGCCAGTATGGGTAGGCACTTAAGTATTACTTTTTTGAGGAGGAAACTGAATGACCCACAACCATTTTATCAATTGACGCGTGTAGGATAAACCCACTGCAAATTACAAAATTTATTTGATGATTTCCCTCCGTAAACATATTATGGCGATAATCGATCTTAAGCAATAGCTTTCCTCGTTACCAACCGACTCCAACCAAATATGTCAAGAATCACAAAAGGAATAAAGCACGAGTTTCAGATAAACCGGCTGATAAAATTTAATAGAAGGTATTGTAACCAACGTAACATTACCGTGTGTGTATGTATATGATTTTCTAGTCTATAATTACTGACAAATTACTGTAGTAATGCCAGGCAACAATATTTGTGGGAGTTTCAATACATGTGATTAATTTTATCTTTAGGATGATCAGGATAATTTTGATGGGATGACTGACAAGGCTTAATTCTACATTTATGAAACTGCATAGGCGTTTAGAATTTTAAAAATTTTTTTATTTGTAATCCTTTTTACATAACCACATAGTTAATAAAAAACAAATTTGCTTGCCTGCTCGCCCACATTTAAACTTACTTTTTATTAAATTGTTATTAATGTTTATAAATGGTTTTTGTAGTCTGTCTGTGTTTGTAGTATAAATAGTCTGGTTTTTAAATACGGCATAGGTAAATATTTTTTAAACATTAAAAGAATATTTGCCATTAATCTAAAATACAGAAAATAGAAACCCTGCGAGTCCAGGTATACTAACGCTAACTACTTTCAACCTACTATGGAAAACAGAAAATAATAATTTAAATTGATTGACGCTTGTTTTGCGTCTCAAAAATATATTTTTAAATGTATATCTAAAACAGCGTGCCCCATTTTATACGATACTTCAACGATACAACGTACACTCTTAGTTATCCGGTTTTACTTAGAGTTTAATAGAATAAGTTTTCAACTTTCTAAATTGATGTATTAGTAAGGTATATTGATTTATTATAATTTGAAAATCCTTATCTACATCGAAAATGTCGACTTTACAACATTTTGTTTTTACCCAGTTTTAGTTTTAGTTTTAACTCTCAATTTTGTTGTTGTTGTAGTTGTTGTTGGAAGGCGGCACGGTTACCCGCAGCACTCAGGTCTTTCGACCAATTATGCTTGCCGCTAGTCGAGAGCTATTGGAAGAGACCCGTGGTATGTGTATAGGCCAACATCCGTTGCAAAGGAAGCTCTCTAATGTCCTGGGGCAGGAGAAATGCTGCACCCAGATGTTTGTATCTCTTGACCATGAGGCAGGTACAGCGACAGAGGATGTGAATGGAGTCCTCGTCATTGTATCCGCAAAACCTGCACCTTCTAGTTTCACTAAGGCCGATAGTGTTAAGGTGCTTGTTGAGATATCCGTGACCTGTCAGCAGTCCTGTGACAATCCTTATGCTGTTACGACTTAGCGCAAGTATTCGACCAAGGCCCTGAAATTAACAGCCTGGCTTTTCGCAACCCAGTCCCGTTCGACCATTCTTCCTCTGATCTTTTCATGATCCATTTTTCAAGAGACCTTGTTACATAACTAGGCGGAAGCCCGAGAACTGGTTCGAGCCCGGTAAACTGTATACTTGAGCCTCTTTCAGCCAGTGCATCGCCCTCCTCATTTCCTGTTATGTTGTGATGACCCGGTACCTAGGTCAATTTTACCCGACATCTGTTGTTCTGTCTCAATTGGGCCAGACCATTAATGTACTCTAGGACCGCCCTGGAGGTGATCCTATAGGAGATCAAGGCATGTAAAGCCGCTTGACTTTCGTTGTTACAATCTATTTATTTGAGAAATATCAATTTGTCTGATACACAATGCCTATGACTCAAATAAGTGCTCAAAGGTTCATAAGTTCTGGTTATGGTTGTTCTTGTCTGCTCATCCCAAAGGGCCGTTATCCTTACTAGGTGGGTTCCTTGCAACAAAAAACAGAAACTAAAGATGATATTATCCTCACTTTCTTTTATTTATTGATCTTTCAATCCAAGTACTTCATCATCCGAAGGAGCAATCAAATACTGGGTGCATTGCTATCACAAATATTCTTTACGTCTTCATCATCACCATCTGAATTGTTATCCATTTCGTCACTAATAATAAACACCTAATATTATTGTTGATTTAAATCAAATATCACTTATTAATATCAAATTATATTTTTTAAGATTTTTTGGTACAAACGCAAAAAATATCATTACCCTTGCGTAGCAGTTTAAGTCTCCGTATTTAAACATTGTTTTAAACGTTAAGTGTCAAGTCTTATAAATGAGTATAATTTTACAGATCAAACCCTCGGACCTAAGAAATTTGCGGAGTGGCTTTTGCCTCTGAATTTCTTTCATTTCTACATAACACTACACCGGAAGTAGGCTCTCGCACCAGATGAAAGAACGTTTACCTGTAATTTCTAGGAGCAATATCAATATAATAAGATTTGAATGACGCTATTGTTCATAGAAGAAGAACGTGCTTCTACTATAAAACCTAAACTTAACCATGTCTATTCCATTTCATCCACGTAGACCATTTTAAGCTATCTTTGACATTCTTTGATGTTTTTGCCTGAGTTGCTATCTAGCAACGCCTGAAGTACCCTTCCTAAGTGTAAAATTTTATACAATGTATCCTAAAATAGATTCAGTAGCTCATATTTATATTGCCATGATTTTTTGTAAATTTTAAATGATTTAACGAGTGAGAAATATTAAATCGTTTTAAGGCGGGTTCTCAGTAATCAACTTCATTGATCAATATCATTGAATCTATGCGATTGAAAGAAAATAGATTAATGTGAATATCCGTTTAATGATATTGATCAATAATATTGCATTTCAATATAACTGAAAGGCGTTTCTACTTTTGATTGAATCAATGAACTGCTACAATTAGATTGAATAGTGCTTGATAGTGGGAACATGCGTTCAAGTTCAGTTGCATTGAAACGCCGCGCCAACGTCCGTATATTTGAGGTTAAGTTGTGTATTTTAATTCGTAGGTACTTAAATTCTGATTTCTAAAGAATCTAGCTAAACTTTATTGTATTTCATAATATAAATGTCCAGTTTTAAATGGAGGGACAACCATATTATAAAGTTTTTGGAATTATACCAGTCAGAGGAGTGTATCTGGAACATCTCCACTAACAGCTTTGCTGAAGCACCTTCATATCTCCGTTTTAGGATGGTTTGACCCACCAACGACGAGGTTTTCTTTTTTTCCTGTTTCCAATTACGTTTTTTAAATATTCACATATAATACGGACGCCAGCCCGCACAATTTTCTTCTTTACAGCCATTTTTTAAACTGACACTTTCTAGACTAACTATTCAATATCCTTGAAACATGTGAACCAAATTTCATTCTATTCCATTGTTCAATCGCATAGATTCAACGATATTGATCAATGAAGTTGACTAATGAGAACCCGCCTTTAGTCTCCATTTAAAGCTGTAAGTAAAGTCAATGCTACTTATTTTTTATGATAATTGAAGGCACGAATCGAACAACTAAACATGATAATTGCTTCCGAACTTTGAGACAATGTTCAATTAACACGTTCGTGGCAAAACACCCTATATAGAAAATATATCATTTATAGGGTTTTCCATTTTGAAAAACGTAGAATTAGTTTGTCATACTTATTATCTGGAGAACTCTGTATGAGTTTGTCTACCATCTAAATAAGTTTTAATAATTTAATCTAAAATAAATCTAAATCTAAATCTAAAATAATTTATTCTGTATAACTTTTTTAAGCTTTTAACACCTCTTATGTAACATGTAAACATTTTTGGTAACTATAGGTAATGGAGACATTGAGGAGGCACTTTTTTGGTGCCTATTAGCTTGAAAATGATGTCGGAAACACATTTATTTTTATCACCACCTTACATAGGTAACTACCTATTCTTTTAGTTAGAAAATATTTATTTATCGGTAGAATTAAAATTTTTAAAACACAAACAATTTTTTATTTTGTGAATTTTCTGAAAGAATTTTAGTATCAAACATCATTTTTATTTAATACATCAAACAGGCCATACCAGCGTACCTTTCTTTATGTAAAATACGTTTATAGTTAGTTCTAGTCATCATTTTTTTATTCCTACTAGGTAACAAAATTAAAAAAATGCACGACCGATTCATTTCGTGGTCACCCGGTATAATACAATATGGTCATTTGTGCATAAAAATCCAAATGCCACGGCTAACCGAGATATTTTGTTTACTGACGGAAACCGACATAGCTTTTAAATACTTCACGCCTGCAGTGAAAGGTCTTGAATGGAAAAATGAACGGTTGCAATTTGTGTATAATTATCCTTTGGAACATTTTACGACGTCCCAAATAGGTGGGTGTATTTATTTTTCTGTAATACACCCCAGGATGAATGGGACTAAACAGAGCAGGTGTGAAGAGTCTTAGGGATAATTTGTATATGCTGCATACAGAGCCGTATTCAGAATATTATAAAACCTTATTTCTTTTTATTTAAATGAATTCATTCAAATAGACTATCTAAACGAGTTTTCCGCAAAAGATATCTAGTTTTCAAATTATGTTTTTTTTTCTAGGTTTAGTAAATATTATACTAAAACATTTTAAATAACAGTTAACAATTTCCGGTAAATGCCTGATTTAAATTTACTTAAGTTGTTCAAATAAAACTTAATGGGCTTAATGGGTAAGAATGGTTGAAAACTTTTTAGAACTTCAAATTTTCCTGCGAAAAACGTAATTTTTTTTTAAATAAATAGAAATGCTGTTATATAAAATTATATTTCTGTTTTACCTCTACTAGAGGCAAGGCTTGACGTGTGTCAACCTTGTTAAGCCTTGAGCAAAACATCTGATTATACAAAAATTGTTCTAGTCTAAGTTCCTAGTTCCTATAGTGGAAATGAAGACACATCACTCACATCCCTAAATTTTGTAAAGTTTAGTTACTTATTCAGTGCAACACAGATTCATTGTGTACCCCTCTTTTCCTCTTTATTTTTTAGATACAATTTTCAAATTTGGCGCATGGTGGAACTACTTATTAGAGGTCACTTTTTGATATGATGTATACTTTTTCAGCTGTATTTATCATTTGACCCCAATGATACTCATAATGCATTAATAAAATTAAATAGTGATATAAGTGCTATTGTTAATATTTCCAAAAGACTCTCTTTAAGTACTAATGCAAGTAAGACATCAGTGCTTGTATTTGGTCCAAAAAATGTCAAGGAGGTAATAGCTTAGCTTATTTCGATTAATCTAGGCGAACAGCTAATTTATCCAGTAGAATACGTTAAAAACCTTGGGTTAACACTTGATACCTCTTTTAAATTTAAACTCCATATCAATAATTGTATTCGAGCCTCTTATATGACTTTAAAACTAATTTATGGAAGCAGGTTTTTTCTCAGTCAGAAGATAAAAACGCTTTTATGCGAATCTTTAATATTATCTAAGTTTAATTTTGCTGATGTTGTCTATGGTCCATGTATCCTTTCAGAGGACATTCGAAGAATTCAAACAGTTCAAAATTCATGTTTACGCCTGATATTTGGTATCAGACGTGGACAACACATATCTCATAAGTTAAGGGAGGTGGGTTAGTTGAACATGTCAAGGCGTCGCCTATTGCACTATGCCTATCTATTTAAAAGAATCATAGATAGTAGTTTACCTACTTATGTTGCAAAAAATATTACGTTCAGAACGGATGTCCACAATCTTAACTTGCACTATAAAGGTATGCTTACGCCTCCCTCTCACTGCACTGAATTCTTCAAAAGATCATTTACTTACCAGATTTCTAAAGTTTACAACTCTTTCTCATCTGATATTAAAAATTATTGCATTCCATCTTTTAAATACCATTTAAAAAAGAAAATGCTGTCAGAACAAAATAACTTTTGGATGGTAACTACTCTTTTATTTTTTTTTTCTGTTTCTTTTATGATGTTATCTTGATAGCATTATTTTGTGTTATTATTTTTTAAGTAATCTCGACAATAAGCTTAAGATGAAAAACAGGTGCCATACTGTGTATGACCATCTGATCTTCGGCTTTTTATTTTCATTTGTAGTGTAGGTTCTGTACCGTGTTCCTCTCACTCATATTGCAATTGTATCTATTGAAAATAAATAAAAACATTATTATTATTATTATTATTATTATTATTATTATTATTATTATTATTATTATTATTATTATTATTATTATTATTATTATTATTATTTTTATTATTATTATTATTATTATTATTATTATTATATAAAAAGGATACTTCGCTACTTGTGGTTTTGTCAAAAGTAATACCAACTCTCGATTTTTATATATAACACCCTGTGTATTAATATATTTTCGGAATTTCACTTTTGAATTTAGTATGCCTTGACCATCCCCATTAGTTCTAATGGACCATAGCAACCATAAAAAATTGAGTTGGTATCAAAAACATTCAATTTTTCTTCTTATATGGCGTTAAAATTCTTCAAAGTTGTTATAGAGTTGCTACTATTTTTTTAATAGTACCATGGTGGTACTAAGATACAATTTGAAAGTACAATTAATAAGCAATCTACCCATACCCGTATTTTATCTGTAAAACCAAACTAAAATTACAGTTGAGAGAAGACACTCGAAACACCATCAAATTCAAAAGTAAAATAAACTCCAAAAAGTAATTTGACAGCTGAAATGTCACTTATATTATATCGTTGGATTCAGAAAATGACGTACATTCCAAGAATATAATCATATTATAGGGTGTTGCAGATAAAAATTGACAGTTGGTATTATTTCCGGTAAAACCGAAAGTGGCAAAAATTTACTTTTTATGTCAACAGTGGCTTTTAATAAGTACTTCCACTACGCCAAACTTGAAAATTGTATCGAAAAATATGAAACTGAAAAAATTATTTGTGACTCCGGACCTGATACCTGAATTCTTGGATTTTGCTAAGAGTGGAGTACTACCAGCAAAAATCCTCTCTACTGCACGTAAACAATCGTCCCTGGTCGTGCCCTATTACTATTTTACCGTGGAACGTCCCGTCGTTCGGCCAACAAAGAGATCAGGACAGGCATTGACGGAGTGGCGGTAAACGGTGAATGAAGCGACTGGCGCCGGCCAGTCCCGGCCTTTGTATCACCTCATTGTGCACACCTAAAAGCGGGATTGTGCGGGGCTTTATCCCGCGAGCATTTGTCATCTCTCGTCCGAATCGCATTCCTGAGCTTTGTGGCGTTATATTAGCCGATGGCAGATTGACAGAGCGCCGCAATCGTCTGATACTGTTGGTGCAATGCTGGTTGGCCACAGTGGCGTGGGTGCCGACGATAACATACAGGCTATTAGCAAAAAGGTCATGTATTTAATAATAATAAATACGTTTATTTATCCAATTGAAAACATCATTTATGTTACAAAATGTTTACAGATGTCCAACAAAAAATGGTAACTAGGAAATGAATAATAAATAACAGCAAGAAAAGTATTGAATGAACATAATAATATAATTGATAATTTTAAGAACGAATTTTACGAATTTTATTATTTCGAGGATAGATGAAGCACATTAAACACAAAATTGTCTAAATTTCTAATAAAAGGAGTGATGACCGAAGGGAGCTGGGAGCTGGATGATTAATACCTAGGTATTCAAAATTGATGAATTAATAAGTGATGAATGAATGAGTGAATGAAATGAGGAACAAATATTGATTTTTTTAAACCTCAGAATTCCGAACATCAAACTTCCACAGAGGTGTTCAAATTGTAGTTTTATAACTAGAGACACGTGGGTACCTCATTCGAACCAGTAAGATTGTATTTATTAAACAACCATTTATTTACTCTTACTACATATACATCTTGCATCGCTCATTATCTACTCGCCTATTATCCATTCAGACTTTTTATCCTTAACTTTATCTTTCTCCTACAGCTCAAAAATAATGTCGCCTAAACTGTTGTATAACATAATAAGAGAGATAATGTTTAGTCCAAATTTTAAATTTAATTTTAATTTTAAATTTAATCCAAAAGAGATTACAATCAGTGTTGTACAACAGTTTAATAGAATATATATAGTTAAAACACTAAAACACCAACTGAGATGTACTGTCTTTTTGAGGATATTTTTTGGATAATCTTTTTTTATTTTTCTTTATTTATTTATTTATTTACAATATCCTACAGATCGTGGTCCACTTATAGAGTAAGGAGATAAATCGAATGCGTAGTAGAAACTTAAAAAGTAATAAAATAGACAAATACATATAAAACCAATAAACAAAGCACATAATAACAAAAAATAGTAAATAAAGATCAATATATTTGTTTTTGGTATGGACAATGAAAATGTTTTTGTACTTCCAAATGTAATTCGCAGCTCATTATCGTACTATCAACTTGAAAAATATTCATAATAACAATAATAATAATAATAATAATAATAATAACTAATAATTGGATAATTTCCAAAATGTTTGAAATACATGTTTTTCAAAAAACTGTCTCTGAATGCTTTCCAATGCTTTCATATGACTGGTCTACTTTAGGCTCCAAATAACTGATGTGTACACAGTAAAAAAAGACAAATGGTAAAATTACTAAATGGTAATCGTAATTTGCTGCAGTGTTATTTTTAACACGAACGGGGTAGTATAATAACTAAACCTTTAGAACTCATATTACACGAACGATATACCCGCCAAGTTAGAAGTACTCATAAATTGTAGTAAAATTTACAAAACCCTGTGTTAAAAATGAATCAATCCGCCATAAATACGGAATAATTACACGGTGAATAAGTAACTATTACACATTACCTTGTAAAATTTACTGTGTTAAATTACTTTTATGTAATGTAATAATACACCGATATGTCTAACACTGCCAAGTGTGGACTATATACACACTGATGAGTGTGGATTCAGTGTTAAAATCAGTCGGATTTTTTTACTGTGTATTCCAGTTTTAATCTCTATACTGTTAGCTAATAATTGCATTTATTACGATTCTTGATATCCTTGATATTTCCTAAAACAAAATCCAGCGTTTTAAAGGATACTGTAAAAGTAGAATAAATATGATATCCAAATGTTTTTCATTTAACCAGTAAGGTATGCAGTTATCGATATTTAAAAGAAATTAGTTACCACCAATAGATTTATACCATGCTAATAGGCTTCAATAGGTTTAGACTATCCTATAACCGTTTACAACCTTCAGCAGAATTAATTTCAATAAATACAGTGTAAACATTAATAAATATGACAAAGAACACAGTACCTAGGATAGAACCCCGTTGAACACCTGAAGACTACATAAACTCACAAGATTTATAACCCCTTACTTGTATGCACTTATTAACTTTATGAAATCATCGCAGATATACCCACGCTTCGAAGTTTCCACAACAGAATCTGTGGTCTACTTTATAAAATACATTCGAGAAGTCATTGTAGATATGTAGATAATCTATCTAATCCCTATATGTACAAATTTGTTGTAACAGCAAAAGATCATAAATAATTCTAAAACATGCTGAATTAGAACATACTCTCTTTTTAAAATAAATTTTATTCGCTCCACCACTGATTAATCAGCTAAAATCTGCGGTAACCCCAGTCACGATCCTTTTGCCAAGGAGAACAATCTGTGATGCGATTCGATCCGGCTGGTGCAAATTGCCTAGAACGTCTCACACGTAGAAGATTTATCAACCTTTACACCGTTTACATTAGCAACACTAGTCCATTAGTTTATTGGAGAGACTGGGTCACATTGAGGTAAATCTTTATCTGTCACAGGGTGTGGATGGGATAACAAAGTACGTTTTTATATGTATAGGGAAACAGAATTCTCAGCATTACTTGCTCAAAAATATAATAAAAACTGATTTTGACAAATACACTTAGGTATACACGTAACTTCGTTGTTTTCGTTATGTTTGTATTGTTCGATTTTTAACAACGTTATACGATATATTATTATTCCGAACGTGTGAAGAATACGAAAAACTCGTTTTGTTTCCACGATATTTTCAAAAAAGTATATACACTGTGTCCAGTTTAAGATGGACTGTATGGGCATCCTGGACACCATTGGAGATACAGGTTGGTTAAATTGGGAAAATGTTAGTCAATTTTAGGCCCAAGAAGAACCCAAGATTCAATTTACAGGTTACAACAAGAAATGTGCATTTACTGCAAACGTTCATTGCTCGTCTATTGTAAAAGATACATTCATCAAATTTTTGTGATAGGGACAGCAGTCAGCAAAGACTTAAGTATTGGTCTATAAAAAAAATAGGTCTACTAGAACATGCGCCAAGTTACCCTACTTTTGTTTTTCGCATACAGGCGTCACATTGGATTTTCACCTTTTTTAAAGCTCAGTAAAAAGCTTTTCAACCATGTATATGCATATGTTCGAAAACCGAGGACCAATAAGATGGCTTGCTAGGTTACCGAACCTCATTCCACTGAACTCTTTGTGTGGGGTTATCTAAAAAAACAAAGTATATGCAAGATTGTATGAAACTGCAGAGGAATTACGTCAAGCAGTTAAAGAGGCAGTAATTGGAATTCCTCCAAAAATGTTTCATGTTTTTTCGTTTCTGCATATACACATATTACACATACATGATTGAAAAGTACTTTTTACGGAGTTTTAGCGCCCATAAGAGAAGCAAAAGTTGAGTTTGCTAGCACAAAAATAATAGGACAAAATTTTTAAAGTTCAATTTTGAAGTCCTTGCTGACTGCTACCATGTTTTGAAAATTTGATGACTGTTTCTTTTACAATAAAGGAAACTACTTAAGGGAAGGAATTTTTGGAAATTTAACCTTGGATTCTTCTTGGGCGTAAAATTCCCCAATTTAACCAACTCTTTATCTGTA
The DNA here is from genome assembly GCA_963924545.1 of Pogonocherus hispidulus. Taxonomy (NCBI): domain Eukaryota; kingdom Metazoa; phylum Arthropoda; class Insecta; order Coleoptera; family Cerambycidae; genus Pogonocherus; species Pogonocherus hispidulus. Next base: position 24,510,433 of record OZ004696.1, read on the forward strand.
ATGGTTTCCTGGATCAGGGAATAGACCTGGAATAGAGTCCATCTTATACTGGACACAGTATATTGTTTTGTAGATATCGCAAATATACTTATGTGAATGTCTCTTGATGCTCTCAGTAGGTGTGGAGTAAAACATAGCCCCTACTTACAGTGAAATTTAAGTAAATTATTCCGATTTTAAATACAATTCAATTCAATTCAACTGATATATTTGTATTGAATAAAACATATTATGTAAGTGACCAAGTATCTATATGAAAAATTTTACCCATTCTAGATAGGCTTGTAAACCAAGCTACTGGATATATGTCTTCACTCATCCAGTTTTATAGTTTTCCTATTATTTTGTATTTAAGAAATATAAATTGTCAAGTAAAAGATGAAACACTAATGTTTTACTTTCTGTAGTTTGTTTTTTTAGTTAGCAGGAGTAACTAAATTATAAAATTCTGTTTTAGCGAGTGGTTGGCTGAATTTAAGCATTCAAGTGTCAAGGATCAAGGTAAATTTGTATAAATATTTGACCAGAATATAGTCGTAACCTATGAGTTGACATAACAATTTCTTTCTGCTACTTATTTTTGAGCGTAATTTTAAAATTTTTATTCCAAGTAATTAAATGACATTAAAGTAGGTACCAAGCAGGTAAACATTTTAACATTCAACAAACTTAGAATAAATTTACGTAAACATTACATTCTGCAATGACAAAATAAAAAATATTATCAACAACTAGGAAACTCAAGGTACATAAATCGAAGAAATTTAAATATAGGGAAGGTATATAATATGATGTAGTGTGGTGGCCTTGTCACGATGCACCAGTGACGTATTTATCGAGTACTTAGTGACCGAATTTCACAATTTAGCACACAGTTGCCATGAAAACCGTATGAAATGACTCATAGATTCACCTTCAATGTAAATGTAATATTATTGTTTTTATAGTATATTTTTAATATTATTTATTGGCTTATTTAACTTTAATGTTCAATAAAGTTAATTATCTTCGTTATACCTAGGTACGGAAAGGAACAACCTAATTATCTTTAAGATATGTGGAAAACAACTGCTTTGCGTGCCATATGCACCCCTCAACATTTAATTTCAACGGCATATCTTGAAATAACCTCAACTTAATATATTTTTGTTTTTAATAGTAATTTAATATCTACATCTTTTAAAGATGATATATTAAACAAGTATGTAGATAATAATAATAATAATAATACGACTTTATTCGGAGTTTGATATTTGTAACAATATAAATAAATACAATAATAATATTACATCGAAAAGGCGAAGTGTCACTAATTACAGTGTTTTTCAACTTAACCTAATAGGGAGAATCTTACCTACATGCATGTTTCTATTAATATAGGTGCATAATTTGAGAGCTAATGTTTAATATATAATAATAATAATAATAATAATAATTTTAATTTCATAAAATTCAAACATTTCAGTTGCCAATCAGAATTAATCGTCCTTATGTCCATTCCGCGTTATTGTTTTTCAGTCACTGTTGCACTAAACAGATTTTAAGTTTTTTCTTAAAATTTAGGATTGAATAGTGGGCAAATTCAGGAGGTAAGAGACCATAGTATTTGCTTGCATTATACGAGAAACTGCGCTTATATATAGGTGTGCGATGTTTGGGAATTGCTAATAACAATCTGTTTCTCGTATGAAAATTATTTATATTCTGGAATCTCTTCAATCTTCTCCGCAAATATTGAGGTTTATTAGTTGTCAGAATTTTATGTGTCGCTGTTAGTAAATGTAAGGTACGAAGAGAAGCTAAATTTAATATATGATTGTCTTTGAATATGTGGCTAATATGATCGTACTTACGTATTCCAAAACAAAATCTTATACAAGAATTTTGAATCTTTTGTAATCGCATTTCATCTTTTTTATCAAGTGCTAGACCATAGATTATATCACAATACGAAAGTTTGGATGTTATGAGAGATTCACACAAATGAAGTTTAAGTTTTTTATTTAAAATCTGCTTCTGAGTATACAACTGTCTAAGTATACAGTATGAAGTTTGGCAGAGATAACTTACATGTTTCGAAAATCTAAGTCGGTTGTCCAACCAGAGACCCAAATTTTTGCTTTCTGTAACAACTGGCAGATTGTCACCAGCTATATGTATATTCATAAAACCCTGAGCAATTTCACGTTTTTGTTTTGGTCCGAAAAACATTACCATAGATTTACTTGTATTCAATTTTAAATTATGTGCTGAAGATATATCAAATAACATAGCTAAGTCATTGTTAATTAATGTATTTGCTAAATTATAATCACTGATTTGAAAGCTAAAATAAATCTGGGTATCGTCTGCATAATGATGAATACTTAAGTGCTTTGTAATGGAATGAAAATCAGATATATATATTGAAAATACTAATGGGCCCAAAATAGAACCTTGGGGGACGCCTAGATTTATTGAAAGTATATCAGATATTTGTGAATTTAGTGAGACATATTGGGAACGATTACTTAAACAACTTTTTATTAATGTAATCGCATTTTCATTGAAACCAAAATATGTCAACTTACTACAAAGAACTAAAGGATCAAGAGTGTCAAACGCCTTACTATAGTCAAGCAACAACAAGCAAGTAACTTTACTTTGATCTATTGAAATAAATATATCATCGGTTACACTAGTCAATGCTGTGGTAGTGCTATAACCTTCCCTAAATCCAGACTGAAAATTTGGAATTATATCATTCTGAAAAATATACGCAGAAATTTGTTTTTTCATAATCATTTCTAGAACCTTTGAAATACTCGGGAGTATACTTATAGGCCTGAGGCTGGATAAAACTGTAGCGTTCGCTATTTTAGGAAAAAGTAAAACTTTTGCACACTTCCATGATTCAGGAAAGACACATGACATTAGAGAGCAATTTATAATATAGGTTATGTGATCCAACAGATGAGGTATAACTAACTGTATCATTTTTTTAGAAATTCCGTCTAAGCCAGTAGAGTCTGTTTTAAGAGAGTTAATGCATTTGACTACATCATATGATGTCACCTCAGAGAAACTAAAGAAGGTATTGACTATGGGACGCTGTAGATACTTATTTAATAATTGTAACTGGTCTTTTGTTTTATTAATTAGTGGGGCACTGGCAAAGTGCCGATTTATTGCAAGAACATCGGAGAGAGACGATGGTATTTCAAGTTTGTTTTTTTGATTAACAATATTTATATATCACATTAAAAATAATTATTTTTGGTCGCATACCTTTTGTATTGAATTTTAATGAAAAAAATGATTTTTTACTGACAAAACTGAAATTATAGTAACTGTACTTAGCCTAATGTACGATACGTATTTCTGTTTCCGGCGTCTTTAGGCACATGTGTAGCACAAAGTTTAACATAAGACTGTACACGTACATATTTATATTTTCACGTGCTCTCAAAGTAAGAAATCAAACATTTGAAACCTATAGTAATTAAAGGTGCTCTTCACGTGGTGCATTAGAATGTTTGATGTGTAAATCATTTTTATTTAATAATAATAACTTAGTTGGTGTATACAGTGTGGGTGAGTTTGCATTACACACTCAGAAACTTCGTAAACGTCTAGATATTGAAATTTTTCAAAAAGTACTTCAAAGTGATTTTTTGTGCTCTTTTCAACCCTCTGATTGAAAACACTCTCATTAAAAAACAAAAGAGCAGCGACATGTACAGTAATATTTTTTAAATGGAGCACCCTGTATTTTATTTCATAATTTGAAATCCTATCAAGTTCTGAATATGACACTGTTTTTATCAAGAAATTATCGGTACTGGGCCATGGATTGCACAATTATTGAGACACAAGTTATGCAAATAACTCATAACTTTGTTAATGATATTACGAGTATTTTCATTTATTTCAATAAATATTCAATATTGTTTCAATTGTACAATCCATGGCCTAGTACCAAAGTTTACAGAATAAATATTCTGTAAACTATGCAGAAACAAAAATTATCACAATTAAACAAATATTATCACTTTTAAGAAAAAATAAAAACAGTGTCATATTCAGAATTTGATAGGATTTCAAATTAAGAAAATAAGATACAGGGTGTTAAAAAATCACTGTACATGTCCCTGCCCTTTTGTTCTATTTAATGAAAACGTCTTTAATCGGAGGGTTGAGAAAAGCACAAAAATCACTTAGAAGTACTTTTTGAAAAACTTTAATATCTTGACATTTACACAAACTCAGCCACACTGTAGGTATAGGAGTAGTAGTATAAATAAAAATTTGTCTTTGTATGTTTTCTATTATCCAGTAGGTTTAGGTTATTTAATACATAATTATTGTTGTATACCAAATAAAATACCTACAGTAATCCATAACTTTTATCGGCAAATGTTATTTTCAATATTATTGTGAATATGTACCTAGTGCAAAGGAATAAAACTTCTGTAATTCTGTATGTGTATTTTTCTGTATGTGGAATTCGATGGTATGTAAACATAATTTTCCTGAGGGCTTTAACGATCTGTTTAATAATAACATCAAATATCACCCCAAGATATTTGACCTTGTCTGACCATTTAAGTGATATTTATAATTAAGAGTCTAGACCTGAGGGCTTCATCTAAATAGACATCGTTATGTTGTAATACAAACTCGATGTAGTTCTTCTGACAATTAATTCGAACGTTTTTTAAATTCGCGCCTCCAAAAAGGGAAAAGCAATAACGTACCGGATTTCCCTGTTCTTTTTTTCAGCGATTAACTGTTAAAGAACATTAGAGCACGGGCCAGATATGGTTGCTGCAAATTATACACTTCAAACAGCTACTATTCAGATCATGTCTTTGTCTGTCAAACAGGACGATCTGAATATAGATGTATTTTTTAGGCAATCTAACTGTTATCTCAAAGATAAATACCGGTGGTAGAGTAGGTGAACACTGCTCAAACATTCAAAACATTTTCATGTTTATAATTTCAATGTCATATTCTAATATGTATGTATTATAGTGTTTGGCCAAAATTCTAGAGAGTGACTCGTAAGTCGTATCAGAGCGTTATTACTATTCACCGCATGAAATAATCTTTACCCGATAAAATTGGATTAAATAATTAATTGGAAGTTAAACAGAATAAACAGTTAAAATTCAATGTGCTGTTTCTTATGGACAGTGATTTTGACTATAAAATCATGGACTTTATACGAGGTGCAATATAATTGGTGTATTTAAAATATAAGCAAAGTGATTGACTTATATCGAAATATAAGATCAAAAACTAGAGTTTGAGCACTTACATGTCCACAACATTCAAGTTTTCGAACAAAGTGGCGTAGGACATGTATTTTCTGTAGGCAATGTTTACTTGACGATTAATTGCAAGGTCATTTATTACATTGTTTTTGCGGCTGTTTTGGCAAGTACGGGAACTACTGTCCCACTATGGAAGAAACGTAAAAAGTACATTTTGTAACGTTAAAAGCAAGCCATTTTAGTAACGTTCTAACTGAAAATATTTTTATAATGTAGTAATAATGACATTATACTACGTTAAAGTTTTATACGTTTTAAATGTCATATTCAAACATTAAAATTACCTCTAAAAGCTAACGTAACAAAAAGATATCTAGAAAGGGATCAACAACGCTGTTGCCAATAACATAAGTAGTACCAAAGTCTACATAATATGTAGACTTTGGTAGTACGTTATATTGTAAACGTAAATGATATGAAATTATCTAAAGCAGTGAAAACGTTAGATCGTATACAAAAACTAAATAATATATTGACATATATATTTTGTAAAAGCTAATCCCCTATTTTTTTTTATCCAACGATATATAACTCTTTCTGGTTATTTTCAATAGTTTTAGAGATATTTGCACATTCAGTTATTGCAGATTCGTCATCGTATTTATTTCTAATAATCAGTAGGTATATTGTTTTATTAGTATTAGTCGAGGGTGGTAAGAACTATAATAATAACAAAAGTTTAACACTTATTCTATCTCGAAAACTATTAAAGCTAATCCCAAAGAATTATATATCGTTAAATTCAGAAGAAATAGGAGATTTTAGATTTTGTATATAAGGTATTTTATAAAAAAAAATGCGTTAAGAATTAAGACAATCAGGACAGTTTTCTGTGAACCAGACTATACAAAGTACTTCGTTTTCAATGTATTTCTCTAGTTACTAAAGATAGATATATGCCGCTTTGTTTCGTGCTACGACGAACCATTTTGGATTTGCTGATAAGTTATATTTTTTATTGGATAACATAATTTGCCATGATATGGTGGAAGAATGATTTTTTTTTCTTTACTTGTATTAAGAAAATTTTAAACAATCTCTGTTAATTGAAATTTTCCAGATTTATATATTTTAAAAAAACAATTTCAATTGTATAATGACATGGCAGTAAAATATTTATACATATAGAAATACTTACAAGTATTAAGTCAAACGATGAACACATTGAAACTAAAAGAAAAAGTAAGGAATTACAAGGACGGACGAAATAGCAATGCGACAAATATATTAAAACGTGGAACATGATTTCTAATTTACATACCTAGTATAAATAATATAAACACATCAAACGGCAACGATCGATCGGCTACGATCGCTCAACTGTCAACTTGACCCGTCAATATACTACTACAATATACAAATCGCCAACATTTTTAATTTTCCTACGTCAGTTTGACTTATAATTTTGACATTTAGTTTACTCCATTTTCTTTAAATGCAAGAAGCTTTTTAAGTGAATTAAGTTAAATTTTAAACTGAAACAAAAATCTCAGGACAAAAAATTAACTGTGCTGATTTTGTGTTGAAAATTATCAAGCACATTTGCTCGCATAGCAAAGCAATAATTAAAAAATTTAATATTTTCAGTCAGAGGCATGTAATAACATGTAGTTAGGTATAAAATAGTTGTAACAGACCCCGAGCCTCTGATAGACTAATGAGTTTGGTTTGTGTTGGATAAGCAGATTTGAAATTTCTCTTGTAGAAGCAAGCATAGAGATGGTATTATTATTAGGTAATAACTCTTACCTGCGTTCCACGTTCAAAAGTTTGATGTACCTGAATAGTACTAAATTTTCATTCCCCTGCCCCCTCAAGCATTAGCAAATTTCCCGGTGTTTCAAACTCTTTTCAAATATTGTAAGGTTATGTATGAAAATTGTCATATCAGTTGAGTTGTCAAGTTTTAAGATTTAAACTTAAAAATTATTGTATTTATTGCATTACCGTATTTTTCATTAGGTACCTATATATTATGGAAAATAAAATATTGATCACAGTGGATTAGTGGTATTTAGAAGTCATATATGAAACATCGCATTAGCTACAATGAAATGGAAAAGTTCTTATTTATTTTTATATAAGTTTTCTACCAAATATTGTAAGTGCAATAAAAAATATGCTTTGTTTGTTAAGGCTTATAAGTTTAGTGAAATATGTTTTTTTAATTTATAAGTATTATTTATTTAATAAATGTTCTTTAACTTTGTTCAATAAGACTTTTGAATTTTCGACTAATGGTTTTAAACAAAGCTGCGTGGTCACGTCAGAAAGGTCAATTTGATTGATAACCAAAATTGGTCCAAAAACTTCGACCATGTAGGTCGAATAAACGATAAACGAATTTGAAATTTGAGTGACAAGATACTCAACTCAATACATAACCTCAAAATTAAAAAAGTCATTTCATTTTTGAACCGTTCCTTTTCAGTACTGTCGGTGTTTGAAACACATAAAGCTTCAAACACCCACAGGAGCAGAGCTGGAAAGCGGCTCTGGTAACTCTGGAAAGATTAAGTATATTGACGATTATGAATCGGTTCGATCTGATAGGCACCTGGCCTATCTGTAAGTTTAATAATAAGGGTATTTACTCATCAACATTCAAACGGCTCAATTCCTATGAGTAGTAGTATTTTAAAATAAATAGGATCATATAATTTCAGAATATTTCAATAAGTGATATGATAGTATAACAATATTAAATACCTAACTGTTTTTATATATCAATAATATAATAATAATAATAATAATAATAATAATAATAATAATAATTATTATTATTATTAAACTAAAGAGAAGAGCAGAGGTCGAAACCTATTATGCTCCTATAAAAATAAACAATAGATTGACAAGAATGGCAACAGCAATTTGTTACAGTATACAGCTAATCCTTACAGGTAGTATATGTACTTATTTACTATAAGTGAAAGTAACTGAATAAAAAATACAAAGTACAACTTAAGTAATATAACTGTATATCATAATTATCAATGAACTGAAAAAGATACAAACAAGAATATATGTTCTGTGAAGTTAATTTGCAGACACAATTCATGATATCCAACTTGATGTCTTTACATCAAAGCATTTCACCATTTTTAAATAAGTCATATTTATATTTGAACGAGTTTACACTCACTGAAGTCACCACATCACTGGGTAACCGATTCCAGTTGTTAAAAATTCGGTTGGAATAGAAGTTCTGCCTTATCGTTGTCCTGAAATTTTCTTTTTTGAGTTTAAGTGAGTGGCCACGGAGTCGGTCGTCTGTGTTTAATTCTAATAAGTCCATAATTAAACCTGGATTTCTTTTGTTTCCTTTGATACAGATCTCCTCAGTTTTGTAAAGTTGAAAAACTTCTTATCAGTTCAAAATGTTTTCAGTATAGTGTAAACGATAGACTTCTTAAACGACACAGAATCCCATCTGGGAAAAGTCGATAACCGTCCCACACCAACAAAGCTCTTCAAAAGTTTACGCCGTACCTAAATTATTTAATGCAATATATCAAAACTTTTATTTTTGTTTTGTAAAATGAACTTTTGGCACGAGATGTTGTTTCATAGGCGGATTGGGTGTCACGTAGGTAACTTGCACATGTTAAAAGTACCGCCCGCGCATCAGAAAATCCGTAGTTAACACACATCTGTGGCAATGGCATCCTTTTAAGGGATCCAAAGAAGAGGACCGGTCTCGAAGCTACATTAAATTCAACAATATTTTATTTTGAAATTATCTTATCAGTTCATTCGCTTCTTACACCGCAAAGTAATTTGAAAATATGAAAATGTATGCAGAAATGAACTTCATTCTAAGACATTTTACAATAGCATTCAAAATCAAGTTTATTGCTGCAATTTCAATGTAAAACTTGAACATTGTTCATAAAATATCTGCTCCCTTGTATCATTGAAAAATCATGCATTGACCGATTTGTAAGGAAGTTCTTGGTATCGTACCATAATATCATAATTACCTCTTAAGTAATATGTATTCCATCGTCATGGAATCCGATGCAAATGAAGCGATAAATCTCCATCATCTAGAGCAGCGGTGGCGAACCTATGACAAGCAGGTTTGACACTGATCCACAAAGGCTTTTTACATGAGCCACGCCATAATTTTGCTTAAACTTATTTTAATATCATAAAATATATCATAATCTTATATATCACATATAATCGAAAATATCAAAAACTTAAAATATAAATATCTGTTCTAATGTCGAATTTATAAGAAAAGAAAATCCAAATGGATGTCGGCTAACTGATTTTCTATGGAATCCCCAATTTTCCCATAGATTATCGGTTGTTTGACGTCGACCTTTATTTTTGCTCTTCATTTGCAAAAGTAAAAGTTGTAAAACAAAAAGGAAACGCAAACATTTTTAAAATATTTTTAAAGTGAGAACTTTCCGTGATTCCAAATTATTGATACTCTTTTTACCACACCCTCCTCCACGTTTTCAAGTAACTCCACTGATTTAGTGACCGACGAGCTAGTATTAAAAAAATAATTAACAAAATTTGACCCACTTCTCAAAAAGGTTCGCCATCACTGATCTAGAGAAACAGAAACAAGTTCATTTTCCTCATTAGATAAACACGTATCTACTACTGATACGCTCTGTGTAAAGATTTATCAGCAAAATATTAATTTTAATTGATTGCGAACTCCTCTACTATTAATTGATATATGATAAGTACGTGGCGCCACATTGCATCAATCAGGGTGACGAAACGTTAAGTAGGTATAATCGGTAAACAATCATTTGAAACAAAACTCTAAGAAAGATTCTCTCTCTTTTATAGATATTTGATTTATTTATAAGAATTACAGGTTTTTATTCTAGACGGTATATAGACCGCTATTTAGTATTAAAATTGTTAATTCTATTACCTAATTACTGGTAACTATTATTCAAACTTCTTTTTTTAAGCGGATAATAATACTTACATTATATAATGTAGGTCGTTTTATAGAAAAAGCCTATTGTTTTACTAGTAAAGAAATTTCTAATTTTTTTACTAGTTCCTACAAAAAGTAAGTGTAACCATAACATCGGATTAAAGTTTGTTACTGTTTGTAACAGTTTTAATTTTGACGCCTGAAGAAAAAATAGTATATGTCACTGGGAGTACAAAGCTCTACGAGTATGTGTTTCGTCCAGTTTGCACAGCCTCGGCTAACGCCTTGGCTGTGTAAGGTTATGGGCTCAACCAATAATGTTCGCCTTCTGCCCCTAGTAACATAATATACTATTATCTGATGGCATGTCATAATGACATCATTATATCATTTGATTATAGTAACATAAGTAAGGTCATTCTGATTCTAGTACCATTAGATTAGATTAGATTTATGTAGGAGTCGGCCCCCTGGCCTGGTTCACCGCGACCTAGAAGATCTATTGTGGCACTCCCAACCTATTTAGAGCACTCTGTCCAGCTTTGTCCTTTGCATTAGACTCCACAGCCTTGATAGAGGCTCTTCCATATAGCTATTGGCTCTTGGTCTTCCTTCTCCAAGTATTTGAAATCTCAGTCTTGTCAGGCCCTCGCACTGGCACAGTACGTGTACTGAGGTTTCCTCTTCTTCTTGACAGAATCTGCAAGTTGCATCTTCTGACAGTCCCATAAGATTCATGTGCCTATTTAGCCTACAGTGTCCTGTTAGGAGACCTACTATTATTCTGATAGCCTTTTTGTTCTGGCCTAACAGATCTGCTGTGAATTTAGGCATCCGTTCTTTAATGAATAGCTTTGCCTGTCTCAGTTGTGGCAGATTCCGACTGGCCCAGTCGGGCCAGGCCTGGCCGGACCGATTCGGGCCTGGCCTGGCTGGATCGGGCCTGGCCTGGCCCGGCCGGTTCGGGCCTGGCCTGGCCGAATCGGGCCTGGGCTGGCCGGCCGTTTCGGGCCGGATCGGACCGATTTCGACTTACGATGATCGACCGATTTCGAGTGCGACTGGACGCACTCAGTGACACGATATCTCCCACTTATGTGTTTCTCAAACCTTACACAGTAGAGATACCGGACAGGGAAGCTTGGCTCGAAAATCCTGATGCTCAGGTCTCGAATGGGCTCGTCTGGTTTACGGATGGGTCCAAGACAGACCAGGGCTCAGGGGCGGGAGTCCGGGGCGTGCGCCCGAGGGCGAGACTATCCTTCTCCTTGGGAAAGTATGCCACGGTCTTTCAGGCGGAAGTGTTTGCTATCTCTGCATGTGTTCAGGAAAATCTCAAAAGGAGATATTCTAATCAGCATATCCAGATATGCACCGGCAGTCAGGCGGCTTTACGTGCCTTGATCTCCTATAGGATCACCTCCAGGACGGTCCTAGAGTGTGTTAATGGTCTGACCCAATTGGGACAGAACAACCAGGTAAAATTGACCTGGGTACCGGGTCATCATAATATAACAGGAAATGAGGAGGCCGATGCACTGGCTAAGAGAGGCTCAAGTATACAGTTTACAGGGCCCGAACCAGTGCTGGGGCTTCCGCCTAGTTATGTAGCAAGGTCCATTGGAAACTGGATCAAGGTAAGATCAAAGGAAGAATGGTCAAACGTGACTGGGCTGCGACAAGCCAGGCTCTTAATTGAAGGGCCTTGGTCGAACGCAACTCAATCAATACTTGCGCTAAGTCGTAACAGCATAAGGATTGTCACAGGACTGTTGACAGGTCACGGACATCTTAACAAGCACCTTAACACTATCGGTCTTAGTGACACTAGAAGGTGCAGGTTTTTTGGACACGATGACGAGGACTCCATTCACATCCTCTGTCGCTGTGCCTGCCTCATGGTCAAGAGACACAAACACCTAGGCGCAGCATTTCTTCTGCCTCAGGACATTAGGGAGCTTCCCCTACAACGGGTGTTGGCCTATGCGCACAGCACGGGTCTCTTCCAATAACTCCCAACTAGCGGCAGGCACAATGGGTCGAAAGACCTGAGTGCTGCGGGTAACCGCGCCGCCTATCAACAACAACAACAACAACAACAAGTTGTTGAACAAATTGTTTAAGAGTTTGTATTTTATTTGATAATGAAATAAAAAATTATTCTATTAAGGTTGTTTTGCTCTATTTTGTGAGACATTTTAACGTTTCATTGAGACATAAAAGAAATAATAAATTTATGAATTGTCATACCTATTGTCAATCAGGATTTCTGGTATCGCCGAATGTGGCTTAGGCAGACTAGGTTGAATTTAGGCTGACCGATTCTGGCTAAACTTGCTTTGATAGAGCCGGGCCGGATCAGATTCGATTTGAGCTTCGATTCGACTGGCTTGGTCGGGTCTGGCCTGGTCTGACGTAGCCGAGTCGCGCCTGGCCTGGTCTGGCTGGGTCTGGCCTGGCCGGGCCGGGCCGAATTCAATCTGGCTTGGTCGGGCCTCGCTCAAATCTGGCCTGGCCGGGCCATAATTGTTAAGAGGTTTGGCTTTAATTGGGCCAAACGTTCGGTAAGTTTATCTGGCCTGGCCTGGCCTGAATTTTTTTAAAAAGTCGCAACTCTAATTTATTTCTCATCCATTCCTCCATAGATGTTTTAATGCATGGATTCGCTATGCCGCAGAAGGGTTCTGGTCCTATGAGGTCTTTTAATGCGCCTTCTCGGGCTAGTGCGTCTGCCTCCTCATTACCTTTGTGCCCCTCGTGCCCAGGTACCCAAGCTAGGGTCACTCTATTCTCGCTCCATTCTAGTACCATAATGACATTCAAAAAGTACTAAAACAATAATTTTGATGACATAATGATGTTATTATGACATGCCATCAGATAAATAACTTAATGCACCAGTCGTTTAAAAATACAAAATTTTATATTTTCAGGAAAATATAAAAATATTGATGCCACCAGATAAAATTTTGTATGCAATTGGATCATAAAACATTCATTACGGTACAAGCCGTGTTATCAGATTCGGCTAGATAAGACGAGACAGTAATCTAAAAAAGGCTCTCGTGATCATTTCCTTAGCCCTGTCCTGGAGTTGAAGTGGTTAACACTAGCTACCCGTGTTCCCATTAAATAACTCACTTTTTATTATAATGAATTTACTCCTGCATTTAAATTCGGCCGCGTTGGTGTGATGTTATGTATCACCGGAAATTGGATTAAATTTGCATTTTAATCCACTCCACAGATGCAGTAGTAGTAAATATCCAAATTAGGCAACTGGATTTAGCTCATTTATTTTTATGTGTAATCCTGAAAAATGTTAAAACATTTCTAAATAAATATCAACTCCAACGTGCTTATGCCGAAACTGTATAGTAATGTATATCTGAATTAATGAGACTAACTGATTCTATATACAAATACTAATCCTGTAAATACGTTCTACAAAATATTAAATAACAAAAGTTACTTTTCTGTTTCTGTTACTTAATGTCGGTCTATTTCTTCGACTAAAGCCCAATCATTGACCAACACCAGGAGAGAAAAAATCCTCAATTGGAAATTTTACAGAAATTCCACTTTGTAGTCAGGAGATCCTTTACTTGCCTCATTGTATAGAGAGAGACTTCCAGCTTTAGATCCTATCCAATAGTTGGTAAGAACTTGAACAAATTATTGTCGACAATATAATAGTCTATTTATTTTGCCTCGGGCTATGATGGTTCCAATTTTTTTCTTTATAAATCTAGATTTCTATACAAGAACCTCAAATTAGGAACTACATATATAATTGATGTTTAAAACTATTTTTTTTAAGATTTTGCGCATAAAACTGTAAATTTTTTAAACTATTAATCATGAAAATTAACTTATAATATAAAATCTAAAAACATGTGTTTTTACATGCCCAGAGTAGATAGATTAGATATCTGTAGATATATTGTAGACAAGAAATTTAGAAGAAATTAGTTATTAATAAATTTATCTATATTGATCTAAAATCTATATCATTTTCTTTTTGCATAGATAATACACAAATCGATACGGTACTGACTGTGCTCGTAAATCCAAAGGTTACAATTTAAATTTTCGAGTCAATTAATTTACTTAACGCAATGTACCCCGACGTGTGGAGTGTCGTATCCCTATGGCGGGTCCAGACCAAGTAGACAAAACAGAAACATTCATGTTTCGAGACAAATCGGCAACAAATCCAACACATTTCTGCGACATTTTTGTCTTATTTTTGTTTTGTTTCCAAATTCGGAGACCTTTGCAAGTCCTGTCTCGAGTCGTAAAAAAATTATAGTTTCTGTTTTGTCTGTGTATTTTACAACAAATTTTACAAACGTAAAAAGACCATACCAATTTGATAGTTATTGTGTATTGCAGTGTTTGCTTACCGTGTATCCAGGAGAAAAAGTAGAGTACGGAAAATACCTAGAAATTAATAGATCTATATGGAAAGCGTCCATTATTATGGGATCCCAGAATTATAACTATCTCATTTTTTTAAACTTATCTCTTCCAAACACTTTTGAATGAGTTGGTTGAGGAGATGATTTCCTTTTTATAACATTGGATGCCGAGGACAGAAAGATACAGTGGCTGCTGGTAAAGACTACTGGCCCGCTAGTCAGTAGTCTGCTATAATCAATAAAGCTTTATCTTCTTGGTGAAACCGCCACATGATTATAAAACTGCATAAATCCAATTTAGTCTGATATATCCTAATCTACAAAAATATTGAGTATAGTTTTATGCCTTTGTTATTTCCCTTATATTTTTGCCTAAATATGGAAAACCCCTTGACCAAGCTTTATTTTCTCTGTAAAATATACCCATCTTAACCGCTGAGAAGAGACTCTGTTTGGTATCATTTACTCGTAGTTCACCTTGAAAATTAGCAGGTAGTATCAGATAATCCAAAATTTGGAATTTTATGTTGAGGCGTATTTTATTTGTTTTCGCTGTAATTATCTCATAGAGGATACCAACTCGTGATCATTGTTTACCGGTGGCGCTAGCAGTGACGCCCCATCCGCTGTCTCGCTCTTACCATTTATTTTTGTTGTAGGATCCGTCAGCTGCCGGCGTTAGTTTCCCAAATGATGAAAGTAGCACCTAATCCCGCGCGAGATCGATCTAAATTAGATTATAGCCCAGTCAGTAGTGTGCTTTTCGTTTTTCTGTAATTTTACATACCTATTCTATCTTTACATACATGATAATATGTTTGTAAATTATTTGTGATGCAGCTCTATCATTCGTTATAATAATTCTCTTGGAAAAATATTACCTATAAAATAATAGGAAATAGGGGGGATATCTTAAATAGATTTTCATAGTGTAATGTCTTCGTTGAAATCAAACACGTCTTGCTTCTTTGAAGACATATATTCAAATCTAATTTAACACCCAAAAACGATGAGCTTACTCGTAAGCAATATTGCACATACTTAATATATGAAATATGAACAATCAGCACATCACTTTTTCTAATGATGTAATATGACAATTGTACGTTGGTGCCCAGACAACAGAGGCATACTCTAGCTTGGATCTAACAAAACAGGTATATAACGTACGCAATGTGGACATGTTCTTAAACTCTTTGCTGTTACGCAAGACGAAACCAAAATTTTTGTAAGCACCAGTAACGCATTCCTCAATATGCTTGGAAAAAGTTAATTTTGAATCAAAAATATCCCTAGGTCCTTGATGAAGTCAGGTCTATTTAAGACGCAATTATCTAAGCTGTAGTCTTATATATAGGTATTGGTTTTACGTGAGAATGACATGACGTTACATTTTGCTACATTTAGAGGTAAACAATTATCAATACACCAACTATTAAGTTTATCCAAATTATGCTGGAGATTCAAACAATAGCCTTCGCATTTTACATAAGAATACAACTTTAAGTCATCTGCGTAAAGTAAGTAATGAACATCTAGTTCATCCGCGATATCGTTCACAAATAAAACAAACAGTAAAGGCCCAAGAACAGAGCCTTGAGGTACACCAGAAGTCTGCCTAAATTGTTCAGATTTATACCCACGATACTCCACAAACTGCGTACGATAGGAGAGATATGACTGAAACAGTTCTAATAGGGCTTCGCTTAATCCAAGATATTCT
Organism: Pogonocherus hispidulus; assembly: GCA_963924545.1. NCBI lineage: Eukaryota > Metazoa > Arthropoda > Insecta > Coleoptera > Cerambycidae > Pogonocherus > Pogonocherus hispidulus. Next base: position 24,526,807 of record OZ004696.1, read on the forward strand.
AATTTACACAAAATTAGTCCGTGATCCAGTTTGTCAAACGCTTTAGAGAAGTCAGTGTAAATAATATCAACCTGAACTCTCTGATCCAGCGCCTCAGCAATAAATTGCGTGCTACTCACAAGATTAGTAACGGTGGATGCTTCATTGAACAAAACCATGTTGTTCAGGCATTATCAAATTTTTTGTATAAAAGGACAAATAGCCTGAAATTAAGATTTCAAATACTTTAGAAAAGTTACATACAAGAGCAATGGGTCGGTAATTCTCAATGTCGTTTTTATCATTTTTTTTAAACACCGGACAGATTCTGGATTGTTTACAGGTGTCAGGGAAAGTTTTAGTCTGCAATATTAAGTTAAAAATAGTACACAGAGGTTTACAGAACACCATTGCACAATCCCTGACAATAAGAGCAGGGATACTATCAGGATCAGTTGTCAGATTTGCTTTAATTTTCTTTATCGAAACCATAACGTCATTTTCACTAACATGGGGTATGTGAAGGAAGTTGCTACAACAAGAGTTATGAAATGGGTTGGAAACGTATCCTGAGGAGTTAATAAAAGCGCTAGAAAAAAATTGTGCAAAACCGTCTACAATACCTTGTGGATTGTCTATGTTAGAATTGTGTAAAACCATGGTAGAAGGAATTCTAGTTGAATTGCGTTTCAGATTGATATAGTCCCAGAATTTGTTTGGAGTAATTGTTATTGAACGCTCTGAGTCCTCTATAAATCTAGCATAAACAGATTTTATATTTGATTTGAGGGATGTACGCATATCCCTGAAGATATCGTAGTCAGTCTGCTGTTTGCTGTTCCTATAAATTATCCATGCTCGCTTTTTTCTCTTTGACAAATTAATAATATCTGAGTTGAACCAAAGGGGGTACTGCTTATTAGATGGAGTTTTCATGGGAACATGTTTGATTAGAGCGAAATTTATTTTATCATAAAATATTTGCACTGCTTCGTTAACAGATATATTCGAGGGTAGTGACCAATCAGTTGAATAAAATTCACCATAGAGTGAACGAAAATTGGATTTTTTAAAGTTAAAACTAGGTTGAGAAACAATAGGAAAAATATTCTATATATTATATTCAGGATATTCAGGAAATATTCAGGATCCTATATATTATAGGATTATATCCTGAAATTTTCGCCTTGTTATACTGGGCTATTATTGGAATCGGGAGATAAAACGTATCAAGTTATTTTCGACCGATGCCAGCGTTTGAGCTTTGAGGAGTTGGACAGATTTAATCAAGCATTGATTTGTTGCACAAATAAAATGGAAAAAGTTTATATATCTATATATTTGTACATGATTAAGCAATAAAACTCAGTTTTTATGTAAATATTATATTATATAAGCTATTCTGATTCTTATATTGATAGATTTAAGGGTCTGAAGCCATTATCAATTGGTAGTGTTGCCATATGCAATGGATTTTCTTGATGGAAGATGTTTTTAATTAATGTATTTTTTTAGAGTGTAGCTGTTGTATGTCTATCCTGCCCCCTCTTTTCTACTTATATTGATTCCTCTTTACAAGAGTTCGGATGCACCATGCTAGTCTGTGTTAATGTACGCAAATATAATAGCTTTAAAGAGGTTTATAGAGTGAAGTTTTGATTTTAGCAGTAGATTTAATCGTTTTTTATATAATTCCTGTAAACCTCGTTTTATTATTGAATAGTCTCTTTGATTATGATAAAATCTTAAGTATTTATATTGTCCATGTTCTTCTGTTTATTATATATTTTTTTCTGATAATTTAATTTATTTAGAGTATTCTCTGATTGTTCTTTGCTTAACCTCCAAGTTTTACATACAATATTTTACATATATGTATATTAAACTCCATATTTATATCTTTGGATACAATTTCTGTTACTTTTAGTAATCGTTGCATTCGGGCTGATGTAGAAGCATACATTTTAATATTGTCCATGTACATTAGATGGTTTATTTTATGTAGTTATGTTCCTTGTTTTTTAGTTTGATATTCATGTGCACTATTCAAGGTGCTCGAGAAAGGATTCAGTCACATTTGGGCTAGCCGGTGGCTCAGGGCTTAGTGTCTCAATCGCTCAACCCAGAGTTCGATGGTTCGAATCCCCATTCCACCAGATAGTTTTTAATTAAATTGTCTACTCGTAGATTAAGGCTTGTTCGTAGAGATTGGTTGGCAACCATCCTGGCGATGGCCTAGGATGGGAAGAATGTCAGCTTGATGTTAATGTGAGAGATTAAAATCAGTTGATGGTTGACTGTCCCCCTAACTAATGAGATTTTCCAGGTTTTCCTCATTCCAGCACTGAATGGTGGTTATAGTCTACCAACCTAAGTAACTCCTGACGTGGCGCAAATGGGGCCCGCAATGTAACAATATAACCCTTCCTTTCCCACAAGTGCCTACCATTGGTATATTCCCTTTTTTATATTGATAAAATCGTTTTCTATTTAACCGTTATTGGTTTTTAGTTGTATTCTTCTTGACAGAATCTGTAAACCGCTTCTTCTGACAGTCCCATAAGATTCATGTGCCTATTTAGCCTACAGTCCCACAGGAGAAGACCCACTACACAGTAAAAAAAGACAAATGGTAAAATTACTAAATGGTAATCGTAATTTGCTGCAGTGTTATTTTTAACACGAACTGGGTAGTATAATAACTAAACCTTTAGAACTCATATTACACGAACGATATACCCGCCAAGTTTGTAGAAGTACTCATAAATTGTAGTAAAATTTACAAAACCCTGTGTTGTTGTTATTGTTGTTGTTGATAGGCGGCGCGGTTACCCGCAGCACTCAGGTCTTTCGACCCATTGTGCCTGCCGCTAGTTGGGAGCTATTGGAAGAGACCCGTGCTGTGCGCATAGGCCAACATCCGTTGTAGGGGAAGCTCCCTAATGTCCTGAGGCAGAAGAAATGCTGCGCCCAGGTGTTTGTGACTCTTAACCATGAGGCAGGCACAGCGACAGAGGATGTGAATGGAGTCCTCGTCATCGTGTCCGCAAAACCTGCACCTTCTAGTGTCACTAAGACCGATAGTGTTAAGGTGCTTGTTAAGATGTCCGTGACCTGTCAACAGTCCTGTGACAATCCTTATGCTGTTACGACTTAGCGCAAGTATTGATCGAGTTGCGTTCGACCAAGGCCCTTCAATTAAGAGCCTGGCTTGTTGCAGCCCAGTCACGTTTGACCATTCTTCCTTTGATCTTACCTTGATACAGTTTCCAATGGACCTTGCTACATAACTAGGCGGAAGCCCAAGCACTGGTTCGGGCCCTGTAAACTGTATACTTGAGCCTCTCTTAGCCAGTGCATCGGCCTCCTCATTTCCTGTTATATTATGATGGCCCGGTACCCAGGTCAATTTTACCGCAGAAGAGTTCTGGTCCTATGAGGTCTTTTGATGCGCCTTCTCGCATGTTTGTTGTTACATGCACGCTTTGCTGTTTTATGGTCGATTACAGTTTTATGTAATTGTGTATTTTTATGTATTTCTGATTCTGATTTATAATTTCTTATTTTTATTGTGGTTCCTTTGCGCATTATGCACATCTGAATTATTCGCTGGTTTATATTTCTTGTAGATGTATTAGTGCCGAGTATATTAGGAAATTATTTGTTGTTTAGGAACGATCTTGTCATACTGCATCTATGAAATATCACTGGTTTTTGAGAGTGGGTATTTAAGCTTCATTCAAGGTTAAGGTTGTGAGTAAGCGCTTTGTGAATAAGTACGGGTGACATCTGTCACCAACATCATGACTGGAACGATATCCACTTGTTTCTGTTTCCATATTCCTTAGTTTAATATTTTCTATTTATTTCTTTCTTTATTGCTATTATTATTATTACTATTATTATTTACTTATTGAAATTTCAATATTAAAAGTTTATTTTTAGGTGTTAGTATTTTTAATTATGTGATTACAAGTGTCCATCACATAATCCATCGTTGTATATACGTCATTTATTTGCATTAATTTACTAATACCAGTGACTATAGAAAGATTTATAGTCACTGCTAATACACATTAGGTTGTTAAAAAATAGTCCATTAACTAATTTCCTTTATTTTTTTTCATATGGTACCTATCATTGACGTCAAGATGGTTATATTTAGAAAACTATTACACGACCTGTTTGTAATGGTATTATGTATTTATTTTGTGGTAATGAACAGCGAAGTAGTTTACTATAATAATAAAGTGGCCTGTATGTTTATTTTTACATGATATTATATTCTGTAAACAACTTTTTTAATACGATAATTTTCGGGTAGTTTAATATTCCAAGTAATGACTATACTGCACCTAATTTAAACTGCTCATAAAATTCGAGTTTAAAAATAAGGAGAGCCCATATTTGGCAAAATGTGACCACAATTTATGCCAGTATGTCAATTACAGCACAATGGAAATTTAGAAATATTTATAGATCTCGTTCCCAAAATTCTTTCTTTTATTTGGTACTTGCCATATTTTGAAAATACATAGTATAAGGTCACAATGCCATAATTATTTGAATTAATGCATTAATGCAAAGATAATGGCACAAATAAAATGAAACGGACATTATGTAATTATTTATATTTTATGGTTTGTTTATTCGTGGAGAATATTAAATTTCGTTACTTGACAAAGTTATTTTGCTTTAATATTCAAAATCTTGTATTTTGGATCTGTAGAAGCCTTGGCTTATATGTGAGTATAAGGAGCAGCAAAAAATTGTTAATTCAACTGATAAAGGATTGAATCAACGGTAAAACCTTTTATTTGTTATAACCAGCCTTATTTGTTCGGTAAGTTTATGCTAAACAAAGCTAGAAGTTGCACTAGCAATCTTTTAGTTTATTGAAGAACTTTAACAAAAAGGTAGTATTGCAGGTTGTCCGACAGAAATTGATTAACTTTGCTACTACCTTTTAATCAGCTTATGTATGTCTTATGGAAACCGTAAAGGTGAGAAACGACTTTGCAATAAATCGATGTCTTCGTTTACACTGTTCAAGTCACCAAAAATGGTTAACAAAATGTGATTCAAGATTTTAAAATTATAAAATGGTCACAGCTTAACCATAATAGAGTTAATTTCATTTTTTACCTGCTTCTTAGGACAAACCGCAGATCAACCATTGGTGGTCCAAATCCCTAAAAAAATGCGGACTTTGTCCGTTCCTAGAATAAAAATAATAACAGTAGCAAAAAACAAGGTACCATAAAGTGTCCGAGGTGGCAGGCTAACAGATCTTATTAGTATTTATAGATAAGGGACCCAATTTACAAGTGTCGGGCTGAAGGCTTGGGTGTTAAACCATAAAAATTGAATTATACCCCTAGTTGTGGTTGGCGCGGGATTTAACTCTTTGAAGGCGTGTTTATTTAATCGCAACAAAGCTGTACCGTGATATTCAGAAAATTCTCTCCCATGAATTTTTGCATATTTAGTCGCTATATAAATCTAAAGTAAGAATTAAGCTTTTGTACTTATATTTCTATTTGAAAAACAGATTTGGAAATTATTTTATTAATATGATAAAACTACAACTACAACAAAAATGCGAAACTCTAAGAACCCAAGAACAATTAATTGGTTTTTATGTATAATACTTATATATCTTTCTTTATATAGAAATTGAGCCAAAAAGGTAACTACGAAATAATTTATTAATGAAATTATCAAATATTATGGTTCAATAAAGTTTTTAATTCTCCTCGATACCTATTATAATCCTATAGGTGCGCAAAGAATAACTTTATTATTTTAAAGATATGTCGAAAACAACTACTTTGCGTGAAGTATGCACCCCACAACATTGAATTACAACAACATATCTTCATATAACCTCAACTTATTGTCTTCAATACATTTTTCTTTATAATAGTGTTACAATGAAATAACAATGAAATATTAAACAAGCATCTACATTACATTAAAAATAATTATATTTTAAAAATAATAAGGTGATTCCTTTGTGTACCTAGGATTATAGGTAACGAGGAAAATTAAAAACTTTATTGAACCATAATATTGGATAGTTTTATTAATAATTTGTCTCAGTTAACATTTTGGCCTAATTCCTATATAAAGAAAGATATAAACAATTAAATAAGCCAATAAATAATATTAAAAATATACTGTAAAAAATGTAATACTTGTAGTTTTATGTATGCCATAAGTCAACTGAAGGTGAAGATGTACCTAATTTGATGTTGTGAAATTCTGATAAAAGTTATCTATATAGGAGCTATCTATAATAGATTTAAATTAAGATAACACAGCCAACTATTCCTTGCAATAGAATATATTATTTGAGGTAGTATCTACCTCAAGGAATATTATTTATGTAGGCTATAGGTCAGCTCAAGCAGTTTTATAAATAACTGTATTAACCTACATATTTTTAGAATGCATAAAAATAAGCTTTTCAGTTATACCAGAGCCTAATATACTCGTAGTTTCCATTAAACAATCCAAAGACCACACAGACCACATCTTGATAGAGTGTCCCATATATGCATGCTTTCGACAACTGCTGAACCTAGATAACACCTTACAAAAAATTCTAGCAAATAATAAAGAATCGATTAATAAATTACTGGCATCCTCAAAGTTATCGATATATTCGCAAAACTGTAATCTTTACTGTAGCTACCGAAAAAAAAAAAAATATTGCTTATAATACACGGAAATTGTACTTACATTGTAATAATAATGATGAGGCTAATGACCTAAGCTGTCGATGCCAAAAGGAAAAAAAAAATAAAAAATAATAATAATAATAATAATAATAATAATAATAATAATAATAATAATAATAATAATAATATCTCTACCCCTAATTCTAATCACAGGGATTAGCCCGAAAGTCTGAGACTTGTGTGGGAGAGGGGACAGCATATTATTATTTCGCGGGCCGCATTTGCGCCTCAGGAACGACTTACGTTGGTAGGCCCTAACCACCATTCAGTGCTGGAATGAGGGAAACCTGGAAAACTTCATTAGTTAGGGGGACAAGTCAAACATCAACTGATTTTAATCTCTCACATTAACACCAAGTTGACATTCTTCTCATCCTAGAGCATCGCCAGGATGGTTGCCAAGCCATTTAATTAAAAATGGTTTGGTGGAATGGGAATTAGAACCCACGATCTCTGGGTTGAGCGATCGAGACGCTAAGCCCTGAGCCACCGGTTCGTCGTATAATGAATAGATAAATAAAATAATGGATGTCGCCCTTAAATTCCAGGCCCATAAAATGATAAAGACCTCATTACAATTTTTCTGTATTTCTTCTAATAACTGAGATATTGAAATCATCGAAAATGTAAAAAATTGAATATTGGTTATATCTAGACAAGACAGACTGGATTTGTCTTGCCTAAAAAAATGATAAAGGAATGGGCAATCGATTTCTCCTAAAGTTAATAGGAATTAACTAAGAAGTTAACTGAATTCTAACAAAAATGGTCCACTTTGTACACTTTTGAATTATACAGGGTGGAGCAGAGAATTCAGGGAATAATAATTAAAATCATGAGTGATTTTTAATATACTAATAATATAGTTCACCGAACTTTATTTGTTATCGATTGAATAATTTTAATTATTGATTAGCTAAGGCTTGACTGTAGTATGTTACAAAATTTATATATATAGGCCAAAGGAACTATATCTAGATACATAATATAAAAAAATCTTAAATTAAATAAACCAAACTTTTGTACGAGAAAGAAAAGTTTATTTTATTAATATTAATTTTTTAAGCTTTGTTAATAATCTTTCTTATCCTATACAAAGGATATGGTAATACAATTGTGTATCCCACCGATTTAATTAAAATACACAATGTATCATACCTATATTAACCAAGTTATAGACGGATGGTCTTTGAGCACACCTCACTAGAAGAATTTTATGGTAGGATCTAAAACAGAATAGGTCTAGGAGCGAATATTTTTTTAGTTATTTGTCATAAATAAATGAAGGATATAATTAAATGGTACTTTAAAACCCTCACAATCATTTTTTTTTTCGATGGAAAAATTTGTCTTGCTGGAACAACTTACGATGCTATAACTACCATTTGGTACAAGAATAGGGTAAACCTGAAAACCTTGTAAATTAAAGTGAACAGTAGGTTGTTAGCCATTTATACAATGACGTTGGAGTACTAGTTGCATTTAGCAACGGTAAGTACTAGTTCTATGCGCACTGATTTAACATAGGAGCAATCAGAAAAGGTTGACGTGGAGTCAAAGGCGTGGAACGATTAAAAATCTCGCGTTTTTAAGCGCTCAACTACCACTGAGCTCCTCCAGGAGGAGATATGACCACTGACAAACAGCTAGATTTTTCTCCATCCTAAATAGCGGCACTTATATCCTGCTATTCAAAGCATTCCAATATTCGTATTAACTATGTACCTACTATTTTTGTGACACAATGAGTTGTCTTCACACGGAAACCTGTACAGCACCGAAGAAATAAATAGATCGAAACAGCTGTCTGTCGTTGGTATTATAGGTGAAGGACGCTCATTGTGGTGATCATTTTGCGCATCGAATATCGCATCGTTATAATGATAGATTCAAATTTTTTTCATTTACTATTTTAAAACTGTGTCAACAGGCAGAAATTCACTACATAAGAATGCTATTTCAAGGATCCGAAAAGTAAAAAAATTATGTCTTAAGACATGAGTAAAAACCTTAAAGCTATCTTATTATGTCACAGCGAGGCAATTTAAAACTTCTCAGAACTGAATACTATTTTATAAATATTTTGATGTATATAATAATATGTGATGTTTACATGGAAACATCATTATTTAAATTTGTATGGGCGAATTTTATTATGAAATTCTAATAATAATGACGATGGTAGTTTCTTCCTCATTTGTTTATAATAAGCATTTACAAGATAACAGCAGAACTGCACTATAACTTATCAACATTATAATATTAATCTCAGTCATTAAAATTCCATATAATTTTATATACTCGTATATAATTCTAACCACTACAGGATGTTCAAGATGTTACGAGACTTCATATTTTATTTGTACATGATATTTCTTAGAGACGAGTTTTACAAATTTTGAATTAGATCAAATTCTTGTATGTTCTCGTATCATATATTCGGTAGGCATTAATAAAAATAAAATATTTAGTATTAGATACATGAAGTAAATATTACCCTTAGATGTAGTACCTTTACCATAATAAATATTACATCCACATAATTTTGAGCTAATTAGAAACAATAATATCGGTAATAAGATTTTAATGTGCCCGTGAAGGTGATTTGAGAAACTACAATTTGATCTCCAATGACCTAAATGGAAATAAATTTTAAAATTTTTAGCAACTCCGGTATAGATACACAACCTTTTGTAATACTCATATTCTCTGGACAAAATTAAAAAATCAGAGACATAAACCACATTGTAAGACACTTTAATATATTTATTGGAAGGAGATGCTGAAAACAACTACTCCACGGCCAATTAATAGGTAGGATTGTCTTCTTAAAAAAAAAATAGGGGCCACTACTGTAATGGCGCCTGCGGAAAGCAGATCGCTCTCTTCTATTAATTTGACAATAATTGTCTGACGAATAGTAGCAAAGACCCAAAGAGCAGGAGACTACGGTGTTTCTCACCACTACTAACTTGAACCCATATTCTAAAAATTAAAGTTGTGATAAACTATCTCTAATAACAAAATCTTGATATAATAGTGCAAAAATGTCATTGAACATTAGAGAAGATGCTTCTATATAAAAAAAATCATTTAACATTACAATATATTCAGATAAATCATTTTTGGTAAACAAAAGAGATAGATTTTCATATTTGGAGTAACCTTCATTCAATAATTTATCGTAATGCAGGCTTTGAAACTACTCCTCCTACTACTACTATTACTACTACTTTTTTTGTATTTTTCTCTACACACAACACATTCTAACTCATCTACCTCACTCATTTCATTATCTTCTTACTGGATCTTACTTTTCTTGTCATTAAGAAATTCTGGACTTGACGTGAACGTTTTCTTAATTCCTGTTTTTTGACAGTTGGAAAGGATAAATTTATTGTAGGATTTTGCTATAAGAAATGTTATAAATCGACGTCGTTTGGACTTGAGAGCATCCTTGCGGTTCATTGTACACGTAGGATTATCGGAACAATGGATTTTCAATTGTTGAAATTGAAACCTTGGTTGGTATTGACCGAGGAATTGATGAACAATGTGTTAGCGAAATATTATCATCTAGATCTGGAATATAGGTAGCTTCTTCAGGCAAATCGTTATTTGAATTTGGAATATGTGTGGTATCGTCATCAGGCATGCGTAATCCACAATAATATTTGCATCGTAAGGACAAATACCGGTGCACTTGAATGAAGATATGGCATTCTTTGATGTAGCTTTTCCATGGGCTAAAGAAGCTTTCCAACGAGAGATTCGTTTTGTTCCAAGTTTGACAAACATTGTAATGAACTGCCTTGAGAGACTACTACCTGAGAGTAAACCGCACGGTCAAGAGGCAAATTCACGATAATAACATTATTTTCCTCTGTTATTGCAGTACGAGTTATGCCCATCTACTATTAGGAGAACTTTTTCCCGTGGTTTTCTTGGAACAAAATGAATTTTCAACCATTCCATGAATATGTTAGCATCTCTGGTAGCCAGAAGTTCCCGACTTTGGAATTTCTTTATGTCAACGGCAGCTTCTTCTCATAGTCACTACCTAGTACTGGTGCACAGCCTACACCAATTTTTCGCGCTACTCCTGTCTGTATTCTTCTACGTAGTGTCCTGGAGGAACTTATTTTCTTCTTCTACATTGCTTAGCTACGCATCACAAGTTTCAATTGATTCAGCTTGAAATTTGAAACGATAAGTTAGTCAATCCATACTTAACTATAGCTCTGTTATAATATTTTAGATCCTTATACATACCTGTTTTGATAACAACCAAGAGGCAGAAGATGGATAACTATTTTTTACGTCAAATGACTACATATTTTGGTTTATTAAATTAAATCATCATACGACCTTTTACTTGCGTAAATGGTAAAATATGCGCGAAGTAATTCCTGGAATTTGCAAAAGTCAGGAAAATAGTTTACCATTGACTTAAAGAGTAAAGTTTATTTTTCTGCCTTCACCCTGTACCGGCTAGAGAACGTAAACCAACCGGTTTTTTCGCCTGGCCCGTTTATATTTATTGTAATAGCAATGTTTATATGACGCCCGGCGCCACACTGCATTCAGTCCTCATTCATAACGTGATTTCAGATAAATAACTGACACCGATTTATTAATAGACATCCTTCATTGATTGTTAGTGTCACCAATATTACTTGACCTGTGACTTTTTCAATTTCAATTTGTTGGCTCGCGATTAAAAATTTTACGGGCTTGATATGGTAATGGTCTAATTAAATATGTGCCCATAAAGATATTAAAACCTCGTAAAATCTAGGTATATTTTATACGGTGTAGCACTCGCACGCGTTACTGATGGAGTTTTATGTCTTTTTGCTTTTCGTTTTATTACTTGGTTTGCTGAATGAAATAGGGCGCCCGAGCAGACGAGAAAAGCCACTCAATGAGCTTGTTACTTTAAAAAGCACCCCTTTTATGAAAAATAACTCCCAAAATGACAATTTATCACTTGTACAACATTTACATTTTAGGCAATGTACACGGTGCAGTACTTAAATGTTCACCTTCTTTTCCGTCTTTGTTCTTAAATTTAGAATATAACCTAAGTAGTATAGCTAGCGGGTTCCTGGGACCGAGGATGGCATGTCCATCCGAGTCTTACCAATAGTAGGAGGGTTAAGTTCCGCACCTGAAGAAGTATCTCCAATGACCAGAAGGTATATTGAAGGTGTCACAAGAAGAAACAAAGGTGCGGTTTACAAGACAAAGGATGATTCCTCAGGTGTCACCAGTAGGTATCTTAATTACAGGTGACAGGTGACAGGTGACAGGTGACAGGTGACATGTGACAGGTGTAATTACCAGGTAGTTTCTGCAATTTGTAGGTACGTTTGTTTATTGGTATTTCGATTCATATAATTTTCATTGAATGTTACTTTCTTCCTCATTTACTGATAGTCACACAGATGGTTGGGTCTGATTTGAAAAAATGGGAAATTGTTTTATGAGATTATGTAAATTTATATTATGTTTCTTGGAAGAGGAAGAACAAATTACTATAAAAAAAATTCGATGTGACTGTATAAACTTTTGCTCTTGTGAATCTAATTTTGATCAAGTGGATGCTAATTTCAAACTAATATGAGCTTTACTAAATGTTATTGCGCAAGTGTGTAAAAATGTATATATTCTATCGGACTGATGTCTACACATTCAATAACTTCTTGTTAGTCCAATACATAAGACGTTTAACAATGAATTTAGTAAAATTTGTATTAGCTGTTGTATTTATAGCTGGTGTTTGTAAGTGTACTGAACAGCAGAATAATGGAACTATAATTATTGAAAGTCTCTATTACATCCCCATTCAAGAGGATGGAAGTTTTTTGCTTTTTGAAGTATCTGAAAATGCAGTAGAATTAAAGGAATATCCTGCATTTTATTTTGAAGACGCAAGATTTCAACTGGGTACCTTAATAAAAAATCTTAATGGAGAAGCTATTGGATATACAATTGGAAACTATCAAAATTATTATCCAATAACAAAGATGCAAGACAAGGAAATGTATTGCGGGAATTATGGTTTAAAAAGATTGTTGAGGAAAAGGGAGATTATTTATCAAGGAAGGAAATTGAAATCTATAAAAGATTTAAAGAGACAAGTGAAACTTTTTAATAATGTTCAATGTTTTGTATACGTATAATAATGAATATATAAAGAAATAAAAAACTGTATATCTATAAAATGTTTTATTTCATAAAAGTATTTACAATACATTATTTTTACTTATCCAACTATTATGAGAAGAATCAAAACCTAGCCACTTAACAAAAACTTTATTTTTATTTCTTTTAATTACTTTTTCTACTAAATACGCATCAGAAAACTTAACTTTCTGTAATTGTTCTCTGTAAAAACAACCTTTAATTTCCTCATTGTTTTGATCTTTCAATATGTATGTTATAGGATTCGTAAGTAATACCTTTGCAATAGTAAAAATTTCTGTAGACCAATTGGCTGTATACTTTTTATCGAAAACTCCTCTAATTTTAGAAATTCGCACATGATCTTCCACTTCAAACTTTTTATTTTTCAAGTCAACTCTTTTTATTATGTTGTATGCGGTTCGTAGAAGCATTTCTTCATTGTGTTTCCCCACATCAGACGGTTTCATTTTAATTGTTCTGTGCTTAGTATTGTTGTATGTTTCCACAATACTTGGTAAAAGATCAATCCATTTATAATGTCCGTGGTAGTTGAATTCCTTCCACATTAAATTCTTCAATGTTCTATTTACTCTCTCAACAATGGAGGCCTTTTTCTCGCTGTAGGTATTATAGTGGTTGACATTATATTTTTTTAAGACTTCTTTAACATGCTTATTAAAAAATTCTTTACCCATATCCGTGTGCAAATTCCTTGGAACTTGCTTTTTAAAAACTTTTTCTATACTTTTTGAGACTTCTTCACCTGTTTTCGTTTTTAAAGGATATGCCCACACATATTTTGAAAAACAATTAATAACCACTAAAATGTATTTATACCCATTATTTTCCTTTGCATAAGGAATCATTTCCACCAAATCGGCTTGAAATAGATCATTAAGTGATTTGATTACAACATGACGTCTGTTAAAGTTAATTCTTGCTGGTTTATGAATTTCGTTAACAATTTGTCTTTTGATTGATGTTTTGGTTTTCATTTTTCTATTTACTCAATAATATCTGCCTCTCGTAATTCCTCAATAATACTAATAATTTCATTCCTATGGTTTGTATGACCTGCTTCTTGAGATGCAATTATTAAACGTAAACGATCAACCAGTTCATTAGGATCATCCCAATAGGTATAATCAATTTTATTGCTATTCACCTCTTTAAATAGCCCCTGTCCAAATTTTCTCTTCTTTGGTAATGGTGATCCTTTGCGTTCATCTGATATGAGAGGTGCTATAATGTATTTATATTTTGGTAATCTACTACCATCCACTTGTTGATTAGCCTGATAGTAACGTCTGTATGCATTACTTTTTAATATAATCTCTCTGTAAGCCTCCAAATCCTCTTTAGTATATTTGAAAGGTGCTTTTTTAAATAACAATTCATATAGTCCGAGCGTTCCTTTGTAGCGTTTGTTTTTAAATATTACATCATTGTCGTCGATAAATATTCTAGAATCACCTATATTAAAAGATTCGGTGGTAGGATTGAATCTTATTCCATATTTGTTGTCAAATTGATCCTCTTTATCAATCAACATTTCTGAAATATATTTTTTAGGCAACCATTTGTACTGATCTAAATATTCGTTTACAATATCACTTGAATACTCATGACTTTCTTGTTCTTCTTTTGATGTAGATGGAGATAAAATTTCCTGTACCAAAGATGCTTCATTTTCATCTATTTGATATTTTTCTGTATTATCATCATCCCCAGCACTTGCAAATATTTCTTCATCCTCGTTATTCAGAAAATCAATTGAAGATTTATTTCCTGAAATGTGAGCAGCAGCAGCAGCACTAGTTTCCTCTTCCTTTTGCACGCCTTTTGTTTGATCAAAGTATTTTTCGGATTTTATTTTCGATTTATCCTCCTTACCAGTTATTTGCTTTTCTATGTTTCTTAAATGCTTTGTAATTGGATCCAGCGCATCCTCGTGCATAAATTCTCCCTGCTTAAGCAATTTTAGTTTATGCCTTATTATTTGCCGTTTAATTATAAGTCTCTTTTTCAAATCCTTTTCATTTTTGTCAACTTTCATTGTAAACTGGGTATTTCAAACAGGTATTGAACAGGTAAAAACAGGTATGAAACAGGTATTGAACAGGTAAAAACAGGTATGAAACAGGTATTGAACGGGTTTAATCGGATATGAAACAGGTATTTGGTTATATATAAATGAAATGATCAAACCCCTTCCTATATCTACCCTTATCAATTTCACAATCTTTAAAAATAGATAAAAACTCAAATGGTCGAGTCCAACACAGAGAACACATTTGTTTAAATTGTTCAAAGCTCATCTCGGTCCCAACATGTTCTTGATATAAATGCTTAAGATTAATATCATCCTGTTTAAAAATAATAAAGGAATTTGAATTATCTCGCAAAAGATGTTTCGGAATCTTCACATACGTTTGACACAGATAAAAGCAATCAATATTATTATGTCTACCCCTGCTGAAATAATCTCTTACAATATCTTGTTTATCACAGGCCACATCATCAAATATAAATATCGTATTTGATGGAGCATCGGTTGGATCCATTATGTCTTCAGTGCTAGCAAATTCATAATATCCTATTCCTTTTATAGGTTTTAATAAGTCCTTTAAATACATATATTTTGGTTGATCGAGACTTTTTGAATATACGCATATGTTTTCAAATTTTAAACCATTTACATGTTCTAATAAATTCATAATAACATTAGTTTTTCCGCAATTTGATGGACCAATCACTAAACAACGTAATGTCATTGGAAATAAAATACTATGTTTTATGACAGGATTTTTTAATAAATCAACGTTATCGACATTCAGCGATATTTTTTGTTTAACAACTTTCATGTTTAACATTTTCTATATTAGACTAGTTTTGTTGTCTTGTGTTCACTTATATAGAAAACCCATCACGATGAACTACCAATCGGGAAAAGGTATTTTAGATAAAACGTTATATGCAATACCACACGAATTGCATTTACCAGGTTACCAATTTTGTGGTCCTAATACACGATTAGAAGAGCGTCTACAAAGAGGGGACAAGGGTATAAATGGACTTGATTCAGCGTGCAAGGATCACGATGTCAGCTACTCACAAACTGATAACTTGAAATATAGACATGAAGCTGATAAAATTTTAGCAAAGCAGGCTTTAAGGAGATTTCGAGCAAAAGACTCCAATTGGAAGGAAAAATTGGCGGCTCTGGGTGTTGCTGCTGCAATGAAAACAAAAGTTACATTAGGTATGGGACTGTCATCAAAACAAAAGCATTGTAAGATAATCTTAAATCAATGTGAAAAGGAATTAGTTAAAGCAAAACAAAGTGTTGAAAAGTGTTTAAATAAAGTTTCACAACAAAAAACTAATTTAAATACTACTACTCCTAGTAATTCAACACAAAAGAAGAAACGGAAATATAGAACTAAAAATACGAGGAAATATGAAAAAAAGAACAAAATTGAAGATGTTAATGTAATGCTGGTGGATAATATTGATGATCAACGGATAGAAGCTCAAAGACCGTTGAAAAGAAAATATAACGGTAGTAGCAGCAGTAGTAGCAATAATGAAAACATAGGTAAAAAGATTAGGTTAAGTAATTTGCAGCCCAGGATTAGAAAACGTAAATTAGACAATAATAATGATGATGTAAGCACAAAGAAAATCAAGATGACCGATAATATAGAGACCTTGAGGAGAAAGCGAAAAGTTGATGATGACGATGATGATGATAGTGATGACGATACTGATGAGAATAATAAAAAGCTGAAAACATTTTAGAAATAAAACAGTCTTTCATCTAGAAGCAACAATGAAAGTTAAAGCCACCAAAAAAGTTAAAAAGCGAATAAAGAAAAATAATTCTACCAAAAGGAAGAGAAACGTAAGTTTTACTAAAGTAGCAAAACACATTAAAAGAAAATTATCTAAAAGTAAATCAAAAACAGTGGGTGATGCAATTTCAGTGGCATTAAAAACTGCAAGGAAACAAAAAAACAAAATTAAAGTTGGACGA
Organism: Pogonocherus hispidulus; assembly: GCA_963924545.1. Taxonomy (NCBI): domain Eukaryota; kingdom Metazoa; phylum Arthropoda; class Insecta; order Coleoptera; family Cerambycidae; genus Pogonocherus; species Pogonocherus hispidulus. The sequence continues at coordinate 24,543,754 of OZ004696.1, forward strand.
GTAATAAAGATTCCAAAAACCGGAGGCATACTGCCCCTAATTCCAATTTTCGCTGGGCTCAGTGCTCTTGGTGCTTTGGGCGGAGGTGCGGCGGGTATTGTAAAGGCTGTTAATGAAGCAAAATCTGCAAAACAGGAGTTGAGTGAGGCGCAAAGGCACAATCAAAAAATGGAAGCCATCGCAATGGGAAAAGGATTATTCTTAAAACCATATAAAAAAGGTCTCGGTCTTTTTTTAGGCCGATGAAAACACCACGACCCACCAAATTACCAAATAGACCTCTAACAAATATTGATATTGAAAAATATAAATCTAAAATACCTTATTTTCGTGGTGTTTTCTCGCGAGACAAATTACCCAATAGAATACACAAAAAGGAAAGTGGAATAATTAATTTGGATGAAGACAGAGGCCCAGGAACTCACTGGGTAGCTTACAAAAAAATCAACAACATTGTGAGTTACTTTGACAGCTTTGGAAATTTGTCTCCTCCATCAGAAGCTATAAAATATTTTAACTCAGTAGATCCTATAAAAATTTTATATAATCATGAAAGGTTTCAACAATTCAACGACTATAACTGCGGACACCTCTGTATAAAATTTTTAATAAATAGTGAATAAATATAACAACAATTTAGTTTTATTTCAACCAGTAATCTAGTAAGATGTCTTACTATTTTTGTTTTAATGGTGAAGAAACATCTGAATTATCAGCAGACTACTATCCTCCTATACTTTTAGATGAAAATGCATATTATGAAATTGGATTAACTAATTTCAGTGCTAATAATTCAATACCTAATGTAGACGAGAAAAATAATAAATTTTATTATGGTAAAGATGAATGTATAGAGATTCCCGTTGGAAGTTATGAATTAACCAACATAAGCGAATACCTAAGGAATGCTCTTTCTGCTAGAGAACAGAAAGAAACTGGAAATAAAACTGTTCTACGGATACAAGCAAATTTTAATACATTGAAATGCGAGATTAAGTGTAATCAAGACATAGATTTTTCAAAACCGAATTCAATTGGTCCATTGCTAGGATTTAAAAAAGGAAAATTATCAGCAAACGTATTACACTATTCACACTGTAACATTACCACAAACTCTTTTAACAATGGAAATTCAGTTCACACTATACATTCATTTTACCCAACAGAACCACCTGGATATAAAATACTTGAGAGTCCCTTGAATGTTATCTATTTGCCCATTAATACGCATGTCATACATAATATAACGTTAAAAATAATCGATCAGAATGGAGAACCGGTTAATTTCAGAAAAGAAGTTATGACGATAACATTACATTTAAGAAAGCTCCTGAAAAATAATTATGGTAGTTAGATTCAATACTTCCTATATGGAACTAAACAATAGTGATTCTTATCTTCGAAAAATTCCTTCAAGTATAAATCAACCATCATGTAGTAGAAACTTTAGTAATAAAAAGAGACGAGAAGGCTTAACGTTGGAGAATAAAGAATTCCTAACCTCGATTGGTCTTAAACTTAAAAAACATGAATAGATTGTTGAACGTCAATGAAAAGGTTGCATTTGATAATTCAATTACAAATGTTGAATTTCATTCTTATCAATCTTATACATCTGGTGAACTAAAATATAATGATGAATGTAGAATAATAATCCAACAGCAGGAACTACTAACTGCACCAGGAGAAAGTTACTTACAGATTCAGGGGAAACTTCAAAACCACGATGGAACCGGAAATGTTACAAAATGTAAGTTAGTTAACAACTTTATAGCATTTCTCTTTGAAGAAATTCGATATGAGCTTGGAGGCGTGATAATTGACAGAGTAAAAAACCCAGGAATAACAACCGCCATGAAATCTTATATTTCACTAACACCTCATGAAAGTAAAGCTTTAATGAATGCGGGATGGAATCCCGTAGATAGAGATAACTTTTTTGATGATGCATCGGGAACATTTGATGTGTGTTGGCCTCTTTCATCTATATTAGGGTTTGCCGAAGACTACAAAAAGGCGCTATTCAATTTACGTCAGGAGCTCGTTTTAATTCGATCAAGTGATGATTTAAATGCAACTATGGAATCTACTGGCACAGAAAAAGGAAAAATTGTTCTAACCAAAATCGTTTGGAAACTTCCTCATTACAAGGTGTCTGATTATGAAAAATTAAAAATACTAGATATAATTGAGAAAAATAATCCCATTCCAATAGTGCACAGAAGATGGGAATTGTTTACTTATCCCACACTACAATCAAATCAAACTTTTACATGGGTATTGAAATCGTCTACATTTTTGGAAAAACCAAGATTTATTATTTTTGGTTTTCAAACCGACAGAAAAAATAATTTAAGAATGGATGGCAGCAAGTTTGATCACTGCAATTTAAAAAATATTAAATTGTACTTAAACTCCGAGTCTTACCCTTATGAAAACTTAAATTTGGATTTTACAAAGAATCAGTATGCACTAGCATATGACATGTATGCTAAATTTCAACAGTCATATTATTTTCATAATAAGAAATCTGAACCTCTGCTTGATGTGACAAAGTACAAGTCGGATGCTCCATTGTTTGTAATTGACTGTTCTTATCAAAACGAGCAAATAAAAAATGGAACTATAGATGCGAGAATAGAATTTGAAACCATGGGAGATGTACCGATTAACACATCTGCTTTTTGTTTAGTTCTTCATGAACAGTACGTGAACTACGAACCTTTAACCGGTCGTGTCAGACTTTTGTAATATTTTCAAAAATGCCTATTCCAACCCGATACAAATATAAATGTACAAAGTGCGGCGGAGAAACTCCTATACGTAATTCTTTATGTGCACCTTGTGGATATGAATCTCGCGTACTTGAAAACAGTAAACAAAAACATTCGTGGAGCGCATACCGTAAACAATTAGAAGACATAAATAAGTAAAAAGTTTAAATTTTTCTTCAGTTTAGTCTCATACAGTTTAGAGTGAAGAGATATCAAAATGTTTATCGTTGATTTGCAAGGCTTTCAATATGGAAACATTTACTTTCTCTGTAAGGAAATTTCTATTTTAAATACAGTTAATGGACAATATGCACATGCAATGGTAAAGCTTCCCTTCGATTTGAAACATATGAAATTTAAAACTGAAAAGCATATGACTTGGTTAACTAATAATTTTCATGGTTTGGAGTGGTCAAATGGACAATGGGATGACGTAAATTATGAAGATTTAACCAATTTTATTCATAACTTTATAAAAACGAATATTTCCTGGGATCAAGACGAGAACGTTGTCATTATGGTAAAAGGAAGCCAAAAAAAGGAATGGTTGGAGAAATTATCTCTTAATTGCAATGTTCACAATTTAGATGATGATATTGAAAACTGTATGTCATTAAATGAAATGAAATCAATTTTTAAATCTTTTCATTGTCAAAGACATTTAAATAATGATTTAAATTGTACATTGGAAAATGTTTTCTTTATTTACTATTATAATATGTGTGTAAAGGGAATAAATAAAAACCAATTATGTTAAAATATGTTTTATTGCTAATCTACACTAAGTTTTTGTTTTTTATTGCTACCACTACTACTGCTACTTCCCGCTTCGCCGTCATGCTCGTGCGTCTCCTCCTCCTCCAGTGTCTCCTCTCCTTCATCCAAGTCAAATGCTGGTGCTAACAGCAATTTACGTTTATTGGTGGTGGTGGTGCCTCCTTCAATTTTTTGAATAGAGGAAGCATCCTCATCAATTAAGTTGAAGCGATAGCGCTTCACTACATTTTCCAATATTTTGAATTCTTGTGGGTTTTCCAGCTTCACCCGCATGTACCTTACGGGTAAAGTTCCAAATTTACTCTTTAATCGTTGGGCATTCGGGGTGTAAGCGAGTTCAATAAATATTTTTTCGTCTCGAACAGATATTTTATTAACCCCATATCTGTAAATAAGAGAAAATTTTAACAGCATTTGAATAATACAGAATATGAACAACAGAATTTGAATAGTAATAGGAAATTACTAAATCAAACGTATGTAGTATAAGTAACCACTAGCTAAAAAGAAAAAAGTAGTGTCAAGTGCGACATTTCGAGAACCCAATCTTAAGTAGAGCGGTGTCTTAGACCGCGCGCTACGTCAACCAACCAACCACCTACAGATTGGCGAGAGTGCAATGTTTCGTATTAATTATAACGAGAAATATCATAACAATTACAAAACAGTAAAGCCATGTCTCAGCAACAATTAAATTTATAGAAAAAATAGTACTTACTGAAATAATTGTTTCATGACAACAACCGCCCATTTTAAAGGAAAATTCACTTTGTCTTCGGTGAACACGACAATAGTTGATGGAATGGTGGCCATTTCTTCTTCTTCTAGCGTAGTAGTAATGTAGAACTGTATACTATTTGTCTAAATCAGAACCTTATATTTATATTAAGTTTTACAAAAAATTTCTAATCACATAGTACGTAAATGCACTTTAGACAAATGCAGGATGCAATGTTGATTGCATCAGCCAATATTCAAAGTCGCGAATGTAAGACAAATATTGATTGCATCAGCCAATATTCAAACTGCGGGATGTAAGACAAATATTGATTGCATCAGCCAATATCCAAACTGCACAAACAACTATGATAAGAGCTTGCACAAGATGGAAATTTGGGTACACATTGCATCATTTGCTGATCATTAACAAATAACATGCAAATATCACGCTGTTTACTGTTGGAAATTTTATTTACGTCAAACATGAGAGTGAATAAAAAAATAATTTATGTATAAATGCAAAGAAATTTTAAACGGTTTTCATTCTACAGTGTTACAGTTAAGTGAAGTGTATTTGGAGAAGAATTGTGATTACATCTTTTTCGATTTTTAATATTCCCAAGTAAATAAAAATGAAATATTTCGTTGATGGAACTTGTTGTCTCTTTAAGAGCACCACATTATTAAAACTACAGTCAGAAGGCGTGCCAGTTGTTTTGGGAGACTTCTTTGAGCACAGTATTGGTGAGTCTTTATTTTTAAATAAACATGAAGATCCAGTTACCGATCTGATATATCAGACATTTGTTTCGTGTCGTTTAAAGGAAAATTGTGTTCATGACAGATTGCCTTTTACTAACATTTGCTATGCTTTGGTGTTTGCATTAATGAAAAATGAAAAAACATTAGAAGATGTACAAAATTATTTCAAATTAATGAAGAGACTGGAAATTTTTCCGTCGTCTTGGCGTGCACTAATATTATTGTCTAATGGTGATTCAAATGCCGTTTTACAAAAAATGAAATTGAGAAATAATGGAATCGACATTTTAAATATTAATTATATACAAACCCAGGATTTGGTATTTGAATGCTTTGCTGCTGAATTTGACTTACCAACATTAAAAATTGATGTGGAAAAACCAACTGAAATGATAACCACTATAAGTGGTTTTATTTATCACATGAGAGATTCTTGTGTTATTTTAACTACTTTGAATACAATTCTCAAGATTTGCGATAAAAATGCCGGAATAGATTTAACATCACAAGAAACATATGAACTGAAGAAAGGAATTTCAAGAAAAATTAAATTAAATGAAATGTGTCTTATTCCTGTGGGGTATTGCGGAATGTTGGTTTCACGTTCTTCTTGGCACGATCGAATTCTGCTACAGACAGGAATTGTAGATGCCGGATATGCAGAGACATTATCCACAACGATCGTTCCACTGGTGGATTGTATCATAGAAAGCGGGGAAAGATTTTGTCAAATTGTTATAATGAAAATGCCAGAAAGGAGATGTCTACAAGTTGAAAGAGACGTTATAAAATCCAGAGGTGGTTATGGTTCTACAGGCAGATTTTGGTAGTTAATATTATTATTAAATTTATTTATACAAAACACTGTTATAATAGTCTATAAAAAACACTAACTTTATTTTTTATTTGTAGATGTGAACAAGTAGACGTGGTTGGAGAAGATTTTTTACATTTATTACTAATACGCAAAAGCACTCTTGACACTGGAATCATTAAAAATAAAAGAATTACGATCATTCTTGTAATTAATTGCAACATAATCAATGGAAATTATTAATCTTGTTATGCAAGCGGTTGAAAATAATACATTTTATCTTATTGACGTCAAGTGATTTTTATTATCTACAGTATAAATTCCGAATGGTGCAGAGACACATTATCCAGTCCAATACATACTTCTCAGAAAGTGCCACCGCTGCTGCTGCTGCTGTCTATTATTGTTGTTGTTGTTGTTGCTGTTCTATTTCAACTATGAGCGAAAAAGTTCTTGATGCATTGTCAACATCTGTAGTTGAAAAAATGGAGATGGTGAGTAGATTAATAAAATCTAAAGATGAATATCAGAAATATATATCGTTTTTGAAGAGAAACATTTTGGTACTAAAGAGAGCTATAAAACAACGCGTTGCATGCGCAAAAAATTTTTCTAAAATAGAGACAAACCTAAGCCATTTAAATTACTATCTAAATAAATTTAAATTTAATTTAAAAAAATCTAAATGTATTCAGTCAAAGAAACTTATTTGGCAAGATGTGGACTCGTGTTTTATGGGAAGGATTAAAACGGGTATAATAGTAAACCTTAAATTTAAAGATCCTATGTTATTTTTAAAACAAGCTTTACGTGTATTCACGTTTAAAATCAAGGAGACATTGAGAAAATCAATTGTTAAGGTAAATGTTGTGTTTTATGGTTTATTTATCAAACCGCAAACTGGCGAAACATCGCTTAAACATTTTTCTACCAGAAATGAGATAATCGATCAAAATACGATTATAGCTGATTGGTATAAACAGTATGTGGAAAATAAAATTTTAAATAAACTAGAAAGCTTTCAGGAAAAAGACAGCGGATATGCTCTTTTAGAAATTCACTACTTGAAAGTACACATAAATACATATAGTCCAATAAATGTTAGTTGTTCAACATATGTTGATCTTCCTTCATTTGTTTTAAAGAGAAAAGCTGTAGTTAATATAAAAAACAATGATCAATATTGTTTTTTGTGGTCTGTAGTATGTGCATTACACCCTGCTACAGAAAATAAAAATATTAGTCGCACATCATCCTATCCACATTTCAGTGAAGTTTTAAAGTATGATGGTATTGATTTTCCTATGAAATTGAAAAATATACCAAAATTTGAAAATTTAAACCATTTGGGTATAAACGTTTTCACGATATCGAAAAAAGAAATTTTGCCTCTAGTATTAACAAAAACACGATATCCTCGAAACATTAATTTATTAATGATTACGAATTTCTCGAAATTTGAAAACGAAACTGATGATGATGATGAGGATGATGATGATGTGAAAATATTTCACTTTGCTTATATTAAAAATTTAAGTCGTCTAATCAATAGACAAGTTGGAAATCATAGAAATAAAAAAATTTATTGTGAAAGATGTTTAAACCACTTTACACATTCGGATGCCTTAGAAAAGCATATGGAAGATTGTAAAATGTTAAATGACGCAAAAATTATTTTACCAAAGGATCGTGAGGCTGCAATAACTTTTAAAAATTTTAGAAATAAGATTAAAGTTCCATTTGTAATTTATGCAGATCTAGAAAGCATTTTAGTTAAACACAAGGAACCTAATATTAATGAAAATGTAAAAACTGAAAAGTATCAAAAACACGAAGCATTCAGTATTGCTTATTATCTTAAATGTTCGTACAATGAAACTCTGTCAAAATTTTCACGTTATACGGGTAAAGATTGTCAGGTATGGTTTGTAAAGGAACTGCAAAAAATTGCATACCAACTAAATACCATATTTTCAACTCCTCTGCCCATGAAAACTTTATCTGTTGATGAAAACAAAGCTTATTATTCCGCAAAATCATGTCATATTTGTAATGAACCGTTTCATGATTCTAAAGACAGAGTTCGTGATCATTGTCATTTAACTGGTGAATTTAGAGGTGCTGCACATTTTTCATGTAACTTGAATTATAAAGATGCGCAACATGTTCCTGTAATATTTCACAATTTATCGGGATATGACAGCCATTTTATAATAAAGGCACTAGGTAAAGAAATAAAGGGGAACGTGACCTTATTACCACTTAACAAAGAAAAATATATCTCTTTCTCTAAACAAATTCCAAATACAATTATTACATTTAGATTCTTGGATTCATTTCGATTTATGAGCAACAGTTTAGATAAACTATCATCCTACTTGAATGATAATCAAAAGAAAGTTACTAGAAATTTTTATCAGGATGATGAAAAATTTAATTTAGTCACGCGAAAGGGTGTGTTTCCCTATGAATATTTAGATAATTGGGAAAAATTGCAGGAAACATCTTTGCCTCCAAAAGCATGCTTTTATAGCAAAATTAGGAATTCAGAGATATCGGAAGAGGATTATAAACATGCATGCAATGTTTGGGATAGTTTTAATATTAAAACGTTGCAAGAGTATGCCGAACTCTATTTAACCACCGATGTGCTACTTCTGGTTGATATATTTGAAAACTTTCGTGAAGTATGTTTACAAACTTATAAACTAGATAGTCTTCACTATTATACTGCTCCCGGATTAGCTTTTGATGCTTTACTTAAAATAACTAAAATTAAATTAGAATTATTACAAGATATTGACATGATTTTGTTTTTTGAAAAGGGTATAAGGGGAGGAATTTCTCAGTGTTCCAATAGATATGGTAAAGCTAATAACAAATACATGGGAGAAAAATTTAATCCCGAAGAACCATCATCGTATCTTTTATATTTAGACATTAATAATCTCTATGGCGCTGCCATGTGTCAAGCCTTACCTATTGGAGAATTTCAATGGGTAAAGAACATAGATATGTATAACGAAAACTTTTTAACCATACCTGAAAACCACGATTATGGATATGTGTTGGAAGTAGACCTTCATTATCCCAAGAAACTGTTTGACTTGCACAAAGATTTACCGCTTTGTCCTGAGCACATAACGCCTCCTACTTCAACATCAAACATTCCCAAATTATTAACGACTCTGTATGATAAGTCGAAATATGTCATTCATTATACAAATTTACAACAGGCTGTTAAATTGGGTTTAGAAATAAAGAAAATTCATCGCTGTTTAAAATTCAGACAATCATCATGCCTAAAAAAGTATATTGATTTAAATACTGAAATGAGAAAAAAGAGTGAAAATGATTTTCAAAAAAATTTTTATAAATTAATGAACCTTGCACCATTTGGCAAAACCATTGAAAATGTGAAAAAATACAGAGACGTTAAATTGATTACTAAATGGGAGGGAAGATACGGGGCAAAGTTTTATATCTCTCAACCAAATTTTCATAGTTGTGAAATTTTTGATAAAGATTTTGTATTAATTGAGATGCGGCGGTTAAAAATCAAGTACAACAAACCCATATACATGGGAATGTCTATTTTAGACATTTCTAAAATATATCTATACGATTTTCACTATAATTATATTAAAAATAAATTTGGTAACACGGCGAAGCTATTATATTCCGATACTGATAGTCTAATTTATCATTTTAATGTAGATGATATTTATGAGCATATCAAAACTGATATATACAAATTTGATACATCAGACTATGCGGTAGATAATATATATAATATGCCGCTTGTAAATAAAAAGGAAATTGGGTTAATGAAAGACGAAAATAACGGGAAAATTATGTTGGAGTTTATTGGCTTAAGATCAAAAATGTACTGTTATAAATTGCAAATGAGTGAGGATGAGCAAAAGAAACAGACTCAAAAATTAATAAATAATAGATTTAGTGAAGATTATATAAAAAATTTTGTTCAAAATTTTGGAATTACAAAAAAAGCTAAGGGTATTCAATCATCGGCTATAAAACTTATCTCATTTGATGATTATTTCAACTGTCTCTTTGATAATACTGAAATTGATGTTGTTCAAAATTCTATATTATCCAAAAAACATGAAGTTTACACTGTTAAACAAGTTAAAAAGGCGTTGAGTCCACATGATGACAAAAGAGTTGTTAACTATATTTTTACTGATACTGTACCGTGGGGCTTTCATCTTTAGATAATATTACTCTCTCTCGCTTTCATGTTGTTAGACAAGCAAGACAGCGGATAATAAGTAAGAAAAATTTAGATTTTATTTTTAATTTTTATAAACTATTCGTGTTTTTTTTCAGATCAACTGGGACTCCGTCTTTACGGATTACCGAAGATTTACAAGACTTGGAGAGGATGTGCCTCCTACAAAGAAAAGAGCAGTCTTATTGGACATTCCCACAAAAGAGGATTTCCTTCAAATGAAGGAGGATTTGATATGCGGTTTGAAACAACATTTTTATATGTATCAGGCTCAACCTCAAACAGAAGAGGATTGGGAAGAAATGGAAGAGAGCTATGCACGGGCCTGCATACATGATAACATTTGTGAAGAATATTGGACTGAAATAAAATCGCTAGTCCATTACTATACGCAAATATATGAATATTATAGAAATAGAAAAAGATGTAATCACAATAACAATTCTTCTCCATGTAAGAAATTAAAACTGTAGTAAACATGATAATATTTGCATTGATTATTATAAAAATAGAAAAAGATGTAATCACAATTCTTCTCCAAATACACTTCACTTAACTGTAGTAAACGTTTAACCACTCTTATTTGTTTTATTTCCTTGATACAAACTATATTGCAACAATATATTAATTTATTTGCAAACCTTAATCAATTGATAATACACTTGTAGTACGAAAACAAGGTGAAAGGTTATCAGCTGTTTAATATATAATTTATTTGCAAACCTTAATCAATTGATAATACACTTGTAGTACGAAAACAAGGTGAAAGGTTATCAGCTGTTTAATATAATTATAACTTCTAGACACTAACAAACAGCAATAATTTAACTCTTATCTCTTCTGTTCTCTTGTTACAACATTTCATTTATATCTCAAGAAATACATCCAATTAAGGCCTTCTTGCTCCATCTCAACACGTAAAAAGTGACACCCTGACATGCCTACAAATTGCAGAAACTACCTGGTAATTACACCTGTCACATGTCACCTGTCACCTATCACCTGTCACCTGTCACCTGTAATTAAGATACCTACTGGTGACACCTGAGGAATCATCCTTTGTCTTGTAAACCGCACCTTTGTTTCTTCTTGTGACACCTTCAATATACCTTCTGGTCATTGGAGATACTTCTTCAGGTGCGGAACTTAACCCTCCTACTATTGGTAAGACTCGGATGGACATGCCATCCTCGGTCCCAGGAACCCGCTAGCTATACTACTAACCTAGATAAAATCGTAAGTTGTATAGAATTTTAAATAGCAATGACAATAGTTAAATAGACAAAAGTCTAATTTACAGTCAAAAATTATTTTGTTGGTTATCTTTTAGATCTCTTGCTAATTAAATTCCTCAATTTAAAAGACAGTCCTGAAGTGTTCTACTTGTCGTTTTTCTCTATTACGCACATTAGTTTCCAAGTAAGAATAAAATTTAATACATGTGTGTAACTTTTTCATTAATCATCATCTAGAAAAACTAATTTTCTTTATCTAGTCTATCTATCTGTATTTCTAGCTTCGTGTGTTGCTTTTGCATTGTCTAAAATGCATCATTCAGACGGTTTGCAATTTTTTTATTTCTATTTTCTTATGTCTGTACATCCATACATTTTTATCAACTTAAATTATACTGCTGTTGGAGCTGATTGATTGAATTGAATGTCAAGATTAAGATGGCAAATGTATCAAAATGTTACAATGGCAAGTGATTTTCGCGTTGAATCATGGAACGTGGATGGTGCCTGGAATTTTGAGAAAATATTCAATTTTTTTTCGAGTTCTCGGGTCCTGCAGAAACCAACATTGTCTTGAAAGCGGACGAAATATCGAGACATTCTCTTCGAACTTCGCAGACTCTAACCAGAACATACTGTCAAGCTTGTTGTACTGATAATAGGAGGCCTCGGTGGAGCAAGAGATACACTACTTTCAGAACTGAAGATCATACCGGTATGCCGAAATTTGGCAAATTTAGCCGGAAGAATGCAGAAGGCGGAAGGACATGGGCTCATTATGTCTACTCAGGGCACACGATTTCCGGACTTCACCCCACGGACGTGGGGTGAATGTATGATGGGTGAATAGGGTGGGGAGTAGCTACTGATAACCACCAGCGGCCGACCCTGGTGGAATTTCAACAAAATAATAATATTAGGATTATTATTATTATTATTATTATTATTATTATTATTATTAAACATTTAATTATACCGGGTTTCCCATTTCATTTGACTAATGGCAATTAACATGGGCTATTACATTTCATTGAATTTTATATTCCCAGGGCACACTATGAGAAATATTGCTAACGGAATCGATAGTACTGACTGTTAAACACTTCTGATTACCAAAATTCTAAAGCGAAATGCTGTTTTAATTAAAATATTAATAAAAATTCGTTTTAAGTTAATAGATGTAGTTTACATAAGTCTTTTAGTGACATTACGTTACGTCAACGATTGGAGTAGTTGGTTGAGCGTCCGTCTTTCAATCGGAACCTTGCGGTTTTGTAGGTTCAAATCCCACAGGGACAACTTTTTTTTATTTTACTTTTTCATTAATTACAAATTATTATTGTTTACTTATTCGAACAAATATGGTTCAATGTCAGTACCTTGTTATTATTTTTGAAAGTCACAATATTTACTGATCAGCAAAAAAATAAAACATGGTTTAATTGGTTCGTTTCCTTTATCTTTAGCTAAAGCTACTATCTTACAAAATAAGTAATCAATAAGCAACATATTTTTTATTTATTACGTGCACTGTGCTTTTACTAATAGTGTACTTATCTCTGTTAATAGTTACTACATATTATACCTCAATCTGGATATTGAGTTAAACAGTTATAGAGGAACTGTCGTGAATTATTATTAGGTTTTTTTTAAATAAAAAACTAATTCTAAAATTAAAGGTTTTTTAAAATATGTTGAAAAAACTCATAATTTTAGAATTATAGTTTTTCATTAAAAAAACCTATTACTAATTCACAACAGTTCCTCTGTAATACTGTTTAACTCAATATCCAGATTGAGGTATAATATGTAGTAACTATTAGCAGAGATAAGTACACTATTAGTAAAAGCACAGTGCAATAAAAAATATGTTGCTTATTGTTACTTATTTTATAAGATAGTAACGTTACCTAAAGATAAAGGAAACTAACCAATTAAAACATGTTTTTTTTTTTGATAAGTAAATATTGTGACTTAAAATGATATTTACGAAATTGTGACGAAAATAATAACTACCTAGGTACCGACAATGAACAATATTTATTCGAATAAGTAAACACTAATAATTTTTAAGTAATGAAAAAGTAAAATAAAAAAAAAAGTTGTCCCTGGTGGGATTTGAACCTGCAAAACCGCGAGGTTCAGATTGAAAGACGGACGCTCAACCAATTACTCCAATCGTTGACGTAACACAATTTCGCTAAAAGACGTATGTAAACTACATCTATTAACTTAAAACGAATTTTTATTGATATTTTAATTAAAACAGCATTTCGCTTTAGTATTTTGGTAATCAGAAGTGTTTAACAGTCAGTACTATCGATTCCGTTAGCAATATTTCTCATAGTGTGCCCTGGGAATATAAAATTCAATGAAATGTAATAGCCCATGTTAATTGCCATTAGTCAAATGAAATGGGAAACCCGGTATAAATAATAATAATCATAATAATAGTTATTTGTTTAACTAGTACAAAAAATACATGTTTTCAGGATGAGGGAAAAGATTTTTACGAGTCTCGAAAACGAATTTTTTGTACGAGTTTAACATAGTATTTTTTTTCAACCGCTTCTAATTACCACCACCAGTTTACCGATTCATCGGAGTCACTATCTGTTTCCATTTTTCTATTTAATTAAACTTCAATATATTATGTGACATGCAATGTCAATGTCAAATTACTTTTCGGTACTGTACAACTGTACAATAATCTCTTTTTTGTACAGTTGCTATGCCGATCTCAAACAGTCCCGAAATGGCCATCTTTTTATACAAAATAATTTAATGTTATAGTGTCTTATTCGTATGGTTGGAAAAAAACATTTTTATTTAACAAATTTCATAGAGGATACTAAGTTTTAAGTTCAATAAAAATCATTAACATAAATCAAGAAAAGTTGTGGTCCCAGTATACTCCCTTGAGGTACTCCATATACAGTCAGTGTTTTTTGAGAAGTATGATTCCCAATTTTTGTTTTTTGATGATGGTTGCTGAGAAAATCTTGAAACCACTTCTAGGCCAGTCACCGTAGACACAAAAATCGCGTTAGGTCGCAAAAAATTGCAGAGTTCTGATTTTTTGGAATGTTGTTAGGATAGGTACCAATAGTGTAAAACCAAGTTTGCAGCTTTGAAAGACCTGTGCTAACTGCGTGGTGCTCGAAGAACCTTTTTTTTTTCGGACTTTTTTCAGTTTTTGGCGTATAACTTCTAAATGGTGCATTCGTTCTGCACAATTTTAAAGTAGACAAAATTTACTACAATTTGAGTGCAACCGCAGCTCTATACGTCTAACAGCTCCCGAGAATTGTTGTTTTATCTGTCTTCCAAGCCGAATATCAGCTAAAATACTCAGCCTACGTGGAAAGTCATGGGAAATGAAGTTGTAGAGCAGTTATTTAGCTTTAATTTAAGCATAAGCGGAGTGCTGTAGGGTCAATAGTTCCCTTGTTATCTGGAAATAACAAAAAATGAAGGAAAATTGGATTTTTCAAGAAATGGAGTCTGACGAATAGCAGGACGTTTGTAAAGGATAAGAAATATATAACTCAGTGGAAAATGGTTATATATCATGCAAAATGAAATTGAGTTCAATTAATAATAACGTATAAATTTATCAAAATTATATCAAAATTGTATAAAATATATTTTGATAGTTTGGGGGATCTTGGACGTGAAATGTTGAACGTGAAGTGATGGTGGGACCTCAGCTGACTCCTGCGACAGAAATACAGAACACAGTGAAAACTAGTATTTATTGCGTAATCAATTTTATAATAAATTACAACGAAGGATATGTAATATTAGGCTTACCTTTTCCCACTTAGCTTCGGTTTCCTAGAAAGCAGTGCCGTCTTTTCACGGCCGTCAAAATTCGGTGGGTAACGTCATAAAAAACGGTGTCGTGTATAATAAGAGAAGTGTTTCCCAAGCGAGCGGTAGCGCACACCGTAACATAACAGAGCGGTGCCGTCTCATTTGAAGGGGTGGGTCATACGGTACGAATTAGTTCATCAATGTTTTTTTGCGGTGTCTTTTTTATAGCAATGAAGTAGTTTTATAATTTTAAAACTATTTTCCTTATCATAAAACCGTTTTTTGTGACTTCACCCACCGTATTTTGACGGCCGTGAAAAGACGGCACCGCTTCCTAGGAAACCGAAGCTTTAGCGAGACAGTCGTGTTCTTTTGGAAGGCCCAGGTTCGTCAGACGGCTCTTCTTGGGACTCCGGAGACTCCTCTGTTGTGTGATAAGATCTACTACTAGATACTAGTGGTAAAGGGTCGTCGACGTCATTTTCCTCATCCGACTCGGCCATGGCTAAGGGAGGAATATTCAGGCAGGTCTTTCCCTGACAAATTTTGCAGAGAGAAGACGACTCTCTCCACTTCCTGCGTTATGGGATATTTGTCCGATCTGCTGCCAACGCCAAAGTCCACATTGCTTGTCTGCCTCCAACCGAAGAGGCTGCTGTCCAACATTCCTACAGAACCTACCTCCAGGTGCAGACGTGGTTGGTATTAGAGAAAGAGCCCACCAACTGGGGGTGAACAAGGAGCCAGCAGGGGTTGACACCGGTGACCTCAACCAAGGAATAAGCGCCGCTAACCCTGCTGAAATTCCTGTCCTGCTGGTGCAAAAAGAGTGCGGAGGAGGGAGCGGCTCCTGCCAGAAAGCAGGATTGAAATGCTCTGCTCTCTGCAAAATTTGTCAGGGAAAGACCTGCCTGAATACTCCTCCCTTAGCCATGGCCTTTACCATACTAGTATCTAGTAGTAGATCTAATCAGACAACAGAGGAGTCTCCGGAGCCCCAAGAAGAGCCGTCTGATGAATCTGGGCGTTCCAAAAGAACACGACTGTCTCGCTAAGTGCGTAAAGGTAAGCCTAATATTAATTATACTTATATCCTTCGTTGTAATTTATTATAAAATTGATTACGCAATAAATACTAATTTACATTGTGCTCTGTATTTCTGTCGCAGGAGTCAGTTGAGGTCCCGCCATCACTTCACGTTTAACATTTCACATCCAAGGTCTCCCAAACTACCAAAATATTTTTTATACAATTTTGATATAATAATAATAATATCTCTACCCTTCATTCTAATCACAAGGATTAGCCCGAAAGTCTGAGATTTGTGTGGGAGAGGGGGGGCATATTATTATTTCGCGGAGCGCATTTGCGCCTCAGGAAAGACTTACATTGGTTGGTAGGCCCTAACCACCATTCAGTGCTGGAATGAGGGAAACCTGGAAAACCTCATTAGTTAGGGGGACAAGTCAAACATCAACTGATTTTAACCTCTCACATTAACACCAACTTGACATTCTTCCCATCCTAGGCCATCGCCATGATGGTTGCCAAGCCATTCCTGAGAATAAGCCTTGATCTACGAGTAAACAATTTAATTAAAAATTGTTTGGTGGAATGGGAATTAGAACTCACGACCTCTGGGTTGAGCGATCGAGACGCTAAGCCCTGAGCCACCGGCTCGCCATAATATAATATGGCGAGCCGATGGTAATATAATTACGATATAATTTAGATAAATTTATACGTTAAAACCATTTTCCACTGAGTTATGTCTTTCTTATCCTTTACAAAAGTCCTGCAATTCGTTAGGCTTCATTTCTTGAAAAATCCCATTTTCCTTCATTTTTTGTTATTTCCTGATAACAACAAGGGAACTATTAGCCCTATAGTGTTCCGCTTTTGTTTAAATTAAAGCTAAATAACTGCTCTACAACTTCATTACCAGTCGCTTTCCACGTAGGCTGAGTATTTTAGTTGATATTCGGCTTGGAAGACAGGCAAAACAACAATTTCGAACTTTTTGGGAAAAATGGCCAATTTTTTAAGTGCTGTATCTCGGGACCTGTTAGACTTATGGAGCGGCAGTTGCACTCAAATTATAGTGAATTTTGTCTACTTTAAAATTGAACAGGGGGATTTTTTCCGTAGGATGCACCATTTAGAAGTTATAAGCCAAAAACTGAAAAAAGTCCGAAAAAAATAAAGTTTTTCGAGCACCACGCAATTAGTCTTTCGAAGCTGCAAACTTGGTTTTAAACTATTAGTACCTATCCTAATAACATTCCAAAAAATCAGAACTCTGCAATTTTTTGCGACCTTCGATGTCTTAAATGACTGGCCTATTAATTTCTACCTAGATTCTGAACAAGCTTATCGATTCAAGCATATACAGGCAACACGATTTACATAGTATCACCTACATATATACTTTTTTCTCCTCTTAGCACACATTAATTGAACAGCAGACTCATATGAGTGTCATTAAATCCAGATTGCCCAATATACAACCGATTTTGTTCAAAATAATATTGTAATTTAATTTCAAATATTTTATTCACAATTTTTGTGCAAAAACATTGAAAGAAGAAGAAATTTGTAGGCAGATAATCACTAGGGTCTACGGAACATTTTACTTTTGGTACTGGTATTATGGCCACTCACTTAGTTATACAAGCATTTGCCTATATTTAATGATATATTTACTAAATTTAGAAGAGGTTAACCAGTAACTTTAAATAATGTCAACAAATATACATTTAGAACTGGATTACTAACAAATTTGGTCTTTAAAATAAAAATTAGCTATTCACATGAGCATAATAGCTACTAATAAAGATATTCTTGTAAAATATTATTTTTATTTTCAAAGAGTAGGGGAGGGTGGGGCAAATGGGACACCTTAAGGTTTGACGATCTACAACTTTTTTACTTTTAGAAATTAAACAACGAATATTGAATAAAGAAAAACTATTTTTCTTTAAGAAACAACTTAACCTTAAAAAACGTACAAAATATTAAGTCTTTATGAAACGTAAGACTTTTAAAAAAATTTGTCAAATGACTCACTTGCCCCAAGGTATGGGGTAAGTGAATCGCCTATAAGGGGCAAGTGAGTCCTTATATAAATTATTACCGGCAGTTGTCACAAACATAATTATTGACACTTGGTTCATTATCTGAACACTCCTCGTGCATCCAGGCACTACATTTTATGCACATAATCCATTATTCGTGACAAGTGTCTCCATATATCTCGTGACAGTAAACGCATATTGTAGCTTTCTCTTCTTCTGACATTGTTGCTGCCATTGCTGATGCACTTTTCTTCCTTTCCTTTAAGTTTCCTCTTTTTTTCACTTTTTCAACATACAATTTATACTACTGTGGGGCAAATGAGTCATAGCTATGACTCATTTGCCCCAAGGTGACCTTAAAATTTTTAAAAACAAATTCAAGTAGAACAGATACATTTAGCAACAATGTAAATATCACGCGGTATTACTAAAATATAAGGTTATGTTGTGTTTATAATGGAATATCTAAATATTGCGTTTAAAATGTGCAAAAACCGTACGCAATTCACCGTAAATATTACATCACAACGTGCCAAAAACAAAAATATCGATATTTACCTTAGTTTCAATATTTTTCAGTGAGTTTTTTACGGACACGATGCACCCGTTAATACGGACGTAAACTGCACTGATTGTTTCCAGATGTGTTGCCGGTTGTACGAGTTATTCCAAAAGACGCACTTGCCCCCTATGGTTCACTTGCCCCACCCTCCCCTATCACTCTAAATTTTTCATATTTTTATCGTGGTACCAAATTAGCCATGTCTCTTAAATAAAAAATATGTTATGACTACATAGTAGTACTCTACGAAAAATAGATACTTTGTTATTTTCGTAGAAACTGAAAAGTACATCCTAATGTATGTTGCGTCACTGTCATCTATCAATGTATTAAAATAAAGTGGAATGTTGGGTCCCCGCCCTCTTAAACGCCATGATGAATGCGATGATGTATTTATTAAAATTATCATAAAAAATTATTTAACAATGTTTGAGTTAAAAACTGGTATATCGTACAGTTTTGATAAAAAAATGTAAAGCAAAGTCCAGATTTACAGTTTTTTGATATTATCAAATGGAAAATACTTTAAACTGAATGTCTTCTAAGCATATTAATTCCGTATTTTTTACAACAAAATTATATCATAAATTATAACCATGGATTTGAGATGGATAAATGATTCTATATAATAACAGATTCATAATATAAAAATAATGATAATAATAATAATATTCTTATCTGATATGAATATTTGCGTTTATTTTTTGAGTAATTGACAATATCTGGAAAATATTCAAATACGCTTTCGTTATGTGCCAATTGCAATCAAATTCATGATAGTCTTGGCCCTGCTTGCTAAAAAGTCTCTGCTGCGAAATTATTCTTATTTTAGATTCTTTATGAATATAGGACGAACAACAAGTCATCAACTGATAGATACACAATATTTCCGTAACCGAATAAAAATAAATAAAACTTCTAATACAAAACCTTGCCTCAATCCGAAAAAAATGTGAATAATTAACAGGCCAGTACCATTTGACAAAATATAGCACAATCGAAATGTGAAAGTCAAGATATGCGACATTTTAAAGCAAAGGTTAAATTTAACAGACTTTGATAATTATATTAATGACTTTGACTTCTCATATTTGAATTATAAAATGTATTTTTTGAAGAAATTTTACTAGAAAGTGATCTTCAAACTATTTAATTAATACATTTTCATTATAGTGAAGACCCAAAATTATACATAAGTAAGTGAAGGGCGAAAAATAGTTTTCCACATTCCATCCACAAATTCTATGTTAAGTTGGCATTACCTGTTACCCTCTATAATGGGTGTAATTATTTATAATGTAATATTTTTTAAACGGAATATATAGGTAAACCTTTGTGAAATACGAAAGAAGAATTTAGGACATACTGTCCAGAAATATTATAAACAAAACAACAATAAAACCTACGCCTACTGTAAACCTAGCTTAAGAGCTGACACGCTGTGTGCGGTTAGAAAGCGAAAATGGCATTTAGTTGTGCATGTCTTTTGCCTAGTCTCGGTCGTGTTTCTTTTAGACAAATATTTGCAGAATTTGTTCCACAAACAATCCCAGAGTAATTTCAATTAAAACATGATTTAATGCGTGTCGGTCTAAGAAATGCCTGTAGTTGTTATGTGCTATGTTATTATAAGCTTGGACCCGCTCCGGAGCCTATAGTGCATGCACTTACATCAGGCATGTCATTGTGTAATAAATCTTGTCTAAAAGCGAATTGAAGTAACTTCGTACGTCAGTACTCCGTTAAGGCTTGCAAAATTCAGGCGAATTTTAAACTCATTAAATGACATTTGTATGCTACAAGCGCCATAGTGGTTCGACATTTCGAATACAACTAAAAACGACCCGAATCTGGTTTCACAATATACAAGCATTTGTGCACATACTTTTAGATGTTCTATGAGTGAAAAAGTTCAAAGCAAATTAGTGCAGAATATTTCTCAACTTTTTCAGTATTCAAAAATGTTCATAAAAGTACAAGTACAAAAAACAAACAATTTCAATATACAAACAACAGAATATATGTCAATATGAAAATGAAGAAATTACTTACCTCAAATAAATGTCCTGTTATTTTCTTTCGCTAAAACTCTAAATCGAAGAAAGCGTTGGGAAATTAATTCAAGTAGGTACCTAAATAATCCGCAATGCTTTAGTTATTTAGCAAAAAAGTAAAAAAAAACTAGTAAATAACATTTTTCTATTCTGAATCTGTAAACTACTCATTATACATTGGCACATTATACATTATATATTATATTGGCTTGTACATCAACGGTTACCAATCTCATGACTATTACCAATTTTCTAGCAAGTTCTCTAGATCAAGGTGGACAAGTAGATGTTGTTTATACTGATATGTCTAAAGCATTCGACAGAATTGATCATGGTTTATTACTCGAGAAACTGTCCAATTTTGGATTGACCAATCGATGGCTTAAATTTTTTCGATCTTATCTTTTAAATAGATCAATGTACATATCATATCACATCAGGAGTGCCACAAGGATCGGTTCTTGGCCCACTTTTGTTTATTCTATTCGTCAATGATATCTGTCTAGAGCTTGAAAGTAATGTACTCTTGTATACTGATGATCTTAAACTATATTTGGCTATCAACTCTGAATCCGATTGTGTTAAGCTACAGAATGATCTATCTAGAATTAGCGTGTGGTGTACAAATAATAAGCTATCGCTGAACATATCAAAATGCAATTCTATGACTTCTACAAGAAAATCTAATCCAGTTGCATTTACATATAAAATTGATGCAGAAATAGTTGTTAAAAGTTTTGAATTTAGAGATTTAGGTTTTGTGTTTGACTCCATGCTTACTTTTGTTCCGCATATTAATGGTATTTTACTTTATTATAACAAACTCAAAGTATTTCAAGAATACTTCAACTTTAAAGTTATTGTTTTATACTTTTGTGAGGTCTAAACTGGAATATTCCTCTGTTATTTGGAATCCTCATTATGAAGTTCATATAACCTTCGAAAAAGTTCAAAGAATGTTTGTTAAGTATCTTGCTTACAGAGAGGATAGTGTTTACCCGGCTATTGGTACTCCACAATTAGAATTATTATCTAGATTTCAACTAAATGATTTGGAATTGCGCCGCGTGTATTTTTTAGTTTTGTTTCTTTATAAGCTTATAACCAATAAAATTGGCTGTTCTAGTATTCTTAGTGTCATAGGATTTAATGTGACATCTTTTTAAACTCGTTCTTATTCGCTCTTTTACCTTTCCACACCTCGAACGAATCTATTGAAGTATTCACCTCTTTTCAACATGTGTTTCTACTGTAATGAGTATCAGTCTGTTTTTGATATAATCAATTGTAACATAGGGGACATTAAAAGGTGTATTTTATAATCCCAAGTGAATGTATAATGTCTTTGTTATAATTTAGATTTATCTGGAGATATTATTGCTCTGTTATTGTAATGCACAAAATTTATAGTACTTAAGTTATTTTTATGTTTATGATGTTTTTTACTTTATTTTAAGTAGTGTTTATATTCTAATTATATGTATTTCCTGCCCCATAATGAGAATTCATTTTATGTTAGGGCTTGTAACTTTAAATAAATAAATAAATAAATAAATAAATAAATAAATAAATAAATAAATTATGAAACGCAAATGCGTATTGAAAACAAATCCTTTTCGATAGTCAACTTTTTTATTTTTAAATGTTGGTAGCAACAAAATTTCATAATTTATTTTATATGAAGTGCTGTGCTATTGCACCCACCAAAGAAAAATTGATAAACGACAATGATATCACCTGTCGCAGATTATGTATAAAAATCTTTATATGGGAATTCAATTTTCAGCTGACTTTTTTGCTTTCATATGTGTAAAATGTGCCAAATAGAAAAATAATATAAACAACGTGCTTCATAAGACGTTTATCGCACTTCTCGTCCTTTAGAAAACTCCCCGCTTGGCGGTTCGTTTTCTAAACTTGTGCGATAAAAGGACGCCTTATGATACTCGTTGTTAAATATACTATTTACCTACATGTAGGTTTGCATTTATGAAATCAAAGGATTCTGGGATAATTAACAGTGAATTTTGTTTCTAGATAAAATAAAACTGAACAAAATATAGAGTTGACATTGAAATCAGTAAACTACCCTCTCTGCTATATTATCTGGTATTTTTCGTATGTAAAATGTAAATTTATTACCAATAAAACACTTCTATGCATCTGTTAGCTTCCATATTTATAAACTCACAAAAGAAAAATATATGGTATGAGTTCCAAAGTAATATATTTTAAATTACAATATGTCGCAAATAAAATTACCTTCCCTAGACCAAGGCATGGATGTTATATTACATTTCAGAGACACGGCATCTACTACTAAGAGAAAATGGAATTTCTACAGAACTGATCTTGCCAAATTGCTTTAAAATTGCTTTCATATTTGCAGTGAAATGGAATCCATCTGGAAATATAATTTATTTTTGAATAGCTGCAGGAAGAACAAATTTATAAAGTGTGTCGATCTCTGGTGAAAATAGAACAAAACATTTTCAAATGAAATTTTCAGTGCGTAAGATTGCGTTCAAATAAGTTACTCAGAAATCAGTAAGAAATTAAGTCAAAAGCTTATTTTACACAAACAATCGTCCTCGCATATTAGAATGCGCATACAGGGTTACAACTCTTTAATTGTCCATTACAAATATCTTTCATATTTTAAGAGATACAGAAATTGTTGAATGAGCAAAAATGTGCAGAATTTTGTGCCGGTCACAGATCTGTTTTTAAATTTAAAAAATTCCGGATAGTTCGGAAAATATTCGAAGAAAACGGATATTACATATTTCGTTTTTAGTCGTATTTCAATGTTCTCCAAAATTCTGTAGTCTGGTATAAAATGATGTGATGAATCGATGTTAGTTTCTGCGTATTTTTAAAAATGTATACTGAGCGATAGTCAACTTTTTAGTTATGGGCGCCATATTAAATTTTTGCCTCATTAGAAGAAAAAGGAAATTCTCTTTAAAACGATGTATAATTTATGGGGTTTTCATAAAGAAATAACCAAGATATTGAATATAATTATAATTTTAATAATTTATCACTATATATAAGAAATGTACTGGACAATTAAAAAGTTGTAACCCTGTATGTACATTCAAGATGTAAGATGTAAGCGTGATTGCCAAGTTTCTCTGTCAAGAACTTACATATTTGACTTTAATGTTTGTGACACTTCTTGTGTTTCGTACGGTACAACAATTTGTGAAGTATCTTAATTGCTCTCAGTGTTATTCTCACTTATAATTCCACAATAGGTTTGTATTTTACCAGATAAATTTGGATTGTTTAATGAGAAACTGTTGCCAAGCAATTAGACGAGAAAAACTGTCAGCTATTAAAAACGCGACACCGAAGGTGGAGCGTTTTTAGGTTGACAGTTTTTCTAGTCAAATAGCTAAAGGGAACTGTTTAGAATTTAAACAACACAAATTTATCCGGTATCAATACAAACCTCGAGTG
Source organism: Pogonocherus hispidulus (assembly GCA_963924545.1). Lineage (NCBI taxonomy): Eukaryota > Metazoa > Arthropoda > Insecta > Coleoptera > Cerambycidae > Pogonocherus > Pogonocherus hispidulus. Next base: position 24,568,060 of record OZ004696.1, read on the forward strand.
TAATTCGGCAGGACAATTTAATGAATAAGAAATTTAGAATCATATAATGCAAACTTTATTTATGAAACTATAAAAATAAACACATCTTTATTTGAGCATCACCGAGTCGATTCATTGTTAGTGTTTAATAAATCAATAACTTGTTGACAGAAATGTCAAACTATTTATTTTGGCAACGGACACCACGATAATTGATTAAAAAATGAATAAGTGAAAATACCGCTAGTGCAATTGTCCCTGTAAAAGTTGCAGGTAACTTTTGTCGCTGTCAAAGTGACAATTGCACTGTGGCATATGTGATTTTTATATATAAATTAAATTGTCAGTGTTATCCGCTTTTTGGCCACAAACATCAATTTTTAGATTAAAACAGTTTTCTGTATACAGTGTGCAAACTGTTCACAATTTACTGTATAACGTTAAAGTAAGATTACAAGTACAACTAGTTTACTGGTTAATACACTTAGGCGTTAATAAGGCGTTCTAAAAATTATCTGATAGTGCGATGGCTGTCAAAATGTTAAGACTCTATTCACTGTAGATTTGACAGGCATGAATACGGAGTCGGGTTGAGAGGTTGGGTAGCCGAAGGGCGGAGACGTACATATTTCCACTATCGAATTATTAAGATTTCGGAGGTGCACAAAGTAAAAAGGCACATGGACATAAAGTTAGCCCTTATTGCAACGGTACCGGATTTGTCTTATAGTTGCAACAAAATTTCTTTTTAATGTTATAAATTATATATCACCGGAAAGATCAAAAGATAAACTAGATCTCTATAGTAGCAAATTTTTGTTTAATTCATGTATTTTAGAAAAAATAATTTTTGAAGATATGCTATTTTAGTACAAGATTGTTTGCTTGGAATTTTAAAAATAAAAAGAATTACCAAAAATTATTTCTATAGGGATTTAGATTAAAGTCTTATCTTTCAATACTTTTTTACTGAAAGTCGCTATCTTTTATAGTTTTTTTATAATTAGACACGAGACGAACGCCGATTTTGGGCTTATTTCGGACTAGTGAATGAACCCTTAATTATCTTCTAACAAATTGTCAGGTCATGTGTAATGGATCCGAAAATTTCATAGCTATTTGTTTTGGTGTATTAAGGTGTAGTGTACTTTTCCTCATTGCTTATCAATATTTGTTTTTTTTAAATGTTCACATAAAATTTTTATCAAATAAATGTGTATATTACTTGCAAGGAATAAGATCTATATCTAACACTTACAGTTTAATTTGAAAATTATGACCACTTTTCTTCAATTAATCTAGTAATATAAATTTCAAATTTCGTTTTAATTATCTTAACCGAATTCCGAACGCAAAAAAACTATTAATCTAAAAGGTTACTTATGAAAACATTTGTTGGTAATATTGTTTGTTGGTGATAATATACGTTAAAATAAACATTATAAATAAATCAAAGAAAACGTAAAAAAATTATAGTGTGTGTATAGGTTTAAACACATAAATTTTTCTAATTTATTAGAGAAAAATATGTTTCACTGTATTATAATAATAATAATAATAATCCAGTTTCATATTAAGAATGGTGAATAGTTTATGTTTCTTGTAAAGTTTAATAAATAGATACATTTTTTTGTCCTAGTTCGTGGGAAAAATATTTTACACAACTCGCTGAAAATACAACACAACATACGAGTGTAATGTTTCAGGCACGAGGTGCTAGCCGAGTGCCCAAATCACACGATATACTACTTTTCAAGCCTGTTATGTAATATACTGCTGCCAAGAAATGAAATGAAATAATTCTTTGCTAACGAGCAAAATTATTACTTCAAGTATTGACGTACTTGGAACATAGAAGGAGAGAACGTGACGTAAATGGTGTAGATACTGACGTACCTATTCATAAATTATAAAATTCGTTTGAATTTCATACTTATTAGACGACATATGTATGCAAGAGGTGCGCATATTATTATAATCTAGATATAGGTACCTGATGCTTTAACATTTGAAACGTAACTAGAGATTAATTTGAAACTGGTCTTAAAAAACATAAGTAGAGGTTTTTCCATGAATTTGTATCTAAATAATGGCTCAATGAAACTAGTACAATGCAGTTTGTTACGTTTTAAGAAGGAATAATGGAAAACGCTCGAACAGGGTCAATTTTTGTTTTGAGGGGGACACATTTTCATATTATTGTCATTTGTACATGGTGTCTCAAAAATAACGTTTACCGTCACTTATACTTTTTAAATGGAACACCCTGTATAATTTTACAGATTTAGATAGAACGTTATCATACGAATACATTGATACAGGTTTTGGTGAATCAATATAATAATAAACCAAAGTTTTTCTTCAATACACTGCTCTTATGGAACACTTCAAGGTATATCTCCCTCTCTATTAGAGCTAGATCCATCATCAAATTCTATTGAGGATTCAAATTACCGATAAGGCACTGCAAATTGGAAAGAAATATGGAGGAAGACGAGTAAAAGTTTTGCATTTCATATTACAACATTTAGCAATAATTAGCATCAAATCTATGGTTAGCATTCAACTGATATAAGGTAGATGACCCAAATTCAGACAGTGTTCTAAATTCAGACATATTTCTGGTTATTCAGTTAAAATAAGAAATTTACAATATTCAGATATATGTTAAGACATCTGTTGGTACAATTTAACATTGATTCTTTCAGTCAAAATTCGTTTCCTGTTTTATCGACACTCTAGTACTCAGTGCATAACCTAATAGTTGGGTGTTCGTTGAAAGTTGCGTGTTGTGTTCATCTACACAGAATTTCTAATAAGGTAAGCAGATTCTGACTATTATGTTCTGTACCATAAGACACCACTAATTGAGAAAATGAGAATAAACTTTGTTGTAGTTGAATATAAAGGCTTTAATTTTTCATTTTAACAGGGTTTTCTGTCAGTGTAATTACAGAAGTAAAAAATTTTAATGGTGTCGGAATTAGGTACAAGCAAACTCGTGTGTTACGTAAATCAGACACTGGGTGTCGGAATTGTGTACATGAGATATGTAGTGGATATGGTTCTATTTCTTTCTTTTTGCTTAGATTAACATAAGTCTATACCGTTTTAAATAGCATAGTTCTTTTTAGAACTTGTATCCAAATTCCGACACAGGTGTCGGAGTTAGGGACCTCAATTGTCTGAATTATGTTCAATTGATGTAGATGGGTATCTCTGTTATTTTTACATTTAGATATCAGTACCATTAATAATTATTATTTATCATTGCAATCTTTGCTTTACTTACAGAATGTCGACGAAAAAAAATTGCAAATATAGCAAGGATGATGTAAGACGTGCTTTGGATGCCATAAAAAATGGCACACCTTGTTTAGCTGCGGCGAAACAATATAACATTCCTAGAACTACCCTTATTGGGAAGATTCAGGGCATTTACCCAGAAGAATGTCGTAGCGGAGCACCTTCAGTGCTAACTGTAAATGAAGAAAACCTATTAGTTCAGTGGATCATTAATATGGGGCGCATGGGGTTTCCTGTAACCAAAGATCAATTGCTCGACAGTGTCTGTCTTCTGTTAAAAAATTTAAAGCGTTCTAACAATTTTACAAATGGGAGGCCAGGTCGTCATTGGTATAAATTATTTACTAAAAGGCACCCCGAAATTAGTGAACGAATAACACAAAACTTATGCACATCTCGATCAGCCATAACTGAAATCAAAATCAGAAACTGGCATAAGGAAATTGAAGAATACTTTACTTCATCGAACATTAATATTACTGATCCAAAAAGAATATTCAACACGGATGAATCTGCTTTTTTTCTATCGCCAAAAGGCCGTAAGATACTTGCTAAGAAAGGAAGTAAGTCACTTCATGATAGATCCGGTGATGACAAAGAATGCCTGACTGTTCTTGTTACTGGTAATGCTGCTGGTCAACTAGCTCCACCCATGGTGATGTATGCATATGAAAGAATACCAAAGCATATAGTTTCACAGGTGCCTAAAGGTTGGGGGGTTGGCAAGTCAACCAGCGGATGGATGACTTCCGAATCTTTCTTCGAATTTATAACAAACATTTTTTACCCATGGCTTGTATCTGAAAAGATTCAGTTTCCAGTAATATTATACTTGGACGGGCATAAATCACATGTAACTTTACCTCTGACAGAATTTTGCAGAGAAAAACAAATAATCGTTATAAGCTTGTTACCAAATTCCACACATATTGTACAACCTCTGGATGTAGGGTTGTTCAAATCTTTAAAAATGAAATGGAAAAATGAAGTACAAAATTTTAAAACCCAAAACAATTATAAACATTTAGGCAAAGAGACCTTTGCCCCTGTTCTTCAAAATACTCTAAAATCAGTATCAAATTTGGAAAATATTTTCAAACATTCTTTTAAAGTATGTGGTCTTTTTCCTTTTAATGCTGATAATATTGACTATCACAAACTTCTTACTGAAGATAACAATGAGTTAAACAAAACTAAAGAAGCAGTAGATCCTGAAGTAGTAGGTCATTTGCGATATCTTGAATCTTATGTTCAACCAAATTTTTTGAGTAAATGTTATGAACTAATGGGTGCAGACTGGACAGGTGAAATTAAAGATAAGAGTTTGTATGGCATTTGGTACAAAATGTACCAGAAATCTGGATTATCTCAGGATAAAGAAAGAACCCCAAAAATTATAATAGATATAGAAGAAGGCCTAATTCTAGAAGATGGATGGGAAAATTCAATTGTATTTGAATCTAATGATACATTACCTGAAGATATTTTTGAAATAGAACCCACAATTGAAAATACTGACACCGAAGTAGAACTCGTTGGTCTCAAGGAAAATGCTGATAAAGAAAATGTAATAGAAAAACATAAAAGCATGGACGAAACAATTAATAAAGAAACTGACGAAACAATAAAAACTAATGTGGTAGAAAAGAATATAGTAAAAATATTAGAAAACATTCAATTGACCCCAGCAAAACCAATTGATGTCATTGAAGACGACCAATTAAGAGAGAAATCTGTCAATAAAGTAGAAAAGAATATAAAAGAAATATTAAAAAACATTCAATTGACCCCAGAAAAACCAACTGATGCCATTGAAGACGACCAATTAAGAGATAAATCTGTCAATAAAATAGAAAATAATATAGAAGAAATATTAAAAAACAATCAATTGACCCCAGAAAAACAAACTGATGTCATTGAAGACGAGCAACTAAGAGAGGAATCGGTCAATAAAGAAAATGTTGATACTTGCAGTAATACTAAACATTCTCGGGTTCTGCCAGGTGTGCTTATACCATCTCCGTTTAAAAAATCTTTATTCTGGCCTGAACCAATCAAAAAAGTAACTTCAAGGAAGAGTCGAGTTAAAGTTCCTTCTGTAGGCACTTCCGATGCTTGGAGAGAATATTTTCTGAAAAAAGAGGAAGAACAGAAAAAAGCAATTCAAGAAAAAGAGGATAGAAAGAGAAAAAGGGAAGAAAACAAGAAATTACGCCAAGAAAATGTAAAAAAACCTAGAAAGAAGATTAATCGGCAAAATAAACAAAGAAACACAGAGGAAGAACATGGCTCGGACAGTGAAGAAGTCTCAATTCAGGATAGTGATGAAACAGAAAATGCTCAAATTGAAAATGAAGGTAAGAAACAATTTTAATTAAGTAAGGTATTTAGCTTAATTTTACTATACAACAACTATTTAGCAGGTAATGGAGAAGTGGAACGGGAAGAAAACAAATTGCGCCAAGAAAAAGTAAAAAAACCTAGAAAAAAAATTATTCGGCAAAATAAACAAAAGATCACAGAGGGAGAAGATGGGTCAGAAAGTGAAGAAGTCTCAATTCAGGATAATGATGAAACAGAAAGTGATCAAACTCAAAATGAGAGTGAGAAACAATTTTACTTACTAAGTAGTTATCTTAATTTTAATATACAATTATTTAACAGGTATTGGAGAAATAAAACCCACATTTGTTGACGAAATAAGAATTGGTGATTTTGTAATTGTCAGCTATTTTGGAGAGTATTATCCAGCACAAGTTACAAATAAAAACACTAAAAAGGTTTTAGCTAATGCAATGGCTAAGGCTGGTGGATGGTGGAAATGGCCAAATATTAAGGATGAAATTTGGTATGATAATCATGAAGTCGTCAGGAAGATCACCCCTCCTATGGAAATAAATAAAAGAGGATTTTTTGCTGTTAAAGAGTTAGAAAACCATATCTAATGTTGAATTCATTTATGCTATTTTTGTACTAACCTTTTAATGATTTGAATAAATGATTTTATTTTTTGTCGGAATAATGTTCCTCTATTGTCTGATTTAGGGTCACTGTCAGAATTAGGTTCACTGACATGTCTGATTTTGGAACAAACTGCACTTTTAGTGTCGGATTTAGGTGATTTTGGGATGGTTATAATAAATATATAAATAAAATTAGTTTATCAAAGTTTTACTGTAAATAACTGGTCAGATCTCCTTAGAAATAATTATTAATTCAAGAAAATCAAAACTGATCAACGTTACTGAATCATTATTAATTACACTGAATAAACTGTAACGTGTAGTCCTAAAAGTGTCTGAATTTGGGCCACTTACCTTAAATATGTAAATATGCTTCATGTACTAGTTACCATGAAATAAAGAATAAAAAGAGAGGTAAAAGCAGTCATGTGTGCTATAAGTGCTTCTTTGCTAATTATCATATGAATTTTTGGGTTGAAACATTGGGTTGGGTTTAGGTTTTTGTTTACATATTTTGGGCTGCAATAAGTGTGACAAACGGTAAAAAAAAGTATATGATGATACCATGTGAGTGCTTGTGTTTTTTTATAAAATAATTGTAAAATATAATGTGTTTTTTATAAGACTAATAATAGAAAAATATATACATACTGCAACGGAGTGGTTATATTGTATAAATAAACATGTTCCCTGTTATTAAATTGTTTCTTTTGAAGGAACTGTTTTCTTACATATGCTAGGGTGAAACTTCTACCGTTGAGTCTTCTACCTTAAACATTTCTATTAGAACATTTTGTGGAATAACACCCATAAACATGGCAGTTTGTGTTGTGCTGGTTTCTTTTGAATGCCATTTTAAAATGTAAAAATAAAGATGTATATACTAGCCACGTCGTTTTTAATTTTGCAATACTAAAAAGTTACAAGAACCACGAAATTATTACATTAAAAAAACCCAAATACATGTTATTTATTATATCAGCTACAAGCCTCCAAAAATTATCTTTTAAATAGGTTCAAATATTTTCATGCAGATTCATTTTTGGAATCACCAATATAGATACCACAACCCACATCAATATTTGGTTTATGGGAGTTACAGAAATGTTAAATACTCATACGAAGTAAAATACACATTAATGAATGACTTAGACAACTGCTAACATTTTCATCATAAATGAAACACTTAAGGGCAAACCTCACTTAAATGTTTTACCGCACAGAAATTATTATCTGCTACATACCTAATGCTAATATGTTTGTAGTGTATTTCTGCCTTAGCATTTAACTACACTTATTAGAATGTTAAACACAAAATACGACAGTCATAGTTTAATGTGACGGTTGAAGTACTACCAATAAAAAAATCGTAAAACTAGATAAAATCTTATTTGATAACATTCTTAAAAGGTTTACCAAGCAATTTAGAAAGTGACCCTCTGTATTCTTTATACACAGAGTGCCCAGAAATAATATTGTAAATCAAACATATTGGAGCATATAGAAAGTTTTCCTGCTGTTTTGAGTATATTCTGTTGAAAGTAATTGTAATAATAGTATTTCCCATCAAATATTTGACAAAAATGCTCAATAGAAGATGTTGGTTGATAGGAGAATTATAATATTTAGGTTTTTATTTTATTACCGGGTGTACCTACAGTTTGGTCCACGTAAACTATATATTTTGTGAATACTAAAATTTCCTATGTTTATTAACACAACGACATATTATATAAGTATAAATCATTGAGATTAGTTTTAATAATTTTCAAGATTTTGCACGTATTGCAGTTTCATTATTACATTTATTTCTAGTAATACAGTAATTTGTTATTAATATTAGTTTAGGATGGTAATATAACGGGTGAGTTTTTTAACCTGAAATTTTCAAATCTCTCGAGAAATAAGTACTCTACGAAAAAATACCTATAGGTAGCCAAAATTTGGCGAGGGAAATGCAATAGTACTAAAATTGGTCTACCAACCCCCTCCCTGTAGGTGGGGCGGGGGGTAACTTTCAAATCTTAAATAGGAACCTATATTTTTTATAGCAGATACGGCTAAAAATACGTAGGATTTATTTATACGTAAAAATACGTAGAATTTACCTGAAACATTTTTTCTATTTCGAAAATATAAGTTCCTATTTAAGATTACAAAGTTACCCGCCTACAGCGAGGGGGAGGTGGAATAATTTTAATACTAAAATGATTAAATAGTAGTACGCTAAATGATTAAATTTTGGATACAGTTACTTTTTCGTAAAGTGCTTATTTTTTGAGATATTTGAAAGTTTCAGGTTAAAAAACTCACCCAGTATGTTACAGTAATGAACATTTATTACAGAATTAAGAACATTCTCTATTGTAACTCTATTTTTTTCCGTACTTCCGTACGAATATTTGACTTTTTAATAAAACTACAAGCAACTTCTTCCAAGACAATTTTATCGTTGTTTAAATTATTAATATTTTCTACAATAAGGTTTTGTAGTTATTATATCTAAAAACTATTGAAAATAGTCCCATCATTGGATTAAGAAAAAATAGGAGACTAAAATAGGAGAGAAAAATAGGAGAAAGAATATACAGGAAATTATTTGCTTCTGACAGCAGAAGCAAATAATTTTCTTTGCTTCTGACAGCAATCAAATCTCCATCTATCTATATAAAAAATGTTCTTTAGTTGCTTAAATTTGAAGGTCTAAAACACGTCTTCATTATGTGATTTTTTTATATGTACAGGCATTTTTTTAACCAGCTCACTAATTGCACAACTTTTCTATTTGCTATTTTGAAAAACCAAACTGAAATTTCCCGATGATTCCAAATATGGCTTCAAAAGTTCCCCCATATGTCATTTTTGACATATATGACGCCATCTTGGATTTTTTTAAAGGACAACGTAGGAATACTTTACCACCGTTCGAAAGACCCCTTCGAGCTGGCTTCAAAAATATACTATTATGGGCAGATTGCACTAACGGTTCAAAATATAATATGTAATATTGTATGTAATAAATATAATAAAATGTTAATATTTTCGATATGAATATATAAATATAATTATAATTTATATTGCACCGTTGGTGCAAACTGCCTATAATGATATATTTTTGAAGATAGCTCGAAGGTGTCTTTAAATAAACCATATCACATTCACAATTGTTTTACTGATGTAAAAATTTTCCTAACTGCTCACAGAATTAGTCGACAGCTAAACTTTTCGTCATTTTTAAGACGCCTTCGCTAATATCAGTAAAAAAGGAAAAATGTAAAACCTCGCCTCTTGGAGAATTAGGGACGGAGAGCGATCTTCAATAAACAATATTTTTTTAATATTATACTTGGTGCAGAAGAATCCCATACAAAATTAGGTAGTTAATTAATTAATTATAAACACAAATATCTCAAACACCTTTGCAATTAGGTATAGGGAATGCTTTATAGAATAGAAAGAGTCATAGGAGGCCTTACTGAAAATAATATAAAATATAGGGTGTCTCATTTATAAAAATTGAGAAAACAGTGGTTGAGAGTTTTGATTCGTCCTGTATATAAGTAAAGCTATTTTGAAGAACATTCTATAGAACTGTAACTAGACCGTATAGCAGAATTAATAGATGTAAAAATTAACTACTATTTGTTTTCTTAAAAGAAAGGTGTTCAATTTATTGCGAGTAAGATACAAAAATGCTCATGTCTTCTGAACTACTCTATATAATACTAGCAAACCCTATTTTGGGAAATAATAAATATAATTTCATTTAAATAAAATCATAAGTTTGACATGGCTCCGGTTTATAGAGCACCCCTTGTGACTATACATATTTTTAAAATGTGCGTCCTCTCAGGCTCTATGAGATCCTAAAATATATTGTTTTTATTTATTATGGCATAGGAGTTATGGAACTTTGCCACATTATTGGGCCACCCTGTAGGTACTTATAATAACTTATACATCGAAAGTTGAAATGCTATTTATATAGATAGAGAAAAGGACTGCACCTAATACTCTTCCCTGCGGAATTCTTAACTTAATATCAGTGTATTCGCTTACATAATCTTCTATATATACTCGTAATACTTGAGTTCTATAACTGAAGTATGTTGTAAATACATAAATGAAGTGTAATTCCTCTAAATAAACAATAAGTTCGAATCAAAATATCAAAATATTTTGCTCCATGAAATAACTAATCGCCTGTCTGAAACAGAAATTTCAGACTGCCTTTTTAATACGAAATAATAAAACTATAGGACACTATTAAATGAACACTCACAGCGTATATTAAATTAGTCATAGAATGTTAATAACAATTGGTAGAATTAAGCTATATGTAAGTATAGTAAGAAAATTGGCACAGTAAATCTCACAATTATATCTTTAATTGGTGTGTCATGTCTGCTAGGTTGCTTTCAATAATAGAAGAATCTAAAAATAGTTCGCATTGTTAACATTTAGTGTAGTTAAAGGAGAATCAATTTTATGTTACCAGAACAAGCCGATTATAAATTTCGTATTTCTTTAAGTTTATATGTTATGCAAATGTTTTTGACAATTATGATTTGAAATAAAGAAAAAAATGGATAAAAACATCCAAACTGATGTAGTCTTAATATACTATACTGTTACATTATGATTAATAAATTTTCCTACTAAATCTGTTAAAAAGCTGTATACTTCAATTAATAATTCAACTTGAAAATTTTAAAGGAAAATTTATTTTAAAAACAAGTTAATCTGAATGATTGTTTTAAGTTTAACGTACTGATGAATTAAAACACAAGACAGTAATTTGTAAAGAAATAAAGGATATTCACTCAAACTTGCTTTTAAATACCTTGGATACCATTATTGAGAAAATTATATCCAAGCACGTGTTAAATGTATCATAAAGCTCCTTTAAATTTGATTAAAAAACCTACCCTAAACTCCACTCAAGGGTGTCGGGAAGGAGAAAGGAACACCCCCATACTAAAAAATATAGCCAGTTCAAAGTTGGGGATAGACAGTATGGCCTGAACATGCTGCCACACAAGGCTCTAGGATACCGACTATACTCTTTCGTGGTGGTAATAAATGAAAAAAAATTACTTCTACTTTAGCTATAACTTTACTTATATTTTGACAAGTTGAAGCTTACATATTTTCACCTCAGATAGCGCTTTAAGCTACACATACTTAAAAAAACTTTATTATCGGTTTCCACAATATATGAAACTTGCTAAACAACAAGTTGTATTTGTAATATTATAAAATATGGAATAGAAAGTAAAATTTGAAGGAAATGACACGAAAGTAATTTATGTGGAAATTGAACAGCTGTTAAACTTTTAATATACGTAAACGACTCTAATTAAATGACAACATTCCTCTAGGATTTAGCAGTACTGATTTAGTAATTAATGATGTATAATTAATCAGTATCCACAATAACCGATAATGATAAGTAGACTTGGTCCATATATTTATCGCTGTTTCGTGTTTCTTAAGTAAAACTGAAATACGTCATATGACGCACCTCTCTCTCTATTTTTCTGTTTCTCTTTCTCTCTCTCTCGATGGATTCACAATCTTACCTGAAAAATATAATTCCGTATGTCAATATCGTGATGGAAACCATACTGGAATAAAAGTTGCATTTGAAGTTCCACCGAAATGGAGCCTTCGTTTCCTCCTCTTTAGAATGTCATTTACAAAGATTTTAGTTTAAATGTTCTGTTATATAAACTGTTATAAATTCGCTTCTCATCATTGGGATCTCGGAAACTGTAAAAGGTACAAAGAAGCTTAAATGGGGGAAAAGTTGCGTAATCATGGGGACCAAACACAATGCCAAAAACAAAGGAAATATTTGAAAAAAAACCGAATTTTTAGAAATTCTTTTTTATTTGTTACAACCTTATTTGAGCAGATATTGAAAAATCAAGAACACTTTCTCGAAGGAACTTTATTTTTTTAAATACGGACCTAGAACCTTGACCATAACCACAACTGGCAAGTCGCCTTTACCCCTAACAACATACTACCCCAGAATAAATCATATTCAGATGTTTCGAACTAAAAAAATGTATCTTCAGTGTTTCCATTCGAATTGTACTCGAATTGTACAATTTTTTGTCTACGTATCAACTTTTTGCACATTACGGTGTACACAAATGTCACTGGATGTTATCAAGTCAATTAGGCCTTTAAATTTAAAAGTGATGTAAGACATTTTCTCCACCAACAGTTTTCTGAAAAACTGATATGAAATGGAGGGGTAGTGGAATGACCTGCAAGAACACAAGTGTTATACTCCGTTTAGCTAGAACGTCATAAAAATTAAATTTAATCTATACTAAAATTGTAGCAAAACTGACTGTTATGTGACGTTTGAAAATAAACGATTTTTTTACTGGATTTGGAAAGATTTTATTCCAGTACTAAAGTGGGGAACATGTTGTGATTCAAGCTCGGATTCAAGTTAATTATGTGGAAGTCCGATTAATAAGGAATGAAACCGAACGGTATTAGTCAGGCGTTTGTATCTATACCAAGTCTTACAACACAAAAACAGTTTAAACACAAAAAAGTTAAATAAAGAGAATTGTTATGCTATAACTAACAAGAGAAATGTTTATTCAATTGATTTTGTGTTTGCGGTAACTTTAGGTGTAAGTTCATATTTGGGTTCCGTAGATTCAAAAATTTAAAATTAGTTTTGAGAAACTTTAATCGTTTTAATAATATTATCTATAATCTTAATAAAAAAATAAAAAAGCTCTATTCTTCGATGCTTATGAAAGCTATTATTAGATATTAGATAATTTTCTTACTTAAAACTCTTGATAAATGTATTTTTTTTTTTCTATTTATAATGTATACATTACAATGACCTACAGGATTGAACTTTATGTGTTTTTTATTACACACTTTAATTGTTATTATTCCTTTCTGCTTTTTGTAGGTACAGAAATTGTTATTTTGTTTACACTTTATCAATCCAAACTGGTATAGTTAAAGTAAAATAATTAAATTGAAATCCTTTTATTTTATAGGCTTTTGAACTTTTTTTATAAATTGATCTAGTCTTATTTTGAGGATGATGCAATTGAAAAAGTTCTCTGCCTTGTAGATACATCTGGGATTCTAACGTCGCAGTCAAGTAATTAATGAAGTTTCGTGAGTCATCGATAATGAAGCCCTAATTACTGTTAAAATTGTATCGTTGACCAACAAATATACAGACTGTCTAGTGTAGAATGTGATGTAGTATCTCAAAATCCAAGGAGCTAGTAGATTACTATTATTTATTAATATTCACCAGATCTGTTTTTCTTTAATAGGTATGAAACATATTTTACTGTTTTAATAATATAGAATGTACTTAATATTCTATTTGTACAAAAAGTAAAACAAATAAAATATTTTGATTATACGAAACATTTTTACTTGCTTAATTCTTCTAAATTCACCAAGAACAACCAACTTGAGATTCATCAGAGCTTATCCCCGATCAAGTCAATTAAATTACAGTGAAGTTCAACACTTTGTGAAGTATTTTTTTTGCAAAAATTATTAAATAACCACCTATACTACCTCAGGATAAACTTCCCGGTTCTAAAATTCCGTAGTTAATAAATGAATTAGGTATCTTATAAATATAACTAAAATTCTAAGCTCCTTTAAATCACGTACCTAGGTAAATTTTTCAAAAGTGTAAATTCTGTAATTAGCATTTTATTTTTTAGTACCAAATATTCCATCTATTTGTTTATTCCATTTAAGTTACATATAATAGATACAAACTCAGAGACATTTAATGTTCGTTTTTTGTTTCGTTCAAGTTCATTTATTTTCAGATTTCCAATATTAGATAAGGATTACTGCAAAACAGCTACAGGTAAGTAATAGCATAACTTAATATTAAATTGATTATTAAAATGAATTGTTAAAACTGATTAACCAATGAATTCTTTCCACTCTTTAAAAAAAATTCACGCATAGAACGCAAAAATATATTCGGCACCTATTTCACCGTTTTTGCAAAAAATTAACACCTTTTCCATATAAAAATAAAAACCTTCTAAAAATGGCATTGTGACTTAGTCGTCGGCTGCCAATTGGCGATGAGCATGGTAATTTTGACATTTGTTCACAGAGAAATAATTCTCGCCGCAATGCATGTAACGGACGATATCATACACAACGGAGTGAAAGGGAGCGAGAATGGTGAGAAAGGGAAGTACGTCACCCGTAAACAAAAACAAACGGAAAAAATAAATTGATATGCAATATGTATTTAAAACTCGATCATTTTCCAAAGTGCAAGAAAGCAGCAAAAGAAGCTGTGGTAAATTGTGTTTGGCAAAAGACTAAAAGAAAAAGTGCATTAATACAACTTCAAATTCAATTTGAAAACCGGTTTGCTGATTTCAAAAAGATCTCATGTAAAATTGAGATTTTCGAAAACCCCTTCGCAGTGGATATTGATAATGTGCCAAGCGATTTACAAATCAACGTGGTAAATTTGAAAAGTGATACCACACTTAACAATAACGTTTAAGGAAAAACTAACTTGGTGCGTTTCTTTTGGGAGTTGGCCTTCTAAACTACTAGCATTTAAAAAGGTTATTTGCTCAGAAAATAATTACTATGTTTGGTAGTACATATATTTGTAAGCAAACTTTTTCAATTCTGAATTACCGAAAAAACAAATACTGTTCTCGGTTATCAGAATTATTCACATTTAGACCCTATACTACACATCTCTACTTCAAAAATGCAAGCTAATATAGAAAAACTTGTAAATCAAATGCAGCCATAAAAATCTCATTAATTTTAATAACTATATAATTAGTGTTTTATTTTTAAAACTAAAATATTTATACACACATATTGTCGGTACACCGTAATGATATATGGCTTAAGTGTGGCCCGCATTAAACCCCATGTAAAATATTTGGCTCTCTTACAACAAAAGTGTACCCACCTATTGCAGTAAAGCAGAAAATATTTAACAAGGATCACATAAAAATGGAGCGGTGTGCTTTGGCTTTGGTTTTACAGTTTTGATCATGATGCAATTACACAGATATGCCAATGCGCATATCGTGACGTCAGTTACGAGGAAAAACAATTGATAAACACGAAAATAATTATATCACTGCCCTTAAGAATTTTTGCATCGCATCGCCATTTTTCCCTCACGAATGACGTCATGCGCAGAACAAACGGAAGTTATGAGCATATCTGTGTAGTTGCATCATGAGTTTTGATAAGCTTTGGTTTTGACAGTGATACACATCATAATGTCAATGTTGTCAGATTATATTTAAGAGGATTTGCCCTAGAGAGCCATTTTAATTTTTAGCAAATACGTCATCAATTAACTTTTTCTTAAGTTACGAGAAAACTAGCTATTCGATTTAAAAAATATTTTGGAATTAAGTTCTCCATTGGAAGAAGAATATTTTAAGCCAAACAGGTATTTTCAATTCGTTTGAGGTAAAAAGGCGTATTACTGTTTAATTTTTTGAATATATCTGATTCTACTTTTTTTGAAATATTAATTTAAATAAGATATAGTCTATTTAAATTTGTGAAATCATATACTGTACCTAGTTCAGTACCTTGTGGAACACCATATTCACTTTTTTACATCGCTTATTACTTTTTTATTTTAACATAGTTAACTCTATTAAGACATATAGCCATTAAAAAGCTTTAAAACTACATCTGTCTTCCTGATACTGATAGCAATTGTATCAAAACGAAGTCTAGAAATCACAAAGTGATGGATAATTATTTTCATTTAAAGTATAATATATTATACTATATATTATTTGGAAAAAATACTGCTCAAAATTTGAAGAGGGCACAATGGGTTCCTTTGCAATTGCTACAAAAGCAGCAGAATTTTAAAATTACTTGCATCCGAGGAAAATTGTTCCACTTCCTATCAATATTTATAATTATGCTTGTGATATTATGACAGAGATACGTGCGTTGTATGCGGATATGTGCAATAAAATAGATTTGTGCAATTTAATTTTTTTTCGCAGTAGGTCAGAGATTTTCCTATATATATTTATTTTCATGTGCGTTTTTACGTTTTTACTATAAGCCATGTATACTAAGTTATAAATACAATTATTTTAAATGCGTTAAGTAATTATTGAAAAAAACAAAAAACAAAAAGCATATTTTATTTTAGCAACAAATAATTATAAAAACTGGAAAACGAATACTGCAAAATTCAGTAACTCTCACTAGTAGTATGTATAGGTTTAACAGCAATAGTTTCCACTGCTATGTCATGGTATCTTTAAATTCATTCTGCGTCTGTGCTTCAATTGAGGACTTTATTCCTTCTTTGAAACACACCCCGAATGTGCTCAATAGGGTTTAAGTCTAGAAATTAACTCATTAAGTATTCCTAAAATGAAATATTCCTTTCGCTTTCTACAATAATCTTTTAATTCCGGCATTTTTTACTTTGTTTAAAGCACGCCTCTGTCATTATGGCACACGAAATTGTAATGGCTAAACTTTTGATAAAAAATTTCCTTATATATTTTTCCTGTATTTTTTATTAAACGATATTAAATCTTATGAATTACGCCATATTTTAGAAACCACAAAAAATATTTTATATGTTAAAATATTATAATATGACTTTATCATCGACTAGCTAAATATATATCTAGATTTAATACGCTCTATACACTGTGTCCAATTCTCGATGGTAATGTATTGCTATCTCAGTTATTATAAGAGATAGAGAAACTGTTAAATTAGAGAAGTTTTGTAGGATTTTATGCTGATTTCAAATATCTTTTCTATTTTAGTCTATCTTTTTTAGTTTTTGAGATATTTGGAAAAAAACAAAAATCGCCGATTTCTTTTTTCTTCGATAACACAGTAGGCGTTCATTTGACAAGTTTTAGACTTGCACATTATTAGGACACTTTTTTACAAGAAAACTTTTGTGACCAATAGCAACTCTCAATCGTCTTTTGTTTTTCAGTTATATGTGTCAACTTTTGTTTTTCTTACGGCGGCCATATTGGATTTTTATTTCACGTGATCGCTCTTGAAAAAGGCTTTCCAATGATATGTCACTTGTTTGATTTGTCCTTTATTTAAGGGACACAATTCGAGAAAAACGGTAACTTAAAAAAAAAAGTAGGCTGTGGATGATTTTAGTCCAATGAACAGAAAAAGAAAGTAGGTATAACATTACTCGTGTAATATGGTCATGTAATAGGGAAAATAATAAACATAATGGCACTAATAATTTTCTTACATGAAATTATACAAACTAAGTGATCGACTAATAAACAACGGTGGCTATGAATGATGTGAACAATATAATGTTCTATCTAACGTATTTAGAAACTTTTCCCGAAAGACGTCAGCCAGATTCGAAAATAACGGGGATTAGTTTTGAGTAATTAAATAATGGCAGTTTTACAACAAATAAAACTGCAGCAGTGACTTAAAATGAAGGAAAAAAAATTAACAATATTATACATGTATCAAGCTAGAATATGAAAAAAGAAAATAATAAATAACCGCAAATAAAACAAAAAAACTAGATATTAAATTGTTCAATGTGGGCACCTTCTTGCTCAATGCATTTAGCACATCTTTTTAAGACAATATGTCGAGAAACTCGACTCAGAGTATTCCCCCGTTAAATTATAATAAAAAATTACTTCTTACATTTCTGCGAACAAAAATAGTTTTAATGCATATTAAGTTTACCTGTTAAGCCACACCAGACATTTATCCCAAACTTGTGTTGGAACCGTCTTTATTCTTTTAACCTAGGATTTTGTCGTGACCAATAATGTCGGTTATGTCGATTGAAAACTCCACAATTGGTAAATCTTGTTTCATCTATCTATATTACCTTCAAATGAAAATTTTCATCCGCCAGGCATTGTTGCTCATACCACCTACAGAACTGGAGTCTTCTAGGGTAATCATTTTCATTGAGGCGTTGCACTATTATAGGTTTATATGGATGGTAATGATTTTTCTTCAAAACTTGGTGAACTGTACTCTTTGGGATCCCTGTTTGTCTAGCAAATCCGCGAACAGAACTTGACGGATTCTGGTTTGCCACTTGTGCAACAAGTGTTCATTCTCTCTTCATTCTGACCCACTGCTGCAGGTCTTTTTGCAGTAAAACTACCATCATTCAATAAATTCAAAACTAATCTTCGAAATATTTTCGAATCTGGCTGACGTCTTTCGGTAAAATTTTCTAAATATGAGGTCAGAGCTGTTTCAGAATTACGATTTGCTCGAATGTAACATTCAAGCATCAAAATATTCTTCATTACTGAACATTGTCTTCCTACTTAAGTACTTTCACTTAAAAAATACACAATACTAATGCATTAAGTCTCAACAATGCTAAACTGTCAAAAGATACTACATTCTATTGTTCACATCTTTCATACCCACCGTTGTTTATTAGTCGATCACTTACTTTGTATAATTTCATGTAATAAAATTATTAGTGCCATTATGTTTATTATTTTCCCTATTACATGACCATATTACACGAGTAATGTTGTACCTACTTTCTTTTTCTGTTCATTGGACTAAAATCATCCACAGCCTACTTTTTTTTTAAATTACCGTTTTTCTCGAATTGTGTCCCTTAAATAAAAGACAAATCAAACAAGTGACATATCATTGGAAAGCTTTTTTCAAGGGCGATCACGTGAAATAAAAATCCAATATGGCCGCCGTAAGAAAAACAAAAGTTGACACATATAACTGAAAAACAAAAGACGATTGAGAGTTGCTATTGGTCACAAAAGTTTTCTTGTAAAAAAGTGTCCTAATAATGTGCAAGTCTAAAACTTGTCAAATGAACGCCTACTGTGTTATCGAAGAAAAAAGAAATCGGCGATTTTTGTTTTTTCCAAATATCTCAAAAACTAAAAAAGATAGACTAAAATAGAAAAGATATTTGAAATCAGCATAAAATCCTACAAAACTTCTCTAATTTAACAGTTTCTCTATCTCTTATAATAACTGAGATAGCAATACATTACCATCGAGAATGGGACACAGGTATAAAGAAACTACTCTAATCTATAGTTTAAAACTATTTCTTATTATATTATATTATAATATATTCTATATTATATTCCTATTTCAATAAAAATAATAAATTTGGTTCAATATACGATAGCACCATTTAAATTTACATTTAATAATACTTATCAAATCGCATTTTATGCATTTTTTGTATGCGAAATGCAGAAACCTTTGGAAATTTTAGAAAAACGGCCTTTGGCATATGTGCTCATAACTGAAAAACGAATCAAAATTCCTCATTATTTTTTAACAGCTCTCTCAGAATAATGATAAATCAACGCAGTGATAAGCTTTTTCATAAAATATAGACATGATTCGAGTTACCCTGCAATCCCAACGAAAATTCTTCACTCTCTACATATTTGTATCTTTGTATCCATCAGTTCTTCCAAACAAATTCTAATTAAACACTGGAAAATATCCATAATTCACCCTAAAGTCTCATTAAATAAAGGATTCAGTTGCATCTTTCACTCATTTCGTCTAGATGAAATATTCGATAAAATCTCGGCTTTTCTAGGTAAACTAGACCGACACAAATTCTGATACATCCCCTGCTATGCATCTTCCTAATCTCGGGTTGAATATCGGCCGCCACCGTTCGGCGTTCTTTTTCTTCTGCATTCCCGTCTTATTGCAACCGATATCCCTCCGTCCAAATAGTTTTATCCAAAAAAAAATTATCCAACATCTTTGTTGCCACTGAGATACATACAGGGTGGTTATTTTAAATACAAAACTTTCACCAATCATACAAAATTAAAAATCTAAAAAGTTGTTTGAGTGCGTATGGAGGCAGATATTTTTAGTCTCAAAAAATTATAATACTTTCAATTTATCCATTTTGTGGTATCTGAAAGGCCGAGTTCTGATCTTTATTTGATATTTGCTACGAAAACGATGACGCTTATAAACCTGTTTGATGATGATGCAGGAATGTGTGTTTATAACTTTTAAACACTGTTTATCGTTGTCTAGACAACTATATACAGGGTGTCCCACGATTAAGGCCTATTAGAAGTATCTGGAGAACTAATAGAGCTATTAATTTGAAATTTCTAGTGAAGTAAAATTGGGTTAAGATCTACTTGATGAAGATATTTTGAAATTCTACCACTTCCGGTTATACCGGAAGGTATAACCAGACTTCTTTAGGTATTCTAAATGGGACACCCTATTCTATTTCTGGATTCCCCATCCAATTCAGAGAACATTCTTTAAGAATAGTATATATCTATCCTAAACGATTTTCGAGATATCGCTTATTTCATAACAAATTATATATCGTGTACCTACTTGTTTCATCTTGGATTTACAAACCTGCAATTATGGTGCAATTATGTGAAGATACTTCGGCAACGTATAATTAACAGAAATCGAATCTATGCTACAAGGTGTTCAGAAAATAAATTCAAATTAATGCATAATACAAATAATAAAAACTAGTTCCTCTTACGTAGAACACTCTGTATTTTGTTACATCATTGCATAGTCCAATAAATTACCTGTCAAATAGTATCACATTTCTATATCTCAAAATCTTATAGTTTTCGAGTTATTTGCAATTATTTACGAAATTCATTACAAACTAACTCTATTTTGTTCGTTGTTGAAAAGAGAATCGAGGATTTCTTGTTAATTGTTAGACATTGTTCACGAAATGTAAAATAATCGTTATTCAAACGAAGATATCTCAAGACACCCTGATTGATCTCCAATTTAAAACAAAATGTGCAGAATACTTCTTGACAATCAGAAACAGTTTGGACATACAAACACAAAGACGGAGTTTCCGAAACCAGTTACTTCTGCTGAAGATAATCAAATTAATGTTTTGGGTACTTTCAAGTACTTAAATCCAAATATTTCCATTCGTGCAGCTAAGCGAGAGGTTGAAAGTATCACGAAGTATATACTCTGTTCAAAGAATTTTAAGAAGCCACAATATGAATCAATGTAAATTCAGCAACGTTCAAGCCCTGCATATTAGGGATGGTCCCTTAAGGATAAAAGTTCATATGCAGCAAGACCAACAATTTTTAAGAAAAATTGTCTGGACTGATGAGGCAAAATTTACCAGAGTTGGTATCTTCGGGAAAAATTTAGTGTTAATGTTTGTAAGTAGGTATTGCGAATTGCCAAGAAATATACAGAATGTAGTTATTTTGAATCCATCGATGTCGATTATTCATTTTCAACTGGACGTCAGTCAGGATTCAAATAGGTAAGTAATGATACAATTGACTTTTTACTTATTTTTTCGACTAAACGTGTTCGATTTTTAGAGTTTTGGGGATTTTGTCAGGGACTATAAAATTAGTACCTAAACGATCAGTGAATATTATTTTATTATTTTATTTCTATAATTTCTAGAATTTCTAGTTTTGTATTTTCGTTTTCTGTGACTAAAATTTTTATTTTGACAAAGTATACTAACACGAAATATATATTAGAAATAAAATTGTTTCAGAAACTGTGGTTTAACTAAAGATACAAATTATCATATTTTCATTTTTGAAGTAAGTATAAATTGTAATGCGAAATTGACGAGAGAATGCGACAACTAAATAATTAGCGACAATACAACTTCATGCAGGAAGTAGAAAAACTTCTCTCTCTCTCTGTCTGAACAAACTGTAAATGCTAGTCGACAATTTAATAGAAAATTCCGCATAAAATCGAACCTATTATCACTAATTTTAAATTCTAAGACACTAACTCGTCTACCTCAGAGAAATGTTACTTATTTTGATAAATTTTCTTATTTTTTCTAAAATTAATACACCTATTATGCAAAGCTCCTACATAAAATCAGCAAATGCGTAACTTATTATGAATGTATGGAATCTCTAATGAAGTGAAGAAAATGGAAATTTGTAATTCCAAGTTAGTAATAATGAAACAATAACAAGATTGTAAATCATTCCAGCTGAAATCAGGTTTCGTTATTTATTTTTCTAGGTTGTGAAATAATACGTGCAGTAATGCATAAAATAATACTATGATGCTTAATGTATGAAAGTGATAATAAAATGTTTAAATTATGTTCGTTCATCTCATCTTCTTCTTCTACCTTATTATCCAACATAAATAAATAAACAAACCCAATTTAGTATAATTGGAATTAGTTTTTGTTGTTTTATAGGTTTTCTATTGAGCTTTGTTTAAATATCATTCGTCCTTTGTTTTCTTATCCAAGATCCTTTGCCACATGCGATTTAGGATTTAGAAAATAGCAATTAGATGGAGTTCACAGGTTTCTACTTGCAGAGCTTGAATGTAAAATCCCCATTATACGTACCAGAGTAAGTGACAGAGCTCCAAAGAAATACAGTTTTAAGTGATATTAGTGACAACTCATATTTACGTGTTTAGACATGAAAAATAAAATTAACAATTCAGGAAGTGCATAAGACTGGAACTAAGGCCAAAAGGATATAGTATAAAATAAAGAAGATATTCTTTTCTAATTTCTAAACTAATTTCTGTCTAATGTAAAGCTCTCAATCGTCTACAAAAGTCTAAATCCAAGATGTTTGCCTGATGTTTTCCACGCTTTAGACTAGAGATAGCATAAGGTATAGGAAGGTGGCAAGCAGGGGGGAAATAGCTGCCAGAGTGGAAACATGGTAGGAGGAGATGAAGGCAGCGTGGACTAGGGCCCTGATCCCGGACCTACGACCGTGGATTGACAGGAAGCATGGGCAGATGGGTTACCATCTGACCCAGGTACTTGCTGGTCATGGTTCCTTTAGGATATATACCTATGGTATTGGAAAAGTAGGAGGCCCCGGCTGTGTATACTATAGACAGGGCTGAATATACTATGATCTGGTGCCTTAGATGGGAAAGAAAAAGGCAGGAAGCAGAGGCCAAAGTAGGTCAGCCGCAAAGTAGTAGCTATCCAGACTGAAACGATGATAAACATATTGCTTCAAAGGACAATATATTATACTATATATTATTTGGAAAAAATACTGCTCAAAATTTGAAGAGAGCACAATGAGTTCCATTGAAATTGCTATAAAAGCAGCAGAATTTTAGAATTATCCAAGGCCCAGGCCGTTGGAAAGCAATAGAGGAGGCCGTGGGGAAGATTAAGACTAAGAAGGAGCAGGACGAGAGGGACGAGAGAGGTTAGAGTCATTGGGCTAGTTACTGAAGTATGTTCACAAGAACGGTTCCGGTGACTAGTTCCTGGGAAAAAGAGAGGGGTTTTAGTCGGAGTAGCGCCCGACACTACCAGAAGCGACAGACATCAAGATCCTGGTGCCAAACGGTTTACCCTGTCCCAAAATAGACTAGAGATAGCAGTTAGACGTTACTTCTATCAAGTAGGTGAGATATTATTATATTTATTGAACTGCTTTGAATTCATTGAACTGCTGGACGCTCTTGTTCGATAATAAATGGTTCAAAAATTAGTAGCTGATTTTGAATCTATCAACAAAAATAACAAAAAACTAGTACTAGTAGCTAACTATAGACTCTAATTTATGTTCAAGTTGATTGTTAATGAAAATAGTAGAACTTTTATGGTAATATGTAAGTAATAACAAATGCAATTAATAGATCATAAATAATTTATATTCTCCAGTAATTAAATAAATTTTTACTAGCGCCCGGTTTAAGATTTTTTCTGTAACTATGGCGATGCCATTAAAGTACGATATACATCGATTACCCAATGACTTTTCAATAAATTATTCAATTACTCGTTTATTTAATTTTAATTTATAGTGATATTATGTGCAAGGCAGTTTTAGATTTGCAAATTGATTGTTTACGTGAGCTGCAACGTTCCACTCTATCGTATAATATCATGGATATCTACATTAGCAGAATAATATGTGTTAGATTGTAATCAGTTTATGTGATTTGTATGCTGATCGTGTGTTATTGCAATGAAATGTCACGTAACTCTCTCCACTGACGCGATAGGGACATAAAAGTAATTAAACGACATCCACTGGTAAAACTCATCTAACAACAATATTTCTCTGTAGTAAAAATATATCTACGAGAAACTATATTGAAGTTAATGAATCTGTAACTTTAAGTTTGGTGTTCCTATTTTTTTATTTCCTTTTTTATGAGTGTACCACTTTTAGACCAGGCAAATCTTATTTTTTCAATGAAGTTTAAGGGGACATTTATTTATTTGCCAATGGAAATCGATAGGTTTTATGTTCAGGAACAAATATATAAAAATCCCAAAAAATTCGTTGTGAGCTAAAAACATCATTTTGAAAAAACATGGCCGCCCCTTCAAATGTTTGAAAATGCAATATCTTCTTATCCCTTGGAGCAATTTTAACATTTTTTTTATTTTTACAGGATTTTAAGCTTAAAAGTTAGAAAAAAATGATATTTTAATTTCGATATAACCAAGAATATAAATTTCCTAACAAAAAAACGAAAAAGGAAACGATCTTTTTTAAATTTTTTTGACTTCCTACATTTAACTTTTTAATATCACTAACTAACTTTGCAATCTAGTTAACTACAAAAACTCAGTCATTTAAAAGATCCTCGTACATATATATATTTTTTTTGGCAGCCATTTCTACATTTACAGGTACGATATACACACAGAAGATAGGATGTTGTGCGAAGTGGGCGATCCTTAACATGACGCATTACGTCACTCAGAGGGTGCTTTTCGTTACGGGGATACGCATTTTGTGCGTTTTTCGCAAAAGATGTTTGTTATGGTTCGTTTTATAACTTAAAAATATAAAATATCTCAATTTCGCGAAGCTGAGCTATTAAACACATTATTCTGTAAAATTGTACATACACTATTATGTAGAGCACAAAATATACTACAAGAAAGACTATGGGAGGGTATTATATGCACAAATATAAACACAACACAAGTTTTAAAAATGTGGGGTT
Source organism: Pogonocherus hispidulus (assembly GCA_963924545.1). Classification (NCBI taxonomy): domain Eukaryota; kingdom Metazoa; phylum Arthropoda; class Insecta; order Coleoptera; family Cerambycidae; genus Pogonocherus; species Pogonocherus hispidulus. The sequence continues at coordinate 24,593,313 of OZ004696.1, forward strand.
TTATTAATATAGTAAAAATTTTATTCTTTTTTTTTCTTAACCAGTTTAATTTATTTACTTTTTATATATCAATACCTAATACTTGCATAAAATAAAACAATCTCCAAGTAAAAAGTATCCTTATCTAACCAAAACCTTAGTTTACAGGATTGGAAAGTAAGGACCATACCAAATATGCCAAAATGATGGCTTACCCAAATTTTAAAATATATTTACATATGCTAGTTTATTATTGTCCATAGCATTGGGACTTTTATATTTAAATTACCTACCTCATAATCTTAAATTTACCAATATTTAATTTTAAATAATTTAAATTAGACAAGTTCATCCATTTATTTATTTATTAATATTTTCCTGGATTGTTACACCGTTGACGGTATTTACAAAACACGCAATTTAAAGTATACAATATACATAAAAATACAACACATAATTCGAGGATCGAAAGTATGATGATCAAATTCCAATCCTTTAAACTTAAGGTTTTGGTTAGATAAGGATACTTTTTACTTGGAGATTGTTTGATTTTATGCAAGCATTAGGTATTGATATATAAAAAGTAAAGAAGTTAAACTAGTTAAGAAAAAAAAAAGAATAAAATTTTGACTGCATTAATAAAACACTACATTTTTAAACCTTCTGTTGTATTTATTTTTGTGCCTTTAATACCTTTATCCGGGGCTAGGAATCCTATTCCTAGCCATTGCTGTATTTGAAGATAGGTCCTGAAAATATAAAAAAAAATATTTGCTATTAATGTAACGACCATTTGAAACTACCTTAAAATATGTTGCTTAGTGCAACTTTCGTTGGAGGAAGAACGTCCAAATCAAAAGATTTTTCGAACGTCCGCTTAGCTATACCCAATACCAATGTTGTAAAGCCTATATCGTTCTTCTATAATGTCTCGGGATCCGTCTAATCCGTACATAAAGGAGACAAATTTATAACCAACGTTTAGTAGTTCATCTAGATCCGCATTCTTATCACTGAAGACTAACAATTTGTCAAACATGAATGTATGCTTCTTAAACACCTTAAAAATAACGCGAGCGGCCATGTTTTTTTAAATGCTGACTAGCTCACTTCCGATTTTTTGGGATTTTTAGATTTGCATTCTATGATAAGAGAGCTGTCGTTCTCAACAAAAAAAATAATGTACGCAAAAACTTCACACTTAACGTATATTTCTTTAAAATTTGCCTGGTGTATTTAAATAATCAACATAAATTGAAAGGCGCCTCCATTTATAAAATTAGTACTATTTTCATACTTGCCTCACGTGAATCTTTAAATCACTTAAGAAATAAAAGTTCTACACAGAATTGCTGAATTTATATATAATGCCTTTTTATATCTAGCCTTTTAAACTCTTCTTCTTCTAATTTTAAACTCATTATCTTTTTATCTGGGGTTCAATTCATGGTAAAATAGAAATTTTCATTTGGATTTTTTCATTATATTCTACATTTATACATCCCCAAATTACTTATCATAAATAGTTGCAAATAGTAGATTTTACATTGGCATATATGGCAGTAAAATTATATGGTTGTGAAAATAAACATTTTCTTTTCTATATCATTCTGTCATCCGATCTGATCTATTTTCGTCTTCAGATTTAAATAAATATCGTAGGTGAAACTAATATCATTAATGTGACATATAATAACTAATGAGGTTTTCCAGGTTTCCCACATTTCAGCACTAAATGGTGGTTAAGGCCTACCAAGGTCGTTCCTGAGGCGCAAATGCGGCCCGCGATTTATAATATGCCGCCTCCTCTCCCACACAAGTCTCAGATTCTCGGGATAACCCTTGTGATTAGAATGAGGGGTAGAGATATTATTATTATTATTATTATTATAAACATATATATTTTTAAACATAACACCCCGTATATTTTGTTTCTAAATTATTAAGAAGAGCTAACTGAATACGTTCATATATAGGGTTTAGTATTAGTGGCTTTTGTAAAAAAAAAATTTTAAAATTCGTCTATTGTATCAAGATGTCTGATGCGTTGAGGATTTTCAGCCGTATAATAATAAGTAATATATAATATAGTCGTAATATAGTCGCATGTTTATGCTGCATTACTCCTAAAGGAGGTCTCATCACTAAATAATATTTTGTTTAAAATCCTCAGTTTTATTTAACACCTTTGAAAATTAGGTACCTAACTATGCATTCAAAATTTAAGCTTTTGTAAAAGTTCTTTCATTTCAATAAATTATCTTTTGAGTATTGTTTAATAAATTAGCTTAATTAAGTTAAGTTTACGTTTACTTACATTTATTTGTAGATATTATATATTTTTTAATTTATGTTTTATGTTTAAATTTGTTTAAGATTCAAACGTTAATATCTAAAAAACTGAGGATTACAGTGTTATGAAATAGTATATCATTTGTTTAAGCTTATTTGATGTAGATTTAATAAAAGTTCTAATATACAAGGTGTTATATTGAAACATTTTGGAAAAAAAGACAGTTTGCGTATTGTGACCAACCTCTATCGTACTGAGGTATTGAATGACGAACCGACTTCCATTACAAGTATCACCCTATACCAAGTATCTTGCAGTGCGGTGATTTTTCATTCATTTGTTTTGATTTCCTCCACGAGATGCACTGAATAGAGGGGCTTTTTTAATAAAACATTTTTCTCTCAAAAACTACTGATGCCGGACTCTCATAACCCTATATAAAAGTGTTCAGTTAGTTGTTAACATTTAAAAAATATATATGTCTGGTTCATAACTTTCTGAGCCACCTTGTATAATCCAACATCATTTTAAAATGTGCCTGTCATTGACCTTGACTACATCCCGCATTAAAATGTTTATGAAATTCTTTATACAGATATGTACTATTATAATCCGAGGCTATCACGTGTAGATGGTACTGTAATCACCTTCCCCCCCCCCCGGAACCTGCACAGTTCAGGTTAAATGATGTAATATTTAAAAAAATAATAATAAAAAACACCATATAAATTAGACTATCCCCAAATCTAAAGGCAAATCCAAAGCTTGTCCGGAAGGGGATTACACATTGAAAAAACGCAGAAAAACGCAACCTACCCACCGACACTATCAGTGCCGGAACTGGAGCTAGTGTGACCAAGAATGCATATAGAATGTCGCTCGAACTTTTTAACATAATTAGTTCAGAAGCTTCTGACCAGCTGGTACAAAATTTTCCATTTCAAATAAGCACAGAATTTGAATTAATGATGTCAGCAGTATGATCTCACGTATCCTAGCTTAAAACAGCAATACTTCCTTTAAAAACATATCCCCTAGCACACTGACCTTACCTAACCTAATCACTCAGACGCCATAGCTCACCAAACAACGTATTTACGACAAAAACTGCGACCATATTTTTATCTATATCGCTGTACATGTAAACAGCTTTCGTAAGAACTATATATAGAACAATTGTAAGTAATTACAATAAAGTACTAGTAAATATTTTTTTATATAATTTATTAACGCATCTGATAACGCGTTTTAAAAATACACTACTTTATTGTGTCATTATGTGTTATGTGTGGCTTAAATAAAATACAATGCAGTTCGTAGATTAAACGATGCGGTCACCTTGTGACTTCGTCAAAGGTACTAAAGCAACTTACAATATATCGCCTTCGTAACGTAATTTTATAAGTAAGTTGTAATAATTTGAGGTTTTTTTTTATTTGTTTCTGAGGTCTATTTCTGCGACAAAGACCAATCACCGACATCAGGAGATGAGCCAACCCCCAACCTTGAAATTTTTCCCGAACCCTGACTGTTGTAGCAGTGATCTCAGTCGCAGTGAGCAGTGAGATCTTTTATTTACCTCTCATGTCATTTACAAGGGACCCCCGACTTAACATCTAATCTGAGGAATGGTACGTTTTCTACATAAACGTCACCTAAGTTTGAATAGCTTATGTGAATTCACCGATATACAGGATACTAGAAGGTATAGGCAGGCAGGTCTTCCACTTCATGGTCACATATCCAAGTACCAATCGCGAGAACGTTGCTTAGCCTTTATATCGATTATTGAAAACTAAGCTGCTAAGAGTCAGATGACTATTATATACAACAACAGTTATAACCAACCGTCTAAGAATATAGTTTGGAGAATGCAAGTGAATAACTTTTGAATATCAAAGATAAACTAATAATTTTGCTTTGGCGAGATTAGCCTATATCTTCTTCTGAGTTATTCCCAACTGATCATGATCAGAAGATGATAAATATATTCTTAAATAGTAGAGGAAAAAATAATGCCTGGCACACAGTTAAAGAAATTAACAAAGTTAAAACTATTTTCAAGAGCGAACTATTGAGGAAGTATTAGAAGCGAACTGTCGTATTATGTCTTGCACTTTCCTATATTATCAATAAATATTCATATTTTCTGTCATGTGTTCACTAAATAATTTGAAATTAATATTCTAAATTATTCAAAAACTACAGTCAAATTACTTACTTTGTTTTTGAGGTTACATCAACTCGGAACCAAAATATTGTCCTAATAATAATTAATATGAATGTATAGAAGGTAGGTAGGTACCGTAGGTTTGTATGATGTAACGTAACTCTTATAGATTTATAATCTTACAATATTGTATAAAACTCCTGCAAAATATTTAAAATATCCCTTTGGAGTAAGTTCTATAAAAGCATATAAAAAATATATGAAAATAAGTCCTTAAAATATTTTTGGGAGCACAACCAAACGGCTTCCTAATTATAAGTATAACAATAACTAATTTTCTACTGGTTAAAACTTTAATTTGGGTAATAAGTAATACTTTTAAGGTACCAGTCTGTACTTAAAATTAATCAGAAACTATAATCCAGCCCAAGTATTTAATTTACGTTAAAGCTTGTCGCCCAGTTGTCCGGCATAGCACAGCACGGCACGGTACGTCAAAATACGGCATGATACGTCAAAATACGAATAGAATGTAAACGACCGTTTCTACAAGAACGGTTCATTCTTTGCGTTGTTGCATTCTATCCGTATTTTGATGGGCCGTGCTATGCCGGACAAATGGGCGACAAGCTTTATAGTTGCTTACTTAGGTCGGTATTTTAATTTTGCATCTAAGCTATTAGAACGTAGGCTTCGATATCAGAAATTAGTCTGATACCGTACTAAAAACTGTTAATACAACAACTGTTTTAGTAACATGAATTTGAGTTACGTAATGAAATTCAAAATGTTTATTTTTCATAAGCATTTTTAATTTTCTTCAGATATGTTAGAACAGTATGGTAGTGTAGTACTATGGTTTTAAGTGTCAGCGTTGTTCCAATTCCATTTAAAATTTTCAAAAGATTTTGAATTAATGATTTTGCGTGTACAGGTTCTAGCCATAACCGTTCTAACCTTATTACATTCCAGATAATAATACCTTTCATATTCGAACACTCCGAAACTTGTACTGTAAAACCGTATATTGGAACTGATACTAGCACAGAAACAAGGTTTAAATTTCGCAAACGCTAAAATTGCAAGTTTTGTTTGGTAATTCATATCATATCTAATAAATATCAATGATTCTGTTTTAATATCTGTGCATTTATTCTAAAGTGTCTCTCATTTCTAATATTCTGTGCGATTCAAGCGAAAGAGATATGAGAAATGAGAACGAAGTTTTCAATTTTGAGATAGATATACATTATTAAGGACAGTATTTAATTATGTGCACGGTATTAGCTCTATTTCAGCTAATTACAATTATTCAGAACTGGAACATAATTAATTATGAAGTAGTGAAAGCTCTACTGACATGCGCTGAGAGCAGTCGTGTACTAATTCAGAATTTATATTTATAAAAATAGTATTAGAATTGGAATAATCAATTATTTCGATAATAGAGGGAGGGAAATAAAGGGAGAGGTATAGAAGGAAATAAAGATTCTAATCGTTTAGCCAGTAAATGTCCTTCAACATCCTTTGATAGCCCAGACCCATTTCGTAGGACATCGAAATGTAATCTATTTGCTGAGATCAGAAAATACACTGAATACTGAACTACTAATAGGTAAATGGGAAGGGTTTATAATGTTTTCACATGTTATAGCCAAAGAGCTTCAGATCGGTGAGTTGCTGATATGAGGACATATGCAGGTTTTCTAAAAAGGTACTAACAACCCTGCTTTGTCAATTCCAAAGAAAACGGGAAAAACTGAAACCTTGAAAATGTAAAACAATCTGAACATAATTTTAATTTTGCATTAATTTAGTTTTTTCGTTATTTCACAATTTTACAAGAATACGGTCCTAAATAGAATAAGACTCACTGCTTCCTTTCAGAGTACACAAATATAAATCATACTATAAATCAAAGGATTGCGAAAATTTTTAGAATCTAAACGATTCGGATATGTACAAACGCGTAGAAAGGACATCGTGTGAAATAATTTTATAATTGCCAGAGCAAAGTGACAATTATCTGTAATTGACAGTTCAAACTGACAATTATCTATAATTGACAGTTTAAACTGGCAATCATAAAGGGACATCGTGTGAAATAATTTTATAATTGCCAGTTTAACTGTCAATTATAGATAATTGTCAGTTTGAATTGTCAATTACACATAATTGTCAGTTTGCTCTGGCAATTATGTATAATTGACATTTTAAACTTCAATTATGCATAATTGCCAGTTTAAACTGGCAATTATAAAATTATTTCACACGATGTCCTTTCAACGCTTTCATAGATATGTACTCCTTTTTTTAAATAATCAATATTAGCACTTACTGATCTAAGTACTTAATATTACCGCTTTTTATTATTTTTATAATTCAACGCTATCTCAAACATCGTTAGGGACGTGAACCTTTATACAAAAAAAAAACATAAATGAGCCCAGCTCGAATTGAAAACAATTTTTAAAAGAGTTCATATATTATAGTTACTAACGTTCGTAGTAATTACAATACAAAACATTTTCTCACTGTATATCATTAGTCGCAGATGCATTCGGAGCATAAATCAGCCACATATCGAAGTAAATGTAACGTGCGCCTATTGAATATCAAGATTTATTTGTCATTTAATTATATGGTATTATCCATTAAACTATATTTACCATATCAATCAGCACCACATTGTTATTAGTTGACTTAATATATATTTTTAACTGCATAAATTGGCCGATCAAGCGACGAGATGATAAAATACGCCACACCATTCAGTAACGCTTTTACCTTCTACATCTCCTCTGAAGTATTTCTTTTAATATGGATACCTCTCTTTCACTCTGCAGATATAAACAGAGTTTCCAAATTTTCGAAATAATTCTAAATTGCTATTTACAGTAATTATCTAATTTCAATAAAAGAATTTGTGCAATAATTCAATGCAGAATTTGTATATATTGAAGGATTTGAAATTTCATCAATAAAATTCAAGTCGTACAGAATTTTCTAACCTTTAATTGATATGATATTAGAACACATCTTTTATTTTTCTATCACTTTTAATAGTAAGGATCGTTACTACAGTTTCAGTAATTTACGTTCCATTTTCAAACAATTAGAATGAGTGAACCAACAAAAGTGGGCTACTTATTTATATCATAATTTACAGAATGTATAACTATCCGTAAACTTTGTTTATACCAAGTATTCAATACTAAGAGCCACCTGACACGAGACTTAATTTAGCATTGAATTCAGTCCGCAAATTGCGCGCGCAGATTTAGCGGACTTGAACATATGTTCTAATTTCTAACATCCGTAAGTCCGCTAAATCTGCGCGCGCAATTTGAGTACTGAATTCAGTCCTAAATTAAGTCTCCTGTCAGATGGCTCTAAGAGATAATAATCTAATTTGAATAAAAAATAATTTTACAGTTTAAATACATACATTGAAAATGGTGTAAGTTAAATCCTGCACTGATAACAATTTTTTGTAAAATTACACAATAGATTGTTGGGTATTTATGGCCTACGTCAATAGTGTGAAATAACACACTTGAATGTAATACTGCATACCAAATGTAACATTACTAGATGATATTTAACATAGGTTACCAGCAGTTTGCAAAATTTAGATGTAACTTTCCATTTCTCTACTAAGTGTACTGTCTCCAGTTTTATTGTATTATTACGATGTAATTTTACTCAACCTTTAATGTAATGCTTATGTAAAATGTTGTTGTAATTTTTCACTCCAACTGTATTACTCTGTATTTCTACTAAAGGTTTCATATAAAATGTGTAAATTTATTTTGTAATCTAGTTAACACCAATATAATAGGAGTAGGTTGTCTCATTGTTTAGCTTAGTTTTTCTATTATAATTAACTAAATAATGATTATTTTCTTCTTGACAATTTAGAATTTTCTTAATTCTTTTCTGCCTGTACATAAGATGAAATATAACTATTTCGTTTTTGAAGATATTTTTCGAAAAATAACTAAAAAAAGTTGTCTTTATTACAAAGGTCATAAGAAAAATACTTTTTATTTAATTTTCAACAAAAATTTATTAAACATAAAAAGAAAAAAAACAATGAAAATGATGATGAATAAAAGAAAACTAGTACATTTTCAAATACCTATATTTAAAGTAAATAAAATTATATATTTATTCACGGCATTTGTAATTACGTAATATTTCTTATAGTACAGGATGTGTTTGTGTATTTTTTACATAAACAGATGCATGTAAATTTACTATAATTTACATATCAGTCTGAATCTTCAGTAATGATTAGTTACAAGTAGAGAACAGTAGAAAAGTGTTTACACTATTTACATACATCATTATGATTAATTTTCACAAAGTACCTAACGGCTTCTACTAATGATTTTTTTTAACTTATAGTATGATCTATATAATCATCTCATATGATAATATGATATAATAAAAATAGTGAACATAATAAAGGATTAGTAAAAAAGGATAGAAAAAATAATATAATAATATAATAAAAATCAAAAAGGCTACATTCTTATTTTTATTTGATAGTGTAGCTGTTCCTCCTAGGTAGGTACGTCTGGCTACGAAGCAAGCATTCTAATAATTCAGTTATCGTGAAAACAATGATATCTTGATGCTATCATATTTATTCATTTTTATTTACTTATTTTAATACCACAACTGTCCAGATATATTAACACACATACCTAATTCTGACACATGGTAAATATAGGTATGAACAGAAGTAATATTAGTAGGTTAAACTAAGTATATTTGAATAGTCTATTATACTCCTCAAGCGTTTATATGAAAATTATACAGATAAATATATAGACTACGCAGAACACTTCATTTACTTTCTCTGAATATGTTCCAAATTAAGCATGAGATGCTGTAGTGACAACTCCAAATTTGCTATAACAGTCTCAATTTAGTTCTGAGATTAGATCTCTTCGAACAGGGCAATGGGAGTAATAAATCATTATAAAATAAATATGAGGAACCAAACATAGCTTGGTATCATAATTAACACGAGAATTCTGTGCACATATTTACTACACCTTTTCCATGAGTATTTCAAAAAAACATCATTTATATATCATATTAATTAATTGTATATCAGAAAGCGTTAATTGAATCTTAGTTTAATCATTAGTAAACCAGAATATATAAATAAATTCAATTTTAGAAATCGTCATTTGAATTTTCGAATTCGTCAATTGTATATAAGTCGGACTCTAAATTATATTGAATTTCAATTTTGTTATACGTTTTAGTGTTATTTTTCTTAAGTATTGATACATAGGTAGTTTTTAACATATAGGCAATAAGATGATATACTGATGATATATGGAACTAATGTAATAAATATAAATTACACTTTCTGAAGTTTAATTTGCCTGTTCTAAAATGCAAATTCCACTTTCTGAAATTATATTCACTAATACGAAATAAATTGGCCAATACGAAATATAAATAATGCTGTCTGAAATAAAATTGATCGATTCTGAAATACATTTGGAAAAGGTGTAGTTTCTGTATGGATGTCATACTCGAATTTTATTAAACATGTTTTCTTCGTGTAGATAATTGGATAGTCAATTATAATACTATATAGACACTTATATTTGTGAAATATTCTGGATAGAAATAATAGTGTTCAACCGATTTAGTAACAACAAATAACTTAAGCAGCGAATGGTTTAATATTTGAATAAATATCCTTATCATTAATAAATAGGGTAAACAAACAAGACGGGCCAAAATACTGATCCTTAGCCAACTTATGAAGGTACATATATTCTTAGATTTATAACCGCGATTTTGATTCGCGAATTGATGAAATTAAAATTTCACAACTGTATGCAGCTTCTTAAATAGATAAATTATGCCCAGAATTTACAAGTACTCAATTAGCAGGAATACAAACTAGAGGAATATACCTAGAATATAATAGGCCTAAGTGAGATTTTTGTTATATGAAAAAAAAAACAGCTGGGACAGTATCAGGGTTTTCAGTATTTCTGACTGTAGAAGTTTTAACATGAAACTTAAAGAAAATTCAATTCCAATCACAAAAACCTAATTGGACTTTCAGATCAGTGGTCGAAAATGGTCAAACCATGGTCAAACCAAACTGATTTTTTTATTTTTGACACCCTGTAGCTCGACCACGGCTGCAACGTAAGACCTCAGCTTTATATATTATATCAAAAAACCTTATTTTTGGCGACAGAAGAAGCCCCTGAATTTGGCTTCTATTTAGGAAACAGTCTGTATATTTAAGAATCTCTTACACATATAATTTTTAGTTTATTTCTGCAAACTTTTAAAAGTTTAATTTTAATTAAGACTTATGGATACAGAGTTCTGTTTGTCAGGTAAAATTAGATATATTTTTAAAAAAATTATATCAATCCAAAGAGATATAGTTTTTACAACAGAAGGACATGTTCAAGTCTATTAAAAACATTTGGTATATCTGTGTAAATTACAATACAAATTAGAGGATACCTAGGTCTAACATACAACTAATAAAATGAACTAGATTTACTGAATTAGTACTCGCAAATCTGCCTGAGATAAAAATATGCTAAATACTTAATATTTGAGACCTCAAGGAGAGTATTACCTACATAATACATAAGTACCTTCAATAATTCACTGGTTACAAAGAATTGCTATAGTCTGCAAATTTCTCTATACTTTTTATTTTCATTTTCAAATAGAGGCACTAAATAGAGGATAATGGCACTATAGCCAAAGATAGTGATATTTTATCAAAAAAGAAATTGTATTTTGAAGAATCAGGTTTAGACGAGTATATAGGTATAGCCTATTGGAGGAGTTAATATGCAGTCTAGGAATTAGATGAGATCTGATATTAAATGAAAAGTTATGTTTGGGATTATAACTGCTTTGACCAATTTGTATAAGTTTATAGTTATAGCTCATCTGTTAAAATTAATTTTTACTGATATATTTCCATGAGTAGCAGATAATATTAGATTACGTAGATCACCTACGACTACTATAAATAGAATACTTATATTTGTACTGTCAGCCAAAATTTACTTTTAGTTGGTGAAGAACTTATTTAGTTGAATTTAAGTTATAAATTATAATATGTACCAAAATTTTAACCTCAAGAAAAACTTGCTCCATCTACACTTCTAGGATATCCATATTAAATCAATATAAACCGTGATATTCTAATCTACAAAAACTTCACTATCGAAAAAAATAAATAAAAAACTTGTACTCAAATCATCTTATTTTTAAAGTTCTTCTTCTCCTTAAAACTTTTACCGCAATACTTTATTTCTCCGAAATCTTAGTAAAGGGTTAAAGTAAGGTTTCACTTCATTTGGTCTCTCTTTTATTTGAAGAAAGAAAGTAGGTATTCCATACTAAATATATTTATAAATCTGCAATACATGTCCAAAGATTGAAGTTATTGGTTTATTATTGGCATAGGTTTATTTATTTTAACTTTAACTTCATTCATGAAAATATCGTGGAACTCATAAACAATATTTGTACGGGAAACTAACTAAGCTCCTTGTATCAGTTGACACCGACTTAGTCCTAAAAATACTCCAAATCTGTAATATTAGAAACAAATCTGTGCTATCTTCAAATTTTTGGGTTATTTCCACATCGCCAGCCGCTGGTTCTGTTTTTATCACACAATTCTGATAAATTCGTCGCAAGGTACCTATCTCAAAGAAGCCTGTGACATAAGGAGCTTAGTAGTGTTTCTTAATAGTGTTTGATATTTTAACAGGTGCTATCAGTAACACCATAATCTTAACAGATCTCTTTGGCGCCGTGATTTGTTTTTTAGTGACTCCAGTGTACTAAAGTAAATACCACGAGTTAAACACAGGTTAAACAGAGATAACGCAGGGACCGCTATCTTTTACTGCATATGTACAATATTTAAGTCTTTTAATCTCGAAGTCTATAGTTAATCTGATAATGCGTCTAGGTATTTGAAACAGATATGTACGACGGTATACCGATCGTTTTGGATTTAGAAAATTGGGGAATTATTTGTATGCATCTCCCAGTCAAATAAATACATGGGTATTACACTACACTAAACATATTTAGTAACGCAATATTTCCAATAAATGATATCACTATGGCTTCTGAAATCTGTGTACATCTAGAGCAAACTAAGATATTTGAGAAATTGTTAATACTTTAAAACTTTCAATAACGTTAAAATTGGGCATTCAACCATCATAAACTCCTTTAAATTAAATAATATAAAAATTTCACATCTATTCAACTATACAAAATTAAAAATACACAGAGAAAGAACGTTCTATTGTGGAACACGATACGATGTACTCTGTGAGATTGTATCTTCCTCTAACTGTATTTAGTTGCAAAATAGTCTCAGTCTGCCATTAAATATCAGTAAGTGTAATATAAAAACCGCAAATCTGCAGATCTGCAGAAACACAAGCAAATCTGTTTCAATAATTTATAATTATAAGCTAGAGCAGCTAGAATGTATGTTAAATCGACCAGATGTTATAAGAGACTTAGGTGTCACCTTTTATCAGAAACTGTCTTTTGTACCTACCACATATAGAAGTTACTCTCAGAGCTGCATATAAGAGTCTTGGTTTTGTCTTAAGAAATATAAGAGTTTTCAAAGACATTGAGACACTCAAGTCATTATTTACCACAATGGTCAGATCCAAAGTTAAGAATACCTCTGTGGTATGGAGACTCATATACGTATATCACATATATTGTAGCCATTGAGAAAGTCTAGAAGCTTTTCTTTAAATCTGCAACTTTTGTATTAGATACACTTTATCCACGGATACCTGAGGATTGCTGTAATAATGTAAAATATGCTATCTGTAATTTCTCTTCACCAAGTGCTCAACAGTTCAGTCAACTGTGAATCTTATTAGCCCTACTTGACTTCCACATACCAACTGAATGCTAGAAAGAGTAGCTTGCTTTGCACTAAGAACCATTGAACTAACATATATAAGAGTTCACCTTTATATCAAATGGTTCATAATGTTTCTAAAGTAGAATCAGAGCTTAAGGTTTTGTAGTATTTATAGTATAAAAAATTTCTTGTGTATAATTTTTAGATTGTAGTATTTTTAATAGGTGTTTTTATTGTAACTTTGTATGTAATATGACTTTATGCTGAAAATGTGTTCTATTTTGTTTTTTTTTTGTATTCCGTAATGTTAATGTATTGTAAATAACTAAAAGTATTGTAACCATTAGAACGGAAACTTATCCTGCAATTGGGTCTTTTGCTTATTATGGTATTTTAATGAAATATATAAATAAAATCAATAAACACACAGTTCTGTGACATTTTTGACTCGATAGTCATGTGACAAGTAACGAACATGTTTTTCTTATAATCGCTCAAAAAATCTTTTATACTACGTATTAAATAAAAACAAGAAAACAGAACATATTCAAGGAATAAAAGTGCAGTCTCAAGGTAAACGGCATATTCTTTACTTCAATATTTACATGTGATAAATGTAAGCAACATGTTCTGATTGGTTTAGAAAAATTCTGCTATCTGAGTGGTCCTACATAATCCACCGCATCGAAATTTTGAATTTAAGAACATGCACAAATTTAAAAATGTGAAACAAAAGTCTTTTTCTGAAATATAATGAATGTGGAGTTATTTATTAAATTAACCAATCATGGTACTCACAAGTATTGACACTTGGGACTCGGATATCTAACATGGACAAAAATTTCACAATTTATTTTATTACTAAGGGCTTGAAAAGTACTCACTGCATTGTACATCTTTGCGCCGAACTTGATATATTAAAACGGTTATAAAATAAGTATCTTCTGTGGCGTGCCTCTAGGTAGATGGAAAAACCTTCCAAGGTGAAAAAAGCCAATTTAATTATGAGATATGAATATTATATATTGGACTGGAAACAATAGACGTATACTCGAGCCTGGATGTAACAAAAATGTTAAACAGCAAACATAGAGTGTCAGGATTTTTAAAATCTCATAATTCGAAGAATGAAACTCAAATTTTTATATGCGCCCGCCTTGGTACAGTCAACAGATCTAGCAAAAGAGAACTTAGAATCAAAAGTAACACCCAAATCTTTTATAAATTCGGGTTTGGATATAGTATGTATTTGCAATCCAGTATTTGACCTGGGTACTGGGTCATCCCAGCATAACTGGAAATGAGGAGGCCAATGCACTGGGTAAAAGAGGTTCAAGTATACACTTTACAGGGCCCGAACCAGTACTCGGGCTTCCGCCTAGTTATGTAATAAGTTCTATTGAAAACTGGATCAGGAAAAGATCAGAGGAAGAATGGTCGAACGAGACTGGGCTGCGACAAGCCAGGCTCTTAATTGAAGGGCCTTGGTCGAACGCCACTCGATCAATACTTGTGCTAAGCCGTAACAGCATAAGGGTTGTCACAGGACTGTTAACAGGTCATGGACATATAAGCACCTTAATACTATTGGCCTTAGTGACACTAGAAGGTGCAGGTTTTGCGAACACGATAACGTGTTCCATTCACATACTCTGTCGCTGTGCCTGCCTCATGGTCAAGAGACACAAACATCTGGGAAAGCATTTGTCCTGCCCCAGGACATTACAGAGCTTCCGCTAGAACTTATGTTGGCCTATGCGCATAGCACGGGTCTCGTGCTATAGCTCTCGACTAGCAGGCCTAGGCACAATGACTCGCGTCTACGGAGACCGAGATACTTTGGCAGATTGGCTTCTTGACATATAATGACGCAAGCGCACTTCTTCGCGCGCGGGTTATACTGACAATTTGAATGTTTAATTTATTTTGCAGGTAGGTATATCCAAAGTCTACATAAGATAAGAATATATGTAGACTTTGGTATATCGGTTATTCCGAAAAAAGTTCTCTTTTATCCTTATTCTCGGGATAATATTTTCAAAAATTGGATGGTTGTTTACATAACATAGGTATTAAGACTAAAATATTTTGTTGGTATTTCTAAAATTAACTTTTTTGCCATTTCATTTAATATATATATTTTTTTCGATTTGATATAGTTCGGTACTTCCAGCCCAAAAACCTCTCCCTGTTTTTTAGACAAATGATGCATTCGACATTATAGTGTTTTGTTTAAATAAATAGTTATGCTCAAGTAATAATAATAATTATTGCCAAAAAGTAGGCTACTCACCCCGACAACTTTTTTATTTTTTTCAATAAACAAATTAAATTACAATATCTTCGGAAGTATTCGGATTTTTTATTTTTAATGCGGCATTTCAATTAGTACCTAATTGTGCAATTTTGCCTCTATTTAACCATCTCTCTATCCGTTATAGTTTTCAAGATCCCTATTTGATCCTCATTTGTTTTTATACCCATTCACAAACATCCGGCATCGAGAATATTAAAAGTTATTATGGAAGTGTAGGAATTAAGTCGAGAAGGGTGTTCCCATGCAAATGTTACAAGTGAGAAAATCCATATTAAACAATAAATAACTGTCTATATAAGCTCACTAAAATCGAATCACAAAAATATATCATTAATCGAATAAGTAGGTATTGAATAATCAACCACAATCCAATCAAGAAGATTTTTCTAACAAATTAACAAAGCAAATAAGACAAGGTTAAGATTTGGAGGGCGGGCGAAACGTGCGACACACACAAATCAACTGTCAAGAAGCCAATCTGCCAAAGTATCTCGGTCTCCGTAGACGCGAGTGGCACAATGGGCCGAGTGCTGCGGGTAACCGCGCCGCCTTCCAACACCAACAATAACCATCCAGTATGACGTGAGTATAAGCTTGGTACTCACATAATACTAAATTGTTTCTGCGAAAATAAGACATCACATTGCATTTGGAGGCATTTAACTGGAGTTTATTTGAACCATGTATTTAGTAAGTTTAAGATATAGGTATTGAAGTTTCTCAGTAATTAAGTTTGACTGAATCTGACAAAATATTTTTAGGTTGTTGGCAAATAATAAATAATGAACAACAACCATCATCAATGGCCCAAGCACGGGTCCTTGTAGTTTTCGAGATGTTTGAAGGAACTCGGCAGACCTAAATCCACAATGTTGAATAAATTGCTTTCGATTAGTTAAATATGAAGTGTATGAGTTTTAAATCATTACCAAACCCTACATAGTGATATTTTGACAGCAAAAGTGCATGATCGAGCCTATTAAATGCCTTAGCAAAATCTGTGTATATAACATTGGCCTGGTCACCTTGGTTCAGGATTTCATTAATAAATTGTGTTTGGCAGACTAAATTGATTACAATGTAACAACATATTTTAGATATGAGAAGGATATTCGATATTTTATGACCAAAGTCAATACAGTCAATATATTTTCCCATCCTATTTAGTTGCCCTTATTTGCAGCAGCAAGCTATAGTCAACAGGCGCATGTATATAGACGTACGTGGTAAATATACTACCATCAACAGGCTGGAAGCCGAAATCATCCATTGTTTTCTCCGTGTACCTTTCTGACTGACTAGGATGTACGACAGCTAATCGTTCGCGGCATAGGCTATGACACACCTACAGAAATTAATATATCATCACCTGGAAACTAACAGTAAATCCTACCAAATCAGATTCTCGTTGACTAAAAAAACTACTAATATGCAAACTTTTACAAGACATAGTTAACAAGACTATACGCCAACAAACAGTAAACACCTAGGAATAACTGAATAGGTCACTATCCTTAAAACCTCACATAACTAAGACTAAGACTAAGAGTACAAAAATCGTTCGATACAAGCATCAAGTATTATTATACCAGTTATGTACGGCATGCGTAATTGTTGCTCTAAAGTGGAAATCATTTTTATGAGACACCGAATTTACAAACTTTTTTATTTATTTTTATTTTTTTATCGTCAGGGTTTTTTTACTTTTTCTTGTCGTGTCATGACCATACTTCATCGTTTCATAACTGTAATTAACTTATATGTGAAAATATCCACATTTTTCTTGATGGGTGGCGTTAATCATATACTCTAATTTTTTTAATTTTGAATAACAAAAACAGAGATCTTTTAGTTTATAGACTGTACCTGTCATTAGTCACTAATGACCATTATATTTCCATAGTCTCCATTTTCTGCCTTCTTTAACCAACCATTCACAAAATAAGCTTTCATTTCTATCCTTTTTCTATCTACTTTTCAGGGAGTAAACTGAAGAAAGCTTCAATGGCTGAAATAAAATATCATCTCAACAGCAAAAAAATATATCTTTGTAATGTGGTTTCTTAGGCTTCTATCTTCCACAAATCGGATTGACCAATAGAAAATTTGTAAATATTTTTGTTAATTTATTTGTCATTATCTATGGTATAGTTAGGTTAGTTATCGAAAGATTAGGTATACCCACTATTACTTAATATTTATTTTGTTATACTTATTCTGAATCATTAACTGAATAGTTAAGCATTATTAAATGTTCATATAAAATATGAAAAAATAGTATAATTGACACATTGACGTAAAAATTATATTTCCCTCAATGAATTAAGAGAATTAATAGGTGTTTCCTTTATAAGTGATGTAAGTAAACCAGTTTCATTACATACTGGACCAATAATGTTGTGGCAATGAAAAAGTGAATTGTTATGGAAAATACAAAAAATATTGGATACAGGTGTGATACATCTTTCTAAATTAGTTTAGGGTGTTTAGATATTATTTTTTTTAATTGGAATACCCTATATATTTCCATATGTTACGAAACAGCATAGAATTCTTAAGTTAAATTATATAGAATACGAGAACACCCAGCGTTTCGGAGATATTTCACATTTCATAAAAATGTTATCGGATGTAACGGGTTGTATAAGCCTTTATAACCTGTTACGCATAGAAAATGATCATTTGGTTTTTGAGGTATGAAAAGGATATAAGGTGTGCTTCGCTCTGAATTAAAACTCAGTATAACGATTACGATAGCAACGTGCTAAAATGTAAGGGGTTCAAGATCTCCCTATTCTCGTACTAAATGGTAGTTAAAGTTATAACCATCCTAAGTCGTTCCTGGCGCACTCGTGGCCCGCAAAATAATAATATGCCGCTCCCTCTCCCACACAAACGTCTGAATTTCTGGCTCATCATCAAGATGGGGATGAGGGATAGACATATTATTATAGCAAATAATAATTATCAAAGATGAAAAAGAAGTAATTCTTCCACTGCTAAGGAAAACTTCACAACTCATCAGTTGGTTTGTTTAAGCAACGTACAACTTACGTTGGAAAGTTTTGAGCTATCAAAGTCGACTAATTTCAAGGTTGGCCACTTAGGCCTTTTAGGTCACTTAAGATAAGTCTTTTGTTTCAGCCTTCTCTGTCTAAGACTGCGTTACTGTGTCACCTATTAGAAATCTTCTTCCAATCACACGTGAAAGTACGTCCATGTAAGGACACCTTTTCTTTGTCGGGGCATTGCAACCATAAACACAGATACCGGCACGAACATTCCTCAATCACATCGTCTAAAACGTAGTAATTTTTTAGACATCCAGACAGCCAGTAATTTATTTGTTAAAAACCGTAAGAACAGTCTTTTATTGCCAGGCCACGAAAATAACTCAATAACAATAAACGGTACACTCGCGCACAATAGACAGTTTAGATAAATAAAAAATTAACAACAATAGTTCCGCTCGGTGGAAGCGAGTGTAGCGGTACAAGAATTTAATTAAACCAATTAATAATACTTGGGATTTGCAATAAAATTTTGTGGCTTCCTCTTTCTTTGTGTGCATTCTAACGGGGAATATTTGTCGCCTTTTTCATTCTGTGAGTTAAATATTGACTTAATTGATTAATAATACAGGGTGAAGGTACAGAAGATACCTCTATGGCGTCTCTAACTAGTATTGAGAAATAAAAAAGAATACATTTAACTAAAATCTGTAATACTTGTTGGAGTCACTATTTTGGAATTTCATTTATTATAAGAGACACAGAATAGCTTAATGGAGAAAATGTTAAAGAATTTTATGCATTTGAGTTAATGAAAATGTTGACTATTTCATGTTTTGCTAATAACACGCCAATAGTAATTGTGACATTTAAGAAACTATCATCATTTTTTTTATTAAGGCAGATTTTCCCACTAATAGAAATTCCAGATTATTTTTTAGTTATGGACTACAACTTTAGTTTTCCTTTTAGTGTGCCTCTACACAAAAGAAAAAAATTTGAAATGTCTGCAATATACCAGGGGATAGAATTATTTAATAAATTGCCACAAAAACACAAAGTGATGAATAGTTATATTTTTAAATTGTCTGTTAAAGAGTTGTTACTTGCCAGATGTTACTATACCATCCAGGAATTTATTAACGACGATAATATCTGATGTTTATATATTTTTATAATAATTGTATTGTTATTGTTTGTCTAAACTGTTTTGACTTGTCCTTTACATTGTATATTTTGTCTTAAAGGATTAATAAATATTATTATTATTATTATTATTATTATTATTATTATTATTATTATTATTATTATTATTATTATTATTATTATTAGTTCTTCCTATTTCCATCTTGGATTATTAGCTGATATTATTCAACTCAAAATTACCTTTCCTACGGCATGCTACGTGATTGTAGAACATTAAAAAGACTTATGTAATATTTGAAAACATGTTTTCTATATGTTTTAACATTGGTAAATAGCAAAATGTTCATTTTTGTGGTTCTATGTTTATGAAACGTGAACATTTTCGATTTGTTCCTTAAGTGTTGAAAATTGAGTGTTTGAGTATTTACAGCCCTGTGTACCCTGTGTACATTCGAAAATACTTAGACATTATTCTTTAAAAATTAGTTGATTTTAACATTTATTAAAATAAAATTATTAATAAATTATCAAGTATTGTGGTTCAATATTTGATAATTTGATATTGATAAGAATTTTTTTAAATTTCCTCATTACCTATGAGAAATTTTCCTATTATTTAATCGTAGGTACGCAAAGGAATACCCTTATTACTTTTATTATATGTTATTTGTTAAGAATATACCATTTTCATACAATATTTCATATAAAAAATGTAAAAAACCGTCATATTTTTTAAACATAAAGAACTGCAAACGACAGTTGTTATAATGACAACAAAATATAGGAATGATATTGTAATATTAAAAATTTCTTGAAAATATTTTTTTTTAATTTCGTAAACGATTTAAATTCCTTATGGGTTCGTAGTATGGGACCTAGGATGAAGAAAGAAAAACAGCATTCGAAAGACAAAACTATTAAATTTAAATTTTTTCAACCTTTAATAGCATACTGGAAGTAAGAATAATATTCTCTGAAACTTTTATAGTTAGGCTATTCTCTCTATCTCTTATAATAACTGAAATACCAATAAGATACTTTAATTTGGGGTAGACTGTATATACAAAATCATTTTTATAGTATGTTGCCGTTTCCGAGATAATACAATCTCCTATAATAGACATCGTTAGGGTCTTCTGTAATGATACCAAAAGTGGTATAATATAGTGGTATATCATCTGTAGATGAATCCTTTCATAATTTTTAAAATAACGCAATTTCTAATATTAGATGAAACCATTGTTGTTATTTCTATGGGATAATATTGGTAACAAAATTGATCTTGAAGGGTGTTGGAACCTTTGCTGTGAAGCTAACACTGACGTAGTTTCGCCAACTAGTTGACGAAACGCGCGTCGAGTGCAGTGTAGTGTTTTAGTGTTGTGTGGAGAACTACGTCAGTGTTTAACAAAATTGGTAATTTCATCTTTATACCTCAGTACATTACTGATTCAAATATTTCGCCTTATAGTCTGTCCTAAAATGTGTATGTTTTCTTTGTTAATAAATATTAACAATTGTAGGCCTGACTTCAAAACTCAATGAGGAAAATACACCATCAATTGTATAATTATTTTTCTTATTCATTGAAGCATGGATTTATCAAATTTTAATGATTAACTATTTATAGCTAAAACTTGCTTTATTACAACATAAAATCCTTGACCTCGGTGTCTTTGTAACTTATACATTTTTAACCGAGATACATAAAAACCTAATATTTGTATTCCATAAATTTGCCTAATCATCAAAACAATCACCTTTCTCTATAATGTGTTAGTCATTCATTCATAAAATGGCTTGGTAACCAGTATTTACTTTATCTATATTTTTTCACCTAATTGTAGGCAGTTATTCAATGAATATATGGAGAAAACATTACAATGACAGTGATATTTTGTTGCAAATGAGCGCCATATTCTTCTATTAAAGCTGGCTTCACACTACATCATCAAGTTGGGCCAACATAATAGTAATATCCCACGATGCACTAGTGCATACACATGCACAATTGCAATTCACAGTTCATGCGTGCGAGCTGGTGGCTCAGGGTTTAGTGTCTCGATCGCTCAACCGAGAGGTCGTGGGTTCGAATCCCTATACCACCAAACAATTTTTAATTAAATTGTTTACTCGTAGATCAAGGTTTGTTCGAAGGGCTGGGTTGGCAACCATCCTGGCGATGGCCTAGGATGGGAAGAATGTCAACTTGGCGTTAATGTGAGAAATTAAAATCAGTTGATATTTGATTGTCCCCCTAACTAATGAGGTTTTCCAGGTTTCCCTCATTCCAGCACTGAATGGTGGTTAGGGTCTACCAACGTAAGACGTTCCTGAGGCGCAAATGCGGTGCGCGAAATAATAATATGCCACCCCCTCTCCCACACAAGTCTCAGACTTTCGAGATAATCCTTGTGATTAGAATGAGGAGTAGAGATATTATACCACAGTGCCGTTAAAAATTAAATCGGTGTCTATGAGAAACAAATAAGATGTACAAATAGATTTTCTAGTAGCTGTGAACCAAACATAATATTGACGGTCATGGTCATCGAGAGAAACCACAAAAGCCTCTGATAATTTTTGTCGGAGCTGAAGAGGAGAGGAGTGGTTACATTTAAAGGAAATTATGGTTCATCATTCTGCATCAAAGATGATGTTGATGGTCATCATCATCATCATCAAGGGATATCACAAAAGCCTCTGGTAATTGTCGTCGATGCTAAAGACGAAGACTCTTTATAGATTAGAATGTAGATAGAAGACTTATTGCAAAGAAATAATACATATAATATTAATATTTTTCATGGGGTTTCGACCAAATTTAGCAGCATGAATGTACTACGATATTTGCCGAAACATAAAACAGTATCCTTGAAAAAAAATTAAGTATATTTTATTAATATTTAGAGATAAATTATTGAACAACAAAGAAAAAGAAACATAATTACAGCCAATAGTGTGAGTTGTCTTGTAACTATGCATATGACTATTACAGTCATATGACCAAAAACATAATTTTACATCAAATACATTTGTATATCTTTAAATATTTTTATTCCCCTCTTGCCGAATATATTTTTCGTCAATAATTTACTAGAAATTGTGATTAAAACGAACTAGATAAGAACAATAATGATAAACATTATAATAAAATAACCACCAAAAAACACAAAAAACACCGAAGCAGTGACAAATTATGGTTGAAGTTATACTATGTAGCTAATAGTATTATGCTACTGATAATATCTTTAGTCATTGTTTTAATCACGAAAATCTGAAAATTGTGGGAAATGAGTACCTATATTATTCATAATGTATTCTTCTGCAATTCAGCAATAGAAAGTTTTCTCTATATCCTCCATTCTTCCCAGATAATTAATACATTTAATCGTGCCTCTGATGAACTTAACAGCAACCTCCAAAGCACTACATATAGTTTGCACCTCAACCACTGAACAGAAGGTGGTAAGGCAGAAGGCTGTCTCTGGTGGTAATACTGTTTTTCACAGACAGCAAAGTGTCTCTGGTTCGTTTTTAGTTTCACATAAATGAAATATTTGAATAATAATTAAATGTTAGTATTAATAATTAATAGTAATAACAATAGAAATAAAACAAGCCAAGTTTGTTCGTTTGTTGTTGAAGTATTATTAATTTTTAATTATAGTTGAAAACAAAAATACCTGAGAATTTTTAGTTAATTTAATTATTAACTTACTGCATTACTTAAATTTAATTTAGTGCCCTTTTGGTCAAACTGTAAAGGGTTACTCAATATTTTCTTGTTTTAATTTTAGAGGTGTAATATTCATAGAAGAATATTTTACGGACCAAAGAGGTTATCTACTTTGCGATTTCAAAACGTCTGCAGGAATTTCACTATATATGATATAAGATTGCACTGACAGAAAAGAAATGCTGTGTTGTCAACGACAAATAGGCGACAATCGCAATATAATGTGTATCTAAAACCAAATTCCGTAGAAGCATTTATTGCCGTTATTGTGAATTTCCGATCCGATTTTGTTTTATTGATATAAAAAAGAAAATACGAATCGGATGTTTGTGTATTTTTGCTAATTTTACCCGTACTATAAGTTCAAGTAAGTATAATCTTTCAAAGTGAATTCCAGTATTCAAGTTTTTTAATGTTGGTTAAACTAAGCTTCCAGCAAGATAAATACAAAATAAAGGATATGAGTTCTTTTGGTAGTCAATATAAAATATTACGGGTATGCTTAAAAAAAGTAGGTAGTAATGACTTACTACCGTTAACTTGGTGGTAATGTCTCCCACCAATGCCTGTTTGTTGCTTTTATAGATTGAATTTGGTTAAGTCTTTTACTTTTGTACCTAAAACATAATTTCCACTTGCAAACTGCGCATCCTCTATTATTCATTTCGCGCATCTACACACGAAATATATATATATATTGTATCTCACTATAGTAGTTTATATTTTGTGGATGAAATTGGTTGGAATTGGGTTATGGATTTAGTTAATGAAATTGGAACTTTATTAGCTAAATTATTGATGGACGTCAGGAAACCAAAACTAGCTGAGAGGTATGGTATAGTTACCTCTAAAGAAGATGAGACAGTTTATACATGACAAATAAAATTAAATATTTGATAAATTCTGCAAAATTTAATTTGACATAAAAAGAGATTGATAAAACGTACTCTTATCACAGGGCCAAGATTTTGTATAGCATCTATAACTTTGTAAATTTGTAAAATATATTTTGCAAGTTTCATTCTTATTATATTTTTCATTCAAAATGATAAAGCGTAAATAAAAATCAACGAACAAGGATTATAAGTTTATATTAAGATTATATAATAAGTTAGCAGGATTACTCAGACTTTCATAATCTATAATGTGTATCACAGTATTGATGACAATAATCTAAATATTGCATTGCATTATTAAGAAATAATTTTATCCAAAGCCAATGCGATAAATGAACAAAAGGTGTTACATACCAATGATTCGGTCTGGTATAAGTTGCAATTTAAATTTTCTATAAAGCACGATAAAATTGGTAAACATAATAATATGATCAACAATCATATTATTGTGTAATCTTCTCCTTAAAGTCGAGGTAAGGTGAGACGGCAGGCGTCGCTCTTAATCTTTTAATCCAAAGATAATATAATATGCATTACAATGTAGTATAAGGTTCTGTAGATAATAATAATAATAATATTAATAATAATATGTCTACCCCTCATTCTAAATGAAGGACTAGGCCCAGTTTATAACCAATTTCGATTGACTCTTGGCTATCGTCAAACAAAAATTAATTACAAAGTAGCTCCAATAGCTCAGTCGCCAGGGTAGGTTAGGAGAGGGTACTGTCACCCTATCACTGTTTGCTGTCACCTTAGAGATGGCGCCAGAGATTTTTTATAGAAAAAAATTCGAAACATACTTTTTCTAAATACAGGTGAGATCCTGATGGGAAATAAATGATGTATTCATTTATTTCCGATGGAAAAAAAATTGATACATATATTAATAAACAAATTGAATTTGAATTTGTATTACAAAAAAATATGCAAAGTTAACAGTGTAGATTAATTAAGAATAAAAAAAAGCTGGTTTAAAATTACAATACTGGACCTATTTACAATATTCTTAGACCAAATATTGAACCCTACTGGTTTAGTGGCTCCGACCACTGTTACGTGTAGTCCAGAGGTCCTTTGAATATTCCTCCAGGAAGGGTAGTTCCGCTGTTATAACCGTCTAACTAGAGGTCTGGAGTACTATACGGAAACTCTTGGTCTCAAGGACTGGTAGTGAGACTTAAGTGTGGATTTGATTGGACCACCAGGTAGCTCCAAGGGTAGTAGACTCAATGTTGTTGCGGGGCTTCAGGAAATCATAGATAAAAAAGGGTAACAAAAGACCAGTAATTGAATTAAAAAAAAAAAATAAAAGTTAAGTGACTAGTGAAAATAAAATTTATTTTATTGAAAATTCCTCCTTGAATCCGAGTTGTGAAATGGTTCTATCAAATCAAAAATAAGGAAGATACAAAACTCCTTTGAATAACTGATTACTAAAGGCACCAAAATTTACTGAAAATACTTAAGATCAAGCTAAATAAACTATAATCATGAATAAAAGATAAAAAGTATTAATTATTCACTGATTAGTAAATAATTTAAATTTCAGAAATCAAGCTTGGAACATGATCTCAAAAGCAAGTGTCTTGCCCAAAGAACGAAATCACTAAAAGCGGTTTGACTGCCAACTATGGCTTATATAACTTGGTCATTAGGTGCGTTCACAAATATATAGCTGTGTATGGGTTTTAAAAGCACCGGTTGTACTCTGACGTTAGTATTTAAATGTACAGGTGAGATTTGTTAATACAGTTAGTAGGTATAATAGATAAACATAAAGGAGTAGAATTGTGATTGTTAAAAGGACATAAAAGAAAATACCAAATGTAACGAAATTTTTTGAATTTTCGTTACAAGTTTCAAGTCTGAAACTTGTGTGGTAGATGGGGTGGTTTCCATTAATCAATAGACCGCCCTGAGCCTCTGGGACGACTTACGTTGGTAAGCCCGAACTACCAGTGCTAGAATGAGGAAAACCTGGAAAATCTCATTAGTTAGGGGGGCAGTCAAACATCAACCGATGTTAATTGCTCACATTAACATCAAGCTGACATTCTTCCTATGCTAAGCACGCACTTTAGAATAATTAACAACCCATATCCCTGCGAACAAGCCTTAATATTCGAGTAAACATTTGCATTTAAAGTTGTCCAACGGAATGGGGATTAGGACCCACGAGCTCTGGGTTAAGAAATCGAAACACTTAACTCTTATCCACCATCTCGAGTGATGACTATAATATTTATGCTAAGTATTTTTTATTTGTCTACGTATTTGAGTAAAATCGTTTAAAAAATCGAGAATCTCTTCAAAACAAATTTAGTGCTGAATTTACCTAAAAACAGAATGATGCTGTATTGCACAAAAATCCGCGGAACGTGGAACAGAATTGAGTCCACCAGAACACCATTCATAGACCATGTTGTAAGGACCATGAGACCAAATGTAAAACTACGTTTTTACATTTTCAAGCACTCAGTCAAAGTTCTAATGTTCCAGACAATCAAATTTTTAATTTCCCCCTAATCGGCGCAAAAACGAAATGATATATTGTATGGTTTCAAGACTTCCTCTACCAAGTAACAGAAAATATCTTCAGAAATACCAATAATGTGTAATGTGTATTCGGCAATTGTGATTTTCCAAGTAATAAGAATACTGTACATGGTTTACATTATCTTCTAATGTGAGACCACACAATAATCAGCTTCTGGGCTAATCTTTACTATGGCACCTAACATTTTTTTATATAGTCTTCTTTAGCCACCATTTACAGAAGGCATTTGTGCAAGAGTCTTGTAGTCTTTATCTTACAATTTTTCTTGTTCTTTCCTTTCTTCTTCTTTACTGGACTTTAATGGACAATAGACTTTAATTTCTAGTTCTATTGAGAATTTTGAATCTCTTGAATAAGAAGAAGAACTCCAGAAACCGTCTTTGGAATCAGCTTCAAACATACAGGTTTTTGTATATATTAGTTAAAGAAGCTGACAGTATGAAAATGCACACTTGCAAATAATATCAAAACAATAAAATATCCAGATTAAATAGCTTTATTATCAGAAGATTAGAAGAAAGAGTTACATGAGAAATTTTTCACGCGACACCAGGATAACTTCTACTCAATAAAGAATAAATATCCACGTAACTCTATTAAATTGGAATGGAAAGAATACTGATGAGCTCATGTCTCTAAAATAGAAAAGTGACACCTCTCCCTCTATTGAAAAACAGTTTCGCCGACATAAGTTCGAGATTATTAATATGTATGAGTCGATTATTATTTAATTAATATCATTACATGTCTACAAAATAAATGAGCTCTTTCAATATCCTGTTGGTACACCCATTCGATAGTATGAAAGGGTGAGTCCGATTAACATGAAAAATCATAGACAATTTAAAGGTTGGTCTGTAATTACACACGTTTATGCATCGGTTCGCTGGTACATTCCTACGAAGGACACATCACTAATAGATACAAGGCTGGTGGAAAGACGGCGACAACCTAGATACGATAAATTACTCATAATATTAAAATAAAGTGGCGTTAGTGCATTATTGCTCTTGTGACTAATTTCACTCTGTACATATACAAACCCTTATTGAATAAACACAAAGGAGAACCATTATAATCAACTGGACCTACTACGTGGTAGTAGCAAAGTCTGTCATTTCAGAAGTCTAAAAAGTAACAAAAATATTTTTTTAAAAAATGTATATCACTGGTGATTTAGTTTACACTGGTGTCTTAGATATTGAAAAATGCAACGTAAAAGTATCTGATGTTTGTGGCTTTTTCTGCAGACGGATGACATAAGTTACTCTTAAATTATATAGAATAGGATAATATGGCTACATTACATACGACAAATACGACACTACAATGAACACTGAGGCAGATTTTTCATAGAATCAGATCTGTATCTGTATTTTCTGTAAAGCCCAAATTTATTTTATACATTGAAACTTGCAGACAAATGTAAATTATAAAATTGATGATGTACCTACTTTCTATATTTGGCCAACGTTATGCCAGCCTAATACAACTTGGTCAATTGGTTATCCAGTGCTAGCATATGACGTGTGTCACAGCCTTAAAATCATATACAGCGTGGTGATAAAGTAACGCACAAAATTCGTAACTTTTATACTGAGTGATTTTTCAAAAAACGCCAAGGCAGGTCGATTTTTGTTTTTAAAAAGGCACGTGCTTACATGAAAACTTTTGTTTTATCTGTTTTTGTTTTAGTGTTGTGACGTCATCATACATTTTTTAAACTGCAACACCCTGTATTAGAGACAGAAATGTAATCCCCACTTTTTTCTGAGTACAGTGATATCCCATATTAGTGGTCTGTTACTTACTGTTTACAAGATACAGGGTGTTTTTTGAGAAGAATACAAGTTAAGCATATAAATTGTGATTTTATTTAAATTAATTCCAAAATTAAAAAAATAAACAAATAACACTTAACGAAACTGTTCAAAATGCCCCCCCTTTGCAATTTGACATTGCCCAACACGCGTATAAATTGGAATAATATACTTTAAAAAATCATGTTACAATAAAATCCAACTTGTACCACAGTTAGCTATGACTGATAATGTTACTTTTTGTGACAGTTGTAGAAAAACTGACATTATTTTATTTGTCTGTAAGGGTCCAGACTTTATAACATTACAGTACTGACTAAATTATTTAGTAAAGATA
Organism: Pogonocherus hispidulus; assembly: GCA_963924545.1. Lineage (NCBI taxonomy): Eukaryota > Metazoa > Arthropoda > Insecta > Coleoptera > Cerambycidae > Pogonocherus > Pogonocherus hispidulus. Next base: position 24,622,507 of record OZ004696.1, read on the forward strand.
TGGGGCGTTTAACTGAACGGGAAAGAATTGAAATTTTAATGATGGTTGGTTACGGCCATAGACTTAATAAGAGGAGACCTGACGGTTCATTCATAAATAACCTTTTGTTTTGTATCAATCATTGGCAATGTGTATGACAAAGAATACCGAGAGAAAGAACGGCAAAATTCCGACTCCGTGCAGCGTTGCAAAAGTTTTGGGAGAACTTGCTTCCGACGCCAAAAGGCGTACTGTTTTTGGAAGGGTTGGGTATGATAATGAAACATCAAAAAAGGAATTTTAAGAAAATCACTACTATACATTGCAACAGCAAAAGCTTGTGAGATTAGAAATTAAATTAGTATCGGAGTTTTAATGTAGGGAATATAAACTCAAACTTGAACACTTAAAATTCTGAATTAAGTAAAGGTGGTATACCTACTACATTACAAAAACTCATATATACAGTGTGTCCAAGATAAGGATGGGATAGCATTGGGATCTTGGAAACGGTAAGAGATACACAGTTGGTTAAATTATGAAAAAGTTGAGCAGTTTGAATACCTTTTACATGGACTTTGCAAAAATAAGTTATCTTTTTTTGATTTCGAAATATTTGGAAAAACATTTTTTTTTGCGATATTTGTTTTTATTTATTTCTGGCGTTATTTTAACAGCTATCAAAAAATAAAAAATCAACTTCTTTTTTTTTAAATACGGCCCTGTATTTTTAAACAGAAATTTTGATACCATTTTTTATTCTCAATTCAATGATGTATCACAAGTAATGGTTTAATTACGTTTTTAGCTTGTTTTTGCCACCATTAAAAATTACTCCTGAGTTTATAACAAATAAACAAGTAAAATAATTTATTTATCTTAATTATTTATTAGCATGTTAATTACAAAAGATGTTCGAACAAAAGACCATCTGGCGTAATAGTTTGAAATGCTTCTAGTACCAATTCGCGTAAATCTTCCTCTGTTTGAAAATTACGTTGGTATACATAGTTTTTTATGTAGACCCAAATTAATATTATTTTACTTGTTTATTTGTTATAAACTCAGGAGGCTTTTCCTCGTTAATTTTTAATGGTGGCAAAAACAAGCTAAAAACGTAATTAAACCATTACTTGTGATACATAATTGAATTGAGAATAAAAAATGGTATCAAAATTTCTATTTAAAAATACAGGGCCGTATTTAAAAAAAAAAGAAGTTGATGATGGTTTCTCGGAAACGAAACGTCGGACAAAAACTTGGTGAATGCCATCTTGTTAAGCTCAAAAAGTAACAATAAGAAAAGTATTTTTTATTTTTTGATAGCTGTTAAAATAACGCCAGAAATAAATAAAAACAAATATCGCAAAAAAAATGTTTTTCCAAATATTTCGAAATCAAAAAAAGATATCTTATTTTTGCAAAGTCCATGTAAAAGGTATTCAAACTGCTCAACCTTTTCATAATTTAACCAACTTTGTATCTCTTACCGTTTCCAAGATCCCAATGCTATCCCGTCCTTATCTTGGACACACTGTATATATATACAGTAGTGTAAAAAAGTATTTTTCAGTTTTTCAAAGATACTCAAACTCTGTATTACAGGGTTCAATTACATTTAAAAGTGAAATATATAATTTAAAATAAGAAAGATGTACATGGTGTTAGTTTTTAATTCAACTTTTTGTTTCAAGTTATTTGACTTACTGTTTTCAAAATAACTCTTAAAAGCCTGATAATGGTGATTTTCTCTTAGATTAGTATAAAGGATACCTTTAAAAATTACCTTGGTTACGCAACTGATTTTAATTTTTGTGTGCAAACGTTGCATGTTGGCTTCACACTTACCAAACATTATAGGTTTTTTAATTTGTTATGCAGCAAAGTGCTGAATGATGTCTTAGCTTCTTGCTTGGATTCCTGTTTTGACCATATTTAAGTATGTGTGTAGGTAACTCCAAAAACTAACACATCAGCCATATTTTAAAAAATAACAAAAGCAATTCCATAATATAATATATTCATACTATATTCCGTAAAATGATAAGGAAGCCAGCCAGCACGCCCCTGAAAATCCGTAAATATGGCGTGACAAATATAGCGACCGAATAACAAAACAAAACTTGGCAAAATTTACCTGTGGAAAGACAGTTTTGAATATAAAGAATTCACTTTTCCATACACTTGACAATGACGCACCATTTTCTGAAGAATAGTAATAAAATCCTTACGAAAAACACTGAAAAATTCACAAAAGCAAAATTCCGACTGCCAGCAACACCGCACAAAAGAAATACTATAAAATACTACGATTCCCGTGCTTGTTACCGGTAAGAATGAACATGCGGATTTGAGTAGGGAGCAATGATGCCTGTTCATTCCATTTTTGCGTTATGAAGTTAGTTTTTATCGCAACATTTTTAAGAAAATATGATTTATCTACTTAAGTAGAAAACGGAAAAATATTTTTATGTAATATTTTAACCTTAACCCATAATCATGGTAGTTTAAATGTGAAAATATAAATTACACAATTGACAGTTTGGCAACAGTTTTTCGTACAATCATAAAGTAGACCTTGCAGTTGACCAGATAAAGAGTAAACAAGGGGTTCTCTGATTGCTTTAAAATGTAAACAATTACATCTCCCTTGTCTTATAAATCTATGGTTACGGCGATAGAATCAGAAGCCACGAGGAGCTTGTTATTTATTTAATCAAGAACATCCTGACAGACCACCTATTGCAAGATCAACAATCAGTAGGTTAGTTTCAAAATTTTTGGAAACTGGGAGTGTAAAAGACGTACCTCGAGAAGGCCGACCTGAAATTAGTGACGAAAGAAAATTGAATGTTTTGCTAGAAGTTCAAGAAAATAGTAACTCTTCCACAAGGTAAATAGGTTTAAACAATAATGCCGATCATTCAACAGTGGTAAAGTTATTGAAAAAAGAAAAATATTACCCCTACAAAGTACACTTATTGCATGAATTAAATGAGGATGATCCAGACCATCGCTTACAATTTTGTGAAGAAATAATGTTTCGATGTGATGAAGATCCCAACTTCTTAAATAATATTGTTTTTTCTGACGAGGCAACTTTTTGCCTGAATGACTCAGTAAATCGCCATAACAGCAGATACTGGGCACGAGAATCCTCATTGGACTCGGGAATCTCACAGCCAACGCCAAGAAAAAGTAAATGTATGGGCTGGAATACTAGGACATCGTATCTTGGGACCTTACTTTTTTGAAGGAAACTTGACTGCCGCTAGATATTTAGAATTTCTTCGTTTTGATTTAATTCCGGCTTTAGCAATTCTTTTTCCCAATAATGAAGATGGTGATATTCCCCACCAACGACTTTGGTTTCAACAAGATGGAGCCCCTCCCCATTTTGGTGTAGATGTTCGAATATTTCTCAATGATACATTCCCTGGCAGATGGATTGGGCGGCGAGGAGCGATTGAATGGCCAGCGAGATCACCTGACTTAACTCCTCTGGATTTCTTTCTTTGGGGTTATTTAAAGTCTAGAGTTTATTTTAATACTCCAATTAATGTAGATGATTTAAGAATCCGAATTAGAATAGAAATGGAAAATATTAGCCCGGATGTGGTTGAGCGTGCAGTACAAAGCGTTTATACGCGTGTTGGGCAATGTCAAATTGCAAATCGGGGGCATTTTGAACAGTGTCTTTACGTGTTATTTGTTTATTTTTTTTATTTTGGACTTAATTTAAATAAAATCACAATTTGTATCCTTAACTTCTCAAAAAACACCCTGTATCTTGTAAACAGTAAGTAACAGATCACTAATATGGGATATCACTGTACTCAGAAAAAAGGGGGATTACATTTCTGTCTCTAATACAGGGTGTTGCAGTTAAAAAATGTATGATGACGTCACAACACTAAAACAAAAACAGATAAAACAAAAATCGACCTGTCTTGGCGTTTTTTGAAAAATCACTCAGTAAAAAAGTTATGAATTTTGTGCGTTACTTTATCACCACGCTGTATATTAGATATACGTAGGCATGCCCTGGTGAAGGAACACAGGCTTGAAAAACGAGCTCGATTAGTTTAATTAGTAATCACATCTGCATCTATATATTATGAAAGCACCCTGGAGTCAAACATACTTTTTATTTTTAAAAATTCAATATATTGAGATTTTTCTCAATATAATGAGAAAAATCTCAATATATTGACTTTATTCTCAATATCTTAACTTTTTTCTTAGTACTGTGATATTTTTATGCATACTTATACACATTGTCACTTATCATATATCATTGAAAGGGAATTTTAAGCCCTATCGAATGGTCAAAAAATATACAATATACAGGGTACTATTTAAAATTCTCGACATAAGTCCAAAACCGCAAAAACAAGTTGATTTTCAAATGATTTTTTACGGAAAATATTGGTCTTAATGAATTGACGAACTATATCTTCGACCCAAAAACCAAAGCTGTTCAAAAACAATAAAAGGGTACAATGCCTTGTACAATGATTTCGTTGTCACCCGGTATAGTTTAATCTACAGTTTATTCTACAGTTCATATCATAAATCCTGTTTCACAACTCCTGAATGCTATTCACATAAAAAATTACGTAAACCCAGAGGTTGTGGGTTTGAATCCCCATTCAGCCTGAATTAAGTTTTTGTCGCAACGATGGATTGGCAACTATCCTGGCGTGCGACCTAGTACAGAAAGAATATTAGCTTGGTTCTAATGCGAGAGATTAATATCGGTTGATGTTTAACTGTAGACCTAACTAATGAGGTTTTATAGGTTTCCCTCATTCCAGTACTGAATGGTGATTAGGCTTATTAAGAGGCGTAATTGCGGTTTCTGGAATAATAATAAGCCCCCTCCTCTCCCACACAAGTCGCAGCCTTTCTGCGAATCCTTGCGACTAGAATTCGGGTAGAGATATTATTATTATTATTATTATTATTATTATTACTGTTATTATTATTATTATTATTATTATTATTATTATTATTATTATTATTTCTATTATTACTATTCACAAACATCTCGTAGTCTTAAGAAAAAAGTTAATAATATATTGAGAAAAAGTCAAGATATTGAGGTTTTTCTCAATATATTGAGAATAAAGTCAAGATTCTCAATATGTTGACAATAATCTCAATATATTGAGTTTCTTAAAAGTAAAAAGTATGTGTGTCACCAGGATGTTTTCGTAATATTTCCTGTATAGCCCAAATTTATTTTATACACTGAAACTCGCAGACAAATTCAAATTATAGATATCGATTTTTTTCTTAGGGATCACATGGGTGTCAGCTCTCCTTTTTATCTAAAAAATAATATATATTTGAGAAACGCTTATTACCTTATTGAAAATAATTAACATGTTTAAAGACAAATAGCAACCGCTTAGATGGTTCTTCTAGGGTAGATTAGGTGTAGCTTCAGTGATAGAGGAAGTAGCAGTATAGTAAAAAAAATTGGTGATGGCAGAAGGCAATTAATGAAAGCTAGATAGAGATTGGTCCTTGTAAATTTGACATTTAGAATAAGTAACGTGCCAAACATCATTAAATCATCTTTATAGGCACATCCTGTTGGTATATTTTATGTTAGAGATCATAGTTTCTACATTGTTGTAAACAGTAATTTCATTAAATTTGAATAAAAACAATAGTAATTTAAATGTTAAGAGCTATAAAATAAGAACTTAGTTTAAGTAATATTCTACAATAATGATTGTCCAATGTCAGTTAATATAGGTAATTTTATTGTGGCTGGTTAATAATAATTATCTGCCACACGAATATTAAAATATCAGGTTTATAATAATATTAATATTCATTTTATAATACATTCTACATACATAGTACCACTTGATTTAGATCATATAGACATGTTTTTTTAAAGTAGAATAATTTTCAGAAAATACCAATATTGGTATTTTGTTGTTACAAAGACAAATGCCTAACTAAAAATTACGCCACTGGTAAGTTATTTAAATCCAAAACGTCTGAGTATAATATCAGTATTATATATAAATATTATACAGGATATTCCATTTAAAACGAAACACTCTTAATACGTCCAAAACAAGACGAGATATAGAAAAGGTAGGCACTTTCATTGTCTATTCAACTCCGTACTAGTTTTAAAATCAATCAATTCCTTATCCAGTAATAGACGTTTGAAATTTGAAGTTGCGTGAAGAGAAGAATAGGGAAAAAAGCGAGTCTTTTTTTACTCAAAATTAACAATGTAAAAACTAAATTAAATGCTCAAAGTGTGCAATTTTGGAAAACACTATTAAGAATACATTATTTTGGTTAGTCGGCAGACAAAATGTTTCCAGAACTATCATATAATAGTGTTCTGTAAATCCTATAAACCTTATAAAAGATTACCAATCTTTTATGTTTTTTTTTCACATACTTATTACTATTGTAAAAATATGCTATTTAGAGATATTAAAACTGAATTAAACTTCCCCCATAAACTTCCATAAAAAATAAAAACTAAATAGTTTAGTTAAATAAATAACTTAAGTTAAATAAATGCCACAACTAAATAAATTACACAAATTATTATCTATAACATTGGCAAAAATCAGGTATGAAAGAGAAATTTTATTGTGCACTAAAGAACGAGCGATTGGGTTTCCATTTTGCTTGTGGAAATGAGAAGTATACTATTTTTACCAACCCATGTCAAGTGCGTGTTTTAGTTTGAAAAATTGACGTCTTATAAACATTTTAGGAAACGTATAGGAAACGGATGGTTCTCAAATTATGAAATAATTAGGTGATGTTAGTTGCTAGCGATGAGTTTACTTCAACCTGTCGCCAATTTTCCGTGGTCATACTTAACAAATCAGCCTAATTAATTCAGATATATACTGTATGTACCAATCTATCAACATTATTTTTGAGCACCAATTTGGCAAGTAATTTTATATAATTGTTAAGCCCTGATAGAGTTACTGATGTGGCTGACTGGCATATTTCTTAAAAATAATTTTATACATCTCTCAAGATTATAATACCGGGAAAATCTGTCTAATTATAAGCCTTATTAGCCATAACTATGCGACTCGAGTTAAAAGGGCAATGAATGTGAACCGAAACGCATGGAAAATAAAGCAACGCGAAACGAAATATGCGTTGAAAACAATTGTTTAAGTTAAATGTTTGTACTTGATCTTAATTAAAACACTTGATAGCGCCCGCCACTGAACTAGAATAAACAATAAGCGACAACTAACTGATACTTTTAAGTGTGGCAGTGGCGGAGTTATTTTATTCTCTGGTATGAGATTCATCAGTTGCAATAATAGAAACGTTAGTTTTTATATGTATTTGTACTATATTTGAACCTCGAATTGCTTGCAGAAGTTAAACTTTGTAATCATTCTGTCAGATATCATCTCTAAGATAGGCTTTGACATCAATGCATATCTTATCTTGGAATAGAATTTTGGAAATTTTAATATAATACATACTTCTTCCACAGAGGTTTTGATAAAATTTATATACTTAAAGAGTTTCTTTGTAATTATCATTTTAAAAGTCAAATAGTTATTTTTTCTGTTTTAATCTTAATTTCTTTTGTAAACTATTTGGGGTAGGTCATGTATAATTTGTTCCAAATATTATACAAATTTGTTAATGCTATATTAACATCAGTTTGTTCCAAAACGGAACTCTATTAACGTTCCCTCAGTTTGATAGTTAACCCTAGGAAGTCACCATTTTTGTATTTGTATTTAGACTCATAAGACACATTCTATATGCATGCTTTAGTGAATGTCAAGGTAATATTCAGGCATGGATGAGTACTGATCTTCCCTGACTAAAGAATTGCCTTTTCTTTCAACCATATACACACTTAGTATCCTCAAAGCTAATAACCATATTCAAAGTTTTCTCCTGATGATTGGTTACGTTATTAAATAATTTAAAACTGATAAATTCCAAAAGTTGTTGCAGTAAATCAAGATTATCTTTGGTGTTTTATTGTGTTAGTTTAAACAAGTTTTTAAACTATCCAGCGGACGCCTAATTTCCGGTAAATTAAAATCTCTTCTAACAGGTGTGTAGATAACACACAAAGTATATTCCTGACTATGAAGTTAATCAAAAAGCTCTCAAAGAATGAGTTCTACACTCACCAGCTTACATGTTTCCCTCCACACCATCATAACTCCCTCACCCGCAGTTGAAGTTCAGATCTATCTGATCTATATAAATTAAACATTTTTGTAACAATAATTTCTCCATCCCAAGCCCCAAACAATGTCTTTTTAGGCGGTTTTAGGCGCTACTTTTCTAGTGTCTACTCTGCAAATTCTGATAACTCAGTAGTTAATTTGAATTAGTTGTTGTGTGGTTCTGATATACATATTAAGTCACCTCAGTGAGGTAGCTGAGGGTGAGGTGTATGCTGCAATTCGCAAATTAAAGCCAAAGACATGTTGTGGCCCCCATGCTATACAAGGGATTGTGCTGCCGTTTTCTGTAAGCCACTAAAGACAATATTTGAGCTTTCTTTGCAGACTTCTACATTCCCAAGTAGTTGGAAGATGGCTACAATTTCTTCTATACATAAAAAATGTAGTATTAATGAAGTTGGCAACTACATATCAATTCCCTGACTGTCCGGATTCTCGAAGGTATTCGAGATTTTTATACGTTCTTATACGGGGTGATTCAGCTAATCCGTTTATAAAAAAATTTAAAACTTCCCATTGGAATACTTCTTTGTAAATTTGAATACGGAAGTTTTCGAGAAAGTTCTATTCATCTGAAGTATTTCCGTTTTTCTTACACTTCCGGTTATACCGGAAATGACCATCAACTGTCTTATTTCAAATACAATACCCTTTATTGTTTAAATTTTTGATATCTACGCTAAAATCTGGCACAACCTATACGAGAAATTAATAATTTTTTAGTGGAAAAAATTGATTTAGTAGGACTTTATTGAAATGCTTGTGATCGATTGACAAGTAAAGTTGTTATGGTAACAAGTTTTGAGCTGTGGTTAGGCGAGCCATCAAATTTTCAGGTTATATGTAATTTCATATTTTATTATTTACAGGGTGTTCAAAAAAATTATTTGAATCTGACTAACTGCAACTGCTCAAAAGTAATTTTTTTAAATGGGGCACCCTGTATTTTATTGCTCTGTGTTATGGAGAATATAGTGAAGTTTCAATCTGTTGTTGAATTCCCTGTACCTATTTGTTACCATTTTCATGCTATCGACGTATTTACTTTCGATAAAATAATTATGTTTCCATAAATTGCTTGTGATTAGTGGGCCATGAAAATTAAAACAATGTGTCTTATTTAAATTTATGTTTTAATTATTAACACTACAAGATTATTGAAAGAACTCGTCATGGCCCGCTAATCACAAGCAATTCAAGGAAATAGCGTAGAAATCAAAAATATTAAAAATATAGGGTATTCCATTTGAAATAAGAAAGTTGTTAGGTATTTCGAGTATAACCGAAAGTACCAGAAAAACGGAGGATACTTCAGATAAATAGTACTTTCTCGAAAACCCTCGCGTCTAAATTTTCAAGAAATATTCCAATGGGAAGTCCTTAAACTTTTAATTAATGCGTTAGCTGAATCGCCCGTACTTATAATGTAGTTGGACATCTTATAAGCGAACATCAGCATGGCTTTCTTGGTAGAAACTCTACGGTAACAGATATATGTTGCTTCTCCAATTATGTAAGTACTGTTTTGAATGATGTTGGCCAAGTTGATGCAATTTATTCCGATTTTTGGAAAGCATTCGACAAGTTAGACCATCGTGTATTATTATCAAAATTACAACCATTCGTTTTTTCCTCGCATATGCTTCAATTTTTCCACTCGTATTTAACCAATCGAAGACAATTTTTGGAATGCAATGATTTTCAGTCTGATTCATTTATAGCTACCTCTGGTATCCCGCAAGGTCCAGTCCTTGGGCCATTATTGTTCTTATTATTCATAAACGATTTAGCGGAAAATGTTCAATGTGAGTCATTGCTCTTTGCAGATGATCTTAAATTATTTTGTAGAATCGACAGCTTCTCTGATGCAGTACATCTTCGGAATAATTTACATAAACTTGATTTATGATGTGCTGCTAAATAAATTACTACTAAATGTTAAAAATGTTTCGTTATTACTTTTACCAGAAAATTTAATAAAGTTTTACACAATTATGCGATAGGGCATCACCCACTGAATCGAGTATCCCATATCAAGGATTTGAGCGTTACGTTGGATGAGAAACTCACTTTCTCTCCACATATAATGAATGTCGTTACATCAACAAATAAAACATTAGGTTATGATTTTAGAAACTCTCCATCTTTTACAAATTTCGCAGTTCTCATGCAACTTTTTGTGTTTTTGATTCGATCCCAACTAGAATACGGAAGTTTGATCTGCGGTTGATTAATGCGGTAGAATATGTACAACGCAAATTTTTAAAATTCATGTATATCAAAGCTGAAGGAATATCCGACACGAGGCTATAATTTTCCCATTTTGTTGAACATGTTCAATATGCAATCGCTAAAAGACAGAAGAATTCCTCTCAAATTATTAATCTCAAATTCTTATATAATTTATACCATTGTAATATAAGTTGTGCTAAACTTTTAAGCAAACTAAATATAAATATTCCCAGATACTCCTTGTAGGGGTCATAGGTATTTTTATTTACAAGTCACTAATAATAATATGGATCTCATGTCTCCACTAAACAGAATATGCCAGCAATATAATGAGTTCGATTACCTGACTGACATAAATTAGTAATTTTTTAGAAACAGTTTTCTAAAACCTATTTTCGATCGGTTATAGTGTTTGTTAACTTTTGTCATTTGTACCATTGGTTTTGCTTATGATATCAATATATTTATTTGTGTACGTGTGTCCTCGACATTACTGTGCAATAATAATAATCTCTAATAATAATATCTCTATCCCTCATTCTCATCTTAGTGATGAGCCCGGAAGTCAGAGACTTGTGTGGGAGAGGGAGCGGTATATTATTATTTTGCGGGCCGCGAGTGCGCCCAGGAACGACTTACGATGTTATAACTTTAATTACCATTTAGTACGAGAATAAAGGAAACCTGGAAAACCTTATTAATTAAAGTGTACAGTAGGTTGTTAGCCATTTATACAGTGATATTGTAGTACTAGTAGCACATTAAGAACGCTACCAGCCTTATACACACAGATTTAATATTGGAGCAATTAGAAAAAGTTGACCACGGTGAGATTCGAACCGCCGTCAACCGCGGAGAACGATTGAAAACCAGACGTCTTAACCGCTCGGACACCGAGCTCCTCAAAATTATACTGACATTTTCATACTACCATTTATTTCAGTTTCACTATTGTTATTATGCTGTATTATTATTATTTTTGTCTTTATTGATTGTTATATATTTTTTCTATTATTTATAGAATTTATATTATAAGTAATTCTCTGTAATCTTTTACTTTTTCTTGTCAATTTGCCCTATAATTGAGATTTTCGTGTCGGGCTTTAAATTAATTAAATAAAAAATACCTCTAGGGTATATAATTTTTAAAAATAATTCTCAAACTACCTCAAAACAGGTAAGTCTTCGATATTCCGCAACAGATTATGATACCATATTGCAAATGTGATATAAATATACAGTGACATAAGATTTTGTTCTTGTTTAGTTCTAAATACTTAAATTTAAATATTACTCTTATTAGCTGGTTCAGTAAATAATGAATAATAATATGCATATCCCATCTCCAGTGTTTTTCTAAACAATATGTATTTGAATTTGATATTTGATTGTTATATTATTATGTGGTTTTTTAAGCGCTAATATATGGGAAAATCTGGCGACATTCTACAGAAGGGTACGAATACTATTACCAAAGTAATTTGATCTTAAAAACGTCGATTTCAATTTTACTATTTCACTGTACCCAATTTTGTTCTTGTGCTACTTTAAACCATCACAGTATCATTTGCTTATTGAGCTATTCGTTTGCCTACTGATAAGGTTCACATAAATTCGGTGAGATACATCTCTAATATCTGCCCGGTTGAGTTTTTCCAAGTGAATTTTATGATCGCCGTTATCAAAAGCCTAGGCCAAGTCCAGATATATGACTGACAATGGTTTTTGCTGCCTTCTCTAATATTTTGGGAGCAGTTGCCTATACACCCGAAAAAGAATAAGAAAACTCTTATAGGCCTATAGTTTTATTTCACTCTTATACCCCGACCTTAGTTAATTGTCATGGTATATGCTTTAACGGAAACTGCATTAATATTGAAGAGCAACATAAAGAATTCATAGTGTGTTTTTCCCTTGTGCGCCACTGTAGTGAAATGGACCAAGGCCTGTATATAGTCGATTGTATAAGGCTTTCTTTGCTGAAGTTACCTTTTATAGCAACCATCGAGACGATGCCATAACGAGCGGTGTCGACAGCATCTACCAAATCTCGTCCGACTGACGGCCACGATTTTTACAACAGCCTGCTTTCTTCATCTTTATTAATTAAAACTTAACATTCTCTAAGAGCATTATTCACACTACTTGTTCATTATATTATTGAAAACACCAGTGTGCGTCAGCTGTAAAGCCATCTGGTACCATTGTGAGCATATTTAAGAAATAAAGTACCTAGCATTGACGCTAGAGGATTGGGTTAACCATTTTATATAAAATTTTATTTATCTCTTTTCTTGAACTGATTTGTTTTAATTGGTTTTGCCCGACTTTTCGTATTTCATATCGATTACATAGGAAAGGGAACCTCGTATAAAAAATTAACGTAAAAAATTAATTATTCAGAAGCATAGGTAATTTTAATGTAAAATTGTAACATGATTTGCATATTTATTCGGTATAACGGATGATTTTAAGAAATACGAAATACTTTACCAAATTACGAAAAAGTATTTATTTTAAATGATTGTTGTTAACCAAATTTTCTCAGCAACATTAAGAATGTTGAGAATGAATGAGGTTCGTCATTAAGAAGTACATATACATTAGAAGAATACATAATTTTGTCTTTGCAAATTCACCCTCTATATATTATAATCAACAGATCAGAGAAACATTCGAATAAGTTTCTAGAAATATAACATTCATATTTTTATCACATCACTAGTACATCGCAAATTTATAATCATGACTACAAAGTTTATCAGCAATAATTGTAACATATTCCTTCAGAAATAAAATCTTTTCCCCACTTCTCTACATCTCTACGTTCCAATTCTTTTTTGTATTGGTACCCTTTTGTCCAGTGAAATATTTATTTTTCAATTACTCCATCACTACCGTCATTCATTAGATAACTTATTTTTTCTTTAAACGGTAAGCCCGCTGAATTAGCACCATCTGTTACAGAATTTTGTCACAAAAGCGGACGGTCCTCGATGCATCTGACGCCATTTAAAAACACTCTATTATCTCTGTGCTACCGTCATTTATAGTCTCTGTGATACCATGAAGCTACATCTTACAAATCTTGTAGCCTCCACAAAAATTACATTAAAAGGATTATCAAAGAGGACACAGTCTATAAAAGATTTCAAATTGCAGAAAAATGTATCTTTTTGAGTTCTGATTTCTCAAGCTTATGTAATATTGCTGCAAAGATGAATATTAAAAATGCACAGCAACCCGATAATCCCGGAAGCCGTGGACTACGAGCCCAATGCAACCGCTGAACAAGCGGCCAAGACTCTAACTGTTGGACCCAAGGCTAATGGGCTAATTGGCTCCATTAGAGGTGGATCCCCGGCTACATAGCCACTCCTGACCTACGCCAGACAGAAGAACGCCAAAAGATCCTACCCAGTCTGCAGGGTAGAGCCAGAACAGGAGGAGACCCACGAATCGCCCACACCTATCAGTTTTGTGATCGGGATTGGTAAAGTATGGGGTTTTCTACGAGGCAGTTCAGACCTACAACGATGGGGGAGGGCGATCATCCCGCTTGACCTCAAACCATCCCAGGTCATGCGACCACCATCAATGGATATTGGCGTATTGGCGTATATAACTTATGCAAAAAAAGATATTACTTCTAGTATACTGTATACTCATCTCTAACGTTACTGATAAAGTAATGCTTCTGTGGCAAAATCTATTAAATTAAAATATTTTTAACTGCCAATCCACACAAGTTTAAAAATAAATAAAACATTCTCTTTAAATTGATCACTCTGTACATTCTAAATACTTCAGATTAATAGATATCGGTTATTTACTCTTCAAAAGTCAATGCGTATATATATCCCATCCGAATGACTTTAGTCATTAGTTTTTAAATAAACTCAGTCTAACATCATATTGTCTGATTTATGGGGAAGGTGCCAAAAATCTAAATGTATTTACAACAATTCAATTTCGTCGGGTTTTATGTTAAAGCAAGAGCGATTGTTTAATTTCGTATGTAAGGGTGTCCATACCATAACAACTGGATAGTAAAGATTAGTTCTTAAATTAATTTAGGTAAACAACTAAAACTGGCTAAATGACATACTTCTCTTTAGAACACAATATTGACTATTGAACATAAGATTGAATTGTCCCAGAACACCTATTATTAGACTTTTAGACGTCCAAGTCCTTCCTAATTGCAACTTTAGATATTTTAAGCAACTATGTTAGTTGTTCCTATTTGTAAAATTTGCATATTGCCTCCATCGTTTTGGTTATTGATATCTAGACATCATTGTCCTAGAATACCCTATTCCATCTTAAATCTTTCGGTTTCTGTCAATTTTATAGCATATAGCATTATTCCTGTTATTAAATTATGTATATTCATTCTTATGTTAGGCTTAATAAAGATGTGTGAAAAACAGACCCTCCATGGGTTTCACCATTGAAAAGTTAATGCATGGCTTATATCAGGTGACTCTAGATTTTACTAAGGCTTTATTTGGTGCTCTTTTCTCTAGAAAACTCTTCTGTATCTTCATTGGCTTACGATTTGGTACTTATAAAAGACGCTTACAAAAAGATAATTCGGTCGCACCATTGGGACTCAGACTCAGTAGATCTACTTACTCTGCACTGATTTGCGGCCAGTAAATGGAACATTACAGTACCTGATAATGTAATGTTGTTGTATAGCAACACTTTACCGGAGGAGCTTTTGTTTTTGTGTTTAAATCAATTGTTGATATTTATCAGAATTTAGTAATTTAGTAAAACTAAATGTCAGGCAAATATAAATAATGCCTTTCTACCCATTTCAGTGAAGCTACGATATTAGGGAATTTATTGAAAATTTTCTCTAAGCACTCCATTATTATACAACCAAATAATATTATGATACTTCAAAGGAAGGTTAATGTCACGATAATGACACTTGCATGTCAAAGCTGTTAAGATAGTGATACAATTTGAATATTATGAGATTTTATTTTAATAATGGTTTACAATTTACAATAAATCATTTTTATTTTACAATGACAACAGTATAAAATAAAATATCATTCGATACACGTCTATCAGTTGTTTACAGTACTTATTTATATTTTCGGGACTCGGCTCCTAATGTCGCCCCCATAAAAAAACGTAATACTGTAATACCTTACCTACTGGACCATAAAATACTATTGAATATGTACCTACATAGTTTGTTTTCATAAATTTTGTGTGTATGAATATTAAAAATTATTATATTGTTCTTACAACCGATTTCAAAATGGGCCGGTTTCACAATGCATTTTAACCAATAGTTAACTATCAGTTTAGAATGTGATATTCTTTGACATTTTATCTACAACGATTTGCATTCTAAATTTACTCAAGCATAGTTAACTGATGTGATATTCTTTAAAACGTATTATCTACAACCATTCACATTCTAAACTTATGGTTAAGTTACGGTAAGCAAATATTATTACACCGGATCATAGGTTATAGCGTACCCTCCAATTATCGCAATTCATAATCGCGACCGTTCTTCTCCTGAGTGGACTTACTGTATTTTAGTCGTCTCTAACCTTAAATCTTTTTCTTTCCTAAATGTGCATCTGATGTGCAAACTTAGTTTAAATTAACAAAATCGCTCGTCTCTTCTATCCCACATCTGATATCTGAAAATATAAACCTGGCGGTCACTTTATTCTGACATTCTAGTCGATTAGTATTTGTTAAGTTTTTGAGGAGGTTGTAAACTCTAGTTGTAAACAAATGTGTATATGTATTCTAAAATTCTTTGAGGTCTTTTTTGGTTCATGTTGATCCTCAATTGTTTTCTTCATTGACCACTTTCATAAAACTTCATAAAATTGTTTAAAAATATTTGTTTTTTTAAAAATAAATTAAAAACATTGTTTTAAGCAGGAAGTAGTTTATAAATAAGGCTACAAATAATTTATTGTAATACAAAACTATTGTATCAATTTTTGTTTTGGCATTATGCAAGGCTAGCCACTTACGCGCAATGTTTTCTAAGCATGTGTGGACGCCTTAACACGTGCAAAGCCCGCTGCTTTGCACATTCCTCATCAGTGAGTAGTACGCGACCCATGTGCGGTTTGTGGCTATCTGGATTGATTTATAGCGCGCGAAATAGATGAGAAAACACTATTATGCAGATTTTAAACTAATGTTGACTATTTTTCTCTGAATAGATCCAAGCACGCGTGAATTACTCATTCACGTACGCAAACACAAAAAAATTCCATAGTAAATTTGTAACGAGGAGAGTTAGTAGACCGAATGTTTATTTGTATTGGATTATTGTCTTAAATATTCATAAAATTATTATTTTCATCACAAAATATTTTAAGTTGTGTAGGTTGGGAAAACTGTAATAAAAAATATCTGCAATTTGGTTGATGGATGGAAATGTCAAACAGCTCTGTTATATAAAACATTTAATGTTTCCGTTTAACGGAAGTTGACTGTAACTTGAAACTTTAATAGGAACTGCTGCAAAGTTTAATTCTGTCATTGTCTCTGAAAAGTTTTTAAAACGTACAGAACTCATAAATAATAAATGTGCCAAAAGGTCTCTGCAAAATAGATAAATGAAATTACAATTAAATTCGAAATTGAAATTGCAAGAGTTTATTATTCAGTAGAAAAATATTGAGCAATAAGTCGAAAAAGTATTAAACTCTGAAGTTTTGAAAAGTTCCAGTTTATATATTTTTTTTATTCTCAATTAGTTGATAAAAATAGTTTACAGTATATGTACCAGTTGAAACGATCATTTGAGAAACAACACATCAGTTTTTGATTATTTTACAGGAAATAAAAAAAGTGAAAACAATAAAGTACCGGTAAAAATTTAGTTTTTTAACATTAAACCTTCAAAAATTGGTCTATTTAGATTATTTTTAAATATTTATTTTGAAAAATGTTTAAGAAAAAAATATAGTATTTTAAAAACTCGCGACACGATGTTTTTAAAAGAATTATAAAATTTAATAAAAAGGGATGTACTTTTGTTAAAGATCTTTCCTGAATATGAAAAAGAGGGTCACAAAATAAACTTTTATAAAATATTGAGCATTGTCTTCATCATTTCCAGTTGTTGGCCAACGTAATATTTCGTTATAAAAGTCATGATGTTCTTCAGGAATGTATGGAATAAGTTGTTTGATATTATCAACTTTCTTGAAGTTGGTCGAACTCGTCCAAGTCCAAGCAGGTTTCTGGACAGGTTCAGGTAGTTGCTCTAAATTAGAAGTAGCAAGTCTAAATTTATGGTTGGTAAACCCATCTATAAATTCAAATGCCTCAACTACCCCAGGTTCATTGGAAGAGAATCTAAAATGCGTATAGTTCTTAATCTGAAATGTGCGTTTTTGCTACCTTGGCAAGGGACTCAATCAACAAGATGGTTTTTTTTTGTAAAACTTAAGCCACCAATATTATTTAAAATCGGCCAAATCGTCACTTTTAACGAGTTTGCAAAAAAAAATTACTTCCTTGATGAATTTACGATCATTTTAATATATTCCTTGATAGAGTAAATTCTGTCGACTCTTCTCATTACTCTTTTAATTAATAGCTGCAAAATTTCGATCGTTGGGTAAAAAATAATGTCTTCTTTCGCACATTGCGTTTAAAAAGAACAAAGTAAGCGACTTGTGTGGTTCCTCAATGCATTGAGGTATTTAGGAGCAAGTGAATCATTGAACATCGAACAAGTGATGCTTCTGTATGGAACGATGTGTTATCCTTAAAGAATATATTCCTAGAATAAGATCAAAGTGGCCGAAATTTTTAAAATGTTTACCATACCTGACTATCACGATATGTTACTAACTTATGGGGAGGCCCGCTGCAATTGTGGATGCAAGTGGATACCCATAAGGAAGAACAAATTTTAGATATCATTGCATTTTGAACACATGTTGTAGTTTATTTTGTACTTATACATAAGCTATGATTATTTGGACGAAGTGAATCTTAATGTTAAATTCCTGCTTTAAAAAGATATAGGAAGTTATATTAGGAAATTCATAAATTTAATGTATTTATTCAAAAATGAAACTGGACATGAATGGAAACATTCATTGTTTCTAAATTTACTAAAATTAATATTCCATATATACTAAAACTCGTCGATTCTGTCTCGCTCTAAATTCCGTCGCCGAATCCACAAAGTTTCAAAGCTATCTCCTCCGCGCAGGCGACTGGAGGTCGCCCTCGGCCTTTCTCCAATGCGTAGGGGTATTTTCGTCCGATTTCCTAGGCCTTTTCCCAATTTAAACGCCTTTTCAAAAAACCTCTGCAAAATTTTTGTCGATCGCCGTTCGGCGAGAGAGATGCGGCTAGCACCGGCGTTTGTCCTCGCGCCTAATGATCCCGTCACGCCCGCCGAAATCCCGACTTTTCGGGGGACTCCCTAGACCCTTTTTCTAATTTTACGGCTTCCAGAACCGCTTCACGCGAAAGTTCCGTCCTTTCTCTACTCCTTTGAGATTTTTTTTTTTCGAGACTATACGGCCAGTCCTTCTACGTCTATTTCGTCTTCGAAAATCTCGAGTCGCGTCCTTCTCAACTTCTTTCTCATTTTATCTGCCGATGCTAGATTGCACTAACGAGACAAGCACCTCCCATGAAAACTGTCAAATTAATTAAACTTTAGATAGGTTATTTTCATTATTTTCCTATGAGAAATATTGCTAACGGAATCGATCTAACTTCTATCTCAATTTTATATGCCCATGTGAGATATTACCAAAATACTGATGCGAAATGCTTTTCCAATTAGAAAAAAATATTTTTTTAGGATAACACGTACAGTTTACATACTTAAACATCTCAAGTTAAATTTCTGATAACAGGCTCGGTAGCGCAATGGGATAGTTGTAGTATTCCAAAAATCATAACGCTGATTTCGCGAGTTGTGGACACGCTGGAGGCTAATTTTTTTTTCACTTTTTTATTCCAATTATTTATTAGTATTAGTTTGGAATTAATTCCTTCATTTCGGAAGTCGGTAAAATTCATCATTTTAGATTACAATAATAAATATCTACAATATTAATTTGCTGCTATAATTATGACAGCAATATATTTTTGGTCCTATTGATAAAATTGATAGAAATGTTTACTGAAAAATTAATTCTACTTTCAGCACTTAAAAAATTATGATCTTTTACCATCAAGAATAGAGTACCCTTACAATTCATCAAAATATTAAGAAAAGTTTAGTATAATTACTTCTTAAAAATAATATTATTCTAGATGCCCCGAAGGGTGATCCCAGGCCGCAGGTCTGGACCCCCGGTAGGGCTAGAAATGGGAACGAAAAACGCGACAGCGATTTTCTCCCATTTCTAGTTTTCACAATAATTGTCAAACTTTTTGTCATTCAATAGTACAAAAATCTGGCGCGCGCGGTGTACAAACAGCTGTGCATCTACGTGAAGCGCTGATTTGCACTGTTGTCAAGTTGTGATAAATCTCCCCAATATAAAAATTCGATGCTTTTTAAAAACTGTTAATCTAACGCCCCTGTAATATACTACTTTATTAGAAAAAAACTATTTATTATTACCGAAAAAACAATATTTATATTAAAGAAATATAAGAAATATTATTTAGAGACCAATTCACGGGGTGTAAAGTTTATGCTAGTATATATATATTATATTGTTAAAAAAAAGAAAATGGATGACATCCATGTGAAAACATAAAAGATCCAATTTGAAAATATAATGTAAGTTAACAGTGACGTTCTGTTCCTGTAATGAGGGAAGGGATGTGGTATTATTACACGAACCACCTTGTATCTCTTACAGATTTTGTACAAAACAATAAAACCTTAATTTATTTTCATGATTCACAGAATCAAGAAATTCATCCTGAAACGGATGTAAACAAAAATATACAAATAATTCACACACGCACTACGAACATCAGTTATCACTTTATTTGTTATAAAGAAAACAAACACCTTTATTTCAAAAAACAATAAAAACTGTTGTATAAGAAAATATACATGCGGCCATAGAGGATTTTTATTACACCATTCACACCACCTAAAATTATTTTTTACTACCCACCACCAACTGCAAAGTACTTCAGAGATATAAAACAAATAACTGATAAATCTTTATAGATTTTACTTTAGATTTGTAATAGTATTTCTTAAAGCTGCGTATATTTTACTAAGAGTTTCTTGATATATTCATCCGATTTTTTATTTAACTTTTTAATACTTAAGGACTTTCTTTGAAAAAAAAATCCTTACGTTTTACATTTTATTAAACCTATATATAAAAAAAGTATATTATATTACATTATATTATATTATATATAATACTTATTAACCAAAAATTTACTTCAATTTCAAGCTTCGTACTAAATAATAAATTTCCAATAAAAGTGTTAAGACAAATCAAAACAATATTTATTTGGTTTATGTAGATAGCAATATGTATTACAGAATTAATATTAAACTTCGTCAACAAAAATCAACTGCAGCGTCATCCTATTTAGTAGTTTCAACTATTTGACAATAAGGAAATGGAAATAGTCATTCTGACTATTCAGATCTAAATCCGGAGTCGATTTACAGCACAATAAATGTATTTAGAGTGAAAATTTCATGTCAATATCGGTCTGGTAGCTCGCCAGAGACGATCAAATGTTATCAAATACTCGAAGTTATTTTGGCGAGCAAACAAGGCGCCAGGCGCCGGTATATATTTCAGACACAATCCAGTAAAATATTCAGTAGACCAGGAAAACTAGTGGCCTTGCCTCTACGGTATATACAAGGTTGCCCTCATTCAAAATCAGAACTCACTTGAAAATTGTTGTTTAGACACCTACAACTATACTAAATAATATACAAAAATCGCCACTTGGATAATTTAAATATTTTATGTATTTCAATTATTTTGTTGCCTAAAAATTAAGAACGAATTTAGATTACACACAAAATACTACCTCATTCCCTAGGAGGGCAAGCATCCGAACTTGAGCTTCGATACTGACAGTAAAAAAGTGTGGAGAAAATAATGAAACGCTCGTAATATTTCATGTCAATATAGTATACACCATTTAGATGTTTTAAACCAAAAGAGAACCACAAATAAATCGCAGTTTATTAGCGTTTTCATGCTATTTAAGAATACGAAAATAAATTGGCGGTAGAACTCATCGCTGAATTATCCTGAATCAAATTAAAACTTGGATTTTTTAATTTCTTTGATATATTTTTTTATTGGTTATCTTTACATTTTCTAGGTCTGCTACCTAGCTCTTCGTCTTTTTGTAGGTAACTTTCGATTTTCTTATGGGCACTAGGTATATTGGATTTTTACACTATGGGAAGGAGAATAAAATTATGATTTTAATTATTTAGTCAGTCAATCCGACTTTTTCAAGTTATCTAAAACTTTAGCTACCAAATGTATTGAGAAAGTTTTTGTTACTATGAAATATCAAATTAATGTAAATTTTATGAATTATGTCAACTTTCTGCGAAATGATTTTGAGGAAATATGGATAATTTGCCACTCGAAACATTGAGAAACTTGAGGTGGTGAGCTGGCCAGGACTATTTTTTTTTGGATAAACATTGTCCAGATTTTTATATAAGAACTTATGGTTCAGTACGCTGTACGCAGGCCATCAAGGTCGCCATACTTAAATCTCCTAGATTATTTTCTAAGTATCCACAAAAATAGAATTTTTGACACACCGATGGAAAGGTTGAACATTGAACAATTATAGGCAAAATAATAGTAGCGCTTCAGTCACTTCTACCTAAAAACATTCGAAATGCAGTAAGAAATAATCCGTAGAACATCTCTACACAGAAGGGGCATTTTGAATAATTTTTGTAGTAAATTTATTTCATTCCAGTTTGACCACTATTTTTTATTATTAGTCAAAAATAAACATTATTCATTTATTAACTATTTCGTCGCAACTAAGCCTTCTTCAATAGATTTTGTAACTAAGCTTTTAGATCACTTTAAAAATCCGATGAGCCAACCATATTACGTCTTTTATCGTAATTCTATTCTCTCTCCAATAGCCTAAAAATCCAATATGGCGCCCAGCATTTTTTAAGGTTCCATTAGATTTAACGTATCTATTTATGTAACCATACCAAAACAACCCCTACAGGTGTGATCTTGAAAATAGAAATCGACATCTGACGAGTTTTACCAATGTTTAAAATGTTTATTTTAATTTGATTTCCAAGTCTATGGACATAATATACAGAATTAATATAATCGCTCAAAAGCGCCGATTAATTTTATTTTAATTTTTACAAATTTTTATCAAAGTCAGCCGTCAAAAACCTAACTTGAGGCTCCATATAGTCCTAACTTGAGTACAGGAAAATTATAGAGATATTTATCCTTAAACCATGAATTCAATTTATTAAACTGAACCTTTATACATTTAGCATAAAGATTTTCTGCATTTATGACGACTGAGAACTGTAGTATCATCATCATCTGCATCAGTGTGGCCTATCGAAAACGTACCGTATAGGGCATAACTGCCAGGAAAATATAGTGTCGGAAAAATGCTAAAACGCGTCGATTTTTTGTGACGGGAACAAATTTTGACGCAAAAATCATAGCCCAAATTTCACCCTCGTATGCGGGGGTGTCATCCCCCAAAATTTTTCAAATGGGAATGGGGGCCAAGTGATACGTCATTGGAAAGGGTTCTTGATTCTCTATAAAGGGCCGCTCCGTTTTTGAAATTCGGTGAATTCGTTTAGAAGTTACGAATTGAAGTTTCATTAATACATTTCACGAAAAATGTAAAAATTTAATCAATTTCATTTAAAAAACTTACCGTATCAACGAAGTAAGTGTCAAAAATATTGTCCACCAACCTCCATACAGTGATACAAATTATCTTCAAAACGTCGTTGTACATTCTGCAGCACTTCCGGTGTCACTTCGCGACATACGTTCACGATTCACCCCCGCAAGTCTTCTAGTGTATCTGGTGGAGTGCAATAACTTTCCTTTTTACTTATCCCCACAAAAAAAATCAAGAGAACTTAAATCAGGTTACCGCGGAGGCTACTCAATTGCGCCCCTTCATCCTATCCACCGATCTGGAAACGTTTCATTCAAATAATCACGTACAATCGGCGAGTAATGTAGAGGTGGTCCATCCTGGTGGAATACTATTTCCTGTTCAATGTATCCAGCGTTGTCCTGTATAATATTATTAAAAGCTGGTCCAATGGAATTTTCAAGGTGGTGGTTTCCACGGTCACCCGATTTAAGGCGACTTTTTTATATCCACCAATGGCTTAGTTTCTATACTATTAATTCCGAAGTTGCAAGTTGAGTGTGGATTCATGGACATATGGAAGAAATTGTTTAACCCTCGTAAATAACTTAATTTTATGTTTGAGTTGAATAGACCTGTAATAATAAGCTAACAAAAATGATTAATTCATATAATGAAGGTGAATAAACAAAATATTTTTATTGAAAGAAGAAATTAAGGTGGCCGTATTTTTACCTTAAATTTTTAAATGTATGTAATTGTAATTTCCAATTAAAAATTTTTATTTTCAAACGTCACATAACAGTCAGTTTTGCTACAATTTTGGCATAGTTTAAATGTCATTTTTATGATGTTCTAGCTAAACGCCGTATAGATATACGCCGTTTCTAGTCTAGATATACGCCGCTTCATTTGAACCAAAATAACAATAATTATGTGTAGCTTTTTTTTGTTTGCTTATATTAGAGCGAACATAGACGAACGAACGAATTCGTTCGCTCGCTTCTGTTCGCTCTGATTTAAATGCACCTTTAGAGTATCATTATCGAATTAGGATACGTTTTTATTTTCTTAGGGAAGTGAATAGAACTCGTTGTGAAAGTAACTTTATGTGATTCGTGTGGACTTAATTCGCCTCGCTGCGCTCGGCGTTTCAACTTCCATACTCACCACATAAAGTACCACTTATACTCCTAATAAAATAAATATCTATTAAAGTGTTAATGGTACACTAATGTCACATTGGAAATTAAAAGTCTATGTGGTAAAACCTTCAACTTAGACTATTAGTATTGTTAGTATTCAAATATTATTCAAAATTGGACTTTATGGGAATGCAATATGAGTTTCCCAAATTAATTTGTAAGAACAGGAAAAATTACACCTTACATTACTTTATCTTTTACCGATCTCAGAACAATCAAATATTGCATTAGTTGGTTTATACAGAAGAAGTTACACTTAAAAATAGCCATGCTAGGCGCTGAACGTAGGTAGGTTGTTTTACTGATTTATTATTTACTTCAGACTTAGAGTTAAAAATAAAAATTTTTGACACTCGTAAAAAACAGATTATTTTCTTAAAGATTCTTTATCACAAGGTAAAACTATTTATAACAGTAGGATTATATGGATATGGAATAATATGAAATAGGATATAACAATATGTTAACATATAATAGGTAATATAATTATTTCTTAGGCATATTAAAAGACATTAAAATTAAATTCCTCGGTTGTCACTAATAAGTCACTATAATATACCATTTATAATTTATTATACACCAACTAAATAATTTAGTTGGTGCTACTTTCTTAGGTTTAATTCTGGGTTTTGAAAAAAAAATGGTTAGTTTGCGTCCATTATAAGAAGAAACAGAAGCCATATTCTTATTTGCTAGGGGTTTATTAAGATACCATAACAGACACTTATGACATCCCTCTACATAACTGAGCCAATCTTTTAGTTATAATGATTCCGAACACAATTAACCTAAAACAGATTGATAGTTTTTTGTTTAAAAACAATATGTTAAATAGGTGAATAAAAGTTTATTTTCCATTTATGTTTGAAACCATTTCAAGCAAAGGTAATTCCAGAATGAACTGATGTAATTTAGAAATTCAACCGCCTTTGGATACAGATGCAGGTACAACGTTATGCATGGAGGAATGCTAGATTAGATTTAATTCAATTCTAATCTAGTTTTTATTTAATGTATTCTTGATTAGTTGAAAAATGTGTAGATGGGGGAATATTTCGATACGTCTGGAAATATGTACATTGTTTACTTATTACTCTGAGGTACATATAGGATGATGTATATACTTCATAATAAAAATTTGTCGATAATGTTAAAGTTATAAAAATTATATTTGTATTGCTGTGGTATAATAATTCAATAAATTTCTATAACCAGATATAATTTCAGATTACAGATACCTCTTGAAAGTACTTGAAAGTATAGAAAATCCAAGAGTTTGTATTTCCTCTGAAAGTTATTAGTATTAACAAAATGTCAATATTTAATTTTACCTACTAACCTGTTCATGGCATTTAACATCTCAATGGTTACAAGCTCTGAAAGAGCCATGGTCATGGAATGAGGATCAGTAAAAAATTTGCAATCAGCTCCCTTGAAATCAGGTCCACTAGAGGAACATTGCAAGTGGTGTGTCTAAAAAATGATTATGATAATAATGCCAATTGACCTCATCATACCAATTGGTAATAGCTCAGCTGTGGGCCTTCTGGAGAGTACATGAACCATCAAGTAGCAGCACTAACAATGGTGGTACCGACATATCATCCAACAATAGCCAAGTACCTAAAGAACGCCCAACCAGAGATGAGGAATTCATCGGCCTTACGTGATGGTTTGCTCATGATGCCTAAGTCATGATGACCATAAGTGACCAAGTTGACCCACATGAGTTATACTGGGATAAGAGCTTTAGGCAGATCAACTGCAGCAGTCAAGAAGATAGATACGACTTCACCAATATTGGAAGAAATATAATACAAAAAGTTAGTGACAAAAAACATTAAGTTTAAAAACTTTTTTTAAATAAATCTTAATCTACCTAAATAAATGTTAATGTGTCAAACAAAAATAATGTGAAATCTAGAATTGCTAATCATTTTAAGACAATTTTAAGACCAATTTAAAGACAAGCCTAATATAAGACAAGATAATCTTGTTTTATATTAGGCTAGACTCCTAAACTTTCCATCCATACTTTCAAAATGACTTAATTGGATACAGTGCCTGGAAAGTGAATGCCGAGTTTAGTTAACTTCAAACCATAACAACATCATTAGTTTGTTTTCCTAATGGAACACCCTGTATATTTTTCCATAATCTCATGTATAATTTTATTTTCTTTAGAACGGTATAATTATTCCCTATACCTATATCTCTTTTGGTTTTTAAGGTACTGTTTCTTTTGTGCAATCAACTAACATCATTTAACTTATGAGGATGGCTGTGACATTCTTAGCATAATCGAAACAAACAACTAATCTGTCAGCAGTTATTTTTTGTCGGTCTAGTATATTTGTAGACTTTGTCCATAGTTACGGTTTTGAGTATTATTAGGTAATTAAAATAATGGAAAATAAAAACATGTAATCAAATTCTGATATTCCAAATTTATTATTTATTCATGGAGAATGTAACAAGATAATAAATAGAACTGTTGCAGACTGTTTAATGAGAGATCCTCATTTACCACTAACGAGTAGATAGAAATTAGGAAGAATCCGATGCATTCTATGGATGTAAAACATACACTTAAATGTTAAACCAAATCAAAGCATATTTTTTCATAATATGGTTAGAAATTATAAACATCGAACTCGTGACAATGGTGGTTGCGTTTCACTGACATAGTCATTGTATATGGAGATAAAGTTATACATAAAGGTTCATAGTTGTATCAGCATGTAAAATTTCCACACTTGGTTACAGAGATATATTTAAAACAATACTACAATGTTCTACTCTACGTTCAAGTTTTTATTTGTAGAACCCTGTATTTCGAGAACAAAGAGTTTATCAACAAATTTTTATATGAAAATACCCTTCCTAATTTTATTCGTGCAATAAATTGGCTGTAGGTGCAATTTGGTCCATAATGTAAAATACACACCTCTGTAAAAGTTGCCTGCCAAATCACAGATTAGTGGAAAATGATAGAATTAGATTTCTAAAGAATTTTAAGTATATATGCACCACAGGTACTCACACTTACATTTTCCTACATCTGTCAGTTCGTCATAGCGAGACGTCGTGCTTGCCATTTTAAGCACCAAGTGTGACTAATCTAGGAAATTTCTAACGTAAATGAACAAGTGTCTTTTTGTTTTCAATGGGCGAAATTAAAAATGCATACCGCGTCCGCTGATTATGGAATAGATAAACACTGAAGTCGCGTAAACAAATAACAGACACCTGCACGCGGAGTAGCGCTGAGAACGAAGACATTTCAATCAAACCATCAGCAGAAATTCTATCCCAGAAAGAGCACAGAATTTGCCTATGACATACAAATAAATAATTCTATATATTTGGTTAAAAGGTCGCTACTTTTACGTTTAATCTGAATTAGAGAATGAAATTTATTTATGAACTAGAGGGAAAAGTAGATATTTTAAGAACATTATAAATTCTGTTCAGTTATTATAAATATTTATTTAGTAAGCATTACATATTAAATTTATAACGCGGTGGACTGTTGATTTCATTAATACTATTACTTGATTATTGGAACATTAAATCATTATTTTCCAGATACTAATTTCCTAATAAAACTATTAGTACATTTATTTTTTTAGAATGATCCTCTAGCATATCCATCTGTAATTATATTAGATTGCCAGATTGAATGCTTGCATATATCGATATATATTTATTCTTAAAATAAGTACAGTTCGTCGCTTAGAATATTCTTTTCACAGCGAACAGTATTTTCCCTAACAAACGTCAGCGACAAAAACATTTTCCTCCCGCGATATTTTAAGGCGGCCTTATAGGCCAACTCATATTTTTCCTACGATTTTTAAGGCAATAATAAATTCCTTTTTGCTGCATGTTCAATATCCGACAAAACTCTAATTGATCCACTGATTTTTAGTAAAGTTTTACTTCAAAAGAATTATTTTTATAGGCTTCTGGGAACCATCCCATATTTTGTAACTATCACTCTGGTAACCAATACATGTAACCATGTGACATGATTGTTTTTACGCTCAGCAGAATTTAAAGGATATTAAAACATTGTTTGACATTTATTAAGCACGAAAACCAATAAAATCTGATATGTGACGTGTGGGAAAACGAATTATTTTCTTATTTGTACGTTTACAGATCGCGGTTTTGCCTAGTTCTGCAAAATCCACAAGTGCAAGGAAATTATGCGTTTTTCCTATTTGTTACACAAAAAGGAAAATAGCCGACTAATGTCAAATTAAATAATTTTTTCAAAGTCATTAATTGGAATAATAATGCTTATTCCAGCTGGTTTGTAATTTCCAGCATAATACAGGTTGGAAAAGTATAGATTACTACTTTTAAAGAGTACTTTAAAAATTAACACTAATTATTAATCTCGACTATGAACTCATCAGATTTTTCTCTTACTTTATTAATATTGGAAGTATTTTCTGGGAATAGTTTAATCAAGTTAAGGAAACCAGATGTCGTCGCCTTATATACGATGTAAACACAGTTCTCAGTAGGATTTTTCATTAATTAAACAAGTGAATCACTGCGGTAGTGAAATCATAAAAAAATTTAAACAGCAGAAAGTTCCAGAATGACTGCTATTATTTTTTAAACTACATGATGTTATGCAAAATTGTGTTTGCATAACAGAAGAGTAGGAAGAACTAAAAGTCATAAGTTGAAGAGACTGTTTATACAAAAATCCCACTATATCCGCTACAAATATATGAAGCATATAGACAAAACTAAATTACTTAAAGTTTTCTGTTTGACGTAGTAATAAAATCTTGTAAATACACATACATACGTAAGTATGTCGTAACTATTACCTACAACTGTTTTATTAAATAACACTTAGTATTATTTTATCCAGTTTGGAGCTTGTTTAGAGACTCCTAAACAATATTTTAGTATTTTAAATAGCAATATACATTTTTCTAATATTACATATTAAACAACATGAAAAATTTCTTCAAAAATATATATCAAACTTAGGTATGTCTTCACATGTTAAAATTAAATTAAGATACACCTATCTACTTAAATCGTCATGAATTAAAATATCGTGAATATAATTAATTACTCATAGATTGCAATTATTACTCAAAATTGTTTGTGATATGACCATTCAACAGATTAATTTATACAAATACATACTTGCAAAACTATTAAAAAAGAACTTTCCTGGATATTTTTATGTTTCAAAGTAGTTTCCAAGTACCTTGTGTCTCAATGCAATGTATCAAGCAATATTATCATGCGAATTTTTAAACTACATCTGTTCAATCTACATCTCGACAGTTTCCAATTATATTCACGCCTGTAGGTGGGTATATTTTTAAGAGATTGGGTAAATTTTCAATTGAAGTACTAACAATTTAGCACTTGTTTTTGTTTAGAAAAATAAGTGCATTTGCATTCACAATACGATTACCAATGGGCTTGTTCGTGGAGCGCTTAGGACTAGTACTGGATTAGTCAGAAGCAGTTGCCCAGTTACTCCCTACACTCTTCTCGCTCAACGAGTATAGAGTAAGAAGTAACTGGGCAACTTCTTCTGACTAATCCCGTAGAACCTAAGCCGAAGCGCTCCGCGAACAAGACTAATAAAAGTTGTGGACTTGTTGAAATGACCTGCTTGCTCAGCAGAACTCAGTTTCTTTGACGTTTTCACCAAGATGAAATTGCATTATATCAAAAAGTTTACTGTGTTATTCAGAAATTTATATTTACTGTGATACGAAATACAGGTTATCTATCGTAGGTTGTTGGAAAAGGCAGATGCACTGTACTGTTTCTACAGTATATCCAGAAATACTGCAGAGTACTTATAGGTTTCAAATGCCTGTATAGTTGTCCACAAAAAACTTCTGCCACTTTATTTTATTTGCCAGTGGAACTGATATGCGGGGGTATTGCGAGTAAAGTATTGAATGTAAGATAAAGACCAAAAGATTTTTTTAATTTCAAGAGAACATTACTTAAACAACCTTCTACCACACGTTCTTGTGCCTAATCAACAGCACCATCAAACGAAGTATTGAACGCTTCCTTATCCATTTCTACATCATAATACATCTCAAGTGTCATTTTCTTTAGAGATAAGATTCCTTAAGGTTATACTTTGCTAATATTTGAAATTGGTCGTTGCTATTTAGAAACGACCATGTTTTTTCTCCTTGTTTTTCCATGGAGAAAAAGGTTGTCAATTCGAAAATTGTAACTAAGTACATATATAGAAAAATAGTACTTTTCTTATTTGATATATAGATAAAAGACTTCTTCCATTAAAGATAGGATAAACTAAATTGTAAATAGAGACTGAAAACTGTTATTTATAATTTATGAGTGCCTTATGATGATTACAGTGAAGACACTGGTAAAATTGGTAAAACTCATAAAATTCTGCTCTTAAATATGTTGTATGTAAGATAATTTAGTTGTATATAGCTAACATTTTCAGGATTATATTGTATAACTGTATTGTATTGTTATATTTGACAGCAAGTTAACCTTTGTACCACACATCAACGAAGTAGTGGCCAGTGCTTACAGGAACTTAGGTTTCATAATTAGGAATTCCAGAGAATTTGCAGATACTGCCACCTTGAAATTGCTTTTTAATAGCTTTCTTAGAGCAAAATTAGAATATGCATCTATTATTTGGAGTCCAGGTTATCAGCTACATAAATATAAATTATAGGGAATACAAACACGTTTTTGTAAATATCTTTGGCATAAAAATGATGGTTTTTATCCAACTAGAGGCACTCCTCAAGTTGACTTACTGAAGAGGTTCAATATTTCTGACCTAGAATCCCGACGCAATTATTTATCAGTTTTTTTCGTGTACAAATTATTGAACAACCAAATTGATTGTCCTTTTTTTCTCAGTTACCTAAATCTGCACGCGTCATCCTTCCTTTCCCATTCTAACAGCACATTTTACTTACATACTCTACATACTAATTTATATGCTTCGTCCCCCCTACATTCAATGTGTTCAAAGTATAAATCTGTAAATGACAAATTTGATATCTTCTGCTGCAATATTAGTAAAATTAAACATGTTTTACTAAATGATAACGAATTGTTATCAGTACATATTATTGATTTATTGGATTGTCAATTGTTGTATATTATTTATTTGCATATTACTTGTAACTAGTTAAGTGATTAGATGCTTAATCTTACATTTTAAATATTATGTATCTTATTATGTCATATGTTAATAATTATATGTAATGTTCCCTACCCTATTATTGGATTGTTATCTGTCTGGGTAGCTGTAAAATAAAATAAAATAAAAAATAACTATGAAAAGTACATCTAGTTTAGTGCACCATGCACTAAAATGTCTTGAACCTGAAATTATAATTTGCATCGAAAACAATTTGAACAGAATATATTTTATCATGGACAGTTCAAGTAGATGTGAACTGGAATGAAAAGTTAATGTTTCTACCTGAAAAGCAATGAATGAAACTCAATTTTCTGTAGTGGGAGTAGAAAAAAGAATCACGTAGTGGACTAATCCCGTCGGGTAATCCAGCCCCAAACGTTTCGAGTTCCGAACAATAATTACTGGGTTTCCAGCGGTCGAACAATTCTTAAGTCCAGTTCTCCAGTAATTTGCGATAGCAGGGAAGGACGTAACTCTCCAAGGGGCCTAATCTAATCAGTCTAATCCCCTCGGCTTCCCTAAGAAGTATGTTTGCCCTCCTGTTAATGTGTGTAATGGATTTTACGGTGAATTCCTTTTGGACCGGTGATGGAACTAGGGGTATTGTAGAACCATGTTACTTAACTAGATGAAATGGAGCCAGCACTTATTTTTAACAAAGATGAAGTTATTAAATAGTTACCATAAGTTATTATTAGTATTGGTTATTGTTAGTTATTATTAAAGTTACTTTTTAAAAAGTAAGATAAGACCCTCGAATCATTAGAAACTCATATTGTCACCTAATAATCGCATTGTAAAACATGAAGAGGATATATTCGTTTCATATTTAATTAATGAGCCTATTTTTCATATAACTATATTTTCTGGAAAATTTAAAATGTAATAATTCATTATACAGTGAGGACATAAAGTCCGTCCCCCCCCTCTAACTTTTGAACCACTGGGTAGATTGTGATGAAATTTGGAGCGATAATATATGACTAAATTCTGCATTTTTTGACACATCAATGACAGCTCTGAATGTCAAAGTGACAGCTGGGCGCGCAATAGGAACATTTTTTTAAATGGAAATGGGGGTCGAGTGGGGACTCATTTTGAAGCTATTTTTATGCTCAAAACATCCCCCAAATTTGAAAATATTTGGTTCAGTAATTTCCAAATAAAAACCAGTAATATCAGTTTATAACATAATCTTTTTACCACATAGTCTTTATAATGGAACTTACCCATGGAACATTTATTTGTCAGGAGGTTCATGGAGGTCATTTTCAACATCTTTTGAAGTAACACGTGTTTTCTAAATTTGTTTCTGCCTCTAAATTTTTTTTTTTTTTAGATTTAATTTAAATTATTACACAATTTTTTAATTTAGGTTATTTTAGGTTAGGGATGGTTTATTGTTATTTGTTTACTTTTAATTTTTGTTCTGCTTTGAATAGTTTACAATAATTTGTAATATGTATGCAAAAAAATAATATAACAGAAATCGATATTACTGGTTTTCATTTGGAAATTACTGAACCAAATGTTCTCAAAATTGGGGGATGTTTTGAGCATAAAAATAGCTTGTCCCCACTCGACCCCCATTTCCATTTAAAAAAATGTTCCTATTGCGCGCCCAGCTGTCACTTTGACATTCAGTGTTGTCATTGATGTGTCAAAAAATGCCGAATTTAGTCATATATTATCGTTTCGAATTTCATCACAATCTACCCAGTGGTTCAAAAATTAGAGGGGGGGGGGACGGACTTTATGTCCTCACTGTATGTAATATTAGTGCCATGCTATGTAAAAATTATTTAGAATTATACATGTTATTGATTTTAGAGCGTTAATACACCAAATATGTACTTTATTATTTTTCATAAAGTTTCGTATGTTACCCCAGTCAATTGGACGCAGTAAATGTTAAGCAAAAAAGAAGCCACGTCACCAAAGATGGTGCTAAAATAATATTAAAGCTGTCTACTCTAAACTGTCTTTTCTATTTACTGATAGTACACAGAATTCTATTGAAAACATGTCTAAGCTAGTCATTAAAAAGGTGTAGGTAAATCGGAATAAAACCTCATATTTTATCTAATCTGTTGATCAGATATGTCTCGGTTTTTTTAATAAATAATCAAAATAAGGAAGAATCTCATAAATGTGAAAAACCCAAAATGTGAATGATTTATTGATTAAGATCACTGCATAAATCGAATGTCAAATGTACGGATTATACAGGGTTATTCACGCAAAGAGGGTATTAGACGTTCTAGGGGTTCCGTTAACGATAAAAATCTGATTTTTTTATGGGGGAGGTTTTCCATTATTTCCGATTCAACGAAAATATTTTCAGGTTTGCATCACTTCCGGTTATACCGGAAGTAGACCACAACTTCGTTATTTCAAATAGAACACCCTGTATATTATTGCAATTTTGAACTCTACGTGATATTCTAAACACATTTCATGTAGGATGTCCTATACCTATCTTCAACTGTTTTTGAAATATTGACAGGTGAATATTGACATTTTCCAACTTTGACACCCTGTAAAATCTAAACGGTTAGAGATCAAGCAAAACGGTTTGCACATTCCTAATCTTAACTTTTCAAAAGCTATCGTTTGATACTAATTTCAGATTTATCCAGAAATAAACAATTTTCGATTAAATTTAATCTGTTAGTTAAATCTGAAATTAGTATCAAACGATAGCTTTTAAAAAATTAAGAGGAATGTGCAAACCGTTTTGCTTGATCTCTAACCGTTTAGATTTTACAGGGTGTCGAAGTTGCAAAATATCAATATTCATCTGTCAATATTTCAAAAACAGTTGATGATAGGTATAGGACATCCTACATGAAATGTGTTTAGAATATCACGTAGAGTTCAAAATTGCAATAATATACAGGGTGTTCCATTTGAAATAACGAAGTTGTGGTCTACTTCTGGTATAACCGGAAGTGCTGCAAACCTGAAAATATTTTCATTGAATCGGAAATAATGGAAAACCTCCCTCATAAAAAAATCAGA
This sequence comes from Pogonocherus hispidulus, assembly GCA_963924545.1. Lineage (NCBI taxonomy): Eukaryota > Metazoa > Arthropoda > Insecta > Coleoptera > Cerambycidae > Pogonocherus > Pogonocherus hispidulus. The sequence goes on from OZ004696.1 coordinate 24,657,201, forward strand.
TTTTTATCGTTAACAGAACCCTAAAAACGTCTAATACCCGCTTTGCGTGAATAACCCTGTATGCCATACATGGACAATCTTGTTACATACTCTTTCCAAATATGTTTCTTCAAAAACTATCATAAAATTTTGACATTTTCATTCGCTTTTCTTAAAGTGACAAAATAACACTAATCAAAGTAATCATTAATTAATCAAAACGAAAATAGCTATTTGCGTATTAAGAGCGTCAAGTGATACATTGCCGCTCTCAGGGACAAGTTTGACGCGCGACGCGTAGCGGAAAAATAGTAGTGGTAAAAAGAAGTTCATCAGGAACTTCTTCTATGAATCTCTTGATTTCTAGTTTCGTCAAAATCTTTGATGACCAGACTTCTTCGGACGATATCCAACTTTTCAAGTAGGGCACCAATCTCGAAAATCATTTTATATTAATATTTTGTTTAACACTATATAGTTTTCAACATAAGAGTAACCATAATTAGAGGTTTGGTACCAATGTTCGAGGTACCAAAGGTACCAAATTTTCTTTTCAGTACATCACTTCTTGAAGTCATTATAAGCTGTTTCTATTATCTTGCAAGTTTTTGAGGAATAAGTTGCAAAACTGCATTTTATGCAGATTTCTATACTTGAAGAGGTAAATATTCTTCATGGCTTGGAAAATCCAATTTGCTTTTCAGTTCATTCATAATATTTAGGACTTGAGTCGTAATGTTTTAACACTACTTTTTTTAAATCAAGAGAATTTCTCTACTTGCTATAACGATTGTCTACCAGAACTAAATAACTATTGACAGTCTCTGGGACATAACATAAATTTAATTAAACATGCATTCTGGATTTTGCTAACCGGAGTAAGTACAAACTTGATTACGTGGTATCATCGTTCTAGGTGCATGAGACCTTCCATGCTACTCTGGCTCCATATATCCCCAAAACCTTAAGAAAACTCTGGGATACGCAAGTCCTGATTAGGTAGTACAGGTACAGGATATAGGTGGCTACCGCCACTGTAATACCAAAGTGGGCTAGAAGCTTGTTGTGGCAGCATTCCTCTGCCACACTGTCTATTATGGTCTGGATTAGATCCCCAAGCTTCGGCACTGGCAATGTCGGGAGGTATGGGTTGTTAGTCTATATTTTTTCAAAGTGTAACCCTCTTCCGGACAGCCTTTGGCTTTGGATTTGGGGGTTATCTGATTTATGTAGCGTTTTTAATTTAATTTAATTTAATAAGTCGTAGTATCGAAAATATTCTAATATCTAGTATACGTACGTTAAAACACCTTTTTATGGATATAGTACATGGTTTATTACTTGTACCAGTAACTTTTAAGACAGCTAAGTATCCAAAGCTACCACGTAGGAACATACTTGTACGGCACTTGCATTAACTTGGTGTTTATAAAAGGTATCGCAGGATTGTAAATAGCTTCCTAGATTTTTTATTTATCCGCTAAGCTTTTTCCAATAAGAACATATCTTATATACTATACTATAACTATATTACTACCACATCTATCTTGATGGTACCTGCTATTTAGTACTCCATTTGTCTAACTGATTGTAATTTTGTTGAATCAATTGAGAATAAGAAATCCGACCGCAAAGTTAAGCTCGTTTCGTCACAGCAAAACAGGTAGTACTAGAAGAAAATCAGTTTGATGAGTAGACGCCTACTTAGATACTCTGGAGTTGAGTTTCCCGATTGGAAGGCTGTTTTCTTGTTACCACTTACTGATGTAAGGAACTATAGTCATGTTAATGCTGCGATGTAGTCAGAAACTATTCAATCAGAAAAAGCTGCTTAGTGATACCAACATAAGCTTCATATGAATAGCCTTGCTACCGAAAGTACCATTATACCTTATCTGCCAAATAATCATAATTCTATGTAGTTGATCTCTGCAATCTTTTAATCATAAAAATAGCCTTATCTGTTTAAAGGTGCTCCTACAATAGTAGCATTACTAGGGAAGAATAAGAAAAAGGTTGGTAAGGAGTTAAATATTTTACGATAGCGATGTTTATTTGATAGCGAATAAAAAATGTTCCTGCACAAAAGGTCACAATTTCATACACACTGAATGCGTGCAATATATTTTCCATTATAATTTTGCTAAACCCACATCTGTGTTACATAATTAAGTGTGGTTTTAATTGTTGTTGTAATTTTTAAACTGGTTGGTTTCTGGTGAAGTCCAAGGTTCAATAGTGAATATATTTAAGAGACACCCAAAAAGTGGAAGAGGACAGAAATGCAATATTACATAACTTTTTCCTTTTTAAATTCTCTCCATTTTTAATGTCTCCAATACACACAATGATATGGCAAACCTAATCTGTTATAACTGGTTGAAAATTTACTCTCATTATTGGAACTGCGTTCCTGTCAAACTACTGGACTTTTCCAGATCATATTACAAGTGAGATTCATGTTAATCAATAGGATTTTCATAGTAAGAGCCTCTGGTTAATAAGCTAATAAAGTATTTAGATATTTAGTTAAGTATCCTGGGTTTTCACACAGGTATACCATCTATTTTATTGAAGTGAGTTAAGTGCCGAGAATTACAAGGTAATACAGATAGTAATATATACTATGTAGGTATATTTTCTTTATAAATTGGGTTTTATAGTAAACCATTGTAATAATAATAACAAACACTAAAACATTGTAAAATCCAACATTAAAGCTTGCACGTTAACAAATTTATAGGATTTTCTCGTCAGATTTCTAATTTGTTAAGTAATATTAATTCATTTTCAAATACATTTTTTCAATTTAGTAAAAAACAAGTAGGTATCCCGCATTTTACAACGTATAAAAATCTAAATTGAGATTTTATGAAGCTGATCGACTTTTGAAGTTGAAGTTGTTGCTCACTCAAAATTAGTGTACAACTGCGAATCTGTCATAGAGCAAATCTGATAGATGAGTCTGGAACTCTTGAAAGGTACATTTTCGATGGGATTTGGGAGTATCTCGGTTGCTATGAGTAATAGAAAAAAATGGAATGTTGGCTAATTTTTTGAGTCAAATTAAACTGTCAAAACAGATATTCGGTAAGCCGTTTTGTTTTCGAGTTATAAGCCGTTTGTAATTTTTTTGTAACTTTGGTGGGTTCTATACCTCGCTTATTTGAAGAGTTATTTTTTAGTTGAGTTTTAGATGCTCCTGATTAAGAATCTGGCATTAAAATTTTTGTGAAAAATTCGCTAATAGTACATCTCGTTTTTTTGCACCAAAAAATAGGTCGTAGTTGGCCATGACGCCGACTTATCAAACAAATGAAGCATGCCCGTTATGTACTTTTTTGGGACCTACCCAACAAAAAAAAGTTCATGAAAATCGGTTCATAAATAAAAATGTTACGGGGGTGGATAGACCTTAAGTGGGAAACACTGTATATTTTTGTAAAGCTGACAAAATAACTTTCCAACTCAGCTCCAGCCAACTATGGTTTCCATTTAAAAAATCAATGTTTGGTTCGTAATTCAGTAATCACTCGTTATATAAAAAAGTAATATCACCGTTGAATTATGCGATCAAACATCGACAAAAGTTGTCTTTACATTTTTTCTGTATCTCTTCAAATAAGCGAGGTATAGAGCCCACCAAAGTTACAAAAAAATTACAAACGGCTTATAACTCGAAAACAAAACGGCTTACCGGATTTCTGTTTTGACAGTTTAATTTGTCTCAAAAAATTAGCCAACATTCCATTTTTTTCTATTACTCATAGCAACCGAGATACTCCCAAATCCCATCGAAAATGTACCTTTCAAGAGTTCCAGACTCATCTATCAGATTTGCTCTATAACAGATTCGCAGTTGTACACTAATTTTGAGTGAGCAACAACTTCAACTTCAAAAGTCGATCAGCTTCATAAAATCTCAATTTAGATTTTTATACGTTGTAAAATGCGGGATACCTACTTGTTTTTTACTAAATTGAAAAAATGTATTTGAAAATGAATTAATATTACTTAACAAATTAGAAATCTGACGAGAAAATCCTATAAATTTGTTAACGTGCAAGCTTTAACGTTGGATTTTACAATGTTTTAGTGTTTGTTATTATTATTATAATGGTTTACTATAAAACCCAATTTATAAAGAAAATATACCTACATAGTATATATTACTATCTGTATTACCTTGTAATTCTCGGCACTTAACGGAGTTAAGTTAATGTTACGGAGGTGGATAGACCTTAAGTGGGACACACTGTATACTAAGTTTGATATTGTTATTTTTAGTATGATAGTGGAAGTATGATAAAGTAAATGCAGTGTTTACTTTACATGGATTTCCAAAAAGATAATAAAATCGTCCCATTAGATTTAAAATCAGCAATAGCAAAAATTAATATAAATCTTCAATGCGTCCGTATATTACGTTTTAGATGTTTTATAGAGAAAAAATATATGCTTAAAAACAGTCCCATGTTATAAGCTGATGGTTTTCATATGTAATCTTCCTAGTGGTTGAATTATTTCCGGAAATTTATCTGAGGGTACCAATATTTTGAAAATTATTAGACGAGGGATAATTTTCTTAAAATATTCGTCACCGAGGAGGACCGAGACAAATAAAAAAAATTCAAATTGAAAAATAAGAATATTTCATTTATTAATAATTAATTTAAAAAGTTCAGTTTTCACTCATTTTATTCCCCATTAAATCGAGAAGAATTCTTGCTATAATTTCAAAACTACTTAAATTTAGTTACCTTTTGAATTTTGTTACTGTTCAGTAAACATTAATAAAATTTTGAATACAACAAATTTATTTTTATAAGCAATGAATTATACCATTAACACATTATTTTTAGCACCAAATATATTTCTTTGCATCGACAAATAACTTTAAATTCGGAAGCTACTCTGTTATTCCCGCGTCATTAATGTGACATTTTAAATGACAGAAAAATTTTGAGTGTAATTTTGTGGGAAGTTGTAGGAGGATGAATATTTCCGGAAATTTTTTTCGTTGCGATTGCAATGATTCGAAATGAAAGTGTGTGATTGGTTAGAAAAAGTGGGTGCGAAAATTTCATAATAATTTTCACTTATAATATCCCTAGTGCTTAAATTATTTCCGGAAATTTTTTTCGAGGTCATGAATTTTCTTAAAATATTCATGAACGAGGAAAAATTTCCGGTTTTTAATTTAAGCTCGTGGGATATTCGGTAAGAAAATTTCACACCATTACTTTATAAATATTATGCCAAAATAAATATGAAATAAAATGTAATTTTCTAACATTAGTTACATAAATATTTTATAAATAACTTGTTAATAATAATATAGGCATGTTATATATATTTTTTCTTATTAACTTGAATCTACTAATATTAGTGGAAGATCATTCATTTTTGATAATAATTATTCTGAAGTACCTACTTCAAAATTTATATGTTTAATAAAATGCGAAATCTCTTACTGAAATAACATACCATTTTCCAAGTTTAGTTATATGAACTTTTTATAAATAACTTAAAAACCTATTATATTTTTGTTTCTTATTAACTTTGATCTACTAATATTGGTGGAAACATTTAATTCTAAAAGCACTCCAACTCCCGCGACTTTATTTTGACATTTTAAATGACAGAAAAATTTCCACTTATTAATTTCAAACAAAATTTCCGGAAATTTTTTGGGTTAGCATGGTAACTGAACAAAAAACAAGCCTCTGATTGGTTAAAAAATGGCGGTGTGAAATTTTCACTTGTAATCTCCCTAGTGATTGAATTATTTCTGGAAATTTATCTGAGGGCACGCGAATATTTTGAAAATTGTCCCTAGTCGCAGACGAGCGATAATTTTCTTAAAATATTCGTGACTAAGGAAAAATGTCCTGTACTAATTCAATCACAAGGGGGATTCGGTAAGATAAGTTCGAACCTATTAAAATTTTAGAAATATTGAACATTTTTCTCACGAATGACATTTTTATGACATTTAAAATGACAGAAAAATTTGCAGTGTAATTTTGTGGGAGGTTGAGAAGTAGGAGGATAAATATTTCCGGAAATTTTTTTCGTTGTCATGGTAATGATTTGAAATGAAAGTGTGTGATTGATTAGAAAAATTGGGTGCGAAATTTTCTCTGTTATTATGTTTCTTTTAGATTTGTTTACTTATTGCTAGGTATAACTTTTTTCTGCTACAAGCAGATACAGATATTAAACACAAAAATTCATTTGTTTGACGCTATGGAAATACCCCCGTTATCACACATAAGCACCTCGCACTGGAATTATTTTAAATTTGTCCGTAAAATTTAGGACGATAAATATAAAATATTGTTTATCTAAATGTCTTTATATTTTATTATTATTTTATTTATATTATATTAACTGTTTTCAATAAAAAATAAATCGACAAATCAAAAAATTTAGTAATACATTAATCCCAGACCCACCAAATCATAAGAATGATTGAATAGTTCATTGTAAGAGAGCTACTTACTACTATTCTGATCCATTCATCTTCAAAAACAAAATGCTTTTGTAAACGTACTATCTTCTCTTCTAAGAAAAGTCAACTTTACGTTGTTTACCTGCTTTTTGTAAGAAGAGTTGACAAAAGCATTTCCAATTTAAATCTGTAAGGAGCCAAACAAGGTGTGAAAGCTTAAAGGGATTTGCGGAAGTAAAATCTTCTTAGGCACTTGCCGCTTCCGTTTTTGGGATTTCTACCTACCAGAAGTGTCTGCCCACTGCTAAAAGCTTCAACACACATTAAGGATTAAATACCAACTTTAATACTCTCACAGCAAGTAAAGAAGGTGTAGTACCGATAAAGTAAAGAATGTATAGAAGTAAAAATACTCGTATTTAAAGTTAAATATTCTGGCTGTTTTCAGTTATATATTTAATGATGCCGAAAAGGGATCCAAATAAATATTTGAGACTTTCACTTCGTTAAAAATATATAATCTAAGTATACAGTATGACAGATTCATCGTAACGCCTCTTTCCCCCCTTACGTTTTATATACATTTTTCAAATTTGCATGACCGAAGTACTTAAACTTAAAATTAAAGTCACTTTCTGGCATAAAAATTACCTTTTTGTCACTTTGCGACCGATTTTCCTGGAAATATTACCAACTCTCGATTTTTATATGAAACATCATTTATATTATTATAATTTTGGAATCAATGTTATTTTCTGAATCCACCGATATAACAGAAGTAAAATTTTTTATATCAAATTACTTTTTGAACTCTATTTTACTTTTGAATTTACAGTGCCTTGACTATCCCCGATTAAGTCTAATGGACCACAGCAAACATAAAAAAATTGAGTTGAAGTAAAAAACATTCAATTTCTTTAGTTACAGGGCGTTAAAGTTCTTTAAACTGCAAGGTTATAGAGCTGAAACTAGTTTTTTTTTAAGTGATATAATGGTACTATGGTACCATTAGAAAGTACAGGGTCATTAGTTATATTTTAGCCACCCACCTAGTAGAGGTTCTCCCTTTAATCTAAGGAAAAAATGTTAAATACAAAAGTTGTAGAAAATCAAGTGTAGTTTATTCCAGAATTTAAAATCTTTATACAGGGTGTTTCGAAAACGCGTGACATGCCAAACTTGCATTTTCTTAAATAAAATACCCTGTATATTATGAAGTTTTCTGATTCCACGCAAAATTCTACGACTTTTGCATATACTATACCTTATGTCTAAATTTAACTGTTTCTAATAAATGATGGTTAAAGATATAAAATATATGTACAAGGTATTCGCGTATATTTTACCCCTACCTACAGGGGTTATTAAGAAAGTTAGAAAAAAAGTTTAAATCAAAAGTCGTTGGGTCTTTCACGTATTATCTTTTGGCTAGGTCGAAAAAAAATTGCATGTCATAAATTTGGGGAATCCAATTGAACATAATATTTTTAAATGGGACATCCTATATAATTTTAGACGCTTAGGAAAACTATATTTCTCTGATCTCAAAAAAATATATTTTGTTGACATTTGCACTGACAGTTTTCGAAATATTTAATATTTAATGTTTACAGTAAATCATAAAAAAATATTAAAAAATGAAAATACTGGAAAATGTTTAAATAATTAAGGAGGTTACATCGAAAATCGTTAAATATTTTTTATTACTGTTGGTTTCTACTGTTAAATATTTTTAGCTCTTTGTATTTTTTGTATTTTTTATGGTACTCGCTGGCGAATATTTCGAAAACGGTCAGTGCAAATGTCAACAAAATATATATTTTTGAAATCAGGAAAAGAATGTTTTTGAATGGTTTTTTGTTTTCATGGCTAACTAGGAATAGTAAGCACGCGTCGCTCAGATAAATTAAATTATTACAAAATTATTGTAGGTATATCTTTAACCAATATTTATGAAAAAAAGGTTAACTTTAGACATAGGGTATGGTATATGAAAAAGTCGTATAATTTTGCGTGGAATCGAAAAACCTAATAATATACAGGGTATTCCATTCAAAAAATGCAAGTTTGGCATGCCACGAGTTTTCGAAACACCCTATGTAAAGATTTTACGTTCTAGAATAAACTTGAAGAAGTTGATTTTCTACAACTTTTGTATTTAACTTTTTTTAGTCAGATTAAAGGGAGAACCCCTAGGTGGGTGGCTAAAATATAACCAATGACCCTATACAATTAATAAGCAATCTACCCATACTCATATTTGATCTATGGCACCAATAATATGGAACTGAAATTACAGTTAAGAAAAAACACTCTAAATTCAAATGTAAAATACAGTCCAAAAACTAATTTTACAGCCGAAATGTTACTTATGTTATATCGTTGGATGCAGAAAATCACGTAGATTCCAAAAATATAATAATACACAGGCTGTTCCGTATAAACATTGAGAGTTGGTGTTCCTTCCGATAAAACCGGATGTGACAAAAAAGTAATTTTTATGTCAAAAAGTGACCTTTAAGTGACCTTTACTTACGCCTTGCAAAATTTGAAAATTGCATCTAAAAACATAAGATGGGAAAGAGTGGTACACCATGAATTTGGATCACAATGTATGATTTAATTTTTTTTGTGTGCATAACATTAACAAATACTATAACACAGATGAATTACCTTCTTGTTCTTTCATTGAAAGTGATAGTTTTTACATGTTATAATGTAAATCCAATTTGAATAAGTCGTTATTTCTATAATACCATTAGTACTTTTTATTACGTGTATGTGTAAATGACAGTGTATTAAAAATATATTGCACATTATCATGATGACTATTAAACAAATTAGAGCTTCACATTAATTTATTTATTAAAATACAGGGTTTCCTGAGCAATCTAAAATACTGAAGTAGACGCTTCCTCAAGTGATTTCATAAAGAAAATGTCATTAGTTATTTCGTAACCGGCTTAGTTTCTAAGATGCTGGGCATTCAGTTTTTCAAATGTTTTAGGAAAATGTTTTAATTAGTTTAAAATGTACATTTACGAATCTTGAAAAAAGGCCACTTTTTTAGCGGTATTAGAGATATGTGGAACAGTAGTCACTTTAATATTTGTTATATTTCGGGATTTTTAATAAAATATGAAACTCGAGGAAGCATCTGTTTCACTATTCCAGTTTCCTTAGGAAGCACCCTGTATATTCTTCGTTGAGAATAACTATTAACGTTGAATCTATGAACTGTTCAATAAAAATATCAACTATGTAATATATTTTTTGAGTTTATTATAAGCAATTTCATATTCCTTTTCTCATTTCTGCGTCAACAGATATTTATGACATAGCAACTTCTTTGCTATGAATCGCATATAAATTATTTTCAACGAAGATTTAAGTTTTATGCCGTAGGCAGAATTTTGTGCAGTGCATCATATTAGTGGTGTATGACATCTTCAGTAGTACCAATTTAAATTAAACCAGATTAAATATTGTCCTTTGAGGACAATCTGTTGGTACAATACAATAGGGGGTAATCCAATAGTTGTTCACCTTGGCTTCGCCTCAGAGGACAATACCTATTCTTTAATAACTATTAATTTTTAACCTTTACTTTAGGGACAAAAGAATGTTGGGGATTCTGCATCGACTAATAAAAAATATTGTGAAAATATTTACTAAAATACTTAATATTAATTTTATTAATGTTTTTCCATTTCAGAAGTTCCTTAAAGTGTCTAGTTTATAGTAAATGATCAGTTGTATCCACAGTTCAGTCTGGAGTGTAAACGCTTATTTCAAGGAAATTTGTGTCTACTGTACAGGGTGGGCCGTATAAGAGTGCGTATCCCCTTATCTCAGAATCTATGTGAGATAGAAAAAAAGTTTTATATAAATGTTGTTTGCGTTAAAGATGTCGGTATTTTTTTAATATAGTTATATTTGTAGCTCTTCAATATACAGGGTGATGAACTAAACTTATCTTTTTTTAAATGGAAGACCCTGTATATTATTACATTTTTGAAAAGCTCTTCAAAAGACTTGTTCAACGATATATAAGATGATAGGTCTTTAGCCCACCGTTTCGGAGCTATTGACTGTTATCTTCAGGAAAAGGTTAATATTTATAGCGAGCTAGAAAAGTTACTGATTGAGGTGATAAGCTGTAATTTGGGCCAAGAAATTCTAATTTGGTCTATTTTATGAAACTTCTGTCTAATACTAAAATAAAAAAAAAATTGCAACAGTGATGCCAAGTTTCGTGAAATTTAATTTTTCATGATTTTTTTAAATGGAACACCCTGTATTTTATTACATTTCCTGAAAGTCCTTGCAAATACGAGTTTATTGATATATAATATCAGGGGTCTACGACACACCGTTTTGGATTAATGAATGGTATGAATTTAATGATAAATTAAATGATAAATTTTGGTATGAATTCTGGCAGTTATCTTAAATGATATTTTCTTACATAATCTCTCAATGTTAAAGCTGGACTTTTGTGATTAAATATATAACATTCTATTAAGCCTACTTTTTCTTGCAGAGAATACATTACATACAAACATGCATAACTTATGTGTCAATTCCTGAAGAGAAACGCAGATTAATCCAAAACGGCGTGTCGTAGACCCCTGATATTATATATCAATAAACTCGTCTTTGCAAGGACTTTCAGGAAATGTAATAAAATACAGGGTGTTCCATTTAAAAAAATCATGAAAAATTAAATTTCACGAAACTTGGCATCACTGTTGCAATTTTTTTTATTTTAGTATTAGACAGAAGTTTCATAAAATAGACCAAATTAGAATTTCTTGGCCCAAATTACAGCTTATCACCTCAATCAGTAACTTTTCTAGCTCGCTATAAATATTAACCTTTTCCTGAAGATAACAGTCAATAGCTCCGAAACGGTGGGCTAAAGACCTATCATATTATATATCGTTGAACAAGTCTTTTGAATAGCTTTTCAAAAATGTAATAATATACAGGGTGTTCCATTTAAAAAAAGATAAGTTTAGTTCATCACCCTGTATATTGAAGAGCTACAAATATAACTATATTAAAAAAATACCGACATCTTTAACGCAAACAACATTTATATAAAACTTTTTTTTCTATCTCACATAGTTTCTGAGATAAGGGGATACGCACTCTTATACGGCCCACCCTGTACATTGTTACCCTGATAGTTTCTGAGAATGGGGAAATGTTACTGTTCTCACATAATTCAATACTTACATAAAGAAACACAAAAAATATGTCAAACTATACGAATTGTATTGAAATCGATAAGCGTGATGAAGAACTAAAGCAAGGTAATAAAATAGATACGAGACTGCTCGGCTAGCGAACAAAATGCAAAACCAACTCAACAAAGATGTTTAACTTTACCAAAAGCAATGGACAAAAAGTAAATACAGTATATTTTTTAAATATATTTGACATTTGAAACATATTAACATTACTCAAAGTAAATCAAATTATGATATTTGTCTGATATGATTGGTTTACTGTTCAGAACTATTTTTATAACAATAGCTTTAATTATCATATTCATTCTTATTTTGAAACTTCCAGGTTTTGTCCATATTTTCAACTTTTCTCCTGCTTGCCAGTAATTTAGGGGAATGTTGAAATGCTTAATCCAGACCTGTAATAATTATCATAGTACAGTGGGCTAGAACGCGTTTGTGGCATTATGTATCGGTTACACTGTCTATTATAGTATGAATTTGATTCTCCGTTCAGCACTACCATTGCTGGTGTCAGTAATAGAGGTGTTAGCGGCATTTAAAACTATAGACCCTCTTCCAAACAGTCTTTGGTTTTGAATTTTGTGTTTGTCTAATTTACCTAACTCAAGACAACTTATAAATTCAAGATATTCAATGTGTCAGAATAAAAGAGGAATGTTGTGTCTGATAAAAATTATCAATGGGGTCACAAAAATCAGTGACAGGTTAAGATTTTTTACCGTCTACCCTTTCATCATAGATTACGTTAAGGGTAGATAGAAATCTGCAATGTTGATAAAAAATGACGCGGAAAACATCTATAAAGATGTAGTGGAACTTTTTAAAAAAAATTCGTACAGAATCACCCTACCATTGCAAATTTATTTCACTTTTTTAATGAACAGAAATAAATAAAACTACAATATATATTTGCATACTTTGTATTACAATATTTACAATATATTCAATATGACACTTACGTAGTTTTCCACAGGACGCCAAAATACTATACCTACTAACTGCACTCGACGCACGTTTCGCCAACCAAGTTGGCATCATCTGGATGATGCCAGATGATCCAACCAATCCAGATGATGCTAACTTGATTGGCGAAACGCGCGTCGAGTGCAGTACAGTGTTTTGGTGTTCTGTGAAAAACTTCGTTAGTGTTATCTTCGCACCAAAGGTTCCAACCCCCTTCAAGAATATTCAATATGATAAAAGTACCTACAATAACTGAAAACGATATTAATAGGCCCAATTTTTTTTTCCAATTAAACAACAATCGCTATACTAAACTTAACTTTCATTCGATTTTCTCTAACATCTAGAAAAATTATTTGTTTTCAGACAATACAGACTGCATACTTTTGAAAAAGTATATGTAAAATCCTACGAAACGGAAAATTAATAAAACAGTTCACATTAACTGGTTTTCCCTTTACCTTCTTTAACCATGAGAATAATTATTTATCTTCATACAATCTGGACTGCACACTTAACTGCATTTTACTGTTAATCTGTTTGCTTTGAATCCCGAAGAAGTGTCACTAAATATACTGAAACACAATTCACTGCAATACAAGCTAATGCACAAAATTCAAGATAAATAAAAATTAAGAATTAAGATAACGCTTCCTTTTCATAATTTTAAAACACAAATTGACAGTTGTCTTTGATATCTACTTATATGATTATTAGCCATGATACAACTACACAGATATGCCAATGCGCATGGGGGCGTGGACTATCGATTGATCGTGACGTCAGTTACGAGGAAAAACAATTGATAAACACGAAAATAATTATATCACTGCCCTTAAGATATTTGAATTTTTTTATCGCATCGCCATTTTTCCCTCACGAAGGACGTCATGCGCAGAACAAACGAAAGTTATGAGCATATCAGTGTAGTTGTATCATGATTATTAGCATATTTTACTTTATTGTCTTATGATTGGCAGATGCTCAATTTTTTTTTTGTGAAATGCCCTTTGGAGAGAGTTCTTAGGCCACGTCCTTCATTCAGTAGGATTCATCTGCTTAGGCAGCATCTGCTTAAACAAATTATATAAAGTTTAGTAAATGACCGTACATTGGTGAAACATTGGCATAGTGAACACATTGTATGAATGACACAAATGATATAATTGTAATATTGCAAATTAAGCATACTCACAAAAACATTAATTAAGTTTATAGTTAAACGATTGACCTACACCAAAATTACTATTCATTAGAAGCCACCATGACGTGGGTCGACCAATGTATTTTATCAATTATCACTCCTCTTAGATATCTTATTTACGCAAATAGAGCATTTAAAATATCTATAATTGACGAAACATGCCACTAGTAACCTTTCCTTTAGTACCAGCACTTCCTTTAACTAATTAAATTAGGTGTGGGTAACACAAATTGAAACGAAGTGTTAAAATTCAGATTATTTACTAGGCTACTTTGACGCACAAAGCACGTCTAAATAATAATTTCGTTGGCTGCTAAGACGTCCATTCTCATAACCACAAGCAGCAATGCTATTGTTTATAACACAGTAATAGTAATGTATTAAGCACAAGTAATAGAAATATAATAAGAATTGACTAAATTAGTATTTTTGCTCACTTGTATTTTTTTGATAGATGACAAGATACCTAAGTCAGTTCGGTAAATAAACTATAATATACCATTAAATTTTTTTATGAATTTATACCAGAGCCAGACCACTTATGACAGTATTGGTGAGTTAAATGTAAAAACCAAAAAACATATTGAAAGCGAAAACACTACCTAAATTAGATCATTCAAATCCAAAGGCCACCCGGAATGAGTTAGACATTGAAAAAGCTTTGACAGGCACTACATATCCACCGAAATTGCCAGTATTGGAGTGAAGTGTTGAACTTAAATCAAACAGGGGAGAGCGAACGGAATATATTGCTAAAGCACGTTCTAACCAACTGTGTTATCGTGGCGCTACATATAATTTTTTAATATATCTAAAAAAAATGGTTTCATTTACACAAACACGCAATATAAAAATTGTTCCATGTTAGGGATTACAAAATAAAACTGTTTTTACCATATTTTTCTTAATGCTTTTCTATTATATTTATTATCTTGTAAACTAAACATTTTTGAGATTAGACTCCACATCTAGGTTTTTATTTTTAAAACTGCAAAAGCATATTAATATTTATCTGTAAATATTTATATAAAAATTTCAATATACAGATAAATTATATAGGAATATTTATTGCGACGAAAGAATGAAACTAGATCCATGACACTAACAAAAACAAAATTAACTAGAATGTATTTTATTCATTTAAGGCGACAAATCTTTATTTATTCAAAGATTACAAGGTTTTGAATTATTAAAACCATATTTATATGAAGTGACTCGCAATGCCTGGCACTTATTTATATTACTTGCACATACTATATCCCTCGAATGCGATGTAAAACCGGAGACCTTTTATCTATGTTATGATACTGATTATAGGCAAGTAAAACAGCCTTACCCCACATCGTTGGTGTACAAGTTTGACAAAATTTCCAGATTGAGAATTGCTTATTTCCTAGCGCCGGTGATTGGTTGTCGATGCTTTTCAGTTTATTTTAAAAATGATAATTTTGTTATTTACGCCATAAACTAATAACAATATTTGCTGTGCCAGTGTGAGGGCCTGACAAGACGGAGACTTCAAATGCTTGGGAAAGGGAAACCAAGGGCTAATGGCTACATGGAAGGACCCTTATCGAGGCTGTGTGGAGTCTACTTCAAAGGATGATGGATAGGGTGCTCTAAATAAGTTGGTAGTGCCACAAAAGATCTTTTAGGTCGCGTTGGATTAGGCCATGTTACCAACTCTTGAAATTCAATAAATCTGATAAAAATATTTTCAAAATAAATTATTTTTTAATAGTAAATTTCAAAGCTATAACAATGTATCTAAAATCTGACAATTATTATTCCTTCAAAGAATTATTTCCAACCTTAAGTGCACTAAAAGAGGAGTAATTGAATATATTATGAAATTTAAAACCCTTGACACTGAGATTTTGTATTAGGTATATGTATTCTTGACAGGGGTTGGAACCTTTGGTGTGAAGATAAGGAGATGATGCCAATTTGGTTGACGAATCGCGTGTCGAATGCAGTATAGTGTTTTGGTGTTGTGGAAAACTACGTCAGTGTTAAGTATATCTATACTTAACACTATATATTTATATTCAGTCGGCATTCGATTTCAATATCAGTGAATTTTGTAAAATCATTTTACAAAATTCATCTAATAAATAAGAGTAAACCCCTTTTTTAATTAATTTCTATAATATAACAATATTAGTGATACAATTTATATGAGTAATATTAATATAGGTATAGATAGTAAGTGAATATAACTTAATTGCGTTGTTTGAGATACATAATATGTATATTGTATATTTTCAATGATGTATTTGGTTTGTTTACAGCCAAATAACAACAAATAGGTATTTTTTTAATTACACATTTTGAATTACATTTTTTATAGAATTTTTATTAGAAATTTAAAATAAACATCAAGTAATATGCTATAAGTGTAAAATATTTTATGAAGAATGACTCATATGCCGTCATTTTTAAATTGGGAAATTTAATTTCCGGAAAAACCGAAAGAGGTATCCAATAATTTTTTTGAAAAATATAGGTACTTTCCTATAAACAATTTATTTACTTTCAGATTTCAAGTTTCTATCTTAAGTAATAACAAAATAGGGCCGTGTCGTTGAGTGACAAAATTTGGTCACTCAACGGCCGTGTGTAATAATTTTATGGTCACCCGGTATACATAATAATTATAGTGGCGTAGTAATTGAAAAATATAGGTACTTTCCTATAAACAATTTATTTACTTTCAGATTTCAAGTTTCTATCTTAAGTAATAACAAAATAGGGCCGTGTTGTTGACTGACAAAATTTGGTCACTCAACGGCCGTGTGCAATAATTTTTTGGTCACCCGGTATACATAATAATTATAGTGTTTTTTATATTAAATAACAATTAATGAATGAGCAACAATCACAAGATGAATATCAATATTCATTAAAAGAAACAATACTAGTATCACGTAGAAATAATAAGCAAATTAAAATTAGTAGAAAATGTGTTATGGATAAAACTAGTTTGTCCATATGAATAACGAATACCAAAGTTTATTAACTCTTAATATCAATTAAAAACAGTCTAGTCTCAAATGTCTACCAAGTTATTTACGCAACGTCTTGGCAATGGAAGCACGAAAATCGTATTCATACACAGGGTACCTCACCCAAGTGGTTCACTAGACGGTTCGAGAATTAGGGGGAGAATTTCTTTCTGAAAATTTGGCTATCTAGATTATCACGCTTTATCGCAACCCGCTTTATCACACACGAGTACCGCAACTTTTTAACTAAAATAATTTTCAGGTCGTGCACCTCCGGTTATACCGGAAATAGCTGTCAACGTCATTATTTTTAATGGAATATCTATAATTTTTATTATAATTTTGAATTCTACACCTTGATTTAGTAGGAGTTTCATGAAAATACTAAATGCCCAAATGTAACCATTTCCAAGATACTTATTTTGATCTTATGGAAAATAAAAATGTTACAATCCTCCATTTTAAGGGTCCATTCACTGTAGACTTGACAGAAATGAATTCGGGGTCGGGTTGAGAGGTTGGGTAGCCAATGGGTAAAGACTTACATATTCCCACTACCTACCGAATTATTTAGATTTCGGAAGTCCACGTAAAGCCGAAGTAAAAAGGCACATGGAAATAAAGTTAACCCTTATTGCAAGGGTACCGGATTTGTCTTATAATTGCAACGAAATTTCTTTTTAATGTTATAAATTATATATCACCGGAAAAATCAAAAGATAAACTAGATCCCTATAGTAGCAAATTTTTGTTTAATCATGTATTTTAGAGAAAATAATTTTTGAAAATACGCTATTTTAGTACAAGATTGTTTGCCTGGAATTTTAAAAATAAAAAGAATTACAAAAAATTATTACTATAGGGATTTAGATTAAAGTCGTATCTTTCAATACTTTTTTACTAAAAGTCGCTATCTTTTATAGTTTTTTTATAATTATACACGAGACGAACGCCGATTTTGGGCTTATTTCGGACCAGTGAATGGAAAATGATTGTTAAAGAGATGCTTAGAAAATAATGCGGCCTCATAGAGCATTTTTTACAATTTGTAATTATGTACTTTTTTCAACATTGCTACTATTTTTTATTAATAATATTATTAGTTTGTTATAAAATATTTATTTACCATTTTTAAAAATGATTATAATTAACCCAAATAATTGGCAATTTCACAAAAATAACTAACAGAAAGAGATATGTATAGAGAATCCTAATACCGATTGATAGAGAATACAATTTTATATGAAATACCATAGAAATATACAGGCGAGTCCATTTGAAAAATACTATTAAAGGATTGCAGTTCATCATAGTTAGTTGGTACTAAATTATGAGCAGAGCACTGTATGCAATTTAGCATGCCTGGATAGCGTAATGATTCAAGTAGTCTGCTTATAGAAGTAATATTTTTATATTTTATTTGTTGAAGGTAGCAAATTTCAAACGGAGGTGTATAAAATGTTTTTTTTATCCTACACTGTCAGAAAATCATATTTTCGTGAGCCTTTAGCGGCGCGATAGTAGGCATTTTCACGGCTAGGCGCGAAATTTTTTTAACTTTTCTGTCAATAGGTAGCGCCTCCATTATCTGTCATCGTAGCGTCATTTAATTTCGCATTATAAAGTAATTTAAAGTGAACACATCATTATTGTTACCATTAATTATTAAACAATGGACGAGACAAGTATCCCGAAGACATTTCAAGCTTCTGAAAGTGATGAAAGCATGGAAGAAACTGTATGGAAACTTCACTTGTCAGAGAACCTCCAGAAGTGACATATCCTCTGTAATCTATGTGACATATCATCAAGAATATCATGATTTAATTTCAACAACAGTTTTAGAACAAGCCCGGTTATTGAGTTTATGTGAATAAGATCATAGAAAAAGGATATACATAATCTTTTTTCTATGAATAAGGTATTGCCTTTGCTGATTGCACTATTCATAATCCTGTAAAATATCAATATTTCAAAGAACCAATTTTTTTTGTAAATTATTTATTGTTATAAAAAACTTTTGAAGTTTATGATTTTTCTCTTGTGTAGGATAAAAAATGTTGTGTGCGCAACGGCGGGAAAGTGGTTTTCCGGGCTTCCAGAAGTGGCCCGGAAAATGAGATTTCTTCTGTCAGCCCGGAAAACGTTCACTTTCCCGCCTAGGTACACATAGTACTATTTTTACATTTCAACCCTGTATTATATCAGTTGTCTCATCACCTTACCTTAATGGTACCACATCAGATACTATTGACTAAAATATTTTGAAACTATATTTTTATTCCATATGGAAATGACTATCAATGGCCAAACTAAATTTTGTCATTAAATACTTATATCAAACCTGTCGGAGTATTGTCGGAGAAATTCAGATGATTAAAATCTCTATTCAACTCGATTACAGTCGACTAGATGTACTAAACTCTATCGGCACAGTGCCCTCCGGATTATAATAAATTATATTCATACTGTCAAACTGTAAGCTGAACTTCAATTTAAAATACCAGTGCGTTTAGTTTTGTATTCGGTGTGATTTGTATTCGTAAGAATGCTCTACCCAAAACCCCAAAAGTGACATAATATACAGCATTGCATATTTTCGTAATTTTACGATTCTCTACAGACAGCAAATTCTGCTGATTAAGAAAAAAATATATCTTTTGTGAATCGTTTTATCTACCTCTAAATATAACAGCGTGGTCTAAAATATAGAGAAACATTACTATATATGTAGTTATGTACTTTGAGAAACCAACGGGTTGTTCATAATAAACCTATATTCATTTACGACGAAACAGGGGAGTGTCGGTATCCTACGTGATTAAGTTGCCGCTAATCTGTTTTCTGGGTCTGAATAAGTGAAGCTGCTGGTCAATCGATACCACATAAATCCTCTGGTGGGCAAAAAGGACCCAATCGAGGCTTCCTTGCTAGTAAGTTTACTACCTTTACCCATTTTCTAAAAAAACAACTAAATCTAATACCTTCCGGTCATTTCGTAAATTTTCCATATAACTAATACTGAATGGATCTTTGATAAACAAAATTTATAAATTTTAACCAATTAAACAAATAAAGAAAACGAAATGTATGTCTAGGTCGATACGTTATCTACAAAATCATCGGTATAGTTAGCTAAATTAATGATTCTGCTTTACCCAGAATATTTCGAAACAAATTGTTTTTCCGAATGGGAACAATAATAGATAAAATAACGGAGGTATTTAAAAATAAGTAGATTAATTTAAACTTAGGTATACCAAAATTCATCAGCCAAAGACTGAATTAGGTACCAACTCTTTATAACAACAAATTATACCTATATTAAGATAAAAGTAATTCTCAGTAAAGTGTAATTATCATATTATGCACTGATTACTATTAATTTTTATATGTATTTTGACTTTGTACGTTGTTTTCGGGAAAAACAGGTACTTTAAAAATAGGTGCATAGGTATTTTTATAATTGAGAAAAAAATGTATACCTAGGTAGCTATGTATGTTATGAAAGCATTATTATTTTCATCTTTAACTTTATAGAGATGTCAATGTTATGTGTATTATGTCATGCTAACCTGTATGTGTCGTTTAAGCTTAGAATATAAACAGTTTAGTCATGTGCTCCATAATATGACCTTTACACTCTTAATACCACCTCCACTCAAAACACCTATCGTCCACACTTTTACCATATGTAAATCAAGCCTAGGTTGTTACGCTTTTCCATCCTAGACGGCGTTACTTATGTCCCACACTTATAGCGCAGACTGTAGTGTATACGCCATCTTTCAGCCGCAATGAGTTGTCTTCGCTCAGAGATCTATTATATGTCACTGAGGAGATCGAATAGATCAAAACAGCTGTTTGTCGTCAGTGCCAGGAGTGATTGACACTCATGTCTCATGTGGTGATGTTTTACACACTTCTGTCAATGTAAATATTATCAACATTTCAAAGGCCTTTGAACGAATTGATCATAATAACATCATTCTGCAGAAAGTTGCTGCTATCGGAGTCAGTGACAAATTAACTTTTATTGGTTCGTACTTGTCCAATCGTTGTCAATGTGTTGAATAAATGGGTTTCAAATCACCCACATTTATGGTTATATCAGAGGTTCCACAAGGTTCCACCTTAGGACCTCTTACTGTTTAATATCTTTATCAATGATTTAGCTGAGAATTTTAATATCAAGTCACTTTTATCTGCTGATGATTGTTTACGCATATCTATACTATAGACGATTGTAGGATATTATAAGAAAATTTAAACTGTTTGGTAGAATGGTGTGCATTCACTTCAAGTGTAAAGTCATTACGTTTACAAAGAAGTTACATCCGCTTAATTATGATTACTTCATTAATATCTGTCAACTGGAAAGATCTTTAACACTTCAGATTTACGGGTTACATTTCATAACAAACTTTTATTTGGCATTCATAAAAATACATTGCTTCCTCCGCAATGCGTTCACTAGGTTTTATAATATGATCGTGCACGGATTTTGATAATATAGATTGCCTAAGGGTACTTTACTTGAGGTTTGTTATATCACAGCTACAATATGCAAGTCTTATTTGGGCACCGTATTACCAGATATACAAAACCAAACTTGAAAATGTTCAGAGGAGGTTCCTTAAATATTTGAATTTTAAACGCTACGGTACCTACCGTGAGCAGGGATTCAGCCACACTGTTAGTTCTTTTGTCCTAATTTAATATGTATACCTACTCTTGAATTTAGAAGAATAGTTGCTGGAATTGTATTTCTTTATAAACTACTCCATAACAAAATTGATTGTATGTTCTTTCCAAAATCATATTTCGAGTTCCGTAATTTAATTCTAGGAATACAATTTTTTTCTATCTTCCACAAGCAAAAACAAATGTTATGTTAAAGTCTCCTTTTTACTCTGCATGCAACAATAGTTTTAATAATTATAAGTATTTGTGTCTAAATTTATAAACAAACCTATAATGGTAATAATAGTGGAACCGTGCAACCTGATTAGTATGCTATTAGCCGGCTATTTTTCTTATCCCTACCTCCCGGTACTTACCTATTTCTTGATATTCCTCGAACCGCTTCCTGTCCTTCTAATTAATGTAAGGATTTCGGTCCTTGCAGAGGAATCCATCTCCTCTCCCTCAAAAATGAAAAATGTATTTTTTAGTAGGCTTCCCAGGTTTTTGAGTACAAGTAGAGCGTGCACACCATTTCAATAACATCTTTAATCGGTCGTAAAACTGTTCATTTGGTTTATCTACAAAATGTTTCTCAACACCTACTCTAAATACATCATTGTCTTCCTACGTGTTTTTTTGTTATTTAGACATCACCCTGTATTCATCTACAGGTATTTTTGTAAACGTTTTTCGCTTCATAAGTTTGTTTGACACAATAAAGCATTAAGATATTTGTGAAAAATGTTTGTAAACAAACTTATAAGATTAATAATAGTGGGACGGTTGCAATCTCATTAGAAGTAGTAGCCTTTTCTTATCCCTACCTCCAGGTACTTACTTTACCTACTTCTTGATCCTGCTCGAATCTCTATCCGTCCTACTAATTAATGTAAGCATTTTGGTCCTTGTATAAGAATCAACCCCCTCTCTCTGCAACTTCCTGGTATCAAATACGTCGTGTCTCGTAGCCTTCCTACAGCCTCATATTATCAGAAAGTAAACAGACGGTTTATTCATCCTACGTTTATTTTTTTTAAAGACTAATATGATGAACATGACAAAACATGTATAAATACAGCAAATAGCAAAATTCAGATCTGAATCCATCCATGGGATAAATGGAAAAAAGTGGCTAAGGACCACTATCGGACATTCACTGATGAAGAAGTGACTCCATCAGTAGTGGAAAGAATATGGCAGGTATCTCTATTTTAATTTGTCATAATTATAGTATCCAGAGCAATTAGTTTTCACACCTGCTGGATACTAGTTAAATTCTAGAATTTGCTCATATAAACCATTTCTGAAAAATTTATATTTAGATTATTTTATTCCTTCAGTTCACCGTAAAAAATATTACAACGGCGCTGGACTTCGTTCCAATAGTCGTACTTTCTTCAGTAGTCATAGTCTTTCAAACCCAAAAGGCTGTATTATAAAGCACCAAGGGCCCGCTGAAAATGGTTCACTCTGTATTCATCTACAGGTGTTTAGAATCGTTGGCAATTTAATTCCACATGTAGGAGCGTGAACGCTGTCATTTAAAATCCTTTTGATCTAATGAAAAACGAGACATTAGGATATGTATGCCAAGTTTGTAATTATTGCTGTTTTGCTTGCCAATATTTTTGTGCAATGTCCTCACCTTCGAGATACGCCTGCGATGCAATAAAATTTGAAAGTTTTATTTAAAGATCAGTATCAAAATTCGACAGTAAAATATATCTTATTATTAGTTCAGTGAAGTTTACATAGAAATCGCTTTAGTTGTGATTAACAATTTTGTTTTTCAGTAAATCACTCGTGAAAAATATTTTCAGAACTTTTATGACACCTTTTAGAACATTTTTAAATAGATCAGTTGCCAGAGGGCTAAAAAGCAATTCAATTTCACACGTAACAAGCAGGGAATATGTAACATAACACTATGAAATGAAAAGTAAGTAGTTTGTTTAATGTTCTTTGGCTACGAGGGGTTGTTTTTATATTTCCGGGTTAGACATGACAAAAAGACACTAAAGTAGAAACAAAAATGTATTTTTTAATATGCTTCCCAGCTTTCGAATACAAGTACAGCGAGTACACCGTTTCAATACCATCTTTAATTGTTGTTGTTGTAAAAATATTCATTTGATTTGTCCATAAATGTTCATCTACAGCTGCTAAAGTACGACATGGTCCTCCTGTGTTATAAGTGTTTTTTTGAGATTTGGAAAAAAATAGACGCATTGTGCTAAATCCGAACTATAAGGCCAATGTTGTGTGAGCCATTGTCTTGGAGCAAGAATATAACAACCGCTAATTTTCTTCCTTTTCAATTTAATACAATTTCTGAAGCGATATATATTAAACTTGCATAATTCTTTCCCTTACCGTATTACTCTTATTCAGATAACCAATCAAAAATCTCCCCTGTCAGTGTTAAAAGATAATTACTATTATTTTTCCTTCACCTTAATATCTTGAGTGGGCTGGAGTCTTTAACATACCTCTGTATCGACTCTTGCTTCGATTAGAATTTTAATTATGAACATATAAATAAGAATATCTTCAGTGACATGTTGATTAATAATTAAATCTGGTTCGTTTCCAAGTGCCAAAAATTTTTTAGATGCCTACTCGAACACACATTTTAGATGGCGAACGCATTTGAGGAATTCGTTTGCACTAACATTTGTTATTTCAAGGTACTCATATAGATTTCTATAAACCGTGGGGTCTGAAAGTCCTAGTTGTTTTCTATATGAAGAATTCTGTCAAAAGACGGACGAGCATGGGGGATCACCATCCAATGTTTCTCGACCATATTTAAACAATTTTGACCACTTGTAAATTATTGACTAGAAGGTCGATCATTCCGGTACGCAGCCAACATTAACTGAAGAATATTTTTTTGAGGTTTTCCTTGTTTTGTAAGAATACAAGCCCTGGAATATTAGCTGTATCTCAACATGCACTTTTTAATAAACTTCACGAAGTATATCAATAGCATGTCACATATTTTTTTTATTTCACTTGGAAAATACTGTGACTCAAAAGACAAATTAATGAATTTGGTAACATTTTTGCCGCCACTGTAGTAAATACCTAAAATAAACATGACCGTTGTTTTTGTTAAATTACTACAGCATTTCTCTTGCATTATAGGTAAGCAGTAGTAAACAGGAATATATTTCTTGTGGTGGTATTATTCTAAACTAAATAAAAATAAAACTTTTCTAGAATCTCTTTTCACAATTTCACTGTTAAAATAGTTTTCATTTTTTAACACAATTAAAAAATGTAAGGGCATAGAATTTGGTAATATTCACCGACATTTATGTGAGCAAAAAGTGGGTAAGTAGATAAAAAATTGTACAATTCAAAATGGAAACATTGAAGATGCATTTTTTTTTGTTGGAAACGTCCGAATATGATTTATTCTGGGATAGTATTATGTTAAGGGTAAAGGAGACTTACAAATTAGGGTTTGAGAATTTCAGGTCCGAATTTAAAAAAATGAAGTTGATGATGGTTCTGGAAAAACGAAACGTCACATTTAGAATCTAATCCTGATCAATAAAAGGGACAAAGTTGCTTCGAGAAAGTGCTCTTCATTTTTAAATATCTGCTCAAATAAGACTGCAAAACAATAAAAACGAATTTCTAAAATTTATTTTTTGCGGCATTATATTATCCCCCTGATTACGCAACTTTGTCCCCATTTTAGCTTCTTCTATCTCTTACAGTTTCCGAAATCCCAATGGTGAGAAGAGAATTTGTAACAGCCTGTATACGTAACGCTTCATTGTTACTATTATTAAAAAAATATATTTTATATAATAACTCTATACAGTGAAGTCCTAAAAATTATTTTTTGTTTTCTTTAGTTTTAATACAAAGGCAACATCTAGTGTACTCAAACTGCATAAAAGCACATTTATAAAGTATTTATAGCTTTTATTATGCAGAATACAATTTTCAGTTATTTTTAGAAATGGGTCGGTCCTGTCAGAGAGCAAAAGATAATGGCAATAATAATAAAATAAGGAATTACTTACTAAAATATACGGACTGCGGCTAAAATATACGGCTCTGTCCACATTACGGCTACGGCTACACAACATTTAGTCCGGTCTCGGTTCTAACTAATCAATAAGCGAGACAAAATTAAGTTTAATTAATAAAACAAACCTACTCATTTTTATTTTATTAATAATTTTTATTTGCATCAGAGCTAATCTGAAACTTTTAGTTTTAATTATATGTGGGTAATTATTTATGCTACAAACAAAAGGAGAAAACAAGTAGTGGATCATAAAAATTGATTTAGCTTCACTGTTTCTGATCATGGTACATTAATTAAGGTCTTTTTTAAAAATATTGTCTAAAGACAAGTGTAGAGGTACTTAAATGTATTTGAGGTATAAAAAATGTGTACTCCCAACATAGTATATTATGTACCTTTTAATTACACAAGGATAAACAAAAACTTTTCAAACGCTTCCTATTTATTTATTTACTAACAGTTAGGCCTGTATATATACCCCTTCGGAATCGAGAGAAAATACTATTCCGATATAGTTTTCTTTTCAATACTTCGAAAATAAAAAATAACGATAGAAGATCATATTTGAACTTTTTAAATTTAGAAAACCTTTATACTTTATGCAATACAATAAGGAGATGTAGAAACAAACTCTACTACTTGGCAGATGGGATGTACATAACACATAACTACGAATATTACGAATCTACTTTATATCCACATCTGTAAACGCCTTATTTTAATAAGGACTAGAACAAATTAAGTCAAAACCGCTATTCTCCTGGCAATATGCCTCACCAAGCGCTGAATTACAAAGCAAAACTTTGCCGCATTTTGTCTAACACGGTTAGAATCAAAATACAAGGATTCGGATTGCAACGAAAACTACGAGGAAATACTTGGACTCCACATCGTAGGATGTCACTAGGATGTGGGCTCCAAGTATTGCAATCCGAATCATTGCATTTCATTACGAGAGCTACCAAGAGGTGGCGTTATGGTATAGGATTTGCGTACGCAAAACGAACCTACTGGGTTAAATACTTGAGTCTTCGCATTGGTATGGTATGATTGTATGATCACTATATTGCACTGACGAGATCATAAAAAGATGGAAACCGGCCTGCGGCTAGTGACATCTTACGATGTGGAGTGTAAATATTTCCTCGTAGTAGCTTTAGTTTTCCTTCGTAGATTCCTCTGCAATCCGAACTCTTGTATTTTGATTCTGTTTTAGACAAAATGAAAATGCGGCAAATGTTTGCTTTGTACTCCAGCGCTCGGTGAGGCATATAGCCAGGAGAATAACTTTTTTGGCTTAATTTGTTTTAGTCTTATTTAAATAAGGCATTTGCAGATGATGGATATAAAGTAGATTCGTACTATTAGTAGTACTATTAGTAGTTATATGTTTATACTTTATATTTTTACTTTGCTTAATTTTTAATATTTAATGTATTTTTATATTCAAATAATAACTACGACACATTAGTCTAATTGACCCAAATGTCAGATAATTTATTTGTGTTCAATTTGTGATTCAATCGACATTTATTTTATATTATTATAACCATTATAGTCATTATGAACAGTGGTTTTCTTTATAATAATAATTTAATATTTTCAGAAGTAATAATTAAAGGAAGAATATTAGGGTTTATTAACAATTAATTAAGGATTAGTAATATTTAACTAAGTATTAGCGGCTGCAAGTTTTTGTGTTGAATACGTTGTGTAAAATAGTTATTTAAATAAATTATTATTTAAGAAACTTGTTTTCTGAAATATGGGAATGCAGTTTTTTATTCAGTTTCATTTTGCATTCTAAAGATATTGCAGGAAGTTATTTCTATCTTTAGTTTTAGTTGTGATATTTTTAAAATTTTTAAAGGTTTAAAGGTTTTTCTTATTTTGTGGAGGATATAGTTTTATTAAGGAGTATATCTTGGCTATGTAAACATTAAGAAATAGTATGTTTCATAGGAATAGGAAATACAGGACAAAAAATACACACTTAACTCGATTTTTCTTCTAAATATTTAAAGTTAATTGTAAGATATCATTGATTTTAACTGCATGTTTATTTGCACTAACCATTTATTGTATTTGATATAGTTTAATAGACCTTTATCTTCTTCTTGCATTTCAGTCGATATTAACTCGCTTATTTCAAATGGAATATTCTATTTTTATTTCGTTTTTGGATTCCATGTCAAATTTGAAGGTATGTTTCGTAGACATACCCTACCCTTATTCTTAATCGTTTTCGAGATATTTTGATTTTTTCAAAAATTTCTTAAAGAACAAAACAGTTGCATTTATCCCGTTCTATCTCTTTCAGTTTGTAACCTAAATACTTGAAATTTTAAGGGAGTAACACTCAAATGTATGGAAACATGTAGAAAATACGAAAGCTAGTGCAAATTACACTGGGTGTCAAAAATGAGCCTATCAATTGTATCAAATTCAAAACCCAATAGCTCACATATTGCAAATGGAACCACTCTGTATTTTATAGTGCTAACCTTATGTACTTTTAAATTTTCCTTCGATTGGTATTAACATTCCCTATAACTAAATTCCACCAATTTGAAGATATTTGGACATTCTTGCAGGAAAAGATATAATCGGTCAGTTAGCTGTCAGGTTGGCTATGAAATGAAACAATTAACGCACAATAACGGACAATAACTGTCTTCGAGGACAGTATTCAATGCATTCAATTCGAGAGACATTCACATGTCCTTCGCCTTCCTAAATTTTAAGAAACTTGTGCTTTTTATACACAAAAGTTTATCATTAGCGAAAGGAAGTTAGTAGAAATAAATTTAATCATCGGGATACATTTCATCTATTTTAATATTATGTATAAAATTTCCAATATGTGATCACTCATTAAAACACTGAAAACGAATCCGACGAAGTACAATTGTACTGTTTGAGGTAATTAACACAACTAATACAAAGTGCATTTATTATAAATATGTTCAATACTGAACAATCACTAGAATGGTAACAAGAACACAAAGAAACACAAAATAATATTAACAGGTGATGCTTTTTTAAATTTAGTTATCATTTACCAGGAGTGTAATCGAAATGTTGTAAAACATGCCGAGTGTATGCAGAGAAATATCCGGAAAAACACAGACCAACTTACGACTTAGTCAGAAGGCTATTAAATAAATAATTGCTCTGAGAATGGAATGTTTTGCCGGAAAATTGATAAAAGTAAGTCATTATTGGACAACGAAGAAAATGAAATAAATGTTTTGGTATTTAAATAAAAATTGAAGGTTTAAATGTTTCGTTGCATAGCCAACCCGACAGCTAACTGACCGATTATTCTCGTTCAAATCGGTGGAATTAAGGTATCGGAAATGTTAATATACCAATAATGGCATAATACCTTTCGTGGAATCCTAAAATGAAATAAAAAATAGCATATTCCATTTGAAATAAGCGAGTTGACATCGACTTGGCACCTCTAGGCCAATATTTTTAGTCGATAGAAAATTGCGAGAAACCCGCAGAGTTCTAGTATGCGTAGTATTCTAGAAACGGCTAATTGAAGGTCTACGTAGTACACCCTGTATATTCTCATTTATACTGCCGTATAGAGAGAGCAATAATTATCTATCTCTACCTCTGCATACTAACTTATACATTATTGTAAAAGCATCTACCATCTTTTGTCTATTTCAAAACGAGCAATGCGCTGTAAGTATGGACCCAAAAAAGATATAAAAAATTTCTCAAAACCGTTTCTAGGGTATGTGGGGAGAATCATATGACCACAAAAATAACCTTCACTTAGCAACTCCTGAGGCTGTAGCCTCCCTAACTCAATATTTTTAAATGGCAACACCCCCTTTGTGATATCTCATTGGAAAGGTCTTGGAAATTGTTATTTAACAGTACTAAACAATATACTTCTTAATAGTTTAATTTTTGAGAAATACGCAAAATAAATTTTGTAGTTATTTATTCCAATTTCTCGTTATAAATATCAAATTAAACCATTTTGGTGCAAATATCGTAAAAAAACTGGTGAACACAAAATAATTCTAACAAAAGTAGGTATAATAAACAAGAAAAGCATAAATAAACAAATCGTTCAACAATAATCAGAACATTTTAATTTTTAGCTTTTTAAATTAAATGCAGAAAATACTCTTTTACGCTTTTAAATAGTCTTTTAATTATTTTGCAATTTTTGTCGCAATTTATCGCAATGTTTGCAATTTAAAGTGTTCTGATTATTGTTGAACAATTTGTTTATTTTTTATGCTTTTATGTTTATTATACTTTTGTTATAATTATTTTGTGTTCTCCAGTTTTTACAAATGTTTTTACAATCTTATTTGCACCAAAATGGTTTAATTTGATATTTATAACGAGAAATTGGAATAAATAATTATAAAATTTATTTTGCATTATTTCTCAAAAATTAAACTATTAAGAAGTATTTTGTTTAGTACTGTTAAATAGCAATTTTCAAGAGCTTTTCAATGAGGCATCACAAAGGGGATGTTGCCATTTAAAAAAATTGTGTTGGGGTGGCTACAGCCCCAGGAGTTGCTTAGTGCAGGTCATTTTTGTGATCATACTGATTCCCCCCACATACCCTAGAAACGGTTTTGAGAAATTTTTTATATCTTTTTTAGGTCCATACTTACAGAGCATTGCTCGTTTTTAAATAGACACCCTGTATATCGAAACTAATGTTGTACAAGTGTGATGTCTTGCCAACCAAAATAATTTGTCTTAGAAGTTCTATTAACTGATATTCTCATAATTTTGTTGTGCCCTTAAAAAATATACAGGGTATCCCATGTCATTTGACTTACTTATCAGAATGTTATTATTTTTTATTGTATTTTATATTCCCAAGACTAACTGAACGGCTAAATGTTCTAGAAATATTGCTAACTGTTAACTAAAATATTCAAATATTTTTCAATTAAAATATCAATAAAAATCCATTTCAAGTTAATATACACAATTTGCAAGCTCCAAGTTTATGTTAATGTTGTAGCGCCCGACTTGTACCTACTTGTGTGCCACTTACCGAAGGATTCACAATGTATGTTAACCATCAGTTTACTGACTGTAAGTTTAGATTGTGAATTTCTTTAACATTTTATCTACAACTATGCACATCTAAACTTATAGTTAGTTAACCATCGGTTAAGTAACGGTACCCAGCTATTGTGAAACCGCAAGTGGAGTATTGTATAAAAGGGATGTGTGAGGCGGCCTCTAAAACTAAATTACAAAGTTTCTCTGGTTCTAGCCGTGATATCCAGGATAAAAACCAGTGATATCTAGTGGTGGAGATAACTTTTTTACTTTACTTTTAAATTAACTTTTAATTTTTAGATAACTATATGTAGACTGTCTTTAGTAACTTGGGTGAAAGTGATTTTTATTACTATTGTAATTAAAAAAGCATTTGACTTAAGTATTAGACTTAGTTATTAGAAGTATTAAACAATCAGTTCTATTAGTTATGGTAGCAATATTTCTCTAGTGTGCTTTCGTAATATAATATTTAATATAGTATATTTTTAACATTATTTATTGACTTGTTTAACTGTTTACATCTTTCTTTATATAGGAATTAAGCCTAAAAGTTAAGAGATAAATTATTAATGAAATTATCAAATATTATGGTTCAATAAAGTTTTATATTTCCTCGTTACCTATAATCCTAAGTATGTTGTTTTCGACATACCTTAAAAATAATAAGATTATTCCTTTGCATACCTAGGATTATAGGTAACGAGGAAATATAAAACTTTATTGAACATTGAACATTGAATTACAGCGGAATATCTTGACACATCTTCATGTCAAGATATGCCGCTGTAATTCAATGTTGGGCGTTGCATACGCACGCAAAGTAGTTGTTTTCAACATATCTTAAAAATAATAAGGTTGTTCCTTTGCATACCTAGGATTATAGGTAACGAGGAAATATAAAACTTTATTGAACATTGAACATTGAATTACAGCGGAATATCTTGACACATCTTCATGTCAAGATATGCCGCTGTAATTCAATGTTGGGCGTTGCATACGCACGCAAAGTAGTTGTTTTCGACATTTCTTAAAAATAATAAGGTTATTCCTTTGCACACCTAGGATTATAGGTAACGAGGAAATATAAAACTTTATTGAACATTGAACATTGAATTACAGCGGAATATCTTGACACATCTTCATGTCAAGATATGCCGCTGTAATTCAATGTTGGGCGTTGCATACGCACGCAAAGTAGTTGTTTTCGACATTTCTTAAAAATAATAAGGTTATTCCTTTGCACACCTAGGATTATAGGTAACGAGGAAATATAAAACTTTATTGAACATTGAACATTGAATTACAGCGGAATATCTTGACACATGTTCATGTCAAGATATGCCGCTGTAATTCAATGTTGGGCGTTGCATACGCACGCAAAGTAGTTGTTTTCGACATTTCTTAAAAATAATAAGGTTATTCCTTTGCACACCTAGGATTATAGGTAACGAGGAAATATAAAACTTTATTGAACATTGAACATTGAATTACAGCGGAATATCTTGACACATCTTCATGTCAAGATATGCCGCTGTAATTCAATGTTGGGCGTTGCATACGCACGCAAAGTAGTTGTTTTCGACATTTCTTAAAAATAATAAGGTTATTCCTTTGCACACCTAGGATTATAGGTAACGAGGAAATATAAAATTTATTGAATCATAATATTTGACAATGTTTGAACCATGTTGATTCTCAAAAGTCAGATGGCATGGTAGACTCACTGAATACGTTTAAGTTAATTTAGAACATTTAAAGTTATTCGTTAACGTAACCATGAAACATGTAAAGTAGAAAAATTTTGGTAGAACAGTAACAGTGTAGGTATATATCCTATTCCTACCAGATAATTGCCAGTCACCCCTAACGCTAGTAACAGACAAATCTTTCAACCTATATTAGAAATCATCAGCGTCAAACACAAATTAAAAGTTATTCGCTATTATTGGACGCCATATAGGAAAAGTAAAGTCTACGAGTATATTATACATTAAGTGAGTGATTTCTCAAAGATTTCACTTACTGTCCTACCGTTCCCAAGATCGTGACACACCCAATACAGTAGATGATCAGAATACTTACTTTTTCTAGATTTTTCTGCAGCCCAACAGCAGTTGGGTCATGTCATGACATTTTCAGAAAGGCAGAAGCTAGATCTAAATATTTCTCGAGCTAAACAAGTATAATAATCTACTCCAGAAAAGGTATTAATGGTATTGTTGACACTGCGGTGATCTAATATGAAACAGATGTTCTCTAACCTGGAGGAGTAGATTTTGTCACGTGAAGAACAGGTGTTGTTCCATCTAAGCTTAGATGAAACGATTCTTAATTTGAATTTAACTAGTTTTTCTTCAAAATGACATGCTCAGATTATTTATGGAATGTATACAGGGTGACATACTTACTGAATCATTAAACTATTGCTACAGATACGGAAAACTTTCAAATACCAAATCATAAATATGTGTTTTAGAAGGAAGGTTTACAGGTAGTACCACATATGTACAGTGTGTTCTAAAATGATGGAACAAAATTCATATTTTTTTTTTATTTTGATTTAAAAAAAGACAGGTCAATTAGTATATGAAAATTGCCACTTATCTGCAATATTTCCTATTCCTCTTTCCTACAATTTTTTAAATAGGCCGCTCTATATTGCATTATACAGTGCGAACGTTTAGAATGGAAACCGTAAATGAAATGCGCCCTGTAGATTTTTCGCAAAAACGCTCGGACACGTCAATTCTTAAATTCAATTGCGCTTCTTTTGATACCATTGTTTTGGATATGACGTCATTAGGTAATCTCTGTGACGTCATCATGATATTTTTTCAAATGGGAATGTCCAGTTCTCTCATTAAATTTAAATAGAGAAAATATTCCTGAAAATGGCAATATACCACACTATGGCCTTAAAGTGGATAGTTTTTGAGATAAAGAGCTTTGAAGTTTGAAAAAAGAAAAAGTAGGCTAGCCAAAAAAAACTGTTTATCACAACATAACTAACAAATGGATAATAAACGCAATGAAAACTAGTTAAATAAGGGGCTCGAACTGTAATCCTTGTGCTTCTTGACAATAGGCAAGCCTCTGTTGAAATTCTTGTATAATACTTTATTGATTGTGTGTGGGTGTATAGCTCTAATTTCATCTCAAATTTTTGTTTTTAATTTGTTAATATCCCGTGGTTTATTATTATATACTTTAGACTTAAGATAACCCCACAAAAATAAATCAAGGGGAGTGAGGTCAGGGGATCAGGATCAAATAATTGAAATTTTTTTTTGACTTGCCTACTTCTTCTTTTTTCAAATTTCAAAGCCCTTTATATCAAAAACTATCCACTTTAAGGCCATAGTGTCGTATATTGCCATTTTCAGGAATATTTTCTCTATTTAAATTTAATGAAAAAACTGGACATTCCCATTTGAAAAAATATCATGATGACGTCACAGAGATTACCTAATGACGTCATATCCAAAACAATGATATCAAAAGAAGCGCAATTGAATTTAAAAATTTACGTATCCGAGCGTTTTTACGAAAAATCTACAGGGCGCATTTCATTTACGGTTTCCATTCTAAACGTTCGCACTGTATAAATAGATAGCCCTACTACAGACGAATTCAGCGATATAAGGTTATACCTATACCTACCTTTTTGTCATAGATCTTAAAACATGTAAAAAATGTCTTTTATGTTTCATTAATTATTTCATAGTCTCTTCTGTACTTTAAAAAATGTATGTATTCATCCTTGTCCTTCCGTATCCACTTTAAACCTTTTTTCCTAAAAAAAAAAGAACCTAAAAAAATAAATACTTCGATAAACACATACAATTTAGGTAGGTACATTAGGTATAACGTGAATCGGTTTTAATTTAAATTTTTTCGTTCAATTATTTTAATAAATTGTTATTATACTCGTTTAAGCGAAAAACAGATAATTGAAATTTTAATGATTGTATGGGGAGATAAAATTTGTTTAACAGGAGGTAAGTGACTTATTTGACCATAAGTATCCAGACTAGAGAATTAGTCTAGCTACAATAAGTAAAATATCCACAAAGTTTGGAGAAACCAGAAGTATAAAAGATTTACCTGAATCAGGAGGGCGAAGGAGGTAAGCCAAAATGACCGTCAAAATGTGAGGCTCGCCGTTACAGAAAATCCTCACTCATCCTTTAGATCTATCTTAGCCAACTTCAACTTGTTAAAGTCCTCATTTCACACAACTCTGAAGTCTCAAAAGTGGCATCCTTACAAAGTCAACCACTTGGAAGAACTATAGACAGATACCACAGACAGAAGATTACAGTTTTATAAGGAAATTAGAAATTTATTTGAAAACCAACTTAAAAAACTACATAATTTTTACTGACGAAGCAACTTTTTGCTTAAATAGAATCATGAATAGGTAAAATACTAGGTTTTAGATTCTAGAAAATCCTCACTGAATAACGTACACAACGGCCACAAAAAGTAAATGTTTGCGCTGGAATAGTAGGAAATGGCATACTGGGCATACTAAGCACCCAATGCTGGTGATATTTGCTTCCAACAAGTTGATATTTGGTTCCAAAATGTGGATGCACCATCCTCCACATTTTCGCCTCAATGTAAGAAATTACTTTAAAGAAGTTTTCTCAAATCGGTGGATAAGCAGAAGAGGTTCGCTTGAATGGGTGCCACGCTCCCCTAACTTAACTTCAATGGAATGTTTAATTTTATTCCATCATTTTGCGACACACTCTATGTGTTGTGTGTGTGGAAATAAAAAATATAATACAAAAGACATGTAAAAGACCACTCACAGCAATCAATCCCTATATCAATATCTTGGTATTGTAACTAGGAAGTAAAAATTTTATTTGATGATAATCAAATAAAGACTGACTATATCTGCAAGTTTTTAGCTTTCATTTTTCTTTCGACATATACTGGTTATCGTAATAGGCAATAAACCACATTAAAGAGAAAATTATCTATACCTACCAACTAATACAACAAAATAAAAAATAATCAAATCACGTATACGTATAGAATTATCGAGTTTACAACTAATTGCAGCTCAAAACTAATTTCAAATGTATAAATAAGATCAAAACGTTATCGGTTTAATCTGGCTTTACAGAAAATACGTTACCTTCTGATTAATTCAAGCGACGAGAGACTGGCGTCAAATTATCTCATTCTTGAATGAGACGCCCTCAAATTTCTCGCGAATCTAAAATTAAGCATGTCACCGCATATTGAAATCCGTCCAAATTCATTGGCACATCCTTTAATACGTAATGTATGTACTTGATGAGATACAACTTCCTTCCTAGGACACAACACTTTAATAAACAGGTCTATTTCTGATATTTGTTTATGTATTAAAATACTGGAATTGGTTGGTTTTAAATAGACATTCGACCCAAAAATAAAGATGACATTGATTTTTATTGACAACATTATTCAGCATTAATAGTTTTAAATTAGTTTCCGACTCTTATTTACACTTAAAAGTAGAAATATATTTTTACCATTTAGAAATCTTGGCTCTCACATTTGTTGCCCATCTAAAACTAGTAATGTCCTAGAACTGTTAAAGGAAACTCATAATACATTGGTTTGGAAGTATGATATATTTCCACTGTGTAAAAAGTTTAATTTAAAACAAATTATTCAGCAATTTTGGTTTTAAATTAGTTTTACCAGTTTTACCTACACTTGAAAGTAGAAATGCATTTTGACCTTTTGGACGTTTTGGCTCTCAAATTCAGATGCCTATTTAGGACGAATAATATCCTAGGTTAAGATGAAGTACATGGAGTTGTATGTAATGATGTATTTCCATTATGTCATTGTTTGCTCTACTTCACTAAATTCCACATTACATTAGTCAACTTTTGGAACCAAAATTATTTAGTAAAATCTGAATGGTCCTTTCTCAATAATGTTTCCGTCACGTGAGAGCTCTTGATATTAGGAATTCAACATAATCTAGACAGTCTCCTATCTATAGTTTCCACCACAACACATTTTGTGATATAATTAGTCCAGTACCTCTAACACCGAAGGATGTATTGACGAATAATTAGTTGCTAATTTCTTTTACGTTGCTAAGTTAAAGCAGGTACTGGCGACCGCCTCTTTTTCCATTCCTGATTCTGTTCTGTTATCTTGGCTACAGTACCTAGTTCTTCTTTTTATACTTCCAAAAATATACATTTCCTACTTAATACAGATAAACCTTCTAAGATAGAAAATCGAAAATATATTAACCCATTTAAATTATGTCAAACGTAAATAATGAACATTCTAACATAAAATATTTATCTCAAAATATAAAGCATTCCGATTAGAATTATGTTACATTTTCTAGGAAAGTTCATCACATGATGGATGAACCAACATTATTTCTAACTGAACTGATCATTTTATTGGTGAGGTATAAGTTCCGGCAGTGTTTGATAGTTTCTCTAACACAAATACATCTAATATAATGGATTGATGAACATCTACTATTATAGAGTTGAAACTGATAGAATGCAGAATAAGAAAAGCACTGGTTATCAGAAGAATCTGTTATCCAAAAATTTAAATCATGACGTGAAATAGTTGCCGTGAATAACTATTTGAACGTAATGTTAATATCAAACTGGAATCCTCCTGGAACTCACCAATAAAAAACCCAATTGTTTATGTGGAAACGACTTTGGTTCAAAACCCTTAATTTCTTTAATTGAAATAATTACGCTATACACCAAATTTATTATGATGCCACACCTGGTGGAATGCCAAGGTCTCATTATTATTCAGATCTGGTGTTTTTGATGGATTGGTGATTGGAAAAGTAGTTGACATTTTGTACTTAACTTTAACATTACTTCTTTTCTACTTTCTTTTTTAAGAACTTCCAAATAGCTAGAAACAGCCACCTGGATAATGCTAAAAACAATACGAATATTTAAAAAACACCAATAATCCAAATATTGCCGCTTCCTGTTCAATACATTTTTTGAGATTACGTCTCAGTGTGCTTGCAATAAGATAATGTCGGATGTAATCTATTATTTATAAACTTTACAATGACTTGTAAATATATAAATAAATATCTAAATATGTAATGTAAATATATAATCATGGCATGATCATTGTTGTAAATTGTCTATGATAGTCTTATCTCTTATCCGAAATAGTTATGTCTTCCAGGAAGATAAAATTGAGTTTTTCAAAAATTCACCAAGCTAAAAATTGAATTGTTCCTAAATTAACTTCTTTACTTACCAATACCTATAAATAGAAATATAGCGTTGAATTTCCATTATCACTATCAGCAGCACAACAGTCGAGAATCATTGCTTCAAAATAAAATAAATTTGATTTTTCTAGCAGCAAAATCACGGTCTTAGTGAAGTATGTCTACAAATTTCACTTGGTTCTGTTTTCATTCTGCATATTTGAGACGTAGAGACAAACACCAATAATTTAAGTGGCCAAACTTAGCCGCGTTACCACACGGTCGACCTGCCAGAAGTGCCAGAAACCCAATATGAAGCCATGCTTCAGTGACTGATGAATTTATTGGTAATAACAAGAGGTATTCGCTGCTCTTGCCAAACATGACTATCGAATTTATGCGGACATAGTAATTTTCGATGTATTATATTTGTTGGCAGCCTCTGCGTAGCTACAAAACGTCTTTTATGGTGAACACCTCCATGTCCAACGATGCAGCATATGGCAATAAACTTGCGTAAACTGGCTGTAAAATTTCATCATTCATCATCAAGTTCATGTAAAGGCACCCAGAAGGGGAATTTCACTAGGTTATATCATTATGCGGAAAATGCTGCTTTAAATATAGAGTGTATTGAAATGATAATTTAAATTTTTATCATAATAAATATAGACTTCTAAAGGCGTGCCTAATATAATTTGATTTCTTTACTAAAATGTTTGCAATTTATATAAGTGATGACTCATGTATAGGGGATGTTAGGACATCGATGTTTTTTAAATTGAACCCTTTTGTATATGATGTTCTCCCGTGTTCTCCCTTGATCAGTTTATATTTTATATTAGCAAAGGACATAATACATCCAAAATAATCTAACAGCAATATTTATTGAATAAGAAAATTGTAGTCTTTTAAAAGCTAATCTCTACGAATTACCCGTTTTCTCCTATCCTCCCTACTGTTAGAAATAGATCCATCTAATTTAACTCGGGGGATGCCAACCTATTCAAATATGTAAAGGCATATAATTTTTTCTCATGTTTATCAAACTCTTGAAAATAGTAATTGCAATAGGATTAACAATTCATTGGACAATCCCTTTCTTGTGTATACGTTGCTTCTAAAAGTATTGACATTACTTTTAGTAGTTTATGCACCATTTAAAACACATAGTTTAGAAACTTCGCAACTTCCGCTTACGCCGGAAGTGCCCATCAACTGTCTTATTTGAAACGGGAAACATTTGAATTTTTGGGGAAACGGGATTTTTGAATTTTTAGATTCCACATGTAACATATTTCCTATAATCTTCCATATAATCTCTTACCATTTTTGCAATATTCAGTATTAAATTGTCATACTTAAGTCTTATTTAAAGGAAAAAACTACTGTCCAACAAAAGAGAAAATGTTTTAATTATATGATAATAAACCTAAAATAGTTAGACGTGTTCAAACTACCTTCCATCTGTCTCAACACAAGCTTGAAAGCGTCTTAATAATGCCCTTGTATAAGAATCCTTTTTCCTGTTAAGGATGATAATGATATCATGCTTCTATTATGTTATCCTGTAAGTCATTTAAATCAGTAGGCCGAACCAACTTAATAATTTATCTCTAGTTAACTTTTTGGCTTAATTCCTATATAAAGAAAGATATAAACAGTTAAATAAGCCAATAAATAATATTAAAATATAGAAATATACTGTAATATTATAATATACTATAATATTATAGAAATAAACTATAATAAACCAACTGTTAAATATGGCGCCATAAAAAAAAGTCCAAAAAGAACAAATCTGGCGAGCGCGTCGGCCATCTAATAAGACCACTGTTACCTATCTATCTATTCGGAAATGTATTATTTAAATATTCCGTTATGAGTGCATGCGGAATAGTGATGCCGTCTTGTTGCCACCATATTGGTTACTCGTTCATTCAGGATAAATTCTTCTAGAAAATTAGGGAGAACGTTTTGGAAGAAATGTAAATATATCTCACCATTTAAATTATGATTGAAAACATAAGGACATATCAAATAACCGCACCACCATGAAACCGTTTTGAAAATGGGTTTCTCTCACCGACGTGGATTTTTATCCGACCAGTGGAGCTTCAACACATCACTCCAAAGTATTTGTTCCAACTAATTGGGATTCCCATGATTTGCATAAGGGTAATAAATTTAT
Source organism: Pogonocherus hispidulus (assembly GCA_963924545.1). NCBI lineage: Eukaryota > Metazoa > Arthropoda > Insecta > Coleoptera > Cerambycidae > Pogonocherus > Pogonocherus hispidulus. The sequence continues at coordinate 24,697,284 of OZ004696.1, forward strand.
AATCCTCGTTCATAATCATTAGGACACAGTATTTGAACTAAAAGTATTTTCTATAAATAAAATTTCTCACCATTGAGTGTTCTATGCACAGTGCTTTTGCCAATTTCCAATTCGTCAGGTACTTCCTTAACAGAAATCTGAGGATTAACATAAGCTAATACATTTATTGAATTTACTTCATTTTTTGCATGACCCAAGGAACGGCTGTTTTATTTTGCTGGGGAATGTTCCGGATCACATTTTTGATCAAATAGACACAGGTACTTGCTGCTGGTGCTGGAAGCTTCAGAAAACGTTGATGATAAAATACAGCAGCAGTACGGCTATTCTTAAGTTATTCACCATATATCAGTAACATGTCAACGTACTCACTTGATGTAACAAGAAAGGCATATTGCTATAATTACCTATCTTTAATTATGTTTTATCTAACTTTATGTTGAAAAGCTAACCATTTAATAGCGAATATTGCAAAAACGGTAAGAGATAGGAATAGGGAAGATTATGTGAAATATGTTATTGAAATATGTGTATATGTAAAATTACACGAGGAATCTAAAAATTAAAAAAATATACGGGTTGTCCCGTTTCAAATAAGAAAGTGGGCATTTCTGGTATAACCGGAAGTTGCCATGCCTCTAAAATGTGTTTTTTAAATGGTAGGTACAGGGTGGGCCGTATAAGAGTGCGTATCCCCTTATTTCAGAAACTATGTGAGATAGAAAAAAAAGTTTTATATAAATGTTGTTTGCGTTAAAGATGTCGGTATTTTTTTAATATAGTTATATTTGTAGCTCTTCAATATACAGGGTGATGAACTAAACTTATCTTTTTTTAAATGGAACACCCTGTATATTATTACATTTTTGAAAAGCTCTTCAAAAGACTTGTTCAACTATATATAATATAATGGGTCTGTAGCCCACCGTTTCGGAGCTATTGACTGTTATCTTCAGGAAAAGGTTAATATTTATAGCGAGCTAGAAACGTTACTGATTGAGGTGATAAGCTTTAATTTGGGCCAAGAAATTCTAATTTGGTCTATTTTATGAAACTTTTGTCTAATACTAAAATAAAAAAAATTGCAACAGTGATGCCAAGTTTCGTGAAATTTAATTTTTCATGATTTTTTTAAATGGAACACCCTGTATTTTATTACATTTCCGGAAAGTCCTTGCAAAGACGAGTTTATTGATATATAATATCAGGGATCTACGACACACCGTTTTGGATTAATCTGCGTTTCTCTTCAGGAATTGACACATAAGTTATGCATGTTGTATGTAATGTATTCTCTGCAAGAAAAAGTAGGCTTAATAGAGTGTTATATATTTAATCACAAAAGTCCAGCTTTAGCATTGAGAGATTATGTAATAAAATATCATTTAACTGCCTTTAAGATATTCATACGATTCTAAATATTTGTATCAAATTTAAAAGAGATGGCAATATAAGTTATAAAAAAATATAAGGTATAAGTGTGTCGTAGACCCCTGATATTATATATGAATAAACTCGTCTTTGCAAGGACTTTCAGGAAATGTAATAAAATACAGGGTGTTCCATTTAAAAAAATCATGAAAAATTAAATTTCACGAAACTTGGCATCACTGTTGCAATTTTTTTTATTTTAGTATTAGACAGAAGTTTCATAAAATAGACCAAATTAGAATTTCTTGGCCCAAATTACAGCTTATCACCTCAATCAGTAACTTTTCTAGCTCGCTATAAATATTAACCTTTTCCTGAAGATAACAGTCAATAGCTCCGAAACGGTGGGCTACAGACCCATCATATTATATATCGTTGAACAAGTCTTTTGAAGAGCTTTTCAAAAATGTAATAATATATAGGGTGTTCCATTTAAAAAAAGATAAGTTTAGTTCATCACCCTGTATATTGAAGAGCTACAAATATAACTATATTAAAAAAATACCGACATCTTTAATGCAAACAACATTTATATAAAACTTTTTTTTCTATCTCACATAGTTTCTGAGATAAGGGGATACGCACTCTTATACGGCCCACCCTGTACATATGCTACTAAAAGTAATGTGACACTTTCATTAAAGTACTTTTAGAAAAACCATGTATATGGTATATATAGGACACCCCGAATATAACCCATGGAAAACACTCATAAAATTATTTAACTTAAAAAATAATCAAATGAGTATATGGTTTTGACCATTAGGATAGAAGAAAATGGCATGGAATAGAACAAAAAATATTTATATTCATATGTGATGATCCGATGATACAACACGTCAAATCTGAAGTAATATACTAGAATGTGAAAAAATAAATAGAAATAGGTAAAACAAACAATACAAAACAATTGAAGAACCATTGAGGACCATCTGGATTACATTTATGGAGAGGCAATAGCAGTGTTATACGGTTATACTACAGGGATCAGAGTATAGGAGCTTATATCAACTAAATATAATGTATTTTTAACACTTGGTTATTTTTTAATATTTCAACTATCTTTTTCGTATTTCAACTGGCATAATGATTATGGTATTCTACAAGTGGCTAGCAATGAAATATGGGTCATTTTCATACAGGAAGGAATAATAATGATGCATCGGGGAATAAACTGTATTTATTGAGCGTGGATATAATGTATGTGACTATCTGTTACATACATTACCTACTTTCAAAATATATGTATATGTCGGTTTCTATTACAAATTCCAGATTTTGAAAAGCATTTTGCAGACACCTATATCTATATTTAATTGCAAAATGCGGTCTACGTTTTTTGTATAGCGAACGGTGAAATCTTTAAGTGGTGGCGGTGAACATAATTTCAGTGATTAAAGTGATAACAATACAACATTGACTACATTGTATAAAAAGGAAATTGAAATCATAGTGGGATGCAGTAAGCTTTTGACATAAATAATCAACCTGTATGAATTAGTTTATTTAGTCAAGTGCAAGTGTCATCCATCATCAACGTATTGTTATACTTTTACTATTTAAAAAATATCTATTTAACTTATGTTAGGTACAATATTTTTCTACAAACTCCAGTAGTCTAAAATAATGTTACAAAATATCCACAATTTATACGGTTTCTAAAATAATTTTTTATCACTACTGTTACGGATACTTCACTTGTTGCTGTCTAAATCGAAACTGCTGTCCTATAAGAGATTCTCTTCTTATATAAGGCTCAGCAGTAATATAATTCGTCCAAATTCGAATTCCAATAATCGAATTTTCCAAAAACAACAAACTGAAGTTGTATCTGCTTTAATCTGTTACAATCAATGTTATCTATAATAAGTGCAAATTTGTTTGTAAAAACATGTTTTGCAGGTTACTTCTCATACGAATCAGAAAATAGTTACGAAACTATTTTTTTTTTCTTAAAATAAAAAATGTATTATACGTTTATATTTTAAAAGAACATTTATAATATGCGATTATTAATATTATTATTATTATTATTTTGTTAAAATGCAGTCGACCGTATCCCTGGTTCCGATTCTCAGGATGGATGGCTGGTGGTTATCAGTAGCTACTCCCCACGTCCCTGTGGAGAATAACTACTGAGTCCGGGAATGGTCTGCCCAGAGTAGCTGTAGTGAACAGAATGACCGCCTTCTGTATTCTTCCGACTAGAAGATCTGCTAAGTTTCGGCATTCCGGTATGATCTTCAGTTCCGAAAGCAGTGTATCTCTTGCTCCACCGGACACTCCTATTATCAATACCACAAGCTTTACAGCTTGGATGTTCTGGATGTAGTCTGCGGAGTTCGAAGAGAAGGTCTCGATATTTCGTCCCTTTCTCCTCCTCTTTCAAAAGGTTCACGTTTCAAAGGTCAGGTTGGTCACGGCAGGAGCCGAGAACTCAATGACAAACATTGTCTTGAGCTGGTGCTCGAGGAGGACTACATCAGGCTTATTGGATCGAATCTGCCTGAGCGTGGGAAATGAGCAGTTCCAATTATTATTATTATTATTGCTACTATTTTTTTTTGTTTAAATCCAGTCGACCGGTTCCCTGGCTTCCCCACGTCCGCAGGGTTCATAACTACTGAGTCCGGCAATCGTGTGCCCAGAGTAGCCGTAGTGAACCCAGAATGACCGCCTTCTGTATTCTTCCGACTACAAAATCTCCCATGTTTCGGCTTGCCGGCATAGTAATAATAATAATAATAATTATTATTATTATTATTATTATTATTATTGTTATTGTTATTGTTATTGTTATTATTATTATTATTATTATTATTATTATTATTATTATTATTATTATTTATTATCATTATTATTATTATTGTATTATTATATTCAGTTAAACATAAGTCATTTCTATAACATTTTTGAAAAATGAATGAGGAACATAAACAGAACGTTTTACATAATTCCAACAATTTATAAACTAGATTTGAATTTGTTTTCCGGCAATCTTAAGTAAAGAATTATAAGAAGCCTGCCTGTCAGAAGCTATAACAAATTAAATATGTGTGGTAGGCGCCAGAAGCGGCGTCTTTTACTTTGAAAGCTTGACAAACACACGTTTTGTTGCAACAATAAAATTTTTCGACGTATACAAAAATATTTACCAATATAATATCATTATATATGGAAGTATTTGAAAAAATATAGTTTCTGATACTATCTACTAGAAAGAAACATATATTAATAAACGATAAGTTGATGTTCTATAGGGTATACCATTGTAATTCAATGGAAACGGTTGCATTTAGCACCAAAAGAAATTTACGACATATTCGTTGAGATAACAAAGATATTTTAAATTTAAATTGGAAATTTAAACTTCATTGTATCGTAATATTTCAATAATTTTATTTATAATATATTATAATATATCTCTTTGTATATTTTCAGCTTAATTGTTATGAATAAATATGTACAGAGTTAAATAAACCAATAAATAATATTACCTTAATATATTAAATTACATTTTTGCTTATACCATTGGTAAGATATGGAAAGAAAAAACTTTAGAACTGATCTTGCGTCTTTGAGTTATCATCTTAATTTTTTAAATGCCTGCTCCGACTGCAGAAGTAGTGTAGATAACATTTACTTGATTCCTCCCGCCGATATCTTCCCTAACGAATTACGTCTTGAACATCAGGTTCGAAACGCAACATGTTTCAAGTGACGTTTGATACGACGGTGTATTATAGGCTCAAAAACCTTGCAAATATTGTTTAAGATAGCTATTCTGTCAACCGGTGCTTGGCATATCCTCGAGTACTGCGAAAGCAACGCTCCTGACCTGGGCTGAGGGGCAAATCCTCCAGTACTGGCAGGAACTACCACGATTAGTTCATTCGAAGGCGTTCATAATAAACCCTTCAAAAACAAGAACTAAAAAACTTTTAGAGTTAAGCAAGTTCCACCTACGAACCCTAATTGGCATATATACTGGTCACTGCCGTTTAAAATATCATCTGTGCAAATTCGGCCTAGCAGAAGATGCTGAGTGCCGCTTGTGCTTAGAAGATGATGAGATGGCAGAACACATATTGTGCACCTGCCCCGCTGGGGAAAGGATCAGATACTCATTATTTGGCAAAGGACAACTTCTGCCAGAGGATCTGAATAAGTTCTTACCTAATAAGGTGATCAGCTACATTAAGAAGCTGGACCTGTTGGGTGAAATATAAGTAGGTGTGAGTCAAAATAGACCACATGATCGCGGTGGAGGGTCTGGTTTTCGTCCCACTCACTTTTGAACCTAACCTAACCTAACCTAGCTGTTCTGCCACTGTTGTTTTCACTTATATTATCTTTTTTAGATATGAGACATATTCCTTTCCTTATAATGGGGAATTATGGCTTACTTAAAATTAAATTGAAAACCGCACAAAGAACAGCAGAACAATATCCGATTTAATTAAAATCGTAAGATAAGGTCAGACAAGTCATGTTCGGTTTAATTTTCTTAATGGAGTACTGTACTTCGTCCTTTGTAACACTTGTAACAACTGAGGGATAAATGCTTTGAGTAAAAAGGTCAAATGAATAACTAACGTTAGTATTAATAAATGAGCCTAAGTAGCTTATTAGATAGAAGCAAACTTATTGTCAATATCTGTTAGGTTATTAAGGTTTATTTTTATGTGACACACAAGATCGAATGGACCGTGGCTTTAATAGGTATATTATTCAGAGGTTATTATTGTATTCGTTATTTTTTTATTTTTTTAAGGTTATTTTCATTCTCAGTAGAAACAAGTGTTGGCACAGATCCGGAAAATAATATGCTTTCTTGTAGTTTAATATATTATTTCGTTGCAGTGTAAGTTCTTTGGTAGACATAGTTAGCTGATAGTATACAGGGTGTTCCTTAATGTAATATCCATAGTGTAGGAGCTAATTCCTTGTCCAATTTTATGCCTAAGAGTCCAAATAAACGTGGGTCCTAAATTGGCTCGTTTTCGAGATACAGAGTGTGTTTAGGCCATTTAGAAATAATTCGATATTAAATTTAAAATAGCGTTCTTATGATGCGTAGATACAGTACAATATCTAAATTGAATCTAGACCAAGTTGAGTACGCATTAATTCAAGCGGTGCAGCAACGTCACTTTCCTGAAAAAATTAAATTGCTTTCTGAAAATAAACCTTTAAAGTCCTATTTACGCAAATTGAGCCCATTTCTAAAAGATAATCTGATTAGAGTAGGTGGAAGATTAACAAATGCAAGTGTTGATTTTAACGACAAACATCCAATTCTTTTACCTAAATCAGACCCTTTTGTCAATTTGTTGATCGATTATTATCATAAAAAACATTGTCATACTGGCGCTCATTTGTTGCAATCATTATTACAACAGAGTTACTGGATTTTATCAGCTCGTGGTGTTATTCGACAGCGCGTTTGGAAATGTAACCACTGTTTTAGGTTAAGAGTCCATTCACTAGTCCGAAATAAGCCTAAAATCGGCGTTCGTCTCGTGTCTAATTATAAAAAGACTATAAAAGATAGCGGCTTTCAGTAAAAAAGTATTGAATGATAAGACATTAATCTAAATCCCTATAGTAGTAATTTTTGGTAATTCTTTTTATTTTTAAAATTCCAGGCAAACAATCTTGTACTAAAATAGCGTCTTTTGTAGCATAAATTGTTTGCCTCTAAACCCTGCTAAGTGTTGCGTAATGTCTTTTACTACTAAACAGAATGTATTCACATTTGATTACCAGCTTTCTAGTAGCATCCTCCTACGACCCGATACTATGTGTGACCTTGGAGTCATATTTGATAAAAAATTGTCCTTTAACAGCCACATTTTGCAAATAACCTTAAAGGCTTATAAAGTACTTGGATTTATTATTAGGAACACAAAACACAACCAATTTTAAAAATGTAGATTCGCTAAAAGCACTTTATACCACATTAATTCGACCAATTTCTGAATATGCTTCAATTATTTGGTGTCCTAACTACTCTATATATATTGACAATCTGGAAGGGATTCAACGACGTTTCTTAAAACTGGTTGCTTTTCGAGTTGACGTTATCCTCAAATTGGTTTTCCTCAGGCTGAACTTTTAAGTAGATTTTTACTTGCTTCTCTGAAGGATAGACGTCACCTTGCTTATTTAACTTTCTTATATAAATTGATACATAGCCATATTAACTGTAGTCATAATTTGGACATGCTTAGCTTTCGCGTCCCAAGAGTTGAATCGCGGCAGAATAACCTTTTTTATTTGCCAACAGTGCGCACTAACGTAAAGAAATATTTTCCTTTACATAACATGTGTAATATTTATAATGAGATGACCTCTCCCGTTGATATTTTTTCATGTAATATTAGTAGCTTAAAAAAAATTACACTCTGATTCCTTTTTTGCCCGTATTCTGTATGGTGCAGTGATATATTATGTATGTTTTATTTAATGTTTGCCTTTGTATTTTTTTGTATTATGTTTTTCTCTGTACCACTTTTTTTATATATTCGTTATTTTGTAATTTTTAATATGTATTCGTATTTTGAAATTGGGTGATTGACCTGTTGAATATTGTATATGTAAATAAAAAATAAAGTAAATAAAAAAATAAAAATAAAAAAAAAATAATATAATTTATAACATTAAAAAGAAATTTTGTTGCAATTATAAGACAAATCCGGTACCCTTGCAAGAAGGGGTAACTTTATTTCCATGTGCCTTTTTACTTCGGCTTTACCTCCGAAATCTAAATAATTCGGTAGTGGGAATATGTAAGTCTTCACCCATCGGCAACCCAACCTCTCAACCCGACCACGAATTCATGTCTGTCAAGTCTACAGTGAACGGACCCTTAAATCCTAAATCTAATTACCACATAATGTCCAATTTACTGTTTGAAAGGGTAAATCAAGCAATGGCCTTTTTATCTACTGGTGTAGACTTTACAGGTGCATTTCATTTGACTTTAGGTCGAAGACGTGGTATTAAAAGCCAAAAGGCATATGTTTGTTTATTTATTTGCCTTGCTACTAAGGGAATTCATTTGGAGCTAGCTTGCAGTTTATCCACGGACTCATTTCTTGCAGCGTTTAAACGATTTATATCCCGACATGTAAATTGCACTACCTACTGTGTTTTCAGATCAGGGTACTAATTTTTTAGGAGGAAAAGTCCAGCTTGATGAAATATACCAATTAACACAATCGCAAAAATATAAAGATGCCTTATTACAAGAGTTTAATAGTTTCAAAATTAATTGGAAATTTAATCCTCCTTCGGCCCCTCATTTTGGAGGAATTTGGGAGGCAAACATAAATAACGTAAAATCTCATCTCGCTAGAGTAATCGGATATCAATTATGAAGAATTTAGTACAATACTTACACAAATCGAAGCGTTACTTATAATTCACGACTTTTATGTCCATTAAGTTCTGATCCAACGGATCCAGTTGCTTTAACCCCATCACATTTTTTGTACGGATCCCCTCTAAGTTCGATTCCTGCAGAGGACTTGTCATCAAAATCTCCTAATCGTTTAACTCGATATAAATTATTAGATTTAATGGTGCAACATTACGGAAACGTTGGCATACTGAATACCTTTCCACCCTTCAAGCGCGGCAAAAATGGAATACACCCGCGACTCCCGCTCAAGTAGGGATGATAGTGGCAATTATTAATAATAATGTTCCAGCTTTGCATTGGCCTTTAGCAATAATTGAAAAATTATATTATGGTCAAGATGTATATCCAGAGTAGCAGTTGTAAAAACAAAATATAGTTCTTACTTCCCTAATCAATAATAGTTAATAAGTAGTAATTAGTATTAGTCAATTGGTGGTGGTTAGGCGTACATAAAGGGCATAACTTTGGAGTGCTTGTATAGGTCTATTTTGTTTCAATAATTTTTTTTTGTTAGTATATAATGGATTCGTGTTTCACATTAGTGTAAAATTATCTCTGAATTTAGCCTGACTCAGAATTTTGTTTTATTTTGCACTGAATTCCATTCAGTATTGCAGGGGGCAGGATGTTTAGGCCATTTAGAAATAATTCAATATTAAATTTAAAATAGCGTTCTTATGATGCGCAGATACTAGTTGTAGCAAAAAAGTGTCCATTTTTTCCTAAAATTAAAAAGGGAACTCGACACAGACAAACTCGGTGCGAATCGCGATCAGTTCAACACGTATTAAACAATAATTATTCCGTAAATAAACTAGTGTACAAATAACATAATTTGGTGACCGTCTACGGCAAGATAACCATTACTTCCTTCTTTACTAATTCCTGCTCATTTTCTTCAATGGGAAGGAAAAACACGACCAGAAATTAGTTTCTACGTAAAAACGAAATAGGTAAGCCAAATTTGTAAAACTAAATCCATGCACTCTACTAATTAGTAAAATACAAAACAGGGTGTCATAATTTTTATAAAAAATATATATTTTTTTTATTAATATCTTGAAAACTCGTTCACCGATTTATATGAAACTTGGTACGTCCGTTTGAAGTAGTAAGGGGCTTATTTTAAAGTGAAAATATTAAAATTGTTGACTCCAGTGGCGTCCAGGAGGGTAACCTATTTGAAATTTATAGGAAAAAACATAACCAAGAGATTAAATTTAATCGAAATTTTTTTTTTCTTGCTAAATCTGAAATTAGTGTTAAGATACCAATGTGCAAACCGTTTTACTTTATCACAAACCGTTTAGATTTTACAGGGTGTCAAAGTTGCATAATGTCAATATTCACCTGTCAATATTTCAAAAACAGTTGAAGATAGGTATTATAGGACATCCTACATGTAGTGACAGAGGAACAGATTTTATACATTGAAAGCTTTTTATAAATTTTATGCATTTATACATTACCAAAAACCAACAGACCAGATATTTTATATAGGTAGAAGGAATTAAAGGATGTTTATTGGTAAGATAAAATTAACAGGGCAACATAAAATGGACCATATAGTGGACCTGATGTTTCTTACATAGAAAATTAAAAAGTATTATTTAAATGCTATTAAAATATCTTATTGCAAATTTAAATGCTGCTGCTTATTATTAAAAACTGCGGATCCTGCAAACTTTAAACACAGATTGTTTTTCATGGGTATATCGGTCACTTAATTCAAAAAGTGACCGATATACCCATGAAAGACAATCTGTGTTAAATCTCTAACAGCCAAGAAAAGAAAAATTAAAATAAGCTAACTTTAAATAAAGCTAGAAGGACAACATTAGCCAGAAACTGCAAATAAAATATTTCATACATGAGAAATTAAACGGGGTTGCTTTTAAAGATTATTTAGATTATTTAGGAATATTTTTTCATTAGTGGTTTGTTTCCATCATGCCCAAGCATGCATGTAGCCAAACGCGATAAATTAAAAGCTCTTTAAAGGTTATATAAGTGTCCTAATGCGAATTTAAATACTAAGGTACTTCATAGACAAGTTATTAATATTTTTTATACAAGAAGTCTTCTAAATTAATTCTCATCTTACAGCATAAATACATGAACACATTCATGAAATGTTGCGATTTTGCTTTTTTTTTTTTTTTGAAAATCTACAGCGATAAATGTCTTTAAAGCCTGGGAATAAAACATCTGGTTTACTGTCATTGCCCTGCTAACTTTAGAAACATAGACAAATAGGTTTGACATTGATAGGGTCTTGCCACAAAAAACCTTGCCTGTAGACAATATTTGTTATAGTATGAAAATTGATTGATAATTTTTAAAATTGTTACCGCATATATGAAAAATATGTGGTGATACCATAAACACAAGAGGATATTTTGGATTCCATAAACCCAATTTTTTTTCTCATTATCTGGATTGTTTGGATTATGTGATTTAAAAAGTAAATTTCTAATAATAAAATGATAAACATAATAAATGTCCACGAAAAATTTGTGTCAAATTTAATATCGCATATCTTTTGAAGTATCAGTCGCAGATACATGATTCTTCCTTCGTTATTTAGGTGCATCCCTCAACAATTCAAGACTAATGGCATCATTCTTGTAGCTCAGTTATTTTTAAAGTTACGAACTGAATCACCTGCCCAGACAGCACATAATATCCACTGGATATCCATAAAACAGCCTAATATCCACTGAACTTCCAGCCCACGATTTAAGTTTAATGAATATACCATAGCCATTCATGAAACCTTCCATGAGATGATGCCTGATGTCCACGTCCACATTAGATATCTACTGGAAATGCAATAAATGTATCATATCTATAATGAATATCTAATAGATATCCGTGGATATCCCCAATAGGTTTTTGTAAAATATAAAATATGATTTAATTTATATTTAGGAAATTAATTGCTGAATTATAAAAAGGAAGCCCAAAACTAAGTATAAATTATTTAAAAAATAATGTATCCGGTAATTTATAATAAAAATAGTAATATGGCATCGGCAGAGTTTGAACTAGGACGTTTCGGGAGATTGCGAGGATTGTATCCTTGTTTATTAAAGATAATATAAACAAGGACTGTATACATTATTAACTGTTAATAATTGTGTAACAGTATGTTTCAGTTGACGTATCTGAAATATATTGGCCGTAAATCGACAAATATGGTATATTTCAAATTTAGACGAATTTATCAGATAATAGGAAAGAAATTTGACTAAATATCAAAATTCCAAATAAAAGAGCCAATTTAAATCAGATTTCGTTGCTCAATTGGGAGCCAGGGTTTAAATCCCTTCATGATATATCTAATAGATATGCAAATTATGTGCAAAAGGTATCCTATTGATCTCTATTGGATATTATTGGATACCCATTGTTATATCACTACACATATCCATAGGGTATATTCTATATCTTGGATATAGTCGGATATTTGGATATCCAGAAAATGTAATATATGTATCAATATGATATCCATTGATATCCAGTGGATATACTGGATATCCACAGAAAATATCCTACAGATATCTATAAATATACTGTGCTGACTGGGTGGTTATGTTTTTTTGCAAACATTTTAAGGCGGTCTTGGCCTATTACGAGAGGTTTTGAAAAATGGTTATATGGTCAGCTTGTAGGCTCATTTGTTGCGTTTGATAATCCTTTTAACATGGATCATCCAGAGTCAGAGAATCTTGCGCTGTCACAACTGGTTTTGACGGTATAGCATTTTAAGTGACTAGATAGGTACCTATGATTCAACAAGTTGTTCATATTAATATTTGCAACAATAATATAGTTAATATTTACAAAGTTGTCTTTGAAGGTTTAACTGTACAACAATAGAAGCGTCTTTTCTGTATATAATTAGTGCATCATTCCTTCAATACTGTTGAAACTCCCTTCACTAAGATCCCCCATTTTTTAGTATTTCAAATAACAGTCCTCACTAAATGCACTAATTATGACCAGAAAAGACGCTTCTATTGTTGAACTGTCAAAACTTCAAAGCATACTTTCTAAGTACAAATATGAATATTGTAAATATTCATATTAACATCTTATTGAATCGTAGGTAGTCACTTAATATGCTACAACTACAAAACCAGTTATGTTAACAGAATGATACAAGAAGATTATTAAAGGCAATAAATGGGTCTACTAACTAAACTGATCATATAATCATTTTTTAAAACTTCTCGGAATCCATGACTGCCTTTAAGTTTTCGCAAAGAAACATAACAAGGTGTTTCAGTTGGTGTCTCTAAAAATAACTCTGCTGCAAGAATGTTTACATGCGTATCGAATTATTGAGGCGTGCATATAAATAAAAACGGAAAAATCATGTATCAGAGACTTATACGTCAAATACATATGCGACGTCAAATTTGACACAAATTTTGTGGGCCACTTTCTATGTCCATTAGTTTAAATAATGAATCCTTATATTGTTAATCCATTTTTACTTCCACTGCTATTTAAATGTGTGCCATCTGGCTCGACCTCTGAGATCATTATCACAACGAAAAGTAAAGAAAAGTAGAAATTATTTCTCTGATGATGATGGCCCTTAGAGATGGCAATTAGAATGTTTTACAAAAAAAATGTGTAGAAATGAAATTGAAATAATAATTGCAGAAAAGCAGGAAAAATGAAATCTAGACCGCAACTAATTTCAGAGAAAAGGTGATATTTATGAAACAGCCATAACCTCTCGAAGTTAAATAAAAAGGCAGACCACAACTTTTAATTATAATTTAGATTAATCTAACTAGGCAGTCCACTTTCCATGTGGCTTAGTGTCTCCTGCGTACATAATTTTGATTAACTTAATAAACGAATAATTATTTTATGGTTTTTCGCGATTGTGTCACATGGCGTTGGCGCCTGCCGAATTTAAGTGCGAACCATTATTAAATTGCGCTACATTTTTAATTTACATATCAGTAAAAACTCCGATATCCGTTAATGTCGAAGTTTTATTGTAAATTTATAGCCAGTAGACTACGTATAAATTTTATTTTGAATGTTTCTATAATTAGAAGCGTCAGTATCGAAATGATCTAAATCAAACCAGTCTAAATAAATAAGCCTCGGGACTAGGAAGACAAGAACTAAAGACATTTAATAGTGTTTAATAAAGTATACAGGGTGGCTCTTTTAAAATGTGGAATACGATCATTTTCACATGGACAAACTCATCTAAGTAGCAGAGAAAATTAAAAAACAAGAAATTAGTTATATCGATTATAATATCGATGTCGATTGTATAATATCCGTTGTTAATTTGTTTTTACATAAATTTGAATTTGACTCATTGGCTATAAGTGTTAAGAGTAGGAGGGAGTATTATTCCATAATAGAGACACGAGACATAGAGAAAGTATAATTAATACGTTTTTATTCGCAACAATATTATTCTTAAAAAAAAAGAGTATTCGTATTTTTTATATGAATCTTTGAAGTAATAATTAATTCGTTAAAATAATTATTTATTATAGAAAGAAGTGGTTGAGTAAGTAATATTACACTACAAAAAACTGTCTAAACTTTCGCTGAATTCTTCTGACTCTTTTTTTCTATTTGAGGTAGGTATTGTACCATATCAATGTCAATATAAAAAATACAGGGGAATAAACTTCTTCGCGAATCTTGTCATTCTGAGGTTGTTTTTTTTACTTAGTTTTTCCATTACCTAACTAAAAATAGTATGTAATATAATATAAATTTCATACCGAATAACAGCAGATAAATTTTTCAGTAAATAAATAAATGAAAATCTCATAATTCTAGTTACTGCTTCTTAGAGGAGTTAGGAAACCATAATAATAGAATAATATATTATTCGAGGATGCAGACACACAGTCCTATTTTATATTTGAAAATGTATCCAACTCCTAGCTCTTGTTGTTATTTATTGCCCGTCAACATCTACTATCAGTCAAACATCAAGTGATTTTAATCTTTCACAGTAACTTCAAGCTGATATTTTTCCCATCCTATAGACCATCGCCAAGATGGTGGTCAACCCATCCCTGCGAAAAAACCTTGATCTACGAGTAGACAATTTAATTAATAATAATTGTCTGGTGCAATGGGCATTCGAACCCACGACCTCTAGGTTGAGCGATTGAGACACTAAACCCTGAGCCACCGGCCCGTCAATTCATCTAGTATATCCAATAGTCAATCAATTAATCAAGTAAAAAGCCCTATAAATGTTCTACTTAAATTTTCCGTATTAACTGAAATAAATAACATATTAACTGACGTAAATAAATGAAAGCAGATAACCAGATCAATACAATTATCATTGTCTTTATAAGAAAAAAAAAAATATTTCGTACTTTCTTATTTATTGCGCTACGTTGAGTTAATGTGATATTTTTTGTGGCTTGACGTTTGACAGATGGATAATTGATATTTGTTATTTCCTTAGGTTGTTTTTGGACTTAATATCTAAAGGTTATTAGTAGCAATAAGTATGTTTTTTTATAAATTGGTTCGAAGTAACATAAAAGATGCTTTAATAACATTACTATCGAAATAACAAATATGTTGAACAGATCAGTCGGGTCACATGTATACCTAGGTGAAAATATTAAATACATAAAACTATCAAATTTAAGAATCCAGAAAATACTTCTACTACTCTCTTTTCAAAAATATTTTTTAGAGTGTTGCACTATTTTAAAAAATATACATAACATTTCCTAGATTTATATTCTATGGAACTTTATACGATATTTCACATATTATGGAAACGAGCGGTGCTCCACTGTTTCTATAACAAAAATAGATAATGTACATTTGCTAATGAAAGCGTGACATATTCTTGATTTATAAATATTTTTATCAGCTCAGTGTGAGAATTTTATTTTTAGGTCGAACTATAGTTTTATTTATACTGAAAAATTTGGTAAACATTCAAGTTAAAAAACATGTATCACTGGTTGGTACACTACCTATCAGAAGTACCTTAATTACGAAATATATAATTCTAAAAGATTTTTTGAGCTTTCATAAGGGGAATTTGACCAAATATGAATGTCTTTCCATCGAGTTATAGCAAGCTTTTGGGAATCATCATCAGAAATTCAAAACACAATCATTAATAACTTCATAATAATAATGACCAGTTGATTATTACTTTTTTCTTTTTAGATTAGATTAGATTAGATTTATATAGGAGTCGGCCTCCTGGCCTGGTCCACCGCGACCTGAAGATCTATTGTGCCACTCCCAACCTATTTAGAGCACTCTGTCCAGCTTTGTCCTTTGCATTAGACTCCACAGCCTTGATAGAGGCTCTTCCATGTAGCTATTGGCTCTTGGTCTTCTTTCCCCAAGTATTTGAAATCTCAGCATTGTCAGGCCCTCGCACTGGCACAGTACGTTTATTGAGGTTTCCTCTTCTTCTTGACAGAATCTGCAAGTTGCATCTTCTGACAGTCCCATAAGGTTCATGTGCCTATTTAACATACAGTGTCCTGTTAGGAGACCTACTATTATTCTGATGGCCTTTTTATTCTGGCCTAACAGATCTGCTTCTTTTTAGATTATTACAATAATGATTAGACATGTCAACAAACAATTAAGTATGTGACTAGTGTGCATCCAAAACCTTATTTATTTAAATCAAAGAATTGAGTGGAATGCTGATGGAAAAAAACAATTTTCAAGAAACATACCTATCTATATATTATGTCTGTGATAGCTTCGAAGAAACAGAATAGGTACCTACTAAATATGAATATTTTTAACCTAAAAAGATTTTTCTTTATCTGCTATAATTTCCTAATTTCACCGCTAAAAAAATTTCTAAAAGCAGTAAATTAGAGAATAGACTATCTACTAGACTATCATTGCACATATCTCTTTGGGCCTTAACTCTTGGCACTTTTCAACAAAGAAATTGTTATTTATTTTTATGCACAAACTGCATTCTTATGTCAAATCGATCCAGTGGCTAATTTTTCACTAAACAAGAATTTAGTGTAGAATGCATAGATTTATAAATTTAATATGAACACATCGTGGTAATACCAAAAAGGTATAAAGGTATAAAGCAAAGTAATGGAAATGTCAACGTGTCAGTATAACACGTGTTCGAGAATTATCAAAAAAAACTATATTTAACCAACTTTTAACCCAAATTTTGACCAGAAGAATTGTTTCACGAAATTCTAAAGCATATTCTTGAAGCACACACAATATTATAAAGAAAAACAGGTACGGAATAACCCGTTTTTATAAGAATTCAGTTCTTGTATGTATTTCAATAACGCCACAAACATAGATAATTTTTGAAGGTATTATATATTATATTATATATTATATATCTTATAGTATATTTTAAGTATATGTAAATCATTTCCTTTTAGAACAGAAAATATTAAACAAATAATCATAAATCTTTAAACACTGGGAAAAGTCGACTTCACCCAATATTCGCCGTCTTGGTTTTTCAAAAATGTATACTGTATTCAAAGACTTTACTCTTACACCCTGTAACGCACAACTGTAAATAATTGTCTAGTAGGTAGTTAAAGACACGTGGTTTCTTTACAGGGATGTATATTTATTTTGCTTTACGCCATAATTAAACCGACGAAAATTCTCTCCTAGTTTCCAAGAATTCCTATCACTATTTAGGTGTACAATCAGACAATCTGTAAGTTTTCGTTATCAAATTTCTGGTCTCCGAAATCCAAGATGAAACTTTATATTGTCAAAATCACAAGATTCGGTTGATTGATCGTTTTATAATGTTATAGTAGAATTATCTGATTCAAGGAATTTACAAAGTGATTTAAAGACTTACGTTAAATCTTGTTGCTGGAGATGCACTCATAAAATGCAAAATATGTTTAGCTGCAAAATATTAAGCAAATAAATAGCGAAAATAATAATCCTCACATTCACTTCCTTCATGCGTGCGTTGCATTATCGACGTCAGTGGCTCAGAATTTACAGCCTTGATCGCTTAAACCAAAGGTCGTGGGTTCGAATCTCCATTCCGCCGAAAACGTCTTAATTAAATTGTCATCTCTTATATAACGCCCTGTTTACGGGGTGGATTGGAAACCATCCTGGCAATGTGCTTAGATGGGAAAATGTCAGCTAGGTGTTAATGTGAGAGATTAACATTGGTGATGTTTACCTAATGTTTACCTACCCCCTCTAACTAATGACGTTTTCCGGATTTCCCTCATTCGACCACTGAATGATGGTTAGGGCATACCAACATAAATCGTTTCTGATGCGCATTTGCGGCCTACAGAATAATACCTAATATTCTTACTCCCCCACAGGAGTCTCAGACTTTCTGGCGAATTTTTAAATAGAAGTTTATTTTCTGATATCGTAATAGCATGTATAGCAAAATATTTAATAGGTAAAAGAATATTTAGATGAGATTTATGGATAATTATTTATATCTTTTTTATACAGAAATGAAGTCAAAAAGTTAACTAGGAGATACATTATTAATGAAATTATCAAATATTATGGTTCAATAAAGTTTTAATTTTCCTCCTTACCTATAACCTAAGTAGGCAAAGGAGTAACCTTACTATTTTTAAGATATGCGGCATATCTTGACATAACCTGAACTTATTGTCTTTAATTTTTCTTTTTAATAGTTTTATCTACATCCTTTAAATAATGAATAATTAAATTTTGATAATTTCATCAATAATTTATCTCTTACTTAACGTTTTGGCTTATTTCCTATATGAAGAAAGATATAAACAATTAGTGAAGCCAATAAATGATATAAAATGTACGGATAATTATTGTTATAGACAATATAAAAAATATAAATATTATCCGGGTAATTCACAAAGAAAAAGGTTTTTGAAAAAAAGAAAACTACTTTAAAGTAAAATCTGTTCCTTCAATATGGCCAAGTAAACCTGCATTTTAAAACAAATATTTGAGTTTTTTAAAATAAACAAAATAATATATATATTTGTCGGAAAAAATGATTTATTTGAAGAAACGAATAAATACCATTAAATAATAATAGTTATTTTAAATTAATAAAACAGTTGCGTTAACATAAAGTGTTAAGGGTCCATTCTCTGTAGATTTGACAGGCATGAATGCGGGGTCGAATTGAGAGGATGGGTAGCCGATGGGTGAAGACTTACATATTTCCACTATCGAATTATTAAGATTTCGGAGGTGTACGTAAAGCCGATGTAAAAAGGCACATGGAAATAAAGTTAGCCCTCATTGCAAGGGTACCGGATTTGTCTTATAATTGCAACAAAATTTCTTTTTAGTGTTATAAATTATATATCACCGGAAAGATCAAAAGATAAACTAGATCCCTATAGTAGCAAATTTTTGTTTAATACATGTATTTTAGAGAAAATAATTTTTGAAAATACGCTATTTTAGTACAAGATTGTTTGCCTGGAATTTTAAAAATAAAAAGAAATACCAAAAATTACTACTATAGGGACTTAGATTAAAGTCTTATCTTTCAATACTTTTTTACTAAAAGTCGCTATCTTTTATAGTTTTTTTATAATTAGACACGAGACGAACGTCGATTTAGAGCTTATTTCGACCTAGTGAATGGACTCTTAATATCTTGTAATTACGGAATTCTATTCATTCATTGAATGTGGTTATAATTTTACTTGAAAATAATATTAATCCAACTTATAACTCGACTTATAACTTAATGACTTCAAAACAATTACATAGTTTTTTGAGTAAATATCACTTTTATTAGTAAAATTTTATTCTTTTTATTGATTTAAAAGCCGCTAATTGTTGAATTTATAACAAAAAGCTTTCAAAATGAAGAAATTCGTTTATGTGCAGCAGCCTCTATGCACGCTTATTACAATGATGTTTGTTCTTATTGAATTTATGAATTACATATTTTCAGTTAATGAAATTGTACGTATATATATTTATTTTGAATTACCTACTTTACAACGTTTTTTAATTTTAATGTTTAAAACTGAGGAGCTATTTAATTCTATTATTAATAAATTTCAGTTTTCACAACAATAATTAGTTTTACATAAAATTGTTTTTGTTTTTTAATCAAAATTTATTATATTACAGAAACAACAGGTGCAGTGCTATGCCAAGGATAATATTTTCTAAAAGTAAAATCTGTTTTGGAACTAAATAATATAATTCTTATTTGTTATATAAAATTGTGTTCTATATTAATATAGTAAGTAGTGAGAGTAAATTGAGTAGGTGAGTTGTAAATATTTATTAGATCAAATAACATATTTGCAACAAATAACAAAGTAATCATAATAACTTCAAATTTTGTTCGAAGGTGTAGCTACTGAAAGTGTTATCCAGGCACCGCAGCCAGATTTGGCGATTTGTAGCCAAAATGGCGACTTTTTTATTATGTTGGCCATCCTTTTTCTATGGGTGCATGGAACTACTTTTCATTTTCTATGACTATTTCATTAGACTTGAAATTAATACGAATCTAATCTAAATCCAATTCTAACTCTAAATCTAACTCTGTCTAAATCCAATTTTTCCAAATTTTCATGTAGTAACATGTAGTTATTTTCTTTGCTTCTCCGTAGTTCCGTGTTCCAATATTAAGAACTAAATGAAAGAAACAACATTATTTATGTAATAAAACTACATTTGTCTAACAAATATAGGATTAGTTTAAACAAAAAATTGCTTATTAATTAAAAAAAAATATCATTAAATTAATAAATCGTTTTTCTCTGTGTAGAGAATATTGAGCATTAATTTGAAAAAATCTATAGAGTCTTAAAATCTTATATTTGAAAAAACTAAAATTTTGGTGGTTTCTATTAGCAGTAGGGCGTTATTTTTTGCGCACTCTATAATTGAATAATTGATGTAAAGTTAACTGACTCCTCTAGCTATATTGTTAGTATCCCTTGTTATAGCAACTTATTCTAGAGAGGTTACTCAAATATGACAGTTAAAAATTGTTAAATTTAAGTCCAAGGACAGTTGAACAAATAATCAATAGAACTACGACTAGGTACTTCTAGCCAACTGTTTCGATCAATCACCCTGTATGTATACAGTGTGAACGTACAGTTTGGAAGCACCGACTTAATTCACACTATCAGTATATTTTTACAATATCCTCGAGCAGATCGTTTTACCTTTTTAAATAACATTTCCTGGTTATCGTAATTTTATGATTAGGTTCTGATTTTGAACTATGAGATAATCGACACTTTTAAACTGGCATTGAATAGTATTTCAAATTTAGATTTCAATAATATGCAAAAATGAAATTCATTTAATTTTTGTTCCTTGTTTATTTTACGTGATATTAATCATTTATAGCCAAATTTCATGAACTGTGTATTAATATATTTTTGATTTTTTTACCCGTATGTATATGAATATTTATAAATTATTGCGACAAAGTATGTTGTTTATTTACATAGAATTTACTTATTTTTATGTACTTCACTGGGATAACATTTTTCGACAAAGAAAGTTTGATTGTCAAAAAGAAACCACATATTTGCAAATGCAAATGCCACATATAAAAGTAGTGACATATCTTCCATTATATGGATATTCCTCTCATAAAAGTGTAATAAAACTTCCCGGCTAATATTAGAATTAGAATGTAGAGATAATATTATTCTTAGACGGAGAGCCGGCGGCCGCGGAGGTACTACGACATTACCTCCGGCTGGAATTTTGTGAAGTGGTTGGGGGGACCATGAAGAAGTGCCATCTGCAAGGATTTTGCTCAAAACCCCTGCAAAAAACACGTCAGACGACTCAAAAATGAAAAAATCTTTGCAGAGGAATTCCGCAGTTGAATTTTCGTCTGACGATTTATATACTATATGCTTAAAATTGTCTCTACGATAATATGTAAAAACGTCAAACGGAGGTAATGAAAATAATTTTTCTAAAAAAAAATATACGTTCCATGTGGGTCCGAACTTTGTGAACATTGTAGGGGGACTTCGCAGCGGTATTTTCGTCTGACGATTTTAAAATGTGCTTAAAATGGTATCTGTTGCAATATGTTCAAACGTCAGACGGAGGTAAGAAAAATTTTTTTTGAAAAAAAATTACAACTTTGAGGGCGTCTGACGATTTACATACGTTATCTGTGACTTTTAAACAGGTAATGTGCAAATTTTCAGCCGGAGGTATGATCATTTTTTGAGCAAGGATTTTTCCATTTTTGAGTCATCTGACGTGTCCTTTGCAGGGGTTTTGAGCAAAATCCTTGCAGATGGCACTTCCTCATGGTCTCTCCAACCACTTCACAAAATTCCAGCCGTAGGTAATCTTGTAGTACCTCCGCGGCCGCCAGCTCTTAGTCTGTATATATAATTATAAATTTGGATAATTAAAAATGGCCTTATTTATCGCTTGAGGTTATATCGAGATTAAAACTTTATAATAAAAATTTCTTTTGTATATGCCTTAAAATTTTAAGTTTATTAATGTTTGAATTAAATATAATTTAAATAGAGTGTATCCTCTTTACTATTTTTCACTACGGTTATATGATTTTCATTTGTGAATAATTATTTTTAGTTTAAGTTTCAACCAAAATAATAGACTAAAACTAAATAAAATATCTGCCAATTTACTATTAACTTTAACAATGGTAAGTAAAACGAGTTCTATTCGTAACAATGAACTAAAAATTGTCTGAAGACTTTTTCTTTGAATAACTATTTTAGACAAATTTATCACAGTCGATTTCTATCAATCTGATATAAAATTTATTTCTAATCCTAACGTTTTATCGCCTTATTTATTTTTTATTAGTTCTATTTCTACTAGAGTAGACAGAGGCCATCTTTATTATATTAAATGGAACACCCTGCATATTTCTACAGATTTCCGATATAGTTGTTTCGTTCTCCACGAATACACTGATGTAAAGTTAGGTGAGCCTATATCTACTGGTAAGGCAGATATAACCAAAGAATGTATCATAAACAGGCAGTGTATTATTATACAAGGTATTATTATATAAGGTATCCAGTATTATTATACAAGGTCTTAGGAGCAATGTATTGCTCCTAAGACCTTGTATAATAATACTGGATATGTTAAAATACCGTCACAAAAGTAACGCATGCAAATTTTTCATTTATTCTGTTTAAAAAAAATTTACCATGTCACTTAGTATACAAAAACTTGTATTACATATTACATCAACATTAACGTATTACATAATAGAATGAATCTATATGTAAAAATATTCAAGATGTTCTGTCCAAATTTAGAAAGTTCCGGAAAATTTTAGATAGTATAGAATCTAATGAAAAGAAAGATATTCCCCAGATAAAAAACTAGACTATACACACCATAGGTGTGTTCAAAAACACCCGTATGCTAGTAATGCAATTTCGGTCGGTGTACATAGCCCATGGAGGGGTTGTTTTCGACATCTCCTTCAAATAGTTCACCTGGCACTTGGAAGACCAAGAGAGGGCACTACTGTGTGTTTCTCACCACTACTAACAGATGCCCTTTAGGCAATCATGTCGCAGCATCGTTCATCGAGTCCACTACTTATAGCACTCTGATGAGCACAGAATAAGTGCGAAACCGGCCAGTGTCTGGTGATTGGTCTCAATGAAGGATGTGACGCCTTCCATGGAGTTGCCGGAGTAATGCAATGCCAGTCGTGGCACATCGCCCGTGGAGTAGGTAGGTATTTGTTTTCAAGATATCCTTCAAATTAACACCCCTTTGTTTCCCCTATACACGAAAACACCATTTATTTTGAAGATACCGTGCCATTAACCGAGCCGGTGGCTCAGGGCTTAGCGTCTCGATCGCTCAACCCAGAGGTCGTGGGTTCTAATTCCCATTCCACCAACAATTTTTCATTAAAGTGTTTACTCGTACATCAAGGCTTATTCGCAGGGATGGCTTGGCAACCATCCTGGCGATGGCCTAGGATGGGAAGAATGTCAACTTGGTGTTAATGTGAGAGATTAAAATCAGTTGTCCCCCTAACTAATGAGGTTTTTCAGGTTTCCCTCATTCCGGCACTGAATGGTGGTTAGGGCCTACCAACGTAAGTCGTTCCTGAGGCGCAAATGCGGCCCGCAAAATAATAATATGACGCCCCCTCTTCCACACAAGTCTCAGACTTTCGGGATAATCCTTGTGATTAGAATGAGGGGTAGAGATATTATTATTATTATTATTACATCATTAAATGATACATGCGGACACAAGCGGATAGATATATCTGTCACTAAGACTCTTTAGATTCCCATTGTAAATGGGACAATCTAACAATAGGGTAATCTAAGGTGGGAGAGTTTTGGTCATTTTGCAATCGTCATTTTTGAAATTTGCAATTCAAAGCAATGGCTTTGTAGACGGCCGATGAATGCGTTGGAAAAAAACCGATGACTCATCAATTTTTTGTCAATACTATAGATACCGAGCATCTACATTAAAATTTGGAGTTGTCACTTGTGAAGATTTGCATATGTTTGATCACAATTTTTTCGGTGAGACTTTTAGGTACCCACCATACAAAACGGAACAATGGTAGGGCGTTTTATTTGTTAATTAAAAATTACCTCATTTCAGTATTTTTAGAGGTGATTCATGAATTGAACTGGTAATAGGACATTTTGGTTTTTACGTTTGATAGCCTACCACCTTGATGTATGCAAAAAAATTGACTATAATGCATCATAAATATGCATGTTAAAGAAAATTTTAATCTACATTCGATCATCTATTACTACACTCGATTAATTTTATGATAACAACCAATTACTGGTGTTCTATATAGTGCGAGAAATTTATTTTTGCAGGTCATAAAATAAAAAAAAAATAATAAAATATACTTAACAATTTTTATGTGGATTTTTAAGAAGTATTTTTTTAATTTTTTTGTACAATAGTATCTAAACTATGGATTGAAGTATGTAAGTGATTGTTTTTACTACTATTTTATTGCACATTGACAATCACTATGTATGCATTTTGAAAAAAAGCTGTTAGATGTTGCAGCGAATTAGTAGAAATACTTGGACTCACATTACTCTACCTACATACATACATAAAATATGTATTGAAAATAAGTATTAACATTAAATCTATTAATAACTTTAAAATGTAAAATTAAATATGCTAACATTGAAAATGTTAAATATTCAGGGTGACCCATTAGTGTGAAATAGTTTGATTACATATAAACGGTTAGGGGTAGACGAACAACGAAAATGTCATGTTGCCTTAATCTTTTGAGCTGATCTTGTTAAATATTTTCAAGTATGCAGGGTGTCCCATAAATGCGCTACCGACATCAACTTTATTTTTTATTAAACACCCATTAGTTTTCCCTTCATCTTAGAATTCTGCATAAAATTTGAAATCGTTTGATACCCCATAGTCGATCCTTTGCTTTAACCGTTGGCCCACTATTTTAACTTTAATCTTAAAAATATCGCAAGGGATATTTTAAAAATGAATTATGTATAAACGGTAAGAGGTAGCAAGTTGCCGTTTTCTCAGACTTCTAGAGGAAGAAATAGGCGTACTTTTTGTTGCCAAACTTGCATTATCTGCTCAGGTGTATTTCCTACGAATTTTCAAATTTGAAATACTTTAATTGACCAAAACTTATTTTTTTAAAAAGCAACCCACATTTTTTATCTAGCTGTATTTGGCATCTTATTTTGCGTCTTTTGATACCCACGTATCATATACCCATATGTTTAGGAAATAATGAAACAATTTATTGAAATTCGCTCACCATTGAAGAGTAACTTACATGAAAAACAAAATAATATCATGAACCTTTTCGATCAGCGAACCTTTTTGACAGTATGTAAGTACACTCAGAAAACTGGGTTAAAGAAAATTTCTGCTACAAGTTTTTGTGCTGTTGTAGTACATTTTGCTTTTACAGTTGTAAGTACTCTATGCTGTGATTATATAAATATGTTTACTGAGGTGATTTCGCTGCAATAGTAACATTGTTTGCTATGATTATAAAGAGACTTTACTGTAGCATAAATATTTTTGTTTAAAAGTTGATATTTCAACTACTGAAAAACTCTTTACTGCCACAAAGGTAAAGTATATTGCCATAGAAAATAAAAATTCATAAATTTTATTTTAGAGCATCAGTTACCTACCATACCAACGCGACCTTCGCCATTTCCCATTTATCTGTGTCTGGTTTTGTTATCCGTTCAGTGAAAGTTGAGAAAACAGTGCGAAAATGGTGAAAACTTACTGTTGGTTGCATCTGTGCACTTACTGTCGGTGGTATACTGTGTATAAGCGTTGATTTGCACTATTTCTAAGAATTTTTATTTAAAAGGTAGGATTTTTTGTGTAATATGAACATGTCGTTATTATGTGATTTGATTTTTACTATATGTGGTACCTAAATTTAATTATAATAATACTGTTTTATGTTTGTTGGTCATAACTTCATGAACTATACTATACCTCGGAACAATCAGTTACCTACTTTATATAAAATGTCGGAATAAGGTCGTAAAATATTTAGTTTTACTGAACGTATAACGTAAAAGTAGATACTGCGTACCTGTGTAATACATTTTTTCTGCAGATTAAAAGATCCAAACGAGTTCGATGACGACAATTACATTGGCACCAAATCTGCCGCTAGAGCTAGAATTGTCGACAGACAACAAGATGGCATGCAAGCAAAAATTAGTTGAATAGAGTTTGGAATATTTTTGGTATTAATAAAATACCAAACTTTTGGTAAGTCAGTGTAAAATTATTTTGGCACCGAATTCCACACGTATAAGCCATTGTAAACTAGTATATAAACTAACATTCTGTGAACTTATGATAAGTGATAAGTTTGGTTAGTTCACAGAACGTTAGTTTATGTACTAGTTTACACTAGTTTATACGTGTGGAATTTGGTGCCAAAATTATTTTACAGTGACTGTAAGATACTTCACAGCGACAGTAAACATATCTTCTGGCACTTAACAGTTACTTTATAGCAGTTGTAGAGTATGATTATTGGGGGTAAAGATTACTTTAGAATGCTTAAAAAGATTTCTATAAAAGTTGTAGAACCACTTTATAATAATAATAATAATAATAATAATAATATCTCTACCCCTCATTCTAATCACAAGGATTAGCCCGAAAGTCTGAGACTTGCGTGGTAGAGGGGGCGGCATATTATTATTTCGCGGGCCGCATTTGCGCCTCAGGAACGACTTACGTTGGTAGGCCCTAACCACCATTCAGTGCTGGAATGAGGGAAACCTGGAAAACCTCATTAGTTAGGGGGACAAGTCAAACATCAACTGATTTTAATCTCTCACATTAAGACCAAGTTGACATTCTTCCCATCCTAGGCCATCGCCAGGATGGTTGCCAAGCCATCCCTGCGAATAAGCCTTGATCTACGAGTAAACAATTTAATGAAAAATTGTTTGGCGGAGTGGGGATGATAATGACAGCATAGTAATTTTCTGTAACAGTAGAATCATTTTCCACACCTTGCAAGTTACTTTATAGTGACAATAGTGCTCATAATGAATTTTACTGATACTGCAAAGTGGTACACTGGCGCCTATGTTATTATAGTTTTCTGCTACTATAGCATTTTTTTTTGCTTTGATGATGAAAAAATTTTCTCAGTGTACATATTGTCAAAATTGTTATCATTGCAACAATTTATTTTTGTGTTTAGAATTTACGCACAAAAGTATCCAGCGAGAAGACGGCCAAAACCGGTTGATTTTTAGAAAAGTGTTGCAACAGTTTGATCGTCATGAAGTATAAAAAACAAGATCGAAGACAACCTGCATTGGGCGAAGCCACATTTTCGAAGACGGAAGAGTGAAATTATATAGATATTTTTTTT
Source organism: Pogonocherus hispidulus (assembly GCA_963924545.1). NCBI lineage: Eukaryota > Metazoa > Arthropoda > Insecta > Coleoptera > Cerambycidae > Pogonocherus > Pogonocherus hispidulus. The sequence goes on from OZ004696.1 coordinate 24,725,045, forward strand.
ATTTAATATTAAATATTTTTTTCGCTTTGCCCTAAAACAAATACCATGTCCACCAAATCTTTAAAGGATTTCATTTTGGAGACTCAAAAATAAATTTTTGTAATAATAACCATTTTGACAGTACCTATTAAGTGGAAAGGTTTACTAATTTTGTTTTTCATGACAGACTGCAATGAGCAACAAATTGTGAGCGAATTTGAATAAATTGGTCATTATTTCCTAAACTATGTCATATGGGTATATTACATATGAGTATTAAAAGACCCAAAATAAGATGCCAAAGATAGCCTGATAAAAAAAGTGAGTTGTTATTTTAAATAAACGAGTTTTGGTCGATTGAAATAATCAAATATAAAAATTCGCAGAAGACACACCTGACCAGATAATGAAACTTTAAAAAAACAAAGAGAAAGCCCGCTTCTTCCTCTAAAATTCTAAGAAAACCTCAACATGCTAACTCTTAACCGTTTCTGAATGACTAACTTTTAAAATACCTCTGGCAAGGGACATTTGTTACATAAAAATTTAAATGGTGGGCCAACGGTTAGAGCAAAGGGTCGACTATGGGGTCTCAGACGATTCTAAATTTTATGCACGATTTTAAAATAAAGAGAACATTGGGAGGTTCTATTTAAAAAATTAAGTTGATATCGGTAGGACGGATAGGGTATTTATAGGATACCCTGTAACTTGGAAACCTGAAACCTAAGTCCTGGAAACATTATTCGCCTCAAAATCTGGATTGTTTCTCTGGCTGTATGTGCTGTAGCACCATCTTTCTAAAACCACATGTTCTGCAGGCCTTGCTGTTCCATTTCCATCTCCAACAAGTCCTCCAACATTTCCCTATAGCGCTGGCCATGGACGGTGATGGTGTTGCCTGAGGCGCCCTCAAAGAGGTACGGCCCAATCACTCCTTCTCCACTAATTCCGCACCAAACCATCACTATTTGGGGATGTGAATGTCTCTCGTATATATTTTATGGATTCTCAATTCCCAAAAGCGCGAGTTCTGTTTGTTGATGACTCCATTAAGGTTAAAATGGGTTTCATCGCTCATAATGAGTTCCTCGTCAAAATCGGCAATTGGTTCGTTGAGGTTTAGTATGGCTTGGGCATACTCTCGTCGTTGTTGTCGTCTCGTCTCTGTATTTTGTACGACAACATTTGCAGGTCTTTATGCAAAATTTGCCGCAGAAACCACCGAGAAATGCGATCTGCGAGGCGCGTCGACGACTTGTCTATATTCCAGGGTGTTGCTCCACGCTTCTGTGCACAACATCCACATTCTCCACTAAACAACTTGTTCGTGGTCTGCCACGATGCCTAACATCTGCCAAAGTCCCATATTCTGCAAATCGAGCGGCTAAGCAACGTATTGTCTTCGCATCTGAAGCAGGACGACGGCGATATTTTTTTGCGGAATTTGCATTGCGTCTGCACAATAGGTGAATTATTTACGATTTGATACATAGGTACGAGAAAAATGTATTAAAGACAATAAATTAAGGTTATATGACGATATGCCCTTGTAATTCAATGTTGGTCGGTGCATGTTGCACGTACAGTAGTTGTTTGCGACATAACTTAAAAATAATAAGGTTATTCCTTTGCATACCTAGGAAAATAGGAAACGAGAAAACATGAAACTTTATTGAACCATAATATTTGATAATTTAATTAATAGTTTATCTCTTAGTTAACTTTTTGGCTTAATTCCTATATAAAGAATTTAGATGTAGATATTGAATTTAAAAAATATTCATCTATTCTCTCACATTAAATTATTAAACGCCATAGCAGACCTGTCGCAGATGAATAACTGTGTTTCTGATAGCATATTCTGAATTTTCTAAAGACCCGCTAAATCCGTATTAACAGAGTTTTAATCAAGGAGTTACAGGATAGTTGAAAATATAAGTGAAGACCTCGAATATAAACATAGCCTTTTTATTTCAACTTGAATCTTATGTATGGCGGTAAGTAGTATCTTATCGCAAGGTATTTTGTCTAATTTTGAGTCAATGCATGCCATTAAAATAGTCATGTTAACCTTTTTTAATGGTATTTGCATAATATACGATTCGTTTCTTTATTTCCTACAATTTGCATCTTTATATTCTAATTTGGACATTTGGCAAATAGCCGATGGCCAATATATGATATTTTATATGTCTGGACGGACTTTCTAATGCATATCTTATGCATATTCATTCACTAATCATATTTGTTATGAATTCGAATTACTGTTACGCGCCTGACTGGGCATTAAAAATAAATATTGACACATGGGTATTATAGCGTTCAATGTTTGAATTAATAATTATTATTTCATATGCACATACATCATTATGTTGTTTAGCTGTTTTAAATGTGTAATTGTTGTATTTTTAATTCGGACGGTGTCTGTATCATTAAAGAGTCTTTTATGTAATTTAATAATGTATAATTATCTTTTGTTTTTATGAAAATATTCGATGACCTCACTTGTCTATTAACATAATTTTAGTGTGCACTGACAAGCTATGCTCCTAGTCAACACCTTTTTTTAGGAGAACACTTTTTGCACACTACTCTTGGAGCTTATAAACAGTTGAAAGACGCTCCTACATGCGGAAAAAATCACGTACCTACAAAGTTGCTCTTGACGACGTGTGGATAATATATAAAATTGATAGAATTAAAAAACTACCACTGTGCAATGAATAATAATTGCAAATAGCATAAAATAAACATATATGGATGGAACCAAATTTTCTCTCGTATAGTATAAAATTAATTACCTAGTTCTCCACAAAACGCATACAGGAACGTTGCTACAGACGTATCTTCAGTGTAATGCATAAACTATAACTATAGGAAAGGACTAGGATATACACAGAGTGGGTGGAATTTAAGGCTCACTATTAGGATCTCGAAAACGGTAAGAGATAGTAAATTTTATATTTGAGCTTTGTTTGAGATGATATCAAAAACCTAAGAAGACTTTTTCAGTCTTTCATTTTTCAGCTTTACATTTAATATATAGAAAGATCAATTTGGCAATAATTGTCAGACGGATAGTAGTAAATACCCAAAGAGAGCACTATGGTGTGTTTCTCACCACTACTAATAATAAAGTGTATTTTCAAATTTTATTTGAACATTACTAAAGACATTCGGTGTTATTAATCACCGTTGCGTCTTCACAACTCTCTGACGCAACACCGCTAGTGTTTCAGGCTGCATACTATACACTTGCGATTTCAAATGGCCCCACAGGAAAAAGTCCGAAGGGACTAGATCAGATGATCTTGGTGGCCATTCGACAGGAGATCTGCTACCAATCCAATACCCTGTGAAATGGTCATCCAAAAATTACCGCGCCATCTTGTTGGAAACTTTATTTTCTATTAAATTGTCGTCACTCTCCAAAATTTCTGATTATTCTGGTCAATCGTGTCGTCCAATAATTATAAAAAGTTGTTCCCATCAAGATTTCCTTGAATAAAAAACGGTCCACTAGATGATTGTCCAAAATTCTGCCCCAAACATTCAATTTTTGAGGAGCCTGAGTACGAATAGCGATAACTGTGTCTATTCACTTCGCCATTCAACATAAATGTACATTTGTCTGAAAAACGTATTGTAGAAAAGATTTGAATTCGGTAGAACTCGCTCACTAAAATATTCGCAACATTGGATACGACGATCAAAATCATCTTCATGTAACTTTTGAACCAGCGTCATCTTAAATAGATGAAACTTGTATCTTTTCAAAATTCGATTAACATTTGAACTGGATACGGCAGAAGCTTGAGACACCGCTTTGATCGACTGATTTTTCGAAAACACGTTTACACTTTCAACAACAGACTGAAACCAATGATTTAGTGATCACCAGCAAAAAACAGCAGTGACTTTGCCACTACTCATAAAAAAAAAATAATGTGGTTGTGTAGTAGATAAAAAGCTTTATACTGGTGAGCATTTCTGTAGAAATTAGTAGACGAATGTTGGTTTGTCAACTTTTAAAAAACTTTATTTTGTAACAAATTTAAATAGTATTCGCCATTGACACGGTGGTTTATAAAAAAAGGTCCTATGCTTATCTTATTCAATAGACACCTCACACCACACACCCATCTAGGTGATGTCTAGAAACTGAAAAAAACATAAGGATATTCATCACTCCAGTGATGACGATTATGTCTGTTAAATAGTCATTATTTGTAAATAAAGTTTCATCAGTCCACAGAATATTCGACGCAAAATGTTCCATTGTATTAGACTGATTTTGAAACCATTGGCAGAAGTTTAATCTTCTTTCATAATATGTTTCATGCAAATATTGAACTATATGAAACATGTAGGGGTGATACTTCTGTTTTTTTCAACATTTTCTAAACTATTTGTTGCGAAATTCCGCATAATCTTGCAAATTGTGTAGGTGAAGTTTCAGGATTAATGTCAATTAAGGCAAGAACATTGACTATATTTATATTTGGAAGTTTGTTATATTTTGTTCGTATTATTACCAGATTACCTGAATCTCATTTGCAGAGCAATTCTTGAAAACATGTAAATTGGCTGTATACGCTTTGGATACGTATTTAAATAACTTTGCAGAGCAATTCGACTATTTCTATTACTATGAATATAAACATCGTACATGTCAGCTTTTTCCTCAATACTAAAGCGAACCATGGATAATTTGCACAACTGAATTAATACTACAATATTAGCTGATAAATGAAAAACTGACAAGAAAATGTCATAAAAGTCTTCGTAAGAGTCTATAATGCATTTTGTCAACTTATATGATGTCATGGGCGGTTGCGTTTTTCATATTAGTAAAAGACATCATGGAATTGCTCTGCAAAATTAGATATTCGGAAATGTACACATTTTTTTTTTCAAAAATCATTTTGAAAGTATATAAGAAACTCTGAAGAATTTTGTAGATTTTATAGAAGCTTGTTTTATTATAAATTATATAAAATTTTACATGTTCTCAGTGGACTGTTCTGGATCCTGGTCTTGGGCTTAATGGTATGGATTTCGAGCATTTATGATAAAATTTAAATTTACCATTTAATTTTGTTACACTTCATCGGTGCTGTTTTCTTCGTTCCTCTAGTAATTGTTATGTAAATAAAGGTTGTTGTATTAAAAAGTATTAAAAATAAGAAAAAAGTTGTTTCGCGCGGCTACTTGACTTTTTTTTAATTAATTATATTCAATATCTTTGTTATTTCTTTATGAAAACCCCGTAAATTTTACATTGTTATAAAGAGAATTTCCTTTTTCTTCTAATGAGACAAAAATTAGTACAGCATACATTTTTAGAAATACTCAGAGACTGGTTGCACAAATCGATTCCTCGCATCATCAGACTACAGATCTACTTTAATAATCAGACTATCAGACTACAGATTTTTGTCCTAAAATTTTGGGAAATAAGGGAAATACGACTAAAAATCGAATTAACTTAAAATCGATTTTCTTCGAATATTTTGGAAACTATCCGGAATCTTCTAATTGAATTTAAATTTTAATTTAAAAACAGATATATGACCGGCATAAAATTCTGCACATTTTTGTCATTTAACCCTTTACTATATCTCTTGAAATAAGATAGATGCCTATACTGGACAATTAAAAAGTTGTAATCTTAAATTGTTGTAATCTTTTTAAATGAAATGAATATTGTAATATTTTTAAATTTGGCAGCAAATTTAAAATTGGTTCCAAGAATCGAAACGGATATTACTGTCCAATAATTTAAGGTAATTTGTTTTATTTCCCGCAACGCAAAATAGAACATAAAACCATAAAGATTAGAACCTGTAGTTCCATAAATAACACCTTATAATTAATTATATTTAATAAACGTGTAGTACATACAAATTTAAAATACTTATTATCATTACTCAAATCCTATTGTTATCGTAATAAATACTATCAAATATTGAAAACAAGCAATTATTATTTTTTTTTTATATATATAAAGCGTTACGTCTACTTGACTGGAGTAGATAAATCAATAACTACATGTGCAGATATAATAACAATTATTATGGCGCAGTTAATTTTACACAGTAGCTTGTTTCTATAGCACTAATGTTCACATTTTTTATTAATTTACAGAAATAAATTGATGAGGAACTTAGAAAGTCAAAAATGAATCTACAGAGAGAAGTAGAAGCGAGTATATCACTTTGAAGTGTTGGAAAAATAAAAGAGAAGCCTGTATAACTGTATAGCTTTGATAACGGTATTAACGGTATATCTTCAAATAACCCTTATAATTTAATAATGAGAGGTACAAATAGCAGGCTCGACCCAATAGTTGTTTACGACATATCCTTAAAAATAACGAGTTAATATGCCTTTTCCTTTGCACACCTACGTTATAACAACTAAACTAGAAACCTTTTTGAACCATAATATTTAGATAATTCCATTAATGATATAGTTTTCCACGTAACATGAAAACACTATACTGCACTCGACGCGCGTTACGCCAACCAAGTTGGCATTATCTGGGGATGAGTAAAACTAAACCTAACTAAAACTAATATGTTAACATTGTGGCCTATTTATACCTAAACTCTCAATCAATAAAATAGTATGAATGGTGACAGAGGGCCAATCCCATATAGCCGGCTTTATTGGTTAGTAACTCACGGTTCAATGATCCGTTGCGATGGTTCACCGAGCGGTCGCCATGGTTCATTGAACCGTAGAAATAGTTTAGGTATAAATAGGACACAGTGTTAGCATAGGTTTACTTTTAATCATTTCTAGATGATGCCAATTGGTTGGCGAAACGCGCGTCGAGTGCAGTATAGTGTCTTGGTGTTAAGTGGAAAACTACGTCAGTGATATCTTCACACCAAAGGTTCCAACCGTAGCAGGTGTTAAAGGTTTAGGTGTGTTACTTCGCAAAAAACTCGTATACGTACTTTTGAACATATGTGACATTTAAATTTAGTTCTTCATTTACTCGTAACTTTTATAGTCTGAATCAAGAAACAACATAGAACTAGATTCTACCTATAACCTTGCATTTTTATGTCGATTCAGACACTTGCTTACAATATATATTTACAATTTAGCCTGATTTATCCACTTAAGCATCTTATAGTAACCTTCCGCGGTGACAATTGGAAAGTATGTTGTATTTATTATCGACATAGATTTTATTGTTTTTGTTTTTTCTAAACAATTATCTCGAACATAATCTCACAATTGATTAAATATAAGCTGAAAGGCGCTACGGCTGAATTGACAACTATAAGTAAATTATTAACTTGTTACATTATCGCTGCCCGATAATTATAAAATATCGTTATCTATCGACGATAATAAATTTATTTATTACAACGTTTCTCTTAGGTTTCATTCGAGTCACGCATTGCTTGTAAACTAGTCAAAAATAAATGGAGAATGCGAGATATATGTAGCCCCACCCTTCGGAATAATTGATATTAAGGCTTGGGGAACAATCTAGGAATTAACGCGCCTTTCCGACTAAAGGATGAAAAATACTGTACCTAAATCGAAAGCAGGACGCACTCCTCAAACAAATTTAGGTATATTTCAACTGCCAAACATATTTTAAGTAACTTCATGATATAATAAGTACAAGGTATGACATTCGTGAGTACGAAAATGCGTCCGCTGTGCGCATTACGTCACCGAGAGCGCAGAATGATCGCTAAATACAAATGTTATATACGATTTCAATGGAAACATTATCAAAACTTTCATATAATTGGCACAAAACAGTGCCCCGAATAGGAAAATATTGGGAAATTTAACCAGTGTCCTTAAATGTGTTCTTTAATAATCATAAGCACAGATTAGATATACTCCATATGGTAGGTATCTATCATATACAAAATGCCCTGGTGATCCCTGGTGGTTTAAAATTGGCTCTTTTAATTTCTTACCTACTTCAAAAATAATAACTGTTATCGGTGATTATTGCAATTTTTATTATAAGTAATTAGTTATTCTGATTCGTGTGTAAAATGATTAGTAGTACTTAAATATAGGATAAACGCTTCATAAACATAGGATGTGGGCAACAAGTTAACTTTAATACATAATATTTCGCCGTTCGCCTTACACCTACGACTAAAAGTGAAAATTGTTCCTTAAGCTCCGTTAAGATTCTAAATTAACTGTATTATTAAATGTATTCATTTTTTTTTATTTAATGACCACATTACAGAACCATATCTATTACAGGTTATATAATTTATTACAGGCTTTAAATTTATGTCATAATCATCATCGGTGAAGTGTTTGGAACATATTCTGGCAGTATGTACATTAAACTTTTCTGCTCGACAGCAAGCTACCACCCACAGTTTCTTTATTACTTCATCCCGTGGAAACGTGAAAAACCTTGTAACATAATAGATAGTGCAATGTTTACATTGTCTAAATATCATAGCAATATAATTACCTAATATTATTTAAATTATTGGGCTCTTGGTTGCGATTATCACTATTACACAAGCACACAGCACAACGCATTTTTATTGCACTTTTAGTTTAGGTACGTGTTAATATAAAATTAACTTTAACTATACTCACATATGATTATAATTAGTATACACTAGAATTATACAAATACTCTGCCAAAAAAAAATGAATTTAGAGGACAAAATGTAGTAAAAACCACGAAACTCTCACACATTTACATATGTAAACATTGTAAAATGTCAAATTTGCGCTCTCGGTGACGACACGGATGTGGGAGGGATATGCGCAATATCATACCTTCCTTTATTGTATCATGAAGTAACTTTAGTTATTTGCAGTGTTGTAGTTATTAAGACTAATAATTTGAAAAATCATCAATACAGAAATGCATGTAAAATATGATTCACTGTGTATGTACATCTATGTCATCTTATTAAAATGCCATATCACATAAACCATCTGTAAAAATATGTAATGCTCTTAACTTTATTCGTACATAATTCTGCACCAATTCCTACAGATAAAGTAATTTAAAATAATGTACCAATTTCTTTATTTCTCGTATTATTCTCTTGTATATTTACATATTGATTAACGCAAACAGCGACAACTTTTTTAACTAATTCAAATTAAACAACCGGTATTTCCTAAAAACACACACAAGAGTTATTCAATTTAGCGTAGTAGTTGTTGTTGTTAGGAAGCGGCGCGGTTACCCGCACCATTCAGGCCTTTCGACCCATTGTGCCTGTATTTAGCCTAGTTAAAGCAATGGATCCAGGATAAGACTGATATTGTACAGAACATACAGAGACCGCAGTACTACTAACAGTACTCCATTGGCACATTAACGGTAGGTTGCCATACATTGTCCTGGTGCACCTGATTTCCCACTAATCTCATAATTTTCTTAAATATTCCATCTATTTGATTTTATTGCTTCCCGCCATGTGAAGAAGGTCAGAAGTGACAAAAAACTTGTACTGAATGTTCAATAGATCCTATATGTGACGGAGATGAATGTGTAAATATGAAGTACTGTCCCTTTTTTTCATTGAGTTTTCCCAAATCTCCTTTTGCACACTGCCTCTCCACTCCCGCCACTCTCTAATGATGTATGTTCTCTTATATTTTCTATTTTTAAGATCTATGTTACTATTCCTATATGTACTTTTATTGTAATATTTCTTGCAAATTATATATAATTATTTATTGGAAGGATATGCCGAAAACAACTGCTCCACGGGCAATGTGCCCCGACTGGCGTTGCATTATTCCGGCATCTCAATGGAAGTCGCCACATTCTTTATCTAGATCAACCACAGACACTAACCGGTTTCGCGTTTGTTATGCGCTCGTCAGAGTGCCATAGGTAGTCGAATCGATGAACGATGTTACGACATGATTGCCTAATAGGCATCGTGAATGTTAGTAGTGGTGAGAAACACCGTAGTGCTCTCTTCGTGTCTTTGCTATTATCCGACTGACAATTATTCACACTAGTGACCTCTATTGTCGTTGAGGATGACAATCCTACTTATTTATTGGAAGGAGATGCCGAAAACAACTACTCCACGGGCAATGTGAATAGATAATATCAGTAGCATATTAAGGTACTTAAAGTGGTCATTTCTAAGAAGGTCTAGACCAATTATTACGATTTTATCGTTTTATTATGAAAAATAATACATTTTTGTAAGTGATAAAATGAAACACCGCAATGACAATAATAACAGTGATAACGTTTTGTTACAATTTTTTTTAGGACTTTTACCTATAAATATAATATATAGTAGTAAACTATTTACATAGTGACAAACACCCAATCTCTGCAGAGTAGGCAAATTGCAGTGGCGGCCTTTCTTGACATTGAGGGAGCGTTTAACAATGTACTGCCTGGCTCCCTATATACAGCTGTCACTGCTAGGGGAGTCGACCCAACCATAAGTGGCTGGATTCGGGCTATGTTAGAAAATAGAACTATAACGACGTCCCTTCAGGAAGAAACGGTCAGATTTAGGGCCGCAAGAGGGTGTCCACAAGGGGGGGTTCTTTCCCCCCTACTTTGGTCACTGCTTGTGGATGACCTGCTGGCCATACTTTCTGTGTGGGAGGTTGAGGTTCAAGCATATGCGGACGATCTAGTCATTTTAATCAGAGGAAACTCTGAAGAGGGAATTTCCCTCACCCTCCAAGAGGTACTAGAGACAGTACTGAGTTGGTGTAAGAGGGAGCAGATGTCTGTAAACCCTCACAAAACGGTACTTGTACCGTTTACCAAGAAAAGAAAGCTGGACAACTTAAGACCTCCCTCCTTACTTGGTGAAATAATTCCATTTGCGGAGGAAGCAAAGTATCTGGGTGTAGTACTGGATAAGTCGTTTAATTGGAACTCCCATCTGGAAAAAATGATCCACAAGGCACGACTGTCCTTATAGACTTGTCGAAGAATTTGTGGGAAATCTTGGGGCACTGGACCCAAACAAATATATTGGCTGTATGTGACGGTCATACGACCCATGATCGCATACGGCTCCATAGTTTGGTGGTCCAAAGGACTACAACAAAAGACCAAAATCAAACTCTCTGGTTTACAGAGACAAGCCTGCCTGGCCATAACTGGAGCAATTAGCTCCACACCGTCAGCAGCTCTGGAAATCCTACTAGACCTACCTCCTCTTCATATATATTTGGAGAGAGAGGCCAGATGGGCAACATACAGACTAAAGCAGGCAGCTTTTAACATGCCGCAGTCTGACACCATGGAGCGCAATAGGCTGCTGGATGACATGGAAAGTCACAGTATCCTGGAGATGATTTCAGATGTCATGCCTGCAAAGACCAACCTTGAACTGCCCTTTCACATTCTCTTCCCAGGAAGAGATGAATGGGATCGGAATAAGGCCCCACATTGACCTATTAAGGGCAGATAGTTGTTGGTTTACAGACGGATCCAAAACACCCATGGGAGTTGGAGCCGGAGTATATAGTTGCAACCCAACGGTGAAAATATCCTCATCCCTTGGCAGTTACGCAACTATATTTCAGGCAAAAATTTATGCCATCGAATTGTGTGTACAGAGGCTGGAACAAAGGCAACTTACACGCAAATCGATAAAAATCTTCTCAGACAGCCAAGCAGCTCTTAAAGCTCTTGGTTCCTACCGTTGCAACTCAAAAACGGTATGGAGCTGCCAGCAGGCACTTGCTCAATTGAGCAGAAAAAATAGAATAACTCTGGTCTGGGTCCCAGGCCATTCTGGCCATGAAGGGAATGAGGCAGCCGACTCTCTAGCTAGGGAGGGTGCTGCTTCTGAATTTGTCGGACCAGAACCGGTGCTTGGCATATCCTCGAGTACTGCCAAAGCAACGCTCTTGACCCGGGCTGAGGAGCAAATCCTCCAGTACTGGCAGGAACTACCACGATTAATTCATTCGAAGGCGTTTATAATAAACCCTTCAAAAACAAGAACTAAAAAACTTCTAGAGTTAAGCAGGTTTCACCTACGAACTCTAATTGGCCTATATACGGGCCACTGCCGTTTAAAATATCATCTGTGCAAATTCGGCCTAGCAGAAGATGCCGAGTGCCGCCTATGCTTAGAAGATGATGAAACGGCAGAACACATATTGTGCACCTGCCCTGCTGGGGAAAGGATCAGATACTCATTATTTGGCAAAGGACAACTTCTGCCAGAGGATCTGAACAAATTCTCACCCAATAAGGTGATCAGCTACATTAAGAAGCTGGACCTGTTGGGTGAAATATAAGTAGGTGTGAGGCACAATAGACCAAATGGTCGCGGTGGAAGGTCTGGTTTTCGGCCCACTCACTTTTGAACCTAACCTAACCTAACCTAGTGACAAACTGAAAAATCACTGATAAACTCACTTTATTACCTAGTTAATTTAACACTAAAGATAAAAAGTAAAATTAAGGAATATTTCAGAAAGAATAAATAGTTTGTAGTAAATAATGTACCTAGTGATTGATTAAATGCTGTAGCAGCACAAATGCAGCCTACTGAATAATAATATGCCATCCCCTCTCCCACTCAGACTTCGGGACTAATCCTTGTGATTAGAATGAGGGGTAGAAATATTATTATTAGTCAGTTAGTAAAAAGGTCTAAGAGTAAAAACTAAAAAACATGACTCCAATATTTTTACTCATACATTTATATAAAAAATATATTTTATGTTGTTTAGAAAAACCAAACACTTATTATTTGAATCTGACCTGTTTCTGCTTAAGCAAACTGCTTAAGTTTAGAATCGTTTACTGGAGATAATCGTTACCCTACAATTTAAAAATATTGAGAAATTTAAAAAAATCATCACGAGATAGTCGCCTGTTCTACTGACTATGAAATATCCCAATAAGGAACTCACTCCAGCTGACCCTTGCCACATTAAATAAACAACCAATGTTAGCATCTGTAGATACTACTATGTCAGTGGAATGTGCCATACTTATGTTTACATAAATTTATTATTGTAATTCCATTCGCCACTTTACTCGAAAACAATTTTTTTAATGGACGGCTCGTGTGGTGTGGAAGTCACAGTGTTTATGTTGACATCATGTTATCAAAATATTTATGCATACATCACACATTCCCATTATAGTAAATAATATCTATTGCAACGTGATGTATTGATAAAGACTCAGGCTTCCGAGGAAAAAATATAAAAGTTGATTTCAGCAGAAATTGTAACTAATTAATTTTGAGATCGACATTCATGCGTGTAAAATGTATATTCTGGTAATAAAAAATGTTCTTTAAGCTAACCTACAAGATTCAGATTGTGAGATACTTTCCAAATAATAAACGTCCAAATAATAAGTCCCTAGAACGGGTTTCATATGATACATCAACGGGGTCTAGTTAGTGTAAGTGAAATAATGTTCACCTTAAAATTTTTATTTCTAAATATGCATTGTAAACAATTTATAACAAATAATGAAAATTTTCTGAGAACTTCTTGTACATGAGAAATAACAGGAAGACTGATATTTAATAGTCATAACAAAGATGTAATTGCAGAATACAAAGAGTCCGACTGACCAACAATGAGTGGTACTGATATTTGTTCTATATTTTGGCGGCTTTCATGAATTAAAAAAGTAAGAAGTCTAAAGGCTAATGCACAACCCCATAGTCTTCTGATGGTCTTCTAGCGTGTAAATGCAAAAAAAACTAAATAGGAGAACATCATCATTTGACAATCCAAAGACGACTTTGTTGAGTTTGATTACAACAATAAGAAGAAACTCTCAAAACATTTTAACAAAATACCAACCACTCAACAAACGACTAAAGTGAAATTTATTTTTACAACTAGAACCAGTTCGGGAAATAATGGACCGAAAACTAATTCATTTTCGAGTTAAAGACTAATAAAATTTTAAAAACCTGCACCTCCACCTCGGAAATCAGGTAGGTACATTAAATGTAATTTTATAAATTTGTTTAATAAATTACTATCATAATAACAACAGATGTAATGTATTGTTGCATTACAGTAATAAGAAACTGTAAAAACATTTGACCAAAACACCAACAACTGAACAAAAACTAAAGTGAAATGTATTTTCACAACTAGAACCAGTTCTGAAGACAACGGACTGAAAATTAATTCATTTTCGAGGTAGAGACTAATGAAACTTTAAAAACTATTCTGCACCTCGGAATTCAGGTACATTAAATGTAATTTTATATATTTGTTTACTAAATTACTACCGTGATAACCGGTGTGATGTAGTATCACCGTATCACATTATGTATTATTGAATTACAACAATAAGAAAAAACTGTAAAAGCATTTGAACAAAACACCAACTGAACAAAAGACTAAAGTAAAGTTTATTTTCACAACTAGAACCAGTTTGCGAAACAATGGACTGAAAACTAATTCATTTCGAGGTAAGACTAGTAAAACTTCAAAAACTATTCTGCACCTCGGAATTAAGGTACATTGTAATTTTCTAAATTTGTTTACTAAATTACTCCCGTAATAAAAAAATTTAAGTATGGCTGTGCATCAGTGTGCAATATTGTAACGACTCTCAATTTGTTTACTACTTGTTCTCATACTGTGTCTTTTTTAAAGCCCATAGTGATAATTTTCCAAATATTGATGCATTTATGCTTACGGAGTTGGTACATAAGCACCAATGAATGCTTGCATGAATGAAATGAATGTGTCGTGTTGACAGGAATCCAGCGTATAATAATACAGACAAAATATTGAATATTCCAAGTGGTGTTTATTACCTCAGTCTCGATCGTAGTCATACAAAACGCCATAAAAATATGAAGAACTATACATACTTTGATAGCTGTAGGTATAAATTTAAAAAGGTAGCATATTGTATAATTTCAGTTTCATAAATTTTCATTTTCGTGAAGGCCTTTAGAGGTGATAAACTATAATAGTGTTTAGTGCCCAAGAGCGGCGTTTACCAAATCTACGTTTTCCCAAGCCTTAGGGAAATTGTGCACAATCTGGCAACACCACCTCTGGGGGTGCCAAGGATAACCCCCCAAGGGTGAAGTCTCAACCCTCTAGGCCTTCAAATAAGGGAGATAGGCCTTTTTGCCCACATTTTCTGGATGTCACCAGTGGTACTCATCGAATATCCCTAGTATAACTTAGCTGTCGATTAGTTATGGAACTGCCCTGGTATGCGGATTATTCGTGAGTATTCGATGGAAATTTCTACAAGCATCTGGAAGCCTAGTTTACCTATATAAAGTCCGCGGCGTGTCGGCGAAGAAGTCAGTCTTAATAGAACAGCGATCAAGAGAAGAAGCAATACTTAAGTGAAATAAGTGCGATTTTTGAAGTGTTTCGGTGTGTAATTATTTAGATATTGTACAAAAAGTGTATTGTGTCTGAAGTGTTAAAAAAAGATTTGTACTGTTGTTAAAAGTCTCACTTATCTTTAGAACTCCGGAAGGAGTAACAATAGTATAAATAGTGTCATTCAGAAAGATGATTATGCTCAAATGTGTAACTCAAAAAAAAGTTCTTGCAACTATTTGTATATTATCTGCATATTATATGATTCTGCATATAATATGCGGATCTAAATGTTTGGATAAGATAAGAGAAGAGGTCCACAAATAAATGTTTTAAAAAATCATATTACTTATTTTTAATATTATTTCTGCTTTGAATCTCATATTTTAGCAGCGTCAAAGCATTAATTTGTGCTTATGTACCGACTACGTAAGCATAAATGCATCAACATTTGGAAAATTATCACTCTGAGCTTTAACAAAACTTCCTTCACAAATTTCTTCTTGTGGAAGAAGTACCAAAAGTTAGGAAGGAATTATCGAAACAGGATATTATTCAAATTTTAATAACAAATACATAAATATAGCGTAAATATAATAGTAATAAATAATATAATCTTATTGCGTTCATAATGAAACTTCACTTTTTACTACCAACTACCCTTTATAATTGATTTTACTTAAAAAGCTCACGAGTGCACATCTCGGTTTGTGACCTAATGTTTGCAAATTTATTTAGAGATGCAGCTGCAACAGTTTCCTTTATCAAGCAAAATTGCACTTCCGAGCAAAACATCAAAGGCATTCCAAAATCTTAATCTATCGCTAAAATAAAAAACATATCTTTATTTAAATGATCAGACAGTTATCTTGTTTCGTCTCATTTTATTAAATTTAAGATTGTAACAGAACGAAAGAAAATCTTCGTCGACTTTTGCAATGACAAGTAGAAACATCGTTCAATAAGAAGTGTCAAGCATAGTACCGGGATATCAAAAATTATCTTGGTACTATGGTAATGTAAAACGTGTGTCTTACTTTAAATTTTTGAATATGTTTTGTTGTGTCAGAATCTGTCAAGTCATTGTGCTGAAATAAAAATAAGACACACATTTTACATTCCACAACCACCCTTGACCAAGATAATTTTTGATATCCCGGTATTAGGTATTAGTAGTCCCAAACTATTAGTCGTGATCTCATCTCAGTTAGCTTTGAAGTGAAAACGCAACTCCGAACTAACATAACATTCTAACAACAGTAAATGAAAGTTATGTTATATTTATTAATTTTATAATTACATATGGACTTCCTTCAATATATTGCCATATACATTCAGCAATCTTCCATTTCCAAAATATTTTCTAGAAAAAATGTTTCTGTGGCAGCGAAAATATGGTTTAAAAGTTTCAGAAAACTCTAATACGTCATGGCAATAACTATTGAAATGTAAACCACCACAGACCACTGATTTGTAAAGGTATTGAGTTATACTTTATTCTCCACAGCAACTAGAAAGGAAATTTTATTAAAGATCCGATACATGAGTTTCACTACTCTCTACAAACATTGTCATTACTCGGATAATAATAATGAGATTAATGGAAAATTTGGAAGAAAGATAATAAGCAGATTGTTGCGCATGCAAAAATAAGTTGTCTTGTTGTTGTAATAATAAAAATAGAACAAATTTTCAAAGATAAACATAATAATTCAGCATCAGCTTCAGGATCTTCAGCTCATCAATGTTATTTGGTTTTTGAATATAAACCTTATTTTTGAGATGTCTCCACAAAAAGAAATCCAACGGTGTAAGACCTGGAGACCTTGCTGGCCACTCAATGGTACCTCGTCTTCTAATTCACCTACCAGGGAAAATTCTGTTTAGATATTGGCGAACAATACAGCGTAGTAAGTAACTCAAAAGTAAGGTTTACATTCAAAAACCAAACAACATTTATGAGCTGAAAAAAAGAATAAGAGATGAAACTAGAGCAATAATACCGGAAATGTTACGTAATGTAAGGGACGAAACCTATCAAAGCAAACAGCTTAGGATGTTGCTAACCAAGATCCCTAAACAGGTAGGTTACCTCAGTTTCGAGAAAAAATTCTATTGGTTAGTTTGAGGTTACGTCATCTGGCGTCCAGAAAGCAGCGAAATTTTGATATGATTACTGGTAAAATATTGCATTTCATGATGCTTAAGAGTATAATTTTAATGTAACAGTTTAAAATACATGTATTGTATACATGTATACATAACGAAACGTTTTACAGGTAAACATTAAACCGTAAAATCAATAAAAAATACATAACACAACTACAAACTTTTATGCGGACCTCGTAGATATGATAGGTATATGTGTATATTAACGATGTAGATATGATATTAATGATCTATCAAATTCAGAAATCAATACTAGTAGGAATAAATTAGTTATATACTAGTGCAAAATACTTATATCATACAATTTCAGAACTTTAAGAAATGACATGAAAATGTATATATAGTTATTTTGTCTTGTACGGATTCTAAATGGTTTGAAAATAATAGAAACGAAAAACTGCAATAATCTATTAAGAATAATACATTTTCTTATTCACTTTTAATTAATTTTTAGGTATAACTGCAGATATTTTATTTTTATTATGTAACTCAAATTACATTTGATTCATTGCATTCACAACTGGATTTTTCGGAAACCTGTGATATAACACATCTTTGTTCAGAGCTTTGGTAATTTCCAGTCTATTATGGCATGTAGCAACAGCACATCAACACCCTGGCATCTTGCTGAAAGATCAAATTATTTTATATTTTCATCCTACATAAAACAATACAGCCTCGGTCACTTTAAATAATGAGATAGCCCAAGCATTTGGGACGGAATACTTTTTAAGTGAAGGACAACGTAATTTGACAGAAATTATTGCTGGTTTACTTACTTATTTATTAATCTATTGTAATTCTACACTTGGTTCACAATACAGGATCAGGATTGACAGATTGTTCAGTTCTTGTCAAATTTAAACACATTAGGACATTATGACAGAGACAATGATGTACATAAAAAGAGTGAGAGGCAACGTCGCCAGATGACGTCGCTCAATCCGGTGTACACCGCAACACCCTCTCCTACAAACAGAACTGAGGTAACCTACTTGTTTAGGGATCTTGGTTGCCAACAGGAATGGTGCACATTTTGAGCAGTTGTTACCTTGAAAAGTAATTAAACTCAGCAATTACATTTAAATGTTATGCAACCCTCAACCTCTTGAAAAATATTAAATGTGATCAGTACGCTGGATTCGCCTTTCTGTGTCACCTCTCCAATGATGAGTCACACGCCATAGTGTTGCATTTGAAAAAACAAAGTTGGGGGTGGTTTCCGCTCTCTCGCATATTGCTTGGAAAAGGTAGGTAAGTAAATACCTTCAAACATTGACGAGTCTCGGGAATTTTTCGAAAAATTTTCCGCTCCCCGGGATATAGGTATCCCGGGGAGCTTCCAAAAGAAGCTTTGAAAAAAGAAAAAAGCTTCTTTCGGAATTCTAATTTTAATTACTGTCCGAATGGGGTCTATGGCCTATATCACCTGTTGTAATATGCAAAAAATTCTTTTTGTTTCATTCCTATATCGAAAATGAATTTAGTTAGCATACGTAATAATTAATAACTAACCATTTTGACTAAATCGTTTTAATTCCCCCTGTATAAAGTCTTATAAACTATAATCTTAATCACAGTTAAAACTTAGTAAGTATATTTAATTTGATAGTTCTCGTACTTTTTCATTTTGTTCTGAAAGCAGCTCTAATAAAAACCTAATTATTATTTGATTAAATAGTAAACTATCATGTAAACTACTTCCTTATCTGACTGGCGCTAAAACTAAATCCTCGGATTAAAGAGCATAATTTATGTAAATACAAGCAGTCGCATTTGGTAATCTAATGAAAAATCTTGCAGATAGTTGTTATCGAAATCGCAAAATATCCAACGGAGTAAACACAGTATTGAATTGAAGTATGTAAAATACTACGCATTTCAAATGGATAGCAAAGAGATTTCCATATTAGACTGAGAAAACTACTTTTCCAGCTAGGTTTCCGGAAACAGAGAAATATAGTAATATATTATTAATTAGTAATTGAAGGTACTTTACTTTAGGTATAATTACTTTTTTTAAACCATATAATACTTTCTATACAAAGATGTACCTACTTAGATGTTGGAAAAACAGATATGTACGTTTTTTTTTCAAAAAAAAATTTGGAAAATTTTTTATTTTTCATTTTTTTTTGTGCTTAGTCTCATGAATCAGAAAATAAAATTTCAAAAATAATCCACTCGTCTTCTATATTTTGGTATGATTAATAAGTGTAATAATAATAATAATAATAATAATATTTTATTATGCTCATCAGACATTACAAAAGAATGTATAGCATTAGTCAAAACATGAAAATAACCTATACTAAACAAAATACTCAGACAATGAGTAGAAACACTTATCTAATAAATACAATTTTAAATTTCGCTTAAAATTAATCAATTTGTCACATTCTTTCAGCTCATTAGGCAAATGGTTAAATATCTTAGGTCCTAAATAGTTTGGACCTTTACTTACTATACTCAATTTTGTGAAGGCTGCCCTTATCTCACTTTTGTACCTTGTATTAAAATTATGAACATCACTATTTAAAAGAAACTTATTCTTGTTTTTAAAAATATAAACACACATCTCAAAAACAAAAAGCGACGTCAATGTTAAAATTTTATACATACTAAAAACAGGTCTACATGACTGTAGCCTGGCAACACCTGCAATGCAACGTATTATACGTTTTTGTAATATGAAGACCGATTCGGAATAGGCAGAATAACCCCAAAAGCAAACCCCGTATCGCAATCGACTCTCTATATGAGCGTAATACAAATTAATCAGTTGATGTTCGGACAACACATCTTTCATATTCCTAAATAAATAATAATTTGCCGACATGATGGAAACAAGTTTATTACAATGAGCTTTCCAATTAAAACACTGATCAATATGAATACCCAGAAACTTGATACAACTGTCATTATCTTCTAACCTTGTGCCATTTACAGAAATACTTAATTTATTACAACTCCTCTGTGCAGTATGAAATCTTATTAGTTGCGTTTTTCCAGTATTAAAATATAGATTATGTTCACTAAACCAGTCATGCAATAAGTGTAAAGTCTTGTTACACTTTTCATTCAAAGCATAGTCAGATTCATCTGAAACAATCAAAGCCAAATCGTCAGCATACAATGTAAAAAATGTCTTGTTCAAAACCGATTCAATTGAATTTATATACAATATAAAGAAAACAGGTCCCAAAACCGAACCCTGGGGAACACCCATGTCAAGCGACAAAATGTCTGAATATATTCTATCTACACAATTATTACTACACGATGGAATGATAACATATTGTTGGCGACCATTTAAGAAACTAGCAACCCACTGTAATGGCAGTCCTCGAATGCCACAATCATGTAACTTGTCAAGTAAAATCTTGTGATTGACGCAGTCGAATGCCCTGCTGAGATCACAAAAGATCCCAGCAGGACACTCGCCCCCCTCAATATATTTGATTGCTTCATTGTAAAAAGATAGTATCGCAGTAGCCGTTGACTGTCCAGGTCTAAAACCATACTGGTTCTTATTTATTATTTGAAATCTATCCAAAAAAGACAATAAACGACATGAAAAAGCGTATTCAAAAATCTTTGATATTCCACATGACATAGTCACTGGACGATAATTCTCCAAAAGGTGGGGATCTTTTTTCTTATAAACAGGAGTGACCTTGCCCAGTTTCAAGCACTGAGGAAATTTCCCTGTTTTAAAAGACAAATTTACTAGGTAGGTAATAGGCTCTATAATTAGATCAATAACGCGTCTAATTAAGAACAACGGTATGTCATCTGGACCTGATGACTTTTTGTTTTTAAGTTTATTTTTCAGCAATGATAGTAGTTCTTCTTCAATAAATGGGTCCAAAAAAAGAGTATGTGTTATTATTTTTCTATTTTGTACATGCATGATTCTCTTATTGTCAACAACATTTCCACTAATAATATCTTTAGGTGTATCAACAAAATAATGATTGAAGGCGGAGGCAACCTTACCGGGATCCTCCACCACCCTCCCATCAATTTTTAGAGACACGTTACCTATTTGCTTTCTCCTGTTGGTTAGCTCTGCTACCAAATTCCAAGCAGCACGTCCCGGATTTTCTGAACTCTCGACTCTATTTTGATAATATTGTTTTTTCTTTTGTTTAACAAGGTTAACATGATTCTTCTTTGCTGAATAATATAAAGGTAGTAAATCTGCACAGGTTTTGGATAAAAAAACAAATCCCTAATATACTGACTGGATTTCCTCACGTCATCATCAACCCACCTCTTATTGACACGGTTATGATTCACACAAAACTTACGCACTGGAAAATGTCGTTCGAAATAATACATAAATGAGTCGTTAAAAACAGCAAAAGCATCGTCTAACTCAGGCAAATTGTAAATGTCATCCCAAAGTTCCCCACTTAGGGAGTGCTCAAAATTAACCAAATTATTTTCATTGAAGTCTCGCCTCGGCTGAAATTTACCAGTACGTAATTCACCAGGAAACTTACACACATCCAATTCCAACATAATTGATCTATGATCAGATAAGTAGTTGTCCAAAACACAACATACACCATCATTGTCAAAATTTATAAAAATATGGTCGATTGCGGTACATGATGTTTGCGTGACCCTTGTTGGCCACCTTACTATAGATTTAAAATTAAAGCACGCTAAAATAGAACACAAATTGACAAATTCTTGATTACCATAAAGGTCAAGGTTAAAATCGCCACCTATAACAATTTCAACATTTGGTTTATACAAAACATTCAGAACCTCGTCAATTTTATTAAAAAAAGTCTGTATGTGCCCAGATGGAGATCTATAACAGTTCAAAATAATCATAGTCTTAGCATGCAGTCTCCAAGATACAGCACAACATTCAAAATCCTGTTCTATGCATTGCACCCCAATATCAATCTTTCTAATGTCAAGTGAACTTTTTGCCCATATACCCACCCCTCCACATTTTTTGTGGGACCTGCAGTATGAACTTACCAATTTATAATCAGGCAAATATAAAAGGTTAACATTATCAAAAAGACCTATCTCTGTAAAGCACAATATATCCAAACCTCTATGTGTATCAATATCATCATACAAACAATTTATTTTTTCCTGACTTAACGTATTAACATTCAGAACCAGAATATTCGGATCAAACACTAATCTTTTGGTTGAATCCGCCTCTTGGGGAGCCGTAAAAAACGATTCACACAGGTACCAAATGGCCACAGATCTGGATTCATTGCTGTGGCGAAATCTTCCTCCAACACGGATACCTTAAACGATGTGTAAAGATCGGGATGTTTTGGCACCAGGGCCTCGCAGTAAATTTGCTTCAAGTGGGGACTGAGCATATTTATTAATTCTTCACAAGTAGTTTTCGGTTCCACCCTGTAAACATGAAGTTCCATCAGTCTAGGTACGCCCTTCACTATGGTAGAATCTTTATTCTTGCCAACTACAGCTGGCATCCGTTTCTTTTTTTGTCTTTTATCGACGGTTGTCCATTTCTCCCGGCTGGAAATATTGTCCTCTTTATCAGTGCCCAGGTTGATACATTCATTCATGATAAGATTACTTTCAGCATTCAATATTGCGGCAGATACTTCTTGTCCTGTTATTTGACATTCTTTACCAAGTCGCGTGTCAATGCCCTCCTGTTTACCACTTTTTCCAGAAGTGGATTCTCCAATTTTTTGTTTACTGTTTTTCATGATATTGTGTTTAGAGTTTTTATTCACGCTGGGCCCAACCACACTATCTATGTTTTGACTTGTTTTTTTCTTGGAATCATTTTTTGCATTACTTTGAATACCCTGCTGGTTGTTACCTTTATTTAACAGATCTATGTTACTTTTTAACAACTCCACTTTTTCCGTTAACTCATGGATAATAATATCTTTCTGTTTTATGATGTACTCAAAAACACGAAAATCAATCTTCTTATCAGACCCCGCAACCTCACTCATGGCGTCAAAAAAGGCGTTGTCACTGTCCTGCACAATATCACAACATATTACAGACTGGTCATTGATAATTTTATTGTTCAACAACTTTGCACAACTCAAGTGAAAGCTGCTTCCACATTTTAAACATTTTACACCATTTACCGGCTTCACTTTACATCTTTTACACAGAGAACTACTAACAGTATTACTCTTCGCGGCAGCCATAGCGCACAAACTCAAGCGCTTGAAAGCACAAGTGAAAGTGAAGTGAAAAGTAAATACTCTATGTAGGCACTAATGTTTTCATTTAATTCTAAAGTTTGCCCCAAAACACCACTGTAATGTAATGTAATAAAATAATATTTTTTGATAAATTAACTGAATTTAATCAGTGGTTTTTCAGTTTTATACAAAATTTTATTATATTAGGTACATGTCATTTTTAAAATATGTCTAAATAAAATAATTATTATAATAAAATTTATAAAAGAAATTAAGTAAACACTTAACTAGCTTTTTCCTAAACCTTACAAGTTGATCCTCAACTCTTCATCAGTAGAACGTTTTACGATAAGAACTCTTTGTATGGTAAGTATTTAACTATGGTAAGTATGGTAAGTATGGTAACTATTTTTTTGTCAAATTAACATTTTTAAATAAAATTGTCATCACATGCACGGATCATTATGATATTATTAATTTTCCGCTGGTAACATTCTTTTGGAGTAGAGGAAGCCAGGTTTGATCCATGAATATTGTTTCTGAGGAGATACAATTATCACCATTAAGTTTAATAAAAGCACTTTCTTTTAATTTTCTTTTAACTGATTTTTCTTCTTTTTATAAAACTTTAGCCTGTCGGTCACCTAGTTGATTGGACACAGGCTAAAGTTTTACAAAAAAAAAAAAAATCAGTTAAAAGAAAATTAAAAGAACGTCCTTTTATTAAACTTAATGGTGATAATTGTATCTTGATTCAATGAATCTGAATCTTGTAAATCTGAATGACAGGGAAAAATTGAATACTTAAATTAAATAGAAATTATAATACAGCAACGCAACGATATACACATTATCCATTTTATCAAGCAACTAGTGCTGAAATAGAAGAGTAAGCATGTTTTTCCTAGAAATATATATGATCAGGGCCTATTTTTATACTTCTTATAAATATTAAAAGTATATGATTTTTCAAATAGGGCTATCGTATGAACTGGTGAAGATATCAATATTTGATCCTTCGAATCTTGATATGATGCACATCTGACCTATAAGTAATTGTATTGTATAAATAAGGACGTATTATTCCCATCTTTATTTATATGCTGAGTTGATATTATTACATACATTTCAATATATCAAAGGAAATCTGTACACCTCGGTAACTCTAGGACATTATACGTAAGGGACATGCACCTACCTCATCAATATTGGCTTATCAACCTCCAGAGGCAGAGACAACTTTGAGTACCACTTCGAAACACCATTTGAATTTAATTTATTAATGGAGAGTGCTTTACTATGCTACTATTTGCAAAGATATACCTTTTATAAACCCTATTTGTTCCACCAATTTAAAAAATTACCTAAATTCCTGGTAATACCTGAAGGATATACATAAACACGTGTCAATATCGTCAACCTATAAACTGATTTAATTGCAATTTCTGATGAAATCACACACCTTCATCGGAAGTCAGTATATTTATCAATACTTATTACAACCGATATTATTTACTATAACGTGATGTATGCATAAAAGGCTTGAAATTCTGGCGCCAACATAAACACTTTGATTACGTCTTTGCTATCGAATAAAATGACGGTATATTTTGTAACCATGGTAGGGCACATTCCATTTACACTTGTATTTACAGATGCTAACATTGGTTGTTTATTTAATGTCGCAAGAGTCAGGTAGAGCGAGTTCCTTACAGGAATATTTCGGGTGTATTCGACAGTGTCTGATAAAGTACTTTCAAAATTATATCAGAAGTTTACATATGAACTACTAGTGAGATATTAAATCATCTTTACCATTCCACTGATTAAGGGATCAAGTTCACATTTAAATAGAAGTAGATATAATACACGGCACTTTGTAGATTAAAAGCTACCCTTGTTCTTGTTAAAAGCCACCCTCATAATTTTTAAAATACCCAGATGTGCGGCTACAATAGATTGGATTTGGAAAATCCAAAGTCTCATTAATTAGGTACCTTTCATGGTGCCAATATTACGGTTGAACCTTAAGTTATACAGCCATATACAGGTAGCAGATTGGATAGTTTATTGAGATATATAAAATCTTTTCAGGAGGTTAAATCAATTGTGGAACATCTTACAATTTGAAATAATGAGATCATAATTTGTAAATGATTTAGCGTTAGAATTTATAATTAGATTATAGATGATAGACTAGAATTAGATAATAACACCCACTAACGCATCAGAATCAGAATGAAGTCAACAATTTAAAGTTACAAAAGTGGGCCTAAACGTATTTACTTAGTTTGGCTTTTACTTAGGCTTTGTTTTTAAATATAGTAAAATAACGAAAAAACTACTATCATTCACTTCTGCTGTTTTTCTAATTTGTTCAACTTGTAGTTTAATAATTAAACAAACCATAATTATTATACTTAGTATTAATGTTATTCCTATACTTACTACAAATAATTATTATACATACCTAGTATTTCTTAATATTTTCAGAAAATCTTTTATTTTTCTTCACATTATGTTCTGTCAACGTTTACTCAACAGGGCCCATTTAATTGACCTTTACTTGTGACCGAACCTTATTTACTGTACAAAAACTTAAGACTTGCTTTATTACTTACAGTTCTATGATACAATTGGGTGTCACACAGATATTGTGATAGTTTTTCCAACGGCAGGATAAAATTTACAACCAGAACCAACAGCATATTAGATCGTGGCCCATAAAACCTGCCAATCAAAAGTCTGCATTCACCTATATTCTATATTAAATCATTGTTTGAAAATTACTTTATGAATCGAAACCACACTTTTAATTTTTGTAAAAAATATAGTAGTATAATATATAATAACAATGTGTTTAATTGTACTAGATGTTAAATTATAACTTACAGTTTCCTCAATAAAATTTTTATATCAAAATAACATATCGAATTAAACCTGTCATAAATCTTTTCCAGCAAAATACATATACATACATAGATAAAATGTAAATTGTTTAAGGTTATAAAAACACAATAATGTATCAATGTTCTTTTAAGTGTGTCAAGAGGTGTTTCTAAATCACTTTCTGAACAATTACTTCAAATTATGAAACTGCAATTGATAATATCAAAAATAACAACAATCAATGAAAATATTGTAAATAAGTGTAATGCTTTGGTATTATTGCATTAAGCAAACGACAACTTGAAATCTTAAAAGGTGATAAAACTTGTAAATCATTATTTCAGATTTTTTCCGGGAATATCGCATTTCTTGGGAATAAGTTCTTGGGTTGGTTGCCACAATAATTCAATGTTTTTCGTTCACAAGTCATGTCCAAACTGAAAATGTGGATAAAAATATGTGTTTGAAAGAACAGTAACAGGTTTTTGAGTTGTATTTATTAAAATCGTATATATAAATTATTCAACAACATTAAAAGCAAAATAAAAATAATAATTAAAACTCTACCTCTCATTCTAACCACAAGGTTTAATTGGAAAGTCAGACACTTGTGTGGGAGAGGAGACGACATATTAGTATTCTGTAGACCGGTCCAGGAAGGACTTAGGTTGGTAAACCCTCACTGCAGTTATTGCAGAAATGAGGACCTGAAAAACCTCCTTTAGTTAGGGAAGCTGTTAAACTCCGACAAAAGTTAATCTCTCACATTAACACCTGACTGGTATTCCTTCCATCCTAGCTTATCTGCAGAACTGATTGTCAACATATATACGCATCAATGTTAATTAAAGATTGGATCCATATGAAACTGAACTAGCTATCTCTGGATTCAAAGGCTAAACCATAGAATGTCTTTAGAGGTCCTAGTAGATCCTTTATTCACAAATATTTGTAAGTTTGACGCTACTAACGTCAAATGATTAATAAATCTTTACATGAGCTATTATACACATTTATAAATATTGGTATTATGTAAATGTAATGTACAATAAACAGCGTAGTTTTTTCAGTGGACATAAAAACATAATTATAAATGTTTGCGAAGATGTCTCCACCAATTATGATGATCACTCGTCCGTTAATCTGCCATAACCGTAAACATTATCTATATAAAACGCATTCGTTAAATATCATTAATTTTTAATAATTGCTTTAATTTAAACTATAATCTGTTTATCCAAAAAAATAGTTCACCAATAATAACTGTCAGCAGAAACGCCAAGCTGACAAGTTTCTCTTGAAAAGACCAAAGTTATTAGTGAATGAACGTCGGAACCAGGTGATTAAACAATTATCAGTGTTTTGATAAGTATCTTTGTCTCCATTTTAAATTTCACACGAGAGTTGTGACAGAGGAACGATGAGAGAAGACATTATTGCAGACAAAAAATTATAATTAATAAATTTACAATTAAACATTGTATGAAAAAGGGCATTTAATAGGGTTACTTTATACCTACTATATTCTTTCAAAGAACATTTCGTCTATGAAGGTCCAAACATTTGTCAAACGTTTTTTTCTAATAATGAAAACAAAAAGCATTTAATGAAAAGTCTTGAGTCTATCGAATTTTTGACAGCAGGTCCTCCTGAAAGGAAGGAATGACTGACAATTTAATTTATATATAAAAAATCGCATATGCCACAGTGCAGTTGTCACTTTGACAGCGACAAAAGTTACCTGCAACTTTTACAGTGATAAATTAACTCCTATATAAAATAGTCTATTTGGCAGTGACATTTTTGTCACTTTGACAGCGATAAAAAAGGTGCATCGTTTTTTATCACCGATAAAAATGCCTGTTCCTCAAAAGCAGAGTACATCTAGTAGTCGCACGTCACTTTAAAATCTGTCCTGTCAGCTATAATTTTTAAGTATTGTGGAAAGTGGAAACTATACTGTACAATATGAGTATTATTGTTGTTCTTTGTTTACATATTTTGTCGTTAATTTATCTTGCCAAAAAACACTCGAGCTTTATTTTTATGGATAAATTTCTTTTTAACTCAAAATTTTTCCATTCAGTAATTTTGCTCGAAAAACTGACATTTGACAAAATCGCTCGACCTCCGGTCTCGCGATTTTTTCATGTCAGTTTTTCTCATAAAATAACTGATTGGCAAAATTATTTCGTTACAAAGAGAAATTTATCCGATAAAAAAAAAGCTCTTGTGGTTTTACTGTTGATAAATTAACTCCTATATAAAATAGTCTATTTGGCAGTGACATTTTTGTCACTTTGACAGCGATAAAAAAGGTGCATCGTTTTTTATCACCGATAAAAATGCCTGTTCCTCAAAAGCAGAGTACATCTAGTAGTCGCACGTCACTTTAAAATCTGTCCTGTCAGCTATAATTTTTAAGTATTGTGGAAAGTGGAAACTATACTGTACAATATGAGTATTATTGTTGTTCTTTGTTTACATATTTTGTCGTTAATTTATCTTGCCAAAAAACACTCGAGCTTTATTTTTATGGATAAATTTCTTTTTAACTCAAAATTTTTCCATTCAGTAATTTTGCTCGAAAAACTGACATTTGACAAAATCGCTCGACCTCCGGTCTCGCGATTTTTTCATGTCAGTTTTTCTCATAAAATAACTGATTGGCAAAATTATTTCGTTACAAAGAGAAATTTATCCGATAAAAAAAAAGCTCTTGTGGTTTTACTGTTGACAAATGCACTAGTGGTTTTTTCACTTATTCATTTTTTAATTAATTATCGCAGTGTCCGTGGCCAAAATAAATAATTTGACATTTCTGTCAACAAGTTATTGAATTATTAAACCTAATCTATGATTATTAAACACTAACAATGGATCGATTCGGTGATCCTCAAATAAAAATGTGTTTATTTTTAGTGTTTCATAAATAAAGTTTGCATTCATATGTTTCTAAATTTCTTATTCATTAAATTGTCCTGCCGAATTACACTCGATGTTTGTATTGATACCGGAGAAATTTGTATTGTTTAAATTCTAAACTGTTTCCTTTAGCAATTTGACTCGAAAAACTGTCAATCTAAAAACGCTCACCTTCCGTGTCGCGTTTTTAATAGTTGACAGTTTTTCTCGTCTAATTGCTTAGCAACAGTTTGTCATTAAACAATCCAAATTTATCCGGTAAAATACAAACCTCTTGTGCAATTATAAGTGAAAATTGTATATTTGCACTAAGCAGTACTCTGATACCAAACACATTTAAAATTTTTAAATATTAAAAGTTTCTGAGATATAAAAAGATAATATCGCTGTGCATCAACAGTTTAAGATTGATTCGGAAGTTTTTCCATAGTCTCTCATGTCAAATCATCTCCCAAAATTAATAACTACAGTAGAGAAACACCTGTTTACACAAATTTACATATTATCAATACAAATAAAGCAGAAATAGTTATTATAAATCCATTATTATACTTATTGCAATGATCGTAAATTCTTTTCAATCATACCTATTAATAATCTATCGATACTGGTAATTAATTTCAAAAGGTTGCCATGTTTTTCTGATTCATCAAGGATGAAAAACTCAACACTGTTAACGTCTGATGCAGTTAAAACGCAGACCCAATATTTTCATTGGGTTTGCCAAGACCACAGTTTTGTAGACGTCAGTCTGTAAATTTATTGTTTGTTTTCCAATTTAACACCATTCTGGATTATTTATGAGAGACGTGTTAGGCAAAACAATGTATTTTGGCGCGAAAATTTATTTATTTAGTGTATTTACGAAAAGGAGGGAAAAATACTGAATACTAAAGAAACGTGGATAATATAGATATATTTTATTTTAATAGGAAAAAAACGAAATAGTAAATATATATTAAGCATTCATATTTTATAGAGCCATAGAAATATTTAAACAGCATTTCCCAGACAATCTGTTTCCAAGATAGAAAACATTCAAGTTGAAAAAAATATATGTTATAACTATTTTTGCCAAGCACTAAAAATTATTTTCATATATAACGAAACGCATACTAATATGTCAATACGTATTACACGTAAAATATGTCAATTTTTATTATACGTAAGGCACGTCATTTTATGTTACTCAAAGGGCTTGTTACTAATTACTAGTGCTTGGAATATGTGGAAGAAAAATATACGAAACCAGTAGTTCCATACAACTATTTTTCTCGACTCCCTTTTTTTATTGAATCCGAGTATATGTAATTACCTCCGATACATATATTCCCATAGGAAAACGGGGAAAATTTAAGAAAACAACAGTAATATTGAAAACAGAAAATTAATAGAATCGACTGTAATAATGATTTTCAATGGAGACCACT
This sequence comes from Pogonocherus hispidulus, assembly GCA_963924545.1. Taxonomy (NCBI): domain Eukaryota; kingdom Metazoa; phylum Arthropoda; class Insecta; order Coleoptera; family Cerambycidae; genus Pogonocherus; species Pogonocherus hispidulus. The sequence continues at coordinate 24,755,922 of OZ004696.1, forward strand.
GAATTTCCAATTTTTGATAATATTTTTCTCAGCTTTGATTGTGTTAGTTTGAAAAGGAATTTCCCTAAATATTTTTTTTTACATCCACCCGTATAAATGATCAATTCGAAAAAAAAAATAATTTCACAATACCGTCAAATCAATTTCATTATACAAGGTGTTTCACAACTTATCCGACACATTTAACTACATAAGCACTTTTAAATAAGAAGTCGATTTCTTAAAACAAAATTTAATATTAGTACAACAGAAAACAACAGAGATAAAAACTATTAAACTTCAATAATTGAAAATAATCAGCTTATCACAGATAGTGGTGGTCGTGCCAAATTACATCTATTGTCTACTTTCACATCTAATACAAAGCTGGTTTGTTTGTAATTTAACTCTATACAAAAGCCAAAATATACATGCTTTGCCTTATAAACACCTATTAAAAAAAAAATCAGTTTTTCCAAATATACCTAAGAAATAATACGAGCATATTTCTACTTCATTCGGTATAAAAGGAAGATTACAGCATCGTAAGAACAAAATTGAAAACAGAATTTTTTTAAACTAACAACATCATTTTGTTAAATTAATCTCTAAACTTATAAACATCTAAATATGGCAGAACGAACACAAACCAAGGCTTAAATGATAAACAACACACACTATCAGTACCGTCGTTTTTAAAGTATGAATGGTTTTTTAAATTACAATAGCAATAGTAAGTAGCGGAGTTCACATTGATATGTTATCGTGCTTGCTAAAGTAACACCGTGTAGCGGTAAGTAGGTACAAAAATATAGAGTAAATAATATTCTCTGAAAATTTACATATCTACCCTACGGAACAAAAATAACTGCCATCTTTTCCATACCCTTTCCAAACATTAGAGAAAAACTGAGACACATGTTTGAGAATACGTTTCTGTTGTTTTTTCAGTGTGATCAGTTTATTTTTGGTTAAACAAAACCGATTCTATGATTCTACTCTTAATATTTTCAGAAATATGGGAAGATATAGAGTAAAAATAAGATCTTGTAGAGGGTTGGAACCTTTGGTGCGAAGATATCACTGACGTAGTTTTCCACATAAAGTTTTAATCATCTCCAGATGATGCCAAATTGGTTGGCGAAACGCGTGTCGAGTGCAGTATACTGTTTTAGAGTTATGTGGAAAATTAAATCAGTGATAAAAATAAGATGTAAGTATCCTATTTTCTGCATAATTCCTACCAAATTCAACGTGTTTCATGTTGAAAAAGCATTTTTGTGGAACTCTGTATTTGGAAACATAAAACTAATTATTTATTGTTCATACTATGACCTCAAATTTCTTTTAAAAATTTTTTCGCGGCAATTTATTATTGGTCCTCTCCTTCGTGCGCTTGTAATTAATTATTTACCACGCTTATTTATGACCTTTTTTGCTTCGTCATTACATTGTAAATAATGTCAACTAATGGAAATACTTTATCAACGTAATTCAATATATCTATATAAAATTGAACCGTCCCCGATTTAGAAAGAAAATTGCAAATGAATAGAAATAATATAAATTATTACAACATACAACAAAGATTGGTATAGAATGTCACATTTAATAAACGTTTTACATCAATATTTATTAATAGAAACAATTATAAGTAGATTACAATAGCATCGAATCATTAAAATATGTATTGCTGATAATAGACACGTAGATATATATTAAAACTAAAAATAAATAACATTTTAATGCAGAACTTTGGTTTTCATGAATAAGAAAAGCTAAAAATACCTTAAATATTTACGAAAAGTTGCACACCTTAAATATTCTCTTGATTTATAATGGTAAAAATAATTAGTTATATGATGCTATATGATTGCTATTATTCCATTCAGGACATTGATAAAATAAAAAACTACCGATTTCTCAGTTTATTTAAACCTTATTTACGGCTACAACAATCTGAATAACGCAAGTATAAATAAAATTTAATAACATTACTTTTTTTATTTCATCTCAAAGGAAACCAAATAGGGAGATGAATAAATAAATTAATTGGTCAAAATTAAATCGAAATGGGTCCTTTTCTCAACTATATAAGCATCATTACAAAAATCATCACCATTTTCAATATTTTAGTCTCCTGTATTTTTGAAATCACAGTTTCGATTATACATTCCTTTATTTTCAAATTTGTCAAATTGAGGCATTTGCCTTTGCTGACCTTAAAATAAGATCAATGCAATTTATTGCTGGGGATTAGGGAAAACCAACAATTAGGCTCGATTCTCTCCTAATTCCACTCAGGTATACACAAAATGGGGTGTATTACAAGACCAACCTGTAGATTACATGTACCGGTTACGGCTACTGGTAAGTGTAATCCACTTTCAATGAGCAACAGTAAATAATAATTTTAATTAAGAGAAAATAAAAATTTTTCTATAAAGAGTTAATTAATCCGTATTTATTTTTGATATATCTACTTCTATGTAATTATTAAAATAAATATCCATTTATTAAATATTATTAAAACAGTTCGCTGTTTTATATGTTTTTTGTGAAGAAGAGTAAATAAGGGGCGTCTCGCTGTTGATAACATATAGAAGACAAGGGTGAAAGTGTACAAATAATATACAAAGAATTATATCCGCCGCACTTTTACAATTTCTAAAGACCACTAGTGTATTAATCAAGTAGTAGTAATCAATACAATCAGAGCAGTATCCAGTTCAATTTCAAAATATCTGCAATTACTTACAAAACTTGCAAAACTTATGCTTCGATACATATGAACGCTGGAGGCAGCATGTGCAGTTCAGAGAAGTTCATGATTTGTAGAGATTGTAGGGTACCTACGAATTTTAGGACAAACAGAGTTTTTTAGGGAACGATATTTTATTTTTTGAAAAAATTACAGAAATATTTGAAAAACTTTCCACAAAGTAAATAAATACTTTAGTATCGCTGTCATCCTAACAGCTGCAAAAGATAGTTGAAACGGTTGTAAAAAAAAGAAAAAATCGAAAAGTAAAATGGTAATTGAATGTGGAAATAAGTATACATTTTACGGTCTATATAACTTTCCAATTCCATTAAAAAAGCTTATACAATAAATTTAAAACTGTTTGCCATTAACCAACAAGGGCAAGCAAAACTTTTTTGATTTCTATTGAACAATCATGCATCCTGAAAACAAAAAGTATAAAAAATGATATCTAAATAAATTCAAGTGAACAATATTGTCATGTAAATTGTGAATCCGTTTAAAAAGAAACGTTGCTAGATATGCTTTTGATGTCCCTCCAGATCCGTTCTGTGTTTTGAATATGTGCTTTAGGATCAAGTGTATTAATAAACTGCAGAGAATGATTAATGCATAGGATATGATTGTAAGATATGGCAGTATAGGATAGAATTGTTCCGATTGTACCGGGATGAATCCATTATTTAACAAATTGAATCAAAGTCGATCATCAGTTCGATTTGAGATAGGTACTTTCTTGGAATTTCTCTGAAATCATCCAAAAAACCCACTGTCTCTTTATCCTTCTTCCTCTGTGATATTCGGGCTTAGGTACTAAATTTTGTTTCATCAATTTCAACGGTTGTTTCAGTACCACCTAATTTCTCTGAAATCTGCAATGTCCATTGAATATAGACTTCTCAATAAAAGTTAGACCAAGTGCCTACAGTTGACTAGAACCGAATTCTAATTTATTTATCATAAGAAATTCCCTTGGAAAGGGTAACTACAACCAAAGAATAGTAAAGTATGGAACGTCGTCTATGCAAAGTTTGGATTTGCCAATCCAGGTTTCCTTTTTAGCGGACTTTCAAACTTGAGTTTTCTTAATTAGTTTTTTTATTTCTTTTGTAACTTTTTCTATATACAAATAAACTATTTATTTTTTAGTTTGCCAATAAATAACAATTTGAGAATTGAATTTTATCTTTAAATAGGTACACCATGAGCCACTAAAAAATGTATAACCCCTTTCTTTCAGTAGAAATAATGAATTTAATTGTTGTACATGATGACATGATGAATGTTCATCTTGTACATTGTAATAACTAGTAAAATAATTTGCTTAATAACCTTATTATTTTTAAGATATGTCGCCAACAACTACTTTGCATGCAAGATGCACCGACCAACATTGAATTACAACGACATATCTTCATATAACCTTGATCTCAACTTATTGTCTTTAGCACATTTTTCTTTTTAATAGTTTTAAAAAATAAAATATTAAACAAGCATTAGATTAAAAATAATTAGGATTTTTGGTTACGTACCTTTTGTATTGAATTTTAATGATTTTTTTTAATTTTTTACTAGCAAAACTGAAATTATAGTGATAATAATAATATTTTTTATTATGCTCATCAGACATTACAAAAGAATGTATAGCATTAGTCAAAACATGAAAATAACCTATACTAAACAAAATACTCAGACAATGAGTAGAAACACTTATCTAATAAATACAATTTTAAATTTCGCTTAAAATTAATCAATTTGTCACATTCTTTCAGCTCATTAGGCAAATGGTTAAATATCTTAGGTCCTAAATAGTTTGGACCTTTACTTACTATACTCAATTTTGTGAAGGCTGCCCTTATCTCACTTTTGTACCTTGTATTAAAATTATGAACATCACTATTTAAAAGAAACTTATTCTTGTTTTTAAAAATATAAACACACATCTCAAAAACAAAAAGCGACGTCAATGTTAAAATTTTATACATACTAAAAACAGGTCTACATGACTGTAGCCTGGCAACACCTGCAATGCAACGTATTATACGTTTTTGTAATATGAAGACCGATTCGGAATAGGCAGAATAACCCCAAAAGCAAACCCCGTATCGCAATCGACTCTCTATATGAGCGTAATACAAATTAATCAGTTGATGTTCGGACAACACATCTTTCATATTCCTAAATAAATAATAATTTGCCGACATGATGGAAACAAGTTTATTACAATGAGCTTTCCAATTAAAACACTGATCAATATGAATACCCAGAAACTTGATACAACTGTCATTATCTTCTAACCTTGTGCCATTTACAGAAATACTTAATTTATTACAACTCCTCTGTGCAGTATGAAATCTTATTAGTTGCGTTTTTCCAGTATTAAAATATAGATTATGTTCACTAAACCAGTCATGCAATAAGTGTAAAGTCTTGTTACACTTTTCATTCAAAGCATAGTCAGATTCATCTGAAACAATCAAAGCCAAATCGTCAGCATACAATGTAAAAAATGTCTTGTTCAAAACCGATTCAATTGAATTTATATACAATATAAAGAAAACAGGTCCCAAAACCGAACCCTGGGGAACACCCATGTCAAGCGACAAAATGTCTGAATATATTCTATCTACACAATTATTACTACACGATGGAATGATAACATATTGTTGGCGACCATTTAAGAAACTAGCAACCCACTGTAATGGCAGTCCTCGAATGCCACAATCATGTAACTTATCAAGTAAAATCTTGTGATTGACGCAGTCGAATGCCCTGCTGAGATCACAAAAGATCCCAGCAGGACACTCGCCCCCCTCAATATATTTGATTGCTTCATTGTAAAAAGATAGTATCGCAGTAGCCGTTGACTGTCCAGGTCTAAAACCATACTGGTTCTTATTTATTATTTGAAATCTATCCAAAAAAGACAATAAACGACATGAAAAAGCGTATTCAAAAATCTTTGATATTCCACATGACATAGTCACTGGACGATAATTCTCCAAAAGGTGGGGATCTTTTTTCTTATAAACAGGAGTGACCTTGCCCAGTTTCAAGCACTGAGGAAATTTCCCTGTTTTAAAAGACAAATTTACTAGGTAGGTAATAGGCTCTATAATTAGATCAATAACGCGTCTAATTAAGAACAACGGTATGTCATCTGGACCTGATGACTTTTTGTTTTTAAGTTTATTTTTCAGCAATGATAGTAGTTCTTCTTCAATAAATGGGTCCAAAAAAAGAGTATGTGTTATTATTTTTCTATTTTGTACATGCATGATTCTCTTATTGTCAACAACATTTCCACTAATAATATCTTTAGGTGTATCAACAAAATAATGATTGAAGGCGGAGGCAACCTTACCGGGATCCTCCACCACCCTCCCATCAATTTTTAGAGACACGTTACCTATTTGCTTTCTCCTGTTGGTTAGCTCTGCTACCAAATTCCAAGCAGCACGTCCCGGATTTTCTGAACTCTCGACTCTATTTTGATAATATTGTTTTTTCTTTTGTTTAACAAGGTTAACATGATTCTTCTTTGCTGAATAATATAAAGGTAGTAAATCTGCACAGGTTTTGGATAAAAAAAACAAATCCCTAATATACTGACTGGATTTCCTCACGTCATCATCAACCCACCTCTTATTGACACGGTTATGATTCACACAAAACTTACGCACTGGAAAATGTCGTTCGAAATAATACATAAATGAGTCGTTAAAAACAGCAAAAGCATCGTCTAACTCAGGCAAATTGTAAATGTCATCCCAAAGTTCCCCACTTAGGGAGTGCTCAAAATTAACCAAATTATTTTCATTGAAGTCTCGCCTCGGCTGAAATTTACCAGTACGTAATTCACCAGGAAACTTACACACATCCAATTCCAACATAATTGATCTATGATCAGATAAGTAGTTGTCCAAAACACAACAGCCTAATATACGATACGTATTTCTGCTTCCAGCGTCTTCAGGCACTTGTATGGCAGGAGGTTTAACATCTAAGAATATAATGTATATACAGGGTGTGGCCTTAGTGCGTCTATCTTCCATAGCGTCGTTATCTGTGAAGATAAAAAGATTTTGATACCAAAGTTATTTTTATTTACTCCTGCATTACTAAAAAATATTAGGTAATATATAGGGTGTTCAGATTACTCTGTACGGTAACTAACTCACATATTTTAAATGAAACCCCTTGAACATTTTTAGATTTTTGGAAATACCATGAGATATTAAGTCGAAAACAAGTATACACTATACCTAAACCCAGTCGTTTCGGAGATATTTGACATTTTATGAACATTTTGACAGCTACAATATAAGATACTCTCTAACTTTTCTCGTATAGGAGATTTTCATTCCACTTTTACATGTTGAAAGAACATAAGGTGGAGTACTTTCCGCAATTAAAATATGTACAAAGATAATATACTAAGCGTTCCATATTTCACGATACTTTTTTAAGACTTTCAGACCTCGAAAACTTTTATAGTTCAAACGGACCCTGTACTTTTAACTCCATATTATGTAAAATTAAATTCTCTTTTTACTGATGAGGGCATTGTATGAGTTAAAATTACAACTTTTTGAGATATGACAGATTTTGTCGATTTTCGAAAAAGAGTAATTATTACTTCAAAATTTACAAAAATTCAACCTTGTCCACCTGTTTTCCATGTTTGAATGGATATATTTTTCCTAGAACTGTAATTGAGCAGCAGCCGGATTCACATTCCTCGATTCGATACGTGTCGAATAGAAATCGATATTATACTTTATCTATGTAGAAATCGAGGAGGTAGCGATTCACAATGGTTATCGACCTCTCGACATATCGAGAATATCTGTCAATTCTGCTCGACAAGAAAATAGGTGTCTACCGCTTATGTTAGAGAACCATAACCCCATTTTTTTTACGGTAGCTTTGTGAATTTTGCTCTCATCACTTTTTTCTTAAAAAATGTTGCCTATTTTTGACATAATTCACAGAAGTAATCAAATACGCGATTTAAGGAGAGAAAGACGTATTTTGTTTAGAATTTGCACAAGATAGTCTACCGGTCGCAAATTCTCTGTGTTCTTCCATAAAATCTACCAAATATACTAAATGTTCTTCCCTCATTTTAAAAACCATGGCGATTCCGAATATATTTAAAAACATAAAACATAAAACCAACCTCCAAAAGTCCAAATTATATTTACAAACAAGGAAACAAGTTCGACTATGAGTATAGATTAATTTATAATAATACATAACCCACAAAATGGTATAACAGTTCGACAATCGACTCTTACGAACAAATGCTACGTCGATGCTACTCGATATATATTGGGAATTACTTTGTTCATAAAATCGAATTTGGTCTCGATTGTCGAATAATGGTCGACGTCGACACATATCGTATCGAGCATTGTGAATCCGGGGGCAGATGACCAACTCTCTGATAAAATTTTAGGGCTAGATCTTCTAAGATTACAGTCGGCTTTCTCATCTCATTATGAACTTCAGCATTTCCAGTCACGTAGCACAGATATTTGCACCTACAATGCTCCATCCATTAGAGTCACTTTAATAGATTTTTAGTCGTAACTGTTTTTATAACAATATTTCTATATGATAAGTGTGTCACAATCACCGGACAAGGCTGATGCAGTGTGCGTTTCTAAGTGAGTAATTTATTGGCAAGATCACCAGATTATCAATTGACATGAAATATGCAGGATGACTAAAAACTATCGAACATCCAAATACCTCTGTAATCTTTTAGATTCAAGGTATACAACAAGAGTTGAATACTATTACACTAGTAAATTTAGATATATAGGTGGCGCTTTTAGAAAATGGATCTCTTATTCCATTTGGAACATAGTTCCTTATTTTCCTGATATCAAAAATATACAATTTTATATATCTATGATTCACAGTTTTCAAATTATATTAGCAGATTCAACTTATCTATAAAAAAACTCAAGGCCTACCCAGTTTCATTTGTTTTTAGTCGGACTACACACAATAACAACTAAAAATTATTTATTTACAAATTTGGTAGGGCAGTGGGAAAAATAGATAATAGTTTTTTATTTATTTGAAATATAGTGATAATAATGAATTTACTATAGATTTTATACGCATCATTTGGTATGAATATCTAGAAGTTAACGAATGATTTACAGCCAACCGTCAGTCAACAGTCAATAACATTTATCGAGTAATAAATAAATAATATGTAAATAATGTAGTGTATAATAAATGTAGGCATACTTCTTTGAGCGAATTATCAATTATTAAATATAAAATAGTAAAGTTATTTATTAAATCATTCATTTCAATCAAATTCATTATATCATAACTAATAAAAAATATGCTAAGATTGCACAAAAGTATTCAATAAATAATAGAAAACTAAACATTCTTATTTAAAAAAGAAATTAAACGAACCATTAGGAACTAAATCAATACAGACATACCTATTTTTATTTTATACTTTAGTTAAATATAAATGTGTATCTCAAAAGGTATCTGACATATAACAAGCAATATATTTATGAAGAAGAACATATACTTAGACTTCATTCACGTTAAGTTTAAAGTGACGTCATTTTCAGTAATTAATTGTTTTCAATATTCGATAAACAAATAATGACCATTTGCCACTTACAAAGAGTTTTATATTTGGCAACCCTTCACTGCGTTGTCAAGTTTTTATTTATTTATATAAACTTAACTTAAAATTTAAAACTTAAAAACGTCACTTTAAACTTAACATGAATGAACTCTAGTAAGTAGTAAGAAATACTCTCGTAAATACTTAGCACTTAATCTACAGTTCAAAGAACTCAGTCAAAGTTGAAGGTAAAACAATTCCTAAAAAAGCATAATTAAAAATAAATAAACATAATAAGACAAGAGTAGACACCCCCTCGTAAAATAATCTTTAGCACCCCGAAAGCCATTAATTTTCGTCAATCACTAGCCCGTAATAGACAAATCGAGAATTGGTACAAAACCTGGATCAATCATTAATATTGTTTTATTCTATAGGCGCACTGAGCACCCAAGCTGTAGTGCCAGTTGGTGCCAGTCTTGGAAAAAAACTCTTACCTTTCGTCGTATAGGATTTGAAATAATACAGTTATTTGTTTAACTAGTACAAAAAATATACGTTTTCGGGGTGAATGAAAAGGGTTGCAGTGGAGTGCGGCAATTTTACCAGTCGCGAATCGTATTTTTTGTACAAGTTTAACATAATATATTTTCCAACCGCTTCTTTTAACACCGTCAATTTTCATATTGTAAAATAATAATTTTGAAAACAATCATGGCATACTTGTCTCTATGACAAATGATATAATTTCATTAGTAAATTCAACAAAACACTCATTACTTCGAATAATAATTAACATTATAGGTAATCGATTATAGGTAAATATTTTTAAACATTCTACACTTGATTTTTTGGGTAATAGTTCTAAAAAGACATTTTCTGTTGACTTGTATGAGGCGGTTTAAAACGCTATCCGTTTCCATTTTTCAATTTGAATAAATTACAATATATTATGCGACGTGTAATATATTATGTCAAATTATTTTTTGGTACTGTACAAAATTTCTTTTTTTTACAGTTGCTACGACGATCTCAAACAGTCCCGAAATGGCTTTATTTTTTTTACAAAATAATCTAATGTTATAATGTCTTATTTGTGTGGTTGGAAAAAAAAATTTTTAAAGTAGATACTGTGAAATTATTACATTGTAATTGTTATCTGATTGAATAGTGCTTCTATAAATATCAAGTTACATCACGTCCAATTTCAAATGTTTTTATTTTTGTTGAAGAAAAGGAATAAATGAAGGTGAAGTGTATAATATTTTTTAGAAAATAAAATTAAAACAAGATTCGAGAAAATGGTACATTCTCAAACATTCCTGAAAATGTGTTAGGGAGATTTAATGGTTGGGATAGAAGCGTACAATTCTCATTACGAAGAAGTAAAATGGGAATCTTACTTCTCCGTAATGAGAAGATATCTGGAAAAGCTAGATGATTTGAATAAACCATTCAGGCGGCAACCCAGTTAAGCGCACGTCCGTCTATTTCAATTCGGTTACCTATTTGAGGCGCATTATCCATACGGGCTGGACTGGATTTTAATGTAAGCTCGTCCTGTTAATCCATAGAGGTCTTTGATTTCGAGAAGTGACGTAATTTGCTGAACGGTAATAACCAGTTCTACATTTAGATATATACAGAGTGTTTCACTGTCGGCTCCCAATATTACCATCTTAAGGTGAAATACCAATCAGGCGACTGCAGCGGCTACAGCCGCGCGGCTGGAGACGCGCGATTCTGGCGACTTCGCATCGGTCACTGGTTTACGTGTAAATATATGAACGCGTTGTCAATTACGTCAATGACTTCAGCGTGACGACAGAAGCGTCTGCAGCGACTGTGGCGACGCGTCTGCCAAAATAGCAGTCTAGCCGCTTAAGTCGCCGCGACAGATTATAACAAATTTACTTATAACCACGTGTTTTGGTAAAATTTTTTAAGATAAATTGATGACTCCTTTTTAAGAGAACTTGTAGGGCAACATCCCAGTTTATATGATCCAAAGAACATTTATTATAAAAATCAAAATATAAAAGACAACACATTTAAAAAGCAATCAGGTAATCAAATAAAACAAATATGATTTTTAATTGAAATTTAACTAAATAATGACTTCAAAAATTATTGATAAAATTTAACAAAAATATTTATGAATTACTAGAAGTATCGGTTTGATTAACTCTATTTTCTTGCAACGAAAGTGAGCCTTCTTGACTGCTGAAATAACGAGTAAATGCCTCTCTGACATCGAACCCTTCAGCATTGGCAAAACCACCAGTTGCACGTATACCTACGTATCATATTTTTGGTTGGTACATCATGCAGATTTGCGTGTCTAGGAAGGAGTTTATTGTCTTCAAGGAAAGAATCTCGAGGCATATTATGAATACAACAGGCTGTCATAATCAAATGTTAAAAATCAAATGAAATAGATGTCTCCGAACCAACATATTTTCGAAACCCTCTTCTCCTCGGGTACAAAAAATATCATGAGGGCTGCTTCGTAAAGAATCCACAAGTAATAATAACAAAAGGTCTTCTTCCCCTTCTTCTTCATTTTCTAAATAGCACCACAAATCCACTGGTTTGTCCATGATAGTCTATTGCAAACTGAAACTTTATAAAGCGAAAGCGACCGAAATCGCGCAATTGACACTCGTATAGGCCGCTGCAGTCGTACTGCAAAAGTCGCGCGTCTCCAGCCGCGCGGCTGTAGCCGCTGTAGTCGCCTGATTGGCACTCCACCTTTATTGCAAATATTCACGCGCATCCTGATGATCCTGATTTAAATTTATGTAAAAAACACGGCGTGCTTCATTAAGTTACTTTTTTACAGGTCAGTCTTCTTCAGCTTGCAATTTTTTCCCACTTGTGTATCTTTCAACGAAAAACTTAATAGTTTATTTAAAACAACTAATGGAACTTCAAAGTCTGTTGTGGGCGAACAATAGGTAATTAGAAAACCTATTTTACTGATAACTATCTACTGTCGTTTTTATATATTTAACTTAATCGTAGTTATTTTTACATACAATTTAATTTAAATAATCACATGTTTTTGCGACGTTTTCCCAAGAACAAAATATATTTCTGTTCGAACCTTATTGTCGAACCTTATATCGAACATACTTCAATTTAATTGTCCAACTGTTGATAATTGCTCAGCTATAAATGACATGTTTTCTTATTCAAATCTCGCCCATCACGAAAATACTGTTTGCTCACCGGTCGCATAAAATTTCTTGTCACTTATTTTTTGACATATTAAAAGGCAACTCTAACGGAACTATATTTTATAGAAAACGATATGAATTTTATATTATATAACTAAGGTCTAGATATTAAAATATTCATAGATGATTTTTTATTTCATTTTAATCATAGGGTCATTAGTTGCAAAGGTACCTAATCGAAATAATATCTATATGTATAGTGATAATTATTAAAGACAATTAATTATTCAATACGCCAGTGAGGTCAGGGACATTCCTTAAATCGGCACTGTAAAAAAATAATTTGAAAAGAAAATTTCTTCTTCTTTCTGCTCTCAAAAGAATGTTATTGTTTAAATATTTTCTCAACAACTACAGAGTATTTCATATCTATCACCATATCTTTCATCATCTTTAAACTGCTTTTCCCGCCTGTACAGGTTGCCATAATAAAAATATTTTTACTAACACCTATCTTGTAAAGTAAACAACGTAAGCCAACCTACATTTTCGTAACCGATGACAGATAATTTGCTATCTAATTTTTAGATCAGTCTGGTGCTGTAAATGACACCACTCTAGGTAGGTAAACAGATGTTACTATACGTAAGGTGACAAAATTAATGACTGGATACGTTCACTTTCAAGTCTTTTCCGCTTGGGTAAATCTTGCAGCGCGTCGCTCGAATTTGGAATGAATGAACAGCGGAAAAGTAGATAATACTGATGGAATAAAGTATATCCTGTGTGTTCTCTCTAATGAAATAAAATAAAAATATGAGAAAATAAATATGTATATCTAACTACTAACGAATAGAAACATTTAATTGTGATTCTTTTTTTAGATAACAATTATCAATTCTCAATAGAGTAGTAGGTACCAAATATTGTTTGAGGCAGACCTGAGTTTATTAAACTTCACAAACTTTACAAATACGGGGTGTCCCATCGAAAAGTATCACATTTCGTCGCTTTATATCTCGAAAACTAAAAGAGATATTGGGATGCGGTTTGGACAGAACGACTTAAGATTTTTGTAAGTTTTTTTTGGCAAATCTCCAAATATACATACAAATTTTTTATTGAATACGCCCCTCTTTGGAGTCAAATTACTTGCTTATATTAAGTGGAACACCCTGTATATTTTACCATAATCAGAAAGACTAATCACTTTACTTTCCAAAAAAGTATACATTGTTTACATTATCTTGAGAATTGGAGCCACAAAATTCAGTTTAATGGGAGCACCTCTTACTTGAACAGTTTGTGAAGCTGGTCTTGGTTTTCACAGTAGCCATGAAAAACAAACGTACAATTGTAAAGTACAATTATAAACTGTATTGTCAGTTGTGTCAAATATTTGAAGTATAGATATAGAAATGTTCACATTAGAAGGACAACACACTTTTGATCATTTACTACTAAGGATGCACAAATATGTATATTAAACTAAATGGTGGGCAGTTAAAACAAACTGTTTCCTAACTTATTTAAGTAGTTTTTATTCATATAGTCATTTTGATTATTTTATCTGTTATTTTCATTACTGTCATTGTGCTTTGTTGTTATTGTTAACAAAACTCGTTCCTACTGATTATTAAGGAATTATTCTTTTCTCCCTATCTTCTTTCATTTAAAAAGCAAATGCACTCAAGTTCCACATCAACTTCGATCAGAGATTTAAAAATGATACAATATATATATGGTATTATATTTAAAATAAGTGTACAAGAACTTAAAAATAACTTTACAAAGAAGGAGGTATTTTTTTCATTCGTAATAACCCAAATAAGAGTACTTCTAACAAATTTAATTTTGTGGCTCCAATTCTCAAGATAATGTAAACAATGCATACCTTTTTGAAAAGTAGAGTGATTAGGCTTTCCGATTATGGCAAAATACACAGGGTGTTCCATTTAATATAAGCAAGTAATTTTACTCCAAAGAGGAGCGTATTCCATAAAAAATTTACTAATAGATTTGGAGATTTGGTAACAGTGCCAAAAAAACTTACAAAAATCCTAAGTCGTCCTGTCCAAACCGCATCCCGATATCTCTTTCAGTTTTCGAGATATAAGGCAACGAAATGTGATACTTTTCCATTGGACACCCAATACAAAAAGTTTAGAAAATAAACATTAAAGGTATAAAATATATCCATAAAATAATTATTCTAAAATGATATTTTGTATCTACTGTCTAAAAAAATTGGGAATATATCTGTAGGTAAGTATCTCGCTCATATCTATCCCATTCTGAATTTACCATGAACACACTTTGCGTTTTTTAGCACAACCATAATTAGGTACAAAATTAAACAATTTTCCTGACAAAGGACATTGCTGTAAATCAATTTTTCCAATTCCAGTTTTCAAATGCATGTAAGACTTTGGTAACTCATTACTTTTTGGTCTACCCTCGTATTAAGAAGGTTTTTCAAATATAATTATACCAATATCATACCAAGTTAATACTTTAAACAGTCATTAATTGTTATACAGAAATATTTTTTCATTTGTAGATAAAATTATTTGTATTTGGATTGTATTATATATTTGTTTGGTTCACGAAAAATATTGCAAATATGTAGTTCTATATTTGACCACCATAACTTCAAATAGATTGATAGATTCATATTCAATAAAAACGGATTGTTGTTCATTTTAATACCTATAAATCCTGATGCTCTGATAATTCTGGCAGTAGGTACCTAGTTCAACAGTGACAAATTCATTAAACAATTTTTATTTGGAAGCCGTCACTAATTTTATTATATTATCAAAAGAAAATTTTGTTGCAATAAAAAAGAAGAAATATTACGAAAATATTTTAATTTATATAACTACAAAGTAAAAAAAGACAAATGGTAAAATTACCAAGTTGTAATCGTAATTTGCTGCAGTGTTATTTTTAACACGAATTGGGTGGTTTAGTTAATAACTAAACCTTTAGAACTCATATTACACGAACGATATACCCGCCAAGTTTGTAGAAGTACTCATAAATTGTACTAAAATTTACAAAACCGTGTGTTAAAAATGAATCAATCCGCCATAAATACGGAATAATTACACGTTGAATAATTAACTATTACACATTACCTTGTAAAATCTACTGTGTTAAATTACTTTTATGTAATGTAATATTACACTGATATGTCCAACACTGCCAAGTGTGGACTATATAGGTACACATTGATGAGTGTTAATTCAGTATTAAAATTAGTCGTTTTTTACTGAGTAGATCATTTTGATCCTTAGTAGAAGGAAATCGTGATTTATAAATAAAACTCAAAAAGTGAATTAATATTTAAGAAAAAAAGAAATCCTTTAATGCTAACTAAATATTTTAGCCAAGAAGTCTTTCCCACAAATTTATTATATACCCATAATAAAAACTACTGGAGGTAACTTTGACCGGTGTTAACAATTTTACAATAACCGTTTATATCTTAATGGCTCTGGGTTTTTGTCGAATAAATTGATCCATATGGAAGTTAGTATGTACCAGGCTAGAAACCATGATAAACTTAGGTACAAACCAGACAAATGTAAAATTACATAAACATTATAAATATAAAGATATTAGAAGTTATCCTAATTGAAAAATTATGTCAATAAAATATCCTCTTACTATACCTACTAAACTAATAAATATTATGAAAGGAGGTAGAAATAGGAACTACAATAATTAAATCCTGTAAAATATTTCTTTCCTTATGTTGTAGATATGCTAGAGATATTAAGAAACTGAAAAAAAAATGTATTAAATCATTTATTAAGATGCAGTATAGTGTATAAGGCAAGGATTAAATAATATTTTTTAAATTCATATTGGTCGTACTGCGAAGCTTGGTGGACAAATAATATGGTGAATCATCAATTTAAAAAATTTTGGTTTAAAAAATAAAGTATTAGAAACTGAATAACTGATACAATTCTTATACCTAACTCTTATTAACGCCATTAATAACTCTTATAACACCAATTGAATAAGCTCCGTCTTATACTCCGTAGGTACATAACTAAAAGATCATATTTATCTGGATTCATTTCAACTACCAGGTATTTTAAAACAATGCTCTTAACGGCTGAACTGCATATAAATAAGATATTTCCATTTCTTATTTTGAAGAAGGTCCACAAGGTCCCTTTGCTGCCTTTTTGAAAAATGTTATATAATTTAAAAGTTCTCATATCTCTGCATTTAATAGGTCTTCACATATTGGGACCATTAAGAACAGAACAATTAAATTATACCTTTAAAGGCAAGGCTACAAAAACTTCCCACCACATCCACTCGACTAATCGCCTGCCCTAATGCAGAAGGATTTGACAAATCAGCGTCCGGAAAGCCTCTCAGCCTCCCCCGCGCCCCACCCCGGAGCCATGGAGAGGCTCAATCGTTATCCTGAACCTCCGTGGCTGATCCTGGAAGAGACCAAGAAGCTGCAGCCAGGAGTAGTAGGGGAACTCTACATAGTACGGTGTACTTTCTTTACAAACTGTCAGTGTACAGTGCGCTCTCATCGCGTTACATGCGTCAACCGTGTCACCTCTCTGATGTTATTACATAAAATCCATTCGTATCTCAAAGATGTTTTCTAGATAACCTGTGTGTGTAGATACATTTGAATTATTTTGCGAGCGAAAACCGCCTTCTGGTGCAGTGCTGTGTGGTGTTTTTTTGCGTGTTTCCCCCGACTGTATTTTTTTTACAAAAATGACAGAATTATCTGCTTATTTGGTGGTGGTCTGCATCGCCCTCAGCATGGTGAGTGCTAGGAATAAGTCTCCGCTGATTGATGAAGAGCACACTAAGACCCGAAACAAGGCCGCAGGTAAGCTACCTATCTCTTGTTTAACAACACGTCGGTTCTCTCGCGATGAGATGATAAAAAAAAATTAAATCCACAATTTGCAATCTTTATTATATCACCTTTGACATGAACCAGTTACCATATTTTGTATTAAACACCGCGGTCATATGACTCTGCCATCAAAATTGGCGTGTTTTTATTATACACCTACCTCATCGAAAAATTATCAACATATGGAGAAGGTGCTCCAAATTAAGTAGCTATCTTACTAACAATTTTTAACAACATTTTGCTAAAAAAGCAGTGTTGAGGCATTAAGATGCCATTAGTACATCATTCATTCCGCAAAGCAGGGTGTTTAAATAATAGGCTTACAAGACTAATTCGGGTTTTTCCTATTTATTACTACCTACTTGACTAATCCCTTCAGGGTTGTAAACTCCAGGGTGTGAACTACTAATAAACTAATAAAAACCTGACAGAGTAATCTTGAAATGATGTAATTATAATCCGCCGAGTTCATCTCGGGTAGAATGCACTGACGAACTTATTTTGGTAAATATTTACATTGCATAATGTTGATACGGCAATAAAAAATCCTCGATGTGGTGCAAGTCGAGTTTGTGGGTCAGCAGTATTTTCACTCCACACCTGTGTAGACGGTGTCATCGGTGTGCGTATTGTATCTAAGCCATTTAAGAAACCCGTCGTTAGAAATAAATCAAGAAAAATTAGTCATGTGCTTTTAAAAATACTGCCCGATCTAAATTTATAGGATTTTCATGACTCTAGTCATATATTATTATTTTTAAGCACAGTGGTCGTAGCCCAAAAAACAAATCTAGCTATTTTTCAGTCGTTAGGTACTTTGTACTTATATGTTTCTTTAATTTCGGTCTAGAAAACCTTTTAACATATATTTCTATAGCGCATTTTTTCGTAAGTGTCCCCCAAATATTGAATTCAGAGTAAAATTTATATTTAAATAACATTCTAGATTATTTTTAGTTACGTTATCAATTTTTTAACAATTTTCCTGAAGTTACTCTCGAGATTGCCTTATAAAATAGTATAAATCGGTTGATTACTGAATGTGGATAGTGACAATAGTCACTGATAATACGTATAAGAAATTATTAGAAAATAGAGATACGTAGATAGGTACCTAATACATATAAGAACAATACAAAGTCGCGGGAAAGGTTAAGGCTCCAAAATAAAACGAAAAATATTATCAGCTTCCTGGAAAAGGTCTTCAAATATATTTTTCTTTCACCCTACCATTTTCTTGAACAAGATTTATCAGTTCTGCCAATCAGTTTTGCCAAGATAGTCGTAATGATGCTGTGTTTATGATAATCCTGATGTTCGTTATAAAACGTTACCCTCGATGTGACCAATCCCTTAAATTGGTAGCCGAAACGTTTTAGCCCCATCCTTAGAAAATTTTTGCGATTCCATATTCACAGGTACCAAACCTTTTTGAGAACGTGCCTAATTTATTTGCCCTTATTTTCAAGCACGCTATGCAACCACAACGGCTGAAAAGTTATCAGCTTCTTAATAATTCCATAAATGCCAAGTCATTTTTACCGAGCATTACTTTACGCATTGTTTACGTACTAATTATTTTATTTAATAACGCACTAATTATTTTATTTAATAACGCACTTTACGTACTGATTTGCGTTCATAAAATCGTCATGTCTATTTTAGTAGTCATTAATTTAATTTTTGGTCATGTTATGGTTATGGTTTATTGTTGTGTAGTATTTGTGGTACATATAACCAACACTTTTTTTAATGAATTTTAGGTATTGATTGTTGTTTTCGACTTAGCCGTTTTTTGGTAATGTTTTTCAAGCAGAATTTTATAATTAGTTTCGTCTTATTGAATATCTTTTCCCGGGTTACCAATTTCAGTAAAAAAAAACACACATTCTCCACAGAAATATAGATACTTATTCAAATCAGTTTTTTATTTGCCCCGTTATTTATATCCCCTGTGTATGAATTATTTTTTAAATTAATTTCAATAGACGTTAAACAATCATTGCTACTATAAGTATGCCTACGCAGCATGTGTTAACATCTTCAGCTCATATTTCAGACAGATTTTTCACCAGTCACCAAAATGTGTCAGCGCTAGCGAATTCCACATCTACGTGACCACAATCGCCTTATCTAGCCTCTGATGGAATAACAATAGACTGTTATCTGTGCTGTAATCACCTCTGCCTCTGCATCGATTTAGATCGATCCGGTAATGCAAGGTAAGATTCGAGCGAAGTCAAAAAAGTGCACACCTCGGTGCAGAACGCTTTTCAACAATAAACCGGGCACAGCATTCATACTAATTGCTGTACTGAAAAGGGCTTGACATGCCAGAACGCGACCGCTGAAGGTCACTACGTGACCGGCACACCAACAAACCGCACAATGGGAAAAGAGCGTTCCCCACAACATATAGGTAACTACATACGTTTCAATCAAACAGGGATAATATAGCGACTGCAATACATAGTATGCAGATAATTAGAAGGTTAGATTTTAGGACTATGACCCGCAACTTCGCCAAATTTGGCATAATGTGAGTGGTGGTGTAAGCTTTTTATTTTTATACTAATGATAGAAATGTGAAACAAATAGGTACACCACTTTTACAGTTTAGTATTGTTAACGATTATACTTAGACAATGTATGAATGAAAAATCGTAAAATAACCCGCCAAATTTCGCTATAGACAATGTTTTGCCAAAAGTTCTAGTCACTTTAAAAATGGTCTACCTACCTGTTAATATCGGTATTCTATAAATGTTCAGCAAAATCTGTAAATGTAACATTGAAGGAGGAATTGGAAGCATAATGTATTAATCGTTTAAAAAAGACCATTTTTGTGTATGGTTGTAGAAAAGGCCCTTACTAAAAGTTTAATTGCGGGTATTAAACTTAAAAAAATTCTGTTTATGGCTATTGGAAATTCTGTAATTTAAGTAATTCTTATCCTTCTTCTCGCTCAATCTGTCTACACTTATTTCAAAATAAATGTTGTATATTAACATAGACTAGCTTATTTGACAATATTCCTAATCTTTTTTTAAAATTCTTATGGTGCCTATAGTGAGTATATTTTGTCATTAATATCCCATTAACATCCAAATAGAAAATTAATATCATGTCTGTACAGATATTTACTTTTAATGCAAGTTTTCAATAATTCTTTATTGCAGTTTGGGAAATTTTGATTTATGTTGAATGGTGAAGATTTTTTGACCCTCCACTTCGACCATGTGGTCCATTGTAGTTTAGTCAATTACCCTGTACGTGACACGATAGTTAATTGTTTTCCATTTTTGCGCTGAGTGTTATCGACAAATTACAAACTTGCGTCCGCGAGAAGGTCGTTCTAGAGGTAAAGTTCGAATTACTACTAATTAGCGTTTCGTTAACAAGATGTTCGATCGATTACGGGACAATTTGCACTTTCTTGCTTATGCCGACGGTTATATACACAGTGGAACAGTTTTAAAACCTGAACTTTGATACTATTGTAGTAACCACATCCATAATTTGTTTTTTAGTCAAAAAAGAACCTCTTTTATTCCACTTCAATATTCTATAAGAATATTTAAATGTCGGTAAGTGGTGTGTAGCGAAGACACTGTCGGACTATTTCTGGTAATCACTCACTTCACTATGTTTCGAGGAAATAATATACCGGGTTTCCCATTTCATTTGACTAATGGCAATTAACATGGGCTATTACATTTCATTGAATTTTATATTCCCAGGGCACACTATGAGAAATATTGCTAACGGAATCGGTAGTACTGACTGTTAAACACTTCTGATTACCAAAATACTAAAGCGAAATGCTTTTTTAATTAAAATATCAGTAAAAATTCGTTTTAAGTTAATAGGTGTAGTTTACATAACTGTTTTAAGAAACGTCATTAAACGTCATCCGGTGGACTAGTTGGTTGAGCGGCAGTGTTTCAAACTGAACCTCAAAATTTTGCAGGTTCGAATCCCGTCAGATACAACTTTTTTTTTACTTTTTCATTAATTACAAATTATTAGTGTTTACCTACTTATTCGAATATATATGGTTCATTGTCAGTACCTAGTTATTATTTTTGAAAGTCACAATATTTGCTTATCAAAAAAAAAATAATAATAAAACATGTTTTAATTGGTTCGTTTCCTTTATCTTTAGCTAAAGCTACTATCTTATATAATAAGTAGTCAACAAGCAACATATTTTTTATTTATTATATGCACTGTACTTTTACTAATAGTGTACTTATCTCTGCTAATAGTTACTACATATTATACCTTAATCTGGATATTGAGTTAAACAGTATTACAGAAGAACTGTCGTGAATTAGGAATAGGTTTTTTTTAATAAAAACTATAATTCTAAAATTATGAATTTTTTAAAATAAAAATATATTTAAAAAAAACTTCTCAAAAAGAAACCTATTACTAATTCACGACAGTTCCTCTGTAACTGTTTAACTCAATATCCAGATTGAGGTATAATATGTAGTAACTATTAGCAGAGATAAGTACACTAGTATTAGTAAAAGCACAGTGCATGTAATAAATAAAAAATATGTTGCTTGTTGATTGATTACTTATTTTATAAGATAGTAGCTTTAGCTAAAGATAAAGGAAACGAACCAATTAAAACATGTTTTAAGTATTATTATTTTTTTTTTGATAAGCAAATATTGTGACTTTCAAAAATAATAACAAGGTACTGACAATGAACCATATTTATTCGAATAAGTAAACACTAATAATTTGTAATTAATGAAAAAGTAAAAAAAAAGTTGTCTCTGACGGGATTCGAACCAGCAAAATTTTGCGGTTCAGTTTGAAACACTGCCGCTCAACCAACTAGTCCACCGGATGACGTTTAATGACGTTTCTTAAAACAGTTATGTAAACTACACCTATTAACTTAAAACGAATTTTTACTGATATTTTAATTAAAAAAGCATTTCGCTTTAGTATTTTGGTAATCAGAAGTGTTTGAGAGTCAGTACTATCGATTCCGTTAGCAATATTTCTCATAGTGTGCCCTGGGAATATAAAATTCAATGAAATGTAATAGCCCATGTTAATTGCCATTAGTCAAATGAAATGGGAAACCCGGTAGGTATCTGGAGAGACCTGCTATTGATGAAGCTATTGAATGATACGTTATCTCGAAACATTTGTATTTCATACAAGAGGTAATAACAATATTTTCTTTAATTCGTATCAAACACAAGTCTATGTAATGCTTTGATTCAGTGAGTTTTATATAAAGTGATTTTCTCATGGGATACGAGATGAGAAGATTTTACGAGATATCCATTTCGAATTAGCGATATAAATGTATCCTATATTTTTAAAGACGTCCAGAACTAGGAAAAACAAAATATAGATTTTTAGAAAGATTATTGGTATTAGGACCATTAAAATGAAAACTCTTTACTACGGCTAATGTTTGGACTATGAGGAAACCTTCAACACAGTTGTGAGCTCTGAAGAACTTTAGCTCCAGATACAATAGATTAAAATATAGAATAGGTGGGCATTTCATTTAAGAAGTAGGCATTAATTATTTTTCTAATCCAATATTGTTATGAGTAGGTACATGATAAAGTACAAAAAAATAATTTAGAATAGAAGTTTTAAGTGATTCATTCTGTATTATATCAAATACGACGAGACATATCTTAATAAAAGATAATTTTTAATATTTATATTCGTATCTTAATCGGGCAATTATGTAGTTACCCAGAAATTTAAATATAACAATAATTATAAAGGTGAGTGTGCGCTTGCGATGTAAATGACAGTGAGTCAAACGTACTCCTCCATCATGCTTGTATAAAGGCAAGAAAGGTGGTATTTTTGCCACATTCCAGTAACCACGATCTTGCTCGCGAATCTCAAAGTGCCGGGCACGTCGACGCTCAGATCAAACAAATATAGTTCTAACGACGGCCGTCGCGACGGTGTCTATTTGGAGCTGCACTCGATTGAGGTCATCTACTCCGGCGATTGTGTCGCTTGTGAGTAGTAGACGTTATAAAACAAATGCACGGTGCGTAAAATATCTACTGTTGTGATACTTCTCGGTTCTTTTATAGCCCAAAAGTCTAAAAATACGATCTCCGCTAAACGCGCGCTTTATTTTGACACTGTAACCAACTGAAATCGTAGTAAGTCGTAGGCATTGATTGCTATGTTGCGAACAAGTCTTTTACCAGCTTTCCAGGCAAAGTATTACAGAAATTTCACAATAAAGTGTACTCAAATCAATTAACATTAATTAACCCAATACTCGGGTATTGAAAGAAAAACAAATAGGATTTGCTTAAAAAGATAAGTTTATATAAAAAATTCAGGTATGTACAGATACCTTCTTCCCACATATAAATTTAAAATGATAAATTGATATTTTTCAACTAGTCTTTCAATGACTTAAAATCAAGGAATCAGTGTTTTTATCGAGCAATAAGAAGAATCGAGATAATAAGAATTTAAAGATACTGAGTGCAGTGGAAAAAATTATACCTATAATTTATAATAAATTGAGATGAAAACGAAAAACTTAATAAGAACTTATTGGAAGCATCATGAAAGAATTTAGGAAGCATTGGAGTCTTGAAAGGGGTTGGAACATTTCATGTGAAAGTAACACTGACGTAGCCACATAACATCAAAATACGTCACTGCACTCGACGCGCGTTTCGCCAACCAAGTTGGCATCATCTGGAGATGATTAAAACTAGACCTATGCTAACACCGTGTCCTATTTACACCTAAACTATTGCTACGGTTCAGTGAACCTTCACGACGGCTCAGTGAACCACTGCGACGGCTCAGTGAACTTTCCCGACGGCTCAGTGAACCTTCACGACGGCTCAATCAACCTTAACGACGGCTCAGTGAACCGTGATAACAACCAATAAAGCGGGCTGTATAGGATTGGCCCTCTGTTACTCTTCATACTATTTTTACATTTT
This sequence comes from Pogonocherus hispidulus, assembly GCA_963924545.1. Lineage (NCBI taxonomy): Eukaryota > Metazoa > Arthropoda > Insecta > Coleoptera > Cerambycidae > Pogonocherus > Pogonocherus hispidulus. Next base: position 24,780,337 of record OZ004696.1, read on the forward strand.
GCAATTTCCAAACTCTCAAATGCATTCAGCTTGTATGTTCAGAGAGCTTTTAACTTGTGACATCGGTTCACGTTATATACATTATGTAGTTCATTTCAAATGACTATACAATAATGTCTACGTTTCGTTCATACAGGGTTCGGCAGAATGACGTATCCATTTTTGAACTGGATTTATTCAATAATGTAAAAAGATCTAAATTCAAAGTAAATCGTCATGTGTTTCCGGTACATGGCAATTTATGACAGTTGCCAAACTGTTTGCGAGAAACGTCAGTTTAATAGTAAAAATGGAGCGTTATGATCGCAATGATATCAACTTGTATTGCAAAATTTTGAACAACAACTTCATAACGAAGATGTAGACTTCCGAAGACTATGGTTTCAGCAGGACGGAGCCACTTCCCACACTGCTATAGGCAGCCTATGGCAATTCTGCGAGGAATGCTTCCTGGTCATGTCATTTCAAAATTTGGGGATGTCGCGTGGCCTGCACGGTCACCGGATCTGTCAGCTTGTGATTTTTTCTTATAGGCCTATCTAAAGTCAACAGTATTCGCTAATCGACCGTCGACTTTAGAACAACTGAAGCATAATATTCGAACCGAGATTAACGCAATCCCAATTGAAATGTTGCAGCGAGTGATGCAAAATTTTTGTGCTAGACTTCAGGAGTGCCAGAAACGAGACGGAGGTCATTTGACCGATGTGATATTCAGAAAATAAAGTGCCATGTTTACTTAAGGACATTTTGTTTCAGTTTTTGATTAAATTTTAACCATTAATGAATACCTACATAGAAAATAGATACTTCATTCTGCCTAACCCGTTATTTATTTGCTCCAGTCACACCTATCAAAATTGTTTTTTACTAATAAATAAAAACCGTCTGCCTGATCGTTTCGTTTTTATTTTAACAATAACTTTCCGATCTAATACTGCTTATACTTGTCTACAGTCTGTCATATAAATTTTAGTAACTTTTCTTCTCCGCTTTTTCCAAGAAGTGCCAGTAGATACATTTGCATCTAAAACTAGTCTATGCTAATCTTAAAATATAACATCCCAGGTTATGCTGCTGACAAATTACATCCTTATTTCTCGATATATTTATAAATAAATTAATTATTTATTCCATTTTATATATTTATTAACCAATTCACCTTGTCTTCACTTCAAGACTAGCATTAATTGGAGTTTTAAAAAATTATTTAGTCAGTACCTTGATACAACCCAAGAACGAACCTCATTTATAATTAAACCATTTAAAAAATACTTAGTTTTACAGGCCTTACCTCACACACCATATTTATGGCTTGGCTTATAGAAACAGGGTCCACATATTCCACAGAGTTAGAAGTCACAGTATCTATAAACTCTAGTGGCTTAAAATTAGATAATCTAAAATGGGAATTATTTTCAGACAGCAACAGATATGTGTTGAATTTTCGCAAATTATGTGAAACGTTCAAGACAAGTAAAATAGGTACGTGACACATTACAGACAAATTTCAAATGCAGCAGTCTCTTCAAATTTAATAAATTGCATGCATCATTTGTTATTGTTTTATACAGTGCGTCGCATCTGTTACCTACACACCTTCGTAACTTTCTCATTTATTTTCGGAGTAGGTTCACACTTTTGTCCTTTGTACAATTAACAAAAGTGAATATTATTTATATCAGTAACACATAGTGTTTGTTAAAATTAATAAATATTGTAGGTTCGTCTTGATATTATGCAGTTTAATTACTATAACAATAATTTTCTCTTAAAATCGGTGCCTATATATTAGATAAGTTTGTAAAATTTTTTATTAATCACACTTTTTTGTAAACCAAAGTCTACTATGTTTGTTAAATTTTCAACCCATCCTCAGTAGATCGTATAATCGAAGATGCATATTTTTTTTGACAAGAAAGTATTAATTTTTATTGTGTGCACACCACTGGCAAAAAACTCAAATTAATTAAAATATATATTTATTTATTTATTTATTTTATTTATTTATTTTCATACACTGTTCAACAGGTACAAGTACCCAACTACAGAACAGGAGGGTATGCAAAGAGAAACAACATAACAACAAACATCAAAAGTACAATTATAATATAAGGAAATGCACACCACATATACATATATAGCACAGTTACCGACAATTAGATGACGTATTAAAAACAGAGTGAAAATCCAAAAAGTAACCATAATTTTAATCATTCAAAATGTAATGCTTTTAAGTCATTAAGGCTGCAGTTAAATATGTCTAGTAAATTAGAAGAAAGATTACAGTTATCACAAATTATATGAAGAGGAGAATATTTAAGTACATTAGTACGTGGTGCAGGTAGATAAAAGGTTAAACTTTCCCGTGTCCTGACTGTAGGAACAGCAAAAGATAAATTATTTAAAAATTCTTGACAATCAGTCAAATTATGCAATATCTTGAAAAGAAAGACCTGGGAGAGATATTTTCGTCTAATTTCAAGCTTGCTGACAGAATGTCTACTGAGCAACTCATCATGTGGGAATCCAATATATGGGTAAACACCATCGGATTTAAAGGAAAGAAACTTTAAAAATCGACGCTGTACTGACTCTAACTTATTGATGTGTACACCACAATGGGGGGACCACACGAGAGAAGCATACTCAAGCTTAGATCTGATAAAACTAAAAAAGAGTAGTTTTATTACGTCGGTACTTGTGAAGTCACGGCAATTACGAACAATAAATCCATATGCTCTACTAGCTTCAGAAATAATGGTGTCAATGTGAACATTAAAGGATAATTCTTTATCAAATACAACACCGAGATCACGGAAAGTTTTTGATCGTGTTAAATTGATACTGTCGAGATTATAATCAAAAGTTATGAGGGACCGTCTGTTAGAAAAAGACATAACCTCACATTTACCAACATTTAATGGTAACTTATTTTCGGCACACCATATATTAACACGGCTAAGGTTATTTTGAAGTTGAATGCAGTCGCTCTGATTATGAATTGTGCCGTAGATTTTTAAGTCATCCGCGTAAAGGAGGAAATTTTTGTCCAGAACTTCCGTGAGATCATTGATGAAAATTATAAATAATAAGGGGCCAAGAATAGATCCCTGTGGGACGCCTGACGTAGCCCGGTATTCAACAGATTTGAAACCATTATAAACTACGTATTGCATTCTATTGAGAAGGTATGAATTGAAAAAAGTTAATAAGGAGTCCGAAATATATGACAAAGATACATACGGTGGTACCTATGTAGAAGAAAGGTGAGGCACCCTATATATAGGGTGTGTACGCAAGTATTTCACCACCCTAGAAAACAACTGACTACGCCAAACGGGTTGGAGATATTAATAAGTAGTAACATAACCTATAATAACCTCAATAAGTTATAAGTTACTTATAAAAATCTATATAACATATTTGACTAGCCAAGTCAAATTTGCTATTGTATATTTGTTGTTGTAACAGAAATCTGTTATTTCATTATATATTCCAATAAAATTTTATTCATAAAATTTTAAAACTAATTTCAATTGTTTTTTCATCACTTTTCATTTTGACGTTCACTTGTCGATGTACTTTCTTCTCATTCCGTAGAATCCGTACTACTTATTGTTGGCGTCGAATATTCTTATATCTATAAACTATTTTCTAAAACTCTCCAAACATTCAAACATTCTTTTTACTTTAAATAACTCCTTATTATCGATAAGTTACTTAACCATTGTAAGAGAATAACGATCCTTATCGGACACTTGACAATAACCCCGATATCTTATCAGTAGATTCAAGTTTTTGATGATCTGTTTATAATATGTACTCCACAATTGATTTCAATATACACAATATGCTGCATTATAACACGCAGTTGTCTCCATGTACCAAACCGCATTTGCTTTTTATAAAAGACCACACCTCTTTCACTGGATAACAAGGGACACCCTGTATAAGAGACTCGCGCAAGTGATTCAGGAGCAAGGTTAAGCGATAGTATACTATGTGTATCTGAGCAAGTCTTATTTCATTTTTTAAACGTTTATGAATGGACACTTATAATCTCGACCTTCACGATTTCAGCAGACTAAAAAAAGATGAAATTAAAAGGAACAAGAAGCTGGCTTGTTTCGCCCTTTTCATCTCATCTCATCTGAACCGTGTGTGTGCGTATTTAGTTCTGCCGATCAACAGCAGCAATAATTATATGGGATGTTTTCATTACCAAGAGCTGCTAGTTGAGACGTTTCACATGTTAGAAATACGTGTACTTATATGGAGCACTCACATTAGTGGATAATGAAAGATTTACGTTGCTTGTATAAATCTTGTTAAAATAATAATACGCTCAACAGATTTATACCACCTTTTTCAACCAAACAGTGATACTAAATAAATAATATAATTGTGAATAGGTTTGATTTGATCGTTTCTCGTAGAGGATAATTATCTATATAGTTTCAAAATCTACCTTGCACTTTTAAAAACTGTTTGTTAACTCTTAACAATGACACTATTTTAGGAAGAAAATATTGATGTTGTGTTGTCCATTATGAAATATTAGTTATTTAAATTAATTTTAAATTAGTCTCCGTATTGTTGTTTTATCAAGTTGTCCAACCCGTCTACTATTATTGAGAAACAGAAAATAAAAGGTTTATATTAATATAAAACTTATTTTTATTTAAACAAACTATCACAAAGACACCCGCATTTTAAATATATATAATTAATTAATAATTAATCAAGCTTAATATTAAGAAAAGTATAAAAAAACTATTGTTTATGCTTTTAATTATTCTCTGCCTCAAAGAACTAAACTAAAAAGTAAATATCAAATATGTTAAAATTAAGAAGTCGAGAAAAAGTATTATTGCGATATAGGAAAAAAAACAAATCATAACTTGAAAAAAAAACCTGAGTTTTGATCAGTCCCTACTCTCCACGCGTTTTCTACTAACCAAGAATCATCCGGGTACGAAGAGGAAATGAGGACTAAGTAGATCAATTCAGTCATCTGTAGATTTTGTTAACTTGGCTGGTGTTTAGTGGTATCAGTTCGTGTTTGTGTATATTTTATATTCGTGTAAGATTTAGTAGGTATTAGGATGCCGATTTTTCATAAAAACATCGATTTCGTAAATCGAACTAGATCGATAATAAAAAAAACGATTGCAGTCGATTGTGATCGATTTCTCGAAGAATCGATTGGTGTCAGTTTTATATTTTTTTACGAGTTACATCTATTAGTCAATGGCCGAAGCAAGACCAAAACATCGGTCGATTCTCGGGTCGATTTGTGTATTTGGTCTGGCGTTCTGGCGTTTGTTTCATTTTATTTCTGTTTTTTGTTTCATTTCGTTTGTTTCATCTCAAAAGACGCAGTGGCGTGTGTTTTGTGAAATAAATATAAGTATACTTTTTTTGTAGAGAAATGTAGACGTCGAAATATCGTATTATTTAAAACGTAAGTCAGTGATGTAACATATATTTTTTAGAAAAGGGGTCCCAAGAATGCAGATTGGACGCCCCTGGTAATTTCCATCGAGCTGAAATGTTTTGTGGAAGTAAAGATTTATAGTAGCATCTAATAAATAAAATTTGAAAATAATTGGTTTATTACTGTCAGAGATATAAATAAAGAATTATTTTTTTTTTCATCTTCAACGCCCTGTATCTCGGAACGGTACAGATTTTGAAATAAGTTTATTTCCCAATCCCAATATTTTTACTGGGCCTACATGTTCCCGAAGTTTTGACAGCATAAAACTATAACAAAAATGGATATATAAATAGAACATAGAATACAGAGGGTTAAATAGAACGAATACCAAAATGACAGGACAGAATACAGAACAGATTTACAGAATACAGATGACAGCAGAATTGGAACCAGAGGATAGAACAGGACAGGGTCACATTCGATTTTATCGCGTGTTCCGATGGTAGAGTAGATCAGTGGTTTGACTTGTGCGACTCTTGTTCTTTCGGATCAGATCTAATTTTATTTTTAATTTTTACTAATCTAATTTTCTTAAATCGAATCTCAAAAGTAGTATGCTATAGGATCTATTTTGTAAGAATCGTAACGCTCAAGAATCAATTAAAAAATCGATCTTTTTCACGAAAAAGGTCGATCTTCAACAAAATCGATTAAAAATCAGCATCCTTAAGTAGGTATTCAGCTAGGTATTCTGCGTCTCTTTTGATACAAAGAGGACTGCGTAGGCGTCCCGCAGAGGAGTTTTTATTTATTTGATAAATAATAATAGTTAATGTCGCAAGTCTTGAAAGTGGTAGCGTCAGCCCGGTCGGCCATAAATAACGCTATTATCATACTATTAGCTCGATAATTAAGTCTGTTTAATCTTAATTTAATTCGAATTCGCTCGTCGGGCGCCAGTTATAAAAGTGTACGTTTACTCTCTCCAATATGTCAGTATTACAGCTCTGCCGGGGTACAGAAGTCAACGGTCTGGTAATGTTTTTGAAAACATGGCCCGATGGCCGGAACATTTTTTCTTATTTTCTTATGGGTTTTAGAATTTGGTGGTCAGCACACTTCCTGCCATGACCGGTATTGTCGGGCCAACGAGATGTAGTCCAGTCCGACAATTACAAATTCACTGATCGCTTCCAACAAAAAAGGATGCCTCATGTCAAAATAAAATATCTATTTTGACTGAAAACACGGTTAAAGTCATTATTTATTATAAGTAACTTATCTTATAGATTCATTTCCAATACCGTGGTGCCAGTGCGGTGCGGTGCAGTATATATATCATAAATGATTTTCAACTTCCAACATATTGTTTTTATGTATGTAACTAAGTACCATAATACCTACTTACATAACATACTTTACCTGTCTGTATACATATTCTTTTACATTCTGTATATTAGCTAGCTACTAGTTGTTTCTTTGACTTTAAAAATAAATAAGTCCTTTAACTCTAACACAAAATATTAGATAATATCGTAAAATAGTTACTCTTGCAATTAGCGGTTATATCCAGTATATACTTATACTTGATCTAACTCTTATTATACACCATTTTTTTATTAGGTATATACCGGGTTTCCCATTTCATTTGACTAATGGCAATTGACATGGGCTATTACATTTCATTGAATTTTATATTCCCAGAGCACACTATGAGAAATATTGCTAACGGAATCGATGATACTAACTGTCAAACACTTCTGATTACCAAAATACTAAAACGAAATGCTTTTTTAATTAAAATATCAATAAAAATTCGTTTTAAGTTAATAGGTGTAGTTTACATAACCGTTTTAGAAACATTATTAAACGTCATCCGGTGGACTAGTTGGTTGAGCGGCAGTGTTTCAAACTAAACCGCAAAATTTTGCAGGTTCGAATCCCGCCAGAGACAACTTTTTTATTTTACTTTTTCATTAATTACAAATTATTAGTGTTTACTTATTCGAATAAATATGGTTCATTGTCAGTACCTAGTTATTATTTTTGAAACTCACAATATTTGCGTATCAAAAAAAAAATAAAACATGTTTTAATTGGTTCGTTTCCTTTATCTTTAGCTAAAGCTACTATCTTATGAAATAAGTAATCAACAAGCAACATATTTTTTATTTATTACATGCACTGTGCACTAATAGTGTAGGTACTTATCTCTGCTAATAGTTACTACATATTATACCTCAATCTGGATATTGAGTTAAACAGTTACAGAGGAACTGTTTCCGTGTGTCCGTGTAATGTCGTGAATTAGTAATAGGTTTTTTTTAAATAAAAAACCATTATTCTAAAATTATGATTTTTTTAAAATAAGAATATATTTTAAAAAAACTCATCATATTTTAAAAAAACTCCTCAAAAAAAACTATTACTAATTCACGACAGTTCCTCTGTAACTGTTTAACTTAGTATCCAGATTGAGGTATAATATGTAGTACTATTAGCAGAGATAAGTACACTATTAGTAAAAGCACAGTGCATGTAATAAATAAAAAATATGTTGCTTGTTGATTACTTATTTTATAAGATAGTAGCTTTAGCTAAAGATAAAGAAAACAAACCAATTAAAACATGTTTTATTTTTTTTTGATAAGTAAATATTGTGACTTTCAAAAATAATAACTAGGTACTTACAATGAACCATATTTATTCGAATAAGTAAACACTAATAATTTGTAATTAATGAACACGTAAAAAAAAATTTGTCTCTGGCGGGATTCGAACCTGCAAAATTTTGCGGTTTAGTTTGAAACACTGCCGCTCAACCAACTAGTCCACCGGATGACGTTTAATAATGTTTCTAAAACGGTTATGTAAATTACACCTATTAACTTAAAACGAATTTTTATTGATATTTTAATTAAAAAAGCATTTCGCTTTAGTATTTTGGTAATCAGAAGTGTTTGACAGTTAGTACTATCGATTCCGTTAGCAATATTTCTCATAGTGGGCCCTGGGAATATAAAATTCAATGAAATGTAATAGCCCATGTTAATTGCCATTAGTCAAATGAAATGGGAAACCCGGTATAGATATTATATAATGAGTGCTACAATTATTTTTACGATTTTAATTGTAGGTACTACTTTAGCTTTTATTAGTCTTTCTTTTAGTCATATTTGAAATAACAAAACAAATAATAGCAATACCAATAATAATAATCACAATAACATTTCAAGTAAACCCTTACTTAAAATAACCCTTGGAAATTATTGTACACGCTTTTCGCGCTCTTCCTCCCTAATATCCATTAACCATGGTCATGACGTGGATGGTTTAGGGCCGAGGGGGATTATCGCTCTTTACCCTCCTCATCGCTGTAGGCCTGAACTTCCTCGTCGAGATCCCATCCTTCACCAACCCCTATCACAAAACTGATAGGTGTGGGCGATTCGTGGGACTCTTCCCCATAAAAGTGGTATAGTAAGGAGTAAGGCCACCACTGGTCTTCTTCTTTCCCTTGATTTCATTCTTGTACTTACCTAATTATACGTAAATCGGTTTATAACTTTTTGCAGATCTCATTGTGCAGTATTCAGTTTTCTTATTTTACTTTCTGCGCCTACTTTTTTATTATTATTTCATTACGGTCAGTTTTTTAAAACACAATTTATTTTTGCATTATTCTTCCGTGCATCCTATTTTGTGGTAGATTTTTCTACTTCCTCTCGTATAAATTGTAAAAATTACTTTTATTAGTATTTTCTTTTCTGTACAAAACTGTTTTGGCCATAAAGGTATGATTTCCTACACAAACCTCCGTCTACTTCCAGTCTGGTTTGACCCATCGTCTCAGAGACGATTTACTTATAACTTGACATTTCTACTGGATTACAATGCCCCAGACACCCATTATAATATCCATCAAAGACGCCGATAGTTAATACAGATGGCATTAACATATTCGGCCGAGGAAAAACTCGGAATACTTATTATTGAATGCTAATACGAAAGGGAGTTCCGCTTAGTGGAATTATTAAACATAGCGCATACATAGGTAGGCTGGCTTAGGAACGAGCGCGGAATCGAAAAAATCTGTGTGCCATTGTTACAGCAAAAAAATGCTGATATTTGTATACAGACAAAAGTACTATGTCATACTTATTTAAAACACCTGTGTGATCCTTTTAGGCGTGTTCAGACAGGGTGTTTGGTGGTATAAATTATATTCTACATTTCAGTACAGATAAAATTTACCTTCCTCTTACATAGAATGTAGGAATGTAATAGATTCTTATCATAAAGAAATTAAAAAATTGGAACATCGGATAGTCGGGAACTATGAAAAATTTCATGATTTAGAATAATGAAACTTCGAAATCTAAGCCTTGGGACATCAGATAAAAATACAGTCACAGAGTGAGAAAAACTATCTACATTAACATTGTAACTTTGATTTTAATTATTCAGGAATATAGGAAATGTATAACTAATTCACTAATTAGAGTTTTATTGTATGCTTTGGAATACTTATACCGTATGTTTGCCTATGGTATAGTGCCACCATTAATTGAATAAATAAAGAATTCATAAAACGTAATAAGCGTTGTAATATCATTATTAAGAAAGTCAGTTAAAGAGACTTACGTTTACAAATGCCTCTTATAAAAAATCTTCACAATATCCCATAGTGGCTATAGCTACGCTAATAATCCCTATAATGGCCAAAATTTGTACCACAATCAAGGCAAAACAGCAGGAAATTTTTTCAATTTATTACAAATCTGATTAGTTATTACAAAAATTCAATTTTAAAAATTAATATAAACGGCAAAAACGCTCAAAGAATCTAGGTGTATAGACGCACATGTGCATGCCTTTTGCTGTTCGTTGAATAAAAGTAAACACTAGACACCCTGTGTTACTGTCGCGTAGGAGTTCGCACGGAGGCTTGCAGAGGCTCGGGCAGAGGTGTTGGGACGAATAAAATCTAGAAATTCGACTTAATTGCCTCCTCTCATTCGTGTGCGGCGTTTCCAAATTGGCAGAAACTGGGGCAAAACGATCTGCCCCATGCCATATAGGATTTTGTCGCCTTGGCTAACATTACGGGACAAAAAAATGAGGCCAAAGCGGTACACCTCTGAAAAATGAGTCAGAATCGATTGTTGGTGGAACAGTAAATGAAAGGTAGCAGTGTACGCAAAGCTTAATTTTTTGATAAAACCCAAACCAGTGAATGATTTACATATAAGCACGGTCAGTTTAATATTTCACATTATTTTTTTTATATACAAAATACCCTTGAACAGTATTTTGCTGTTATTACAATCTGATCAAAGGGAGATCAACGAGTAATATGGTTCTATCCTAATTTAACTAAAGCTGAAAATCTCACAGCTAAGGTCTTACTCGCTAGTGCACCTTAGGGTCTGGTAACTTAATTACACTAAAACTTACGTATAACACTAACCGCACAATACTCTGCTTTTATACTGACATAATCAATTCGCTAACTCAAAGGGCTTAACCCTCTTGAGCTTTCTTACTATGTTAGTGTTGTCAAGGAGCTGGATGGCCTTGCTGTTCACATGTTGATGGAGTCGTTGTTCGTGAGTCCTTGCAAATTTGGTAATTTTCAGCTCTACAGTGTCCATCTGAAGATCTCGATGAAGGTCGTGGTTTCTGATGTACCAAGATGCTTTGACGATGCTCCGCAGTACTTTGTTCTGGAATCTTTGAATGATTAATATATTACTCTTACAGCTGTATTCCATAGGTCCACAGTGGATTGAGGATTTGTTTATACAACAGTATTTTGTTGATAAGTTGATAAGCAGGAGTGTCTTCCAAGTATCCAGTACATTTTCTTATGATGTGTAGCTCTTCTCTTTTCTCTTTGACATGGACTTTCCAGCGAAGTCTTGCGTCTAATGTGATGCCTAAATATTTTGCTGAGTTTGCATAATAAAATCTCCGCATTGTTCATGTTAACAGGTAGGCATTTGTTGTTCTCTTTTATTTGTGAAATAAATCTACACTGATTTGGTTTCATTCAGCTTAATACGGTTATTGATTTGGTTAACTGATGTTTGCAGTTTATTTCCAGCTTCTTCATAGCCCTTTCCTGTCCCAAGGACGGCAGTATCATCTGCAAACGTGGCTATTGTGTTTTGCTCTAACTATGGTATGTCACTGGTGTAGATCAGGTACAAGATAGGGCCTGGGACGCTTCCTTGTGGTACTCCTACTCTGATTTATTTTAATTTAGTGTATGCTTCAGCTTGTTTGACTCTGAAGAGTCTATCCGAGATATATGATTGCTATAATTCTGAGTATTTATGTGGGAGTAGCTTATTTAGTTTATATTTTAACCCATCATACCACACTTTATCAAATGCCTGCGCAACATCAAGGAATATCGCTGAACAGACTTCTTTGTTTTCTAGTGACTTTTCTATTACGCCAGTGATTCTGTGTACTTGATCTAGGGTGGAGTAGCTTTCTCCGAATCCAAACTGGCGAGTTGGGATTAAATTACCTTCATCCATGATTGGTTTCAATCTTTTCAGTAGAATTTTTTCGAATAATTTCGATATTACCTACAGGTAACAGGGATATGGGCCTCTAAGACGAAACTGCATGGGGGTTTTTTCCGGATTTGGGTGTCATAATGACTTCCGCCACTTTTCACATTTTAGGAACATATCTTAATCTGAATGAAGCATTAGTATAGTTTGATTATAGCTTTCTTTGGAAGTTGTTTTAACACCTCTCCAGTGATTAGATCCAAGCCTGGTGCTTTCTTGGGATTGAATATTTAATAGAAAACCAAAATTTGTTTGACCTATAAATTATCAAATAAATAACAAAATCCATAAGCGACTTAAACGTATAGTTACTATTTTCTTTTTTGTTTATTTTAAGTAAATATATGTCTAATTTTGAAAAATAAAAGTCTACACGTATATCATCTGATAAGGTTTCCATTAGTATCCAATTCTCTCACATAAATATCAAGTGTTCTAATTTTAAGGTCATATTTTCCAATCTGCTTTGCAAAACTAGATTTTCAAAGGCGAAACTCTCAAGCGGCCATTACTTGCCAATTTAAAAATAAATACGAAAAGTAGGGTGAGGATGTAATGATTAATTAAGATTGTATGAACGTAAGATTGAAATAGAAATCAATTGAGCGGTATAAAATTTGACATATTTCCTAAAAAAGCATCACTGGAAAACTGTTCACTTTAAAATTGCTTGAGCTTAAAAGATGGTAATAGTTGCTTTTATTTCAACATTGTTTGAAAGGGAAACGGTTTAGTTTCCAGTCGATAAAAGGTGCAACCAGTCCAAGAATGCAAATCGTTCTTTATGCTCGACTTAACAAATTTGTCTTAAATTATTTTGCGCACGCGAGCATTATTGTAAAAGTTGCATAATTTCAATATCGCTGCACATATCGCCAGCCTAACTATTGAAGTGAAGCCTCTTTTACAGAGAATGAAACACCTTTCAGTTTTAAAAGCTGGGTTACATAGTTCAAGAAATTTAGCAATAAATTGTAAATTTCTCATTATCAAAATTTAGTAGGTAAAATTGTTTCATTTTGTACCAGCAACTTTAGAATTTCCAATATTAGACAACGTTTGATATGTATGGAAAGAAGATCTGGTTGCTATTTATAAAATGCTATTGATTTTATTATATAATATGATTTTTTGTCATAAAAAACCTTTTGGCAGTTTACATCCTGCACAACACTGCAAAAACTTTTTATTTAACTTTCTAATTTAATTATAAACTGCGTTATTTTTTATAATCCTCGAATTATATACTAGTATCATTGGGGATTTGTATAATAAATGATACAGTTATGTGAGGTATGATTCAACAGTATAGCTTTTTAATGAATATAAATCTTTATAACATAGCCTGATAAAATGTCTGCTTAATCCAGTTTAATACAATTGATATTTATCACAAACTAAAAACAATAATTTTGTTTATCTAACCACATATCAGAATATAAATATCAAAAGGTTGGGCAGTATTGCTTTCTAAATATCACACTAATTTTCTAAAAAATTTACATCACCTAAAGTGCCTATTAGAATTGAGGGTTGTTTCGGAAGATTTTGCACCAATCACAATTATATTTATACTTTTTAATAAATGTTATACACTTTAATATGTACCTAAGCCACTATCTTATATGGAGAAGTTCATGAGCATTAAAAAAATGTTAAAAAATACATGAATAAATAAATAATAATTAAATATCCAATTGCAACTTTCCATTGCTAACAACTTATTAGCTTGTTGGTTTTATCGATAACTGTTAAAACCTCAATTAAAACAATATGAACGGATATATTATCTGAATTCTCAATTATCGTAAATTCCCACATACGTGTAATCGATCCATACCTCTTGAAATCCATTTATAGCACGACATTAACAAAATATTAGCGAAAATAGCAGAATATTGGATAAACATCAAATAAATAGAACAACTAAATTTATTTATGTTAACCTACATTTCATTACATTATGTAGAATAAGTAATTATATTAGTCAGTACCCAATACGATATACTGGGTATATCGTATTGAGTACTAACACATTTTTTCAAGTACTTAAAGCTCACAGACACTCAAATTATAACCACAAGTTATAATTTGGCCAATTACAGAATAAGTAGCAGCAGCACAATGCATAATGTACAAATATAACTTATTAGCAGATTACGTAATTTTTCTATATTTTCCATTTTTAACACAGCTATGCAGTTAATTATTTATCCATAATTATAAGAACGATGTGTATAGGTATCCAGTTATAATTTGGTTCCATGTAATCGTTTATAGAGATCGAACACAAACAAATTAGTTTGACCCATAATCTACTAACACCTGGGAAGGTGCTGGAAAAAATGTTCTCTAAAAAATTCAACATAAAAAACTCATAAATAACGAGCACAATTCATAAATAAATACGCGTTTTTTTTGGACCGCGTCGTACAAAATAGTATTTTTGACCTTTCGACTAGACGAGATCGTTTAGTACTAACAGATATGCTACGTATGGTATTATGCAATCGCCGGTTGTCCGACAGCCCAGGAAACAAACGTTGGAAATCGCAACTTGTGTCGAATTTACCTTTTTCGTTAGCATACTGGCAGAGAGGAAGGCTTCGATACGCTCCCAGTCTGCTAGTAGAGGTGTGTCGTCTGTTGGTTGACATTGAAATTGCGCCAGGCTCAATATAACATGACTAATATATCCTGAGGCCCATCTGGATGAAATGTTGGCATGTTTGCGTCGTTGCCACGTCCACTGCAAGTCCCTAAATCTACGGATAATATGCAGTACAATCATTTTACGATCTCTTAAATTTAGTGCTTCGACCTAAAATCTTGATATCATTCTAAGAAAAATACAGAAACTTGGAATCATGAATAATACAAATATTTCATGTTGATGCATTTATTATAATATATGCTTTATTTTTATAGTAATGATGATTGCCTTACGGCGAATACGTAAGGTTTATATTGTAGACTCCAACTTCAATTCCTCCACCTTCAATGCTTAAATAATTATTCTTGCTACAACAATAACTAACTACTGAAATTTAGTGCAATTTATTTCACATTTAAAAATTAATTTTTATGTTATGTATTGAGTAATTAATGACATACTCCACAACCATTGAGACGTTGATGGTTTATAATCACCCATTAGATATACATAAACAAAATGCGTAGTGTCTATGGCGTGCTAGAATTGATTCTATAGCATAGCTTTCCAAATATTATCGAGAGACATTATGTGATTGCGAATTTAAATATTTACACATAGGTAATAAAATAACCAGCGATATTTACTTTTCATATGCATAGGAATATGAAACTGAACGAATACTGACGTCGATGGAAGCATTTTGCATTAAATACAAAAAATTATGTTGTAAAGATGTAATCAAAACGGTAATCAATTAAAACAATGTAATCAACTCGAGCGCTTGGTTTGCATTTCCTATTAATTAAAATTATATTAAACTAAAAAAAATTGAATGTATATGACAAAATTTTAATTTACATAAAAATTTTATTGTTATATTAAGTAATTTTAATTGATACAAGAATCCACAAAATGCATAAAATATAGTAAAAATATAAGCACTAAAATATCTATTTGTATATTAAGAGCACAAAGTGATATATTGCCGCTCTGAACGAGAGCGATAATGTCACTTTGCGCTCGAATTACACACTTGATTTTTTCTACTACCGAGTGCAAAAGTAACTTTGCCACCTACTGAGCGACAAAGTAACTAAAATGCGCGCTTCTCTAAAAAGTGCTAATTTGTGCTTTCTTTTAGAAGCACAAATTTGTACTTTGCGCTTGGTTGTAGAAAACATCTATTTACGACATAACATATAACCTTTTTGAAGAAGTATAGAGCTCTCTATATGGATATAACTATGGAACTAGGAGGGCTCTCAATTAGAAATTAATATAATATTCTTGTATTCTGGCTTTCTATTCTCATTTTCTACTCTTGATCCTAAAATTACGTATGCTTGTGAATAACATAACTCGTTAAGATGGTTAATTGTTGTGCTGAGTTTACCAAATGTACATCCAAGTTTAATTTTCTTATTTTGGTCTTTTCGCATTACATCGTACAGCTGTTAACCAATTTCGCGGATGAGAAACCGTCCCACATTAATTTCCAGTCAATCTAGTCACAAAAAGAGCTAATTACGCGACGTCAGATGCACAGGCGTATCACGTCACACTAATTTCCAGCCGCCTATTTTTCCTTGCTGACTTGGCAACATTGGATGCTGGCCAAGTCTAGCGTATTATAGACGTTATACATCCTCCTCCCTGTTGCTTCTACATGCCGCTTATTATTTACTCTCACTTTCGATCTTCGCTATGCCAATTTTTTAATTACGCGAACGCCTGGGAAAAATTTCCACGGGCAAGCGGGGTACCAGACATCGTTTTCCGGTTCGTGGGGGCTATTTTAAAGCTGTCGTAGATATAATAACTTATAGCGGAATCTGAAAAGTTGGTTATTAATATTCACTTGTGTCACATGGCTTAATGTCTGCCGTTACTGTCGTTTCAATTTTACCGATGTATCATCTATTAATAGAATAAAAAGAATCAGGATACCGTTTCCAGAAACACGCAAATGAAAATATAAAACAAAGAAACTTTAATAATTACAAGACCAAGAAGTGTTTTAACAGCGTAAGCAATTAGATGCCGAATTTTGAAAATTGTTCAAGGGTACAGTTTAACAATTAACAATTATTTTTATTCTCTGATCTATTAATTTATAGGTGCCTAATAAATAGGAACTATGCTATTCAATTTATACTTATAAATTAATCTTAATGGTAATTCTTTTAATCGAGTCACTCAGTAAAGATTGAAAGTCAGTCAAAAAATAAACTCAGCGCCAAAAGGAACAATCATCAACGGTTGGCGAGCATGGAGAATATATAAAAAGAAGAGGAAATTTTAGGGGGACAAATAAATTACTAATTTTAAGTATCTAAATTTCAGTGTTGGTTTTCCAAAATAGCCACAAAATAAATATTGTGTAACAGCCGAGGTAATATTTATTTAAAGAAGATGCCGAGAACAACTACTCCACGGGCAATGTGCCCCAACTGGCATTGCATTACTTCGGCATCTTCATAGGAGTTGGCAAAATGTTTCATCGAGATCATCCACCAGACACTGATTGGTTTCGCGCTTATGCGCTCGTCAGAGTGCATTCACTATGACGAGCGCATAATAAGCGTGAAACCGGTCAATAATTGTCAGTCAGATAGTAGCAAAGACCCAAAGAGGGCACTACGGTGTGTTTCTCACCAATACTAGCCGAGGTAATAGCTTACATATCCATGGAAACATATAACAATTATTTTTAATATATGTATTTTCTAAGCGCCAAGCAACGTGTTATAAACGTGTTATTTGTGTTTAGTAATATTATGTAGTTTTTAAAACTTATTTTTTGGTTAGACAAAAATGGGTTCCAAAAACCAACCAACCCCTGACTGTTTCTTGTCCTATAGGGTTTTTTTCTCGTATGTTTTATATTCTCAGAAGTGAGAATTAACAGAAGAATATAATCTCACGAATAGTTACGAGTACATACAATAGATGAAAATAATTATGTATGAGCTACTGTTTATTTTTTATTATGTTGAACACCATAAAAAGTGAACCTGTATCTACCTTTTTTAATTTAATTTCAACCACAATATACTTATATCTAGATTCATGTTATATATTTGTTTCAAAATCATGAAACACTTATACCGGGGGGCCAAAAAGTTGGTTTTATTGTATAAAATTTAAAATGGGCAAGTAGACCTTTTATGTCTTTCCTATAACTTCACAATCAGCAGAAAACTAATCTTATTCTGTATCTCTGTATTATTTCGAAATTTGTCATTGGCCCATTAATTTTCACAACTTTTAATTAATGGGAATGAGTGCAAAGCAAACTCTATTTTCAGTAGCGTTCCACCTTTTGTTTTTCTAATATTTCAGCCATCTTCAAATTCGTCCGCCGTATCCATTCATTTAACCAACTATTAATATCAATATTATTATTAATATTAATACTAAGTTCGTTAAAATCTACTGGGAAACAAAATCTTGGGAAGAGAAAGAAGATGTTTTAATTTTTTGGTCCTCCAGATGTTGCGGCACTAAACTTTCTATTTATTTGATATTACAACCAGATACTTAATATAAATAATTTTAAAAATAGAAAAAAAATATTGTAATAGTGCAGCTATTATTTCCTTTTTAAAAATTTGTTCTTACTTATTTGTTATTATTTTCTCCTTAAATAATACTTTTATAATCAGTAACTACTTAAATAAAAGAATGGACTCCATTTACATTTAGCACTGTGCCTTTTGTCTGAACAGCTGTGGCGTTGGATTGGAACGCTCCAAGTCCTTTGAGTACATATATAGGCAGCGCATTGTGTATTTTATTGTTAACTTTACCAAATACAGAAGTAGTTTGCCTAGTATAAGACCAGCTATCTCAAGAATTCCGCACAATAACGATATTTCTTCTTAAAATCAAAGTTAACGTTAACATTTTTCCAACGTCTCCGGCCTTGTTCGGACGCAAGACGATTTTTTTAAATCAGAGACTGCAATCAAAACAAATATATTTGAACCCTTCTTGGATAATGTCAACAGGCTATTTTTACATCGCTGTTTAATTTTAGTCCGTCCTTGGAATTAATTGCGACAAGTCCGATAAAAAACTATATTTTAAAATATGAGATGATCTAACGTCAAGCGATATTGACCCAAAAAAAAAATAAATTTATCAAGAGTAACAAACGTGAGTAGTTATATTAAATATATCTTAAGTTGGCGCACCTGCTTTTTCGTTTAGAAGCAACATTTTCTTTTGCAAATGTCAGCAGATTGGTCGGGTTGAGAGGTAATGTCTTAGAACATGGTTTTCCACTTACGTTCGTTTTTAGCAACATCAAATCTTACAAAGTAGCTGCATTATTGCCCCATTTTCTCTTTTACATAATTTAACGAGCATAGCTACTGCCAGTGGCGGTCGTGCATATTTGCAATCGGCTACTGCTTGCGGTTACATATTCTGAACCTTGCAATTATTGCCAACTCAATTTACCAGTTGCTGTGAATGTCGTTATGTCGAATGAATTTTTAAAAAGCACTAGTGATTATGAAAGTCAATTATGGCCACTTGAAAATAGATTTTAGTATTTCAGATCATAATCAGTAACAGTTTCTGCAATTTATATTGGAAAATAAACGGTCGAAAACAGCCCTGCTGAATTTACAATGGAAGTAAATGCAACTTCTCAACAAAGATTCATTTAAACAAATTTCAGCGCATTTACCAGATTTAAATCCAATCGGAATCGGACGATATTTATCAAAACCAACAAATTTGATCCGTTCAACCTTCTTTTGTTTCACTGCTGACTGACCTATAATCTTAATTTGTAGTAAATTGATTTAAAAATCCTGCTCTCAACCAGAAAACGCACATAGTGAGTGTTTACCAAGTACAAACTGGACCAGAATACTTTCCCAGTCTTTTTATTCTAAACTTCTACTTCATGGTGGGCTGAGTGAGTGGTAGGATACAATTCCCCTCATACGAGAACTGGTTTAATTTTTTAAAGAATGTAAATATAACTAGCGCATATTTTAACTTAATATCCGACAGTATAAAATCCAGAATTATTGTCAATATGCCGCGTTATTGCCTCTACTAGAGAGCCTGAATTAGCATGCGGTTTTCCTGTTTTTACCCCACTAACCTAAACAAGCTGAATGGGATGGGTATATTACGGTGAAATTATTTACATTGTTGATTATGTAATAAATTACTCCGCGCCTTTAAATATTCAGTCAAATTACTGGCGATCAGACCAGAACATTTCTAGATAAGTCAGATAAAAGACTGATAAAAGGCATTTTGTGATAGAAAACAATATTATATTACATTCCTTATCTCGTATCTGGCATCTAAAAATAAATTATTTTTAATTACAACAGTGTTTTGCACTCAAAAACCTTTCGTGGATAAGGTTGACTGAATCACAACATACACAATCACAATATTTCCAGTTACATGATTTAGCCACAAAATACATACTACCTCTGGATGAACATAACATAGAAATACTGGATGTCTAATAGAATTTTATTATTCTAGAAACATGAAAATATCAGGAAATTGTATAAAACCATCAAATTTTTTCAAAATTTTGAATCGCCAGATATTCATAGTATTTTTCTATGACCCGCATTAATGCATACAATAGAATTTACTTCTCTGGCACATATGTTTATGTATCACCCACCATAACACCATAATTATGATAATGGGTTGAAAGTAATAGTTTAACAATTCTTTTGGGTTATTTTATTTTATTAAAATTATATGTATACACATAATTTAATGAAGTAAAATGTTAAGTTTATAACTCAAACAATAAAATAAAAACATAGTATTTCTAGTATTGCCGCTATAACCGAAACCATTGAAAAATTGGACAACATGGGTTCATCTTTTCTGGGATATTTTCTATCTATCAACAAAAAAAAACATTATTATGTACCTACTACGAGATATGATAAACTTTGGAAAAATCAAATAAGCATATTCAATAAGTCGTCCGGAATACTAACGGTTGGCATTACTAAAAAACTGCAACTTACTTTATTAATTTATATTAATTTTAATACATGCACAAAAATATATGTTCTATAAAGTTTGTAACCATTTACATTAGCCAATGAAAAAATTGTTTTCTTTTAGTTTTGTAAAATATTAAGTAGTCTTATAATTTTTATAATTTTTATAGTATTTTTATTGGCCTTTAAATTCTAATGTTCATAGAATATTCAGAACTCCTAAATAAAAACTAGTACCTACCTACTTGCAATAACTAAGGCAAGAACGATGTGGAGCGACTTAAAACAGATAGTCATGTGACTTTTTCAACTAATAGGAATGTGTATAATTATACCACAACAATGCCGCATGTGTGTTACACGTAGCGTTTAATTTAGATTTGACCTTTCTTAACATTTTCTCGACTGTAACACCAGACTTTCCGTCTCTGTGAGCACGGTTCCAATACCGGCCGCATGCGACCGCGGTTTCATGTTTTGCTTTACCTAATTTTTCCGCCATGGATTAAAATTAGATAAATAGCAATGACTTGTAGGTATTCTGCTAGTTGCAGAGGTCCTCTGGATAGCAGAAAGAGAAACTGCAGGAAGACGTAGCGTTACAAAAGCATTAATTTTATAGCATTCACATGTTATTATGCCGAAATAACTACCAATTTTATGAATTATTTTCATATTATTATACGATGTATATTTTGAAAGAACAATTTGAGCGTTATAGGGTCCATCATTTAATGTTGTTTCATAGCAGTTTGTGTAGTGATTTTTTATTATTAATTAAGCACCTGAAAGCCTATCTACCTTATACTAATTACAAAAAAGAGTCTTATTATATAGTTCTAGAATTAGTTAATGACGTGTACAGATTAAATTTTCGGTTGATTGTTTCATTAGACTACTTATTTAATTTATAAATTTGTGTCACAGATTTTTATAAAATCTAAAGTATTTCCGGAAGGCATATAATATACAATATATTTTTATCTTAAAATTCTATGGTATGTTCAAAATAGTTTAAAGGTATTTATTTGTACAATATTTATTTAAAAATAAAAGTTAGTTTTATAAAATACCAAAAAAAATACTCTTAAATAATTTTTCAAAAACGCATACTAAAAATTCACCCTGAATGAACTAATGTCTCTGATATTAGTGATAAAATGTGGGATACCAAATACTAAAAGAATGTGGAGAAAGGTCCATCAAAATATTATCTTCAGCTTATCATTTGACAGTAAGACTATGGAATATTATTTATATATGATTTCAATACAACTCCCCCGGTTTTAAATTTTAGTGGACATAAAAGTAATAATATAATAAGTAGCTCTTTTAATGCTTACAAATTTAAGGCTCGTGCATATCGGAATTTATATTCGAGGAAAATTGTTCTTCCAAAAAATGGCCACAAGCTTGTTGAAACAGATAGTACAAGAGAAAAAAATAGAACCTTAAACATAAAAAATCTACTTGAACCCAAGGAATTTATATACAACGATTATCAAAGCTGCGCGAGTATTCCAATTTTGAATCCGCCATTTTGATGTCTGAAAATTTGTGGGAAACTTAACAGTATTAAGCTAATAGCCTCTTCAATTAGATAGCAATAACAAATAAAAACCACAGAAAGCAGCAAGTAAAACTTTTGAGGCTAAGAAAAATTCTAAATAGGTATAAAGAAATGTTCAATATTTTATAGTTTAATTACAATTATTTGTGAAAAATAAAATATATTGTCACCAAACTTTCTTGTAAAATTGATGAAGGTACAAACGAAATATTTTGTGTGCCTTCCTACGTACCTTTTGTTCACATTATTTATGTAAAACACACCATTAGCCGTTTAGAAAAGTAAATAATTAAAATGCATTATGCATATAAAATTTAACTATCCTTTACCTTACTTTAACTATTCTCGCTTATCTTTTGTATTGTTTATGTTCGCGGTTTTCATAATTTACTATTATATTAACTAGGAACTATGATTGCATATCTCTTAAGACTTTCCATTCTTGTTAAGTTTGACATTTAAAATCCGAATTTACCTGGAATAATTACGAAAGTGCAATATTCAAATATTGTCACTCAAAGTCTATAAATCAAAGGAACACAATAATAAACACACAAACAGTTGTGTTACCACTGTTGCTGTATTAGGAAGATAATATGAACCATTGAATTTTTAGATTAGACAGAAAAAACACTAAAATTCTAGGGTTTTGGTCAGGTGTACCAATACAAAATGTAAAAGTTGGGAGCAGTGTGACATCAAAATGGCGGCTCCCATGTTTCCACACAAAATTGGATGCGCAGTCGTCTATAATCGTTCCATGTATATAAATTCCTTGCTTGAACCACTTTGAACGTAAGTTAGATTTGCAGGCGTGAAGTTGATTTATTTTTCTTCTTTTTCAGAATGTGTTTTTGGAAAACAAGTGAGGGAATTAGGCTCGCAGTGGATACCAGACTTGGGTGTACCAATCGGGGTCTTATACTGTATGAAATGCGAATGCATACCGGTAAGTTATCCTTCACAGATTTGAGAAAACAAGTCGACAAGTCGACAAAATGTTAAAAATGTTTATTTACAAAATAAACATAAAATCTTTTAAATTAAACGAAAAGGTCTACCAAGTGAAATATTATTTTTTTTAACATTTATACGTAGTAAAAAAGACGAAATAATTACATATTTCGTAAATACGGTAAATTTACTGAAAAGCGTATTGAAAGAATGTTGTCATTTATAAAAAATATAAATATTTACTTGTCCTTTCAATATTCATTTTTCACTTGTTTTAATTTTTGTCGTTAGGAAGAATTATAATTTTTTGCCTTAATAAAGCTGAGGAGAGCGTCTCCAATGCATTCCAGTACGCCGTGCAAGTCTTGTGCAGAATTTTAAATTCTGTTGAATAATTCATCCACATATTTTCACACAAAACGACTCCAAGCTTGTTAATACAGAAAAGTAAAGAACCAAAGCACATAAGGCACTTCAAACTAGATATGCACCAAAGGAATTTGATATACTTAAACATTTTCAGTACCTGGTATAATATTTATCAAATTCTGAGGAAGTCGGGATCCTGAATCTCATTTTTTTATGGTTTAATTGTGAGAACAGATTCTTCGAAATTCCTTTTAGGATTACATCATCTAAAAATAATAAAAACGGGAAACCAGAAATAATAAAAATCAAAATTTAGTGTGGTTTCAAGATTAACTTTTAAGTTTGGCCCAAAAAACCCTGTATAATATGTCATAAAAAATTATATACGACAAATTCACTACATTTTATCTGTGGTCGTCCAGTTTGGCACATCATTAAGATTATAATATTACAAAAGTTTAAAAAGCCAAAGCACAAAAAAGTTGGGGTAATAAATTATAATAAAATTCAAAATAACTTAATTATGTTTGTTCTATACGTTTCAAGTTGATCCCCGACTCTTTTTAGGGGGTTTATTTTGAATACTTCTGGTTTTCTGTTTACATTATTTTACAGGTCGTGTATCCCAAAAGAAGTCGTAATGATTCATACGACTGCACCATAAATAAGTTACAGACATTATACGTAAGAACATATTTTATGGTTTATCTGTGCATATGTTTTATGAATATTGCTCGTTTTCTTTTTGTAATTTTTACGCTGCTCCCACCCATTAATTGGCATAACGGCTGTCGGGTGGTGTATTCTAAATAAATAAATAAATAAATAAATAAACATATATTAAATAACTAGGTGTGTTGCACTTAGAACGTTGTTTGAGAGTGTCGTCACTGTATTTAGTTACTCATAGTTTTCTTTTGGAATTACACCACCTGTAAAATAACAAAAAGCAGCAGGAAACCAGAAGCATACATTAAATATTCATACAAACATTACAAACCTTCTACTGACGATGAGTTGAGGATCAACTTGAAACGTTTAGGAAAAGGTAATTAAATTTTAATTTTCTTTTAAATTTTATTGTAACAGTTATTTTATTTAGACAATTCAAAATATGACTTGTAATGTTGCAGAATTTTGTATAAAATTAAAAAACCACTGATGAAATTTAGTTAATTTATGAAATATTTATTTTATTACATATTATACAGTTTTTTTGGGGCCAACTTTAGAAGTTTGCCTTGATACGCATTTTAAGTATTTAATTTGTATGCTTCTAATCAGAAGCACTCCTGCTTTTTGTTACTTTGCAGGAGGTGTATCCCAAAAGAAAACTATGAATCATAAAAACGCACCACAAATAATTTACAGACATTAACTGTATTTAGTTGTGTTACCTAATTCAACTAGAAAATACAAACGGACCGATCCTTCATATTGAAGCTAACTTTGGTAGTATTTTCCTTGATTTTTGGTTGTTAGTGTTTAGGGTGTTATAAACATAAATCTAATCATTGACCTTGACAATGAAACCTTGGTCGGAAAACTTGGCTTCAATACGATGGAACGTCTTATCTAGTAGTTTTGGTATTACCTATATCTTACGCGCATTTAATCAAGTGGAGGAGGACCTTTATCTTTCATTACAACTAATTGCTTCAGATTCTTGAGATATTCTATAGATGTCTCTAGACTCAGCATCTCAGTTCGAGGTACATTTTTATTCTTATATTTATCCAGGGCCGAGACTCTGTATTATATTTATTTTTGTCCCCTCCCCTCATAATATTGGAGCTTTTCTTTAAATCGAACTGTGGTGTGTGTATTTATCCCGTAATTTAATCATATAATTAATATTATCAGCAGCTACCTTGAAGCATTGGGATTTAAAAATATGATTAAATCTGTTTATCAGTTACTTGGGCTTCAAATCATCTAGTAAACACATTTCGATACTGTACAATTTATAAATCAATACTTTTCCATATGCTTATAAAAAATTAAACAGCAAAGTGGCGGCTCGTCCGTAGTTCCTGTGCTTTCTAAGTTGTCAAAATTATATTTTTGTTTGGTGATATAATCGAGAATATCTCGAGTCTTGCGATCGATTTACAATGTGTTCAAGCAAGTATTTCTAAAATCCCACACCTTGTTGCATTTAACTTGATCTTACTTTATTATTCCGTCTATTAAATATTTAACTTGTCTCAACTTCCTCAATGTTCTTTATTAATTTAATTTTACCTTTTACCACTATTACTTAGTTAGCTACCTGTAAAAATATAGGTATTTATTGAACGAGTGTAATTATGGTTTTCCACCATTTTTAGAACTTTATATACAAATCCTGAACAATGAAACAATACTGAATTATGAAATATAAAAGTAACCGGTATATCACCCTTATCTGACAAACCAATTTAAAAATATATTTCATGTTCCTAGAATTAATGAGCCTCTCCACCTAGTATTAATACCTATATATAAAACTATCACTACAAATTTAATTGTAGGAATGTCTACTAAAGTTTTGAGTCCTTGGATTAATTCAGGTTTGCTCGTAAGGACATTCAACAACGCAATTCCGATGCATTAATGAAATTAGTTTAATAATGCCGTTAAAAAGCATATTTAATGCACTATGCAAGTACCAGATAACTATGGCTATAAGGTGTAAACAAGTACTTGTCGAACTAGATTTACAAGTTTAATACTCTAGACTTATTGCCTTTTACGATTTTTCCATCATCGCGGTCTACAAACTATTTTTATAACAACGTCGATGAAAATTCCATAAACTTCAATACTGTATTTGTAAAAATTAAACAAATAAGGATTATTTCACTTTTACACGCCTCTAAAAAGATCGTCTTCTTTCCATAATATTCATGTGTATTACTAAATAGAGCAATCAAAACAAAAGAAAAATTATTAACTTTAGTTCCAAAGGGATAGGTAGACATGAACCAACTAAACAAATCAAATTCGCCTAATACATAAACGTTGACTGAAGAATTTACTATAATGGGCGACTAAATCTTATGGAAATTTTAGTCATTTGAATTTCCCCGATAATAGCCTAGAGTTCTGTGCAAAATTTGGTATTACGTGACTACCAAATAATCATTTCCATATGGAATAAATGTTGACATGGTTAGTTTTTCTTAAAAACTATAAAAAATCTCGACTCCCTTTAGTTACGAATCTGAAACCCCCCAGGAGCGCCTTTACATAGTTATAGATACATCTGTTATGCATCGGAGAATAATGGCGGTAATGTCAAACGATTGCCATCAAAATTTATAAATGTAAATGAAATTTTTGGTGCAAGAAAACAATACGGGTTTGTGTCTTCTGATTGAAGAAAATACTAAAAAGGTAGAAATGATGAATATGAAAGATAAAACTGTTAAAGGAGAGGAAGACAAAGATAATTTGAATATGCCCTATGAAAGCAATTTTTCACAATTTAAAACTTCTAGGAATGGGTCAAGTAAAATTATTAAAGAAAAAGAACCAACACTTTTACCTTTTAAGGTAAAACCTTTTACTATGAGAATTGAATTAACTTTATGCTCCATTAATTAGTCCTAACGTTCAAAAAAAAAACTACTGAAAAAACGCACATCAGTCGGTTTGGCGGAAATGCGAGGGCAGACATAGGCGTGCGCATCATAATACACGTAATAAAAGAAATTAATTATTAAAAAAGCAATAAACTATTACAATTTATAAACTATTCACAATACAACAACATACAATACAACAACATACAATACAACGGAGAGGCATATATTTACACGCAAACACCACGACAGCCGACAATGAACTGAAATGCACCACGCACACCGCTGGTCTCCCTCGCAACTCGCCAAGCCTACACATCAGTAGTTAGCCTGGTTGGTTTTACTTTAGTTACAAGTACCCATATAAAATATTAACACATAAAAGAGCAGAAATAAACTCGAAAGTTTTGAGCCACAAACTCATGAAGTCTTGACTAGAACACCCTATACAAGGAGCTTACTCATGTATAAAATATAAACGAACTATTATTATACAAGGAAAGGCGCATCCTTCATTCTTTGTCACCTTATCAGTCACATCACTTGCTGTCATAGATCTCACCATCGCAGTACAGTTCAGCTCAAAAAGCGCTTCATGTGTTGTGCATAAAAATCGCGAAATAGGTTATGTGGGCAGGCCTGTGAGACACAAGCAAAAGGTGTCGGTCGGTAGATCACCACACCGGCTTACGAAACCATTGTCGGTCAAAGACCCTGGTGACCTCTACCTTTGGACGCCCCCATCCATATCTTCATTAATAGAGAGAAATCTCGCCGCCACACAATGACATTTTGTGGCCCCGCTATTTTTATGTATAACACGAATTGGTTCGATTGATTCTGCCTGCGAATGCTGTCTCACTACCTCCTTTCATGAACAACAATAATAATAGCATCTGCTACACGGAAGAAATATGAATTTAATCATATCCCTATTTGCAGCACTATTGTTAAGTGAATCATTAAAAATTCTGAACAGTTAAATCATTAAATAGCAACATATTTTTTATTTTTTTTCTGAGTACATTGGCGTAGAAATGATGCATTCTTGGGAATATTAATTAATTTTTGTTATGTTTCACTAAAAATTGACATTGTGAATCCCTTGTCAGGTACATATTCTAAACCTTACACGACCACCTGTTTCACAATCTATGTCACATCATCGGATCACAATAATTACAAAAATATACACAGAAGCAGTAACTACATTTATGCAGATGTTTCCAGAGTAGGAGTAACAGCTTTTGGTATTAAAACTATTTTTGTTTTATTACATTTTAATTTGCATAACGATTCTTGATAATAAAAACGAGTCAAGTACAATACTTAAGTAATTTTTGTTACTCTACAATAAGAGTCAGTTATACAGGGTGAGTCAGTTTATACTAGCAGGACTCTGGCATTTGATAGAGCACCTTATTTTAAGTGAAGTTTGTCATATAAACATATGTCCGGAATCGCTTCGTTTTTGAGATACAGGGTGTCAAAGTTTTGTTTTTTTTTAGTATTTTCCACATAGCTCCTATAGTTTTTAAGATAATTTATTCAAATTTTTACAATAGATTACCTATGATGGTCCACAAATTTTAACATATGTAAATAATTTGAAAACGTACAGGGTGATATTTTTTCGGGGGTCAGGCCTCCTTTTATCGTCCAGAACTTTTTTGTGGTGCGCCACTGACTGCTAATTTGCGAAAATTTGGATTCCATGTTCAATTTAGAAACTTTTTTGTCTCTTGCATTTTTATCGTAGCTGTAACAGTTGTCGAGTAATTTGAAAAAGTCTATGAAAGAATATTTTATTAAAAAAAATATATTTTCATCAAAATTTTCACTAAAATCAATTATTGTCAAACGAAAGTTCATTAATCTAAATTGTCAAATGTTACATATAACAGTACAACTTTTGCCACTAATTATTTATTTTTTTGTAGCATTTCGAAGACTTTTAATAACTAAGTAAAATAATTAAGAATTAGTAATAAACCAAGGTCTACGTCCTGGCGACGAACAACGCAGAGTGAAGTTTTGTCGTTGGATCCTTAACACATTCGAAAATAATAGAACTTTCTTATCCAACGTATTATGGACTGATGAATCTTGCTTTACCCGATGTGGGATAGTAAATTTCAAACATCAACATATTTGGGCAGAGCAAAATCCACGTGCTATTAGGCCAAAAAAAATCCAAAATAAGTTTAGCATTAACGTATGGGTAGGAATTTTTGAAAATCGTTTATTTGGACCATATTTTTTGCCAGAAAGAGTCAGTTCGCAAAACTTCTTAGTTTATAGAAACCGAGCATCCTAATATGTGGGAAGATGTCCCTCTAAATTTAAGACAGCAAGCTTGGTTCCAATTGGATTGCTGCCCAGCTCATTTTGGAAGAAATGTATGAGCTTGGTTAGACGACAATTATCCAGAGAGGTGGATTAAACATGGAGGTTCAATCGCACGGCCCCCAGGTTCCCCAGAGATAACACCAATGGATTTTTTGTGTGGGGCTTTCTTAAAGAAAAAGTGTATGCACCTCCTGTTCAAGATGTTGACGATCTTAGAGGGCGTATAAGACATGCTTGCGAAGACATATGAGTTCATCACTTAGTTTCAGCAAGAAGGTCTATTGAAACGCGATGCCGATTATGTATCCAACAAAATGGATAACATTTTGAAAATTTTAATTTGAAAATAAAATTATTTCGGGTTATTTGTGAAGTTATTTGTATTTGCCTTGGTTTATTATTAGTTCTTAATTATTTTACTTAGTTATTAAGTCTCTGAAATGCTACAAAAAAATAAATAATTAGTGGCAAAAGTTGTACTGTAAGTATGTAACCTTTGACAATTTAGATTAATGAACTTTCGTTTGACAATAATTGATTTTAGTGAAAATTTTTTTTAATAAAATATTCTTTCATAGACTTTTTCAAATTACTCGACAACTGTTATAGCTACGATAAAAATGCAAGAGACAAAAAAGTTTCTAAATTGAACGTGGAATCCAAATTTTGGCAAATTAGCAGTCACTGGCGCACCACAAAAAAGTTCTGGACGATAAAAGGAGGCCTGATCCCCGAAAAAATATCACCCTGTACGTTTTCAAATTTGTTTACATATGTCAAAATTTGTGGACCATCATAGGTAATCTACCGTAAAAATTTGAATAAATTATCTTAAAAACTATAGGAGCTGTGACACCCAAAACTTTGACACCCTGTATCTCAAAAACGAAGCGATTCCCGACATATGTTTATATGACAAACTTAACTTAAAATCAGGTGTTCTATCGAATACCAGAGTCCTGCTAGTATAAACTGACTCACCCTGTATAATTGTTTTTTGTTGCCGTAATTATTATACAATTTAGTGCACTATTTATCCTTGCCATTTAGGTATATGTTTAGTTCTAGTGAGTTGAGGCAGAGAATGCTTCTGAGAGAAGAAATTAAAAGAGGAAATTTATAGTAGCTATATATTAACCCTGAAAAAATTTGAAAACTCAGACAAAGCGTAGGATGATTTGTCCGTACCTATAGCTGGTTGAAAGTTCTCTAAAAATAAAAATAATGAAAAAAAGTATTTTTTCTCAAACAATATAATAATTACAAAATAAAGAATCCAATCGAAATACAAGTTTTTCGTAATCGTAAATGATGCATTTATTTTAACTGAAAAAGTTACATATATCAATATGTAGGTACCTATCCAAAATAAAAATTGTATTTAGTTTTTCTTCACAAATTCAGGACCGCACATATATGCCCCACCGGTATATATCAATAATACCAGTATATTTTAACACTTTGGGTGACAGCTTTAATCCCAGCTGGTGTCTCAATCTTTAATAATCTAGAACCACCCCCACAAAGCGGCGATGGATCCAGCCCGCACTAGTGAAAATGAGTTTGTAAATTTCTTATTCAGTTTCAGAGAAAGCGAAGGATCGTGGCCCGAGTGCAGTGCCGCAACATCAAAAATGATTGCCCGGAACCGACTTGCGAGGAACCCGTGTTGCTGCCCGGACAGTGCTGCAAAAGTTGCCCTGGAGATTTGTTCAGTAAGTATCCTGAATATTTCAGAAGCCACGTCTTCTTTCCGGGAAAAATACTACTACTAAATTTGTTAGACGAAGAACTCTTACGCTCAAATATGTATTAAAATCTGGCCCAAATCTACTATATTAGAAAAAGAGGAAAATGTTTCTTGGTTCAACGAATATATATTTTTTATTATAATCTGAATTAGTAATTGTGCCCCATGTACTAATATACAAATCGGTAGTAAATATCGAAAGTAAATATATTAATTTTCAAGACTAGTTTGAATAAACTCTTATGGGAAAGAGGGATGAAAAATAATAATTCAAGTTTTGGCTTTGCTCTGCAAGCAGACATCCAAATTTTATTTGGATTTTTCAAAGGAAAATGTCTTGCTAAGGTCAAATACTTCTTAATCCCTAATATTAACAGGGCAATGTTATTTATCACATATTATTGGGTTTACAATAGGGGTTTTCTGGTTTCCTGTTTTTTATTTGTGGACTGAGATGGGCCTGTTTGCGAATAACGTATGTATATAGAAAATGCTGCTAGCTGAATATCAGCCGGTAGCTGTTCAGCATTTCAGCTGAAAAACATTTTCCAAAAGCCTACATTACATAAATTAATAAATTAATTAAAATAAAGGGAAAATAAATGAAGAAAGCTGTTTCTCAGTTATATGTAGATTAAATATAAAAAAATAACCAATAGTATATCGTGGGTCAGTAGGTATATAAACAAAAATGGGAACGAATTCCTCGTCTATAGATATAACAAATATGTAGTTATCTGATCATTATTGATAAGAAAGTAGATATCCATTTCGAATAATTTAATTTAAAACTCGTCATTTTACACGCTCTTCTGGCCTGGACGGCTACAATTCTCTGCGTCGGACGGGCTAAAAAGGCTCTTAAAACAAACCAGACGGATTAATAGATACATCAAACTTATTACAGACTCTTATGCGACTCGTTCAGAGCATAGTAAACAGAGTACTTTTTCTATAAGTAGGTCGGTAGGCGCCAGTTAGCAGTTAATCCAGATGGCCTTGTGACTTACTCTACGTACTCTCAAAGTCAACACACTGCGAAAATATCACCTTATACAGAAAATGCGTTCGCTGGAAATGCTGATTATACTTTCTGTCAAATATATAAGAAATATAAAAGAAGTATTAAGATTATTGGTTTTGGGCATCTTCAACTGTTACTTGAACAAGTTTTCTTGAGATAGTGGCTGAATACCCCCGAATAACCTCACAAAAACTTTGTAGAGTATCAATTTATTAATCAATAGAAACAGTGATCCTAATTCAACAACTGTTGTATGTGAAAAGCCGTCCCTGATGCGCAATCTAAAATTCTAGTTTTAGTGCACACATACTGTCACACAAAACTAGAGGAGGAGCTAGAGAAAAAGAGGTAGAGTACTCGAGACGCTCTACAATGAATTAAATGCCAAAACCACTGCTAAACACTGTTATCACCTTGCTTAGGGTTACCAACTCATGCCATTAAAAAAATAGTATAAATTCCCTGGCAGACCTATAAAATGCCGGATTACTCACTAGTTGCGAAACTTTTGAAAATTTTCAAGGGCATTTTCCTGGCACTTCGGAATTTTAATGTAAAATCCGTTTATACAAAAATATGATGAAGAATCAGACTTTCCGTATCGGCATATGATTGATAGACAATATCAAAATAGGAATCGAAGATCCCAGATAGGATAGAAACTCAAATATTATTACATCATTATCTATAGCTTGATATATACCTTTCTTATTTAGGTAAACTCATAAAATATTTATATCTACGGATTACTGAAGAGCATTCAATCGAAACCTGAAATAATGTATAAGATAATAAAAAAACAACAAAAGTAGACGTCAGTTTCAATGAAACGTACCATATAAAAAATTTTTCTTGTAGACCAAAAACTCGCCCTTTATTGTACCCTCAAGTCTGGAAATTTAAATTTTTTAATCCATCCATATGTAAATTTTATTAGACCGTTGACATGTCACCCCATCCAAGATAAATATCCAGACGATTCACCGGCACCTGAAAACCCGACAGAGGTGGATCGCGCTGAAATACCATTGTTGTCAGACAGAAATACTTGGCCAGTAAAATCAGTGTTTCGTTCCTAGAACGGGGATTTGAGACGTCCCGTGTCAGATGCCGATCTCTGATATAACTTCAGTCATATATTTACAGACATGTCACACGGCTGTCGGCGGCTCCTATTTTTTCACGCCCGTCTGTGGTATCTCGGACGCTCCCAAGGACACGCGGGCGACGTTTAAGCCAAATCTCGTAAGTGAGCCAACGGGCTTTCATTCATTATTTCCAGGCATTTAGTCAAATTTCACACGAGCAATAATCGGCAATCTAAATATAGAAATAAAAAATACTACTTCATTTTTCTCACGATGCCGATACGTGAAGACCATTTTATTTTGTACAGAATTGTTTCGTGTTTGAAGAACATGAATAATCAGTCTACCGGGTGTTCCATTTCATTTGACTAATGGCAATTAACATGGGCTATTACATTTCATTGAATTTTATATTCCCAGAGCACACTATAAGAAATATTGCTAACGGAATCGACCGTACTAACTGTCAAACACTTCTGATTACTAAAATACTAAAGCGAAATGCTTTTTTAATTAAAATGTTTTGAAAAAAAATATGTTGCTTGTTGATTACTTATTTTATAAGATAGTAGCTTTAGCTAAAGATAAAGGAAACGAACCAATTAAAACATGTTTTATTTTTATTTTTTTTTGATAAGTAAATATTGTGAATTTCAAAAATAATAACTAGGTACTGAGAAGGAACCATATTTATTCGAATAAGTAAACACTAA
The DNA here is from genome assembly GCA_963924545.1 of Pogonocherus hispidulus. Taxonomy (NCBI): domain Eukaryota; kingdom Metazoa; phylum Arthropoda; class Insecta; order Coleoptera; family Cerambycidae; genus Pogonocherus; species Pogonocherus hispidulus. Next base: position 24,814,408 of record OZ004696.1, read on the forward strand.
TAATTTGTAATTAATGAAAAAGTAAAATTAAAAAAAGTTGTCTAGGGCGGGATTTGAACCTGCAAAATTTTGCGGCTCAGTTTGAAAGACTGCCGCTTAACCAACTAGTCCACCAGATGGCATAAGATGACATTGCTTAAAACGCTTATGTAAACTACATCTATTAACTTAAAACGAATTTTTATTTATATTTTAATTAAAAAAGCATTTCGCTTTAGTATTTGGTAATCAGAAGTGTTTGACAGTCAGTACTATCGATTCCGTTAGCAATATTTCTCATAGTGTGCCCTGGAAATAATTCAATGAAATGTAATAGCCCATGTTAATTGCCATTAGTCAAATGAAATGGGAAACCCGGTATATTAGTAACCAATAAAACATCAACGATCATAAAACATGGTTAAATAATATGATTAAAGTTACGACAACGTAGAAGGCTTTATGATTTTTTCTTGTAATCGACACATCCTTAAAATAAAATTTTGAAATGAAATAGTGCCATTTTCATAGTTAATCTCATAAAAAAAAATAAGTTAATTTAATACAAGATGATTTAAATTGCGTCTCCATCATTGTGGTCTCTGAAACAGTAAGATATACGCAAGTTAAATTAGGGTAAAGTTTTATAATTTTATACACAAAAATATACAGCAAAAACATCCAGAATTGAATTTATACTCAATTCTTAAGTGCAACAAAGATAAACTATCGATATGATATCGAATCGTAGAACCGGAATCCTGGCACTGGACTGTTATCATTCACTTAATATTTTAGGCCTAGACCTGAAAATGTATTCCATCTTTTGCAGGATTATGTAGTAATATATCCGAACAAATTCAAATATTTATAAAAATTCATTATAGGCCTAAATTAAAATAAGAACCATCTACAAAACTTAGATTTTTTCAAAAATTGATCAAGTTATGTTGGTTACTTTATATATATGTCGGTTATTACCCAACAAATGGTTCCATGTGTTTCTGTAAAGTATATGAGGTCCCAATAATGATTTTGAGTAACCCTGTATACCGTGGCGAAATCCTGACAAAGTAGGACAAAATCTACAGAGGGAAAATTGTTTTGTTTTAATGGAAACCGTGCATGAAAGCACGTTTATCACTTTTTGGCGGGATATAGTTTTCGTGCATATTGTGCTTGCAGAAACCTCTGTATTAAGCGCACACTTTAGCAGAATTATTTATCCCACAACAACACGACTTCCATGACGTTTGCATATAATATCGCGGCGCCAGTGTAAATATTTTGCCTCAGACACGACAAAATAGTATAGTATCTCGCTATAGTGTCTACATGTGGGGTCTGCACATAATAAGTACAGTTATTTATAGAGAGACTTTCAATTTATTTAGCGGAGACGGAGAGCGAGAGAAAAGGAACTCATAATTGATTATTTCGCATTTTTTTTACAAATAAATCAATTACACAAACAGTGGTATAGTTCAAAAATAAAAGAGAAAAAAAATTCGAACAGTAAAATGTCAATTATTATTTTCCTGTTTCCACTAAAATGTGCATTTATGAACTGTATGTGAAACAGTACATCCTTCAATAAATGCAATTCAATCAGATTTATTTATATATGATATGCAGTGCACATAATTTATTTCTATATTAACAAACTCATCAACAAATATTTGTGGAATTAATTTTCCTATTAAAAGAAAAAATTCCAGTAGTCAGTATGCACATCAGTCGATCTGCATATTTATAAAGAACGCTTGTAAGCAGAACCAGCTGTTCTGCTCGATCAGTACCGAGAAAATCCCAATCCATGATGCAATAGAAATCGAATTTTTCATAGCTTTGAAAACATAGTTAATTTCAGAATTATAAGAAACACCCTCTCGAGGGATGTAAATACATCTAAATATAAAAACTAAAACTTTACGGAATATCAAAAGGTAATTATATATGTATGTACAGGATATTTCATTTGAAGGTAATAACTTCAAAATTACTCCAAAACTGTGGCTTAGGGAGTATGACGTTTCGGAACTAATCTTCGGAAACAAGTCCTCTTACAATGAAGATCTACCAAGGGATTGTTCGATATTGATTCATTTTAGATATACAGGGTATCCCATTTAACTGTTCTCGCCATTGAAGTACGAATTTGATTAAATAAAACAAAAGTTTGTCTCTAACAAAATAAAAGCCCAAAATATTGTCGATATACTTACGTAGGTTATCAAGAAATGAAAAAGAAGAAAATTTACCGTTATTTTTTTGTTCATAAACTCAATCGCCTTTTTTTAATGATTTGCGTGCAAATTTTAAAATTGTCTATCGAAGTAGAAGTTTCATATAACATAACATGATCTTTAAAATCACCTGCAACGAAATTTAGTAACAAGCGTCTAGAGAGCATCGGTTTTAAAAGTATAACCATTGACTAACTTAATACCTTTATCGATGGTATAACTATTTTCTCAGTTTTAATAATAGTATGCAAGAAAAAAGTTGCAAATGGTAGAATAAAAAATCTGATGCAACATTATTTGTCTTCTTGATAATCAAATAAGTTTCTACTCAGTTATTTTTCATCAGTATTTAATAAAATAATTATTTATTCGTATTTATAATATGAGTAAGTACTCGAAATTATAATATAATTATAATATATGTATAATAAAATTATAATGGATTTTTTAGTAAAATATTATGATTCCGAATGAATCTGAAAAGCCTATAATGGTAAAAAATTAAAACAATACCTGTTTTTACTAAAAATAAAAGACACTTAAAACTGGAAAGCGCATTTTTGTGGCATAACTGGCATAACTTTTGCTTTAATGCTGTCACATACCGGGATATCAAAAATTATCTTGGTCAAGGGTGGTTGTGGAATGTAAAACGTGTGTCTTATTTTATTTCAGCACAATGACTTGACAGATTCTGACACAACAAAACATATTCAAAAATTTAAAGCAAGACACACGTTTTACATTCCACAACCACCCTTGACCAAGATAATTTTTGATATCCCGGTATAAACATAGTGGCTAATTTCATACAAATTTGGAACTGAAACCCTGTATAATATCATTTGTTTTCGAATTTTAATTTCGGAATTTAATCTAGGTACTTTATGCTGACTTAGCCAATATAATCTTTGTCACATGACATAATTGTTTGACACATTACATGATTTAGTCAGAGTCTGAGCTATATGTTTCTTTTATAGTAGAAATTGCCATAAAAATAAATGCCGGTTTACAATTTTAATCTAAATTATTTTATTGGTCGGGCGTGCAAAAACTTTTATTAATAAAAGCGTAAAAATACTGCCACTAATGACATGAACACCGTCTAAGTACGCGACACAGAAGGTGAGGTGAACAAGAGTGCATTGTGGGCGAAATACAGGACACCCACCCGTCGAAGATGGCGCCACCGTCATATTTCTTTCGTCTGCACGGTCTTCTTTTATTAAATAATACTCCTACTATACAGGGACGCGTTTTGTTTGTTTTTTACCGTTGTTCGCGGACCGCAGCCGCTCGTTACACTGATAAAAATAGCTTTTTAGTTGCACTGAGATTTCTTAATTAAACTAGTAATTTAACACATAATGTATTCTCAAATTAGTTCAGAACGATCACTAAGATTATTGAGCACATTTATCCATCTTTGTCAATTTTTTATTAAGAATTACGTTCTTACAAAATTATGTAATATAAAATATTTACGCGGCTTTCAAGCGAGGATAAAAACCTAGGTGTATGTACTTGGAAGTTCAGTTAGGGTTAATTCAAAATAGATTTTTTTAATTTTGGTTAATTCAATGCAAGAAATATTGTAATTGAATGACGTTTAAAACTTATTTAAATTGCGTAAGTATAGCCAAACTAGCTATACTAAAATCTAGCCAAATTTACAGAACTCATTTTTATGCAAGATGAAACTTTTCTTAAAAGGAATCAGTCACATACAGTCCTCTAGATTTTCACAGTAATTATTCTGAAAATCAACAGGTCGAAGGAAATTAACCAGGCATCATAGTACATACTGCCTCAAAAACAAGATATATTTATATGCAAATTATACAAAAAAATGTTTAATGCATCTATACCTACACTGTTCTAGCATGTGTTCCAAGTTCGATGCTTACCATTGAGATCTGGAAAACTATAAGAGATAGAGTGTGTTAAATGGAGAATATTTTAGACATTTTATGCTTTGAATTTTTTATGCGCCCGTTTTTCAAATAAGAAGTATTTCAAAAAACAAAAATTTGATAATTTCTGTTTGGGGTTGCAGCGGAGCAATAATAATTGGTCTAACAGGTTCTAGATTTATACGTTATTTAGACACAATTTAGAAAGAAATATTTTGCCGAATAATAATCGATTATGCTATCTTCACTTTATTTCGAGATACTCTTGTCCAATTGCTTTTCTTATGGCGGCCATTTTGTATTTTCACCTTTTATAATTCAGCTGACAAAGGCCTTAGTGAACATAGCACAAATATTATTCGGCAAAATATATAGTTTCCGAGATCTCAATGGTGAACATCGAATCTGGGACACATGGTATATAATGAAACGCAGATGTTTTACAGATACTCTGATAAAGAATGGACAGTCACAAAAGCTATGCAAATAAAGTATCCTTGATAGTAGATTTATCCTAAGTTTCATCCTAGCCCCGATCACATAAAAAGAATTTTGTTACTAACTCGAACTGAACAAAGTTTTAATTTTGTTGACATTTGATTCATCAAATGTTTCCTTAGCATAGGATCTCAAAGTTTAAAATCAACATTTAATGACCCGGTGTAACACCACTTACCTAAAAAATGCATTTAGGCTTTAGAACTAATGACCAACTGAAAGTGCAAAGTTAAACTGCACTTTCCGAAGTTGGTATTGCAGCATTTATTTTCGCAGAATATTATAATTGTCGCAAATGTTCACGTTGAATAATTACCTTAATTACTAATAAAATATTATGTCACACCTCGATTTCTGAGTTCTCGGGGATTTCAAACGATTACATGTATATTGGAGTGCCGTACACCGTGAATTTTGCTGATTCTTTGTTAATTTTACACCAATTTTGTCATGGATTTATAACCACAGCCGAAGATAATGAAATCGGACAAACACATTCCACGTCTTCTTCAGCAAGAGACACCCAATCTCAAAGGGTATATTTTGAGTCACATGCTAATGTGAATTCAAAACGACTTTTAACATACTTCAAAGAAGAACAAAATTACAATAACGACGGTAATGCCTCTAGTAGACAAATGGCAACCTTTTTTATAGTAAATTTTCCAGAAAATTTTATTCGTGATTAATGTTTTTGTTTTTGCCTGTTTTGAAATTGAAATCGCTTCTTTTGCCGTGTTTTCTTCCACTGCAAGATTGATATAACAATATGAATATCTCAAAAACATACTTAATGTAATTTGAAAAAAAATCTTATAAGTGTTAAATACAAAACCATGCCAATTTATGTAAAAAATGGTATTTACTAATTTCTAAAATTAACTTGTTATGTAGCTGCAAAAAAAATATTCGCCCTTTGTTATTATTCTTAAAATATATTTCATTAAATTTCTTTAAGAAGAAATTGTAGAGTAATATACAAATACAAGTCGTAACAATCAACAGAAAAGTGCTTTGAACTTTAACAAAATAGTAAGATTTTTCAATTTCCTGTAGCCGACCAAACTAAACCATATCTCGAGACCGTATCCAATCTACCAGGTACTAAAAAAACGCCAAGCACGTCAGGCCGGTCCTGGCAAAGAAGACAAATAGAAAGTTGGAAAATAAACATGGATTGTACAACACGCCAGTGCATATAAGGCTTGGACGGCCTTATGCCATTATTTCTCACCCATATGGGCTTAATTTCTACGAGCTGACCCGCGTGCAGGCGCCATTCTGCAGTAGAGATCAGAATTAGCACCGTACCCTTAAAAATTCTGGGGCAGTTATAGCCGGGACCGCCGAAAATAACATCGCGAATCGTGCAAAAAGGCGGGATAGTACTATCTCACCTCGTGGGCGCCACTTTGCCGTATACAGATCGCATCCATCGCACAACCTGTCCATAAGCTCATTGATTATGCTGCAATCGATTAAAATATGGAAGTAGGTACGTCTATAACTCGATAAACTGAAATCTCGAAGTTACTCTCGGATATTATAAAATAAAACTTCGAGAAGCCATCAGGTTAAATACATATTATAAAATTGTTTCCTGTGTTTCTTAAGTAACTTACCTGGTAAGACTTTTAATAAAGATTCTGCAGTTTATCACTTTTCAAGTCAAAATACATACAGGTATACGAAAAAAAGTATCAGAATAATAATTGTTCTGTACTTATGCCAACCCTAAAAAAGCCACTGAAACGTCATCATAATATAGTAAATACTATACAAGGAAAACAAACACAATCTTAACAACACCTTTGACAAATATAGTATTGACTGACAAACTGATAGTTAAATTACACACTACGCTAAAAATCTTCAAAAATCATTTGGAAATTTCACATATTTATTACTTATTAAATATATTATATATTAATAATAATAATAATAATAATAATAATAATGTCTTTATTCGTTAGTAATATTGTACATAAACAGAATGTGGAAAAATGGAATCGACGTTCGAGATCTGGTTCTTCCACGCAACACCACCAAAAAAATTATATATACATACGAGTAACAATTTGTTCCTATATATTTTCATGTTTTCACATTTATTCATATTTACTGAGGTATTCACTTTAGCAGTAAATATTATACCAATTGCTAGATCAAGGAGGTGAAAAAGATTATTTTCAAGATTACAAAATCTTTGTGATCAACCAAAATTTGAGTTGTTCGAATATTTTACTAAAATGAATTTTCTATTTATTCTATTTATAATGATTTTTCTTCAATTCCAGAAGAAAGCAATCTAACAAGATAATCTTTTTAAATGTTTTTAAATACAATATAATACGATAATTAAAACTTCAAATATAATTCGAGACAAACGTGTTCAGCCTGTCAGAGATTACTGCATACAATGGTCTAAAAGTTTGGTATCTACAATGCAAATATATGCAGCACAATTATAAGTATATAACATATAATAATAAATTAGCAATAGTTGCAGGCTCCTTTGTTTCAGTATCGGCTTTAACACGTGGGCTGATTCGGTCCTGCCCATCTTACCACGCAAATTCGTGTCTGTTAATGCATCCAACGCCCCCTCACCCAGCCATTCATGAAACCGTTCAAAAATCTCATTGATAATAAAAAATATCGTTTCTAATGCCATTTGCATCACAAATGGGGCCGTTGCCATATTCGATAGGCCGCGTTGAACACTGTTAATTAACATCGAGACGCCCACCGGATCAACTACACCCACAAATAGACATAAAATTAATTTTTATGTTTGTTTTTTTTTCAGATTCAGACATAATTCAGGACATCGTCCCACAGAACATCATTGAGGAGGAGGAGAAAAGCATCAAACGTAAGTTAGATTTGAAAAAACCGTCGTACACGAAAAACGAGAAAGCTTTATGAACAAGAAAGCAGCTGTCACTATTTAGTACCCTTTTAATAGTTTTATGTTCTTTGACTAATTGCTATTAAAAATACTTTTTTCTGCGTTTTTCTCTATGTTTGTGGTGAGTAATAAATAGCTCTCTAATGTATAAGGTGTTTTCCAAATAAGTACAGCTAACTCATTAATTTTTTTGTATGCTTAGTCGAATCTTTGAGTGAAGAACTATGTTGCTCGCATAGCCTTCATAATTATAAATCGAACTCATTATTGTAACCTACTATAATCTTACCAAACCTAATATGACAAAAAATACAGTAACACTAGTTAATATAGCAATAATGTCATTTGCATTAGTCAGTGACCACAAAAATTAGGCATTTAGCATTAATTATACATTTTGGGTACACTATATTACTCGTGAATATTCTACTCTTTTAAGAGTATCTAGATATTCTCTCCTTTAGTGAGAGTATTTGTTGCATAATGAAGAGGAGGCAAAATACAAATTTATTAATTAATAAATCAACGTCATTTTGTTTTTTATTTCTTTTTTCTTTTCACGCAGATAATTTCTAACTTAAATTTCAGATTATGCTGCTCTCCTGACAGGCAGATCCTCTCTTGTCTTGAAAAACGAGCCCACAACTCATGACTACAATAAAAACAACGTGGTTGCGAGTGGCAGGTTCACCTTCCACAAGAAAAACCTTCATTACTCCTTCTACATATCTGAAAAAGCAGCTAGGCCTCGGTCGCTGCATTTCTTAGATAATGAAGGTAATATCTTGGAAGAGTTCACTCTGTCACATCCCGGTGGTTTGGTGACAAGCTTGTACCAAAATGCCACCAGGAAAGTATGCGGTGTGTGGAAGAGACTACCCAAAGACTACAGAAAGCTACTAAAACAAGAAAAAATGTATGTAGTGCTCATTTGGGGCAACAAAGATGCAGAATTTACCCTCAGCGGACAACTTATGAGATATGTGGCTTTAGCGACGGAACAGTTCAGTTCTCTATTAGAACCCGCACCTGGAACTGACCCCACACTGATGGCTGGAGCTGGGGGCACTGCCATTGTCTCCATCTCCACTTCTGTCTCCCCTTCCTTACACATCGCCATCATATTTAATGGGTTGTTCACTAGAGATGAAATCTTAGAAGTTCTCCTAAATATAACTCTCACATTGGATGAGAAAAAACAGATCATACTGCAAGAGGTATGTGATATTCTGCAAGGTTTAACAAAACGATGAACTTCTGCACCCTAAGAAGTACATATATACTAATGTTTTGTTTATTTTTCAGGATGTCAGAGTTCACAAGCCATCCACCAACATAAATTTAGTTGAAATGAGCTCTCCCGTAACACCAGCTCAGTTAAGATTCTTAACTAGGGGTCGCCTCTTACTCAGCATATCCTCTGTTTCAAAACCTGAAACTCTTCGTCTCAGTGGCAACGTTATTACCAAGACTACTTGCGAAATATTTCAGTCAGTACTTTCATCCAGTTCTTCAGACCAGAATAGTAATCCTTATGGTACCTCTGGTTTGGCCTGGATGTACCTCAATAATCAAGGTTCACTGATCTACAGTGTACAAATTGATAATTTGCCACCAAAACAGCAATATCCTATTATCACTTTGGTGGACATTAGCACCAAGAGACGAACTGAGCTAGAAGATCTAACCCCTTACTTCCATGACGGATGGGCAAATGGAACCTTGGACAAGCTAAGCCCTAAAATCCTGGAACCTTTGTACACTGGGAAACTTGACGTCAACGTAGCAATTTCTAACAACACGACGATTCATGGCAAACTTATTAGCAAACCAGTGGCAGATGCAAGAGATGCCGCGGCTCCTATCTTACTGAAAAGAGAGAACTACACACTACCACCCTCTGCTGTCGGATTAGCTTGGATCTCCGTGGACAATGATTGTCACATTCACTATGATGTAAGTGTGTCAGGTATAGGGACTAATAAGAAGCTAGACCTAGACATGGAAATGTACCCTATGATAGCACCAGGTGCTCCTTTCATAAACAAACATCTAGAAGAGTTCCAGGGAAACCAGGTAGAGGGGAGTCCAGTAGAAGCTCTTACGAAAGAAGAACTCAACAGATTAGACAGTGGTGCTAATTTTATAAAAGTGAAGGAGCATGACACAAAGATCATCTTGCTTACGGCAATTGTAACCAAAGTAAGTTGAGAACCCAATTAAATAATATTTACTCCTTTATATGTATATAGTCCTTATTCTATAGACAAAGATTAGTCTTACAAACAGTGGGGAATTTATTATTGCTTTAAAGTAACGTATACCTAAACCTATTGTATTTTTCTTGTTTCAGGTGAAAGTGCCTCCATCCTGTCGTGCTCCTTATATAACTGACAACAATGTCCCAACGCTATATGATAACCCTCAAGTTGTATCTACAGGCGAGTGCTTTTATGAGGACAAGTTCTATAAAGAAGAAACCTCCTGGGTCTCCTCCAGGGATCCTTGCAAAATGTGTTTCTGTCAAAATGGTGTACCGAAATGTGACCTCATGACTTGTCCACCACTGAACTGCCCTAACAAAAATGTGACCATAAAGGGAGAATGTTGCCCAGTTTGTGCTGAAAGTCTTACTGTTAATGGTGGAACGCTACAAAAGTGTATTTTTAACGGCAGGACATACTCCCCCGGGAGCAAGTTTTTCCCGTTCCTAATACCAAATGGTTTTGACAAATGCACAGAGTGTGTTTGTGATTCCAATGACCTTGAAATAAAATGTACCAGGTTAAATGACAATGAAAAATCTTGCTGTAAGAACTGCAATAAAAGCGTAGTCAATGTAGATAATCCTATGAACGATGACCAACTGCCTCTGCTTGAAACTGACTATCCATCTCCTAGGAAGGAGGTTTCCATTAAATCAGCAGAGCTTGTGCTGATGGAGGGCGGTTGCCAGAACTTGTACAATCCTGTGAAGCCCTACCACAATGGAAGTGATTATCATCCTTTCATAGACTCCCTAGGGGAGTATAAATGCGTGACATGCAAGTGTCTGGTAAGTATATGATGTAGTTCTAACTTATTATTTCAATAGTTATTATCTTGTACCTATGTTTAATAAACATTTTTCTTAATTCTCAGAATGGAAACCAGACGTGTCAGAGGCTACATTGTGATGCTACAATGTGTAAAAGAATGCTAGAGATGAGGCGAAAGAAGATAGCGATAAATGCCTCAGATTTCTGTTGCAGTCTCAAGGATTGCAGAAGGCTTCGACACAAAAAGAATCGCAAGCCGCACAACAGCTGAATAAGTGAGAATGAAATTTGAAAATGTCAAGAATGTGACTTTTGCTTTTTTGGAACTTTTAATGGGCTAAAAGTCCAAAGTTACCCCTTAACCAAAGAAGACTGAGGCAGTTGTAAGGAAGGAAGAGCTGTCATATTTATTTGTATCTAGATTTTTAGTAAGCACATATACTGTATATTTAGTTACTTAAAAATCAAGCACAGTCAAATAGATACCAAATGAGGTTTTAGATTATTTATTTTTATTATTTTTATTACTCTGGACTGCTGTGGAGATTTTGGTTTCACTTACATTGACTGTGCTTATAAAATATATTTAACAACTTATTTATTTGACAAGATTATAAATTATTCCATAGTTGTAAAAAGGGTTTCTACGAGCTAGAATACTCAATACTCACTAGAGATGAAGGCTGATTGATCATTGGAAAGAAACAGAAAAGATTTTCATTGGATTATGTATAATATTTATACTCTTTAAATTTAGATTCGACATGTACAGTCGAATACCAATAGTCTTTTTTAGTGCGAATGTGCAGAAGAGTTAGATGAAAATTATTTCTGTTTTCTTCCTGTTTGAGAATGATATCAAGGAATAACTGTGCAGATGGCCATGAAAATTTAATATTTTTGGTCCAACTGTAGGTTTAGTAGGACATATCATATTTGGTGCCATACCAAAACAAATATTAGGTACTTAAGTGTAAATGCTCTAAGGGCATTGCCTACAAAAATGAGACAAATTATGTACTAAAAAAAGTAGTTAGGCATGGCTCTTATTGCAGAATTTCTTACCTATACTTGTAGGAGCATTTATGTAAATTACGATTGGAATCTCCCTTGCAATATCTACAGTATTTGGCTAAATTATTCTAGGCTATGATGTAGTATTTTCGAGTGAATGTGATTTTTCTCCCATTAGGACTCTATTTTAGAGTGAAATCTATTGTATATAATTATTTTCTCTATGCAGAACTCAGAACTTACAAGATGTTGCAAAAAATCTTTAGACCCACAGATACACATATTTTTTGTTCCATCTTGTATCTTACATACGCTTTGTAAATTTTTTTAGTTATAAGCAACAGACGTACGTAATTTAGTAATAAAGAACTTATATAACTAACTTTTTTATTAAGTTGTAATATATATAGGTATAGTGACACTGTGGGCCTCACGATATTGCATTTGGTAATAATATTACTAATTTCAATTGAAATTAGCTATTATCAATGGATTTTGTAAATATCTTGACAAATGCAGTATGTAACAAAAAGCTATATTTAAAAATAAGTGTACCTGCTAGCTAGAAATATATGCTTCATTAATACATTCTTTGTCTCTTATTTCTGTAGTTGTCTCCCACCCTAAGTATCACTTTAGAAAAGTGAGAAGATGAAGAGAGAAGAATACAAGATGAGTTCTTAAGAACTGCAAATATCATATTGCAAGTAGATTGTGAAATATGTTCAAATAAGTAATACTAATAATATCTCTAACCCTCATTCTCATCATAATGATGAGCCCGGAAGTCAGTCATTTGTGTGAGAGAAGGGACGGCATATTATTATTTTGCGGCCCGCGAATGCGCCCAGGAACAAAGTTACAATATACAGAAGTTATTATAGGCATTAAGTACCATTTAGTACATAAGAATAAGGGAATGAACGTGGAAAACCTTATTAAAGAACAGTAGAACAGTGGAATTTAAATGAACAGTAGGTTATTAGTCACACACTGAGGTTGCAATACTAGTTACATATTAAGGACGTTACTAATTTTATGGGAACAGATTTAATATAGGAGCAAGTATAAAAAGATGTCAATCGGCGAGATTCGAACCGTCGATTAAAAAGCTCGCACCTTTAACTGCTCGACCAGGGAGCTACGTTATAATGTAAATAGTATAAGTATTTTAACAGATAAGGTAATTTATTAAAAATTGAAAATCTATAGAAATATAGATATTTAAAATACAAAGAATATACAAATATAACTACCTATTTTAATATTAACAATGCCTACCAAAACACTAAATAAAATATTGCAAGTAAGTATTGAGATTAGAGAATAGGGATTTTACGTTGGCTACACAATGTTTAAGGCTACACAAATCTTTGTGTACACCACACCACATTGCTCTTTGGATACTTTTATTTGATATATTTCCCTTATGACCCACCTATTTTTTATATACTGTCAACCCTGAGAATATATATATGGTATACTCGTAGTAACTAAATAGGTAATATAAAAAATAATCGAGTTTTTTAAATCTTGACATTTATGCGATTATGTCTATAAAAAGATGTATAAATCATCATACTATTCAGATAGGTTTCAAATGAAAAGAATAGAAATATATATTTAATGTTAGTCACAATATAATAAAATCACAATATAAGTGTAATGACATATAGGCGGGAAACCGCAAAACGCCAAAGGCAACGGGAACAAAAACCGCTTTTCTGTCTGATGACATACTGCACAACCGCTCGGCGGGCGGCAGGGGGATGGGACCTAGAGGGTCACATTCATGACCATGACTGCGAATAAAAATACGAATAAACAAACATTGATTTTATATAAGATTTACTTTTCAGTTGCTTACCTTTTAATCATTAACCTTTCACCTAAATAATTATTTGGTACCTTTAACTTACATTTCTTATTCCGCTCTTTCTTCCCAAATGTACCCCACTCCTGGAAGATCCTTCGGACCACCTCAATCCAAGCCTTTTCTTTTTCATATTTGTCATTATATTCTTCACGGCTTTTGTCCCAAATGAACGAATGCATCTCAACGAGCACAATGAGGTTTTCTGTGAACATGATTCCGCAAGTCCTTGTCGAAATTACGAAAGACACTGAATTGCAGCGGTTCAGTGGACAATATGTCATCAGCTTAGTTTGTGCAAAGAATATAGACTAATTGTCTTTGATTTGTGTATGTTTCCCCCACCCAAACTGCAAAACGCAAATCGCTTCCCCGCCGACAAGGCACGGGCTAAATTTTGTTGCCGATCGCAGCGACAGGCGAGAACGTAATATGTCTTATTTGAGCAACTTTGTTCACGTTTAGAACTAGTATTATATCACCTTCCATCTTCTAGTAATTTGTAGTTTAGTAAATTTACGAAAGCGAAACTACACAAATTTTAGACGATGATGTTTGTATAGAAGATATACTATCCCTCAGATAGGATGTAAAATCGGAGAGTCCTTATCATTGATGAAGAAAAAATACTTACCCGCGACAAATATTCTGATATTGGAAAACTATGCTAACAACTACGTCGTTAGTATAGTTTTGTATAGTTTGTCCCGCGACTGTGATCAACGGTGGCGGTGATCAACGTTAGGTGAGTTTCTCAGTTTGACACTAAAGAGTAGCCTTCAGCGGGCGGTAGCAGTGAAGCAGTGATATATACATCTACTGTATATGTCGCTGATATTAGACAGATAACATGTTGCACTATAATGAAAAAGATAAACCTAACTTATTTTCCAAGACACGTATTCATTCTAACTAGGATTGCCAAACATCCCGATTAAGGCAGGACCTTTTGCCCGTTCACGCACCGTTTGTCCCGTTTAATCAAAGAGTACCGATGTTTTCATTCTCGAAAACTTTTCAAACTGAGGAGTTATAATATTTTTTTTTATATTTATCGAGGATAGGTTTGTGTTATGATTATGAAACATTTATTTTTATAAACTTTGATTTCATAATATTATCAAAACGTTTTTGCGAAAATGCACATCTAAAATAGTAAAAAAGATGCAGGAAAACTGAACTTTTAAAATTTTCCAATAAAAGCACATAATAATAGTGGTGTATTCATAAAATATTTGTTTATTATAGATCAGGCTTTATTAGAATATGTTGTTTTAATGTAATCATAATCATTAAATATGTTCCTAGAGTCTGAGGAAGACTATTTATAATAAATAGGAAGGAACCGGTCAATCTTACCCTCCGAAATCCGTAAATTACCCTTCAAATCCCACGAAATAACGAACCGATATATTTATTGCGTCCAACTTCAAAATGCTTTATAACATCTAAAACACCTTGTTTTCAAATATTTTCTGGGACCCCTGATCGACCTGATTGTGGTGACAACCCCACTCTACATCCCGGCGACTTTTATTTATCATTCATCATTTACATATTATGATTTTGGAAAAGTTGTTGGCTGTTAAAATTCATTTCTTCAATAAAAAACAATAAAAGAGGACTTTCAGCCAGATACATGGACACATATCCTACGACGTTTCGTCCGAGTTTTCGAACTTTATATAGCTAAAAATAATGTTATAACGTATTTTAGCTATTAGGTAACTTTGATAAAGTCCGAAAATTCGGACGAAACGTAGAATATTTATCCATGTATCTGGCTAAATGTCCTCTTTTATCGTTTTTATTTTTTATTGAAGATATTCATCTATTCATCATTTACGTTGAGCAGGTTGAGTGAAACAAATTTCTCACTCAACGATTATATTGGTGGATTTGAAACAACTGGCGCCATCCCACAGATAGAGTTTCGTTACACACGCAGCGTAATAAAAGAATCCTTTATCTACTGTGACGCTGTGTGTAGAGTTAGTGTATAAAGTGTATAAAGTAAACATTTATCTTACCGAGAATAATCATATGTACATAAGATAGCAGCACATATACTATTTCAAAAATATTTTGATGTTATTTCAACAAATCAAGTTAGGTTGAGAGATACCTATATTCAACTTTTCTCACTCAAAACTTGGACATGTTACTTGTTTTACCTTCTAAACTTCCATTTAGCATAACTTTACATAACTTTAACAAACTTAAATTCAACATACTGAGGACTTGGTACGTACCTACTTTCAGAGGACCTAGTTACCTACCAAACAATGAATATTTAAGAAACGCTTCAATTCAACTGGATAGTAATCCGTTGCATTAGTAACGTATACATGAAACATCAATGTAAAGTTTATGAAAACCAAGCATATTATAACTTCAGTTCATAATTATAGGAAACGTTTCACTTTTATTGTAATACGTTGCATCCGAAACAAATCATAAAATGTTTCTATGCAAATTATGCAACATATCACAATAACTGTTAAAAAATGTAAAATGTCTGAGACGTTACAAATTAAATTACATATCTACATATTTTAATATATTTAGTAATCTCTACTCTACACTTTTTTTAATATTTATTATTTTATTTTATTATTATTATTATAGATATATAGACATATAGATATATAGATATCTATATATATATATATATAATAAAAATATATAGATATATATTTGAATATAGCATTATTTACATATTTGTTTTAAAATTAGTACTAAAACTATTCTGGTGTAGTTTTCTAATTTACAAAGGCAGTAAGCATAAGTTTTTTATTTGATTTTGGTAGAACAGATATTATTGGGCGATTGTGTTCGCTCGGATCATATATGCGCTTGCGCTATCGCTTGCTATTTTACTGACCATCTCCACAAGAAATATGTAACTAGAATGTGCCATGTGCCTGCGTGTTCAGTCTTATATGTATTTTGTGGTGTTGTCTTCTTCCTGTTTTACTGAATTGGTCATAAAAAAGAAATGGAAATGAAGGGTGTTTTGTTTTGCCGTAAGTCTTTTCAACTTCTTGATGCTGTGCTGTGGTGACCTATAATGTGTGGCTGTGACTGGTGGGCTGACTGCCAAGTTATATATTTTATGGTGACTGCAATGTCACCGTTAATTGTGTTTATAAAATTCTCTCTAACTTGGTTTAGCCCGAAAACAGAGCCCCCACCGCGACGGGCGGCGTATTGTCGCTTCATAGTGTAACTTAGGCTTTTATAATCATGTCACATGAATAAATAAATAATCAGAAGAACATCTCCCTATCACGCACTCTGTTCCTTCCCGTAACCTCGATAAAGAGTCTATCCTGAAACTGCCAACTGCCAGTGCTGAGCGTCTCGAGTGCTAGTAGGTATGTTTGCAACGACTTGTTTCTTCCGCATTGAGTTTAATAAGACATATTTTATTTGGTTTTGTTAATTATAGTGCCTTAAGTTTCGCTAATATTAGTTACTCAGTTTGCAGTTAAAACCGAATTGCAGAAACAGCATTTTAGAAACGAATTTTGTGAATTTTGTAAGGTAAGGTGCAGGGTATTTAATCAAAAAATTTATTAGTAAACATAATTGCGCTGTTTGTAAACAATATTCTAAAGCCCACCAAGATTCCGCTTTATGTTGCTACTATAAAGCTTAAAAAAAAAGCCAATTTGGATTTATTTGACAATTTAATACAGGGTGTCTCACGGAGACCACACATAAGAATAGACAAAAAACAGAATATGTACTTATAATTTAGAAAAATTAATAAATGTTACTCTTTGTTTAAATCAATATTTATTTTATTTCATCTGAAAATTGTGATTGTTTGATATTTTTTCAAAACAAAACTATAAATTAATTAGGCACGTCTATGGAAAATCAATAAAATATTTTCGGAAAAACGTCTTCTTTTTGGAACCGAGGTTACGAATCCACGACTAACCACATCATAGGTGCCACCTGCGAGATATCCTTCTGGTTGTTTATTCATTCTTGAGATCATGTTTTGAAGAAATAAATGGAACAAAATACTTGACGTGCACACTCAGTGGCGAGAGTTACATAAGTGAGAATATCACTAAATGGCCCGATTTCACAATATTTGATTGTTACCTGACCGTAAGTTTAGAATGTGAATTGTTGTGGATAAAATGTTAAATTACATCACGTTCTAAACTTAGTTAACTATTGGTTAAAATATATTGAAAACCGGTTGTATGTATCTCAGCTAGGCGTCATAAGAGTAAAATTCAACGTTCTTTTCGACGAATGAATGGGGGAGTGCAGGAACCACTGAATGATGTTGATCTAGAAGTGCTGGTAGAAGATGACCTGAAATTTAGGGCCTCAATATCCATACACCATGTATGGATGCTAAGTTTCAGGTCATCTTGGAATTACTTCTTCTTAGTACCGCGTCCACCTTGGCCAGACCTTGTGGATTTGAAAATTTAATGTAATGTGGTCACGATACAGTGTAAGTGTATCGTGTATATGGTACACACGATACACTTACACTGCATCGTGACCATACACTACATTAAATTTTCAAATCCACAATGTCTGGCCACGGTGGACGCGGTACTAAGAAGAAAAAAGAAGAAACTACTTCCAAAAAAAGTCAATATCTAGCGCATCAATTGAGCCACATATGATGCTGCTGAACGATTTACTCGAGTCTGCAAGTTACATATCAACAGTGACTATAGAACTTTCTATAGTCACTGATATCAATCAATATGGTTTGTCCGAGGGAAGAGCACAGTATCATGTGTCCAATGTCCGGTAAAAGAGAGGCCGTCATTATTGCCAGTGTTGTTTGTATAACTCATGTACCTAGGTATGTATTTAGAACAACCAACTTCAATTCGATTGAGTTTGTTCGCATAAGGCAATTTTTAATTCATTACAAATTTGCATTTGCTTTCCGCATCAGTTTCGACCTAGTTTTAGTAAACTAAAGTTTTAGTAAACATTCATGGTGCAGCGTTTCGGATTTGTAGGTCTTTGCAGGTAGCATAACTTTCTTTTTAACCAAGATCGGAAAATGCAATTTTCAGAATGTACGAGTACTTAGTTACCCAGACGAGAGACTAAGTTGAACTGAATTTGGTTCTTAGTTGATTAATGTTTGACTAGTTTATTTTCATGTGATTTTTACATACACTACATTACATTTTACATAAGCATACACTGAACTAAAAGAAATCAAAGCAGGAGTACAACAAGGAAGCGTCCTAGGCCCTATCTTATACCTGATCTACACCAGTGATATACCACAGTTAGAGCAAAACGCAATAGCCACGTTTGCAGATGATACTGCCATTCTTGCGACAGGAAAGGGCTATGAAGAAGCTGCAAACAAACTGCAAATATCAGTTAACCAAATCAATAACTGGACCAGAAGATGGCGTATCAAGCTGAATGAAACCAAATCAGTGCAGATTAATTTCACAAATAAAAGAGAACAACAAATACCTATTAACATGAACAATGCCCAGATTCCATATGCAAACTCAGCAAAATATCTAGGCATCACATTAGACGCAAGACTTCGCTGGAAAGTCCATGTTAAAAAGAAAAGAGAAGAGCTAGACATCAGATATAAGAAAATGTACTGGCTACTTGGTAGACAGTACAGTAGCCTATCAACTTACAACAAAATACTGTTGTATAAACAAATTCTCAAGCCAGTATGGACCTATGGAATACAGCTCTGGGGCTGTGCCAGTAAGAGCAACATATTAATTATTCAAAGGTTTCAGAACAAAGTACTGCGGAACATCGTCAAAGCGCCTTGGTACATCAGAAACAGCGACCTTCATCGAGATCTTCAGATGGACACTGTAGAGCAGACAATTAATAAATTTGCACGGACTCATGAACAACGACTCCATCAACATGTGAACATCGAGGCCATCCAGCTCCTCGACAACACTAACATAGTAAGAAGGCTCAAGAGGGTTAAGCCCTTTGAGTTAGTGAAGTGATTATGTCAGTATAAAAACACAGCATTGTGCGGTTAGTGTTACACGTTAGTGTTAGTGTAATTAAGTTACCAGACTCTAAGGTACACTAGTGAGTAAGACCTTAGCTCTAAAATTTTCAACTTTAGTTAAATTAGGATAGAACGAAATTACTCATTGATCTCCCTTTGATCAGATTGTAATAGCAGCAAAATAACCTTCAAGGGGTATTTTCTATATATAAAAAAAAAAAAAAAATGTGATTTTTGGATTTTGTCGCAATTTACGCGTTTATCACACGATTAATCAGATAGTGCTACTAAAACATCAAACAGAGCCATCTGGATTGGATTCAGATGTTAGTGGCTATCAAAAAATCACTAGCCAGGTGAGTCTTGGAGAAGAATTAATTTAATTCAAGTATATACATATATATTATTTACACAATTATAATTTTGAACTAGTTCTTGCTTCTTGTAGTGCTTCCTTCAAGACTTTCAACACCAAGTCGACATTTTCTGGCGTAGCATTGTAGCCCATCAAACCAATCCTCCAAACCTTTCCTGCGGTTGGACCTAGGCCTCCACTTATTTCCAAATTATAACTAAAATTAACGGATTCATTGTTAAAAACTGAATGCCAATAAATCATAAGCAGTGGTCTCAAATAGTAGTATAGGTACATAAAATTAAATGATTTGCTGTTGAAACAAATGTTTTTAAAGAGGGTCATTCACGTTCACATTTGTTCTTGAATTTGTACGAAGGAACTAAGACAAATATTCGTGCAAATTGTAAATTGCAAATATGCTGAAGTGACTCATCACATTAGATACATGGCGATCACACGATTAGTTATATGGCGCTTGTGTATACAGGGTGTTTCCGAATGGCGTGCAAAAAATCCAGAGGCGTATGCTATGACTAAAATTAAGGTAATTTTGTTAAATAAACATTAAAAAAATTTAATCAATCAAAAAAAAATCAATTTAAAATTTTTAATTTCTAAACCGCTTGAGATATTTTTAAGAAATTTGGTATCAACTCGTTATTTATGGCATACTAAAGTAATATTATTAAACATGTACATATACATATAATAAAAAATACACTTGTTAAGAAAATCAGCTTTGTTGCTAAACGGTGAAAGGTGTGAAAAATTAAGGGAGTACAATGGAGCATACGAAGATACATTTTGTTTGTAACATTATACAGGGAGATAAGACGTGATAAATCCATAACTCCGCCACCGTTTTTTTTTATTTTATAACTACTAAAATATTAAAAATATATACCAAATTTGCTAAAACTTCTCAAAAGGTTTAGAAATTAAAAATTTTAAATAATTTTTTGTTATTTTGAAAACCCTAAAGCTCGAAACCGCGGGCTTAGGACCATATGTTTATTTTACAAAATTACCCTAATAGTCGTAGAATATGCCCCTAGATTTTCTGCACGATATAAGAAAACACCCTGTATGTGTTTGTAATATGTTAAATTTTGTTTATATGCGGTTGACAAAGAAAACTCACAAAACTATACAAAATTATTTCGGATATCTTAAAATAGACGCAGAACGCTGACAAATTATAAATTTAATTTTCTGCTTGATTGATTTAATGCCAACACACTGTAATTGTCAAGTAGCAAATACAATTACCTAAACTCCATATTTACCTACATTTTTTTAAATTGATTTTATGTTGAACAGACAATTGTTTAAACAGAAACTATTAGTAAATGGCAAATAAACAAAAACAAGCGTCTTTATTCTCATACTCACTTTTTCATAGCATAGGTAACAACTTGTTTCCAATCGACGTTATCTGGTACGGTAATGGAAGTGACGGTAGGCAACCTTTTATGCACATCCTTAACAAATGGTTCCAGGCCTAGTCGATCTAAACCTTCGTAAAGTCTCATAGCGCATATTTGGTGTCTCTTTAAGACGTTTTCCAAGCCCTCTTCTGCAATTATAGCGAGACCTTCTCGCAATCCAAATATCAAATTTGAACAAGTTGTGTGATGATAGCTGATTAACAATTACATGGTATTACAAATACAAATAGAAAGATAATTAATAAATTGAAAATTTATGAAAAGACATATAAATATCTATATAAAATAAAAGTGAAATAAAAAAAGATATAATGTATTGAAGAAATTTCCTCAAGTAGTTTTACTCAGCGAGTAACTTAAAAAGATACATTGCAAGTTTTCACGTTTTTACTGATATGGTAATATCCCGACCAACTGAATGTTGTGATTTACAGAGATTTTCGTAGAAATATGGGAACATTCAATGACGGTACCATAGTACGTTATTAGTACGTCTGGAAAAACGAGGATGGAGGATCTGGAAACGTAGATTACGCATCTAGATCGTCCTAATAGCGACTTGTTAATGAAATTGAAAACTAGATGAAGCTGTATCCACTATCAATGGTGATTTCCAATTTTATACTATTTACATTTTACAGAAAATATATCAAATGGCACCTGAACTATTACTTTCGTCTGGAAGGAGCTGAAGATTCACTTTTCAACTCCTAACTCGTAACGTTCAGTACCTTTGAAGTGCAACCAGTAGTTAAAACTGTTAAAAGAAGTTGAGTAACCTAGTAACCTCACTTACCCATTGATTGTTTGATATACAGTCACTATAAAATGATTAATTTAGATATATAGATTGTAAAATATACAAAGAACCAACATTAAAAGGTATATTTATTAGGTTGAGGAAGTCGGTACTCTGTGGTAATCTAATATCGTGTAGATAAGTTAAACATATAGAGTACCTAGTGTGTTTAATTGTTCTACAAGGTGAATATTTATTCTTACTATCACGTGTCTCGAAACCTGAGTATTTAATATCTCATTTTTATCCTAAAGCATTTTGCTATTGACCTCTGGAATTTGAAGATTTTAAAAAAGTAATGTATACAGGGCGCCCTATTTCTTGACCCGTTGCATGGGTAACTTTTTTATTAGTAGAGATACAAAAACGCTTAAATGAGCAAATTAGTGCAGTTTCGTATTAGTAATTCTACGGTAAGGCGAAAAATTATATACGGGGGAAGGTTGAAAAGTTATTGACAAAAAACGAAAAATCCAACTTTTCTATTATCCCTCGTAGCTCGTTCATTTGAAGAGTTAGAGAAAAATGCTTCACAGGTTTTTTGCAGTATTTTTCATGTAAAATGACATGCACTTGCTACTTTTTATATATCTCTTAAAATGGTTGAGAATCACAGTAAAATATATTTTTTTTAAATGTAATGGATAGGTGGCTGTGACATTAACAGAAAGTCCCTTTTTTTATCTTTCAGATGATATAACATAGTCCATATTTTATCCTTACAAAAGTAATAATAATCGTTGTTTTTAAAGAAAGTTTATTGTCACATCAAGAATGCTATGGAAATAAAACAAAAAATAAGATTCCTGATATTTTTAAAAACGTCTAGTTGGCATTTAATTATTGACAGATCATAAGTGACATTTTTTGTTAAGTAGTTTATTGTTTATTATTAATACTGCATACAAAATAATAGTGTTGCAAATATGTACACCAACGAAGAGAAAAATGATATGCTATTTTGTTATTATAACCAAAATCGAGATGCACAAGCTGCAGCGAATCTTTATTTTGAAACTTACATGGAACGAAGACAACCCCATCATAGAATATTTAGACAGCTGGAAAATAATATACGATTATACGGTTCTTTTTCAAAGTCTAAGGATGAAAGAAACTTCAATGAAGACACTGAAATAAATGTTTTGGCTTATGTAAATTTTAAACCTGATTCTTCAACTGCAGAAATTGCACATCACTGCAACACTTCCAAGGAAACTGTAAGAGCTATTTTAAAAGGTAACAATTTAAAGCCTTATCATTATTCCATATGCAATACTTTATATCCAGCTGATAATCATAGAAGGATGACATTTTGTCGAAGGTACATTTCAAAATGCGAAGAGGATCTAGACTTCTGGAAAAAGATTTTATTCAGTGATGAAAGTAGATTTACCAACAATGGTATTTTTAACCGCCATAATAACATAATGTGGTGCCGAGAAAATCCACATCTTGTTTCTGAAAGAAGAAATCAACGTCAATTTGGGATAAATGTGTGGTGTGGAATTTTTTGTGGCAAAATAATTGGCCCATATTTTTACGAAGATAATTTGAATGCGAATAATTACCTTAATTTTCTAAGGAATACTCTAACAGAGGAATATTTAAATGAATTACCACTTCATATTTTTAGAAATCTTAAATACTTCCAACACGATGGAGCACCTGCGCATAATTCCCGCGAGGTAAAACAATATTTACATGAACAGTTTGATAATGTTATAGGAAATAGAATGGATATCGACTGGCCAGCGCGAACACCTGATTTGACCCCCTTAGATTTCTTTCTTTGGGGGTTATTGAAAGATAAAGTTTATGTGACAGCTCCTCTAGATATAGAGGATCTAAAAGTCAGGATTCAAGATGCAATTAGAAGCATACATGGACATACAATAAATAATGTTTTAAGAAGTATCCAGAAACGTTGCTTACTATGTATCCAACAGGATGGTGGTCATTTCGAACATTTACTTCAATATAATTAAATAATTAATAATTTCTGTTCTCAAAACATTCTTTTGTTCCATAATCCATAGCATTCTTGATGTGACAATAAACTTTCTTTAAAAACAACGATTATTATTTCTTTTGTAAGGATCAAATATGGACTATGTTATATCATCTGAAAGAGAAAAAAGGGGACTTTCGGTTAATGTCACAGCCACCTATCCATTACATTTAAAAAAAATATATTTTACTGTGATTCTCAACCATTTTAAGAGATATATAAAAAGTAGCAAGTGCATGTCATGCTAATCTCACCTAATTTTGACGAACGCGGGCAAACATAAGAACTTAACTGCAGCTACCTGAATTCGTCCTTGATGTTCTTCTACTATTCACTTCAGTTTTGTAGACAGCAAATTTAATATATCCCAAAATCCAAGGGATATATGTCCGAGAAATGGGTGGAAATGGCACTTTACCGGTCCACTATGTCCTACTTAATGGTCTGGAAAGGTATTGTCAAAAATTGACACGTCTTAATAAAAATGAGGAGGGAGACCACAATGGTCACAATGGGGCACAATGGTGCCACAAACATGCACCACAGACTAAACTCTCGTAAATATCAAACGGTCACACTAATGTGTCACGGAAAATTCATGTCCATAAATTAGTTAAAAGTCGCTTCTGGAATACGCTTGGTTGGACGGAATACGGATTTGGTGCATTTCCAACGATAAGTATTGTGGAAATTAGATACTTCATTACGAGTGATGCAAGCCTGGTCTGTTACGAGTACTTGCACAAATACAAATGGTGCACCTGGTATTGATATAATAGCCTCTCGTGAAAAGCAACCTTTCGAGGATGATCTGCAGGTTGCAAACTCTGTACTCGCTGCACGTGGTTAGAAAAGCTGACTTGCTGGGCAATTTTTCGAGTACTCGAGATGGGATCACCAATCAACTAAATTTAAAATTTGCTCTTCAGCAGCTAAAGCATATCTTGGATGGCCAGGGCCTCCATTACGTCTTCGGCGTGGTTGTTAACATCCTGTATTACATTTACGTTGCACTAGAGCTGAAAACTTAGCTAATGCCACTGGATGTCTATTTGGAAAGCGCTGTGAATATAAAGATGTACTTACAGCTAACTTACAGTTCACCATTAGTAGCTTGACACGTTACCAACATGTTCATTAATTGATTGTTATTGTATTGATAAGCCAATTGCGTTCACTCACACTTATTTACAAACACACCCACAAATCACAGGCAGTCTACCTTTTTACAAAATGAAAAAACTAGACAGAACTAAAACATAAATAGCTTCACTTAAACCTTTGGTCAATAATTATTCTCCTTAAAACTTAAATAGCAAAAGACACACGTTCCACGAACTGAAAATGAAATGGCTATTTTTCTGTTTACTACAAAAAAAAAAGAAAGAAAAAGAGGATGGCATGCTATTCAGGCGGCCTCAGCTGATTCACCTTTCTTACCTCTCAATTAGTTTTAACGATTTTGATTTATTATTAATTTTAAGCGTTACACCCTTTTTACCGTTTGGCCGATTTTGATTACCTACTTAAAATGTACTTACCATTCAGAGATCCTCTATAAATTCGCAAACACCCTGTATATTATTATTCAAAAAATCATAATAACACATCAACCAGTATATTTGAGACGTAAGATCCGTTTTGCTGAAGAAGTACAAACCAGAAACAGACGAAATCCTTTTCTTGTGCAAGTGCCCAGGCATTTCACTTCTTCCTTTAAAGGCTCATTTTCTCATTTTGCATCGTTATTATATAACTCACTTCCTCTATCAATTAAATCAATAATCAACCTTTCTACTTTTAAAATAAAAGTGAAGCATTATTTCACCATGCATAATCGTTGAATTATTTCCCGAAACTTCATTACCAGTAGTATAGATATGCCTACATACATGTATATGTGGCCTACATTATACTAGATTCTCTATACTAGAAGTGTGGTGTCAGATTATGTTAGTAATTTTTAAGTTGTATTACATTATTGTAAATTTGCTGTTAATGTTCTATTGTAATTATTTTCTCAGGTTGGGCAAAAGCAGTCTTTGACTGAGCCCCGCCTTAATAAAGTCATATTATTATTATTATTTATTATTATATACAGGGTATTATTTCCTAAAATAAGTACCGACCTAGACAAATACTTACGGCCTAATATTATTGAAACAATTCCATTGCTGCCCTAGCACTGTCATATCCCAGTAGAAAACAGGCACTGGATGCTTTCTTTCGAATATCGCCTTTCTAAAACAGAAATTTCCAGTTAGATGTCTGGTGGATCTTGCATTATCAACTTACTGTGCCCTTGAACTAAACGAAATAGGTGCCAATCCAGGTGGACATCCCAAAACTTTCTGAGATCCAGAATACACAGCATCTACTCCCCACCTATCTGCGAAGAATGGAACTGACCCCAAAGAAGCTACTGTATCTACGCCCAATAGGCAATTATACCTGAAAAAGTTCTAATTAAAGTAACCAGAAGCAACTTATATATTCGGTGGAAGGGTGAAAAAGGTTTAATATGCACGCCACATTAAAATGAAGAGGTTGAACCTAGGATTTCTGGGTCTAGTACTAACATTACACGTGATATCAAGTGAGAAATTATATTTATTTCCGAAACTACTACAAAAATCATATATTTTGCTATTCAATGAATTTAGTGATATCTTGGACTCCTTTGTACTGGTTTTTTATCATTAAGTTTGTTACAGTATTTTGTATGTAGATTTCTGTTTTTCCGGACTTCAATAATAATTGTGGAGGCACCTATCCCAAACAATTTTCTGGCCATTACGTCTACTTAACTATTTTGACACCTGCTAAACTATTTCTACGGTTCAGTGAACCGTCGCGACCGCTCAGTGAACCATCGCGACCGCTCGATGAACCATCGCGACAAATCATCAACCGTGACTTACCAATAAAGCGGCCTATATGGAATTGGTCCTCTGTCACCATTCATACTATTTTTACATTTAGCAATTTCCAAACTCTCAATATTGAGAGTTTAGGTATAAATAGGACACAAAGTTAACATAGGTTTAGTTTTAATTATCTCCAGATGATGCCAACTTGGTTGCCGAAACGCGCGTCGAGTGCAGTATATACAGGGTTATTCAGAACTCATCTCTAAAACTTTGAGGATATGTGCATCCTTAAATAAGAAATCGATATCACCAAAAAAATGTATAACAAAAGGCTTAGAATTTCCCGTAAACAATGTTTAAAGTTATACCATTATAAAGGACTACGTAGCTGGGCAGCTGTACTTCAACACATCTAATATATCACATTCCTTCAAAAAACAGTAAACAACAGTTTTTGTACCAGGCGAACGCCTGGCGAATACAGTTGGAGTGGGGATAATATCTCTTATTGTCTATGCAGTCATCAGTCGTTCTGTGTCGCTGTCTCTGTGCGGGTGTTTTATTTATAGAGTGTTAAACTGTAAAATTTTCAAAATGGCTCATGTGTACAGAAATGCTGAGTTAATGAACATGATTCTTATTTATGGCGAAGTTGGACAAAATTCATTGGCAGCTTCGCGCTTGTAGGCGGAACGATTTCCCAATCGACACACCGACACATCGACAGTTCCTTAATCCCCAATTTACTTAATAATTTGCGTTTACAAGATCAGCAACCAGGAGGAACATTCGGTTTAGTGCGGCAAAATTGGATAAGGCGTGCCCAAAATTGTGTACAAGTCCAGGAATATTATTTCGAACAGCTTTTGTAACAAAGTATGTGCAAATATTTTATAAATTTCATGTTTCTAATACCTAGTAATCAAGTACCGCAATTCTTCAAAATTAGTGTAACAAAATTTTATTCATTTTAAAGACACGTCGCTTTGCTCACATCTATCTATCTTTAAGTTTATTTTAAAGTAAAAACGCTGTAAATCTTTTTTGCGCCAAGTGCGCCGGTTTTTTTTTGTTCTAGCCAGTTTGCATTGTCAGTCCCAAGGTCACTCCATTATAGTGGACCAGTATCCAGCGGCTTGCAATGAAAAATTTTTAAATAGTTTTCAGACCCCGCCAAAAAAAATTTTTTTTTGCACCAGCACATTTCTACATGTATGTTGAACATCCCCAAATTTTATTATGGATAAATTCTGAATAACCCTGTATATACATGTATCGAGATACATTTATATACATTTTAAGTAATTGGAAACTGTATTATCGATAGATTGAATATAGTAGAAAAGTGACGAAACAATATACAGGGTGGCGCGGATGGATCGGGTGGTTTTAAAATACTTGTCAAACTGTCAATTTTAAAGGTATTGGATTGAAATAAAGTGCAAAACGTGAAGTTACAATGGAAGTTTATTAACAAAACATTAGTAAAGTTAGTTTTTAAAAATTACATCCATCAAATGCCCTCCTTCTCGAGCGACGCATTCTTGGAGTCGGTCCTTAACGTTCCGTATTGCCCGCTCAAGCACATCACCAGGAATTAATGTGATTTCGTTGTGAATTGCTGCCTTCAACTCCTGAATGATCCGGGGATTGTTCATGTACACCCTTGCTTTTAAATAGCCCCATAAGAAGAAGTCACATACCGTGAGGTCCGGTGAGCGAGAGGGCCAATGGAGATCTCCATTACGGGAATTCAAACGGCCAGGGAACAGAGCGCGTACAGCTTGCATTGATATCCTAGCGACCTCACGGTATGTGACTTCTTCTTATGGGGCTATTCCATCGAGACCAAATACCAGACACTGACCGGTTTCGCGCTTATTTTGCGCTCATTATAGTGCCATAGCACAGGTCCAAAGAGGGCAGTACGGTGTGTTTCTCACCACTACTAATAGAGTCAATATGTTGTTCCATGTGAGTTTATTATCTAGGTATCCTAAACATTTTACCGAATCTACCTTCTCAACAGATTGATTTTCAATTCTAAACAATAAACTAGATTCTATGCGTGTATTCTTTGGGAAAATTTGCAAAGGACAATTATGTCCAAAGCATAATGTTATGTCTTCTTTGTTCTTCATTGACTTTTTCGCATTGCTTAGGAAAATTCACATGAAACTCAATTTTTCTTCTTAATTTATGTAATTTAAACAATTTGCTCTGAAGGGACATGGCTCTTAAGTAAATTTTCTTTGAATTTCGTAAACTTGTGTAATATGTGGTGCGTGTTGAATGAACCGGTCGTCATTCTTGAAAAATATTGTTCGACAACTGACGACAAAGAAAAATTATGGGCATATTCAGGTATGTATTTCAGAACGCGGAGACTAATAACACTTTCATAGTTTTGTTTTTAAGAACAATGCTTTTCTGTACGTGACAAAATGGAATTGGGGTGAAAGTGACAATGGCGGCATTGATGGTAATAATGTGACCTTCAGGTCAAACAAGATTAGAAAAAAGTCGTCGTTAGTAGTTCCCGACAGTATTAAAGGGATTTTCAATAAGTCTCTAATTACTTACCGACCCTGTATTTAAATCTCCAGTTAAGTTCTAGAAATACACACTAAAAGCCTATCCTTTATGCTTCATTTTTACAGCCAAATATCTTTTCAGAGTCATATTTTATCACCACTCATGTACCAGAATTTACCAGTTTTTTCTTTTACTTACCGATGGCAGATATCCCCCACACCTTCTAAAGGTTGGTATACTCCTGCAGAACTTTCACCTTGTACGATGAAAAACAGTTTGGGTTTCACTCGTTGAATGGCATTTTCTAAAAGCGCTAGAGAGAAATTATCTCCTGTTTTGGCAGTGACCGTATTGACCTCAGCACCTGAAAGCATGTATAGATATTTAAAAATCATACAACTAAGTTATGTAGAACTTATTTCTTGCTGACTGACTTATCAGCAGCAGTTCTGTGTGAATTGAATGCACGAGGATTGAAGTTGGTTTAAAGAATATACAAAATCAATGCGTACGTTCATAGCAACTTTCCTCAACTCCTTATATGCAAGTCTAAACTAAACAACACTAATATTTGAACTAAAACGTGAAAGTCAGTATTGATATTGTAAAATTGATGAAAATAAAACGGCAACAAGCAAATAACTCATTTAACCTATGATTTACAAGTACATTGCAACTTTAAACCAATTAGAAAATATTAACTGTTATCATGTTATCTGTTATTTGCAGCTTGTTTTTACCACAATGTACTTCAAAGATGAAAAATATTTGAAACGGTATAACTATTGAACTACTGAACTATTGTTATTTACAAATTATTTTCATTCTTCAAGTGGCAATGTTTCATTTTTGGTTGATCACATACACAATATTAATATTTTTTACAATTTTATTTGTGACGCACTTTTTCACTTCCCTATTCTGGGACGCCAAATTGTGATGCGCCATTAATTTATTTTCGGTTTTAGTATGTCACCACTCATGAGTTTTATCTGATGAATGGTCCACACGGAGTCTACTACTCTCTGATGGGTAGAGGCTGGGTAGCTACAGTGAAGAAGGTGCAATAATGTACATGCCAGGGGTCAGTGTTTCTCTAATCTAGGTAATTAAAGTCAGTTTAATGCGAGTCCCTACAAGATTTATTAAAGTTCAAATAAAAATGAGCAGGCAGCAATAATAGACACTAGACAGGTAGCAAAAATAGACAAGCAGCTTTAATAAACAAATAGCCAGCAATAAAATTACATATAATAAGTTTATATCGCAGTTTAAGAAAAGAAGCGCTGGAAATATTAAACAAATTATTAAAAATGAATTAAACCACTTTATGTGGATACGGAACAACGTGATGCATAAAAGAGATACAGACATTGAAGTCTTCCTGGCCTACGTACATCGCAGGCTATTCATCAGAATGTACCAAAAGGGCCGGAAAGGAAACCTACCAAGTAGAACTTAATCTAAAAGCTGCTTCGACGATCGGTGAAATACTGCTTTTGAACGTAAATCAGCTCGGCTTTTATAATCATCAGCCGACGGCTGAGCCAATCAAAAAAGCGGATTTCGGATAAGCTTTTTGGCAGAAAAACGGATAAAATGATGAGGTGTTTCATAAATCTTGTCAAATATTGAAAAATAAACCGGTCGCATACTATATTTTATTTTTAAAGAACAGTACTGCTTACCCAGAAATTAACGTATCCGAGTGCTTTTCAAATATTTTTTTCTACAAACAACACAGCATTTTGTCACCCTCAACTATTTTTTATCACTTGAATACGTTGCCAATTTTTATTGCTAATAGCCTGTATATATTTCATACGTAAGAAATTCTAGACCACATTCAGGAAATAATGGTGAATTCTCTGAAGAAAATGACTTCAATGAATGAATGAATGAATGAATGAATGAATGAATGAATGATTCAAATGAAGAAAATGAATTAGAAGTTCATACAAGATATCATTTTGTAACAAATTCGGATGGAGAGGAATCACTTGGAAATACTCGGCCAATGCGAAAGCACGTCAGTCAAAAAAAGAAATGGTATGCAAATCAATTAGACTTAATAAAAACCTATTTAAATGAATAATTGGGTAACAGTATTTTATATCCATATGCAGCTGAAATAGCTACATTCTCCAGTAAATATCTTTAAGGTCTGAAAGAACTAACGCCCTAATAAAAAGCAAGCATTTTGTATTTGAACTTAAATGTAAAACAAGAAATATAAATGATATACAGTGAACTTTCTATACAACGGACAACCACCGTGCAATATAAAATGTCCTATGTGGAGAGGAGTTTTAGTTGTGGTCAGAAATATAAAATGAAACAAGCATGCTAATTTCACAAAATATAGTTTATTATCTCTTAAAACCAATTACTCTTACCTAGACCTTAAATCCTAGGTACCGACAATAGTTATCTGCTACTAATTTTAGGCCAATAAAACTACAATAACAATGTGTCTAGACAGCCTAAGGCACAATAGGGTTAAATGCAAGGTCCATGACCGCTATTTGGAAAAACCAGATGATTAAATCTGATGTGAAAAACATTCAAATTATAGGGTTTAACCAAATACAATTAAAATTAAGCAACCAAATAATAATACAGGGTGTCCCAGTGTGAGTGTACAAAAATTTACCAGGGGGTGGACCAGACCAAAATAAGAATAAAATTCTTATTTTGGTCTATAATAAAATTTCTTTGAAGCACGCCTAACGAGTTACAGGGTGTTATTTTGAAAAAAAAAAACAATTTTCCGCAATAACCGTTTCGTAGATTTAGGTTATTTTTGGGTGATGTGTACATCTATTAAAGGTCATCAAAACTGCAGGGTGTTTATTTAACTCTGACATCTGTGGTGGCCTAGGCCTACACTTCCTTATGATTTTGTCTTCATAACTCTTGCATATTCTACTTTTTCGTTAATTGACTAAGTTTTCCTCTACGTATCTCTGGGAATCTGCGTAAATATTCTCGTAAGGCAGCCAATGAATTTCCATCAGAGAAACCGTAGACATATATCATACCAGCAAATTCATTATTGGAAAGTTCCATAGTAAATAATTTACTATTTTGTACAATTGAGTTGACTTCTAGTAACTTAGCTGTAACTATATCCTACTAGTGTGACTACATGTAACAATTTTTGAGATAACTCTTGTAAGCGACTTTATTATTTATAATGACAGGTACCTACTAGATGACAACAAATAAAATCTTTGCATGTATTTTTCTGCATAAAGGAATGTAGTCAGTACTTTACACTCAATTTACTCAAAACTGGTTAATTTTAGAGCTGTGTAACAAGAGCACTTTTTTTGTTCAGAATTGGTACCCGATTAAGAAAAACTTAGTCAATTCACGAAAAAGTAGGATATGCAAGCGTTATGAAGACAAAATCATAAGAAAGAGTAGGCCTAGGCCACCACAGGTGTCAGAGTTAACAAATACCTACAATAATATAATTATAGGATAATTTTAATATAGTATAAATTAATATAGTATAAATTTAATGGCCTTTAATAGATGTACACGTCACCCAAAAATTACCTAAACCTACGAAACGGGTTTTAAGTAATTGCGGAATTTTTATTTTTTTTTTTCAAAATAACACCCTGTAACTCGTTAAGCGTGCATCAGAGAAATTTTTTTTATGTAAGAATTTTATTCTTATTTTGGTCTAGTCCACCCCCTGGTAAATTTTTGTACGCTCACACTGGGACACCCTGTATATAATTAATATAACCAAAAATCCTGTATATAATTTCAACTGTGTATATTTTTTACATGTAGTTTATTGTCGTCATTAGATAAACATTTATTTTATTTATATTACTTACACTGACTTATTATTATGTCACCAAAATTCATAGTTTCTTGTAAGTATAATATACAGTGTGGGTCTGATTAAGATATACAATACTTTAACCTTAAATAACTTTTTTGCTCGTTTATTGACTTTAATTACTTTTATACCAATGTGTTTTTATAGTATATTAAACTGTTTAGCATATGTTTTGCTTAGGAATTTTTGAAAAACTAGTAATTATTATTATTACTATTGTAGACAAGAAATTGTGACTGTTACTTTTTGTCGTTAAGGCTGCGGTGGACCTAGACTTTTTAGGCATCAAAATGTATTATGGGAAACAATTTCTAACTTTTCAAAAATAGTAAAAACTAAAGACGCCCGGTTCAGACGCTAAATTTTAAATAGAACAATAAGTGAGAATAAGAAAGTACTGACTCACATCATTTACTTCATTTCGAGGCAATATTGATAAATTAAGTATTCTTTCATTAACAGGTCTCGTCCGTATTGAGCATACAGAAAAGTCACAGTCACAAGTCACATATAATTTTAATCTACAATAGTAATATTATTTGTACAATTTTTCTAAACTTTCCCTACCTAAAAAATATCACCGTTTTAACTAAATATATTGACCTATAACATATGCGAAAATCATTAAAAGCGATCAAGAAATAAAAAATTTATTAAGGATAAATAAAAGTGAAATTTAAAAAATCTAAACTTGATTTGGACCTTATTCCTTTAAATATTGTTCATATTTACAAACCGCTTAAATCCTAAATATTTAGCAGAGCAGGTAGCTAAATAAAAAATAGCTTAAAAATATGTATAGTCATATAGGGTGCTCTATAAACCGGGGCCATATCAAACTTATTTTTTTTTTAAAGGAATAATATATTTTTTATTTCATATTTCAATTCGGATCATTTTTCCGAATTCGCCAATATAGGGTTTACTAGTATTATACAGAGTGGTTCAGAAGATATTAACATTTTTGTACCTTAATCGCAATAAATTGAGCACCTTGCATCTCTTTTAAAAAAATAAATAGTAGATAATTCTTAGCTCTATTAGTATTAGCTACTATTAGTCTACTTTTACTTTCTATAAAATATCCTTCAAAATAGCTTTACTTATTTGTATAAAGGGCGAATCAAAACTCGCAACCGCAGTTTTCTCAATTTTACTAAATGAAACCCTATATTTTATATCATTTTCATGAAGGTTTCTCACGACTCTTTCTATTCTATGAATCATTCCCTATACCTAATTGTAACGGTTCTTGAGGTACTTGAGGTAATAATTAATTAGTTAATTTTGCATTTCATTCTTCTGCCCAAAATATAATATTAAAACAATATTTATTAAAATTGGCGAATGCGCCAGTCTCTTAGAAAAGACGAAAAAATTAGCTGTCGACTAATTTTCTGAGCAGTTTATTACCGAAATTTGCAGTTCATTAGGAACATTTTTAAACATATTTAAATTGATGTGTAATCCAAAAATGAAAAACATGCAGGATATTTCATTTAAATTAACGATTATAATTTATATAACGGTATAGGTAATTCTTTTAATGAATATCTAAATATTTTAATATTTTTTAAATCATAGCAAAATTCTCTTGTCAACGATGTGTCCATTTTCTATTTGTGATGCAGCATTTCCGAGTTATTCAGAAAATTTTGGTCGAGACAAGGGTTTACAAATAATCCCGCTGTGTGAAAATTACGGTCAATTAAGAATAAATATTTTATAATTACAAAATGTCATTACATTTTGTCAATTTCAAAGAGGATTTTTTCAATTTTTTAAACGGAACACCCAGTATATTATTTACGTTAATTC
Source organism: Pogonocherus hispidulus (assembly GCA_963924545.1). NCBI lineage: Eukaryota > Metazoa > Arthropoda > Insecta > Coleoptera > Cerambycidae > Pogonocherus > Pogonocherus hispidulus. Next base: position 24,849,585 of record OZ004696.1, read on the forward strand.
TCCACAATTTTCGTGAATTATGATCCTATACCTAATTTCAATATTTTCAGAGATATTTGAAGTTTTTCTACCAGAACCTAAGCACTACTTATAAGATTTTTCTAGATATTCCAGATTTTTTACTTAAAAATTAAGCATTCAATAATGCAATAGGTAAGGGATGAGGTTTATTCGCACGCATTATTTCTGTATTAATACAATTTAAATATTTATAAAAGCTTTTCTAATATGTTTAAATATTTTTTTACCATATCTTTTCGCCATATCTGTTGCACGTACTCCCCAAATCCCATTAATAGCTACCAAGACTTTATCTCCAGGTTCCAAAAGGTTGCTGAATACTGCCTCCATACCTGCGTGTCCTGACGCACTTATAGCTAATGTCAGATCGTTCTGTGTTTGGAAAACATACCGAAGTCCTTCTTTAATCTCGTCCATTGCCTAAAAACAGTTTTTTTTTTTAAATTGTCAAAATCCTCTAAATTGTGGTTATATATTATGTGACTATGTGATCTTGTTCGCCTCTTCTCTAATATAAATTTTATCTTAATTATTGATTCGTAGAGACTTTTGTTGGTTTCTGACTGTAGTGGCAATCTGTAAACTTTGGTAGTAATAACAATTTCGTTTGTCGTTCAATAGAAAAAAGATATTTCAGGAAAAGTATGGGTAGTGCTAAAATAATATCGCAAACAGGATGATCAAGAAGACTCAAGTCCCTGATAGCATCCTTCATGTGTACAAGATAGTAGATATAGTGTCTTCCTTTGGGTATAAAACCTATATGTTGTAGGTTACCTACGATAACCTACAATATATCAAGCCATAATGAGTTGGTGTTAAAGATGATTGACAGTCGTGTACCTGATACACTTCTGTCTCTTTACTACGACCAACTTCAAGCTATTTACAATGAATATTATAATTAAAATAAAATTCATGATGTGAGTCATGTGTTCATACAGGTCGATAATGTGTGCCAAATTTAGACGAGTTTCAAGGAGAAGTACGTATTTCACACTATACTGCCTGCCTGAGTAAAAATTAGCGATGGCAAAAATTAATGCCTCTGTTTAAAAAACATTTAAACATAAAGTGGATATTAGAAGCGGATGGTTCTTTATGAAAAAAACATAGATCTCATTTAGATGTTTCAATAAATATATAGAAAACACTCTATATACTAGTATTTCGGCGTATTAGGCCATTTTCAATAGAGTAAATGTCTATTACTGAGGAGGTAAATGTCTATTACTGAAAAGTAATAGACATTTACTACATTGAAAAAGGCCTAATAAGCCGAAATACTAGTATATAGAGTGTTTTCTATATATTTTTTGAAACATCTAAATAAGATCTAGTTTTTTTCAAAACAATTACATTTAAACATATCGAAACATAATTTTTAAACGCTAGTTTCTGATAAATAATGTGCATTTGAGTTTGTTTAACGTAATAATTTAATGGTACTGTTTGTATAGTGTTTTGTGTTATGTGGAAAACTACGTCAGTGTTATCTTCACACCAATGGCTCCAACCCCTTTCAGAATATTCAAACAAACTGGTAGTATTTTAGATATACACAAACAACACCATTAAATTATTATGTTAAACAAAACCTTTGTTACCATGATAAAGCCAACAACAGCGCTTGCAGAAGTACACACGCGATTCTACAATAATAATTATTAGTGCTTGTGGTGGGTTAGTGATTCCTCATAGAGGACCACACCAGAGTGGTAAGAAGATCTGAAAATTTATCCGTTGTCCCTATTTCTTCTTGGTCTTATGAATTTCCTATGTTGTCTCTATCGCTAGTCCAAATATCCAGTGTAGTATGAATTGATCTTTCAGACGAAGATACTGTATCCGAGATAGAGACAAACATGCAATTAATAATTATTGTTATAGCTACTCTGACGACGCCGGCCTGTGTATTCAATACAGTAGCCAGTTTATCTGGCTACTGTATCTATTATTTTGAATAATAATCTATATATATGTAGTACAGTATAATAATATCGTCTTCTGAAAGAACTCTTAAAAATCTAAATGAAAAAGTGGCATAACTGCAGCCCATAAAGCTATCTTAAAAACAAGTTGAAGGTAACATCAACAAAAGTGACACTACAAAGTTTTAGTATTATTTATGTATGTAATAAACGGAAAAATCCATTTAGTGCAAATAATATGTTATTTAAAGATAATATCCTCGTTCTGTTGCGAAAATAGTTAATTAAATTCACAACAAATGAATGAATGAGTGTGCATTAAATTCACTACAGTTGTTCACAATTGTGAAATCATTAAAAGAGAATCCAAACATTCACTGAATAATGTGTTACTATGCAGTAAGGTTCAAGAGGTTATCGAGAATCTTCTCAACCTGAGGACTATCTAACAAGATTATTTTTCTAGTATCTAATTTACAAACTAATTCAATAATCACCCTCAATGAAATATTTAAGGATTTGAAGTGTTTGGATAATGAAAATGACTAACCTTCTTGAAACAATAATTATTCTAAGTTACATTTACTATTAGTAGTGGTGAGAAACACAACGTAGTGCTCTCCTTGGGTCTTTGCTACTATCTGTCTGAGATTTATTATCAAAGACCCAAAGAGGGCACTACGGTGTGTTTCTCACCACTACTAACATTCACGATGGGCGCATAAGTGCGAAACCCTTTCCAAATTTTGGGATAGTGGAAGTATCTCAAAATTATAAATAAGACGTACCGATAAGTACACTACTTGGAGTTAATATCATTTTTTTATTTCTGAGATGTGTCTAAATATTTTTTTATTGGTTTTATGGTAAAATTGCTTAAGGTGGCGATTAAAAGCTTCGCGGTAAATATATGATTGCTACGTTTAATTGGAAATATTGAATACAATGTAAAAATAAATATATCTATATAGTTTTAGCATGGGTGCCTCAGTTAATTATACTTTAAACTTTAAGACAAAATACTGTCTATTTTAACTTGCCGTAAAAAATATATTACCCCTATTTCCTCCAGGCGTCCTATTTTCAGCATACGCTAAGGTTTTTTATGCTGTAGGTAAGTAAATCAGACACTCCCCTACCAGAATGTAGTCTATTATGGCTTACACCTAATTATATTTCACACAATTAGTCTAACTTGTTTATAACATCAATTACCTTATTGGTCGATTACTACTAAAGCACCCTGGTGTCAAACATATTTTTATTTTTAGGAGACTCAATATATTGAGATTCTTCTCAATATCTTAGCAGTTTTTTCAATATAATGAGAAAAGTCTCTCAATATCTTGACTTTTTTCTCAATATAATGAGAAAAATCTGGACTTTTTTCGTAATAAAAAAAGGAAAAAGAACACACTGGACTTCTAGTGGTTGTTAAGTCACCTCATCAACCGTTATCATAATAACGGATGTATATAACTTGTTGATATTTCAATTTTACAAAAACGACATGGTTAATTATTATATTACTTATTACTTGTTAATGTGCCTGAGTTATATTGAAATATTTAAACATTTAGATAAGACACGGACAATTTTACTAGTCACTCTGGAGTTTGTAGAAGAACAACTCGAAGTGTTGAGCTACAATCAAGAGGTTACAAGAAAAGAAGTACATACTATAATAAAGAAATTAAAAATTAATTCACATGATAAATTAAAACCGTACCTATAGAATAGCAATACAGATGGATTTTCTTACACTCTTTCAAGTAAAAAATTTAGATTTGTTCATTTAGTTGTATGGCTGTAGCCTAATGTACTACCACAATTAGAAAATTTATAGAAACCTTTTAAAATTTTTCAAATAAAATTAAATTTATTTTCAAAATTAAGAAATAAGGATGTCAGCAGCAAATTTCAATTTGTTATTTAAAATAATCTCCAAATTATTAATCATATAAAATTCTAATTAGATAAAGCAGTTAAAGAAATGAAGCAGTTAAAGTATGAATGTATTTTTGAAAAAAAAAGAAACTTACAAAATTAAGACATTTTGTAATAAATAGTGACTAAAATAATGAGACTAAAATACTAGTGACCAAAATAAATAAAAATTCGTTTGGGAATTCACCTCCTGTAAAATATTAAAAAACAGAAAAACTGAAATAGTTAAATCAACTACTTTATGTGTAGTATCGAGGTACAGAATATAATGAATACTTATATAAATAAATATAACATAATAATAAATGTATTATAATAGATATGCATTTTTTTAAAATGTATTTAGACAAAATCTGTATATAGCTCAATCTGTAGTTTATTATATACTTTTTTCCTTTATGGTTAAAACTTGTTGCACGATTGCTGAATACACATAAAAAATATTTTGACATCTAAATCGCAATCAATACTGATGGAATTGATAAACTTCGCATCAGTTTGGTTTATATCAGTGGTCTTAAAGAGTAAGTGAGGAAATCACAAAAATCTCGTAATCGTGAGAATAAAGTTAATAATAGATTGAGAAAAAAGTCAAGATATTGAGAATAATTTCAATATATTGCGTTTCCTAAAAATAAAAATAAAAAGTAGGTATGTTGGACCAGGGTGCTTTCGTAGATTACCTTATTAGAACTTGACCAGATTCTCTAGCAGAAGTTGCCCTTTGCGAAATATTGAGTAGGTATATCTGATCGAGTAAGTATGAATTGAAATTATTTCAATATGGTGCCTACCTGAAACACTTCACTGTGCATGTGTCCCAGTACACTTTGACCTACTGCATATAACACCCTCGGTGAACAATTTGACGGTCCAGGTCCCATCAAAGTCTTGTGGGGTATATTTAAAGGTTTTTTCAAAGATTCTGGAGATTTAACTTCCATGGTATATTATATTCACTATTTATCACTCACTAAAGTCACAAGTGTACAGGTGGATTACTTGTAATGCAATAAGAATATTAAAAAAATGCTGTGTATATATTTATTCATACGTATTATCGTAACACTGGTGTTATCTAACATTGACCTCTGTATCTGTTGACTAGAAAACAAATATAAACAAATGAAGAATTTTTCCATGAATTAAGACATCCATAAGAAAGTAGTTCAGATTAAAACTACACAATACAAAATATGTTATGACATAGTAAGTTCCAGTGTTCCAGCAAAGAAAAACTCAACATAAACTAAGTTTGTTTTATAATTTTCCAGAATTAATAAATTATAACGGATACCTAGGAACTTAACTTATCTTATCGGTAAAGGAGTTTCTATAACATCAAGGATATACAGGTCGATATTTTTTCGTTTATAAGTGGTATCTCGAGAATGGAACACTACTTTTTCTTGCAGAAAATATCAGATTTGTTTACAGAAATTATTTTTCAAGCGTTACTTCAGGAAATACCGAAAGTTGACGCCGACCTCGTTATTCTTAATTGAATGTCTAACTTTCTGTTACTGTTTTGGGGCCTGCACCGTTTCACTCAACGTCTGCTCGTAAATTTATGTTAAATTTGTTAAGGTTCTCTACGACTCAAGTTAATATTTTTCTAGATATAAATTTATAAAAATTTAAAAGAAAAAGTAACAATCAAAAATAGTTTTTAGGAACCGCAATGCATTCTAAGACTGGACATAAACGACAATTTTTTTTTTAAATACGATGCCTGCAACTGATCACATTAATCGATAGAATACAGTGGCGGTTTTACAATAAGAGCTGCGGAGCTGCAGAACACATAAAATTTCATGTATTTAAGCTTTTAAGCATATTAAATATCAACAAAATACAAAATATTTAAAATTTAAAGAATCCAAATGCTCTCGCGCTAAAATAAATTTAGGAGCTTATATTATTATTTATAACCTGATAAACAAAATGTGTGCACAGCGAACAATTAAATCCGTCCTTTGTGTTTATTGGCCAGGCACGTGACCCAGTACACGATCATACGGGCTTATGTGGCTGCAACAACAACAGCCACTGCAGTAAATTCAGTAATATTTCGTAATCGTAATAAGACGTGGTACGTGGTCGTTTATTTCTGTAAGCGGCACGGGTAAATATTTTCGTTTAGGCGTCCACGGATATTATACCTAGTTACTAAAATGAATAGCGTTTCGTTTTTACAAAAAACTTTATTTGGTTCTCTGCCTTATGAGGATAAACTGAAAATAAAAGAATTAGGTAGGCCAGCACTACAATTAAATTTTGTGTTACAAAAGAAAATTTAACAATAATGTATACACAAAAACAGAGTGGATGTGCGGGTGTGATATAAAAATGCACTCTTTTGTTTTCCGTGCTTACTTTTCGGTGGGGATAAAGCATGGACAATAATACGGCGTGACAGATTTAAGTCATTTAAGTCAGAGCATCAAGAGACATGAAATAACAATCAAATCATTTGTCGAATGAGGTTAACTTGGCTCTATTAGGTAAAATAAACATAAGAAAGTCAGTTAGATTAGAAATTAGAACCCTATAGGATTGCCACATAGGCATGACCGGGATTTTCTGTGATTGTTGTACCGGGAATTAGCTGTACGGTCCCGATTGAAATTCCCGGTTGAAGTTCAGAAGTGCCATGAAAACGCGTGGCCTTGAAAATTTTAAAAATTTAGCGGCTCCGGCCAGACTTAATATCCCGCAATTAGCCCCCCATACCCAGAAGCGAATTTTAAACGATTTGTCAGGCCGTCCGGATCTGCCAGATCGCATCTGCCGATCGTGTCTCTGGAGGTACAGATATTTGGTCTCCATACACAGAAACATTGCATCCGTTACTTTCGCCAAATATAAACTCGTTGAGGGGACGGATAGTTCAGTTAATTGGTGAATCCTCTTTAAATTCTAAGGCCTCCGAGGGGCCTGGACGAGCGATCAGATATTTTAGACATATTTAAAATCTAGAAGGGATTTGTTGTGCTAAAATATGAGCAGGGTTCAAAGAAGAAGAAAACTTGCACTTATTGGTTTATGTATCTGGCAAATTTGTGAAAATGAAAAGAAAAAAAGTCGAACAAAGTGGATGAAAAAGTGAATCGAGGAGAAAAATAAATATAGACATATGCGTTTAATCCGTGAACTACGATCCAATGAACAGGACGCTTTAAAAAATTATTTACGAATGCCAGGCCACGTTTTTGATGAGTTGTTAAGTAAGTAGGTTAAGAATTCTGACTTAAAATTATAGCAAAATATTTTCAATCTGGATAGTCTCCATTATGAGTCTCCACAAACATGATTTCTCCCTATATAAATCTATAAATTCAGTTAATAATTCCTTCGTCCACTCCATGTTTCCACCTTTTACTATATTCTAACAGAACTGATATTTCCGTATATGTGTACCGGCAGGACTGAACTTGCAGCGGTCGCCTGTGACAGATCGGATGTTTTACCGATAAAAACCGTCGCGCGCCACAAACGTAAACATCGATCAAAAGATCGACAACCGATTTCATCCGTGGCGGGACAAATCGTTTAAAATTCCCTTCTGTGTATGGGGGCCTTGAATTCGACTAATGTGACAACCCTAAGCAGAACACATACAATTAATGTTCACGCACCGCCACTGATAGAATATAAAATTCACTATTTATATTACAAATTCCTAAAAAAAACGCATGTACTCAGCATAAAAAAACATATTTGGTTTATTTTTATTTAAAATTACTTTTAAATAAAACAATGTTTAAACAATTTTCGAGATTGTTTCAAGATTGACAAAATTAAGTGTGTATGTAAAGTTAACTCACTACATCATAATTAATTCATATTGTGCAGGGTTTTAACTCTATAAAGAAGATTGATATTAGAGATACACCCGTCAAGATTAACAATTTTTTCAATATAAGATGTGTCAGGACGAGCTGAATCAATTTGTAGGTATATGGAAAACCAGTAGAGATACGATTTCTAATATTTATTTACATGGGGGTTAATTGATCGCGTTGACTTTTTAAAAAATATTGTTGATTTTATGTCACTTGCTGTTAGGTACCTATAATAGAAGTTCGAGTAGAAGTCGATACCACTTTTCTTACTGTTACTCCTTCCGGGGTTCTAAAGATAAGTGAGACTTTTATACAACAGTACAAATCTTTATTTAACACTTCAGACATAATACAACACTTTCTGTATACAATATCTAAATAATTACACACCGAAAACATTTCGAAAATCGCAATTATTTCACTTAAGTATTGGTTCTCTATCGAATACTCACGAATAATCCGCATACCAGGGCAGTTCAATAACTAATCGACAGTCAAGTTATACGAGGGATATTCGATGAGTACCGCTGGTGACATCCAGGAAATGTAAGCCAAAGGCCTATGTCCCTTATTTAAAGCCCTAGAGGGTTGAAACTTCGTCCTTGGGGGGGGGGTTGTCCCTGACACCCCCAGAGGCGGTGTTGCCAGATTGTGCACAATTTCCCTAAGGTTGGTGAAAACGTAGATTTGGCAACGCCGCATTCGGGCACTGTCTCCGCGATTTTGTAACATTATTTTAAATGAAATACTTTTGATTGCATTTTTAAATTGATTAATATATTTAAGGGTCATTTTATTCAGGATAATACCTAGGTACTGTCATTTTGTTCAGGATAACTGAACTATACCGATTTTGAGATATTCGATTTTCTTAAAAAACTTGGAGATTTTTCAGAGGTACATACCTAATTTTGATAAAAACAGCGTCATAAAGTTATATAGGATAAAAGTTTTTGTGAAATTTACTTTTTGATTTTTTAAATACCCTGAATATAATTATTATAGACCTGTTTTCATCAATTTTAGGTAAAGGTATTATAATAAAATTTTTTTCTTGTTAACTTTATTTTAAATATTTTAAACAAATCAGAAAGCCTTGCATGTCAGAAAATGTTTCAAAACAATTTAATATCTCAAAAATGGAGTAATTTAGGTATCCTGGATGTTTATTTATCCTGAATAAAATGATCCTAAATAAAAATGATCCTGAATAAAATTAAATGATAAAATGATGTATCAAGAAATTCATAAATACAATAAAAAATGCAGTGTTTAAATATATAAAATAAATTGGATTCGTTGTAAGTTCTGATATAACTGGAAGTGACAGGAAGTCAAAAATATTTTTGAAAAATTCAGCTCTATTAATTATGCAAATTTCGCAAAATTGTACCTCTACTTGTTCTCCATATACAGATCCATTCAGCTAGTCATGACACACCCTATATTCTATGTTTATTTGTAAATTTAACAGATAATTAAAAAACTGCATGAAATATAGGCACATATTTTGTTTTATACAATTCATAATCTTTAATGAAATAAAAGTGATACATTCTCAGTAACTCGCCCTGTAGATAACATGTGAAAGAAAAAATGAACTAGCGTAATTAAACTTCTAAGTGTTATTTGCGTTATACTTTACATCAGTGGATTTTACCATCAAAATCTCCTTTTTTTTTAATTGCATAGTCACAGACGAAAAGTTTACTATAGGTAGACCAGTGAATCTTTTGATTCGAATTTATCTTGAAAACCATTTCCCTTGTAAAATATAGGTACGAAGGCGTAGAAGGGCCACACTATTAATTTTTTTCAAATTTCGACTTTAAGATCGGAATTCTGACTTTAAACTCGGAATTCCGACTTTAAAGTCGGAATACACTTTATTGTACAGGATGTGACTGTTTTAATGGGCATAGGGATGATATTTGTAAAACAAATAACCCAGTTCATAGATATTAGATCGTTTCGATGTACAAGTCACCAATACCCCTAACGCTCGAGATATCTAGAACTATGTTGATTAGCTCTTCATAACGATTCGGAACCAATCATATCTATTGTAGGTACATATTTAAAATTATAACATTTCTTATTTTAATGATGCATTAGTCTACCGTTCAGGGAGACGCATTTCGTCTCAAGGCCCTGTAGCATTTAACTCAAATTTATTTACATATACCTTTTTTGTCATCCTTATAGAACGTTTGTACCAAATTTGAGTATTCCACCTTCAGAAACAATGACGGTATTGTCAGTTTTTTATAAGAGTAAAAACTAATATTTTTCTAAAAAAATTAAAATATTAGAAAAACTACTGGGTTTAGGTATATGACATTATTAACAAAAAAGTTATAGAATTTCATGTAAAATCCAAAAATAAATTAAAAAATAGGGTGTTCCATTTAAAAAAACTAATGTTATATTCGCCACGCTTTTTTGAACCACCCTGTATACTCAAAAATAATTTTAAACTGTGCACCTTAATATTCTATAAAACTTTTGTATTTAACGTTTTTTCGTAATTCTCGAAACAAATGAGATAATGAACTTTACTCTATGGTTGACTCACCCTGTACAATGCAGTTCTTCGGGTTAAATCTTATCACCACACCTATCAAATTACATAAAATTTCTATAGGACTTTCGAACTGTTTCTGTAGTGAGGGACCTGGAAAAACACATTCCTCAAAAAAGTAGCACAATATTATAAAAACAGCGTTCGTGTATCTTTAATAGTAAGCGAGATATTTTGCAAAGACTACAAAAATTGTAATCTCTGTCCAGTTTTTATGGATTATGTTACTTAATCTATTTTTCGAAATGCGTCTGCCTAAACAGTAGACTAATTCACTCTTTAAATAAGAAATGTTATAAATTATAATAAAAATAAATATGATTGGTTCCGAATGGTTATGAAGAGCGAATCAACATAGTTCTAGATATCTCGAGCGTTAGGGGTGTTGGTGACTTGTACATCGAAACGATCTAATATCTATGAACTGGGTTATTTGTTTTACAAATATCATCCCTATGCCCATTAAAACAGTCACATCCTGTACAATAAAGTGTATTCCGACTTTAAACTAGGAATTCTGACTTTAAACTCGGAATTCCGACTTTAAAGTCGGAATTCTGACTTTAAACACGGAATTCCGACTTTCAAGTCAGAATTCCGAGTTTAAAGTCGGAATTCCGAGTTTAAAGTCAGAATTCCGACCTTAAAGTCGGAATTTGAAAAAAATTATTAGTGTGGCCCTTCTACGCCTTCTTAAATAGGTGAATATAAGTTCTCATTTTTTTAATAAAAGTTGAGGTAAGTTTTAGCATTGAGTTTAGTCGAAGGTTTTAGTAATATACTTTGATAAAATTGAATAGAAATCTTTTTACCAACAATGGAACGCTTATGCACATATTGTTAATCTGAAGTGGAAAATGCAGAGTTGTTATCTGTTTAAGGACGAAAATAAAAATGGTTTACTATGCTAAAGTAAAGGGGCATCATATACTCGTAATTTGTTTATAGTTTTTATGATGATATCATAAGATAAGGTTTAATGCATTTTCCTTGTTGCAAGCAAAATTTCAAAACAAGGTCACACACAGAAATCAGATTGATCATTTTATTTAATTCTGTAGAAGTAACCTAAATTAATGCAGTATTACCAGATACATATCAGAGGCGTCGCGCAGCATTATTATACTTAGCAAAATAAACTATGCATTATCCTATTTTCTTCAACTTAAGAGTCCATTCACTAGGTAGAAATAAGCCCTAAATCGGCGTTCGTCTCGTGTCTAATTATAAAAAAACTATAAAAGATAGCGACTTTTAGTAAAAAAGTATTGAAAGATAAGACTTTAATCTACGTCCCTATAGTAGTAATTTTTGGTATTTCTTTTTATTTTTAAAATTCCAGGCAAACAATCTTGTACTAAAATAGCGTATTTTCAAAAAATATTTTCTCTAAAATACATGTGTTAAACAAAAATTTGCTACTATAGGGATCTAGTTTATCTTTTGATCTTTCCGGTGATATATAATTTATAACATTAAAAAGAAATTTTGTTGCAATTATAAGACAAATCCGGTACCCTTGCAATGAGGGCTAACTTTATTTCCATGTGTCTTTTTACTTCGGCTTTACGTGCACCTCCGAAATCTTAATAATTCGATAGTTGGAATATATAAGTCTCCACCCATCGGCCACCCATCCTCTCAATCCGACCCAACATTCATGCCTGTCAAATCTACAGAGAATGGACCCTTAATAGTATTGGTAGTGTATGTTGCATGTACGTTGTATATAACAAAATTGGTAAAACAGCAATAGCTATTGGTCCATTCAGTCAGATTAAAAATATAAATATCCCTTGAACCAATACATAGATAATCGTTCAAAACTTCTTTTATTTCACGTAGACTAAAAACAGTAACATACTTATATACATCCAAATGCAGCCGAATGCTTGTTTGAATCTATTATACGTGCATAGGTTGGCAACGATCCTGGCGTGCGTATCTAGGATAGGAAGAAGGCTAGCTTGGTGCTAATATGAGAGGTTAACATCAGTAGTGGTTTGATTATTCCACTAATGGAGTATGCCAGGTTCCTTTCATTCCAGCACAAAATGGTAGTTAGCGTTTACCACCGTAGTAGTTCGTGATGCGCCAATAAAGCCTACTGAATAATAATAAACCGCCCCCTCGCATACCGAAGTTTAAAACTTCCGGGGACTTTAATATGAGGGGTAGAGATATTATTCTTTATTATTATTTACTAAGGTAATGTTTATGATCCTACAATGAGATATAGTAAAAATAAGAAATGCTCAGGTTCATCCTTAGCATGAAAAGCAGATGGGTGTAGTATAAATTTGTACTACTCGGCCAAATATATCTCTCCTATCACTAAAACCGAGTAGTTAACTATTATATCATTTGAGTAAGAGGGAATTATTAGAGCAGTAATATGTAATATAGTGCTACAGATGCTGTGAATGTGCAAATTTGTTGTAAACGATTTCCTATAACTCACTTTTATAATGATCCTCAGAAACTGGCTCTAATTTCTTACTATAAGAAAGTTCGTCCATTCGTATTAAAGCTTTTTCAATTACTACAATATAACTTTGGTTATGTAGCAATATTGATCTAATATATATATATATATATATATATATATATATATATATATATATATATATATATATATATATATATTTTGGCTTTCTAACTTACTTAAAACAGATCCTAAGGATCCAGTACAGAACTAATAAAGAGAAAATATGTTGTTTTTATAGAACTTCTCCTTTACTATCTAACTATTCTCCTAACTATTTTAATCCAGTAAAAATGGTGCATAAGCAACGAATGTAAAATAACTCACTATACGCACCATAACCATTCCTTCTTTTTTCATTCAGTTTTATGCCAATTGTTATTGATTGTTAGTGGAATTGTTAACTGTGAAAACATAGACTATGAATCGAATTTTATTATTCTATTTGTTCAGTAAATAAGGATTTTAGCAAATCCTAAACGTTACCCTTTTGTACTACCAATTTATAAGTGTTGTTCATTGCTACTGGAGGTACTATACTTGCAGTGGCGTGCCCAGAGGAGAGCTAGTGGGGGCGCAAGCCCCACACCCCGGTCTATTCCTGCATTCACTCCACAAAAACTTCCAAAACATTCCTTATTAGTAAATATTGAGTAAATATGAGTAAATATAAAGTTAACATTCACTTATTTACTGTTTTATTAATTTTTGGTTTATTGAAATTTTGTAAAAATTTTCTACTTTTATAAACTTACAATTTGAACAAGATCAAGTTAACTACGTTTTGGCGTAAAATTAAAACCGAAGTATGCAAACTTTCAAATTTCAAATGGCAGGAGGGGTTACAAGGTTTTAAATTGGTGACTTGATTTATAAATTTCATCAATTTATTTCCGAGTAGATTATTTGGTTATTTTATGGATATGTTGAATAAAATGTTTTGTCCACCAGAAACGACCTGCTTTACATTTTTTATACTGATACAGTAAAGCTATTCGCTACATTTTTCCTATGCGGTTCATTTCATGTTTTATTAGAAAGAAAAACATTAGAGAAACACCAACCAAACCCTTTCGATGTGAGATTACCTTAACTTAATTTATCATAATGATCTAGGCAGATAATGAATTTTATTTCTTCTGAGTGTTTATTGTAGATAATAGTTTGATATCACCCACTTATAAATAATATAATATCATTTTAATATTATCCATGGCTAATACTTTAACTAAGGTCCAGTAATTATCATTTGATATTAGATCCCTGCTGCTGTTTCAATATGTCTGTGAATTTAACATTCCCAAATCCATACAAGAAAGGGAAAATCTTCCAGGTTACACCTCACCGTCTTTTTGGGGCTGGGCCCACTAATATATCGATGCAAGTGTTGAATGCGATGGTATCACAACCCCTGACAACAGTTAACATCGGTCTTTTTGAGGTAAGCTAGATTTGATTACAAAAGTTGCACATGCTATTCTCTTTGCGAACGGAGTAGCAAGTAGAAGTTTAAAGGGCCAGAGAATATCAGTCTTTGATGTAGCCTATAATGCAAAAAGTACATATACATACAGTGTGACCCACCGAAAAGAGTACATCCAGTACATTTTGTGGCGTTTTAAATGAAAACTAGAAATGGGAGAAAATCGCTGTCGCGATTTTCGTTCCCGTTTCTAACCTTACCGGGGGTCCAGGCCTCCGGCCTGGGGTCACCTTTCGGGTAACAGAAGCATCTAGAATAATATTATTTTTAAGAAAACACATATTAAAGAAATTTATATGTGTATATGTATTAAAGAATTTATATTAAAGAGATTTTTCTTAATATTTTGATGAATTGTAAGGGTACTCTATTCTTGATGGTAAAACATCTTAATTTTTTAAGTACTGAAAGTATAATTTATTTTTCAGTAAACATTTTTATCAATTTTATCAATGGGACCAAAAATATTGTAGATATTTACTTTCGTAAGCTAAAATGACGAATTTAACAGACTGCCAAAATAAATTAATTCCAAACTTTACGTGCAGAAAGAATAAAAGCTACGGATAATGAAACAGAATAACTAAACACTATTACTAATAAATAATTGGAATTAAAAAGTAAAAAAAAAAGCGTGCCTCCAGCGTGACTCGAACTCGCGAAATCAGCATTATTACGTTTTGAATCCTACGACTTTCCCATTCCGCTACCGCGCCTGTTGTCAAAAAGTTCACCCTGACACGTTTAAGTATGTAAACTGTACGTGTCAACCTGAAAAAATAATTTTTACCGATTTTCTAATTGGAAAAGCATTTCGCTTCAATATTTTGGTAATCAGAAGTGTTTGGCAATCGGTACTACCGATTCCGTTATTCCGCAATATTTCTCGTAGGAAAATAACCTATCTGTGCTTGTCGCGTTAGGCCCTTCTCTCACAGGTCGGCTCGACATCTGTTCGGTATGTTTTCGGTACGCAAAGCCAATGTCGCTTCCATGTATTCAAATTGCCGACCGCACACGGCGCGGTGCGGCGCGGTCTCGATTCTGCATGCTTGCGGAATACCGCGTATCGGCATATTTTCTATCGGCAAACGTCCAGGGGCCCGATTCTCGAATCATGAAAATACATTCGTATGCGAAAATTACGTAAAAATGACGTAAGCGTATATTTCTTTATAGCAAGAAAACTGTCAAACTACGTCATATTGACGTCATTTTCTCATACGAATTTTTCCTCACAACTCGAGAATCGGGCCCCTGTACCGCGCGGCGTGATTGACAGTGAAGTGATTGAAGAGTGTCCAAAATAATTATGACGACTGAACTAAATTTTGTATTGGAGGTCGAAAAGTATGAGTGCCTCTATAATTACTGCAGATAATGTAGTCTGCAGTTTATGTTTCTTTCAAGATGAGGATGAATCCAATATTTTTTCTTTCTTCGTCTTATAATTTTTAAATCGACGACATCTTTTTGGAGCCTTTGGGTATCTATGATATAAATTTACAGACCCGTGTGAGAATAAATTGCGGCACAGCATCATTTCGACAATTGCCGCGCCGTTACCGTACCGATGTCACGTCGACCCGTGAGAGAGCGCGCTTAGTGCAATCTCACATCGGCAGATAAAATGAGAAAGAAGTTGAGACGGACGCGACTCGAAATTTTCGAAAACGAAAGAGACGTAGGAGGACTCGACGTACGGTCTCGAAAAAAATCTTAAAGGATTAGAGAAAGGACGGAACTTTCGCGTGAAACGATTCTCGAAGCCGTAAAATTAGAAAAAGGGTCTAGGGAGTCCCGCGAAAAGTCGGGATTTCGGCAGGCGAGACGCGGCAATTAGGCGCGAGGACAAACGCCGGTGCTAGGCGTATCTCTCTCGCCGAACGCCGATCGACAAAAATTTTGCAGAGGTTTTTGGAAAAGACGTTTAAATTGAGAAAACGCCTATGAAACGAGACGAAAATACCCCTACGCATTGGGGAGAGGCCGGGGGCGACCTCCGGTGGAGGTCGCGGAGGTCGCCCCCGGCCGGAGGAGATAGCTTTGAAACTTTGTGGATTCGGCGACGGAATTTAGAGCGAGACAGAATCGACGCGTTTTAATATATATGGATAATGGAAATGCGGTAGATTTTTATTTCAAGGAGACATTTTCATACTATTCTCCCTCACCCTTTTATACAGGGTGTCACAGAAATAGAGGTATACCACAAATATATATTTACCAAATAGAACACCCTGTGTATTTCTACAGGTTTAGATAGAACGTCCTAGAAACCCAATATCAATGTATTCGTGAGAGGCCGTTCTATCCAAATTTGTAAAAGTACTCAGGTTGTCCCATTTCAAAATATTTTGACATTTTGTGTCGCAACCTCTCTTTTTGAAACACCCTGTATAAAAGACAATTATATAAAAATATGTCCCCCTTGAAATAAAAATCGACCTGTGCGAGCATTTTTCATTATTTCCAATTAAAACGCTAGAAACTGTACCGGATACTTTTCGGTAGGCAACAGTGTATACAGTGTATAATATTAAGCCAAATCTCAGCAGTTTTACACTGTAAATAGTATAATCTGTTTTATATTAAACTTCTTACGCATTATATTTATCTCTGTAGTAACTGTATATGGATATACGAATATTATAAAAAGACTCTAGATAATACTAGATACATTTATATGTAGTTGTTTAGAGGGATCACTTTTCAGTTCAGTGAATTCTTGACTGATAAGTACGCGAAATGTTTGCAAGTCTTCTAGATATTCCAAATCCGTATAGAACTGGTAAAAACTTTCGTCTCACACCATTTAGACTTTTTGGAGCTGGACCCAATAATGCATCAGAAAGTGTATTGAATAGCATGTTGTTTCAACCGATAACTGCTTTCAATAAAACATATTTCGAAGTAAGTAGTTTATTTTTTTAAGAAAAACATTAAAAACTAGAGACTAAATATTTCTTATTTATTTTTTTAATAAAGTTGTTACTCTTTTATAATAGCGTGTAAAGGGAAAATGAAGGAATAGTGAGCATAAGATTCATGTAAAAGTCTTGACATTAACAAAAAATATTTAAAAGTGGCAGAACCACTACGTGAATTGATTTATTTACTCCCACACAAGTCTCAGACTTTCGGGCTAATCCTTGTGATTAGAATGAGGGGTAGAGATATTATTATTATTATTATTATTATTATTGACTTAAAGAATTGTATATTATACGAGTATAGCAGCGATGTTATACTAAATATTTCAAAACCTGTAATATGGACTTTTACGGACATGTAGACACGTGAATTGTGAAAAAATTAAAAAAATAGTTTCTGTCATTTTATCTAGGAACCTTTTTCAGGAACAATGAGGTTTATTTGTTCAGTACTTTTATAGTCCAAAATAAATGTAACTCATTAAAATCAAGTCTAGGGAAGACAAGGTAAAATTATAAAATATTCTTGTAGCAAAGAGAGGAATCCTATTTACAGGAACATGAAAAATTTCATATTAAACTAAAAATCCAGAGGAACAGTGGCGTAGGTATTTTGTATTATATATATATATATATATATATATATATATATATATACAGGGTGAGTCAGTTTATACTAGCAGGACTCTGGGATTCGATAGAACACCTGATTTTAAGTTAAGTTTGTCACATAAACATATGTCGGGAATCGCTTCGTTTTTGAGATACAGGGTGTCAAAGTTTTGTTTTTTTTAGTATTTTCCACACAGCTCCTATAGTTTTGAAGATAACTTATTAAAATTTTTACCATATATTACTTATGATGGTTCACAAGTTTTAACATATGTAAACAATTTGAAAAAGTACAGGGTGATATTTTTTCGGAGGTCTGGCCCCCTTTTTCCGTCTAGAACTTTTTTGTGGTACGCCACTGACTGCTTATTTGCCAAAATTTGGATTCCACGTTCAATTTAGAAAAATTTTCGTGTCTTGCATTTTTATCGTAGCTGTAACAGTTGTCGAGTAAATTGAAGAAATCTCTGAAAGAATATGTTATTAAAAAAAATAGTTTTATAAAAATTTTCACTAAAAACAATAATTATTGTCAAACGAAAGTTCATTAATCTAAATTGTCAAAGGTTACATACTTACAGTACAACTTTTGCCACTAATTATTTATTTTTTTGTAGCATTTCAGAGACTTAATAACTAAGTAAAATAATTAAGAACTAATAATAAACCAAGGCAAATACAAATAACTTTACAAATAACCCGAAATAATTTTATTTTCAAATTTAAATTTTCAAAATGTGATCCATTTTGTTGGATACATAATCGGCATCGCGTTTCAATAGACCTTCTTGTTAAAACTAAGTGATGAACTCATATGTCTTCGCAAGCATGTCTTATACACCCTCTAAGATCGTCAACATCTTGAACAGGAGGTGCATACACTTTTTCTTTAAGAAAGCCCCTCACAAAAAAATCCATTGGTGTTATATCTGGGGAACCTGGGGGCCGTGCGATTGGACCTCCACGTCCAATCCACCTCTCTGGATAATTGTCGTCTAACCAAGCTCATACATTTCTTCCAAAATGAGCTGGGCAGCAATCCCACTGGAACCAAGCTTGCTGTCTTAAATTTAGAGGGACATCTTTCCACATATTAGGATGCTCGGTTTCTAGAAACTCTAAGAAGTTTTGCGAACTGACCCTTTCTGGCAAAAAAATATGGTCCAAATAAACGATTTTCAAAAATTCCTACCCATACGTTAATGCTAAACTTATTTTGGATTTTTTTTTGCCTAATAGCACGTGGATTTTGCTCTGTCCAAATATGTTGATTTTTGAAATTTACTATCCCACGTCGGGTAAAGCAAGATTCATCAGTCCATAATACGTTGGATAAGAAAGTTCTATTATTTTCTAATGTGTTAAGGATCCAACGACATAACTTCACTCTGCGTTGTTCGTCGCCAGGACGTAGACCTTGGTTTATTATTAATTCTTAATTATTTTACTTAGTTATTAAAAGTCTTTGAAACGCTACAAAAAAATAAATAATTAGTGAAAAAAGTTGTACTGTAAGTACGTAACCTTTGACAATTTAGATTAATGAACTTTCGTTTGACAATATTTGATTTTAGTGAAAATTTTGATGAAAATATATTTTTTGAATAAAATATTCTTTCATAGACTTTTTCAAATTACTCGACAACTGTTACAGCTACGATAAAAATGCAAGAGATGAAAAAGTTTCTAAATTGAACATGAAATCCAAATTTTGGCAAATTAGCAGTCAGTGGCGCACTACAAAAAAGTTCTGGACGATAAAATGGGGCCTGATCCCCGAAAAAATATCACCCTGTCCGTTTTTAAATTGTTTACATATGTCAAAACTTATGAACCATCATAAGTAATCTATGGTAAAAATTTGAATAAATTATCTTAAAAACTATAGGAGCTGTGTGGAAAATACTAAAAAAAAACCAAAACTTTGACACCCTGTATCTCAAAAACGAAGCGATTCCCGACATATGTTTATATGACAAACTTCACTTAAAATAAGGTGCTCTATCAAATGCCAGAGTCCTGCTAGTATAAACTGACTCACCCTGTATATATATATATATATATATATATATATATATATATATATATATATATATATATATATAGTGCTAGTATGTATTATATTTGTTATTATAATTTATTTCTAAAAAAAACGTTATCATATTCAACATTACAATACTGATTAATTTAGAGAAATTTGATGAAGTAATAAAATAACAGAGAATGCATAATCTAATTGTTCATGTATTTTTATAAATAATTAACCCAGAGAATTATAAAGAATTGAGGTATGTACCCAAGAAAGTTCTCTGTATACCTAGCATTTTAACTGTTTTCAACAAGTTTAATTTTACTGAAATATTTTATCAAATTTACGAAATATTTTATCAAATTTACAGATAGGATTACTTTATCCTATCAAATATTTTTTAAACATGCAGTAGTTATATTCTATCTCTATTACTATAATTAGGTACTCTGAAAACATTTCTTAGTTATTAAAATACCTAATGAATTGAAAAATGAATCGTTGTTTCTATTAAACAAATAACTTCACAATTTTGGAAAATTGTATTTCCGTTATTACTACACTTGCAATTATTTGGAAGTCATTAGGAACTTTCATCATAGAACAAATTTTGTTTAATAGTTAATATGAACAAGTAAACAAATATTAACTAACTGACATTAGACAAATCATTTTCAATTCTAATGTTTTACTAACGGAAGCAGATGTAAATTTCGAAACGTTTATGAAAAACTTCTTGTGCACTTCAATAACAATTTTGAAAATCTTTTTTTAGTTCGGGATTTTTTGTGAAATGAAGAATATATAAGGAATATAATAGCATATTCATCATAATCAAACTTTATCAAATGATATATACCCAGTGAAAGTAGAATATGTAATTCGAAATGTTGATTTCCAGCCAAAAGTCTCTAGAGGATGATGAGACAGGTTTCACCAGTAAGAGGGATCTTGGGGGTTTTTGAGAATGTTCTCCTCAAATAAAATAATGGCGTCCTCATGACACTTCCGGTTATACCGGAAGTTGCCGTTAATTTTTTTACTTTAAATGGTTAATATTATAAACACCCCGTATATTATTGCATTTTTATATTCTACGCGTTATTTTAAGAGGAGCTTCATAAAACTTCCCTATACGAATTGTCAGCTGTTTTTGAAAAAATTAAATTTTTACACAATATTTTTAGAATTCCCTACCTAACTTAAAATTAAATATTTCTCAAAAAAAATAATATTTAACAGAAATATTCATATGGGATGTTGCTGAATAAATATCTAAGCTTTCTAGCTGTACCTTAACAGCTGTTTACATGTATACAGAGTGCTGAAAATTTAGTATCAAGTTTCATTAACTTCAAGCCAAGAAAAGTAGATTTTTTAAATAGAACACCCTCTGTATTATATCATATTATGATACAGAATTTTATTCTCCACCAATCTGTATTACACTTCCCTATACCTATCTCTTTTGGATTTTATGTTATTAAGACTCTTAATAACAGTAACCAAAATCTTCAAATTTCTTGCAAAGATGGATATTTATCCTTTTTCGTTCAAAATGTTTAAATAAAGTGAGTATTCGGGAACAGCAAACAATTAACTGATGACAGATAAGTTGTTTATTTTGATGCTCTGCTTACAATTTCAAAGCCATCTTTGCAAGAATTTTTTTTTTTTTGAGGAAAGCTTATTCAAAAACTCCAGTGTCCAAATTTTCACTCTTTAAATCTAAGTAGTCTCTGACATATTCTAATGGGGGGTCGCCGTGAAACATCCTGTATGTGTTTACATACTTATGATTATAATTTTTTAATTAAACTTTATAACCAGCTATAAGGCTTTATAAAGAATTAATTTTTATCTGTGTGTATGTCATGTCTCTTTGTGACGTGCACCACCATAAGTTTGGTCGTATAGATAAATAAATCGAAGGATTGAATAAAATAATATATTGAATATAGTTTATTAAATTAAGTTTGATCATTTGAACTTCTTGGAACTGACTCTTAGACATGTTCACCAGATCGGACCACACTCGACCAACTGAGGTTATTTTGTCTTTCCAAGCGAATTTGTCTGGTAGACAAATTCTCGTCAAACAACGTTCATCGTTAGTTACTGGTTTTTGACATTCCTATTTCTCATGTCCCACGCGTACAGTTCTTTCAAATCTTTCTTTTATTCTTTCAAATGCTGTAGGGTGAGGATGTCTTCTTTCCGAATATTGCTAAGCATACATTCTTGAAGCTAACAATGAACTCCTGCCACCTTCGCCCATTGCATAAGTCATGTCAACGAGTTCTAGTGAAAAATCCATATTTAACAAAAATAATAATTAAAATAATCAAACGACAATCTTGAAAGGGGTACGGCATTCGACGCGCGTTTCACCAACCAGTTGGCATCATCTGGAGATGATTAAAACTGAAATTCTAAATTCTATTTCTAAAATTAACTCGCAACTCGCAGTTCTAGTGAAAAATCCATATTTAGCAAAAATAATGATTAAAATAATCAAACGACAATCTTGAAAGGGGTACTGCATTCGACGCGCGTTTCACCAACCAAGTTGGCATCATCTGGAGATGATTACAACTGAAATTCTAAATTCTATTTCTAAAATTAACTCGCAATTAACTTGTTGCGAGTTAATTTTATGTGTTTGTGTTTTAGTTAACGGATGAAATTAAAGAGTTGATAAAGTATGTGTACCAAACGAAAAATCCTATGACATTCTTAGGTCAATTTTCTGGAAACGGCGGCAATGAATGCATGGCTGTAAACCTAGCTGACCCAGGAGATACCATAATAGTGGCCTGCACGGGAATTTGGGGCAACAGGCTTGCTGATATGGCGAGAAGATATAGTAAGTACCATTTTATTGCATTTTCATGATTTCTCATTTAATACCATAGTTTTTTACTTAACCAATAAATAATAAAACGCTAAAACTTCCAAAATTCTAGAGTAACTGATAGAAATATAAAAATCAAAAACACTTCTCACATAGCTAATTTATTAATAAAATTTTTAATTTCGAAGAAAATCATGGATTCAATAGTATTCCGTAATTTTTTAAAAAAACATTAATAAACTTTTCGAACGATAAAACAATATGAAACAAATGGACGTATTAAACTGTTTCACTAGAATAACATGCATATTGCATATTATAGTAAGTATAGAACTTTTATTTTTTCAAGTCATTTTCATACTCATTATTCAATCAGTTTTACTGAAACAGCTTTAATATACATTATACATAGATGAGATGGTGACTATATGTAATAACTTTTAAACATACTTTGTTTTATGTACTAACAGTATTACACTCGTTCATAATGGTTATAATTCGCATTTTAACATATAAAACTCGTTTTATAGTAGTTAAGCGATCAGCGCCACTCGGCATGTATTCCGTTAACTTCGTTAAACAAACAACACGAAATCTAAGCTCATTATGCTCATACCTTCAGATGCAATATGGTTGACAATTTAGGACCTGTCGTTGTTGCACACTGGCACAATAAGTATTTGTTAGAAAAACAAAAAATTGGTAATGCTCTAAAGCAGCGGTCGGCAACCAGCAGCCCACGAGGCGTCTTGGTGCGGTCCGCAAGATTTTCACCGCAACGCACGTTGACTGACAATATCATACACAACGCAGTGAAAGCGTGGAGTGGGAGAGAGTGGGAAGAGAGTGGGAATGGTGAGAAAGGGAAGGACGCCATCCGCAAACAAAAACAAACTAAAAAAACAAATTGATATGCAATATGTATTCAGATGTTAAATCATTTGAAACGAGACTGGCATTATTTATTAAGCATATCCATTAAATAAAACCCGATCATTTTCCAAATTGCAAAAAAGCAGAAGAAGAAGCTCTGGTAAATTTTGTTTGGTAAAATACTGAAATGAAAAGTGCATTAATACAACTTCAAACAGTTTGAAAACCGGTTTACTGATTTTAAAAAGATTTCACGTAAAATTGAGATTTTCGAATACCCCTTCGCAGTGGATATTGATAATGTGCCAAGCGATTTGAAAATCAATGTGGTAAATTTTCAAAGTGATACCACACTGGTGGTATCACTATTGGTTAACAATTACTTTTAAGGAAAAAACTAAGTTTGGTGAATTTCTATGGAAGTTTGCCTTCTGAAACCTACAAGGAGTTAAAAAACTTTTTCAATTCTCAATTACCGAAAAAACAAACACTGTTCTCGGTTCTCAGATTTACATTTAAAAGCAACACTACGCGTCTCTGCTTTAAAAATATGAGCTAATATACAAAAAGTTGTAAGTCAAATGGAGTCACCAAATTCTCATTAATTTACGGCCCCTAGTGTGGTTCGCACTAATCCCCACTCAAAATATTTGGCCCTCTTACAACAAAAGTTGCCTACCCATGCTCTAAAGGTATATAGAGCCTTCTCTAATTATAAATATTCATATGCATTTCGCAGCATATTTTTATTGTCATTAAGGTCGCTGTATATTTTTCCAAAAGTTTTAGTTATAACTTTTCTTAAAACAGCAGAACCACATGATCTGCTTTCTAAATGCTTGATTTTCACCATAGTTTTTTCATTTGGATTATTTTTAAAAGAAAAAAAATCTGAGTCCTGACCACACTGACGTAGTTTTCTACATAACAGCAACACACTATACTGCACTCGACGCGCGTTTCACCAACCAAGTTGGCATCATCTGCATATGATTAAAACTCGTGTAATCATCTCCAGATGATGCTAACTTGGTTGGCGAAACGTGCGTCCACTGCAGTATAGTGTTTGGGTGTTATGTGGAAAACACGGCAGTGTTATATTATACACCAAAGGTTCCAACGCCTTTCAAGATGAGTTCTGACGACAAATAATGTATGATGTTCAAATCAGAATTAAACTTATCTATTTTTTTGTATGTTTTGTTACCTTGTGTATATGTTTATATATTTTTTTCTAAAATTAAACATAATAGTGGCGAGATAAAAGTTCACGTTCAAAACAGCGAATAAAACAATTTGTATGCTGTTCCTTAAATCATCGAAACACTTTTTTTACTAAAACAATATATTTTCACCCATAACATTTGCTACAGTATATTTTTATAATATAATAACAATTTAACTTTCACTTTCTGTAGATCTTAATGTGGTCGAACTAAATATTCCACCTGGTGAAGTGTACACTTTTGAGGAACTTGAAAAGCAAATTATCAAACACAAACCTGTTGCTTTATTTATGACACATGGGGAGTCCTCAGGAGGGGTTTTACAACCCCTAGATGGTCTGGGTGATATTTGCCACAAGTAAGTATACGGGGCGATCGTTGAACGCAAATCTTATAAAATAAATTTATAAGATTGGAATAGTTGAAGGAACTTCCCGTGTAACCGAATTATTTACTCGTCACAATTTATCATATTTAATTAAATTGTGAAAAAATGATGTATACACTCATATATAGAAACGAAATGATGTATTCTGTGATAAAATAAATTTTAGGTACAATTGTCTCCTAGCAGTAGACGCTGTGGTTTCAGTAGGTGTAATTCCAGTATTAGTCGACCAATGGAAGTTAGACGCAGTCAATGGTGGAACCCAGAAAGGAATTGGGGCACCTGCTGGAATGGCCCTGTTGACTTTCAGTCCTAAAGCGCAGTAAGTAAAACATTTCTAGCCATAAAATTATGTAATGCATACAGCTTCTTATATAGAGTAGTATATACGAGTATAAGGTATGTTCTAATTATACTTATCTTACCTATCGATTCCAGTGAATCCTACTGATAAACATTTTATTGGATTTATAGCAGATAATATCATCTATATTTCAGATCTCTAAAAGATGAATTGTCAATATGTCATGTCAAAGGCATCGCAACAATTATTTTCTGTAAAAAAAATTAAATATCAGGGTTATTTCATGGCAATCCTAGATTTGTAATAAGTTTGTAATAATGCAATAATAAAACACAAATGAAAACTTAAATACGTTAATATAGATAGCAGATTACATAGACACTGCACACATGTCGCAAATAAAATAATATAGGGTCATCATAAAGTAAGGGGTTTTAAAGTCTTATATAATTTTAAGAAATCAAGCTAGTAGTAGAAAGTAAATCGAATCTAGTTGCTTCAATAATTGGATTTTACTGTATTAAACGTAATCATTGCGATTTAGAGAATTGTTCTCAAACTAACACTCACGTAAACGTAAATTGAAACGATGTAAACTTTAATAACATGGATCTACAAACAAGAATTGGTTTAGTACAATGTTATTACGAATGCGGCAGAAATTACACTGCTGGATTACGAAGATTTCGTACGAACATGGGTTTGAGACCAGGGCCCTGTCAAATGAAAGCGTACCGTAATTTGATTAACAAATTTAAAAGATCAACTGACCTACCGAGATCAGGAAGACCCAGGATTAGTGATGTCCAAGTTGCAGAAGTTCTTCAGGAAAATTAAAACATAGCCAACACTAATCCGTTAGCAATCAGTAGTGTCAATTCGATATCAAAACGATTGCAAATGCCATACACCACGGTTTGGAAAATTTTACGCAAAATCCTAAAAATGTATCCCTGTAAACTTAAACTGCTGTTTGAATTAGATGATGCAGATTTTCCTATCAGGTATGATTTTTCTTTACAAATATTGACTCAAATGGAAATTGAACCCGAATGGTTACCGTATCTTATGAACAGATGAAGCCCATTTCTCTCTAAATGGTGGAATCCAAAACTGTCGAACATGGTTAACAGATAATCCACATGAAATCGTTCAGGAAGGTCTTCATGACAAAAAGGTCACCGTTTGGTGCGGTTTCACATCTACTTTTATCATTGAACCATACTTTTTGAGGAGATACAGAATGGGGAGGCAGTATCTGTACCTAACTATTACTGGTGAACGATACCTGAATATGTTACGAGATTATGCCATTCCACGGATACACAACGAGCACGAAGGATTTGAAAATATGATTTTTATGCAGGATGGAACACCCCCGCATATTTTCCGACCAGTTAAAGAATGTTTAACTGATGTTTTTCAAAATCGTGTTATAAGCAGACATTTTGTAAATTCATGGCCACCAAGATCACCTGATCTTAACCCACCGGATTACTGGCTGTGGGGTTATTTAAAAAATTCTTCCAGCGTCTTGGTCGTGTTTAGAACACGACCAAAACGCTGGAAGAATTAAAAGACTCTATTAGGGAGCAAATTGCTGCAATTCAACCAAAAATGCTGAATAATGATGTGTACAATTTGAAACGGTTGGTACGGAACGGAGGAACGATTGGTGATTGTACAGCAGCAAAATGCACGATATATCGAATATTTGCGTCAACACATCCCATTGTTTAAGCAATCAAATTTATTTCACATCCTGTTATTAACTTAATTTGTTAGAAATACGTAATCAGCGGAAATGAATCACTTACTTTATGATAACCTTGTATGTAATAATAAGTAGTTCACGATAACAGGTAATTTCATGAGAGGCACTCTATAATAGCTTTCTAAAAACCGAAACGACCATGCAACTTAAGCATATACGTTATTTAAAAGTGTTCAATACAATATTGGAACTTGGCAGTATATCAGGGTGTTTTGTGTACTCTTTTTTTTTTTGTTAAAAAAAGAACATATTCAATACACTTTTAGTTATACTGGAAATCAACATTAACTTTGTTATCTTAAACAGAATACCCCTTACATTTTATATATTTATCTAAAGCTTTCTTAAATTCAGTTTTAAATCTCAAGCTATTTACACGGGTGGCAGAATACGTGTTATAAATATCATGAATGCTTTGAATTAACAATTAACTGTGTTATGCGAATCGATTAAGCATCATGAACGCAACCTGAGTTATTCTTTTTTATTAGTTTTCATCTAGTTTCACGTGTAAATTATATATGTATGCGTATGTATGTTAAATCAAATTCACGTTAAGTATTGAGTTAAAATTTGACATATTTATAGATCTTGGATATCCACTTAATACTTATAAACTCGTTATAACACTAGGTCAAGATGGTTGATAGAAGATGGAGGATGAATTTTTGTCCACTCCATTAAAAAGTAGTTGTATCCGGGTGGTTTCACGGTTGGAGTTTAAAAAGAATTGAAATTCAAGAGAGCAACATAAACGATGCGTAATATACAGGGTGTCCCACGGTGACGGCCCATTAGAAATGTCTGGAGAACCAATAAAGCTATTAATTTGAAATTTTAGGTGAAGTCAAGGTGGGCCATGATCTACTTGATGAAAATATTTTGAAGTTTCTAGCACTTGTGTACCAAACAGCATTTTTTTTATGAAACAAGTGACATCTCGAAAACCGCTTAAAATAATATACTATTCTTAATAAATGTTGTCCAGAATTGGATGGTGAATCAAAAAATGCAGTAATATATAGGTTGTTCCATTTAAAATAACGAAGTTAATGTCGACTTCCGGTAGAACCGGAACTGGTAGAAACTTAAAAATATTTTCATCAAGTAGATCACTGCCCCTTTAACTTCACCTAGAACTTTAAATTAATAGCTTTATTGGTTCTCCAGATACTGCTAATGGGTTAAGCGTGGGACACCCTATATGTGGGCTATCATTTCCATGGAATGCCACAATTAGATAGTGTGTGTTTTTAAGATAAAAGAAACATACAGATAAATAAACATTGAAACAAAAATATTCTACTGCTTTTTCGATAGCAAATTATAATTACACTATAATGCAAATTACAATTTTTCCATAGCAATAGAAATATAGAGAATGATAAAATTTTTCACATGTTCCACATTTATATCTATAAGCCCTAAGAGGCACTAGAAAATGGCACCTCGTTAATTTTCATAGGTCATCAGTTATTATGTTTCTTTGTTTCCAGTGAACGCATGTTGAAGAAAAAGCACCCTCCGCCTTACATATACGATATGCTGAAGCATGCTGAAGTGTGGAAGTGTTTCGACAGACCAGTAAGGTAAGAAATAATTCGTTTTATATGAACACCACTGACATGGTAGACATACAGTATACAGTGTTATTCAGAACTTATCCATAATAAAATTTGGAGATGTTCAACTTACATGTAGAAATGTGGTAGTGCAAAAAAAAAATTTTTGGCGGCTTCTGAAAACTATTTAAAAATTTTTCATTGCACGCCGCTTGATACTGGTCCACTGTAATGGAGTGACCTTGGGACTGGCAATGCAAACTGGCTAGCACGAAAAAAACTTCGGAAGTTCTGAGACTATACCGACACCCGGCGCAAAAAAGATTTGCAGCGTTTTTACTTTAAAATAAACTTAAAGATAGATAGATGTGACCAAAGTGACGTGTCTTCAAAATGAATAAAATTTTGTTACACTAATTTTGAAGAATTGCGCTATTTGATTAATAGGTGATTAGAAACATGAAATTTGCACACCTTGCACATACCTTGTCACAAAAGCTGTTCGAAATTTTGTCCCTAAAGCTATCCAATTTTGCCGCACTAAAGTGAATGTTCCTCCTGGTTGCTGATCTTGTAAACGCAAATTATTAAGTAAATTGGGGATTTTCAGCATTTTGCTGCAACAACCACTCACAAAACCTAACTCGTAATCGATAATCCACTGGTAACAGTCCATTAACTCAGCATTACTGTACACATGAGCCATTTTGAAAATTTTACAGTTTAACATTTCGTTTAAAATTTTACGATAAATAAAACACCGGCACTAGACACACACACACACTAGAGAAGACACAGATAGACTGATGACTGTATAGACAATAGAGATATTATCCCCGCTCCAACTGTATTCGCTCGGTCGTCGTTCGAGGTACAAAAACGTGTTTACTTTTTTTACCACATTCTGAGGAATGTATTAGGTATATCAGATGTTGAAGTACAGTTGCCCATCTACGTAGTCCTTTATAATGGTATAACTTTAAACATTGTTTACGGGAAATCCTAAGACTTTTATTATAAATTTTTTGGTGATATCGATTTCTTATTTAAGGATGCACATATCCTCAAAGTTTTAGAGATAAGTTCTGAATAACCCTGTATACCTATTCAGAAATTGTAATATTTCTGGGACCACAGTATGTTATGATGTTTTAATATTGGAAATCATAATAGTTTCCGTTCAAGGCCAAAAGACAGCGGTGTCGGGATCGAGTGACGCAATACATACAGTGGAGCAGATGAAACCTATACCATCTTGTAGAGCATGTTTTAGGGCATACGTGGTGTGATCTACAACTTTTTTTATTAGGGCATTTTTTAAAATATCCTTAAAGTGCATTAACTGCACAATTCGAAAACATGTGTTCCTAAGTACATACATAGCCATTAAAAAACCGGCTGGACTTACCACCCGGAAATTTTAACCACTTATGCCCAAAACTTATGTGCTTCGAATGGTATAAACTTTTTTGGTAGTACACCTAAGTCACCAGGCAGTTTTTTTGGTAATACATATTACCAAAAAAATGACGTAAATGTAAAACTTCTAAAATTATGCATGACAAACTTAGATATGGGGTTAACTACGTGAAATTTTTAAAGAATTTGTAAATATATGCAGCGAATGAAATGTAGCCTAGGTATAGTCAAAGTTTAAAAAAAAAACAGTTAAGTTGTTAAACATGTAGCATGTAGCAAAAAATTACTACATGAAGACTGAAGATACATGAAATCTGAAAATTCTCTCAAACAACTAAAAAGTTAAACTTGTGACTTTTCAAAGGATTCTATTGTACGCGAATGACGTGACAGTAAAAGTTTTAGATAATACCGTTGAGTGACAAAGTTTTTATTCGTCACTCAAGGGTAATACACATTACGAATTTTAAAATGGAGGCTGGAGTTACAATGGAAGACACAAATCATCAATGGAGAAGGTCAAAAGTCTATCTGAATCATGACGTTTTAATTAAAGTCTTATGCCATTATATCCTCTGTCATTATATCTCGAAGGCAAGGAACTGAGAAATTGTATCTCAAAATAACGAATATTAGAGTAATATACTTGATTGAAAGATTTAAAAAGATACGTGGAGTGGAACTGATATTTCATCAGAATTTTCCCAATAATAGTCCAGATTTTCTAAAAAATCTTGTTCACATGCCACTTTACATTTCTTCGCTTTTCAATTTTTAATTCAAACTGTCAAACAAATTAAATTAATTATTTATTTTCACGAACTGCTTCTACCATTTAATTTTTGAAATATTTTTGCACTGTTGTATTTTTTTAGTTACATATACACATTCAACAGTGCCATGTTGGCAGCAGTTAGGCAAGCCTTGGTGGAAATTTGTGAAGAAGGTATTGAAAATGTATGGGAGCGTCATCAAAAGTGTTCTGATATGTTTGTAAAAAAAATTGAAAAATTGGGAATGAAACATTTCGTGGAGAAACCCGAAAACAGGTTTTGTGGTGTGAATTGCGTGTCACTTCCTGAAGACGTGAATTGGCGGGAGCTATTGGAGTATCTTATATCGAAGTAAGAATTTCAGTTAAGAACTAACTATTAACACTGACAATAAAAAGAATATATGTAGACTTTGATAAAAATAGCAAATAGTGGAAAATGTCGAACTGTTGACTTCCCAGAAGTCGAATAATATAAAGGGTATCCCACCACCTAGAACTGCATCGATCGATTATGGACAAACTATAATTAGGAATAATCTGAAAATTTAGTAGCAACCAACGTCGTATAATATTTTGATAATTATTAGCGTAGGGTGTTCAGAAAAAAGAAGAATAAAAATTAAATTAAAAAAACCTTGGCAATTTTCAATTTTTTTAAATAAAAACTCTCTGCTTTTATAATTTTATCTTATTCGGCATTAAAAATAAGGCTAACATTACATAAGCCTGTCTATTCCGAAAATTTGTAGTTTTCGAAATACCTGATAGTTTAACATTTCTTTGTTGGTTCCATGGTAGCAAAAATGCTACTGCTTTTTTACCTATACGACCTACCTTTGAGCCGATGGCCACAAGATGTTGATATGCTACCACTTTTTCAGATTTTTTCTAATTATAGTTTTCGCATAATCGATCAATGAAGCATCCGGTGGGACATCCTTTATATATTACATTGAATTATATAAATTCTTTATGTAGATTAATCCTTAAATGTCCTTATCATTTATACATATGATTTTAATTCAATCTATGGTGGGTATAATAATATTATTTTGGTCTAGGAAATGTACCTACTTTATAGTCTAGCACATAATTTGACTCCCAGTTAAAATCTAGTTAAATCTAAACAAATATGTATTTTTAGGCATGAATTAGAGTTGGGTACGGGGTTAGGACCCACCGCAGGAAAAGCTCTTAGGGTGGGTTTTTTGGCACAAAATGCTAAACCTGACCTGGTGGATTTAGTTGTTGATGCATTGGAAGATGCAATAGGATATTGCAGGTCAAATAAAGAATCTACAGATGACAAGAGTAAAAAGAAATATGTATTTTATGTATAACATCCATACTTACAATTTCGTATAAAAGTATTGTATACTGTTAATAAATGTAATTTATGTGTAATAATTATACCTAATGTGTATCAATGCTCAAGGCCAACGCCATTATTTTTTATTGTTTATTAAATCTTTTACATCTTTACGAGTATTTATTTAGTCACACATTTTATGAAGACGGTAATCAAGTGTTCGAGTTTCCACCTTGAATAACTTGGTGTACTAGTTTGTTCCAACTAATTCCAGATACAGATTGCGGTTTGTATTTGAAGAGAGACGCATGTTCATATTATTGACACTTATACAAGGTGTCCCAGAAAAGAGGTCTACCGTAACTTGTATTTTTCAAATAGAATACTCTGTGTCCAAGTATTCCACTTAAACAGATTTGGATATAACGTCTCATCACAAATACTATCACTGTGTGAATCACAAATACTTCTCATCACAATACACAACATACGGTTTGATAGATATAGGTAGGTACCTCTAATAATTAGAATTAATTTCTTCAATAAAAATAAAAAAAGAGGTCTTTCAGACAGATATATGGACAAATCATCCTACGTTTGATCCAAGTTTTCGGACTTTTTCAAGGTTACCTAAGGCTAAAAATAATGGTTTTATACAGGGTTATTCAGAACCTATCGAAAATAAAATTTGGGAATGTTCAACATACATGTAGAAATGTGGTAGTGCAAAAAGGAATTTTTTTGGCGGGGTCTGAAAACTATTTAAAAATTTTTCATTGCACGCCGCTGGATACTGGTCCACTGTAATGGAGTGACCTTGGGACTGACAATGCAAACTAGCTAGCACGAAAGAAACCGGCGCGCCCGGCGCAAAAAAGATTTGCAGCGTTTTTACTTTAAAATAAACTTAAAGATAGATAGATCTGACCAAAGTGACGTGTCTTTAAAATGAATAAAATTTTGTTACACTAATTTTTAGAATTGCTCTACTTGATTACTAGGTATTAGAAACATGAAATTTATAAAAAATTTGCACATACCTTGTTACAAATGCTGTTCGAAATAATATTCCTTGACTTGTACACACTTTTGGGCACGCCTTATCCAATTTTGCCGCACTAAACCGAATGTTCCTCCTGGTTGCTGATCTTGTAAACGAAAATTATTAAGTAAATTGGGGATTTTCAGCATTTTGCTGCAACAACCACTCACAAAACCTAACTGTCGATGTGTCGGTGTGTCGATTGGGAAATCGTTCCGCATACAAGCGCGAAGCTGCCAATGAATTTTGTCCAACTTCGCCATAAATAAGGATCATGTCCATTAACTCAGCATTACTGTACACATGAGCCATTTTGAAAATTTTACAGTTTAACACTCGATAAACAAATCACCCGCATTCTGCACACAGACAGCGAAACAGAAAGACTGATGACTGCATAGACAATAAGAGATATTATCCCCACTCCAAGTGTATTAGCCAGACGTTCGTCGCCAGGTACAAAAACTGTTGTTTACTGTTTTTTGGAGGAATGTGATATATCAGGTCGTTGAAGTACAGTTGCCCAGCTACGTAGTCCTTTATAATGGTATAACCTCAGACAAATAAATAAATAAGGGGACTGAGCTTTGCCTATCCTATACTGTACAATAGGCTGCAGCCAACAACTCCATAAACTAGATGAGACAGAAGTAAGCTGTATGCTCTCTATCTCTCTCTGTGTAAACAAACCGTCCTGATGCGACAGTGGCGTACTGTTTAACAGGCACAAATAAAATAAATAAATTACAGTATAATTTAGTTAATTGAATTCAAAGCAAATACATGTATATGTATTTGCTTTGTATATGAAACAAAAATTTTGCAAATTGCCTAGGTACACTGTTTTTATAAAAAATATTGTTCTTAAGAGAATAGATACATTTTCATATTAGATTGTCAAGAGTAATTTTTTTTGTCAGACTAATTACCCCAAGAGTAAAGTTAGGTAGGTATATAGGTAGGTATAACTCTCGGTATAACTAGAAACCTGTTACTTGAAACACTTCATAACTGGCCATTTTATTGTCAATGTTAAAATATTTCAATGAATTACTTTTAATGACTTACAATGTGACCCTAAAGCAATAGATCACATTATTAGGTAACTTCGTTTTTAATTTTTATTATATATTTATTGACATTAAACTGCAATTTTTAAACACTTATTTCAAGTATTAAGGCACAATATATGTACATACATATCTAATTATTTATAAAGATTAATAATGGAAATAAAAACTGTATAGCTACTATCTATAATACTATTATATTGATATATAAGGACAAGTTGTAACCAACTATAAAGCTATACTTTAGTAGCTTTTTTAAATACCTACAACCAGTACCTAAGTACTATTCACCAAAATTTTGAAGAATCACTGCATACCTACCTACCTACTTCAGTACCAAAGTTTAAGTTACTTTAAGTAAATATGTGTTATTGTCTAACTTATTTGTGGTGCAGCTGCACAATAAAACTTATTTTCTTTTATCATTACACCACTTGTAAAATACTTAATAGATAGTTACTACGCCTATGGCGTTGACTTACCTGTGCAGACTGAGGTTAGGAAACTTATGTTTCTTTTTTTTGCATATATAGCACTGCCGCACCATTATTTCAATAAATTAAATGTTAAAATTGTCACTAATCCACTTAAATTACGCTCACACACCGTAATAACGAAAATAGAAACACTAATGGAACGCTCGAAACACACGTAAACAAAGTAACAGGGAAACATGGAAGGTTTTTATAAGACGTTGCCACATGTTGAGCTATCAGTAAGATACATTATTATTTCGACCAAAAACATTTTTAATAGTGACTGATATAACTATAAAATAAGTTCTTAACAAATATAGTTATATAAGGTATTCATTGATACACATATCAGGCACTTGGTTATTTTGAATAATAGCTAAAACACCTCTATTTGTGACAAATTAGTATGGAGTTTCAATACTTAAAATAAACTTGGCAAAACCAATGTAAACAATCGGCACTTAGACTGTGCCTTCATGTTGGCAAGATGATAGAATGTGAAATGCTCAGTCCCCTTATTTATTTATTTGTCTGAGGGTATAACTTTAAACATTGTTTACGGGAAATCCTAATTACTTTTATTACAATTTTTTTGGTGATATCGATTTCTTATTTAAGGATGCACATATCCTCAAAGTTTTTTATATGGGTTCTGAATAAGGCTGTATAGTGTTTTCTTACCTAATATCAATTTCCTATTTTAATTTTATTGTATGGGTACAATAAAATAGAATAAAATTAAAATATGAAATTGATATTAGGTAAGAAAACACTTTTTTGAATATTTATTCTGTCACTAATCTAATTTAATACTTATGTAAAACCATTATTTTTAGAAATTAGGTGTCCTTGAAAAAGTCCGAAATCTCGGACGAAACATAGGATAGTTGTCCATGTATCTGGCTAAAAGTCCTCTTTTTTTTTATAGAAGAAATAAATTCTATTTTAACAGCCAACAACTTTTCCGATATCATACTAAAAAAAATATTTACCACGAGAGTAAATCAATTAAATTATTTTCATTCCAGAAATATAATTTATATACTATAAAGTTTTACCGTGTGAGAAATACGCACCATGTATTAAATATTTTTGTACATCAAAGAGAAAAAGATCATTTTTTGTATGAGTAAAGCAATCGGATAGTTGCAAATACTCTAATACTTTGAATTATTGGTAAATTAATTATGATTCATATAATAGAAATATAACAGAATATATTGAATTATTACCAAAGCAAATAACGACAATATATGCCGACGTGATTGCCTAATGGACATTGTGAATGTTAGTACTGGTGAGAAAACACACCGTAGTGCCCTCTTTGTACACAAACAGAGGTTACTGCTCTAATGGCGCCTGCGGAAATGCAGGTTGCTATCTGTCTGTGAATTTCTGTCTGTCAGCAAAGATCCAAAGAGGGCACTATGGTGTGGATCTCACCACTACTAACTATTTATCATGTTTCAATGTAATGGAGATATGAAATCGAGCGAACAAACCAATTATCTATTTTAAGGAAGGTTTGTAATAGTAAGAGACCGATATGCCATGCCAGTTTAGAATTTTATTAAAACTAGTTTTATAATTTTAATTAACGAAGAAATAATGCAACAGTTAAGAGACTGATTTCAAAGATGTTGTATGTACTATGCAATTAGAGACAATACTAATCAAATAAATAAATATTGTACTTATTACAGTGATTTGTATTAATCTCGAGTTTAATACAAATTACCAACTCAAAAAACAATTGTTATGTGTGGTTCAATAGCAAACAAATATAAGCAATGGGTTACTTCATCCTACTCGAAGGACCAAAATGTTGTGTAAGAACTGTATTTATGTTAAATCTGCAAATTCAACACCCATACGCCAATTGCACTTTGGTTCGGTAAAAATGGACCGTTACAAAGTTATTTCAGAAGAAATATTGTTTTTTAGGAAAATTTTCTGTATAATAACAAGAACCACAAATACTACCTATTTCATTTCTGAAGGACTCGGCTTGATTTGTGTTCACATCGTCATGCCACTGGCCCAATTCGCATGCCACTGGTCAAACAAACAAGAAAATCATCTGTATGTGTTTACTGATGTCGTTAATGATTATTATGTTTTGAATATGTATGATATGAATTTATTGTTAGGTATAACTGTTATACATAAATGTTACACCTATGTTATACCTACACTCTTATAAAATTTCATTTTGTAGTAATAAACCTTTTTGGATCAGATGACAGTTTATTTTATTAACCAGTTAACCACTATAAGATGTTGCCTTGGTGATAAAAAGGAAAATATAAGAAATACTATAAAATATATATTACAAAAAAAATAAGAAAAATTGAACCCGTTACCCTTTAATTGAACAATCTATCTTTCCATCAAATTCTATAGTAATCTAGTTAAAACATATTCACTTATACTATTTTTACTAGTATTCTTTGTTATCTTACAGGTGTTGTGATCCTAAAAGAATGCATAGTGAATTGATGGTTCATATAACCACACTGAATAATCAAAGAATATATTGTTGGGCCGGTGATCATGCGCATATTTGTATGAATTAATATTACAAACCTAATTTCACTAATTTCAGTACAAAAAACATATTATGAACCGTATGATCTGTTATTTTCTAACAGCTGAAGTTACTTACAATTAACCATGTACTTTGTCGTTGATAATGTCACACTGTAGTCACGTGTGTGAAAATATTCAACAGCTCATGTATATGTATTTATACAGTAGTATACGATTATATCTGACTGTATAAGAAAGACTTTAAATTAAAACAGCTTAAAAGCTTTCTACTTATGAGCGTTTTGTTTGAATAAATGTTAAAAATCTAGATTCAAACCGGTTTGTCATAAAATTTTATTTAAATATAATTTCCTTAATTGCTTGGGTAATGACGACTTAGAATTTAATTATTATTATTTGATATGATGCAATATAAGTTTATCATACCGGCTAAAATATTTGCAGCGTTACTTTCTGATCAGTGAAGATCTTGACTGATTCGTGCAATGACTACTAGTGTCTTGGGTGTTCCAAATCCGTACAAAAACGGTCACATTTTTCGACTTACACCGTTCAGACTTTTTGGAGCAGGACCGTGTAACGCATCACCAGGAGTACTGCAAAACTTGCTGTTTCAACCAATAACTGCATTTAATAAGTCATATTTCCAGGTAAGCAGTTTGTAATTTGAATTGTTTTACTGTTTAGAGAAATTCAGTTGTAGATAGATAGAGGTCAGTTAGCCGAAAACGGCATAGGAAAACGGTTGAGTTCATTAGTTTTGATTTCTATTTAGCGTAACGTCCATATAATTCTTAAAAATTGTTCAGAATTGGCTTGAACGAAATATACTCGTGTTGAATAAAAATAAAACATATTCGCACTAATTTCAGTACGTTTTATTTACTCCAAATAGATCAAATAATAGAGCTTCAACCCTCATAAACGAGACAAATATATCTCCCAGTCCTGCTACACATTTTGGAACTTTTTGTAAATTCAACACTGAACTGGGTAGATCATATATTATACGATTTACCAAAAAAAAACTGAACTGTCGAAAACTATATGTTTCATAATCAAGTTTAAGAACAGTAAATAATGCAAGTTTCTTGTCAAGAATGAAATCTGGAATTTTATTTTGGGGAGCAAGCACTAACAAATATCGAGTTTTTGGTATCTAAAACAAATTATACGCTTGATCGTAAATTTAGAGCAATTGGCTGTTTGACCACTATAAGCTTACGCATATATTAACGTTTCTTGTTTAATTTTGAATATAAAAGAACAATTTACATTTCATATCCAACAATAATTATAATTTAAAAAAAAAACAATTATATGCCACAAGTTAGGTAAGTCATACCCTTGTATATGACATTTTATACACAGGGGTTATACTGAAAGGGACCTGCAGATTTAAAATTTTTCTTGAGAATATTGAAAACATTTTTTACATTAAAGTCTTCAAACCTGACATTTTTATATTAATAGTAATAATAATAATAATAATAATAATAATAATAATAATAATAATAATAATAATAATAATAATAATAATAATAATAATAATAATAATAATAATAATAAAAGACACTTGCTCAGATGTCTTGCGATACCCGCCCCAATAGTGAGATGCATACAACAGCTGTTGCCACTCTGGAAGACCCGTTTTACCATTACATCCGGTGCCGAGCGGGTCACCACAGAGTTGATAACATTCAGGAGAGCAGTATTCTAGGGAGATTCCCTTAGCCCTCTCCTGTTTTGCATCTCACTGCTGCCGCTCTCTGTTGCCCTAAGGCGTACCCGTGGGTACGTATGTGGACCACCAAGGAACCGGGAGCATGAGATCACCCATCTGTTTTATATGGATGATCTCAAACTTTATGCTCCCGGAGAAAGAGATCTAGATCAATCTCTCAGTGTGGTCCAAGTTGCATCCAAGAGTACACGCGGGACGTAGGCATGGAATTGGGGTTGGACAAATGTGCAGTGTTCCATCTAAGGAGAGGACGATCGCCTGAGTTCCCTGACGATATGCAGCTCGCCGACGGCAGCATTTTCAGACATCTGAATGCTGGAGAGGTCTACAAATACCTGGGGATCGAACAGCATCGTGCTCACGATGTTCCCCGGGTGAAGGAGGCCCTCCGTGGCAAGTACAGACACCTTTTCCGGTAGATCTGGTCTTCAGAACTTTCCGGCTAAAATAAGGTGCCTGCTACCAATATGATTGCCGCGCCAGTCCTGCTCTACTCCTTCGGAGTAGTTAAGTGGACAGTCGAAGAGCTGCGCCAACTCGACAGGGATACTCGGAAAATGATGCACATCCACAGAAGTTTGCATCCTCGATCGTCCGTTCCCCGTATATACCTCTCACGCCATCGAGGAGGTAGGGGACTCCTAAGCCTGGAGTGTATGCATGACAGAGTGGTTTTGGGTGTAGCACTGAAGATCTTTAGAAGCTCGGACCCCCTCCTTTGCCTCGTGAGAGATCACGAAATTACAGGAGCGGGGGCATTTCTACTTAAGGCGGCACAAAGAGCCGCAGATGAACTTGGTCTCCAGTTTGAGATTAGGCGGAGAGGCGGACGAGGTGGCAACCCCGAGTTGCTAACTGAGTTGCAGCCACACCGCCTAGGAGCCCAACTTAAAATCGCCGAACAGGAGAAACTGTTTCGGCAGCACGTCGAGAGGCGGGTCCACGGTGTTTTCTACCGACACATCGAGAACCGCGGTCTGTCGACAAGGCTGACCTTCTACTATCTAAGCTAAGGTCAGCCGGGCTCACTTCGGAGACTGAGGGATTTATTACGGCCTGTCAAGATGGCGTTATAAACACATTGGTCTATCGTAGCCGCGTGATGGGTGTACAGGTCCCTGATGTCAACTGCAGGGCCTGCCGTGGGGCGCCGGAGACATTGATGCATTTGTTGTCAGCGTGTCCGGCAAAAGCCACTGCGGCATACATCCATCGCCACAATGCGGCTTTACGAGTGCTATACTACCCCCTTAGGCACTCGTATCAGATAGACCAACAACCAGTGCCGCCTTACTTGCCAGGAGATATAGAGTCCATCGTCGGGAACGACATATGCCAGATTTTCTGGAACTACCAATTCCCGACCGTCAGGCTTATACACGCTAATAAGCCTGACATTGTCCTCCTCGACAAACAAACCAGAACTATGTACGTCATCGAGTTTTCCGCTCCGGCGGAACCAAACATACTCCTGAAGGACGAGGAAAAGCGGACCAAATACCAAGATCTCCTGTTCGAGCTTCGCACGCTATACCCTGGCCACAAAGTCATGCTGGTAGTCCTCATTATCGGTGTTTTAGGAGGAGTTCGCACAACGCTGCTATCTGAATTGAAGACCATTCCGGCTTGCAGGAACTCTGCCGAGATCTTAGTAAGTCGGATGCAGAAATCAGTCATCCTGAGGTCACTACGTCTACTGAGGGCACACGATTTGGGAACCTACAACTACTTACCGACCGGTGGGGAGGAGTAGTTGCAGTCATGACCTGGACTTCTGGCACGGCTGCAGCGATGAGTCGGAGCTCGTTGCAAGCCCTGACCAGTTTCTACCAAAAAAATAATAATAATAATAATAATAATAATAATAATAATAATAATAATAATAATAATACCCGTTCAGTTAAAGCTGCAGAAGGCCATAATATTATGCAGCTGCATAAGGATACGCCATTGCACGGTGTCTTCTACAAGAGCCTTGAGGACCATGGCTTATCCGAAAGGCCGACCTTTGCTTTTTTAAGCTCACCGGGGCTTAAGTCGGAGACGGAGGGATTCATAATGGCTTGCCAGGATGGCGTATCTAACACTCTCGTCTGTGGAAGCCGCGTCATGGGTACAGAGGTCTCTGATATCAACTGTAGGGCGCAGAGGTCTCTGCCATAGAGCTCCAGAGACAATTATGCATCTGCTTTCCGCTTGTCCGATATAATATGCAGTCTCGGCTTATATCCATAGACATAATGCGGCTTTACGAGTGCTTTACTACTTTCTGCGGCACTCGTACAAGATAGCCGAAATTTGGCGGATTTGAGCCAATAAGCCTGATGTAGTCCTCCTCGACCACCAGCTCAAGACAATGTTTGTCATCGAGTTCTCGGCTTCTGTCGACACCAACATTGTCTTGAAAGAGAAGACGGACGGACGAATGGACGAGACCTTCTCTTCGAACTCCGCAGACTCCATCCAGAACATACTGTGAAGCTTGTGGTACTATTAATAGGAGTCCTCGGTGGAGCAAGAGATACACTGCTTTCGGAACTGAAGATCATCGAAATTCGGCAGATCTTCTAGCCGGAATAATTTAGAAGGCGGTCATTCTGGACTCAGGGCACACGATTCCCGGATTCAGTAGTTATTTACCCAACGGGCGTGGGGAGTAGCTACTGATAAGCACCAGCGGCCGACCCTAAGAATCGGAGCCAGGGAACCATCCAGGGAACCATTTTGTCTGAAGGCCTAAATGCAGTGCACCTAGACAGAATTACTTATTTTTTATATCGATATACCTATCAATTGCTATTCTACCATAATTAAATATGAACTTTTTTACTCTGTCTTTAAATATATTCTTTATTTCAGTACTCAGAATATCGACCGGCAGTAAATTATATAGGTAGTCTGGGAACGAGAAAGACATATCCGCGCTGTCCAATTGTTTTTAAAGCTCTTGGAACAATTGATAATACTCTATTTCTGGTAAGGTATTGACGATCTTTAGGTATTAATGTGTACCTGTAACGCTCCTC
Organism: Pogonocherus hispidulus; assembly: GCA_963924545.1. Taxonomy (NCBI): domain Eukaryota; kingdom Metazoa; phylum Arthropoda; class Insecta; order Coleoptera; family Cerambycidae; genus Pogonocherus; species Pogonocherus hispidulus. The sequence goes on from OZ004696.1 coordinate 24,891,844, forward strand.
CAATAAATTTTTTAAAATAATGTTTGAAGCACCTCTAACTTTTCTAAATATATCTCAACGACGCCACTCCAGGCCAAAATATTCACTTCATATGATGATTCCTGAGATATTGAAATACTTGTTCCCTTTAGTTTTTCGCAATTTTTAGGTATGCAATTTTGACAGTTATGACATAAATGCCACAAGAATTGGATTAGTTCCAGAATATTTTCCGATCTTATGGACATCGCTGATATCTGATTTGGCCACCCCAGGCCAAAATATTCACTTCATATGATGATTCTTGAGATATTGAAATACTTGTTCCCTTTAGTTTTTCGGAATTTTTAGGTATGCAATTTTGACAGTTATGACATAAATGCCACAAGAATTGGATTAGTTCCAGAATATTTTTCCGATCTTATGGACATCGCTGATATCTTTAAAAGCTACGTTCACTTCTAATACATTTTTGAATAGATCTATAGTTTCATTAAACAGACTTTCTTTAGGTTCTGTTCCAAAAATTACAATATTATTTTTCCTCGTTTTTCTTTCTATAATGACAACTGTTTTGCGTAATTCCCAAATTTCTTTCTCCAAAATAAAAATATATTCCTCGTAAGTATGAAGTGTTTTGTAAATATCCTCTCTTATTTGAGCTAATTGTAACTCTACGTGTTGATTAATTTCATTCGTTTTTTTAGCAATCTTATTAGTGATACTGTTAAATAATTCCCTCAGATACGTGTTCTGATTTTCACCAAATTCGGTCATAATTTAATATTATAGTTCTCAAAAGATACTTTGTGGTGAATGGAAGACTTTAGTTATCTATCGTTCTTGTACGCCACTATCACTGGACTTGATGTTAATGTTTGCACTTATTTCTGTATTTTTACTCTGTTATAGTAAGTTTCCAAAGTAAATACAACAATCTTATCACTTAGTTTCTAGATCTAACGTAGTAAACTACTTTTCACTAGTTATTTCAACCTAATTATCTAGTTATACACATTTTGCTTAGGAGGTTAAGTATACAGAATGAACTATCCTACCATATAATAGATAGGTACAGAATATTGAGTATTGTTATCGTTCTGTTATTAGTAAAAATCTTGCTTGAGAATATTTAAAAAATCTTTTACTTTAAAGTTTTCAAACGCGACATTTTTAAATTAATAATAGATATAGAACATTGGTCAATTGACGAATTTTTAAAATCATTTGAGTATTGTTGTGGTTTTATGTTGTTCCGATTGTATATAACACCCACCTACAACTTTTTACGTGTGATTTATTGTAGTATTTTATTTGGATATTTTGATTTTATTCTTGAATTGTATTTCATTTATGCTGACCTTCTCCTTACCTTGTTTTAATTCACTTTTGTATTCTGCTGTGTGGCAGTTTCAAATAAATATTATTATTATTATTAATATTATTCATATTTTTAGTTCTTCTGAGTGCTTCGCTGGCTTATTTTTCTTATAAATGGGTCAATACCAAAAGTCTTACAAGAAATTATTTTTGGTTTTAAACCAATCTTAATATATTTCATGAATGAAATATGGCTGCTTTTTGTAAGTGGGTATATATGCACTTATTTCAAGGCTAAGTTGAATGAGGTGATTAATGAATGAGAATGGAATGATATTTATCACTCATATAATTAATGGAATGATATGAACTTGTTCCTGTTTCCATATTCTTTCAACATCTATTATTTGTTGATATTTTCCTTTCTTTTTTGTCTATTCTGTCTATTATATATATTCTGTTTCTGGTCTATTATGAGCTACCGTTTAGTATGTATGGTTTGGTCCCAGTATAATTTATAATATTTGTGTTCTATTGTAATTCTTGGTATAGAATATTGGTAGTATGCTTGAGGCTCCGAATGCAGATTATATGGCTATTGCCTGGTGAATATATTTTGTCACTGTAATATACCTATTAGTACATTGCACACCCGCTAGTAATTTATATCCGGATGTTATATATTCTATTGTTTCTATTGAAATATCTATTATATTGTTATAATAATAATAATTTTTTTGTCGAAATCCAATCGACCGGTTCCCTGGCTCTGATTCTCAGGGTCGGCCGCTGGTGGTTAACAGTAGCTACTCCCCACGTCCGTGAGGTAGTAACCAGCAACTAGCAGCAACTAGTGAGTCCGTGAATCGTGTGCCCTAAGTAAACGCAATGAGCCCAGAATGACTGCCTTCTACATTCTTCCGGCTAGAAGATCTGCCAAATTTCGGCATGCCGGTAAGAGATTCTGAAAGCAATGTATCTCTTGCTCCACCGAGGGCTCCTAATATCAGAACCACAAGCTTCACAGGATGACCTTGGTTGGAGTCTGCGGAGTTCGATGAGAAGGTCTCGATATTTCGTCCGTTTTTCCTCCTATTTCAAGGTAATGATGGTCTCGGCAGGAGCCGAGAACTCGATGACAAACATTGTCTTGAGCTGGTGGTGGAGGAGGACTACATCAGGCTTATTGGGTTCCAATAAATTCGGCACCTCTCATTCCCCACAACGGACTCAATTTCCCTCGAGCGTATGGCAGCACTGGTGTTTCGTCTATCTAGTACGGGTGTCGTACGAGATTGCCGTAGAAAGTAGTAAAGTAAATAATAAATTATTGTTATTATTATTATTATATATATATATATATATATATATATATATATATATATATATATATATATATATAATTCGTATATGACTACTTCGTAAAAGAAAAGCTGTTAAAAAATATATTTTTTATTTGGAAATATTTTATTTTGATTATATTCATCAATATTCATGTTGATTAAGTTTTCTTATGCCCTTTTATAATTTTTGCCTTTTATAATTTAAACACGTATTGCATATCATTACTTCATTACTCGTTTTAATAATTCTGCATTATAACGACATGATATTAATATGTGAGTGGGTAACGGACAATATTGCACCATACTTTGCAACTTCGATATTTGTACTATATTTTTAGCAATATAGATAAACAAATATTATGCAATATGATTTAAATAACCTTTGCTAATCAATATTCTCCAATTCGATATATTTATGTCTTCTTGATAATATTGACAGCAAGAAATGATTTTAATTTGATATATAAATACGCAAATTACTATCAACGATGATAGATCCTGGTATACTTCAATACTTTAATACTAAGTTGACAAGTTTTAACAGTTGTTCCTTGTGGACTAAATACTTCTACGATAAGTTTAAAAGAAAGAATAGATATAAGCAAACTTTCTGGCATCATTCCGTAACTTAAAATTAAAGGAGATAATGCGAAAATATCGTTAACCTTGCCAAAAGAAAGGATATCTACATGTTTAGAATATTAACTAAAAAATTCGAAAATTTTGATTTACTTGGAATTGTACGAAATTAAAATGCTCTTCGATTACCAAAAATATCACATAAGAGATTTTTTATAATTTTTATTCAAGAAAAATGTACAGATATCAAAATATAATTTCTTTCTAGAAGCCTAAAAATGTAATACTTAGTTTGAAAATTTAAAGAAAAATTTCAAATGGTAAACAAATAAATCAACAGAAACCTGGACTATCTAGGACGGTATTTTATTGGTATACATTTTCCATTAAAAGTTTCTCTCTAAATATACCTCATTACATCATTTACATTTAATTTATCATTAATATCTTTAATATTATCCATTGTTTATGTTTTTGTTATATATTTAATATTTTTGCATCTGTGGCAACGACACTAAAATTATATACTGTTCAAAATATGCCAAATTTATTTGTAGGTACTTATATCAATAAATTTCTATACTGTTGCATTCGAAGAAAAACTAAGCATGTGAATGAAATGATCAATATTTGTTTTTTGTTTTTATTACAAATAAACCTCAGTATAAAAGCTAATAGCTCAAATAGCTAAAAATAGCTAAAAGCTCAATATAAATCGCTATCGCGATTTTCGTTCCCATTTCTATCCCTACCGGGGGTGCTCGTCGTTAGTGCAATCTCAAGAATTTCGAAGACGAAATAGATGTAGAAGGAGTGGTCGTACGGGCTCGAAAAAAAATCTCAGAGGATTAGAGAAAGGACGGAACTTTCGTGTGAAGCGGTTCTCGAAGCCGTAAAAATTAGGGGGACTCGAGGGAGTTTCGCGAAAAGTCGGGATTTCGGCAGGCGCGACGGGGCCATTAGGCGCGAGAACAAACGCCGCGCCGGTGCTAGCCACATTTATCTCGACGAACGGCGATCGACGAAAACTTTGCAGAGGTTTTTTGAAAAAGCGTTTAAATTGGAGAAACGCGTAGGAAACGGGACGAAAATGCACATAAGCATAATTACTTGAATTTAGATGTCAAAGTGTAAAGTCATTTCTTTTACACTAAATTGAATCCTATAGTTTTCAACTATGAAATTAACTCAGACTATTTGATACGCGCAAAGACCACTGAGGATTTGAGTGCTTATTTCTTCTATTCTTAGAATGTTAGGTTTTGTGATAAGATAAGGCAAGGCCGTGATTTTCTCGGTAATGATGTACTGTTCAAATTATTTTATGCATATGTCCGCTCTCAGTTAGGGTACTGTTCACTTATTTGGAATCCTATTATAATATTCATGTCAATCTTATTGAGTCCGTTCAAAAAAAGGTTTTAAAATTCCTCACGTTTCGTTTAGACAGTAAATATCTTGTAAGAGTCTATGACTATAAACATTTGTTAACTCGTTTTAATTTCGACTCTCTACAATTCAGAATACACTTCTGTAAACACATAGTCTAAAATTTTTACATGCACTCTTACAACAATATTTTCCCGATATATTACGCTAGTTAAATTTTCTAATAGTTAGTTCTGCCAGTCATGCTCCACTAACGTTTTATTGCTCTGTCGTTGACATTAATGTTGGATTAAAGGCTCCCATTAGTGTTATAACACGTATCTAGGTATAATACCTGCGATATATTTAACTGCAATGTAAAAAGCTTACATTCTGCTTTTAGAAGCGTTAGGGCCGGTTTTTTAATGCTCGATTAACGTAATTTAACCTAGAGTTATCTAACTACAAGTTTATAATGTGAATAGTTATTGTTATTGATAAAACGTACGAAGTAAATTACATTCTAAACTTATAGCTAGCTTAATTACTGGTTAAACCGTGTTAACCAAGCATTGAAAAACCGGCCCTATGTCGGCTTTAAATCATAAGATTTTATCTAAAATGAAATTAAGCACCTATTTACATTTTTCAGTTATATTGTAGGTATGCATACGTATTTGTGAGTATGTTATTGTTAGATACTCTTCTCAGTAGCGGCATATCTATATTTTTATATTTATATTTATTTACTTTTTGATCTTTTCATATTTTTCTATTATACTTTGTTCTGTAAATGGTGTTTACACTGTTGGACAAATAGACACATTATTATTATTATTATTATTATTATTATTATTATTATTATTATTATTATTATTATTATTATTATTATTATTATTATTATTATTATTATTATTATTATTATTATTATTATTATTATTATTATTATTATTATTGTTATTTCTTTTTTTGTTCAAATTCAGTCGACGGGTTGGCACCGGCAACCCTGGCTGCGATTCTCAGGGTCGGCCACTGGTGGTGATCAGTAGCTACTCTCCACGTCCGTGGGGTGAATAACTACTGAGTCCGGGAATCGTGTGCCCTGAGTAGACGTAATGAGCTCAGATGCATTCTTCCGGCTAGAAAATCTACCGAATTTCGACATGCCGATAAGATCTTCAGTTCCGAAAGGTATCTCTTGTTCCACCGAGGCTCTTATTATTAGTACCACAAGCTTCACAGTATTTTCTGGATGAAGTCTGCGGAGTTCAAAGAGAAGGCCTCGATATTTCATCCGTTTCTCCTCCTCTTTCAAGACAATGTTGGTATCGGCAGGAGCCAACAACTCGAGGAGCGTATGGCAGCACTGGTGTTTCGTCGATCTCGTACGACTGCCGTAGAAAGTAGTAAAGCACTTGTAAATATTAATATTAATAATACTAATAATAAGAATGGAAGAATGTAGAAGGAGGTCATTCTGGGCTCATTACGTTTACTATAATAATAATAATAATAATAACTGTATGTTATTATGCTTTTTTTATTGTGAGGGCATTACCGTACCTGGACACAATAGTAAGGACCGATCTTACTCTGGACTTAGACTTCCAATGCCATAACATTAATTTTGACGTTGTCGGAATAGCACATTTGAAGAACGGGTAAAAACTAAAATAGAGAGGAATGCGTACTCGTTCACAAGTTTCCTTTATACGTTGTTGCTACATTTATAGCTAAAGCTACACTATCTGAAGTTTATAAGCAGTGTACAGACAACCCTCATCGAAAACATGTAAATTTCCTGTGGGCAATAAATAACTAACCAAATAAAAACGTAAATAAAAGACCGAAAGAATGAATTAATGCATGCATAATAAATAAGTAGTTAATACTACCTACACCTACTGATCTGGATAGAATGAAAGTCGGTAAAAATTTTCTTCCGTCTTTTCAATTTCATATTTTGGTGCCGAAACGTTACGTTTTGTCTTAAATGTTAATATTTTAGTTGAGCGATGAAATCAAAGAAATGGTGAAGTACGTGTACCAAACTAACAACCCGATGACGTTCATTGGCCAATTCTCTGGAAACGGAGGCAACGAAGCAATGGTGACGAACCTTGCTGATCCCGGGGATACCATAGTTGTCGCTGTAGCAGGCACGTGGGGCATTAAAGTTGCTGATATGGGAAGAAGATACAGTGAGTACGATTATTAACTTTATTGATGACATAGGTGTATAGTATGGTTTTTTGTTGACGTACGCAAACTTGTTGACTTTCACAATAGCTGTTCGTTAAAAAAGCATCAAAGCCTATTTAATTCAGTAGGTATACGAATTTTCATAATTTTATAAGTTGTGTTTCAAAAGCTCGACATTACAATAACCATAGACTTAATCTTATAAATCTATGACAATAACCAATTATTGTTATCTTCTGAAAATCCATACATACTTCAACAACTGAGCATCATAAAAAAATATATTTCAATTCTAGATACTTTGAAAATTCAGTTACATGTACTGAATTTTCAAAGTATCTAGAATTGAAATATATTTTTTTATGGTGCTCAGTTGTTTTAGATATAGATAGTGTTAGAAACACTTTCAATTTTACTTATTTATTAAAAAAAACTTAACTGTTATAAAATTATTAAATGTGGTAGTTTCCACGCCCGTGGCTCAGCATAATCTGTCCCGCTTCTTTCCGATGCCGTCCACCAAAAACGTCGCCGTGCCATGTTTTATAAACATTGACGGCCTAACCAAAACATAGCTCTTACATTCGGCCATCCTGCTCAGGGCACGACCTTGGGACCAATCATCGGAGAATTCTCTGTAAAACAGAGTTCCCAACAGTATCTCTTTATCTCATTTAATTTAATTATTGTCATTTTATTTTTTTTTTTAATTTACTTTATCTTATATTTCTTTTGGAATACTTAGCTCAGAGGCCATCGCTATTTAGTAAGCATGTCTTGCACTCTCTAGTACACAGCTCAGCGGCTTTCGCTAAATAGTAGGCATGTCTAGCAACCTCAACTTTTCAAAATACCTTTTGCTCAGCTCAGAGGCCATCGCTATTTAGTAAGCATGCCTTGCACCTTCTGGTACACAGCTCAGCGGCTTTCGCTAAATAGTAGGCATGTCTAGCAACCTCTCAAAATATCTTTTGCTCAGCTCAGAGGCCATCGCTATTTAGTAAGCATGTCTTGCACCTTCTGGTACCCAGCTCAGCGGCTTTCGCTAAATAGTAGGCATGTCTAGCAACCTCTCAAAATATCTCAATATGAATTACACTTAACATATTATTCAGAAAATATACATCAAAATAAAATAATTTTGTTTCTAAGACTTACTAAATTATTGTTCAGGGTCGCAATAATGACATCCGTAATGACCGCGTCAGCTAAGTCACAATGTTTTCCTAAACGGAGCTTTGTTAATAAAATGAAATAACGTCTTGATCATGTTGACGTTCTCTATTAACAAATTCTTTTAACTTTTCAGCAACACCTTTGTTATCAGGAAAAGCACGAATTAATCGTTCTTTCCATTCCGCCCAACTGCAATTTATGTCTGTTTGGCACTCATACCATGATTTTGCATTTCCGGCCAGTTTCGCTATCATACAGAAAATTTTAGCGCGATCGTCCCATGAATATAATTCACCAACAGAGTCTATTTTATTTAACCATTGCTCAACTGTCATAGTTTCCGCAGACGCGTTAAACTCGGGCACTAATTCAAAACGTCCAACATACGGCTGTGCTATATAGTCCAGTATATTTGAGTGTCGATAAGAAGGTCCGGCAATAGCTGGCGATGATTCTCGTAAAATTACAGATGTTCTCGGCAAAGTTGGTGTCAGAGAACGCACTTCGGAAGTGCTTAGATTAGAACTTTTAATTATAGCTTCTAAATCACGAATTCTTCGTTTCAAATCATTCACAACTGGACTACGACTCCTTGAATGACTTTTGTGTTTAGTCCTAGAAGACTTTTTATTACGAGTACCACGATCCATTTTTGTGACAAAATTAATATAACACAACGAGTTAGTCTTATGATGTTAGGGCAATATCGGCAAACAAAACAGTTACTAATGATAGTAACAATGTCAATGTTCACTATAGACAGATAGACTTAAAAATGTAATGACTAATTTACGACTCACCAAATTGTCAATCAAGTTCAACTACCTTCCAGTTCCGGAAAGTACTCTACACCATATTTTTTTTAAAATAACTAAAAGAATGGTTATCACTTCAACATTTGTATCTCACCTCACTACAGTGGTGCCTTTTTTTTTAAACTGTGTTTAATTTCACTTTTTTTTTTTTACTAGACTGGTTAAGGCCCTTTTGGGCATCCCACTTCTGAATTATTAGAAACACTTTCAATTTTACTTATTTATTAAAAAAAACTTAACTGTTATAAAATTATTAAATGTAGTAGCATATCAGCATAATCTGTCCCGCTTCTCTCCGATGCCGTCCACCAAAAACGTCGCCGTGCCATGTTTTATAAACATTGACGGCCTAACCAAAACATAGCTCTTACATTAGTTAATACTATTAACGCATCATAAACCGAAATGCCTTTCTACGAACTTCTGTATTTACAAAATTTTAATAAAATAAACAAGATATGGAATATGACAATCCTGAGCCGCGGCGATAGCTCAGTCTGTTAGGTGGTACCGGTTCGATATAATCCAATGGTAAAAATGGTTAGACCGGTCTAGTATACATAAACTCAGTAACATAAATAATAAATTCAGTTGATAATGATATCTGAATATGTTAGGTGCTGGGTGATAGCCTGTGACTAACAGAATGGATATATTACGGCGTGAGTTCGAATCTCGCCAGGGGAGAAATGGCACCTCTCCCAGGGAATGGTTGTGTGTCTGCGTTTTTTCGTGTGTACCCTCCCTCTACACAAGCCTTAGGCTTTCAGTAGGGAGGTTGTCTATTTCTGTGGTGTGTTTTATATTTTATGTTTTATGAGCAGCTCATCTCATAAATAAATTCTAATATGAAAAGAAGTAAAGCAGTGTACGTTTATTTCAAATTATTTAGCAATAATATACCTAGGGGTAGTTAATTTTTTACTGCGGATGACTACTAGGTAACAAATATTTAAACTTGTAGAACTCAATGTCGTTGAATTGAACATACCATCTGGCGAAGTATATAGTTCTGAAGAGCTTGAAGAGCAGATTATTAAACATAAACCAGTTGCTTTATTTTTGACACAAGGGGAGTCTTCTGGAGGAACACTACAACCCTTAGAGGGTATAGGAGATATTTGCCACAAGTAAGTATCCAACTTAATAATAATAAGTAATGTGGTTTAAAATGATAAAATCAAATCATATTATGAAACTATATTCATAAAACTTGATGGGTATAAATAATATCTGATTATAACTTATACTCGTACTATAATACAGTTTTAAATAGTATAAAACGACAGGACGTCTTATTTTGTGCATTATATGTTATTTATTTACTTTGAGGAAAATATATTAAAATACTATTATGTCACAGTCCTCGAAAAATACAACGACGCAACTACAGACTTCGATTTTATACTCCTCCTCAGTATAATTAGTGAAACAGTAGAATACTCTATTTTACACATTCATGCAAAATTCAGCCATCTATAAGGCCTCCATTGAGCAATCAGTACAAGATACTTTCATCTGTCGGGTATTGACTCTTCTCGCCAATGCAAGACAGTTTCATCGGTTTTGTAAGGAAATATATTTAAACAATAAAAGCATCTGCCATTGTCCCAATAGGTATTTTCAACATTTTTTTTATGTTTTTGTTTTCTTTGCGACTAAGGGGCAAATTATTTTATAATTTTAATATAATCTTATTGGTATAAATTTTGTTTGTTTTCAAAACTTTCCCATTTCATCTTTTAAATACAGTAGTTGTAGTATACCTAATAAAATAATATCATAAATATTCCGTGTAATAAATAATAAATTGCATATTCCCTGGTCAATGCAATTTTTTCTACAAGGTATATTGCGACGAGACGACAGTAGACGTAAAACTAATTTAGACTAATTAATAAATAGGTACATGACTGAAATTGTTGTTTTGACCGTTTCGTAAAAATGTTGATCAGTTCGTTGGTATTGATCATATTTATGAATTCAGTTTCTACCGGAAAGAAGCTTTAGCATTCTAATATTAAATGGAACACCCTCTTTAGGATAGGGTGCTATAGGAGCTAACATAGATCTATCTCCAATTGTAAGAGAGTTTATGAAGTTTCGAGTTAACATAGCTTTGGAAGATGTATTGGAACCTTTCATGTGAAACAGAAGCTGATTTATTTTCAACAGTTCTCTCGACGCACATTTCGCCAACAGTTTTACAACAATCTATCAGAATTCTGAGTTAATTACCTCCACATGATTTTGACCTCCAGGATTTGACTAAATAGTTTAATCAGTACAAATATCCTAATCCACCTTCTTTTATGTATGACCCATGCACACTGTGTCTATATTTAACTTATATCAAATAATACCCGTTTTCTTTATACCAAAATTTATGTATCAAAAACTTTCAGATACGATTGTTTACTAGCAGTAGATGCTGTAGTTTCAGTAGGAGTAGTTCCATTACTAGTCGATAGATGGAAGATAGACGCAGTCAATGGAGGAACCCAGAAAGGTATCGGGGCACCTCCTGGAATGGTGTTGCTATCCTTTAGTCCTAGGGCTCAGTAAGTATGTTTTAAATTTTAAAAAGAGGTTTTTTAATGCGTTAATTCAAAATCACAACTAATAAATTTACTTGTAACTGTAACTGTTTATAGTGTACCGTATCTCTTACGGACCTTGAACTATACCATGGCTATCTTGACTATTAGGGAAGGTATGAGATCTGTTCGATAGGCAAAGTATTGCAAATTTCATGAGCATTAAAATATCTAAGAAAAAACTTAATTTTACTTAATTTATAAAATCCATTCTAACTTCTAAGTTGTCCGCTTTTCTACCAGACAATTTACACATAATAAAATAACAAATAAATATACATCACAAATAAACCGAAACGTTAGAAAAGGGCTTAAAATAATTTATTACTTTTGCCGAATTTTATAGAAAATTAAAAACAGTGTAAAAAATTAATGCATATGAAAGAAAATCAACACTAAGAGACATCTATTTAAATTTAAGTTCAAAATCATCACAATAACCTAAAATAGGGTGTTGAGAGCCTATGAACATGCATAACTAATTTCTTGTGAACATGAAAATTTTGATCAAGACTGTTAATAATTGAAAAATAAGAAGTATTGCTTAAATTAGAGAGCTATTAAAATAGGTTAAGACAGGTTACACATACATAGGTAACGTATCAGAATAGTTTTTCGAAGGAATAATATTTCAAAAAAAATCACGTAAAAACGAACAAAATAAAAAAAACATATATTTAGATATAAAAAGATACAACTTCCCGGAAACATCTCTCATATATATACTAGGTATATAAACAGAAGTGTATGCAAAGTCATAAGTGTCATCACTCCTAACACTAAACGATATACAGCTGTTTCGACCTATTACGTTTCTCAGAGTCTCAGAGTGAATTGGAGATGCCGAATACACTACAAGTTTCTGCTACAAGCATGGAATATAAGTAACGTCATCTAGGATGGAAAAAAGTATTACAGTATCGTTCCACAACTGCATGCCGTAGTAAAAAAATTCGTATTTACAGTATACCTTGTGAATCGTTGATGAAGACATCTTTTTGTTTAGGTTGGCGAGCATCGGAAACGAATAAGGAAGAGGGAATGTTAAAAATCCAAAATTTGCGAATACCATGAGAGAACGGGCACAGGATACACTAGTATTAAGCTAAACTTATGGAAAATAAAAATAATTGCATAAAAAAATGAAAAATAGCCTCTAATCCTATTTTAAGTAGAGAGACAAATTTATTTTAAATTTAATAACAATATTTTGAACAATATAATTTTAATTTTATATGCGGTTTTGATAACGGAAATAGATATTTTCGAAATATCCACGAAACAGTGTTGTATACCGATTATAATTATCTGTTATATTTTTCAGAGTTCGAATCTTGCCACAATCAAAAAATCACGCTGACTAATTTTTAGATTTTCAGAAGTTGCAAAATATCCAATTTAAAGAATAATAAGATCTCACTTTAACACTACCAATTAATGTTCATGCCATAATCATTTAATAATTTGCTATAATCAATTGGTTAGGTACTTAAAAATAATATTTTTGTGATATTTTGTCTACTTGTCTACTGGCACTTGGTAACGAAGAATTGCATAATGGTGTACTATAACAAATTATAAACTTGCTACAATTTTCTAGCAATATAATAAAACCGCGGATTTTAAAGAATTCAATAAGACGCGTAATTGACTGAAACCGAGATTTTACTTCCATATGGAACACAAATTAACAAGAAACATTTTTTTATTAAAAAATTACTGAATATTAGAAGATCTCGATTCCACTCTGTTGTGCGTCTTTTTGTGACTAATTTAAAATCCAGCACAAGTCACATACTGCGAGTTGTCATTATATCGTCTCGTTAAGGCCGATTCTCATCTAGGCAGCATCGAGCAGTGCGTCGCAGCACAGCGCTGCGCGGCATATTGCTGCTTAATTATCTACATGTAATTTAGTGATACCGTTCTCACTTAGTGCTGGTCTATACTATGCGTTTTAACCGGTGCGTTTAGACGGGACCGGTTTTGCCGCAATAAAAGCAAAGGTCTACACTTATCTTTGTACGCCGCACCACTCATTTCAAGTCAGTATGTCGCGTCGAATGCATCTAATAAAAATTATGTGTGCTTTAGAAGCCACTGATGAGTTACGACAACCTCCAACAAAGCAGTTTTGGGCATATCCGTATTTTAGTGTTCGGGAAACAAGTAAGGGATTTTTTAAGTTTTACGAGAAAATTGGAAAATTCCATTTTTCTTTAAGCCTCTGTCACTATAATCTTTGATTCCCTTTTCCCAAATCGGAGGATTTTCGTCAATTATTAGGATAAATTTATCAGTATCAAACATATCTAATAAAAAGTACTTAATAACGGGTCATACAAACCGCGCAGTGTAAACGCTTCTATTTAACTAAACGTGTCGTGTCTGTTTATCCCGTTTGCGTTCGTCCCTCCACACCGCAACAAGTTGCGACAGAAAACAGAACGTGCGTTCGAAACGCATATATGTATGTAAACGGCATCATTTAAATCCTTGAGGCATCCCGCGCAACCGGTCCCGTCAAAACGCACCGGTTAAAACGCATAGTATAACGCATAGACCAGTACTTAGGTTGTGTTCCGATATTATCCGCGACCAACCAGGATTTCGGTTAACCGAAATATTGGTAAACCTGAAAAATGTGTAATTAAGGAACTGGCTGGTTAATCAACATGGATGATGAATTGTTTTTATTGGGATTCATTCAACCTTAAATACCTTCATATTCCGTACTTAACTATTACTCTAGTCTTCAGTCAAAAAATAAATGAAACAGCAGATAATTTGGTATATTATAGTAAGATATAAGTAGTTTATAAGTAGATATAAGTGTAGCTTTCAGTCGACTTGGTCAAGTGGACTACAGAATACAATACAGAAAAGTAGAATTTATAAATATTTATTATAACTCTTAACGCAAGAACACCACCCCATCTGCCTTCACCATCTAAACAAAATATAATTAAAATCGTTGAGAGAATTGATTTTTCTACTCTCAACGCTAAAACCTAACCTGCTAACTCTTCGGTTGACCAATGCACCGCTCCCAGAGCACGGTCAATATTTTGACGTTTGGTTAACCTTTTTCAGGTGACCACAGTTCCAAAATTAAACAATTTTCAGGAATTTTTATTTAATGGAACGCTTAACCGGGATTTTGGTTAACCAAGTTTAATATCGGAACCCAACCTTAAGTAGAGCAGAGCAGCGCAGCGTGTCGCAGCAAAATTTTAATTCAATCGGGAGCTGCTCATGTGTGAATAGCTATTGGCGATTTAAAAAATGAATGCGCCCTCTGCATGAAAATATTTGAACGTATTTAAAAAACATTTTTTGCAAACTTATTGCTGATATAATGATAAATAACACGTATTTGGGTCTGTTTAACGTAATCATTTTGTGGTGCTTGTGAGTTTTTGGTATTGCAAAGTTAAAAACGATATCGTTAGTATTTGTACATCTTTATTTTTACATTTTAAACCGACATTCAAAACAAACCAGAGTTTGTGTTGTGCACACAAACTCTCGTGTTTATGGGTGTCATTCCACAAAATGTGTTAATAGAAGTGTTTAAGATAGAAGATAGAAGTTTGGCATAACATAAGTGTAGGAAACAGTTCTTCACTCATTTTCCAAAAGGCATGTAACAAATTAATAACAGGGAACACGTTTATTTATACAAAACCACTTTGTTGCAGTATGTTTAAGTATACTTTTCTATATAAGAGTCTATATATTTTATATTCTATAAGTCTATACGAACAGAATATATTTTAATTTAAACATAACAATTACTTAACAAAAAAAAAACACAAGCACTAATATGGTATCACCAACGACTTTTTCTACCGTTTGTCACACTTATTTTAGCCCAAAATTTAAGTAAACGAAAACTGCCTGTTTCAACTCAAAACAATTCATATGATACCTAATTAACAAAGATGGGTATTTAGCACTTATATGGGACATAGACTGCTTCCATGGCTCTTTTTATCCTTTATTACACCCTAATTAGCACATGAACTCAGTATATTTATGACAATTGAATGCTAATTGCTAAGTAATGCGATATGAAATGCTAAATTTTTACTTGCCTTCCTCCATATTTGTTTAAAATATGCATCGGTAACTTGAATCGCCAATAACAAAGTGTTGCTACACGCTACGCCGCGCTGCTCGATGCTGCCTAGATGGGAATCGACCTTTACTCGTCTCTCTCCGGAACAAAGTCACAGCTCGCTCATTTCAACAGTGTTTCCAGACTTTCTGATTTTCCACCCGATCTACTAATTTTCGGGTTTATCTACTGACATAGCCATATCAAAGAAATATATACAGGTTTTTTAAATCACTACATGAGAAGAATTATTAATGAGGGTTGTATTTGAAAAAAATAAAGAAAGAAATATATAATTGTTTTATTTTTAGTGAACGCATGTTGAAGAAAAAGCATCCTCCTCCTTACATATATGATATGTTGATGCATGCCGATGTATGGAAATGTTTCAATAGACCAATAACGTAAGTACTAGACACATGTTTGTATAGCACTTTAAATAATACCAAATTTTCCAGTATAATATATAAACCAAAACAATATAAAATATCTATAATTTATTTTTTTTATTTTTTAATAAAGTAGGTATTTATGTATAAAAGAAACTAAAAACACAAATAACTTCCACATCGTAATCGTAACATATTTCCTTTATATTTACTTTAATATAATAAACAATGACACTCCAAACTTTATAAATTCGAATCTAGATTCCATTCAAATTCGATCTTCCAGTGATTTCTGGTGTTATATTTTTTTAGTTGGATATATACGTATAACACTTCCATGTTGGCAGCAGTCAGACAAGCTTTGGTAGAAATATGTGAAGAGGGTATCGAACACATTTGGGAGCGCCACCAAAAATGTTCTGATTTATTTATCAAAAATGTAGCAAAATTAGGAATAACACATTTTGTTAAGAAACCTGAAAATAGATTTTGCGGTGTCAACTGCGTGTGTCTCCCTGAAGACCTAGACTGGCGAGAGCTATTGGACTATCTCTTATTAAAGTAAGACATTTAATTACATAATTAAAATTTACATAATTTTCATCATATTATATAATTTTAAAATAAACACTTACTTAAGAAAAAAGGGTGATCATGCATAAAATACTAATTCCGATTACAATTTATTTTAATACAATTCATGTATGTATTTATGTATACGCTATTTTATTGCTTCGAAGAACTCGAATATTTCCCCAGGGTTTGGCTTAGATATGTGGATGATATCTTTGCAGTGTTTGATACAAAAGTCACTGATATTAACAACTTTGTTTCTAAATTGAATAGTCGTTTCGCGTCAGTTAAATTTACATATGAAACAAATACCACTAATGCAACTACCATTCTTAGATGTATCAATAATTAGAAATAGTGAAAATAAGTTTGAATTTGACATATACAGAAAAGATACCAGTACTTTAAAGTTATAACCCTAGGGCTCTCACCATTGTGCTCAACACAAAATGGCAGACAGCTGGTCACGTAATCCACGTGACCAGCTTAGTAAATCCTATAAAATTTATCTGGTTTGAGCTCCCTAATGAAGTTACAGGGTGTTAAAGTTTGCAAAAAATAAAGATATTTTTTAATATCTCAAATATAATATCTAAAATCTATAATATCTAAAAGCTATCCAATACCAAATTTGGTACACTTGCAACTGCACAGCACAAAGAAAGAAAACAAAACATTTCGTTTTCTTTCTTTTTTCAAAGAAACAAACGTTTCTGTTTTACTTTCTATGACTTTATGTATTATTAATTAAAAAAAAATGAAATTACCATGAAACCGTAGCAGATACTTTTTTGTGGAAAATAAAAGAGGACATACGAAATTAATGCCGCTTTAGACTTTGCGGCATCAGGTGGATACTTCACTATTTTGTGGCAACCGATATCCGTTACAACTGTACCAAATTTGGCTTGAATAGCTTTTTTAGTTTCAGAGAAATTAAAAAATATATTTTTCTTATGTGATTTATAACATCCTGTAACATCATTAGGGAGCTCAAAATGGATAAATTTTATAGGAGGAAGTAACATTATTCTTCAAAGTTCAATTGATTCCCAAAGTTTGTTTTATATTTTAAGACTGTATATACAGGGTGGGAAAAATTTTAATGTGCAGCATTGGTATCTCGGAAACGGTAAAAGATACAACGTGGCTCAAATTAGGAAAAAGTTGCTCAATTTTATGCTGATTCAAAATATGTCAACAAGTTTAATATATTCCGGGCCGTTCGGGAGTTATACCGGAAAAATCAAAATTTGCCAATTTCTTTTAAGTCAAATAACTTCTCTTGAAATAAATGTAGACTTTTGAAATTTGGTACGAAATCCAGCATTTCCTCCAAATCATTTTGTAAGAAGTGTAAATAATTTAGAGAAGTTAATTTATCAATAACACGATAAGGCCCTATTACCTTGTTATCTAAAATTCCACACCAAATATTTTTCTTACAAAATGATTTGGAGGAAATGCTGGATGACCTTCCTTTGCAAAATATACAAAATTTACAGTTGTTTCAACAAAATGGATGCCCTTCACACAATGCTAGGATTGTAACCCAGTACCTAGATCAACGTTTTCCGAATTCGTGGATGGGTACAAATGGTCCCATTCTATGGCCACCGCGATCACCGTGTCTAAACCCCTTAGATTATTATTTCTGGGGAGCTGTTAAAAATTATATCTACAATAATCCAATGCCATCGACAGAGGATGAAATGTTGGAAAGAATTAATGAATACATAAATTCAATAGATGGTGGAACAGTAAGACGTGCAGTGGGTTGACATGTCTGTAATTACTTAACTTTGTATTCAGAGTAACGGCAGCCAATTCGAGCAGTATAAATAAGTTGTTTTTCTTATCATAATAATTAGTTCCTCTAAAAAGCTAAAAACACACTTTGTAACAATTAACTATAAATGAATGATTGTTTATTATTTGTAAATAAATAATATTTATCGTTATTCGCGTGTATTATTCATATTTATTGAATAAAGTATCAAGTGTGATATATCACCGTGCTTGTAATTTCTTTCTGTATTTAGTGAAGTAAAAATCCAATATGGCGCCCATAAGAAATTCAAAAGTTGAATATTGTTGCGGAAAAACTAGTAGGCCTAGAACATGTTTTAGTATGGCAATCGAAAGCTCTCATCAAACTATGTAAACATACCAAATTTCAAAACTCTACATCTATTTCAAGAGAAGTTATTTGACTTAAAAGAAATTGGCAAATTTTGATTTTTCCGGCATAACTCCCGAACGGCCCGGAATATATTAAACTTGTTCACATATTTTGAATCAGCATAAAATTGAGCAACTTTTTCCTAATTTGAGCCACGTTGTATCTTTTACCGTTTCCGAGATACCAATGCTGCACATTAAAATTTTTCCCACCCTGTATAAATACATATATAATAACAAATATAATACAAGAAGAATGAACAAAGAACACAAAACAATTCATTACTTTTTTTAATTTTTTTTTAGTCATGAATTGGAATTGGGCATGGGTATAGGTCCCACAGGAGGTAAAGCTCTTAGGATAGGCTTCTTGGCACAAAATGCAAAACCTCAGCTGGTGGAATTGGTTGTAAAGTCTCTGGAGGATGGAATCAGGTATTGTAGATTGAAAAACGGTCCTACTAATGTTGAAAAACGGCCCTACGGTAACAGTAAAATGTATGTCTTCTATGGATAAATAAAAGCAAGCTTCATGAAAAAAATAGTGTATTCTGTTACTATATATAATTATTATACAAAGAAAACAAAGGAAATTTCATAAAATTCCAAAGTAGATACCGCTGTTTTTACTTCTTTTCTTTTATCAATTGCTAACCTAAATTTAGGTAATAATAATGAAAAAAAATTTTTTTTTTCATTATTATTACTCTGCGGAAATATTTTCCGCAGAGTATAGGGTGGTTCGAATTGGTCGGTTTTCAAGGGTTACTGTCATAGATTGAGCAAATCTGATAAACAAGTTTAGAATTCCTTTTTCGAAAAGCTCAATTTTAATTTTTCGAAAAAAATTCTCAAGCTGTGTTGTGGCTTCTCTGGACACCTTAAAATTTAATAAATGCATGTCAAACGTATTACGTTAATTTTACTACATTCAAATTATAAATACCTACAATTGAAATAGAGATCCTTTGTTAAATCTCCATCTTCATTTCTTACATTATAACATTTTATTAAATTATATTTGTCTTATTTTTTGGTGTATTTTCTTGTATAATTTTCTCGATTGAAGCACTAGTTTGTTCACCAAATCGTGACGAAAGTGATAGAGATTTTAAATTGTTACAATTATAGAAGTGTCAAAAAAATGTTGTTCGCTGTCAACGTATGATAACATAAGTGATAATTACCCATGGGCTGTTATCAGTGTAATGTGACTATTATTGGTTGTTTTTGCACACGTGATTACAAATAGACGAAATCTAATTGGATTGTTGTTGCGTCAAAAAATTTTCACCTATAATGGCCAAAGAGCATTGATAACTACGAGATAATTTTATCACAGATTTCGTAAGCACGTTACTTGACAACAATGAAAGAATTTGTACTTGTATTCATTGTCATGTCACTGACAGAATTTGTCGCCCTAAAATTTCGCATAGTAAAAATTCCTTTAGGTTAAATAGTACCTAGTAGTAGTAGTAGTAATAGTAATAGTAATATGAATAGGAAAAGCAATATTAACAGTAACATTAATACAGAAATTAAGTTTTTGAAAGTTGCGAAACATCAAAACTCGATGTGCAACAAACGAGAGTTGTAGAACTCCGTATTGGCGAACCAAATCCGGTTTCCAAAACACATTTTGATATAGAGGTAACTCATAGCTTTCCATATTCTCCTGGATCTCATCAGTAAGACGAAGTAGTCCTAGAGCTAATTTGATTATTTAATTTAATATAATTGGTTCAAGAAGTAGTTCTCAAACGCAAAGAACAAAGTTTGTTCATTTGTCAAAGGCACAAAGGTGTTAAACGTGAATTTTGATGTTTCGCAACTTTCGAAAACTTGTTGGTGGATTCAATTCTATAACAGAAAAATTCCAACTTGTCTTCTGGTAATTTCCACTGCTGAAGAGTCAAGAGTCAAATTGAAGACGAAACGAGCTTGAGAGCGCCCCAGTCAAAACAGGGCTTATTTTATCATGTATTGGAAAACTTACTGGTGAACCAAAACACGTTTTGATATAGGGGTCATTATAGCTTTCGATCTTCTCCTGGATCTCATCAGTAGGACGAAGTAGTCCTAGAGCTAATTTGATTAGTAACATTAATAGTAATAATAATAATTCTAATTCATAATCTTATTATATTGCCAAAAATCGTCCAAACCATCGCATCGCCAATGGTTTGTCTAGTTCCAATTGATTGTGTAAACAGTGATTATATAATTTGAAAGAACCTATATAATCTGTGAACATGAGGTATCTCGCATAAGGCATTTTTGATCAACCTTTATTCCATTAGATTAGAAATGTTAAAACATAACTGTATTTAGGTGGTTGGGACCCTGTATATAGAAATATAAAGTAATAAAAATTGATAGCAGGCAAAAAATAATTCATCAGCCTGCGTGTATTACTGGTTGCCTAATTTTAGGATACATCCGATTAGTATTATTCCTAATATTTGAAAGATCCACAGTGTGACTTTTTTTTAGAAACCCAGTCAGTTTTATTATTCTGATAGATATTATTTCAGTTTATTTAAATATAAATGATACCGGGTATTTACTCACTTTTCATGAAGCACTGCAGCAAGACTGTGCCTTGAAATAATTATTAATTGATACATTTCAATTAGGCAAATATCGACACTCTCGTTGACACTTGGGAAGTACCTATTACAAACAAATGTAATCGGATTGTGAAGGCTGGAGTGATGGAGAGGAGAATTAAAATCGGCTGAAGAGGATGTTTCGTTTCTATGAATAACTTCCCTACCTATCCCAATTCCCAATTCAGCCAATATGGCCACCTGTTGCTTGGCGAGACTTGCCGGCCTCTCTCGATCTCTCGAACGCTGCTGGTTTGCCGTAAATTCAGTCCTTGTTCTTGTAGACGTCCGGTTGCTCGCTGAAAGGTATTTTCGTGGTACAGTGGACGATGTTTTCACTCACAGAAACTAATTCTGTTTTAGTGCATAATGCGAGCTAGTTTTGGTTTATGTGCGGTTTTGTATCCTCGTTGTAGTGAAGCAGTGTGTTTCTCTCATAAAACTAGGATTATCCACGACTGGTTTAAAGGTAAGAATGTGTGTTTACATTTTTCGAATTAGAGCCGGCGCGAGACAAAATAAGAAGTTTAAGAAACAGAAAGTGCGTCTACAGAAGATACGCAAATTAAAAGCGTTTCAGAAGGTAATATGTAAGAAACGCTTACATAGTGCTTAAGATTGTATCTATCAACAAAATATGAAAAAAAATTGATATACCTAATAATTACTGTCATTCATTTCTCACAGTTCATTTACTTACCAAGCACCTTCTCCACAAAAAGGTAGAGCATCCTAGCCATAGTACCTAGTAAGTAAGTATAGGTACTTATCTACCTACAAAACAAAACTAAAATAAACTTCGTGTGCCTGTGCCATGTGCCAGTCTTTCAAATTGTCAGCGTTTGGAGCGCCCTCAATAATCCAATAAAAATATAAAGAGTTTGAGGTGAAACAAATTGTCAAAATTTTAAATGCCTAAGTATTTAAATTTTCTGTAGATTTATTATAAGCACCTAAAATAAAATCATCATTTGAGATAATAAACAATATCCTCAAAAAATCGTATAGGTACTCTTCAGGTGCGACTAAGTCTCACGGGAATTTATTTGAAAACATGTAAGCACACCTTAATTTTGATTAGATTTTGATAAAAAAACGTCACACCATCCAAATTTTGATATTTCGTTTCAGGAATACCTAGTAGCTACCTACGTTTCTGAGAAGAAACCTAATGGGGTTACTTATATTACTCCCAGTTAATTTTCGAAATAAACGTCTTTTATAAATATTCAAATATAAAATCATTAAGCTATTCTCAGTAATCACAGATTAATATTAGTATATTCGTAACTTAGTAGTAAGTAGTAAGAAATACTCTCGGAAATACTTATTTAATCTACAGTTCAAGAACTCAGTCAAAGTTGAAGGTAAAGCAACTCCTAAAAAAGCATAATTAAAAATATATAAACATAATAAAATAAAAGTAGACACCCTAAAGAGTACCAAAATGATTATATTTAAACAATGAAAAGAATACAACTCGGGAGATTATAATAATTATAATATCATTATAAGTACAGATGGTAGGATTATTCAAACACATCTAAGAATTTTGGTATACCGCTGGTATAATTTGTACACGTACAAAAAAGGGGTAGATTGATATCGCTCTAGATACAAAATGGCATTTTACCAGTCTCACACCAAATATCTACATTTTAAATTTTTCCCACAACAGTGCTTCCCGGGTAACTCGCAACAGAAAAAGTTTCTAAACCTGAAACAAAAGAAAAATGTTACTGTATTCATTACTATGATAATACACTTTTCAGTTTGAAATATAACCCATCTTCATCAACCGTAAGAACCATTTTATCTAGTTTGTAAAAATATCCAGGGCATTCAATTAACGAACAGAAAGTTATTTCCAGAAGAAACTCATTCCCAATTAAATTAATGCTAACAAACAATACCATATTTTAAGAGGTAGGCGGAAAATCGACGTGCTCCTTCATGTTTTTATCTAGGTAACTATTTTTGCTAATTATCCTGGTATAGTCGTACCAGAATGGAATAGATTTTAAACTTACCACTGTTAGTGTTTTTCTGAATGCAGCTGTCGATTTATCAGGATATGCAAGAATGTTTCCAATATTTTATTATGAAAGTGAAAAAAGATTGTAGTAGAATATAAGTAAGTATAAGAATCTTTTATAGTTTATACAATAGTTTATACACTAAGTCTTTAGTGTATAAACAGAAATTATCAGGTAGCTCTCAAATATAGGAAAGGATTCTTTTTTGAACCTCCATACACAATGCGGACATACATAGTCTTTTTCTGCCCTCTGGTAAGTTTTTGAACCAGTCAATATAGAGACATCAAACAAAAATCGGACTGAACGGCATCGCATTTGCTACATTCTTACGTGAAATTGATGTGTATACGAAGGTTGAAAGCACTTTGAAGAGTGCAACTTGGTCCTTTGATGAGATTTTTTTAATTTTTAGAATTGCATTATAAAATAGAATAAAAGTTTAAGTATTACTTAACATTTTTCCTTCAAACTCCATAATGGACAAGTTCCTAATAAAATTACTGTAGGTATTTGTTATCATTGATGGAAGTATACTATCATTGTGTTACAACAATATTACACAAGTTTAAGAATTTGTAATTTACCTAAATTGAAAAAGTTAAACCTAATAGAAATCTTTTAACCTATGTGTATGTAAAGCTGGTTCTGAGACCAGGTATTAATTATTTGAAATTTTAAATAGGGAAGGTTTTATTTCAGTATGAACAGGGGAGATACCCATACAGTGTCCGCACAGATTCATGGTATACCCCTCTGTCTCCCCCTTTTTTAGATAAAATTTTCAAATTATGGCGGAAGTACTTATTAAAGATACTTTTTTGTCATAAAAATTATCTTATGGTAACTTTTACCGTAGGTAAATACCAACTCTCATTCTTTATATGAAACGCCCTGCTGTATATTATTATATTTTTTGAATCTACGTCATTTTCTGAATACAACGATAATTGATATTTTAGCTGTCAAGTTACTTTTTGGAAAAACTGATTGAGGTGAGTTCGTGAAGATGAATATAATTAAATAAAACAATACACCTTTCTTCACATGTACTATGTACTCATCGTCGGTAGCTTAAACACTAACAGTGTTTAAGCTACCGACGATGAGTACATAGTACTCGAAATGTATACATTTAGCATTGCTAATATATATGTGAAGAAAGGTGGATTATTTTATTTAATTACTTTTTGGACCCTATTTTACTTTTGAATTTAGAGTGCCTTGACCATCCCCGATTAATTCTAATAACTCGATTAATTCTTAATTCTAATAATCGACCACAACAACCATAAAAAAAATAGAATAAGCGTCAAAAACATTCTATTTCTCTAATTACAGGGCGTTACAAATCTTTCAAACAATGTATTAACTCATACCCTTTTAAAATTTCATAGTTGGTAGTGATCTCTGCACTTAACGATTATATGCCATACTAAAAAATCTTATGCTCAAAACTTAAGCGTTTTTTTTAATTAAAATGGCGGGTGTGGCTCAATTTAACTCTGATTTCATTTTATAGAGAATATAATTATTCATATTCACGTCCGACATTTAGAGAATTTCATAAGGTAGTAAATGGACCACAAAATATATATAAATAAATGAAACAAGCAATAATATCGAACCTGCAAAAGGAAATGTGTTATTATTACCGTATATATGTAATCTATTTTATTTTGGTATATTTTTTATTTTTACATATTCTTTTACTGGATGTATTTTCATACTTGAATACTACATATTTTTTAATTACATAAAAAGCACATATGTAAATTGAAAAAATAGAAAGGTTTCCTTTTAGTGGCAGGTGCAGATCGATGTCTACACCACATATTATTTTTTTTTATCGCTTAAATTTGGAACACGCATTTTTTTCTATTCGCACGCATTCTATCATTATGTGCATTCAGATTCAGAAAAAGGATGGTCGAGCTAGACGGACGGATCTTTGGTCAATCTTAGACTGACAATTTAATTGTACTTGGGAAAGTAGTAAATTAAATGCTCCTTAATACAATGTTGATTTTATACCTACATCTTAACTGGTTAAAAGATGACAAGGGTGGGGGATCATTTACGCCCGCTCTGTATACAGGGTGTCCACCTAGTGCGCGTAAGTCCAATATCTGGATTAATAAAAGAGATAACTTAATTTTTTTTTCTACAGGGTTGTCTAATATCCCGAGCTGCACAAAATGAAAATATATTTACATATTCAGGGTGTTCAGTTTTTCCTGGACAGGTACCAACTTCATTTTTTTAAATGGAAACCTATATTTTTTATGGCATTATCGAATTCTACGTAAAAAATTAGTGGGACTTTGTGCATAACACTGCTATTGAAATATTGATAGTTTTCGAGATATTTGACTTTTAATTTTTTTTTCTTATGTTTCGTCACTTCTAATAGTTGACATAATTATGGTTGTATGACAGCTAGAAATTATTTTTTTTCAGAAGCTGTAGAGTGAAGATGGCTCTTTCGAAAAACGTATCAAAAGTTGACCTGCGATATACAGGGGGCAACAGAAATCGTGCCAAACCTGATGGTTTAAAATTTAAAAAATCTCGACTTTATCAAATGGAACACCCTGTGTTTTATGATTTCATTAGATGCCTTTCTGTAGACTCTACAATTTTATAATAGC
Organism: Pogonocherus hispidulus; assembly: GCA_963924545.1. NCBI lineage: Eukaryota > Metazoa > Arthropoda > Insecta > Coleoptera > Cerambycidae > Pogonocherus > Pogonocherus hispidulus. The sequence goes on from OZ004696.1 coordinate 24,917,788, forward strand.
TTTCCCTATACCTAAGTTGCGTAGTTTTTGCAAAAAACCCACTTTTATGAAAAATACCCGATTTGCGCACGTTCCTTTCTCGGGAAAAACGCAGTGAGCGTCTGTCACGCAATAAAATTTGTGACAATCAGTTTACATGTTATTTCTTCTTTTACTGAATATTCACGTACGAGTTTAGCGTAAGTACTAAGCGTGCATACAATGAACTATTCAAAAGAAGAATTAGTGAAAATGGTTTATGCCTTAGGAGAAGCTCATGGAAATTGTTTGCTAGTAGCACGTATTTACAAAGCAAATAATCCAGATTTACAGAGATTTCCACGTGCTGACTGTTTTGAAAATGTGAAAGAAAGATTTGAAAGAACAGCAAATGCGAATTATGAGAAAACTACCAGGAGACATGACGGTAACAATGACGATATTCAGTTTAATGTTGTGGCGTCTGCTGTTGAAAATCCAAATATTAGTGTCAGGAAAATCAGTAATAATCTTGGAGTTTCCAAAAGCTTGGCAAACAAGATGCTGAAGAAGAATAATTTTCATCCGTATCATATTAAAAACCATCAAGCACTGTTACCTCAAGATCACCTAAACCGCCTGCAATTTTGCCACTGGGCATTGGATAAAATTCAGGAAAGTCCAAACTTTTTTATGAATGTCTTGTTTACTGACGAATCAACATTTTCAAACACATGCTTACCCAATCGTCGCAACTTTCATCACTACGCTGACAATAATCCAAGATTATTGAGGGTACTAGATAATCAGCATCGTTTCAAAGTGAACGTGTGGGCTGGAATTTGTGGAGAACATATTGTTGGACCGTACTTTTTTGAAGGCAATTTAAATGCCAATGTGTATTTGCATTTTTTGCAAAACGAACTTCCTCTTCTACAGCTACAGAATATGCCCGCTGATTATTTGGTTCAACAATGGTTTCAGCATGATGGTGCCCCTCCACATTCCACTTTGGCGGTACTGTGATTATTTTATTGTTGTAGTACTTTTCTTATTATCTATTCATATTTCAGATTAGAGAACACCTAAACCACGTATATCCAAATAAGTGGTTAGGTCGTGGTGGTCCAGTTCCTTGGCCTGCACGTTCGTCTGATTTAAATATTCTGGACGTTTTCTTGTGGGGTTATATCAAGGAGCATGTATACGAAGTACCACCAACGGATATGCAAGACTTGAAAGAAAAGATCCAAAATGAGTTTCTAACCATAACGCCCGAAATGTTAAGAAATGTTCACATTCATTTAATTATCTAAATTTTTCAGTTATTTTTATTTTAAGAAGTGTAAACTAATACATTTTATAAAAATAAATAGCCTTACAATATTTTTTCCGTCAAAGGAGTGCGCAAATCGGGTATTTTTCATAAAAGTGGGTTTTTTGCAAAAACTACGCAACTTAGGTATAGGGAAAGCTATTATAAAATTGTAGAGTCTACAGAAAGGCATCTAATGAAATCATAAAACACAGGGTGTTCCATTTGAAAAAGTCGAGATTTTTTAAATTTTAAACCATCAGGTTTGGCACGATTTCTGTTGCCCCCTGTTTATCGCAGGTCAACTTTTGATACGTTTTTCGAAAGAGCCATCTTCACTCTACAGCTTCTGAAAAAAAATAATTTCTAGCTGTCATACAACCATAATTATGTCAACTATTAGAAGTGACGAAACATAAGAAAAAAAAATTAAAAGTCAAATATCTCGAAAACTATCAATATTTCAATAGCAGTGTTATGCACAAAGTCCCACTAATTTTTTACGTAGAATTCGATAATGCCATAAAAAATATAGGTTTCCATTTAAAAAAATGAAGTTGGTACCTGTCCAGGAAAAACTGAACACCCTGAATATGTAAATATATTTTCATTTTGTGCAGCTCGGGATATTAGACAACCCTGTAGAAAAAAAAATTAAGTTATCTCTTTTATTAACCCAGATATTGGACTTACGCGCACTAGGTGGACACCCTGTATATTCTAATGGAGTCATGAGCTGTATTTTTTTGATTAAGCGTTTTATGAAGTTGCTTATTAGCGTATTATATTATGACGTATTATATAATGATCAAATTTAAATGTGAAAAAACCCGACGTAGTTGAAACAAAACATGTTGAATGAAATACAGTTGTGTCCAACTAAATCAGTTAATTTAGTTATTTGGGTATGATTCAAAACATTTTATTGCTCTAGGTACAGCTCATTTGCGGACATATGTTTATCAAACAAAAAAGGTTTGTTTTCATGCCCCCTACAACCCCTTAAAGTTGATATGTTTTTGGGACACCCTGTATATTGACTTAATCACTCTAGATCGTAAACGCTTTAAATTACCTGTTATAATAAACCTAATGCCAAATACTTTTAATTTTTATTTAATATTTTTTTTATTTTTAGAAAAATGTATATTAATTAAGTATTTATTAGTATTACTACGAATAAATTATAAACGATTAATAGAAATGATAAAGCATTTCTTATCTCTACTCGTTTCAAATGGCCAAATAGACACACCATCCTTTCAATCACGACTAGCAACGCTTCACTGAGCCTGTCCAAGATGGGATCTTCTCATTACATTTTACCAATCATTTCAAAACTTCTGCACACGAAAGAAAATTCTCAGTATGATTGTTGCTCTTATTGCACGATAATTATTTTCGTTAGGCAATTTGTTGAATGGGTTGGTTATAAAGTTTTATTATTTTCTTTACCGACTTTGATGCATAAATATCTCCATAATTATGATTGGTTACAAGTTTAACTGCCTGTGTACATGATGTGCCATTAAAAGTTTAATTGATCCGATTGGGTATATGGGACACTGTGTAGTCGAAAATAATAATGTGTCCCTTATAATTCTACATATTTATAGTACGGGAGCTGGTAGACAGAATGGAGAACGGTGATTATCAAAATTTTCGTATATGAAAATAAATTTCTTTGGCCTTTGCCTTTGGTCACACCAAAACCGATCGTCTGCCATCTCAAAGTGGTGTAGAGATCCGCCATGCCTGCTCGCACTTTCCAGTGGCCTGTATGTCGGTGAATTCACAGAAGCTATACAAACTTAGGCGAGGTGTATGTACAAGATTTACCATCTCTAGGATAGGATGTAAAACCGAAGATCCCTTGTCTATAAAATGACAGGCAAGTAACGGATTTCTACCATACTACAAATGTGAGAATTCGGCAAAATTCTATAGTTGACGGTTGGCGGTTAGTGATTGGTTTTAGTAGCGGAAATAGGCCGATGAATAAACTATATGATATATATAGTGACATTATAACCTGGTCCCTTTATTAAAATTCAATTTATATTATAACCAATTTTGCCTAACTCTTGGCTATAGCCAAACAAAATTAATTAATTAAGTAGAAATTAGCTCCGATAGCTTAGTCGTTAGGCTAGGTTCGGAGAGAACACTGTGTTTACAATCACCCTATACGAGTAGATAGCGCCAGAGATTTTTTTATAGAAAACATTCAAAACCATTTTATTTACTTTTCCTAAATATAGCTGAGGTCTGAAATAAATGAGTAAAAAAAAACTAGATACATAGATTGAAATTTGAATTTGGATTACAAATTATTCACAGTTAACATCGTTACTTGGAGTCCAGAAGTCCTTAAAATATTCCTCCACCAAGGTTGGTTCAGTTTTTATAACCGATGTTATAACCGTCTAGCTAGAGGTTTGGAGTAGGTACTATACGGAAACTGAGTCTCAAGAACTGGTAGCGGGACTTCATTGTGGACTGTGTAGTAGTACTTTGTTGACAGCAAGAAGATACTTAAATATAATAAGTACTGTATACTATAAAAGGTATCTGCCATCAGATAATCAAAACGAAAGCACATATTACAAACAAGCCACAGAAATTAACCTCTATTTCTGTAAGAGAAACACGTGGCTTTAAATAGGTTAAAAGAATACAATAATTACCACCTATACATAAAAATATTGCTACATAAATCAAGCTATATAAACTATAAACATAAATGAAAGGTAAAAAGAATTAATTATTCACTGATTCCTAAAATATATCGCTAGTTACGTACCTTTACTCCTTTCGAGAAAAATCAACCTTGGACCACGATCTCAAAAGCAAGTCGATTGCCCAAGAATCAAATGGAAAAGAGATCACGGGCTGTCAATCCACTGCTTAAATACCCTTGCCATTAAGTGCCCCCACAAATGTATAATACCAGTGTTTGGTTTTAAAAGCGCCGGTTGTACTCTGACGTTAGCATTTAAATGTAAAGGTGTAATTTGTTAACACAATTAGTAGGTATTAAATAATAATAAAGTAGCAAATTTGTGATTGTTAAAAGGAACTAAAAGAAAATACCAAATGTAACGAAATTGTTAGAATTTTCGTTACAACATGAAAATATTATGTCAGTGTCTGATAGTTGGTCTCGATGAACGATGTGGCGACTCCTATGGAGATGCCGATGTAATGCAATGCCAGTCGGGGCACATTGGCCGTGGAGTAGTTGTTTTCGGCATCTCCTTCAAATGAAAATATTCAATTCTTTTAATGATTTCAATTATCTTTATATTATTTTGGCTGCTGAATATCTGCCAGATCTGCAAAGAAACGAATAAATAAAAATAAATTATGTAGGCACTTACTAGAAAAATATGACTTGGGTCTTCCTTCGAGCGCAAGAAGGGATACTCGTAGTTCTCGGTCTTGAAATAATATTAAAGTTAATTAATAAAAGTCATGTCTGTTCTAGAAGGACTCATTTGATATTATTATAAGAAGGCAAAAGAACTAAATTTATTACGTTTTCTTATAGCTCAGCCACTGAACCAATTATTTGTCAAGCAGCTATAAATCTTTCTATAATGTAAACTTTTTTATATTATTTCTTAAAAAATGTGCTACTTTCAAACTCTTTTATAACACTGGGGACTAGACGAACGAATAGTAGTGAAAAGTTGGCAAAGTTGTTATATAAATCATACAAATTTCGTATGAAGTCTTCCAAAGGATATATAAAACTATTGATTTAGGCCCGAATTTTGGTGGAACAAATAAATGTATATACACTCAAACATATAGCTACTTAATATTATAATTATTAATATCTGTTACTGTATTGCTGTAACAATGCATTGATGTATTAATTATTTTACACTTCTTCAATAATGTCAACTTCTTCAACTATAAATAAAACATTTAAATTCCATTGCAGTTTGGGTTTTGAAGTCACTATCAAGTGGTCACTTACTTTTGTAACGAACTGAATTTTAAAAATATAAATATGGGAAATTTAAGAAATATTTCTTGATATAAGCCATCACGCCAATATTCCTACGTTGTGAGAAAATTTCAATTATATGGTTAAAGAATAAATTAAAAAAGTGTTTACTAATTGTCGATCTAGGTATAGCCATTCACTTCAGCCATTGATATGTGTGTAAGCATCAACGTTAAGAATATAAATCTAATTCAGTGACAGCAACTGCCGAAATACAAGAAAAACATGTCCAGACTCTCGAAGGAAGCTGTCTGTAAAGGCGCCAAAAAGTGTTTTACTTGAGTGCAGTATCGTCATAATAGGTATGGTAATATATTTGGTGTGTGTAATAATCACGGATTTTGCCCGCAGTAAGTATTCCTTCTCTGCTACCTACTGAAATATTGCATTTGGGCAATTATAATGTTTTGTTTGAACCTCAACATTCTCCATTGACTAGAGTTGCCTAGTATTTTCGTATACGTGATGAACTCTATTCTGTTTGGTATCTTTAATTAAGTTATAATTTAATATCCTTGAAAGATTAATGTTTCTTGTACTTCTATTTATAGACTCTTTTACAGTGGTTATGTTTATTAATATTGAAATTTCCTTAATCTCTGATTAGTTTAATGTAAATGATTAGTATTTGTACTAAAATATTTTGTCATATAGTTACCATTTCTTTTATGAAGCTGTAGTATAGTTGTTCATTTATATGCTATGCTTAACGTAATAAATTGAAAGTATTCTTTTATTAGTCTGTTATTTGTAACTGTTTTGCTGAAAGTAAAAATATAAATTTGTTCTGGTTTCAAGTTAAGGCTCCCGTAGACTGAATGTGGATCATGTCGCGGGGTCCAGCGGGAAGGGGACCGACCGACCGGTGGGCGTGTGCATTTTAAATCACTGAACGCACCGCGCAGACTCCAACAATTTTTATTTACTTGCAATATTGCACAGGGTTGGACTCATTTCTATGTTTTATTACCAAGCTGTCTCCTATTTTATTTGATAAATTGTGTAGGTATTTTAAACAAATTGTAGACAAATTGTGTATTTGTGTGTGCTTAAACTGTGTTATTTCTTATTTGTGAACTGAACTGTGTTACGTTTGATTACTTTAAACAGAATAGTCGGGGGTCCAGGCGTTCAAAATCCCTCAAAATCGGCAAGTAACCCATGACGGCAAGGTAAATGATTTTTGACTTCACCCAGGGATAGAGGGTCCCTAGGGGCATAAGAAATGACTTGTTGGACTTTTGTTGGCTCTTGCACAACTTCTTAAATAGCAAAAAAAGAGCGCGGGGCAGCGTTTAAAAAATAAGTGATTTTGAGCGTTTACACCTTTCTAAAAAAATAACTATTTGAGATATTCATATGATTTTTTATATGTGAATACTTGAGACATGAGCGCTTCTGCGTGTGCTAATAGAATTTGAAAATATTTCGCTGTTTTTTTTTAACAATGGCTAAAGTCGTAGTTACGAAATTTATGTATCGAAAATTTCAACATGCGGGCAACTATATTAAATTTTCAAAATTTGCACATACTATATGTGAACAAAATGTGGTCTAAGGCTTGAAAAAGTTTTTAGAAAAAAAATCAGTTCCTTATCTTATCTAGTTTTCGAGTTAATCATTTTTAAAGCCGAGCGTTGTTTACACTCGCGTTTGACCGGTGCCATTCAATTTACTGCGGTGCGCCCTACCATCCAATCCAATATATGGGAATATTAGGCCAGACTATAAAATTGCGAAATAATTACATTCTTATAGTTTGTGACTATTGTTATTATATATTAGTTTATCAGTGTTTTATCTATTAGTGTATTGTTATTTATTTTAATTGAAAGTCACCTTTAACAGGAATTACAACGTGTCGACTTGTCGGATATCGCATTACTGCCGTATTTTAGCCAGTGATGGGTTTTTAGCCACTAATTATATATTTAGCCAATGCTAATTATATAATTAGCATTTAGCCGGCTAAAAATATTATAATTAGCCGTTAGCAGAATATACAGTTTTTTAATTTTTCACACATCAGAATAACTTTTGCGCAATTACCAATAAAATATCTATTTATTCTTACCTACCATTTTAGGTAGGTAAGCATAATAAGGTATTATTAGGTCATCATATTATAAGTCATAGATAAGAAGAAATTAAATCTAGAGATAGCGATTATTTTGTATTTTATTTTAAAATACCGTAATCTTCATCATTTAATTAAGTGCAAAAAAATAAAAATAATCGTACAAATTAAAAAATAAAAATATGAAACAAACTAAATTAAATTAAAAAATTAATAAAAGTTCCAATATATCTCCCCCTATGAGGCCATTTTTTCCTCTGGCACTATAATATTTAGCCTGCTAATTTTGAAAGGATTTTTAGCCGACGGATAATTATCGATAATTAGCCGGTTATTTATAAATGGATAATTATCCGGCACATCACTGATTTAGCCCTTAAAACAATTGTTAGGAAAAGCTGTATACATGTGCAAGCAACAGAACACATTTAGGCACATATAAGCACATTTTTTATCACATTTTACTTTGTAATTGCACTTTTAAATTTTTTTATGATCCGGCAATGGTTTTTTTGACATCATTTTTGGGATTATTTTATGATTAATATCCACACAAATCCAAAGTTTTTGGTTAAATTGAGAACCGGATCAGTAGACTATTTGTAGACTAAACATTTGCTATACAACGTGCGTTTTACATGGAGAAAAAAAGTACCTCCAGTAAGAGGTAGAGAACGTAAGTCACCCCGAGTAATTTAAAATAAATGTTAAGCATCCACCTCCAGCATGTTGTGACGTTAAAAAAATTGAGTATAATGTGTGGTACCTGAAATCCGCAGCTATCATATCAGTGACACGATCTTCAAAACCCTGAATTTTCTTCAGTAACTGAAAACTTGAATTTCTTTGGTTTTAGCATAAATAGCATTCTGCTTTTCTTGGGTGGAAATCAAGAAAACCTCACGTTTTCTTGTTTTATCTCTATCTTTAAGGCATATAAATCATACTTTTTTAAAATCCAGTAGCTGACTGTTACTACGACTTGATTTTTGTTCATTAGGGAAATTTTTATCGCCGGATTTCGTATCAATTAATGCAAGACTTTTTTTGTGAGTATATTCAGACCAACACTTCCGATGATACTAGTCTAGTAGTCTTTTATTAATAAAATTGTTGTGAATAATATTTTCTAATAGTCTATAAGCATTGTCTTTTCTAATAAAAGTAGCATTTTTAAAGTTGCAAGTCCCCGTTCGCTAAGTTCATTTAAAGATTGAGAAGACACTTTTAGCATATGATACATTTCTTTTAGATCTAAAGCCTCAGCCTTTTTTTCATTAACTTCCTTTCAATTTATAAAAAACGTGCTGAAATTCACAAATTTCAACACAACACATATATTATTCGCAACAATTTTATTAATAAAAGACTATTGTATAATCGGAAGTGTTGGTCTGAATATACTCAAAAAAGAGTCTTGCACTAATTGATGCGAAATCCGGCGATAAAAGTTTCCCTAATGAACAAAAATCAAGTAACAGTCAGCTACTGGATTTTAAAAAAGTATGTTTTCTATGCCTTAAAGATAGAGATAAAATAGGAAAACGTGAGGTTTTCTTGATTTCCACCTAAGAAAAGCAGAATGCCATTTATGCTAAAACCAAAGAAATTCAAGATTTTCAGTTACTGAAGAAAATTCAGGGTTTTGAAGATCGTCCCACTGATATGATAGCTGCGGATTTCAGGTACCACACATTATGCTTAATTTTTTTAACGTCACAACATGCTGGAGGTGGATGCTTAATATTTATTTTCAATTACTCGGGGTGATTTACGGTCTCTACCTCTTACTGGAGATACTTTTTTACTCCATGTAAAACGCACGTTATATAGCAAATGTTAGTCTACAAACAGTCTACTGATCCGGTTCTCAATTTACCCAAAAACTTTGGATATGTGTGGACATTAATCATCAAATAATCCCAAAAATTATATCAAAAAAACCATTGCCGGATCTTAAAAAAATAAAAAAGTGCAATTGCAAAGTAAAATGTGATAAAAAATGTGTATACAGCTTTTCCTAACAATTGTTTTAAGGGGTAAAATACGGCAGTAATGCGATATCCAACAAGCCGACACGTTGTAATTTTTGTTAAAGGTAACTTTCAATTAAAATAAATAACAATACACTAATAGATAAAACACTGATAAACAACAATATAATAACAATAGTCACAAACTATAAGAATGTAATTATTTCGCAATTTTATAGTCTGTCCTAATACTCCGATATATTGGATTGGATGGTAGGGCGCACCACACTAAATTGAATGGCACGGGTCAGACGCGAGTGTAAACAACGCTCGGTTTTAAAAATGATTAACTCGAAAACTAGATAAGATAAGGAACTGATTTTTTTTCTAAAAACTTTTTCAAGCCTTAGACCACATTTTGTTCACATATAGTATGTGCAAATTTTGAAAATTTAATATAGTTGCCCGCATGTTGAAATTTTCGATACATAAATTTCGTAACTACGACTTTAGCCATTGTTAAAAAAAAAACAGCGAAATATTTTCAAATTCTATTAGCACAGGCAGAAGCGCTCATGTCTCAAGTATTCACATATAAAAAATCATATAAATATCTCAAATAGTTATTTTTTTAGAAAGGTGTAAACGCCCAAAATCACTTATTTTTTAAACAGCGCGAAGCCCCGCGCTCTTTTTTTGCTATTTAAGAAGTTGTGCAAGAGCCAACAAAAGTCCAACAAGTCATTTCTTATGCCCCTAGGGACCCTCTATCCCTGGGTGAAGTCAAAAATCATTTACCCTGCCGTCATGGGTTACTTGCCGATTTTGAGGGATTTTGAACGCCTGGACCCCCGACTATAAGCAATAATAATTGAAAGTTTTTGTCTCAATATATTCTTTCATCAGAATTACGAAAATTGTAAAACATCAAATACCAAATATATAAATAAAAGGGCCCACAAAAAGTTTAAGTACGTGCAGTATGTAAAACACGCCTTCACACAATATGCAGTCTCGATTCGCTTGAGGGCGCCACAAATCGAGGACCGATTTTTCGAGAAATTCGCCTTGTAAGCGTTCAGTAGAAACATTGTCAAAATGTTGTTTGTGGTTTTATTCATATTTTGTAAACGTGCGAGGAAAGAAAAATAATGAGTAGATGATTCTATGGAGTTAAATTTTCGACTACGGCTCCGGTAATCTTTGAGCAACTTGCTGATTTTCGTACATATGTAGTGTATAATAAAAAAAAACAACGTAAAAAACAAAAAAAACTAATTCCATAGAAGCATCGATTTATATTTTATCTACCAAACCATAAAATTTTGTTTCTTAATTTTCATAAATAACGGCGTGAGAATTTTTCTGCTTAATCACTTTTTCCGCTTTGAATCGAGGAGGTAGTCTGGCCCCTTAAGCAGAGAAGTCTATCGAAATCACCACCCACGCTTAGATACGAGTTTTATAAGTGAGTATTGTTTTGTACTAACACTGAAGAGTAGCTTATAACTTAATGTCAAATTTCGTTCGGAAATTTGGGTTATTGACTAGGAAATTCAGATGATTAAAGGTTCGATTCTACTCAGTTTTATTTAGGTTGCCACCTAAATAAAACATTTTTTGGTTTTTGTATGAACGCAGAAAAAATATTGTATGCAACTCGTACAAAAAGTGTTTATTGAACTTGACGTGTTGTCAATTGTGTACAATTTCACGTCACGTGCAATAAACACTTACTTTTTGCACTTGTTGCATAAATAACTATTTTATTTTGTTTGTACTTGTACTTATTCTTAAATAAACTATTATTTTATTATTATTAACTTACATACATTTTTAATATAAATATCACAATCTGTAGTTTGCATTCACTGAGATTATTTTCCTTGCTAAAATTTTTTGAAAGGGAACTTAAAGTATTTTTACGTCCTGTTATTTTTTCTTGCCTTTACAAAAATAGTTTATATATCAAAACTGATATCCCTGCGATGGTATGTGAATGGAAATTTATTAACACAAGGCGTGTAGGGGATGATCAGCAGGTGCATATCTAATCCTTCTTTGGCAGCTTCCAAAAGCTGAATTACCCTGTCTGTCAGCGTCTACCTGTACCCAATTATACAGCGCAACGCCCCCAAATAACCATCCCTAGTGAAATCGTGAGCACAACCATTCCAAAGTACAAATTAGTAGCAATAAATAAAGAATCAAGGATGCACATGCCAGTTTAGCAAACTGTATTCTATACCATATACTCGTATTAACGGGTAACGTTTTTCTTAAGCTCTTATCCATATTTGTTATTTTTATATATCTCTGATTTTTTAACTAGCAGTCAATGTTTCTATCCGAGTGCATAGTTAGAAGTTGCTTTGCTTTAACAATAGAATATAAAGGAAGGAACAAAAATATTTCGCAACTGCATATCACACATCAATATACGCATTATTTTCCTTTTGTTATCAGCCATTCTTAGCAAATAAATATAATATATAGTTTGACTTATTAGTTGTGAATATTTTAAGATTCTCCAAGATTACCTCCACTTTTATGTACCAAGTCTGCCTAATTTCTAGCTTACTTCGATTTACCTGTGCCAAGTTGAACATTCTAAATCATACAGTAGTTTGAACCCACCCACAAGAACGTTGCTCTGATTATGATATGTTTGAATATTTTATTATGTCTCCCACCCTTGTAGCTCCAGGATACCAAGAAGATCCTTATATCTTAGCCTTCCGAAAGGCACAAATTGCTATAGAAAATTAAAAGAACCTTTATTCATATTCTCCTAAGTTGTTTGTAGTGCGTAGTAGGTTCCTAGTTTTGTCTAGCTCGAGCCCAGCCGGGCCAATTAATTACCTTTATCATTTTCTGGGAATCGCGTGTGGCCCAATTCTCATATTGTTCAGCTCAACCTGTACCAGTACCTGTACCTCTTGCTTGTGAACGCCTGTCGACAAGATACCTGGATTCAAAGGGAATGTAATCTATTGTCACTCCTTCACCTTGAGAATATGGAACCATAATTCCTTTGGAACCTAAGGCTGCGGTCTTCACTATTGTCACCTTCAGAGCATATATGGGAATTTTGCCTTTCCACCCCCATAGGCTAAGGGCTTACCCGTCAGTTATTTAAATGACACTTTTTAAATAGGACGTCATTGCTATTTCATTGTGACTATTCAACACTACTTACACACGATGTTACTGTCGCGCGATTTCGTCGCAATCTTCCGTTCACATAATTCAGTAGTAGTTACAATATTTACGCCTTAAGCTAGTCGCCTATTTATCCGACACGATTCTGCACGGCACGGCCCGTCAAAATACGGATAAAATGGAAACAACGACTGCCACTCATGTATTTCATTCATTTGGGTTGTTTGCATTCTATCCGGTATTTTGGCGGGCCGTGCCGTAGCGGACAAATTGGCGAGAAGCTTTACTCGAGGCATTACTGTACACTGTTGCCTGTGAGTTTTTTTATACCAAATGAATTTCTAAGTTGCGCACCCGCTTTTATATTGCAAATAAAGATGTGTAGAATTGATTTTTACATCTGGCAAGACTAGTCATATCTATGTACTTATATCAGACCACGTATGTAAGTAGTGCCTAATACTGGCCGGAAGACGAGAAATAAAACTCCCATCAATTTGTTAATGTTTTGTTCATGGTTAGACCAGACAAACCATAACGAGCAATATTACCATGTTATCAGGCTAACGTTATCTACACAATGAATTATAATGAGTACCATTATAATGCATCGAAGTTATTCAAATCATGCGATGACAAATCAGATTAAGCGACAACTTGTAACAGATACGATCGAAATCTGTGATTATGTTCAGAAAGGTCGACTATGCTATGCAACACAAGAGCTCGAAAACATTTTTAGAATTCTACTACTCGTACCTACGTATCATGTTATATAATTGTTTTAGATCTGCGATGGGCGATTTTGTATCGATATGATGCAGTAGATACAAAACAGTATGTGAGCTAGCAGTCGATTAATGGTCGGACAAATATAGAATGAAAATTATTTTCATTGATTTACAAAGTGTTAAAAAATAGCCAAATATTTTAAGTATCCATGCATAACTCAAAGGGACAACGAACTTCCGTCATCACATAAGTGGATCACTGTTTCAAAAAATGTTGCGTTGCCGTTTTGAAGTAAAAAATGGAGTTATTTCACATGCTTAATCACTTTACAGCCACATTATAATATAACATTATAGTTGATATTTGAAAAGTTGTTGGCTGTTAAAGTGAATTCATTTCTTCAATAAAAGACAAAAAAAATATTTTTTTATTTTTATTTTTAGAGGATTTTTAGACCATTTTAGACAATCTACTTGAGAAATTGTTCAAAAACCTAGAAAAAACCTAAACGCTCGCAAAAACTTCAACTCAACTTAAAAAATTACTACTTCATACTTATATTATTATACTTTTCTATTATTATATTATACTATTATACTTTCTATTATATATTATTATACTTTTCTTCATGAAATCACTTGAGGAAGTGCCTTCTTCGGTATTTCAGACAACTCAGAAAACACCCTCCATATATCTTACCCTATTGTTAGTTAAAAGTTGCCAAGAAACAATATAAAAGAAACTTAAGGTCCGGAGAAAATTGATAAAAGTTACACTGCTTTTTACAAATACTTGTTTTCAGGTACACAAATAGGTATTTTAAACAAAACAATAAAGCTCTTTACCACATTTAGGTGTAAGCAGTATATTACATTTAATTTCATTTTTAAATTTCTACTATCAATTATAAGTATACAAATTTCGCCCATTCCTTCTCATTTCTTACTAATATTTCTGCATTCGTCCATGTTTTTCCCTTTTTTTTTCAGTATTTCTTCTCCATCAGTATCACTCCATCCAGAGTTTGCCTCGGTCTTCCTCTTTTTCTTCTCTTCAGTATTGACTTCCATATTTGTTTGACAGGTCTTGGACTTTCCATTCTCTCTAGGTGGCCACACCAGCTTAATTGTCGTCTTTCAATGAACTCTAGGGTCGACTGGATTTTTAACTCGTCTCTTATTTCTGTGTTTCTCATTCTGTCTCTTCTTGTGACTCCTCTGATTCCTCTAAGATATTTCATTTCTACGGCTTGTATTTTGCTCTTCTGCTTTTTTGTTAACACCCATGATTCTCACCCGAATGTCAGAATTACAATACATTTATCTTTGTGCTTCTTAATATTTATCTCTTATACTACTTTTATATTAATGCTTATATAATTTCTTGCTCATCGCGTAATACAATTTCAGTGTATTTTCTATTCTTTTATTGATTTCTACTTCTAATTTTCCGCTGTACTCTATTTCCACTCCTATAAGGATTGAGAAGATTTCACTTGGTCTATGGCGCACCTTCTAGTTGTGTTTTACTTCGTCTTGTTCTTCGCCAACTACCATTACTTTAGTTTTACGTATATTCAGTGTCATTCCATTTTCTTGGAATACTTTATTTCATATTTCTAAATTATTTTGTAGGTTTTCATCCATGAATATTATAAACAGTAGCAGGCTCAATCCACCTCCCTGTCTCAATCCTTCCTTTATTGGAAAAGTTCTGATCTTTTGTTATTACTTATGACGCAGTTAATGTAAATTGTATAAAATTAATTACTAAAAATACTTTTTTAGCCGAAAAATGCACAAAAGTATACTTTTCGTATATAATACAAAGTAATCTGTTTGGGCATTTTAAATGTTTAAAACTCGGTTCAAATCATCTAAACTATCTACTTCGAAATTACATCCACTGCTTGTTTATTATATTAATAATATACGATATTTATATACCCAAAAAGTAATCTGCAATGCCGAGGATGGAACAATATAAAGTATTTCGTCGCAATTCTTAAAAAATCATGAACAAATTTATGTTTCAAATCGTTATGTTGACTCTAAAACACGCATATTGATTTTGAATTATCAAATACGCCCAAGAAACATATGCATTTGTGAGAGAGAGCTCACTTCTTTTAGGTAAAAATATTGCTTACAGATTTTTAACTACCTACCCGTTAGATATTTTATGTTATGTGGACATGTACGAACAAATTTTTATCATACTAAGTTTTCGTCTCTTTCGACAAATATAATGGATGATGGACCGCTTGTTATAATAATCTATAGGCTAAACCGCCGTCGCTTCTGTCTAGCGCTGCGGTTGATAGTTGGTGCATTGTACCAATTAATTTTTATTAAATATGACATGCCATCAGGCGCTCATTCATTGCCATATTAGTTGGTATGCAGATGTACTTAATTATTATTTGGGTCGCTACATTAGATACAAATGGGTTAGTAAGAGAAAGACAAACCTCCGCTTTATTATTATCAATTGTACTGATATTGATACAGAATAGTTGGTCTCGATAAATTGTTATTATACTGGATGTCCCAGAATAATGTTTGGGTACAATAGATTTCTTTTAGTAGTAGGTACATTTTTTACGTTATTTATTGGCTGTACCTGTTTACAAATTTATTTAGGCTCAGACAAACGGAAAATAATATAATAGTTATATTTATAATGTTATTTGTTATTTATGGTCCAGTGAAGATTCTGGTTTCCTTGTTACTAAGTTTCCTTAGTATATGATATAATGGTATTTAATAGATTCTTCCTCAACTGTACTCTTGGGTGCACTGATTTGTTTTCTTGTTTTCTTGTTTTCTAATATTGTTATATTTTCGGCAAAATTCCGAATTAAATATAGAATATCTAAATAATGCCACAAATAAATTGCTATAGACAATAGATTAGGTATATCTATTTTGAAGTTAATAGTTTAATATTAATAGATGTTAATATTTTGAGATTATGAGGTTGAGGTTATTTGAGGTGAATAAGGTTATTTTTCCAGATATGATATTTTAATTCAATAATAGGGTTTGCGTATGACTCCTAGATTGTTGTTTATTATATATTCTTTTAAATATTCCGCGACATATTCTTTAATTGTTCCATTATTCTTTTTTATATCTAGGTTATTGCAAAGTTTACCAAATTATATAAGTTACCCCACTCTCGACCACGTGCCGCGCTACCTATTCCGCCCTCCTTACCCTTCTCAGGTACCTACCGTTCGGTACCCAGACATTTACACAGTGGCTCATGCTCGACCTGTAACATGTTGTGTGTGATTGATATAAAGTGAAAAACACAAGTAATTATTTATTAATGTTTTATTTTTATTTCATTTTTTTGTAAAAATGCTTGTGTATATTGTACTGTGGGTAGTTGTCCCTTGCAATATATGTAACCGAATATTTCTTTTAAGAAAATGTCTTTTACAACATTCCTGTGAAATTTGTAGCAATTTTAGTAAGTAGATGATAAACCACGTTCTGTGATCTTAAATCCTAAAGTAACCACAACATCTAGTTGTACCCCTTAGAAATACAGTGGAATTTGTCGTAGTCTTAGAAAGTAAATTTCCGGAATTAGTTTTCCACGAAGAGATTGTAAAAATACTAAAAAATCATTTCGTAAATATAACTTTTAGTCATACATCTAAATATTTTACTTTGGGCTTTTATTTTATTAATTTTTATATCAGAAACCTTATTTATTTTACATTAAAATTTGCTAATCAAAATATAACAATTGTGATTTTTGTAAATTGTGATAGGTATGAATGATTTTTGTTATTTTATTTAAAGTAATGTATCTGTGTTTTTTGAAATATTTAAATAAACATTTTATTGCCGATTTTATTTTTAATTTACTTGTAGACCTACATTATAGATAACAGTTTATCTTTTACCTAAGCACATTTTAAATAGAAATAATTAACTTGATCACCTACCTACCCATTGAATAATTTGAAACTCCGTGTAATCAAATGTTGTCGGCGCAAACTACGTTTGTAATATCCCTCGTAACAAGGAGGTTTTGTTAAGTAGATAGTGGCGGCAGAGAACACGCACCAACGCGTGTTCTCTGGTGGCGGCACACTTGTGATCTTGATAGATATATAAGTGACGACGGGAGTGGAGTAACTATTACATTCTGTAAACTTTGGTTATAGGTAACAAGGAAAATATAAATTTTATTGAATATAATATTCCAATAATTCAATAAATCTTGGTTATCTCTTAGTTGATTTTTTTGCAAAATAGCTAAACAAATATGTACTCAAATTTCTGTCATAAAATGAAGTTAAAGCCTTTTACAGTGGATTTATAAACTTTTCCTTCGCGCTGGCGTTGGCATTGCTACGGATTTGCTACGAACGCTGGGCGCACGACCGCCACAAAAGTTGAAAATAAGTTATCTTCGAACACTGATGAGCGCCAACGCCGTGCAGTTTATAATCAATAATATGAATATACCTAACCATCCTAACATCGCCAATCCCTTGTCTATGGACTTTATTTTAAAACACTGTTTTAAAAAACCCTGGATTTATAAACTTTTCGTTCGCGCTGGCGTTGGCGCTGCTACGGATTTGCTACGAACGCCGGGCGAAAAAGTTGAAAATAAGTTATCTTCGAACGCCGATGAGCGCCAACGCCGTGTATAAATGACTATATGAATATACCTAACCAACCTAACATCGCCAATCCCTTGTCTATGGACTATATTTTAAAACACTATTTTAACTTTGGACGCGAACGCCAGCGCCAGCGCCAACGATGAGTTCATAAATCCACAGTTTAGGTGGATTTATAAATTTGACTTTGGCGCTGACATTCATAGTAAGTTTCCCAGCCAATTTATATTCTTGAAATTGGCTTTGGCGTTGTACATTTCTGTTTGTTTACATTCGTGTTTGTCCCGTTATTTCGCTTTTTAAAAAATTAAAAATGGATAAATCAGCTGTTATTACTTACGCACTCTTAGGTATATTAAAGTTAACTTTGTGCAGTTATGTTATTAGTTTGGAAAAAAGAAGACATAGACGTTTTAAAGTGAGGCCTATTAACAAAGCTCGCAAACACTGGTGGGTACCAATATTACAAAAATTTTCTATTGGACTTAAAAACTTTCTATTGGACGAAGACACCATGGTACGGATTTGCTACGGGCTCCAGCGGCAAAAATATAAAATTGGTTCATGTTCGACGCCAGACGGCCTTCGGTCAGCGCCAATTTTACGCCCGATGGCGAATATAAATACATCAATGTAAGTTGGTGTATTTATGTTTCAACGCCAAAGCCAACTCCGAATCCAAATCCAGTTTCAAGTTTATAAATCCGGCTTTATGCATGAAAACCTTTTAGTGATGTGACAATTTATTTGATATATTTAGAAAACAGCACTTCATAATTAAGTACGCAACTGCTTTAATAGTTAGTAGAGCATTAATTTGATAAATCTTACAATAAATCAATATATACCAAATAAGTACTGATATAATACCAATCTTGGCCTATCTTTGCCAAAAATAACTTCCGCTATAATACCATTTACAACGTTCCACCAAATTTCTGAAATAAAAAATGTTAGACAAAATGCAAAACATACTGTAGACGTATTGACGAAAAATATTTTTTTTTTCGTGA
The DNA here is from genome assembly GCA_963924545.1 of Pogonocherus hispidulus. Classification (NCBI taxonomy): domain Eukaryota; kingdom Metazoa; phylum Arthropoda; class Insecta; order Coleoptera; family Cerambycidae; genus Pogonocherus; species Pogonocherus hispidulus. The sequence goes on from OZ004696.1 coordinate 24,936,681, forward strand.
AAAAACAATAATTCAAGTTTGTTATGGAACACTAAAAATAGTTTAATTAATATTTGTATCATTTGCAGGTGAAATATCTCCTTCAGACATCTTCTGAAAGTAATATGAGAGCCTGAGAACCGTTCTCAGAAACTAAATGCAGCTTTACGGCTACGAAACAGCTGAAACTTGATTAATTGCCGAAAATCACTTAAGCAAAGCCAGTACCTGTCATAATTCGGCCTCTCTTAAGACTGCTGCGTGCAAATTGAATGAGATTTATAACCAAGATGCACTTCAAATAACCTTGGGCATAGGCATAATAAGTACATACAAGGTACTATAGCAAATGTATTTCTATATGAATGGAAAGTAATTTTTAAACTATGCATCTATTGATTAAAATAGTTTGATTATCCTAGATACATAAATGAAATACAACCAAGAAAATATTTTCATTTTAACTCATTAAGATTATAATATAATAAAAATATTTTTTAGGTTGTATTCTAGATTGTATTATTCTCATCATTAATGGATAATTTACAATCTTGAAAAACTTGTAATAAAATTTTAGCCTAATTATTACCAGTACCACTCATAGTAGTACTAAGTATTACTGCTTAGTTCAACTATTATTATTATTATTTTGTTATTAACATCCATCAATTTACAGTTCCAAACCAATACATAGATGTTTTTAAACTTTAGTTCCGATCAGGTAGATTTAAGTGTTATTTAAATTTGAACTTCCCCCGTAATACCATTATTTGTGAAACACCTTGACTCCGTCAAAAGCGGCTAATGGACACGATGGTACAAACCATAATTAAAAACACATTTTGGTTTATAATACCGTTCGCTATACTAAAGAGTTTCTGCAGTATGGGATACGATTCACAGGAGATCACTGATAAATATAACAGGTTAATATTGTCATGAGAACATTTGTAGATATGTAGATGAAATATACTATCTACTAAAAAAAGTAATTGCAACAAATTCATATTATAATTCTTGTCATAATGTTCCTTAAGATAAATTTCCTTAATAATATTTGCGCAGAACCATCGCCTGAATCACAATCGAAACTTAAGTTACGATTTCGTGTTAGAAAAAGAACATTCGTTCCATTCGTTGATCTTAGAAATTATAAAAATATAGAATGCCAATATCCATTATACGACACATTCAAAAATGGCCACTCTATGCAGAAGACGAAAAAAGTAACTTTAGGGAATTTTCTAGGAATTTTTACACCACACCATGGGATACAACCCTGTAAGTATTGGTAGTGCTTAATCCCAATTAAGTGTTAAGTTTGTCACCTGTTAGCCTGTGTTAATTGTTTGTGTATTAGTTGTTTGTACCGGTTTTTTTATAAATATTACCTTACTTTATATTTTATTGTGCGCTCCCTGAGCAACTGTTTGTTATAATTTCTATGTCGTTGATGCGATACGAAGACTTCGATCTCTTTGTCACACATTACGCTTATGATTTTGGCTATATCTTTGGCTTTTTGCCTTGTTAGAGACAAATGCACCAATCCTTATATCACTGTGTCGGTGAAAGAATGCGTTATCCAAATATGCAATAATATACAGGGAGTTCTATTTAAAATAATAAAAGATAATTCGAATTCTTATTATATTTTGATTTGATAGAGAAACTTTGTAAACTTAAATCTACAAAGTTTTAAAATTGTATCGTTTATTGTAAGAAATTTATAGAAGAATACATTTTTATTGACATAGGTACAGGGTATTCGCGTATATTTGGACCCCTACCTACAGGGGTTATTAAGAAAGTTAGAAAAAAAATTTTAATGCAAAAGTTGTTTGGTTTTTCACGTATTATCTTTTGACTAGGTCGAAAAAAAATTGCATGTCGTAAACTTGGGAAAACCAATTGAACATAATATTTTTAAATGGGACACCCTGTATAATTTTACACGCTTGGGGAAACATTTTTTTCCTGTGTTCAAAATAGCTATTTATGATATAAGTGTTAAAAGTAATGTTTTATTTTGTGAGTGAAAAAGTTTGCGAAACGAGCGAAGCGAGTAAAGCAATTTCGCGAACAAAATAAAACTTACTCTTAATACAAATATCATACAAAGTTTTTTGTATAACTGTCCTATTTTGATATTAAAATAGATAAATTTAATAAAATCACATTTTGACATCTCTTGCCAGTTTATTATTTTTTGACGTTTCAATAATTATTATCGCATTTGCTGTGAAGTAGCTGTGTTAGGTGGTGCCGAATCACCTTAGTTACCAATAAAGAATATTGTTTATTTTACTACTATTTGGTTCAAAAGCAAGATAGTATTAAAAATTAAAAATGTTCGGTGTTAAAAATATTTTTAACACGCTACTTTGTAAACATCAACTTTTAGCACTTTTGACAGCCATTAAAAATGTCACTTTTAATGACAGTTGTACAAAAATATATTTTTTGTTGACATTTGCACTGACAGTTTTCGAAATATTCGACAGCGAGTACCATAAAAAAATACAAAAAATATAAAGAACTAAAAATATTTAACACTAGAAACCAACAGTAATAAAAAATATTTAACGATTTTCGATGTTACCTCCTTAGTTATTTAAACATTTTCTAATATTTTAATTTTTTAATATTTTTTTAATAATTTATTGTACACATTAAATATTAAATATTTCGGAAACTGTCAGTGCAAATGTCAACAAAATATATATTTTTGAGATCAGAGAAAACATTTTTTCCCAAGCGTCTAAAATTATACCGGGTATCCCATTTAAAAATAATATGTTCAATTGGCTTCCACAAATTTACGACATGCAATTTTTTTTTCGACCCAGCCAAAAGATAATACGTGAAAAACCAAACAACTTTTGTATTTAAACTTTTTTCCTAACTTTCTTTATAACCCCTGTAGGTAGGGGTCAAAATATACGCGAATACCCTGTACATACATCTTACACAGTACACAATATAGGACCTTCTATTTGTTTTTATAAATGGAAGAAGATCTTTTCCTATGTAAGTATTTGTTTTCCTGTAGAAAGCTTAATGTACGCAAAAAATAATGCAAAATCGAAGGGAGCAACCGATTTTTTCAAGGATTTGGACATCTGATGGCATGAACTTTCACGTCAAAAGTATTAATGTATTTAGGATAACTAAACTTATTTTTAAATTCAACTTTTATGCATTACTGCCCACATATAATAAACGAAAATTGAAAAGGATAAAGGATATTTTTCTTTCTTCTAGTACCGCAAATTGCACACTTGCAAGGGTAGGTATTATTCTTTCAAGATCTGTGCATGGTTTCCTATTCAATTTTGCAAGAAGTATTCAAATCTTGCAAAGAAGCACGTCCGTGTATATTCGGCTAATGACTTGCGAGCGAGAGGCCTCCGGATTAAGCGAATTTAAATTTCGGCTGTCCAGAGCCTTTATTGCACGTTCGTAATTTGAAATTATAACTCACTATGCTTTTATTTGCCGTTGCTGACTCGTATTGACTCTGGGTGGTCGGTTTTTGTACCGAGTGTATCAAAAGAGGTCACACTGCCGTACTTATAATCAGTAGTGTGATTCGACTTTAACTCCAGAGGGATACTTCAGAATTTATATGCTTTAACTGTAGGTATATCAGCGCAAAAATATAAAATTAAATAGCTAGTATATATTAAGATGTAGATTAAAGTTTTTTTAATTACCGTTGCTAGTTGAAGTTGCTCTTATCATCGGTTTTATTTTAGATAATTTTTGAATACTGAACCAAACGGATTTAGGTCACATTAATTACATTTTTTTTTTCAAAAACATTGTAGTGTCGAATTGTAATTTTAGAAATTACCGGAAAATTGAAGGATACACATTACACATGGCGGTGGATTACAAGACAACAGAGTAAAGAACTGGCAAAGATACATGCTTTTCTTTTTACGTATATATTTGGTGCATAATCTGCTAGATCGCAGTCTAGTTGATTATGCAATGCCTATTTGTCTGTTGAATTGAATCGAGCGAATTTGCGTACAGAATTTGTAATTTTTTAACTCGGTTCCTTTGAAGACATTATGTTGACATTGACATTGACATGTTCTGACATTGAGAACTATAAAATCAAATTTCAAATATCAAAACATCCATTACTTGCCAAACAAGTAAATGCCAAATAATTCATGGTTTCTGCATAGTAATTTAATAGTATCGCGATATCACTCATCGTAATTATTCGTAATCGTAAATAAAATATGTTATAAACATGTATGCTGAAGATACTTGAATGCAAATGAAAATTGTGGTTTACTGATTTTGCTTTGTTTTTTTTTTTTTTGAGTAAATTTTGTGAACGTCCAGCATTAGTTTTGTGTGGCCTTTCAAATACTTTTACTAAACGAAAAATAGAACTAAATTGTACTTTAAATGCAGTAAATATAAGCATCTTGTCTTCCTTGACACATAAGGCCTATTAGGAGACTACTCCTTTATTAGGTGGCTACAACAATCTCTTAAAAAATACATTACACACAGTTGTGTCTTTGTATACTTATTTTTATATAACATATACTTACTCGTAGTGTCAAAATGATTAATAGTATCATAGAATGTCAACTTGGTGTTAATGTGAGAGATTAAAATCAGTTGATGTTTGATTTGTCCCCCTAACTAATAAGGTTTTCCAGGTTTCCCTCATTCCAGCACTGAATGGTGGTTGAGGCCTACCAACGTAAGTCGTTCCTGAGGCGCAAATGCGACCCGCGAAATAATAATATGCCGCCCCCTCTCCCACACAAGTCTCCGACTTCGGGCTAATCCTTGTGATTAGAATGAGGGGTAGAGATATTATTATTATTATTATTATTATTATTATTATTATTATTATTATTATTATTATTATTATTATTATTATTATTATTATTATTATTATTATTATTATTATTATTATTATCACCAATATGAAATGCGATTTTCAGTATAAAGGTGCCGAGATTTGACTTTATCGCCAGATATAGATACTTCAAGGGGCCCGCTAATAGAGAGTTGTCACTTTGTATAGTTTACCTAGAGAAGTTAAAAGGTTTTCCATCATTGAAGATTGAGTACGAAGCCAACTTACAATTTCCCAAATTTCCCACTCCACCTCGTGCGATATAAATTTTAACTTGAAATTAAAACAAATATGGAAAAACTCAAAGCATTCTTAAAGTTTTAAACTTGGGCATTTTTATATTAACACAACGATAGTCTACTTCCAATAATAGTAATTGTATTTAGGAATGTGTCTATTATGGAGTTCGAACGTAAAGTGCTAAATAATACTTTTTATAAACAGTTTTTTACACTTTTATTGTGCTTGATGATGCAAATATTATTCTAAAAAATGAAAGACACCAAATAAATGCTCAATTGCTCTTCCAAAATCTTTCCCCAAGATCTAAAAGCTTTTAACCTGTATATATCATCCTCTTTCAACCAACGAAACTGTTTAATTAGTTAGCCTTGAGTAATATTTTCTGAAAATAATTGTGCTACTTATTATATTTTTATATCAAAAATAGAGTTTGAGACAATTAAATAACTTACCCTGTACATCACATCACTCATATTACTCTATTTTCATTTACATTTTACACCTAGCAGGTATCTATTTATCTATAATATTACAAGTTTTGACAGCCTAGGAGGTGTACCATTATAATAAATATCTACTTAGCAATGTAGATAGGTTTTTTTATCCTTGCTGATAAATTAAATAATTTAAGCGTTTCGAAAATGCAAAAATATGTTACAGTAAAATTCCAAATATGTCATGATTTTGTCATTTATATTACCTTATGTACCAAAAGGTGCGTACAGACGTGAGAACAGAACTTCGTACCGTAACACGGTCGCGCAACCAATATTCTTTATTACTCAACGAAGAACGGTGGATTTATGGCGGTACGCAAAGGATTTATGCGTATCATACATCGTTGTGTATCCTATGAGCAGAAGATACTGTCGTTCCATCTCAGAAGAATTAATATTACCTTTCTTGAAGAAGACATGCAAGTGGTGCAACATCCACGCTTATCATTTCTTTGATGCGATGGCAAAATACCGACAACCGATGGGGCGCCTTGATGTTTACTACTCGTATGTTACGGCGTTACGCCGGCTTCACACATGGGAACCAACGTTGGCGCCAACAACGTTCGACCAATGTATGTATTGACAAAATAGCGTTGGAGACAATGTTGACACCGATGTTAGGACAACGTTGCAGTTTTTCCGTCGATTGTCGGTTTCTGCAGCACACATCAAAGAGATTGACGCCAATGTATGTGTTGCCGACCACAGAATCGCGCGTTTTTGCTACTAACTGTGACATAATACAAGAACTATTAACATTATATGTTCATACTTACCGATTTCTCAGTCTATGAAGTGTTGCTATCCACCATCTTCCTCGGCGAGGCCGCTTTTGTCTTTTTTGTAGTAAAATATTGATACGCACATATCATTATACCGGGATATCAAAAATTATCTTGGTCAAGAGTGGTTGTGGAATGTAAAATGTGTGTCTTACTTTAAATTTTTGAATATGTTTTGTTGTGTCAGAATCTGTCAAGTCATTGTGCTGAAATTTTCTAATCCAGTTTTTGAATCATGCCTCTTACCACACAGCACAAAATTTTCATGATTGAAGTCTATTTTCGAACGGGTGCGCTAGTTAATGGAAATTGGCAATACAATCAACGTTTGTGTTTGGACAATTTTCGAGAGCACTTCCCAAACGTGGCAATATTACCGGACAATTTTTATGCGTGCCTTACAAATTGTGTTGAAGTGTTTCGTGAAACTGGTTGTGTGATTCATAAAAAAGGTGCTGGTAGTCCAAGAGTTCGTACAGAAGAAGTTGTCAATGACGTTCGTCAACGTATGGAAGAGGAGCCTGCAAAACCTTTGAAACGTCTTTCTCAGGAAATTGGACTTTCTTATGGAACATGTCATAAGATTTTAAAGAAAGACTTGAACATGCATCCATATAAGATGCAAGCACATCAAGCTCTTCTGCTCACAGACCACCCCAGACGCCTTGCTTACTGCCATTGGTTTGTCAATAATTTAATGAATGACTATCTTCTGGACTTAACTTTTTTCTGACGAAGCGTGGTTCCACCTTTCGGGATACATCAATTCTCAAAATATGCGAATGTGGAGCAATGATAACCTTAATGTTTTTACTGAATCGCCACTACATGCTCAAAAAATTGGTGTTTGGATGGCAGTTTCTCGCAGAAGAATAATTGGGCCAATTTTTTTCAATTTCACCGTCAACGCAGAAAGGTACAGACACAACTTTTTGGCTGAATTTGTGCAACAGTTAAACGATGATGAACTTCGGTACGCTTATTTCCACCATGACGGTGCAACAGCACATACTACACGAGAAAATATTGCTTTCCTCCGCGAGTTTTTTGATGACCGGCTGATAAGTTTGCATACAGAAGTTGAGTTTCCTCCGAGATCACCTTGTTTGACAATGGACTATTTTATATTTCCTTACTTAAAAAACAAGATTTTCGCAACTCCGGTAAATAATTTGCAAGAACTGCAACAAGGAATTGTTCAGCAATGTGCAACCATAACGCCAGAAATGCTGCAAAACGCTTTTCACAGCATGAGGAGGCGCGTCAACTTGTACACCGAACAAAACGGGGGACATTTCCAACAATTACTGTAATTTAGTTTTTCTTGTTACTAAAACCGTTATTTCATAATTTGTAGTTCATTATTGTTTTACAACTGAAATAAATAGGTATGAAATTTGTAGGTTATTGATGGTGTCAGTGTGACAGTGACATAATTATTTCAAATTTAAAGTAAGACAACGTTTTACATTCCACAACCACCCTTGACCAAGATAATTTTTGATATCCCGGTAGCAGTAGCACCCACAGTAATTTCTATATGAACGAACTGACGTGGCCCCAATCGTCCCCCCCCCCCCCCCAATGTGTGGAAGCCTCAACGAATATTAAACCCAACATCGCCGCCAATATTGGTGCTAACGTTGGCTCCCATATGTGGAGTCGGCCTTACGCTGTTACGCAGTCCCTTCCAAATTTATTGGGCGGCGATGTTACGCTATACGAAGTTCTGTTGCATTTCTATACGCACCTTTACATGACAGCCATATGCTTTGATGTTCACCATCAAACTTTTACATTATAATAAATACCTACACCTCTTAATCCAATTTTCTATAATTTAAATTTTTATGTACTATTACATTACCACACTAACATTTACTATTGGTCTCTTTATCGCAAAAATGTTAAAATACTAAAGTTCTAGGGTAGCGTAGTATTATATGTAATGTTATTATAAATTTACCTGTTTAAAAAACTGATTTGCCTTTGTAGACCAGCAGCGGAAAATTAGAAACCTGCTTGTGAACAAAGCGCTTTTATCTATGAAGCATTCTTGCCTATTAAAATGTTAATTGGTCTCAGTGAAAATGCAATATTGTCTGAAAACCCCATTTACAATTATCTCTCCACAATCTGATACGTCAAATTAATTACATCACGGTTAGACAGATCGTATATCTAATCTAATAACACCCGTGGAAGGCTAGAGCTGGCTGGAGTAATAGGCTTTAACGAAATTTCTACGTGGGCTGGACACAGCTCGTTAGATTGTCTAAGTGGCGTGGACCAGACCTTCAGATTTGGTTTCGGAGTTCGTTGTAGATACGTAATACTTGTAAAAAAGAGGGCTTTTTTATTCTGGATATTTTTTATTTCTAATCTATTCGAATCTTGAACTATTTAAAAACCCAGTTATAATTTATAATTAAAAACTATTAACATTACTTTATTTTTTTATATTTTTATAAAGGTGGATGTCCTAACTTGCGAACATTGCATTTTTATCCTCAGCTTTCTTTAATGTTAGTAGAAGTCTGTGATTCTGTTCTACTTTAATACGTTTATTTGTACCATATTATAGAAAAAAATGTAAAATGGGAGTGAACCTATTATAATGGGCCTTTTCAAACGAATTAAAAGTATATGTTTGGCTTGAAATATTCTTCAGTTCAATGGAGAACTTAATACCCAAATATTTTTCTAATCGAATCGCTAGTTTTCTTAATTTAAGAAAAAGTTAATTGATGATGGTTCTGCCTAAATACAATCTGGCAACATTGACAATGCGACGTGTGTTACTGTCGAAACCACAATTTGTAAAAATTGTTAAACAATATCAACGCTCGAGCGATCCCCGCGGGCGACTGAAGGTCGCCCTCGGCCTTTCTCCAATGCGTAGGGGTATTTTTGTCCCGTTTCCTACGCGTTTTCACAACTTAAACGCCTTTTCAAAAAACCTCTGCAAAATTTTCGTCGATCGCCGTTCGGCGAGAGAGATGCAGCTAGCACCGGCGTTTGTCCTCGCGCCTAATGGTCCCGTCACGCCTGCCGAAATCCCGACTTTTCGCGGGACTCTTAGATCCTTTTTCTAATTTTACGGCTTCGAGACCCACTTCACGCGAAAATTCCGTCCTTTCTCTAATACTTTGAGATTTTTTTTCGAGACCGTACGTCGACTTCTTCTACGTCTATTTCGTCTTCGAAAATCTCGAGTCGCCTCCGTCTCAACTTCTTTCTCTTTTTATCCGCCGATGTGAGATTGCACTAACGAGACAACCACCTCCCACGAAAACTGTCAAATTAATTAAACTTCAGATAGGTTATTTTCCTACAAGAAATATTGCTAACGGAATCAATAGTACTGACTGCCAAACATTTCTGATTACCAAAATACTGAAGCGAAATGCTTTTCCAATTAGAAAATCGGTAAAAATTATTTTTCAGGTTGACACGTACAGTTTACATACTTAAACGTCTCAAGGTAAACATTTGACAACAGGCGTGGAAGCGCAACGGGAAAGTCGTAGGATTGAAAACTTGATAATGCTCATTTCGCGAGTTCGAGTCACGCTGGAGGCAAAATTTTTTTTTTACTTTTTAATTCCAATTATTTATTAGTATTTTAGTTATTCTGTTTCATTATCCGTAGCTTTTATTCTTTCTGCACGTAAAGTTTGGAATTAATTCGTTCATTTTGGCAATCTGTTAATTTCTTCATTTTAGCTTACAAAAGTAAATATCTACAATATTTTTGATCCCATTGATAAAATTGATAATAATGTTTACTTAAAAATAAATTCTACTTTCAGTACCTAGGTACTTAAAAAATTATGATGTTTTACCATCAACAATAGAGTACCCTTACAATTCATCAAAAATCGTTTAGTATAATTACATCATCATTCCAGATACAAAATTTATTTAATATGTGTTTTCTTAAAAATAATAATATTCTAGATGCTTTTGTCACCCGAAGGGTGACCCCAGGCCGCAGGCCTGGACCCCCGGCAGGGCTAGAAATGGGAACGAAAATCGCGACAGCGATTTTCTCCCATATCTAGTCATATTATTTATTGCTTGTTATTTGTCTATGAACAAATGTCAGATCTGTCAACACAACTCATAATTTGGTTTAGGTTTTTAGTCATAGAATAAATAAACTAATAAAATATTGCCCCATAATTTCAGGACACCTCGTATATGCATACCTAAAGTTTAAATTCATTTATTATTGATGTAAATTGTTTTTCTATGTATAAATAGATTGTAATGAAACTGATTATATGGAAAATGTTAATGACTAAATTTGAAATGTGCATTTTCTAATTGTTTAAATTGTCTTTTCTTTGCTTTGTACAAATGATAATGGTAGTAAAAGCAAATAAATTAATTGCTTAGGTGTAATGAAAGGCATTAGCCTCGGGCACCACAGAACGGCAGACAGGTCGCGTTGTGTGTTTAAATTTAACCATATGACAGGTCCTTTTCAAGGACCGGGTCTCTGAGCTTCCGGTATTTAAAGTGCTAATAATTGTGCTGGGTTCTGCCCCTATTTATTAGGCCTTATCGCTTCCTGACGGCTGCAAAGAGATCGTGTTGCCCTGTCGTCTGTCTGCCTCGTCGTATTCTTGCACAATGTAGGATGTTAAATATTTCGTAGTTTTTTTTTAATTTAAACTGTATGCTTTATGTTATTAAACGTGTAGCTACTTTATTTTAACTTAAGTATTTATAAGTATATTATATTCTTATAATATACTTTATATTTATACTCTAGCAACTCGCCGTTGAGTTTACTTGCTGCAATTAGCAAAGTCTCCCAAAGTAATAGTCATGTGTCATGTGTATTAGCACGTGTGAGATACTAGACCCCGTAGAAGAGGACGCGATTCCAGAGATGGATTTTGTGCACGTAAACTATAGCCCTGTTTCTGCAGGAATCATAAACTAATCAGATTCAATCAAATCATTTCAAACTTGTCAGCAAATTGTTTTCAACCAATCTCAATCGTTCTGACTAGTTGCGGATTGCTGCATAGGAAGAGGCCTTATTATTTTCAGGTATTAAAGATATAATAATAATTTCGGTGTATAGTGTACTTATAATTAATTTCCTCGTTAATTTCTACTTTATTTCTACCTGTTAATGCGGGCGGGTTAGGTTTAGCTCGTCCGTCTCTCTACAGTTCCAGCGGGTGAGTTAAATATTCCCTATCAAACGTATACTAGAAATTGAAGTAGGTACATGATACCACATGTAGGATTTTTTCTGTTCTAGGCGGGGTCAGGAATTACTACCAAATATCCTGAATTATCTCAATGATAGGATGCAAGTGACATGCAACAAGTACATCCTGACATTTCCTGTATGAAGCATATTTCCTCCCAGAAACACAGATAGATAGTAGATATATATGGAAACATCGTATTTGCGACAAGTAGCTCAAATTATTGTTTGCAGTATTTACAGTAAATTTAAGGATAAATATGTTTGATCCTTTGTAGATGACTGTGCTGGTGGGAGGGGGGTCTCCATTGCCCAATGAAGAAACTTTATTTATTTATTTATATAAGTAATCTACAGAACAACCTATTACCCATTTAGTCAATGCCCCTCGCGTTAAACAATTGAGTTTACGAAAATATTTACAATTTCGGTTTGCATGTTCATTTACTGTCTGAGAATGAATATTTATGGACAAACGACGCTCCATTTAAAACACATTGATCATATATTTTAATTACTAAACGATTCAATAGTTTTAATGGTATTATTATATTCAGTTATCAACAACACGATATATGCATAAGATGAGATACCATGGAAATGTTTTTAATATGTTGTCATATTATGTGGTCCACTCTCTTAGATATCCATTTCATCCTGTTAGTAGAAAATGCCCTGCTACATCACGGGTGACTTTTTGAGAATGATATTATGTTTGCAAAAAAACCCTAAATTTTAACAATGGCTGATATAGAAAAATATTAAACCATAAAATGGTACCGATGGTAATTCAGAAATGTTCGTTAGCAACTTTACTTGAAAATATGATCAGAATCCAAATAGGGAATTAAGAAAATCCAGGTAGGAAATAAAACATAATGTAATGAATTCCTTTTTAATTTATTAGATTACTTTTCTTACATCTGTCGTTTTTAATTGTTGGAATGAGATGGTTGTATTGTTGCAAAATTATTGGAGCTGATAAAACTAAGGTTCATCAACTCCACCTATTTTCGTTACTTCATTGTGTCACCACAAACTCAGCTAAGCTAGGGATGTGCAATTCCACTAGCTTAAGTTCATTGACATTAGCTCCGGTAGCTCAGGGAGATTTATGACACTAGGGCGTAGTATTCGTAGGGCTGCTTTGAATGTTGACAATTATTTATTTGGGCACCAGGATAATTTTTAGATATAAGATAAAAGAAAACTATATAAAAGTTAGTTGAATACACTATAATCAAATAAACAAATTGAATGGAATTTACAAATGAATAATAAAGTGACTATTTAACAATAATTCAAAAATTAATATTGACTAAAATATGAAAAAAATTTGAAAATTGAAATTTTAAAATTGGCTAACTTTACACAATTTTAAGAGGTTCGGGGTCACTCTGAAAATCTCGTTCCTTCTTTATGAGGTCAGTACTCTCACCCTTAACCTGTGCTGATGATTGGATCCAGGTGGACTTTCCGTGACAAAGTGGGGAAGCTAGAGCTCTAGTCCAGATGATGGTCACGTACTGCTAAGTCCAATCCTCTTATCTGCAGGTGGTAAGCGTCCAGAGTTTTCAGCAGGTTATAGATCTTGCAGTCAGGTTACAGCAGCCTCGTCTCAGAAGAGTACATACAAAGAATTGTTTGTGTTAAGAGTGCCCCAAAATTTACAAATATATAGATGAACGTTGACGGCTAGTGTAGCCAAGATTAAAAATTATAAATAAATTCCTGAAGGGAAGGTACCAGCAAATCTGGTATGGAAAAATCCTCTGTGATTCTCACAGGGAAAGTAATTAACAAATAAAAACAAAACCTGGAAGGTGTCAACCTTTAGTGACCCTACCCAGAATGAAGCAAATAAAATTACCCAAAAAATTGCATTCAAATGAACTGATTACAGTTCAGCACTCGACAATTTCTTAATAAAAAACTCTAATCATTACTATTTAAAGATACAATAGTTCAGAAGGAACAAAAATAAATTAAATAAAAAACCCTCTATTATCTGACCCAAAATTCCAAAAACAACGGTTTCATAACCGGTTAAACAAGGAAATATTACCACTCTAATTAGGTAAAAGAGAAAAATTATTTCATTAATATTTCAAAAACTGAGTGACAAGTTATAGAAATTCGTATTGATTTATTGTACAAATTTGTTGTCAAAGAACAATAATCAATGAATTTACTATGTTAGGAAACAGGTTCCAGTCTTCTAATCGGCGTGAATGTGAGTTATTCAAATCTATATAAAGTAACAAATTACTTAACCTAGTGCAGAAATTACGATATTAGCAATTTTCTATAGCTCCAATCATATATTATAACTATAAGATAAGAGAAGATAAGATAACGATAAGATAATTAACTTAATTCCCAAAAGGGCACAACCCGTGGTGGATAATCGCAATCCGATTCAAACAAAATGGAGGCAAGAAAACTCAAATTTATTGGTTTTAAAAAACAATGTTTTCTATAATCTCCGGACTAGAGCACAGCTTCACAAATTTATAAAATCATATTAAAACTATTTTCTATTGTTTAGAATCGTACTACATTTCACCATATAGGGTGACAAAAAAAATCTCCCTGACCACGCCTAAATAATTTACCTAAAATCCAGGTAAATCCTGATTATATATGAAATATAATTACTTAATAATAACTACAAATCGCTATGATCGTATTTCTGTACTAATAATAATTATAATCGCAACCAATAATGAAAGTGAATAAATTAAATATATCAAAAGGTAAAATAACTCACATCTGCATCTGCCTACTTTCGAAGACGGGAACTGTCTATCTTGTCTATCCTAATTACACCTGATAGTCTGTTGGATTTTTGGAGGGGCTACCGTTTTTCTTAGCCAATGAGCGTTCTCCAACGCAGAATATTTGAAAACGGAAAACTTAAGCCACCAACAATTAGGTTGGGTGTTTTACGGGGTGCATAATAGTCAACCTCATGAAACGACATTAAAATGTACGTTACAATTGAAAGTGAAGTAACGAAGAACGATCAATTTAGCTTCAGTTGTACGAGTATAGGTATATCTGTAACTATATACCTAATGTGCATATATAGCATTGTCCAGACAGATTTATAAAATCATGCAGAAACTGGAGATACACTGGAACTGTATCTACATTTATCTATAAGAGGAGGGAGATACCCAGATAGACAGATCCAGGCACTTTAGTGGCTAAGTCTGGTTCTCTATTACCGTTGTTCTATGATGTTGTCAAAAAGGACCCTTAGTAGCCGTTGTTCGATTGTAATATATCAGATAGGTAGCGGTAAGTCTTCCATGGCCCATTATTAAGTGCAGCCTGATAGGTAATAGACATTAGCAAACCTCTAGCTATGAAAGCGAAGAGATGGGGTATAACAAGAGGGTAAATAGAGCTACGCAATAAAATCCGGAAGCGAAAGAAAGACAATAGTCTTAAAATATCATACTTATTACGATTAAATTTCGAAGGTGGTACGATATGCATGCCACGATGCCTGATGCAGTCGAAATGAAAGTCGGATATAGAGTCAAAATAAAATTATAAATCTTTTTTTCCACAGAACTTAAGAACTAGAATATCTAATAAAAAGCTACAACATAAACAGTTGCTCAACTGTCTCGAAACTGCATCTTATGATCACAGCTAATGTCAAACTATTATTTTCCAGTGAACTTACCTTTATTAATCTGATTTATATTATATATACCAGATATTTAAATAAGTAGGGGCACCACATGAATGTCAATAATTTCTAATACCAAACCACAGACAGCTGTTTCGACCTAATAGGTTTCCTTTATGTCATTACAGGTCTCAGACTGACAGTGGCTTAGAACTAGCGCATACATAAACATTAAACATCAGCGTGGGTTATGAACAGAAGCATCTAGGATCGAAAAAATAGCAACGCACTAGGCTGAAGATTTATGTGGATGAATTGTTTTATTACACATCTGCAATCCGCAGCAAATAGCTTGGTACGTAAAACGCCCGAAGGTTTATTTATATACCCAAAACATATAACAAAAAGATACAAATTATATATATGAAGTGTTTTCTCAGGAACTTGTATCTTTTTGATTATACATACCTTCATGCATTGGGTGGTTTTGTTCCTTCAAATTACCTGCCATGTGGTTTGCTTACATTCTTACTCAGACGAAATTATTCAGTGCCCTAAGAAATCGTCCTATAAGGTAATATGATATTGAATTATCGGAAAACAGGTTAGCAGGGAACCAAGTGTAAGGACTACTAGTTTTATGTTTATATTTCTCTATGACTACTATCCCTGACTGTCAAATAACATTACTATAAAATAATTATCACTCGTAATACTATACTGTGACTAGAGGTCCAATTATATCCGGAAATTTTTTAGAGTTCACAAATATTTTGAAAATTATCCAGTGTCGTTAAATGAGGGATCATTTTGTGAGAATATTCGTGAGCGAGATAAAATTCCCATGTATAATTTGATCTCGAGTGGAATTCGGTAAGAAAATTTTACAACAAAATGGTTTACAATAGAAAAATGCGATTTACAATATTTATTGTGTTTACTTCGTAGTAGTTAAAACGCGGTTAAATATAAAAGGCTTTAATTGATTTTCCTTAAATGTCAAATTTCGAGAAAAATATGTCAGTTGCACGTTATACTTATATAAGCGACGGCAGTTGTAGTTATACAAACAAAAACATTTAGCTGGTTTTTGGAATTATTTAGTCATTATCATTTCAAAAAGTCCCGCTGTCAGTTTTTATTATGTCAAAAAAGTTCCGCTGTAATATCTTCTAGGGTACCCCAGCCAGCAGGAGAAAATTTCCATAGAAATACATAGGTTGTCATGACAACGTTAAGAAATGCTTCCATTTTATTGGTTAACATATAAAATGAAATAACATTTCTAAATAAATAAATAAAATTAATACAAATGACTTAACATCTTCAACTCTGACGCTCCTTCAATCATTCACCATTGATTTCGATTTTGGTTTTGGTTTTATTTATTCTAATTCGTTTTCGTACATTATCGTGCATATCAGTCGTGTAGGTAGGTATAGACTAGAAGTTGACAATGGCTACCCATTACATGACACGCATCGCAGCCAAGTCGTGGTGAAATCAAAGTAAAGAGTAAACAGCGATAATGGAGGTTTTAACCTAGTCGTTCCATAGACAAGAGCTGTATCGTTCACCCCTCACTTAAGAACATACCTAAGTCACATGTCATCTCATCGAGACGAGACCAAAGTTATTTATATTGAACGTGGTTAGATATTTAAATGTTATATTATAAAATCTGAAAGAATTGCTGATTACTGATTGAGGTTTAGTACATAATAATGTATGCTAACAAATTATCTTTATAACAACCTGCATTTTATACCTGAAAAAATAAACTAAGAAACACACTTTCTTAACTACTAGACCAAGTTCTACTTGAATTATAACCGAAATTAGATGCGTTCACTTATACAAATTCGAAAAGACCCTGGGTGGGCCGAATACAGCACCACAAAACCGTAAATTTACGACCGGGTTTACGTTGTAAAAACGCGTTTACGTCCTCAAGTTATTTAACACCTTGTACCCTAGGGTGTAATGTCTAGTAATGAGGCATTTAAAATAAGAAAATATTCAGTTTTGTAAAGAAGCAATGTTTTAAAACATTTTATGTGGAATTACAAATTTGTTCAAATCGAACATAATAGCCACAAGGTGATTTTATTTATCTTGGTAAAATACAGGGCGCTATGCAGCATTTTGACGTAGGTAGTTTATTTATACTGAATTATTTAACTAAATTAAAAGCAGTATCTACTTATGGGTGCGCCCTAACACGGAGGTACCATTGCTTTCCCTAGAACATAATGTAATGATATTCCACCTCCACTAATAGAATTTGAATCTAAATATCGGTACCACAAAGTGAAATGAACACAGAAAAATAGTATATATTTATTAATACAACCTTATCAGCTTAAAACTAGACGTTTCTTGCTGTGCATCTACTTCACACTGTCAGCACAAGTAGAAAACATATTTTGGTCGACCACTATGCTTAATTTTTCTATTCGGTGGTTTACTTCTCCACTTAACTTTGGTTGTTTTCTTTTAATACCAATATTTTTACGTCTCGTTCTAATCACAAGGTTTTGGTCGAAAGTCTGTGGTTTGTGTGAGCGAGGGAGCGGGATATTATTCTTCACTAGACCGCAACTGCGCCTCAAGAACGACTTATGTTGGTAAGCCCTTTCTGGGCCATACACACAGTCAGGCACGTCGTCGCACTTACATACTTGAATGCTTTGCGGCTTGCAAGTAAGTACTAACTTGATTGTGTATGCTGAACTGAAAGAGCGTTCCTGGCCTGTGGCGCGATGTGAAGCAATCTGGCGATTCTTGATTTTGCAAGGAGGTACACAGACAAGTTTCAACGTGTGTATGCTTCTCGCGTGCCAAGCTTTTATTTAAAATAGTTTGTATCTATTGAGAATATTGAGATTATATATTAATTATTGTTTTTTTGTGTATAATAAAATAATTATTCTAATTCTAATTATAATCGTTCGTGTGGACATATAAATTGTCGCGTCACATTATATAGGTATTCTTTTTGGATGCATGGAGATACCAAATCTAAAAGTTGTAGACTGTATATGTACACTTCTTCGGACATTGGCAAGTAATTTCTGACGTCATCTGGTTCTATTTGTAGCTCTTTTAATAAATTGACGTGCGTATATTTGTTCATTTTATATAAGCATTCCTTAACCCACTTTCTTTTAAACTTTTTTTGTGACACTCTCTTTAATAATTTCATATGCAATTGCGATGCGGATTAAATATAAATCATTATTATTAAGTGTAATTTGCCAGACCGTGTGTATGTTCATTTTTAGTGCCGAAATGAGGAAAACCTGGAAAACGTCATTAGTTAGGGGTTTTCTGTAAGAATATCACTTTAGTAGTTAGTAGTTTGAAATTTTTGTGTATATATTCTCTAACAATTATATTTTCCATAATCTCTGTCGTAAAAAAACTGTTTTCCACTGTTTTCTTCTAAAAAATTCCATCTATTATTTCAACTTCCTTGCCAACTCTGTCGTGCTTTATTTACTGCGCCGATTAATTCAATGCTTCAGTTTGTGGAATTGTTGTTACTTTCCGAACTACAACGTAAAAAATTCTGTTTCTATAATAAAAAAATATAACAGGCGACCTCTTTATCTTTATATTTACATTATACATTTGTCGAAAAGCTAGTTATCCTGAACGATTGGAGGTTCATGCACCATTCTGTGCACGAATGGTGAACTCATAATTTTAAAAATATTAGGAGCTCGTAAATCTAATAAGTAACATAGCAGACATTGCACAAATGATTTTTCTGAAGAAAACATCTGATTTTACTTACATTTATTACACCCTAATAAATTTTTGGAAATAAGAATTATATTATACCTACAGGGTGTCCCAAATTTCACGCCCGTTCCTCTAGGATCTCATACAGTCGAAAAATCGAAAAAAAAAAACAAATCGAAAATTAAGAGTGGAAAAATTACCGATTACCCTTTGTTTTCGAGTTATTCATGAAAAATAAATTTTAATGTTTATTCTTTAATCTTCCTGCCTTATGGTAAACAATGATTTATCAAGTACGGACCCTCTGTAGCATGTTTTCTTCAGAATTTAAAACAGAATTTCTTCAGAATTTAAAACAGGTTCGTGGTAAACATCTTCTTTCAAAAATGCATTTTAATGTTTAAAAAAAAAATAAGTTCAATGGATTAAGATCTGGCGACCTTGGAGCCCATGGTTCGGTCCACCTTTTCCTATCCATCCAATTGGGCAATTTACATTTAGGAAATTTCTCACTTCAATTCCATAATAAGCTGGAGCACCATCATTTTGAAACTAGTAATTTAATCCATCTATCATCAAGCAATGGCACTGGTAAATTTAGAGGTTCTGAGCTTCCATGATAAATCGTGCGACTGTTACCTTGAGGCAGGAGGCCATTTATCTGTATTTGAACACCTTTTGTGACAACAGATCAAACATTTACCTTTCATTCTTATTAATTTCTTTTTATTAATACAGATTATTACAGAGTACTTATACGTTAAAATTTATTTTCATGAATAAGTCGAAAACAAAGGACAATCAGCAATTTTTCCACTCTTGATTTTCTATTCGTTTTGACTTCTTATATACGGTCTTTGAGGCACGGGCGTGAATTTTGGGACACCATGTATAAATCGTGAAAGAATGTTAGATTATATTTGAAATAAGCTAGATCGAATATGGCATGTATTTTTCCTAAAAAAACGGAAAATTGCACATTGTTCCAATGCAACAATCGGGTGGTATTACTGTGTCAAAAAGTTTCACGACGACTGGCTATATAGGTAAAGATTATAAGGTATAACATTAGGCTTGTTCCTACACAACACCAAATTACATATGTATCCGTTTCAAGACAATCATTTTCAAACTAGTGGTAATATTTTACCGTTCCAACAAAAAAGTGATTAGGTTTCAAACGGTTTGGTGACTGTCAAATCGATTTAAAGATTATTTAGAAACTACTAGCAGTTTAGTTTAGTTTAGTTTATTAAATCCAATAGACCTTACGATAGGTATAGGATACGTCAAAACAAGTAGATATACATAAAAAAATCTTTACAACATGATAAAACAATAGATATAAACATACAGATATAAAGCACATACTACATACACAATATGGTCTCACATTAACATTAAAAAATTTACGCTACACATTAAAATCAATATATTCGTCCACACTATAAAATACATTTCCAATAAGATATTCCCTTACTGAACATTTAAACTGCTTGATATTACCACACAATGTAATAGTTTTTGGCAATTTATTGAATAGCTTAATACCCATATAAATTGGATTGTTTTCATAAATGGACAATTTGTGTTTAGGGATACAAAGATTCATTGCATGTCTGGTGTTGAAATCATGGCAATTTCCATTGGTAGTAAATTTATTGATATTCTGCTTTACATAGACTAAAATTTCCATAATATATATACCAGCTACTGTTAAAATATTGTAATCTTTAAATATCTCTCTGCAAGATGTAATTTGTGAAACTCCTGCAATAGTTCGAATAGCTCTTTTCTGAAGGCAAAAAATGCGTGTACTATACTGAGAGCAACCCCAAAATGCAATTCCATACTTTATTATTGAATATATATTTGCGTAATAATATGACATCAGGACATTCTTGCTACAAATTTTTTTCAGTCTATATAAAGCAAAACAGGCAGAACACAGCTTTTTAGATAAGTTACTTATATGTGGTTCCCAACTCAGGCTACTATCGATATATATACCCAAAAACTTTGTTTCTGTCACCTGCACGATACTCTTACATTCATTTTTTATTAAATAACTCTGATTAATATTTTTATTTCTAGGTGTAAAATGGATGAAAACGGTTTTATTTGCATTCAAGTATAGAATATTAGACTTGAACCAAGATGTAAATTTATTTAGTATAATCTGAGTATTGTTTACAGCATCAGTTACAGAGGTTCCACTACATAAGCAGCTGTTATCATCTGCAAACATCACCAAATTGTTATTGCCATGTTCATCCACACTTGGCATATCATTCACAAAAAGAAGGAAAAGTAAAGGCCCAAGGACAGATCCTTGTGGAACGCCAAGTGAGTTGACTAGTTCAACTGATCTAACATTATTAATATCAACCACTTGTGTGCGATCTGCAAGATATGATCTCAGTAGGTTATTCATCACTCCTCTAAGTCCATATAATTCAACCTTTTGCAATAAAATATCATGATCTACAAGATCAAAAGCTTTACTAAGATCCATGAACAACCCGATTGTTTTTTCATTTTTGTCCAGTAAGTTATAGAGTGTTACCAAAAAGTCCAAAACAGCTGTTGTCGTTGATTTATTTCTTCTAAACCCATGCTGATTACTACATAAAATGCCAAACTTATCCAGAAATTTTGTAATTCTAATATGAATTGCCTTTTCCAATATTTTTGATAAACTGGATATCAAAGCTATGGGTCTATAATTTTCTGGGCATGTATGATCACCCTTTTTATACACTGGAATGACTCTGGCTGTCTTAAGAACTTCCGGGAACACTCCATTTGAAAAGGACATATTTATTAGAAACACCAGAGGGCAAGTAATATACTTTATACATGATTTCAAAATATTTGCACTAATACTATCCAATCCTACAGAGTTAGAGATCTTCAAGTCACCGATTAAACTGTTTACAAATTTCTCATCCACTGGCTCTAAGAACATTGTTGGATAGTTATTATTTTCTTTAACTGTACAATCTCGTAATTGACCATTACTTATCAGTTCTCTATTTAGTTTTTTTGGCTCATCAACAAAAAATGCATTAAAATAGTCCGCAATTTCTTTAGGATATTTCAATAGGCCATTTTTTGAATTTATTTCTGTAACATTTTTTATATCTCCTTTTTTATTTCTTACTTCCTTGTTTATTATATTCCAAACAGCTTTACTTTTATTATTAGCTTCAAAATACATTTTATCATTACTCATTTTTTTCGCTTTTATTATTACCTCTTTGTAAACCTTCTTATATTGTTTGTAAAATACCTTATCAGTTGGATCATTAGTCAAAGATAATTGATTATAGAGGTTTTTTAATTTTTTTGATGAAGTCTGGATTCCCTTAGTGACCCAAGTTTTTTTATTAGCACAATTATTTCTACAAATTTTTTTAAACGGAAAAGAAAGCTCAATGTAATATTTAAAAGTATCAACAAACACCTGAAACGCTTGATTTGTATCATGACAGTTGTATACATCATACCACGATTCACGACTGATATGAGAAACAAATGTTTGATAGTTACTGTGGCTTAAAGATCTTATTGAGATGAACTGGTTTAGAGACTTATTTATTCCCTCAACTTTAAATGCTAATATTTGGCTTGCATGATCAGACATTAAGTTGTGGCACACTTTGCATGTCATTTCCAACAAACTAAAGTTGGTGCACATGTAATCAATAGATGTTGATGAATTATCTGTTACTCTAGTTGCCTCGTGTACATTGTTATATATGCCATAGGAATTAAAAAGGTCAGTTATAGTTTTTAGACTCTTTGAATTACAGAGCTGGTCTATATTAAAATCACCACAAATAATAATTTGAGCGTCTGAACCAGTACATATAAAGTCCAAGATATTCTCAAATTTTACAAAGAATGCATCAAGATTATCTGCATTAGGTGATCTATATACAGTAACAATTTTTATAGGACTATGACCCTGGTTAAATTCAACACCACAAACCTCAACAATTTTTTCTGCACTGAATCCCTGTAAACCCTTAATTTCTTGGATTTTATTCTGTAACTGACTTTTGCAAAATATAGCCACACCTCCGTTTTTATATACAGATCTATTATAAAAACTACACAAATTATATCCATCCATTTGAACATATTCAATTTCAAAATTCTTTAACCAAGTTTCAGTAAAACATGCAATATCTATATCTTCACCCTCTAAAAACATTTCCAACTGGTCAGTCTTATTTTTTATACTCTCAATGTTTTGATGAAAAACACGAAGTTTATGTTGGCTACAAGTATAATTTTTACTTAATTGCTATATATTAATATTAGACATTATTTTCCGCTTTTCTGCTTCAATTTTTCTTTTGAGTATAGGGCAATTTGAATCAAAAGCCGAATGTGATGTTTCTAGGTCCATCTTGAATTTAGCATTCGCTGAAACACAAACAGCACACTCCAGATTCTGAGTCGAACAATCTTTTGTTAAATGACCGGATTTAGCACATTTCAAACATAAAGAGTCTCTTAACTTACAATCACTTGCCTTATGATCAAAATCACCACATTTAAAACAACGAAATACTGATACATATTCAAAAACCCTGCACATATTAAAGTCGATACAAATCTTTACCTGGGCCGTAATTAATTGATATGAAGTTGGGTCACACTCTACAATAGCTTGATATTTAGTTTTCATTTTTTTCAAAACTTTTACGTCCAAATGAATGTCCTCATGATTTAAAAAAGAGTTTCTTTTAATAAAATATTCTAGTCTATCTTTTTCCAAGTTTTCTTCTATGTCAACTATCTTAATCATTGGATATTTCTTTTGGGGCATTTTAATATTATAATCTTTTTTCAATTTCTTTTCTGCAACACTTTTAATTTTTTCTATTTCTTCTCTATTCTTACATTTTATAACAATTCCTCCATCCTTTGCATCTTTTATCTGCGTTATACCTACTTCCAAATTACTGGGATTTATCGTTTTCCTTAGAATGTCTTTTGTTTTCTTACAATCCTGTTTCATCTTGGGCTGTATTACCACAACTTCACCTGCAACTTCAGCATAATTTTTCTTTTTCCCACTAGATCCATTATCTTTACTCGAGTCACATTCTATTATAGCTTTTCTTAATGCATTAATTTCTTCCCTCATTGAACACTTAAATTCATCCATGTCTTTTTTTATTGAAACAATTGCATCAAAATTAGGTCCACAAGTTTTGCAAAACCATTTTATATTCTGTATTTTATTTAATATGATATACTCCTCATTTGCAACATCTACACATTTAGCATGAAAATGTTTATCACAAAATCCAGAACATACCAAAGTATTGTCATTTCTTTTTATCTTAATATTACATATATCACAATCTTCTCCCATGATAATTAACCATTTGGCTCACCCTATATTCTACTTATACTTACACGGAACTTATAGGACAGAGATAAGATAATTTGCTGTCTTTTTTGCTGTGTTTTTTTTTTTTATTGGTTTGGATACATATATTTTTATATTACTTGTTAAAACAATTTAAACCTTATTATTTACAAATTTGTTAACTTGCTTTTGTTTAGATTGCCAATGCTTGTTGTTTCAAATTCCTTGTTGTTCAGTTTTTATGGGTATACTTTCCACCTTAACTCGTAATTCTTTCACAAACACTTTACCATGACCTTACTATACTTGTGGCTACTGGTGTACTGTACAGTGAGTATAGAATTCTATAGTCACTGCTACTAGTCAGATGTATGCGTAGTGGGTAGTGGATAAAATCATAAAAAAATGACACTGGCAAATCTTAACTAAATTAACGTAAACTTTTAGAGAAAATCGATTATTTAAATATTTTTTGAAGTGTTGGTATAATTTTATTTTTATATTACAAGTCAAAGCGAAAATAATCCCAGTGTCTTCCGAAATTAATTGCCACATTTTGTCAGATTTAGAATTTGCAGGGTTCCTACTTTATTCCGATATTTCTTATATACATAAATCTATCAAAGAAATAAAAGTGTGACATGTGCCCACTGTGCCTCATTTGTGTTAGCATCCGCACAAGGGGTGTTATTCTGTGTCTCCGCATCAGCGGTTACCCGACTTTCGACTTGCATGAGCGGCATTTGCTGTAGTTCCAACACTGTTGGTACGGGGTGTCGAACTAAGAATTAAACATTCTTGTAAATGAAATCTAAAGAACACATGCATTTATTAGAGTAAACGTTCAACATATTACTTTTTATTATCTGTTACCTGGCATTTTTTAAGGTTAACTCGTCGAAAATCGAGATCAATAAATAAAACAGCGCTTCTCTAGTGCTTCTACCGGATATTATATGAACTAAAAATTGTGTTTCAACAACAATAATTCAAATTTGTTTCCAACTGATGCATGAATCGCATTAGTGCATTAAATCAGTGGTGCAAACTATCTGAAATTGTTGTGTAGGAACAAACCTATTATAACAACTTGAACATAATCTTTTATCACTTTGATTAAGGCTGTAGCTACGACTGATACCATTTCTAGCTTCGGTAAAATAGCTATAACCAAAGACAAGAAAATTACTGTCTTGTCTGTGTCATAAATTCAAATAACACTAGCTATTCATAGCTAGCTAGCTAGCTAGCTAATATAGCTCAAATTCTTGCTAATATTAAAACAAAATTTGGATCCTTAATAAGGTAACTTTGTAAAACTCATTGGAAAATAAATTGCCTCTGTTTCTTGTCCAATAAAGTTAATAAATAAAGTCTAATAAAGTTTTTTTATTTTCATCTACTACTACTTTCGTCTTATTAGTCTGATCATGCTATATAAGTAGGTACATTATTCATGCTTTTGACAGGATAAAAACTCCGTAGTTACTACCGACTTATCTGGCAATATCTGCAAAAGGCGAAACCAGTTGTAGACAAAACTAAAATACTGCGTGCATAATTGAGAAAACAAGCATTTTGACTTACCTATACTAATATTATATTAGTTTGTTTTGTATTGCGTTGGTCAATAGCGCTACATTTTTTTAGTTGTGGCTCGGCCACACTTTAATAATATACAAGCGGCAAATACCTTTATAATTATTATCACCACAATCTGTTTTTGTATCCAATCACACTCATAAGCAGAACTAAAACAAGTCTATCTCACGATACATCTTAAAAGCCGACGAACCCAAACATTGTTGCCAATTGGGTGACTTTCCTTCACTTATAGGATTATACCTCAAGATCTGAGATAAAAGTTGAAATAAATAAATAATATTTTTTTGAAACTATATGTACTTATTTAATATTTATTTATTTTCATATTAAAAATTATGATAATTCAAAAGAAAAATTGTTAAAAACGATAAGTCAAGGATATAATAATTATTGTTTAACATACATATTTTTTACATATATATATTTCATGTTTTAAATGATGAAGTTATTCCTTTGTATATCTAGGTTATAGGTAACATGGAAAATCTAAACTTTATTGAATCATACGTAATATTTAAATAAATTCAATTTCTTAGTTTATATTTATTTGACTTAATCCCTATAAATGATTGTTGCCTAATTTGCATCACTCAATTTCATCCTCTTTGCATCATGAAGTAGAATGGTAGTATCTTTACTTGTTTGGTTCTGAACTGAAAATATCGCATTATAGCTTCTAGAATAATGTATGTATTGGAGTTAGGTATAATGGAAATGTTTACGCTATTCACTCAAAATGGAGTGGTAGCTTCTACCACTCCATTTTGAGTGAATTGCGTAAACATTTCCATTATACCTAACTCCAATACATAAATTATTCTAGAAGCTATAAAGCGATATTTTCAGTTCAGAACCAAACGTTCAGAACACAAACCAATTCCTGAAAAAGCGGTCCTTACCCTTCGGTAAGGACCGGTTTTTCAGGAATTAGCTAACATAATTTAACCGACTTTAACCGGCTGAAAAAGAATAAGAAAAGGGTAGGTATTACCTTAACGAATAAGTTAATGACATTTGGGTCCTGTTGTTTCCAACACATTTTATTTCTCCTTTTTGTGCTTCAAAATTTATGGCTATTATTACAGTTGTTTTTACTGAGTATTAAAAATAACTATGTATAATTCCCTATTAATGTATACATATAGAATTTCAAAATCATTTTGACCTATTTATTCATCAAGGCACCCCCAATTCTATAAAATAATAATAAATTAATTGGAACTACTCATTTCACACTCCCAGGCAGGCAGATTCGAGCCAATAAACCTGATGAAGTCCTCCTCGACCACCAGCTCAAGACAATCTTCGTCATCGAGTTCTCGACTCCTGGCGAGATCAACATTGTCTTGAAAGATGAGAAGAAACGGACGAAATATCGAGACCTTCTCTTCAAACTCCGCAGACTCCATCCAGAACAAACTGTAAAGTTTGTGATGCTGATAATAGGAGCCCTCGGTGGGGCAAGAGATACATTGCTTTCGGAACTGAAGATCACACTGGCATGCCAAAATTCGGCAGATCTTCTAACCGAAAGAATGCAGAAGGCGGTCATTCTAGGCTCATTACGTCTACTCAAGACACACGATTCTCGGACTCGTAGTTATTTACCCCACAGACGTGGGGAGTAGCCAAGGATTTTTAACTTATATAGGATTGCTCGATCCCTATTCCTCAATGTTGTCCGATTTTAGTGACGTCACTGCGAGACCCGATACTCTTTCTCTCTCTGTATTGTGCGATTCCTTATCTATGACGCGTAGAATCCGATGACGTAGCCGCAAGACCCAACCACGTGATACGGCGGGATCGAGCAATCCTATATAAGTTAAAAATCCTTGGGGAGTAGCTACTGAAAAGCACTATTGGCCACTCCTGATAATCGGAGCCAGGGAACCGGTCGACTGGATTTCAACAAAAAAATAATAATAATAATAATAATAATAATAATAATAATAATAATAATAATAATTTTATTTCCATAAGTATTTATACAAACGTTTAGTTTATACATTTAGTTTTACAAAGATATCGTATAATTAAGCAAACAGTACACTCGGAAATAAAGTCATAATATATAAGTCCACAGAAGTTACAGGAGTAGCTTGTAACTTTATTAATTATTAATACATAAATAATCGCTACTTGTTACTCTAATCCCTATTACTCCATAAAAAGAAATAATTATTAATTCACTTAAGTGAAAGAGAAGAAATCAAAATGTTCGTGAAAAGGCAAAGAAGGTTGATTACATTATATCACCCTTACTGAACGAATGAGAAGAAAGTTTATTAATGAAAATACACATATTATATATCATAAAGGTAAACTTTATTTCAATAGATTTGCTGCTATCTTCAATATTTTATTAGCTGGATTTTTTTAACACTGACGTAGTTTTCCACATAACTTTAAAAAAACATAGTGAACTCGACGCGCATTTCGCCAACCAAGTTGGCATCATCTGGATATAATTAAAACGAAAACTTTATATACTTTTAATCATTTCCAGATGATGCCAACTTGATAATAAGTTTATTTTATAGTTCGACAACCAATAAGTAAATAAAAAATGCATATCACAAATGTTTCATAACAACTTTCCTAAAATATTTTTAAAATGCAGACATGTAAATTACTTTTTGAACAAAAATTGCTTAGCCATAATTAAGGTAAGGTATCTTATAGGAAAGGGAAAGTTTGAATTATTTGATAGGCAAAAATATGCAAGTGTCCTGTTAAAATAATAAGGTCTGTCAGAAGTGTAAGGGAAAATTACATTTTTTCAAGTACCTATAACGAAAAAACTTAGGGAAACTACAAGTCAGTGTCTCCACTCCAGTAAGCTTTAAAGGGGCCCTTCACGATGGATTTTCCATGAGTTTTGAACTGTGCAGGCCATCGTTTCAGTCCAAATTTGGTCTGTCCAGCGCGAACTGCGAACTTACAACATGTTGAATATTTTTACCTGTACAGGCCACAGGCCACGACAAGAACTGTATCGTGAAGTGCGGAAGTCCGCCGAGTTCATCGAAGATAAAGACAAAAGTATTTAAAAAATGTGAAAAGAAACAAAGACATCAATACTTCGTCCCAGAAGTGTATTAAATGTCATTTAATCCATCCTTAAATAATTTGTATAATATTCTGGATGGTTTTCATTAATTTCCCGCAGTAAGTGAAGCTGATTTGATTCATTCCTTCTGAGGTACCATTTTTTACTCCAAAATCTCTTTCTCTTTCTTGTTTTAATATCTGCTTCCTCTTCCTCTTTCATACTGAAAAGTAGAATAGCTGCCATTTTTCTCTTCTTCAACGACGCCATATTATCACTACACCTATAAATATTCCTCTTTAGATTTCGTCGAGGAACTGACAAGAAATACATTCCGTTCAACTACTGAACGTGTAGGCACATCCTTCTCCAGTAGAAGGCTTGTGGTGTAGGGCTAAAAGAGCAGCACAGTTCCCGTCTTGAGGCAGGAACTGTCAGTTTCGGCCCGCAGGCCAAATCGTTACGTGAAGCAACCGCATAGGGGGTTATATTATACACACAGGTATTTTTAATTGTCAAAATATTAGATAGTAATCACTGTTCAAAAGAAAACTTGTAGGTATTTCTGCATGGTTTATTTTATCCAGTGTGTGGAGTATAGTATACTCAATCGTCGAAATGTGACAACATTGCCACAAGGTCCAATCGTTTTGTTAAATTAATATTCAATTAGGGCCCACACACTCTCGATATAATCTCCAGATTTATTGTTGTGGAAGTCGTAAGCCGTGTTAATTTTCTTTTAATTAATGCAGTGGAATTCTGTCGAGATGGGAGTTTTATGAGGAAATTTATGTCCGTCGGCGGCGAGAATGCGCGGTTTTTGAGCCGCCATCCAAGAATATATACGATCTGGGTCGCTAGCGTCGTTTCGGGCAGTTTTATGTTTTTATTTATACATCCTAATACACTTAAGAGAGTAATACGCGTGTACCGAGAATCTCGAGATTTTTAAGATAACATCGCTCCTACACTGAGAGGCATGTATACTGAGAAAACTGTGTGAAAATCTGATATCTGATGATAAGCAAGTTTTTATTGGAAAAAAATTATTAGCCTTGTTAATAAATTCATTAACATCGTTATTAAGCATAATTTATGCTCACCAAAAATTCTTCTTGCTAGCTAGACAATTTATTACTACTTCATCATCGTACCGCAATTCAGGAAAGCGTTTTTTAAGTTAATAATTCATTAATTAGACAAAGCTCTTGGCCGGCGTAGCTTTTTAGTATCAGCAGAGAATTTAATGGGCTTCGTCATCGATTTATAAATCAATATGGAACTTGAACTGCCGGCTGAGGCCATGTCGTACCCTACCCGCTCGGTGTGTAATTAAATCACAATGGGGCAGCTCTAGTTATTATACCGGGTGATTCACTGCTAGTGTATGCGTGTGCCTACAATATAAGAATATACATGTTTATAGTAGTGTTTTCTAGTACTAGTTTCTTATTTTTAACATTGAAAATGGTTATAGGATCGCGAAGGTTGTTGTTTTGATAAAAAGTGTAAATAACGCGATAAGCATGTCACACCGACATGGTTAGGTAGTGGTGGGGCGAGTAGAGCGGGCGGCGTGGGCGCATGATTTGGCATTCGTATATTGCAAATTGCAAGTCTGAGAATATAAGCTCTCATGTGAATGATGTGATATACAAGGTGTCAAAGACTGTAAGTCGCAAATGGTAAGTTCTCAAATTGGAAGGTAACTTTTGCAAGCTTTCAATAGTTCCAAATTTCCTTAATTTATTTTCAATGCACTCCGACGGTTGCAAGAATTGCGAAATCTGTGAATTTTTTTTTAGTATAATTTCACCTCCTATGTATAGAGATGCTATGAATTAGCCAGTATACATTTTTAAGATGCTATACTGATCTAACTTAAGAAATATCTACCTTACTACAGTGATATTAGTGTGAACAGTCCTACTTATGAAGTTATATCAGTTCGTCGTATATCCTACCTGTATAAATTGTTTGGCAATTATATTGATTAAAAGTTAGTCCTTATATCCCAAAATGTTAATCTCTTGTTTAGGCTATCTTTTTATAATTCAGATATGGTTCTTGCAGTCAATCTAAATAGTTTTGATAGCGCAATAACCAGAAACCGAATTGCATTGAACCAATGTAGAATATGATATTATTATTACAATCACAAAAAAAATTATTTCAAGCTTTAAATAAACAGAAGAAAGCACAAAAACAAGAATAAAAAATGTGCACGAAGTTCTAAAACCGCGCTACACACCTGACCTCTAGAAACACACCCTATGCTCTCCCAGTATGGGATACGGTGTTGCCACTTTTTAAAGAAAAGTGGACGACTTTTGGCCGTCCACCATGCTGGGAGTGCAAAAAATGTGTTTCTGTTCAACTCAATGAAAATGCTGCTTGTTTCAGGAATGAGTAAATATAAAATTTAGTCCGAAAAGGAAACATTTTCGCATTTAACAGAAAAACGGGAAACTTGCGAGGAAACAGAGACTTGGCGTGCACAATATATGATAATATAGTACAACTATAAATAGTACTAATAGTATATACAACCTTAAATTTTTGTGTGAGTGGTGTATATAAAAGCTTTTGTGCGCCCTTTTAAGATTGATATATGATGAAATTGTAATGTATTTTAATGATAATCGTAAATATTATAACACACATCTATGTGGATTTATATGCATATAACACATTTTGTATATCCTCTTTAAATTTTTCCAAAAAACGAAACAATTCGACATACCTATATTAAAATCTTAAAAATTATGAAAAATAAATGAATAGAATTAACTGAAAACAACCGCATACTATTCCTCTCTAGTTCTTGTGTTCTTCAGGTAAATCTTAAATATCTCCAGATTTAATAGTTTCTCCATAAATGTGTGTGTAGTAAAATCTATAGACAGTATTTGAAAAATGTGGGAAGCAATACATAAAATATCTAGTTTATTGTCCCTTAAAAGTCAAATTATTTGATATAAAATTCCAGATTACAAGAAAGTGTATTCTGAGCACCAATTTGTAGTCTCTTAATGTTTTTTTTTGTAGTGAAAAAATAATTTAATGCCACTATTTTACTTAATTTATAGCAGGACAATAAATTAAGAGTATTAAGAATATAAACTTTAAACCTCTGTTTAGAACTTCAGTTTTGACTATAAAACTGGGATTATTAAAAAATAATTTTTAGTCTGATTTTGACAAATCGAAGTTTATCTTTGGTCTTTGTATGTTATAACATTAGAAAGAAGCTCTGAAAGCCCATTCTTTATCAACTTTTTATATAAATTCAGCTGTCAATACAAAAAAGCGGTATTTCATTCGTCTTTTGAGTTATAAGCTTATATAAATTTACGGATACGGATATTTGAAATGATACAAGCATGTGGATTATAATCGAATGATAACAACTATTACCGGACTATTTTACAACCTGTATAAAATAAAAATGTACTTTTTCTAATTGAAACCATTTTCGTACAGTTATAAACTTTTATCTTTTGTGTTTTCGGTGAAGCTATAGGCATTTATTTATAGAAATACCTATAAAACATTTGCTTTTGCAAAAAAATAGTGGACTTATTAAAACAACAATTATGTTGAAATACACTTTGTACGGAGTTTTTAAAAATATGAAAATCCAATATGGCGCCCATAGGAAAAACAAACGTTGAGTATGCTAGCGCAAAATCTAGTGGGCTTAAATTTTTTTAGGAACCAATTTTGAAGTCCTTGCTGACTGCTATCTATCATTGTCTTGAAAATTTTATGAATGTATCTTTTACAATAAATAAGCTATAAACGTTTGCCGAAAATGTACATTTTTGCACACTACTTAAGGGAAGGAATTCTTGAAAATTACACCTTGGATTCATTTTGGGCCTAAAATTGCCCAACTCTTTCCCAATTTAACCAACTCTGTATCTTTAATGGTTTCTGAGTTGATTGGTTCAACTTAAACTGAATACATTGTATATAATCTTGTGAAAACTGTATTCCTTTAGGTATAAACATCTATAGATAATAATAATAACGTGATTGAGATGGATTGATAAAATATAAAATATTGTGTAGTCTGTGTAGTAGTGTTTCTCACTACTACTAACGTTAAATTTGTTTCGTCTCTAAAAGATTTTTACGTATGAACGTATGTTGAACATGTATTAAAAAAATTGAGATGGGGCCAAACTGACTGCTTTATAAAGAATTTCATAATATGAAAATCAAATGTCCTCGATTGGAATTTTGTAGTGGGCTCACGTTCTATCCTGTGTTTGCAGTTGGATCTGATAAGGCAAACTTGTCGGTACACGTACTAGTTTAAAATGTTGAGTATGTTTTAAAAATCCTTCAAAATGTAGTCTTAACAATAATTGTTTATAATTTAATACCCAGTGTTGAGGCGTCTGAAAATTTAAAATGAAACTTTATAATGGGATATCAATTTGTAAAATGACTTATTTTGAATAAGAATTATTATTATTCGCAAATTTCAATAAACAATAATAATGACAAAGATTAACTGTAAAAATAAAAAATAACAAATTTACACTCTTTTTCAATACCAAATCAGTACGTATATTTCTGATGTGTCTCTGCACTACTGCACTACTAAATTTTGAGCAGTTTTGAGCAGGCCCAAGAAAATATTGGCTGAAATGCACATATATATATATATATATATATATATATATATCCCAATATATTTACATGGTGATAAATGTCCCCCATTTTGAAAATTAAATTTTCTGCAAAAGCTCGCAAATCGCGCGGAAAACTTTTGTGTTTTTTAAATTTTAAAAGTAAGCATTTAAAAAATTTATTCTTTTAGCATTTCTATCTTCATAATTAGTAAAATATCACGAAAGAAATAAACATAATAGGTATTAAATAAGAATGATGAACATTAAATTTGAATCATATTGTAAAATAACTCTTCCAATTATGACGACGGTATTGCTGAAGTTTTCATTTTTAATACTACAACTTTTATTACAGGAACAAAGTGAAAAGCGACGTTGCTTTTTGTGCTTATTTTATTTGAACAGTAGATACTTAATATAGAAACAAAGTAATGAAAACCGCATATTCTAATATCGACAAAAAAGAGTGTTTTAAATGAGGTTCTCTATATTTCAGAAGAAAACTAAATAGGTATTCTTTTAAAATCGTTTTGTCCAAAAACTTGATAGAAACCCATACGTAGCAAACAAAAAATCTAACTCAATCTAACAACAATTATAAAATTAGTGGGAAAATGTAAGTGTAACTAGGAAACATTTTATTTTATCAAAAATAATAATAAACTACAATAATTTATATCGTGTGAAAGCATTTGCTGCTAGTACCGGCCAAGAATATCAAATTTTACTAAAATTTATTTGATCAGTTGTCCATGTTCGTGTTGATGGTTTTTGGTTGAACATGAAAATTTGATTTGGTGAAGCAAACACGTTTTTCAAACAAATAATGAATAAAATTTGATAGTCTGACATGGGCTTCAAATCTTCTACGCAGTTCAATAAATGAAGAAGAACATATTTTCCTGATTATCAAATTTAACTTGGATCATTTGAAAATGAGGGAAAAACTTTCTACTGAGTCTGACGACGACACAATATCAAATTCAATTTGTCATAGGCCGTTAAAATAAATAATCCCTGCGAGAAGACCAAACAAAAAACTGGCTCCGCAATTTTCAAGGCCGGCAAGATTCGTCCAACTGTTATGGACACTGTCGCCAAATTACACAGAGTCTCCTAGAGATAAAGATTTAAAAGAAGACTAAGATTTTAACCTGAATTTATATTTATAAATGAAGATACATGTACATCCAAATGGATATATTTTTTCCACTCTAAATTTGTGCCAAGTTGTTATGTCAACCATAAATCATAAAGCATAAATCAACTATTTATTTATAGTAATCAGTTCTAGATAAATAAAAATCCAGATTATGTAAATTAGATTAATAATATTAGGCTTACTTACGGATGAAAATTAAAAACTCGTAGTAGTTATATGTAAGAGCGACCAAGAAATATCCTTCTTCACCCAATTTTGTTTCTTCTAAAAGTTGCACAGATTTAGGGGAACCCATTATTACAGTGTATTTAGTAATTACAATTTATAAACGTTCAACTCAAGAACTGTATTCATATAGTTTATTAATTGAATAGAATTAGGCGAAGACTGAAGTACATTCCCCTCTTATTGTCCATCTCTAGTCAACCATCGTAAGAGGCAGAATTCATTTAATTAATCTGTGAATCTTTTTATACTGAATTGTATTTATTATGGTCAGAAATTATTTATGGTTAATAGGTATAAATACAAAAATATTTAAAATGTTAGATTTGGCAACACCGCGTACAGTAAATGCTATGTAAGAATTTAAGTAAGGTCTAATGGACATCGAAAAAACGCCCGTCTTCTACATGACCGTACATGCACATGCATGACTTGCTCTTCGTGAGATTATAATATTCCAATTTCGTCTAATTTTAAACGCTGTAGTTTTTCAAAGGAATGAAAATGAATATCAAAATATAATCCGCTTTTTTTTTGATAGTTTGACCTGCTTGGACAAAAGTAAGAACCTTTATAATAATTTATAATCAGATTGTTTACTGTTTTGTCTACAAGTCTTTATTCGACTTTCATGGAACTTAGAGGAAACCCATTAGTGGAAATTATTATTACATATTATCTTTTTATAAAGTATTTTGCCGTATTTTTGTAAATACGATCGAATATCGTAGATTAGCATAAACATTACAGCTATATATGACGATTTCTTTTTGCTTGCTAAATACAACAATTCTCTCTCTCTATTCCAGACTCTATACGAATGCGGTAGAAAAATGAATACGG
Source organism: Pogonocherus hispidulus (assembly GCA_963924545.1). Classification (NCBI taxonomy): domain Eukaryota; kingdom Metazoa; phylum Arthropoda; class Insecta; order Coleoptera; family Cerambycidae; genus Pogonocherus; species Pogonocherus hispidulus. Next base: position 24,972,621 of record OZ004696.1, read on the forward strand.
AGTACTCATGAGAATAAACAGAAATTTCCTTTCTTTCTTTTTCTGTTACAGTCTCACTGCAGTGGTCTCATTACATCTTTGTAATTCCACTCGTAGTGTTAGAATAACTTCTTAACGATCATCATAAAATGAAAAATATATATTCCTTGAACTAAAAATACCGCAAAATATTTAGTGTTCCAAATAATGTTGGCTATTAAAACTTTTTAATTACTGTTAGTATAAGTTTCAAATTAGCAGTTACTAGAAGTTTGTAATTCTAGAACAAACATTAATTTTGTGAGCATTAAAAGTAAATACCTATTTTATAGATATTTTCTAATAAGTTAGAAATATGATGAGAATAATACATTTCGGCTTAGAAGCTTGGAGATATTTACAATTTATTATGTTTCCATAAAATGCATGTTCAATATTTTATCGAATGAATAACTTCTAATGGTATCTTCATAGTCCTCATACTTGGCATCAAGGAAATACTACGGATTTTGAAAGGGGTTGGAACCTTTGGTGTGAAGATAACACTGACGTAGTTTTCCACATAACACCAAAACACTATACTGCACTCGACGCGCGTTTCGTCAACCAAGTTGGCATCATCTGGAGATGATTAAAACTAAACCTATGCTAACAATGTGTCTTATTTACATCTAAACTATTCCTACGGTCCAGTGATCCGTTGCGGCGGCTCTGTGAACCATGGCGACGGATCAGTGACCCGTGAAATAGTAACCAATAGAACGGGTTGCATGGGATTAGCTCTCTGTCACTATTCATACTATTTTTACACTTCCCAATTTCCAAACTCTCAAATGCATCCAGCTGTCTGGAATTTGTTACATTCCTAATTAGTCTTAAATTTCTAATATCTATTTTATGGTTGATGTTCTCAAACGTATGTTAGGCGACACTAGACTTATCTGTTCTACCATATTTAAGATGAGCCATATGTTCTTTGAATCTAGTTTGAATTGACCTTCTAGTTTGTCCAACATACTTTTGATTATAGTCTTCACAGCTAATTTCGTAAATCTCCGACTTTTCCTTAGTTCCTATTTTGTCTTTTGGATTGCCTAAAAGTTGTTGTAGTTTATTTCCCGATGAATAAACCGCTGACACACGCGGATCGCATGGAATAGATTTTGAATTTTCTCTTTCATTTTGAAAAGTAGAGGAATTTTGAAGTATCTCTTTAAATTTACGCTTCATAATTATACTGTGAAATGATGATTGATGATGAAATGACTAAAACTGATCATCTGAGTTTTAAACATCTTCAGATGATGCCAACTTGGTTGGCGAAACACGCGTCGAGTGCATTATAGTGTTTTGGTGTTATGTGGAAAACTACATCAGTGAAATCATTAGATAGCTTAATCTAAGACTAAGAATAACTTCCAGCTACAGTATTACTGCATGGAAGTTGATGGTGCACAAAATAAAAATACCTTTCAAATGAGGTGCGACTCGACCCCTATTCCAATTTGAAATATTGTGTGTCCTTGTGGCGGGGGGAGAAGGAGTCAACCTTCACTTATGCTTCAAAAGTTGCCCGCCCCCACCGAATGAAAGATTGACTTATTTCAATGAATTGTTATATCTCGTTTTGTTCTAGGGATATTAAGGGTGTTTCGTTTAAAATGGGACACCCCGTATATATTATTTAATGTTGCAATTTGATGAAAAAGCAATGTAAATTTCAACAGCAGGTAAGGACCAATTGTGCTACCCTGGCAGTTCCATAACGTCACATAATACACAAATCGTTATAGGATTGGCATGAGTATTTATATTTATTTATTTTGAAATAAACAGGTTTATGCAAACTTAATTAGATGTGTCCTAATACTAATAAATTATGTTCAACAGTGATTTCGCATCCATTAATGGGAGCTAAATGTAGGTAAGGGGCCTCTGTGCACTTGTAGGTTTTTCCTTATCGGCCCTGGTTTCAGCCCTGAAACTAAGAAATGTATAAAATACGATCTCTTCGATTTTGATGTACTCAATTATTTACACCAAGAAAGGTAGCTTTTAAGATACAGTTTGTATATACACAGTTAACCCTTTTCAACCCTTCCCGCGATCTACCTATTTAAATATTTCAAATGTTAACCCCAATTTCCATCGAGGTAGATTGGCTCAGTTCTTACTTTTGTTGATTTTTTCGGAGGTTTAATTTTTACGTTCGATATGTGGTGTTGGGTAATGTATTTTATTCAATTTCAATTTCTTTATTTCATAAGACACTAACGTATATTTGAAAGATATTAGGGAATCTAAGCCATAGGTGGTAATTTTTCACTAAATACTGTTTCCAAAGAAGCCATATTATTATTACTTTATAATTATGATATAAAGGATAAATAAAGGATCATATAAAATATATCAGAACACTATTAGCCTTATAATGTATGTAAACACAGTGTCCAGCGACGAGTTTACACTATCGGCATCTTAGAAACCACTTATATGCGATTACCTTAAAATTTGGAAACTGGGACAAATACACGCTGCTCTCTTTGATTAAAATATTTTGAAAGATCTGCTACTTCCGGTTATACCGAAAGGAGATGTTAACTTCTTTATTTTAAATGATCTCTGAATCTGTCCTTTAAATCTTCTCTGTTAGTATTCTCTACACTTTGTGTAGAATACTCTATACCTAAAATTTATAGTTTTCGAGATATAAATTTTTTTAATAAAAAAATTGACAGATGTAGACCATTCATAAAAATTCTATGTGAACACCATATAAATCGAATAAAAATGTTTTACTATGGTGATTCTCAGGAAGTAGGAAGGCTATAGGTAATTAGTGATATGTTGAAAATTTCCTTACTGTATACAGGGTGTGTAAAAAAGCCACAAAAAGATCAACTTCAAAAACTTTGAATATTTTAATTTTTTTAAATACCTATCACCACCAATTTTTTATGTTTTACTGAAATATGGCTTAAAAGTAGGGGCAGTTTACATTATTCACTTCCCTATACCTAAGAGTAATAGTTTTCGAGATATGAACATTGTAACAACTATTCTTCCCATTATTGCTTTACTTATTACTAAAAGGTGGCCGTGTCGATTATTTTATGTTAGATATTTGTTTATAACTGTCAAATAAATTCAAATAAATTTTAACTAATCTTATTGAAAATAATAATACTAAAAGTTCTTTTAGCATACTAAAAGAATTATAGATATTGTTCGAAAATATTAATATCTCCAATAAAAACATCTGTATTCCTCACACAATGATTAGCCCGAAAATAAGAGACTCGTGTGGCAAAAGGGTCAGCATATTATTGTTCTGCTGGCTGCATTAACGCCTACATTGACTGTAAAAGACAATTAGGTTATGAAGCAGCCTCTGTGTATAACTATAAATTTTAGATTTTAGATAATTAACGCGAAAACGATAATAATACGCAATAATCTTGAAGAATAGGTATACTTGTAATGTATACTTGTTTTAATTAGATACCGAATAACTTTTCAAAGTTAATATAATTTTCTCAAGCCATAAATCACACGAAGGTGTTACAATACACCACAAAGCCACCTTATAATATTATCTAAATCAATAATAGGAAAAATAGTTACTTTTTTTAATAAATGTTCATATCTCGAAAACTGTTACGTTTAGGTATAGAAAAGTGAACGTAAACTGCCCCTACTTTTAGGCGTAGGTTATATAAAAAATTTTAATTATTCAACATTTTTGAAGTTGATCTTTTTGTCACTTTTTTTACACACCCTGTATATAGTAATGAAATTTTCAACATAACTCTAATTACCTATAATAGCCTTCCTGCCAACCACCATAGTAAAACATTTTTTATTAGATTTACGTGGTGTTCACATAGAATTTTATAGAAAGGTCTATCAAATCTATCAATTTTTTATTCAAAAAATTTATATCTCGAAAACTATCAATTTTAAGTATAGAGTATTCTACACAAAGTGAACCTAAAATTCTATGTAGAATCGAAAAATGAGATAATATACAGGGTGTCCCATTTAAAATAAGGAAGTTCCTTATTTCATCTCCTTCCGGTATAAGCGGAGGTGGTAGAACTTTCAAAATATTTTAATCAAAGAGAACATCTTATATTTACCTAAGTTTCCAAATTTGAAAATAATCACATAAGTGGTTTCTAAAATATCGATAGTGTAAACTCGTCGCTGGACACCGTGTATAAATGAAAGATTTTATATATCTACTGTTAATACAAATTACATTAATTTTCGATTTTTCTTCTTTAATGTTAATTATACCAATAATCAATTTATTAAACTTAAGCAATTAATTTAATTTCCTACGTGTTTTACACATAGCTACAACCTTTTCTGAAAGTAAGGGAATCCTGAAATCTGTATAGTTAAAAGCCAGGGCTTTGTATATAATCTATTATGAACAGAGCATTTTCCGGAAATGCTATTTTCCGGGATTACATCCTCCTTGGAATACTCAGAGAAGCGAGCTCATTAGGTCCTGATTGCACCAAACTGATTAACAATATAGGCCAGGCCGGTATAATAAGACTAGAGATCAGACTTTTAATTCTCTTTTTTTGTCTAGTAACTTCATGCATTTTAATAAGGATTCACATATTTAATATCACTCAGTTATAGGATTTGTCCAATCTAATCTAATATTTGTAATGGATAAAGGATAAAGCATAAAGGATTATGTTCAACCAGTGGAAAATTCAATTTCGACAATTTAAACTGAGAAAATTAAGATAGATACGATCTAGATAAGATCAAGGATGTTTGTTCAGTATGCCATGTAATAAATACTTCCTTAGTAAATCATTATGTATGTATAAAAGTTAAGAATGAGAATTCATTAAAAAATAATCAATCAAGCAAGTTTTTGCATCAATCAGTCTGGACGTACAGCTCTGAGAGATGGCGATTGGAAAATGCTAATTCCCAACCCGGAAGGCGTAGACGGGTACTTTTTTCTTTACATCTGTGCATTTTTAGTCGCTCGTAACGTTTTTTATTAGTAGTGACCAATTTTTTACAAAATAAATATGTATACAAATATAGTTATATAAGAATTATTATTCTCGGAATTATTCATTTTAACTGAGAAACTTAGATACTATTTGGACGTTTCAATCTCTATAAATTAATACATTTTATAGAAAGGAAATGCTGTATTACTTCGCCTAATAAGTTTTCCAATTAGCTGTAATTTGCAATTATCTCTGAACTACAAATTTGCAGACAGATAGAGAATTTACCGGAAGATCCTCGTAAGGTCAATGATATTCTTAGGGTTATGAAATTTTGAAGAATATATACTTAAATTTATTCCAATAAAGGCTAGGCATACGGGGATAAAGTTTAAAACTAGAAAAGGAATATTAACTGAAGCTATAAAAAAAAATTTTTATTTCACATATTGAAGTTGGTAGCTCAGGTCTAAAGTATATTAATCTATAGGTCCTGATGTAGCGGATTTCATTTGACTCTTATATAGATGGTGTTGTCAACCATCAACAGTGGAAGTATGAGATGACACCAGATGAGAATATAAGAGGTTACCGTAGATATGTGTGTTCACCGTCTCCCTAACTAATGAAGTTTTCCAGGTTTTCTTCATTCCTGTTTTAAATGGTTACATTAGGGTTTAACAACCGAAGTTGTTCCTGGGCGCTAATTCAATCTATAGGCCGCTAATAACAGGCCGCTTTCCTTCCACGCAACTTTTGACTTGTTGGGCTCATTGTGAAAAAAATGGGGGATTATTATTATTAGATATTGTTATTAAATAGTTGTTGATTTAGAATAGTACCAAATAATCAACTGTTTTACTCAAAAGTATATGATAGACAAGAGAGAATTGAGTTACTATACTACACAGTCACACTGAATTTATAATTCCTAACTAAACTGTTTTAAGTATCTATAAAAAACAACCAACCAGAGATTATATGAAAAAGGCAGTAGTCAACACATTAAAAGAACCTCTCTAAATCTAGAAAAATACGCGTTCCCTTAAATAGAATGTTTGAAAATCTCATCAATGCCAAGAAACAAACGAAAGCTTTTAACCATCTAGCTCTTAAAGTAAACGAAATGGAATGTATGTTTTTCTGCTAAAAATTAGTTTTTCCTGCGAGTACAAAGTACTTTCTGTTGAAAATAAAATGTATAAACTTCCAAAAGACTAGTTTCTTAAATGTATTTTTGCCTACCGAAAGAACCAGTTACTGAAAATAGGAGAAACACCAATATTAACAAACTGTAAACTTGTGGTTTTTATATTTTTCCGATAATTTCTCATTTGAAACTCATTCAATCATCCTTGTTCAACTAAATCGATTATTGCGTGTGAAATAAAATTCACAACCCTCTGTAGAATTATCACAGCTGGTTTATAGTTAAATGCGTACGCTTTAACGCTATCGTTAAATGTTTGAGTATAAGTGTAACAAAGGGTTACTACCCTTCAATCGATCTCTATTTCTAGAGCAATAACCTAGCTAGAAGTGCAAATTTACTCACTTTAAGTAGTGACCGACGGAAATCTCGAATCGATGTTTTGAATTTCCAGAAGGTACGGACAGTTCGCATGACACGTCTCTACCTTAGGAATACTGGAATCTGGAATTCGACGATACAGAATGCAATCAGGTTTAGCAATAGCTTTCTCTCTATGGTCTTTATATATCGAAATAATCATCGATCCCACCGCCTAAAATCATTTGATAAAAGTTTTTAATATTCTCAAATCCAGAAATCTTTCCAGTTCTTGTCCTTTTTTTGTCTTCGTATATAAGGTGTATGACTTGTTCATAAGGCGTTGAGATAAAGAGGGCACCGAAATACTCTTTTAAATTATAACTATGATATAATTATATCAGTTATTCTTTATTCTTAATAACAAATAATTGTTACTGTGTGTGTATCTATAAAATAAAAACGTTGCATGTTTTATAATAAAACGTTCGTTGAATAAAACGTCAAATTTTTAGGAAAATCTATTTCAATCTGAACGAATTTGACAGCCTTCAGCGTGATTAAAATTATACTATAAATGGGAGAAAATCGCTATCGCGATTTTCGTTCCCATTTCTAGCCCTACCGGGAGTCCAGGCCTGCGGCCTGGGGTCACCCTTCAGGTGACAAATGCATCTAAAATAATATTATTTTAAAGAAAATACATATTAAAGAAATTTTGTGATGATGTAATTATACTAAACGATTTTTCTTAATATTTTGATGAATTGTAAGGGTACTCTATTCTTGATGGTAAAACATCATAATTTTTTAAGTACTGAAAGTAGAATTTATTTTTAAGTAAACATTATTGTCAATTTTATCAATGGGACCAAAAATATTGTAGATATTTACTTTTGTAAGCTAAAATCAAGAATTTAACAGACTGCCAAAATGAACGAATTAATTCCAAACTTTACGTGCAAAAAGAATAAAAGCTATGGATAATGAAACAGAATAACTAAATACTAATACTAATAAATAATTGGAATTAAAAAGTAAAAAAAAAAAATTTGTCTGCAGCGAGACTCGAACTCGCGAAATCAGCATCATAAAGTTTCGAATCCTACTACTTTCCCGTTGCGCTACCACGCCTGTTGTCAAATGTTTACCTTGAGACGTTTAAGTATGTAAAGTGTGCGTGTCAACCTGAAAAAATAATTTTTACCGATTTTCTCATTGGAAAAGCATTTCGCTTCAGTATTTTGGTAATCAGAAATGTTTGGCAGTCAGTACTATTCATTCCGTTAGCAATATTTCTCGTAGGAAAATAACCTATCTGAAGTTTAATTAATTTGACAGTTTTCGTGGGAGATGCTTGTCTCGTTAGTGTAATCTCACATGGGCATATAAAATGAGATAGAAGTTGAGACGGATGCGACTCGAGATTTTCGAAGACGAAATAGACGTAAAAGGAGTGGACGTACGCTCTCGAAAAAAAATCTCAAAGGATTAGAGAAAGGTCGGAACTCTCGCGTGAAGCGAGTCTCGAGGCCGTAAAATTAGAAAACGGGTCTAGGGAGTCCCGCGAAAAGTCGGTATTTCGGCGGGCGTGACGGGACCATTAGGCGCGAGGACAAACGCTGGTGCTAGCCGCATCTCTTTCGCCGAACGGCGATCGACGAAAATTTTGCAGAGGTTTTTTGAAAAGGCGTTTAAATTGGGAAAACGCGTAGGAAACGGGACGAAAATACCCCTACGCATTGGAGAAAGGCCGGGGGCGTCCTCCGGTGGTCCGCGGAGATCGTTCCGAGATTGCCCCACGGAGGAGATAGCTTTGAAACTTTGCGGATTCGGCAACGGAATTTAGAGGGAGACAGAATAATATATTTTATAATATATTATTTATAAATAAACTGATTCGGCATTCTCAATAGAGTGCAATCTTTATAGTCATCTTCGCTCCCTCAACCGCTCTCTCTCTCCCATACCAGTCTCTGACTTCCGGGCTCATCATTAAAATGAGAATGAGGGATAGAGATATTATTATTATTATTATCTGGAAATTATTTCCTATAACTATTAAGGAATAATTGTTAAACGGCCATATTTTAAAATTTAAATAAGAATGTTTGTTTACATAGTCCAACTATGCCAAGACAGTCATTCTTTTATGAAATAAATCAATAATTATTTAAAGGAGACGCCGAAAACAACTACTCCACGGCCCCACTAATATGCCCCGACTGGCGTTGTATTACTCCGGCATCTCCATGGAAGTCGCCACATCCTTCATCGAGACCAACCAGCAGACACTGACCGGTTTTGCACTTATTATGTGCTCGTCAGAGTACCATAGGCAGTAGAATCGATGAACGATGTTGCGACATGATTGCCTAAGGGGCATGAATTTTAGTAGTTGTGACAAACACACCCTAGTGCACACCTTTGCCCGTAGCAAAGACCCAAGGTGTGTTTCTCACTACTATTAAATCAATAATTACTCAAAAGCAGAGTTAAAAAGAAGTACCTATATTTGGAACATATTTTTTTCCGGATGTTCTAAAGGCAATTACTGTTCATTTTCAATCCGATTTAGTTTGATTTTGTTTTCACCTTACTAGGTTTTTTCTTCCCACATTTTTAACATTTTGATGAGAACTGTAAATTATTGACGATTTCTATAAATGAATAGTAGGTAGTGTCAATCTCCCATAACGAGAATGAACGCCCAAGGAAGAAGTTCATGGTTGAAAGGTAAAAAGTAATGGTTGGAGCACTTTCACAACGAACCCGTTTATACTAGTCATATTTAAAAATGAATCTATTCGAGGCCAATGACATTTTTATTTATACGAATCTCGCCTAAGCTTTTATGACATTTTAAATGCTTCGAACATAATACTTTTCTAAATTTAAATGGAGTCACATATTTTACCTTGTCATAATTTAAATATTTGGTTCCACGCTAGGGTCCTTTATGAATAATTGAAAGTATGTTGAATAGTAGATATCTGTTTTGAACTAAGATTTATGAAGATAGAGGATATAATAATAAATGATATAAATAAAGCTATACGTTGCTAGATTTTTAAGTTTCAGTTTTCATAATATCAATAACTATTATTATGGTCTAGGTAGGTATAACTTATTTCTAGGTCATACCATATATAGAGTAACTGTTATTTTCTATAGTCATACTAAGTCCCTTAACATGGCATATTTAACACTGAATTATTGTTTTATCTTCAGAGTTAATTAACTTAAACGAAACGCACGTCAAATGCAATGAGTTTTAGAGTATTGTGTAGAGACGCTCAGTTGTTTTTTTTTTATTTCACGCCACATTTTTAACTCAGGTCTGACACTGTAATAATTAGTTGTCCCTGTAACTAATTTATTCGTTGAAATATCAATGAAATGAAACAAATTTTAGCCTTTCTGGTTTCACTGGAAATTATCCCAACTTTTGAATTTTAAATGGAACACTCCCGTTAATGTTAAAGCCACATATAGCTGCCGCTAAATGTAATTTGTTCGTCAATGTAATGTCAATATAGTTCTATCTGATTTATTTAAAAAATAATATATTCCAATTTTCATGTTTGCCTACCCAGGATGGTTGGTTAAAATCATTCATTACAAGCATTGGAAGTTCCGTTTTCAAATATTTTCTGAAAATTGAGCATTGTGTATAACAGTTAATCCATATATATTAAAACGCGTCGATTCTGTCTCAGTCTAAATATCTTCGCCGAATCGACAAAGTTTCTAAGCTATCTCCTCCGAGGGGCGATCGCGAAGCAATCCCCGCGGACGTCCGAAGGTCGCCTCCAACCTTCCTCCTATTCGTAGGGGTATTTTCGTCCCATTTCCTACGCGTTTTCCCAATTAAAAAGCCTTTTCAAAAAACCTCTGCAAAATTTTCGTCGATCGCCGTTCGGCGAGAGAGATACGGCTAGCACCGACGTTTGTCCTCGCGCCTAATGGTCCCGTCACGCCTGCCGAAATCCCGACTTTTCGCGGGACTCCCTAGACCCTTTTTCTAATTTTATGGCTTCGAGAACCGCTTCACGCGAAAGTTCCGTCCTTTCTCTAATCCTTTGACATTTTTTTCGAGACCGTACGTCGACTCCCTCTACATTTCGAGTATTTCGTCTTCGAAAATCTAAAGTCGCGTCCGTCTCAACTTCTTTCTCATTTTATCTGCCGATGTGAAATTATACTAACTAGACAAACACCTCCCACGAAAACTGTCAAATTAATTAAACTTCAGATAGATAAACTTCATTTTCCTACGAGAAATATTGCTAACGGAATCCATAGTACTCACTGCCAAACACTTCTGATTACCAAAATACTGAAGCGAAATGCTTTTCCAATTAGAAAATCGGTAAAAATTATTTTTTCAGGTTGACACGTACAGTTTACGTAGGGTAAACTTTTGTCAACAGGCGGGACAGTGATAACGTGAAACGTGATAATGCTGATTTCGAGAGTTCGAGTCACGCTGGAGGCAATTTAATATGTATTTTCTTAAAAACAATATTATTCTAGATGCATTTGTCATCCGAAGGGTGACCCCAGGCCACAGGTCTGAATCCCCAGAAGGACTAGAAATGGGAACGAAAATCGCGATAGCGATTTTCTCCCATTTCTAGTATCATAATTAAATACAGTTTAATTATGACATTTACTGCAATTTGCCTAGCTGGCTGTAGAGAAATCATGACGATTTATAATTACAGGTAACTGCAGCAAAAACCAATAAAACCATCCAGCAAAACAGTGGGAGATGCAGGCGTAGAGAATGCTATTACAGGTCGAATAAATACGGAGCATTGTATTTAAAAAAATCGAATTTTGACGGTAAATTTTTGCTAAAACGAAATTATATTTTCTATTAAAAATCATCATACAACTGTTTCATGTTTCAATCAATCACTTTGTGAGGTATTCAGTCAATTCACCTAAAAAGGCCTAGAATGTGGGCGATATGGGACATTGAAATAGGGACAATCACCTGTTATGTTATTGTATATTATGAACTGTGGTAGATATTCAGGTTACAAAATAATATTTCCTTAAATATTTAATGTTACGTAAAATTTTCTGGACTTTGGGACATTTGCGATTTTGCACGATGTATTCGAACTGCTATAAGGAACTTATGATTATTGTGATTGAATTCAAAATATTAATTCTTATGGAAGAACCCGTTACAATATCAACTATCTACTCGATATTAACTTTATATCATATCTATGAATGTATCTACTTTTGCTAGATTCAGATTTTGAAATATTCTCTAAAATGTACAGTTTAGTTAGAAATAGCAATCAAAAAGCTAAATTTGGACCGCCAGACTAAAACTTAGCGTTAAAGGACAGTAAATTCTTGCGATGCAAGTTTACATGTTACCAGAGTCTTGTTTTGAGAGAAGAATTGGCTTTTATTGATGCTTTTAAGTAAAAAGTCAACTTTTTCATTTACATATTCTGTTTCCGCGGGACCTTTTTACATATTTGCATTTTAATCTTATGGTAATCTTAATGGTAGAAGTTAATGATTATTATGAATCAGCTTGCAAGCTGAGCGTAAACTGCAAAATCTGCGGTTGGCTGATGCTTACATTATATACACATCATTATTATACACATCTGTTTGTTTTTTATCATTTGTTCATCAACAGGGTACACGTATAATCATACAATGACGAAATGTTTCATAATTCTATGATTTATTGTATTGCGAGGGACAATATCTATCAAGTGTATACAATCTGACATCTGAGACATACATTCTCTAAATGTAGAAAGTGATTCCTGGGATTTTTTTAAAAGAGTTTTCCTTCGACTGACTTAGTTTCTATAAGGTACAGTGGACGTAATATTTTAAGTTCCTCAAGGTTTTCCATGTATCTTTTGAAATAAATTAGATAGCAACCTAAAACCTGGTCTGCCTTATTCAATCTAAACTAAACTATGTTTGACATTTCATTAATAAATTATTTTTTGCAGTATATGCTTTATTGAGGTTTAACTCATTTTTTTGCGCTATACCACTCAGGAATCTTTCTGAGTCTGTGCTAATTTTTGAAAGCAGTACTTTACGAAAGTTTTTGGTTGCTAGTTATTTTTGATAAGCAGCAAGGTTGAGGATTTAGTCCTCCCAAAATAAGATGTAATGTTCTTCTTATGAATGTGGATATAAATATGGCAAAAGTTAAGAAAACATACCTATTGAAATATCCATTGTTTTTAGTATCATCGGCAAAAAGTTAATGACATTTTTTATTACACAGCCCAAGAAATTGCTCCATAGAATTTTAGAACGTACTTGGATAAAATCCTGCATATTATTATTTGTACTTATAGAAAACCCTTCTTGCAAGTTATACGATAGGCGCTACTTCGATAGTCTGTGTCTCCCTTTGCAAAGCGGCGAGTTTTCTAAAGGACAAGTGCAATAGACGCCTTATGAAACGCATTGTTTATACTATTTTTTCTATTTTGCACGTTTTACACCTATGAAAGCCAAGAAAAATCATCAGAAAATTGAATTCCCGTAAAGGGATTTTTAAACATATTCTGGAACAATTGGTTTTATTGACGTTTATCAACTTTTATTTGCTTGAAAACTCAGTTAGATATCCAATACAATAAAGGGTTGTAGAAACTAGTTCTACTACTATCAGATGGCATGCATATAGCAAATAACTACGAATAGTAAGGGACATCACTAAGTATCCTCCATCTGTAAACGCCTTATTTAAATAAGGACTAAAACAAATCAAGCTAAAACAGCTATTCTCCTGGCAATATGCCGCACCGAGCGCTGAATTACAACGCAAAATTTGCCGTATTTTGTCTAACACAGTTAGAATCAAAATACAAGGATTCGGATTGCAACGAAAACTACGAGGAAATACTAAGACCACACATCGTAGGATGCCACTAATTGCAGACCGGTTTCGACCTTTTTATGATCTCATCAGTGCAATATAAGTGAGCATACCGACGAATGCGAAGACCTGAGTATTTGGCACAATAGGTAAACCTTGCGTACGCAAGATCTACGCATTATATTTATATACCGTTTGTATGTGATTACTGTAGCAACTATAGCACACCATACAAAACAAACGATGCAAATTTGTTGCTACCAACATTTAAAATCAAAAAGTTGAGTGTCGAAAAGAGTTTCTTTTCAATACACAATTGCGTTTCATAATGAGGTGTTTCTAGACGCAAAATAGAAAAACAACTTTGTAATATTAAGGTTTTACCAGGTCTGGTATGATGGGTATATAAGGTCTATCTGATCAGTTAATAAAATAAAGTCCATATTGTTAAGAGTAAGTATATCTATTTTTGAAAATCTGTAGGAATTCTAAAATTTGTAATTTTTAGCCTTTAGTAGAAAAATATATCATTTAATTCTGTAAAACTGAGTTTTCTCTAAACACTGGTTCGCAAATGTAAAGTCAATCCACGATCTAAACGATCTAAAATGTTCTAAATATCTAGTTTTAGAATTACCACCACTCTGACCTATATAAATGATAATTGCGTCCGAGCACTTTCACTTGTAATCTCGTTATTAATTATATTTGCTTGTGCTATTTTTGGCGTATATACGGTATTTGACATAGAAGATACCAGAGTAAGAAATAATTTTTATACAGAATAACTATAAAAACTGTATTAATAAAAAAATTACTTTTCAATTAATATACCCAATAACTCAACAAGCCACGAAATTTTCATAAGCAGCGATTACCTACTATACTGGCTAATGTTGTCCAAAAAAATAGCCAGTTTACTATATACTCTCCAAACATTGACACAGCCAAAACTTTTCGAATACAATAGGTTTGTTCTAACAAAGAAATTCCTGATCAATCCCCAATTGATTGTAACCACAATATATGCGCATGCGTTGACATAGACAAATTTGCAACTAGTCAGAAGTTTGTGATGGAACAATTGACAAATCTGACAAATAATTGTCTGTGTCTGTGGGCTGGGTTTATTTATTGTGACTTAACCTCATTTTTTGTCACAATACGAAAAGTGGACTTTTTTATTCCTCTCGCTTTCGGCTGAGAGATCGCAGTTTACGACCTTCATGTTAATCTCATGTGAATGCCGCTGATGTAAAGATTGTACAGCACAGAATATTGTTATTGTACAGTTCGTCTACATATTACACTTTTGTTATTCTAAAAATGCTTTGGTATTAATCAATTAATTTACAAAGGACGATGGGACAGAACGAAGATATGTGCAATTTGTCATTTGACAATGTTGGCATGTCATTTCATTTACTGCGCATGATTCTGATCGAGAGTTTCTAATAAATCCTCAAACTCTTCTGATTGTCCACAAACCAATCATAAACTATGATAGAACATTGTCAGTAAGAAACCAATCACTGATTTCCTTTTGGCTTTGATGGAATGGAAAAATGGCAATGCGCATGCTCCCGACAGTCACGGATGGTTTGGGATTCTTGTTAGAACAAAGCTAATATACAGGGTGTTTGTTAAACATGCGGCAAAAATTCAAGAGGTTATTTCTTGGACTATTTATTCTAAGGATATTTTATCCTTTGATGATGTTTGAAAAAGCGCTTTGTTGCGAAGATATAGGGCGAAAAAAATTTTCAACAAATCCAATTTTGGTATTTTTCACATTATTAATGTAGATGAAATCAAAGTATGGCGTACTACACTGGACGTATCAAGTAAAAGACATGTAAGAAACAGGAGTTCTTTTTTCTTTTTGACGTTTGGCTAGTTTTTCGATTGACGTTTGGCTAGTTGACGTGTAAACGGTTGTTAGTGAAGTCCTCTATCATGGCTCGCTATACGAATGCCCAGATGGCTGACATGCATTTTATTTATGGACTTGCTGATGGCAATGCATTAGAAGCTAGGCGACTGTACATTGAACGATTTCCTAACCACATTGCTTCCGATAGAAAAATCTTTGGATCTGGAAAATTTTTGGAGGATGTAGCATTGGCTATAAGACAGGCAATGTGGTTTATGCATGATGGTGCACCACCTCATTTTAGTGTAGTTGCTCGAGAGTTTTTAACAGCAACATACGGAGATCGCTGGATTGGTCGAGGTGGACCTCACGTATGGCCTGCTCGATCCCCGGACTTAAACCCCCTGGATTATTTCCTATGGGGCCATCTAAAGTCATTAGTTTATACTAGGCCAGTGGAAGATGTGGACGATTTAAGAGATCGGATAATTGCTGGGTGTAACTCAATAAGAAACGACCCTGGTGTTTTTGAAAGAGTTCGGGAGTCTATGAGGAGAAGACTGGATGGTTGCATCCGAGCTGGAGGCAGCCATTTTGAACAATTGTTGTGGGTTCAGAAATGTTACATGTAATTTTTACTAATAAATTGTTATTTGTTGAAAATTTTTTTCGCCCTATATCTTCGCAACAAAGCGCTTTTTCAAAAATCATCAAAGGATAAAATATCCTTAGAATAGTTCAAGGAATAACCTCTTAAATTTTTACCGCATGTTTAACTAACACCCTGTATAACGGCGAAGGTAACACAAGAAAATTTAAGAAACCTTCAGTAGCGCTCTTTCCTAGAGAAAATCTGGATTATTTTCCGAGAAATTCAGATGACTAAAACTGAAATTCCTCTCAATCGCGCTCTTGTTATGCCCATCAGTCAACGCGTAGGTATAAAATATAAATATTTCCGAGAGAACGGAAGATCTATCTATCCTCGAAGAATAATCTTTAGGTAATACATAAATTTCCACAGAGAAAAGACTCAGATGAACCATTCCAATTATTACCAACTGTAATAATATGAAAGATAAACTGTAGCCCAGCTTGCTCTCATCTAGAAATACATATGCCCGCTCATAAACAATGTGATATATTCGCCATAAAACAGATTAGTTCTACACATTAGTCATTCATTACATTACATTACCCTGAGAGGTTCGAATCGATTCTAGTTAGTTACCCAGAGAAATCGTGGCCTTTGCTGACCCGAATGAAGACTCGTCGGGGTTAAGGGAGGTCACTACTTCGCTAAGCCACTCCAGAGAAATGCGGGCATATAACTCGTTAATTTGTTTTTTGTCGCCCGATAAAAACAACTGAGGACGCTTAATGCGACCACAGAGGGATTACCTTTTCAAATTAGGGCAACTGAGTGAATGCAACCCTGAGGACGTTTATTTCTATAATTATTCTATGTACTTTATATTTTTTAGATTAAAAATAATGGTGTGTAGGTACTTGACATGAAATCTTTGCGAATTGAAACGAGTTGTTCATTTGTCTATCAACTCAAATTTACTAAGTTAAACCAGAGATTATAAACTAAAAGAGCCACCTGACACGAGACTTAATTTAGCACTGAATTCAATACTCAAATTGCACGCGCAGATTTAGTGGACTTGTATGCTACAAATTAGAACATGTTCTAATTTCTTGGACGAAATCAGCACAGTATGGGTTATTCAGAACTTACCTCTAAAACTTTGAGGATATGTGCATCCTTAAATAAGAAATCGATATCCAATATCGATACCAATAACAATTATAATAAAAGTCTTAGGATTTCCCATAAACAATGTTTAAAGTTATACCATTATAAAGGACTACGTAGATGGTCAACTGTACTTCAACGACAATCTGATATACCACATTCCTAAGAATGTGGTAAAAAAAAATAAACACATTTCTTGTACCTAGAACGCCCGGGCGAATAGACTTGGAGTGGGGATAATATCTCTATTGTCTATTCAGTCATCAGTCTATGTGTATACTCTCTGTGTGCGGGTGTTTTATTTATCGTAGGAGTGTTAAACTGTAAAATTTTCAAAATGGCTCATGTGTACAATAATCCTGAGTTAATGGACTATTACCAGTGGATTATCAACTACGAGTTAGGTTTTGTGAGTGGTTGTGGCAGCAAAATGCTGAAAATCCCCAATTTACTTAATAATTTGCGTTTACAAGATCAGCAACCAGGAAGAACATTCGGTTTAGTGCGGCAAAATTGGATAAGGCGTGCCCAAAATGTGTACAAGTCGAGGAATATTATTTCGAACAGCTTTTGTAACAAGGTATGTGCAAATTTTTTATAAATTTCATGTTTCTAATACCTAGTAATCAAGTAGCGCAATTCTTCAAAATTAGTGTAACAAAATTTTATTTATTTTAAAGACACGTCACTTTGGTCACATCTATCTATCTTTCAGTTTATTTTAAAGTAAAAACGCTGCAAATCTTTTTTGCGCAGGATGTCGGTATACTCTCAGAACTTCCAAAGTTTTTTTCGTGTTAGCCAGTTTGCATTGTCAGTCCCAAGGTCACTCCATTACAGTGGACCAGTATCCAGCGGCGTGCAATGAAAAATTTTTAAATAGTTTTCTACATGTATGTTGAACATCCCCAAATTTTATTATGAATAAGTTCTGAATAACACTGTAAATTCACTACTGCACATCTATACTGTGCTGATTTCATCCAAGAAATTAGAACATGTTCTAATTTCTAGCATCCAAGTCCGCTAAATCTGCGCGCACAATTTGAGTACTGAATTCAGTGCTCATTCAATCATAAAATTTTTATTCAAGGAAAATCATAACTTTGTTCCAACAATACATTTTGGGACCTACTCTGAGTTAATTGAAAATCGTTTTACTGCGCATAGTAGTCTGTTTAGTCATTAAGTAATATATAAAAATACAAATTCTCGAGTCCTGAAAATGTGACAACAATGTCTGTGAAAGACAACAATTATTGGAACTCGTAGGCTTCGAATTTCTTAAGTGGAGCTTCCCCTAACACGTCCGTGATAGGAAATAATTCGACAGAGAAACGGCACACACGCAACAGCAGAACCGAGGAATGCGTGAAAATCGCTATCCAGAGATTATTACAAGCTACCCCTGTACTCTGTAATTCATTTCGTATCAGTAGTCCTGCTCCGCCTGCGATTCATTTCATTACAGAATGCTATTGAGAAAACACACGGAAGAAAGTTTGGCAATATTTTTATTTCCTTTTTTATTTTAAATTAAAATTATCTTTTTAATTTAATTTTCTCATTTTCTAGATGAAAACATATTACGCATGTAGATAAAAGTGTGTATCTATATTCTTTCTGGTTACATGTAAAGTGATATTCTGCACGCGACATTCGAAATTTTTATATTTTTAATTTTATATTCATATAGCTAAACCGTAAAGTGAAAGTGTAACGTGTAAAATATGAGATGCAGACCGCTATTCTGCATTCTACATCTTGAATCTTAAGGTTAAATATATGTATGTATATTGTTTTTCTATCACTCATGTAAAATGTAATTATTTAAGATATTAACTTAAATCATATAATCTTCTGAAGGTTGAGTATATAGGTAATAATAAACCGAAGCGTCATGACATAGTGTTTACTTTATGTGATGATCGATACCCGAGAGAACAAATAATTAATAATTGAGTCTACGAGTGGTCAAGAACGAAACTTAATTTATTAACTTGGCAAAAAACTATTAACAACGGTATCATATTGTTTGTCTTTTTTTTTCATGAAACTCGATATTTATACCAAAGACTAAGACTGATGTTATTCTGATAGAAATTAGCAGTTTGTCCTTACCACATTACAGATTCCTTTTATCATGCGATGTTATACTTTCATAGTCACATCTTTCTTCCTTTTTAAATGAGGCACCATCAGATATATCACTGTATCAATGAGAGAAATGAGGGACTAGTTTAGTGTACTTGAAGAAATTACTAAGGTGAGAAATAGAAGAGCTAGGTGGTCTTTCCATCCCTTTTTAATAAATTTTGTCGAAAAAAATAGGGATATGCCATCAAGACGAGGTATAATAATTATTATAATAATTATTCCAAGAAAGTACCAACTAACAATGTTAAATAATTTAATTCTAATTAATTTAAGGGTTTGTTCACTGTAGACTTGACAGGATGAATGCGGGGTCGGGTTGAGAGGTTGGGTAGTCGATGGGCGAAGGAGGTGCACGTAAAGCCGAAGTAAAAAGGCACAGAGAAATAAATTTTGCCCTTATTGTAACGGTACCGGATTTGTCTTATAATTACAACAAAATTTCTTTTTAATGTTATAAATTATATATCACTGGAAAGATCAAAAGATAAACTAGTTCCCTATAGTAGCAAATTTTTGTTTAATACATGTAGTTTAGAGAAAATAATTTTTGAAAATACGTTATTTCAGTACAAGATTGTTTGCCTGGCATTTTAAAAATAAAAAGAATTACCAAAAATTACTATTATAGGGATTTAGATTTAAGTCTTATCTTTCAATACTTTTTTACTAAAAGTCGCCATCTATTACAGTTTTTTTATAATTAGACGAGACGAACGCCGATTTTGGGCTTATTTCGGACTAGTGAATGGACTCTTAAGAAATATGATAAATAAACATAGGCTAGTGGACAACTCGCTTTAATGTTGTTCATTACGTAAAAATATTAAAATAAAGTTCGATAGAGATATTAATGACTTTAGCAGGAAAATAAAATTTTGATTTTCGTGTTCCATTTTCCTCCAGGGATTTTCCTCGTGCAAAAAATTTATATATATCAAAGTTAACAGAATATGTAAACTTTGTTTATACCTATGCACCATTGCGTCTAGCTAACCATGTATGATTAGCTGGACATTCTTAGCTAGATTTACGTTAATCTTACAAGATTAACACAAACGTGTTAATCGAAAAATCAAAAAGTCGTCACAGAAGTCATAAAAAATTGACATTTCATTGTCAAACTTATACCAATAAAAATTAATGAAAAAAAAACAAATTTTTGCGTAATGCATTTGTGACACTCTTCAAAAATGACAGGGTAACAGGGTGCGGAACGTTAGTTAGTTTAATCGTCCCCACCAGTTCAATACTATTGCACCCGTGAACCAAAATGTAATTATTGGACGTCCTAATGAAATTTTTATTGGCACGCGAACAACTCGAATTATCGAGCGGGGCTGTTACTAATCAAACCTTGAGCTAACTGAAGTGCCAGCCAGCCCAGTCGATAGATAATAGAATTATTGTAGACGGTGAGTTGGGAAAATATTGTTACGCGGTCTAAGTAAACTAAAATAAACTAGATGAGTAGTTAGTTCTATATTTTCTAGACTATTCACGATGTAGCAAACATTTGGATTAATTTACAAAAGAAGCCTGTATTCGCAGGTTTTGTGAAATGTATTAAAGGCATAATTGTAAGTACCTATATGTAAATAACAACGAAAACATAGGGCATGCAATATGAAACATCCGATTTTACAAAATGTAAAGGGATTGTGTTTAACAGCGGTTGGACTCCATTTTAATTTTTTTAATGGCATGGGGAATACGATGTGTCATTTGGTAGGTACTTAATTCAAACCTTTTATTCACCTCTAAGTTATTCTCTACATTGATTTCAAAATCCCTAATACTAATCACCATATGAATTCGCCACTTATTTCCATGTATAGGAATTATAATGAAATACAGCCTTTTGTCAACGTATTTTGTAATAGCCTTTCACATTTTTCTCGAAATATTAAAGATGCCATATTAACTAATTCTATGTTTTGATTGTTGTATATTTTAAGCTAGATTTTTCTCTTACGATGCTGTGTATAATTGGACTTAGTTTGGAAGTTACTATTTGTCGCAGTTTTTTATGTATGTATAATTTTTTTATGTAATTTTTTTATGGTCATTATATTTCTGTGTTATTATTTATTACTATGTATCCTATTTTATGGACACAAGTTGTCTGTTGGATTTCAATAAACTTATTATTATTATTATTATTATTATTATTATTATTATTATTATTATTATTATTATTATTATTATTATTATTAAAAAATGGCAGCTACTCGTAAACGTTAATTAGACTACAGTATTATCTGTTGACATTATATGTAAATAAGGACTTTTTTTCTCTCTAGGGATGTATATTTTTTCTCGATACATACATGTATTGACTTCAATTTATTAACTTACTCTTTTGGTATATTATAATTAGTCTATTAGAAATAGGTATTCTCAAATTGATATTACTATCAGCCAAGTTACAGTCACCAACAAAATTGTCCTACAGGTTTTGAACTACATCAAATCGAATCCTTAGACGTGTCTATAAGAAACGAACCACTACTAACTTCCTTTCACGACGTTGGCCCCGTGAGCATGAGCTGATAGATAAAACACTTATTTTGTTAAAAGACTTCTATTTTATTCAGGTCGCATCACATTAAGCATTTTTTACTCCCACTGTAAATCAAGCAAAGCTTTTAAGCCTTTTACAAAAAGGTCCGTGTTAGCAGTGCGTGTTGTATGTTTTATGGAAAACAGTAAATCAATTAAAATTGTTTTAAAAAAAGGAGAAAGAAAGGTTATGTAGATACAAGGGACAATATAATAAGCACATGTATGTTATTTGTCTTAATTGCATAGTACTTGAAATCTAACTGAACTGAAAGTCTTATATTGTCGAAAGAAGAATTTGAAAAAACGTCCATTTAAAACTAAACGTTTTATTGTGAAACCGAGAAACAATCAGTGTTTCTGGAGATTATTGCAGTACCTAGTTTAAAGAGTTTTTAAATATAAGAAACCCCATATGGTTTTTAACTTTACGAAAATCCCTGTAAGAAATTAATTGGAAAATGGTTTACAGTAATAATATCCTAGTCAGATTTCTTGAAATAACATGGTTTCTACCTATCTTCCTAAATTATTTTTCTTGGTATTAATGGACCAATATATTTTTTTCCTTAGTCTAACGACTACTGTACGTGTAACATCACGATTATTCTCTCAATAAAAATATTACATTTAACAAATTTTGATTCAGTCATCTAATTCTCAGAGACCGGAAAATATAAATATCCATTAATTGCTTCTATCAATAACAACGCTGTTTACCTCGCTATGTTTGCTATTTGGAGCTTTAATAGAATTATGCAGCAGTGCACTGGGTGATTTGTGACTTGAGGCGAGACACACTCAACGCCTTTGATCTTTTTGGGGTCCGCAAAAAGTGGACGGTTGAAATTCAAGTATTCTCGTCGAACGCTGCCAAGGACTCCCTACGTGGAGCATGTAAGTCGACTCTCACATATCGTATCGACACGACTAGAAGAGCAGGTGACAGGCAGCCCACTGGATTGCATTTGAATCAACTTTGAAAAAAACCAGAAAATGGTTGAAGTTAAGAAAATGTATAATTAGTATAAATTAAAAATATAGTTCCTTTAATGTAGGAAAATCAAATACTCCCAATTGGTTTGGTTTATTTAAATTTGAAACAAAAAATATTTTTAATATATTCCTATTGATTTTTTGCTGACTATATTCCCAACTATATGAAATGAATGTATATGAAATGAAGTATATCAAACCTAGAGACAACTGTGAGAAAAAAATGTGTTCTATTTTATACTGGCACTGTAATAGAAAATACATTTGTGACAAATTGTATTTAAACTCAGTTCTTATAATCTGTGGAGTCCTTTTCATGTGTGAAATTTTGAATATATTTCAGTAGTAGGAAGTACAGTACCCCCTAGTATGGATACAAAATCCAGAAAATTATTATTCTTCTTTCTTATTTAATGCACCACCATATTTACCAATAATAACGTTTTAAAATAGGGATTAATGACGTATTTCCTTGGGGATTTTATGCATTTAATATTTTCAGGTTAATACATGAACAATAAAATAGGTTTGTCTGTGATAATAATTATATAATAATCATTCATCCACATAATTGTATTTTCATTTCATTTGTTCCAGAAGTTGATAGTTTTGTTGGTCTTGTCATTAGGCATAGAATCGACGTCTTATTTAACCTAAATTTATAAAAAAAACATTTTCACTACCTACCTATTAAAATATTATTGTATGTTGCTTATATACAGCGCGTTAAAAAACATTGAAAAATCTAAAAAAAACGACCAAATCAAAAAATAAATGTCAATTATCAAACTGTTACGATGCTACAATACCAAAGTACCCAAGAAATATTTCTATATCATAGCTATTGAAAAGTATTGAACATTAGTTTTTCAATAACTACAGAATTTGAAGAGGAAATGCAAATATAAGGTTTGGTAGAACTTTTTACCTAATTAGGTAATTGATCGAATATTGGAAAAAGCCGAGACCTTAAATATTTTCTATTACACTTTCTGAAGAAATGAAAACTGAAACTGAAAAATGTAAAATTCAAAATTCAGAAACGAAGCTTGTAAGTGTTCATTGAAATCAACGTTAAAAATGAGAATATCTACGATTTCTACTATTGTTATGAAAATTAGGAACCAACCACTAATGTCTGGGGTCTTTCACATTAGTAACCAGTAAATTTTTCTCTATACAAGTTCTTGTAAAGTAATATAATAAAAATACAAGCAGGGTATTCGGTTTTCAATACAAATATTATTTGACTTGTTTTATCTGACATGCTGCAGAGCATTAAGAATTCCTTTGGTTGCGATAGTTCATAGATTGGAATCATTATGTGATTAAAACGATGATTTAATCGCCTCCAGGTGGTTAACATTGTTAGTGAAGTTCTCGCCGAGAGAACTGTCATATTTTCATGTTTGTAATTATTTATTTATGGCATTATTTAAATACGGTATATTTTGTGCATGCCGCACTATCGAAAATTTAAAAATTATTAAACCCTGCGCATCAAGAGGATTGTTGGTGGGTTGGTTTTGTGAACTCCAGTTTTGCTTAACCAAAATATAATTTTCAGTATAACATTAAACAAAAAACGTATGACTTTTAAGTTGATTATACTAGTATATTTCCGTTATCAAAACACAAGCACTTGTCAAATGTAACATTTTTGTTTATCTGCAACAGAAAAGTTAAAAGGAAATAAATAAAATATCCATATTAATTAACTTAGAAATACAAGTCCTACCAAAGGAGAAAACAGTAAATAATGGAATGAGTATTATATTTCACTTAATGTATTATCATCACATCACATTACCGTGAATGAGTGTGCTTACGTTATTTATGCCCTTACGGCAGATAAACGTTTTTAAGTAAATGTAAATACCGAGGCAAATACAAATAAAAATTGATAATTAGGTATCCCTAATTGCAATTCGAACCGGACGGCCGCCTTTTTCACTTTAATGCATCGTCATTCTTTGCCAAAGCGGTATAGGAAAATGATGAATAATTTAACAGACACAAACGACTTGTAGCGTGTTAGTGGCCCAGCACAATCAGAATTCCAAATGTAGGCAGAATAAAATCCGAATAATTCCAGGTTCCAGGTTATAGATACCTTGCTGTCTATCAGTTATTGTATTTCGGCCAGAAACAAACAGCTGCAACACCATGTGGACAACCGAGACGGGGCATGCGTCTTGGGCTTAACGCGGCGTGCTTTGCTTTCTGACAGTTTCGCCTGCGCTTTCGTGAAATAAACAGTGTCTTCGCCAGCGTGAATTAAAGCTTTTGGATTCCGATTCCATAGCACAAGCGATCGGCATTCACGTCTTGTTTTACGTTTCTTGAACAATTATTTTTTCTGTTCGTGTCTTAACTGCGTATTTGAAAAAATAGTGGGTGTGTACGTGGGATTATTCTTTTTATTAAGTTTTGATTTGATAGGATACGCATGACCAGTGAGTACAGTACTAATTTGTGAAAATGTATGAAATTTTTACTGTAATATGTTTATGGCATGGCATTAATTTAGTCTAATAGAAAAATACTTGATAAATTCTATTGGTAACAACGTGCCTAACCTTCGGTTATGCTCTTTCAAGCGGTTCATAGTAAAGAGCAAGGCATGTTGTAAATTACAGGTGGTTGCATACACTTGCGGCTGTAAAAGGTAACAGGCCCAGTGCACAAGGTTTTTAGTTCTTCGGTAAAAACGTTGTATACGTTCGGTGTAAACATGTAGTTCTATTCCTAGTTTTCTATAATAAAGTGCAAAATTATTATTTTATGAATGTATTGGCCGTCTCTCTATGTTTTAATTCTCTTTATTTTAATAAGTATTTGCAGACAGCTAGAGTACCTATCCTGTTGTCTACTTCTGCAAACAAATATATTGTCGTCGTAAATTTTAAAGTAATATAACCTACCTACCTACCCATAAGCTACTACCACAAAAATGAAAGAAAAATGAAACGTAAATCGGAATAGATAAAAGGTTGAAAGATATGGTCTATATTGATTTTATGGATGGCAAGTAAAACTATCTTTTGGGTTACCTACTTTGTTATTGAAAATAAAAAAGTGTAAAAGTAATATAGCCCATAAAAGTACCTACCTCTACCTAGGTACCTGCGTATTGTTATTTTCAGAACAATAGCACAATATAGTGGTAGATACCTAATTAATTGATGGAAAATATAGGTATACAAACGATTAATTAATAAGTAGGTACTTACTTATTTGCCATAACATTAGATAATTTTTTGTCGAATACACAATATACTCTCTCTCTGCCTATAGGTATTTTTATCTAGGTAGGTACCTACTTCCTTGGTAGGTGCAATCTGTATGTAAAAAAATAATTTGCAATAGCTTTTATCTATGCTTTTGTTTATTGAAGAAAAACATTAAAATTTTAAATCCAGTTTGGAAGAATATTTTAACTACAAATAAATATCCTAATAGCATTAAATAAATCCTGTCGTTAGTCTTTTGCTATCATCTGCACATACCACTTGCAATATTTTCACAATTTTATTAGCAATTTAAATACACTGATAATATATTTTTATATTATTTATTGGATTTTGTAAATTCATATATCTAAGAACTCGAGTAGGTACTTATTTGTTAAGGTAAATACCTATTTAGTAATAAAATAAGACATTTCGTTTAAAATATACAAGAAATACTTTTTTTGAAAAAAATGTTTATATAGGTATAAGTATAATTACAATTACCTATTTATAAAGTATTATTAGTTATTTTTTGGGTAAAGACCTACTTAATTTATTCCTCGTATTGGTATTTAGCCAAAAAAAAAAAAATATTACCAACAAATCATTATCAAAGCGGGTACCCTACCTACCTAACGCCATTTTGTTATAAACTCTGAAATTCGATCGCAAAATTAAGTTATTACATATTTATTAAGTATGATATCTACCAAGTTGCTTGCTTATGGATTTATTATCATGTAGATATGGCATTAAAAAATATAATTATTAGTGAAATTGCGAAACAGTTTGAGGTGAGGTTTGAGTTTCCTATAATTAAGATGTATTATTTCTTATTCTAAAAGACTACTTAAATAATATAATAATAATAATAATAATATCTATCCCTCATTTTCATCTTAATGATGAACCTGGAAATCAGAGACTTGTATGGAGAGGGATCGGCATATTATTATTTTGCGGGCCGCGAATGCGCCCACGAACGAATTGCTATATTATAACTTTAACTACCATTTAGTACGAGAATAAGGGAAACCTGGAAAACCTTATTAATTAAGGTGTACAGTAGGTTATACAGAAATATTGCAGTACTAGTTGCATATTAAGAACGTACCAGCTTTATGCACACAGATTTAATATTGCAGCAATTACCTAGAAAAAGTTGATCACGGTGAGATTCGAACCATCGTCAACCGCGGAGAATGATTAAAAACCTGACGTTTTTAACCGCTTGGCCACGGAGCTCTTCGACAAATCTATCAAAAACAACATGTCCCATGAAAAAAATTATGTATGTAAAAGTTTTAAGTTTGACACTGTAAAAATTTTAAATAATCTCTTCTAAACTAATTTATAATATTAAAAAAATTACGTTACGGTTTACTGAACCGTTACAACGTAAATTAGTAAAGCGAGTTATTTGGGAGAGCCTCATTTTAATTTCGACTTTCCCAAACTCCCACACGGGCGACCCGTTCCCCATTGTTTAGTTGTTCTTAATTATTATCTCGTTACTGTGTTTACATATGGCTGTTCTATAATGTGCATCAACAAAACATCCTTGCGAGCGTACTTGACTTGAAATGATTGATGACCGTTATGGTCCTTGCCTCTGGTAAATGTCTCAGTGTGCCCTATAGGAAACATTATTTATTCGGGTATAGGTAGTATCAAGAGATCTAAAAAAATATCGTCGGCAGGCTGTGGATGAAACGTGTCTTCACTAGATCATATTATTTTCAGGTGAAGTTGTCAGCTGGAATAAAATAATAATGAAACACCATTCTTAGGAAAACAAAATTATTGTCATTGAGCAAACAGCTGAAGGAATTGATAAATCTGATAAATAAAATAATAACCAGTGTTGAAAACGCCTGCCTTCTCCTCCAAACGTTTTTAACTCGTCTTCTTATTCCCTAAAGTACATTTTATAATAATTGCGGCGTATTGTTGTTAAATTGTCCTTTGATTCTAAATTCGGGTTGGTTTAAATCAGTAACGGAGTCTCAAAAATGATGCTTGTGAAAGTAGGTCTATAGAAAAATGTTCAAAATAGTCATATCCCAAGAGTGGGGGTCAGAGTCTTGCAGTAGGCTACTAATAGTGCTTTGAAGCTACACCAGCCATTTCGGCCCACCACCAAAATTTCTATACCATAATTTATTACACTTTTATTACAAATTTATTCCACCAAAATTAATTTTATTACCCTTGCCGTAAATTAGTTATAAGCGAACAACCTAGGTTTAATTTAAACCTACACCAGCCACTGGTAACTTTTGAACTAAATAAGATATGGAGATGGTTCTTTCGCTAGAATTTATTACAAATTTATTACATTCGACCCCGCCTAGTTTAAACTCCCTACAGTAAAATCCAAGGGGTGAAAACAACCCCAAAGAGGTATTTTCAATTTTAATGAACCTAAAACGTCCAAATTCATCCGAGATATATTTTAATTTATCTCTTAGAAATATTAAATAACATTTCATACCCGGGGGTGAAAACCACCCCATCTACCCCAAGGTGGTATTGGTGTTTGGACGTACCAAACACCGATAATCGAAATTTAAATTAAATTAAATTTTAAAATATTGCAAATACAAGAAGAATGAAACCTGCTTCGTATTTTCTTCCATTTAAATTATAATCGATTAGAGTAAACCGCGATTTTATTGCACTTGCCATTTTCGAGAAATGGGAGTGGTCGGCGTGAATCTTAAGCTAGCCCGCCCACTCGTATCTCCGAAACTACATAACGTATTGCAATGAAACTTACATCATATTTTATTACATTTTAATCATAACTGAATAGAGCAAACCGCGATTATATTACACTTGCTATTTTCGAGAAATCGGGAGTGGTCAAAATTGAATGGTAAGCTAGCCCGCCCTCTCGTATCTCCGAAACTAAAAAACCCACTGCAATGAAACCTACATCATATTTTATTACATTTGAATTACAATTGAATAGAGCAAACCGCGATTTTATTACGCCTGCCATTTTCGAGAAATCGGGAGTGATCGGCGTGAATCATAAGCTAGCCCGCCCTCTCGTATCTCCGAAACTACATACCGGATTACAATGAAACTTGCATCATATTTTATTACATTTTAATCATAATTGAATAGAGCAAACCGTGATTTTATTACACTTGCCATTTTCGAGAAATCGGGAGTGGTCGACGTGAATCTTAACCTAGCCCGCCCACTCGTATCTCCGAAACTACATAACGTATTGCAATGAAACTTGCATCATATTTTATTACATTTTAATTATAATTGAATAGAGCAAACCGCGATTTTATTACACTTGGTATTTTCGAGAAATCGGGGGTGGTCGGGCGTCACTCAAAGCTAGCCCGCCACTCTCGTGTCTCCGAAACTAAAAAACGTACTACAATGAAACTTACATCATATTTTATTACATTTTAATTATAATTGAATAGAGCAAACCGCGATTTTATTACACCTGCCATTTTCGAGAAATCGAGAGTTGTGGACGTGAATCATAAGCTAGCCCGCCCACTCGTATTTCCGAAACTACATAACGTATTGCAATGAAACTTGCATCATATTTTATTA
Organism: Pogonocherus hispidulus; assembly: GCA_963924545.1. Lineage (NCBI taxonomy): Eukaryota > Metazoa > Arthropoda > Insecta > Coleoptera > Cerambycidae > Pogonocherus > Pogonocherus hispidulus. Next base: position 25,002,146 of record OZ004696.1, read on the forward strand.
CATATTAATCATAACTGAATAGAGCAAACCGCGATTTTATTACACCTGCCATTTTCGAGAAATCGGGAGTAGTCCGGCGTGGTTTGAAGCTAGCCCGCCCTCTCGTATCTCCGAAACTAAAAAACATACTGCAATGAAACCTACATCATATTTTATTACATTTTAATTATAATTGAATATAGCAAACCGCGATTTTATTACACCTGCCATTTTCGAGAAATCGAGAGTTATCGGCGTGAATCATAAGCTAGCCCGCCCACTCGTATCTCCGAAACTACATACCGGATTGCAATGAAACTTGCATCATATTTTATTAGATTTTAATCATAATTGAATAGAGCAAACCGTGATTTTATTACACTTGCCATTTTCGAGAAATGACAAGTGGCCATTGACCATGATGTGGTCATTGCTATACTTATGATTCACGCCGACATCTCCCGATTTCTCGAAAATGGCAAGTGTAATAAAATCGCGGTTTGCTCTATACAATCATAATTCAAATGTAATAAAATATGATGTAAGTTTCATTGCAATACGTTTTTTAGTTTCGGAGATACGAGAGGGCGGGCTAGCTTCAAACCACGCCGGACTACTCCCGATTTCTCGAAAATGGAAGGTGTAATAAAATCGCGGTTTGCTCTATTCAATTATAATTAAAATGTAATAAAATATGATGTAGGTTTCATTGCAGTGGGTTTTTTAGTTTCGGAGATACGAGAGGGCGGGCTAGCTTACCATTCAATTTGGACCACATCAGATTTCTCGAAAATGGCAAGTGTAATAAAATCGCGGTTTGCTCTATTCAATTATAATTAAAATGTAATAAAATATGATGTAAGTTTCATTGTAGTACGTTTTTTAGTTTCGGAGAAACTAGAGGGCGGGCTAGCTTTGATTGACGCCCGACCACTCCCGATTTCTCGAAAATGGCAAGTGTAATAAAATCACGGTTTGCTCTATTCAATTATGATTAAAATGTAATAAAATATGATTCAAGTTTCATTGCAATCCGGTATGTAGTTTCGGAGGTACGAGTGGGCGGGCTAGCTTATGATTCACGCCGACAACTCCCGATTACTCGAAAATGGCAGGTGTAATAAAATCGCGGTTTACTCTATTCAATTATAATTAAAATGTAATAAAATATTATGTAGATTTCATTGCAGCACGTTTTGTGGTTTCGGAGATACGAGAGGGCGGGCTAGCTTTGATTGACGCCCGACCACTCCCGATTTCTCGAAAATGGCAAGTGCAATAAAATCGCGGTTTGCTCTATTCAATTATGATTAAAATGTAAATAAAATATGATGCAAGTTTCATTGTAATCCGGTATGTAGTTTCGGAGATACGAGAGGGTGGGCTAGCTTATGATTCACGCCGATCACTCCCGATTTCTCGAAAATGGCAGGCGTAATAAAATCGCGGTTTGCTCTATTCAATTGTAATTCAAATGTAATAAAATATGATGTAGGTTTCATTGCAGTATGTTTTTTAGTTTCGGAGATACGAGAGGGCGGGCTAGCTTCAAACCACGGCGGACTACTCCCGATTTCTCGAAAATGGCAGGTGTAATAAAATCGCGGTTTGCTCTATTCAATTATAATAAAATGTAATAAAATATGATGCAAGTTTCATTGCAATACGTTATGTAGTTTCGGAGATACGAGTGGGCGGGCTAGCTTAAGATTCACGCCGACCACTCCCATTTCTCGAAAATGGCAAGTGTAATAAAATCGCGGTTTGCTCTAATCGATTATAATTTAAATGGAAGAAAATACGAAGCAGGTTTCATTCTTCTTGTATTTGCAATATTTTAAAATTTAATTTAATTTAAATTTCGATTATCGGTGTTTGGACGTACTTGGGGTAGATGGGGTGGTTTTCACCCCCGGGTATGAAATGTTTATTTAATATTTCTAAGAGATAAATTAAAATATATCTCGGATGAATTTGCACGTTTTAGGTTCATTAAAATTGAAAATACCTCTTTGGGGTTGTTTTCACCCCTTGGATTTCACTGTAGGGAGTTGAAACTAGGCGGGGTCGAATGTAATAAATTTGTAATAAATTCTAGCGAAAGAACCATCTCCATATCTTATTTAGTTCAAAAGTTACCAGTGGCTGGTGTAGGTTTAAATTAAACCTAGGTTGTTCGCTTATAACTAATTTACGGCAAGGGTAATAAAATTAATTTTGGTGGAATAAATTTGTAATAAAAGTGTAATAAATGATGGTATAGAAATTTTGGTGGTGGGCCGAAATGGCTGGTGTAGCTTCAAAGCACTGGCTACTAATGTAATGAGTGTCCTAAAAACATTCACCTAAATATGGTAGCTATAGTTGTGCCAAATTGGTTGCATTTGATTATTTTTAGTAAATTAATCAAATCCTGAAACGACGAATACAAGGTGCCATTAACTGGATTTGAGTCGTTTTTGAGATAATCTAAGACTTGATTCTAACCGTCGTATTAAAAGATCTGTAACTTTTTAAGGGCAGATTGAATATGAAAATTTTAGGAAACATCCCCATTAAAATCTGTACCAGACTCCATTTGATTTTAGCTTTTTTTTTTTCGGAATACTGTTTAGTAAATTATATAAAATTTTCAATGAATATTATTTTCATTGGAATTGTCTCTCAGAATTCTATAAAATAATGAGAAAACAACTACCTATAGGTACTTAATTTTTATTATGTAGACCTCGTAGCCTTGTCGGTAGACATGATTACGTAATGTAATTCTAAGTGAAACATATCCTTACTCGTAAGTTTTGTATTAGGTTTTATTTTACTTCATATAATTTGCAATAAAATTAAAATATTACCAAAGTATTTGTCATTCAAATTTAAGTATGACTGAAAATTATGGGTACGTAAGGTTGAAATAGCTACTACAACCAATACAGCCATTCTTTTTTCTAAACTGCTGTCACAAAATTTGCTTAGAATGTATTCATTTCATTCTCACGTGTAGCACATTCCAAGTTTCCTAGGATCAAATAATTTCTTTGCATCGCAGAGTTGAAACAATTGCATTTAATTTGATATTGTGTTAATATCATGGAATTGTTCTTAGATGGCTTACTTCGCACAACTTATACAATTACTTAGAAGATACGGTTTTGTTGTAATTAACAGACAAATCTCGTACTTATAGTGGCTACAAAAAGTGTTCCCCCTCCATTTTTCATGAATAAGTAAACAAATATGATGAACTGTACACCTAAAGGCGGTCCTAGACACTACGTGCATTTGGCGAATATTCGGTCTTCGGGCTTATTCGCGTAGCGTGTGGGAAGTTAACTTCGACGAAGATTTGTCCTTTCATCATTTTCCCGACGGTTGTCGGTAAACTGGCACGAAGTAAAGGACCCCGTAGTGTCCTTAGACAACTTCGTGTGACTTCGGCACTGCTCCCATACGCTTCGGTACGGTAGGGGAAGTAAAACGCCACTGAAAATCTACGAAGGCGTCGCTGCTCTACACTACGGGAAATATTTGTCAAACTAGATGCATTTTAAAAATACTGTAGTGTGTGGGAAGATGGCCGAAGGCGAGTACAAAGTCCGACTGTTCGCACATTCGCCAAATGTGCGACAAAAGTCGATGTTAAAGAGTCGTTTTTAAACAATGATATCAACACAGAATGAATCGGCAAGGTATCTTCAATATATACTCATCTATTAGGTAAAGGTAACAGTTACTATCTTACAGTTTTTAGAACTTAACAGTTTTTTGTTTGTGTTATTTTACGTCGGTTCATTTCCGCAACTAAGGCCAATCACCGGCGTCAGGAGACCCCCGGGTTTTGTAATGGGGTAGGGATCTTTTACTTGCTTATCATCTTATAGACAAGGAACCTCCGGCTTTACATCTAATCCTAGAAATAATACGTTTTCTACATAAAGCTCGCCTTGTTTGTATAGTTATATAGCTTTATATCGAAATATGAACGCCAGGTCCCTACGACGCGACTACTTGCCCGTAAATTAACTAGGTATATTGATATAATACAATAATTTATGCAATATTGGTATAGGGCTCACATCTCCAATTTATAGAGAGTATAAGATAATAGTAATGTAATAATAATACACTAATCCTCCCTCATTCATCATTCTAATCCGAAGAAGGATAAACCCGAAAGTCTGAGACGTGTGTTGAAGAGGGAGTGGCATATTATTATTTCACAGCCCGCATATGCGCCTTAGGAACGGTGGTAGGTCCTAACCACCATTCAGTGCTGTAGTGAGGTAAACCTAAAAAGTCTCATTAGCATAGGGGGACAATCAAACATCAATTGATTTTAACTTCTCCCATTAGTACCAAGCCGACATTCATCCCATCCTAGGTCATCGCCAGAATGGTTGCCATCCTGGAATCCATCCCTGCGAACAAGCCTTAATCTACGAGTAGACAATTTAATTAAAAATTGTTTGGTGCAATGGGGATTTAAACCGACGACCTCTGGGTTGAGCGATCGAGACACTAATCCCTGAGCCACCGGCTCCCCTAATCTAATTTTAGATCTAATAGTTTACTGATCATTTAACATTTTAGTAATTATAATTGCTGATGTTTGTGAATTTCTACTGTTCCAACAATTTACCACCTTTTGTAGAATAGTGTAAAATTTCGATGATGTTTTAGTTTAGGAGTTGTTTAACTATGGTTGTTCTCTATATATTAGTGGTTTGGTCCTCTGAATCAGAACTTTGTCCTATAGAACATTTTAACTTATAAATTCCAGATTTGCTATATTTGTCTGTTGTATCTTTAGCATTATACAGTGAGGACATAAAGTCCGTCCCCCCCCCCTCTAACTTTTGAAGCACTAGGTAGATTGTGATGAAATTTGAACGATAATATATGACTAAATTCTGCATTTTTTGACATATCAATGACAGCTCTGAATGTCAAAGTGACAGCTGGGCGCGCAATAGGAAATTTTTTTTAAATGGAAATGGGGGTCGAGATGGGGGTCGAGTGGGGACTCATTTTGAAGCTATTTTTATGCTCAAAACATCCCCCAAATTTGAGAACACTTGGTTCAGTAATTTCCAAATAAATCAGTTTATAACATAATCTTTTTACCACATAATCTTTATAATAGAACTTACCCATGGAACATTTATTTGTCTGGAGGTTCTTGAAGGTCATTTTCAACATCTTTTGAAGTAACACGTGTTTTCTAAATTTGTTTCTGCCTCTAATTTTTTTTTTTTTTGGTTTAATTTAAATTATTTCATAATTTTTTAATTTAGGTTATTTTAGGTTAGGGATGGTTTATTGTTATATTTACTTTTAATTTTTGTTCTGCTTTGAATAATTTGTAATATGTATGCAAAAAAATGATATAACAGAAATCGATATTACTGGTTTTTATTTGGAAATTACTGAACCAAATGTTCTCAAATTTGGGGTATGTTTTGAGCATAAAAATAGCTTCAAAATGAGTCCCCACTCGACCCACTTTTCCATTTAAAACAATTTTCCTATTGCGCGCCCAGCTGTCACTTTGACATTCAGAGCTGTCATTGATATGTCAAAAAATGCAGAATTTAGTCATATATTATCGTTCCAAATTTCAACACAATCTACCCAGTGGTTCAAAAGATAGAGGGGGGGGGGGACGGACTTTATGTCCTCACTGTATTAAAAGTTATTTTATTTGGTGTTTGGATAAAATATTAGCTATTTTTTCTGATAACGTCCCACTGTACCTATGTTATTGTTGAGTAAGTATATATATATTTGTCTATGTTTTATTGCTAGATATATTAATAGGAACGTACAGTTTTTACGTAAGATTCAGTCAATGCTCAATTTTAAAAATTTGTAATATATTTTAGTAAATAAAAAATGCACATTGCTTGTAACTAAACCAAAGAGTAATTTATCTTTACTCTTTGGCTAAACCTCTTAACGAACGTAACTGGTTGTTCTCGGACTTTGGTACATACTGTATATTTATTATTCACTATCTATAGTAACTGTTCTGGTCACTAAACCGATTTCTTTACCCCATAATTAGTTAAAACTAATTTTTAATTATTGCATCGTATAATGCCACTGAATATAAGAAAATTACGAGGGGTAAACCGCTGAAGCAATGTGGTGTACAAGCATGAGAAAATGTAAAAGCAATGCGAGCAATACTATGTAAATTCGAGCAATGTATCGAAAATGTTAGCAATACTCAAGCAATGCAAGAAAATTGAGGAGCAATGTAAAAATAGGCATAGAAAATATGAAGCAATGCGAAATAATAAAAGCAATAAAGCAATACCGAGAGCAATACTCATGGTCTTTATAGTCTATTATAATGTCTATTGCGACTGTAAAAAAAAATCCGACAAAAGAAACACCTGCACCTCGACGGCGGCCCCTTTGTTTACGCACGGGTGTCGTTTGTCGGAATTTTTTATGCAGTTTCAATTGAGATTATAAAGGCTTATACCTGCGCACAGTGTTTATGTTAGGTGTGACAATGTCGGAAATTCTGTTCGAGATCTTAAGGCTAACCGCCAAATTATGTGTGTATCGTGATATTCCGAGTGATAATCCTAAGTTATGTTGTTTCTATTATTTTTGTTTTTAATATGTTTGGCATAAGTTGTGATATATGTTTTCAAATTGTGTTTATTAAGGAGCCCTTAATTCCCTTATACTAAGTTAATACAAAAAAAAAAATCATTAGGCCTTAATTCGGAACAGCTGTAAATGATAGAGTTTATTTGATGGAGATCCCGAAAACAAAAAAAACAATATGTCTGTCAATTTGACAATAATTGTCAGACAGATAGTAGCACAGACCCAAAAGCCCTTAATTCCTAACAGCTTCAGTTGCCTTGTACTAAGTTCAAAACAATAAAAAAATCATGAGCCCTTAATTCAGAACAACTAGAAATGATGTCAGATTGTGTTTACTGAGGAGCCCTTAATTCCTAATAGCATGAGTTGCCTTGTCCTTAGCAAAAACAATAAAAAATCATGAGCCTTTAATTCAGAACAACTGGAAATTATGTCAGATTGTGTTTATTAAGGAACCCTTAATTCCTAATAGCATGAGTTGCCTTGTACTTAGCAAAAACTCGCATCTTTAATAATGAACACACAATTTAAGTTGCAAAGTTAATTTACTGTTATACTGTTACAAAATTACCGATAGAGTGCTCGAATGCGGCGTTGCCAAAACTACGTTTTCCCCAGCCCTAGGGAAATTATGCACAATCTGGCAACACCGCTTCTGAGGGTGCTAGGAACAACCCCCCAAGAGCGAAGTCTCAACCCTCTAGGCCTTCAAATAAGGGAGTTACACCCTTTTGTCCACATTTCCTGGATGTCACCAGAGGTATTTATCGAATACCCCTCGTATAACTTGTCTGTCGATTATTTATTGAACTGCCCTGGTGTATGGATTATTCGTGAGTATTTGATGGAAATTTCTACGATTATATAACTCATGTTTAAATAAGCCAATAAAATCCGTGAATTCCTAGTTTACCTATACAGTGTGTCCAATAAAGATGGGATAGCATTGGGATCTTGGAAACGGTAAGAGATACAAAGTTGGTTAAATTATGAAAAAGTTGAGCAGTTTGAATACCTTTTACATGGACTTTGCAAAATAATTTATCCTTTTTTGATTTCGAAATATTTGGAAAATTTGAATTTTTTTTGCGATATTTGTTTTTATTTATTTCTGGCGTTATTTTAACAGCTATCAAAAAATAAAAAATACTTTTCCATTGTTACTTTTTGAGCTTAACAAGATGGCATTCATCAAGTTTTTGTCCGACGTTTCGTTTCCGAGAAACCATCATTAACTTCTTTTTTTTAAATACGGCCCTGTATTTTTAAATAGAAATTTTGATTCCATTTTTTATTCTCAATTCAATGATGCATCACAAGTAATGGTTTAATTATTTGTGATGCATCAAGGTATTCAAACTGCTCAACTTTTTCATAATTTAACCAACTTTGTAGCTCTTACCGATTCCAAAATCTCAATGCTATCCCATCCTTATCTTGGACACACTGTATAAAGCCCGCGGCTTGCCGGCTAGTCGGTCGGTCTCAATAGAAGAGCGATCAAGAGAAGAAGCAATACTTCAGTGAAATAAGGGCGACTTTTCAAGTGTTTTCGGTGTGTAATTATTTAGATATTGTACAAAAAGTGTTGTACTGTGTCTGAAGTGTTAAATAAAGATTTGTACTGTTGTATAAGTCTCACTTATCTTTAGAACCCCGGAAGAAGTAACAATACTATACTTTAAAAGCAATGTGAGCAACTTATAAAAATACGAGCAATGCAATGCAATATAGGTACTAAGAAAATGTAGGTGTGTTTCACCAATACAGTTATCATGCACTTTCAAAGTAATACGAAGCAACACAAAAGCAATACGAAACAATTCAAAAGCAATACGAAGCAATGCAAATATTTTATAAAAATAAGAGCAATGCTGTGCAATACTAAGAAAATATGAGCAATACATGGCACACTAGTAAAAATATGAGCAATATGTGCCAAATTCAGTGAATATTGAAGCAATGCAGTTAATTTTGCTGTAATACTGAGCAATAAAGCAATTGGTGTACAAAATTCATGTCTGCGGTTTACCCCTCGAAAATTATAAGGTTTATAGGAGCATAAATCTAAAAGTGCGTCAGTGAAAAGTCAAACAAAAGAGTCGCTTTATTGAATTTTGATACTGTGTAATAATGTTCAGTATTTTTTAGTTCTGTTCACTTAAAGTTTATCTATGCTTTTATCAATCGAAGTTTCCAAAGACACAATTCGTTGATTTGGTCATAACAAAGCCCGTTTATCTCTTTTTGAAGTTCTAAGGGGAAAATAAACAAGGAAAACGAGGAAGTTTGATAAGTCAATTGATCCACTTGGGGATTACTTCTACAGAAACAAAACTTTTTATCATCGTAATCATAAAAGAGCGATAGGCGCCATTACAAATTAATTTCATGTCCTTTTACTGAGATTTATAAAGGGAAGTACTTAAGAGATCTGACATCATTTGATGATAATTTATATTATGATTTTTTTAGATGTATTATGATACTTTTTACAGTTCCTTCATTGAAAGTTCGGAAGCTTAAACGAAGTGCCTACCTGGAGTTAATAACAATATATTTCATTTTTTTACCTAAGAACAGCTTAGGTTTCTTGTTCTGAATAGTACGAATTATTATGATTATGAATTATTACATCCCTAATTATTTTTAAAAGTTATAAAAACCACAGATTTTATGTAGTTTGTAAAAGTAAACGGGATCTGTTAAATAATAAAGCCCTATCAGTTTTAAATTGAGAAAAAATCGATCACTTTAATAAGCACTTACAGTGACTATAAGATTAAAAAATAATTTGCCGAGTAGGTACTTTAAACTATTTAAAACATTCGAAACTGTGGATTTGCATATATCCAGTTTATTTGAAGGAGATGCCGGAAACAACTAATTCACGGACTAGGTGTCCCGACTGGCATTGTATTACTCCGGCATCTCCATGAAAGTCGCTACATCTTTCATCGAGAACAACCACCAGACACTGATCGGTTTTGCACTTACTCTGTGCTCATCAGAGTGCGCAAAGGTAGTGAACTTGATGAACCATGCTGCGACATGATTGTCGAAAGGGCAGCTGATATGTTACTAGTGATGAAAAACACACAGTAGTGACCTCTTTTGTAATAATAGTCATAATAATAATAATAGTAATAATGATAATAATGATGATAATAATAAAAGGGCACTGCTGTGTGTTTCTCACCAATACCAAAGTTTACAGAATAAATACAGGGTTATTCAGAACTTATCTCTAAAACTTTGAGGATATGTGCATCCTTAAATAAGAAGTCGATATCACCAAAAAAATTTATAATAAAAGGCTTAGGATTTCCCGTAAACAATGTTTAAAGTTATACCATTATAAAGGACTACGTAGCTGGGCAACTGTACTTCAACACATCTGATATATCACATTCCTTCAAAAAACAGTAAACAACGGTTTTTGTACCTGGCGAACGCCTGGCGAATATAGTTGGAGTGGGGATAATATCTCTTATTGTCTATGCAGTCATCAGTCTTTCTGTGTCGTTGTCTCTATGCGGGTGTTTTACTTATCGACTGTGAAACTGTAAAATTTTCAAAATGGCTCATGTGTACAGTAATGCTGAGTTAATGGACATGATTCTTATTTATGGTGAAGTTGGACAAAATTCATTGGCAGCTTCGCGCTTGTATGCGGAACGATTTCCCAATCGACACACCGACACATCGACAGTTAGGTTTTGTGAGTGGTTGTTGCAGCAAAATGCTGAAAATCCCCAATTTACTTAATAATTTGCGTTTACAAGATCAGCAACCAGGAGGAACATTCGGTTTAGTGCGGCAAAATTGGATAAGGCGTGCCCAAAATTGTGTACAAGTCGAGGAATATTATTTCGAAAAGCTTTTGTAACAAGGTATGTGCAAATTTTTTATACCTAAATTTCACGTTTCTAATACCTAGTATTCAAGTAGCGCAATTCTTCAAAATTAGTGTAACAAAATTTTATTCATTTTAAAGACACGTCACTTTGGTCAGATCTATCTATCTTTAAGTTTATTTTAAAGTAAAAACGCTGCAAATCTTTTTTGCGCCGGGTGTCGGTATACTCTCAGATCTTCCGAAGTTTTTTTGTGCTAGCCTGTTTGCATTGTCAGTCCCAAGGTCACTCCATTACAGTGGACCAGTATCCAGCGGCGTGCAATGAAAAATTTTTAAATAGTTTTAAGACCCCGCCAAAAAATTTTTTTTGCGCTACCACATTTGTACATGTATGTTGAACATAACCAAATTTTATTATGGATAAGTTCTGAATGACCCTGTATATACTAACATACCCAGTTTATTAGCTTGTTTAGCACACAATAAATTTTATCACTTCAAACTTAGGAAAAATTTTACATTTCCAACAGGAAACTATTTTGCCATCCATACCTATATTTTATATAAGTATTCCAGATATTTCTCCACTCTATATAACGTAGAACAATACTCCTTTTACGTAGTAATTGAACAAAATTAATTAAAACAAGGAGCTTTGTTTAGTTTCAGAGGAAAATATAAAATGTAGTAACTTTCAAATTTTAATATCTGTGTTTATTATAGCTGCCTTCCTTACTGTTCTGAACAGGCAGTAAAAGTTTCTGAAAGTTTGCCAAGTCACTTTAGCTGTATTAACACTTTTCTTAATATTGCGTAAAATACTAGAGCCACTATAATGTAACGTTGTTTTTCAGCTTAACATAATAGAAGTGTTACAAAATGTATGTTGGGGAATAAATAACTCTTTTGTCCGACTACAAACAAATTGGCAGCCAAACATTCGCATTTTTGTATCGAATGAACGGAATAGCTGTGTTGTGTAAAGTTTTCATCGCCAGTAAACGGTTTATTTGGTATTTGATTAATGGCTTAAAACCAAACTTAAAATATTCGGAGCACAGTACGTTGTATAATACCTACGTTTTTATAATTTACCAATTTCCAGAAATCGTTAATTTTAAGTTCGATTTACTCGTAAGTAAAATGATAAATAACTTAATTATGTATACATGTTTATTTTGCATTATTATAGTTGCGAAGGGGGCTGGAACCTTTGGTGTAAAGATAACATTGACGTAGTTTTCCACATAACACCAAAACACTATACTGCACTTGAAGTGCGTTTCGCCAACCAAGTTGGTATCATCTGGAGATGATTAAAACTTTATGTGGAAAACTACGTCATTGATATCTTCACAACAAAGGTTCCAACCCCCTACAAGATTTTATTTTTACTGGATATCTTCCCATATTTCTGAAAATATTAAGAGTAGAATAGTATCATCTGGAGATTATTAAAACTAAACCTATGCTAACATTGTGTCCTATTTATAATACCTAAATTATTGCTACGGATCCGTGAACCGTGGCGGTGGCTCAGTGAAACAACCGATAGAGCGGGTTGCAAGCTCTGTCACGATTCGTACTATTTTTACCCTTATCTGTTCTGTCATATTTGAGACGAGCCATATGTTCCATGAATTGAATTGACCTTCTAGTTTCACCAACATACTTTTGATGGCAGTCTTTACAGCTAATTTCGTAAATCCCCAACTTTTTCTTAGTTTTTATTTTATCGTTTGGATTTCCTAAACGTTGTAATTTATTTCCAGATGAATAAACCACTGATATTGATACATAGGTATATCTTACAAACCTTACCAAAACCATGGGTGAAACGAGGATCGTATGGAATAGATATGAATTTTGGATTTTCTCTTTAATTTTGAAAAGTCGATGACTTTCGAAGTGTCTCTTTAAATTTACGTTATTAAAATTTTACGTTATTAAATTTACCTTAAATTATTTTATCAATTAAATTTAAAAAATATCCATTACGCACAGCAGCTATATCCCTAATCAATGCCTTTTCTTGTTCAATCCTCTCCTTATTTAGGTAAAAGCTTAATAGGCGGGATATACCTTAAACTACTGGTATTTTTTCTGTATATGTCAAATTCTCATTATTACTTATTGTTACGGGTTAAATTTGAACCCCATAGAACTACGTATAGTTCGAAGATATATCATAGTTTGCGTTTAGCGTAGCTAAGTATTGGTTTATTTCTCCATGGGAGAATGGCATAGGTTTATTCCTGTTAGGTAACTCACTCTCTAGTAGCTCAGAGTAATAGTATATCTGAGATATGGTCAAGCTTAGATCTTGGGATTTTGTTCACGAAATGTATACCGAGTACAGAGGTTGGTTTTGTTCGCTAGGGTTATTTGCTAGCTTTTTAATTTCTAGGTATAATCAGGTTGGGTAGTAGCCCATAAACTAAAAGGAAACAATACGGATTCGTTACTTCCACTCACCTTGTTACAGTTAATCATTTACAATGTATTATGTTTACTTCAAAGTTGTGTTTACTAGCAGATTTATAGATTTTATTATGTACCTGTAAATACTTTATTGATCTCCCATATTTGTCCAGTGATATTGATACTCAGAACAGTAATATTTGATCCTTTTCAAAATAAATAGTCAAATAGTAAATTCCAGTCATTGTTTTGTATTTATTTATCTGTCAAATAGAGGTTAGATGACATATGTGCGACAGTGGCTACGCGCCACGGCCGCATTGGCAACTTTAGGTGAGAGAATCTGAGAATCGCGATAGGCAGGGGCCGGACTAAGGTCCGACTGACTTAAACAGGTGCAAATTTTTGACTGCATTCTTATCCTGGATGTGTTAGAGAGTATTTAAAGGTACAGGGTACTTGTATAATAGTTATACATGTTTACTGTGAGTCTAATTTCATCAGTAAAGGTTCCAAAAACAAGGTGAGAGTAACAAATCCATTCCAAGAAGTTGGATCCTGACCTGGGCCCTCGTATCGTGTAACATTTCGTCGGACACTCTCTTGATTTAGGTACTTCCGACTTGTGCAGTAGGAAAATAATTATTATTTACCTAAATATCTTTTTTTGATTTCCACTCCTTGCCAGATTCCTAATGAAGAAAATTTAGTATTATTTCATTTTCTATAGAAAGTTCGTACGTGTAATGTATTTGCTATTTGACGGTTTTGGAGGACTCGTTACTTGATTAGAGGTGTACCTACCGACGTCACTTTCAAACTCCGTTTAGGATGTGCGGTAAAATTTGACCAGGAAGAAGGAAGCCGTTTTTTTTGGTGTGCTTGGAAGAAAGTTTCTCAGCCATTGTACATGGGTGAATTTATATTGTTACCAAGATAGTTGGGATAATTCATGTGCGTTGGTGGTGATTTATTCTGGGTTGGTTTTGAGTTGTACCGCAGAATATCACATAACCCAAAAGGGGATTTTTGCAGAGAAACATTGAAGTCAAGCAAATAGAGCACGTGGAGACTTAGGGTCTCACTTTCATATAAAGCCGTCCTCCAACAAAGTAAGTTTATTACACGTACATAGAACATTCTGTAATGTAGGTTTCTTTTACAGGGCTTTTCTTTTTTTTTTTATTGTTATTTTTATTCTTTTCCTATACGTCGTGTTACGTATTTTACGTTGTCACGTTTCTGGCTGTTCTTGGTTTCGACGTTTGGTTACGTCCTACATGGTTCCTGGATTCGCTTCCCTTGGGTGGAATGCTTCACTAGGACCTTGAGATTTTGGAAGGTTCTCCGTTCCTGTTGTCCTACCTACTAGTACACCGTACCAGTTCACCTAGGAATGCCACCTTGAATCTGAACCCTACTACCGCAGGACATAAGGTCGTACACTGATTCATTGTTTATAGAAGCCAAATCCGCTGACCGTTTGTTCTTATAATTTTATTATATTTTTTTTGTTGTTGATATACACCTATCTGCACATTTTTATAAAGTACATTATATAAGGTGATTGTAGCAGCCTTCTTTACAATTATTGTCACTATCAACTATACCATCGTATTTATTTTACTTAAAACTATGTTTACGTGTGAACGACATGATCATGTTGGGTAGACCTATACGGGTCATATGTTAATAAGTACCTAGTTGATAATTTTACTACTCATTTATATTTAGGTAAGCTGTTACAATCCATCGCCTTGAGTGACGATATATATGTATGTGTATATACTCATATTCTGAATTTCATTATATGATATGTGTATGAAACCACCTCAGTTTTTTTGTTTATTTACTTAAGAACCACCCCCCCCCACTTTGCTAGCTGAGTGTGTGATTCCTACTTAAGACGAATTCGCACACTATAATAAACATTTGCTACCCGAGGAGTAGTTACGAACCTACACCGCTCCTACCCTAATTTTTTTTATGCTTATATGTATATGCTTCGGTTGAGGGTAGTAAATTGGCGCCCAACTTAATATCTATTTTCCCTAGCTTTTTGAGATCAAATAATTGAATAACTTAAGGTGGTTACATGCATTTATTTTATAATAGAAAATAATTATTTTACTGATTATTCTAGTTTCGCAGCGGGATTGCTCATGACATTTAGCTCTCGAACATAATTTACACTTATAAATATTTTTTTATATAGTTACAAATTATTCATTTTAGACAGTTAGAAATTTTAAATTGTTATACAGGGTGTTAGCTGTTAGCACTGATTAACTTTATTTCCATACTGGATTTAAAATTTTTTTTTGATAGTCATATAGATTTTTGATTCATAGTTCATGTAATCTTGTTGGTATATACAGGGTGGTCACAACCAGTGATATTTTATTCATTCTAGGTATTTTGGATTTTAAATATGTTGGTATTGATATTTAATTAATCTATTTCTCTTTCGGTATTATTTAATAGTGTAAATTGATGGTGAAGTGTATTGCCTTATACAGGGTGGTAGCGTATAAATAGATATCGTAGTTTATAGTAGTTGGTAATTAAACTTTCCAGTAACGATTACATTACTATTTCATTATATAGTTACTTATTTTAAGAGGGTGATTAGTTAAGATATATTGGGGTTACTATATAGATAGTATAATTTTATTAGTTCATTATAAGAATACTTGGTGGCTGGTGGCCAACATTACTGATTGGAATATTTTGCGGATAGTAAGTGGACTACTAGGTAGGGACTTTTTTTTATCTACCATCTAGTAAGTTTTCCCTTTATTTTTTTTGTCTTTGTCTTTGCAATCTACTGTACCCGTTACATTTTATTGACAAGTTTTAGGTTACACTTTTACCTTAAGTGTTCCTAAGTATAGTAAGGAACATAGCGATTTCATATTCTTTGCTTCATTTTGGTAGTTTCTTCTCTGGTTAAGGGGGGGAATTTGGAAAATTTTTTTTGTATTTTGATTTTTAATTTGTATCATGGAGATTAATCGGTTACTTAGCGATGAGCTGTCGTATGAGTTACATATACGAGGTGCACCAAGTGAAGGTACTGTTATGGAGAAACGACAACGATTAAGAATATTTTTGAGAGCAGACAACATTGATCCGAATGTTAAATATGTTTGTTCAGATTTGGATCTCAGCTTGGAGATTCAAATTTGTCAAGGCAAGTTGGATGATTTGGAAAGTGCAATGGAGGATTTTGACATTGGCAATTCTGAAAATGAATATAGTAGAATTCGTACAAGGCTTTTGCATGTTGTCGGCAGGTTAAACAGAATTCATGGCTCTGGAATTGATCAAAGGAGGAACTTGTTATTGAATCAAGCTACTAGTTTAATTGACCGTTTAGGAAATATTATGGCAAGGAACCGACCTGTGTCAGTTCGAGAATCTTCTATTTTGGATCAACCAAACTTACTATTGCCGGAAGTTATTTCAAGGACGACTGTCCATGAGACCGAGGTTCCACTTATGAGACTTATAGATGTCCCAACATCTGCTCCAGAAGCAAGATCTACAGTCCAAGATCGGACTTATAATTCTGATGTGGTGATGTCTGGTTCAGTTGGTTTGCCTCTTGTGGGGACAACTAATCAGAGTCAATTAGTTGGATTTCAAGATGAGGAAGTCCATGGTTCTCGACTGTCCAGTGCCGGAATTGTCTGTGAACTTAGTTCAGGCTCACATGTGTCTAACTTCTTGGATCGAGATTCGGTGTCGAATGATCCACCTCGATGTACTTCTTTGACCAGCTCTAGCTACAGTTCAGCTATGGTTACAAATTCAGTTTATGCAAATTCTGATGTTCTGTCTAGTTTTAGGCCGTCTGTTGGTTCGACATGTGCGGTACCTAGTCGCTTATCGTTTTCTAGTAGGGAAAATCGAGGGGTAGCTCAGACGAATACTACTCGTGTATCGTTTGCTCCAGTTCATGATTATTATCAATACCCTCCATACATGTTTGGGGATGATAGGCGTTCATCTTTACCTATTAGTTCAAATTTAAATTCTACTAGGGATGGAAATCCAGTTAGGCATTCTTTTCCATCTCCAGGTCGTAATGTCGAAACAGATGGTGATACTTTTGAGCGTCAAATTCGAGCTCTGAATTTGGATGATAATTCTGCTCCATCACTACAACCATCATATACTACTACCAATGATGATCAACGACGAAGTTTTTCCATTATTTCCAAGTGGAATATACAGAAATTTTCTGGTTTTAATAATGTGTTGGATTTTTTGGAAGAAGTTGAAGAGCTGCGTTCAGCTTCTGGTATTTCTAAAGACCAGTTATTACGATGCACTGCCGCTTTGCTTAGCGATGCTGCTTTGATTTGGTTTAGAGGAGTTAGATTATCAATAACTTCTTGGGATGATTTAGTGAGGTCACTAAAGGAAACTTATCTCCCGACTGACTATGAAAAACACTTGATGGAGGATATTCGCGCTAGAACCCAGCGTGTGAATGAGAAATCTGCACTATATATCGCTTTAATGGAGAACTATTTTAGTAGATTGAAACGTAAACCATCAGAATCTGAACGTTTGATGATAGTCAGAGATAATTTGTTACCAGACTTCCAGAAGAAACTTGCTTTGCGTCCAGTAACGTCGATACCCGATTTGGTAGAGAAGTGCAAGGAAATTGAGGATGCTTTATGGCGTGCTGATCATTGGAAACCGCCACCGAACAACCCCAGAGTAGTAACAGAACCGATGATGTATCGTCGACCCAGAGTACACGAAGTGGAACATGTTCACGCTGTTGATGAAAACCCTCCACTTAATCAGCCGAACAACTCTACGGTAAGAGTGCAACTGACTTGCTGGAATTGTCGTCAGCAGGGTCACGTCAAAAGGGATTGTCAGGCACCCATTTTACGACACTGCTATCGTTGTAGTAAGCAGGATGTTACTATCCGAACCTGTCCGACTTGTTCGGGAAACATTCGGCCGGTTCACAACAACTAGGTCGAGTAGTGAATCGGGCTACGTCATTTTCGGCCATTCTTAATACGACTATCTCTGCGAGCCTCGATTATGTTTTAGCGAATGTAATTGGTGATGAAAGACCATATTTACGAGTAACTGTGTTTGATCAAGAATTACTTGGTCTGTTAGATTCTGGAGCTTCTCGGACAATTATTGGGTCAAAAGGGTATGAATTACTTAAGCATTTGAGTTTGGAGTTGATGCCGAGTATGGTTAAGTCATGTAGTGTTGCTGATGGGGATATTTGCCAAGTTAGTGGAATTTACAAGGTTCCATTCTGCGTGCAGGATAGAGTTCAAGTTATGGACGTCTTGGTTATACCGTCACTTCCGCATACCTTGATCCTAGGAGCTGATTTTTGGCGCAAGTTAGGGATTGTGCCCAATCTACGTCAAGGACTCTGGAAATTTGCAGACACCGATAGTTTTGATGTACCGATATCTGCTATAACCGATAGTAGCCATCTTACTCCGGACCAGCATGGGGAGTTAGATCAACTTATTAACGATGTGTTTAGCCGTTTACCTGAAGGACTTGGTTGCGTTACTTCCGTTAAGCATGTTATAAAAACGTCTGCTGAGCCAATAAAACAGAGATTTTATCCATTATCACCAGCGCTGCAAAAGCACGTCAACAATGAATTGGACGATATGTTACAACATGGTGTTGTTGAACCATCATCTTCTCCGTGGGCTTCACCTATTGTTATGGTTAGGAAGAAGGATGGATCGTATAGATTTTGTATCGATTATCGAAAATTGAATAAAGTTACAGAACGGGATGCTTATCCGTTACCGCAGGTTACTAATACCCTAGATAAGCTTAGGGATGCTAAGTATTTATCCTCCTTAGACATCAAGAGTGCGTACTGGCAAGTACCGATGGATGCACAAAGTAAACCGTTGACTGCATTTACAGTCCCAGGACGTGGAATTTATCAATTTTGTCGCATGCCTTTTGGCTTACACAATGCTCCTGCGACATGGCAGAGATTTATAGATACTGTTCTTGGTCTAGACCTCGAGCCATATGTCTTCGTCTATCTAGACGATATTGTTATTGTTACTCCGACTTTCGAGAAACACATGGAAGTGTTAAGGGAGGTTTTCCGTCGTTTGCTAAAAGCAGGTCTTACAGTTGGACGGGACAAATGTTCATTTTGCCGGCCAGAATTAAACTATTTAGGATACACTGTGGATTCGAAGGGTTTACATGTGAATTCGGAAAAGGTGTCAGCGATCTTGAATATTCAACCACCGAAGAATATTTCTGAGGTCCGTCGCATATTAGGTATGGCAAGCTGGTACCGTAGGTTCATTCCCAATTTTGCCAGTTTAGTTTCACCAATTACTAACTTATTGCGCAAGCATACAAAATTTGTTTGGACTGAAGAGTGTAATTTAGCTTTTGAGAAAGTTAAGGAACACTTGATTTCAGCTCCGATTCTTAGTTGTCCTGATTTTGATAAGCCTTTTTGTATTCAGACAGATGCAAGCGATTTCGGTTTAGGTGCAGTCTTGACTCAGATGCATGAGGATGGCGAACATGTGGTCAGCTTTATTAGTCGTTCGTTGAGTAATACCGAGAGGAAATACAGCACGACAGAGAAGGAACTCTTATCATTACTTTGGGCAGTGGAAAAATACAGGCCGTACGTCGAAGCTACGCATTTTTCGGTCGTGACTGACCATTTTGCGTTGAAGTGGCTTAATAGCTTGCAAAATCCTTCAGGACGGTTGGCTCGATGGAGTCTCCGCCTACAACAATATGACTTCGATGTATTGCACAGACGAGGAAAAGACCATGTTGTTCCAGATGCTCTCTCAAGATCAGTTCCAATTGTAGATGAAGTAATAGTTTCGAGCTTTGATGGTTATGTTGATAGGTGGTATGATAAAATGAAACAAAGGATACAAAGTCGTCCGTTACACCACCCATTGTGGCGAGTTCAAGATAATGTTATCCTGAAGAAACTTAAAAATCCTTATCCTGGTTTGGACGATCCACTGTTCGAATGGAAAATAGTCGTCCCAAAGTCACATAGAACTGAGGTTATAAGTAATCATCACGATCCACCAACGTCGGGTCATGCAGGCGTGTACAAAACTTATCACCGAATAGCTCGCAGGTATTATTGGCCCAAGTTAAAATCAGATGTAGGAAGCTACATTCGGTCGTGTCGAGTTTGTCTAGCTAATAAACCCGTACAGAAGGCTCCGGCAGGACTCATGTGTAGTCATAAGAATGTTTCTCGACCGTGGGAACTCGTGTCTGTAGATGTAGTAGGACCATTACCTCGTAGTTCAAATGGATACATGTATATTCTCAGTATACAGGACTATTTTTCTAAGTTTTGCTTATTCCTACCTATGCGTCAGGCCACAGCAAAAACTATAACTAGGTTAGTAGAGGAGAATGTTTTCTTGTTATTCGGTGTCCCGAAGGTCTTAATATCTGACAATGGCAAACCTTTCATCAGTAACTTGTTTAAGGGGTTGCTGAACACTTACCAGATAAAGCATTTTAGAACCGCAAACTATCATCCGCAAGCAGATCCTTGTGAAGCACAACATAAGACTTTGAAAACAATGTTGGCATCATATGTCAAGGATAACCATCGGTCCTGGGATACGCTGTTGCAAAAGGTAGCCTGCGCTATGAGAACTGCGACCAGTGAGACTACTGGCATGTCTCCGTATTTCGTTAATTTTGGTCGTGAGGTTATTTTGTCAGGACCGCATCATAATCCACCGATAACAAATGATGTTGCTCAAGCATTAACTCCTATTACTCCACCAGAACAACGGCCGGAAATTTTAGAAAAGGTTTTTCGAGATGTGCGATCACGGATAAATAGGGCACAGGAAAGAAGTGCTAAGACTTACAACTTACGGCGTCGAGATGAACGATTCGTTCTAGGACAACGTGTTTGGCGAAAGAATCATGTTCTTTCGGATGGATCCAAGTATTTCACCGCTAAACTCGCTCCTCGATATATAGGACCTCTAGTCGTGAGTAAAGTCATCTCTCCTTGGACCTATGAGCTTAAAGATTTGAACGGGACTAATAATGGTGTATGGCACGCAAAGGATCTGAAAATGGATCCCACGTAACGGTACAGGTAGATGTAGTATGTGTTGTATATAGATACCTAGGTAATTAGGGTTAATGTAGTTTTAGTAGATAGCAAGCAAGGAGACGTTATACAACTCCTCATCTTATGTTTACTTGAGGTACTCTCTTTAGGATTTATGGATGAGGTTTGTTCAAGCCTTTCACTAGTATGGTGGTATATTTTCCGGGTTTGGAATGTTAGGTAGTTATTAGGTTATTAGTTTCTTTGGTGTATTGGCGATCATGTTATGAATAAATATACGTCAGTTCCAAGCGTTGCTGTAGTTATCGTTGTAGTTTTAAGTTAGGATATTGTTTCCGGTTATAGCTCTATTGGGATGAGCATATTAGGAGCCTTTGGTAGGCTATAGCGTCTTACCAGGAGGCTTACTTGGAGTAGGGGTCTCTGGACCCCAGAAGCTGCCTTCAATGGTAAAGCTGGTTGGAGGGGGATGTGTATCGGGGGGTGTCACTTGGTCAGTTAACTTTGGTCAAGGCCGGGTTAACACAGTGCTGGGTGACACTACTGTGCGCATTTGACTCCTCTCAGCTGCTGTCTGAGGTATTGGAGACCGTACTGGAAGTAAGAGTACCCTCACGGTCATTTTTTGTTTCGAGTATTCTCGCGTCAGTACTGGCAACGGCTATATTGCTGCTAAGACGACAACCTACGTCTTTGGTCGACTCCTAAATTTCTTGTTAGGTTTTTCCTCTTTCTTCTTCCTTGGGTTTTTTTCGTCTGAGTGTGTGGAGAGGCATCGACTTCGTCCAGTTTGATTCCATCGGTCGGTATGAGCTATTTGGCCGGTATCAATCACGAGGCTTTCCCTGCGCCTGGGAATTGCGCAAATTGATTATCGAGTGTGATTATCTTCCATCATAGATCCACTACGTGTCGGACGATTGGATGAGGGCTAGGAGGAAGACCGCTGATCTCTTCGGACACTCAACACCATCTTTCTTAATATTATTGTTTTTGCTAGGTTTAGTTTTCTCCAGTTTATGGAATGAAATTTTCTATGAAAATTTCTCTCGGGTAAAGGGGGGGATTTGTTACGGGTTAAATTTGAACCCCATAGAACTACGTATAGTTCGAAGATATATCATAGTTTGCGTTTAGCGTAGCTAAGTATTGGTTTATTTCTCCATTGGGAGAATGGCATAGGTTTATTCCTGTTAGGTAACTCACTCTCTAGTAGCTCAGAGTAATAGTATATCTGAGATATGGTCAAGCTTAGATCTTGGGATTTTGTTCACGAAATGTATACCGAGTACAGAGGTTGGTTTTGTTCGCTAGGGTTATTTGCTAGCTTTTTAATTTCTAGGTATAATCAGGTTGGGTAGTAGCCCATAAACTAAAAGGAAACAATACGGATTCGTTACTTCCACTCACCTTGTTACAGTTAATCATTTACAATGTATTATGTTTACTTCAAAGTTGTGTTTACTAGCAGATTTATAGATTTTATTATGTACCTGTAAATACTTTATTGATCTCCCATATTTGTCCAGTGATATTGATACTCAGAACAGTAATATTTGATCCTTTTCAAAATAAATAGTCAAATAGTAAATTCCAGTCATTGTTTTGTATTTATTTATCTGTCAAATAGAGGTTAGATGACATATGTGCGACAGTGGCTACGCGCCACGGCCGCATTGGCAACTTTAGGTGAGAGAATCTGAGAATCGCGATAGGCAGGGGCCGGACTAAGGTCCGACTGACTTAAACAGGTGCAAATTTTTGACTGCATTCTTATCCTGGATGTGTTAGAGAGTATTTAAAGGTACAGGGTACTTGTATAATAGTTATACATGTTTACTGTGAGTCTAATTTCATCAGTAAAGGTTCCAAAAACAAGGTGAGAGTAACAAATCCATTCCAAGAAGTTGGATCCTGACCTGGGCCCTCGTATCGTGTAACATTTCGTCGGACACTCTCTTGATTTAGGTACTTCCGACTTGTGCAGTAGGCAAATAATTATTATTTACCTAAATATCTTTTTTTGATTTCCACTCCTTGCCAGATTCCTAATGAAGAAAATTTAGTATTATTTCATTTTCTATAGAAAGTTCGTACGTGTAATGTATTTGCTATTTGACGGTTTTGGAGGACTCGTTACTTGATTAGAGGTGTACCTACCGACGTCACTTTCAAACTCCGTTTAGGATGTGCGGTAAAATTTGACCAGGAAGAAGGAAGCCGTTTTTTTTGGTGTGCTTGGAAGAAAGTTTCTCAGCCATTGTACATGGGTGAATTTATATTGTTACCAAGATAGTTGGGATAATTCATGTGCGTTGGTGGTGATTTATTCTGGGTTGGTTTTGAGTTGTACCGCAGAATATCACATAACCCAAAAGGGGATTTTTGCAGAGAAACATTGAAGTCAAGCAAATAGAGCACGTGGAGACTTAGGGTCTCACTTTCATATAAAGCCGTCCTCCAACAAAGTAAGTTTATTACACGTACATAGAACATTCTGTAATGTAGGTTTCTTTTACAGGGCTTTTCTTTTTTTTTTATTGTTATTTTTATTCTTTTCCTATACGTCGTGTTACGTATTTTACGTTGTCACGTTTCTGGCTGTTCTTGGTTTCGACGTTTGGTTACGTCCTACATGGTTCCTGGATTCGCTTCCCTTGGGTGGAATGCTTCACTAGGACCTTGAGATTTTGGAAGGTTCTCCGTTGCTGTTGTCCTACCTACTAGTACACCGTACCAGTTCACCTAGGAATGCCACCTTGAATCTGAACCCTACTACCGCAGGACATAAGGTCGTACACTGATTCATTGTTTATAGAAGCCAAATCCGCTGACCGTTTGTTCTTATAATTTTATTATATTTTTTTTGTTGTTGATATACACCTATCTGCACATTTTTATAAAGTACATTATATAAGGTGATTGTAGCAGCCTTCTTTACAATTATTGTCACTATCAACTATACCATCGTATTTATTTTACTTAAAACTATATTTACGTGTGAACGACATGATCATGTTGGGTAGACCTATACGGGTCATATGTTAATAAGTACCTAGTTGATAATTTTACTACTCATTTATATTTAGGTAAGCTGTTACAATCCATCGCCTTGAGTGACGATATATATGTATGTGTATATACTCATATTCTGAATTTCATTATATGATATGTGTATGAAACCACCTCAGTTTTTTTGTTTATTTACTTAAGAACCACCCCCCCCCACTTTGCTAGCTGAGTGTGTGATTCCTACTTAAGACGAATTCGCACACTATAATAAACATTTGCTACCCGAGGAGTAGTTACGAACCTACACCGCTCCTACCCTAATTTTTTTTATGCTTATATGTATATGCTTCGGTTGAGGGTAGTTATTACCCTCAATCGGTAGTTATTATAAGTTACAAACTTATTTTCACTATTTCTAATTTATTAATACATCTAAGAATTGTACTTGTCCAGAGTTTTCAATTTCATATGTAAATTTAACTGACGCGAAACGGCTGTTTAATTTAGAAACAAAGTTGTCAATATCAGTGATTTTTGTATCAAACACTGCAAAGATATCATCCACATATCTAAAGCAAACCCTGGGGAAATACTCGAATTCTTCTTTTGCCTGCGTTTCGAATCTGTTCATGAAGAGATTGGGCTATGAATGGTGACAAAGAGTTACCTATTTCCGAGCCTATATCTGCACCCTCATGTTCGAAGAAATTATCATTGAATCGAAACCAATTTTGTTTCATGTGAAGTTTAGTGAGTTGAAGATATTCTTTTACTACCTACATCTTGACGGAGATTGTTTGATTCGAGTAGATCCTTAAGGTATCCAAGGTCTGTGGTATGTGAACACTTGGAAACAATGAACAAACGTCAAAGGAAAAAACTTCACCTTCTTGCAACTGGATATTTTTCACCTTATTAATGAAATCATTGGAATTAATCGCAGAAAAACTAGGTGGTGCAATGGGTAAACCTTCGAACTTCTCTGTTAACCATTTTGATAGGTGGTAAGTCGGCGCTCCAATTTATGAAGAAGCAATAGGGTGCATCGCATCGACTTTCCTGGTTTATGAATTTTAAGCAAGCAGTACATTCTAGGTACACCTGGGTTAGATACATGTAACCTCCTATTTAAAGCTGGAGTAATACGGTTTTGCAGGATTTTGAAGTAGTAGTAGCATTCTTACTTCAGTAATCATTTTTGGTAATGGATTTCTAAAGTTTATTATGTATAGGTGCCATTACTAATCAAGTTATCTACCCTTTCATAATAGCCTCACATACCCTCTCTTTATCTAAAATAACAACCTTATTACCCTTATCAGCTTTTAGGTAAAAACAATCTTTTTCACGCAACCGTTTGATTATTTTTATAACATTTAACAATGTCGACAAATATTCTCACTAAAGTTAATAGTGGTATATACAGTGAGGTTCAAAGTTGCAAAAATGTCAATATTCACCTGTCCTGTCAATATTTCAAAAACAGTTTAAGATAGGTATAGGACATCCTACATAAAATGTGTTTAGAATTTTACGTACAATCCAAAAATGTAATAATATACAGGATGTTGTATTTAAAATAAGAAAGTTAGTATTGGCCAGTTACACCAGACACCCTGTATAAAAAGTTTTTGTGGAAAAAGATCTGCAATTATTAAAAATAACAATCGACGGGTCTGAGCGATTTTTCAAAAAAACAATATTTTGGAAGTTATTTGGGGCGTTCCAGAGTTTTGAACCTCACTGTATAATACCCCTATTTATAGAAACGCTGTTCTAAATATGTAAATTTATATCCCAAATACTTATACAATATGTAAATATGCAATAGTTCAATCAGGTTCCCCCGTTTTTACATTCCCGGGTGCTGTTGAGCCGTTTAATATTTTGGACAAATCCTGCGTTTTTTATATATTATCTGGTACATAATAACTTAATCACTACTATTTTTTTATATTGTATTTTTAACTTAGCTGAAAATATGTTTTCTATGAGCGTGCGGAAAGTTCACTTTTCCGTTCTCATTTTAATTTAGAAAGATGCTCTTTTCCGCACTAGTGTGGAAAATATTTTTTTTATTTTTTTTTATATCTGAACATTGTTAACAACAAATAATGTTATTTGATGTATGATTAATTTTCATCAGAATAAATGTTCGTATTATTTATTTCTTATTTTTCTCACGCTTGTAGAAAATCTTACGTTGTTTTTAACACATACAGAAAGTGTCTTTACCGCACTGGACTGCTTGACCGAACCCCACTTCGCGTCGTTCGGTCATCGGCAGTCGCGTGCGGTAAAGTACAACTTTCCGCACTCGCTAGGAAAACTACTATAAAATGATCACAAATTATTAAGAAGGATGTCATTATGTATAAAATTAACTTCTAGTCGTCTTTAGATAATGGACTCCCTTACGACAAATATATACAATTACCACGGTTAGGACTAGTTTAAAAATGTGCAAGAAGCACATAGAAGTCACTCATATGTTGGTACGTATCTAATCCTAAACTGTGCTGACTGTGCTGTATTAAATCACGAAATCGGCTTTATAATATAATAATAATACTGGTTCTTCTAATGACAATTATTACCCCGGATGTCTGCTGATATTTGTGTGGGAGATGAGGCTGCATATTATTATTCCTTATGCCGCATTGGAGCCTCAGGAACGATTTGGAAAGCGCTATTCACTCCTGGAATGGGGGAAACCTGGAAAATATCATTAGTTAAGGGGACAGTCAAACATCAACCGGTGTTAATCTCTAACGTTAACACCTCGGTTAACACCAAGCTGATGTTCTTTCCATCCTAGACTATGTTGCTAAGATGGTTACCACCCATCCCTCCAAACAGGCCTTTTACAATTAGTAGACAATTAAATTAAATTTAATTAAAATTAAATTAAAGGAGTAGACAATTTAATTAAAAATTGTCTGGTGAAATGAGAATTCCAATACACTACCTCTGGGTTGAGGGATCGAAACACTAAACTCTGAGCAACCAACTCGACTTCTCAACTATATAGCAAATATATATTTATTCGATTGGAATTTCTTCTAAAAAGAATTCCAAAAAGAATAAAATTTACACTATTTGCCCACATTACAAACTACAAATAAGTAATCCCCTGTAAGATAAATTCAAACTACCCA
The DNA here is from genome assembly GCA_963924545.1 of Pogonocherus hispidulus. Taxonomy (NCBI): domain Eukaryota; kingdom Metazoa; phylum Arthropoda; class Insecta; order Coleoptera; family Cerambycidae; genus Pogonocherus; species Pogonocherus hispidulus. The sequence continues at coordinate 25,029,318 of OZ004696.1, forward strand.
AGTTAAAAATGGGAAGTACTTTTTATAACAAACATACAGTGCATTCGATACCATATCAGTCTAGACTATCTGTTATGTTTCTGTAAAGAAAAGTCTGTTGAATCATACATTGGGTTGTACGTTGTACCTACCTGTAGATTTGGCGACGGAGACGCTGCAATTTCTTTATACCTGCCTAGTTTTGGCAACAAGGTAACTCTAGCAACCTGTTCTTGTACAATCGCGTTATTTATAAAACAGGACAGGTAGAAGTAGTAGCAAAATGTATTATACGAGTCGCTTTTTACGCAGATTCCTGCATATTCCTTAGATACCTATATAGAAAGAATTCAGACATCTTCACATCTTTGCACTTTAAATTTTTATTGCGGCAGACAAAACTTGTCTACTGTCTAATTCTCATTCAGAGCCTCGTTTTGAAATGTTTTGAAATGTTCTCCGCTTCAAACATTCAAAGGAAGGAAGAAAGTTGCTAAAAATATAAAATGTCGAAAACCCTCGACGACGTATGTTGTTTGTCGTCAGGTACCGACGATTTATGCTCGCATCTAAATTTTATTTAACAAACATTCAGCTATTCAGCATTCAAAATTAAATGTCCATTTTAATAAACTAAAATGTTTCGGACACGAAATGTGACATTGTATCAAACCACTGCGACTATAGCTACAATTATAATCATTCAAGTCATAGATCATACATGCAAGTAACAAGTCGTTCAATTCGTTAGTGATTTTGTTCCTTTTTAATTCAGTAATGGAGAAATAATGTGATTAGTATTAGGTACGAGGAGTAGGTCAAGGTCATAGGTAATTACCTTTCACTGCATTAAGTACAATGAGTTCGCACACACATGAAATGAACAATTTTTTATTAGGAGGATGTATGAATTTTCAATCTCATTGATCTAGTTTTTTAATTCGCTAGCAACGTGTACACTGATTCTTTTTAGCTACTACTGAAGATTAAACTAATGGAAAAATTCGAACTAGGTAGGTAGTGTCAAAACCAAAAGCAAGAGCGGGTGATGCCGGATGTCAAATTATCTCAGTTTTTCATTACAGGTGGTGTAGAAATTTATTTGATAAAATATTTCATGTTTAACTTGAATTGCATCAATTGGCATCTATACGTTTCACAGTACACAATTGTAAAAGGGCAATGGCAAACCCAGACTAATGATTGCCAGTAACCGTGGTTCGAACTTTATAAAAACTAATAATTTTTCATCATAATGAAATTGTGAAAAAAAATTTTAAATAGTATGTTGCTACGCAACCACCCTGATAGTCATAAGAAATCATATCACCCTTATATTCATAAGCAGGCAGTAATCATCAGTAAGCATTAGTTATTATGTTTCATGGGATTAAATTCCTAAAAGTACCGGTTTGATAACTGAAACGCGTGCACAGTGTCAAGGACCGTTTCCTTTACCCCTAAAGTTATCTAAAGTTATCACGCGCAAGTGTAAAGTGTCCCACCCTAACTAAGCCTGAAGTGGACCCACTGCGCGGAGATTCAAAATAGCAAAATCTTGGAAAAATTGAAAATTTTCGTATTATCTCTCAACTGACGCCGTCAGCGCCTGAAAAGGATCTTGTTGCATGGTTACAACCAAGCTTAGAATGCCAATATATTCAAAACATTAGTAAAATAGCTTTAAACCCACGCACTCCTGAGGTAGCAACCGTTACCGTACCATACAACCGTACCACCCGAACGGTGGTTCTGCTGACGAACCACTGCTCCATGATTTCCATCTAAAAACACCCGCCTTGAAAATACCGTCATATGTAGGCACCATGGTTTAAAATACACCCATATTATGACTTATGAGACATAAAATATTCTTCTTGACGTTTTATTCTTAAAAATGCATAATAAATAATTAAATTGTCAGAATATTTCAATAATTATTGATTTTCATTTCCACCTTTTAGGAGTTTAAATAAAAAGGCATTTTTCCTAAATCAGGGATATAGACTATTCAATTTGTCTTCCTGAATATATAAATATTATGGAAATTAAAGCAAACAACAGTAAATTATTAAGCTTCATCGAATCTAGTTATATTGCTATTTTTATACCGCCACATGTCGCTACCACTTTAAAGACATACACCCGTGGGCTCGCTAAACACGACCTGGGTTAAATTCCAGGAAATAACTGGTTGCTTTCCATTTCCAACCTAAATTTTATTGACTTGCCTGCTTCTGCCATTATAAAATTACTAGTAAGGGATAACATTTTTAAACTTCTTTTTCTGTTGTACTTGTTTGTAGTAAAAACATTTCATTTATTACCATAATAATACATCTCGCATTCTTTCAGTGTTGCTTTTCAACCGTATCTTAATTAATCAACGAAAGTGTAATAATACCAAAATGGCAGAAGTTCCCGAGAATGCCCCTCATACATGCATCTACTATGTATACAGACAGATGTGTATGTACCACATGGGGGTCAGTCACCATTAACACCAAACAAGACAGCTGTTTCGATCTATTAGATGTCTTCAGCCTCATAATAATAATAATAATAATAATATCCCCTCCACCCCTCATTCTAATCACAAGGATTAGCCCGAAAGTCTGAGACTTGTGTGGAGGAGGGGCGGCATATTATTATTTCGCGTTTTTAATTTCTCTAACTGTTTAATGTAAAAAGACACCGACATAACAAATGAAAAATAAACATAGGTACCTATATATTTATTTTAATTAAATATTCTAGAATTTATAGACTATCTAGGACGAACTAGAATATACCAGAGGTTTATTTAGTTTTGAATAGGGTGTAACTTTTCATAATATAAATTATTATATCATGGCATTTGTCGGTACACTTAAAATTTGTTTACCTACTTTATTTCCTGGTATCATCATTCATCATTCATCATATTCACAACTATGGCCTAGATAAAATCATTTTGAATAGAATAGCAAACAAAATACAAACAAACGCAGTTTTTACTCGAACACTTTTATCCGTGGTAGTTAATTGCACAGGGTAGTCCAATTTAAATCGTCCCATTTTTCTCGTTATTTTGACCGAGATAGATATATAAAATTTTCTTGAGAATCCAAATATAATTTCAGATTTTATATGCAAGTTGTTTTAAAAATTATTAAGGAAAAAACATATTTTCAAAAAAAATAATAAGTAGTTTCTGAGCCATGCATATTATATAAGTTCAAACATAACAATATTTTGGAATTGTTTATTGTTAATTTTGATTTCGGATTAACCGGATTGAGTAGTTGAGATATATTTGAGAAAACCGATACGTTTAACATATTTTTCATTCAGGAAATGCCTTGATTGTATAGAAAGTTATCTCTTTATTTCGTTGAGGTGTTGGTCTTATTTCGTATGGAAGCAAATATATCTTTCAAAAAGCCTGGGCATTCGAAAAACGATGGGTGTAGGTAGGTAATTTTCTATAATATTATGTCTTGCTCAAAATAAGTTCTTTAGCCTATTTACAACTTTTTATCAGCATCTTATAGGTACTTATATAAAGTCAGAATTGTCCGGAAATTAACTTCAGTTTTAATCTTTCAGTTTTTAAATTTTGTTGGCTGCGGGTGACAGATATGAGCATTTAATTAGGACCACTCTGTACAAGCTTTTAGATAATTGGATTCCCGCCTCCCTGGAATTAGGGCATACACCGGAGTTCCCGTACACCTAATATTCAGGGATGAATATAGCGCCATGCAATTATCCCGCTAGCTAAAAACTGGATTACTAGAAAATTGAATTGCCGGTGTTCTCGTCTCTTTGGTCCCGGCAGGAGCTTGTTGCATCCCTGTTTATTTATGTTTATGTTTTGTATTTCTGTTCACTGTGTCATCATTCGGTAAAATTATTCCTGTTAGTTGGAGAAGCAGACTGATAGGTTTTATAAGAAGTCAATACATTGGCCGAATAGGAAAAATAATTTTTTTCTTCAAGTATATAATACTTGCATTATATTGTGCAAGACATAGGTATTATAGAAAAGGTCTATTGTTTTACTGGTAAAGAAATATTCTCATTATTTTACTAGTACAAAAAAGTAAAATTGTAAAAAAAAAATGAATTAAAAAAGATATCATTACCATGATTCTCAGAACTGTTAGTTTGGAATTTGACATTACGTCAGATCGCTTTTTATATAAGCCTAAATGTTTGAATAAATATAGTTTAAATGTGACCCTTGAAGGAAAAATAATATGTGTCACTCGGAGTATACAGCTCTTTACTTATGTATATCGCCCAGGTTACACAGCCTCGGCTGTGTAAGCTTCCGGGCTCAACAAACAATGTTCGCCATCTACTCCTGGTAAGATAATATATTATTTCTATCATGTTTTTAATGTTTGTATTTAAGTTAAAGAATTAATAAATTCTTATCTAATTATTTGAAATTTGCCGTAATGAATTTATGTATTTTTTTGCAAATATACATTAATTTTTATTAATTGCACAACTGACGAAAATTTTACATTAATTTGAAAATAAATGAGAGTGATATATACAGAGGTGTATAGGCGCGAGGTGAGTAAAATCTATAAATTATTAAAATAAAAACTACTTAGGTACCCTAAAACAAAATAGCCTAACATACCCGTGAACCAAACGAATACATACAATAAAGCCTTTTTCGGACAATCTGTAACCTCAATAAAACAGAAAGTACCCAACATAAGCTCCCAAAAATCTTACTTAAATTGCACCTAGTTATTAAACAATATTATCCAGTCGGAGCTCAAGCGTACGCCAAATAAGATCTTAATAAAATACAGCAAGTAATGTGGGTTCCCCCAAAATGTTGATGTCAGTTACTATCAGTACTATCAAGGTTGCCATAATTAGAGAATAAAAACACCTTCATGCAGTAAACACCCTCAAATCCTTAATTTATATAAAAATATGTTCAGTGTATACAGGGTATTATTTAAGTACGTGGCCAAATTTCAAGGCATAATTCGACCAAAAATTTATATAAACATTATAGGTCCGGTAATGCTTCATTTTCAAAATATAGGGTGCGAAACTTTTTAAAAAAAATCGTAAATGTATAATCTTTAGAATCCTTTAGCCGATTTTGTTGAAATTGGGCAGTGTTATTTATGGTAGAAAGGGGCTAATTTTGCCCTAGAAAGTCCAGACAAATGAAATGTGCGCCACTGACTTTATTAAAATCCTTTTTTTGGCATTCAGCAACTAAAAGTACAACTTTTTTGTCGTGAATTTTTTTCGTATCTTGCTTCGTTTTCGAGAAAAAAATAAAAACCACTTGCCCACCACTAGCGCATGTCCCTGGGACAACATATTAAAAAATTAAATCTACCAATTATCAAAACCGGGGTGCACCTGTATCTTGCAAACGAAGTTTTATCAGACCTATGTTTATATAAACTTTTCGTCTTTGAATCTCTCAAAAGAATTGCCCCTTGAAGTTTGGCCACGTACTTAAATAACACCCTGTATATCGTCTTAATATAAATATCACTTGTAATTCACATTGAAAAAGATGCTAACGTGCAGCGAAGACCGAAACTTATGTGTCAATAAAAAAAATTTAAAACAAATTAAAAGTCAATCTCATATACTCAAGAAACTCAAGACTCAAGAAACATACAAAAATAAAGGTTTAAAAAAAGAAGAATTTCAAATAATTCTTAGAAAAAATATCCAATATATAGGTATTGATTTATGAGAATTTTTAGTGTAATTTAGTTTAATAGCCAATAATAAATTAAACTGATCGCTCCACCATATAGCTAGTACACTTTGGTTTTCAGATACATTTTCTTATTGTATAATCAAGTAGATAGGTACGTCATGCAAGTTCTATTACAAATCTGTAGTTACGAATAATTTATGGTGTTATGAAAGTGCCCATTATTTACTGAAACATAACGTGAAATATCTCCACATTTTCGTAAAAGTTAGTCATCAATGTAGAGAAATTAATTTAAAAGAACTATGCTGTGCAAAAAAAAATATTTGCTCAATTGCAAAAATTTAGTCAGTGTTAAAAACACATTTCTCTTGGTCACTTTTTAATACCATGTTGTCCATTGAACAAAACTGTTCTTTCTATTTGTAGTTTCCTATTCTTTAACAAGGGCTTCCGCTCTTACTATTCTTACTACTGTTTAATTAGTCATTATCCAGTTTCTTGTATCAGAGTAGTTTATTTTTAAAATATTGAGACCTTGGAGGGGAAATAATGAGAAGGGCCGCTAGTTCCTGTTTCTATTTTAAGCCGAGACGTGACTAGCCTAATACCTCTAAAAATTCTCAGTTATGTTGGGACTAACACCCCGGTTTTGATATTCACATAAATCGCATTTTTATAGCGTTATGCAAATAACATGAAGTACGAATTTGTCTTGGTGATTTTTTAAGTAAATATTCTGATTACCAGTTTTTTTAAGATCTTAATAAAAAGCTGACCTTATTCATTGGGACATAAATAAAAATAATGAAAAAGAACAAACGTAATAATTGCTTCAAACCCACTACCCGTGTTACGAAAACTTAACGATTGGGTTCTATGTCAACCCAACGAACCATCAACTAGAAAATTGCTTTCACTCAACGTTTAAGTAGCGAAAAAATCAATTTTATTAACGGGATATATTATGTGGGTATATCGCAACTGGAGGGTTAGACTTTTCTTCGTAATATTCATTTAATCCTGTATAGCAATGTGGAGTAGATATTGTTTTGTTTTGTTTTGTTTCATTGTATCAAGAAAAATAAAAAATGTAATCCTTGAGAGTAATAGAAAGTTTCTGAAGTTTTAATATAATAAGTTTTGCGATTACATAAAAAAAATATAAATTGCTTCTATTAGGCGTCAGTTTATTTCATTATTCTATCGACTCATCAGCAGCGAATTAATTATCTGCATTAATTAAAGCTCTCTCTAATAGAGTATACACTATTTTTAGCATAGTACTTAAAAGAGATTTATTTTATCGCATCTGTGACATCAGACGTATAGACCGGGAGTTAGTAACAGATTTTTTTGTTGTTACTTTAGTCAGTAAGCTTTTCAGAGTGTATTGTATTGCGTATATTCTCATGACGAAAATGGATGAATCAAAGAGTCATCATATAGAAAAGGAGTTTTCATTTGTGCGTATGCCCTTGTCACCTTGTTTTTCAGCAGCTTTATTGTTATAAAGCTGCTGAAAAACAAGGTGACAAGGTGACAGTCCTTTTATACTTATACAACTTTATGTTTAAAGTTGTATACTTATCATTGGCAACCTGTTCGGAAAAGCGGAAAACTCTATATTTAAATACAAGTTCAAGTGACCATAACAGCCCTGTGAACCTACGCTAACTGTATGCCGGTGGTTTTCCGATAAATTTTTTGTGTTGAACTTCTTAAAATACATGACAGCCACACAAAACAAAAAATGAAAACTCACTTTTCTATATGAAGAACTCGGGAAGACTCTTTGATTAATTAATTAATTTTCGTCATGAGACTATACGCATTATAATACCCTCTGAAAGGCATACTGACTAAAATGACAACCAAAAATCTGTCACTAACTGCCCGTCTGTATGCTTCGTAGTCCAATTTAACGTGTCAAGTCTCTACGGCCATATATCAGGGACATTCCAGCAAAATGTTAAAAAAGGAATTTGTTATGATCATCTCAGTTCGTAAAGCCATAAATAAATGATTTATTTTGAACAGATTTTCAATCAACTGCCTCTGCCCTAGGCTATATCTACATTTTGTATGGTAATAGTTTAGGAGTGGTTTTGGTTCATATATTCTAAACAACGGTTTATTAATACATTTGAAATTAGTATCTAGGTTATCTATCACAAACTCCAACTCCAACTTGGTGACACGAGAACAAATTTACTTTACTTTTAACAAAAACTAATGATAGCATATAGGCTGGCTATAAACCGACAGTATTTGACTAGTTTAGAATGTCCCGTGAAATACAGAAATTTAATTATTAAGTTTTCCTGGCAATACGAGCACATTCTTTTCGAAATCTAAGCACTGCACACAGTTTGGACTCGTAATTCAGCAAAAACGTTTACAGATATCCAGTTCGGAGTCTGTTTACGACTTCCTAGGTGCTGCGAATAGATTAAGATTAATCGTAAAGATCATCGACGGTGCGAGCGAATGGCTCGAAAAAATAAGACGTCCAATTAACGCGGCAACGACATATCGCTGCCATCGACGCGGAGCGAGGAACCAAGTTCACTGAACGTAATGAATAACGATCTTGTCGATTCGATAACCGGGTACGGGGTGATGGAAATAACGGGATCGTAGAATGGGTGATGTTTTTTCGGTGAACTTCTAATTGAGAAAATTACGTAAATTGAAAAGTCACAGACAAATGATACAATAAATAAAATCGTGTTATGCTTAATACTTAACAATAAATAAAACCGTGTTACTGATAATACAGTAACCACTTTTAAGTGGTTACTGTATTATGAGTAAGCACTTTTTAGTACATACTAGGTAAGTTAAACCAAAAAAGGTACTAATCGAAAAAGGTAGCAAAGTGGCTAGTAAGTAAGCCTCAATTGGGCCATTTTTGCCTACTACAAGTAACGGTTTTCAATGCTTGATTAACATAGTTCGACAGTAGTTGCACGTATTAGGGATGAATAGTCCTTTAACACGTTCTACAAATCCATGTGTCCGGCTCGAAATCCGATCGCACGCACGCGTTAACAATGGTAGCATTAGAAAACGCAATGACAGTAATAGCACATCGTTCACATTCGTTAGTACCATTGGTTGTTAACAGATGGATACAGAATTTGTAGGGTTACAGCAATAAACCCACGGTGATTGGCACTGTACGTTTATTTAATTTTAATATTTTTATTTCGTAATAAGAAAATATATTAACAATAAGTACCTACATGACCACATTTAAAAAACAGATTTATTGATTAATATAATAATTTTGTCCTGCACTCCACGCTGGATTATTGATAAATATTTTGTTGATTTATAATGATTACAGAGTGAACTATTTTTACTTATAATAAAGGAAATATTAGTTATTAGAGCATTATAATATTTGACAATAAATGTGGTACCAAATTTTATTACTGATAAATATACTATTGCAAAACTTTTTGAAAAAATATTTAATTTGCAATTACATTTTCTTAATAATAATATAATATATTACTGTTAAATAAATATTGTCGGAATGAAATCCATATTATTATTAAATATAAAATACACTTTTTTTGAGTGTACTTAATTAACTGTTTATAAATTTAGACTATGATTTTATTTGAGTATTTTATGTATTCATTCATATTCTAAGGATGTCTAAGTCTAAAAAAACAAGTAAAAATAAATAACATAATTTAGGGTCTTCAACCATGGCCGTGGCACGATCATTTTTGGGTATTTTACACTGTATATTTAATAATGTTGGTTCTATATACTTTATCTAGGCGTTGTATGTATAGCTTTAAGGGTCCATTCACTAGTCCGAAATAAGCCCAAAATTGGCGTTCGTCTCGTGTCTAATTATAAAAATACTATAAAAGATAGCGACCTTCAGTAAAAAAGTATTGAAAGATAAGACTTTAATCTAAATCCCTAGGGTAGTAATTTTTGGTAATTCTTTTTATTTTTAAAATTCCAGGCATCTTGTACTAAAATAGCGTATTTTCAAAAATTATTAAAACACATGTATTAAACAAAAATTTGCTACTATAGGGATCTAGTTTATCTTTTGATCTTTTCGGTGATATATAATTTATAACATTAAAAAGAAATATTGTTGCAATTATAAGACAAATCCGGTACCGTTGCAATAAGGGCTAACTTTATTTCCATGTGCCTTTTTACTTCTGCTTTACGTGCACCTCCGAAATCTAAATATTTTGGTAGTGGGAATATGTAAGTCTTCACCCATCGGCTACCCAACCTCTCAACCCGACCTCGAATTCATGTCTGTCAAGTTTACAGTGAATGGACCCTTAAAGGTAATAATTTAATCACTCTAATATTAAGCTAAAAACTGCTTTTGGGATGTACTTATAAAAATAATAACTTTTTCACACCTGTCTTGCTAGAGTTGAGCAAAAAAGTTCTCGTACAATTTTTTTTTTTTAGAGAGGTGAACAACTTTTATTGAACAAGTTTAACTATTGCTTAAATTACGTTACGCCAAGCATTCAGAAAGCGGGTGTAACTCACACTATTATCCACCAATAGGTATTCATTGTTCTATATGTGGATTCGAACTAACAACCGTTGTGTATATTCAGGTCCAAAGTACAGCTTATCTGCCAGTCTGACTTTTGCACCTCCAATATACATAATAAGATTTTAGGGAATGCGAACATAATTGAACTGAATATCTAATTTTTATCACATGTGGAATATGCATTACGTGCTTAGTACTAAATTATCTTCTCTAGTACATCACAAAGAATTAGGGTCACCCTGTATTTCTCACTAAATATTTAACATATTTTAAATTATGTCCGCGGAGCGCTATCCTTTTACTTAAACAAACGCTTGTAGTAATTCCCTTCCCAAATGTTATGTCGGGGATTACATTTCGCAAATTCCGTTTTTATTCAAACATAGGTTCACGACAACGTTACCTTACCCCGAATCGTTATCTATCTACTTCCCTTTAAATATTATTAGAAAGGAACACTTTCGCGGTGACAAGTTTCGGTGTTTGCACAGCTTATTTACCAAATGATATTACACATTTCACCTTCAAAAGCGCCTAATCTGAAATACACTGGTAAATATTTACTCTAAGTGTTAAATGGTTGGCGAGGAGGAATCACGCAAGCAGGTGTGAACTTGAAGATTACCCACCGCTTTTATTACTTTCTTCAGTTAGGTATACCCTTCTTTTATTCTCTTCTGAAAAATGTAGTAAGTGTATCGGCTTGCCATTCTCAACGCAGGACTGTGTAACCTTCCAAAACTGCACAGTTAAGCTTAGCCTATACATTATAAAATTATTGATATTTATAAAGGGTAATCAATCTATACCTAATCCATCATTTAGAATAGATTCATCCAATGTGCTCATTGGACAAAAATTGCATTTTTCTTGCTGCATTCTTTACAATTTGTTCAGCACTATTGGTGCTGAACATTCTTCTAAAATATGATTTTTTTAAATTTAAAAGTCGTCTGTTCAATATTTGCATATGGAGAAATTGAAGAGTTAGCCTTCAGTTAGAAAAGCCTTATGTCTTTTCAATATCATTTGGAAAGAAGTAAGGAGTTTATTTTAACTCCTCTCATTAACAACCAGGACAACGGATTGTAGTATATCCTCTTTATTAAACGTTTGTTGAAGCTTTCATTTAAAGTGGAGCTTTCCCGAAAGCTTTCTACTTATTTAAAAAAAACATATATCCTCGGATAGAACGTAAAAAATATTTGACACTTATTTCACTGTTTTTTGCGAAAAGTGAACACTTTTGCTATAGAAAAATAAAAACCTTTTAGAAATGGCATTGTGACTTAACCATCAGCGATAAACATTTTCAACGAATTTTACAAGGTGACTGGTAGGCGAAATCACCCTTTTGTGATGACAATTTTGACATTTTGTTCACAAAAAAAAATAACACTACAATAATAATATGATGATTGAAATTACTCAACCAAAACTTCAATTAACACAAATATAAATAGGAAAACACTAAAACGACGTTAACCAGCAGAAATTATTTAATAAGGATCACATAAATATGGAGTGTTGTGTTTTGGCTTTGGTACCTACCTATTGTTTAACAGTTTTGACCAGCTATGGTTTGAACAGTTTGAGTTATTAGCTAATAATATGCATAACCGATATAGTACTACATCAATTAACTATTTTTTAAATTACGAGAAAATTAGCGATTCCATTTGAAAAATATTTGGGAATTATGTTCTCCAATGAAATAAAAATATTTTAAGCGAAATACGAGGTAGAAATTTGGAAATTTGGTAGAAATTTGAGGTAGAAAAGTTCATTGTGTCTAATATTTTTATGCACAAAAAATATTAAAACTAAAAAATTTAAGCAAATAATCTTTCGTAATTTTTCATAATTCTTTAAAATTTTTTCGTAATAAATAATGGGTTTTTTACTTTATTTTTATTTCAACGATATGATATAAATCTCAACGGAGCCATTAAAAAAAATGATGTAATCAGTAAATGTAACATTGTTTTAATCATATATATATATATATATATATATATATATATATATATATATATATATATATATATATCTTTATACTGAGTACATGCGAGGCCCATAAATGCATGTACAACATACTAAACGAGACCCGTTTTGGACAAGCGAGGCCCGCATGCGGGCCTCGCATTGAAACTCCATGTATATGAAGTTATTTTACTTCCCCTGCCACCCCTAAACCCCTCTGTCAATGTTTTTCTATGGACTCACAAGTGATGTGCATATCACCTCTTATACGGTTTTTAGTTCATCCAAATAGTACGTAGGGGTCGCTTCAATAGTTCTGTATATAATTTGCTGTTGACAATGCGAGGCCCCCATATATACCTTAAATTTACAAAGTGATTGTTAATTCCGAGTCCCTTAAACATGGCAACAGTGCGTTGATTTATGAATGCATAGACCAGGCGTCTTTTTCACGCGTTTTCAAGATTTTAATTATTCTTATTATCTAAATAAATGAAGTATAAGAAAAATTTGTAAAAATTAGAATATTTATAGGATGTTAAAAATAGTTATCCTATTTTTAATATATATAATAATAATAATACGACATTATTCGGAGTTTGATGGTTGGTTGTAAGAATATAAATAACCAAATAACCATTTATTATTATTATTATTATTATTATTATTATTATTATTATTATTATTATTATTATTATTATTTGTTGAAATCCACTCGACCGATTTCCTGGCTTCGATTATCGGGGTCGGCCACTGGTGCTTTATTATTATTATTATTATTATTATTATTATTATTATTATTATTATTATTATTATTATTATTATTACTATTACTATTACTATTACTATTACTATTACTATTAGCGGCCTAAACATACTTGATGGCATGTATCTCCCAGAATTTTTCTCAAGGAGCCCTTTTTGATCGTTTTGATCTTATTAAATTAGCAAGTCGTAGAGCTACGCATCGAATATTATTTTTACATAAAATTTTAAACAATATAGTGGACTGCCCAGCAATCCTCACATTAATAAGTTTTAAAGTTCCTCCATTACCTGCACGTCACCATAGCTTTTTTAACATTCCATTAGCACGAACTAATATCCTTGTTGCATCTCCTATTCAACAAATGGTCACTTCCTGTGAACTGCTGAGGGACAAATTAAAGCAATTCATCTATAGTTGTTTTATAATAGTTTATTTTAAAATAATATTGCTTTACATTTGATGTTCTTAGTGAATTATTTCAACACCTTTGTATGTTCTAATCAATTGTATTTTATTGTATTGTTTTGTACTTGCGCCTTCTATAATGTCGTACTTTGTTGCTATAAATTTTTGTTTTATTAAATTATTAGTGTATGTATGTGTCCTGTAATTGGGCCTTATTGTGTCTAATAATTGTTTTGAAAAAAACACAGATGTCATTTAGATGTTTCAGGAAATATATAGAAAACACTCTATACAGGGTGCCACAAATTCGATGCAATACATGGGGATCTCGGAAACGGTAAGAGATACGAAATCGGTTAAATGGAGGCAAAGTTGCGTATTCAGGGGGGCAACATAATGGTGAAAAGAGATCAAGGCTAACTTGATTAGTTTTCGAAATATTTTGAAAAAACCGAAAATTTCGATTTTCGTTTTTGTTTTTTTGCGGGTCTATTTGATGAGGTATTCAAAAATAAAGAGCACTTTTCTATAGCAACTTTTTGCCCTTTATCGAATGGTATTAGCAAATTTTCCGCAAAACGTTTCGTTTCCTGGAAACCAACATCAACTTAATTTTTTTAAATACGGACCTGGAATTTTTTTTCAATTTTTTGGAAGCATTTTTGTAACTTGATAGAATGCCACCATAAAAGGAACCATATTTAAACGTTTTGTCTAAGAAAAATCCATCATTAATAATTTCCCGTGGTCCTCTTATAGATTTAGTTTTATCTAGGCAAACGTTTCTATGACAAACACATTTCAATGTTGTGGCAAGCATTATCGGTACTTAAAAATGGCTTTCAGCAATCTAGAATTTTTTAATTTTATTTAAATTTCCTCATAATTCAGGAATTGTGCGCAACTACTTAAATGAAACATTTCCAAACAGATCAGAAATCATGGTGCTATAGAATGGCCAGCAAGAGCTCCTGATTTATCCCCATTAGATTATTTCTTATGGGGACGAACATCATTTTTTCAACATCTGCTTTAGGGTTTTTATAGTTTTAACATGTTTTGTTATTTTATTCATTGTTTATTCAATTACATCAAAGTTTATAGTTGTTAATTCGTTGTTTTAATATTATCAAAAATATTATTCAATATCTAGAATTAACAAAAGTCGAAGGAAAAATACTAATGATGGATTTTTCTTAGACAAAACGTTTAAATCTGGTTCCTTTTATGGTGGAATTCTATCAAGTTACAAAAGTGATTCCAAAAAACTGAAAAAAAATTCCAGGTCCGTATTTAAAAAAATTAAATTGATGTTGGTTTCCGGGAAACGAAACGTTTTGCGGAAAATTTGCCAACACCATTCGATAAAGGGCATTCGATAAAACTTGCTATAGAAAAGTGCTCTTTATTTTTGAATACCTCATCAAATAGGTCCGCAAAAAAACAAAAACAAAAATCGAAATTTTCGGTTTTTTCAAAATATTTCAAAAACTAATCACGCTAGCCTTGATCTCTTTTCACCATTATGTTACCCCCCTGAGTACGCAACTTTGCCTCCATTTAACCGACTTCGTATCTCTTACCGTTTCTGAGATCCTCATGTATTGCATCGAATTTGAAGCACCCTGTATACTAGTATTTCTGCTTTTTATTCTTTTTCAATAGAGTACATAATGTCTATTACTAAATATTTCCAAGCGCATTTTTGTTATTTATCTGTTTACGAGTACCTACACCGATTGATCCTAACATCTGGTAAAGCCCGAGTTTTTAGTATATTTTCTAAGAAGGGCGAAAATGTAAAATCTATTTGATCATTCGTAGTACAAGGATTTCTAATTAAAGATTTTTTAATTTCTAATTGCTCTAACAGATTTAAACGCTTTCCTTTCTTTTCACGATGCAGTACCTTTACATTTTTCAGATCTATAAAATGATTGTTTTCTATACAATGTGTCGAAAATCCTGAATTATTTACGTTATTTAGTATGGATTTTTTATATTCTTTTACTCTAGTTTCAATACTTCTACCGGTTTGACCCACCTACACGGCATTACAATCCACGAACTTAATTTGATATACTCCCGATTGTTTTAATTTATTAACCGTTTCTTTGTTGTTTAACAAAATCCTCCCAATGTTGCGCTTGTTGACTCCAATCGTTTTACACCCGTTTCGTTCTAATCTATGGGTTATTTTTTCACTATAACCTGGGACGTAATTAATATAACGATAGGTCGCTTCTCTTTCCCGAATATTGTAAAACTCCCGACGAATGTTCTTCCTTTTGTTTTTTATCATGTTATCTATTAGTTGTTCTTTATATCAGTTGTTTCTTGCAATTTGCTTGATTATACTTAATTCTTTTTCAAACTCTGTTTTTTCTAGCGGGAACATTAAAAGCCTAAGTATTAAACTATGGAAAACCGACTTTTTTATTTGCCAGAACTGCTGCAAATTTGCTGGTCGGATAATAAATGCGTCGGAAGTTCTTGGTTTTCTATAAACCGAGAATTTTAATTTATTTTCTACCTTTCTTATTGTCATATCCAAATAATTTAATTGATTATTGTTTTCCTCCTTTTCCATTGTAAACTGAATATTATCGTTAAGCAAATTTAAAAAATTGAGAAAGCCGCTCAAATTTCTTTCGGTACCAGTCCAAATACAGGTACTAAAAACTTGGGCTTTACCAGATGTTAGGGTCAATCGGGGATCGGGGGAGGTAAGTACTCGCAAACAGACAAAGATGCGCTTGGAAATATTTAGTAAAAGACATTTATTCTATTTAGAAAGGCCTAATAAACCGAAATACTAGTACATAGAGTGTTTTCTATATATTTCATGAAACATGTAAATGAGATCTGTTTTTTTTAAACAATTATTTTCACGATGTTTCATAAACAACCATCCGCTTCTAGTATCCTCTTTACTTATTGTGTCTGTTGGATGCGAAACTAAATAAAGAAAATGAATAAACAAATAGTTTTACCCCATTTTCAAATTGCAGGTACGAACCTTTATCTCTGTAACTCAACGAAAATATGAATTACTATAATTGCTCGTGTAAACATTGAAATAATATTTTAAATTACATTCAGAGAAACTGTACAGAAAAAACTTACTTGGATTAAGAGTCCATTCACTAGGTCGAAATAAGCCCTAAATCGGCGTTCGTCTCGTGTCTGATTATAAAAAAAACTATAAAAGATAGCGACTTTTAGTAAAAAAGTATTGAAAGATAAGACTTTAATCTAAGTCCCTATAGTAGTAATTTTTGGTATTTCTTTTTATTTTTAAAATTCCAGGCAAACAATCTTGTACTAAAATAGCGTATTTTCAAAAATTATTTTCTCTAAAATACATGTATTAAACAAAAATTTGCTATTATAGGGATCTAGTTTATCTTTAGATCTTTCCGGTGATATATAATTTATAACATTAAAAAGAAATTTTGTTGCAATTATAAGACAAATCCGGTACCCTTGCAATGAGGGCTAGCTTTATTTCCATGTGCCTTTTTACTTCGGCTTTACGTGCACCTCCGAAATCTTAATAATTCGATAGTTGGAATATATAAGTCTCCACCCATCGGCCACCCATCCTCTCGATCCGACCCAACATTCATGCCTGTCAAATCTACAGAGAATGGACCCTTAAGACTATTTTCAACATATGTTTTCAACGATTACTCATTTTTACGTAAAATCTTCACCGCACACTTACTAGAAATAAAAAGAAATAATACCTACCTAGATAAGTTGGGAATAACCTCAAAATGCACGTGGTTATGTTTTTTTGCGAGAAAATATTAGGCAACGTCGCAGGGACTCGTATATACACTGAAAATATCATTTGTAAACAGTGGGCCTCACATGTTAGGTAAATATTATAAAGGGACTCGGATGTACGTTGAAAACTTGTATGTCTTAATTTTGGAAATATCTTACCCCTCAAGAAGGGTTATTATTAAATGTTATTAGGAGATTACAAAACATCAAAATATATAGTATAAAAATTATTCCTTCAGGTGGGCCTCGGGTGGCCTGTTAGTTATATCGGGCCTCGTTTTTGTCGCTGAATACATATATATATATATATATATATATGTTTTTTCAAATCTTTAGGTATATATCAGATCATAAAAATGTGTTCATATTTAAAAAATTAAATATTTAATAATTGTGCAATAAATAACAACTTTTCCGGCCTACAAACAATGGTAAAAATTATCAGTAAATCATTATGCAGTTTCTTTTTAATTGTTGCCTATATGGTCCAATCCGCATTTTGGATTTGCAGCAGTAGATTTTGGTTAACTATGGCACTGTGTACTCAACAGATAGGTTATTATGTAGGTTTTTACATGTTACATATTAAACCAGATAAGGAACCAGAACATATTTCCTAATATGGGATTAATATTTTTCTGTCGTCCAATATAAATAAATACCAATTTACTTACCTCATAAAATGTATGCTACAGAAGGGGGAGTCCTACATTATTATTGTCATACCATTTAACTGAATTTGCATAATTAGGTGGTAATTTGTGGGAAAGTTGTATTATAAGGGTAGCCTTAGCCTTTAATTCATTCATTCTTTCGATTCGTAGCATAACAAAGGGTGAATTATAGCGAGTCAGTGTTCAGGGAATACAAATGCAAGATTTAGTTAGGGAACCAACACATGAATAACGGCTAATTATAACTACCAGTATCGAATTGTTATTATCCAGCCTAACTTTACAAAAATAAAACATCTAAATTTTTTATTTCTCAAGAACCGAAAATATATCCTTGTTCTTTTTTTTTCTTATTAATATACCTATGCGTTATTTCGCTGAAAAAAATTCTAAAGTTGTTTATAGTGATTGAAATTCTGTTACTGTGAGTGGTGGTCTCATGTTTTTTCAAATGAAAAGGACTACAAGAGTCTTCTAAATCTATAGGAACTCCTTCAAGAAATCTTTCTTCAAACTTTGAACTATTTGAGTCTGTATATAAGTACCTACTTATTTTCTTTTGAATTAGGCATACTTTAGCATACTTTAGGTTTATGTAAAGTCTTTCCTATTTAAATATGCCTTATTATATTAATTTTTGTAGAATTAATTTTTATCAATGTGATTAATTAATCTATACCAACTTTGTTCATAATTACCGTTATTAACAGCACAGTAGCATCAGCTATATGAAGTACCAAATTTTTTAGTAATAGTCGAGTTTAAATTTATATCAAACACATTTTTTAAGTACGGGAAGAATGTTAAATGAAATAAAATCCAATATCATGCACGTTTCTGGATAAATTAGACACCATCCGGACATAAATATGATTTTTGAAGACTAACTCCTTAATGTAAGCCGTTTATTAAGTACCAGTGAATAACGGCATTTCCTAAAAGCCTTGTTTAACTTATATTCTGTGCCGTTAATCAATTACCCTTTTTTAAAGAGTCTACATGGGAACATATGCGCCCACTCCATATTTTTCTAAGGGGTTAGAATATAAAATAGGTTTCAACGAAAATATTCTCATACAATTCTGTAAGGCCTCAATTTATACTGTCTGTCACTATAGGAAAATCCGGGGAAAAGCTTATTCGTGTCTTGCTGAAAATGGACACTGAGAAAAGGATTTAATTGAGATAAATAAAATTTCTTAGCACTGATTCAATTATTTATTTGTATTTGGTGAATTAAATATTTAATTGGTATTAACGTGGGATTTATTTCGGCCATACTTAATTTTAGTTTACTATTGTAAAATAAACTTTAGTTTTCTAAAATGAGAAAAATAGATATTTATAGTTCCCAAGTATTTAATATTGAAATATAATGCTTGATTATTGATTATTATTGAACAGATTATTACATTTGTTTATGATAGGCAATGGGAAAACTTATTTGTTATAATTAAATATAACAATTATTCATATTACAACCTGTAATAATTATTATTGTGCATATGCATACAAAACTTTTCACTAAGTGTGGGCAATCATTTAAACATTCTGTATGCGGTATCTCTTAAATATCGATACATATATCTACACCTAAATAATAAAAAAATATTGATAAAAATAAGTTTTCCAAGGAGCCATTATAAAAGTTAACAGTATTTATTTTAAAATATGTAGCAAAAATCTTGAAATTACAGTTACATTCTGGCTGAAATAGGGAAAATTTATTTTATTTTTGAGTATAAAAGATACCTATTAAGTACTCGCTTTTAAAAATTATTTGAGCAGACAGTTAATTGTGTTAGGGAAAAAACATTTCACTAAGCTAATTATCATTAATTTATTGATATACAGGCTTATATCTTTTGAAATAAATGACAGTATTTGACGAACCCACCAGCCACCTCCTTTATCATCTTCACATCACGTCACATCTGACGTAGGTTTCCCAAACTCATTGATTAATGCCTATTATTTATCTATTATTGAATACAGCTCTACAGAAAAACAATATACAATTATTACATACATACACTACACAATTCGTTTGTTATATTATAATTTACTGAACCTAAACGCCTAACTACACTTGTTTAACTTGCGAAGAAGCACACAACACGATATAAAAATGGCCACTGTATAAACTAATAGCGGTTGCAATTAAATACTTAATTGTAGAAAATAAATGTATTTCTTAAAAATAAATATTTGGTTCTAAAATTAAACCATTTTAATAAAATTATTACTATTAATCAAATATTTATTTTCGTCAGTTAAATATAACACTGACGTAGTTTTACACACATAACACCAAAACACTATACTGAACTCGAAGCGCGTTTCGCCAACCCAGTTGGCATCATCTGGAGATGATTAAAACTAAAATTTAGTTTTAATTACTATTAAATTTGTACCTAAATAAATGTGTACTGTAACGAAAACGTAATAAGGTCGTTACTATCACTGCTATTATATAATTTATATACTTGAAAAGCAAATTTATTACTTTCAATAAGGACCTTGAGCGGTCTAGAAATTGAGGACTGTATGAGCATTCATGTAGCTGCTGCTGTTTACTCACCTAAGGCACTCAATAATGCATGTAATCCGTATCATTTATCTTTTTCAAGACTGCCCACAAATGTAGGTACTAACCGCAACAGAAAAATCCATTTGCAGTCAATACAAAAAACCTAGATTTTCAATCCCTTATTTTATGATAAATAAAAACACAAGAGGTGTCCGTGCTATTTTCAGCTTTATCAGAATCTTTAGTGTAATCATCTGCACGCACATAAAGTTCTGTGATGTCTTTTTTTACACCGTTTAATTAGATATTCGGATAAAAAGCCTGTTTTCTTACTTTGATAAACTTTACTATCATTTGGATCTTATCATATATTATAACCAATTTTTTCTGATGATCTAGACTCTCAAATACTACGCCACTGGACGGGGGTTTTCAAGCCGGGCCGGCTTTATTACAGTGATTAACCCTTCAGAGTGCATCTCGGAAGGTATTTCGAATAACCATCAGCGACGTAGGGAACGGAACGTAGGAGGCAATTTTATCAAAAGAAGTATGTCAGGATGAAACAAAAGCCGCCAGTCTCGAAAATAAAAGCTTCAGGGACCCGAAACAAGACACGCACATTGGAAGTCGCACTCGGCAGGTATTGTTTCGGAAAATGACGGGAAATTCGTATACTAAAAGAGACGAGAAGTGCAGCAGTGCAGGCGATGTTTTGCACAGGTCGTTTTTAAAAATATGAACAGTAATTGTTAATGTTAGACTGTAAAGACTATGCCGAGATCCGTGCACATTAATATTAATGAAATATTTTTTGTTGTAATTGGTAAATTACAGGTGTATCTATCAATTTTAAATAAATTATAAATATTAAATAATAATAATATCTCTATCCCTCATTCCCATTTTGATGATGAGCCCGGAAGTCAAAGACTTGTGTGGGGGGGGGGGAGGAACATATTATTATTTTATAGGCCACAAGTGCGTCTAGGAACGACTTACGAAGTTATAATTTTAGCTACTATTTGTACGAGAATAAGGGAAACTTGGAAAACCTTATTAATTAAAGAATTCTAAGTATTAAAATATCAATAACTTACAAAAAAAGTATAATCATTTCATACATATTAACAACAAGAACATACTGAAAATTTAACGAAGTATATATTCGTATTTTCTAGGAAATGTAAAAAACAGTAATGTTGCTGTTAGCTTCTTAGAAAGATTATACAAACGTTAACAAGATAAAAGTAGTTGCTAGATTATATACTATCTACTTTTTAAATAAAAACATTTGGCAAATAGTGGATTCTTTTTCCAACCAACATCAGCTGGAGAGTACTAGCACTCTCCAGCTGTATTTACATGTCTCCATGAAGTATATACGTGGTATGTACCTATAGTAGATGTGCCTCGGAAACTAATTTATATACTTAACTGAAATTTTGAGATAGACCATGACGTCACGTTTTATCTATTGAGAATAGTTATATTTTTGGCTTTCCATTTCTATCTAAAGTAGAGGTCAAGTCTCTTATATTTATTTTTTACAATAAGGGTACAATAAGGTACCCTGTTCAGTTGAACAGGGTACAACCGGGTATTAATAAACCGAAATCAATTTTTTTAATAGAAATAACGAATATTGTAGGTAGCGACCAAAATTTGTGTACTTATATCTACTGTCATTTCTAACTAGAAATTATTAGAAGAGAGATATTGAAGATATTTCGAAAATGTCCTATTAATAATCGTTAAGAGACAAACAAAGGGAATGCATATTCATGATGTAACAGAGATGCCTATAAAAGGGAAATTCAATTTCTAAATATGTTTTCCAATTTCTCCATGAATTCATAAGTCGAATTGATTTTTAAATCAATGTGACAGCGGGCTAATGTTAATATTTTTGAGCATATTTAAAATAACAATACCTGTATATACAGTCGAAAGTATTTCGGAGTAGTAGTACAAAACAATGAAACAATATATCTACATATTATATTATGATTTTATTATTCGTTGTGTTATGGTGGGCATCATTAGTGTTAAAATAAATATACCATATGATTTACATTACGCTAATTTATAGACTTCATATTCAAGATTAAGTTAATAAGATAATAAGAAATTCATAAACTTATTGAAAATTATTTTAAGTATTCAATACAACACATTGATTATGTCTTATACCAATATACAGGGAGACGCACAAAAAACGGCTAACGCTATAGCGTCGTTATTTATTATCCGATTTTAAAAATCAAAAAAACAAATGAAATCGTCTCAAAAACACTATAATTTGACATAAAGAATATTTTAAAAAAACTTCAAATTACCATACAACGACACTCAATTGTTTTTTTTTTAAATGGCAAGATATATATTTTTTCATCAATATTTGTAGAGATTTTTTTTCTGAATCCAATGGTATATGACAACGATATATTTGGACGTAAAAAAACATGATAAATTGGAAAAAAATGTCAATAAAATTAAAATTGTTAATAATTCAAATTAACATCAAAAGTCATGGGAAACAAAACAATCGATGATCATAAGTCAACAACTGTGTCCATCTGTCAACTTGTAAGTACATAAGAGACTGGTGTTAGTGGTGTGAAAGTTTAAAATTTTACTTTTATTTACAAAATGAATAATAGTGAGCTTACTGATATGTTACAAGTATATTTTGAAAATGGGAAAAATGGGAAAAATAGATGTTCAAGAAATTTTAAGAATGAAAATAGGTACCTAATAAGTAACATAAGAAATTAATTTGATACATGCCACAGTTGTTGACTTATGGTTGTCGATTGTTTTGTTTCCCATGACTTTTGATGTTAATTTGAATTATTAACAATTTTAATTTTATATACAGTTTTTTCAAATTTATCATGTTTTCTTACGTCCAAATATATCGTTGTCATATACCATTAGATTCAGAAAAAAAATCTCTACAAATATTGTTGAAAAAATATATATCTTGCCATTTAAAAAAATGACTGTCGTTGTACTTATAGTAATTTGAAGTTTTTTTAAAATATCCTTTATGCCAAATTATAGTGTTTTTGAGGCGATTTCATTTATTTTTTTATTTTTAAAATTGGATAATAAATAACGACGCTACAGCGTTAGCCATTTTTTGTGCGTCACCCTGTATATACCAATATATATAAGCCTAATGATTTTAATAACTTGAGTTATGTTATTACTGTATGGTGTGCTAAACGTCATCTGTAAATTAATAGTATTTTTTAATATTCTTTATTTTAATTTACCTTTAATTTCAACCTTGGCTTCAACATAACCTTTATATTCACAATGAATAAACTAAAGCAGGCATGCAAATAGTTAATACTAAACCTTTTAAACAAAACTGTAACCAATTCACATAAAATTGGTTACGGAGTTAGAGGCATTTCTAATGCCACAATTTCTTTATGAATATTTGACGTATCTATCAAGTCTGTACAAATAACTAAAAAAAATTATTGTCGAAAAATTAATCAGTTTGTTTGATTATGTAAAAAAAAACATCTAGTAAAAATCAAATTTTCACATGAATGGTTTTTGATCCATGAGGATTCTTTAAACAGGTGGTCATTTTTGTAATCAGTAATTTGTGATTTGTACTTGCCCTATATCGTATTTAGGCCAAGGTGGAGGTTTTGTTCCGGAACTTCATAAATAAAACACATTAATTGGAGGCGGCTTTGAGACCAGCTAGTATGGCGTATCAAAATATTTTCTCTAAGAATGAGGTCAGTACCGAAGTAATGGGACCCGTGATAAAATATTGTTTACAACTGTCAGAAACATATTTTACTTTGTTCAAACTTTTCGATTACTTCTTTTAATAATAACTAACTAATCATTATATTTGAACATTTAAATTGTGAGTTAACTTGTCAAAACTGATGAATCTCGTCAAAAACATTGACTTATTTCAAACTTCCGCCGTGTTATTTGACATACCAACAATAAAACAACCTTAAAGGAACCCCGAACAGGGAAACAACCGGCTTTATTTTTGCCCGCTTTATCCTAGTTATCAAAGCTCTTACTTTTGTGTAAATATCTCCCATAGAAGCAGTTCCATTTGCAGAAGGAGACAGCTTTACTTCGCCCCATGCATTTAGGTGCACAATAGACCACCCCATATATTATTTAAAGAGCCCTTTTGTTGACGAATTTTCGCGGAAGTCGAATATAGTGGGAAAGCCAGCCGAAAGACATCGGAAAGCATATATAAATATCCGAAATATTGGCCATATTATTACGGTCTAAGGTTTATAGTCGAGAATTTATAAAGAAAGATATTGTTATGTTCCAAGTTATGTGGTGGTTTATACGGATATAGTTTTTTTATTTAAGGATAACTACGAATTAGTCGTCGAAAAATGTAAATGAATATGTAAAATATATCCATCACGTTGTTTTCGTTCTTTTATTAAAATCAGTTGAGTATAAACGCTTACACTTTTTACACGTTTAAAGAATGAATATAATAGTTAGCAGAAATGTTTCTACATACCATTCTTTCCAGTTTTCATTTTTTATCAATGGAAAACTTCTTATTTACTTCTAAATTACTAAACTAGTAATTTCTTGTTAATACATTTTTGATCGTCTTATTAAGACCATACCATAAACTTTTATCAAGAAGTACGTATTCTATAGTCACTGGTAATATCAGTGACTATAGAAAGCACTGGTATATACTACCGTCAAAAGTAGAAAAATTGATTCATTTGCAAACAGTAAATATTTTAAAATGTAATAAATTATAGTAGTGAGTATATAACGTGAAATATTATAATATACCCAAAAATTTTGTTTGATTTGCCACTTAGTTTATGGTATAATTATGTGTAAGTGTATAGTTCTTTATGAAAAGGCTCTTTAAATGCTATAATATTACAAAAAAATCAACATAAAATTGCTTGTTGCAAGGATGCAATATTCAATAATATAGTAATTCTGTTAATAGTAATGAAAATATGCTCAAAAGTGTTTATCATATTTTGCATATTAATATAGACAGTGCCATTGTGATAAATATGTTACAATTTTTGTAAACATTGGTTATTTGAATAAAAAGACATTGATATTTTGATCTGCCAATACCTCATTCAATTTTAAAAGGCTAAGTTTGAATGGAGAGCTACAAAGATCTGCTAAAAATGACATAATAACGGGTTAGGCGGAATGAAGTATCTATTTTCTATGTACTGGTATTTATTAATGGTTAAACTTTAATCAAAAACTGAAACAAAATGTTCTTAAGTAAAACATGGCAATTTATTTTCTGAATATCACATCAGTTAAATGACTTCCGCCTCGCTCGTGGCACTCCTGAAGTTTAATACAAAAATTTTCCATTATTCGCTGCAACATTTCAATTGGGATTGCGTTAATCTCGATTCGAATATTATGCTTCAGTTATTCCAAAGTTCGAGGTCGATTTGACAGCTCCTCGAGGTACTTTTGACAGCCCCATAAGAAAAAATCACAAGCTGACAGATCCGGTGACCGTGCAGGTCACGCGACATCCCCAAATTTTGAAATGACACGACTAGGAAACATCCTTCGCAGAGTTGCCATAGGCTACCTAGCAGTGTGAGAAGTGGCTCCGTCTTGCTGAAACCATAGTCTTCGGAAGTCTACATCTTCGTTATGAAGTTGTTCAAAATTTTTCAATACAAGTTGATATCGTTGCGATGATAAGGCTCCATTTTTACTATTAAACTGACGTTTCTCGCAAACAGTTTGGCAACTGTCATAAATTGCCATGTATCGTCATTCTGCGTAACCCTGTATATACTATATGGAGCTATTAAAAAACTTACGACGAATTCCATCATTATGAGCAAGGCAATTAGATAAGCCTAACTGATCCACTATATTGAAGATATCTTTGCTTTTTGCTCTTTTTTTGTTGATGTGCTTAGAAAACAAATATTTGAACATTGACACTCAAAAACTTAAATCAGATGATCAAAAACCTTACCTCAGTATGGCGGTTTACTTAGTCTGTCTCATCTAGTAGCATTAATTAAGAGAGTAAATTTTATGTGACTTGGTTTAAACTATTAATGTCAAATTTCCTCAAAGTTTCTCGGAAATTTATGAAAGACAGATTTTCAACAAAACTATTTCTCTGGATTAGTTGATTCATTTCCTTTCCATCAAGACCAAATACATGATATTTCTTTTAAGATTTATAATCAAATTTTGCTAAATTTTAAATAATTTCCTGATATATCAATGAATAAATACCCTGTATATTTATATGACATTTCAATTTTCATGCCATTCATTTTCTTTTCTCAGAAAACTTAATCTATATAATGTATACAGATGTTTCCTTTGTTTTCCTTGTATGACAACAAAGATGAGATTTACACAACTTTCCTAAGGATAATATTTGAATATTGATCATCGTCGCACCTTGTTCAAGAATTGGCAACGCCTACACATATCGGTAAAGACGAAATTGCAGTGTAAAAAATTAATAACCTGCTCTTGAAAAGCGCCGCTCAAATTAGCGATCTGTTTTGGTATTCTTGTTCATTAACTTTTTATTGGAAGTTATACTGCAGTTCTTTTTGTCTGTTCCTGCGCGTTATTTTTTTATTAATATAATACGATCGGTGCGGTGCACCGGTATAATACATATCGGTGCAGTTTTATATGTTCATTTATCATCAAATCACCGGTTTAGTAATTAAAATTTCGAAACATATTCACTGATGTAGTTCATTTAATATTAATAGTAAAATAGCATTGATATTTTACCTGTCATTTTCAATTTTGCGCAGGTATCAAATGTAAATTTTACGTAATTTAGCATATATCTCCATTATCGGTCAAATCATAGAGAATTCGGTGGATCCATCTGATGCTATCAATACATTTCTCTCTCATATTTTGAAAATATAAAATAGAATTTAGCAATAAGTATTTTTAACTTCAGTTGCAAACAGAAGTATTTTAATTGCTTCATTATCAAAATGTTCTAAAGAGAAATATTTAATTTGGAATTACTCAAATACTAATATTCAGGTATTATTCTTTTTTCAGGATAGATAAACAAAAATATAAAACATACTTTGACAGTAAGTAGGTAATCATATTTGATATATGTACAGTGTGCCCCCAAATGATGGAACAAAATTCATATTTTTTTCTAGTAAATATATTATATAATTAAGTGCCACCCAACCAACAAATTTGTGTTATAAATTAAATGTTATACAATTATTATGTTTTATTGTTGCTGTCTTATTACTACTTCCAAAATGTTAATATAGTATATTGAATTTGTAGAAAACACTGTTTTGTTGTCTGCAACTTAACTTAAAATGTTTTGCAAAATTATAAAATTGCTTATAAATCAATTAAAAAATTATTTTATAAACGTTTCTGTGAATGAGATATAAAACATTTAAACTTATAAAATCAATCATCCTGCGGCATTTTTAGCACTGTTATAAAAATATATTAAAATTATTTTATAACTGTTCCCTATTAACTTACAAAATAATTATGTTCGAGAATTGTTTGAGACAATTATGCCTTTGAGAGTAAATTGTAATTTCTGAATCTGTATTACAATTTGCCGCAATATGGAAATAGTAACAAAGTCGTTATAAAACAAAATAGTTTAGTTAACCCATAAAATGCTTAATTTATTCATATTTTTCTTCCGAATTTCCTTTTGTCTCGACGCTACTATAGGATATGTGCCTTTACTTAGACATGATATTATTGCCATGGCGTAATTATCAGTTTTGAGAATTATAATTTTATATAGTTGGAAAGTAAGATGTGGCAATCCGCTTAATTATGTATCTTTAAAGATGGCATTACAGGTAACGGCAGGAATAGCTATATAATATAATAGTTATGTAATGATTCCAACAAGCTTTACAAAATAGGAACGCCGATCAAATAATTGTATTAGATGGTGCTAATTTTCCATTTATAGCTGCTGTAAAAACGTTTTTAAAAGTGTTTCTGAGGGTAACATTATTTTGTAAAATTTGTTTCGGAAATATTTCTGCAGTTGTGTGCAAAATGTAAAAAATTGTGTATGAAGGAATTAAATGAACAATACTTTTTGTTCTAGTACTACCTTTTATTTTATTACAGCTAATGTTCAAAGTGATCCCCATTAACAATTGCACAATGCCCAATTCGGTGTTCAAATTCATCAATTACATTCTTAAAAAAATATAATGGAGCTAAGTCGGGTCGGGTAAGAGTGGCGTGGCGTGGTGGCCATTCCAGCGGCCCTCTTCACACCGAATTGGGCATTGTGCAATGGTTAATGGGGGCCACTTTGAACATTTGCTGTAATAAAATAAAAAGTGGTAGTTACTCGTACAAAAACTATTGTTTTCATTAAATACCTCGTTTTCATTAGGTTTGTTCCTGCATAGAATCTCTGATAAATCCCCGAGACAGTCGGGGATTGTTATTTAATGCGCATGTCTGATCTTAGATTAGTTTCTGATTTTTGCTGGAACACCGGATTTTTAGAGAACTTAATAGCAGAAGAAGAAGAGAACAATAAACAATAACCTAATAATTTTTTAACCTATAAATTATGGAGGAATATCATCCATTTCTGAACAAATAGTTATTGTTTGTTGGGTTATAAAATTAATAATAGGCAGCGTACAATAATTGAGGTTAAAGTTGGTAAATGGTTTTGGTTAATGCGCATTGCGCATGCACCGGACTATGAGTTTCCGAAGAATCAGTGAACTTTTCAAACTATCAGCAAACTGCCCTGACTCAAGCTGGAACAGAGGACAAGAAATCTTGAACTGTCGTTCGACTCTTGTTGGAACGCTTAGATTTGTAATGCGCATGCTTCTGACAGTTACTGACAGTTTTGGACTCCTGCAGGAAGAAACCTATTAAATCCTTCTTACATAAATTTTAAATTTTTTAACAGCTATGACAAAAAAAGTAGGTATAACCACAAGTATAGAGATATATGCAGTAATTTCACTCTTTAAATTTTTTGTACAAAAGTTTTTAATGCGCATGTCTGCTCCTGGATAGTATGCGCGTTGGTAGAGATGTGGAAGGGGAAGAATGGGGAGGCGTACGCTGTTCTGTGGGCGCACGTTTCCTTTATAGGTATTTTATCTACGTTTACAGGTAATTTGTCTAAACGTTTGTGTGTGTGATTTTGATTTTGATAACTGTTTTGTATTGAGTCTAACATGGCTCCAAAATATTGTTTCATTTGTATACGAAATTTTGAGAAAAATCCATTTCTGCTCAGTTTCTTCAGGATTCCTAAGGAGGAAGAAAAGTAACCTGCTTCCATCTTGTTATTAGAAATGTTTTAAGACTTTACTTTATATTTGTTTAACGCAGTTCAATAAGCTGCCAACATAACTTTTTGTTATAGGCCACCCTTAAAAAAATAATAACCAGGACCTGTGCGTATCTAATAAAGTTGTATTTAAAACTATGCAAAACAGTCACTAATGCGCATGACTGTGCCTGGGCAATATGCGCAGTAGTCTTTTTGGGGTGCTTAAAAATCAAAACTTAAGGACACTAACATCAAAGAGATTTTTCCAACTGAAATTACTGTATATATATCTTTATACTTGTGATATAACTGTAACTTTATATCTCTGAATTCGTAGGTAAAAGGGCTATCCATTTATACTATGAAATACAGAGCGTTCTGGCAATTTTTATATACTAATTGATCCGATTCAGTGTTTTTAATTTCAACTAGAAAGAAAAAACGAATTTTGTACCATCATTTTGAGGCACAGTGTATATATTTAAATTCTTAAACTTTCTCATTATTTGTTCTTCACAATCATAGGTAAATAGTATTTCATTATTGAATGAGAAAATCATAACCAATTTAATAAGATTATTTTTTAATTTTATAAATTAGCACCTTTTACCCGTTATTTACCAATAAAATTTGAACTGTAAGGTAAAATATTTGCGTTTTCAATAAAATGCACTATAAACTAAAATCACTAAGCCATTTAAAGAGCATAAAAATACCAAAAGGAAAATAAACCCACTGCCATTAGTATAAATGTGCTTTATTTTTAATTATACTATATAAATCTAGACTAGGATGCCATGCACCAACTTTAATGATGCATATCAGAATGCAAAAGTGTACTTGCGGTACATGGAATATCTAAAGAATGGACAGTACTACCTCAGTTATCCTTTTCCGAGTGATATTAATTTGTATTCAAACATCGGTAAATGTATATAAAACCTGATATATAGGTAATACTAAGTAATTCATGTATTAAATTAAAATTTACGAAAACTAATTTAGTAACAATCAATTGGTATTAAGTTCAGATTATAGCAGCATCAGAATCTAATCAATGCGAGATATCTGGATCATACCTATTTCTGGAATTCACCAACATTCAAATGGCTGGATATTTCTATATTCCTTGACCTGGAGAAATCAGCGTATATCGTATCAAAAGTTATGACTTTAATATAAAATATTGCAGTCATATTAGTAATGAAAACAATTTTTTTTAATATTATTACAATTTGGAAATTAACCATTAGAAGTGTTAATTTTGATCTTCTGTAGCAGCTCTTTTTTCTAGTTTTACGATAGAGCATTTTGTCTAGCCGTTGCCTTTTTGATCCAAGCCATCTAAATATAATTATGGAGTTGTAATGATTTATACCTGCTTGATTAATTTAGAATACCTACCTTCTACCTTTAATACCTACAATCTTTCGACTTTTCCTAGAAGCCTTGTGGAATATAGAATCCAACTGTAACCGGTAGATAATTAGTAAGATTACCTTTATTTTCAGATAAAACTGAAACATAGTTGAACTAATTCTTAAAAATGTTAAAGTAAAATTAAACTTAAACTGTATAAAATGTTACTTCTACTACACATATTTATATAGAGCAATGTAGTAGATGTAATTTCAACCAAGCATTTCTCTAAATACGATTTTCATACGAATTTCATGAATTGAACCAATATATGTGACGTTTTTTGCGTAATTTAAACAGTTTTTTTCTCTCAGTGTATATGAGTTTGATTGAATCAGGAATCAGATACTCTTTTATTAAATTTAGTTATTTTCATTTTATAAAATTCAAATAAACTAAACTGATGATTATAGACCTTTTTGACAAACAAAATAAACCATATTTTACTTACCTTTTAGCATATTTAATGAAAGATTGTTCGTTGGAAAAAACAAACATTCCCACAGTGCACAAAATGAAGCAGTGTAAGTATTAATATATATGTACCCCTCAATCCAATTACAAGGATTCCCGGAAGTCTGTGACGTGTGTGAGAGAGGGGGCGGTATATTATTATTCGGTAGGCTGCATTTGCGCCTCTAGAACAACGAAGGTGAGCTCTAACGACCATTCAGTGCTTGAATAAAGGAAACCAGAAAACCTCAAAGAAGGAATAATAAACTGATATTAATCTCTCACATTAACACTAAGCTGACGTTTAATA
Organism: Pogonocherus hispidulus; assembly: GCA_963924545.1. Taxonomy (NCBI): domain Eukaryota; kingdom Metazoa; phylum Arthropoda; class Insecta; order Coleoptera; family Cerambycidae; genus Pogonocherus; species Pogonocherus hispidulus. The sequence goes on from OZ004696.1 coordinate 25,061,225, forward strand.
TACCAGTAGACTATTTAAAAATTGTGAATGGGTATTCGAACCCTGGATTAGGCTATCGACTAACCTCTGATCCACCGACCCGGTATTAGATTTATAGAACTAATATTCAAAAGTCTAAAGGGGTTATTTATTTCCCTTAAGTAATAAGATCGATAAGTAATTCTCATTTTTCTAAATTAATCTCGCTTTCTGTCTTATTTACTTACCTTCATCATTATTACTAGACTAGTCATCGAGTATAGAAAACGATAATCATGATGATGGTGCTATCAATTCCAACATTAATTTAAGAACACTTGTGGGTTTTATCAGATGATTGAAGAACACTTTTGGGGATACTGGTTGCAACTGATGGATGCTGAAACGGGAAGCAATGCTCGTGTGCATAATAATAATAATAGTGGTCGCGAGAAAAGCACGTGTTTTGCATAAAATATGACTTTTGAAAAATGTGTCCAATGTATAGACAATGAAAACATTTTATCTCAATCGATTATATTTTAAGAATGATGGTACATCAATAAAAATAACATTGATTCATGAGTACCTACCTAAATCATTTTTATTTTATGTAGGTATAGTCTATATAATGTCAATTGAAACTGTAAAAAAAATTCCGACAAAAGAAACACCTGCACCTCGACGGTAACCTCTTTGTTTACGCACGTGTGTTGTTTGTCGGAATTTTTTATGCAGTTTCAATTGAGATTATAAAGGCTATACTTATTACATTTTTATCTTCAATTAATACCTTGAAGGAGTTACTGACAAGAATAATTAAACGTGCTTTATATTCGTACCTCTCCTTCATTTATTTATTCTTTGTGTAAAAACAGATTGATTTTTCATTGTTTCATTTTTTAACTTCTGTTGCGATTTAGACTATCATATACATATATGACGTCAATCTTTCTTGATTCAACAGTTGTCTGTTGACAACATTGTTATAGATCCGTTAAACATGATTGAATAAAGCAATCTTAATCCCCACATTTCCTTTATGCGAGGTTGTGATGTTTTCAAAAGGGGGAAGATTGGATAAAATTATAGTAACGTCCAAATTTCATGAACCAACAGTTGTCTGATGACAAAATTGGTACAGATCTGTTAAACGTGATTATATATAAAGCAATGCCACTAGCCACACATTTCATTTTTCAGATAGGATGATGCGTAAAAAATGAATGATTAGGTATAGTGTATATAAGCACAATTGAAACCGTATAAAAACTAAAAACCGGCAAAAACAGTCGGCATCTCTTTATTGTACATGGGCGGTGGTAGAACTGTTTTCTATTAAGATAATGTTATAGAGATCGTTTTATGAGAATTTTATTCATTTTTATTACTTTTTGTTTATTAGATATCTACCTATTATTTGTTCATATAGCCAATAACATATTTTATTAATGTTAAGTATTGTTTATGTTTATTATTGTTACTTTTATTGTTTATTTAACAAAACTAAACTACGCTTGGTAATTGGTATTTACGCGCTGCACTGGAAAACTATTGATGATATTTCAGCACTCGGCACAGGAAACAAAAAAATGATTTGCAATCCAGCAGACCAGTCTGTTTATTCTCTTTACATCAGCGCGCAGTTGTAGATGGTTCAGCGGGCTGATTAGATTTCCAGTGTAGGACTAACATGTATAGTTTTAGTTACTATTCTAATCGCGATACCATTGTTAAATACATAGGACGAAATATCAAGATCACGGTCCTGTGCCTCAACACTGACTAGTTTCAATTGTGCTTATATACACTATACCTAAAACAGACTTATGTTAAAATTTCATGAACCAACGGTCGTCTGGTTATTACAACTGGTATAAACCTGCTAAACATGATAAAATAAAGCAATAATTGTAACCAAGCATTTCATTGGCCAGAGGCTTTGATCTTTTTGACGTATATAATAATAATAATAATAATAATAATAATAATAATAATAATAATAATAATAATAATAATATATATCTCATTTTCATCACAATGATCAGCCCGAAAGTTAGAGAGTTGTGTGGGAGAGCGAGTGGCATATTATTATTTAGCGGGTTGTGAATATGCCTATATCTATTATAGTATGTGGCTTTTTAAATTTTTTGCATACTGGTACCGCTAAATATATATTATTATTACTAGTTCACATGTTTTTTGGCCTTTCTAGGCCACCCAACCATTCGAAAGCACCTCAAGGATAATAAATCGTCTGACGCCATCTCCGAAATATCTACTGCCGCCGTTCGAAATAATAAATGTGCTAGTGGTGAAATATATGCTGGACATCGAGTCCAAGAATCCGAATTATCCAGAAGCCACCCGTGCAGCGTGAGTTAAAATAATTTCCGCAGCCGCTATTTTTGTCGGCCCTTCCGACTAATTGTCCGGTTTTCATTTGATAGGATTCCTGGGTTTCTTCTCGGTCCTTTGGGCGCTTCCCTTTTTTAATTTGAATAATAATAAGTCTCGATTTTCTTTGCAAGGAATATTGTACAGAAGAAAAATTGCAGTAAATCGGGAACATTTTTGTTGGTAAAAGGGCAATTGCAAGTACATATAAGGAAATTTGCACAAAAACTATTCAGTTTAGATATAGGCATGGTTTGTGCCATCGCAAGTTCTATAGTTCTAACTTTTTCATAAAAGCTGGCTAAAAGAGAAAAAAAGGGGTTTACTAGGTAAAGCAATATTCACTGTAATTTGCATACTTTTTTGCTTCCACGTAGCATCAGATGCTGCCCTCATGACGTCATTCATACAGGTATATGGGCATTCGTATATGGGCTTGTGCCTTTAAAGTTAATTTTGTTCTCAATATAAAATTCATATTCATATATATGTATTTCATACCAGATTTGGTATGAAATGATGGCAACTCTGTCTGGGTTCTACACGAGCTCTTGGGAATGATCAACGTTCCCGCACTGGCCCATTAGATTACAAAATATGCCGGCTCTTGTAAGTATCTAGCCGGCTTCGAAGGTTGAGAACAATTGACACTACTTTATATTGGGACTGTTATGCGAGCGTGCGTAAACAATCTGAATTAATGTCTCATTTAAATTAATTAATAGCACTGCGTTGGAAGCCTATGTGGGGTCAGGGTGCTCTATGCTTGATATAAGTGCACTGGCAGAACGAATGACGATATTTCAAATGTACTTTTTTGTAAACTCTCCATCGTAAAATTATCTTCAGTATAAAAAAGGTTAGAATTAAACAACATATTTTGCTTGGCACATAGGGCTAATAACACCTTGTGTCATGCTCTATAAAAAAGACCATATGAAAGACCAAAATATCATGATAAAAAGAGTTCTAAATTAACAACTAAACACTATTAACACTATTTAAAATGCCACAAAAATTTTGTTCTTGAAAATGATTTTTATTTGCACAGTTGTCACTATCTTCTCGAAACAGAATTCACTTTGTAATAAACCAAGAAGGCATAGACTTAGGTATGTTAGGCGCCTCGCTGATGAGGTAGCAATAAGGAATAGAGTATACACACCTAGGGACAGTTGAAGAGAAATCACCTTATAGGAATGCCTAGACATTTATATGTTCAAAAAATTGACCTGATTTTTTTAAAATATCACACAAGCAAAACTAGTCTTGCGGATGGTGTCATAATTCTGAGTATCTGGTTTAGGAAAACAAATAATACAGATATGAAAATACACAACAGTATTACAAGTTAAAATGCCTAAAAAACAGCATTGGGTGAAGCAGTTAATAAGCTTGGAAGCTACTGCTAAAATTGGTTCATTATTTCTTCTCCGAAGAAGCGTTTTTAAAGGCAATTGGCTCAAACCGATTACCTGGCGATTGTTTCACTATTACATATAGTATCGGGAAGTCAACAGATCTGGAAACAATGTGGGAATGAGAACTCAAGTGTCACAAAGGAAAACTAGTTAAGCTATAAAAATAAACGTACAGATAAAGATTGTATACAAAAATAAGTTTTTCCAATGGTAGATGATGTTCCATAATAAACAGAACAATTACACCTAAGACAAATTACGCGATAATAAAAAGACCATTATTATAATAGGTCTCTTAACACTGTCTGCTTAATATCCAATGGGAGTAACTAGAGGGAGCAATAGGGTGTTTTAACATTATCAGTTTTATAATACACTCGTGGAAATTGGAAACGACTCACCTAAAACTATAGTCATTTTTGTACGGTTATATTTTCTAAACGGTTTTATGAATTTGACCAATTTTTTTTAAATTTCATTAAGCCAAGCTTAGGCTGTAATGTAGGGTAGGTCAGTTGTTATTAAACACGGTTATAGAATATGTACAGGATGATGTGTAGGAACGCGTTTTTTTACTAAAATATAAGCAAATATCTGGGATGCACGTAAAGTGGGGAAATAAATTTTATTGTGTCAAAAGATAATTTTATTTGTGCTAAAAAAATGCTCTCTGAAAATCCTTTCTATCTAGATTGGTTTCCAAATTATAGCGGTTTTTGTAAACCATTGCATTTGTGACTGATCACATGTGCCGATTTTTTAAAATAAAATAAGTTGTCTTTGAAATGAAAATCGATCCTGTCACTTATCACCTAGCAATAATCTGATTATAATAAAAAAGTCATACAAAATTTAAGTTCTTATTTATTAATAAAATCAAAAAACACGAACTAGAAATGTTACAAAAAAAAAATAGGACTCTAGGCAAATAGGAACATCTGGTGGGGCCTCCAGGAGCTCTTATAATTTCATAACATCATCCTGATAGGTGACAGGATCGATTTTCATTTCAAAGCCAACTTGTTTTATTTTAAAAAATCGGCACCTGTGATTAGTCACAAATGCAATGGTTTACAAAAACTGCTATAATTTGGAAACCAATCTACGTAGAAAGGATTTTCAAAAAACATTTTTTTTAGCACAAATAAAACTATCTTTTGACACAATAAAAATTATTTCTCCACTTTGCGTGCATCGAGGATATCTGCTTATATTTTGGTAAAAAAAAACATTTTTACACATCACCCTGTAGATATTCTTTAACCGTGTTATATGACAATTGACCTACCCTACATTACAGTCCAATAATGGCTTAATGAAATAAAAAAAAAATTGGTCAAATTGATAAAAGCGTTTAGAAAATATAACCATACAAAAATGACTATAGTTTTAGGTGAGTCGTTTTCAATTTCCACGAGTGTATTTAAATAAATTGCTCATCAAAAAGAACGGGGCAAGTAATTTTTACCACTTTTTTCAAATTGCTATGGTTCGAAAATGGGTCAACGAATTTCTATGAACTTTTCGAATTATGAAAGCTCATTTCGATTAGATTTTGTCCCACAAAGGTTTTTGGTATGGTAGCACGTTCATATTTTACAGGGTGAAGAACAAGGTAATGTAAAAATAGAAAAAGTTGAAGTGTCTGTCAATTCGTAAATATTTTTTTTGCGTTCCATTACTGGGGGTATTTGAGGTCCAAGTTGATATCTCGAAACGGTTTTGCCGTTTTTCAATTGCTATCCCATAACCAAAAAAATCCTGTTCCTTCGAAAAAGTCTGTTTTTTCGACTTTTACCTCGAACTGTACACACGTTAAAACCTCAACTCTGGCAATTTTATTGACAAAGATACATCAACTAATTTGCAAATTATTTAACTCAGAAACACATTAAAAATACACCGTGTGTTGGTTTCCCGCATAAGCGCGTTTCGGTTTTACTAAAATCCAGACTCAGTCTGAGCAGTTCTGGATTTTTGTTAATGCGTTGACATTTCTGGGCAGGTACTGAACCTTCGTAAGTTATAGAACCTGGGCAAAGCTATAATGATTCAGTATAACATTGGATTGCACCGTTTTTATTTCTAAATATGTGGATATTTTTATAATACTGTTTACAAATCAGTGGTGTACCTCAAATTATAATAGTTGAATGAAGTAGGAGGAGAGTATAGTTGATGAAACATTGAAACTTTCAAGAATAAACAATCTATTATATAATACACAAGTCTTCCAAGTATTAAAATATTTTGGAATGACAGATATTTTTTTTCATATTCATATTACGCTGATATTTGGAAAATGTTCCTTGCTGGTATGAAATATGAAATGGGACTGTTGCGTTTATTGTATTTATATGTAAAATGACTGATGGTACACAATCGATAATTGATTCATCAATACAGTTACATTCTAAGCTTTATGGGAAACCAACGACCTCTAAGTTGTATATTTCTTTATTATTACAATGAGAAAATAATCTTGGTAAATCGCGTCGGCTCTTTACGAAAACAAATGAATTTGAATAATAAAGCGGCATTTAATTAGTTACGTCAACAAGAAAGAGATTGAAATTACTGGCTGACCACACAAGATTCTATTTAGTGTTCGTCAGCACAGCATTATGACGCCGCCTTGGTCGCAGAGAAGTAAAAGGAAAAAAGATTGCTGGCTGAGGGTGAATAATGTCTTCTCCAGATTAAATTTATATTTACTTATCCTTAGTTATTTATATTTATTTTTTTTGTATTAAAACTAGGAACCTTTTGATCCAGTTTAGCTGTTAATTTTCTCAAATTTAGCTAACTATTCCTTTTTTATTATTAATAACTAGTTTGGTATATTAAATGGAAACAAATTCTTTATTCGTCTTCACTACCGTTTAAAACGAAATTTATTCTTATTCAAAAATAAGTGACATGCATTCTTGGTCTCTCATTCGTTATATACAGCGAAGACGCGTGGGTTGGAACAAATTCATTTAAAATTTAGGGGTTTGTTTTTTGGAAAAACTCTCGGACACGTCGATTTTTATTTTTTGGCTGCGGTTTTTCTGATGTTAAATTCATGTACACAGGGTGGCCCAAAAATAAATTACGACCACCAACTTTAATTTTTTCAAATGAATCCGGTAACCAGAGGTTCTAGTTACCAGAGAGTGATTATAGGCTATTTTTTCGGTCTAAATATGAAGTTTAGTGAATATTCTATGTCTGTGAGCCGAGAAATACCCGATTGAATCTAAGGGTCGTATGAGAGAACCACCCTTAAAAAAATTGTCAGCAGTTCCTGTTATCAGAGAGTGATTATAGACTATTATTTTGATCTCAATATGAACTTTAGTGAATATTCTATGTCTGTGAGCCGAGAAATACCCGATTGACTTTAAAGGCGTCGAAAAAAACAGCCTTATAAAAATTGTCAGTGGTTCTGATTACAGTGTTTATGGATTATTAGATTGATTTAAATGTGAAATGTAGTAAATTCCCTATAGCTGTGAGTCCACGAAAAGAAGCAGGACCACTTTCAAAAAAATTGTCCGCAAATGTGGCTACCAGATTGATACATTATTAGATGTAGAATCAATATATTAGCTTTAATACAAGATACAACCACTTTTATCTCTTTTTTAGTAATATGTATAATTAAAGCTTTTGTTTCCCGAGTCAATGTAATTTAATTATTATTCCATTTCCAACTTTTTAATTTAATAACCGCTAAGAATACTGTTAATAATAACTACTACACTTTACCATGAAATATTACCAAAATAGTATAGTCGTGCTTCTATGCAGACGTGTTTTTCGAAGTGTTCCCGATTAGTGAGTGTTTGTAGTCGTATATTAGTGGTACTCATATAATAGTATAGCAGTGGTGCTCAGGCTGTCATGCCCCCTTTTTGTTCTGTAAATCATCAAAAGTTTTCTCTCAACTAACCCGTGATGAGTTGCCCTGCCTGCAACACGGCTATCAATAGCCGGAGTCCAGGAGTTTCTTGTTCTGGTTTTTGCAATAATCAGTATCATATCTCTTGTATTGGAATGTCTACTACAATCTATAAAAATATAAAATTACCGGGCCTTTTTTGGTACTGTGAAAACTGTTCTATTGTCAAGGACGACTTTGCAAAAACTATTGAGAATACACTGCAAGACAAAATTAAGGATATAGTGGAAAATATGAATGCCATGTTTGAAGAAGTAAAAGTAAATATTTTGGAACAAGCCTCATCGAAAATACTAAACTTGCAAAGTCAACTGTCAACGTCGTCAAAACCAACATACTCCCAAGTTACTTCTGGTAACAACTCTCTAGTTGTCGTCAAACCTAAAGATGTAAAGCAACCTATTAAGCAAACTAAATCGGATATACTCAATAGTATAAACCCTGTTGAATCAAACATTCAGGTCAGCAAGATAAAACAGGTCAGAGACGGTGGTATCCTGATTGGATGTAATAGTTCTCAGGACGCTGACAAATTCAAACAAATTGCAAACGATAAGCTATCTGAAAACTACAATATAACTGAATTGAAGAACATCAACCCTAGAATGAAACTTGTCGGTATGACTGAAAACTATGAAGCTTCTGATTTCGAGAAATTCGTAAAATTGCAAAATAAAGACATCTTTTCTGATAATATGGTCTTCAAAGTGATAAAATATTGGTCAACAAAGAAGAATTTACAAGTTTATCAGGCTATCATTGAACTGGACCCTTTGTCTTATTGTAAGGTTATGAGCTTAGGTAGTGTATTTGTAGGATATGACATTTGTCGTGTTTTTGACGCAGTTGACATTAAGATATGTTATAGATGTAGTGGTTTTAATCATTTCTCGGCCTCATGTAACAAAAAATATGCTTGTCCTAAATGCTCTCTTGAGCATAATGTTCAACAATGTAACTGTGATGCTGGAAACTTTAGATGCATTAATTGTATTAATCATGGTGCTGCTAATGTTAATCATGCCAGTTGGGACGTTAAATCTTGCAGTATTTACCAACAGAAACTATCACAATATAAATCCGACCTTTTTGGTATTAAGTAGCAATTAAACAATTTTTCTCCTCTGAATACTCAAAACGATAGCGCAAGTCTCAGCGTATATTACCAAAATGTTCGTGGCCTTAAAACTAAAACACAATGCTTATACAATTCTACTTGTTCTTGTAGCTTTCAGGTAATCGCTTTCTCAGAGACATGGTTAGACAGTGGTGTTTTGGACTCTGAATTGTTCACTGGGGAGTACTCTATATTTAGATCAGATCGTAATTTTGAAGCCACTGGCACTAAAAGAGGGGGCGGAGTTCTTATCGCTCTCCATAATGATCTCACTGTTACGTCACTAAATATCAATAACTCAATTAATAACTTCGATATTGTAGGAGTAAAAGTTACACGTAATTTTCATGACCTTTATATTTTAGTTCTATACATTCCTCCCAATTTAAGCAATGAATCTTACTCTGATATTTTTGAGCTTATTTTAAACCTTGATTTTATTGATACTGATAATGACTTACTGATTCTTGGCGATTTCAACATTCCCGAATATATTACTCATTTTAATAATCCGTTATTCATCAATAACCACCTTAGAGCCTTACGTAATTTTTGTAATTTTCTTAATATTAATCAATACAATAATGTACCTAATTCATATAATCGTCTCTTAGATCTTGTTCTAAGTCGTAGTACCGTATCAGTAACTGCAGCCAATGATGTCTTGACCAATGCAGATTTATATCACCCACCACTCCTTATTAAATTGCTTAATACTAAAATCCCAAAAAAATTCAAAAATAATGTTAAGTACAGTTATAATTTCAGACTTGTTGATTACACTATATTGTATGACAAACTCTGTCAGGTTGATTGGAGCATTTTGGATGGGTGCAGTGACGTTAATCGTGCCTGTGATATGTTTTATAACACACTGTATACAGTATTTGATAGCTGTGTACCAAAAACTAAGCCTAAATCTCACAAGTATCCTCCGTGGTTCAGTAAAACCACGATTCAAGATATAAAGATAAAGAACTCAATACACAAAAAACTTAAACGGAATTGTAGTCATGAGCTGCTTGAAGACTTTAAGAGTTTACGAATTAAAATAAAACGAGACATTTTCATCTCACATAAGAGATACATCGCTGATATGGAGAAAAATATAATTTCAGATCCTAAGAAATTTTGGTCCTTTATTAATAATGTTAAAAATACTACAGCAATTCCCAATACATTGAAGCTAAATGACCACATACTAAATGACCCGCAAGAAATTGTTAATGCTTTTGCACAATTCTTTCAATCAGCTTATAAACCGTCGCAATGTAATCAAACCTTTGGAGTACAGGTCCCAGTTAATACTCCACTTATCAATATTAATCACTTTAGCGAATCTGACGTTCTCATAGCACTTAAAAAGACTAAACCAAAATTAACTGCAGGTCCAGATAATATCCCAGCATTCATTCTGAAAGATTGTGCAACACTGTTTGCTCATCCACTATGTACTCTTTTCAATTTGTGCATTAACACCTATAACTATCCTCACACTTGGAAACACTCTAAAATATGTCCGATTTATAAAAAAAATGACAAGCAAGATATAAGTAACTACCGTCCGATTGTGATTTTAAATAATTTTAGCAAAGTTTTGGAGAGGCTTATCTACGATTCTATTATCGCCCATGTTAACTCACAGTTGAGCTTCCACCAGCACGGTTTTGTGCCAGGGCGTTCTACAGTAACAAATCTATGTTATTTTACACAACGTGTTTCTGAAGTACTAGACTCGGGCGGACAAGTAGACGTCGTATATACAGACTTCTCTAAAGCCTTCGATCACGTTAATCACAATATTTTACTGAATAAATTAAATCATTTTGGCTTTGCGCTTCCTTTACTTAGCTTGCTTAGTTCATATCTAAAAAATAGATACCAATTTGTCCACTATCGGGGCTTTACTTCAGACAGATTTGTGGTTACTTCGGGTGTGCCGCAAGGGTCAGTTTTGGGACCATTGCTGTTCAACCTTTATATTAACGATATTACTTCAAAATTAACTTGTGAGACTCTGCTGTATGCAGACGATTTAAAAATATTTTGTTCGATAGGTAACAGCAACGACTCGGATATTCTCCAAAATGATTTAAACCAATTAGAGTATTGGTGCTTTGAAAATCAGCTTTCGCTTAATGTAGGCAAATGTAACAGTCTAACTTTCACTAGACAACACAACCCTTTAGTAATTGATTATATCCTCAACAATGAAGTTATTAAAAAATGTGACAAACTGAAAGATCTGGGTGTTGTCTTCGACTCTAAGCTATCTTTTACTGATCATGTTTCTCAGTTGGCCACTTCCGGCTATAAAAAACTAGGTTTTATTTTAAGAAATTCGAAAGGCTTTACCAACGTGGAAACTTTGCACTTATTGTTTAATACTTTTGTAAGATCAAAACTGGAATATGCTTGCATTATTTGGAACCCATTATACAGCGTGCATAATGTTGAAGTTGAGGGTATTCAGAGAAGGTTTCTAAAATATTTGTTTTTCAAGGAAATGGATGTTTATCCACCGAGAGGTTATCCTCATGAACAACTGCTTGAAAAATTTAAAGTCTCAAACTTGGCTAGCAGGAGAAAATATCACACATGTGTTTTTTTATTTAAACTTATGAACAGCCATATTGACTGTCCATTGTTATTAAACATGATACAATTGCATGCTCCATCACAACGTACGCGATCTACAAACTTATTTTACCTTAACACTCCACGAACTAATTTACTTAAGCATTCTCCTCTCCATGTAATGTGTACACATTTTGACTCTCTTAATCTGGATATCTTTAATTGTAAACTTAGTGAACTTAAATCCACCTTGTGTTAGTTTTCAACTTTTTTTTATTTTAATATGTTGTTGTTTTTGTTTGTTTTGTAGCTTTTAAAATTTTATGTTGTAGCTTTTAAAATTATACTCAAGTATATAACTCTTACTTAAATGTTCTTTCCTGCCCTATAATTGGGTTTCCTGTTGGGCAGTGTATCAAATAAATAAATAAATAAATAAATAAATAAATAAATATTGGCTACTCGTTACTCTGATACTACGTTTGTGTTTGTACCACAATATCGTGTTATTTCTACTTTGGTTGCATAAATGGCTCCACTTCGCTCGGGTATCTTCGGAAATTTTAGCTGCTAGGTTTGGCTGCCACCTTCACACCGGTAGTGCGGTACCGGTGTACTTCCATAAAGTAATTAGACTAAGTAGAGTACAAAATGTAGGTAGTTAGGTGTTTAGTCATAAAGAAAAGAAAACATTTGAATTTGCCCACACAATCTAGAACGCCGCGAGCCGGCACTGCAAAGACTTATAATTTACCGCGAATATAAACAATTGATTAATAAATTATGCTTAAGTGCTGGCGGTAATATTACTTATTTGTCTGTGGTAATACCGGTGAGTGCGGTGAACTATTAAAACAGGGTGATGAAATAGACAACAATGTCCTGGGGCAACGATTAAGGTTACATCGCGGAAGCTTTCAACGATCATATTTCCTTAGCCAGAATTCATGGCGTTAATCTCATAACATTACTGTCACTCTAGCAAATATCAACGTAGTATAGATGCTTTAATATTAGTCATAGACAAATTAACAGCAAGTTGTAACTTCAGAATGTTTTAATTTTGCCGGCAGAATTAATGAGGAAGCAAAGTAAAAATTTGAGAAATAATCGAACATTATGAAATATTAAGGGGCCAGACTACCTCCTCGATTCAAAGCGGAAAAAGTGATTAAGCAGAAAAATTCTCACGCCGTTATTTATGAAAATTAAGAAACAAAATTTTATGATTTGGTAGATAACATATAAATCGATGCTTCTATGGAATTAGTTTTTTTTGTTTTTTACGTTGTTTTTTTTTATTATACACTACATATGTACGAAAATCAGCAAGTTGCTCAAAGATTACCGGAGCCGTAGTCGAAAATTTAACTCCATAGAATCATCTACTCATTATTTTTCTTTCCTCGCACGTTTACAAAATATGAATAAAACCACAAACAACATTTTGACAATCTTTCTACTGAACGCTTACAAGGCGAATTTCTCGAAAAATCGGTCCTCGATTTGTGGCGCCCTCAAGCGAATCGAGACTGCATATTGTGTGAAGGCGTGTTTTACATACTGCACGTACTTAAACTTTTTGTGGGCCCTTTTATTTATATATTTGGTATTTGATGTTTTACAATTTTCGTAATTCTGATGAAAGAATATATTGAGACAAAAACTTTCAATTATTATTGCTTATAAAAATGCATTTACATTTCTACTTACCGAATTCGCCTCGATTTAAATTTATAACTTAGATCATACCGCTTTAATTTATTGCTCCCTCAAAATTATTAAAATAAAATACAAATCACAATGATACTGTTTATTTGTATAATTTACACTTATAGTGGACTGAAAAAAGTAAAAATTAAAAATGTTTAAAAAATTAGGTAGGTAAATTAATAAGTACAACCACATAAAAACCGTATAAACGATAAACTGCCTTGGTCATATCAAATGGGCAATTACAACATTTTTTGGTAGGTCCAATATTTTTTATTACGAAAAATTTCATAAATCTGTGAAAATTAATTTTTCTTATTTTTTAACACATAGGTACATCGTAACATCTCCAAAACGAATCCAGATACAGCCAACTTTTTTTTATCGATAGAGGATATGTAAGCGAAGAGTACTATGTTAATTTCGTTGTTATGGAAGAGCCACTTTTTTGTAAAACTAGGTAAAAGTTTAACATTTATTTTTTTGCTGCAGTTTGCCATCTTCGAAAATAACTGAAGACTTTGCTACGGAACGTATTTGATATTGTTGTTGAAATATGTCGTTAAGAATGCACAGACAGTGATCTATAATGAACCAACTAATCCATGCCATAAGTTGGCATCTTATCGCCTTCCATGCTAAATATTTTTTTTTAATTATTATTATTATTAAGGGTAGGTTTTCAACCACTTCGACGGCGCGGAAGAGATTGTTATTTTTTAAACACGTTTCTGGTTAGGTAAAGACCCTCTAGTCTAAATTCCAAGTTGACATCTTATCGCCTTCCTTGCTAAATAATTTTTATTTATTATTATTATTATTAAGGGTAGGTTTTCAACCACTTCGACGGCACGGAAGAGATTGTTATTTTTTATACATGTTTCTGGTTAGGTAAAGACCCTCCAGTGTAAATTCCAAGTTGGCATCTTATCGCCTTCCTTGCTAAATTAATTTTTTTATTTATTATTATTAAGGGTAGGTTTTCAACCACTTCGACGGCGCGGAAGAGATTGTTATTTTTTATACATGTTTCTGGTTAGGTAAAGACCCTCCAGTCTAAATTCCAAGTTGGCATCTTATCGCCTTCCTTGCTAAATAAATTTTTTAAATTATTATTATTATTAAGGGTAGGTTTTCAACCACTTCGATGGCGCGGAAGATATTGTTATTTTTTATATATGTTTCTGGTTAGGTAAAGACCCTCCAGCGTAAATTCTAAGTTGGAATCTTATGGCCTTCCCTGCTAAACATATTTTTTTAATTATTATTATTATTATTAAGGGTAGGTTTTCAACCACTTCGACGGCGCGGAAGAGAGTGTTATTTTTTATACATGTTTCTGGTTAGGTAAAGACCGTTCAGCGTAAATTCCAAGTTGGCATCTTATCGCCTTCCTTGCGAAATATATTTTTTTAATTATTATTATTCTTCAAATGTAATTTTAATTGTATGTAATGTGGTCGTTAAATAATGTAAAGTAAAGTATTATTAAGGGTAGATTTTCAACCACTTGGACGGCGCGGAAGAGATTGTTATTTTTTATACATACTTCTGGTTAGACAAAGAGCCTCCAGGGTTAATTCCAAGTTGGCATCTTTTCGTCTTCTCTGCTAAATCTATATTTTTTTAATTATTATGATTAAGGGTTGATTTTCAACAACTTACACAGCGAAGAAGGTATTCATATGTTTTTATGCATTTCAAGTTATATAAAACATTTGTATTACGTTTGTTTTCGGTGCACATTTCAGGGCACCCAGGCATCGTCGTCATATATGAATTATATGATATATTTGTTTAAACTGATATAAATAAATATTTTTTTTATTTTTCGTACAGGAGTTGAAGTGCCTAAGATAATTGTTGAAACCTGTATTTTGAATTCGGCAGTTTCTGCACGCCCATGTACAGGGTGTCCAAAATAAGATCCTCTATCCCCTTATCTCAGAAAGTATAAAAGGTAGAGAAAAATGTTAAATACTAAAGTTTTTTGTTTTTACCTGAATTTTTCATTTTTATAACTTTCTTGAATACAGGTTGTTCAGTTTCTCTGATCCAGGCATCAACTTTCTTTTTTTAAATGGGACACCCTATATTCAATTACGTTTTTGAACTCTCCTTAAAATTCTAGGTCGACATTGTTAAGAGTACCTACCCTATACCTATCATTTACCGTTACGAATATATTAGCATTTAAAGAAAAAAATCTTTAAAAAACACTTGCTCAAAAAATCTCGGCAAAACAAATAAGACATCTAAAAAAAAGCTAAATAGGGTTTATTTCGTAGAAAATTAGACTCAGAAATTACTTCTATGGATCGATATTACCTGATTAATATACAGGGTGTTTTTGACAGATGGCTCAAACATGTATGTGTTAAAATTCTAGAAAATCGAAAATCTCTTATGGAACACCCTGTGTATTATTATATTTTTGGATTCTCTGTTAAATTTTAACCTTACTCTATATAACATTCCCTATTCTTATTTTGCTTAGTTTTCAAGATATTGACGAAAATGTGGAAAAAATGTCAGCTATTAATCATTATCCGCTATTATTAAAAATATATCTACTATTATTTGGTATATTATAGTAAGTTTGCCTTAATACTGATTAAGAATATATTATTTTATTAAAAACTAATATTTTTTTAAATTATTTCATTAACTAATATAAACAAATCTATGTTTGTAACTTGAACCACAAACAACTAACAATAATCAACAAATAACAATAAAAATAATAAATTAAATCAAGTGTACTATTTGTCCTCAATTTTCAGCTATGCATGTTGTGTATATAACTGGTAGTTTTCTTACAGCGCAATCACTTTGATTGAGCGCTTCAATTTCCATCCTGATTTTAATTTTTAAATCATCAACATTATTACTCTGAATTTGATAAACTCAGGCTTTCAATGTACCCCATAAAAAGTTATCAAGTGGAGTTAAATCTGGGATCCTCGGCGGCTATGGGATATTCCCGTTTGGCCCTATCCATTCCACAAAATAGTTCTTAATAAAATTCTTTACAACTGCAGTATTGTGGTATGGAACTCCATCTATCTGATAGATGATCTGATTGGCATCTTCTTCGGCATCCAATAAAGGTAAAATGCAAGTTTGTAATGAATGTCATTTCCTGATATTTTACCTAAGGTACCTGGGACCATTTAAATATTGGCCAAGAAAGACAGGGCCTAAAATGTGTCTCTTATAAATAGCGCACCAAACATTTTCGTCAATATCTTGAAAAGTAAGCAAAATAAGAATAGGGAACATTATATAGAGTAAGGTTAAAATTTAATAGAGAATTCAAAAATATTATAATACACAGGGTGTTCCATAAGAGATTTTCGATTTTTTGGAGTTTTAACATATACATGTTTGAGCCATATGTCAAAAACACCCTGTATATTAATCAGGTAATATCGATTCATAGAAGTTATTTTTGAGTCTAATTGTCTACGAAATAAACCCTATTTACCTTTTTGTTGGATGTCTTATTTGTTTTGCCGAGATTTTTTGAACAGATGTTTTTTAAAGATTTTTTTCTTTAAATGCTAATATCTTCGTAACGGTAAATGATAGGTATAGGGTACTCTTAACAATGTCGACCTAGAATTTTAAGGAGAGTTCAAAAACATAATTGAATATAGGGTGTCCTATTTAAAAAAAAAAACTTGATGCCCGGATCAGAAAAACTGAACAACCTGTATTCAAGAAAGTTATAAAAATGAAAAATTCAGGTAAAAACAAAAAACTTTCGCATTTAACTTTTTTCTCTACCTTTTATACTTTCTGAGATAAGGGGATAGAGGATCTTATTTTGGACACCCTGTACATTCGGCTATAGTCGGGATTTTGGCTGCTAAGTTTTGGCCGCCAACTTCACACCGGTTTGTGATGTTGCGTTTATAAATTTAAATTTTTAAATACATACCTTCTGTTTAAAGTAATCAAACGTAACACAGTTCAGTTCACAAATAAGAAATAACACAGTTTAAGCACACACAAATACACAATTTGTCTACAATTTGTTTAAAATGCCTACACAATTCATCAAATAAAATAGGAGACAGCTTGGTAATAAAACATAGAATAGAAATGAGTCCAACCCTGTGCAAAATTGCAAGTGAATAAAAATTGTTGGAGTCTGCGCGGTGCGTTCAGTGATTTAAATTGCACACGCCCACCGGTCGGTCGGTCCCCTGCCCGCTCGACCCCGCGACATGATCCACATTCAGTCTACGGGAGCCTTAAGATTGTTACTATAATGGGGCTTTTCCACTAAATTGAATTTTACTATTTTATTACTATCAAACGTTATACTGGTACATAAGTAAAGGTTGAGTCAACCCAATTTATTAAAGAATTGTAATTAAGCAAAGTTATACAAGTACAAAGTGACCGGTCTTCATGAATCATTTCAAACTGCCAATAAAATGTAGACAAGTTAAAGAACGGCTCCACGTTGCCACACATAATTTTACTTTTTTCTTGGCAACGATTTAATTTACATTCTGGTAATTTTGAAATGAAAATATTATGTATTTTTAGGTAAAAATGAGAATTTTGAAATGAAAATATGTATTTTTAGGTGAAATATTCTCCATAAATTATTACTAAAGCAAATCAACATGATTATTGTAATATTTATTCCTTAAGCAAAATAATTTTTAGGTATTTTTCGCTAAAGGTGACAGCACTGCACAACCTATGCTAGAATCAACTAAATGATGATTTGATAACTTAGGTTATAAAAACTAACCTACTTGTCTTAACATTGCGCACTTCAGCACATAGAAAGTTCATATTTGTGACTTAGAAATCGTTAACCATTTCACTGTCAACTCTTGGAAGGTTGTTTGAATCAGCCTTAAGATATCCCTCTTCAATTTTATTCATTTTACTAAGTTATGATTTTAAATCAAATTAATCAAAACACAAAACGAAAGTTAGGTTAAGCACACTTCACTTGACAGAACACAAAATGCAGGGCAGCCAACAGATACCAACGAACTGGAGTATGACGTCAATGGCGCGTTATTTGAAATATAGGTATGGTAATTTTAACAATTTTTTGAAAATATATCTGGCGAAGAAAAAAATTTAAAAAAATACTTTTTAGGCATAGCTAAGTAAAATAATTGACATAGGCGTGTTGTCTCTAAAAGTGATTAATAAATAATATAAATTTCAGATAGCTAATTTATCATCTTCAGTTCTTCTTAGGAACCACCTCTCTGTTTTTTAACCGACGGTCATCGCTTACACAGCCTAAGAGACATAGTGAATGCGTATATATTTTAGTCTTATTATTTTCCATTATCATTAGGCAAGCTAACGTTTCATGTAAATAAAATAAACACTTATAGGTTTCAAAGGTATTGGTGGCTTTATTTAAACAAACACTAAACATTTTGGATGTAATATTGCGAAACTTGACAAGTTTAAGAATTTTACTGATGTTATACATGCAGGACTTACATACAGGGTGTCCCACGGTGACGAGACTATAGACATATTTCAAAGACTACTTCGATTTTAATATTGAAAATTTGGGCAATAGTGTTTTCTGGCATGCCCTTCTCAACTAAAATAATGGCGTCCACCTAACGGTCTGGTTATACCGGAAGTTGATGTCATTTTCGTTATTTTAAATGGAACACCCTATATTTTATTGCAATTTTGAACTCCACGTGATATTCTAAACACATTTCATGTAGGATGTCCTATACCCATCTTCAACTGTTTTTGAAATATTGACAGGTGAATATTGACACCCTGTAAAATCCAAATGGTTTGAGATTAAGCAAAACGGTTTGCACATTCCTATCTTAACTTTTCATAAGCTATCGTTTGATACTAATTTCAGATTTAACCAAGAGATTAAATTTAATCGAAAATTGTTTATTTCTGGATAAATTTGATATTAGTATCAAACGATAGCTTATGAAAAGTTAAGATAGGAATGTGAAACCGTTTTGCTTAATCTCAAACCGTTTAGATTTTACCAGGGTGTCAAAGTTACAAAATGTCAATATTCACTGCTCAATATTTCAAAAATAGTTGAAGATAGTTATAGGACATCCTACATGAAATGTGTTTAAAATTTCACGTGAGTTCAAAATTGCACTAATATACAGGGTATTCCATTTAAAACAACGAAGATAACATCAACTTCCGGTATAACCGGAAGCTTAGATGGACGCCATTACTTTAGTTGGGAAGGGCATCCGAAAACACTATTGCCCAAATTTTCAAAATTAAAATCGAAGTAGTCTCTGAAATATGTCTAATGTCTATTCACCGTGAGACTTAATATTAATTTTTCTGCGCAATTTTTTACGCCTCAGTTTTTTTCAATCTGCGTTCGAACTAATCGACCTATGCCTTTGAAACCTATAGTAGATGGAAATCATAGACAAATTTTAATTTGCCTGTGGTAGAAATGTTTCTATATGCTACGCTACATAATCTAACGCTAAGCGAAACGAATTCCGGCTATGGCCATAACGACGAGTGTAGAGGCATTGTTGGTAAGCAATCTATTTATTTTCAAACTCAGATATACAGAGGAATAACAACCGTCAAAGCTATAAGATTAAAATGCACGGTAGTAGACGGGGAAATAAAAAGTTATCCATAAGCCAGTCGACACCATCGGCGGTGTTCCATAAATGATGCAAGCAAGCCCCATTAAAATGACGTGGGAATATTTGCCCATTTCTCAATTAAAACGTCGCTAAGCCGATTAACCTCGGTTGAGCAGGCAATTCGTTTGCTAATTGATTTTCTGTCGAATATGCATGTGTAATGGGATTAGATTCTCGACCAGATCGTTCTTCGAACAACAGTTTCGAGCATTATACTATTTGGGTGATAATTACGTTGGCCGAGCTTCATTAATTCCGACCTGTGCGGTGTTATTTATTTTCCATATTTTCTTAAACAGCAGAGAAGTCACATTAATTAATTACAGAAAAAAATACTACTTATCTAGATAGGTTGATAAATGGCATTATTTTATAAACAGAAACCAGTCACCAAAACGATTAATTTTTTCATTAGCATGGAACATCTAATATTTAACTATGATTAAATGTTGGTATTTCGACCAGTACAATATCTTAATAATGAAATATTTGAAAACAATTTAACGTATATACGGCGATGTATATACGTATAAAAATTTTTTCTATTAAATTTTTCCCGCCAATAGCCATTGATCGTAGTCATTACCTGGGATGGTTTGGGACCGAGCGGGATTATCGCTCATTACCCTCCCCATTGGTGTAGGCCTGGACTGCCTCGTAGAGGTGAACCCCATCCTTTGCCAACCTTGATCACAAAAGTGATGTGATAAGTGTGGGCGATTTGCGAGGTCTCCTCCTGTCCTGGCTCTACCCTGCAAGCTGGGTAAGATCTTCTGGCGTTCTGGAGGATCATCTGGGGGTCATTTTTTAGTCGCTTTGTAGCCCTCTACTCTTGTTCCGGGTGGAATCTTAAATATAAGAAGATCTTACTCTCATCCTGGGTCCAGTAGTTGGAGCCTTGGCCGTTTGTGTACAGCGGCTGCATCGGGCTTGTAGTCCATGGCTTCTCGGATCAGCAGGTTACTGTGCACACGTGAAGAACTTGATTCCGCGCCTCCTGATGACTTCTAGGACTAGGACGTAGTTGAGGTCCAGGTGCAACCGGGCTACGTCCAAGAATGGCTACTAAAAAGGAAAACGTTTTCCTATGTCAATTTATTGAATAAATTAAAACTAGTAAAACAATACGGTTTGGCTCATTGTTGTCTTTGTAATAAACGGCGGTACGGGAATCTGACGGTTTTCGTCACCAAAATGTCCACAGACTGCGTTTCTGCGCGACAAGAAGCGGTTGTTGTGTCGCGTCGGCCACAATTCAAGCTTTTGAAGATATTTTGCTTGGCGATTCTGCACGATGGATTTAGGTCACAGACTACGATTTTGCACGACGAACCTCATCACGGCGACGATGTTCGGCAAAATTTTACATAGTCTGTGGCCAGCTTTAGTTATCAAATGAGAAAGCGTAAGTACCAAGTATAAATAATGTAAAATTATTATTGAAATCCACCTGAACTTGTTTTTCTTTTCTGTAGAATCGTTGAAGATAAACTAATAAGGCCCAGACATAAGTTCATGTATCTGTGCATGTTCTTAAAAATCCTGTTATTTTGTCTATAAAAACCACGAAAAGTAAACAGAATCATATTACCCAGTAGTCAAAGAGAAAAAAACTTAAGTTGTATATGCTTAGGTTTTCAGCTACATCTAGTCTAATATATGATAGTTCCTGTTTGTAAATCATGTTTAAATATATTGAAGATTATTCATTATTTACATTACAAGATACTGAAGTAGGTAGTTTTTAAATATGTTATTTTTATTAAAAAAATCATTATTGAAAAATCATAATTATTGAACTGACAGAAACTAACCTAGACACCCTGATAATATTTTACTATTTTTCATTGTCAGCTATGTTTCTAATAGGTCAAAATTCCTTTAGTTAGCTCCATTTTAGCATTTTTTTTTTGTTTATTTTCTAATCATAAAGTCATGATTCTATCCATGAGAAGATGACCGTTGCTAAAATAAAATTTTTTTGTTTATTGTCGACTTTGCAAATGATATCCTTTTTTGTAATGTAATTGTAATATCTGCGCTATATTCATGAAATAATATGCGCCATATTAGGAATAAGAAAAATTTCTCTAACATAAATTTATATTATGCAACAATTTCACTTTCTCTATATTGTTTCCATTTAATAACCCGATTCATTCATTTTATCCAACAATAACTGTATTACAATAATTATAATTATATAGCAAGAATAATTTTATTGTCATTGTAAAATGATTTATACTTTAGAATTTCTATACGCACAATGATTATGTGATAGTAGTTTGTTCATGTCCTTTGTCATTAGTATCTGATTAGAATAAAGGCAATGGTAATTAAGTATAAAGATATCAAGACCTATCGACTAACATTATTTTATTTATAGTTTACCCATTAACAGTTTTCGTATAAGGTAGCCATTTTCGACGCCTAGAACTTCATATTTGAGCCCGTTTTTTCTGTACACAAATGTCGAAAACTTTTGATTTTACGTAAAAGTAATACCTACTAATAATTCAACAGTCTAAAGTTGGAGTTACATATTTTGTATATTTAAATTCTCATAAAATATATAAACAAGGGTGAGATTTCGTGAGATTTTCGACGATAAAGTTTCGCGTCACTTAAATTTACATATGAATTTGAAAACTCTGGACAACTACCATTCTTAAGTGTATTAATAATTGGAAATAGTGAAAATAAGTTAGAATTTGACATATATATGGAAAAGAAAGAAGTACTTTAAGGTATATCCCTGTTAGTAGTGGTAAGAAACATCTCCATAGGAAAATCCTATGGAGTTGCCGAAGTAACGCAATGCCAGTCGGGACACATTTCGGCATCTCCTTTAAATAAATATCCTTAAGGACTCTCACCATTGCGCTCAACACAAAATGGTTAGTTTCAATTTTCTAATTCATCGCGTATTAAGCTTCTCCCTAAATAAGGAGAGGTTTGAAAAAGAAAAAGCATTGATTAGGGATATAACTGCGAGTAATGGATATTCTGTAAGTTTAATTGATCAAATAAGTAGGAAACGTAAAATTTAAAGAGACACTTCGAAAGTCCTCAACTTTTCAAAATGAAAGAGAAAATCGATACATACGATCCTCGTTTCACCCTTTTTTAAAGATACAGGTATGTCAGTACCTGGAAATGTGCCAGGAAAAGTCGGGTATTTACGAAATAAGCTGTAAAGACTGCAATCAAAAGTATGTTAGACAAACTAGAAGGTGAATTCAAACTAGATCTGTCGCGATGGTTTCCTGAACCGTAGTAACAGTTTAGGTATTATAGGACACGGTATTAGCATCGGTTTAGTTTTAATCATCTCCAGATGATGCCAACTTATTTGGCGAAATGCGCGTCGAGTGCAGTATAGTGTTTTGGTATTATATGAAAAACTACGTCAGTGTTATCTTCACAATATTCTTTTTAAAATTTTTGTATACCTAAAGTTGCAATGATTTCTTATTTTAAGCAATGATTTTATTGATTTTCTTCGACTGTACAAATTTTCTGCAGATCTTTATCACTTGTGTTATCTTTAATAATAGAATAATATATATTTCATTTAATTTTCGTAAGGTATAAACCATTTGACTTTATTTTGATACGCCGCCTTCAACTGAAACAAAACAAATGTGCGTACAACATAAGTCTATAAAAAGATCTTTGTAACAGATATTCGTCACTATCTTATGTGTAACCTCATATTGACGAGCTACGGGGACCAATATATGTGTTTATTATCCTACAGATGAGTTTAATATTCCTTTTATATCTGAATTTCCGACATCCGCCAGTTATTGCAGTGTAAAAGCTGGTTGAATCGAAGAGAATCGATTTTTAATATTTCATAAACTTTATTTAGTAACCTAATAGGATTTGTCTGGAATATGCGCTTTGAACGAATATGGAAGGTAAATATTCGTTAATTTCATGAATAATAACCTCAACCTCATCATTCACAATAAGTGACATTCAGAATAAATCAATGTCGTAGTGGTAACTTAAAAACGTACAGTTCCTAACAATGTTAAAGCGATGGATTAAAAAATTATTTTTAGACTACCAAAAATATCAACATTTATTAAAGTTTTTTATTAATTCATAGCTGCAAGTTTCTAGAAATTTAAGTAGTGAGACGGAGAAACGAATTTATTTTGCATTATAACCATAATATGCATAATATAAGTAACCAAACTTCTCTTCTATTTGAATTTTAAATATTTTATTATTATTATTTTTCTCTTGATTTTTCTAATCTACAAGTCCGTTAAAGGCATAGCCTACAACCATTATAATTTTGCTACATTCTTGTAACTAAGTGAGATAGAAAAAAAAATTTTATATAAATGTTGTTTGCGTTAAAGATGTCGGTATTTTTTTAATATAGTTATATTTGTAGCTCTTCAATATACAGGTTGATGAACTAAACTTATCTTTTTTTAAATGGAACACCCTGTATATTATTACATTTTTTAAAAACTCTTCAAAAGACTTGTTCAACGATATATAATATGATGGGTCTGTAGCCCACCGTTTCGGAGCTATTGACTGTTATCTTCAGGAAAAGGTTAATATTTATAGCGAGCTAGAAAAGTTACTGATTGAGGTGATAAGCTGTAATTTGGGCCAAGAAATTCTAATTTGGTCTATTTTATGAAACTTCTGTCTAATACTAAAATAAAAAAAAAATTGCAACAGTGATGCCAAGTTTCGTGAAATTTAATTTTTCATGATTTTTTTAAATGGAACACCCTGTATTTTATTACATTTCCTGAAAGTCCTTGCAAAGACGAGTTTATTGATATATAATATCAGGGATCTATGACACACCGTTTTGGATTAACCTGCGTTTCTCTTCAGGAATTGACACATAAGTTATGCATGTTTGTATGTAATGTATTCTCTGCAAGAAAAAGTAGGCTTAATAGAATGTTATATATTTAATCACAAAAGTCCAGCTTTAACATTGAGAGATTATGTAAGAAAATATCATTTAAGATAACTGCCAAATATTCATACGATTCTAATTATTTGTATCAAATTTAAAAGAGATGGCAATATAAGTTATAAAAAAATATAAGTTTTAAGTGTGTCGTAGACCCCTGATATTATATATCAATAAACTCGTCTTTGCAAGGACTTTCAGAAAATGTAATAAAAGACAGGGTGTTCCATTTAAAAAAATCATGAAAAATTAAATTTCACGAAACTTGGCATCACTGTTGCAATTTTTTTTACTTTAGTATTAGACAGAAGTTTCATAAAATAGACCAAATTAGAATTTCTTGGCCCAAATTACAGCTTATCACCTCAATCAGTAACTTTTCTAGCTCGCTATAAATATTAACCTTTTCCTGAAGATAACAGTCAATAGCTCCGAAACGTTGGGCTACAGACCCATCATATTATATATCGTTGAACAAGTCTTTTGAAGAGCTTTTCAAAAATGTAATAATATACAGGGTGTTCCATTTAAAAAAAGATAAGTTTTGTTCATCACCCTGTATATTGAAGAGCTACAAATATAACTATATTTAAAAAATACCGACATCTTTAACGCAAACAACATTTATATAAAACTTTTTTTTCTATCTCACATAGTTTCTGAGATAAGGGGATACGCACTCTTATACGGCCCACCCTGTACATAAGTTTGTTTGTTTAAAGTGTCTAGTAACTTGTACTGCGACGACAATTGGCTTATTGTGAAACATCTTGTTAAGACGAGCTTTATAATGTTTCTAATTGATTTAGAGAAACATAATATGCGGTTTTTTAGGTATTTTTCAAGAGTACATCTAATATAGATATGCTAAAGCTAAGCTCCCCAGGTGTATTATGCGGTGTACTAATCCTGTAACTAATTACTTTAACAGGGTCTACAGAGGATATTACATTGATGTTCGGGGATTTCCAGCACTTGGTCTTATTATCGTTTTGACAACATTTTGTTGAGCATTAGTTAGAATTCCTGAGTTATTTTTAAATATTTTTCTATTCTACTACAACTATTCTAACTATTCTGATAATATAAGCCGAGTACCCTTTAATCCGCTGTGTAAAAGTTCAACCTTGTCTCAAGTAAAACATCTAATGTTGCAATTAATTTATAACATATTTTAAAATACATGTTTTCCGAAGATAAATGCACCTTTGCATGGAAACAATTTCTACAAATGGTTAAGCTACAATGTAAACCAAACCAATGGGTGTAGTGTTTCTGAAAACATTTGAAAATGTATGGAAAGATTATGACATAACGACAATGTGGAAGTAGTTTGGAAATAGCTTCTTACTGCTCAAATTTGTTTCTAAATTTGGATGCGTTCTGTAATGCGATTCAGTACTGTTAGACATCAGCATCGTTAAAAAAATACTGCTCAGGACATCAGAACGGTAGTAATATAGCATATAAATGCAATTTACTAAGAGTACTAAGAGTAAGTAGAGTACTGTTGAGTCTAAAATTTTTCTGACACTACTAAGTCTGTAAAAGTCATGCAGCATCAGTAAAATCAAACAACCAAAAACACAAATATCAAACTTCTCCCTAATACTAATTTCTTATATAACCTATAAGTATTACACTATTTACATTTCCTTTCTAGTAAATGAAGATCACTTTCCTTATCTTATTCATAATATTAATAATATTGTTCCAACTTCGCGTACATCCTCTTAAAAAATGATCGATATTTGAAAATTCTTTTACGTAATTCTACGATTGGTGGAATTCACATGAAATTAAGGAAGGTAAAATAACTGAAATAATATATTTCAAAGCACTTCTTTCGATGCATGATTGTTAATTTTGTACCACGTTTTTATGTTATTTATGGATTCCTCGAATATATCACAATTCCATATGACATAGTAGTATAGAAATCGAGCAATCCTAACTATGGTAAAATAATGTTTATGCAGAGATATTATAGAGAGGTTTTCTTTGTTAATTTACGTTTAATTTAAATAACCTCAATTTCAACATTGAAAAACTACTGTTGTGAAA
The DNA here is from genome assembly GCA_963924545.1 of Pogonocherus hispidulus. NCBI lineage: Eukaryota > Metazoa > Arthropoda > Insecta > Coleoptera > Cerambycidae > Pogonocherus > Pogonocherus hispidulus. The sequence continues at coordinate 25,088,034 of OZ004696.1, forward strand.
TTATAAGTTACTTTTGGTCATCTTCACTGACTAGTATGGTTTGGTTCAAACTGTCACTGGTATATACATTCGTGTAGTTGAACTTATTAGAAAGGGATCTGAAATGGCTTTCATAGGACCAGAGCCAGCTTGTGGAGTTGCTTATAACGCCATCAGAACGGCTCTGGGAAAATGGGTGAACCTAGAACATAAGAATTACTGTGTCTTAAAACCAGGACGCAGAGTCATGCAATGACACTGACGAAACCTAGGTTCAGGATGATGACAGGGCTCATATTAGGGCAATGCCATATCAAGAAACATCTCTATAATTTAAGATTGGAAGAAAGCATGGTTCTGTGGTCTGTGATTGATGATGTAGCCGGGATTGCGCTGCACATTCTGAGCGAATATGAGGACTGCGCCCTCATATTCATATAAGACTATTATTACTCCTGGGTAAACCATTCTTGAACCTTGTGAGTTAGGGAGAATTTCAGCGAGTAGACTTTCGTACTGTATGCAAAGAACAAAGATGGAAATCAGCGGGATACACAATAGGTCTAGCTGTGACCTTGGAATTCGCTCTAGAGAAACCAAACCACAGAAAGGAGAAGAAGAAGAAGAAGAAGTCACTGGTATTGCAACATTTCCATAATGTCGGGGTAGTACTTTTGAGACTTTCAAAACTGCACGTACTACTTATATTCTTATCGGAAGCAAGTATACTGTCGGAGCCATCAGGGTTTTTCTTCACAGTATAATATTTAATGTAAGCAAGCAATGCGTACCTACTTATAAAAGTAACAATTTCAGGGAATGAAACTGCGCAAAATGTGAATAAATTAAGCGTTTAATCTACGTGCCTCGAAGTTGTTTTGGCACAGAAATTGATTATCATGAGAGAAAGTTTAATAAGATGATTTTAATTATGTATTTCAAACATGTTCCCAGTAATAGAAGTTGTATTGAAGGATCTAAAAAAAGATACCTAAGCCATTTTGATTCAATTACAAAAAGATACAACTTATGAAGAACATTTTCGAAATCATATTGGTGCATACTGTAGCAGAAATAAACAAAATACACTGTAACTAAATATGTAAATTCATACATTTTCGAGTAAGGCTTCAACACGCGTTCGTTTTATTTTCTAAGGGGGTTTATCCAAACGACCTAATTGCGTAGACCTTACCTGGCCTCTTTACATTTACAGTGTTCGTGTTGTCCTAATAAATATTTTCTTTACTGAACTATTGAACGCGATCCACTCAATTATACTTTGCCTTCCTGGCTAATGACATCTTATAAATTTATCAGATAGAATCCTGAATAATTTCTATAAACCTCTCTGAATAAATAATTGTTTGCTTTATTATCAAACCAATTCCGCAGAAAATTGTTTATGTTTTTTAGAATGATCATTTGGATCCATTGCCATTATTGGGTACGCATTAACATAATGTTCAATAACTACCGACGTATTCAATCAGGTTTCGAGGTAATCATTTACATCATTATACTCTATTATTCATTTACAAGATAACACCAAAACAATGGCTAGTGCGTGATAAGTTCGATAATGTCATAAGACATATATTTGTACGCCTGCTCCATCTTGGAAATTAATATACTATAGTTTCTCTTCTTCTTTTATGGCAAAGTGGGTCAGTTTCTTTAGAAGCCTATCGAGCCACCATGGCTAGTATTAAGCCTTTTATATATCAAACCATTTTACTTTTCACCCCACTTACGTTTTAAAGTTCAAATGCCTACTCACTAAGATTTAACTAGCCTCACATGAATTCCAGAAACGTTGAATTCAGGATAAACTCATGAGATTAGGTTTCTGCTGTTATATAGGGTTGTAATTATCTTTGGTTACTGATTATTCAGTATTAATATGATGTTATAATAAAATAAATAAATTAGAAGTTTCTCAGAATTGTACTCCCATCATTCTACTAATTTTCTGCATAATCAATCACTTCCACCGACTATAATTCTCAGTTCCTAAAGGAAGTCTAAAATTATAGATATGTTCGCTGCGATTCTTTATTCGAATAGTTTATAGAAAGTCAAACTTTGCACACATTTTGCCATGTATCATATCTAAGATATATTTCCTGACTTCTACTAATATTTCATCATCATGTGCAGAAAAGCGCGCTGTTTCTCCAGTGCGACTGCGGCTAGACTGGTTTCGTACAGCTTTGCCAACCAAATGTGCAAAAAATTCCCTGAACTGTTGTTGAAATTTCCCTAGATTGATACTTTTTTCCCTAGATTTGAATTGCGGGAATTTTTAAATTAGTTGGTAAGGTTTTTGGAAAAAATCACACTAATAAAGCAAATAAAAGCGAATTTTGGAGAAACACATATGTTTTTATAACATAAACAACTAAAAGATACACATATATGTTTTATAAATAAATAAAAAATACACAGATATACATGTATGTGCTGAATAAATGTATTTAGTGGTTGACTACTAAGAAAAGAGATGGCGCTAGAATAAACTAACACTAAATAGGTAGAAATATTTTTAAATACTCGTAGGTAATTTTTAGATTTTAAATTACTTTTCAATGAATTTGTCGTTTTAATAGTTATTTGAGGCAAAAAAAAATGATATCACATATGATATGACATCTAAAATTTCCCTAGAATTTACATCGGTTTCCCTATTCCCCCCAGAGGTGCCAAAATTTCCTTAGAATAGGGAAATTTCCCTAGAGTTGGCAACTCTGGTTCCATACGAAATCGAGTCGCCGACGCGGCGACTCGATCGCCAGCGTCCGCGGCTGGAACACCTCACCGTTGCCAGGTACGCTTTAATAATGTACGGGTGTCCAAAATAAGATCCTCTATCCCCTTATCTCAGAAAGTATAAAAGGTAGATAAAGTTAAAATTAAAGTTTTTTGTTGTTACTTGAATTTTTCATTTTTATAACTTTCTTGAATACAGGTTGTTCTGTTTCTCTGATCCAGGCATCAACTTTCTTTTTTTAAATGGGACACCCTAAATTCAATTACGTTTTTGAACTCTCATTAAAATTCTAGGTCGACATTGTTAAGAGTACCCTATACCTATCATTTACCGTTATGAAGATATTAGCATTTAAAGAAAAAAATCTGTAAAAAACACCAGCTCAAAAAATCTCGGCAAAACAAATAAGACATCCAGAAAAAAGGTAAATAGGGTTTATTTCGTAGACAATTAGACTCAGAAATTACTTTTGTGAATCGATATTACCTGATTAATATACAGGGTGTTTTTGACAGAAGGCTCAAACATGTATATTTTAAAACTCCAGAAAATCGAAAAACCTGTACATTTAAGCAGTCATTCGCTCTCCGTCGCAGTCGCGAGTCGCAGCCGCCAGGCACACCACCGAAACCAGACCTTTACACTGGAATCCGAACCTCTTGAAAATCATTCAATGAAAGTTTGTCTGACGGTAAGCGGGATTAGGTCCCAGTGTGTCTGGGTAATCGAATGGAAATCTGGCACAAGCAGATCTCAACAATTAGAATTTTAGATAGAGTTTCAACTAGGAATTTAGACGTTTAATATTAATAGACATAAATATCAATATTTAGGGAGCCGCAAGATTCTAATTTAATTATGATTTCATTTTATAAAGAAAATATTATCGGGTTATGCCCAGGGATTATCAGAAGTTCTCATCTTAAGTAGTTTCTTCTGAGTTAAATATTTTTTTAAACTGTTTATTTACTTAATGTTTATGTTTTTATACACGGAATTAAACACAGTAAATTCGTTACATAGAAATTTAATCCTTTCAGCAAGCTGACTATATTTACATCAGTCAGTCTGTAGTTTATGTTGTACGTTTCCTCGTGTGATATTTATTGGTTCAGAGGTCACTGAACTAATCACATTTCTTTCAAATACAATTTTTTCGTGAAGAAAATGTGTTTTAGCGGAATAATTACATAATACATATATGGATTTCTAAAAGATCATTTACTGATGCGTTGGGCTGGGTCACTGATTAATAAATGATTAGAACTATATGCTGTCTTAGCGATTTTTAAGGCGGTAATAAATATTATAAATTGGCTTCAGATATTTAGTGGACAAGGATAAGGTTTCAGTACTATCAAAATTGAGAACAGCTGCAGAAAAAATTTTTTACAACTCTTCTCAATTTTTAGTAACTTCTATATGTCGTATCAGTTCGATTTTAGTCGTTATCTCCTAATATTTACCAAGTATTTGTATTTTTTAAATATCTGAATCGGTCTGTATATATTTTTTATTATTTTTATTTACGTTTCTAAAAGCAGAATCAAGGGTAATTTTTTTTAAAAATGATAATGAAAGGTATCTTTAAATTAATATTATAACCGCAAATCGCATACTAACTTACTCAATTCATGAACGTGCATCAACACATCTACATTCTTTTAAAACTGAGCTTCATCACATGTCCAATTGTATTCATCATTTTTAACTATATGTACATAATTGGGATACTAATGAATGTGGCAAACCTACATGAGTCGAGTAATTTAAAAACCTATATGAAACAGATGCGCCCGACTTTTTCATCGCGCCACCCATTCATTTGTCAGCGTACCAACGCAACATTCAGATGGGCTGTTTATAATAAAAATGCCTTAATAAACATGGCATAGCCGTTTCCTATGTTTTTGTATGCGCTCCAGAAGCGCAAGGAAAACAAACAAGTCATTATCTTATTAGGCTGGTGTGTCAAAGTTGTATCCCAGTAGTGTTTCCATTCACACATCACAGCAACATTATATCATTCCATAATACTGTCCGTTAATAAGGTTGCGTCTTTTTTTCACAGAAAATATTTTGTTACCTGTCGAGCTTGTATTTCTTCGCTTATTTTCTAATTATCAAATAATAATTATAACACATTGTAAATATTTTCTAGTACATCCTAAAAAATTATATATTACAAAATAGTGTAATCAAAGTTATATTATTTTGATTCTTTGCAAAAGTTCAGCAGTACCTATATATTATGGTATTTAAATGAACTGACAATTCTTTAATATTGTGAGTAAAACTAATTTAAAAAATACATGTTCTTGATAACATCCCTCACGTATATAATCAGAAATGTATTCGACGTCGCCACATGAGTTTCACTCAGCCCAACACCAAGTGACAGACAGCTGTTTCGACCTAGTAGGTTTTCTCAGGACCGTAGAGATCTCGGAGTGAAGATAATATATAGATGGCTTAGAAGGACGCCAGTCTCTGGGGGTTATTGTGCTCCCCCTCCTCAACATACACAAACATCCATGGTGAGAGCGGGGTTCGAATCCGCGACAGAGTAGCCCGATCCAGTGGAGAGGCCACCACCTCTGATAGTCACCCATCCAAACGCTAGCCCCTACTGACCAGCGATATATTGCACGCGTCGATCATACGATCATAGGGCATGTACTACTCATATAATTGTGTGCTGTTATGCCTAAGCATGGAATATTAGTAATATCATCTAGGACCGATCTACGCACAAGGCTGAAATTTTATGAAGATGAATTGTTTTAGTATAGTATTCCTCTTCGTAGATTATATACTACATAATATGTCCACATACTTTTTTGTTAATTTGATCATAAACTTAAGAAAACATATAGTAAGCAGATGTCTTAGAAATTTCGAAACTTCGATACTTCGAAAATTTCAAATACTAGTTAGGTATAACTATAATTATCAAAATATTCGTATGTAAATAATAAAATCATATGTTACCCGCAAAACTCGATTGCGGGAACAAAAAGTTTCGTTAACTTTCATCTATTGATGATTGGAACAAAGTGTAATATTTCCTTCTAAATCATATCTATTAGTTGCCGAAATAAGTGTAATTCTATGAAAACTCATTATTTTGCTAATCTACGAGAGTGGTATTGATAATCAAAAGGCTTGATTCTGCGTATTTTTGAACCCATGTAACTTCGGTTTCGATGGCACTTCAGGTCTCAAAGTTTCAGGACAGGATGTAGTCACAGCACTTATATAATGTATTAAATCCATTTTTATAGTTCTACTTTACAATTTATTTATGCTCTAATCTAATCCATAGATAACATATGGCATCAGCGTTTTAAATATATATAATATATAAAGAATGTCATATGTTTATTTTCACTACCCCTTTTTTATTAATCATACCTCAATATATCTTTAACTGAAAGGTTCGAGGGTGAGGCAAGGCTCGAGAATCTGGAGACAAGGTAAATAGCCACCAGTTCACCATGGCTGGATACTGTGTACTTCATTGTGAAATAAGCAGTGAGTATTGAGCGCAGTTCTTGCGACAGAACGTTTCCGATTCAACATTCAGGAATCGGAAACTTACCCAAAAAATTCTCAATTCCGCCCATCACTAGTTATCACCCACCCCCCACACTCTAGACCGCCCACCACTAGCGATCTTCTTATATAGTAACATTGAGAACTACAAGTATAGCCTTTATAACCTAATTTGAAACTGCATAAAAAATTCCGACAAACGACACACGTGCGTAAACAAAGAGGCCGCCGTCGAAGTGCAGGTGTTTCTTTTGTCGGAATTTTTTTAACAGTTTCAATTTACTATTATATTGACTATACGAGAAAGTGTTTTTTACCAAACCAACCGACTTGAGTGATATGCTGATATGTAGGTATTGATATTGAATTGTGATTGATATAAATCGATATTGTACCATTAGCATTAGTTTTTCTCATTCCACTCCAGGGTCTAGACTTCTCCCAGGACGTCGCACCCCAATATAAGTCCTTTGCTATCTACAACCATGATATTGTATTGGCTGAGAGATAACCATTTTCTCTGGAAGCGTTATGATATGAATACTTACAGTTAATTGGACTTTGTTCTATTAAACCTCATAACTTTTTACTGGTACGCGATCATGAGACTTCGCCTTTTTTTTTACAAGAATTTTTTTTGGTGCTATATCTATTTCCTGTTCAAAACGTCTTAAAATACATACAGGTTTGGAGGTTATAATTTTATTTTAAATTCAAAATATGAATTTAATTTAATTAATATTATTAATGTAATAATTAAAATGTGAAGTTAATTTATGTAAACAAATGTTTTTATCTGCTGAGCATTATGGAGGCTTTTTTAAGAAGAAACTTTTCTGTACATTATACAAGCAAAATTAATGACTTCTTATGTTTATTGGCTAGCCTATTTCACGATTATTATAAAATTAATTCTAAATAGAGTTAATTGATTGCTTGAATATATTTATGGCTTGTTTTTATAGACGTTTTAGTTATAAAGTTATTTGTAATGTGGGTTCTAAGACAGTCTTAAAGGCTTCGCAAACGGTACAGTTTGCGTGGCATGCCAGTTCAAAGGAAAAAATAAATTTCTTCTGTCACCGGGCCCGCACGTGGTGCGTGTTTTGAGGTGAGAAAGCGTCAGAAAAATGCGAGAAAAAACACTTTCAACACATATCATTAATTTTAACAAATGGAAAATGGAAGTCTTCCATAACAGATAAATAATGGTATTTGACTACATCGTCAGTCGTATGTATATTTCCAAAATGATACATGTAGGGATATTTTTGCTCAAACGTAATCGAAAGACAAATAAATTTACTAATTAAAACATCGTTTTTGGAATCCTGTAAATTGATATGTTAGTTTCATATAGATAGTTTTAATGTTGGTAGAGTAGAATTTTTTGAAAATATTTCAGAAAAAAGTAGTCACGTCATGTCTCTTTATTTTTAAGATTCAAAGTGACTGTTATAATACATTTTTTCGTAGTGTTCAAAGATTTACGGATTACGTACAGTTTTACAGATTTGAAAAGAGTATTCTCTGACTAATACATTAATTTAATGTTGGATGAGTCTATTCTTTATCTAATGATCTGAGAGAAATTCCCAAAAAAGGGAGATTGGATATGATGAGTGTGCCTAAACAACAAAGTTATCGTGTGATACTTCAGTCTTATAGGCATATCTCCCTTATTATTAGAGATATACCCATTAAACCCTATATCAATGTGTTGCAGATATTGTTCTATCCAAATGTGTAATATAAAATGTAGCCACAGAGTATTGAAATTTAAAAAATCTTACTCAAATATTACTACTAATATTATACAGAGTGAGTTTTATGTATGGAACGCCTCAATTATCTCGGAAACGGCTTGCCCGATTTTTATGAATTTTGGTTTATAAGGGTTTTGTAATATGGCCGAAATATTGTTATGTAATATTATTGTGGCATTTACATTGTTGTCAGATCTTTCGTTTTTCCGGAAATATACTGAAATTTGTTATTTCAAATGGATCACCCTATATATTTTTTTGTTTTTGAAATCTCTAAGAAATTTAGAATATTTTTCATGTAATGTTCCCTATACCTAATTGCCATAATTTCGGAGTTACAGCTACATTTGCAATATCTCCGCCGAAGTTAAAATATTACATCAGGGCGGCTATGTCTGCGACAAAAACAATTTTGACGTTTTAATAAACTATTATTGTTGGTGTTTATTGAAAGTTACAATGGACCGTTTATCTGAGAAAGAACGAATTGAGATTTTAATAATATTAGGATATGGTGATGTGCGTAGAAGTCAACAGGAAACGTGTAATATCTTTAATAATTTATATCCGAATAGAAATCCCATAGGATCTTTTGAAAACATAAAGTAAAGGCGGTTACAGCTGATGCTCAAAATGTTGTCCGTTTACTTCCATACAAGAAGCCATGCGATGTTTAAATCTTTGCAGTACATTTTGTAACATTTCTGACTGCTCAATTCTTATCTCTGTGGTAATCCTATCTTTTAATTCCTGAATATTGGCAGGTTTGGTTTTATAAACAATATTTTTTAAGTGACCCCACAGGAAATAGTCTAAAGGATTCATGTCGGGTGATCGCGGGGGCCATTCGATAAAACCACGCCTTCCAATCCATCTTCTGGGAAACACATCGTTTAGGTATTGCCTCACGTCACGCGCATAGTGAGGTGGAGCTCCATCTTGTTGCACCCAAATATTGTTATTTGGGACATTGTTATTGTCTGAAAGTTTCAAATAATAAAATTTCTAAATTAACAGGCAATTGAGAATACTTACTTAGATTTGGAAATAACCGAGCCAACTCAGGTATAATATTATTCTGTAATAAATTTAAATACGCCGGACCATTTAAGTTTCCTTCAATGAAAAAAGGACCAATTATTTTGTCGCCTATTATTCCAGCCCATACATTAATCTTTTGTGGAAATTGGGTGTGGGATTCTCTCATCCAACGAGGATTGTTACGTGACCAGTATCTGCAATTATGCCGATTTACGTTTCCATCAGTTCAAAAAGTGGCCTCATCGGAAAACATAACATTATTTAAAAAATTTGGATTATTTTGATCGTAACATTTTTCCATCATTGTGTCGGCAAACTCTTCACGGCTATCGAAATCATCATCTGACAACTCTTGAACCAATTTTACTTTGTAAGGATGGAATTTATTGGCATGTAAAATTTTCATTATGGATGTTTGAGAAATATCAACTTCCCTGGATATTTGTCTAGTACTCAAGTGTGGATCTTCTTCTAACATAACACAAACATCTAAAGATTTGTCTTCAGTTGTTGCAGTTTTTATACGCCCTGATTTCGGTAAATCTTTTATGGCTCCAGTTTGGTTAAACTTTTTTAACAACTTACTCACAGTAGATCTTGTTATGGGATTTCTATTAGGATATAAATTATTAAAGATATTACACGTTTCCTGTTGACTTCTACGCACATCACCATATCCTAATATCATTAAAATCTCAATTCGTTCTTTCTCAGATAAACGGTCCATTGTAACTTTCAATAAACACCAACAATAATAGTTTATTAAAACGTCAAAATTGTTTTTGTCGCAGACATAGCCGCCCTGATGTAATATTTTAACTTCGGCGGAGATATTGCAAATGTAGCTGTAACTCCGAAATTATGGCAATTAGGTATAGGGAACATTACATGAAAAATATTCTAAATTTCTTAGAGATTTCAAAAATAAAAAAATATATAGGGTGATCCATTTGAAATAACAAATTTCAGTATATTTCCGGAAAAACGAAAGATCTGACAACAATGTAAATGCCACAATAATATCGGCCATATTACAAAACCCTTATAAACCAAAATTCATAAAAATCGGGCAAGCCGTTTCCGAGATAATTGAGGCGTTCCATACATAAAACTCACTCTGTATATTAAAGTAATAAGCGGGTGAGTGCTATTTAGTGAAACATTCGGTGCAGGGTAACTTGAATTATTATTTTAAAATATTATATTTTTGGTCGCAAATCAAAAAGTTCATTGTATTGTATCATTAGGATGAAGTTTATGAGATATAAAGGGTGTTTTTTTAAGTTTGATAGAACTTTACATGACAACTACTATCAGACTGAACTGTTAGTCTGACACTGTTTATAAAATTTATTTTCAGTATACTTTGGCAAATCATCATGAATTGATTCACTCTTGAACAACGCTACCAAATTCCTTAAATTTACTTTGAAAATCATTCGTCGGTTCGCCAAACGCATATAAGAGTGAATTTTATGTCCCACATGATCGTCCATCTGAGCTATTTATTCGTCGTACTGTGGATAGATTTCGTACCACATACTCTCTACATGATTTGAAAACACCAATGCGTCGAAGGAATGTGCGTAATGAAAGGAATATTACCGCTGTACGTGAAGTGTGGTTGCAAACAAGGTTTGGTGACAAATTAATTTCGAGAAATGGACCTGTTAACTATCCACCCAGGTCCTGTGATATGACGCCCGCAGATTATTTTCTGTGTGGCTATGTCAAGTCATTAGTTTATGCTGATAAACCAGCAACAATTGAAGCCTTAGAAGCCAACATTGTTCGTGTTATTCACGATATAAGACCAGAAGTGCTCGAAAAAGTAACATTGGATCAAAAGTAGACGCTATCTTGCGGCAGCCGCGGTGGCCACATGCCGCAAATAATTTTTAAATGTTTAATGTAATATAGATTGTTTTTTTAAATAATATTACTTTTTTAATCACAAAATATTTTCTTTAATATTTTTTTAAAGTTTTAGTTCTATCATCCTTAAAAAAACACCTTTTACAATTTTGGAAAAGTGACTTTTTTACAAATGATTCGAAAACAGTATATAGGAAAATCGGTATCTGTTCTGTAGTTCGCGAATATTGACTCGCAATACAGTTACTCGACTAACCATCATGTGATCATCTAACTCTTCTTCCACTATTAAAATCTGTTAGAAAAAAGTTGTATAGTATATAGTCTCTATATGTTTCCTCTAGGTATGTAAATGAAAAGTACGGCTGATTTTGAATACCAAAATTAAAAATTCAATTTGAAGAATCACCATTTTATAGATAATTTCATAAGGATTAGGATTTCTGAAGAGTTAGTCGACGTTTTTCTACATTTTATTCCATACATTTCGTATTTTTTTCTGTTCAGAACATACCAATAATAGCCCAAATAAAAGCGGCCATCGGTACATTAGATAGAAAAACGATTCAGGAAATTGGGATAAATTTGAGGACAATGGCAAAACTCGAGCAATAATAAACTTCACTAAGATCTTTGATGTCAGGATTATACTAAGTCATTTCTGTAAATTAATATTAATAGGACAGTTACAATGCTTTTCTTCTTTTTTCATGTAAACGTCGGTCTACTTCCGCAATAAAAACCAATCACCGACGCCAGAAGACAAGCTACCCCCAACTTAGAATTCTGAACCCCTACTTAGTCGTGGGATAGGGAGCTTTTTTGGCTTTCATTTCATTGCATAAACTAGGGAGCTAATGTTTTACGTCCTAGCCGAGGAATAGTACGTCTTCGACACAAACCTCGCATAGGTATATAGATTATTTGAATTCAGTCAGGTATTATACAGGTTACTGTAATATCGGCAAATATCACGGGTGCTCCAAAGATGGTCGCCCATCCAAGTACCTACTAGCTGTGACAAACGTTGCTTAACTTTCATACTCATTACATGAATGTTCTTATAAACATTTCTTTATTAGTGAAAGCATTATTTTATTTCTCGTAATGGGAGGAGCGACTGAATATATGCCGTTGTCTTTTCTGGAAAATTTATAAATATTCATTACCCTTACAATCTTACATATTGTAAACCAGGATTGGAATAAGCCAAAACTTACAAAAATGTCAAAATAGTCAGACTTTTTTAATTAATTCCGACTTTTATTGAATGAGTTCAACTTTGTTTTTCAACTTGAAACCTAAAGTTAAATCACAAGTCTAGATAGATCTAGTAAGTGTTATTTTTATTTAATTTTAAACTAGGTATATTATTTTTTATTTTGCAATAAGAAACTAAAATAAATCTAATTAAAACTGAAATTTTATTATTTAATAAATAACCACTTACAATAACATAATCATTGCGATTAGGTGTATAACGTCATTATCAAAAAGTTGTTAGTAAAGGTTACATAAGGCTTAAATACTAGTTTAGTCTGTGCTAACTAAATAAATTTTTCATAAGAAAAAATATGAAAATATTGCCATTTTGTCAATATGTTGCGGTCTACGGGTAAGTGCATAATTTATATGTACTAAGTGAATAAAATAAACTATAGAAATTTATACGAATTCATAAGATTCTAAAACTTTTAAAGACAATACAAGACTTTAAATATATATTTACTGGAAGAATAGGTGAATTTCATACCTATATTAGATTTTACTCGGGTGGTGCACTTGTATATCGGCAACTCGGTAACATTGACCAGTACCGATACTCGTGCTCATGATGATGACATGAGGATGATCCCAGGCTCTGTTTGGGACTTTTGGGATAAAGTGGGGCAAATCAAAACTAATACACCTGAAAAGATGTGTAGTTAATGTCACTGACGTAGTTTTCCACATTACACCAAAACACTAGACTGCACTCGACGAGCGTTTCGCCATCCAAGTTTACATCATCTGGAGATGATTAAAACTGATGATGACAAGTTTTAATCATCTTCAGATGATGCCAACACTACGTTAGTCAGATATATGGAAAACTACGTCAGTGATATCTTCACACCAAAGTTCCAACCCCCTTCAAGTGTAGTTAATGATTAATACCGCCTAATTTCCAATTGGTTTTGTATTAAAATAATTTTATTAAGAGTACTTTATTGAAACATTATGATTTGTTACGTATTTGTATTTGAAAATAATGTGTATTGATTCACTGAATTAAATCAAGTGAATTCATTCCTACCAACCCTGTTCTAAACACTACTACTATATACTTACTTTCAAGCCTTGTTAAAGATATCCTAATGAGGTCGATGCATATGTAGTTACAACATAACTTGGTTGTCAACGCATTACCAAAACTAAATGAAACAAAGCCACCTACAGTGTAGAAAAGATACGGTACATCACTCCGTTTAAAGTTTCATTCCATTTATGGATTCCTACTTCTACCAAGAAGTAGAAGTCGCTGCGGACGTTGTTTATTATGTATGTGACCTAATTGTTAAAAAATGTAATATATTAGTCATTTACTCGATCTATAACCACGCCCAAAAGTTGATATTCTATCGTCTGGAAGTATTGATGAATTTATATGCACACTGAGGTGACAAAACGCATACAAATGCATGGCCGGCGTGATCTATCATTGTCCAACAATGTGCATTATATTCAAATTTTCTTGGATAGTGTGGTATTGTTGCCTCAGATCAGATATCAGTTGTTTGTGCCAGCCGTAAATCTGACCGAAAGACCGCCAGTGATTGTGAATTAGATAGACAGACATTCTGCGAATTTATATAACAAATACTTTTATTTATTAACAAATTCGTTTGGAAGTTCGATGTCTCTGTGGCTAAAAGGAATATTAATTGTATGTATCATACAACCTCTTATTTCTTTGTATTCTTATAAACATAAAATTATTGAATTTATTACAGCGGATATATGAAAGTATTTGTCATAGGTGGTGGAATCCCCATTTCGGTAAAAGTCTACTCATGTCATGAATAAACAGGAATTATTATAAAAACTGTATTTTACATTGTAAATAGTTTTTGAGTTCAAATAGATATATCAAGGATCTTGTATCTTATTTGATCTAATCTTGGATAATTTTAATGTTGTGCATATACTGTAATTAATCTGTCAGAAAAATAGAAAAGCAAACGTAGAAAAGACGTCCGAAAAGTGTTTAGGCTATTGGGAAATGAGGAATGGTCGTGTCTACGACATACGGATCCCCAAATGAAAAATATATTCAATTTGGAGATAAGGAGGAGTTGATAGTAAGGAATGTATGTAGTAAATAGGGGAAATAATAGTGCATGGGGGGGGGGCGTCGAGGTATCAATATCTATGGGTGAAGACGTGACACGGGTGAGAGGTCAGAGGTCTAGCCACTAAGGTAGTCTGTGTGGCCTCAGCTAGGTTCCCCCACTAAATAACGAATTCGAAGAATTTTTTTCACTTATGTTATTTATCTTTATTTAACTATCATGTATCTTGTGTATGTGTTTGCAAATTAAACATATTTTTATTTGGGAACCTATATAAACTATATCTATACAGGGTGCCCCAAAAACGTACGGACAAACTTTAAGGGGTGGCAGGAGACATGAAAACAAACGTTTTTTGTTTAATAAACATATGCCCGCAAATGAGCCGTTTGGGCTGTAGAGCTATAACTGTTTTAAATCATACTCAAATAACTAGATTGATTATTGATTTAGTTGGACACCACTGTATTATGTTCAACATTTTTTGTTTCCATTATGCTTTTTGTTGGGAGAAAAATTTATTTATCACAGTAAACATTCCAAAGATGCCAATTTTAAGACCGTAGTATTATTTGTGACTTATCTAGTTGGCAGCAGAACATTAACTTTGTTGATTTTTAATTCAAAATTTATACTGAAAATGGACGATAATTTCTCGTTTTAAGAACTTACCGATATGCACTTTGCTTATGGTGCCGCAAATTGTAGTAGAAGAAAAGCTGTACGCTTGTATCCATAGAGATATATCCGGAACGCCGACAACCTCATCACTCAAGCATTCCACCTTTGCTTCCATCTATCGTCACCTTAGAGAAAGTGGGAGCCTAAAGCGTCGTAGTCGTGGTGATCTTCCAAGAACAGCTCGTATGGTTGAATTTGAAGGAGTTCTGCCAAAAAGGCTCATTTGCGGACATATGTTTATTAGACAGAAAAGGTTTGTTTTCATGTCCCCTACCACATCTTAAAGTACGTCGGTATGTTTTTAGAACACCCTGTATACATAATTCGCTGTAACAAATACAATAACTTTGTATTTTCGTGAAGTGTAGAACAAAATATAAAATAGTAGGTACCTACTTTCATGTTTTTAGTATTCTGTCTCCGATAATGAGCTATAGAAGCGGAAGTCAGGAAGACACAATCAAGTTTTTTATTCACTCACTGATAAAACATCTAATACGATTAGCAATGGAAAAATACTATGTTGTTTTAAGATACGAACTCTTAATGGTTAGTCACTTAACAAGTAGAATAACAAAATTTGTCGAATACTCTCCGTATGTTTATTGAGTGAATAACTCTGTATTTTAAAGTTCGGGAGCAATTTATTACACGGAAAGCTAATGAAAGCTATGAAAGCTAATGTAAATCTATCAGTACATACGAATCTAATTCACTTAACTAAGCAATTGTTTGCACTTTAGGTGAATCATGATATACCCGGTTATTTAACTTTCAAATAGTTTCCTCAGCGGCATTTGATGTGCCCAGAAAATTTAACCATTTATTTCCATTGTTTATTTCCAGAAAATTAAGTTTGACGAGAAAGCTCAGTAAATTAAGAAATAATGAGACTAATCAGTTTCTGTATCTGTAACACATTATATTTATAATACGTTCTTTATTTTGTTCCTCAAGTACTTAACAGTGTTTATAAATCATTGATTGTGTAAAGAAAAACATTTTTATGCATTTTTTGCACAGTACCTTTAATTTTAAAATCTTAATATTAGCTGAATATTAAGATTAATATTATTAATTAAAACATTATTAATGTTATTATTGTTTGATAAATTTTAATTATGTAAAGCACTTTAGTAACTTAGTAATCAATTGTTTATAGTTTAAAACCACCTCTGAGAGCTTGGCACAGTACAAAGCCTTACCTACGCTTAGGTACAGAGGGGTAAACTAACCTAAATTTTTCATTGTAATGCTATATCGTATATGGGCGAATTCCATAATTCAGCGATGGATATATTTTCTTGAAGATAGAAGCAAAAATAAATAGTCTTGATGGTCCATCCACAAATAGTCTGGGGCAACATTGGGCACTTTCAACAGAAAATGAAAATATTCCAAAAAAGCATAATTTAGAAGTTACAAAGGATTAAAGATATTATGAATTTGTTAGTAGGCTACAGAATATTAGAATAGGGAGATTTTGAACCCCTTAAATTTTACCTTATCGTTATCGTAGTCGTTATACTGAGCATGCGGAGTGCCAAAAATGATACTCTTTTTGGAACTGTGCATGCTCAGAATAACAATAACGATAACGATGTGATAAAACTTAGGGGATTTAAAAACTCCCTAATATTTTCTATTCTAATATTATATTTGATAATATTAGATAGCTACTATTGTCTATATCGGCTACAGTTTTTTGTTACACTGTTTTGTTGTTCCAATTGATTTTATAGTGAGCTTTTGTAGCAGATCACAACGTACATCAGTTGATAGATGGGGAACGGCTAAAAAATATTCTGTTTAAATAAAACTATATATTATTATCTATGTCGTTTATTACGTACACCTCAAATACAGCCTTTTTATTGATTGTACGTGCACTCTAGGCGTGAAGATAAATAATATGAATTGAAAATCTAGGAAATCTAAATAGGAAAGCTATGCCTTGCATTATGCATAATCTTGCCCTTGCCAGACATCTTTCTGAATTACAAATACATATTGAAATCAAATAAGGATTTATTTTAAGAATATTTAATATTTCTACGACAAAGTACTTCAATAGCGCGCTTTTGCGTATAAAGAAAATAGTTCGGTTTGCCACAAGACGATATTTTAAATGTATTTTTTTGCAGGTAAATGTGGCACCGACCACACCATCTCCAACAGCAGCAATGTGGCAGCGCGGACCCTTGCACCCACCGACACGGCGCTGCGCCCGATCGCTCTCTAGGCCTCCCCAGCTCTCTGCGGCGCACTCCTCCGTCCCCCCAGAGGGCCCTATTGCATTTCCCACCCCCTCCTAACTACCCGCCGCCATTCCCTTGCCCCTCAACATCCAGAATGGCCGAGGAGGAGCCCTTCGTCAGCGTGCCCGGTCCCTCCTCCCAAGCGGATCCCCCTTGGCCCAGTATGGACTACTCGTATGCATACTACGAACCTGGCCCACCCACAAGGCACACCAATGTGCCCAGCAAGTATCCAGGGGCGTACCGGGAGGGATCGTACAGGACCAGACATACATATCTCACCAGGTAGTTCATATTTTCTTCTCTAACAATGTATATATCGAATGCCTTCTGTTGTATTTGGTAATTTATGAAATGTCAGCTAATTACGGAGGCAACTTAAAATGTGTGCTTATACCTAGTTGTCTTTCTTACTGAGCAAATCTATTGAACTTATCACGACTCAGTGCAATCACTTTTATTATCATTTTTACGTTACCGTCCAATCTCTCCATCTTAGCAATAATCTGATTGGATTCAGAATCCTCTTCGTCCCACGTGCACAAATAATTTTTACATTCAGTTTTAACAGTCGATTTACTTCAGTTCAGTAGGAATAACCAAAAATTTTGTATTTAACTTTGCAATTCAGATTGAAACAAACAGTGAAAATGAATAAAAACCTGATAATACCCAGTCCTGTTGAGTTTTATATTATTATTGTTACTAGTAATATTATTACTATTATTTTGGAGCAGAAAACAAAAATTTTACGGTTTTCATGAAATTTGGCTATGATGAAGGTGTTTAAGGGATGTAAGAGGTAAACAAAAACGCTAAATTTATATTTTTCGCTAGGTATGGCACAGAGGAAAACATCTATGAAGAGATCAGCGACATCGCGCGTGCACGTCGTCAGCAGCGCAGCCAGGCGCACCAGGAGTCCATGATGTCCTTAAATCAGAGTCTCGTTGAGGAAGAGGTCCGTCGGGTACAGAGTGGCCACCGGCGCGTTCTTGGCGAGCTCAACCTCTCCGTAGAGGCCATGTTGATGCCCTCTAACTCTCGAGAGGGCAGCGACGACACCGATCGCGAGAACGAGATGGACGATCAGCTCGCTGATCTGCTGACGGTCGGACCGACAGACGAACTGCTCAGTCCGGTGCCTTTGGCAGATTTGGACAGCGGTTTCAGTGGTAGTTCTAGTGGTGCTAGTTACAGGAGTGCGGCCGGCAGTTTGAGGAGGAGTCTGGAGAGGCCCAAGTCCTCGAATTCGTACGGGCCAAGAACCTCGACGCCGGCTGAGACTCAGTCGAACAAGGGATTTTGGGGAAAGAAGGCCTGGAAGAAGATAGCAGCGTTTCCGAGCAACATTAGCTTAAATAAGAATAAAGGTATGTAGGCAAATTCGTGAGTCAATAATTTTTTAGGATATTTAAATATCAGGTTTGTGTATGTTTTGTCTTAAGCAGGTAAAATAATTTAAAAAACCATATACTAAGTCTTTATTTCATTAATGGATTAACGGTGAATTACAAGTTAGCCACTATCATTACATTTAATACAAAATATATTATGGTTGCAAAAGGATGAAGTTATTGTCCATAGTACTGTTGAATCTTGCCGTTGAACTACGTCAATTGTTTCACCCAAATTTTGAAAATAATTGGTTAGGTAGTGGTGGACCTATTTCATGGCCAGCTCAATGAAAAAATATAAGGAATTTATATTTATACGTATATGGAATATATTTCATAAGGAATAACTGAAGACACATAACAATTCTGAGACTGAACACTCTGTATGATGCTTAATAACTTTAATCGATAGCCTTAGTACCGCAATAAACTCATTTTTGTTTGCAATAAACTGTTTTGGTTTGTCATCATATTTCTGAAGGTCTCCACCCTCAGGAATTCTGAGCAATTCCTACTCCATCATATTTATAACATCTTAAAAATTACGTTACTACAATATTGACAAATATAGATGATTGAGCACACTTTTAGATACATTCGACCTCAAAATGTGTTCATATACATTTTCAGCAGTGACACTAATGCTGGTCTATTTCCAGTTAGATCTAATGTAGTATTAAACTAGTAAAAGTCGTCACCCAAAATTTACAGATGTAGATAGCCTGTTTAATTTTTAACGATATTTATGATATCGTAGATGCCTGCATGGGTGGTGCTTCGCCAACCAAGTTGGCATCATATGGAAATTATTATTTATTATATAATATACAAGGTTAGCCGCTATCAGCTAAGAGAAACTAAATGGATAAAAAACTCAAAACAGAGAGCAACTTTCAATTCACTTGCTTCTACATATCTACCTATTATATTATTCTGAATTACCCTTGATGTTGGAATCTAGTTTGTAGGTATATTCATTATATTTACAATTTGGGAGAACTGCATAGAAAATCTTGTATTTTATCCAATAATGCTCTGTACCCCCTATAGATATCCCCTCAGAAGCTGCAGGTAGTTAATAGTAAGTAGTTTCAAAGTGCCTCGGTGAAGTCGTATGAGTAGTTTTGAGTATGTGATTAGCTCGAGAGCGCCCTTCTTTTCCTTGCGCTGCAAGAAGAGGCACTGTTCTAAAGCCCTCAGACAACATGAAAGTGCCATTGCATCGATAATTATCGTGTGTTGGTTGCCAACATAGAGAAGTTCCCTTGATCAGTGCTTTTGCTTTTAGTATAACTAATTCTGAGAAATACCTATAAAAACTCCATCACCACGTTGTCGGACTAGATTTTAGTTAAGTTTTTATAACCATTATTTTTATTGAGTGTAATGAACTTTTTGGCATAATAGCAGAAATATTGTGTTACAAATTTTGAGAATACGCCGTACAATATAGAATAATAACAGTTGGCTGTGTGAGCATGGTTTGTTAAATATAGTGAATAGAATTTGAAATTGGAATTGCGAACTTTGATTTTTTTTAAGTAGGAAAAAACTCCAGTTTAAAAGTATACTATTATCATAAAATAAATATACCTCGATAAACAAAAGCTAAATAAACAAATAACTAAATAATGGCATGCAATGCGATGAAACACTGAATCAGGGCGAAGCGATGGTGAAGGCCAAAATATTGTTCCGGTAAAAAGATGTAGTGACTATTTTTATCTCTCGTGATCTTGACAGTATACTTAAATAAAATTTATTGAACCATGAATGGGAATAGTATGTTATGTTACTAAGAGCAGAAGGTGAACATTATTCGTTGAATTCAGAAGCTTACACAGCCGAGGCTGTGTAAACTGGGTGAAACACATAAAGAGCTTTGTACCTACTCCGAGTAACATATACTATTTTTTCTTCAATCGTCAAAATTAAAACTATATTTCTTCAGATATTTATAAAAAAGCAATCTGACGCGACAATAGGTTTCAAACTGACAGTTCTGAGCAATCATGGCTACTACATGATTCTTTTTTTATTCCGTTGTTATGATTACACTATTACTTTTTTGTACTAGTAGTACTTTGTACTTAACGTAAGTGTATTATTATGCGCTTGAAGAAAAAAATATCTTTCTGATATGTCTGTCACTTAAAAATTACACGGATACGCAAATTGCCTAATAATATATACCACAAAAGTAACAAACTAATAGACAAAGCGCATAAACTAATATGGTTGCATTAGCGTATTGCATTGCATTAGCGTTCCTAATATACAACCAGTAGTGCAGCCGCACTGTATAAATGGCTGACAACCTATGTTCACTTTAATTAATAAGGTTTTCCAGGTTTTCCTTTATTCACTTACTAAATGGTAGTTAAAGTTATAATATAATATTGTATAAGTAGTGTAGCTATAGGTGTAGTCAACACGACTATTGGCTCTCATTTAGATGTTTCAAAAATTATATAGAAAACACTCTATATACTAGTATTTCAGCTTGTTAGGCCTTTCTCAATGGAGTAAATGTCTATTACTAATATATTATATATTTCTTGAAACTGTATTTTTTTCCAAACACTTATTTTCACGATGTTTCATAAAGAACCATCCGCTTCCAGTATCCACTTTGTGACTATTGGCATTATCTCTTTGAAAAATAACATTTATTCGGAATACCTAACAACATTTTTTTATTTTGTATGAATGTTCGCAAGGCAATTTCTTCCCTTTATAATATATAAGTGAAAGTTACATTTTGTACACAATTCATCACTTGCTGCTCTAACATTCCTCCATCTTACACTTAATAATAGTTTTTTTTATAATAAGACCAATTCCATGTAGTTGTCCAGTTATTATACCTTAGTTCAGAAACAGGCGTTCATAGTTACAGTTACAGTTACAGAGTGTTCATCCTTTTCCTACCCTTTTTCGGAATATCCTTGTAAAAAATTAACTGTTCTACCACTTTTGTCTATGCTAAGTGCTAAGTACTATCAAAGTTTACAGAATTATATTATTCTGTAAACTTTTCGACCTCAGGGATTATCCACATTTCCCATCTTGCTGTTGTAATATGTTATTGACTCTAGCTTTTCTTCTTTGGGATTCTTGGGACCTCAAAATATATTCGACTTGCTTTATCCCACTTTTTACATCGATCTGTAGTTTTAGTATCAACAGATTGAACCTCGCACCTCCTAATTCTTCTACCTGTTCTATTATGTCATCATGAGCTTCACTTCGAGTTTCCCCGTTATCACCTTCCTCATCAGATAATTTGAATAAATAGAATACATGCCCATGTATGTATATCTAATGCTAGATATTTTGGGTCAGCCTTATTTCTAAGTTTGATACAATAGGATACTCCTCCACCAAGGTACCCACTCCTCTTCTCTAAAGAAATGTGAAATCCCCAGTTATGGGCTTTTTTCACATCAATGAACCACTGATTTACCCAACGTTTCGAATTAGGTACATCGCTTTACACAAATATGATCATTTTAGAAATGCTATTGGGTCAATCAAATTCATTATCTTTTTCCTTTCCCTCTTTTCCTGCACAAGTAGAATAGGTATTACTTATTTTGTTTTGGCACCCGAAAATTTGCTGTTGCCCTCAAAATAATCATTGGGGACACTGACGCATCTAATATACGATTTCTTCAATTTTCTTAAGAATTTAGGTCTGTTCATTAGATACCAATCAAGTAGGTCCACATCCAGTCTGTAAAATGGATTATCTTTGGTTTAATAAAGTCATATTCTTTTGGAACTGGGTGGTCTTGATTTGACTTTATGTATTAACTGCAATTACGTTACATATATATAATGAAGTAGTGGTAATTAACAAGTTAGAAAAATTAAATAACCGGTTAGCTAACCGGGTTTTTAATATGCCTTAAAAGAAGTTACGTATTTTATTGTCAGCAAATATAAAAAGTTATGATTAAATCTTAATCTGAACTAACAAATACGAAACCAGTTGTTCATGGAGGATATGAAGATATAGCACATTTGTTAACTGATTTTACAAACAGGAATGACAGGTGTTATTAGTATAGTATAGCATTGTGTATAATGCTTTCAAATTAACCAGCATTGTTGGCATTATCTCTTTCCAAAAAGTTATAGTTTTAAAATATGTTTATTATAATAAATACAAATATAATACAAGAAACTTATTGGTATTAATACAATGTAATTCTCTGCCTAACTTTTAGAATGTTACCCGAATTACATGTTTGTTTTGTTTGAAATTCGCATTCTGGCGCGTTTGAAACTTTCCAAACCGAATCATGAATAAAAACATCACCGTACAAGCTATTGTTTCATGACTACCGTGTTTTCTTTTAGCTACTTCACATAAATATATATCTATATGTACGACAAAAGATAAATCGTTTCGCCCGTTCCCTACAAGTATACACTGAAATGTAAAACTGTTATATGTGAACTTTAACCTACATACGTTCTGGATAAATGTAAAAATATCACCGGCATGTGATGGCAGTTTAATGGTTTCTCTGGAAGAATGGGAGCACCGAGTTTCGAGCTCGAGGTGCTTTTCAAAAATTATTGCTGGAAAAGAAACAGGCGAAGTTTGTATTTTTACACACCACGTTCATTTTTAGGGTTACAAATTGTTCTTTAAATGGGAAATTATTGCAGCAAATGGAATTACGAGAATGGCTAATAAGTAGCTGGTATATACTTGTGCTTACATAAAAATTTGTGATCTGAAGAGGCACTTATTGTTGTGCTATTATAGATAATAATTTTAATTCAGCATTTCCAAAATGTGAGAGACGAACAGAATGTGGAAGTAGAAAGAAATGGGTTTCCAAATATATTGAAAAAGCTTAGTCCTTATTTTTCTAGAATATGCTGTTCGTATTACTTTTCTATTAAAATAATTTAATAGTTTAATTTTCAATTAAATCACTGCTTCCCAGTTTACAATTATAATTGCGACATAGTTATTTTATCAATAAAATATTTTATTAAGAATAATTAAATGTGAATACTATTAATAATATCTTTGAAATTATACGAGTAGAATAAGAAGTTTTTTGTTAATTTGATGAAGTACACTTCTTAGTTAAAAAAATTAGACCTTACGTGGAAAGGAGCATTATTTAGTGTGCCTATAGTTTAGAATTTCGGAACTTTGATCCAATTTGAAAGATTTTTTGCAATAATTATTCGTTTTCCGAGCCTGTGTGGTCTGTCTCGTAGTGTTTTATCCTAATAAAAGTGCTGCATATAATCTCTACTTGCGTTATTTATTTTGCACTGTATTTAATACTTATAATGCCCTTATTTACCGTTCCAAGTTGTAATAACATCACAACGGATCCTAGCAATTTATTGGCATTAACTCCGTATTATCCAATCTATTTTTCCATTAAAGATAAGCCGGGATATAGAACGTCAAACATGCACTTTCATTTCAGCTCTTGCAACGTAATGCAACGATTTACGAAGAGTACCTTATATGTACTCGATCTAATAATAGAGGAGTGCTTGGTATTCTGCCACTGTTTTAACAATATTATACTTGAAAATGGGCTTTATTGCGATATTGTACATGTTAGAGGAAGGTACAATGCGCACTCTGGTGGTCATCGTCATCAGCATCAGTAAGGCTGACCAAATCAAATATAAGCATCTCTAGAAGGGCATTTGTAGACTGGATTTTTTTATTTAAATCTTTAAGCATTTTTAGGTAATTAGAGGTTTTTATTATAACTGAGTGTTTCTCATTTATTAGTTTTCTTATACTTTAATTAATTATTATTCAGGGTGATTCAACTAACTCATTCATTAAAAGTTTAAGGACTTCCCATTCGAATATTTTTTGAAAATTTGGATACGGGGGTTTTCGAGAAAGTTCTATTCATCTGAAGTACTTCCGTTTTTCTGGCACTTCTGGCTATACCAGAAATGGCTATCAGCTTTCTTATTTTAAATGGAACACCATGTCTATATTTTTTTACGTTTTTGATTTCTACGCTAAAATCTAAGTTTTTTAATGTGGGACAACCTATACGAGAAATTAAAAGTTTTTTAGATATTTCAATTTTTTGAAAAAATTTTATTCTGAAGTACCTTATTGAAATGCTTGTCTTCGATTGACAAGGAAAGTTATGGTAACAAGATTTGTTACCATAGGTTAGGCGGACCATCAAGCTTTCAGATTATGTGTTATTTCATATTTTATTATTTACAGGGTCTTCAAAAAAACAATTTGATTCTGACTAATTTCAACTACACAAAAGTAATTTTTTTTTAATGGATCGCTCTGTATTTCACCGTTCTATGTGATGAAGTATATAGTGATCTTTCAATCTGTATTAAAGGATTATAAATGAAAATTTAGATTCACTATACATAGTATATTTAATTATGGGTTTGCTTCAGGGAAACGAGAGATAAAATAATACACAAGGTGTTCCATTTAAAAATTGTTTCATTTGCTTTTTTATGCTGGAACACCGTTTATGTTCAAAAGACCAAAAAAACCCTTTGCAGTACCACAAAGGCAGAAAGTTTAAATATTTAGTAGCAACTGTGGAATCAATCATAGCAGCTGAGGTGCTCCCTATGTATGTAAAAAAATGGACAATATTCATTCAACCCATTAAATATTGTTATTAACAAATGAGTAACAAAAAATTATACTATACTATATAACTATATAACTATATATAACTATATACTATAACTATATAAATAAATCACTAATATAAACTAAAAACAGTAAATAATTACTTTTAACTGTTCTGATATAATTTAACACTGACGTAGTGTTTCACTTAACAGCAAAACATTATTCTGCACTCGATGCGCGATTGCCCAACTTGGTTGGCGAAACGTGCGTCGAGTACAGTATAGTGTTATGTGGAAAACGACGTCAGTGTTATCTTCACACATCAAAGGTTCCAACCCTCTTCAAGATTACTGATATAATTTGTTAAATACGTTCTAAAAATAAAATATTCAATAGTTTTACTTTAACTAATCGTTTCTTTTTTGCATTTTCAATTTCCCTTAATCTACATCCAATTATTCTACAAAACAATTCATCTTCATCGTCATCATTTACATTTGATATGTATCTCAAATACTTCATAATATTTAGACCATGCTGGTATTTGTTTCAATATTATTTTCTTTAGACTACTAGTATCTATCTTCGTCTTTTCATTTTTAATTTGTGAAGAATTGACGTTAGATTCTGCATCTGCAAATTTCGTATCCGCATAATCATGATCGAAGTTATTATTTCTGTTGATCAAGAACTGTATATTCTACATTTCCGTGTCACTATCCAATCGCACTGACTCGATAGAAAACCATTTAGTTTTTCTAAATTTGGACCCAGCACCACACTTCGAGCCCACCACCACCCTTCGTGCCCAGCACCACTCCTACATTTACTTTCGTATGATATTCGTTCCCTAATATACTCCTCCAGCAAACTTTTAAATTGAGTTTGACATTCAACTAAAAAATACAAGTATTAAATTTGTGATACGTGAAAATTTTGGCGAAGTTTTTGGATACCGTTCAAACTTAATTACTTTTGGCATACCTGAGCACTGCAAAGCTTCGGCAATTAGCTGTCTATTTTCTTTCCTGTGCATGTTTGTATAACCTTTTTGCTGTTTATAATATAAATTGGGGTACGTTTTCACAATTAATTAACAGCTCAATGTCTATTTTTTCGCCCTTTAAATAATGGCAGACTTAAAAAAAAAACATAAAAATAGTTTTTTTCGTAACGTTATTATTTTTACTTGCCATTTTCTCTGTTGCCACACTGAGTTGGCTTTTATCTTTATCGCGTCAGTTTCAAAAATGAATTTAAGAGGCGGTTCCAATGAATAGGCGACGTGGAGATTCAAAACATCAGTAAAATTGAAAAAAATTGAAAATCCTCGGATCCTAGACTGAGGCCGCCAGCGCCTTAAAAAGTACACCGTCACGATACAACTAACTTACCAGGGCTCTATTTTCATTTGTTAGAACATTCAACACTCAAAGCGCTAAAAAATTCAAAACAGAAAAAATTAACTAACATATTCGTTATTTATTCATTATTGTTTAATGGGGTTTACAACTTACAATAATATCACTAGGCACCGGCCAAAAGAAATCCGTGTACCTTAACAATAGGAACATGTTATAACAGTTTCTTGTTATTTGGTCTATAATATACGTCAATGTCAGTGTCACCAGATAACTAGTTATTGCGAAATCTGAAAATTTACTAGGTACTATTAAGCAGTAGCAAACGGAAAAATGTATAAATTTCCAAACAGTGCTGTCCAATTAATACTGTAAGGCTGTTTGACTTTTTTGATATTCTATTAAAACGATTTATAGGGTTGGGGTCAAGGATGCACCTTCTTGATATCATATGAAACGTATGAATCATGATACTTCGAACGAATTTTTCTACTTACGATTCGATTTCACTAGAAAACTATACTTGAGAATCATCAGTTTTTTGTAAAAAATTAGAAATTGAATATATCGGTAACATTAACGAAAAATGGTTTTAATACTTTGTTAAAAAAATGTCGTCAAATCTTCTAAATCTCCGAAGCGTCCTATTTAAAAAACGATACATTTTCTGTATTTTTAAAAAGGAGTCACAGAACTCCCGCTAGTGGTAAGGGTACAATAAATAGCTAATTAAACATTAAAAAAACGTTAACAAAAAGAAAATTTTAATAGTTTCAGATATTTCATTCAATGTATACATATACATATTCTTCTGAAGAAATGTATACATAGGTACGTTACAATGTTTATATTTTTCTCGCGTTTTACTGCTACTACTATTATTATTTTGCATGACCTGTAAGGAAATGTATCTAGTTTTAATGGAATACATATTTTTTATATTACCCACTTTCTAAAATCATTTCAACTTTGCTTTTAGGACTGAAATGTCGGGGAACTGAACTTCGGAAACAAATAAAATTATAATCACCTTATTTAATGATGAGATTCCATCATGGTAATAAAAGCCATAATGGCACTCTAAGTGAGTCACTTTTACATCGGCCGAAATAAGTATTCCAAGAAAGAAATGTGACTTTATTGGTGGTAACCAATCAAGAATATGGTGGTTACCGTTATGAACGAATTTTATTGGACGTATATCATGTTCATAGAAAATTCGTTATTTCATAGTACTTAAAATGTTTAGCATATTTGGAGCGGAAGTATGTATTTTAACACATGAAAAATGTGGAATGAATGAGACTATAAAATAAGATATTTATCCTAAACTTCTGTTTAATCTAAAATATTAACAAACATTAAATATAAAGTATACACAGTGTTACTGCCTTAAAAAACGTTGCGACGGTAAACGTCGTGTTAAATAGTTGAACATTAAAAAAATATACGGGATGAAAAGTACATGCACTTTATTTTACTGCACTTAATTAAAATATTTTAAATTATAAAAAGCAAGGTGAAGTTTTACCAGTGTTTTTAACCTCGTTCCTAGATCATTGAATTAACCGACTGTACATAATTCAATTTTACGGATTTCTGATTCACGGTAAGTTAAATTCACGGTAAAGTTTTGTCTATTTGTTTTTTTTTTCTGAAAATTCATTGTTTTTCAATTATGTGGTAAAGAATATCTAAATAAAAGAATTCTGTGCTATTGTTTCTCCTCTAGTCGATTAGGTGCAGTGTTTCTTAACTACCAGAATAAATGAACATAACGCAGTGATAGGTATTGGTGGTATTAGTGAGCAGCGTCATCAGAAATTTAGTACTCTTTTATGCATGCGTTTTCGTCCTCAAAACGCGGAGTTGAGAAAAACACCGTTCATACCAAACTGTATTGTATGCACGCGGATTCTACCACGCATCGCCAGTTTCATGCCACACGATAGTCGGTGAAATACGTACGAATAAAATCCAACAAAGTGCATTTTACGCTTTAAGCTCGGTACTGACTTGAGCAAATTTTCGCGCATTGGCGCTGTGCGCGCAAATTTATTCAGATGCGTACGGGAGGAGCATGTGTGCGCGTAACTTCTGACACGCACGAACACACTCCGTCGCTTGTCGGTCTTAGAAGGACCTTTAGAAGTTATGCGCATGCATGTTCCTCCCGTACGCATCTGAATAAATTTGCGCGCACAGCGTTCGTGCGCGCAAATTTGCTCAAGTCAGTACCGAGCTTAATATGGAGATTTACAAAAAGATGGTGACAAGTTCTTTAATTATTTTAGTATGTCACAATCATCTTTTGATGAATTAAGTAGCAAATTGAAAGATACTTTATTGAAGAAATTGGAGCTTTCACAGGGTCTAACATTTTCTTCTGAAGAAATGTTAGCAATAACGCTCAGCCACACTTTTATGGGTAAAATCAGGTCACATACTACAGGTACAGGTAATTTCACAGAGAAATGAAGGGAGCGATAAGAAAATACATAAGTACAAGATTTTCAAGAAATGGTGTAAGACAGAAAACCAACATATTAGCGAGAAAGTTATGGTGGCGTACTTTGTCCAAAGGAAGCTTATGGGCAGAATATTCAATGTTAGAAAGTACATTTTTGTACATGACTCGCTTGACATTTCCAAATTTTCGACATTAATTGGTTACCTCAAACGGAAAGATGTTGGTTATCGATCAAAAAAAGCTGTGTGTTTACTGAGAAAGACATGTTCCAATTTCTGTAAGTAATTGTACAAACTGCACATTTAATTTCAACATCAATAAATAGATTTAAAAATATATCTTTTTTTTAATTCAATTAAATTTTAAACTGAATTCAGATAACCCATTCTAAATCAATGCGATATTAAAAATGTCTATTTTAACAATTATGTACTTACCGTAGAACGATAAGGGAATTACTTACCGTTTTGTTAGCCATACTAGCCTTTTTTGTTAAACAACTTACATATAAACTGCAAACAAATTATGGTCTTTATTTCTGTAGGTTCTTCTTACACATAGAACGCGCCATCTCTTATAGTAAGAAACAGGTTAATAAATGTCTA
Source organism: Pogonocherus hispidulus (assembly GCA_963924545.1). Lineage (NCBI taxonomy): Eukaryota > Metazoa > Arthropoda > Insecta > Coleoptera > Cerambycidae > Pogonocherus > Pogonocherus hispidulus. Next base: position 25,117,746 of record OZ004696.1, read on the forward strand.
AGGGCTTATGTGTTTATTATTTGTTACTAAGATATGCATGATGCGCTACTCTTGCCTTTCAAAAGAGAGCAATGGTTTTTTTACATCAAGTAGCATTAAAGCTGTAGGCATTGTTGAAAAGACTTCATATTTCTTTATAAATTATACATTGTCATTGCAATGCAAGTATTCGTGTAAAATACCACACATAAAACACCAGTTTTAGTCACCAATTTTACCAACAGTATAGAATTGTTTTTGTATGATATATTCCAATTTCCAGTTTAAGAACTAGCAATAAATAATTATGGAAATTGTCTGCAAACAGTTGTGGAAATATAATATGCCGTAAATTATTTTGTAAATTAATTGATTTTATAACTAGTGCTACCACTCGTAGAAAAGCTGCTTCGTGGTATTATAAATAAAAACAATTATGATGTGCATTGGGCGTTAATTATGAATTAATATCCGACATACATTTACCTTGAGCTCTGCGGTTTTCTGAATCATTACTGTACTTCAAATGAATGTAAATATTTATTCCATGGAAATATAAACAACATAAAAATCCATTGTTACGTTACCACAAGTGCAATTTTAGCCGACTAAGACTATGATATGATTTCATTAACTTGGTATGTTTACTCGTGTGAAAGTCTCGCCCATAAACTAGCTTAAGTATCGCATACTTCATATTTATTAGTTCATTTTGATTAATTTTGAGGGTAATTGTTGATTCAATTTACTTGGATTCACTGATTGGGTCTAAATGTGACGAGCGTGAAAAGTCACGAAACAATTATTTAGGTCGGTTATTTCAGTCCAATTGAACTCAGAGGTTTGGATTGAAACCTCTTATGTGAACCACAAAAACCAGCTGAGTTTTCCAAAATATCTAAACAATGTACCTACTCTTCCAGACACGCGTCTTATTAACCAAGTTAGTGTCATCTGAAGATAACTAGTCGAGTGCATTGTTATCATATTTACAGGATTCTTGACGAGTGCTTGAATCTTCTCACAACACTGCTTTGGCTACATCCATTCTAAACACATCACCTAAACAGGACACACCATATGATTTGTAGGTATTAAGTATTTTATGTTTAACTGGTATCCACATGTTACAAACTGTTAAATGGCATTCTTAAGTAAAATATAAAAGTTTCATTGAACGATTCCGTATTTTTATGTGTGATTTTGTCATTTATTGACAAAATTAGAGTCAATAAACTTTTCCAGAGGATTTAATCCGAGATTTAATCCAATTGGACTATTATATAATATTAACATATTTGAGACAACATTTCAGAGTTGTCGGAAACATGACCTTCAGCAGCAGCTGCAATTAATTTATTGCGAGTAATTACGAGTTATATATACCTTTACTGTAGAATATATGTTATTTTCATAAATAATATACTTATTGCCAAAGGTGACTTTGCACATCAAACTGTATGTAGTGCAAACCTCCTACATAGACAATCTTATCAATCTTAATCAATTTTTTTGCTTAACTTTGCTGGATACCTAGCTACTTGATACTGATATAGTACTGAAATGTACTGTTTCATAGACAAGAACCGGTCAGCGGTTTGCTTATTTTCTTTTAACAAAAATTAATTAAAGTTTCATACGGAATTATGTTTTGAATTACATTTTTGTGTTATTATCTTCAGATAACGCACCGAGAGATTCTATTATCCATTTACTTGGACATAGTTATCTTGGTGTGACAGTAGTAAATACCATAAATAGCAGTATTTGTAATATAGATGGTCCTAAGAAAAATATAAGAAAGGTCACTAATGGAAACAAATAAAATATGCCCAGTAATAGGCATTTTATAATATAGATAACAAATAGACATCGTACAAATTAACACTATTCAGTCTATAAATATATACATCTACACATAAGTTACATAACTAAAATGAACACGTATTTTCAAAATATTATTGTTTGGACACACATAAATACCCATTTTCCCAGAGCTGTTCTGGCAGCACTATAAGCAACTCCAAAAGCTGGCTCCGGTATTGTGAAAGCTATTTCAAATCCCTTTCTAGCAAACCTCGAATAACTTGCGGAAGTTAAACTTTGCAATCATTCTGTCAGATATTATCTCTAGGATAATATTATAGGATATTATCTCTAGGCTCAGACATCAGTCTATGTCTTATCTTGGAAGTAGTCCCCTTCCTTGGGAACTGCCTGTCCAGTCATTATTATTTCTGATTCGATACACTACTACCCTTGCTTCCCTGTCCAACATTACATGAAGTGGTAGTAGATTTAGAAGGACTTCTAAGGTAGTTGTTGGATTCGAAGCCATGGCCCCAGTTATACCTACACAGGTTAACTTCTTAAACTTCGTTTTCGTTCAGCTTTTGTGTTATACCTAAGACATAATAACTCATAATTGAGATAATGAGAAATTCTGTATCAAAACATTCTATATGTAAAAATATATAGCTAGTTTAAATATAGTAATAAATAACACGTCAGAAGTTAATTGAAAATGTTAGGATTTCCCTCTGTTCAGTTTGTAAAGAGTCCGCCCAATATATCTCATATTTTGTCTCACTCTCCTATCGGGTCTGAATTCTCTCCAAAATGATGTTAAAGAGAGTCGCAAAGTCAGATGATTGTCATTGGTTCTTTTCTACTTCATAGGCAATTATGAAAATTGTTTTTAATACGATCCACTTGGCCTATAGTTATTATGTCTGTGCTTGTTCTCTCGACCTTGTCTTGTTGTTTTCAATTGAATTACAAACCTATTTGCAATCCGCAAGTCACATCTCTAATCGGCACCATACCGGACGGTAATAAAAGCTGGCAGTCCCGCAGGTAGGAACTTGTCGCTGCGCTAATTTATCTCCATAATATAAATAATTATAAGAATAAATTTAATTTACTGCGAATTTACATGCGACCGCTGCCCGCTAATGGCCTTCGACAACAATAAATTATTATTTAAACAGGGTCTGCTTGTGTGGTCAGTGGTAGCAGCAAGTCGTTGAAATGTTGTACATTCAGCGTAATTTGCTTGTTTTTAAATATCAAATTTCACCTCAATTCAGTAGTTCTATGAGTATAACGGAAGTAAAAGGATTATCTTAGATTTACTAAGTGGTATGAACTATAAACACGTGGCGTCAGAAATTGAGTGCTTATGTATTGTTTTGTAATTACATATATGCACTAGGATGCGTTTTTAAAACGTCCATTTGGATGAAGTGGAATTCATCAATGAATTAGGTCCATGGATTTCACCACACCAAAATGATGTATGTAAAAATACTGAACACAATCGAGAATTTAGAGGTAATCCTATTCAATTCAGTTTAGTTGTTCATAGCAAAATAAGTATTAACTGAGTCCGATTATATACAGGGTGTTTCACGGTGACCGCCCATTAGAATATGTCAGAGACTGCTTAGATTTAAAGTGAGAATTTGAACACTTGGGTTTTTGAGTATGCTCGTGAGTGACACTTTTGGTTATACCGGAAATTACCGTCAAATTAAATTCGTATTAAATTCAAAGATGGCTATGAAATTGTAAGCAGAACAAAATCATCATATAAGTATGTAAATTAACTACTTATCTGCCATCCGTTAATTGTTTGCTGTTACTGAATACTGCTGTCACTTTATTTATAGCCATCTTTGCAAGAAATTTGGAGGTTTTTGTTATTGTAATTAAGAGTCAGTAACATAAAAACAATAAGAGCTGGGTACAGGGAACTGTAATACAGATTGGCAGAAAATAAAATTCTACATCATAATATACTTTAATATATAGGGTGTCCTAGTTAAACTTTTCTAAAATCTACTTTTCTTGGCTTGAAGTTAATGAAACTTGATACTAAATTTTCAGTAGGTACTCTGTGTACAGTTAAACAACTATTGAGGTACAGCTAGAAAGCTTAGATATTCAACAACTTGCCTCGCAACTTCCCATATGAATATATTTGTTAAATATTACTTTTTTAGAGAAATAATACATTTTAGGTTAGGTAGGGAAGTTTTATGAAAGTCCTCCTAAAATAATGCGTAGAATCCAAAAATGCAATAATATATGGGGTATTCCATTTAAAATAAGAGAGTTAACGGCAACTTCCGGTATAAACGGAAGTGTCACGAGGACGTCATTATTTTATTTGAGGAGAGAGGAGAGCATTCTCAAAAATCCGATTGTCAAAATTTTCACTCTGTAAATCTAAGTAGTCTCTGACATATGTGATCACCATGAAACAGCCTGTATAGATATTGCAACAAAATAATTTATCATTGCAAAAAGAGCAAACAAAGCAAAAAATATATATGCCTCAAATACCTCGCGTTGAGTCTGCGGTTGAGCCACTTCGGACAAACTAACCGCAAGCATATTCAGTGGCATTTGGGCTTTCAAAAGAAAAAGTAGCTGAAAGTTTCGCAAACATCTGTATCAAGACCACCTAGCAAGTTAAATTAAATTTACCCGGTTAATTTTGATACGTGACAGAGACCGATGAAGACAAACTTTATTTGATGACAAACAAATAGAGGACAACTGTTTGTACAAAGTGATCAGTCGAAATGAAATCCCCGTTGTTAAATTACCGTTTATATTTTGGTAATATATGGAAGCTAATTTTAAATGCTTCCTTAAACCCTGGTGAAATCAATTATCATGTTTCGTATTTTGAGTTTTTTTATCTTTTATATTTTAAAGGAATTTATAATTAATTTGTATCAAGTTAAAGGTCGAGTTACTTTTAAAGTAATAATAAAATTTAGAATACCGTATTTAATGTTGTTTATACTTTCAGTATCATTAGAAATAAATATACAGGAGCTTTCATTAAAGCATTTAAGCAATTGTGAAGAATTGTGTTAAAAAGTTAAGATTTCCAGAGATTAAATTATCAAAAGCTGATTTTGAAGCTTTTGTCTTTGTGGATTACCATGTATCGCATGTTTACACAAATGTGTTCATCTTCACATTTTAGCATTATAATTTTACCATTCATCAGTTTACATGTCAGATCTTTCTTAGCTATTCGCGCACGCCAGTGATTTCATTTCGAGCATTCCACCTTTTACCCGCGTGGGCTAAAGAGAGCTTCTACCTCATCTCAAATTACCATGTTGTAGCAACACTCCATAATCTGAAATGCGAGGCGAGTTTTTTTATGTTTACATGTGTAAATGAGCGTTTATGCTGCCGTTCCTCCACCCAGTACGTAGCTAAGTTTTTGCCGCACCTAAGCGACCACATTAACATGCATCTAGTGTTGGAGGATTTGTTATTTGTTTACGAGTCACTTTTTTCTGGAGCGCACCGCTTGGCATTTCTGTCACGTTCCCATCCCGACAAAGCGTCGTCGCAAGGAAATTAAAAATAAATTTTCTCTTTATATGGAGTAGGTGAAACGCGTACCGACTGTTGGAGGTTGTAATTACTTAAAACTTTGTGGTGACTCTTGAAGGGTACGCGGCAAGAAGTGCATAAGTGGGATTATAACAAAAATAAATGAAACTTCATCTAAAGCATCTAAATAAAAAATTTATAGATTTATAATCATAATCAGCAATAACCAATATAAGCTTAAGGAGAAGCTCTTTGCAAATAGATATTGTTACTGAGTAGCTACATTTGGGAGTAAACCAATTGTGTCTGGTCTTGCCTGTACTTTATTTCATCTGAACAAAATTATATCTATTTCCGGAAAAGTAGAAAAAACATTATCGAGAATAAGGACAAGACGAAACCAGATCAAATAAAATTTATCGACACGACACGAGTTTAGTAATATACTAATATCTCATTAGGTACGTTGTATATTATCAATCTGCCTCAATAATTGTTTTATTATCCAGGATGTTTTTAAATGAAGGAGCACTAACAATGCCAGATAATATTTAAGGCTAAAATAAGATGATTGAACTAAACATAACTTGGTACCAAGTTGCTTTGTTTCCAAGCTCAGTGTTCAATTTGAAAAAAAAAAATTCAATTTGCTTTTTATATTTCATTCAAATTTGGCAGAGGATACCACAGCATAGTGCTCTAGTATTACACAAAATTTTAGTTTAATATGTATTTCCAGTGGCGTGCATGTAGTATTTATGTGACTCACAAAAATCGCTTTATTGAACCTCGCAATTGATTTACTAAAATAATACTTTTTACTTTTTGTCGAAAAATGTAGTTTTTAACATTAGAAATGTTTATGTTCGTATATGGGGACCAATTTCGGAGTTTTCTTTCAAGGTCAAAAGACAGCGGTGTCGAGATCGAGTAACGCAATAGAGCAGTGGAGCAGATGAAATCTATACCATCTTGTAGAGCATGTTTTGGGGTATATGTGGTGTGATTTACAACTTTTTCAGTAGTTATAAAAGTAGTTTTAGTTAGTAGGGCAATTTAGTAGATCTCATTTGATAGGATGATCGGTGCGCTTATTGTTATATGTTTCATATATGGCGTTATCTTTTCCAATGTCTCCGATGGTTGCAAGGTTTGCGAAATCTGTGAATTTTTCGATAAATTGAGACATGATTTTAGAAACGTTGGATTTATGGCAAAACTATGCATTTTTCGGAAAAATCCAATAGTAATTTTTTTAATCAATCGATAGCAAAATTATAAAAATACAAGTGCAAATTAATAATATACAAAGTAATAAAAAAATACTATATTGCTCCAGTGGCGTGCAATCAGTATTACGTGATCCCTTTTCGGAATAAAAAATGTTACGCCACTAGCTAAATTCAAAAATATATTTGGTTTTATAGAACTTTGCAATCGATTTACTAAAAATACTCTTCACTTTTTCTCAAAAAATGCATAGTTTTGCCAGATATTCGATGTTTCTAACTAAAATCATGTTTTGAATTATGGAAAAACATTTTTCCCAGAAAAGTCAAGGATATTGTAAATTGATTGCGATGTTCAATAAAGTTCTGTTTTTTAATGTATCCAGTGACGTAACATTTTTTATTTCGAAAAGGGAGTTACATAATACTGGAACCACGCCTCTGGAAATACATATTAAATTAAAAAATTTTGTGATACTAGGGCACTATCCTATAGTATCGGCTGCAAAATTTTACAGGAATATATTCATTAATTTCAGAAACAGCAGAAATTCTTTTCAATTTTCAACTTAAACCATTTTGATCAATTCCCACCACAAACCACAACCGGAAATTTGATCCATTTCTAAGTTAAATGGTTTTAACTTGGAAAAGGATGAGTTTTGGACTAAGGTATGTTCGACAACCGTTGTATTTTAGCCACAAGATTGTCTGGTATTATTTTTACTCCTTCATTCAAATACACCCTGCTGATGTAAGCTGTTTTATTATAAATATTTTAATAACCGTGCAGTACGAACAAAAAATGGCAAACATTTGTAAAAGATGATAATCAATTAACTTGAAGAAGGTAATGAATTTATTTTAAAATTGATAGCTGATTCGTTCTTGATGGATAATCGGATTTCATGTAAAGCAAAGTTTAAAAGGTAGAAATACCTAAGTATCTGCCGAAATAACAGGTTGAAAACATTCTGGAGCAGGTAAATTTTATTTTGTAATTAATCTTTTGCTGTATTAATTTCTTTTCAGATATAAGGTTATAGATAATTTTTTGGTTGAAAGAGAAATTTGTATATTCTTGCAGATTTGGAGACAACATTCAAAAACAAATACCAGAAGCGTGAGAATAAATTGACGTTATGTGTTATGTGTTCTTTCATCCTTCTTCTAAAGTTATACCTTTGCAATAGAGTTCAGTGTGTTATAAGTCTAGCGAGGTATTTGCAACATCTGGTGTTCCACAGGGTTCGATTTGACGTTATGTGTTATGTGTTCTTGCTTCCTTCTTCTAAAGTTATACCTTTGGAATAGAGTTCAGTGTGTTATAAGTCTAGCGAGGTATTTGCAACATCTGGTGTTCCACAGGGTTCGATTCTTGGGCCTCTTTTGTTTACTCTATTTATTAATGACATAGTTAGTCGGTTAACAGTTAAATGTCTACTATATGCTGATGATTTAAAGATTTTTACTAGAATCTCAAACTTACAGGACTGTGAACATTTGCAGCAGAATTTGAATATTTTTAATGAATGGTGGATACTAAATAATCTACACTTGAATTCGGAGAAATGTAATGTTTTGTCGTTTCTTACAAAACTAAATACCATAAATTTTAATTGTTCTATTGCTAATAGCATCCTTTCTAGAGCTAAGATCTTTTGTGACCTTTGTGTTGCATTCGACAGAAAATTAAGTTTTAATAAACAACTGCCAAAGCGTATTTCTCTTGGATATGTTATTAGGAATACGCGCAATTTTACAAATGAAACTTGTCTTAAATAATAATAATAATAATAATATTTATTTATAAATTTCTAAAATTCAACACAAAAGATACAGCTTTTAACTTATAAATAAATGTACTCAATAAGTGCTAAATGCACTTGTTTCGAGAAAACAGGTAATTACAGAGACGAACATAATAATAATGACAAAATTAAAACTAATAAAAATCTACAAAACAGAATAGATAGATTATTCAACAAGATCAGTAAAATCTACAGAAGCCTTTTAGTAATCAGTGTGTAGAACTGTATATTGTCTATTGAACAGAGAATTGCAATTGAGTTATTTTTTTTTATTCTTTTCTTTTTTTTTAAAATAAGTGCGAGTACAAGTTTCGTCTACTCTCCAATATGAAAAATTTGACTTTCTTTTTAAAAAGATTCGCATTATGAATATTTTTTATTTCTATAGGAATGGAGTTGTAAATTTTAGGTCCTAGATATTCGATTGATCTCTGACCAATCGATTTTGTCATTAACGGTGTGACATAATGATGTTTTTGTCTAGTACTATAAGGATGATCTGGCAAATTTAAGCTATATCTAGCAAGATGGAATTTCGTGCATATTTTATAACAGTATAGCTGCCTTATGTCCAACAGTCGAGCTTCTTTATACAACAAATCACTAGGATATCCGGAATCCCTGAATAATATTAGTTTTAAAAATCTACGTTGCAGAATTTCAAGTAATTTTAAATGAGTTTTGTATGCACAGCCCCAAGCCAAAATTCCATAATTAAGGTGGCTTTCTACCAAAGCATGGTAGAGTATTTTCATTTGAGAAAAACCAAGCATGTTCTGTAAGTACTTGAATCTATATAATATTGTTTGTAATTTTTTGATCACATAACCTATATGTTTATCCCATCTCAAGTGCGTATCGATAGTAATACCCAGATATTTTATTTCCGTTTTAGGCGTAATGATGTTTTGATTCTGATGAGAATTGACCGTGATCTCCTGAAAAAGTGGGAGACCATTTTTCTTGCAGGCAAACGGTAAGTAGTGTGTTTTATCGAAATTTATCGTTAATAGTTTGTGATCGAACCAATTTTTTATATTATTTAAATCTTTTTCAGCAAGAATTTTTACTTCTTCCCATGAGTTGGCTTCAAAGAAAACCGCAGTGTCGTCAGCGAAACCAATAATGTCTCCTCTATCCAAAGCTAAACCAAACAAATCGTTTACATAGATTGAAAACAATAATGGACCTAAAACTGTGCCTTGGGGTACTCCAAACTCAACAAGTAGATTATGACTAAGTGTATTATTTACTCTTACTCTCTGACGCCTATTTGAAATATAGCTTTGGAACAATTTTAAGTTACTACCTCTGATACCGATATCTTCCAAAGATTCCAACAGCATTTTATGGCTCACTGTATCAAATGCCTTTGATAAATCAATGAATGCGCACAGACAAGGTTTTTTTTCATCTAATGCTAATGAGATTTTTGATGTTAATGTTACTATTGCGTCCTGTGTTGATACGCCTTCTTTGAAGCCAAATTGTCTGGTTGATAATAAATTATATTTGTCAATATAAGAAGTTAATCTTTTTTTTATGATCTTTTCAAATACCTTGGATATATTTGATATAAGAGTTATAGGCCTGTAATTTGCAGGGATATCTTTGTTACCTTTTTTATATATTGGAACTATTACCGAATTTTTAATAGCTGATGGCCAGTGCCCGTACTCCATACACTTGTTAAATATAAATACCAAGGGCTCTACGAGATATTCCGAAATTGTTTTCAAGGTTTCAGCTTTAATGTTATCCAATCCAGCAGACTTTTTATTTTTTAATTCATTAATTACATTCTTTACTTCATTAACGTCAGTTGGAATGAGAGCAAAAGAATTAGATGACACTTTTCTTCTTAGTTTATAATTTGGATTTTTCTTAATTTTCTTGGCTAAAGATACACCTATATTTACAAAAAAATTGTTAAATTCATTTGAAATATCTGCAGCAGTAGTTAGTAGTTCACCATTCTCATTCATAAGGGTTTGTATATTGTGTGATTTATTTCTAGTTTTAGTAAGTTCTTGAACGACCTTCCACAATTGTTTAGAATCTGACTGATTTGTATATATTAGTGATCTATAGTAGTCAAATTTCGTTTTCTTTATTAAATTTGTCAATCTATTTTTATAATTTATATAGTTAGCTTTCAACCTTGAATCATTTGGATTTCTCTTTAATAACTTATACATATGATTTTTCCTATGAATTGATGTCACTAGTGCATTTGATATCCAAGGACTTTTCTTGGTGTATTTTCTTTTCAAATCTTTTATTGTAGTACATTTATCAACAACATCAACAACAGTATTAATAAATATATTTGTTGCAGAATCAATGTCTGGGTCAGTATAAACTGGTTCCCATGAAACATCACGAAACTGTTGGCGTAACTTATTTTGATCGATAATTTTAACGGGATTTTTATTATATTGGTTCTGTTTTGCTTCTTTTAGAAATATTTGTAATATACATGAAAAGTGATCAGTAATATCCGACTATATTACTAATGGCATCATAAGATCTAAATTTACAAGCTCCGATTTAACAAATATGTGATCAATACAATACCTTTGACTTCCTTGTACTCTTGTAGGTTTATTAATGGTAGAGAGATAACCAAATTCATTAAGGATGTTTGTATACTCAGTTACATATTCAGTATTTTGCAATAAATTAATATTTATGTCACCAATAAATATATTATACTTTTCTATATCAGAGTGGTTTGCTTCTAGGTAATTTTGAAGGTGTATATTAAAAACATTCGGATCAGACCCTGGTGATCTGTAAAGAGCGGTTACAATAATGCTATTGTTATGATTTATCTTAATTTTAATTTTTAGTGCTTTTATATCGCCTATGGTTATAATGGAAGAGGAGTATTGCAAATTTGAATTAATATATGCAACGACACCATCGTTTTAAAGCATTGTATATTTCTCTAGTTCGTTCTAAAGCTGAACATGCCTCAATTATATGATCTCCTAATTATTCAATTTATATTGATAGTCTTGAGAGAGTCCAGCGCAGTTTTCTTAAACTTGCTGCCTTTCGTTCAGATGTAGATGGAGTATATCCACCTATTGATTTTCCTCATTCTCAACTTCTTGATAGATTTTCGCTTATTCCGTTAATAGAAAGACGTAACATTGCTTGCCTAATTTTTCTTTTTAAATTACTTGGTAATCAAATTGTAAACATGGCTAACTTCCATGTTCCCAGAACGGCCATTTACATTTATTTTATTTGCCAACTCCACGGACGAACATCAGGAAATTTTCTCCTTTAAGCAATATCTGTAAAATTTTTAATAATTCGTCCATCGATATTTTTTCTTGTTCGCTTTCTTTTATAAAAAAAATAAATTTGTAACCGTTTCTTTTATTTTAATGTAGGCCTTATTTTCTTTTCTTAGCTTTTCTTAGTCATTATTTGTTATACTTTAGTTGATAGGTTTTGTTAATCATTTATTTTAGTGTTTTTATATATCTTTGTGTTTTATGTTGATTATGTTAATTATGTTCATTGTTTTGATATATTATTGTAAATTTATTTTCCCATTCTAGTACTGGGTCGTTAGGCCTGTTGAATGGTGTACTACAATAAATAAATAAAATGAACAAATAAATGTAAGAAAGAGAATCCATATCGTTTCACTGTTATGCTACAGCAACTGCTACGAACTCTTGTACAGTAGAACACAGTGGCATGTCCTCTCACTCAGAACTATAATTTCTACTACTATATGTTAGATAATTAATAATACCAACCCCACAGATAAAGTTTAATCTACAACCTCATGCTGGTCACTTTTATATATAGGTACATTGGCTACAGCGATCAAAGGAAAAACTCGCACTAAAATAGCGTGGATAAACTTGAAAAATCAAAGTGTGCCTAGTCTTATGCCTATATGTAGTGTATAAAATGTGAATACTTACAACCATTATGTAAATTTGCAAACATTTGATGACGCGCTTCTATAATGTACCAAACCTATCTGATATAACTATAAACTGCCCATCAAAAAATATAATGGCGGCACCTCCTTAACTTTTCTGTCAAAAGTTACTGATAAATTAGGAGAGTGTAAAACATTAGCACGTCTCGCCCGGTACAGCACTCCGTTGAGATACACCTCCTGATATCGCTAATGGACCCGAAACGTGTTTATTGTTTACGTGGAATGTCGTCCGGAACGAAACAACGGCCGTTGTACGTTTTTACAAACTAATTTGGAAACTGTCCACAGCTTCCGACGCACCAATGAGGAATAAATACCATCTAGGTATATGTATTAGATACAAAAATTAATAGTCAACAATGCAGATGTATAAGAAATAGAATCGTTCGAGAGCTGAGAATTGCTGAAGTATTTCAGATTAGTTGCGAAATGGAAAAATGTGTTAATGTGTGCAATTTTTAAAACATTGGACAACCCGATTTATGCGTGAAAGGTACGTGGGAGAAGTCGCAATGCAGAAAAGAACATCGAGAATGGAGCAATTCTGTACGATTATTGAAAATTCTTTTAATACCCAACGATTGAGGTGTAAAATATTTGATTATCCATCTATAAATAAATAAATTAGTTAAAATCATAGTCTTTTTATCTCATTTGAAACCTTTTTAACCCGACACAGAAATTTGGTCAAATTCATAAACATTTTCATTTATTATGAATAAGAACAAAAGATACGAATAAGTTGGTAGGTGATTCTCAACCATAAAATATTAGTACATATTCAAAGATTCTTGAAGGGGGTTGGAACCTTTGGTGTGAAGGTAACACTGACGTAGTTTTCCACATAACACATTCCATATAACGCGCGTTTCGCTAACCATTGGTTGGCGAAACGCGCGTCGGGTGCAGTAAAGTGTTTTGGTGTTATGTGGAAAACTACGTTAGTGTTATATTCAAAGATGAAGGAAGTAAAGCGACGTTATTCATTGCAGCGTTACGAAAATATATTGTTCGTAATAAGAGAACGATAAAACGTAGTTTGTCTAGCCATTCTTATAGAATAAACCGACTGTTATTTATAACATATTCACCATATTTCATATATTTTTCCCTCGATTTTTCCTTAGTTGTCGAATAATATTTTTCACAATAATTGACATCTCTGGTTCATTCAGCTAGTACCTACTATATATTTCATACACTTTTACAGATTTCAGGGAGAATTTATGTAAAAAGCTGTATCCGCACTCACAACAAACTGTTTAGATTACATAAAATTAACAAAAATCGATTTTCACTACCAAAAACACAAGCATGAGGTCGCCATCAGAGTTCAAGACTGCAATTGGCTTTGAATCTGTCATTTCTTGTTTCATTTCTTGTTCTTATTCATCTATCGGTGAAATTAAGAAGATACGCCGCGCCAGACTCATTGACGAACCCTCAATGGCATGGGCGGCAGATTTTTAACATCATAATGCTGTCAGATATCTGTATTTGTCCATACTTATCAAGCATTACTTGATACATTTGTACGCTGTTATGACCTCAATATTGGATAGATTTGTTTTCATACAAATGTCAGATGTAAAGGAATATATATATATATATAATTATATCCTATGGCTCACAAATGCTCTGCATCCATGAATTTGCTTTTTAAAGATTAATACGAAAATACCTTTTTCTTTTATCTTATAAAAACATCTATTGATCTACATCTCGATCAACATCATATAGGTAATCTACACGAATTTTTTTGCAATACACAGTTGGGCGTGGTAGGTATATTTTCTATTGTCATAGAAGTAATATATAATATTATTAATATATCACACTATTATGATATTATTATAGTTTATCTACCTGAAATTATGCAGTATGCTACGCGACTAAATCTATACCATTACCAATGTAATGGCCTAGTTATTAAAATTTTTGTGTTTCAAATAATATCACAACCTGCGATATCTTTTTTTTTTGTTCACCACTAATTTACTATTAAAAGTTGGCAATTATCTCAATAGCCGAACCAATAAATCGTGCTAAATTGATCCTGCGACTACTATTCTCATAACTTTTTGCGGATCTTAAAGATATTGATCCTTATATTAGGATATTTTGCCCATTTATTTGAAAAGTTTAATGGAATAAAATTTACAGCATCCTTCTCATTCAGTCTTTATCAAATATCAAATTATGTGTTCCTGAAATTCCTCCCACCATCAGAAAGTTGCATCGATATCGAAAAAGAAATAGCCCCGAGCTGCTAGAGAGCCCTAATTCCCACGGCCGCAGCTTGGCTGGGAGATTAAGATAATAAGCTATAAACTCTCGTAAACAAAACAGCAGATTGCAGCAGGTCTGAGACAAGTCCTTTAAAGCCACAATTTATGGTGGAAAGGGTGTCTCGAGACGGCGTCATTTTTCAAATGAAAACTCGACCCCACAAAGCAGTATTTACTGATAGTTTTTTAACCGGTTGCATCGGCCGTCTGGGTAAGAATGCGAAAATTATTATCTAGACTCGGTTGGCGTAATGCGGATGTCCATTTCTGGCATTTTAATACAGGAAGCGTGCGAGCAATGAATTGAGTAGAAATTCTTCGATTGAATTTACATTGCAGATGCGTACTTTTTTTAGCCATATATAAAATTGTGTTAAAATTGCTTAATAGGTAATTTTAGGTTAAAATTAGGTTAGGTATTAGGTTAAAAACCTAATATTACCAAAAATACAACCACAAATCGTGTGGAGAATATATATTTTTCTTCTATTGAATACGCTCAAAATGATTGTCAGTTGTTGTGGCATTGTTTTATTCAGGATGTAGTCAAATCTTTTCCGCTAAGAAAATTGAATTGGCAAAATCTGCAAGGTAGGTACTTTTAAGTATATTTTGCTTTGAAAAGATAAGGGCCAGTTTTTTGGACACTACCATACAGGGTTAAAGGGTCGTCATTAGTTTGAAAAAAAAAGAATATTAAAAACAGTTGCTTGCCTTCAAGTTCCTTACAGGAAGCCACGAAACAAACAAATGATAATACCTTAAAACTTAAAACTAAACAGAGACAAAAACTCAAAAATTTAGTTTTTCTACAAAATCAATGAGGGGCGACAGTGTTAAATTGCTTGGAATTATTATTGATGACGCGTTAAGCTGGTCTCATCACATCGAGCAACTAAATAGTAAATTGTCTAATTATTTATTTTTATTGAGACGCTTAAAACCAATATTGTCTAGCACTACGCTGTTAACAGCATATTTTTCGCTATTTCATTCCCATATATCTTATGGGAATGAATCCTATATGGAGTTATCCTTTGGGGAAATTCTGGTTATGCTATAAAAATATTTAGGCAACAAAAACAAGCTGTACGTATAATCGTAGGTGCAGGTGTATTAGAACATTGTCAGCCATTATTTATAAAATGTGGTATAATGCCTCTTCCTTGTCTATACATCTACTTTTCACTGTTGGAAATCCATAAAAACTACTATGATTTTGAAACTAATTCTGATTACCATAACTATAACCCTAGATCGGCTAATATGTTGAAGCCGCCCAGATATCGCTTAACTAAATCTAAAAAAAATTCACTCGACTTACACCTATATAACAAACTACCTGTAAATATTAAACAGCTAAATGATGTAAAGTTTAAAAGTTGCATAAGAAAATATCTTTTAACAAATTGTTTCTACAGCACCCAGGAATACATGAGATCCTCGGTAAATATGGTATAAGAGGAAATTTGATATGCGGATTATGGGGAATACTATTAGTGGTTTTACTTTTATGCTTTTATCTTATATTGTAAAGTTTTTATATTGTGTTTTATATATACTTCTGTTGTAATATTGTATCTAATTGTTGTTATATATTTATGTTTAAGACAATGTATTTTAACATATTATCTTGAAATATTATAGACTTGCTACAAATGTAATTTCATACATAACGTAGTTAAATAAACATCTATCTATCTATCTAATTATTTACTGACGTTATACTTATTATATGTAAACTACACTACTTTGTACAGTGTGTAATATATCAAATTGATAATCTATTTCTCTCTATACATTTAATAATATTTTAAATTATAAAATATTTTATTCTTCTGCTAAGACCGTTCTCCAATTATTTAGGTCTATTTTCATCCACCACTTCTTAATCAGTCCAATTTAATAAATTCATTAAGGTCCATTTATCTAAGACCGGTGTAAACGTCAATTACTATTTAATATGAAAAGAACTTGAAACTCAAGAAACTATGAAAAATATAGAATATAGAATTAACACCTTTAATATATATAAACCTGTTTACTGGATACCTGCAAGTAATATTATATTATGTAGGTATATGAATCAAAAGTATGTAACGGTCTCGGTTTTAGTAATTACTAAAATACCTTTCTTAGTTGATTTAAACTACTATGTATATCTCATTCTGTGTTTTTTTTTTACCTTTTTGTTACACACCAATCCTGTATTTAAAGTATTCTATGTATTCGGTGTATACTAAGTGCTTATAATCCCGACTTAACCACACTCTGTGTGGTTGTGCATTAGGTCTATCCATACATAGTCCTAGGTTACATAAACTAAAGTTCAGAACAATATAGTGACGCCATCTCGTGTTAAGAACGTGAGCGGATGGACGACGTAAGAGAACGAGAGGTGAGCGAAAAAAAAAATGGCGAAGATTGGCATTGGCGAGCAGGTTGAGTGAATTTACCAGCTCCCAAAGTTTTAAGAAAATAAGCTTGAAAAAGCAAATATAAAAGATGAATTAATCTTAGTAAACGAATCCTACTATTGCCTAGTGTGATTACTAGAAAATAATCATTTCAGTACGTTTATTTGTGAATTGGCAGCAGAACGTATGAACAACGTTAACCGCGAAACCAACTGTTCTTATATGAGTACTTTATTTCTTATTTTTGAAGTACATCTTAAACCAAGTTACGTACACCGTGCCAAATTAAACTAACTTACCCTGTGCATAGGCGTGTGTGCTACTGAATTTAAGGGCCCTTACTGTTACCTAGCGGACTGTAAATACCTATCTAAAAACTGCATTTTTTGGTAGATCTTTAGTACAGCCAAACTACATTTTGTTGTCAAGCTTTATTGCTGTAAAACTATCACTCATTTTTGTACCTTTGAGTGTGTATGTTCTAATATTTAGATTTAGGTGTCTTTTATGTATGTACCGTTCGTAAATGTATAGTTGAGAGAATTCTATTAAAAATTAACTTTGTTCTTGTCAAGTGTTTTTTGCAATTGTCTTCACTTAGGTAGGAACTATATCTTTGCTCTGTACCATCAAAAAATATCAATTGATGGCGCCCAAGTTTGGCAGATAATAAAATAACCCTACCGTATTTCACTCTGCTCACCCCTGAAAGAGAATTTCATCGATATAGTAAGTATATTTTGTACCGGTATCTAAAAATAAAAAAAAAAAACTAACAAATTTATCGTTATACAATTGGCGCCCAACGTGCCGTCAATTCTTATTACCTTTTTTACCTTTACCTAGCAATCTTAAATAACTAAAGTTATCGTTATAAGTAACACCCCTTATTTTTTCAGTATGAAAGGTTAAAAATTCTCTAACAAACTCAATGTTTGTTGAGGTTCACTCATCATATATAATGGACGGAAACTTCTTTTATTTTTCTAATATTACCAGATGAGGTTTTTGGAAGTAAGTTTAAATATAATGGATTGTGGATATAGTAATATCCACAATTTTTACACAGATTCACAAGCAATGTACCTACAGGTAATATGTAGGTACATGGCTCCAAAAGTCCATTAAAATGGACCTGCTTAAATGACTTAAAGAATATTTTTTCACATTTAGTAGATATAGAGGAGAAACGTTAGGTTATGGAACCAGAGATCTACAGCTACGTTGCTGCCTTAGGGAGAATATTTACTGTACGAATATACGTATATGTTGTATATTGAATTTATAGTTAGATTTGTGTTTCATGAAGTTTTATACGTGAGGCTTCTAAAATTTGACTCGACAATTTGAAACTGATAAAAAGGTAATCTTTTACAACCGTCACAACATACTTTGAAGACAGTGAAATCAAATTGTGTGATGCTGCTACAAACACAAACCTTTTTATTCTTGTATCTTATTTCTCTTTAACACAGTTTCCTTTAATAAATAAGTTTAATAATAACAACGAATTTGTCATCTGTTCATTTATCCCATATTGAACAGAAAATCTTGGAGGGGCTGAAACCTTAGGTGTCAAGATAACACTAACGGAGTATTCCACATAACCCCGAAACACTATACTGCACTCGATGCGCCTTTCGCCAGCCAAGTTGGCATTATCTGGAGATGATTAAAACTGAACTGTCGTGAACATAAAATAAATAATTTAAAATCGACAGAATATTGGCAGTAAAGCAACTATTTCCTAATTTTATTTAACGAATTACAAGTGGGTATGGGAAGAAAGAATCGATTTAACTGAAGATTTAATATTTTTATCTATATTCTTTGTTTTCAGAGTGGTCCACCCGTTTGCATAATTTGGAAAAATTTAAATAAATAAATAATTTGTATTTTAAATAAGAATCAGAACTAGTAAATGTGTCTACTCCAACTTATTACCAATAAGAAGTCTCCTCCACATTATTAGGATTTCTTGTTTATAACCATACTAACATTTATGGAATTCATGTTATCATAACTCTAGGAATTATACATTATATACATTTATAGTCGAAGAGATGTTTGACCAAAAAATTATTGTCACACTTTAAATAATGTGATGTATGAGTCGTTACAAATATCAAAAATATTGAGTTATTTTTAACAATTAGTGGCAAATTTGATACATACATTGCTAAAAGCCCCTACAGACGACATGGTAAATAGATGTCAACTCCTGAATTTGTAGACAATCAGGTCGATTCTGTTTGAACCTATAATAATATTGTTTTTGACTATTTTAAAAAGATATGGTTATTTCTTAGCCAGATATGTAATATACCTATTCTGTTTGATAAATTTTAACAAGAAGATTTGTCATTTTAAACATATCTGGCCATTATTTCTGGTAATATTATTTAGCAACATCAAAGTACGCTATGAACATTGCAATATATTTTGTGGATATATTTAGTGTTTAAAATGGCCATAAATCCATTATTTATACATTTTCAACAGAATTTCAAAATGTTCTAAATCAGTAAGTACCTACTTATAATTAAGTACAATTATTTTTATTTGTGTATTTTGATCAGAAATGTGTGCCTAAATTAAAATTGAATTTTTGAAATTTTAGAAAACAATTAAGACTTGAATTCAAAAGTATTAAATATCCAAGCAACCCATTTGAGGTTCCGAATGAAAAATATATTAAGTTATTTCGTTTGAGTAAAGGAGCGGCACTGAAATTAATTCAGGAACTGGAAATGTTCGTCGATGCAGCTATTACAATACCACTTCATTTACAGGTGATACACAGGGATAATTTAATTCACATAGAAACTACTTTTGTAAGTTTTTGCAAGCTTGGTAATGGCAAAGAGGATGATAAACGTTTTCTCTATGGGATAAGCTAATTCCTCTTCATAAATCACATAGGTAACTCTTTGGTAAACATAAAGGTGAAACGCTCGTGCAACCAAAGAATATATCGTGATTCCTGATGAAACGGTTAAACTTCAAACTCAAAACACGAAAGAATAGTATACTTACCTACCAATATTTCAAGAATTAGTCCACTATCTACCTTCTTTCTTATGGTCTTTTTCGGTAGTTTTTAAACTAGCAAATCAGTTGAAGATAATTACAAAGATGCAGTCGAAACGAGAACCTCAATTTCGTCGGAATCCATTTTGTTGTTTAGTTGACACGCTGACACGTCGTGTGAATGCTTTCAATTTACAAATGATGACGAATATCCGAATGTTGGCTTCAGCGTCTGCTTATCGTTGGCCAAAACCCGCACCTCGACTGTAGTGCACTTAACGGTGGGACGAGAAACGGCCTTGAGTTAACTAACTCATTGTTGCCATCTCGTTTTTTTAACAACCCACTTAAAGAAAGAATATATTGACGAGTTACCCGAACACTAACCCCAGCAAGTTTCAGAGAAAATACGTTAAAAGTAAATAGTAGTAGTCCTTGATTATATAAAATATAGTTAATCAACCGCAGTGGTGACATCTTGTGGAAATATGTAAAACTACCAAGGTGATTGAATTTGATTGGTTATTTCTATAAATTCACGATTTTCATTGGTCAGTGCACACATTATCCTCCATGACATCTGTCGGCCACCCACTCATACTAATGCTGTTGAATAACTATATATCTCTATAAACAAGGGTACTGCATGTCATATTTTTCAATTGTTTTACATCAAAGTTTAAATATCGTATCATTCCAACATATTACTAATAATTACATGTCCTTTACTCTTCTCCGGTCTTTTTTATTTGACAGCATTGTTATTATTAATGTGTTCTCGAACCGGCGCGAGCGATTAAGAGAGGTTGCGTGTGAATTAAAATTTAAAAACAATTTATAGTGTGTTGCTCCGACACAGTAGTTAAAAACTAGTTTCTAGATCTTGAAATCGAAAACTACGCGGCTGTAATTATAGACTGGCCGCCCCACAAACTTCCTTTATAAACTCGAGAGCCTTTCGGACGAATATTGTTTTTGTTAGTCTCGGAAGGCACTTGAAGTATGAACATCTCAAAGGAGCGATCCAGACTGCTCCTCACACGGTTTCATTTGTTAGAATCCGTAAAGACGTTGCACACTTTTGTTTTACTTTATTTTTAGTTCATTGCTTTACGATAAAGTAAAGGTATGTGTTGGTTGCTTCTTTTAGCATGCATAAGAATAATTAAGTATTCTGCATATTCGCTTTGTACAACAAACATGGTTTATTAAACTGCAAACATTATCAGGTGCAGTATAGTCTGTAAGCTCAAGGAACAAAGCTATTATAAAAAATATAGTTACAAAATAGCATGACTAGTGATTCCTTGGTGGCCTTCACAGAGCTTTGAATTTTTGCAGCTAATTTTAATATTATTTCACCCTTTGCTTCTCTTATTTTCTTTTCTAAACAGTATGTGCAGAAGAATATATAGAAGACAACAATAATTGACGGTTTATTATGTATCTATCCTAGTGATGGGTGGCCGGGAAATTTCCTCAGGGAATTTCGACTGAGAACGGGAAAATTCCCAGGAACTTCCCCAATTTTTCTATTGTTAAAGAAATATTAGAAAATGACAATACCTTAAACAATAGGACCAATCTATACATAAATACTATTATGGAATTACTAAAACTTTGGATAAAAACTACCTATTTTCAGTTGCAAAATGATTTTTTCAACAATATTTTGGAATGGCTATGGACCGTCATTATCTCCAGTAATGAGTAATATTTTTATGAAATATTTTGAAGAAACTTATGTCAAAAATTATGTTAATAAACCAATAATTTGGTGGAGATATATAGATGACATATTTTCAATATGGACCCATAACTATGATAATTTAAATGATTTTTCTAAATTTTATTAACAGCAAAGAAACAACTATAAATATAGGAGAAATTGAAAATGATAATAAAACCACCATTTTTAGACATGTTAATAATTAAATCATTAATTAAAATAGTTAATTTATCAAATATTTATTTTATTGCATATTATAGGTACAGTGGTTTTTTGGGCAAACTTTAGAAGTTGCCTTGATACCTACTGTATTTTGAATATTTAATTTGTGTGCTTCTGGTTTCCATTTTTTTTTTTTTTTTTTGTTATTTTACAGATGGCATAATCCCAAAAAAGACTACAATGAATAATTATGTAATATTGATACTATTACTGTACGTTTCACGAAGTTGTATCCCGGATTGGAATGTTAGTATATATCTCCAACGTATGAAGCGTCGTCATGTTATTAGTTAAATTCAATGCATTGGCACATCTCGGTTACGGACCGCTACAAATTGAGGTGGTGTGATTTAAGCGCGCGTGCCAGTCTCGCACAGGATTTGCCAGCGAATCCTGACAATCCGAACATTCCAATCCGGGATACCACTTCGTGAAACGCACAGTAGTACTGCATGCCACTAGGGTAGGGGTTTCTTCGCTGATTTAAAAATCAATATTTTAATTTGATTTTTGGCTTGATTTTTTCTTGCCTTATATATCACAAAAATATTTAATTGAAAATAATATGAAATTCTTGGATAAAGTAACTGGAAAATTGTCGGGAAAATTCCCCGATATTTCCCGAACATTTCTTATCCGGGAATTTACCCATCAGTATAATCTATCCGGTAAGTGGTTTATTAGCATGAGAGGAATGTGTTTGTGTTGTATAAATTAACAATTTTTTTAGCTTTAGAATTGCTTCCACTCAAAATTGCTTACCAAAAACCTACGTCGCGTCGATTCTATATGTTTTATTACTTCATATAAGTAGTACCGACAATTTTACTACAAGTATTACTAGTTGATAATTGATGTATTTAAATAAATGAATTACTGGTGATTAAATTTCCTCGGATGCAAACCGCATCGTAATTTCATTTATTACAAATTACCAGCGACTTTTACATGCATAATACCTGAACTATCGATATCGGCATTATCGGCTGCAGTGTTATTAGTCGATGAATATTTATGACCCCTGCACATGTTGGGGGCTTAATTAATTATAAATTTTCATTAAAATTTACATAGTAACGTAAATCTTGCTTTAGAGTGTGCCTTCAATCAAAATAGCTTTGCTCTTAAATGATGTAGCTGTTCATAAATTGATAATTATCTGATATAAAAGTTAAAATACAGTTTCTATCCTTTTCGGAAGTAGGTACTATAAAAGGCCAGATGGCATAATGGTCTTTAATTGGACATACAACTATGACTCGTTCTAAAAATGTTATAATAGGACGTCATTCAAAGAAATAAAAATGTATTTTAACGTGAGTTACATGTAGTCGTATTAGGTATTATAATAATAATAATATCTCTACCCCTCATTCTAATCACAAGGATTAGCCAGAAAGTCTGAGACTTGTGTGGGAGAGGGGCGGCATATTATTATTTCACTGGCCGCATTTGCGTGTATGCGTATATGGAAGTACTTACCTCATTTTCCAATTTTTTGTTGCCTTAATTTAAGTGTGTAATCCCTGTGTCACTGGGATCTAATCCTTAATTAATGATTTTGATGTACAGTCTACCCGACGTAAAACTGACCACATTAACTGGCCTCATTGTCTTATTCTCAACATATTTTATTGTTTCAAAAGTTAGGTCAATGCGATTTCTTTTGCAATATTTAACTACTTTCGATATCAAAATTTTATTACTTAAACAAAATGCCAAGTATAAAAAATTAAGTATTTGTTAATGTTTTAACGGAACACTATATATTTCACAAAAACAAAAATTTTCTATTTTTTAATCCAATGGTTTAGATCCAATGATCTTTGTGGTTATCTTCAATAGTTCGTTATAAAAAAATATGAATCATCTTTTTTTATTTTAATTTGTTTCTAATATTAATGTTTACTTTTTTTTATTATTTTGCTTACTCTAATATGTAAAGTCCTGTAATAAATTTTTATTATTGTAATATACACGGTGTCCCACGGGGAAGGGCCACCATCGATATATGGAAAAATACGTACAGGGTGATTTTGAAGTTTTGGTTATTTACAAAGGTCAGTGGGGCCTACCTTTCTAAAATATGTTCACGTTTCTCGCACTTTCCGTATAACCGGAAATACACCAACTTGCTTATTTTAAATGGAACACCCTATATATTATATCATTTCTTTATTCTACGTAAAATTCTAAACACATTTTATTTAGGATGTTCTATCTTCAACTGTTTTTGAAATATTGACAGGATATTGACATTTTGCAACTTTGACACCCTGTAAAATCTAAATGGTTTGAGATCAAGCAAAACGGTATCCACATTCCTATCTTAACTTTTCATAACCTAAATTTTGACATTAATTTCAGATTTAAGCAAGAGATTAAATTTAAACTAACTTTTTTAATTTCTGGCTAAATCTGAAATTAGTGTCAAACTATAGCTTATGAAAAGTTAAGATAGGAAGGTGCAAGCCATTTTGCTTGATTCAAATAGTTTAGATTTTACAGGGTGTCAAAGTCATATAATTTTCTCTGATAGTCTTTCCGTATTTCCTTTTATTTCTATATTAAATCCTACACATTGGAAATCCATCAGATATTTTCGGAATTAAATTACATTCCCCTTTAAATTTCAAGGAAATTTGTAGCTAAAACTAAATTTTGAAGTTAAAATTTCTTATTTCAGTTAGCCGCATTATGTATTTTACTGCAGAACAAAACGCCTTTATTTTAATGACTCAATTTCAGAGTGGAATTAGATATAAATACGAGTCATGGGCATAATCCTTGCAATCTTGCAATGATCAATTTGTAACCGAATTTCCAGAGGTATTGCCATTGATTATCAGACCCTCTTAAACCATAAATGAGCTAAGATTTTAAACCAAACACTGCCTTTATAAAGGTAAATTTATGCTCACAGAAAATGTTATCGATGATATACAGCAACGAATGAATCGAAGTATCCTCACACATTTGTAGGACCTTGTAGACCCCATAAAAGTAGGCATTTAGCTATAGCGATGTGAAGAAGATATGACTTTAATCAAAATGGGACTGGAGCACAAATTTTCTCTATATTACTTGGTGTAACTTTTTTGCGAGGCTTTCTGTTTTAAACAGTAAAGTCTGTATTTATGCAAAACCAGAGGGCAGTACTGAATCAACAAAAATGTATTTGTGGCTCGGTACGGAAGCAATTCATTTTATATCCGAAGTTTACATGAATTTTTTTATATTATTTCGGTTGTAGAACGTCGTCCACTTTCCTAAATCCTGTTATCTATAAATTCCTAATCGGCCATCTTATACTGTAGAGATAATTGCCCTAATATCAGATTTAAGCAAGGGATTAAATTATCTTGTATTAAATTGTGTACTTATGTAAACAAGAAGCGCCTGCCGAATGATAGAAAATGCGTCCAGCGTTCACCAAGAAAAAGAACAATGAAGATTAATCAAGGTTAGACGGAGAAGGGCTAAATAAATTACCTGTAGTATTTTATTTGCAATCCGAATATTTCACACCGTCAAATGGTGTTTCTTTAATTTTTGTTTATGGTTCACAACACGAACAGTACTTATTCTTATCGAAAGACCCTAAACATTTTCTGATTTTTAGATCTTATAAGTAACATTTTATCACTAATCAAAATTTAGAGAAAAATAGTCGTGTATAACAAAATTATTCCTTCTTTGATTTTTTTAAATTGCTGCATAGAAGTGGGAAAATTGCGGAAAAATGGTGTCCGAACGCAATCATAGAAAATTTAGAAAAGTATATTTTTTGTTATTCTCTAATTATTTATTGTTCCACAAATATTCCTCATTTGTTACTTTGTCAGAAAGAATTAATAGACCGCCATTAAAGTTTCATTTTATGTACACAACTATATAATAAGTAAAGCTTTAGCAAAACCACAATATCCACAATGCACCTTCATTAACGTAATTATGTTAAAATCCAGTAAAAAATCCTTTAAACCCGTTTGCAGTACAGTAGAGGGAAATTCAAGCTAGGAATATGTGATTATAGTAATGAAATAGTGGGGAAAATGCTTTGAATGCTACGAGCTGAAAGAGACTTTTTGAAAAAATGTCAGAACAGTACCTTATTATTACGTATGCTGAGTTTTCATTAGGTAAAACGCATTTGGCGGTTATAGAATTAAAATACTGAGAACAGAAATGTCATACGCGAAATAACAAAGGCAGTAAGCCTTTAAAATTTCCCTCGTTAGGATTAAAAATCTAAAATTACATACGAGGGTCATTTAATTAGAGAATATTCTGCATAATTTTGGCCTTGCCCACAGAACACTGCAAATTGTTTCGTAATTTCTGTCTGAACTCCTTATTTGAGCATTTATGATTTTATTTGTGAATTGTAGTTTTCATGGGATACTTATTTTATTACTCATTTATAATGCCAATAATTTATAAATATCTTTGTATCTTGTTTTCTGAATATTTTTTTTGTTTAGTGTTCCTGGGAATATGGCTCCAAATATCTTTCTTAATTTAAATGTTTTTATAGACGTTTTAGTAAATGATTGTTACCTTTATCAATTAATGAACCAAGGTTCAAGATAGGTGTTCAAGTTGATTCAAAATAAATTATTTTCGGGTTGGTCTCGGAAACCAATAAGCCAAAAAATCGAACGGATTTTTTTTTAATGTTTCGTTTGATGGGTAACATGCTTTTTTGATATTTTTTTAACGTAATACAATGGACCTTGTAATATTTTTTTAGATTAAGAGTTTATACAATATGAAATCTCAGAAACTCAAAAATAGTTAACAATTATTTATAAAGTTGATATGAGAACTACGTTCAAAGTTGTCAGATTTTTTTAGATTTACAGAAAGTTCACGGTTTGCAGATGAAGTTGACTGTGGTGCAGGATAATATAGATATTAACTAGTAATAAAAAAAAACTATCAATATTTTTAGCATATGTTCTTGTGAATCCTTTGACTTTTGTCAGCTTTGCATGCCTGCTATGTTTCTCTCGCCATTTAATCCTGTGTATTTTTTCGATTTACAGTCAGGATTACGAGATTTATTTAAGAGTTCCTAGTAGGTACACTTTATTCATTTTTAGCATGCCATACTACATATATAGACTATTTAAATATGAAAACCGCACCTTAATCCTATTCTCACACGCGAAAGCGAGTGCCAAAGGACGTATCGTGCGAGGAGAGACACTAATCGGAAGATTTATGGTTTTCCTTTAATTTTATCGCCTTATGGGATTTTTCTTGCGACTGTAATCGTCAACTTTACTTAAATCTTCCTTGTACTTTTTATTTATTTTTTTTTTAAGTGTACAGGGTGATTCACTTTCGAGTGTGTAACATGGGTATCTCGCTTATTATAAAAGATAGACGGTAGGTTTAAATTCGGCAAAATTGCGGAATTTTGTGCTCAATAAGTTGGCGCAAAAAAAACCCCCATATCTGCTTTTGTTTTTGAGTAAGAGGCAAAAACAATTTTTTTCCGGTTTTCGTTTTCTGGCCATAACTTCTATATTTTTGTAAATATTGGCTTATCGTTTTCACATTATTAGGACACTTTCTTGAGACAAATACGATGCCGTAAACCGTTTTTTAAAAAAATGTCACATCTATTGTAAATCAACGTCAACTTTATTATTTCTTATGGGCGTCATATTAATTTTTCTCATATTTGAATAAACCGATTTTTTCTGAATACGACAATGTAATAAATGTCAATATTTGTTTAAAACATAAGGGCATTATGAAAGAAAATAGCTATTTTTTTGAAAATGTCTAGTTAGCTATGGCCATGACAGTCAATTCTTGACAAACCACAAATTTCACTTATAATTTTTATAAACTGCATCTGTGGAGTACTTTTTATATTGACTAACGATATACAACCGAATAGAAACAAGATATTATAGAAATGTATTACAGATGTAACAAAAATTTAAACAGAACAGTTGAAGAATATTTAAACACATATCCTGAAAGACGACACCCATGGATATATATACTAATATATATACCCACATATATTACTAAACTGCACTGTAATTTAAGGAATTATGACAGTTGTTCTAATTTTCTTCATTCATGCGAGATCCATACCTATTCCTTGGTTTAGAAAAACTGCCATAATTTCTTAAATTACAGTGCAGTTTAGTAATATATGTCTTGCATGGTTGTCGTCTTTCAGAATATGTGTTTAAATATTCTTCAACTGTTCCGTTTAAATTTTTGTTACATCTGTAATAAACATCTATAATATCTTGTTTCTCTTCGGTTGAATACATCGTTAGTCAATGTAAAAAGTACTAGACAGATGCAGTGTATAACAATTATTGTAAGTGACATTTGTGGTTTGTCAAGAATTGACTGTCATGGCCATGGCTAACTAGACATTTTCAAAAAAATACCTATTTTCCTTCATAATGCCCTTATTTTTTAGGCAAATATTACAATATATTATATTGTTATATTCAGAAAAAATCGGTTTATTCAAATATGAAAAAAATTAATATGGCGCCCATAAGAAAAAATAAAGTTGACGATGATTATTTACAATAGAAGTGACATTTTTTTAAAAAACGGTTTACGGCATCGTATTTGTCTCAAGAAAGTGTCTTAATAATGTGAAAACGATACGCCAATATTTTCAAAAGTATAGAAGTTATGGCCAGAAAACGAAAAACGGAAAAAATATTTTTTTACCTCTTACTCAAAAACAAAAGAGGATAAGGGGGTTTTCTTTGCGCCAACTTATTGAGCACAAAATTTCGCAACTTTGCCAAATTTAAACCTACAGTCTATCTTTTATAATAAGCGAGATACCCATATTACACACTCGAAAGTGAATCACCCTGTACAGGGTGTGTTTCGTATCACTAAATTTCATAATAACGCAAATATAAATTTACGACATTTTTAATCGCGGATGTTTCATGTTTCATGTTTTAAAAAAATCTAAATTTTTGTTCTTGAGACAAATTTATTCAAAAATAGATCATTTACATAACCTTCTACTTCCCTTAACTAATTTACCTACTTGTTAACTGGGAAGAAAATGCAGGATTACATAGCTATACATAATTTGCAAATAATTTTTCTGCTCAACGACACATCGCCTCTTGCCCCATTCATACCCCTCGCAGATAGGAATAGAGCTTCGGGTGACAAAAGCACCTAGAATAAAATTATTTTTAAGAAAATACATATTAAAGAAATTTTGTATCTGGTTGTATCTGCTTGTATCTTTTGATTAATTGTAAGGTTACTCTATTCTTGATAGTAAAACATCATCATTTTTTAAGTGCTGAAAGTATAATTAATTTTTTAGTAAACATTTTTTGAAACTAAAGGGTTTTTCAATAGGAACGCTCGATCTTTGTAATGTAATAAAACAAATTGTGTAAGTTAAACTGACATGTTTTTATTTTTATTTTAAAACATATGTGAGCACATTATGTTTTAAAAATTATATCAGCTAAATGTCCGCCGCTGCTTCGCCTGGTGACTCGAATCCTAAAGATCCAATTTTCGATGACGTTATCGCATAGAAGTGGCTCAATTTCACCAATGACGCGTCTGATGTTGGCCTTTAAGGCGGCAACCGTCTGTGGTTTGTCGGCATAGACACGAGATTTCACAAAGCCCCAGAGAAAAAATCCAGTGGCGTTAAATCGCATGATTATTTTTCGTCCAAAATTAGGATCAACCTCCAACTGCTCTAGCGCCCACTCAGCGAATGCAAGCGGCTGTCTATGATCGTTGGGCTTTAGTTCTTGGGTTAATTGCACTTTATAAGGGTGAAACCCTAAGTCCTTATGCAAGATTCGCCAAACTGACGTCGAAAAAACGCCAAGTTCTTGAGCACGACGTGGAATGGATTGTTATGGACTGTAACGCACACTTTCCCGGACTGCAGCAATATTTTCAACGGATCTTGCGCTTTGTTGACATACAGGCGTTGTCTGATCTAACAGCGACCCGGTTGCTTCAAATTTATTTATTAGACGACGAATTGTGGACTCTGAAGGACGACCATCGAAACCATAAATTGGCCGAAGTGCACGAAACGTTTGCCGAATAGAACATTGATTTTGATAATAAGTTTCATTTCGAGGCGTTGTTGAATCGTATAGCGTTCCATAATGAAATGTAAAGACTAACTGAATACGTCCGTCAAAGATACAACCTGTCTGACTACCGACTTCGTCATACGCTGTTGCCAAACATCGAGCGTTCCTATTGAAAAACCCTTTATTTTTTCAAGAAAAAAAAAATTTATTCATTCATTCAACTTGTATTCTTCCATAATTTATTATAACGCTAACTCGATCAGTTTATACCCAATATATGTATGTACAATGTTTATAATTAAATATGTAACTGTTAAAGATACACAGATTTGGTATATATTGAGGGAATTTTTTTTTACAATATACTTACATGTGAACTAATAAAGATAATTATTTAATTAAACATAAAACTCATTTTTTTCTGAAATTTTGGCTACTTATTTTCGGATATGCTGAACACGAATTTCGAGTATGATTTTTTTTTCAGTCTTAGGTATGTATAGTTGTGTAGAAAAGATATAATTAAAAGTCATAGCCTGTAAGTACACTTTACAAATTAATTTTAACATTTAACATTCAATGTCCACAATGCTTAGGTATAATTAAATGTATAATATATAACCGTTAAAAATATATAAATTTGCTATATATTAAGACAAAAACATTTATTTGCATTATGTGAAGTAAATAATATGAACTAATTAAATCGCCCATTTGTAATTGTGACGTCACATGGCGGCACAAAAGATACCAAATAAATACAAATAATTTAAATAATTTTTACCTAAATTTATACCAAATTTGTATATTTTTAACAATTATATATTTACGAGTATACGACTTGATATATCTCTCATAGCAAGTAAGATATGGCCAACAGAGGGACTCATAGGAGTAATATATTTTTATCTTGCAAAGCGTATATTATTAAATTATTAGAAACCATCTCATCGAGCATTCGTTACACACATATCTATAAAAATATCAAAATATCAAAAATGGTCGAAGTTAATGAGCAGAAAACAATTCAAAATATTACAGAAAAGTAACAAGTTTATAAATTATTAAATGACTGTTTAACTTATTTATTTAACTATATTTTATCAAATATATTATTTATTCTGCACTTTTTGAATAGTGTATTTACTAATATTGCTTACCCTCACTATTGGATAAGATTCGCATTTGCAGAAAATACATCTCTGTTTTATTTTGTCACCATAAATCGTTGTATGAGTATGAGTGACCCCTCATTGAATTTATAACTCCGATTAGAAGTTGAACCTCGGTCGTATACATACGCTTTAATATTTTACTTAGAAACAGTTGCGAAGCAACATTATTTCACCCTGTCACGGCAAATTATAAACGCAACACCAAGTTATTGTACAGGAAGAAGGCAGTGAATATGGAAAGTAGTAAATATTGCTACGTAAGAGTACCCGGGATATTGTGTGTGTATAAATGCATTAACCTGGGCTCGGGATAAAGTCACAACGCAGAAAATGCAAGCGTGAGTCGCGCGCGTAGAACAGTTCGCTTAGATGGCAAATTTTGCAAGAAACAATGGGATTGCTCTGTAAGAGGTCCTAGAGGTTGTGTCAATTGAGAAAAATTGATGTACTCTGATGTATTTAATCAATTTTAAAAATAGATATAAGTTAATATTTTCCTAAAAGAACCGGTTCTTCCTCGTTTGAAAATCATTAAGTACAGAAAATCAATTATATATTTTATATTATCTACCTTTACGTTGAGAGAAAGAACCTCTCGTACATATCGGACAGTAACTAATACTTAAATTATTAATTTATTGAGGAGAAGGTTGATGGGCAACATTTTCAACACTTACTTAGGTACTTAGTTGATACGGTGGGTTTTTAAATGAAATTGATTTAATTTTTGCATTTTTCCTGAAATGAATTAATGGAACTTCAAGAATTCGTAACTTCTAAACGAATTTACCAAATTTCAAAAACGGAGCGCCACTGTATAGAGAAACAAAAACTCTTTCCAATGACGTAGGTATCACTTAACCCCTATTCCTATTTGAAAAATTTTGGGAGATGCGAGGCTTCGCTCAAAATTTTCACCGCATGCGAGATTGAAATTTGGGCTATGATTTTTGCGTCAAAAGTTGTCCCCCTCACAAACAAAATCGACGTGTTTCAGCATTTTTCCGACAAAATATTTTCCTGGCAGTTAGTTAAATGTTCAACGAATCGTCTGTTTTTTTATTTTATTTGATTCAAAGAGTTCGAATCCAAATATAATTTATATATTAAAATACTTCACTTCACATGCTTTAGTTAATTAACTATGCTATTTAGCTGATCTGCTTAACTATATGCATTTACTTCTCTAGGCAAACTTTAAAAGTTTACATTCTTACTAAAATAATTTAAATATTTACTGAGAATACGTTTCCCTGTCTTTTTTATTTTAAAAGTGTCCTGTTTGTTTCCAAAAGAGTTTATTGATCAAATATTATTTATATTCAGTCAAAGTTGTATCTACATCCAAACTGCTCCATAAAGCCAAGAATTAATTTCACATATTTACGGTTGTCAGAACCGAGATATTCATTTAATAGACAAGGAACTTAATAGCATTAACTTGATGTGCTGATAAAATTGAAGACATCAAAAGCAACAGGTGGTGGGCTGGTGGGTTTGTAACAAAACAAAAATAACATTATTACATTGATAAAAGCAAATAAATAGGTATTTCTTAAAAAAAGTACATTATCAATTTTAAGTTATTTTTTTATAAAACACTGATGTTCTTTCTTTAGTAAGATTTATCATCAAACTAAGTGTATAAAAACAAAAAAATATTGTCTTAGCGACTGTTTCAGCGTAAAGATTCATGGTTATTTTATTTTTATTTTTTTTTTTTGTTCTTGTACACCTTAAAAAGTAGTTTTAATAGATTTTCGCAGATCCATAACTGATGTAGATGTAGTAGTGTTGGATATTTTATTAGGTACTAAAAGGAAGACCAGTAGAAAACTACTACTAGTCTTCTAGTAGAAAGAGTAGAAAAATTAGTATTCTGTAACTTTTGTATTTACAGTGGTTTTCTAAAAGAATACAAAGAAGAAAACAAGGTGCATGAGGATCAAGCTGCTATATTTTTTACATATTAAAATATATAAGCAGTATTCCTATGTACACAGTAACCTGTTGTTTGGAAATTATCGCAAGAGCAACAAGACCAAAAATTCATTTCAGCAATTCCGCTCGAGCCGCGTCATATATGTAAGTTACGATGCTTGCAAGATAATGGCGTCTCTAAGGGCATTAAATGATACGAACGAATCCTCTATATATTTCGTATCAGCACTTCAGTCGACGATACAGCGATGCATCTACCCGTGTATAAATAAAGTAAAATGGATTCTCTGTTTGGACGCTGAGAGTCATTAGATAAAGAACTCAGTGGCGTACAAAACGACCGAGCAACAGTTTGGAAGTTTTAAAAGATTGACAACCACTAGTTCCATTAATACATTGTACATGTTTACAATTATCATATATAAGACCAAAACCCTCATGTCTTCAGCTACTTTATTTTTTGGTTTGATGATTTGCTATCTTCAAACTGGTTTATAAATAATATGGATATACATATAAATCCTTTATATCTTACAAGTTTTTATAGAAGATTGAAATAATTTTGGGATAAGTTCCAGAACGCATCGACGACTTCTGATATAACGGCCGAAACTAGAAGTAATGAGCGTCACACTACACACTCTATACACTATTTGGTCCACTAGTATATTCGACAGATTCTTCAATACACAGAAAAAACCAATAATAAGGTTGAATGTGAACGTTTTACATGCAAACAATATGTAATTGTAAATATTAGATCGATGAAAAGAAGCCGTAAGTGTCCATTTGAGAGCAACTAGCGCGGATGACTGTCGATAGTTACTGTTAAGAGGGTATCCATTTGAGAGCAATTTGAGGAATTTTTACTGTCAGCTAGATAACGATACACTCGAGTGCTTACTCTCAGAGATATCTGTCAGGAGGATATCCATTTGAGATTTCTGGTTCATCAATTTTTTTTCTTTGTGTGTAGTGTGAAAGAAAAATTAGTGAGATGCAGATAGATAATCAATCACGAATGTACAAAAACTTCGAGCAATTGTTGTTGCACATACACTGTTAAAGAAAAAGCAACAAAGAAAGAAAAAATGTTGGATCAAGCCGCCATGAATTCAGAGAAAGTGTGAATTTGGAGCATGTTCTACACTAATAAGATAACTTAAAATTGAAGATCCACTTCCACTGCTCCGGTTCCACTTTTTGTGTTTTTTGTCTTCTTCAGTTCTTGTGACATCTGAAATCTATACTGATCGAAAATCTGTTTATCTAAAATCCTTACTGTACCTACCTGGTTTCTTAAATTGTGAAGCTTTCGTTGAATTTCGTCGGATGTGTACTCGAACTTCGCTGCAATCTCCAGTAATATTTTATTTTTTGTATCCCTATTTCTATACTCAGTAGCCTTGGTATCACATAAAACTGTATTTTCCTCGTATATACTTATCAAATTACAAGTCTCGTCTTGACCACTCTTTACGAATAGCTGCCATTTTAAATAATTATGGCGAGAACTATCACAATACGAAACGTGTTCGTATTTCAGAAGTAACTGTCCGCTAGTAAAAATAATATGTATACACTTGAGAGCAAAATGCTGCGAGTAAGCTATTTGATAGTAAAATGAATACTCTCTGATAGTTACTCGCAGACGCGTATCCACTGGCGAAAACTACTCTCGATAGGTTCTCGCGCTAGTAACACTCTCAAATGGACACGTACCTTAACACTGGTATCAATTTTTTACAAAAATATAAAAATAAAACCTCATAAATTGATCTACAATCTGATTATCATTAACCAAACCAGCCCTTTTGTGTTCATCTATAATCTGTCATTGAGGACTCATTGTCATTCTTTTATACTAGACTACAGAGGTTAATAATACTACACCATTTTATAAAATCTATTTCTGCTTTAAATATATAAATAACTGCTCATGTTTCGCATTAAAATGTTTCAATAAATAAGGTAAAAGTTCTTTGCTGTAATTTCTCAATCCATAGATCTTGGTATTATTTTGGTATATCCTGGTTTATTAAAGTAATTGGTTTCTCTTTGGTATATCATATCGAATGAAAATTAGAAAGTAAAATTCCGTTTACATAACGTTACTTTTTATTTAATCATCAATAACTTTTGGTTACGCTCCTGGTAAGATCACTGATGGAAGTTTCAATCATAGCAGGCTTAGTAAGCAGAAAGCAATGCGAAAGGAAAGATCCAAGAAAATAAATTTCAACAGCCATTCAACTGTTTCAAAACCTCGCTTCGTTAGCAGGTTTACCTCTGCATTTTTCAAAACAAAGAATTATCTATCTTGTACATGAAAACGATCTCAGCAAGAGAAAATGAAAATAAATGTACTTCACGTTACAGAAAATTGTTCAGAGAAGATGGAACCTCCTTTATTTACGTGATGATTCTGACGATGGCGTTTATGATTAAAGAAAAACACTTCTTGTGTATGTGTGGTAGTTCATTTTAATTTAAAATCCGGTAGTATCCATTTGGAGTTGATTTTATCACTCCCTTGCCCCAAGTATCTTTCATATTTGTTTTGAGGGTTTCAAAGTTTGGAATTTTTGTCAGTTTGGTAATTTATTTAATATACTTAAAACTCAATTGTGAACTTTGAAACTTTGAAAAGTGCTTTGACTTGTTTGAATAAATTATGTGTCAAGTTATATTAATAGATTTTATTCATTTTCACAGTCACTCCAAAAATAATCCTGATACATATATAGTTTATAATAAATTTTATTAAATAGATGTTTTATTAATTATTATTAAGATATTAATACATTAGATAATTAAGACATTAATTAAGACATTATTTGGACGTTTACTGTACTCTTAAGCAGGTCGTAAACATTTATTTCAATCCAACATGCTAATGCCCAGCTGCAGGAAAGGTTACCAAATTTAGCATTATAGCATAGCATTGCAAATATGAAGACTTCCTACCCAGACCTGGTTTGTTCCCCATAATTTTTGATAGTCATCATCTATTTGTAGGTACCTACAAGTACAAGTTACGGTTTACCACTTTTATCAAATTAGAAAACTGCACACTGCATAAAGTCTGCTTTCAAAAGCTGAATAGCAGAGGATTTTTTATAGATGGTGATTCCCTTGATCTTGATCTTGGTTCGGAGTATGGCATGTTTTACAATCTATTTCAGTGTCATAGATAGCCGATTTTTATGTTTCTTTTAATTTATATTTTTTTTCATTGTTTTAATAAATAGTTAAATAATAGATGACTACCAATTGATACCCATCTGTGCCATACCACAGAGGAGTATATACAGAGGGGACAGCCGGCGGAATGTTTTTGATGTTTGACAGTTGATAGCTATGACCTCGTCCCTTTAAACGGGAAGTGTACAACGTTGCCAAACTTACAATTTTTTCTTGAGAAGCGCTGTTGCATTTTACCTAACATTTATTTTATATATTTTTTAATTAAGTTAGTGGCTCATTATACAGTACATAAGATAATGAAACATAAATTGTGTCGTAAACCGGTTTTAATATTTTTTATATATAAACACATTTAAAATGAACTTATTTAAGTAACAATTACAGAGCTTTTACATACAATATTCGTTCAAATTAAAAATGCAGTGGAAATGTGTAGTATATTTTATTTCTATAGTATATTTCAATATTATTTATTGCCTTATTTAACTGTTGCTATCTTTTCTAATTAGGAATTAAGAAAAAAAAACTAAGAGATAAATTATTAATGAAGTTATGAAGTCATGATTCAATACAGTTTTAAATGTTTAATCAACTTCATTAATAATTAATTTCTTAGTTATTTTTTATTTCTTAAGGGACGGTTTTTCAATGCTTGGTTAACACGGTTTAACCAGTATAGTTAAGCTAGCTATAAGTTGAAACTGTAATTTACTTCGAACATTTTATGAAAAACTATTCACATTCTAAACTTGTAGTTAGTAAACTCTAGGTTAAATTACGTTAACCAAGCATTGAAAAATTAGCCGTTAGAAACAGGAAAACATTGAACCATGATATTTCATAACTTCATGAACAGTGATAAAAACTTTTATACTTTTATCGACATACCTATGTATATATTAAATAACATACTGGTTAAAACATATAACTAGGATTATTAAACACAAAAAAGAGTATATACAGTGTGACCCATTAAGAATGGAAACACTCGCGTAAAAAATTGTTTATGGACCGTTTTGAACCAGATTTTTTCAAAAGATAGATCTCCGAAAGGCCTATGTTGATGCAAAATTTGAAGACGAAATTTTGATTTTCAAGGCCTACTACGATTTTTTTTTAAGTGAAAAATAGCAACATTTTGTTAGCAATTTTTTTATAAAAAGTCTGACTACACCACTGGATTTAAGATTCCCTCGAATGCATTTGTACCTACCTATTTTTGCGAAAAAAAGTTTGTTCCTAAAAAAGTTATGATAATATCGGCATCACCAGTGTTTGCCTTTGTCGGTGAACCTATTCTTTTATAAAAATCGAATAGAACCCAAAGAGAAATAAAATTAAACAACTTAAACACCGGTGTAATTATTAAGAACCATAAAAACCAGTATACACAAAATAACCAACAATTACTCTAATAAAAACAACAATTGATAGGTAAGTTCGTCAAATTATCATTATTTTTGTGGTTATTATGCCAAAACTTATAATATTACCTTCTTAGATAAAAAATAACTACATTATATAAAGGTGGTAACTTTGATACACTTCCACTTTCCATTATTTAAATTTCAAAATAGAAATATAAAGCACTAAACAACACTGACAAATACCAAATAAATCAAAATACAAAACCACTTGAATAATTATGATGCGACACCCCGAAATGATATGTTTAAATCTGAGTCTTCCAGAATGTAGTATTTATCATATAGTATAATGGGTACTCTGTGGTATTATACGCGCATTAGTCTTCAGTGGACATTTAAATGGGAAGTGCTTGACATCTCTCTTTAAATTTAATTTCTCTGTCTCACTGTCCCATCTGTATAATAATCTGTGGCCATACTGTAGGTACATAAATGTACTTTATTTAAACAGTATAACTGAAAAATACTTAGTGACTGGTTCTTGTTAACATAAAAAAATACAGAGCATAAATTATAAACTGCAAATTGTGTGGCTTAACTAATTTTCATTGCTATACCTATAGCGTCGAGACCTTGGAAAAACATTTATGACTCAAAAAACTGACGCGTAGGATAAAATGGGGATTTGCTCAATTTTCATGCTATGCGCTATTAAACGCGCTATTAAAATTATGCAAATTTTGTCGAAGTTAACAGAAATTAATAATGTACGCGAAGCGTACCGAACGATTTCTATTAAAAATATTTCTAAATATTTTAAACGCATAATCTTAGTGAAAAGTTATCATGGATAACTTACAGGTTCTGAATTCTGCCTGCTTTGGGTAAAATTTTCTGAAGTACTTCAGGAATCAAAAATAAATATTGTTTATAAAAATTATTTTTCTCCAAATGACATTAAAAGCTGATTTTTAATGACACTTGATAGGCTTAAAGGGTATATTTTTACTGCCTAGGCAGAAAAAGTTCATCGTTGCTATGCAACGATCCAGGTAAAAATTTAAATCAAACTGATAATTTCAATTGACAATGACATTACAAAAACAATTCAACAAACCTCATCAGCGGTAAACATAGTAACGAAGAGCCAGTTACCTTTGTTGAAATAATTTAATTATTTGGATATTGATAATGAAACGCAATTAATAAATATAAAAAAGACGATTTTGCGTGAAATTGGAACAAATTTGGAGAAAAAATTGTATGTTTCACACGGCATAAAAGCAGATTTAATGGCTTGGCTGGTTTCCTAGCCTCGGCTACGCCTTGGCTATGAGACACCAACCGCGGCATTAAATCTTATGCTTTTCTGCCTAGTAAAACAAATAACTATTACTGTATATGATATATCATGTCCATCATTGAACTCGGAAAGAAAAATTCTGTCGAGTGATGAAAAATATTAGTAAGTTGAAACTTGAAACGAAAAAATGAAGTTGATGATAGTTCTGAAGATGGTTTACTTTAAAAAACTGTTGTGTGAATACGATTTAGGCACTAAGTAAACTTTGAGAACGACAGAGAAGAATATTTAAGTGGCAAACAACATTGTAAATTTAAATATTGTTTTTTAGTTGTTTGACTTCATTCCTTTAAAGATGAGGCAATCTAGATAAGATATTTCTTTTACTGGTAAAGCAATATATGTAAGTGCGGTTCTGTTTCGCAGTAGTCGGCAGTAGTTTGAAGAATGATGGCATATTTAGAGAATTAAATATAGTAAAGAACATTGGCGTGTTGCGAATGTTATAGAACCAATATTTTTTGGTACAATTGATGTAGACATTGACGGCGAAATCACTTTTAGAAAAAAAAATATATAAAAAAGTTTCCCATATGGTGCAGACTTTTTGAAGATACTGTATGATAAAGACTTCGATATTGGTATATATGGTTTTGAAATATCTATTTAAGAACCAAAATAAATAATGAGTTTTGATAGTTTCTTGGGTTTTTGTAAATACTATTATTCTATAGATGCCACAGTCCGTAGGCTGCTCTTTATCTACATGTTCTAGAACTGCACTTGCAAACGAGGCGTTATTGTTATTACCATTAGGTATGAATATAATTACCAAGTTGAAATTAGCATATAATCTTGAGGTATTAATTATTTCACATGAGTTAGTCCTGCTCGGCCACTGAAATAACGCTTAAAGTGGCGCTGTTGCAAATTGTTCTGCAAACAGAATATATTACAGGAACTCGAGAACTATTCCTGCAGCTATCAGTTATACCATACCTATACTCGAAACAAGAATCCAAGCCATGCACGTCATAAATAATCCACAATGTTATTTTCCAGAAATATATACGTTCATAAAGTCTATGGTGAGCTCATTTTACAGTGAGTCCTGAAGTTAATAAAATTAATGTATTTAATATGGGGAGTTAAAATTTCAGGAATTAAATAGTTTTATAATTAAGTGGATAACTGGATTAATTGGGTTAGTAGTTACTAAGTTTAGTAGTTAGTTTGAGTAAGTAAGTAAGGGATATATTTCAGCTTATTATGTATTTTTAACAAATTAGTTAAAAGTTAATAGCAGGATGTGAAAGAAATTTGATTGCTTAAACAATGGGATTTCTTATGTCCAACAGTGGTTAACGCAAATGTTCGATATGTAGTTCATTTTGCTGCTGTATAATCACCAACCGTTCCTCCAAATTGAACAGAGCATTATTTATCATGATGAAAAACATCAGTTAAACATTCTTTAACTGGTCGGTAAATGTGCGGGGGTGCTCAATCCTGCATAAAAATTACGTTTTCAATTCCTTCGTGCTCGCTTTGTGTCAGTGGAATAGCATAATCTCGTAACATATGCAGGTATCGTTCACTAATAACAGTAATACTGCATCTCCATTCTGTATCTCCTCAAAAAAGTATGGTCCAATGATAAAATTAGATGTGAAACCGCACCAAACGGTGACTTTTTTGTCAGAAAAACCTTCTTGAACGATTTCATGTGGATTATCTGTTGACCATTTGGGCCTCATCTGTCCATAAAATAC
Organism: Pogonocherus hispidulus; assembly: GCA_963924545.1. NCBI lineage: Eukaryota > Metazoa > Arthropoda > Insecta > Coleoptera > Cerambycidae > Pogonocherus > Pogonocherus hispidulus. The sequence goes on from OZ004696.1 coordinate 25,158,640, forward strand.
GGGATAAACATTCGGGTTCAATTTCCATCTGGGCCAATATTTGTAAAGAAAAATCATACCTGATAGGAAAATCTGCATCATTTAATTCAAACAGCAGTTCAAGTTATATGTACATGCATATACATTTTTAGGATTTTGCATACAATTTTCCAAACCGTGGTGTATGGCATTTGCAATCGTTTTTATATCGAATTCACACTGCTGATTGCTAACGGATTAGTGTTGGCTACGTTTTGATTTTGCCGAAGAACTTCTGCAACTTGGACGCAGTGGTTTACTAGACTAAACTAGACTAGAAGTTTATATTAGTATGTTTTATATCTGATTACGTAATTACAACGAAGTAAATGTTGTAAATAATTTTATAACTGATGACGTGCATCGCTTGGATTCTTGTTTTGGCCATATATAGTTAAATATTCTCCCTGCTAGCGGCACATTTAATATGTGGCTATAGCGGTGATAAATATGGCAATATAGCTTTGGCAAATGAGGTGGTTGTTTTGCGGTTAACCTAATCTTGAATAGGTATTCAAGTATCGTAATAAAATATTACAGCTGTATCAACATTGACGGAACAGGTATTTTAAACGTAATTAATCTTGTAGTACCTTTTTACTTTATTTATGAATATAAAATGTATTTCGTAAATTTCAATTTAGTTTTCTCGATAACCCATAAACCAAATGTAACCAAACGTGTTAAGTGTTAACCAATGTTAAGCCTAAGGATTCTACCAAATACCTACGTTAAAGCATTGGTCTTCTAGACAAAAAGACTTATTTCAAAGACAACGTGGCAGTTGGGAAACCTGTGTAAAAAATAAGTACTTTACTTCAGCCAGCTTTTATTACCATCATCAATTCTTTATTATTATATTTTGATGAAATAATGAAAAGTAGCAGAGTTAAAAGTCGATTCTGTGTGGTAGTTGCAACTATACTGTAAAAATGTACAGCTAATTAGGAGGAAATATTTTTCAAAAGGACCTTTAATTGAATAAGAATTTTAATGGCATCTGTAAAAATAATGCAGGTCCGTTGAGCTAGGTCTCGCTTTTTGTCAAATCGAATGCAAATAGTGAGAAAAAAATTAGTTAAGAACGTGCTCATTTTGTGCAACACTAAAAGAATTTATGTTCTTCAAGAATATGTATGACACAAGTATGCAAATGTATTCAGAAAAAAAAAATAGATGTAATGGGTAATAAGAAACATGCCAAAATAAAATTTATCGAAAGTGCAATAATTTTAAAATGTTATGTGCTATACGAATATGCTGTGACTAATGAGCTAAAAACGTACTAATAATTTTGTACTACATTAAAGAATTAAAATGCTAAAAATTTAGTTACTTCAAATTTATTCTTTGGTAGAGGGTTCCAACAATAAAAATAAAATATATACTTTTTATTTCAAAAAGTAAATAAAAACGACAATTTCTTGCTAAAATTATCACTATGTTTAGGAGCGTTTTTGGGCAACATCTGGTGTAGAAGTGTATTTACTTAACCGAGAATCAAAGGACTTTTCCTGATAATTGCCTTCCACTAAAGGTGCAGAAGCCAAGAACCTCTTTTTCGGAACAGGGCCATACAAGAAATATAGCAGAAATGAGGAATATTCATTAAAACGATCGTATTGCTACAGGACCGTACCGAACAATTCTTGATACTTACTATGCATGATACTGGAGGATAAAGGATACCTGGAGATACTAACTGATTAGTTATAGCAGTATCTCTGGTTATTATTTATTAGAATTTTAATCTCTTGTTTTGTATGTACCCGTGCTCTGGCCAGTAAATCATACTTATTTTTCTCAAAATCCTATGTGCAGTCAGTGTCACTATTTTACTGCGATTAGATCTAGTTGTTTCATTGAAGGTGTGTATTTCTATATTTTATATAAAAGTTATTCTTGTAAACTGGTAAATGCCCTCTATTGAGATCTAAGGTAAAATTCTCATTTATCTCGCAAACTGTTGGGAACCATCGAGGTCTAAGAAATTGTATGTGTATTTATTTCCACAGTTTTTAATGACGTAGCATTTGAGTAGGTCCACGGAAACGGCCAAGAGCTTGTAAAAAAACTTTATATAAATCTAAATAAATAATAACAAAATTGGACAATTCCCCTTGATGTAAAATACAGCAGCTGACGCGATCCTTAATGACCCTTATCCTATACCTACATTAAAATAATTAATGACATTTAGAAAAATTCTACGCTGTTGTAAACAACGTGTGATTATAAGGGGTTTTTATATGTATAACTTAAATTAATTTTTGTGTACGTCCAAGTTATAATTATATATTTTGTATATCAACTTACGAGATCTTCTTTTATCTATATAATTACAATGGTTCAGAATAAAACAATTCGTAAAAATGACCTGCATATACAATGTTATCACGTTAGAATTTCCAAAATGTTGGGGTAATTTTAACGAAAACCAGAACTGGTACATCCGCCATTTGAGCATTAAAAATAAACAAATAAATTAAATAAAATATAGACTCATATATCCCAGGCTTAACTTAGTACCTATTTTTTAAAAGTACACTTGAAAATATTTCAATGGAATGTTTTAACCATTCAAAGTAAAATGTGTGTAGCTTCTTTTCTATGTAAGCTGTATGCAGTAATGTCTATCTGTCCCGTATAAAACTTCTGAGAAGAGAATAATAATTAAAAACTTTACCATTTGTCTCAAACTTTTATAGGCAATAAACAGAAACAAAAAGTAAACTGTTACTCTAGGTTATACAAATAAAACGAAAGTCCTGCAATAAAAAAACGCCATTATAAACCGAGTTATATACAAACTTTTTAATATATATTCTTTTACAGTTTTCAGTATTCATTTTTCATATTGTTCACGTATATTTGCAGTTTAAGGGGTTCACGCTTCAAATAAAATACTATTTTACAAATATGTGACTATAATAAAGCCGTCCATTTGATGTATTATTTTAGATGGTTTCGTTTTCTAGGTCCTTTGAATTTCCATTTCCAAATAATACCCGAAATATTAAATGAATATCTCAAGTTTGTATCAGTCTTATGCATTTTAAAATATTCCGCTATATTATAAAATATTCTATTCCAAAATAAGATCCCCTATTCCACTATCTCAAGAAAACATAAGAGATGTATGTAATTTTTATCTCTACCTTTTAAATACTGACTTTTATACTTTTATACCTACCTTTTTATACTTTTATACGTTCTGAGATAAGAGGATAGAGGATCCAATTTAGTACCCCATGTACAGGGTCATTGGTTATATTTTAGCCACCCACCTTCTGTTTTTGCCTTTAATCTGAGGAAAAAAAGTTAAATACAAAAGTTGTAGGAAATCAAGTGTAGTTTATTCCAGAATGTAAAATCTTTATATAAAATGTTTCAAAAATGCATGACATGACAAACTTGAATTTTTTTAAATGGAATACCCTGTATATTATTAAGTTTTCCGATTCCACGCAAAATTCTACGACTTTTTCATATACTATACCCTATGTCTAAATTTAACCGTTTTTTAATAAATGATGGATAAAGATATAAAATATAGGTACCTAAAGATAAAGGAAATGATAATAAAATAATTCGGAATTAGAAAACCAAAATGTTTGACAATGCGTATGACAGATATCGGGTTTTTGTTTTCATGACTAACTAGGAATAGTAAGCACGCGTCCTTCAGATCAATTAAATCATTACAAAATTATGGTAGGTATATCTTTAACCATTATTTATGAAAAAACGGTTAACTTTAGATATAGGGTATGGTATATGAAAAAGACGTAGAATTTTGCGTGAAATCGGAACACTTAATAATATACAGGGTATTCCATTTAAAAAAATTCAAGTTTGTCATGTCACGCGTTTTTGAAACACCTTATATAAAGATTTTACATTCTGGAATAAACTACACTTGATTTCCTACAACTTTTGTATTTAACTTTTTTTCCTCAGATTAAAGGGAGAACCTCTAGGTGGGTGGCTAAAATATAACCAATGACCCTGTACATTGTTTGAATTGTATCCCCAGATTCATGATCCCCCTCATTTTTTTAGATATATTTGTAAGTACATAAAATCCCAATTTTATTACTTAAAAATTAACTGTTTTCGCTTCCCGTTTCACCGGTAGTAATACTAACCCTCGATTTTAAAATGGAACACTCTGTATATCATATTTTTAGTATCTACATAATTTTCTGAATCCAGTGAATTAGTGAACTGTTTACGATGTTTAAATGTTTATGCTGAAAACTATATTATTGATTAATTGAAGCCACAGGAAGGGTTCACCTTTTGCAAGAGTTCCCAATCAAATTTCTGCATTTTTAGGTATATTAGGTACTACTTTATTAACTTGTAACACCAGTAACTTGGCCACAATTATAGAGAGTGACTCATAAGTAGGGCTGTCGCAGAGAGCCGCAATTCAATAGCTTGTGAAGTGGCGAGTCAACACGGACATGCTCGAACTGCGGCCTCAATAGTAGGTACTTTTTGTACCTAGGCGGAAATGTGAACGTTTATCAGAAGAAAGTCAGTCAAAAGTCAGGAAGTCAGAAGAAACGGACTGGAGGGGCGAAGCTGAGCTTGGCCATTTCTGAAAGACCGGAAAACCACTTTCCCGCCATGGTGCACGCAACATTTTTTATCCTACACAAGAGAAATCATAAAAAATTTTATATAACAATAATTACGGGATTATGAATAGTGCAATTAGCAAAGACAATACCTTGTTTAGCCTATACCTGATTTAATTATACCTGACTTACCCTATAACTGATTTTGTTCTGGAACTATAATTTTGTTCTGAAAATAAATCATGAGGAAAACATTCACTTTCCCACCTAGGGACACGAAGTACTATTATAATATGAAATTAAATGACACTATGATGACAGTGTCATTGCAGCCACTTATTGATAAAAAAGTTGATTTTTTTCGCGGCTAGCCGTGCAAATGTCTGCTTTCGCACCTCTAAAGGCTCACGAAAATAACATTTTCACCTAGTGTAGGATAAAAAAATTCTTTTGACGGCAGTATACTGTTGCCTATGTTGTAGTGCGGATAAGTTTTGAATACATTGTCATAAATTATACGAGTTTTTACTTCTGTTCCTACATAATTTATTTTATTACGTTATATGCATACGCCCATGTCCCGCGGCGCAGTTGCAACAGCCCTATACTCATAATTTGTGTCAGAGCGCTATTACTATTCATATACTACACGAGTAAACTATAAAATAACCACAATAAAATGATTGCGTATAGAAATATAATGTGCTGTCAGAGACAACTATGAGACGGGCAAGTGCACGTAAAATTTTAGTTCACAATATTGCACTTGTCCACTGTATGGGTAAGTGAGCGCAGATGGCGCGCTCGTCACTCGTTGAGGATTTAAAAATGCGCGGCTTCTATAATATTCTTATTTTTTTAAATTTTTGTTATATTTTAAAGATGAAATAAAATAAAATAGGTAACATAAATTGTTTATTGACAGAAAATTGAGATGTAATACAATAATTTTTTTTTTTTTATATATATAGAAAATACCCCTTGAAGGTTATTTTGCTGCTATTACAATCTGATCAAAGGGAGATCAATGAGTAATTTCGTTCTATCCTAATTTAACTAAAGTTGAAAATTTTAGAGCTAAGGTCTTACTCACTAGTGTACCTTAGAGTCTGGTAACTTAATTACACTAACACTAACGTGTAACACTAACCGCACAATGCTGTGTTTTTATACTGACATAATCACTTCACTATCTCAAAGGGCTTAACCCTCTTGAGCCTTCTTACTATGTTAGTGTTGTCGAGGAGCTGGATGGCCTCGATGTTCACATGTTGATGGAGTCGTTGTTCATGAGTCCGTGCAAATTTATTAATTGTCTGCTCTACAGTGTCCATCTGAAGATCTCGATGAAGGTCGCTGTTTCTGATGTACCAAGGCGCTTTGACGATGTTCCGCAGTACTTTGTTCTGAAATCTTTGAATAATTAATATGTTGCTCTTACTGGCACAGCCCCAGAGCTGTATTCCATAGGTCCATACTGGCTTGAGAATTTGTTTATACAACAGTATTTTGTTGTAAGTTGATAGGCAGGACTGTCTACCAAGTAGCCAGTACATTTTCTTATATCTGATGTCTAGCTCTTCTCTTTTCTTTTTAACATGGACTTTCCAGCGAAGTCTTGCGTCTAATGTGATGCCTAGATATTTTGCTGAGTTTGCATATGAAATCTGGGCATTGTTCATGTTAATAGGTATTTGTTGTTCTCTTTTATTTGTGAAATTAATCTGCACTGATTTGGTTTCATTCAGCTTGATATGCCATCTTCTGGTCCAGTTATTGATTTGGTTAACTGATATTTGCAGTTTGTTTGCAGCTTCTTCATAGCCCTTTCCTGTCGCAAGAATGGCAGTATCATCTGCAAACGTGGCTATTGTGTTTTGCTCTAACTGTGGTATATAATACAATAAATAAGACAATATTTTTTAATTATTTTAGCTGGACACAAAACTTGTCATAGGAGACAGAAAATATATGATTTTATAATAAATATAAAACTGTTTATAGTAAGTACAAACATACACGAATATAAAAATCATCTACACTGAATCCACAAACAATACATCGTGTTTGGGGCATGTTTATATTTGTGACTATCACTAGAATGGGTATAGCTATGCACTAAACTTACAAGAAGCCCAGTAGTAGTAGTAGTAGTGTATGGAGCGGCCAAGACCTGGCAAGTAGACCACAAGCGGGCGCTTTTTGCCTACCCCTGTCGTCCCCTACCTAATCACAAAGCCCAAGAAAATAATATAAGAAGCTCAAATAAAATAATATATAACGTGCACTTCACAATTCTCCACAAAAATAGTTAAAACACCCTCAATACTGCAGAAAAATGATTACAAATTATAACAAGTTTACAACGAACTACACTACCACTATGTAATAAAAACATTATGGTTACCACAACCTCAACCACAGAATATCTATATGGCTACATCCCCGGATTACCATGTGTTGGCGTAACGTCACATTTAACATCTATCAAATTCGACCAATAGAAAGCAAGGCTGCTAACGCCATCTGAGCTATGTTACCCAGCTGCTAGACAAGGATATCTAAATACAGAAATGCGGATGTATAACAAGGATGTAACTATATCCCTATTTTCACTATTACCGAACTAATTTGCATATGTACTTGCTTGTCTCTGGTGCTGTTCCCCACGGGCAGTGATCTGGACTATAATTTGATGCTCCATACGAGACGAGGTGTAATGTGGTTGGTGTATTTTAAAAAATAAAAACCATGATTGGCTAATATCGGAAGATATTAGGTCGAAAACTGGAGCATGCGCACTTACATGTCAACAACATCAGTGAGGTAGAAAGGTTGTTTTTTGTAAGCAACTTATGCTTGACGATTAATTGCGAGGTCATTTATTATTCCATTGTTTTTATGTTTGTTCTTGCAAGGGCGGGGTTATTGAACCTTCTAGAATATGCAAAAGACCGAATTTAGACTATTGAAAGTATTTTAATTATACTAATATTTTTATATAGTTTTTATATTTTGTCGCTCCATAATTTTCGCCAAACACTATAAGATACTATAGATTGTTGAATTATGTTCGGCCTAAATATATATTTTTTATTATTAATTAAAAATATTCTATGTATGTAAACCAAAACCTTAACATGCGTTGCTTAACTACCTACTTGATTAATAGCTTTTTAAGCGAGGCAAATCGAGAAGAGACGAGATTTGTACTTGACAGTTTCCATTTTCAAATTTGTATATATTTTTTTTCTCTGCAATTTTAGTCCCAGCCCAGCCAATTTATTACTATATCCACAAAAAAAATTATGCTGCATTCGTTATTTTCAAAGTAAAGCGAAGAAATTCTGTGCCATTAATTAACAACTGTTTCGATAGATAAGGCTATTCGAATAGAAAGGAGGTTAAATGTCAGTGTCGAACATTCCACAGTAATATTATTATTATGATAAACTTATCAGTTTGTGTTATTTATGGTAGACGGTTGCTGCAGTTGGTGGTACACTGTTGCCAACTTAGAGTATTTCACAAATAACAAAAAAATTTTGAAATCGAATAAAATCGATGAAAACCTCAGGTCTGAAATGTTCCAGATATACTAGGCTTGCCGTTGGGCGATATTAATGATTGTGGCTTTAAAATGACCACAAAGAAATAAATTCTGCTGTTACTTATTAACAAAAAAGTAACATTGAGATGTAGAGAAATTATAAAGTTAAGACGGCAGCGAAACCTGGTGATGTTTTATGCTTATGTTCCTAAAGCTGCTTATAAATGTTTACTATGTCACACAGTAAATCGGCCTTAGAGTTCAGGAATTGACAACACTGCCGGAGTACCCGCTATTCTATTTAGATTTTATTTACACGTCAACCTGTTGCAAATTATTGATCTATAGAACCACTTGTACTGGCTTAATGTGTATTGTTTATGAGTTGGAAATATCGATTAAATTCGTCTGATAATTTTCTTATATCCATGAAATAAAGACTAGATGTAGTTAAATACATTTTGATCTTGAAGGGGGTTGGAATATGGGATTGGCCCTCTGTCATCATTCATAGTATTTTTACATTTAGCAATTTCCAAACTCTCAAAAGCATCCATAAGTCTGGAATTTGTCACATTTCTAAGTAGTCTTATTTTGATGCAAACTGAATATTACCTGTATTAATTATACACATAGAGGAATATTGGGCTGCTATAACAATAATGAATTGTCACTTCTGCATATTGTAATAAGGAAAGTAAGATGTTTTCCAAAATTAAAAAATCTAAATATCATTGAAGTAAAACATCGGGAGAGGAGTATATACAAGGACTTTTTACTTCATGTTAATTCTGCCGCACAATATTTTTGGAATTGCCGATGGAATCGAAGAAGAGGGGTGGGTAACCAACTTATAATATGAAAATAAGAAAAGTTACGACTTCATTCGTGCCATGATCTGTCTATATGTAGAAAATTGAGTACCTACTTGATGTGGGAAAATTTTTTTGCCAATAATTAAGTAGTCTTGCCATCCATATAGAAAATAAAGAGATATAAAAAAATGAGGTAAATATATATGGAACGGGTTATTAATAATTTACCTGAAAACATTAATTTAAATTCATGTTCATTCTTTAAATCAAAATTAAACAGTAAAATTAATAGTCAATCAAGAGATCTACAGTATTTAATATCTGTAAATTATTATTGGTGCAGTTTTCTTTAAAGTTAACCTTAAAAGTTTGACTTACGACATTTGGAGTGTATTTCTATTATATTTTTATTGTTCATTACATATATTAAATAGCAAAATATGGTGTTTGTTTATTTACAAATTTCCGGGAACGGTAGCAAAATTCCCATAATTTTGTGTGAAATTCTACAGTAAAATCAAAACTTCAGGACCTTTCAGAAGGGAAATTCCCACAAACTGAGACCTTCTGTTACTATCATATTTTTCTCAAAATCAACTCCTCTTTGTCTCATTTAACTTATATTAGTTTTATCTAAGTACGTTTTATGTGTATCTATACTGTACTGTATGATACTTTTTATATCTACGTAATTTGTGAATGCGTCAAGTCCATTGTGCAGGAACGTTTTTAGATTTATTTTGTAATTATTATTTCTTGTAAAAGTATTAATTTACAAGTACACATTTTCGAGAGATAAATTCACACAAACCCGGAACCATGATTTTTTCTACCTTTTATAGATTACTAAACATATGTTTTTTATTAGTAGTGGTGAGAAACAGACCGTAGTGCCCTATTTGGGTTTTTGCTACTATCTGTCTGACAATTATTGTCAAATTGACAGACAGATAACGACCTGCTTTTCCGCAGGTGCCATTACAACAGTGACCTCTATTGTCTTTAAGGAAGACAATCCTATATACTTATTTATTTGAAGGAGATGCCGAAAACAACTACTCCATGGATAATATGCCCCGACTGGCATTGCATTACTTCAGCATCTTCATAGGAGTCGCCACATCGTTCATCGAGACCTTCTAGCAGACACTGACCGGTTTCGCGCTTATTTTGCGCTCGTCAGAGTGCTATAGGTAGTGGACTCGATGAACGATGTTGCGACGTGATTGCCTAATGGGCATGATGAGAAACACACCGTAGTGTCCTCTTTGGGTCTTTGCTACTATCTGTCTGACAATTATTGTCAGAAAATGCACTACACTTACTGAAAATGCATATTCTCAAGTTATCTCTCTTTCTTATTATGTGTTAATTTACGTAGTTTTATAGGTAATCAATCACTTTATGCATTAGGCGTTAGTTTACTATTAAACAGCCCAAGATTAAGTACTGTAAGTTTTTAAAAATATAGGTTACACTAATAAATGACAGTCTCAGTCTCAGAAATTAGTTTAGGTAATCATCCAGTAACTGCAACATCACATAGTAGGTATTTGTATTATTTTATTTCAAAGTAATACACAAATTGAAAAGCTGATTCTTCTGATGTGCTGACTTTGGGACTCCCTCTGGCAATATTTTAGCAAATAGATACAATACCTCGTATAGTATACAGGGCGCCCTATTTCTTGACCCGTTGCATGGGTAACTTTTTTATTAGTAGAGATACAAAAACGCTTAAATGAGCAAATTAGTGCAGTTTCGTATTAGTAATTCTACGGTAAGGCGAAAAATTATATACGGGGGAAGGTTGAAAAGTTATTGACAAAAAACGAAAAATCCAACTTTTCTATTATTCCTCGTAGCTCGTTCATTTGAAGAGTTAGAGAAAAATGCTTCACATGTTTTTTGCAGTATTTTTCATGTAAAATGACATGCACTTGCTACTTTTTATATATCTCTTAAAATGGTTGAGAATCACAGTAAAATATATTTTTTTTAAATGTAATGGATAGGTGGCTGTGACATTAACCGAAAGTCCCCTTTTTTCTCTTTCAGATGATATAACATAGTCCATATTTTATCCTTACAAAAGTAATAATAATCGTTGTTTTTAAAGAAAGTTTATTGTCACATCAAGAATGCTATGGATTATGGAACAAAAGAATGTTTTGAGAACAGAAATTATTAATTAATTAATTATATTGAAGTAAATGTTCGAAATGACCACCATCCTGTTGGATACATAGTAAGCAACGTTTCTGGATACTTCTTAAAACATTATTTATTGTATGTCCATGTATGCTTCTAATTGCATCTTGAATCCTGACTTTTAGATCCTCTATATCTAGAGGAGCTGTCACATAAACTTTATCTTTCAATAACCCCCAAAGAAAGAAATCTAAGGGGGTCAAATCAGGTGTTCGCGCTGGCCAGTCGATATCCATTCTATTTCCTATAACATTATGAAACTGTTCATGTAAATATTGTTTTACCTCGCGGGAATTATGCGCAGGTGCTCCATCGTGTTGGAAGTATTTAAGATTTCTAAAAATATGAAGTGGTAATTAATTTAAATATTCCTCTGTTAGAGTATTCCTTAGAAAATGAAGGTAATTATTCGCATTCAAATTATCTTCGTAAAAATATGGACCAACAATTTTGCCACAAAAAATTCCACACCACACATTTATCCCAAATTGACGTTGATTTCTTCTTTCAGAAACAAGATGTGGATTTTCTCGGCACCACATTATGTTATTATGGCGGTTAAAAATACCATTGTTGGTAAATCTACTTTCATCACTGAATAAAATCTTTTTCCAGAAGTCTAGATCCTCTTCGCATTTTGAAATGTACCATCGACAAAATGTCATCCTTCTTTGATTATCAGCTGGATATAAAGTATTGCATATGGAATAATGATAAGGCTTTAAATTGTTACCTTTTAAAATAGCTCTTACAGTTTCCTTGGAAGTGTTGCAGTGATGTGCAATTTCTGCAGTTGAAGAATCAGGTTTAAAATTTACATAAGCCAAAACATTTATTTCAGTGTCTTCATTGAAGTTTCTTTCATTCTTAGGCTTTGAAAAAGAACCGTATAATCGTATATTATTTTCCAGCTGTCTAAATATTCTATGATGGGGTTGTCTTCGTTCCATGTAAGTTTCAAAATAAAGATTCGCTGCAGCTTGTGCATCTCGATTTTGGTTATAATAACAAAATAGCATATCGTTTTTCTCTTCGTTGGTGTACATATTTGCAACACTATTATATTATTTTGTATGCAGTATTAATAATAAACAATAAACTACTTAACAAAAACTAAAAATGTCACTTATGATCTGTCAATAATTAAATGCCAACTAGACGTTTTTAAAAATATCAGGAATCTTATTTTTTGTTTTATTTCCATAGCATTCTTGATGTGACAATAAACTTTCTTTAAAAACAACGATTATTATTACTTTTGTAAGGATAAAATATGGACTATGTTATATCATTTGAAAGAGAAAAAAGGGGACTTTCGGTTAATGTCACAGCCACCTATCCATTACATTTAAAAAAAATATATTTTACTGTGATTCTCAACCATTTTAAGAGATATATAAAAAGTAGCAAGTGCATGTCATTTTACATGAAAAATACTGCAAAAAACATGTGAAGCATTTTTCTCTAACTCTTCAAATGAACGAGCTACGAGGGATAATAGAAAAGTTGGATCTTTCGTTTTTTGTCAATAACTTTTCAACCTTCCCCCGTATATAATTTTTCGCCTTACCGTAGAATTACTAATACGAAACTGCACTAATTTGCCCATTTAAGCGTTTTTGTATCTCTACTAATAAAAAAGTTACACATGCAACGGGTCAAGAAATAGGGCGCCCTGTATAGCTCATTTTCTTTTCGGAACTGTTTATCTAACGTTATCAAAAGTCAACGTTGGTCATCGCTCAGATTTCCGTAAATTTAATTATGTTGTCTGTGTCAAATGATATCAGGGAGGTCATATTGTTTGCTATAAATATGTATTAAGTCATTCTTTAATATATTTTCTGGTCTGAATAGAAGTTTATAACGATTGTGGGAACAAATATTTTTCTAAGTAGGTTACGTTAAATTACGAAGAATTAAGGCCTAAGGAGAATATACATTACGTAAGCTAATAAATTTCCTTGTAAACATTTATGCAAGAAAGGTCAGTTGCTTCTAAATAACAGTGGTTAATTCCGAAAGGAATGCATTCATTTTTCTGGTAATGCTCGGCGAAGTGTTTTTTTTTTTAATATTTATTATTCGAACGGTTCTGAAATTACATGAATTTATAAGCAGTCTAAATATTAGTTGCTCCAATTTATTTAAATATAACTTACTGTTAAAAGTAGATCAAATATATTCATGTGTATGGGTTGGTTTTTCTTCATCTCTTCAATAATCACACACTGATAAAGCAGACACATATTATACAAGAAAAATATACTGAAAATTGGAAATTGGACATTTGGAAACCTATTATTAATCATGCTTACTTTGTTAAAATAAAATTTTGTTTGCATCAGTAAATATTTCTAGTTCATCTGTTCAGAAAATATACTTTGACCCTTTGAGACAAAAAATATTGTCTCTGCTGAGCTTGAAAGGACCATCATGAAACTTTTAAATCCAGCAAAATTCTACTTAAAAAAGCGTATATTTTATATATTTACTAAACTGTGTACCTATCTACATTAATATAAATGACTATACTATAACCTAATTTTGTTAATTGATAATTTCACTCACGGATGAAATCAGAGTGCAGCAGGTGTTCTGTTGTGATCCCAAGAGAAGACTGAATGAATTTAAGTCGAACATAGTTTAGTAGGTAGTTTGTTGTAAGTTAGGAATTTTTTCGTTATTGCGTATATCTCTTACTATAATAAGTAAGTAAATGTAAGATCTCCTATTTCAATTATCAATCATATTGTGTAGTCAGGTAACTGCTGCATGGTTACATATTTAACATTCTTATAGCTTGCAGTTTTGCCTAATTTGGCACAGATTTCATATTATAGTAAACAATTAATGAGTAGAATCTTTACACTAAGTGAATCTCAGCAAATTTGATGATTTTTAGTGAAGATGTTACAAAACTGATCCCGGTAAATCCTATTGATAATAATTATCAAATGTTTGCTCAACGCCCGGATTCCCAATGCAACAGAAATATTTTATATGGGCAACACCGATTTTTATTTTATTTATTTGGTTTTCTGTTTTATTTTTTCTAATCAGGACAATGCAGTTATAAAAATTTCCCATTATAGCAAGTACGATAACCACTTTATAGAGAATAGGAAATTGCATATAAAACCTCTTGCAGAAATTCCTGTGATGACAAATTATTTACATGCATTATATTTTGTTTATATCAGTGTATGCGTAGATAATACACACTTTTTTAAACTGGCTTGTAGCAAAATCAAACAATTGGAATTAATATTGATTCATGGAATTACTTTTTCCAGACAAATACGTTAAAATTGATATTGATGACCTGAGATGTCAGTTTAATCTTCAAAGTTTACCGAGCTATAACCTTCCATATTATCCATATGATACGTTTTAATGGGCAGTATTTTACGAGTTTGTCACAATATAAATGATTATAGCCTAACAATCGTAACAAATTACTGTAACAGTTCCAGAGATAACGTGACTATTAAGGAACAAAATGGTGTTGGTTTTGATTATTAGTTGAAAACTAGTCGTTTTTAGATCAAGATAATACAAAACGTATAGATAATTTCAAAGTATTAAGGAATACAACTTGTAAGCAGTAGGTAATTAGGTATTTACTAAGTATATATACAGAGGTGCATGCACCATCATCACCACATGAGCGTCGATCACTCCTAATGTCAGCTGTTTCGATCTATTAGATCTCCTCAGTGCCGCACAGGAGTAAAGACAACCCATTGCGGCTAGAATATGATATATGAAAATACAGTTTGCGCTACAAGCGTTGGACATAAATAACACTATCTAGGATGGACACTAGAAGGGAGGCTGAAGTGCACTTCAGCATTATGCGTTGCTCTTATATCCCACGCCTGCAACTAAATGGAATATACATGTGCACTGCAAAAATATGACAAGTGTTGTTTTCTTTCAGTTGTTATATATTTATTTCAATTTTTATTGTTGCATTTATTTCAATTCTTACATATATTTCAATTGTTACATATAATAATTAATTTAATATGAAGCTTTCTTGTGTGCTTGGTTTCCTTCTTCGCCTTGTTACTGAAGTTTTAGACTAAAAGCGAACTGTTTAATAAATGTAACATAAAAGCAGTGGCAAGAATATGATGGTTGCCTGCAAGGTAATGGGTAGCAAAAAAAAATATATAAAAAAAAATTATACAAACTTGCAAAGGCAAGTTTATACAAGGTTGCAAACTTGCAAGGGCAGCATTAAATAAAATTTAAGCAAAAAGTGTCAAGATAATACTTTATTCAGATTAGTTACTGTTAAATGACCAATGAATTTAATCTATTCCTTCCCGTAACCTCGAGGTTCGGTTAACCTGAGATTCTATCCTGAAACGGCCAGTGCTGTAGTGTCTCGAGTCTTAGAACGTTCGCAGCGAATTGTTTCTTACGCATTGGGTTTAATAAGATATTTTATAAATTTTTTTAATTATAGTACCTTAAGATTCGTTAATTTTAGTTACTTACTCAGTTAGTTTCTATTTAAAACCGAATTGGAGAATTCGAATTGAATAAACCATGTTTGTGGATAATATTTTAAAGCCCACCAAGATTTGGATCAATCGGCTTTATTTTGCTACTATAAAGCTTACGAAAATATCTATTTGGATTTATTTGACCATTTAAATATGTCTCACAATGATTTTATAAGCTTTATATCCTTAATTGTAGTTTTATTTCAATTAAAATTTGAAAACATTTGTAAACACGTTAAATTTGTGCACCCATGGAAAAAATTTCCTCAAAATTACTTCATAATTTTGAGTGTTATGAGTACTATGACATTTATAGGGTGTATTGTATTATATTTAGTTTTTTTTTTCTTCCTTGTAATCTGATCAAAACAAGCTGTCAAAGCTTCTGCTCATATTTCTATCTTAATAATAATAATAATAATAATAATAATAATAATAATACTGTTTGGTAGAGTGAAACTATATTATACACAAATGTATAAACATAAACTTTAGAACAACAAAAAACAAAATACTTCTACATAATTCGAAAACATCAATACATATTCTTTATTTAAATAAGGTCTTGTTTTATTTCATCTAAAAAATTGTGATTGTTATGATTAAAACATTTTTTCAAAACAAAACCATAAAAATATAAATTAATTAGGTAGGTACCTACTTCTATAGAAAACCAATAAAATATCCTCGAAACTTGTCTCCCATTTGGAACAGAGGTCACGAATCCAGCGGTAACCACACCAAGGTGCCATCTGCGAAATATTCTTCAGGTTATTCATTTACTCTAATTACTCTTGTGACTCAGTTATATTTTTTGTGAAATATTTACCTGCGAATGGTATAAGTTGTCCCGTTTATTTACTCTTACCCTTCTACTTTACTATTAATCCAAACTTGAAATAGAGAACCTCATTTGGCACGTTTCTGAGTAGTTCGAACTCAAGAGTAACTTGTATTAATTGTTCGTAACTTTTATTTACATTTTTTTATTCTTCACCTTTGGCTGCTTGTCCATATTCTTTAAATCCAGTTACTTAATATTGGTATTCTTTTTTGTCCCATTCCTTCCTACGTTGTTCATGCAGCATAATTCTTTCAGGCAATTTCACAAATTTACAACCCCCCATTAATCACAGTCTTTCCTTTACCCACTAATAATTAATTTACGACGTAACATTGAAGATCACCATTAATCCAAGCCTTCTACTTAATTTTCAAATTCTCTTATCATCAAGAGGGTAGTTTAGACACATTTTTTTAGGTGAAAAGTAGATAATTTTGTAATCGCGTAGTTCACAGTATTTCGAAACGATATGTAAGTGTAAATGGCCACCCAAGGTGATAAGTAGAAATAATCTATCGAAAATATTTTAGTTCAGTATCTCTGCTTATGAGTAATTTGTCTCAGCTCCGGCCCGAGAGCTGAAAATTAATGGCTCTAATGGCCAATAAAATAATCCCGCGTGGGCGGTACTTCAGTTTATGATGTCTTTTGAAATGTTTTGATTACCGCCGCGATAAATATCATAAATTTTATGGGGTACGCGGACACGTACTAGTTCTGTTATGAAGCGGCGATTTCGTGCCAAGTTTTCTTAGCTGGCTGTTCGCTGCAAAAAGACGACACAGTTCGCTCTTTGACACAGTCGGCTGCATCGTTTTCAATTCGTTTGAATGAAATAATTGATGCAATCGAATTTTGTTACGAAGCAGCAAATACATACATATAGCATTTTTTATGTGATTTGTTGTGATGTGAAATGTGGAAGCTGCGTAATGATTCTATACCTTGCCTTTCCCATGGAATTCTTAGATGGTTACAAATAGTTTTTTGTAATGTGGATTAGACGTAATCACTCTTAATATAATATCTACCGATTTTTAGTGTCTCCCTTCTATTCTATCTATTCTGAGACTTGAACGCGCGAACAATTCACAAAACAGGAAAGGAGACATTGGAGTTGCTCCTAAATGTGCACTTTCCTGGATCAAACATAATAAATATAGACCAAAACGATGGACTTGGACATCAACCTATTGCGACTACTAAGGCTCGTCCAGAGAACTGGGAATTTGCGAAGCTTGTGGTGAAACAGGCACGGATAAGACGGGCAATAAATACCTTTGACCCATTTAAATCTCCAGGAGCTGATGTTGCTTTTCCTGTATTGCTACAGCAGGGAATAGATGAGTTAGCTACTGTTTTAATTCATGTCTTCAGGGCTAACATAGCACTTGATTATATACCGCTAACTTGGAGACTGGCAAATGTGGCGTTTACTCCCAAACCAGGGCGCCCTTTTTACGCCCTGCCAAAGACGTATCGTGCAATTAGTTTAACTAAGTTTAACCTCTTTTCATTTAAAGACATTAGAGTGTCTAGTGGACAAGTACATATGGGACGAATTGTTGAGGGGTAACCCTCTGCATCGAAACCAATTTGAGTATCAACCTGGCCGGTCAGTCGATACAGCACTACACAACCTAGTTTCTAGGATAGAGAAGGCGCTGGACGACAAGAATATAGCACTTACTGTATTCTTAGATATCGAGGAGTTTTTTAACAATACACCTTTCGAGTCAATAAATCGGGCACTTGATAACAGGGGTCTAAATGGATAGACACCGTGCTGAGAAATCGAACGGTAAGAGCCTCGCTCCTTGATGAGACGACACTGTGCTGCTCCTAGGAAGAATTGCTGTCACTTCTTCTCTGGGGTTTAGTAGTGGACGCTCTTAACCAAGTGAGGTTTCATACACAAGGCTACGCGGACGACTTGGTCGTCTTCGTGGTTCGAAAACATAACACGGTCTCAGAGCTAATGCAAAGAGCGCTGAGACTGATAAATGACTGATGTAATGGGGAAGCACTGTCTGTTAATCCGGACAAGACGGTTTTGGTCCACTTTACCGGAAAAAAAAATCTGTACAGACTTACAGAACCATTTTAGGTGAAAGAACAATACGGTTTTCGGGGGAGGTGAAGTATCTAGAGGTAATACTGGATATGAAACTTACCTGGAACCCGCACTTGGAAAAAACTATAAAAAAAGCGAGACGGGCACTTTGTGTATGTCAACACTTGATAGGAAAAACGTGAAGACTGAAACCGAGGACGTTACATTGTATGCACACCTCAATAGTGAGACCTAGGATATTTTATGGTGCTCTAGTATGGTGGCATAAGGTCACGCAGGCCACTGTCATGGAATGGAAAAGCTGATTAAGATTGAGGTTGGCCTGTGTGGATATAACTGGGACCATGGCTTCGGCACCAACAGTTGCGCTAGAAGTCCTGCTAAATCTACCACCACTTCACATGATGTCGGAAAGAGAAGCAAGGATAGCAGAATATCGAATCAGAAACAATAATGGTTGGATAGGTAATTCCCAAGGAAGGGGACAGTTCAAGATAATAAAGTCATTGATGTCAGAGCCTATCCTAGAGATGATATATGACAAACTGATTGCAAAGTTTAACTTCTGTAAGCCATTCGAGGTTCAAATACAGAATCTCAGTGACTGGGAGTTGAAGATAACTTCTCTGGAGGCTTGGAGCCTTGTATGGTTCACAGATGGCTTCAAAACAAACAAAGGAAGAGGAGCTGGAGTATTTGGGCTCAAACCTAGAGGGCGTACACGCTATGGGGATTTATCCCACGGTATTCCAAGCAGAGAATGTAGGGAAACGGTACACACGTAAATTAATCTACATATTCTCTGATAGTCAGGTCGCAATAAAGGCTCTAAACTCAAACAAGATCAGTTCGAGGCTTGTTTGGGACTGTTTGCAATTGCTGGTGGAACTGGCAGATACCAATAGGGTGAGACTGTGTTGGGTGCCAGGTCATAAAGGCATAGAAGGAAATGAACGGGCAGATGAACTTGCTAGAAAGGGATCTGAAATGGCTTTCATCGGACCGGAGCCAGATTGCGGAGTCGCTTATAGTGCTGCCAGAACGGGTCTGCGAAAATGGATCGAACTAGAACATTGGAATTACTAGTTTTTACAACCAGGACAGACTCGTGTCATGGCGCTCATGGAAGGTCCATTGCGGAGAACGACTGTAAATACGCTGTGCATAAGTAAACGTCGGCTCAGGGCATGACTGGGCCTATAACAGGACACTGCCATCTCAAGAAGCAACTCTATAGTATAAGATTAGCAGAAAACCCGGTATGTCGGTACTGCGATGATGCAGATGAGACTGCGCTTCACATTCTAAGTGATTGTGAAGGCTACGCTCGTATTAGGTTAACGCTCCTGGGTAAACCATTTTTGGAACCTTGCGAGCTAAGAGAAATTTCAACGAGTAGGCCGTGGGACTTTATGGAAAGAACGAAGTTGCTCGCTGAATAGAAGGTAGGCGGGATGCACACTAGGCCCAAATGAGGTCGCAGTACTTTGGTACTAGCTACAGAGGAACCGATCCATAGGAGGAAGAAGAAGAAGAAGAAGATGGAACTCTTACATGGTCACAAATAGTTTTTTGTAATGTGGGCTAGACTTAATCATTCTTAATATAATATCTACGGATTTTTAGTGTCTCTCTTCTATTCTATAGAAATTCTGAGACTTGTCACTATGCCCATATAACATACTTTTACGTATATAATATACTTTGGAAAAATACAAATAGTACGTATCTGGGTTATTTCTCAATTATGGACAGACACACGACCTTGCTCTTTTTTTCCTGTTTGTAGTCACCGCAGCTGTTTAACGAAATAGCATCATCCTCAGAGGTGCCAGTATAAGTACAATTATGTTTAAGCTCCAAAGGTTCCAAATGCATGAGTTGAAATAATTACCTACTTTTACTTTTGAGTTAATTGGTATGTTAGCGATATCAATTACACGATTGTATATAAACAAATATGAATAAAAACATTTTTTTTTTCTAAGAAATATTCGTGTAAATAGATAAATATGTCGACATCACAGAATATTCCCACAGGCACTCTCCCGCGTCGATTCAATCAAAAATGTTATTAATAACTGAGTGAATAGCCGTACCTGTCGACATTCCACTTTCATAACCGTTGGTTTTTTGACCAAATATTAGCAAGAATGCAGTATAACATTTTTAAAGCAGCAATGGTGATGTGTGCATTATTTTGCGAGTAAATCGTGTAAAAATGTGTCTATAATTTAATGCATGAAATTATAAAAGTATTGCGCACCCATTTCCCACTGAACAGGGAATTTGATTTTGTGTAAGCACAATAAGTCTTCTAAAGCAAGAAACTATATTTCTTGGACGTTTTGGGATGTTTTTTTTTACTTAAAATTTACAAATGTTCACAAAAATACTTACATTAGATAATTCTCCCGTTCAAAAATATTTAAAATAAACTAATAAAGACAGGTTGGTCTCAACACCCTGTTTTTACACCTATCTGTTGTAAAATCCTTCAACTATTTGTTTGTATTCCAGAAAAGACAGTTCGGTATAAATTCAAGTATCAGAAACCTAAAGACATTTCCGCGTCATTATGATCCACATTTTCCGGTACAGCCTTTCATTTTTCATCTAACAAGATCAACGAAGATAAACATCTTCACGATAGACAGTTATTCATATTACTCTTGTTACGACGACAAGTGGGTGGACACAGTTTTATTGTTCTTTTGTGGTGTCGCCACGGCGCGCGCCTTTTTTTGTCTGCCCCTCGAGTATTTCCGTAGGTGTAGAAGAGGTTTGGGCATATGTCTGCCTTTAATTATTCTCTAGACCAGGTCTAGTAAGTATACTAAATCATCAATATTGAATGGGGGCTTCCCAGGAAGTACTTTGGAGCAGAAACATGGTAACATTTGGGAAACATGTAATTATGCTTTGGTATTTCTATATGATAAATTTATAAAATCTTGAACTACTTACTGAATAAGTAATAACTGCATAACTGATAAAACTGATAACCGCATTTTCAAAATATAGAACACTAGAAAAACCGGAGACGGAAAATTCAGTTTTTTATTTACTTACAGTGAATATTTTTAGAATACATAATTCCTTCCAGAACGTATGAATTTTAGCTTTTTATAGTAAACTCGTAGTAGATCTTAAGGAAACTCAGGTATGTGATTTTCTACATAAAGCATAACATTATAACTTTAACTATGAACTATTTTCTTTTCTTTCTAGGAATTCTTTTCACTTTTAGGGACTTTTCAGTAAATGACTGCAATTGTATTCCAATTTTGATATTTGTTAATGATACGAGTGTAACACCCAGTTATAGAAACACATTATAGCTTTAATTTTTTTACGAAAAATCTTTAGGTAAGAAAATAGAATCAGAATTGATCAGTCACAGTAAAATGTAAGCAGGCTATAAATTAAAATATGTGTCTTCTTCATAAAAGTAATAATAATATATTTTCTGTGACTATATATATCACATATATATAGTCACTACATATGTCACATTGGCAGTATGCTAAAAGATTAATATTTTACGTCCAGTGATTTTTGTTCAATCACTAGTTAATTTTAACCTAACACGTGGCTCGTGAAGATTATTTTTTTGTCTTGTGTTTACATTGATAGTGAGTATTCAACATACAATTATTTTTGTTTTTAAAAATATATACACATATCTCAAAAATATATAAACTAACTAACGTTAAAATTTTATATGATTTAAAAAGTAGTTTGCAAGATTCAGTACTTGATACATCGACAATACATCTTAAAATTCGTTTCTCTGAAACAAAAACATTATGAGCAGACAGAAACAGATACAGAAAAACAGACACTTTACCTTAAACGTGAATTAATTTGTGCGTAATACAATGCAATTAAGTGTTCATCAAATTAAGTGTCAATCAAATTTCGTTATTAATATTTCACAGTGATATTTCCAGTTGAGACATTCATCAAGGTAAACCCCAAGAAATTTATCATTTTCCTGCCCTTTAAAGACAACATTATTACTACCATTATAAAAGCTTATGTCAAAGTTACCACACTTCTTTTGTCTACTGTGGAATCTTATATTTGCGTTTCAGGATTCAAATAAAACTGATGTTGGGATAAATAATTATGTGATGAATTCAAGATATGAATTCAGCTACGTTGCAATAATTGATCCGATGGATTTAAAATATCACAGATATGCCATCCGCATATAAAGTAAAATCTACTAGAGACGATAGATAGTCTATATTATTAACATATAAAATAGACTCTTGTGGAACTCCCATCCTTAAATCTAAACATTTAGACCTTGTTTTATCGATTGTATGTTGATCTTGATATTGAAGACTCACATACTGTCGCCGACATTCAAGAAATATGATAACCTAGTTCAGAAGAATCTCCCTGATGCCCTACGTAGATCACAGAATATTCCCACAGGCACTCTCCCGCGTCGATACAATAAGTTGTTTACAGGAGCGATTAGAAAAAATTATATATAAACGGAACTAAACGGAACAAGTTTCTGAAAAACCAAGCCAAAATGTTTTACAAAACTTATTTTTAAATAAAAGAGCTGCATTTATACGATCTTATGTTTCGCTGTTACATAATATGCATTTTAAGCATCGATAAAGTTATTAGTTCTATAATTTAGTCAATGATCTAAGTGCATATTATGTAAGTCTTATAATAGTAGTAAGTAGATACCCTCCACTGCCAGTTGAATATAATAGGATATCATATTTCACCTGTAGTTGCCACAAAAGGAATAACGAATTAAACTGTCATTATTTCAAAACCTCATATAAATATTCATCGTGTTCCCCAAACCAGATACCTAAGCTGCATTTTGAATCAAGCTTATATATCTGTAATTAAACAGTGGTGTAGTGTGGATGACTTTTAACGATTTGTGCCTACAATTTTATGGAACAATTTATGGTAATTTCATTTATACGTTTTTTAGTTTTATGTTATACAACTCTAGACTATAACATAAATATAGAATACAAAAATTGAATGTGACAAAAATCCTTCAGAAAAGTTTTAGAAAACATCTATGATTGTCTGATAAATACACATGTGTCAGGAAAATTTCCATTCAAGTATTCAAAAGCCAGCGAAACGATTCTGACAATTTGTTTTGATACCTATAAAAATGTCCACCTGAGGCGGTTTTGTGGACAAATTTTACTTACTATTTCTTCATAGTAGAGACAGAGGTCCTGCTTCACTGGTGCAGGATTCGGAGTATTCGGACTAACTGTAAATTTCGTGTGCCCGTGCGCTGCTTATTCTAGCCATCGTAGCAGGCGTAAGGATGCGAGTCCGTGCACCTCTCTTCAAGTCGAGTCGGCGTGGTAAATTGTATTTACTGTGGTCTTAAATGTTGTTTCAGGTATTATTTGATTGCGGAATTATAATTAAAATAATTACAGATGCCGGATCTATTAAATTTTATATTAAATAAAATGTGCTTCATTACAATTGGACTTTGACTTTAGACAAAAATGAACCTGCTGATGTCATATACTTGGATTACTCCAAAGCATTCTATAAAGTTCCTTTGAATCGATTCAGAATCATTTAGAATCAAAGTAGACAGTCACTTCTCGAAATTTAAAAGCGTTTTAAATGAGTGCCATAAGGATCTACTTAGGGCTCTTTATTATAACTAATTTTGCACAGCTGATTTATCACGTATGCTAATTTTCGAGCTAGAATTTATGGAATTTAAGTCACTGGGTACATGACTTTCTACGCATTGTTCGATTGTGTGAAGATTGGAAAATGCCATTAAACTTCGTATGGTTTTACATGTAGGCAAAAAGGTCTCATCACATTTCTCAGTGTGTCAAGCTTTATTTCTAATAAGAAAAGTGTTTTCTAAGCCCAGCGTTAAGACCTGTTTATAGATAACGTATATTCATCTCTTGCTTGAATATGGATCTTCTGTGTAGATACCGAAATTAGTACACGGTCCACAACTTATTAAATATGTTCAATGCGCGGCAACGAGACTCCTATATGGAATTATTAGGCCATCTTATGAAAACCGTTTACGAATATTTGGTATTGTGCTGGATGAAATGAGCTTTAAACGTAATGACCTGATAACTACATATTGGTTATTAGGTCACTGCTGTAATGGCGCCTGCGGATAAGCAGGTCGTTATCTGTCTGTCGATTTGACAATCTATGCCCATCAGAGTGCCATAGGTAGTGCAATCGATGAAAGATGTTGAGATATGATTATTATTATTATTTGTGTTCACCATGCACTTCTCAGTTTGTCACTGGTTTTTTTTTCTTGGAGATGGGTCAATACCAAGTCTAACAAGAAATTATTTTTGGTTTAGAAACGATCTATATTGCATGTATGAAATATGACTACCTTTTATGACTGAGTATATGAGACTTTCTTCCAGGTTAAGTTGAGTAAGGTGATTTATGAATGAATGTGGAGTGACACCCGTCACCGATATAATGAATGGAATTATATGAACTTGTTTCTGTTTCCTAATTCTTTCAACTTCTATTGCTAATTGTTGTTATTTTTCTTTCTTTTCTGTATATTTTTTGGTTATGTTCTGGTCAGATGCTATTGCCACATCGATAAGGTAGCTGAACCTTTTATGGGCTACCATTTTATCAGTTTGTATGATTTGGTTCCAGTATGATTTATAATATTTGTTTTCTATTACACTTTGTGGTGAATATTAGTAGTACGCTTCAAGCACCCATTGCAGATTATATCGCAAATTTATTGCCTGGTGAATATTTTTTTCCACTGCATTATTTGTATTGGCATATTGCTAGTAGTTTGCATGAAAGTTTTTTGTTTATATGTTCTTGGTTTATACTATTATAATATCTTCCGTGTAATGCTTTAGATACATATACATACATACATTTTGTTTTTGGACAAAGACATTATTTTGAAAGCAATCTGCTTCTTCCATTGATAGGTTTAAGGGTGTGAAACCGTTACCAATTTATACTATTGCCATATGTAATGGATGGCCTTTGTTTTGGAAGTACGTTTTAATAAATTTATCTCTCTAGAGTGTAACTGTTCCATGTCTATCATTCCTCTTCCCCCTTCGTTTCTGCTTATATTTATTCTCTCCTTACATGAATTTTGGTGCAGCATTCTATTCTGTGTTAATTTTATCCCTGTTAGTATATTTATTTTTTCTATATCTACTGCTAACCATTTCATCACACCAAATGAATATGTTAGTATGAGAACTCCAAATGTGTTAATGGCTTTAAAGAGGTTTCTAGAGTGAAGTTTGGACATAAGCAATAGTTTCAATCGCTTCTTGTTTAGTTGCTATAGACCTCGTTTAATTTTTGAATGGTCTATTCTTTGATGTTGATAAAATCCTAAGTATTTATATCGTACATTTCTTCCATTTGTTGTAATTATTATTATTATTATGTATTAATAGTGCATTTTACACAATTTTCATTATAATAATTCCAAACTAGGGAATTTCTTTAAAGGCAGAGTTTAGACAGAGGTCTTTAAATACATAAATTTAAACTTTGGAGTACCTACATATATTTATCACTCTAGCACTAATAAATGATAGATGAGAAACGTGTATTTTTTCTTTACAATTTATTTTAATAATTATTATTTTTATTATTTAATTAATTGAATTTATAAGCCTTGTAAATCTACTCTAGTGTGGGTAGCTGTCAGGACTACATGTAAGTAGACTCCATACACCCCCAGTCCCCAGAGAGGAGGAACCTTAGTTATTTAAGAAACATCAACTTGCACTCCTGGAAACTAGTTTTCACCTGTCATAAGAATAGGACTTGTACCTGTCTCTATAAATCAGTGACAGCCATGCCGTGTTTCACTGGCTATAATTAACTAGGTAGATACTTATATTTTAAGGATTGGAAGTATCATTTTTCAATTAAAATTTGGTATCTAAATGCAGAATAAAAAAGGCTCCCCCAAACCAACGCGGATAATCGCAGCACCTGCGGAAGTTCGCACGCTTGCGATTCGCATCATTTTGTTTCCATTGCGTTAAATATGTACGTTCACACCAACACGATTTTTTTCGTTTAGACTGCGACTTGTCGGCGTTTATTTCGTACGGAGTTTTTGTTCGCAATCGGCTGGGTTTTTTCTCGGATCCGTTGTAGTTTCGCAATCTCTTCACTAAGAAAGTAATTAATAAAATGGAAAAAATTAGTGCGAAAGTATCCTATATTAGACGACCTTTCTCATGACGATTACAAAAATATTCGAAAAAAGTAACAAAAATATAACATAGATTCTCGTCTTTTCGTAATTGCGGCATTAATGTATGAAATTCCCTATATTGTCTTTTTTTATTAATATCGTGAACCCATTTTCTTTTCTTTTTAAGGTTAGATACATAATATGATCAACACATTTATTTTTAAAGAATAATAATAATTTTACCTTAAATTGTCTTCTTCCAATGCAAGCAACACAAATGCTTCTTCTTCATCCGATGATGTATACATATTTTTGTATGATACAAGTACAAATTGTTTATTTTTCGTTTTCAGCAGTAGCAATCAACCTTTTTGATACTGAAAATATGACGCATATGATGCGATTATATTCGCTTTGGTGTGGGGTTCTCTGCGGATTCCGCCACGAATTTTGCTGCGAACTTTCCGCCACGAATCCGTTGCGAATAATTCGCGTTGGTTTGGGGGAGCCTTTATCTTTATTTCACCATCCAAGTGAAATTATTGATTATGACTGCCAGTATAAACAAATTCCTCAGTTATCAAGATATCTACAAATCGGTTTCGTTATAGCTTTACAAGTAGTATGAGTTGCATCACTGTTGATGATACTTGAATGATATTTGATTTGACCTAACAGTCAGTAGTAGTCAGAACTGCTAAGAGTTTCAGAACAGTTAGATCACAGCGTTTAGGTACATTTTGGTTCAAATTTTCACTGCAGAATAACCACCTTTATATATGCAAGCAAGATCTATATAGTATTGAATTTAACCACTATAGATTGACTGATAATTACCGATAATATAAGTAGACACGATTTCACATATATAATTATTAATACTACTAATATGTAGGGAATGTACTTTTATGAGTTGTGACCGATATACAGGGCCTTTCAACAAAAACTTGACCTCCCTATAATTATAAAAAAAAAAAAGAATTCGCCGAGACCCGTCGATTTTTGTTCTTGGTGGGAGCATTTTGACAGTCAAGCCTACTTGATATGATCATTCTCCTAACCCCTAGCAACCTGAATTTTAAAATTTCAAATGGAACTACCCCACTTCTAACACATCATTTTAAAGCCCTTTCCATTGCGAATACATCGGCGCATCGTTTTTGGGAATTGGACCACGGCAAACCGGGCAAACACAGCAAATGCTCCGAACACATCGATTATTTGCTCGAACCGTTTATTCCTAATTGTTCGTGCGCGCGCTGCGCGTTCGGTTCGTTCGGAGAAAATGTTCAGGTCAGGACGTACCTTTAAATATATGAATAAAGAAGAACAGTGCAGCAACTGTAGTACTTTTCACACTGCATTGGGTCTTATGCATTGGGTCTTATGTATATCTACCCCATGAGCAATCAATACTCCTACTACTCTAACCGCGAGGAAGAATACAACAGTATGTAATCACACTGCATTGGGTCTTATGTTGGACCCCATGAGCAATCAATACTCCTACTACTCTAACCGCGAGGAAGAATACAACAGTATGAAATCACAAGTATACAGATATATACAGTAATTTCACTCTTTAAATTTTTTGTACAAAACTTTATAATGCGCATGTCTGCTCTTGGGTAGTATGCGCGTTGGTAGATATGTAGAAGGGGAAGAATGGGCCGGTGTACGCTATTTTATGGGCGCACATTTGCTTTACAGGTAATCAGCATACGTTTGTGTGTCTAGGCGTTTGTGTTTGTGATTTTGATAAGTGTTTTGTATTGTGCGTAACATGGCTACAAAATATTGTTTCATTTGTAAACGAAATTCTGACATAACATAACTCTTTGTTATAGGGCACCCTTTTGACTCTTCAAAAAATAATAGTCCGGACCTGTACGTATCTACCAAAAACCGATTTTGCCGAGTGAAATTACTATATATATCTTTATACTTGTGATGAAATTGTCGATGAACTTTACTTCAGCAACTTCAGGTGTGTTCTAATTTTATTATGAAATTGTCCGGTTTATCCGTCACTATTGTTCGAATTAAGTGACATTGAAATCAAATGTTTTGGTTGGTACATAAGCTAAACAGTTTATTTATTTCAATTATTATATCTAATACTTATATTGACATAATGTAATATTACAAGTTGTTTCTTGTTTGTTTTAGTTTAATACGCTTGTATCCGATTCCCAGTTATTTACCGACATAATTAATGAGAGCATTTAGCACAAAAAATAATAAAGGCAAATTAAGAGAAAGAAACAGCGGAGTGATACTCAGTCTCAATATATATTTTTTTTAATTTCCCGCGCACATTTTTTTATTAAAAGCTGTAAAAAAATTAGTACCCCTTCAATGTTATTCACACCTTCTACGACAAGATAATATTCACACTAGGTGTCATGACACATTTTTTATTTTAATTATCATATAAAAAACATCGCCGGTCGTTTAGGAATCTCGCCGGGAATTTATCCCCTTTATTTCCTTTCATTTTTCCCGGCGGCGTCCCCAAAAAGCTTTTAGACGCGTATCAAATTCAAATCAGACAATTATTAATGTCGTCAGATACGTTTCGCGGGACATGCAGCGCGCCCTGCTATATAAATAAGCGGAATAATGCAAAATGAAAACGAGACGACAATGGAAATAAACATAACCGGGCAAGTGGCGATAAATAATGCACACTGAGCTGGCGTGGCCATAACACAGAGGTGTATTTAAAGATTTGTACAGAGTTACTCGCGTTCTATCATCCCCAACGTTTCTGCTTTTCGGCATAGTCAAAAATAGCAAATGCAAAAGTTTTAAGAGATCTTCTTCATATCTCGCGCTTAACTCAAAAATACAATCCTTTAACATGTTTTAGAGATATATACTAAACTTAAATTATTTTTATGAAAAACCCTGTATATATTTATTATACTATTTGCAAATATTCTCTAACAAATACACTTCTACAGGATTTGATCTCCACTAATAAGGTAGATGCTCAAATCCCAGGTACATCTCTCTCCAATAATTTACATAGTTACGAAAATGACGATATTTATTTATACACCTAGGAATGCACACCTAATCGAACATACATATTTAGTAACAATATAATAAGTCATCATTTTTCATCATTTTTTAAGTGCTGAAAATAGAATTTATTTTTTAATAAAAATTTTTATAAATGGGGCCCTCCGTTACGGTTCGGAGCCCCGCCCGCTCTTCGAAAAGATGTAATGGCGGCGTTAAAAAATATATTGCTGTCATAATTGTTGCAGCAAAATAATATTGTAGATATTTACTTTTGCAATCTAAAATGATAAATTTTACAGACTGCCAAAATGAACGAATTAATTCCAAACTTAGCTGCAGAAAGAATAAAAACTACGGACAATGAAACAGAATAACTAAACACTAATACTAATAAATAATTGGAATTAAAAATAAAATTCTTACGTCTTCTAAAAATAAAAAAGCGAAATTCCGCAGTTCGATATTTGACATCCTGCGACTTTACCACTACCGCGTCACTCGTTATTGTTTGACGCTGAGAAAACTATGTATACTGTACGTGTTAACCTGAAAAATAAATTTTTGCCGATATTCTAATTGGAAAAGCATTTCGCTTCAGTATTTTGGTAATCAGAAGTGTTTGGCAGTCTGTACTATCGATTCCGTTAGCAATATTTCTCATATGAAAATAATAACCTCTCTGAAGTTTAATTAATTTGACAGTTTTCGTAGGAGGTGCTTGTCGTTAGTGCAATTTCACATCGGGAGATAAAATGAAAAACAAGGTGACACGAACGCCACTCGAGTTTTCCGAAAATAGACGTAGAAGGAGTGGTGGTACGGTCTCGAAAAAAAATCTTAAGAGATTAGAGAAAGGACGGAAGTTTCGTGTGAAGCGGTTCTTGAAGCCGTAAAAATTTGAAAAAGGGTCGAAGGGGTCCCGCGAAAAGTCGGGATTTCGGCAGGCGTGACGGGGCCATTAGGCGCGAGAACAAACGGCGGTGTTAGCCGCATCTCTCTCGCCGAACGGCGATCGACGGAAATTTCGCAGATGTTTTTTTAAAAAGGCATTTAAATTGGGAAAACGCGTAGGAAACGGGTCGAAAATGCGCCTAAGCATAGAAAAAAGCCTTGGAGTGACCCCAAGGCTCGATCGGGCGCGGGGATTGCTTCGCGATCCTCACTCGGAGGTGATAGCTTAGAAACTTTGTCGATTTGGCGACGGAATTTAGAGCGAAACAGACTCGACGCGTTTTAATATATATGGATTCCTCATGATTATTAATGGGCATTAATTATTTATTGAACAATAAATTGTCGTTTCTGACTTGACAACACTGCAAGAAATCACACCCTGTGTCACGTCCTTCACCTGATGGCTATAAAATATAAAATTGCAGTGCAAGTAATTACTTACTTCAAAAATAAAAATTGGATTATTATTATTGTTATATTGCCCCTTCTCTTACGCGGCAGCTGTGACGACTCCCGAGCAATGTTGCCAGATCACAAAAGACGAATCATTATTCAGTGCTACCAAAATTATGGATTTTTTCTCGAAATTATGGTACCTTCGTACACTTCTGGTGACGTCATATTATGGTCAGTCACCCAGAGGCAATTGGCAGTGTATTATTAAACCCATTTTGAATAAAAAAGTTGTTTTTTAAAAAATAACTATGTACTTTTATTTTATAAATAACAACAATAAATAAACATAATAACAACAATAAATTCTCTATGAAAAAAACAATAGCTACATCTATATAGGGTACATCCATGTCTATGGGTACATTACGTTATACGAGCTACAAACTATTTACCTACCTTTAGCGGGCCGGTGGCTCAAGGCTTAGCGTCTCGATGGCTCAACCCAGAGGTCGTGGGTTCTAATTCCCATTCCACCAAACAATTTTTAATTAAATTGTTTACTCGTAGATCAAGGCTTATTCGCAGGGATGGTTTGGCAACTATCCTGGCGATGGCCTAGGATGGGAAGAATGTCAACTTGGTGTTAATGTGAGAGATTAAAATCAGTTGATGTTTAACTGTCCCCTTAACTAATGAGGTTTTCCAAGTTTCCCTCATTCCAGCACTGAGTGGTGGTTAGGGCATACCAACGTAAGTCGTTCGCATAAGAAAACGTGTCGTAAGAAAACGCATACGCGTTTTATTTTATATCTTGTGAATTAAAAATTATTGGTAACATTATCTTAAAGAATGACCCTCTGTATCCTTATTATCCTGTGTGTTACTACGTGTTAACTTTCCATTAACAATAGAACAATTTATATTTCAATTACTTTTCGTGAAGAATAAGCAATTTGGCTTTATTTTGGTACGGTGCCCTTATGGGATAAAGGAGCAAGTTCCTTAAATTAATTTATGTAAACACTGTTTTCGAAATACACATTCTTACGAGTGGGTAAATACTGCACAAATTAAAATTCCATCACTTGAGTATGACGTAAAAAGTCTATAGTAAGTCTATAGTCAATATAGTCTATAGTCATATAAAAGTATATATTGTCTTGTATTGTATTGTATTTGGTCTATATTCCTTGTACTGTTCACTGTACTATTAAATGTAAAAAATATATATGAATAAAAACAAAACATAAAAATGTATACCGACTAGGAATAGTAGCTAGAACAATAAAGACAGTTTCTCTACAACCCTTCTTGAATTAACATGACGTATATGACTTATACTTGGTCTATACCGTGATAGACAAGCGAAGTACTATATAACTTCCACGGTAATTCAGTGGACTAGAGCGCGTTCTGCCAGCATCTCTCGATCGATCATACTGTCTATCATCGTCTGGGTTCGATTCCCAGCTCCTGCACTAGCAATGTCGATGAGTATAGGCTGTTTGTCTACGTTTTTTCAATGTGTAATCCCCTTCCGGATAGCCTCTGTTTGGGGGTTATCTAATTTATGTGATGTATTAATTAAAACTGTTAATAATTAAACCATTACATTACATAAGTATTGAGACAAAGTATGGATCATCCACAATGTGAAAAGCTAATAAATATCTTTTCATGCGTACCAAATTTCACTCTACTTTTAGTAAACTTATCCGTCTAGGAAATTCGCATCGGCACACAAAGCTAGATAAAAGTTAAGTTTTGAGTAGGTGTGAGTGTTGGTGGCAGTTTACCAACTATTTCGTATAAATATTGCCCATATTTCAGTTCCATGTAATAAACGACATCAAAGGGTATGTTATGCCTTCTAATTTGAAGCATTTACATCCATATTACTGTATTATTCAAATAAGCTATTTATACTTTATTATTTATATTTTGTAAAACCACAAGTGTGGTGAAATAACAACATGTTCTTTATTGAACACTTTTTCACTCACTTCTATGGGTATTCCTTTATTTAATAATTTATTCATATCTACACGTTCATACATCTCAGGAATGCACAAAATATATCTGAAATATTAACAAACACCCTCGTCATAAGACACTGTCATATTAATTTCAGACTTTCAAAAATATCAAAAATGCTAATGCTATAGGTTAATAATGTTTAGAACTTATTTGTGGTGCAGCTATATAATCCATTGTAGTCTTTTGAGGTTATACCACCTGTAAACCAATAAAAAACAGTTAAAGTTAACTACTAACTCGAAATTTTGGAAATTCGTTTTTGTAATATTTCAGCCTTGTCCTTGTTTAAAGAGCTATTGAAATAAAAAGGACATTTCCTAAAAGCAACTTTTTACGATCTATCGCGTAAAAACAGATCGCGATCGCGATCTAAACAGTTTTTTTAAGTAACGTTTGGTCTCTTCAAAACCATCATCAACTTCATTTTTTCTAATACGGCCCCATTAATATTTTTACGTCACTCGACAGAATTTTTCCTTGTGTGTTCAATGATGTATAAGCTATAGGTTGATCACGTTTCAAACGTGGAAAACCATCATCAAACTCATCAGCGTTTGTCTGTATGTATTAACAAAAGGCTGACGAA
The DNA here is from genome assembly GCA_963924545.1 of Pogonocherus hispidulus. Lineage (NCBI taxonomy): Eukaryota > Metazoa > Arthropoda > Insecta > Coleoptera > Cerambycidae > Pogonocherus > Pogonocherus hispidulus. The sequence continues at coordinate 25,192,476 of OZ004696.1, forward strand.
AAAGTAACAAATCATTAACAGTAAATAAAGAACCATTAACCAAACAACAATAAATTAAGAAATAATTGTGAACAATTAATCGAACAATAACCAAACTATAGCATATCATGGAACTCACAAGGAAAAATGCTGCCGAGTGACAAAAATATTAATGGGGCCATATTAGATAGAAAAAATTAAGTTATTGATGATGGTGATGATGATGGAAGTGTATGTCCTCTTTATTTCATTAGCTTTTCAAACAAGCCTGAAATGTTTCAAAAAAATTCCAAAATTTCAATTTTTTTCAAATATCTCAAAAACTAATCATGTTTTGATTGATTGATTTGACATTTAATTTTTTTGAGGCATATTATTAGTCAACAAATTACGCAACTTTGCCCCATTTTAACCTGGTCTCTAATAGTTTCCAATATACCAATACTATTGTATCCAATTTGAAAGACACTGTAGGCTACCGTGCTTCTAAAAGTGATCTTCTTTTGATAGTGGCAAAACATAAACAAACTACGAGCTGCATTATTGTCACACTCTCCATCTAATTTGACAATACTATATAAATATTATTTATATTTATGATTATCATTAAATAACATTATAATTTCATTATAGAAAACATGGAAATGAGCACAGAAAGCTTTTAAACATACCACTCACCAGTGGCGGCTGGTGACATTTGGATATGGGGGGGCGCAGAAATAAAAAAATACGCGAAAATGTTTGCATATTTCAAGGTCAAACCCCTTAAAATTATAAACTAGAAATTCGCAGAGCAAAAATTTTTGCTTAAAAAAATTACTTTCGTTAGACAAATATCCTCCTTTTTAATACGATTGACGGAAATCTAAAAATTATTTAAAACAATATTTATATAGGTAATTAATATTTAGAAAAAAAAATTTACATATACGTTACCTACCTTAAAAAAGCTGTACAAAAACATAACTATTTTTAGTTTTTAGATATTCGTTAGGTAATTAAAAACGATATGGCACATTCACAAACTCAAAAGAATTTTAGTTATTCAATTCATAGTTATCAAACAACACATTAAATTATTACGTAGGTAAAACAAACTTCATACAGTTATATTTATACACGAGTACACTTACTTTCTAAAATTGAAATCAGCTTTACGGTCTTTCATAGAAATACATTTTTCCATAACTTTTTCATCGGAATTAGGTATTTATTGGGCAGGCAACGCCCAACTCTTTTATTTGTATTTTATCTTCTAGTGGAAGATTTGCAAAATGAGTTCTAATCAAAGATTAAATATATATTCATAATTCTACTACTAACAGTGTTGTATGTTAAGTAAAATATAAAATTGTCTTTTCACAACAATTAAATAAGTACTTTAATAATGTTAAAAATATGTAATGTGTTAAAAATACGTTATAATGTTTAATAATGTACGCATAGGGCCGCGAAATAATTGCGGCCAAATCTGCATAATATAAGCATATGGAAAGTAACTAACGAGTGTAGTCGAAAAGGAGATCGGGTCGGTTGCCATAGTTACCTGGGCCGCGACTCAAAATGCGGCCACGAATCTGTGATCCTTTGCTCACTGTGCAGTGGCAACGTGCTGTGATCCAATGATGCGGACTCTGGCGTTATGAGTACAATAGCTCAAGCGCTCTGTACCACAATAAACATGTTTTAACTTTTAACATTTGCATTTAATTTATAATAATGATAATAATAAGGATTCCTTTGGTATTTTTGGAGGAGGGGCGCGCGGCCATACGGCCTTAAGGAGAAGCCGCCACTGCCACTCACATCCAAAACTAATATTGTAATGTACTATTACTATAGTTGAACTTGAAGTTGTACTACATTATGATATAAAATTAACATTCAAATCGCCTAGATCGGGTTGTTTCCGGTTTTTATGTCAAATGAAAAAACATCTTCTTTACTGACTAAATTTTGTTTTCTCATTTCTAACTGAACAACTTTTCTTAAATAAGTGGCAACGCTACCCAACATGGCATGCTGTGTGTGGCTGTTCAACTAATTGAAAATGCTTTTGCTACTGTCGTCTGTCTTACTGGAATCATCCACCACCTGAGTAGACTTCAGGTGCGTACCACGGTTAGGGTACTTTCCACGCATTTTTTATTCGTGTTTTTGTGTTTTCTACTGTTTACTTATAGTTTATAGGATACCAAGTTTTATGTGATTATAATATTAATATAATATTTTACATTGGTTCGATGCAATTGATTGAAAGTGATTGACTTTAGTGTATGTTTGCCACGTGTGCAAAAATGCGCGCGCCCATGACTGGCACCGACCTTGCTACAGTTTACGGTCGTTGCACTATCAATACATTTTAAAATCACTGGAAATTAACAATTCGATACATTTTTTGATATCACGCTCACAATTTTTTAAAATTTTTAGCTTTTCAACCAGCGTTATTCCATTTATAAAAATGATCTTCAAAGGGCTTGGAACCTTTGTTGTGAAGACAATACTGACGTAGTTTTCCACATAACACCGAAACACTATATTGTACTCGACGCGCGTTTGGCCAACCAAGTTGACATCATCAGGAGATTATTAAACTGCCAGTTTTAATCATATCCAGATGATACCAACTTGGCGAAATGCGCGTCGAGTGCAGTATAGTGTTTTGGTGTTATGTGTAAAACTACGTCAGTGTTAAAAAAATGACTTTTGGGCAGTTGAAACTAGTCAATTAAATTATTTTTTTGAATACCCCTGTAAATAATAAAATATGAAATTACACATAATCTAAAAGCTTGATGGTCTGCCTAACCTTAGCCCAAACTCAAGAAACCAGTTTAATATATACCTAAACGAGTATACTATAAAAATAAATCTGTTACTCTATTTATTTTTGTTAAGAACTCGTGTTCAGATATTTAACTAACAGAGTAATTTATCAGAAAATTACTCTGAAAATTTCAAGACACCAAGTTTATAATACTTCTAATTATCTCCTTTTAATAATTGGAGAGATAAAACTTCGGATGAAAGCATAATTTTACGGGCCTTTTGAGACTTTCCTAATATTATCAGGATTTTACCTCATAGCGCTGTGTATGAACAGGCCAAACTTTAGTTTATTATCCCGGGCCAGGAACAAAGGATAACGTAATGGCGAAAACTTATATTTAATATTGTTTGCTGCAATGAGATTGTGGCCAACCAATATCAGTTTTGGCCGTCAAGAATGTTAACAAGCTATAATTGAACGAAAAAGTTTACGAATTTAAAAATTAAATTGTTAATATGTAAATAATGTAAATATTGTGAATTGCACATGCTTACCGGAACATGGGAGCAATATATTCTTTATTATCCACAAATCACATTTGTATACGTAAAGCTATGTAATAAACTATTCGCTCCTCTCAATAAGTAAAGCTAATACAAATTAGCGCAGATATAGGTAAGCCTAGCAATAAATTTTAGATCTAAAAATAAATTACAGGCTTACGTAGTACAGAGTACTAATATTACTGGCTGAAGCGCTGGACTATCATAGAAACGTAGGTGTGTCTCCTGGCGGCGAAGACATCCCTAATTAATTTTGCCCTTTATAGTTTTATCTTACAAGATAATAAAATGATGTGCCATGATTCAAATGCAATCAAGGCAGTTGTAAATACATTGGTATCGCACAGAGGCCGATAGGAACATTAAATTGGCCCGGGCCAGATGAACCCTGCCAGCCCACCTTCAAGTTAAAAAAAGATGGGTACCTGATATTATAAAACTTCGGAAAACATTGATTTACTATTAAAATATATATTATTTTTATTATACCTAAACAAAATAACAAAAAAATTCCAAAAATCAAATAAAATCGTCAAAAATAATTATTTATTACTTTATTACTATAGGTACGATAGGAACATAAAACACATTCGGAATAAGTACTATAAAATACAAAATAAAACAAATACATGCACAAAAAACAAAATAACAAATAAATATAATCAAAAAGTTATTTAGCCACGTTGCCCTTTCTCAAAGCTTTATATTATTGTGCCATGTTGTGGTTGTATATTTGTTGATCGACTGATAGTTGGGAAATATTTTGTGATTATCGAGTTATACAAAAGCATTATTTGTCTTTTCTTGATATTTTGCTTTGCAGTTCTACTTAAGTATGGTATTACAGCCCTAATATTCCTAATAATATTGTGTTTAGGAAAGTATATACTTAAATGTTTGTGTCAAGTTAAATAATGTTATTATGTTAATCGTTATTTTTGAAAATAATGGAAGTTTCGTAACTAATACACATTACATAAGGAGTACGGTTTAAACGGTAACAAGTAACAATAACTATCAACAGTAAATAGAGCTACTAAGTATACATTACCACCAGAGAGAGCTACCGGCCCGATCAGCCCCAAAGATAACCGGTCCGGCCTCCCAGTCCGACTCTGGTATCGCATGGTTAAATTTTTTAGTAGCAGCGTTTTTGTTTAATTCTGAAATACACTTTTGCACATATATTTTAGTTTGCTATGTTTGAAAAAGAAATGGAAACATGTTAAGGAAATTTTAATGTCCTTAATATTTTCATACTTTAGACCATATGTGCTCCGGACCGGAAGATAATCCATCATCTGCATCTCAAACTTTTATATCAGCATACACTAACACTGACGCAAAGCTTGCATAATATGTTAGGTAAAGTCTGCTTAAAAGAATAGTTTGAGAGATTGAAAAGATTTTGTTACAAAAATTCAGAAGGAAAATAAAATAAAAACATTGGATTTGTAGCTTTTCAAACAGATTGTCCTAAGTGTAAAGTGCCAAACACTAGCGGGTAGGAGATGTTCTTTATTTTGGAGGAACAATGTGTATACACATACCGTCTTCAAGCTTCATAGATAAGCTGCTAATGCCTTGCAATGCTAAATGTCCAATAATATCTCTATAATAATAATATCTCTACCCCTCATTCTAATTACAAGGATTAGCCCGAAAGTCTGACACTTATGTGGGAGAGGAGGCGGCATATTATTATTTCGCGGGCCGCATTTGCGCCCCAGGAACGACTTACGTTGGTAGGCCTTAACCACCATTCAGTGCTGGAATGAGGGAAACCTGGAAAACCTCATTAGTTAGGGGTTTCATTGGAAAACCTCATATGTCCAATGTTAATTATATTATTATATCCATTTATTTAATAATAATTTTAATGTAAGATATAAGTTGACATTTTGCGCACTTCTGAATTACTTAAGGCCCATATTTGGTAGTAAGTACTTTTGTTTTTATTATAGGAGATGCTACTTTTTATATATTTTAGCACATTTTAAAGCTCCAGTATGTTTTTGTAGTAGGACACTGACAAAATGTTAATTATTTTTAGAGACCCCAATAGTTTTTTCCTTGATATGTTTTTATATTTCTTCCTAGTGAATAGATTGGCCCTTTTGCCCAGCAATAAATGTAACTGAAGCTGATGAAAGTACATTTTACAACTATATAATTTTTAAACTAACCAAATAATTTAGTTAAACATTTAAGTTGTTAGCTTTTCCTTTGTAAATTTTTACAAGAATTTTTATATAAAATAAAAGTAAAATAAGTATATGCAATACATAGGGTTTACCTATACTTGAATGTGCCAAGGCCTACAAAAAGTAACTTCCAGTACAGTAAATTTATTTAAAGCACTACTAAATATTGCCCGATAGAACCTCAAAAAGTACCAAGCATTCCAAATTTAAATTTGAAGTTAAATTTAAATAGTAATTAATGATATTGTAGCTCCTCTTCGAAGCGAGAAAGAGAGTAAGTTTATATATATTTTTCTCAGCATGATGTTCTTTTCTGACCATTGAAATGCTTCCAAAATTTTAGTAAGAAAGTAAAGAAATAATGACTGTCTTATTGGCAGTTTAATTTTTATATTTTCTAGAGGCTGCATAATGTTTGATTGTGTATCTTCATATAAATACTTCTTTATATTTTAGTGGATCCAGAAGCCTATTTATAGCCTTATATTGCGATTAGATGTCTATATTTATCACTTTTTAAATTTTAGATTATTTACTATACATATTTCAATATACAGGGTGGTAAGAGATACGAAAACGGTTAAATTGGGGCAAAGTTGCGTAATTTTGTGACCAATAATATGCCGTCAAGGAATCTAGAATATCTACATTCGTTTTTAAGTTATTTCAAAAAAACCAAAATTTTGAGTTTTTGTTTTTAATTTTTTTAAGTTTTATTTGAGACGATATCAAAAAACTGACAAGACTTTTTCATTGCCACTTTTTCTGCTCTATAACGTGGCAGTACAAAATTTCCGTTACGGCTTTTCGTCCGATCAAGACCATCCTCAACTTTATTTTTTTAAATAGGGACCCATAATGTTTCTTACGAAAAACGATAGGATTTTTTATTCTGATTCCAATGATGTATGATACTTTATAGTTTTAATTATTCTTTTTGCTCAAATACTAGGAATAACTTTTAAGACGATCGAATCTAGTATGTTTTGGGCTGATGACATTTGTTATAAAACAATTTTAATTGTCAATACAATTTGACGTTTAAAGAGCTTCGCTTTAATGATGGCCTGTTTGAACATACACTTTAATTTAAGAAAATTTTAATTTTAGATTCCGCTGACAGAACAGAACAGAAAATATTTCTGTTATTATTATAAATTACTTATAAATAACTTGTGTTACCATATAAAACCAAATTTGAACATTCAATAACATGATTTGGACTATTATTTTGTATTCTCCTGTAAATACTGTTATGGTCAAAACTACCGTTTTCTGTCATTTGTCTGTGCAGTTTAGAAAATGTCGTTCTATGTGGTTGTGGCCTTTCTGGGTATGTTTCAAAATATGTTTGTTCAGATATGGTTGATTTTTGTAACATTTATAATAAATTTCAATCATATCACATTTTTCTTGATTTGTAAACGGCATTATTACTTATTATTTAAAGCGAAGCTCTTTACGTTAACGTCAAATTGTATTGACAATTAAAATTGTTTTATAACAAATGTCATCAGCCCAAAGCATACTAGATTCGATCGCCTTAAAAGTTATTCCTAGTATTTGAGCAAAAAGAATAATTAAAACTATAAAGTATCATACATCATTGGAATCAGAATAACAAATCCTATCGTTTTTCGTAGGAAACATTATGGGTTCCTATTTAAAAAAATTAAGTTGAAGATGGTCCTGATCGGACGAAACGCCGTAACGGAAATTTTGTACTGCCACGTTATAGAGCATAAAAAGTGGCAATGAAAAAGTCTTGTCGGTTTTTTGATATCGTCTCAAATAAAGCTTAAAAAAATTAAAAACGAAAACTCAAAATTTTGGTTTTTTTGAAATAACTCAAAAACGAATGTAGATATTCTGGATTTCTTGACGGCATATTATTGGTCACAAAATTACGCAACTTTGCCCCAATTTAACCGTTTTCGTATCTCTTACAGTTTCCGAGATCCCTATAGTGAGCCTCGAATTTCGCCCACCCTGCATACTCGTATTTTTTAGGTACTTACTCCATGGCATGAGTTCTTCATTAAATTCGTTAACACCATAAATTCATTTATATATTCTGATTGCAATATAAATGTGTTTTGTTCGTTATTTATTTTATTTGCTTATTTTGAAATTGATTTTATTCAGTTTTTATTTAAAAATATTTATTTGTTTCAGGTAAATATACAACTGCAGCTCATGGCATCCAACTTTTATCATTAAGTGAACTGTAAGTAAATATCAACATTAAATCAAGATTTAAATGGCATACAAGGTAAAGGCTCATCTTATATATTCATAAACATATTATTTGCAGAGAAATATAAGGTATTTTTAAAGCTAATTTATACAATTATTATTCAAAAGAATTACCACATTATTTACCACATTTTTTCGAAAAAATGTGGTAAATAATGTGGGTTCCACCACTCAGTATGTGTATGTATCAGTATTGGTTAGTGTATTGTGTACTATTAGTGAACACACCAAACACACCGCCATGCCGCAAACACCGTCACATCTTGGCTTAAGGTGTGTTAAATTTTAAATAATAACTTTTTTCTTTAAATGTCTATGATAGTAGATTTATTGAAATAATAAAGAGTCAATATATTATAGGTACTATGCCATTTAAAGATAAAAAGATGAATAGCATTCCCATGACGACATGAGTGATGAGAGTCTACGACACACTGTATGCAACTATTTTGAAATTCGTTTAGTCACATTATAAATATAATTACGCAAATGTACATATTTATGTATATTGTTTTCTCGGAAGATATAAACAAAGCTTCAGGACAACTCCCAAAAGAAAGTTATTGAACAAGTTTTATTTAGTAAGCACATTGAGGATAGTTAATGATTTGTACTTGCTTACTGAAATATGGCACAACGCCATCAAGAGATTAAAGGGTTAACTATGGCTAAGTATGGCTAATGAAAATAAAAAATTTGCGGTTATATCTCCATACACCGAGTCACACACATTAGTGCGTAAATAACAATAACAATAACAATAATAATAATAATAGTAATAATAGTAATAATAATAATCTGCAGAGAATAGTAATGAGATAATTTTTATATAGACATATTTTTCTTCTCTTCTGTGTAGTATTTTTGGTTATCTTTGAATCCGTAGATACATTATTTCCAGAACTATCAAGTCATGTCGTTAATTTCAAAATTTAGGTATTTATTTGATCCATTTGAAGTTAACAAAAAGAAATGTTGTTAACTTAATAGAACAAACACCCTGTATTTTGAATTCCACTTATGTTTGTTAAAGGTAATAAAAAGTAATTACGTTGACATTTTTATATAAATTTAGTTTTTCCTTAGTTATTTGTATTTACTACCAAATTGTAAAGAGGTTCTAATAGAATCCTGGCCTTTTCAACAATTTTTTGTAGCCCTTAAACAAATCGTGCAAGTTCCATTCTATAAAATACAATCAATCACCCTATATTGAATGAGAACCTCATGTTGATGATTATGAAGCATCTGCCGTATTAATGATATCGTTTCACCTGCAACAATCTGTCAATCAGGGACGCAACAACATACCTCATTGGGTGTTCCACTTGTGAACAATTAAAATTCAGTGGTAAATTTTGATTGGTTATTAACAACACTGAACACCTTGGTCCTTTTTGTGTGTATTACCAAACCAATAGTAGTCAAAAAGTATCGATACCGATATTATATCGAAAGAAAAGAATCGAGTACAAAAGTACTAGATATCGATATCGAATAGAAAGTATAGATACCGTATCGTATCGGAATGTCCCTAATTCTCAATCCATCCCCGAGTTCACAAGTAATTATTGATTGGATTGCACCCCACCTGTTGCTATTGTCACAAATCACAAATAGTGCCAAGCGAAGACATTACCTAACACTATTTAGTATCTTCTTCTCTTTGACCTGTGGGCGTGTTCTCTATGAAATTATTAAAACAGAGTTTAGCAAAATATATCGTGTGTGAAGAGGCATTTCGCGCCATTTGGAACGCTAACCATTTTATGTAAGTTTCTAGAGAGACGTGGTTCACGACCCGATATCCCCGCGGGATATTGTTAACTGGACTGACTTTTATTACAAAGTTTAGGAGCAAAGGTCTTATTATCAAATTAAGTAATATCTATTTTTTACGTAGTACGTATGGAAATTAATTTTTACTACAAAGTTTTTATATCTAATGTCTGTTAGTAAATAATAATCGTGTAAAAAACACTTTCAAGTACACAGGGTACTTTTTGTATCTGGTTAGGCATTTAAGGAAAAATATTAATTATTTTTATTTCCGATAGACTGGTATTTTTGTCATAGGTTCAAAGTACTAGTACCTACACTTCAATTATTTGTTCATTGGTTTCTGATGGATACTTGTTCACCTTATCTTGTATATTTGTTTTCTTAAAGGATTTTTTATGTATTTCAGTATTGCTTTTATTTTTTTCAAACAATATGTAGAATAAACTGGGGATAGATGCCTATACTAACATTTTTTTGTTTTTAAAAATTGTGTTGTAATATTTCTTTAAATAATTGGTTCTGAATTGATCGATTAATCATTAATTGATAGTAATTTTGCAAAAAAGACATATATAATTAATGAATGAATTCAATGAATTTGATGCAAAATCTAAGATCTTGCACTTTTGGGATAGATGACTATTTGATGGGATAGTTGCACTCATTGTTATTGCGGGATAAATTATTAGATTTTACTTTATTTATCACTTTTACTATAAAACAAAAGAAAAACTATTTTAACAACTTTCTTGATGGTTAAGAATTTATCGTCAATTTGCCTTATAGCTGCTTTCAAATTATCCTTGGTCCAAGATACCCGGTTGGATATGCGGGTGTATCTCCTTGGCATGATCCCCCTGTAAAAATATTGTTAATCTAAAAATTTAACTTTTCGTACTATCACTTGTATTTAAAAATCCCGGACTCTATGCTATATTCCCATTGGTTACAAAACTTGCATATGTGCATCTACCCCCTAATAGAATTAATACATGAGTTAGATGCCTACCTACGATTTTATTAAATAAGTACATTATGGAGGGAAATTCTTGGTTTTGACATAACCCTACATTCCTAATTGGCAATATAAATTCAAATTTATATGTGTATAAACAGTCATTATCACATAAAACTCTTCTTTCTCCGGATGGTTAAAGTTATTAATGAGTCAAGCATTTACCTTGTAAAGCTTAGATTTCGTAGAAATAAACTATTATTGTGTAGAATTATTGTGTACCCACATTGGTTAACTATAGACTATAGACTGATTTAGACGCATGCATACTATTGAACCTAATTTCTGCTTTATTGGCATATTGCCATCTATCCCCAATAGGGTCTATACCCAGTTTACCCTATATATACTTATGGATAGAGATTCTTGAGGGTCATTCATCCCTCTACGTATACATATTAGGTATAGACAAAGTGATTGCTCTTCCACCACATAGTCGTCAACATCCTAAAACATCCTTATATAGGTAGATATTCTTATTCTTATTGGTTCTTTTCTGTCATTCTTTCGAGGTCTTCCACGGTAGCAAAATTTACAAAAAATCGAAAGTCGCTGAACATTAATGACAAATAAAGCATTCCTAGTTTATATTCATCGTGACCTGTGTCACACCTATCAAATTAATAAGCTTCCCCTAGAGCTCTAATATATTCAACTAGTCACCAGTGACCAATACGCAATAGAAGTAAACGGCTTAAGTAAAGTCCAGTGGCTCTGTCCGACCTCCTACCAAGACTTAAACGCGCTTTTTCTTCCATTTTTTACGGCCGCAAACCGTCGGGTATCTAATCGAAGCAATTTAATTTAATTTTAGTGATTGTTGGGGCCCGCTGCAAGGTAGAAAGAAGATCGGCTATTAGGATCGCAAGTAGTAAGTACTAGGTGATTATCCCCCTGGGGCGCACACCCGGTTTCGTACGGGTCGTTTGCGCCGGGCAAAGAGAAACAGTGGTTAACTGGACTGGGCAACAGATAGAGGACACAATCGGACTTTGCCTTGATATCTCTTCGATATAAAGGCTACGCATTACCAAGACAATTAACTAATAAGAGTTTTCACATTCATTGATGCCTTCGACCAAATTTCTATCTTTGTCACTATGCGTCTGGCATATACAGGGTGGGCAAATAAGAGAGAACGCCGGCTGTATCTCGGAAACCGCTTATCGGAGAATTTCCGGAAAAAAATTTCAATAGGAAATATGGCCAAGAGATGTCGCTGGAAATTATTTTCAAGTTCCTGAAATGACCGCTAGGGGGCATAACATCCATGGCCAACTAGAAAAATGAACTTTTCTCGAAAATTTGCCTAATAAAGTAGTACCGGAAATAAGTAAATATTAATCTAGAGGAAATTTGAAACTTTTTCGTGCAACTCATTTTTTTCTATCTTTTAAAATAAAGTGGTGGGGGCGCCAAACTTTCTTTCCTTTAAACGTTAATAACTCGGCTCAGGATTAACCGAATCTAACAAACTTAGTCTCATTAGAAAGAGCTTTTTTTTATGCATATATAGAGTCATGAAAGCTGGTTTTGTTACTTTTATTATAGCCGCTAGAGGGCGCTGTCTGCCCACATAACAAATATAGCGGATTTTCTAGAAAATTTTAAATAGCAAGGTATATTTATTGTCACATATTTAAATAATGGACAACAATCCCTGAAATTCAGTGAAAACCGCAGCTTCCTATCTCATTCCTAACAGAAGGTCTTACCAAAAGAATTGCAACTGGAGATTTGTGATATAACCTTTCACCTTAGCATTTAAAATCGACTCGTCATAGCCTATTATTAATAAAATATAAGAAAAAATACTGTTGCGGAACTGAAAAGTCGTTAGTGCTTGTGAGTATTTCAAAAAATATGATATGAGATAAAAGTAAAAGTTTAAAAGTAAAAAAATTTAAACAAATTTAAACTGATGCGGCAAATGATGACTTTGTAAATGTATTCTTTATGAAATAGTGTGGTGGTCCTGAAAACAACTGATTTATTTGGAGTCGTGATGTTCAAGGGCCTCTTAAATGTTCAAAATGTCGCCCATCGTTTTCAATACACAGTTCTAACCGTTCTTGGGTAGATTAAACTGCAGTTTCCACTTCTGACACGGGAATACGGGGAATATACCTTAATACGTTCGATCATCACTTCCCTTGTGGCGGCAGGCCTCGTTGCGTAAATTAGTTTTTTTAATCGCCTCCATAAATAAAAGTCCATACAGGTCAAATCGGGGATCTATAGAATAAATAGATGTAATAAATTTAATTTTCAACTTGTTTAATATTATACCTAGCTGGGTTTCGTCTACCGAAGAACAGTTGTAACTGTGTATTCAAAACGATGCGCGACATTTTGAACATTTGAGAGGCCATTGAGCATCACTTCCCCAAATAAATCAGTCGCTTTCAGGACCACCACATTATTTCATAAAGAATTCATTTACAAAGTCAGCTTTTGCCGCATCAGTTTAAATTTGTCTCAAACTTTTATAATTTTTACTTTTATCTCATATAATATTTTTTGAAAAAATTAGAAGCACTAACGACTTTTCAGTTCCGCAACAGTATTTTTTCTTATATTTTATTAATAATAGGCTATCACGAGTTGATTTTAAATGCTAAGATGAAAAGTTACATCACAAATCTGCAGTTGCAATTCTTTTGGTAATATCTTCCACTAAGAATGAGATAGGAAGCTGCGGTTTTCACTGAATTTCAGGGATTGTTGTCCTTTATTTAAATATGTGACAATAAATATACCTTGCCATTTAAAATTTTCTAGAAAATCCGTCATATTTGTTATGTTGGCAGACAGCGCCCTCTAGCGGCTATAATAAAAGTAACAAAACCAGCTTTCATGACACTAAATATGCATAAAAAAAATCTCTTTCTAATGAGACTAATTTTGTTAGATTCGGTTAATCCTGAGCCGAGTTATTAACGTTTAAAGGAAAGAAAGTTTGGCGCCCCCCCACCACTTTATTTTAAAAGATAGAAAAAAATGAGTTGCACAAAAAAGTTTCAAATTTCCTCTAGATTAATATTTACTTATTTCTGGTACTACTTTATTAGGCAAATTTTCGAGAAAAGTTCATTTTTCTAGTTGGCCATGGATGTTATGCCCCTAGCGGTCATTTCAGGAACTTGAGAATAATTTCCAGCGACATCTCTTGGCCATATTTACTATTAAAATTTTTTCCCGGAAATTCTCCGATAAGCGGTTTCCGAGATACAGCCGGCGTTCTCTCTTATTTGCCCACCCTGTACAATTTGAGTGAAAAATAATGCAGTCGGTGCAGGTTATAGTAAATTTATGAAACTGGTTTAATCATTATCATATCGCACATCTAGTTATTTTTGTCAGTGACACGGAAATAATTGAAATGGAAACTGAGAGAATTATCTAGTTGCACATCTCGCAGTCAGGTCAGGGATTCGTTTGTCGTGTTACTTTTACACTTCCATTTTCTTTTTGTTGTTATCTGTTGGATTGAATCATTTGGAACCCTCGGGTGTCCCAGGGTTTGAGTGCTTGTGTTAATTATATTATAGGTTATCTTTATTTAGAAAAGTTATAAAAATATTCTATCAGTGCCAGACATGGCGTAGCCCTGTGCTCTCGTCCTAGTAGTTCTATCCGAAAGACAAAGCCAAATGTTCGTATTAATGAATGAATTGTGTAAAATCTACGCGTGCGCCGGGCACAACAGAAATCACCGAAAAACCGTAACTTAGGAGATTGGAAATTACTTTAAATGAATTTCCTTATCAGTTTATTCTCTTTGGCATTACTGAGCAACGTTCTCGCGGTTAGTATTTGGATGGTCATCAAAACATAGAGTCAAGTCAGGGCCGCGCCAACCCAGGGGTGCAAGGGGTGCGTGGTACCCGAGTGCCATGTTCCAGGGAGCGGCAAAAGACACCGTTGGTTAGTAGCGGATGTTAGTCAAGATATATCTCTTCCCCCCTTTTTTACATTTTATTTTTGTCCGTTTGTTAGATCAGATCCCCTTAGTAAATAAGTAGGTACTTTCTAAGATCTCAGTTGATTTGTTATAATTTACAGTTTTAGCCAAGTTAAAAGGTTTTCTTCACGGTCTATTAGTCGCCGGTCATCACATTTGTCGCGAGAAACTAAATGCCGTTTTTCCTACTCAATTAAAGAGGGCGGCCCGCACGCAACTGACCGGGGCGGGGAGTCACTCAGCTGACTAGGTCACATACATAAAAGATTTATGCATGTGGACTAGGTTGAGTCAAAAACCTAGATATATGTCTGATTTGGTTGAGGAATTTGCAAGGAAGGCCTGAAAAATTATTTTTTGAAAAATGACTTCAGAAACTGAGTACCTATTTAAATAAAAAGACTGTTGAAGTTCCCTTTGCTCTTTTTTGTTTTTTTTTTTAATATTGCCGGTTTTTGTTAATTGTTGTTGTTTTTAATGTTTGTTTTTTGTTAATTGTTTAAGAAAAATACACATATTTTTATTATTATTAATGTTTATTTATATTTAAATATTTATTTTATCGAATGATCGCTCCATTAATTGCTAATTAACCTAGAATGCTGCTAGGGCGGCGGCAAGGGCAGTAATTTTAAGAGTATGAAATCAATCTTGCAAACAATCTAAGTTACTTCAGAGACTTTTGGAAAAGTTATATTGTCTTTTTTTATTAAATTTATATATACACACTATATCAGACGTTTTGTATTTGTTTTAACATAAAGGTATTTAATTTTATATTTTAAGTTTCTGAAAACCGCTAATTTAACCCATTGGTGGTAGATATAAAACAGAGAAACATAGACGCCCTTATATTTCTTTGTGACAACTAATAAGATAAAATAATTCGGTAAAATCTATAGTGTTTTGATAAATAATATAAACTTGCTGGAGCAATTTGCTTAAATTAATGTAAATTAAGCCACATGTCATTTTTTATGTTTATGTTTTTTATGTTTATATGTATATTAGATATAAATAACAAGTAACTAAAAAGAAATCTAAAAATCCATATGGTAAATATTTCCTACATCGAGAAAAGTATGACAAATAAATAATCACAAATATTAATAAAAACCAAGGACAATGCGTGATAACGTTTTATATCCATCGCGCAAGTTCGACTTCAACAGTTGATTGGGAAGTAATAAGCAAACTGTTTTGACAATCACATTATGAGATAAGTTTCTTGGAAATGCTTACACCTATATATTGCTAAACTGCCAGGAAAATTTGTAGGAACATTACTTTTTCCAATACATTTCACTGTTTCATGTCAGCACAAACAAACAGCATAGCATCATAATGTTTGTATGCGTAATGCTCAATTCGAGAACCTTTCAAGGTAGATTAAATATAAAGATAACCTGTAGAGATTTCCAGAAAGCAGTAAAGGATGATCCCATCCCTTTTGTAAAAAAGGACGTCATGTAAAAACACATGCAAACAGACATACAGGTAATATATAGTTTTTAAATTATTCATCAAGATATTAGGTAGTTTAAGCACCTCATACCCTATCATACCTATTTTTTTATGAATATTCCTTTGAATTGTTATTTAAATAATATTTTAATATTAGCCCATTTAAAACAAACATAATGGTAGAAGTCTGTATTGATTTTTAAGCGCTACGCGGCTAGTATCGCTGCTAACACATAGATGGCGGGCTAGAGTAACTGTAATGTTGGTTGCCTAATGGTATACTCGTTTAAAAGCCTAGTCTTGATTATTAATATTTACCAACACCAACGCTAACGTTTTCATTCCAAGCACTAATTTAATTTAATAAATATTTGTTTTAATTCTGTTGGTAAATATAAGCTTTTAAAATTGTTTAAACATGATCAAACTAGAGCACCATGAACAAAATTTACCTTCATAAAAAAAAATTGAATAAAATTCCACAACCAAATAAACAATGCATTCAACAGAATTATTTCTGTGAAGCTTTATCAAATTTTCAGAATATTAAATTATGGAAGAGGGTACCCAAATTCCACAAAAAAATAGCCTTGCAATGTCGCAGCAATTAATTGTACCAAAGTTGTACCTAGGTACATTGTTTCTAAAAAATTATATGACAAATAGACCAGTTCGTAGTTCGTTCCAAGCGACTGACATTCTGAATTCTTAAATGAAACAAAAGAAGCCGGAACACAGGGTCATTGCAACTGATACTTGGTTAGAATGACTAATAAATCTCTAGATATTTTGAAACCGATGATTGCTTAGTGTAGGTTTTTTTATTAAGAGGACCAGTAATATTTCCAGTATTGTTTATTGGTTATTGTACCTATAGTTGAACTTTAAACGTAAACATTTGTAGGTAGGTACGTAAAAAAGGATAAAAGATGTTTCGACAGTAAATACCTACAACATTGATTTTATTTATTTATTTTTGTTTGAAATACCTGCAACTACAACTTGGCTTTATCTTTTTTTATTAATCATGGGTAAACACAAATGTTTGTGGATACCATAGAATAACATACTTTGAATTTAAAAGTTGTATGGTTTTTAAAACATTTCAATGTCATCAAGACATTTTCATGTTGTTATTACTGTACAGGTACTATTAAAAAATGACTGTCTCGTTGATTAAACAAAAATTTCTGGGTACGTACTATTGTACTTTTGAGAAACGGGCGTAGACATAGACATGTCTATGGTATTAGATATAATAAAAATATTTTATTTACGGCAAAGCCATTTTGGTAATATAACAAATACACAAGAAGAGAAAAATATTACAATTAACATACTTAATAAAACAGTAAAATACAATGCAACAACAGAACAAGATTAAAAAGCGTCTTACTTTGGCAAAACATTTGTAAAAAGAAAATAAATTTATACCATAGTATTATCCTTGTTTTTCTGCAAGTACCTATTAAATCACGACCATATTTATTTCACTAGCTTTAAATTACTAACAAATATAAATAAAGAATATAGATTACCTCATCGTGCGTCATAAAGTCTGGGAACACAATATAGGTATCTAATGCAAATTAGGTGTGATTTTTAATAACATGGTGTATTCTTATAACCTAGCAGTTACAAAGTTTTGTTTTTTATAGCCTTAGTTTAGCGTTAGACTACAAGGTATAGAATGTGGTAATTTTAGGGGTTAGGGGATCTGTACCTTAGGATGGGATTTGTATGTTTTTAGACGAATCGGGACCACCTTTTAATCCTAAAGTGTATAGAAAAGGTTTATAGTTTTACTAGTAAAGAAATTCTCATTTTTTTATTAGTACGAAAAAGTAAAAGTGTAACCATAACAACGGATTAAAAAGAGGGATTTCTCGGAACTGTCAGATTGAAATTAAACGTCACGTTAGATCGCTTTTTATACAAGCATAAATGCCTAAAGAAATATAATTTTAATTTTAGCGCTTGAATAAAAAATAGCTCTTTATGTGTTTCGCCCAGTTTACACAGCCTTGGCTAACGCCTCGGCTGAGCTTCTGGGCTTAACAAATAATGTTCGTCCTTTAGTCCTAGTAACATAATACACTATTAGTGATTCTAACACCTACAAAAATATAAAATCAGTAATTTCTGGAATCAGGATTGAGGTAGGTAACTGCTGTTCAAGTAGAAAGTACAGGTAAAATAATTTAATCTTTTAGATACATTTGCCCTGTTATTTAATACTGCGCCCTATATTTTTTTGAAAATGTTTTTTTTCTGCAACCGTCTAAAAAACTATGACATTTTTCTACTGTCAGGAGTCTGTAAGGTTGACATTTTTCTTACTGGAAAAAAAAAGGATATATCTTAGTAACAAAAGTAGTCACTTTTAATCCTAGGAGTTATAATAGTTGACACTTTTAATCCTTAGAGTAAAAGTGTTAATCAAGTTTTACAATCACAAATGAACTCAAATAGCAATATGGCGACTAATGTTTGACAAAGTATCCATGACTACATCGATATATCCTACTTACCTACTTAGCTTTATTATCCCAATGTGGTTTGAGTAATTTCAAAGCACGATAATTAATAGGGGGATTTCGGTTGGAGAAAAAATAACATGTTATATTCCGATTAAAAGTGGTGTCTTTTTCGTCTGGCAATTTTGCATCCGCTCGGCTATACGCTACGCTTCGCCTCGCACATATAAAATTTGCTCGTCAAAAAAGTTAGTGACACTTTTAATCCTAATATAACAATATACTATTTGTTACATTGGTACTGTTGTGTTTTAACCTTCTATGCGATTTATTGGAGCTCAGCCCACATCCTAAAAATAATTCTTTATTATTACTTTCTTAACATGCATTAACTCAGCTAGATACGTTTACCTTGTTGTAATTAGGTTTCTGGTATAATAATCTAATTACGTGAAATTGAATTCGCGATATATGGCTCGACATGCAAATATACTAAACTGGTTCTAACCTTAGTACCCGCTCTAGGTGACACGATTCAGAGGTCAATTACGGTGTCAGTTGTTTAAAAATGTGATATATGATCTACCCACTGATCTTTTGTTAAAAATAAAATGTCCACTTCTTGTATCCTTAGAAGTAATTTACATGCTGTTAAAGGTTAAGGAAACTACTTTCTAAGGTTGTTTTGAAACAGCGCTAAATTTTCATGGTGTGATAGTTTAAGGCTGTAAAAAAACTATTTGTGAAAAAAATCGATCAGTTTGTTTATTATTACCTATCTAAAGTCCTCCTGTATTCGTTTAGGCACAGATAAAATAGCGTTAGGGTTTGTAATGGTATTAGTTTTTATGAATACTAAGTGGTGTATTTAAAGTAACAAAAAAGTAAGTGTTCCAAAGGTCAAGGGAGAAATAAATTAGATCAATCGACATACAAAGTTAGGAAGCACTACAACTGCTTTTATTGAAAGGTGCTGCACGTTTCAAAGCTTTTTAAACTCACCGAAACACTTATACAAACTATTCATTTGGTCAATTTCAAAAATGTTATTGGAATATGAACACTATATGAACATGTAGGTATGTGTTTTACCTCTACATTCATTCAGCTCTGTCTAATCGTTTCTATAGGGTGGTTCTTAACAAACGCACAGCTTCTAAATTCATGCTTGTATAAATTCGACTTTCTTTGTAGCTATCCGTAAAGTGTAACCTACTTTCCTAAAAAACAGAATTTTTAGAACTGATTAAAATTAAAATCTTGACATTTTCATTCTCTTTCGTGCCAAAATCGCACTTTAGTTAAGCGGCACGAAACAGTTTTTTGTTTAAAAATAGTATATTATGTTACTAGGAACACAAGGCGAACATTATTTGCTGAGCCCAGAACCTTACAGAGCCGAGGCTGTGTAAACTGGGCGAAATATATAAACAGCTTTGTACTTCGAGTGACATAAGCAATTTTTTTTTTCAAGCATCAAAACTAAAACTGTATTTCTTCATACATTTATGCTTGTATAAAAGCGATCTAACGCGACGTTAAAGTTCAGTGACAGGTTAGAGAAACATGGCTATATGACTTTTCTAAATCCGTTGTTATGGTTACACTATTATTTTTTCTCTAGGCAAATTAGCTAGTATATTTTTAACAATGGGCTTTTGCTATAACACGTCCTACATATAAATATAATGTAAGTATTATTATACCCTTGAAGAAAAAGTCTTTTCCTGCCTATGTTACTACTTATTAATTTAGTTGAATATGTTGCTTCAACAATATGACTATTTCTGTTTGAAAATATATTTATATCACTTGAACAAATTTTACAACTCAAACTAATCAACTACCGTTATTCTCTTTGATCGAAAATTCCTCTTTGAGGTTACCAATATTACAGCGGATCAAATTTATTCTAGACACGGAGGCAAACCAATCTCTTAAAACCATATCTTGTTTGTTTTCAAAACACCAATAATGGTGCAGGAATTATTTTTCGATAAATAATGCTGTTCGTCGAGACGCTGGTAATCCAACCGAATTCGAATCCGAAACTACAAACACTCTCGAAAATATTCCATTTGAAACTTAAGTTTTATTCTCAATAGAGTTTTCAGTGTATGCTTCCAGCATTAAAGTAGACTTTTAAGCCCCATGTCTTCTGTTGGAAGTAATTTTTGTCCCAGAATCATCTAAAATCATCGCAAAAGAGTGAACAGTCTTTCAGTTGTGGCAATTTAAAATATGCTATAATTCTCGAGGGCTTCTTATTTTATCAATACCAACTACTTCATTGACACATTTCGCATTGGCATATACTGCACATCTAATTGAAAATCTACAACTTAAGTAGCAAGTAAACTTAAGGCGCAAAACATATAATATTTGCGATACAATGTAATATGAAATACAGCTGAAATGACAAGTGTCCTCTGAGTATGTGTACTGTCATATTTAGTAATTTGTCTCTTCTACGATCCTCGTGAATAGATTAAAAAATCTAAAAAAAAAATATAATTAGATAAACTAATACGCGCTTCTATAGATATAGAGTAACGTAAATTACCTTCATTTATAAAAATTATTCATCAAGGGCTTCTTGTATAAATCAATTTCTAATTTCGTCAAAATTGTACGACTTCCTTGGATGATATCCAACAAATTCATTTTTGAAGTAAGGCACCAATCCGGAGAATCTTTTTGTACTCGTATTAATATTTTCTTCCACATTCAATTACTCTAAAGTAGAATAAATTGACTACACTGTCGAAGGTTTCACTTTCCCGATCTGGTATCCAAAATAAGCCTGTAAAAACACATTTTCAAATATTTCCCTATTATTATTTTTTGTTTTTTCAGTACTTACAGCACTTTTTGAAGTTATTATGAATTATAAGCTGTTCATTGATTTTTGAAGAATAAATTGCGATACTGCATTTTCTGAGGCTTTCGATACTTCAAGAGGCAAATATCAGTTTAGAAATCTATTTCTCTTTCCAAATCATTTTCGTCGCTTTTACCGAATGTGGTTTTTTTCTCGCTGGCGTTCGTCAGAAAAATTATCCGTTCTTGAATCCAAAAGCGATACTTCGCAACCTAAGATCAGAAATAACTATTGTTATTCTACAGTGTGACGACTACTTTTTTCTTGTGATATTATAAACTCTACGCCACTGTTTTCACAGAGAACGAACACCACCACAGTTATCCACTGAAAATTATGGCCTACATCCTGGCCGTGTGACCATCGTACCCTGTTATAGATATAAAACACACACCTTTTCCTGTCCCATATGGTTCAGTAGTGGGTTCGAGTACGCTTTGTCACTGAAAAGGAATAGAATTACAACCGGATTGCGCAATAGTGCTAGTTCTATCTGAACCGAGATCTGGACATTATATTACAACAATCAGAATAACAGTGCAAACCTGTTTACGTCGCCTAAACATGATATCTTTTTATAGAAATAAAGATATTTGCAGTTGTATCTAATTGACAAATAGCTTTATTCAGAAGTTTCAGAAGCAGGAGTAATATATTCTCCTGAATCTGTAAATCTATATAAGTAATTTATTAGTGAAAAAAATTAAAACTCAACTTCTCTGAAAACACTAGATTTATTTATTTACTTATTTATTTATTTATTTATGGAAAATGGGACAAAACAGGCTATAAGCCCAAACAAAGTCCACTACATCTTAAAAGTAACAACTAAACTAAACTAAACCAAACAACCAAACTAAAGAAAGCGATAAAATTATTGAGTACATCGATATGAGTGTAATAAAATATAACTTACAGATTAAACAGTAGATTATATAAGTAATAGTAGATAGTAGTAGTAACTTAGTAGTAGATAATTTAGATTCTATAAGTATTAATGAAATGAATCCTAAAGAGCGCATCTTTAATTCATTTTGTGTGACTTGAAAATATTTGAACCTACTTAAAAAGTTATTTTTGGAGGCTTATTGCTGATATAATGATAAATAACACGTATTTGGGTTTGTTTAACGTAATAATTTAGTGGACGTGGTTAGTATTTGTACATCTTTATTTTTACATTTTACAATGGCATTCAAAAGAAATCAGCACAACACAAACCCCCGTGTTTATGGGTGTCATTCCACAAAATGTGTCAATAGAAGTGTGTTTAAGATAGAAGATAGGTAAAAGTTTGGCCCTAGTAACAGGGAACACGTTTATTTACCACTTTCTTGTCTTATAAAACCAGAATATATTTTAATTTAAACATTATTTAACAAAAAACAAGCACTAATATTGGTATCACCATACAGTTCATCACCATCACACTTATTTTAGCCCAAAATGTAAGTGAACAAAAACTAGGGTACCTGTTTTAACCCAAAAAATTCATATAATTAGCAATGAAGCACTTGTGGGACGTTTGCCTGCTTTTACTACTCTTTTTATCCTTTATTGCACCCTAACCAGCACATGAAGTCACTATATTTATGGCAACTAAATTACTAGATGATCTGATACGAAATGCAAAATTTTTACTTGTCTTCCTCCATATTTGTTTACAATTTGCAGCGCCCTCATCGGTAATTTGAATCGCCAATAATGTGAATGTGGACCACTGGTCCATATTGCTATGCATCCCCAAAAAACATATATATGGCTCAAAAAACACCAGATTCTATAAGTATTAATGAAAAGTGAAAACCTACATTAATCCTAAATAGGCATCCTTAATTCTTTTTGTGTGATTTGAAGTTTTTCTCTCCGTTTATGTGTATGTACGAGTATATCCATTGGACCACTGGTCAGCATAGTACATTATAGTGTTTTAACTTTCTTTAAACTTATAATAGGAGGTAGGTACAGGTTTTTAATGGAACAAATAACTTCTATGTTGTACTACTGTATTGTATTGAAAATCTATCAAAATGATAAATTTGAACAGTTAATAAAGTTATGCTACTAACTAACGTATTTATATTCACATTCACACCAAATATTAAGTGAAATGATTCACCGATACATGTATCAGAATATCACATACTTATACATAACTATCAACTACTGTTTTGCATGTACCTTGGAAAATTTCTATTATTTTGGTCCATACGAAAGGCTGACGCGTAAATCTAAACACGCTCCGCTGCTACCTCTCAATTAAACTTCTGAAAGACAGGCGTCAGCTCGTTAAAATTTGATAATAGTACAGGGTGACCCAAATGTAGTGGCTGATAATCTTATCATTTATATTAATTTATTTTTGCCAAATCTATTTTTACTAATATTATTTTTGTGTTAAATATAAAAAACATAATTGGGTTCTTGGCAAAGATAAATTATTTATGATCAAATATGAGTGTAAAATTCTTAATAAAAAAGAAGTGTAAAATTCTTAATAAAAAAGAATATGTAAATAAATCTGCATTTAAAATGCAGTAGGCAGTTGGCTGAAGTTGAAAATAAGTACCTATTTTTTAATACTATTTGTGTAGACAAAATCAATCTCAGTTTTCAAATTTCATTGAACTGTGACGTACATAGAAAGTAAATTGGCTTTAACTAAAAAAGATGTGTTTTTAATATTTATTTGTTGTTTTTATACTTCTCTCAATTTTTCGAATTTAGGTGGGAAAAATACTCGTGTATTTATTTTAACAGCTAATTTCTTTAGTCTTCTGTATAATTTGCACTATCTATGCTCAGCGAGGTATAATAAGTATATCTTAATTTAAGTGATAGATCAGACTCTGATTATATTAACCAGTCTAATTTGACACTTAAAGCTGAGCCTAAACTTACGAAGGAAATGTGGTGCAACTGGGATAAGTCGTTAAAATATCTTGCTAATAGTCTACAGTGCGTCCTTTTTAAACTGAAATATGGACATATTGAATACGTCGAGGAAAAAGGAGCGTATTTGCATACCCAAGAACAATCCGGAGTTACATTTTCCGGTGCCCAAAATCCGTCCCGCTCCGAAAATAGAAAATGTACACGTTTTAAAAACATTCTTATTTCAAGATAGGGATAATCAATAGCGATTGCTCAATAGTTCCTACTTCTGTTCACGAACTCACTTTGTTTCGTAACTGGTTCTTTACATTTTATAAAACTTTATAAAAAGTACTTTTCACCCAGTTACATATCGGTTCTACAAAGGAAGGATTGAGAAATAAAAAAAATATTTTTCAGCATATTTTGGCGTTGATCACTTTGTTTAAATGAAATTAAATGATGACTTATATAACGAAAAGAGTAAAATTCGACCACTGAAATAAATTATTAAAATTATTGTTAATATAAAAATCAGGGCTTAAAGAAAGAAGGAGAAAAATTAATTATCCTCATTCTCTTTGTAAATATCTTAGTATAACAAATTTAGTTTGCCAGTCAAGGCCTGCTATGGCCGAAATAATTTAGAGATTTTTCATATTTACTTTCATATTTAAACGTATGCGTATACGTATTGATTATTTTTTTATACAGTTTTTAAAAACGGAAATATCCAATAAGCATCCTTAAGAAAAGCAAAGTTAAGTAGCAAGCGCAAAACTTGGAATGTTTCAATATATTTTTTTTAATTTCGGTAATGGTTACCTACACTCTAAAAAATTGATAGACATATTTTCTGTAACAAAGGGAGATACGAATGAAACACTGCCGACTGTTATGGGGGTATACAGGGTTATTCAGAACTCATCTCTAAAACTTTGAGGATATGTGCATCCTTTTAAATAAGAAATCGATATCACCAAAAAAATTTTAATAAAAATATTAGGATTTCCCGTAAACAATGTTTAAAGTTATACCATTTAAAGGACTACGTAGCTGGGCAATTGTACTTCAACACATCTGATACTTTTCTACCACATTCCTAAGAATGTGATGAAAAAAGTAAACACGTTTTTGTCTGGAACGCCTGGTTAAAACCGACCGAATAATGTTGGAGTGGGGATAATATATGTATTGTCTATGTGTCGTCAGTCTGTGCGTCGGTCTTGCGGGTGTTTTATTTGTCTTAGAAGTGTTAAACTGTAAAATTTTCAAAATGGCTCATGTGTACAGTAATGCTGAGTTAATGGACTGTTACCAGTGGATTGTCAATTAAAAGTTAGGTTTTGTGAGTTGTTGTTGCAGCAAAATGCTGCAAATCCCCAATTTACTTAATAATTTGCGTTTACAAGATCAGCAACTAGGAGGAACATTCGGTTTAGTGCGGCAAAATTGGATAAGGCGAGCCCAAAATTGTGTACAAGTCGAGAAATATTATTTCGAAAAGTTTTTGTAACAAGGTATGTGGAAATTTTTTATACCTAAATTTCACGTTTCTAATAGGTACCTAGTAATCAAGTAGCGCAATTCTTCAAAATTAGTGTAACAAAATTTTATTCATTTTAAAGACACGTCACTTTGGTCAGATCTATATTTATCTTTAAGTTTATTTTAAAGTAAAAACGCTGCAAATCTTTTTTGCGCCGGGTGTGGGTATACTCTCAGATCTTCCGAAATTTCCTTCTTTGGAAATGGAGAGATAATAATATGAGAGCTACTGGATTTCATTTGAATAATAAGATAAAAGCTTTAGTTGCGTAATATTATGTAAAGCTGAAAGTTCACAAAGGTAATATTTTATATAATATGTATATATAAGCTCAATACAGATGCCTTTTAAGTTAAGTAAACAAGGTGTATTTTGTGCAAATCACCCTCTAAATACTTTAGTTACTATTTCGTAACTCGGAATTAGAGATTGTCAGTTAATTTATTTCATCTTTCTGTAATTATTCTTGTTAATATGCGTTGCTCGTCTTTTAGGCTTAGAAAGATCTACTCATTTCGGTTATTATTAAATGGAAAGCAAAAGCGAAATGGAAAAGTAGATAAGAATTTAAGACCTTTCGACTTACCGTCTTATCAACTTTTTCATTTGGCTTACTTGATGGTTTTCTGATTTTAGGAAATTAAGAAAGCTCTAGTGGAAGGCAGAAATTGCACACGAGCTGAATATAAAATTATAGATATCATTTGTTATGCATATTTATGTATTAATAATAAATAATGATAATAAGACTTTACCCAGAGCATACTGTCAAGATGGTGGTGCTAATTATTAGGGCCTCTTGATGGATTCAAGCACACACTGGTTTTTGGAATTATAATTTCATGATATTGACTGTTTGAAAAAGAAGAAGAATCTCAATTAACACGTCAAGACCGTATGGTTAAAAACTAATTTTGTTATTTCTTATATTTTCCTTTCTTGGACATAAACGCATATAGTATTTACATGCTTGAAAAGTAGTCCTTATGACTTTTTCAAGAATACAAAAAGTCTTAATGGCACTCATTTAACATGAACATAGTCATTCATCCATTTCGCAGATATCTCTGTTAAATTAGATTCTACATTATCAGTATTATCACTCATTGGGTTTATACGTTCTTTTGTGTTTAGCAACGAGGTAGGGCAAACATTTTCTGACATGACTTTATGTATGAAAGTCTACTTCTTTACCTTTTGTATAATTCAATTTTTTATAACCAGCAATGTCTCTTGATAATGGAAAAACGTATCTACAGGAACAGCAATTTTTGAATTAGCTAATTGAATTTATTTATTTATTTATTTATTAAATAAATAAATAATAGTGAAAGGTATATTTAAAATTATTATATAATTTTAAGGAATTAAGTTTATAGCGAAAACAAAGTGGAATCTAGTTGCCTCAATAATGGGATTTCATTGTATCTATATATGAGAATCAAAAGTGTCGTCATGCCAACTACTGATACGTATCAAAACCAAACTATCGCAATTTAGTAAATTATTAGTATTAGTTATTATTTACTGGCTGAGGGGTTATTTAAAAGAATTGGTATTTAGATAATGACCAACAACGTTGGATTATTAAAAGACAGTATTAGCATGTATTCCGGTAAAATTTGGAGGAAAGGTAGGTGATTTACACCAACCAAATGGAGATCATATTGGAATATTTTGGGTAATTGGTGTTTTGAACATAAGAAATCCCATTATTCAGCAATTCAATTTTTTACTTCTTATTGGCTTAATTTTTTTAAAATATATATTTAAGTAAGTTGAAATAATATCCCTTATAATATAATGATAACCTTGTACTTTTATTTATTAATAATGTATTTTCGACCAGGAAATATACCTTTTGACATTTAAATAATTTTCGTATACTCCCGTGCCTAAATCACATAATACCTATTTTCTAATGAACCTGGATATTCAAACTTATTGTAATCATGTTATTGGAAATAGTATAATAAGTAAATATGATGAAATTTTCAGTTTTTCAAGCGTAAAACTTTTTCCTTATTTCTCCAATTAAGTTCGCATATTTATAAAATTATATTTTATATTAGATTTGATACAATCGCAATTTCAGTTCAGGCACATTTCTGATGTTCTTTCACCTTTAAACTTTATTAAAAATTCAAGAAGGACGCGCTTCAGTCAACTTCCAGTGCGTACCTACTAGTCAATATTTCAGATGTAAAATGACGACGATAAGAGCCTTGATGGATTATTAAAAGCAATATAGGCGTGTGTACCATCTACTTCTGCACTGATTTTGAAATTGTAAATTATAAATTAGGTGGTGGTGAATGACCTGAAAGCTAGTAATTATTTTGATAGTCTAAAGTTTCTATAGGTACACAAAATTTACTTTTTAAGTAACGGAAAGCATTCTTACTTTTTAGAAGTGAATTAATTATATTATAAATGAAAGTTTAATAATATTGTGTGATTAGGATGTCCAGGATTACCAATAATAAAGCACGAATTTCAACACTGGAATAAAATATTGGCAGTTTCAGTCAGAGTAAAGTTTTTATTATACCAAATGATAGCCAACACTTCGATAAGTATTTATGAAAAAATAATCTTGTTCTTCTTGATGGGTTTGCCTTGAGCTTATATTACCCTTTGGACTTCGAAAGTTTACAGTGTTTGACCTTGACTCTTTCTAAGATTAATTCACCCATCCATCAAATCCTTTACCTTTACCATGTATTTCTGGAGGTATTTCTGAAATTAGATAAGCACATTGAGGCGAGATAAACAGAGAGAGGGCTTTTAAAGTTCTACAATATATGCTGATTGAGGAAAAAATATAAAATTAAAAAACAACACTCAACTACAAAACAGAACTAAATTTAATGTCGAATTAATTAAAATCAGTTTGAAAATTTAATATTAATTCCTCGTTTCATCCACTTTAGATTTTCTGATTTTTATAAGAACGGCACCACTTTTCAGTATATTTGTTAGCTTCCATTAGCTAATTGAACTGTCAAATACCAATACAGTGAGACTGTGTTGAGTGCCAGGACATAAAGGCATTGAAGGAAATGAACGTGCAGATGGACTTGCTAGAAATGGATCTAAAATGACTTTCATAAGACCGCAGCTAGTCTGGGGAGTCGCCTATAGCGCTGCCAGAACAGCTTTGGGAAAATGGATAGAACTATGACATAGAAATTACTGGATCTTAGAACCAGAAGAAAACCAGAGTCATGCGAGAGCACTTATGGAATGTCCTTCGTAGGAAAGAACTGTGATGCTGGTCCTAAGGAAACCTCGGCTCAAGACCCAGGAGTATGACAGGGCTCATAACAGGACACTGCCATGTCGAAAAAGTCTCATTAAGTTAAGATTGGCAGAAAACCCTGAACACCGAGTCTGTGATGATACAGAGGAGACTGCGCTGCACATTCTCAGTGAATGTGAGGGCTACGCTCGTATGAGGCTAACGCTCTTGGGTTAGCATTCTTGGAACCTTTAGGTCTTTTACGAATACTAGACAGTACTATATATATATGTAGACTTTGGTACTATAGTTCCCGCACTTGCAAAAAGAACCGTAAAAACAATGTAGTAAATGACATCCCAATTAATCGTCAAACAAGTTGCTTACAAAAAACAAGCTTTCTACGTCACTTCCACTGGATGTTGTCGACAGGTTGCGGTTGCGTTGCTTATTTTCTAAAATAAGGACTAAATTGAGTCTAGATTTCTTCCTATATTAGCCAATCACGTTCCTTATTTTTTAAAATACACCAACCACACTCCATCTCGTATAGAGTCCATGAAATTATAGTCAAGATCACTGTCCGTAAATCACATGGCACAGCACATTAAATTTATATAAACAATAATGATTATTTTGTGCGGTAAATAGGAATAGCTCTATGATATTACTTATGAGTCACCGCATAATTTTGACCAAACATTTCCCCATAATTTAATATACTATGGTTTATTAATGTTTAATTAAAAAAAATTGTTTTTTTTTACTGATATATGAAATGTGTAAATCAGTTACAACCCCTGCAGCAACGATGTCGCAGATTGAGTTCAATAAAGTTAATTATACAATGCCCGGCATAATGAAATAAACGGCTTTATAATACCGCGCCCCTAGCAGTAACAATCACGGCAAATATTTCAAAAGCTAAACAGCTTTCGCGAAACCATAAAGATAAATCTGCAGTGGTCGAGCTATAAAATATTTCACGATTCGCAAAGTCGTTAAAAGTAAGGTATAGAGATTCACCTACTAGATTAAGCAAGCCAGTTTATTGAAGGAAAAATTAGAATCCGCCTCGTTGAATTGAAACCGAAAGAACAAACTTAGTATTGGAATGCATGCACCTAAATTTTCTTTTACCAATAATTACTGCTGGAATATTTTTAAACCACAACGAATTTTGATACTGTACTTTGATTTCTATGTATATGTATATGCCTAATATTCTAAATAGATACACGTTATTTATGTAAAATGAAGGTCCCAGATCACCAGATAAATATTAAGTAACGCGGGCATTGGTATTTATTATATAGTATAGTATCGTGGTGACCAAGTACCTACCAATTAGCAGTTAAAACTATTCCCAGTGGAGTGACGGTGAGATGATGTTTTGTGCAGATGGCGAGATGCCAGTCAATCTCCACTTATTATTAACAGCAGGTGACATGCACTGCTTTCTCGCATATCTATCATTCATTCGATATTTAACAACTGAAAGGAGCTGAATCATTGACGTTTTTTTCTTGAATTCCCATATTTATTTGTGAAGCTAGTGCTATCTACTACATTTACAGAGAAGGGACTTGTAAAATGACCAAAAATATGTGCCTCTAGAGTTAATAAGTCTAGATTATAACTTTAACATTTGGACTGATAAATGAGTGTGAGTCATTACTCGTAATGCTATAATGATGATTCGTAGCCATCGAGAAACTCTTATTCTATTATTCTATTATTCTTTCTATTATTCTCGATGGCTACGGATGATTACTACTTCGGTATTTATTGATATCCGTCGCCACTTTAATATGTCTTATGCTATACGCCACCCATCATTTCCAAACCATGTTCCATGTGGAAGATAACAGAAGGTGGGTAGCGGAGAATATCCCTTGATTATAATATAAAGAGTTCCATTAGAGTAATACGGGCACAATACAGTAGAGTAATACAAATAATAACGGATAATCAGAAGTATTTTAGGAGTAATAATATCTGTACCTACCTCATTATTCTGTTTACCAATAGGCTGCATTAGAGCTGAAGAGGGGCCATTGAAGAAACTTAGGGAGAGAAACCTAGAAAATTACATTAAACAATTGATATTGTATTCTTGGCATCCTAGCTTACGCCAGTAAGCTATGTAGGATAGGAGTACAATAATTAACCTCTACTGTTTGACATTCAATTTGATTTCACAGTGAAAGTTACTATTGCGAAGATAATATTTTAGCAGAAGTGTTATTTGTTTATACCTAAACATCAAATAAATATCACTGTGATAATTTGAGTTAAAATGGAAGGCAAAATAAACATTATTAAATTAAATATAAAAAATACTTTATTAGCGATACTTTAGAAATAACATGACACCTCGAAAATCATCCTAATATCAAGCGAGTTATAAATCTCGCACTGGTGGGGTAGCAAAGCAGATAAAGTAGTAATTGACAGCTGTTGTCTTCGAAAGCAGGTGTTGTAACCGAACTGCACTCAATTCAATACACCAACAACCAACCTACGCGATGAGAGAATGAACGTGTATGCATCTATGGCTCACGAGTTCTCGATTTGCAAAACGAATATCACAGCAAATAAATCAATCATCTATTACGGTTTTGTAACTTACAGCAATTCAGGAC
Organism: Pogonocherus hispidulus; assembly: GCA_963924545.1. NCBI lineage: Eukaryota > Metazoa > Arthropoda > Insecta > Coleoptera > Cerambycidae > Pogonocherus > Pogonocherus hispidulus. Next base: position 25,224,143 of record OZ004696.1, read on the forward strand.
GCTATTGCACAATATTTGTCATTTTAATACGATGGTAAATATTATTGCAAGTAATATTTATTGTTTTGTATTTATTAAATGTTGGTTTGTCCATAACGAGTGTTTGAACCGAAAGCTAGTATTTAACGCCTCTCGAAGAGTAAGTAAATAGCATCTAGTATGTAGTAATAGTAATTTATGACTTCTAGTATTACATTGCAGCATACATAATATATATTTCAAGCAAATTGGGATGTCTGCACTATCAAAGGCTATACAGAGGTTCAAAACTCTGAAACGCCCCAAATAACTTCCAAAATATTGTTTTTTTGAAAAATCGCGGACCCGTCGATTGTTATTTTTAATTGCACATGTTTTTCCACAAAAACTTTTTATACAGGTGTGTCATGTAACAGTGGCTAATACTAACTTTCTTATTTTAAATACAACATCCTGTATATTATTACATTTTTGGATTCTACATAAAATTCTAAACACTTTTTATGTAGGATGTCCTATACCTATCTTAAACTGTTTTGGAAATATGGACAGGTGAATATTGACATTTTGCAACTTTAACACCCTGTAAAATCTAAACGGTTTGAGATCAAGCAAAACGGTTTGCACATTTCTATCTTAACTTTTCATAAGCTATCGTTTGATGGTAATTTCATATTTATCCAGGAATAAAAAATTTTCAAAATTTTCGGAAAATTTAAAATTTTTGGATAATTCTGAAATTAGTACCAAACGATAGCTTCTGAAAAGTTAAGATAGGAACGTGCAAACCGTTTTGCTTGATCTCAAACCGTTTAGATTTTACAGGGTGTCAAAGTTGCAAAAATGTCAATATTCACCTGTCAATATTTCCAAAACAGTTTAAGATAGGTATAGGACATCCTACATAAAAAGTGTTTAGAATTTTATGTAGAATCCAAAAATGTAATAATATACAGGATGTTGTATTTAAAATAAGAAAGTTGGTATTAGCCACTGTTACATGACACACCCTGTATAAAAAGTTTTTGTGGAAAAAGATGTGCAATTAAAAATAACAATCGACGGGTCTGAGCGATTTTTCAAAAAAACAATATTTTGGAAGTTATTTGGAGCGTTCCAGAGTTTTGAACCTCACTGTATAATAAATTACCGGAGTTCTCGATGATATACATACATTTTTTATTTAATGTATCTAGTCAGAATCTGTCGTAAATCATTCTATATCGTTTTCAAATCAGTGCAAATTGTTTTCGTATTCCTTCCTTTATAGTTCATCTCGGAACTAGTAGGATTTAGAGTCTCGTTCCTCAGCGTCTGTGCTCTTGAAAAGTTTCGCTAATCGTTAGTGAAGGATTTTCTGAAATCTTTGCAATGGTTATCTTATTACATAGTAATAAGTTGTCGCAACCGCTCGTTATAGTTTAAAATATCATCTGCTATAAGATGATGTTTTAAACAATAACATAATAAGCAAGCAGGACTCTGTAGTATCTTGTTTTCCATCAAGTGAGTTTAGACTGTTTTGCGACGTATGTTATTCTGTAATAATAATAGTAGGTTCCTATTCTAAGCCCATTCTACAGTGCATAGAATACAAGCTGTTGACGCCAAGACCATCTACCAAATAAACCTCTTTTTTTTGTCAAGCATGTTGCTTGCGAATAACGGGGGTGTTATTCGTATGATAGCAGTTATAAAAATTAAATTCGAATGGTGATATTAAAATAATCCTTTATTGAAAAAAAAAAATGATTTTAGTAAATTATGTTAAGTTATATTAAGAACGGTATCCTGAATAGTAGAATGGAAGTGTGGAAGCACGGTGGCTCAGTTGGAAGAGCATTGGCCCGGAAAGCCGAAGTCGCGGGTTCGATTTTCGGCCGCGTGGAAACAATATCAATCTACTATAGCTTCAGAAGTGGGATAGGGAATTCACCTGACAGCGCAGTTTCGCTTATGTTTATAAATTATGTTTACAAAGGTCTCTAATTATGGCCGGTAGCCGAGGACGGCTGTGTTGTCAAATATGGGCCGAACTGTAGTAAATTATGTTAAGTTATGTTAAGAACTGTATCCTGAATAGTAGAATGGAAGTGTGGAAGTGCGGTAGCTGAGTTGGAAGAGCATTGACCCGGAAAGCCAAAGGTCCCGGGTTCGATTCCCGGCTGCGTCGAAACGTTTTTCATTCTGCTACATAATATCACATATTTTTCGGTTTCCAATTATGTTATAACCTAAAGCCATACGTCATACCTCGGGTTATACCATGGTTGCAAACAGAAAAATAATAATAAGAAACATCAAGGTATGTGTATTCACTATTATTATTCTACTCAAACTAGTCTCATTATTGCATCATCTACATATCAAAAGTTATCTTCTCAAGTCAATAATTTCACCAACTACTGTTAACTTTACTAATTGGTAGGTATTAATTCAAAAGTAAAACTTCTCACAATGAATCGGACGCTTGATTGCTCTCAACATATATGACGAGCCACCGAGCAAAAGGCGAATCATCCCCTTTGTTACAACTTTAGAGGTTGCATTTCCCCTACGTAGTGAGCTCTTTTCATCTCAAGGGGAAAATATGTGTTGCGAATCTCCATTTATGTAATCTGTGGTCGTTTTTGGCTTGATTAATATTTTAAATTCAGTGCTCGTAACTGACACAAATTTGAAATTAATGATTTCCTTGTTTCTCTAGAATCCGCAATCGAAAAAAGAATAATTAGTTTACTCTTGTTCATTGCCTTAAAACCACACACCATCAATCTTGATTTTTAATCTATCATCAACCACTTTGTTATGCAGTTCTTAGATACTCTCCTTTTCTTGGCACAGGTATGTAAATTTCCTAGTGTACACTTGTTTATTTTGCTCAGAATGTCTCTTCAGCATTTATATGGGATAGTAGAATTTATAGTGGGCTCGAAATAGAATAGAAGAGATAAGAACATTTGAAGAGACGTAAGTCATCTTAGAATTGATAAGATAGCGATTTGTTGAGCAGACATGTTGTAACAGTTGGTTACATAACTCAAAACGTTTAATCTTGGACGTCGAAATCAAATAAAAGGAGAAGAGAATTCATTTCTCATTTTTGGAAAGGATTAATATTTAATGAAGGATACTATTAATATTTAGATTATTTTATTTATATCCTATATTAAGCTCATTAAAGTATGTAAGCTCATATTCATTATTTTCATTTTTCTTTCTGTTGCAAAAAAATTAATGAGTATTGTAAATAAATTTTTAATACAAAAAAATTACACTGGTTTTAATAGAATATGAATGTTATAAAAAGAAAGTCACTTTATCTAAACTCAGATGATGCCACTGATTTGGTACCAAGTTTAAATAAATGTTTTACATTTCTCCGAATATTCAATTCGGTTTTGGTTACATTACATTAACTTAACTCTTACAAAAGATAGAAATAAATCGTGAAAGGAAAAACACTTTCTCGCCTTTTAGGAGAGTTTAATAAAATGGAATAGATTGTAAACACCCTGCTGGGTTATATTTATGCGTGGAAAGTTTCTCTGTTGTGTTTTGTTTCAGAATATCGTGGATTTGATCGAAGCTAACCAATCAACCCCAGAAGTCACACTAACAACGTTTAATTATTAACGAATCGAGAGTATTGTTCTGGTTCGTTTTAGTTTACTGATTATTCTATTTTTGTAAAATTTATTTTTACTAGCATTTTTTCCTAAACTACACCTTTGTATGTGATTTTGTCTAGATAATCGTACATAGTATGATGCCAATATTTTGGCGTGTGGTACGGTTTTGCACTGTATAGATTAGAACATATCAGGAAAGCTCTATAACCTGGTTAACCCTGAAACCTTGTGTGGTTTGTTAAAATTTCCAACTGCACATGTTTTTCCGATACGAAAAGAACACAAGACATTAAATTCTATCCTTCTAAACATCACATCATGGTGGTTACATCATGGTCGTGAAATACCACCGTTTATTATAACGAGAGTTTATAACAATACATCGTTTACAACAAGAGTTGTACCTCTCTTAGTTTTTTCGTTGCAGTTTGTTCAGTTTGATTATATTAGGTAAGAAGAAAGTATAGAAGGCAACTACTGTTATATTTTTAGATCCCCACTAAAATTACATTGCCATCAGCAGTATGCAAACATATTGTAATTTATTTTGAACTGCCCAACAATGACGTATTTTAATGACTTTCAAAACAAAACAAAACCAAAATATTAAAAATAGGTTACGGCACTTCTGAATAAGGCTTTTTGAAAAACATTGTCAATGAAAATTGTCCTTCCACGACATCCTGAAACGAACTATGTCCAAATACTCGTGCTCTCTTAAAGGGAGGTAAGTTCGACCACCGAAGGTTTACTGAACTGATTTCTAGAAGCTATTAAACGGTTCAAGGTCGGCTTCTTGCCTTCTATCGTGATTTTAAATGCGTCTTGGGCTGATGCTCGCAGTTCGCACCTGCTATTTCTATTCTTGTTGTGGATTTATTTAGAAACGTACCATTTTCTGTTAACTGTTATATACAACAATAGGTCGCCCTGCCTTCTCAAATAATCCTGGAGTGCGGTAAACTATCGGAAATATTTACCAGTTGTGTTATTAATTATTAACATCTTCATAATTGAAATATAACAAATAACCGGTCGAAGACTATTGTCACATAAAACCAAAGAGAATAAACTAATAAGAGAATTCACTTAATGTAGTTTCCTATCTCCCAAGTTTTTTTTTTTTTGGGAATACTATGTCGAGTGCTAATGTAATATAACGTTTAAGAATTTTTGCTATCTCTTCATCACCATGAACGATTAGCATACATTGACAATATGATCATATGACAATATGAGTGGTGCTCGACTTATCATTTATGTCTAACGAAGTGTGTTTTCATCTAAACGGATACATTAAATTACAGAAGCGGATGTGGAGTGTCGATAATCCCCATTACTTTAGAGAAGTTACAATGTCTGTTAAGATAAGCATTTGATTACGTAGGTTTCAATAGGACCAGAATCAATCGTGGATGTTGTGAAGACCGTAATGTTGAAAATTATCGTTATACCTTAGATATTTTAAATACTACCTATTAATCATCTGTTTCTTATTGGTGCATCAATCAGCTATTTTTTACAGTTCATGCGTACTATATCCATATATATTAAAACGAGTCGATTCTGTCTCGCTCTAAATTCTGTCGCCGAATCCACAAAGTTTCAAAGCTATTTCCTCCGAGCGGGGATCGCGGAGTGATCCCCGCGGGCGACCGAAAGTCGCCCCCGGCCTTTCTCCAGTGCGTAGGGGTATTTTCGTTCTGTTTCCTTCGCGGTTTCCCAATTTAAACGCCTTTTCAAAAAACCTCTGCAAAATTTTCGTTGTTCGCCGTTCGGCGAGAGAGATGCAGCTAGCACCGGCGTTTGTCCTCGCGCCTAATGGTCTCGTCACGCCCGCCGAAATCCCGACTTTTCGCGGGACCCCCTCGCCCAAGGGCTTCCCGCGAAAGTTCAGTCCTTTCTCTAATCCTTTGAGATTTTTTTTTCGAGACTGTACGTCGACTCCATCTACGTCTATTTCGTCTTCGAAAATCTCGAGTCGCATCCGTCTCAACTTCTTTCTCATTTTATATGCCGATGTGAGATTGCACTAACGAGACAAGCACCTCCCAAGAAAACTGTGAAATTAATTAAACTGCAGATAGGTTATTTTCATTATTTTACTATGAGAAATATTGCTAACGGAATCGATAGTACTGACTGCCAAACACTTCTGATTACCAAAATACTGAAGCGAAATGCTTTTTCAATTAGAAAATCGTTAAAAATTATTTTTTCAGGTTGACACGTACAGTTTACATACTTAAACGTGTCAGGGTAAACTTTTTGACAACAGGCGCTATAGTGCAATGGGAAATAGAGTCCTATATAAAGAAGTCATAGGATTCAAAACGCGATCATGCTGATTTCGCGAGTTCGAGTCACGCTGGAGGCAATTTTTTTTTTCAATTTTTAATTCCAATTATTTATTAGGATTAGTGTTTACTTATTCTGTTTCATTATCCGTAGCTTTTATTCTTTCTGCACGTAAAGTTTGGAATTAATTCGTTCATTTTGGCAGTCCGTTAAATTCATCATTTTAGCTTACAAAAGAAAATATCTACAATCTTTTTGGTCCCATTGATAAAATAGATAATAATGTTTACTGAAAAATAAATTCTACTTCACCATTTAAAAAATTATGATATTTTACCATCAAGAATCGAGTATCCTTACAATTCATCAAAATATTAAGAAAAATCGTTTAGTATAATTACATCATCATTCCAGATATAAAATTTCTTTGATATGTAATATGGGAACGAAAATCGCGACAGCGATTTTCTCCCATTTCTAGTTATATAAGTACGTATGTTATATATTACGAAGGCACCCTGGTGTCACACATACTTTTTATTTTTAAAAACTCAATATCTTGACTTTTTTCTCAATATAATGAGAAAAATCTCAATGTCGTGACTGTTTTCTTGGTACTGTGATATTTATTCACATTGGCACTTATCATATATCATTGAAAAGGGAGTTTTAAGCCCTATCGAATGATCAAAAAAATATACAGGGTTTTCTATTTAAAATTCTCGACATAGGTCCACATCCGCAAAAACAGGAAGTGATTTTCAAATGATTTTTTATGGAAAATATTAATCTTAACGAATTGACGAACTATATTTTCGACCCGAAAACCAAAGCTGTAACCTCAAAGACAATACAATGGTGCCTTGTACAATGATTTCGTTGTCACCCGGTACAGTTTAATCTACAGTTTATAGCATAAATCCTGTTTCACAACTGCTGAATGCCACTATTCACATAAAAAAATTACCTAAACCCAGAGGTTGTGGATTTGAATCCCCATTCTGCTTGAATTAAGTTTTTTTTCGCAACAATGGGTTGGCAACTATCCTAGCGTGCGACCTAGTACAGAAAAAAGGTTAGCTTGGTTCTAATGTGAGAGATTAACATTGGTTGATGTTTGACTGTGAACCTAACTAACGAGGTTTTATAGGTTTCCCTCATTCCATTACTGAATGGTTAGGGCTTATCAAAAGGCGCAATTGCGGTTTCTGGAATAATAATACGCCGCCTCCTTTCCCACACAAGTCGCAGACTTTCTGCGAATCCTTGTGATTAGAATGAGGGTAGAAATATTATTATTATTATTATTATTATTATTATTATTATTATTATAAGTGCAGAATTCACAAAAATCTCGTAGTCTTGAGAAAAAAGTTAATATATTAAGAAAAGTCAATATATTTAGAATAATCCCAATATACTGAGTTTTTAAAAATAAAAGTATGTGCCACCAGGGTGCTCTCGTAATATTTTGTCTGTAAATCTAAAGGTAAACTAAGAAGTTGTAATCGTCCTCGGTGTCCACATATAAATCCACCACCGCCTCGACTTGGCAACCCTGCCTCAACTATACCTTCCCTGGGCGCTCGCCAACCCAACAACATAAATAAGCCATGGTCATGGTAAGCGGGCCACCGGGACCGACCCCATAAAGTTTCGTGAACCCAGGGAGAACAACCTACCGGAGTGATTACCAGTCCGCACCGCGTAACACGACGAACCAGGCGAACGCCAGAGCCCACAGTTGGAATCGTACTCGCGATCAACCGCCATGTTTCTTCGGCTACGGTCTCTCACCCCCCTTTGCAGAAGCCGTCCGTAGTGTTTTCAGTATCGGGTGTTTTTTATTTTCAAGTGGAAACATGCCCAATATGGAGAATCGACACGACGGTGTGGTCCTGATAAAATGTAAGTGAGTGCGGTGTGCTGTTAATGCCCCATGCAGCGTTGTTTATGTTTTTTTGTAGTGCAGAGCAAGTGCGATTTGCCCATGTGTTGGCTATATATACATATAACCGTGTATAGTTTGTATATATAACCGTGACTGTTGCGAAGTCTATTTTTGGATATAAATGCTCTGAAAAGTTTACTTATACAAAAGGCGAATATATCAATTCTACCTAGGTAAATGTGTAAAGGAGATTATCTGAATATGCTACATCAAATAAAGCATTTTTATATAAACTAAACTGACATTACTATCACTGTTTAGTGTGTCGTGTAACATTGTACCATGTCCATTATTGTCCATAAGGCAAGCATTCATACAACTGATGCTGATAGAAGTGAACTAAAAACAAAATTTTACATAGCTCGATAATCGTATATAATGCAAAAACATATTCATATTTTCCTACCATATTAATGATTGGTTTGAACCAAAGAAACAAAATATATAAAATATATTTAATATTGAATGAATGGCTTAAATTATTATTATCCGGAACACCTGTTTCTATGCTGAAAATTAATTAAAGAAACAAGAATAATTTGATTACTAAATTACTTCATTAGTAGCTTTAAAATGAGTTCTATACACACTGATTATGGATGGACGAGGGTAAAACATTATTGGCATAAAATGGGTCAGATTTACCGAGGTAGTAAAAATTCTGTCATGATTTTGCAATCACTGCAATGCTACTATTTTCAGGAAATGGATTTTTATTGAAATTAAATACTTGTATATTTTTTGTTTAATGATTTGCAGTGTTGTGGTTTTATTGGGCAATTAATGTTGTTGATTATTGGTATTATGTTTAAATTTACGATATTTGACCTAAATTTCTTATTAATTGCTTACTGTTAATGCAATATATTATCAAATTTAGAAATTCAGATGAAAACTTGTTCTAGAAACTTTATTTACAATACATGCGGTATTGTATTGATGAAAAAGAAAATAATCTACTTTTGTTTAATGCCTAACAAGTATGTCGCGACATTAGTTATGAGAAATTATTTGTTTGAATTAAAAAATATTTTGAGGTTTGAAATTTTTTCCAAAATATTTTTCTGAACCATTTTAAATGTAACAATCGGTATGCGGACCAAATTTATGTACACTGTGTCCATTGGAAAAGTGCCCTCCATCAAAAATGGATATATCAAAAATGGGTGAAAATATAGAAATTTCGGGTGGGAGACATTGTAAAATTCTTTACATTTATACAGGATGTCCCATGTCCCATAAAACAGTGGCTGGCATAACTGATATCTTTTTAAATATAATACTTTTTTTAAATAAACGTGTATTTTAACAGGTATGGGTAGAGCAAACCCTTATGAAAACATTGACTTAGGGTCTATTTCCAATTATAAGGGTTACCTATATATGCTTCAGAGCAATGGATCACATCAATTTTCTTGGTTTTCTTGCTTAGCCACAAACTTCTTCTTGGGCATATCTCCTTTATTAGCGAAAGACAATATATCACTGTATTCGCGAGATAATGTTCTAAAAGTCTCTTCAAATTTGTAAAAAATCCTAACGAAATTGTATAGTTTGTAAATGAATAGTTAAATATCAAGAGTCTCAAGATTAAAATTCGTGTTATTGTCCTATCGCACGGCCAGTTGTCAGTTGATTGTTTATGAGGTAACCAATACGTTAACACATCTTTCTCAAATTGACATTTACTAAAGGCTGACGGCAAATGATCTTCATAGTCCGCCAGTGGTGTTTTTATATTTTTTAAAGTTCAACTAATGACCGTACAAGTTGCAAAGATCAACTAGTAGGTTTTAGGTATGCCCCGGTCGGGTTAACTTTTAGATAACATTTGCAAATAGAATTTTTAAAATGTAATAATCATTTATGTTTATGACTTATTTATTTACTTGTCGGCAAGTACAAACATTGATTAATGCAAAATGTTGACATTGGTCAAGTTTATTCCGATAACTAGTAAACATTCCACAATCTGCTTTATACAATTTTCCGGGAAATAATTATTTATTTTACATCAAACAGAATTCTTGCTGCAAAATCAAAACAAAATACTTTGTTGTTTTTTTGAGGATATTCACATGCTGAGAATTGACTTGTTTCACCTTAAAGTTACAATTATTATTAAATTTTAACTCGACAATATTAAAAACATTACATAACATATTACTTACATTATATTATATAAGGCGTGCCTATTATAGAAGTCGTTTTGTTTTACTAGTAAAAAATATCATCATTTTTTACTAGTACCAAAAAGTAAAAGTGTACCATAACAACGGATTAAAAAAGAGAGTCATGTAGCCATGATTTCACAGAACTGTCAGTTTGAAATTAAATATCACGTCAGATCGCTTTGTATACAAGTATAATCGCGGATTTATCACACTCATTTAACATTTATCACTTTTGATTTTAAGATTTATCAAGTTCTGATTTCTCATCTCAGAGATAAAACAACACTTTTAACACTTAACTACATCCATTATGCAATAAAGATTTAGTATCTAGATCTGTCAATTGAAGATTTGGCCAACTTTTATCTTGTCTTCAGTGTTTCCTGTTTGTGCGTAAATCCACCATAAATGTCTGAAGAAATACAGTTTTAATTTTGATCCTTGAAAAAAAAAATACTTGAAGAAATGTCACTCGGAGTGTAAAGCTCTTTATGTGTTTCCCGAGTTTACACAGCCTCGGCTGTATAAGCTTCTTGGCTCAACCAATAATGTTCGCCTTCAAATCCTAGTAACAAATATACTATTTTTTAATAGTGTCCCTGCAAAAAAGTATCTTATGTGTTGTAGTTGATTTCTATAACAAATTCAGTCAACTGTACCAGTGTATACGTGCGATTAGTTGGTACTTTTCGTTTCTTGAAATTTGAAAAGAATTTGATTGATTTTCATACAATGAAACGTCTAATTTGGGTTGATGTCAGAATAATTTATTTTTCTATTACCCTCTTTTTTTAAATTATACAGTTAAAAGTTCTTCTTTCTTGTAATAAAATAGAAGCCATTTACACTGCTCTATCTTCCATAACTAAGTTATATTTAGCTAGGCCATAGAAATATTTCCACCATAACCGACTGACTATGCCCTTGAAGCTATTGTTAAAGCATCCTGCATGTAGACAGCATCAACAGTTTACCGTACATACATTTCAAGTTACGCAATGTTTGCTTTATATCCCAATTTTGTACATAGATTTTGGAAGGAAAACATGAATATATGTATATATAGTTAACCTGCAGTTTCAAAAATGTTACCTAAACGTGGCGGAAGAAAGAGACGTTGGTAATTACAATTTTTGTTATGGAGATAAAGCAACTTCTTAAAAAAAAATAATATTTGTAAGGAGATTTTATATAAAAAAATAATATGTATAGCACGAAAATTGTTTAATTTGCATTTCCTTTGATAAACGTGACCTATACATTTTCCCAGAATTGAGCATATGACTGGTTTTTTATCATCCGCTACATCATTCAGAATGACTGTATACATACATTAATAGTAGTGTTTTATGAAATGTAAATAACCTGTAACTCGGTGGGTGCTTGGTTTACATCATTTCCCAGATAAAACTGTAAATATTTTAATAACTCAAATATCTGACACAGACTAATTCACCTGTTCGTTATCGTTAATATACACCACATGCACACAGATCTCACCGCAATAATAAATCCTAAATTAATAAAAAGTGCAATTAAAACAATTTCTGATCTGTTCAATGTCGCTTGTTGTGAGTATAAGTAAATTAACATTACAAAATGAACATAATTAAATATAAAGACCAACAACTCATTACTTCATTCTTCTACGTGTAGATTCCATATTTCTTCTATATTTTTTATGGAATGCCTGAGATATTATAGTAGTTAAAAAGGAATATCAGGGTTAAAGATTCATACGCCACACTGTGGTTGGTGGAGGAGATTCGGCATGCGAATTGCACTCGTCGAGATAGCATGTGTAATATATTTTTATCACTTATTTATCACTTATTCTTTGTTTTGAAGATAAAAGCATGGAAGAAGTACAGGGTTAGGCAGAATGGCATGTCCATTTTTGAACTGGATTTATTCAATAATGTAAAAAGATCTAAATTCAAATCAAATCGCCATGTGTTATCGATACATGGCAATTTATGACAGTTGCCAAACTGTTTGCGAGAAACGTCAGTTATTTAATAGTAAAAATGGAGCGTTATCATCGCAACGATATCAACTTGTATTGGAAAATTTTGAACAACAATTTCATAACGAAGGTGTAGACTTCCGAAGACTATGGTTTCAGCAGGACGGAGCCACTTCCCACACCGCTAGGCAGCCTATGGCAATTCTGCAAAGAATGTTTCCTGGTCGTGTCATTTCAAAATTTGGGGATGTCGCGTGGCCTGCACGGTCACCGGATCTGTCAGCTTGTGAGTTTTTCTTATAGGGCTATCTAAAGTCAAAAGTATTCGCTAATTGACCTCGAACTTTGGAACAACTGAAGCATAATATTCGAACCGAGATTAACGCATTAATTCCAATTGAAATGTTGCAGCGAGTGCATGATGCAAAATTTTTGTGCTAGACTTCAGGAGTGCCAGCAGCGAGGCGGAGGTCATTTGACTGATGTGATATTCAGAAAATAAATTGCCATGTTTACAAAGAACATTTTGTTTCAGTTTTTGATTAAAGTTTATCCAGTACATAGAAAATAGATACTTCATTCTGCCTAACCCGTTATTTAGTATTTAGACTAGCTTATTCAACCTATGTGAAACTTAATTTTAGATAAAATAAAGATGTACACCGTGTTCCACATAAAACGACCCACTATACTATCTGGAAATCTATAAAAGATGTGAAAAAAAGTAAAATACAAAAGTTTTTCAGATTTTCGAGTTCTTTTAAAATATAATACTTCCATGTATACAGGGTGTCCCAATTTTGCTGGGACGCTATCAACTCTAAAAATTTAAATGGGACACCCTGTATTTTTGTCGATTTTTCGATTCTTTGTCAAAAATAAACTCGACTTACCTATTTAAACTATAGTCGAATTTTGCGTAGTTTTCGAGATATTTGAGGTCATGTGTGCGTTTTTGAAAAATCAATGTATTTTTGAACACGATATAAAAAAATTATCAAAAACTAAAATAAAGCGTTTGGGTGGTAATTTCCACTTACAAAGCGTCAATGCAGATACAGTATACAAAATTTTTGTTTACACTTATACAGGGTGGACATACTACGAAATCAATCTTGCAACTTTATAATTTGAAAAAGGTCGATTTTTTTAAATGAAACACCCATTATATAATTACTCTATGTTAAAGACAATGAAAATACCTATCATTTCATATATATATGTCCTATACATAAATTCAATGGTTACAGAGAAAATCGCAATTTTATAGAAATTTACAATGATTTCTAGTAGGTATAATGATAATGTAATGCTGGATGCTCTCAAAAAACTAGGAGGCTATGGAATGAATACTCATAATATTGAAATTTGTTTTAATTTGACAGTTCTGCAATTTATTTGTATTTATACGGTGAGGACATAAAGTCCGTCCCCCTCTCTCTAATTTTTGAACCGCTGGGTGTATTGTGATGAAATTTGGAACGATAATATATGACTAAATTCTGCATTTTTTGACACATCAATGACAGCTCTGAATGTCAGCTGGGCGTGCAATACGAATATTTTTTTAAATATAAATAGGGATCGAGTAATAACTCGGTAATAGTAATATCAGTTTGTAACATAATATTTCTACCTATTAGATGTCATTATTGATTGTTGCTGCCAGTTTGACAGTAAATTATTGCTCGAAATTGTCTAGAATGTCTCGTTCCTTACAAGACAAATTTGAAGCGGTTATTATTTTTGGCGAAGCTAACCGAAATTACCATGCTGCTGTTCGTATGTTTAATGAACGCTATCCGGAACGTCAAATATGCAGAAAATATTTAAGAAAGTTAATTTCAAAATTTAAAAATGATATAACGTGGAAATCGATATTACTAGTTTTTATTTGGAAATTACTGTGGCAAATGTTCTCAAAATTGGGGAATGTTTTGAGCACAAAATTGACTTCAAATTGAGTTATTACTCAACCCCCATTTCCATTTAAAAAAATATTCCTATTGCGCGCCAAGCTGTCACTTTGACATTCAGAGCTGTCATTGATATGTCAAAAACGCAGAATTTAGTCATATATTATCGTTACAAATTTTATCATACCCAGAGGTTCAAAAATTAGAGAGAGGGGGACGGACTTTATGTTCTCACCGTATAAATACAAATAAATTGCAGAACTGTCAAATTTAAACAAATTTCAATATTATTTATTCCAAAGTCTGCTAGTTTTTTTGAGAGCATGCAGCATTGATATATCATTATACTAGAAATCATTGTAAATTTCTATAAAATTGCGATTTTCTCTGTAACCATTGAATTTATGTATAGGACATATATACATGGAATGATAGGTATTTTCATTGTCTTTAACATAGAGTAATTATATAATGGGTGTTTCATTTAAAAAAATCTACCTTTTTCAGATTATAAAGTTGCAAGTTTGATTTCGTAGTATGTCCACCCTGTATAAGTGTTAACAAAAATTTTGTATTCTGTATCTGCGTTGACGCTTTGTAAGTGGAAATTACCACCCAAACACTTAATTTTAGTTTTTGATAATTTTTTTATATCGTGTTGAAAAATACCTTGATTTTTCAAAAACGCACACATGACCTCAAATATCTCGAAAACTACGAAAAATTCGACTATAGTTTAAATAGGTAAGTCGAGTTTATTTTTGACAAAGAATCGAAAAATCGACAAAAATACAGGGTATCTCATTCAAATTTTTAGAGTTGATGTCGTCCCAGCAAAATTGGGACACCCTGTATACATGGATGTATTATAGTTTAAAATAACTCGAAAATCTGAAAAACTTTTGTATTTAACTTTTTTTCACATCTTTTATAGATTTCCAGATAGTATAGTGGGTCGTTTTATGTGGAACACGGTGTACCCTTCACAACTACCCATGAGCTGCCATTAATTGGAATCAGTATTGTAGGTATCGATCCTCAAAGACAAATTTATTACCAATAAATTAGTAATAAATAATAATAAATTAATAATACCTACATACATTTAACAGAAATCGCTGACTAAATCATTGAACAAGATGCGATGAATCTTAAATTTTTTGATATAGGTCCTGTATTTTTTTAATAAAAAAACCGAATCTTATTTTTTGTCCAATATACATACAAGCATAGATCATAATCTCTGTATGATACAAGTCAAGTGGCTCTCAAGTTATCACACTTACCTAATATCAAGTTTTGTTTGGAAATCGAGAGTATGTAAATGATTTTTTCGATTATACTGAAATAAACAAATTTCGGAAAGGGTGTAAATTTGTGTAAATAAAAGAAGTTAGTCCAGTGGTTGCTTTGCAAGATACTGTGTTGAGAAGGCATGAAAAAAGCATTTTTGCGAATAAAAATGATATATCGATAGGTTCAGCCTCTTATCACTTCTTGGTTGAATTGAATGAATTAGATTGCCTGATAATTTTGTTTCGTGCGATAAATTCGTTCTTCAAACAATGCGAAAATATTTCGAAATTAGTGAGTTCTACAAATTCTTTCAAAGTAAGATTTGACTGAGTAAAAATATCCGTATTGGCGATTCAAATTACCGATGAGGGCACTGCAAATTGTAAACAAATATGGAGGAAAACAAGTTAAAATTTTGTATCATTTTTAAACAATTAGCATTCAATTGCTATAAATATACTTCTTCATGTGCTATTTAGGGTGAAATAAAGGATAAAAAGAGTGGTAAAAACAGTATATGTCCCATAAGTGCCTCTTTGCTGTTTATCATATCAATTCTTTTGGGTTGAAAGAGGTAGTTTTTGGTTACTTAAATTTTGGGCTAAATTAAGTGTGACAAACGGTAGAAAAACTGGTTGGTGATACCATATTAGTGCTTGTGTTTTTTGTTAAATAACTGCTAATGTTTAAATTAAAATATATACTGTTTTTATAATACTAATAGTAGGATAGTATGGACATACTGCAACGAAGTGGTTACGTTGTATAAATAAACGTGTTCCCTGTTATTAAATTGTTACATGCCTTTTGATGAGTGAGGTATTTTTTTTATACTTATGTTATGCCAAACTTCTATCTTCTATCTTAAACACTTCTATTAACACTTTTTGTGGAACGACGCATATAACCCATAAACACGGCAGTTTGTGTTGTGCTGGGGTGCTGGTTTGTTTCGAATGCTATTTTAAAATGTAAAAATAGAGATGTAGAAATACTAACCACGTCGTAGTTAACTTTGCAATATCAAAAGCACAAGCACCACTAAATTATTACGTTAAACAGACTCAAATACGTGTTACTTATCATTATATCAGCAATAAGCCTCCAAAAATTATCTTTTAAATATATTCAAATATTTTTATGCAGACAAAATATGTATAGAGAAATGAAATATGTCCAAAATAAATATTACAACCCCTCAAGATTGCAGTTCCTGGTCTTTTTCTGGAGATGAAAGCCACTACGAAACGTGCCCATTTATGAAAGCTGTTTACGAGAGAACTAAATCTTTAACTCTAAACTCAGTTTTAATATTTACCTAATAATTTTTATTCTATTCGTTTTTTTCGCCATCCATTTTAGGGACAATATATCGAGATCTAAACATGTGTATGTACATCCGACACATGTTTATTTATGTAACCTTTTTCTGATTTGCATCAGTACTTCAGTAGCACAATAGTACAGTACTACTATCAGCCACCGAAATTTGTAATCCATTTGAATTTTGTGTACCATTTCCAGGTCACCCTGTATATTCAAAGTACCATTTGCTCACTGTCATTTTTTTACAGGAGTCTGCACTTTTCTTTTTAATTTTATTTCTATTATTGAATAATAAATCATCCACTGCTATTTACTTCCTTCACAATTTTTCACCTTCGACACGAGTGATTGAACAAAAAATAAAAAATCTCGCTTTTATTACTCACATTCGTTTTCCGCGGATAAACTTCCTATTACGAAGTCTTGCAAAATCCTAAATTTGTGCAAATTCCTTTACATTCCTCAAATACTGCTTGTATTCCTCCATAAAATCTCAGAATAAACATCCTCTCTAAAATTTATTTTTATATTTCAGCAATAAAGCTTTAAAACTAACTGTTATGTCAAAATATTAAAGCTGGAATGCCAGTAAAACTGTTTTCATTGCCACAATTTTTGTAGGAGTTTACTCCAAGGAGAAATATTGCGGGTTTTCTCATGCTAATATTTAATGTGGCACCTGGATTATATAACATAGTATCTCACAGATTTTCGTTTACAAATTAGATATTTTTAGGTCTTGATGATGTTTTGGGTGATGTTTTCCAGGACATCCAAGTTATCTGACTAATACACGTATATTAAGCTAGAACCCCCACCAACGAAAAACATTCGTACTTATCTCATAATTTAGTGCTAATTATGTGCTAATTTGTGGCTCTATTCTTGATTTTGTTGCTAGAGCCGTTTAGCTGGAATTTAAAAACATATGGGGGGGGCTAGCTTAATAGTAAGGTGCCCCCCCCCCCCCATAAAATTAAAGTTACATATATCGCGATGCACGTTGCATCAGAATTTGTTGGTATTTTGTTGGCGCGTCATGACCCAATCGAAATGCAATATTTAAAAAAGTTGTTGCCTTAAATCATTCTAGAAACAACGGAGTAGGTATATTAAAAAATGTACGAACCGAATCTGTTGCTAGTGTTAAGATGAGGAAATTCACATTTTAACGAGACACCCCTATACTGCGCAAACTTTCCACTTGTTAGAATGTTTAAACAATTGGTTACTAATATTTTAATCTCAAACTATTCATAATACTGCGGAGTTAAAAAAAATAGTAAAAATCGAATTTGTTGTTGCATTTAAAGTAATGTAATCACTATTTATAACGAGGCGCGCCGATATTGCAGGTCCTGGTACATATAAAATGTTTAAAAAATTTCTTGCTCCTACCGGTTTTATGTTAAAATATTGTTGAGACCTCTGATCATTTAAAAACATCAAAAACCGAACTTGTTGTTCTGTTTAAACTAAAGTAGTACAATATATACAGGGTAGATTTTTTGAAGAGAGATACATGTGTAGGTATGTATCGACCATAGATTTATAATAAGACAAGAGTATCGGCCCTGTGTATCTTACTATAGGTGTGGCGTTCCATAAAAATGACGTTCATATTATATTACCCACCATTTATATTACCCTCTTGAATTTATAATTTTTAAGAAGTATACATATATACCCATAAGAAATACACTATTAAAAAGTGTCTGTGTGAACATACGTGTATTAGTCGGGAGGTCATGATCAGGAATGAAATTCATAATATTTCATCAGTAGATTTTATTGTTCTCGAAAGGTTAGTGAACAACAATTTGTGCAGATTTTACATTATTTAAATTACATTATTCATGAAAACAAAGCCACCGATTAAGTATCTTATTTTATAATTTGCTGCCTAAAAGGTAGTTTATGAAAGTATCACTGGAATAGTAATCAAATACATATGTTCAAAAGATGGGCCCAAACTTTAAAACAAATTAGAAATTGACGGTTTCAATCAGTCACTTAAAAAATTACAATAAAATATACTTATCTTTTTATAAACAATTTGCTATTTATTACAAACATTTACTTTTAAATGTCAATCCTCAGACCTCAGAGTTCTCGACGACCTAATATGTGAAGATCCCCCTAGTAGTTAGTCTTTTTTTTTTGTCATGAACTGTAAGTACCTATACGTGATATTTTATGGTCAAAAAACTACGTCATCTAGTGCCTCAGTTTCGTTGTGCATTTACCACAATGAAGGTAATTAATCACATAGATTTAATTTACATATAAAGTCAGATATAAGAAACGTGTCCTTCTGTGATTTATAATCTATTCGTCTTTTTGTGCTTTGTATTTTTGTATGCCAAGAAATATCTTCTGATCAAGTTGAACTGCCCTTTTAGAGAAATAACCATTTCATTGTTTGATCAATATATTGCTAAATCGTTCTTATTTCTACAAAACTGTATACGTTTGGTTCGCATTGGTTAAATAATCTATAGAATTGCCAGGATTTCAAGGGTGTATCGTAAAATATACATATTTTATGACAAAAAATCAAGTAGACTTTTACGAAAATGTTAAAAATGTTCGTAAGTTATAATAAACATGCCATACATTAGGCATTTTTTAAGATTCGACCGTATTACTACAGTAAAGACCAGAATTAAACAAAGTGGAATGACCTCGCCAATCTGGAAAATGCGGTGATGCATGGGCGGGCATATTCTGTTTTACCATTGGGCACATTTCAGTTATTATATACTCGTATACTATTCTATAGAATACTTCTAGTATATATTAACTGAAATATGCCCAGTGGTAAAAAAATAGAAATCTAAAAATGTCTAGTTAATATAGAAATTTTTAGATTTGTCATTAGGTGAAACGTTAAGAAACGCGCGCGAAATAAGCCAACATCACGCCACTGTTTCCCTACTACCTCGAGCGCAATCGCTTGTTGGTTCTTGATTCGACCAATCAACGTCGTTGAAGCTCAGAGAAAAGAAAGCGTAAATGCAAGAATATGTATGTTAAATAAGGATGAACAGCTTATCGTCAACTTTAAGACTTTCGCAGTTGCCACATATTCGGAAATTCGTTGATATTATTAAGTAAAAGACAAATTAAACATTGTGTTAAAGACAAGTAAAAAAATGGGTAAATAAGGTATTTAATACGTTTCCTGTTTTAAATAAGAATACTTTAGAAATAAATGTGACAACACAGCTCTACTCTTTTTCCGATCATTCCACTTTGCTTAATTCTGGTCTTTACTTTAAGTAATGACGAGTTTTTCAGTAGTACCTAGAATTAATTTATTGTCCGTATGTATCTGATTTGATTCCTAATCATATAAGGTTGATTGTCATAAATTAACAAAATAATTTCTAATCGACTGCGGCTCTACATTGACAGCTATTTTATAAAAATAACATTATATCCTCCTACTTCTCTTAAATTCTGATCTAGCTATGGTAGTTGCAAGATTAGTAAAAAATATGTAGCTCCAATATTTTCTAAAAGATAGAAGAGACGACGCCAATTACTACGTCATTATATTAACATTACTTATACTTTTATATCTTCCTTTATATAGGAATTAAGCCAAAATTAAAAATATGAACCATATAAATTACAAAAATGAACCATAATATTTAATAATTTCATTAATTAATTTATCTCTTAGTTAACTTTTCCTATATAATGAAAGATATAAAAAATGAAATAAGTTAATAAATAATATTAAAAATATACTATAAAAAAAGTACTTTTACGTATTTCAAACTTCTGTTGATTTTTTATGTACATGCTACAAAATGTTTCCATTTTGCTGGGATGCTAATTAATGCAAATTGTATGTATAATTCACCGTATCCCTAATAGCAGCCGCATTTCCAATTTAAACGGTGGGTTACATAAATTCTTTACTTATTCGTCTGGGAATATACAAGAACCGAAAGGCACCCCAGCACCTGCTTTTCTACTTTAATACGCAAAAACCGAATCCCCTTGCCTTTGTTTGCTAAAGCCCTGACCCTGAGGGTTACCACAACATGAGATTAATATAGAGGAAAACAACACAAACACCGACTTATTAATGTTGTTCTGAAGGGCACTGAACGTACTGTTTTAGGGTTATCGTTTTAATATATTCCAATTATTTTATTACCTTTGATCGACGTAATTTCCGAGAAAGGTTAACATTTATTTATATATTTATTTACATACAAAGTGAAGCCTAATTAAATATGTATGTATATTCATCAACCTTTGCAGATATATTAGCCAAATTTATAAGTCACATGTGATCTATAATCTATATGTATAGAGCAAATTTTAAAAAGCCATAACTTTATAGAATGTTAACAAATACACTTTTCGATACATATACGCAGTCTTGTTTATTTTAAGATATGTAACTAAATATGGCATTTATAAATAGATAGTTATTTTTTCTTCAAGCTTGCAATAATACTTACATTATATTATGTAGGACGTATTATAGAAAAGGCGTATTGTTTTACTAGTAAAGAAATATTCCCATTTTTTTACTAGTACCAAAAAGTAAAGTTCAACCACAACAACCGATTAAAATAGAGTCATGTAGCCATGATTTTTCAGAACTCAGTTTGAAATTAAACGTCACGTCAAATCGCTTTTTATACACGCATAAATGTTTGAAGAAATACAGTTTTAATTTTGACGCTTAAAAAAAATAGTATATGTCACTCGGAGTATAATAGCTCTTTATTATGTGTTTCGCCCAGTTTACATATCCTTGGTTAACGCCTCAGCTGTATAAGCTTCTGGGCTCAACCAATAATGTTCGCCTTCTAGTCCTAGTAACATAATATACTATTTTTATTCTAGGTTGCAAAGTATCGCTTTTGAATTCGGCAATGGAGAGCTAGCAATAATTATTTTTTTTCTAAAACTGCTTCGAAATATTGTTAAAAAATACCAAGAATCAATTCAAAATAAAACAGATTATAATGATTTCGAGTACTATTAGCTGGACTTCACCCTTGCCAAATATTGTATTGTACTACATATTTACAATTACAATACCCTAATAAAGAGATTTTATTAATATTAGATATTATTATTATGTATTTCAAAAAGTAAGAAAATTGAAAATTGCCTTATTTTGAATACTAGATCATAAAAGTGAAACCTCCAACATTATATATCAGATATCTTCTTTATATATGAATTAAGCCAATAAGTTAACTAAGAGATAAATTATTAATGAAGTTTTCAAATGTTATGTTCAATAAAGTTTTTAATTTTTCTCGTTACTTTTAATCCTATAGATACGCAAAGCAATAACCTTATTATTTGTAAGATATGTTTAAAACAACTACTTTGCGTGCAATATGCAACCCCCCCAACATTAAATTACAACGGTATATCTTCATATATTCTCTAGTACATTTTTATTTTTAATAATGTTATCTACATCTTTTAAATAATGGAAGATTAAACAAGCATCTATATTAAAAATAATTATTTTTGGTCACATATCTTTTGTATTGAATTTGAATGAAAAACATTATTTTTTACTGACAAAACTGAAATTGCAGCAATCCTCCTGATTAGCCTAACGTTCGATACGTATTTCTGCTTCCGGCGTCTTCAGGCACATGTGTGGCAGGAGGTTGTACTCAGAGGACATTTACCATTTCAGATGTATTTCATATTACATTATATCGAAAGTACTCTGCTTTGCATCCTAAGTTAACAGTTGTAAATTTTTCATTAGAAATGTTAATGGGAAATATATGCCAATTAAGTGCCATCAGTTAATTTCTTTAGCAATGTAATCAGTTTGGTGTATCTGAAAATATTACGAAACGTAGATGGAGCGGACTCATCAGACTGAAATATCACAATTTTCATTTACCACCAACGTTCATTTTAGCATCGAGTAATAAATTAATAATGTAGACGGCTTTACTGTCTTACATCTCCCAAAAGTATGTAATAACTTTTCACTCACACATTAGAGAAAAATTTGTACAATTTCCTCCTTCGGCGCTTGGAAATAAAAATTTCCACTAGTCGATAAAATTATTGTTTTATCGTTTAGTATAATAAATTAAATAACTAATATCTGCCATTTATTTGTGGTGCATTTTCATGATTCATTGTAGTATTTTTTGGGTTACACCAACTGTAAAATAATAAAAAACAGGAAACCAGAAGTATTCCAATTAAATATTCAAAATGTAGGTACCTACTATCAAAGCAAACTTCTAAAGTTTACCCCAAAAAAACACTGCATAATTAGGTAGGCAATAAAATAAATATTTGATAAATTATTAACTAAATTTCATACCCAAGTGGTTTTTCAGTCTTATACAAAATTGTGTAATATTACAAATCATATTTTGAATTATGTATATCTAAATAAAATAAGTATTATAATAAAATTTAAAAGAAATAAAACGCTTAACATGGCTTTTTTCTAAACTTACCAGTCGAAAATTAATAATAACATAGTGATCAGTGCATGTGATGACCTTTTGAATTAAAAATGTCAATCTAACAAATTTTTATCATACAAACTTTCTACTGACGACGAGTCGAGGATTGACTGGAAACGTTTAGAAAAAAGTCCGTTACTTATGTGTTTAATTTCATTTATATTCTATTATAATTATTTTATTTAGATATAATTCAAAATATGATTTGTAATATTACATAATTTTGTATAAAACTGAAAAACCACTTACGAAACTTAATTAATTCATCAAATATTTATTATATTGCATATTATACTGTAGTTTTTTGAGGCAAACTTTAGAACTTGGCCTTGATACTACTACACTGAATATTTAATTTGAATATTTCTGGTTTCCTTTTTTTTATTATTTTGCAGATGGTCTAATCCCAAAAAAAAAACTACAATGAAAATTATTAAATAACTATTTAATCCTCAACATTCAGCTTTATAAGCTTTACAGTAATAATTATTGTTGTGGCGCTTTTTCCACTGAAATTTTACCTATACTTGTAAATTGTCTCAAGAATAAAAGCTTGTAAGATGAACGGAAGGAAGGATCGATCGTGAGGGTTATTTAAGTAGCATTAAGAGGAGTGAGATGAACCCCCATTTCTATTCCTGACAAGCTATATAAATTTTGATTACAAGAAATTATATGTGGATATATGGAGTGGATGTGTACTATATAAAAACATCCTTTCAAGTACTTTTCAATATATAAAATATCAATGTTTTCCATTCTTCGTATTTTGTTGTAGGATTAATCGGCTTTTCAATTTAGTTTCCATTTAAGATTTTTAGTAGCTTTCTGTTTTATTATTAGAGAAAGATTTGTACCCACATTAGCCCACATTATTTTAATATGTTTATATTATTCTTATTTGTTTTGATATTTCTGGAAAAACAATTGTGAGGAAAATAACAAAATAGTCAGTGAGATTTTCGTAAATAAAAATACACTTTAAAATAAACAATAGTATTTTATTTCATACTGTCCAGAATATCTACTTATCCTGCACTGATTTGCGGCCGGTAAATGGTAAATGGAACATTCCAGTACTTAATGTTGTAATGTTTTTCCTAGCAATGCTTTACCGGACTGTTATTATGGAGCTATGCTTTTCAGTTTTTAAAATAAGAATGAATAATTGTTGTAAATTTTAAACCAATCATCAAAATAAAATCTCACAATATTCAAATTGCATGAGTATCTTAACAGCCTTGGCATGCAAGGTGACATTAACATGACATTAATCTTCTTTTGAAGTATCATAATTTTCTTTGATTTAATAATGAAGTACTCAGAGGAAATTTTAAATAAATTCCCTAACATCGTAGATTCACTGAAATGGGTAGAAAAACATTATTTATATTTTCCTGGCTTTTAGTTTTACCGAAGTTTTACTAAATTAAAGAGGATAAATGTCAAGAATTGATTTAAACTCAAACATAGCTCCTAATAAAAGTCCGGTAAAGTGTTGGTAGGAAATAACATTACAGTATCAGGGGAGTTATTATACTAATTGTCTTAAACTGAAGACAAAAGACAGACTAATTAATTTTAAGCCACCAAAATTATACACTCCTTGTATTACACTATTATTCCTTTAAGACCATCTATAATTAACATGGACTTAAAGAGGTTTTAGCCCCCACAATGTGGCAACGTCGGAGTCATTCATATTTTTAGTTGGAAGAGGAGGAAGAAAACATAATCTAACCACAGTTTAAAAGGAATCTAACCTTAAAATTTGTACATTCAAAAAGGTAAACCAGTGTTTGAGTGTATATTTTTGAACTGAATTGAAAATGGAATCACAAAATCCTTGCCCCACAACCCTTTGGTAACATCTATGAGACAGAAACCGAATCGAATCGATTACTAAAATCTATATTTTACATATTATATGACTCATTAAGAAATTTTAGGTTCATTTATTTTACTCGCCTTTACTTGTGGAGCTAATCCATCAGATCTGTAAACCCGAAACCTGGGGGTCAATCTATTTATTAAATATCGTGCACTGTCCTTGCCTACACGAAAAAGGCGCTGAAATTCTAAGGCCCTCACAAAAGGATTATTGTTGTCTATTAAATGTCTCCTGTACACGTTTAATTCCCTTATATCATATCTTCGCCTTTCGTGTTCAACAAAAAATAGCAAATGAGGCACAAAAGCCATAATTTTACTCTAAGTATGCAAAAATACAGAAAACAATTATGTCTGACACAAATGTACGGCACGGTCTTAAACTAGTTTAGGGCACCTTCGGAGCTGGCTTAAAGTAGGAGCTAAAGAAATGTCTCGCATTTTAGATCAATTTGTAGACAAAGTCAATAGCATAATTCTAAAATATCGGATGTGACTAGAAAATCGGCGTGAAGTTAACTATAAGACATAGTTATGTCCAAAAGCCCATACTTAAGACGTCTTAAAGATTAGTGTAATAACCCTGCAGGTACACTAATGTTCCATTCACCGCCGGCCCCAAATCAGTGTGGGTTAAATAGATATACTGGACAGTATGAAATTAGTGTATTTTCGATGTTTGTATGTAGGAATACGCCTATTTATGAATATTACATAACTATGTAATACATATGTATTAAAAATAACCTAAATCGGTAAAATTTAGCAATGCCTAAAAGTAAACAATTAAGATAGAACTTCAAATCTAAGTAATTAAGTTTGACAAAATTTGAATATGAATAGAGACATGAAACATAAAATATATGAACCACACCAATGTGAAATGATGTTTAATATAAATCAATAAAATGTTTCTGAGTTTTCTTTGTATTTTTTCTTTTATTTCAACCGCTTCTGCTCACCAAATGTCCGTTATATTTTTCGTTATTCCATGTTTCCCAACCTTCCAACTCTTCAACAAAGAGATATAAATTTTCACAAATACATTTTACATAGGTATTATAAAAGGCACCTTTATCTTCGTTATCATCTCAATTTGAATATAGAACAAACCCTAAATTGAAATTACGCGGACGGCGACTGTTGGCTGTTACTGATCTGCCACCCTTTTGGAACGGTTTAATTTTAATGGAATCGGTAGATTAACCGAAGGGGAAAGAGTTAATGATTCATGTTGAGGTCTAGTGAGTGTTTTAGTTTCCATTAGTAAGCCGTTAAGTCTAGAGATTTGTGTATATTAAAATAATTGTGAAATATAAAAACACTCTTGGTATTATCTTTGTATATTAAATATTATATAGACCAATGTATTATATTTACCAATACAATATCTTTTTATTTAAATTCGTATATTTTGTAGGGTTCCAGAGAACCTTTTAAGATGTAGAGCAAATCAGATATACGTATCCAGAGCTTTGTTTGGGTTAATATTCTTCTTCTTAAAGTGCCATGCAGATTCCTGCGTAGGCGTCCATCGCTTCTCTCATCATATAATTCTATTAATTGCTGCATTTTGCAGTGCCTAGAAGTCCCGTATTCCTGTCCATTGTCGTATGTTTTGTAGCCAGGATAATTCTACCCACTCCTCTTTTTCCTCCTTCTATTTTACCCTGGAGAATAAGACGTTGGAAATGATAACTTTCTCCACGTAGTATGTGTCCAAGGTAGCCAGTTTTTCTTCTTTTGATGTTTCCGAAAAGTTCACGGTCTACTAAACTAGCTCTTCTCAGTATGTCCTCGTTCGTCACATGGTCAACCCACGATACTCTCAGCATTCGTCGCAGGGTCCACATCTCGAAGGCCTCAAGTTTGTTGATAATTGCTGTTTTCAACGTCCATGCCTCGACTCCGTACAAGAGAACGGACCAGACGTAGCACTTTACCATCCTATATCTGAGACTGAGATTTAAGTTTTTATCTGTCAAAAATTTTTTAAGTCTTAAGAACGTTGTTCGAGCTTGCTCGATTCTGCATTTTATTTCCTGATCCGGGTCCCATTTTTGCTTGATCATGCATCCCAAGTATTTAAATTGAGTGACTTGTTCAATGCTCTCTCCATTTATGGATATTGTGATATTTGGAGTATCGTTTCTACTAACGGCCATACATTTGGTATTACGGATGTTAATTTTCAGACCCAATCTTTGACTTTCTTCATTGACCTTATCTAGTAGAATTTGTAAATCATTTGCACTATCCGCCAATATCACGGTATCATCCGCATATCGAATATTCTTGATGGGAATTCCGTTTATTTTAATGCCTATGGGACTGTCGGAGATTGACTTGGTGAATGCTCTTTCCACATACAAGTTAAACAACAACGGAGACAAGATGCACCCTTGGCGGACGCCCTTTTTTATTTCAAAATCCTCAGTTGTTCCTGCATTCTGAATTCGGATTTCCGCTCTTTGGTTCCAGTACAAATTACCTATAAGTCTGATATCCTTTCCATCCAGTCCCAAGTCCCTAAGATATGATGAGGAGATCGTGTTTAACATTGTCAAATGCTTTTTCGTAGTCGATAAAACACAAAAAGACGTGCTTTCTCTGATCCTGGCAATTCTGCACCAATGTTTGGAGACTGAATATGGCTTCTCTTGTTCCAAAACCGCTCTTAAATCCAAATTGACTAGCACCACTTACTTCCTCACACCTCCTATATAGTCTCGTGTGTAGAACTCGAAGAAAGAGTTTAAGGAAATGACTCATTAGGCTAATAAGACGGTAGTCTTTACATACGGTTGCGTTGTTTGATTTCGGAAGTGTGACAAATGTAGAGCGGAGCCAGTCCTCGGGAATATGTCCAGTGTCATAAATATTGTTAAAGGCCAATCATATCAAGGTTTTTTTTGCTAACCAAATGAAACGTTTCTGAGTACATATCATCAGGGTCTGGAGCTTTGTTATTTTTCATTAGAGCTATGGCATGTTCAATTTCACTCTTTAATATACTTGGTCCTGATAACGTTATTATTTCATTTTCGGGGTTCCCTGGTCTGTCATCTTGGAAAAGACTAATGGTGTATTTTCTCCATGTTAGTAGCAGTTTTTCGGTGTCCAGTTTCGGTGGGTAAATATGAGTATGTCGAAAACCGATACGAAATAGATCTGTATAGTTTTTGAGCTAGAGGACGATTTTGAGGACCTGTTTTTGGTAAAATTGACTGGCCTCTAATTTTAACTTTCAAACTAGTTGTAACTTTTACTCATTCTCAGCTAGTGCAGTAAACAAGCAATTGTGAACCATACTGTATACAGTAGATGTGTCTAGTTTACAAATCCCGCTCTGTAAATCTGCGAGAAGTTTAAAAAACATTTAAAATTAAATATTTTGAACATTCCTCAGGCATTCTTACTGAACAGCTCAATCTATTTAAAGGGAACTTCTTGTAGTTAATGAAAAATTAGAAACTACTCGTTTTCTGATTTTAGAAATGTGGCGATTTGTAGTTTTTAGTTTTTAACATTCTGAAAAAGAAAAAAGTACCTAAGAGCTCCAGATATTTTCGCACTATTTTCATGATATATTTAAATTTTTATTTTACAATATCTAATTAAATACACGCCGAAAACACATTGAAAATTACAGTTATTTCACTTAAGTATGGTTTCTTCGCTCTTGATCGCTGTTCTATTAAGACTGACTTCATCGCCAGAACACCTTTATACAGGGTTATTCACAACTCATCTCTAAAACTTTGAGGATATGTGCATCCTTAAATAAGAAATCGATATCACCAAAAAAATTTATAATAAAAGGCTTAGGATTTCCCGTAAATAATGTTTAAAGTTATACCATTATAAAGGACTACGTAGCGGGGCAACTGTACTTCAACGACATCGGATATACCACATTCCGACAAAAAACAGTAAACAAGTTTTTTGTACCTGGAACGCCTATCTATCTTTAAGTTTATTTTAAAGTAAAAACGCTGCAAATCTTTTTTGCGCAGGGTGCGCCGGTTTTTTTCGTGCTAGCTAGTTTGCATTGTCAGTCCCAAGGTCATTCCATTACAGTGGACCAGTATCCAGCGGCGTGCAATGAAAAATTTTTAAATAGTTTTCAGACCCCGCCAAAAAAAATTTTTTTGCACTACCACATTTCTACGTGTATGTTGAACATCCCCAAATTTTATTATGGATAGGTTCTGAATAACACTGTATATGTGAACTAGGCTTCCTGGATGTCACAGTTCCTGTGACATCCAGGAAGTGTAGACAAAAGAGCCTTTCTCCTTTATTTAATGGCCTAGAGGGTTGAGACTTCGCCAACCTCGGGGCTGCTCTTGGCACCCCCAGATGTGGTGTTGCCAGATTGTACACAACTTCCCTAGAGCTGGGGGAAAAGTAGATTTGGCAACGCCGCACTCTGACACTGTGTCGGCGGTTTTATAACAGTATACATGATCGAAGAGTTGAATGCTAGCTAATTACTAAATGATGTAATATGAAATGCAACATTTTTAATCGTCTTTCTCCGTATTTGCTTACAAATCCTTTTATTCACAATTTGAATAGCCTGCCGCATCCAGCAGGTACATACCCTTTGTATGTACCTGCAGGTACATACACATTCGGTTATTCGTGAAACTTATAAATGTTTTTGTTTTTATTGAATGAATACTATATCATAATTACCATCTACATAAAATTATTTATTTAATTATTGTCGAATTGATAATTTTTTTTGGTAGGTTAAAATATCTTTGGAACACATCTTTGGCGTTAGATACCATTTTCAAATCAATAGTTAACCTCCAGCTAAAGTTAATCAACTAATTTTCCTATTTTTTGTTCGAAAAACGACTAAAATTACTTTTAAAATAAGATTAACCTCAGATTGAAAACCCGTGGCTTAGTCTACCAGGTGGAACAGAAAAATGGCTCGATTCTGTACTACTTTTATTTTGCATGTCAACTAAATTTTGTTATTGAAAAATATACAGGTAACGGGGTATAAGGTGTAACTTCTGATGAAACCGAAAGTGGTTGAGTCACTTTCATATTGTTTTTAAATGAATTTACTCCCCAACTTTTACTGACATATCTTGCAAAATAAAATTAGTATAGGGGCGAGCCACTTTCCTATTCCACCCAGTACAGATATGTTCTGTTTTGAAATAATTACTGGTTTGTTGTTATATTCTTATACAATTATATCTTATATTCTCCTGTGGTCCACCGAAAAGGATCCAATGCATTTTGTGGCGTTTTAAGCGGAAATAGTTGAAAATGCTCGGACAGGTCAATTTTGGTTTTGAGGGAGACACATTTTCACATTGAAATTTATACAGTTTTATGGTTCTAACTCTAATAGTGAGGGAGATATACCCAATAGAGTGTTTTAATGCGTTACAAAGAGAACATCAATTCGTTGCTAGGCTACAGACCCTACAAAGTCTTTCTCCAACAGATTGGTGTTAGATCGATTCATCAAACTCTATATGAATGTATTACTGAGAGGACGTCCTATCCAAATACAAAAATAGAAAAAAGTACATACAGAGTGTGCCTTTAAAAAACGTAAGTTGTGGTAAACCGCTTTAGTTGTGGTAAATGATATTAATATGAAAATGTGTCCCCTCAAAAAAAAATCCACTATTTTTATATTTCTAGGTACATTTTCCATTATTTTTCCATTATTATTTTCCATTCCAGAGTGCCAGCATGGCAAACTTCTAAAGTTTGGCACAAAAAATGTTATTTTACAGGTGGTGTAATCCCAAAAGAGACTATAATTCAGTTTAATTTTGTTTATAACACGTAGACATGGGTTATTCAGGCTTATTTACAATCTAGTCGAATTAAATCCGCACAAGTTAATACAAACGATATAGCAGATTTAACCAACTGCTTTAGTAGACTGTCTTGACTTTTATACGTAGGCGCCTTAGTAGTTTTCCCCGACGTGCTATAAGGTGCTATGAGTGATTCCAATTTCATTAAGGCGCCATTTAACTCTGTGCCGTGTTTCCGCGTTGTCCTAATTGAATGGTAGATCCAGAAGGCATAAGTGCAGCCGAGCGAAAACCAGCACCTCTCACTGGGTCTCATTTAGTAAGGCCTGTGTTTAAGGAATAGCTGGAACATGTGTCGCTGGCTAGTTCATTTGCGCCGACCTAGGTATCCTAAAGGGGGCCATGTATGAAAATATTTAGATTTTAACTAATTAAATATGCGTAATTTTTCTTTCTTTTTTCTTTTGATATCGACTGCTCTTTATTTCACGGAGGTCAAACTTTGTTCTTATCTCTGACTAAAGCCGCGTCTACCTTTTAGAATATGAATTCTGGCTATTTTTTAAATTATATAATGTTGTACTTAGTATTCGACTCGAAAGCCATGGGGCGGTCGACACGTGTACGCGATCAACACGCGTACACGTGTTGATCGCGTACGATCACATCCAGTGAAAATTTAAATTATCCACTTTTTAGGAAACTCTTGTAGTTACGAACTAACGATGATTAAAAGGTGAATAAAGCCTTGAATAGACGTGCCACTTCTAACTTCCGAAGTTTTTCGCGTTATAAAGGAACGGCTATCACCGCCACTATCATTTAGATAGTATGTAGGTACGATGGATTCTTTAGAAACTCTGTAATGGTGTTTTCTCTAGAAGTAAATCAATCGTTTATCGTTTAGTTGTACTTCAGAAATGGCGGAAGGTTGAGAGAGTGAGAGAGTATACTTTTTTATTTATAAAATACCATTTGAAGAACTTCAAAAAAATCTATTTCCAGGTATAGTTTTTGATAACATAGTTTGTACGGTTCAGCATTACGTCAATCCGTTTCGTGAAACAAGAAATGTGGAACGAAAAGTGTAAAGTAGACAACAATAAATATTTGAACATTTTTACTGAGGTTTGTGTTTTATTTCATATCTCTTTATAACTCATACGATTAGCTTTGTTTTATTTTATTATTTTTTAGAAATAAATAAAAAGCACGCCTCTGGAGTACTGAAAGAAAAGACGCGGTTTATAGTTAACAATTGTCTATTTGGATGTCATTTATTTAAAATAAATAATACATATTTTAGGTTAAATAATAATTTTTACTATAAATATTCTTCTAAATATATTTTACTTATTAAAAACAAATACTTTGTTTGGTGTAAAAATGTTAATAGTTAATGAGAAATGTTTCATCTTAATAAATTCTTTATTTGGTGGTATTCCCAAAAAATATATTTACTATTAATTTGGATTTTATTAATATTGAATAATCCAGACTAAAAATTAATATATGTTTGTTTCTAATTTACTCTAATTTATTTATTATGAAGTAATCCATTTTTTTGTTAAAAATCCTGAAGTAGTTTTTTAATTAATAGATATTTTATTGTGTCATTACAAAATTGTGTAGTTGGTGGTGTGGCTAGGTTGGCATTGTTGACAGTGAGTAGCAGACATGTTTTTCTATTTACCTTGGATTGGGTGACTTTATTTCATTTCATTATTTTCATTTCATTTACCTATTATTTGGGTGCGGCGCGAGTGCTTCGTTTTCGTTAATGTGAGTGTACGTTACTTTACTTGATACTTGAGATGAGACGATAGACGCTGCACTGTGCTGTACGGTATACCTATATGACCCATATGTGTATGGTGCACAAGGTAGGGACGTCAAAACTTATATACCTTTGAAAACGTAACTTTGGAAAACTGCCGATTGTGTGATTTATTAAAAATGTTTAGAATTATTACCTGTTCAGTGTTGATTGCTGTGATGTGATAAATAAGACACTATTCATTATAAATAACCTTTATTTTTTAAAATTAAAACTAATATTTATTATAAACATTGTTCTTTATATTCTAATAAAGTCGAAATTGTAATTAGTATGCTTTATTTATAATAAATAACTGAAATATTCATACTCATGAATTTTACTCATAATACTATTTATTAAAAACGATCGTTATTAATAGAAAATAAAAGATATATTGATTATCAATAATCCCTTACTTGACGGTAATAAGGTATATTTGAAAATATTTAATAAATTGTTTTTTTCTCATAAACAAAAATTTATTACGCCATTATCCAATAAAGCCTTTGTTAGGTGTCAATCAATATCATTAATTATTAATAAACTGTTCTTTCAGTGTAATATTGCTTGTTAAGCAGAAGTCCTTGCCGTGCGTTGTAATGACCTAGGAAGATATAGTCTAATAGAAAATACACACATTTGAGAATTATCCGCGGTAGTTGTTGCAGGATCTTATGAGCCATGCGCGTTTTCCTTTTGACAAAATTAAGAATCGGAAACTGACCAAAGAGGTATCCTGAAGAATATCAAAAATTATGATACCAGGATCCTTGGTAACGGTGGAGGGTGACAAAGAACTTTTTACTTTCTTTTAGACTTTTTGTTGTAAGTTTATTATGTTATTTAATATATTTTCTTTGTACCTACCATCATTTGATTCATTTGTGCTTTTTTCTGTGATTTTTTTGTGATATAGGTAGTTTCTCTTTGTTCTGTAAAATACTTTTATAAGAACGTGGCCACAATTATGTTCGCCACTATTTAAACATAACAATTCAAAGAATTTTTAATCGTAAATATTTCTGTGTCAATAAGTGCTTGGCAGTTCTATTTTAATCGTACACAAGGTTAGTATTTACATCATTTATAGGAGTATAAATTCCTGTGCGGTTCCTTATTGGAAGACACGATACATACTAACTAAATTTGGAGTGTGTAAAAATTGATAATAAATTGAATATATATACAGCAGCATCAGCGTATTTTTTATAAAAATACATTTATTAAAAAATTAGTTAAGATTATCATCTTTGAAGTGGCACCCATGCCAGTCAAGACAACGGTTCTTGTCACGGCATTTTTAATGTTTCCAATGGTCTCAAAATATGCCTCTGGGCTGCAGATCGTGTGAAAATTCATATCTTCAGTTAGAATTTTATGGACGACAGATTTTAGTAACTCCACTGCATCAGTCTGACGTTTAATTGCCTCTCCCTCAAAAACTTTAACATATTTTCATCAGTTCTTGGTGCCCAGATCGTTCATCTCCAACATTTTCTTTTCCATTCCTTCAACCATTTCTTTTCCACTGGTTACAAACGAGACGAACCTAATAAAAGTATCCACTAAGTATGCATAAATGTACACTGATAATTTTTTTTTATTTTGTTTATTTAACGTCGGCCTATTTGCGCGACTAAGGCCCAATCACCGACGCCACGAGACGAGCAACCCCCAACCTGCAAGTTTTGTCGAACCCCCACTTTTTATAGCAGAGTAGGGATATCTTACGTGCTTATCATTTCATAGACAAGGGATCTCCGGCTTTACATCCTATCCAAGGGATGGTGCCGCCGGTCTTCTCTGCATAGTCACCCATCCAAGTACTAAGCGCGACCGACCTGGCTTGGTTGTTCATATCGATAATATCAACACCAAGTTACTACCACGGCTTGCCCCTATACACTGATAATTGAATGAACTTTCTAAATGATATGGTACGACTAAAATTTACAAAACAATAGTAAAAAAAGGAAATTACTTAATCCAGTTAATATAAGCAGATAAATATTATATACTACCCATAAAAAGTTGCAAATAAGTGCTGTTCCAAAAAAAAAAAAACAATACTGCAATATTCAGCGGTTTAGTAATAACGTAAAAATACCATTTTAATGAATTGTTAAACTTCTCATATTTATCAGAAAATATGTCTATACTAATAATAATTACAAATTATTATACGTTTTATTAATTACTATTATTATAATGATTTATTGAAATTTCTGTTTTC
Organism: Pogonocherus hispidulus; assembly: GCA_963924545.1. Lineage (NCBI taxonomy): Eukaryota > Metazoa > Arthropoda > Insecta > Coleoptera > Cerambycidae > Pogonocherus > Pogonocherus hispidulus. Next base: position 25,258,912 of record OZ004696.1, read on the forward strand.
TTTATTATCTAGTTTAGTAGTATTAGTTCACAAGTTCATAATTTTTCTACAAGGAAAAAACTTAATTGGATCACCTAATATTTAAATAATTTCAATAATATATCATAATATATTTAGTTAGCGTTTTTGACTTGATAACTAAATAAATAAATAAACACTTCAGTTCATATATTTAGATGTAAACCTCTATTTCTTCATTTTTTAACAGCCTCCCTTTTCTTGTGGCATCTACGCCTCTGTCTAAGTCTTGACTGGCTTTGAACCTGCCGCCTGCAGACTGGCAAAGAACAGCCCGTCTAAAATTAACGGAGGAATTATACCAAGACGAATATTGGAAGGTTCAAAGCGGCCTGCTATCCTAATCAAAGCCCACCATCTTGTTTTCCCAGTCGGCAATCGCGTTTTATTTTTTCAGGTCTTTGAACAGACATATTTGGTTTTAATTATTCCCTGGTCCATTAACCACTTAAAACAGTGTCTTTGTAGAAGGGCAACTGTTTCATTACTGTACCAGTTTTCGAAATGGTAGTATTATACTGGTATAGTAATATACAGCAAGTCAAACCCAAAATGACGATAAGCCTGATGCAACGTAGATATTTATTTTCCAGGATTTTAACTGCTTGCTTTTTTTCTCGAAAACTGTTCCTGATATCTATTGACCCATGTGTGTATGTTTATAAAAAAAACAGTAAATATGATACCAAAACTTTAGTTCTATCTTGGTACTTTTTTCTATTTTTCCAAAATTTGAATGTTTTATTTCATAAATATATATTTATTCTAATCCAAATTACAAACTTTTAACACGGCTTGATGGTGGCACGGCCAACTGTAACAAATTTAGTCTACGTTTCAGAATTCATCGCCAAATCTGTTGACAGTCAAACTCAAAACTTAACTTATACAGACTGGTTTGAAGACTTTGAGATTGATTTTATTTCTGAAGCTTAATCATTTTGGACTCCATCACTCACTTTTAGACGTGATTAAATCGTATTTAGTTAAAGAAAAATCAGGTGAACCTCAAGGGTATGTTCTTTGGTCTATGTTAATCAACATTTCAACAGTAGAAATTCGATATTTTATATGTTTTTGTTTCTATAATTAATTAAATTAATTAATGTAAAAAACATGCACACACAGATCACATAATATGCATGGAGAAGTTTCAACAATTTGTAGAGACAATGTTAAGCTACAGTGTAAACAAGTGTTTGTTTATTATTTCCGAAAACATTTGAAAGTGTATAGAAAGATTAATGGGAGACAAAAAAAATAATTAGTTTCGAAATAGCTTGCTACTGCTGAAATTTGTTTCGAAATTGTATCTGATAATGCTACTTGGGTTGTTACCAACTAGGGTATGCAAATACCTAACATTTTATTTTTATAAAACATCAAGCATTTTGTCCTTGTGCCATCGTAAGAATCCCACACTACTTACTATAGGTTAAGCATAAAGATATATTTAAATGCGAATCGAGAACAGTTCAAGGCGACCACGCATTATTCTGGTTAAATTTATACTCCTAAACCGACAAAAATCCACACGAGTGCACTTGAACATCTGGCAGTCCAAATATTTGTTGTTCAGTTCTATGACACTCACTTTTCTTTCATTTATTTCGAGCATCGTAAACGAATTTGATTTTCCAAATACCACGGCTCATAATTTCGGACAGAATTATATTTGTTAATATAATGCTTGCCTATTTGCAAATAAGTTAAATGAACTAGGTAATATTTTTATTATATACATGCTTTCCTGCTTTGGCACGTATCCATCAATATAAACGTGGTTCAATATTTTATAACGCTAATTTCACCCGGTCCTGTTGAATTGTTGAGTTAAAATTTAGCTCACTTAGATATAGATGTTGAATGGAAATACCTACTTGTAATAAAATACCTAAATAATTAAAAATTGATTTTCCAAAATAGATGAATTTTTCCATGTATGGTTCGACTCCACTGAAAATCTGTATCTGAAGGTATTTAGATAAACTAAATCATAAGTTACCCATTTCTGGTATAATATTTGCAAATTATTATGAATATTTCCCTTATACATTAAAAATTCCATTAGAGGAGCGCAATTATCGATCGATTACAGCGGTAATTGCATTATAGAAAACGAAAATTGCATCATAGAAATCGAAAATTGCACCACAGGTTTCTATTGTTTCCATAACGTCAAAACATGTCAGCTTCTGACGATTAATGTCAATGACATTCTGACATTTGGAAAACACACATCTTACCTTGATATAAGATGTAAAATCTAAATCATATCAACCAAAGCAATGTACCATTAGAGTAGTTTGTTAGACAAAGTATTAGTGTAAAAAAGTATTATGCCGCGGCAATAGCTCAGTCTGTTAGGTGCTGGGTGATAGCTTGTGCCTAAAGAATGCAGAATGGTATATCGCAGCGCGAGTTCGAATCTCGCCAGGGGAGAAATGGCACCTCTCCCAGGGAATGGTTGTGTGTCTGCGTCCCATGTATTGTGTACCCCCCCACTACACAAGCCTGAGGCTTTCGGAAGGGAGGTTGTCCATTTCTGTGGTGTGTTTTATGTTTTTTATGTTTATAACAGGGTATCCTATAATGTCTGTAACTTATTTGTGGTGCATTTTTATGATTCATAATTTGTTTCTTTTGGGATTACACAACCTGTAAAATAACAAAAAGCAGAAAACCAGGAGCATACTGCTGGTTTTCTGCGAAAAAGAAACAAACTATGAAGGGTATCCTACTTGACAACTTATCCTGGATAACCTGTATACAAATCAAATGATTTCTGAACTATGAATACGAAGTCTATAGCCTGTATTATGCTCTGATAAAAATCATAGGTTTTGCTTTAAAAATGTCGGAGATACCCAATATTGAATATCTCTGTGCTGATGATGATGTGCTGAAAAATTATGAATTTCTTAAAGAAATTGGAAACTCAAAAATGGTCAATTTTAGGTAATACAGACTTAAATCACACATAGAATTCATAAATGAAATAAAAAATTTAACATTCTATTTGAATTAAGGAGAAGGCAGTTCCCATATATCTTATGATCAATAATTAAAGTAATTTGTTCTATTCAAATGTAAATGTAGTGTCCCTTGCCTGAATTATATGCAAATCTAAGTCTATTAGAATTCAGCAGTTGTAATGCAGCTCATAAACAATGGGTTCTACGTAGTTCCAGTACTAGATGAAACTCATGGCTAACTCGGACCAAAAACAAATAAACAAAGAATTAAGGATGCAGGTAGCGTAGGAAAAATTGAATTAAAGAGTCTGTGAAGGTTTAAGCACACAGAAGGTACTTTAATAAGGGGCGGAAATGTCTTGAGGCGCAGGTAAATTGGTTTTAAAGTTGACACGAGTAAAATAGACAGGTGATACTGCTATCTAAAAACACGTAGGAGGAAACATGTAAAACCGTAACAGTATTATTTAATGTTCCATAGATTTCTAATATAATATATCGAAAATTCAATAATGAAACGAAATAAAGGATTTCAAAAAGGATACCTAAAACTAGAATTAATATAATATAGGGATACCGATACCCGTTAATTTTACTACCCGGGTACCCGTTTTCAATACCCGGTATTTACCCGCTACCCGTTAATTACCCGCTACCCGTTAATAACCGGGTATACCCGCTAATTACCCGTTACCCGTTATTTACCCGTTACCCGCTATTTATCTATTACGTGATATCAACCCATAGCCTTCAACATAGCAAATAATTTCCCATTCATATCATATTTTATATCGCCAAACCTGCGCTAAAGCAAAACCGCAAAAAAAAAAACAAGTTGTCACATGAATATGAGTGACATAGAGGGCGACCGAGTGCAAGTGCTTAGAGGGTTATCGGGTATTTAACGGATTATCGGGTTTTTAACGGATTAGCGGGTCCTAAAATGGGAACCGGGTAGCGAGTCGTTATCGGGTACCCGGGTACCCGTCGGCATCCCTATATAATAATATTAATAATGTTGTATCATAGTATCGTTTCAGATGGACGCGTATGGTACGCGCGCCTACGATACGCGTGACGTCGAGTATTATAATTCCTGTTGCCTGTTGCTTTTAGAAGAGGCGACGCGTTTTACGAGCGTATGTCAGTTCAGTGTTAAATCTGTGTTGCCGATATATACCAAAAAATATTGTGAATCAGAAAATGGCTAATAAAATAATTGATACCGAACCTCTTATTGGAGAAGTTGAACAGCGGATCCAACTTATGGGATGTCTCAAATGACCAATATAAAAACAGAGACCTAAGGCAAAAAACCTGAGAAGAGATTGGAATAATTTTGATTAAAAATTTTAACAATTTATTAGAGGCAGAAAAAAAAACATATTCTATTTTCCTATGTAATTTATTAAACGTTGTAGTTGACATACGAAAATAATTAAAGCATTTTTAGGATGTTCACGTAATTCCGAATACATCGTAGCGAATGCACCTTTAAGTAATCGCTTCTCAACAATGAAGTGCACCCATATCTTTTTCTTTTTTGTTACTTTTTTTAAAGGAAATGCAGCAATGGCAACAACGCTAGCTGTTTCCACTTGCATGTTAATTTTTCTACTGGTGTCTGGAGTAGTCTGTACGCCCCATGTGAAAGTTAAACGACGCATAGTTTATACGCGTGACCTTAATACGCGCGCGTACAATACGCGTCCATCTGAAACGAGACTTAATGAGTTAAAAGACAGCGAAAAGCAAAATTGATAATCCCGAGGAAGTGGCCTATCGTTGGAATTATTATAACTGTAACTATTATTGCATCAATATATCCCCAATTTATTATAAGACGATAGCAAATTATATATGCGCATCACATTTATTTATACATCCACATATCTTCGTTAAGGCAGGTCACTTAAAATTTGCATAAGCTTATTATTACAACCTTATGCTGCAACCAACTTAAGAACAGCTGCATCTGTTTAAAATTAGAACACGTTTCGGCATATTGAGACTGGAATTCCCCCTTAGTTCAGTGTTAAACCGCTGTTACAGATGATTTCAAACATTTGCACTATTTACAACACATGCTTTTATCGTTTTTTATATTTTGTATCTACTATTCTCAAATAACATATTTTCACCTAAATACTACAACTATGGATATTCAAATGGTAGGTACTGATAAAATAGAATCTTATTCATTACCAACTGATGAGATGATTAAATCTATAAAGTAGACAAAAAGCAATTAAAACCAAAGTTTATAGAATTACTCTGTAAATTTTGTTAAAACTAAAAGTTAGTTTCAGCCACCTTCAGAAAAGGTTTGGTTAGTGAAAGAAGCGTCGAAAAATGCCGTGTTTGGGTGTTTGGTGGAATATTCATTTGAGTTTTGTGATGGATTTCTAAATCTATATAACAAGTGAAACTCGTCAAGAATTAATAAGAAAAGGTGAGAGATGTTTTGATGAAAGAATCAGGCGAGTGAGGTGGCATAAAGGGGAATGAAACTTTCATGCTTCTTCTGTATTTGACAAACCTCACATTGAAATTTGAAAAGTAGATTTTGTTACAAAGCTAGTGTACATGTTAGATATTTTTTTTAATTATATAAATTCATTTTTTATAATATTTCTAGATGGGCCTTTTATAGCATTAAATTTGTTTTTATCTCTATACCTGTCTCTTTAATTTTCCAGTTTTAATATTTGCGCTTATATTACTTTTTCAGCCTAAAAAAAAGGAACCAAGTTTGATATATTTCCGTTACATTGGAAATTGTACTATAACTCCTATTCCTAATTCTTCTTACTCTGATTTTTTTTTAATAAAATAATAAATAATGTTCTATTTGCTAATATGATTATTTCACTGCAGCATTATCAGCCTGTTTAATTTTAATAATTTCACTAGAGTCTATCGTTACAGGAACTCGATTTACTCAGGTGATTCTGGTTTTTTATTAGTTCACGAGATATTTTCTATGTAAAATTATGTGCATACATCATCAGAGTTAAGTGTAACCTTGCGTTCATTCAATTCCATCTAATTTATTTGCTCAGATTGCTCAGAATTATTTAAATATTCTCTGCAAACGCCAAACGTCCAACCAGGCAGAAACAAAGCCGCCTTTGTTTTCATTTTTCTCCTACCTTGAAGCTTTGATTTCTCAAATATTCCTCATCATAACAGAACTGTAGGTATAGCTATTGGATCATATCAGAACAAATCGGTAAAATAAAAATTCTGAAATGTACCTTTCCCTATAGATTTAAGGAAATTGACTATTAATGACAATAACAATAACAATCGATCTACAAGACTTTGATAAAGCTCTTAAAATTAAATTATAGATTATTCGGAACTGGAACTCACCACCTTAGTCATTACATTATTATCAGTTACACTGATGTTACAGTTTAAAATCAATTCCTTTGAGTTACCTCAAAGGAATTGATTTTAAACCCCTTTAAACTATTATTGCCGTTCTTCGTAAGTAAGTAGTGCCATGAAACCCATTTTCGTGACTCCTGGCAAAGGCTTTGATTTGTTTTATCTAAATTTTCGATTTCGGGAGGGATTGTTGATTCCAATATATCAGAGTTCATTTATTAGTAATAACATTATTCATGTATTAGTAGGAAACAGTAATAGTACATATCAGTAGTGGTGAGAAACACACCGTAGTGCCCCCTTTGGAGATGTCGAAGTAAAGCGATGGCAGTCGGGGCACATTGGCCGTGGAGTAGTTGTTTTCGGCATCTCCTTCAAATAGGTAATAGTACCGGGATATCAAAAATTATCTTGGTCAAGGGTGGTTGTGGAATGTAAAACGTGTGTCTTACTTTAAATTTGAAATAATTATGTCACTGTCAATAACCTACAAATTTCATACCTATTTATTTCAGCTGTAAAACAATAATGAACTACAAATTATGAAATAACGGTTTTAGTAACAAGAAAAACTAAATTACAGTAATTGTTGGAAATGTCCCCCGTTTTGTTCGATGCACAAGTTGACGCGCCTCCTCATGCTGTGAAAAGCGTTTTGCAGCATTTCTGGCGTTATGGTTGCACATTGCTGAACAATTCTTTGTTGCAGTTCTTGCAAATTATTTACCGGAGTTGCGAAAATCTTGTTTTTTAAGTAAGGAAATATAAAATAGTCCATAATTGTCAAACAAGGTGATCTCGGAGGAAACTCAACTTCTGTATGCAAACTTATCAGCCGGTCATCAAAAAACTCGCGGAGGCAAGCAATATTTTCTCGTGTAGTATGTGCTGTTGCACCGTCATGCTGGAAATAACCGTACCGAAGTTCATCATCGTTTAACTGTTGCACAAATTCAGCAAAAAAGTTGTGTCTGTACCTTTCTGCGTTGACGGTGAAATCGAAAAAAATTGCGAAAAGAATAATCACCAATTATTCTTCCGCGAGAAACTGCCATCCAAACACCAATTTTTTGAGCATGTAGTGGCGATTCAGTAAAAACATGAGGGTTATCATTGCTCCACATTCGCATATTTTGAGAATTGATGTATCCCGAAAGGTGGAACTACGCCTCGTCAGAAAAAAAAGTTAAGTCCAGAAGATCGTCATTCATTAAATTATTGACAAACCAATGGTAGTAAGCAAGGTGTTTCGGGTGGTCTGCGGGCAGAAGAGCTTGATGTGCTTACATCTTATATGGATGCATGTTCAAGTCTTTCTTTAAAATCTTATGACATGTTCCATAAGAAAGTACAATTTCCTGAGAAAGACGTTTCAAAGGTTTTGCAGGCTCCTCTTCCATACGTTGACGAACGTCATTGACAACTTCTGTACGAACTCTTGGTCTACCAGCACCTTTTTTATGAGTCACACAACCAGTTTCGCGAAACACTTCAACACAATTTGTAAGGCACGCATAAAAATTGTCCGGTAATATTGCCACGTTTGGGAAGTGTTCTCGAAAATTGTCCAAACACAAACGTTGACTGTATTGCCAATTTCCATTAACTAGCGCACCCGTTCGAAAATAGGCTTCAATCATGAAAATTTTGTGCTGTGTGGTAAGAGGCATCATTCAAAAACTGGATTAGAAAATTTCAGCACACTGACTTGACAGATTCTGACACAACAAAACATATTCAAAAATTTAAAGTAAGACACACGTTTTACATTCCACAACCACCCTTGACCAAGATAATTTTTGATATCCCGGTACATAATTTGTTACTTATACAGAACATACAGAATCAAGTAGTTTTAGGGGAGCTCCATATACTTACACTAAGAAAAGGATTTAATTGAGATAAATCAAATTTCTTACCATTACAAAATATTTAATCTGCTGAATTAAATGTTTAGTTTTCGCAAACGGATTTATTTGGCACACTTAATTTAGTTGCATATAAATGCATATAAAACTTTTCAATGAGTTTCAGCATCATTTGAATATTCTGTATGCGGTAGACCTACACCTTAGTAATAAAAAGATATCGATAAAAAAACATATTTTGGAACGAGCCAAAAGGTAACAGTATGTATTTTAAAACCTGTAGCAAAAATGTTGAAATTGTATATACATATGTATATTCTGACTGAAATAAGGAACAGTTATTTTATTTTTGAGTACAAAAGATATTAGGTAATTATAGGGACTTGTTTTTATATAAATTATTTGAGTAGAAAACTAGTTATTAATTACCTTTGATTAGGATAATTAACATTAAACTGTTAAGTTAATCTGTAACTCACAGATAGTCATAGATGTTTATCGTCACCAACAAGCGTACTATCGTACTTTTTTAACTAATCAGATCTATTTAAAACCTTTGAATATGTCCCACCTTGTTTTCAAACATAATGGGAACTTATATTGGCTCCAGTTTTCAAAGCTGGCAATGGTCCAATATGCTTTCTGGAAATATATCACTAAAATTGACCATTACAAATGTGCAAGTAGTTCATTTGTCTCCTTAATAAAATAAAATAAAATACAAACGGCAATTACGAAGATAACCATTAATTCAGAAGAGTACTACTGCTTCAAATAAATTGCCATGACAATACATTTATTCTAAGTTTAATTAAAGAATATTTGTAAAATACACGAGTCGAAATTATTATCCTTGACCTAGATCTCATAATAAAAATGTAATTAAGGTGAATAATTGCGCACAGAATGATTGAGAGGAGACTGTAATTTGTTTTAATACTCGACAAAAAGATAACTTAGAAATAGACTTTTCCAAAACAAGATATTTGAGAATATAATTCCAATATAACCTCTGATTAGGTACTAAGACTATTTACAACATTTATAATGGATTAGTAGAGACAGTGACTATAGATATAGTCACTGGTAGAGATGATAATTCACTTCTGATAAAAAGTGGCACAAATAAATCCTACAAATGAATAAATTTTCAGTGGCATCTCAGACGTACATTGCCTAGGAAATAATTGTTCACTGAACCGCAGTAAAACTATTATTTCAATGGATTATTCTACATAAACATAGTTTTACTCTTTCAGTTTGCCAGTAGTTTGGGAGCATCAAAATAATAAAATTTCAAGCAGACTGGACAATATTTTATATACATATAGTGAGCGGCGAAAATGTCGCATAAATTCATTGTTTCACAAACGTTCAGTTTAAAAAAAAAACCGCATGGACCACTCGATTTTCTTATGTTTAGCCTATATTATGTTCTATACGTGGTGATGCGGATGCACATGGACGCATAAAGACATTTTTTAATGGGATACCCTGTATATGTTACATATTTAGAAAGATGACTTTCTCACGATCACAGCAATTTACATTTACATACCTAATTGTATTACAAAAATTGAAAAAAAAAACATATGCATTTAATATCATCTAATGAATAAGATGTTCAAAATGCCATCTGTTAACTTCTTGACAATAGCCAAGCCTATTAACAAATTCTTGTTGAATATTTTGGACAACAGCTATAGTAATTTGTCTCATTTCATGTCTGATCCTGTTTTTCTAAAACCTGTTCTAAAACATGAGCTGTGATCCTGTTTTTCCTGGTCTTCTTAATTTTGTGGTCTGCCGATATAAACTTTTGACTTTAAATATCCCCACAAAAAGTAATCTATTGGAGTAAGATCTGGGGATCTTGGAGGCCATTAGATGGATCCACCTCTACCAATCCACCGCCCAGGAAAACACGTATCTAAATAATCGCGAACACGTCGAGCAAGATGTAGCGATGCACCGTCCTGCTGAAACCAGATTGAATTATTCGGTAGATCAGGATTATTGTTATGAGGAAATAGTTCCACTGAGGCGGGGGGAGGAAATAATTTTGGAGTAATGCTAAATATCTGTCCCCTGTAAGGGTATCATCGAAAAAAAAAGGGTCTATCACTCGATTATCAATTATTCCCGCTCAGACGTTAGCTTTTTTTGGACGCTGGGTATGTGATTCGACCATTCAATGCGGATTGTCTGTACTCCAATACAATTTTGACGAATCACCATGCCATTTAGAGGAAATGTGGCTTCATCCGAAAATATGATTTGACGTTTCATATCCAAATTAGCATTACACATATTCATTAGTGTGTCACAGAACTGCAAACCTCGTGTCAGGGTCATCTTCATTGAGCTCTTGAGTAAGTTGTACTTTATATGGATGGTATTCCTCTTTTTTAGTACACGTAGTATCTACGGAGCGTTGACCAATTTCATTTTCGATTGCTATTGCTCTAGATGTAGTATGAGGGTATTCTTGGATTTGTAAGTAAATATTCAATTTTTTGCGTCACTTGTCTTTCAGCGACCAGGCTTTTCAGTATCCTTAACATGTCCAGTTTCTCTAAATTTTGTTCAATTCTACTAATAGTAGCTTGGTTGATTGGCCTATTTGGATATTTTGCATTAAATAAATCGCACACCTGATTTTGAGTTCTACTCGAATCTCCATACCCAAGAAATATTAAAACTTCTATCCTCTGAGTCTCTGTTAATTGCACCATAATTGAATTATAACAGGTGCCGTAAATGTGATTAAATAAAGAGGAATGTTTTTCAATATTGCAGTGGCTCTATCTCCATTAATATTTGTGTTAATCTCACCAAACCATATATTACTGTGATCGTGAGAAAGTCCTTTCTAAATATGTAAAAATATACAGGCTGTCCCAAAACAAATTTTGCAGGCAAAGTAGGAAAGGAATACCTATTAACATGAGAGTGTTTGATTCCTCCGAACGAGATTTTCCTGGCTACCTTCATTTCTGCTGTAACAAACTTTCCTTTAACAATTTTAAACTTTAGACTTATTTGTTTTTGTTTTTTATACTTGTTTCTGAAAAACAGTTTTGTAAAATCTAAGTTGAGGTTTTTTCTTTTGTTTAACGAATTTCTGTTGATTTGGCAACTCTCAGCAGAGGCTAAAAAAATTAAACGTATGCTTAATAATACCCGGATTCATGAAATACTAACACCCGGATTCATGAAAGGGGCGTAAGACGTTAGGCGGACTAAGCAACTTTGCACCGCCGACTACACCTTTTATTTTAACCCCGCAACAAGAGCGCTAGTCGGACTAACGTTAGGCCTCGTTGATGAATCCGTACGTAACAGTTTTACTGTGTTTTCTATTCGTAAATAACTGACCGCTACCAAAATTATAAATTTAAATACATTAAGCTGTTCTGGTCAAGAAATTTGAAGATATTTCTAAATATTTGGCTCCCGTCCCATACAGATGCAGTTTCTATATTACTCAAGTATTTATTAAAACAACCTCTGTCTACTTTCATCTAAAAGGCCTCATAATTTTACCGCCCAGTGGTTTTCTATGTGTGCCAGTTGTGGTATTTAGTACACGTACATACATATTTTAACATTTATTTATTATTTTGGGAATAAACATCCATAAACGTTATGCTGCAGGTTCGAGACCAAGAAAACGTATTTATATATAGCAGCCAGCTTAGCGTTGGGTTCATTTACCTTCGTTATCTGCAGTTATGCCATAGTTATACCCGGCTATCGCCTGTTCTATTGTACAAGTGACGGCTGAATGGTTGGTGAAATAGAGGCCGTATTGTTAGGACGGGCCATTAAACGTGAACATGAATAAAACTACGTCAAATCGACCAATAAATGCGCTACAGCGACAGGCTGGTAATCTTTAATAGAACATGGATACTTAAATCCTCAAGGCAAGTAAAACAACGTTTGTCCTTTCACTTAAGTTTTTTAAGATATACTTCCCGTCAGTAGATAAAATAGTAAAACAATTAATACAAGAACGTACCTACAGAGTTTAAAGCATATCAGATTAGTTCGGATCAAGATCTTTGACACCTCGTGACCTAACTTCGGAATTTTGTGTAGTCGTTATACAGTTGCCAGTTTTATTACGAGTATTATTATCAAAATATGTTTATTATAAAAAACTAATTTTAGTGTCATTAACTGCTGTTTTCAGCCATCTACTATGTTTTTCTTAGCCTTCTCTCCATGTCCTTTATAAAATCAATTTAGTTATTTTAACTTTAAATAATTACATGGTTCACATATACTTATTCAGGATTAATGCTATTTAAATGAGAACTTAAAATTTTGTACTATTCGAAAAATATGACAGTTGTAAGATTCGTTAACTGAGGGATTGAATAAGGACTAAGTGGAATCTAGATTTTTTATATAGATACGAGATTTTGATGCCTAACAGTCTATGCGGGTCTTCAGTCAATGGTTAAATTGCAAATACTTTAGCAGTTCAAAGATAAATATTTTAATAAAATCCGATGTGAACATCTCTGATTGTTCCTCGAAAAACTGAAAATTACGTTTCGTATTTTTTGCTGCAACTTGCTTGTCTACAAAGATAATTTATAATATTTGATTTATATCATATATATAATACTACTATATTGAGCTATTCGAGCTTTTCTTGAAGCCGGTTTATGAGATGGAGTTATATATTTCGTTCTCTTTCACGGACAAATGTTCCTGTGCACATGCCCAAGTGTTGTCCAATCCAATCCAAGAATTTCAATGTGACGCGAAAGTAAAGAAAGACCGGGCTTTTGTTTTGTCATATACAGGGTGTCCCAGTATGAGCGTACAAAATTTACCAGTGGGTAGGCCAGACCAAAATAAGAATAAAATTCTTATAAAAGAATTTCTCTGATGCTCGCCTAACGAGTTACAGGGTGTTATTTTGTAAAAAAAACAACAATTTTCCGTAATAACTTAACTTAAATAACTTTAACAACTTAAAAACCGTTTCGTAGATTTAGGTAATTTTTGGCTAACGTGTACATCCATTAAAGGTCATTAAAACTATATGGTGTTTGTTTAACTTTGACACTTGTGGTGGCCTAGGTCTACTCTTCCTTATGGTTTTGTCTTCATAACTCTTGTATATCCTACTTTTTCGTGAATTAACTAAGTTTTCCTTAATCGGCTATCAATTCTGAACAAAAAAGGTGCTCTTGTTACACAGCTCTAAACTCAACCATTTTCGAGTAAATTGAGTGTAAAGTACCGACTGTATTCCTTTATGCAGAAAAATATATGCAATGATTTTAAAGTTTAGAGTTAAACAAACACCATATAGTTTTAATGACCTTTAATAGATGTACATGTCATCCAAATATTACCTAAATCTACGAAACGAGTTTTTAAGTTATCTCGGAAAATTGTTTTTTTTTTAAATAACACCCTGGAACTCGTTAGGCGTGCAGCGAAGAATTTTTTTTATAAGAATTTTATTCTTATTTTAGTCTGGCCTACACACTTGTAAATTTTTGTTCGCTCACACTGGGACACCTTGTATGTGTTTTGTCATATATGTGTTTTGTGGTGTGGTTATGTCACAGTTTATCTTTTGTATTTCAGGTATGTTTGTGTTTCACAGAAAATAAATTTGTGTTTTTCGTAGAGCCGACAGTTTTAGAAGTGTTTTATTTATGTATAACTTCCTTGTAGTTTTAGTTTTGTTCATATACGTATTAGACTTATTAGTGATTAGAGACATTTGCTCATCAAATTATTTCGACGGTATTTTTACAGTCGCAACTGCAAGTTTAGGTATATAAGAACATTTTGTAAATTTAAATATGTAGTGAATTAGGTAAATGAATTATACTGTACCTCATTTTTATTAATTTAATTCCATAGATATCGCAAAATTCCGAAACGAAAAACTCAGTCGAGGTTTTGTCTTTTGTGCGAAGGAAATATTCCATATGAAGTCGCATAGGTACTTGCAGTATGTATTTTTAAAATTTTCTTTCATTTTGCAACCACTCTTTTGGTAAACTTGATAAATACGGGAACATCCCAATAACAAGATTGAAAAACCGTTATATGTAGATAAAATACAATATAAAATAAAGTTAATTTATTGTATTCTACAGTATATGGAGCAAAATTCCCGCGGTTTGCTGCGCATGAGTATTTGGTATTTTCTCCTTGAAAGAGACAATATATATGATTCTGGACTACTCTAATTTGGCTTCACTTGAGAAACATGGTAAAGATTACATAGGCTCCATATAGTAGTATTATATATATGATTTATATACATGAAACACTCTTAATAATTATGATAAGACTTTTTATATTTTTTATTGTTTGAGAGTAAATTGTTAACCAGATTTACCTATGAGTCTATAGACAAGTTTTCGAAAGTTGTAAAGCTTCAAAATTCGATGTGCAACAAACGAGGACTGTAGCACATTTGTTTGCACATGAGGATTGTAGCGTTTGATGTTTGTAGCACATCGAATTTTGATGCTTTGCAACTTTCGCAAACTTGTCTGTATAGATTCACTTCTAGAACAAAAAAATTCCAACTTGTCTAATGGCAATTTCCACTACTGAAGAGTCAAATTGCAGACGAAACAAGCTTGAGAGCGTCTCAGTCTTATTTTATCATATATCGGAACACGTATTGGCAAACCAAATCCGGTCTCCCAAAACATGTTTTGATATTGGGGTAACTCTTAGTTTTCGATCTTCTCTTGGATCTCATCAGTAGGATGAAGTAGTCCTGGAGCTAATTTGATTATATGTCTATAGTTTGCCTTTATTATTGACGTTTAAAAACTGTCAGTATTTCTGCTGTGGGGAAAATAGCGTAAATATTTTATTGCTGAATACATAACAGACATCAAGGGCATCTATGAAAAATGTTTAGCAATGAATTTTTAACTTGAACACCCCTCTGTCAACTTTTGAGCCAGACAAGATGGAAACATCAAATAAAAACTGGATGAAATGATATCGATTCAATACTGCCTAGGGTAAAATCGGAGTGTCAGGTTGAACACATTTACACAGTTTCTGTTTTTCTTATCTTACGAACAAGATACAGAGATTAATAATCATTACCCATCACTTTTCTGGAATCAGATATCCGCTTACAGTTTCCTAAACATGTCCAAAATATTGTTTTATTTGTCTATCTTCAGGTCAAGAATAAAAAATTAAAATTACAAACACCCCAGTTATATGGAGAAGGTACGCCTCCGAAATATATTAAAATAGTATTATATTTGATGTTGCCGCAAGTGTGAAATTTAATTGATAAAACTCAGCTCAACTTATAGGTACTTTATATTAATTAAAAACCACTCTGATACTAAATGGGTCAATAACCTTATAATCTATATTGCATGGGTTCCCAAGCATGCTGCATTTCTACATTATAAATAAACGTCGAAATAAACCAATTGAAAAGATAAATACACACAAATTAATATGATATAAAAGTGAGCTGAATAAATATACATCAATATTAGCTGTAAATAAATATTCATTAGTACGAAATTTCTGTAGCTATTCTGATTCAGTATGTAAAACTGATTTTATAAATACGGTACAGCAAATTCAATTAGCTGTGATATCAGTATGTGCATTGTGCAGTGCAGTGGGTGTTGATTTTTACAATAATTGGAAGACCGTGGGTATTACGTGTAGTCTATGGTATTACTTTCATTCTGGACACGTAACTTTTGCAGAACAAATGAATATTATTCAGGGTAAATTCGATATGACCTAGACATGAATCAAATTCAAGTGATTCGACAGCGGGCTCTGGAAAGTCACATTTACTAAATGGAGAAATTATTTGTTAATTGCTGTTTGTTGTACAGGGCCATTTCTGGGGTATAGGCTGTGGAGGATATATTATGCCCCTATAATAGGTAGATTTTAGGATTTTGTATATTACAAACGGGAACCATCACTTATGGTTTTTGACTCCATGTGAATCTGTTTGTAGCTATTTTTCTTTTCCAAGCCGTTTAAACTAACTAGCATTTCTAATATCCATACGGGAAGATAACTTTATATTGAAACATATGGCACATACTTAACATTGTTTTATTAATAATGCCAAAAGTTGTTGTTTTTTTAATACCGTTTTCATGATATCAAGATACTCAACTCTGTTTAAGATCAGTTAAACAGAGTTTAGTATGTTTTTTTACGAAATAAGTTTAATTCATCTGAATGCAAAAGTATTTTTGAAGTCTGGAGAATATTCATCACAGATTTGTTTCAAATTAATACTTGCTGTGAAGATAAATGAACTTATAAAATGTTTTTTAACTAAATGACAATTGTGGTATGCTACCCAGGAACCCAGAAACTTGTTCAATCATATTAGCATTAAAACTTTAAGCACGTACTTACCAGCATGTCATTCCTCAATTTGTATTCGTTGTCTATTTTGTCTATCAGTATATCTGTTGTGCAAATATTTCTTATATATTTTATTATGAATATAGAAAAAAATTAATGGTAATGGAAATGATCAACATGACGATTACGATAGATACGATAGATATGATACAATTGACGGATAGGAATTGAAATATGATTCCATTACTTGAATAATTAATCATTTTCTCTATTAAAAACACATCCAGAGTGTATATAATATTTAATGAGTAAACAAAATGTGTTACTGGGCATCAGCAAAAGAAATTAATAAACATGAACCAATCTAATCCTAACAAACGCTTAACGTTCGCCTTTTTGGCGAATTTTGTTGTAAACAAAATTCTTAGCATGAGATGTTTTTTCAGACGAGAACTAAAAAACCTGGAAACACCTGTTTCTGAAAACACTAGGCATGGAGCACTGTGGTATCAGTGAAACAATGTAACGATGTATCGCAGTGTATTTACTATAGAGTTACAAAATACATGTTTAATGAAACCTCTGCATGGATCATGAATGGTAAACTGCATCTTAGTGTATGGGGATGCTTAAATCGTCTTGTAATAATTGAGATAAGTTGTTGACATTCTATTTCTTAAATGTTGATTTCTAGGCATTATTTTTCAATTATATTAATTATATGTTTTATTAACCCTAGTATTATAACTGGTGCCCTTCAGATAGGGGCACAGATGAATGTCTAAAACTGTTAAATCGCAATAGCGATTGGTCAACGTATTACAATATTAGTAGGAATATTGTCCTGTCAAAAATATTCTCGTAAAAAATTAATTCTACGTATCAACAGATGTACCGGGCGGCCAACTAAGAATAGACGCCGAGAGAAGATAGAAATTTGCGGTTGGAGCTGATTTTTTAGAAATTTTGTGCTTTATTTAACTGTAAAAAGAGACATATAGCCTGCCATTTAAAATTTTTATGAAAACGCGCAATAACTGTTACGATGTCAAACAGCGCCCTCTAGTTACCACGGTGAAATAAGTTGAGGAACAGTATATATTGCAGATTATTCAGTAAGAAAAACTCTTTCAAACGATGCCTAGTTTGTTTAATTCTGTTAACGCAAACCGGAGTTATCCCTATTTGAATAAAATAAAGTTTAACCTCTCCCGACCACTCTATTTTCAAAGATAGAGCAAAGTGCGCTACAGAAAAACGATTACAAATTTTACAAATATTACAATGCCACTATTTAAAATACCTCTTAACTTGGCATATTTGTGAGAAAAATCCTATTTACCAATTGGTCATAGCAACTGCGGCCCCTAGCGGTCATCCTACGAACTTGAAAATAATTTCCAGCGATTTCTCTTGTCCGATTTACTTATTAGTATTTTTCCACAAAGTTATACGATAAGTAGTTTCTGAGATACAGCCGGCGTCCATTCTTAGTTGACCACCCGGTAGCGTATTTACTAAACCTAATATTGTACAACGCAAGTAACGCCCCCTCAACTTTTCATTGGTCGATTCAAATCTAATTGGTTACAACGTACTATTTCAAAGTATAATGCACTGCAACGCACCGACACTACCCATGCGATTTTTAACATTAGACTCCTAAATATACGCGATTACAATGCAACTTACCAAAACCTAATTCATTACAGCGCAGTTTTTATTTATCCTCTTAAAACAAAAACATAACCTATAATATTCCACTGTCATTCAAAACTGTGTTTTGCCGTTATTATTGCTTTTATAGGTATAAAATGGATAAATTAACGAGATTATTAGAACAAGTTGTGGGCAATGAGGGACAATTAAATATAATTGAGTGTAATACTGAGGAAGATTACAAGGTAGTGCTACGTGTAAAATTGCCAGGAAAATGCGATGAAGACTCAAATTCAGATGATTTTAATATTAGATGCAACGAGTGGGTAAATACTTTTTTATCTTTAACGAAAACTCAGTGGGTGGTTCAATTAACTTTCCCAAATTTGCAAAAAATGCTTTTTCGGAAAAAGTACGTATGCCATCATAGTGATTTTAATAAGGTTCGCGAAGACAAACGAAAAAGAGAATCTACGAGAAAAAAAGGTAAAGAGTGTGGGGCTTCCATAGATATCAAAATAAAAAAAATTAACAGAAATACTATTAGAAACGATATGTTATCCGCAGAAATTACGGTAAGTCTAAATATGTATAAAAAAGGTGTTCAAGTTAAGTGGGTACTATTGCTAACTTTCTTATTATTGCAGCTATGATGTCGCTAAACTAGCAAGGTCGTGTTATTTTTCCTGCTAGCTGAATACTATATCTTAATCAATATTAATATTAATAGTATTAATATAAGTATACGCCATACGGTGCTTGAACTATCAATCCAGCTTTTGCTCTGAAGTTTTAAATACGTATTTCTTTTTTTTAATTCTAACAAAAAGTTTAAACAGCCTTTTTAGTTCAATTTTTAATTCTGAATCCAATAATGTAAAAATATACAGGGAACATAATATGTTCCATTAAAAAATGACACCATTTTGTAAATATCTTGCGAACATAATATTCAATTGTTTTCCTGTTTTATTGCCATATTCAGTAGGAAAAATAACACAACTTTGCTAATTTAACCGACATCGTAGCACTACAATAATAAGTATAATGGTATTCACGGAAAGTGGGTATCAGATTTTTTGAAAGATGTGTTGATTTTTTAAAAATTTAAAAATTTACAAAACTGAATTTTTTAACAAGGCGAATCTAATGAACATATTTTTATGACAGTGTGACTTCCCCTTATACCGAAAGTAGAAACTTACTTTGTCATTTTAAAATATAATACCTGCTATAATACTACATTTGTATTTTACAATAAAATTTACGTTGAAAACATATACATACAGGGTCATTCAGCTAATCTGTTCATTAAAAGTGTAAGGACTTCCCATTGGGATATTTTTTTGAAAGTTTGGATACGGGGGTTTTTGAGAAAATTCTATTCATCTGAAGTATTTCTATCTTTCTGACACTTCCGCTTATACCAGAAGTCTACATCAACTTGCTTATTTTAAATGGAACACTATATATTATGTCATTTCTGGATTTTACGTAAAATTCTAAACACATTTCATGTAGAATCTCCTATACCTATCTTCAATTGTTTTTGAAATATTAACAGGTGAATATTGACATTTTGCAACTTTGACACCTTGTAAAATGTAAACGGTTTGAGATCAAACAAACCGATTTGCACATTCCTATCTTAACTTTTCATAAGCTATCGTTTGATACTAATTTCAGATTTAACCAAGGTTTTATATTTAATCGAAATTTTTTTATTTCTGGCTAGGATTTATATTTGAAATACCAAAAGTAGTTGCTTTCTGGTACAAGCGGAAATGGCGGCCTTGGTTTTTTCCTTCAGATTTACCACGTTGAAAAACTCCACTGTGCAAATTTTTAAAATTATTTGAAAATGTTGCATAAATTTGTATTCTTTACTTTTCTTATTTTTAGATAACAAATAAACATAGTCACCTCATACATGTTGCAGAAGCATATAGCTTTTTAAAAATGACAGATGAAACCAAGGAACAATTTATAACTTACTTTAATGATGGTATGACACCCAGTGCCGCAAAGAATTTTCATGAGCTAAAACTTATAAACCAAGAAAGCGATGATTCAATAATAACTAAACTGGCAGATTCTCAAGTAAATCCGAAAGAACGCGAAATATATCAAATATTTGTTAAATGTAGGTAATTAGTACACATTTTCGATGTAATTGGAGTATCTAAAAAACTTCAAGAAATAGAAGGATGCGCTTTTCGCAATACTCTCTTGTAGTTTCAGAGATACCCCACAATTGGACACAATGGGACACCCTATACCTTTCAATTTTCTTTCAGACAAGATAAATACGGTGACAGAAATTGTAAAACAATATTTAGTATTTTACAAGATAGGAAAACCGCATATGAGGAACGGGGTGTAAGCATCTATATTAATGAAGATCCGTTTGGATTTTAACTCCAATCATGAAACGAGCACATGAGCTAGAATTTTCGAATGAGATTTGTTTTGTTGATTCAAGCGGTTCATGCGATCAGACATCTACAGTTATTACTTTTATAATTGGTGTAAGTAAAGTTGGTGGCGTTCCTCTCGCTTGTTTGTTGCACACGTCTCAAACTGAGGATAACTATAGATTGATATTTAAAATATTAAAACAACACACTCCTCGTGGCTTTGGAGGTAATGGGGAGCCGAAAATTTTCATGACAGACGATTCTTCGGCAGAACGCAATGCTTTACAAAATATTTACCCTCAAGCCATTTTACTTTTATGTACATTTCATGTATGTCAGGCAGTGTGGAGGTGGCTTTGGGATTCTAAAAATCAGATAGACAAGGTTAAAAGAAGAAAATTAATGACTGATTTTCGATATATCATATTTGCACAGACTGAGGAAGAATGCGAAGAATATTATCTTGCATTGACTGTATCATGCGAGTACGATAATTTTATAAATTACATTAAATGTTTATGGGTAAGAAGAACTGAATGGTGTCACTGGTACAGAAAGTCTCTGTGTACTAGGGGACATAACACAAATAATTTTGTAGAAGCCTCAATAAGGGTTGTAAAAGACATAATATTGGAGAGATGCAAGGCTTTTAATGCAGTTGCCTTATTAGATTTTATTATTAACATTCTTGAGAACTATCATAAAAGACGCCTAATATCCTATGCTAGTAACAGAAATAGTAAAAATCATTTGCACTATTTGAAACTAACAAAACATGTGTCTAATTTTGTGGTTAAACGGATGGATGATGGTACGTATTTGGTGTCTTCGACTACAGATCCGCAATTATTTTATACTGTGATAGTAGACGGTTCATTATGTGACTGTGCCAGTGGAGCTGGGGGCGCTTTTTGTAAACACCTAGCTGCAGTACAAAATGCCTTTGGTTTACGTATATTAACGTGCCCATTGTTAACGGAGGATGATAAACAAATTATTGTGTACCTTGCAACAGGGGAAAGATACAACCCTTTTTTCAAAAGCATGCTTGATAAACTTAACGACTCACCAACTGTGAAAACAAATTTGACAAATGACCGCTTGGAAGACTCTCATAATTTCCAACAAGTTGGAGTTGATATAGAGAACAATAATAATTCAGGTAAGTTGCCTTATGGATAGTGTTGGTCTAAATAAATACTTACCTTCTATTTTTTTCCAGTAGAAACATTTAACGAGGAACACAAAGCAGCGGTGGACGGTTTAAAACATGAGTTCAATAGAATTTCCAATTTGGCTGAAAGTGAAACTCGCAATACTGCGTTAATAAAAAAATTTACTCGTTCATTGAAAACAATAGTTACAGGCAGTCAGTTGGATACATTTTTCTCAACAAAAAGACCTACAATTAGGCATAGGACTATGAAAGTACAACCAACTGCCCTTGCTAGACGAAATAGTCGCATAGGAAAGCTCGGCGCTAAAAGAGTTCAGAGTGGCAGACCAGCAAAAAGACGACATTCTCTGGTCCTAAATATTATGGGCAATATCCCTAATGCCAAAATTCATTAACTGTTTTATTATTAACATAATAAAAGTGTCGTTGGTTATGTTGGTTATCTTATTATTTGTTACTTTTGATACTCTTTATAAATGTCTAATTTTCAAAGCTTCCAATTTGTGAATAATAACTGCGTGATAAATAAAAACTGCGCTGTAATGAATTAGGTTTTGGTAAGTTGCGTTGTAGTCGCGTATATTTAGGAGTCTAATGTTAAAAATCGCATGGGTAGTGTCGGTGCGTTGCAGTGCATTATACTTTGAAATAGTACGTTGTAACCAATTAGATTTGAATCGACCAATGAAAAGTTGAGGGGGCGTTACTTGCGTTGTACAATATTAGGTTTAGTAAATACGCCACCCGGTACAAGTTTCCTGTACAGAAAACTACACTCATTCGTCATGAAGTTGACTTAAGAAACCTTAAAGCTTGTAACAATTCGTTCATTTACCTTACTGTAATATTGTGTGACTTGTACTATAAGTTAAGTGAACAACTTTCTGGCATAAATATCTTAATTGATCTTTTTTTTTCATGATCAAATTCTTCACAAACTTAAAATTTCCAATATTTATAATTACCTTCATTGCTGATATCTCTTCTGGAATTAATAATAATAATAATAATATCATTATCCCGAAAGTCTGAGACCTGTGAGGGAGAGACACGATATATTATTAGGAATGACTTGGTAAGCTTGGTAAGCGTTGGTTCTAACCACCATGGAGTGCTGTATTGAGGGAAACCTGGAAAACCTCATTAGTTAGGGGGCAGTCAAACGTCATCAATTTCTCGCATTAAGCTGACATTCTTCCCATATTAGGTACGCATGCCAGGATTATACACAGCAATTAATTAGAACGCACAATTAATTAGACAACACAATTAATTAGAAATTGTCCGGCGGAATGGGGATTGATTGATTGACCTCTTATTTTCCGACTCAAGACGTAGTTCTGGAAGTAAGATTCAACAGTAAAATGCTTTTTGAAATGAGTATAAATTTGTGCAATCTGCCAGATATGTAAAAATTTACTAATTTTATCTAACAAATATTTCCTGAGCCTCCTAAAACACGAATACGGATTTACATCATACAGCTCCCTAGCGGCCTGTTTCCCATCCCCATTTTCCTACGATCTTTATGCAATCTAATAACGATTTATTTGTTTTTTCTAAACAGAGATTACCAAATGTCGGATTTGTTCTGAAAGTTGAGATACAAAATCAAAGTGTAAAGAATATAAACTTTGACGTTATACTGGAAGTGAAATTTTATAGAAGTTACAAACAAGTACGTAAACCATATAGTTTAAAAATTTTGAGAATCACAAAAGTCACTGTATTACGTTCAAATAGAGTCTAAAAAGGAGGAAATAGGAAAGAAAATTGTCACTTTCAGAAACGATTATCATAATTACTAACCCTGGAACTGGAGAAGCGGTCAAAACACTGCTGATAACTCTTGCGTAGCATGCAGCTCTTTGTACAAGCATTGTGAGTCACTTAGCCTTGAACTTTGTCTTCCACTATTATTTGTCAGGATAACTAAGCAGCTAGCATTATTCATTTATTTCAATATGCCCCGATGAAGACGTACGTTCTATACGGGATTCACATCAGCACAAAATATTGTATCGGATGCTCTCCCAAGATTTATTTTGGAAAAAATAACACTGTCGGATAAATAGGTTTTTATGTACAGGGTCGGTCCACTATTAGTATAATTATTTAATATAGTATACTTGATTGTTAAGCTATAACAAATGTGTGTCATATTTAGACAGATTGAGCACCATAAAAACTGTCAAGTATCTAATTAAGTATTGCTTATATAACTTGGTTATGATACAAGTGACTTATATCAACTAAAGTCCAAAAGTGCAGTAACAAGGCATTTTTCAAGTTTGCCAAAAAACTAACTATGTTTTATCAAAGACTTAGTTTATCAGAAATTAAATACTTATTTAAACAATAATTAAAAATATATTCAACTTCTGTAGTGTTTCTTGTTATTTTTCCAAACACGTATCAAAATGAAACTCGATTCGTCTTCTGTGGTTGAGTTTTTACTTTGAAGAATCTCTTTAACATATTCATTCACAGATCATTACTTTATTTTCAATTTTCCGCCCTTCAATCTTCCCTTTGAAGAAGAGGCAACATGTTTGGATTGCTCTTTTATTTGGGATGTTTTATATTTTCATTTATTTTAATCACTGCCAAGATGTACTAAAACATACTTCTTTTACTTTTTTGGGTGCTACTTGGGTTGGTTAATATCTGATGAATAAAATTACTTAATTCTTTGAATTACCTTCTGTGCTATTGATTTAAAGCGTTTTCGAGATATGTCAACTATTTTATTTCTTACGTGTGTTTATTTGGATTTTGTATGTATCATTAAAGCAAAACATTACCTACCTACTCAAAAATATGTATTAAAAATTTACTTATCCGAAAATATATATTATCCCCCCATCATCATTACCAGGATTCTCAGACTTCAAATTAGGATACAATTCGGTAGCCCTGACTCAACACATGTTATGTTTCACATTATGAGCAGTCATTTTTATAGTTTAAAATTTATGCTATACATACCTATATAAAAAAAAACAACAACAAAAATGTTTTATAGGTATTATGAATGAAGGTGGTGCAGCTAATTTATTTAATGAAATTAATAAAAATAACAACGCAGCAGTCCAAGGTACGACCAGTTCCGGTATTAAGTATATCACCTATCATATCAGCATACATACATTAATTCAGTAGGTAATTTATAATTATAAACAAACACATGCTAACCTTGATCTATACCTACCCGTATCCATTAACTCGATATCCTAGTGTTTCCATTTAAATTAACAAGTACGTAGATATTTTAATTTAGTTTCTAACCTAGACCTGAGGACATCTAAATTTAAAAAGGTTTATTGAACCTGGCTTGGCTGTTTATAGTGACAGCGGAGGACAGGGGGCATTTGGATGGAACAAGTCAGCAATTTTGACATGCTTGAAAGGTGTTTAAAGGATTTTGCTGTTCTTACTGTACAGGGTAGTCACCGCTATATCCAGTGGGATAACCAGAAGAGTAAAACTCAGCTTCAATGCTAGTCAAACTTAAATTTATTACGAAGATATTAGGAAAGTAAAGTATTATATTCCTTTCTGACTCACATGAGAGTAATTTAGTTATATTTATAAAAAAGAGGAAAATATTTACATTAATTAGATGTAAGTTTAATCGTAGCCTCTTCCTTTCAACTGAGGTTACACCACTGTCTATGTTACTGTAAGATATACAAAAGAGGTTAAATAGAAAAAAACATGCTTTATTTTGTGATGGTTACACAGGTTTTTGAAAATGAGATAAATTTGTGATCACATTTGCACACGAACAACTATTGAACTTTAGTTTGTGCTGTACAAGTACATAGCTTTAAAGTGAATCTACTCGTAAACTCGATCATTGTTCCTATTTGATATTTATGAAAATCTTATAAAATTTCCTCAATTTCTCCTTACCATGTGTGCATCGTGAGAAGGATATACACATAGTTCTGACTAAATTTTAAAACCTTAAAATGTTGCTTATCTAATGTTGTAAAATTGTAAGTATATCTTTTCAATTATTACATTTGACATACATTTTTAAATATTTATAGTTACTTGTATGTAGATAGAACCCTTGTATATAAATAGATTTTATATACAGGGTGTCCACCTAGTGCGCGTAAGTCCAATATCTGGGTTAATAAAAGAGATAACTTAATTTTTTTTTCAACAGGGTTGTCTAATATCCCGAGCTGCACAAAATGAAAATATATTTACATATTCAGGGTGTTCAGTTTTTCCTGGACAGGTACCAACTTCATTTTTTTAAATGGAAACCTATATTTTTTATGGCATTATCGAATTCTACGTAAAAAAATAGTGGGACTTTGTGCATAACACTGCTATTGAAATATTGATAGTTTTCGAGATATTTGACTTTTAATTTTCTTTTCTTATGTTTCGTCACTTCTAATAGTTGACATAATTATGGTTGTATGACAGCTAGAAATTATTTTTTTTCAGAAACTGTAGAGTGAAGATGGCTCTTTCGAAAAACGTATCAAAAGTTGACCTGCGATATACAGGGGGCAACAGAAATCGTGCCAAACCTGATGGTTTAAAATTTAAAAAATCTCGACTTTTTCAAATGGAACACCCTGTGTTTTATGATTTAATTAGATGCCTTTCTGTAGACTCTACAATTTTATAATAGCTTTCCCTATACCTAAGTTGCGTAGTTTTTGCAAAAAACCCACTTTTATGAAAAATACCCGATTTGCGCACTCCTTTGACGGAAAAAATATTGTAAGGCTATTTATTTTTATAAAATGTATTAGTTTACACTTCTTAAAATAAAAATAACTGAAAAATTTAGATAATTTCAGTTTAATAAACAAGTCTTTATGAAAAGTTACCATTTATTTGTAAATAAAAGTAAAAAATCATAAAAGCTCTACATGTAATTAAGAATTAGCAAAACTGGCGTATGCTTTGGAAGAAGTTCATGGGAATTATTTGCTAGCAGCACGTATTTATAGAGATTCCCACGTGCTGACTGTTTTGAAAATGTGAAAGAAAGATTTGAAAGAACAGCAAATGGGAATTATGAGAAAACTACCAGGAGACATGGGAGTAACAACGATAATATTTAGTTTAATGTTGTGGTTTCTGCTGTTGAAAATCCAAAAATATTAGTATCAGAAAATCAGTAGAAATCTTGGAGTTTTCAAAAGCTCGACAAATAAGATATTGAAGAAGAAGTTTCATACGTATCATATTGAAAACCAAACGGTGTTACCGTAGTTAGAAAAATTATTAGTGAAATGGATGAATATACATAGAGTATTGAAAAAAGAATACGCAATACTCATACAAGCAAGCTAACCTAAAGTAAATGCTCAAAATGTCCACCGTTGTTTTCAACACAAAGCATTAATCTACGACGAAAATGAATGTGAACATTTCTTAACATTTCGGGCGTTATGGTTAGAAACTCATTTTGGATCTTTTCTTTCAAGTCTTGCATATCCGTTGGTGGTACTTCGTATACTCGCTCCTTGATATAACCCCACAAGAAAACGTCCAGAATATTTAAATCAGGCGAACGTGCAGGCCAAGGAACTGGACCACCACGACCTAACCACTTATTTGGATATACGTGGTTTAAGTGTTCTCTAATCTGAAATATGAATAGATAATAGGAAAAGTACTACAACAATAAAATAATCACAGTACCGCCAAAGTGGAATGTGGAGGGGCACCATCATGCTGAAACCATTGTTGAACCAAATAATCAGCGGGCATATTCTGTAGCTGTAGAAGGGGAAGTTCGTTTTGCAAAAAATGCAAATACACATTGGCATTTAAATTGCCTTAAAAAAAGTGCGGTCCAACAATATGTTCTCCACAAATTCCAGCCCACACGTTCACTTTGAAACGATGCTGATTATCTAGTACCCTCAATAATCTTGGATTATTGTCAGCGTAGTGATGAAAGTTGCGACGATTGGGTAAGCATGTGTTTGAAAATGTTGATTCGTCAGTAAATAAGACATTCATAAAAAAGTTTGGACTTTCCTGAATTTTATCCAATGCCCAGTGGCAAAATTGCACGCGGTTTAGGTGATCTTGAGGTAACAGTGCTTGATGGTTTTTAATATGATACGGATGAAAATTATTCTTCTTCAGTATCTTGTTTGTCAAGCTTTTGGAAACTCCAAGATTATTACTGATTTTCCTGACACTAATATTTGGATTTTCAACAGCAGACGCCACAACATTAAACTGAATATCGTCATTGTTACCGTCATGTCTCCTGGTAGTTTTCTCATAATTCGCATTTGCTGTTCTTTCAAATCTTTCTTTCACATTTTCAAAACAGTCAGCACGTGGAAATCTCTGTGAATCTGGATTATTTGCTGTGTAAATTCGTGCTGCTAGCAAACAATTTCCATGAGCTTCTCCTAAGGCATAAACCATTTTCACTAATTCTTCTTTTGAATAGTTCATTGTATGCACGCTTAGTACTTACTCTAAACTCGTACGTGAATATTCAGTAAAAGAAGAAATGACATGTAAACTGATTGTCACAAATTTTATTGCGTGACAGACGCTCACTGCGTTTTTCCCGAGAAAGGAACGTGCGCAAATCGGGTATTTTTCATAAAAGTGGGTTTTTTGCAAAAACTACGCAACTTAGGTATAGGGAAAGCTATTATAAAATTGTAGAGTCTACAGAAAGGCATCTAATGAAATCATAAAACACAGGGTGTTCCATTTCAAAAAGTCGAGATTTTTTAAATTTTAAACCATCAGGTTTGGCACGATTTCTGTTGCCCCCTGTATATCGCAGGTCAACTTTTGATACGTTTTTCGAAAGAGCCATCTTCACTCTACAGTTTCTGAAAAAAAATAATTTCTAGCTGTCATACAACCATAATTATGTCAACTATTAGAAGTGACGAAACATAAGAAAAAAAAATTAAAAGTCAAATATCTCGAAAACTATCAATATTTCAATAGCAGTGTTATGCACAAAGTCCCACTAATTTTTTACGTAGAATTCGATAATGCCATAAAAAATATAGGTTTCCATTTAAAAAAATGAAGTTAGTACCTGTCCAGGAAAAACTGAACACCCTGAATATGTAAATATATTTTCATTTTGTGCAGCTCGGGATATTAGACAACCCTGTTGAAAAAAAAATTAAGTTATCTCTTTTATTAACCCAGATATTGGACTTACGCGCACTAGGTGGACACCCTGTATAAGGGTAGAACTTATTTACTTTTTTTTGTATTTAGGTCTCGAATCAGCTGAATATTTTTAAAAGACCTTCAATACAATTTACATATTTATTTATTTAGCTAAAAAATTAAATTACGAAATGTATTATTATTAAAATATGCCACTTTAGTTTCTACTATATAGGAAATTATCCACGACTACGAAATATAGTCATATATACCTTCAATAGAAATTATCAATCAAGCTCCAAATGCAAATATGTATTTTTAATCGTAATATTGGAACGAACAATGCGGGCTGGATTACACAGTGTCACTGGCCACTTCGAAAACGAAAACACTGGGCAGTTTAAAACAGATGTTATTATTGTGATCAAGTTTCCCACTATTTGTACATATGTGGTGTGAGTGATGTGTAATGCTAGTGAATATCCACTGATATATTTGAAATTTGATTCTGAATGCGGTAGCGTAAGTTGCTTTATTGGGAATGCAGGTTTTACAGTTTTACAACTAATACATAATTGAAATTTACTTCCTCTTTCTTGAAGAATAGCAACAAGTTTAAAAATCTTGACGAAGATTTGCTTATATAATGCAAATGTTAATTTAGATATTATTTCTTCCTATTACAATATATTAATGTTAAATATTATAAACGGCACATAAATTGGACAACCCCCAAATTCAAAGCCAAAAGCTGTTCGAAACACCCCACATTATGCAGTGACATTGCCAGTGCCGGAGCTGGGGATCGAACCCAGATCATAACAGGCTGTGTGACGACCAAGAAATACGACCACAATACGATCTAGCCCTCTGGGGCTACCGTGACAATTCATTACCATTTTGTCGATTCCCCTTTTGTCGACTGTAAGCAAATTTCTCGTTTTGTCTACTGGCTTTTTAACCTAAACGTCGGTATCATTAATAATTCCCCTTTGGTCGATTCACTAAACATTTTTATCTGAAATGGAAATCTATAACTATTCTATGCTTAAATTTTATTCTTTGCATTTATCGCTAGATGTTAGTCGCTACACAAGAGCAAAAGTCTTTCCTTTACACTTTATACAGATTTAGGACAGTCAAAGGAAAATATTGGGAATTTACCTAACTTAACCTAACCTAACCTGGTACTGAGCTTTAATTCGGAACTTTGATTGAGCGACTCGATAAAACGAGATGGGTTAAAAGTGATTTAGGTCTCAGTCGACGAAAGGGTATCAAGACAGGTAAGAATGCCCAGTCAACGAAACGATCAATCGACAAAACGGGAATATACGACCGTGACGATATTATGGCATTATTATCAAGTGAGATTTTGTTGTTTTAAAACCTAACTTCGTTTATTTTCTACTTAGTTGTATTTTCCACAAGTAGGACTTCATTCCAATTAATCAGGACTACAATTTGACTCTTATATGATATCTCACTGTGTATATTATAATATATCCTCCAATAAAATGTCTGTTTAGGTAGTAAAATATGGCATTGCGCCATATCCCACTCATCAACGTCAAACAAAGTAATTAATTATATATGTTAATAAAAAACTCATATAATTTCCTATTCAGTGTGAATTTTAAATCAAAAAACTTATGTATGCACGTACCCAAAAGGTCATAGGCAAATTTGTTCCTACCTATCCCAAAAAAATATTTTTCTCTTCAACACTTTAGAGGAACAATGCAAGTTAGAAAACATTAGATTCACGAAAAATAGAAAATTTATTAAAACTAGATTGACTATAAAACGGTTTTATACAGGGTCGATGAAAGTATGGAAATGGTTGACTATTTCCTAAAGGATAGCTACCGAAAACTTGAAAATTAAGTATTCAGGATCAGTCAAAAAGTCATAGAAAAACTAAGTTGCTATTTTTTAAAGGAAGACCCTGTATATTTTTCATTTTTAGTTAGGACGTTCCTTTACGAATATACTGATGTAGAATTTGATGGATATAATAAGAGAGATATGATCAAAAGAGTGTGTTCTCTTTTCAACACGCTATGATTATGGCACACTCTTTTGGTCATATATTCCTATATGACTATGATGGGTCTATCATAGATAAACCCATCAAGCCGTTATCAGTGTTTTCCTGAAGGAACGTCCTAACCAAAATTAAAAAAATTCAGGCTGTTAAAAAGAGCAACTTTGTTTTCCCTGATTTTTTACTGATCCTGTATAGTTAATTTTTCTTTATTATAATAGATTCTGAAAAACCTTAAAACTGTTTTGTTTAACATTTTTTGCTAACTAACTTACTTTAGGAAATAATCAACCGTTTCCCTACATATCAGCGACCCTGTATATGTACTTTTCTGAACTATCTAGGAAACTTATCATGACTAACTATTTAAAAAACCAACAGATCAGTCGAATGGTGGACGATGCTCCAGAAAATAATAAAAAATACAAGGAAAATTCAGTAATGTAAGACGGAAATTAGATTTTTTGTCACATCTGAGTGTACTGATCCTAGGGAAAACCTAGGAAATTTAAAAATTTACCTTTTGCCGCTTAATCTACCATTATCATACCAATACAAATTGTTTTTAAAACTCACCTCTTTGTAGAATGATATAAACGCACCTCTGTAGAAAATTCAATAAGTGTTGCCATATTTTTGATATTTCCTGAAAGTCAGGAGTTATTAAAAGATAAATTAAAAGTTTTTCTTGACAGTTCAAACATTGTTTACGTATCTATATGAGTAGGAGAGTAGGTATAGTTCTTTCTTTCTGTGATAATTTTATTTCATATATTTTATTGTACTTTACGAGTAATAGATTATAGGGTTTATTTATAGTTTCAACGAAATTCAACACTAGATACTATATACTTGTGTTTGCATCTATTATGTAAAATAAATAACAAACTAAGTAAATAAAATTACAATAATGAGATAATGAGATGCGGTACGTTCTAGTAATTGGCTCTCGACTTGAACATTGCAAAATTAACTCGGTCTATATTTCCTGGTCGTGAGCAAATATGTGGCGAATTTGCAAATAAATTAGGAGACCCTGTAAAATCAAGGAATTTAGCCGAAACGCGTTGCGCATCCTGAAAAAAAATTAAATTTGCGACCGAGCACAGTAAATTAAGCAGTGTCCATGAGCTACAAATTCGCATCGGCTCCAAATTAAGGTAAATGTAACAATTAAAACCATAAAAATATGTAGAGTTTTTATAGGGTCTAAGAGAGTTTTATCTTATAATAATGTTTCTTTGTGACTTTTGGGATATTGCATAATTATCTTGCTTAATAATCTATCATCTGATATACGACATGGCTAAACATTACTAAGGTTTTAAATAAATCTCGGTGTAATTAATACTACGAATTCAGGTTCAAAAACCCAAAATTAAATTTAGTTGTTTTGAACATAATATGTTCAAAACAACTAAATTATATTTTATATTCAGGTCGATTCTGTTCACACAAGGTTATGAGTATTGTTAAGTAGTAATGTGGTTGTGATTGTAAATGTTAACAATATTGTTATGGAAATAGTTAGTCTGTTTCTTCAATTTCAACCAGAGTTATTGTTTCGTCGTAACAACATGTAGTTAATCGAGTGAAGTTAGCTATCACGCATGTGCAGTTTATAGAAGATCAGTTTAAATCATGTAAATAGAACGTCTATTTTCTATTTACACAACCTCAAAAACAGCAGGATTTACATTGTCAACAATTTTAGAGGCACGATGGCAATTTGTGTGCTATTTTATTGCCCCTATTTTATGATGAAAACCCAGTTTTTCCATAAATCTAAAGAAATGGTTATCTTAACTTATTCCAGTGTCAAGAGGTAGTACACTTATTCTATGGTAGTACTATGATTAATTTTCTATCTATAGTTAGCTACAGCAGAAGAGTTAAAACATTAGTATGGCGGACCCTTGCTTTGCATGCTTAATTTCTTCATTGCTTGTTGGCAATTTAACTTATTTAGGAAGATTTTGTTCCAAATATATGGCTTATGTTATTTATAACTATGGAGCAAAGAATATAAACTAATAAAAATTTTCAGATTCATTCATGCCGTCGACCAAATTTCTATCTTTATCACTGTGCGCCAGATGCATCAAATTTGAGTGAAAAATAATGCACTCGGCGCAGGTTATAGTAAATTACAGTAAGTTTATGAGACTGGTTTAATCATCGTCATATCGCACATCTAGTTATCTTTGTCAGCGATACGCAAATAAGTGAAATCGAGAGAACATCTACACTTGTTGCACGTGTGGCTGCTAGGTTAGGGATTGATGTTTTGTGACTTTCGTGATATTTCGTTACTTCCAATTCGTTTTAGTGGTTTTATCTGTTTGATTTTAATTGAATCATTTGGAAGCTTCGAGTGCCTCGGTGTTTTAGTGCTTGTGTTAATTATATTATAACGGTTATCAATGGGTTGTAAAATTTATAAAAATATTGTATCAGTGCTAGACATGGCGTAGCCGGTCCTGTACTCTCGTCCTATCTAGAAGGCAATGTTAAATTTTCATTTTAATGAATGAATTGTGTAGATCTACGATGCTCCAGGTGCATCAGATATCACCGAAAAAAACGGAACTTGGAAGATAGGAAATTACATGAAGTGAAAAGTCTTATTAGTTTATTGTCTTTGTCTGGAGACCATTGCTTGGCTTAAACCTAAATTGGTATTTTGTTCCACACATCTTTGGTAGGTAACTACTATGTCCGAAAAAGTTAAACATAGGAATACCTCTTGAGTGTATAAAATCAGTTTAGTTTTAAATAATTTTTCCCTGTCGTAACAAATATGTTTATCTACATTTTCTTGTAAGTGAAAAGGAACCTGGTGAATTCTCCGTGCTTGATCCACAAAGTCCATTAATTCATTAATTAAATATTGAACCAATTGTTTACTTAGTCTGAAGAGCTTAATACATCTTTCATTGGGCATTTCGAAGGGATTACTAACATCCCTTATATACCTGTATTCTACATAGCTAGATATTATGTATACCTACATTTTTATAACTTAGAAACCAAAATACTATTAGTTCTTAATACTGATCTTGGATATTTTTTGCAACATGAAGAAAATTCCAGGGAAATTTTATACCAATTGGATCTATTTTATTTCCAAAAGACTATAACACTGTTTAAATCATCTCTTGTTATGGCCTAACAGCCACAGCCACTAAAATATGCTCTTTATGATAACAAGTTTTCCGTACAAATTGTCAAATTGACAGATGTAATTGCTGAAAAGTGTGAAACAGAATATCAGTTTTCTCAAGAATTGCTTTATAACAACAAATTTTTAAAAATATCTAACCAAATCTTGCTATAAGAAAATAGAATCAACCCGATTATACTTATGGCTCTTAGACATATTATGGACTACCTATACAGAGGTCAGACACAATTTAGAGTAAAAAGTCGTAATAGTATTCAGTCATTTCCCCAAATGGATCCAATAATTTTTGGCCTATTCTGTCTTATCCGAGTCCTAAAACATGTAGGTACCTGCAATAACCGATCCTGTCAATAACAAAATTACAGGTTAAAAATTAGAATGACGTTTTGTTAATGGTATTTTTTTATTTAGACAACCTACTTGCTCCAAAGATATCCGCCTAGATATCTACTACTTAATTATTTTTTTATATCAGATGAAATAGAACTACCATTGACATTTTTTTCGTTGAGTATTTGTAATTTGTTGTTTGTGTTACCAAAAAATATGAATTAAGCATTACACAATGTTTGACCGGAATGTTGACAAATAAAAAACAATAACGATGAGTTATTTGCTAATAATTGTTTTTTTCTACTCGATCAAGTAGCCGAAGGCATAGAAATCGTCCAAAAGCGACGGTGACATAATATTTACACAATATTAAATAATAATTATCTGAAGCACTCGTGACATTCAATAATTGCTTTTGAAGAAGCTTTTAGAGGTTAGGTAAATAGCGAGTAGCACTGAATTCTAAATATAGTCGTTAATTTCATTTCACTGCGTCTGTGTAAGCAGTCGGTTAACGTGTCTTTAAAATTTATCGAAAGCGGAGCCAAATATTTACACACTATCCTTTTTTGTTCCGTGATATTTGAAGTTTTGTTAGCGCGATGCGTATGTTTTTCTTTTGTCCTATTCTTTTTTGACAGGAGGTCATTGCACTTGGGTTGCACTCGGGTTGCATTCGGTCAAACTAAAAAAGGATTCGGTCGTCTGCAGATGCACATCTAGATCTAAAGAGGGCTAGTGTTAGTAGTAGGGCTCAGGTGTTAGTCGAAAGTTATTGGAAATCCCTTTAAAACTTTAATCAAAGTCTAGGTACATATAATTAGAATATATGTAGACTTTGCTTTAATACTGTCGCGAAGTATTAAGGAAGACTATACTGCTTGGCCTTATCTTGTTCACAAAATTGTAGTTATTGGGATGGCCTAAAGAACCTGCCTTGTTTTGACATTACACTTTCCTTTTACACTGAGAAAAGAATTTAATTGAGATAAATAAAATTTCTTACCAACTATTAAATTATGTATTTATATTTGGCGAATTAAGGATCTAATTTTCTAATAAATTTAATTTATTAGACAAGGTGAAAAATATTTGATCTGCTGAATTAACTGTTTAGTTTTCGCAAACGGATTTAGTTATCACACTTAGGTAATTTAGTTTACTATATTGAAGAATCAACTTTAGTGTCCCAAAATGAGACAAGTAGTTATTTAAAGTTATCAAATCTGTAATAGTGAAATGTAGATAAGGCGTATTAAACAGATTATTATATAACTTTATAGAAAACCAAATTTTCTAGGAAGTGGGATACTTAAATTGTTTACTTTTTTAAATATAATATTTACTCTTATGCCCTGTAATAATTACGTTGGAAAGTGCATATAAAACTTTTCATTGAGTTTCAGCATCATTTGAATATTATGTATGCGGTATCTCTTAAATCTCGATACATAGGCATACCCTGGACCTAAGTAATATAAAAATATTGAAAAAAAAAACATATTTTTGAAGGAGCCAAAAGTTAACAGTATGTATTTTAAAATCTGTAGCAAAAATGTTGTTAGTGAAAAAAAAAAAAACATTTGACGAGATAAACAATTAATATAAATTTGTTGATATAGGTACTTACTTATATATTTTGAATTAAAGAACAGTATCTGACGAAGCCACCTTAGAATATCTTGACCAGATTCTCCAACCTCATTGAGATTAAAATAAACCATATTATATACGCAAATAACTATTATTTGCCTATTATTGGATACAACATTACACAAAAACAATATAGAATTACTATTATATACATATATACACTACTAAATTAGTTCGTTATATTATTCACTGAATGGCTAATTATACTTTAGTTTTGCAAAGAAACACACAGCACGATACAAAAATGGCTGTGCCATGACTGCTATAATAGCCGCTGTCCGAGTAACTGGAAAAGATAGTGTACGCGGAAGCGCGGTATCAATTAAATAAATATTAAATTGTGGGAAATAAATGTATTTCTTAAAATAAATATGTATTTGGTTCTAGAATTAATCGTTGGATTTAAACCATTGTAGTAGAATTATTAATTTCAAAATTTATTTTCAACAATTAAATACATTTGTTTAATTTATACAGATCACTGAAAGTATATCTTAAGTGATATTTTACAAATTCTTGGTACATTCTCTTTGCAAAGAAATTTTGAGAAATAATTATTTATCTATAATAAATATAATATGTAAAAACAAATAATTAATAATTACAAAAAGCTATGGCTTATTATTAGCGGTTTCAAGCAAGATTTTTCCCTTAGTGTAAAAATTCTTCAAATTCAAGTGAATATTAGAATTTGGAAAAGAGAAAAGATAATAAGATTGTTATTACATTATTTGTGTTTAAGACTGTATATGTCTTAAACATCTACTACTACTTAGACCTAGTACTTATAATGTGTACACTTTTTGTACTGACCCTTCTGCTTGATTTTTAGCATTCCTACATTTTATTTTCATACCTATACATTGTTAATACTTTTCTGCATTTAAAATATCCATGTCACTCTTAAAATACATAAACAATATTGTAAATGTTATATCGTTTTCATGATTGGTGACAGTTGCGTCCAAAATATCAAATAAGTCAGATAATCGTGCCCTAAACCGGTCAAGCAGTAACCTTATTTAGGGTTCCCTTATTAAAAAGCATACCTACATGGGCATATTTAGATGTTAAAATAAGGAAAACCTCAATATTGCTTAATTTTATGAGGCGTCCAATAATTCTCTATTATGAACTGTTGAGTTTGTAACATGTGTTTATTTTGTAGACGCTTTAATTGAGCAAGTTATTTTCAAAATATGATTATTGTCAATTTTTAAGTTACTTTCCGAAAATGTAAATGTATTTTGTGTAATGTAAAATGTATTTTTGTAAAGCCTATCCGAAAATAAGAGATCTCGCGCCAAAACACAAAATAACTTTCGTTTTCATCGACTCAAAAAATGAAAAATCCAGGCTGAAACTTGACCTCGGATGTTTGTATCGATCTGGGTTAACAGGATTACCGTGCTAATTAACTTAGAAGTCAATCTGATGGGATCACGACGGATGTGGGCAATTACAGCCGTTTGTACCACAACTAGTGGCTCGAAATCTAAATTAATCTTGAAACGAGTTAGATCAAGTTGTAATGAGCGTAGTCCAATGTACTAGGGACACTGAATTCGATGTAATATAACCACTTTATTACCTGCAAATCAAACACAAATCAAAGCAATTAGTATCTTAAACATATTAATTAGTCAGGTAGTATTGCATCAGAAATAAATACAGTGAGCGGCAAAAATCTTGCATAAATTCACAAACGTTCAGTTTTTTTTAATGAGACACCCTGTATATTTTTACATATTTAGAAAGAGGACTTTCTCACGATCACAGCAAAACGGTTTAGTGGGGTTAACACAAAATATATTAATGGAGATAGAGCCACTGGAATATTGAAAAACATTCCTCTTTATTTAATCGCATTTACGGCACCTGTCAAACTTTGACATTATTGGATTGAGTCCATACAGTTGCAACAGTTAAAATTCAATTATGGCGCAATTAACAGAGACTCAGAGGATAGAAGTTTTAATATTTCTTGGGTATGGAGATTTGAGTAGAACTGAAAATCAGGTGTACGATTTATTTAATGTAAAATATCCGAATAGGCCAATCAACTAAGCTACTGTTAGTAGAATTAAAAAAAAAATCAGAGAAACTGGACATGTTAAGGACATTGAAAAGCCGAGTCGCTCAAAGATAAGTGACGAAAAAAATTGAAGATTTGCTTACAAATCCAAAAATAGGCTCATACTACATCTAGAGCAATAGCAAACGAAAATGAAATTAGTCAACGCCCCGTACTACGTGTACTAAAAAAGGCGAAATACCATCCATATAAAGTACAACTTACTCAAGAGCTCAATGAAGATGATCCTGACAGACGTTTGCAGTTCTATGACACACTAATGAATATGTGTAAGGCTAATTTGGATATGAAATGTCAAATCATATTTTCGGATGAAGCCACATTTTGTCTAAATGACGTGGTGAACCATCAAAATTGTAGATAATGGAGTACAGGTAATCCGCACTGAATGGTCGATTCACATCGACCCAGAATCAACAAAAAACTAACGTCTGGCCGGAAATAATTGATAATCTAGTGATAGGTCCTTTTTTCTTCGATGATATCCTTGCAGGGGAGAGATATTTAACATTTTTCCAAAATTATCTCCTCGCCTTAGTGGAACTATTTACCGATAACAATAATCCTGATCTACAGAATAGTTCAATCTGGTTACAGCAGGACGGTGCACCGCACTTTGCTCGACGTGTTTGCGATTATTTAGATACGTTTTTTCCTGGGCGGTGCATTGGTACAGGTGGATCCATCG
The DNA here is from genome assembly GCA_963924545.1 of Pogonocherus hispidulus. Taxonomy (NCBI): domain Eukaryota; kingdom Metazoa; phylum Arthropoda; class Insecta; order Coleoptera; family Cerambycidae; genus Pogonocherus; species Pogonocherus hispidulus. The sequence goes on from OZ004696.1 coordinate 25,297,926, forward strand.
AATGGCCTCCAAGATCCCCAGATCTTACTCCAATGGATTACTTTTTGTGGGGATATTCAAAGTTAAAAGTTCATATCGACAGACCACAAAATTTAAAAGACCTATAAAACAGGACAAATTAGTGTAGCTGTTGTCCAAAATGTTCAACGACAATTTGTAAATAGGTTTGGCTATTGTCAAAAAGTTAACGGGTGGCATTTTGAACATCTTATTCATTAGTTGATATTAAATGTATAATTTTTTTGCTCCAGCTATGTTGCGATATTAGCAAATCACATTGCTTATTAATATTAAAATACACCAATCATATTGTGCCTCATATGAAGTCTATGTACACAATAATTTTGGCATTGAAAAGATCCTGAGATCTATGTACACCGGTTTGATATGCAGACATTCACAGCGTTTTCTATTGATACAAGGAAATACAATCGTTGGAACTGAATTTGTGAACTCATCATCCATTTCATAACTCCACTTTAATATATTTGATTACATCTAAATATAAATGCTGTGAAAATAACACATTACCAGTGATTTACTTATTTATAGTCCAACGAGTTCCTAACCCTTAGCTACTGAATCCCTAAATTATCATTCCCCCATAATTCCTTAAATTATTTTTATTTTCATATTAGTTTAGTTGAGTACGACTAAATAATATATTTAATATTTTCAGCAAATAAAAAGTTCTTTCTCTTTATCGCTAATATTTAAATTTTAAATGTTTATAGGAAAACAGAACTAAAAATAAATGAATGCATCATAATAAGCTATGATAATTTAGCCATGTACTGAAATTATCACCCAGAAATCGTTCCAGGAATGACCACAAATTTGGTCGGAACACCAAATGATCGTCCATTTCTCGGTTGGAACTCATTTTAATTATTGCGCATGAGCACTAACAAGAAATCATTAGACATCATCGAGATGTTAGAACACAAACCCTATATTCTTGCTGAATACGGTTATTTACCTTCGTTTTTATTTTGTCGTATAAGAGTAACAGGTAAACCTTCTAGCCAAGAAGGTGATGTTACTGACATGTGCATTATATTTTTCCTAAGTAGATGTGAGTATTTCCGTTCCTATTCGACATAATCTATTAAATCGTGAGATCATTAAATGCTAATTACCACTACAATGGTATCTACAGGGCTAATTTACGTTTTCTAATATTGTAATCTGCTATCACCCAAAAATCACAAAAATAGGTAGTAGAAATATATGTTAACTATTTTTATTTCTATTCTGTTCTTGTTTTAGCGTCTTCTAGAGACCATGAAACAACAGCAAGCCCACTGGTGCTTTGATTTCTGCTCTTTATCACAAATAATTATTGGAATAACGTTTTTACCTTGTATGTAATATTAATTCGTATTTTAGCTTGACTGTTTTTGTAAATTTAATAAAATAGAAATAAATGAACATAAATAAATTGTAAATAAAAAAGTTGGCGTATGTATACGAAACGTAGGACCGAGAGCGGTCCGCCTATCATGTTAAATTAGGTTTCATTATGGCCTAAAATTAATTCAATACGTAACGGTCCATTGGACTAACCATTGTGGCGTGGGAGACATTTCTTCAAGCGGCCTTGACTGTTCGCATGTTAACACTACCGTAATAATATTTTGTCATTACATGCACAATATTTTATTATACAAGTATAAAACAAAATATCCGGTAAAGCATGAATAATTACTAAAAAGTTATGTTGTATGCGCAAAATAATATACTTCTATTGTTTATTGCGTCCCCTCCCTCTAATTTATCTTTTCCCAAACGTTTTTTATATGACATTAAATCTTTTACATGTTGTATACAAAATATGTATTAATGTTTGAAATAAGAGAAGAAATATATAAATATTTCAGTAATTTTACTAATACATTTTTTTTTTGTTTCAGGTAAGATATCCGGATTATTAATTTAAAGCACACTGTGATTGATTAGAGAACATCCTGCAGTAGGTATGGGTGTAAGTAGTGAACACAATTTAGTATGTATATTAATTTAATTAGAATTAGATGTATTGTCAGAATTTTGGATTTATACACGTTACCCTTAGGGTATTGTAATTAGTTGTTCACCAATTTGATAGTAGGTACTTTATATTTGTAAAATTTTTTACGGTATTTTTGCCCTAGCCTGTCGAGTTAGAACGATAAACTGCAGGCTAACATATACATATGTTTAGTCAATTTTCATGTATAATTTTTGTTTATTAAAATGACAATGAATGTTTTATTTTTAAAAATAATTTCATCATACCTTACGTTGATGTCGAGGGGTAAATCACTAAAAAAATTTGTACACTGAAATTCCCCCTGCAGTGAAAAATCTCCGAAATTCCCCAAAAATTCTCTGAAACACCCCCAATCGTTTGAAATTCGCAATTCCCCGAAATTCTCCAAAATACCCCGCAATTTCCCATATCGATTTGAAATTCCCAACAAAATAAGTACCTATCGATTATTATGTGCTACTGAAAGACAGACACAAATTAAGTGTTTGTAACATTTATTTATGCCGTATTAAAAACAAATAAAACGCACATATACCATAGTTTATTTATTTATACTACCTATGCATATACCAACAACAAAACGTAAAACGTTCTTTGATAAAAATAAACTAAACTAAGGTAAAAATATATTCATTCACACAAAAACTGTCTCAAAAATATAATATAAAATATAGAACCCATTTTTAAGACGTACCCTATAATCCCGTCAACAAAAAAATGTTTTCGTAATTTAAGAAGTTTAATGAAATCAAGCAAAAATATAACGTAAAATATTACTAAAAAAGGACTAGGTATAACCTCAGGTCGGGCCTCAGGTATAATAAAATATATATAAAATACCCTGAAATTCCCTAAAATACCCCGAAATTTCCGGCAGTTCCTTGAAATTCTACAAAATTCCACCTGCTTATACACTAAAATACCTCAGTGATTCGCCCCTCGGCTGATGTACTGATCATAACTTAACATTCAAATTATCTTTCAAAAACCTACAAAATTACGTAATATAGATACATGTTTTCCATGTATTTCAGTCAATTTTAATCTCCGTCTCAAATTCTGCGGCTTGCAGGAATCACCTCAAAAGATGAGGGCGTAACAGTAAGATTTTGGTGGAAACGGGCGAATAATTGTGCAAGCTTCCACATTAAAGTACATGGCGATTAGGAGTCAAGTAAATAAGTCAGTCAACACTATTACGCGTCATTTTAAATCATGAAGTCAGTGGTTCGGTCTATAAATATGATATAAATGTCATAAATAAACACCTGTAAGTTTATGAGTACCTAATTTGCGTGCTGTATTTCCCCCTCCCTCCTCTAACCCCTGTACCAGAGAATTTTAATCACAACAACTTTCTTCTTTAGAAGTAAATATTATCACAAAATAGGTAGACAATTGCAAGTAGTTTTCAGGAAAATAATCTTTGGTATGCACTATGCGTTGCTGGAACAGTAGACGGTTAAGCTCGGGTTTCCTCGAATGCGGCAACGGCAAATTGCGACCATAATAATGCGACGAATGACGTCAGATTGCGGTGGGAATGTCTGATAGCTTATCTTTAAAAATAAGAAGTGTAAAGTCAAAAAGCGTCGTCAGTACCACATTTTGTTGAAAACAAGCAACATGGACGATCTTGATGTTGCTCTTTTAGTGGTGTTAGATTGTGAGGAATCAGAGAAGGAGAATAGGAAAAGTGAATCTAAACTTTTTAAAAAAAGGACTGCAGAGGGCGCATACCAAATATTAATTTCGTCCTGCTCACCTGTCCATTCAGTCGATTTTAGTCCGTAACTCATTGTACTTCGCTAGAGGAAAGAAAAACAACAAAAATAACATATTTTTAGATTAGAATTCGTAAAATAAAATATATGTACTGTAGTGTAACATACCCGGGTCCGTTCAACAAAGTTGAATGAAGTAAATTATGGTTAGTAATCGAAGATTTATACCCTACGTTGTGTTTATTGCGGTGCTTTAAAATAAATATTATTAACTTACCTCGGATGCGCTAATTAGTCACTCAATAGGGAGATTTAAGGAAGGTGAAAATCTTAAATAATAATAATAATAACACCAATTCGTAAATACACCTACTTTATTGAATTACTGAAAACTACCAGTGCCGTACTCAGCCTTGAATTCACGGAGGGAAAGAGTACGGCAGAGAAACCTCCGATCTCAATTCAAACGAATCTTTGTTATACTGTTGCAAGGTGATAAAGAAAATAATACATACACGACCTTATGAAATATTGAAGTACTCGAATTTACAGTATGCACACATACATTCTCAATATAAAACTGAAGAGGGTAATTGTTAGTTAGCCGACAGTCGTCGGAAGGTACTGAGGTCCCATACGGGAGGCTACTCAGCTAATAGTTGAAATTAAGCTAAAATCTCGATATTTTACCATATTTTATTCTTTGTTATAATCGGATGTTCGCTCAAGCACGGGAGAAAATATTAACAAATTCATCAAGGCTCTTTCATAGTATCGAACAGAATAGTACCGTAAATTCCAGTAATAAGCAGTAAAACAGTGTGTTTTGATAAGAAAACAATATCAATCTCAACAGTATAACTTCGATTCCAACTAAACATACAATACAAGAAATTGATTACTTAATTGAGATAATTAAATTATCTTACCTCGAATATAAACACTGTAAATTAAATGGATGTACAAACACATTAGGTATATTATATTATTAGAATAACAATAGAAATTATTGAGGTGAGTTCATGAACGTGAATATAACTAATTAAGAAATTGTGTTATTTAATAAGTAATAATAATAAAAAAATGACATTAAATAAAAATGATATATCGTAAAAGCAACATAACCTAAACATCAACAAATACTTTACTAACCTGTAAATTAGATAATTTCTCCAATTACAACAATACACAATTCACCAAAAACTAAAGAACCAACTCCAGAGTAAAGGTAATTAATATCTAACTTGCTCGAGGCACTCCTAAAACCACACTCCCCTGAACCGCGTTCCCGTGTCTTCCTCTTTACCGTCCTCGTCCACCTCCCTTTCCCAACCCGTGCAGCAAACGCGTTTCCTCTTATCAAGTGTTATTTATCCGGGTTACAGAAACAAATAATCTTCAAGTTACCAAAACAAAATAAAATTCCAAGAGGTGGTTCCTCTCAGTACTTGTTAATTTTTAAGCGTAGACATACATGTGCGGCATTTAACGCCGCTATAAACCTTTGACAAACTGTTTTCCGCCGCACTAGCTACCGCATTCAATATAGCGGCACCGACACATTGCGTTGCGGCGTCCACTAACGCTACCTTAAAAATCGCCTACATCTCATCTGCACAGAACAATTTTTTGTGACGTCATTCACCGCATTATTACAGTCGCAATCTGCCTATGCCGCAATCGAGGAAACCAGAGCTTTAGTGAATAAATTCAAAGAGCAACCTACTAAGCAGAATCTTATTTAAGATATTTTACTGTAGGATATGTATTATGATAAGTAAAAAGTACTTGTCTGTTTTCTCTGAGATGGAAACAACTCGTAAATAGACATCAACAGTCAGTTCCAAATAAAAAAAATTGTGTTAAAAATGTATTTTTAACTTTTGAACTCCCATAAAAGTGTGTACCGATGCTTGGGTTAAATGAATTGAGTAGATCTTCTGGGCTGTTCTAACATAAACCGTGAAAGCTTACGATCTTAAGTAACATCTTTCGAAAAGTGATTAGAGTTTTTTGTTTGATATTCACGTGTTAAATATTATTGCAGTCATAATTAGCTCAAATTTATGGCACACGTATCCGGATAACACAATAATATTTATCATATGAGCAAAAGTTCCATTCACTGGTTGCTGTTGAACAACTTTGTTTATAAGAAGTATTAGAAAAACAAACATGTGCGAAATGTACCCAGATAACTGGAATTTATGGAACGATGCTTCGCCCAGTTTCCCTGAATTTGGTTAGGTATATCTAATTGAAGTTAAAAAATAGTTGCTGTATGATATGTATCTACAAATTCAGTGCAAAAGCGCGTTCCGACAGAAAAAGCCTTTTCATTTTAAAAATGTTATCATGGTATCATAGTCTGTACTTTTTAAAATGCTCCAATTTTTAGTTAAAAAATTTTAGTTTCAGTGACTTTGTTTCAGTCACAATTTTTTTTTTTATGTGAATTATGTCACATTATGTGTTTAGTAAAAAAAATGGAACTTTGGTAGTTCCAAGTAATAATTTCCAATCAGTTTTTTATAAAACAACTTTAATTTGCGTACAAGTTTATAATAAATCCATATCGAAAACAGAAAAACAAAGGATGAAAAGAAAGCTGGAAAGTATCTAGTGTTTTTTGTGAAAAGCCTAAAGTAGGTATTTAATTTGAACTTTAATTATTTTTGTTTAAGGATCCATTCTCTGTAGGTTTGACAGGCATGAATGTTGGGTCGGATTGAGAGGATGGGTGGCCGATGGGTGGAGACTTATATATTCCAACTATCGAATTATTAAGATTTCGGAGGTGCACGTAAAGCCGAAGTAAAAAGGCACATGGAAATAAAGTTAGCCCTCATTGCAAGGGTACCGGATTTGTCTTATAATTGCAACAAAATTTCTTTTTAATGTTATAAATTATATATCACCGGAAAGATCAAAAGATAAACTAGATCCCTATAGTAGCAAATTTTTGTTTAATACATGTATTTTAGAGAAAATAATTTTTGAAAATACGGTATTTTAGTACAAGATTGTTTGCCTGGAATTTTAAAAATAAAAATAAATACCAAAAATTACTACTGTAGGGACTTAGATTAAACTCTTATCTTTCAATACTTTGTTACTAAAAGGCGCTATCTTTTATAGTTTCTTTATAATTAGGCACGAGACGAACGCCGATTTAGGGCTTATTTCGACCTAGTGAATGGACTCTTAACAGCAGTGAGTTCTGATTTCTCTTCGAAATAAAAGACAGAAGTTGAGTCTTACTACTTTTTAATAATAACATTGCCTTACTATTTGGGATAGAGCCGTGAAACTATATTTTCAGGGTCAGTTCTGAACACATCTAGAGCCCGTATCCGATGACGTGTTCGAATTTAAGCTAAATCGAATATATTAGAAGAAATATCGGAGGCAACAATGAGAGGCTAAACTTGCTTGCCATCCTCTTTTTTCCATTTTATTGAAAAACCTCATATTTACGAAAACGTAATGGGCACACTGGCACAAAATATATGCAGATGATTAAAAAAAAACTGTAAAAGAAGGCATGCGTAAGATGCCGAAGCGAAGGGCTGCTTGTTAACTTTTGTGCTCAGAAACGGTCCTTCCCTATATACCAGTGTTCAGTAAGAAAGGACTGTCTTATTGTGTATTGTGTTGAGCAATCAGTTCAGGATGAAATTTAAGAAGACACAATCTATCCCTTTTACATCTGACTTATTGTATTTTGAAAATATAATTTAAGTAGTCTCGTGATAAATGAAATCAGATCAACACTCATATATTACTTCCAGTATAATTTTGAAGGACTTTCTCAAGTAATGAACAATTTGTTACTAATAATAAATAATAGCATTTCTTCTGAATCATCGAGTATTTCTTGGAATAAGTACCTTCTATACCGGATGTTGACTTTCTATAAATAGCCGGAATATTTATTTAAAAAGGAAAAAGTGTTTTTATCGTGAAGATTACAATATTTATTGTGCTTAAACGCGTATATTTTTATAAAGTTGCTTTTTGGCTTCGTCTAATTTCTTACGCATTTTAGCGTTTTATAAACTGCTTGACTGAAGTGAGATCATTACTAGGATAACCGCAAATTACAGGTGATTCGGGTTCGAAGTGTTTGTTGACGTCAATATTTTTCACATAATGTCCATTATTCATAATGTCCAATTTTCACAAAAATATCTGCCCTTCAATAATTATATCTATCATATTATTACACATTGTATTTAATATGATTATAGACTCTAAAGCTGTGAATATCATTTTTGTAGCCGTAATATTTTGATTGATTAAAGGTAACAATGAGGAAAATATATTAGTAGTTGTGAGAAATGAATTAAAAATAAATAAAAATTAACATTCACGATGCCCATTAGGGAAACACGTCGCAACATCATTCATCGACTCCACTACCTATGGCACTCTGACGAGCGCATAATAAACGCGATACCGGTCAGAGTCTGGTAGTTGGTCTCTATGAATGATGTGGCGACTCCTATGGAGATGCCGAAGTAATGCAATGCCAGTCGGGGCACATTGTCCGTAGAGTAGTTGTTTTCGGTATCTCTTTCAAATAGAAAAATTTATATTGGAGATGTCTCTTTGACACCCTGTAATAAAACGGTATTTTTTTCAAATGAGTGTTTGAATCTCACACACACAATTTACCACAATTCGTTCAGTTCAAAAGTTTTATATTTTTTTGACTACATCAAATTCAGCATGTAAGAATAAGGCAGTACGCCAATATTTTAAAAAATCAGTATCCAAATGTTCCTTTTAAGGTGATACCCCTATAGAAGGCATTTTTTGATCCTACTATATCATGAAAAAATCTGGTTTTTAGTCATAAAACACATTGTTAAAATATATTGGTCTCTAATTTCGGTACATTTTTATATGATATAGAATATATTGTTCCAGTATTTCTGAATTCCCTCCTCCCTCTAAATTAAGTTCATCCTTTAAGGATCAATGTCACATCTCAACATCGACACTTCCCATTCCTTGCTTAATATGAAACACAGTAGCACAAACACCAAGCACTATTTACACTTGAAGGAAAATATAAGTTGGGCCAATAAAAGTCCTCCAAATTCCTTCGTCTAGTCAGTCCGTCCTCAGCCTTGAACTTGACGACGTTTTACTGCCAACAAATACTGAAATAAGGATAAAGGATAAGCCGTTGTGTATTCTGGAATCGATTTGTTGATTGCCGACGTGGATACCACGCTGAATTGTGTAAGGGTTCAGGTTGTCCTGGAAGAAAGGGATTTGAGTAAATAATGTAATATCTAGGCCAATATCCTTTAAAGATAGTTGAAGTTAGAGCGATTGAGGGTTAAACGAAATATATCACGGAAATCCGATAAAAAATACGTCAACGATATCGCCGTGAGAATAAAAATTGGATGAATATGGAACCTGGGCAAGTATATATATATATGTATATAATAATAATTTAATATTATCTCTACCCCTCATACTAATCACAAGGATTAGCCCGAAAGTCTGAGACTTGTGTGGGAGAGGGGGCGGCATATTATTATTATTTCGCCACTATTCAGTGCCGGAATGAGGTAAACCTGGAAAACCTCACTAGTTAGGGGGGCAGTCAAACATCAACTGATTTCAATCTCTCACATTAACACCAAGTTGATATTCTTCTCATCCCAGGCCATCGCCATGATGGTCGCCAATCCATCCTTGCGAACAAGCCTTGATCTACGAGTAAACAATTTAATTAAAAACTGTTTGGTGGTATGGGGATTCGAAAAAAAACTAAATTCGATATGGTTATAATCTGCTCCATTGGTTGAAGCCACTGAAGTTCAGTTCTCTTTTCAGTTCTTTATTTGATCCATTGCTGTATATTTGTTGCCATACAGGAATTTCCCCCATCAAAGTATTCCCCAAATAAGTACCTACATTATGTCATAAATGTCATGAATTATGTCATGAATGAGAGTATTCACTAATAATTTACACTATCTTGATATATTAACTTATGTTATCTTTTTTTTAATTTTTTTTTCTTTCATAATTTCATAATACATATATAATTTAAATGCTTAAAAAATTTTAGTGTAGGTTGAAAATCACACCAATATATTTAATTTCTGATACGAATGCGATTTCTGAATCCCCGATACATATCACATTAGTAGTTACTTCCTACATATTTTTGATAGTTATGTTTAGATCCCAAAACCAAATGTATTTAATTTTAATTCATCGACACAGCCATATATGTCTAACGTCTAACCAGTATAGCTCAGTGTTCATTACTCTGCACAGTCTGTTCTTTACGTCTGTTTTATCAGTATAAAAGTAACATCCCCAAACAATTTTATGAAAACATGATATAACACTTTTTTCAGATTGCTAATATTAATGACAGACAATAAAGGGCCTAGGATACTACCTTGAGAGATTCTTTCTACGTACGGTTTATGGAGTTACCTATTACTTAAATAGTTATATGATAACTTGAATGTCTACTTTATCTTCATACCAACTGAGTTTATATAGGCAAATATTCTCAAAGGTACGATAAAAGTGAATAAAAATACTATACTATTTTCACTAACACTATTTTTAGAGATATTTTCAGGAAAATCTGATTAGCCATTAAAAATCATCTTATTATTTTCAAATAATGGAATTATTACTATAATTTTCTATTTCGTGGGTACTAACATAGTGGTGATTATTATCGATGTATTAATTAATTAGAGAGAGTACGGAAAAGGAACTACAATAGAAATGTCTTAATCAAATGTTTTTAGTATGATAATACACGATTACACGACAAAAATACGAAAATGTCATTTGCAAGATAAATGAGCTTCATATAGAAAATACGGAGAATGGTAGAGAGCAAAAGCCAAAATCAACGACTTTCTCTAGAAAGTTTCCGGTCAAATATAGAAACAATTTTTTTCTGCAATGTAGAAATAAAAAGTATATAAGTTTACCTCTCTCTATATGATAGAACCTAGAGAAAATAATCTTCTATAGGGCTGTTCCTGCAACAATCACCAACTAACACATAAAGGGTTAAGCAACCTAATGAACACTCGCATAAATGATGGAAGTGAGAGTCCAAGCTGAATTTTTATATATGGAATATATTCTTGAGCAAATTTATGGTGTATTTCACAGAGTCGATAATTATCTTGCAAGTCACTAAGTATACTTAGTGATATACTTATGTCTTTTTCCTCATGTGCGTGTTAGAAATTCCAGGATAGGCTTTATCATCGATAATCTGTTCTTTGTACTATTCAATAGCGTTTATTTATGGCCGGAATTATGGCACGTCTAAAATGGGTCTATCTTTACGGGTCGGATACGAGTTTGTCTTTGAGGTTAAATAAAATTACATTTTCTATTAAATTTTAGAAATACATATAATACCGTAAATGTAATAAACTAGTTATTATGTATAATTTCCGCTTGTTATATAGCTATATTTGCCAACATTAACGGTAAATGTGATAAATAAGTGCAAGTATTTACTTTTGCCGATAATTTTGTATAATTACCAAAGTATATTGGGTAATTTAATAAATATCTTTAAATAAATTTGATTTACCGGTATCTTTGTATAATTATCAAAGTTGTCTGGTTAAGCTGATGACTTAAACACAAGTATTTCTGTAAAACCGAACTTATGACCGATACCGAGCAGGTGGCTCAGGGCTTAGCGTCTCGATCGCTCAACCCAGAGGTCGTGGGTTCTAATCCCCATTCCGCCAAACAATTTTTCATTAAATTGTTTGCTCGTAGATCAAGGCTTATTCGCAGGGATGGCTTGCCAACCATCCTGGCGATGGCCTAGGATGGGAAGAATATCAACTTGGTGTTAATGTCAGAGATTAAAATCAGTTGATGTTTGACTTGTCCCCCTAACTAATGAGGTTTTCCAGGTTTCCCTCATTTCAGCACTGAATGGTGGTTAGGGCCTATCAACGTAAGTCGTTCCTGAGGCGCAAATGCGGCCCGCGAAATAATAATATGCCGCCCCCTCTCCCACACAAGTCTCAGACTTTCGGGCTAATCCTTGTGATTAGAATGAGGGGTAGAGATATTATTATTATTATTATTATTATGAGTTGTATTTACATAATGTGAATCTACGATAATTGTTGACTGTTAGGTGGAAGTTTGACAAAGATATAATTTTTGCCTCGTATTAGGTGTATTACGTATTTTTATCAAGTGAAAAAACCAATATTAAAAAATATGACTTTTATTATTGTAAAGCTAAAAAGATAAGTAGGTGCATTTCTATTAAAAAAATAGCAACATGGAAACAAACTGCAGAACAATAATTCTGATACCAAAAACTAACTTTAAGTCGCACTTTTAGCGTTTTTTTTTTAAATATTTTTATGTTCAATCGTAAGTTTTAAAACGCCACATTAAGGATGATGGTAAATTTGCTCGGCAAAACTATACCTATAAAAATACAGTATTTTTAGGGTTTTTATTACATTTAGCATTAAATTGGGAGTATTATATATAAAAAAACCGGTAAATGTGATAAGTATTAGTAAAAATTAAAATATTTATTATATTTGTCAAATTTGGTGGTGATTATGTATAATTACTGGTATTTATGTAAATCCCCCGGATTAATCACATTTACTGTAACAGTGTACAGTTAGTGCTGGTGAGGAACACACCGTAGTGCCTGCCCTCTTTAGGTTTTTGCTACTATCCGTCTGACAATTATCATTGTCTAATTGACAGACAGAATTGTCTGTGTCGACAGCAATGTGTCGATAATTGAAGGATGTGGCGACTTCGGTGGAGATGCCGGAGTAATTCAACGCCAGTCGGGGCACATTATCCGTGGAGTAGTTGGGTTCGGCATCTTCTTCAAATAAATATACCTATACTACAGTTAAGTACTCAATTTCAATATTAAGTCAAAGCACATGCTCAGTCGCAATATTTTGTAGAACTATGATCAAAACAAAATTTTAAGCTATAAATTTCGAAATTGGAATACTAACACATGTAATTTACGAACACCATGCCTATTTGAACTAGATATTATCTATCTTGTGTATCGACCTTCGATATTGTATATGTATTAGCTATATATTTAATAGAGGTATTGACAGACACTGATTAATTACTTAACTAATTAACTTGCCTTAACTATAAAATTGTTCTGTTACCATCTTCCACAGTTCTGCCTTATTTATTAACATAATGAATGGTATTTGTAAGCGAATTTAAAACAGTTATCGTACAGTATGCGTTGTTCGCATGCAGAAAAAATTCCGCTGGCATTAAAGATAAAATAACATGGAAGTTGCAGCGACTGCATAATGCATAATGATATTTACGTAACGCGGATAATTGTACGGAATAAAGTCACCTTGCTAAGTATGTAGGTAAGATCGGCGCCGAGTCTAGCGCAAGACACTGGTCCATTGAATTCGGTACCAACTGCACGAGGTGGACTCAAAGAAATTTGCACGTTACACGAGCCTAAAATACGTTGTATATCTAGTTGACTCTCGAGTTGACTATGCATATGGGTATTATGTGCTTTTCTGGAAAAGATTTGAATCGCCTTTAAGACGATTTGAAACTACATGAAGGGAAGGGAACAATGATATTGTAGTAAAAATATCTCCGAGCACTCTTACTAGGCAGCAAACCTAAAACCAATTGATCAGACAATAGGGCAGAATAAAACAAATTTATATTAATAGAGTGGGATAAAGGTTTACATGGTCAGTTCAGTTATCAGTTCACTTTTTGTGTCAGTTAAATGATAAGGAAAACTGATGTGTAGATATTGAACTGAACTGAAACTGAACGATTAAATTAGAACTGAAATGGAAACGGAGCTTGGTGATGGTGTCTTGGCCATTAGTTATCGAATAATATCCAAAAAGGTCCTTTTAGACGGTCAGTTCAGTTTTACATTCAGTTTCAGTACAGTTGTCAGTTATCTGTATGTCTAAACACAAAAAAAAATACGGAAAAACTGAAACTGATACGGAGATGTGGCTCGATGGGTTTCCCAACAGTTTGTGTATCAGTTAAAATGATGTGTAAACAAACCTGTCCGTTCATGTCTCAGTATTCGGAGTAGCCTGGTCAGACGTATATCTCGCGCAATGTCACAACACGACTTCCTAACGGAGTTTATTGAGCTATAAGAAAATTACCCATGCTTTTCCCTTGGAGCTTGGTAAGAACTCCCAGTTGCCAAAAATCTTAGAGTTGGACTTAGCCTTTCGTGTAGTGATATAGCTTCTCTCATGTTGGTGTCTTGTTTTTTTATAATTGGTGTCACCAAGTGCAGCAATTCTCCATAAGCATCCTCACTCATTCGTAAATAGTTTGACCAATCAGAAGGTTCAAAGTGAAGTTCCTTCATTAAATTTACATGAGACAGTGACATTCTCTTTAGGAGCCAGTCTTTGCTCCATTTACTTCTTTTCTTTCTTGATTTCTTTAATGCTAAAGCCAAAGCTAATTCAATTAGGCATTCTTCATCCATGGCGACTGCACTGTGCACGACAATAATGAAAACTCAACTGATAGTCTAAATACAGCGTTATTTTTGAACTGAACTGACAACTGTACTGAAATTGAAACTGAACGTAAACCTGAACTGACCGTCTAAAAGGACCTTATAAATGATCATGTAATATGTCAAAACACTTCAGTTCCGTGTTACAGAGCAAAATGTAAACATGTCCATTTTATTGAAATTTACCGAAGTTTTCCATGTCTATGGAAGAAAAGTGGTGTCATGTATCATAATATATAACTACTTTCAGTTGCTAAATACCGCAAAGTTGCACCAACTTTTCATGTGGCGTTATGGTACTCCTCATCTTGTTTCTAAATATAGGGGGTAACTAACTTTTAATAGTTCCATATAAGTTTCTTCACTCATTCTCAAATAGTTTGACTAATCACTTGGTTCAAAATGAAGTTCATGTAATAAATTAATACGACATAAAAATTGCCTTGTTTACTCTAGTTTGATCTTTTTTTCCTTATTTTCTCCAACGCAATTAGGAGAGAAACAGCCAACAATTTTTCCTCATCCATATTTCACTTATTTATGTTAAGTAATAACTGACATGAATCGTGTAAATACAACCTATATATCATTTCAACTAATTATTTTACTGAAACTGAAAGGGAACTGATAACTGGACTGACCGTGTAAAAGGGCCTTTATAGTGTGTGATAATGTGTGATTGCTGATGTGCTTGGAAATCTTAATATTTCATAATATAAATAAAACTTAACACATCAAAAAGTTGTTTCTAAAAATGGATGTACCTATTTTAAGTTAGATAGAATAATGGTGTCGGGGGCAACATTTCTTGGGCACTGTACCTGTTATGGTCTAGGTTCGATTCCCAGCTCCGACACTGCCAACATCGGTGGGTATGAGGTGTTTGTCTGCGTTAGTTTGTGTATCCCTAGTTCCTTTGTGAATGGTCTTGGCTCTAGATTTCATGCCATCTTTGTCTTTTCAATTTTGTAGAAGTTGGTATTTTCTATTTTTCTTCCAAGTGTTTTCAGTCTCTTCCTAAATTCTTTGTTATATTTTCATGTGAGGTAACTTTTGGCACACATAATTGGCATATTTTTCAATTATCCATCAAACCTTAAAATACTATAGGCACTGTTTAATGCTGTTTCTGGAATTCCATCGAGGATGGGAATTCGACATTTTAAAATATTCTCTCGTATTATTCGTTTTTTATGAAAGTCTGTATATTATCGCAAAGGAAATTTCATTAATTATAAGCACACAGAAAAATATGTATGACTTCATTAACCAAAAAAGTGGGGTTATATTCACAAAATCTGTATTTGAAATTCAATTATTTCTTTGTCTTCAAATTCAAAAAATTTTTACAATTGGACATAATGATTTAAAAAATATTTTGCATGTTAAGAGAAGATAAAGGAGTGGGCTGCTCTTTAAATGGAAAGTGTAGGATGTTCCTGCAGGTTTTTATATCTTATCTGTAATAATGTATATGATAGTTGATAATAAACAAACTCTTATTTGACTTTTACGATTAAAATAATCGATCATATTCACTATATCAGGATCAGATTATTTGGCTTAATGAACGGGATGTTCATATATTACTGTCACTAGCACAGTGATGGTAGTACATTATCGTATGTTACTATTACCTTCTACCTTCTATGTTACTATTCGCGCTGAAATGCCAATAATGTCGTGATAACTGTCATATCCGAGAATGTAACGTGTGGGACTTTTAATGAAATACAACTGGTTTATATCAAATCACACTGACATAATCTCGTTGAATAAATTGAAAAATCAAAAGTGAATATTTTGATTAATAAAAAGTAATTTAATGTATATACAGAATATTAGATTTAAAACAGCGCAAATGTTGGGAAATGTATGGCTGATATAGCAACTATATGACTATAATATGTTATGGAAGCATTTTTAAAAATCACTTAACAAGTCGATCAAAATTCTGTTATCATGATTATACGATAGCCATGACTGCCACTGGCTTGTGTAAACGTGAGGTGGTAGTTCCGACTACGATATGTAGAAAGAAGATTGCAATATAAACATCTAAACTGATGGCGGATTAAAAAACTAGGTCTTCCGTGGAGTTGATCGACTCGCTACCACGATGTGCTTGACTCTGCCGCCGATCTCACAACTCCAGTGCTTTCGGCGCGACAGCAGGACAGTCACTCGAGTCGGTCGGACAGCGTAGCAGGAATAGAGACGGCTTGGTCAGCAGGAAAGATACCTACGGTGCGCTCCGACAGTGTTTGGGACGTGAATAGTGAGTGTGATTTTTGAACAATCATAGTTTAGATGGTGATTTTTGTAGTGACAAAACGACGCACGTAAAGTGCGTCTTCGACCTGATATATGCAATCATTCTTTGTAAGAAAACCCAACATCTCAGTGCGTAAGTAAAAACAAATAAAAAGTCTATATTTTTGTCAAGTTTATATTATATTTTGACCAAATTTGGATGTGAAAATTAAAAAATACATCAGTTTCTGCTTATTTGTTGAGTATGTTTAAACAAATAAATAGGACGGTAAGCTTCCAAAACAGCATGATTGAATAAATGTTGATATAACCACCGTAGAATATAAACATTTGCTTTGCGAAATTGCTTGCTAAGCAGTAATATTTAAAATAACAAAGTCGGTACGGTTAAAAATTATAAATAATTTGTTTTTATTTCGGTTCATAGGTAAATTTTTTTAACGGGACATATTAAATTGTTGTATAGAACTTATGAACTATGTACTTTTAAAATAGTTCATATCAGTATATGTTTTTATCCAGTAATGATCCACGTGTTTTGATATTATTTTTTATTATTGTTTTCGTTTGCATGCATTTTTAGTGGGTTTACATACAGGGTGTATTTGAACTTTGGTTATTATTTATCTATCGAGATGGCTAAATGCAAAGGAGTGACAAACAAATGTTGCTGTGGACATGGGTTCAAAAAGTTTCTTAGATTATTTCTACAAGTGATGAGGCCCTTTGAAAACATATTTATGTATTAAGTGGTAATCTAATGGCGGATTTACACCAAACCCACAAAACGGCAACTCAAGTGGAAAAAACAAAACAGCAAAACAGTTGCTGTTGTTTTTTTTCGTATCGCGATCAGTGAGTTGCTGCATGTTTTGTAACTCAGTCGGCAGTGTAAGTGTAAATAGTGAGTTGTGTTTTAGTTTCTGGTCGACATTCAGTGTAGTTGCGTGGTTAACAAGAAGTAGGTATGTAAACAGAACAGATAGTGTCATAGCTTGACATTTTAAAAAAGTTATGAAAAGACGAACGTACCTAGTTCACCATTTAATCCTATGTCGACCTTTTTGTAATTCGATCAACATCATTATGGCACCATCGCAATCCCTTCTATTTAATAACATACGTCCTTTTCCTCTTTTTTCAAACCACGTACCAACAACCAACTACACACGAGAATGAAAAAGCGTTCCTCACTAAACATACTTATTTATTTTATAAACATAAGAAAAAGAAAACTGACAAAGAACTGAACTGAAAAATAAAACTAAAACAAAACTACAACTGTTTGTCAAGTTTAAATCTAGTCTGTTCTTAAATCTAGTAAAATCTGTTTAGTCTAAACAGTCTTTTCATTTTAAAGGAGTTGGATTTTTGTTTTTTGAAAACAGAAACAGAACTGCAACTCAAATAATCGGTTTGGTGTAAATCCGCCTTAATAAATATCGTATTAGCTAAAATTTATAAATTTAAACCATATTTTTTTTCATTTTCATTCTTAGAAAACCGAAACTAGATATTTGCTAGTGCAATTATTTTTTATTGATTTGTATGCACACCCAAAAAAATAATGATATAGCTACCTAACTGTTAATAAATTTAAATGGTACAATTGGAATTAAAAAAGAAAACAAAGCATTATACATATTCTCTATAACGGTGTGATAGGTCAATATCATCAGATTTAGTTGTTTATTGAATCACTGGGCAACTGTTCAGTCATATGGATGACTGAACAATGTATAATTTTATTTTATTATTTTTCCTTTTCAACTCATCAAGGCTTTTGGTATAATTACCCACTTTTATAGGCTTAAGACTGGCACAACTTGAATTAAGCAGCAAAAGAAAAATTTTGTTTGTAAAGCAAATAATTCCTCAATTTTATCTATCTAACTAATTTAAAGTTACTGTTGGGATAGTTTTTATAAAATCCTGTATAGGTAGATAATGTAATATAGATAGATATTTAATATAAACTTGAGAAACAATTGCTTTTTCAAGAAGGATAAAGTCCGTATTGACAAATTATCCCGAACAAACATTTTTAATACACTATTCTACATTCAACAAACTTAAGTTTCTGCAAACTGTAACGGAATGAAATTTTCATATTCGCTATACCTACCTATTTTTTTTAAAGTGATATATTTTATTGTTTTCTTTACAACAGTACGTACAGTTATTAATCATCGGTTTTCATGTACATGCAATATAAGAAGCGATTAATGTACATACTTTCTTCGTCGCAGACGGCTTTGAATTAGAAGAGATATTTTATTTACAGTATTACAGTTCTGCTTGACATTTAATTTGAAGTGACATTCAAATTGACCATTGCGAAAATAAGATACCAATAAAAATACATTTTATCTTTGCGTAGGCATTGCAGAAATGTTGTGTTCTTTGAATTAAATTTAATATTAAATGAAATCCAAAAACAAACACTTTCAAGGAAATTAAATATAAAAGTAAACACTTCAGTTTGACACTTAACAATGATAGTAGTTTCTCCTTGGAAGCTTTCGATTAAATACGTTTTCTAATTCATAACAAGTCACTTGCTACAAAAATAAACTTTTCGATCACCCCCTTAGATTTGTAATTAGCAAGCGACTTTATGTTTAGCTAAATAACACATTTTATCTGATCTTTATACCTTTTGTTATTGATATTTTACTAAAAATCTTAACTTCGATCCCGTTAGCAATTTACAATTATATTTATATAGATACCTCCTTTTTAGTACTTGTTTATAATTATAAATCGGATCCCTTTGCATCTTTTAAAAACAAAGAAAACACATTCTCCATAATAAGCGGAAAATGAACAGGCACGTATATTAGTCATCTAATTACGTTAATTGTCCATATAGGAGGCGTGACCTTTTAAACTTGGCACATATCGGTTTAAATAAATTATAGTAGTTATGTTCTACAAGTAACCCAAAAGTTAAAAGAATAATGATTTTTCAAAATAAAATAATAATGCCTTTATCAGTGGTGAACGGAGCCAGGTATGTAGAGGTGAAGTCATAATAGCATTGATACACAAAAATGTACAATTCAATTTTCAAAACTTTTCTAATTTTATTTGTCAATCACCTATCATATAGGTAGGTACTTGTGACGCGACGTAATAATAAAATCGATCATTAACAGTTTTGATTATATAACTGGTCAAAATCTGATTTGGCAATGGTGAAATAAGATTAAGTTTTATATTTTCATTATATATCACAAAAATAATACAATTGAAATTTGGTGGATAGATGTTCTCATTTTGTTATGAAGTTTAGTAAAAAATACATACAAAAGATATCATATAGACAAAAGTTTCAAAGTTTGTCTTGGAATTTCGAAACGAACAAATTCCAATTCTTTTTTATTCAATTTTTATATATATTTTTAACAAAATAGTATTTGCCTCTTCTTACATTTTTCTAATTACCATGACTATGGAGCGTCCTTGCATGTGCTAAATTGAATTTATTTTAAATAAGATATGTGTTTTAAATTGGAAATAAACCAAGTACTAGCCCATACAATAAAGTTGTGTAACGCAGGTTTTCTTTTGTAAATATTCACTATCTGGGATCCTGGCTTTATAAAATTGACTGATTGCGGCGACAAATTGAAGTAATAGACGTCGACTTACAGGATTATCCACGGTGTTTTTAAGTTACGAAAGAATTTAAGCAGTTGTTCCTCATTAAATTTGTTGGGTTCAAGTTCATTCCACAGTTTTATTTTCCTCGGTCTCGGTCGGGTGTGGGTTTGGGAATTCAGACTTTCAGTCGTACATTATATTTTTATACACGCATTCAGAACAAAATAAGTGATAAATTTAATTCTATACTCGTAGTAGACACACCACAGATAATGACAAGTTTTATTGCCGAATAATCTGTTCAAATATTTTATTGTACTAAATTTGTAAATTGCTGATATATTACATTAAAATGAACCATTTTTATTATTAACTATTAGTTTCTGTAGGTGATCTGCTGTAGTATATTTAGAATTATACCCACAATTTGCTGAACAGAAACATCAAATTGTAAAATTACTTTAGTAGAAATACGAGTATGTCAATATTTTGGCCCGATCAATATGTGCCTCATTATCATTATTCACTCAATAACTATCCGTATCTAAGTTTCCTAAAGTTTGCTCGCACTGCGTAATGGTAGATAACCAAAGTAAATAAATAAAACTATTTACTACAGTAAACAATAAACAGTGATAAACGTTTGGTTTGAAAAAAATAAAAATCCCCATCTGAAGAAAACCAGATGGAAGATGTAAATAGAAAGATCCTTGATAATAACACAAATCAGTATCATAAGAATAGTTCAAAAAATGTATTTTATTGTTTTTAAATTTACTCTCGAGACGTAATTAAGTACAGCTAAATAATAAGGCCACAAAACCATAGGAATAAAATGAAATGTTGCCGTAAAGTTAGTTAAATCTATAATGAAACTTGATACTAACTCTGTTGCAAAGACAGTGACACATACACACTTGTTTTAGCATTGCAGGAAATTAATTAATAATAGCTTGAAAAAATAAGAGGGATTTTGTAATAGGTAGTATTAAAAAACTGTAAATTTCCTTTTCGGTCGGTCTACGTATATGATTCATAATAATTTGTGGGCGACACCTACCTATTCAGTTATTTATCTCTGTCCTTTAGTTTACTGTTATTCTTATTTGGAAAACGTGGACAGATTTAAATTTGCTATTTTAATATAAATGATTAGATGTAAAATATACCTACTGATATACTGAATAACATTAAGAGTTGGTTATAAGATAAATTTAAAGTTTGTAACAGTTTAAATATCTGTAACAGTTTATTCTACCATTTAATTTTAGAATAATTTAGCTAAAAGTCTATTAAAACATCGTTATACATAATAGTTATTTATGCAACAAGTGGAAAAAGTAAGTGTTTATTGCACGCGACGTGAAACTGTCCAACGAGGCCGTCAGGCTGGTTAAATACAGCTGCTTTAGAGATATTTTGATATTTTATAAAAAAATTAGATGCAAGTATTTGTGTGAACTACATTTTTTCGTATATAGAAAGAGCTCACTTGCCTCGTGGCAAAAGGAAAGAACATAGGGTGAAGACGCCAAATAATAATAGCGGCCCGTAAAATAATAATATGCCGCCCCTTCCCATACAAGTCTCTGACTTATGGGGTAACAATAACAGTAGTTTACTCTCTTAGCTTGTCTAGAAGATCGTTTACTTGGTTCATTTGGTTTACTTGTCGTCAACGAACAATCCAACAGGCAATGTTGGATTTATATTTCTCCACAGATACAGTAAGAGTGTTCTTTAAGGTTCAAATTATATTTATATTCTCGACACATGCATTAGAAGCTTCTTATCCGACTAATAGTTCAAAAGAGCGATTGATTTCAGATGTAAACCATGGCTTATTCCTAATTTGAGGCTGAAGTCTTTCATAGTTTTCTCCTGCTGTATATTCGAGGTAATGTTGGTCCCACTTATCCTTTAATCTTTCCTTGATGATTATTTTAACATCCGTATGCCTGGGATTTTGATATTAGGAGTGATTTCTTCCGTTTCGGTTGCTTCCTTCGCTAACTGGTCTACAATTTTATTTAATGATTGATTTCAGATGATTTCATGGTTTATTCCTAATTTGAGGCTGAAGTGTTTTATAGTTTTCTCCTGCTGTATATTCGAGGTAATGTGGGTCCCACTTAAGTATCCTTTAATCTTTCCTAGATGATTATTTTAACATCCCTGCCTGGGATTTTCAAATTAAGAATGATTTCTTCAGTTTCGGTTGCTTCTTTCGCTAACTGGTCTACAATTTCATTTTGTGTTATTCCTGCATGACCTCGGATCCAAGCTATCTCTAGACTTTTATTTTGTAGTTATAGTTCGTTTTATAGTTCCAGAAAGTCCATAACTATGTGCTTTGATTTAGATGTTGGGGTGCAATTTTGAATGATTTGCAGTGCACTTTTACTATCTGTGAATATAATAAATTGGTGATTAAGGTCACATTGCAAGCAATACTTGACAGCTTCTTTAATTGCTAAAAGTTCCGCAGTAGATATGGCCGCTTTTGAGGGTATCCGGTACTGAACACATATTTTTTTTTTCGTTTTCATGGTTACACATGCTATTTTATTATTTAGATACTACTGAGCCGTCTGTAAGTATATGCTCGTGTCCTAGCCAACTGGTGGATAAATATGATTGGAATATTCTTATAGATTTAATAATTCAACAAAAATATACCAACTTTCAAACATCTAAAGCTTTTTTAATTGAAACTTATTTTCAGTTTTCTAAAGCTATTTGGATGACATGTTAAGGATTTTGTAATCAAAAACTTCGTAGCAGTGTTCTTGAAATATTTCGAAAGGAAATATACCACCTAATAACTTATTCCATTAATCAATCACATGGATAAATAAAGAAATTACTTTGCTTCCGATCTTTTAAACAAGCAAGATTTACGAGGTATGCGCAGCCGACTTTGATGTTTGCAATTAAAAGCTTATTAACGCCCCGCCATATCTATTTACGAAAACTGACCTTGGCCAGATATGCGGGAAATCGTGTCTATTTTTCTGCCTTCGTTATTTCCTTCCTCTGCTTGCACAACCTCCAAAACTGGTTCCTCATCAACGGCGCCAAGATATTAATCCAATAATTACCAACTACTTCTAGTTTATTTTTATAATTTTTTGAAGGATTCCTAAGAATCCTTCCATTAATATAATTAATGATTTGCTCGAGCATGGACGTGGGAGAGTTAGAGTATGAAGAATTAATTTTATTAGTCCTTGGGATAACCGAAAACGGAACCAAGCAACCAAACAGCAACAGGACCAATCACAAACAATATTCTCTATAGTTTTTTATTAATAAATATAATATTATCACCTCTTACTTATTTTGGTGTTTAAAGTAAATACTAACAAAAAAGATTTTTCTGGCCTGTTTAGAATCTTCTTTAATATAGAAAACGAAGAAGTCTTCTTTTGTAGAGAATAAATAACTCTTAATCAATTCCCTAAACTCTAAACTAAACTTAAATGTAGTTATAGCCATAATCATTAACAAAATATGTTTTTATAATCTCATACTTTATACTAGACTGAAAGCTAGACTGGTTGTCTAGAGATTATATATCTAATACATTTTCGTTTTCTAAAGTGCATTTCATATGTGCGCTGTAAGATTTATCGGTCACTTGCACCTCTGTCTTTGTAAATTGACTCAGATCTGTAGGTACCGCCACTTCACCAAAGGTACAAGTAGCCAACTGATGGATATTTCTTTGGGAAATAGTTGACATCCTTCTTTCAGCAGACTACTTCCTTCGGTCGCTGATTGACAGACTCGGGGAAATGAGGTGTGGATCCAACTAACAAGTTTTCCAACGAAAGTAAAGTGCGTTTTTCAGTATTCCTCTGTCTAACGTCTTATTGCAGGTCGTCCAGCTTTATAAACAGTAGCGTACTGTAGATTTTTTCAGTTTCATAAAAAACTAATAATTTTATAATATTCACAGTCACATCGTTCATAATATTTATAAGTGTAACGTAGAATTGGACCAACTCAAGTACTTTGGCATATTTTTGCCTGAAAATATTTTTCGCAAAGAAAAAATATCGTAAATTGTAGTTGACTGTCTTAAAACGCTTTTGTTTATAGCTTTTTTTAAACGTATTAGAAAGGACGCTAATTACTTGTTGATACAAATTTAATTGAGTCACTCAGATGAACACAAAATAAACAAACTTTTATTGATTTATTAACACGTTGACTGCCGTGAGACATAAATGTGGTGTCTCAGGTTATTTTCAATAATAGCCGCGTGACTGTTACTGTTGTCTCAGACGCAATTCTGCATTATAGCCGCGTGAGCCGTGAACAGCGTCTCAGTCCTGTATAAATTATATGGGCGTAAAAGAGCACGGCTGTAAGTGCCGGCAGGTGTTTTTGGTTTTTGAATCTGAGACTCACAAGTGGGTTCTCATGGCCTGAAATATACGTAATATATAGAATCAAAATATATTGAAAAGGAACTATTTATTGGTGTAAAATGCAACATAAAAGTAAATGATTCTCGAAAAATAAAACAAAATACATAACAATTCATAACAAATACTTAAAAATTATTTAGTGCATTTATGCACCTGAAAAAAAGACCCAAGACAGTAATATTTTTCACAAGACGTGCACTCCAATCTTGTCCTAGGAGTTTTTTTTGGGCTTGGGCACGTCTAGATTCTTTTTGAAGTTGTTCATAACAGAGAACGCATCGACGTCTGTTGTTGTTACCAACATCTTCCAAAGAATGTTGGCCTTCTTCTACAGCTATATTCTGTCTATATTGCTCAGTCTCAAACCCTAAGGGACTGGTTACGATTTCCTGCTTGAACTTCGTGATTGACAGTTTTTCATTGGCTACTTCTTGGTGTAAAATATTGCTATATATTGCTATATATATTTATTATTATTGTGACTAGTAACTACGTAATTATTTCAATAAAAAGAATATTTACCTGCCACAATAGCCGCAACCACTTTTGCTCCTCTTCATAAGACGACACTTCTTGTGATTACTCAAACGGCGCGAATTTTATAGGCTTCACAACTAAAAGTATCCAGACAGAATAAAAAAAATCCGGTAAGATGTAAACAGTTCTCAGATCCTCGCACAAAACAGAAAGAGAAAACATTCAGAGGAAAAAGATTGCCCAATATGAATGCTTTCTTCCACTCAATTGGACAAGACTTAACTGGCTACACGCAGGCTCAGACGTGTAAAAGTGAGACTCAACATTTGGTGCACGCGGCCATTGAGTCAAATTTTATGTGTTCAGGCCGCGTGACCATAAGGTGGGTCTCATTAAAAATTATCAAAAAATTGATAATAAACATTTTATTTAGAAAAACAAAATACCCACGAGTGTTGTAGGACATCAAAGGAAACCTTTTACGAAAAAAAAAAATTGGCCTGTGGGACCGATTTTTTTTTTAATATTACGGCAGTCAACGTGTTAAGTGGATTACACAGTTTACATTAACTGAAAAAGTGATATTAATATAACTTTCAAATGATGAGATTTTCTAAAAGAAAATCTAAAACTTATCTGACGATTATTCGTCAGGCCAATGCCATCAAGAGTATCCTTGGCAGCCGGAGCAAGAGGCAAGTCGCCACGCTTAAATCAGCTGACTCAGCTTCTATTCGCTCCCCACACCTGCATGTTACATCTGTAGTTACATATTGCATTTGAATAAAACATTTTTCGTTCATAAAGTATATGTAGGTATATCTAGAAAAAACTGTTTTAGAAGACATAAATAAAAGAAAACAATTTCCTGCCGTAGGAAGTAGAAATAACAAAAGTTAATAAGGCTCGTTGTATCAGTCAACAGTAGCAATAAAAATGAACCCATGGTAATTTGGCAAAGTTATGATTCCATTCATAAACTACACAGATCTGTACAAGTGGGCGCGCTAGGTTATATAAAATGAACTGTCATAAAAGTATCGGGAGCCAAAATACGCAACACACTTGACTGTTTATTTTGTTTATTTTTTTTGGGTCACCGTTTTAGTTGAGGTCTTAATTTCACTCGAACCGAGCGTAAGACAGATATACACGTGCAGGGCAATTTTTCTCAGGCAATCTCCGATTATTTGGGTCGAAACACTCGTTTTCATATAAGTTTTCGAAGTTTATGACGAAAACTATAGGCTAGGTTATAGGCACTTGAAATTAGGCGTATTTAGCCGTGTTTACGAAATTTTAGTATGACTTCCTAATAAATAATAAGACTGTGTTTTTTTTGCGTCGGAAGTACTCTCCGCCCTGTATGGTTTAACCGCAGTAAGAAAAAAAGTATATTTATGAACACAACACGATGCGGTTCACAGCTGGATGAGAACCTCACGAAAAGAATCGTTGTGAACCTACTTGTATTACTATTAAAAATAACGGAAGTTCCCAAAAATTTTAAAGTCTTCTTATCTTTGCATCATTTGATTTAAATATCGTAAATTTGGAATGAAAAAATCGTCTACCCTTATTTTCAACTGGTATCAACGGTAACTAGTAAACAATAAAAATTATATTTTGGATAATATTTTCCTTGCCATTTTCATAGAGATTATATAGCATCAGCCCAGTATATGTAGAAAATTATTGCATATTTATAAAGATTTATGGAAATGATTAACATTGTATTTTGAATTATGCCGAATTATTTGTGAAATATCTTCTCATGCGTGAATGTGTTATTTTCGACATACTCACTTTATGTAAAATTTATATTGTTTTTCTATCTCTTCTACAAACAAGCGACAAGGCGATGGCAGGATTCTAGTACAAACACGAATTGCGACGCAATAATGGATGATGAATTGAATTGGGATAGGGATTATTGAATAAAAAAGTTGGATGGGAGTTATCACTTACTGAATAACGGTTGGGCGTAGTAAATTCACCTTAATGGATCATGAGGGTGTACCTACTCCGTTTAAAGTGAAATGGGGATAGCATTGAGGGAAAATACTTATAAAAGGTCAAGGTCACAGTCAAAGATTGGGTAATATTTTGAACGTACAGGATGGCTAGCTGATCATTTATATTTTGAATGTAGGTGAGTAATGTATATGTTTCCAGCCAATCAGTCCAGATCGAAAGGTTTGAGGGCACTGAACCAACCCTCTAAATAATCTGGAGCCCTGACACACATTCTCTGGATATTTATGGTAAATATAGGTTATACATATGGAATGCGCCATTCTGGTGCCTACTTCTAAAATTAATTTGGCTTCATTCTCTTGAAACGCATACAATTATTAGAACTAGGAGTACAATTTAAATTTCCTAATTGAGTAGGTATGTTTTTTATAGAATATTTTAAATATTATTTGTTGGCTTATTTAACTGTTTATTTAAAATTTCCTCGTTACCTATAATCATGGGTACGTAAAGGAATAACTTAATTATTTTTAAGATATATCGAAAACAACTACTTTGCGTGCAATATGCACTCCCCAACATTGAATTACAACGGCATATCTTCATATAACCTCAACTTATTGTCTGTAATACATTTTTCTTATAAGAAGGAAAAAAAGTTATGGCTAATTATTGGTCTATCCAAAGCCATAATCACGCACACACACACTACAATTTAATAGTATTATCTACATTACATTAAAAATAACTATTTTCCGTCACATACCTTTTGTATTGAATTTTAATGAAACATTTTTTTATTTTTTACTGACAAAAGTGAAATTAAAACGATCCTGTACGATATCTACGTATTTCTGCTTCCGGCAATCTATAGGTAAATGTGTGGCAGGAGGTTTAACATCTAAGAATTGTTAAAAATTACAAGAAATTAACTTAGATGTTTTTTAATAAAATTTCCTATATCTAATCTATAATCTATCCTAATACCTAATGTTTGAGTCCTATAACTCTGGTAATTTTTTATACTATATTTTTAATATTATTTATTGGCTTATTTAACTGTTTATATATTTCTTTATATAGGAACTGGGGAGGGTGCATATTGCACGCAATGTAGTTGTTTTCGACATATCTTAAAAATAATAAAGTTATTGCTTTGCGTACCTAAAATTATAGGTAACGAGGAATATTAAAAACTTTATTTTTTTTTTTATATATATAGAAAATACCCCTTGAAGGTTATTTTGCTGCTATTACAATCTGATCAAAGGGAGATCAATGAGTAATTTCGTTCTATCCTAATTTAACTAAAGTTGAAAATTTTAGAGCTAAGGTCTTACTCACTAGTGTACCTTAGAGTCTGGTAACTTAATTACACTAACACTAACGTGTAACACTAACCGCACAATGCTGTGTTTTTATACTAACATAATCACTTCACTAACTCAAAGGGCTTAACCCTCTTGAGCCTTCTTACTATGTTAGTGTTGTCGAGGAGCTGGATGGCCTCGATGTTCACATGTTGATGGAGTCGTTGTTCATGAGTCCGTGCAAATTTATTAATTGTCTGCTCTACAGTGTCCATCTGAAGATCTCGATGAAGGTCGCTGTTTCTGATGTACCAAGGCGTTTTGACGATGTTCCGCAGTACTTTGTTCTGAAACCTTTGAATAATTAATATGTTGCTCTTACTGGCACAGCCCCAGAGCTGTATTCCATAGGTCCATACTGGCTTGAGAATTTGTTTATACAACAGTATTTTGTTGTAAGTTGATAGGCAGGACTGTCTACCAAGTAGCCAGTACATTTTCTTATATCTGATGTCTAGCTCTTCTCTTTTCTTTTTAACATGGACTTTCCAAGCGAAGTCTTGCGTCTAATGTGATGCCTAGATATTTTGCTGAGTTTGCATATGAAATCTGGGCATTGTTCATGTTAATAGGTATTTGTTGTTCTCTTTTATTTGTGAAATTAATCTGCACTGATTTGGTTTCATTCAGCTTGATACGCCATCTTCTGGTCCAGTTATTGATTTGGTTAACTGATATTTGCAGTTTGTTTGCAGCTTCTTCATAGCCTTTTCCTGTCGCAAGAATGGCAGTATCATCTGCAAACGTGGCTATTGTGTTTTGCTCTAACTGTGGTATATCACTGGTGTAGATCAGGTATAAGGTAGGGCCTAGGACGCTTCCTTGTGGTACTCCTGCTTTGATTTCTTTTAGTTCAGTGTATGCTTCATCTTGTTTGACTCTGAAGAGTCTATCTGAGATATATGATTCCAATAATTCTGAGTATTTATATGGAAGTAACTTATTTAGTTTATATTTTAACCCATCATGCCACACTTTATCAAAAGCCTGCGCAACATCAAGGAATATCGCTGAACAGACTTCTTTGTTTTCTAGCGACTTTTCTATTACGTCAGTAATTCTGTGTATTTGATCTAGGGTGGAGTGGCTTTCTCTGAATCCAAACTGGTGAGTTGGGATTAAATTACCCTCATCCATGATTGGTTTCAATCTTTTCAGTAGAATTTTTTCGAACAATTTTGATATTATAGGTAGCAGGGATATCGGCCTATAAGACGAAACTTCATGGGGGTTTTTCCCTGGTTTGGGTGTCAGTTAACTTTTTGGCATAATTCCTATATACTTAAGTAGGTGTGCTTTAAATAAGACGTTTATTTCTTTTTTTATTTGAATTAATCTCTCAAGCACTGAAGACACTGGATCGTCGATAATTCAGTTATCTCCCTTGGACGATAAAATCAATTTAACGAATACAATACCTTCTTCGGAAATGTCTTTAGTTAAAATAAAAATACTATATATAGGAAAATCGATTATAAAACTCTTAGGCCTTTATATATTTCTCTCATGTGCTAATTACATTTGTAAACCAAAGACTTCGGATCAGTGTTTCTTCTAATTCCACGACTATATACAATTTCAGCACTTTCATGACGCATGCGTCGTAGCATTTTTTTGTCCACAAATAAAGAACTTTTCGTCTGTTCTAGTAATATCTGCTTTCGACTGGTCAAAGATTGTTATTATATTTATTGCTTGGGCGAAGAGAATAACAAGTATATAACTTACTCTCAAATATTAACAATAACGATGGAATGTCATTTAATTTCTATTCTATTTTTATACACAGGAAGACTTTTTATCATTAGATACCATTAGAATTTCTTTCCCATAGCCTATGTTTAACAATAGTTTATTGTGCGACTTGCACATTTCTGGGCTTCGGCTATTCCGAACGTACTTTTCCTCGACTTCCCGCGATGAGAAACAAAGAAAGACTTGTAACTGGAACAACCGAAAGTCCCGCAAAGACGCCAGCTAGAGGAAAGTACTTTCACTTTATAGTTATGCAACTCTCGTTTGGTATACATTTTTTACCTGGAGATCTAGATCAAGGTTGTAATGTGAAAAGTGAACTGTGAGAGTATTGAAATTATTCATTTTAAGTGAATAGAAATAAAATAATAATATAAACAAATTTCTGTTTTTATACTATAGTCTTTATACTTTATAAGCTTTTTTCTATAACTTATTACTGTGACCGAATTCACAGTATGAAAAGTCAACAGTGAGGAAAAAGAAAACTTTTTTTTCTAGATTTCTTCGAAAAAAAGGAAGAATTTATGTGATATGAAAAAATGATAATTTAGGAAATATAACAGTCTAAGTGCCGTTTCACATGAGACCGATGATCGGTGCTGACAATCGGTCGCGTTCTATACAAGTGGTTTCACATGACGTCGTATGGTCAGTCATCAACATGTATCTGGAAAGTGCAAAGCATCGCATTGTTGTCGCTTTGTGCGGAAAAAGTTGATAGAGGGGCGAAAAAAAAATTGCTGGTTTTTGTTCGACTACACTTATTAGCATTTCAGTATCAAAACGATAATTTTCCTTGCTCAGTGCCATTTTATATCATTAATGTGCTTGCAAAATCGCAAATTTGACAACACAGTTATTTCAAACGTAACCGATCATCTGCCTGCATGTGAACAGCTCCCTTTGTTGAATAGCCCTGATCACAAACCGACGATCGGACAAGCCACCGGCTAACCGATGGCTCGAGCGTTTTTAATCGGTCGACCGATGATACGCACTTATGTGATAGCTACACGTTTGAAACAATGAACCCTCCCGATCGTCAGCGCCGATCATCGGTCCCATGTGAAACGGCACTTACTGTGCCTTAGTTCATATCAGAACTTCGTATTTTTAAATCAAAATTTGAGGAAACGAATATGTTCTTTGAGATACCTATATTTTTTTATATTTTTGATTGCCTTATTTAATGTTTACACTATTCTTTAAACCAATTAATTTAACAAAATTAACTATTGTGATTCAGTAAAGTTTAAATTTTCCTCGTTCTCAAAGGAATATATTCATTATCCAAATAAAGAATATGTCGTAAAACATACTGTGCGTGCTATATGTAGCCCCACTATTGAATTACAACGGTCTATACTTTAACGTATTGTTTTTTAATATATTTTTGTTTCTAATAGTATTTATTATCTACATTATTTTAAATATGAAAAACATAGACTTATCTGTTGTACATAAAAAATATTATTTATGGTTATATACCTTTTGTATTAATGTTTTTAAGAAAAATAATTTTTCATCATTTCTATTTTAAATTTTGTACTGACAAAACTGATTGTAGCACCTCCTTAGCTTAATTAATGTATGATGCGTATTTATGCTTCCGGCGTCTTTAGGCACATGTCTGACAGTGGGTTTTTCCACCAAAAAATTGTTAAATTGCAATAAATGTATGACAGTTAAAAATATTCGAAATCAAATTAAATTCAATGTCTATTCACTAACTTCTTTAACTGTTAGACAGAAAATAAACTAAGATATTATATTATTAATGAATTATTTAAATATTGTGATAATGAAGATCTTCCTTTGAATTCGTAGGTGATATAGATAACAGGGAAAATTTAAATTTCATTGAATCCACAATATTTAAATGATTTCATTTAATAATATATCTCTTAGTTTATTTTCTTGGCTTAATTCCTATAAATAACTGTGTAAAAATGAATGTATTTATGAAATTCGAAAAACGATACAATAAGCATAAAATTTCAATATTTATATTATAAATAAATAAATAAATATTGTAAATTATTGTAACTAAATATAGTTTTCCTTTAAACCTGTTATATTATTTCATTACAATCCACTATTCTATTGCGATGGCCCTATCAAATAGTATACGTTAACATTATGTGTGAATTTTTACCAAAAAGTAGTCTTACTTGGTATATGCGTTACGTACTTAATTTTTATGTAACTGGGAATCCACTTGGACTAAACATTTGTCTTTTGCTTTTAGCCTCGTTTTCGATATGTCAAGTTTTGTTATTCTAATTTTGATTAACCTAAACATTGCTCTGTCGTGTCATTAATGTATTAGTATAATGTTACAGTAACAGTAGATCGTGAATGATTTATCTTTCATCTGTTTAGTATGTTAAGACCATTAATCTGTGTAAAAGACATTATCGTCTGTATATAATTAGAATAGTTTAATGTTTTAAATACCTCTCAGCCCAAAGCATATGTTACAGATAAATGTCTGTGGGACGTTGACATGTCTGACTTGTTGCTCCCAAGTACGGTCGAAACAACTGGTTTTGGTACAGAACTCAAATTCCCAAGAGAAAATAATGTATTGCCGACTTATTAACAGTAAGGAGTAAGGGTCTTAAATGTTTGCGTGACGCCCGTTGACCTATTTAAGTCTATGACAATAAGAGGAAAACTCTTCTTGGTAATTCAAGAAAAACGAAATACAAATATAAAATCGGACACTGTACCTATCCTTTGAGCGTTTTTTGTAAAGAATTAATAATTTAACTTTTTTTTTAATATAGATCCATGCTTGTAAAACCTCATCAAATTAAATAATATATTAGTTAAAGTAGCTTAAAAATTTGAGCTTAATCTCTTTGTAAATAATACTAATAACGACATGAAATATAATATACAGGGTGTGCCACGAAGAGGGTCCATTAGGATTATCTCAAAAAGTAGTCAGAATTGAAAACTGAAAATTTGTATGCAGGAGTTTATCAAAAAGATTTATTCAATGAAAACAGTGTCAACTTCCTCGCACTTCCGGTTATACCGGAAGTCATCATCACCTTGGTTATTTTAAATCTAACACCCTATATATTATTTTATTTCTGGATTCTACGTAAAATTCTAAACACATTTCATGTAGGATGTTCTATATACATAACTATTTTTTGAAATATTGACAGGTGAATATTGACATTTTGCAACTTTGACTCCCTGTAAAATCTAGGTTTGAGATCAAGTAAAACGGTTTGCACATTTTTATCTCAACTTTTCATAAGCTATCGTTTGACAGTAATTTCAGATTTAATCAAGAGATTAAATTTAATCGAAAATTTTTAATTTCTGGCTAATCTGAAATTAGTGTCCAACGACAGCTTATGAAAAGTTAAGATAGGAATGTTTAAACCGTTTTGCTTGATCTCAAACCATTTAGATTTTACATGGTGTTAAGGTTGCAAAATGTCAATATTCACCTGAAAATATTTCAAAAAGAGTTGAAGATACTGTGCGTTTCACGAAGTTGTATCCCG
Source organism: Pogonocherus hispidulus (assembly GCA_963924545.1). Lineage (NCBI taxonomy): Eukaryota > Metazoa > Arthropoda > Insecta > Coleoptera > Cerambycidae > Pogonocherus > Pogonocherus hispidulus. The sequence continues at coordinate 25,331,680 of OZ004696.1, forward strand.
GATTGGAATGTTCGGATTGTCAGGATTCGCTGGCAAATCCTGTGGGATACTGGCACGCGCGCTTAAATCACATCACCTCAATTTGTAGCGGTCCGTAACCGAGATGTGCCAATGCATTGAATTTAACTAATAACATGACGACGCTCCATACGTTGGAATTTATACTAACATTCCAATCCGGGATACAACTTCGTGAAACGCACAGTAGGTATAAGACATCCTACATGAAATGTGTGTAGAATTTTACGTAGAATCCAGAAATAAAATAATATATAGGGTGGTACATTTAAAATAAGTAAGTTGATTATTTCGGTACCACCGAAAGCGCGAGGAAGATGACATTATTTTCATTGAATAGATCTTTTTGATAAACCCCTGTATTTAAATTTTCAGATTTAAATTCTGACTACTTTTTGAGATAATCCTAATGGGCCTTCTTCGTGACATACCCTGTATAAATAAGAAGGATTGTCTTCCTCAGACCAGAGACCACTGCTTAATGGCACTTGGGGAAAAGCTGGTCGCAATCTGCCTGTCAATTTGACAATAATTGTCGTCAGACAGATAGTAGCAAAGACCAAAAAAGGAAACTGCTGTGTGTTTCTCTCTACTAATAAAATATATTAATTTAAAAGTAATTAATACAACAAATGTAACTTAATGTATAGTAGGTAGGTATAGAATTAAAAATAAGTTATTTAATTAAAATAAACAATTTTGTCACTAAAATTAAATGATTGTGTGAAAATAATATATTAACAATAATATTTAGCAATTGCCTTGGTAAGAATTCATTATTTTAGTGTAAACTAAATGTTATGTCCATTTCTATCGAGATATGTTTATTTTGTTGTCGTTATTTACGAGTACTGTTTCTTTAGTTTAGTAAAATAACAGTTAAAATTGTAATAATATATCGGACAAAATTGATAAGTTTCAAAAATTGGTACAAATAATGAGGATAGCATAAGTATTACTAAACCGAAAAGTTCCCACCCCTAAATAGTGTGGTTCATCCCCTAGGGAGTCGTTCCTACCCTCATTTTGAGGTTTTTTAGATTATTTCGGGAACGGTGCACTTTTTGATATAAAAATATGTATGTAATAAATAAATATGTAATATTATTCCTTGTAAAATTCTCTATAAAAAACGTCTCTACACTTTTCTTTCTAAAATTAATAGTACTATGGGAAATAATGTAATCAGCGCAGATCATATAATTCGCTAATTGACTATTTCCAAAGCTATCTTAAAGTATAAATAGCTATACATCATTCAACAGTCCACACTGTAAGAAATTTCACTTTCTCCCGCTACCTCGTTTCAGACGACCCAAGCTAAGGTCACTGCAATATTGCATTATTTTAGAGCTTGCTGTAAATGTTATTGTTATAATTATTATAAGTGCTTGAAAATCCACCCGAAGGTTGGACAATCATGCATGAATTTTGAATCTATGGAAGACGACGAAGATTAATTAATGTAGGTAACCTTCCGATAATTAGTGGAATAGGCCTACAGGGGGCACCAAGTTAAAGAAAACATGCCAAGTACCTCTGGAGTGGGACGTGGAAACAAGTACAATATGCAATATTCTCGCTTCTTTAAAAATCTGTTATTTTATAGAGCTGAGAGGGTGGAAGTAGTATATTTATTGTAATTTTAAGTGGAATTTAGTAGCTGCGTTAGCTTTAGCGTTAAACATTGAACTTTAAATTATATTATAGTAAAGATTACAATTTGTCGTGTTACCCGGAACCAACCCTTATCTGTGCGCCTTATTTCTTCCCCATAGTACTATTAATTTTAGGAAAAAAGTGTAGAGACGTTTTTTATTGAGAAGGATTAATTTTGTATATGGTATTTTTTATCAAAAAGTGCACTGCTTAGAGGTGTGGGAACTTTTCGGTTTAAAAATGCTTATGCTATCCTTAACTTTTTTACCAATTTTCCAAACTTTACCGATATAAAGCGTTATTTTACTGAGCTATTTGGAATATCTTTTAGGCCTATCGAGCCAATATATTACAGGATTTTACCTACATTACACCTATTTTTTTATGACGATGACCTTAATAGAGAAGTTCTAATTATGGGGAAATAAAAATCGTGAATTAAAAGTTAAGATGTATTTATTATAGCACGCTGTATACGCAACTACCTTGCATATCTCATTGTTTTATGTGCATATAAATTCTTTATACATACTTCTTGTCATGTTCATTACTATTATCAACTGTGAATTACACACGGGGAATGTTCGATAATGTCGCAAATACATTTTCCATGTAAAAATGTCTAAGTCTGTCTCGGCGCTTCGTCTCACCTTGGATTTATAGCACTCTTTGAAATTCAGTAGTTCAATTAAGGCATAATTATCGCGAATAATTAATTATCAAACTGATTTAATTAATAAGTTCGATGTTCGATCGAGCGATTATTATTGAGTATGTGAACTTAGTACCCTAGCTCTCGTTACTTTAAATTGGGGAACATAAACTGCGTTTTCATGCGAAAGTTTAGTTGTAGTAATTGGCGTAATTAACCCACATGATAAAATTATAATTATGCGAGTATGTCTCCTGTGGGAATAGGATGTAGACAGTGGCGTAACAAAGTTTTTGGTATCAATGCTTCTGTGTCGGAGCTTTCAAAGAGGACACTCTTTAGAAAAATTAAGAAATTTGTATTGTAATATATAATATATTGGAAAAGTTGATGACTGTTAAAATAGAATTTATTTCTTCATTGAAAAACAAAAAAACAGGGCTTTCAGCCAGATACATGGACAAATATCCTATGTTTCGTCCGAGTTTTTGAATTTTTTCAAGGTTATCTAATAGCTAAAAATAATGGTTTTACGTAAGTATTAAAAAATTCAAAAACTCGGACGAAACGTAGGATATTTGTCTATGTATCTGGTGAAAATCCTCTTTTTTGTTTTTCATTGAAGAAATAAATTGCACTGTAATATTTTTTATTCTTATTCTTATTACTTCGCCGCAGATAAAAAATTAACTTCGTGGTGGGGGGGGGTTTTGCAATTTCCTGAGGTGTAACTAACTTTATAGTATTTCCTGCTCTGCCGGGAATTACGTCTACTTTTTTAGTTTTTATATCGTGTTACTTATAGTTTATAGTATACCTATTTTTAGAATAAATGGAGCCTTATCTTATGGAAACACATTATTAGAAATTAATGAGTTATTCCTGTTTACGTTACCCTTATAGATTCGTAATCACTATGAATGTATTTGTGATAGAATTCCATCGAAATTTCGAGAAATATGCAGTGTATTACTATAAAAATAGGAATGTCGATGTTATGTGTAGTGCTACCTACCAATACCTACCTATTGCAATCTATTTGTGCAGCCTCCGAAGTTTATTTTTTTAATGACGAGAACAGTTTTTGAGATTTAAAGCATGCCTACTAAATCTTTAATAATTTGGTGAAATTACAGTTGTTTAGAAAAATAGTCACAAAGGTCGTCCGAAATGTACACAAAGTTAGATTATTCTAAGAACTATGACCTAAAGAACCTAAGAAAACAAGAAACAAAACAATAATTCCCAAATAGGTAATAGGCAATTGGGCGAGCGAAACGAGTGCAACAAATTAGGTATACATTTTTGAGGTAGATACACTTTACAGAAAAACCACAGAATGATTTAACTCGAAATGTAACGTAATAGTAGTTCATGATGACTAGCTATGTTATCAATATTTTTTTTCCAAAATTAAAAAGGGAATAATTTTTAATACCATATATGGAAATATATACTTGGAAACTGCATTTCTGCCATCTGACAGGTATCTGTCAAACATCATAATCCCAATCACGCCGTCAACCGGATATTTTGGGAATCTTTATCTCATAAATCGCCGCCTGGACGGACAATTATTGTACACTCGTTTAACTCCATATAAAAGGTTTGCTGTTACAAATGTTCAACATATACCTGTGCCTGTGTATAATGCAATAATAAGCTTGTGTAAAATTTCACAGTGATGTAGAAAAACTTTTGGTTATGTACATAGTTTCTCATTGGAATTTCTTTTACTTGTAACTAGTACCTGTAACGTTTACATTTGTAAACTTTTGTCTATACCAGAGTTTCGTACGACTTTATTAATAAATTTTTTGACAAACCATTTATGTAGGTATCTGTACTATTTGTAGAGCGACTTTGCACTGGAAATTTCACAGATTGTAATCATAGAAAGTTCGAAAAACGTTCGTTTGCATCAAAATAAGGTTAGAACCAGCTCTGCTAGTAAATTGGGATACGAATATTTAGTAAATCTTGAAATATTGAATAAACATACATGATTTTTGTCTACGACGGAATGAACAAAGAAAATATTACTTTATTATATATGTACACTCTAGATATTTTCAATTTTATTGGGTTCGGGTTTGATACTGAATTATTCAAGATGTGTCTACCTATATTCGTGGAAAACGAATCCAATCTACCAGATGGCGTATTGAAGCTTCAACCTTTTCTTACTTTTCTTTCATTTTAATGATTTAAAAAGCAAGTGCAAGTTCAAGTTAAGGAATAATATTTGGGTCGACAAATTAACATTTTCACAATGTTGGCTTTATTTTTAACTACAATTATGTTTTAAGTTACGTACTCAAATAGTTAGGTGTAAGTAAAATGAATAAGTTACAAAATAAAAAAAAGTTTTTTGACATCTTTCGCATATGTAACTATCTCACACCTACTTGAAATCCAAGTTAACCAAGTTTTTGTCTTATATATTATTTTGCTCGCAATCAAAATATTCAAGTCTATGTTTTAATGAAGAACATTGTTGTGTTAACTGACGCAATAAATAAGTTGGACTACAGTCAGGACGATTAAGCAAATCTTTATACTTAAAGTAGTCTGAAAGTTACAATACCCTGGACCTTAAACTAAAAAAGTTGTACACTGTAATCACACAAAATTTCCTCAATTACAAGTTTTTGGGAAATGCTGTACTAACCGATTCTTTAAAATTATTCGAATCAAGATTGAGCCGTTAGATAAACAATAAATTCACTTGGAACTACCATATATTTTATGTACATTTCGATCCACAAAATAAATGATCAAATTATACTAAATGCACCTAAGCTTTAGAAGATTTGAAGCATCAACTCTAACCTGTCTTCTAATAATTTAAAATCAATTTTGCAATTTGAACACCTTGTCTACTACTTTTAAAGCCCGTATGTCATGATACTAATTTGCATTCCAAAATTGAATGTATTTATTTTCTTTTCAAATTTACATTTATAAAAACAGTAACATTTTATTGAATTAAAGTTTTGACTGTCTGATACTGAGCCCATTTGTTTGCAGTGGAAGCACGCGCAGTTGAGAGCATATATTAATTATTACAAGGGTTGAGGTTATAATCTGTGGTTGAGGTTGAGAGTTGAGTTAAAAACTGCTAGGAAATTGAAATGATAATAATAGTCAATGTCAAATTAAAAATTATAAGATTAATAATAAGAGAATAAGAGTTTAGGATTTTGTGAATTTAAGGGTTTTAAAATGCAATATAAAACAAGCATACGTTTTCCTGGAAAAGTTCTTGGAGTTTGCAGTGCACTGATATATTTTATACATGATTGGTTTATTACTGCATAAAAAGAAAACCAAGCGAAAAAATATGATGGGCTCATCGGTGGTTACAGCGAAGAGGCAAAGGACGTGGACTTCTCAATATAGTTGAGAATGAATTCCTGCAAGAAGATATTAGTGTCCTATAAAAATTTTAATAAAATCATAAATCAACGTCAACGCTAGGAACGCGCATGTTCGCAAACAAGATTATTTGATAAAAATAGAGCCAGGTCCTATTTTTCATTCTAAATTTCGTACCACTAATTGCTGTATTACACGATCATAGACGTTTAGGATCAATTTTACATACAGAATTTGAATCAATTTTTGAACCGTGTCATATAGGCTTATTCTATATAGGCGTATTCTATAGGGCATCCATCCTCTCGACAATATATTATACGAATAAACATAGACAGTAAATCTTGGATAATTACAAATACGTTTTTCTTTATTGTTTGTATAACCGCAAACAAAACAGTCAAAGCGAGAAAGGGAGAGACGAGTATGGTCAACAAAATGTGCTGCGAATGCTGGCATGTATTTAATGGGCGTGAAATAACCTCTCCAAATTTCTCTGGAGCGGTAGAGGGTAACAGTGTTATTTCAAACATTTTCTTCCCATTTACCTCGTTTCTTTAAATCTTAAAGTAAACAATGATGAAAATGAATTTATGCTAGAGTTGATAATCCAAGGACTGAAAAATATTTTACAAAATTTGATGCTTACGTTTAACCCTTCTAGGTGTAAATGTGATTATAAAAAATTTATGCATCCCGCAGAAACATTAATTAAAATGTCAATTTTAATTATAAACATTTAAATCATGCAGTATCGGATAAAAAAAGGCGCTTTAAACGCACTCTTGTGAAAAGTTAATTTAAACAAAGCCATATTTTGATTTGTTGGCCTTAGTCTTCAAACGGTAGTTTTCAAATGTAATTTTAGTAAACAAATATATTATTCTGAGGTGTATTTTAATTATAACAGAAAAACTACGTGTTTAAACATACAAAGGAAAATAAAAAAATAAATTACTACAATTTTAAACAACTGTGTGTAGATACCTTAGATTGCTAGTTCTAACCTCAAATTTTACATACTACTGTAATTATTGTTGATAATCGTATTTTAAATCTGTTTTATTAATAAAGGTACAGTTCTCGATGAATATTTTACAAATACTTAAAAAACTGACCAATGGAACACGGAATATACCTGTCTGTCCCTCTCCCCAATTGATTGCACTGAACCTCGGGAATTATTAGCTTCTTCCCTAAAGGTTCAGGGACATAGCTCCGGTTAGCTCTGGGCTCAAGGCGGGGATTGGATTTTACTGTTAAGCTTACTTATAAAAAATTTTGGGCACCAGGTAATTTAAATGAGAAAAAAAAAATATATGAAATTGTGAATGCGTGAAAGTAAGAACAAACAAATTACGTTAAGATAAAAGTATATATTACAAGTTATATTTACAACTTAATTTATGTTAAATTGAAAAAAAGACTCTACAGCCTGAAAGCGTTTATCAAAATTTTACAAACAATTTTACTGGGCTGGGTTCACCAGTCTTCGGCCTACTTATGGATTGATCTCACCCACTAGCCTCTCCTAGATTAATCCGGAACTCCTGAACAGATCCCCGTCTAAGCTAGACTTGCTGGGGTTGCAGGGATGGATGTAAGTAAATCCCACGTAGCTAGGTTTCAGGTTTCAGGCTCCAAAGGTGGAAACAGGCACATGTAAAAGATTGTATGATTAGCCCAGTCCCAGAGTTGTACAAAAAAATGATCCAGGAATTGGAATTTTGTAAACAATCAAACCGTAGAGCAACTATGTCTGAAGGACAGTATATAAAAATTGTAATAGAAAAAAAATAACTTATGACCAGTACTATATACTACAATAAAAATTACCAAAATTGCAGTAACAAAATTCGTAACTGTGCTACACAAAAAAACTGGTTAGCATAAAGGTGAAAATTTCTAATTCATACATGAGATTTTAAATGAAAAATTAACAATATCAAGAACAATGAAATAGAATTAAATTGAAAAAAAAATTAATGTGAGACGGTCTAGAATACCAGCAAGTAATCAAAAATAAAATTCCTGGATATAATAGATTCTGTAATTAGCAGACAAAATTTATCGTATATCAAAAATAACCATATGGTTATATACAAACGCACTAACCAACCCAGGCTCTTCACAGAGAACAGACCTTTGCATACAGGGTACAATTTTCTTTAATCATATTCAATTTGTTAAGAAAATGAAATGTACTCACCTGTATGCAAAGTGCAGTTCCAATCTCGTGCATCCACCTTAAATATGTCCTAAGACGTTCCACCTGGAATTGGATGGTTTACGAGAAAAGTAGATTCCTGGGAAGATTAACGTCTCAACAACTCTGCAAAAAAATAAAAAAAATCGGCAGAAAATTGACACCACGTGTAAACTAAATTTATTATCACTTATCTCGTGAGAACAACAAGAATATACGATAATATCAATTAATGAGCTTATTAAAGATAACACTCTATTATATCAGAACACCGATCACTAACAATAGTGATAATAATTCAAGATTTAAATGAAAGTAAAATTTAAGAACATGTGCTTTTAATAAGCGTAAAATTGTCAACTTGCTTGTACTCTGTTGAAAACCAGACTCCTCGAATTTTTAAAAATGTCTTAATTTCCTGTCAGTTTTGCGTCCCTACCTTTTCATAAAAGTGACCAATCAGAAACACTTTAGAGGTAGACAACACATTACAATGTAGAGAGCATTTTGGGTTGCGGGTATTCAGGGAAAATGTATACTTATTTTTGATATTATTTTTAATCGTCCGGAAATATACTGCTCGTCATATACAAAGGAACAAAATGATTAAAATTTTGTTACATGATTCAAACTTGGTGTTGTTTGTTTGTTGTTTTAACCTCCTAATAATTCGTGCTAAGAGAAACAAGTTTTTCTATCCCAGTGAAAATTTGCAGAGACGCAAAATTTGATCCTAAACAAGTTTTCTTAGTAACGCTAGCCACCACTTGATTAAGTTTTGCTTCAGCACATGCGAAATTTGCTGGCATAATCAAGTTTTCCTTGGAAACAATAATACAAAACTTTCCCATATGATGCCACATGTCCATGTTTGAGAACCACTGTCCAGCATTTATTTTTATAGATATATCTCGTTCATTATTAGTTATGAAGAAGAAAACCTTCCAGGATCGTGTGCTTCAACACATATTAAGTAATTTAGTACTAAGATGTAATTATTATTATGTGTGACTAAGTCTTTAAAGTGCCTGCGTAATTAAGTGTTTGACAATTCGAATTGTTTTTCTGGTGGTTATTTAATTCACTACGGTTATAAGTCTGAGGAAATTGACAATACTTTTTCTGTGAAGATGATAAATTTCCATAGTTCAATTATATACTACTATTCTTAAAACAGTGAAAACATATTACTCTCAAAAAATGCATAATGACATAAATCAACAATTGGTGATAGACAATTCTGCAAACTTCTTCTCTCGTGCATATATAGCCTTCGAGTACTTACGGAAAAAACTAATTTCACATTTTGTAACTTGCTAAATATAAAGTAAGTTCCTAATCTGAAAAAAATTATGGGGTAATTGCATTAAAGAATACAATGTCGTCGTTACAGCTTCTAAAAGGTATTAGCAGAGACAAGCAGTTATTACACTTTATATTATGCTTTAAATAACTAATCTGCAATATTTCGTCTGTTCAAGAAAACAGCCCTGTAGAATAGAACTGTCAAATTGCATAATAATATTTGACCATTAATAACCTTATTGGCCGATTATTTCTGACAGTATTAACTTTTCCACAGGTCCTATTTTAAGATGTTTTACTGACTCAGGGTATACATAGGTATATCTAAGTAGGTATAATACTTAGCAGTAAAGAAATTTTGTAGATGTAGAAAGTTAATACCACACAATCGTGGTAGTACTATAATACTTTCTCGCAGTTATGTAAGTACCATTAAAAGCGAGGTCAAAAGTATTTTCGTTGTAAAAAATAAGGAGATCAAGGATGTATTGCGCCTGATGATATTTGAGAAGATTAGGAAATATTAATTTCACTCTCAATTAATATGATGAATATCGGCTGCTGTGGTCTAATCATGCGATAATACTGATATGGCAGCCTCATTATTTGTGTCAGAAACTTGGACTGTCTCGTCTCAAATTTCACACGGGATTCTCATGTATATGGCAGCCTTGCCCTGTTTTAGATAGGAAGTTGCAATAGTTTACATTTTGAGGGAGTCGAACTAAAAGTTGTATAACATATTATTTGTATTTTATTTGGGGTAAACCTGTGTCAGCAATTCTTCTAGATATCTATATGCTATCTTTCAAAATAATTTTAAACAGGAAAACGTAAATCTTTAAAATGATTATAATGAAGTGTAGTATCAAGGAAAACATTTAAAGTTTACCCTAAAAACACTGGCCTCCTGCAATTTCGTAGGCATTTTTTTGAGCTTAATTTTATAAAACTTTTCCTTGTTATACTTACAATATCATTTCTTTCTGTTTTATGTTCCTAAAAAGTCTTTATTCAAATACATAAACACAAATAAATACAAATGTAAGACAGAAGAAAATAATAGAATAAATTAATTATTTCCAAATTTTGGACAGGATGTTTGTTATTTTCAGTTGCCCATCTTATCTTTTAGTTTTTTATTTATGACGTAATCATTGATCCGATCATGACGTAATTGATAGTTTTTTAAATGCAATATTGTATATTTTTAATTTTTCGATGGGGCGTTCTCTCACATATATAAGGGAACAGTTTTGACTACAAACACGGAGTAATAAACGGAATTATTAACCGCTCCGCCTCCCTGATCCTTTAAGTGAAATGATAATTGAGTAACACTCAGCAATTCGACTCACTATTGCCTTGCCTTTATTTGCTGAAAACTGTATTATGCGCAGTTGGCTTGAAACGCCAAGTCGTTATTGCATTGCAGGTTATTTCTTTCTTGTCGTAATTGAACGTGGGCGTCTTTCGCTGTTATCCTAATGGAAATCAATTCGTTTTAATCATCATCTGCGACTGTAGCACCAGAAAATGAAGGCTGATCCTCTGAATTTCAATGCTGCTAGTTCTCGGTAGACAGTAGTGTAGTTTATAAATACGGACTTGACGATGTACGTTTGTGACGTAGGTTTGAAAATGTGGTAAATTGAATAGTGATATACAGTTAATGCTAATTATGTGAGGAAATTCACCGTACTTTGTGAAAAAAAGGATTTCAGCATGGATTTTATTAAAAAACAATATAGATTAGGAAGCACCATATATACTGCAAATGCTTTAGTAATGTAGTTCTTCTTTTCTATCTCAATAGATATTATATCATACGTATCTAATTACACTTTTTCTTTATTACAAGAAAATGGGAACAGTTTCATTTCAAATATTTATCTTCAAATATTCTTCGCTTTTTAACATATTATTTGTACATGTGGGTTAATATTAGTAGTAATAAATAGCGTGCAGTAGTTATCATTCTTTATATCTGCAACTACTAGCACACAAGATTTCTGAACTAGGAATGACTTACTCGAGGATTGTGGAAAGTGATTGGTGGTTCTTCTCCTGCGTATCTCTTATGTTATGTGGACAGTGGGCTAGAACGTGTTGTGGCGGCATGTCTCGCTCACAGTGTCTATTACGGTCTGGGTTCGATCCCCAGCTCCTCCGCCACTTACAAAGCCGGGGTGAAGAGTAACACGCATCTGGACAATTTTGAGACTGGATTTGGTAGTTCTCTAATATAGGTATATTGTGTTTTAAGATGTTCGATCTTGCACCAGCAGGTCACACTGCACCGACCTTTTTGATGATGCACGAAGTATTGACTTATATGTCATTACAAATATTTACCAGCCCCAATGCTTGAACCCACTGATGTTATTATATATTGGGAAAGAATAATATTTGGAAGCACTGACGTAGTTTTCCACATAACACCAAAACATAAGCCTAATTCCTATTTACACCTAAACAATTATTACGGTTACGGTGAACCACCGCGACGGATCAGTGAACCATCATTTACTAACCAATAAAGCGGGCAGTATGGGATTGGCCCTCTGTCACTATTCTTACTATTTTTACACTTTGGAATTTCCAAACTCTCAAATGCATGCAACTGTCTGAAATTTGTTTCATTCCTAATTAGTCTTCAATTGCTACTATCTATCTTATGGTTGTTCTGAAACGCATGTTGAGCGACACTAGACTTATCTATTCTACTATATTTGAGATGAGCCTTATGTTCCTTGAATCTAGTTTGAATTGACCTTCTAGTTTGTCCAACTTTCTAACTGTAGATTTCCAACCCCTTTCAAGATATTGGAATTGGAAGCAAATATAATAGATATTGTAGACTCCTCCCTCTCACACACACAGGTAGGTACACAGAAACTGAAAAGAAAAAATATTGTAAAATATGAGAACCTGGCGTAAAGTTGAAAAGCTACTGGAACCTTTTGAAGTGTTTAGATCATTCCGTGAATATAATTCCTGAAGATTTTAGAAGCGTGCTAAAATAAACTACGACAGTTAGGTACTGCACAGGGTTCCTAGAAATCTTTCACATAAACTAAATGGGAGAAATTTTCAACAGGTGCCCACCAGGATCAAACGAGATACTAGATGTTGTTAAATTCGATAAACCTAAATTTGAGGAAGTATAAATTTAATCTTAAAATGCGACGTATATGTTTTTCTTTAAAAAGTATACAACTCTGGCAATAATTAAATGACATAAAATGCGAAAAAGCTAGTTGCCGACAGCAATTACAGCAAATTGTACTCATTTAGGGGGACGATACATAATTTTTTCGTTAATTGCTAGTTAAGCGGTTGTTAAATTAATGCTAGTGTTCCAGTTTGATGTGACGACTGACTGTTGACTAGGAGAGGATGTCGAATTGGAATGCTACACCAGGGAGAGTATAAATAAACAACTGCTTCCTGTTACGCGGCTTTGCTGCAATTAAGCCATTTGTTCTAGAGAGCGAGTTCCTCATTGCCCGCATTTGGAAAGGGAGATATAAAGCTGGATTACCACTATGCGTGAGTTCGTGATTTATTGCGCATAGTACACAATGCTCGTTGAATAATTGAATATTATGAGTGCTTGAATTCGTTAATAATTTCTGCCTTTACATTATTAGCGTATTCAGAAATCCCAAATGGTGTAAATTCAGCCTAACGAATTCTAAAATTTCGTACTACAAGTAACTAACTCACGTTTAGTATAAACCTAGCTTATATGTATAAAGTTTATTTTCCATTTTCGATTGAATTTGTGATTTATTTCTCTTATTTACCCCGGAATTGATATACAGAGTAGTCTGTAATACATGTCCGAAATCTGAAATACCTGATGATATTGTGATTATGGAAATCGTAATTCGATTCTTATATTCATCAGATTATACCCATCACTACTACCGAATACTTGTATAAAATACGGTAGCTACTAGTACTTGTATACAGTTTGAGAGATTTATTTTGATATAATGTACATTGTAGGTTGATTCTGGCAAATAAATATTCATTGTCAATTGGTACCACCAATTTTGAACCAATCAGGCCCTGTAATAAATTCGATAAATTATGTGACATGTATTTTCCCTCTGCGTGGACCATGATATCGTAACTACAAGCAGCTGTTCACCCAATAACCCAATTTTGTAAATAAAAGTTGTTACACCCTCCCCAACGCTTAACTTAATTATTTTAGGGTTACGTCTTTGAAAATGTTATTTTAACCCTCGGGTCTAGAACCACCCCTACAATTTCAACAATTCTAACGATTGCAAAACATGGCAAACCATTACATTGGTCGAGGCAAGGAATCGGAGAATATAGTTATAATTAGTGAATGGGTTTAATGAAAAGGGAACAGAATATTCTCTATAATTTAGTAGCATAGAGTACATGTATTTTACTTTCAAAACAAAAATTTTGTCTTCAATACATTGACATTATACGTCGTTTAATTATTACTAGAAATGGGAGAAAATCGCTATCGCGACTTTCGAAAAGCCTCTAGAATATTATTTTTAAGAAAATACATACGTATTAAAGAAATTTGAGATAATCCCTTGTATAATAATAAATTTAGAGAGAGAAAGCTGAAATTTTTTATCTGGAATGATGATGTAATTATACCAAACGATTATAAATAATATTTTGATGAATTGTAGGGATACTCTATTCTTGATGGCAAAACATTATTTTTTAAGTGCTGAAAGTATAGTTCATTTTTTAGTAAACATTTTGTGAAACTGTTTTCTCAAGAAAAAAAAAATAAATTCATAACTTGTATTCTTCCATAATTTATTATAACGGTAACTTGATCACTTTATACCCAATATATGTCTACAATGCTTATAATTAAATACCTATGTAACTTAAAGATACACAGATTTGGTGTATATTGTAGGAAAAAATTTTATGAACTAATAAAGGTAATTATTTAATTAAGCATAAAACTCAAATTTTTCTAAAATTTTGGCTACCCCCCAATTTTAGGGTATGCTGAACGCGATTCTGATTTTATTTTGCAGTCTTAGGTATGTAGTTTTGTAGTAAAAAAATAATTAAAAGTCATACTATGTAAGTACTCTTTAGAAATTAATTTTAACATTTAACACTAACTTGATCACTCTGTACCCGATATAAGTGTTCACAATAATTATAATTAAATATATAACATATAACTGTTAAAAATATATAAATTTGTTGTAGAAAAAAACATTTACTTACCTTATGTGAAGTAATCAATATGAACTAATTAAATAGGTCATTTTTAATAATTGTGACGTCACATGGTAGCACAAAAGATACCAAATAAATACAAATAATTAAAATAATTTTTACCTAAATTTAGGTACACCAAATTTGTATATTATTATTTTTAACAATTATATATTTAATTATAAGCATTGTGGATTGTGGACACATTAAGTTAGGTACAAAGTGATCAAATTAGTGTTAAAATTAATTTGTGAAGGTATCCAGGTGATGACTTTTAATTATTTTTTTCTTGAAAAATACGTTCGACCGCAAAAAAATAATTTCAAATTCGTGTTCAGTATACTCAAAAATGAGAATATTGGCGAGGGCCGTTTAAAAAGTCGTTTTGGGGTCCTCCGCTACGGGTCGAAGCCGCGCCCGCCCTTCGAAAAGGTGTAACAGCGGCGTTAAAAAATATATTGCTGTCATAATTGTTGCAACAAATTAATATTGTAGAAGTTATTTACTTTTCTCAGCTAAAATGATGAATTTTACAGACCGCCAAAATGAACTAATTAATTCCAAACTTTACCTGCAGAAAGAATAAAAACTACGGGCAATGAAACAGAATAACTAACCACTCATGTCAAAGTCTACATATTATAATAATACTAATAAATAATTATGATAAAAATTTAAAAAAAAACTCGCCTTCGTCGTGATTCGAACTCGCGATATCAGGGTTGAAATCCTACGACAATACCATTGCGCTAAATTTCCTCTTGTCACGTCACGCCGCAAAATCAGTTAAAAATGTAAACTTAACGTGTTAACCTGAACAATTAATTTTTACGGATTTTTTAATTAGAAAAGCATTTCGCATCAGTATTTTGGTGTAATCAGGTGTTTGGCAGTCGGTACTATCGATTCCGTTAGCAATATTTCTCATAGAAAAATAATGAAAATAACCTATTTAAAGTTTAATTAATTTGACAGTTTTCGTGGGAGGTGCTTGTCTCGTTAGTGCGATCTCACATACGTGGATAAAATGAGAAAGAAGTTGAGACGGATGCGACTCGAGATTTTCGAAGAGGAAAGAGACGTAGAAGGAGTCGACGTACGGTTTCGAAAAAAAATCTCAAAGGATTAGAGAAAGGACTGAACTTTCGCGTGAAGCCCGTCTCGAAGCCGTAAAAATTAGAAAAAGGTCTCAGGGGTCCCGCGAAAAGTCGGTAGATCGGCGGGCGTGACGGGACCATTAGGCGCTAGGACAAACGCCGGTGCTAGCCGCATCTCTCTCGTCGAACGGCGATCGACGAAAATTTTGCAGAGGTTTTTTGGAAAGGCGTTTAAATTGGGAAAACGCATAAGAAACGGGACGAAAATACCCCTACGCATTGGAGAAAGGCCGGGGGCGACCTCCGGTGGTCCGTGGAGATCGTTTCGAGATCGCCCCTCGGAGGAGATAGCTTTGAAACTTTGTCGATTCGACGAAGGAATTTAGAGCGAGACAGAATCGACGCGTTTTAATTATATGGATTTACGAACATGAAACTGTTACTAAAAAGAACAAACAATAAAAAAATATGAATTGGCGTTTATTGAAGCTGAAGTTATACTTATTTTGCAACCATTACTTATAGTTTTATATTCGTTATATCCCGTGAGTGCATATCCGTGTGTATAAATGTTTACATCACAATCAAATAGACGACTAATTCGAAGAATTACTATTTTCCAATGTGCTAGGCGCCAGAACAGCTATAAATGCGGATTTTATTCTTGTCGTAGATATAGGAAGGATTGTTGTGTTACAGATATGTACAATAGGTGAAGGACTGTAAAGCGCTATGTAGTCAGACTCAGCACATTGTCTTACATGAGCAGGGGTGTGGCTTATCTCTGGAATTGTTCTTGGGAGAGTATGAATGCGATTGGTATGCACCGCTTGCGATCAATTAAAATATCAGGAAACCAATTTTAATCGACAGCAGGCATAGAAAGTTTCGAAATATTGTAGAATCATTTATAATATTACAAATCAATACTGTTCAGGCTTTGTACTCGATTTTACTCGCTATGTTTCAATATGTATGTACTGAATATATCTGCGAAAGAGGAAGGTCAACTAAAATAAATAATTACCGAAAATACATATGAAAGTAATATTTTATAGTGAAAATGATCACTATTTATACTGGTTGGGGATTGTTTTTTTTCACTCACCTTGTTATTACTGATGTATATGTTTACTTGACTAATATATTCAAATTTATAGAATTAAGGTAAGTAGGCATTTTAGTGTTACTTTTATGGTCAAGTGAAGAATGGGGTTTTCAAGGCGGCTGTTAACATTTCAAAATTCTGCTCGTTGAGACGGAGAGAGCGTTAAATGTCACGTCTTGTCACGGATATAAATTTTTACCACATCCATAATATCTTTAGGAAAATTGTGAAATTCATCTTCATAAATAATCCATAAATATTTTCATGCATAAATAATACAATTTTCAAGCTTTGTTTTGCTTGTTCATTGTTAAGGAGTAACGTGGTATGTGATCAAGGATTTTAAGTTTTATCGGATTAGGTATTCGCAATGACAACTACTATTAGTTTCTTTTATTTGATGCGACTTGTTTGTTTATCTATGTCTACTGGATGTGGATGTTTGTCAGTTGTAATATGTCAGTGTTAAGAAATTACCTTTTGGTTAGGTAGAATTTCTTATACAATAAGATATTAATTTGCATGTTAAGCGCCTTGCATTGATTTCAGCGTATATACCTATATTGGTAGCTTCTAAACAAATAAACACCTAACCTAAATAAGAAATACCAACAGCTAACCTAGTAGTAGTGTGTTGGGGCGACCGCAGCCCGACAATTAAGCCGCAAGTGGGCTCTATTTACCTACCCCACCGTCCCATCACCTACCTACCTGACACCCTGATGAACCTCAGGATCTTGGTCCTGGTAGGCCTCTCATCCCTCTGCAGTCCCCGGTGCCAAAGACCCTGTGTCTTAGTCTTCCTGAAGCTGCACAACAGCTAACCTATGTTGATTTCCTTAAGCTACCGATTTTTTAAATGAATCTAGCAGGCTTTGACAGGATCTAAGCACACATTACAGTACCGTCCGCAAATTTTTGCCATAAAGGGGCTTATTGATGTAACGTAAGAAATATTAAATAGACTCGATGTCATTGTTACTTTAAAAAGTCACTAGCCAACGTGATATTTCCTTCAAAATTTATTTTAGTGACGGTTTGGATATTTCATTTTTTTTAAATTAGACGGAAAATATTACGTAAGACAATACCTACAGACGCCAGGAAATAATCGTCTTCATAGGATTTACATATACTCGTCTAGTGTTGCTACCTATTAAAGTATTATTTCCTTGATTTGTTTCATAAATACTTACTATTCCTTTTTTATTACTAAAATTCTGGAATTTAAAGTATTGGTATGCAGGTTATTGATTATATCAGAGACTTTCTATAAGTCTCTGATTATATAGAAGAAGCCGCACATATTTCGAAAGATAAAGGATATCCCGCTTTTCGTTTAAGAATAGGATTATTAAAAGTGACGTCCTAAGCTGTTTTCCTTTCCGCTTAATTTGAGCTCCCCTGAAATAAAACACCAGTTAATGTTATACGAACGGCAAAACAAACGTGGAATAAATAAGGCGGAGTTGCTTTAATTCCCAGCTTCAGGCACGTGCATGTCATTCTGGCAATTCCACTGTTGGATTTTTATGAACGGAGTGCAATTATTCATTTGCGTGTTCTTTGCATAAACAAGAACTACATTTAGACGCATTCAGGTCGTGTTTGGGTTTATGTTGCTAAATCTTTTAGTTCGAAATTATTCCTCAACCATTAAAAACTTGACCGCAAAGTGTATCTTGAAATAGAATTTTATGTGTTTTTATAAGTCAAGTGCATAAAGTTTGAAGGAAATTCGAACATTTTTCATTAATACTTCATTTTTTTTTGAGTTTTTCATAAAACAACTCTCCCGACAAAACTTGGATCAAGGGCTTATATTCAACTATATGTATGCCCTAATCAAATCCTGGAAAGTATTTGAGTAAATCATCTCGAGAGGAAAATACTCATTTCCAAAATGTATTTCGAAGACATAATACAATGTCCTTTTTTTATTGTTGGAAGGCGGCTCGGTTACCCGCAGCACTCAGGTCTTTCGACCCATTGTGCCTGCCGCTAGTCGAGAGCTATTGAAAGAGACCCGTGTTATGCGCATAAGCCAACACCCGTTCTAGGGGAAGCTCTCGAATGTCCTGGGGCAGGAGAAATGCTGCACCTAGATGTTTGTGTCTCTTGACCATCAGGCAGGCACAGCGACAGAGGATTTGAAAAAGACAATACAATCATGCATTATGTATGATAATGATCGAACACCATAAATCGTTTTTACTATCAGTATCAACTTAAGAAAGCAAGCATGTCAACAAAATGATTTGATTGTAAATAAAAAAATTCACAAGATTCAGTCCGAAACATTAATAATTAATAAATCCGATCAACAATTCTTATTTTTTACACGGATTGTACTGGCGTCCTCGTGTTGGCTCTGAGATAATTAGAATGATAAAATCGAGTAAAACTGTGGTGAGGTGAGGTACAGTGAGGGTTGAAATTCCAGGAATTGGTTTAATTGAAGAAAAAATGAAGAAAAGTTTGTTTTTACATTTTACATCGAGTACAAAATTATGCATCTGTACTCTATTTTTATAGACTCTATAGAGATGTCAATGGAAAACATTGAGCTTCAATCACTCTAGTATAATGAAAATGTTTTATAACCATCATATTTGCTCAGTGTTCACATTAACCGGTAATAGAGGACGTTTAGAGCTAGCGCATAAACCTTCCTGTGGATTTTGTATTAATGAAGTTCACCGACTGAGAAATAAATGTAATACCATTTAATAAATTACATAATTACGCAATGAATAGCCTGCTGGCTTAATGCTTCTGCTACCACGGAATTGAGTTGAACGTGAAGGTATTTATGTTTAGTATTTATGAAGTCTCAGTAATATAATAATTTTATATTCAGGTTGCTACAAGTGGGCGCTCTTTATTAATAACATGCCTTCGAAGGAACAGAAATTGGAATACTATTAACCTTAAACAGAGGTAAGATGGAGGTAAACAGGGTCAGGATAAGGGGTTTCAATTTACAGTGAGCAGTTATAAAGATTTTTTTAAGTTCATTTGGAATGAGTTAAATTTAGGTACTAAATATTTTAACATTTTCCCTGTAATAAAGGCTAGATTTAAATTTATTTTTGCCAGTCTTGGACTATGGTCCAGTTGTTACATTGTATTCGCTAACATTGATAACTGCCGTAATCCGTGATACTAACCGGTTTCACAATATATTTTAACCATCAGTTTATTGACTATAAGTTTTGATTGTGAATTACTTTAAGATTTTATCTACATACACATTTTAAACTTATAGTTAACTATAGTTACCGGGCCTAAGTCTTAGTATCATGGCCGCGACCTGTCTAAAACTAACCTGGAAATTATTTTACGATCTCACCTTATGTAAACCTATCACGAGCAAATTTTATGAAGGTGTCGAAAGCTACAATAATTATATTTTTGATAAATGTGTCTTGCTTTTGGTTTATATTAAACATAATATGTTTCATCATATTGAAATAGCAATTGCATAAAATGAGAAATAAAATTGTGGTAAATAGTTTAGCATATATTTTCTAGGAAGCGCTAAAGGGCCACCGAGAAAAATTAAATTTTCTACAATTTCTACTTACTAACTAGAAATTTCAACTTACAAACTAGAAATTCCTACTTACCAAGTAGACATTTCTACTTAATAACGAGAAATAATTGTAAATAAAGAATCTAGACTGATGTTTTCCTTTAAAATTGGTGACATACATTGAAAGCATTTTTTTGTGTAGTTTTTGGACGAAAAACTTAGAAAAATCCAGTTAATCCCCCTACCGTCGTTTCTTCAATAGTGGATCAAAAGATATTCTTGAAATAGTCTACAATAGGCATATACACGGGGCTCTCAATATCGATAGCTTGGATAATATATATAATTTCAATAACTATATCAATTAGCATTTTTAGTTTCTAAAGAATAGTAACAGTTAAAGAACATGGTTGTTGTCAAATATTAAGTAAACTGCGAGGTAAACTGTGACAAAATATAATAATTACGAAACCTTTTTGGAAAACCTGAAGGTTAAATACAAACCATTTTATAGTTCATTTTTAAACACCCTATGCAGATGCCTTATGAAATCATAAAAACCTGCAGGGCTAGCAACGTGACTTTATTTATGCATTAGTCTACTTTAAGAACCTTGCCCATTTAGGTAACACACATCATCCTCAGGACATCCTGCTGTGGTGACATGTATAAGCGGAGATAAGAGGTGCTTAGGGGCCGAAGTTATTAGGGGACCCATAAGGACCCCAGTCCAAACTTATAAAAAGTGGTCCACTTTTTATATCTGCTTAGGGGTTCAAGATCCTCTTGCACCGCCACTGCATTCAAGCTGTAGAAGTAGATAGTAGTAGAAGCTGTCGAAATAGTAATTGTGTAAAATATCATTTTTTTGCACATGTTCTTCCTAGAAAAATTACGTCATTCCCTCGGATATGGGCGGACTCGACCACATTCAAGCTACTAGGTACCTACATTTGTAGCTTGAATGCGATTAAGTTTGTGGATCAGTTTTAAGGTGTGACCGTGTTTACTGTTTATTTAAAAACAATTTTATAATGGGAGTTACGGAAGCATCTAGCCCGACAAAGTATCCGTACTAGAATTAATTATGTCTATTGCGATTGTCGCAAAATCTTTGTTATATGAGATTCAAATAGTGTAATGCTTGTCGCCCATTTGTCCGGCATGGCACGGCACAGCACGGCCCGTCAAAATACGGATAGAATGCAAACAACGCAAATGAATGAACTACATGAGCGATTGCTGTTGTTTGCATTCTATCCGTATTTAGGGGTATCAACGTAAGATAAATTGCTGGAATCTGCTTTTCTCTCTGCTAGGATTCTCACTTACCAGGCGGCTTGATCGCACTTCAAAAAGATTTTATATACAATTCAGAAGGAAGCAAATTGTTTTTGAACTGAAGTTAACATTAAATGAAAGTCAGTCCTACGTTCTCATAGCCCTGTTGAATGTATGTAATTTTGCCTTGGACATTGAAAGGAAACATTGGTCTTATACAACAGCACGTTACTTACGACGGGAGAATGATGTCAGGTTGATGATAATCCTATAATAAATTGTTTAAACTAGTACCCATAAATCTTTATGTTGAAGGTTCTAGTTGTCCAATCAAACTGAAATTATAGTTTACTTCTATTTATGTTAACTACATCGTGTTAGTATAGAAACAAATAATTTTATAATCAATCAACTCAATTCAAGCAATCTGTCTTACAAACCCGAAAGTCAATGGGTTTTTTGAGTAAAAACTGTACAATTAAACTATAAGTAACTTGCTGAGAGTCCAGCTCCGCGACAGCTGAAATGTTTTAGATGATCCCTATTATCAGCACACGTATGATCGCTGATTCATATACGTTTGAGTTTATTTTTACATGAACTTATGCCAGCCAGCATAACCATTGTTTCCATATCTGTGGTTTACACGTTAATTTCCAAAAGGCTTAGGAAAAGTTCGAAAAAGAGAGGCGAAGTTTCCGCAATGATTTTCAAAGATATCTGAACTTATTACTCGATAATCCTTGAAATTTTTATAGTGGAAAAAGACACAATGTACATTGTACACTGATTTGCACCAATTCACAGTTGGACAACACCATCTCGCGATTTTCACAAAAAGCGTAGGTACGCGAGACTTATGGGAATCATAGAACTCGTGCTCGTTCGGATTACCGCCTCCTGAATAGTTACTGGTATAAACTGTACAGGAGGCGGTGGTGCTGTCAAGACGGGCAAAAACCTGCTTAAAACTGCATGTATGCTGATGGCATCGTTTAGACTTTTGTTGTATACAGAGTGAAAACCCAATACATTCTTAATGTTTTAATACGTAATACTAAACGTAAATACATATGTACTACAATACGGAAACTTTTGTTGTGTTTTATTATTATTATGCAATTCTAAAAACTAGAAGATGACAAATGGGCGCAAATGATGCTCTTACAAATCTTGCTTCCTCTTGCTCTTATAAATCATTTTTCTTCTTTTATCTTTTATATAAATCAAATCTGACAAAAAATAAAAAATCATCATCTTGTGAAGCTATGTAATTGAAAGTATGTTGACTTGATGTATACAGGGTGCCCAATATACATAAATGGAATAATGTATATAACTTTTTTGAAACACCCAGTACCCACTACTGTTTCTGGGTACTGGGTGTTTGAAACACCCAGTACCCAGAAACAAATTGTTCAGATACAAGTTTTCTAATAGTTTTTTTGCATCTTTTGGTAACTTTGAATTTGTTTCGGAGCAGCCACTATTTTGGAAGCCATAGCAATGGCACCACGCTATTTTCTGTTCTTATTTGGATCAACCCTTTTTGGGTATGGACGAGTATAGAATGTGTAACGGGTTGCATTACAAAATTTTTGAAGGAAATCTATAATTTCACTAAAAATCCAAATTCGCGAGCGTTGCCAAAGAACAACACATTTTGACACTTTTGCATGTAACGTCAATTTGTTAAGGTGACAAGTCATACCAGAAAAAAATCTATAACTGTTGAGTAGTCTCAGTGTGAAAAATGGTTAATTTAATGTATACCTACAGAAAAAATTCAAATTTTAATAATAGTGGGATACGGGGATCGCAAAAGATAATGAAAACATTTTATATATGTTGCTGGAAGTGATGAAAATCCTTGTTTCATCACGCCAGTTGTCGTTAAATCACAGTATAAGTAAAGGTTCTGTACATATTATACTAAAAAAAGAACATGTACGTCCGTCCATACAAAGCTGTCTTGTTGCGGGAACTAAACGATGATTATGATAGGCGTAATTTTGCGAACTTATGGATGGACCGTATTAATAATAATCGAAACTTCCTTAAAAAGATTGTTTTTTCTGATGAGGCTACGTTTTGTTTAAATGGTAAAGTGAACAAACACAACTGTCGCTATTGGTCCACCAAGAATCCTCATTGGATGATAGAGCAGCATACACAACGACCGATCTGTCACAAGCGCATTATCGGTCCAATTAATGCCAACTTGACTGGAGCCAGGTATTTGGAACTGCTATTTTTTATACTGGGTGTTTTAAAAAGTTACATTATTCCATTCATCTTGGGCACCCTGTAGGTATATCTAATATCATCATATTTGATAATACATTTGAAATACTCGTGATCTCGTGATATATTGTTTCACTCCTGTAAATCATATTTACAAATAACTTTGATGTCGAATAATAAGCGTTTTCTTTTCAAGATCGCCGCGCCCCAGGGCGTCAAACTCGTGGCGGACCCTAGAGAGCCCTTGAAAAGAACATGAATTTAGGGGATATTTGCCAGTTTGTTTACTTAACCTAAATACAAAATGAAAATAGTAAAATAGTAAATATGTATTTACTCTATATGTCTGAAATTCTGATACCTACTCTGATTATTTTCCATTTTCAGTATAATTCAGTAGTTTGTTGATGTTTCTACGTTTCTACCAATCTAATCTAATCTCACTAATATTTTGGAGCTCCAAACCCCAGCAAAAATGGTAGTGCTCGAGGGGAAAGGGGAAGACAGAGGAGGGCGTCGCGCACTCGGTTAAAAGAACATGCTGCGGAACAGCTCCGAGTTTCTCCAAGCTGCCCAAGCCATTGAAAAGAATGCAGTATATGTCACTCTCGATAAGGGAGCAGCAAACATGAAACCGTTTCAATACTATTCCCACTTTCGTTATCACTGTTTTACTAACCGTGACCTCACGAAATACTTATCCAAAACGAGTTCAATGTTATGTTGAAGTGCTTTGTCGCGATTATTGACTACTGCTATTGTGCGCATACATGAGATCATATGCTAAAATATGCATAAACCGAAATAAAATAGACCTTGATATACCAAGTGTATTAATTTTTGCTCTAAACCTGAGACCAAATTATTTGTTATCGATTAGATTTGGACACGAAAAAGTAATAAATAGGTTTCGGTCCTTCAGGTCGGAAAGTATGACTTACTTCCTGTAGTTACTTACTTGGTGATTAAGCAGCTTATCTACTGTGTCGTTACAAACTATGTACTTAAAAAACGAAAGCTTTGAAACGCTGCCAATCGTTTATATTTTATGACAAGTTTAACAGTTTAATTCATTCACTTGTCATAATATATGCTTTTACCTAAATACGAAAGAGGAGGTACCGTGGTTTTTCTTCGTAGCTCTTAAATATCTGTAAGAATACAACCCAGGCGATAGGAACCATCTCGCCGTTCCTTGAATGGGCCTCTGTTCTGGACGTGCCGTTACTATAAACATTGCAATAGTGATTTGAAAAGTCGAATAGGAATGATTATTATACCGCTAACTTTCCAAGCATATAGCAGTTGTCATCTCCTTGTTAAATTTTATCTAAATATTGTATAAAAAGGTGTATTTTAATTACCGGTGTTTTTATATAACCTTACATAGCAGCGGTGGGATTACCCAAACGGGCCTTAACCAAATTCCAGCGAAAAGTTAAAGTTAAAAAAATATGCACCAGTGTAGTGTTTTGATGTGATGGCCAATACCTAGAGGAAAATCTGTATAGGATGGACATGTATGTCGACGAGCCTATTGAAATTCCCAGTGAAGTTATGCCTGAAAGATGTCAGTTCCAGGAGGACTGAAAATTTGGCGTTTGGGAGTAGATGTTTCTAGGTGAAACATGTAGAAGGAAGTTGAAGCCACATGGCTTCATAGTCTTGTAAGATATTTGATGCATGTTTTTTCATATGTTGAAGTAGTCAAACTTGGTAGACTTTGGAAAGTCAGATAAGTATAATTTTTAGAGATAAGTTTGTTCTGATTTGTTTGAGTAAATGTTTATTTCAGTAAATGGGTAGAACAAATGAGTAGACGTAATAAGTAACTGGTAGTTTGTTGAATGAAACTGCACAGTACTTTTGCTTAGGGTATAAACGAATTGTTTATGTTTCTAATGTATTAAGTTAATGCATGCACAGATGATTTAAGTTTCTAATGCATTAAGGTTGCACGCAGAGTGCGCAGTTAAAGGTATATAGGATACCCAGCAAATTAAAAAGCAAAGTAAAAAGTAAATTTTATATGCTGAATATGTTAGTACTGATTAATCATGTAACTGATGTATCGAAGTTTTGAATACCTATTAAGAGATATTATGGATTTGAGGAGTCTGAAAGATCCTAGTAATGCAGGAGATACGATGATTGCAATAGTTGCTATTATCTAGGTTCAAAAGAATTACTTGTCTTGGATGCTTATTATACAGTATACTCATAAGTGCCTTGCGCTTCTTAGTATTTTGCCATAATTTAGTCCGTACAAAAATGAAGATTGCCTGTTTGTTTTGCTTGTACTTTGGAACAGTAAATATTATTGAGGACGTGTTCAAGTTTAAGTACATTTCAGTTTGCTAGTTAAAAATTGTATGTCAATTAGCTCATGTTGTACTCTAACAGTATTTCCTAACATATCAGCTACGTAGAAAAACCGACTAATCGGATTGACCAGCAGTATATTGGTTTTGCCTCCGCGTGTCTCCTAAGTATCGAGTTGCATAGAATACATTACTTTTTGAATAAAATACTGATTGATTAATCAGTATTCAGTATCAGTATCAAAGTTAAAGACTCGGTTAAAAATGGTATGTGCCTATGACAAAAATAACTAGTCGATAGAGCAATGAAAGGGTTATGTGATGACATAATTGTTTGTTGCTACTGCAAAACTATCTGCTTTGAATTAGTTTAAAGTTGAACCATAAGGAATCCTAAAAGTTTCTCTGGTTGTGAAATCTAAAGAGATGGTCATAGTTAGTTAACCAGAACACCTTTCAAAAGAAGTGCCTTGTTTTAATTTTATAGCATAAATAATTAGGTTCGAGTATGTATCAAACCATAGTATCTATAGAAACGGGCAAGCTCGTTATTTTCAAATAACAGCCGTAACTGTTGTCACTGTTTTGATGTAACGTTTAAATAAATGGCATAATTGTTATTTGGAAACCTTATTTATTAATGGTTATAAAGTAGTTAATAAACAAACTTAAAAAGGAAAAATGTAGTAAAAAGTTTGTCGTATATGGTTGACATTAAAAGAACAATATACAAAACTATATTATTAGTTGCAATAAATAATAAGCATATATGTTATTTGATCTCTTATTTTTTATGGTAATAATAATGATTGCCATTGTTGCATAAATGACAGTTGTAAAGTGTCCGATAGTTAAATAACGATTCGTCTCTGTAGTATTCCCTTAGTACATTTTTAAATAAATTGGATCACGTAACTTAATACAAGTTTGGCGCACCAGCAAATCACCTTTTAAGAACATACATAATTCTAAGATGTACACAGAAGGAACTTAATGGATGTATCAGGTTAAGTATAAAAATTAAATTGTAACGAAGACATATTTCATCTGAATGAATATAAGTTATGTATCAATGCGTAATTGATACCGACAAAGTTTTATGTTGAAGTTTCTTGCGTGATGTTTGAAAGTAAATATAAAAAATGTTCCTAGCCCAGTTTTAAGAACATAAACTAAATTAGGAGTTTAAAAGCCGAAGTATTATTAAGGACAGCTGTGAATACAGAAATAGTAGGAATGAATAACGCTTATTCAACATCACGTTATGTTGTTATGTTATATAAGATCAAATAATAAACACTAGTATATAACTATTGCTTATGAGGCAAAGACGTGTTAAAGTTTTGAGAAAATAAAAAGTGAGATCATCAAAGTTCCACAGCGTTTAGAGTTTAAATTATTAATAAACATTAATATATATATTTCTACTTCAATTACTGATCTAGGCAAAACAAACGTATTGAGATAGGTACCTATATAAATTAGGAGATAGATGAAATGGTAGTGTATGTATTAAAGGTGATATATAATACGAATACTAGTTTTCAATAACATATTTATTTTTATAATAAATAAAAATAGAATCACTGCTGAGGTTTGTTATATTGATGTTGTTATGCGATTGGCGATTGTAATGCTGCATAATTAGATAAAGTTGTATGTAGTATACCAACAACAGATTAAAATTTGATAGTAGATAAATTATAAAGGATGAATTGGCTTTGCAACAGGTTATAGATGATTCATCTATAGCAAAAGTAATGACAGTGAGAGTATGACTAAACTAAGAAATTGAATCTCCTAACAGTTTGTTTTTCTAGTGTTGTTAACTGAAAGTCAGACCAACGTAAGTTATATTGCTGTAGTAAGCATATGGGTTAGACCTGGGGTGGAAAGCCTAAGTGAAGGCAGCCCTTAGAAAGTGCAAAAGTATTGCAAAGTGATCGAGATGAGGTTACCTAGTCCATGAAGTGGAGGATACTACAGAAATACAGCCTACCTCCAAGTCGATTGTCGAGTCCTGAGAATAGAGCACTTGAAATTATGTGATGTAGTTGTATTCATGTTCAGCAATCATTGTTGAAATGGTAGAATGAGATATGAGATTTGCATAGGAACAAGGTTAGCACAGGGCTAACGCATAACTTAATGTTAGCGCAGGGCTAATGCAAAAGGTAAGGTTGGTAAAGGGCCTTTCAAGGTCACAAAAGATAAATATGAGGTAGAAGTTAAACGAGAGTAAAAAAAAAACTAGCAAAGGCTAGACAGGTTGCTTTCTCTCGTTCTTTAGGTTAAGGTTGTAGAGAATTATTTTAGATTTCGATATGGACTAATACCATTTTATGCAATGAAGAAAAAAAAAATGTAGCGAGTAAGGTTCAAGAAGTTAGTTTACTAACTGAAGTGAATATCCAAAGGGTTATTCAGATGACGAAGGTTATTTGGTAGCAACGGCGAACAAAAGTTGTAACTGAAGGGTTACTCAGATGACGAAGGGTTATCTGGTTAGCGATGGCTAACAAAGCAGGTAAATTGGTAAACTCAGGTATGTTTATTGTTTATGTTATAGTCACGTATTATAAGGCATACAAGTCATTCTATGTACTGAACTGACCGAAGACGATCGATATTTTAATATACAGAGTTAGTCAATATATGTACCTTTTTGTAAAAAAAAAAGTATTTATTGAATATTACATAGTCTTTTAAAACGTGAGGAAGTGAAAGAAAAATAGACTTTAAAATCTATGGCCAAGTCTACTGTAATAACAATGTGCATAAGATTTGTGACATAAGGTCATCACTCTAAAGATAACGACAGTTATCCTTCTCTTGTGACATATGGTCACCTATTCAAATATAACAAC
Source organism: Pogonocherus hispidulus (assembly GCA_963924545.1). Classification (NCBI taxonomy): domain Eukaryota; kingdom Metazoa; phylum Arthropoda; class Insecta; order Coleoptera; family Cerambycidae; genus Pogonocherus; species Pogonocherus hispidulus. The sequence goes on from OZ004696.1 coordinate 25,360,595, forward strand.
GGTTATTCTCTCCTTGTGACATATGGTCACCTATCATCCAAATATAACAATGGTTATTCTTTCCTTGTGACACATGGTCACGTATTCCAAGATAACGATGGTTATCCTTTCCTTGTGACATATGGTCACCTATCCAAAGATAACGATGGTTATCCTTTCCTTGTGACACATGGTCACGTATTCCAAGATAACGATGGTTATCCTTTCCTTGTGACATATGGTCATCTATCCAAAGATAACGATGGTTATCCTTTCCTTGTGACATATGGTCACTTATCCAAAGATAACGATGGTTATCCTTTCCTTGTGACACATGGTCACGTATTCCAAGATAACGATGGTTATCCTTTCCTTGTGACATATGGTCACCTATACCAAGATAACGATGGTTATCATTTCCTTGTGACACATGGTCATCTATTCCAAGATAACGATGGTTATCCTTTCCTTGTGACATATGGTCACCTATCCAAAGATAACGATGGTTATACCTTCCTTGTGACATATGGTCACCTATCTTAAGATAACGATGGTTATCTTTTTCTTGTGACACATGGTCATCTATCCCAATATGGGTTATCCTTTCGATAGTACAAAATTGGTTATCAGTGAATTGATAATTTCTATGTTTATAGATGCAGAACAGGGCCAGTAAAATCTGAGGACAGATTGAAGATAACAGGATGGCCGAATGTAAGAATACAACCCAGGCGATAGGAACCATCTCGCCGTTCCTTGAATGGGCCTCTGTTCTGGACGTGCCGTTACTATAAACATTGCAATAGTGATTTGAAAAGTCGAATAGGAATGATTATTATACCGCTAACTTTCCAAGCATATAGCAGTTGTCATCTCCTTGTTAAATTTTATCTAAATATTGTATAAAAAGGTGTATTTTAATTACCGGTGTTTTTATATAACCTTACATATCGCTATATGCTTTGTTTCGTAAGTTGAAATTCAACCAAAATAGCCTTTGCTTTGATTGCATATAAATCAAAGGAGTAACATGTCAGCCAATTTAAATATTTCTGATATTTACTCACCGAAATAAATATTTAATTAAATATGGGATTGGTATACATTTCACGATAAACTTGCTTATTTGCTGTGACATAATTCGTCCAATGGATGATAAATATTTAAAACTGAAGTCATCTGACAATATAGATATCTCATCATCGGTGCACGTGGTAATCTGCGACTAAGAAATAAAACACATATAATTGATTTCTCATTCAAAACATATTCGCTGAGTTTTAAGTCTTTTGTAAAGTAAAGAAACAATACCTTGCCACCTTATTTTGGAAATAAGAAAGTAACATATGTAGACATTTTCCAAATTACAAGATTTTAGTCCAGTTTTTATTATTTTAATACAATTTTTTTATATCTACATTTTATTGCAACTTATAATTTTGTTATAATTACTGTTTACCAGGATTATAACAAATTTTCCAACAACGTTTCGTTTTTCTTAAATCATAGTATATCATCTCATGTTTTCTTAATAGAGTACACTCTTTATTACTTCCTTTAATAAATTCAAAAGCTGGAAAATAACTAGAAGAAACAAAAAACATGTGTTGAAGAAATTGGTACTTTAGCAATTTGTAACAAACGAAAATATTTATATGTTCATACAATCATTTCCAACGGTACAGTAATACTGTACCGTTGTAATACTGTAGTACAGTAATACTGAGATTTAAAATATTTCTTGATACAAATATTGATATACAGCTGGTTTATTTTACGTGATGCTGCTAATACTTTCATCTCAGTACCTCGTACCGGATCGATAGAGGAAAGTCCCAGGCCAAACTAGAGAATTGTTTGAGGTATTTCAGCATAATGGGAAAATATGAATTCTGGCCTGCCTATTTTCAAGGGGATTTGCTTTAGCTAATAGAGTAACAGAATCTAACAATACAATATATTTACAGCGAGCAATACGTTTTCTACAATGCATGAAATATTATCTATTGCATCATTTAATGGAATGATAAACTTCCGTGTTTGAATTATTTCTATAAGTAGGTGTACGATGCCACTTCCATTTTTTTTTTGTTAGACGCCTATTAAAATTCTTTATTAAAAAACATCACTGAGTCTGTTGAAGTTTGCACATAAGAAAAATAATTCTATTTCATTCACGCTGTATCGTATTAGGTAAATCTTGCCTTCTTTCTATTTTGCACCAATAAGACATGTACCGAAGAACCGCATCGGTCGCAAATACTCGTAGCTAAAACAAAAGGAAATGTAGTAAGCGGGGCATGATTCACGACGTTGTGTATGTTCATGTCGTAGGAATACCAAACATGCCATCCTATTATTTTTACAATAACGTATACACCAGTGTCGTGGCTGGCTCTGATAAGTCTAATACTTTTAAGTCCTGCTGATTTCAGGAATGCTAGTCATAAATTGCCACACTACAAATTATAATATACAAGTCCAAACATTTGTCACAAATTTTTAACCACGCAATGATTTTGGACGTGGGTACACAACCCGTAAAAGGATAAAACAGTACCACAAGCAATTGAATATGCTGCCGTGTAATAATCACTTATCATTACCAGATTTTTTATTTTTTTATGCCGAGTGTTTTCTGACATCTGAGTCACATGCATCTAAGTAGTAGTTATGCCGTAGGCACACGGTGAGATCCATCATTTCATGAAAAGTTTAAGTACTTTATAGCCTTGTTTGATCGCTTATATTTCTATTTATCTGACGATTTATTAAAATTTCTAAATTGTAATAAATCTAGGTTGAAGTTATAAACAGCCAAGTTAACTTAGGTTCCGAACTCGAAACATATTTAATTTCCAAGTTTCCAAGTCCAATTAAAAATATAACCGGCATTCCATGACTCAATACTTTTGATATAATACTAATTTTAATAATGATTTTAATACTGCATTTTTTATTATATAAATTTTATAGATGCTTTATTATAAAGAATTATGCTCGTCACATGCTTTTTTGATTTTCTAAATCTAAACCAACCACTACTACTAATGAACATCAAGATGATAGAAATGATATTTTCCCTTAATTTTCAAACTTTAAGGGGCGCATTATATTCCTAGAAAACGCGTGGTCAGTTGAGATAAGGGCAGATACCCACATAATTTCAAAAATATAAATAGATGAAACAAAAACACTAATTTCATAGAAGTTCTTTAAAGTTGTTATAAACCGGATATTTTTCAAGTAATGTTTTATTAACAGGGCATATTTTAGTGATACTAAATTAAATAATATATAAAGGTGCAAATAAAGACAATGACGCAACTTTGCACTATAGTTAACCAACAACGTACCTTTTCATGAAATGACTGATTTGACTATGCGACTACCACACAATTTATACACACAAATTAAAATGTTTTACATCATAGGGGAAGATTTTGAAAGAGCACAATAATTGGTACCTATTTCTTCTTTTTAGAATTGCATCACAAATCACATTAAAAATTTAAATATTACTTAGCACTGTTCCTTCAAACTACATAATGTACACATTCTATAAATAAAATTAATGTAGATTTTATTATTGATTAAAATAGACTATCATTATGTTACAACAAATTGACACAATGTAACAATTTGTAATAAAAACAAAACATTAAGAATATTTCATTCAGTCCTATGATCGAAAACCTTCATTGCTAAAACAATTGTTTTGGCAGGAAGCCTTGGAAAAGGTTAATTATTTTAATCGGTTATGATGGAGTAACTACGTATAACATAAGGTAAAGTAAAAAGTATTTACAAATGTTCTGGAAACTAAGCATTATTGTTCACAAAAGTTGTACCGTGTATTCGCATTATTATTCGTCATTAATATCATATTATATTGTCTTATATTGACTTGCATTATCCATAATATTGCCTAAATAAAATAATTTGTTTCATTCATTCGGATATTATCACTACTTGCTCCCATATTCAAACTTACGTTTTTAACTTTAGGTGAACTTTTTATTATAAATCCAGCCCCTGTCTCTGAATCGCATCTTGATTAATTAAGTCAACTAATTTAGATTATTACACATCCATCCCGTCTTTGTTTTTCATTAAGATTTTCAATAGAAATCTGGTAGTGATAAAGCTGACAACATTAAATAAATCTATAATAATAATTATGGTATGGAGCTAACATTAAAATTAATTCCCCCCAAATCCCTCAAATATGTAAAGCAATAATTCCTGCAATACCCTGAAATACATTGATAGCCTTCATGGGTAAATGCACAGCCTCCTACAGTTTAGGAGGCTGTGGTAAATGCGATCGTAATATTTTACTGTTACTGCCCCGCAAATGTAATGCTGAATTGTAAATTTCTTACTTCAAACACCCACACAGCCTGCATATTGGAAACGTAATCCTCTTAAGAGAATCGTGCTCTTATACATTTTTTGAATCTCGTCAAGCCATGAAAATTACTTTTTATAATCTTGCTCTTAATAAATACTTTTTTTACTTCAGATAACTCTTCAGATTGTATCAGTAGGTAATCAGTAAAATTGTAATATGAGTGTAAATTTTAAATGTTAAACCTAATAGCGGGTTTACATGCATGAATTTACTGGCGAAGATGAAAATGCCCGCCAGTAAAATAAAGTTTCGTGTGCAAAACTGTGCATGCATGGACCGAAAAAGTCTGCAGTCTTCAGAAATATGCTTGCGCCAGTGGTGAGTAAAGGCAGGTTTACATTGGTATATATAGTTACTAAGCCCAGTTACTTGTACTTGTAGCTAGCCGGGCTAGCCTACTATCATATATGAGGGACAGTGGGTGTTTTCCACCCACGCGCGCCACCCTATCGCGATAGTACCAATAGTGCAGTCACATCGCCAGATCCAGGATGAATAATTTTCGTTGTCATGTTTCTCGTCATTCTAGAATGTTGCGCAAGGAAAAGTTAAGAAAAATATTTGTGAGAGTTAAGCTAATTATTATTGGAGAACTTATTAGAGAAATTGAAAAGGAAAATTGTCGTCCAAAGAGAAGATGGGTCAGAGATTGGATCAGTAGAAGGGATTCAAAAGGAGCATCAGTCAGCACTTCTTCTTAACGCACTGTTTATTGTCAATCAGCACAAGCAAGGGAGGTAGTGTTTACATTGGTGTAGTGGACACGAGAGTCGGTAAACTGGTGCCTGGTACGGTGGTGGGGAAAGGACAGTGGCTTCGCAAGTGGTAAGTAAATAGCCTGGGTGGCTATTCACTTTCCTGTCCTGATTACTTGTACCAGTACTAGTACAAGTACTTTCCTATATGGTTTGCACTAGGTTAGTAGCTGCCTTGCCAGTTACTAGTACAAGTAACTAACCCATATTTACTATACCAATGTAAACCCGCCTTAGTGCACTGATAAAAATAAAACTTGTAGTTTAGTGCACGTGTAAACAAGAACTAGCATGTCTATTCGCCAGTTTTTAGTTGATTGATGGATTTTGTTTTTCATCTTTTTTATTGTTTAAGAATGCAATGTAGGTATAGTTTGAAGAGTTAAGCAAAGAATGATCAGTACTTGGCGTCCCCGTTGATGTGGTATGATGTGTTGACATCAACGGGGACGCCAGCTATAGCGTATCGTATTCAGACAATGATATGATTGATATCTCGGCTCCCAGCCATGCACCGTTCTTTTTGTTTGTTAATACACACTTTACTTACTATCGACACGTTCTTGCCTCCAATTTGAACAAACTTTTATTTGCGGGTCTGTATAGTTGAAATCCACTTCTGGAACAAACGGAAGGAATAAAATTTAATCATTGTTTTCAATCGATATTACGTGAGGTTATATGATCCAAACAAGAATTTTAATTATGTATGCATCTAAATTAGATTCAGAATTACATCCACTGTTGTTACACACCCGGATAGGTGTGTAACAGATAAATTATGTTTGTATGTGTTATTTGACCAAATTGGTATTCGAGTGTTCAATTTGACAGAATTTTCACCTTTATTTGTTATTATACTTTAGTGTTTTTTGAATTTCCGGTTTATGTAGATCAGCAGCAATTTTAAATTTTATTTGTTTATTTCCTGATACATTTAATTCAGTAAATATTTGGCTCCACTTTATGAGATAACTGCAAGTACTATCCGCACTGATTTTTTAAAACAAATCCAGTTGTTGTAATCTGGTACAATCCATTTCGATTAGTTTTCGAGTTATAAGCTCATTAAATATAATTTTTTACATTTTCAGAGGTGTCTATAACTACTACTTTATTTGAAAAAATCGATTTATATGTATATTTTGTAAATTTTTAGTAATGGAATCGAATAATTTGAAGCACGTAATTAAAAATACTGTAAAACATTTTTGCGATGAGGATTTTTTGTATTAGTTTTTATACCTATACTTATTTCTCGCTAGCCACAGATTTATTGGTACAAGTACTTATGCAAGTCCCAATATAAATTTTCTGATATAACATATTTTGTTAAATAATGTTCTCCGAATAGTTTTTGCTGATCGATTTTATTCGATCATTTGGAGAATCATAGAAAATACAATTTTTCATTTATTTCCAGATGAACCCCGCTTACGACCAGGCACCTGGGAGGAGCCAACATGTGAGCATCGAGTTCCACCTCCTCTTGCCCAGACCAGATCCTTGCAGCACACGGTTTCCCAAAGAAGCTCAGAGGACAGCTGGTGTTCGGGATCCGATCAGGAGCTGTCGTCTGACGAAGAAAGTGATAGAAGCGCTGCCTCCAGTAACAGGTTAGTTATTGAACAAGTTAGTAGTTAGCACACACCACGTAGTTAGTATGACAAGTTGGATACATCATCTAAATCTATTTCATTAACCTGTGTTCAGTAAAAAGCTTAATCGGCATTTTGCTACCATCGAATTGGTCGCTGGCGCAGTGGCTCGGTCGGTGGGTAGGTGGCTCAGGGTTTAGTGTCTCGATCGCTCAATCCAGAGGTCGTGGGTTCGAATCCCCATTCCATCAAAAAATGTTTAATGAAATTGTTTAGTCGTAGATCAACGCTTTTTCGCAGGGATGGGTTGGCAACCATCCTGGCGATAGCCTAGGATAGGAAGAATGTCAGCTTGATGTTAATGTAAGAGATTAAAATCAGTTGATGTTTGACTGTCCCCCTAGCTAATGAGGTTTTCCAGGTTTCCCACATTCCACCACGGAATGGTGGTTAGGGCTTACCATCGTATAAGTCGTCCCTGAGGCGCAAATGCGGCTCGCGAAATGATAATATGCCACCTCCCTCCCACCAAGTCTCAGACTTTCTGGATAATCCTTGTGATTAGAATGAGGGGTAGAGATATTATTATCAATGACAATGAAAGTCACCTTCCGACCAAAATTAAAGAAAAAACCAAATAAAAAAAATTGTTTTACAATCTACAGAACTTTTACTCGATGGTGGATACCCTCATAGTCCACTGTCAAATGTGCACTCTATCACAATTATTATCGAATAGATTTAGGAAGGCGATCTGGCCAATAAAACAAGAGTGAGACGTGAGACACAATGTAGTTACTTATTCGTTTCAGCTTATAGGTCTAATATAGAAATGAGCTATTTACAATCGTTGGGTATGCCTATTAGAGGCGAGCTATACGCGAGACTCTGAATCTCCCTTTGGAGTTCAAGCAGGTAAAATCATATATCCTGTCTCAGTGCCATTGTTGGTTTATTGTCCAGTATGTCCAGTTCGCCTTCATAAATCAAATTTTTTAATAGTTTCGGACGCTTTCATAATTTAGCTCACTTAAAAAGAAATTGAAAAGCATCTATTTTTTATTTACTGGTATCATAGTAGAGCTTTTGGCACCTCTAAAAAGTTAGTAGGTACCATAACTATAAAGATTAATCTTCTACTATATAATTCAGTGGGAATGTAGATATCAACAGAATATTTACAATTCAGAAATATGCAGTACCTACGTATTATGGATAATCTATTTTGTTCTATTCGATCAAAGAAATTATGTCATATGTTGTAAAAGTACAGGTTTATCTTTGACACAATACTCAAGTTATGTTCAGTATCTTTTGTTAGGTCAGTCAATAGCAGGAAAACATTATTTTTTCTCTTAGATGATTTCAATATTTTAGAATAACTATAAATTTATTTAGTCATTAGAATTATAGGTTTAAATTATTAACAAATAATTGTCTTAGTTTGTTTTAAATAAAAAATAGGTTTACTATTAATTTAATCTGATTACCTAATACCCACAATCTAGGTGGATAATTTTCAAGACCTCACGATTTATTTTCTGTTTTCTTTTTTTGTGAAAGTAGATAGTGAATCTACCCACTTCCTGTGTCCCTTGTCAATTACTAACTTCTCGAGAGTTAATAAAATAGACCATTTTTAAGACAGAATGAGCTCTTAAAAGCTTAACAGGCAAATCAGTGTTTAACAGATGGTGTACGTTGGGTGTAGTCACAGCTTATTCATTGTATAGTCTTCCCTAATATGCCATCAATCTCCAGCTTTTGGCAATAATGTAAGTCACTACCACAAGCTTATCTAGAGAAAATTGAGTGACGCTACTTGCCTTTGAAGTACCCTTTCAACGACTATTTGACTGATTTTCATTTCCTCTTAATGTAAGTGCAGGAATGTACAACATACAGAATATGTTTACATATAAATTATGTATCACATTAAAACAGTAGTTGTTTTCATACAATTTTTCACTTGTGTTAATTGTGTTAATAAAATTATGTTAATTTGTTAACATAGTAATTGTTTTGCCACACAGTAGCTTCTTCAGATGTGAGTATTACTACATCTTCAAATGTGAGTTGTAATACTCACATTTGAAGAAGCCATTGTGTGGCGAAATAATTGTTATGTTAACAAATTAAAGTGAAAAATTTTATGAATACAACTACTGTTTTAAGAATTTTCATCAAGTAACGGCCCAATCAGTACCATAAATTATGTAGGTACCTGCGAATTCGTTTATAATAGTCAAACATATATCTGAGATTACATATTCACGAATATGAGGCAGTTTTTTCTATTGTCTTGTGTATTTTAATAACTTTAGTAAGTGAAGATTCGAGTAATGAAAGAAAATAAAGCCGAACGTCCTAATTTCCTTTATTTTTTTATTCTCTAATAACTCAGGGGTAATAGAAAACTGTACATAAACGATTTCTTTTTTCGAATATGTTAAAAATGAATACCCAGAGGAATGGTAAAATTGATGATGGTTTAGTACTTTAGTAAAGATAGATTGTCCCATACCTGGTCTACATTTACTATCTAAGTATATAATTTTCGTAGATTATAACAGTACCTATACACTTAATAATTCAAATTAAGTTAATAAGGTGGTTTAATAGAAGTTATAATAATAATAATAATAATTATAACACTTTTGTTCAATTTTGAGATGAACCCAATAAAAATAACCGTGTCGAATAAAAACAAAGTGGGCTTGGAACTTCTAAACTAAAAATGACTAACACTTCCCATCACTCTTAATTTTACACATATGGCGAACTTATCTTTATTGACCTTGAAGTTTGACCACTGACCACAAAAATAGGTTTGCTATATTTATCTGTTCCTTATACGGCTTGGCTTCTGTTCAAATAAAAACAATCTAACTGGTTCGTGTATTTAATGATTTATCAGTCCAGATGATGTTTTGTTTATTTATGTAGATGACAAATTAAATAAAGTAGCTTGTTTAGCTAAAGCTGTTTAGCTTGAATGAAGAACTGATTTATTGTTTGATAAGTACTACCAAATTGCTAATGTGTTTTATGGAAAATCAATTTATTTTTATTATTTATACACCTGCTGTGTGCCTTAGTTGCAAAAGCGGTATCACAAAAAATCCATCTACAATTTGTGTGCACAAAATTAGTACATCAGTACAGAAAATATTTAAAAGTAAACAAACAGTGGAACTGCTAAAATTAATAAAGAAAGATAAATCTAAAACTTATATATATACAGGGTGTCCACCTAGTGCGCGTAAGTCCAATATCTGGGTTAATAAAAGAGATAACTTAATTTTTTTTTCTACAGGGTTGTCTAATATCCCGAGCTGCACGAAATGAAAATATATTTACATATTCAGGGTGTTCAGTTTTTCCTGGACAGGTACCAACTTCATTTTTTTAAATGGAAACCTATATTTTTATGACATTATCGAATTCTACGTAAAAAATTAGTGGGACTTTGTGCATAACACTGCTATTGAAATATTGAGAGTTTTCGAGATATTTGACTTTTAATTTTTTTTTCTTATGTTTCGTCACTTCTAATAGTTGACATAATTATGGTTGTATGACAGCTAGAAATTATTTTTTTTCAGAAACTGTAGAGTGAAGATGGCTCTTTCGAAAAACGTATCAAAAGTTGACCTGCGATATACAGGGGGCAACAGAAATCGTGCCAAACCTGATGGTTTAAAATTTAAAAAATCTCGACTTTTTCAAATGGAACACCCTGTGTTTTATGATTTCATTAGATGCCTTTCTGTAGACTCTACAATTTTATAATAGCTTTCCCTATACCTAAGTTGCGTAGTTTTTGCAAAAAACCCACTTTTATGAAAAATACCAGATTTGCGCACTCCTTTGACGGAAAAAATATTGTAAGGCTATTTATTTTTATAAAATGTATTAGTTTACACTTCTTAAAATAAAAATAACTGAAAAATTTAGATAATTTCAGTTTAATAAACAAGTCTTTATGGAAAGTTACCATTTATTTGTAAATAAAAGTAAAAAATCATAAAAGCTCTACATGTAATTAAGAATTAGCAAAACTGGCGTATGCTTTAGAAGAAGTTCATGGGAATTATCAACAGCAGAAACCACAACATTAAACTAAATATTATCGTTGTTACTCCCATGTCTCCTGGTAGTTTTCTCATAATTCCCATTTGCTGTTCTTTCAAATCTTTCTTTCACATTTTCAAAACAGTCAGCACGTGGGAATCTCTATAAATACGTGCTGCTAGCAAATAATTCCCATGAACTTCTTCTAAAGCATACGCCAGTTTTGCTAATTCTTAATTACATGTAGAGCTTTTATGATTTTTTACTTTTATTTAATATTTCAATAGCAGTGTTATGCACAAAGTCCCACTAATTTTTTACGTAGAATTCGATAATGCCATAAAAAATATAGGTTTCCATTTAAAAAAATGAAGTTGGTACCTGTCCAGGAAAAACTGAACACCCTGAATATGTAAATATATTTTCATTTTGTGCAGCTCGGGATATTAGACAACCCTGTAGAAAAAAAAATTAAGTTATCTCTTTTATTAACCCAGATATTGGACTTACGCGCACTAGGTGGACACCCTGTATATATATATATATATATATATATATATATATATATATATATATATGTACAGGGTGTATAACTAAAGCGTATGTGGAGCATAGCGACTAAACCGTATGAGCTAGAAAAAATGTTTTAGATAAAAGTTATTTTTATTCAGGTGTTCTATGACTTAAAATTATTTTTGATTATACAGGGTGTTATATACAACTTAGTTATTTTAAATGGAACACCCTGCATATTATTGCTTATTTGGATATAACGTTGTCTGACGAATACTGTGATATAACGTTTAATGGGTCTATCTCTAATAATAAGGAAGATATGGCCAAAAGAGCACCATAAGTAATGTGTTAGAGGAAGACCTTGTACCCAAGTAAAGAATTGACAATCTCTTTCTAACACTACTCTTATGGTACACTCTTTTGGCCATATAAATACATAGATTGGCCACAATCTATGTATTTATGACAGCAAACTAGCAAATAATGTGCAGTTAGAATATCTATCCACTTCCAAATTGCTCGTCATTTGATGCGAAACCACTTCATTTTGCAACAACATAAACATTATGCAACCACACTTTGAAATTAAATTAAAAACACGCATCAATATAAAATAGAATTTGGAACTGTACTTTCAACACATATACACCAACGGAAAAGATATACAATTTACTTCCTTCTTTTCTCGTCTACTCAATAGCTATAGTATTCTTTCTAAGTTTTCCCTTGGGAAAATCTATTTATCTTGGTAATTACTATGGAAATCATTTAGAGAGTATTTTCTATTATACAGCGACTCAATAATACGTGTTAATTAGTATCGACAAAGATAAACTTGGTATATCTTTTTCTCTTTGTATGTACCAGTGATTTCTCGACTCCTTTTATGAAGATCGCTTTTCAAAGTAGTACTGAAATGTCGACAGAGTACACAATCACAAGAAAAGGTATGCTAAAAAACAGGGAAAACTTCGATATCGATTCTATGGTCGTAATTTCTTGAAATGGCGCAGAATAGAAAATGGGTCTGGGGGTATATTCTAAAGTTAAAAAATCGGTAGTTCTTTATGTCTAGTTTTAAAATTACCTCTGGAAAAAATAAAGTCCAATTTGGCGTTCGTAAATCTTAAGGTTAAGTATTTGTTATTATACTTAATACCAGCTTGGTGAGCCACCTGTTTATCGAGCAGGTGGCTCAGGGCTTAGCGTCTCGATCGCTCAACCCAGAGGTCGTGGGTTCTAATTCCCATTCCACCAACAATTTTTCATTAAATTGTTCACTCGTAGATCAAGGCTTATTCGTAGGGATGGCTTGGCAACCATCCTGGCGATGGCCTAGGATGGGAATAATGTCAACTTGGTGTTAATGTGAGAGATTAAAATCAGTTGATGTTTGACTTGTCCCCCTAACTAATGAGGTTTTCCAGGTTTCCCTCATTCCAGCACTGAATGGTGGTTGGGGCCTACCAACGTAAGTCGTTCCTAAGGCGCAAATGCGGCCCGCGAAATAATAATATGCTCCCCCCTCTCCCACACAAGTCTCCGACTTTCGAGCTAATCCTTGTGATTAGAATGAGGGGTAGAGATATTATTATATTATTATTATTATTATTATTATTATTATTATTATTATTATATGTTAATTTAAAGGGACTTGCTGCCCTCATCGCGGTTTTTTATAATATATATGTTCATGTATTTGTTTTAAAATTAAATGTCATACACCTACATCTAGCAAAATGTTTTGTCTGGCCTTCCATCATTCCTATTTGGGTGCATTGAATTCTGTAAACAAATGTGAGTCATCGGCCTGTCAGTTTAGTATTGTTTGTGATTTCGGGTTTAAGTTTAGAGATGGTGTGTTTACAGAGGGTACCCAACCGAAAATCCGGGCGATGTAAGTATTGGTTTCCTTCATTCAGGACGTTTATTTTAATGATATTACAATTACCAATACAAAAGGATTAGACGTGCGTACATGTTAGTAGAGCCCGATACTCATAATAATAATAATGTGAGAAAATCAACTTAAAATTGTTTTTGTTGTTATTTTTCGCAGTGAAATTTTGTTCTTCTACTTCTCAATCGTCAATGAAAAACATGCTGTTTTTCTGTTATTATCAACCTTTGCCAGTTGTCAAATCCGTATCAAACGTATTATCAAGAAAGTCAGAAAGGAAGAATCATCACTTACCTGTATGAGGTTTAAATTTCAAATACAGAAATGCATATTAAATAAACTAAATTTTCTCTAAATTTGTCAACTCGTAAGTAATATAACCGTTAACGGTTAGAAGATTAGTTAGAAGAAGACGGGTGAAGATAGAAATTAATAAGAATAAGACGCACTCCTTGTGACATTATGGAAATGTAACATATGGAAAACTGTAAATAGGGAAAGCAGCCTCTTTAGTATACAGGTCTCCAAATACAAATATGTTCAATTTGGAGATAAAGATACAATATATTAGTTAGTATATGATATTTAAATAAAGATAAATAACATGATATTGGGAAAATACTCTAATTCGTTATTTAGTGGGGGGCGCATGTGATAGCCACACCCACAAACAACACCTCGGACCACTGTCACCCGTGTTACGTCTCTCACCCATAGATATGGACATCTCGGCCCACCCATGTGTTCTTTTTCTCTGTTTAATACACACTTTACTTACTACCGACCCGTATCGACCATTATTTGGGGATCCGTATCTACCTAAAGTGTATATAACCACATCACATCACTACATTGGTGTCATTCACTCCTAACACCAAAAGACAGACAGCTATTTTGATCTATTAAGTACATACAAACCTACACTTCTTATGTCTATATACTTGGCATATACATGAGGAATAATTTATTGTATGTTTGTTTATAGCAAGGTATAACTAACTTTCTACTACAATCAAATACTATACATTTAAGTTATTTTTTATGAACATAACTTTGACCTTGACACGAGGTCCCTGGTGTTAAGTTCTTATTCTCAGTATGAGAAACAAAAGATATTACTTCCAGTGGAGAATCATGCAGTGAGCTCCAATTGCTAGGTGAACAATAGGATCATGATTGTATTTAAATTATTTATTTATCTAACTAATAAGATGGTTATGGCATTGAAAAGGGGTTTTTTTATATTACTATAAAGGTCCATTTAGACGGTCAGTTCAGTTTTACGTTCAGTTTCAGTTTCAGTACAGTTCAAAAATAACGCTGTATTTAGACTATCAGTTGAGTTTTCATTATTGTCGTGCACAGTGCAGTCGCCATGGATGAAGAATGCCTAATTGCGTTATCTTTGGCCTTAGCATTAAAGAAACCAAGAAAGAAAAGAAGTAAATGGAGCAAATGTCGCGGCATGCTGCTATCTGCACAATTTTTTAAGAAAAAAGTTGAGCACTTCTTACATTCCAACCGAATTGAAGGAATCGATCAGAGATCCAGTTATTGAGGTGCTAGGGCTAGTAAATCTTCAAATAGGCACTATTCGGAAGAATGTTAGTAACGCAGCGAAAGTTTCTAGGAATAAATATGTGCAATATTTTGTAAATGAAGGTCGGGTTGACTGGCAAGATGAAGTTGTTCGCACAGGATATATGGCATAATGTGCTAAACTTTTTTCTGATTTTGTAACAGATGTAACAGATGTAAATATACAAACTAATAAAAGATAAACAATGAATTTATTAATGTATTAATTACTTACTGTATCTTCTGATACAGTAAGAGTATGGATGATGATGATGATCCTCATCATCATCATCCATAGTGTTGATGCCCTGGCGAACATCTTCGTGATCATTAAGGAACCGAAACAAGTTATAGTACCACAAATATGGTTCGTATACTTGGCCATTTCCGGCTCCACTTGTATCCGACTCCTTAACTTTTTTAAAGTCGCACTTTTATCATGTTCTTTGTATTTCTTTAACAGAACCTTGTAACATGCCTCTCTTTTGTGGCTGTTATGGTATTGCGGGTTTTTTTTTTCCACAAGCATGGGTATTTTTCATATAGCTCAATAAACTCCGTTAGGAAGTCGTGTTGTGACTTTGCGTGAAATATACTTGTGACCAGGCTACTGCGAATACTGAGACATGAACGGACACTGATACACATGATAACTGATACACAAACTGTTGGCAAACCCATCGAGCCACACCTCCGTATCAGTTTCAGTTTTTCCGTAATTTTTTTGTGTTTAGACATAGAGATAACTGACACCTGTACTGAAACTGAAACTGAACGTAAAACTGAACCGACCGTCTAAAAGGACCTTAACATAATTTTTATTTATGTTATGAATTAATACTAATATCAAATCAATCAAATTAATTTGTAATAATTTGTCTCAAATCAATATTAGCTTATTTGGTAATTGAAAACCCGGTAGGGTAGGTATCTTTATATCCTACGGATATATTCAACTTTGATCTTTAATCCGTACATCAATGTAGGCACCGTGTATGACCTTTCGGAAACATATAATTTAACTTAATGTTTAGTTTCTATTGATCTATCTGCCTACATGAAAATACTTTCTTTAGAAATATGTTATTATTGTTACTAGGTGAGTTTCTTTTATACAAAATATCCCTGTTTATATAGAACTTTATAGAAATTTTTTTTTCACAACTATATGACTTAATTTATTATGGGTATTAAAATGTTAACGAATTAATTTTTTCAAGTTAAACAGTGTTTTAAATTTGTGGAGTGGTGAGAAACCAATCTGGAACAGAGCCAAATTAAAAATTTATTGTAGACGTTTCATATAAGCCGTTCTTAGGATGCTAGGGGTTTAAAATTTTACTGCAAAAGTATTTTAGACCTTGTGGTAACTTAAAGTATATATGATCTAATATTTTTTAATTTTTCTATTGTATTAAAAATTCTTAATTAAAATCAGATAAGATTAAAATAATTTAATCAATTTACAATTTCGTATTTAGTTCATATTGAACACACTAATAGACCACCCAATACAATGGTTGGAGTTTTCTTAAAAGTTATATTGGGTAATTTATTTAGCGGCTGTTTATTGAAATATGTGGCCACCCCAAGTTTACTAAATGGCAATGAAACCTGACTAAAAAAATGTCACCGGGTCTGCTGCGCACACTGCAAATATATGTACTACTATTTATAATTAATGTTTTCTTTGCACAAAATTAGGGGAGAATCCCGGAAGAAGTAAGGTAATACAAGTAATAGCCAAAATATAGTATACCTATCGGTATGCCAAATGATGCTATAAATAGTCGGGTAACATTATGTTTTAGTAATTCTTGTCACTTAACGTTTAGGTAAATTTTTATGTAGGGAAATCAAATAATTTGCTGATAATAATAATAATAATATCTCTACCCCTCATTCTAATCACAAGGATTTAGCCCGAAACTCTAGGGAGTCTTCATGTGTGGGAGCTGGGGTGGCATATAATTATTTCGCGGCCCGCATTTGCGCTTCAGAAACGACTTAGTTGGTAGGCCCTAACCATCATTCACTGCTGGAATGAGGGAAACCTGTAAAACCTCATTAGTTAATGATGTACTCATAATAATGGGAGATATGCCAAAAAGAGAATATCGATTCGTTACTAGGCACAGTCTTTCTCCAGCACATGGCTTTTATGACATTTTTTTGGGAAACAAATCTAGTATCACCCAACATGCGTTTGAGAACAACCATAAAATAGATAGTAGCTATTTAAGGCTTATTAGGAATGTAAGAAATTGCAGATAGCTGGATGCAGAGTCCGTTTTGAAACAATTTGATACTTTTATGTTTGTCTGGAGTATAGCAGATCGTTCAGCTTGTTTTATATTAGTTTAATTATTACCACCTTAAGCCAGCTTTGCTGTTTCAAAGAGTGTGGCGTTTAGTTCTATGGTGGAGTTCACCAAAAAAACTGGTATCTACCTATACAATAATTTGGTACACCTTTTGTTCCGTCAAAATTAATAGTATTACTCTTCCTGTTAATTAGTTCGAAACGAACAACCCAGGTTTAATTCAAACCTACACTAGCCACTTGTAACTTGTGAACTAAATGACATATGGAATTGGTTCTTCCGCTGCAATTTAGGTATTATTAATAAATTAGATTCGACTCCACATAGTTAAAATAATCTACAGCGAAATCTAAGGGGTGAAAACTACCCCAAAGAGGTATTTTCAATTTTAAAGGATATTTTGAGAATCTATCCCCAGAAGATCCAATTTATAGTAAGTGACTCGCTCTTCGAGAGTCAACACTAAGCTCTGCTTATGATAGCCATAAACTTACATCCAGTAAATTTTGTATTAAAGTAGCAATAATTGCATAGATATGGAAAAAATAAGTACACGCTCTATTTTAATATAATGTAGGCAAAAATACTAGCTTATAATATTGACCATTAATTTTTATTTGAACTCCTATCCGATCACATGTAATTCATGTTAGTTTAATAATAATAGGTCAGTTCAAATTAACTATCCCATTAGCTAAGGAATAACCATTGCATTCCACTGCCTAATCTTTACTGTGCTTTTAAAATAGTTGGAACGAGACCAACTGTTCTACTAAATTTCGTTATCTCTGGGTGCGCCTCGAGAAATACTCAATGAACCCGCCATGATGCTTCTTAATTATTAGGTTTAAATTTAGTTTCAGAACTCATACTAACAATCACGCAGTCAGTAATTAGAAGTCATTATTTTTCTTTCTAGAAGCTCGTATTTGTTCCAAGTTATAGCCCTGTTCACAGATCTCAATAAATAGTCCTTGAAATAGTCAACATAAAATAATTTTAAGTGCTCGTGTGTATATGTAGCGTAGGTAATATAGTGGTAATTGTTAGTTCCAAAAAAATATAAACGAAGTCATAATTCAAAAGATCTATATAAATTATAAATCCCTCAATAATTTTTTGCTGTTAATATCGATGACACTTCTATTGAATGAGTAATAATAATAGCATATTTTTTGTATTAAAAATTAGTCGTCTCATGGCGACAAGGGGACAAGGGAAACAGTGAGAATACGGGCAGGATGGTTTTCTAGCACACTTAATTCTTAATTTAATAGAGAGTTTCAATTAAAACAAACAAACCATTCTGAATATATTGTTAAATAGCATTAAAACCAGTCAATTTCTATCTCCGTTAGTGTGTTTTAAAAAATCGTTGAGCACGTCAATTTTGGTCTTGAAAAGGCCACATTACTGATGTTTATGTAGGGTACTCAAAAAATTAGATAAAATTTATATTTTTGTAAATGGGACACTCTATACGTTTTTAAAGATTTTAATATAGTATGGTCTCACGATTCGTTAATAAAGGAATTGATGGGTCTACCTCTAATAATAACGGTAACATATCCAAGAGAATGAATGCACCATAAGAATAATATTCTAGAGAGAGAATATTACTCGTAGTTCGTTGTCGTGTTCCATCACGTTACATACGCTACAAACTATACAAGCGTTGGACTTTATCGAACAAATAGCTGTTATAGCATTGTTTTGCAAATTATACCTTATTAATGCATTCCTGAGAGGTGCTATATTTGTTAAACATCTAGAGGGTGCAATATGTAATTAACAATACTATTAGAAGAAGACCATGCCAATAATCGATATGTGTCAATGGAAGGTAATTTGCAGATTTATTCCAATATTTTGTTGTTTTGTCAACGTATCTTGTTTATTGTAAACATATTAAATATTTTTAGGAAATGTTTTTTTCCTGATTTAACTAAGTATTTCCTACGAGTTAAGTTTCCTTCTTGACAGTTTTTAGACACAATTATTAATTTGTTACCTATAATATAACCGTAAGGTTTCAATTGCCGAGATACGTCTTGTAGGTATTTGGTTTTATCTTATAGTATACAATATTATGTATACTATAAGAGGTAGGAGGTTATGCGCCATGGTTTGCGCCATTGTTAGTTTCTCTAAAATCGGGCCCTGGAAGTTAACATCGGCATTTTTCTATCTCAAAGTTGTAGCGAAAACTCCAAATCCAGTTGAAAGTGCTAACTGATATATCGCGGTTTATTTTTAATTTGCCCAAATATAATGAAACGTACCCTCTTTCTAAAATAACGTAGCTATTTCAATTGCAAATTTTTTCAAATACATTTAGAAGATTTATTATAATGAACGTTTCGTATAGTAGGTACTTTGACACCCCAGCTTTTCATTCTCCAACACAGTCGTGAAAAGGTTAATCAACGGAATGTTAACGAGTTTCTCTCTATGCAAATGTATTCCACATATCGGAATATATATTGAAAATGAATAAACCCTATGGTTAAAAGCCCTTTTATTGCTTCTAATGTAAATCCAAATTAAAAGATCTTCTAGAGCTAAATCGATATAAATGCAAATGCTACTTCGTAGAGATAACCGATCTGATATTTTTTTTGGAATTTAAGGCCTCCAGTAGTGATTGTTATAAATAGATCAACGTGATACAGGAATATAGCGTGGTTTACACTGCATAGCCGCTCCAAAACTGGAAAACACTCATGAAATTATTGGAAAACATAATGCACAGTCCCACTATTAATATTACCAGCAATTCTTAATGGGTGTTATTTTGTACTTCACGCAGTAGTTATAAAATCATATTATTAGATCATATTTTATTAGCTCCAATAGGATGTTCTGAACATTATGTTACGTTATAGAACAGGGGTGGCCAAGCTCCTTGATAGTCCGAGCCATTTTTACTAATATTTATACTATGCCGAGCCATACTATGAAACAAATTTAGTTAACTTACCAAAAATTCCAGATTACAAATTATATCCGTAGCAAAAGTGATACAAATTGTTTCCTCAAGAGTACCATGTCAACTGTCCGTTGCAATGAAAGTTTACAAATTCAAAATCGGTTTGGATTCAGTCATATACGGACGAATGCGCCACTGTTTATGTTCGTTCGCGCAGTTTTCGATGAGTCATATCATTCTTAACTTTCTTATTTGTCGTCAGTAATTTTAAAGACATTTTGAAACACTTACGGAGCGATAATAATTTTTTAAAATATAATAGCACAAAAATGAAAAGGAAACTCGGGTACATTTATCGAGAGCCACAAATAATCCTTCAAAGCCGCGAGCCGCAGGTTGGCCCCCCCTTTTATAGAACATTATGTATGATTGGTTCATAATGTTACAGAAACATTTTTATTTTATGGATATATTCCAGAAGAATTAATACATTTCTAGTTTCAGTATAGTTTGCGTTTACAAGTGTCAGAACTAACCCCAGACTCCATTATTTTATTTTATTTCATTTGTAATTTACTCCACATGTCTAAAAATGAACTCAGCAGGAATGATTACTGCTCATGTCAAGGTAATCAAATTTTGTGTTCCATCAAACAAAATCAGTGGAAACACTCTCTAGCTTTCCTTTGACTCTAAGTTAACATAATTTTAGTTGTTTTATTGAAACGCTCTGTATATTATTGTATGTTAGGACATAATACTTTCTCATTATACATAGGTATCTATATGAGTGAAAAGGGATAGCATTTTTGCATTTTACGAACAGGTTAACGTAGATATTAGTTTTATCACTGAGATATTGTATATGTCGCTGGTTTTATTAACCAACAGAAGTCTCTTTCTAACCTATTACTATTCAAACAGATCTGTTAGACTAACTTTCATGATACTATGTATACAGATACAGGGTGTTAATTTAAAAGGCCCAAACGCTATACTCAGATCCAATTTCAGTTTGTTGTTTTCAGTATGTAAAGAATCTAAAAGAAGATCTATTCTCAAAAGAAGACACGGTAGAATATTCATCAATATTTACATAAAAATTGCCTGTTTATCATAGTATTATCAGGGTGGTAAATAGTGCACATAAGTTTTCTTTGAACATGGATGTGATGTAATTTGTTTTTAAAAAATCTTAAAAATTAGACATTATTGACAAGTAATTTTTTATCAGACATGGTGGTACTTCATTTATTTTTATTTTGCATATCCTCTCATATACTAACTAGTATTTCTCCGACCTGTTTTCAGTAAAATCTTTCTCTGCAACATTCCGCAGGTTGCAGTTGCTTCTCTTATCTAATTCGTGGTCTAGCTACTTTATTTTTGCCTTGTTTTCTAGCTTCATGCATTTATTTTGTCATTATCTCTTCTGTCATACTCAGATAGTGTTCTAACCAACCCTAATTGTCTATCTTCTAATATTCTTTCTATTGTTTTCGTGCTCAACTGGTGTAAAGAAACTGATGTATTTACTACTCTATATCTTGCTGTAACACCCTTTACCTTCGAAGTAGCTCTCTATATCCTGCTGTAACACCCCTTACCTTCGAAGTAGCTGAAATTGTGCTTTTGTTTTTTGTTCTAAAAATTGTCTTATGACCTCTCCCCCTTACTTTAGTCTAATTGTTCACAAATGAAAGCATGGTCGACCCAGGGTTACCGTAATAATGTTTAACATCTTGTTGCAGGAGCAATGGGCAGCTGCGCAACACATTGAACAAAGCTCGTACGCTGTGCGATAAGTGGCGAGGTAGCAGCGGGGGTGGCCTCATCGGGGGTGCCAGCAACAGGCTGTCGCTGGACGGCGGTGCCTTGCCTGGCGATGCGTCGCCTCAGAACCACGGTCGCCTCTCCAGGTGGTTTTCCATCCGGAGAGGCAACAACCACCAGTATGACATCGAGAATGCGGACGCCCAACGAGCGGCCCAGGGAAATAAGATGCCCCAGCTTCCGGAGGTGAGTGAAAATATAAGTTAGTCAAATGTTTTAATTACTGCAAGTCATTGAACACATTAAAAACCATTAAAGCTTATTACTTCTTGATTGTCACAAAACCGTTTTCTAGTTGAATTATTTCCTTTAATATTAGTATCTACAAATTAAAATAATTTCAAATGGTTGTGGTAAAATAGGTAGATATCGTATTTCCCTTCGATTATTATTTTCTCGCGGATATGGATTGAAAAAATGAATACCTAGGATGCATAATCCAAATATTTTTACTTATAGAAAATAGGTAGTTTATTAATCAACATTTTATTGACTGGCATTAAATTTGATTAGAGAGATGACCCAGTGAAAGGAATCTTGATTTTTGGGTATTAGGAACCCAAATTATTAAAATATATTAATAGATTCGTAGATCAGTCATTGCTAAAAACAGTTTTGAATGATAATAGCAGGGCGGGATCAGTAATATACACGGTGTCCGTTTTTGCAACGCCACCATTGGTATCTATCAATCTTTAGAGATAAGCTGTTCAATAATCTGAAAAGAAATTGGATCTACATCTCATAGTTTTGGATAAATCTCCGAAAAATGGACATTTTTTATTTTAAATTGAAAACCGTTAATACATACTAAGCAGTTCTGTCCTATTACATTATTTAGGCAATTGGACTTTTTTATAAGGAATCCGAATTTGAGATTCCTTAGTCAATGATATTCAAGATGACGGACAAACAACTGTCAACTTTGTGTTTTCATATGGGCGCCATATCGGATTTTTGCATATATCAGTCCAGTTTGTTTTTGTGATATGTCCATGTTTGATATTTTGTTTTATAGGTATTTGTACCAAAATTCCAAAGTTTCTTTAATTTTGCGAAGTGCACTTTGAAAACAAACATTGGGACATTTTGTATATCAACAATTTTTAACAGCTTTACCATAGTTGTAATTTTACCGAAAAAAATACATTTTCAATTAAAAAAAAGCGGGATAAGCTTAAAATTTATTATGGATGGCAACGAAATACGGAAATAAGGGGAGTCACTTATCTGCATCACATTCAGAAATGCAGCTACCCGGTCGGACGTATTTCTTAAAACTTCAAAGAAATTTAGCGGAATTTAATAAGAAACTGACAATATCTGCGGCTAGACATTGAGACGAAGTTAAAACAAACTGTACTCAAATATGCAAAAATCGAAGATGGTGCCCATAAGAAAAAAGAAAGTTGACAGTTATTTCTACACTATCTCGAATGCTGTTGACTAAGGAACATATCACGTTTGAATTCCTTGTAAAAAGTGTCTAAATAATGTTTGCGTTAGAAGTGCCAAAGTAGTATTAACCATGTTCAATTTAAACAATAAAAATAGAAATCAAAATTTTCCGTTTCTTGTCGATATATCCAAAGCTATTGGATATAGGTCGAATTACTTTTCAGATTATTGATCAGCTTAAAAATGTCAAACTTTACTCTAATTTTACTGTCTTTGTATCTCCTAAAATAAGCGAGGTACTCATGATAGGACTCGTAAAACGCACACCCTGTATTAAACAATATTTCAAATGGTCTCATCTGACGCTGATAATTTTTAAACTGTGATTCATCCAGTAATTAGAGACGTTTTTTACATGTTGATGCTTGTAATGCCATTTGATGGATGATCTTTTGATGGAACATTTTGCTCATTCACAGCGATATTCTAGCAACTAAGAATAGACGCCATTAGAATCTTTCTCATGGAATTCTGTAGCCAATTGGAAATTACACGCAATTGTGAAATAAGTTGGTCGATTGATTGCTGAGTAATTTACAACCACTGCAAATACTGATTACCTGCTGATGTTTTTTCTGTTTGCAACAGTCTGTTCTATTTATAATTTGTTAATTCATTTTTCTCACAAATAATGTACGTACTCAATCTCAATTTCAATCTATCCAGCAACCTTTTAAGACCACTCACATTTTTTATGTTCTTCGATGGATTAGGCACTGAATTATGAAATTTGCCCTTTATTATACTTACACTCAAGAAGCATATAGCCACAAAACAATTATTTTGACTTAATTTTAACAGAAAACGGATTAATTGATATTGTTGGTACAATAAGTTGATTTGCATTTTCAGGTGGAAGAAGAAACAGGCTTCCACTTTCCAAATTGCACCCCGTCTCAAAGGCGACAAGTTCCTCCTAGTTTACCACCACCACCTCTTAATTTAACTCCCCAACAACTTAAGAGGAGGATGATTGTTGCAGCAATTGTACATAGTGAGAATTCGTATATTGCCACACTTCAAAGGCTAGTAAATGTAAGTCTTATGTTTATTTGCAATATTTACCCATTTACTTTTAGTAGGTATAAATGTCAAAATTACTTTTTATGAAAGTCAGTCAATGGCTAAATTAATCAAAGTATAAAATATTACAATGTAAGATGCAGGATAATCATGTAGTCATGTACTTTATTTTAAGTCGTACTAGGAATATAAACCGCTTTAGAATAAAGTGCTTTCTGCATTCTATTCGATAATGTTAAGTGTGCGAATAATATGAAATATTTTTGTAATTATTTACATCCACACCATGCAGTCTTCTGTAGGGATAGTACACTTATTTTTATAATGTCTTGCAGAAAACTCAAGATTTTATTACAATTTTTCCCTTGTCGCACTCGACCTCCTTCGCTGATCAAACAGTGGAAGTAAATAGTATATTTTTCTATACTGTCATTATAATATTATTAGCTCAGTGCAATCTACTTTACAAATTCAGGGCAATATTATGTTAATAATAAAAATTATTATTATTAAATGGTCTCACCACGAGGTATCAGTCCTGCAGGTTATGTTACAAACTTTCTAGGCCATAGTCTTGTCTTAAGTGGGTTACAATTTATATTATTAACAGATTGGATTGGTTATTGAGATTGGAATTGTATTCAATCCATGTTTATTTATACAGCTCATTTTATGTGGAAAAGGATAATATTGGTTTTCTGTTTCATAGGACTACAAAAAACCACTTGAGGAAAGCAGCCCGCCAGTCCTCAGCAGTTCAAAAATATCTACATTATTTCACAGACTACCAGAGATATTGCAGTGCCATACTTTGTTCAGGATAGCTTTAGCAGAATGTATAAGAAATTGGGATAGAGATGAGAGAATAGGAGATGTTTTCGTGGCATCCTTCTCGAAAGCCATTGTGTTGGATATCTACAGTGGTTTTATCAACAACTTTTCCGTTGCTAT
The DNA here is from genome assembly GCA_963924545.1 of Pogonocherus hispidulus. Classification (NCBI taxonomy): domain Eukaryota; kingdom Metazoa; phylum Arthropoda; class Insecta; order Coleoptera; family Cerambycidae; genus Pogonocherus; species Pogonocherus hispidulus. The sequence continues at coordinate 25,385,927 of OZ004696.1, forward strand.
GGACTTAGCAAAAATGGAAGCAAAAAGAAAATCTGCATTATCAGATTTCTTGAAGGTAAAAAATATTAATTTCGTATTATGATATCACTAAAACATACTTTCCTTTAGGTGAAGCAGATCAGTTCACATGATCGGTTATCATTTTTTGGACTAATGGTAAAACCAGTGCAGAGATTTCCACAGTTTATATTATTTTTACAGGTAAAGTATTGGAACATTGCTTTGTTCAGGATGTTCTGAAATATTATTCTTTTATTTTAGGATCTCTTAAAACACACACCACAAGGGCATCATGACAGGATGTCGCTTCAGTTGGCACTTACCCAGCTCGAATCCTTAGCAGAAATGCTAAATGAGAGAAAGAGAGAAGCTGAACAGTACCAAGCTTTCAAAGAAATGTTGCGCAACATCAGTGGAAAATTCGCTGCCAGGCCACTTTCTGATAGTAACAGATACCTACTTAGAGAGGACAATGTCATGCAACTGGTAAGTATTTTATTACATTTATTTTTTACAATATTTTTAAATAGTTGTCTCTGAGAATAGTAGGGATTGGTAAACACTACACTCATAACCAATATGCTCATAAGATAAATTATATTATAAGTCGAAGGATATATTTTTTGACCAAAGTTAATTAAAATGTACCATAACATTAATTATACTATGTTTAGTAACTTTATAATTAACTATGATCTTATAGTTAATTTGAAAATGGCTTTTGTTACTGTAATATTGAAGAAAGGTCTCCATTATCTATCTTGTATATGCTTTTATTTACTTTAGAATAATGTATATGGATTATTTGATTATATTTTTGCAGGAATACAGTCAGAATGGTATGGTGACGAAAGCAAAAAGTCGGAGATTGCTCCTTCTTAACGACTTAGTGGTTTGCGTGTCAGTTGCCGCAAAGTCATCTGATGATTTTGGTGCTAGTGAAAGGCTTAGCTTGAAATGGACACATCCTGTTTCCGAAATAGAAATCCAGGACACCAGTACATCTCCTACTCTTAGTCGAATTCTTACCTCAAATCATCCAAAAGGTGGCAGCATAAAATCCAATGGTTCATTTGAAGGTAATCAGCCTCAGGATGCTAACAATCTGTGCACTGAAATGAGTAACTTGATGCACGATTATGAGGTCATGAGTAGAATAAACGATCTAGCTGGCCAATTGAAGGGAACCTATAAAGATATTAATGTCGAAAACTCTAGAAAGATCCTCCAACAGATCCAGAGTTCCATCCAAAAAAAAGATGAAGAGATGGCTTGGGTAGATTCGTGTTGCCTACAGTTAGTTGTAAAAACAAAGGGAAAAGAGGAGACATATACGTTCCAGACTGACAATCCATCTATAAAGAGGGAGTGGATAACAGAGTTGAGGTTAGCACAATTAGCTCTGGACCCTAACAATTCACCCGCATGGGAAGTACCTGAGCAGGAGCAGAGACCCTCTACAAAAATGCCGCTTTTTGTAAAGGCACAGCCTGTTTACTCCTCACAGCATCAAACTGAGGTAGGTACTAACTGAATATTTCTTAATAGAGCTCTTCTGATCATTATACACTGTCACAACGATGCTTCCACTGTTCAAAACATTTTGTATAATCTTCTGAACTATCCTGTAAAGTGCCTCCAGCGATTTTGTCTCTCCTATGTCCTGAAAATGCGAAAATGCTTTCCCTTCAGGTTTTTCTTCATTCTTGGGATTAAGAAAAAGTCACAGGAGGCTAGGTCGGGCGAGTAAGGGGGGGTGAAACACCGTTGTCATGCCGTTTTTTGTTAAAAACTGGTTGATTTTCAATGGTGGGTGGGCAGGCACGGTGTCATGATGATGCAGCCAGTCTATCGCCACAATTCAGGTGGTTTTCTTCTCACTGCCTCACACAGCAACGGCTGCAGCACTTACATTATGGTATTACGCACTTTTTTAACATTTTCGTCTGTTCTGGCGTTGAGGGGCGACCCGAACGGGGTTCATCTTCAAGTGCCATTGAACCACTTCTAAATCTGACAAACTACAAGCCAGGCAAGGTAAACCATTGCCTGACTTGAATTTCCTTCCCATAAGCTTCCCGAAGCATATTAACAATTTCCGCAGCTGTTTTCTTTAACAGAAAACAAAATTTGACGTTCGCGCGTTGCTCCTTTAAGTCTGCCATAGAAAAATCGCCGAGGGCATTAGGAGGAGATTGGAAAAACAATTACTCTGTCCTCCCTCCGATGGTTTCTCACGAATGCCGGTATCAATTCATTTACCAACTTGAGACTTTTGGGAGTTACTTTGGGAAGTTGGGGGAAAACAGTAATCATCAATTTACAATCTAAATCTAAGAACTCTAGAGGCAATATATGTAAATTCATTTAGTTATTGTTAAATCATACACTATTTGTGGATAATTTTTCTACTTCATGTATTATCCAGTTGTTATAGCTTGAAATATATCATATCAGTATTTTTATTTATTTATTTTTTTCAGGTGCGCTGTGGATGTTATTATACTGTAACTTTACCGAAAACAGCAAGGAGAAGACTCCGAACTCAAAACTACTTGTGGATATGCACCACAGATGGTGCAAGCAGCCACATATCTGTTCTGGCCCAACATCCGCAACAAGCCGGTGTCCTAAAAGATCTGATCTCATTTTCTCTGGTTGAAACTCAAGTCACTGCCATGGAATTTGTAAAAGGTTAGTAATAATAATTTTTTTTGCTGCATCTCTTTGGATTTCTTGAAGATTTGAACCACTTAATTGCCGTACCTTCAATTCAGATTCATATATATCTCATAGTACCCACCATCATCTCGTTGTGAATTGAGTTATTCTCAATTTTTGACAACTTTTTTTGGTGGATTAGATTGATAGGATTATAATTGTTTAATCATTTCAAATCATTTTAGTTGTCACTAAAATATGTAGGTACTTAAGTACTATGCTATTTAGGAACAAACATTCATAAATATTTTATAATTATTACAAACACAAACGACAAAGAAAATAATATTTACTGTCAATCAATTATTACTTCCTCAAAAGGCAATTGAAATGTTCGCGGTAAATGGAAAACTTTCATATTGTTGATTTTCTATTTTTTTCTTAATGAGTTTAGTTGGCGCATTCAGATTTCTGTTATTATGATACATCATTTCCAATAAATTCTCGAAAGGATAGGCTTTGTAAGTTATTATTTCATATCACCATGCATTACATCAAGTACTCAAAGCTACGTAACTCAAGTAATATGTTATATGCAAGAATTATATATGCAATATGTTGATTAAATTAGATTTAGTTTTCAATTTTTTCTATTTATTTTTTTAATTATTTTAACTTGATGTTTTTTCTCTAAACAGTGGTTTACTCTCTTCAACAGTGGTTTAAGAATTTTAGTCTTTTTCAGTTTTTTATTATATCATCAATATTAAATTGACTTAACTTCAGTGTTTTTATTAGTAGGTAATTTAATAATATGTTTATTTCCTCAAATTTCCAATATAAATATTTAAGACTCATATTTCAAATCTTTATCTGTATTAGTGACTCAGTGACCAATATTTTTTTTATATTTACCAAAATATGAACCACTATTTGTTTTTTTTTTAGGTTCAAATCCTCCATGTCCCAACCTGGCCACAGACATGGTATGGGTAGGTAGCGACCGACATAGGCTACTCTTGTATGCTGCCGATGAGCCCGAGAAACAAGAAGAAATCGCGAACACTACTGTAACCGATGTCATAATGCAAATTAAATACCACTGTGATAATGTCTTTGTAGCCTTGGCTAATGGAAGCTTGTTTGTATATAGGAAAAACCCCATAGATGGTGCCTGGCTGCTGCAAGACCCGCAAATATTAAACTTGGGAAGTGATCCAGTCTCATGTCTCTTGCCTATAAACTTATGTATATACGCTGCATGCGGAAAAAAGGTCTGGGTTTTAAATGGAGTCACTGGAGAGATACAGAAGAGCTTCACCATTCAACATGAGCATGTAGGCAATGTGAATCTTATGGCGCATAGCGGGATCGGACTGTGGATATCTCAGAAGAATTCCAGTACAATCTGTCTCTACCACACAGAAACATTTAAACATCTGCAAGATATCAACATAGCGTCTATCGTTATGAGAGTTAACGGCACTACCGGTAAGATATGTTTTTGTTTTTATAAATTTAATGTAGATTTTGTCTTTGTGGCCATATGCACAATTAAAATAATTCTGTAATTTGTTACCAGTGGTCTGGAATTTTATTTGTTGTTTTGGGAGTTATGCCTTTATATATATTTTTTTTAGGTCCAAGGGATTCAATCAACAACAATCGCCCTCTTGTTCTTGTTACCGCACTTTTGGCCTGCAAAGGACTGCTGTGGGTTGGGACCAATGTTGGTAGAGTCTTAACCATCCCTCTGCCTCGATTGGAAGGTGTGCCTATTATCAGTGGACGAGTCAATGTTTCTTACCATGCTCATTTTGGACCGATATCCTTCCTCTTGGCGCTACAACCAAAGAATTACAGCAATCACTCCATGAAGAGCTCCTTTAAAGAGAACAAGGAAGAGGCAAAGGCAGAACCAGAGACTTTAGAAAATAGTTTTATTGAAAAGTCTGAGGAAAATAATCCTCGGCCTAAAATGGAGAAGCAGCTGTCAGACAGTTCTATGCAGAGTGTGTCAGCCAAATTAAAGTACTTGGCAAGCAGTCCTGTAGTCTTAAGACGGAGGAGGTCTAAGGAGAATGACATGGCACGAATGTCGAAGACATTGCCAAGGGGTAAGTAATTAAAATCACAAAAATTATATTAGATATAACTTTCTATTTGATTTTATTTACAATAATAAAATATTAGATAGACTAATTATCAACTAGATGACATTTAGGCGTAGTTTAGAGGGAAACAAGAGGGAATTATCAATTAATTTAGTTGAGGTAACTGTACCTTCCCCTGAAAAAGTCAAAATTGAGGGACGAAAACTGGGCTTACTGTTTGACATGGATTTTTTGTCCTATATTGTTTTGAAATACACGTAAACATCGACATTTTATTAAAGAATGTAAGAAAAATACCCAAAGTAGATCATTACTTATTTTGTTAGATTCTCTCTTCTAATTTCATTTTAAAAAAGTTGAGAACAAACAAATAAATCCCTTACCTTCTTTAGAATTTTTTTGGTGAAAGTTTTATTTCAGTTTGTATCATTCATTCAAACAAAATCCATGATATATTATGCCAAGATAATGTTTAGTGTGTGATTAGGTCAATATAATTACCAAGATAATTACAAAGAATTTGTCACCCATCATTACACTTTGTACCTTCTTATACCCTGTACTACAAAAAAATTATGTAATCTCATAACTTAATATTTTTATGTGTTTATGATCTTGGAAATTAATACATCATACAAATTTGACACTACAAAATAGTAATTTTGGGTGTCTGACTAATGTTTCCTGGACCCATTTTGATCTTATGTCATTAATGACTTGTTTGTTAAAAAATGATTTGTCCGTTTTTTGGTTAATTTGTTTTGTATGTTTAAATTATAATAAAAACTGAGTAAAACATTTTTTTTTGTTTTCTAAAATTATTTTTTCATAGGTCTTGGTAATGGAGGTTCCATATTCTCAACCTCAAGCACATCCTCCCAAAGTTCAGGTGACACCAATAATGTGTATGGTCTATATAGTGACTTGATGTATGTCAAAGATTATGAGCGAGAGGACAACATCCTAACCGACCCTGTTTATGAATCTCTTAGGAGAAGTGATCCCGAATTGGCTGCTATACCCAACAAAGTCAGCACGCTAGATAGAAGACTGAAAATGAAGGTGTCCCGCCCTCGCTCTCTCGATCTCTCCAATTGGTCAGTAGATTCTCGATCATCGAGTCTATGTACTTCGTCAGGCTCGGAAGAAAGCATGGCGATGAGATTGAACAACATGGGAAGGAGTGTTTCAAGGAATAACTCCAACGCCTCGAGGCAATTAAATGGAGTGTGTGAAAATAGCACAACCATGCCAGAAAAAGAAACTCCAATTATAGAAAAACCGGCTAGTGTAAATAAACAGACAAATTCAAAGACTTTGAGCAAAAGTAAAAGTAGTGCATTTGATAACACACGGAGGACTGTCATAACATTAATGGGGGGTCAGGGTTACATTAATTGTCGGCAGCCTTGTTGTCTGGCAGACAAAAGCAAGCATGCGTTCACTGGGAAGGATATTAACAGTAACGACGCTCATATAGTCATATGGGAACTCAAATTGTGATTCAGTTACAGTAGAAAGACTATATTATAGTAACTTGCGCGCTTTAAATTTTTGGTACTTGTACAAATAGAGGTTTTAAATTCCAAAAATTAATGACAGATTTTTGTTTGACTGGTGTGGACAAGTTACTTCTTAGCATTTTTTTTTAGTTGAAAAATATGCAGTGTCTGCCAAAGGAAGTGTAATGTAATATAGAGTTTTTTATGTTAGGGATGGGGTGTTTAAAGAAAAATGTTGAGCATTATCAAATCACAATTTTAAATAACTGTTTAGAACAGAACACAAATGTAAAATTCAGTTGAACTGTTACAAAATATTTTTAATCTAATAGTTTACTAAAATTATTTTTTGAGCTTGCGTTGCTTCTGTTTTCTTTTAAGTCTTAATGTTGCCATTCTGCCCTAATATTAATACTGAAAATTTGAAGTAGTAACAATTCTATTGTTTCTATAATATAACATTCACGAAAGGGTTTAAGACACAAGCATTAATGCAATGCAATCTCTGAATATAAGAAGATAAAATACTTGAAAGACTTGAAAGTAGTCTTCACCATTGTTTTCCTTTATAATAGAAGGCTACTTTTTGGATTTATGCATAATTATAATAATAAAGCTTTTTCTATTTGAAAAATAAAAGTTCTTATTGAGTTGAGTGAATTCCAAATTGTTGTTCTAAGTAAAGGTATTGTGGAATATATTCCTTTAAAATATTGGTAACCAACTTTGGCAGTGACTAAAATTGTTGTAATAAAAAATGTACCTACTATTGCACTATTTGGCAGACATTGAAAGTGTATTTTAAATAACTTAATATAAAATAAATGTCATATTTTTATGAATTCTAACTTATAAGAAATTTTTAAGTTTATATTTTTTAATTTATTTGTCAAACCATGTTTTAATTTATTTTTTAATATGTCAGCCTGGCACACTCAGACCCCCATTCGCACAGACAAAAATACAATATGTTTATTAGGAACTTTGTATATTTTATAATGATGTGTTCTGTTATTTTTTATATAATAGTTGCATGTTTAACTATATATATAATAAATTTATTACTGTTCACTGTGTTATATCGGAGCATCTATTATAATAAAGCCTGAAAACTCTATGTATTATTCCTTCTCTAATAACCTATATAATTACAAAACTGTTGCAATTTTTAATTATTTTTATTCATATGGTAATACTTAAACCATTTTTACAATCTGAAAACAGTAAAAAATGCTTTTATTCTCTAGGAAATCGAAGAGCAGTACAATATATGATATATTCATTGCTTTATTGTACAGTGAGCATCTTTAGTCTTTGAATAACGACCAGCAGTTGGCTGATAAAAATCCAAGACAGAGGTGCGACAGCACATGTCTTCTCTTTTCACTTCATGAAGATAAGAGAAAGGGTACGAGCCTGGTGCTATGTTCTTTTTGCTTAATACCTGGGATGCAACACCATTTTACAGTATTAATATTTACTAGTTCACTTGGCGTTTAGATGATACCCTTAAAAAGATTTGAACTGAGCTTGTGTGAGTCTAACGGCTGTATAGCAATTTGAGTATCAGAATATTTAGATATAAGCTTCCCTTTGCGGCACGTCTTCACAAATTTTTTCACCCATCACCATTTTTGTATATAATTTGCTTAAAAAAAAACAAATCTCAAAAGTCACTCTGATATATCAGAAGGCTACCATAGCTAGATTTTTGTCATCCAGTGCTGAATTCGACAAAGTTTACAAGAGAAATTAGGTTGTACAGTGCTGTATCGAGCGATTTTGTAAGTTGGTAGGCATAATAATTTAAATACAAGGGATTAACCCTCAACAATGTATCTTTTATATGTCTTTCACTAACCTCTCAATATTTAAAGAAATATATTAGGTTTATTGGATTGTATGCCTTTATCTGGGTATAAGAAAGGCACTCCGGTTTAGGAATAAATGTCACATTTGTGAGTTTTCAGCCTAGCAGTATGTAATCAAGTGTATTGCTAATCCTCAAGTTATTATTTAAAGCATGAGCCAATATATCCTACTGTAATAAGAGGAAAAACTGTATCAGCTTCCTGGACATTTAAATAAGTCAAATGAATTTATTACTCACCCTATCCGTAACTTATTTTCTACTCTCATTGTGGCTTCCTAATATTTTGTATTAGCTTTGGTAGTCACCAGTTCATGATGAGTCAAATTAAGATTTACAGTACATTTAATATGTTAGATCCAGGAAATTCCAGTGTCTCGCTCCTTTTTGTTTCAATATATTCTCCACTCGATGTCTTAAGAGCCCAGTTTCATAGGAAATTGCAAGTTTCATAGTCTTGCACATTGGGGAACTGTACCCATAAGTTCTTCTACAAATCTTAGTTCACCTTCTTGATATTTTTACTGCATTCAATAAACATATTTATTGTAATAGGTAATGTTACACTTAAATGGCTTTGGTTATACACAAAAAGACTAAACACAGGTGACTGATATTTAAGTCTATCCTTAGACAAAGTGTATATCTAATTATATATAAAATATAAAAATGTTCATACTAATTAAGTTCACAGAACATTAAAAAAAAATTAAAATAAATAAGGACATTAAAAAAGTGGCCATTGATTAAAATTAATTCCCTATTGTATCCTTTCATTGCTAATATATTAAGTCATTTTACATCCAAAGGCACATTGTTTAGAACAGTTGCTACCAAATTTGTAAAAGAACATTTAAAATATTCGGTAAGATCATATATCATTTCTAGATTATTTAGATTTTTAGATTCAGTATTTTAAGGTATAAGTATTACGACAGGTAGTTTTATTTTATTTTTAAACTTAAAAATATATTCTTTTTTTCCGAGTTTCATATTTTGGAGTTCATTGATGTATCATATGATATAGTTTGAGCACATTTTGAACGTGGAAAACCATCATCAACTCATCTGCGTGTATTAACAGAAGGATAACGAAAAAGTAACGAATCATTAACAATAAATAACAATTAATTAACAAAAATAAAAAAAATATTAACAAAACATTCATAAATTAAAAAATAATGCACAGTTAAAGGATCAACAAAAAAACTATAGCATATGATACATCATTGAACTCACAAGGAAAAATGCTGTCGAGTGACGTAAAAATATGAATCCTTTTCTTCTAATACGGCCCCGATTAGAAGGAAATGAAGTTGATGATGGTACCGAAGAGATGAAACATTACTTAAAAAAAACTGTTTATACCATTCAATAGAGCATAAAAAAGTTGCTATTAAGAAAGTGTTGTTTTTATGTCAATATCTTTTCAAACAAGCCTGCAATTTTATAAAAACAGATTTTGAGGCATATTATTGGTCTACTAAGAGTAATAAAAACTACGCAACTTTGCCCCAATGTAAAACCTAGTCTCCATCTCTATCGGTTTCAATAAATATACCGGTGTTATTGCATCCAATTTAACACACTGTATAAGAAACAGAAATATATATCGTCTTTTATATCGAATTGTGAAACACAATTCATTTGCAGTATAAAATGTGAGCCATCTATTTGGCAGTATTTTATAAAAACAAAAATAAATAAGAAGAAAACTGGTGCACTGGTGCATGTATTTTTTTTCAATTTTGTATAAGAGTAATAAACCCCAAAATAAAGACAGAAACTCAGAAATTAATTAAAAATATGTTAACACCTTAAGGTCTCTTCACACATTAGTCAGTTCTGCCACGATCAAGTCAAGTGAAAACCACGGTCAAAGCTTTTTGCGACTATTCACGCTGTCCGGTCAATGTTCGAGCCTCGTTCATTATTGTGATAGAACCTGTGTTGCATTGCTCAGTGAGTTGACTGCCTCCAATCCGGAATAGTTGAAATATTTATGTTTTCTAAGAATTTGTTAATTAGAATTGCAATGATTTTAGTGGAGGAGGAAGAATAAACGAAGAACTTTTGTTAATTATAAAGATGAAACTGAAAAGCAAAATACTACCTACATTATTTGTTGCCCGTTATATATTGACACTAGGTGTTTCGTTGCATTTCACAGGCAAAGAAACACCTAGTCAAAAAAAGTTTTCAAATTTTCAAATTTTGTTTGAAATTAATGTCTCTTGACTGCTTCTAGAATGCTTCTAGAAAAAAACTTATTTAAACACTGGTAAGTATCTCAATTTTGACTTGACCGTGCTCTGATCGTTGGTTGACTGGTAGTGACAATTCAGATTTAAACTCACAATCGACCCACTAACGTAAACACACACAGCTTTGAACAGGGCTGAAATTTTTTTTTATAATTTAATGAAAAAATAAAAAACTATTATTCTCATACAATTTTGCTAATTATCACTTAAGTACCTATATGGACAAGTGTTTTTTTTTTATTTAATTGTGTTACGTAGTTATCTATATACTTAAATATGCTTTAGGTACTGCACATTTAGAACGGTCTCTAGTCCTTACAGATTATTAATTAAAAATTGTAAGGCATATTTATAAAATATAGAGTTTTAATATATAAAAGTATTTAAATAATTTAGCCAATGGTTTTACTTTATTGGTTCTGTCGTTGTTACTTATTTCAATATTATGTGACCGTATATACCACAGAACTGTATATTGGGTTGCCAATACCGTTGTTCTGCCTACGCTAAAAACTGACCTATTCATTTACATTAACCATCCAGCAGTCTTTGTGCTTCTTGTAAGCAGGTAGTTAAAGTTCAGTTGGCAGCACCGTCGACTAGTTGGCTTGTTGGTGTAATTCATTTTCTGACATTTTGGTCCAGTTCCAGCATCTCTGTATTCCTAATCTAAATAAAAATAGACTTTGTGCAGCTCTCGTGCAAGTGCATAAAACACTAGTGATAAGTTTATTGTGGTGTCCTTTATCAAGTGTTATCTGCTAGTGTTATCTCTTATCGATTTGTCATGTCCTACTATAACGGGTGAGTGTAAAACATGTGTTGGTAGAGCTTGTTTAAAAACAATGACAATCTCAATCTGACATTTCCATTTAAAGTATCCAACATTTTTTAAACAGGCTGAAATGCGTTGACCTCCTTTTTGCGTTATGAATCCCTTTGTATTTTATAATGAATTAAAGTCTAATTCTGCATGTTTTGTTGTTCGCACTCTGTAATATTTGAATTTATTTGTTTAAGTAAGTTTGGGTATAATTCTGGATTTATCAGATAACGGAATGGGAATGGATCAATAGTAGGTACATAAGCATGTAGCGAACTGTGTAATAATGAAACGTCCTTTATCCTTGATAGGTAATTATTATTTGAACATTGTATACCTACCTATTGGTTTTATATTCAAATTAAGTAGGTAAACATTTGTTAACACCCCAGAAATGTGTGGAAAAGAAAGATCAATAAGCTCTTCTGAATTTATAATAATTAATAATTAGGTAGGTACTTATCCATCTGTTCTGTTGTGTACCGAGTGGGACAAAGGATGTGCCCTTCCCTACATTTACATTTTATTTTCTATTTTCCAGGTTATAGGTATCGTTCATATTTTTTGAGAAGTGCCTCTAATATCGAAAACGGCATTTAAAGACACTGTAAAATAAATACAATTTGATTTCTGACAAATACTACATTGATATTATGATTAACGTACATCTTCAATAGTAAGATCGTAGCCCACGTTAGACTTTCTTGTAGGCTACGGTAAGATGTATTATATCTTATTAATAATTATGTATACACACACATACACAGGGTGTCCACCACTGTATACTGTTAATTATGTATGCCATAACAATCTTAATTATTGTATTGTTCAAGATAATCGACTAATATAATGTTCAACTGTTTTGATATTTTGCTCAATTTTGAGAATGTGTAGAAAGAAACTCTGTATAGGTAGGTATTTTTTGTTCAAATTATGCATTTGAGGGGTTCTGATTAATGTCGGATGCCCATCTTAACCGCGGTAGTAGGATGAAGAGAAACCTCGAGAGAAACAGTTTTTAATGCCCTTTAAAACAAAAAAGTTGAGTCGATTATCTTGATCAATAAAGGTTTCATGGATTTGGATTTTAATGTAAGTAGATCAAATAAAAGTAGATACCCTGTATAGTCTTTATAATCTAATTTGAAACTGCATAAAAAATTCCGCAAATGGCACACGTGGATAAACAAAGAGGCCGCCGTCGAAGTGCAGGTACTGGTGTTCCTTTTATCGTAATTTTTTTAGTTTCAATTTACATTATATTATATCGCATTATATAGACTATACCACTATACCTATGGGTGTGTGTCTATTCATATACCTAGGTACTCATCATAGTAATATTAGGTATCTGAGTATGATTATTTATTAAATATAACTAGGTAGGTATATAGGCACTAATTTACACAAATTAAGCATATCGTTGCTTGCAATTTGTGCTAATGCAACATAGGTATTTTATAAATGCCCTAAACAAACAAACAAAAAAGAGGTAACTAATAAGGAAGGCTTGTGGCGTTTCTATTTTCATAAACACTTATTTTTTTTGTATACCTACTAACTCGTATTTTCTATAATAATATTACTGTAGGTTGATATTTACCAGTAAATACTTCCTGTGTTAACATGGCCATAAAATTTTTACTTTATTAGGAAATTGTTGATTAGTGCTAGATCAATGCCCTCATTCTTGTAATAGAATGATCCGATGACCTGTCACATCAGGTTTAGTTATTTGAAGGAGATGCCGAAAACAACTACTCTAACCTACTCTACAACTACTACAAAGACCCAAAGATAAGATGGCACTACAGTGTGTGTAGTAGTGTGTTTCTCACCACTACTAACATCAAGTTTAGTGTTGACTGACTATCGATGGTTTTAGTATGTTCCATGTTTGAAACGGATGTGCTCTTAGTTTTTTCTTTTTTTGTACTGATTAAATTGAAACTTTAAACGGCACAAAAACATATTTTCAAATGCGCGATAGTGTTTCAATTACCATTACATACCAGGTACCTACATTTGGTCAAGAATAAGAACAGATGTGAAAGTTTGTGTACGATCTTTTATTCTAATACCTAGGTATATAGTGTGTTTTCAGTGCATAGGTATTTCTTATACAACCATTAATACACTTTTAAATTGAACACCCTGTATATTTTTGCCTATTTAGAAAAGGCACAACATTTGAAGTCAAAAACATGTAACATAGGTACTTATATACTCTATCCCCCTCTAAATTTAAACCTACTGTGTCTTGTTGCATGTTGAACACTTCAAATTATTGTGAAAACTATTTTAGTTCATATGGAACACACTGTATTTTTCTTTGAAGTCATGTTAATTTTATTATATTATTTTCTAGTACCTAGGTATAGGTGTTAGGTAGGTACCTATGTGCTTTATAAATGTGACAAAAGAAGGTCCTATTTAAAAAGTTTTCTTATCTTTCAAGAAGTACTATATTTACGAGTATATTTATATCCTTGTTTATAATCTATTAGGTACTAGTTACAACTGAAAATATTGTTATATATTTATCTAAGTTAATATAAGTAGGTATTGGCATTAGAAGTCATTTTTAGAAAAACGTTAACTACCGCTTTGCGAAAACCGCACTCACATTCGAAAACCCTTTAGAAATTCGCTTTTACACGTTTTAAAGTATAAAAATAACAACTACAAGGCTGAAACAAATGATAATAGGTATTGTACGTAGAAATCTTGGAAGTCCATCATCGAGTCTATTCAAAGTATTTTGAAACGAGCTATAGGAACACCTGTCTGCGCCCGTTATGGCATGTGAAAGTAACATAAGGAAAGTCTTGATGAAGCCCGAGGGGAACCTGTTTCCCCATTTATAGTAGCAGGTGCGTGTCCGAACAAGTTAGGGCTTTGGTGCCTGTAAAAAGCATAGGTGATTTCTTTAACAGGCCATAAAAGTGTAATGAACATTTGTCAGACATATTCATTAATATTCATGATAATAAATTTATCATTTGTTTTCCCTAATTAATACTAAAGTTTACAGAATAAATATTTATTCTGTAAACTTTGTCAACATTAATCATGTTTGGGAGAGGCTAGTGATTTATCTATTATATAGGTACTCAAATTTTATAAACCTTATTGGCTGAAATCCTAAAACCAGTAGTAACTGATTGTGGGTGGTATTTATAATCCATATATAGTAAAACGCGTCGATTCTGTATCGCTCTAAATTCCGTCGCCGAATCCACAAAGTTTCAAAGCTATCTCCTCCGAGGGGGGATCGCGGAGCGATCCCCGCGGGCGACTGGAGGTCGTCCCCAGCCTTTCTCCAATGCGTAGGGGTATTTTAGTCCCGTTTCCTACGCGTTTTCCCAATTTAAACGCCTTTTCAAAAAACCTCTGCAAAATTTTCGTCGATCGCCGTTCAGCGAGATAGATGCGGCTAGCACCGGCGTTTGTCCTCGCACCTAATGGCCCCATCACGCCTGCCGAAATCCCGACTTTTCGCGGGACTCCCTAGACCCTTTTTCTAATTTTACGGCTTCGAGAACCGCTTCCGCGAAACTTCCGTCCTTTCTCTAATCCTTTGAGATTTTTTTTCGAGACCGTACGTCGACTCCTTCCACGTCTATTTCGTCTCCGAAAATCTCGAGTCGCATCCGTCTCAACTTCTTTCTCATTTTATCTGCCGATGTGAGATTGCACTAAGGCAGGGGTCGGCAACCTTTTGAGTCGGAAGAGTCAAAAATTACAATTTACAAAATTTCAAAGTTTTTAAAGAGCCACAAAATTTTTTCTTGCCAACAATAAATAGTACTTGCATAAAGTTTTTTGATAAAAAAAACTAATCTATTTATTCATAAGAAAAAATATCTATTTATTTATATATAAGTAGCGTTTTTCACAACAAATTAGATAATATATATATGGCATTATTAGATACCTAATTACTTATTATTAGTAAAAAATTAAAACAATGAAACCATTTACCTACTTACAACACTAACTTGTACTTGAATAACAAACAATTGAGCAAACAAATTCAATGAGAGTGATGGCTTTGCATGGTTATTCAAGTAGAAAATTTAAACTTTACTAAACAATGTAACTTGTACTTAAAATTAAAAAAAAAACAATAACATACATTTGAGCAAACAAATTAAATGGAAGCGTTGGCTTTGCATGGTTTTAGAAAGTTTGGATAAATTTTAGCACTGGTGAAGACGCCAAATTGTCTTGCGTCGAAAGCGAATTAAAACCTACATAGAAACATCCGACGACGGCGTCATTCGAGAGCTTCCGACGGACTAACGACAGTGACGACGCGTGTCACGAGGGAGGGGTGCGGTGGAAAGCGAGTACAAGTGGCTGAGAGATAGAATCGGTGCCCAATCCTCGTTAATCGATTTAGAACGATTTTCAAATGTTCTTTTTTGGATAAAATAAATAATATTTGCGTATGGAACTAAAGAGCCGCAGCTTCACATCCAAAGAGCCGCACGTGGCTCGCGAGCCGCAGGTTGCCGACCCCTGCACTAAGGAGACAAGCACCTCCCACGAAAACTGTCAAATTAATTAAACTTCAGATAGGTTATTTTCATTATTTTCCTATGAGAAATATTGCTAACGGAATCGATAGTACCGACTGCCAAACATTTCTGATTACCAAAAAACTGAAGCGAAATGCTTTTCCTTAGAAAATCAGTAAAATTATTTTTTCAGGTTGACATGTACAGTTTACCTACTTAAACGTCTCAAGGTAAATTTTCGACAATAATTCCCATTGCGTTACCGCGGCGCGGTAACGCAATGGAAAAGTCGTAGGATTCAAAACGTGATAACGCTAATTTCGCGAATTCGAGTCAC
Organism: Pogonocherus hispidulus; assembly: GCA_963924545.1. Taxonomy (NCBI): domain Eukaryota; kingdom Metazoa; phylum Arthropoda; class Insecta; order Coleoptera; family Cerambycidae; genus Pogonocherus; species Pogonocherus hispidulus. The sequence continues at coordinate 25,402,021 of OZ004696.1, forward strand.
GCCGGGGGCAATTTTTTTTTTTACTTTTTAATTCCCATTATTTATTAGTATTAGTTTTCATTATCCGTAGCTTTTATTCTTTCTGCACGTAAAGTTTGGAATTAATTCGTTCATTTTCAGTCTGTTAAATTCATCATTTCGCTTACAAAACTAAATATCTACAATATTTTTGGTCCCATTGATAAAATCGATAATAATGTTTTTCTTAAAAATAATATTATTCTAGATGCTTGCCTGGACCCCCGGTAGGGCTAGAAATGGGAACGAAATGGTATTTTTGATATTTATCATAAGACAGTGCCTGATGTACAAACATCATAGGTGTCAGTACTATTTTTGCACACCGTTTGCGTGTGCTAACGTGAAGGGTTTCTATTTAAACGTTTTCTGTTGTATTTCTGGACTAAAAGTGAATAATTGAATACAATTAACAGTCAACATACCATCTTGCAAATGGCGTATTGTCCATTCAATAATTTTAGATATTATGCACAATGAAATGATTACAATTAGGTAATTAGTTTCCAGTACATTGATATTTATTTTTAAATATAGCAGTGATTCTTGTACACAAATGACATACCTCGGTGTGGCACACAGCGAGAAAGAAAGTACATGAGAATACAAGGGGCCATATAGACGCCAATAGAAATAAATACGCGTTGCTCTTGGCGCTGCTTTTCTAAATACTATGAAACAGTATTTTATATCGATGTTTTGTTACAGCTTATTTCTCAACATGAAGGAAAGCAGCTGCATCCAGAGTTATTTTCAATCAAATGCACTGCATGGCCTACTACCAGCATACTATAAGCATTTTATAAGTAAACAACACATAAACATCATGCGATATGCCCATTGATGGACTGTAAATCAAAGTTACGGTTTGTTTACTATCCCTTAAAAGGACATTAGACTGCAGGATGCGGACTAAATTAAATTAAATTTCGTATTATGTACGATGCGAGATGCGAGTACGATGTCTTCATATCTTAGGACAGCATCTCTGTTGATGACATAGAGCTTAATTTATTATATGGTTGCATAAAGTTAATTAGCTTAGATTTACTTCCATGTTATTCGAGAAAGAAAGAAGCGTTGACTAGAACGCCAAAGGTAGCTTAAAGTTCATTAAATTCATTAAAAAATAGAAATAAATTTGTAAGGAAGTGTAAATAATCTTTCATGGGGTGATTTATGCGAAGGGTTAATTAGCTGTTTTAGGAGTTGTAAGCATAATTTGTTTCTCAAAGCTAAATAAAGATATAAATAATAACAGGTATTTATAAAGTGGAATATCGTGAAAATAATTGTTTTGAAAAAAACATTGATCTCATTTAGATGTTCCAAGAAATATATAGAAAACATTCTATATACTAGTATTTCGGCTTATTAGGCCTTTTTCAATAGAGTAAATGTCTATTACTAAATATTTCCAAGCGCGTTGTTATTTATCGGTTTACGAGTACCTACCCCGATTGATCCCACCATCCGAGTTTTTAGTACCTTTTCTAAGAAGGGCGAAAATGTAAATCTATCTGATCATTCGTAGTACAAGGATTTGTAATTAAAGATTTTTTAATTTCTAATAGATCTAAGCGCTTTCCTTTCTTTTCTCGATGCAGTACCTTTACATTTTTCAGATCTACAAAATTTTTCTATACAATGCGTCGAAAATCCTGAATTTTTTGCGTTATTTAGTATGGATTTTTTATGTTTTTTTACTCTAGTTTGAATACTTCTACTGGTTTGACCCACATACACGGCATTACAATCCACGCAGTTAATTGGTATACTCCCGAGTATATCAAATTAACTGCGTGGATTGTACCTAATGCCGTGTATTAATGTGTAATGTGTAAATGTGTGTCAAATATTTTTTGACACACATTTTTTAATTCAGTTAATATCGATAGAATCGTTGTGTTAATTCCGAGGTTAATTCGAATTGTGCGAATTCACCATTCATCGATCTGGAAACGATTTTCCAGCGGGTTGAATCAGGAAAAATACTCAGAAGTCTTATTCTGACAGTTATTCAAATAACAGTCTCACAGTTTCTGCCTTTCAAGATTTTCTGTTTCTTACTCAATCTGGCTGGTGATAACAGGATGTAGTGTTGGACCTTCATTGTCCATTTCTGTTCTTCGAGGATCCCAAATGGCAACGAGACATCGGCGATTATGAATTAGCAGTCACAGGTTACAGACCGCAACCACAGTGAAGTCCAAAATATCTATGATTGATCTGAGATCTGAACTCATCTGACAGTGAAAGGCAAGGTGAAAGGTGACGAATTCTTGTTAAGAGATCTCTATGGAAAGGATGCAAAAATTAAATTTTCTTTGGATCATAGGATTTGGATACTTTATTGTATTAATAATGTATCTCTAGTGTATTCTGTCTATTGTGTATACAGTCTAAAATGTTCTAAACTGGTTCAAGTTCTCTGCAGGTATCGGAGAGCTTACGGAGTTGGTCCAACCCTTTAACGTAGGCATGTTAATGCCAACAAGTTTGTCGATCTTTTATGGGATCTTATAAACCCCCAAGCAAGATAGGGACTACCAAATGAGCGTTTTCCTTTAACTTTCCCAAATTCTATGCTCTATATATAATGTTAAGCAGCACGAGATAGTCATCCCGCTAAAATATGTTACCAACTTCTTAGGGCGGACTAAAGTTCGTCTATTCGGACTCAGCTTTATTGAAACTAGTTAGTTTAGCGTCGTCTATCGTCTCTTTATCCTGCTTTTACTAGGGTTAATATAAACCTAGACATAAACTCAAATAAAAAGATATCAGATGCTCTTTAATAATGTGGCAATTTGGAAACCGACGAAGAACTTATCTTAATTTATTTGTAAGCGGTTACAAAAACGACGTATTCAGTTCACCACGAACATATTTCTTTGTGGGAAAATAGAAAGGAATGTTTATTTGGTTTTGTTTCCGCTACTTTCAATTGTGTTGCAGTGTGGAAATTTATTTGTGGAGTAAATGCGCTATATTTTAATTGAGACAGAAATAAAGACACCGCTGGAAATAGTGTATCCTAAAGCCATTGTTGGTTAAATTCAGAAACCCGAACAATTACTTGTCTGTTCCATTTCCGTATTTGGTGGTTCTCCATTTTCATGACACTTGAATGTGATTTATTTTTACTATAGCCCTGTTCTTACAGGAATTACAAACTAATCAGGTCCAATCAAATCAATCCAAACCAGTCAGCAAATTGTTTTCAACCAATCACAATCCTTCTGACTAGTTGGTGATTGTTGCAAGAACAGGCCTAATAATTACAATATGTATTCCTAAATCAATAATACCTAAGTCTGACTATAATATAAATATATATCCAATTCGGTCCCTAATTGGCGATTCAAATTACCGATGAGGGCATTGCAAATTGTAAACAAATATGGAGGAAGACGAGTAAAAATTTTACATTTGATATCACATCATCTAGCAATTTAGTATTCAACTGCTATAAATATAGTGACTTCATGTGCTAGTTAGGGTGAAATAAAGGATAAAAAGAGTGGTAAAAGCAGTCAAACGTCCTATAAGTGCTTCATTGCTAATTATATGAATTTTTTGGGTTGAAACAGGTACCTTAGTTTTGGTTTACTTAACATTTTGGACTAAAATAAGTGTGATAAACTGTATGGTGATACCATATTCATGCCTGTTTTTTGTTAAATAATGTTTAAATTAAAATATATTTTGCTTTTATAAGACTAATAATAGAAAAGTATAGACAAACCGCAACAAAGTGGTTATGTTATGAAAATAAACGTGTTCCCTGTTATTAAATTGTTACATACCTTTTGCAGAAATGAATGAGAAACAGTTTCTTATACTAGGGCCAAACTTCTACCTATCTTCAATCTTAAACACTTCTATTGAAACATTTTGTGGAATGACACCTATAAACACGGCAGTTTGTACTGTGCTTTATTTTGAATGCCATTTTAAAATGTAAAAATAAAGATGTACAAATACTAACCACGTCGTTTTTAACTTTGTAATACCAAAAAATCACAAGCTCCACTAAATTATTACGTTAAACAAACCCAAATACGTGTTATTATCATTATATCAACAATAAGCCTCCAAAAATTACCTCTTAAGTAGGTTCAAATATTTTCATGCAGAGGCCGCATTCATTTTTGGAATCGCCAATATCGATAATAATAGATATATTGGAGTCTTTAATTTGAACGCCTACTTTTGCTTTACTGTTCTTTTCTTATTTTACACATACCTCATAATATTAGGTATGATAATAACAATATAATTTAATTGTAATATTCGGCGGATGAAGTGTGCAGGCATTATGATTCCGTGGCGAATCTGGTAGTAGACGACCGATTTTAAAAAATATAAAAATAAACATAATTTAGGTAAATTACGTCTTTTAGGAATACTACAAAGTCCAGTAGTTTCCGCGCTTGCAATAAAAACTGTAAAAATAATGTAAGAACTAACCTCGCAAACCAAAAACACACATTCTACGGAGCTTACATGAAAACTTGCAGCTTGCTTTATGTTGTTGACGTGTAAGTGCGCATGCTCTAGTGTTGTCCCGACTGAATCCGACCTTGACTTCGAGAACATGTTTCCATATTAGTCAATTATTATGTCGCTTATTTTTTAAAATTGACCAATCATATTGCACCTTATAGCTAGTACATAAGGTCTATGAAATTATAGTTTAGATTACTATGCGCAGCGAACACAATACAATTTCTAAATCAATTATTATATGGTTAAAGATTATTTTATTCATGAATAGTAAAAGCCTCTGTTGAAAATAGAAAGCGTTATAATTTTAGAGCCATATTATTAATATAGTTTCCATCCTGATGAAAAAGTAGAGTGGGTTGCTAACCATATAAGCCATATATATAAGTCATAATTGTGTTAGATCCGTCTAGAAATTAACCCTCTGGCTCTAAAGATGTACTTTAGCTGTGGCTGTGAGCCACAGACTCCATTGTACATGCTGCTTATTGAAAGCTACATACTTAATCTTTAATTTTCGAATTACACTATAAGTAATAATATAAGTAACACTTTCAGTTCATTCCTATCCCAGTAAACTCACATACGTTAGAAAGTCGTTTATAATTTCCTAACACCATTTGAAAAAGAAGTGTTGTTTTTACGTACAATTAACTTAAAAATGTCGCGGTTTTACACGTTTAAGATAACGAAAGTATAAACGTTTAATATTCGTAACTATGAAACGGTAAATTTTAATATTAACATGCTTTAACTTCTACGTTTTAAAATAACGTTATATTAAGGTTTTTAGTTAACGTAAATTAAATGTAGTAAAGAAGGTTTAAATAACATATTTATTCAACGTTTTTTTTTAGATGTTAACATGTTACAATCTTAACATTTCAAGAAAGGTTTAAAAAACGTATTTTTCAATGGTTTTTAAAAAGTTTTGTATCTGTTGGTTTACACCCCTGAAATGTCGATTATTATATATATTTCATTTTTCAAACCATTATTTTTATTTGTAAGAGATATTCGTTATTAACTGATACAATTCTTTTATGACATGATACAATTGGCATATGCAAATCAATATTAATTAGAAAACAATATAAGAATTTCTGTAATGAGTGCCTTAATAATATTGAAGACTTACAAGTCGGAATTAATATAACAGAGATTAACAGATTACAAACTTACGTAAACATAGAACATAGAACAAAAATAAAAATCTCTTTTAAAAGTCTTTTTTTAATAAATAAAGTTTCTGAATTGATTGATACAACGTATCAATCAATACGCTCTGACTTATTAACAAATTGTTAAATAAGTATTTTTATATATGTTTGCCTTGGTTCATTCTAGTTGATGAATGCTTGAGCCATTCCTTTACGCTTCATGCAATTCGCATGTCGTTCTTTTCGTTTGACGAAAAGTTGAGTTTGGCGGCTTCTGAAACAAAACAAATCTTTAACTATATTCTTTATTTTTCATTATTTATTATTTTGTCACATATAGTATACACTATAGGGACAGAAATGAAAAATATTTATTTATTTATCACATTAAAAAAACGGAAACAGAAGAGAAGAAATAATTTTAAATTAGTTAATATAATTTTAGCCCGTTTAAACCGTGCGCCATGTTTATGTAAAAATCACACAGCATAAATGTTATTGTCACTCTCATATTTGAGATCTAAAGTAGGTAAACATCGTTTGTAAAGAAATTGTAATTTGAATAAAATAAAACACCCAGAACTGTATAAATAAAATAAAATTCAATAGATACAAAAATTATCTTACCTTATAGATGAAAATATGGTAACTATGGACACGACGATATGGTAACACGACTACACTTTGTCGAATGACGAATATGCAACTGACAAAATTTTGCAAGAAAAAACTCGAAATGATACCTCGAAATGATCATGTGATCATCTACGCACCAATAAAATTCTTTAATCCAGACAAACGTTTAACTTCATCATTATTGACACGTGTTAAAAACGTCAATTTCTTCCTGGTTTCAACCACTATACTTGCTACAGTTTTCAAGGAATTAAGTGTTATATACTTACTACAGCCTATACACCTATTTATATATTTATTATTTAATGTCATTTTATTGAATTGTTCTGAGTTGAGTTGTTGAAACAAAATATGTTTTGGGTTAATGTTTTTCCAAAACGTTTAAAACACGCTTTTTATGCATTATTAGAATCCGTAATTCTAAAACCTTACAAAAACGTTTTGCTAAAATTTGAATAAACTATTCAGTTGATGTGGACGTATTATAAACGTTTAAAAAAAAGGTTTATTTACATATTTTAATAACGTTTATTTCACGTTGGAAAAAAACTGCTAACATTTTTAGTGAAAAAACTATGTAATTCTAACGTTACGATAGACCATTATTTTTCCAACCATAAATAAACGGTTGAATTTGTAACTGAACACGGATTATTAACCAATGGCACGTTGAGAATACGTTTTAAAAACGTATGTATGTTTACTGGGTATATTCCCATAGAGAAGGTTTTTCACATGAATCAGATAACAGAGTTGTAGAAATTATCACTTGGCTATTTGAATTATTGCTCGAACATCGTATAATAAAGTGCCGTAGTTATAACTTTCCTGTTTTATCAGCTGCAGAGAATAAAAGATGAATACCCAATTAACCTATAGTTCGCCGTAGACTATCTGTTAGCTCTTAACAGACTTTCCTGGTTTTAGGAGCTCTTACAAAATGGTTTTAATTAAGATCTCGTAATTAAGGCCATTTATCTACTTTGCTGGAATAGTTTAAATACGTAGCAGCATTCGAGACTACGTAGCACACAATGTAAATTTATCAGAATTCTGTAATCCCGAACAATCCCCCTATAAAAAGAACGGAAGAGAACGGGCTTTAGCTCTATCTATTGTAGGAAGTATAGGAACCATTACTTGCGAGGTATATCCACCTCAATTTTTGTGGAGGCGGAAATTTACTCTTCGAATTAAAAAGTATACTTTAAGTATAAAGATTCGTTTAATTATAAAATAAATTGTCTCGTTTTATGGATTTGGATCAGTTAATCATCAATTATTGGATCAATTTGGACCTGTCGCTTATACTAGATATCACATGCACTTTTTCAAGAAAAATCAAATTTGCTAGTAGCCAAGTCGTAGCGTAGTATTGACTTTGAGTTCATATCATCGATATGAAGCTAAGCAACATGGTCCGCCGTTAGTACTTAAATGAGGGACCATGCAGAGAAGACCTACGATACCTGCCTACGATATCTCATCTTCTAGTGGCTTGTATGTAGGTGAATATACAGAAGCTGTAGGCAAAGTGTGTGCAGAGGGTGTACTCCGGCATGTAATGCCGGAGGTCCCTTTTCTCTAGCAAGTAAAAGAATCTCTGGGGGTTCGGCAAAATTTTCAGGTTGGCGGTTGTTCATCTCTTGGCGTCGCTGATTGGCCTTAGTCGCTAAAATAGGCCGACGATAAAGATCGTTGAAACAAAAAAACAACTTTGTTACTTCAAATGGAGTCTGTCTGGAGTCCTTATCTATTTTTACATATTCTAGAAGGTCGTTTTTTTCTTTATCAAAATGTGCCACAACTAACAAAGTGGTATATTTTTTATCATTATTGGAAAACATACAGATGGTTCCAAAACATCCATGGGTGTTGGAATCGGAGTGATAGTATAACCAAACGGTAAAAATATCCTCAAGCCTTGGTACTTAGTTAAGCCAAAGAATATAGACTAATATGGTCTTCGGTTAAGCTAAAATATTTCAGGCAGAAATCTAGGCCATCGAGTTGTGTGTACAGAGGCTGGAGCAGACTCAACTTCACTCTTAAAGTTCTTGGCCCCTACCGTTGTAACTCAAAGACGGGATTGAGATGTCAGCAGGCGCTCTCTCATTTGTGCAGGAAAAATAGAGTAACTCTGGTTTGGGTCCTAGACCATTCCGGCCATGAAGGGAATTAATTAACTTAACCTACTGGAAAACAGGCCGTGAAATACCTGTCGCAATTTCTAATCAGTAACTGTTACAAGGAATAGTCAGCTCGTAGCTGTTACAAAATAACAGGTCCAGTATTTCACAGCCATCCCTACTTACTGTGTTATTTTACTTTTGCATATTTATATGTAGGTATTCAGCAAAAACATTAAATTAAGAAATATATTATTATCATCATATATTATAATCATCCAAATATGGATTATGATCCAATGAAGTTTTAATTTTCCTTGATATCTATGTATAAACTAGGTATGTAAAGAAATAGCCTCATTATTTAAAATAAAATGTTATGTTATCATTTAAGAGTGAATATGTTACGCATGTAGCAAGTAAAATAATATTTTTTGACATATTCTTTTAAGTAGATTTTAAATATGTTAATCTTGTGCATACGTATGTTATAAAAAAACAATTAATATTTCATTGAATCATAACATTTTTAAAATTTTATTAATATTTCACAGTTTATGTTTTAGGTTGAATACTTATACTTAAATAAATATGTTATTAAACTAGTCTTCATGCAATAAGAATGCCTGTATGAAAACATATTGTAATATGGCCATTCGTACATGTAAAATAAAAAAACAATAACAATAAGAATGATACATTTCTTGTTTTTATTGCGAATTACTATTCTTATAGTAAATATTGCATGAACCCCCAGCTTTATCGAAAACTTCATTTCCTATTTCCGTGTTTCGAACCGTTTTGTCGATATTAGCATGATAGTTGCCGTAAGATAACCATGCTGGATTACAAGAAACAGTGAGGTATTTAAACTGTATACTTTTATATGGGATAGACCGGGTATCATTATCCCCTCAGGTATCCCATTTCTTTAACCATTTTATCATTTTCACAATAATTAGATACGGTCCTGGAAATTTTCAACTTCAACTTCACTTTCATGTCTACACTCGGTTATACCCTTTATTCCCTTAGGGCCTTACATCGAGGATTACTCGCGATGTGAATAAAGTCGTAAAAATCTGGCACCCAAGACAATGCTCTCTTCTCAGTCGTGATGTTTGAGATCGTGACAGAGGTAGGAAATAGCAATTTAAGTTCTGTTTTTTGTTTGGATCGACGACGTCGACGGTTTTTCAAGTGTTGGTTGATGGCTGTAAGTTCTTAGGCTTTCACGGACTGAGTTGGTCCTCAAATGGATGTCTTCCGGGTTATTATGCCGTGGCCCTTTGATTAGTTTCCTACCAGACGTTTCACCGCTCACTGTAACTGACAATACCTACTACTGTTGTTACTTGCTACAGTTGGAGTTAGATGTTTTGAATATTTAAATTCTCCTAAAATGTAATTTTAATATATAAACAAGAGTGCCATTTTGTGATAGTCTCGGCGACAAAATATGAACTTTAGATTAAAAAGAAATAAAAGTTGATGCACCTTTCTTCACATTTATGTGACGAAGGGTGTATCGACTGTCATTTACTTTAAATAATTAATTTTATATATTCATCACTAGTATATCATTTTAATGGTCAGTTTGAAACAAATAAATCTTTTGAATATTTAAAATTAGTTACGATGAAATGTTCCTTTATTTAAAATATTTTTGTACCTAAAGACGCAGTGATTTCTTAAAAGAAGTAGGTAGTCATTTTATCGATGTTCTGCGTCTGTATAATTTTTTGTACCACGTATGTAAACTTTTTATTAAGAATAAAATAATTCATATTTCAATTACCTTTCGTGAAAAATAAGCAATTTGGCTTTATTTTGTTACAGCGTTCTTAAGCTTATTAAATAAATGTACATGATATGTATATATGTGATTTATTTTAAAAAGGAAACACCTTACTGTATTTCAGTTATTAAGAAAATATTTCAAGGTGATAAATTCATTACTAGTAGTAATCAAATTAAAATATACGAGTACCTACATGCATAATATAGCTAGCTATTAAATGAAGAATTGTTAAGTTTTATTTAAAAAATTATGTATTGGTGAACAAAAGCATTTAAGTATTTTGTAATCTGTATTCAAAGTATCCGACAATACCTTCGTAAACTAAAGAAGTGTTGCGAGTACCGGCTAGGCAACAGCGAAGAGCGGTGAAACGCTTGGTATAAAAAAACCAATCAAGGGCCACGGGCATATCAACCCGGAAAACTACATTTTCTAGTTCGTATAATGAGAGTACATTATGTGAAAGGAAGAGGTAAATGAAATGGAATACTTTTGTAATGCCTTGCAGGGAAATAGGATAAAATAAAGAAGTGATAGATATGATACGTAACCACTGAGTGAAAAGGAGAGGGTATCGAAATTAAACCGGGCATCTCTAATAGTAAGGGAGATAGACACGAAGTAGATATAAAACAAAAGCCCAATAATAAACTAAAATTAATCTCCCTAAACGCAGTCTTTAGGGACTTAATTCATAATTAGAATATATAGGTATGTAGACTTTGGTAAAAATACTCTAAAATTAGTATATAAATTATTGTATTCTACACATACCTTCGTTTACAAAATAATTGTTACATTATTATTCGAGAAAAATAATAAAAAAAATGTATAGAAATGGGGACCCTGTAATTGCAAAAAGAAGGAGTAGTAATAAAGAACATAAAATAGGTTATTATAATAAATACTTATTATTTCAGATAATTAAAAAATGGGAATTGTTAAAAGTGTGAATTTTAAGTTAATCAGATGAAGAACTAGTGGAGTAGTAGATATATTTTCTTATTGAAAGGAGATGCCGAAAACAACTACTCCACGGGCTCTTTTTGGTAATAATTTCTTCCATTGGTAAGACATTTCACTGCTCTAATAGTAGTACCTGCAAAACAGGTTTGCTATTTGTTGATTAACACTATTGTCGAGCAGATAGTAATATAGAATAGAGCAACAAGGTGCATTAATGTAGCTCCCATTACCACCATCATAACTATTTACTTATTTATTTCCTACTAATGCAACAGATATTTCAGTTTAGGTATTTTTTTAGTTATTATTTGCAATTTTGAAAAGTAAATTATGAGTGCTACCATTCCTATTCTCTTATCGTATTGTTCAAACGTGTTAGGACTCCTTTGTGCCTAGAAATATACTATACTGCAAATTGCAGCGATCATTGCGATGCACAAATTATTAACGCAATATAAAACATTCTGTTAATCCGTTAAGGCCAGTCTGTGACCAAAAAACTAATTACTGTACCGCTTGTTATCTTATGCGCCATTTTCCACATAGTCGTTATAAAAGTTTAGAAACTTTATTTTAAAACGGTTTCGGACGATTGCTATAATTTTTAAAGCGACAGGACAAAACAAGGCGAATAATCAGAAAACCGTATGACTGTTTTTCAAACCACCGTTTGCGTAAAAGGATTTATTAAGTAAATTGGTTTTTAGTAGGTTGCTGAAGGTCCTTTATTGGCTGGGAAGGAAAATTATGCCGGTTAGTGAAATATATGTGCCTGAAAAATTTGATGGAAAATTAGACGATTTTAATTGTCATTATTTTCCTTATTTTAATATGATTAGACTTCAAAATTGTTCATAGCTTGTATGTAACTAACCTTTATTAATCGGATAGGTGTTTGGTTTCTGCTTCACGCAGTATATATTAATGGTGCGTATGCCAAAATTTATTTGAAAATATTAACTTTACCCTCAACTTATTCAAAGATTTCATTACATGCACAACACTGCAAATAAAGCGTTGTAATTATCCCTATTGCAAGGAAAACGTGACAGCTTTGACAGATTTCATTGACTGGAGAAATTATTGAACTCGCACCCCCATCACCTCCCTTAATTAAAACCGAAATACTAGTTGTTTTGTGTCGTGTTTCTTGTTTTGACGGTTAATTGTTGGGTCCCAGGGCTCATCACATCCAATTTTCAATGTATAAAAGTTGACCTGTAAGACATTGTTTTTACTTATAAGTATTTTTGGAATATTGACTTATGATTAATGAACACAAGAAACGTTATTCATTTTGGAAAAGTTTATATCTGTATTCTTTATGGTAGGACGTACACACACATGCCATTATTTATATCAGCTATTCGGAATTTTACGAACGTATTCTAGTACGTATTGTTCAAATCTAACCATGTACTTTGAAATAATTTGCAATTTTTAATTGTTTTTGTTGTGATTATCAGGTTCATATTGTTTTTATCAGGTCAGCGTGAACTTTTAAAGAAACTTTTTTAGTACCTTCAAATACTTATGATCCAATGGAGAGGATAGACGATTGGTATATAAAAGTTGTCAACCTAAGAAGCTATTATTGGAGGGGATAAGTCGGTCGTAATTTACAATCTATAACGATGCGTTGATTTCTTTGGACGCAGAAGGGTACACTAAAAGATATGTTAATTAATTATTAAGAAATGATGTAAAGGTTAACATATTGTCTACAAATTTACTTGAAGTGTTGATTTCTTATATTTCTGGAGAAAAAATGATAAATATATAATACTATACCAAAGTCTACTTTGACCATACCTACGTATTTATTTAATGTAGGTTGCTAGGTACTGTAGTGGAAAAGCACAGAAATCTTTCATATTTAAGTCATGCGTCCATTAAAATCTTCAATAATTCAAAGCTTCCTTTACACTCCCTGTACTTATATTTCCTTTACAAATTTTTATTCGTTTGCGAACTCCCAGTTTCTGAAAATAAAGGAAAAGAACTTTTGAACCAGAACTCCGTTTTTTTAAAAATTTTAAAACTGCTATATAAAGAAAAATCTGTATCTCGCAAAGTATCGCAGCTAGAGGCACGCGGTTTCCATAAAATCTCAGAACTATTCCAATAGGACTCAGCACTGGTGCCCTTTGCACCAGAACTCCGATTTTTTCGAAAATTTTAAAAAACTGCTATATAAAGAAAAATCTGTATCTCGCTAAGTATCGCAGCTAGAGGCACGCGGTTTGCATAAAATCGCAGAACTATTCTATTAGAACTCAGCACTGTTGCTCTTTGCACCAGAACTTCGTTTTTTGAAAATTCGTTTTTTTTACTGTTTATTGCCTTTTTTTTGTTTATATATAATTAAAGTTCAGAACTATTGTCGAGAATAATAAGGAACTGTAGAACTATTCAGATACAACTCAGAACTCTTAAAAAAAAGGTCAATTTTCGTAAATGGGGGGCTACGTGAAGTTGGCCCCCCTAATTTTCAAACTGCAATTGCGTCCGATCCGTAACGGAACTATTGTTTAAATTCATAGAGAACTTTAGAACTATTTATTAGCAAACCAGAACTGTCAAATAAAAAATAAAATTCGAACATGGGGGGGGCCAACTTCACACACACGAAAATTTGGGATATCGGGTTTTCGGGCAAGTCCTCCTCAAATAAAATAATGGCGCCCACGTAACACTTCGCCATGTTCAAGTCGCCATGAACTTGCTTATTTTAAATGGAACTTCCTATATATTATTCTAATTTTGGATTCTACATAAAATTTTAGGTAGATTTTTCTCAAATTTCCCTCTTCCTAAAATTAAACGCTTCCAGATATTTAATTAAAAAAAAAAATGAAGAGAAACAGTAGCTATCTTAAAACCATGTGTATTTTAGAGTAAGAAAGAAAGCGACAACATAAGATATAATATAGGAGGGATAGCTAGACTCCTACCATATTTTCGAGGTGGTTTAATTGCATACAGGGTGGTGGAAATTTACTCCCCATGAATAAATAATAAATTTAGAATGTCAGCATTTGAATACGTGTTTTCATTTTCCATTTTTTAAATATAAACTATTGTTTATATTTAAAAAATTTAATTAATTACATCGCCTCTATTGGTGTTAGACTGACAACAAATACCTAACTGGTGACAGATTAGTTGTTTGTTTTGAAGATCGGCATCAAAAAAATACAAGTTTTTGTAATTTGTGTTTACGCTCGTCAACCAAAATAAGACATTTCGTTATATAAATAATAGTTTACATATAAAAATTTTGATTTACCCTGAAATTGATGACAAAATGAATATACCTAAGAAAAATGTTTACACGAATCTTATAATAAACTATAATTCAATATAAATAAGAAAGTTATAATAAACAAAATAATCTGTCAACAAACTGAGAAAACTCGTATGGCTTCCTCTATTCAGTTCCAATTTTAAAAGAAAAACAGATCTGTGGAAATGTAATTAATCCACGCTGCTGCAATTTTCTAAAGAGTAACTTCCTTAATGCACTTCCAAACTCCAGTGTGGTTTCGCATTTCTTTTTCATGTGGTCGAAAGGTGTTCCAGCAAAGTTGAAATTGGCGATGTATGTGTACCGAACAACGGAACAGAGAGCATATGTGAGTGGTAAAGTTTTCCTTTGAAATGGTTTCGGTTTTTCTTTGTTGGTCATTATTGTGTAATGCACCCGAGTCTGTAACTTTACTAAGGTTTTTGTAGATAAAAATTTTATGGACAGGTAGTGTTTTTTGGCATAGATACAGACATGTGTTTGCGATATTCACTTTAGGGGTGGATCTAAGTACGGTGCGGTCATACTACGAACTTCTGAAATAAATTACATTAGCACCATTCGGGTTTAAATTGTTAAAGTTTAAAATATTATTACGTGCATGTCTATTATTTTATTAATTTGTTGCGTTTCATCTATTTGTACTTTTCTATATCTATTTGTATCAATTTATTTATATTTAAGAGTCTATTCACTGTAGATTTGACAGGCATGCATACGGGGTAAGGTTGAGAGGTTGGGTAGCCGAAGGGCGGAGACTTACATATTTCTACTACCGAATTATTAAGATTTCGGAGGTGCACGATAAGCCGAAGTAAAAAGGCACTTGGACATAAAGTTGCAACAAAATTTCTTTTTAATGTTATAAATTATATATCACCGGAAAGATCAAAAGATAAACTAGATCCCTGTAGTAGCAAATTTTTGTTTAATTCATGTATTTTAGAAAAAACGCTATTTTAGTACAAAACTGTTTGCCTGGAATTTTAAAAATAAAAAGAATTACCAAAAATTACTACATAGGGATTTAGATTAAATTCTTCCCTTTCAATACTTTTGACGCTATCTTTTATAGTTTTTTTATAATTAGACACGAGACGTACGCCGATTTTGGGCTTATTTCGTACTAGTGAATGTTGTCAGTGTTTGTATAATTAGATAAATAAATTCATTTGTAATACCAGTGATGAAATGTTTTTTTTTTATTTACAATAACTACGAGTATGTACGTTCATTTCTAATGTGTCGGAAGACACATTGGAATTCAGAATTGAATTTCGAGTCAGTCTCACACAATTTCCCCTGGATTATATTCCTAAAAAAATCGAATTTGCCACCTACAAAATGGTATCAGTCCAATAAATGAAATTACTTTTTATTTGATTTAGGCTTCCATAGAGACCTTTTTCTCAACCTCATTCATATCCGAGGGAGAGATTACGGTTTTACGTACCTATTATACAATTCCAGCTTCTCATAAAATAATCTACGTATATGTATAATGTTATTCTTTTTTAATGTCATATTCAAGTCGTATTCGTATACTTATTTTTGACATCGGGTAAATGACATGGAAATATTTTAAAAATTCCCCCAAGCAAATTACAAAAGATATCAAACTACGTGAACACTACATTGGACAGGACCGCTTTAAGAACCACAGATAACTTCATAAACATTAATATTAGGTGAATTTTTTTGTGGGAATAGAGACCTATTTTATTACCTATATTATGTCCCTATACCCACAAGAAAATTCACCTATAAAGTTAATTTTGGATCATCATAATAATAATATTTATTGATACTGAGTTTGTAAAGTAGTGAGGATTTCAAGTCCTACACGTCATGACTATTTGTAAATAAATTGTACGAACAATAAAAATATATAAGCCGAATGCACTTTTAAGCACTATTATTTAAATTGGTGTACATAATGTCTATTCTTAATCCATTAAATAATTTAAAATTAAATGCCCTTGGCGTTGTGTAGGACTTGAAATATTGATATTTATATTTCAGTGTACTTTTGTAAAAAAGTAGAATTGGAAAAGGAATAATATGTTTGGTTAAATGCCATTTTATCAAAGAGTAGATACTCTTTGATTTTGTTATGATCTATGACAAGTATTGCTAAGGCAGGTTAAAATAAAATACAACAGTCCAACTATCCCACATAACTCCAATACGTACTACGGTACTTCCTGCATACTAAAAATTTTTCTTTTGCTTTGAAAGTTTTATTTCCCACAAGATCTGCAAAAATGGCGATTCACTTATCATGCTGTGTAATGGGCTCATTCAGAATATTTTTAAAAATCTTCATGATTATGATCAACTTTTAAGGTAATATACAAAAAACTAGATTTTTCTGGTAGCTAGAAGTCGGCTAAAAAAATCATAAATATTGACGGCAGCACACTAAGCGCCCTCAAGCTCTGACGTCACTGGATACGGACGTCCTCCAACCGCCTCCGCTATCTGTCGGCAACGGTTGCATTGCGTTTATAATTTTTGGACTTTTCATTTACATAATAATATATTTGCTACAAAATATTGAAGAGGCTTAAAAAAATAATTAGTAATTTAATAGAGAGTCCTAGGTTTTTTCAGAAAGTGAATTAAAAAATATTTGCATAAACTTATCCATATAAATTAAAACGCGTCGATTCTGTCTTACTCTAAATTCCGTCGCCAAAGCGACAAAGTTTCTAAGCGATCACCGCAGGCGACCGGAGGTCGCTCCAAGCCTTTCTCCTATGCCTAGGCACATTTTCGCCTCGTTTCCTACGCGTTTTCCCAATTTAAACGCCTTTTCGAAAAAACCTCTGCAAAATTTTCGTCGATCGCCGTTCGGCGAGAGAGATGCGGCTCTAGCACCGGCGTTTGTTCTCGCGCCTAATGGCCCCGTCACACCTGCCGAAATCCCGACTTTTCGCGGGACTCCCAGGACTCTTTTTTCTAATGTTTACTTACGGCTTAGGGAACAGTTTCACACGAAACTTCCGTCCTTTCTCTAATCCTTTGATTTTGTTTTCTGGACTGTACATCGAGTCCTACGTCTATTTCGTCTTCGAAAATCTCGAGTCGCGTCAACTTCTTTCTCATTTTATCTGTCGATGGGAGACAAGCACTTCCTACGAAAACTGTCAAATTAATTAAACTTCCGATAGGTTATTTTCCTATGAGATATATTACTTATATTGAATTAACTTGAAATTTTCACAATAGCCTAATTTTAAGTAGAGAACTTTGTGTATAAAAAGTAAGAACTGGTTATTGAATTTCATTGAATGACCCCGATTGTTTACTCGCGCTGAATCTTGAAAACGAATATATCATAGTCCGGGGAAATTATTCTCCTTCAACTACTAACCCGTTTTACAAAAATCCCCAGTGAGCTTGGGCTGTTCTATTCAGCGATATTAAATTCTGGGAAATATGATAGCACGCCGGTCGGTTATTATGTTTTCTATATGAAGGGTAGTTTCATATTGTACGACGTAATATTAATATAATACTAGATATCGTCACAGATATTCAGTAGCAACGTTTCGCAATTTAATATAGGTCACAATTTAACGACTTTTAGAACTGATAAGAGTGATACGGAAAGGATACTTTAGTTTTGCTTATTTTAGAATAAATTACTCATTTGAACATTTATCTAGGTTGTTACATATTATTTATATAGCGTGGTTTATTCTGCATAGTATATACAGGATGGCCAATATATAACTGATATTGATTTGTTTCTTAAATATTTTTAAAATGAAATAAAATACGTTCATCTTTTTCATCTTCATCTTTTATTGAAAATTATTATTGAAATTATGTATGAAAAATAATTTCAGACAAACGTCCGCCTCTGGAAGCTGCACAAACCTGCGAACCCTCTTAATTACATTTTCCATCATTTTTTTGGTAGGTTTGGGGGGGAATATTTTGAACCGCTTCCTCAATATTGTTCTTCAGTTGCTCTACAATGTTTGGCTTGTTGGCATAAACCTTATTTTTTAGCAATCCCCATATAAAGAAGTCTGGAACCCTTAAATCTGGTGACCTTAGGGGCCAGATGACATCGCCAAATCGAGAGATTAAACGCCCCGGAAACATTGTTCTCAAAAAATTAATTCTTTCCGTAGCTGAATGACAAGTGGCTCCGTAGAGCAGCTGAAGAACAATATTCAGGAAGTAATTCAAAATATTTCTCCCGAAACCTACCAAACAATGATGGAAAATGTAAATTAAGAGGGCTCAGGGTTGTGTGGCTTCCAGAGGCGGACATAATTTGTCTGATATTATTTTTTATAATTAATTTCTAACTTTCAATAAAATATGAAGATGAAAAAATTGGACGTATTTTATTTCATTTTAAACAAAACAAAAACCAGCCCTTAAAAAAACGAACAAAACCGTTCAAGATTTTTGAACCACAAACAAGAAAGTTTATATCCAACTTCTTTCTGGTCAGGTAAAGGGTAAGAAATTGTCAGTATATCCTTTAATTCGCTACCAAAGATAAAGGTATACTTATTGGTATCAAAATAAAGATAATTGAAAACGCTACTGAAATTTTTTGTAAAATACAGGGTGTCGTATTTAAAAAATTTGCTAAAAATTCATTTGAAATTATAGAACTTCAGAAGGCAATTGTGAACACGCTATATAAGAAATCTCAATTCTAACAGTAGCTTGGTATAAAGTGGACCTAGCTAGGCACACTTAAATTTGTACTAAAAACAAAGAAACGAAGGAGTAAATATGCAACTTTTAATACGGTTGATTTTGTTCAAAAAAATCTTAAAATTGTGATAACTTGGCAATGCTTCAATCAAATGCAAAAAATTAAGGTTGACGAGAGAACCTAAGGAGGCTTCAATTGCCACAGAAAAGTACAGGTAGTTGCATTTAAAAGATATATACTTTTCCGCATCGCACTTTTTTTGGACACCCTGGTTTTTTTGACGTTTCCCCAATCAGATTTTTTGCCCGGATTATTATAAAGCCATAGCAGAAGACGGGAGTACTAAATGGACACACTGTATATATACGATCATCATGGGCCAATAACTTTGTTATTTTTGAAGTTAAAAGAATAACACTGGAAGTTATCATTTAAAATAATAATTTATGCTATAAATTGACAATTTTCTGACCGTAGGTGCTATGTTTATTTTTTATAATAATCAACTTTTTTAGAAGCTCGTAAAATAAAGGGAAGCCATACGTTTGTACCTTTTTAATATAAGCAGAATCCCTGTTCATATAATAGTATTGTTATGGTATAACAAGCTTTCATTGTATTACTTTTTCGATGAGTAACCTTGATTGATCTATTTTTTATGCGAATTCTAGCAAATTAATGTCTAATCAAAGGCAGTAGCTGATTCACTTTGGTTGTGATTTGTACTGTGAAAATTATTTGCTCCTTTGTACATGGTGAGTAATGATATTCTGTAAGTAATACAAAGTACTCATATATGTATGTCACTATTATTATTTTTTTGACTAATTTACATTCCTTGAAAGTGTGTGAAAAATTTTCTTGAAAGAAATATTTTCTACTTAACGGGAACTACATATATAAAACAAGTTATGAACAAGCGGAAGCTTCGTTTGACGCATAACGTTAATAATAGGTCAAAAATACCCTATAAATTTCTACATTTGTGTTTGATTTTTTACTGACGGTGGATTATTTTCTACAGCTTCAAATCTATCTATTTCGTGAATATTATTTTGAACAAAATCAATGCAAATGGGAAAAAATAAAGAGATCATTTTCTATCGGTGAACTAAAATTTCATAAATTACGTTTCCTATCACTTTTCGATATAATGGCAATTTGGGCAATTCGCACTTCAAATAAATTTCGACGATCTAGTCAGTCTTATCAGTTTATCAGTGTACTAACTAGCTCTTTAAGTGGCTACTAACCAGTAAAGAAAAGGTTTATCTATTTCTATGTGATTCCCTGTGCGATATTGTGTGTGTGTAAGAATATATTACATATTATATCGAACATTATTAAAAAGGTATTCTTAAACTAAGGACATATTATAATCTACTGTCATAAGTTTAGTCACATCGCAAATTATAGAGTAGGACATTAGAAAATTATACTATTTGGATATTATTCATATTAAAGGACGACGGTAAGCAAATGGAATGCGTGACGACGTTATTTTCTGTGACAAGGGGAAGAAGGTCCAATGCCTGGTGATGAGATGATTGACCAACCTTATTCAAAATAATTATTAGGGTATAAATCTGACACTAGCCAGTCCTCTTAAAAACTTTGGCTATTTTTAAATGGGCTTAAAAACACCATATCGATGGGATCACCACCTGATCCCTACTTTCACATAGGTACATTGAACACAGTTTATAAACTTATATTTGTAACCGACAAGTATCTACTGAGAAATTCTGACAAGAAGATAGAAAGTTATTACTTTTTAAACAATTTCCGTAGGTCAATTTAGCAATATGTAATATGGTACGCTATACAAGCAATATTTTAGCACACAAGCAATTATTGAGTTCACAGTTTTTATTGTTTTTAGGTTTTTGTTTTTTTTTTGTTTTGTTTATTTAACGTAGGCCTATTTCCGCGACTAAGGCCAATCACCGACGCCAGGGGCCCTATTCTCGAGTCGTGCGAAAAGGTTCGTATGCGAATAATGACGTAAAAATTACGCAGGCGAGCAGTTCTTTACAGCAAGAGAACTGTCAAACTACGTCATATTGACGTCATTTTTCGCATACGAACCTTTTCGCACAACTCGAGAATAGGGCCCCTGGAGACGAGCAACCCCCAACCTGGAAATTTTGCCGAACCCCCACTTTTTATAGCAGTGTAGGGATCTTTTACTTGCCTGTCATTTCATAGACAAAGGATCTCCGGCTTTACATCCTATCCAAGGGATGGTACGTTTTCTACGCAAACCTCGCCTAAATTTGCATAGCTTCTGTGAATTCACCGACGTACCGGCCACTAGAAAATGCGGGCAAGCACCGCCGGTCTTCCCTGCATGGTCATTGGTCACCCATGCAAATACTAACCGCGGCCTACCTTGCTTGGCGCTCATATCGATAATAGGAACGCTACCAGCCGTGGTAGCAACGCAAGTTGCTACCACGGCTTGCCCGTTTTTAGGTTTTGACTTACTACCAATAGTTTTCTTACTAACAATAAGATTATATATTTCTTTTCTATATGTAGATTATATATTGGATCTACTTGTTTTCCTAGTTTTCGTAAACGATCTTACAGCTCACGTTAGCTGCACTGTTCTGTATGCAGATGACGTCCCACTTGGAGCTGCTTCGGATAGTCCTGAACAGCTTCGAAATTACCTGAATAACTTACTGGTTGAATTTACGAATTGGTGTGAGGAATGCACTAATATTGAATGCTGAGAAGACTAACTGCATGCAATTTGGTTTTCGTTTTAAACGTGCCTCTTTCTTTAATTCTATAATATAAATGAAAATAATAAAATTTTATTTCAAACCATAGGTACCTATTCCCAAGAAGAACAAAGGAAAAATATTTAGAAAACAAGGTTCAAGAAAAAATAAATTTCACGAAATATTATAATTTTTATGAATTATTACATTCACTATTCTCCAGAATTTGTGAGTTGTTTGTGACTTTATTGACACTCGTAGTTTGTGTTGTGTGAACGATCAGTTTAAATTAATCGAGAAATATCAATTAATAATATTTAAATGTAAATGAATACATAAATAGTGATTTTTTAAATTTATTTTATATTCATAGTAAATGTGGAAGAATCTTGTGGCGTTTAATAACTGCCTTTGGTAAGTAAAATTTTTTCCAACCTTTACCAACCTTTAAGGTTTACCAACCTAACTCGTTCTTAGGCGTTAATGCGGCCTGCAGAATAACAAAACGCCGCCCCTCTTCCATTCAAGGCTGTGACAAAGTTTGCCTTTGACACAGCGCCATTCTGCGTGCGGGTTGTTGATCTTTTTAAAAATATATTCGCGTTATTAAAAACATCCCTGAGAAAAGCAGACTCTTAAATTGGAAAAATAACACAACTAACAGTAACTATCAGACATCGCTTATGTTTGTCAAAGTAAACGTGGCAAGTCATTTTTATTCATTTACCTCTCGCACCTATTTGATGGTTTTTTTAATTGATCAATTATAAATAGGTTTAAAAACGTCTACTTTTATTGCTAATCTATTGGCAAAGAACCTTTTCATCCAGCATATTTATCTCTATTGAAATGGTATTAATCACTGCACGATCATCGTATAATCTACACTTTCCAGTAATGGGTAATCAAAATATTACTTGGCAATCTCAATGTTATTTTCAATCCAGTTGTTATTTGTCGTTGACTGGATAATATTTGGAGAACCACTCTGCTTTGCGATATCGTTGATTGGCGCCATTTTCTAAGCGGCTATTTAATGACGTTTTTAAAAATTGGTTTATGATCTAAGTTGTAGATATTAAAAGTTGTAATTCCCAACTTTCTTTTTTTAAAAGTGTCTCACCAATATCGTTTTGTTAGTCTCTTCTGGAAAAGCTTTAGAAATAGTGGATTTATTTTTTTATTTTTACAAAAGCTTTTAAATGCCTCACCTCTTTGAAACATCTAGTATAATTTATTTAGCTCTAATCGCCCGCCTCCTCTTTGTATTCAATATTCTGAAGTTGATTTTGCGTATGGGAGCACGCGGCATTCATCTCGAACGGGAAATCTATTGAATCTATCCCAGAGACCTCAATCCAGAGGCTGACGTGGGCATCATTAATTTCAGGCGTAAATTCTGAACCATTTAACATGAAATTCGCCCGTTGCCGTCGCGATTCCACAAAAACCCATTCCGCCGCATGAACACTTGTCGACCGGAGGGGACTGTTATGATGACAATATACAGGGACGTAATAATTTTATTTTTGATTGAATTTTTGAATGAAAAGAACGATTTTGGAACTAACTCAATGGTCCATTAACAGAAAATACATACACTGTAACATCTGAAAATAATTGACCGACTAACTATTACAAAAAAGATAAGACGTTTGACTACATATTATATACAGGTTGATTCAAATTCGGGTCTATGCACGGGCATCTCGGATAACTGTAGGCAAAGTTGCGTAATCAGGGGCAAACATTAATGACTGAAAAATGTCAAGACTAACTTGATTGGTTTTTGAAATATTTGAAAAAAAAATGAAATTTTTGAAATTCGTTTTTATTTTATTCCAACATTATTTGATTAAATGTTGAAAAAATCTTCACACTTCTTCACAATGACTTTTCGTGCTCTATCGAATGGCATAATCATATTTTCCATAAAACGTTTTTCTTTCCAGGGCTATTACCAATATTTTTTTTAAATACAACCCTGGAAGTTTTATTACATTTTTTGAAATCTCTGTGTCTCCTGACACTATGCTGTCATCGCCCAAGCAAATTAAATTCAGACGTTTTGGTCTCGAAAAGTCCACCTTCAATATTTCGATGTCGATACATCCATTTTTTTATTCAGAATCTCGTTTTTCGGGTTTTCTTTCGTTCAATATGTCCCATGTCGTATTGCCCAAAAATATTATCAAGAACACAAAAAACACAAAAACAAATAATTTTCATGCTACATTTTTATAGCACACATAACACCAAAACACTATATTGCACTCGGCGCGCGTTTCGCCAACCGAGTTGGCATAATCTCCAGATGATGCCAACTTAGTTGGCGAAACGAGCGTCGAGTGCAGTATAGTGTTTCGGTGTTATATGGAAAACTACGTCAGTGTTACCTAATCAATGCTTTTTCTCAATGGTTAGCTCTGGTTAGGCAGAGATACCTTGTGCGCTCTGTTAATATTAAAAAAATAATTAATAAATGTATCGAACAAGATATGTATGGGGGGGGGGGCAATTAGAACATTTGGTTGGGGTTGGGGACCAACATTTGTTGTAAGTTTTTTGTTGTTTTTGTTGTTATTTACATTAATTAAGTAAATGTTTGTTGAATTTAAAATACATTTTAATTTGATATGAAAATGTAGCATGAAAATTATTTGTTTTTGGGTCCTTTGTGTCTTTATAATCTTTTTTAGGCAATACGACATATTGAACGAAAGAAAACTCCGAAAAACGAGTTTGAACAAAAAAAAATGATGTATCGAAATAGAAATATTGAAGGTGGATTTTTTCGGAACAAAACGTCTGAATTTGTTTTGGGCGATGACAGCATTGTGTTAGAGGACATATATTTAAAAAAAATATAATAAAACGTCCAGGGCCGTATTTAAAAAAATTGATTTGATGATGTTCCTGGAAAGACAAAACGTTTTATGAAATATGATGATTATACCTTTCGATAGAGCACAAAAAGTTGCTGTGAAGAAGTGTTGTCCTTTTTTCAATATCTATTCAAATAAAATTGGAATAAAATAAAAACAAATTTCCAAAATTTCTATTTCTTCAGATATTTCAAAAACCAATCAAGTTGGCCTTGACATTTTTGACCCTTGACCAATGGCGTTGACCAGCCATTATGCTGGTTCTCTAATTGCGCAACTTTGCTCCCATTTAACCGACTTCATATCTCCTACAATTTCTGAGATCCCCATGCTTAGACCCGAATTTGAATCAGCCTGTACATACAATATATTTTTATATTAGCTAATGGTCTTGGCTTTTTAAAGGAACTTTAACTAAAGTTGCCTTGAAATACCTTGGATACTATTATTGAAACAATAAATTGTATCCAATTTATTAAAAAAATAACATTTTACAAAGCTCCTTTAAATTTGTTTATGAAACCGGCCCAAAAATGTGATTTTATTTTAATTACCATTCAATGATGTTTGTATTTTTAATGATATGTCACGTTACATTGAGCTAATAATAAAATTTGTTTTGTTTATTATCAACATCTAGGTACTTTAAAGAAACAATTTCACGTACCAGTATTATTAGTATATAAACAAATTTTTTTAGCGTACCTAGTCATTGGTAACAAAGAAAACTGAGAAAAGCACACGTTATATAATTAGTTAATTAATATAGTATCAGCTAACTGGCATAAAGTTATGTGAGTATCTAAACTTAGATAGAGGTCAATAAAATATAAATTTCCTTCAAAAATAAGAAAAAAGATTTTATCGAGACCTTTCATCTCGAACGTAACCCCAAGAAATGTTACCAACAATTTAGGAGGCGAAATGTTTGGCCTCTGTAACAAGGCCCCAAACATGTGTTTGCAAATTGTTAATTTTGAAGTTACCTACAGCTTACTCCAAAGTGACTAATACAAGATAAAAATAAGTTTTACTTGTATCCTTTTCCGTTTATATTTAAAATTAGTAGATTTGTAACATAGATGCCCCAATTTCTCTGCAATATTTGATATACGTGACTGCCTCTCACTAGTGTAGGTGTAACGGATTAGATCAGATTATATTGATGCCCAATATTATAAAAATTCAAAATTTTTATAATATTTTATAATATCAACACGCGCAACCGAGTGTAATCGAAATTTTTTGGTAGACTATTTTTGACGAATCTTGTTATTGCCAAAATATGCAAAATTATTCAAGAAATAAATTCGCATGACTAAAATCTTCCTGAACAATGAGCAATTCTGCTTTATTTTCCTACGAGCTCTTCCAGCCGCTTCCTTGTCTTCCTCAAAGGCAATAGAAGTTACTGATGTAATGGCACCTGCGGAAAAGCAGGTCGCTATCTGTGTTATCAATTATAGACAATAAATGTCAGACGGGTAGTTGCAAAGACCCAAAGAGGGCACTATGGTGTATTTCTCACCATTGCTCTTACATGTCCTTGAAACTTTCTCTTATACCGAAATAAGTGTTTAGCATTTTCATATGCAGTTAAATAATAATAATTATTATTGCTGCTATACCAACTTAACTATCCCAAAGAATTGTGTATAAGAGGAAATATTTCAAAATGCGATTTTTAATATACTTTCCTTTTTCTTCCTTTTTAAAGAACATTTTTCCTTGCACATGAAACATTTCACGAAGAATAAATTAATCCCGGCAATATGCGGTATCTATTCTTACTCCCATTCGTCAGAATTAAACATCGTTCAAAATTGGGTTTACGCTCTATCCCACGCAGAAGGGCGGCGTAGAAAATTAAATTAGAAACTTCCTTAACGATGTAAGTTTTTTAAGAAGGCGCAAGTGTTTGTGGTAATTATGTCACGAAATTCACACTTGAAGTCTAATCGATAGTCGGGTAACTTTGCAACGAATTTCCCTGGGAATTTCCCTTAGAGCCTGGATAAATCTCCAAAATAAAGTTCTCTAAACATGTACAGAATTGGACAGGCTGAATGAATAGGGTAACTTTATATTAAACGCGATAATGCATTGTGGCTTGCGAGTATCAGATTCAAGTAATTTGATAAGATTGATTTCAGTTCAGAACAAATATATAAGTAGAACCGCAGATTATAAAATTTCGAGTACCGTACTCTAGAAGTGTTTTTCAGAAGAAATATCCTAGAAAAAATTGAGGGGTATTGTATTCAGTGGTACAGTTATGATTGGATTCAGTCGTTGAATGACAGTCACTCAACGATTCAGTGCAGCATTCTTTCTATTCAGTACTCATAGTTGAAGTGAATTTCAACTATGAAATTCGGAAGAGGAGGAGGCATCTTATATTTACTTTATACATTTACGAACCAACAAATGTATTGAACATTAAAAACTACTTTGCAAAATCAATTGGCACCGATAGTGCCACAACATAAGCTACAAGCGATATATGTATTATAAAGATGTTCGTTCGATCTTAGAGAAATATTCTGGAAAGATGCAATTCGCGCCTTTGTTTATATTCTTTTAGTTTTTAGAATTGCATCATAAAACACAATAAAAGTTTAATAATTACTTAACACTGTTCCTTCAGACTTTATAATGGACACATTCCTAGACTGAGAAAAGGATTTAATTGAGATACATACAATTTTTCTTCAAGCGTATAATAATACTTACACTATATTATGCAAGACGGATTATAGAGAAGGCATACTGCTTTACTAGTAAAGAAATGTTCTCATTTTTTACTAGTACAAAAAGTAAGTAAGAGTAACCATAACAACAGATTAAAAAACAGAGTCATGTAGCCAGATTTTTCAATCAGTGTAAATAAAATTACTGCGTACGTGATATTATTGATGGAAGTAGATTATCATTATGCGGAACAAAATTACACAAGTATAACAATTTAAAATGAAAATTGAAAATGTTAAAAATACTTATTTTGGCATCTTGTTTGACATATCTCATTTAATTTTAAGTTCAAATTTCTATCGCACGAGGGCCGTGCTACATTTGGGAAATTATAATAGTCCGTCGGAAAGCCCGGTCTAGGATGCACAGAAAAAAACCGAGGTATAACCA
The DNA here is from genome assembly GCA_963924545.1 of Pogonocherus hispidulus. Lineage (NCBI taxonomy): Eukaryota > Metazoa > Arthropoda > Insecta > Coleoptera > Cerambycidae > Pogonocherus > Pogonocherus hispidulus. Next base: position 25,429,989 of record OZ004696.1, read on the forward strand.
AATGGGACTTTCACCAGTCGAAAAGGCATGTTTTCTTACATAGAAAATCGAAATTGACGACTCTCTCCATTGGTCGAGATAAAAGATATAGACAATAATATTTAGAAAAAGACAACAAATTGCCAACATTTTTTTAAACTCACCTCGCCATAACTTTCTTATGCAAAGAGCTATTTCAATGTTTTTTTTTTCAAAAACTGCACAATTTAATGGTCTTCATTTTGTTTCGATTAACATGGGGTCTATTTTTAAAAATAAAACCGGTAGCGGCTTTTAAACGTCGGGGCGCATGCCTCTGCGGCGGGCTAGACGGCGATTTTTTCCCATCGCAATCGCTGCACCCGCGCCAAGTTACACTATTTAATTTGGTACATTTGCACCTTATAGTGAGTAGATATCGAAAATTTTATTCTAAAAAATTCTGTGTTTTGTTTTATTTATAATTGTTGAATCATTTGTGCTGGTTTTATTTGAACAAATTTTAATATTTGGTGATCGATAGACAATTATTAATGTTTTTCTGATATAAGGATAATTTTCCACATCCTATCCTCCAATAAAAATGGAACTAGTCGTAAAGTGTGATGACACTGATGTTCTAGTACTACTGGTCACACAAATATGACAACTAACAAAAAAAGATATATTCCTATTCACGTCATTTCAAAAAAATTAGTGAATTTTATTTAATTTTAAATTGGCATGTAGACTTACCAAGTTTTCACAGCCTCACAGGATGTGATACGACCAGTTTTCTTTAAAAACAATGGGAAAAAAATGCTTGGGAGGTGTATTATAAAAATTGCGACACACTCAACCTTCACAAATTTGCCAAATTTGTATAAAAAGTTTTTTATACAAAAATAAAAATGCAAAACATCTGATTTTTTCTACTACTAGAAGATTAGTTCAATTTCCTTTTTTTTGTATATATTTCATTAAAAAAAGTTGAAAACTATATTACAAAAACAGTAATATTTAAAAAAAGACAACGAATTGCCAATATTTTTTTAAACTCACTTCACCATAACTTTCTTATGCAAAGAGCTATTTCAATGTTTTTTTTTTTTCAAAAATTGCGAGGTTTAATGGGTAAAAATCGTAAGTCGTTAATTTTCTTCTAAAAATTGTAATGATTTAGAGAAATAATAGATAATTATGTAAAATGTATTAAATAAAAATTTTTACAAACAAAACAAAATTTTGAAAGGGGTTGGAACCTTTGGTAGGTAACACTTAGGTAGTTTTGGAAAATGTGGAAAACTACGTCAGTATCAAAACAAAATTAAAACAAATTATTTTCGAAATATGTATCGTCATCAGGATCTCCAGCTTCAGTTTAATTTTCTTCAGGTTCGCGATTAATATTAATGAAATTCATTTTGCATTTGCAATTTGAGCTACAAAATACCCTTTCTTTTTTACACTGACATTTTTGCGTGTTGCAATTTTTATCATTGCACAATAAGGAAATAATTTTCCGAATATCTTTTCAGATCTTTTTTGGTTACCTCACTGATACACCTATTGACCCATATACATTTTTGATAATTTGACCTAAAATTGCACATTATAATAAAATATGCGTACATTACAAATTTTTGCTTTATAAATTCACCTAAGTACATGTAGTTTGAAACTATCTTCTGTAGGGGGCAATTCTTAAGTTTGTATTTTGCTCTGATTTGTAGGGTTTAGCCGAATTTCATTAAAATATTTTGTATTTTTCTTTTTGTATAAAAAACTTACAAATCTTCTGGCGAACCTTATTCCTTCGTCAGGTGCCACTTCGGCAAATTTGTGAAGGTTGAGTGTGCCGCAATTTTTACAGTACACCTCACAAATTTTTTTTTCCTATTTTAAATGTGATAGGCCCAGACGTATCACATCCCCATCACGTTGTATCACATTCCCATGTGATACGAACAGTTCAAAGTGAACTGGTCATAGTACACCCTGTGAGGTTGTGAAAACTTGGTGATCCTTCAAATGTCAATTTAAAATTAAATAAAATTCACCACTTTTTTTGAAATGAGGTGAATAGGAATATATCGTTTTTTTGTTAGTTGTCATATTTGGTGGTATTACTATTACTAATTTTTTTGTGAGTAAGATAATAATAAATTACAGTCTACCATTTTTATTGGAGGATACCATGTGGAAAATAATCGTTGTATCAGAAATAAAAACCACGACAAACATTTCAGCACTTATAAATAAAACAAAACACAACATTTTGTGTATATACCAAATTAAATACTGTAACTAGGCGCGGGTGCAGCGATCGCGATGGGAAAAAATCGCCGTCTAGCCCGCCGCAGAGGCATACGCCCCGACGTTTAAAAGCCGCTACTGGTTTTATTTTTAATAGACCCTATGTTAATCGAGACAAAATGAAGTCCATTAAATTGTGCAGTTTTTGAAAAAAAAACATTGAAATAGCTCTTTGCATAAGAAAGTTATGGCGTGAGTTTAAAAAAATTTTGGCAATTTGTTGTCTTTTTCTAAATATTACTATTTTTTTAATATAGTTTATAATTTTTTTTTAATGAAATATATACCAAAAGAAAGGAAATTGAATAAGAAATAAAACTTAAAAAAAATTGTTGTTCTACATTGTTTAGAAAAAAAGTTATGAGTGTTCAAAGTTAAAAAAAAATATTTCCCTATTTTTCCAGTTTTTTGTCTATATCTTTTATCTCGACCAATGGAGAGAGTCGTCAATTTCGATTTTCTATGTAAGAAAATATGCCTTTTCGACTGGTGAAAGTCCCATTTGGTTATACCTCAGTTTTTTTAGCTCCGAAACTAGAAGGATTTTCGCGCTCCATCCGACGGACTATAAGTTCGTCTGCTATTCATTTGTTAATGATATAAATCAGGGTCTTCAGTTTTCTTTATCATATTGTTTTTTATAGACATAGATTTCACGTATACATCCCTTTGCATGTCGAATATATAGCAGTCTGTTATTTTATCACGTTTCTTCAGAACTGCCAGATGAGTTTTATTTTGTTAATTATTCTGTGGGAGAACTGCACGCTTTTGTGAGTTATTTATTGTCTATTCATGCTGTATTTTAATACATTCCCATGGGCTATGCTAACTAACATTGTTGCATAGTTAGATATTGCATGCATATTTAATAAGCTCTCCATCATAACGTAAATACTAAGAGTGAATAGCGAAATTAATAATTAAAAATACAGTGGATTTAGTTGTAATTAGTTTTGCAGATTGTTCATTTTGTTCAGTTGGGTTAAATTGCAAAATAATACAAACAGTTTATTTATTTTATTCATGTTTAATCAGAGCATAGAAGGCTTGAGGAAGCGGATAGCGGTAACTATTAACAAAATAATAATGAAAAATAAGGCAACGTCAGTCGGGGCACATTGCCCATTGAATAGTGGTTTTCGACATCTTCTAATAAATAAGTAGGATTGTCTTCCTCAAAGACAATAGAGATCACTGCTGTAATGGCACCTGCGAAAAATCAGGTCGCTATCAGTCTGTCAATTAGACAATAATTATTGTCAGAAGGATAGTAGCAAAGACCCAAAGAGGGCACTACAATGTATTTCTCACCACTACTAATAATATAATCTGTCACATAGCCAGATTTCATGGATTACACTTCGAAAGTCATCTTTTTCTGCTGCTAGACTTCATAGGTATAGGTAATATATAATGAGCATATAATATAACGTTGGCGAGTGTATGTTATAACTGTTATATTGATGTTTTAGACCAAATTATATTGAAATTTGCTTTATATATTACTACCAATTCAAAAAATAGAATATCATATCCCATTATAATGAACATAGTAGCAAAGTCACTCCAATTGTATTCACGTAATTCCACTTGAACTCTAAGATGGTGGAAATTAAGGCTGATACTAGCAGCTAGTAGCAGTTTTGATGTTGATATGAAAATGTCTCTCCGCGGTCGTAGAATTTAGTACATACTTAGAAATGCCATTAAGTACTATTAATTTAGGCGTATAGGTATTAGAGTTGCGATTTTTTTAAAAAATTCAGGCCAGGCCAGGCCCGGCCCGACAGAGTATAGGCCAGGCCAGGCCAGGCCAGATACACCCACCGAACGTTTGGCCCAATTAAAGCCAGACCTCTTGACAATTATGGCCCGGCCAGACCAGGCCAGGCGCGACTCGGCTACGTCAGACCAGGCCAGACCCGACCAAGCCAGTCGAATCGAAGCTCAAATCGAATCTGATCCGGCCCGGCTCTATCAAGGCAAGTTTAGCCAGAATCGATCCGCCCAAATTCAACCCAGTCTGCCTAAGCCACATTCGGCCATACCAGAAATCCTGCCTACTTGACATTGACAATAGGTATGACAATTCATAAATTTATTAACTCTTTTATGTCTCAATGAAACTTTCAAATGTCTCACAAAATAGAACAAAACAACCTTAATAAAATAATTTTTTATTTCATTATCAAATAAAATACAAACTCCGAAAACAAATTTGTTCAACAACTTAAACACAAACATAATGTTTTACATTTAACACTTGTAATATATATATATATATATAGTAGTATAAGATATTATATGTATGTACAGTGAGTCCCAGAAGTGATGTCTAAATTCATTTAAAATTCAGCGGTGTGTTTTTTGGAAAAACACTCGGACTTGTGGATTTTTATTTTTTAATGCGATTTTTTATGTATAATTCATGTATATAGGGTAGTCAAAAAAGAAGTTACGACCATCAACTTTATTTTTTCAAATATTTCATTTTTAAATTCTGCATCGAATTCTAAGTCTGTGTAAGAATTTTTAGATGTGCTTAAATATCAGAGTAATACTTATTGCTAAGTATAATTTTTCCATTTTGGGACACCTTAAATTTTAAGTAGTATGAGTGAGATTGGCCGTAAGTGGTCAGATAAATGGGTGAAACACCTCAAGTTATTCTGAAATCAAATTCCTCAAAGGAAGAAAAAGATATAGTATTTTAAAATTGTTATACAGCAAACCGGTTAGCCTAGGTTAGGTCGAAATCGGTCCGAGCCGGCCCGAAACGGCCCGGCCAGGTATTACAAAGCATCCGGCCAGGTCCAGCCCGGCCAGTAAAATATGCATATTTTCCCGGCCCGGCCAGGCCCGATTTCGGGCCGGGCCTGGCCTGGCCGGGCTTCTGGCCTCAAATCCCAACTCTAATAGGTATCTACTTATTAAGTAGAAACCTATATTAAATGATGGCCAGTCGCCCAGTGTCTGACTTACGAAATCAATGACTTGCACGGAAAAAATTGTTGGTTAGAAAATGGAATAGTAAAAGCACCACTAGAGAATTTGATTTGAGGATTGCTAATTGCATTTGATTATTGCGATATATGGCCCCAGTAACATTCCATAAACATTCATAGTTTCTATATATTTCAACAAATTTTACTGTGTCTGCTTCAGACCACCTCATTTTTCACAGACGTCAGATTCTACGTGCTCACTAAATCTGAAATTCAAGTCAAGTCAGGTCAAATCAAGTAGTTTGAATATTAAGTCAAGGCGTGAATCCCTAGTCAGTTGCCACTAGGCCCTAAATATTCAAAATAATAAAGAAGTCATTTACTGCAACAAGCATGGAGAACTTCTTACACCTATATATCATAGTAATAGATTAGAAAATATTATTTATTTTATACTGTCCTGTAAATCTACTTAACTTGCACTGATTTGCGACCGCTACATGGAACATTACAGCATCTGATGCTGTAATATTGTTTCCTAGCAACACTCTATTTGAAGGGAGACACATTTTCATATTATTGGTATTTGAACTGAGTGTCCCAAAAAATAGATCTATCCAAAATAATACATGTTTATAAACTTAAAGAATTTTAACATTGATGCTAATATACTACACGATATCCAAACATAGGAATTGTTTGGAAATATCGGTAATGATAATATATACTAAGGTTATTCTCAGTTAAAAATGTCCGCCCCCATTGACATTGTACAAAATTTGGTTTTTTCAATGTTTCTGTTTTTTATGGATCTTAATTATGTTCTTCATTAAAAAATATTATTATTATTAAGTATGTATTGCAATGTTCTCTTTGATTTGTAAATTTATGTACACATACGTTTTAACGTGGAGCGTAAATTTCACCATTTCTACTCTCAATTTCTTTGAGTCTTAGATCGTCTATCTTGCCTTGAGGGCTAAAATAAACTAAATAAATAAAATGTCACAGAAAATTAGCTACAATGAAAACGTATACCGGATTTTAATTTAAATACATCTCAATGCTTTATTGCATTTTTCCCGTTTCTCATTTACTTTACGTAACGTTAGCAGAGCGATAAAATCTGCCCTATTTTCGCAAAACTATAAATCACCGAGTTCTAATTTAATTAAATTTAATAAAAACTAAACAGAATGTAACCCATGCTCTGATTTATCAAGAACTATATTTCTAATTCAGTCCCATCAAGCTGGCGTTAGCGGGTTGTTGAATCGAATGAAACACGCAATATGAAGAAAAGTTTTGAAATTTATCTGGAAAGTTCTTCGTTTAATTTTAAAGGCATCCGATACGAGGATTTATTGAAAAGTTTTCGGCCGGACCCATAGAAGGCGCAATTTACCGCAATATAATAACATATTTAGAAGGCCTCTTGGTTAGTGTATCTCTAGAGAGTCAACAGGTATACATACCTACATCAAATAGTTTGTGTTTTGCAGCCTTTAACCTCTGGAGAATTATGGAAAAAGGTCGAAATCCGTGGTGTTATAAGTATTTCTGTATTAAGTTTATCATCTACAAAAATAAAGTCTAAAGCTAAGTACAGACCGGCCAACAATCGCCCGGATACATGTTATCAACACTGTTGCCAACATGTATCTCATCAACTCCCAACAAGTTTATAGATACTCGGTAACAGTACCGATGTTGGGCGGTAAGACATCAAAGAATATTGTTGCGTGTTGTATGTATCCGTATTTTCAATTTGAAATGGAAAACATCCCTCAGTCTGGACGGTGTTGTCAACAAGTAACATCAAAACAGTACCTAACAGGAGGTTTCCTTTCGCTGCTCTATTTTATTTTCTACAGCTAGTAGGTACGTTAAATAATATTAACTCCATAGAATTATATGGCCTTATTTTTTTACATTTTGTAATTTACATTTTGCATTTTGTAAAAACTGTCGCTGCCACCATCTTCTTTTTCGATTCTGGGCATGGGAAGCTATTATGATGAAAGCAGCACTAACACCAGCAGCAGTAGACAGGTCCATTTTTAAATGTCAACTGTAAAAACTGCGTTTGATTTGGACGCGCAACTGGTTTTGGTTTGGACGAGCAACACTGTTGACCACATGTATCCGGATATAGGTTTGTGTCCAACAAATATGTTGCCAACATCCGTCAACATGTCACCAACAGTTGGCAACATTTTGTTGTCTGGTTTGTACTTACCTTAAGGTAGAAACCACGGATACATACAACACGCAACAAAATTCTTTGATGTCTTGCCGCCCAACATCCGCACTATGTTGCGAGTATCTATCAACTTGTTGCGAGATGATGGGATACATGTTGGCAACAGTGTTGACAACATGTATCCGAGCGATTGTTGCCCGGTCTGTACTTAACTTTAGTAGCTGATAATCTCATAATTTTAAAATACCTACCAGACGTAATATAACGCTGTTCTCAATGTTACACCGGACTATGATATTTTTATACTTAGATTACATATTTCTCATATGGTTAGATTGATATGAATATGAGTGTCGTGTAAAGAGTTTTTTGTAGTTATATTCATATAGCCGTTTTTACTATCTGAACTCTACTATATGTCCGATAAATTTTAATCAGAATCAACGACAAAAGGAGCATTTTGACTTCGATCGAGGATTAACTCCAGGGAGTACATGTATATTTCCAAAAACGAATTTGAACGTATGTAAACGATGAAAAAAATATATTCAGCTGAATTAATAAGAACTATAGAGTGGAGTTAATAGGAGTAGAGTTAATAAGAACTGTTGAAACATGTAGTTCCTCGGTGATGTTTCTAGAATTTTGGCAAAAGAATAACGTACCTAAATCAGATTTTACTGCAATGAAAACACTGTTGCCATGACTTTTAGAACTTGTAAGAATATTTCTGTCTTTACAATAAACTGTATAATCAGGACCAATAATTATATAATAATAATGATAATAATAATATCTTTATTCGCCCAACAGTGTAAAAACAACAATTACATGACAAGGCTGTTATTATTTTAACCGAAAAATATGAGGCTAAGGGGGTCATAACATCAATAAAATGTAGAAAACGTGTATTACAAATTCCCACCTATTGTTCGAGTAAACAAATGAAATTATTGAATGTGAAATTCTGACGAAATTATGTGCTGCATATATCACAGTTAATAAATTATAGCAATTTGCATTTTGTTTATTTGATAAATATGTGTGGGAGTACAAACACGCGACTGTTACAAAAATATATTATTTTGACCCAAATAACAAGTAATCAGATTGGTAGGGTAAATGAATACGAAGATAAAATGGAGATTTACAAGCTAAGCTTGTAATATTTGCTATACCCTCGTACAGCATTTTATAGGAGTCACATTTCAGGTATAATAAACCCGATTATAATATATAATCGCCCTAACATTAATTTATTAGAAAGTCTACATTCTAGACTGTACTTTTTAAAAGTAATGTTTTTTAATTTACAGTTACTTACGTTTATTTATATTTGAATTATTTCTGTACTGCATCTTTTATAGTTAGTAGAAAAAATATTTTAATGATTATAATTGTGAATTCGTCATTACACGCAAATGTTTATGATTCATGTGACTTCTGTTTAAACTAGGTACAGGAACAAACACCTTACATACGAATTAGATTTTTATGACTCATTTTTAACTAGACCAGAATTAAATATAACCAGAGACTTCTATACGTCTCTGATATAACACTAGAGTTCGTGCCACTCGTGCGCAATTAATTACTTGTAGGGCAATGACATCGATAGTTGAAATCCGAGTTCTCGTTGAAATCTGTCTATATTAACCTAAATTTCTTGTTTTTTCAGAAATATGTCGCAGCCCACTACGACGATAGAGACAGTCACCATTAAGAGACCATTAAAGGTAAGTGGTTTCAGTTAAACAATGGATATCATATCCTAAACTATTCTGGGTGTTCCGAAATAAAAGCCCTCATTTACACAAACCCGTTTTAATGTAACTGCCACAATCACAAAATTTAATTCTCACATGTAAATGGATATTTGCTTACTACTGTCACAGCTATGAAAATCCCTAATACTGTCATGTCAGTTGTCGTACAAGAGGATGTGCCAGTGTATGCAAATACACAATATGTATTTGATGTACTTGACATATTTAATGAAATAAAAATGGTGGAACTAAATTACGCTGACATAATCTTGTTGAATTTATTAAATAGTACGATTAAATATGGTAAATACAGAAGATTTAAATAGAAATATGACGTTTATGGCTGTTATACCACAAACTACAATTTTAATTAGTTTATCTGTGGAAGTCATTTTAATAGTCACTTGTAAAACACTTGGGATTATTCAAATTTCTGACATGACTCATGTGACGACCATGACCTTGCAAATATTACAAGTATTTCATAGATGGATATAAGATACTGAATTAAAGGATTGAAAAAAAAAATTCCTGCTTCCGGTTACCACATTATAAAACAAGCAGGGGATCTAAACAGATCAGCATTGAAGTATATTTAAAGAAGTTATATAAGTAGTGAGAGGATTTCAGTTGTTGTGAGAAGCACAGTAGCACCCTCTTTTGTTCCGTACTTCTATGCGTCTGACAATTTACTGTTTAATTGACAGATAGATAGCGACCTGCTTTTCTACAGATACCATTGTTTTCGGCACCTTCAAATGGCGAACTAGGTTGAGAAAATGGTTTTGAATTTGAATATGATTACTTTTCAAGACATAGTAAATAAGTTGACTGTTATTGTAGCAATGGACTGTACTGTACTGTACTGAGAGGATGTTGTGACAATAAATTATACTTATATTAGATATATGGTAAAAGTTTATTCATTGAATTAAGTTTTATTATATATTATATTTATTATACCGTACTTTTCCGAAACTGTCGCAGAAGTAATCTTTCTCTATGTTCAAACATTTGAGAACATCAAGTAACTCTCTTTTGGTATAATTTTCATGAAAATATTGATACATTCTGATACATATAAGTACTCCTGTATTATCATTTTTGTATCGTGGTAACTTGCATTGTCCATAACAATCACACTGTTTTTTAGGAATGGTGGGAATTAACTTATTTACTAACCAATCTTACAACAACTGCTGAGTCCTTTATATTTTTAGCTCCCAATGAAAGTACTCAAGCCATCTTTGGATCCAGCATGTATTATTGTTATTTTTTTTCCTCGCTTTGATGGTGCTTTTATTTTACACTGATCAGAGTCAATCCAACCATTCGATGGGGTATCATGTATAATAAAAATAATATTCAGTAGACCGCGTTTGCGCCTCAGGAATGATTTAGGTGGGTAGGCCCTAACCACCATTCAGTGCAGGAATCTCTCACGTTAACACCAAGCTGACGTTCTTTCCATTCTATTCGCGCACGCCAGGATGATTGTCAACCCATCCCTGCGAACAGGTCTTAATATACGAGTAGACAGTTTGATACAAAATTGTCCGGCAGTATGAAGAATGAAATCTACGACCTCTGGTTTAAGTGATTAACGCACTAAACTTCCAACCACCAACCAGATTCATACCGTTTTTCCTCTGTCAAACCATATTTCGTATATAATAGGTCTGTTCTCACTTCTATACAGACCGATTTCTATCAAATCCCCGTTATTTAAGTCATTTTGATTATATGATGATTCGCCATTTATCGACATTATTAAGTTTACAACCATTGCGTTGAAGACCCTTCCAGAATATTATTCAACCAAAGTTAATTTCCGTGACATAAGCTTCAAGTCGTCTCAGTAAATTATCCATTGTTGGTACCTTTTGCTTTTCATATATCTTATAAATATTGCGTCTGAGCCTGTAAATATTCATCGCTCCCATTTCATTTTTTGCCCCAAGTCGTAGAATCTTCCTTTCTATAACGTAAATTCACAATTTTCCATACGATTTTCACTAGAATTTTTGCTAATGTGTTTCCTCATCACTTTTTACACACATTTTACCAAACTTTTGACGCTCAATAATGAGTTGAGAGTCATGTATACATTTTTTTTATAATCCCTTTAGCATGTAAAGATTAGTGTCTCCTTCGTTCTTCTATTCTTCACTCGATTCACCACTCCACGGATGCTGCCACGTATTTTAATAATCAAAACCATGTTTGTGTCATGAAATGACTGACGAATCTTATTCATTTACTTCAATCCAGGTACAGTACGGCTCCTGTCTGGGCAATCAACTCATTGGCTGTATAATTCCTTGAAAATTGAATTTTGTGATGGGCGGCAACTCGAAGCAGATAAAATTCTCTTCAATCCCTTAAATCAATCTCTTACATCTATGAACATTCCTTACGGTTGGGCCAATATCAGTGCTACTCCCAGTATACATGACTTGTGAACACGACTGGGGAAAATTAAAATGAATGGTATATATAAAAAGTACAATGTTTCTAACCCGTACCTTGGCTTCGCAGGAAGAAATTACAAACTGTTTCTTAAATTTAACTTATCGTTTAACTAAACCAAACATTAAGATTTAGTTCTTAAGTTTAAATTTGGAATCATTATTTCTACTTAAAAATGTGTATATTAGGGAACCGTCTCGTGCTGTGGGGAAATATATTAAAACAATTTGTGCCATTGTCCCCAAAGGGTGTTATGGTAAAAATCGGAATAGCTATATTTAAACATCGGAGTTTGGTTGTTTGTGCTTCATTTATATTGTAGCTAGAGGAAAGAGCAAGTTATTAATTATTCTGTTAAATTTATAGCAGGATAAACTGAATCAAATTAGACAAGTAATTTAAATTTTGGTTCCGATCATGTAACTCCGAACAGGTGCCATTGTTGAAAATAATTATCATATTATATACTTTCTTTTCTACAAGAAGTAGATATCAACTTTTTTATTTTAAATGAGAAACACCTTTATATTTTTACAGACTTCAATAAAGCGTGCTTTTACCACTATTCTAATATGGAATATGATTTGTTTATCTGTAATAATAAAGGATACAAACGATTATATAATAAACGTAATGTATTAGAAAGAGATCATCAGTTCGATGCCACGCTATGGACACTGAGGTAAAAACACCGTGCCCATCACGTTGTTTTTATGGGAGACTCTCATTGGACATATAATCAGTTTTAATCATCTCCAGATGATGTCAACTTGGTTGGCGAAACGCGCGTCGAGTGCAGTATAGTATCTTGGTGTTACGTGAAAATTATGTCAGTGTTGACATATAATCAGCATAAAATATACAGGGTGTTCTATTTAAAATACGAAATTTCCTTTCTACTTCTTAAAGAAACAAAATTAATAAGAAACCTTTACAGAGAGTTACTTATAACAGATTGTTGGAATTAGTAGTATTAGTATAATAAAAACGAAGATTTATATGTACCTACAGCTAACTTTTCGTATACTAGGAGGCTTCTTCTTTTCACCTCCTTCGTAGGTAGCTCAACGAAACGTTAGCTGCAAATAGAAAACTTTATTTTTATGGTCATAATATTTCCAGAGAGTAAATTACTGAGCCAGGGTTCGTAGCGACCGGGAAAAGCGGGAATACCGGGAAAAGTCAGGGAATTCACTGTTCTCCAAAAAAATCAGGGAATAGTCAGGGAATTATATAAATATTCATAAAAGTCAGGGAATTTCAAAAGTTAACCTGGAAAATTTAGAGGAGTCGGCCCTGTCTTATGTAGAAAGCGCACGCGTGAATTCCCAAATTTCGCGCGTACCAGAAAGAGATGGATTTATCCTCAAACATGTACGTCGGACGGAGATAAAAACAAGACAAATTAGTAATACCTACTCAAAAACTGTTAATTTGACTGAACTGAAATTTGATGATTCTTAATTTGTAATTTGAATTTGAATTGAATTTCAGTTATTTTTTATTATTTGTGAGCTCTCTTTATACTTCATGATGAGCACCAAGGAAGTTTTATTGATTAAACTATTAAAATTAGAATTGGTTTATTCTAAATTATAATTTATTGTTGTTTTATTCTAAAAGGTAAGTTACCTAACATATTTTGGTTATATTTTCTTGTAAAATGAAGAATATCAAAATTTATATTCAGTTTCAAATGAGTATCAGAAAAAAAAAACATATTTAATCCTGATATTTTGAAAAATAGACTCTCGACCAATTTTCAGCCCTTAAATAAAAATATAAAGGCCTTGTATGTATAAAATATTCTGTTTTGAGTTTAACAGAATTTATTGTTTCTGTTATAAATGTTATTAAATAAATTTTATTTACTTCTGTACTTTTAATGCTTTCTATCCTAATTTATTTATTCTATTCTAATATCTAATAATAAATCTATTTCTAATTTAATGCTAATCTATAAGTCAGACGGGAATTTGTAATTAAAAAACGAATAAGTTTTTTTTTCTTGTTACCAATGATTTACGTACTAAAGAAGACTGGAAATTTAAGTTAAAAGTCAGGGAAAACCTGGAAAAGTCAGGGAATTTTATAGCACTTTTGAAGTATGAACCCTGTAGAGCTATTATTATACTTAATATTGGCCACGTCTAGCTTATGTTATAACATAACTACGCGTTTTGCGGGAAAACTCTTTAACTTGCAATGTAAAGCGAATATAATTTTCTAGTAATTGACTCCTATTATATCTCACGGAATTTTTCCAACGAGGAGCAGACGATCCTCCTGTAGATACCCTGAGATACTGGTTGTTATCATATATTTCATAACTAGCCCAAGTCCGTGTTGTCCATGTATCTCGTTAACCCTTTCGAGGAAGCATCTGTACGAAATGTGTGTTCCTTAATCGTGGCACAGCCGACCGCGATCATTTTCCGACCACTATTTTCTCCCCCTTTTTCCCCATTTGCTCCAGGCCGAGACTCGGATCCCTAGGAAACAGTGGATTATTCTGTGCCTAATGAAATTTCCAGGATTCCCTTCGTGGAACAATCTAATTATATGGGTTTATCCCATTAGAGGCGATATTAATATAAATTGGGATGTATTTATTGGGTTACCCGCCGTTCACGGATGGATTTCAAGGGCTTTTTCCTGTAATTCTGTGTAAATATTTTATTATCTCTGGACGGGGTGTCTCGGATGGAGAACCTAAATCAAAGGCTGTATCTTTTGTGGTAGATATTGCCTTTTACTCCCAAATTATTACAGTCACTTTACTAGATTGTGTCCAGTTTAGGATGTGTATGGGCATCTCGGAAATCATTACAGATAAAAAGTTGGTCAAATTGAAAAAAATAGGTAAGTCATTTTAGATCCAAAAAGAATCCAAGGTTATAATTCCAAGAATTTGTTGCCTTAGGTAGTTACAGGATCAAAACAAATTTGTGTTGATTTAACCCTCACACAAAACAGATTTTGCGTGGAGTTATCTAAAAAACAAAATGTATATTTGTAACAGGATCGTATGAAACTGCCGAGGAATTACGTCGAGCAGTTAAAGACGCAGTAATTCGAATTCTAACATGGTTCATATTTTTTTCGTTTTTTAATATATGCATATTTATACATGGTTGAAAATCATATTTCACGGAATTTTCAAAAATACAAAAATACAATATAGCGCCCGTAGTAAAAACAAAAGATGAGTATGCTAGTGCAAAATATTGTAACCTGATTTTTTTGGAGGGCAATTTTGAAGTTCTTGCTGACTGCTATCCCGAAGACTATCCCCTGGCTATATTTTACAATAAACGAGCTATGGAGGTTTGCAGATAATTGCACTGGTTTGCACTGTTTTTGTTTTCACCCTGTATCTACTTCAAAGACGGTATTCTTGGAAATGTAACCGTGGATTCTTCTTTTCTCAATTTACCCTAGGGAGTAAAAGACTCACTTTACCGCTTTTGAGGGACTAAAATTGCTTATTATATAAGGGTGGTACAAAAATATATTTTTTATCTCTTGAAATAGTATATGATAGTGAATAATGGAAGTGATGCATTTTCATAAGGACCAACGGCTTTTCAAAAATTTTCTGCAGCTACGAAGAACATTTTATGAAAATCATCCAGAAAAGTCTTTCAGTCATGAGCTACTACCCAATAATGAGTGAATAATATGTTGGATGATGTGTTCTTTTGCACATAGCTAAGTTTTGACGAATACGGATTTAGTCGCGTTAAAGTCAATCCCATTTCTCTTAAAATACATAAAAAAATATTTAGGTATACGTATACTTATATTAGGTATAAGGTGTTCTATTAATTTTTCATTCAAAATTGCCTAGTTGTTTAGTGCAACTTTAACACTGTTTAAAATTTTTAACTTTGGAAATTTCGTCTACATCACAATATTTTAAGTTACGAATATATCTGAAAATTTCAAACAACTTTTCCTCCCTCATCAATATATAGATAATAAAAGTACGTAGTTTACTTTTGAGGTACATTTTGGTTTAGTACATTTTGAACATGAGATCGAGGTGTCTTTGATGAAGAATAAAATAGATTTGTGAGGAAAAAGCTGTTTCATTTCAGGCTTATACATCTCACTTTACGGGTATAATTACTGAAGTTGTTAGCATGATTTGAAATTGCAGAACTTCATCATAGATAATTATCTGTTCAACTCCATGAATACTCTAAATACTGCAGGAATTCCATTTAGCATTGCCGGATCGTATGTATTCTGTAGTGGTACCCAGCGTCCATTTAAATATGTATCCAGTTTCGGGAAACTTTACTGCCTGTCTCTGACAGTAATACGAGTAATCCTGGCACTGTAAGCCTGAATTACACCTCGTAGGTAGCCGCAGATAATGATTCACGAGCTCCGTATTCTGATAATATCATGTATTTTAGTAAATTTACCCGATCCAAAACAAGATACTTATAAATAGATGGTTTAAGTTTGTTAATTATAAGGTAGATGTAAAGGACTAAATTGGCACGAAATTATACGTTTAAAATGTCTTTGAAATTAAACACATGAACGTTAAAGTTTGCTCACACATGCAGTTTGTTATTGTCGCAAATACATACATCACATATCTATAGGTCCGTACTGATTTGAGCATTTGGCACGCACGAACGATTTGTGAGCACACATTTTCGTTCGTGTAAATGTTTATTTTGGGACAATTTGGGTTTCAATGTTTGCACACAAATATCCGTTCCGTCAGTTGAGTGTGTGTCGACAAGATGTCATCACAAAGAAATATAGTTACTATTGCAGCGTGTATTGTAATGCAGAGTATAATTAATAAAAACAATGAAAAAAGAAAGAAACGATGGTGGATTACACAGTTATACCGAATCCGGGAGTTATAAGGTGGTACTAATTTATTAGCTTACATAGGCTGAGTCCGAAAGTCGGTAAGATGGGTACCAAATTTAGAAAATATGTTTCTGTGAAAGAACGATTAGCTTTAACTCTACGTTTCTTAGCGACCGGAGATTCCTATTGAAGTATGCAATATTTGTTTAAAATCTCACAAGTACAGCGCACAACCTATTTTATTAAGAACCTCGTCCAGACTGAGCAATATACGCGTAAATCTCTTTGATGTTGTCACAGAGACCGACAAGCGATGGAGTGTGTTCGTGCGTGTTAGAATTTACGCACACGCATGCTCCTCCCGTACGCATCTAAATAAATTTGCGCGCACAGCGTTCGTGCGCGCAGATTTGCTGAAGTCAGTACCGACCTTATTGAGTGTCCCATGGTAGCTGTGATTTCCTTGGTCGCACGTTCCACCAAGAACGTATCATGAACTACTTTTCTCAAAAAAAAAAAATCCGAAAATAATGTAACAGGGTCTTCGGTAATTATTTGGACTTCAAAATTAATTGTATAAGACTGTGAATATCTTATATGATTACCAAATACGTGTCTTGTATCAAAAAAATACAAAGTGTTGCAATTTCAATGGCAGTTTTAACTTTTGTTTCATGGAATAGATAGATTATGAAATAATATTCAGAGTATTCGGAAAATAAATAACTATCTATATGAAATGCAAAATTAATCTTATAAAAGACCGTGACACTACTTAATATGATTACCAAACGCGTGTCTTCTATCGAAAAAATACAAAGTGTTGAAATATCGATGGCAGTTTTAATTTTATTTCATAGAATAGATAGATACAATAAATCCCTATAAATAACTACCAATTTTTAGATTTAAAATCAGTTCCGTCGCATACGGTATATACAGGGTGATTTAATCATTAGTACATTACATTAATTTTAGCCAGGTATTCGGAAGGTCTAATAGCTTAACCCAGAACTCCCGGTAATATGGCGCCCCTGAAATTATCTGCAACTATTTATTCAAATTAGGTACATTTGAAGGTATTAGGTAAATTAATATTTAAATTATGTGTTGTGTGTACTATGTATGTGTTACAACATGGATTTAACCAACTTTACAAAAATTAAATTATTGAAAAAGTAATTAATCATTTTTATGTAACATATCTACATAATGTATTGTATGGTTACATTATTAAAATAGTATTCTCCGTAAGAGTCAACAGTCAGTTCAACATCAAACGATATTGATGAGCTTGCGGCTTTCTTTCTATTTAGCAAATACCTGCGTTATTATTCTTTGTTTTATAATACTCTGATTACATTTTTATTTAAATAATTTAAAATTGCCGGGTTTGGCTTCAAGTATATTTTCACCGCAAATTTACTGATAACTAATTCTAGTTCTCTTTAATAATTCATTTATAATGGAATTATTATTCATTGCCGAGTGGCATGCATATGCTGTGTTTGACAAATTATGCCTTACGCCTCATTGTAATTGGAAATTTGTTCCATTATCTGAATTAAAATTGTGCTACTAGCGAGTTAACCCGTTTACAGTCCATATGTTTAAAAAATACTGGATGTTTTAGTTTACTATTTGCTAAAATTTGGGTAACCGTATAGAAAATAAAAACCTCACTATATTATTGTTGGTATTATTACAACTTTAAAATGGAATTATGTAATTTAAAATGTTAAGCTCACACAACTTTACCTAATAACATTAGGTACTTTTTGAGGATGAATGATTAGGCCACTTAAATCTCCGTGTCTAAAACTAAAAGTTTTATATATTTTTTATGAACATATTCAATACCTATTGATGATTTGACGAAAGGGATAGTCTTATAATGTTTGCATAGTTATTTCTGTGTGGAATCTGATGATGAATATTAAAAAATATACTGTAAATATTTGGGAACATTCGTTAGCCTGGTTTCAGATCAATAAATTATATCTAAATGCCTCTGAAATTGTATTTATACACTTTACAACTAGAAGTACAACTGTGAGTAGTTAATTGTAATTGTTAATTGTTGATAGGTAGTCCCCTTATCTCCTAGGTGTCACTACGTATTTTAAAGCAATAATTTTAACAAACTACAGTAAAACCGCCGCTGTACCTACTCACCACCAAACTGAACCTTGACGAATATAATACATTTTAAATATTTATTGAAATTTATTTTTGAACCTCTTAATCTAAAGACGTTATTTTTTTTTTAATTTGTCACAATTACAATAATGCGGGATTATCTTTTTGGTCGAAATTATAATAATGTAATAATAATATCTCTACCCCTCATTCCAATCACAAGGATTAGCCCGAAAGTCTGAGACTTGTGTGGGAGGGGGGCGGCATATTATTATTTCGCGAGCCGCATTTGCGCCTCAGGAACGACTTACGTTGGTAGGTCCTAACCACCATTCAGTGCTGGAATGAGGAAAACCTAGAAAACCTCATTAATTAGGGGGACAGTCAAACATCAGCTGATTTTAATCTCACACATTAACACCAAGTTGACATTCTTCCCATCCTAGGCCATCGCCAGGATCATTGCCAACTCATCCCTGCGCAGAAGCCTTGATCTATAAGTAAACAATTTAATTAAAAATTGTTTGGTGGAATGGGGATTCGAACCCACGACCTCTGCGATCGAGACACTAAGTCCTGAGCCACCGGCTCGCCTGAGAAAGAATATTAAAATAACAATAGAACTGAAAGTATATAAAAAAAATGATATTTCAGTAGCGTTTGGCATTGCTATTGCTCTTATATAACAGCAATTTACGATTCTTCGCCTTATTTTGCTTGTAAATAAATAAACCTGTCAATTCTGAGGATGCTTTTCCTAGCATGACCTCAAGCACTGTTGCAGCTCCACTATTCTTAACTGTATTTCTATGTAGATACCGAACGCATTTCGATATAACCTAAAATTCTATGTACATCTTCTTATGACAGAGCGCTGCGCGCCAAAACTAGTATCATAAGACTTGACAGAGTTTATGTCGTTCTTCCTTTTGTTTGTGAATACAACAGTATAATACACAATTTGTACCTAATATTGGTGTTGTTAATATACCTTTCCACGGTTTGAATATTTTACCAAGTGAAAGCTTCAAATTACCTACTAGTGGTAAATAAAACAGAAACAAGCACCATATAGAAAATTTGCTGAACCACCGTCCTAAAATATTCTCCTGACACGTTTGATTACGCATTACATTTTCATTGAAAACAAAATCCTTGTGATTGACCTGTTCTAATAAGTATCTAATTGTTTAATTTAAGTGTTCAATGGATAGTCTTGGGATATTTTAAGTTAGTTAACTGGTAAAACTTCAACAAAACTTCAAATTGTGATAAGTATGCCGTCTGAAATTTTCTGGGAAGAATGAAATTTATAAGATTGTGCTAAAAAACAATACTGTCTTCGCACCAGGACTTGGATGAAATTATATAAGAAAATGTTAGAAATATAGAATTCGTTTTGTCAATTAAATCTGCAGGCGACGAGAAGCAAATTGAAAAAGAAAGTAGGTAATTCCGTTTCATTCCAAAACTTATTCCAGCTGGAATATATTTTATTTATTTAGTGCTTTACATTACGGCGTTTATAAATTGCTTGGATTTAAGAGGGCGTTAAACTAAAAGCCTGAAAGGAAATTGTACAGGCCTTATCGAGTTAGATGTATGCATATAGGTGCTATATAAAATCTGCTCATTTTTTATATATAGATTGATTTAGAATGACGTTTTTAACAAAAAATAATAATATATAAACAGTTTTAATTTTATTTTGTTATTGAATCATTTGTCTGGTAGAAAAAACAGAATCATAATCAATCATAGTCATGTCAGTTCACGTGTTCGGTTTTGCCATCCATAATAGTCTGCCTATTGGACAGATAATAGTTAGGTATATGTATAATGTATTAATCAGTAGTATATTTTTTGTTGAAAAATAACGAACATCCAATCTCATTAAATACAAAAAATATTACAGAATAGTCCTTTAAATACTTAAGTTGGACTTAGCGCATATAAAATAAGTGGCAATCGTTCCATCTTCTTTTATTAAACGAAAATATAATACTGAAGAAGCTGTGTTTATTAAGCTGTGGCATAACCTCGCGTACGCGTATCACTGAAACAGTGTACCTCTCAGATTAACCATGTAAAAGATAAGTAACAGCAATACCCAAAGCATTAATATGCCTGTCCATCTAATAAACAACAATTTACGAAAGGGGGGAGTGTTTATTGAACTGTTTGTAAATAGCTACCAATGGCGGCCAGTATTTTTCAAAATAAGAGGGTTTATTAATGTTTTTAAAGGTGTTTCTAACAACGTAAAGTAGGTACCTATTGCCTCACGATTTAAAAAAAAACACCTAACATCTACAAAAACTAATGTGTAGGTAGCTAAAGCACATAATACGCAATACATACTTTACTTTATTTAGCTATTTTCCTAAAATTCAGAAAAAACTAATAAAAAAGTAAGAAACTAAACCTCTGCACCGAAGAGTCTATTAGAGTTTTTTCTTAAATACTTATAGATACATAAATATGATAGAACACAATACATTCTTCTGACAGTGAAGTTTCCGAAATGTTAGTGCTATTTTAACTTAAAGTGTGTACTATGTTTTATGATATTTATACATTTTTCAGTATGAGAACTGATTAGTCAAATTAAAAAAAAACTTTAATGGGTCTTTTAGCGAGGAGTACGTATTGTTTACTCAAAATTTTATTAATTTGTTCAGAATTGTGGCCAAGTACCCAAATAAAGTAGCGATATAATATAAAGATATTCATAATACTTTATACCTACTAAAAACCTGAAAGTGAAATAAGAAAATATATTTTTTTCGGTTCGGAATTCACTTCCCATTCTAAATCAAAACTACATCTAATACTCTTATCTATATTTTAAATTATTCGAGTTTTTTTTTTTCAAAGAGGGGTAAACATTTGAAATTTTCCTTATTTCATTATTAACCTTCACCAGACATAAAATTATCGGAAAGAAAAACGATTAAAATTTCATTGTCTCCAAATAATTTTATGAGGATCAGAAATTTCTATTATCCATAGAAAATATACAATATAAAACTACAATATTATCTATATTACTTATATTACCCATGAACATTATACGTAAGTTGAATTCCTAACGAATGATACGTCTATGGTCAGCATTGTTTACTTACCGGTGGAACGATCTCCCATCACCTTTTTTGCCCGATTTATGGAAAACTATGCATTTAATAGTCATTTCACTGTCCACAAAGATTTTCCACAAACTAAAATCTATAACAGCCTAGATTATTGACTGATGACCACTTATATCACATAAAATACTTAAATAAATTTACGTTCACAAAACTTGAAAACAAATATGAAGTCACGAGTCGTTGTGTCGTGTATTTTCGGCATATCTCGGTCCGTCAAAAACTGTAACGAACCAATGGCATGCAGTGGGATTTGTTTATTTAATTATATTTAATTTCGTGGACATTTTTCTCTTGCTGTTATTTATCTTGTATATGGTTAATCTGAGGTGTACCTCACAGAGTTGATAGTTATTACTTACAACTTGGCGGGGCAATTTAAATTGAGATAATGATGGAAGTTGAGATATAAATTTCGTCCAAACTTAAATAATATCATCAGAGGGTATTTGATCCTAATCTAAACCTATAAAGACCAAAGTTTCTGAATTTTAAGAAAAAATGTTACAGGTGACAGAATACCTAGGGGATCGAATATTCTCGCTATATTCGAGACATATTTTGTTTAGCACAAGTTTTACTCAGGGGACTAACGGAAACACATCGAGGAATGCCACTGTAAACCTAAAAACCTCAAAGTAATTTCAGATTCCAAATCAAAGGATAAATTGGTATTATAAAGTTAGTAGAATGATGTATTAGTAAGCCATATGTTTCAGTTTGACCATCAGGTGTTATTTATTTATTAGAATTTATTTTGTAAGAGAATCAGATACAAAGCAAATCGGCTGATTTAAGGAATGCGGGCAAAAACACAGTTTTTATTAAGAATGATAAACGTTTAAATTGAACGAGAATTCAAATAAGTATTGCCAATACCTATAATCATTTATTATTATATTAATAATAAGCCACCCAGTGGCTCGAAGGTCTTAAATGTTTCATAATGACGTGCTACTTGATGCAACTTACCCTTGCTGTGGCGTGGCTGGTGGTGGAAGCAAAGCTCTTGCAGTTCCAAGTACTAGTGAACTTAGTGGACTGTAGATTATATACATGTAATATGTCACGTCACACAAAATTAATGTCGCGTAACTACAACTTGCGCGTGGAAGTTTAGAGAATATGCGAAAAATGAGCGAGCGGAATAACCGACTATTCCTATGAGAATCCAAACTAACTCTGTTGTGCTCCGCGATCTATTGAGCTTCGTTGTCGATGTTGAGTTTTTTGTTTCACCAAGTAGATGTATCGCGGAAACATTGAATTATATTAAATAAAATGGGATATATGCATTGGCAATATTAATACTAATAAAAATTAAAGAAATATATATTAAGCTAAACTGTCAAAATCAGGGAATTCCAAACAAACTACTTATAAGAATAATTAGTAAAAATCGGGGTAATTATTATCTGTCTAATGGGCAATATCTACTATGTATTGCAAAATAGTATTGTTTGGTTTTATTAGAGTAGTAAGTAAGTATAAGAAACGTAAATAACCGAAAAACTATCCATTTTAAATAAAGGAACATCAAACATTAAAAGATAGGCAATTATATTTTCTATCGGTTAATATATGTTTAGTTATAGCAAAGTAAATAAAGTAATAAGAGTTTTCACTTAATGTAATTTCCTCTTTCCCAAGCCTCGTTTTTTTTTCGATGATTTCTGATG
Organism: Pogonocherus hispidulus; assembly: GCA_963924545.1. Lineage (NCBI taxonomy): Eukaryota > Metazoa > Arthropoda > Insecta > Coleoptera > Cerambycidae > Pogonocherus > Pogonocherus hispidulus. The sequence continues at coordinate 25,453,455 of OZ004696.1, forward strand.
CACCCGGCGCACGCGTAGACCTACACAATTCATTCATTAAAATGAACACATGACATTGCCTTTCGGATAGGACGAGAGCAGGATATCTGGCATTGATACAATACTTTTATAATACGAGATAACTATTATAATTAAGCACTCAAACACCGGAACACTCGAAGTTTCCAAATGATTCAATCGAACAGATAACAGCAAGAACGAAATGGAAGTAACGAAGTAACACGAAAAACTAATCCCTGACCTGGCAGCAATATGTGCAACTAGTGTAGATGTTCTCTCATTTTCCATTTCACTCATTTGCGTGTCACCGACAAAGATAACTAGATGTGCTACGATGATTAAACCAGTCTCATAAATTTACTATATAATAATTTACTATAACCCGCGCCGAGTGCATTATTTTCCACTCAAATTCTATGCACCTGGCGCATAGTAATAAAAATAGAAATTTGGTCGACGGCATGCATGAATGCAAAAAACTCTTATTAATAGTTAGTTTATTCTCTTTGATTATTGGTCAAGATAATTTAAAAAAATAGCTGTATTGCTTTCCTATAGTGTTAGAATTTGGCCAATTACAACTTTTCTGTAGAAAATTTGATTTTTTTATGTTGCCCCCATCTCCAATATATTTTCTTGTCCCTATAAATATTCGAATATCCCATTCTTGATCGTTACTGAGAAAAACGAATACGCAATTTTTTTTTGTTAAGTTTCCTGTCGAATTGTATGGAAAACAATTATTATTATCACAAAAAATATTAAATTGATTCATAGGGAACGTTTAACAAATGTAATTTAAAATTAAGTGCAGATCCTAAAACAGGAATCAATAATTAGGTATTCTATTGAGAATAACGAAGTTAGGTTCACCTTCCAGTTTTTTCCGGAAGTACTTTTGTCTGGAAAATATTTTCTATAAAGAGAATTCACTAAATAACTTTTTGTTCCCGAGATACTTCTGATGCACGTCCTAAAATAATCACCCTATATATACGGGCTGTTTCCAATTGGATGTCCATCATTCCGATATCGAAAACCGGTAAAGATAGAGAGGTAGTCAAATTGGGGCAAAGTTGCTCAATTCAGTGCTCTGTATATAATATCTCATAAATAAATCAGAAATATTAAAATATTTATGATTTTCTATTTTCAAATTATCAGGGCTATTTTTAAAACTATTAAAGAATCAGTAATACTTAGAGCAGTATTTTTTCTATACGCGCCTGGCGCCTGTACCTGCGCAGATTTTCATCGCGAAATTTCGACACCGCAGGACCATCATAGCCTTGCTACAAGTGTATAAAGTAGAAAACATTACTCTATTTTAATAGTTTTAGAAGTAGCCTAGATAATTTGAAAACTATAAAATCCATAATTTTGATGAATCACGATTTCAGATTTGTGTATGACATATTGTAGAGCACTCAATTGCGCGAATTTGACCGCCTCTCATCTCTTACGGTTTTCGGGATCCCAATGGTGTGAGCATCTAATATCAACCTGTATACATATTTTAACAGACTAAATTTGAGTCACTTGGTCCCTCTTATATGAATCCTCTTAAAGACGTTCCTCAATATGTTAGGCAATGAGTACAAACTATATTCATGTTTAGTTCCGGTTTCGTTTGAGATAAAATTGCATAATTCCAGTTTGTTGGATCTAATTTTAAGAAAAAGGAGGGAACAGTTCTGACAATTCTATGTCATTTAGATCAGAAGTGAATTAATTCGATATATACACAGATAAAAATATTTCTTTGAAAATACCAAATTTTATTTGTACTAAATAAATGTTGTATTTCAATAGCGCGAAATAAACATTTATTTAAAATATTTTTAAAATTTGTTTGAATTTTGAAAACAAAAAGATATTTGCCGCAAATCAATATCTCTTTTTTAATATTATTTATTCTACTTAAATAAACACGTTAATTTGATTGAAATAAAAAGTATATGAAACAAAAATATGATTTATTTCCTAGAACAAATTATTATATTTGAAATTATAGATGCACTTTATCATTAAATAAATGCTGATTTTGTTTGAAATATTTATTTATTTGTATAATAGGCATAGTACTATTGTTTCAAATAAATATTATTTTGTTTGAAATTATGTTTTATTTTATGCATTGCCTGTATTTATTTGAAGATGTGAGGTAGGAATGTTTTCCTCCTACATTCACAGATATAGAGTGACTTGAAAAAGTGTTTCACAAACAATTTATATAAGAAACGATACACTTTTGGACGATCACTATATACCTATGTAATGTGGAAAAATCAGCAGGATAACTGAAAATAATATCACCTTTATTACAAAATAAAACATGCTTTATTCATATAGGTAGCTCTAACATTTAAAAATATAAATGTAATATAGAAAAAATACCAAGTAAATAAAAAGTTATTCTTTCTATTTTCTGGAAGTGTGGAATTTCTGGACTTCTTATAAGGTGGTGCAGTCTGCAATAAAAATAATATCATTATAGTGGATAAATATAAATACCTATTTGAGCAAAAAAGTTTATAAGATACTCTTAATTAACAAATAAATAATTGACATTACCAGTGATGATTTTTAACATGTGCCATGATTATAAATATGTTCGCAACTATTCTCCAAAAAAATATTTAGGACACGGGAAATAATATTTTATTTGATTCAAAAAAATTAAGGTGCAAGCCAAAGGCTCACAAGTATTCCTTCAAGTAAATATAATCGAACAAGCTGCTCTTCGAGAATCGACAAGGATAGACAAGGTTTCCTAATGGCCTTTTTGCAATACGTAAAGGTATTAGAACTTATGTAGAAAGTATAAGTGACCTATGACTATTATTAACGATTTATTTACTGTTTTATCACAAATAAATCTTAATTACCTAAATGGTGTCTTCTAAATGTGACTTTTGACTTTGAACGTGACAAACTGATAATTTACAAAAACGAAAGCCCACAAAATAGACGGTATGAAACTGATTTAGGTCCGTCGATTCATAGCAAATTGGCAAATAATTTTTCAATTTATAATAATTGATTTATATATAGGTAGTAAAAACGTGTACATCATAATAAAATAGTAAATACTTACCAATGAACGTAGCAGGTGATCCAAGGAAAGTTTAACTAATTATATAATATCCAGGCAGTGTAGTAGTTAGATATAGATATTGCTACTGCTAAAGTTATTTAAAGTGCTCAGCTCACTTAAAACAAAATAGGAAACCAAATGCAAATGATGATGCAATTCACTCAATGCAGTCCCGTTCACCACCATCTCTTTCTCTACCAAACTGCGTACTACCGTTAACCATTGTAATCCTACGCGTACCACCCCGTCACGGCACCCCCCGCAACCACTATCTATTTGACCACACACCACCAAGGAGTACCTAATTATTTATTTGGAGCAAAGCTGCTTTTATTTGTTCTAACTAACTTTGATTTAATTGTTAATTCCATTATTTATTTGGAAAATACCTGTTATTTTTTACCAAATTTACTTTCATTAAATATATATTTTTTTGTATTAAATAAATAGAAAACGTCGCAGTCAAATAAACCTCAAAAATTTTTGAAATAAATCAAATTATTTATATCAAAGAAGATAGTTTTATATCAATCAAATATGGTTTGCCTCAAATAAATTTTTTCCAAATAAATTCATTTTGTTATTTCAAAGAAACACTTTTATCTGTGTAATATCTTATAATCGTATATTTTTATTCTAGTCGCAGGTATGCATTTGAACTGAAAAGACCTGTATAACTGACTACTATATACCGAATTCTAAATAAAGAGGTAAGCGACGAAGGACGAAATGAAACCACCGCAATGTTACCAACCGGAACATCGATTCCGTTTTAATGCTCTAATGAAAATGTTCTAATGGTTTGCGCAATTTCAATGTTTAATTTCAGTGAATTTGGTCCCAAGAGGGGTGGCGCTAAGTGTTTTTTTTTTGCTCTCTACGTCACTGTCAATATTGATTTCATAGTCTGATTCAATTAAGATACCTCTAGTAAATATTCCATTTACTTTTTATGTTAAACGGCTTAGAAGTATTTACTTATGAAAGGTGTCAAATCAAAATATTGGTGACGGATGAAGAGAGTTGAAATGGCATACACACTTGAGGCAAAATATACACACTGGTGGCCTCAAAATTTCATTAGTTTTTAGATTTTTAAAATTGATTGACGCACTGCTATATTATACATTCTTTTATTTCATACTGTCCAATAAATCAAATCTATCCTTTGAAAGCCCTTCACTGCGCCGTTCCTTATTATATATTTTTTGTCACATTTTCCTTTTTTCTTGACATTAATTATAACAAGATATACAGGGTGTATATTTACAAACGAGCAATGCTCTGTAAGTATGGACCTAAAAAGATATATAGGTATAGAAAAAGTGTTCTGATTATTGCTGAACAATTTGTTTATTTATGTTTTTTTGTTTATAATACTTTTCTTAGAATTATTTTATGTTCTCCAGTTTTTTTACGAAGGTTTTTATAACTTTATTTGCACCAAAATGGTTTATTTTAATACTTATAACGAGAAATTGGAATAAATAAATATAAAATTTATTTTGCGTATTTCTCAAAAATTAAATTATTAAGAAGTATTTCGTGTTTAGTACTGTTGAATAGCAGTTTCCAAGAGCTTTTCAATGAGGTATCACAAAGGGGGTGTTGCCGTTTAAAAAATTCACAGATCTTCCATCTTACGCAAATGTCGTAGGCGTATTGAAAATACCAGATACAACTATTTTTGTTACGCACTTTATACATTTCATAGTCCATTATATTTATAATTTATACAGAGTGTGATACCAAAACCTTTCATTTGACGTATCTAGAAAACTAAATCTTCCAGTTTAGAGATTACTTATTCTTAATGAATTACCCTGTATATACCTATTAGTCCACCCTGTATATATGTTAGTCTAAAACCTGTTCATCCTATTACAACGATCAGTACATACCAAACGTTTATTTTACATTCAACATTAGTTCATAAATCACTGTAACATCTACTGGGAAGTTTTTTTATTCAACGTGCTCGAATTATAAGGGCCCACTACGGTGATACAACCAAGCAATCTTTGTAAGTCAAGGAACCATGTAACCCAAACATAAACATATACTGCTTATTATAACAACACAGCTAGGTCGTCTCCATGAGGACGTCACCATGTTGAGGGCGCTCGCATTTGCATATCGTTAAGCGTTAATATTTTAACGCGCCCAGAAGTATTTTCAATACTAAAAATGAGTTTGGGTGGCTACAGCTCCAGGGGTTGCTTAGTGAAGGTCATTTTTGTAGTCATACTAATTCCCCCCACATACCCTAGAAATGGTTTTGAGACATTTTTTATATCTTTTAGGTCCATACTTACAGAGCATTGCTCGTTTTTAAATACACACCCTATATCATCATCTAAGAATGACAGCATACTCATTTCGGGTCAATCTCAATCGCAGACGCAGCTAGGAAATTCCACCTTAACAGTACCTGTGCTGTAATGTGTTGTTTCCTAGCAACCCTTTACCGGACTGTCATTAGGGGGCTATGTTTGGAGTTTAAATTAATGCTTAACATTTACCCCTTTTAATTTAATAAAACTAAAAGTCAGGCAAATATAAATAATGCTTTTCTTTTCCTCTGAGGACTCTGAGGAGTAAATTATGATTCAAAAAAAAAAGAAGGAATGTCATGTCAATGTCACTTTGTTTGTCAAGGCTGTTAAGATTGTGGTATAATTTTACAATTTGAATATTATAAAATTTTTAAATTTACAATAATTCAATTTTGTTTGAAAACGACGACAATATGAAATAAAATATACGATACACATCCGGTAGGTGTTTACAGTACTCGTTTACACTTTCCGGGTTCAGCTACTAAAAACTCCAACTATAATACCTCACCTACCGGACTAGTAACGTAAAATGCTATTCCAGTCTCAGAATTATAGAATATTTATGATATAAAAATTTGGTTGTTTATACCTAACATTTATCTCAAAGTATATTTTCTTACCTATAGAATAGGCGATATTTTAATGGAATGTGCAATATTCGTATATTATACCACTACACTTTTTAATAATAAAAGGTAGCACTTTGTTTTACTGCAAATTAACCGACAAATAATCAATTGAATTTTATAAATCTCGTGTATAATGGATGGTTACAAAAATTAAAATCATATCTAACAAAAAAAAAATCAGAACAGTGGCCTGGGATAATTTACGTTCAATTTTTATGGGGAAACAAAACGAACCAGCGCAATAAATCCAGCCTGGAGTTTTTAGATAGCCGCTTGCAATAATATAGTTAGTTGCAAAATAACAACTACATATGCAGGAAAAATAATGTCGCAAAATAATATTTCGTTGCCGGTTCGTGCAAAATGCTGATCGTCCTCGATTGAAGTTTTCTGCTTTTGTTTTTTGCTTTTCCTACGCTTCGTCATGGTACCATTTTTAATACAAATGCCTTTGTTTATCTGTGTACACCGCTTCCGACATACTAGAAACCTGAAATTTTGTGCAACCTCCTATCAAATGGCAATTCATATAGGTGTAGCATTGTATAGCATTTAAATAATCTCGTCATTGGGACGCATTTACAAAGGGTTACATTTTATCAACTTATTAAAATCAGAAGTTCTTTGAATGCATGTTTACAGGTGTGTGCCAGCTTTAATAAAAATATATTTTAGTAAATTGCTTCTAGTACATATTTATGTAAAAGTATTGGTATTTATTTATTTTTGTTGGCAAACACCTACCCTTATTTGAATTTACAAACTTATAAAAGATTAACTTTATTCTAAGAGGTGGTGCGTTGCTATCAGTAGAACAACTTATAAGTAATTAATAATAATTATTTTTCAAATTCAGGCTTGAATCGGTGGCTCAGAGTTTAGTAAAGTCGATCGATTCCCTTGCTGCCGGCCAATTTTTAATTAAATAGTTTACCCTTAAGGCCGATTCCCACATAGCAGCGCTGCAAATGCGGCTCCAAAAAATATTCATGTAATTAAATGGAACAGTTCCCACATAAACGGCGCGGCGCTGCTCAGCGCTCAAAGGACCGCCGCGCCGCGCTGCTGCGGCGCTGCTATGTGGGAATCGGCCTTTATATTAAGACCTGTTCGCAGGAATGGGTTGATTTGATATGGTAGATCCTGGCGTACGTGTCATAGAAAGGATGAGAAGAACGTCAGTTTGGTTACCATCAGTTATTAATCTTTGACTGTCCCCCTAACAAATGAGGTTTTCCAGGTTTCCCTCATTCAAGCATTGAATGGTGGTTAGGACTTACCAACGTAGATCATGTTTGTGGGGTTGCACTATAAAATAAAATGGCACTTTTAACACTTCTATAATAAATAACTATTATACGATGGGTGTTTCACACACTCAATTTGGACACAGTTATTTTACTATTCAGTGTTCAGTGTTTATCGTGAACATTTATCAGAATCACATTGCACACATCAGGTCCTGCATTTACCTATAATATAGGACTCAAGGACTATTCGTGAGAGGTCGCCGTATACAAAAATAAAATAATTTGTAGGGTATTTTACTTCATTAAATATAAGGGTGATACGTCTCGCTCAAATATTGGGTATTTGAAAATATTTGTGAAAGTAGCCTACAAGTACTTATTTAAAAGTGCTGGTTTAAAAATAAATATTGCCCCTAGGACTGTGTCCTTCATTCGACTTTCAAGTTGACGCACCCTATATAAATATATATTCATCTATTCACAGTCCTGAAAAGAATTATGCAAATTGGAAATCGTTATAAAATTTTTTGGTTATAAAATGTTTTCCGTCAATAAAGAGAACGGTTTTAACTTGATGGAAGTTCTTTGTTATCGCTTCCTATTTGACGAGGCTTTAACCCGCCTGCCACCACCGCCGGCACCGGCTGGCAATAAAACAAAATAATGCTGCAGTTTTAATAAAGCAATTATTCCGCGAGTAACAAAAGCTCGCGTCGGGTGCATCCACTATTATAGTTTAGTTTCGAGTTGGATTGCAACTGCCTGTTCACACATAAATATGTTCTTGAAATATCTAATTTCTTGTCCATTATTGTGTGCATATACATGTTTCAATTCCATTTTTAAAATTATCTTGCGGAAATTAAAATAATGAGTGGTGTATGTATAACATTATACAAATTTCAATTTGGACGAACGAGTATGGTTATCTGGAATTTCAATTACTTTTTTGTAACATCTAACATTTTTTATTTATTTTAATAAACAAACTTAATGTACATAAGTATACATTCCAAACCAGAACCCTCTCATTCGGTATTATATATTCATAAATATAAGAGATTAATTTAATGATTGTAGATAATTTTAACAGCCTGAAATCCTGCTACCAGACTAGGTGGTAAAACAAGCAGGGGGATCTAGACAGATTCACATTGAAGTGTGTTTAAAGAATTTAATTCATATTTATCTATCTACTATGAAAGGATGTTGTGACAGGAAATTATACATACATTAGTAAAGTCCTTAAAGTTTATTCAGTTTCACTTTCATCATTTATACTCATAATAACTCTCTGAAGTATTTGCAATATTAATCTTTGAATGTGCCACAGTTTTATCATGTGGAACACAATTTTTCTAACTACTCACAGGCATTTTGTTGAATTCACTAAGAATAAGATCCAGTACACTAGTATTTAGAGTGGGTGATATATTGGTACGTCTAACGTCTAACGCTAGACTTTAATTGATGCCATAATATGTGGTCTATGGGATTACATACTATACAGTGACAAGTAGGGTTGCTAATCTTTAATTTTCAGGACGAAGAGGGTAAATATGCAAGACACCAGTTAAAAATTCAGGGCATTTTGTTATTACAAAATATATACGTAAAAAATCAGTTTTAAATTCTCGTAAGTGGGATAAATTCAAAGTTAAACTACTACTAAAACTAAGCATGTGCCGGTAGGTATATATTTACAGTTATATACAATCACTTTGATAAAATACATAGTATAACAAAATCAGTTAACTAAAAACACAAAAAAAAAACAGAATTTATGAAGATAGTCCGCATATCTTTGCCAATATTTTTGGATTTTTTTTAATGATAATTTCTAATAGTGAGTAAAAGTAATTTTTATCACATTCGGTTTAATTGGAACTTAAAAAAAGATGATGAAATTGAACACGCAGACTTTTGCACTTATACATTATTGTAGAACTTTTAAACAGTAACGCTGGACAACTACCATTCTTAGATGTATTAATAATTAGAAATAGTGAAAATAAGTTAGAATTTGACATATACAGAAAAGATACTAGTAGGTACTTTAAGTAACTAAAAAAGGATAGGTTTGAAAAAGTAAAGTAAGTGAGGATGATTAGGGATATAACTGCGAGTAATGGATATTCTGTAAGTTTTATTGATAAAATGATTGGGAAACGTAAATTTAGAGAGACACTTCGAAAGTCCTCGACTTTTAAAAATGAAAGAGTAAATCCAAAATTCATATCTATACCTTACGATCCACGAGTTTCACCCGTGGTTTTGATAATGTTTTCAAACATATAGGTGTGCCAGTGGTTTATTCATCGGGAAATAAACTACAACTTTTAGGTAATCCAAAAGACAAAATAGGAGGTCAATTCAAACTAGATTTAAGGAACCATAAAATAGATAGTAGCAATTAAGACTAATTAAGAATGTAACAAGTTCCAGTCAGCTGGATACATTTAAGAGTTTGGAAATTACAAAGTGTAAAAATACCTAGTATGAATAGTAACAGAGGACGGACTAACCCCATACAGCTCCAATACTTTCTGTACTTTTCAAATATTATTAAAATTATTTGTTATTAAGTTAAGGTAAAATCAATAATTAATTTGTTACATAGCTATTTTATAGTACACATAGTTATTTTGAATGGTATTATAGTATTGTTGCAGTTATTTAAAATTTGTTATTTTAAATCATTCAATATAGATATACGAAAATATTGTCCTATTTAAATTAAAAAAATCAGTTACTTTTAGTCAAACTGGAGGTGAAATCATTTCAAAACAGTATATTAGATATAATTACAAATTTGTAAGTGATTGAGGAAAATGTCCTGAAATTTAGGACATTTCGCGTTCTGCCAGAGATCTCGACAAGTCGCAGGGCAAAAGACTTCACATGCAGGACGGTTGGCAACCGTATGATACGGTGTAAGCCTTAGCACTGTGTGCCCCTTACAAGGGGACTTGTGTATACATTTTTTATAATCTCTTTAGCATCTAAAGATAAAGTGTCTTCGTCTACTTTCATTTCCACTGCTGATAGCTGTACCCTCTTCAGCTGTTCTTCACTTGATTCGCCATTCCACGGGCGCCACGTATTTTAATAATCAAAACTATGTTCGTGCACACATGCGAATGAAATAAATTACTATTTTAACAAGAATCTCATATATTTACTAGAACCTAGGCCCAATACAATCCCTACCTCAGGAATACACTTATTTCGAATTTTATGATAGGTGGGTGGTAACTGGAAGCAGGTAAAATTCTCTTCAATCTCAATCAATCTCTTATATCTATGAATATACTATATATGTATAATAATACATAGGGTGTTAATTAGTATTATACAAGAGGAGATAGCTTCAACTTATCCTTCTACATATTTAGCAAGTTCTCGACTACTTATAAAACTAGTGTGTTGTGTATACGATAAATAGATATACACATGTATTTTTATTTATCCCTATATTTTATTCAGTGCAGTTTGTGAACAGAAATCCCTCTTGAAGTTTGCCTATGTAATTAATTGATATATTAATATTTTGAATCTTTAGTATTTTGGAATATCGTAAAATAAAGTTTTTTTAAATTTATTTCTTTTCTGTATTGCTAGGGCTGTCTTTTTAAGGTTGTAATTATTGTTTAAATAGAGGCGTTAGTTACAGTTTGAGAACGCGAAATCAGCATTTTCAGAGGCTTATCGACCCGCTCAACATTTTCCAGAACAAACAGCTAGAAGCTGGTCCGTGCTGGGCGATATCTCGGACGCAAACGCTGAAATAGCCTTATTTGTTGTCCATCTGGAAACATTACTAGCGTGGTTATCGCCTATCAAGCGGTTTGTTCCTCAAACTTTGGGCGTTGCACCTTTTTCCTGTTTATCCCTTAAATAACACAGTGTCTAACTTTTTAGGTGTTTACTGAGGAATCCTCCAGTTAAGGGCTTAGTGTAATCGCTGACTATCTAGAGATTTTAAAACTTATTTTCAGATATTTTTACATGATAAATCTTGTGCCGATGTTTGGGATTAATATGAATTAAAACCTTAGTGCTTTGCGATCAGTTTTTTTAAGAATTCAACCTATTGTTAATGTTAATCTTTTTATGATTTGTTCATTACATCTTATTGTGTTACTCTAATGTGTGTGTTATTGTAATACTAGCAAGAATTACACATACTCTGGACAACCGTTATGTATAACAATTTTTGGCTGTTCAGAAGTTCCAGCACTAATTTTGTAAGAGGGAATGTAAAATAATTAGTCTCAACTTACACAGTTATGTTATTTTTATTCAAGATAATTCTCGTTTTTACATCTATTAGCACAATCTCAACGTTAATATCTTGGCACTACTTGTCATTCCCTTTTCGCTCAGCCTACTACTCGTTCCTCTGCTAGCAACGACAGGCGGCATCGGAACCCCGTCGGAAATCTCGCAGGAAGGATCTTACCATTTGTCGCTAAGGGGCACATGAACTCTTCTTGTTGGCTGGGTAAAATATATTTTAGAAAAAAAAATTATTCAGGAGATGTGGAGATTAACTTTTAGTTTGTTATTGTAACATTGAGTTTTTTACAGGATTATCTACTCTTTAAATTCAGCGACAAACCAGACTTATGTTCTTTTAAAGGCTGGTTCTCTCTGTATATTATTATTTTTCAATAAGCCGTTCTCTCGCAAATACATTGATATACAGGCTGATTCACTTAAGGAGGCTCACCATTGGGATATCAGTAATGGTAAGAGATGCAGGGTGGCTCAAATTACAAAAAAGTTGCGCAATTTTATGACGAATATTTTGGTAAAAGCAAACCTGAAATATCTTTTTTAATTTCTGAAATATTCTGAAAAAACTGAAAATTTAGATTTTTTAATTTTTGCCGTAATTCATTTGTTTTTCAAGATAAGTTCATGAAATTCGGTTCCCAGGCATAAAATGCTATTGATTGCATTGGCGAAGTCAGGTCACCTCTATCTCTTATTGTTTTTGAGAGACGATAGTCAACTTTTTTTTCTTATGGGCGCCATATTAGATTCTTATATTTTCAGATAGCTCTTCTCATTCTCTTTACGACGATGTATCATAGTATGGGTAAATTTAAATTATTAGGGTAATGCCTTGATACTACACTTTGAATATTTAATTTGTATGTTTCTGGTTTCGTGCTTTTTGTCATTTTACAGGTGGTGTAATCCCAATAAATTATGAATAATTATAGAACTATTTATTTACATACAATAGTGCCTTAATATACAAAGTGCCCTGAAATAGGTAATGTTGAAAAATTATAGTGAACTTCTGGCGTGAAATTAAATTTCAAAGCTAATAATGTGACCAGTTATTGCTCTTAGGGGTCATATTTTTTAGATGCAGGGTGTGAGTCATTGAAATATTTCAAAAATGTCAGGTTATGAAGTATTTCAAGTCACAGGTTTTCTGACTATACTTTTACACTTATTTTGAGGTAATTAGTGTCCCTTTTAAGGACAGAAAACGCAAACTTTGGACTCTTCCCTTCTTTCCACTCATTCTTCATTCGTCCACTACATATAAAATAAGGTTATGTCATATCAATTGATACTTTCAGTCACGTTTATCGAAATGAAGATTAACTTCAAATCAGTTTAAAAGTAGTTTTAAAATACCAACAATAATTTCAAATTTAATTTAAAAATGTTTTGATGAATTTTTGACATTTAGGCTGGCATTTAGGTATCCATATAAAAAATATTTTATATACGCATTTGTATATTAAAAAATAAATTTAAACAAACAAAAATGCAAATAAGTAATCATTTGAGAATGGAATGCTGGTTAGTTTGAATTATTGTTAGTTAGTTTAAAATAAATACTTACCTATATATTATAATATAACCAAAATTTAATTAAATAAGCAAACAAAAAAAAGATATAGTGTGAACCGGTGTGTTTGCTTACAATTTACAATGAATTTAAAATTTGAATTATAAAAGTAGATAAGCAAAGCCACTACGGGGCCACTTCTCTGGTCACCGAGCTCTGGATGGCTGTAGGTCCCCCGCTATCAGAGCACCGAGCTCCGGATGACATGTATCCATCAAGAAGTTACCAAAGATGATGGGGGGTGTATCGAGGGAGTCGAAGAGTTCTTGGAATGGTGGTGAAGAAGTGTTGGTCAATGTCCGGAGGGTGTAGAAGAATTTCGAGGGTGGTGGTTGATGTATGGTAATTAAAATAGTAATTAATGATAATAAAAATAGTAATTATGATTGTTCTGATAAAGAATGCTGGATGGGGCTTCCCGAGGGTGATGAGGGTGAAGGAGGGTGGATGGGGGTGTTGATTTCAGGTGGTGATATGACATTAATATACCCGAATTCATATGATTGATGTAATCTAATTAATTAAGAATGATAGGTATGTACCTGCTTCTCGAGTTGATTTCAGATGATGATATGTCATTAAGATATTCATATGATTGATGTAATTTAATATTGGAAAAGTATGTAAAAAATAAAGCTGATTGGTGGAATTGATAAAGAATAAATGTAGGTCTTCGGGGAGCGGAAGGGGGATGAGGCACTCTGATTTATGGTAAAAAATTGTTCGTTTGATGTGATTTCATATGCTTTATCACACACTGGTACTTACCAACTTGTTCAGACAGGTTGGAAATTACGCATCCGATGATTTCTCATTTAAAACATATTGCACAACGCATTTCCTTCTATTGAATTTAACTACCTAGAATAGCGGTTTCAATCGAATGTCATATTCTAAATACAGTAATAAATTAATACATAAATGTCGGCATTGTCCTCTGTCGGCAATGATAAAATACCAGGTTTGTTTATATAAATAAATATACTGATTTCCGTCAATGATTACTCATATTATTTTAAAGCATATTGTGCATTATTTCTCACTCAATGTAGATATATACTTAGGGGAGATAAAAACGTACGTTTTGTTTTACCATAGGAATGTAGTATATTAAAATAACTTATTACATACAGAGCTATTTAATTTACGTGGTATTTCATAAGCAGATATAATTTATGTTACAAAGAAATGTACAATTTAAATTGATTCATGCAGACACTTCAAGATGATAAAAATATTGTTTTAGGTATCGTAATCTTAGATATTTTGATTCCAGGAATTTTATATGAGGCGGCACGGTGCAAAGTAAATATTGTATACATAATAAAATATTTGTTTATATCTGAATTTACAAACGTATGAGCTTTCTCACGGTACCCACAAACAGGTTTCGACTCGAGGCGGCACAATCTCGAGGTTAAATGACATCACCGCAGTGGCAGAAATAAAAGAACCAGAGTATATTAATACTTTATTCAAATAAATTACAATATTAATTTACTTCATCATAACCTATATACTGTTCAATAAGATCTTCACTCAAATAAATGGAAACATGCTGTTTTAATTGTTCATGTAGAACACAACTTGGTGATTAAAGCACAAAATTTTCCCAGGGAGATGATTTCACTGATATACAGGTCGCAATACCTAATCAGAGTATGTACCTAACCAATCAGAGTACATCATCAAACTGCGCGAAATTCAAATATTAGTATACAGGGTGTATCAAATTAAAAGCTATACAGGGTGAACCATCTTAAGGAAAAAACCAGCAGTGTTTATAGAAGTCTTTAGGTAGATGAGGCATGAGCCAGACACTTAGAACCATGAGCTGGTATGGAACAGGAAACAGGTATATGTAAACAGGTATGGAACAGAAAAACAGGTATTTTCAAACAGGTATGAAACAGAAACACCTGTGTAAGCAATAATAAATCTGTCAGTTAATATTAACAAATGACTATTGTAGTTTGACACCTAAGATAACATTAATTTTAATGTCATTGTAGAAACTGCATTAAGCTGTCATCTGTCGGTAGACAGTAGAATGTAATGGTGAAAGGGATCTGTAATGAGGTTGGAGACTTTATCTGTAGGTGGTAGATCGTAATCAACTTAGTAATAGAGGGAAATTTGAAGACTATAAATTTGATTGATCAAATATGATAAATAAATATGATTGATATAAATTATAATTAAACAAATCTAAGACGCTGCTAGTTTCGGATTCTGGGGAGTAGTCACGTGATCCATAGCTTATATTATTTAGACTATGTACCTAACCAATCAGAGTACATCATCAAACTGCGCGAAATTCAAATATTAGTATACAGGGTGTATCAAATTAAAAGCTATACAGGGTGAACCATCTTAAGGAAAAAACCAGCAGTGTTTATAGAAGTCTTTAGGTAGATGAGGCATGAGCCAGACACTTAGAACCATGAGCTGGTATGGAACAGGAAACAGGTATATGTAAACAGGTATGGAACAGAATAACAGGTATTTTCAAACAGGTATGAAACAGAAACACCTGTGTAAGCAATAATAAATCTGTCAGTTAATATTAACAAATAACTATTGTAGTTTGACTCCTAAGATAACATTAATTTTAATGTCATTGTAGAAACTGCATTAAGCTGTCATCTGTCGGTAGGCAGTAGAATGTAATGGTGAAAGGGATCTGTAATGCGGTTGGAGACGCTATCTGTAGGTGGTAGATCGTAATCACCTTAGTAATAGAGGGAAATTTGAAGACTATAAATTTGATTTATTCGGTTGGTAGCAGAAATAGGATGTTGGTAACAGCGTAATATTGAAGGAGGGATATTTAAAATCTTGAACTATGAACTTGATTTATACGGTTGGTAGTAGAAATAGGGTGTTGGTAACAGCGTAATATTGAATGAGGGAGATTTAAAATCTGGAGAATCATAGATTTGATTTATTAGGTTGGTAGCAGAAATAGGATGTTGGTAACAGCGTAATATTGAATGAGATATATTTAAAATCTTGAACTATGAACTATGTTGATTTATAAGGTTGATAGTGGAGAGAAGGAGGGATATTTGAAATTTGTAGAATAGAGGAATGGATTTATGTATGTCAGAACTCGGATTCGAATCAAGGTCTTCAGATTTTAAGTCTGTTGCTCTCCCAACTGAGCTATTCTGACAAGTAAATAAAACAATCATTATTGATATAAAATATAATTAATCTCTTGATTACAAACATATTTTTTACAATATATTCATAAGATATGACATTCGCATTTGAGAATAACATGAAGGACTTTGAAATTACAATATTAATCTACTTTATCATAACCTATATATTGTACAACAGATAAACCTTATATTAATTGATTATTCCAGCTTCACGTAATTCATTAATAATAGCTAAAATTTCATTATCGTGAGAATCGGTATTTCCTGCAGCCTTTGATGCATTCAAAAGTTTCAACCTATCAACAAGCTCGTTCACATCATCCCAATAAATATATTCAATAGGTTTTTCGTTGTAAACCATACTACTTATACCTGATCCACTATGAGATTGAATAGATTTCCTACTCAGTTTACTACTTCTACTCTTAAATAGTGGTTTTACTATGTGTTTATATTTAGAAGACCGAGTTCCATTAAACTGATTCGAGGAATCATAATTTCTTTTATGTGCACTACTAGCTTCTAGAATTTCCTTATAATCAGCTAAATCTTGTTCATCATAATCTCTTGGATTTTTCATAAATAGCAGTTCGTATAAGCCTCGTTTTCCTCCATACATTTTATTACCAATGCTTATTCCCGCATTGGAACCAATATGTAGTACCGTATTACCAATGTACAATTTATTCATTTCATTGCTAAATTGACTCCATAGGTTTCATCATAGTCATTACTTCTATTATAGAGGCCCTCTAAGTAACTTCTAGCTAAAGGGGGATACTGTTCACTGCAGTCATTTCTTGTACCTTCGTACGTATCTTCGATAAGTTCTTCTTTTTCTTCTTCTTCTTTTGGTTTTAATACTGCTGTTGGAAAAATTATCTTACTGTCGTTCTCTACTAATGGAACATTTAAAGATTTGAGTTCTTTTAGAGGGTCGATAACGGGTTTCAATATTCGATTAATAGTTTCTTCTTCCTCAGCTTTTCCCAATTTAAACGCTAGGTACTTCTTTCTGATAGACCTTGATGCTTTCTTGATTCTTTCTTTAAGTGCTCTATCTTTTTCCAAGTCATATAGTCGTCTTTCTTTGACCTGATTATACTTTTCGAATGTTATCTTATTGGACTTCATTGTTGAACAGAAAACAGGTATTTGCAGCAAACAGGTGTAGAACAGCTGTTAAACAGAAAACAGGTATTTGCAAACAGCTGTAGAAGAGCTGTTAAACAGGTCTACATTGGTTTAGTGTTGAACTAATACTAACTTAATATCTCAAATCATATACTTATATACTGATCAAAACCTATTTTTAAATCATTCATGACATTAAAATAAAACAATTATATTGTACACATCACTAAAAACTAAACTATTTCATATTCAGCAACATCCATTTCCCAAATAATTATTATTTTCTGTGCTAGTTCACTTAGGAGAATCATGGATTTGATTTATACGGTTGGTAGCAGAAGTAGGTGTTGGTAACAGCGTAATATTGAATGAGGGATATTTAAAATCTTGAACTATGAACTTGATTTATACGGTTGGTAGTGGAGAGAAGGAGGGATATTTGAAATTTGTAGAATCGAGGAATGGATTTATACAGATTGAAACTTTATTAAAAACAATGTATGTCAGAACTCTGATTCGAACCAAGGTCTTCAGATTTTCAGTTGATCATTATTAATTACATTTTATGTTGGTCAATATTAACTACGAGGTTGTAAGGCATTATTTCTGAATTAAAGATGTAGGTAATTTATAGTATTAAAAATAAACAAAAAATTCTATTGGGTCTAATATTGATTAATGATATGGGAGATATGTATGTTGTGGGATAAGTCATTATAGGTGGTAATGGATTTCAAACTGTACATTTTAATAATGGTATCATCTTGAGATACTTCAAGTTGTTGGTAATACATATATCCAGAAACTTTAGCTACGGAGATGATGTTCAGGTGGGTGGATGTTGGAGATGGGTGTTGCTCGCTCAAAAATGAAGATGGAGGCTAACTGTTGTTATGTATTAATAAATAATTAAAAATAGTAATTATCAATTAAGAATATTAAGTATGATCGGTAGGCATCTGCTTCTCCAGGGAACTGAATGGGTCCAGACTTGGTGAGTCTGGGTTTCTCAGTTTCTTATTTATTATTATTATTATTATTATTATTATTATTATATTATAATATATAATGGGTGGTCATCAAACAACTTCATTCATACAATAATTTAAAAGATTGCAATAATTTAAACAACACTTTTATCGTTCGAATCAGAGTTCTGACATACATTGTTTTTAATAAAGTTTCAATCTGTATAAATCCATTCCTCGATTCTACAAATTTCAAATATCCCTCCTTCTCTCCACTACCAACCGTATAAATCAAGTTCATAGTTCAAGATTTTAAATATCCCTCATTCAATATTACGCTGTTTCAACACCTACTTCTGCTACCAACCGTATAAATCAAATCCATGATTCTCCTAAGTGAACTAGCACAGAAAATAATAATTATTTGGGAAATGGATGTTGCTGAATATGAAATAGTTTAGTTTTTAGTGATGTGTACAATATAATTGTTTTATTTTAATGTCATGAATGATTTAAAAATAGGTTTTGATCAGTATATAAGTATATGATTTGAGATATTAAGTTAGTATTAGTTCAACACTAAACCAATGTAGACCTGTTTAACAGCTCTTCTACAGCTGTTTGCAAATACCTGTTTTCTGTTTAACCGCTGTTCTACACCTGTTTGCTGCAAATACCTTTTTTCTGTTCAACAATGAAGTCCAATAAGATAACATTCGAAAAGTATAATCAGGTCAAAGAAAGACGACTATATGACTTGGAAAAAGATAGAGCACTTAAAGAAAGAATCAAGAAAGCATCAAGGTCTATCAGAAAGAAGTACCTAGCGTTTAAATTGGGAAAAGCTGAGGAAGAAGAAACTATTAATCGAATATTGAAACCCGTTATCGACCCTCTAAAAGAACTCAAATCTTTAAATGTTCCATTAGTAGAGAACGACAGTAAGATATTTTTTCCAACAGCAGTATTAAAACCAAAAGAAGAAGAAGAAAAAGAAGAACTTATCGAAGATACGTACGA
Source organism: Pogonocherus hispidulus (assembly GCA_963924545.1). Taxonomy (NCBI): domain Eukaryota; kingdom Metazoa; phylum Arthropoda; class Insecta; order Coleoptera; family Cerambycidae; genus Pogonocherus; species Pogonocherus hispidulus. Next base: position 25,472,934 of record OZ004696.1, read on the forward strand.
AGGTACAAGAAATGACTGCAGTGACCAGTATCCCCCTTTAGCTAGAAGTTACTTAGAGGGCCTCTATAATAGAAGTAATGACTATGATGAAACCTATGGAGTCAGATTTAGCAATGAAATGAATAAATTGTACATTGGTAATACAGTACTACATATTGGTTCCAATGCGGGAATAAGCATTGGTAATAAAATGTATGGAGGAAAACGAGGCTTATACGAACTGCTATTTATGAAAAATCCAAAAGATTATGATGAACAAGATTTAGCTGATTATAAGGAAATTCTAGAAGCTAGTAGTGCACATAAAAGAAATTATGATTCCTCAAATCAGTTTAATGGAACTCGGTCTTCTAAATATAAACACATAGTAAAACCACTATTTAAGAGTAGAAGTAGTAAACTGAGTAGGAAATCTATTAAATCTCATAGTGGATCAGGTATAAGTTGTATGGTTTACAACGAAAAACCTATTGAATATATTTATTGGAATGATGTGAACGAGCTTGTTGATAGGTTGAAACTTTTGAATGCATCAAAGGCTGCAGGAAATACCGATTCTCACGATAATGAAATTTTAGCTATTATTAATGAATTACGTGAAGCTGGAATAATCAATTAATATAAGGTTTATCTGTTGTACAATATATAGGTTATGATAAAGTAGTTTAATATTGTAATTTCAAAGTCCTTCATGTTATTCTCAAATGCGAATGTCATATCTTATGAATATATTGTTAAAAATATGTTTGTAATCAAGAGATTAATTATATTTTATATCAATAATGATTGTTTTATTTACTTGTCAGAATAGCTCAGTTGGGAGAGCAACAGACTTAAAATCTGAAGACCTTGATTCGAATCCGAGTTCTGACATACATACATATAAATCCATTCCTCTATTCTACAAATTTCAAATATCCCTCCTTCTCTCCACTATCAACCTTATAAATCAACATAGTTCATAGTTCAAGATTTTAAATATATCTCATTCAATATTACGCTGTTACCAACATCCTATTTCTGCTACCAACCTAATAAATCAAATCTATGATTCTCCAGATGTTAAATATCCCTCATTCAATATTACGCTGTTACCAACACCCTATTTCTACTACCAACCGTATAAATCAAGTTCATAGTTCAAGATTTTAAATATCCCTCCTTCAATATTACGCTGTTACCAACATCCTATTTCTGCTACCAACCGGATAAATCAAATTTATAGTCTTCAAATTTCCCTCTATTACTAAGGTGATTACGATCTACCACCTACAGATAGCGTCTCCAACCGCATTACAGATCCCTTTCACCATTACATTCTACTGCCTACCGACAGATGACAGCTTAATGCAGTTTCTACAATGACATTAAAATTAATGTTATCTTAGGAGTCAAACTACAATAGTTATTTGTTAATATTAACTGACAGATTTATTATTGCTTACACAGGTGTTTCTGTTTCATACCTGTTTGAAAATACCTGTTATTCTGTTCCATACCTGTTTACATATACCTGTTTCCTGTTCCATACCAGCTCATGGTTCTAAGTGTCTGGCTCATGCCTCATCTACCTAAAGACTTCTATAAACACTGCTGGTTTTTTCCTTAAGATGGTTCACCCTGTATAGCTTTTAATTTGATACACCCTGTATACTAATATTTGAATTTCGCGCAGTTTGATGATGTACTCTGATTGGTTAGGTACATAGTCTAAATAATATAAGCTATGGATCACGTGACTACTCCCCAGAATCCGAAACTAGCAGCGTCTTAGATTTGTTTAATTATAATTTATATCAATCATATTTATTTATCATATTTGATCAATCAAATTTATAGTCTTCAAATTTCCCTCTATTACTAAGTTGATTACGATCTACCACCTACAGATAAAGTCTCCACCCTCATTACAGATCCCTTTCATCATTACATTCTACTGTCTACCGACAGATGACAGCTTAATGCAGTTTCTACAATGACATTAAAATTAATGTTATCTTAGGTGTCAAACTACAATAGTCATTTGTTAATATTAACTGACAGATTTATTATTGCTTACACAGGTGTTTCTGTTTCATACCTGTTTGAAAATACCTGTTTTTCTGTTCCATACCTGTTTACATATACCTGTTTCCTGTTCCATACCAGCTCATGGTTCTAAGTGTGTGGCTCATGCCTCATCTACCTAAAGACTTCTATAAACACTGCTGGTTTTTTCCTTAAGATGGTTCACCCTGTATAGCTTTTAATTTGATACACCCTGTATACTAATATTTGAATTTCGCGCAGTTTGATGATGTACTCTGATTGGTTAGGTACATACTCTGATTAGGTATTGCGACCTGTATATCAGTGAAATCATCTCCCTGGGAAAATTTTGTGCTTTAATCACCAAGTGGTGTTCTACATGAACAATTAAAACAGCATGTTTCCATTTATTTGAGTGAAGATCTTATTGAACAGTATATAGGTTATGATGAAGTAAATTAATATTGTAATTTATTTGAATAAAGTATTAATATACTCTGGTTCTTTTATTTCTGCCACTGCGGTGATGTCATTTAACCTCGAGATTGTGCCGCCTCGAGTCGAAACCTGTTTGTGGGTACCGTGAGAAAGCTCATACGTTTGTAAATTCAGATATAAACAAATATTTTATTATGTATACAATATTTACTTTGCACCGTGCCGCCTCATATAAAATTCCTGGAATCAAAATATCTAAGATTACGATACCTAAAACAATATTTTTATCATCTTGAAGTGTCTGCATGAATCAATTTAAATTGTACATTTCTTTGTAACATAAATTATATCTGCTTATGAAATACCACGTAAATTAAATCGCTCTGTATGTAATAAGTTATTTTAATATACTACATTCCTATGGTAAAACAAAACGTACGTTTTTATCTCCCCTAAGTATATATCTACATTGAGTGAGAAATAATGCACAATATGCTTTAAAATAATATGAGCAATCATTGACGGAAATCAGTATATTTATTTATATAAACAAACCTGGTATTTTATCATTGCCGACAGAGGACAATGCCGACATTTATGTATTAATTTATTACTGTATTTAGAATATGACATTCGATTGAAACCGCTATTCTAGGTAGTTAAATTCAATAGAAGGAAATGCGTTGTGCAATATGTTTTAAATGAGAAATCATCGGATGCGTAATTTCCAACCTGTCTGAACAAGTTGGTAAGTACCAGTGTGTGATAAAGCATATGAAATCACATCAAACGAACAATTTTTTACCATAAATCAGAGTGCCTCATCCCCCTTCCGCTCCCCGAAGACCTACATTTATTCTTTATCAATTCCACCAATCAGCTTTATTTTTTACATACTTTTCCAATATTAAATTACATCAATCATATGAATATCTTAATGACATATCATCATCTGAAATCAACTCGAGAAGCAGGTACATACCTATCATTCTTAATTAATTAGATTACATCAATCATATGAATTCGGGTATATTAATGTCATATCACCACCTGAAATCAACACCCCCATCCACCCTCCTTCACCCTCATCACCCTCGGGAAGCCCCATCCAGCATTCTTTATCAGAACAATCATAATTACTATTTTTATTATCATTAATTACTATTTTAATTACCATACATCAACCACCACCCTCGAAATTCTTCTACACCCTCCGGACATTGACCAACACTTCTTCACCACCATTCCAAGAACTCTTCGACTCCCTCGATACACCCCCCATCATCTTTGGTAACTTCTTGATGGATACATGTCATCCGGAGCTCGGTGCTCTGATAGCGGGGGACCTACAGCCATCCAGAGCTCGGTGACCAGAGAAGTGGCCCCGTAGTGGCTTTGCTTATCTACTTATAAAGAATTATGTTAAGAGACAAATAAAAGGTAAAATTAAAATTGTTCCTAAATTTTCTGATTCTGTATCATTTTTTCAATTAAAAATCAAAACGACGTTCCGCAGATAAATATGATATCATCGAAACAGCATAATAAATTGGTGGGCGTGCCTTTTTACAAAAAATAGTCATTTTCATTAAAATAAACCCAATATAACCAACTTAACGGACGTCCATATTTTTTATTCCAAGAATCTAAGCCTTTCTTCATTTTTCCATTATATATTCTTAAATCGTTTCCAATGCAATTCGTTTACTTTCAATTAATTTCAATTAAAAGCTTTCAGGTTTTTGAATAAATTTAAATCAGCAACAGTTGATTTTAAATGTATAGCAACAACTTGTATTTAACATTGTTAAAATAACTTATTAGAAATACTCTATAGATAATTTTCGTTTCGGTATTTGACTACACATACAGCCGAGCATGAAAATTTGGCTTTAGTCTCCGAATTCCGAATTATTCATATCTAATTAACGGAATAGATTTTTATCGAAAGCAAAATACTTGAGCTGGCAGGAATCTATCCTAAAATAACAAAAAATTGATTTTATTTTATTTCTGCTGCCTTATTTCCGCAGTTTCAAAAGTATTCGACGTAGGTACATATATGTCTCTTGAAAACTCGATATTTCCTGAAATTAGAATCATTTCTCATTGTTCGGAATGGTATAAGTTACATATGACCGGCATTGTGGGAATTTTATTTATGTCTTCGGCTTTTCACCCTTCGTATAATGTTCCGAAACGTTCTTTGCGTACCTATATGGTTTAGGATATAATACACAACGGGGTATACGTATAAATTGGCGAACACCTAATCCTAATAATAATATTTTTTTCTACATCTGTAATTTCGCATATATTTAGTTTATATATAATTTTCCGGGAACATTCCATGTGATGGAAGGAAATAAAAGTGAGAGCTTACTCAGATTTACGTACGTTGTTAACTTAAAAGATTTATCTAATGTACGTGGTACGTGCATCTCACTTTATTTTTTTAATAACAGGCAATTTCATCCACAGACTTCCGACAAACTTGCATCAAAATTTGGTATTACGTTGAATAGCTGCGTCTATACGAGACACAAATTAATAATATTTATCATTTTTTCTTAGAAAACTACAATGTATAAAAAAAAATCGATTCCACTTCATTGCTGTGCGTCTTATTAATTTCCTCGAGCCTCGAGTCAATGAGTAGTTGAAAAGTATCAAAAAGTATTTGATCGGTTACCTTTACAATCTATTTAATAATAATAATATTTCTGACAGTTTGATGATTGATATTATCTGGTAAACATAATCGAATGCAATGAATACATGAATTTTGTTAAGTTACTGCGGTTTTGTGAATAGATAATAGGAGTAAGATTATTAAATAAGCATCGGTGGTTCAGTGGTAGAATGCTCGCCTGCCACGCGGGCGGCCCGGGTTCGATTCCCGGCCGATGCACAAACTTTTTTTTAAGAAATAAGTAAATAAAATCATAAAGTGATATATAGTATTTATTACTCAACGATAAAAGTTAAAAATAAGTATTTTAGCTAATTGTAGAATTGGTGTACCTAGTCCCCCAGTAAAATGTGTTATTTTATGAAAAGTAGGCAATTAAAAGAAATAAATATACCTACTGCAAAATTTCACAATAAAAAACCTTAATTTTGTATAAATAGGTGTTTATCACCAAATACTACTGTATCTAATAAAGATGGCATTAATAATGAATAGCAAAGATATATGTATTGATGTTTAATTAGCAAAAGTTGAAAATTCATGTAAATTTGTGGAAATAAAAAGAAAATGACAATGAACATAACATAAAACATCACCAACTTGTAAAGTCACTTCGTTAGCTTAATAAGCCAATATATACCTAAGCCCTTGTGAAAACACTTTGATGTATTATAATGGTGGGGAATATGAAATTGACAACAAATACCTAATAACCATTTTCTCAATACAATGCTAGGTTTGAAGTGAAAATAAACTATCAACTAAAGGTATTCTGAAAATATAATTCTTTCTATATACATGAAAATATTTTGTTGGGGTGAAGTAAATTTTTTGTTCATCCATTAATATTTATTTTTTCTGCATTATGCCTGATCAATAATTTAAAGTGTTCATAAAAAAATACACAAATATGCATACTAAATTAATTGTAGGAAATATTCAGCCTAGGCTTATTCATGAGATAAACTCCATTTAAAATAAAACTAGAAATGGGAGAAAATCGCTGTCGCTTCCATTCGTTCCCATTTCTAGCCCTACCGGGGGTCCAGGCCTGCGGCCTGGGGTCACCCTTCGGGTGACAAAAGCATGTAGAATAATATTATTTTATAGAAAATACATATCAAAGAAATTTTGTATCTGGAATGATGATGTAATTATACTAAACGATTTTTTTAAGTATTTTGATGAATTATAAGGGTTACTCTATTGTTGATGGTAAAACATCATAATTTTTTAAGTACCTACTGAAAGTAGAATTTATTTTTAAGTAAACATTATCAATTTTATCAATGGAACCAAAAATATTATAGATATTTACTTTTGTAAGCTAAAATTAAGAATATAACAGACTGCCAAAATGAACTAATTAATTCCAAACTTTACGTGCAGAAAGAATAAAAGCTACGGATAATCAAAGAGAATAACTAAATACTAATACTAATAAATAATTGGAATTAAAAAGTAAAAAAAAAAAGTTTGCCTCCAGCGTGACTCGAACTCACGAAATCAGCATTATGAAGTTTTCAATCCTACGACTTTCCCGTTGGGCTACCACGCCTGCTGTCAAATTGTTTACCTTGAGACGTTTAAGTATGTAAACTTAACGTGTCAACCTGAAAAAATAATTTTTACCGATTTTCTAATTGGAAAAGCATTTCGCTTCAGTATTTTGGTAGTCAGTGTTTGGCAAGTGTTTGGCAGTCAGTACTATCGATTCCGTTAGCAATATTTCTCATAGGAAAATAATGAAAATAACCTATTTGAAGTTTAATTAATTTGACAGTTTTCGTGGGAGGTGCTTGTCTCGTTAGTGCGATCTCACATGGGCATATAAAATGAGATAGAAGTTGAGACGGATGCGACTCGAGATTTTCGAAGACGAAATAGACGTAAAAGGAGTCGACGTACGGTCTCGAAAAAAAATCTCAAAGGATTAGAGAAAGGACGGAACTTTCGCGTAAAGCGATTCTCGAAGCCGTTAAAATTAGAAAAAAGTCTCGGGGGTCCCGCGAAAAGTCGGTATTTCGGCGGGCGTGACGGGACCATTTTAGACGCGAGGACAAACGCCGGTGTTAGCCGCATCTCTCTCGCCGAACGGCGATCGACGAAAATTTTGCAGAGGTTTTTTGAGAAGGCGTTTAAATTGGGAAAACGCGTAAGAAACGGGACTAAAACACCCCTACGCATTGGAGAAAGGCCTCCAATGCGTAGCGACCTCCGGTGGTCCGCGGAGATCGTTCCGAGATCGCCTCACGGAGAGATAACTTTGAAACTTTGCGGATTCGGCGACGGAATTTAGAGGGAGACAGAATCGACGCCTTTTAATATTTATATGGATTTTTATTATTGACGTACAAATTTAATAATATTTAATATGCGATTTTTTCCATAGATTTGTATCCAAGAAACCAAATTCACAATGACTCCGTGGCGCAACGGTAGCGCGTCTGACTCCAGATCAGAAGGTTGCGTGTTCAAATCACGTCGGGGTCATAATACTTTTTTTTATTTTAATATATATACAAACTGAAATTTGCAAATTATTTATTATTCATTTATAACAAAAAATAAAATTGTATGATGTGGTCTATATTAAATAAAATTGTCGCGGATTTTTTAATGAAGGTAATTTATTGTGATATTTCTTGCTAAGGCAACATTATTGTTAAAAAAAACAACCTTTGACTGATCCGTCGTCGCAGAGGTTAATTATAATTTTTTGGACTTTTTTTAGTGGTGATATAATACCCAAATAAATAAGGGTAATTAAACAATGCCACAAATAAATACTTTCATACATTATCAAAACCTATTTATGTATTGCTTAGTTTTTGTTTGAACGTTCTCCTACGAATACACACAAAGAGATGTCCTGGAAACAACATTGTTCAACATGAGTTCAGCACAAAAAAATCCTCGGAAAACCACCGGCATACCGTTAGCATGTGTCCAAAGTGGTCCAAAGGGGTGTTATCGTTACGTGAACTTGTAATTTGATAAATAATTTTTCAGCTTTTCCGAATAGGCTGCCAATGATAAGTATACAACTTTTTGTTGTAAAACTGCTGAAGAACAAGATGACATACCGTTTGCGTATACCCAAGGACATACGTACAAATGAAAACTCCTTTTCATGAAGGACCCATGATGACTCCTTGAATCATTCCTGCTCGTCATGGGAATATACTCATTGTAATACTTTCTGAAAGACATACTCGTATTGACTAAAGTCACAACCAAAAATCTGTCACTCGCGGTCAATAATAATAGACTTTTGTTAGTAGTATTAGTCTAAGATGGTAAAATACATTACAAGCAACAAAAGTTTGTTACAGGTCTTTATATCAAAGTAAGCAAAATAATAAACTAAGCTAAGCTAAAAAATAAACAAAATGAATCCATAATAAGTTTAAGAAAAATATATCAGTATTTTTTTTAATTGCCATGGTTGCCGTATAAATATTGTATATTTTAATAAAATTATGACACTATTTAAAAACAGTTTCATCCTGATCTATATCTAATGTTAAAAAAGTTAGTTTGAGGTATACCTTGTAAGTTTTTAAAGTAATAAAATTTTGAAATTTGATTTAAATTTTATTAGGAAAAATCACATATGTATATGTCTGACTTTTGAAACAAAAATATACATGTTATTATGTGGAAAATTAAGATAATAAGGAGTGGGCCGTCAGTTTTTCCGTAGATCAGACTGTACATGCGAAGAAATAAAAGATTTGTTAGGTAATTGGTAATACTTCAATTACGGTAAAATATTATGCTCTTGACTCATATCTGAAATTGCAGCAACTTAACACAATGACAGTGCTTGTTGACATAAATGTCAGTGAAACATTTTCTTGATCATGGTAACTTGCTGAATCTTGCTGTAGATATATTCTACTGATTTTGGATATTCCCTCAATTTTCTCGAAAACTGTTAAGTTGGACATGCGATTCAAAGGAAACAAATTGAAGATGTTAGTCCTGTCTTTTTTCAATGGAAACATGAAAGGGTGTTCCATTTTAAAAAATTGGTTTCAGCTGTTTGAAAATTGATAAATTACTACTGTACAAAAAATGCAGATTTCAGAACTGAGGCGATGAATAACGAAGATAGTACTATGTGTCTCCAAAATATCTTTCCGAAGATGACTTTTCTCTGATTTTTTAGTACGCCCCTACAGAATGCGTTTTTTGAAGGTAACTTGGCAACGCCGCATCTGAATTTCAAAAATAATATCATTTTGCAGGTAAAAGAAACACGAATTGAATGCGATTGAAAAATACAGTGTGTTCCATAAAAAAAATATAAGTTTGGTTCACCCCTCTTCACTGGATCACACTGTATGTTCGAAAATAATTTTAAAAGATGGCTCTGAGGGTATACATAATGCCCTAAAAGGAAAAAAATGTAAATTCTAAAGCAATTGTGTAATGGACTGAGGTGCTTTAGGTGACATCCTGTAGAATAAAACAAAACCTATATAAATTCATAATATATACCAGAAATATTTATATTTTTCTGCAAGTGTGTACCTACCATTTAACAGTAGTAAGATGAAAAATATAAATTAAAAAATAAAAAATTATTTATAAATTATCGGCTTTCGCCAGATGCGAGAATCACATTTCACCTAATAGTAGGAATTCCTATGCATACACCTGCAGTAAATCAGTAGGTCGTTATGTTTTGAGATTGTTTGATTGTATTCGTATTTAATTAGATTAGATAAGAAGACAAACATATTAGATTAATGTTCGATGTATTTACAAATATGTGATTGTGATGTATGTATTTAATTTAAAAGTCTAATATACATATTAATCTAATCAATTTTATGTAATTCTGAGTAATTTATATAGATACAATTAAAATCATCATAGTAACACTTCAGTTAACCTACGGAAAGTTTCAATAATTACAATATTTAAAAAAAAATTTGCACGTGTATTTTTAATGGTATGGTTCTATTGCTTAAACCTGTATGTTTTCTTTATGTTAAGACTGTAGTGTTTAATTTTACAAACATAAGGTCATTCAGGCCAGATCGGAAGTGGATGTGGTTTTTGGTTACGCAAGCATCCAAAATTTGTTTTGCAGGTATTGGAAAATAAAAATTACGGAGGGTTGAGCCACCTTCCTTTTTCTGACCGATATATACTCGTATTATAGAATTTACATTAAAAATTAAGATTTTAATCAGGGGTAAGCTTTATTCAATTTCTCAGTTTAAACCGCAATATCTTTGACAGTGGGGCCAACCGAGTATACTCACTCAATCCCTTAAGCGGGATTTACACTGTATCACTTTTGATGTACATCCAAAGTGATACAGAGTGAAGAGTGAAATCATCCGGAGTGATCATCCTTGTTTACATATTTTCATCCAGTTTTGTGGTTTCACCTGTCACTATTCACTGTTCCTAAGAATTTCGTCATTTCGTGTTGGGTGCAACAACTTGTGGTACCAGGCGGCAGGATGTCTCGTTCCAGAAAACATAAAAGTCTTATACGCGATGACATTGACGTAATTTCAAGTATACTGATAAATGAATTGAACTCAATTATATCAACAACTGGCCGTGCTAAAAGACGTTGGTGGCTGAAACCGTGAGTTTCAAGGAGAGAAAATCTAGGAGCTTCGTCCACGCTGTTAAGAGAGTGGGCAGAAGAAAATCCTGAGGAGGACAGAAATCATTTAAGAATGAACGAGGAATAATTCGCATATCTTCTCGAAAAAGTTACTCCGTTAATCCAAAAAAAAAGATACTTGGTTCCGAGAAGCTTTGAGCTCTAAAATAAAACTACAAATGACGCTACGATATCTGGCGACTGGAGATAATATTGGTACATTGAGCGCACTGTACAGAACTCCAAGAAGTACATTCTCACTATTTTTTCCCGAGGTTATCGAGGCTGTATACAACTCGGCGAGCGGCGAATATGAACTCATCGTATTTACATTTTTCACTGAGCTTTCACTTTGGATGAATCATCGGTTCAGGGCACATCTCTTTCATCAAAAATATGTAGAGGGTCGGTTTGTTTTATCGTTCATTTTTAATGTACACTTTGGATGATTCCTCCAAGATGAACATCCAAAGAGATAAATGTAAATGAGCCTTATAGGATGTGCAAGGATACACATCGTTAGTTTTAATAATCAGTAATCATTGACTCTAAAAAAATAAATCAAACATTGTTTGTAGGTAAGTTTGAAACCTTATAAAAATATAATTACAAATACATAATGATACCTACCTATTATGATTTAACAGATTATATTTGTCGTTATATGAATGAGATATGTTTATTAATTTTATCGAAACTAAATCTCCTGTATACTAAAGATATTTCAACAATTTGATAACAATTATTTAATTAAGTACTTGATAAAGGCAGTGGAATAGATTAAATTCTTCTACATCCAATTCATGCTTTCATTCTTGTAATTTTTAATTACTTTGTTGACAGAGATGGGATAGTTTATTTCTCTCTCTTTCTCACACACACACACACTCATTACTTCTATTTCTGAAATTTATTTCATATTTTTTGACAGAAACAGCATCCGCTTGTAAGATATTTTCGGGAAGTTTTCAATTATGTGGCGCCTGTGAATCTGAGATCATATTTCTTGAGAAAAATAACGAAATCCACCATAAAGAATACTTAGTTTTATCATCGATACTTACCCCAATTCTTTATAGAGTCTGTATACAGATAACTATGTATGACATTTGAATCGATGGAGGTGTTCGATGAGTCTGTCATGATAGAACCCACCAATTCATCGAAGTGTTGCGTTAGAACATTTTTTTGAACTGGAGGTTTATTAATAATTTGGCATCTGGAAGTCCCCGAATTTATTCGCGACTGGCATTTAATCGTGGTGTTATTGACCCATACGTCGTATGTCACTAGGTCACATTTGTTAGTTTTTAAAATTAACTTTTAACAAATTATCAAAATTGTTATTGTTTGATCAACATAGCATTTTGTTCGATTTCATAACCATGATAAAGTTTATAGTAAATAGTTTGAATATAATAGTATATTATGTATCAAGTTTTATAAATGCCATTTTAGTCACGATTTTTATTAATCACTAGCGAAGCGTAGCGGAGCGAGTGTTTAATAAAATGAGTGAATAAAATGGCGTTATAAAACGAGTTGCATACTATACTTTTTCCCCGATAGTAAATTCCACTGTAGTTTTGCTTCATTTTTCCACAATTACTTTCCACAAAATTACTTCTCTTGTCACGCCGCGTCAAATTAGTTTGACAGATTGATTAAAAATGACACAGGCAACTATCTTGATTTTTTCAATAATTTCAATCCGTGACTAAAACGCACGAAGCCACGGCTTGTATGCAGGAAGCCACGGCTTGTGAAGGTGTATTTAAAAGATCACTTAGCGTCATGGAAACATATACGAAAAATGGCATTTTAAAGATGGGGAGTAGAAAAATAATATTTAACTTAACAAATTTTCAAAAATATAAATTAAAACTAAACATCAGTGTCAAAATACAAGTTAATTTAGTGATCCCAAGCTTTGAGAGGTATAGTCAAGTTGATGTAAATAAATACCATGGTAAACAGTAAGTATAAACTTTTTTAATTTGTTGGCCATTATTATAGTTTGAATGTAATTAATTTTCATTAGGTATTAGAAATTCAATACTTACCAAATTATTCATTATTCCAAATGAAACTGATTTCTACTTGGTACTGATTAGAAGATCGAGACATGAAATTATATAAATTTAGTGTTTTAATATTCGATTTATGGAGTAATATTGTATAATAATTTTTTCATGTTAGTTAATAAGTAAAGGTGCATTTAAATTAGAGCGAACAGAAGCGAACGAACGAATTCGTTTGCTTAAGCTTGCGTAATTTATATGGAGAAAAAAACGGGAGCGAACGAACTCGTCCGTGTTTATGCATATATTAGAGCGAACAGAGACGAACGAACGAATTCGTTCGCTCGCTTCTATTCGCTCTAATTTAAATGCACCTTATGATATTGACTTTTTTATATTTTCCTAACAAATGATATAAATAGGTAAATATATTTTTTTCTTAAATAAATAAAATAATTAATTCGTAGACCACCATGGTTAATAAGGCAAAAAACATGGTCTTATTAACCTTGGTTGGCTACTAAAAGTTAAGTGTGCATCTTTATTTATAAAAGCACAGAAAAGTGATACACTGCCAGTAATAAGGAAGGCCTTTTGAAGGCTAACATTTACTTTGATAATTCACACGATACAGAGCAACTTGAATAATTTATTCAATAAGACTAACAGTATGGATTTTCTTAGTTGTTTATTAAATTTATAAGTACTAGATCCATCGTTTTTTCATGCAAGTCTTGACCATGTAAATTATTCTTTCTTTAGCGATTTCCGGAATATCTTCAATTTTTCGCTCATATGGCATCTGGAAGTCGGATTTGCCATCTGGCTTGTGAAAAATAACGAAAGCCGTCATAAAGAACACCTGACCTAGTTTTATTGTCGACACAGACTTCAATTCTTCATATAGTCTTTCTAGAGAGAACTCAGATACGTCGCATTTGAGCCGATGGAGATGTTCAATGAATCTGTCGTGGTAGAACCGCACCAATTCATCCAAATGCTCCTCCAATACTTTTTTCTGAACGCTACTCCAAAGCAAAAAGAACAAATCCCCTGCTGGAGATTGGTAGGTTGGCATCTGGAAGTCCACGAATTTATTCGCGACGGGTATGCCGTGTTGGAATTTAGTCATGATGTTATTGACCCACATGTCACTGTGAACCATAGTAACCAACGGTTCATTACGTGGGCATGTTTGTGCAAACTTCGTTTCACCTAATTTCTCTCGTAATTTGGGTATGAGGGATCTACTCTCTTCGTCAGTATCTAGAAGTTCGTATAAAAACTGCATAGGATTAAATGGTTTTTCATCTTTAGGTTTTAATGGAGATGGGGGTGTGGGGTCTTTTAAGTAGGGTTTGATTTTAGATTCAAAGACTTCAGGTTTCAAGAGTTTCAGAGCTAGTGGAACCGCATGGAAGGCTGCTAAGTCTTTCAGGATGAGTTTTATGGTTGGTAGGTCGAAACTTTCGAAACGGCTGACATTTTGGTAACCTGGATAAAAAATAATTATACTAGTAACATTTATATAAAGGAAAAAGAAAAATTCCTACAATGACTCTTGCGAAGAATATACGATAACTACCTCAAGAAACTGAATGAATGAAATAATTTTATTGTTTATTTTGCGTGTATTTATTAATCACTATCTTAATATTTATTATTCTACTTATAATATTGAGTTTGTAACGTACATTTTAATGTCGTTTCATGAGGTTGACTATTATGCACCCCGTAAAACACCCAACCTAATTGTTGGTGGCTTAAGTTCTCCGTTTTTCAATTCTGCGTTGGAGAACGCTCATTGGCTAGAAAAAACGGTAGCCCCTCCAAAAATCCAACAGACTATCAGGTGTAATTAGGATAGACAAGGCAGACAGTTCCCGTCTTCGAAAGTAGGCAGATGCAGATGTGAGTTATTTTACCTTTTGATATAAAATTGGTGCCCCAATTTTGGGCGCCAATTTTGTCACCACAAACTCAGCTAAGCTAGGGATGTGCAATTCCACTAGCTTAAGTTTATGGACATTAGCTCCGGTAGCTCAGGGAGATATGAGACTAGGGCGTAGTATTCTTAGGACTGCTTTGACTGTTGACAAGTTATTTGGGCACCAGGATAATTTTTAGATATAAGATAAAAGAAAACAATATAAAAGTTAGTTGAATACACTATAATCAAATAAATAAATTGAATTGACTTTACAAATGAATAATAAAGTGACTATTTAACAATAATTCAAAAATGATTTAATAATGACTAAAATATGAAAAAAATTTGAAAAATGAAATTTTAAAATTGGCTAACTTTACACAATTTTAAGAGGTTCGGGGTCACTCTGAAAATCTCGTTCCTTCTTTATGAGGTCAGTACTCTCACCCTTAACCTGTGCTGATGATTGGATCCAGGTGGACTTTCCGTGGCAAAGTGGGGAAGCTAGAGCTCTAGTCCAGATGATGGTCACGTACTGCTAAGTCCAATCCTCTTATCTAGGGATCTGCAGGTGGTAAGCGTCCAGAGTTTTCAGCAGGTTATAGATCTCGCAGTCAGGTTACAGCAGCCTCGTCTCAGAAGAGTACATACAAAGAATTGTTTGTGTTAAGAGTGCCCCAAAATTTACAAATATATAGATGAACGTTGACGGCTAGTGTAGCCAAGATTAAAAATCATAAATAAATTCCTGAAGGGAATGTACCAGCAAATCTGGTATGGAAAAATCCTCTGTGATTCTCACAGGGAAAGTAATTAACAAATGAAAACAAAACCTGGAAGGTGTCAACCTTTAGTGACCCTACCCAGAATGAAGCAAATAAAATTACCCAAAAAATTGCATTCAAAAGAACTGATTACAGTTCAGCCACTCGACAATTACTCTTAATAAAAAACTCTAATCATTACTATTTAAAGATACAATAGTTCAGAAGGAACAAAAATAAATTAAATAAAAAAAAAAACCCTCTATTATCTGACCCAAAATTCCAAAAACAACGGTTTCATAACCGGTTAAACAAGGAAAGATTACCACTCTAATTAGGTAAAAGAGAAAAATTATTTCATTAATATTTCAAAAACTGAGTGACAAGTTGTAAAAATTCGTATTGATTAATTGTACAAATTTGTTATCAAAGAACAATAATCAATGAATTTACTACTGTTAGGAAACAGGTTCCAGTCTTCTAATCGGCGTGAATGTGAGTTATTCAAATCTATATAAAGTAACAAATTACTTAACCTAGTGCAGAAATTACGATATTAGCAATTTTCTATAGCTCCAATCATATATTATAACTCTAAGATAAGAGAAGATAAGATAACGATAAGATAATTAACTTAATTCCCAAAGGGCACAACACGTGGTGGATAATCGCAATCCGATTCAAACAAAATGGAGGCAAGAAAACTCAAATTTATTGGTTTTAAAAAACAATGTTTTCTATAATCTCCTGACTAGAGCACAGCTTCACAAATTTATAAAATCATATTAAAACTATTTTCTATTGTTTAGAATCGTACTACATTTCACCATATAGGGTGACAAAAAAAATCTCCCTGACCACGCCTAAATAATTTACCTAAAATCCAGGTAAATCCTGATTATATATGAAATATAATTACTTAATAATGACAACAAATCGCTATTATCTTATTTCTGTACTAATAATTATATCGTAACCAATAATGAAAGTGAATAAATTATATATATCAAAAGGTAAAATAACTCACATCTGCATCTGCCTACTTTCGAAGACGGGAACTGTCTGCCTTGTCTATCCTAATTACACCTGATAGTCTGTTGGATTTTTGGAGGGGCTACCGTTTTTTCTAGCCAATGAGCGTTCTCCAACGCAGAATTGAAAAACGGAGAACTTAAGCCACCAACAATTAGGTTGGGTGTTTTACGGGGTGCATAATAGTCAACCTCATGAAACGACATTAAAATGTACGTTACATATCCCCCCTTCCCCGGTAATAAAAATTGATAACTCTAGGAGTTATAAATTTTTATATAGGCAAATTTTATAGGAAACGACAGAGGAACAACGGTAATGAAAATGTGGAAAGGAACTTGAAAGTTATACCTTCCGAGACATCGGTCTGACGCCTCAGCAGCAATATAGCTGTTGCCAGTACTAAAATGGGTTTATAAAAAAAATCCCCAAAAGAAAAAAAATAGAGGACTTAATACACATGGCTTGTAGTACGTCCTAAAACTACAGCACTTGTGAAAGGAATACCAACAAAATAGATAGAGGACTTAATACACATGGCTAGTAGTGCGTCCTGAAACTACAGCACTTGTGAAAGGAAACAGGCACTAAAATGCTTGACAACAGGTTGCCTAATCCACTGTTGTACTTGCAAACAACAAAAATATGGAGCTAAAAATGCTGGACCTACAACTTGCTCCAAGTTGTGGTACTTGCAATCAATATACTATTGCGGGAGTGTTCTGAGATGAGGCACGACATCCAATCTTTCAAGAACTTCACCTGGATGGAGCTCAGAAAGCACACAGTAGTGATATCCCGCCGGGTTAACCCAACACCAGAATGACCATGATCATAAAGGCTGGCAAAAATAACACCCCCCATGTCGATCCTTCCATCAGATTATCCGAAAACATCGGCATTCTTGAAATGAGGAGGTCCCTACCACATCTCAGTCCCTAAACCTTAAAATAACCTAAAACTAAATTGAAAAGGCTCTCATAAGCCTGTACGAATCCATGAATGTTGGTCAGCTATGAACAACCCAGAGAATCAATCTTGCGTGTAGACACAATGTGGGAGATAAGTTCAAACAAATAATGAATAGTAATACGAGAACAGAATGCAAAGTGCGCAACTGGGTAAATGCAAGCAGAAGCCTCGTCCCTGATTCCTTCCCATCACAATGACTACACACACATAAACCCCCTGGAATGTTCACATCTAAACCAACCAATAATGACCAAGCAGGAACAATAGATATCCTAGGCGATATCTAGTACTATATGTACTCATACATACACTATCCCTTATGTAAGGTTACCAGTTATAACTGTATATGGACTATAGAGAATAAAGATTTAAAAGATAGAGCCATGCTCCGAGTTAGACTCGAAAAGTAACAAGAACGATAACCACCCTTCAAGTGAACCTCACTAATTAATATGCTAAGAAACTCTCAGCCAAATTTATAAAACTAGCAATTACACAAGTAGGAAGTAGGTATGCCTGAACCCACGCATCTAAAACAAACCGACTACTACTAATCTAGTCCTGTGGTAAACCTTAATTTTTACTAAATATTTAATGTCTCATATTAAAGTAACTCAGAAAAGACACACGAATAATAGGTACCGACTCGACTAGGAAATATTGAATTCACATTCTATGTGAATTTAAGATAATGTTCACCAATGTAATTAACACTAGATAAACAATCATAGAGAGATAACACACAAAGATACAGAGAAACAGGCAAATAACATAAGATCGACAATCACATCACAGACCTACTCTGTATATGACTGAGGGACTTATGAACCTCGTCAACCATCAGATGTGAATAATCGCACCGCTAGACCTACTCTTGGGATACGAGAATTTTAATCTAATTGTCGAACACAGACGGTTAAAATAAACCAGGAAAAAGAAAGGACATCACACAAGAAAGAATTTCGACGATGTTGTTGTCAAATTTAATGGATACTGGGTGAGCAAAATAACTAACTTACGACAATGCATTTATTATTTAGTTAAGATAACCAAAAAATCCGATAATAAAATATTTTGAGGGTTAAGATAATACGATAATAAAGATAAGATATACCCAAAAAATATGTACTAAATAATACAATTACACTATATCTCCATTCATTGCTCTGACGCTTCCCCAGTCCATTAAATACTTAAAATAACGTAACCCACCCATTTAACATCCCGAGTGTCTTAGATCAAAGAAAAGAAGAGAAGACAATACAGGAAAGGTGGCGACACTCACCTAATTTTTTTCAAAATTAGGCCAAAATAAGATACATAACGATACGATACGGCAATATTTTACAAGATACTAAATCACTAGTCGGCGTCGTCGTCTGAATCTAATGAGTGTTCATCCTGAGATTCGTCAGAATCCAAATTACTATAATCTGGTTTCAGGTCCTTTATGTGGTAGTTACCAATGTCTTTACCATCCGTGTCCTTTAGGTTATATACTAATTTGGAAATTACTCTATTTACAATACACGGAATATATTTAGGTCCTAATTTAGCTGCATAATCATTAGGTTTACTAGATAAAGAATAAGTTTTCTTCCACACACGATCACCCACGTGAAATTGCAGATCTCTTTTCCTCAGATTAAAGTGGTTAGCATTACGAAGGTAGGCATCATGTAATTTTTTCCTAATATCAATATATAACTCAGGTAACGCTTGCAAATCCTCAATTAATTGATTTTTTCGGCTAATCTCCATTACATTATTTACATTATCCGCGATTTTACCATAATAATCACCTGATAAAGGAATATTTCGAGCAAAATTCAAAAACGCTGGAGAATAACCCGTGACATCGTGTTTAGCTAGTCTAATAGCTTGGGCTACCCGGTAAATGGACATGTCCCAAGTTTTATGGTTCCCATGAATATAAGAGCGGATTGCAGTGACAATAACTTTATTAATACGTTCGGTATGATTTATACGTGCATGATACTTCGCTGTTAACCACCTTGTAACCTTATACTTTTCTAGAAAGTTCCTCATTTCCTTACTAACAAAATAAGTGGCATTATCCGTGAGACAAATCTGAGGGACACCATAAATTAGGAAAACTTGGTTTTCTAAAAACTTTATTATACCTTTTGACGTGACTTTAGACATAGGATGGACTAAGACATATTTGGTAAACCAATCGACCACCACCAGAAGATACTGATTACCCTGTTTAGATCTAGGGTAAGGTCCTAGAAAATCGGCTGATATTAATTGGAAAGGGAAATTAATATTCTTATAAGAGCCCATTAACCTGGCTTGAGGTAAATTTGAGCTTTTACTAGCCGCACAGACGGGACATTTTTTTACATATATATATACTGACTTACGCAGACCAGGCCAATAATATAATTCACTAATTCGAGATAAAGTTTTCGAAACACCAAAATGACCGGCTGTGTCATTATCATGATACAATTTAAATATCTCCCCCCGATTAGCAGTCGGTACTACAATTTTCCAATCTACTAAATTACTGACAATAGGAGTCGTAGAGAAAACATGCTTATACAGGATGTTATTCTCAACCCGATAAGAAGGATATAATTCAGGATTCGATGGAACCTTTTCCAACATTCTGCGATACCACTTATCCAAAATAAAGGTAGACACATCGAGAACAGCTGTTTCTGGCATACTTCTAGAAAGAGCATCCGCAACAATATTAAGGGAACCTTTCCTATGACGGATCTCAAAATCATACTGGGATAATCTAATAGCCCATCGAGCCAAGCGACCGGTGGGATTAGAGAGATTGTGGAGCCAAATCAGTGAAGAGTGATCAGTTTCCACGATAAAGTGAGTTCCTTCAGTATATTTTCTCCACTCCTCTGTGGCCAGAATCACACTGTACAATTCCTTCTCAGTAGTGGAATATTTTCGCTGACAGCTATTCAACGTCTTGCTGAAGAAAGCAATTGGATGTTCAAGACCATCTTCCTCTTGATAAAGGACAGCACCCACGCCAGTATCAGATGCGTCACACTGAATTCGGAAAGGTTTAGAAAAATCTGGGCTAGCCAGAACAGGGGCAGAAGTTAATCGCTCTTTAATCAAAGAAAAAGCCGAGTCAGCTTCTGGGGTCCAAGAAATAGGCTGGCCCTTTTTCCTACCATGTAGAAGATCAGTTATGGGGGAACAAAGGGAAGAAAAATCCTTAATAAAACGCCGGTACCAACCGACCAAACCAATTAATCTTTTTATCTCCGTTGTATTTCTAGGAACCGGGTAATTCTGAACCGCTTCGACTTTGGACTTGTCAGTTCTCAAGCCTTGCTTATCAACAACAAACCCTAGGTAAGCAAGAGAGGGTCTACAGAATTCACACTTATCCAAATTAATTGTAAGGTTAGCTGATTTCAATCTATCGAAAACTTGTCTTAAAACTTCTAAATGTGTAGGAAAATCAGGGGTAGAAATAATAATGTCGTCCATGTACGCGAAAACAAAAGGTTCTAATGACGGTCCTATTACTTGGTCCATTAACCTGACCATCGTTTTGGGACTATTAGAAAGACCAAACGGCATGACCCGGTATTCAAATAAACCGCGGCCATAAACAGCAAAGGCCGTTTTGGGACGAGAAGAAGGATCTAACGGGATCTGATTAAAGGCACTCTTAAGATCTATTGAAGTAATAAATCGAGCGTCTCTCAGTTTACATAAGATATTATCTATCAAAGGCATAGGATATGCATCAGGAACAGTGACTTGATTTAATTTCCTACCATCAAAGCAGATCCGATATTTTCCAGGCTCTTTTTTCGAGACGACCCATAAAGGGGAAGACCAACTAGAATGTGAAGGCTGAATAATTTTTAGACGTAACATTTCATCAATCTCATCATTTAAATACTTCGACAAGGTCGGAGATAGTGGATATTGTCGTTGCCTGATGGGCTTAGCATTCCCAGTGTCAATAGTGTGAGTGATCATATGTGTTAGTCCGATCCTATCATTAGGAGCAATGGTCTTAAATAAATCAATGATATTTTGCAAATCATCTCTTTGACCAGGAGAAAGATCAGAAAAAGAGTGAACGGTATTCACGGTACATAAGGTAGAGGTCTGAGAGACATAAGTGGACTGTTGAAAATCAAGATTAATTTTAAAAGCTTGTAGAAAATCTACACCTAAAATAAGAGAATGCTGTACTGAAGGAATCACTAATATTTTCAACGTTCTTGAAATATTATTCAAAATTACCGGAAGAGAGACATAACCAAAAACCTCTTGTGGTTTACCATCCGCCGTAGTAACATGGAGACTATTATCATATTGTATAGAGAGATTGAGAGACTTAAGAAGGGACATACCAGAATAACCCAAAATTGAAGAGTTACTACCGCTATCGACTAAAGCTAGTAAGGAATTCTTAAAGATATTTATATATACATAGGGACGAGAATCATTCGGTTTCTTTACAAAAATAGGGGCCGTACCAGATACAGAGGACCTGGATGAACTAAAATAAAAAGATTTTACTAAGTCCAACCAATTGTCCCATTCAGAACGGGAAGTTTTTATTGGGGAGACCTTTTGCCTTTGCCCTTGCCTTTTTTTGAATTGCCCTGTCCGGAAGTGGACGGTTCGGGCCCTGGATTGGAAGTAGGGGGAACGGTATCCAGGTTCGCGACACCCCTTGCCTCGTTTTTTTGCGAAGTGAATTGAGACTGACAACGACCACAATTTAACTTACTTACATTGCGGCGACCACACCCATAACAAAACAAATTTCTAGGTTTATTACAATGTTGATGAGTATGCCCCTGAGCATTGCAGTTCCAACAGCGGATCGATGATAGGGTGGAGACATTGGCGTAAAAAGTCGAGGTACCAACTTTCGGACTCGTTAACGAGCAATTTTTAAAAGGGTAGGCTAAATCGGGTTCTAACAGGGTGGAGGTATTTTTAGGAGGAGGGACATATCTTTCAGACCAAACACGTGACTCCTCTAATTTTTTACAAAGTTTAGTGAGTTCAGCTATGGTTTTGGGTTCAGTTAAAGCTAAGCCAATTCCTAAAGACGGATGTAAATTTTTCTTAATTTTATTAACACGAGTTAACTCATCTGGTTGACTCCGTAGGCGACTAAATAAACTTTCCATACTGGAAATATAAGCTATAATTCGCTCTTGTGGACCCTGAGTTCTCCTATCAATTTCGCGAAGGAGCTCATCCTCATAAGTATATGGCAAAAAGTCTAATTTTAACTGAGTGACTAATTCATCCCAAGTAGAGAAATTTATTTTATTTTGCATATACCAAGTATAAGCAACGCCTTCGAACAGTTCTCCGGCAGAAGATAATAAATTTTGTTTAGTGGCACCACGGGACTCGCTTAGCATATTAACCTTTTCCAAAAACGCCATAACGGACTCTTTATCTGACCCAGCGAACTTAAGGTTCCATTTGAAAATCGGCACATATTTATCCTGAGATAGAGGTCCTGATATAGGGGGAGGATTACGCGTAGGTGTAGAAGCAAGAGGCACTGATTTAAAAGCAAAATCCCCTTCTAAGTCTAATATTTGATATTGTAATTGAACCTTTTTTAGTTCTTCCTCATCTGACTCAACTCTTAACTTTTCTAACCGCCCCGATAAATGCGTTAATCTAGACGTAATTTGCTTATAAGCGGAATCACCTGAACCTCCAGAGAAGTTATCTATCTGAGACTTTACACTACTTATGGTTTCCTGAATTTCACGAACGTCATCCGAATGAGTAAAAGGATGAATGAGAGGAGCTTGACAAAAGCTGCGATTAGCTCGCTCCTGTGCCAATACACCTCGCAGACGTTTTCTTTTCTCTTCTACTGTACCAGCAGACTCTAAATTACGAATTGCTAATTCATAAGATAACTCCTTAGTTTTCAGATGATTCGGATCCATATTGGATTTAAATAGGCTCTACTATTAAAAAATTACTACTATCCCCTCGGTATCCTAAATTATGCAACCCGTACTCAATTGCTAGGTTTATTAAAAATCAAAAACACCCTGTGTGTTATGAACCGGTACTATTAAACTAATTATCAACCAAATATAGCTAACTCCCCAATATTCAAATATAACCAATATACACCCTGTATATTACTAATATATAAAACACAATACTATGTATAACTTGGTCACTCAATTTAATTAGCCTAGGAATTTCTGTTACAATTTATTCTTGTGGTTTCACGGAAGAAACAAAAATAATTTAACACGTACTAAACATAGGCAAGATAAGATAAGATAAGATAAGATAAGATAAGATAAGATACGATAAGATACGATAAGTTACGATAAGATAAGATAAGATATGATAAATATTAAATATTTTATTTATTCCACAAAACCCGTTCTATAAAAACTTTAACCGATAAATACCAACAGGTATACAAAAAGTAGATATATAAAACTGCTACTAAAAAGTTTTCAAAACTCGGGTAAAGAATAAATACCTCCTATGATTTTGTATGTAAGAAATTCCTAGTTTAATGTTTTATAAATATGAAATAGCAAATAAAATATACCAAAAAGAAATCTTATCACTAAAAGTTTTCAAACGATTTATTATACACAAATTTTGAAAATATCTGAATTTTGGTCAGAAGGAAAGAGATTATTTTATTTCGATATCAGAAACTAATTTGTCAACTATCAAAACTTACTACAAGCACTACCTGCTTGCACGAGCCCTATACGTTGAGATTGCCAATTTGTTGCACAGGCCTCACACGTTAGGATTGCAAATTTGTTGCACGGGCCCCACGTTGGGATTGCCAATTTGGCCTAATTTTGAAAAAAATTAGGTGAGTGTCGCCACCTTTCCTGTATTGTCTTCTCTTCTTTTCTTTGATCTAAGACACTCGGGATGTTAAATGGGTGGGTTACGTTATTTTAACTATTTAATGGACTGGGCAAGCGTCAGAGCAATGGATTGAGATATAGTGTAATTGTATTATTTAGTACATATTTTTTGGGTATATCTTATCTTTATTATCGTATTATCTTAGCCCTCAAAATATTTTATTATCGGATTTTTTTGGTTATCTTAACTAAATAATAAATGCATTGTCGGAAGTTAGTTATTTTGCTCACCCAGTATCCATTAAATTTGACAACAACATCGTCGAAATTCTTTCTTGTGTGATGTCCTTTCTTTTTCCTGGTTTATTTTAACCGTCTGTGTTCGACAATTAGATTAAAATTCTCGTATCCCAAGAGTAGGTCTAGCGGTGCGATTATTCACATCTGATGGTTGACGAGGTTCATAAGTCCCTCAGTCATATACAGAGTAGGTCTGTGATGTGATTGTCGATCTTATGTTATTTGCCTGTTTCTCTGTATCTTTGTGTGTTATCTCTCTATGATTGTTTAACTAGTGTTAATTACATTGGTGAACATTATCTTAAATTCACATAGAATGTGAAATCAATATTTCCTAGTCGAGTCGGTACCTATTATTCGTGTATCTTTTCTGAGTTACTTTAATATGAGACATTAAATATTTAGTAAAAATTAAGGTTTACCACAGGACTAGATTAGTAGTAGTCGGTTTGTTTTAGATTCGTGGGTTCAGGCATATATACCTCCTACTTGTGTAATTGCTAGTTTTATAAATTTGGCTGAGAATTTCTTAGCATATTAATTAGTGAGGTTCACTTGAAGGGTGGTTATTGTTCTAGTTACTTTTCGAGTCTAACTCGGAGCATGGCTCTATCTTTTAAATCCTTTATGGTCCATATACAGTTATATCTGGTAACCTTATATCTTATATCTTATTGTATCTTATACTGGTAAAACTATCTTAATTGCAAGTACCACAACTGGGAGCACGTTGTAGGTCCAGCATTTTTAGCTCCATATTTTTGTTGTTTGCAAGTACAACAGTGGATTAGGCAACCTGTTGTCAAGCATTTTAGTGCCTGTTTACTTTCACAAGTGCTGTAGTTTCAGGACGCACTACTAGCCATGTGTATTAAGTCCTCTATCTATTTTGTTGGTATTCCTTTCACAAGTGCTGTAGTTTTAGGACGCACTACTTGCCATGTGTATTAAGTCCTCTCTATTTTTTCTTTGGGGATTTTTTTTATAAACCCATTTTAGTACTGGCAACAGCTATATTGCTGCTGAGGCGTCAGACCGATGTCTCGGAAGGTATAACTTTCAAGTTCCTTTCCACATTTTCATTACCGTTGTTCCTCTGTCGTTTCCTATAAAATTTGCCTATATAAAAATTTATAACTCCTAGAGTTATCAATTTTTATTACCGGGGAAGGGGGGATATGTAACGTACATTTTAATGTCGTTTCATGAGGTTGACTATTATGCACCCCGTAAAACACCCAACCTAATTGTTGGTGGCTTAAGTTCTCCGTTTTTCAATTCTGCGTTGGAGAACGCTCATTGGCTAGAAAAAACGGTAGCCCCTCCAAAAATCCAACAGACTATCAGGTGTAATTAGGATAGACAAGGCAGACAGTTCCCGTCTTCGAAAGTAGGCAGATGCAGATGTGAGTTATTTTACCTTTTGATATATATAATTTATTCACTTTCATTATTGGTTACGATATAATTATTAGTACAGAAATAAGATAATAGCGATTTGTTGTCATTATTAAGTAATTATATTTCATATATAATCAGGATTTACCTGGATTTTAGGTAAATTATTTAGGCGTGGTCAGGGAGATTTTTTTTGTCACCCTATATGGTGAAATGTAGTACGATTCTAAACAATAGAAAATAGTTTTAATATGATTTTATAAATTTGTGAAGCTGTGCTCTAGTCAGGAGATTATAGAAAACATTGTTTTTTAAAACCAATAAATTTGAGTTTTCTTGCCTCCATTTTGTTTGAATCGGATTGCGATTATCCACCACGTGTTGTGCCCTTTGGGAATTAAGTTAATTATCTTATCGTTATCTTATCTTCTCTTATCTTAGAGTTATAATATATGATTGGAGCTATAGAAAATTGCTAATATCGTAATTTCTGCACTAGGTTAAGTAATTTGTTACTTTATATAGATTTGAATAACTCACATTCACGCCGATTAGAAGACTGGAACCTGTTTCCTAACAGTAGTAAATTCATTGATTATTGTTCTTTGATAACAAATTTGTACAATTAATCAATACGAATTTTTACAACTTGTCACTCAGTTTTTGAAATATTAATGAAATAATTTTTCTCTTTTACCTAATTAGAGTGGTAATATTTCCTTGTTTAACCGGTTATGAAACCGTTGTTTTTGGAATTTTGGGTCAGATAATAGAGGGTTTTTTATTTAATTTATTTTTGTTCCTTCTGAACTATTGTATCTTTAAATAGTAATGATTAGAGTTTTTTATTAAGAAATTGTCGAGTGCTGAACTGTAATCAGTTCTTTTGAATGCAATTTTTTGGGTAATTTTATTTGCTTCATTCTGGGTAGGGTCACTAAAGGTTGACACCTTCCAGGTTTTGTTTTTATTTGTTAATTACTTTCCCTGTGAGAATCACAGAGGATTTTTCCATACCAGATTTGCTGGTACATTCCCTTCAGGAATTTATTTATAATTTTTAATCTTGGCTACACTAGCCGTCAACGTTCATCTATATATTTGTAAATTTTGGGGCACTCTTAACACAAACAATTCTTTGTATGTACTATTCTGAGAGGAGGCTGCTGTAACCTGACTGCGAGATCTATAACCTGCTGAAAACTCTGGACGCTTACCACCTGCAGATCCCTAGATAAGAGGATTGGACTTAGCAGTACGTGACCATCATCTGGACTAGAGCTCTAGCTTCCCCACTTTGCCACGGAAAGTCCACCTGGATCCAATCATCAGCACAGGTTAAGGGTGAGAGTACTGACCTCATAAAGAAGGAACGAGATTTTCAGAGTGACCCCGAACCTCTTAAAATTGTGTAAAGTTAGCCAATTTTAAAATTTCATTTTTCAAATTTTTTTCATATTTTAGTCAATATTAAAGCATTTTTGAATTATTGTTAAATAGTCACTTTATTATTCATTTGTAAAGTCAATTCAATTTATTTATTTGATTATAGTGTATTCAACTAACTTTTATATTGTTTTCTTTTATCTTATATCTAAAAATTATCCTGGTGCCCAAATAACTTGTCAACAGTCAAAGCAGTCCTAAGAATACTACGCCCTAGTCTCATATCTCCCTGAGCTACCGGAGCTAATGTCCATAAACTTAAGCTAGTGGAATTGCACATCCCTAGCTTAGCTGAGTTTGTGGTGACAAGTTAACGAATCTGAGCATTGCATTTGTTCTAGATTTACTGCTACGCAATAGGCATTTTGTGGGTATATTTGCTTGTTTCCATTTAAGCGGTTTCAATATTTCTGGTTCCTTGTGTTCAACCTGGTTTCTTGTATTCTTATTGCACTTGTATTCTTGTTTGTGCTACAGAAAATATCAGACAATTTGCGCCACACAAGCTAGAACAAATTGCATTTAAAGGAAAATATTCTAATTAGGTATAAGAATTAGTCAGAAGTAGACGATATCTAGGTTATTGCCAATTATAATTAATTTCTAGATGTAATAAGCCAGAGTTACTATATTAAAGTTTGCCCTTCCTCCCCAATCGGACACACTTTAAATATAATATACTATCATAATAGCTTAAAATTATATTTTAGTATTGAAAATACTTCTGGGCGCGTGTATATGGGAGCTGTCTCTTAAAATATTAACGCTTAGCGACATGCAAATGCGAGCGACCTCGACAAGGTCACATGCTTATGGAGACGACCTAGCTGTATTGTTATTATAAGCAGTCTATGTTTATTGTTTATGCTTGGGTTATATAAGACTAACATATATACAGGGTGCACTAATATATCTATATATACAGTGAGGACATAAAGTCCATCCCCCCCTCTAATTTTTTAACCACTGGGTATATGGTGATGAAATTTGGAACGATAATACCGGGATATCAAAAATTATCTTGGTCAAGGGTGGTTATGGAATGTAAAACGTGTGTCTTACTTTAAATTTGAAATAATTATGTCACTGTCACACTGACATCATTAATAACCTACAAATTTCATACCTATTTATTTCAGTTGTAAAACAATAATGAACTACAAATTATGAAATAACGGTTTTAGTAACAAGAAAAAATTAAATTACAGTAATTGTTGGAAATGTCCCCCGTTTTGTTCGATGCACAAGTTGACGCGCCTCCTCATGCTGTGAAAAGCGTTTTGCAGCATTTCTGGCGTTATGGTTGCACATTGCTGAACAATTCTTTGTTGCAGTTCTTGCAAATTATTTACCGGAGTTGCGAAAATCTTGTTTTTTAAGTAAGGAAATATAAAATAGTCCATAATTGTCAAACAAGGTGATCTTGGAGGAAACTTAACTTCTGTATGCAAACTTATCAGCCAGTCATCAAAAAACTCGCGGAGGAAAGCAATATTTTCTCGTGTAGTACGTGCTGTTTAGTCCGTCGGAAAGCCCGGTCTACGATGCACAGAAAAAAAGCCGAGGTATAACCAAATGGGACCTTCACCAGTTGGAAAAGCATGCTTTTTTACATAGAAAATGGAAATTGACGACTCTCTCCATTGGTCGAGACCAAAAATATAGACAAAAAACTGAAAAAAAAAGGGAAACATTTTTTTAAGTTTTATTCCTCATTCAATTTCCTTTCTTTTGGTATATATTTCATTAAAAAAAAATTATAAACTATATTGAAAAAACAGTAATATTTAGAAAAGGACAACAAATTGCCAACATTTTTTTAAACTCACCTCGCCATAACTTTCTTATGCAAAGAGCTACTTCAATGTTTTTTTTTTTTCAAAAACTGCGCAATTTAATGGACTTCATTTTGTCTCGATTAATATGTGGTCTATTTTTCAAAATAAAACCGGTAGCGGCTTTTAAACGTCGAGGCGCATGCCTCTGCGGCGGACTAGACGGCGACTTTTCCCCATCGCGATCGCTGCACCCGTGCCTAGTTACAGTATTTAATTTGGTGTATTTGCACCTTATAGTGAGTAGATATCGAAAATTTTATTCTCAAAAATTCTGTGTTTTGTTTTATTTATAATTGTTGAAACATTTGTGCTGGTTTTATTTGAGCAAATTTTAATATTTGGTGATCGATAGACAATTATTAATGTATTTCTGATACAAGGATTATTTTCCACATGCTATCCTCCAATAAAAATGGTAGACTAATCGTAAAGTGTGATATACTGATGTTCTAGTACTATTAATTTATTATTATCCTACTCGCGAAAATGTTAGTAAAAGTAATACCAAAGAAATATTCATGGAAACTGGTCACACAAATATGACAACTAACAAAAAAAGATATATTCCTATTCACGTCATTTCAAAAAAATTAGTGAATTTTATTTAATTTTAAATTGGCACGTAGGTTTACCAAGTTTTCACAGCCTCACAGGATGTGATACGACCAGTTCCCTTTTTAAAAAAATGGGGGAAAAATGCTTTGGAGGTGTACGATACTTAAAAATTGCGACACACTCAACCTTCACAAATTTGCCAAATTTGTATAAAAAGTTTTTTATACAAAAATAAAAATGCAAAACATCTGATTTTTTAGTTTTAATCCTCGTTCAATTTCCTTTTTTTTTTGGTATATATTTCATTAAAAAAAGTTGAAAACTATATGTATTACAAAAACAGTAATATTTAAAAAAAGACAACGAATTGCCAATATTTTTTTAAACTCACTTCGCCATAACATTCTTATGCAAAGAGCTATTTCAATGTTTTTTTTTTTAATTGCGCAGTTTAATGGGTAAAAATCGTAAGTCGTTAATTTTCTTCTAAAAAATTGTAATGATTTAGAAAAATAATAGATAATAGTGAAAAGTATATTAAATAAAAATTTTTACAAACAAAACAAAATTTTGAAAGGGGTTGGAACCTTTGGTGTGTAGATAACACTGACGTAGTTTTGGAAAATGTGGAAAACTATGTCAATATCAAAACAAAATTAAAACAAATTATTTTCGAAAAATGTATCGTCATCAGGATCTCCAGCTTCAGTTTGATTTTCTTCAGGTTCGCGATTAATATTAATGCAATTAATTTTGCATTTGCAATTTGAGCTACAAAATACCCTTTCTTTTTTACACTGACATTTTTACGTATTGAGGTTTTTGTCATTGCATAATAAGGAAATAATTTTCCGTATATCTTTTGGAACTAGAACTTGATGCATCATTTTTGGAACCCTAAAGTCCATCCATATACAGGAGATCTTTTTTGGTTACCTCACCAATACACCTATTGACCCATATAAATGTTTTATAATTTGACCTAAAATTGCACATTATAATAAAATGTGCGTACATTACAAATTTTTGCTTTATAAATTCACCTAAGTACATGTAGTTTGAAACTATCTTCTATAGGGGGTAATTCCTGAGTTTGTATTTTGCTCTGATTTGTATGGTTTAACCGAATTTCATTCAGATATTTTGTATTTTTATTTTTGTATAAAAAACTTACAAATCTTCTGGTGAACCTTATTCCTTCGTCAGGTGCCATTTCGGCAAATTTGTGAAGGTTGAGTGTGCCGCAATTTTTACAATACACCTCACAAGAATTTTTCTTCCTATTTTAAATGTGATACGCCCAGGCGTATCACATCTTCATCACGTTGTATCACATCCTGTGAGGTTGTGAAAACTTAAAAACTTAAAAAAAATGTTGTTCTACATTCTTTAGAAAAAAAGTTATGAGTGTTCAAAGTTAAAAAAAATATTTTCCTATTTTTCCAGTTTTTTGTCTATATCTTTTCTCTTGACCAATGGAGAGAGTCGTCAATTTCGATTTTCTATGTAAGAAAACATGTCTTTTCGACTGGTGAAAGTCTCATTTGGTTATACCTCAGTTTTTTTAGCTCCTAAACTAGAAGGCTTTTCGCGCTCCATCCGACGGACTAGTTGCACCGTCATGCTGGAAATAACCGTACCGAAGTTTATCATCGTTTAACTGTTGCACAAATTTATCCAAAAAGTTGTGTCTGTACCTTTCTGTGTTGACGGTGAAATCGAAAAAAATTGGCTCAATTATTCTTCTGCGAGAAACTGCCATCCAAACACCAATTTTTTGAGGATGTAATGGCGATTCAGTAAAAACATGAGGGTTATCGTTGCTCCACATTCGCGTATTTTGAGAATTGATATATCCCGAAAGGTGGAACCACGCTTCGTCAGAAAAAAAAGTCCAGAAGATCGTCATTCATTAAATTATTGACAAACCAATGGCAGTAAACAAAGCGTCTGGGGTGGTCTGCGGGCAGAAGAGCTTGATGTGCTTGCATCTTATATGGATGCATGTTCAAGTCTTTCTTTAAAATCTTATGACATGTTCCATAAGAAAGTCCAATTTCCTGAGAAAGACGTTTCAAAGGTTTTGCAGGCTCCTCTTCCATACGTTGACGAACGTCATTGACAACTTCTGTACGAACTCTTGGTCTACCAGCACCTTTTTTATAAGTCACACAACCAGTTTCGCGAAACACTTCAACACAATTTGTAAGGCACGCATAAAAATTGTCCGGTAATATTGCCACGTTTGGGAAGTGATCTAGAAAATTGTCCAAACACAAACGTTGACACTGTATTGCCAATTTCCATTAACTAGCGCACCCGTTCGAAAATAGGCTTCAATCATGAAAATTTTGTGCTGTGTGGTAAGTGGCATGATTCAAAAACTGGATTAGAAAATTTCAGCACAATGACTTGACAGATTCTGACACAACAAAACATATTCAAAAATTTAAAGTAAGACACATGTTTTACATTCCACAACCACACTTGACCAAGATAATTTTTTATATCCCGGTATATGACTAAATTCTGCATTTTTTGACACATCAATGTCAATTATTATCAATTCTCTGTCATTGATGAGTCAAATGATAGATGTCAAAGTGACAGCTGGGCGCGCAATAGGAATATTTTTTTAAATGGAAATGGGGGTCGGGTAATACCTCATTTTGTGAAGTTATTTTTATGCTCAAAACATCCCCCAATTTTGAAAACATTTGGTTCAGTAATTTCCAAATAAAAAGCAGTAATATCGATTTCTACGTTAAATAATTTTTTTTTACAAAATATTGTAAATTATTCAAAGCAAAACCAAATTTAAACGTAAACAAATAACAATAAACCAATCCCTAACCTAAAATAACCTAAATAAAAAAATTATGAACTAATTTAAATTAAACGTAGAGGCAGGAACAAATTTAGAAAACACGTGTTACTTCAAAAGATGTTGGAAATGACCACCATGAACTTCCTGACAAATAAATGTTCTATTATAAAGATTACGTGGTAAAAAGATTATGTTACAAACTGATATTACCGGTTTTTATTTGGCAATTACTGAACCAAATTTTCTCAAAAGTGGGGGATGATGTGAGCATAAAAATAGCTCCAAAATGAGTTAGTTATAACTCGACCCCCATTTCCATTTAAACAAATATTGCCATTGCGTGCCCAGCTGTCACTTTGAGATTCAGAGCTGTCATTGATGTGTCAAAAAATGCAGAATTCAGTCATATATTATCGTTCCAAATTTCATCACAATATACCAAGCGGTTGAAAAATTAGACTTTATGTCCTCACCGTATGTACAGGGTGATTCATTAAGAATAAGTAATCTCTAAACTGGAAGATATGGTTTTAAAGATACGTCAAATGAAAGGTTTTGGTATCACACTATGTATAAATTATAAATATAATGGACTATGAAATGAATAAAGTACGTAACAAAAATGGTTGTGTTTGGTATCTGACAGAAGATCTATGAATTTTTATAATTATTTGGTTACAATTTTTCTCAAATTTAGGATATTAGGTTACGATATTTTCGTAACTTACTCGTATTGGTTACTATATTCGTATAAAAATTGGTCCTACCTGCTTCCTTTAAATTTTCTAATATCAGTATTGCATTCTCGTCAACTATGTCGCTACCATTCAGATTGATCCTGCCTGCGTACATCTTGGGAAAAATGTCCATCACTTCCTGAAGGCCACGTTCTATTTGGAACTGGTTGAGTGTTGGCACTATTGTGTCATAGAACGCGATTTCGACTTTACAGGTCACTTGAATGTTGAATACCTTTTTTAACATTTCTTCACTTGGTATAATTTTTGCAACAGTGTGTAATTCCTCTTGACTATTGTCCACATTGTTTTTCAAAATTATATCTAATTTTAACAGAATACTACCGTAGTTTTCTCCAGGTGAAATTAAGGGGGATATTTTAGTATCAATTATTTTTTTTGTTTCTCCAGTGTAACTCCTCAGTAGTTCATCTAAATTTTCTACTTTATTACTACTCATTTTCTAAACGATTTGAAAACACATTTATATTATCACTGAAATGACTAGTAAGTATTTGTAAGTAATGTATTTTTATTGTAACTGTTTGACCTTGAAGGCTATATTTACTTGATGATTAGTTACTAGATATGGGAATTCAATATAGTTTGATAAACATTTACATGGTATTTTTTCTGAAACGAAGCTACATATTTCACATTTTTCTTAAATATTCTATGTACAGTATGTTTTAGATCTGTCTAACCAAATGAAGCATATAAAGATGCAAGTAGCATATTCAAATATAAGCTGTGGGGCGATCGAAAATCTCGGGGTCAGAATAAACTTATTGAGTTGATGTAAGTCGGACACCCATTCGTACCAGAAATAACTGAAAAAATGTTTGTACATTTATACAGTTGGTTCATAGTTTTTTTTTTTTTTTTTTTTTTTTTTTTTTTTTTTTTTTTTTTTTTTTTTTTTTTTGAGAATAATGTTTGTAGTGCGAGAAACCCGTTGCACAGTGGGAACACAAAATAATGAATTCTTGGAAAAAACATCTAAGAACTCTTGGAGAAAATATCAAATACAAATAATACTATATACTGTAGTAGGAAAAGCAGAACACGAATGCAAAGTCTACATATATTCTAATTATATAGACTTTGATGAATGTATTCTTACCATGCCAGTTGAAACTTGTCCTTCCTCCCGACTAACAGCGGTGATTGTGTTCTAGGTGAGATAAAACATGTGTCCTTTTTGAAATATTATTTTCATGTTTACAAATATTCTACTGTTTTTAACATAGCGTCATTACCTACAGGAAAGTTAATAGTTTAATAATTATAATAGTTGTTAAATTATGTTAAGTAATAATTTTTAATCTTGATTTACAAAAACAGTTTAAAAAACCTTAAGAATTTTTGTAACAATTTTTGTTGGCAGAGTTTTAGTTGATATCATTGAATATCATGTTTGTAATTTAGAATTTATTTACTCACTTATAGATCGAACTTGCTCGAAACAACTCGAACTCGAAAACAAAAAAAAAATCGTGAGCATATTTGCGCCAATTTGATTTGAGTTATTAAATAAATTAAAATTAAAATCCACAAATCGCATTCTTTCGTATAATGTATTTTATTTATTTTTACTTTATTTTTACTGCAGGATCTGGTTCTATTGGTCTATTTCTAACAAGACAAACGTTATTTAATAAGATGAGACAATCTGTCTCATCTTATGACATGATAATTTGTCGAGGCACGTACAAAGGGTCCAGTGCAATATATATGCAATAAAATTTCGTTTTTTGTGTCTGATTTCAAGAAAAGATGGCTACAGGCCAACAGAAAAGAAGATAATGTATGAAACTATTTATTTGTGGCATTGTTTAATTACTCTTATTTATTTGGGTATTATGCCAAAAAAAAATACTTACTGACTGAAAAAAAAAAATACAAAAAATTAATAAATCAGCCTCTGCGGCGACGGATCAGACAAAAATTGGTTTTTTGAAAATATTTTTGCCTAATCAAGAAATCTCACTAAAAAGCGGGTTAACAATATTGATAACATTAAACACATCACGTTTATGTTTCGAAAACTTATCCGTTTTCGTTATCAATACTTTAAGTATGACTGACGTACAGAATAGTGTAATGTCTAATTTATTTTATTTATCTACTTCCATGGGCATTAGGTTATATTTTGACTTACCTCGTCTTTCACAATTGATAACCAACAGCTATCGAAATTTACAGAAATATTGGATACCTACACATTTATCTCCATTTAATAAAATTGTCGCGGATTCTTTAACTTTTCTTTTTATATTGTTTTTTTCTTTATCTAAAATTTTAACTGACTCCTATTGTACCTAGCCTATGGCCATTTTCCCAAGCATGTTCACAAATTTTTGACTTTTCATATTGGAAGATTTATATTAAAAGGAGCGAATTTAAAAAGTCAAAAATTTGTGAACACGCTTGGGAAAATGGCCATAGGGTACAATGAGGGTCAATTCAAATTTTAGATCAAGAACAAAACAATATAAAAAGAAAACTTAAAGAATCCGTGATAATTTTATTAAATGGAGACAAATATGTATCCAATATTTCTGTAGATTTTGATAGCTGTTGATTTTCAATTCTGAAAGGCGAGGTAAGCCAAAATAGAATGAAAGTCGACTAATATCTAATATGCCCATGGAAGTAGATAAACAAAATAAATTACAAACTGTCATACTATTCTGTACGTCAGTCATGCTTACAAGTTTTGATAACGAAAACGTAAAAGTGTTCGAAACGTAAACATTTTTAAGTGATGTATTTAATGTTATATATTGTTAATTTGCTTTATAGGCTGAGAATTCTTAATTAGGCAAAAATATTTTTCAAAAAAACCAACCTTTGACTGATCCGTAGGCGCAGAGGTTGATTTATAAATGTTTAGTATTTTTTTCAGTGATGGAATACCCAAATAAATAAGAATAAGAAAAGAAGATAGATTCTTGAATACAAACATAAACTGGTTAGAAACATCATTACATTTTTAACCTCTGCTACTTCCAGTAAGAAAGTGGGCCGCCCTCAGATACGTTTTCAAGAAGCTTGTGATAGAAGTAAACATTTAAAGACAAGGACATTAAGAACCAACCACGCCCCCGAAGAATTGTCTTTTGCAGCTCAGATGACTGCGCTCTGCAGGTCAATTGGATGCATCTAAGATTGTCCCAAAGATTACCAAGACGACACCAAAAATAGCTGCTAAATATCGAATTGCCTACAAAAGTGTCATAAAAAAAGAGAGCTTACAGGAACAGAAACCCTTGCTATGTGTGCTGAAGCTAAACGTACCAGGCACCCGTATAATATAATTAAAGAAAATTACAAACTTAGATTCCCTTCCTACAACAAAGTACAATTAACTAAAAAGGAATGTTCCACAAAAAGAAAGCATTGTCGTTACTTACACTACCGCTGAAGTAAAATTACAAGCCTTACTTGCGATTGCAATTGGTCCTAATTTGCAAACGGAACTTTGACGTATCTGCGCAGTCAGTATATAAACAAAAATTTAGCGATTACCCCAATGTCTGATGCGAATATTACTTCATCGCTTGTTTCTCTAAGCCTTATATCGGATAAGTGAAACGAAAATCAGCAAATCGTTTTGTGGAAAATTCCAAGACCCTCTTCTGTCTTCGACACAATAGTGTAGACCTATTAGGTTTCAGTTCGAACATGAAACTACTGAGCTATCGAAAAAGGAAAGTAATGACATACAAGCTCAAATAGACGAGCTAAAGTCGATGACTTTCCAAGTAAATGATAAAAACATTGAAATTAAATATAAAATCGTCTTTCCAAGGGTGGATGACAAAGTTTGCAACGCGTTAACTGAAGCCACATCTACACAATAGTGTTGTACTTAATATCACTTCAAAAGACTTTAACAATATAGAAAAACCTTGAAAGGGGTTGGAACCTTTGGTATGAAGATAACACCAACCCACTATACTGCACTCGACGCGCGTTTCGCCAACCACGTTCACATTATCTGGAAATGTTTAAAACTCAATCTCCAGATGATGCCAACTTGGCTGGCGAAACGCGTGTCGAGTACAGTATAGTGTTTTGATGTTATGTGGAAAACTACGTCAGTGTTAATGTTGAAGAAGTCTGCAAGACAAACATTGTTGGTACGTCCCGGCTGGAATTTAGTTTATCAGTGCTCCACGCTTATATAAGATTTTGTGAGTGTTTTATATCTTGCATATAAGTTACCACTGAAGAAATGGCAAGCTCGTGGGGACGAAAATAAAGAAATTGTGGGAAATACAAAATAAATATCCAGGACAGATTTCGACTAGAAATGAGTTTGTCAGTTGACAAACCAAAACCCGGCTTCGGAAAGAGAAACTACGGTAATACAGCTAGACGCTTTTTTAGCAACCCAGAAGTATTAGCTAGCATTACTACTGGCGTGGTTATCGACATAATAAGGCGATTTATAATTATTTTGCAAACAATTTCCAGTGGCCATGAAATAGGTGTGGGAAAGTTTCGTACAAATGCCCTAGAAACAGCAAAACTTTGTAAAAAAATATGCATGGTATCCAATGCTTCCAACTGTGCACAAATTTTTAATTCATGGCCCACAAATCATAGAACACGCCTTATTACCAATAGGACAGCCGAGCGAAGAAGCACAGGAAGCGAGAAATAAGGAGTTCAAGAAATATAGAGAATGTTTATCGCATAAGATAGCTCCGAGGATAGCTCACTGTAAAACAAACGAAGATATTCTGAATTTACTTCTAATATCGTCGCATCCGCAAATTACAAACATGAGAAAATTGCTCAAAAAGAAGAATACTAAGTTTGGAAAAGATGTTTTGGACATGTTCATGCCGCCAAAAGTTAGTTTTAGGTCGAATGTGTAGACCGTTTTTACCATGAATGCCGACGATTCCGAAAATTCACGAAGCTCATTAGAAAGTGAATAATTAGATATATTTTTATTAAATTTTGCTAATTTCTCAATGTGTTTTATTTTTATTACACAGTTATTACAACTATTTTGACAGTTGGAAGGAGATGCTGAAAACAACTACTCCACGGGCAATATGCCCCGACTGGCGTTGCATTACATTAACATCTCCATGGATGTCGCCACCTCCTTCATCAAGACCAAATACCAGACAATGACCGGTTTCGATCTTGTTATGATCTCATCAGATTGCCATAGGTATCGGAATCGATGAAATTTATAATCTCATCAATTAGACAATAAATGTCAGACAGGTAGTAGCAAAGACCCAAATAGGGCACTGCAGTGTATTTCACTGTATCTCGCCACTACAAACATTCACATATGCCCCTTAGGCAATCAATGTCGCCAGATCATTCATCGATTCCGATACCTATGGCAATCTGATGAGATCATAACAAGATCGAAACCGGTCATTGTCTGGTATTTGGTCTTGATGAAGGATGTGGCGACATCCATGGAGATGTTGATGTAATGCAACGCCAGTCGGGGCATATTGACCGTGGAGTAGTTGTTTTCAGCATCTCCTTCCAATAATTAAGTAGGATTGTCTTCCTCAAAGACAATAGAGGTCGCTGTAATGGCATCTGCTTTTCTGCAGATCGTTATCTGTCTGTCAATTAGACAATAATTGTCAGACAGGTAGTAGCAAAGACCCAAAGAGGGCACTGCAGTGTATTTCACTGTATCTCGCCACTACAAATATTTTGACAGTTATTTTGACTTCCGTTCCCCAAAAACTACCTTTTCTTGTGGAAGAGATTCTTTCACTATTCATTTCAGAATACGAAGGTCGAATTCTGTAATAACCCGAAGTTTCACAATTTTACTGGGTTATTTCGATTTCTACCCCCTGAAAACGTAACCTATCAGTCTAATTTTTTTCATTAATTTAATTTATCAATTTTCAAGCAGCTGAAAGTCAATTTTTTTAAATGGAACACCCTGCATTTCTTGTCTACATTGAAAAGGACAGATAAATATCTTCAACTTCTGTTTGATTTACATGACGTGTCTAAACTTAACAGTTTTTCAGAAAATCGAGGCAATTTCAGCTGTTTGAAAATTGATAAATTACTACTCCTGTGAAAAACACTATCTAAAAAAATGCAGATTTCAGAACCGTAAGCGATAAAGAACGACGATAGTACTAGGTGGCTGCAAAATATCTATCCGTAAACACTGAATATAACTTCTCGCTGATTTTTTAATGCGCCCCTACAAAATGCGTTTTTTAAAGATAACTTGTCAACGCCGCAATCGAATGTCAAAATTAAGATATCATTTTGCAGGTACTAAAAGAAAGGCGAATTCAGTACGATTGAAAATAATGGGTGTTCCATTTAAAAAATCATAAG
Organism: Pogonocherus hispidulus; assembly: GCA_963924545.1. Classification (NCBI taxonomy): domain Eukaryota; kingdom Metazoa; phylum Arthropoda; class Insecta; order Coleoptera; family Cerambycidae; genus Pogonocherus; species Pogonocherus hispidulus. Next base: position 25,512,758 of record OZ004696.1, read on the forward strand.
TTTTGTTCACCCCTCTGCACTGGATCACCCTCTATGTTCAAAAATAATTTAAAAAAATAGGTAGGAGTGGTGTACATAATGCCCTAAAAGGAAAAAATGTATATTCTATAGCAACTGAGTAATGGACCAAGGCGTCTTAGGTGACTCACCCTATATTAAATATAAAATCTACCCCTGTTCTTTACTCTACCCAATCTCCTATTCCAAAATAAGAAATGGGAGGATTTACGTTCTTATCCCTTCTTTTTTTACTGTACGGATAAAGGCACTGACTTTCTAATACCTAAGTTTTGAAGAGTCCTTGGGTTTCAAAATGCTATTCATGTCATTTTTTATTTCTCCAATAGTTTACGAGTTAACAGCTTGATCTGTTCATCAATAACCTGCAGTTTTAAATAAAACAAGAGTCAAGTCAGTTAAGTAGAATACAGCTCCATACATTCTGCAAAGCAGCATTTTATTTTCCGTGTTTATAAAACATTTTGTGTTATTTTTTATACATATTTCCTGCTCTAGAAATCTGTCAAGCGTTTTTAAACATCTTATTTAAGTAAGGCTTAATTAAGTATTTATCTCTACATTCAATGAAATAATTATTATATTATTTGCTTACTATGACTAGCTAGCATACATGACTTATTTGCTATGACATGACTATACTATGTTCACAATGTAATATGCTGACAGATTATATTTATAGTATTACCTAACTGTAAATATTTAATGATGACTACACAATTTAAAAACCACATCAAAATATTTTAAAGATATACATGTGACGTAAAATAAGGAAAAAAGAGACGCATACCTACAATGAGCTTATATTTATTAATAAATTAGCCTATAAGCAACCTTGCTCACCATTTTAATGTTATATCGCAGACTAAAACTATTTTCCTGAAAATATCCAAATTATTTTACGGAAAGTATTTTTTCATATAATATTAGTCTTTCCATACCAACTCAACATGTTTTTTTTTAATTTAATATGTTTTTTTGGGCAAAAAGTGTGAATTTATAAGCAATCAATAAACCAAATTAAAATATGTTTTAAAAAATGATTTATGTAAAATGACCACATTGCTTGCATGTGAGTGCTTTACTTAAATTTTATAGTCCTTCTAACATTATAGAAAAGAAACATAATTAGAATAAAATATATTGGAATTCTTTATATTACATAAGTTTACAAACATATTATTTGTAAAAATTAAACATCTAATAGAGCCAACCTCTTTCATTACATTTCTGTATCAGATATAGTACCCTCTCTTTAGCTTCCGGTGTGATATCTGCCTTTGTTCCAAAGTCTGGCAACTTATTAGAAGTTTGATCGATAGAAATAATCTCTTTCTTACAAAACACAACAAATATAATCATAAACAGTGAATGTGGAACACCATACTTAGCTGCGACCGTCATTTCTTCTTGTAGGTTTTCAAGAGAAAATTCAGTGATATCGCATTTAAGCCGTTTTAGATTCTCTATAAATTTTTCATGATAATACATGATCAGATCGTCTAAATGTTCCTCTAGGACATCTTTATGGGTACTTGTCCACAGCAATAGAAATAAATCAACAGCTGGAGATCTGTACGCAAAATTTTGAAAATCTATAAATTTGTTCGCGATGGGCTTCTCATCTTCAAATTTTACCATTATATTATTCACCCACATGTCTCCATGAGCTATAGTCAGGAACGGCTCCGTCCTTTCATCCAGATTTTCATGTCTGGGTCTTTCAACTATTTCCTTCAGTTTGGGCATTAAGTCCTGACATTCTTCACAACTTTCAAGAAACTCTAAGATCAGTAGTTGGACCATATGTGGAGTAACCCCACCATGTGGGTACTGGTCTATGAGATAGGGTTTGATTTTTTCTTCGAAGAACTCCGATCTGGATAATTTTAGTGCCAATGGTACAGCGTGGAATATGGCCAGATTTTTCAGTACAGTTTTCGTGGTCTCCAAGTCTAACCCTTCCAAACGGTCCACTGTCACATAACCTAGTTGGAAATAATGAAAATTAACTTTAGATTTTGAACTAGTGGTACCTTATTTTTACAAAAAAACAATATTATTAAAATAGAACGTTTGTTTCCAGGTGAGTAAAGCCGTTGTTTAGAAGAGCATACAAAATACGAAACGATACGACAAACAACGTAATCCAAAGGGGATATGAGAATAAAGGGGATATTTACTATACATGTATTTGTATACACAGCCAATCTGACACCTGACTGACCGATTACTCTTATTGCAACAATAATTTCTAAATATCTTCAAATAGGAAGAATTTAATATCAATCGCAAAGCGAATTAAAAATACATGGGTAACTATTATAAAAGATATGGTGTTCGATTTGCAATAAGCGAGTTATTGGATTTTGAATTAGTCACAATTGGTCAGCCCATTTTTTACACCATCTGCAATTTGCATGAGCTTTCATAATATACAACATGTTTGGATACAAGAACAAAAACAGAGTATGGTGATGAAACTTACCTTAGAATTTGACTTGGAATCGAAAAACGAAATAAAAAATAGCATATTCCTTTCGAAGCAAGCGAGTTGACGTTGACTTCCGGTAGAACCAGACGTTGCACTTCATCGCCAATATTTTCAATCAAGAGAAACACCCGTATATAAATTTTCAGAATTCCCGTACGTATAAGTCGTTATCATACGGGAATTCTAGATCAAAATGATGCTGGATGGCTTGTGTCCATCGGTGTTGAGGGTGTCGAAGAGTTCTTGGAATGGTGGTGAAGAAGTGTTGGTCAATGTCCGGAGGGTGTAGAAAAATTTCGAGGGTGGTAGTTGATGGATACGCGCCATCCAACATCATTTTGATTTAGGATTCCCGTATGATAACTACTCGTATAGCATTCTAGAAAGGGATAATCGAAGGTGTACGTGGTACACTCTATATAGCCAGAGATTGGAGATAGCAAGCGCCATGTAGTATGCCCGTTAAAACCAGCCAAAACTTAGCACATTAGTACTAAAAACGGAGTTATGGTATTTTCTTCAGTCAACTATATATCTCATAATAATGAAAGTTTATAAATGTATATAATTTGTAAAGTGTCATTTTGTTTCGTATTTAGGGGATTTTGCATACAACATGAAATTGTTTTTGTAGACAAATTGTAGTTACTCAGTATCACAGGTCCATTCCAATAAGCTGTTGAGGAGTTAGTTCGAAACTGGTCGGCCCATTCCAATAAATATTTAACTGATTCAGGTGGACTAGTAGAAAAAGAGGACATTCTAACATAAAATTCAGGAACGGTTCCGGGACGATCAAGTCGGTACATGGTCATTTGTAAGTCCTGAAAAGGATGAATGATCTTTAAATCTACGAGCACTGTGGTTAATTGTCCTTGGTTTTGTAATAATACCTAACCCTAAAAAACAGCACCACATAGATTACTGGATTTAGTAAATTGCATAAAAAAAGTTGAATAAACTAATAAAATAGTTAATGGTAATAAATTTGTGGTTTCGTCACAGATATATTTGAAAAGAAACATAGAAAACTAGTGGAATACAGAAATGGGTTTAATAGAAATATCAACATATAATTGTGCTGACGCGTCTTTCGTCAACCAACTCTTTTGGTTGATTCAAGTTTTAATTATCATGACATGGATTTATATTAATTTATTAAGAAAAAGCAGAGGAAGTAACTTCGCGTTCATATCTTTGATATGAAGGCTAACGAACGTTCCTCGTTTCTTTACGGTCATACAGGTAAGACCCGCGATTCACGCACACCTTTTACTGGCTTATACGTCGGTAAATTCACAGAAGTTATACAAACGTAGACGTTCCATCCCTCTGATGGTGTAAAGCCGGAGGTCCCTTGTCTGTGAGATTATAAACAATTAAAAGACACAAACCCTACCTCTCGAGAAAGTAGAAGGGGAATATTTTTAGGTTGGGGGTTGGTCGTCTCCTATCGTCGATGATTAGCCGTAGTCTCGGAAATAGGAATAATAATAGAAAAATAGTATAGTATCACTAATGTTAATTGATAAAAACAAAAAACTGGTAGTAACTTATTGTGAAATATAAAAAACTGAATATCGAATTATCTATCAAATTTATGTTATTTTAGGTTTGTGTCTACGATTTTTGTTTTTCGTTTTCAATATAATAATACAACTTCGAAACTAATTAATGTTGTATTAATTACCTAATGTTGTAATTGGGAATTACCTGCTTCTGCTAAATTTTCCAAAAGTATTACTGAATTTCCGTCAACCTTCTCGCCCCCTTCCAAATTTACCCTGGCCCCGTAGAGTTCTGGAAACAAATCTGTTACCTCCTCAACTCCTAATTCCTTTTGAAACTCCTTCAAAGCCGGTACTATGTCCTTATAGAAAGCAATCTCCTTATGGCAGGTCACTTGTGTGTTGAACACTTCCTGCATGAACTCATTGGGGGTTATAAGTTTTGCCACTGCGTGAACTTCTTCTTTTTCGTTTTCTTTATTTTCCAGAGTAATATCCACTCTTAGAAGTATTCCTGAATAATTGTCTCCAGGCGAAGTCAACCATGATACTGACGTATCCAAAATTTGTTTATCACCCATAGAGGATTTTATCAAGTCTTCTAAATTTTGAATTTCGAGTGTAGTCATTTTGTTATTGTCTCTTATCTACTTTATAGAATACTGAAATCAGCAAATGAATGTTTAATAAAGTATCCTGTATTTTCAACCTCGGTAGCAGGATATTGTAAAATATTTAAAACAAACATCGTAAAGGTAGTAAGTAGGTATAGGTTTTATGCTGTTAATTATATTTGATTATTTTTATTAGGTTCTCTATTATCAGACATAATATATACAGTATGATCCATTAATCATTTTTATTTTTTATTTTTAGTTTAACGGAGTTGGCTGGATATACTTTTGGATTAACGGTAGAGCTAGAACACAATATAGTATACAAATACTGTTTATTAGCGTCCTCACCTCACAGTAGGTCAAAATCCAATATTAAACTTTTCTAATTTATAAGAATTCCTAAGTTTCTTAGTCATGGATAATCGGCAGTTTGATCTTAAAACAAACATTGGAATTATTGAGAGATATTACTTCAAATAGTAGGTCTTACGACTTACAATAAGTGACATTTTAGTATAAACAGACAAGGGTTAATTTTGTATAAATATACAATGGATCTCGACATACACAAAAACAAATGCTATACAGTTTAAAACTTGTGAATGTTTTTCATTATAACTATTAAAGAAATGAAATGGTTTTGTATTTGCTTAGTGAGAAGTATTTATAAATCAATTTTTCTAATGAAGTGCCTTGTATGTCATAACATAAAAATAATTTTGTATGCTGAGAGCATGACAAATTTGATAGTACATTACAAAGTCGAAAGTATTAAAGGAGTTTTGAAATAATTTGTCTTTTAAAAACAAAGCGCAATAAAAAGTAAGAAGAACTCAAAACAGCAAGCTACCATTGAAGCTAATACATTTTAATTTTCTATACGATTTTAATAATATCGTCTCTAAAGAACTAACTAACATAAACATTGATTTATAAAAATAGTAAATTTTTCATCCTTGTAACTATTTTATGAACTCTAAGGCAGTTATTGCAATCTTAACAAATATTTATAAAGTAAATATGTATCTTCCGATATTAGAAATACATTTTGGTTTTTAATTAATTGTTGCTTAATAATTTATGCACATCTACATTAAACGCTAATAAAAAATAATGAATACTGAAATACAAAACTTTAAAATTTCCATTAGTTTATATAATGCCTGTTTTAATCAATCAACATATGGTACTCAAAAAACAATATGAGGAAGATATGACGTGAAACAAAATAGTTTGTATAATAATAATATCTCTACCCTTAATTCTATTCTGAAGGATTAGCGACACATTTTGAATCTTGTGTGGAAGAGGGGCTGTTTGGTATTGTTTTGTATTCTATCGAATTTACGGCGTTTTATATGTTTACATTCTTTATGTAAGGTAGGGTCGGCAAATAAAGTCCATCTAAAATATATTAATTTAATTTTAACAAATAGACCAAATAGCAGCTTTTCTATACAAAGACACACTTAAGCATATACTTATCTATATAACAGAATATAAAACAACTCTTATATGTGCTTTCTAAAAAATGCCATGGAATGCGGTCTTTTTAAAAACTTTCATAGTGGACCTTATTTATTCCTAGGACAAAAATAACGCCCACATGTATCAAACTTATAACTGATTAACAACATTAATGAAATGTGAAACTTAAATAACATTCTATGGCAACATATTTGACAAAAACAGTTAAAAAAAAAAGAATGTTTACATCGTGGACACTCGTAGTCTTCATCATCCGATTCTGTCGCACCCATACACTCCTCGTGTACCCATTTTTAGTACAAGTGGCATTTTCTCATGTCCAGTAGTCTGCTGGTTTGACACAAAAAGCAGAACCATTCCGGACTTTCACGAACAGTACCTTTGGTAGAATATGCTTCTTAGATTTTGGGTCTCCTTTATTAAAAATATCTTTCGTCACTAACTGGGCCCTGTAATGTAATAGCCTTCTTTCGTGAAACGTTTGATCGGTCAATAATTTTCTCAGGTGTCTCGAATAAATCATGAAAGGGAGTGTTGCACTGATTTATGTTGCTCGACTTTTCATTTTCACAATTTTCTTTATGTCTACCAACTTTATGTTATATTGATCAGCCACATCGACGACATAATAATCTAGATGACTATAGCTGCACCATCAAGGATTAGCAACATGTCTGCAGGAAGTTTACACCTTGCGAGATGTTTTATAAAATATATTAAAAGCTCAGTAGTCATAGAACCTTTTGGAGACATTTTAACAAGTGTCCTCAACTGGTAAATTGTCCTCAAATTCTGGTTTGATTGTTTTATCTTTAAAGATAATTACTGGTGGGATGGAAGTGCCGATAGCAGAGACGCAGGCAACCACTATCACGTTCTCATCATGTTCAGGTGCTACTCTTAATACCCTTTTGGGCCAACACTGCTTGCAGACGATGAAGAGTTAACCTGCAATCCTTCTGATCCATATTGTAAATTGGTACCGGTTTATTTTTAATACCCATTTCCTCTAAAGCCTTTTCTAATGATGTAAAGTAGTCATTAACAATGAATTTAAGTTTCTGTGTCCTCGTAGGGTGCATATTCTGAGACTTGCGTATTACAAGCTCAGGGTTCCGCTGCCTAAAGGATCTGAACCAAGTCTTTCCAGACATTTTTTATTAAATTAAAATTATTTGAGATATTGTAAAGTTGATAAAAACGATACACTTGATGTCTAGCTATTCTTGCAGTTACTGGATAACCAACAGCTGCTAAACGAAATACTTTGCCCTCCTATAGTTTTCGGTCTAGAGATCGCGACGCCAAGTAATTTCTTAAAGTTCATCTTGGGATTCCATAATGTTCCGAAGCTACTCCTTGAGATAATCTACCAGCACTTACTGCATTTACCGCACTTAGCATGGCATCAGAATTCCATTTGGCTCTTATATTCCTGCAAATTTTTCCCATGTTACATCTGAAGCAAAAACAAGTACATATATTGTATGGTAGTAAATAAGGCCCAGTTGTGATTAGATATAAAGCCGTCGTAAATGTATGGTGGGCTTTATTTCTGTTTGACATATTTTTGGTTAAGTGAAGTATGTAAATAAACAAAAAGTATATAGGAGGTTTTGTGTATAATATAGTAGTAGGCATATATACTTACTTATTATACACAACTGAAGATGATCCACGGCCAATATTTAAATTTTTCATCGAGTCCAAAATCGGCAATATTTATAACAGCGATGGATATTATACAATATCAATACCCTTTAAAGCTTGTTCCCATTAGCTATACACCAAGGACATGAACGACTCTTACGCTGTTTTATTTATTTTTTGTGCTATATTGGTAAAAAGTAAGACGTGGGTATTTAAAGTATCACTCCACTTAGCTGTAGTAAGTTTCACGACTATGCGTTCATGTCTTGTGGGAACTCCGCTTAAAATCGGGTTTACACGAAGCGTGAATTACCATGGTTTTTGTAAGTTATCCTCTATAATTTCTACGCCGGATGGTCCACGAAGGTTTGATCACGTTTGTAATTCGCTACACGTCGACTGGTGTTCCTATACCCTAAAATAAAATAAATAAATTTTGTTTATTATGCAACGAGCATCCAATTCAGTTACAAGATATACACACTATACACAGTTAAAAGTAAAAATAAGTATCAATCGTGGCAATAATAATAAGTTAACATAGAGCAGTAACATTGGGATGCAAAAATGCAGGTTAAAATATTTAAAATATAAACAAAAAATTATAGTAGTAGTGAGAAACACACCGTAGTGCCCTCTTTGGGTCTTTCCTACTATCTGTCTGACAATTATTGTCAAATTGACAGACAGATAACGAGCTGCTTTTCCGCAGGTGCAATTACAGCAGTGACCTCTATTGTCTTTAAGGAAGACAATCCTACTTATTTATTTGAAGGTGATGCCGAAAACAACTACTCCATGGGCAATATGCCCCGACTGGCATTGCATTACATCGGCATCTCCTTCAAATAAATAAGTAGGATTGTCTTCCTTAAAGATAATAGAGGTAGGTCACTGCTGTAATGGCACCTGCGGAAAAGCAGGTCGTTATTTGTCTGTCAATTTGACAATAATTGTCAGACAGACAGTAGGAAAGACCCAAAGAGGGCACTACGGTGTGTTCCTCAGCACTACTAACATTCACGATGCCCATTAGGCAATCACGTCGCAACATGGTTAATCGAGTCCACTATCTATGGCACTCTGATGAGCGCAAAATAAGCGCGAAACCGGTCAGTGTCTGGTAGAAGGTCTCGATGAACGATGTGGCGACTTCTATGGAGATGCCGATGTAATGCAATGCCAGTCGGGGCATATTGCCGTGGAGTAGATGCTTTCGGCATCTCCTTCAAACAAAAAATTATAAGTGTAACGGGTAAAACACTAAATAAAATTAAACATAAGTAGATGTCGCTGTGCAGAAATATATTATAATATATTTCATGCTAGGATGTTACATAGTGAACACACATTTTGATACATGGTTGGGGATATAAAAATATTTATCCGGACTGGATTTTGCATTCGTCCTAGGTACAGGAAAATGGATTTCATTACTGATCAATGTATATTACGAAGAGTACAAATACACTATTCCTCTCCGAAATAGATTCGACATTTAAAATTCTTTCTTTCTCTCTATAAGACAGAGTTTCGCTCTATAAGAGAATCTTTTACTTACAGATGAGTTACTGAGCAGACCTAGGTTGTGCTGATGTCTTTGACTATATAAAATTCAGCGTTTATGTAGAAATAGAGCTTTGAAATCGCCAGCTTAAAATAAATATTTCTCTTCTAGATGTTGAACTATATAATTAATGAAAAGTATGAAACATAACGGACCAAATATCCATCCTTGTCATACACCTGATATCTTCTGATCAACAGCGCTAACCTGAAAATGTAGTTATTTGTAGATATAAAAGTCGGAGTACCTTGCATGTATATGATATAAATTGAGAGGAGTTGCGATAAATTGGACGGCACTATATTAGTGAGTTAAAATTCATCTACTAAAAAAGCTAAAAAAAGATAATTATTACAGTTTCAGTTTCCAACTCTGTTTCAGTAGAGAAATAAATACAAACCGCACTGATATATGTGGTTGAGCACACTATTAATTATCTATATCTGGTGCCCATAAACATACATATCCGGTCGGATTAGACCGAGTTAGCGCCGCACGTAAATAATTTCATTCGAATTGCATCGTCGTCATCAATTACAATCTAGTCGGCCGCGGTGGGGTTCCACGGCCTCCGCTATTCACAGTGTCGGACATGCCCATCCAGACACAGCAAACGGAAAAATTTCTAGTTAGGCCTTAGGCAAAGAAAATGAACTAATAAGAATTTTCACATTCATTCATTCCGTCGACCAAATTTCTATCTTTATCACTATGCGCCAGGTGTATAGAATTTGAGTGAAAAATAACACACTCGGCGCAGGTTATAGTAAATTATAGTAAGTTTATGAGACTGGTTTAATCATCGTCATATCGCACATCTAGTTATCTTTGTTAGTGACACGCAAATAAGTGAAATAGAAAATGAGAGAAGTGCACTTGTGGCTGCCAGGTCAGGAATTCGCCTTTCGTGACTCGTGATATTTCGTTATTTCCATTTCGTTTTTGTTGTTTTATCTGTTTGATTGAATCATTTGCAAGCTTCGAGTGGCTCGATGTTTTAGTGCTTGTGTTAATTATAACAGTTCTCATTGTGTCGTAAAATTTATAAAAATATTGTATCAGTGCTAGAGATGGCGTAGCCGGTCCTGTGCTCTCGTCCTATCCGAACGGCAATGTCAAATGTTCGTTTTAATGAATGAATTGTGTAGATCTACGCATGCTCCGGCTGCATCAGAAATCACCGAAAAAAACGAAACTTGGAAGATAGGAAATTACATAAAGTCAAAAGTCTTATTAGTTTGTTGTCTTTATCTTACGACTGGTTACGATTTCATAAATATTACACTTTATTTTACTCAAAAAAATTCTCATGTATACAAGTCATAGTCATCATAACAATATCTCCCACAAAATCTTACGCGAGTATGTATTTACATAAAGTTTTGGACTTTCAGTTATTAGCATGTCTTCTAGTTCCATTATTTTACGCTATGTAATAATAATAATAAACGACAGACATTTTTATTTTAATATTGGGTCAAATGCCTTCTTTTCTGATTGAGCTCGAACCGTGCGAGTCCTACACTGGTCGTACATGCATCAAACGATACTGGCTCGTTTACGTGAATTACGAGTTGACGGGTAGTGCAATTTATGTCCACTTAATGAAAGGGGGTGAAAAACGCCCGGAAAATATGTACCCAAGAAACGGAAATTGTGACTGGGTGTATTCAAGTAAAACGCTTTTATGTGATGCTGACGTTTCGCTCCCTCTACCATACAAGTGCTGCTAAATTCTAGGAAGTACTGGTCACTAGATCTAACTTACAGAAACAGAAAGAGCCCTTGTTTATTTGGATGTGGATAGTCGGCAGTTTTTTTGTCATGTTTAAGAGGCTATCTCGGGATTATAAAAAAATCTAAAAATTGGTGTCTTGTAGAACAGTCGCGGAGAATACAAAAAAACACAAAACCGCCGAATATATTCAGATATATCAGCCAAAGGCACTAAATTTCATTCGGCCATTTAGTGCCGACAGTTAAAATTTATTATCTATTAATTGCATATTTAAAAAAAATATTTTTTACCAAAAATCGTTCTCCGTCACTGAGTTTAACTTTTAGATTTTATGCAGTCCCTTAAAAATGACAAAAAATTAATTATCTGTGCCGACTAATTCCACAAGCAATTTAGTTCTTTTAGATCAGCTTCCGATGTGAAACCATTTATTCCCGCAAACAATATTATCACGTAACACAATAATATAAAAATTTTATGAAATGTTAACGAAGCTTGTATAATTACTTTAAGTAATCCTCTCGTGTCGATACCGCGAAGAAAAAAATGTCCTACTTTAGTAATAAATTAATTTTAGATTTTCCCTCCAGAGCTTTTGTCATCTACGTTTCTGATGGAAAAACTAAACTGACGAAATCGGCCGGTGTACCGGAAATTATTTCCACTCCTAAGGAAGAACGCCGAATTTCAATAGGCGACAGTCGGAAATTGGGCATATTTACTTATATCAAAATAAGAAAATTACGAAAATTGCTGTAAATAAAAATTTGCGCTTATTGCACGAATCAGTGAACATGAAGAAATTTAAAATACCTACACTCAATTTATTTCTTTCTTGCAGTATGTTTTTCTATATTACATTATATTATTGTATACATAAAAAAATTGTATTGATTATAAAATAAGATAAAACAGTATATTTCTACTATAGTAGTTTACAATAATTAATAAAGTAATATCGAAAACAATTCAAGTCGTCTGAAAGAACTTGCCAAGTTGCAATTTTTCATTAGCAATTTAAGAAAGATGTACGAAACTCTTATTTATTTTATTGTGGAATAAGAATTACTCAATTTAATTTATATATTTGAGCAATAGGTTGGTTCATCAGTAACCAGACATTCAGGTCGATTCTGTTTGAACATAATAATATTGTTTTTGGCTATTTTAAAAAGATATGGTTATTTCTTAACTAGATATGTAAGATACCTATTCTGTTTAATAAATTTTAACAAGATTTGTCATTTTAAACACATCTTGCTATTATTTCTGGTAATCTTAGCAACATCATTTTAGTGCTTGCTATGAACATTGTAATATAGTTAGTGGTTATATTTAGTGTTTAAAATGACCATAAATCCATTATTTATACATTTTCAACTGAATTTTCATGAAAGTTTCAAAATGTTCTAAATCAGTGAGTACCTGCTTATATTTAAGTACAATTATTTTTATTTGTGTATTTTGAATTTTTAAAATTTTAGAAAACAATTAAGACTTGAATTCAAAATTATTAGAGATGCAAGCAACACCCATTTGATTCACATAGAAACTACTTTTGTAGGTTTTTGCAGGCTTATTCGAGACAATTTACAATTAGTTCCATTTGAGGTTTGTTTGTTTTCTTGATTCGTGACATGGTAATGGCAAAGAGGATCATAAACCTTTTCTCTATGGGATAAACTAATTCCTCTTCACAAATTACATAGGTAACTCTTTGGTAAACGTAAAGGTGAAACGCTCGTGAAACCAAAAAATATATCCTGATTCGTGATGAAAAGGTTAGACTCAAAACAGGAAAATTGTGATTATACCCCACTGTCGTCTTCTTCTAGAAATATCCAATGAATTTGACCCCGCACGCACAAATTTATAACAATATTTTTGTTTTTGTAAACTTTAACAATACTTACTATCAACTCTCCAAATGAAATACCAATTTTAAATAAGATCTTGTTACCACTTAAACTTATAACAACATGGTTTACATAACAAGACTCTTAGCAAGATGCAAACAGAATCGACCTGATTATTGTAATTTGGTTAAATTTAATATACAACAGTATATCAGCAGGGTTTTTACTCTATATTGGATAAAGGATTAAAGATTAATATCCTCAGCATTTAATGTTGTCCAGTACATAATACATTTAAACTGGTCTTCTAGAAGTTTCATCACGTGTTGAACAGTAAAATCCAGTTATCCTGCAATTGCAGTCTGCTTTATAGCTGATAAAACTTTGATATGTTATTCCTGGATTATTCCTCAATCTAGGTTTTCAATCATGTATTTCCGTACTTTCATACCCTCCAATACACGTGTCTTGTTAAAAAAAGTAGTAAAATCGAATTTGTGGATAGATCCTTGTTGCAGGATGACATCGGCCAGGACGGGACGGACGTAGAATAATTAGGTCAGGCCTATATTTATGCTCTGGAGGCCCGCGGATCGATACCGACTGGGAAATCGGACAAAAAAGAATGAGTCACTCCCCGAACGTAGGTGTTCGCCATCAATCACGGCGATACGGGTCCTATGTGTCCCATTTCTTGGTGTAAATGAGGATACACTGAATTCAGCTGAATAGACCAGGAGTAGACCTAGTCCCAGTGGTCGATTTTCCGATTCGTTGGGGCCGGTTCATCGTAACTGCCATTGTATCGATAAATATATTTGTGCGCTACCATTTCTTAGTAGTGAAGGCTTTGATAACTATTGAATTGATGTTTGTGTATTATGAAGGTTAAAGTGTCATCCTTCTAGTAAATTTCAAGAAAACAAATTATTTTAATTCGCAGTCTACTTGAGTGATTGAACACATAACAAATGATAGTAAAAGTAACGTGATTTCTGTCACATCAAGCAATTGGACTATATACGAACCGCATATCAATATGTTCTACTTTAGAAAGTTACTACAAATTCATACTTACTATACTAAAATTAATTTTTATAGAGCCTGCTAAAATGGTAAAGCTGTTAGCACTAGATTCACTGTCACGCCTTTCATTTTTTATGAAGCTATTAGGCAAGTTGATATGTAAGTTGGGAAAAAGCGGGCTTTTCCAATTATGACGTCTGGTTTTACTTGTCGAAATGGCCTCATTCCTATTCAAATTTTGCACCAATATTCCCACTCCGTCACCAATGGCGGAATATGTAGAATTAAGCTGTAGAGGCTACTAGTAGAGTGCGATTTATGGCAGTATGAGTTGTAGTTTACTTAAATAAATATTACAATGATTACCTACTTAATGACGTGTTATACGATATTTTATTTCATTCTGTACTTTCGATATTCTGAGATTGGATTTTTTTCTAATTCAGTAACTGAAGTCGCATCACCTGCTTCTGTTGCATGGCTACGGTATATATACACGTGCTTTGTTGGTTTGGTTATACTTAATTCATCATTGAAAGAATACTAAATAAAATATTGGTCTTTGTGAGGAAATTTTATTAAAATCTGCTGACGCAATGGGAAAACTCCAAAGAAATGTACACTACGGTACGAAAAACAGTACCTGGAACTATGTCAATATTAGAAATAAGATCATGTTGCGAAAATTAATGAAGAGTTTATGAGTATACTTGTTTGAATTTATAAGCACATATTTAATTTCAATCTTTGCTTTTCGGGATTTGAACTGAAGAAAAGTGTTTTTACTCACAGAATATGAATAGTGAATCGACGCACTAATTATTTGATGCTATTCCTTCGCGAAAATGTTAATATATAACTTTTTTCTAAACTGATTTATTTTTGAAGAAGGTCAATTAAATATCAATATCAACCCAGTCAATCCAAAACTCTCACCAGATAGGAAGTAAATCGTGTTATGAAAGTAGCACCTACTGTGATGTGATGAAATACAAGATGCAAGGGCACAGGAATATCTCCAGGACATGTATCATTTTGTTAGTAATTACAATTCCTCTAAAAATCTGTCAGACAAAATTTTGTTCGTGGGTTATCGAAAGGGTAAATGTATTTCGCAAAAATTAGGGATTCATATTGTAGTAGTAGGAGGAATGCCAAAGAAAACTCGTCAATTTCTTAAATTCGAAAACCCTCAAAAATTATTTAGAACATCGTTTCCGTCGCACATCAGCACTTTTCTTGCTAATGGAAGTGCCGGTTTTTGGTACAGAAGAAAACTATATATATATACAGGTTGGAGTTCCCGCTGAAACACCCTGTATATACAATATTATACATGACGGTTAGCTGAAACTTCAACGGTTAGCCGAAATTGAAATTGATGCCGATTCATGAAATATTAATATTAATAATAAATATATTTCAACTGGTTTTTTATTTGTCTTAGATTAATATTAGAATAGATAAAAAGAAATGGTTAAATAAGTAGCTTAGCTTTCTACCAGCTCTGATGCTGTAATAACCTATTGTCTCGCGAATACATTATTGATTTATTGGGCATGAATCTATCTCTAAAAGTAAGAGATACCAATATTAGGGTTCAACCCTCTAGACAGCTAAAAGAAAATTAGTTGTATATGCGTCTATCTAGTCACTAACTAAACTGAAACTTACTTAAATGGATTGACTTTGATTATACTCGGTATTTAAAGTAAAAAAAGTAAGAAGTCGTTTCAGGCTGAATCGGAAATTCATATTTTTATATTGCCTAAATATATTTTGCCTATTTCTGGTAGTAAATCCGTGCCTTATATGTATGTGTTCGTCGTGTATAGTAATTTCAGAAAAACCTTCGATAGAGTAAATCTTAAAGTTGCTGATTGATACATTAGCACAACTTAGATTGCGTGGAAATCTCTTAGAATGGACGTCCTCCTATTTATATAATACATGTCATCAAGTTTGTGTTAATGGCCATTGGTTTTATCCGTTTACTCCGACCTCTGGAGGACCGCAGAGATCTCACCTGGGTCTGCTACTTTTCAACCTATTTATCAATATAGTTTAAATTGTGTACAATTTTATTATTTGTTGATGACTTGAAAGTCTACACGACTGTACAAAGTAATGAAAACGTAACGTAAAAAGTGCAAGAGGAACTGGACAGATATTGGTGCAACCAAAACAACATGTCATTAAACTTTAGTAAATGTGAGTTTATAAGATTTTCTAGAAGAATTCGAAGGTGTCACTTATAAACTTACATGGAAACATAGGTACTTAAGAAAGCCGGAGAGGTATGGGATCTAGGTGTCATTTTCAATCAAATCCAATCATATGCTTAATCACTCGATCTTACTGCTGTTAAACCAATATAGGAGGGAGTATTGTACCTCTATTTGGTTTATGAAGTAAGAATATTGAATTCACCAAATCATTAATAAAATTATGGCAATTAGATAATACCTAATACCATTTGAACGTGATTGATATCAAACCCTTTAATATAATATCGCTATCCCTTATTATCATCTTGATGATTAGCCCGGATATCAGATACTTGTATGGGGCAAGGATCGGCATATTATTAGTTTGTGGGCTGCTAGTGCGCCCGCACTATATAAATATCTTATTCACTGTAAATGTACATCGTACATAATCTTTTATTTTTTGACTAAGATGCTAATTTGTGCCTTTCTGCTAAGAATGTTTGATGTTATTGTTTGAATATATCTTTTACCGTAAATTTCATAGAAAAAAAAAACATATATTTTATTTGATATCACGACCATTTATTACATAAAACAATTAATTCGTCCGAGGTCTTAACGGACTACATGTGCTTTTAGCTTTTATTACGTTTCTTTCCAAGAACTCGACATGATTTATGACCTTAAAAGTACTCCATTAATTTTCAGAGAACTAATTGCAGTTCGCATGCTTCCCTACAGGTGAAATTCTCAAAGTGGGAAGACAATTTTGGATGGTCGCAATATTTTTTAATTCACTTCCATGGATATCAACTGTTTCCATTTTGTTTCATATAACAATTCCCCTTTGCTTTATACAACCAGTTAATTATGTATTTTCTAGCTATTAAGTATAAAGTAAAATATTTGTAATGTAATAAATATGTGAATGTTACAGTCTTTTACCATTTTACCGGTTAGGGTAACATTACTTCTTTGATCTGGAAAAAATACTAAGTATAGTTACTGGTTAGATAAAATTGTATTTTTTGCAGTAGTATGTCTGGTAATATCTATAATATGAATATGTCCTAAAATGTGCCAAATTTACAGATATTTTCTGCTTTGCTGCTATTTGGAATATTAGAAAAATGAGAACTTGCACACAATGTTACGTATTCTTTCTCAAAATTGCTGACAAGTCTAATTTTTTAAGAATGTATTTTATCAACACAAAGTAAAAATTAAACTTACTAATATTTTAACACATTATAAAACTACAGCATTTACTTTTTTGCAATAGAAGAACTTTTAATATTTTATATTTTTTAAGTAAATAAAATTTGAATATCAAAATTCAATTTAATGGGAAAAGCACGCTGGTCTGGCTTTTGTTACAAAAAAAATATATTGAGAATTAAGACAATAAGGGAGGGGGGTCAATTTTACGTGGACCACATTGTATATTTTGTGGTAGAATTTTTTCCACCTTGACAGACAGTTATAAAAATCCCACTCCCCCAGTTCTCTGCTGATGTAAATTAACGAGCTAAATATTATTTATGACAAAGAAAATTACTTTACCAAGCAGCACAACGTACTCCAGCAAATTCATTTCACCCCTCGATTTGTTTGTTCAGATTATCGGGCTTCTACCGACATTAATGAATTCAATACAACCCTAAGCTGACCCGGTTAAGAGTTTGTTTACCTTTTGTTTCGATTGAATATATATATTTACCGTTGACTTCACTTCCTCTCCATAAATGTTACCCGATTCCGATTTCGTACTGCTTTTGTTTGTTGTTGAAGTAAATAACTTTTCAACCGAGAAAATAACGAGAAATGGCAGCACAACCAGAAAGCGTTCTAGCTTAATGAAGTACCGAGAGCAAATAAAAGCAGCACCTTGTCAATGTCTTGTATGTGAAATTTTACAATAACTTGTAAGTAAAATACAGGTGATGTAAATAATTAATGATGCGTAAGTTTCCAGTTTTCATAAAGTATGGAAACACCGCATTCTTTTCGAAAAGTATGTGTCTAAAGCGAGATTGACACTGTATCACTTTTCATGTATGTACAGGGACATTGGTTATATTTTAGCCACCCACCTAGAGGTTCTCCCTTTAATCTGAGAAAAAAAAGTTAAATACAAAAGTTGTAGGAAATCAAATGTAGTTTATTCCAGAATGTAAAATCTTTATATAGGGTGTTTCAAAAACGCGTGACATGTCAAACTTGCATTTTTTTAAATGGAATACCCTGTATATTATTAAGTTTTACGATTCCACGCAAAATTCTACGACTTTTTCATATACTATACCCTATGTCTAGATTTAACCGATTTCTAATAAATGATGGTTAAAGATATAAAATATAGGTACCTAAAGATAAAGGAAATGATAATAAAATAATTCGGAATTGGAAAACCAAAATGTTTGACAATGCATATCACAGATATCGATTTTTTGTTTTCATGGCTAAATAGGAATAGTAAGCACGCGTCCCTCAGATCAATTAAATTATTACAAAATTATGGTAGGTATATATCTTTAACCATTATTTATGAAAAAAACGGTTAACTTTAGATATAGGGTATGGTATATGAAAAAGTCGTAGAATTTTGCGTGGAATCGAAAAACTTAATAATATACAGGGTATTCCATTTAAAAAAATGCAAGTTTGGCATGTCACGCGTTTTTGAAACACCCTATATTAAGATTTTACATTCTGAAATAAACTACACTTGATTTCCTACAACTTTTGTATTTAACTTTTTTTCCTCAGATTAAAGGGAGAACCTCTAGGTGGGTGGCTAAAATATAACCAATGACCCTGTACATCCAAAGTGAATCATCCAAAGTGAAATCATCCGGAGTGATCATGCTTGTTTATAGTAGGGGGTCCAAGGCTCTGAAAAATGAAATGACCCATGACGGTAAGGTAAATGATTTTTGATTTCACTTAGGGATAGAGGGTCCCTAGGGGCATAAGAAATGACTTGTTGGCTCTTGCACAACTTCTTAAATAGCAAAAAAAGAGGGCGGAGCCGTGTTTAAAAAATAAGCGATTTTGAACGTTTACACCTTTCTAAAAAAATTACTATTTGAGATATTCATATGATTTTTTATATGTGAATACTTGAGACATGAGCGCTTCTGCCTATCCTAATAGAATTTGAAAATATTTCTCTGTTTTTTTTTTTAACCTTGGCTAAAGTCGTAGTTACGAAATTTATGTATCGCAAATTTCAACAGCGGGCAACTATATTAAATTTTCAAAATTTGCACATACTATATGTGAACGAAATGTGGTCTAAGGCTTGAAAAAGTTTTTAGAAAAAAAATCAGTTTCCTACCTTATCTAGTTTTCGAGTTAATAATTTTTAAAGCAGAGCGTTGTTTACACTCGCGCCTGACCCGTGCCATTCCATTTACTGTGGTGCGCGCTACCATCTAATCCAATATATCGGAATATTAGGCCAGACTATAAAATTGCGAAATAATTACATTCTCATAGTTTGTGACTATTGTTATTTACCAGTGTTTTATCTATTAGTATATTGTTATTTATTTTAATTGAAACTCACCTTTGACAGGAATTACAATGTGTCCCTTGTCGGATATCGCATTACTGCCGTATTTTAGCCCTTAAGCAATAATTAGGAAAAGCTGTATACATGTGCAAGCAACAGAACACTAACTATAGGCACATTTTTTATCACATTTTACTTTGCAATTGCACTTTTTTATTTTTTTAAGATCGGGCAATGGTTTTTTTGATATCATTTTTGGGATTATTTGATGATTAATATCCACCACATATCCAAAGTTTTTGGGTAAATTGAGAACCGGATCAGTAGACTGTTTGTAGACTAAAATTTGCTATACAACGTGCGTTTTACACGGAGTAAAAAAGTATCTCCAGTAAGAGGTAGAGAACGTAAGTCACCCCGAGTAATTGAAAATAAATTTTGAGCATCCACCTTCAGCATGTTGTGACGTTAAAAAATTTAATCATAATGTGTGGTACCTGAAATCCGTAGCTATCATATCAATGGGACGATCTTCAAAACCCTGAATTTTCTTCAGTAACTGAAAATCTTGAATTTCTTTGGCTTTAGCATAAATGGCATTCTGATTTTCTTGGGTGGAAATCAAGAAAACCTCACGTTTTCCTATTTTATCTCTATCGTTAAGGCATGGAAAACATACTTTTTTAAAATCCACTGGCTGACTGTTACTACGACTTTATTTTTGTTCATTAATTAAATTTTTATCGCCGGATTTCGCATCAATTAGTGCAAGACTCTTTTTGTGAGTATATTCAGACCAACACTTCCGATGATACAGTAGTCTTTTATTAATAAAATTGTTGTGAATAATATTTTCTAATAGTCTATAAGCATTGTCTTTTCTAATAAAAATAGCAATTTTGCAATAGCAAGTTGCAAATCCCCGGTCGCCAAGTTCATTTAAAGATCGAGAAGACACTTTTGGCATATGATACATTTTTTTTTGATCTAAAGCCTCAGCCATTTAAAATTGTTTTCATTAACTTCCCTTCAATTTATAAAAAACGTGCTGAAATTCACAAATTTCAATACAACACATATATTATTCGCAACAATTTTATTAATAAAAGACTACTGTATTATCGAAAGTGTTGGTTTGAATATACTCACAAAAAGAGTCTTCCACTAATTGATGCGAAATCCGGCGATCCCTAATGAACAAAAATCAAGTCGTAGTAACAGTCAGCCACTGGAATTTAAAAAAGTATGCTTTCTATGCCTTAAAGATAGAGATAAAACAGGAAAACGTGAGGTTTTCTTGATTTCCACCCAAGAAAATCAGAATGCCATTTATGCTAAAGCCAAAGAAATTCAAGATTTTCAGTTACTGAAGAAAATTCAGGGTTTTGAAGATCGTCCCATTGATATGATAGTTACGGAATTCAGGTACCACACATTATGATTAAATTTTTTAACGTCACAACATGCTGGAGGTGGATGCTCAAAATTTATTTTCAATTACTCGGGGTGATTTACGTTCTCTCCCTCTTACTGGAGATACTTTTTTACTCCGTGTAAAACGCACGTTGTATAGCAAATTTTAGTCTACAAACAGTCTACTGATCCGGTTCTCAATTTACCCAAAAACTTTGGATATGTGGTGGATATTAATCATCAAATAATCCCAAAAATGATGTCAAAAAAACCATTGCCCGATCTTAAAAAAATAAAAAAGTGCAATTGCAAAGTAAAATGTGATAAAAAATGTGCCTATAGTTAGTGTTCTGTTGCTTGCACATGTATACAGCTTTTCCTAACTATTGTTTTAAGGGCTAAAATACGGCAGTAATGGCATATCCGACAAGGGACACATTGTAATTCCTGTCAAAGGTGAGTTTCAATTAAAATAAATAACAATACACTATTAGATAAAACACTGATAAACTAATATATAATAACAATAGTCACAAACTATGAGAATGTAATTATTTCGCAATTTTATAGTCTGGCCTAATCTTCCGATATATTGGATTAGATGGTAGCGCGCACCACAGTAAATGGAATGGCACGGGTCAGGCGCGAGTGTAAACAACGCTCTGCTTTAAAAATTATTAACTCGAAAACTAGATAAGGTAGGGAACTGATTTTTTTTCTAAAAACTTTTTCAAGCCTTAGACCACATTTCGTTCACATATAGTATGTGCAAATTTTGAAAATTTAATATAGTTGCCCGCATGTTGAAATTTTCGATACATAAATTTCGTAACTACGACTTTAGCCATTGTTAAAAAAAAAAACAGAGAAATATTTTCAAATTCTATTAGAACAGGCAGAAGCGCTCATGTCTCAAGTATTCACATATCAAAAATCATATGAATATCTCAAATAGTTATTTTTTTAGAACGGTGTAAACGTTCAAAATCACTTATTTTTTAAACACGGCTCCGCCCTCTTTTTTTGCTATTTAAGAAGTTGTGCAAGAGCCAACAAAAGTCCAACAAGTCATTTCTTATGCCCCTAGGGACCTTTTATCAATGGGTGAAGTGAAAAATCATTTACCTTGCCGTCATGGGTTACTTGCCTTGAGGGATTTTGAACGCCTGGACCCCCGACTATTACATATTTTCATCCAGTTTTGTGGTTTCACCTCTGTCACTATTCACTGTTTCGAAGAATTTCGTCATTTCGTGTTTGGTGCAACAACTTGTGGTACCAGGCGGCAGGATGTCTCGTTCCAGAAAAAATAAAAGACTTATATGCGATGGCATTGACTTAATTTCAAGTGGACTGATAAATGAAAATTTAAATGTGACAAATTAAAATCAGTGAGCATTTGATTTGCTGTAATCGCTGCTTTTGTTATTCCACAACCACTCGTTCTGCTGGTATCTTCCCATTTGAATCCCATTGTAAAACACGTTTATAATATAATATAATTGATTTAAGTATTTTTTTATAATAGCCACAAACAAACAATCGCACTGGCGGCTGTACTAAAACTAAAAAGTGAAGTAGCGGCGAAAATTAACTCATCGTATTTACATTTTTCACTGAGCCTTCACTTTGGATGAATCATCGGTTCAGGGCACATCTCTTTCATCAAAAATAGGTAGAGGGTCGATTTGTTTCATCATTCATTTTTAATGTACACTGGATGCAACACAAATGAAAGGCAATCTACACTTATCACATTGGATGATTCCTCCAAGATGAACATCCAAAGTGATAAATGTAAATGAGCCTTAATTATTTTAGTACAACATCGGGAGTACCTTGCATAAATTACTTTTTGCAGACGATTTGAAACTCTTTCTTGAACATCAATAGTATTAAAGTTATTAGTAGATATTAAAGATTTCAAATTCTTGTGCCAGTTAACAGTTGTTGAAAATTGGTTCAGCTACTGAACAGGTTCCAGCTAAATTCTTCATGATCTAATCTAAATGTCAAGTTATATCGTTTTCTCGAAAATTGAATACAATTATCTAATAGACAACAAATGTTTATCTGCGAATGCAGCAGTAAATTCAGCAATAAAAATGTTGAAATTCATAATTCGTTACTGTAAACAATTTACTAACATTCATGTTTTAAAAATATATTATTCGAACGTAAGGTCAAAACTTGAATTGAATATTTATTTGGTACCCAATCTGATATTCACAAACATTATAAAATGGAGAAGGTGCAGAGGAAATTTTTAAAATTTCTTTCCTTTAGACCTGATGGTTACTATCCTCCGCGAGGATTTGATCGCAATATTACTTTTTAATTTTGATTTATTTTCATAGCTTAGACACTGGACGCAAAACTTTGTGCCATTTTCTTACACAAGTTAATTCATAATGGCATCTAACGTTTGACTTTGTTATGGCATTAAATTTACATGTCACTAGATAAGCGGTATTTAGCTGTTCTACACCGCACACTAACATTCTATTAAAATCTCTAGTGCATGGTTATGTGCAACAATGTTAATAATATAGCTGCAGAGTGTGACATTTACTGTTGTACTGTTATTGTGTTGCGAAGTGTAGTGTTGAGGCAGTTCAGCTCATGAAATCTGTATTTATCTGTGTAGCTGTAGGTTTTTTAAATTATTTTTAAGAAATTTTTTGTTTTCTGTTTTTTTTTTTGTTTTTTGTTCGTATCGCTTCTTTTTGATAAATTAGTTTAGATATTACAGGAATATCTAAACTAGGTTTTTCTTTTTTTCCGTATCTTTATGAATGTATTTAGTTATTTAACTTTGTATATTACTAAAATTATTTTAGTTTTCATTTATTGTGTTATTGGGTTTACCTATTAGGAAATAAACTCTTTATTATCATTATTATTATTATTATTATTGCATTATTAAGCATTGCATTAACCATATTAGAATCATCTCAAGAGACAAAGTTATGAAAATAAAGTTTGAACCAAAACTTTCTTAGGAAGTGTATCAACTACCATTATTTTATCGGAATACATCTGTGAAGATTCCAAATTTACAGAATCGCCCATAAAATATGAAGAGTCCGATTCTGAAGTTGGTAAAAGCTATGAGATCCTTGAGCCTTGCTGAACACATTGCCGGTACCTACGGATATTACTTTTGTTTTAACAGTTAAATGTGTATATATTACCCTGGGGGCCGCAGAGCTAAAACAACGCGATTTCTCGCGTGGTGTTTTCGAATTTAGCCTCGTCAAATTAACATAGATAAAAGCTTAGGACAAGTCATTTCCATCGGGCGAAATTTTATCCACGGGACGAAAGTGGCGACCCTTTTAACACAACTACTCATTTGACGATGTTTCACGGCTGAAAACACTTATTGAAACATAAAAAAACTCCGTTTATGGAACTACTCGTTTGTTTATTTGGAACCACTAGTATACCTAACTATTATTTAGCCAATATAATAGTTATACTAGGTACTTATCACAGCCACTTCAACATTCATCAGTCAACTACTCGCTACCGTAATGATATACCCAAAGTAAATAATGTTTGCCTACAATATCTTTATAGATCCATGCAGAAACATGTTACTTCTAATAATCGTTATTTTGTGGTTATGTTATTAATGTTTTTTTTTTTTTTTTATATAGAAAATACCCCTTGAAGGTTATTTTGCTGCTATTACAATCTGATCAAAGGGAGATCAATGAGTAATTTCGTTCTATCCTAATTTAACTAAAGTTGAAAATTTTAGAGCTAAGGTCTTACTCACTAGTGTACCTTAGAGTCTGGTAACTTAATTACACTAACACTAACGTGTAACACTAACCGCACAATGCTGTGTTTTTATACTGACATAATCACTTCACTAACTCAAAGGGCTTAACCCTCTTGAGCCTTCTTACTATGTTAGTGTTGTCGAGGAGCTGGATGGCCTCGATGTTCACATGTTGATGGAGTCGTTGTTCATGAGTCCGTGCAAATTTATTAATTGTCTGCTCTACAGTGTCCATCTGAAGATCTCGATGAAGGTCGCTGTTTCTGATGTACCAAGGCGCTTTGACGATGTTTCGCAGTACTTTGTTCTGAAATCTTTGAATAATTAATTAATGTGATTTTTAACTTTGATTTAACTTGGGATATGGATTTGTCAGTAAAATATATATATATATATGTTTTTCATTAAAATTCAATACAAAAGGTAGCTATATGGCCAAAAACAATTATTTTTAATGTAATGTACATGCTTGTTTAATATTTCATTATTAAAAAATGTAGATAACAGTATTAAAAAGAAAAATGTATTAAGACAATAAGATGAGGTTATATGAAGATATGCCGTTGTAATTCAATGTTGGGAGGGGGTTCAATATTGCACGTAAAGTAGTTTTTTTCGACATATCTTAAAAATATAAAATATTATAAATATTATACTTACACTTACTTATTTAAAAAATAAGGTTATTCCTTTGCGTACCTAGGATTATAGGTAACGAGGAAAGTTAAAAACTTGAACCATAATATTTGATAATTTCATTAATAATTTATATCTTAGTTAACTTTTTGGCTTAATTCCTATATAAAGAAAGATATAAAAATTTTACATTAACGTACATAGTCGGAAAATTGATGGTGCTGTAACATAACTTGGTGATTGAATTTAACGAAAATTTGATACAAAGACTGATTCTGATCTGATCTTCTGAATAATAACAAATTTGAACGAACTTTTGACATCTGCATATTAATTCATTGACAAATGAGCTCTGCATGTTTCGATACCTTGATATGAAGGGGTTAAAGAGCCTGTGAGTTTAAAATCTCTCATCTAGAAAAATCTAATCAGTGAGCTTCTTCTTGCACCTGAGAGTGAGATTAGGCACTGTTGAGAGGATAAACAATTTACAATGCTGAAATGAGTTCAGCATAACGATGAAATCAGTATTAACAAGAGGGTGAGACAGGCCACCTATGCAGCAAATCTGGAGGATGTATTATCCTACATCTTACATCGCAAATGCGGCCCGCGAAATAATAATATGCCGCCCCCTCTCCCACACAAGTCTCAGACTTTCGGGCTAATCCTTGTGATTAGAATGAGGGGTAGAGATATTATTATTATTATTATTATCTTAAATTATCCAGGATAATACTATTGATTCACTAAAGGCCGGTACTTCACACTCGGTTAACGGACTAATCACAGGTTAAAATTAACCACCGTGTAGTTGTGAGTTCTTGAATTTACTTAGGAGTAAAAACGTTAATTAACTAAATTAGCCTAAATTGGAGTATATTATTTGTCACTTTAATCGGATGTGAAAGTATCGGCCCTAACTCTGAAATAGCTCAGTGATGTTTGTCATATTCGGAGACTGAATATTCGGTCTCTGCTGTTCAAAACAAACTTGTAAGAACTACAAATTATATGGGACATGCTCAATCTAGATGTTACAGACATATAGTGTGAGTGAACTAAAAGTGTCATCTTCGATTATCTGTCGAAAGATTGGTTTCCATAGAAATTCCTCAGACAGTTCGATTTTTTAAAAGTAGATACTTTTTTATGTTATTGACATTTACACAGAGTATCCCAGAAAAAATAGAGAACACTGTCTTTTACAGATTTTGATAGATTTAATAGATAGTTTGGTCCTCTTACGAATACGTTTATATAGGATTTGATGAATTTAGCTCTAATAGTAAGGACATACATAAAAGAGTGTTCCATAAGCATAATGAGTTAGAAAGAGAATATCGATTCGTTACCAAGTTACAAACACTACAAAGTCGTTCTCCAACACATTTCTTCTGGGGCAACCATTTATTGTTATATCTCCCTTACTGTTAGAAGTACATCCATCAAACCCTAATCAATGTATTCGTGAGAGGACGGTCTATCCAAATCTGTAAAAATACCCAGGTTGTTCCATTTAAAAAATACAAGTTGTGGTAATCCTCTCGTTTTTGGAACACTATGAATGTCAATACTATAAATAATCCCCCCTTCAAATAAAAATCGACTTGTCCGAGCATTTTCCACGGAAACCAATCCTTTGGCAGATAATCGAGGATTAAACTTTAGATTCACCCTGTACGACAGGGAGTGTTGGGTTATGGGAGCCCAGTGCTAATTCCGAATGCTTGGGGCTTATATAATAAGTTGGCTAAGATCATTCACTAGCAAATCGTACCGAAACATACATTTTTCGTTATGGAAAATACAACTAAGCCAATTAATATAATACAGCTTAAAGAGAAAATCAATTGATAATGATAATAATAATAATAAAACCAGTAATATAGAAAATTATCAGCAGTACTGTGCCATATTATGTATATTCATCGGAATATGCTTTAGAATGAAGAAAATTTATATATATTTTGTTATTGTAATTTTTTATATTTTATGTTTTAAGTGTACCTAATTTTTCATTATTTATTTGTTTTTTTCAGGTACGTAATCCACACATTGACCTGTTTTGGTGAGTTAAGGTGAGACAAATTTATAGTTGTTATTTCCTTGGCATTTTGTAATAAAACATTTTTCACTTTTTTAAATACTCTGGATCACTTGACGTGGGCCACCCTAAATTATCACAAACTTCAAAGTCCTGTAACTTTTAAACTATGGGTTCTATGTTTGTGTTTTTGGTCTTGTTTGCATTATCGGTTTTTCCCCTACAAGATTAGTTGTAATAGGCTAATATTAAATATACAGCTTTTTTAATACTGGGTGCTTTGTTGCGGTGTGTTTTCTATGCCATATTTACATTTGTCTCTGGCATCTGATGAAAGTGGCCGAAATTTACCAATCACCCTATTTTTTAAAAATGCTATTCCTAAATTACCAGAGTTTTCAGACCTCCGATATCTCTTCTATTTTTGGAGATACATAATTTTCTGTACACCGTTACATTTTACACTGTATTATTATTATGAAGAATACGAATACGCAAGACGTGACAATTAAACAACCATGCAAACAGCAACTTAGTTTGGTTAAACATATACAGGGTCTTTCTTACAATGGGACACTATTAGATATTTACTAGAAAAGGAAAACAATATTAATAATACCTAAAAAAATAATGAAAGCAAAACTCTGAAATGTTAATAATGGGTAGGAGTACCTCGGGACTGTATGATTGCTTGGCAACGATTTGGTAAACTATCAATGACATTGTTTACAATGTTTTGTGGCATTTCATTCCATTCCTCTTCCCCAATAATCTATAATTGTTGCAGATTTACTATGGCTTCTAGGCGGTTTTTTATTTTGCGTTTCAGGTAATCCCATATATGTTCTATGGGATTAGCGTCTGGTGATGTTGGGGACCAGTCCATACCGCTCAAAAAAAATCATTAACAACTGCAGTTCTATGAGGTCTAGCATTGTCATTCCGTAAATAGAATCTGGGGCAACAATATTAGCAACTATCGGAACATGCTGCTGTAAAATCTGCAAGTAACGTGGGCTGTGTACAGTTTGGTTTATAAATACACAAATTTGGCTTCTGCTTCCTCTATATATAGAACCCCATACTGTAAGAGAGCCTTCACCAAAATTAACTCTTTCAACTCCATGCCCCTCTAAAAACCTTTCGCATCTTGCACGCCAGACGCGGATTCGATTGTAGAATTTTGTAAATGATTACGCCTTACAGTCATTCCTAAGATTCTATCTGTTCTTGCTGCAGTAACTCTTCTTCCACCACCTTCATGTGTATAATTTACAGAATTATTATTGACAAACCTCGCCCAACACCTTCCAATAACCGAGTGACTGACATTAAAATACTGGGCAGTCTCTCGTTGACTTCTACCACTTTGTATAATACCTATAGCACGATTTAGATAGATAGATTTTATCAGCCACAAATAATACAGTTGTACTGTACATATGGAAAGTCAGTATAGGTAACATGAATTTCAGATTAAGTGTTATAAAATAAGTATTAAAAATTACATGCAAGCCCCAGCGTGCAACTCCTCTGGGGTATCTGCTTAGAGATATTATCCGCAAACATAGTAACCCTTCCAATGCTAATAAAACTTGGTAGATCATTCATAAAAAGTAAAAAAATTGCTGGCCTATCACGCATCCCTGCGGTACCCCGAAATAAACATCAGTCGCGCTTGACCTTTGCTTTTCAATTTTTCCAACATAATGTAGTAAGGAACCCCGTATACCAAGGTTGAATAATTTATTCAGTACGAACTCTTGCTTGACACTATCAAAAGTCTTTGATAGGTTGAACAGCAGTGATCGAACATAATGTACCCTCATCCAGTTGCGTGTATACATAATCGAAAAGTTGATATGAAGCTGTTTCTACTAATATTTTTTTACTCTAAATCCTGCTGCGATATTGTAAGCAAATTATGGCTCTCAATAAACTCATTATTGAGTTATAGACAATTCTGCGTTATTTAAGCGACGCAAAGGCATTATTACTTTCGAACTGTCAAAATTTGATACACCGAACAGTAGACAATTATTTATTTTTCATGACTATCTAAGTTAATACAGTGTAAAATGTAAGGGTGTACAGAAAATTATGTATCTCCAAAAATAGAAGAGATACGGGAAGTCTGTAAACTCTGGTGAATTGAGGAAGAGCCTTTTTAAAAAATAGGGTGATTGGTAAATTTCGGCCACTTTCATCAGATGCCAGAGACAAATGTAAATATGGCATAGAAAACACACCGCAACAAAACACCCAGTATTAAAAAAGTTGTATGGTTAATATTAGCCTATTACAACTAATCTTGCAGGGGAGAAACCGACAATTCAAACAAGACCAAAGTCACAAAGATAGAGCCTATAGTTTAAAAGTTACAGGCCTTTGAAGTTTGTGATAGTTTAGGGTGGCCGACTTCAAGTGATCAAGACTGTATAATACAGTGCTTTCGAAAAGTAACGAATAAATTCATTATTTTAGAAATTGAGAAGTTTTCGAAAAAATCCCCTGACACGTCGATTTTTTTTTTTAAAAAGGCACTTTTTGACATACGACCCATATTTGTGACGTCTTCGTTGTTCGAGATATTACGTCATCGACAATTTTTTTAAATAGCAACCCCCAATTTTGACCACGTCATTTGAAAGAGCGTATCATTCTACATACGCATCATGAAAATTTATGGTGTTACATAACAAAAATTTGAAGAAAATAATGTTTGATGCACCTCCCCATTATGCAGCACCTGTCCGTGTTTATTTAGATGAGCTGTTCCCGAATCGTTGGATAGGGAGAAGGGGGCCGATTGAGTGACCAGCCAGATCGCCTGATTTGACACCCCTAGATTATTTCTTGTGAGGATACTTAAAAAGCAAAGTATACGTTACTAGACCGGTTAATTTAGAAGATTTAAAAGCAAGCATTCGTCACGAGATACATCGTATACCTCCTGAAGTTATAGATAATGTCCAAAAAGAATTTATTAATCGTCTTGGCTACTCTCAGGCAGCCAACGGTGCACAATTTGAACATTTACTTTAGTCGATTTTTTACATAATCATTATCATTGTCAGTATTGTGAAAATTAAATTTTAAGATCTTCAAACATTATTTTCTTGAAATTTTTGTTATGTAACATCATAATTTTTCATGATGCGTATGTAGAATGATACGCTCTTTCAAATGGCGTGGTCAAAATTGGGGGTTGCTATTTAAAAAAATTATCTCTCGAATATGTCATATCTCGAACAACGATGACGTCACAAATATGGGTCGTATGTCAAAAAGTGCCTTTTTTAAAAACAAAATCGACGTGTCAGGGGATTTTTTCGAAAACTTCTCAATTTCTAAAATAATGAATTTATTCGTTACTTTTCGAAAGCACTGTATATATGCCTATTATAGTAGGTAGGTTAAATTGACTTAAAACTAGAGTCGGTATTATCTGAATCTGTCTTTAAAGCATTAGTAAATCTTAAGATATGAAGTGCAGGCCACCCTTTGATTATTTAGAAGGTCAGTTCTTGTATAGCCTCTTTTTTAATTAGCAGGGCTAAATTCAGAAATGCACTCCAAAATCTAACCCTGCCATTAGCTGAACTAAAGCTATTTTTACCCATGTAAATTTACGTTTATTTCCTGATAATAGTGTTTCTTTCTAAGAGAATTCATCTTCACAAATTATGTTCACGTTTTAAAAAATTAGCCACTAAATATATTTACTAGACGACAAGAAATTGGCCATAAGCAGGGAAAGGGAAATTACTAATTTTGGAGGTATCTACCTAATTAATAAAGATACAGATGTCCGTAGCATCGAGTTTAACCTTGTGGAAAATAATATAATAACATAACTAACTTTATAGTCACGTACCTATTTCAAATATTAATAAAGTGTTGTCAGGGGGCAACTACTGCAAAGAGTCACAGTTCTAGACGTTTTACATTCTGGTTTCATTTAAAAGTTGGAAATATTTACCGCCACTGGTTTTTGATCTTAAAAGTAATCTACAAAGTATCCCTTGGCATATATTTAGATAGTGAAACGTCGCAAACGTTGGCTGAACTAGCGTACTCTGAAAATTACTTTTACAATTATTGTTGTCCTGGTAAACGCGAACCTGTCGCCGACCGAATGGGGTACAGTCACTCCGCATGTTTTAAATCGATACCACACCCCCGGAGAGTACTTCATAACCGCAAATGGTTCTATTGTTGCAAAGATAATAACAGTAATAGTATACTGTGTAAATTTAATTAAACCGAGTACAGATTCCGTGTGATGTATGTTCTCGATATATACATCTATAACTCGGCCCGTTGTTGGGAGACACGCCGGTCTGCCTGTCTATACGTCGTTGTCTATTGTGATGAGATTTATGGGCCTAGAAAATATGTTATGGGGAATTTAGATGATAAGAACAATCATTATTGTAAGTAGTATACTAGTAGTATGATTACTGTAATACAAAGATAGGGTACCTTGTAACCAAAATTGGGGCCAACGACATAGTAATAGATGTCAATTGTTGGTTCTAAACAGACCAGAATTATTCTATATTACTTTTTCTTAATGTTTTATATTCACTAAAGGAATCAAGAAAATCTATGTACAGTGTTGAAATTATCTATCTGTTAGAATATTTCATGGAACTTCTTAATCAAGCGTTTGAGGTTTAAACGTTGTTTTGGCAGTAAATACAGAGTGATCCATATCAGGTGTTCGAATTCTCACCCTTAATAGTATGATAAACACGTAGTTTAAAAATAAGTCGGCCAGATTATTATTGAATACAATTTAAGATTATGTATTTACTATGTTTCTCTTATTTTGGTGAATATGATACGCCCATACTTATTTATACAACTTTTTTCTGTGGTACCAGTGACTTTTATAGTCACTGGTGGTACTCCATATTCAAAGTGTTTATTATTTATTACCTTTTCCAATAGAACATCCTTTTAAAAACTTCAATGGGGGTTGATTTTTCAAATGTCAAAATTGTTCCACAAATCTATATGTGCTTGTACTACAAGAATATACAGCTTGCTGATAACCATACCTTAGAGCCGCCTGACACGAGACTTAATTTAGCACTGAATTCAGTACTCAAATTGCGCGCGTAGATTTAGCGGACTTGGATGCTAGAAATTAGAACTAGAGCCGCCTGACACGAGGCTTAATTTAGCACTGAATTCAGTACTCAAATTGCGCGCGCAGATTTAGCGGACTTGGATGCTAGAAATTACAACATGATCTAATTTCTAGCATCCAAGTCCGCTAAATCTGCGCTCGCAATTTGAGTACTGAATTCAGTGCTAAATTAAGTCTCGTGTCAGGCGGCTGTTAGATATTTCGTTTAAAAACCAAAGTTAACAAAATTATCTTTCGGTTTAATAGTTCAATCGGGGCGTAAGTCCCCTCTGCGTCCCATTTTATTGTTCGAAAATTCCTAGACGCATTATTAATACGGTCCCAGCAGTCCCCCGGAATAAAAGTGCCGTTCTGTCTCTATCAATCTCGCAGCTGTCGCGGGTGGATGTGCTTGGATGGGTGCCTCGGTCTTTTGTACGCCACCCCTCGCAAGAAGAAGAAAAGAGCTTAATGCCGAAAGCTTCACTACTGCGCCTACAAGTTGTCCGTGATCGTTCAAACCGAATCCCGTATAGGATTAGTTTTTTATAATATCCTTTTTTTAGAAAAAATAAAAACATCCTAATGTGTTTCTTAATATTTTTATAATATTATGTTCTTTAACCCTATTGTATATAAAAAGCTGACCTATCCGCTATATTGAATCCAGTTTTAGTCGTATATTTCTTATTTTATATTGACAATGAAAATATTAGAATCTAATCATTAGATTGTATAATCTACATACTTACTGCTGATTGTTAGCGCTTATCCAGTAGCTATACTATTTTTTGTCTTGAAATTAAAACTTCCACGAAATACATCTTGTTATTGACCGTTACTACAATGGCTACTACAATATCTTCACTCTCTCACACTCTGCGATGTGTGTTTATTTGTTAAAGTACTTAAATAACAGGAAAAACATTATCAGCAGTACCCATTTACGAAAACGAAGTAAAGCAATATAATTTTAAAATATAAAAAAACTCTTATTGTATGAGAACTTTATGCTCTATGCACATCTTGGCTTTTATAGTGCACACAGGGGATGTATGCACTGTAAATCACTGTGTTTTAGCTTCTTTCATTATTTGGATATGAACTTTTATCTGGATATGATAAAGTTTATGATCTTTTATACTTAAGCTATACATTTGCCAACGTTCATATATCCAACAATTGGTAAACGTAGATCAAAATGTATGAGCTCTTATTGCAATGGCAAATACTTCAAGTCGATGCATTTGGCTCAAGATGAAAAATGAAAGTAAAATTTCCATATTTGAATTCTCCTATCTCCTATTCTATTACATGGAAGCTACGGGAAGGGCATTCCGAATGACCTCTATGGCATAGACGAAACATAATAAGTCGTTACAACTAAAACATCATTTAATTATTGGAAGGAGATGCTGAAAACAACTACTCCACGGGCAATATGCCCCGACTGGCGTTGCATTACATCAACATGCAACGCCAGTCGGGGCATATTGCCCGTGGAGTAGTTGTTTTCGGCATCTCCTTCCAATAATTAAGTAGGATTGTCTTCCTCAAAGACAATAGAGGTCGCTGTAATGGCATCTGCATAAAAGCAGATCGTTATCTGTCTGTCAATTAGACAATAATTGTCAGACAGGTAGTAGCAAAGACCCAAAGAGGGGACTACGGTGTATTTCACTGTATCTCGCCACTACAAACTAAAACATCATTTGGCCTTTGAAGTGTTTGATATTAAAGTGGAGAAAGCTCATACACTTTGATCTATAGTTGTAAGTCACAACATAAACTGAAATTATTCTCATATTTCAATCACAAGTACAATAAGGACTAAAACAAATTGAGCCAAAACAGCTATTCTCCCGGCTGAATTACAAAGCAAAAATTTGCCGCATTTTGTCTAACACAGAATCAAACAAGGATTCAGATTGTAACGAAAACTACGAGGAAATACTTGGACCCCAACATCGTAGCATATCACTACTGCAGACCGGTTTCGATCTTTATATGATCTCGTCAGTGCAATATAAGTGATCATACCTAAAGATACGAAGACCCCAATACTTAACACAGTAGGTCCGTTTTGCGTGCGCAAACCCTATACCAATGACCCCCTCTTGGTAGTTCCCGCAACACAATCCAAATCAATTTGGCTTAATTTGTTTTAGTCCTTATTTTTACAAGCGTTTACAGACAAAAAGGCGTTTACAGATGATGGATTCAAAGTAGATTCGTACTATTCGTAGTTATGTATTATACTATTTAACGGATCAATATTAAAATGCTATTAGTCTAAATTAGTCCTTGGTGTCCTTTGTGAAAAATTACTTTTCAGTAAAATTTTACAATGAGTTTTTATGGAAGCTTCAACTATTTAAGTGAATATTGAAGTCGAAAATTTTCCGACTGTCACTTTAGGCTCTCAAAGAGTAATGTTTTTAGAAAAAAATATTAATATGCGTCTAAGCAAACTGGAACACCCCGTCAAACAGAATACAAAAATGTGTAACTTCCTGCAGTATGCCGCAGTATAGGGATTATGATAATAATCTTAGCTGTAGATAATGCAAATGGATGATTCCTCCACCTCAAGGAGAATATTTTTTAGCTCCCTCATACTATTGCTTAGTCGTTTATAAATTATTTTGTTCAGAACAGTCACATCAAAGCGATAGGCAGTAATCTACTGGTTTATTCAAAATGTTGAATTGGTAGGGACACTTGTTTCTACATATCAAGTGTGTCTCATGTCTTTCTACGGGGGCATCTTATTTAATACAACAGATATAAAGATATATCTTCAAACTTTTTGAGAAAAATAATATTGTATAAGCAAAATTTCGTTAACTTCTTGTGTTTCTGAATTATGGTCAAATACTGAGGTCTCAAAAATATTTAAATATTTTCTGAGTTTAGGTATTTTTCGCAGAATCCAGTGACGTACTCAATTTAATAGCACATATACGGCTTCCGGGTTACAGAAAGAGTTATCTAGCAGCGATAACAACGAAGATGAAACACACAATACATTCAAAAGTGTAACGAACACTTGGCCAAGCACCAAACTAATCTTCTTCACATTTCTCTTATGTTTCGATCACTTCTACTATTTGAGACATTTTAAAGTGTAGATTTTTATGTAGCAACCGCTTTATTATAAAAAAATCGGAACTACAGAAATATAAAGTTTCACTTAAAAATATATATACATTAATACTAAAATAAGACAATACTAGATAAAACTAAAAACTGAAAAAATGCAGCCTAAATGATATCATTTACTGAGGGTGACAAATTGAGAAAAGTATTTTCTATTATTGTAGTTATAACTTGTTTACTGTGCATTCATACACAGTAAACTTATCTGCCTTTAGGCATATCTGCCTTTAAAATGTAAATATAATTTTTAAATAACAAATAAAAAATTTTTAAATAACAAATGAATCGTTAAGACTAAAGTTTTAACGGTTCTTTTATCATTTACAGTATACCTGGTCATCTTTAATTGCAACAGACTTTGACCTTCTGCAATACTGGTAGTCTGTGTGTTATAATGGGTACGTCCCTTCCTGCAGATAAAGCTTGTGACCATTTTAATTCGTTGCTGCCCATAAATTAACAGTGTTTTCTGCAGAATTATATAAAATGACTCGATAATTATACAAAGTATTGTCTTTGTTTTTTACAGTATTCATAAAATTAATAATTAGTAAGTATTTATATGGACAAGTATACTCATATAATTAAGAACGCACTTATTACAGGTCAAATGTTTTTACAAATATATGATATTAAGATAAAATATTATATTGATAATAAGATTAGTTGTACCTACCTACTAGTTCGTACAAGTAACCTAAAACTTTAGGTAGGCTTGATAAAAGTTGAAGTACCTACTAGGATTTTTCAGCAGTGTTGTGGCATTAACATAAAGTGATGACCCGTTACAGATTTTATAAACAATTTAGACAGCCAAGTTTTACTTCATGTTAGTGGACAAAATGAAAGTAATCGTGCGTTAGAGGATAAAACTGACATAGCAAACCTGTCATCCAAAGCCCGACTGTAAATGTGTGAGCCACTAATAAGAGTGTCCTATAAAAATAAAATTATGTGTTTGTTAGATCACCGAGTAGGATCTTCGGGTGCACTGTGAACACCCTGTAGGTGGTATTAAAGACCGGGAGCTTACAGCGACAATCCCCTAGTGCCTAATCCCGACAACACGCCAAGGCAAGGGGGAATGCTTCCGATAACACTATACTTTTAAGATAACGGTAAAAAATTCCACGCGCAAAGCTTGATCTCCCCCTTGCGACGTCCGATGACTCTATCTTTACGTTGCGTCGCCGGCGTCTCGTTTCAAATCCGCCGTTTCGTTATATCGCTGTATCGACTTCCTACAATTGAGAACACATCTAACAACATGGCATGGCGTTTATTACGAATAAAGTTTGCGATTGCAATTGGTAGGAGATTGGATGTGCGCCTGCAGAGCAGACATTGATAATTTGGAAAAGGGAAAAGTTCACCGTAATGAAATTTAAAATCGCAAAGGAAGCATCATCTGTACATTTCTAGATGCGCATTAGGGAATTGAGCCCCTCTGCTGATAGTGTAAAACATGTTATAAAATCATCAATTACGAAATTACTAAACGGGCAACGAATAAAAAAGAAAGAAATATAAATGAAAGACGAAACAGACATGTATATAATCCATAATGGAAACATTTAATTGACAATTAGGGATGGTTTAAAATTAAAATTATCTTTAATTAAATGTTGAAACTGACAATTAGCTACTTATAATAATTGTAAGTTTAATCAGATATTTACGTAAATTAGGTATAATCAGTGACTATGTATAATTACAAGTTTGGACTGATAATTATCTGTAATTGTATAAGTCTAAATAATTTGGTATAATACCAATTTGAAACTGATAATTATCTACAGATCCCGAAAAAAATATATTGAGTATGGAGACAAGGACGGATCGATATTAAGTAAAGTGCCTATTAAACGGAAAAAAAGAACGGTGCCCGATGGGTGGAGCCGAGATATCAATATGTATAGACATATAATTAATTTTCTTTCAAGATACAATTAGGTATAATTCATATTTAATCTATTCTAATCACAAGGATTAGCCCGAAAGTCTGAGACTTGTGTGGGAGAGGGGGCGGTATATTATTATTTCGCGGCCCGCATTTGCGCCTCAGGAACGACTTACGTTGGTAGGCCCTAACCACCATTCAGTGCTGGAATGAGAGAAACCTGGAAAACCTCATTAGTTAGGGGGACAGTCAAACATCAACTGATTTTAATCTCACACATTAACACCAAGTTGACATTCTTCCCATCCTAGGCCATCGCTAGAATAGTTGCCAAGCCATCCCTGCGAATAAGCCTTGATCTACGAGTAAACAATTTAATTAAAAATTGTTTGGTGGAATGGGAATTAGAACTCACGACCTCTGGGTTGAGCGATCGAGACGCTAAGTCCTGAGCCACTGGCCCGATATTTCATAGATTAAATTAAAAAAATAATATATTATATATTATTTATGAAATATTAATTATCTTTAATTGCTCTTTAAACCAGAAGCGTAGCTACTACACTGCAGGCGGCGTAGGGAGTACATGGGCTTGGAAGGGTCTGCGGGTCGTCCAGATTAAATAAGTGACAATCTACTTACCAAGACACTAGATGCCAAAAATATATATTCAATATAAAAAATCTACCCTATAAATTTAAAGCATATTTACTACCTCATTTAGCAGTTACATACTACACAGTAGGGATGCATGCCGACGGGTACTCGGTTCCCATTTTAGTACCCGATAACCCGTTAAATACCCGATAACCCTCTAAGCACCTGCACTCAATCGGCCTCTGTGTGACATATGACAACTTGTTTTTTGCGGTTTTGCGTTAGCGGCGTTGTTTGCGGTTTAAAATATAATCTGAATGGGAGAGCAGGGAACATGACATAACTATTCATCTAATGTATTATAAACACTTACCGCGAGAAGCCAAACTAACAATAAATGTTTATTTTTTTAAATATTTTGTTATTAATCCGGTTCAGTTATTGTTATTAATATTGGTTAATACTAATTCTTACCCTAAAATAATATTATTTGCTGTGTTGAATGCTATGGGTTGATATCGCGTAATAGGTAAATAACGGGTAACGGGTAATTAATGGGTAAACTGGGTTATGAACGGGTATAGCGGGTTTTTAACATGTAGCGATTAAATACGGGGTATTGAAAACGGGTACCCGGGTAGTAAAATTAACGGGTATCTGTATACCTAGGACACAGGTAGAATTCCTTTCTTCTTCCATCTAGTAAATGTTTGTCTAATTTAATGTGGTCACTGCTGTGCTGATTTTTTTCACATTCTACCCTGTTTTACTTGTAAAAAAATCGTCATACATGTTGACACTTTTCTGGGATGTGATTATTGATGCGATGCATTTCTGATATTCCCTTTAAAAAAGAAGTGCATTTTTATTGTAAATTGCGTATGTAATAGTAAGTTTTTATTTTGATTATTTATTGTATTGAGGCCATATTTTTAATTTAATCTCATTATGAACGATATGTAGGCATTTTTATTTTTAAAATTTTTCGTTTTCTTGAGATATACCTAAGTATTTTCTTTCCCGCTAAAACTTATCTTTGATTTTGTAACTTTAGAGAGAGATCCAAGAATTTTTTACGGGGCTTGTCAAGTAAAGTGTAACCGCAATTTTAAATTGATAATTATTATCTATAATGCTGAAACCTACTATAGTGTAATGAAGTACAACTTACTTTACAATAACAGCAACAGTCATTTTTTATCTTTTGTCTGAAATTTTAAAATAAGTTGGTTATATTGTAATAATAAGATAAAGCATTTTGTTGATTCTGCCTTCTTTTATGTAGGTAAACAAAGTAGCCCCTTAAGTTTAGTACAGGGAATGATTAAAGTAAATTAGTTGTTAACTTGAAGTAGAATAACAACAGCAGCTAGTTGAATGCAATGCCTTGTCCTAACATAAAACTAGTAATACAAGTTAGCTCAATGTATGGAACGTTTTAGTAGACCATGAAAGAAAAACTTAATGTCAAAGGTATGTGTATACCCTACCCTGTTTCACAGGATTCATCAGCATTGACAACACTTAGGGAGTCAATTATTTAACTGCTTGTTTTGGTGATAAATTGACTTTTATGAGAATAGTAACATTTAAATGAAAATTTGTAGTCTTCAATGTTTATGATGGTATCATTTCCAAGGAAACTAGGTAAATAATTAATTACAGACCTCAGTACGCTAATTCGCTGAGCTCGACCGAAGTTTACTGTAAACTTTGGTTCGACTGACAATTATAACACAATATTTCAAGACCACGCCCTCTGTCTAAAGCGACGGATGTTTGGATATGAGTTTAATAAAAAGGTTCACAGTCTAATGTGACAAATAGTTATTTAATGGAAGGGAAAAATGGGCCTAAATTATATATTTTTAATTTTCTAGAACACGTATGGAGTAACTTGCAGTTTTAAATACAAAATTAAGGGGCAATTTCATAAACAAATGTAAAGGAACTTTAGCTAAAGTTAATTTTTGATACCTTGGATAGGATCGTCTCAATAATAGTATTCAAGGTACTTAAAGGCAACTTTAACTAAATGTCCTTTATTTTTTATTGTGAAATCCGACCTAAATGAATGGGACTTTTAAATAAATATAAGAGTAAGACTTTAACCATATCTTTGTCTGTATCTATCTCTAAGGTATCTACACAGTTTTAAATACCTTGCCTAAGAAAATTAAGTAATAACCAAGATATCTTGTGGACAAACAAAAAACCCTGAACCTTCTGATACATTTCCAGGAAATAAACTAATTTCGGTCAAACATTTGTAAGTGATAGCACAAATTATTTTTTTTTAATGGATGCTTTAATATGCAGTAATTATTTTTTGAAATACAACAAAATTCGAAAATTCTTGTCATTGCAACATATATTTGTCCTTGTAAAAGAGAAAGAATCACACTGCATAAAAATTCTTGCAAATTTTGTACTTATTACCATTTACTGTTGTATGTTCAGTAATATAGTAGAGGATTTCAAGTCCCACACGTCAGAACCACAATGGTAAGAATAATGAAAATATATAAAGGCGAATCCACTTTTAAGCACTGTTATTTAAATTGCTGTACATACTGTCTACTTTTAATCCATTAAATTATTTAAAATTAAGTTGGCAACGGCAAGAGTTTTCATAGCTTCACTCATGACGTGTAGGACTTGAAATCTTGATTGAACCATACATAATTTTACTAGTTAGAGTTCTTACAACGAATGTTGGCGTGTACGTCATCAGTATATGCACTTATCAATGACATGCAAATTATAATGTAAGTGCGTTGTATATACTCGAAATGAGGTAAAAAGAACACAAAATGTTTCTTCCGTGTTTTCGTCATAACTGAGACGTACCTTGCCGATATGATGTGCATAGGTTGGTGACATATACATACCAACGTTCGTGATGAGAACTTTAGATAATTACAATGTATATTTGGGCTGCCCATATCGATGAGATTTTTTGCTCTGAAACAGCACTGAAAACCCGATCCTGGTTTTGACGTCATGAATCGTTAACATCCGGAGCCTCTAATTAGAAAACGTATTTTTATGAAATTCTTCTCATTTCTCATGTTTTATTACAATGAGCTTTTACAAAATACAATTGCTAACGGTTCACACACAGTTTAGAGAACAACCCCGCTCTGCTTCTCAGCACGGCGAGGCGACAGCTCCAACGATTAGCCCGTCATCAACGAATCATAAATCATATTGTTAAATTAACACTCAACCGCGACGTATTAAAAAACGGTCCAGTTTGGAAACGCAAAAAACATAAA
This sequence comes from Pogonocherus hispidulus, assembly GCA_963924545.1. Taxonomy (NCBI): domain Eukaryota; kingdom Metazoa; phylum Arthropoda; class Insecta; order Coleoptera; family Cerambycidae; genus Pogonocherus; species Pogonocherus hispidulus. The sequence goes on from OZ004696.1 coordinate 25,554,404, forward strand.
TCAGTTTTTTCACTTCAAGTTGGGGTGGCATGAAACGACGTTTTTTTAATCTCTATGGTACAGGGTTTTAATCTCTATGGTTTTACTCCAGTTTTACGATCGATATTAAGAAACGGGCGGTTTCGTGAAATGCAAGTGAAATTTTATATACGTTGTGACGTAATCTTCAGGTATTACGATGTATGCACGGCGGCTCTTAGTGTGGAGGCGGGCGTGAGCTCTGTACTTCTAATTTTGTTGTTTAAAATTCAGCTAACCATGTGAACTACCCTGGGCGCCAGTCGGGGTAAATCGACGAGGAGGGGATTAAAAACAAAATGAACGATTTTAGCGTTATAATCTAATTTAATATAAAAATGAAATGTAAAAAAATAATACGTTAATTATTTAACAAACCAACATTGAAATATAATATCACTGATAATTATAGTTCTTACTTATTATTATAATTTAATTAAAAATGTAATGTAAAAAACGTTAATACAGTGTAATAAATCGAACAAACCAACATGTAAATATATCAGGCTTAAAACAATAAGCTACACTTAAATATTTTCCCCTTTTTTTATATTGTTATCAAGCCTATACCTACTCGTTATTTAATTATTGATAGTACAATATTAGTTGAAGAGAACAAGGAATGTTTCACAATCTACATCACTAACTAAAGAACAGTAAAAGTATCAGCGCAGTTAGAATTATTCAAGGGATGCACCTTTCATTATTATTTTCAATTACTCTAATTTGTAAAGTTTACTAGTATTGCTACCTACAAATTTTCTTTCTACATTAGATCGTTAGACCTCGCAACAGCTGTCTTGAGTTTACATTATACTCACTAAATATATTATTTATACACATACATGTACGTACATAGAATTGATATGTAAAAATATCGAAAATTGATTAGGTAAGTTTATAAGGAAGTACAGGTAAGTTCATACGAATAGAACTATAACATATTAGAATTGTAACTTTATATAATTTTTATAGGTTTCTTCTCTTCACCAAGATTCACTGGCATTGAAGAATGGGTAATATTATTCGACACTTGAATCTTTTATCCAACAAATTATGTAACTGGTTATACACTGAACCTTGGATGGCAAAACGTTGTTGATATGGAAAATTAAACTGACTCACTCCTTGCTCTTTTCTTTATTTTATCAAACCTGGACGTAATATTACATTGCTGTTCATTAGTGCTGCTGAAGAGTTGATAACTAGGAGAAGGATTATGCAATCAGAACGCAGTTACAGGACTCAGAACCGCAACCACAATCTCAGCAAAATTATTATTTATACACTGGGTATCGAGATTCGCAATGGCATTTGTAGCTGAAGGGTGAAATCGAAGGGTACAATTCAAGCCTATAAAAAATGTTCTTATTGTAAAAAACTTTTATCAAAATCTATCTTCAATTATTCGAGTACATTATACAATTAAAATAAGCTACAAATTGAATAAAGGTATTTATTTTTAGATACTAACCTTAGGTATTTTTAGGCTTGACACTGAAATATTAACACGAGCTGAGTTCTGTTCTTCTGGAATGTCTGTTCCTTTTTCCTTTTTTTTTATTTTTTGCTTTTACTATACATAAAACATACTTTACTTAAATATCCTGCTAGGTATGCAACCAACTCATATTGTTGTTGTAGAAAGTGTTGTTTATACTGTCCTTAATTTTTATAGTTAATTTGAAACGTTACAACGTTTCGTTTAACTACTGAGAATAATGTTTTAAATTTGATTTAATTTGTAATAGCTGAAGAAGCAGATGTACAGGGTAGAAAATGTATTTTTCAATGTCTTTTCAATTTTTTGGTACTATCCATAAACTGTTGTTGTTTTTGAAAGAGAATGAACAAATTTTGAAGCGATAGCTGCAGTTGTGTAATTTTTTCAAATGGAATACCCTGTATATATCAAAAAGTATGAAAAGGGCATGGAATAATAATACTACGAATATTATGTTATATTTCAATCGAAAGTCAAAAGGTCGAATGGTACTTAAACTGAAATCTGAACTTATAAATATGTAGGACTTTCGATAAACATTACTTATAACAACATAAATATCAATATCAATATAATATGAAGGTCGGCAGTGATTAGGTGTTTGTACAAGTAGTTCTCAGTGTATGGAGAAATAGACTTAAAAAAGGTACGTTTTTTCAGTGGTGTAGCAGGTACCACGTTTAGTTTCTTGTTGACTTAATATAATTTTAGCGAATTCAAAAATGATAGACATTCGTCTAGTAAATAGGCAATTTTTATTGGAATTCATAAACATACTCCATTCGCAAATAATTGAACCAATCCCCGGGCGAGCTCATTATATACGAGAATTGGCTTCTTTTCAAAAGCCATCCACCCATTTGCTACGTTTATTTTTTCATGTTAGATTTGACGGTAAATCCGAAACCACTGCTAAATTTGATTTCCTAATTTCACTTCAACGCCCGATGTCCTGCTTTCAGATTTCGGTAGAGATTGTTCACAAAATCGTAGTGTCTGTCATTCTAAATAAAGTCTCGAAACGTTCGACATATGAGTAGATATACTGTAGGGGTATCACGCCAAAAACGGTTGTATTTTTAAAGGGGCCTAAATTTTGCAAAAAATGAGTAATTTTACCCCCTCCACGTCACGTAAACGTCACGTATCTTGGTGGGGAACGTCACGTTTTACGTCACGCGTATCCTTATATCCTATCAGGATACGCGTGATGTTTTTCAGGACACGACGTCGCGCGTATCTTTACATCCTATCAGGATACGTATAAGGTGACGTTCCCCACCAAGGTACGTGACGTGGAGGGGGTAAAATTACTCATTTTTTGCAAAATTTAGGCCCCTTTAAAAATACAAGCGTTTTTGGCGTGATTCCACTACAGTATATCTACTCATATGTATCCTACCAATTATAATCAATAAAACAAAAATAACATTAATGTCATGAGACCTTAGTTTCGAAAATTACTAGTTGATTACATTATTGATGACGATAACTATGCCATCATCATTCACAATTTTTTTATAGGAGACATAATTACTGACATGATTTTATAATAAGTCACATCTTCTAAGCCTTTAAATAAATTTCCTGCATTAACAAAATTACCATATTCTTACAGGTATAATGTTACCCTGCTTATAGTTTTAATGTTTATGGATTGGAAATGCAATTATGCTGTTTTTTTTTTAATTTGTTTGCGAAGACGGGGAAGGTTTAACAACTGGGAAAGTTTTTCTAAAAATAAGCAGATTTTAAGCACAAATTTAAATATTTTTATCTATTATTAAAGTTAAGATATCATTATTGATATCTTAACTGTTTGTCTCAAGTGCAATCAATGTTAAGTAGAAAAATTAAATTATTGTACATTTTCTATCTCTTCTAGTATATACTAACTGTCTGTCTTATACTTCTGATTATTTGATTCTCCTGATTCTCCTGATTGATTCTGATTTTCTAATTCGTAACTATTTAGGGTCGCATTACATTAAAATTGAAATTTATTTTAATAATTAATTTATCTCTAGAAATTTCTTGGATTGTCATACATTTTCAAAGATTTAAAACATGTTCTAAATTCCTGCCAAGGAATATTACTGAAATTAGTACTTAGTTTACTGTGATCTCATATGACCCTTATCAATTGTTTTATTATAATCAAGGCTTAATCACGAAGCGGGCGAATATTATCGTTCCTAGGAAAACTTGAAGTTTTGTTCGTTAAGGATCGAATTCACTTCACCCTGCCTTTAATGATGACATTGAGAATGCAGCGCTAACTTATTTGTAATTAATTTAGTAAGCTTAGTTTATAACCTATAACTTTGATAGATAGTGAAGCTTGAACTGAACAGAAAATAAATTTGCTGATCATTGATCGTAATATAAAAGCTGTGTTGGCACGTGCAATACAATTCTTAATTACGATTAAGAAACTTATAAAATTGTTTTACAGATACGTGCAGTGTGTGTGGCGGAAAATAATGAAACTACTAAAAGACAGAAGAATTCTTAAATATTATATGTACTTTATTACAGGGTGTCTCACCGAGAACTCCATCGATCGATTATTTAAAAACTATAATTAGGAAAATGACATTTACATACAAAATAAACATTTGGTGGCATAACAACGTCGGGGCTATTCGACTAAAATAGTTTCAAGATTGTGTCAATTCCGGTTATAGGTATAGGAAGTGGATGTCAACTTGATTATTTTAAAAAGGACACGCTATATATTATTTCATTTATAACACATTTCATGTATAATATACTATACTTAAGTCTAACCATTTTTGGCATATTTAAACTTTTATGTTAAAATAAAATTTGCAGAGCAAAAAATAATTACCAATTTTGACTGTAAGTGCCTTTATTATTTAATTTGGGTTGGTTTCTATGTAGAAAGGGGCCTACTTCCAGCAGATTTCGTATAATATTTTTATAATTATTAACACAGATTGCTTAAAATAAGAAATTAATGAATATAAATGAATATAAAAGAGTAAAAATGCAATTGAATAAACTGTGGCGTAGAATCTTAAAATGAAATATTATATAGGGTGTTTTGTTCAAAATAAGCAAGTGACATTTACTTCCGGTATAACCGGAAGTGGACGTTCGAGTGTTACCAAAATTTAAGATTTCTCCTAATTATAGTTTTCGCGCATAATCGATCGTTGAAGTTCCCGGTGGGACACCCTGTATACGATGGCTTAGTACATTGTTTTGAAGGTTGCAAGGTTATATAACTTAAACGATATAAATATCGTACACATTTTCAATGGATACACTTTCTCAAAATTGGACAGTAATGGCCAATTCTTATTCACGCTTTTCGTCGTAAGGCTGCGTCTTATGTACTTCAATCAACGGTTACAGCGAATTTCCATTACTAAATAAAAATAATAAAATGTGTGTCGTATGAAATCCCCGGGAATATATTTCGTTTTGAGGTGCAGTAAACGATTTGTTCTATACTTTCTTTAATTAAAAATAATTTTCACAAATTAAGCAGATGTGCTAAAAATTGTTTTACAATTTTTTTTTTGTCCATTACAGCTTCGCCTCAATTTTTTATTATTATGTGTATAAAGCGTCTCTTGGGAAATTACATGTCTAATTCTCAACAAAGCTATACCTTGCTTTATGTTACAAATACAAATGTGTCATACATATAGAATATTTTACTAGAAATGTGTCACATTTGTAGAAACAATGGCCATTTTGATAAATATAAATTTTTGTGTAACGAATACATTTTAAGAACAATCTTCTAGAACCCCGAAAATGATTAATACATAGAAAAGTTTCAATTTCAATAAATCATTTCATATATTATCTACATAATATATGATATATTTTTAAGTGTGGGTCTTGGTGTGGGTTGTATTTATAGGGGTAGTAATAGATTCCGGCGGCTCCTAAACAAGATGTGTTGGTAGTAGGTCCAGCAGTTTCTGGGTGCTTTGCAGAGTTACATTTTTAACCTTTTATATAAATTGTATCGAACCAGTGCGACTTGAAAAATGTTATCTTTAATCAGAGAAAAAACAGCCCACTTTCATTTCAGTTATTTTGACAATACTAAAGTGGGGGTAATCAGAAAAGAAAAATATCAGTTAAAAATAAAAAATTTAGTGACTGCGAAGCAAATTAAACCCACACGTGTTAAGGTCTTTTACTTGTGTACTAATCCTTTTTATAGATGAATAACTCGAGTATGCAATACAGCACACACGGTATTTAGTATTTGCAGAGATTAGTGTTTTTGCAATTAGAACTTTAAAGATTATCTGATCTTGATAATTATATTTTTTAATGAACTGTTCAATTTGGAATTTTTAATATACAGTGTGACACAGATTCGTGGTACACCCCCTCTTTCCACACTTATTTTTTTTAAATACAATTTTCTAATTTATACTTATTAAAGGTTACTTTTTGACATTAAAATTACTTTTTTCCCGCTTCCGGTTTCACCGGAAGTAATACCAACTCCCGATTTTTATTGGAAAATCTTGTATATTATTACATTTTTGGAATCTACGTAATTTATGAATCTAACGATTTAACATAAGAGACATTTCAGCTGTTAAATGACTTTACTTTACTAAGTACTTTTTGGACTCTGTTTTAGTTTTGAATTTAGAGTGCCTTCTCTCAACTGTAAGTTCAGTTCTGTTAGTATCACAGATAAAACAAGCATATGGGTAGATTGCTTATTAATTGTACTTTCTAATGGTACCTTTAGCACCACTACCTCACTAGCCACTTTCAAAAATTTTAACCCCCTTAAAGAAGAGAAATTGAATGTTTTTGACGCCAAATCTATTTTTTTATAGTTACTATGGTCCATTATAAATTGAAAAGTAAAATAGAGTCCAAAAAGTAATTTGAGAGCTGAAATATCACTTAGGTTATATCGCTGGATCCAGAAAATGACGTACATTCCAAAAATATAATAATTTACCAATTATTCAATATAAAAATCGAGAGTAAGCGAAAATAAGGTTATTTTCATGTCAAAAAGTGACTTTTAATAGGTGCTTCCGCTATGCCAAATTTGAAAATTGTAACAAAAAAATAAGGGGGAACGAGGGGTATACATACCATGAATATGTGTATCACACTGTATTAGGCAAGTTATTATTAACTATTCTAGGTTTTTATTCACTCAAAAAATTATATCCTGCTGCAGTGGTACTGGTTTTATATGTACCACTAGTACCCGATAATATCGCAGTTATGACACGACCTAAAATAATCATACACTTACGAGTCTTTTGTTTTGTGACGCGTTTTTTATTTAATATCTATTAAACCCACTCTAAAGACACTGAACACTAAATATTGAATTAAACAGTCATATATTTTAGAGTAATTGATTCATTTCTAGTGTTTACAGTATGTAGTTTGGTATAATTATATTTGTGGTATTTTTCAAGATATAATGAGAACAGCTTAATACAGAGCCCAGTAACGAAGTGAAATAAGGAAAAATAGTAGAAATAAGTCAATAAACAGAGAGAGAAAGATATCATCAGTTCGTGATAGATAAAAACCTCGCGAATATTTCATATCCACCGTAGGGGCAATTTTCACCTGCTCCTCGGAAGATTTATGGAAATGCAGGGAATCCAAGTGAATAAGTAATTTGTCTGCGCCGACAGACCAATGCACCGGAGCAGCGCCTTCTTTAATTCTGTCTACTTCCTTTCAGAACGGCGATGCAAGTTAGCAGGGGCTGTACAGTCAATTAAATAAGTTGGACTCTTGCTGTAGGCGTTTAGCAAGAACGTTTCTAAATAATTGACGTTTCAAGACTTTTGTAATTATTTATGATTCTAAACGAGGGCATATGCGTTTGGAAATGGTAGAATTCAATCGCATTTCGAAAAATTTTGATCAGTAAAATAACGATATATGTCGGACAAAATTAATAAAGTTTACTTAGATTGTGAAAGACTCGCTAGGGGTAGTATGTGTTCTGGTGTCAACTCGTTTGTTTGTGCGTTTTCATCTCATACTCAGGGTTTAGGCCAAGAGTCCAATCTTTAAAGCACCCAAGGGTTAAGTATGCATCTAGTGCAGAACCTTCATTATTTATATATAGGTACGGAACTCTGTCCGGGGTTCTAACGGTAACTGGGACTTTTATACCACAGTAAAAATCTTTATTTAACTCTTCAATCACAACACAACACTTCTTGTGCAATATCTAATTAAACATACGCCGAAAACACTTCGAAAATTTGTATTGTTATTTATTTATTTATTTATTTTTTTATTTATTGTAATACACCATTCAACAGGCCTAACGGCCCAGTACTAGAATGGGAAAATAAGTTTACAGTAATATAACAAAACAATGAACATAATTAACATAATCAACATAATACACAAAGAAATATAAAAACACTAAAACAAAAGATTAACAAAACCTATCAAATAAAATTACAATTATAGTACAAGTATAGCAAATAATGAGAAAGAAAATAAAATAAGGCCAACATTGAATTAAAAGAAACGGTTACAAATTTAACCTTTTTATAAATGAAAGGGAACAAGAAAAAATATCGAAGGATGAATTATTATAAATATTACAGATGTTGCTTAAAGGAGAAAATTTTCTGATGTTTGTCCGTGGAGTTGGCAAATAAAATAAATTTGAATGGCGCGAGGCTGTTCTGGGAACATGGAAGTTAAGCATGCTTACAATTTCAGAGCAGTTGATATAACTATGCAGTAATTTAAAAAGAAAAATTAGACAAGCAATGTTACGTCTTTCTATTAACGGAATAAGCGAAAATCTATCGAGAAGTTGAGAATGAGGAAAACCAATAGGTGGATATACTCCATCTGAACGAAAGGCAGCAAGTTTAAGAAAACTACGCTGGACTCTCTCAAGACTGTCAATATAAATTGAATAATTAGGAGACCATATTATTGAGGCATATTCAGCTTTAGAACGAACTAGAGAAATATACAATGTTTTAAGGCAAGCTTCATTTGTAAAATTGCGCGTGTTCCTAATAACATATCCAAGAGTTTTATACGCCTTGGCAGTTGTGTTTAACATATGTTTATTAAAACTTAACTTTCTGTCAAATGTAACACCAAGGTCACAAAAAGTTTCAGGTCTAGAAAGGATGTTATTAACAATAGAATAATTGAAATTTATGGTGATTAGTTTTGTAGAAAACGACATAACATTACATTTCTCTGAATTCAAGTGTAGATTATTTAGTATGCACCATTCATTAATAATATTCAAATTCTGCTGCAAATGTTCGCAGTCCTGTAAATTTGAGATTCTAGTAAAAATCTTCAAATCATCAGCATATAGTAGACATTTAACTGTTAACCGACTAACTATGTCATTAATAAATAGTGTAAATAAAAGAGGCCCAAGAATCGAACCCTGTGGAACACCAGATGTAGCAAATACCTCGCTAGACTTATAACCACGGTACACCACACACTGAACTCTATTGCAAAGATATGACTTTAGAAGAAGGATGAAGGAGGAGGAGAAACCGAATGAACCTAATTTCCTTAATAGTATACCATGATCAACCCTATCGAAGGCTTTGGAGAAATCAGTATATACAACGTCTGTTTGGAACCCTTCATCGATGGCTGATGAAATAAATTCAGTTACACAAAGTAGATTTGTTACTGTCGATCTACCGCGAAAAAATCCATGCTGGAAGTCAGTTATCATGTTATGTATTGTTTCTTCTCTTGATCGCTGTCCTATTGAGACTGACTTCCTCGTATAGGTGAACTAGGCTTCTAGATCCTTTTAGAAATTTCTATCGAATACTCATGAATAATCCACATACCAGGGCAGTTCAATAAATAATCGACAGCCGAGGGATATTCGATAAGTACCGGTGGTAACGTCTAGGAAATGTGGACAAAAGGGTCTATCTCCCTTATTTGAAGGCCTACAGGGCTGAGACTTCGCCCTTTGGGGGTTGTTCCTGGCACCCCCAGAGGCGGTGTATGTATATATTATTTGTAATTACCTAACTCTACCCGATTTCAACGTGCCGCAAATTACAAATATTATTTTGAGAGGTGAATTTAATCATATTCTTTCTGCGATTCGGTTATTTGTTCTCATATTTTTGAATTGTACACATTTGTAGATTTTTTACTCGCTTCCGATAATGTAGGTTGAGCTAGGTATATGCGTCTTCCAAATTTCACTTCCTAACATTCCATAATCAAGCCAAATAAATTAAAGTTATTTAAGTTATGTTTTGCAATAAAGACACGTTACCAGGCTTGTGTGGTAATGCAGCAAAATGAACAAATAAGTTAATTAATCACACAAACTAATTAAGTATATTAATGTTAATCCCAATTTAGTAAAGCAAATTGAAATTCGAGTACTTAATTGTTATCTAATTTAATAATAAGTTCATTAACTTTGTTTTTGAACACAATTCGCAATAACTGTTTTCTGTATAATCGCCCTTTCCACAAATATGTCAGAAGCCGAATAAATTTTGATTCTGAAACAATTTTGAAACTTTTGGGGTAAGTACTTATAATAAACATATATTCCAATTTTTGTATAATAAACAACTTTTTAGGTATTACTGACTTTTACTGACTTTACCCGAAAGCACGTCAACTTTTTTTGCTATATTGCATAACATACTATTTATTTCACTATATAAACAGTTTCCTTTAAACTGTCTTACGTACCAAATTATGTATTTTTATCTTTGTTCCTTTTAATAAAAAAATATATACCTGGATAATTTAGGTCAAATCAAAAGAAGTGCCCATGTGTGATAGTGCTCTCTAGATATATTCTGAGGATCACAAGACACCTGCGAATAGTGTGGGTAGTAGGCACTGTAGGCGTACGGCGCCAAAAACCTGTGTATTTTTAAAGGGGGGTAAATTTGGGTCATTTTTTTGAGTACTTTTACCCCCTCCACTTTTTTTTTGAGATAGGCCACGCCCCCAACCCCGATCAAGCAACCCTAACGCATGCGCAGACGCTCTTCGGCACCCTCGCAGCCATCGTCCAAGAGGACGGGTGCTGCAGCTATGACCGCGACCTCTTGGACGATGGCTGCTTGATCGGGATTGGGGGCGTGGCCTATCTCCAAAAGCAAAGTGGAAGGGGTAAAATTGCTCAAAAAATGACCCAAATTTACCCCCCTTTAAAAATACACAGGTTTTTGGCGCCGCACGCCTACAGTGTATCTACTGTGGGTCACTACGGATTAATCTAGATTAGTTTATACAATTAATTACTAGGTATATATTCATTCCTCTTCTTAACCATTTTCCGATAAAAATGTTTAAATATTATTTAGTATTTTAAGGTAGGCCCATATTGTGACAAAGTATGTACCAGTGGTCACCGGTGGTGTCAGGTCTAGATTATAATTTGCTTTCCACGTATGGGATCCTGGAATTGAAACTGCAACACAGGCTATTGAAACCATTCAAAATAAGTTTTTAGCTTTTCTTTATAGGAAAAAAATTCATAAATATCCTGGGTACTACGAGTATGGTAATATTCAAAGCAGTTTGATATTACAAAATTATCAATTAGACGACAGATTGCTAACATTGCAATATTTTATTGCTAAAGTTATATAAATGGATACGTCATTTCTGCTCAAATATTGTCTAGACTAAATTTATATGTTCTCATGAGAGTTCGGCCAAGAAGTATAATATTTAAAGAGCAATACCGAACCGATACAAGACATAATTCTCCTATAATCAGAATGTCTTTATCTGTGAACAATCTCTGTCATGATGCTAATTTAGATATTTTTGGGATGGCATAGAGAACTATTCCGATATTTTAACGAATAGAATAGGTATATTAATATTTGCTTTGATCTGCCCTTTATTTAACATTTATTCTAACACCCTATGCCCGAAATTGTCGTTTAAATTCTGTCCAAAAATGGATGCTAATCCATTACCGCAAGTCGGCAGGCTGCTGACTTGCGGTACTTCCTGTATTTAATGGGAGAAATTTAATTTTACATAACATACTGCAAAAATGCTGGGTAGGGTGCTTTATTTAAACTAAAATAGTCTTCTCAGTTCGAAGTACCAAAATATATCAAGAGAGATCAAGATTAGTACCTACATCTTGATCTCGTTTAAAAAAAAGTTACAAAAAAATATTAGAAACCATTGGATCCGTCATTTTTTTTATAAAATGGCAATATCGCCGAAGCCCCGAGTTTAGGATAAACTACGTAATATGCTCAACTCGGAGTTTTATGCTTTTATTTTATGCGAAAATGGTTACTTCTTTTACCTCTAAAAATTGTATTTCTGATTTCAAAAATATTGTGTGCCCTGAATTCATAATTTCCAAATTATTTTGTGAAACACGTCATATTCCCTTAAAACTATTACATTTCTTTAGAATAATTCGATTCCATTCAATTTTCGACAATTTATAATTAAGGCTGTAATATGGTTTATTTGTCTAAATCACTTTTAAATCAAATACAATAAATTCAGAGACCGCTGTATTTTTTAAATCAGGATTTAATTTGCGTTTTTCATAATTGTAATAGAATTGAAATTATATCGTCTGTGAATATTCAAAATACGGATTTTGATACTAAATAGGTACTAAAATATTTCGATATGTTTACAGGTGACATATTATAATTTGAACACACTATACATTTTCATATATTTGAATAACACTGTACTGAAATACACTAGAACCAGTTGGGTACTACTTTTTTTATAATTTCTTTGCACTTTCTCGAAACATTTGACACCAAAAATAGGCACCGTGTTCAATAATCGATAGCATCTAACAAAATGTGGTACAATCTGCCGTGAATTCGAATTTCTATTTAATTTTTCATAATGTTTAGTATTTGAATGCGTCTAATTCATATTTAAAATAAATGATTGATTGGCAACCTGTCGCTGCGAAAGTCAATAACGTTGCTATCTTGCTATAGTTATTACGTTAAATATAAAATAACCCATCTATTTGTGTTTTGTATGTTGACATTAATGTTTTCCACGCCTTCTTTGCACTTCCCTCCAGCCTAATATCGATTTAACGTTTAAACCATTCTCTGGCTGGCTTTTTTCCGTTTACAAATTTGTGTCTCGTAAACTAGTTAGAAAGTATAAATAAAAATAAACAAAATTACTCTATATTGAACATCACAGTGAATTGTGGTATTTCATGTAGTGTTAGGAACATGATCTAAGCGTGTTATTTTCAACTTTCAACCAAAATGCGCGAACGCCATGACTGTAATGATCTGCCTCGAAATATAATAGGTTTACAGGTTGGCCCAAAATAACTTCGGATTATACGGGGTGGAAGCAATTCGTTCGTTACTCACCATTCTAGTCTTATAAACGCGTTAAAGGCTAATTTACGGTTTATTTTGGTAGCTGATTAATTTGACGTTTATAAAGAGAAATTCTGAATGATTCTTTATACAAACCCGAATTTTTACAGTTATGTTTTCTAACCAATTTTGCCTAATTCTTGGCTATAGCCAAACAAAATTAATCACAAATTAGCTCCGATAGTTCAGTCGTTAGGGTAGGTTCGGAGGTAATGAGGAGGCAGACGCACTAGCCCGAGAAGGCGCATCAAAAGACCTCATAGGACCAGAACCCTTCTGCGGCATAGCGAAGCCATGCATTAAAACATCCATGGAGAAATGGATGAGAAACAAATCTCTAGAATGGTGGAGGAATCTGCCACAACTGAGACAGGCAAAGCTATTCATTAAAGAACGGACGCCTAAATTCACAGCAGATCTGTTAGACCAGAATAAAAAGGCCATCAGAATAATAGTAGGTCTCCTAACAGGACACTGTAGGCTAAATAGGCACATGAATCTTATGGGACTGTCAGAAGATGCAACTTGCAGATTCTGTCAAGAAGAAGAGGAAACCTCAGTACACGTACTGTGCCAGTGAGAAAGCCTGACAAGACTAAGATTTCAAATACTTGGGGAAGGAAGGCCATAGTGGAGTCTAATGCAAAGGACAAAGCTGGACAGAGTGCTCTAAATAGGTTGGGAGTGCCACAATAGATCTTCTAGGTCGCGGTGGACCAGGCCAGGGGGCCGACTCCTATATAAATCTAATCTAATCTAGGTTCGGAGAGGGCACTGTGTTTACTATCACCCTATAGATGGCGCCACAGACTTTTTATAGGACAAAAATTCTAAACTACTTTATTTACTTTTCTTAAATATAAATGAGGTCAGAAATAAATTGATTAAAAAAAACTTATCGAAGTTTGAATTTGTATTACAAAAAATTATTCAAAGTTAACAGTGACTAAATATGAAAAAGAAAATTGATTTAAAATTACAAAAACTGAACCTTTTATAATATTTTAGATCAAATGTTCAACACTACTGGCTTAGTGGCTACTTTTTATTGGCTTCGAACACTGTTACTTGGAGTCCAGAGGTCCTTAGAATGTTCCAGGAAGGGTGGCTCAGTTGTTATAGCCGTCTAGCTAGAGGTCTGGAGTACTGTACAGAAACTCTGGATCTCAAGAACTGGTGGCGAGGCCTCAGTGTGGATGTTTGGACCACTAGGTAGTTGCAACTCCAAGGGTAGTAGACTCAATATTTGTGGCTGGTCTTCAAAGGTTATACATGAAAACGGTAACAAAAGGCCAGTAAATGTTATAATAAAAGATTACAAAATAAAGTTAAATGGCTAGTAAAAATAAAATTTATATGAATTAAATTTCCTCGTTGAAACCAAATTGTGAAATTTTTCTATTAAAACAAAAAAGAGGAAGATACAAAACTCCTTTGAATAATTGATGACTAAAGGAACCAAAATTAACTGAAAGTACTTAAGGTGCTGAAGATAAGAAATGAGATAATGTAATCTCAAGTTTATTTAAAGTTAAAATTGAAAAAAAATTTTGATTTACGTTAAACCATTGGACATGCTTTTGATAGACTGTGACTCTAAATTTAAATAAAATGCATAGATAAAAAACAATATTTTAATTGTGCTTTACACTGTCTAACCCAGTTTAATTCTACAAAGAAGATTAAAATAAGTTGCCGACACTGTACGAACAGCAAAAGATATGTAACAGAGCGATAATTATAACAGATAAAAAATATGAAAAATACTGCCATGATTGATGCAGCAAGATATTGGTAGAATATGTGATAGAACCAATTAGCTAAAGATTAAAAAATAAAGCAACTAGAAACGTAGTGAGAATTGTTAGAATGACACAGCTGGTGAACCTGAACAAGTGGCCTTTCTACAAATACGTTTTGAAACAATGAAAAGGCCACTTACCCAATTCATAATGAGGAATTTATCATACTAGCTGTGTTAATGGAAGATTATGCAACTTTACTCAAATTTGTAAGTACCATACATCCAATAGGTATATTGTAAAGCTCCAAATCCTTTTTTTAATTCTCACTGCTATCGTCTCTGTCTTAATTACTTTTAGGACACACTGTATAGCCCTGAAAAATCGACACAGCAAAATTCTTTCCCAAAAGATATAACAATTAATTACTTGGATGACACCAAGAAGATACTTAAATATAATAAGTAATATATGCTATAAAAGGTATCTGCTACCAGATAATTAAAATCAAAGCATATTACTACAAGAGAAAACAATTAACCTGTATTTCTGTGAAACACGTGGCTGTAAATACTTAGGTTAAAAGTAAATTACTTACACAAAAAAATATGACTATAAATCAAGCTAAATAAACTATAAACATCAATGAAAGTTAAAAGGCATTAAATTATTCAATGATTCATAAATATAAAGGAAATAGATACTAAATGTAACGAAATTGTTAGAATTTTCGTTAGTTTTTATTTATGACGTATATAACATTTATTTGAATTCATCCTGTCATTCCGTAATTCCAGATCAATACTGTCAGTAGCATACGCATTGTTTCGAACTTTTCAGGCCTGAAAGTTACTAATAGGATGTTTACGCCACCAAAAATATGGGCGCACACACACACACACACTACTACTCTATTGGAAAAGGTCATGCAGCATAATTGAAAACAAACGTAACCAAGAACCAAACTTTTCGACGCTGTGCTGGTTCAGTTAATGAACATTTTCTTAAATATTTGTATACTTTATAGGTATATCTGCAAAGAGATAATTTCTTACTCTAGTAATGAAGCAGTTATTATTTTTTTAAGAAATATGTTCATGAATAATATTCCTCCGATTTCGTATACACGTTCATCATCAAAAGTTTATGTAGTTATCTAAACCTAATTTTCTTCTGTGGAATCCTACGAGTATACTAATGGGAGTCACTTAACTCTCTGAGTCTGAGCACTCAGATGAGCCCAGTCAAATAGCTTATTGCATGGAGTACTTAATTCTAAAATTCAATCGTCATAGTATTAGACTACCATTTAACAGATAATAGTTAAAATAATATTTTTCTTCATTTATCTCGGTTAGCTTTATATAGGGTCAACTTCAAAGTTTTTAAAATACATTTCCGAAGTTAACAGATGCTAATGATGCTAAAGCCGTTTACCTATACAGGGTGATTCAGCTAATCCGTTCATTAAAAGTTTAAGGACTTCCCATTGGAAAGTGTTTTTGAAAATTGTGTAGGCGAGAGAGTGTATAATTTAAACAAATTAATAATTAAAAAATCACATTTTAATACCTAAAGCTTTAAATTTGTTTTAGTAAGTTTTACACCTTTATCAATTAATGTTTTATGTACTGTTTCCTTGAACTTGAAAAGTAATATAGAACACGAAAGAGAAGGTTTTTGAATATTGGAGAAGATTTAAGTATTTTCAGAATTTGCTGAAAAAAATGAAATATTAGAATTTTTCATATTTGTAACTATTTTAAATTCTCATCTCTCTCGCTCTCATCTTGAGAGAGATTCATTTTTAGGTTGTTCTCGTTTATACTCGTGTATTCCCATTCATATTTGACGAAGATTCTCCAAAATTAAATTTTCTAGTATTTGCATCACTACTAATTATTATTAGTAGGTAATGTGGGAAATGTTTAAATTGGAAAAGTTTTTCTTTATTTTTTAGCAAGCACATTAAATATCGTTGGGAGAGCGAAACAATAATGTCTGATCATATTTAGGTTCATAACAAGTGAAAAGTTGATGACATATTGCACAGTGGGGTGCATGACGACTAATCTTTAGAGGTGTATACAGGTATACAGTTCCTCTATTTATTTTTTATTCAGCTGCACACTCCGATGTTTCAGCATTTTTACTTCGTTTTCCAAATACTAAAATTATATCCGAGAAAAGATACATACACTATATCTCCTAAACTAAGTTTTTGGTTAATATGTGTAGCTATAGAAACTGTTTCCTCAAAGTTAATTAAGAAATAACACATCAGTATTATCTAGCTATGATATAAGGTACAAAACTAAATACCGGGTTTTCAAAAGAGAATTTACAGAAATAGGCCGGCAGTTAGTGACAGATTTTTTGTTGTGATTTTAGTCAATATGTCTTTCAGAGGGTATTATAATGCGTATATCCTCATGACGAAATAGAACGAATCAAAGAGTGTTCCCGGTTTCTTCATATAGAAAAGTGAGTTTTCATTTTTTGTTAAAAAATAATGCGTTATAGTCCTATTTTAGTCAGGCTACCATGTATTTTAAAATGAAGTTCAACACAAAAAATTCCTCGGAAAACCACCGGCATACCGTTAGCGTGGGTCTAAAGGGCTATCATGGTTACGTGAACTTGTATTTGAATACAGATCTTCCCGCTGTAAAACAAGATGACATACCATTTGCGTATGCTCGAGGGCATATGAACGCCTTTTCTATATGAAGAACCTATGGAGGATGACTCTTTGTTCATGAGAATATACGCAATATAATACCCTCTGAAAGGCATACTGACTACGATCACAACTAAAAATCTGTCACTAACTTCCGATCTACAATGTCAACTCAAGTTATAGGGAAGTCTTACCACATCGGCAACGTTGCATTCAAGGCGGCGACGCACCGCGAGCCTCCCGCGATCGATCGCCCGCGGAGGCGGGAGACGTCCGCCACCAATCTGTAGTGGTCCCGGCATTCGCGTACAACGCTGCCAAGAGTCGTGCCACGGCCTACCGGATCATCCGCGAGAGTTTGAGTACCGCGTCGGCACATGTGCTCTGTGTTTATGTTTGGGTGGTGATTTTTGATTTTTGTCGGTGCGATGGTGTTCTGACGCACGTTGTTGGAATATGGCTGGTGTGATAGGAGTGTTGTGATATGCCGGCTGTGAGGGTGCTTCATCATCTTGGAATTTTTTCAACTGAACGACATCGTCTGCTGCTATATACCTGCTAGCTGTCGTCCTTACTTTATTGGAGTAGCACTTATGGCGGAGAACCAAATAGCCCAGGTAAACAACAGGGGTACCTGGCCGACTACATTTCTAGTTACAGCGGTTTAGGTTGACATTCCAGCTGGTATTTTTGTTATTGACCTAAGATTTGCTGGGTGACTAATTTGCGTCAGCAAATCCGTTTTTGACATGAAAAACCATTTTGACAAGTTATGAAAACTTTATTTTCTGAACAAAAACAATTTAGAAACATTGAGATGCTTCAATTCAGGAGGAACGGCTAGTATAATGTATGGCTTAACTCTGATTTTTTAAATTATAATTGGGTAGTAGATACGTTTTAAGGTATATTCTTGCCACCAGAAATTTGGTACCTGGAACCTGAAATTTGGTTTATTTTTCTAGAAATTGTTACATTGTTTCCAAGTTCTTAGTATTTCTATTTTGCAACAGCACTAAATATATAAAATTTCACGTCTAATCTCTTGTCACTTTTTGATATATGCAATGATTTTTAATTGAAAAGTGATGTTGATGTAAATACACTATTAAACATATGGAGCATATACTTAGTGTTTTATATAATTTCTTAGACCTAGGACTTTATATAAAGTACAAAGTATTTATACAAATCTATATTCATAGAAACTTTTTCTGATGCATATTTCTGATATTGTTTCCTAATGGTTTATTGGTCTACCTATATTTTCCTGTTTAAAGGCAGAGGTTGGTTATATCAAAACTGAGATTCCAGGTAATTTGCCAGTCAAAACAAATAAAGTATTTTGCTGGTTCGAAAATCCCAACCTAAAGCAAAAATATCTAGATAATGCCACAAATGAATATAGTTACTGCCATCCGCTGCATCGGCAGGAACAGACCAAGATCTGGAGCAGGCGACAGGATCTAACCGATTATGACCAAACAACAAACAATTGAGGTAGTGCCAAACTAACAACTATGCTAAAGTGCTAAAAAAAGCTGCTAATAAAATAGCAGCTTCTTTATAACTGCTAAATAAAAGCAGTAGCAGTAGCAGGAGTAGCTGCTACTCATCACACACATCACTAATGAGGGCAGCTCTGTTTCTCATTTAATGCGAGATTGGCGGAATTAGTCGAAGCGCAGTCGGGGTCCAGTTTCAATAATAATAATAATAATAATAATAATAATAATAATAATAATAATAATAATAATAATAATAATACATTTATTATTCACTTCTAAAAATACACAAAATATATTGAAAATTTCACAAGAAGTAAAAAAAAGCCAAAGGTGGTTCAGAACACTGGAAAAATCAGGTCCTGTTCTTCCACCACTGGCTAAATATCGACTTTTAATAGCTAAAAATAATGGCTAAGAGTGACAAGCGATGAGAGAGAAAAAAAATTAAGTACAACAGGAAGGGAAGGGAAATACTTTACTTTAATATTCACAAATATTCATAATAAATACATACACATATACACATAGATGGCGCCGAAGACGTGCAAAAGAGCTGCATTTTCAGCAGATCAGATAGACAGTTAAGACGTTCACCACAGTTTCATAGTGCTTGAGGTGGTATCAAACCACCTATAGACAGGTAGTTTTGAATATATTCGTTTTTTCGTTAATTTGTTGTGTTTCGTCTGCTTTGCGTTGAGTTTGGCTATCGAAATAGAGTGATACTGATAGCTGCTAAGAAATGGAATTTAAGTTGGGTGTAAAAAAATCGCCTATTAAGACCTACCATGCAACACACCCAGTAAAAATAATTGTATTATTTTCAGTCCGAAAATGATGGGATATATTTATTTTATTCAAGAAACTAATATATTTCAGTATTAAAAAAGGTTAAGCGAGAATGCTAAATATTACTAATGTTAAGACGTTCGCGTCATCCTACAATTTAATTCCTTTGTCAGATGCTTTCCCTTAGTTATCTTACTCTTAGTGATATTTTTTAATATTAAAATCATCAGAAAATTAAGTAGATATTCAAATTAAAAAACCCAGTTTTTAACCACTAGATATATAACATGACCACCGGACATGCGCACCGGATGCACATTCGTTTATTTTATCAAATAATTTTTTTGTAAATTGTTAAAATAAGAAATCTACTAACTTTTAGTTTACATTATGCTGACAGCATAGCCAGGCTGACCCTTTTTTCTGAGAAATTACAGTACAGGTATATGGCACATCAACCGGTTCTCGCATAACAGCTGGCATCTTTATGTTCCTCCATTTACAAGCATCATGTGAAATATGTCCCGTGTCAGCTTAAATAACGCTGAATGTGAGTAAAATTACAAGCAAACAATGTTACATGTTTGCAAAGGTTTATTATATGAGACTCGCAAGGTATAAAAAATAAATAAAAAATTGTATATCGTACCTATATCCTAGGAGTAAGTTGTTTTGATATGCTATATACGCCAGTCACCGTAGACACAAAAATCGCGTTACGTCGCAAAAAATTGCAGAGATCTAATTTTTTGTAATGTTGTTAGGATAGGTACCAATAGTGTAAAACCAAGTTTGCAGCTTCGAAAGACCTGTGCTAACTGCGTGGTGCTCGAAAAACCTTTTTTTTTTCGCACTTTTTTCAGTTTTTGGCTTATAACTTCTAACTGGTGCATCCTACGGAAAAAGTCGCTCTGTATAATTTTAAAGTAGACAAAATTTACTACAATTTGAGTGCAACCGCAACTCCATAGGTCTAATAGGTCCCGAAATACAACACCTAAAAAATTGGCCATTTTCCCCAAAAAGTTCGAAATTGTTGTTTTAGCCGTCATCCGAGTCGAATATCGGCTAAAATACTCGGCCTACGAGGAAAGTAATGGAAAATGAAGTTGTAGCAGTTGTAGAATGTAAGCATAAGCGGAGCACTGTAGGACCAATAGTTCCCTGCTTGTTATCAGGAAATAACAAAAAATGAAGGAAAATGGGATATTTCAAGAAATGGAGTCTGACGAATTGCAGGACTTTTGTAAAGGATAAGAAACACATAACTCAGTGGAAAATGGTTTTATATCATGCAAAATGAAATTGAGTTCAATTAATAATAACGTATAAATTTATCAAAATTATATTAAAATTGTATAAAAAATATTTTGGTAGTTTGGGAGACCATGGACGTGAAATGTTGAAGTGAAGTAATGGTGGGACCTCAGCTGACTCCTGCGACAGAAATACAGAACACAATGTAAATTAGTATTTATTGCGTAATCAATTTTATAATAAATTACAACGAAGGATATGTAATATTAGGCTTACCTTTTCCCACCTAAGCTTCGGTTTCCTAGAAACCGGTGCCGTCTTTTAATGGCCGTCAAAATACGGTGGGTAACGTCATAAAAAACGGTGTCGTGTATAATAAGGGAAGTATTTCCCAAGAGAGCGGTAGCGCACACCGTAACGTAAAACTATTTTCCTTATCATAAAACCTTTTTTTATGACGTTACCCACCGTATTTTGACGGCCGTTAAAAGACGGTACCGCTTCCTAGGAAACCGAAGCTTTAGCGAGACAGTCGTGTTCTTTTGGAAGGCCCTGGTTCGTTAGACGGCTCTTCTTGGGACTCTGGAGACTCCTCTGTTGTCTTATTAGATACTAGTGGTAAGGGGTCGTCGACGTCATTTTCTTCATCCGACTCGGCCATCGCTAAGGAAGGAGTATTCAGGTAGGTCTTCCCCTTACAAATTTTGCAGAGAGAAGACGACTCTCTCCACTCCCTGCGTTATGGGATATTTGCCCGATCTGCTGCCAACGCCAAAGTCCACCTCGCTTGTCTGCCCCCAACCGAAGAGGCTGCTGCCCAACATTCCTACAGAACCTACTACCAGGTGCAGACGTAGTTGGGATTAGAGAAAGAGCCCACCAACTGAGGGTGGACAAGAAGTCAGCAGGGGTTGGCACCGGTGACCTCAACCAAGGAATAAGCGCCGCTAATCCTGCTGAAATTCCTGTCCTGCAGGTGACAGAAAGGGTGGGGAGGAGGGAGCCGCTCGTGCCAGAGAGTAGGATTGAAATGCTCTGCTCTCTACAAAATTTGTCAGGGGAAGACCTGCCTGAATACTCCTCCCTTAGTCATGGCTGAGTCGGATGAAGATGACGTCGACGACCCTTTACCACTAGTATCTAATAATAGATCTAATCAGACAACAGAGGAGTCTCCGGAGCCCCAAGAAGAGCCGTCTGAGGAACCTGGGCCTTCCAAAAGAACACGACTGTCTCAATAAGTGCGTAAAGTTAAGCCTAATATTACATATCCTTAGTTGTAAATTATTATAAAATTACGCAATAAATACTAATTTACATTGTGCTCTGTATTTCTGTCGCAGGAGTCAGTTGAGGTCCCGCCATCACTTCACGTTTAACATTTCACGTCCAAGGTCTCCCAAACTACCAAAATATTTTCTATACAATTTTGATATAATTTTGATAAATTTATACGTTAAAACCATTTTCCACTGAGTTATGTCTTTCTTATCCATTACAAAAGTCCTGCAATTCGTCAGGCTCCATTTCTTGAAAAATCCCATTTTCCTTAATTTTTTGTTATTTCCTGATAACAAGGGAACTATTAGCCCTACAGTGTTCCGCTTATACTTAAATTAAAGCTAAATAACTGCTCTACAACTTCATTTTCTATGACTTTCCCCGTAGGCTGAGTATTTTAGCTGATATTCGGCTTGGAAGACAGCTAAAACAACAATTTCGAACTTTTTGGGAAAAATGGCCAATTTTTGAAGTGCTATATCTCGGGACCTGTTAGACCTATGGAGCTGCGGTTGCACTCAAATTGTAGTAAATTTTGTCTACTTTAAAATTATACAGAGCGACTTTTTCCGTAGGATGCACCATTTAGAAGTTATAAACCAAAAATTGAAAAAAGTCCGAAAAAAAAAAGGTTTTTCGAGCACCACGCAGTTAGCACAGGTCTTTCGAAGCTGCAAACTTGGTTCTACACTATTGGTACCTATCCTAACAACATTCCAAAAAATCAGAACTCTGCAATTTTTGCGACCTACGATGTCTTAAATGACTGGCCTAATAGTAAAGTAGTGCCTAACAGTCTGCTAAAAAGCTATATTTTTTTTATTCTATTTGACAATTGTGCACATGAGCTTTGGAAGTTTTTATGAGCAAATTTGAATTTAATCTACACATTCCTTTTATCACAGTCGGTGTCAAAATTATAGAAAATTTAAGTCGTAGTATCTCAAAGTATGTTAATAGATGATTGGTGAGAATAAGATATTTAGAGATATTCCTGAGAGAATTATTAGTTATCATTTGACAGAGACCAGTTATTGGAAACATTAGAGTATTTTTTATCATATAGGTAGAGATTTCTCGTAAATTGATAATTCGTGATGTAAGTCTTACACAGTAAAAAAAGACAAATGGTAAAATTACTAAATGGTAATCGTAATTTGCTGCAGTGTTATTTTTAACACGAACTGGGTGGTATAATAACTAAACCTTTAGAAGTCATATTACACGAACGATATACCCGCCAAGTTTGTAGAAGTACTCATAAATTGTAGTAAAATTTACAAAACCAGTGTTAAAAATGAAACAATCCGCCATAAATACGGAATAATTACACGGTGAATAATTAACTATTACACATTATCTTGCAAAATTTACTGTGTTAAATTACTTTTATGTAATGTAATAATACACGGATATGTCTAACACTGCCAAGTGTGGACTATATACACACTGATGAGTGCGGATTCAGTGTTAAAGTCAGTCGGATTTTTTTTACTGTGTACGTGATGTGCTTCAACATTGTTCCATTGGAATACCATTAGGAATGCCAAATAGTTCCGATAGATTGTTTGTGTTCTTGTACTAACGCAGTCTAATATTGTTCGTTGGTGTTCATTTTCATTCATCACAATTGACCTTAAATTAAACTGGACTTTATTGACTGAATTACACACGGAGAAAACTGGCCCAATTCTCTATCTGTTAATTCTCCCATTAACTCATGTTCTCAGAAATTCTGTAAACTTTAGTATTAGTCACTTACCATGACATACCAATACTTTTATTGATGACTTGCCTTGCTGCGCGACATTAAACAAGCTAAATAGCTCACTATAGTAGGCCAATGCGTTAGTGAGTTAGTGAAATGAGTAGTAGTTTTTTGTCTAAGCAACAAAATCTTTGTTTGATATATTTTTATCTAAACTGAATTAATGTTTTATTTTATATTTGATTAAGGTAGGTAGATTTTATAAGTACTTTTCAAATTATATTTATTGACAAACCATTGAAGGTAAATAAACTGTATTAGATTGTACTAGATTATACATTCCACTAAAAACAAACCCATATATCAATCGACACGTGAAAGAATTTTATACCCAAATCTGAACATAAATAATCATTAATATTTATATTATCATTATTGCATCCACTTATATTGTAGATCAGATTATTCAAAAAGACCGAATAAATGTTTACTTCTGAAACATTGTTGGTTCTGAGACTTTCCCCTTTAAAAGTCAATACATTCGAATTCCGTAATAACCTCTGCTCTTTTAAGGCCCATTTAATATCCATCAGGGCAAATTGCACACACACACCCTGTTCCGTCGAAGACTGCAATCTATCAGACCCGCACCGGGTTAATAGCTTGTATCGCGCGCACCTCTTATAAGACTTGATCGAAATCAGTATTATGCCGCTCGTTACAGATGAGCTGTCTGGATAATTAAGCAGTACCTGTTCTCATGTTAATTAGCTGCATAGGAGTGAATTTACAATTAGGCCATTAAAAAGCTGCCAATAAGGCGAGTTTATTAAGAAGCTGCTATATAGCACCTTTTAATTTATCGGAATTAGGTCCATGGCCGAGCGGTTAAAGACGTCAGGTTTTTAATCATTCTCCGCGGTTGACGACAGTTCGAATCCACCGTTATCAACTTTTTCTAATTGCTCCAATATTTAATCTGTGTACATATAAGGCTGGCAGCGTCCTTAATATGCAACTAGTATACTACTGCAATTACACTAGTATGCAATATCACTCTGTAAATGGCGAACAACCTACTATACACTTTAATAAGGTTTTCCAGGTTTCCCTTACTCTCGTACTAAATCGTATTTAAAGTTATAACATCGTAAGTCATTCTTGGGCGCACTCCTGGTCCGCAAAATAATAATATGCCGCCCCCTCTGCCATGTTCACTTACTTGAGGGAGTGTTTACTTAATCTCGTTTGTTATAAAGTTTTTAAGTGTTTTAAAGAACTTGACGTGGATTTGACCATTTCAAAATTATATAAAGTCCCTAGATAAAGTTTTACCCTATTTTATGATTATTTACGTATAAATAATCCAGCAGTAGTCGGTTTCTTAATCAGAAACTTTAGCTAATGTTATATTACCGTGTATAAAATTGTATCACTGATAGTATCATTTGATTGTCAATTTGCCCTATTATATATTTAAGGATTAAAGGAAAGCTCTTAAATTTACCACACGAGTCAATTACTTATGCGTAATTATATTTATAAAGGTGGTCCCAGACAC
The DNA here is from genome assembly GCA_963924545.1 of Pogonocherus hispidulus. Classification (NCBI taxonomy): domain Eukaryota; kingdom Metazoa; phylum Arthropoda; class Insecta; order Coleoptera; family Cerambycidae; genus Pogonocherus; species Pogonocherus hispidulus. Next base: position 25,579,836 of record OZ004696.1, read on the forward strand.
TACGTGCATTTGGCGAATATTCGGTATTCGGGCTTATTCGCGTAGCGTGTGGGAAGTGGAACTTCGACGAAGATTCGTCCTTCGTCATTTTCCCGGCGGTTGTCGGTAAACTGGCACGAAGCACGAAGTAAAGAACCCCGGCCCGGACCCCGTAGTGCGATGTAGTCAACTTCGTGCAACTTCGGCACTGCTCCTATACGCTTCGTTACGGTAGGGGAAGTATCATAGTGTTTTTGTTTAGCGCTCAGTTCGTATATGTATACTGCTCTACAATACGGGAAATATTTGTCAAACTGGACGCATTTTAAAAATACTGTAGCGTGTGGGAAGATGGCCAAAGGCGTAGTATAAAGTCAGAATGTTCGCACATTCGCCAAATGCAGGTATTGTCTAGGATTGTTTATCTAGGATGATATTTTGATATATTTATACTTTTTCTTTAAAAACTGCCAAATGATCCAACTTTTTGTTTTTTTATAAACGTTTTCAAATCAATTTTCAATGGTGCCTGTATTGGACTTTGACGCACTATTGGGACACCCTGTTTATAACAATTGCAGGTCTGCAACAGAATTCCTATTTTTTTATCCTAAAAATCACAAACAAATATCTCCATCAGATGGAGTTTTACGAGATTTTATACCCCAATCCTTACTGATATTTACAAACTGTAAATATCAGTCCGATATTTACAAACTGTAAATATCAGTACTTACGACATTTCAAATGTATGAACTTTTATTAAATCAGTGGTTTGGTTGCTTATTGTTAGATGTCAGATGCTCCTAGGCGTTATATTTCTTAATTTATTAATTATCCTGCTGTTGTGACCAAAAGTAGGAAAAGGCGCTTATGGAGTTTACCACTTTGACAGAAATACAGGGATATCAAAAATTATCTTGGTCAAGGGTGGTTGTGGAATGTAAAACGTGTGTCTTACTTTAAATTTTTGAATATATTTTGTTGTGTCAGAATCTGTCAAGTCATTGTGCTGAAATTTTCTAATCCAGTTTTTGAATCATGCCTCTTACCACACAGCACAAAATTTTCATGATTGAAGCCTATTTTCGAACGTGTGCGCTAGTTAATGGAAATTGTCAATACAGTCAACGTTTGTGTTGGACAATTTTCGAGAGCACTTCCCAAATGCGGCAATATTACCGGACAATTTTTATGCGTGCCTTACAAATTGTGTTGAAGTGTTTCGCGAAACTGGTTGTGTGACTCATAAAAAAGATGCTGGTAGACCAAGAATTCGTACAGAAGAAGTTGTCAATGACGTTCGTCAACGTGTGGAAGAGGAGCCTGCAAAACCTTTAAAACGTCTTTCTCAGGAAATTGGACTTTCTTATGGAACATGTCATAAGATTTTAAAGAAAGACTTGAACATGCATCCATATAAGATGCAAGCACATCAAGCTCTTCTGCCCGCAGACCACCCCAGACGCCTTGCGCTTACTGCCATTGGTTTGTCAATAATTTAATGAATGACGATCTTCTCGACTTAACTTTTTTTTTCTGACGAAGCGTGGTTCCACCTTTCGGGATACATCAATTCTCAAAGTATGCGAATGTGGAGCAATGATAACCCTCATGTTTTTACTGAATCGCCACTACATGCTCAAAAAATTGGTGTTTGGATGGCAGTTTCTCGCAGAAGAATAATTGGGCCAATTTTGTTCGATTTCACCGTCAACGCAGAAAGGTACAGACACAACTTTTTGGCTGAATTTGTGCAACAGTTAAACGATGATGAACTTCGGTACGGTTATTTCCAGCATGACGGTGCAACAGCACATACTCGTACTACACGAGAGAATATTGCTTTCCTTCGCGAGTTTTTTGATGACCGGCTAGATAAGTTTGCATACAAAAGTTGAGTTTCCTCCGAGATCACCTTGTTTGACAATTATGGACTATTTTATATTTCCTTACTTAAAAAACAAGATTTTCGCAACTCCGGTAAATAATTTGCAAGAACTGCAACAAAGAATTCTTCAGCAATGTGCAACCATAACGCTAGAAATGCTGCAAAACGCTTTTCACAGCATGAGGAGGCGCGTCAACTTGTGCATCGAACAAAACGGGGGACATTTCCAACAATTACTGTAATTTAGTTTTTCTTGTTACTAAAACCGTTATTTCATAATTTGTAGTTCATTATTGTTTTACAACTGAAATAAATAGGTATGAAATTTGTAGGTTATTGATGATGTCAGTGTGACAGTGACATAATTATTTCAAATTTAAAGTAAGACACACGTTTTACATTCCACAACCACCCTTGACCAAGATAATTTTTGATATCCCGGTAGTAAGAGTGTACCAAAATTGACAATAGGTTAGACAATTATTTCCTTAATAGGTTAATTAAATTCAATATAGTGCAATTGGAATTTGTAATGCATTGAATTGTGTTCAGTGAGAAGACATACCGGCAGTTAGGAATAGAAAGGAGGTAACAATTTAATTGCAGAACTATGTATGCAAATTCAGTCGATTTGATAGACTATATTATATATTCATTATATGCAGTTCACAGATAGCGCTCGCATAAACAAAAGCATGCAAAGTTTACGTTATATAATCCGAAATGTATAATTGATGAAGGGTTGTCCTACGTTTCCAATTATCTAACTGATCACGCACTGACAATTGCTTTGGTGTGCTCTATCTTGGAAATGTATAGGATGTTAGTATTACACCATCAAGAATTTTCGACTAAGTACAGTATGTATTACTTAATCGATCGATTTGGTTATCCGTCAATGTGACAAACGTAACCTGTATGGTCCTAAGGTTAAATTATATGTGTTAGAAAAGGAAGTATTCCTGAAAAGAACAAATTGAACCAACGCTACTGGGATCTTTGGTCACGTCGCAATGGTGTTCAGATCTTATAATTTTAATTTTATCTTAAATCTACAGAAAAATTCATTAACCTCGTAGGTAAGTGGGTCATTACACATCTTTAAATGAGGTTTTTTCATTTTCGGTGGTATTTTACTTAAAATCAGTATTTGGCTGTTGTCAATGCCTGGAATTACGAAAAAATAAAAAATGCTACATAATATGGCGAATCAATCTTGCTATTTATGGTCCGATTTCACTAAAAATAGGTCACAAAAGTCTTAAGGTTTTTTAAAATCTATTATAATAAAGAAAAACTAAGTCAGGAGATCAGTAAAAAAGTCAGGGAAAAACAATGTTGCTCTTTTTTAATGGAATACCCTGTTTATAAGAGAGATATGATTAAATGAATGTGCCATAAGAGTAAGTGTCGTACAAAGGCTCTGTAGCGTGTATAGCCTATCAACAACCAATTTATGTTCTCTTTCCAACACACTACGCTTATGGCACACTTTTCTGGTGATATCTCTCTTATTATTATAGATATACTTTACTTTAGGAAATAATCGACCGTTTCCATACATATCAGCGACCCTAAGTAAAATATTTGTAATAAAAAAATAGTTTTCTGCTATGAAATTGTTCGAGGTCGTCATGCAGACTATTCTAAAATTCATATGACTATAGAGGCTTTTATTTAATATTAATAAATATTGAACTGAAAATAAATGAACGTTGCAAGTTTTTATTAGTCATATAAGTTTTATAAGTATTTTTTAATATATTTATTAGTATTTATTTTATTTTATTTTATTTCTTTATCAACCAAGTTTGACATAAATTATATATAGATATCAAATTATGTGTAAAAATAATATTAATAATGATATATCTCTACCTCTCATTCTCATCGCATGGATTAGTTCGAAAGTCTGAGACTTATGTGAGAGGGGGGGGGGCTTATTATTATTCAGCAAGCCTCAATTGCGCCTCAGAAATGACTTATGTTGGTAAGCAGCAGTGCTGGAATGGGGGTACTTAGGAAACCTCATTAGTTAGGGAGACAGTCAAACATCAACCGATGTTAATCTCTCACATTAACACTTAAGCTGACATTCTTGTTATCCTAGGCTCATGATGGTTACCAAGTCATCCTTGCGAACAAGTTTTAGCAACAAGTATATAGAACATAGATGGCCGTCTGACGTCAAAAGGTTGATGTGCATGCATGATGTTTTAAAAGTAAAGAAGGTTACGCGAACGAAACAGTTTACTTACATTTAATGAGATACTTCAGTTACACCGGACATCGTGTACCACAACAAACCCTCACATATAGAGTTAATATCTTGAAAGTGCATTTTGTGTAAAGGCTGCTGAAGTGCTACTGGCGCCATTATTCGCATACCAACTCACGGCATTCAAATTCCAACATTATTTAGTTTCCCTTTACGAAACTACGACTCGATTTGATAATAAAATGTCACCTAACTTAATAATTATTTGTTTTGCGTCTCAAAAAATTTACAGAATAGATTATCAAAACTTGCAATGTTTATACAATTATTCTATTTACTTATGAATAAGTGGAGAATATATATTTCACAAGCAATTTTTAAGCGGTAATCCAAGAGCAAAAACATAGACCTGCCTGTTTGCTTTGCCCGGGGTTTTTAATTAAAACTGAAAAATTCTATTACAGTATTTAATGAGTCGTTAAAAACGCGAAATTTTTAATGCACCTAAATCCTCCACCGTTTAGAAAATAAATCCCTTCGTTTAAATACAGTACTGCCTGTAGAAGGCGAACGGGAATGCTTTAAATTCCCAATTAATCACTGTAAAACAAAGAGTTAGGTAAAATCCGACAGGCATGTTCTCTGTCTACTTGAAGGAAGTTCTAATCTTGTAGATAACTTTGAGAGTAGAAGTTCAGATGTGGTGTTTTCCAATTTGAAGATTTAATTAAACTAGTTCTAGTCTGTTGTTGAAATTAACTTGGGCATCCAGCGGTCTTAAATGAATTTTGTGGTTGCCATTGATGTATCATAATATGTAATTTCAGTACAGTTTGAGAGAAGTATTTTTTACGGAGAAACCAACATCGTTTGTTGAGCAGCAATTATAATAGTTTTTTCTACCAGCACTACTAACTATAAAAAATGATTATTATTGTACAACCCACAAAGGAAGTAGACACAGTTCAGTGTAAGTTATTTTAGAGTCTGGCATTTGATTACAAGAAATCTCTTTTGATAAAGTTCAATTTACTTTTTAAAACATTCATATTGCAAAGCAGTGAGCATATTGTGCAGTTTATATTAGGTCTCTTCAACGGTGAAATTCTTTGTTTCATTTAAGTTCATGCTTTGAGTAAACTAAGACAACTACTCTTGTTGTTGGGCATTTGATTGTAATTTTACAAAATGCTTATAATTAATTACAATCTCACGAACTTATGGCACTTATTATATGTATAAAGCCACCACCGCTACACTACATTTATTAATAATTGTTACTATAATATAATAATACCTGTATTTAAACTTAAAATATCTCAAAATCAATTCATATATAAGTATATATCGAAGAATTTCGCAAAATGTAGAATAATCTACACATAATCAATCTACACTTTTCTAGTTGTATTTTATTTGTTCCAGTAATTTTGTTCAAACGACATTTAAAATATGTTTAGAATAATAGTTTTGGATCTTTATCCTGAATACAACAATATTCTGGAATTTAAGAGGCGTTTACTATTTTCTATTTAAGGGGGGACTTTGCAACGAAATTGGATACCATATCGATACCGATTGACGTTAGACTCCTCCCCCCAAGGCTCGGGGGAGTCTGCCAAAAACTGTCAAAGAAAAAATATTTTTTAATAGTAATAAATAATAATTAAAAATAAATCGTAATGGTGTATTGATAATGCATCATGTTTTGTTATGGTTATTATCATGTCAATCATTCTACTACTATAAATTTTGACATTTAATGAACTTTAAATTCTAATTTGCCTGTATCCAGAGAATAACTCATACGAGCAATAACTTGGAAATCGCATGCGGCTCTGAAACGTTATGGTTTTTTCATTTATCTACTAATAATGGGTTTGATATGTTTTGAAGTTTAACGCCCTGGGCCATGGCCTTATTAGCCCGGTGGTTAATCCGACCTTGCCAATAGCTGTTACTTTGTGGTATGAATAAAAACGAAGTACTTGTTACTACTAAAAGTATTAGTATATTTCTACGTAGTATTTAATTTAAAACGAAGTATTTACTTGTTACAGTTGTTCTTAAAATCGAAGTATCTACCAGTAAAAAGTAGATACTTTAAGTCTTATCAGTTTGCTGTGAAAGTTGTTAAAAAAAAATGTCAGCTGTGTCGTGGAGAGGGGATTGCACGTCAGCTGGTCGTGTGAACTTGTGCAAAACAAATGAATAAAATAAAATCATTTCACACCGAATGAAATCTTTTACATGACTTCTGGCACATATAGAATTTGTAAACAATAATCAGCTACATGTAGGTATATATGGCGAGGGGAAAGATCGTCAGCTGGAGCCATAATGAATAGTTACGCTCATAAATCCAAACGACGCACGGTATTTTTAATAATAATAACAGTAATAATAATAATAATATCTCTATTCCTCAATCTTATCGTTATGATGAGCCCGGAAGTCGGAGACTTGTGTGGGAAGAGGAGCGGCATATTATTATGTTGCGGGCCGCTAGTACGCCTAGGAAGCCCTTCAATGTTATAGCTTAAGAGACTAAGTGAAACCTGGAAAACCTTATTAATCAAAGTGAACAGTAGGTTATTAGCCATTTGTACACTGATAGTGCAATACTAGTAGCATATTAAGGACGGTACCAGTTTTATGCACACAGATTTAATATAGGAGCAATGGCGAGATTCGAGCCGTCCTCAAATGCGGGGAACTATTAAAAACTTGACGTCTTCAACCGCTCAACTACGGAGCTCCTTAATGGTCCAACTGACCTCAATCCACATTCAGCTGATTAGAATTTTCGAATTTTCTTTCATTAAAACTATTGCATTTCCAAATTTAAAATGATCTTTAATAATTTTCCGAAGATACAGGTAGGTAAAGTCTGCATATCATTAATGTACAAATTTCAGAAAAATGTATGGTCTTTTTATTAATTTGTCCGTATTATATTTGAAATGAAATAATTAGAATTAATTAATTATGTTGAGATGGATTCATCAACATCCTCTTCATTTTCCTCGCTGTCATCATCGGCATTATCTATAGTGATATCACCTTGATATTCATTTTCCTCTGTTTCATCGTCATCTGTAAAAAAAATAATCAATTAATGAAATCAAGTCTTACGTTTCATCATGTGAAACTTAGAAAAAAGAAGTTTTATTCATGCCTTGAGAGTTTTCGTCAGTAGTGGTGATGTTTGTGATACAATACTTTCTGTATCTTTCGTGTAGTAATTTCTCTTTGCATTATTTTAATAAATAAAGGACTTTTCTGCCCTTGTTTTATAGAATACATGCTATTTTTGTAATATTTTCATATTCATTAATATTTTACCTTCAATATAATTTTGGTATGTACATTTTTTTCCACTATATAGCTTTTTCGCTTTCACTTTTACTTGAACCTTTATATATATTATGACGCCACTTGCTGCCGCCCTTGGAAAATTTTCCCGTGTTCGATGTGAACTCAATTGAATCAATGTTCTTTCATCATCGCCAGAAAAAAATTTCCTACCCTCGTCGTACCAAACTACAAGCTTTAATTACATTATTTAAAAGATTTTATAGTGGTTAATAAACCTGTACTCACCGATTAAAATACTAAAAATTATAGACGTCATCTAGCAACGTTCTTATCTCAACGATAATTAGTACTACTTCCTATCTAGTCCGGGCAAATATTCCTTTTCTATTCTTTCCTATTTCCTCAAAATAATTGATTTGTTATTTTAATGTTTCTGCCGCGGCGATAGCTCAGTCTGTTAGGTGCTGGGTGGTAGCTTGTGACTAACAGTATATCGCGGCGCGAGTTCGAATCTCGCCAGGGGAGAAATGGCACCTCTCCCAGGGAATGGTTGCGTGTCTGCGTTTTTTTCACGTGTGCCCTCTCTGTACACAAGCCTGAGGCTTTCAGAAGGGAGGTTGTCAATGTCTGTGGTGTGTTTTATGTTTTATGTTTTTTTATAATAGGTGTTAGTAGAAATCACTGCGAGTAAAGATGTTCTCTTTGACTGTTTATTAAGGTGCTATCCATCAAATAAACTCGAGGATAAATTGTTCCTAATGAAATTGTTTTTGATTGATTTAAATTTGGAAGGAATTTGGAAAAGGAGTTTAGTTGCTGTTTTTTGTGGATGTGGATGTCTGCTAGATTTTCTGCTACTACAATTTCCATCAGACTGATGACATCAGCTCATTTTTTTATATAGAATACGATTAGAATATACAATTTATTATTAATACTTATGCAAAATGATACAGCCGATATTTCATTTTGTTTCGTTTAAAGTTTTCATTTAGGAATTAGGTTTCTCATAATGTGTAGTGAATATCGAAAATATAGGTACGCTTCCTCGAATGAGAAGTAGCACAAAATGAAAGGGAAATCTAATAACCATTTATACCAATAATCATATTGCTATAACCCTCATTTCCATTTTAAAGGTTCCTTTGTACATATCTCTTGATATTAGTGATATTTCGAAGACGTAACTATAATGCCTTCCTGGACGGGTGTTTTTGTATATATTTTATTCCAGATATAAATCTGCGCAGCTTATTCCATTTGCGAATGAAGAACCTGCTCGAAAGCACTCCAACACTCATTTTATTCAAAATAGACCAATAAATTTAGCACTTCTCAACCAAATGTACGCTTTAGATGGCACTTAATGTAATACATGAAAGATACTGCCTTCCTGAAATAAACTTAAAGCGCAAACGGTTATATCAGACTGGAGTTTTTATATAAAGGAAACTGAAAATGATAATACACCATCGTAAAAAAATGTAGAAAAAAGATAGTATGTGAATGTCATTTGGTTAATACATGAGATGAGTGAAAACAATATAAATGAAATGGAATTTCTCATTTTACTGTTTGAGTTGTAAGTAACAGTATAGATATATATTTAATATATCAAAGGATTTCCTCATTTATCTTTAACCTTTCCCACTTTCGAGAGTTTGTTCCACAGTCATCAAGAAGACGTTATTGCGGTCTATTGAATAATAATATATCGCCCCTCCCACACAAGTCTAAGACTTCCGGATTAATACTTGCGATTAGAATGAGGGGTACAGATATTATTATCATGAAATTTGCTCATTTTCATAATAATGAAATTGCGCGAGACCGGTAATTGAACAATAGAAATTTAAATCAAAGAAATAAATAGTCCACTTATGGACAAAATTGCGTATTATGTTTTAATTCAAACAAACAAAAAACCCAAACTAAAATAAGTCAACCTTCTAGAATGCTGCTTATTGATTTTTAAAATTGTATGGAAAATATTTCGAGACTTATGGACGTGAGTGTATTACGTGTAAAGTTAGTTCCTCACATGTAAAGAACGTTGAAAAACAATGACGCTAAACTTTGTGTTATATTGTACAGCAAGAAATAGGAAAAATAATTTTTATTTGGGTGCGAGAAAAAAACAGGTAGGTAGACGAGATTTTCCACTTGACGCTCTATTTTTATGAATATTTTTTCACTCGCCTGGTGGGAGTTGGTCCAAATATTGTGCCGTTTATAATAACTCCATAACTTTCATGGTTTTCAAGAAAATACAGAAAAATTACAAATTCTAGACCCACGTAGATCAAGACCCATATATAAAGTATACTGATACTGTAAACACGCTGTGAACTGGTAGCTTCAAAGTTTCTGAATTTGAGCAGTTTTAAGTTGAAAAAAAAATAGTGACAAAAAACACAAGCGCTAATATGGTATCACCACATATTAAAACACCTGTCTGTGATAATATGTGGTGTCACTATACACTTTTTCTACCGTTTGTCACACTTATTTTAGCCCAAAATGTAAGTAAACAAAAACTAGGGTACCTGTTTCAACCCAAAAAATTCATATGATAATTAGCAGAGAAGCACTTTCTGGGACATATGACAGCTTTTACCTCTCTTTTCACCCTAACTAGCACATGAAGTCAGTATATTTATCGCAATTGAATGTTAATTGCCTAATCGTATGATATGAAATGCAAAATTTTTACTCGTCTTCCTCCATATTTATTTATAATTTGCAGTACTCTGATCGGTAATTTGAATCGCCAATATTCAATTTTCGTGTTCGAAGTGAAAATTTCGAGTTACAACTCGAAATTCTTCCTAAAATTAAATTGTGTCCTCTCCGCGTTTTTGTAACTAGCATAAAATATAATGTAAATGCGAAACGCCTACCAAGATCTGATCGTCAGACAATCCTTGGTAGTATACAATTGCTTTCGTCCTCTTTCAAGAGGCAACCTTGTTTTGCACCTATGGTATGGTAGAATGCAGTGTTGGCAAATATCCGGACATTTAAAAATTGGACAACTGTCTGGACATTTTAGAAAATTGCCTTTGCCATTGTCTGGACATTTTAGAAAATGAAATATAACAGATTTACTGTACAGCACATATCAGCTTCAAGTTATATATTCTTAGAATATATTCTCTGAAATACAAGCAGTAAGTGAAAAATCAATATTTTCGAATCAATTTTCATTTTTCGTCTATCCTTTATCAGCTTATGGTTAACATAATAAAAAATTGATAGTGTTAATTGCGAAATTATGATTTAATTTGAAGAAGTTTAAATTTCTACTGTGTACATGTGAAATGAAATGAAATAAATTATAGAAATAAGAAAAGTAAAAAAAATAAATACATTTTTATCTGGAGTAACAAGTACAACATGTAACATATATGGCATATGGCACATAGTAAATATTCAAAAAATAAACTTTAAGAGATTGTGACAGTTTTGAATTGGATTTGTAGGTTAGCTCGGTTAGCTGAAAATGGCGGTAATTATAAATCTGAAGAAAGCTGGACAGATACGATAAATGTCTAGACATTTTCATTCTGTCCAGACACTTTTGGACACATGTCCGAACATTTAAAGACATTTATATAAGTGTCTTCCAACACTAGTAGAATGTTATATTTCGTTTTCTTCCAACCTGTCAGTCTCAGTCAATGAAAAAAATAGTACTCAACCGCTTGTTTGAGCTAACGATTAGATTACGCCCGACTACTACGTGCCAACGACGCCGTGCACATGACTTTGGTTACATGAAATTTAATTGTCATATAACTAGCAAACCGCATTCTCAGCACTAGGAATCGGCTTTAGAGTGCTCCACGGCTTTAATAACCGTTTCGTTAACGAGAAGTAGGATTTAGTCTAGGTGCGCTAGAGTTTGTCTTTAGTTTGTATCTACTTTAACAACATTACACACATTTTAGTGTGTAATGTTGTACCACGAAGTTTTAATTCTGCGGTATCAAAATTAAAACAAAATCTCCTTTCAGTGTACTCAAAAAACATTTTCTCATTAGAGTCCCCTTTCATTTTTAATTAATTTTCAGTCCAACACTGTTAATGAATAATTTTAGGTTGTGTGTACCGATCTCCCAAAAGATTATAACAAAAATATACATTGAACCTTTGAAGTCCTTCAAATTTAATCAGAAACATAATTAAAAAAATATTTACATATCAATCAGGCTTTAATCCTAAGTTTTATCTGTATAACAACTCTTTTAAAATTTTAATGTATTCTAAATATTTATTCCTTAAATATAAGATGAAAAGTTATTCCAATTAAGGGGGTGATTGAGTGAATGGCTACTCTGCTGGGCTTAAGAAAGATAATTCCGGTTAACTGTAATGGATAAGTCAGAAATAAAGATAAAAGTACCATTGATATCAAGGAATTGTTCAAAAGGGGGTTCCGTACGATATAACTATACATAACCATTGACACATTGAATGGACAATAACCAACTTAATATAAGTTCTGTTAGTAGTGCTGATAAACACACGTTGCACCACACCACATCTTTCCCTCTTTGGGTCTTTACTACTATCTGTCTGACAAATATTGTCAAATTGACAGACAGAAAACGACCTGCCTTTCCGCAGGCGCCTATATAGCAGTGCCTCTATTATTATCTTTGAGGAAGACAATCCTACTTATTTATTTGAACGAGATGCCGAAAGCAACTTCTCCACAGGCAATGTGTTCCGACTGGCATTGTCAGTCATTATTGTCAATTTGATAGTAATTGTCAGGCAGATAGTAGCAAAGACCCAAAGAGGGCAATACGGTGTGTTTCTCTCTGCTACTACGATTCACGATGCTCATTAGGCAATCATGTCGTAACATCGTTCATCGATTCCACCACTTATGGCACTCTGACGACCGCATAATAAGCGCGAAACTGGTCAGTGTCTGTGGTTAGTCTCGATGAAAGATGTGGCGAGTCCTATGGAGATGATGAAGTAATGCAATGCCAATCGGGGTCCATTGGCCGTGGAGTAGTTGTTTTCGGCATCTCTTTCAAATAATGTGTGTCAGTTCAGTACTGCCATATGGAAACTGTATCAATACACAGTAAAATAAGTAACAATGAATAAAAACGATGAATATTATGTAGTTGCAATAGAAAGAGAGAGCAGTTTATTGACCACATTATATACAATTTGTACATTTGAAGTCACAATAAAACACACAAAATGTGTGCACTAAATTTCATAAACGGCTGAACAGTCCATAAAATCGGATATACTATAAAAACAGTTCTTAGTCTAGCTCAATAGCCTAGTTCAATATCAATAATTGATTAGATTGTGTTTGAACTATTAAGTATTATCGTTCAGTGTAGTAATAAGAACGCGCAACTTTTAATGTAAAAACTGTATACCGTTTTTAGTGAAAATAAACTTAAGATTTGGTTTATTTTAGCGAACATACCACAGGGCAACGGCTATCGCAACACGGATTTCAAACGCTTTTCAAAAGGAATCTTCTATAGGAAGCAGTTTTATTTACAATGTGTAAATGCAAAAGAGCAGATAAAGTCAGTCTTAATAGTTTAGAACATATGAAGTTACTGAACTTATTAATTGGTGTAGGACTTAAAATGCCTCTAAGGATGATGCACTTCATTGCAGATATAGCAGTTTGCATCTATTTACAAATCGAGTGGCCATAGATGAATAACCAAAATTATTGAGGTTCTCATGCTTTTGTTCTGTTATGTTTTGTTGATGTGTTTTTATTTAATAATATATCTATTTATCTTCTTTTTCAGTGTGATAGGTAATTTTATTTTTTGGTTATAGTTCATTTTCTATTATTGCTTTATATTTTCAAAGGGAAGAATATCCACATAATCCCAGAAATAAAGTGTATATAGGATAGTTATTTTAATTAGTGCCACTCTAAAGGTCCGTACTGATTTGAGCATTTGCCCCGTACGAATAGCTTGCACGCACGAATGATTTGTGAGCACACATTTTCGTTCGCATAAATGTTTATTTTGAGACAATTTGGGTTTCAATGGGTGCACACAAATATCCGTTCCGTCAGTTGAGTGTGTGTTGTCAAGATGTCATCAAAAGAAATATAATTACTATTGCAAGTGCAGCGTTTATTGTAGTGCACAGTATAATTAATAAAAAGAATGAAAAAAGAAATAAACGATGGTGGATTACACAGTTATATCGAAGCCGGGAGTTATACAGTGGTACTTTTTTGTTTCACATCTACCACGCTAATTCTTAAATTATGAGAAATTGTATCCCAAGCATCCACTTTTTTATTTCTGTTAAAATGTGAAGGATGCTTTGGATTCCACAAAATTGGATAGTTTTCATTTTCATATTCGTCAATTAGTCCAAAAGCCTTTTCGTTGCTCCATTCCATTTTGTTATTGCTTTTAAACTTGTTTTATAAACACTAGTACAGCGCACACCCTATTTTATTAAGAATCTCGTCCTGACTGAGCAAATTATACGCGTAAATCTCTTTGATGTTGTCACAGAGATCGACAAGCGACGGAGTGTGTTTGTGCGTGTTAGAAGTTACGCGCACGCATGCTTCTCCCGTACGCATCTGAATAAATTTGTGCGCGCAAATTTGCTCAAGTCAGTACCGACCTGTAAGAGCCGGTTCAGACAGTACGAAATTTGCCCGTCTCGGGAAATTGCCCGCTACCCGTGCATGTTTACACAAGCCGGGAATATCACCGGGTGTCGGACGACTCTCGTCTTGGCTTGGCGTTGGCGACGTTGAGTTTGCTAGTATCATAGTATGCGACCTGTAGCGTACACACGTCTTCAGGTTGACATCGAAAATGTGATAAATCATAAAAACTAGCAATACACATGCGGAAATAGTTGTAAAACTTCATGATATCTTGTTTTAACTGAGCCATGAGTATTGCCTATGTGAAAAACCCCTAAACGAGGACGAATCTTAATAAAAGGGTGCTCCTAGTACCGTTCTATTATCGGTTATCAATTTCCGTTTCGTCGATAACGTGATCATCGTTGACGATTCCATGCCATTATTATAAAGGCTGCAATAACACTTTCGTTCATACTTTCAAACAATTATCACAAATTGGCCATATGTGGACGAGTGACGCAAATCGATCCTCTCACGAGAAAATATCGCTTGGTTTGAACACCTCCTATAGAATGTTTACACCACTAAATCTGGCGAAGGTATTTTCAACGCGAGTCGCATGCGGTTTTTGGTTTGTTTGGGGGTGATGTTTTTGGTAAACATCCCACACGTAGGAAAAAAAATACTTCGCTGGAAATCTGGAGCTGTGTAAAGTATCCAATTAAAATCTATGCGCTACCACATCCCGATGAGACGAGCAATTTCTTGAGACGGGTAATCTTGCACCGTCTGAACCGGCTCTTAGTGTCTTTTCAATCTTAAAATATGCAGACGTTCTTGCAATATCAGAAATATAGTGACAAAGTAGTATTTGTTTATTAGTCGCTAAAATTTGATATACACAGAAAAAAAGTGTTTGGGTCAAGTAAATTTTGCGTTGACTCAAGTAAATATTTTCTTGATATGGGCGAAATTCATATCCATTTGAATCAACTACACCGTGAATTTGGATCTCAATAGGAAACTTAAGTAAACCAAATATATATGTTCTCGTGCTTATTTCGCAAAATTTCAACTGAAATATTTGTTTATTTGAATTAAACGTGCAACAAGTTGATTTATGGTCATTGTTTTTAGTTCCGCTTGCTAACATTCTTCATCCAATAATATAATCATTAGTTCGAATATAATATGTATTTGCCTTTAAAATACCATATTAGAGTAAACATTTTTAAATATTTGTTTCAAACATATATTTTTTGGGACGAAAATGTATTTATTTGTATCAAAAACATCTGGCTTTCGTTAAAGCACGTACCTACTGATTTTATTCAAATAATTAATTCTTTGGATCCATGCTATATGCACTTGAATGGAATTGTCTGTAAGCTTGAATCACTTACTATACATATTTAACGCAAATATTTCATATATTTCATATAAGCACGTGCATAATATACAGAATTTTCAAAATAATGGATAAACTTAATTAAAGGCCAGGTAAATTTATTTCGGAAAAATCTTCAGACACGTCAGTTTTTATTTTTAGCTGCTCATTTTTGGACGGGGCAAACAAAAATACAGGGTAAGTCACGTAGTAGATAAGTATCATTGTCAATGTTTTTCTTATAGAAAACCTTGCGTATTATAACATTTTTGAATCCTATGTTTAAAAATAGCAAAGTTGTGTTATATAAATTTATGGTATACCTACGTAATGTCAATTATTGTTTACGTGATACTCATGTTAGAAAATTGACTATTAATTTGATCTCTTTGACACGCTGTATTGAATACAAACGGTTTAACTTAGAGAAAAACGGTATGTATGTCCCTGTCTTGGTTTTTCGTATTCTATCGGTTGTTTTTGGCCCAACCAGATGTTAATGTCAAAAGATAAATTATGCAAAATTAAGATACAAACCGTTTTCTTTAAGTTGAACCCTTTAGATTTTAATGTGTTCAATTTGTCAATTTTATATCGCGAATATCTCGAAAACCATTGAATTTAGGTATACCCACGGTTTATAATATAATTAACAAAACATTCTTATTTTTAAACGTAGAATTCAATACAATATAGAGGTGTTCTATAAGAAAAGCATTGACCACATTGACAAAACATTGAAACATTGACATGATATGTACCTATCTGCTACGTAAGTGACCTTGTATACGTGTTTTTCTCGTCCAAAAATACGCAACTACAAATAAAAAGTGACGTGTCCTAGGATTTTTTCAAAAAAAAGTTACCTGAAAGTTATTCATTATTTAATCACAACCCTGTAGCATTCCAAACACAACAGCCAAAAAATCGGCCTCACTTGTATATCTGTCTGTCTAAACAGGATGAAACTAAATTATGAAAAAAGTTGTTGATTTGGCCTAAATTAATAAAAAAAGGGTATTTTGTAAATACAGTCACGTCATTGTTAAGAAAGTTTCAAGGAGGGTCTAATTTTTGGCTAGAACGAATCGAATACTATAAATATTCCAGGAATGTTTATTTGAAATATGCAAGGTGTTCCAAAAAGTTCCGAAGAAAATATTAGAAAGTACCGGTAGGTATAGGTGCTAGATCTCATCACAAAATGCGTTATGGCTTGAAGAGTTGCTTTTTTATGCATTACATTTTATTTTTCTCTATGCATAAGGTTAATTCAGACATTAAATAAAAACATAATATACAAAATAAACATTTTATTTTATCAACTACTAGATACAATATTTTCAATACCTGTAACTAGTTATAACACATTATCGCTTCCAACTTATTCCAAAATCCGTCCGATGCGTGATGCACTATTTCAGGACCCTGTATTTCAACAAAATAAAAAATATAAAACAAACGTATAATTTATTTGGTTTAACTTATTCGTGTTTAAGAAAACCGCATACTACTTTGAAACACATTTATATTTTGTCACCTCAATCGACACAGAATTGAGTCAGTCTGATATTTACTTGAGACAAATAAATAAAAACTTGACTTCCAATAATATTGCAGTAACGGCGGGAGTGGATAAAACGCCGCTCTTACGCCATTATGCAAATTTTTGTTTAAAAAAATGATATGATTATGGCTCAAAACTGAACGATGACATAGATACCTACATAATATCATACTTAGTACCTACATATATCATTTATAATGAAAATTATAAAATAAAAGCTTTTAATTAGTCATACCCGCGTGTATAGGGAAATTTATACAAGTAAAAAATGGAGATAAAATTCACTTTAGGGTTATTATATCATTTTAATATTCTGGGAAAAATTTTGGGGCAAACTCAAAGAGTTTGCCTTGATACCACTACACTTATACAATAATTCAAATACATTTGGTTTTCTCTTTTTATTATGTTTACAGGTGGCATAATCCCAAAGTAAATAAAGAATAAAATCATTTTAATATCTATAAATAATTCAATTTCTTGTTTTTTATTATCATGTTCAACAGATATTCACGACGTATTTAATTATAAGCTTATACATACCTTCAAAAACAGACTCCAAATGTTTTAAATCAATTTTTTCCAAAAATTCCTCCATGACGATAATAGAATTAGTAACCCGAAGCTGCACAACACAAAAAGATAAAACGTCTTCCCTGCGTCCGAAAGTCAACTGGGAGCCGAAAACATGGCTGAGTGATAACTTGATGAGATTGGCCACAGACGGTACCGCAAGTTTGTACGCGTTAGAAACAAATATGTATTCGTTTGAAACAAATTTATATTATATTGAGTTGAGCATAAAATATTTGCAATGGAATTAAATTAAGGTAAATATTTTAGAATAATTGTTTCAAGTAAGCTTGTATTTAAATTGACCTAATCCGAACTAAATTATGCCATGTATTTGAACTAAACATGCAAATTTTTAATTCAATATATTAATTGGCAAATAAATGGAAGATTTGTGTTAAATACATCCATTTCTTTGATTTAAGTTAAATTTGGCCAATTCTAATATGTATCTATTTCATTCAAGTAAATATAGGTCAAATATGCGATTTATTTGGCTTCCGATGACGTATTTTTTCCTGTTTACTAATTACAAATAGTTGAACTAAGAAAAGTAGATTATTATTAAAAAAAAAAACTGTTTTCACGATAATGATCCATCAAATGCTCTTCTGGAAATATACCACCGTCAAATTCAAAACAAAAATTGGTCTAGGCCCATCTGGTTTTGTTTCTTGCTTAATTGATTCTACAACCTATTTGGTTGAAAACAAGGACTACTTTATATATATTGAAATTTGCATTGTATTATGTATAAGTAGCGAAATTCCAGTGAAATTCAAATGATTTCTAAAGACAAAGCCCTTGTCTTTAGAAGACAAGGGATAATATTATGATTAGAAAAAGGGGTAGAGGGATATTATTATTATTATTAGTATTATTATTATTAGTATTATTATTATAGGGAGTGTTTAGAAGGAGCATAATATTATAAAAGTTTAAGTTTCAGGAAAAGGCTTAAACAATGAAGAGTTATAATGAAGTAATTCACATAAAAATAAATATTTTTTCTTATCTTACGAAAAATAATAAAAATGTAAGAAATCAAAATCAATTTCAATTATATTTCCATAAGACACAGAGTAGCAAGATTTTCTCGGGGAACGCCTCTGGTAACAGGAAATGTCAATATTTATGCAACTTCGCGTCGCCCAGTTCACAGCCCTCACCCGAATCGGGCTAACATTAAAATTTAATAAACGAGAGGCGTACATCTTCCGGTGCCGGAGAAAACTAAAGAGTAATTTCCCATGACGCGCCACGCAACGTTCTTAAAGGGTCATTAATGTTCAGACTGCTTGGGCTTTGCGGCATTTTTTGAATCATTTTAACTATTTATTTAGTAAACCAACTTTACAACTTGTATAATCAAGCCAATGTACTTACCTAGGAAGGGTTTTTCTTTTCCTCCATCCTCCACTAAAATTGTTCAATGGAAACGCGGTATTTCAGGTAAATCAAGCATAATCTGCTAGATCACAAATCCAACTGGCTGAAGTACCTATACTTCGAGGCAAATTCCGCGCGAATTTGCATACAAACAGGGATCTGTAATTGTTTACCTCGTTGCCTTGAAAGGATAAAGTAAGAAGTGCCACAATTGACAAAGTCAAAAGTGAACCAAACTTGAAATGGGTAGGAAAATGGTGCATTGCAATTTTTGAATCTTTATATATTTTTCAAGTTAATATATACACATAGAATAATAATAATAATAATAATAATAATAATAATAATAATAATAATAATAATAATATATCTACCCCTCATTCTAATCACAAGGATTAGCCCGAAAGTCTGAGACTTGTGTGGGAGAGGGGGCGGCATATTATTATTTCGCGGCCCGCAGTTGCGCCTCAGGAACGACTTACGTTGGTAGGCCGTAACCACCATTCAGCGCTGGAATGAGGGAAACCTGGAAAACCTTATTAGTTAAGGATAGTCAAACCGTCTATGGTCGCTGTGAAACTCGGCCATGTACCCATACAGAATTCAGCGGCGTGCCAGACCTTTTAATAAGGGGCACAACTTTCTTGGGGTGGAGGAGCAAATCGTAATGATACTTTAATATACTATACTACCTACCAAAACAAATACAAATCTAACAAACTTCTTCTACTAGTAGAAGGTCGGGGTGGCCGGGGCACGTACAAGCTCTGCAAACTGTGGAGAATCTAGTTGCCACAGATCAGAGATTGCGCTATTAATAAATACCAAGAATCTCTCGTTTTTTTTTTAAATTTGAAATAAAACATTAAATAAGTACTTAAAGAAACATGAAATATTTACTCACGAGAAATTTTCAGGAAGTGTTTGAGTAGCTAGAGACAGGAATATGCAGGGGCGGGTGCTTGCGCCTTCTATAGCTCGCCCCTGGGCACGCCACTGACAACTTTAGAATGTTAATTATAAAGGTTGAGTTAACTTTAAAAGATGCTTGGCTAATCTTTGGGGGTCGATGTGTTGGGTCAATCTTTGTCACAGTATTTGAAAAATGGCAAACATGACATTTTTATTTATGGTTGTTACATCCAAACTGTTATTAAAAGATCTAGGCGGTTTGGTTCATTTGGATTCACAAGTTTTCCTACTCAAAATATTGGTAAAAAAACGCTTATTAGATTAATTCAGAGGCCTCTTCGATTTACATTTTGAAATTTGGCACTCTGCTGTTTTTGGGTATGATCACAAATAAAACAGTGGAGTCCCTGTAGGTCTTCCGGTTATACCGGAAGTTAATGTCAATATTGTTATTTTAAATGGAACGCCCTATATATGATAGAATTTTTGAATTCTACGTTATATTTTAGGATCACTTTCATGGAATTCTCGTATTCCTAAAATTAACCGTGTCGAAAATATTTAATTTTATTTAAAAAAAAAAATCATAAATCAATTCCTAGATTGAAACCTTGTCTTTTTATAGTAAGGAAGATACATCGACAATATTCACAGGGTAGAGAGTTGTATCCATAAGTTTTATAACCATAACTTCAAAGTTCCTGAATCTCATCATACCAAAATTAATACCAAATTAGGTCGACTGCAAGTCATAAAAACTTGATTTTTTAAAAGGGACACCTAATAAATTTTCGATAGATAAGTATTTCCCTATACCTATAGGTTTCTTTATACCTATAGGTTTTCTTTCACTTTTATAGTTAGCCTCAGTCCCCAAATTTTTTTATTCTTCTAATCAGTGGCGGTTTTACCATAAGAGCTGCGGAGCTGCAGAACACATAAAATTTTATTAATTTAAGCTTTTCAGCAACAAAATACAAAATATTTAAAATTTAAAGAATCCAAATGTTCTCGCGCTAAAATAAATCTAGGAGCTAATATTATTATTTATTACAACGCGAGCTAGCCCCTTATGCAACCGCAACCTGATATACAAAATGTGTGCACAGCGAACAGTTAGATGCGTCCTTTGTTTTTATTGGCTAATCAGGCACGTGACCCAGTACACGAATGTATGAGCTTATGTGGCTGCAACAACAACAGCCACTGCAGTAAATTCAGTAATATTTCGTAATAGGACGTGGTACGTGGTCGTTTATTTCTGTGAGCGGCACGGGTAAATATTTTCGTTTAGGCGTCCACGGATATTATACCAAAGTCTACATGATTATACCTAGTTACTAAAATAAATAGCGTTTTGTTTATATAAAAGTCTTTATTTGGTTCTCTGCCTTATGAGGATAAACTGAAAATAAAAGAATTGGGTAGGCCAGCACCACAATTAAATATTGAAGTTAGTGGAACAAGCCGAAGTAAAAGTTACAAAAGACAATTTAACAATAATGTATACACAAAAACAGAGTGGAATTGCGAGTGTTATATAAAAAATGCACTCCTTTGTTTTCCGTGCTTATTTTTCGGTGGGGATAAAGCATGGACAATATTACGATTGAGAACTATATAGGATATAGGATTGCCACATGGGCATGAAGGATTTTCTGTGATTGTTGTACCGGGAATTAGCTGTACGGTCCCGATTGAAATTCCCGGTTGAAGTTCAGAAGTGCCACGAAAATGCGTGACCTCAAAAATTTTAAAAATTTAGCTGCTCCGGCCAGACTTAATATCCCGGAATTGAATTCGACCAATGTGGCAACCCTAAGCAGAACACATACAATTAATGTTGACGCGCCGCCACTGCTTCTAATAAAGTAATTAAACGAATATATTCATAATAAATAATAGCTTCATTTGCGTGATTATTTTGGTCCATTTCTTTAAACTTTTACAGCTACAAATTATTAATACAATTATAATGCGTTTTTAACCTAACTGTTTGTGATTTTAGTTGTAATGTGAACTGAGGGTACCTGTAAAAGTAAAAGGAATAGCAGGTAATACTAGTAGGCTGGGTAATAGATATTTATAGGGAACCTTATATCCATCTCGAAAAAGGTTGATTTTAGGAATAGGGAAAATTGATAAAAGTGACTCTAAAATTTAGTGTAGAATACAAAAATCCTATAATATGCAGGATATTCATTAAACATTTAAAACAATAAAATTGACGTAATTTTTCGGTATAACCGGAAGAGTTACAGCGATGCTATTATATATTATTTGAGAGCATACCCAAAAACCCCAGAGTGCCATATATTTTTAGCCACCCGGTATATAGTCACCTACGTGACGTATTCCTGTCTTCTAAAATAGTCAGGAGCATTCATTTCCACCGAATAGACGGACAAGAGAGAATATCTATGGCAACCCCATACCTTCCAATTCCAGAGGACCCTAGCATTAAGGGCAGAGATTTCGTTCTTTTATTGTCTTCGTTCCCCCAACGTCAGGACAAAATCGTAGTTGCCAAGAGTGCCGAAAAATATCGAATAACATAACATGCCAACAAATGTTCATTTTCAAATACAGAGGGTGTCCCAATTTTATGTTGAAAAATTCGGTAACATGATTGTAGAACCAGTAAAAATAATGAGGCATTGCTATAAACTTATTTCCAAATCTGTACCGTTTCTGAGATACAGAGTGTTGAAGTTGAAAAAAAATATATTTTTTATATCTCTTACAGTAATAAACCAATTCTATTCTCAGTTGTATCCTATATATGCACTGTAATTAAAGATAGGCACCTAACATTCAAGAAAACGTTTAAAATAATACGAGGTAAGTACAACAGATTAAATATGGACTTGAATAAACTACATTATTTCATATTTTATAACAAAATACCTATATTATAATATACCAATACCAAATATAAACACGACCTTCTATTAAAAACTGTCCTTTTTTCTGATTAATCATGTGCCCTGTGCAACCACAGTAACTTAAAATACTTATGTTTTAACTTGCGTAAACACACACAGGACACAAATTTCCTTCAAAAGTTCCTCATGCAAACAATAAATCAATAACCTCTAACATCGAAATCACGCAAAAGCTTTGATTGAAAACCATGTAGCTTACAACAATATCGTGCTACCCCATATATATGGGGTAGCACGTTTTCAGCCTAATACTATGCCTGTCATCTCTTGAGATAACTCTGCATCAATTACTTATTTTATATTAAGCGATTTTCCTCTATGTTTGTCAAAATATGCACCGTCAAATGGACCTTTTCACCTCAAAGGAATTGAGAGTACATGTTTGGCTTAAAATATTCTTTTTTCCATGGAGAGCTCAACTCCCAAATATTTTTCAAATCGAATAACTAGTTTTCTTGTAATTTAAGAAAAGTTAATTGATGACGTACTTCTCGCTTATGCATTTTATTGGCTAAAATTTCTATGGCCGATATTCCTAAATACAAACTGCATGTGTAACTGTCAAAACCACAGCTTATCAAAACTGGTAATAATACCAAAGCCAAATTAATTGAGTAATTATATTATTTATATTGTGTCATTTGTCTGTGAATAAATCTTAAAATTGTCAACACAAACGAGTGATTTGACCTACGGTTGAATATTGATGCCAGCTTGTAAAATTCGTTAAAAGTGCTAGTTACTGATTGGTAGCCAAGGAATTTATATACAATTTTGTGTGGAAATATGGGAGCCGCCATTTTGATGTCACACTGCTCCCAACTTCTATATTTTGTATTGGTACACCTGACTAAGACCCTAGAATTCTAGTGTCTTTTTCTTTCTAATCTAAAAATTCAATGGTTCAAATCTTCCTAATACGGCAACAGTGGTATGGGTAAATTTGGTAAATAGTGTTTGTTTTGTATTTTTGGCGTCTTGTTGGTTTATTTTACTGTGATTCTCTCGATTTGATTCTGTTTGTGTGTTTGTTATTGTGTTCCTTTGATTTATAGACTTTGAGTGACAATATTTGAGTATTGGACTTTCGTAATTATTCCAGGTAAATTCGGATTTTATAACAAGAATTGAAAGTCTTAAGAGACATGCAATCATATAGTTCCTAGCTAATATAAGAGTAAATTATGAAAACTGCGAACATAAACAATATAAAAGATAAGCTAGGATAGTTAAAGTAAGGTAAAGGATAGTTAAATTTTATATGCATAATGCATTTTAATTATTTACTTTTCTAAACGGCTAATGGTGTATTTTACATAAATAATGTGAACAAAAGGTATGTAGGTAGGTACACAAAATATTTCGTTTGTACTTTGGTTGTGACGTGTAAGTTTGGTGACGATATATTTTATTTTTCACAAATAATTGTAATTAAACTATAAAATATTGAACATTTCTTATAGGTACCTATTTAGAATTTTTCTTAGCCTCAAAAGTTTAACTTGCTGCTTTCTGTGGTTTTTATTTGTTATTGCTATCTAATTGAAGAGGCTCGGTTAATACTGTTAAATTTCCCACAAATTTTCAGGCATCAAAATGGCGAATTCAAAATTGGAATACTCGCGCAGCTTTGATAATCGTTCCATGTATATAAATTCCTTATTGGTAGCCGATTAGTACGTCACAATGGCGTTTTTAGATTTTTATTTTTCTATGGAAAAAGTGTTCAGTTTTCGCAAAAACGGTGAAATAGGTGTCAAATATATTTTATGTTTTATACGAGGATCTTTAACCTAAATAACCAAAAAGTAAAAATATTTGTAAAAAAACAATTTTACTATTAAAATAAACAACGTATGATTAAAATCTTAAAAATCATATAAATGGGAACGTTACACCAAAGTATTTATTGTCTGAGACATTCAGATATCATATTCAGTTGTGCGTCTTATGCGAATCGCAAGCATGCACTGTGTATAGGTGGTGCGTTAAACGCCAAATTATACATCAATCATTTATACCATAATGATTTATACCCCACGACCAACGTAATGTTCAAATACAAAACACTTTCATTTACCGACACTGCGGACAAATCTTTTTCAAGGGATGTATGGAACGTTAACAGTCTCAAAAATCATCCCCTACGTTCACGCACGACGCATTTGGTCATAAAAGACGAAACTGGCCAAATGAAATGATAAATTAAGACCGGACGTGGGGACACACTTCACAAAATACGGCAATTCGCATTCGTCCCGCTCTTGAAAATCGGAGGAAAATTATTAATAAAGGACGTTCAGAATTTATGGGTTTAGGGTGAAGTGTATCGCATAATGGAAGAAAAGATCGCAATTTAGTGCGGCGTCCAAGTGAATTATGCTCGGGGAAGTAATAATTCCGAGACTCATAGTTAAAAACCTTCGAGATTTGTTTCCTGTCAACTTGTCAGATGGTTGGGATATTTGATGTAGCAATTTAGAAGAGAATTGCTACAGATTTTTTTTTTGTAATTTAGAAAATTTGTTTCTAGAAAGATTTTATGGGAGTACCTATAGGAAGCTTTAGTGTTTCGTTAATATTTCAGCTGATGCAATGAAGTTTCAAAACAAATCAAAAAATAAACGTTGATTGATTATTTAGCTGAAGCAGTTTTATTTTCTGTGAAAGAGCGGGGTGTGAACCTAAAGCCGCGTACACATTTGTAATTGAACTTCGTCGCGAACCCGCGACGGGACCGTGTAAACTCGTCGTATAACATCAAAGCGAACACGGATGTTCGTGCCGAAATTCCGAGTTGTCCCATCAGTTCCGCGTCACATCAAAGAATTTTACTGTACACGGGTACGCAGAGCGTGGACGTGTTCGAGCTAGATAGTTCGTGTATTGGTTTTATCGTGAGGTATTATTTTCATATTCTCTTGGTACATAATCTGTTATCTATTCTGTTGTACAAAATAGGCAGTCGTGTTGTTAAGTGTGTCAAGTGGACGCAAGAAAATTCGATTTGTTATTGATCTATATAGCACACACACATAGTTGTGAGCAAAGCATCCTCCCTATTATAGTAAAACCCACTGAAATGATGCCTGGGAGCAACTAGCGGAACAAATGAGAACAACCGACGAGTGCCGAAAAAAAGATGAAGACATTATTGCCGCAGTGAAACGAGAAATGCCAAAGATGAGGAAAAACCAAGGAACTGGTAAAGGTTAGGCAGCGTTATTGCAAGCCACACTCCTGGCTTGCACCACTTATAGCTTTCATCATGTATCA
Source organism: Pogonocherus hispidulus (assembly GCA_963924545.1). NCBI lineage: Eukaryota > Metazoa > Arthropoda > Insecta > Coleoptera > Cerambycidae > Pogonocherus > Pogonocherus hispidulus. The sequence continues at coordinate 25,605,910 of OZ004696.1, forward strand.
TGTTTTGAAACTTTTCGTCCAATTAAATTGATCAGTAATTCAAAATCAGTTGGGGACATCCTCGTAAAATGTTGGTACAGCCACTGATGTGTTGACATTTTAAATCAGCCAGCAAGTTTCAATCGCTGTACTCAATTTTTCTAGGTTACAAACGTCTACCACCATCTTCTATATGTCTTTCTTTTTGTCACATAATGAATATAAATATATGCCGCAGCCGCAATTTGCAGTTTATTATAATTATTATTACCCATGGTTTTGACAAATGTCTGTCTTCACCTCTTTTTCAAACACAACTGACCTGGCTGCTTACAACATGGAACATCATCATGGGCGCGTTCAGATCAAATGCCGGGCGTTACCGGGCACTTTGAAATCCGTTCAGATTCGTTGGCGTAAAAAACAACTCAGCGTTCAGATTTATTGGGATAAAGACGTCGGGTATACAACTTTTTACCCAAGGTAATACTTGATACTATACGATAAAAGTTGTTGCGCATGCGTGTTAATACTGTTGATTCTATGTTTATAAGTAGATGCGTATGACGTGGATTGTGAAATTTTCATTTATTTATGATTTCTGAATAAGGAGCCTCGAAAAGTAGAAAATAGGTAAATTAAGTATGGACTCAGTAACCACCCACTCACACAATCTTGTGGTGAATGAGGATAATGGTCTCATTCTCGATGAAAATGGAATTCATTATAACTTTTAAATGCTCCAGCATCCATATCACTTTCAGACTCTTCCTCATCATCCAAATTCCTTGCATCATCCATAACCATAACATTTTTATAACAAAAAATAATCCGTGCATTATTCATTTTACATTTTTCAGTTCACACAAAGTACTAAAATGGGTTGAAAATTTGTCGTCAGCTTCCCTTTTCTAGTTCTTTCTAAAATATTTATTTATTGGACAGTTCACAGCACAGAATAGTTAAAAGATTCACAGCAACGAATATATAGGGATTCACTGTTTATTCCGAGACAACATCAGAGTAATAAATAACTCTGATGAGACAATCATATTCAGTTTATTTTGTTATTGTTATGCATAATTATAGGTTATGTTGTTTTCGATTTTCCAAATCACAACCACACGTTCAGAATCATTTAACGTCGTCGGACGCAACAACCAAGTTACCTTTTACCGGACTTTGTTACTTGCTCGGCGTTTGATCTGAACGCGCCCCAGGATGTTTGCGTCGCAATAAAGTTCTATTCGGAGTCTTTTTCCCGCTACATGTTAGGCGTATCATCACGTCATTTACTTTGACTGTGTTGCGACTGAGTTACGCATCGAGGTTTTATGTTACAATTGTGTACAGACCGACACAAATAACTTTGCGTCCGAGATCCACCCGCACCCCAGATGCGCAGTGGACACGTCAGGGACAAAGTGCATTTAGCCTACATTATAGCGCGTACTGCGTTCTCTCTCAATTCTCGCGCATCAGTGTTGAGGCAGAGACGCAAAGTTATTTGTGTCGGTCTGTATGCGGCTTAAGTTGTTCTGGTGCCCAACATATCCCAGTGAAAAAGGTAGAATATGAGTTGGCTGCTCGAACAACTTCGCTGCCATTTTATTCGTTGCAATAATAACTAGTGTACCTCGCAATAAATTGCCTCGATTATTGCAAATAATAAAATGCCGGCGTTGACATAGCCGACTCGCCGGTTAGCTAATCGTTAGATCTTTATTTGCTGTTACAGCATGAATTTAATAGTAAAAATCCTATTAACAGTTCGTTAATGGATGGGTGTATTTTCTGCGACCTATCTAAATATGTTCTAAATCTGAGGAATAAATATTGCTGAAAACCGCTAGTAAGCTAGGTATAAGTGTAGATATTTAGGAGATATTGCATATAGAATTCTCTATTGATGTTGAAAGTTAGTGAAAGGTTTTATATGTATTTTCTACAAATATTACAGGTTATATAAATAATAATATTAAAAACATTAAATAACTTTTCCCATATCATGAAATGTGGTTTTCTATAAATAATGTAATAATTTGTTCACTGTAAACCCTTATTAAATTTATTTGAAGGAGATGCCGAAAACAACTACTCCACGGGCAATGTGCCCCGACTGGCATTTCATTTCTGTTACATTACGTAACAACAACAGGTCGTCATCTGTTGGTCAATTTGACAATAATTGTTAGACCGATAATAGCAAAGGCTCAAAGAGAGCACTACGGTGTGTTTCTCACCACTACTAACCTTATAATTAAATATTAAATATTTGGTAACTATAAATACTTGTTTTATTTTGAAAAACTAAAAGTTTATTTTTGAATAGTAAACTAAAATAATTGTGTCAATAAATAAATAAAGTTTAGTTTCGCCGAAACTAAACTTTTAATTCGGGAGAATAAATATATTTGTCGGTTTAGCAATTAAATTTACTTGCTAATATTAAACATTACAATTGCAATAAATTCCATATTAACGCCAATTAAGTTTTGAATTAGTCAGATTCTCGGTGTCTTGCTTTGTAAAACGAGAAGGTGGCACCTTCAACTGTTTTTTTTTTTTTTTTTTGGTTGGCATAAATCATGTAGGATAGTTGGGTATGAAACATAATAATTGTCTGTTTGTCCTAATAGGTCTGTTTGTAACTGCTTTACCGCGCTTTCCATTGATGCTGATATCAATTCTGTTTAGATAAGTTTTGTAACTCTTTTACGATAGTTAGAAGGAGCTTGTAGGAAAGTTTACAGAATAAATATTTAAATAGATATGAAAAATAAAAATATAAACTAAAAAATGGCGAATTCGCCAGTAAAAAAATGGCGAATTCGCTAGTATAGGAAGTATATTTTGTAAACTTTGCTTGTAGTTTATTCATGCTTTTATTAGGATGTTGAAAGTGGTAGTGACTAATTAATTTTGGAAATAAATGGGAGGTGATAGAATTTTGAAATATTTAAAAATTGATCCAGGAAGTTTCACTGGAATACAATGTTTTATACATCTTGAACGCAATTTTTTCTCATTTATTTAGTAAATTCTGCGTAATGACTAAAAATTGAACTAGCAGAGCTAGCAGAGTATTAAATAATGCTTGGTAATATGTAAATATGTATAACAATATGCATATTTTTGTGAATTAGACAAAGGGATCATTTAAGGTGTTAGTTGACCGTATATAAAATTTTTGTTGGAACTCATTCGTAGAATTGAAAAGCATCGTATTGCAATTTTTTAAGCTGAAAATTTTTATACTGTTTACAGTTTCTCTTTTTGAATGACATTTTATTTACCCACTTCAATTTTGTTGATAATAACTACTGATATGAATCTTTCCTCCTATGACATAATTAAAAATTATACTAAGAGGAAAATTCGACCAAAGGGTGAAAAAAAAAAATGGGTTGAGCATCTGTTTCCATATCATTTCAACTAAAAATCTGATTCATGACATGGGCATGGAGAAAGAAGGGAAGGATTAAAGTTTTCTTTAAAAATAGTATCAAACTGGTCGATTTAAAATGTAGTCAACGATTTTTGTAGTGCAATAAAATTGACAAATAGAATAAACCGTTAGTTAAAAAATACAAAAAGCATAATTTCCATATTTTTATCCTTTATGTTGGTTGATAACTAAAAAGAATAAATTATAGTTTGGATATTGCGTTCTGACAAGGCAATAAGTATTTTTAGAGCGACTAAAGAAACAGGCTTGACCCACTTATCATCTGGCAAACATATTTTTAGTTCAGCGACTTTATCCTCAAAGTTTTTCATATTTATTACGCCATAATGATATCAGGAAGGCCATAATGCAGAAAATATATTTTTCAACTAAATCTAAACAATGCGGTAAATTTAATATATCATTATGACCGTATCAGATTACATTTTTTCCCCAAGCACGATATTTTTATAGGCACGTAATATAGAATTATATGACCCGACTTGCTAGTTTTCCTTCACACGGTTTCGTTGTATAAAATCTGAACGGGGCGCTACGCTAAGCTAAGCTAATGACCCAATTAGAATAATGGAGTATATCTCTTAATACCATAAAAAATAAATCTATGCTTAGACACAAAAACGAACTTACTATACGATCTACGTATTTAAATCTTGCAATCAGAATATATTGTCCTCATACAACTTGCCTTTATTGTAAATAATATGTTTTGTTATCAGCAATTTTTATAAAATTTTTAATATATTGTGGAAGTAGCTTCTATATTCTTCAGGATAGTATTTAGGAAGACTTCAGGGTATTGACTTAACACATAAAATTTCTAAAGTTATTGAAAATATTCAGTTTTTTTAAATTCCCCAAATCTTTGTTTAAATAAAATGTATTTTTCAAAATGTTCAACATGGGGTTGTACGAGAGGTTCAATTTGGTAGGTATGTTTTCAAGATATGTTCAATCTGATGGACGAGTCCTGTGCTCTTTTTTCCAAAAATTACAATGGCGCAAATCGCATCTCTTTATCTCACCATTTTCGAGCTACAGCGTTTCTCGATTTTCTGTAAAACCGACAGCTACCCTTTTCTCGTTTCCATTTCAAAGTACCTCAAAATGGTTTGAACATTTTACAGTAGTGATGTGCAGTTCATGACCGAATAGTTCTCATGAAATATTCACTTGAGGTGAACTGAACGAACTGTTTCACATAGTTGCCACTGAATAGTTCATTTTGAACTGTTTGTGAAATTGTACTGTTCATTCTCGTTTTCGTTCTCTCGTTCGAGTTAGTTCAGTTCTTAGTAGTACTTCGTGATTCAACATGTCGGACATGAAACATGAAACTTAAAACCGAAAAAAGAAAACTTTTCAGTTTAGTAATTTAAATGAATTATTGCACTGAATCGACACATTTAGCGTTTTTATCTGAAATTCTGAACCATTTATGTATATTTTATGAAGTAATAAAATAATTTACTTCAAAAGCTGATAATAAACGCAAAATATATTTCTATGTAAAAAAATAATACGAACAAAAAAAAAAGAAAGTTGAACATATCAGTAAAATTATAGTAGGTACTGTACAGGGTGTCCAAAATAAGATCCTCTATCCCCGTATCTCAGGAAGTATAAAAGATATATAAGAGATTTTAGATTTTCTGGGGTTTTAACATATACATGTTTGAGCCATCTGTCAAAAATACCCTGTATATTAATCAGGAAAATCGATTCATAGAAGTAATTTCTGAGTCTAATTGTCTACGAAATAAACCCTATTTACCTTTTTTTTGGATGTCTTATTTGTTTTGCCGAGATTTTTTGAGCAGATGTTTTTTACAGATTTTTTTCTTTAAATGCTAATATCTTCATAACGGTAAATGATAGGTATAGGGTACTCTTAACAATGTCGACCTAGACTTTTAAGTAGAGTTCAAAAACGTAATTGAATATAGAGTGTCCCATTTAAAAAAAGAAAGTTGATGCCTGGATAAGAGAAACTGAACAACCTGTATTCAAGAAAGTTATAAAAATGAAAAATTCAGGAAAAAACAAAAAATTTTCGTATTTAACTTTTTTCTCTACCTTTTATACTTTCTGAGATAAGGGGATAGAGGATCTTATTTTGGACACCTTGTACATACTTTTATAAAGATAAAAAATTTATAGATTATAGTTTAAAAATATTACATGCGACAATTTCTAATATCCTATATACCATTATCTTGGCATGAAGAGTATACCTACTACTTACTACTGCAATTATATTCGGTCCGTAAGGAAATCAAATACGAGACGAACTGTAGTTCGTTTTGAACTGTAAAAAAGGATATTCACTTAGGTGAACTGTTTCGGTCCGAACTATTCACCAAAGTGAACTGGAATGCCCATCACTATTTTACAGGCACTTTTTAGACATACATTCGAAGGTATAAAAATAAATTTGATTTAATTTTTGGTTTTCTTTTTTTGACTACAACTTGTGCAAATAGAACACCCTGTATTTTATTTCTAAAATGGAAGAAGACTGAAAATACATTCAAATATATATAGTTATATATAGGTATATTATTTTTCGACCAATTTCTGGAAAATATAAAAAATTGCATTACCTAAGCTTACCAATTAATATTGCTACCATATAGTTGGTTGGCTTAGAAGGCAGGGAAAACAAAAACAAAACCACGTTTTACATTGTTAGTAATCAGTTTAAAGATATAAATAAAAAATGGCCCGCTATTCAAATGAAGATCAATACAATTGAGTAAAATGTTTTAATCTAAGAAATGAAAATACAAATTTTGCAAAATTTAGCTATTTTTTTTAATTTGTATAACCAATTTGAACAACCCTGTACAAGAAATTGCAGCATTATTTGCTGCAATCCTTCGTGTATTTTTTTAATAAATACTTAAGTACTTCCTAAGATTGCCATAAGTTTGAGTTAAGTTGAGTTGATTTGTTGATCATTGATCAATCATATTTACAGATTAATGAATCCACGTGAAACGTGTTCAAAGTATAACTTTTTTAATGCTCATCTTCTATGAAATAGCATTTAAATTTAAACATTTTTCACGAAAAAAAATTTGCATTAGTTTAAAGTTTGCGATATATAGAGGAAAGTAGGCTAATTTCGAACAGGTTCCCATTTTCGGATACCCATAATTATACAAATTATCGCTATGTGAATGGCAATTTCATTATAGTTGTACGTATTTGGTTGCATACTAACAATATATGATAAATAGTTCTGTTTACCCCCGATAGGTGAACTGTCAAATTCTTTTCACAGCGGAGTATCAGAGATTTTTATGTGTGATATTTTGTGAATTGTGTTTTTGATATCTATTCTCATTTTAAAACTTTGGATATATCTATTGCTTGGTAAGCATAGGATATAATAGTTGTATGTTTATAAATAAAACTTATTTTCATCCATAGTTTTGACAAAAAAATTAATTTAAGTTAAAACTAGATTTGCTTCCTAATGTCGGATACTAAAATACACCCAATTTTAGATATCCGAAATTAGGCAAATAGGTATCCGAAATGAGAAAATCTAAAACTTTTTTAATTATAAAATTTTATTACATAGAGAAAGATGCTTAAAGTGCGTGGCAAAAGCAAACAGTGGGAACCCGTTAACATGAAACGGGCAATAGATGTTGTTAGAGAAAAAGAAATATTTTCAGATACCCTATCCGAAATTAGAATGTCATTTTGTAACTGGCGAATTCGCCATTTTTAGTTATTTTTCATATCTACTTAAATTTTCTTACTCAATGCAAAAATTATGTGAAGATAAATGAGGTCATACCAAAATTTTGTTAAATTATGTTTAATTATGTATTATATGGCTGATTTAAAAAACTTATCCGAAATTAGGGTACTTATTTCCTTATACTTACTATTCTAAAGAGTGGTCAGTTTTGATTTCAACGATGTAAAAATTGGTTGAGATATAACATTGTTATAATAATTCATCAAGTTATTAATAGGTTTGGCATATTCGTCGTTTATATACATAATTAGGTTATGTTGCAATTTTGATCTACTGTAATTATTGTATTTTTAAACCAATTTTAAACAACGAATCACGATCAACGAACAACGTTTTGTGAAAAACTGTTATAACTATTTTATTGTGTAAAAATAGAATAGTCACAAGAAATTGTGCAAGAATTAGTTTTGCATTTGCAATTGTGCCGTGTAAAACTCCTTTTAGTATTTTTTAACAAATTGCATATACTTACATATAATTATTACTTTTGTCTTTGAAATATTAAATTGTATTACCTACCAAGAACTTTGACTAATGTATTATGTTCCAAGAAATTTTACAGGTAAATATCTCTTGGTTATTAAATATAGACATAACTAAATAAACGTAACAGGGAACATAGGCGCAACATACCAACCGTTGGTATGTTGTCGGTGACAAAGAAAAAATCATAACTGCGAAATAAATTTATAAGATTGCGCATACAGCTTGTATCGACAAGATCTTTCCAAGGGGAACAGTTTCAACTTCTTGGCAATTCCAGTTATATAAATATAAGGTAACTGCCAACTAGCTGTTTATACAACATTTAAAATGAATGTCTTTGTTTACTATTTGCATTTTTAATTTATGTTTTGTGTTTAATTCTAGACAAATTGAATGACACATGTTACGTAGGATCATTATCTGCTAAAAAGTTATTGTTTTTTTATTGAGGTATTACCAATTTTCGAAAAACATTGATAGATATCAATAAATTTGGTAAATTGAATTGCCACGACATTAAGCATTATTTACTCTTGAAATCTAGTGTGAGTGATGTCTACAGCAATAGCTACTCGTAGAGTTTAACCTCTTTGTAACAAATTTGAAATTATTCGTACATAGTAAGTAAAAGATAATCAATATTTAGACATTGAATTTAAGCAACAACTTATAACCCTAGCTGTATTTCGTATGTCAATGCTGAATTTAATTTGCTCTCAAATGTTAGTGGGGTTCCAGCCAAAGTGAATTGTAATAAAGGACAATAATTTCGTATACAATATTTCTGCACATAACAAGGCAGCACAGAAAAATCTACACAACTGCATATTGTAGCTTTAAAAAGTTGGTCTCGGAAACATCTTCCTTCGGTCTTGAATTCAATTCTTGTTTATTTTCGTTTTTATTCGAAAAGGAGAAAAGCAAACAAAATAATAAGGCGTCTGCCATGAAAATTAATTTAATAGTTATTATAGGAGGATTAATAATATTAAAAATAGCAATTTATCAAAAAATATCAATAATTATCATTTTGAAGGAACACGCGCAGAACACTATATAACTATTCACTTTGGGTATACATATAGGGGACCCTAGCATTTGAAAATAAATTTAATTCTGCATCTATTAATGTAAATGCCCAAATGATCTTCTCCTACTCGTAAAAACTTATAGGCTCATATAAGTCGTTGCATTTCTCTAAATTGTTGTAAAATGTCAAATATCTTGAAACGGCTGGGTTGAAAAATATGGTATGTATATCGTTCGACTCGTATCTGGTATCACACTAATGGCTCACCCTGTATGTTTGTATAAACATGGAAGCAAGTTGGCTGAAATCTTTAAGAATATCCAATTAATTCAGAATTATTGAAATAATAAATTAAAATCTTCTACTAATGATTTTTCATTTATAATTGAAATTTTCATATTAGTTTTCGATTTTTTTTTTTTTATTATTCCGAACGATAATGTAAAAACTTCGATTGTAATATTTTTATCACTAGAATGTCTGCATTTAACATCTTTTGTACAATAGGATCTTAATAGATACTGGTCGTAGGGCCACTTTATATTTTTTTCATTAGAATTAATGCTTGGTTCAGCTTGGTCTGCGAGAAGGAGATGGATATAAATTAGGTCGTAATGACTTCATCCGGCGACGTCCAATGAAACTCAGGGTAATTTATGATTGGGGATAAAGTTACTTAGGTATATGGTTATGTCCATGCACTGTGAATTCAGAATGAGTGAATGCAATATTCAGCGGTATTTTTTTAACTATAAAAAATACTCTTTTAGTAAATTACTCGAAATTGTCTTCAAAGTCTAACGTTTTCAGATTGATTTCGCAAAGTCTCTATATACATATACCGGGTGTCCCAGAAAGTATAGGTACAAGCTTAAGGAAATGATGAATACACCAAAAAAGGTGTATTTTTTTAATTTATAGAAAAATGTATTTCTCAGATTATAATCACCTAAACGAAGTATTTGAAGTACTTGAATTATGTGAATATTATAGTTTATCTGAACGTTAATTTCCTTCAATGCTTTATGGTTTAGCACCCAAAACAGTCTTGCTGTATTGGTATTTGGCTGTTCAATTAGCCATTGGATGCAATCCCAAAAATAAGCATCGAACTAACCTCCGCCTAGTTAGCCAATTGGTTGAGGGCGTAGAGCTGGACTGCAGGGCAGCCTGATACTATGGCATATTTTAAATAAAATATGTGTATTATAATTACTTAATTTTTTAAGAAAACGTCAAGAAAGGAATTATTAAGATTTACATCCATATGTTTCTGTAAATAACATTTTTGTTAAAAGTTTCACAAATGTTTTCAGTTGTATTTCATTCATTCATTTTCAAAGGAACAGAAACATGTATAAGTACTTAGTAGATTTCTGTACTCCTTTGAAAATGATCCTCGAATGTTGAAATACGCGTCTCATACAAGTCTGTCGTTTAAAGAAACGTCGATTACAAAAAATATAAAATAGAACTAATTAACACTATACCAGGACGAGCACAATAGTATTCTTGTATACAGGGTGTTCCCCGTTTCCCCGTAATTAATTGTTGGCCTCAATCGAGATTTGAGTAATTTCATAAGATAACCGGTGTTAAATGGTCAAAATATCTCAAAAAGAGGGCTTCCTATCGATTTTTGTCAAGAGTATATTTTTAGACAAAGAATGAAAATACTAATTTATGTGTCAAAAAATTATTTTTCGCCATTGGCGTAGAAGTTTAAGGTATTTAAAAGTTAACGAGACCCCATAACTACGGCACTGTCTTAAGTCGACAAATGTTTTTCACATCACAATATTAGCTTTTCATCATGATTGGTGTGTGCCAAGTTTCAATAAAAAATATTTATAGGTTTAGCAAATATTTAAGAAAATAAAATTAGTTTTTAAAAGTTGAACGCCCTGTATCACGAGAACATCTTACAAAAAAATGTTACAGGATAGACCCTGTTATTTTTACATGCTCTATCGTTTGCCAAAGTTACGAACGAAAAAACGGGGACACCCTGTATGCAATCTGTAGTAACAAATAATGAGAAATATCACACTAATATTTTTTTGTTTTGTTTTCAGGTGAGGATCTCTATTCCTATGAATAGTTGGGAGAAAATGCCAAGCTTATGGTAAGCCACAAATTAAAATTGAGCGGGTTAAGAGTCTCTCCGGGATTAGAATTTAATAACGGTTAGCACCACGGCCTTCGTGGAATTTCCCGGATTCAATATAAATTACTATTATTAGAGATGGAACATTGAGTATGGTTACTGTCGGTTTACCTTTCATTGAAAATGATCACATGCATTTAGGGTGAAGAAACACCAGATCTTTTAACAATAGAAGAGTAACAACAATAATCAAAAATCAATATAGGCAGGCAATATAATCAATTTTAATAATGGTTTTGAAAAAACAGTTCTCATTTAACATAGAAAACACTCTGTATAAGTACTAGTATTTCGGCTGGTTAGGCCTTTCTTAATAGAGTAAATGTCTATTACTGGAAAGTAATCAATAGAGTAAATGTCAGTAATAGACATTTACTCTGTTGAGAAAGGTCTAACAAGCAGAAATACTGGTATATAGATTGTTTTCTATATATTTCTTGCAACATTTAAATGAGAACTGTGTTATTTTTCAAAACAATTATTTTCACGATTTTTCATAAAGAACCATCCGCTTCTAGTATCCACTTTAATAATCAATTTTCCCAGATCTGTAAAGGTGCATGATGAGATAGTTTTGAAGTTCTGTAATTAATTTTTTAATTGTATAATACGTGATAATAAAATACTGTATTATTAGAAATAAACGCAAAAACGAACGAAACTGCAGTAACTGTGCAGTGCAAATATCTCGAAAACTATTGAAGATAACCACAAAGTTTTAGTTTTTATAAAATATGTAGAGTTTCATTAATAAAAGTAATTAAAGTAATTAAAATGTTGGAGTAATTTTACAGCAAGAATTACAGGAGCAGGTCTTTTCACACATAGTACATATACCTATTAACTTCAAGTGATTCCTTAGATTTTTCTAACAAAAGAGATATGTACCTACCCCTTTATCTCATTTCCTTTCATCCTCTCGTGAACCTCAAACTTATACCTTTTAAATCACATACGTAGAATAAATATTTCGTACCAATATACAGGGTCGTCTAACCAAAACTTGACCCCCCCGATCTTCGGAAGTAAGGATTTCCCGGAAAATTTCCAAAATACGTCAAAACAGATTTCGAGGGGGAAGAATTTTAATGTAAAAAACAACCCCCAAACGTCACCCCTGTGCGCGTCAAATCAACCCTCTTAAGAATTTTAACGGGCACGAGGGGTCATGTAATACATCAAATTAAAGGTATTTTTTATCTTGTAAACAACCATATCTTTGTTTTTGATGTGCTGATCAATGTAAATGAAGAAAATCAGTTTGAAATAAAAAAGCTGAAATTAAACCAAATCAATTTTTATTTAATGAATTGCTCAAAATGGTCCCCATTAACTTGCAAACAATAATAAATCCTCTATTATTAAATGCTCTTCTGACATTGCTGAATACTAGGTACAATACAATTAGGTGTTATTAATCGGCATTCTTCTACAATTCTTCCGCGCAATTCTTCTAATGTCTCAGGTTGCGTAGCGTACACTCGCGATATGAGATGGCCCCACAGGAAAAAATCCAAAGGAGTTAGATCAGGTGCCCTGGAAAACGCACATTCAAAATAGCATAGTGAGGGGGTGCACCATCTTGTTGGAAAGTTAATTAATTTTCTATTAAATTATCGTCATTTTCTAAAATTTCTGTTATCATCGGATCACTGCCTCTTCCAACAAATGTATATAATTGTTTCCATTAAGGGTGCCCTGAATAAAAAATGGTCCAACAAGATGATCGGCCAAAATTCCGGCCCAAACATTCAATTTTAGAGGAGCCTGTTTATAACATTCTCTGATTAAATGAGGGTTAGTACCACTCCAATACCAACAATTGTGTGTTTACTTCACCATTTAGCATAAATGTACATTCGTCCGAAAAACAAATGGTATAGAAGATTTGGGTTCAGACGGAGTTGCTCACTAAAATACTCGCAAAATCCAATGCGACGATCAAAATCATCTTCATTCAACTCCTGAACCAGCGTCATCTTAAAGGGATGAAACTTGTGTTTTTTCAAAATTCTCTGGACATTGGAAGTAGATACATCAGAAGCTTGAGACACTGCTTTGATTGATTGTATATTATCCATTTGCAAATGACCCAAAACTGCCACTTCAATTTCTTTCTTTCAATCACTTTATTTTCCATCACATAGAACAATAAAATGTAGGGTGTTCTATTTAAAAAAAAAAAAAAGATTTTTAGGCAGTTGAAATTAGTCAGAATCAAATTATTCTTTTGAGCGCCCTGTAAATAATAAAATATGAAAGTAAACGTAATCTGAAAGCTCGTTGGATCGCCTAACAATAGCCGAAAACCTGTTACCACAACTTTCCTCAACTTACCACAAGGACAAGAATTGTTTTTCATAAAATGGTTTGGGTAGACATATTTTAGTATACATTTGATTGTTGTTTATAAACTCTCATTTCACAAGTTAATAATAATAGTTTTTTTTCAAAACGCAAAATATCTAATCTATTTAATCATGACCGTAGTAAAAAACAAGTAATATTTTGGATTTTGGACCACTCAAGCTGAGACTGTTATACACACGGCAGGACATTATCAGCTGTTATTTGATGCCTAATGCACCATTGCCAAGCTGGTAAATGTTCGCATAATATATTTGAGTTTAAGTATAAGTTTAATTAATAGTTGTCGCTTTATCGCAAATAAAATTAATTCTAAACATCCAAAAATAAGTCTATATAAAAAATTAAATCTAATGCTAATGTTTTAGTTATGACAAATACGTAAACAAAAGAGCGCATATGGCTCTTGATGCAAATACGAATTATTTTAAAGTTCATCGGTGAAAGGTAATCGTAACATGTTCAATTTACTTTGTAGAGTTTTAAAATAAACGTAGATGCATGGAGAAGGGAAAATAAGTTAGAAAATAATTTTACTTATTATTTCTCAGTCTATCTGATGGTATGAACAGAGGTAAAGATTATTTAAAAAAATCATAAGAAGTTCATATTACATTGTCAAGTTTTAAAATGCACGTGGATGCATTAGACAGATTACTCCCGGTGGGTTAGACATGCAGGCAAAGAAAGAAGACAAGACAGAAGAGCGCCAGAAGATCCTACCCAGCCTGCAAGGTAGAGCCAGGACAGGGGGAGACCCCACGAATCGCTCACACATATCAGTTTTTTTGATCGGGGTTGGTGAAGAAGGATGGGGTCCACCTCTACCGAGGGAGTCTAGGCCTACAGCGATGAGGAGGGTAAAGAGTGATAATTCCGCTCGGTCCCAAACCATCCCAGGTCATAACCACGGTCAATGGATATTAGCCTCAATTAGCCAATGGATTAAAATGTACCTCGGAAAATAATTTTACTTTAATTTGTCAGTGGGTCTGAGGGGTGAAAAGAGGTGAATATTATTTAAAAAAATCATAATAAGTTCAAATTACGAAATTGGATTGTCGAGTTTCAAAATTCGACAAGTGGATGCATGGAGAAGGAAATGCATCAGAAAATAATTTTACTTTTATTTATTAGCCCGTGTGAGGGGATAAAAATGGATGAATATTATTTTTGCTAGGAATACTTCTCTCATGATTAGACAGATAATAAGTGTAAATTGAATATGGCAACAATAACAGCAAGTAAGGAAATTAAATAAATTATGATATCAAATAATTACTATTCTTCGTTCTAATTCCTGAGTTATCTTTTGGAAGCTTTTCGGAAATACCAGAACATATAATAAGGTTGATGAAGTAAAGCTATCTTTGTTTCTAAACGGGTGAAAACGCCTGTGAATTGCAAAACGTGTTGATAAATCTAATTTTAGGTTCATAAACTGAGGTGCTATTGGGTGCTAAAACGATGTATCAGGCGCTGGTAATAATTGTTCATCATGTAATCTGGCCTCAAGACGCCGCCATCTCTGAACGGATTAAGCTGGCAACTTTCGAATGAAAAATGATGCGCGTCTCCTCAAGCGCGTAAATAGCGTAAGCCGGAGGACTACGGGAAAACGTCGTAAAGTTAATTTTGAAAAATGATGAACGTATGCGCAATTTCAAGTTTTCTCATAATTCTCAGTTTAATATCAAAATTATAAAGGTGTCAGTGATTCTAAAAGAACTTAGTTTCTTTGTATTTATAACGGCTAAAAACATTATTATATAAAAGGAAAATTTAAACTTAATATATCTTATAGTTAATTTTTTTACGTAACAACTATAAATAAATGTGAAAACAGTTAAATAATCCAATGAATAATTTAAAATATATCTTGAAAAGCAGTACTTTTATGTGGATGCCAATATTTTTGAAACCCATAGACTGACCGTACACACAAGTATCATACCCCAAAAACATATTTTGGCTATAGAACGTAATTTGCATGACATGATAGTTGAAGCTTGACTTCACGTGGATATAATTCGATCACTGCTGTTAAAATTTCGGAAACGGTAAGATACCAAAATTGGTTTTAAATTTGGGCAAAGTTGCACGTTGACAATCCATGAAATGGAAACAACCCAATTGACACACATAATTCATAAATTGGCTTTCTGAAGACCTATCATACGTCAAACATACCTATCATAGCTAGAAAAAGAGTTAAACAGCCACACCTGCTATAACAATAATTAAACTGTAATTTTTTAAGACATCTTTTGTTGAATTAAGTACTTTTTCATTCATTTAGGAACCAGGGTATATATACAGGTATATAATAATAATAATAATAATAATAATAATATCTCTACCCCTCATTCTAATCACAATGATTAGCCCGAAAGTCAGGGACTTGTGTGGGAGAGGGGCGGCATATTATTATTTCGCGGGCCGCATTTGCGCCTCAGGAACGACTTACGTTGGCCACCATTCAGTGCTGGAATGAGGGAAACCTGGAAAACCTCATTAGTTAGGGGGACAAGTCAAACATCAACTGACTTTAATCTCTCACATTAACACCAAGTTGACATTCTTCCCATCCTAGGCCATCGCCAGGATAGTTGCCAAGCCATCCCTGCGAATAAGCCTTGATCTACTGGGCCGGTGGCTCAGGGCTTAGCGTCTCGATCGCTCAACCCAGAGGTCGTGGGTTCTAATTCCCACTCCGCCAACAATTTTTAATTAAATTGTTTGCCCGTAGATCAAGGCTTATTCGCAGGGATGGCTTGGCAACTATCCTGGCGATGGCCTAGGATGGGAAGAATGTCAACTTGGTGTTAATGTGAGAGATTAAAGTCAGTTGATGTTTGACTTGTCCCCCTAACTAATGAGGTTTTCCAGGTTTCCCTCATTCCAGCACTGAATGGTGGTTAGGGCCTACCAACGTAAGTCGTTCCTGAGGCGCAAATGCGGCCCGCGAAATAATAATATGCCGCCCCCTCTCCCACACAAGTCTCAGACTTTCGGGCTAATCCTTGTGATTAGAATGAGGGGTAAAGATATTATTATATATTAAACCATTTAATGAAAAATTGTTTGGTGGAATGGGAATTAGAACCCACGACCTCTGGGTTGAGCGATCCAGACGCTAAGCCCTGAGCCACCGGCTCGCATAAGTATAGTATATATATATAGTATATAGTATATAAGTATACTTTTCTAATAATAGTAAGCAGACTGTGGAATTGAACACTCATAGATTTTTGTTGATAAGTTCACTAACAGGAGTAGGCATGGCGACAGTTGAGACCGCCAGACAGTCGAAGGGTAAACAAGCATAACATAACGACACTAGCATAATACAAGGGTAAACAAGAATGTGAGTGTTTCATTTGTGTTTAAAAAGTTATGGCTGTTTGAAATTTCCAAAATGTAACAGCGAAATGGAACACTTGGTATAATATTTTTGAACATATAGATACACCATAATTTAACTGCACTTAAGTTCTCTAACAATACAAAAAATCAATTAAATATCACTTTTCCGGAAAAACTTCAGACACTGCGCACCATGTCATACGTCAATGTTTTTGTTTAAATATTAATATCTCAAAATGCGTAACTCCTAGCTATAGGGAATGTTACATAAACTGACCCTAAAATTTTCCGTATAGAATCTAAAACTGCAATAATATATAGGGGGTCCTATTTAAAATAACAAGTTCTACATATTTTGGTTGCATTCATATAGGGTGAATAAGCCAGTAATTGACCAGTTAAGCAAATTTTTTAAATAAAAAATCTACAATTTTTTTGTTAATTGTTTTAATTGAAATTATAAATTACCAGCAACTTGGACAGGGTTTTAGACATGGAAAAAAATATTTAAACAAAGAAAGTCTTTTGCTGGCTCATAAAAAAAAAAAAAACTTCACAAAAGTCGGAAATGTCTAGTAATTGACCACAAACAACCCCATATTTGACCACAGCTTTTACCAGTAATTGACCAATATTTGAAAAAGAATTAAAAATTCTCCTTCTTTTACTACTTTTATTTATTTATCAAAAACGGTAATATTACATCAAACAGTACATAAACAGTATAAAAAAACAATCAACTTAAAAAAACAGATGCAAAGGCACGAAGGGAATATACTCGTAATGCTCACACTATTTCTTTAGAAAACCTGTACCTAATTCTGTTGCCAGACCCAATGATTTGGGGTTGTTCTAATTTACAAATAAGTTGAGCTTGAGTGACTATACTGATATCATTTTCAATGATTTTAAACGTTGTCTTATCTGTTTCAGTCGGGGAATATGCTTGCACCTCCAGTTTATCGGTTTCAATAATTATGTTTTGCACAGAGCAAACATATTTATGTACAACCTTTTTTCCTGGAAAGCTAACCAAGTAAAAATCTCCCTTGGACGTGCCTCTAATCGTATTTGTTCCAGCATCGTTTGTCAGTATCTCATTTTCACTATCGTTTGGACCAAATTCATCAGAAACATCGTCTAGGCTGGATCCACTTTCTTCCCATTCTTCATATTCTTCACTGTCAGAGTCTTCTATTATGAGCTTTTTATTCCTTATACTTTTTTTTGTTTCTCTTTTTCTTTTATTCGTGACGTTTTTAAGCTTTTCTTCTTTCTTTTTTTCTTTTAATAGAGCTTTTTCCTGTTTTGCCTTTTCCTTTTCTATTTTGAGCCTTTCTTTTTCTTCGTGATATTGAAGCCATCTCAAGGATGTCGTGGCGTAAGGTAGTCTTTCGGTTTTTCTGGCAGTATTTTTTTTTTCAGGTGATTCCTCTGGCCAGAAAATGTGATCTATAAAAGACGCACTGATAGGCCGTTGGTTCGGACGTTTTGGGTTAGCTGCATTACTTTGCGATGTGGTTAGCTCTTGAGGATAATAGTTGTTAGAGTTATGGTTCAGTGTTTTAGATAAGTCGTCTGGCGGGGAGAGGACAATGTTGCTCATGATCACAACACGTTGTTCTTGTTCTTTTGTGTCTGCTGCAATTCCGTCAGTTTCATATATTTCATTTGTATTATCTAAATAATTTTCGAATGTGCTGGAGTGGTTTACTAACAACCCATCTTCAGTCTCGAATTCAGAACGTGGTACCTTTCCTTGATTTTCTCCATTTGGGATTTTGTCAATATTGTCAAACAAATTTTCCTTCTCTGTGGCAGGGTTGCGTGCATCATTATATATATCACATTATTGTATGGCTGTTCAAAAATCTCAACATTTTCCTGATTTTCTCTAGGTGGTGTTTTTTGAACAATTGAATTTTCTTTAGTTTTATCAAGATCGTTGTTTATAAGAGTATGGTTAATGTTTATATTTTCTTCAGTCTCATCGTTATCGGATTTTCGTGTCGCATTTTCTTGGCACCTATGTTTTAGTTTCTTCCAAATGGAAAATAATTCTTTTGCTGATTCAGGACCAGTCCATTCACCGTTTTCTGCGTTTTTAAACTCAATTCGTCTTTTTGATGGTATGACCGACTCAAAGTACAGAAAATGTGGTATTTGAAAGTTAATTGGTTTAATTTTAGTTTCATGTTCTTCATGTCCAATAGTTCGCGAAGGATCTTGCATACATTTGGTAAAGTCAATTGCCTCCACATCGTACGGATACAACCCACATTTTCTGAAACCATTTTTAACAGTTTCAGCACTGACTTCTTGCAGCGCAGTTTCTAGTAAAAAAGGAAACGTTGCCTTATTAACCACTTTATTATTGTTAGCCTTTTTCCAGTTAAAAACAGTATCTTTCCAATTATTTTTTAGGGGTCGAAATAAGGAAACGTCTGCAGGCTGTAGTATATGAGTCACATTCGGATAAAGTGCGAATAAATATATTTTATTTTCTGCACAGAATTTGCTGAGATTATAAGTTAAGTGTGACTTATGACCATCAAGTAAGTACAGAATTGGAAGTTTTACTTCTTTTTTCTTTAAATGAGGCAACAATGTGTTGCAAACATAACTATGAAAAGTCTGACTGGTCATCCATCCTTTCTTTGACCTTCCTGCAAAAAAAAATGTTTATAAGTATTTTATTTAACCCTTTTACATATATATAATGAAACAAACCTATTGTCCATTCCGGATTTGTATTCCGTACTATTTCTGCAGGAATTCTTTCGTACGGGTAGACAACCATTGGAGGATATATGTCACCATTTGCGGAGATGGTGAATAGAGCAGTAATACATTCTTTTTCGGATCCCGATTTAATCTCATAAAAGTTTTTCATCCCAGTGGGCCCCAAAACAAGTCCTGTTTTGGGATTAGTGGCAAAACCCGACTCATCAGAATTCAATATTCTTGACGAATCCTCTAAAATGTCTTCGGCATTTTCAGTGACTAAGTAGGTGCGAATGTCCTCATGCCATTGCCTTATAGATTTTTCAGTTACAGCAGCTCGTGCTGTGTTAATTGATTCTGCGTGACGTTGAGAAATCTCAGAATGGCGTTTAAGAAATGCATGGAACCACTTATTTCCCGGTAATCCATCTTTAAACGGGTTAGGTCGACCGTCGCTCTTAATAATGTCATGTACAGTTTCACACAGGAGTTTTTTGTTAAGAGGGAATCCTTTCTTAGCGCAAGCCAGGATCCATCTAACTAAGATATTTTCTTCATCATCTGTTAGTATAGTTGATGGTCCCATTTTACGTTTAGTTGGAATTTTTCCCTTTAGTTTATTAATAAGTGTTGAATGCGGAACATGATAACTTCTTTCTGCTTGGCGTATAGAGCATTTATTGCTTCTTACGTCGTTAAGTGCTTGCTCTAAATCCTTTTCTGTATATTTAAAAAACGGCTTCTTTTTGGCAATTTCCTTAGTCGACATTGCTAACTATAATACAAGAGATAAAATAAAACATTATTTCCAAATGCAGTTCTGTATGGTCACGAAAGAAAAAAAAGTCCAGTTATTGACCACCTTTCAAAACCAGTAATTGACCACCACCTTTTATGTGGTCAAATACTGGAAACAGTTAAAATTTACAAATTTCATCAAACCAAAATCTATCCTTATTTAACGACTAACTGATTGCTTGAGAAAAAGTAAGAAAACAACTTGTTTTTCTAAAACGTCAGTAATTGACCAGGGTGTACAATTATTGGAATCTTAAAGTATATTTCATGCCAGTAATTGACCACTATTTTTTTCTATAAAAAACGTAAACTGTAAATTAAATATAACAAAAAACCCTTAGTTCTATATGTTTAGTTACCACAAAAGCCACAAAAATTACATATTACTCCCTCTAATTCAGGATGACTACAGATTTAAGAATACATGTGTACTCACCTTGCTTATTACACAAACATGCTTTTAGCACTTAACAAGGAACACTACATTTGCATCAGCTGTAAAACACGTGATCGCGTAAAAACGGCAGTCAGCTTGCTCCCTCTATTAGCCAAGGGACAAACTATCATAGTGAAACGCCGAAAGCCATCATAAGTTAAACAGTTACCTTATTACTGGTTTTTGAAATATGTTTGGTCAATTATTGGGTGGTGGTCAATTATTGGCTCATCCACCCTATATATAATACTACTATATCGCGTATTTCCTATGTTAGCCCATAAGTGGTTTCTCCGAAAACATTAAAGGACAAAATATATAGTGCTATACTGTTCCAGAGACCCTTTGTTCGATTTGCGCATGCGCAGATTTTCCATGGTTACGGAAGCTGACACATTGTTTATACGTTGACAGACCTTCCAATCTCCAACTTGTTTTTAAAAGAAGTCGGTAGACAGAGATGCAGTATTTATGCTGCATGTTTATTGGATGTCGCGAAATTCGTGCGCATGCGCATGTTTGACTAAGGTACTCTCGATAAGGATAGAGATTGTATGTCGGCGCCGTGATGTTTTCGGAATTTTTGGGCTTCTACCCGCGATATAGTAGCATTATATATATGGTTGCATTCGCCCTAGAGGCTTTTCCATGTTGCCAAATTTTCAAATATTTCCGATTAGTACTTTCCCAGATATCAATCGACGCAGTTCCTGGTGAGACACCCTGTATTCGCTGATCAAGTTTAAACTGGTATTTCACTAAGAAATTTTCACGAATTATCAGTACCTACTGGAAATATTAACCAAGACATCGTTTAGTACAATGTTGATGATGCAATTCTTATCCGCCCTAATCTTAAATTGCCGAACTTTATAAAGTTACAGCGTAATTGTGCAAGTTTTTGCAAGCGTGGTGATGAACTTATCCGGGGGTAGGTGAAGCCACAGCATAACATTTGCATTTTAGCCAGCCAACAACGGCTTTTTGTAAAACTTGTAAAACTTTATGGTTCACAGCAATGCACAGATATAATCCTTCAACAGAGATAAAGATGCATTATAATACAACTTTGTGATTATTCAACGCGAGTTCCAGTTTTATACGTAATAATAATTATAGCTGAATCTCATGTTTTCTTTTCTGACAGTTTTATACAAAATTATTTCAATTTGAAAGCTCACCGGAGGAAATGCAAAAGGGGTTACTAAAGAAAGGCAAAATGCTTAGGGTAATAGGTCACTCATCACGCTTCGTCACGGCTGCATGTAACACATACATTTATATTACTTTCTAAATTCCCCACCCACAACTTTAAGTAGGTACAAAAAATGTGAAAAATCACCGGGATCTGACGATTTTTGCTCTAAGAGAGATCTTTTTTAATACATACTGCAATCCCAACATTAAAATCTTAAACACGACCACCGTCCTATCATTTTCATTCGTATTCAATTTGACTTACTCTATTCACTCTATATTTTGACATACTGTTTTTTAAAATACGTTGAATTTTATGGAAGTTGTAGACAAAATACCTGACAGTTTTTTTTACTTATTATTTTATTATTAATTACGAAGTTAATTACTAAGTTATTATTAAAATATATTAATTTAAATAAATTACCTCGTGAGGTGTGGGGAAATGTTCATTTATTTAATTAAATTATCAAAGAGTAGGTACCGTTCTGATCGTACTTTCACCTTTCACCTTACAATGTTGGCAACTCTGATTGTCATTTTGGTGGAGTTCCGCTTTTACAGTTACATTAGATAAATTAATACTTAAAACTCTATAACTATACAAAAGTAAAAAGTAGATGTCTATATTATGTTAGCATTGTTAGCATATGTATAATATGTACCTATTCTGTGTAGAATAATACATGAAACAAGAATCCAAGCGGTGCACGTCATAAAGGATCCGGTGTTATTTGCCAGATATATAAAAAATATATACAATTTTGTTGTACCTCAACATAGCTTAAACTAGTGTGGCTTACTGTGACTACATAATCACAACGAAACAAATATTTTAAAATGACGCGTTAATGTCAAATTACTAATTTTGTAACTGATGACGTGCACAGTTAAGGCAGTTTTCCACCAAACGGACTAGTCGAGTTTCTGTTTTGTTCTTGTTTTTTGAAACACAGAAAACAAAAAACAAAACTCGGACAAATTTGAAACTCTGTTTCTACCAAGCAGACAAAGTTTCGTCGGAGTTTCGTTTTACTTTTCAGTTCTTTTCCACCAAACGAACTAGTGCGTTGCTTTCAATTTTGAGGTTTGAAGACAAGAGTTTTGGAAATGTTTAAAGATGATTTAAACATGATGATGATGATGATGATGATGAAAATGATAATGAAAACAGAAAAACTTAACTATCTTCGTTTATATATTTTGACAGATTATGACAGATATGATAAACGTCTCGTATTAACTTACCTATTGTTTATTTTTATAAATTTAATATTTTGTAACCACACTATTTACTTTACACAAAGAGAGCTGAAAAGAAACTAGGTACGCATTAAAAACGCAACTTGCTGTTTCCTCTAGACAGACTTCAGTTCGTAAACACGTCAAACTCTTTGATCTTACCGCTCCCGAAAGGGACTCGAAAAACAAAACAGCAACTGTCGCAAAAACCTCGAATCTTCAAAAAGTTTGTGCAAAGTTGCAGTTTTGTTTTTTCGACACCAGTTTTTGTTGTGTTTTTGTTTTGTCCGTTTGGTCACATAGTCTGTGATAATATGTGGTTTGGTGGAAAACCGTCTTTAGGATTATTGTTTCGAGTATACTTATTGTTGTTTAGTTTTTTAACATTTTCTGTTTCTTAGTGGAATAAAACTTATTAGAGCTGAATGTCATTAAATGACATTTTTATATGCACAAATTTTGTGAATACCATTCACCTCTCTAAAGATAAGTAATTTTTAAAATGTTTTTTCTATAGCATCGCAACGCGAAAGACACAATTTAAGCAAACTTTTGACTCCCAGAAGTTTGTATTTAATTAAAAGTTGAAGTGATGTTAAACTGTTTAAGGTGAGCCAAAAGACATATTAATTAGAAAACGTTGGTTGTAATTGGACCCTTGAGGCGTTTACTTAATAAACTCAAACGAGAAGTATTCGACGAAATTATGTTCGATTAGAAAGTGACTTAAAATAGCATTATTTTATTTACATCGATGGCTGTAGATGAAAACGAGATGTACAGAAATATTCCACAGGTTTAATTAACTTCTACCTCCGTGAAAATTTCGTTTTTTGACATTTTTATTAAACTGTTACATGAGGATATATTCAAAAATAAATAAACATAAAATTTTATTGTTTATGTCGAATCGTTCAATGACTATGTTGTATATAAAACACGGTCAATCATCTGTCGAATCTAAGATTGAGTTATTTATATAGCTGAGTTGCAACGCATTAGCGCCACCTCTTGCATCGGGAAGTGAACCATGTTCTATTGTACAACACGACGTATAGTAAATTTCGGTGTTGAAACGAATAGTTAGTAGCTGTTTGCCAAAGTACTGAGCATGGGGATTGCTCGTATATTTTAAGGCAAGCCACTGGATTTTTTTATACAAAAGATGATTGATCATTTTTAAGTATTAAATATAAAAAGCAACATTATTTATAAGAAATTAAAAAAAAAACCTTGAAAATCATTAATGGGGTGAGTTGGGTAAAATGTAATAATCGTTTTCCATTATTTATTTAGTAAATCTCTGGATATTTTGCAAGACTTTTATTTTGCAATTCTAATGTATAAAAGAGGCCAAACAAATTTTCATCTGTTGCCAAATCGAGAAAAACATATAAAGTTGAATGCAAAATAGTTTGTAATTTGTATAAAGAACGCTGTAATATACAGAAAATCTAGTATAACTGAAAATGGGGAAACATATTTATGTAACAACTGATACCAAGAGTTTATTTAACATCCGATAATTAGTAATTTTAAAATAAATCAGGTAGGTAAGAAGGTATTTATTTACTTTACTTTATTTAACGACCACATTACATACAATTAAAAGTACATTTGATTACAATTTGACCAATTAAAATAATCATTTACGCTATACAAGCATTTGTCTATCAGAAATTTTTTACAAATTTATAAAACCCATTAAAACTTTGTAGCATTTAAAAATCCCATGTTATAATTTATGTTGGATACTTCTGTTCTTGTCCAAGTATCACTGGTTGCCATTATTCTTGTTTTCCAAAGTAGCCTGCATAGTTCTGTTCTCCTAGTTAGATTCTAGTAAGGACTCAAATTAAAATTTCTAACGTAGCAATTCGACGACACGACGCGTGAGCGAGAGGTTGCTGTTATAAAATAATACGATTTTGAGAGCACCCAAAATTTTAAGAGTTTGTGGTGATCATAAAATATTGGATCATTTCACCCAAATTACATTCTGGTTAGTGCAATTCTCAAATTCCTTAAGAGTCAAGCAACTTTATTTAAGGCCACACAAGATTCTAGGCCTTTTATCTTTCCATCGTCTTATTATCCTGAGATTTTTTAATTTGTATGCAGTCTGTCCGTTGATGCTATTTAGTTTTTATTCAACATTTGGTGGCACGTCCCGGATCTATATTAGATTAGTCGTTGATCTATATAACCACCAGAGCCTTTTATTGAACACCTATTAGATGCTGGTAAATGTATTTCCCGACAAAATGATGCCAAATTGCAGTTAAAGTCCAGATATCCTAAAGGCAAGGTATGCAGAGCAACATCCATTTTGTTCCACCAGTGGTCACAGGAATTTCAGCTAAGCATATATATTTTATTCTACCTCTAAACTTTAAATATAATAAATAATAACATTATTTTCAACTAAAATATTAACGTATTCAATCTATAACTGGTTATAATTAATTTTATTAATATTTAAAATATTTATATGTACGCAACGTATACGTATACTACCGCATAGTAACTGATTATTATTAATTTATAGTGAATGAACATTATTTACAATAATTTCTACATCTCCCTATTTGAACGATAGTTCGTCATATGCTCACTAAAATATTATTATTAGATAACATTGAAATTAAGTGTATTCGTCAATGATATACCGAGTATTAATTTATACATATATTAGATATCGTATGTTGTTGTTATGGTAAACAATTAATGGTTGCTTGTGTATGTGTATGTCATAGCTGTAAGTAAGTAGTAATATAGGTCTCAAAAAGTTTCTCTCTATTTTTTTATTGTCTTCTCTGAGTAGTTATATTTTATTAGTTACGTAACTACGTAATCGATTACTCTATCATTTATAATTATTGTTAAACTGATTGGCGCCCTGGCTAAAGAAAATATATTACCCACTTAGTAACTTAACATATCATTAAGTACTTGCAAAAACAGAAAAATAACTCACGACCCAATGCACCGCGAAAACAAAAGCTAGCCAAACTACGTTGCCTAACTGTTAGAGAAAATTTGGGCACAACTTAAACTACTTAAAAACTTAAACAAAGTGATTATACAACCTAACATCCAATCTGTAGTTTTGCGTTGTGCGAATCCTAGAATATGACTGAATCAAATTCGTTGCATTCCTAGTATTATAGGAATGCACATCACAATTCTTTTGAAATTTGTCGAATCGACGGTGTATTTGTCGAATCCTCTATACAGCAGCCTTTTGCAAAATTAGTACCTTATATAAGCACCATTTGAGTTTCCCTATAACGTGATGTCATATGTTAAATGACTATGATAAAATTGCGAAATACATCGTGCGTAGTAGACTAGATAGAAGCGAACTCTTATTGTTTCAAACAGAATATCTGCGATGACAGCTTTGAGCAAAGATGATCAACCTGGGATGACCACTCCAATCTGGTGTCTAACGTTAGCCCAAGAACTTTGGACTCAGACTTGGGAGCCTATTTGTCAGTGGTGAAATGAATGTGTTGAGTCTTGTACTCGTGACTTAGCTTATTTGATGAGAACCAGTTTTCACCAGATTAAAGTTACTCAAATTAGAACCATCACACCTTGCAATTAGTGAAATGTCATCAGCAAATATAAGATACAAGATAAGTTATCTACAGAGTAAAGCAAGTCATTGATCTATAAAAGAAAGAAAATGAGTCCCAGGACAGAACTCTGGAGAACACCGTTTTCAACTTGTAGTAGGCCGGATTCGTTCCATTAAGACATACTACCTGTTAGAAAGGCGGGAAGAAAATCAATCTATCTATCTAATTACTCTATAAATGTGTACTTCTATAATGGAATATTATGTTAGTAAACAAATTGTTTATCAGAACATGTTCATTATTTGAAGTTAGAATATTTTGATAGTAGAAAATGATAATATTGGTTGGCAAATTTTTGTAAAAAATTTAAGTAAGAATTACATAAAGAATTTTAATTTGGTACATCTATTCTAAGTACTTATCTACAACGTTCTGCCTAAGTATTTAAAATAACATTTTTTCTTTGAATCTAAAAAGACGGTAAATTACAAGAATTCCTATATATCTTCTATTTGTCCTTGTCACAAGGGGGCAAGCTTTCAAATAATATCATGTGTTTGCAGTTATGTCTCCTAAGAGATTTATTATAGAGGCGACATGCAAGCAGAAGTTTGTCATTAGTACGTCACGTATAAGTTGCTTAATCCCGACATGATTCTCATGTAAATTCGCTTTAAGATATAATAAGGAAGTTGTGAGG
Source organism: Pogonocherus hispidulus (assembly GCA_963924545.1). Lineage (NCBI taxonomy): Eukaryota > Metazoa > Arthropoda > Insecta > Coleoptera > Cerambycidae > Pogonocherus > Pogonocherus hispidulus. Next base: position 25,633,230 of record OZ004696.1, read on the forward strand.
AAATAATCAGGAACTACCAGCAGCGAGGCAGTGTTTTCAAACTAGTTAACTTTGGAAAGTTAGGACTGCAGGCAAAGCAAGTAACAATCAACACGAAATTACCTACTACCTCATTGAACAGATCTCGTTGTTTGTCAAGATAAATCCTGCCTGATACTGATTTATTTTCTGAATCTTACAGAGATATAAGTATCAACAGTGTTTTAATTTTTAATTTATAGATGTAGTATATGTAATATCAGTATAGTATACAGGGTGGCCCAATAGTGCTTGGTCGGGGTATAGTTCCGTTGCTATTAACATTAAGCAATTATCCTTTGGTATAGTCAGAGCACACACTAAGATTAATTTTCTTAAAAAATATGTTTACAATTATATACAAGGTGTTAATACTTAAAATGTCACAAAAAATTATTTTTTGATATGTTATTGGTATCGCATACGTAACGTTTTTCTCGAAAACTCGTGAATTACATGTACTTGTGAAAATTCTTTTAGCGTGGCATATTATCAAGATTATGAATTGAAATTTTTTACAAGTGTAAACAGGATCTACCTATACTCTCAATCTGGGGCTCCTATGGGGCTCTATATACACATGCAACCAAAAGTCCATACAGTGTGATCGACAACCATTAACAAACTTTTCATTTCAAACTTTCATTTTCAGGGGATCATACCTTGTTTTTTTTAATAGAACATTGGTACATTTTTAAATTGTTCAGTCATTTCTATTTAGTTTCCCTTAAGCATGTCCGAACATTCCGGTTTTACAGTTATTTGACACTTTTGCAACTGCAGCAAAATTATATTGTCGAGTGTTATTCTTCCTGTTCGTGACTATTTACACACTTTTATACGTTGATTATAAATCGTTGCACGTGCAAATGGAATTCATTAAAAATATGTTTGCAGCAATAGTAAGTGAAGGGGTTAAAAAGTATAAAAGCGCATAAATCCATAGATTTTTTTTCACTGAGCGTCAAATCTTCTGCACTTCTTTTGATACATTTATAATGAGTCTATAATATCTGGGCGTTTGTCAGGATGTCTCGCTTTATAAACACGATTTGCTAAACGTGAGATTCTGTGACATTCTCCTAATATTAAAATCATATAATATGTTACAAAGTTCATGACAAAGATTCAATTGACTTTTATTTAACATAAAGTAGCAGTAAAACATTAAACAGACAAGTATTAAACATTATAAACAAATACATGTGTTTTCGCAATCCCCTCGATATGAGAGACTCGTAGACCAATGATAGCTTCTACATACTAAATAGATACTAAGTATTGAATCTCTTCAAGGCAATTTACTGTTGTTTAAAAAATATTTTTAATGAATTTTATTTACATGTGCAATGATTTATAATCAACCCTCAGAAACAGTGTAAACAGTCACAAGCCGAAAGAATAACACTTAACAATATTATTTTACTGTATTTGCAAAATTATCAAATAATTTGAAAACCATAAAAGTTAGGTATGGGACTTGCTTAATGGAAGCTAAATAGAAATGACTGTACAATTCAGGAATGTAAAAATATACTAACTATACAAAAAGATAAGTGCTTATTGCTAATAGTAACAGAACTATGCTCTGCCCACGCACTATAGTATTGAACCTCCCTGTGTAATATGTTTCTACTAATCAGTATGGTTTCCTTAATATAGCTGTTTCATCATTATCTTAATATTTAGTCTGTTTTACGTTAACAATATAAGTGTTTCTATATATAATATTTAAGTATTAGAAAGTATGCATAGTTAGACTTACTTCCCGTCTTGCAAACTACTATTTCCTTCTATAAGGCCTTCATATTTTCAATTTGATTATTCTATTGACCAAAATATATGAATATTCTACTGTAGCTTTTAAACTACATTAGATGCAAGTGATACAGAACCCAACCGGAAGGGGATCCCTCAACTTATAGAAGCAAATAAAAGCAAAAGAGCAGCGATCCATTGTGCCCGTAAAGGCCTTAAAAGGTTGGTGTGTACTCCATTAAAGGCTAAGAGTCGAAGCCAAATTAAGCCGTTTGCAGCTCGCAGCTCGTGTATTCTAATAAATCTGTGTACAACGCCCACAGGGTGGAATTAAAAGGTCAGCATTTAGTTTTTAAATAAGTACCTGCACAACTATTTCTGTTATATTATTAGATAAATGCATAATAAATATTATTAAATAAATACTCTCATTATATGTGTTCCAAATTCTGTCTTTTAGTATTTATCGTGTAGTATATCGTGTATAGTATAATCGTGTTTATATTGCTTTTAATATTTGTGTATTTGATGTAGTTCTTATAGCCTATAACTTTTCAGTAAAATATAATATCTAATTATATTTCCAATATTAAACGCCCTATTCATGATGAGATCTACCTCGCCGCATGCGGCGATAGAAGGTCTCAGAGACATATCTCAATATGAATGGTATTGTATCAGCTGGTATCATGCATCGCTGAGATGGTATCACTGAGACCGACTTCGGCGGTTGCAAGACGAATGCGGCGCGACAGGTCGCAGTATATTTTTGTCATCGTGAGTGGACAGGTATGGTCGCATAACGCGTTTTGTTTAGTTTTCTAATGCATTGAGTGATTTGAGAGGAAAACACAAAGGTAAGTATTTGTAAGTACGGTACGAGACATTTTTCTAAGCAAATTTTGGCAAGTTTAAATGGATTTCAGAATTCAGAATGCTGTGTTTGCTTTTTACGTGTTTTGTTTTATTATATTAAAATAGATGAAATAAGGTCGATCTCATTATTTAAAGATTTTAAATATTTTAAATCGGAGAACAAGAATACGCGAAATTTTTGCAAGTAATATAAATTGCTGTACGGAACTAGCTTTATGTTACAAATACTGTAGTTCAATAAGATTCTGTTTTTACAGACAATATTACAAAATATAATAAACAAGTCACTAAAAATACATATATTTCAAAGAGGTTGTTAGTTGATTAGTTGTATGAAGATTTGAAAATTTGAACTTGCATGAAGAGACTACTATGAAAAAGAGACTTATATTAAACTGGACCCACCCCACCAACGAAAAAAAAAATCGTACCTATCTCATATCTAATTTTAATGCTAATTATGTGTTAATTTGATTCTATTGCTGATTTTATTTCTCGAACCGTTTAGCGGCGATTTAAAAACATAATGGGTGGGCTAGCTTAATATTCAGGTGTTCCTCCACCCATAACAATAAAGTTACATATCGCTATCGCGGCGCACGTTCAGAATTTGTTGCTGTTTCACCAGTGGATTCAACCGGTGCAGCTACAATATTTCAAAAAAAATACAATGATTTTTCCTTAAAACATTCTAGAAACATCGGATTTAAAAATATCACTCACCGACTTTGTTGCTAGTGTTAAGGATGAAGAAATTTATATTTTAACGAAGCACGCCTATACTGCGCAAAACTTTACACTTGGCAGAATGTTTAAACAAAATGTGTTGTTACTATAATTTTAATCTAAAATATTCATAATACTGCTGAGTCTCAAAAATAGTAAAACCCGAATTTGTCGCTGTCTTTAAAGTAATGTAATCACTATTTATAACTAGGCACGCTGACGGAGCAGTACTTGGTACATCTAAGATCTTAAAAAATTTGTTGCTCCTACGGTTTTTGTCTTAAAATGTTGTTGAGACCTCTGACCATTGAAAAATATCAAATAACAAATTTGTTGTTGTTTTTAAACTAAAGTAGTACACATTTTTAACGAGATTCAACTCCACTCAAGGCTTCACGCCCGCTAGAATATTTAAATTATTTGTTGCTCCTAAGATTTTATTCTTAAAATAATTATAAGACTCCGGACGTTAAAATATAGTAAAAACCTAATTTGTTGCTCCACCGAAAGTAACATAGGTATACCTAAAGTAAGTAATGCGGAAGCTAGTTCAATCTAATATGTTCAGAAAATGTTTTGCTCCTTCGATATTCATCGTAAAATATTGTTGACACCTTGCATCATTGAAAAATTGCAAAAACATAATTTGTTGCTATTTTTAACTAATAGAGTGCATATTTATAACGAGGCGCAACTCCGCGCAAGACTCCATGCCTGCTATAACATTTAAAATAATTGTTGCTTCTACGGTTTTTGATCTTGAAATTTACTTGAGAGCTTGGGCCATTGAAAAATATCAAAAATTGAATTTGTTGCTACTTTGAAAGTGCTAAAATACCTACACATTTTAATGAGGCACGATTACCACACAAGACTTTACACCTATATTATAGAATGTTCATACAATCTGTTGCTACTGTGATTTTAATCTCAAAATATTCATAAGACTTCGCATGCAGGTTAACAAAATAATAAAACCGAATTTATTGCTGCAGTCAAAGTAATGTAATCTTTATTTACCTATATCGAGGCGCGCCGACGCTATACAAGCCTAATATGTTTAAAAAATTTGTTGCTCCTACGGTTTTTGTCTTAAAATATTGTTGAGACTCTGGATCATTGAAAAATATCAAAAACTACATATTACTTTTTTACATGATCTACAACGATTGAATTAACTCTTAAACAAGTAAAAATGTTTTACCTAATAGATAGGTACTATTAATTGAAAGCAATTATTGTGTATGACTGCTTTTCTGTGTATATAACATATTTCTTATTAAACAATTTTGTGACATATCGATAAGTGAGTATATATATATTTATATTTTGTAAAAAAAGTAAGAGTATCCGAATTAAATTATCACGTGCCGGTTAGAGATAACCGCTAAGCAGAATGAAAAAACTTTCAGTAACCAAACATGATTTTCCGTTTATGTTGATATATCGTTTCTTTATAGAGAAAAGAAACAAAAGGTATTATTGTCCGCGACACTGATTTGCGAAGAAAAAGCACAAATTAACATAAAATATATATAATTCAAATTCAACGATAATACCAAGAGGGCTGTCAAGTAAATGGTCTGTCTAAGCAATAAAATAACTGGGAACATTTTAATACAACCAATTTGGAACAAAGGTTCATTAGAACGAAAATTAAAATAAACTAGTTCTTCAAAATTTTGTGTATTCACTTCTTTGTATACCTATAATAAGTTGATTTTAATATTGTTGTTATACATTTCCTAAAGTGTTTGCAGAAATGCGCGTAAAAATATTTCTACCCACATTGGTTACCTACGGGTTGCAGTAGCTTGTAAATATTTTCTGGCGGAGGTCTATAAATTTGAGTCTTCCGATATCCCCACAAGAAGAAATCAAATAGGGCTAAGTCCAGGGAACCCGCCGGCCCTTCTTCATGATCCCTTCTACCATTTCATCTGCACAGAAAATGGTTATTTAAAAAATCGCTAATTGGTCCATAGAAATAAGTCGGGGTTCCATCTTGTTGAAACAATATTTTGTATATTACTACTGCTCAAGCTATTCTTTCTATATCTGGAAAAATGTCCTGCTACTTCACTACAACATAAGTAATGCGGAAGCTAGTTCAATCTAATATGTTCAGAAAATGTTTTGTTCCTTCGATATTCGATATTCATCGTAAAATATTGTTGAGACTTTGAATCATTGAAAAATTACAAAAACAGAATTTGTTGCCTCCAAGACTCCATGCCTGCTACAACATTTAAAAAAATTGTTGCTTCTACGATTTTCATCTTGAAATTTTCCTAAGACCTTGGGCCATTAAAAAATCAAAAAGTGAATTTGTAGCTACATTGAAAGTGCTAAAATACCTACACATTTTAGAGGCACGATTACCACATAAGACTTTACACCTATTAGAATGTTCATACAATCTGTTGCTACTGTGATTTTAATCTCAAAATATTCATAAGACTTCGCATGCAGTTTAAACAAAATAATATAAAACTGAATTTATTGCTGCATTCAAAGTAATGTAATCTTTATTTACCTATATCGAGGCGCGCCGACGGTACAAGCCTAATATGTTTAAAAAATTTGTTGCTCCTACGGTTTTTGTCTTAAAATATTGTTGAGACTCCGGATCATTGAAAAATCTCAAAAACTACATCTTACGTTTTTACTTGATCTCCAACGATTGAATTAACTCTTAAACAAGTAAAAATGTTTTACCTAATAAATACTATTAATGGAAAGCATTGTAATGCACTAGCAATGATGTCAATGAATAAATATTGAATTAATGAGATAAACAATTATTGATGAAAACGCTATAGAAAACATTTTTAGTAATTTTTTTTCAATTTTTTCCCATGTTTCGTGAAATTATTGTGTATGACTGCTCTTCTGTGTATAAAACATATTTCTTATTAAACAAATTTGTTACATATCGAAATATCGATAGAGGAAGAAAGTGAGTATATATGTTTATATTTTATAAAAAGAGTAAGAGTATCCGAATTAAATTATCACGTGCCGCCACTTGGAAATAACCGCTAAGCAGAATGAAAAAACTTTCAGTAACCAAACATGAGTTTCCGTTTATGTTGATATATATCGTTTCTTTATAGAGATCAAAAACAAAAGATATTATTGTACGCGATACTGATTTGCGACAAGAAAAAGCACAAAGGAACATAAAATTATATAATTCAAATTCAACGATAATACCAAGAGGGCTGTCAACTCAATGGTCTGTCTAAGCTATAAAATAACTTGGAACATTTTAATACAACTAATTTTGAACAAAAAATAAGGAAAATTAAAATAATTAAACGAGTTTTTCAAAATGTGGTTTATTCACTTCTTTGTATATAATAAGTTGATTTTAATATTGTTTCTATACATTTCCAAAAGTGTTTGCAGAAATGCGCGTAAAGATTTCTACCCACATTGATTACCTATGGGTTGCAGTAGCTTGTAAATATTTTCTGGGGGAGGTCTATAAACTTGAGACTTCAGATATCCCCACAAGAAGAAATCAAGTAGGGCTAAGTCCAGGGAATCCGCCGGTCATTCTTCACGACCCCTATTACCATTTCATCTGCACAGAAAATAATTATTTAAAAAATCGGTGATGTGTCTATAGAAATAAGGCAGGGTTCCATCTTATTGGAACAATATTTTAAATATTACTTACTATTGCTCGAGCTATTCTTTCTGTATCTGGAAAAATGTCCTGCTACTTCACTACAACACTCTCTCGTCTTTTTAAAATGTCCCTATATATTTTGTTAAAATCTCTAACTGGATTAGTTGAAAAGTTAAGAATGGGAGGGGGTTATATTCTATGGACACCCTGTAGCTACTGCCATTGAGTTCATAAACCCTACTGCGTATACTAACAAATTGATATTTATTGTACTAAAACAAAATGTAAAATTACATTTGTATAGGAAATCTAAAAAATTGCGGAAATCGGCTAATCGGAAAATGGCATTTTCCGTTCAAATTAAATAAATAGTTTTTGGTTTGTTTTTTGAAATAAAGTATAGTTGTGTAAACCTATGACGTCAGTAAAATTTCACGCATTTACAATGTAATTTTTGTAAATTTTTGTGAACAAAAATACCAATATAAAATAGAATAAGGGCTTATGTGGAAGCAAAGTCACGTTAGTACTTGACTCTTGAAAGCGAGTGAAGAGGTTCCTCAACATATATCTATCGATGGCTCTCATTTAGTAAGTGTTTAAGTAATTAAAAATCTTTTTCTACTCTTTTAATCAATTGTGTTTAACCACCCATATTTGAAGACATATTCAAATATTTGGCGGATGCGCCAGTCAATAACGATTGGTTTCTATCCACAGCATTCTAGCGACCTTTTATTATAATAATTCATACTGAATTTGAAAATATGTCACCAGGGATATTGCGCAACTTATAGATTTTTTAATCTTTAATTGTTTAATTTTCAAAAGTCACATTTTAGACACAAGAAAAGATATTGAATATGAATGGCAACAATTTATATGAGCGATCTTTACAATCGCAAAAGTATTGATTATTATTAAACTACTAGAAACTATGTAAGCAATACTATTACAGGTACTTATAAGAATCTTCAGCACAATGTGTCAAAAGAAAATCCTGACAATATAGGCGTGCCTCGTAAAATTAAATTACGTGTTTTAATTTCGCTATTTTGTCAAAAGGTACCTATAATTAATATCATGAATAAGTCAGTAATCGAAATACAATAGACAGTCGTTATTTTGGTAAACATATTAATTGTTTTTCTATTAAAAAGTACCTACCATCTGGGAACATGCCCCTAAATTAATATATCATATTATATCCACAGATCATTATACCTACTGTCCGAAGATAAAGTGTTCTCCTTTAAATTTTGTATGTTCAGAAAGAAGAAAAATGCTCATACTCATCTATATTTGTGTACACAAATATAACATACATAAGACATTCAATATATCAACTGAAGTCTGACTAGATAATCAAGACTACATATTACGATAACTCAAAAAAGTTAGTTTACCTACTAATAGAAACAAACTACAGATTGCAAATAGTTAGGATAAAAACATATCTTAAATTAGTTAATATCAACTAGGTACACAGTAAAAAAATCCGACTGATTTTAATACTGAATCCACACTCATCAGTGTGTATATAGTCCACACTTGTCAGTGTTAGACATATCGGTGTATTCCCAATAAACCCATATACGTTTTTAAAACGTATTCTCAACGTGCCATTGGTTAATAATCCGTGTTCCGTTACAAATTCAACCGTTTATTTATGGTTGAAAAAATAATGGTCTATCGTAACGTTAGAATTACATAGCTTTTTCACTAAAAATGTTAGCAGTTTTTTTCCAACGTGAAATAAACGTTATTAAAATATGTAAATAAACCTTATTTTTTAAACGTTTATAATACGTCCACATCAATTGAATAGTTTATTCAAATTTTAGCAAAACGTTTTTGTAAGGTTTTAGAATTACGGATTCTAATAATGCATAAAAAGCGTGTTTTAAACGTTTTGCACTTAATACATATTTGGAAAAACATTAACCCAAAAATATTTTGTGCAGAACAATTCAATAAAATGACATTACATAATAAATATATAAATAGGTGTATATGCAGTAGTAAGTATATAACACTTAATTGCTTGAAAACTGTAGCAAGTATAGTGGTTGAAACCAGGAAGAAATTGACGTTTTTAACACGTGTCAATAATGATGTAATTAAACGTTTGTCTGGATTAAAGAATTTTATTGGTGCGTAGATGATCACGTGATCATTTCGAGGTATCATTTCGAGTTCTTTCTTGCAAAATTTTGTCAGTTGCATATTCGTCATTCGACAAAGTGTAGACGTGTTACCACATCGTCGTGTCCATAGTTACCATATTTTCATTTATAAGGTAAAATAATTTTTATATCTATTGAATTTTATTTTATTTATACAGTTCTGGGTGTTTTGTTTTATTCAAATTACAATTTCTTTACAAACGATGTTTACCTACTTTAGATCTCAAATATGAAAGTGACAATAACATTTATGCTGTGTGATTTTTACATAAACATGGCGGACGGTTTAAACGGGCTAAAATTATATTAACTAATTTAAAATTATTTCTTCTCTGCTGTTTCCGTTTTTTTAATGTGATAAATAAATAAATATTTTTCATTTCTGTCCCTATAGTGTATATATAGGACAAAATAATAAATAATAAATAAATAATATAGTGCTTGAGATTGGTTTTGTTTCAGAAGCCGCCAAACTCAACATTTCGTCAAACGAAAAGAACGACATACGAGTTGCATGAAGCGTAAAGGAATGGCTCAAGCATTCATCAACTAGAATAAACCAAGGCAAACATAAATAAAAATACTTATTTAACAATTTGTTAATATGTTAATTTGTTAATTAATACGTTGTATCAATCAATTCAGAAACTTTATTTATTAAAAAAAGACTTTTAAAAGATTTTTATTTTTGCTCTATGTTCTATGTTTACCTAAGTTTGTAATCTGTTAATCTCTGTTATATTAATTCCGACTTGTAAGTCTTCAATATTATTAAGACTCTCATTACAGAAATTCTTATATTGTTTTCTAATTAATATTGATTTGCATATGCCATTTGTATCATGTCATAAAAGAATTGTATCAGTTAATAACGAATATCTCTTACAAATAAAAATAATGGTTTGAAAAATGAAATATTATACATTTCATTTTTCAAACCATTATTTTTATTTGTAATTGATATTCGTTACAAATACACGGTGACACCGTGTAATTATTCCGTTTTTATGGCGGATTGATTAATTTTTAACACAGGGTTTTGTAAATTTTACTACAATTTATGAGTACTTCTACAAACCTGGCGGGGATATCGTTCGTGTAATATGAGTTCTACAGGTTTAGTTATTATACTACCCAGTTCGTGTTAAAAATAACACTGCAGCAAATTACGATTACCATTTAGTAATTTTACCATTTGTCTTTTTTTACTGTGCACAGTAAAAAAATCCGACTGTTTTTAACACTGAATCCACACTCATCAGTGTGTATATAGTCCACACTTGGCAGTGTTAGATATATCGGTGTATTATTACATTACATAAAAGTAATTTAACACAGTAAATTTTACAAGATAATGTGTAATAGTTAATTATTCACCGTGTAATTATTCCATATTTATGGCGGATTGATTCATTTTTAACACAGGGTTTTGTAAATTTTACTACAATTTATGAGTACTTCTACAAACTTGGCGGGTATATCGTTCGTGTATTATGAGTTTTAAAGGTTTAGTTATTATACTACCCAGTTCGTGTTAAAAAAAACACTGCAGCAAATTACGATTGCCATTTAGTAATTTTACCACTTGTCTATTTTTACTGTGTAGATATAGGATTTCAGACAACTGGTGCGTTTCCTATGCGAAATCGAACAAATGTTTCATACAATAAAGAAAAAGTTTTATGACTTTTGAATCCCTTAGAGTTTCTTATTACAAAACCAAGATTCTTTTAATGCAGAGGCGGTAATTCACTCAACGTGTTGATTTAATGACAGTTTAGTGTAGGATCGAAGTACACACCTAAATATTTAATTAAGTGAGGTCTAATGCCAATGTAGGGTATTATATTCGGATTTGCTTGCCGTATTTTCACAAAGCAATCGAAAGAGGTTAGTGTTAGTACGCAATCCCTGTCCTCCCTGTTTGTTTTTGGGCTTTGAAATGAGCAGTTCCGAAGAAGAAATATTTACAATTGCATTGGCATTTGAAGATGAAGAACAGAAGGAGGAAAAAGAAAAAATCGAGTTTGACTCCGTGATATAAATTTGAAAAGGAAACGCTATGGAGAATTTCATACTTTGTTCGACGATTGTAATTTGCTGTGGTATTAACAATCACATGCATACAAGAATGTATATACGATTAATCCGAGCCGATTCCTGCTGTGACTTGTCGCGCATTTACTCGGATTTGCGAATGACGTCATCCGCACTTATCGTATGCACGGATTTAATTCTTTTTTAATAATTTTGGACGGAATTCCATGCCTACGATGCGTTCCAAGCGCATTTATGTGCTTTATCCTATTTAAAATAACGTAAATAATAATTTACGTTTGTGTCGTCTGTCTGAGGCGTCCGTCTGATGCGAATAAATGCGCGCTTACCTTTAATGACCATTGCAAATAATTTAGTGGGTCGATGGAATGGTGATCCAGGGACATAAGAATCTTTTGGTTTCTCCAATTGTGTTAGTAGGTACGCATCTAATATATTTCTACGTGTTTTATTAGGTAATATATTTCTTTTCCCATGGCAAGTTCAGTGTTCCTGAGGAGTTATACAGTATATACTTTTGTAGCCTGTTAACTGGTGCCTTTATAAATTTCGTTAAAATTTGACTCTTCCTGAAAATAGCTAACAGAAGTCTGTAATACATAAAAAGTGTTTAATATCTACTGAGCAACACGTCAATTATATGACATGATAAGAGTCTAAGCAACTGAGAATAAATTTGAAATCTATTTAGTTGTTTTATTTATTCGAAGACCACTTAGAAAGGGGGTAACTTAAATTTTCGAGCACTTTACTATAAAATTGATTATACATGGGTACAGGTGTATCTTGAGCACCTTAAGAGATAGGTATAGGACAATGATATCATTCAATTCAGAATTGAATGGTACTTTCAGCTGTAGAATAATATACTGGATGTATCATTTGAAAAAAATGAGTTTCGCATCTTTCAAATGTTGCTTAGTAAATATTAAACACTCTGTATGTATTACAGACTTCTGTTAGCTATTTTCAGAAAGACCAATACCTAGACTATCAGACATGTAAAAATTAAAATAAACGCTGTTCAATTGTATAAGATATGTAACTTTCAAATAGTTGTAACGACTGTAATTTTTTCTATAAAATGTCGAATATCTTCGAAACGGCTAAGTTTTGATATAGGGAATATAACACAAACTGACGCTAAATTTGCATGCAGAATCCAAAAATGCAAAAATATATGGTGTGTTCCTTTTAAAAAAACACAACTTTAGTATGGTACACGTTTTTGGAGCACCCGGTATATTTGGTAAGTATTTTCAAAATGTGCCTCTCTACGAATAGTTTACAGTCAAATTTGACCGAAATTTATAAAGGCACCAGTTCATGAGCTACAAAAGACGGGAGCTCAGGTGCAGGACCCTGTATATGTTTCAGCAGAAAGTTGAACAGATTTGTGGAGACATTGTATTATAATATTACTGTTGGCAGAAATATAACAGTTTGAAGAATAAACCAATAAAATGTTTCTGGAAAAATAATTTTAAATATTAATACATAAATAAATATATTGTTGACAATATAAATCAAAACGTACTGAAAAGCCTAATGGCAAGTTCCTTATCTGGCTTGATTTAAATATATATTTTGTGTCCGCGAAAGAATGCCGCCTCGTTCTTTTCCCACAACCAGGGAAATTTCCCCGTCCTAATGTATCGCTTATCTCGTCCGCGCATCATCCCCATTCGATACGCGGAGCGGCCAGCGGGATAAATAATGAGCTTCAGGAAGAAGGACTCCTTCCTCTTTCGCTCTTTATTCACTATATTTACTTACAGATATCCATGCATGTACGTAGTAACTGCCAGTGACTTATTCATACAATGTGACTTGGAACTGGCTTGTTGCTGTTCAGCTATTCTTAAACCCATTGCCAGTGTTTTCATATTTATTTACAGCTATTGAGCCAAAACTAATAAGGAAAAGCAAGATACGAGTAAATAATACAGTATTATACAGGATGTCACAATGTGAGCGTACAAAAAATTACCATTGGGTAGACCAGACCAAAATAAGAATAAAATTCTTATAAAAAAAATTTCTCCGATGCACCCCTAACGAGTTACAGGGTGTTATTTTGTAAAAAAAAACACTAACTTAAAAACAGTTTCGTAGATTTAGGTAATTTTTGGGTGACGTGTACGTCTATTAAAGGCCATTAAAATACATGGTATTTGTTTAACTCTAAACTTTAAAATCTTTGCATGTGTTTTTCTGCATAAAGGAATGCAGTCGGTACTTTTCACTCAATTTACTCGACAATGATTTATTTAAGAGCGGTGTAACAAGAACACCTTTTTTGTTCAGAATTGGTAGCCGATTAAGGAAAACTTTGTCAATTCACGAAAAAGTAGGATATGCAAGAGTTATGAAGAGAAAATCATAAGGAAGAGTAGGCCTAGGCCACCTCAGGTGTCAGGCCACAGGAGTTAAACAAACACCATGTAGTTTTAATGACCTTTAATAGCTGTACACGTCACCCAAAAACTACCTAAATCTACGAAACGGTTTTTAAGTTATTGCGAAAAATTGTTGTTTTTTTTACAAAATAACGCCCTGTAACTCATCGTTAGGCGTGCATCAGAGAAATTTTTTTACAAGAATTTTATTCTTATTTTGGTCTGGTCTACTCTCTGGTAAATTTTTGTACGCTCACACTGGGACACCCTGTATACTAAAGTTTTGTCCAATTGTCAAAAAATTGATATAAACTTGTGTCCTAACGCACTTTGTTTTTGAGATACAGGATGTTAAAAATTAATGAATAAATATATATGAATTATTAATAAAATTAATATAAAAATGTGGCGTGACCAAGTATTTGGTTACACCCACACTAATTTAAGCATTTAGTTAAACAATACCAAAGTTCCCATGAACCGTGGGAGGTTCTACCGCTGAAATTCGCATATTTGAAAGATGTTGAAAATAATTTTTTTTGAGAAATGTAAAATTATAATAAGATATAACACTTATATAAAAATTAAATGCAAAAGGTACGTAACCAAAAATAATTTTTTTTAATGTAATGTAGATGCTTCTTTAATATTTCATTATTTAGAAAAATTTAGAAAACACTATTAAAAAGAAAAATGTATTAAAGACAACAAGTTGAGGTTAAGTCAAGATATGCCGCTGTAATTCAATGTTGGGCGATGCATACTGCACTCAAAGTAGTTGTTTTCGACATATTTTATAGCTAGGATAGCGTTATACCTAGGATTATAGGTATAACGAGGAAATATAAAACTTTATCGAACCATAATATTTGATAATTTCATTAATAATTTATCTCTTAGTTAACATTTGACTTAATTTCTATATAAACAAGGATGTGAACATATGACACATACTATACAATAAGAATGATTAAATCCAACATAAGGTTAATAAGTAGAGCTAAAAATGAGATATTTATACATCTAATAATTTTGAAAGGGATTTTTATATCTCTAATAACAGGTGCACGGGTATGAAAACTCGAATCTCAGTCTTATTGCCACTCCATACATGACTTCATCAGAACTTGCTCCAATTTTATCATTATAATTATCCTCATCATATTTGTTGTTACTTTCTTTGTCGTTTTGACAAACGATTGACTTCAATTCTTTTTAACACCTACATCCTCACTATTGTTGACCTCTCCTTCGTCGTCTACATATCGCTTACCAACATTATCACAGGAAACTTAATTGCATCCACAGGTTTTAGAGTATCCTTTCAAGTAACCCCAAAAAATTGAGTCGAGGATATTTTGTGAGGCGGCTCTGAAAGGTAGATGCAGTTTGGGAACAGGTTCCGATGTATATTCCAGCGGCAGTTTTGTGGGTGAGAGTTTTTTCCCTTGCTATCTATGTTAACTTCAAAGTATGGGAGAACTACTTAATAACCAACATATTTTTTTGTCATATAGGCAAGTGTAAGTGTAATATGAGTAACCTAGATACTTTTAACACTTGTATGTGAGGTAGACATATAGACAGACATCCCTACATTAGACATTTCCGTAAGAGCTTCTCACATATTTCCTAAAAATTGGGTTTACATCTCCTACATGCATTTGAGGTGGAATAATTGAATTGGCAATAAAAATTGCATTCTTATTTATTTTTTGTTGAAATTCCAACATTTTATTTATTGAAAAATATTTTTCAATAAAGAATTCTTATTTGCGTTCATAAAATTCCGAATTTCAACATATTTTCGAGGCTACAGTAGCATACTTTGAATGCCACAGCCGGAAAAAGAAAGAGAATACTTGCCTTCCCTTCCAGTACCGCTAAGATGATCCTGCATCACTGCAAATACAAAAAGAGCAAAAGCGATCTCCATGATGAGTGACATTCGCATATTTCAATGTCACAATCATATATATGTATGATTTTAATATGGCATTTCTTCTAACTAAATAATAAACACAATAAAGAACAGAATAAATAAATAACATAAACATATAAATACACGTACACACCGCAAGAACAGATACTACTCAATCTGTAGATGTAACGACCATGCCCGTTATCCCAAATATGACCTTAAAATGTTTGTAATAAACAAGAACTTATATTTTATTGTAATCCGATTTTAAGAACGTCAGCAGTTTTCCTTCCTTCTTCATTGTCATTGAATGCGTGAAAATAATCGAGAAATTTTTAAGTAAATAATCAAAGGATTCATTCAGACTTCAAATTATATTATCTCAGATATTAATGTGAGGTTAACATAGGTGTACATATTTGAATGTCCTCCTCGCAATGTCTGCCTTGTTATCTTTACCACCTGAAATCGTTGCTTAGTGCTATATAATGTTAATAATACCAATCCACATATATAAGAAAGTAATAATATGTCGCGTCCTCTCTCACAAAAGTTTGAGACTCGCTTTAATCGTGATTGGAATGAAGGGGTAGAAATATTATATTTAATACATCGGCATCGTCATAATATCTTCATGGAATTGGGTTTTCTTCAGCCAAAAACCGGTCTACTTTTCCAGCTTCATACTCAAAGCTCTCGGCTTGAACGGCATTCGAATTTATCACTTTGCAAGCACTAATCTCGAATTTATGTGCCATCGAATCATTTAAGTTTCGTTTCGCCGGAAGAATCGCGAAGATTACCTTCGCCGGCAACTGCTAAATTTATGTGAGTGATCTTATTTCGTAAGCGCAGCAACTTGGGTTTAAACTGTCCGATTACAGTATTTTGAATTTCATTGAACAATTCAGGTGCAGTGGCGGTTTTACTGTAGGTGCATTTGTGCAGTGCACGCCCTTAAAAATTAGGTAAAGTATATCGATAATAATCTAATAATCGAAACTAATAATATGTTAAACTTAACATATTAAATTATGGTATTGAATCTGCAACCTTAAATACATAGCGAGTTCAATTTTCGAATAGCACACAACAGTGGTCCAGTTAATCATGTGAAACAGGAGATATATGTACGTACATCAGAGATTTGCGTGCAATGCACTTGCTCAGCGCTCAGCTTTTTGGACAAAGTTAAACTGAAAAGTGAATTAACGGTTATATACAGCAGGGAAGATTTTCGTGAAGCAGCAAGTTGCTTAGCAATTTTACAATTATTTATAGTTCGAAACCTCACGGACTGCTTTAGTGAAACTGTTTTATTATTAAAATTAATTTGTACCATACGATGACAAGTGTTGAAAGTGAACGGTGTTTTTTAATGTTTAAAAGAATTAAACCTTTTTGAGAAACGCAATGGTGCAGGACAGACTAAGCACTAGTCCCCCACCCAAGCAATTATCCCGCAGTCCAAGTGAGTTTGAACCAAAGCATAATACATAACTTTTAGATGATAAGTTTCAAAAAATCTTTTTAGATACTTAAATTTGTAAAGGAGATGTCTGAGTTTATTTACTAACTTGGTAATGACTTGGTCCCACCTTAAATGACTATCTATTATCTATTATAATCCCAAGGTACTTCACATTAGAAGTACCTTGTGATTACCCTTTGTGACTCATGGTTATCGTTTGATTACCATGAGTCAATTCTATACTACGGAATTTCGGAACGTTAGATTTGTAACAGGTATAAGCTGAGTAAGTTTTATTTAAATTTATTGTTAGCAAGTTTTAACATAACCTATTATTAGCAACCTTTAATAGAGGCCATAATGAAATAATTTTAAAAAGGAGAATAATTTTTTAGTTATTCACGCATAAACATATCGTCAAAGTCTACATATATTATGTAGACTTTGATATCGTTTACAATCTTCTTGATCAGTGAAAAATATGCGGTAAAAAATTCAGATCAGACCTCGACTAGAATACAGTATTGCCAAATTATTTTTTAAAATTTTAAAGTGCGCCTGTTTTAAAGTGGCGACTGGTGGCGTATCCGTAATTCAGGCAACATGAGACTTGACTGAAGTCAGAAATTGTCGTGACTCGTGGAACAGGTGGCTAATCGAATTCTTATCGGTCCATAAAAATAAACAAGTGGCGGCGTTCGGCGAAATTGAAAAGTATGGAAGGGAGTGCATATTTCCGAGTTGTAATGAAATTATTATACTGGGATACTATTCATTCCCAGTAGCGTAGTTTTATGGGCTAGGGTATTTCCCTTTTACATACATTTTGCACTATAATATTCAAGGCTTTTATTTTTTGTAATTAGTGTAGCGGCACTCCGATTACACATTACTTTTAATTCAGTAAACATATTTAGAATAATCTTTCGTACCGTATCTTCTCGAATAAGATAAGGAATTTTAAATATGGCAAACATAGGTGTACCTAGTAACAATTTGGTAGGTATAGAGCATGATCCGAAGTCTAGACTCTTCCAACTAGTTCAGCTTATAGACCCCCCAATGACACAAAAAAAATAACAAAATTACAGTGTCCAAACTCGTACATATTTTACATACATTTACATATTTTTGCTCCTATTACATAAACCTAAATATTTTTATAAAAATAACCGTATTTTACATTTTTTTTTACATATTTTTAAACCTCTAAACAAAACTAGGTATACCTCTGGTGTACTGACCTTATTGTCTTAAGCCCATAAGTAAGTATCCCAAAAGAGAGATAGGTGTAGATAAATTATTTAAATAAGACGAAGATGGGGCTATTAACACTGAATCCAACTGAGATAGAGATATTTGATTTGCTGTTCTGTTCAAGAAAATCCGCGATTCTATTGGTTGTTATAAGTGTGTTCACTCTTCAGTGAGTGAAAGAAATTCACTCTTTCTCCTTTTTGTTTGGATTTGCTTGTGATCCGTTCTAAGAAAGTATTTTAACATTTTTAACTTCAAATTTTAACAGTACACCACAAAAGAGAAGTTAAAAGGTTTAGCAAAAGCATAATAAAAAGAAATCAGGGGCAGCCGACTCTCATATATAATAATAACAACTTTGTTGAAGCAAATATATGGCGCAGGGACTCATCGAGGCTGCCCAAAAATTAGTAAAAGAAGGTAAAGATACAGAACAGCAAGCTGAAAACATACAAAAGTCAGTAAACAGAAGAAAAAATTACTTGCTGCATTACTACACCTCCAAAAATAAAAAATAAACAAACAATTTCAAATATAACTTTCTAAATGTGTAGTTTTAATAACCAACTAGGTTTAAAATACTCATAATTAATACTTATTCAAGTTTTTTATACTTTATATGTATAGATTAACATTGTTTAATACGTTTGCAAAAATTATATTTCTGTTAAAATATTTGTAAGTAGTATTTGTTGATAATTCTGTGTTATTTAAATTTCCCATTTTTACCTTGTAAAATAATTATTGAGGAAGTATTTTATACTTTACATAAAATTATACTTATTTTTAAAAAATGATGATACTTTACATAAAATAATACATATTTTTCAAAAATGTAAAACATATTTACATATTATTAGAGTGAGGTCTTACTTTGGACGCTGAAATTGACAATATTTTAAAACCTTATGGTCATACGCCTCTTAGAACACCACCCTAATCCGAACTCAATCCTATCGAGTCAGCTTGGGCTCGAATAAAATATTTAATTAGGTGTGATAATATCTACCACGGGGTTGTTCAACATACCTTAAAGTAAGTCACCAAGGAGGCCATAGAATGTACAGAAGAAGAATGGAAAAAATATTGCCAACATGTAATAAGCATCGAAGGTGGGTATTTGAAGAAAATTCAACATTACAATCATTTTCATAACAAATTTATAAATTGGTAATATGTTCATAAAAGAAATAGTGTTAAAACCAAATTTATTTACTACGGAACGGTTTCACTTACCTATAAGCACAAGTATAAAGATATATACAGTAATTTCACTCGGCAAAATCTCTTTGATGTTGGTGTCCTTAAGTTTTGTTTTTTTAACCCCCCAAAAAGACCACTGCGCATACTACCCAAGCACAATCATGCGCATTAGTGACCGTTTTTGGGAGAAACGCACAGGCCCGGGCTATTATTTTTTGGAGTAAAAAAGGTGGCCTAACAGAATTTCGTTTACAAATGAAACAATATTTTGTAGCCATGTTACACACAATACAAAACACTTATCAAAATCACAAACACAAACACAAACGCCTAGACACACAAACGTATGCTGATTACCTGTAAAGCAAAAAGCAAATGTGCGACCATAAAATAGCATACGCCGGCCCATTCCTCCCCTTCTACATCTCTACCAACGCGCATACTACCCAAGAGCAGACATGTGCATTAAAAACTTTTGTACAAAAAATTTAAAGAGTGAAACTACTGTATATATCTTTATACTTGTGCTATAAGTAAGTGAAACCGTTGTACAGAATAAGATCAAAAGTGTAATTGGGATCTGTGGAATTAAAAGACAAGGCATGGATAATAAGTGTACCAACAATACCTAAAGCATTAATATGCCTGTCCATGTAATAAACAGTTATTTGCGGCGGGGGGGATGTTTACTCAACTCTGTTTGTAAACAACTACCAGTGGCGGCGGTATTTCTCAAAATAAGAAAAGGGTCTATTGATATTTTTAAAGGTGTTTCTAACCTCAGATTAACCATGTAAAAGATAAGTAACAGCAATACCCAAAGCATTAATATGCCTGTCCATTTAATAAACAACAATTTACGAAAGGGGGGAGTGTTTATTTAACTGTTTGTAAATAGCTACCAGTGGCGGCCAGTATTTCTCAAAATAAGAGGGTTTATTAATGTTTTTAAAGGTGTTTATAACAACGTAAAGTACCTATTGCCTCACGATTAAAAAAAAACCCCTAACATCTACATAAACTAGGTAGCTAGGTATATAACATAATACGCAATGCATACTTTACTTTATTTAGCTATTTTCCTAAAATTCAGAAAAAACTAATAAAAAAGTAAGAAAATAAACCTCTGCACCGAAGAGTCTGTTAGAGTTTTTTCTTAAATATAGATACATAAATATCATAGAACACAATACATTCTTCTGACAGTGAAGTTTCCGAAATGCTATTTTAACTTAAAGTGTGTACTATGTTTTATGATATTTATACATTTTTCAGTATGAGAACTGATTAGTCAAATTAAAAAAAAACTTTAATGGGTCTTTTAGCGAGGAGTATGTATTGTTTACTCAAAATTTTATTAATCTGTTCAGAATTGTGGCCAAATACCCAAATAAAGTAGCGATATAATATAAAGATATTCATAATACTTTATACCTACTAAAAACCTGAAAGTGAAATAAGAAACTACATTTTTTTCGGTTCGGAATTCACTTCCCATTCTAAATCAAAACTACATCTAATACTCTTATCTATATTTGAAATTATTCGAATTTTTTTTTTCAAAGAGGGGTAAACATTTGAAATTTTCCTTGAACGATGAAAGAAAAATGATAAAAATGTCATTGTCTCCAAATAATTTTATGAGGATCAGAAACTATTATCCATAGAAAATATACAATATAAAACTACAATATTATCTATATTACTTATATTACCCATGAACATTATACGTAAGTTGAATTCCTAACGAATGATACGTCTATGGTCAGCATTGTTTACTTACCGGTGGAACGATCTCCCATCACCTTTTTTGCCCGATTTATGGAAAACTATGCATTTAATAGTCATTTCACTGTCCACAAAGATTTTCCACAAACTAAAAATCTATAACACAGCCTATATTATTGACTGATGACCACTTATATCACATAAAATACTTAAATAAATTTACGTTCACAAAACTTCAAAACAAATATGAAGTCACGAGCCGTTGTGTCGTGTATTTTCGGCATATCTCGGTCCGTCAAAAACTGTAACGAACCAATGGCATGCAGTGGGATTTGTTGATTTAATTATATTTCATTTCGTGGACATTTTTTTCTGGCTGTTATTTATCTTGTATATGGTTAATCTGAGGTTAAAATAGTGTAATAAACGGCTATGAGTAATAAAAAATATCGAGATAATACTTTCCACTAATATTATGTTCATTTACGAATTTCCATCTCATTTGTTTAAAGAGTGATATTATAATGTAATCAATTACTTTTGCGTTTACACTCTAACATTTTAATTTCTTCTATTTCCCTTTTATAAGCAAATTAAAAATAATAATAATTTTTTTCTTCAGAATTAGGGATTAGGATGACAAATAGTGATAATTATAGTGTTCTCGCTCTATGCAATTAAAAATATGAGACCAAATGGGGTTATATTTAAATTCCATTGTTTTTACCGATACTTTTTAAAAAATTTTATCCTTATGTAGATTTTCACTTCACTATTTTTCGTTTAAATCTCTAGAGTTTCTGTAATATTGTTTTTGATAATAATAATTGGAAATTACTCCAATTTTATCTATTGCAGTAGTCATAAGATCACATCTACTAAACAGATGGAGTTCGAATTGCGTGAATCACCTGGTACCATACCCAATTCGGGATTGATAGTTTCCTGTTATCGACTACAGCAGCAGCACGTTCAGATTCAAACAATGCCGTGCCGTCGTGTACCCGTTTGGACAATAGCACAATGCCGCGTTTTGACTAGATTCGGGCACAATAGACCACCCCTTTCGTCGCATCTCCCTTAATTATCTTAACTTATTCTGGATACGTAGCTTTCCCGGAGATAGGCTCTAAGACCATACTAATGAATACATTAAGTAACTGTCCAGGGGAAGCTACGCATTTTAAGTGGTTGTTTATTTTTTATGATAACTACAAAAAAGCGTTTTATATTTTAAATGACCATGCTCTTGTATTATGTGCATATTTGCATTGTCACATATCCTCGTTTGCAGAGAGTGTAACGACGAGTTTGGCAGCAAATATAACTAATTTAGATACGTCATTTAAATATTGGTTCTGACCATACAACGTAAGGTTTGACAATTGAAGATAGTGGAAATATTTTACAATTTCCGTTTCTACCGAAAATTGATAACACTTTCTAATATATCACTAATACAATAGCAACGGAATGGATGGGTCTATATTAAGGGAGATATATCGTCCAAAAGAATATGCCATATAAGCATTGTATAGGACAAGAAGTTGTATAGCTTCCATCGCTCAGCAGTGAACAGTCAATGTACCAAACCCTATATATCAATATATTAACGAGAAATCATTTATCGAAATTTGTAAAAATACACAAGCAGTTGTTATATTTAAAATGAGAAAGTTTTTTTTATTATCCGTTATTTAACGTCGGTCTATTTCCGTGACTAAGGTCAATCACCGACGCCAGGAAACAAGCTGCTCCCAACCTGGAAATTTTTGCCAAACCCCCAGTTTTGTAGCAGGCTAAGGATCTTTTATTGTCTATCTTTTCGTAGAGGAGGGATTTTCGGCTTTACATCCTATCCAAGGAATGATTCGTCTTTCTATACAAATCTCGCCTCAATTTGCACAGCTTCTGTGAATTCATCGACGTATAGTTCACTAGAAGATGCGGCAGGTACCGCGGATCTTCCTTGATTAGTCGCCCATCCAAGTAATACCCGAAGCTAACGTTGCTTGGTATTCATATCGATAATATGCCAAGTAGCTACCACGACCTGCCGAATGAGAAAATTTGTGTCTTCTTCCGGTAGAAACGGAAGTAATAAACTGAAATTTCAATTATGTATATCTTTATTAGTTTCAGAATTTCGTCTACTGTCAACTCATCGTTCGGGATTGGAGATTGTTTGTCGGCAACCAGTCAACTAAATAGTCATTAAATCCCTTGGAGGAATTAGTCATTCACTATATAGGCATTAACGTCAAAGAACAACTTATAGTCTTGTAAACCCTAACACTTTTCAAGTTCAGTAATGAAATATGTCTGAAAAAAGTGTTAGCTACTTTATGATAGTCAATCGCCAACAGCTTCTTACAATAATTTTGCAGCTGTTTTCCATTTTACCATATTCCCGGATATAATTGTTTACTCCTCTGAGGAATATATTTAAATATATACAATAAACAGTTGCTCTACAGTCTGTCCATAAAGTAACCCCCCCCCCCCCTGCTAACTTTTGAACGAATCGACTTGGAGAGTTCTAATAAAATACAGGGTGAATCACGTAAAATGAAGTTAATTCTGACGATAAATTAGATTCTTCAAACTCAAAGATGGCAGATAATTCAATTCTCTACTTTCTCGTTTTTGAAAAATGACAATCGAGTTAGCCGTTCTCTAGTTACTAATCTGATCCATGAATGTTAATTAATATTTTAATACAACAAATTTTGAACAAATATTTATTAAAACAAAAAATAAAAGAATGAAATAAGTTATTCAAAATGTTGTCCATTGACTTCTTGGCACATAAAAAGTCTACTTTGAATTTCTGGCCTGATATTTCCTAAAATTCCTGCAGGGATATTTCTACACATATGTGTTAGACGTTGCTGTAGTTCGTAGATATTTACTGGAGGAGTTCTGTAGACTTTTGACTTCAAATATCCCCATAAGAAAAAATCAAGAGGAGTTAAGTCCGAAACGAGTAGATCATTCTATCGGGCCTCTTCTGCTAATCCATCTACCTGGCAAATGGTTATTTCAAAAATCGGTAACAGGTCCATAGAAATGAGGTGCCCCCCCCATCTTGTTGAAATACAATACTTTGAATGTTATTGTCTGTTATTCTTTCTATCTTTGGAAAAATGTCCACCCGCATGATTCTTAAGTACCGCTCTCCTCTTAAATTTTCTCTTAAATCTATCAAATCGAATAACTTAAAAAGTTAAGAAAAAAACCTGTAGACACTTTCAAACACTCTTAAATTAAACGCTAAACTACTTTCTCGAACCTTATTGACGTTTCAGTGAAAGTGGCAAGCAAGGCAAGGAGACTTGATAAAAGCAAAATTTTTAATTTCTATCGTTAATATCGTTTTAATTTTATCGTTAATACAAACGCTTGTAACTAGAGAACGGATAACTCGATTGTCATTTTTCAACGAGAATGTAGGGAATTGAATTACCTTTTAAATGAGGTGCAACACGGCACACTTTTCCATTTAAAAAAATTGAGTTGACAGCGCCCGTGGCGCCATCTTTCAATTTGAAGAATTGAATTTATCATCAAAATCAACTTCATTTTACGTGATTCACCCTGTATTTTGTTAAAACTCTCTAACTCGATTCGTTCAAAAGTTAGCAGGGGGGGGGGTTACTTTATGGACAGACTGTATATTCTAAAGACAATACTACTTGCCACTTTTTGATTGGTCGGCTAGTTCGGCTACTAATGGTGGCGGAACTAACTAAAGCATGGCGGTTGGTTTGGAAGTGAATCAATCATATGTAACATGGTTAACTTCCAACCGATCGCAGAATCGAAACCTCATACTAGAAGCCAGAGCTTTGCTTTATTATCTCCACTGTAGTTATTATATGCCACGACAGTATAGTGTGCCTAGATAGACTTATTTTTTTTGTCTGTAAATTTACTTTCTAAGGCAGGTCAAAAATCTCCCACTGATTGTCATTAAAATAAAGATTATTAAATGCATTTCCGTTAAAATTCAATTGTGTAAAATGTTTAGTTCTTATTTAGTTCCTTCTATTTATTCACTTAACCCATAGGTGCTATTATAACATGAAATGACCTATAATTTAAAAAAAATATAGTGAAATTTCATTCAAACTACACTCAATAATGTCTCAATTTTTATCCACACCCAATTGAGTGAAATTTTCACTTTACAAATATGAGTAAAACAACAATTTTACTAGTTAAAATATTACACCGGAATTGAGGCATTTATTGCTCAATATTGAGTACTCTTGCTCTGGTTTAGTTTCACTTGAAGTTTATTCACTAAATAGTGAGCTTATGTATTTGAAAAAGATGCTGAAAACAAATATGCTGTCGGTCTGTCAGTTAGATACTAATTGTCAGGCTCTGGTTTGGTTTCACTTGCAGTTTATTCACTAAATAGTGAGTTTATGTATTTTGAAGGAGATGCTGAAAACAAATATGATATCTGTCTGTCAGTTAGACACTAATTATTGTCAGACGTACAGTACATGTGTCTCCCACCTCCTCTGGCGAGTTTTATGTATTTCTTTCTAAGAGAAATTTTTTTATTCCTATAAGAATTGATAATCCCTCAACTGCCTACGGAATTGCATTGACGCAAGTCCTCATTTAAGGGTACAAGTAATATGGGTTTTATTAAATTAATTACCTTTTATCCTATTTGGACGCCTCTGACGGGTTGTCAGTAATTTTTTTTTCTTCATAATTATTGATAATGCCTCTAATTTACTGCTTATGGAGTTGCATGACGCAGGTCTTCATTTAAGGATTCAAGTAATATGTGCTTTATTAAATTAATTATCATTTATCCTATTTGGACGCCCCGACGGGTTATCAGAATTTTTTTTTTGTTCCTAATTATTGCTAATGCCTCTAATGCACTGCCTACGGAGTTGCACTGACGCAGACCTTATTTAGGATTCAAGTAGTATGCGCTTTATTAAATGAATTACCATTTATCTTATTTGGACGCCCCTGACGGGTTGTCAGTTAATTTTTTTTGTTCCTAGTTATAGCTAATGCCTCTAATTAACTGCCCAAGAAATTACATTGACACAGGTTAAGGATCAAAGTAGGGCTTGAGTTATTTCATTATTTGCCACTTGTGCCATTTTGGATGGAACTTTATGACTTCATTAACTACAAAGGATATTTAGTTACATATATTACATATATATGGTTACAACAGGAAATTGATTTATAACGCTTATACTTAACCGTAACAATAATTGGCCGTGGTAGAAATTACGAAATTCGTTGCTAAAAAATCGTTACTAACTTCAGACCAATACTGCTCATTGCTGAGCGATTATATACCTGCACCATCTTTGAAACCATTTCTGGTGGTATTTAAAATTACTGGTCATATTGCTTTTCTCCTAGCTTTAAGTATTAGTAATACAAGGCATTAGGCATTTAGCAAAATGCATAAATAAGTTATAATGCTAACAAGCAATATGTATTTATGTCTTTTAACGCCAAATATCCTAATTACTAATATAATTTTTCATATTATTGCAGGTTTATACGTGCATCAAAATAGAACATTAGCAACTAGCGATAAACCGATAAAAGGTAGTCATATTATCTAGTTGTTAATGATCCCCAAGGGTGTAATGACTCGGGGTGTTATACACCCCGAGTCAATGATCATGACTAAAATATGTATTCAACGTAGGTAATAATCTTTTAGATTAAAAAAATACAGGTTTTCCACCCATAACTCGACATGACTTATGCATTGATCAAATACACTCATGGACAAAATTATCGAATATTTTTAATTTTTGCACTTTTCCTTTTGTATTTAAGTTTTAATGAAAGAGCAACATTAGACAAGAAAAACTGTTTTATTTTACACATTTTAAGTGAACGATACTAAGTTTTCATTGGCAGAAAGTCATAAAAAAAGAACGAATACTAAATGCTATGAAATTTGGAAAATTATTTTAACCTTAAATACTACTGGAATAATCAAATCTTAAGTCTATTGGTCGAAATAAGAACATAGTTAATAACGAGTATTCCCACCTCGAGCTCTAATTACTGCTTGCATTCTTCTCAACATGCTACTAATTAGACTTTGAATATATTCTTGGGGAATTGCGTTCCATTCGTGAAGTGCTGCAAATCGAAGTTCTTCTCTAGTAGCTGGAATAGGATTTCTTTGTCGTATGCGGCGTTTTAGTTGATCCCACATGTGCTCAATGGGATTCAAGTCTGGGCTATACGGTGGCCAATCCAATTTTTGAATGTGGGCTGCATCAAGGTAATTAGTCACTGTGTGAGCAGCGTGTGGACGAGCGTTGTCGTGCATAAACACAAATCTGTCGTGTCCAATACGGTCTACATATGGCAAAACATGTTCTTGGAGGATATTTTCGATATACCAGTCACTAGTCATACGTCCAATGATTTCCACAAGTTCGGTACGTCCTTCCCAACTAATGCCTCCCCAAAGCATTATTCCACCACCTCCAAAACTAACAGTCTGTATGAGATTACAGTTCGAGTATCGTTCCCCAACTCTCCTATAGACATAATTTCGTCCATCTGGCTTCCATAGTTGAATTCTAGTCTCATCGGTGAATAGAATATTTTTCCAATTGTTGATATTCCACTGAGCATGTGTTCTGGCAAATTCTAATCGACGAGTTTTGTGATTTTGGAGAAGACGTGGAACTTTGGCAGGCCGTCTTGGCCTTAAACCTGCTTCTTTTATTCTACGTCTAACCGTTTTCGAGCTAACATTAACCTGTGTTACATTTAGCAACTCAATTTTTAAATGTGTGGATGTCAATGAGCGATTTCGCCTAGAGTTTAATACCAAAAAATGGTCATCAATTGCTGTCGTACATCTTTTGCGCCCTTGACCAGGTCTTCCTGGTCAAACTTCCATTGTCTTGATACCGTTTTATAATCTTAGACACTGTAGATTGTTCCCGTCTGACATGTTGTGCGATCTCTTTTTGTTTATACCCAGCATCATACAGAGTTACAATTCGTGACGCTTCAGCTTTACTACAGTGTCTAACTGGTGGCATGATATGTATTCTTAAGAAGAAACAAGAACTGAAAATCACTAGCACTTACTTACTTTCACTATAAATAATTTAATTCGCTATAACTTTTAAATTAATGAGGAATTTTTAAACTGCAAAAAACGCGCGATAGACAATAATAGCCCTTGAAATGAATTAAACGCATTAAACGTCAAAATTTTAAAACAAATGAATATATTCACCTACTAGACAAATAACATCATCATATACATAACTTTACGGCGATAATTTAAAATTATGTTTGAGAGTAATGGTGATAAAAAAAATATTCGATAATTTTGTCCATGAGTGTATTATTGTTGTAGATTTCTATCCTTCAACAAAGGTCTAGAGCATAAAATACGTATAGGCAGGTGTTGGGAAATTACTAAAATTCTTGCCTTATTTATTGGAAAGAAAAACAAACAAGTAAACAATACCTTGTTATATGTTTCTTTATAATAGAATGAAAATGATATAACGTAGTTTGCGTTGTGTTTTCTGAATATTTATCCTTTTCTTTATACCATTGTGATTCAAGACGAAAAATATTCCAGGTAAAGCTTTACCAATACGGTAGATCGCACAAATTACATTTTATTACTGTGTATATGTCAGATCAAAAGTTCTGTATCCTCAAATTAATTTTGAAACCTGATGTACCTGAACGATGTACCAATTAATAATCACGGTCTATCTAATATTACGTTTTGTTTTGAACTTAATGGAACGGAATAATTGCGATGTGCATACTCCTCCTGGCAGTCGAGGAAGGTTTCGGATTTTTGTTAGAACAACGCTTCGCTTATGATATATAACAGTTCTGTTCCGGTATTTTTTTTTTCAATGGTATACCAGGCATAAATTCATTAGGTGAGCCAAACATTTATGATTTTGAAGAAGTTTGTTGTGAGTTCCACCTGTTTTGATGGTTGTGGTATATCGTTAGAAGAACTCTCCGCATAAATAATTAAAATTTCATAGCAGACATACAGAATGCAATTAAAATAAAAATTTAAAAATCTAAACCGAAAGTGAAAAGGAATATCACCATTCATTAACATTTTCTACATAAGGAATTACAAACGTAACCACTATTTAAATTTTAAATCTTTAAAAGGAAGATAAACCATTAGAAAAATAAGAAGTTTATAAAAAAAGTTTGCAACTTTTCATTACTTATTTCTGAAAATAACAATGGATTGGGGGGGGGGGGATTGTTTTTAGCTGGTTAGGCAGTTTTTTATTTACCTAGATACAAATGAAAATAAACAGCAAGAATTAAGATTTTCCCCATTTTGGTCTATATGCCTTATAACATTTCTGTATCCTAGCCTAATTTATGAATCTGTATTATCTCTATATCAGTCCTAGACTATTCTTGTTTAACAATTAAGATAAGCCTGTCACTGGCACATTCCAAGTTCTGTTTCTATAGCCGGAAACCACCTTATTTACCAGCAGTAAGAGCCCACGAAGAGAGACCAAACAATATACATATCTTTAAGTCGTCTAAACTGTTATAGTGTTGTAATTCTTATCATTGTTTACTCTTACGCATTTTAATTCGGAAGTGCATTGTTTAAGTTGAGTAACGAATGTATTTATCATTCCATTTGTGTAGTCTGATGACAATCTAAGTGGCGTGCAACATATTACTAAGGCGATTTGAATATTAAAGCAAGCAGTAAGTCAATTGCGCCTATCTATAATTTTATTAATAGCGGTACTATTTACGTAAAAGACACGCCAAAGTTTATCTGATTGTCACATATACATTATCATAATACAGCGAAGTATATCTCTTCGAAGTATATATCTCTTCAATGACAAACAAAAAAAGGACTTTCAGCCATATACATGGACAAATATCCTACGTTTCGTCCGAGTTTTCGTACTTTTTCAAGGTTACCTAATAGCTAAAAATAATGGTTTTACATAAGAATTAAATTAGATTAGTGACGGAATAAATATTCAAAAAAGTATTTTTTTACCTAATATCAATTTCCTATTTTAATTTTATTTCATCATTTTGGATGAAATAAAACACACAGAGTTTGGTTTACTTCTTCAACTTGATATTTTCGAGTTCAACTCCCTAAGTGGTGGTAAAATTCACCTGCAAATGGCAAGGAGATCAAGTAACACATCACATTAAACTCGCTAAATGCTCTCTACGAAGGTATGTTCGTTTTTTACTATGATCCAATAGTTTTCCTAAAGTTGCTTACAAAGTAAAGAGTTAATGAGTTTAATGAAGTAGTTTGTTGATTAAATGTTAGCATACTTCATACTTTCTTAAGTATCAGGTCGGTAGCTCAGAGTTTGATGTGTCGATCGTTTAACCCAGAGGTCGTGGGTTCAAATCCCTATTCGTCGAGACAATTTTTAATAAGTTGTCTACTCGTATATTAAGGCCTGTTCGCAGGGGTGGGTTGACAAGGATTCTGGCGAGCGTGCCTAACGTGGGAAGAACGTCAGCTTGGTGTTAATGTGACATTAAGACCTTGATGTTTGACTATCCCCCTAACTAATGAAACTTTTCTCATTCCAGCACTGAATGGTGGTTAGGGCTTATCAACATAAGTCGTTCCTGAGACGTAAATACGGCCTATTGAATAAGTATTTGAAAAATATACATATTTCTCTTAGGAGACAAAGGCGTATTGTACTAGATATATGATATGCCATCAAACCCAATGATAATTATAATTATTTTCACTATTATATAATTACGATTGAGACGATGGATTATATGAGGCGATTATATTATATGGGGATTCTATTATTATAGAATGAAGGATAGATGATATTATTATATGATAATATTATTATTATTAGCGTTTTGCAGTTAGTAAACTTAGACAAAAAGAAAAACAGTTTTTATGAGTCAGTCAACAGTAAAACTGTTCATAATAAATAAGGAGATAACCATCATTTATGTCGAGATAACCATCGGTAATTTGAGATCCCTCAAATCCTACTAAAATATAAAAACTGTAAATGCCTGTCACAAATATAGATGACTTATATGAATCACATCCACATGAACGTCAAACATCCATATGACCTAATTACCGGTAGTTGTTTCGACCTGACGATGTCTCGTCAATGCCACTTATGTTATTGTAAGCGATACAATCCTTGCAGTTACTGAACACCAATAGTTACAGGTTTTGGTGTTATATCATAATTTTAAATGAAAGTGTATACGTTGATCGGATGGGAAGTAGTACTAATCGACAATATCGACATTTCATGACCTTTTTTTTTTAAAAAAATAAATAATTCTTATGCTTATAGCATTTTTAGTCTGCACCCAGCAGTTCGAGTTCATGAATGTTTACCAATACCAAACCAAACTGTTACAAAAAATTGTTATCGGTTGTCGCCCACGTCTCGACACCTTATCGTAAAATACTAAAAAACAAATGCCACACCTCACTCGCAATCACTACTTCTGCATAACCCAACGGGATTGGATGAGGAACAGATGATAAACGCCGAGGTGAGTCAACCGACTTCGATTTACTCATTCTATTTTGTTTCTCGTGTGCACTGTGCAGTGTGCGGTGGAGTGAAGCCGGCGCTTGTTGTTTTGTTTGGAATTCGATGAATGGGAGTGGATTACTGATTGTTTCTTTTTGATGTATTGTTGTTCGCAGACCGGTTGGATTACTCGGTTTTTGCAGAGATATGGGAGATAAGACGGAAATTAGACTGGCAGCCCAGAAGCAACGGTATCGTAGAGTAAGTCAACTAAAAATTTTATCAATACCTATCGTGGAGTTTATACTGCATTCCACAAGTGAAAGCTATTTGTGAACTAAGTGAAGAAAATAGGAATATGCAAACTCAAGTAATTCAAATTCAAAACCGATTGTAAATTGCAGTAAAAGAAATATAATTTTATAAACCGTCTTAAGTGATTTTTTGTTCCTAATTAGTTGCGTACATGTTTATATCTTTCTTTATATAGAAATTAAGCCAAAAAGTTAAATAATAGATAAATTAATAATGAAATTATCAAATATTATGGATGATTAAAGTTTTTAAATAGGTATATTATTAATACTTAATAATATAATATTAAAAATTTATCACTTTGTTAAATTTTTGGCTTAATTACCATATAAAGAAAGATAAACAATTAAACAAGTCAATAAATAATATCAAAAATATACTATAAAGTTACATAAATATATTTTTACTTGTAAATATATCTTTACTAATGTTTATTTAATGTTTTCTTGAATAATAAGCTGTAACTGATAAATGGTAGGTATTGTTTTAATGTATTTTAAACATTATCATGGAATAATGGGAATACCTCATATTTGTCAAGATACAGATATTTCAAACACCTTAGATTTGTTTTAGAAACAGCTACGTGCTTTGAATGTGACTCAAGAAAATGGGTTGACTGATTTGATTATTTTGTTATTAAATGATGCAGAATGATGCAGTATTGTTATAGCTATTTATATTTGTTTATTTATTAGTTCAACATTACAAATAATCTCAAATCTCATGCAGCGGTTTGAAAACTATTTGTAGAGGATTCTCTGACAACTGTATATTAGATACATTTTTCTACACGGTGTCCGACCGGGAAGGGCCGCGATCGATCTATGGAAATGTATGTACAGGGTGATTTTGAAAATTTGATTATTTACAAAGGTCAGTGGTGGGGCCTACCTTTTTAAAATATTTTCATGTTTCTGGCATTTCCGGTGTAACCGAAAGTCGATACCAACTTGCTTATTTTAAACGGAACACCCTATATATTATATAATTCCTGGATTCTACGTAAAATTCTAAACACATTTCATGTAGGATGTCTTATACCTATCTTCAACTGTTTTTGAATTACTGACACGTGAATATTGACATTTTTCAATTTTGACACCCTGTAAGATCTAAACAGTTTGAGATCAAGCAAAACGGTTTGCACATTCCTATCTTTAACTTTTCATAAGCTACCGTTTGACACTAATTTCAAATTTAACCAAGAGATTAAATTTAATCGAAATTTTTTAATTTCTGGCTAAATCTGAAATTAGTGTCAAACGATAGCTTATGAAAACTTAAGATAGGAATGTGCAAACCATTTTGCTTGAACACCATTTAGATTTTACAGGGTGTCAAAGTTGCAAAAATGTCGATATTTAAAAACAGTTGAAGATAGGTATAGAACATCCTACAAGAAATGTGTTTAGAATTTCACGTAGAATCCGGAAAAGATATATATAAAGGGGGTTTCATTTAAAATAAGCAAGTTGGTGTCGACTTTCGGTTATACTGGAAGTGCTAGAAACGTGAAAATATTTTAAAAAGGTAGGCCCCACTGACCTTTGTAAATAACCAAGTTTTCTAAATCACCCTGTACCTACATAATTTTCCATATATCGATCGCGACCCTTCCTGGTGGGACACCGTGTATAGTGTCAGTTGACTTAATGATTAATAATGATGATGAATATCCATTTTTTTTATATTGTAACCGTCACATTGGCACTTGAACTTGTGGTATTTTAGATCAAATAATTATAAGACTAAAAAAATGTTACTAGGTAGCATGACGCTTGCAACTCATTAGTTTTTATATCCTTCAGAACCTCCTTCGTATGACAACTAAAATTATCGGAACACTGTTTGTGAACATTTTATAAGTATATATATATCCTAATCTCTGACAGAATGAAATATGTGTTTTAAATTGCCGGCATGTCATCGGTGTTAGGCTCTGCTAGTTCCATTATACTATTGGAAATTTATTAAGTGGACCTTATTGAACAAGGGTACCAATTTCATATATTACCAAGACTTAACTAACTTGGAAAAAGAAAAGATCATATATACAGGGTGTAAAAAAATATTTGTTGAAATGCGTGATATACTAAAACAAATAAAAAACAAGCCTAGTAAAGATGTATATGAAATAAATATCAAAATCATTAATTACATACAGGATGTTATTATTATACCGTTTACAAAAGCAATTAACTTATGTATAAAGAGTGGAACATTTCTATAGTGTCTCAAAGTATCTAAAATTATACCTCTTTTAAAAAAGGGAAATGCAAATGATTTGAATAATTATCGTCCTGTATGTATTATACCCACATTAGGGAAAATAATAGAAAAAATCTTGTATAACCAATTGATGTTTCACTTTGAAAACAACGGCCTTTTCGCTGATTGCCAATTTGGCTTCCGCTCTGGTAAATCAACCACGATGGCTATCAACCAAATGGTGCAAGTTATAACAAATGCTTTTGAGGACAAAGGATTTGCAGGGGCTGTCTTCTGTGATTTGTCAAAGGCCTTTGACTGTGTACAGCATGATATATTAATCGAAAAGTTAAGAAGATATGGACTACAATCTAAATCGCTGGACTTGTTGCAAACATATCTTGCAGAACGAAGTCATGTAACGGTGTTTAACGGAAAAACATCGCCAACAACAGAGGTCAAGATGGGAGTGCCACAAGGTTCGATACTTGGACCTCTCCTTTTCTTAATATACGTGAATGACTTGCCAAATTATCTAAATCACACTTTCCCAATATTGTTCGCTGATGACACGACAATGATAACGTATAACAACAACTTAAACGATTTATTAGAAAATATGCAGCAATCACGGGCGGAGGCTTCTGACTGGTTCGGTGCAAATAAACTGAAACTAAATGATTCAAAGAGCCAAAATATGATTTTTTCAACTCGTGCTGTGGACAGTTTTGAAAATCCTGAAAATGTGAAATTTTTGGGTGTCATTATGGACCCCCATCTGAGTTGGGATCAACATGTTGAGTACGTAGCCAACAAACTGTCAAAGATTGTATATTTAATCAGAAGCCTAATGGCGGAAGTGTCTGCAAATACCATAAGAATGGTTTACTTTTCTTTGTTCCAGAGTGTATTCTCCTTTGCTATACTTACCTGGGGACACTCTTGTCATCTGGGGAGGGTGTTTGCGCTGCAGAGACAGGTTATGAGGGTCATGACCGGACTCAAGTATAGGGATGATGTTAAAGAAAAATATAAACTGCTAGATATTCTGACTGTACCGAGTTACTATATTCTTACGACATTAATGCATGTTAAACAAAACTTAAACGCATATACCTTAAATCGTGACATTCATAACTATAATACTAAACATAGAAATGAAATAGGTATGTATAGAATTTTCAAGGTTAACCAAAAGTCGTTGCGGAACTAATTATTATGATCCTAAATTTTTCAATTGCCTGCCTCCACACATCAGATTGTTGCCTACAAAAAAATTTTACGCTAAAATAAGAATTTCTGATAAGGGAAGCATTCTACTCGATTGGTGTGTTTTTGGATTGTGATATTGCTATTTGACTTTTAAAGTTTGTTTGTAATATTTCTGTTTGTACTATTTTTATGTTTGATATGTTGATATACAAATATATGTAATATGACTTGTATAAAACTGTATGAGGTTAGTAACATTAAAAATTCTATTCTATTCTATCCTATTCTAAATAGTGTACCGGATTTCGAGGGGTGATACTACATCTAAAAGTAAAATAAAGTTTCTGGGAACATATGCCCTAAAATTATTCCTAAGGGAGTTACAGCCCTTTAGGATAAAAAGAATGGTTTTTATTTATTTTTAGAAGCAGTCACAGACCAACATTTTTGAAATTTGGTTCTTGCATACATTTGTATGCCAAAACAAATGGTGCTGGTGAAAAGAGTCTTGACAGTTCTTAAAGGTTAGTTTTCATAAGGGTAGATGTTAGGGTAGGTGTTTGTTTTTCACAAAACTTTGTTATCACAGTGAATACATTTTAGGATTTGATGTGAAAAATTACGACTTTTTATGTAAAAAAGGTACTCTTCGCTTAACTCGCCTCAGTAAACGGTTTTCGAGATATTTGCGTTTATAGTTTGCAATGCACTTAATTGTCCGGGTCGTGTCAAAAGTGGCGTAGGTATCTAAGTTTGACAGTTTCAGTCAATTGTTTTTATGCGAATTTAACTGACGGTAGATACTTTCAGTGCTCCAAAATTTTCTAAAGTAAATAAAAATCATTTTGTTTTTAGTGACTGTTTAAAGAGCTGTGCCCTTAGGGATCATTTTAGGGCATGTGTTCATAGGATCTTATATTTTTATTTTTTGATGTAGTATAACCCCCTCTGGTACACACATTTTTTACACCCTGTATAGATGCAAAAGTATATTTTTTTTTATTTAGATGATTGACGTCAATATTTATTTCCGCAGGATTACAAACATTTTCTAATTTACTTTCATTTGTTTAACAAAAATTGGAACTCAGAAATAAATAAAAGGTGATATGTCAAGCCTTAATATTAATTCTATATAGTTTTTGGAATGCAATGTTAATAATTATTTTTATATTTCAAGATTACACCATAGATTTTTTCACTAGAATATCGAAAGGTGAACCAATACATTGGTAAACAGTAAATTATATGACTTCAATTTATCAACTCAAAAGATTAGTTTTAACATTTTGCAGATGATGTTAACTTGGTTAGCGAAAAACATGTTCTCTTCGTTGTACCCCTATTGCATTTTCCAGTGATCAAATAAGGTCTCTAGTTAATTACTTTTGAATCTTTACGATATGCTTCGTGTACTTTTTTTATTTTTTATTAGGTAGCATAAGTCTTAAGGCCTCAATTCTCGAATTTAAAACATAGCTGGATGATCAAAGGCGGAACTCGTGAGTGTAAGAAACAAGGGTAAAAAGAGGGCCAATCGATGTTTATCTTAATGAAAATCATTTGTTTGCCTGGAACTTTTAATATCTCCTTTAGAGATGAAAATAAAGTAACATGGATTATATTTAAAAAAATTTCATTCAATCAAGCTGTACATTTCATCAAATTAGAATATATGTAGACTTTGGTTTCATTTATCAAGTAATAAATTAAATAATCAATGAGCGAGTTATTAAAATGCTATAACGTATCGCTTCTGCCTAAGTATTTTTTAAATTTAAATTTAAAATTTTCTTTATTTAATTAGCTACAGATTAGAATTATCGAATATAAAATTTTCCAATCTGAAAAATCTTTTTCTAAAATTAAATTTCAAAATGTTATTGTACACAATCGACTTTTGAATTATTATTTTTGTTTTTACGTTACATCAAAAGTTTACGATATTTGTGTACCGAAAAGAACGGTCTGAAATGGGAACATTTAGGCGCCGGAAATGGCCACCTTAATTTGGTGAAAAGTGATTTTAATGTCCTTTATGGGCTACCTTTATGTTGTTTTTTATTTTTTTTCTTATCTGTTATGATACACAGGCCTTTTACATATGGTATGGATATGTATGTTTTTTGAGGTCTGTCGCTTGTGGTAGTGTTCAATCAAACTTGTCTCGTTTGGTTGTAGAATTCATTTTTGTGTTTTTTGTAAATTTTATTAACAAATAGGGAAGGGTAGTTGTTTTGTTCCAGTGCAGTTTATGCTTTTTGGTTTCATGCCTGTATTCCGGATCAGTAAGCGTGACTGCTAGGCTTATTACCAGGCTTGTTTTTTGAGAAATGGGATGGTCTGTAATTGGTCACTTGTAGTTCACATTGAAAAAGGCCCAAACATGCGCCGAAATGTCTGTGTCAATAAAACCAATTGAAGTAAATCTTAAAAAGGGCCATATGTCTACCCAAGAGAACAGTTTATATAAAAAAATTTAATCATATCAACTCGGTGCACAATAATATAACTATTGGAACTAGTGATGTCACGGAGGTCCGGCAAACTTACTGACTCCGGTCACATCCGGCCTGTTGGCCGAAGGTACTGATTTCGGCCACGTAGGCCGGATGTGGTCGAAGGTGTTTGCACTGGATATTTTTTAAAATCCTGATAAATAAAATAAATGGAATCAAAAATACTTTATTAATTTTCATGTTTATCATCCTCCTAAGTAAGTCACAAAAATGAAAGGATCCTATTAAGGCTATTAATTTAATATTAAATTAATATATATAGCTAGGGTAGAATTTAACTATTAATATCTACTATTTATGTTTTATTAATTAATTATTAATACATATTAATTAATAGTTAAATTCTACCCTAGGCAAGTTATGATGTATGAATAATAGTTTTTCGGCATTTCTAGGAGTGAGCCTATTTCTTTTGTCTTCATATATGTTCCCTGCTTCAGAGAACGACCTTTCACTATAAACACTAGTTGCTGGTGCAGACATATATTTGATAACAAGTTTTGTCAATCCTGGGTATAAATTTTGATTCTCCCGCCAATATATTAGGGGATCAGATTGTCTTCCAGTTAATGGTAAAGTTAAATAGGTTTCAATTTGCTGTGAAACACTTACAGACTTCTTTGGCTGAACCGATTTTAATTGAGTAGATGCTGATGCTGACTGAACAATTTCTTTATAACAATCAAATATAGATTCCTTCTTACGACGTTTTGAAAGAGGCGAATTACTTGTCGCAGAGGTATTACTGCTACTGCTACTGCTAATAGCACTAATGTCGCTTACATTTCCATCGTTTGAAGAGTCGTCGTCGTCTTGCTGTTTTAATACTTTTAATCCTTCCAGTAATAAGGTACGTTTGACAGATTCTATAGTATTTTGATTAGAGAAAAAAGCAGTTTTATATCTTGGATCAAGTATTGTTGCTATGGAACAGTTACTGTTTTTTTCTAAATTAGAAAATCTTTTATGGATCTGTTCAGTCATGGTCTGTGACATTGTTCCCAGTCCAAAAGGGGTTACTCTGGATAAACATTTATTGAGCGTCACAACAGATGGAATTATATCGGATATATAAGAATTTGTGCAGCTTAACTGTTTGGTTAGTTCCTCGAAAGGTTTTAGAAGTAGTAGCAAAGATGCTATTAGGTCCCACTGAGTTTTGGTAAGATTCGTAATGTTGGCATTTTCATTAGCATAAATACCTATACATCTTTTTTCTTCATAAAGACGTTCTAACATATAAAATGTTGAGTTCCACCGAGTCTGAACATCTTGAATTAATTTCTTATTGGGTAAATTCAGGTCATTTTGAATCTGTTTCAGTTTTTCACAAGCTGTCGGGGAATGATTGAAATGGGTAACAATTTTTCTTGCTATAGCTATGGCGTCAATTACTGCTCTTTGGGATTTTAATGATTCGGTTATTACTAATTGTAATGAATGAATAAAGCAACTTAAACTATCGATGCCTAAATCATTACACCCTTTAACCATATTCGCACCGCCATCTCTTATAAGAATATGTATCATGGACTTAGAAATATTCCAAGATCCCAACATGCTTTCAAGTTTTTCACAAATGTTAATACCAGTGTGGCTTTCGCGAAAATGTTCGCAATTTAAAACTGCATTATATCTCATCAATGTTTTTTGTTCCAACCAATGTCCAGTCATGCTTATGAAACTTTCGTTGTTTTCTTGACAAGTCCAAATATCAGATGTTAGTGACAAGTACGTGACCTCCTCTATCGAATGGTTAATTTTAGTTCTAAGCCGTGCATAAATATCAGGTATAATTTTAGTGGCAAAATAATTCCTAGTTGGTATTGAATATAATGGACATACATGTGACATCAGACGCCTAAATCCTTCATTTTGTACAATCGTGTATGGTTGGTTATCTAATCCAATCATTTCGCCTATTTTATAATGTATCTTCATTGCTTTTCTGTCATTAATATCCCACATTTTCCGTTTATCAACAAATTCTTGCACAGAAAGTTGCATGTTGTTGTTGTTATCGTTATCTTCCCTTTTCAAGGTCTTTTTCACGTTGCCCACGTTAGTCACAGTACCACTTTTTTTTTCTTGTTCAATTGACATAGCTGTATGCTCCGTACTATGCATAGATTTTAAATGTCCAAATAACGGAGTGGTCGACGCTTTCTTTCCTGTTCCTCCTCTTGATATGGGTTTATTACAAAGTTTGCACTGTGCTTTCGCCTTATCATTTTCACATACACTGAAATATTTCCAAATTTGGCTTCTTATTTGTTTCGACATTTTTCACAGGACACCACAAAACAGAAGCTAACAGTGAAGTTTACACCATAGATAAAGTTTGCACTCATAAAGTAATGGTTATTTTATGTTTACACTAAACAAAACCTGAATTTTCAGAAATGTATAAGGGCGGGAAATACAAAACTTAAAAACCACACCTCCGGCCGGAGGCAGTACCTCTGGCTCCGGCTGCGAGGCCGGAGTTACTGTCTCCGGCCTCCGGCCAAATCTCACCTCCGTGACATCACTAATTGGAACTAACAATATCGAAATCGAATTGTTAACAATGCACCTTATACCGAGCTTCTGTGCAATCATGCTAACTGTTGGAATTTCTTTGCAGGTGATAGCCTTCATTTGCGGCTTGATAGTGATAATTCTAATGATAATGGGGCTAGCCTCGACCGACTGGCTGATGGCGGCAGGTTGGAGACAAGGACTCTTCATGCACTGCATAGAACAGGGCGCACCGCTCCCTCTGCCCTTCAACATGCAGGATCCGCCAGGGTGCTACAAATCCAGAGACGAAGGTTGGTAAAAGTAGTGGTTATCTATTATATTTTTAGTTTCTATTTTTATCGGTTCATTAAAAAATATATAAAAATAGACATCGGTATTACGACATAATATGTTTTGTACCTTTCTCGTAAACATTTTGAGAATAGCAGTAGGTACTAAACGTTTTCTTTTTGGACAAACGAAATTTCAAAGTGCGTATTTAACTAGACCAGACTAGCCAGTTAACTAGAAAAATTAGTTTTAATTTATATGTATGTATACTTTTCCATATTAGTAAAATAATAGCAACGAACCTTAGGTAAAAAGTGCGTTTAATTAATTATAATTACGTACTTTATTATACTATGAATTAGAAATCTATGGAATAAATTCATTATTACCTATAGGATAAATGATTTGAGAAAATTATCGGACAGATCGATTTTTAGTTTCAATTAAGCATAGCGTATGCTTTTGTAACATCCTATATATTTCCTCATTTTGTGATTTTGTTTCTTTCGCGAATACATTTATATAGGGGTTGATGGGTTTATCTATAATAATAATAATAACAGAGATATGACCAAAAAAAGTGTCATAAGCATAGTATATTGATTAGAACATAATTTCATATGCTACAGGCGCAAAGCTACAAAGTGTTTGTCCAACACATTACTCTTTGGGCACACCCTCTTCGTAATATCTCTCTTATACAGGGTGGCGCAGATGGATCGGGTGGTTTTAAAATACTTGTCAAACTGTCAATTTTAAAGGTATTGGATTGAAATAAAGTGCAAAACGTGTAGTTACAATGGAAGTTTATTAACAAAAAATTAGTAAAGTTAGTTTTTAAAAATTACATCCATCAAATGCCCTCCTTCTCGAGCGACGCATTCTTGGAGTCGGTCCTTAACGTTCCGCATTGCCCGCTCAAGCACATCACCAGGAATTAATGTGATTTCGTTGTGAATTGCTGCCTTCAACGCCTGAATGGTCCGGGGATTGTTCATGTACACCCTTGCTTTTAAATAGCCCCATAAGAAGAAGTCACATACCGTGAAGTCCGGTGAGCGAGGGGGCCAATGGAGATCTCCATTACGGGAAATCAAACGGCCAGGGAACAGAGCGCGTACAGCTTGCATTGATATCCTAGCGGTATGTGCAGTTGCCCGGTCTTGTTGGAACCACATATTGTCCATGTCGTAATTGTTCTCTTCAAGTTGTGGGAGAAGAAATTCTTCAATCATGTTCACATAACGCTGCGAATTAACAGTAACCGCCTGCTCCCTGTTCCCTGGCCGTTTGATTTCCCGTAATGGAGATCTCCATTGGCCCCCTCGCTCACCGGACCTCACGGTATGTGACTTCTTCTTATGGGGCTATTTAAAAGCAAGGGTGTACATGAACAATCCCCGGACCATTCAGGCGTTGAAGGCAGCAATTCACAACGAAATCACATTAATTCCTGGTGATGTGCTTGAGCGGGCAATGCGGAACGTTAAGGACCGACTCCAAGAATGCGTCGCTCGAGAAGGAGGGCATTTGATGGATGTAATTTTTAAAAACTAACTTTACTAATTTTTTGTTAATAAACTTCCATTGTAACTACACGTTTTGCACTTTATTTCAATCCAATACCTTTAAAATTGACAGTTTGACAAGTATTTTAAAACCACCCGATCCATCTGCGCCACCCTGTATTATTACAGATGGATCTGTCAACCCCTACATCAGTGTGATCAAAAACGAAGAACGTTCTATCAAAAAATGATAAAATGTAGAGTGCTCAAGCAAAAAAATACTGATGATGTCATAATATCAGATCCATAATGACGTCATAACTAAGACTGCCAAACATACTGTCATAACTGCTATATTCCGTGTGTACAAAACAGATAGTATACATGAGACTGTTGGACAACATTATGTGTATTCGTTTTTTTAATCTTCAGCTATATTAAAATTTCAAATTAAAGTTTTCTTATATACGGTAAGTCTACATTGCGTTATTTCCAATTCTTGACGGGTTCATGATTTAATGAAAGATACTAGGAATGGGAGAAAATCGGTATCGCGATTTTTGTCCCCATTTCTAGCCCTACCGGGGCTCCAGGCCTGCGGCTTGGGTCAAAAAGCATCTAGAATAATATTATTTTTATGAAAATACATATTAAAGAAATTTGAGATAATCTCTTGTATATGAAATAATAAATTTAAGAAGACAGAAAGCTGAAATTTTGTATCTGGAATGATGATGTAATTATACTAAACGATTTTTCTTAATAATATTTTGATGAATTGTAAGGGTACTCTATTCTTGATGGTAAAACATCATCATTTTTTTAAGTGCTAAAAATAGAATTCATTTTTTAGTAAACAGTTTTATCAATTTTATCAATTATTAAAAAATATATTGCTGTCATAATTGTTGCAGCAAGTTAATATTGTAGATATTTACTTTTGTAAGTTAAAAATGATGAATTTTTGCAGACTGCCAAAATGAACGAATTAATTCCAAACTTTACCTGCAGAAAGAATAAAAACTACGCCCAATAATACAGAATAACGAAACACTAACAATAATAAATAATTGGAATTAAAAAAAAAATTGCCTCCAGCGTGTTTCGAACTTGCGAAATCAGCATTACTACGTTTGAAATCCTTCGACCTTCGACTATACCATTGCGCTACCGTGTCAACCTGAAAAATTAATTTTTACCCATATTCTAACTGGAAAAGCATTTCGATTCAGTATTTTGGTAATCAGAAGTGTTTGACAGTTAGTACTATCGATTCAGTTAGCAATATTTCTCATAGGAAAATAACCTATCTGAAGTTTAATTAATTTGACAGTTTTCGTAGAAGGTGCTTGTGATTAGTTCAATCTCACATCGGCAGATAAAATGATAAAGAAGTTGAGACGGAACGCGACTCGAGATTTTTAAAGACGAAATAGACGTAGAAGGACTCGACGTACGGTCACGAAAAAAAATCTCAAAGGATTAGAGGTAGGACGGAAGTTTCGCGTGAAGCGGTTCTCGAAGCCGTAAAAATTAGAGAAGGGGCGAGGGGGTCCCGCGAAAAGTTGGAATTTCGGCAGGCGTGCGGGGGCCATTAGGCGCGCGGACAAACGCCGGTGCCAACCGGATCTCACTCGCCGAACGGCGATCGACGAAAAAAGGCGGAAGAAACTGGACGAAAATGCTCCTACGCATAGGAGAAAGGTTCGGGGCGACCTTCGGTCACCCGCAGGGATCGCTTGGCGATCGGGGAAGTAGATTAAAAACTTTGTCGATTTGACGACGGAATTTAGAGCGAGACAGAATCGACGCATTTTAAAATATATGGATTATGTAGATAGTCTTTCAATGTTGTGAATAACAAAAAAATAACAGCTGTTGTCCTAACACAAGTTACAAGAAACACAAGAACAAGAATTACAAAAAGTAGTGAAATACCTACAAAAAACAGATTCTCTGTAAAAAACAGGGAGCCAGAATCGCCAAGTCCGGTATATATTTAAGTATAAAAAAAATAATTAAAAAAATGTACTATAAATATTTTTTATAAAAAAATCACAAAAAACGGGCCGTTTTTATCTTTCAAATTATGTGAGAAGTACGGAATCTATAAAGTAATTTGGGTCCCATGGAAAATCAAACGCTCTAAGTTTCTTTTATGATTCTTTTAAAACAAAATGTATAGTTTTGCTATTTTTTTTTTTATAAATGATACCGGACTTGGCGATACTAATTAATTGATTTCAAATATTTTTTGTGAAGAGTGAATTTCTCGCCTGTTTTTTATAGAGAATCTGTTTCAATTGTGACTGAAGACAGTTTTGCTGAATTTTTATGTTGTGACCACTTTGTTAGTAACATTGTGTCCTAACTAAAAAAGTTAATCAATATTTGAAAGTACATAGTTACAAAGGCAATATAAAAAGGTAACAAATTTCAGTAACGGATAAAATCTTTGAACACTAGAGACATAATACCAAAAAAAGTAATTTCGAGTACTGGCAATTCAAATTTCCGATGAGGGCGCTGAATATGGA
Organism: Pogonocherus hispidulus; assembly: GCA_963924545.1. NCBI lineage: Eukaryota > Metazoa > Arthropoda > Insecta > Coleoptera > Cerambycidae > Pogonocherus > Pogonocherus hispidulus. The sequence goes on from OZ004696.1 coordinate 25,678,119, forward strand.
GGAAGCCATTTAGCAATTAGCAATCAACTGCCATAAATATAGAGACTTCATGTGCTAATAGCTGTATTCACCATCACCTTAGTTATTTTTATCTGGGCTGTTTAAATATTTAGCCAATCAGGAATAATAATTTTTCCTAAAGATGATATTTGATTGGATAAGAATTTTAACAGGCCTGTTAAATATAACTTAAGTGATGGTGAATACGGCCCTAAATAGGGTGAAATAAACAATAAAAAGAGTTGTAAAAACAGTCATATGCCCCATAGTTCTTTGCAGTTTATCATATGAATTTTTTGAATTGAAACATTATTTAGTTTTGTTTTACTTACATTTTGGGCTATAATAAGTATAACAAATGGCAGAAATGTGTATGGTATACCATTGTACTGTTTGTGTTTTTTTATTAAATAATTGTCATATTTGCATTAAAATATACTGTTTTTATAAAACTAATAATATAGAAAAATATACATTATGCAACAAAGTAGTTATAGGTATTGTAAATCCCTGTTATTAATTATTGTTACATGCCTTTTGGTGAAATGAGTGAGGAACTGTTTTTTGTGCTAGGGCCAAACTTGCATCTTCAATACTTCTATTAGCGCCTTTCCTGGAATGGCACACATATAGCAATTTGTTGTGGTGCTGGTTTGTTTTGGACGCCATAGCTAATAATAAAGATGTACAAATACTAACCACTTCGTTTTTAACTTTGCAATACCAAAAAGTCACAAGTACCACTAAATTATCATATTAAACAAACCCAAATATAGTTATTTATCATTATATCAACAACCAGCATTCAAAAACTATATTTTAAATAGGTTCAAAAAGGTCAAACCAAAAGTTTGTATTGTTTTCTTAATTCCCAGTGACACTTTTTACTATTAATAATTAGTTTCTAAGAAATGAGAGAAGTGTATATGTTTATTTATATATTTTTATTACAAAATATAATTAATAAATTAATAAGTGATAAGTAAGTAAAAGTAGGTAAGTAAAAGTTCAGAATCGTTTCAATATGTTTGCACACATCAGCATATCAAAGTAGCATTGCAGTATGACCTAATATAATAAACTATGTTGAGTCATGTTAAAGATAAATAATTACTGATGAATTTATGTAGTCTTTCATTAGGATGAGCTGATAACTTCGTAAAAGTCAATTAATTTTGAAGAAAACATAAACATAAGGAAAACATCAGTTCACATGAAAAACGCTGTATCAGTTTTCTTGTTGAGGAAATCTTCAAATTTAGTTTTTGAATTCATTAATTATTTGTTGTATTTAAGCAGAGACTTAAGTGTCCCGGATTTTAGTGAAGGTTTTGCTTTTAGAATTGTTGTCCCGGATATTTGCCACCCTCTCCGAACATTTTACTCTCGGAAAATGGCAAGTATTTGTGTAGCTTTCTAAATGCGGTGGGTCAAAAAAATCGGACAGCCGTCCCGCAGTATTAGGCCAGTCATTTAAGACATCGTAGGTCGCAAAAAATTGCAGAGTTCTGATTTTTTGGAATGTTGTTAGGATAGGTACCAATAGTGTAAAACCAAGTTTGGCAGCTTCCAAAGACCTGTGCCAACTGCGTGGTGGTCGAAAAACCTTTTTTTTCGGACTTTTTTCAGTTTTTGGCTTATAACTTCTAAATGGTGCATCCTACGGTCGCCCTGTACAATTTTAAAGTAGATAAAATTTACTACAATTTAAGTGCAACCGCAGCTCTATAGGTCTAACAGGTCCCGAGATACAGCACTTCAAAAATTGGCCATTTTTCCCAAAAAGTTCGAAATTGTTGTTTTAGCTGTCTTCCAAGCCGAATATCAGCTAAAATACTCAGTCTACGTGGAAAGTCATGGGAAATGAAGTTGTAGAGCAGTTATTTAGCTTTCATTTAAGTATAGGCGGAATACTGTAGGGCCAATAGTTTCCTTGTTATCAGGAAATAACAAAAAATTAAGGAAAATGGGATTTTTCAAGAAATGGAACCTGACGAATTGCAGGACTTTTGTAAAGGATAAGAAAGACATAACTCAGTCGAAAATGGTTTTAACGTATAAATTTATCAAAATTATATCAAAATTGTATAAAAAATATTTTGGTAGTTTGGGAGACCTTGGACGTGAAATGTTAAACGTGAAGTGATGGCGGGACCTCAACTGACTCCTGCGACAGAAATACAGAGCACAATGTAAATTAATATTTATTGAGTAATCAATTTTATAATAAATTACAACGAAGTGAACGAAGGATATGTAATATTAGGCTTACCTTTACGCACTTAACGAGACAGTCTGTGTTCTTTTGGAAGGCCCAGGTTCGTCAGACGGCTCTTCTTAAGGCTCCGTAGACTCCTCTGTTGTCTGATTAGATCTAGTACTAGATACTAGTGGTAAAGGGTCGTCGACGTCATCTTTATCTGACTCGGCCATGGCTAAGGGAGGAGTAGTCAGGCAGGTCTTCCCCTGACAAATTCTGCAGAGAGCAGAGCATTTCAATCCTGTTCTCTGGCAGGAGCCGCTTTCTCCTCCGCACCCTTTCTGGCACCTGCAGGACAGGAATTTCAGCAGGGTTAGCGGCGCTTATTCCTTGGTTGAGGTCACCGGTGTCAACCCCTGCTGATATCTTGTCCACCCCCAGTTGATGAGCTCGTTCTCTAATCCCAACCATGTCTGCACCTGGTGGTAGATTCTGTAGGAATATTGGGCAGCAGCCTGTTCGGTTGGGGCAGACGAGCGAGGTGGACTTTGGCATTTGGAATTTGTCAGGGGAAGACCTGCCTGAATACTCCTCCCTTAGCCATGGCCGAGTCGGATGATGAAAATGACGTCGACGACCACTAGTATCTAGTAGCAGATCTAATCAGACAACATAGGAGTCTCCGGAGTCCCAAGAAGAGGGGTCTGTCGAACCTGGGCCTTCCAAAATAACACGACTGTCTAGCTAAAGCTTCGGTTTCCTAGGAAGCGGTGCCGTCTTTTAACGGCCGTCAAAATACGGTGGGTGACGTCACAAAAAACGGTTTTATGATAAGGAAAATAGTTTTAAAATTATAAAACTACTTCACCGCTATACAAAAGACACCGCAAACATTGATGAACTGATTCGTATCGTATGACCCACCGCTTCAAATGAGACGGCACCGCTCTGTTACGTTACGGTGTGCGCTACCGCTCTCTTGGGAAACACTTCCCTTAATATACACGGCACTGTTTTTTATGACGTTACCCACCGTATTTTGACGGCCGTTAAAATATGGCACCGCTTTCTAGGAAACCGAAGCTTAAGTGTGAAAAGGTAAGCCTAATATTACATATTCTTCGTTGTAATTTATTATAAAATTGATTACGCCATAAATACTAATTTAGATTGTGTTCTGTATTTCTGTCGCAGGAGCCAGCTGAGGTCCCACCATCACTTCACGTTCAACATTTCACGTCCAAGGTCTCCCAAACTACCAAAATATTTTTTATACAATTTTGATAAATTTATACGTTATTATTAATTGAACTCAATTTCATTTTGCATGATATAAAACCATTTTCCACTGAGTTGTCTTTCTTACTCTTTACAAAAGTTCTGCAATTCGTCAGACTCCATTTCTTGAAAAATCCCATTTTCCTTCATTTTTTATTATTTCCTGATAACAAGGGAACTATTGGCCCTACAGTGCTCCGCCTATGCTTAAATTAAAGCTAAATAACTGCTCTACAACTTCATTTCCCATTACTTTCCTCGTAGGCTGAGTATTTTAGCCGATATTCGGCTCGGAAGAGGCTAAAACAACAATTTCGAAATTTTTGGGAAAAATGACCAATTTTTTAAGTGCTGTATCTCGGGACAGTACTTTAAAGGCGACTTTTTCCGTAGGATGCACCATTTAGAAGTTATAAGCCAAAAACTGAAAAAACACCGAAAAAAAAAGGTTTTTCGAGCACCACGTAGTTAGCACAGGTCTTTCGAAGCTGCAAACTTGGTTTTACACTGTTGGTACCTATCCTAACAACATTCCAAAAAATCAGAACTCTGCAATTTTTTGCGACCTAACGCGATTTTTGTGTCTATGGTGACTGGCCTATATGGCCCTCACGCGACTAGATACTTACTGCTACCGTATGTCGTCCCAGTTGCGTAGTTCCTCATCAAAGTCAAGTCGTACTTTTGTCACTTTTAAAGAATCTATTTTTTGTTATTTAAAATTTGTACAGAAACGCAGTGTCTCTGTCTACTGACATGTTTTATTTTCATGCATAATGTTTTTCTAGTAGTAGTAGTGGTATGGGGCGGCCAAGACCTGGCAAGTAGGCCACAAGCGGGCTCTTTTTACCTACTCCTGTCGTCCCTTACCAAACTCGATCACCTCTTCCCTCGTCGAACCTTCCCGACCTTCTAATGTAGGTCAGAATATCGGTCCATTCGAGGGAACTGACCTCTTCTCCTTGCAGCTTCCCGGCCCCCCAGACGTCGTGTCTCAGTCTGCCGAAAGCCGCGCATTCTGCCAAGAAGTGGGAAGGCGTTTCGTCGCCCTCCCCTCACTTTGGGCAGATAGGGTCTCCCTCAACACTCATCAATGATAGATGTCTTCTAAGCCTGCAGTGACCTGTTAAAACTCCCACCAACTGGTTTAGAGCCTTCCGGCTACGACTTAACAGCCAGGTCGTCTTGATCTTGCTTGGCTCCACAATAAAGTTGCGAGCTTGTTTACAGCTCCCACTCCTTCTCCAGTGTTTACTTAGTGTCTCATGAACCCAATCATTAAGAGCCATGTTGACCTGCCTTCGTGTAATGCCTAAAATCGGTTCTGGTCCCTGGCTGGGTTCCAGAGATCCGAGTCGAGCCAGTTCAACGGCCCTTTCGTTCCCCGGGATTCCACTATGACCTGGCACCCATACCAATTTGACCTCTTTTCCTCTGGCCAGCTCCTCCAGGGTATCTCCGCACTCTTGAACAAGAGGGAATGGAGATGCTAAAGCCTTTAAGGCCGCCTGACTGTCGGAGCAGAAATAAATATTTTGCTCCGTACAGTTCCTTCTTCCTTGTTTGCTGCCATTAGGATAGCAAAGACTTCAGCCTGAAAGACTGTGGCATACGAACCCAGTGCAAAGCTTTGCTGCACGCCCCTATCCTCCATATAAATTCCTGCCCCCGAGAACCTGTCCGCGACACGAGAGCCATCTGTGTAGCAGACCAGTATTAGTGTTTTTCTAATAACCATTGCATCAAACTGAAATTGCAAATTACAAAACAATTGCAAAGCTAAGTTTCCTTTTTTAAAAATCTTGACTTGAACTCGATATCTTTTGTTTAAATTTAAAGAAAGGGTTTAGTTCAGAAAGCGTAAAGGTTCACTTGCCATTTGCAAGTGAATAAGCTTGTGCCAGGGGGAGCCAAACACGTGTTGGTCTCCCCCATTTGCAAATTGAAAACATGTTCACTTTATTCTGAGCACTTTTAACTTTTTTTTTAATCTGTAGTATAACCGGAGACTAATTTATCCTGCTTACTTTATTTGTAATTTTGGCCCATACTTACATTGAAACACCTGTATATTATAACTTAAATTCACTTCAGTACTTCCCTTCCGGATTTAAGTTATTTAACAGTTATTTTACTAGAAGCGATAGCACTTTTCAGTTAAATTAGATGCAATGGAGTAGACTATGTAAATCCCGTTTTTGTTCTTGTTATTCATTCATTCTTATTCTCATTCATTCTTGTCAACTTGGTATTCAAAAAATAAAACGCCTAAAGGATTTAAAGCTCTATGCCTTTTAGTTTTTTAAAAATTAAATTAAAACCCCACATAAATTAGACATAATACAATAATTTATTACAATTATTTATTTATAATAATTGCGTTTTGTTTTGTTCCGTTATTATGGTGAGCTTAGAACAGGTGAAAGCTTTTTTTTATTCGTTTGTTTAACGTAGGGTTTATTTTTCCAACCAACGTTAAAATGAACCTGCTCACGAACAACCCCCAACGTGGTTATTTTGCCGAACCAACCTTTAGTTTGCCATGGGGTATGGATCTTTTACTTGCCTATTATTGTGTAGACAAGGGACCTTCGGTTTTACATCCTCTCTGACACACACCTCATCTAAATTTGTACAGTTTCTGTGAGTTTATTAGATTTACCCTCCTTAGTACTAAACGCGATCATGGATCAGGGTTGCTTAACTTTAATATTGACGTTATAAATGCCTGCTGTAGTAATTTTTAAGAAATCAGTAGAAAAAATCTGAAAAATATTAGGTACATCAGCTATTTGAGCCGTTAATAACTAATCACAAAACATTTTTCATTTGAGATAATTAATCCAGTTATAGAGTGATTGGTTTTCCTAAATATAAGAATACTACGTTTTTACACATCACGATTATAATTTTTAAATCTGAATGTAACTGTATGCATTGAATACAAACCAAATTTTCAATCGTATTAAGATTTTAAGAAAATAGACATGGAAAGCAAATCAGGAAAATTTATACCATGTAGGTACCAACCTTATACGTCGAACCAAAGTAGTTTGGTCAAATTATAAAAAATTCTATTAATAGTGATAATAAAATTATGGTACATGTCACTTGCTAATATTTTTATCTAATATACTCAAGTCATTTTCGATAAATTGAAATAGTGAAGCTGAAAAATGTTATAGATAGGAAAACGGAAACCTAATTTTAGAATATATGTAGACTTTGATGATATTGTTTAATAACTATATAAACAATTTCATCGAAAATATATGTGTCATATAATTTAATATTTTGACTAAATAAATGTGTATACAAATACTTTTTATTACTTTACAGCGTACATTAGAGCGGCAGCTACACTGTGTGTGATAACTCTCCTGACGGACTTGGTGGCCACAGTCCTGACCGGCTTAGGTTTAGGAACCAAAGACCACCACACTAAATACAAGTACTACAGGTTCGCAGTCATAGTTATGGGTCTAGCATGTAAGTATCCTCAATTTTGTTTAATAATCTATTCGCTGCTGTGAGTTATGAATCATCCAGATCTGAACCCACTAGATTCATTCAATTGCTGCGCATCTACGTTTAAAGTTTGTATCCTGTTCTATTTCATTTTCTTTCCCGTTTTATTCCTGCACGCCATTCACCTAGCATTGTTTAAGATTGTTCGACATGGTCATCGAAAAAATTTCAACTTTTCTAAACGACCCATACTCAATCTTGATTACTTAGTTTAAATATAGCAGGTTGTAATAAATATGTTTCTTTAAATTAGAAAACAAAAAAGAAGGAAGGGTACAGGGGAAGATTAAAATAACGTACAAGTGCAATTAACGTATACAAGGTCATCCAACCAAAACTTGACTACCCCTGATCTTGGGAAGTAAGGATTTCCCGCAAAATTCCCAAAATACATCAAAACAGATTTTGAGGGGGAAGTGCTGTAGATTTTTGCCTTCATACACTTTTTTAATAAAAAAAATGCCAATTTTGTTATCATTAAATAAAAAAACTTGTTTCTTTATCTTCAGCATTTTTATTTTAAACTGAGTTTTTCTTATACCTTAATCGGCGCATCAAAAACAAAGATATGATTGTTTATAGGATAAAAAAAACTTTTAATTTGATGTATTACATGACCCCTCGTGTCCTTTAAAATATTTAGGAGGGTTGATCTGACCCGTATAGGGTTGACGTTTGGGGGTTGTTTTTTACTTTAAAATTTTTCCCCCTCAATATCTGTTTTGACGTATTTTGGGAATTTTCCGGGAAATCCTTACTTTCCAAGGTCAGAGGGGGAGGGTCAAGTTTTGGTTGGATGACCATATGTATTTCAATACCAATAGGATAATGATGATGACCAATAGGATAAGAAACTCTTACTATACCAAAGTTTGTTTTCCTCAAAAGTCTTGTTCCTTAAAGTTGAAACAAAGATTATTATGAGACCGGTGCTCTGCGGAAGATGATATATAACAGCATGGGATGTCGAGACCAAAGGGATAAGGATCCAGGTATGCTGGAACCGGAGGGAATACTCGACTAGTCGTCCACCAAAAGTTTGTTTTCCTCAAAAGTCTTGTTCTAGTCGTCCATGGTTTAGTCATAATCGGCTAGATCAAGTGGCGTGGTCCCTGCTTGAGGAGCAGGCGACGTGATTTACCCGATTATGCTTTAGTCGGGCTACAGACAAATAATTAAAATGAGAACACTGATATTACTAAGAACACTGATGTATATGCCACTACTGATATGCGAATCAGTATTCTTCTAGTCGTTCTGACATTAATTTCTCTCCAGTCAAAATTTCACCGCCGAACAACCAAAAACATTTCATTTTTCTTATTATTGACATCTGTCAACTTCAAAATATTCGTCTCACGATCCCAGTTCCCACTTTCGCGGGAAGCCACACTTCCCGCGAACTCTGGTCTCGACATTATATGTCTATGGTCTCCACGCTTCACTCCCCCCAACATGTGCAATACGATATTCTTTTCCAATTTCACACAATAATTCAAAATAACAATTCTTATTCTAATGGTTTTAAATCGAACATATGGGACAATAAAAAATAAATTGTTGCTTCAAATCATGATACAACTACTGTATCATGCTTCAAATGAGAATTCTCAGTAAATTTCCTCGAAAAGATCTTATTTTGTTTCTCTCTCGCGAATTATTCGGATACTAAGACAATGTACAGTGTGATCTTGAATGAAGGTACGGAGCTTTATAATTTTTGGAAATGAAATTTGAATAGTTTAGTATGTTTGGAAAGATTTTTTTCGCCAATACGGTGTTGTAGGATTTGATCAGCCTCTTTTTAATAGTAAGAAGGGATATGTGAAAGATAAGTTCCCTAATGTGCAAATAAATAATTATTAGTATTTTATTGTGCGAGGTCACGGTATTTTTTAACAATCACAGGAGACTGGGTATAATAAAAACACTATGCCTATGTTTATTATTTTTTTTCCAGATCCCACATTTTATTAGTTTGTGTTAGCTGGAAAGTCTTCTGTCTATATCTCTTTTACTATTAGATGTAAAAACCGTAGATTAACCAAATTCTATATCACTATATTGTAAGAAGAGTACGTTCTTTCCAAATATGGAAGAATATATTTAGTTAGGAAGTTATATTTAAAAAAAATATAAGCAACAATGGTTCTTCCGGTTCACTATGAATAACATTATGGTGCCTCAAAAAAAATCAAAATTAATTAGTTTTAAGAAATCTGCTCAAAATACGTATTTCATTGAAGTATATATAGTAATATAATGAATAATTAATAAAAATACATATTTTGTGCCCGCAATTCTATTTCGCATTTTGAGCGTTTTATGGCAGAATGCACATGCTTACCAACAAATTAAATAATAATTTTTTAGTGATCTACAGATGGCCTGTCTGTTTTAGAAGTAATAATAATAATGACTGGAGTAAATAACTTGTTTATTTTAATTAGACATTAAAATATAAAATATTTTGGTCACGTTTATCGTTCTAAAAAGTGCAGGTGGCATACTTTTTGATTTTTTTTTGTATTTCCCAACAATGTGAAGTCTATTTGAAGGAGACTCTCCTTTTTATACCCGCTGCTCCTTGATTAACAGCCAGATTTAGCAGTTGGCACTTATTTTTTGGTTCAATATTCAATCTGTTACGTAAATAACGTAATTTTAGTCTTGGTTTGGAAACACATGCTTCAAGTTATATTATCAGAAATCAATTTTAAGAAACACACTAAGTACTGGTTCCTGAATCGTGTAGTTTGCAGTAGATAGACCTATCTTCTCAAAAATTGTGATAAAGCTAACTAAATTTCATGGTCTGATTAGGTGAAGCTTCTCTATAAATTTCCATACCTACTTAGTTTCTATTTCGTTGGAGTTATACAGGGTGTTTAAAAAGACACGGCAACATTTAAGGGGGTGATTGCCCAAGTCATTTTATAAAAAAAGTTCCTATAAACATAGGTCCGCAAATGCTTCGTTACCGATCTACAGGATGTTGAAGTTTAATTTAAATAACAGTAAAAATTAGATTTCTTCAAAACCGCTTGAGATATTATAATGAAATTTTAGGCATGTTAATAGCTATGGGAGACGCATACTTTGCAATACAAAACGATTTTTTAGTCTTACCAGTGGCGCGCGTATTGGCACGTCACTGGCTATTTTTAAAGGAAAAAATAGGACGTCGTTTTCCTAAAAATAAAAATTATTTTTGAATTCCTTGTTCAATTATGAAGAGAAAGGCTTTCTTCAGAGTTTATCGTACGACACACCGTTTTTGAGTAAAAAAATAAAAACCATTTTAGTGCGTGCCTAAAACCAATGTTGTTTTAATTCAGAAATTCAAAATATTATTTGTTGTTTGTAAAAATAATAAGGGGCTGATTTGGTCCTAACTAGAGTAAAATTATTAAGTCCGGGGGGGGGGGGGGGGGCACTTTAACCAAATTTATTGATCTAATTTTTACTGTTTTTTAAATTAAACTTCAACATCCTGTAGATCGGTAACGAACCTATATTTATAGGATCTTTTTTTTATAAAATGACCTGGGCAATCACACCGGTGTGAAGGTGGCAGCCAAACCTAGCAGCTAAAATTTCCGAAGGTACCCGAACGAAGTGGAGCCATGTACGCAACCAAAGAAGTAGTAATAACACGATATGGTGGTACAAACACAAACGCAGTATCAGAGTAGCGAGTAACAAATTGCAGGCAGGAACGGCGTCCACTAAGGATGTTGTAGGTCTCGAGGTGGCGGTGGAACAGATTGGCGAGGCCATAATGACCGCCTATCAGGAAAACTGCCCTGAGAGAACAAGAAAGAACAGAGGTAAGACGATCTGGTGGAATGGGCACCTTGAAGGCCTAAGGGCCCAAGTAAGAAGGTTGTCCAATAGAGCAAAATCCAAGCAGGATAGGGATTGGGCTGCTTATAAAGTAAAACTGACGCAGTATAACATAGCAATCCGTAAGGCTAAAAGGGACTCCTGGAGGAGGTTCTGCGAGGAGGTCGAGGATGGCCCAGCAGCCTCGAGAATCCACAGAGTTCTGGCCAAGGGTGGCGGGACTGTAAACGAAGTAGGCCTCATTAAGAAAGATGATGAGACCTATACACAAACAGTGACTGAAAGTATGGAGGTGCTCATGGAAGCACACTTTCTGGGCTCACTGAGACCGTCGGGCTCGGCGGACGCTCGTACTTTGCAGCCAAAGGCTGTAAGGCCCAGCTGCGAGGACTGGAAACTGTCCGCCGAAATAACAAGACCTGACAAGATCAGATGGGCAATCAATAAATTCCATCCCTTCAAATCGCCTGGAATGGATGGAATTTACCCAGTCCTCCTTCAGAAGGGACAAGATGTATTAATACCACATCTATGTAGGATATTCAAAGGCTGCTTGGCCTGGAGATTCATACCCGCCACATGGCAGAAGGTCAAGGTCATCTACCTACCAAAAGTAGGCAGAACTTCAGACCTAACGCCCAAGTCCTACAGGCCGTTAAGTCTATCCTCATTTCTACTTAAAACGTTGGAAAGACTATTGGATAGGCACATTAGAGACGAAATATTGAGAGATAACCCCCTCAGCGCTCGTCAATATGCATACCAGCCCGGCAGATCAACGGATCTCGCGCTGGATGATTTGAACAGATTACTGTCAAAATCATTAGATGATAAAGAGATTGCAGTAGCAACGTTCCTAGATATAGAAGGAGCATAATCAGCGAACCCGCAACGGGTTCGCTGATTAACGCTTTGGCAAACAGAGGAGTTCCAACGCTTCTTTGCCAGTGGATAAGGGCCAGCTTGGAGAAGAGGACACTAATATCCACTCTCGGAGGGTCCACCATTAAGGCGCTAGCGGTCAGGAGCTGTCCGCAAGGAGGGGTATTATCCCCACTTCTGTGGTCGGCTCTTGTGGACGAACTACTCAGAGAACTGTCCCAGGAAGGTGTATACCGAGAAATACCCTATTGAATTTAAAGGTGACAAGAGGGAACTACCCTTAAAAAAAATGTCAGCGGTTCTGGTTGCCAGAGAGTGATTATAGACTATTCTTTTGATCTAAATATGAAGTTTAGTGAATATTCTATTGTCTGTGAGCCGAGAAATACCCTATTGAATTTAAAGTTGACAAGAGAGAACTATCCTTAAAAAAAATTGTCAGCGGTTCTGGTTGACAAAGAGTGATTATAGACTATTCTTTTAGTCCAAATATGAAGTTTAGTGAATATTCTATGTCTGTGAGCCGAGAAATAACCGATTGAATTTAAAGGTGACGAGAGGGAACCACCCTTAAAAAAATTGTCAGCGATTCCGCTTGCCAGAGAGTGATTAATAGACTATTCTTTTAGTCTAAATATGAAGTTTAGAGAATATTCTATGTCTGTGAGCCGAGAAATACCCGATTGAATTTAAAGTTGACAAGAGGGAACTACCCTTAAAAAAATTGTCCGCGGTTCTGGTTGACAGAGAGTGATTATAGACTATTCTTTTAGTCCAAATATGAAGTTTAGTGAATATTCTATGTCTGTGAGCCGAGAAATTCCAGATTGAATTTAAAGTTGACAAGAGGGAACTACCCTTAAAAAAATTGTCAGCGGTTCTGGTTGCCAGAGAGTGATTATAGACTATTCTTTTGATCTAAATATGAAGTTTAGTGAATATTCTATTGTCTGTGAGCCGAGAAATACCCTATTGAATTTAAAGTTGACAAGAGAGAACTATCCTTAAAAAAAATTTGTCAGCGGTTCTGGTTGACAGAGAGTGATTATAGACTATTCTTTTAGTCCAAATATGAAGTTTAGTGAATATTCTATGTCTGTGAGCCGATAAATACCCGATTGAATTTAAAGGCGACAAGAGGGAACCACCCTTAAAAAAATTGTCAGCGGTTCCGCTTGCCAGAGAGTGATTATAGACTATTCTTTTAGTCTAAATATGAAGTTTAGTGAATATTCTATGTCTGTGAGCCGAGAAATATCCGATTGAATTTAAAGGTAACAAGAGGGAACTACCCTTAAAAAAAATTGTCAGCGGTTCTGGTTGCCAGAGAGTGATTATAGACTATTCTTTTAGTCTAAATATGAAGTTTAGTGAATATTCTATGTCTGTGAGCCGAGAAATTCCAGATTGAATTTAAAGTTGACAAGAGGGAACTACCCTTAAAAAAATTGTCAGCGGTTCTGGTTGCCAGAGAGTGATTATAAACTATTCTTTTAGTCTAAATATGAAGCTTAGTGAATATTCTATGTCTGTGAGCCGAGAAATATCCGATTGAATTTAAAGGTGACAAGAGGGAACCACCCTTAAAAAAATTGTCAGCGGTTCTGGTTGCCAGAGAGTGATTATAGACTATTCTTTTAGTCTAAATATGAAGTTTAGTGAATATTCTATGTCTGTGAGCCGAGAAATACCCGATTGAATTTAAAGTTGACAAGAGAGAACTATCCTTAAAAAAAATTGTCAGCGGTTCTGGTTGCCAGAGAGTGATTATAGACTATTCTTTTGATCTAAATATGAAGTTTAGTGAATATTCTATTCTGTATTCTGTATTCTGAATATTGTCTGTGAGCCGAGAAATACCCTATTGAATTTAAAGTTGACAAGAGAGAACTATCCTTAAAAAAAATTGTCAGCGGTTCTGGTTGACAGAGAGTGATTATAGACTATTCTTTTAGTCCAAATATGAAGTTTAGTGAATATTCTATGTCTGTGAGCCGATAAATACCCGATTGAATTTAAAGGCGACAAGAGGGAACCACCCTTAAAAAAATTGTCAGCGGTTCCGCTTGCCAGAGAGTGATTATAGACTATTCTTTTAGTCTAAATATGAAGTTTAGTGAATATTCTATGTCTGTGAGCCGAGAAATATCCGATTGAATTTAAAGGTAACAAGAGGGAACTACCCTTAAAAAAATTGTCAGCGGTTCTGGTTGCCAGAGAGTGATTATAGACTATTCTTTTAGTCTAAATATGAAGTTTAGTGAATATTCTATGTCTGTGAGCCGAGAAATTCCAGATTGAATTTAAAGTTGACAAGAGGGAACTACCCTTAAAAAAATTGTCAGCGGTTCTGGTTGCCAGAGAGTGATTATAAACTATTCTTTTAGTCTAAATATGAAGCTTAGTGAGTAGATAATCCGGGCCGGTTCTAGAACGGAAGTGCGTAATCCAAGATGGCGTCTGACATCGTTGTCGGTTTTTAATTTTTGTATGAAGGTTGGTAGCACTGTGGGTGTTTGTGTGTGGCACTCCTGTCACCAGAGGCTTTGAGAGGAAATGACGTCGCTTAGGTCTTTTTGGCTGTCATGGCGTATGACTTAAAAAAGTTATTTTTTTTTTTTTTTTTAAATAATTAATTTATTAATTATTTAACAATCAAGGATCTATTTTATATAACGTATTGTAATGATAATCTTATTATTTAATCATAGACTTTAATAATTATAGAATTCATTATTTTTTATTTAAATAGTCCTCTACTCATGTAAGACTACCTTAAGGATTTTATAGTGTACGACCTCCTTAAGCTTTGAAGGCATAAAGAAGACCAGGTAATATGCTAATGTATTAACCGCGAGCGCCTGAGGCTTGGAGCCCGGCTTAAACTCGGAATGTATAATTACGATACTTAAATTTTGTTATTGAACAGTTTCGGTGGGCTAAATAATTATACCTTTACATATAAATTGGTGTTTCAATTAACAAGACAAGGCAGAAGGCGACCAGATAATATGCTAATGTAATACCGCGAGCGCTCTGACAGCGGACCTCGCGAGCTAATTATACTTTCCCTTTTACATATAAATTATAGTGTCAATTACCAAGATGTATTATTAATGTACCAAGTTTAATTTAGGTAAAGAGGCCGTGCTGTATGGATATAAAAATAATTTATAGTAATTTACATTTTTAGCGACCTTGCCCAACTTTATGAGATTTCAAAAATTACTGTCCTAGATTTTCCAGTCATGAAATATTTATATATTGAAACAAATAACATAATTATTTTACATTTTTATTAACTTTATTCTTCAGGCAATAAAGATTCATATTCGTCTTCTCTTAAATATCTCCCATACAGATCTTCTTCTTCTTCTTCTTGTTCTAGAGTATTGTCCTGGACACTGTAAGAATAAAAATAATAATCAGTTTATATGTAGACTATTTAGTATACAGGGAAGAATGAAAGAATCTATGAAACGAAACTTTACTTGGGGTTTTACTAGAAGCAATGTTCAAGCCTGTCTTTGATTTTCTTCAGTGCAGATTTAAAGAAAAAAATGTTTACCTTGCTGGTAATTCGTCTTCAATTTGCATGCCAAGTTCTTCTGTTCTCGGAATAGTCGCTTCGATCTGTTCCGGTAGGCTCCGCAAATCTTCTGCTCCTGGTAACTGCAGACATTCTGGGATGCTGTAAGAACAAAAAATAATAATAATAATAATCGGTTTATATGTAGATTGTATTGTATACAGAGACAAGGATTAAATAAAAGTTAGAATCGAGAAAATCTTTACTTGGAACTTACTGAAAGCAATATTCGAGCATTTTAAAGAAAAAAAAAAATTACCTTGTTGTTTCCTCCGCGTCAACTTCCATTTGTTCATAGTCGCAAAAACATATTTCTTCATTGCAACACGGGTGTTTTTCTCCCATGTCAATGTCAAAGCAATAATCACTGTTATTTTCTACTTGGTCGTCTTCTTGAACAAAATCTTGGCAGGTGCATTCGTACTGTATATCACTACAATAATAATAATAATAAAGGTAGTTTAATAATAGTTAAGTGTTCCTATTAAAATACAGCCAAATCCCTTATTCTTAACGAAAAGTAATTGAAAAATAACTTATAGTTACAGAAAATAAATAAATTACTGCTTCTTTTATGAAGAATCTTTAGGTACACAAAATATTTATAATAATAATAATAATAATACGCTATAACTGATTTTAAACAATCCTACTTTTGAAAGATATATTTTATTAGTATTGCTTTTACGTTAAATCAAACAGAAATGGAAACTTTTATAATAAACTACCATAAAAGGCAGAAAAAATACATATATATAGAAAGTACCTACTTACTTTTCGAAAAAATATGCACTTGGGCAGATTGGGGGTGTAAAACGATTTGTTGCAACAATGAGACACTTTGGGCAAAACATTTTTTTGATTTAAATTACAATATACTTCGCTTATATAATTTTTGTGCAGTGAAAGGAACCAAACTGATAGTCTTCTCAATATGGTTCACATTTTTCGGTCACAAGGACGTTTTTCATAGGTGGGAAAGTGATTGTTTTAACTCGCGGTATGGGGATTTACCTATAAATAACCAAATTCGATATAGATAAAGTAAGTTATAACTGCAGTTAAGAATACCAGTATAGTACTCCATCAAGCTGTTTCAGGTAAGTTTACATTGTTTTTTACTATAAACTATCATTTGTTATTTGTTTTTCTGAAAACTGTTCCATCATCCAACATGACTAAAAGCAATCAATATTATTGCATTCAAATTTATTCTTGTAAGTAAAGATGTATCGTACAATTATAATTTCTTTCTTTATAAAATATTTCTTCGTTTTCGTGATACAGAGTCTTAAAGTTAATTTTATATTTATAATAGATTTTAGAGAATAATAATAATAATAATAATAATATCTTTGCCTCTCATTCAACATAAATGAGACTTGTGTGGAAGAGGGGGTGATGTATTATTAAGCAGACTGCATTTACCTCTCAGGAACGACTTATTTTATTAAGACCTAACCAACATTCAGTGCTTGAATGAGGTATTGAAATGTTAATTTCTTACATTATCATCAACTAGCAGTACTAGACATACACTACCAACTCACTTTTTATGCACCAGGTAATATGCAAGTAGAAATTTAATGAAAATTGTCTTGTGAATTGTACGATTAAAAGGTATTTTCGAAATTTTCATATACATGGTTACTCAGAACTAATTATTCTGTTTTTGCCTCTCATTCAACATAAATGAGACTTGTGTGGAAGAGGGGGTGACATATTATTAAGCAGACTGCATTTACCTCTCAGGAACGACTTATTTTGTTAAGACCTAACCAACATTCAGTGCTTGAATGAGGTATTGAAATGTTAATTTCTTACATTATCATCAACTAGCAGTACTAGACATACACTACCAACTCACTTTTTATGCACCAGGTAATATGCAAGTAGAAATTTAATGAAAATTGTCTTGTGAATTGTATGATTAAAAGGTATTTTCGAAATTTTCATATACATGGTTACTCAGAACTAATTATTCTGTTTTTGCATCTCATTCCACATAAATCCCAGAAGTCTTGAGACTTGTGTGGAAGAGGGGGTGACATATTATTAAGCAGACTGCATTTACCTCTCAGGAACGACTTATTTTGTTAAGGTCTAACCACCATTCAGTGCTTGAATGAGGTATTGAAATGTTAATTTCTTACATTATCATCAACTAGCAGTACTAGACATACACTACCAACTCACTTTTTATGCACCAGGTAATATGCAAGTAGAAATTTAATGAAAATTGTCTGGTGAATTGTATGATTCAAAGGTATTTTCGAAATTTTCATATACATGGTTACTAAGAACTAATTATTCTGTTTTTTTTCTTTGTTATAGAATGAACTTAAATGAAATTAATGGTATTACTTGTCTCCGTAGGAAAGATACCATAAAATTACAAGACCTGCCTAAGGATGTACCAGTGCCCATTCTAGGCATAAAAATAATCGAAACAAAGTTTGGTAAAGCAGTGTTGGCTGAACTTCAGGAAAATCTGGTTTTCTTACCAAAAAGAGCGCTCCCTGTTATTGAGAAGAATTTAGAACAATTTCAAGCTGAAAAGTATGTTTTAATATTTAAGGGTATGATAGAGTGTAATAAACCGAATGCCGCCATTAACTTCGAGATTCAACCTTATGATAAGTGAACAATATATATGTAGTACATACTCATAATTCTACATTCAGTACAGTCTGTACATTTATTTATATTAAGTATATATAAAATCTCAAGTTTTTCAACAAAGTTTAATAATGAATATATGTGAGCTAAGCGATCAAGTTATTACCAATTTTAATAAAGCTAAAAACATTTTAATTACTTCTCAAAACCTTGCTATAAAAGAAAAGTGGCTTAAATCAATTAGCAAACATTTACGTTTGCTCAACCGAGCTATAAAAAACTCTGATTCTATAGGGTTTACAAGAAAAATTAATACAAATATTGGTCATTTAAAGGCTATTAAAATTTTTTTAAAAAATATACATGTAGGAAGAGGGGTTGGAGGAAGGGAGAATAGAAGTTCTAGATTGCGTTTTGAGTATATTAACTCAGCATTTAAAAGTAGGTTGGTCTCAGGCTTAATAATAAACTTGAAGCACAAAGATATACTGCAGTTTTTGAATGATTCATATTTTTTATTTAAAACGCGAATAAACAAAATTTTAAAAAAACACCCAACAATAAAAGTTAATACAGTTTTCTGTGGTGAATTTATTAAAAGTAACGTTAATTCTGAAGTAATAGAATTTAAGTATTTAAACACAAAAAATTATGTGATTGATTTAGGTACAGATTTAAGCCTTTGGTTTAGAGAAAATGTAATTGATAAAATTTTAAATAAATTAGACGAATTTCAAGAACGCGACAGCGGATTTGCACTACATAAAATTGTTAGTTTGGAAGTAAATATAAATAAATTTGAAATGGGAAATGGAGGCACGTCTTTTATTCGATTACCGGAATACATTGAACGAAAAAAAGCTTGTGTAAATATTCAAAATTATGAGGATAATGCCTGTTTTGCTTGGTCAATAGTCTCTGCATTACACCCAGTTAATACTCAGGTTAATAGAACTAAATCTTATCCACATTATTCAAGTGTATTAAATATGACTGGAATTGAATTTCCAATGACAATACCGCAAATTGAAAAATTTGAAAAGCAAAATGATATATCAGTAAATGTGTACATGCTTCAATTAATTGGAAAAAGATTTAATGTAGTGCCTGCGCGATTAACCAGTAGTAAATTGAAACAACATGTTAACTTATTAATGATACAAAGCGAATATTCTGATGAACAGGATCTTGCAGATAGTCATACAAATAAAGAAATAAAATATCACTTCTGCTGGATAAAAAATTTGAGTAGGCTTGTTTCTTGTCAATTATCATTAAAGGCGCATAAAAAATACATCTGCGACAGATGTTTAAATTATTTTAGCAACGAAGAAAAATTAAATTTACATTCCATTGATTGTCAAAACATAAATAAATGTAAAGTATCATTTCCCAAAGAAAAAATATTAAGTTTTAAAAATTTCAAATACAAAGAGCCCATGCCTTTTGTTCTGTACTGTGACTTTGAATCACTGCTAGAACCATTTTCTGAAAATAGCAAATCTAAAACTGTAAAGTATCAAAAACATAAAGCCTTTAGTGCTGGATTTTATTTTAAATGCAAATATGATGATAATCTGTCTTATTACAACAGTTATCGAGGGTTAGATTGTATAGAGTGGTTTAAGCAACAATTAGAAAGTATTTCGATTTTCATTGAATCAAAATTAAAAAGTGTTGTCCCCATGAATTTTTCGGCACTGCAACAAGCTGAATTTTTAATATCCACTCACTGTCATATTTGTGAAAGACCATTCAAGTCAGATGATAAAAAGGTTCGTGATCATTGTCATTTCACTGGTAACTACAGAGGTCCAGCTCACAATGACTGCAATATAAATTTTAAAAAATCTTTTGTAGTGCCTGTTGTATGTCACAATTTAAGTAATTATGATGCGCTTTTTTTGATTAAAGACTTAGCGAAAACTGGCAATATATCTTTACTTCCCATAAATAAGGAGAAATATATATCTTTTACTAAAACTATGTTAAATTCTCAAGTAAAGTTTCGTTTCATAGATTCTTTCAGATTTATGGCCTCTTCATTAGATAAGTTATCGTCATATCTAAATAAAAGTCAAATGATAAATTTGCATAAGGAATTTAAGAACCTCGATGATCAAAAAATTAATTTACTTACTAGAAAAGGTGTATTTCCATATGACTATGTAGACTCTTTAGAAAAACTGACTGAAACTAAATTACCTCATAAAGATAAATTTTACAACAAACTAAATGATAGTAATATAACTGACGATGATTATCAGCATGCTCAAAAGGTCTGGGATTCATTTAAAATTAAAAATTTAGGGGAATATTCTGATTTATATTTAAAAACTGATATTATTTTGTTGACGGATATTTTCGAAAATTTTCGAAACAAATGTATATCGATTTATCAGCTCGATCCTGTTCATTACTTCACCTTGCCTGGTTATACCTGGGATTGTATGCTTAAATATACTAAAGTGGAATTGGATCTCTTGCAAGATATTGATATCCTCATGTTTATTGAACGAGGTATACGAGGTGGTGTAAGTCAATGTTGTAATCGATATGCAAAAGCCAATAATAAATTTATGTCCGACTATGACCCTAATGAACAAGCAAATTATTTATTATATTTCGATGTTAATAATTTGTATGGGTGGGCAATGAGCCAGTATTTACCTTACGGTGGGTTCGAATGGGTTGATCCAAACATTGACGTCACAACTATCTCGGACACTTCGAATGTAGGATATTTATTAGAAGTTGACCTTGAGTACCCTGAATATTTACATAATTTACATAAAGATATGCCTTTGTGTCCAGAACATAGAATACCACCAAATTCGAAATTACCGAAATTATTGACTACCCTCTACAATAAAACTCGATATGTAATACATTATCGAAATTTAAAACAAGCTTTAAATCTAGGTGTTAAACTTACAAAAATACATAGAATTTTGCGTTTCAATCAAGCTCCTTGGTTAAAAGCCTATATTGATCTAAATATTAAATTACGTCAGGCAGCTACAAATGATTTTGAAAAGAATCTCTTTAAATTATTAATTAATGCAGTGTTTGGCAAAACTATGGAGAACATACGTAAGCATCGGATTGTAAAGTTAATAAATCATTGGGATGGTCGCTATGGTGTTAAAAATTATATTGCCAGCCCAAATTTCCATAGTCGAGCAATATTCGATGAAAATTTAGTAGCGATTGAACTCAGTAAGACTGAGATTACTTTTAACAAACCTCTTTATATCGGTATGTGTATTTTAGATATTTCAAAAACATGCGTGTACGATTTTCACTATAATTTCATGTTAACAAAATTTCCAAACCAATGTAAGCTTCTATATACTGACACAGATAGTTTGATATATGAAGTACACTGTGATGATGCATATGATATTGTAATTAGGCAGAATTTAGAGAAATTCGATACTAGTGATTATCCCCTTAATAACAGATATAGGATACCATTATTAAATAAAAAAATACCCGGTTTAATGAAAGATGAGTGCAGTGGTTGTATAATGACTCATTTTATAGGTCTTCGATCGAAAATGTATGCTTTGAGAGTTGAAGGAAAAGATGAGATTAAAAAATCTAAAGGTGTTAAAAGCAATGTAGTTAAAAATTGTATAACTTTCGAGGATTATAAGAAATGTTTAAATAACGATGTTGAACTATATCGAAACCAAAGAAGTATTCAATCATATCTGCATAATGTTTATAGCGTTGAGCAAACGAAAATTGCTTTAAGCCCTTTTGATGATAAAAGATATTTGATGCGGGGTGTAACAGATACTTTATGCTGGGGTCATTATTCTATTATGTCTACATAATTATTATTATTATTATTATTAATATTATTTTATTGTTATTATAAGATTATATGTATTTTAATGTATTATAAATTTATGATTTATTTATACAATAAACATTTGTGCATTTTTATTAACTTGTTTTATTTGTTAGTAATAAATAATACAACTATATAAGTAGGTATATACTAGTTTATTTATTTAGTTCAACAACTTACTTACTTAAATACATTTTTCTTTCTAAATCATTAAATACTTCATTTCTTTTATAATAAAAACATTCACGAATACAGTACTTTCGAATACAAAAAGGTGGACTATCACACAAGTTTAATATTACATTATCATTCTGATTCGAATCCATATCGTAATTTGTGTCACTTAGTACATTACTTGCTATATTCAAAAAGTTATTGTAAAAGTTTGCAAAATCTATACGATTCAACAATTCTATATTTGGTTGAATCAGACTATTATCAAGTTTTAAAATACATGAAACAGTAGCTTCAGACAGGTAAAATGTACAAAAACCATTGGTCACCTTCAACATTTTAATATCCATATAAGGAGCCGTGCTAATGCTATAATGTGAGAACTCTATAGCATGTTGAATGTCTGCAGAGGCACCATGATAATTAAAGTAATCATTAATAAAATGATCCAAGTAAGTCATGAAATCCTTCCATTCTTCAGCATTAAAGGAAATATGATTTGTGCTGTTGTCGCTCGTATTCATTAACATCCTAACAGCCGGCATGTAATTTCTGGCTGCACTAAATCCAGTTACTATCTTGTATATGGAGGTATTTATGGGAAAAGAGCTTTCATTAATGTATTTATCTTCATTTTGTATCTTTTTTCGATATTGTTCAGCTACTCTGTCAAGTTCTTGCCATATAATGGAGCCTTCTTCGGAAAAAGTTGGACTTGGACTGGGACTGATGGACGTCATATTTCACTACTTGCACACTAAAAGAGATCACTAAAGACTGATAAACTAACAGAATATGGTTAAACATTTATACCGAAATGGATAAAGACAGAGTTGAAATTCTAGTTTTCAAAAGGCTTCCAACAATTCATGTATATTGTAAACAGATTACAGAGCGTTCTCTGAATTAATCCAGCTGTTGTGTGAAGCATCTAGACCCAACCATTTTACATATTGTTTTTTACCACGTCTACGTAACACTCTTTCCACGAGGTACACATCTGGATGCTTCGTTTTCTGAAGCTCTTCTTTATAAAACCCTCCACTAATTGGTATACCACGAATATCTTCCAGTAAATATGTGACAGGATTAGTCATTCGTACATTTACAATTTTAAATAATTCAGTAGTCCAGTTGGGTCTGTATCCCTTCCGAAATGCTTCCCTGTATTTACTGATCCGTACATAATCTCCCACTTTAAATTTTGTACGACTTAAATCAACAGTCTTTATGTAGCTGTATGCTGTATTCAACAACTTTTTAGCATTTCTTGCATTAACTTGATTAGGCTTTAATCCAAGAGTTCGGTGCTTGGTATTGTTATACTTACTTATAATATCTTGTAGTATATCTACCCACTTATAAGTGCCTTGAAGACTAAATTTCTTCCACATTAAATTCTTCAGTGTTCGATTTACTCGTTCTACCACACTAGCTTTTAAGTTGGAAAATGTGCTATAGTGATTAATTTTAAACTTCTTCATCAACTCAGAAAAAGATTTATTGTAGAATTCCTTACCCAAGTCACTTTGACAGTTGAGTGGTATAGATTTCATTTGCAATAAAATTTTCTTCATGGCATCAGTTACATCGCTAGCAGTTTTTCTTTTAATAGGTTCTGCCCACAAGTATTTACTAAATACGTTTATTACAACAAGAATATATCGATATCCCTTGTTAATTTTTGCATATGGAATCATTTCAACTAAATCAGCCTGAATTAAATCGTTCAATCCCTTTACAACAACATGTCTTCTATTAAAATTTTTTCTGGCAGGTTTATGAAGTTCGTTAATTACTTCCTCTTTAATATCAGTCATTTTTTGCTATAGGACACTGTAAAACTATTTCTGCATACAATGACTGCGGCTGCCCTCGCTCATATATAAAAAGGATGATATCACCTTTATTTATGGTTCGCCCAATAAGGTCTTTAGCTTTAATACTAACACCGCTTTTATAAAACAGTTCACAGTTATCGGGCACAATTTCTATGTTTTCAATAGTTCCAGATACTGGGAAGATATACTCTTCCTTCTGATTTTCCAAACTATAATGACCCGGGAGTACAAGTGGTGCTTTTCCAACAACTTTTATTATGCATTTACTGTGATGTAAGGAAGGTTCACAAATGTAAAACGCAGCTGATTGCGGGAAAGATGTTAAAATTGGTGTCTGCGAACTAGTTAATGAAGATACGGATGAATAAGGAACAGATCGGCCCCTTAACATATGTCTGCCAAATTTATCTATGGGCATATTTAACAACAACAGCTTGCACGTAAATGATGTTTGTCTTGTATATCACCTTATTTTATAATTTTATCTTCTCTGAGTTCTTCAATAATCGAAACGATTTCATTTTGGTGAGCGTTATTTCCTGCACTCTGCGATGCCAGTAATAAACGTAACCTATCTATTAATTCATTTGGATCATTGTAATACACATAATCGACTTTTTTATCAGATAAACTCAACAAACCACCGGTAGTCGTTGATTTATTCGTGCGTTCTGATTGTGTTCTTCGTAGGGGTCTAGTTGGTGGGGGAGGTTTCGCAAATGTTCTTGGAAGAGTACTTATAGTAGGTTTAATTATTCCCTTCTTTATCAAATATGGTTTAATTATTGTTCTATATTTTTCATTCTGTGAACCTTGGATTTGTCCTTTAGGATCGAAGTGTCTACGGTAAGCATGAGATCTGTTTAATATATCCATATAATTATCTAAATCTCCTTGCTTATATCCTACTGGTTGTTTTTTAAATAGTAATTCATACAGGCCAGGTGTTCCAGAGTATGGTTTTCCATCTACTTTAATATCTTTATCAACTATATCAAGATCACTGTTCCCAATTCTTAGCTTTTCCGTAATAAAGTCATGCTTTACACCATATACCCTATCATTATCTTTCTCATCTCCACGTACTGACATATCTATATAATAACGTGGTAGAGGATTATAAGCCTCTAGGTATTCACTATAAGCTTGGGTTTTGGACAGATCTTGAAGAAAAATTCTACTTTTTTCAACTTCTTTATCAATCTGCTCGTTACTGTCTTCCTCGATGGTATCTGAATTATTTACAGCATCATGTTGATAGGTATCTTCCAAAAAGCTCGGCATGGTCATGGGTAACGTAGGCAAATACTTTTTATATGTGCCAGTTGGTGAAATTTTCGGTGTTGATGAAATTTCATACTTAATATCTAAAGGTTCTTGCTTAATTGATACATCTGGTTTTAAATTTAAAAGTAGCTTCTGCAATGGCTCTGTAATAGGTTTGTACTCCTTCTCCAATTGCGCTTGCGACTGAGCTACATCTGATTTTAAGCTTCTATATTTTTCCCTGATGGACTGTCTGGTTTTAACCAGCTGTCTTGCTAACTGTTTATTCATTGCTATGATCTTACACAATGATTAAGAGTGATAAGAGTAAATATATTTATAATAAAATGGTATAAATCTGGTTGTTTAAACGGTTAGGTGTGCTTTCGAATCCCACAACACTTTCTATGGTAAAATGTACGCATCGAAGCCTCTCCTATATCGTCCACATCTTAAGGGGCAGTCCTTATCAATAACAAGAAACCCATATTTCTCTTTCCAACATTCACCACATATATCCTTAAATTGTTGGAGTGACATATCAACATTAACATGTTCATCATATACATGCTTTAAATTTGTTGCATCTTGTTTAAAAAGTACTATAAGGTTCGCATTATCTCGCACAAGCTGCTTCGGTATTTTAGAATACGTTTGTGTTATATAAAAGCAGTCAGTATCTTTGTGACGACCGAAACAAAAATAATCTCTCATAACACTTTGATTGCAGCAAACAACATCATCAAAAATTATAATGGAATTTGGTTTTATTTCGTTGGGTGGTACTACTTGAGAACTATCATCATATTCATAATATCCAATTTCCTTTAACGGTTGCAATAACTGTCGCAAGTGTTCATATTTGGTTTGGTTCAACGTCTTGGAATATACGTAAATATTCTCAAATCTTAAGCCATTTGCATGTTCGATCAAACTCATCATTACATTTGTTTTTCCACAACCAGATGGACCAACTAGTAGACCTCTCTTGGATGAGCCCCCAAAAAGTGGACCATGCTTTTTATAAGTATTATCATCTGAAATTTCATCATGATTGATTATTGGCAGTAAAGTTTCTTGTTGTTCTATCTTCATTATGAAAGGAAGTCTGAACTACTTAATCACAAACCATATTATATATATGTGTAGTATAAATGAAAATGATTTTAGTTCTATAGAAGACCTGTACATGATATATAATGTTGATACACAATCCATCATTAGTTATTCATCATCAAAAGCGCGAGAAGAGCGGATCTGGGTTGATTAATACGCTTATAAATAACCTTCCATTTGAACTCCATATTCCTGGATACCAATACTGTGGTCCAGGTACAAAGCTTGCAAAAAGACTTGCAAGAGGCGATCGTGGCATTAATCCACTGGACACAGCGTGTTTATCTCACGATACTGCTTACAGTAAGAGTTCCAATTTAGAAGATCGTCATACAGCAGATCGTGAACTTGAACAACGTGCCTGGGAGAGAGTTAAGTCTAAAGACGCTAGTTACGGAGAAAAGGCCGCAGCGTGGGCTGTTACCAACGCCATGAAAGCAAAAACCAAACTAGGAATGGGTATCCGTAAGAAAAAACGATCCGTTAAACGTAAAAGAGGAGGAGCTCTTCGCAAGAGTACTATAAGTTTTAATGAAGCAGTACGTCGAGCTCGAGGTGGTATTCGACGTAAACCGTCTAAAAGTCTGATTGATATGGCAAAACAGGCTCTGTCTGCTATAGGAACAAAAGAACTGACAGTACCGCGAAAACGAATCATACCAATACCTAAAACTGGTGGGTTTCTACCACTCATACCACTGTTTGCTGCATTAGGAGCTCTAGGTAGTCTTGGAGGTGGTGCAGCCGGTATTGCGAAAGCTGTTAATGATGCAAAAGCTGCAAGGGAAAAACTTGAGGAAGATAAAAGACATAACTTGGCTATGGAACAAGCTACTGTTGGAAAAGGATTATATTTAAAACCATATAAAAAAGGATTAGGGTTGTATCTAGAACCATATCAAAAAAACTTCCAATAAAGCTGCCTCGTCATGCATTAACTAACCTAGATTTACTAAAGTTCGCTAAAAAGTTGTATATCCCATATTTTCGGGGGGTGTTTATGAAAGACAATCTACCCCCTAAAATAACAGAAAATGAATGTGGAATCGTTAACTTAGACATTTCATCTGGTCCCGGTACTCACTGGACGGCATATGCTAAGAAGAATAATGATATAGTATACTTTGACAGTTATGGGAACTTGAGACCACCAAATTCATTAACAAAGTATTTCCAAAGCGATGGCAGCTTGAATAAGATTAAATATAATCATGACAAGTTTCAACGAGATAATTCAGAGAACTGTGGTCATCTCTGTTTAAAGTTTTTATATAATGTATTCAACTAGAAAATTATGTTATTATAAATATAGATGTTAATTCAACAACATGTCGTTTACTTTATCCCTTTCTGGAAATAGTTCTGTTTTAAGCGCAGATTTCAATCCACCTATTTATTTAGATGATAACTCTGAATATGTTATCGGTTTTGTTAATTTTGAAAGTTTCAATGTTATACCGAACATAGATGAGACAAATAATAAGTTTATTTATGAGAATACTACGTTAACGATTCCAGTAGGAGCATATGAAATTGATGATTTAAATAATTACTTACAAAAGGCTGTTCAGTCTCCCGCTACCATTAATATTATACCTAATAGCAATACTTCTACTGTTAACATTGAATCAAATGTAGACATAGATTTTACATCAGATAACTCAATAGGTCGTCTCTTAGGATTTGACAAGAGAATTCTGAAAGCAAATAATTTGAATGAATCTGATTTTCCCGTAGAAATAATTACCGTCAACGCATTATGTATAGATTGCAACATTGCAGTTGGATCGTATTCAAATGGGCACCCAGTTCATATAATCCATCAGTTCTTCCCGGCAGTTGCACCTGGTTATAAAATAGTGGAATCACCCCTCAACATTCTATATTTCCCTGTGAGCATCAAGACAATCAACAACTTAACAGTTAAAATCCTTGATCAGGACGGAAATCTTGTCAATTTTCGCAACGAAGTCATTACAGTAAGACTACATCTGAAGAGACTCTAATATGGTAGTTCGTTACAATGTGAAGTACCCGCTATCCAGTGTGGTAACTAAACGTAATTATAAAAGGCGATCTATAACCAAACCTTCATTTAGTACAAATAAGAGCGCTCCTAGAGTAACACGTCGAAATAAATTGTTTCTTCGTTCCCTTGGTTTGGAAGTGTTAATATGATGGATATTTTAAATATACTGCAAGAACCCGTTGAAGACAACTCTATTGTTAATTTTGAGTATCATAATTATGAACCATTCGTGGTATCAAAATTTGACTATAATGATCAGATTAGGATACAAATTCAAGAATTGGATGCCTACACTCTACCGAGTGAAAGCGTATTGTATCTAGAGGGTAGTTTAACGAAAGAAGATGGCTCTCCAGCAACTAAATTAAAACTTATAAATAATGCATTTGCATTTCTGTTTAGAGAAATTCGGTATGAGATGAATGGTATTGTTATTGATTCTAATAGAAATGTTGGGTTGACATCAACACTTAAGGGATATTTATCTTTTAACGAAAGCGAAAGCGTCAAATTTCAAAATTCTGGATGGTTTCCCAAAGTCAGTACATTGCCTGATACTAACAAATTTAATGTATGCATTCCACTCAAAATACTGATGGGTTTTTTCGAAGACTACCGTCGCATAGTTTTCTCGGTAAAGCAGGAGCTAATTCTCATTCGCAGTAGCAATGATTTTGGTGCAGTCACTGCTGTTGATGAAACGGAAAAACCTAAAATTACTATCGATAAGCTTTACTGGAGAGTACCTCATGTGTTGGTGGGATTACCACAAGAAATAGCTTTAAGCAAAATTTTAGAAAAAAATATTGAAATATCGGTTCCGTTTAGAAGTTGGGAGCTTATCGAAGATACTTCTGTTCCACAATCAACTAGCTATACTTGGCCGGTAAAAACCTCTACAAAGTTGGAAACACCTCGACATGTTATTGTTGCTTTTCAAACAGATAAAAAAGATAAAATAACTTCGAATATGAGCACGTTTGATGATTGTTCACTGAAAAACGTGAGAATATTTTTAAATTCAGAAAGATACCCTTACCATGATCTATTCCTTCATTTCAAAGAGAATAAATACGCTACGCTATACGAAATGTTCGCTAATTTTCGAACCTCATACTACGAAAAAGAGAATGAACCAATATTTACACCTTTAGAATTCAAGTCAATCTCACCCATAGCCCATATCGATTGTTCGCACCAAAAGACAGTTACACAGGCGTCTAGTATTGTTTTAAGAATCGAAGTAGAAACCGATGAGAAATTCCCAAAGGACACTACAGCATACTGCTTAATTTTGTATGATCGTTTATTCAAATATAACCCAATGACAAGAATTATAAGACAAATGTAACCTAAAAAGTGAGGTGAGAGATGGAAATGATAATATTAGTTGTACAGAGATATAAGTCTCAGTTTCAATTTACTCCTCAACCAAGATGCAATTCATTGTGGCTGATATACAAGGATTTAACCTACCCGATTTTCACCCGAAAGAAGTATCCTTTATCTGCGGACAACGGACAGCTCATTACCTATTAAAACCTCCAGTGCAATTCAATACCTTAGATGGCAAGTTGAAGAAACAAATTAAATACTTGGAACGACATCATCATGGTCTAAAATACAACTCTGGTTATGTAAATTATGATATGTTGAATGATATATTAAGTGAGCACTTGTTGGATGGTAATACTTGTATTGTGTATGTAAAAGGACATCAGAAAGAGGAATTTCTTAGACAAAAATTATATGATCTGGAATCCACAACAGCCGCACCAACCATTGTTAATGTGGAGAATTTAACAAATACACTTCAACCACCTCCTGTTTTTATTAAAGGCGCTCCACATTGTTTTAATCATTGTAACTCTAAAAGTATGTGTAGCTTAAAAAATTGTATAGAGCTTTATCATTGGTTGTATTCCTGTTTACCCAAATAAAAAAATTATAAATTTTCAAGATATTCTTTTCATTTAATCCCCTCCACCTTATACTTTAATGTAATTTTATTATTATTATTGTCTTTAATCCTGATGCGTGTTAGTATGCTTGTAAATCTAGAAATAAAAACATCCTTAAATAGTAATTTTAAACAAAAATGTATAAAAATAATAATAATCAATTTATTGAAATTGTACCAAATTCCATACCAGAAGATGGTAGCTGGGAAAGCTCTGAAAAGACTGATAGTGAAGTAAATAAGGATATGTGTAAGTTATTTAAAATGAGGCTACAAGAACATATTAAACAGTTGGAAAAATTAAAAGAGGCTATAACGTTATATGAAGATCAGCAAGATATATTTAACAGATTTAAAAAACTTAATATCGAACCTAGAACGATGGATCTATGGGAACAAAACGTATTTAAAAATTTTGCCAGGTTTAACAATCCAAATGATTGTACAAAAGTTTACCATCAACATTCAACATAAATCAAGAAAATGTATATAAAATGCAGTAGTGTTCCAGTGAAAGTGACAATGTTAAGTTCAAATTTCATAATTCTGCAAGCGATATTGCAAAACGTGTTATACATCCAACGTCCACACAATACTCAAGAAGTGTTTGTGTGTTTCGATAACAATGGACAGAAAAATGAGAGCTGGCCATCAAATTGGAAAAGAATGATAGCGTATACAACTAATGATAATTTACCTACTCTTTCTGCAATAATGTTAAACCATACAATTCAATATAAATTAAAAATACGGTTTCAAAATAACACTGTGGGGGATACAGACTGGAAAAAGTTGAATTGTGCATCTGCCACCACTCCAAAGCCGGTATTATTACCACCACGCGATCCCTCTGTTACTTTAAATAAATGCAGTGCAGGATTGCTGTACTATATAACAGTTTGTTCATCTCTCTTATTAATAAAGTGTGTAGTAAGACTTGTTCAGAAGAAAAGTTTAAAATGTGGATGGCATACGCAGAGCAGCATTGGTCAAAGGCGGAAGATTTAAAAAGTGCAGTTAAACGTGTATATCAAGAAATTTCAGCATTAATATTTAGCAAACAACATGATTTAAATTACGATATACATTCTTTTCATATTGAAGATGATGAAACTCGTTACCAACAATGCCAGCAGACTATAGATAAGTACAATACGGCGTTGGATTTCTGTGACAAGTTTCTCGATGAGCGTATCAGCCTATATAAATTCTGCAGCAAAATGATTGCAGCAGACATGAAAGTTTTCCTGTATGATATTAAAATGTTTTTACCACATGAATATATTGTTGAATTTAGTCTTGTAGATAATGATTAATATATGTATATGTATAATTCTGTGTGTTTTATTACAAACAAACAAGTGACCTACATTATTATATATCATAAAAATACGTTTAATTAAATACTTTGCTACCAAATTAATAAAAGTGGTTCTTTTAAAATTACTGTATTAACCTTCTACACAAGGTGTACGAGACCTCAATTTACTTAACCCTATAATTATGTTGTTATTTGCAATTAATGAAAGTAGTTCTTTTAAAATTAATGTATTAACCTTCTACACAAGGTATACGAGACCTCAATTTACTTAACCTTATAATTATGTTGTTATTAGCAATTAATGAAAGTAGTTCTTTTAAAATTATTGTATTAACCTTCTACACAAGGTATACGTAACCTCAATTTTCGTTGTTAAAGTCCTAGGAGCCTCGGGTCATACGCCATGACAGCCAAAAAGACCTAAGCGACGTCATTTCCTCTCAAAGCCTCTGGTGACAGGAGTGCCACACACAAACACCCACAGTGCTACCAACCTTCATACAAAAATTAAAAACCGACAACGATGTCAGACGCCATCTTGGATTACGCACTTCCGTTCTAGAACCGGCCCGGATTATCTAATATTCTATGTCTGTGAGCCGAGAAATATCCGATTGAATTTAAAGGTGACAAGAGGGAACCACCCTTAAAAAAATTGTCAGCGGTTCTGGTTGCCAGAGAGTGATTATAGACTATTCTTTTAGTCTAAATATGAAGTTTAGTGAATATTCTATGTCTGTGAGCCGAGAAATACCCGATTGAATTTAAAGTTGACAAGAGAGAACTATCCTTAAAAAAAATTGTCAGCGGTTCTGGTTGCCAGAGAGTGATTATAGACTATTCTTTTGATCTAAATATGAAGTTTAGTGAATATTCTATTCTGTATTCTGTATTCTGAATATTGTCTGTGAGCCGAGAAATACCCTATTGAATTTAAAGTTGACAAGAGAGAACTATCCTTAAAAAAAATTGTCAGCGGTTCTGGTTGACAAAGAGTGATTATAGACTATTCTTTTAGTCCAAATATGAAGTTTAGTGAATATTCTATGTCTGCGAGCCGAGAAATACCCGATTGAATTTAAAGGTGACGAGAGGGAACCACCCTTAAAAAAATTGTCAGCGATTCCGCTTGCCAGAGAGTGATTATAGACTATTCTTTTAGTCTAAATATGAAGTTTAGAGAATATTCTATGTCTGTGAGCCGAGAAATACCCGATTGAATTTAAAGTTGACAAGAGGGAACTACACTTAAAAAAATTGTCAGCGGTTCTGGTTGACAGAGAGTGATTATAGACTATTCTTTTAGTCTAAATATGAAGTTTAGAGAATATTCTATGTCTGTGAGCCGAGAAATACCCGATTGAATTTAAAGTTGACAAGAGGGAACTACCCTTAAAAAAATTGTCAGCGGTTCTGGTTGACAGAGAGTGATTATAGACTATTCTTTTAGTCCAAATATGAAGTTTAGTGAATATTCTATGTCTGTGAGCCGAGAAATTCCAGATTGAATTTAAAGTTGACAAGAGGGAACTACCCTTAAAAAAATTGTCAGCGGTTCTGGTTGCCAGAGAGTGATTATAGACTATTCTTTTGATCTAAATATGAAGTTTAGTGAATATTCTATTGTCTGTGAGCCGAGAAATACCCTATTGAATTTAAAGTGGACAAGAGAGAACTATCCTTAAAAAAAATTGTCAGCGGTTCTGGTTGACAGAGAGTGATTATAGACTATTCTTTTAGTCCAAATATGAAGTTTAGTGAATATTCTATGTCTGTGAGCCGAGAAATACCCGATTGAATTTAAAGGCGACAAGAGGGAACCACCCTTAAAAAAATTGTCAGCATTTCCGCTTGCCAGAGAGTGATTATAGACTATTCTTTTAGTCTAAATATGAAGTTTAGTGAATATTCTATGTCTGTGAGCCGAGAAATATCCGATTGAATTTAAAGGTAACAAGAGGGAACTACCCTTAAAAAAAATTGTCAGCGGTTCTGGTTGCCAGAGAGTTATTATAGACTATTCTTTTAGTCTAAATATGAAGTTTAGTGAATATTCTATGTCTGTGAGCCGAGAAATTCCAGATTGAATTTAAAGTTGACAAGAGGGAACTACCCTTAAAAAAATTGTCAGCGGTTCTGGTTGCCAGAGAGTGATTATAAACTATTCTTTTAGTCTAAGTATGAAGCTTAGTGAATATTCTATGTCTGTGAGCCGAGAAATATCCGATTGAATTTAAAGGTGACAAGAGGGAACCACCCTTAAAAAAATTGTCTTTTAGTCTAAGTATGAAGCTTAGTGAATATTCTATGTCTGTGAGCCGAGAAATATCCGATTGAATTTAAAGGTGACAAGAGGGAACCACCCTTAAAAAAATTGTCAGCGGTTCTGGTTGCCAGAGAGTGATTATAGACTATTCTTTTAGTCTAAATATGAAGTTTAGTGAATATTCTATGTCTGTGAGCCGAGAAATACCCGATTGAATTTAAAGGTGACAAGAGGGAACCAACCTTAAAAAAAATTGTCAGCGGTTCTGGTTGCCAGAGTGATTATAGACTATTTTTTTGATCTTAATATGAAGTTTAATGAATATTCTATGTCTGTGAGCCGAGAAATATCCAATTGAATTTAATGGTCGTGAGAAACCACCCTTAAAAAAAAGTGTCAGCGGTTCTGGTTACAACAGACTGTTTAGTGATTATTAGATTGTTTTAAATGTGAAATCTAGTAAATTCTCTATGGCTGTGAGCCGAGAAATCCCCGAAAAGAAGCAAGACCACTTTTAAAAAAATTGTGTGTAATTATTGTGGTTACCAGATTGATACATTATTAGATGTAGAATCAATATATTATCTTAAATACAAGTAGTTTTCGCAACACAATCCAAACAAATCGTAATGGGGTAAAAATCCAATACAATAAAGGGTTGTAGAAACTAGTTCTACTACTATCAGATGGCATGCATATAGCAAATATTGATTGTGTTGCGAAAACTACACAGAGGTGGCGCCAATAGGCCTTGCGTAGGTCTTGCGTACGCAAGGTTACCTATTGTGCCAAATACTCAGGTCTTCGCATTCGTCGGTATGCTCACTTATATTGCACTGATGAGATCATAAAAAGGTCGAAACCGGTCTGCAATTAGTGGCATCCTACGATGTGTGGTCTTAGTATTCCCTCGTAGTTTTCGTTGCAATCCGAATCCTTGTATTTTGATTCTAACTGTGTTAGACAAAATACGGCAAATTTTGCTTTGTAATTCAGCGCTCGACGCGGCATATTGCCAGGAGAATAGCTGTTTTAGCTTGATTTGTTTTAGTCCTTATTTAAATAAGGCGTTTACAGATGGAGGATACTTAGTGATGTCCCTTACTATTCGTAGTTATTTGCTATATGCATGCCATCTGATAGTAGTAGAACTAGTTTCTACAACCCTTTATTGTATTGAACCACTTTTATCTTTGGTTCAGGAATATGTATAATTAAAGCTTTTGTTTCCCGAGACAATGTAATTTGATTACTATTTTATTTCCAAATTTTTAAGTAAATAACAGCTAATAATACTGTTAATAGTAACTACACTTTACAGTGAAATATTTGTTACTCGCTACTCTGATACTGCGTTTGTGTTTGTACCACCATATCGTGTTATTACTACTTCTTTGGTTGCGTACATGGCTCCACTTCGTTCGGGTACCTTCGGAAATTTTAGCTGCTAGGTTTGGCTGCCACCTTCACACCGGTGGCAATCACCCCCTTAAATATTGCCGTCTCCGGTGATTGTCATTCGGCGACTTATGCAAAGGCGAACTCTGGAGACTTAACTATCAACTTTTTAGTTTGTGTTTAATACTCGTATGAAGAGCGCTTTTTAAAAAAATCATCTCAACATTGGTTAATAACATAGTATAAATCTATGGTTAATAACTAACTGTTCGTCTTTTATATAGGCGACTAATTTTGATTAAGATTAAAGAAAATGTAGTTATAGGTCATATTTTCTTCAATCTTAGGTAATTATAATTTGAGGGACCATATTTAATAAAATGTTACACGGCATGTTTTATTTTCGGAAAAGCCAATTTTGGAAAGGAAATTTTGCCAAAGGCGTATTTTATAGTCTGCTAGAAGGTTGTAGGTAATTTATAATAAGCCTAAATGAAAATCTGGCGTAATATGAACAGTAGGTACGTATGAACGTAAAAGTTGAGAATAACGGTAAAAACTGAATTACCCAGTAATGTATTTATTTATACGAATACATCGTATATATTCACTTTAATATAAAAAAAGGAGGAAGACATTTTTTTAACGCGCCTCTTTGTCAAAAACGAACCTTTGAGCTCCATCCCCAACCATTACATATCATCATCATCATAATACACCTACCTACACCTTCTACTTATCGAAACATTTCCTAGTTACAAAACTCGGAACTGTCATACATAAATATCTGTTCCAGTTCGGTAATTCTACATATATCCGTGCAGGATATATACTTTGTCTTTGATCTACACTAGAACGTGCATCATCATAAAGGACAACGAGAATAAAGCGGGATCAGACGCTGGGGGTTCTTTTGTAATTGAAAACAAACAACTGAAATCAAACGATGTGTCTGTATATTATGTACTTGTTTGTATTAATAATGTTTATATCTTTTGCAGTGGTAGCGATACTCATCGCGCTGATAATATACCCCGTGTGCTTTGCGGCGGAATTGAATTTAGGTAAGTGTTTCTGAAACTTCGTATTGACCGATATTTCTTGTTATATTCATAATCATAAAAAAATACGTGTATGGTATTTAGCCAAATGAGAATGTCCCTTCTAGAAAAACTTTATACTTATTCTAAAAAAAATAAAAGACCGAAATGCCTGTTTCTTTCCCAAGCTTAAAATATTAACTTATATGCACCTAATCTAGTTTTAAACAGTAACAAGGTTTTTTTTTTTTCATAAAATCACACTCGAAAAATTTCTACACGATAGCGCGCCCCGTCACCTGCCGGCCTTATGAGTGACAAGATTTAAAACTTACTAGAAATGGGAGAAAATCGCCATGGCGATTTTCGTACCCATTTTTACCCATACCGGGGGTCTAGGCCTGCGGCCTAGGGTCACACTTCGGGTGACAAAATCATCTAGAATAATATTATTTTTAAGAAAATACATATGATTGTATACAATACACCCTTGTATATGAAATAATAAATTTAGAGACAGAAAACTGAAAT
Source organism: Pogonocherus hispidulus (assembly GCA_963924545.1). NCBI lineage: Eukaryota > Metazoa > Arthropoda > Insecta > Coleoptera > Cerambycidae > Pogonocherus > Pogonocherus hispidulus. Next base: position 25,714,862 of record OZ004696.1, read on the forward strand.
TTTGTATCTGGACTTATATAATTATACTAAACGATTTTTCTTAATAATATTTTGATGAATTGTAAGGGTTCTCTATTCTTGATGGTAAAACATCATCATTTTTTAAGTGCTGAAAATAGAATTCATTTTTTGGTAAACATTTTTATTAATTTTAACAATGGGGCCCTCCGCTACAGTTGGGAGCTCCGCCCGCCCTTCGAAAAGGTGTAACGGCAGCGTTAAAAAATATATTGTTATTATAATTGTTGGAGCAAATTAATATTGTAGATATTTACTTTTGTAAGCTAAAATGATGAATTTTACAGACTGCCAAAATGAACGAATTAACTCCAAACTTTACCTACAGAAATAATAAAAACTACGGACAATCAAACAGAATAATTAAACATTAATAATACTAATAGATAACTGGAATTAAAAATTAAAATAAAAAACAGTTGCATCCAGCTGGATTCGAACTTGCGAAATTCTGCACTTCGATGTCTGAAATCCTGCGGCTTATACCATTACGCCACCGCATCACTCCTTATTGTTCGATGCTGAGACAACTATATAAAGTGTGCGTGTTAATTAGCCTGAAATTAATTTTTACCGATATTCTAATTGGAAAAGCATTTCCTTTCAGTATTTTGGTAATCAGAAGTGTTTGGCAGTCAGTACTATCGACTCCGTTAGCAATATTTCTCATTGGAAAATAATAACCTCTCAAAAGTTTAATTAATTTGACAGCTTTCGTAAAAGGTGCTTGTCGTTAGTGCAATCTCACATCGGCAGATAAAATGAGAAAGAACGACGGACGCGACTCGAGATTTTCGAAGACGAAATAGACGTAGAAGGAGTGGTCGTACGGTTTCGAAAAAGGACGAAAGTTTCGTGGGAAGCGGTTTTCGAACCTGTCAAAAATTAGAAAAAGGGTCGAGGCGGTCCTGCAAAAAGTCGGGATTTCGGCAGGCGTGACGAGGGCATTTGGCGTGTGACCAAACGTGGTGCTAAAAGTTATAAAATTGTTAGAAAAGCGTTTATTGTACTTTAAATAATTTACTTCTGATTAATAAATCAGTAGTTACCAGTTGAATGAAAATCAATTATCGAAGATTTGTTATCTATGGAATTTTATTATGGACTAACACTGATAACCTTGCTGACTGCTTGCTGGATATAGCAATATAGTAATTGTCATATTTACTTACAATTAGGTATATATCCAAGAGATAGGGGATAGACCTGTTCTTGAGCTACAAGGAATTTGCTTTTTTGTAATTGTGAGTGAGAGAAAAATTATAATATAAAGCATATGTTTTATATTCTGCCTTTGGAACACATCGTTATCATTAGATTATTTTTACAAATATAGCTTTAATGTACTTTAAAAATTGCTGTTTTTTCTTGCAGGAAACCGAACCATATGGGAGTTCGGCTGGGCGTATGGAGTCGGCTGGGGTGCAGCAATATTCCTCTTTGGTGGAGTCATTCTGCTCATGTGCGACAAGGAAAGTGAGGAAATCTACTACAAAGAGAGGAAAATTGTGCACGATAATGATTCGCGTGCCTAGTGGCCACATAGTCTGCCCGACGTTGTTCTCTGATCATAAAAAAGGTTATGTCGCTTCTCTCAGAGAGTGCATGACAGATGAGAGGTTTGTATGAATGGCCGTTTGCCTGTTATTGGATGTTATACCTGGTCAGTTTGATATCGGGTTATTTTTTTTTTTGTTTTGGCGATGTATACATGTTCCTTTAACTAGGTACTAGTTTTAGTTGAATAGTTTTTAATTTCTTCAGTTGATCACTTTATTACTTCCACCAAAAACAATTTTTGGGGGGTGTAAATTGTCTTACTGAACAGAGGAATGTTATTGTGGTGTAAGATTGCAGCTATTAACTTTTTACTTTTTTTTGTACAAAGTTTTTACACAAAGATTAATTTGTATTCTTGCAGCATTGAAATATTCCAAGATTTAGTAGGAGTAGCGTGGCCACAGAAGCATCATATATTTTAATTAAATTCTGGAATTTCTTGATGTTTGACGTTGAAAAGAATGTAACATATTTATGTAATAAAATTTTGCTGAACTTTTAGAATGAGAAAAAAATTTACATTTTTTAGTATTCCCCTATACTTCTTAAACATTTGATTGACTTTTTGCTTCCAACTGAAACTTTCCAAATTGGAAAAATTTCCATAATTTAAATTTGGCGCTCTTTAAAACTTCCTGTATTTTAAAAATTATTTTATTCAACCAACATCAGATTTTGTGATCAGAGCAGACTAAATATAAATCTATTTAAATCTTAAAATATCTTTTTTTTTTTGCCTTAATATAGAGATGAATTTGAAGACATTTGACAAGTTCTCTAATGAAATAATTCAGTAGAATGCAGAATAACAAAACATTTTAAATCAAAAAAGAGAGCAATAGATTAGAAAATATATACGAAAGGTAAATACTTACCTTGACATACATTACATTCATTATCACAAATAGTTATTAACCATAAAGGGAACCAATTCTCAAAAACAAACAGCCTTGAAAAAGGGCTTTGCCATAAATTCTACATAATTTACCGCAAAATGTTTCCATTTACAATTTTCTGGAAAATAACAACACTACTAATAATTAATAACAGTACACAACTAGACACGTTATCATGACAAAAAATATATTGGCTCTTTATTTGATTATAATTTATATAGTTTACTTGTATAAATTATAAATAACAGACTTTTTATTAATCAATTTCAAGTTAAATGTTGAAAATTTTTTTGGTTTAAGATGAACTGTAGCCATTCTACTTTCTTAGCTATTAATATTTATGTATTTAGTTATGTTTATCTTGTATTTATTTGTACAAAAATTATTGATCAAACTGATTAGACTGTATTTATTTATTTCTGTTGCTTGCCTGGTATCATAGCCAGTCAGCCGTTTTTGTATCTAGTTGTTACCATTTTTATAAGCATATATCCACAGTTACTCTAACAGGTTATTTTTGCCACAAACTAACAATTGAAATGAAGCCTTATAGAATTTGGGCTTTAACCCAGATTCTGTTGAGTAAAAAAAATTGCTAGTTTGCTAGGCTTTAATTTTACTTACCCGATGATGTTTTTTTTAATTTTTTATGACAGGTTTCAGTAATTGTGGTAATTTGCTGTGGAATGAGTGAATTGTGCGACTGAAGAGGCAACCCGGGCAGGCTAGATGTATGTAAAAAAGACTTAACCCAAATATTTGACGAGTACACTGAAAAAACTTGTACATAGTTTCCGATTTGCCATAAACAGAGATTCTTCATAAAAATCCTCAATTTTTAATACAAAGTGCAGAATTTACATGAAAAAAGATAACACTATAGGTACCTAAATTTTTTGTTGGAGGTCATATTATATTTTCAGCTAAAATGTAAAATGAAGGAAAAATTATAGACATTATTTTAAACATTCTTTCTATATATAGTCTAAAAAATTGTGTGTGAATGACCATTTTGAACTCTTGCCAATTTTAGAATATCTGTAATCAATCACAAATTGGGTCTAGAGGGGTGTCGTTAGTAAATTATAGGAAGAGATAAAAATATTTTTACGAAGAATATCTCTAAGAAACCTCAATATTTATTTAAAAGTAGTTTTTTACTATAACAATGTACACGTTTACCAGTTTTTAGATGCGAGGACCATAACCTTACAAATATTAATTTTAACATGTCAATAGTTCTGGCATTTTCTAACTATTAATTAAAATTTATAAAATGATGCAGAATTATTATTAGATGTAGAGAATACGATGTTGTTTTTGAATGAAACAAAGTTGAAATGAACTAAGTGAGGTTATGTATCCCTCTTATCATAGCGATGTCAATATAGCTATTAGACTTAACTAGGAATAAAAGTTTATATTTTACAATATTTAAGTTGTTTTGTTACATAATATATTGATGGGCATTATAGTTATACTTTTGATATTCTTACAACTTATCAAATTTTATACGAAATGAAATAGATTAAGGGTTTCTTTTACTGTTGCTCTGAAGAATTTAAATATATACGGCTGCTAAAATGTTGTGATATTACTAATTGATATTATTTTTTCCAAGAGGTTTTGTTTTTACAATTTGATCAATTTCAAATAATATTAACAGTGATTTGGGTAGTTTATTTATAGAGCAACACTTTGAGGAGGTTTATAAATTAAATAATTACTATTAGTCTGTATAAAGATTTATAACATTATTTTCTATTTTGATAATAGGGTACATAAAATAAGCATATCGTTATTGATAATAAATTTATAAAAATTTAATGCTACATTTACAGAGATATGTCTAGTGGAAGTAAAGTTCACCAGTTAGCCCTACTACATTTTCGCTTGGATCAAAATCATTTATAAATTTTTCATAAACTTATATGGTTATTAGAGGTGGATCGCGGTAATTGAAAATAACTTTTTGCGACAAGAGAGGGGAGCTATATGCTTAGACCAATTGGCGGGCTGCCGGCGTTAACTATCAGTAGAATATGACAGATTATTTAGGTGCTCCATAGACACACATGGGTAAAACTAAATTTTTTTTAGATGTAACCTTGGCCCAGGACTGCTCTTTGCACATCAGACTAATAAATTCCCAGTTAAAGGTTCTATACAGGATATTTCTGATTTTGCATTGAATGTGTAGTATTCCGCTACATTTAACTTATATTTTTTTGTTATTTCAAAACAAATATGTGCCTAACTAGCCATTACCTGTGAGGGAACTATTATGACGCCACGGACGTCATGTAAAAGATGAAATTGAGAGTTACATTAGTTTGCTGATACATACAGGAAAAAAATATGAATAATTGTTTTAATAGTAAGAATAGTTGTTGTATTTTGACATGAAATCATGAAACGATGTCTTGTGTTACAAGTAAAAGATTAGAAAAAACCAACGCTGAACAACAAATGTTACTTGCAAGCTTGTTACTACAAGCTTGCAAGTAATCAACTTTTTCCAAATCCTCCACATGTTTGATAAAAGCATATGACACTTCCAAATTTGTATATTTTTTTTTCAGTTTGCCTTAGTGTGTCAGTCACATAATTGTTATACCAACAGTTCCCAATGCGAAAATGTACTTTGGCGCGCAAAAATATTTAATACTCTGGACCAATGTTATTTTTCTAATATTCTCTACTGCCAAAAATTCTCTTTTATAATTTTATAATTAATTTAGTGTTTAGTTTCTCAGTTAAGTTGATCATCGTGCACTTCAGTTCATTTGACAAAAAATAAACATGTAAATATGAAGTGTTTCATAATAATACGCATGTTAAATAAGTAGGGATGTGATATATAGCTTATGTATATATTAAGTGTAAAAGCCATATATCTATTAAGGAGAATATAAATTATTATAAATATTTGCTTATATTTATTCATACTGGCTAGTTTTTATTTTGTATCATTTTAGTTGTTTCGAATATTGTAAATTGTTTTTGTTTTTGTATAAATAGGTAATCAAATGTAAGTTAAGGTTTCATGTAATTTAACTTTCAGCTAGAATTGTGTTTATAAAACTTAACATATTTAATATTTCCATTCGTGCTGTCTAATTTTAGTTGTGTGCACAAAAGTTCTACCGATATTCTGTCAAAAAATAAACCGAATATTTGTATATTTGTTTTTTTTTTCAACCCTTCCCAATTTAAGAAGTACTACTGTACGGTAGTACAGGGTGTTCCACCGGGAATATACAAGATCGACATCTGGAAAAGTACTATACCCCTATTCAGAATTAAGCAAAGTGCAATGACCGGAAAAAGAGTAGATCTATGTTGTCACATTTATTTCTAAAGTATTCTTATTTAAAACAGGAAACGTATTAATTACCTTATTTACCCATTTTTTTACTTGTCTTTAACGTCCCTTATTCCTATTGTACTTTATTAAAGCAAACACAATGTTTAATTTGCTTTTACTTAATAATATCACAAGTATAAAGACAATATATCTTTATACTTGTGATAATATCAAGGAATTTCGAAACATCTGACAACTGCGATGTTGTCAGAAGCCGTAAAGTTGACGACAAGTTGTTTATCCTTATTTAACATACATATTCTTGCATTTTCCTTTCCTTTTTTCTGAGCCTCAACGACGTTGATTGGTCGAATTAGGAACCAATGGGAACCAACAAGCGACTGCGCTCGAAACAGTGGCGTGATATTGGGTTATTTCGCGCGCGTTTCTTAACGGTAAAAATTTGTGGTAAAATTATCAGTGTATTTATTCTTTGTGTCAGTGTTTATACTTATTTGTGTTAGTTAAAAAAGTGGAAGTGCATATACTAGAAGTATTCTATAGAATAGTATACGAGTATATATTAACTGAAATGTGCCCAATGGTAAAACAGAATACGCACGCCCATGCTTCACCGCATTTTACCAGATCGGCGAGGTCATTCCACTTTGCTTAATTCTGAATCGGGGTATAGTTTTAAAAATTAGAAAATTTGGCAACAGAGCAAAGTCGGTGTGGCGAACACAACTAAAATATTTAGAGGCTTCCAGCGCTTTATACCAGAAGGCACCATCAACTTGTCGCCATCAATAATTTGTCATGGTGTAAAAGGTGTTTTACATTTCTTTTTTATATTTTTGTTTAGATGACATGGACATGACGTGACTTTTTTATAATTTTAAGACCTTGTAACGCTGTATATCACAGAACATACCGGATCACGGATATGTCATATCTCATCTGGTTTAAGACAAACCAATGGTATATAATTTAAAAGTTACTCGTGTACTTTTATATCACTAACAACAGAATATTAAATATATATCGTATAAAAATTTACATTTTCCCCTTATACTAAAAGATTAAGCAGAATGACGTATCCATTTTTGAACTGGATGTATTCAATAATGTAAAAAGATCTAAATTCAAATCAAATCGCCATGTGTTCCCGATACATGGCAATTTATGACAGTTGCCAAACTGTTTGCGAGAAACTTCAGTTTAATAGCAAAAATGGAGCATTATCATCGCAATGATATCAACTTTTATTGCAAAATTTTGAACAACTTCATAACAAAGGTGTACACTTCCGAAGACTATGGACTAAGTTTTAAATATATAAACATTTTAAATTTTATCTCGTCAGATTGTTTAAGTGATTATAGTAGGCTGTTTTTATTATTCCCTCTTGATATGTTCAATAAAAGTAGGTACCTATATAGCCAAAGTACATCCTTTAAAAAATAATAATTAAATAAAATGTCAAAATAACACGCATGATGTAGCTATCAAAAAATTTCCACTATTTGGCAATTTTATAATAAAAAAAATTTTTACAAAGAGGAAAACTAGTGCGAGTACACTTTTTGTGTAAAATTGTATGAGATAGATACGGTTGTACTAATTTTAAATTGTGGAAAATTGTTTCAGAAAGGTAATTATGTTGAAACGCCTTTACAAACGGATTAACTAATGCAAAAGCTGCATCCCTCCTTGAAATGAGGACCTCCGGAAAATTAATGACAGTAATTTTTATACATACATGCATAGGAAAAAAATTTATCGCGATAACTCAGGTTTCCAATGTGAAACAATTACTTATTGTTCATTCAAATATTTGTATATCCAATAAAAGTACAAAATATTTTTTATGCAATATTTTAATCGAACCATGGCTAAACCTCTTATATGAATGTATAACTATTGGTGTACAAGAATCCACATATATTATTACACATCAGTACAAAATAAACTATAGATTCCATACCTATATATACCTATTTCTTTTTGAATAGGTAAAAATAATATAAGCAATTTTAGTACCAAATATTTATAATAATTATAGAAAATACAAGTATAAAAAAGTAAAATATACCAATGCACATTTTACAAAAATTACATACATAATTACATATATTCAATCCCATCATTTCGTATCACATTATTTTAACAGTTAAAGCATATATAGGGTATTTTGATAAAAAAAATCATAATTTAATCTAAAAATTACTTAAACTTTTTTGTCGGCGATCCCTCAATATTAATAACAGTTTCTGACTCTATTTCGTCTGATTTTCTTTTAATTATAAAACTATCACAATTTTCTTCTGTGTTTAAAATTTGCAATGAACAAATCCTGGAAGAATTATTACTTTGTGAATACAGTTGATCATCACTACATGAAGCATTCCCTGTGGTTGTTTTTATTTGAAGTGTTTTACGAACACTTTCAGAATTTCTTGGAGGAGAATCAAGAATGCCAAATTCGTCATTATTAAAATTTGTTTCTTCCTCTACTACGTCCAATGTTTTTTCCAAAGTACTTTCTTCTGTTTCGAACAATTTATGTTTAAATTCTGCCTTCTTTTTTGATCTACATTCTTCTAAGGCCTCTTCTATTAGCTTAAGAATTTCCAAGTTTGTATGAGGGTCATCATGCTTAACACAAATCTCGACACTTTTTGGCTTTAAAAATCTTATTAACTCTAATCCTTCTTCATACGAAGCATGTGTGGAGTAACACACATAATACATATTAGTAGTAGTGGAAGAAAATCCATCTTCCAAATATTCTTGCGTCCATCTAAATGCGGATATTTTAATTGTTCTTATTTCACCATATGAAGCCTTATCGCAGATATATTGGTAAGATGAGCCACAATTGCAATGAATTTGTGTTATGGAACCATCCAGAGTCACAGAATTATCCATTTCAGGTATAATAGAATATAATTCAAAAACATCATTATTCACATGTACTGGCATACCAATTTTCTTATAAATCTCGTTAAACATATACTCGTAACCGTATCTAGCACTAGTAGATAACTTTATTAAATAATGTTTACCCCTATCTGTCCACTCTTTGATTATCTTGCATAATTCTTCTAAACTCTCTTCACGTTTTGGGAATTTTAAGTAACTTTTTAAAAAGAAGGTTGTGTCTAAGTAAATCTTCTCGATAACTTTAATTTGGTGGAATGAATCATAAAATGACTTTAATTTTCTAATATCATTCTTATTTATTCTGAAATCTCCTGTATATAAAATGCAAGTATTGGACTCGAAAAGGAACATTACTGATCCTGGACAGTGTCCTGCAGATATAGGTAAAACAGATATGTTTATATCTTTTAATACTATGACAGTGGGTGCGTACATATCGAGTACTTTAATATTTTTTTCTAATTTAGGAAACTGTTTCTTTAAAATAGCACAAGATATATCCGAGGCATACAGATATTTGTTATTTTTTAATAAATTGTTTTGAAAAATCCAAGTATGCAATCCTACCATGTGGTCAGAATGGCAGTGTGACAAAAAATAAGCTTCAGATTTTAAATTATTTTCGTCGAATCTGTCTACACTGATGTTGGGAATTTCTTGAAGTTTCCCGCTGAAAGTGCTCATCCTGTCGTATAATATGCAGTAATCTATAATTTCAAAATTGCCGCCTGGTGAACAGGAAGTAGGCAGTTGTTTTGGCGGTTGTTGAGTTGAGAAGTTGTAGGTTATTTATCGCTAACCTATTTTCATTAATTTTCAGAGCTATAAAAATAGTGACAGTCAAGAAAATATTCTAAACTTATACACATGAGAATGATAGTTTTCTAATTACTTACATTTTGTAGTGATTGACAGATTGTAACAATTTGTGTAATAACAGAAAGAAGAACCAGCTATATAGTTAGCAGCCATTTGCCCACATCAAAGTGAAGGTCGACGCTGGCTTTAGTAAAGCTTGGTTAGGTTGTCAAATTCTAATACATTTTATCATGTAAGTACACAAATTTATTGAAATTAGGTGCTTACAAAGACTTATCCCATTTGTTCCATTTGAAGTTTGCGGTTAGTGCGTAATTTTCGTAAAATTCCGTGGTGATGTAATTGCAATTTTCCTTTCTTTCACAGAAGTTTGATGTGTAATGGACGTTTATGCTTTACAGCGCGTAGTTACCACTATTTTTAAAACGCATTATGTCGCCCAGCAGGGATCGATGATTTTCTTTTCGGCCAGGTAAAAATTTGTATGAAGTTTTTTTTTGTTTACCTTTTTCAAAATTGTAAACTTTGTTAACCTCAATTAAGCATAACCTCACTTGTCAAAATATCAATAACCTAAAATTTTTCTTGAGGGATGAGTCCATTTCCATTACCATTTCCTAAAATTTGTCGTATATAGACGAATATTGGGCTTACTGCAGAAAAATAATAATGATGTGGTCTCTGGATTATTTCCAGGTATGTAATTTGGGGAAATAATGGCAGTAAAGGAAGACATGTTAAGAAACCAGTTTGTATTATAAAAAGTATTATTAACTTCATGTATTATAAAAAGATTTGTAGAAATGAGCAAGTGAAATTGATTTGGTTTTTCTTAAAACTATTTTAAATGCGAGGAATTGTGCAATTTTTCATTTCATGTATAATAGCAATTCAAAATGGCAATCGGTAAGAAATAGTAGAATTTTCTTGATTAAACTTTTTATAACTTATTCTGAGGTACGATCAACTATCATTGGTTCTATCATTGACTATAATATATCAATTGATGATATTGATTGAAATAATTTTTTTGACCAATTTTTACCTGTAAGTATAGGTACTTTCAATTTCAAAAAATTACCATGTGTTTAAAACTGCTTGTTTCAAACTGCAATTGAATGGCAACATAATTTTTTATCAATGGTTTTTAAAAATATAATAAGTATACCATACCTACCAACTACATACTCTTAAAGTATTTCAAATTAATTGAATTGTAAAGGTGAGATGCTGAAACATATTAGTTTTATTTAAATCAGTAATAGTATGCCATGAAAACAATAATCAGTAAACTATCATCAATCATCAATTCCAGTAACACATTCTAGTGAGACATTTGAATAACATGACATTTGAAAAATTTACAATTAAACATGCTTAATAGGTAATTTAAACGAATTTATACCTATATAGAATAACAGCAGGATCGAAAATTTGACCTCCAAATTCAAATAATTAAAGTATTAAATTTATGCATCAATGAAATTGGTGGTCACCTAAAACATCTCTTATACATTGTTTAATCATGAACCGCAACAATGATCATCAACAACTTCATACAACATGTCATAGGCCAATAGGTTTAACCAACAATTGACAAATTTTAGGAGGCTTTAAAAACTGAATAAAATTATCATTTTTGAAAAATTATACGTGAAAATTTTATTTGTAATCAATTAATATGCGTGTGCGCTTACATTGCGACTTACGCCACTTGTGGAAAATGTGGGTTTTGCCCTTTGATAACGCCTAAAATACTTAATGCACGTTATCATATTTTGAGGGTTACGCCTATAATAGGCGTAACCCTCAACTAAAGTTATTCATATCGATATGTCAATAGGCCAATAATTGGCCTATTGACATATCGATATGAACAACTTTAGACAAGTAATTTAGCTACCTAATTGTTAATTATGGTATGGCCTGGTAGCAAGGAAACCTTAAAATAGGCTCAGCAGTCAAAGTGTTAAAGAAAGGAGGTACCTAAATAATTACAGACCTCTATAGTTATACCAAATCACTCGATTTGACAGACTATACATGACCAACTCGACTGTGTTCAATTAAATTATGGCTCAATTATAGGAAATTGTCATTAGCATTAATATATTATTATGTAGGTCCTACTGGAATTATTGATGAAAATGATGAAAGTTCATAGTTGACAATTATTGTTTTCATGGCATAGGTAGATACTATAATTATTTTTTACAGGGCATGAATATGTCTTAGCATCATACCTTTTCAATTCAGTTAATAATATTTCAAAAGTGGTTAGTAACAAATATCAAGTAGGTAGTTATATAATATTTTTTAAAAGCTCTTTTCATTACTTTTCTCATTGCATATACAAAAATCCATGTTTCTACTTAAGCAATATGTCATTTAAAATACGAAAAAATGTAACACCCTGTATATTGAATTACAAATGTAATTCTAATTCTATGCGAAATAACTCCGTGGCCAGACGTGTATATAATATATATTTGACCATTTGCTAGGCACCTATTGGTTATTTATTTCTAAGTATCAGTAATACTCATGCTTAAATCAGTTTCTAAAATATGGAGGTATTTTCAAAAAACCTTCGAAAATGAAAAAAAAATAAATATATATATGGGACCTGCAAATATTGCACGGTGAAATATAGATGTAGTGCAACCCGGATGCTGAGGCATACTTGCAAATGTAATAAGTGCCCTGTGTATGTAGGTAAAATATATTTTTCTGGACATAACAAAACCCACCAATAAAGACGAGGTAAGTTATACATTTTTTTGTAATAGGACCTATGCACCTATGTAAACTGTTGAACAAGAGAGCCTGTCCCAGTTTTGTGGTTTATTAGTAAATGTTTTATATGAAGTTTTTGTATTTTCCATTATTGAGTAATTAGTAGAGTTGGCAGAAATGCGCCGCAGGTTGTAACAATTTTTACAGTATCAGTAATCTTTTTGTACTTGCTATTAATCTACCTCTGAAAAATGTTCTCGTATAGTTTCTACCACAAGATGTAAAGCATGCACTTTACACGTAACATGTACTAATCTATAACCGTGTTCGTGAGAGAACGGCATACCAAACAGATTGTCCCGGTACCATCGGTCACAAACATTAACACTTGACTTGTTGACAGATCAAATTTTTCTAATGTCTCCCGTACCATCCGTGTAATTGTTTTGCCAGTACACATAGTTAGTCTTTTGCAAGCTAGTAACAGTGGAAATGTTGATTTCAGAGTGTCCAGTACACATACTATAATATTTACCATATATTTTTTTACAATCTGTCGTTTTGTTTACATATAACCAAAGCCGTGTATATTTTGATACACATTTGATCTTATTTACAATGTCTTCACGCATAGTGGGTACATAATTACGTAACGTTGCGTGACTTGGTAACGTCACATGGGGATTGTATTTATTCCAGAACTCCCAAAATAGTTGTTTATCCAGTACGTCCAAGAGAGCATCACAGGCAATCAGCATTAACAGTAAATCAAATATAAACTGTCTTGTTGAAGCGATGCCACTTTTTTATTATTATGTTGCACACTTCTTACGTGTGACGTCTACAATCACGTTTGTCTCAGCCCAACAGGTCTCTCTCGCACACTTTACAAATTATTGTAACACCATTAAGAATAAATCCAGGAATTCGCCAATAAATTTATCCACTTTGTCACTGTATGCCGTTTTCTATTACTTATATCATGCTGGTATTAATAAGTATAAAATTAATATTAACAATAAAATATAATAAATAAAATTAACAAAAATACAACAGTATAGATTACAATGGAGAGGAATTAATTAATATCAGCACGACACTACAGATAACAATGGACTAGCATGAAAAGTGGAGTAGCGGCACAGCTCTCATATTTCCATCTTTGGCCGCCCGAAACACGTTTATGCCTGCACTGAACTGCCGCGCAATTTGCCAAACCTAGTAATTAGAAAACATTGCTAATTTCATTCAAAGAAATTAAACTGAAAGTCTTATTATGTTTATAATTTCCATTCTATTTACCTAATATCCTGTTAATGAAACTAACCCTATACTTGTGAAAACAATATTAAAAACTTATTTGAGTTAATATTAACCTATTAATAATAACCCTATTAATTAATTAATTTTGCAGGACACTCACAACAGCATAGGAAGAAGGAATACTAGAATAGAAAACAAAAAACTACAATTAGCTTCCTTTGCTGATGTTATAAATAAAAATGAAAAATAATAGGTTGTCAACTCGTAAGAAGTATATATGCAACAGCAGCACTTTTTGCCATTCTCCTCATTTTATAAAATGTATACACACATTAAGACCATATGTTACAAGTTACCAACTCAATACCAAATCTCCAATAATCTATTAGATAGTGAATATAATAATATAAATAATACTAGAAAAAAAATTTTGATGCCAAATCACTGTCACCGTTGAGTGATGGTTGGACCCACATGAATGGCATTGCATTGATAAACATTATATTCACCACACCTGCACCTATATTCTACAAGGTAATTGACTTGAATATAAAATAACTGGCAATACCAGTGGACACTCATTGGAGTTCTGTCGCGACATGTTTGAATAGCCTCTTGAAAGACATAATTTGTGCAAGCTGCCACAATAAACAGGCAAGTTTGTTCGGTCATGGCAAAAGATGCCCTTGCTTTAAGGAAATATATTTTAGATGAGGAAAGCTTTTGACCGACAGTAGAAAATTGTTTGAAAAAACATATTTGTACCCCTTGCTATCTCTAGATTGAGACAAGCCAATGTTGCCATGTGTACATGATACAACTTATAAAGTATTTAATGAAATTAGAAGGAACCTTGATAATTTTAATATAATATTACACAAAATGCTATCATGAAAATATTGTCCGATTGAAAGGCATTTCTGTTTCATGATTTTTAGCTGACTGCTTGTCTTCTACATCTCAAATTTCATGGAAGGTCATTGAACGAAGAAGAAATGAGTAATGCTCAAGAATTTATTCTGGAAATATGGTTGCAAATGAATTAGCTGAGTACAAAGCTAAACATGGCATTTGCCCTAAAGAATTTTTATGGGGAGGAGCTAATAAATGTGCTAACCTGACATGTTGGAAAGGTTTGTACAACATTGGCTGCTGCAAAGATAAACTGGAAAACATTTAGTGTTGTGAAAACTAAGGAAATAAATAAATAAATTATTGAGCATGTGTACTACCAAACTGATTTCAATAAATTATAATTTAAACCTTTTATCTGACAAAGAATTGCTTCTTTAGATTGGAAAGTAAGTGAAAAAGGTATAAAAGAAATAATATCTCTGAAGAAAATAATGTAAGTTGAGACGGAAGAATATGACAGCGATGAGTTAGTCAACGATTATAGTAATAATTATTCAATTGATTATGACAGTTATTTGAGAGACCAACTTTTCAGTTAATTTTTAATTCACCCATTCACATTACGTAAGTAATACTTGTCCAAAACCCTATCCAAACTACTGATAGGACATATAAACTCTCGACTTTTGAAATTTGAAGTTTTCTATGAAAATTTAAATAGGTCCACTAAATCTATTGATTTTCTAATTTTAGAAATGCTAGATGATTCTTGAAGATGAAGGAATGAATAAATTTGTGTAATTATTAATTTATTTTCTAAATTAAAATAAGGTCCATAAAAGATGCTATATCTGGATGCATTCTGTTTAACAGTTAAGCTATTTTATTATTTCAAATAGGTAGTTGCATGAATTTATATTATTAGAAACATGACAAAATTCAATGAATCTTGGTCATTTGTCTTATTGTTTGTTTTTAGAAACAAAGTTATGTTGTTATTTTTTGTTTGACATTAAATAAAATACAACAATCTAAAATGATTTTCATTTACGAGACAGTTTCTTATAAACCTTAAAATATTTAATGCTTACATTCATAAAAAACATAATATAAGATATTACATCCTTTACATTTATCTCATTTCAAATTGAGTGTTCATTCAAAGTTATTTTTCACCTTTATATTACGAGTGTAAAAATGTGTGTAATCTGAAATGTTTTTTTTTCATTTTGTGAATATTTCCCATTCCTGCAAAATACCATATCATGGTATTTAGTCCTAAAATGATGGTAAGACTATTTCCAACTTCATATAGTATATTTTATTGTATGTTACGTGTTAGAATAAGTTACCAAAAAATAAATTACTGGTATTTTCACATCTCTAATTATTATTATTAGTATTCTGTGAAAAATGTCAAAATCTTATAACTAATGACTAGTTATTAGACTTGTTTCTCGAAATGTCTGCCACTAGAGTGCTTTGGAACGCCCTAGGGATTATACCACAGATTAATCAACTTTTACAGATGAAGCAATAGAACACAAGAAATCAGCGTTACATCACTCTCATTTTCACAAAAATCTCAGAAAATAACATAACGCATAAACATACCACACAGTTCAGACCATAAAGAAACAATTCTGCCTCTTTGGTTCGCCTTCAGAGTCAAGAAATAAAATAATTTGTGATTGTTGCCAATGATTTTACTTGGCATCATTTTGATACTTCCAAATCTAATAATGTATGGGTCCATCTGTATAGTTTTTTCCGTGATTATACTGATGACTTATTAATTATAATAATTAATGTGAATCATTATGAATTATCTGCTATGGGGTGCAAAAAACAACCAATTACTGTGAAATGAGGGAGAGTAATAAAAGCTCATTATAAATGCAAATCCTCTAAACACATTGTCGGGGTGTTTATAAGTATTTTTCGTACTATGATATTCGTGTTCCGTACATTTAGAGAGTTTGTTTGAAACATCTCTATAGCTTGCGCGCAAAACTTAACAAGTCCATACGAATTTCGTATGGACTTGTTAAGTTTTGCGCGCAAGCTATAGATCTGTACTACAACATTTCTACCTGTTCGAGTTGAACCTTGGCAGTCTTTCTTTGTGTCTGTCGATTCGATTTCTTGGTCGATCTCCCATCGATTGACGGTATCGATAATAATCAAATATAAAAAATGCAATGTAATTTTGTATAAATATGTAAAATATCAGTGTTTTAAAATTCTTACTCTGAATATTCTGATGAACTGTCTTCGGCTGCTATATTAATTATGATAGGTTCTGTAGTGATGTCAATAAGATGATTGATTTCCTGCATTTTCATCTTTTCTTTAAGTACGTGATTTACACAACTTATCTGCAGTGGCTCGTTCCAGGGAATAGGTCACCTGAACTTTCACGACTTTTTTTTTATATCAAAGTGGTATAATTGCAAATTTCAATGTTACAGAACAAGCTGGTTCTTTTGGGGCATAAACACATAGTAATGAAATTTTGGTTCTATATTGAAAATAAAATATTTCAATTAGTTAACACATTTTTCTTTTTATGACAGGTGTCACCATGTTTGAAAATACGTAGCAATGGAGGAGTCTTTTGGTTTAACATGGGAGGACTCCACAACCGTTGTGCAGACGGAGGAGGTCATCTGTGGCATTGAAAATGAAATTATCCCGGCAGAAACAGAAGAATTCACTGGTGTCCCTGAAGGAGTAACCGAGGAAGTGGTTCAAGAGACGCCAGAGAATGGACAGGGAGAAGTACCAGTTGAAAGGATAATGTATCTCACTGACGGAAATGTACTAGTCATGCAAGAAGCTACTGAGCCAGCATATCAGGAACAACTGATGGAATGCCAGGTCTCCGAAGAGATTATTACTGAGCAATGGGGCGAGAGTTGCCCTGAAGAAATAGGTAAGTGTCAACTTTGCTAGTAATGAAGTATTCTGGTCCAAAAGACATGAAATTTATTTTGGTGTTTGTTTTTAAAAATAATAAAGCCAAATAAACTTTGCTTCTTTGCTTTACTTTCTTTCTTCTTTTCTTCACTTTATTTCTCATTGGCATTGTAGCTGTTGTCAGATTATGAGCATTGATATATTTTTGGTCGCTCCTTTTACATAGTAGCAGATGAGAAAAACTGACACCTACATGTAGTTTACATACTATTAACACTTTAAAAAATGTACAGAATTTTATTTTTATTGGACTACCCTGTACTTTTGAGAGTACCTATGCTATTTTCAAATTTATATAAAATGTATGATGTTCAATTTGAAAAAAATTATTTTTGTAATAAACACCCTGAATATTTGACATTTTGTTTTAAATGACAAAGGGTTAAATTTTAAATTAAAAATTACAAAGGTACAGAGGATTCCCATCATATACAGGGTGTCTCACCGGGAACTCCAACGATAGCTTATGGGAAAACCATGATTTGGAGAAATATGAAAATTGGTAGCATACCAACGTTGATGGAGGCCATTTGGTTAAAATATTTTCAAGATAGTGGCACTTGCCAGTTAGATGTCGGCTTGCTAATTTTAAATAGGATATCCTATATATTATTTAATTTTTAGATACTACGCAAAATTCTAAACATATTCCGTGTGTAATGTCAAATTCCCAAGTATAAACGGTTTTCGACATATTTAAAATTATATGTAAAAATTTTATACAAACGAAAATTATTTGAATCTGTTTATTTTATTTATAGAGAATGTAATAAAGTAATATCAAGAAGGTCTGATACATTTGCTACTCCATATCTGCCAAAATATGATTATTTACACAATTTGCTCCTGGCTGATCACAGAAACCTATTTTACCAACATGGCGAAACACCTCCATATAGTTATTACTTAATCAACAATTTTTACAATACCTTTTTCTTTTTATGACGAATGGATAACCAACAATGGTCCGTTTTTTTGGCCACCCTGTTCCCCAGATCTGTCAGTGCTCGATTTTTTATTTAGGCTGCAGTTAAAAATCGCACACCATCTGTCGTCGCAACCCAATCGGTTGTTAGAGTTCATTCACGTTAAATTTAAAGTGACGTTTTTATGTTTTAAGTTAAGTTTACATAAATAAATAAAAACTTGACAACGCAAAGAAGGGTTGCCAAATATAAAACTTTTTGTAAGTGGCAAATGCTATGCTAATTTATTGGTCATTTGTTTATCGAATATTGAACACAATTAATTACTGAAAATGACATCACTTTAAACTTAACGTGAATGAAGTCTACTGATGTTTACCACATCAGTAACAACCATGGAAGACTACAGGCAGCAAGTAAGGAATGAGTTTGAAGATTTAAATCCTTAAGATTAATTTTTGTTAAGATGTGAAAAATGTCTGGAAGTTCAAGGACGTCAGTTTGAGCATTTACTGATGAATCTATTACACTCTACTGTTCTCTAATTCTCATTGTCCTTTTTTCTACATCAATTTTATTCTGCAATTTGCTAAACAGTTTTTGGTGATTGATTCTGTTTTTGCGGATATCGAGTAGCAAATGTATCATATATGTTCTATACTTTATTTCATTCTTCATAAATAATAAATAGATTGAAATAATCTTCATTTATATAATTTAAACGTTCCCGCATTATGATTAATAATTTTTAGCAAATATGGACAATGATACTATTTAGAACTCGATTGTTTTCTAACTCCGTCATGGCTAACTAAAAGTAACTAAATTTAAAAGCCGTAGCATTTTTGCAATGGGACAATGTTAAATTGCCAATATTTCGAAGACTACAAATTTTCAAAATAGATGACCTTATACAAAGTTACCCTTATTTTTAATGCTGAATAAGATGAAAAATGAAATATCCTAAAACAGGGTATTCCCATTTGAAAAAATTGAGTTTCGACAGTTTTTCAATTTTATTTTTATTCTTGTTTCTGTGCACCCTGTGTTGTTAATAATGATCAAAATATTATACGAAGTCTGTTAAAGTAGGTCCCTTTCTACATAGAAACCACCCAAGTTAAATAATAACTGCGCTCGTACAGTCAAAATTGATAATTCTTTTTTGGTCTGCAAACGTCATTTTTTACATAAAATTTTAAATATGTCAATAACGGTTAGACTTGGGTATACGACATTATACATGGAATATTTTTAGAATTCCCATAGAATTTAAAAATGAAATAATATACCTATAGGGTGTCCAATTTAAAATAAGCAAAAAATACCACCATCTTGAAAATATTTTACCCAAATGGCCCCCATTGATGTTGGTATGTTACCCAATTTTCAGATTTTTCCTAATTATAGTTTTCACCCTGTGTATTTGATGATAAATTAAATATTAAATTCTATTTTAATCATTTTTAGTCGTCGGTTCTGAAGAAGCTGTAGGAGGTACTGAAGAGCAGTCTCAGGAAGACTGTGATATTCCTTTACCCACCGATCAAGATGAATACACTGCGGCCAGGCCATATCCTTGCGATTTTTGCAGCCGACGTTTCAGGAAAAAGGCTAACTTGATGAACCACATGGTGGCCCATCAGACGGACAGACCACATGGATGTAACTTATGTGGAGTACGATACATAAGGAAGTGTGACTTGATGAACCACCTCAAGATCCATGCCTATATACCAGAAGCTGATGGATTAGAAGAGGAGGACATCCAAGCCCTAGAGGACTCCTCCGATGTTGAAAAAGTTAGAAAACGAGGCAAGGCGCCCCAGAAGAGGCGGAGGAAGAATAAGATCAAAGAGGAGTATGATTCTTTTGAAGCAGATGACGCAGGTATATATTTTTATTACTTTTTTTAATATCTTTCTTTATATAGGAATTAAGCAAAAAAGATCAATAAAGGATACATTTAACAGTGGCGGCTCGCGGGTTCAAAAATGCGTGAAGAGCTAGCTAATATTTTTATATTTTTAAGCACTCACCTAGTTTTTATATATCAGGTCGATTCTTCTAACCTGATATATAAAAACGACTGTTCGGCGTTTGCAAAATCAAAATTGCATCTACTTCACAACAGGTCACAGATTACTGACAAGACAAGACAAGTTAGGAAAAGGAGTGCGCGAAGCACACCCACGTAATGGCTGAACTCTTCACTTGCACCGTAAGGAGTGGGAGCTCGTCTTGGCTCGTCCCTTATAATGACGTCAGCTGTAAAAGCGTTGCTATGGCAACGCAGTGTACTGATGCAGGTTTAGCGGTTTTGACTCGACGCCTCTTCACCACAAACGGCTATGTACGTTCTTTTTATATTTTGTAACGTTTACGTGTGTATAGCGTACGATAAATATATTAATATTAAATATATTTACTTATTATTATTGTTACATTACGTTAGTAATAAAGAAAATGTATTTTGGTAATATCTTCACTATTCATACGAGTTTAAAAAATAGCATTGAATATTTTTGGTGAAGAGGCACTTCACCTACTTCACCTGAATAGCCGCCACTGACATATAAAGGTTAAAGGTGATAAAAAAAGTTATATTCTGGCGCAAACCGGAGGTCGCCATACCCGTCCATTCATTATTTATTAAGAAAAATGTTTATCCAGTAGGACCTACTAATAAAAAATATAGTTTAACCCTGTGACAGTTTTCCAATTTTGAAATTGTTGTTTCCACCCTGTAAAATATAAGACCATCCTGGAACTTTACAAAGCTAGATTTTTTGTTTCTAATTAAATAATAACACTTACAAATTTCTTGCTGACAGTTGCATCCAGTTCTCGTTCCTACAACTACGTGGATGAGGACATGAAATTGATGGAGCAGATGGAGAATAACAGCAAATCAGAATACACCGAATACATTTCTGAAGACCAGGTGGCCGAAGCAAGGTATCCGGTGATAGATCCGAGGAAGCCATTTGTCTGCCAGCACTGTGGTGTCGGCTTTGCGAGGGAAAAAGCTATGCTGTCACACACTCGTGTTCATGCTGAGGGAGATAGTCCATTTGAGTGCCAGAAGTGTGGAGAGATGTTCTGGGACCCTGCCCAAATGCGAGACCACGCCAAGCATAAACATGGAGACGTAGATGACTTTGACGATGACGAAGATGAAGATTACTCTGAAGAGGAAACTAAATACGGGACGTTTTACTGTTCTACTTGCGGGTTGTCATTTCACAGACAAGATAATCTTAGGCGCCACCAGCGAGTCCACATCAAAGAAGAGTTTGTTAATGAGCACGAATTTGGTCATATATGCAATGTCTGTGGAGAATCGTTTCAAGAGGCTCTTGATTTACTGGCCCATGCAGAGGTGCATGCCAGAGGTACAGAGCATCGTTGCATGGTTTGTGGGGAAAGTGGCGCTGATGAAAATGCAGTTGCGGCCCACGTACAGGTAGTAATTTTTAATTTTGTTTTCTGTTTTCTGTATCCTATGCTAATTTGGATTTATTTATTAAAACTCAACAGTATTAAAAATTTAATTTTAGTATATTAAACAACTGATGTATGGAGATTAAAGAACGTTTTGGATATACAAGAAACAAGATGAAAAAAATTCATCATAGAAATAAAGTGTGTTTTAGTGCTTTGTATGAGTGAATAGTGATGTAAAATGCTTGAGAATTTATTTCTCCTTTATTTTCATCAAGCATGAATGAGAATAAATGAGCATAAACGAGAACAACCCAAAAACTAATCACTCAAGATTAAGGTCACGTTATCACCGCCGTGTTCTATTTTGTCATCAAAAAATATTCTCAAAATGATGAAATTGTTATTAGATGCCGATAATTTTTCTTTGTTGTAAGTTGTCGAATAATATTTTCCAAAAATGACGTGCTGCAACTAGTTCATTCAACACGCACCACATTTTATATAATTTTACGAAATTCAACGAAAATTTACATAAGAACTAAGTATGTTCTTTTAGAGTAAATTGTTTAAATTTCATGTGAATTTTTCCTAGTGTTGCCGGACATTTAAATGTCCAGACATTTATATGTCCGGACACGGACATTTATGGACATAACACAATGAAAATGTCCGGACTTTTATGAATGTGTCCGAATCCTAACCTAAAATTTTCTTCAGAAAAGTTTCGGTTGGAAATTGACACTTGATATAATATACACATATCTAGTAATTATTCATATCCAAAGATCTAAGTAAAGTTTTGGATAACAAAATAGTTATTAAGGATTTAAATGAAAATAAAGATAATGCAATAGTGGCAATAGTGTTCAAGTGGAAACTGAAGATGATAATGATAGTATTAATATTACTAGCGATGATGATATTGATATGGAAAGGCTATAGCACAGAAAACATTTTAGATCAAGATAGTGAGGATGCTGATTGCCTTGTTTTTTATTTCACTCATTTTCCTTACAATTATCTAAGGTTGAATTTGATCGGAACAAGTTGTAATTTATTATTATAACATCACGACTGTGACCACGGTTATGACTAGCCTAAAATTCAAAAACAGTTTTGTTTTAATTCAGTGAAAATAATCAATACTTACAACTTACTGTACTTACTTATTGTACTGAACAATAACAAATGGTATCTTAACACTTTAGTGCATTACATTTTGTTTTATTCATTTTTATTTGAATTTTTGTGTTTGAAATTGAAATTTGACATTATCGGATTAATAAAAATGTCAGGACATATTGGAAATGTCAAGACATATTGAATATGTCAAGACATATTGAAAATGTTCGGACACTTAAATAAATGTCCGTATTTGTTTAAAATAGTAATTTAATTTAATTAAATAGTTTTTTTTTCAATTTCCTTGGTAATGTTTGACACACCATTTTAAAGATCTGGAGAAAACTAATATGATGACACTATTTACAGCTAAATTCATAAATGTCCAATATGTGTCCAAATAAATATCCTGAAAATGTCTGGACATTTCTCGAAAAATAAATGTCCGGACATTTGACAACACTAATTTTTCCTAAACAATGCGAAAAAGTCAATTAACAGCAAAGGAGATTTCTTGCTTTGGATATAGTTGCGTAATAGTTTCAGTAAGTTACTGCTAGATGACTGCTTTCAAAAAATAACTAAATTATTTAGGGATATTTTGTGTTTAGTGCGTTTCTGTAAAGGACAAGGCTTAACTATTTTAAGGACAGTAAAAACGTATTGGAAACTAGCCTAATTACTCTGAGTCTATAAGTCTGAGACTTGTGTGGAAGAGGGTACAGTCATGATACAATAAAGGAAGGTATGATATTGCGCATATCCCTCCCACATCCGTGTCGTCATCGAGAGCGCAAATTTGACATTTTACAGTATTTACATATGTAAAGGTGTGAAAGTTTTGTGGTTTTAACTACATTTTGTCCTCTAAATTCATTTTTTTTGACAGAGTATTTGTATAATTCTAGTGTATACTAATTATAATCATATGTGAGTATAGTTAAAGTTAATTTTATATTAACACGTACCTAAACTAAAAGTGCAATAAAAATGCGTTGTTCTGTGTGCTTGTATAATAGTGATAATCGCAACCAAGAGCCCAATAATTTAAATAATATTAGGTAATTATATTGCTATGATATTTAGACAATGTAAACATTGCACTATCTAGTATGTTACAAGGTTTTTCACGTTTCCACGGGATGAAGTAATAAAGAAACTGTGGGTGGTAGCTTGCTGTGGAGCAGAAAAGTTTAATGTACATACTGCCAGAATATGTTCCAAACACTTCACCGATGATGATTATGAGATAAATTTAAAGCCTGTAATAAATTATATAACCTGTAATAGATATGGTTCTGTAATGTGGTCATTAAATAAAAAAAAATGAGAAACATTTAAAATTTTCGAATAATTAAAAAAAAATAAATACATTTTTCACTTTTAGTCGTAGGTGTAAGGCGAACGGCGAAATATATGTATTAAAGTTAACTTATTGCCCACATCCTATGTTTATGAAGCGTTTATCCTATATCTAAGTACTAATCATTTTACACACGAATCAGAATAACTAATTACTTATAATAAAAATTGCAATAATCACCGATAACAGTTATTATTATTGAAGTAGGTAAGAAATTAAAAGAGCCAATTTTAAACCACCAGGGATTACCAGGGCATTTTGTATATGATAGGTACCTACCATATGGAGTATATCTAATCTGTGCTTAGATTATTAAAGAACACATTTAAGGACACTGGTTAAATTTCCCAATATTTTCCTATTCGGGACACTGTTTTGTGCCAATTATATGAAATTTTTGATAATGTTTCCATTGAAATCGCATATAACATTTGTATTTAGCGATCATTCTGCGCTCTCGGTGACGTAATGCGCACAGCGGACGCATTTTCGTACTCACGAATGTCATACCTTGTACTTATTATATCATGGGGTACAGTATATTATTATTTTGCACGCCTCAGGAACGACTTATGTTCGTAAGCTCTAATCACCATTCAGTGCTGGAATGAGGGAAATCTGGAAAACCTCATTAGTTAGGGGATAGTCAAACATCAACACTTTAATCCCTCACATTAACACCAAGCTGACATTCTTCCCATCCTAGGCCATCACGAGGATGGTTGCCAACCCTTCCTTGCGAATAAGCCTTAATCTACGAGAAGAAATTCAATTAAAAATTGTCTTGTGCAATCGAGATTCGAACCCACAACCTTGGGTTGAGCGATTGAGATAGTAAACCACTGAACCACCAGCTTAATAATGACATATGTTGATTGTTTCGTATAAGGCTACTAAATTTGTGACCTGGAATATAAAAATACCTAAATTGCAGTCAACCAGTACGATTTTTGATTAAAATGTTTGTTTGATCGATTGTATTTTCAGTGCGATATCTATGTTTAAGTTGCCTAAGTTCACACTGAATACATTTAATTCATCTTTTGACTGTTTCATCGACAAGGCAGTACAAATGCACCCTTAAATAAAAAAAATGGAAATCTGAAAAATTCTGTTTTCTGAAAATACTAAAAATTCTCATTTCTCTATAAACTTCTGAAAATTCTGAACCTGCTTAAATATTCTCGAATTTTCTTGAAAATGATAATGAAAAATTTGTTGATAAAGGTGAGGTAAAACTAAAACAAATTTAAAGCTTTGGATATAAAAAGTGATTATTTTTTTTTTAAATATAGATAAATGGCAATTTTTAAGAGTTATTATTTATGATTACGTTAATCAAGTACAAAATAAAATAAAAATAAGTTACAAAAAATATTCTAATAACTAATAACCAATAATTACAGCAAATAACAAAAAAAAAATAGTTCTTGTTGCGGAATGACTTGATGAATGTGATGGATCTAATAATCTAATATGGCATATGCATACCGCAAAATTTAAAAACTTAAGACATTTAGGAAAGAAAGTTTGCATATGGTCTCCCTTGTGCTGCTAAAGAACATTTGTGCACAATGATGTGTTTTTTTTGTGCACGAACATTTATGAATATTGTTAACAGCACAGTGAACACATTTTACGACATTGTGAATGAACATATTCATGCCAGGATTAAAACATTACTACATGCATGAATAACAAGTTTCATCTGCCTGTGGACTAATTTAATAATATAATCTTAAATTATCTACTCACTAAACTCCTACCTTTATAAATAAATATTTTTCTGTAGTCAATTCATGGAAACATTTGCTTCGGTTTGCAGGCAAAACATGGCAAGAACCTACCACCCAACACGTGTATGCTGTGTGGACGCACCTGCAAGGATCGTCGCACCCTTCTCAAGCACTCATGGGAACACTCAAAGGAGAAAATGTTTGCTTGCAGCAAGTGCGCCAAAACCTTCCACAACAAAGCCAGGCTGAAAAGGCATATGCTATCACACAGAAATAAGGTAGTGACTTGTGATGTGTGTGGAGAAGACTTCCCTGATGGTAGATCACTCATGAACCACAGGCACAGTCACAGCAGTGTCTCGGGCAGACAATTTCCATGTAGGGAGTGTGGCAAGACTTTTGGGTCAAGAAGCTCGCAGCAAATACACATAAGGATACATACAGGTATTTGATTTGCATGTACAGGATATAAGTTTTCACTTAAGGAGTAGTCAGTATATTAGATGATTTAGGTAGACTTATACAGGGTGACTCATTACTATGTGGACAAGTCATAACATAGTTATGAAAAAGTTGTAAAAGAAAATAAATTTAAATACAAAAACTTTGGGGTTCTTACGACAATACTACATTTTTTTTATTTGCGATTGTACAGGGTGTTCCACATGATCTTAACAATACAAAATCGGTTTTAACAGAAAAAAATTAAATATGTGTCCGGCACTAAACATAATTAATATAAGAATAAAAACAACTCGGACCAATTCCTTTTCATTTTAGACAATAACTTAGCAGCGAGTGTTTGTGTTTTTTTTTCAAATTTATTTATTTTTATTTTTTATTTATATTTATTATATTTTATTTTTATTTATTTTATTATTATTTTTACGTTAAAATATATTCTGTATATTCAATATACAGAATATATTTTAACGTAAAAATAAATAACAGGAAACACGTTTATTTACAATTTACTACTATTTAATATATTTTGAGAGAATTATTTATTTGATCTATACCATTAGTGAGATCATTGATGGCTCTGGACAGTAGTGTATCATTTGTAGTTATCATGTTGTTGTGTTTCATCATAGTATAATTATGAAGATTTAAAACAATACGGGTCTAAGCACAGTACCCTATGCTATTCCAAATTCATTATTCCTAATTTTAGACTATCATAAATTTTAGTGAGTTGTTGCTTACATATTTTTGTTAAATAGGAACCCTGAATACCATAACTCAGGCCTCAAGTATTATTATTAGTATATTACTTTATTACTATTCCTATTTTTAGGAGTATCATTTATTACACCATAGTAATTTATTAATTGTATTTAATTCCTATTATTTATTAGAGTACATAGCCTTCTGGATTTGTTTTACTATGCTAGTTTTTAAATACTAAATTTCTAAATTTGCTAATTTCAAATTCTCTTGTCCTTTTCCTTAGGCGAAAGACCCTATGGCTGCCGATTTTGTTGGAAAGCCTTTGCAGATGGGGGTACTCTTCGAAAACATGAACGCATCCACACTGGCGAAAAACCATATGCTTGTGCCGTTTGCCCTCGAGCATTCAACCAACGAGTGGTCTTGAGGGAGCACATCCGTTCTCATCACTCTGGACCCGATCCCAAGTACACTCATAGCATGACACCGTATTGTTGTTCTGTCTGCTCTGACATGTTCGCCACCTCACAAGACCTCATCCTCCACTTGATCCATCACTGTGACATGAATACGGCCATGAAACGGCAACCTCAAGTAGGCCCCAGAAAATACAAACGGAGAAGGAAGCTTAAGCCACATGAACTCGAGTTGATCTCAAACCGGATCGAGGATGATGACAATGACAATATAGATGCTATCGAGGACAACTTCACCGAAAATGAGGAGGAGCGCAACAGGAGGAAGAGAACCACGAGACGGCCCGCCAAGAAACCATCTGCTTACACCAAGGATCCCCCGGCTTCTCCTGAGGATCCTTTAACGGAAACTTATACAGATTTGTACCATAGCTGCTCTTCTGCAATAGATAACATCAATTCAATTGTCAATTCCAAGGCGACACCCACAAAGGTGAAACCTAAGAAGAAAGTCGACCAGGCAATGCCTTCTAGGCCGAAGATGATCCACACACAGAAAACGAGGGTACCAGTAGAAACGGGAGAAGATGGAAGGGTGAGACACAAAACCAAGACGCTGATCACAAGGACGCAGCCCACTGAAATAAAATCTGCCACAGGTAAGAGATAACAGACTAATAATAATAAATAAGAGCATAATAATTGCAATGACTAATTCTTTCAGCAAATTTTAAAAAGCAGGTATAAACAACCATATACAATATACAATAATAGAGATGGAAAAATTCAGAAATTTTTACTATACCCAAAATTATCAATGTTTTATTTTTCTCTTGGATATTGTATTTCCACATATAGGCACTCTAAACAGATTAACTATAAAATTAATCAAATTATACCGGGTCCAAATTATATTAGTCAGCGAGTAACCACTTACGGTTAACGATTAATTGCGCAGCAATTTATTTCATGGTTTTTACGGTTGTTTTTGTAAGTGCGGGAACTATTGAACTTTTTAAAGATTAGTCAATCGTTCGTGCATTCATTAGTTACAAAACATATCTTATTCTGATCTCGAAATAATTTGTGTATATATTTGAAATATTCTTAAATTAAGATAATTTATATATTTATATTATTTATAATAAATGAGTAATATGGTCTTGCACCTAAAAAAGGTAAATACCGATAGACAAAAATTGTTTTTGGTAAATTTTTAAATTTATCTAATTAGCATTAGCTTGCCATTTCCCTTGTAAAATTTCATACTCTGGTGTACTCATTGGTGTTAGTTTTTAGATCAGAGTAATAAATAAAGGGGAGACCGCATTCCCTATTTCAAAGCACAATGTAAACATGTAACCTCAACCTACTGGATGTTGATAAACAAATAATACATAATGAACACACGACGGTCCCTGATACAGTGGCAGTGGCGTATCAAGCTGTATCACGGAAATGCTTACAATATACAATACATAATTATACTTTGATAAATTAGTGTCACATTCTGATTTTAGCCACACTGCTCTTATCTCAGGATCTTGGGGATATTCTATAAACACAAAGCTAGTACTAGTATTCAAATAAACATACCAATTTAACAAATACGGCAGGTTACACCCTTGCTGTAAGAACACCCATGGAAACAATGTCAAACTTACTTGTGAAAAGAAATAGCACTTATTTGGCCCTTTTCTTGAAATTTCTGGCATATTATACACCACTTCAGCAGTTTTATTAAAAGTTAAGTTTAAAAGCACAGTTTAAGAATACATAAAACACTCGGCTTGACCAATTTTGATTTCAAAATAATGGCGTCACTTGCTATATTAAGTTAATACTAAGCAATGTTGCCACTTCCGGCGCTTAATATCACTAGAAATTTCAATAATGTATTAATAGATATGGAGAGCCTATAATTATAACACAAGTCACAAAAAAATAGTGTCGTAGCCTTAAACATATTACAATGTAACTAATTTGTAAATTGATTAAGGCTACCGCAACCGGGCCATACAGCCTGTGAAAAACGGCGTTTTACTTCAATCCCACCGCCTTCATTTTTAATATTTTTTATCCGAATTTTTTTTACCTGAAAATACAACATTCTATCTATAGATCGACTAGAAAACATTTTCAATTTTGTTCACCAATTTTTCTAAAAAAAATAGTAAAGACGGCTCAAAATGGCTCTTTTCAAATGGCTATACCTTCCGTTAGAAAAGGATTTTCGAAAATGTTTTCTAGTCGTTCTTTAGGGAAACCTTTTGTCCATAAACACTCTAAATTTCAATGTTTTTCGTTAAGAAATGTAATAGTTACAATTGAATTACGAAACCAATATTTGGACGTAAATAATCGCCAGAGTTTATTACATAGTGCAGCCGAGCTGTGCCGCGTATTCCCGAAACCAGTACAGTCAGTGGAGCAATCAAACATACTCGTATCCACTCGTATCGTATACGTATACCTACCTAGGAGTGCTGGAGCGTTACCGAGATATTTAATATTTTGTGTAAAAAATGACAAATGCAGACTTTTGTGAAAATAATAGTATCTTCCTTGGTTTTTACATTTCGATAATAAATATTGGTATTCGTTTAGTATAAGCCATGGCGAATATATTGCTGTATATAAATGTTTTATAAATTATACAGGGTGTTAATAATCTCGTACCACTTCTGGAAAACTGTAAGGGCCAATATCTCGTTTATTTTAAATGGAACACCCTGTATATTTTTAATGGATCAGATACAGAATTGAAAACTCTATCGATCCATATTAGTATGTTATATACCCAAAGATAATAGTTTTCGAGTTATTTTGAAATTTAAAATATTTTACTCTTTGGTTACAAGTAAACATAAATTATGAGCCTAGATGGCTTGGAAAACAATAAATTTTCATTATCAAGTGAAATTAGATCATAATTAAAATCATGATTTGAATCAAACTCTTTTAATATATATTTTTTCAAATTTATTCACATAAATTACTAACGTAACATGATATTCTAAAAAGTTATCAATACAACGTAATAAAAATAAATTTTTGATTTTTTTAATATAAATGAGATTTTGCTCAACTCTTCTAAAGATTAACGTAAGCTTAAACAAACAGTCTCGTCAAATTTTATTTTATTTCATGTTCAAACAGTTCACCCTGTTGTTGAATGCACAGTTCAAGTCTTGTTCTAAATGAGACTTGCACATTTCTTAGGATATCTGGTGTAATGTTTCGGAAGCAATGTCTAATTCTTTCTTTCATATAGTCCGCTGTTGTCGGAAGCATGCTGTATA
Organism: Pogonocherus hispidulus; assembly: GCA_963924545.1. Lineage (NCBI taxonomy): Eukaryota > Metazoa > Arthropoda > Insecta > Coleoptera > Cerambycidae > Pogonocherus > Pogonocherus hispidulus. Next base: position 25,745,723 of record OZ004696.1, read on the forward strand.
CTGTATCTTTGACGTATCCCCATAGAAAAAAATCCAGATATGTAAGGTCTGGAGAACGCGCAGGCCAATTTACTTGGACCCCGTCGACCAATCCATCTATTTGGAAAATGTCCGTTCAAAAAATTTAAATTTCGAATTCCCTGTCTTGAGTGAGTTTTATTTTTGGTGGTTGCTTTTTAGGATATGATATACTGCCTGTTTCATCGAGTCTGGTTTTAAGCCTTTGAAATGCTTCACCACGTGGATGCCTGCGATCTGGATATTTCTGTGCATACAAACGTGATGCCAGAAATGAATTTGCGGATGCCTCACCAAGATCATACATCATGTCTTTTCATTCTACAAAATTGTAATTCATTTTATAAAAATACCTACTATCATGCAACGCGTTATTTAACAATTATTATTATCAAACTGACAGAAAATTTATTGTTTTCCAAGCCATCTAGGCTCATAATTTATGTTTACTTGTAACCAAAGAGTAAAATATTTTAAATTTCAAAATAACTCGAAAACTATTATCTTTGGGTATATAACATACTAATATGGATCGATAGAGTTTTCAATTCTGTATCTGATCCATTAAAAATATACAGGGTGTTCCATTTAAAATAAACGAGATATTGGCCCTTACAGTTTTCCAGAAGTGGTACGAGATTATTAACACCCTGTATAATTTATAAAACATTTATATACAGCAATATATTCGCCATGGCTTATACTAAACGAATACCAATATTTATTATCGAAATGTAAAAACCAAGGAAGATACTATTATTTTCACAAAAGTCTGCATTTGTCATTTTTTACACAAAATATTAAATATCTCGGTAACTATAAAGTTTAGCTATAACAAATGTTATATGGACTGAAAGCGCTTGCGATGAGGAATCCAATAAGCTAATAATATACAGGGTGTTCCATTTAAAATAAGAACGTTTTTATACGTTTAGAAGGAAATGAACACCCTATATATCTGTAACTAATTTTAAATTGTAGACCTTATCATTTCTGAAAACTTTTGTATTAGATATTTTTTTCTAAAGTTGGTAATAGTGGAGAAATAAAGGAATCCCAGACGAATGGGTCACCCTGTATATACCGAAAACTATTCATAGGAAAATTTTGAAAATTTGACAGTATGTATACTAATGTCGATGGGTGCAACTCGCCTAAGATATTTTCAAGTTGGTGGCACTTCCGGTTATACTGGAAGTAGGTGTCAACTTGCATATTTTCAATGGAATACACTATACAGGGTGTTACAAAAGTCCGGGCCGCTACTTCAGGAGCATATTCTACACATTAAAATAAGAAAAATGTTCAAATACATTTTTTCTCTAAATTGCCTCCTAACGGAGATATGACCATTTGAAGATGGCGCCTCTAAAGTGGTTTTTTTATTACAAAATTACCAAATTTTATCAGTGACACAACGTCAATCTCTGGCAGATACTGTCAAGTACAATTGTTTTCTTTACGATCAGTTTGTATGGCCAACTTATTTTTTCTTATCCAAATTAGTTAGAATTTCGAAGACGGGATAGGATTTAAACGCTTTTTTCTCGGAAACGGTTACTTTTAGCGACTTTGAGAAAGAGTACTTTTTTTGTATAAAAAATGTTGCTTTTTACGATTATGGCACTTTCGTGTCGAAACTTTGCAATACAAAAAAGTTACGGCAAAAAATAATCGCGGGCACCCCCCTACACACCACGCTACTGCTTATTTAAAAAAATCTGTTACATGAGAATATGCCTCATCCAATTCTTTAACTGCTTGCCCAATTTCATGACTTTGCGACTAACCGTTAACTTTTTGTAATAAGAAAACCACTTTAGAGGCGCCATCTTCAAATGGTCATATCTCCGTTAGGAGGCAATTTAGAGAAAAAATGTATTTGAACATTTTTCTTATTTTAATGTGTTGAATATGTTCCTGAAGTAGCGGCCCGGACTTTTGTAACACCCTGTATATTATTTTATTTCTGGATTCTACGTAAATTTCTAAACATATTTCATGTAGGATGTCCTATACCTATCTTCAACTGTTTTTGAAATATTGACAGGTGAATATTGACATTTTGCAACGTTGACACCCTGTAAAATCCAGACGATTGGAGATCAAGCAAAACAGTTTGCACATTCCTATTTTACCTTTTCATAAACTATCGTCTGACACTAATTTCAGATTTAGCCAGAAATTACAAATTTCCTAAAAATTTTTTAAATATTTAAGTATACCTAATTTCTATATTTTAGGCGAGTTGCAGCTATCGACGTTAGTATACTGTCAAATTTTCAAAATTTTCCTATGAATAGTTTTCGATATATAGATTGATTTGGTTCCCGGTGGGACACCCTGTATATCGGAATCGGATGGACGCGACGGTATGTAGCGGAAAATAGAAAGTAGGTAAACTCTTTCTAATATCAGCTGACACATTAAAAAAAATTCCGACAAACGACACACGTGCGTAAATAAAGAGGCCGCCATCGAAGTGCAGGTGTTTCCTTTGTCGAAATTTTTTATAATGTTTCAACTGATATTAGAAAACTACATGTATTGTTACACCCAACGCACATTCACGCGACGGCAATGCAAAAATCCGCTAATAGTCTGGCCGTTCGTCGACTACGTACTGTTCGTCGGATTGCGATAGATATGGATTTATTTTTAACTGCATGTGTTTTTATGTGATAAGCGAAATTATTATTATTGTTATTATTACTTTTATTATTATTATTATTATTATCTTGGCTACATGCCAAATCAAAAATTTCAAAAATAAATAATATAAATTCTTTATTCTCTTATTTGCCTGCGTACCCACTTTATAATTTTATAAAAAGGGATTATGTTAAAAAATGCAATTCGCCATCTAAATATCACTTAGGTTCATTCATTAGGTTTCAAAATATCCTGCAAAGTAGAATTCATCACCTATTATTTATTATTAATTATTTATTATTAGTCATTATTAATAGTAATATCAGTAACAACCAATATCACAGTTATACTGGTTGCAACTCTAGGAGAGCATCGAATTTCCAATGCAGTATTAATTTTTAATTCTCCTATATGTATTCAGCTGTTTTGTGCTTGCTATCCGGACTGTACTCGGGATCAGTTATGTGCTTTCTAGTGGTGGGGCATCTGAACGATATGAAACGACGAAAATCGTACACGTGCTTACGCTCCCGGTGCTCTTAAGGTCAAGAGTGTGGTAGATCTTTGCAAGTTAATCAATGAAAATGACGGCAGTACCTAGCTATAAAGATAAAAATGTAACTTCGGCATCAATGTCAAGGACGTTTCAGGGACCAGATGTTTGTAAATACATTTACATCAAGGCTTCACTTTAGAATGTAAATAACGGTCTCCCCTTTATTTATTACTCTGATGTTTTTAGAAGTAATTAAGTTATTATTATTAGACGCAGAAGCCAAATGGATATCATGTTCCAGAGGATTGCTTTCAGGTGGTGTGGTGGTCAGGAGGTGATTTCATACATCTGATTGCACCAAATGTATTAGTTGACATATCTCTTTATTTTAATTATTCTTTATTAAAAATAATAAAGCGTACTTTTATAACAAAGTTTTTAGATTTTTGAAAGTCAGCTTTCATAATATTTTCTGTTCGTTCTTCTAGGCGAGAGGATAAGGCCCAGGACGAAAAACGTCAGCTATCATGTTTTACAGTCTGAGAAATTGCCACTTGCTACGTTTCCTGAACCCGATAGGGACACCCAACAGGCTGTTGAGAGCATACTGAAAGAAGAACACCAGATGGAGGAGACAATTCCACCTGAGCAGAGCAATGGTATTATATACATGGACCAGGTGGAACAACCACCTGAAGTGGCCGCAGAGCAGACAGTGGAAAGTGAACAGCCGGTACCTGTCACTTTGGTAGAGATTAAAAAGAGGACAAGGAGCTCCAGTAACAGCCTAAAACCCGGCCGCCACATAATCGGTCCAGGGAGTAAAGTCAGGTTAGTAAAAGAAGGAATGATTGTCCGGAAAGCAAAAAATAAGAAATCGGACGAGAGTGAAGCGGAATCAATTCTTCCGGATATTCCTGCTCCTCCAATAGCTATCAAAGAAGAGATCGTGCAACATTCGATTAAGCAGGAAATTATGGATCAGAGTCCATTGCATGAGCTAGCCGAGATTTCCATGCAGCACGCCAATGCCACAGCAAAGAGCCTGTTCAAGTGTGAGATGTGTAGTGAGGTATTTTCCGACAGGGCACAATTATTGGTGCATGTGCCCATACACATTTGATGTTAGTTAGATTTCAGTAAAAAGGCAGTCTTCAGGATCCGTGTTGAATTTGAGACAGGTTTGTCAAGTGATTAAGGGAAATTCGGTTTTCATAGCTAAAACTGTCGACAAATATTCCATTTAAGATTTAATTTTGTATGGTTGTTGATTAAGTTTCAGTTTGAAAATATAGTTTGTAAAAAGGAAAGTGGGTAGCATTATTTTGCTTATATTGATTTTTAATTTATTTTCTAAAATAATTGTAGGTAAAATATCAGTAGGTATATTATTTATCTACTTTGAATATTCATACTCGTAATACAAAAAACACAAATTCAAGAGTGAGTGCAACAAGGCTAGCCCATTGGCACAGTAGGAAACCAACATTTTGTAATATATAGATGTACATCTATGTATAATTAGAAGTGTTATATATTTATTTAAACTTTAGAAAATTTCGTTTACACCAGGCTGTGCAAGGCTAACCTGTAGCTGCGAATTAGAATAAAATTGAAAATTATAATGAATTTATATACACATTTAACTTTCAAAATCATCATAAATGCCTTTAAAATTGCAGACACTTTTTATTACGGAAAGTAAACTTTGCATCTTCTTAAGAATAAACCAATAAACTTCGAGAAACTTTAGTACACAAATGGAATTACCAAGAAATATATCAAGTTAAACCAACATCAACTAAACTAAACTGAGCTACCTGTTGAAATTTTGGTCTGTTCCATCCTAGTTCAGTGCTTTACTTCGATCATAGATTAGACTGCAATTACCTGTATCGACGGTAGTTAAGCATGGATTAGTCATTTGTTAGTGTTTGATGTAACCAACTTGATTATACTTTCAATTTATTTTGTATACAAAAGGAAACTGCAAACACAAAATAGCACTTTAAAGAAATAAGAAAACTCAAAACTCCCACAGTATGTCACCCTCTTATGAAGAACAAAACTATGGTTTTATGGCTCATTTTAACGAGCAATAATTGATTAACATAATAATGCTAATACTTATCTGTAGATATGTAATTCATTTCAATGAAAATCTCCTTGAGTGGTGCTGCTATGTTCTGACACTAGAAACTACAAAATCAAAGAGATTATCAAACTCATCAGTTCTGATAGTAGATAAAAAGGTATATGCATGTAACTTATCGTTAGTGACACCAATTAACTAAATATTAGCGTGATAGCGCTCATCGTAATTTTCTAGTAACTAAAATTTATTACAAATGTGGAACATGTGTCAGATTTTTCAAAATCATGAACCAGTTTTATGAGTGTTTTACTTTAGTGTATTTTCTTGTCTCTAACATGAAAAAAACATCAAAGTTAGGGGATCTGCAGTTAAAAACTGTTAACCGACAACAATAAAACGACTTGAAAATAATGGATAAATTGATGAAAACACAACAACACACACAATCCTTGAACAAAACTTTAACAAAAAACAAAACAAAAATAAACAAATCTGAAAAGTCAATTTGCCAAGTATTGATGCTGCCAATGCTGGTAAATATGGTGAAACGCTGAAACGGAGCAATGGAACAAAAAAGAATATCCGCAGGTAACACTAAAAAATGCTGGAGTGATATTTCATAGAACAATTATTAATTATTTGTTTCAAGTAATTTTCACATTTCTGTTTTAAGTTTTGATATTAAGTCACAAGTTTACAAGTTGTACACAGTTTTAGCTAGTACCTTGTTTTTATACCTGAATTCAGGTTTTTTTCTGGCTTGACAAACGTATCTCTTCCATCAGTGAGTAATTGTGTAAATTTGTAATGAACTAATTATAAATAAAAATAATATACATATTATAAATATATATATACACATAGTTTTAAACTTAATAATTGGCTTAGAAACACTGTCTATATTTTTATAATAATTTCTCTTGTTTCACACACGAAATAAGGGTCTGTTTAAAAAGTTTTACTTTTATAGATGTTATAGTTTTATTTCACTTTATGTTAAAGTGAATATAACAACCCACGAGTTATATTTGTATTTTAATCACGTCTTATCTGTAAATATTAGTAGATCGGAGGTGCAGTCATAGTTGTGTTTGTGCCTCCCTTGCTGTATCTTGATGGAAATAAATATTTGGTTAGGTTTTTTGATTTTTTTGTTTTCTGCTTACTAGAAAATATGTGAGAGATTATAAATTTGATAGAAAAGATGAAAAGAATATTACTTACTATAGGGCTTCCCTATAAAGTCAAAAGTGGTTTTCTCCACTTTTCCCAAAACACCAAAGAATAAAAGAAAAATTACAGAACTCCGCATGTGTGACCCCGCTTTCGTGGATGTCCTGAATATGTATATTTAACATGTATAAATGGCAATTTAAATTAAAAAGAAAAAGTAAGCTATAATTTCAATTTTAAACAGAATGGCCAGGTCAAAAGTATATACTGTATACAGTTTAAGATGAACTTGTGGGCATCTCGGAAACTAGAGATACAGACTTGGTTAAATTGGGAAAAAAATTGGTCAATTTTAGGCCCAAAAAGAATCCGAGGTTATATTTTCAAGAACTCCTTCCCTTAAGTAGATACAGGGTGAAAACCAAAAATGTGCATTTTCTGCAAATGTCTATAGCTCGTTTATTATAAAAGATATATTCGTAAAATTTTCAGGAGAGGGACAGCAGTTAGCAAGGACCTCAAAACTGATCTCTAAAAAAATTTAGCCCCACTAGATCTTGCACTAGCATACTTTTGTCATTCTTATGGGCGCCATATTGGATTTTCATATTTTTAGAAAATTTTATTCATAAGAAAATAGCCTGCTAGGTCACCGGACCACAGTCCATTCAACTTCTTTGTATGGAGTTATCTAAAAAACAAATTGTATGCAACATTGTATGAAACTGCAGAGGAATTATGTCGAGCAATTAAAGACGCAGTAATTGGAATTTTTAGAGACCAATTTTGAAGTCCTTGGTGACTGCTATCCCTGTCCTGTAAATTTTATGAATGTATCTTTTACAATAAACGAGCTATGCAGAAAATGCTCATTTTAACCCTGTATCTTTTCCTTCTTAAGGGAAAGAATTCTTGGAAATATAACCTTGGATTCTTTTTGGGCCTAAAATTGACCAAATTTTTCCCAATTTAAGCAACTCTGTATAAATTGATCAAATTGTTCATTTCAAAATAGTTTTCAACTTGGATTTTGATCAGTGGTGGCTCGCCAGGAGACGCAAGTAACGCGGCGCTTCACCTAAAATTTCCGGTTTGGTTGTATCATTTAAAATTATTTTTAATTCCATATAAATTTTGTAATTTAGATATATTTTGACACTGAAAATGTATTGTGTTTGTTTTATCCATAGAAATAAACAGAATAATTATTATAAAACGTTGCTCGCTAAAGGCCTTCTAAAAAAACATTGCTTTTGTTGAGAGCGAACATTAAAACCCGTGACGTGACTAAACTGCCCTGTGGGCGAATGAGTGTCACGGATTTCGATAGCCGCATCACATCACATCACTCCTACCGTCCTGCCAATTTTGCCTCTATACGCGATGCCGCGCCGGTTAAAAAACAGTTCTTAATAATAATAAATAATCATTGTTTTCTATCAATCGTATAATGTTTCCTATGCATGATCAAGTTTGTGTTTTATTAGAAACAGTTTCTAGATGGAAAAATGAGGACAAAAAGATTTTTTAAATTGCGAGAGACCTGTGCCTTCTCTTGATGCCAAAAAAAAGGGACAGTCAAAAGACAAAGTGTTTGTTCAGAAGTTTCGGTATGCGTGTATTCGGAGTATAAGTGGTTGTGTGGAAGTATTTACTTAAAAAAACTCTTTGGATGCCGTGTTTAATTGTCCGCGTCACCTATTTACTGACCCACGAGCCGCCACTGATTTTGTTTTTTTATAAGGACCAGGAACAAAATGACACCATAATTCATAATTTAAGAAAGGACAACACCTTAAGCTACGGTTTGTTAGAACAGTGCGTGGCACATGACGTAGACTTACGGCAGAATCTGATGCGCTTGACTTGCATCAGTTTTCGCAAAAGTGGTTTGTTAGAAAATCAGTTATGTTTGTCCTGTTGACATATGCAGTTGAAAAATGAGTTTCCGTAAACTTAATAATGCACTAACAGCGGTAGTCTTAATGGCGGAGGAGGAGGAGGAAGAATTGCTATTATTTTTCAATTATAAGCGACAAAAGACTGTTGACAGAATGTTTTCTAGTCGAGATACTGAGGGAGCATATAATATAACAGTCGAAAGAAGATTGTTTGGAAATGAACCAAAATTTCGGGAATATTTTCGACTTTCAACAGAACTATTTGAAACCGTGTTATCATATATCAGAGAAGACATAACCGAACAGCCATACAATACAATACCTGCCTATTTTCCTAATTAAGCCTCTGTTTACCTCTAGGAACGTTGTGAGTTCAACTAAACGGCTGCATCAAAATCAAATTGAGATTGGTTTCAGCGCACACTGTCAACACCACAACGTGGTCAGTCTACAGTACGCGCATCTGAGCAGATCCTAACAAACCACTTTCCTATATTTACATGCATTTGATTTCAGCGGATATGTGCGGCATTCAACAGACCGTGAGTTGTGCGCTACGCACTGTTCTAACAAACCGTAGCTTTAGCAATATCGAATAACTGAAACACTGATGTTTAAAAAGGGAGAAATCTATGGTTTAATCACTTTAATGCAATGTTATTTAATAACTATGTAAAATTTGCTACATATAACTGATATACATTTATGTGTAGCCCACATTAACTAGTTAACTAGCCCATTTAGTTTATCGTAAGTAAATGTTTCTATTGAAAAATACTTGGTTTTATTAATTGTTACTTAGCTTAAAGGCTTTACTTACCTGCTTAAGGTACGTTGATCTGGGCTGGGCTTCTAATGGGTGCGTTAACTAGTGCATTCATATTATCGATATGAACACTAAGCAACATTCGCTGCGGTTAATAGTTGGATGGGCAACCATACAGAGAACACCCACAGTGCCTGGCCACATTTTGTGGCCTGTACATCGGTGAATTCACAGAAACTATTCAAAATTAGGCAAGATTTGTGTAGAAAGACGCACCACCCCTTGGATAGGATGTAAAGCCAGAGATCCCTGGTCTATGAAATGATAGACAAGTAAAAGATCCCTACTCTGCTAAAAAGGTGAGGGTTCGGCAAAACTTCTAGGTTGGAGGTTGCTCATCTCCTGCCGTCTGTGATTGGCGTTAGTCGCGAAAATAGACCGACTTTACATAACCGAAATAAAAAAAAAACTAGTTACTCACACTCACATTTTTTTATTTTGCAACATATCAAACTAAAATTGGGAAATGTAAAACCATATATGCTTTTTTAATATAATAATGAAACAAATTTTAGCGTTTCACTGGAAATTATTTCAACATTCCATTTTTAAAATTATTATGATTATGCTTTTGAAACTTTCAATTCAAAACTAAATTCTAAATATGTTGCTCGAGTTTCCAAAATATTTTCCAGATTTACCATTTTTCTCTTTAATTTTAATATTTTCAACTATACTATATAGGTAAGTTTTAAGATCCCTCAAAATGATGTTCCTACAGCAAAATAAAAATGTAGTTATATATTCGTTGACAACATAAAAAAAGAATTTTTATGTATTTGAAAACATTCTTGATAAAAATATAAAAATTACAGGCTGCTAAAAATTGTTTAAAAAATTGGTGGATTGCAGCGCGTTCGGTTTTACTGCCAACCCGGCCTGGTGCTAACCTGATTGCGGTAAAAAATTGTTACCTATTTTTTTCTTGTACAAATTCTTTTTTTGGGTATTTTGCAATATCCCCGACAGAAAAGAATTAAACATTTCGGAAACAATTTTCATTATTAAAAACATAAAAACATATGAAATTTAAATAAAAGCAGCTCTTGTACTAAAAGGATCAGTATTCCTTTGGCACAAAATCGGTTTTATTTATTTATTTCGGGACTGATAACATAAAACAGCCAATAAACGTAACCACTGACAGCTATATTTTATTAGAAACTTATGACATTAGAAAATATGACCTACCATGGTGAAATAAATAAAATAAAATAAGGTAATTTATAGCAGAAATGTATTTAAACACTTTCAACAATAAAATATATAAAATATAACGAGACAGTTCAACTTTGCAAAATTGAACTGAAAATCACAATAATGAAATAACAATAATGGTAATAAATACTTAAAGAGTACAAAGTATGAATGCTTCTAAACATGAATAAAATAAATGTTTAAGCAAAAATTACGTTCCATGTACACAATTGGTTCGAAAGTTTGAAGGTACTAGAAGATACTGATATTTTATAGGACAAAATTAAATAACATGAAACAGTATCTACTGCATGAAAACCTCATATTTAAATGAGTGCCATTGAACACCAATTAAATTCACTAACTTTTAATTTTTTCCTGATGAACCTACCTCTGTAACATGGAAACGTTTTTCTTAATATTAAATCAAATGTTTACATTTATATTTTATTAATCCTAAATGTAAGTATGTATGACAAATGAGTGCTAATAAGTAACATGAAATATCAAACATTTGATTACCTAAAAGCTAAACATTGAAGGCCACTTGTGTTTTCATAATCTATAGTACATGGAATGCAATATAAATAATATGCTCTGCTCATAAAGTTTTAGTAAATCTTAATCCTACTACTATACGTTTTTTATTTCTGTCTTGCTAATATTACACTTGTGTTTTACTAGTAGCACTTCTAAAATTTAGTAAAATTTTATGAGCACAGCCATTAAGTTTTAAAGGTATAGCTTAAATAACTATTGAACTACGGAAAATGTATGTAAATTCCAATATCCAAATATGTAATAATTTTTATAAACGCAATATGTGCACTCTAATTAAAGTAGTAAGAAACAAGATTTCATGTTTATTAACTACATGCGACACAATCGTTTTTTTAGTGAATGGTCAGTGAATACCTATATTTACTAGTATTTTTGTATAATGAATATTTCTTTTTCAAGCTATTTTTAAATCATATTAATTATATGTCTGTTGAATATAAGAACATATTTTGTTAAAAATTAAAGTTATTAATTAGCCTTACTTTGTCAATAAACCTTAGCACGAAACAGACAGAAGAAGCTGAATATTTCCTTCAGTAACAAATTTAAAAACATATTTTAAGTACATTTAACAACGTTCAAACAAACTTTGGCAAGCTAATTCCTTCTAATAAACTAGTGCCTGACTTACTGATATGGAGTCCTAGGATTAACGTTAATCATTTCACTGGTGCTGCAAAGGAAGGAGATAATGTTAACTTATTAAAATGTATCTCCTTAAATATTTACCTTTTTCCGCATTTGATGTGTATGAACAATAGTGCTATTCCTAGTAGGAGGCAGATGCATCCTACAACAATGTATGCTATTCCGAGGAATGGATTTTTCCCACCCAATAAGGAGGTGGTGCTGAGAATCATCCGTTTGGAACCATCAAAAGTACTGACATCATAATCTATAATAGAAAAGTCACCACAGTCTCAGATTAGATCAGAAAAAGTATGTTAAAATGATAACCTTAAATGATACAATTGTCATTAGTTATGTAATTATAATTTTTGCTTTCTTTAACATTTTGTATTAAATGACTATATCTCTGATAAGGACTTACTAATAAATATTAAATATTTTTCATATTTAGGATTCAGCATTAAATTAAATACATTGGATATAAATTTGAAGCAGTAATTTAATACATACAATACAATATACATTTGTGAATGTTTATGAAACTTAATAGAAACTCATATTTTATTTTCACTGTGGTTTATTAGCTACTTATGTGGTAAATCAGAATATTTTACAATTCAATCGTTTTTACTTACCAAAACACAAATGGTTTGAGGTCCAAAAGTGGGGAATTTTATTTTATAAGTCCTATTTTATATATTTTATAAGTTTCCTAAAAGACAATGCAAGACGGCAAGACAAACAGTCTCAATCATATCCCGTGAGAGTCGTTAGACTTTGAATTACAAAAGACAGTGTCAATATAATTAATCAAAATTGCAAACAGAGATATATATGTAGTGTTTAAACAACGGTGACGTTGTATAACCTAGTAAAAAGGATTTATATATTGGATTGGGTTTTATAAAGAAAATGGGGAATTAATTGGCACATTTGATTTTCAGAAACAATCAGACAACTCCCAGAAACAAAAATGTAGTAAGGTAAGTAGACACGACAATTATATAAAACTACATATTTTTAGTAAAATTAATTTCATTTTAAATAAATCCAATTTAATTTTGAAAATTTTTCTACATACATATATTAAGAACATTTGACGCATTCCTTTATAGGAATTAAGAACAAAAAATGAACTAAGAGATATATTATTAATTAAATTATTATTCAAATATACTGAATATGAAATATGAATTCAAATCTCGCCAGGGGAGAAATGGCACCTCTCCCAGGGTGCCATTTCTGTTATTAGTCTGTTTTTTCATGTTTTTTTTTATGATTCACTGAATTTTAAATTTTCCTTGCTATCTATAACCACTTTATAAAGAACTATTCTTTTAAGTCCGTTTGACACTATTGCAAATTATCACAAAAATTATTTACAAAAATCTGTTGAGAATTCTGTGTAAATAAATGTGAAATTTTAGTTAATTCATGTATGCCACTTCCTCGAAAATAAAATAATATTTCTGTGCATGCGCCCGCGCATCGATTGCATTGCCACATATGGCGATTTTTATTTGATTTTTAATCTAGGATTTTTATATTGTAGGCTTTTAACATTATATAGATTTGGTCATTTCTTTCAAACAATATATAAAAATAACAAATATCACAGGTTATTGGTTTGATGTCCCTGTTCACAAGTTTTATTTGATTATGTTTGGGCAAATTTGGAGCCCGCCGATCGAGCAGCGAGCAGGCAGCTCCCAGCCTGAAGAATTTGTACACTGTGCAGTTTCTCGCGTCGATTCTGTTAAAATTTAGAACATGTTCTAAAAATTTCTCAACAAAATTCTTTTGCAAATTTATAATTTATTTTCATGTATGCAACTATGAAATGTAGATAAAATAAAATTCTTTTGAAAATTTTGTAGATAATTATTGATAGTGTCAAACGGCTCTTACAATGATTACAATGTTACAACCTAAAAATAAATAAGAGAATAGCAACAAGGGTTGGATTCAGAACCCATAATTTTCAGTGTGCTGGGGTCACACACCATAAGCATATGTATAAATTCAGAATCAAATGAATCTGTCAAAAAAAAATTATTGTAGGGTTGTGTAAATCAATCCACTTACAAGGATTTAGTTAGAATCGTGTCGGTATTTATTAATCAAAATATTAGTTTGGCATAAATATTCATTTGAAATCACTTGCTTAGCCATTTATTATAACAATTTTTTAAGAACACTTAACTTAGAGGGTATAAATCAGATACGATAGAGTTGCAGATTGTTAAAACTTCCTAGGGTAAGAACAGTGTCTTATATAGGAAAGGTACAAAAGGTTCCTTTGGCACTCACAATCTATAGGGGTTGATAATTAGTACAGTCCTCGCCATGAGAGAAGGCATATCTGGTGTAGACAGCAATTGCCGTGAGACTTTTTACAATTACAACAGTCTACGGCAAACACAGATGAATATGAATATATTTTTATTATGGATTAAACTACAGTCGACCACCTCAAGTTAATAGTTAGTTAAGGTCAGGCGTCTGTGTGGAACTTACACGAGCGATTATTCGTAATCACAATTTAAGGCTACCATGGCGAATAAATATATTATGGACTATGTTACATTCAGAAGATATGACTTCTATTCTGGTACACTCAGTACTTCAGTCTCTCCCAACCCAACTTAAATATCATCAGTAGTTTTATACAGTTTTATTCAGATTTAGTGTTCATGAGTTTTGTGTCAATTTGTTTTTCCGAATTTAAGTTTAGTTAAAAAATACTCCAACTATCATGAATTCAATGGTTAAGAAGATGCCTTGGATTTGTAAAACAGCATATCTCAAACCGAAGATTGCAAAATTGACTTAATATGAAAACCTCTTAAGATAGATTATATACAAGAAGCTTTTGCATTGCATCAGTTGTTGGCATTATTAAAAAAATGAAGGCTTCAAAATTAAGAATTCAGGCTGTCACATTAATTTTATGCAGTCATCTTCCTATAGCAATATAAATTCAGCTGTTCCAAAAGTATCAAACATTTTATAAAAACTTTAATAGGCATAAAATTTTGTAATGATCTTTAAAGATTAATAACCATTCAATATAGGATGATTTTGCAATAATTAAAAAGTAAAATACATTTGAAATAATGTTTCAAGCTTACCATTTTTCAAGATGCCTTTAAAATGATGAAAATTTTTGTTTAAATAGATTTTATATTTTTCTAAATAAATAATAAAAATAAAATATAACATAAAAAATATAGAACTTAAGGAATCTATGTATCTATTTTATTACTTAAAGAAAATAAAACCTTAAGAGATCATGTACTTACTATATACAATTTTAAGTTCATAGTCTCCTTTCCTCAGGCCATTGCTGAACCCTTCTTGTGAGTGATCAATCCTACGATATAATTTTCTGAAGGTGGGAAATGCCGCTGTTCTCATCCAAACGATCAGATCCTCGTTCTGAAAACCATTGTTGTCTGGGTTGTTGCGATCGAGTTCATATACAGGTACCCTCCAAGCTTTTGGTTTTGCGAATTTACCTAGAAATGCCTCCTTCAGGTCTCCTGAAGGGTTGCGAAATTTAATTTTTTTGTCAGAGTCCCAGGCTATGCCAGTGTTGAGCAGAGGTACATTATATTTTTCTGAATTTACCCACATGGAGAGTGTCAAGTTATCTGAAACATAGTATTGGTGCATTGGCAACTTTCAGAAAAGTGATATTATTATTAAATATTAAATAGAGGTTATAAAAGCCTCTAGACATAGGGTATCATTATATATTCTTTTGTAGACCTAGTTTTACTTAAAAAATATACATTTTTTTGATAATGCTATAAGTACATATGTTAATATTATAAGATCATTACATCCCTATCATAAAAATAATATAAATATGAATAGCTTACAAACCGTTAAATAACTTACAATATATTCATTGTCTCACTACAGAAAAGTTGCAAAAAATAAATTTGACAAAGGAAATTTTCCACCTTGTGGGTAAGTATTTTTCAGAGAAGAATACATACATTAATACATTCAGAAAATTACTTAAAAGTTTCAAAGGAGTTTTATGTAAAAATTAGTTTAAAAGTTTGGAGCTGCCATGACATCTAAGTTCTAAAACTGATTAATAATCTAAAAAAATCTAACAATTATCTGCAGCTCCAGCAAAACAGAATGTTTCAAATCACTTGGAACCATTTTGAGAAGCTCCAGTACAATATTATTTTGAGACACAATGTTTGGTCAAGGACTCAAATCAGAAGCCGAATAATGTGAAATAAAATATGGAGTGTAATTTATCATTAGAATGTTAAGTTTCTGTAAATTTAAAAAATTGTATGAGGTACAGTAAAATAATTTTAGGTATATTAATGCTTGAGATATCGCCAGGACGAACAATCATTCGTCCACAGCACTTTGTTGTATTCATAATTGAATTCAATAACTCTGGAAAGTTATTTTTATAAATCAATACGTAAACTAATAAAACTAATAAAATGGTGTTAGGGAAAGTAGCAAATGTAATTTATTAGTCCCTTAATTATTAATTAAGGAATGAAACATGAAGCTCCTTTTTCCATAAAATTTAATTCTTATACAAAATTAGATTTTATTAGACTCCTGTTTGCACATTAAACCTTCTAAAATTGAATATAAACACCTATTTGTTTATAAGATCGTTATTAAATGGAAATAAGAAACACTTGAAGTGTTGAACAATATTATAATTTTTTAAATATTTTTTAACTTATTATTGTATGTTTATTGTTAGCATACAATTAGGTGTATTTATAACGTAGCACATTGAACATTGCTCAAATGTTTGCCGTGGCAACGCTGTTGAATTGGAGCAATAGCCTATACGCGTTGTGCTTCGTGCTCTAATTTGTTGCACTTCAGTCGCATAATTTGCGTACTTTCAGTCGCATTCCTGCCACATCCGGTGTTTGTTTCGATTTTCTTAGTAGGTATATTAATGACAGAAAAATAATACACAGAACACTGTTAAATTAAAAAGAAAACAAGATTTCGTTTTTCTATCAATAAGTGTAAATATATAATTTTACCATTGAATAAGGAGTTTGCGATTGCACCACATGGCGCAATGGGCAGTTTTACCCCACTTTCATTCGCATAAGCAAAGGGCATGCAGTCTCTGGCAACTTCTCCATCTAATCGCCCCAATAGTTGGTTGTCATCTCGAGATTTGACGTACCTTCGATGGTTCTGGTAGTAGTTGCTCAAACCATAGTACATGTAGACTTTACCCTAAAAATTAAAATGGTTATTTTCTGTATTACCAAGGTCAAATATAAAAATAAACACTATATTTGGAGCCATTATTTACAGAATAAAATTTTCTTAATTAGAATCTGCAATAATATATAAGCTGTTCCATTTAATAAAACCATATTTTTGTCTATTTTACATTTAACAAAAATTACATCTGAGATTTAAGTAAGTACTCATTATAGTGTTCAGGCGGTTGCTAGTACTTCTACTACATTTTAATATTATTTAATAATTGTATTATTAATTTCTTATCTTGTTAAATAACATGACTGTTTAGATTTCATTCTTGTTTATATACTTATGTTGATTGTATAAAATATCCTCAAACTAAAATTTCGAAATTAGTGACAATTTTGTATTTAGATCTTCGTGGATTAGACCTTTAGATGTATTAGGTATGTGGGATAACTCAGCATTGGACTAAGTATAGGTAGGTACTAATAAATTATATTTAAATTATAGGAGTAAGTTATTCATCCTATTAATCCATGACAAGGGTAAATCTACTGTGATAAGTAACAAATTTTGGTCATATGTATCTAAAATAGTTAACTCTTAGCCATCATGAACTTCACTATGGCTACGGTTCAGTTCATATTGGTACGAAATTACCGATACATGATGAATGCTTATGAGTTAAAAAAAATCTACTTACCTATATTTAATTCAACAAATAAATTACTAATAATTTAGAACTGTTTTTTTTTATATATATAAATGCACTTACATCAAAATTCTTGGTTAAAGTAAAATTTATCCGGCATATACACTCTTTATCAGGACTGCTGCGGATAATATTTGCACAGGTTTCATTTGTGTTATACCAACTAGCATCAGTCCCATTAGTTTCATTGCATTTAGTGTAATCTATGACATGCTCCTTCACCTCATCGGAGAAATACAGAAGGCCAATACCAACTGGAATAAATGCGATCCCAATGACAAAGAAGGTTGGTAGAACAGTGCCAGCAGTCAGTATTGGCTGCCATGCTGGTAGCCTTTGCTGCTTAAATGCACTATCTGAAAAAGAAGATAATTTTTTTTAATTCTAGTTTTCCTTGGAATGATAAATACATATTATAAAATATATCGCAGCCCATGATAACTAGTGGGCTACGAATATATTTATACAACTGCTGCTAAAGACGACGTTACATCTACCTATACAACTGCCGCTAAAAACGACATTACATCAAAAGGAAAAGTAAACATTTTGAGAAGTTGCCCATCGTAAGAACACATCATACAAAGTCAAATAAACAGATGTACCTAAGCTACAATTACTAAATTCAAATTTGACATACCAATAGAAATTAATAATGTATTTCAAGCTCTTACATCCGAGTTTTAAACTCTTACATAATAAGGAATAAAAAAATTTATTTTTTATTATTATGAAATGAAATTTTGTATATATTATAATCAATATTCAAGTGAATTGTAAAGGGGTTTGGCTAACCTAATTGTTTACATTAGGAGATAACTACACACCTGAAGGTTTTTTTGTTTTTCCTGAATCAGCGCTTTCTTCTGCCACATTTGCCATATCGCAAAACTTTTTTTATTCTTATTTATAACTTATTTAATTTGCCAGGAATTAATAGGCAATTTTCGATAATCAAATTTTATGTCACTGTCCTGTCACTTGTCACTTTCATAGAAAGAACAAGAAAAGGCTATTGTGTGTCACTGTCTTTCAGTGATCAGTGTTGCCGCGGCTGTCAGAATTAGTGTACTAATAATTACAGAAAACTGTACTGTTTCGTATGAAAATGTACCATAGAAAATTTTAGTACCTACTATATTTTCCTCCGATATTTTCTATGAAATGTACTATGTACTAAACTTGAAAAACGCAAAATACCCAAATCAACTTCACTAGGTATAGGTAATTTAACTTTTGTGAGAAAAATATAAATATCCGTTTCTAAACAATAAATTTGATAATATTGTCTGAAGAAGATGCCGAAAACAACTACTACACGGACATTGTGCCCTAACTGGCATTGCGTTACTGAGCGGTTTCGCGGACTCTGACAATTTGACAATAATTGTTAGACAGATATAGTAGCAAAGACCCAAAGATGAGACTACGGTGTGTTTTTCACCACTTTTCTAACACTATAATATTAGTCTTCACTAAAGTGTTTTATGTGTTAGTTTTTTAATTAGTTTATTTTTTATAAAAAAAAATAAACTAATACAAAAATAATACACTATAAAACAAAAAAAATATTAATTCTTTTTAACTAAAAAACAGCTGGCGATAATTTTAAAGCGAAATGTCGTAAAACATCATCCAATTCATCTATAAATTCTTCAGTAGTTTTAGTTTGAACGAACTACTCAGTAGTAATTAGTATACCTATATTGTCTTTGGTGCCTAGTAGTTAGTGTAGTTAAACCAAATAAGTCTTTGTTTAAACCGAGCAAACAAAACAACATAAGACCTGATGAGAACCGGGAACGTAGGAAAAATGGTAGTTCTCCGACTTTTCAGTTTTCAGGTTCTTTATATTATTTTTCTATAGGTTCTTTCTTCTTTCCAGCAGGAATCACAGCACTGATTTATACGATCAGAGGCATGGGGCACATGCCTCTGATACAATTCGTACAACACATGCCATGTGCTGTTGTACAAATTCATTCCAGCAGGCAATCCATACAACATTAATAATCGAAAATGTGTCATTCCAATTCCAACAACAGTTTCCAACCATTTGAAGAATTAGAGGATTTTCTGCGGATTCGTTTGGCCGTTTTCTTAGGGCATGTGCAGAATAACGTGATTTGTACTTGTATCAAAAAATCACAGCATATATTTTTGGATTGTTTGCATAGAAAATTTCATATAATTTTATATAAAGAAGCAAAAATTTCTACTTTCAAAAAATTTTTTTTAACGTTTTAGGTCAACAGATTATTCACAATCCCCACCGTTGCATGAAGATGCAACCCACAAAGCTCAAATCTCAAATCATTAAATCATTTCATTCCAGTAGCAACCAATCGGATCGGCAACTAAGTTCTGACTTGACATGCGCATTGAAAACAGTTTGCGGACGGTTTCTGATTTTCTGCGGGAAAGAACCTTATGAAAAACTGAAAAGAAAATATCAATCCTAAATCCAGAATGCACAAACATTAATAAGGACAACTAGAAATGGGAGAAAATCGCTATGGCGATTTTCGTTTGCATTTCTAGCCCTACCGGGAGTCCAGCCCTGCAGCTTTGGCTTTGGATTTGGATCACCGTTCGGGTGACAAAAGCATCTACAATAATATTATTAAAAAAAAAAAAATACATTTTAAAGAAATTTGAGATAATCCCTTGTATATAATATGAAATAATAAATTTAGAGACAGAAAGCTAAAATTTTGTATCGGGAATGATGATGTAGTAGGTACATACTAAATGATTTTTCTTAATACTATTTTGATGAATTGTAAGGGTACTTACTCTCTTCTTGATGGTAAAACATCATCATTTTTTAAGTGCTGAAAGTAGAATTCATTTTTTAGTAAACATTTTTATCAATGGGGCGCGCCGCTACGGTTCGGAGCCCCGCCCGCTCTTCGAAAAGGTGTAACGACGGCGTTAAAAAATATATTGCTGTTATAATTGTTGCAGCAAATTAATATTAAATATACCTATTTACTTTTGTAAGCTAAAATTATAAATTTTACAGACTGCCAAAATGAACGAATAATTCCAAACTTTACCTGAAGAAAGAATAAAAACTACGGATAATGAAACAGAATAACTAAACACTAATACTAATAAATAGTTAGATTTAAAAAGCAAAATAAAAAAGTTTCTCTAGCGGGATTCGAACTTGCGAGATTCAGTATTACGATGTTTGAAATCCTGCGACTTATATCACTACGGCTATACAGTCCCGAAAAAAATCTCAAAAGATTAGAGAAAGGACGAAGTTTCGTGTAAAGCGGTTCTCGAAGCCGTAAAAATTAGAAAAGGGGTCGAAGGGGTTCCGCGAAAAGTTGGGATTTCGACGGCGATCGACGAAAATTTTGCAGAAAAGGCGTTTAAATTGGGAAAACGCCTAGGAAACGGGATGAAAATGCGCCTAGGCATAGGAGAAAGTCTTATAGATATTCTATGGGAGAAAAACTTGGAATGTCCCAAAAAAATCAAGGCTAACTTGATTAGGTTTTGAAATATTTAAAAAATATATGTATATATATTTTGGACATTCGTTTTTATTCGAGCAGATATTGAAAAATGAAGAGCACTTTCTCGAAGCAACTTAGTGTCTTCTATTGGCCAGGATATTTAGATTCTAAATATGACGTTTCCTTCCAGAACCATCATCAATTTCATTCCTGCAATTTTCAAACCCTAATTTGTAAGTTTCCTCCTGTGTAAGTTTTATTCCTAACAACATACTATCCCAGAATAAATCATATTTGGACGTTTCGAACAAAAAAAATACATCAATGTTTCCATTTCGAATTGTACAATTTTTTATCTGCGTCCCCACTTTTTGCTAATTAGTCGTGCATATAAATGTCACTGGATCTTACCAAATCTAAGACCCTTAAATTTTGATGTGGGGCATTTTCTACACCAACAGTTTCCTGAAAAATGAATATGAAATGGTGGGGTAGTCCAATGGCCTGCAAGAGCACCCGATTTATCCCCTTAAAACCATAAAACCATAAAAAATAGGCTATCAAAAACCCAACCATGTAAAAATCTGAGGGCAAATATACTGTTAACGCCTTTAATTCCATTAAAAGAAGGAACAATCAAATGACGTAGAATATTTGCAGAAGAATAAATGTTTGTATGCTTACTTAGTTCAAAATGGAAATTTTTGAGGATGGAAATGTTTCTTAATCATTGCCATTTTTAAAAACTTTTTTTAATGAAGATATAAAAGGAACAGTTTTTATTTTTTAACGCAATTAAAAAATGTAAGGGCCTAATTGAATTTGATAATATTCACCGACATTTATGTGATTATGTGTACGATAAATGAGTAAAAAGTGGGTATGTAGATAAAAAATTATACATTTCGGAACGGAAACATTGAAGATGCATTTTTGTGTTCGAAACTACCGAATATGATTTATTCTGGGATAGCATGTTGTTAGGGATAAAGCAGATTTTCAAAATATGGTTTAAAAATTCCAGGTCCGTACTTAAAAAAATGAAGTTGACGATGGTTCTGGAAAAACGAAACGTCACATTTAAGATATAAGTATCCTGGCCACTAGAGGGCACAAAGTTGCTTTGAGGAAGTGCTCTTTATTTAAATAAAAACAAATTTCCAAAATTTCAGTTTTTTCCCAAATATCCCAAAGCCTCATCAAGTTAGCCTTGATTTTTTTTTGGGACTTTATGTTGGTCCCTGATTACGCAACTTTGCCCCCATTTGAACTTCTTCGTATATCTTCGCGAATTTGTAACAGCCTGTATGGGTAGTTTTTCATTCCAAACAAAAAAAGGTTTTATAAGCAATTGATGATAAATAAAATTTTAATTTTAAGTGACATTCTTGATCAATACGAAAATAAGATTGCAACCAGAAACATAGATGACGGTTGAAAGGTACCGTTTTTGAAAGGTTTCGATTACCGATAGCGGCAAAATCAATCTATCCACGAAAAGCCAAGCCTTCATTCGAATCACAAAGATTAGCCCCAAAGTCTGAGGTTTATATGGAAGAGGGGGCGAGCAAACGTACCTCATAAGAAATATGGAAAACGGTTTTCTACTCAAAATCACGCGTAGGTACAGAAAATAAAATGTATTTGCAACTCTCACTTTGGTGAAACAGAGTATACACATTAACTAGAAAATCTGTAGCCCAAATCTAAAGAAAGACGAAGCGATGTAAACAAGCACAACGACGGTGGTGGGCAAAGTACGGTCGACCCAGGCCACGCCTTTGTCTTCTGATCCCTCCGGCGGGCGCGGTGGCCAGCGGGTAGCTATTACATTACAACCACAGCTATCGCTCTTGCACTGAGAAGAGAAGTCAGAGTTGGACGTATAATATTTGTATTTATCATAAATGCGCGATAACAGTGCCGTATTAAAAACTCTTGAAACATTTTATAAATAACTTTTGAAATAGACATGAATAAAACGGTAATTATGTACAGAGCAGTCCATTTTTGATGGGAATCCTGGGTATCTCGAAAACTACAAGATGCGCAACAAAACCGCTTGCACATCCTCGAGCTACTTTTTTTAGTTTGACTTAATGGTGAAATCAGATCGGGTCTACTTTGTTTAGGTTTTGAGATACAGGGCATTTCTCAAATTTTGCCATTTTCGTCAGTGCCCTGTAACTTTTTTATTTTCAGACCTACCAAAAAAGTTTAAAGAGGAAAGTTTTAGATATTTTTAAGTGGAATCCATTGGCGTAGCAAATTATTTTTTATTGCGTCCCGTGTTTAGATACAGACCAAACTTGTGTTTTTTTAAATGCAACACCCTGTATATTTCTGGTTAATTTGAAAGAACTTTCAATTCTGGTTACAGTAATATATATTATATAGGGGTTTATTTGAATTTAAGTCCCTTTATTAAACATTTTTATGGTTAAATGGAGGGAACCGCGTATTTCCATTGATTTATTTCCTTATAAACTATATTAAACTCTTGATTTAATTAAACACACTATTTTATATAAAGATTTAAATATTTCCGAATACTAGATAATAATTAGGTAATTATGGAAACATAAAAATGTCGAATATTTTTACAAATATAAATTATATATAACCGTATTTGGTTATATTACTATTAAGATATTAAGTATAACATTAAACAGGAGTTCAATGTAGTTTATAAGGAAATAAATCAATGGAAATACGCGTTTCCCCCCCATTTAACCATAAAAATGTTTAATAAAGGTACTTAAATTCAAATAAACCCCTATTTATTATATATTACTGTAACCAGAATTGAAAGTTCTTTCGAATTAACTAAAAATATACAGGGTGTTGCATTTAAAAAAACACAAGTTTGGTCTGTATCTAAAAAACGGGACGCAATAAAAAAAATTTTGCTACGCCAATGGATTCCACTTAAAAATATCTAAAACTTTCCCCTTTAAACTTTTTTTGTAGGTCTGAAAATAAAAAAGTTACAGGGCCCTGACGAAAAAGGCAAAATTTCAGAAATGCCCTGTATCTCAAAACCTAAACAAAGTAGACCCGATCTGATTTCACCATTAAGTCAAACTGGAAAAAGTAGCTCGAGGATGTGCAAGCGGTTTTGTTATGCATCTTGTAGTTTCCGAGATACCCTGGATTCCCATCAAAAATGGACTGCTCTGTACATATTATGTTTATTACACATTCATTATTTACAAAAATAAAAATAGACAATACTTTAAATGAGGTACATATAATAAATAATAATAAAAAATCTTTATTGTGTTCTTAACGAAAAAAGAAAGAAACACAAACGGTAAGAATTCGGCATTGCCGTTCTTCCATTCCACCTATATAAATTATCAAAATTGTAGCTTGGCTTGGCTTTTATGAAGTGTGTCCAATTTGTCCAAAAGGTCTTCCCTATTGGCTTTCATTAGCCATATCCTTGCCCTTAAAAAAATTTATATTTTTAAAAATTAGTTAAAATTATTTTTAAACACACCGCAAAACATTAGCAAAAAAAATTTACACTCGACTACTTGCGCAGTACTGTTCTATAATTTTGTTTTTCCTAAAACTAAAATATAACAGCTGGCCAACTTTTAAACGAAATTCATTAAATCTTAAATTGAGTGATTGTTGATTGTATAAACCATATTATTGGCTGTCTATGAATGAATTTCCTAAATTAAGTTAACTTAGATACTAAATTACATTTATGTATAACATATTTTTATCTACTTATCGATCGGGCTGTTTAGGAAACGTAAAAAAGCTCTTATTACAAATTATAGCTTCTATTATTGCAGTTTTTAGTTGCACATACGTTTCCTGTTTTTCTATTACTTATTATTCTTAACACTATAGAAAACAAAACAATAAAAAAGCACAATAAATAAACACAAAACATTACACTCAAAATAAATTCGCAATTCGATAACCAACACGAAGTGATTTCCCTATTTCGGTTCGAAACGCTGGCCACTGAGTGCTTTGAAGCTACACCAGCCATTTCGGCCCACCACCAAAATTTCTATACCATAATTTATTACACTTTTATTACAAATTTATTCCACCAAAATTAATTTTATTACCCTTGCCGTAAATTAGTTATAAGCGAACAACCTAGGTTTAATTTAAACCTACACCAGCCACTGGTAACTTTTGAACTAAATAAGATATGGAGATGGTTCTTTCGCTAGAATTTATTACAAATTTATTACATTCGACCCCGCCTAGTTTAAACTCCCTACAGTGAAATCCAAGGGGTGAAAACAACCCCAAAGAGGTATTTTCAATTTTAATGAACCTAAAACGTGCAAATTCATCCGAGATATATTTTAATATATCTCTTAGAAATATTAAATAAACATTTCATACCCGGGGGTGAAAACCACCCCATCTACCCCAAGTACGTCCAAACATCGATAATCGAAATTTAAATTAAATTAAATTTTAAAATATTGCAAATACAAGAAGAATGAAACCTGCTTCGTATTTTCTTCCATTTAAATTATAATCGATTAGAGTAAACCGCGATTTTATTACACTTGCCATTTTCGAGAAATCGGGAGTGGTCGGCGTGAATCTTAAGCTAGCTCGCCCACTCGTATCTCCGAAACTACATAACGTATTGCAATGAAACTTGCATCATATTTTATTACATTTTAATTATAATTGAATAGAGCAAACCGCGATTTTATTACACCTGCCATTTTCGAGAAATTGGGAGTAGTCTGGGTGGTTTGAAGCTAGCCCGCCCTCTCGTATCTCCGAAACTAAAAAACGTACTGCAATGAAACCTACATCATATTTTATTACATTTTAATTATAATTGAATAGAGCAATCCGCGATTTTATTGCACCTGCCATTTTCGAGAAATCGGGAGTTGTCGGCGTGAATCATAAGCTAGCCCGCCCACTCGTATCTCAGAAACTACATAACGTATTGCAATGAAACTTGCATCATATTTTATTACATTTTAATCATAATTGAATAGAGCAAACCGTGATTTTATTACACTTGCCATTTTCGAAAAATCGGGAGTGGTCGGGCGTCAATCAAATCTAGCCCGCCCTCTAGTTTCTCCGAAACTAAAAAACGTACTAC
Source organism: Pogonocherus hispidulus (assembly GCA_963924545.1). NCBI lineage: Eukaryota > Metazoa > Arthropoda > Insecta > Coleoptera > Cerambycidae > Pogonocherus > Pogonocherus hispidulus. The sequence continues at coordinate 25,771,790 of OZ004696.1, forward strand.
AATGAAACTTGATTTTATTACATTTTAATTATAATTGAATAGAGCAAACCGCGATTTTATTACACCTGCCATTTTCGAGAAATCGGGAGTTGTAGGCGTGAATCATAAGCTAGCCCGCCCACTCGTATCTCCGAAACTACATAACGTATTGCAATGAAACTTGCATCATATTTTATTACATTTTAATCATAACTGAAAAGAGCAAACCGCGATTTTATTACACTTGCTATTTTCGAGAAATCGGAAGTGGTCAAAATTGAATGGTAAGCTAGCCCGCCCTCTCGTATCTCCGAAACTAAAAAACCCACTGCAATGAAACCTACATCATACTTTATTACATTTTAATTATAATTGAATAGAGCAATCCGCGATTTTATTGCACCTGCCATTTTCGAGAAATCGGGAGTTGTCGGCGTGAATCATAAGCTAGCCCGCCCACTCGTATCTCCGAAACTACATACCGGATTGCAATGAAACTTGCATCATATTTTATTACATTTTAATCATAATTGAATAGAGCAAACCGCGATTTTATTACACTTGCCATTTTCGAGAAATCGGGAGTGGTCGGGCGTCAATCAAAGCTAGCCCGCCCTCTAGTTTCTCCGAAACTAAAAAACGTACTACAATGAAACTTACATCATATTTTATTACATTTTAATTATAATTGAATAGAGCAAACCGCGATTTTATTACACCTGCCATTTTCGAGAAATCGGGAGTTGTAGGCGTGAATCATAAGCTAGCCCGCCCACTCGTATCTCCGAAACTACATAACGTATTGCAATGAAACTTGCATCATATTTTATTACATTTTAATCATAACTGAATAGAGCAAACCGCGATTTTATTACACTTGCTATTTTCGAGAAATCGGGAGTGGTCAAAATTGAATGGTAAGCTAGCCCGCCCTCTCGTATCTCCGAAACTAAAAAACCCACTGCAATGAAACCTACATCATATTTTATTACATTTTAATTATAATTGAATAGAGCAAACCGCGATTTTATTACACCTGCCATTTTCGATAAATCGGGATTAGTCCGCCGTGGTTTGAAGCTAGCCCGCCCTCTCGTATCTCCGAAACTAAAAAACATACTGCAATGAAACCTACATCATATTTTATTACATTTGAATTACAATCGAATAAAGCAAACCGCGATTTTATTACGCCTGTCATTTTCGAGAAATCGGGAGTGATCGGCGTGAATCATAAGCTAGCCCGCCCTCTCGTATCTCCGAAACTACATACCGGATTACAATGAAACTTGCATCATATTTTATTACATTTTAATCATAATTGAATAGAGCAAACCGCGATTTTATTACACTTGCCATTTTCGAGAAATCGGGAGTGGTCGGGCGTCAATCAAAGCTAGCCCGCCCTCTAGTTTCTCCGAAACTAAAAAACGTACTACAATGAAACTTACATCATATTTTAGTACATTTTAATTATAATTGAATAGAGCAAACCGCGATTTTATTACACCTGCCATTTTCGAGAAATCGGGAGTTGTAGGCGTGAATCATAAGCTAGCCCGCCCACTCGTATCTCAGAAACTACATAACGTATTGCAATGAAACTTGCATCATATTTTATTACATTTTAATCATAACTGAATAGAGCAAACCGCGATTTTATTACACTTGCTATTTTCGAGAAATCGGGAGTGGTCAAAATTGAATGGTAAGCTAGCCCGCCCTCTCGTATCTCCGAAACTAAAAAACCCACTGCAATGAAACCTACATCATATTTTATTACATTTTAATTATAATTGAATAGAGCAAACCGCGATTTTATTACACCAGCTATTTTCGAGAAATCGGGAGTAGTCCGCCGTGGTTTGAAGCTAGCCCGCCCTCTCGTATCTCCGAAACTAAAAAACATACTGCAATGAAACCTACATCATATTTTATTACATTTGAATTACAATTGAATAGAGCAAACCGCGATTTTATTACGCCTGCCATTTTCGAGAAATCGGGAGTGATCGGCGTGAATCATAAGCTAGCCCGACCTCTCGTATCTCCGAAACTACATACCGGATTACAACGAAACTTGCATCATATTTTATTACATTTTAATCATAATTGAATAGAGCAAACCGCGATTTTATTACATTTTCGAGAAATCGGGAGTTGTAGGCGTGAATCATAAGCTAGCCCGCCCACTCGTATCTCCGAAACTACATAACGTATTGCAATGAAACTTGCATCATATTTTATTACATTTTAATCATAACTGAGTAGAGCAAACCGCGATTTTATTACACTTGCTATTTTCGAGAAATCGGGAGTGGTCAAAATTGAATGGTAAGCTAGCCCGCCCTCTCGTATCTCCGAAACTAAAAAACGTACTGCAATGAAACCTACATCATATTTTATTACATTTGAATTATAATTAAATAGAGCAAACCGCGATTTTATGACGCCTGCCATTTTCGAGAAATCGGGAGTGATCGGCGTGAATCATAAGCTAGCCCGCCCTCTCGTATCTCCGAAACTAAAAAACTTATTGCAATGAAACCTACATCATATTTTATTACATTTTAATCATAATTGAATAGAGCAAACCGCGATTTTATTACACTTGCCATTTTCGAGAAATCGGGAGTGGTCAAAATTGAATGGTAAGCTAGCCCGCCCTCTCGTATCTCCGAAACTATAAAACGTATTGCAATGAAACTTACATCATATTTTATTACATTTTAATCATAACTGAAAAGAGCAAACCGCGATTTTATTACACTTGCCATTTTTGAGAAATCTGATGTGGTCCAAATTGAATGGTAAGCTAGCCCGCCCTCTCGTATCTCCGAAACTAAAAAACCCACTGCAATGAAACCTATATCATATTTTATTACATTTTAATTATAATTGAATAGAGCAAACCGCGATTTTATTACACCTTCCATTTTCGAGAAATCGGGAGTAGTTCGGCGTGGTTTGAAGCTAGCCCGCCCTCTCGTATCTCCGAAACTAAAAAACGTGTTGCAATGAAACTTACATCATATTTTATTACATTTGAATTATGATTGAGTAGAGCAAACCGCAATTTTATTACACCTGCCATTTTCGAGAAATCGAGAGTCGTCCGGCGTGGTTTGAAGCTAGCCCGCCCTCTCGTATCTCCGAAACTAAAAAACGTATTGCAATGAAACTTACATCATATTTTATTACATTTTAATCATAATTGAATAGAGCAAACCGCGATTTTATTACATTTTCGAGAAATCGGGAGTTGTAGGCGTGAATCATAAGCTAGCCCGCCCACTCGTATCTCCGAAACTACATAACGTATTGCAATGAAACTTGCATCATATTTTATTACATTTTAATCATAACTGAGTAGAGCAAACCGCGATTTTATTACACTTGCTATTTTCGAGAAATCGGGAGTGGTCAAAATTGAATGGTAAGCTAGCCCGCCCTCTCGTATCTCCGAAACTAAAAAACCCACTGCAATGAAACCTACATCATATTTTATTACATTTTAATTATAATTGAATAGAGCAAACCGCGATTTTATTACACCTGCCATTTTCGAGAAATCGGGAGTTGTCGGCGTGAATCATAAGTATAGCAATGAAACTTGCATCATATTTTATTACATTTGGACCACATCATGGTCAATGGCCACTTGTCATTTCTCGAAAATGGCAAGTGTAATAAAATCGCGGTTTGCTCTATTCAATTATAATTCAAATGTAATAAAATATGATGTAGGTTTCATTGCAGTACGTTTTTTAGTTTCGGATACACGAGAGGGCGGGCTAGCTTACCATTCAATTTGGACCACATCAGATTTCTCGAAAATGGCAAGTGTAATAAAATCGCGGTTTGCTCTATTCAATTATAATTAAAATGTAATAAAATATGATGTAGGTTTCATTGCAATACGTTTTTTAGTTTCGGAGATACGAGAGGGCGGGCTAGCTTATGATTCACGCCGATCACTCCCGATTTCTCGAAAATGGCAGGCGTCATAAAATCGCGGTTTGCTCTATTTAATTATAATTCAAATGTAATAAAATATGATGTAGGTTTCATTGCAGTACGTTTTTTAGTTTCGGAGATACGAGAGGGCGGGCTAGCTTCAAACCACGGCAGACTACTCTCGATTTCTCTAAAATAGCAGGAGTAATAAAATCGCAGTATGCTCTATTCAATTATAATTAAAATGTAATAAAATATGATGTAAGTTTCATTGTAGTACGTTTTTTAGTTTCGGAGAAACTAGAGGGCGGGCTAGCTTTGATTGACGCCCGACCACTCCCGATTTCTCGAAAATGGCAAGTGTAATAAAATCGCGGTTTGCTCTATTCAATTATGATTAAAATGTAATAAAATATGATGCAAGTTTCATTGCAATCCGGTATGTAGTTTCGGAGATACGAGTGGGCGGGCTAGCTTATGATTCACGCCGACAACTCCCGATTTCTCGAAAATGGTAGGTGCAATAAAATCGCGGATTGCTCTATTCAATTATAATTAAAATGTAATAAAATATGATGTATGTTTCATTGCAGTACGTTTTTTAGTTTCGGAGATACGAGAGGGCGGGCTAGCTTCAAACCACGCCAGACTACTCCCAATTTCTCGAAAATGGCAGGTGTAATAAAATCGCGGTTTGCTCTATTCAATTATAATTAAAATGTAATAAAATATGATGCAAGTTTCATTGCAATACGTTATGTAGTTTCGGAGATACGAGTTGGCGAGCTAGCTTAAGATTCACGCCGACCACTCCCGATTTCTCGAAAATGGCAAGTGTAATAAAATCGCGGTTTACTCTAATCGATTATAATTTAAATGGAAGAAAATACGAAGCAGGTTTCATTCTTCTTGTATTTGCAATATTTTAAAATTTAATTTAATTTAAATTTCGATTATCGGTGTTTGGACGTACTTGGGGTAGATGGGGTGGTTTTCACCCCCCGGTATGAAATGTTTATTTAATATTTGTAAGAGATAAATTAAAATATATCTCGGATGAATTTGCACGTTTTAGGTTCATTAAAATTGAAAATACCTCTTTGGGGTTGTTTTCACCCCTTGGATTTCACTGTAGGGAGTTTAAACTAGGCGGGGTCGAATGTAATAAATTTGTAATAAATTCTAGCGAAAGAACCATCTCCATATCTTATTTAGTTCAAAAGTTACCAGTGGCTGGTGTAGGTTTAAATTAAACCTAGGTTGTTCGCTTATAACTAATTTACGGCAAGGGTAATAAAATTAATTTTGGTGGAATAAATTTGTAATAAAAGTGTAATAAATTATGGTATAGAAATTTTGGTGGTGGGCCGAAATGGCTGGTGTAGCTTCAAAGCACTTGGCCACTGTGCTGTTCTCTTCTGAAAGGCGGGCCTAAGAAGTGGCGCGCGTGGATCGGCGCAAACCGTTCCTGTCAAGAGAGCGTTGTACCCTTGCACTTAGCTGGGCGGTGACTCTACGTCTACCACAACATGCATGCCTTTCACCCATTCGCTGAGGACTCTCTGTTTATCACATTGTTAACTACATAGCTTCGTTCCTCTTTAGATTTCGGCTAAATATTTTTTAGTTAATCTGTATATTAAAGTGAATAAAATAGTGATGGGTTTTTAGTCTTATTATTTGCATGCTTGTAGGTCGGTTAATTATATTAAATGGGCATCGTATTAAAAAATCAATTTTGATGGTTTGATTTTATGTTGAAACGAAGTTATGTTTTGTACACATTGTCAATAAATTAGTAATACTGGAAGCATCAATACAAAACTTAAGGCTACTTACTTTTATATATCATGATCATGTCAATGTAATGGTGCAAAGAAAAAAATTTAAAAAATAAATAAAGAGGAAGGTATAGAAGGCTTAGATATAGGAAAACTTGGTGGCAGTTCCTAGAAAGCAATGAACATAATTGAAATACGGACTAGAAAAAAATATCTAGCATACCATTCGAAATAAGGAAGTTACTAGTAACTGTTCATTTAATATTGTTAAAGTTTTTCTCATAGAATGTCTTTTCCAGACCTTTAAATTGGTTCTGAGCGCTGTTGCAGTTCTAACTAATTAAACAATTCTCAGAAATAAAACAGTATTGTACAAATCTGAAAAATTACCGCCTATTTTAAATTATTCTTAAAATAAAAATAAACTTACATGCCTTCAACATTTTATGTAGTTTAATCACATAGTTCTCTTAATAAATGCATCAATTGTTAATACGAAATCAATTGAATTTTATTACTGTCACATAGTCCGCGACATGTAAATCTGCGCGACTGTAAAATCTATACTGAGCACTAGATATTGTATCAGATTATTAGAAAACATCGTATATTTTATAGCTAATTTTATAGAGAAGGTGGATATTATACAGGGTGAAATTGGTTGAAGAAAATAAATTGCACGCTATTAGAGAAGCAGAACTACGATCAAGTTATAATATTGGTTAATTTTAGTAGGTATCTCAGCAGCTGTGAGAAACAGGTCCGATATCTCAATAGTAATAATAATAATAATAATAATAATAATAATAATAATAATAATAATAATAATAATAATAATAATAATAATAATAATAATAATAATAATAATAATAATAACAACAACAATGCGGCTCTTCATTTTAATCACAAGAATGAGCCCGAAAGTCTACTCCTTGTGTGACAAAGACAGTCGGCATATTATTACACTGTGAGCCACATAAATGGATGCAGATTTTAAAAAGCTCACTAATTTAGTAAATTGGGAATATTTCGGTTTTTGTGACATTCTCACCTATTTAAAATCAATTAATTAAAAAAAGCATTATTTGACATAACCATATTAACCACATATTAAACTATTGATTAGGTTAAATTAGGTTACGTTAGACGTTAGATTCAAAAGAGAGTGAGTCGAAAACCAGACACCTCAGGAAGAACAGATTTTTCCTTCACAATCATCACTTATACGTGGATGACTTGATCTAGAAGAGATGCTATTTGCCGTTCCCATAGGTTCTAAATGTGCTAAGCTCGTGTATGCTTTCACAACAGCGACTAATGGCGATTAGCGAATTTATGTAGCAGAGAATCGCTCGTCTCACTAGCACCTCCACCGAGTCACTCATCTCAAAGGGGATAAGTATGCAAAAGTAGGGCCATGGAACGCACAGGAATCACTGATGAAGTGATAAACCTGCCTTTCATATTGATGGTCTACTTGTTCTTGTATTATAATTATTATAATCTGATTAAAATGCTTATTGTGTGTACTATCAGAGGGTTACTGATATAATTTTCAAGTATACTGGATACGTTTAAAATGTGTCATTTTAGCAATTAGCTAAATCTATCAGGTGTTTTAGATCGGTCCAATATTTTCTTCGTAAACCTCTAGGCAAGTAACAGGCCTACTCTTGCAATTTAGAACCTAGAGAAAACAGAAAATTGCGAACATAAACAAAGGACTGCGACTTGTTATTGTAAATAAATTAATGTTATCTCAAATTAGAAATAAATAACATATGTATATAAGTATTTACCTACATGCGTCGATACTTAAATATACTTAGTTCACCATGTATGTCGCCAAGGCCAGCGGCAAATTATTACGCTAAAATGGATCGTTTATTATTATGTTTTTTTAATAAATTGGTTGTTTACCTACTCTTATTTGTATAATTACTTAATTTTAAACAATAGATATACTTTTATATCCGCAGAGGAGTAAAAATCTTTTTGGTATATTACTTATAATTTAAAGCGTATAAATTCTCAGGAATTTTCTGTACTGGTGTATTAAGTATCACAACTTTTAATTTTCTCAAGGGAAGAAATGAATTATTTAGTTGAATATTGATTTAGTTTTATACATAGGAAACAATAAACTACAATATTGAGTAGTTCAAGTAAAAAAAAAAATAGTATGAATTATACCGGGATAAAAAAAGAATTTTGAATTAGTAAATGATCAATCTCCATGATATAATTAAAAATAACTAAGCAGAATCTTTCAGATTAATGAAACTACAGTTCTAAAGATCAGTTCTGACTGGTAATTTCAAATGAACCATTTTTAATGGATCATTGAGGATTGAGATTGAGTAAGGCTGAGTTTTTGTATCAACGTTAGGTATCTTATTCAATAAAACTGAGGAGAGGAGTGCGAACCTTAATGAGTGAGTGTGCTAAATGCACATTCTGAGATCTGATGTGGAGGGCGACATACGGATAGGAAGGCCAAAATATATTTGATAATATTTAATCTTTGAAAAGGGTTGGAACCTTTAGTGTGAAGATAACATTGACATAATTTTCCACATAACATCAAAACACTATACTGCACTCAACGCGCCGTCGCCGTTTTGCCGACTAATTAGCATCGTCTGGATATGATTAAAACTAAACTTATGCTAACGCTATGTGATAATATTTAAGTTTTTTATCTTATAATTTTTGTTACCAAAGCAAACCAAAATACCAATATACAGTATTGGTTAATATACAGTATGTAAACAGCATGTTTTATACAGCATAAATTGTTTAATAGATAAAAAATCACTCAGTTGACTAAAGATTACTGTTAGTAATTTTTTTTTATAGAGTTGAAAATATCTCTTAGCCGCCAGCATGAATGATCCAACTTTACTCTAAGTTGACTTAGTGCGTTATATATTCAAAAGTAATTTTGACAAAGCCCTTTCACAGCTTTCTTCAACACTGCACTTCGAAATCGGGTTTCAGCTTATAGATCTGTGGAGAACGCATATCACATAAGCACTCATTTTCTCAGTAATGTCAATCAAATCAAATAATATATCAAATCAAAATAAATATCAATTCTTACCACATGTAAGATCACAAAGTCTTACCAATCCTATCGACAACTCAATATAACCGTTACCTTCACATCACTTTCTATTTTTCTTTAAATAATTTTGGAAACAATTCTTTGAATTCCACCTCTTTCCTTACTCGATGTTGTAACAGTACGCTGGAAATTGGCAAATAAAGGAGTAATTATATAGGGTTGAAAACATATCAATACCTACCATCTAATTAATATTTTTATGTATAGAAATTTTAAAATCCGATGGCGTGCATTCCTTGAATTCATACATTCTAGTTAAATAATTGATTTCTGGAAGATTGTTTTTAAAAATGAATGGATAATTTAACCAATTTATTGTTGTGTTACATCTAAGAAATTTATATACGTTTCATTGAAATTTAATATGGATGCTTAGATTATAAGAAAAGTATATTTTAAAGTAAAAATTTTGAGTTTTTGCTAATAACGTTTCTTGATAGTATTCGTTAATTTGTATTGGAAATACAGGAAGGTGCTGTGACATCAAGATGGCTTATCTGAGAACAAAGATATTTTCTTAAGCGTTTTAGTTTTCTAATATTTTAAGATGCCGTGGAAGAGTTGATGAAAATCTCTTTCGCTTGGAGGAGCGCCAAGGGCTCTAAAGGAAAGAAATCGGAGCTCGAAAAACTGAAGTGGAAAACAGCTAAGTCGGTAAGTTGAAATACTGCGGCAGCAAACTAAAATATGGAAGAATTAAATCAATTGGCCATCGAGGAAAACTTGACAGACAGTCATATACGAACAGGAAATGGAGACGGAGGCACAGGCGCCTTCCCAGCGACGATGAGGCGGTGGCCTCTAATCGCACTCGGAGCCCTACGAATCGGATGCTCCTGAGTGGTAGTATAGTCAAAGTCCTGAGGCGGAGTGGCTAGTCTTGGCGCAGAAAATGTAAGTAATAAAATACCTTTATCTTTTTCAGGTTCCGATTCAGAGCAACCCAAAAACAAAGAAAATTCTACCAATGATGATACTCTGCGAATCGAGGGGCTAGAATAAAATCTCGAAGGCCCTCAAGGAGAAGCAGGTGCGAGTAAGAAGAGTAAGGTTTAGGAACATTAGTTCCTAAAAGTGAGCCTCACCAGCGACAGGGTGGCCATAACTCCGAAAACTACTGACGAATACCGGAAGTTTACCTTAGAGATAAATACTATTTTCTCATTTTTGTTCGCTTATTTGTCAACCGTCCACCACAGCAAAACTTTCACCATTTGAAGTATCATATTTTAATAGCAATGTAAATTGGTGACCTAACAGTTTCAAATACCTGCAGATGTGCAAAATGGAAAACAAGACTGAAAAAGGATACATAGAATATTTATTTTATCCCTTATAGAATTTGTTGCAATCTTTTCCATTTTGCACATCTGTAGATATTTGAAACAATCACGGTTATCAGGTGGTAGCTCAAGTTTTGCAGCAGTGCACTGTGGCAATAAATTTTATAAACGAAAAAAATTATAAAATACTCTTTTTTGGCAATCTAAAGATATGTTTTCCATTTTGCACATCTATAGATACTTGAAAATTTTAAGTCATGATTTTACAATTTTTAGAAGGTATTAGCTCAAGTTTCGAGGTGGTGCATGGTTGCAACAAATTCTATGAGCCAAAAAAATGAGTAAATGGTATTTTTGCTAATTTGAAGACATGTTTCCATTTTGCACATCTATAGATACTTGAGAATGTTAGTTATGATTTTATCTTGTTATTAGAAGCTAGTAGCTTAAGTTTGCCGAAGTGCAACAAATTTTATAAGCTAAAAAAATGAGAAAATATCTTTTAAGAAATTTTAGAACATGTTTTCCATTTTACACATCTATAAGTACTTGAAAATCTTAGGTCATGATTTTACCTTGTTTTTAGAAGGTAGTAGCTCAGCCCTTCAGGTAGTGCACGGATGCAACAAATTCTATACCTAAGTAAACAAAATGAGACAATGGTATTTTCGGTAATTATCAGATATGTATTCAATTGTGCACTTATTAGGTGTTTGAAAATGTTAGGTTATGATTTTATCTTATTATTAGAAGTAAGTAGCTTAAGTTTTCCGGTAGTGCACAATGGCAACAACTCTTAGGTATAGCTAACCTAAAAAAATGAGAAAATATCTTTTAAGAAATTTTAGGTCATGTTTTCCAATTTGCACATCTCTAAGTTCTTGAAAATGTTAAGTCATGATTTTACCTTGTTATTAGAATGTAGTAGCTCAAGTTTCCAGGTAGTGCACGGTTGCAATAAATTATATAATTGAAAAAATAAGAAAATATTATTTTTATCCTTTTTAAGCCATGTTCTCCATTTTGCACATCTGCAGATATTTTAAACTGTTAGGTCATCATTTTATCTTGTTACTATAAGGGTACCTGAAGTTTTACGGTAGTGCACGTTGGCAACAAATTTTATAAACGAAAAAAATGAGAAAATAGTATTTTTGGCAATCTAAAGATATGTTTTCCATTTTGCACATCTCTAGGTACCTGAAAATATTAAGTCAAGATTTTACCTTGTTATTGAAAAGTGGTAGCTCATGCTTTCAGGTGGTGCATGTTCGCAACAAAATCTATGGATAAGTGAGGAAAATGAGAAAATATTCGTTTTAGTATGTTTAAGACATATTTCCTATTTTGCACCTCAGTAGACACTTGAATATGTTAGGTCTTGATTTCATTTGTTATCAAAAGGTAGTAGCTCAAGTTTCTAGTGCACAATGGCAAACAAAATTATAAGCGAAAGAAAATTTTATTTTACACAACTGTAACAAATATCGGATCTTCCGTAAAAAAAGAAAATCGGAAAATATTTTTTTAAAAAACCAGTATACCATTCTAATGAACTTGAAAAGCAACAAAATCAGGCAAAAGAATTTTTGGCCTTGTGTTTCCAGGTGACGAGCAACAAATCGGGATGCTAGCGTAAACTTACACCAGCAACTACCACCTTTCTCAAGAACGGCACAAGTTACAAATTTCTTTTTGTGGCACAACATCGCAACAAATTGTTGTATAGTTTTTTTGGCAGGTGTTATAGTCAGTGTGCTAGCGTAATATACGTCTTCGCATTACCGTACGACGCCACTCAGGGACTCAGGTGAGTGCCCGGGTTACGCGAAGTCAGGCTCTACTAGACATCCTGGCTTACAGCGATGGTACGGGTAAAGAACGATAGTTCCGCTCGGCCTTGTATCATCCGAGTTCATGACCACAGCCAAAAATATTGGCGACTAATTTACTTGCTTCTTAGGTTAGAAAAAGGTTATCAGTTTCAAATTAACACTTTTCTACACTAACACTAACACTTTTCACGGGAATCACAGATAAAATAGCTATAAAGATGAACCAATACATTTTTATATTTGGAAGTATCAAAATTATGCCAATTAGAATCGTTGACAATCGCAATTATTTTATTTCTTGACTGTGAAGATCAACAAAATTGTAGAATTGTTTCTTTACGATGGTAGTGCCCCAGTCACTTACAGACGGCCTGCAGGCCGTGGACTGTCAGGCCACAACTGTAGACGAGGACTGTCTTCCACCACACATTTGACAGTTTACAAAACAGTCCAGATCTTCAGGTGAAAGACTGACAGACCTTGGTCGACAGGCCATCGCTTAAATGCGCACACACTCCTCAGTTTGCCTGCAGTTCATCTTGAAGAAAATATTAGTTATTATTTAGTTAATTTTACTAAATAAAAATGACTTTATCTTGGAAAAAAATTATGTATGCTCATGATAATATTGTTGTTAAGTGAAAATTATATAAAAAGAAGATTCTGGATGAAAGAATGGCTTTTAGAACGTCAAAAATTTTCACATATGAAACTAGTAAAAAAGTTAAGGGAATGTAGCTCAGATGATTTAAGAAACTACCTACGTATGAATGATCAATGTTTAATTTTCCCTTTATTTTCCACAATGCGGGAGCGGGATGTTGCCGATAAATTTCAATAAACTGTGTGACGAATTGCGTGGTTTTATCACCCAGTTTTGTAAATCTGCCTGAAGCCTCAACAAAATCTTTAGTGCCCCACTCACTTACAGACTGTCAGACTTACAGACTGTCAGGCCACAACTGTAGACAAGGACTGTCTTCCACCACACATTTGACAGTTTACAAAACAGTCCAGATCTTCAGGTGAAGGACTTACAGACCTTGATCGACAGGCTATCGCTTAAATGCGCACACACTCCTCAGTTTGCCTCCATTTCATCTTGAAGCAAATATTACAGTTATTATTCAATTAAATTTCCTAAATAAAAATGAGTTTATCTAGGAAAAAAAAATATGTATGCTCATGATAGTGTCGTTGTTAAGTGAAAATTCTGCAAAAAGAAGATTATAGATGAAAGAATGGCTTTTAGAACGTCAAAAATTTTCACATATGAAACTGGTAAAAAAATTAAGAGAATGTAGCTCAGATGATTTAAGAAATTACCTACGTATGGATGATCAATATTTGATTTTCCATTTATTTTCCACAATGTGGGATGTTGCCGATAAATTTCAATAAACTGTGTGACGAATTGCGTGGTTTTATCACCCATTTTTGTAAATCTGCCTGAAGCCTCAACAAAATCTTTCAACCGGCATACACACACAGTTCTTTTTCAGTTAACTATAACTACAGGCAGCGACCTGTCGACGATCTGCGTGTGCGTGTCGATGAATGGATTTAAGGCAAGCGGCCTGAAGGCCACGGCCTGTAGGCCGTCTGTAAGTGATTGGGGCACTTTAGGTATATAGAAGTTTAACAGACCTGTAGTATAGGTGTTGTCAGATATACCGTTTACGAGTTAAATCGTATCCCAAATACTACTGAGAGTTTACAAATAACCGTAGTACCAAAGTCATTGTAGATCATATAAAATATATTGTAGAAAGTTATTCTGAATTGATCTGAATTGCTTACTGTTACTGAGGAATATCTTGAATATACAAGAAAACAAAACATCGAATGTTCCATTGGAACGTTTTGTTTTGAACGTTATTTCTAATTGTCCCATGACCCATGACCCATTCGAGTATGCAGTACCAAATTATTTTGGAAATTGTTTACCAAGACCATTGACAAAATTATTGTCTACCTACTTAACGTCATGTTTACAACGAACGATACGACGGGTAATCCTACTCCCATTGTTATTTTAGACGTTACACTTTCCTTCTAACCTAAAATTTTTCCAAATTCAAGTGGACATTATAATTTAGAAAAGAGGAAAAAAAATAATAGGAAGACAACTTACAGAATTAAGGTCAAGCCATTAAGTAACTTTAAAAAGCATATATGCGCAGGCTTAGATATCAAAATAAAGTACTGTCTAACTTTATGGGGTGCCTAATAACTCTCTAATATCTTGGTTATATCTCCCGTAGTCTTAGAGATAGACCTACCAAATCCTACATTAATGTATAAAAATATACAGGAATACCATTAAAATAAGAAAGTTAGTCAAAAGTAAAATAAGGAAAAATTAATACACCATTTAATCCCCTAATACCCTTATTCAGTCAAACGTTGTTCAGAAGGCAGATACATTAAAAACACGCAAATAAACACTTATTACTCACTGACATTACACAGTACCAGATCTGGGGATCAAATCTAGTCTATAATAGCAAAGACAATAAATCTTTGATAATAGAGCATGAGTGATTAAACTACCGCAACCTGCTCTAGTCCATGGGACTATCTAGCGATAAAAATTAATATCTAGTTCCGGTAGAAACAGAAGTAATAAAATTATGGTCATTCTTTTGAATCGATAGAACGGGATGTCGTTCGACCGACAGACACTACAATATCAATTACATATCTAAATTTATTTTGAAGGTACATTTACTGAACTTGTCATTATCGTTGAGTGACCAAGTTGAATATGGTCACTCAACGTTATTTGTAACCATGGGCGTCATCAAGGGGGGAGCACCCCCCTTTGGCTATCTAGCCGTATACTAAGTAGGTACAACGTCACATAATTTGAAAAATAGGTTAATATTCACAAATAAAATTTATTGTAATTTTTTAGTTAGGTATCTATATACAAAACAAAATATCGATTCCATTCTCTTTTTTTTAACAAGAGTTGCCACTACCAGTAAAAAAAGATGCTAGATCAGTTCCTTGTGTAGTTTGAATGAGACCATACCATCAATAATTGGCCATACCTTCCTGCCCCTCCAAAGCAATGACCAATAATATACTCGTATGTTGTATGTGTGTAAATATCCTACCAAATGAAAACGTTGTACATCTGTGTAAGGTCCCAATAGGTTTTACGTTACGTTTTCGTTTGACTATATACATACTTATTAGCTGTTATAATATAGTTCCGTTATTTTGTTATTTTACTTTGAGAATAACATTTAAGTTATTTTGCGTGCTACAATTTTTGAGTTTATTTATCGTTTATTTAGTAGTTGTTTATCGTTTATTATAGTTTGCTTAGTTATCGTTCTATCATTTATTATTTACCATTTATTATTGTATTTATTCGTTTATATGTTTTTTGTGGTTTTCCATTAAAAATGAAGAACGTTAACACGCTGAAGAACGTGTTAACGAACGAATGTTTTTGCTGTTAGATATACAGGGCAATCCATTAAATAAATATATACTTTTTGTCCAGATGCAAAGTTACCAGAAATTACACTGCAGATTTGAAAAAGAAAAAAAATCCCCTGTGTCGGTTTTTATTTTTCCCGTACGAAAAAAAATTAAAAATTAAAATGTTAATTAAATCAGATAGGGGGTGCTAGTTTATGCGAAGTCACCCGGTACATATTAAATAGGATATATGGAATGAATATAAAATAATGAATTAATATGAATTCATGAAATTAGCACATAGGATATAAAAATTATAGGTTGCCCATATTCCAAATATTGTTTTAAGCTCTTGATGTGACGGTTTGAAGCGTGACTTATTTACACATTCACATAAAGTGAATTTTTTTTCGCTCATGTATCAGTTTAAATCGATTACTTACAATAACTGGCAGATTTCTGTTTATTATTATCCAGCTTTTTCACTTTCTTCGAAGTCATTTCGGGTTTTCGTGCATTTTCTACAATCTAGAAAGATCTAGGTACTTAACCATACTAAATACTCACAATTTGCTAGCAAAAGTATTAAACCGTTACACAAAATTAAATATTCAGTATGATCGAACCATTTGCCTGGAATTGCGTGACCGGAATAATAAAACTGATGTATTTTAAATATTTTATCTGGATTATTTTGTTGCTGTTGATGACCATTGTTGATACTGCAGGTAAGTACTGTATTCTAATATATTGATTAAGAACATATACCTAATTCATAGTAAGAGCATTAATTGCAGTAAATATACAAGGTGCGCAAACCTAAGACTAAAAGAGACATCAAAATCGATTGGTTTATTTTTTAGAAGCCCTGTAGATTATAATATTCAACGTTATTTTATCCTTGTATCCTTGAGGAGTATAGAACGCAGTATCATCGCGATCTATTTGCCACGAAAATAAAGTGCGATAATCACTTCAGTTTCATTAGACACGCGTTTGCATATTGATTTATCGCGCGATACTGTATCGCAATGACTGGCGTTCCATATCGCGCCTATTTGGGGAGCGTTGTTTGGGGTCTGTGAGCTGTAAGTGTCATTTTCATTTCTTCAAGTGACAGACGTCAAAAAATGGCTCTTGCAAAGCTAGTAGTTGCCTATACTTATACTTTACGAAACATAATTTAATTTTGCCTAACTTACGGATCGAAAAATCCTTTCATTTGAATTAAAAAAGTTTTCATAGTTGAAGTTCTAAAATATCACCTAAAAATGTAACACTTGTTACATTATTTTAGAAAGCAATACATTTTTCAAGAAAGCAAATTCTAAATGATCTTACATTTTTTTTTTACAAAATATCAAATTCTTCAAACAACTGGACATGATCTCGACTTAAAAATTTTGAGCGCTTTTGAATAAATCCTTGGTGATTTGCGAAAAAATCCTTATCGATTTTGTTTATAAGGTAAATACATTTTACATTTACCTACTTAATTTGGGGGGATTCACCATGTATAAAATCTCTTCCCTGGATCTCCCGTTCATAAATAAAATCGACGTGTTTGAGAATTTTTAAGATGAAAGGTTCCATAATATCAGGTACCCTGTATAAATACTTCCAGGAGCACATAACTACTAGTATATTACCTGCAAGATTGGGTTTAAAACTGATTCTATTAGCAAATATTGAAATTATGGAAACAAATATTATATTTCAACGAATACTTTTAATTTTTTTCACCATAACTTTTGATTGCTCAAAAAAATATAATAGCATAGACAAAAAATATATTCACTCATGTGCAACTAGCTTATTTATATCTAACTGCCAGTATAATTTGGTAATATTTTCTCTCACGACCACCAGCCATGAAATTTGTCTTTAAAAGCTGGCAACCATGCGTGGAATGATATACTTTTAATATTTTCATTACATCGTTTAGAAGTTTTAGTCTCTGTTTTATATTTTGTGGTTTAGTCGGTTAATCGTAGCATCAGTGAGTCAGTAGCTTACTGTGTTGTAAAAATTGACCCATTTATTCATATATTTATACAAACCTACTATTATTTCCATTAAATTTAGTATTTTAGTGCCTAACGTTTCTAGAGTTGTAAAACAATTTCATCTCTCATCAGTTACAGTAGGTACTATTTTGTTGATGGTAAAAAGTTGTAATTTATACCTGCGTCTTTGTACTTAGCAATAAATGTACAGTCTTCACGTATATTTTGATCTAGCCTCTAACTCCTTCATCTTTGATTTTACAAAAAAACTTTGTTTATAGTATTATAATATTCACTGTCACTATTCATACTATTTTTACACTTTGCTATTTCTGTAGCTGTATGGAATTTGCTATATTTCTACTACTATACTTGCTATAGTACTACTATCTATCTTATGGTTGTTCTCAAAAACATGTTGGGGCGACACTAGACTTATTTGTTCAACAATATTTGAGATGAGCCATATGTTCCTAGAATCTAGTTGGAAGTCACCTTCTAGTTTGTCCAACGTACTTTTGATTGCAGTCTTTACATCTAATTTCGTAAATTACCGACTTTTCCTTAGTTTCTATTTTGTCCTTTGGATTGCCTAAAAGTTGTAGTAGTTTATTTCCTGATGAATAAAACATTGACATACTTATATCTTTAAAAACCTTCCCAAAACCAAGAGTGAAACGAAGATCGTAAGGAATAGATATGAATTTTGAATTTTCTCTTTTATTTTAAAAAGACGAGGAATTTCGAAGTGTCTCTTTAAATTTACGTTTCCTAATTATTTTTTTAATTAAACTTACAGAATATCCATTACCCGCAGCTATATCCCCAATTAATGCTTTTTCTTTTTCAAACCTCTTCTTATTTAGGGGGAAGCTTAATAGGCGTAGAATTTAAAAATTGAAACTCGTCATTTTGTGTTGAGCACAATGTTGAGACTCCTTAGGGATATAAGTACTGGTTGGTATCTTTTCTATATATGTATATCAAATTGTAACTTATTTTCACTATTTTTAATTAGTAATAGGTACATCTAAGAATGGTAATTGTTCAGATCTTTGAATTTCATATGTAAATTTAACTAACGTGAAACGACTGTTCAATTTTAGAAACAAAGTTCTCAATATCAGTGTTCTGTATCAAACACTGCAAAGATATCATCCACATATCTAAACCAAACACAGGGAAATATTCGAATTTTTCTTTTGCCTCCGTTTCAAATCTGTTCATGAAGAGATTGGCAATGAATGGTGACAAAGAGTTACCCATTGCTGTACCCTCATGTTGTTCGAAGAAATTACCATTGAATCAAAAGCAATTTTGTTTCATGCAAAGGTTAGTGAGTTGAAGATATTGTTTTACTACATCTTTACTGAAATTATTTGAGTCGAGTAGATCCTCAAGATTGTCCAAGCTCTGTGGTATAGGAACACTTGGAAACAATGGACAAACATCAAAGGAGATCAAAACTTCACCTTCTTACAACTGGATATTTCTCACCTTATTAATGAAATCATTGGAATTAATCACAAAACTAAGGAAAACTCGGAGATTTACCAAATTAGCTGTAAAGACTGTAATCAAAAGTATGTTGGACAAAGGAAGGTTAATTCAAACTAGATTCAAGGAACATATTATGGCTTATCTCAAATATGGTAGAACAGATAAGTCTAGTATCGCCCAATACGCGTTTGAGAACAACCATAAGATAAATATTAGCGATTTAAGACTAATTAGGAATGTAATAAATTCCAGGCAGCTGGATGCATTAGATAGTTTGGAAATTGCAAAGTGTAAAAATAGTATGAATGGCCCAATTCCATACAGCCTGCTTTATTGGTTAGTAAACCACGCGGTTCCCTGAGGAGTCGCAACGGTTCACTGAACGGTAACAATAGTTTAAGTGTAAATCGGACATAGTGTTAGCATAAGTTTAGTTTTAATTATTTCCAGATGATGTCAACTTGGTTGGCGAAACGAGCGTCGAGTGCAGTATAGTGTTTTGGTGTTATATGGAAAACTACGTCAGAGTTATCTTCACAGCAAAGGTTCCAATCCCTTTCAAGAAAGAATCCATTTCTTATTTCAAACAATATCCCAAAAATTCCATCCTGTTTATCAATTTCTGTCATGTGCAGAAGAGCAGTATATGAGAGAATGTCTCCCTCGCCACACTGAAGAAATGCGAATACTTTGAACTGTTGATGTCTTTAGATTCGTAGAAACATGGCGGTGGAAGCGAAAAAACTATAACTAAGTACTCGTACTAAAATCTGTTTAGACAAATTCACATGACTATAGGAATTATGATTTTTGTAATTTTATGACTGTAAATGTACCACTTATGTATATAAATGTTAATAAAGTTTTTATCTATCTATCTACCTATTCTAAAGAATGGAAAAATTTAGGTACCTATTTGTTAAACTCTTGGAAGTCCAAGTTTGGTAAGTTGTGCACCACTTTCTTAATGTTCAGTAGGTACCAGTTTTAAACTCCTCTGCTTATTGGGTAGGAAACTTTAATCAAAATGCATGTAGAGTTATAAGGGATACATTTTTAAAAATATTTTTAATTATACAAAGTGACCCACATAAACGCGGCGGCAATACACAGTTACGTTAATAAATTGTATATTTTTGCATTTTGTGTTCCTCTTACAATAATTCTAAGGTCCATTTATTAACAATAATTGATGAGCCTCTCGAGCCTGCTAATTTTATTAATGAGCCTCTCTAATAACACGGGAGATTTGTCCAAAAGCTATATGTAAAGATTGTTCCTTATGAGATATTAACATACCTTTATTTACATCTGCTTTACTATTAGAATGAACACCCTAGACTAAACCCATCAAATCCTAGTTTAATATATTCGTGTGAGAACATTTCATCAAAATCAGTAGAAATATACAGGGTATTTAATTTAAAATAAGAAAGTTTATGTCTATCTCTGGTAGAAACGGAGTAAAAATTAGTTTCAGAGTTCCGTCTGTTGTCAACTGGTCATTACACACCCTAGAGACATAGGGTGCTACACCTCTTGTATTATAATACCTACTATGAACCTACTCGTACCACCACTATTCGAATACCTACTCGTATCACATTAGAACATAGATACTAGATTATTGTGTGCATAGCATCTCTTTTATTGTAATGCAATTATCATTTAATTTATTAATATATTTGTGGAACGTAGCCTAACCGCATATCTATAGTCGCTACACCAGTACCAAACAAACATCAGCATGGGCAATTCGCCAATACGAATGTTTGCAGATCGCTTATAAGAATGTGCGTGGGAATCCAATGGAATCAAGAGTAGCATGAAGTTGTAACAGCATACTGCATTGCTTCAAATCCAATCGTTTAGAGTAGGTAGCGGTCTATTTGATACAATGTAGTACTGTACATATTTTTTTACGGGATTCCAACTGTACCGAGGACAAGTAGTGTATCCAAGGCAAGGACAAAATAAAAAATATTCTTAATACCAAAAAAATAAAATCCGCCTTTTTGATTACCCGATATAAGTTGGTGAATAAAACTTGTACTCCCCTCGTATAACATCGTGGTAAAATGCATTTTTACCGGTGCAGTGGTCGAAGTTTCGACCGCGGGCCCCATATGGAAAGACGTAGTGGGGCGATTAAACCAGCATATTTGGAGAATGGTGCCGCGAACGGGCTCACGAAGACCGGTGGACATTCGTCGACAATCCAACATTCACCAGCTGCTGGTGAGGAACGACTAGACCGTAGAATTCCCGCTTGGCACCGATTAATAATTGTAGTTAATCGTGAGTTACGAATTTAAGTGCTGTTTTTGGGTGATATCTGAAACGTACTGTTATACGGGGTGTTGTGAATAAGCTGTACTTTGGCTATTATGCATAGGAGGTAAGACTGAATCTTCGTTTTTACTGTTTCCAATGATCTGAGTAAATTAATAGCATCTGATCTATGTTTTGGTATTTTGCACATTCTTCTTCAGGTATCTAGTAACTTCGGTTTTTTATTTTTTATTGAAAGGGTCAATCGTAACATCCAATCAAAAGTAAAAAAATGTAGATTTGGACAATACCTTCTGCCATTATTTTAGCGGGTAGCTCTAGCAGTGTATTGCAACTTTCTTACAAAATAATGTTTATACTCGTAAAATAAGTTCTATGCATGATTGGGCAAATAAATAACATTTCCAGGAATATTTGTAAAGCAAGAAAAATTGCTTGAGCCACCAATTTTTGTTCCTATTATTTTATTTCTGTAAAATTCGTTTAACATATTTTTTATATTATTATTTATATTATAACATACTTGCGAACATACTTATTATCGCTAATATTTCTGTATATAAAAATATTATAAATCTGTAAGTGAATGTGTTTATAAAATCAAATTACAGAATATATTTAACATCTTTGGTATTCTGAAAAAATGTTAAATTATTTTAATACATTGCTTCGACACAGAAAATATGCAGACTGTTTCACTAAAAAATGTAAGTACGTTCTTATTTATTCTTAAAGACGATCACAATTCTTGATGTCATCAGCATAAAAAATACCACAACTTTTCTAACTGACTTCGTAACATTAATAATTTATCAAAGTTAACATTGAAATATTTAATAAGGTACACCCTATACACTTTGAAAACGAAAACTATCGTGAAATTCACAAATAAAATATTAATGCTTTTTTACGAACGGGAATCAGATCATCTTTTGGCACCTCAAAACAAGAAGTAAAACAAGAACAATGTCAAACTATTCACAGTCCTGGAATTAGTTTTTACGTTTCATTTTTTGCAATGCAAAGTTTAAATTTTTCATTTGATTACTTTCCTATATACAGGTTGTTCGGTTTTTCTCATCCAGTTATTCACTTTCTTATTTTAAATAGCACACCCTGTATGTAATTAAACTCTTATAGTTTAAGTATATTTCATATGTCTTATATAAATATTAAATTACCTCTTTTACTTTCTGAGATAATGGCATAGAGATGATCTTATTTCGAAGTATATTTTAGTCCATATTTATGTCCCTCGTATGAATCTTTCCGAATGTACAGATTAAAACACCAAACTTAACTCTCATCATGCATACTCATTATGCATAAATAACATTTTTTTATTTTGGGTTGTTTCCTTCGCTGAATTCCAAATTATGGGGCAAGAGCAAGGGGCTATTATTAGTGCCCTGTGTAAGTTCCTGTGTTTAAGATCTCTCATATGCTCTAGTTTTAACTGCAACAATGACGACTGGCTGGATATAAGCATGAGTGATCACAGTAACGGAAGGGTGGTACTCTAAATCTAACGTAATTTCACCACTTAAATTAAGATGATTATACAAATACGAATATTTTACGAGAATTGAGAGGATTATTGTGGTTTCAAATACCAACGATTTACTTTAAAAACAGGATTTCATATAAAATTCATACGATTAGATAAAATTCGATTGTTTTGACAAATAAGACAATGGCCGAGGTCGATGAACATCAACCATCCTCGAAATAGTTTGCATGCAAATTAAAAATGTACAAGTACTAAAAATAGCAGCATCTTAACGGGTCAGTCCCGATTGAAATCTTCCTTAGCCTTGGTTGCTCTTAAATAGTTCTGATTTTTTATTTCTTAAGAAAAGTATTGGTTTATAAACTTTTCACTCTATTTCATCTGGACTCAATATACCTAATCATTATATTATTGACCAATTCGCGCAAATAACTTTTACAGTTGTCTAGGCTTTAAAAATGTATGTTTTAAATAGGTTTGAAACGTTACAGTAAATAGTTACAGCTTTCTGAATTTTCAAAATATTTAAGTTTAACCATACTTTCTTCATGAATTTATCATTTTATTATACTATGTCAGGCTGTACCAGATCTAATTATAAAAAATACAGTAGATATTGTGACAGAAACTTAACGACAGTGAAAACGTGATTGCGTTAACTTATCTCAATTCAAAAACTAATCTGCTAAAGATGCGGTGCACAGTCGAACCTGTAGTTTTGTGAAATGCTAGACTTGGTTAGGAGCTCATATCGAATTGTTTTTTCCCTATTTGGTTCCTACTAATTATACAATATCAATTTAGGTATGATCCTTTTTATCTGATTATCAATATAAAAAATAAACAATCATTGTAACTATTTAATAAGAAGTATTATTACTCTGAACATGATATATCCACTAGTTCACTAGTTTATGTAATGGACTCAGTTGCATACACAATACCGAAAAAATATAACGAGGGAATATCTGAAGCACAAGCATATCTGAAGGCTGAGGAAATATTAGAATATATGTAGACTTTGGAAATACTGCTCAAACTCAAATCCTCACCCCTAGTTATATGGAAAATAGCTAAACTTGTTTCATTATTTCGTTTTAGTTTGAAGGTTTATTACTAGTTTGCCAAGGTTGCCTCGATCCAAATGGCCCTTAGGTCCGTTTATAATTTATGAAAAAATAGGGGTTGAGGAGGGGAATTACAGGGGAACTTTATGGATTGCTCTTTTGGATTCGTAATTTGTACTCTCTCCCATTATTTTGTTTGTTCTCCCACCTAAAATGCAAACTAATTTTAAACTTAGTATGGTTATTTCGAATTCTCAAGACCAAAGTGTACTTATAAACAAAAACAAAATCAGAATTATTTCGTGTAAGTATTAATATTAACGGGGCATATATGTAAATACAACTTGAAAAATGTGGCAACACCCATATATAACCGTAAACTAGAATACAATTCTAGAATATTTTAAAATATACTGGAGTATATAATTACATTTTATTGGCGCTTGGCCTTATTTCACGAGAAACTATTTCCTTTATTATACCAACAGTTTATTTCTTTAATTGAAAAAATTGATTACTTACTATATACTTTTGTTCCAAGAGATAGCATTTTATTATTTCTAAAAAATACACTCAAAGCGAATTACTAGATAAAAAAGAGCTTAAATTTTATTGTGAAGTGTCCACATTCTGAATAATTTCCTGACTTATGATTTGATACGAATATTTCCAGGTTTTTTATTACGTAATAAAATAAAATAATGTAGGTATTTCTCTGAACAACTGACGTATTCAACAGTTTGTGTTCAAGGCGACACCCTTACCATTTTTCAGGATACTACCCACTAAGTTGAATGACCATATGCGAAGAAAAAGAATATTTCATTTTATTTCATTATTAATCAGTATTCACTATAATTAGTATTCATTTCATTTGAAAATTAATACTTATTTACCGATGTTTTACATGTCATTAAACAGAGACAACTCCATTATAGCCTGATTGGTAAAGCCGGCTACACACGGTCCGGCAGGCCTGTCAGTTCGAACTGAACAGTCCGCCTGAAGGCCGGTCGCCGGATGGACTGACGACACTCCAAACGTTCAGGCGAATCTGAAATATTTTTCAGTCTCAATCATCATGGCCTGCTCTACTGACGACGACGCGTTAGCACTTTTCGGTTTAATAGTCGCTTTAGGTAAAAAGAAACGTACAATATGATGTAAAGATTGGATAAAAAAAATGCGCATATTGAATTTGCTGAATGAATTGAAGTTGGCTCCAAAGGATTGGCACAATTATCTACGTATGAATGAAGATACAGCTTTTATCAGTGCCTGCAGCTTTTATCAGTGGTCACAGACACCTGTATTCTATTTCGCGCGACATGGTGTACGAGCTCACTACTAGTGCTGAACTGTCTAAACTGATAGCCCGACGACCCGACAAGCGACCGTGCCATACACACGTTCAGACTTGCCTTTGATTATGTCAGGCCAGCACTAGCCCGAGAAGGCGCATCAAAAGACCTCATAGGACCAGAACCCTTCTGCGGCATAGCGAAGCCATGCATTAAAACATCCATGGAGGAATGGATGAGAAACAAATCTCTAGAATGGTGGAGGAATCTGCCACAACTGAACGGATGCCTAATTTCACAGCAGATCTTTTAGGCCAGAATAAAAAGGCCATCAGAATAGTAGTAGGTCTCCTAACAGGACACTATAGGCTAAATAGGCACATGAATCTTATGGGACTGTCAGAAGATGCAACTTGCAGATTCTGTCAAGAAGAAGAGGAAACCTCAGTACACGTACTGTGCCAGTGCGAGGGCCTGACAAGACTGAGATTTCAAATACTTGGGGGAAGGAAGACCAAGAGCCAATAGCTACCTGGAGGAGCCTTTATCAAGGCTGTGGAGTCTAATGCAAAGGACAAAGCTGGACAGAGTGCTCTAAATAGGTTGGGAGTGCCACAATAGATCTTCTAGGTCGCGGTGGACCAGACCAGAGGGCCGACTCCTACATAAATCTAATGTCAGGCCGGCCGGATGAACAAACATATTTTTTATTTTTCTCCGGCCGCCTGAACAGTCTTAACTGACAGATCGCCCGGAATATACTCGTATACACGTTCAGGCGATCGGCCTTCAGGCGGACTGTTCAGTTCGAACTGACAGGCTTGCCGGACCATGTGTAGCCGGCTTTAAAGCTGATATAAAGAATATAAATAGAAAGAATATATAAGTAATTAACATGTTAATTTTCTTTTAAGAACGTTGCTATCTATACATGTTCCAGTTATTTATAATCATTTTTTTTTTGTTAAGATCTGTTCTCTATAATTTGACTTTCTTGTACTCACGAATCTATAACATTGTATCATACTGAGTCGATAATACCTATTATTTTGTCATACGTTGACTCTATTTAAAACCACAAATAACGAGATCTCCATCAGATTAAATAGTTTGTCTTTCGTAATAATTTTGTAAGTCACGTTTCTGTATGTCTATGTGGTTTCACTACTGGACGGATAACAATCCTTCCGCATTAACACATTCTTAATTATGTCCCTTGATGTTGCGTAATTTACATGCTTGGTAACTAGCAGTTTTAAATTCTTCATAGCATCATCATAGCGGCAGAAATTAAAAAAACTAACAGCAGTTTGGAAGTGAAGATTTAAGTAATGAGTATTGAACTTCTTTCCTATGCAACAAAAATATTTAATAAAACTTATTTAAATTAGAACTATATCGTTTTAACGGACACAATTCCAGAAATATTCAATATATTTTATTATACATTCTGAATCAAATTTTTGATTTTAATCATTTTGATTTGAAAATGTTTGATTTTTATATAGAAATATAACAAAAACTGTAATAATATTAATAATCATATTATAAAAATAGCGTGATGAGAACTATAAATTTATAAACAATGAAAATAAAATTATATTACATAGATCAGCTGTGACTTGTCAGGTGAAAAATTTTGCGGACATTTAGCGGACAATAGTTCTCATCATGCATCATTTTTATAATATGATTATTAATATTATTACAGTTTTTGTTATATTTCTATATAAAAAACAAACATTTCCAAATCAAAAATTTCATTCAGAATGTATAATAAAATATATTGAATATTTCTGGAATTGTGTCCGTTAAAACGATATTGTTCAGTAGTGCTTAATCCGAGGGTTAATCATACCATATCATATGTGATTTTTAGGGCAATCAATTTGAATGTTTCTAATCAATTTGTGACTGCTGCGAGATACAAACACATTTTTTATTTCTACTGGCGTCGCTAATAGTTTTAATAATATCTACTTATTATAATAATAATTCAATATTTTTTTATAGTTTCAATTAGACACACAATATAGAAGCACACTTTACAATAAAATGGATTGCTTGGATCGTACAATAATAAAAATAAAGAGGAAATAATGATAAAAACTTATCATCCAAGTAAAAAGTTGTATTTATAAAGATTTTCTACTCAAATAATCTTTTTTGAAATAATAACTATATGTACATGTATGTTAGTATTGATGAGAAACACACAGTAGTGCCCTTTTTTTTCTCCATGAAAGTCAGCACATCCTTCATCCAGATCAACCACCAGGCACTGACCAGTTTCGCACTTATTCTGCGCTCATCAGAGTGCCATATAGTAGTTGTTTTCGGCATCTCCTTCAAATAAATATATGTACCTGTATCCTTTTACTCCTTATTAGCTGAATTATAAAAAAATACGTAAATTTTTCTGATTATAATATTTAGGACATCAACAAATATGTCTGGCTCTAGACATATGTTATCATGTAGGTAACTAATACCAGATATAATACATACAATAGGTCTATAGCGTCTAAAAATTTATATTTTCATTTACCTCTTCACTCTACATAAAGCAATATTAAGTAGAATTTATATTTTTTTATGTAAATGCATTTCTTACATTTTTTAACCTTGGTGCTACACAAGTGAAATGGAAGAGATTGACACAATGTCCAAATCTAATTTGGAGGCTAACACCCAATTTGTTTAATAAAATTCGCTTTTAATTTCGAAAAGAAATGACTTGCAATAAATATCGCTATCAGAATTGATTTTAGGTAAGAAATAAGGTTACGATACAAAATAATAAAAATCACTACGGTACAATTCACTGACCTAAATACATTATAAGAAGCCAGTCCATAGGCTCGCGCTCAATTTTTAAGCAAATCAATTAAAATAGGTTATGTTTTTTTTATCTCCATCACCATTTGAGATTCTAATGATGAAACAAGAGATATGGAACTCACTAAATTACACATTGTGCATTACGACTTGTATTACACATTACACATTACAATTACAGATTACGACTTGTTTCTACAGTGTTATACAAAATTATTTTTATTTTTTGCAAAACGCAAAAATATGTAAAATATATTAGACACGTACCTAGAAGGCCTTGGAATAAGTTCCAATCGCTAATATTTTTTAATTTTTTCAATATAAGTAACACCGTGTATTACCTACTGTGCTGTGAAATACGTGGGTGAAAAACACTACGCAATTGAACTGACACAATTATACCAGTAAATATGATATTAAATACATTACCTGTATACCAAAATAATTAGAATGCATGGTAGATTTAAGTACCGTTTACCAAATGTGTAAAAATGACCAGCGGCATATGTTAACAATATTTGCAGGACATGATTACATAAGGTTGGACAGAGCTTTACTCAACTTACATGCTAATAAAAACATTACATGGCTCTATCATGCATGCTAAATATATTCGCCGTTCAATTGTTATTTATACAAATCCGTTAAGAAACAAGAACACTGTAAATTCATTACTGTTTTTAGTAACAACTTTGACTTTGTGAAAAGGCGTAACAATTGCCTAAAACAATAGTTAGCTGTAAAATTTTTGAACAGAGATTTTATAGATATGACTAAAAACTAAATTTTTTATAATTAATAGAAGTTTTTTTAAATTTCTTGTTTCAAGTTTTCTTCATTCAAGTTGTGATTCAACCGAATGGTGTGTCACAAGAAAAAAATTGTATGAAACATAACTTGTTATGTTACAGAGCATAAACAAACAAAACATAACATAAATATTACCTTGCGACATTGAGTTTGCGATTACCTCATATCACCCCGGATTACTCCAGTTTTGCTTAGGAATTATCTGGAATTACCTTGGAACATTTCGAGATTACCTGGAAGTACCTCGGAATTATCTTGATTTGTCCTGGGATAACCTGGGTATCTTTTACTTGACAATTTTCATATCAAAATTAAACTTATAAAATAATTGAATTTTAATTAAATGTTATTTAAATTACTGCCCAACCTTCTAATTACCTACATAGGATGAGGGAATCCATTACCTCTGCGTACGAAAAATTACCCCGTGAATCATCTCTCGGTTTCAACTAAATATACAGGCTGTTACAAATTCGCTTCTGACCATTGGGATCTCGGAAACTGTAATAGATACCAAGGAGCTTAAATGGGGGTAAAGATGCGTAATTAGGGGACCAATATAATGCCTCAAACAAATCAAGGCTGATTTAGTTTCGAAATATTTGTAAAAGACAGAAATTGTCGACAGTAGAATCAAGATATGGACAAATATAGGTACATGATGTTCCATTTAAATTAAGCAAGTTGTTATCTACTTCCGGTACAACCTGTGACTTCGGGTTGTACCGGAAGTAGATAACAACTTGCTTAATTTAATGAACTGTCAAAATATTTTACTTGCCAAGAACACCCTGTATTTGCTACACGTACTAAATTTTAGAAAAATCGTGTCGGTAGGTTCTGAAATATGGATTGTGTAAGCTCTTGGGTGGACACACTTTATATTGTAAGTTTTGGCAACTTTATACATTTACTTAAATAGCTCAATCTAAGGTCCATGTAACTATATTTGCACCAATCCTAAAACTAAATGTTATTGAGTTGTTATTTTTATAAAGAACAAGAAAAAATTATTAAGCTGTTTAAATGTAAATATGTTAAAATCTTTATATACCTATTTTATAAGATAGGTACTTAATTTTTGCAGTGGTTTTTCCATTTTTGTATTTCTAAATTTAAATCGCTTACTTCGTACAAATATTTTTAATATTTTCTGTATGGTGACCGAAACCACTTTGAAACGTGTTGAAAATATTCAATTAAATGAATATTTAGATAATTCCACAAATAATTAGTTGCACAAAATATACATTATGTCGTTTCTCAAAAAGTAAAAGACTTCACTTCTGCATTATTATTAATATGCTTTGTTCAATACATACTTAAGGCTATATTTTTGATATAGGTCGAAAAATTCCATTGTTTAGTTTATTATATAGCAGCTTTCACCGTTGTCGTTTCTAAAAAAAACGTATCCATAGACTAGTCTATTATTACTGTGCCAGCTGCACTGTATAGCGCACTCAATAAAGTAAAAGTAATTTCCAAGTCAGGTCAATTGATTAATTTTAAGATTACAGAGCACGGCTCATTTGTAAACGACAAATGAGAAACTACTGATTTATCTACTTACTAATGTTTTCAAAGCGCTACTGACTTTTTTTGTCCACGTAATGACAAAATAAGTATCTACTTAAATAATGCCAGTAATTTTTATAAAAATGTGGTACCATACGGAATAAAGTAAATTCATTAGAAAAAGGTAAGATCAAACTAAATTTTAAAAACGTATACTGACAAAGTAACAAGTGTGATTTTTAATTCTTTACACATAAGTATACAGTGTGAACGTTTTGGTGACGCATGTATTAGTATCTTGGGCAGTGTAAAAGCTAGGAAAATGGTTAAATGGAAAGGGAAAATTTTAGACAGTTCTGTTGCTAACTTAACGGCGCTTGCAGACCAGTCCTAGCTCTTCAGGTTTTTGAGTTAATTTGAAAAAAGTAAATGTGGCGTTTTCGAAAATCGCCTGTAAGTTTTTTTTTAGAGGAATTTTTAAAATCCGAACACACTTTTTCACAACAAGTTTTTCCGAGGTATTTCACTGGATATTTAGATTTTCATTGCGACGTTTCGGTTGCGAAAAACCATAATCGGTTTTATTTTTTACAGAGCAAATAAAACATTTTTTTGGCTTTTCAGTGATATAATATAAGAAAAATTTCAAAAACAACCTATCTTAATATTTTCAATAAATCTGGCAACACCGCATAATTTTTCGAAACTATTATAGAATAGTCTCACCTGCGTTCTAGTATTTAGAATGTCAGCGCATTTTTACATTTCCGGCCGTGAATATCTGAATCTGATGAACGCCACGAAATCGCCTAAAACTAGGTACCTATAGTTTCCTAACTTGAGGTGGCGGGTTGCTCGCTGCAGTTGACTTCTACCGCCAACCTCAAGTGGATATTACAGTAAATAAATATATTTAGTGACTTCAGATTATCGCCAGATTTATCGATTTAACTGAAGCTACCTTTTTTAAAATACTTCTATACCATCTAAGCCCATCTTCCAGGATCCATTGGATCAAAAAACAACGACAAACCGCCGTTTACTGTCTGGTAAACAGAGCATCAAACCTCTAATCTGTTCTTTGTCGGTGATAACAATTAGGTGTGTAGTATACAATTTCACACAGTTTTATTATAGTGGCTTACCGAACGAGACAAGTGGAACAAACTATTCTAATAACCGTTAGTTTACGAGAATTACGAGAAGTTAATGGGTCACTTAGTTGGGAGTGCTTTACTACAGGCCAAGTCGTAGAAATCAATTTACAAACAATCAATATAAGATTAATATATTTAAATAAACCAAGTTATAGAAAAGAAGTTAAGAAAAGCAAACGCTGAATTGTTACTGAGACATTTTATTGGTGTTTTTTAAGATTATTTTGTCTATATTGTTATTCAGCATTTTGTTAAATGATTCAAACTTTCTCTAGTCTGAAAGTCTAGTTCTTTTATGCCACTGATTTTTTTTAATATTGAAAATGACCTGTTTTTGTATGTTAAAATGCACTCATGAATATTTTAGACATAGGAAGCAACGCTAATATTTTGCCAGTTCACGTGCTGTGCTAAGTCTAGTGAGATCGTTCTATTAAAGGCTGAAACATTTACTAAGCATGTTTGTAGTGGCGAGATACAGTGAAATACACCGTAGTGCCCTCTTTCGGTCTTTGGCTACTACCTGTCTGACAATTATTGTCTAATTGACAGACAGATAACGATCTGCTTTTCTACAGATGCCATTACAGCGACTTGTATTGTCTTTGAGGAAGACAATCCTACTTATTTATTTATTTGGAGATGCCGAAAACAACTACTCCACGGGCAATATGCCCCGACTGGTCTTGATGAAGGATGTGGCGACATCCATGGAGATGTTGATGTAATGGAACGCCAGTCGGGGCATACTGCCCGTGGAGTAGTTGTTTTCGGCATCTCCAAATAAATAAATATAGGTACTAAGCAGCCTCTATCAAGGCAGTGAAACCTAATACAAAGGCCAAACCTCCATAATGATAATAGCTCTATGTCCTTGAATATATTATTGCAAGAATGTGTCACAAAATAATACCCATATGGTCACCTAAACCAAGAGAACGTAAACAAAAAACTTTCATATATCTTCTTACAAACAGACTATATCCAGAAACAGAGGGATTTATACTTGCAATACAAGACCAAGTTATCGCTACAAATAACTATAAAACTTTTATTTTAAAGGATTATACAATAAAAAGGATTATATGCAGAAAAATCACCAATTCCCTCAAACAACAGAACATATAACATCCAGATGTAAACTACTATAGCAGGTGCCCAATATACCAATACCAATACCAATACCAATACCAGCAGGTGCCCATACCAATAGGCAAAATGCAATGGCAGTAATTATTCACCAGGCAATAGCCTTGAGATATAATCTACAATGGGAACTCCAAGCATACATACCAATATTCACCACCAACTATAATAGAGAATAAATATTATAAATTGTATAGGGATTTTACTATACACACACCATCACCCCATATCATACAAGTATAACTCCATATACTCATTCACAAAGCACCTCATTCAACTTAGCCTGGAAGAAACTGTATGTGCCCAGTCACAAAAAGCAGCCATACGAAAAACATGCAATATAACAAGCTTGTTCCTAAACCAAAAATAATTGCTTGCTAGATCTTGGTAGAGAAGAAGAAGAAGAAGAAGAAGAAGAAGAAGAAGAAGAAGAAGAAGAAGAAGAAGAAGAAGAAGAAGAAGAAGAAGAGGAAGAGGAAGAGGAAGAGGAAGAATACAAGAATGAGTTAATATGATGTAGAAATGCAGAAACTGCTTTAATTATTTTTTCTAATTCAGGATTGTAAAATTCTTCAAGTCAGCGGACGAAGAGTTGTATTACAGAGAGAGAGAGAGAGAGAGAGAGAGAGAGAGTTTTTTTATAAATAAACAGAATTTGACGAGGCTTGAACTTAAATCTATCTTCATGGAGCTTAAGCAGTTTTGTATATAGGTGATTCAGGTGTGTTTTGTTGTAATATTTTGTGGGTTAATCATAATAAAATGTAATGTACGAGAATTTAAGATGTTGAGGTGATCTTATCTTTGAATTAACTCGATAATTCCTCGATTATATTTCTTAATACTATGAGTAAATCTGAAGGAACTATTTCAAATTCTCTGTAAGCGCCGTATATCAGAATTAGGGCAGGTCCATAGATACAACCATAATAAAATAATTTTAAAAAATTAAAGCATTACCTATGTTAATTTTATATTCTGGGATCATTATGGATCTATCTGGATAAAGCTATTTTAAAGTAATGTATGATGATCGACACAAATTGTCGTCTTCTTCATCAAAACATAGACGTAAGTTTTTACATTCATTGGTTATATCTAAACAAATATCTCCTAATTTAATATTAACATTAGACGTCAGATTTTACTTTGCAACGTGTCAGGATTCAGGATGTTCATTTCAGGCTGTTTTAAATATACAGGGTGTCCACCTAGTGCGCGTAAGTCCAATATCTGGGTTAATAAAAGAGATAACTTAATTTTTTTTTCTACAGGGTTGTCTAATATCCCGAGCTGCACAAAATGAAAATATATTTAAATATTCAGGGTGTTCAGTTTTTCCTGGACAGGTACCAACTTCATTTTTTTAAATGGAAACCTATATTTTTTATGGCATTATCGAATTCTACGTAAAAAATTAGTGGGACTTTGTGCTTAACACTGCTATTGAAATATTGATAGTTTTCGAGATATTTGACTTTTAATTTTTTTTTCTTATGTTTCGTCACTTCTAATAGTTGACATAATTATGGTTGTATGACAGCTAGAAATTATTTTTTTTTCAGAAACTGTAGAGTGAAGATGGCTCTTTCGAAAAACGTATCAAAAGTTGACCTGCGATATACAGGGGGCAACAGAAATCGTGCCAAACCTGATGGTTTAAAATTTAAAAAATCTCGACTTTTTCAAATGGAACACCCTGTGTTTTATGATTTCATTAGATGCCTTTCTGTAGACTCTACAATTTTATAATAGCTTTCCCTATACCTAAGTTGCGTAGTTTTTGCAAAAAACCCACTTTTATGAAAAATACCCGATTTGCGCACTCCTTTGACGGAAAAAATATTGTAAGGCTATTTATTTTTATAAAATGTATTAGTTTACACTTCTTAAAATAAAAATAACTGAAAAATTTAGATAATTTCAGTTTAATAAACAAGTCTTTATGGAAAGTTACCATTTATTTGTAAATAAAAGTAAAAAATCATAAAAGCTCTACATGCAATTAAGAATTAGCAAAACTGGCGTATGCTTTAGAAGAAGTTCATGGGACTTATTTACTAGCAGCACGTATTTATAGAGATTCCCACGTGCTGACTGTTTTGAAAATGTGAAAGAAAGATTTGAAAGAACAGCAAATGGGAATTATGAGAAAACTACCAGGAGACATGGCAGTAACAACGATAATATTTAGTTTAATGTTGTGGTTTCTGCTGTTGAAAATCCAAAAATATTAGTATCAGAAAATCAGTAGAAATCTTGGAGTTTTCAAAAGCTCGACAAATAAGATATTGAAGAAGAAGTTTCATACGTATCATATTGAAAACCAAACGGTGTTACCGTAGTTAGAAAAATTATTAGTGAAATGGATGAATATACATAGAGTATTGAAAAAAGAATACGCAATACTCATACAAGCAAGCTAACCTAAAGTAAATGCTCAAAATGTCCACCGTTGTTTTCAACACAAAGCATTAATCTACGACGAAAATGAATGTGAACATTTCTTAACATTTCGGGCGTTATGGTTAGAAACTCATTTTGGATCTTTTCTTTCAAGTCTTGCATATCCGTTGGTGGTACTTCGTATACTCGCTCCTTGATATAACCCCACAAGAAAACGTCCAGAATATTTAAATCAGGCGAACGTGCAGGCCAAGGAACTGGACCACCACGACCTAACCACTTATTTGGATATACGTGGTTTAGGTGTTCTCTAATCTGAAATATGAATAGATAATAGGAAAAGTACTACAACAATAAAATAATCACAGTACCGCCAAAGTGGAATGTGGAGGGGCACCATCATGCTGAAACCATTGTTGAACCAAATAATCAGCGGGCATATTCTGTAGCTGTAGAAGGGGAAGTTCGTTTTGCAAAAAATGCAAATACACATTGGCATTTAAATTGCCTTCAAAAAAGTACGGTCCAACAATATGTTCTCCACAAATTCCAGCCCACACGTTCACTTTGAAACGATGCTGATTATCTAGTACCCTCAATAATCTTGAATTATTGTCAGCGTAGTGATGAAAGTTGCGACGATTGGGTAAGCATGTGTTTGAAAATGTTGATTCGTCAGTAAACAAGACATTCATAAAAAAGTTTGGACTTTCCTGAATTTTATCCAATGCCCAGTGGCAAAATTGCAGGCGGTTTAGGTGATCTTGAGGTAACAGTGCTTGATGGTTTTCAATATGATACGGATGAAAATTATTCTTCTTCAGTATCTTGTTTGTCAAGCTTTTGGAAACTCCAAGATTATTACTGATTTTCCTGACACTAATATTTGGATTTTCAACAGCAGACGCCACAACATTAAACTGAATATCGTCATTGTTACCGTCATGTCTCCTGGTAGTTTTCTCATAATTCGCATTTGCTGTTCTTTCAAATCTTTCTTTCACATTTTCAAAACAGTCAGCACGTGGAAATCTCTGTAAATCTGGATTATTTGCTTTGTAAATACGTGCTGCTAGCAAACAATTTCCATGAGCTTCTCCTAAGGCATAAACCATTTTCACTAATTCTTCTTTTGAATAGTTCATTGTATGCACGCTTAGTACTTACTCTAAACTCGTACGTGAATATTCAGTAAAAGAAGAAATGACATGTAAACTGATTGTCACAAATTTTATTGCGTGACAGACGCTCACTGTGTTTTTCCCGAGAAAGGAACGTGCGCAAATCGGGTATTTTTCATAAAAGTGGGTTTTTTGCAAAAACTACGCAACTTAGGTATAGGGAAAGCTATTATAAAATTGTAGAGTCTACAGAAAGGCATCTAATGAAATCATAAAACACAGGGTATTCCATTTGAAAAAGTCGAGATTTTTTAAATTTTAAACCATCAGGTTTGGCACGATTTCTGTTGCCCCCTGTATATCGCAGGTCAACTTTTGATACGTTTTTCGAAAGAGCCATCTTCACTCTACAGTTTCTGAAAAAAAAATAATCAAATATCAGTCAAATATCTCGAAAACTATCAATATTTCAATAGCAGTGTTAAGCACAAAGTCCCACTAATTTTTTACGTAGAATTCGATAATGCCATAAAAAATATAGGTTTCCATTTAAAAAAATGAAGTTGGTACCTGTCCAGGAAAAACTGAACACCCTGAATATGTAAATATATTTTCATTTTGTGCAGCTCGGAATATTAGACAACCCTGTAGAAAAAAAAATTAAGTTATCTCTTTTATTAACCCAGATATTGGACTTACGCGCACTAGGTGGACACCCTGTATAGAAGCTTTACCTTAGATTTTAGGCCACCGTGAATTATGGATTATGGACTGTAGACAACAAATAATATTAACTGAGAAATATTACTGTCAGTAATTAATATTTACATTTTCCATGGAAAAGTAAAATCTATATATTTGTCTGTGATAGTAAAGTTTGGAAGTTTATAAACGATTGGCATATTTAGATCCCATTTTCAAGTCTAAAGAATACCGTTTTGCCCTTGGGAGTTAATAGTTGAGTATGCAACAAAAAGACAAAATTTTGCTGAAGCATGCATATTTTACTCCTGTGGGTGCATACAACATGAACGGGAACAAATTTTTATTGCAAAAAATTACCAATTTCAATATTTTCAGTTTGACAATACAAATTTTGACTTTACGTTAAATAAATAATGTAATGCTCCTGTGGCAATTAACGTCTGTTTTCATCCCTATTTCAAGGCCGTTGAATATGGTTTTATTCTCGTTTATGTAAAATTCGGTTTTTATGGTGATTTTTATCATTGTCACTTTTACTGACATCGAATCCCAAGAACAGTACGTACTGTTCTTGCTTTACCTCCAAGTTCTATCTCCCATGCAGATAGAAGGCGCACATTTTGCGCCCTTTAATTTATTTCATATTTGAATTCGGATCATTTTTTCGAAGCCACCAAGCTAATACATGAAAATGTAATAATATGAACTAAAAAATACATCATTCCATTTAAAAAAACATAAGTTTGATATGGCCCCGGTTTATAAGGCACCCTATATGACTATACATATTTAGTAAAATATGCGCCCTCTTAGGCTCGGATACGAAGCCGTAGAAGGGCCATGTATGAATTTTTTTTTAAATTTAGACTTTAAACTCTGAATTCAGATTTTAATATCTGAATTCAGACTTTATTCTCTGAATTCAGACTTTAATCTCTGAATTTAGACTTTAATCTTTGAATTCAGACTTTAAACTCTGAATTCAAACTTTGATCTCTGAACTATCAACTGTTATGCCTGAACGTACGACTGCAATTAGGTAACGGGATACTGTACCTTAAAAAAATATCTACAAAATATGGGCGTACATAACGAGAAATTAATCCGTGTACTCTGTGATGAAGGCTCTGAACAAGTAACTCATATCGTCTACCAGTGTAGAGCGGTAACTTAGTGGAAAAACCACCTTTTGGGAGATGTAAATTTGTTAACTTAACATTCAGTTAGGTAATTTAAATGATTTTTGTTATTAAAATGATAATTAATATACGGTATTTTGGCAAAATTATTCAATTGTTTTTCATGGCACTACTTTTATTATTGGTGGTATCATAAGTACCATTATTAGTGGTATCCCGTATATATCTATGACCAGGAACGAATTTTAGGTATAGAACATTCGACATAAACTAAAATTTGAGTTTTGGTGATTTTTTCGATTTCGAGTTTGACCTGAAAATTTGAAGACCCTGTATTATACTTTCAGGACATTAATGTAGTTGTTAATATTAAAGTCTGATTTCATTGTTTAAAGTCTGAATCCAGAGTATAAAGTCTGAATTCGGAGTTTAAAGTCTGATTTCAGAGTTTAAAGTCTGAATTCAGAGTTTAAAGTCTGAAATCTACGAAAGCGAAGAAAAATTTCGACGTGGCCCTCTACACCTTCGTACTCGGACATCCTAAAATACGTTTTTTTTTTTGTTTATTAGGGCATATGAGTTATGAAACTTTGCCTCACTATTGGGCCACCCTGTATATATGACGACAATTTTTTACGTTATAAAAAGATACAGCTCTCAAACGATATACAAAGTGGTGTATCTGAGCCTGTAACGAAGAATGAATCTTGAAAGTAAAGGAGTATGATCACGTTCTACATTTTTTATTCTCGACAGTGTTCGTCTAGAGCTTGGTGCCGTAGGCTAGAAATTGCTGACCTACACACGCACATTCTATTAAATTCTCAATCAAAATATTTGTGTACACCTCTTAAAATGTTATTGGTATTTCGTCCTGTCTTTCCCACCTGTAATGATTTGTCTAATTAATCATTTCGTTCAAACTACATTATTAATATTATAAGGAAATTGATTTAAAATTGTGTAACCACGTTTCTTATGAAACGACAACTAAGGTCGACGAACAAAAGTTTTGAATAATCAGTCACATTTATAAAGAATTACTTTCATTGTCACGTCAAGAATATTTAATTATTGTTTTATTTTGTTTAATATATTGGAAACAAATAAATACACAAATAAATTATTAGCAATATCTTCAATTTATGACGATACTATACATTTAATTAATCTAGAGCTGCTGGTATGATGAATGTATGAAAAACTAAAAGATCATCTTTTGATAACATCTTCAAAGCAAAGCTCGTCTTAAAATACGTAGGTACGTAGTTATTTTGTTGATTTTTTTGGTAAAATGTGAAATTTGTTAATCTTAATATATTAAATCATGATTATAAGAAATTTAGTCTTTTTCTCATCATCATTTCAACTAGTAGTAGGTACCTATGTAAATATACAGCGTGATGATAAAGTTGGCATAAAGATGACACACTTTTTTGGCAATATCTTGCTTGTTATTTGAGATAGACCCATCAAACCTTACATCATTGTATTCGCAAGAGAAAGCTGTATCCGAATATGGAAAAATATACAGGGTGTTCCATAAGAAAAAACAAATTTGTTGGCCGTCCAGCTTTTCTGGGTCACCCTGTATTCAAGTGAATCATCTTGAAAGATGATGAACAAAATTGACCTGTGTCGGAAATTTCTAAAATTATCCAGTATAAAAGTTATGAATTTTATTCCAAACTTTATCATCACGCTGTATAAATATATAGAATATATAGTTTTTGAAGTTTGAAGTACTAAATGCAGTTTTTAGATCGAGGAATATAGTGTGCAAACCGATTCCTTGGTCTAGAGAGAGGTTTTTCAGGGAACTTGGAGAGTTGGAGTTGAGTTGATCATTTCTTTCTAAAAATTTGGCTATTTCACCGTCGATGCGTGCACTTCCGCTCATACCGAAAGTAGCTTCATTATTTTTAATGGAATAATACCATATTTAATATATAAATAATATTTTTTTACATTTTCGAGATTCTATTCGTCGATTTAATGGAAATTTCATAAAGCTTCCCTATAGACAAAAGTAATATTTTCCAAAAAAGTTTGATTTTTACGGAAAAAAGTATTTTTACACTTTCTAAAAAAAAAAAAAACATAACACAAGCAGAGATTAACAAAGGCACACATAAATACAAACTATAAAATCTTCGTTATATGGCGCCATTATTTAAGCAGGTTAATAGTTTATCTAGAAAATAAAAAGTACAGCACGTAATAAGTAATAGTAAAATTCAATAATAATACGAGGTGAGCCTGGGTCTTCCGCATTGTAAAGCAAATACTAATTTAAATAATTATTGTGGTAGTTTCTAACTTCAAAACAATAATTGCAAAAAGTCAAATATAATAGTATTTAACGGATGTTTTATGTCTAGAATAAATTATTATTGATATTTCTTTTAAAAAGGTATTTATTTAAATAATTTGGTTTTCAGATTCGATAGACTTTCCGTTAAAAAATTTCCGTTTACAAGACACAATTTACAATATTTAATGTAGCTTATGCACTGGGGAAAGTAATATACTTGAAATTTAGAAGCTCTTGTAAATTTCTGGTACTTGAAATTAGATTTTAAACCTTTTATAAGTATACAGGGTTATTGACGCAAAACGGTTTGCACAATCCTATCTTAACTTTTCAAAAGGTATCGTTTGATACTAATATCAGATTTATCCAGAAGTAAAAAAATTTAGATTATTTAATCTTTGGTTAAATCTGAAATTAGTATCAAACGATAGCTTTTGAAAAGTTTAGATAGGTAGGTATGTGCAAACCGTTTTACTTGATTTCTAACCGTTTAGATTTTACAGGGTGTCAAAGTTGCAAAATGTCAATATTTCAAAAACAGTTGAAGATAGGTATAGTACATCCTACATGAAATGCGTTTAAAATATCACGTAGAGTTCAAAATTGCAATAATATACAGGGTGTTTCATTTGAAATAACGAAGTTGTGGTCTACTTCCGGTATAACCGGAAGTGATGCAAACCTGAAAATATTTTCATTGAATCGGAAATAATGGAAAACCTCCCCCCATAAAAAAATTAGATTTTTATCGTTAACAGAACCCTAAAAACTTCTAATACCCGCTTTGCGTGAATAACCCTGTATACGTACATACATACCTTTTGAACTTTAGAACCAAAGAAAGCTGTTAAATATTCCTGTGCCGTGCCTATTACATAAGCTGAGGTGTATAATTCTTTAACTTCGCTAAATTTACTGCGTGTGTATTATTATTGTTTACAAATGCCTACTTATTTTATTAGCAGATGAAAAATGATGAGAATTTGAATACGTAATATAAGCAACACATAGGTAATGCAATCTTTATACGTAACCAATGTTTGGAAATATTCTCATGGAATACGTTCTTATACAAATTGATAAAGTAATAAGTGACGTCTAGGCTTGAGTTCATTTTTCAATTGCCATTTGTATAGGACACTGTATACATACATGCTGTTTCACAAATTCGTTTCTTACAATTGGGATCCCGGAAAAAATTTGAAGAACCTTAAATGGAGGCAAAGTGTCGTAATCAGGGAACTAATATAATGCCCCAACAAAATCAACGTTAACTTGATTAGATTTTGAAATATTCTAAAAAACTGAAATTTTGAAAATTTGTTTTTATTTTTGTGCAGCCTTACTTGAGCAGATATTGAAAAATGAAGAGCACTTTCTGCCCTCTATTGGTCAAGACATTTAGATTTTCAATATGACTTTTTTCGTTTTTTCAGGACCATCCAGCCTTCATTTTTTTGAATACTGACCAGGCATTTTTAAACCAAAATTTGCAGCTCTCCTTTACCCCATAACAACATACTACGAATAAATTATATTCAGTTTTTCTCTTAATTTTTCAATATTTGCTGCAAAAAGTAAAACAAACTTCGGTTTTTTCAAATATTTCAAATCTTAATTTAGTTAGTCTTGATTTTTCCAGACATTATAATGGTCCCCTGATTAACCAACTTTACCCCATTTAAGCTTCTTAGCGACGCGAGTTTGTAGAAAGAAAACATGGTGCATATAATACAGGCATTATACTCGGCATTATATGCTATATAAAACGTAATATTGAAATAAGAGTAAAAAATAGAACGTATTTAAAACCACCATATAGAATACATTTTATGCAGTAAAATAAGTTTATGCGCTTAATCATGTGCAAAATGTAAAAAAATGATTTTATCAACAAAAGTTGGCGTGTAAAATAAATCATCATGAGTCATAGAATTAGTAGGTATCTAATTGATGAAATTCCAATATTTTTATATTACGATAAATATGTTGTAGATACAAATTGCAAAAAGTTTTTTTGACGCTAGTGTAATTTCCTCCAATTATAAAAAAAATTTGCCTTACTGTAGTCGTCACCAAGTTAGATACAATAAAATACTACTTTCTAAATAAATTATAGTATCAAATAAAATAAACTACTTTCCAAGAGTTTCTCATTACATCAGCTTAAGCACCGGATGGCATCTAATCTTTCTCATAAGTATTTATATTATTTGATTAGATTACTGTCTTGAATTGGGAAACTCTCGATTTTTGCTGCAAATAAATGAAGAAATATTATTTAATTCTAATCACCTGTTTCCTAAATCAGGGGTTAGGTCCGGAGACTTGGATATTCAATGGGCTATCCAGTTAAGAAATCTTTCCAATAAATAGTGTTATACAATTTGTGCAACGTGAGCAGGTGCCCCAAACCGAAAGTAATTAAAATTTTGTAAATTCTATGAAATTCTATGAAAAAAAAAGCCTATGAATCTGAATTAGTTAATTGATTTGCAACATTTGATGAAATTAGGAATTTATTCTGCCTTATTTCAAAAAGACGACTTCAAAAGATTAATCTTTTAAGCCCAAGTGACCAATTATTATTTGTTCGAAATTACGTAGGTAAGTATTTTGCTAAAACAAAAAATAAATTAACAAGGAAGTAAAAAATTTTGACCAAATATAATTTACAACCATAAGTATTCATCGTTTCTACATATTCACTGATGCATCTTGAAGTTTTTCCAAATCAAATTATAGTAAGTAAAAGTAGGTATCTGATTCAAAATTACTCAGATGCTATAAATGCAATAATGCTATAAAATGCTATATATGCTATAAAAACTAAAAGTCTGTTTTTTTCGAGAAAATACCTATAACAATTTTGGTCGATGATTTAATAGAAATCCTCAATAAAGGTAGAAGCCTGTATATAAAGATGTACTACTTCTCTCTATAATTTGGTTTGGTCTAACATGAATCTGTGAATACCTAAATATAGAAACAATTATTTTTTCGAAAAATATATCTTGAGATATCTTTCGTTTATTAAATGATAAATTGGTGAAAAATGATTATAATCAAAGTATTATTGGTTTGGAAAATATAGGGCATTAAAGAAATCATCAATTCATCATATTAAAATAGACGGCATATTGAGATTCTCAACTTTGGACGCAGATATGCGTC
Source organism: Pogonocherus hispidulus (assembly GCA_963924545.1). Taxonomy (NCBI): domain Eukaryota; kingdom Metazoa; phylum Arthropoda; class Insecta; order Coleoptera; family Cerambycidae; genus Pogonocherus; species Pogonocherus hispidulus. The sequence goes on from OZ004696.1 coordinate 25,815,191, forward strand.
CCTTGAGTTATTACCAGGATACTAATTAATGATCCCATAATATTTTCAAAATATTTGAAAATATTGAATATTACATATTCAAAAATTCAGTTTTTAAAAATAATATATAAACTTTCGCAAACAGTAGAACATCATCATAAATATATCATAGCAGTGCTCCGGGTCTCGTGATGCATGCAAGCGATATTCACCAGTACAATACACGTAACGCAAACTGCCTTATATTAGAACACCTCGTTACAATTTAACTCTTAGTACAAGACATTCGCTTAATTTTAATTTGTTCAATCATTTACCGTGTGAACTTAGGCAGTTAAATTCAATACTATTTAAAAGTGGAATCAAAAAACTTCTTAAACATTGCTTCTACTCTGTTGAAGATTTTCTGGAAACACCACTTACTTAAATAACTGAATGTTGACATGTAGGTACATTCAAATACACGTGTATACAATATCAGTCACTAACTTATAACTATCTCTATCCAATTGTTTGTCATATTTGTCTCTTTTGTGTTATAACCGTCTATTTACACTTATATTAATGTATTAATTATTAATCATTGTTTTACCAATCCAATATCTTCTGTGATCAGTTTTGTACCTTAACGTTTAAATTGTGACCTGCTTCAAATGTTTATGTAAACATTCTGTGGTTTGTTTTATAATGTTGTTAATAAACGCTATACAGATTAACTAAAAAATATTTAGCCCAAATCTAAAGAGGGACGAAGCGATGTAGGTAACAATGTGATAAACAGAGAGTCCTCAGCGAATGGGTGAAAGGCATGCATGTTGTGGTAGACGTAGAGTCACCGCCCAGCTAAGTGGAAGGGTACGCTCGCTCTCTTGACAGGGACGGTTTGCGCCGATCCACGCGCGTCACTTCTTAGGCCCGCCTTTGAGAAGAGAACAGCACAGTGGCGAGTTTCGAACCGAAATAGGGAAGGAAATCACTTTGTGTTGATTATCGATTAAGCCAGCGACGTAGTTATTCTTGCGAATTTATTTTGAGTGTAATGTTTTGTGTTTATTTATTGTGCTTTTTTATTGTTTTGTTTTCTATAGTGTTCCTTTTTTCATTAGTGATAATGAGTAATAGAAAAACAGGAAACGTATGTGCAATAATAAAAGCTATAATTGTAATAAGAGCTTTTTTACCTTTCCTAAGCAACCCCATCGGTAAGTAGATAAAAATGTGCTATACATAAATGTAATTTAGTATCTAAGTAAACTTAATTTAGGAAATTCATTCATAGACAGCCAATAAATATGGTTTATACAATCACTCAATTTAAGATTTAATGAATTTCGTTTAAAAGTTGGCCAGCTGTTATATTTTAGGTTTAGGAAAAACAAAATTATAGAACAGTACTGTCCAAGCAGTCGAGTGTAAATTTTTTTTGCTAATGTTTTGCGGTGTGTTTAAAAATAATTTTAACTAATTTTTAAAAATATTAATTTTTTTTAAGGGCAAGGATATGGCTAATGAAAGCCAATAGGGAAGACCTTTTGGACAAATTGGACACACTTCGTAAAAGCCAAGCTTCAATTTTGAAAATTTATATATAGGTGGAATGGAAGAACGGCAATACCGAATTCTTACCGTTTGTGTTTCTTTCTTTCTTTTTTCGTTAAGAACACAATAAAGATTTTTTATTATTATTTATTATATGTACCTCATTGTAAAGTATTGTCTATTTTTATTTTTGCAAATAATGAATGTGTAGTAAACATATGTACATATAATTAGTATCTCAAATTTCTTTTTTAAAACTTTCCCAAATAGGTAGATCTGAATCCCATTATTATACTTATTTCTAAATTAGGCATCACTGTATTGAAGTATTGTCTATTTTTATTTTTGTAAATAATTAATGTGTAATAAACATATGTACATAATTACTATCGCAAATTTATTTTTTAAAACTTTGCCAAATAGGTAGACCTGAATCCCATTAGTACCTACTTATTTCTAAATTAGGCATCACCATTTTATTCATGTCTATTTCAAAAGTTATTTATAAAATGTTTCAAGAGTTTTTAATACGGCACTGTTATCGCGCATTTACGATAACAACAAATATTATACGTCAAACTCTGACTTCTCTTCTCAGTGTGAGAGCGATAGCGAATGTCGGTCAAGCTGTGGTTGTACTAGCTGCCGGCAGCCGGCTGGCCACCGCGCCCGCCGGAGGGACATAAGACAAAGGCGTGGCCTGGGCCAACCGTACTTTGCCCACCACCGTCGCTGTGCTTGTTTACATCGCTTCGTCTTTCTTTAGATTTGGGCTAAAGATTTTCTAGTTTATGTGTATATCTATCTATGTATCTATAAATTTAAAATTAAATTTTCATTCACTTTTTTTATAGTAAGGCTATATTTTCATTTTCTGTCTCTGGAAGCAGTTAACCCGTTTACTAGGACATAGTTATTTTGTTATAATTATTAATACTTTCTTCTTGATACGGTTGACTTATGTCTTCCGTCTGATTTAAATATCGTCACATGTGTTAATATTATTCTGAATAAATTATACTTTCCTACGATATCCTAGATAGAGCTGTTTTAATCATTAAAATATTCCTATTTAGTATGTATGTTTTAACTACATATCGTTGGAAGTCGAACGTCGAACTGAAACTAGGCCGTGTTAGTCGATGCTCGTACATTTTCGAGGAAATAAACTAGCCAATAAAATTTTAACCAAATTAATATTTAACAGCAACCTTTGAATCAAATTTTAAATGTTCTAATTTTATGTTTACTATCTTAATAAATTCTGAGCCATATATCGATTGACCTTTATTTTGATTTAGTTTCAAACTAGGAAAAACTACTTTTTTCATGCAGTTGTTGATATTTTGTAATCTTTTTTTTTGCAACATTTTTATAAAAATGAAAGAAGTCGCAACATCAGCTTTCAATATAGAAAACCCATTATTTTATAGGACGATAAAGTTTTCAAATGGTTAGCTGAATTTAAATTAAGCGATCGGTCTATTGTCCCAAAAATTGTTGAATTATCAAAAGTGGGCGTTCGTATGCCCACTTGCATTGCGTTTTCAACAGGAAACCTTAATGGCAATGCAAACATTATGCAAACATGATTTCTATGAAATTGGCAAATTCTTTTATACCTTTATGTTTTATTTCATGACTTTTTGATGAAAAGTTCTCATGGGCATCGGAGTACGATGCCGTGGGGAGAATAACAGGTGTGTTTTTTTTTATTTAAAATTTATTTAAAAAGCACCTTGGAAACAGTTGACATCAGGATAAGATTACTAGAAAAATTACGTCAGTATGGAGTGAATAGTGTAGTATTTCAGTGGTTTCTTAAACTTAAACCTAACTTAAAAAATAGAAAATAGAAAGTGTGTGGAATGTTTGATCTAAAAAGAAGTTAATTGATGTAAGTGTGCTTCAAGGAAGCATAGTCGGGCCACTTTTGTTTATTTTGTACCTTAAAGATATGTCCAATGTATTTAAATAATGCAAATATTATTTCTTCGCTGATTATATGTATATACCTATTATCGTCTACTTAGATGGAGAAATCCTTGAAGAAATTGCGCGGGGAATAAATAATAGTGAATTAGAATATGTAAAAGGCTGGTTAGAGAACAATAAATTAAAACTAAATGTTAATAAAACTAGGGTTATGCTATAGCTACAAATATGCAAAATGTCAATAGCTTTAAGGATAATGGACTATTTTTTGCTTTACAGGAAGTTCAGTAAGAATTAATTACGGAATTTAAATATTTGGGTATTTTAGTAGGCATTCATTGAATTTTAAGAATCATATGTAAAAAAGTATCAAAGAAGATTGGTGTTTTGAGGCGAGTGGGTTGGTTTCAATCTGTTAATAATGGGAAAATTGTATATAATACTTCCACACAATGATTACCACACAATTACTGTAGCACAATGTCAAATTGAATAAACTAATAAGAGTTTTCACTTAATGTAATTTCCTATCACCCAAGTTTCGTTTTTTCGATGATTTCTGAAGCACCCGGCGCACGCGTAGGTCTTATAATTCATGCATAAAACGAACGTGTGACATTGCCTTTCGGATAGGACGAAAGCACAGGACCAGCTACGCCATGTCTGGCATTGACAATATTTTTATAACTTTTATAACGCAAGATAACTGTTATAATATAATTACCATAAGAACTCAAACACCGACACACTCGAAACTTCCAAATAATTCAATCAAACAGATTACAACAAGAAGGAAATGATAATAACGAAGTAACACGAAAAACTAATTCCTGACCTGGCAGCGATATGGGCAACTAGTGTAGATGTTTTCTCATTTTATTTCACTCATTTGCGTGTCACTGACAAACATAACTAGGTGTGCGATATGACGATGATTAAACCAGTCTCATAAATTTACTATAATTTACTATAATCTGCGCCGTGTGCATTATTTTTCACTCAAATTTGATGCATCTGGTGCATAGTGACAAAGATAGAAATTTGGTCGACGGCATGAATGAATGTGAAGATTCTTATTAGTTTATATTCTTTAACAATACTGCACCTTTCTAACCAAACAGATTTAGACCGGCTACAAAAATTCATATACCTAGATAACGTTCTTGAATATCTATATCGAATATTAATAACATTTAAAGACATGGATGACCATAACACGAGAGAAAAAGACAATTATATAGCAATATATGCGCAAAAGTAAATCAGGATTGTCATTTTTAAGAGAAAAAAAGAAAAATGTAAAAGCTCGCCTCTTATAGAATCAAAAGCGGAGGGCGATCTTCAATAAAAATATTTTTTTACAAAATTACAAGACAAAAATTAATTTACAATACAAAATTAATTAAATTACAATACAAAATTAATTAATTAACCGTTGCAATTAGGTATAGCGTTTCTATATTATAAGGCTTCATATAAGGCTTCATAGAATAGAAAGAGTCATGAGAGACCTTTATGAAAATGATAAAATATAGGGTGTTTCATTTACAAAAATTGAGAAAACTGCGATTGCGAGTTTTGATTCGCCCTGTATACAAGTAAATTTCTTAAAGAAGATGGAGAGTGCTCAATTCATTGAGATTAAAATACAAAAATGCTCCATTCTTCTGAACCATTCTGTATAAGACTAACAAACCCTATATTGGCAAATTCGGAAAAATGATTTAAATTCAAATATGAAATAAAAATTATATCAATCCATTTAAGAAAACATAAGTTTGATATCGCCCCTGTTTATAGAGAACTCTATATGACTATACATATTTTTAAAATGTGTGTCCTCTTAGGCTCAATGAGATCCTAAAATTTATTTTTCTTCTTTATTATGGCATAGGAGTTATATGTATACGATAGGGTAGAATGTAATGCCTACAAACTATGATTGTATTTATTTTTTGTATAGCAAGGGATTCAATAAACGGTTGATATATCCATATGAGTAACTAAATAAGTCATATGATCTATCTATCTATCTATCACATCAAAACCCGTTTGATAAATGCTGAAGCTTACAGATCCATATGCCAAGGATTTAATGACAAAAGATTTGTATTTTGTTATTCAAAAACAGCTCTAGCAATTTCCGAAATTTTGATGGTGATTGTTTTATCTTTATCTGAAAAATGAAGGAAGGGTGGTATCCAAAAAGCAATAGCCAAAAGCGCTAAAAAATATTAGTTTGTGGAAATGATGCCAATATGACTGTTCTTGTACTTTGACAGTTCGTTAGAGCAAGAGAACTGTCAAACAAAGTCATATTGATGTAATTTTCTCATATGAATCTTTTCTGACGACTCAAAAATCGAGGACCTGCATGGACTGATCCATGTAAGGTTCAATCGACTTTAATGTATGTTCAGATAAATAAGTCATTTAAAAACTAGTCGTACGTATTTATTCTGTAAACTTTAAATTCGAAGAGAAAACCACGATAATAGCAATAATAATAATAATAATTATTTATTATCCATAAGACCAATACAAGTATGGGAGTCGTCAACAAGTACAAACAGTAGATGATCAAAATCAGATAAAAGTAACAATTACAATACTTAACAACTAATAAACAATTTTTGTTTTTGCTTCATGTTTTTTTTTCCAAAAAAGTTACAAAAGAAATACAAATAAAATAAGTGCAAAAAAAGCAAAAAACAACAAATGCGCGTAAAAATAAATAGCTACGATTAAAAAAGATATTGCAGAAATTCATCAACAGTATAAAAGCAGTGATTTAATAACAATTTTTTAATTTCCAGTTTAAACATCTTAATATTTTTAGTCTGTTTATATTTTTGCGGTAGTTTATTATATAATTTTATCCCTGCATATTTAGGACTCCTCTCATATAGAACTAAATTATGATTTGGTAAAAGTAGTTCATTTTGCCGGCGGGTATTATAATCATGATTATAGTTGTTCTTTAAAAATATGCTTTCATTAGATTTTGCAAACACGAGTATTTCCATAATATATACACAAGTTAAAGGTAGCATTTGTAAATTTTTGAAGTACGGCCTACATGAAGTAACAGAACTTATTTCCATAATATTCCGTATAGCTTTCTTCTGCAACTTAAAAATCCTTTCAGAAAAATGAGAGGAACCCCAAAATAAGATACCATAAGAAATCCTAGAGTAGAACTGCCCATAATAATATGATAGTAAGACATTTCGGTTTGTGACATTTTTAAGTCTATAAAGAGCATAACACACAGAAGACAGTTTTTTACATAATTCAATGATATGGTTTTCCCAACTTAGAGCAGCGTCTATATGCATATCTAGGAATTTAGTACATGCAACTTGCTCGATCGATTTTCCATGAACTTTAAGCAAATAACTTTCTTTATAATTCTTCGTGGCCGGTGTAAAATAAATAAATACAGTCTTATCTCGATTCAATAATAATTTTTCGTTCTCGAACCAGGAAACAAATGCGTTAATTTTATTTTGGGTATCGGCTAATAATAGTGACATATTGTCATTTACGTTTAGGACAGTATTATCATCTGCAAACATTACTAGGAGACATGAAGTTATATACGGTAAATCATTTATGTAGAGTAAAAATAGTAGCGGCCCCAATATAGAACGCTGGGGTACTCCTCGTGATATGGCTAATTTGTTAGATTGTATAGAGTCGATTTGAACTAATTGCGAACGATTTTCCAAATACGAATGAAGCCACTGGCCTAGTTTTCCCCTAAAACCATATTTATTAAGTTTCCCTAGAAGGATTTCATGGTCGACTAAGTCAAATGCTTTGCTCAAGTCCATAAAGATGCCAAGGCATTTATTATTACAATCTAAGTTATCATACAACTTATTAAGAAAAGAAAGAATAGCGGACTGCGTTGATTTACCCACTCGAAAACCATGTTGTTCATTGCATAATATGTTATGTTTATTACAAAATTTAAGCATTCTCGTACAAACTACTTTTTCAAATATTTTTGATACAACCGATAGCAGGGAAATAGGTCTGTAATTATTAAGTGACATCTTTTCACCTTTCTTAAACAATGGGACCACCTTGGCTATCTTAAAAATATCCGGAAAGATACCTTCAGCAAATGACCAATTAATTATATATGTCAAAGGGGCTGTAATAGAGTGGACTATTGATTTTAACATATTAGCACTAATATTGTCGATACCACATGAGTTCGATGCTTTAAACGCCACTATAACATTATATATTTCATTTTCTGTGACCGGTTCAAGAAATATTGTAGGATACTCTTTTTTTAAATTTATAGAACAATTATTATTTTTCCTTCTTAAGTTCTCAGCTAGCTTATTTGGTAAGCTAACGAAATGAATATTTGTGACTTCACAAATCTCCTGGGGATCTGTTACTATTTTATTTTCCATTTTTATTTCTTGTATTGCTGTTGAATTAATTTGAATTTTGTTTAAATTATTATTTATAATAGACCAAGCAGCCTTTGACTTATTGGAGGCACTATTATATATACGATCATAATGTAAACGTTTTGCCGCTGCAACAGTACTGTTATAGATTTTTTTATACGAATTATAAAGTTTTGTATCCTCAGGTCTCCCAGTAGCCAGCATTATTTTGTGCAAGAGTTTCATCTTTTCACAAGAGATATGGAGTCCTCGTGTTATCCATTTTTTATTTTTATCACAGTTCATTTTTATATTCGAAAAGGGAGAACTTTTGTCGATATAATTCTGCAAGTTGGTAATAAGCGCTTCAACTCCTTCATTTAATTTTTGTGCTGTATAGACACTGCTCCAAGCTTCCATACTTATATAATGCTTAAAAGTTTGGTAGTTATTACTAGAAAAAATCCTAGTTCTTCTAATTATTTCTTTTTTTGAGATAGGCAAATTAAATGATAAAATTTGGCATGAGTGATCTGATACCCCAATTGATTCTACTATACAGTTAGCATAAGATTGATTTGAACTGGTTAAGAAATTACTACAAATATAGTCAATACCCGATGCTAATCTTGTCGGTTCTCTTACATGGTTATAAATATCATAAGTTCCAAAAAAATCAGCCAAGCGATATTTGATTACAGTATCTGCTAAAAAATCTATATTAAAGTCCCCGCAAAAAATAATCATAGATTTATCTGTTAATAAATCATTAAATAAGTCCTCAAGTGTCTCAAAAAACACATCTAAGTTACCGGTGGGACAACGGTAAAGAGATATTATTTTTAATTTTTAGTTAGCTAATTTAATTTCAATCCCCGCCAGTTCAATATCTTTATCCTTTGATATAATACCTAAGTCCGTCATTTCCTCTACATTTATATTGAGAGTTGACTTATAAAATATACTAACACCTCCATGTTGGAATTTATTTCTAAAGTAATTAGCTATGTTGACATAGCCGTGAATATGTACAGCCTGCAACTCCTGAGGTTGGAGCCATGTTTCCGTAAAACAAGCAATGTCTATATCGCGTGCACTAAGTTCAATTTCTAAAAGGTCCGTTTTATTTTTTATGCATTGCATATTTTGGTGAAATATTTTAAATAAAGAAATATTTTAAATTTACAGACCTCTCGATAGGTCTGTAAATACTATAAATAATGGTAAAGAAGCAATTTGCCTAAATTATTAGATAACACTCTATATATGTATTATTGCATACATATTTTATACACATATAAATCTCGTCTCTTATGTATTCGGACCATATTCTTCTACTCATGATTATACTTTTTTATTTAAATTAAGACAAGTATTGTTTTTTGTTAATTTAGTGTATTTGCATAGTATTTATTCTTTTTCATTTTGTAAGCAATTTGTTCTCCACAAGTGTTCATTCACTTTTTCGATTCATACACTAAATAATATTAATAAATATTATTTTAATGTCAAGTAAAGAAAGTGTACATTATTTTTTTAATGATATGTCAGCTGGTGAATTGTGATACACCCTATAACTCGAAATGAGTCAGAGATCTAGGTACTGAACAGAAAATTTCTCTTGACACTCGTCATTAGCATGCTGATTGGAAGCGTTTATTTACTAACGTTATTAATAAGGATTCATCTCTTGCAGGTGAAAGTCTTCTGTCAACATCAGAAGCTGAAGAGAAAACTAGTACCTCGGACGATGTGAGAACTGAATTATTGTTTTGCATAAGCCATAATTGTGGTTATTGCAATTTGCTTCCCAAGAGTACAAGAATTGGATCAGTTGTCGTAAGACGTGTTGTAGTGACTACAAAGTGACCTTACCTTAAAACGTGTTGACTTTTCGGTACTGTTAGGTAATTTTTAAGACGTGACAGAATTTCGGTGTCATTTGTGCTGTTAGGAGAATTAAGCAAACTTATGAATGTAAATCAAGTGAAAATTGAGAATCATGACCATCTCCATGGAGCACAAGAACCAGAGGAAAAACTCCTGGGAATCTAAGGTAACAATTTAATATTTTATTACACTAAGATATCTCAGTTATGAAGTTTTTATACATTTCCATAATGCAGAATGTTTACAATATTTATCTTATTTTATTATTAGCAGTTATTTTACTATTAGAAAATTTATATAAAAAAATATAGGAAAATATTCGTAAAGACCGTATGAAAATAATCGTCAGCAGCAAAATATATGGTGCTATCCACTGAACTACCGTTTTGATATTGAATGCAAATGATCTTGATGCAGAAGTTGTTGAATTTCGAATCGTCAATTACTAATATTTTAACAAAACTAAAATTCGAAATTATTCAAAACCGTTTCAAGCCGTCGGCCATAAAAATATTATTTGAACATGCTTTACATAGGCGCTACAGCTGTTACCACCCTTAATTCATTAAGTAAAATTCAACACAACAAATAAATTTTACAGGTGTTACGTAAAAAGTAGATTAGATTAGATTTTGATATGGATATAACTCTTGCACGAAACATTTTTCTATACCTACTGTTTTCCAAAAATAAAGTTCCATATCCGATATTTGGCAATAAAATGTCATTTTCAAATCTTAAAACCAGTAGTTGACCAGGAAAAAATCTCCTTTCAATCTTCTCTTTCGAAAATGTAAATAACTAAAACATTATTGTGAATTCATTTCACTGACTTTTTATGTTATTGTTTTCAAGATTTTAGTGTTAACATTGTAAATTAATTGCTATATACGTTCAATTTTACGTTAAACTTGTACTATAGAGTGAATGTGAAGGCTAAATTTTAATGAAAACTTATTTATAAAACCTGCAAAAATCATTTACGTAAGACCTTATGATTTACGAAATTTACCAAAGACATTTCTTCAATTTGCCGAAAAATTGTACAAATCTGAAACTAATAAAAACTAAAACGAATTTATAAAACATCAGTGTTGTGTATAATAACCATTGTGCGATTTTTATCAAAACTAATTAATTACAATTAAATACGATGCTCAAAATCACGCATTTTCTCTGGTTTCTTTTTCATGTTATTACGGTAACAAACTCGTCTTTAAACCACGAACTGCATCGCGAATCAGGATTACACAATCTACGCAATATTTTACTCCATTTTAAAAATGTGATATTTAAAATAATGTTACAAGTATAAAAATTTATCGTAACCAAATTGTCGATTATTATAAAACTAGAAATGGGAGAAAATCGCTATCGCGATTTTCGTTCCCATTTCTAGCCCTACCGGGGATCCAGGCCTAAGGCCTGGGGCACCCTTCGGGTGACAAAAGCATCTAGAATAATATTATTTTTAAGAAAATACATATCAAAGAAATTTTGTATCTGGAATGATGATGTAATTATAGGTACTAAACGATTTTTCTTAATATTTTGAAGAATTGTAAGGGTACCTACTCTATTCTTGATGGTAAAACGTCATAATTTTTTAAGTACTGAAAGTAGAATTTATTTTTAAGTAAACATTATTATCAATTTTATCAATGGGACCAAAAATATTGTAGATATTTACTTTTGTAAGCTAAAATGATGAATTTAACAGACTGCCTTAATGAACGAATTCATTCTAAACTTTACGTGCAGAAAGAATAAAAGCTACGGATAATGAAATAGAATAACTAAATACTAATATTAATAAATAATTGGAATTAAAAAGTAAAAAAAAAATTTGTCTCCAGCGTGACTCGAACTCGCGAAATCAGCAATATGAAGTTTTGAATCCTACGACTTTCCCGCTGCGCTACCACGCCTGCTTTCAAATGTTTACCTTGAAACGTTTAAGTATGTAAACTGTACGTGTCAACCTGAAAAAACAATTTTTACCGATTTTCTAATTGGAAAAGCATTTCGCTTCAGTATTTTGTCAGTGTTTTCCAGTCAGTACTATCGATTCCGTTAGCAATATTTCTCGTAGGAAAATAACCTTTCTGAAGTTTAATTAATTTGACAGTTTTCGAGAGAGGTGCTTGTCTCGTTAGTGCAATCTCACATCGGTAGATGAGAAAGAAGTTGAGACGGACGCGAGTCGAGATTTTCGAAGACGAAATAGACGTAGGAGTCGACGTACGGGCTCGAAAAAAAATCTCAAAGGATTAGACAAAGGACGGAACTTTCGAGTGAAACGGTTCTCGAAGCTGTAGAAATTAGAAAAAGGTCTCGGGGTCGCCGGTGCTAGCCGCATCTCTCTCGTCGAACGGCGATCGATGAAAATTTTGCAGAGGTGAGGTTTTTTGAAAAGGCGTTTAAATTGGGAAAACGCGTAGGAAACGGGGCGAAAATACCCCTACGCATTGGAGAAAGGCCGGGGGAGACCTCCGAAGGCCCGCGGGGATCGTTCCGCGATCGCCCCTGGGAGGAGATAGCTTTGAAACTTTGTCGATTCGACGACGGAATTTAGAGCGAGACAGAATCGACGCGTTTTAATATATATGGATGGATTAAATTTATTAAAGTATTACATGCCAGTTTGGTATTTTAAACTGAATATTTAACATTGCTGCCCTTGACAGGAAAGAGAGTAGGTGTTTATGTTAGTTTATTAAATTGCAATAGGTGTACTCCAAATTAGGAAACTGTTCGTATAAACCTTAATATAAACAAACACGTTAGAAACCATTTGCAAACAACTTGTCAACAACATTTGCAACAGTTTGTACTCACCGAAGATCAAACGGTTTGTAAACTGTTGACGGACAGTTTTTAAGCAAAAACTGGAAGTTTATACTGGAATATAGAACATAAGACAAAAGCATGCATAACTGTTTGTAAACATCTATTCTAGTCTATTTACTTTTATATATGTTATATATTGATTTGTAAACCTCACTTTTCCCATCTGTTATCATGGATGTATTAGATGAAAGTTTTTTTCTTAAATTATTTAGGTTAGAACTTAGTTGTTGGCTCGTGAAATTAATAGGAGAAAATATTTCGTCTCATTTTTCAAAAATGGCCTTAGAAGAGGAAAATTTCAAGGACTTACCTTCTGAAATTAGGCAAGCAACAGCAGAAGCGACCGGATTTTTGTTACCGGAATAGCTAATCGCAGTATGAATACGGGTAGACTTTCGGTAAGTGGCGAAAACAGGACCCATTTAGGATTTTTTCTTCGTATATTTGCTTGCAAATAATAAGCTTCCAAGCCTATATAAGCGTATATAAGCTTCTAAAAAGTTTAATTAGATCGTACAAAAAGAATAATAATAAATTCGCTTTATAAAATTCTCTAAACTTTTTGTTTATTAAAACACTTGCTCCGCTCGTGTCTAAATAACATTCTTGACTAAAGTGGCATTTATAAAACTTGCATAATATAAGCTTGTTCGCGGAGTGTTTCGGATTAGTACGGGATGCATTTTATACATTCCGTACATCTATTTGGCACCCAGTGCAATTTCATTGGTCAGATTCAAATTTAAGACCAATCAGAGTTCGAGTGCGAAATGTGTGTACGGAATTTAAATCGGTCCCAAACGCATATACAGAATGTAACAGTTTGAGTTCAAACGCATATACAGAATGTAACAGTTTGAGTTCAAATGCATATACAGAATGTAACAGTTTGAGTTGGAAAAAAAAAGGGCATGGCTGGACTGTGTTTTGCTTTAGCACAGGCTTTTCAGTCAGTTTTTCTTCGTCATGGATACTGCCAATGTCATCGTCGTATAATAAATGTACCATCTCACTATAAATATTTTGTAATAGGGCCAGGAAAATATAGGGCAAATTTATTAAATGAGAGTGACGCAAAACAGTGGATGGAAGAATACGTTTCTTTAACAAATACCAATTTTAGAATATTTAAGACCAAAACTAACACGCCACATTACATATGCAGGTAAATATATCATTCTGTTATTATTGCTTTAGATATTATTATTATTGCTAAATGTTTTTAAGCATTCTATAAGTGCGATTTTGCTATAACGTTGTCCCTACAAATGCCAATAATAATGATGAAGAGGAAGGAAACCTTTAAGGTGTAACTGAAATGACAGGTGCTGAGGATCCATTAATTTTCAGAATGTCGTCGATCTATTACTCTCCAAAAATAGGGAATTTGGCACCAGCATTTCAACCGTCAAAATGTTTTGCCAACGCTTGAAGCAAGTGAAGACAAGTACAGCTTGGGAAACTTTTTTGTTCACTGCTAGGAGTTCATGTGCCTAGCGCTACAGGTAAAACTCCCGCATTAAAGTTCAGCCTACAGCGTTAAGAAGGAAAGTCGGCATAACAAGGGGGAGCAAGAAAAGGCGCTTGGGCACCAAGTGGAGAACCTGCCAAGAAAAGACTTAAAAAGAGGCATAATCTGTCACAAAATGTAAAAAGTATTCAACCAAACATGGGTCGTTGCACTAAATATTATATCACATATGTATATTATCTGTTTTCTTGTGCTATATTTTATACAATAAACATATTTTCACTTTCGGTTTTCTTGGATATTTTCCTGAACCAGGAGCGCGAAGTGCCCCTAAACTTGGAAAAACATACTGTTTTTGGAGTTTTTTGCTATTCTATACACTGTTACATTCTGTATGCGCGTTTAGCACCGGTTTACATTCCGTTCACACATTTCGCACTCGAATTCTGATTGGTCTTAAATTCGAATCTAACCAATGAAATTGCGCTTGGTGCCAAATGGATGTACGGAATGTATAAATTCGTACGGGATTATGTCAGAAGCCGTTGTCCAGTGTAAATAGTAAGTAACTGTGCAACTGTTTTTGACTAATCCCGTGTTAGTCCGAAGCACTCCACGAACAAGGTTTAGGTATACTGTATTATTTCTGTAAATATGTATAGGTATATTTATAATTTGTTGTTGGATGTTTAATCGCTGAATAAAAAATATCATGAATATAAGTACCAAATATGGCAGGAATTTCAATATTTAATTAATTATTTCAATAAGTTTATTTTTCAAATGTCTCGCTTTTTTATTCAAATTTTCATCCTCCTCCAATTATGATAATATTAACACAACGTAATGCCTACGTTTTAAGTACCACAATTCATTATCTTAGTTCAGTGGTAACATAAAACTTGATCTGTTTGAAGATTACTACAGTTCAAACACACACGGCTACATTTATATACTATTTTTAATCCTCTTGCAAGCAAAAATGTACTGTTAAATATATCTTATACGGTCTGTAATTCGCATACTTATTTGACTAATATAAGCAAGCCTTAAACATGGATAAAACTTGTAATGTTTCTATAATTGAATTAAGGAAGAAAATTTATATTTTCAGTAAGCGCAGGCAATTTTTTCAACTGTGCTCAATTTTAAAAGATGTCTAATACTAGTTATTAACATTCTATAATGATTACAATAAATATGAAAGTCACTAAACAACGGCAATGTCTACCCAAGACCACCCATATTGAGTTGTTGAAAGTAACAACGATTTGGACAACTCCAATATACTGTCGTTATACCTGTTATACTGTCATTGTCTATATACCGGATGTAGAGGAAAGTTTATCGTTCTTGCGCTTCTGTACCACTTATTTTGTAAGATACTTATGTCAACAAAATTTGGGAAATACTTAGTAGACCCGACGGAATCGGAAATAACCTCAACTTTTGAATTTAAATGGAACGCCCTGTATATTTTTACATATTCGGATTCTTACCATTATTTCGGACCATTATTTTCTAATTTTATGACAGTTTTATTTACTTTCCAGTGTCTTATTGGTTAAAGAGGCAAAATTTTTTTATACCAAGTGAGTGATTCCCGATCTAAAACAGTTTTTCTTTAAGTAAACATTTTCAGATTCAGTGCAATTTGCCTAATAACACAATCATTTGCTGATGAATTTTAGTCTGGTAGGAACCCATTTTAATGAGTCATATCACTTGTACACAGATGCAAATTTAAAAATTTAAAAATTTTCACTTTAAACTGTCAAAAACAGAAAATAATAATAGTACTAGAAGATGGAAAAACCACGCTGAATTCATATATGTAAAAATGTATAAGACGTTTCATTTAGGGTAAAGTCGGGTAAATTGTACCGGGTTTATAAATTCGCTTTTAGAAGCTTTGGTTTTCGTTTATTTAATCGAAAGTATATTTCATTTTATTGTTCAATTAGTTTTACATCATTATATTAACATAAGGTAATGCAAATTAAATTAATTTCTTCATAATACTGAAAATAAAAAAAACTGTTAAAGGTACGAATTACCCAACCTATTGGCAAATTCGTACCGCTAGTTAGGTAACTCGTACCTATCATAATGCTACCAATATCTACTGGTTTGACCCTAATAAAAACTGGGAAAATATACTTAAAACAAATTGTGCAAAAGAAAATATATATTTAATTGTAACTATAGAGAAACATCAAATATTTAGGACTCAGAACAAAAAACGCAAGAAAATTTTTTGTTTGATTTTAGAGTTACACATTTTTCGTGAAACCATTTTTTGCAGTTTTTATTCGAACACTGAATCATGTCCTCCAATGAAAACTCTTCGCAAAATTTCGCAGTACCACTCCTGCTCATCAATTTCTATTTGTATAGGCGCTATTTTAGTAGAAGCGGTAGAAGTACTTGGAAGTGAAATAGGATTGGTCATGCTTTTTTTAGTTTTCACGGGTTTATTTTTTAGTTTGGGTTCCGCAATTAGTTTTCGTTTAGCAACTTTCAATTTTGGTGCCTTTGCCGTTTGTTTTTCTCTTAGACTTTCTAAGTAATCTTTATGGAGACTACTTGTTAAAACTATTGCAGGTTGGGAGCCTTTCTTCCTACGTTTGGTCATTTGTGGGGTCATTTTTGGTAGTGGGTAAATATCTTCAATAGAAACCTCCATCGGTATTTCATTTCGCTCGCTAGCATTCAAACTACCTGCAGCCAATTCTTGTTGTTCATGTTGGCATGGATCCGTATTTTCCAAATTGATTTCTACTGCATCAAAATTTTCCGTTTGTGGTTCATGTTCTTCGAAACCACTTCTATTTAATATTTCAGAAGCGGCAAACTGATGTTCTTTGAAAACATGACGATCCACTGGCCACACTCCACTTCCACGAAATCCACCTACAGCATTTTCAATAGTAGCCGCCTTCCCATATGCTTCAGCTATTAGGCGAGACATTTGAAACTGTGTTACACAAAGCCCTGGATTGGTACGTAGCCATTTTTCTACCGCTTGATCATAGTAAGATTGTAAAGGTTTAAAAAATGCCACGTCAAGAGGCTGAAGTCTGTGGGTGGTATGTCCTGGCAATTGAAGTAGAATGACACCATGGGATCTGGCAATTTCCAAGGCTTCTAAATTTCGGGAGTGGGTGGTATGACCATCCAATAAAAGCAAAACTTGTTTCTCGATAGTGGGTTTAACAAAGGCAATAAAGTGCTTTAGCCATGTTTAGTCGGAATTAATATAGCCCGTATCTGAAATTTCCACGAGGCTGCCAGGTGGAGCTTCAACTTTTAATTCGTTGCAATGCCTTTTCCTTTTAAAGATTATCATAGGCGGTACAAATACTCCTGCCGCACTAACACAACATACGACTGTGGTGTTGGTGCCTCGTTCTCCGCTAGCCAGAACACCTATTTGATTCTTGCCTTTCTGACCCAATATTTTTCTATTTTTCTTTTGAACGGTGGAGTAACCGGATTCGTCGACATTATTAATATTGGTAGCCTCCAACTTACACTCATCGCATATTTTTTCCAAAATATCGAAAAATTCATAAACTCGTTGTTTATTAAAACCTTTAGCTCGAGCTATCGAGGTAGATTCTGGCTGACGTAAACTGATGTTAGGATGTCTCTTTAGAAAGGCGTAATACCAATCCTTCCCTGCCATCTGTTTTTGTGATTAAATTTATGTTTAATCCTGTTTTTCTCAGCAATTTGGAATGCCAATTTCCGAACTTCAGATATGTTTAATCCGAAAAGACATTCTTCCAGTTTCAATATATGGGAAACCAATTGCTCCTCAACTAACTCTGGCAGAACGGTAAGGCGACCGACCGATTTTATGCAATCATTTGCTTTAATATTTAAAGCATTTAAGTGTCGCTTTAATGTAGGTTTAGGGATGTTGAAATTTCTACAAGCTTCATTAAATCCACATTGTCCATTTCTGTAAGCTGCAATAGCTTTTCTCATGTCTTCCGATGTCCACAATCCGTAAATTCTTTTAGGGTTCATTTTTCTTAAAAAAAAAGTCAGTAAGATTCAAGTTTCATCTTAATAAACAGCATTTTGATATTATTATTATTATTATTATTATTATTATTATTATTATTAATATTATTCCAATTATATATCGATTTAAACTATTAATTTAGATTAATTAATGTTACACCCTATCGCACAACATACCTAGATGACTAAATCGTACCGGTACGATTTACCAAACTTGTATATGGTACGATATACCCACCTAGCAAGGATTTCAAATTTTATAACCTAAAAGGTGCCAATTTAATGTTAAGGAAATCTAAAGTATTTCAAGAGGATTCAATTAGTCTATATTTTACAACTATTAGTAAAGAAGTATCGACACTTACCCCAAATGAAAGAAATTCGTTTATAAAGGCAGTGATAAAACTACAGTCTCTTAGGTGCAATTACAAACAACAACACTCTTCCGCTTTTGCTAATCACAGACTTAAAACGAATAGATAGGCATACGTTATACATGGAGCAGAACGCTATCTGGATGTTAGATAACTAACTAACATCACCAGTTTTTAAATAATTCGATGGTACGATTTAACCGACGGTACGATATACCCTACTTTACCCTAACTTTCAAAAATTTGGTCCGGAAACCGGAAGTGGTCTGAGTTACTTTCATTCTGCCCTAAAATATATTTTTTGGAATACTAAGCACTCTCTAAATTTAGTACAAGGCAAATTTTTTAAATGTTCTTTTTAATTTATTATATACAGTAAGTTGATAGTCCCGCATAAATTCATTATTTCAAAAACGGTAAAGTTTTTGAAAAATCGCTCGGATACGTCGATTTTCTTTTATTTTTACACTTGTTTTACATATATTAATTTTTTTACAAAGCCACTCAAAGCTACGTCAAATAAACTTTAATATTTTAAACGGAACACCCAGTACTGTGTTACATATTTGAAAAGGAACTCTTTTTTACGAAAACGGTCTCTTGTACACTTAAGTATTCTTTTAAAAGTGTAAGTAAATTCTCAAATTAATGATCTCTTTCACATACATTTTCCATCAGGGAATATATGGAAATATTTTTACATTAACAAATTATAAAAAACTTATTACTATTTAATCTCCTTGAAAATATTTATGTACGCCTTTGGTATGTAGTTACTTCCTCCTGGGGCTCTTGGCATTTAAGCTGTATCGGTTTACATGACATTTACAATAGTCCGTTCTATCGATAAGTATAGGTTTGCGCCGTGCAATGGAAAGTACATTCCTTAAACTACAGAAATGTTAGAAAATTGAGATTTCCAATCCTGGATTAAATGCGGCATAGTTTTGGCCTCGATACACGCTTAGAGTCACCTAAAGCTAACTTGAATTCTATTGGATTTCAATAGTTTAAATGTATAACAGATGTCTGCTAATTTTTGTTTTTTGTTACCTATACATATATTTCTAATAACTAATATTTTTAAATACATTTTAAAGGCATCTGATTTTATAATTATGTTATAAGTGTAAAGATTTATCCATCTTGAAGAGATTTTAACACGTTTAGACTGCAACTCTTAGCACAGGAAGTATATTTTGTTTCCGGATAAATCTTATATATTGTTTGCATATCTGTGATAACATTTGAGGCTAATACGATTATTAAATGGGTTATAATCAATATCAATATGCGTGAAGCCACCCCATTTCCTAGACATCTAAAATATCCCTTCCTATCTGTTCCTTGATCATCAGAATATATATCCAGATCATCAGAATGTATCATATCTGAGTAGGTTGTTCCTTTTGCTTCTAATATTGGCTACTAATTTTACACGCTGCCCGTATTGTAAATGGTTATTTGCACGGAATGAATATTGAGGTTTTGAGCTGGTCATCTTAGAGCCCAGATCCTAAGTTTATTGAATATCTGTTTTCCACACCAAGCTTCATTGATGGATATCGAGGAAATGTTCGGTAAAAGATATTGATTGGTAAAAATTACACGTTTAATTGTCAGTATGAGGCGTCACTGTGAAGCAGTTATCAGAAGTAAACTTATATTGTTTTTTCTTTTTGTAAATCATGTTTTGGACTCTGGTTCAAAGATTAGTTGGTTCACAATAGTTGGTTGTTCCTAAAAAATATTTCATTACACATTCAGTCTAATACAAATCTTTGAACCAGAAAGTCCAAAACGTGATTTACAAAAAGAAAAAACCATATAAGTTTAAAGTATAAGTTAATATGAAAGTATAAAAAACGCCTGATGTCATCTATATGGTTGAGGTATAAAATATAAATTTTATATCTAGGCTAATAAGATAAATTAATTGATAAAGGCAGCAATTAATTACAGAGTCTCTACCAGCCACAACCGAAATACCTATTTTGGCAGATACAAAATCTTAAATGCTAGAACTCCCTCAAAATATAAATTTCGGAGAGTGGAACCCATTTTAATAAATAATTTTCTTTTGATTAGATATTCCAATAGCTCTGACCTTTTTTCACTTATATCCTTTCCTTATCTCTGTATATAAATGAGGCTGATCTAATGCCACGCTATAATACGTAGTAAAATGTAAATGAGAGCAGTAAAAGTACAACGCTATCATTTACGCCCCACAGTATTATTGATAGATTATAGTACTCAAATGCACATTTACTTAAATCGATTGTTTCTGTTCTTAGTATATCTCTTGCCCAAGGTTTTTAATTACGTTCTTATCTGTCAAAATCGTATCCACCGGGTGGATCTTTGACTTGGATATATATTTTTTTACATAATAAATAAGTGTGGTGCTAGTAATTTATCAACATTTAAAATATTAAGCGAGTTATATGTTTTTTAAGTTTTTGAAATTTTTATCGTAGTAGAATCTTTATAGAATGCAATAATTACTTCCTAGGACAAAGACCAAAAGCAGCTTAGCTACGCTGTCTGTAGCAATTCTACCATAGAGTTATTTATATCAAAATAAACCCATAATTAAAAAATATGAGATTAGAGATGGAAATGGATTGTATGTATAAAATAGATCACGATATTAAGAAAATATAAAAGATATAACCACGCTACAGACGATCATGCAAAACTGAAACATACTTAACTTGCATGCGAGCAAATGTGAACTCAACTCTCAACTCTACACACGCGTAATATTTACCTGTCAGTTTTGAATCGGTGAGTTTTGCGGTGAGTAGATGTGTGTGCATCATCAAGGAACATGAGTGTGAACAATATAGATCGCACTAAATTCCGTCAAAACGTCTTCTTGGCGCCGAACAGCCATTATTTTTCGTCAACGGCCACTACGTAGATACGCGAAATCCAGCTAAAAGCACATGGCGCGGCGCTAGTCTTCGAAATATGAGACCGAGGAGTTTTAAGTTGTATAATGTACACCTTGTATAATTAATAATAACGGAATTTTTATTTAGATTTCTCATCTAATTCGTCATATACAAATACGTCAATATACAAAAATAAATAATGTAATATAATAACCAATTATTATTCGAAGCTGTTCTAAATTTACTATAAGTTTTGACGACCTTGAGGGCACCAAAAATAAAAGAATACTTTTTTCTTGTCAAGGCTATATATCTCCTAATATTTAAAAAAAAAAACGGTACTATCTATAATATTTAATCAAATAGCACCAAAACTTTATTTTTTATATTTTCAATTACATGACATTACATTTTTATGTAATAATATATAAATTATATTATATTTAAGATTTAAAAATAGATAAAAGATTTTAAATTGGCTAAATTTGTCTCAATATCTTTGTATCATTCACTTAAATAAAAATCATCAACTAGCCAATAGCTTCTGGTTTTATTAATGTATTTATCATAACCTTCTAAAACATCATTTATTTGAATACCTTATTGAAATGTTAAGGTTGCATCAGATGCGAATAACATTCACACATTTATAAATACCGTTAGTTTCACAAATTTATTAATATTTCGCGGGCCGCGCGTGCGAATTCTTACGATGTTACAATTCTAACTACTATTTAATGAAGAACTTATTATGTATTTATTATACTTATAGGAAATTGCTTTATTAACTAAAGCCATATTAATTAATACAAAACTGGTATTTTGCTTTATATTACTTTATTTTTCAAAAATTCAAGCTAGCAAATAACTTTCAAAGCTCGATACTAAAAACTACTGATGGTAATATTGACCGCAGGGATATTCAGAGCAGATGTGATCGACTGACTTTTAATGCTTATTCCAAAGGAATAGAATATTATGATATTCACACATCAGGTAAACAATACTATCAGAAAATGCGCTATTTACATCAACTCTTCACGATTTAAGGGTCAGTTAATAAGTTAAACATACAGCAGAAATATATTTTTATACATAAACATTAATATTTCCACGTTCAATATATATATACATTCATTCGGTAAATCGCAAGCATATCTATAAAAAATTTAGGTGATCATATTTGTAATTTTATCAGCAATGTTACTTTGGAGCGAATTGATACTTTTCGGGATTTAGGGGTTCATTTTGATAACCAACTTGCATTTAATTTTCATATCCATAATTTGATTCAATCTGCTTACCGTACCCAGGGATTCATTATTCGCAACTGCAGGAATTTCAGCGACGCTTCATCAATCAAATTATTTTATTTTAGTTTGGTTAGGACGAAACTTGAATATGCTTCCTTAATTTGGAGCCCTATATACGCCGAGTATTCATCTGCTTTAGAAAAGGTGCAGAAGAACTTTCTTAAATTCTTAAATTTCAGGGTTCATGGGGTCTATCCTCCAAGAGGTTGTAATTACAATGAGCTGATGAATAGCTTTAACTTTATATCGCTGGAAAAACGTAGAAAACAAGCGTCCTTGCTGTTCTTGTATAAGCTGTTACATGGTAGAGTTGACTGTTCGGTTCTTTTGTCAAAAATTGATATATATATATATATATGTACCAAGGCTTGCATCTAGAAGTACTTCCACTTTTTTGTGTAAAAGAGCTAATACTAATATAATGTTTAAGGCACCTGTGCACTTCATGTGCACAAATGCAAATATATTATCTGATGTTTGTGACATATTCTGTTGTAGCATATCTAAATTAAAAAGTTATTTTAACGCACATTTGTAATAATTTTGGTTTAACAACTGTATACTATATTCTTTATTTTATTGTAATTTTGCTCAATAAATGGGTAACTGTTGGGCAATAAACGCTATTATTATTATTATTATTATTATTATTATTATTATTATTATTATTATTATTATTATTATTATTATTATTATTATTATAATGCCGTTTGAGTCAGTTTTTAACCCATCTTGTAAATATAATATATTGTTTTGAAATTAGATATACTGCTAAAATGGGAGCTAAACTACTAAATGGTAGCTAAACTACTAGCTATTACATTAGTATTATACGCAATTTACTGATCAAAAGTATTGACCATGTAGGGCTTACTTAAAAATCATAAGCAGTTACTACGATCATGTGCTGAATGGAGAAATTAAAAAGTTACTTTTCAACGTAATAGGAAGATTTAGTCTAATCGGAGTCAGTCTGCCACAGCATAAAAGATCAATCATTTGGCTGTCTATTGTTGATTTGATCATGCGAGTTTAGTACTGCAAAGCACAAAGAAGTTTCTGAATTTTCTAGTGCATTTAACAAAGATTTCCGTGCTTGATAAATGTTTGAAAAATTTTTCAAAATGAAAGAGAAAATCCAAAATTCATATGTATTCCATACGATCCTTGTTTCACTCGTGGTTTTGGTAAGGTTTTTAAAGATATAGGTATGTCAGTGGTTTATTCATCGGGAAATAAATTACAACAACTTTTAGGCATTCCAAAAGACAAAATAGAATCAAGGAAGGATAAATCGAGGATTTACGAAATTAGCTGTAAAGACTGCAATCAATAGTATGTTGCACAAACTAGAAGGTCAATTCAAACTAAATTCAAGGAACATATGGTTCATCTCAAATATGGTAGAACAGATAAGTCTTGTGTCGCCCACCATCCGTTTGAGAACAACTATAAAATAGATAGTAGCAATTTAAGACTAATTAAGAATGTAACAAATTCCAGACAACTGGATGTATTTGAGATTGCAAGTGTAAAGATAGTATGAATAGTGACAAAAGGCCAACCCCATACAGCCAGCTTTATTGGTTAGTAAATCATGGTTCACTGAACCGTAACAATAGTGTAGGTGTAAATAGACACAGTGATTCACAATAGGACACATAAGTTTAGTTTTAATCATCTCCAGATAATGCCAACTTGGTTAGCGAAACGCGCGTCGAGTGCTGTATAGTGTTATACACAATCTCTGAGCCTTATAATACATTATTTTATTTGGTGATTTTAGGATTTCAGGTGGTTTTCATGTTCCAATGTGAATTTTTCGCTGAACATAAATAAGCCACATGCAATTACTGTCCTAAAAAATGTAAAAATTGCGAAAGGATAATGCTATTTCTTGACTATTATTGAAGAATTATTAATGAAGTACAGGCTCGAGTTGAGAAATATTTCTATACAATTAGTAAAACTCATCATATATTCACGATGACTAACGAAAAAATGAGTTGGAACCTTGACTCTTAATCGAACATCCAACTTTCACAGCAGCAAAGTAGCGTTAAAAACGCAATAACCACCAAAATGAAATACTTGTATGGTCCAAGTTATTATCACTTGCTTCATACAGGTAAAACAAATAATAAAAACAAAAACACTATTTATATTTAATTCCATATTTTCATTTTATTCGCTTATTACCTACCTATTAGTCATTAAAGTAAACATATAACGGTATATCTAAGTATAACACATTGACCTAGTAACACTTCCGAAAAGAATGACTACATAGATCGCAGCGTGCCGCGAAGCGCTGTTGTGTTATTGTATACGAGCATAGGTCAGTTAACTATTCCATCAGAGATTGAGACGCTCTGACTCGTGCAGGCGTTCTTGTGCTACTTTCGAAGTATTTCCAGGCTGCAAACAAGAAGCAAAAGATGCAGTTGTGGATGACTAAATTTTACAAGTATAAACGAAGGAGTAAAGTTAAGTTAATAAATATGTAATGCCATTGTATGAAGTTAATGGAATCTAATCTGAGGCGTACAATCTGAAATAATTGCCTACTAATAGAATATTTTGTTACAAATTTCAGTTTACCTCAATGAGGTGTAAAAATCAGTACCAATTGATCCACATCAACCATGTCCAACACAATATTTTTGGATGCACACACACCATACGAAAATATGTGCATTCTAGTTAAACATACATAGGTAAAGTCTATTTGTTATTTGCATTTGACTTCACACATATTCAATTTCTTTAATAAAATCTTCATGGAACCTCGGAAATATCTTGGCTGATTATAATAAAAAAGAAATAATTCCAAAATTCGTGCTTTGTAGAATCAGTGGCGAAGAGTGATTTTTGGTATTTGGTACCTAAACTTATTTTATTATGTTATACAGAATTTAGAAAAGTGCAATTCAAAATTGTTCAATTTTAACTGTTTTTGCTAAGTATAGTAATTTAGTAGTTTGGCATTTTCGCTAAGTATGCGAGTAAGCGTTATATGGAAAACTACATCAGTGTTAGCTGTCTACATAACTATAATTATTCTGTCTTCAAAATAAAGTTTTTAACGAAAACCTGGTTTTAAATCTGACATTCTGCTATATTATTCCAAAAAAGATTTGAAAAGGATCTTTGGAATTAATATGTTCCGTGATGTACCTCTCAATCAATTATTTTTATGTAGGATCTTTGCGGATGTGCTTGGTTCTAATTTTTTTATGAAGATATTCTATATAAAAACACAAAGTGACATATCCTCATTTCTCTCATAGTAAACCATTTCACTTGCATGCAAATTTATTAGAAATATGTCCATAATTCCTCTTTACGTCATAGATAAGACAACACAGGCAGCATTAATTTTTTTCATTGGTGTCACATCAAATCTATTTAGACGAGATCTATACACACTGTCACAAAATGTAAACTGAGACAACAAGGTTTTGACGAAGTAAATTTGATGTTTTGAAGTAATAAATTATGACGTTACTAAATTACTTTAAATCCTAATTGTTTGCTCAGTGATTAAAATGTAACTTAATCAAAAAATTGTAAGAAGTGATTTTTTAAATTTGTTAGCATAAATAGTATGTAGCAATGGTCCTAATACGTATCCCCAGAGCACCCCATGATGATACTGAAGTAGAAATGAAGAATAAATCTTTGATAGCCTAAGTCAGTATATTAGTAACAGAACATACCCAAGTGTGTCGAGAAATATGCACGATGTTAAATTTCAAAAATAATACAATATATTGGTCAGTTTCTTATTTTCTATAAATTCCTATAGCTAAAAATAGAGCTGATTTTCAAATGCCATGTCCACGACCACCACATTGTATAAAGGTTTATACATGTACCTACTCGTATACTTTGTGGTATAAGTATTCACTGCCACAATAGCTGACAAGGCGTATAAAGTATTATTTAATAGGTCATAAACAGTAGGAGTTATTTCTTCACCTAAGTCCCTGAAAATTATTAATTCGTGTAATTCCTACTCTTCTTCCTTCAATTTCAAATAAGGCTAGCGAACATCATCCATTACACAAGAGATTCACCCAAACGTTTTGCAATTAGTCTTCCACACATGCATCTAATTCTAGCATCACTACTATTTCGATTAGTTTCAGTTTAACCGTTAAATTGCGAATATGCCAGTAAGTAATTTTGTTTCGCTGCTAATATATCTAATCAACTAGAGATGAAAGTAACATTAACCATACTTTCTTTTCTTTAAAGTTAATTTAATTTTTTTCCTGGTAATTTGTTTTGAAATTCAGTAGCTAACTTTCAGTTTCGCAGCAAGCTTGTTGTTTTTTAGTTTTTTCCGTTAATACAACCACATAATTCATGGCCATATTGTTATTAAATCCGTGCAAAAAACTTATAATATAAGGAAATTACTTTTACCATATATTACAATTATAATTGTAATGAAATTAAGGACACTTTTGTTTTAAATTAATTAAGGAAATATAAATTCTTTATGAAGCTGCATAATTAATTTTACATCTAATGTTTTTCTGTGTTTGCCTAACTTTATTGGTTTAAGACAAGCGGTGTTTCTAAAACATTTAATACTATTTCCCAAGAGGGAATAAGAAATCTATGTGTGTTTTTAAAATAATTACATTTTTAGAGATTTGTTTGAGAAAAGCATACACAAGTCTTGAATCTAAGCATATTTATTTGCATACACGTGAAGAATTTTGATTTCATATTTATAGCTAAAAATATTGTTGATAAGAAAATATGAATTTATTAATTTTGAAGAATTCTGTAACACTTAATATGGGGGTATGCGAAAGAAATGAACTTGGCAATAAAAATCAAATTAATATTTCATTAAAACAATGACTAAAATTTTTTTTTCCAACCATACGAATAAGACACTATAACATTAAATTATTTTGTATAAAAAGAGGGCCATTTCGGGACTGTTTGAGATCGCCATAGCAACTGTACAAAAAAGAAATTATTGTACAGTTGTGTCAGTTGTACAGTACCGAAAAGTAATTTGACATTGACATTGCATGTCACATAATATATTGAAGTTCAATTAAATAGAAAAATAGAAACAGATAGTGACGCCCATGAATCGGTAAACTGAAGGTGCTAATTAGAAGCGGGTGGAAAAGAAATGTTATGTTAAACTCGTACAAAAAATACGTTTTTGTACAACAGTCAAAAAAACTCTATTGATGCGTAAATGTTTACTTTTTTTCACCGTGAAAAAAAGTATTTTTTTCACTGACAAAATAATTCACAAAATAAACATGAAATATTACTTTTTGAAGGATTTATTTTTAACAGAGTCAATTATTAATTGATTATTCATCATAAAACAATTTCATTTATTGGAATAATAATTGATAGTAAAGTTTGATCAATTACTTCCAACATAAATTCCCGAAGATCTTTCATGTGGCTGCTGATCAGAAACGTTAGATATTTCTTGAAAAGTTGATTCCACAATTTTATCAGATATTTTAATTTGTTTGGAAGAAGATGGATAATTCAATATTTTGTTAGAAATCTCAATTTTATTATTCAAACTATCTTCTATATATGCTTCTGCTACGGAGGCAGATTTCCAGCCACCGTGACGTTTTATGGATGTAATGGTGCCCCCTGCATTGGCCAGAAGAGTTATAGAGCTTCTCTTAAAACAGTGACCTGTGTAGCTCTTATACATGTCTTTTCCAAGCCATTTTGCAATCATGCTGGGAATTTCTCCTATTTTATTTATCCCCACATGTTGGTTAATACATTTTCCTCTCGAATATTTCAAAAATAATCTGTTACTTTTTGTATGAGGCGGCCGTAGTGCTCTATAGTTGCGGTATATCTCAATATAATCAGAATTTGAAACAGTAAACGTTCTTGCGCAATAAGTCTTCGTATCAGGTATTTTAACAATCAATATAGATCCAGCATCTTCAATGGCATCAATAGTTATATGTAATAATTCTTCACGGCGACAAGCATCGCTGATACCCAAAATTAGAACAACCTACAAATAAAAAATATTGAAATTACTACTAATCTTACAAAATTATGATTATATCTGTACCTTATAAAGTAAATTTGTTTCGTTATCAGCATCTTGAATAAATTTATTGATATCATCCCTTGATAAAACTTTAGATTTCTTTCCTCGGTATCCGACACTTTTGTTCTTAATGAGCGGGACCAATTTTGAAAACTTTCCTATATGAATATTTTCCTTAACATTCAATGTACTTTTCAACATTGAATAGACACTCCATAACGTAGGAGGTTTTATAATTTTTGATTTTTCCTCAAAATAGCATATAAGCACATTTTCCGAAACCTTTTTTACATGTTTCTTGTCGCACCATTCACGAAATTGGTCATATGTTTTCTCATATACTAACTTGGATTTGGCCGATAACGAACTATACTATTGCATTTGCTTTCTCAGATATATCTGATGGGGTATCACCACCACTATTATAATCAACATCCATCTTCTTGAAAATAACTTGAAATTGAAGCAACTACGAGCAAACACAGTCAAACAGTCAAACACGCGGCGTACCAACAAACCGTTTCTATAGTAACGACACAAAAAGACCACTGGATTGGAAGTATTTATTTTTAATATATTTCAGACGATGTAAATTCACATTCACAGTTGTACAAAAAATGTTGTTTGTATTTCGTGTATAAAATTCGTGTTTTCATGGCACATTCGAGAGAATTTTTGGCCTCTACCTGCGGTCTCGGCCAAAAATTAACACTCTCATGTGCCATTAAAAAAACACTCATTTTAATACAAAAATAACTATTTCGAGACTCGTAAAATTCCCTTTCCATCGACCCGAAAACGTGTATTTTTTGTACTTGTTAAAAATAACTATTTTCGAAAACTTATTTCGACATTTTCCTTAAATTTTCAGTTGACAAAATGAGTCTTTCTAGAACGCCAAAGTCTTTTTCGTTCTAAAACATAAAACATATGTCAAAATAATTTGTCATTTTCCCGAAACTTATTTATGATTTTATTAATTAAACAATATACATTTTAAATAATATAACATTTCAATACAAAACGATAATTATTAATATAAACAGGATGATTACAATTTACTTTGCACTACATGTAAATTGAAAATTCCGATATTGCAGTGAGTTAAATTTATGCCAGATCCGGTGCTGTCAATTATCGTAGCTTTTAGTTCTCGATGTTCAATGAGGTTGCTGCTGTAATTTTTTAAGTTTTCGAAAAAATATTGTTTGTAGGTATCTCGAACTAGAAATGCTTTTGCGTTCAATGGATATTTTGCCTCGCTAAGCTCGACAAACTAACTTCCATTTTTGAACGCAAAAGTACCATTTCGCGTTCTAGATACAAAAGTAACTAGGTATTTTATTAATATTCAATCGGCAATATTTTCATTTCCCTCTGAAATTAGGTCCTTTTGCTTTTGCTTATATACTTATTGAGATAAATCATAAAACTTAATCAATAATACTTTAACTAACTAATCTAAACATACTTTATATACAAGGCGTTAATTAAACTAGATATCTAAAGAAGGAATATAAAAATAGTATATTTTAGAATTCAAATTCGTATTATTTATTCCAGTACTATCTATCATTTAGATATTTACAACTTGTTCCATTTGAAGTTTCCCGAAATTTGTTTTTTAATAAATCTGAAATAGTGCGTATACAGTGTTCTATTATTCGTATAGGTTATCGCCCTACTAACACTGCATCAAACAAGGAGAATATTTACAAAGCTTTACGTAACACAAAAGAGGTGTTATTTACAGTCTTAATTAACATTTAGTGAATAAACAAAATTAACAAACACTAAGTAGGAGGAACAAGTATGGGTTTTCAATTGAATAATTTCTGGTGTTATAGCCGTTGTGCAAAATCGTTATTTTTGTAAGAAGGTCGCAAGCGGTTCTCTAATGAAGTGCCCGTGCATTACTCATGGCTTTCTCATTAAAATATTGCATAAAAAATGGTCATCAAGAAAATCAGGAACTGTCGGTGCAAATGTCAGATAATAGTATATTGCTGCAATCAAAATGTATAGTCTATCCAAATATGCAAAAAAATGGAGAGTTGCTATTTAAAAAAAGTATGTCATCAATACTCAAAAACAAAAGCTCGCAAAAAGCGAAAAAATAAAATAAAACAGTATGTGCTTTTTACAAGGAAAATTGGCATATGTCCTAGGATTTTTTTCCAAAAATTCCCTAAAGGTTTTAGAGAATTTAGGAGTTACTTTATAGACATACCTACTTTATATAATAATAATAATAATAATAATAATAAACTTTCTACGGCACTCGTACGAGATAGACAAAACACCAGTGCTGCCATAAGTTCCGGAGGATATTGAGGCCGTTGTGGGGAATGAGAAGTGCCGAATTTATTGGAACTACTCATTTTCCACGCTCAGGCAGATTCGAGCCAATAAGCCTGATGTAGTCCTCCTTGACCTCCAGCTCAAGACAATGTTTATCATCAATGTTTGTTTGAAAGAGGAGGAGAAACGGACGAAATATCGAGACCTTTTCTTCGAACTCCGCAGACTGGATCCAGAACATAGTGTGAAGCTTGTGGTACTAATAATAGTAGCCCACGGTGGAGCAAGAGATACATTGCTTTCGGAACTGAAAATCATACCGGCATGCCGAAATTCGACAGATCTTCTAGCCGGAAGAATGCAGAAGGCGGTCATTTTGGGCTCATTACGTCTACTCAGGGCACACGAATCCCGGACTCAATAGTTACTCACCCCACGGATGTGGGTAGTAGCTACTAATAATGACCAGCGGCCGACCCTGAGAATCAGAGCCAGGGAACCGGTCTACTGGGTTTCAACAAAATAATAATAATAATAATAATAATAATAATAATAATAATAATAATAATAATAATAATAATAATAATAATAATTTGGTACTGATAGAGATAAAATATTACATATAGAACGTAAAAAGTTGAGTAAAGAACTATCAGATATTATCTGATAGATCTTTACTCCAGTTCTAATTAACGAAAAATTACAACAAATGGAAGAACATGAAAAATATAAATACCTAAGATTTTGTCAAAATCGAAGAATAGATCATTTAAAAATTAAAAGAGATCTATAGAAACTATACAAGGAGCGATTGAAACTACTGCTTAAATCCAAACTTCACTCTAGAAATCTCTTTAAAGCCATAGTACATTTGCAGTTCTCATACTGCAACATATTCATTTGGTGTGATAAAATGGTCAGCAACGGATATATAAAATTTAAATATACTAACAAGAACACAATTAACACATAGTAGAATGCTGCATCCAAATTCATGTAAGGAGAGAATAAATATAAGCAGAAAAGAAGGTGGAAAAGGAATGATAGCCAGCCATACAATAGTTATACTCTAAACCTAAACAGATAAATTCATTAAAAACGTAATTCAAAAACAAAGATCAACCATTAAAAAGGGCAATAGTAAAAGTTGATAAAGGGTTCACACCCTTAAACCTATCAATGCAAGAAGCAGAATGCTTACAATAATGCTCTTGTATAAAAGCAAAATATATGGTCGTCTAAAGAAAGCATTACTCGGCAGATATTATAAAGTGTCAACCAAGAACATAATCAGCCAAGACAAATGTTTGTAAGACAAATGTTTGTAAGACAAATCTTTGTAAGACAAACATTTGTCTGTTTGTCTTACAAACAGACAAATTTACCCAGAAACAGAGGGATTTATACTTGCAATACAAGACCAAATAATAGCGACAAATAACTATATTGTTTTAAATTACTTTTCAATTAAGAGCGATAGGTGCAAAAATGCAACCAATTTCCCGAAACAATATATAACATCCGGATGTAAACTACTGGCATTTGTATATCATAATAGACATAATGCATAAATATGTACTTTTTAATAGCAAAATTGGTCTGTCCGAGGATTTTTCTCAAAAAAATTCCTACTCTCTTAAATACCCCTCATTCTAATCGCAAGGAACTCTGTGACAAGTGTGGGAGAGAGGGCGATATATTATTATTCAGTACGTATATAATATCTCACAGTTAAATCGAGCTGTCGTTCTACATACATACCATATATCGCACGCCAGGATGGTTGACAAACCCTGCGAACAGGCCTTAATATACGAGTAGACATTTTAATTAAAAATTGTCCAGCGGAATGGGGATTCGAGACACACTAAACATAATATATAAATAATGATAAACATAATATTTTTATGTTTTGTGCCAAAATATGATATGATTTAATGTAAACATATCATATAAGACCATATACCACAAATATAGGCAGACGCAAATACATGCATTTGTTTTGTACCTTATAAGTACTAAGACGTCTACAGACGTATTAAGTAGTATTTTTCATTGTATAATTATTAGGTATACTTAATCCTGAAGTGAATGATAAAAGTTTTTAAAAAGTGAAGTTCAACTTAAGTGATATAAAAAAGGCGCAGTCGGTAGGATTGAAGAACACCTAGGATTAAGGAAGCCTAGCTAACGAAAACCTGCCTGAAGAACAAAGGACAATACTCCTGAAGAGAGAGGGGGTTGGATTCCAATCCCTTGCACAAAATAGAAGTTTCTGACATCTTTATTCTCTATTCCAGCGGTTCTTAAACTTTTTTTGCCGCGGCACCCTGTCGGTCTAAAAAGATTTCGCGGCATAGCTACCCCTACAGCTGTTTGAATACTTAGGAAAAGAAGAAAAAACAGTGCAAATTTATTGCTCAGTTGTCTTTAATGCAATGAATGAAACTTTTTATATTTCCTTTAGGATGTTTATGGAAAGTTTAGTTACTTTTACCCTCATATCACTTGACCCAGAATGTTTGCTCCTGTATTTGCTTTGCTCCTCAATATCTATATTGAGAATGCAGACTCACATTGAAGTAAAACGCACATATTTTTGACTATGCAGGTAGAGGATCGGTCGCACTTCGAGATAAATACAAAGACAATTCTTAGTACTTTGCGGTGTGCATGCAATAAGAAACATGTCTGAGTGTGAAATAAAAAATAAAATCTTTTTGACAGAGATGAGGGAAGACAACTTAAATTTTTAACTTTTAAGTACCTTCATGTCTTCTTTAATAATTTCACAATTTTTAGCCAACTTTTCTTAATTATTGCCGCGGTACCCTTGGCATACGCTCGAGGCACTCCACGGTGCCGCGACACCCAGTTTGAGAACCGCTGATCTATTCTTTCACTGAGCAATCTAAAATTATACCAGTGTCCTAATGCACATACGGGCACGTATTCTATAATACAATATAAATATTTTAATAGTTTCAAAATGTCATTAATTTTTTTGTAATTTAATATGTTTTTGGACAGTACCTCCTGCCAGACATGTGCCTGAAGACGTCGAAAGTGAAAACACGTGTCGTATACTAGGTGTTAAGAAATTGTATGGGCAGATTCTATTTACATTTGTAAATTTCTAGTATTTATGGCTCTCACAATACCTAGAAATAACCTACCAACTAAAAAATAGACTGCATGAGATTATTTCAATAAAAAATGCATTGATGTAACTTTTTGAGTCATCTTGTATATGTAATACAAAATAATTTAAAAACGTGCTTAGAATTGTCCGCACCCACATCGAATATTTGGCCTTTGTCTATAGTTATGTTTTTGCTACAATCATCGTTCTTGTTTTACAAATACTTATTACTCTATAATTTGTTACTTAGAATCAATCTAAAATTTATAAGTACGGCTCTATTCGTTATTAAATTTAGTGCAAGTATACTTAGTTAATGCATAACATTAAAACAAGAGAAACGCATGTAATGGTAGTTGTTGTATAACAAGCTACTACTAATAGTTTTATATCTAATTCGTTTTGAAATAAATTATTGATTATACTCGTATTATAAATTAGTTATTAAGTGAAACGTAAAACCATTTCGTATTATAAGTTTCCCATACCCGAAACATTCTGTGGTATTTGCTGTTTCCTTTTTTGTAATTTATGTATATAACATGACCTCGATATAGTTTTATTTTATCGATTTTTTATTGAACGTTGAAAAAGTCATAGGGTTGGGCAAGTGTCCTTAATCGGTGAACTTTAACGCTGAGAAACATTTTAAAAATTTAAAAATTATTGTTTTCATAAATTTATATATTTAACTGTTACAAAATGAAGCAGTATTTCAGGTGATACACTATAAATAACAAACTTATATAATATTAATAATAACACTAAAACAGAATGAGAAATTAAATATTATCAAATGGCATCATGACGTAGGCTCTTTTACAATTTCTAGAAGGGAATGTAAGCTAGGATAACTCACAGGTAGAAGTTTCAGCCTTAAGGCAGACTACAAGCCCTAAATAAAAGAAATATCGTATCAAGAGTGTTATTGTCCTATTATTTGTAACTCATGTGCTACCACTGGACAAACAATGAAATTTTAATATACTTCAATATATTAGTTTTAAATTTAATGGTTATTATAAATAAATCAGAATATCATTTTTTCACTGTGTACGATTTCAATTTGATTCAAATTATTAATTGCAATATGAATTTGATCGCTTAACTACGAATTAAAATCACTTGAATCTATATCCTATATTAGTGAGAATATTATGTAAAAATGTTTACAAAACATACCTTTTATAAAAATACTTTTGAATATTTATCGATTATTTTTAACTAATAATGATCGAGGTTATGATTTAAATAATTTAAATATTAACATTTCCTGAAGAAAAAGTCTCACTTAAGAGAAATGCTATCGGGGCGGCTGGAGATTGACAAATATGCTATTTGGGAGCTCTTTTTAACTAACTCTACCGTTCTTGTTATCTACATCTACCTTACATTCTTTGACCCTCCTTACCAGCCCAGGCTGCTAATGTTATGTTTACAACTTTTTGTTATAAAACTGCTGAAAAATAAGATGACACACTATTTGCGTATGCCCAAGAGCATACGCATAAATGAAAACTCCTTTTCTATATGAAGAACCCAGGGTGACTCTTTGATTAATTCATTTTCGTCATGAGAATATACGCAATATAATAAGTACTCTCTGAAAGGCATACTGACTAAAAACATAACAAACAACCTGTCACTAACTCCCGGTCAACACGTTAGGTAGCGTTAGTTCACAAATCTTAACCTTGTCAGTTTTCTTTAACAAGTGATAAATGAGACTGTTTTGCAACCTCTATTTGTCTTTCAGTTCTTCCTCAACATCTCGCAGTCTCACTAGTTAAGAGTTTGGTTGAGAGACAGCCTTCTAGTAATCCCTATAAAAGTAGACTTTCGTAACAAGCGACAGCGACAGGAGACCCAAACAAGCGACAGAGACAGGCGACAGCGACCAAGACAAGAAAACAAAGAGCTCGTTCGCAACGTACGACAGGGCAGTGCATTAACACCTTTTGCTGGAAACTAACGCGTATGCAATGTTTAGATTATAATGTCCGCAAATAAGTAAATTATTTTAAAACAAATACTATTAGAGGAAGAAGAAGATAAAGATCTGATTTTATATTACTTTAGAAAAAATGTGAAAGAGCGCCAATACATGCTTTATTTACAAAACAAAAAGATGAGGGATCTTTTAATCTATTAATATCGCAACATTTAATGTCTGATGAAGATATGTTTAGAAAATATTGTAGGTTAAATAAACAACAATTTTATTTTGTTTTAAGTTTATTGAGAAGGAAATGGAACCAAAAAGAACTGGAGCAATGTTTTCAACTGAGGAAAAATTATTTATTACTCTACTAGTCTAATAGACAACTAGGTCTATTAGAATTTCATCGTCTTCAGATGAAGAAGCAATTGACTTAGACTGTGATAAAATAATTTTAGCTTTTTTCGATGTAGAAGCCATTGTTTGCAGAGCCAAAATACACTAGTATCCGCGTGGCGACAGCTACACTACTGCTCTAGAAGCAGAGGTGAGACAGGCTGCAAGAGACAAGGCGCGACAACCACGGAGCAATGTGTCGCTGTCGCATACTTCGAACGGAATCGCATTGAATTCCATTGTATCGGTAGTGTCGCTGTCATATGTCTCTGTCGCCTGTCGCCTGTCCCGGTCTCCTCTCGCTGTCGCTTGTTAGGAAAGTCTACCTTAAAAGGTCCCTTGGATCCAAGCCTTTCGTCAGCCTTTTCAGTCCGTGCGAGATCAATACGGTTGGGTATTCTGTGTCGGAATATAACATAAAATGTTTTATGCTGTACCATGATCTTTATGAAAGGTGGATACATTCCAATTATATATAGATATAATATCTATATATAATTGCATGTCTTTAATTACCTTTTAACTTTTTTTATTATTGGTGTTTAGGTATTGCACAATTATACTTTCAAAACATATATGAAAACATTTCAATAAAAATATAGAGCAAAATTATAGTTATTACAAGATATTTAATTAATAAATTATTTAAGATATTTTTAATAAGTAGTAATTATATTGCCGTGTCAATGTTTCCTTCGAGTATTAATTTATTCAAACATTAACTACTTGAAATCACCTGCATCCACTGATGAAACTCGTAAAAAAATATATTTAATAATTAGCAAGATTTAATTACAAGGAAAGTGCAATAGTTTTTTAAAATATCATAGGGAATTATATTTAACATAATATTTTTTTTCAGATGTCAGTGAGTTCTACCGGGACAGGAAACAAGCATTTTCGAAGATCACCCAGTTCTATACTCTCCTCAGATTCGGATATAAGATTCACCAGAAAGAAACTGACCTCACAATACCGATGCGGCTGTTGTATCATAGCAACTTTTCTTCTTCTCCTTCTGCTAGCAGCCTTTGCTGTCTATATAGGATGTAAGTAAGATAGTGCGATTTATATAGAGTGGGTAAAATTCTAGAATCCACAATTGGGATCTCGAAAACGATAGATGTACTTAAATAAATGGTGATAATTTTATACTCAGTAATGCGGCACGAAGAAATCCAGATGATCCAATATCTATTTTAGAGTTATTCCAAAAAACAAAATAAAACGAGTAGTTTGACTTTATTGTTTTAAGCGGTATCAAAAAACTAAAAGAACTTTTTCATTTCTCTACAACGTGGTAATAGATAATCTGATTTCGCCTTTTTGTTAAATTGTGGTCATCTTC
This sequence comes from Pogonocherus hispidulus, assembly GCA_963924545.1. Classification (NCBI taxonomy): domain Eukaryota; kingdom Metazoa; phylum Arthropoda; class Insecta; order Coleoptera; family Cerambycidae; genus Pogonocherus; species Pogonocherus hispidulus. The sequence continues at coordinate 25,853,085 of OZ004696.1, forward strand.
AACTTTGTTGTTGAAATATGAACCTATACCTAGTACTTTTTTTATAAATTTTCTGTCATGTATTTTGATATCACCACTGCATAAATTATGATTGGTGTTTATGATTTTAAAAACATTTTGAACTTAAATACTGAAAATAACTTAACTTATATGATTGAATTCAATTTCTTCCTCTGGTGTGTATGCCAATGAATGTCCTTTTTTCTGTGTGTATGTCCTTTTTTATATATCAGTTTTAGAAAAACCACATTTTTCTGCAAATTGTCAATCTATTCTGATCGGATCCATTTTTTTCATCACTCTCGTATAAAATATAATATCCAGAAGAATACAAGAATTTAAAACATATGTGTTTAATAAAGAATGTGGAAGGTATGATTGATTGTGATATGGTTGTAATAATGCAAAATAATTCAAGATTGTGATTTTGAGTTTCATTGACTACCTACCACAGAGAATGACGTGCAAGTTTATTAAATAGCTATTGAGCTAGATAAATAGTCTCCAAATACAGTTTGATATAAAAAAAAAACTTTTTTTTTAAGTTCTAACATAATTTTTATGTTCGCGCACCCTTATTTATAACGGTATAGATGTTATGCCAATATAATATTTACCACATTCGCAAGGAATTTGGTAAATACAATCTTTTGAATTTTGATCATTATTCATAATCGTTTTAAATGCCATTCTTATGTTAAAATCATCACCAAACCTTTTAAGTCTTTCATATACCTCTATAACATAAGGAATCGTAATGGTTGTTATTGGAATTTCGATATTTATTCTTCATCCTTGTGAATGTGGTAAATATTAAATTATGTTAAGGATTAGCAAGTTGAGGTCTACATTAGTAAAATATGTATGGGATAACGGTCACCGGGTTGATTGGACAGACTAAAATTTTATAAAAAGAAGAAAAATCAGTTAAAAGAAAGTGCTTTTATTAAACTGTAATAATGTTGACAACTGTATCTCGTCAGAAACCAAATTCATGTATCAAACGTGGCTTCCTCTACTCCAAAAGGATGTTACCAGTGGAAAATTAATAATATCATAATGATCAGTGCATGTGATGATATTTTGAATTAAAAATGTCAATCTGACAAAAAATGTTTATTATATAAACCTTCTACTGACGACGAGTTGAGAATCAACTTGAAACGTTTAGGAAAAAGTCAGTTAAGTGTTTAATTTGTTTTAAATTTTATTATAATAATTATTTTATTTAGACATAATTCAAAATCTGATTTGTAATATTACAGAATTTTGTATACAACTAAAAAACCGCTGATGAATTTTAGTTAACTTATCAAATGTTTAGTTTACTGCATATGGTTAGTGGTTTTTTGGGGCAAACTTTGGAAGTTTGCCTTGATACTGCACTTTTTAAATATTTAATTTGTACGCTTCTGGTTTCCTGTTTTTTGTTATTTTACAGATAGTGTAACCCCAAAAGAAATTATGCATCATGATAATCTATTTTATGATGATCTGAAGTTTAAGTTTAAAATATTACTGAAATGATAAAGTAACAAGTACACTGTGTTCCACATAAAACGACCCACTATACTATCTGGAAATCTATAAAAGATGTGAAAAAAAGTTAAATACGAAAGTTTTTCAGATTTTCGAGTTCTTTTAAAATATAATACTTCCATGTATACAGGGTGCCCCAATTTTGCTGGGATGATATCAACTCTAAAAATTTAAATGGAACACCCAATGGAAAATTTTTGTCGATTTTTCGATTCTTTGTCAAAAATAAACTCGACTTACCTATTTAAACTATAGTCGAATTTTGCGTAGTTTTCGAGATATTTGAGGTCATGTGTGCGTTTTTGAAAAATCAAGGTATTTTTCAACACGATATAAAAAAATTATCAAAAACTAAAATTAAGCGTTTGGGTGGTAATTTCCACTTATAAAGCGATACTGTGTTTATACGGCGAGAACATAAAGTCGGTCCCCCTCTCTCTAATTTTTGAACCGCTGGGTGTTTTGTGATGAAATTTGGAACGATAATATATGACTAAATTCTGAATTTTTTGACACATCAATGACAACTCTGAATGTCAGCTGGGCGCACAATACGAATATTTTCGCAAAATACGAATGGGGGTCGAGTAATAACTCGGTAATAGTAATATCAGTTTCTAACATAATCTTGCTACCTATTAGGTGTCATTATTGATTGTTGCTCTCATGTTTGACAGTAAATTTTTGCTCGAAATTGTCTAGAATGGCTCGTTCCTTACAAGATAAATTTGAAGCGGTTATTATTTTTGGCGAAGCTAACCGAAATTACCATGCTGCTGTTCGTATGTTCAATGAACGCTATCCGGAACGTCAAATATGCAGAAAATATTTACGAAAGTTTATTTCAAAATTTAAAAATGACATAACGTGGAAATCGATATTACTGGTTTTCATTTGAAAATTACTGAACCAAATGTTCTCAAAATTGGGAAATGTTTTGAGCATAAAAATAGCTTCAAAATGAGTTATTACTCGACCCCCATTTCTATTTAAAAAAATATTCCTATTGCGCGCCCAGCTGTCACTTTGACATTCAGAGCTGTTATTGATGTGTCAAAAAATGCAGAATTTAGTCATATATTATTGTTCCAAATTTCATCACAATCTACCCAGTGGTTCAAAAATTAGAGAGAGGGGGACGAACTTTATGTTCTCGCCGTATAAACACAAATAAATTGCAGAACTGTCAAATTAAAACAAATTTCAATATTACGAGTATTCATTCCATAGCCTCCTAGTTTTTTTGAGAGCATGCAGCATTACAATATCATTATACTAGAAATCATTGTAAATTTCTATAAAATTGCGATTTTCTCTGTAACCATTGAATTTATGTATAGGACATATATACATAGAATGATAGGTATTTTCATTGTCCTTAACATAGAATAATTATATAATGGGCGTTTTATTTAAAAAAATCGACCTTTTTCAGATTATAATGTTGCAAGTTTGATTTCGTAGTATGTCCACCCTGTATAATTGTTAACAAAAATTTTGTATTCTCTATCTGCATTGACGCTTTGTAAGTGGAAATTACCACCCAAACGCTTAATTTTAGTTTTTGATAATTTTTTTATATCGTGTTGAAAAATACCTTGATTTTTCAAAAACGCACACATGACCTCAAATATCTCGAAAACTACGTAAAATTCGACTATAGTTTAAATAGGTAAGTCGAGTTTATTTTTGACAAAGAATAGAAAAATCGACAAAAATACAGGGTGTCTCATTTGAATTTTTAGAGTTGATGTCGTTCCAGCAAAATTGGGACACCCTGTATATATGGAAGTATTATATTTTAAAAGAACTCGAAAATCTGAAAAACTTTTGTATTTAACTTTTTTTCACATCTTTTATAGATTTCCAGATAGTATAGTGGGTCGTTTTATGTGGAACACGGTGTACATATTTTTCAATTCATAATAAAAATGACAACGAATAAATCTGGTCCGTCGATGGCCGTAACTTAATAAAATGTAATTAAAGTATTGTATTAATAAAAATGTAGAACAGAAAGAGGCAATGAAAAAAGTTTTCGAACGTTGTTGTTATAACATTATATAAAATTAAAAAAAAATAACACCAAAATAAAAATTTGAGTTGTCTTTTTTTTAATATTTCGAAAACAAATAAATAATGAAGATAGGTAAACTTTACCCAAAGTCAGTTGATAGGAGTCTGCCACGGACTATCTTTACCGAGTGCCTCATGAATGGAACACAGGGAATGGACATGCACGCGATATACATAAAACACCTGCGGGTTAATCGGCCTGATGTGTAAAATCTGGTGGCACAAACAATCTCTCATGATAATTAATGCACTGCTTAAAAAACTTTCCCCCAATTTAATGATCTCTTTATTCTCTAACCTTTTTCGGACAAGGTAATGTTGATCTTCAAATTTCAATCACACTGTATACGAGGACCTAGTAGTAATAATGTTGACAGTAATCCAATAACAATAATCTAATGTACGACTACCCTCAAACACTAGGATTTGTAAAATTTTCGTGAGATAAAAATCCTATTAAACTGGATATCATTTTGAGAGGTATTAAAACAAGATCAATGTTGTGCACTTGTTGTCGTGTCTATTATTAGTGCGGTATTCGAAACCTGACATTTGTTACGGATTTCATGAATATTTTAATTGTTGTGATTTGATTGTCCTTGCTCGAAGACACTCCCTGTAGCGTGAATATTGCTTTCTATCCTTTCGAGAAGAACGTGCGTGGGACGAAGGAATGATCTATAATTTGAAAGCATAAAAGTAAACTTAAAATGTGCTTCATTTTAAAAAACATTTATACTTTGTATACCGTTAAAATGATCTAAATTACCAATCCAAATTTTTCTTATTATCATACAAGTATAAGATGTTATACTTTATTGAATAAAAACAATAATGATAATTATTATTACCTACTTCCGTATTAATTGGAAGAATATAATTCATTCTCTTATTTTTACCTAAAACACTATAAATATTAAATGTTATTTTTTAAAATAACAATTTTTTTCCCTGATTTATATTTGATAAATCGATTTATTTGATTTATACTTAATAAATAAGACATTATCAGTAGATAATTAAGAAAATGACATACAACTAAGTTACACGTTCCTTGTATGTCGTTTTCCTACAAGAAGTGTATGTTGTATAAGGAAATAACGTTTTAGGCTTATTATGTTTTTTTTTAGAATACATGAAATAGAAGTAGGTCATTTAAATTTTCAATGATTGAACTACATTTTCAATAAATATTTTACTTGAAAGGTAAGATTCTTTTATAAGATAAAAATATGTCTAAGAGACACTCAGGCCTGGGTCAGGCCTATTATGATCTACACAGACTATGTCTAGAATATCAGGCCAACTCTAAGTACTCTAAGTAAATGGGAGCACCAGATCGCGTTCAGTTTATGTCAAAATTATCCTATTTATTTAGTATGTTCTGTATGTATTTCTGTTTATTTTGGTTCATGCGTTTTGTTTGTATCAAAAACATTTACATGTCCCAAAACGGCGGGATCTTGGGGAGGATATATGTAATATAATACATACAACAGCTAAATTCTGGATCTGTTAGATCTGTTGAGAAAGTACTTCTTTAGTGCCATGTCAACAGGGGATATCTAAGCCGATCTACTTCCTTTAAATTATTCGCCAAAGCTGTTCGCTGTTCATCTCATTTTGTACAACGTGTAAGTAATAATTTAAAATACGGAATAAAAACAATAATGATAATTATTATTACCTACTTCCGTATTAATTGGAAGAATATAATTCATTCTCTTATTTTTACCTAAAACACTATAAATATTAAATGTTATTTTTTAAAATAACAATTTTTTTCCCTGATTTATATTTGATAAATCGATTTATTTGATTTATACTTAATAAATAAGACATTATCAGTAGATAATTAAGAAAATGACATACAACTAAGATACACGTTCCTTGTATGTCGTTTTCCTACAAGAAGTGTATGTTGTATAAGGAAATAACGTTTTAGGCTTATTATGTTTTTTTTTAGAATACATAAAATAGAAGTAGGTCATTTAAATTTTCAATGATTGAACTACATTTTCAATAAATATTTTACTTGAAAGGTAAGATTCTTTTATAAGATAAAAATATGTCTAAGAGACACTCAGGCCTGGGTCAGGCCTATTATGATCTACACAGACTATGTCTAGAATATCAGGCCAACTCTAAGTACTCTAAGTAAATGGGGGCACCAGATCGCGATCAGTTTATGTCAAAATTATCCTATTTATTTAGTATGTTCTGTATGCATTTCTGTTTATTTTGGTTCATGCGTTTTGTTTGTATCAAAAACATTTACATGTCCCAAAAAGGCGAGATCTTGGGGAGGATATATGTAATATAATACATATAACAGCTAAATTCTGGATCTGTTAGATCTGTTGAGAAAGTACTTCTTTAGTGCCATGTCAACAGGGGATATCTAAGCCGATCTACTTCCTTTAAATTATTCGCCAAAGCTGTTCGCTGTTCATCTCATTTTGTACAACGTGTAAGTAATAATTTAAATTGCGGAATCCCCTTAAAATGTGGAAATACAGTGTGATCCACATGAAAGTGACCCTCCCCTTATTGCTTTAATTTTCAACATATTTTTTTATTTAAAAAGTTAGACGCATTTTGCAAAATCAGATCCCAAAATTTTAATTGCTTAAAAAATATAAGAGGTATCAACTACTAAGTTTTCTTCTTAATGTAACTAACGAACTTTTCTTAATGAACATCCTTATATTTAGTAATAGTAAAAACCTCCTATTTTTTAATTAAATAGTATATAGCTCACCTTCAATAGTTTTCAAGATATTTGTACTTACAGTTATTGTAGGTTCGTTATTACATTTATTTCTTCTTTATTTCTTTATACAGTATTTTGTTATTACTATTAGTCTAGGGTAGTAATATACAGGGTGTCGCACAGTCACCACCCATTAGAATATCTCAGAGACTACTTAGAATTAAAGAGTGAAAATTTGGACACTAGGGATGCTCTCATCAAATAAAATAATGGCGTCCTCGTGATACTTCCGATTATACCGGAAGGAAGCCGTTAACTTTCTTATTTTAAAGGCAGGACCCCCTACATTATTGCATTTTTGGATTCTACGCGTTATTTTAGGAGGACTTTCATGAAACTCTCCTATACGAATTCTCAGCCGTTTTCAAAAAATCTTTTTTTTTAATATTTGTAACATTCCTTTACCTAATTTAAAATTCATTATTTCTCTAAAAAGTAATATTTAACAAAGATATTCATAAGGGAAGTAGTTCAATATCTAAGATTCTATCTGTACCAGTTGTTTAAATATATACAGGGTGCTGAAAATTTAATATCAAGTTTCATTAACATCAATCCAAGAGCAGTAGATTGTTTTAAATAAAACACCCTGTATATTATAACATATTATGATATAGAATTTTATTTTCTGCCAATCTGTATTACACTTCCCTATACCTATCCCTCTTTGTTTTTATGTTATTGAGACTCTGAATTACAGTACAGTAACAAAAATTTTTGAAAGAAATTTAAACATGTTTGTTATTGTAATTAAAAGTCTCAATAACTTAAACACGGAAAGAGGTAACGGGAAGTGTAGTACAGATTGGTAGAGAATAAAATTGTTATATTTAAAAGGTGTTGAACAGGTTGTTCTATTTAAAAAAAACTACTTTTCTTGGCTTGAAGTTAATGAAACTTGATACTAAATTTTCAGCACCCTGTATACATTTAAGTAATTGTTAAGGTACATCTAAAAAGCTTAGATATTCAACAGCTTTCCATATGAATATTTCTGTTGAATATTAATTTTTTGGAGAAACATTTAATTTTAAGTTAGGTAGGAAGTTTTATAAATATTTAATATATTAGGGAAGTTTTATGAAAGGCTTCTTAAAACAACGCGTAGAATCCAATAATGGAATAATATAGGGGTGTTCCATTTAAAATAAGAAAGTTAACGGTAACTTCCGGTATAACTGGAAGTATCACAAGGACGCCATTATTTTACTTGAGGAGAGGATACTCAAAAACTCCAGTATCCAAATTTTCATTCCTTAAATCTAAGTAGTCTCTGATATATTCTAATGGGTGGTCACCGTGAAACACCCTGTATATATTAAACTTAAAATTAACAAAATCAGCAAACTAAGAAAAAATGTTGATCATATTTGGATCAAAGAGGTAGTTTTTGGTACACTCCGTAGGATATTTTTTGATATTAAAATCTTGAAATCTAAATTAATAATATATCTCTACCCCTCATTCTAATAACAAGGATTAGCATGAAAGTCTGAGCCTTGTGTGGGAGAGGGGGTGGCATATTATTATCGATCTGGCTTTCGAAACAAAAAAAATATGTTGATAATTCGAGGGGGTCAATTTTACGTGCAGCAAACTGTACATAGATGCTCAATAACGCACAAGAATATTTTTCTTTCGGTTAGATTTTTAGCGGCATTATCAGTTATCACAGACGTATTTTTACCGGGTTATTTCCAAACCGCTTACTTAATATTTTTTTGTCAGTATACTAGTAATTAAACTTATACGGAAATTTTCATTTTAGATAATCTTTAAAATAATTGTATTGTTCCAGATACATTTTTCTTGCCGCAATATCCTGATGAACAAGTTTTCAGGGCAACATTTAAAGTGATAGATGGAGACGTCTTCACCTCGGATTTAGCCGATCCAAGCACTAGTCAGTTTAAAAACAGGTCAAAAGATTATAGGGAGAGACTGAACTTATTGTTTAGAAGAAGTTCCGTCAAGCACGGCTATTTGGGTACTGAAGTGTTAGCCTTAGATGGGTGAGTAAATAGGAAGCGATATTTTAGTGTGTATTTCTTCGATTGTATAGATAGAGTATAGAGAGGATATATGTGGCTCGTTCTTGTATCCGTTTTATTCTTATAGATAGGTATATCAACCAAATTTGAGATATGCTTATGGAACCATAAACCGCATTTAAATAAATAGAAAATAAAAGATCCTCAGAAACTTTTTAAGTGTCACTGGAAGATCCCAAGTTTTCAGGACTGTATATTTTTAGACCACCCTGTATATTTTTATATATTTTGAATCAGCATGATCTTTTATATGGGTGTTATAATTCATGAAAATGGCTTCTTAGCAGCCTAAGTTTCATCAGAGTATTATCCTTTAATCCGTTCAATATCAACAGTACTTTTTATGACTGTTCAAAAAATAAAAACTCGTTATTTTCTGTTTACTTAGTTGGTAGGATTACTGAGATATGCAATCGACTAACTCGGTATAAAAGATATAGGTTCGATAACTAATCAACTAATTCGTATAAGATGCTAACAGAAATAATTATCATAAAATCATCGTACTAGATTCAAATTAAAAAAAAAATCAAATTGTTCACTTTTATCAAATGAAAATAATGGTACCAACAGGTACAAAAAGTCAGGCTGAATAGAGATATGTATACATACACAGGGTGTTCTATTTAAGATTCAAAAGATGGAGTCGGGCATGTTTTACATTTTATATGCGTTACTGTTCCAACTATTCCACCCGGTATATAATATGAGGAAGCATTGTCAAATTCCATTGTCAAAATTTATCTATTTTGAATTCAAAACTTTCATATTTTTTTAACGCAACTTTTTGAATTTAATAAAACATATAGTATTCCCTACACCTAAAGAAATAATATTATGCAACATTTATATAAAGATATACATATATGGTATAATATTAAATTCAAATAGCTATCTTAGACGTTACCTTTCATTTTCTAATCCAAGTTCAACAAAATTGAATTATAGTTTTTAAAGTACTATAATTTATTTACTGTTCAAGAAACATGATAACTTTTCATCTATTGCAAAAATAATTTGTCTCTTATTGTTTACTCAGAACAGCACATAGAGATAGAATAACTACAATATATTCAGGATTTAGACATTTTATAATAAGGAAACATTCGATGGTTATTGGTCACCTTCAAAGTAGATTACTTTTATAACAGAAGAATGACGTACGGTGTTTTTAACTTTTATCATTTTAAATAATGTCCAACTTATTTGTGGTGCGATTTCATGATTCATACTTTTGCGATTACGCTACCTGTAAAATAACAAAAAAAAACAGGAAACCAAAAGCATTTAAATATTCAAAGTGCAGTATCAAGGAAAAGTTCAGGAATTAGGCAAATGGGCAACTGTTTTTCAGGCTGAAGTAATAGCCATACAATGCTGCGCTAAGGAGACGATAAGGCGAGGTACGGACAACCGTTCGATTGCCATTTTCTCCGATAGTCAAGCGGCGATACAGGCAATAGAGTCCCCACAGGTTTCGTCAAGACTCGTGTGGGACTGCCTGAATACCCTGAAAGAGCTAGGGAGCGAGAATAGAGTGACCCTAGCTTGGGTACCTGGGCACGAGGGGCACAAGGGTAATGAGGAGGTAGACGCACTAGCCCGAGAAGGCGCATCAAAAGACCTCTATGGATGGATGAGAAACAAATCTCTAGAATGGTAGAGGAATCTGCCACAACTGAGACAGACAAAGTTAATCATTAAAGAACGGACGCCTAAATTCACAGCAGATCTGTTAGGCCAGAATAAAAATGCCATCAGAATAATAGTAGGTCTCCTAACAGGACACTGTAGGCTAAATAGGCACATGAATCTTATGGGACTGTCAGAAGATGCAACTTGCCGATTCTGTCAAGAAGAAGAGGAAACCTCAGTACACGTACTGTGCCAATGCGAGGGCCTGACAAGACTGAGATTGCAAATACTTGGGGAAGGAAGACCAAGAGCCAATCGCTACATGGAAGAGCCTTTATCAAGGCTGTGGAGTCTAATGCAAAGGACAAAGCTAGACATAGGGCTCTAAATAGGTTGGGAGTGCCACAATAGATCTTCTAGGTCGCGGTAGACCAGGCCAGGGGGCCGACTCCTATGTAAATCTAATCTAATCTAGTATCAAGGAAAACTTCTAAAGTTTGCCCCCAAGTTGAGGGTCACTTTGAAACGTTTAGGAAAAAGCCAGTTACTTAAGTGTTTAATTTCTTTTAAATATTATTATAATAATAATTATTTTATTTAGAGATATTTTAAAATGACTTGTAATATTACAGAATTTTGTATTGCATTAAAAAACCACTGATGAAATTTAGTTAATGTATCAAATATTTAATACATTATACAGTGGTTTTTTGGGGCAAACTTTAGTTCCAGTATGCCAGTATCAAGTTTGCCTTGATACTGCACTTTGAATATATAATTTGTATGCTGCTGGTTTCCTGTTTATTGTTATTTTACAGGTGGTGTAATGCCAAAAGAAATGATGATTCTTTTCTTATTTTAATTTTAGCATAAAAGAAAAATATTTAATTATATTTATTTTAAAAATTAAATAGGAAACGGGCTTATGTGGTAACCAGATCAAAAGATGGTAAACAATGCAATCAAGGTTGTCCATTTATATCCGAGCAAAAAAATTAATTAATCAGTAATCACTAATTGACCTTTGATTTGAAAACCAGATCCAATTAAATATTCTTTGACCAACCGCATAGGAATGGCACCGAAAATAATTCCGATTAATCCATAATCCCTCAAAAATAAGCCATCCTTTGTTTTTGTCCAGCACCTGCATAATCACCATGATTTAGTTCACGCTCAACTGTACCATGATGTAGAAATCAAAATTTAATCACTTGCTTAAACGGTTGTATTGTATAACAAAGTAAAACAAATATTTTTATTATCAATATTACTGTAAATAATTACCTTTTTATGGTAGTTAACCGATTGCTTTGTCGAATTTTGTAATAAGTCTGTTGAATAACAGTATTCGATAAACATAATAAAATAAATATTATTTAACCAGCATACAAGCTTTTCACAAAGTTAACCCGATCATAATTGAATTGTTTGTCTGAATAAAGAATAAGGTAGACATTAAAAAACATGATTACATTTTTTATATCTCTGAAAAGTCTATAACCTCTTTTATTTTCATTTATTTTGGCTAATTTGTCTTTATAAATTAAGTTTGGTTTTTAAAGGCATATCACTATTTACATGTCTAATTTTACTAAATACTAGTGAACTGATACAATAATTAGCGTTTATATAGTAGTATTCATAAGCAATAGGTTTTTATTTATTAATTTTATTTTTTATTGTTCGTATTTACCAATAGTTTTAAGTTAGTTTGTTTGACAATTCGCCACCCATTTACTAGGACGTAAAAAATGCATTTAGTTATAATTTAAAATTCTTGCAATATTATCTGTCGCAAATCTAAGTCATAGTATTAAACGCCATAAGAATATTAAAATATTGCAACATTAACCTCAAAGATATATATCTAATCTAAATAAATTTAATTTATCTGTTCTTTTGTCAGGACGGAAGACGAAGACCTGATAGTCCATTTTAATATCCACATAGACCCCACGTATATAAACATCAAAGCCAAGGATCTAGAAGCCATTCTAGCTAACGAAATATCTGTGGAAGAATCTCTGTTCTTCAGAAACCTCACCATAGACACCAGAAGCTTGGAAGTATTACCTAGCAATGTTTTACCGCAAGTTACTAGTTCGACGTCTCAGCCAACCACATTTTCTGAAATAATAACTCAAACTCCGCCACCTCCTAGAAAGTGCTTTCCTTTGCAACTTGATTACTGCCAAAAATTGCATTACAATGTGACGACTTATCCCAATATTTTGAACCACAAAACTCTCAAAGATGTCAGTGATGATGTTATCACATTTAGGGAACTGGTAAGTTGTGACTTGTGTTCTGAAACAAAAAAAATAGTTTCGTAGGGATCTATTCTAAATCTTCCATATTATACATATGTTCTGATAGGGTCATAAGAGAGAGCTTTATATTTTGTTGTAGGTAGATGCAGAGTGTTACAGACATGCTTACGAATTTGTCTGTCAAGTTCTACAACCGTCCTGTAGAAAGGGTGAGGAAGAAGATGAGATTATCATGCCTTGCCGTAGTTTTTGCAGGGATTTTATAGCGGGATGTGGGAATAGGCTTACTAGTAGTATTAAAGATTTACTGGACTGCAATAGATTCCCTGAATTTGGTGATAAAGGGATGTGTTTACCTAAACCAGGTACAGTTTATCATGAGTTTTTATAGTTAAGGTGATTATTAGTTTTAAAACTTTTTACTATGCTTTAGGTCCAAAGTCATATAGTATAGAGCATTTAGATAAAGCGCTTAGGGCATTTTTCCATGTATTATTTACCAGTTTATGCTTGTACTGTGAAAATGGAAACAAGGAAAATTTTAAAATTGAAATGTGAAAATTTAGATTTAGACATGTGGTATGGTTGCGACAATTATTTCCTTTTTATACCATAACATAAAAAAACAGTAATTAATTTTAAAGAGATTAGATCTACAAACAATAGTAACAACGCAGACTAAGCAGGATTTAAACTGATTCTTACCTTGACGAAATTCTTTGATATGTGGCCGGAGTAACCGATGTTACACGTGAATATATGTAGATTAATCTGATGTTATCTCTTTAGGAATTTTCAAGCAGGCCCTACTAGATGACCATCGGGTTATAGTTAGTAGTAATTTTTTTGCGGGAAATATAGTTTTTAGTAAGACAATAAATCTGAATCTGCGTGCAGCGTTTCTCCTGCCCCAGGACATTAGAGAGCTTCCAGTAGAATTGGTGTTGGCCTATGTGCATAGCGCAGGTCCTCTTCCAATAACTCTCTAGCGGCAGTCACAATGGGTCGAAAAGCCTGAGTCCTGCGAGTAACCGAGCCGGTTCCCTAACAACAACAACAACAAGGCTTTTAGAAAGTTTTCCCCCTTTACTGAAGTTACTTATGATTGCTAAAAATTAATGATAATGCTTTAAGATTGGATTTATATATTACATAAATAAGTATCTCTCTTTCTGCAATTCTGCAAAATGAAACATTTCATATTTTTTAACTTGTATAAGTAAAAAAATGTATTTAAGAAACAATAAAAAGTTGATGATGATGGAATAAAAAGTATATCAAAATAAAAAAAAAATATTTTATTATTTGATATATTTAAATAAAAAGGCAGACAACTTATTTCATACTACTGAAATCTTTTTCTATAACAGTACTTACCTAATTTGATACCATTTTAAATAATATATCCTTACATCTTTGAAATATTTAGGTACTTACTTACGCATTGTAGTGCGCTTGACAAGGTAAACAAAATTTTAGAGGTTAAAATACTTCAAATATTTGAGGAATCACGCTCGGCTGATTAATTAATCCTTCATTGTTCTCATGGTGCTTTATATTTTATGTAGGTACTATCATAAACAAACCTACTTGTTACTGTGATCGTACGTATCAGGAATTATATCGTTCAAATTCTTTAGCTAATTAATTCGAATAGAACAAACAATTCGCCTTGTAAAAAACTGGTCACCTTCAAAGTTATGCTAATCGTAGTAACCCGTTATTATTCGACTTAATTTACTGTAATAATCGCAATTACTCTTATTAATAAACAATAACGGCAAGTAATGCGCTTAACGGTAAAATTTATTATTACAGGTTATTGAAATTGCAGTAATATTGCACTGATATTTTATATTGATCTATAAGTTGGTAAGAAAATGTATGTAGGCATCAAGAACGATTAGTTTATACATCAATAAAGTTATTAAATAATTTAGACAATGATATAGGGTTCTTCTTTAGGTATAACACAGCTTATCAACACTTCAAAAAATGTTTCTAAAGTTTGTTCCCTGTAGAATCAATGAATTCTTGATGCAAAGTGTCCCATGAAATTATCGCATAGTATAGTCAAAGGCATGGGTAGGTTATTCCTTAAACATCAAGTCCATTAAGAATATTTTTTGGAACCGATATAGGTAAATGTCGAATTTGGAGTTCAAAATGACTTTTTTTCAACCACACAAATAAGAGACTTATTTTCTATAAAAAGAAGGTAATTTCAGCACTGTTTGAGATCGCTACAGCAACCGTACAAAATGTTGCAAAATATTTTGAAAACTAATAACACTAAATATAATTTATGGTAGATTATAAATAATTATAGTGGTTTTAATAAATGTAGTTTCATGTATTTCACACATAACGGGAATGGTGTTTTATTAATCCCTTTTCTTTGTTGGCTAAAATATGTTTTTTTTAAATATCTAAATTATGAAATATTACCCAACATATTTACAGAGCTTTCATTATCCTTGCACAGTGTCATAATATGAGTTTGTTATACAAGACATGAAATATTTGTATACCTTTATATAGCGTAAAAATAAAACAATAGTAAATTGATTTTCCACGAAAGAAATGATTACACGTCTAAATCAGCTCCAGATGATATTATACAATCTAGTGGTGAACATGAGTTGATTAATACAATAGAGAGTTTTTGAACCCCTTAAATTTTAGCACGTCGTTATCGTTATCGTTATTCTGCGCATGCGCAGTGCCAAAAATAGTATCATTTTCAGCACTGCGCATGCTCAGAATAACCATAACCATAACGATAACGTAAATTTTAAGGGGTTCAAAAACTCTCTAATATATTATGCAAGTTCATATGATTTTGTGAATCAACATGTCGAGTTGTATATCATGTGATGCATTTTTCTTCTTCCTGATTTTCTAATATTTGTTTATTATCTTTATTTCATACTATTATTTTTGCAAAAGGTATTACTACTCCACATTATCTAATACCCTTGTTTCTAACATTAATATATGTTTCTTCATCCTTTATTTATGTCCGTTCCCCATATAAATTTAACTACATATTCGGCTCGAAATAATTAATTCAAATTATTGTTACATGTAATGACTTCTTCAGATTTGATTTTCTAATTCTATCTAGTTCTGAAATTCTAATTTATTTCAAATAAAAATAAAGGGTGTTTTTTGTATGTGACGAATCAAGTTATAAACCTATACATGATTAGTAATACATCCACAAAGAAGTTGTAATGTGTTAAAAATGCAAATTTTGCATTTTTCAAAATAAAATCGAAGTTAGAAAATTTTAAAAAAGGATCTATTTTAAACGGGAACAAAACACAAGTGACGTCATTAAGCATATAAATGGCCGCCGTTTAGTGTTCGTTTATTACATATTTTGAGCTGGAACTTTTTATATATATTTAAAACATACAATATAACTAGTACTTCATAAAATAACTTAAAAAAACTTGTTACCATACACGCTGATCTTTATTATATGGAAATATAATGACTGATGTTGATAGCTTCCTGTCAAACTGTTTGTTTATATGCCTGATGACGTCACAAATATGTCTGCCGTAGTAGACGCGTTTGTGCGCCAAATGCCGAATTTAAATTTCAACTCACTTTTTTTCGGATACGCAAGTGTTTGTAATTTTTTTTAACTAGACATATGTATAATAGGGAAGGAAAATTGATATTAAAAAAAATATGTGAGAACACCCTATTTTCGTAAAAATTTCTTTCAAATTATTTCCGAAACTAAAAATTTATTACTACATTTTTTTCCATTATTAGTCATTATTTGTCCTCAGTTATAATTTCCCAAGTAGTTTATGCGTACTTATCTACTTATAGGTTAAGAATCACCATATAATATATACATTATTTCCGTATTTTTTGTAAAATTAAAATATAATTAATATAGGTATATATGTATTACACCATTTACTTATTCGACTAAAGTTTAATGTAATAATAAACACTATGAATAAATACAATGTTTATTTACTTGAGGACCGATGCCCTAAAAAGCCGATCAAGAAAGAGATTTGATTCCTTTATGGAAAAATATATTAAGTTATTGTATTCTTACAAACGCAATGATCTTAATATTTACGAGCGAAAAGAAAAATTCACTTAGTAAATAAATATTTCCTCCAGGCTGCGTGGACGAACTCCAGTCGCGTGCCCTTTCCCCGAGGATCTGTGACGGGATCGTCGATTGCCAGGACGTCTCCGATGAGAAGACTTGCACCTACTGCCCGCAAAACCAACTACACTGTGGCATTGGCCGCGTCTGCATCCCCAGATCCGGTAGGTGCGATGGCCGCGTCGATTGTCCGGATGGGAGCGACGAGAGAGCGTGCCGTAAGTAGATCCCATTGTCTTTTGTCTAGGTGATTGAAGTGGCATTCAAGCTTGATAAATAATAAGGCGTTTAAATCAGTACACTTAGCGTTAAGCGACCCACACACGTCTAAGTAAGTTTTAGAGATCACACACTGAACCAATTATCTGAGTATTGACAAAAAGAGCTTATGATCGAGATACATGTGAAACAATCGGGCTTTCAAGCAGTCACTCTATCGAAAAAGTAAGTCTGCAAATGGTTCGACAGTGCACCATAGGCACCTCTTTTACTATCTTATTTATTTGCGTATCTTATTTGAGATTTATTTATCATCAACTTTCAAGTTGATAAAATAAATTTCGATAAACTAAAATATCGAAAAATTTCTGTTGCTAGCACGTACGCATATCATAGAAGTTGCGAAGGGTATCTTCTATTAGGTGGTAGGAATAAAAACGAAGTACCTGCTACTACTACTACTACTACTACTATTAGTATATTCTACGTAGAATTTACTTTAAAACGAAGTAGATACTACATGTCGAAGTACTCCCTTCTGTTTTCCGAAAATGCTAAAAATAATAGTATTCTCCTAAACATTGCAGTAGCATGTACTACGACTTAAAGTATCTACTTTTTACTGGTATATAATAGATACTTCGATTTTAACAACTGAAGTATTTGCTCCGTCAATAGCGAAGTTGATATCATAGCAGCTTCAACGTGCATGCTACAAAGTATTATTTTAAAAATGGCTCAAATACGTAGAAATAAAATTTATACTGCAAGAAGACACTACGACGATGATACCCTATACCGTCAAATATTTAGGTCAACAATTAAGTACCATCAATTAAGAATGTTTTATGTCTATATTTTATATTTTTCATCTAGGTTTAGCAAGGAAAACGTTACTTTCTCGTTACTCGTTACTCTTCTATCACACTTCCTTCATCCGAGTACATCTTAAAGGAGTTTCCGTTATAAATACATACAAAACTCAAACCATTAAAATTCTTCCAGTTCTTTCCATTAAAATTTCGAATTAATCAATTAGATCTCACATTCATGTCATGTAGAAGATTTCTGACTATGTACTATCTGCCAATTTGAAATGAGTAACGTTTTTTTGTCGTGTGCATTTTCAAATTTTAAGTGATTAGGTACTCTTATCAAGTACCACTCAAATTTCCTCATTCTTGATCTGAATGGTGTTTAGAATTTATAAACAAATCATATCTGGACTTTGATGCAAGCTATCGAATCATATTTTTCTCTTCCATGCACTAGTCTATAAATTTATGGTTTCGTAACTATTTTCTAAAAAAAAAAAAAAGTTACGTAACGTTATGGGAATAGGAATCCCATCAATAACCTTTCTGAATTTTTTTTGTTTCAGTGAGCCTCTCCCCAAGCGTGGCAAGCATGAAGAAAGTGGATATCGTGACGCCACACCTAATGCGGTACAGTTCCGAAGGATTCGTGGTCTTCAACGAAAAGGGAGAAGTCGGGAAGTTGTGCACCGAAAACATCAATCAGAGTTTGCCGGCCAATCAAACCACAGCGGTACTTCACTCTATTGCACCTTCTTTGTGCAGGACTTTGACTTACCAGTAAGTCGATGCAAAGTATTTATTATCAAAAACTAGTATTTATTTCAAAATGAGCATGAGGTACTACTATTTAAAGAATTATTAAATTAATACTTTAAATAGTAGTACCTACAGGTTGTCAAAATACTATTTAGGTTTTGTTTTGATGTATGTTTTGTTTTATAGGTAATGTTACTATTAATCTAAATTTATCAGATGAATAGTAACATTAATTACATCGATACAACATAAAATACAATATTTAACGCTGTCCTCGGAATCATTGTTTTTAAGTTTTATTTATTCAGTACAAATTAATATGGACAAGTATCTCTATACTTTAACTATAATTTATGTTTTTCTAAATAAAATAATCAAGCTAAAAATGAGGACATAAATAAAACAAAATAAAGGGTTCTAGTATATCCGGAAGTACCTGAATAAAATAATATTAGGTACCTCTCACAATTCACTATTGTTCCTATTTTATACTATTTTCGGCAGAATCGAAAGTATCAAATGTTCTATGAATAATTGTATTGACTACTATACAGGATGTCCCAGAAACATACCGATAAACTCTAAGGGATGGTGGGGGGACATGAAAACAAACCTTTTTTGTTTAATAAACATAAATACGTCCGCAAATGAGCCATTTGGTCTGTAGAGCAATAAAATATTTTAAATCATGCCCAAATAACTAAATTAATTCTTGATTTTGTTGGACACCACTGTATTTCGTTCAACATTTTTCATTTCAACTACCTACGCTTCTTGTTGACAGAAAAGAAATTCTTTATCACAATAAACATTCCAAAGATGTCTATTTTAAGACCGTAGTATTATTTGTGATTTATTTAGTTGGCATCAGAACATTAACTTTGTTGATTTTTAATTCAAAATTTGTGCTGAAAATGGACGATAATTTCTCAATTCAAGAACTTATTGATATGCACCTTGATTTTGGTGCAGCAAATTGTAATGGATGAAAATCTGCACGCTTATATGAGATATTCGGAATGTTAGCAACCTCATCATACAACCTTTGGTTCCATCCATGGTCACCTTAGAGAAAGTGGGAACCTAAAGCGTCCTGGTGGTGGTGGTGGTGGTCGTCCAAGAACAGGTCGTACGGTTGAATTGGAAGTAGTTCTACACCGTGTGGAGGAAAATCAATCCACAAGTGTTCGCGCAATTGCACACCAAGTGGGATCCTCCAAGTCGACGGTACCTCGTGTCATGCATGAACAACTCCTTTACCCCTACCATTTACAACGCGTACAAGCTTTAAATCCTGAAGATTATCCACACCGATTAGCTTTTTGAGAATAGTTTTTAGGTCACCACTTAATAGAACCTCACATCGGGAGAATAGTATCGTTCTCTGATGAGTATTCTTCACGCACTATAGTTATTTTAATTGTAGAAACACCCACATTTGGCATGATGAAAATCCTAACGTTGTGGTTTGTAGAAGACACCAGCAACAATGTTCTGTGTATTGTTGGAGAGAATCTAATAGTTTGAACGCAAATATTTATCTCCATTTTCTGAAAAAATGTTTTGCCTCCATTATTAAAAAATGTCCCTTTAGACCACCTCCACATTTTCTCCGATCTCAACCCCCTGAATTTTTTTTTGGGCTCGTCTGAAATCTTTAGTCTACGAAACGCCTATTCGTAATGAGGAAGATCTATTAGCAAAATTAATGGACAGATGTACACATGTAGAAGCTATTCCAGAAATATTCCATAGGGCCCGCAAATCAATGAACCGACGGTCCTATCTTTGTATTGAAGCTAATGGTCAACAGTTTGAACACTTTTGTAAACCATCATTTACTTATTAATGAAACAAAGTCCAACACGAACAAAAAGTGATTTATTAATGTCCTTCTGAACATTTTTTGTAAATGAATATTAATTATTTATCATTGAAATGAACAAAACTTACCAAAACCATTTATCCTTTTTTCTACCAAACGGCTCATTTGCGGACATATTATGTTTATTAAACAAAAAAGGTTTGTTTTCATGCCCCCTACCACCCTTTAAAGTTTCTCGGTATGTTTTTGGAACACTATGTATATAAAAAAAAATTAAAATAATTATTTTTACAGGAACGTTTTATCAGTCAGTGTGGAGACCGATACGGAGAACGATATTTCCTACGTGAAAATAAAGGATCCAACAGCATCTGAAATCAACTTCGTACGGACACAATGCCCCTCGAAACAAGTGCTAAAAGTATCCTGTTCGGAGCTAGGTATGTGTCGATGAATGTGGGGTAGTTTGTAAGAACAAATTATTCATTAAAATTATCAGTCACATCTGCAGTAACACTTAATTTAAATTAATGTCTGGACTTTTACTGAACAAACCTTGAACAAAATAAGATCTCAACCTTTTAAAGTCATCATAATATTTATTACTATAAATGAATTTATAAAAGAGAACAAACAGGAACCTACGAAAGAGGGAATTAAAAATAAACAGGACTAAATAAACAATATTTATGACTTCCTACTAAGTCATAAATATTCAGGATAAGATAGATAAAGCAACTTTTAGCACAAGTTGTTTGTCACTTGTTGCGTTATTTAAAAATATTTGTGAGTATAGAAGTTGGTTAGATTTCTCTGTGCCGCAACTACTTTTCTTACTTTAAACAGAACACCATGTATATTTTTACATAATTTGAACAGCAACAGAATTTTTTTTGAGTAGGTACATATTGCATTCTTATATAGAAGATTTTTTTTGTCTTGAAATTATTGTGGAATGAGTATAG
The DNA here is from genome assembly GCA_963924545.1 of Pogonocherus hispidulus. Lineage (NCBI taxonomy): Eukaryota > Metazoa > Arthropoda > Insecta > Coleoptera > Cerambycidae > Pogonocherus > Pogonocherus hispidulus. The sequence goes on from OZ004696.1 coordinate 25,874,159, forward strand.
ATAGGTATAATATTAATGAAAAAATAGTCAATTGAAATTATATTGAATTCTCTTTGATGATTCCAGTCAGGGCTAATTTAATAGATAATTTTAATAAAAAATCTTGGAAGCACAAGAAAATAGCAGATATCCCTAAAAATTGTAACTTGAATCCATGTAACTCTTGACGAAATGGGGAAAGGGAATTTAATTTTATATATTCATATTTTATTCATTCATCTTTTTTTGTGTACATCCTAACTAGTGTGAAGTTAGCAGCTAAAACTTAGCACCTAGTTTGCCGAAGATAGCCGAAGATCCATAGGCGCACGTTAAAAAATATGGTGAAATAAAATAGAAAATAAAAATATTTAATATTCCCTGAACGGACTTATTGTTTTGAGAGAGTGAAAAAAAAACAACACAAAAATTTTAAGATATGAAATGGCTGCCACATTAGGAAAACGGAGTGCGTAGTACATATTAACACATGACGTACACACAATATACTGAAAGAAGATCCATTTGCGTGGAGATCTACATACATATATATAAATATTGTCAATCACGTTTGTACAAATACAAAAAAAAGTAAGATAATGAAATAATAATAATATCTCTACCCATCATTCTAATCACAAGGATTAGCCCGAAAGTCGGAGACTTGTGGTGGAGAGGGGGCGGCATATTATTATTTTGCGGGCCGCATTTGCGCCTCAGGAACGACTTACGTTGGTAGGCCCTAACCACCATTCAGTGCTGGAATGAGGGAAACCTGGAAAACCTCATTAGTTAGGGGGACAAGTCAAACATCAACTGATTTTAATCTCTCACATTAACACCAAGTTGACATTCTTCCCATCCTAGGCCATCGCCAGGATGGTTGCCAAGCCATCCCTGCGAATAAGCCTTGATCTACGAGTAAACAATTTAATGAAAAATTATTGGTGGAATGGGAATTAGAACCCACGACCTCTTGGTTGAGCGATCGAGACGCTAAGCCCTTAGCCACCGGCTCAATAAAACAGAATAGAATAAATAAACTTAAAGAAACGGAGTTCCATGATCATATTGACACATAACGTACACATTAATATATGTAATAATATACTGAAAGGAGAGCCATTTGCAAGGCGTAGGGGGATGAAAAAGTACCCCCAGATTGTAACTTGAAATGGCTGCCATGGTATAATTTGGGGATAGTTTTTCATCCCTCAGACGGCTTGCAAATATATTTCTTTTCAGTATGTTGCTACCAATATTAATGTGTACCTCCTGTGGTAATAGCTATGTATCTTAAAATTCTCTGTATTTTTTCACCCCTTAGACGGGTTTCAAATACTTAATAAATCCGTGTTTGATACATTGCCAGAATTAAATATTTTCATTTTCCATCTTATTCGACATATTTTATTTTTTAACGTACGTCTATGGATCTTCGGCATACTTCGGCAAAGTGGCTGCTAAGTTTTAGCTGCTAACTTTAAACCGGTCACATCCTATGGCATGGCATTTGTCACTACGATATTGGCATACCTATTTCCGACAGTAGTAAGTCAGACGTTTACATACCATAATTTACAATGACATACCAGTAATACTAACCAGTGTAAACATCGATTTTCTTTCAAACAATTGTAAATATATGAACCTTGAAGTATGGTTTTAATTGTAAAAAGACGCCCAAATAGTATTTTTTTTTTAATTCTCTGTAGATAATCATCCATTGTTGTTTCATTATTTAATATAATACCACATTTACCTAATGGTTCTTTCCACTAAAAATGTATAAATACACCCACACACATACAAAACATAAATAATACACATATTACACCTTGTGCAGAGTGTAAAATATTATTTTTTGTGCCAACCATCATTAATTTTTCTAATAAATGTATTTTTATGATTTAGACTGTGGTATTCAAAGCACGCATGGACCCTTTGGATTCGATAGTCTTTCCAAGATGGCAGCCCACGGCGACTGGCCGTGGCACGTAGCGTTGTTCAAGGAAGACGTCCACATTTGTGACGGTACTCTTATTTCACCAGAATGGGTTGCTACAACAACTTCTTGCTTCCAAGGGCAACCCAAAGCTGAATGGACGGCCAGATTTGGTACGATCCGTTTATCAAGGTAAATTCACTGCCTCAAAACATTGTTTTATTTCATATATATTAAATATTTAAAATGTCACCGAATTTTGTAAAAGAATTTTCATATATTTTGCCTAGAAACCAGCTACTTGTGAATTATACTAGGTGATTGTTGAGTATCTCATTGGTTGCAAATCGGGGTATCTCTCATTGAAAACTCTACATGTTCTCTTTATAATTCCATTACACTTTTTATGAGTAAATAATAAATTCATAATAGCAGCACTTGATTACTTATTATTTTCTTTTCTTTGTAAACACTTAATTAAATTGTCACTGTAGTAGACCAACAATAAATAACTGATGACAGTTTACTTGTTTGTTTTGTGGTTCGCTAACAATTTCATAGCCAGCCACCCTCGCAAAATGTTGAAAGATATTTGAGATATAAGAATAAAGAGTTGCATCAGAATTTGTAAAAATATAGTACAATGTGTTCTATTTAAAAAATCTACCTTTAAGAATTTTAAATTTAGCAAATTAAACACAAAATTTTTATCATCATCCTGTATAAAATAAAATAGATTTTAAGGTATTTGTACAAATTTTAAGTATTCACCAACTTGTAAAGTTGATTGGTTCCAAGTTGTAAGAAACCGTTATTTTGTATCCTACAGTTTTTGAGTTTATTTTAAAACTACGTCAGTGAGAAAAATGTTAATGTAATGTAAACCTCTTAGATTACATTACATTAACATTCATCGGTTAACACATTTAAATATTTAGAGTGAAAGATCGTTTTTTCACTCGCCGAATGAGACACAGAAACGCTTGTAATTCGAAAACTATTTACTCGACTTTAATTTTTCAATAACTATTTGTAACTCGAAGAGAATTTATCACTGACGTCGTTTTCCACATAACACCAAAACACTATACTACACTCGACGCGCGTTTCGCCAACCAAGCTGGCATCATCTGGAGATGATTAAAACTAAACCTATGCTAACATTGTGTCCTATTTATACCGAAACTATTTCTACGGTTCAGTGAACCTTCGCAACAGCTCAGTGAACCATCGCGACTGATCAGTGAACCGCCGCGACGTATCAGTTAACCGTGACTTACTAACCAATAAAGCGGGCTATATGGGATTGGTCCTCTGTCACCATTCATACTATTTTTACATTTAGCAATTTCCAAACTCTCAAAAGCATCTCCAGCTGTCTGGAATTTGTCACATTCCTAAGTAGTCTCAAATTGCTACTATCTATTTTATGGTTGTTCTCAAACGTATGTTGGGCGACACTAGACTTATCTGTTCTAACATATTTGAGATGAGCCATATGTTCTCCTTATTTAGAGGGAAGCTTAATAGGCGATGAATTAAAACATTGAAACTCGCCATTTTGTGTTGAGCACAATGGTGAGAGTCCTTAAGGATATATCTAAAAGTACTGGTATATTTTCTGTATATATAAAATTGTAACTTATTTTCACTATTTCTAATAGTGATGGACACTACACTTTAGGGACGGACTGTAGAGGGATTGCCATGGACTCGCAAGTTCTGAGAGGGTGGCGTAAGCTACCCTTAATAAATAAAAAAATATATCTCCGCTCACAGACATATTGTTTCGTTCCAAGGTAAATTGACAATAGCGATAGCTGGGAAATGAACTAGTATCATCATTCATCATCAACGGAATTAAGTTTTTGTGAGAATAACGTGGAGGCGTTGCCAAATTTCGAGTTTGTAGGATAGGTCCGTGCGGACATTATGTCTTTTCAAAGTGTTAAAAAAGCATCTTTTAAAACAACTTGTAATGACTAAAGTCATTACAGGTCATCTGTGGCTTAGTTGAAACTTCGGTGATAATAGTAAAAAGGAGCGACTAATGATGTTTTAAGGCGAGCTAGATGAGTTACAAATTTCTCGTCAATCATTGAATTTATATCTATAGTAAAAGATTTCACTCATTGCCAAAAATAAGCACGTTGTGATTTTCTAAATTTAATTATAAATAAATATTTGTTGATTTTTACCAATAATATCAAGAAAATTATTAAAACATTACAAATATTTGAAATGGAGGTTAGGCCTAAAAGATCTGTCACAGTCAAACCTCCACGTGATTGTTTTATTTTAAAATTGATCTTTTCCAGTTCAACACCTTGGGAGCAAGAGAGAAGAATCGTTGGCATGGTGAAGTCCCCAGTTGAAGGCAGTACGATAGCACTTGTAAAACTAGATCAACCGACAACCCACAACGATTTCGTGAGGCCCATTTGTCTCCCGAAGGGAAACATGTTGATAAACCCTGACGAGTATCAGTGTAACACCTTAGGGTGGGCAAGAAACAGAGAGCAGATTCAGAGGGTGCAGGTGAAGATTGCAGAGATGGAAAAGTGTGATAATATAAGTATTTCCACCGTGAATAGTCTTTGCACAGAGACTATATATGGACAAAACGACTGCAATGTAAGTTCCTAGTAATAAAATAACTAGATTTAGACCAATCGTTTTAGGGAAAAATAACCCCCAACCTGGAAATAATTCCCCTAAATAGGAAACTTTGCATATGCATAGAACTAGTACCCAGTAACAATAATCAACATTCGTGCATGCTGTGCTACGGCCGTCATCTTGACAAATGAAGGGCTAAAAGAGAACTTTTTTTGTTTTATCTCTTTAATGGATGGGAATATCGAAAAATATTTTTGTGTCTTTTAAAAAGTTGAAAATTTAGTAACTGATTTGAGTTAGGAAAAGTTTGATTTGGCGAACCGCCTCCCAACAACAACTTTTTTATAATTGGTTATGGAAAGCCCTGCGCATGTATTTAATGAAGTAGATGTCGAGTTTGTATTTATATTGATCTCTCTTTGACCCAATATTTTTGAGGCTACTTCAAGTTTTTGTTGAACGGAATCCTCTATATATTCTTTTGCCACGTTTATTGCTTTCTCTCCACCATGCCTTTTAAGAGTGATGATGTCTGCTCCTGCATCAGCCAGTATAGTAGCAGACTTGCACCGGAACCAGTGGTCGGTGTAATTCCCAACATTCGGCAATTCTAAAAATTCTGCCATTTTTTATATATTGTATAGTTAAGATTGACTCCTTCGATGTTCTCGCTAGAAATAGTACATTATCTTCTCATGTTCGTCTTTGTGCTGGGAACCTCTATCAATATATATTCTCCGATGTCTTTTATTTGTTCAAGCTGAAGAAATGTTAGTTCTTCTCGACGCCATGCCCCACTGATACCAACAACCAACACTATCTAAAATAAGAAACAATTTCAATATTTGGAGAGAAATGTGAAAATTACACTTTACCTTCATCATCAAGTAGGTTTTATTATTAGCGTCTTTCAAAAATTTCTCAACTTATTTTCTGATTTTCTTAAATCACTAAGACTTCCTGGATCTAAATGATCCTACCGATTTACGTTTAAGGAAAGCAATTAATCTTGAAAATTTCTTTGTCAATATTCTTTTTCACTGCCAATGTTGTTCTTATCAATAAGTAAGACTCCACAGCGTGGAACTCTGGTATAGGTACTCTGGATTTTTGTTCAAAATTGACTAGTAGAACTGCCTCAGTTACTCCCCATTGATGACTCCAATCTTGAAATAACCGATATGCTTTTTCATATTTATCTTTGGAATTTGGTGGACAATAATGATTGAAACGCGATGTTTGCTGATTCTTCTGTATTATCTTCCATATTATCGTTTGAAGCAGAAGATTCGGATATTTTTCATAAATTGCTGACATAATAATATTAACGAAACGAAAACCTAACAAAAAAACTCATTTCTCGAGTATCTAGTGTATCTATCTAGAGTATCTATCTCTAACTCGTATTAACATTCCCTCAGGATTCTTGATTCACATTTTCGAAATTCCCATTTTTGAAATTTTCAATAAAAAATTATGATAAATATAGTTATTTGAGCTATTTTTAAAACACCATTAAAAAAAATCATCTGTACAACTTGTAGGAAATGTGTCTTTTCCGCATATGGCGTATTTTTTATCACGGCTCGCGCCTCGATAAAAAAACCTACGCCTGATGCGGAAAAAAGTTTTCCTAACTTATTGCACAAATAGTTATAAAGATAGATTTTATATAAATTGAAAAGCGATACACATTTTTCAGAGGAATAATTTTTCTCGTATTTGCAATGGTTACCAAGTTGTATGGCAGACAAATATAATGAAAAATATTTTGATTTGAATTTCGATTTACTGAAGTGATATGTATATCAAGACCCTTTTTTAGTGCAGTTTGCATCCCATGTATTACCAATTTTTTTAATGAGTGAAAAATTAAATATTGGCTTGTCATTTTTCAAGATGACGACAATAGCTTCGGAGAATAGTACTATGCATATGGAGGGTCACACCCCTTTAAAATGTTTAAATTGCTTTGTTTTAAAATTGTTTTTTATCGCCTCCAGTCCTAAAACTGCCAATTTTAATTTTCTAATCTACGTACGTAAAGTACAAAGCCAATACTACCCCAATGATCACTAATGAATCAAAATTCAAATCAATTATCCATATATATTAAAACGCGTCGATTCTGTCTGGCTCTAAATTTCGTCGCCGAATCGACAAGTTTCAAAGCTATCTTCTCCGAGCGGTCGCCCCCGGTCTTTATCCAATGCGTAGGGGTATATTCGTCCCGTTTCCTACGCGTTTTCCCAATTTAAACGCCTTTTCAAAAAACCTCTGCAAAATTTTCGTCGATCGCCATTCGGCGAGAGAGATGCGGGTAGCACCCAAGGATTGTTAACTATTTACAGGATTGCTCGATCGCTCAATTTTGTCATCCGCCTTTGTGACGTCATCGAAGATATATGTAATCGAATCGTCAAAATATACCTATTTTGTGTTTGTTATATTTCACATTTGCAAGAGAATTTTCGTATTTGAATGATTATTAATATTATTATTTATTAAAGTTTGTAATAACAGTATAAAGTGTACCTATTTCTACAAGTTCGAGATCTTTGGATCTTTGATGACGTCACAATTATGGATTACATTGTAGTATAGGGATCGAGCAATCCTGTAAACAGTTAACAATCCTTGGGTAGCACCGGCGTTTGTCCTCGCGCCTAATGGTCCCGTCACGCCCGCCGAAATCCCGACTTTTCGCGGGACCCCCTCGCCCCTCTTCTAATTTTTACGGCTTCCAGAAGGGTTTCACGCGAAAGTTCAGTCCTTTCTCTAATCTAGTCCTATGAGAAATATTGCTAACGGAATCGATAGTACTGACTGCCAAACACTTCTGATTACCAAAATACTGAAGCGAAATGCTTTTCCAATCAGAAAATCGGTAAAAATTAATATTTTAGGATAACACGTACAGTTTACATACTTAAACATCTCAAGGTTAACTTCCGACAACAGGCTCGGTAACGCAATGGGATAGTTGTAAGATTCTAAAAATCGTAATGCTGATTTCGCGAATTCGAGTCACGCTGGAGCTACTACTGGACTTGCAGTAATGTAATTGTTTTTTAGGAAGAAGAATTTGCCGGAAGCCCAATGATGTGCCAGGAAAATTCAGAGGGACCATGGACCCTGATTGGGATAACGAACTGGCGAATAGCATGTTCCAAGAAAGGGACCGAAAGGCCGAGGATGTACGATAAAATTGCGTCAAATGTTAATTGGATTCGTGAAAGTATCACATCTTCGGACACTACTTGAATGATTTTGATGTGAACGCGTAGTTTTGTGCCAAACAATGGATTCTTTAAGGAAGAAAATGATGAATAAAATAGTGTAAATGAGTTGAAGGTGTAAGAAATGTTAAAACGAAAGACACCATAATATTTGTATTTTAGTATACTTGTAATATATTTTTAGTGTGATTTAAATAATTAGGATCATAGTTTTTATATTATGTACATAAAGCTATTATAATCTACGGTTATAGGATTATAAACCTAACTAGCTATAGCCTAGCTACAGTACTACTTATAAACCTTATTATTTAATTTCTAATTGTGAAATAATTGAAATCGGATACTCATTTATCATGATAATTTAATGTACATTATATAGGCTCTCATTGTACATTATTCATCTCGGAAACCGTAAAAGATAAAAATTCGGTGAAATGACAAAAATTAAATACTTTCAAAATTCAAAGGAATTATCTAGATTTCGTGATATTTAAAAATAACGAAAAAATACGTTTTTTCTTACTAAATACCTACTGGTTTTCTTTTTTGTTAAATAACTCAGTTCCCCTTTAAATGATCTAAAATTTGAGTGTCTTATGTAGAGCTACGTTTTGAATCGAACAGGGGCGGTTGGAAATCTCATTCGATGAGATTAATGGTTTCTTTAAAATGATATTCAACTTTTTTTCTTATAGGACCACATTGTTTTATGGCCTTGGCCGTATGCACGTAAATATTATGTATATAACATTTTTTGAAGTATTTAAATCGACCAGAAATCAAGAAGTTAGACTTCAAATGTGGTTGGTGACTATCAAAGTTCGCCTGGAATGAAGTGACTTTGTGTCATTTGACGGAATTCATACCCCTTACGGTTTTCGAGATCCCAATATTGAGAAGAGTTAAGTGGGACGCCCTGTATAAATATGAAAATAATAATGAGTAATTACCTATTTATTTTCTTGTTTAAGAAATAAACTACTTACATATAATACTGACTTTATTGTACAATGATATTTAATACTGATTTTACTGTACTACATTGTAGATAAAATATTTTTGTTATCATTATAATAAATATATGTTTGTTTTAATAAATTTGACTTTGTCAATTTTTTATATTGGAATAATACAAATAGGAATAATATTTAATCTTCATAAAATTTGCTGCATTATCACAAAATATTGAATTTTTATACATATATATGTAATTAAAAATAACGTCATAATTATAACCGCCTGGTTCTGGTATTCGAATTAATTATATTTTCATTACGAACTCACAAACATGAAATCATCCATATTAAGCTATGATTTCCAAGGAAAGCAGTACAGTAATATAATAATAGCGTCACAAAAACAATCTTGTAAGTAAGTATAGTGTTTGGAAGTGGCGTAACAAACACCCCCCCAGACCCCGCATCGCGGGGGGGGGCTCGGCTCACCGATGGGTCCATGTTGCCCGGGTCCCATTCGAAAGCCAGCTGCTTTTATTTTCATATTTCATAAAAAGATGTTATTTTCATTTTTATTAGTGAATTATTGTAATTTTAAATACCTGCCTCTGCAAGTGACCGAAAGTTGCTAGGAATCATAAATTAGCATTTATTACACCGCAGAACACCATAAAGAAATTGTCGGTTTGTTGATTAGGTATCGAAGAGGAGCCCAGAATGCAATAAACGTCATCTGGTTTCCATATGTATGGGAACTTGACCATTCTCTATTCTACGCCGGCGACTTCGTAAATTATTTATTTAAAAAATTATTTATTAAAAAAATTATTTATTTAAAGTTGTTTTCGGCATCTCCTTCAAATAAATATGTAGGATTGTGAAGACAATCCTACTTGTTTATTAGAGGAAGAAGAGAGGAATCCTACTTTGAGGAAGCTCAAAGATAATAGAGGTCACTGCTATATAATAGCGCGGAAAAGCAGGTCGCTATCTGTCTGTCAATTTGACAATAATTGTCAGACAGTAGTAGCACAGACCCAAAGAGGACACTACGGTGTGTTTCTCACCACTATTAATAGTAAATATTGTATTTATTTTTTAACTAACTTTATTAAGACTAACTTATATTAAGTATGTAGAACGATTTATATAGAAAACGCCTATTGTTTCACTATTACAAAAAAGTAATATGTAGTAGTGTAACCATAACAAGGGATTAAAAAACAGTCATGTACATGTAGCTATGATTTCTCAGAACTGTCAGTTAGAAATTTAACGTCACATCAGATCGCTTTTTATACAAATGTTTGAAGAAATACAGTGTTGTTATGGCGGATTAACACCAAACCGACACAATAGCAATTCGAGCTCGAGTTGAAAAGCAAAACAGCAGCATTTTTTACAGATATTTTGAAGATTTTTCGAAGAGTTGCTGCGTGTTTTGCAACTCAGTCGGGTTAGTGTAAACAATGAGTTGTGTTTTAGTAGCCTTTTTCCAAACCACGTACCAACAGTTGGTACAGCTGGTCTGCTGTATTTCGTGTACACACGAGAATAAAAAAGCGTTCCTCACTGAACACACTTATTTATTTTACAAACAAATAATAGAAGGAAAACGACCTACTTCGTTCCTTGACGGCCAAAGAACTGAACTGAAAAACAAAACAAAAACAAAACTAAAACTGTTTCTCTGATTTAAATGACAGAAAACAACAACACAACTGCTTCTTATTTTTGTCTCTTTAGTCTAAACAGTATTTTCATTTTAAAGGAGTTGGGTTATTGTTTTTGAAAACAGCCACGAAACTGCAACTCAACTAGTCGGTTTGGTGTAAATACGCCTTTAGACCTATTTCGCAAACTATATTGAAATATAGATAGAACTATTATAATAGATAGAATTATGGAACCAATAAAAGTTTAAAATATATCAAAAGTAATATTTGTACATAATATATTAGTAGTTAAAATAATACTTTTAATACTTGTTTTATCAAAGTAAGTTTTAATCTAACCAAGATCTTAAATTTATATTAAAGTTATATTTACAGCGCCATGACAAACATGGGACAAAAGTCGACGTTGGTTTATTTTACATTTGCAACAATGGCCAATATTTATTTAATAAAAATAACAATATTTGAAAAAATATGCTTGTATGGTACTAATGTATTAATCTATGGTGGTGTACTAATCTAAGTAATTTGCTATACCGATATATGTTCATTTATAATATTAAACATCCCCGTATATAATTAAAAAGACTACAACGATATTACTTATCAAGAAATGTAATCATAATGAACGTGTCAAACGTTGATAAGAACAATCAACTGTTTCAAAGATAACGTTCGAAATCAATCACAGATGTAACTACTAAGGCGTTATCTTTATTCACACTTATTTGTTTCTGATAAGTTCGATTTCATCACTTGATAGATGATTGTTTCCATAATGGATTTACCTCGTTTGTCCTAGTAAAAATGGGATTATGTACTTCTAAAGACAAACCTCCTTCAAGTAGTGGAAATAACAGAAGACACCTGAAGAGTGACGCAAACCATGGCTACAATGAAGCTGACGATATTAGAGTGGAGTCTATCAATAGGTACGATGAACAGATTGTAAATATCATTAAAAGGGATCTTCGAGAGAATCCTCAAGTATTTCTCCTCAATAATATTCTAATGGCCACGCAGTTTTTCGAAAACTTTCAGAGGTAAGTCCCTATTTATAGAATTTTTTCGACATTATACATAATATGCAGAAAAAAATTGAGTTTAGATGTAACAATATTTTATAATAGCACTCCTTAGCTATGCAGATCGAAAAAAATTATATACCTTTTCTAACTACACTTTCGCCCTTCTTAGAAAAGGTACTAATAGGGGTAGGTACTCGTAAACAGATAAATAACTAAAACGCGCTTGGAAACATTTAGAAATAGACATTTACTCTATTGAAAAAGGCCTAATAAGCCGAAATACTAGTATATAGAGTATGTTCTATATATTTCTTGGCCCATCGAAATGAGATCAATGTTTTTTTTAAAACAATTATATTATTTTCAATTACTTTTGTTTCATAAGTTAGGTATTAACTAGTATTTCATAGGTACCTAATATTTAAATTGGCTCATCAAATAAAAATATACTTACCTACATGTCTTTTGTTATTCATTGCCTTTAGATTTATTACATTTTAGGACTCTTATATTTAGTGCACACTTATCCTCCCACAGAAATATTCAAGAGCTTCGAGAATCGGTTGTAGCGAGCATAACAATAATTCATGAGTTTGTAATATATAACTATAGATTTGTAAATTATTTGCTAAACAATATATTTACAAAATTTAAATTATGATAACACTAATCTACATTGGCAACTTTTTAGGGATGCATTTAAGTTAGCAAACTCGACCACCAGCGTAATTGAAAAGGAACTGAATCGGATGTTACTAAAGGACGAAACAATGGAATGCACTAGTCCTGATATAGTTTTCGACACAGTGAGTAAAAACGTGCGCTATCGACCCTTACATGGACCAAATAAACATTGTTCGGTACCTTTGGCAGCTAAGAGATTATTTGTGATAAATGATACCATAGAAGTTGTAAATTCTATGGATATACCACAATACACATCTATAGACAAGCCTGCCTACCAAGTGAGGACAGAGGAATCCAAAAGAAAAGGTAGTAATTTTAGTGTTAAATGATTGTATGTAGGTGAAATAAATAGGTAATACTGCATTAGGTACCCCCTTGAAAATAATAAGTGTTAAAGAAAATGTACGCCAATGCTCAATATAAAGTCACTTGAGAAATCCTGATTCACTATTTCGGATTATTTAGAAAACACCCTGTATGTATATTAGGGCCCTATATAATATAAATACACATAATACAGGGTGTCCCAAGATAATGTGACACATTTTAATGGGTTATAACTTCAAGGCAAAATGAGATAGCGACGAGCGGTTGTCACTGGTGCTCTTAATTTTACAAAAAGTTTTCATTTGTCATTGGTAATAGTTTGTTTCACTTCTAAAGGTGCTTGAAAAAAACTTGCCACTTTTTAATTCAAAATTGTGATTATTTTTTAAATAGAACACCCTGTAGATTATATTAGGTACTAGTCGGTAGACACTTTTTTCAAAAATGTATAGTTTGATAGAGTTATACCAAAAAATAAAGGAGTTATTTCAATTTACACACCAACCCTTTTCAATAGACCATAATTTTTTTGGAAGATCGCATTTTATTTTTTTTACATTTACTGTGTGAATTTAGGTTTAGGGAAACTCCTCCTAAAATACCCCGTATAATCTAAAAATGCATTAAAAATATACCATTACATTTAAATTAAGGAAGTTGATAGCCATTTTTAAAATATTTTCAATGAATAGAGCACAGCCGATTATGTTCGTGTGTAAATTTTCAGAAAACAAAATAATGAGTGGTTCTCCTAATACCCCTAATGGACGGTTTCAATCAGTCACCCTGTATTTCATGTTATAACAATACATTATGCTATTTACAGACAATCTATTCTTAAAAATAAAATCTACACTCCATCTAAAACTGATAAGGACCTACCACTTGCCATTCACTTTCACACAGATGATCTAAAATGCGCTCTAGGAATTGCTCCTTGTTTTTATTAGTGTAGTTTATTAGTGACTAGCCATCAAAGCGAAATTGAATCCTGTTTCAGGTTTCCTGAGGCTAAAACAGATCGACAGCAACAAACTGCCAAAGCAAGAAACGTACGTAGTATTACATCCCGATTCAATACCAGGCCCATCAACGAGCTATGATTCGGAAATTTACGACTACTCAACCATTACAGATATAAAAACTCCTAAACCTTTGGACATAATGGATAGTCCTGAAAGACGAGATACTCTACCTCTCACTTGTTTTTCATCCCGAAAAGTCAAAAAGATCCCTACAGAGTTGTTGGAAAGTGAAGACGATGAGTATGTAGACATTTCAGAGGAAGATTTTTTTGATACTGTGACGTATATTGATTGCAAAGGATTTATGAACTATTTTAAGAATGCCATTTTCCCCAGTTCTCTGGGAAGGGCTTTAGGATTTGATGAGCTAGCGATCGGCGAGGCAAAATCTATACCAGGGAAGATATTTTGCAATTTGACTGACGAGGACGACAACCCAATACCTTGCGAGGTTTTAACTTTAATATTTTTATTGTAACTAACTATATGACCGTAGAACTACACACACTATATTATACATATTGCTATATACCACCACCACTACCATTATTTCATGTGATATTTTAAAACTGGTGGCCAGTTTAAACTTAAAATAATTTTTTGATACATTTTTCTTTATTTTAGGTTATACCTTCTGTATCCATCGAATGGCCAGCAGAGCAGACCTTCGAATTTATAATGAGAGAAGAGAGGCCGACTATAACAGATAGGAGAACTGGCTACAGATACAGGTGGCCTACAGATGAAATGTTGAAAGATATAAAATCCATGAACTGCGTTTTGGTTCCCAAAGGTTATTGGATGAAGAAGGGCAACTATCCGGATGCTAATATAGAATGGGAAATTGCCTTTCCCAAAGCTGAGAGGTATATAGAAACAAGAATGTCTCATGCGCAGATCCGGTGCTTCCTCTTTCTCTTAAGCATCCACAAGACATTCATAGAGCCTGTGTCTCTTCAGCACGGATTACTTAGAGAACACATTAGGTGTCATATGTATTGGGAGTGTGAGGCCAACTACAGGGACTGGCCTGAGCATAGATTGGGAACTAAGTTGATAAAAGTAATGACAAATCTCAGCAGTCGCCTATCTAAAGGAGTCCTTCCTGATTACTTCATCAAGCAAAAGAACCTCTTCGAAAATATCCCCAAGAAATATCTCCAATTCGCTCAAAAGACGTTCCACGACATACTGCAATCACCGGCCATCTATTTTATGAGAGCTTTAAGAAATCTGAGGTACACTAGCGGTAAATTTTACTTGCCGTTAGATTTTAAAGAGCTGTACAAGATCGTGGCGCAGAGTCAAGGTATCAAAATTGTTAACCCCAGCTTGCTGTCTTCCGTACCTCCAAACTTGAAAAGAAAGAGGTATAATGACGCAGACACGCAGTTTAGGCACATTCTGGAGTTGAGAAACAAGGAGAAAATATTTAAGAAAAAATTTGAAAGTAATTTAGAGAAGGTTGAGGAGAGGAAAGATTCTGTTGATTCGGTTGATTCGATAGATTTGAAGGTAAGTGGATAAGTTTTAAGCTCGGTTACTAAATAATACCTAAATATACCTAGTCTTTTATTCTCCATATTTTCGCTTTGAAGGCAATGAGCATTATTTTAAGGTAAATATTCTTTTTTAGTTGACATTCGAAAAGCAGTTTGACGTGTACAAGACCAAAGTTTTACTCCAACTGTTTATCAACAACTTTATCGAAATAGCCAAGAAGAGTTCTACGATCAGCACTAAAGATCAAACTCTCTTCTATCTAAAGCAAGCTTGGTATCTTACAAAGATTCTTGAAGATGCTGCACCAGCTTTTGCGGTGGAAGTGCGCGAATATAAGAAAGTTATATACAGAGAAGAGGAGGCTTGCAAGAAAATGGCCGTGAAGGAGATTTCAGACTTGCCACCAAGTACTCCAGTGAGGAACTCTGTGCAGTTTGACTACTCCCTTCAGCAGCAGGTCAAGGGTAATTTAGTCAATTTGAATAATTTGAGTGCTACCTTCAATAGTGGCGTAGCGTTGCAGACCACGCAGTATCACAATAAAATTAAGAAGGATAGGGCAAAGGCTGCAGAACCAAATGGGGATCTACCTAAGAAGAGCGTAGCCTTCGTAGAAACTAAATGACACAAACTATAGTACTACTTGCTAGCAAAACAAAAAAGTGTTCTGTGATATATTCATAAACTGCAATATGCAATAAATAACGGAATTAGATGTATTTTTTATCTTAGCAATACACGTAAAATGTATTTATTATGGTACTTTTAAATAGAGAAATAAATAAGTAGAACTGTAAGTAAATTTGATAAAAAAACATAATTTGTTTAATTTATTAATTATTCATGTTAAATATATGTTCATAAAAAGGGTAAGGAACAAATATCTACAATTTTTCCCGAAATATTTGTGTACATATAATAAAATATGGATATCCTCTCCCTTCAATGTACACTAATTTACTTATTTCTAAAAGTTTCGTACCTAATTTCAACGTCAGTAGCTACAAATTTGTTTTCCTTCCTTGGGTATCGACGATTTGCCCAAACTGTTTGACAATTATATACAGGCTGATTCAAATTCGGGTCTATGCATGGGGATCTCGGAAATGGTATCTAAGAGATACGAAGTCGGTTAAATGGGAGCAAAATTGCGCAATCAGGGGACCAACATATCGGCTGAAAAATGTCAAGGCTAACTTGATTGGCTTTGGAAATTCGATTTTTGTCTTTCCAGGGTCATTTTCAATTCTAATTTTTTTAAATACAGCCCTGGAACTTTTATTTCATTTTTTGAAATTTCTGTGTCTCCTAGTGATGGGCATTCCAGTTCACTTTGGTGAATAGTTCGGACCGAAACAGTTCACCTAAGTGAATAGTTCTTTTTTACAGTTCAAAACGAACTACAGTTCGTCTCGTATTTGATTTCCTTGCGGACCGAATATATTTGCAGTAGTAGGTAGTAGGTACCTATACTCTTCATGACAAATGACAACCAAATAATGGTATATAAAACATTAGAAATTGTCACAAGTAATACTTTTAAACTATAATCTATAAATTTTGTATCTATATAAAAGTATGTACAGTAGTACAGTACCTACTATAATTTTACTATGTTGAACTTTCTTTTTTTTGTTCGTATTATTTTTTTACATAGAAATATATTTTACGTTTATTATCAACTTTTGAAGTAAATTATTTTATTAGTTCATAAAATATACATAAATGGTTCAGAATTTCAGATAACAAAAACGCTAAATGTATCGATTCAGAGCAATAATTCATTTAAATTACTAAATTGAAAAGTTTTCTTTTTCGGTTTTAAGTTTCATGTTTCATGTCCGACATGTTGAATCATGAAGTACTAAAGAACTAAACTGACTCGAACGAGGGAACGAAAACGTGAATGAATGGTACAATTTCACACACAGTTCAAAATGAACTATTCAGTGGCAACTATATGAAACAGTTCGTTCAGTTCACCTCAAGTGAATAGTTCATGCGAACTATTCGGTCATGAACTGCACATCACTAGTGTCTCCTGACACTGTATCGCCCAAAGGAAATTCAGACGCTTTGTCCAGAACAATCCACCTTGAATATTTCCAATGTGATACATCTATTTTTTTTATTCAGACTCTCGTTTTTCGAGGTTTTCTTTCGTTCAATGTGTCGTATTGACCAAAAAAAGTCCAAAAGATTATCAATGATACAAAAAGCACAAAAAGGGGTAAATTCTATTATATACATATTACAATACATATGCGACAATGGGAATACCTATAGTGAAAAAAAAATATTCGGAGAAATGGTCGAAATCCAATTGGAATTCCATTTATCTATTTTTATTTCATAATAATTTTTCTTCTTTCACAACACTTTCGCAACGCAACCCTCCTGGGGCAAGGCGAAAGTACATAAATATAATTCAACCACCACCCACTATTTAATTCTTAATTTTAAGAAAAAACTTAATATACAGTACAACAGTGACTCAAAAACAATCACGCGGAATGGACATACGGAAGATTAATTCTGATTGGCAACTGAAATCTTTTGGAATTTTATGACTCTAATATTATTATTATTATTATTATTATTATTATTATTATTATTATTATTAATATATTATTATATATGAAACATAAATGACAAATTGTGTATCTATATTAATACTGACATGCATGTAGGTAAGATTCTCCCCATTAGGTTAAGTTGAAAAACACTATAATTAGTGACACTTCACCTTTTCGATGTAATATTATTATTGTATTTATTTATATTGTTACAACTATCAAACTCCGAATAAAGTCGTATTATTATTATTATTATTATTATTATTATTATTATTATTATTATTATTATTATTATTATTATTATTATTATTATACCTATATAACCAAATGCGGAGCACAGTTCTATACGCGCCTTAGTACTCCACTGTGTAGACATAGGGTATCATTTCTTTTGAGCGATCTATTACCAGATACTATATTGTCCACATCCAGAAGGATGTGTCGGACTCCCAAAGTAACAACTATGCCCGGATAAGTACCTAAAGACGCTTCGGGTCAAGGTTAAAGCCCATTTCTCTTTTATTTCTAAAAATTATTTAAATACTCATCTCATATATTATCCTACTGACAGTAAAAGTTATACTTTGAGACCGCTTGAAATAAACAAACACATTATCAGAAGCATGGATGTTTTTAAGTTGATATAGATGTACTACATATTTGCTTCCACTGAAATATCGGTAAAATAAGTAAAAGATTAAAGTAAAAGTAAGATTTGCGTCATTCATTTAAATTGAAGTTCATGTTGTATTCGTATTTTCATATTAACCTGGTTAAAGTAAAAAATTCAATAATCCTTTAAACTATAAAATTATGAATTATGTATAAATTAATGTATGCTATATAGATAAATACATGACTAAAGTTAAAGGTTCTACTTTTTAATAAACAAACAATATCCAAATTCAACTGTAAAATTACGTGTAGACATCTTAAGGCGACGTTACACGGCGTGGGGCGTGCCACGCCTGGAGTGTAAACTGTTGCGCCACACGCCGTGTAACGCGTCGATTGGCGGTAAACTTTGCACACTTCAAAGCCGCGCACCACGTTGAAGTGGACTGGCACGCGTACACGGTTACACGGCGCGAGGTTTTCCCTCGTATATTTTAAAAATTCAGTCAAATTCAGTAGATATTTAGCTAAGCAAGAAACATGTGGTCAAACGAAGCAATTTCCAAATTTTTTAGCCTATACGAGCAAGAACCAATAATATATAACAAGCTGCTGCACAACCGACCATCCATTTTCGACGAACGGACCTGTTGAAATGAAAATGAAGCCACGTCTGGCGTGGCGATAAACGTGTCAATCTGCAGGTCGTGTAATCGCGATCACCAAAATGCGCATCGGCGCGTCACTCCACACGCCACACTCCAGGCTTGGCACTCCTCACGCCGTGTAACGTCGCCTTTAGGCCACTGATAGGCACCCAACACGGAGCGGCATGATCAGGGTCGACCAAGTCTAGCATACCATAGAGGAAACAAATAATGGGCATACGTCGGGCATATTATACCTACCCTACAGACCACAAAGAGTACCATTGTCCATTGACCGTAGTTATCACCTGGGATGGTTTAGGGCCGAGCGGGGTTATCATTCTTTCTCTTCCCATCGCTGTAGGCCTTGGACTGCCTCGTAGAGGTGGATCCCATCCTTTAGCAACACCGATTACAAAAGTGATAGGATAGGTGTTGCCGCTTCGTGGGGTCTCCTGCTGGCCTGGCTCTACCCTGTAGGCTGGGTAGAATCTTCTGACTTCTGACGCTCTTCTGTCTTATTTTCTTCCTTCGACTGAATGTTTAACCCACCGTAGGTAGTTTGCCCCGGGCGGGGACGACAAATGCCGCTCTCGTCCAGGGTGGTTATTTGGGATACCTATCAGGAGATCAGGTGAAATTGTTATTAGCTATTAAGTAACCTTGATAAAGTCCGAAAACTCGGACGAAACGTAGGATACTTGTCCATTTATCTAGCTGAAAGTCCTCTTTTATGGTTTTTTATCGAAGAAATAAGTATTTTACTATTTTTTTATTTTTTACGTTGTCAATTGAAATGCATTTCTTATATTTTGTGTTTTAGTTTACATCTTTTATAGTCACATTTGTATAATTTTTATTTTTTTTTAAGATTTCAAATATTCATCCCTCTTCATATTTATATTCATATTGTATTTACATAATCTGTATCCTTTATTTTCCATAAACAAGATTGTTATAATTCTAACAAGTCTCTCTTGTCCACTCCATCACCGAAAATTAAACACAATTTAAAACATAAAAGTATGAGCTACCAAGACTACGTTTTTGTTTGTTGATGGTAATAAAAATTACTATATAGCAACCTATTCTTTCGGTAACCGCGTATTTTACCGACTGCTTCGTAGTAGGTACGTCGCTAACTCACGTGCCAAAATTACAGATGTTCTGCGGCGTACCAAATCATCCAAAAAGTCGCTCATTCTAAGGGGGCCTAATTAACCGTACCATAATTAACATAATTAACTACCGTAATTAAAAGTGAAGTAGGTAGATGGTGGTACTGCTAGATTTTTTCCAAATATCATGTTTTCTAGTATTAGTGTCCAACGAATTCCTTAATCAATTATTAATTAAAGGAATTAATAATTAAAAAAATATATTTTTCCGCTCTTTATTTTAATATAATCAGTCAAATAGTCAATATTAACGAAACAAATTATCTATCTACTTATCTAACTCCATTAAAAAGTGAAATGCCTAGAGGATAATGAAATATGAAGAATAAACTTAATTAATCTGGTGGCAATAAATAACTAGACCGAAAACGATCAAATTAACTTTATTTGAATGAATGTTCAATGTAACTACTATGGTTGTTAGGTGTAAGAAACAAGATGACTGAAATAAGATGCAAATAATACAGACTAAAATAATGTCCGCTTCTGCAACCAGTAAAACTGATTACATAAGAACTACAATTTTAAAAGCCTATTGCTTGCTACATATTAAATGAGTAAGTACTTAACTGTCTCTTTGATTATTTTATTACATATCAGCGAAGTTGTACTGACGGTGACGTTAAATGACAATTGTCTGCAAAATACCGAGAAAATTCTGCTATTATTCTCACGTGAAAAAAATTGGTGAAGCCATGGTTGACTCAGGACTAGCTTATATCGATGTTGCAGATAACTGTAATCCCTTCAGTTTGTTCAGGGAATGGATGGACGAAGCAAAAACATATGGAAAATTTAATACCGTGTTTTTCAATTTGGCCACTGCAAACACGTGAGTTAACAAAAGTGTTAGTATTAAGAACAAAAAAATAGAAAGTAAAATAATATTTCCGATACCGGGAATCGAACCCGAGCCTCCTGGGTGAAAGCCAGGTATCCTAGCCACTAGACCATATCGGATCGTTAAGATGTATTTCTTATGTACAAAACTTAGTTAAATATAAGTCTATATAAATAAATATAAGGCTTTGGTATATAATGACTTTCACAAAAATTTTTTATTTTTGTAGTGATGGAGTTGTATCAAATAGAACGGTAGTTCTGCGGGATTTCAAAGAAGACTCATTGATGTTTGCAACAAATGGCATGAGCAAAAAGGTTCAACAAATAGTAAGATTTTAACGTAATTTTTTTTTCTTTAAAATGTAATAGGTTGTATTCATTTTCAGAAAGATAATCCAAAAGTTTCAGCTTGTTTTTTCTGGAATTATACAAGGGATGAAAAATGTATACATCGTCAGGTAAAATTTTCGTTGAGCCCATAAATATAGGTATATTATTACTTTTACTTATCTACTTAGGTATATCTGCTACCATTCCTCCAGCAGTTTGGTTCTTACCTGTGTAGTGTACCAATACTTTAGTTATAGGTACCTACTTAATAATTGTTTGTGACTTTTGTGATTCTGATTAGGCCGGCATATCGATACCTGGCCCTATCAGTAGGTACTGTTGTATCAGTAATAATTTGAAACTTTCAAGTTTTTTTTACTAGATGCAATGTTACTTATTTTATTTTAAATTTTTCAACGTAACAATACAGAGTTATACCTATTTTAGAAAAACTAGACGCCCTGTAAACACCCTACTACTTTTCAAAAAAAAGAAAATATCAAACAGAAACTTTTAATAAAGTCGATTTAAACAACGCTCAAAAAAAGTTGGTGTTGGAAATCAATCTCTTTAGAATCAATTGGTGACAGGTATTGGTAGTATCCTATATATACAAGTATTACCTACTTAATTTTTGGTTAGGGCGTTGTCTCACCAATACATTGATATATGATTTGATGGGTCTATCTATAATAATAAGAGAGTTATTATCAGAAGAGTGTGCTATAAGCGTAGTGTGTTTGAAATAGAAGATAAATTGGTTGCTAAAAGCTACAGAAGTTACCTACAGAGTTTTTGTCCAAGACACTACGCTTATGGCACACTCTTTTGGCCATAACTCCCTTATTATTATAGATAGACCCATCAAAATCCTATCTCGATGTATTCATATTCATAAGATAATGTCATAACAAAAAATTAAGTAATGCATAGGGTGTTCTATTCTATTTAAAAAATATAACTTTAATCTGTACCTTTTTTTGGTCACAATAATGTAGTTGTGAACCATAGAGAAAACAACAAGAAAAGGTTGTCTCTGTTGTGAACCAAGATCCCTAAACAAGTAGGTTACCTCAGTTTCGAGAAAAAATTCTATTGGTTAGTTTGAGGCTACGTTAATCTGGCGTCCAGAAAGCCGCGAAATTTTGATATGATTACTGGTAAATATTGCATTTCATGATGGTTAAGAGTATAATTTTACTGTAACAGTTTAAAATAAATGTATTGTATACATGTATACATAACGTATACATAATAAAACGTTTTTTAGGTAAACATTAAACCGTAAAATCAATAAAAAATACATAACACAACTACAAACTTTTATGCGGACCTCCTAGATATGGTAGGTATATGTGTATATTAACGATGTAGATATATGTATGATCTATCAAATTCAGAAATCAATACTAGTAGGTATAAATTAGCTACTAGTGCAAAATACTTATATCATACAATTTCAGAACTTTAAGAAATGATATGAAAATGTATATATAGTTATTTTGTCTTGTACGGATTCTAAATGGTTTGAAAATAATAGAAACGAAAAACTCCAATAATCTATTAAGAATAATACATTTTCTTATTCACTTTTAATTAAGTTTTAGGTATAACTGCAGATATTTTATTTTTATTATGTAACTCAAATTATATTTGATCAGATGTACCTTATCAGGAGATATTAGGAAATAAATGTATATCAGCTTTAAAGTTAACAATTTTGTTAAGCATAAACAATACTTCAAACTGAAATACCGAATGGTGAATGCTTTCGATATATCTTCTGTGGTCCATCTTACAATTTTTTTTCTCCTGACTAGTAAATCCAACTGACTCTTGCTTAATACTTTTCCTATACATTGATTCAATTGATTAATGGCTTTACTTTCAGTTTCAGTTTTTTTAATACTTTTATGTAATGATTTAATTTCAGTTTTGAGCTTTGTAATTTCTTCGTTAGTTACTTGTTTTAAACTATCATAAGCCACCATTGTTTCTTCATAATTCTTTAATAAATTATATTTTGTCTGAAGCTCACAATTTTCAGTTTGGGTAGAAACTTCCTGGAACTTTGATTCAAATACCGATGTGTTCATTATTTCTTCAACATTTAATAACTTCTCAACAATAGCCTTGTTTTTTCTTTTTTCTAATCTCTTTTGTCTATCAATATTCTTACTATTAGATACTGCACAAAGTTTTGTTTTTGGTAACATCAATGAAGGCACCACTAAAAAATGGTAACAATAATTTTCTGATTTTCATAAAACAAATAATCGTACTAACCTGACTCTTTTAAAAGCTTCTTTGCAGACACTTTTAACAATTCGGCTTTTAAATCTCCGTTTATAGTCATCAACTGTAAAATGATCAGAGCAGACTCAGCTAAATCGAGAATTCCATTTATCAGCTCGACTACATTTTTGTATCCACATTGCATTCACAACTGGATTTTTCGGAAACCTGAGATATAACACATCTTTGTTCAGAGCTTTGGTAATTTCCAGACTATTATGGCATGTAGCAACAACACATCGACACCCTGGCATCTTTCTGAAAGATCAAATTATTTTATATTTTCATCCTACATAAAACATTACAGCCTCGGTCACTTTAAATAATGAGATAGCCCAAGCATTTGGGGGCGGAATACTTTTTAAGTGAAGGGCACCGTAATTTGACAGAAATTATTGCTAGTTTACTTACCTAAGTGCTTATTTGTTAATCTATTGTAATTCTACACTTGGTTCACAAAACAGTATCAGGATTGACAGATTATTCAGTTCTTGTCAAATGTAAACACATTAGGATATTATGAGAGAGACTGTTGCGTTCGGTAATACGCTCACGGATGCGACGAGATTACAGTCACGTGATTCCAGATGAGACGGACAAATAGAAAATAAATGAACGAAAACGATCGCATAAGGCATAATATAACCTCACCTTTTCTGTTTTGACTTTGTTGACGGTTTCTTTATATTCTATTTCGAATTACTTCAATAATGAATATTGTAAGATCAACCATTTTAAATGTAGTCCAAGGATATGAAATAATTTATGAAGGTGAAGATAAAGAATATAGTTACAAATTGTTTGGAAAAAAATGAAAACTTCGCTGAAGAAACTGTGCCAAATTTTTTCTGCCAGGCAGTTTAAAGAACATTTTAGAATGTCTGCGGAAACATTTAAAGACTTCTTAGGAAAATTACACTACAAAATTACCAACTACAACTTCAAAAAGTCAATGACAATTGACAACCATGACCACCACAACCTCACAAATTCAGATTAATTTTTCTCCTCGGCCGAAATGCTTCGAGCAAACAGATCTTGCTCTGATCGATCTGATTTAATTTCTGAACGATCAAGATTTACCTCCCCTACCTCTAGATGTAATTGATGAACGATACGAACTAAAAAGATCAATCTGAGGTAATTACCGAACGCCACTATTGATGTACATAAAAAGAGTGAGAGGCAAGGTCGCCAGATGACGTCGCTCATCCCGGTGTATACCGCAACACCCTCTCCTACAAACATAGAACTGAGGTCACAGCCTACCTTTTGGTAAGCTGTGCTGAGGTCATATATATAATACTACTATATCGCGGGTAGAAGCCCAAAAATTCCGAAAACAACACGGCGCCGACATACAATCTCTATCCTTATCGAGAGTACCTTAGTCAAATATGCGCATGCGCACGAATTTCGCGACATCCAATAAGCATGCAGCATAAATACTGCATCTCTGTCTACCGACTTCTTTTAAAAAAAGTTGAAAGTTGGAAAGTCTGTCAACCTATAAGCAATGTGTCAGTTTCCGTAACCATGGATATCGACAAAATCTGCGCATGCGCAAATCGAACAAAGGTACTCTGGAACAGTATAGCACTATATCTTTTGTCCTTTGATGTTTTCGGAGAAACCGCTTATGGGCTAACATAGGAAATACGCGATATAGTAGTATTATATATATGGCTGAGGTAACCTACTTGTTTAGGGATCTTGGTTGTGAACAGTGTTCCAGATTTCCTTTCCTTACTTTATTTACGTCTTTGGTCGAAACAATTTTTTATGTTATAGAATAAGTATTATCGGAACGAGTTTTAGGTGAGAATGGAGGGTACAGCGGTGCAGATGTCTTTAGAGGAATGTCTAGAATATTATAACAAGGAGCCGCTATTCTGTAAGGTCCGATCTCATATTTGCCATCAAGACCAAAAGGTCGATTGGGATGAGTTAAAGAAAAGACACGACGAACTATTACAAGACATCAAAAAGTCCAACAAGCAATTGCCAATGCCAGAATATCAGTAAGAATATTTCCTATTATTGCATAATATTAAGTATTATTGAACAAATGATTTTTATTAAAAGTCGACTCTACAGTCTCAGTTTCAACTATTAAAAATAGGCTCTAAAAGAATACGATTTTAACTTATAAGAGCGTATACATATTGTTTATAATTTTCTATTTACATTTCTTGGGCTTAAAGATTCTGGTTTATTAGAGTTACATATAATGCTTAACAATGCCAAAGTTTACAGAATATTTCTGTAAACTTTGATAATGCCATGCATTATACAATAAATAATTATATAGAAATTTGTATAGAGTGTAGGCATTGTAATTGCTACTAATTACACATAAGGCCGATTGTTCAAACAGTATTATATACTTATATGGTTCAAACATGGTTAATCTCCAAATCAACTGAACTCAGTTTTACTGTCATAGAAATTATTGTTTCTATATTGTTTCTAATTACTCTGTTATTAATTCACACTAGTTCTATGTACTGTACTGTAATTCATGTATGTACTATTATATCACTTTATAAATTACTATCTCCCTATTACTATAGGTGTCACCAATTCATTTACACACATAAAATAGTAACATTAGTATGAGTAGGTATGTGTATAATCAATTTAATTGCATATTTACACTTACACAATAGTACTTTACATTTACCAAAACCAAACACAAATACAATAAAAAATATAGATTTCCCTGGATACATCAACCGTTGAATAAAATGTACGAGTGTCAGCGAAATGTTCAAAACCAAAGTTTACAGAGTTTATTCTGTAAACTTTGGCCGCAAATCCAAGAAACTCCAATTATGGAAAAGATGTTCAAGTAATATAATACCCAATACTGAAATTACATATCTCAGAAACTACTGACACAATTTTTCAAAAACTTTGTACTTGTAGTAAATACAGGGTGTTCCCAGCAAGTAAAATATTTTGACAGTTCTGTGACTTCCGGTTGCACCGGAAGTAGATAACAACTTGATTAATTTAAATGGAACACTCTGTATATTTGTCTATATTTGGATTGTATACTAAATTTTAGGGCCACTTTTTGTAATAAACCCCATATTCCTAAAATGTAGTTTTCGAGAAATAATTTTTTTTTAACATAAATTTTACGGATCCATATTCTACATTAGGCAGTAGGTAACCAAAGGGCGATTGAAAAATATTTAGTTGTATACAGGGTGAGTACAGTGGCAATAGAAATATCCAACTAAAAAAAATTAATAAATAACAATTTAAAAAAACACCTAATTTTTTTTTTATTTCAATAAATTCTACGTTCAAAAATATGGTACACAGTTAGTATTCACTTCCCTAACCTAATCATAACGGTTTTTAAGTTATTCAAAATTCTGTAATCCAACCAAATGTTGTATGTTTCCTTATTTAATTAATTCTAAATAGGCCACGTTAAAGAAAAACTAGTTTCTGCGAATTTATTTTAATAAAATACCAAGAAGGTAGAAGTGGTTTCGACTGATAAATCTAAGTTTTCAAAAATTAAAAAAAAAAATAAGATATTCAACTGACCAACATATCTCTAAAATCTATTATAATTAAGAATTTAAAAAAATTTACACAACAAAATTGTTCGAACACACATTCACTCATAAATTATTTTCGCTTCTGCGATGTATAACATCTTTTCTCACTTTTGTATTTTCTCTGGTGGTAAAGATTGACAGGCTACTTGTACACGTTCTTGGCATTATTAATTTGTTGTCAGAGGTTTTGCAAAAACTTTATTTTTTTATATAGGTTTCCCCACATAAAAAATTCAAGGAGTGCAAGTTCTGGTGACCTTGGTAGCCAATGAAATAGACTCCTATTTGCAATCCACTGATTTTCAACATTTTCTATTAAAAATACATTAAAAAATACAAGTTCTGTTTTATGTAATGGTGCCCCATCATGTTGATTTTGGACTATTCATTATTTGGCTGTATTCGAATTTAAATTTATTTAAAATTTCTAAATAATTTTCACCTACAATTGATGTTACTATTGGATAGATGATTAGGAAAAAGGAAGAATATCTAACCAGTTTAGATAAGAATCGAATTGTTTGTTGTTTTTCACCGCGCATAAAAGACATTAATTGTCAACTGCTCTGGAAATTCTGTTTCCTAATAAAATGAGGATTTACATCAAACCAATAGTGAGAGATATAAAATATGTAGGTTGAATAATTTATTTTTTATTAATTTAGCTTCATCAGTCCAAACAATTTCTAAGCAATCTTCATCTCTTTGGTGTCTTATTAAAAAAAAAATCACAGAAACTAGTTTTTCCTTTACGTGGGCCTTCTTATAGAATTAATTAAATAAGGAAACATAGGTTTCCTTATTTAATTAATTCTTTAAGGAAACCTATGTTTCCTTATTTAATTAATTCTATAAGAAGGCCCACGTAAAGGAAAAACTAGTTTCTGTGATTTTTTTTTAATCAAATGTTCTATAACATTTGATTGGATTTGCAGAATTTCTGTAAATAACTTAAAAACCGTTATAATTAGGTATAGGGAAGTGAATATAAACTAAGTACCCATATTTTTGGGCGGAGAATTCATTAAAATAAAAACAATTATAATATTAAAAAAAGATATTTGATTTTTTTAATTGGATATTTCCATTAACACTGTACTCACCCTGTATACAATTAAATATTTTTTAATCCCCCGTTAATTACATAATGCCTTTTTTATAACGCTCAGTCAAATATTTTTAATTTAATCGGCAGGTTTATTCACAGATAAATTTTTTCTGCATACATCCGTCAAATTTTTGTTGAAAAAATTAATATCTCGAAAACTCTGCATTTTTGGAATAGATTTTATTACACAAAGTAGACCTAATAAGGAGGAGACCTAGAATTTAATGTAAAATCCATGTATGGACAAATATACAGGGTGTTCCATTTAAATTAAGCAAGTTGTTATCTACTTCCGGTACAACTGGAAGTCACAGAACTGTTAAAATATTTTACTTGCCGAGAACACTCTGTATTTATTACACGTGTAAACACGTACCAAATTTTAGAAGAATCGTCTTAGAAGCTTCTGAAATATGGACCGTGTAAGCTCCTGGCTGGGCACACTGTATTTAATATTACCAGCGACCTATCTACATGTGCATATCGCTGATATTACGAAAATTCAAGTCTTCTTATCCGTACTTTAATATGATTATCTTTCCTTCATTATCGTTAATTTTTTTCGCCCATTCCCTCACACCTTTCAGAAGTTTCCTTGAATAATTACCTACAAATACATTCAATCTTGTAAGTGTTATGTGATTCAATTGTATAGCAGCTTCAGTGAAATACGAACGATTAAGATAAAAGGGAGATAAACATAAAATACAATTAAAAATGTACCTAGTATAATCAACAACTAAAGGAAACTATAGTAAACAAATGTGACTATGATTAAACGGAGCTATTAAAGTGTACCGAAAAAAATTAAGAAACATCATAAACATCTTGACCCTGTAACTAACACTTGATAATGATAACCTTGTAATTTTTTACAATAGACATGCCATTCTTATAATAGTGCCAGAAATAGTTTTGACATTCAAATTTCAATGAGGAGGTAAATTATTTTGAGAAGAGACTATTTGCTTTTTGGTTTTCAATTGTAATTTTCGTAATAATAACGTTATTAATTTTCAGGGTTGCATACAAAATAATCCCCACTAGCTTCGACTTTTATTTCGCATGGAACAATAATATCGCAGATAGATTAGAATTTACTAAACAGAATGGAAGTCAATGGAAATTTTATCATGTAGCTGCCTAACGGACTAATGAAATTACAATGGCATTAGCAAATGTATATAAATTTGTGCGATTATCCAAACTGTAGTTAAATATATTTATGGATTTTAAATGTATATGCAATGTATAATAATAGTAAGTATGTATATAATAATACATGAGAATATTATTATGTTATTGCGAATATTAATCTAGGTACCTTCAAACTCATTATTTATAAATCAAAGCGTTGGAAATACTGCGGTAATCACATATAAGTACTTATTATTGTGATGATGTATTTTTCAATAATTTTAGAGAAAATTTCACGCCAACATATGTTAACCAATGAAATTGGAGCATTTCGTGATAAAAATGTTCAATATTTCTAAAATTTTAATACGTTCGAAATTTTCCTACCGTATCCCCTCACGAATATTTTAAGAACATTTTCAAAATATTCGTGCCCCAGATAAATTTCCGGAAATAATTCCATCGCTAGGGATGGACAAGTGAAAAATTAACGTCATTAAAATAAAAACAAAACTAATGTCTGTAAGTTTTTTGTGGTAGGTATTTGTATGGTGCAGCTGTACAATTCATTGTAGATTATTTTGGGATTACACAAAATAAAATAAATAAATATTACATTTTTTGGGGCAAATTTTAGAAGTGTATCTTGATACTACACTTTTGATCTTATATTTGGATATTTCTGATTTCTTTTTTTTTTATTATCTTGCAGTTTGTGTAATCCCAAAATGAACTACAATAAAAAACATAACTGTTATTGGTTTTGTAAGAAATTAATTTTTTTGGGTACTAAACCCATGGGAATATTCAGATTTTTGTTCTTCAAAAACATTTCTTCTTTGTTCAAAATCACTGTAGTAAAAGACAAGCAGCCTTATTAATAATAAAACTTAGAATGTTCTAAGACCTGCCTAGAATGTAATTAGTGAAAACTGCATTAATAATACCATTAAATGCATTTTAACTCTAGAATGATGTTAAATCACTAGTTATCAGTTTGGGTATGTTTTACAATAAGTTAAAGTTGGCCTAAAGTTTGACAAAAATGGCAGCAGTTTTTCTTTTCCCTCTGAAATCTTAAATAATTTAATGCGAATATTTTCGTATTTATATGTCAGTAACCTCAATAATTATATAAAATTTAATAATGGAATGGTTACTTACCGAATTCATTAGGGAGTTTTTGAACCCCTTAAATTTTAGCACGTCGTTATCGTTATCGTTATTCTGAGTATGTGCAGTTCCAAAAAGAGTATCAATTTTGGCACTGCGCGTGCTCAGTATAACGATTGCGGTAAGGATAAGGTAAAAATTTAAGGTATTCAAAATCTCCCTATTGTAAAAGGCAAAGTTAATGCTTATCAAGGGCGGATTCACCATGAATTCAAATTTTACATTAGCAAAATGCAAAAACGTAATTAGTTAAAAAAATATATAAACGTACTTTACTTAAGGATGTTTTATTAAACGCTTCTATATTTGCTATTTCATGTTTGTCCAAAGAAAAACGTAACTATCTAAATACACAGATAATTTCTATTTCACAACATTTTTTAAAAATGTGGTTCTTTGGGATGCTCCCCCATGTTGAAAAGCTAAATCCGTCCTTGATTGCTTATTAACACAAAACAGTCTTGTCTTGACACAAGACACTTGTCAGTCCTGTCACTTTGCGTAAATGTTTGTCAATGCAGGTTAGATTTATTACAGTGAAATTTGCTCAATGTATAGAATGAGATGTTTATTTAGCATGCTGTTTAGCATTCGTTTATAAATATTTAATTATTAATATGAACTACTTGGATTGATTTAAGAATGCGGTTAGTGGTCATTAGTAAACTTGATGTTATTGTGATTATTATTAATATGGGTGAAGATATTTAGGTAGATGTTAGGGACAAATGGAATTATCCACTCTTAAAATATGGACTGCCAGTGTCAACTAATCAGGATAAATTTAAATGCCAAAATGGCTTTGCGACAAAATAAACCCGATAAACTTTTTCAAGAGGTGTGTAGCTATCAGTATTTGTGAATAATAGTATTTAATAATTAATAATTTGTGAACATATATGAGTATGAAATTCTGGCAATTTTATTCTAAATATCCTGTAAGGCGCTAATAATCTCGCGAAAACACACGCGAAAAATAATATATTCTATGCCAAACAACTCCGTAACAATTTTTTAAAGGTGATCCTCTGTGCCCAATGTCTATGTTCCTTTAGATTGTGTGCATCCAGTGCAACAGTGTCCAGTGTCCACATGTTCATTGGCTGAAGACAACATCAGAAATCATAAAGTTTTATAGTTGACCAAATTAATAATGTCAAAGTTAAAAAACACTTACTTATAATTCCTATTCTAGCAACAAAAACCACTTCATAAAGATATTTCCATTTATCAAAAAACAAGAATTTCCAACGACGAACATTTATTTGAAAATAAAAAAATGGATAATTAACATATAAATATCTGAAATAATACATCATAATTATCAATAAACAGTAGGTATTTAAGACTTTACATTTGGCACGGTAATCCAAAAGTGCAATACGAAATTACCATATTTCGTATTTGTAAAAAATCAAAGCCCGCAAGGGGATGAAATTACCATATAATTGATAAAACTGAGAAAATCATACGTAAAAGCCCAAAAAAAAGTTTTTAACACTTTATTTTGGCTCAGTATTTCAGAAGAACAATACGAAACTACAGTTTTTCAAATTTGTAAAATCTGGATCTAAGAGGATGAAACTGCCCTCTCATAGATTAAACTGTAAAAATTCTGTAAAATCGAAGTTATTTGGCTCGGTAGTTCAAAAAAACCAGTATGTAACTGCAGTATTTCAGATTTGAAAAAGTCAAGGATCAAGGTGAAGTTTTTCCTTAAAACTGCTACATTCTTAAAATTAACCATAACATTCACAAAAAATGTTTAGTTTAGTAATTCATAAGAACGTTCAATACGAACGTTCGCAAATGTTCCATTTTCCATGTTATTCAAACCGCGAAAACTGTAATTTACAGTAATTTGACGGCTGAAATGCCACTGAATATAACTGAATATAACTATATATTATATTCAGAAAATGACGTAGATTCTAAAAATATAATAATATACAGGGTGTTCCCTATAAAATCGAGAGTTGGTATTACTTTCGGTGAAACCGAAAGTGGCAAAGACGTAATTTTTATATCAAAAAGTGACCTTTAATAAGTATTTCCGCCATCCCAAATTTAAAAGTTGTATCTAAAAAAATAAGGGGGTAAAGAGGCGTATACCATGAATATGTGGCACACTGTATATCGAAAACCGTTAGTTATATCAATTTGAAACGAGTTAGTCAATGCCACAGGTATGGAAAACTATATTAAAATAGCATTTTGTTAAAAAGTTGTGGCTTCCTTAAATGCATTTTCCTGGTGGTATCCTTGTTTATATAAATTAACAAGATAGTATAAGTAAAGTCAATGTACACCGTATATACATAGAATAATAACTGTTTTTTTTATTCTGTCGAGTACTATTGGCATTAGAATTTTGTTTCACTATTTTTATAAATCCTTCTAGTATTTTCCAGTATATATATAGAGATAATTCATAATTATTAATATAGACAAACAATGATTTTACTCTATTATCTTAAACTTAATCAAAATACCAGACAGGGAAGACTGGAACAATGGTCCCCCAATAACAGCTCAAATGGTCCAGACCATTTGAGCAGAGATTTTATACAGACGGCTCCAAGACAGAACAGGGAGTTGGAGTCGGGATTTATGGGACGAGGCCAATAACCAAAATGACAATAACTCTAGGCAAATGGGCAACTGTTTTCTAGGCTGAAGTAATAGCCATACATTGCTGCGATAAGGAGGCAATAAGGCGAGGTACGATAATCGTTCGATTTCCATTTTCTTCGATAGTTAAGCGGCGATACAGGCAATAGGGTCCTCACAGGTTACGTCAAAACTCGTGTGGGACTGTCTGAATATCCTGAAAGAGCTAGGGAGCGAGAATAGAGTGACCCTAGCTTGGGTACCTGGGCACGAATGCCACAAAGGTAATGAGGAGGCACATGTACTAGCTTGAGAGGGCGCATCAAAAGACCTCATAGGACCAGAACCCTTTTGCGGCATAGCGAAGCCATGTATTAAAACATCCATGGAGGAATGGATGAGAAACAAATCTCGACAATGGTGGAGGAATCTGCCACAACTGAGACAGGCAAAGCTATTCATTAAAGAACGGACCCCTAAATTCACACCAGATCTGTTAGGCCAGAATAAAAAGGCCATCAGAAGAATGAAGGTGTCTTAACAGGATACTGTAGGCTAAATAGGCACATGAATCTTATGGGACTGTCAGAAGAAGCAACTTGCAGATTCTGTCAAGAAGAAGAGGAAACCTTAGTACATGTACTGTGCCAGTGCGAGGGCCTGACAAGACTAAGATTTCAAATACTTGGGGAAGGTAGACCAAGAGCCAACAGCTACATGGAATAGCCTCTATTAAAGCTGCGTGGAGTCTAATGCAAAGGACAAAGCTGGACAGAGTGCTCTAAATAGGTTGGGAGTGCCACAATAGATATTCTAGGTCGCGGTGGATTAGGCCAGGGGCCCCACTCCTATATAAATCTAATCTAATCTATGCTATTAATCACAGTAAATTACACTAGTGTAAGGCTATGCTCACTGAAGTACATCAAAAGTATATACATATATATTTTTTATATTTCTACCAAATAAATAACATTGTGGATCATTTTTGACGTACACAACTTGGATTCTTCTTTTGAGTTTACCTCAAATATCGTTTATTATTATTATTATTGTTCATATTAAAATACTTTTTAATCTCCTATTTTTAAATAATAAATAAATAGGCAGTTCATTAATTAGTAAAAAAAATAAATTAAATTGGCAAAAATAATGAATAAAAAACATACCTGCAACTAGCTGATAATTATGTATAAGTTGTTCTTGTACAAAGTGTCTCATGAAATTTTGTGGCACGTATCTTCAATATGCACTGAAATAATTACTGAAACTCACTTTTTGCGCCACTATCCACTTTTATGTTATAATTTTATTATTTTTGTCTATAAAGGTTCACTTGACTAAATATTTTTCTACTGACATTGACATGTAACATAGTATCATAGATAATAAAAGAACAAGACATGACATAGTATAGATGTGAATTATCTCAATTATTAAATTATCTGTGGATCCGTCAAATCCATCCGTGTAGTGTTTGTTTAGGGTACTTATTTCTAGTGTCGCCATACAAAAGTGTCAAGATTGCGTTATATGTAGATAATGTCAGTATTTATTTATTTTTAACAGTTTTTATATTTTTGGGAAGTATGTAATAATAAGCTATATCAATCTTTTTTTCTAATGTTTCCCTTATTTATAAACATCTTCAGAGAAATAGTCACTAACAAAAATATGTAAAGCACATTTAAAGTAGATACCTTATAGTGACTACTGCTTCATGGTAATTTCTGGCATTAGCAGTACTTATGGAACTCTGCAATTAGTAAGTAAACTGACTTTTACGAAAATAGTAACATTTAACTGGGAATTTGTATTTCTCAATGTCAGAACATGGTGGTAAGATGCCACGCCACCACTTACGGAGGTTTCCAAGAAAACATAGCGTTGTTTATTACCATCGATATTATAGTTTTTATAGTTTTCTTTAATTTTGTGTTAATGTTTTGTAGTTTTGTAAATTTTCCGCCGTTTCTGCAATTTCTCGTTTCTTTCACGTACCTAACATAGGCTTGATAAAATAGTCTCAAGATAAAGGGGTGTTCTGTTGCCTTTTGTGGAAATATTAAAACTGCCTTTAATAATGCATAAAGCAACAAAAAATTATGAAAAATCTATTTATTATTTATTCAAAAAATTTACTACAAAAAACCTAAACCAAAATTAGACCATCGGTTCTGCTCTTCTATGCATCAAATTTACGGAAAAGTTCAAAGAAAACTTCATTATTTTGTAGTAATCGTATAAACTTTTTATATCTAATAAATTTTATTTGCTAGATAATTTTTATGAGTGATACGGCTATAATATAATAGATATTTATTTTATTAGGAGTATAAGTGGTACCATTGTTTTATACAAACAACGGTGGTACTGTATGTGGTGAGAATGGAAGATTAAACGCCGAGCGCAACGAGGCGAATTAAATCCATACGAATCACATAAAGTCACTTATACTCCGAATGATATGATATAATATTTTATTTTCAAACGATTTCTATTCACTTTCCTAAGAAAATAAAAACTTATCCTAATTCGTAAATGATACTCTAGTAATAATAATAATAATAATAATAATAATAATAATAATAATAATAATAATAATAATTTATTTCAAAAGACAGTTAACAATAACCGTATAGAAATCGTCAATATTAAAACCATAAATGTATATACAGTGTGGCCCATTAAGAACCAGGACACCCTTCTAAAAAATTTTGGGTAAGTGCGATTCCAATGAATATTCTTATATATATATATATTAGCCTCCTAGATGTACTTGTTGAACCTATTACGATGGTCCAGCTGCTAATCCTCAGCCTACTACGATTTTTTTTTCAATCAATTTTTTAGAAAATTACTTTAGGGATTTTTTTATTAAAAATTTGGCATCGTGACATTCTTCAGCATCACTTAAAACCCCTGTGGCCCAAATTTCATCAATTTGTATCGAAGAATATTTTTTTTATAGAGCCTTAAATGTTTCAAGTTTATTGAATTTGTGGTTCGTTTAAAGATATAGCAGGCATTGGAAACTCTAATAATTAGTGTTAATCTAGAATATTGTTCCTTTACTTACCTCACAAATTAATAATAACGTTAAAACAACACTTTACAGTAGTCCCCTATATCCCTAAATGCCTAAAGTAATTTAAAAAAAAATTTATTGAAAAAAATCGTAGTAGGCTGAGGATTAGCAGCTGGACCATCGTAATAGGTTCAAAAAGTACATCTAGGAGGCTAATATATATATAAAAAAATTCATTGGAATCGCACTTACCAAAAATGTTTTAGAAGGGTGTCCTGGTTCTTAATGGGCACACTGTATAAAACAGTACAAAAAATATATATGTAACATAGGTAGTCAATACAACAATTCACAAGTTGCACTTACTTAATTAATAAATAACAAGACAAACACAAAAAACCAATATGGCCACATAAAAAATCAAGGAAAAAAATCTTTGACAGAATAAAAACATTTGTCCAGCAAATACCCTATCAATTCTTTCTTAAAAGAAATAGTCGTTTGAGCCTCCTTAATATACTTAATATACCCAAGGATTGTTAACTGTTTACAGGATTGCTCGATCCCTATACTACAATGTAATCCATAATTGTGACGTCGTCAAAGATCCAAACATCTCGAACTTGTAGAAATAGGTACACTTTATACTGTTATTACAAACTTTAATAAATAATAATATTAATAATCATTCAAATACGAAAATTCTTTTGAAAATGTGAAATATAACAAACACAAAATAGGTATATTTCGACAATTCGATTACATAGATCTTCGATGACGTCAGAAAGGCGGATGACAAAATTGAGCGATCGAGCAATCCTGTAAACAGTTAACAATCCTTGTAATATACCTGCCTTGTAACTGATTTATATCCATGACGACAGTAACTAAAATGTTGTTGTGTCACAATCTGACAATGTCATCCATATATATTAAAACGCGTCGATTCTGTCTCGCTCTAAATTCCGTCCCCAAATCCACAAAGTTTCAAAACTATCTCCTCCGAGGGGCGATCTCGAAACGATCTCGGCGGACCACCGGAGGTCGCCCCCAGCCTTTGTCCAATGCGTAGGGGTATTTTCGTTCCGTTTCCTACGCGTTTTCCCAATTTAAACGCCTTTTCAAAAAACCTCTGCAAAATTTTCGTCGATCGCCGTTCGGCGAGAGAGATGCGGCTAGCACCGGCGTTTGTCCTCGCGCCTAATGGTCCCTTCACGCCTGCCGAAATACCGACTTTTCGCGAGACTCTCTCGCCTCTCTTCTAATTTTTACGGCTTCGAGAAGGGCTTCACGCGAAAGTTCAGTCCTTTCTCTAATCCTTTGAGATTTTTTTCGAGACCGTACGTCGACTCCTTCTACGTCTATTTCGCCTTCGAAAATTTCGAGTCGCATCCGTCTCAACTTCTTTCTCATTTTATATGCCGATCTGAGATTACACTAACGAGACAGCACCTCCCACGAAAACTGTCAAATTAATTAAACTTCAGATAGGTTATTTTCCTACGAGAAATATTGCTAACGGAATCAATAGTAATAATACATACTTAATATACATACATACGGAATAATAATACATACTTAAACGTCTCAAGGTAAACATTTGACAATAAGCTTGTAGCGCAACGGGAAAGTCGTATACGATTCAAAACTTGATAATGCTGATTTCGCGAGTTCGAGTCATGGTAGAGGCAAACTTTTTTTTTGTTACTTTTTAATTCCAATTATTTATTAGTATTAGTATTTAGTTATTCTGTTTCATTATCCGTAGCTTTTATTCTTTCTGCACGTAAAGTTTGGAATTAATTCGTTCATTAAGGCAGTCTATTAAATTCATCATTTTAGCTTACAAAAGTAAATATCTACAATATTTTTGGTCCCATTGATAAAATTGATAATAATGTTTACTTAAAAATAAATTCTACTTTCAGTACTTAATGTAAAATAAACTTACATAAAAATTATGATGTTTTACCATCAACAATAGAGTACCCTTAAACCCTTACAATTCATCAAAATATTAAAAAAAATCGTTTAGTATAATTACATCATCATTCCAGATACAAAATTTCTTTAATATGAATTTTCTTTAAAATAATATTATTCCAGATGCTTTTGTCACCCGAAGGGTGACCCCAGGCCGCAGGCCTGGACACCCGGTAGCGCTAGAAATGGGAACGAAAATCGCGACAGCGATTTTCCCCCATTTCTAGTAAGTATATAAGCGGCGTATAAGCACAAGTATAAAGATATATACAGTAGTTTCACTCTTTAAATTTTTTGTACAAAAGTTTTTAATGCACATGTCTGCTCTTGGGTAGTATGCGCGTTGGTACAGATGTAGAAGGGGAGGAATGGGCCGGCGTATGCTATTTTATGGGCGCACATTTGCTTTTTGCTTTACAGGTAATCAGCATACGTTTGTGTGTCTAGGCGTTTGTGTTTGCGATTTTGATAAGTGTTTTGTATTGTGTGTAACATGGCTACAAAATATTGTTTCATTTGTAAACGAAATTCTGTTAGGCCACCTTTTTTACTCCAAAAAATAATAGTCCGGGCCTGTGCGTGTCTCCCAAAAACGGTCACTAATACGCATGATTGTGCTTGGGTAGTATGCGCAGTGGTCTTTTTGGGGGGTTAAAAAAACAAAACTTAAGGACACCAACATCAAAGAGATTTTGCCGAGTGAAATTACTGTATATATCTTTATACTTGTGGTATAAGTGTTATCCTCTGGCGGAGTATAACACTTATACGCCGTTTAACTAGAACGTCATAAATATGACATTTAAACTATGCCAAAATTGTAGCAAAACTGACTGTTATGTGACGTTTGAAAATAAAATTAATTATTTTCACGAACCAAACGACAGGCCCCCTCGATTTATTTCTTTTTCCTTCTTATCAACTTTGATAAAACAATAAGACTGACATTTTTTTAAAACTGCATGATAAATAAAAGTAATAGCTGGTAATAGTAATCGTATGAATTCGTGCAATTAAAAAAAATAATATTCTCTACGTAGGTAATTAACTACCCACTAGTTGTAGGAAAATAATTTATGTACATAATTGGCTAAGCCTCAACGATCAATTATCAAAAAATTAAGGAAAAATTTGAAAATTTGTTAGCATATCAACGTCGATGGGGGCCATTCGGGTAAAATGTTTTCAAGGTGATGGCACTTCCGCTTGTACCGAAAGTAATAGATGTCAACTCGCTTATTTTAAATAGGATACGTACCCTATTATTTAATTTTTGGTTTCTACGGGAAATTCTAAACAGATTTCATGTATAATGTCCTCCTACCCAAGTCTAACCATTTTTGACATATTTAAAATTATATGTAAAAATGACGTTTGCAGACGAAAAATAATTACCAATTTGAACTGGTAATTAAATTAGCAGTATGATTAGTCTTCGTACAATATTTTGATCATTATTAACACAGAGAGTGATCAAAAAAGAATAATAAAAATGAAATTGAAAAAACTGTCGAAAGGCAATTTTTTCAAATGGATTCTTTGAATTGAATTGCAAAAACTCTGTTTTTATTAATTTTATCTTATTCAGCATTAAAAATAAGGGTAACTTTGCATAAAGTGGTCTATTCCGAAAATTTGTAGTTTTCAAATATTGGCAATTTAATTTAACATTTTCCTATTGCAAAAATACCACGGCTTTTAAGTTCAGTTAGATGGCCATGATTATTGATAATTTTTAGCAAGTACCTATGTGACAGTAACATTTATTCAGTATTTGATTATTTGTTGACATCTGCTTTTGGGATAACCGGAAGTGGCGCCATCTTGAAAATATTTTAGCGGAAGCGGAATTGCCCCATCAACGTTGGTATGTTGCCATATTTTCAGTTTTTTCCTAATTACAGTTTTTCTAAAATCGATTGATGGATTTCCCGGTGGGACACCCTGTAATATTTCAAATACACGACACTCGCGTAAAGATATCAATTTGGATATTTATCTGGGTAAATAAATAGAATTTGGGACTGCGGATCTTCATTTTAAACATAATATAACCTAAAAATATCTATTAAGAAATTAATGAGTCTAAAATTTAAAGAAATGTGTTTTATTATCTGTTTGTGTATCTGTTTTATCAAGTCGGTCGCTCAGAGGTTAGTGTCTCGATCGTCGTAATTGTTAGACAATCCAAATATTATTAGTAATAAGGTTATTTTCCTACGAGAAATATTCAGCTTAGTGTTTATATGAGAGATGAACATCAGATCAATGTCAAACGTTTAACTGTCCTCCTAAGTAATGATGTTTTCTTTGTTTTCCTCATTCCAGCACTGAATGGTTGTTTTGCCAAAATAAGTCGTCCTGATATAAATACTGAATCTGATCATGATAGCCATTTGTTAACTATGAATTTGCTTCTTCAATATTCCCCGGAAGCTTTCTCGGATTTTAGAGTCACAAATGAAATCAACATAAATTTTTTGAATAATTTATTAAGGGTCCATTCTCTGTAGATTTGACAAGCATGAATGTTGGGTCGGATTGAGAGGATGGGTGGCCGATGGGTGGAGGCTTATATATTCCAACTATCGAATTATTAAGATTTCGGAGGTGCACGTAAAGCCGAAGTAAAAAGGCACATGGAAATAAAGTTAGCCCTCATTGTAAGGGTACCGGATTTGTCTTATAATTGCAACAAAATTTCTTTTTAGTGTTATAAATTATATATCACCGGAAAGATCAAAATATAAACTAGATCCCTATAGTATCAAATTTTTGTTTAATACATGTATTTTAGAGAAAATAATTTTTGAAAATACGTTATTTTAGTATAAGATTGTTTGACTGGAATTTTAAAAATAAAAAGAAATACCAAAAATTACTACTATAGGGACTTAGATTAAAGTCTTATCTTTCAATACTTTTTTACTAAAAGTCGCTATCTTTTATAATTTTTTTGTAATTAGACACGAGACGAACGCCGATTTAGGGCTTATTTCGACCTAGTGAATGGACTCTTAAGTAAAGAAACATGGAACGATGTTTATTTGGCACAGAACACAGATTCGAAATTGAATCGTTTTCATGATACTCTTATGTACTATTTCAATATTAGTTGTCCAGTAATTAGGAAAAAAGTGTCTGGGAACAGGAAAAAAAGTGGCTTAGTAAGGAAGTAAAGCAGTCATCTAATAATCTGAAGGATTTATATAACTTAAAGTCGGTATTCCCTGAAATTGAAAATATATATAAATTAACAGAATCACAACATAAAATTCTTATTCAAAATACTAAAGGTAACTTCTACTATAACAAAATAAGCAATTCTACCAATAAAAATAAAACGAAAACGACATGGGAAGTTATTAACGAACTTAGTGGTAAGCAAAAAGCACTTAAATGTACATCCTTAAAAATTGCTGAGGATATAATTGATGACCCGTTATTAGTTGCAAATAAGTTTAATGAATACTTCTTAAACATTCCCTCTGATACAATTAACAAAATCCCTAAACCAAATTTTAAGGTAATGTATCCTACCCATGATATTGTTGCAGATAGTATCTTTCTCTCCCATATCACTTCTGGGGATGTTTTGGATATTATATCACTCATAATATAAAAAATAAGCCATCGTGTGGTTTTGATGGTATATCCGGTATTGTAGTAAAGAGGATTGCCACTTTTATCATGGACCCACTTACTGACATCATTAACACTTCTTTTACGGAGAGAGTTTTTCCATCTGTATTAAAGACTTCGGTAGTCTCTCCTGTTCTAAAACAGGGGGATCCAAAGATAATTTCGAATTATCGGCCTATTTCTGTGGCATCTGTAATATCCAAGATAATTGAATATGCTATGTTGAAGCAGTTACTAAAATTTTTCGAGAAGAATAAAGTAATTACGAATCACCAGGACGGTTTCAGATCTAATTTTTCAACTTCCTCAGCTTTAAAATCGTTTTACGGTGAGGTATTGGACTTAATTGAGCATGGCGAGAGTCCGACTGGAATCTTTTATGATCTCAGTCGGGCTTTCGATTGCATGCAGCACAATACTCTGAAGGATAAGCTTTATAAATATGCCGTGAGGGGCAAGGCACATGATTGGTTTGCCTCTTATTTAAAAAACAGATCCCATTTAGTTAAAATTACAAACAAGGGAAATACAGCTATGTCCAATTTTATCATTAATAAAAATGGAGTACCACAGGGATCAATATTAGGCCCCATACTGTTTGTGATATATATTAATGAACTTCTCCTTATCTTACCAGAGTCATTTACGTTACTCTATGCGGATGACTCAGTATTATTGTTTAGCGATAAAAATTCAAATTTTCTACAAACAAAAATTCTCAAATTCACAAAGACTAACTCTGTCTCATTTCATACTCATCAAGATAGGACTTACCTTGTTTTGACATATCTGTTAACAACTCAAGTATTTTGAATGTTGGTCATGTAAAGTTCCTTGGTGTGACCTTTGATTCTAATTTGTCTTTCGCAAGTCACTGTTTCAATTTATGCAAACTATTGAATTCCAAATATCATCAGGTTAGAAATTTAAAAAGAACCCTTAAACTGCATCATCTTAGATTGTATTACTTTAGTGAAATACAGTCTAGAATTAGCTACGCAATAACTATCTGGGGTGGTTCTCCCCAGGTAAAGAATGAGTTTTTGTCGCAGAAAAGGATCATAAGGTGTAAGTATTATGATCCTTTATATGGATCATAATACACCTTATGAAATGAAATAATAATAAGCCGCCCTCTCTCCCACACAAGTCTCTGACTTTCGGGCTAATCCTTGTGATTAGAATGAGGGGTAGGGATATTATTATTATTATTATTATTATTATTAATGCTCCTTGAGGTTACTCCTGTCGTAATCTGTTTACTGATTTGAGACTGTTGACGGTTTTTTTGTTTTATATTATATGAATCTGCTTGTCTTAATCTTTAAAAATAAGAATAAATATTTGTGTCATAGTGACGTTCACTCGTATGACACGAGACATAATTCAAATTTTTATATGCCTTATCGACGTTTGGGTGTGTGTATGATGTCTCCTGGCATAATTGGTATAAAACTTTTTAATAGACTTTCACATAATCTTAAAAGTATTAGAAAATTGCATCAATTTAAAGTAAAAGTTAAGCATTTTCTTATTGATATGTGTCCTTATTCAATCCAAGATTTCTATGAAAATACTTAAAAATATTTTTATATTGTCCATATTGCAGCACTCAACCTCTATCAAATAATTGTAATTTTTTAATGTTTGTGGCTGTGTAAAATTTGTTTTATTTACTTATTTATGTGTGTATACTTTGTAACATTTCTATTGTTTGTAGTTGTGTAGATTTTGACGTTTCCTATATAATTGTAATTATCCTTGGAATAAAAGTACTTACTTACTTATTTACTTAGTGGAGCGTAATTGCGACCTTCTGAATACTAATATACCATCATCTCTCCACACCAGTCGCAGACTTTCGGGCTCATCTTGTGATTAAAATTAATATATTAATTTTAATATATTAATAGGGGTAGAGATAGTATATTTATTTAATAGATAGCCACAATAATAGACCACGATCGTGATGATGGGTCTGGTTTTCGGTTTACATATTTATTCACTTTTCAATCTTATTTGGAACATATTTAGAAAATAACCAAGTACCTACTTACCTACTTCATGTTTCTATCAATGAGATAACAGATAACTAACAGGTAGGTATTTATTTATCTATGTAACCATATTTCACCACAATACCATAAAAATTTAAAAGACTGGATCAGTATTTAATGAAGTACATATTCAACTTGCATTAAGGGTATCTTACCCGTCCCTTTCTTTTCCTTATTTATGTACCTACCTGAGTTGAACTAAGCAATAAATGGGTACCTACCTACCTATAAAATCCCAGGCTCTATGATCTGCATTGCATTCTACACGAACAACCGCAAATGAAACCGTCAATTTCTTAATCAATGTGATAAATTGTTAGCAGCGTCCCCGTTTAGTCAATAACATAGGTAGGTAGAATTCCAGTGTCTACTACTACGTGCCGGTTATTTGACTTTATGAAACGGCTTTACACTGATAGTGCGACGTTATTTGTAAAAAAATGGATGACGGCAGTGAAAATGGCCCGTGTTTTCTTATTCTGGAGGACGGAACCGTGTTTTCAGGTGAATCTTTTGGGGCAAAACGACCTATAGACGGAGAAGTTGGTAAGTAGAAACACGTGGTCATCATGTTTTTAGTATTGGTAGTAGAGTAGCGTGCTTAAACAATCAAACAAATAACAAATTAATATGTCCAACACATTTTTCAATTCTAGGTAATTTGTAGGTATATCTATATAAAGTTAGTTTGTAACTAACTTTGTTAAATTAATATCTGTTTTTAATTTCTTTTTACTCTAAATACCTACCTGTGCAATACTGTGCATCCATTCAACATCTCTTAGTACCTAGTTTATTGTTGTTAAGTATATAGGT
This sequence comes from Pogonocherus hispidulus, assembly GCA_963924545.1. NCBI lineage: Eukaryota > Metazoa > Arthropoda > Insecta > Coleoptera > Cerambycidae > Pogonocherus > Pogonocherus hispidulus. The sequence continues at coordinate 25,918,762 of OZ004696.1, forward strand.
GTCAAAGACAGGTATACATGGTATGTGAGAGGAAGGTACCTAACGTTAAAATCATGAAAATAAAAATATAGGATATAGGTATAGGTACCTATCTAATTGGTTTCATAGGTGTAGGTTTCCTATAATAATGTTATTTATCAGAAAAGTAACGAAGAAAGAACTTTAAATAAATGAAAATGCTATTTTGTTTATCCGGATTTAAGGATATTAGATAAATACCTACCTAGCTTTAGATAAAAAAGAACAACAGTACAGTCAACCAACAGACATATAAACAATCCAGCAACAGTTAAAAGATGTTGAAGTTTGAAGTGTTGCCAATGCTATATACCTATCTATATGTAGTGTAGAGCATGACCAAAAGTCAATCAATGTTTTCTATGCTGTGGTAACAGTTTAGCAGTCTAGTTAGGTCATATATATAATACTACTATATGGAGCCTATGTAATCTTTACCATGTTTCTCAAGTGAAGCCAAATTAGAGTAGTCCAGAATCATATCTATTGTCTCTTTCACGGAGAAAATACCAAATACTCATGCGCAGCAAACCGCGGGAATTTTGCTCCATATACTGTAGAATACAATAAATTAACTTTATTTTATATTGTATTTTATCTACATATAACGGTTTTTCAATCTTGTTATTGGGATGTTCCCGTATTTATCAAGTTTACCAAAAGAGTGGATGCAGTTTGTATTTGAAAAGAAAATTTTAAAAATACATACTTCAGGTACCTATGCGACTTCATATGGAATATTTCCTTCGCACAAAAGACAAAACCTCGACTGAGTTTTTCGTTTCGGCATTTTGCGATATCTGTGGAATTAAATTAATGAAAATGAGGTACAGTATAATTCCTATACCTAATTCACTACATATTTAAATTTATAAAATGTTCTTATATACCTAAACTTGCAGTTGCGACTGTAAAAATACCGTCGAAATAATCTGATGAGCAAATGTCTCTAATCACTAATAAGTCATAGGTATATGAACAAAACTAAAACTACAAGTTACACATAAATAAAACACTTCTAAAACTGCCGGCTCTACGAAAAACACAAATTTATTTTCTGTGAAACACAAACATACCTGAAATACAAAAGATAAACTGTGACATAACCACACCACAAAACATATATGACAAAACACATACAGGGTGTCCCAGTGTGAGCGAACAAATATTTACCAGTGTGTAGGCCAGACCAAAATAAGAATAAAATTCTTATAAAAAAAAATTCTTCGCTGCACGCCTAACGAGTTCCAGGGTGTTATTTTGTAAAAAAAAACAATTTTCCGAGATAACTTAAAAATTCGTTTCGTAGATTTAGGTAATATTTGGATGACGTGTACATCTATTAAAGGTCATTAAAACTATATGGTGTTTGTTTAACTCTAAACTTTAAAATCATTGCATACATTTTTCTGCATAAAGGAATACAGTCGGTACTTTACACTCAATTTACTCGAAAATGGTTGATTTTAGAGCTGTGTAACAAGAGCACCTTTTTTGTTCAGAATTGATAGCCGATTAAGGAAAAGTTAGTTAATTCACGAAAAAGTAGGATATACAAGAGTTATGAAGACAAAACCATAAGGAAGAGTAGACCTAGGCCACCACAATAAGTATCAAAGTTAAACAAACACCATATAGTTTTAATGACCTTTAATAGATGTACACGTTACCCAAAAATTACCTAAATCTACGAAACGGTTTTTAAGTTGTTAAAGTTATTTAAGTTAAGTTATTACGGAAAATTGTTGTTTTTTTTACAAAATAACACCCTGTAACTCGTTAGGCGAGCATCAGAAATTTTTTTATAAGAATTTTATTCTTATTTTGGTCTGGCCTACCCACTGGTAAATTTTTGTACGCTCATACTGGGACACCCTGTATATGACAAAACAAAAGCCCGGTCCTTCTTTACTTTCGCGGCACATTGAAATTCTTGGATTGGATTGGACAACACTTGGGCATGTGCACAGGAACATTTGTCCGTGAAAGAGAACGAAATATATAACTCCATCTCATAAACCGGCTTCAAGAAAAGCTCGAATAGCTCAATATAGTAGTATTATATATATGAGTTAGGTATATATTCTATTTGATAATAATACTTTGTTATTAACTGTGTCTGGACTTTTCAATTACCTGCAACCAGTAATACGTTGAAGAGTGCTTCCCGTTACAAAAATCCAGAGAAATTTTAAATTAAGGAAAACTCAATGCATAACAATTTGGTAAACAAAATTATGGTAGTCACTGATTATAGTTATAAAATGAAATTAGGTACCTACCAATTTAATTAGTCAATATTAGGAACGTTTTTTATTATTAATCATTGATTTTAAGTAAATGCGCTTTCTACGTTTATTTCGATAAAGAAACGCGGGCAATTCCGAAGTTTCCCATAAAAATGCATTTTTTGCAAAAACTAAACAACTTAGGTACCTATAGGGAAAGCTATTGCAAAATTGTAGAGTCTGTCGATGTGCATTTCATGGTTTAATAAATACACAGCGTTCCATTTGAATTAGTGGAGATTTTGAAAATTTTCGTTTGTCATATTTGACACAATTTTTTTTGCACTCTGTATATTGCAGTTCGACTTTTGATACATCTTTCGAAAGAGCCATCCTCCCTGTACAGACTGATTCACTTTCGAGTGTGTAACATGGGTATCTCGCTTATAATAAAAGATAGACTGTAGGTTTAAATTCGGCAAAGTTGCGGAATTTTGTGCTCAATAAGGTGGCGCAAAGAAAACCCCCATATCTGCTTTTGTTTTTGAGTAAGAGGCAAAAAACAATTTTTTCCGGTTTTCGTTTTCTGGCCATAACTTCTATATTTTTGAAAATATTGGCGTATCGTTTTCACATTATTAGGACACTTTCTTGAGACAAATACGATGCCGTAAACCGTTTTTTAAAAAAATGTCACTTCTATTGTAAATCATCGTCAACTTTATTTTTTCTATATTAATATATTAATATATTAATATTATTAATATTGATATTAATTTTTCTCATATTTGGATAAACCGATTTTTTCTGAATACAACAATATAATATATGTTAATATTTGCCTAAAAAATAAGGGTATTATGAAGGAAAATAAGAATTTTTTTTTAAAATGTCTAGTTAGCCATGGCCATGACAGTCAATTCTTGACAAACCACAAATGTCACTTATAATTGTTATAAACTGCATCTGTGGAGTACTTTTTACATTGACTAACGATGTATTCAACCGAGAAGAAACAAGATATTATAGATATTTATTACAGATGTAACAAAAATTTAAACTGAATAGTTGAAGAATATTTAAACACATATCCTGAAAGACGACATCCATGCAAGAGATATATTACTAAACTGCACTGTAATTTAAGAAATTATGGCAGTTTTTCTAAACCATGAAATAGGTATGGACGTATAATTTCTTAAATTACAGTCCAGTTTAGTAATATATCTCTTGCATGGTTGTCGTCTTTCAGGGTATGTTTTAAATATTCTTCAACTGTTCTGTTTAAATTTTTGTTACATCTGTAATAAATATCTATAATATCTTGTTTCTCTTCGGTTGTATACCTACATCGTTAGTCAATGTAAAAAGTACTCCACAGATGCAGTTTATAACAATTATAAGTGACATTTGTGGTTTGTCAAGAATTGACAAACCACAATGACAATGAGAATTGGCTGTCATTGCCATGGCTAACTAGAGATTTAAAAAAAAATACTTATTTTCCTTCATAATGCCCTTATTTTTTAGGCAAATATTAACATATATTATATTGTTGTATTAAGAAAAAATCGGTTTATTCAAATATGAGAAAAATTAATATGGCGCCCATAAGAAAAAATAAAGTTGACGATGATTTACAATAGAAGTGACATTTTTTTAAAAAACGGTTTACGGCATCGTATTTGTCTCAAGAAAGTGTCCTAATAATGTGAAAACGATACGCCAATATTTTCAAAAATATAGAAGTTAAGTATGGCCAGAAAACGAAAATCGGAAAAAATTGTTTTTTTGCCTCTTACTCAAAAACAAAAGCAGATATGGGGGTTTTCTTTGCGCCAACTTATTGAGCACGAAATTCCGCAACTTTATTTAAACCTATATTTATGCTGAATTTAAACCTATAGTCTATCTTTTATAATAAGCGAGATACCCACGTTACACACTCGAAAGTGAATCACCGTGTACAGTATCCCAAAAAAAAAATTGTTTCTAGCTGCTCACACAACCAAAATGTTTCATGTATAAAAAGTGACCAATTTTAATCTCGAAAACTATCAATATTTTGATAGGGGTGCATTAGACAAACTGTCTTTAATTTATCACGTCGAATGCAATAGAATAATAAAAAACATAGGTTGCTATTTAAAATAACAAAGAACACCCTGTACATCCGAATTTATTTTTATTTTGTGGAGGTCGAGAAATTAGGCAACGCTCTAGAAAAAAAAATTTTAAATATCTCCTTTGCTAACCTAGATATTGGACTTCCGCGCACTAGGTGGACACCCTGTATAGGGTGTTCCACGTAGACCTTTTATTAGACGTTTATAGAATACTACGCGTAGTGGAATTCCGAAAATTTATATACGGGGGTTTCTCACAATTTTCTATCGATTAAAAATATTGCCGATTACGTCACACTTCCTGTTCTAACGGAAGTAGGCATCAACTCGCTTATTTCAAATGGAATGTACTATTTTTTATTTCATTTTTGGATTCTACGTCAAATTTAAAGGTAAGTTTCATAAGAATACTCTATCCCTAAACTCAATCGTTTCTGAGATATTTGGACTTTTTCAATAATTTTGGAAAAAACATACTTACGCTTAATCGGTTCTATCTCTTCTCGTAAAGGGCTAAAATTTTAGACGGGAAATACTAAAAGGTATCCAAATATCTGAAGTTCGAAAGTTGATGCAAGTTAGACAGGGCGTCGAAACTCGCTTATTTTAAATATAACACCTTATGTTTTATAATGCTAATGGATGTAGCTTTTAATTCTCTTTCGATTGGTATTAGCAGTCCCTATATCTAAATTCCACCGATTTGAAGATATTTGAACATTATTGCTGCAACGAAAATAATTCGGCAGTCAGCTGCAGGTTGGTTGTGAAACAAATTTAAATATATATATTTATTTATTTTTTAAAATTTATTCACAGGGCTGTGAAACACCCTGTATATATAATCATAAACGACTTGCTTTAAAAAGATCACATAATGAATAATTATCTGCCCCTGAGCAAACTACTAGTTTGTAAAATATAGTATTTAACCAATTTTCGAGCTTATACGCTTAAACGAAAAAAGGTACTACTAGCTGCAAGATTTTATTTTCAAATTATTATTCAAAATTCGATAGTTTGAGGGAAATAATGAAATTAAAATTGGCGATAGAAAGAACATCGGGCATCGATAAAGTTATAAATAACTTTTTTATAAGAGAATATGTTTTGATGAATTATTGAAGACATTCATCAAATTATATTTTAACATCTCCCTAATACACAAGCTAACAATAATTTCGCAGGTAAATTGTGAATCCGAAAATACGGCACTTTTCATAAATTTCATAGACCTTAATTTCTTCAATAGCAATAGTTGAATGACTTAAAATATTCTAAGTATATTATTTTAATGTTTTTTATATATAACAAAATTAACAATATACTATTTGTTATTTCCACCTTTAACTTTAAGGAAAATATTACGTAATTGTATTCATACGATTAAATGATCTACAAATCATTCAATCTCACCGCACTGTATAAATGGCTAACAACTCACTTTAATTAATAAGGTTTTTCCAGGTTTCCTTTATTCTCGTACTAAATGGTAGTTAAAGTTATAACATAACGTAAGTCGTTCTTGGGCGCACTTGCGGCCCTCAAAATAATAATGTGCTACTCCCTCTCCCACACAAGTCTCTGACTTCCTTGCTCATAATGCGATGTAGAGATATTATTATTGTTGTTGTTATTATTATTATTATTATTATTATTATTATTATTATTATTATTATTATTATTATTATTATTATTATTATTACTATTATTATTATTATTATTATTATTATTATTATTATTATTTTGTTGAAACCCAGTCGACCGGTTTCCTGGCTCCGATTCTCAGGGTCGGCCACTGTTGGTTACCAATATGCCCTAAGTAGACGTAATGAACCCAGAATAACCGCCTTCTGCCTTCTTCCGGCTAGAAGATCTGCCGAATTTCGGCAAGCAGATATGATCTTCAGTTCCGAAAGCAGTATATTATTATCTCTTGCTCCACCGAGGGTCCCTGTAATCAGCTCCACAAGCTTCACAGTATGTTCTGGATGGAGTCAGCGGAGTTCGAAGAGAAGATCTCGATATTTCGTTCGTTTCTCCTCCTCTTTCAAGACACTGTTGGTCTCGGCAGGAGCCAAGAACATCAGACGTATTTGCTCGAATCTGCCTGAGAGTGAGAAATGAGTAGTTTCAATAAATTCGGCACCTCTCATTTCCCACAACGGACTCTATCCCTCGGAGCGTATGGCAGCACTGATGTTTCATCTATCTCGTACGAGTGCCGTAGAAAGTAGTAAAGCACTCGTAAACCGTGTTATGTCTATGAATATAGGCCGAGACTGCATATGCGGGACAAGCGGACAGCAGATGCATAATTGTTTCCGGCGCCCTATGGCAGACCCTGCAGTTGACATCAGGGACCTCCACACCCATGAGGCGGCTTCGATAGACGAGGGTGTTAAATACATCATCCTGGCAAGCCATTATGATTCGCTCGGTCTCCGAATTAAGCCCCGCTGACCTTAAAAAAGCAAAGATCAGCGTTTCGGATAAGCCAGAGTCTTCAAGGCTCTTATAGAAGATACCGTGTAATGGTTTATCCTTATGCAGCTGCAGAAGATTGCGGCAAAATTTGGATATGGTCATTTTACATTTATATAACTTAAAAAAAGATAACTGACAGGCAATAGTAATGTGATAAATTTTAATTTTCTGGACTAAAGCACAAATAAATAACTTCACCTAATTTATTATAAAATTTTTATTCATTTAAAAAGTTACATTCTGTAAAAGAAATACAAATAAAATTACAAATAAATATCCATGTTAACAAAATTATTGTTGGGGCAAAGTTTCTTTTTAAATATTAGGTCCTATTTGTTTTATCTGCCTACAACTATTTACTAGTGTGATTTAGGAGTCCTTGCCCAAGAAACGTGCGCAATATATAATATGCGTATAATCCACTTCATGTTATACACAACTGTGCTAAGTTGTACTGAAATACTGTTAATAATTCATTGTAGTCTTTTTTGGGATTACACCATCTGTAAAATATTAAAAAAAAAACAGGAATCCAAAACTATTCAAATTAAATATTCAAAATGTAGTTACAAGGCAGACTTCTTAAGAACCTCAAATAACTCCTGTATAATATTCAATAAAATAAATATTTAATAAATTACCTAAATTTCATCAGTGGTTTTTCAGTTTATACAAAATTGTGTAATGTTACAAATCATATTTTGAATTTATTTATCTAAATAAAATAATTATTATAATAAAATTTAAAAGAAATTGAACACTTGACTAGGTTTTTTATAAAGGTTTCTAGTTTAGCCTCGACTCGTCGTCAGTAGAAAGATTGTATGATGAAAAATTATCAGATTGACATTTTTTATTCAAAATGTCGTACCTATCCCAGATTTTGGAAATTTTCGTTTGTAATATTTGACACAATTTTTTTTGCACTCTGTGTATTGCAGGTTAACTTTTAATACATCTTTCGAATGAGCCATCCTCCCTCCCTCTACAGTATCCCGAAAAAAATTGTTTTCAGCTGCTCACACAACCAAAATGCTTCTGTATAAAAAGCGACTAATTTTTAAAAAAAATAAAATTCAAGTCAGATATCTCGAAAACTATCAATATTTTGATAGGGGTGCATTAGACAAACTGTCCTTAATTTATCACGTAGAATTCGATAAAATAATAAAAAACATAGGTTAGTATTTAAAATAACAAAGTGAGTGGCTGTACAGAATAAACTGAATACGCTGTAAATTCGAATTTATTTTTATTTTGTGGAGTTCGAGAAATTAGACAACGCTGTAGAAAAAAAATTAAAATATCTCCTTTGCTAACCTAGATATTGGACTTCCGCGAACTAGGTGGACACCCTGTATATATACACGGTGTCCCACCGAGAACAGCCTCGATCTATACAGGGCGCCCTATTTCTTGACCCGTTGCATGGGTAACTTTTTATTAGTAGAGATACAAAAACGCTTAAATGAGCAAATTAGTGCAGTTTCGTATTAGTAATTCTACGGCAAGGCGAAAAATTATATACGGGGGAAGGTTGAAAAGTTATTGACAAAAAACGAAAAATCCAACTTTTCTATTATCCCTCGTAGCTCGTTCATTTGAAGAGTTAGAGAAAAATGCTTCACATGTTTTTTGCAGTATTTTTCATGTAAAATGACATGCACTTGCTACTTTTTATATATCTCTTAAAATGGTTGAGGATCACAGTAAAATATATTTTTTTTAAATGTAATGGATAGGTGGCTGTGGCATTAACCGAAAGTCCCCTTTTTTCTCTTTCAGATGATATAACATAGTCCATATTTTTCCTTACAAAAGTAATAATAATCGTTGTTTTTAAAGAAAGTTTATTGTCACATCAAGAATGCTATGGATTATGGAACAAAAGAATGTTTTGAGAACAGAAATTATTAATTAATTAATTATATTGAAGTAAATGTTCGAAATGATCACCATCCTGTTGGATACATAGTAAGCAACGTTTCTGGATACTTCTTAAAACATTATTTATTGTATGTCCATGTATGCTTCTAATTGCATCTTGAATCTTGACTTTTAGATCCTCTATATCTAGAGGAGCTGTCACATAAACTTTATCTTTCAATAACCCTCAAAGAAAGAAATCTAAGGGGGTCAAATCAGGTGTTCGCGCTGGCCAGTCGAAATCCATTCTATTTCCTATAACATTATCAAACTGTTCATGTAAATATTGTTTTACCTCGCGGGAATTATGCGCAGGTGCTCCATCGTGTTGGAAGTATTTAAGATTTCTAAAAATATGAAGTGGTAATTCATTTAAATATTCCTCTGTTAGAGTATTCCTTAGAAAATGAAGGTAATTATTCGCATTCAAATTATCTTCGTAAAAATATGGGCCAATAATTTTGCCACAAAAAATTCCACACCACACATTTATCCCAAATTGACGTTGATTTCTTCTTTCAGAAACAAGATGTGGATTTTCTCGGCACCACATTATGTTATTATGGCGGTTAAAAATACCATTGTTGGTAAATCTACTTTCATCACTGAATAAAATCTTTTTCCAGAAGTCTAGATCCTCTTCGCATTTTGAAATGTACCATCGACAAAATGTCATCCTTCTTTGATTATCAGCTGGATATAAAGTATTGCATATGGAATAATGATAAGGCTTTAAATTGTTACCTTTTAAAATAGCTCTTACAGTTTCCTTGGAAGTGTTGCAGTGATGTGCAATTTCTGCAGTTGAAGAATCAGGTTTAAAATTTACATAAGCCAAAACATTTATTTCAGTGTCTTCATTGAAGTTTCTTTCATCCTTAGGCTTTGAAAAAGAACCGTATAATCGTATATTATTTTCCAGCTGTCTAAAGATTCTATGATGGGGTTGTCTTCGTTCCATGTAAGTTTCAAAATAAAGATTCGCTGCAGCTTGTGCATCTCGATTTTGGTTATAATAACAAAATAGCATATCATTTTTCTCTTCGTTGGTGTACATATTTGCAACACTATTATTTTGTATGCAGTATTAATAATAAACAATAAACTACTTAACAAAAACTAAAAATGTCACTTATGATCTGTCAATAATTAAATGCCAACTAGACGTTTTTAAAAATATCAGGAATCTTATTTTTTGTTTTATTTCCATGTGACAATAAACTTTCTTTAAAAACAACGATTATTATTACTTTTGTAAGGATAAAATATGGACTATGTTATATCATCTGAAAGAGAAAAAAGGGGACTTTCGGTTAATGTCACAGCCACCTATCCATTACATTTAAAAAAAATATATTTTACTGTGATTCTCAACCATTTTAAGAGATATATAAAAAGTAGCAAGTGCATGTCATTTTACATGAAAAATACTGCAAAAAACATGTGAAGCATTTTTCTCTAACTCTTCAAATGAACGAGCTACGAGGGATAATAGAAAAGTTGGATTTTTCGTTTTTTGTCAATAACTTTTCAACCTTCCCCCGTATATAATTTTTCGCCTTACCGTAGAATTACTAATACGAAACTGCACTAATTTGCTCATTTAAGCGTTTTTGTATCTCTACTAATAAAAAAGTTACCCATGCAACGGGTCAAGAAATAGGGCGCCCTGTATATGGAAAACTATAATTAGGAAAAAATTGAAAATTGCGCAGTGTACCAAAGTCACTAGGGGCAAGCGATCTAAAATATTTTCAAGATGGCCGCACTTCCGGTTATACCGGAAGTAGGTGTCAACTTGCTTATTTCAAATGGAACACCCTGTATATTATTAGATTTTTGAATTTTACTCAAAATTTTAAATATATTTCATGTAGGATGTCCTATACCCATCTTCAACCGTTTTTGAAATATTGACAGGTGAATATTGACATTTTTCAACTTTGACACTGTCAAATCTAAACGGTTTGAGATCGAACAAAACGATTTGCACATTCCTATCTTAAATTTTTATAAGCTATCGTTTGATACTAACTTCAGATTTTCTTGAAATTACAAATTTTCGATTAAATTTAATCTTTTGGTTAAATCTGAAATTAGTACCAAACGATAGCTTATGAAAAGTTAAGATAGGAATGTGCAAACCGTTTTGTTCGATTTCAAATCGTTTAGATTTTACAGGGTGTCAAAGTTGAAAAATGTCAATATTCACCTGTCAATATTTCAAAAACGGTTGAAGATGGGTATAGGACATCCTACATGAAATATATTTAAAATTTTGAGTAAAATTCAAAAATCTAATAATATACAGGGTGTTCCATTTGAAATAAGCAAGTTGACACCTACTTCCGGTATAACCGGAAGTGCGGCCATCTTGAAAATATTTTAGATCGCTTGCTCCCATTGCCTTTGGTACACTGCCCAATTTTCAATTTTTTCCTAATTATAGTTTGCCATATATAGATCAAGGCGGTTCCCGGTGGGACACCGTGTATATATCACCATTTCAAGGTGTGTGTGTACCATATAATAAAATAGAGAATAATAATTAACTATCTTGAAAAAAATCTTAGTCCACTTTTTTAATACATTTATGATTTTTTATAGTATTTCAGACTGGTATGGTTGGATATCCACAGTCCCTTACAGATCCAAGTTATTATTCGCAAATTCTTGTGCTTACGTATCCTATCGTTGGAAATTATGGTGTTCCTCTCAAGAAATACGATGAAAATGGTCTTCCATAGTAAGCACAAAACTTTTACAAATCCTATTCCATCAGAACATGATCTTCTTTCACTTGTAGTAAATTATAACTAGTCACGTAATTCACCTTCACCATTTTAATTTGATATCCATTGTAGTTGGTTATTTATGTAATAAGGATCATAATGACAACCATTACGGTACTGCTATCGGTACTGCTATCAGACTTGGCTAACGCCTCGTCTGATAGCAGGGCGTGTACCGTAATGAGTGTTTTATGATTCAAATTACATACAGAATTTTATCTGGTGGCATCAATATTTTTATATTTTTCTAAAAATTAAAAATTTTGTATTTTTTTAAACGACAGGTGCATTATTTAAAAAAATAGTAAGTGATCTGTGCTTTACCATTTCCTTGTACAATGCTCAATAAATTATTTATTCACTGTTAAACACTGCTATAAGTTTCAAATTGAATTTGTATTAAACGTATTCAAACATCAGATAATTGGTAATTCTGATGAAAGTTTACCTTCCACTTTGGAAGAAATTGCAGGAAATGTCGTAGACTCCCTTTTGCCTGAAAAATCACGGCTGGTATACGAAACTGTGTTTGCTCGTTATGAGGATGATGTACCAGTAAGAACACGAAGAATATAAATGGAGGATAAGATCTTATTAGATCATAAAGGATTAAGACGTCTTATTAAATTTTCGAATGCTTATCTGAAGAACGCTCTGGTCTCATTATTCAATGTTAAAGAGTATTTTATTAATCAGAAAAACGTTAATATTAGTAAATACAAACAGTTGATTGTTATTAAAACAGAAATCTGAAGGTTATAGATCTATAAAATCAAACATTTTTACTAAACAAGATGTCACAAAATTATTGACAGAAAGAGATGAAGAATTTTTACTTACATGATTATTGGACTAAGTGGAGCTTGCAGAAGAGAGGAACTGACAAATATGCTTAAAGAAAATGTAATAGATTGAGGTTCAGTTTTTAGAATAATTTTACCAAATACAAAAACAAAGGTAATACAAGATTTTTTTTTAACATTGGGAATATTCCAGGACTGAATATGGTAGAACTTGTCAGACAATATGTGAAACTACGGCCAGATAACACAAACCATCAACTTTTTTTGTCTCCAACCAGTTGGAATTCATACCTTTGATAAAATGCCAAATATTATTGCCACTTTTTGGAATTTACCACACGCTGAAGATACCTGCTTCATTTTTGCCAATCCTCATGCTGATCTATATACAGAGCAGTCCATTTTTGATGGGAATCCAGGGTATCTGGAAAACTACAAGATGCGCAACAAAACCGCTTGCACATCCTCGAGCTACTTTTTTTAGTTTGACTTAATGGTGAAATCAGATCGGATCTACTTTGTTTAGGTTTTGAGATACAGGGCATTTCTCAAATTTTGCCATTTTCGTCAGTGCCCTGTAACTTTTTTATTTTCAGACCTACCAAAAAAGTTTAAAGAGGAAAGTTTTAGATATTTTTAAGTGGAATCCATTGGCGTAGCAAATTATTTTTTATTGCGTCCCGTTTTTTAGATACAGACCAAACTTGTGTTTTTTTAAATGCAACACCCTGTATATTTCTGGTTAATTTGAAAGAACTTTCAATTCTGGTTACAGTAATATATATTATATAGGGGTTTATTTGAATTTAAGTCCCTTTATTAAACATTTTTATGGTTAAATGGAGGGAAACGCGTATTTCCATTGATTTATTTCCTTATAAACTATATTAAACTCTTGATTTAATTAAACACACTATTTTATATAAAGATTTAAATATTTCCGAATACTAGATAATAATTAATTATGGAAACATAAAAATGTCGAATATTTTTACAAATATAAATTATATATAACCGTATTTGGTTATATTACTATTAAGATATTAAGTATAACATTAAACAGGAGTTCAATGTAGTTTATAAGGAAATAAATCAATGGAAATACGCGTTTCCCCCCCATTTAACCATAAAAATGTTTAATAAAGGTACTTAAATTCAAATAAACCCCTATTTATTATATATTACTGTAACCAGAATTGAAAGTTCTTTCGAATTAACTAGAAATATACAGGGTGTTGCATTTAAAAAAACACAAGTTTGGTCTGTATCTAAAAAACGGGACGCAATAAAAAAAAAAATGCTACGCCAATGGATTCCACTTAAAAATATCTAAAACTTTCCCCTTTAAACTTTTTTTGTAGGTCTGAAAATAAAAAAGTTACAGGGCCCTGACGAAAAAGGCAAAATTTCAGAAATGCCCTGTATCTCAAAACCTAAACAAAGTAGACCCGATCTGATTTCACCATTAAGTCAAACTGGAAAAAGTAGCTCGAGGATGTGCAAGCGGTTTTGTTATGCATCTTGTAGTTTCCGAGATACCCTGGATTCCCATCAAAAATGGACTGCTCTACAGTGGAACGGCACGGTGTTGGTTGGTAAAGTAATACTGTTGCTGAAAGCTACAATGAAAATTCGAAAGACAAATTAGGAAAATATCAGAAGCAATTTTGAGGGCGAACACACAGCCAGAAATACAAATATGCGAAAATAACGCAACAAATTTAAGAGCTATAGAGTCAAATGGTATTAATATAGCTAACTGCAATAATTTCTCTTTTACAATTTACTATAGTTAAGTGTATAGGTAAATGTTATGTATTTTAAAATAAAAATATTTATATTTTTATCATATTTTTTCATCTAAATTTATTTTGTTGATTTTGTTGAACTTTTACACTAGTCAAATAAAATTAGTGTAATATGTAGTACTTTTTGAATCTCATTATGGTACTAGGACTTTCTTGAATTTCATTATGGTACTAGAATCATAATGAACTTACGTCGCTATAATCAAAGAACAATTATGTCATTATGACATGCCATCAGATAAATAATATTTTGTAAGTTAAATTCACATATTCTCTAAAACATAATTTACCTTGTTAGTCCAATCATATTAGGAAAAAATATTCCCTTACATGGAAAAATTCCCCTAAACGGGAAATGTTGCATTTGCATAGTACTAGTGCCCAGTAACAACATACAAAAAACCGACATTCGTGCATGCTATGGCCGCCATTTTGAAAAATGGCGCTTGTGTTTTCTTGTCTTATCTCATTAACGGATGGGAATATCGAAAAATGTGAAGAGCTTTTATACGCAGATTTCATAAGAATAACTTTTCTTATATCTGCAACGGTTACCAAGTTGTATGGCAGACAAGTATCATAAAGATTGCATTTCAATTTATTGAAGTGGTACGTTCGTCAAGACATTTTCTTTAATGCAGTTTGCGTCGTATGTAGTATCTATTTTTTTAATGAGTGAAAAATAAATATCGGCTGTCATTTTCCAAGATGACGGCAATAGCACCGGAAAATAGTATTAGCAAGGGTCTTCCCTTTAAAATGTATACATTGTTTTGCTTTAAAATAGTTATTTGTTTAACTAGTACAGAAAATACACGTTTTTAGGACGAGGGAAGCGGAGTCCGGCAATTTTACGAGTCGCGAAAACATATTTTTTGTACGAGTTTAACATAATATTTTTTTTCCAACCGCTTCTAATTAGCACCTTCAGTTTACCGATTCATCGGCGTCACTATCTGTTTCTATTTTTCTATTTAATTAAACTTCAATATATTATGTGACATGGAATGTCAATGTCAAATTACTTTTCGGTACTGTACAACTTAACAATAATCTCCTTTTTTACTACTAACATGAGAAAACCTTATTATTTACCTCATTTGTGTAATGAGAAGTAGTTCATTATTAACCTAGGTAAATAATGATAATTCATTATTTACCTAGGTTAATAAACGTTTATTGAAACCCATCAGTTTGACATTTCACCTACTTGATATTTCGATATGTTTGAGTAATAGGGGAAATGGCTGATTTTAAAATAAAAATAAGATCTTCTGGTGTTAATTCGGCTATTAGTAGTAAAAAATACTATATATACTTCCGTTGAGAAGGCCATTATTTACCTCGAAAATTAAATCCTTCGGCGCTACGCGTCTCAGGATATAAAATTTCGCTGTTAATAATAAATAGCTCACTTCTCAACCTAGGTATATAATATACTATTTTGTACAGTTGCTATGGCGATCTCAAACAGTCCCAAAATGGCCCTCTTTTTATACAAAATAATTTAATGTTATAGTGTCTTATTTATGGTTGGAAAAAATAGATTTTTATTGCCTCCAGTGCCCCCTGGCTTGAGTTCCAAAGGATGCACTTATTTTCTTCTATGGCACTTACTCTCTCCTATGGCACTTAGTTAAAATATTGAATTGGAGTATGTCCAAAATAAATCTAAAATAATCTAATTCTAAAATATTCCCAGTGCTACACCACCGCCATCTCATAAAATGGCTATCAATTTTCAGTTTTTTAGATATTTAGAAATAAATTAAATAGGTACGTGATATGTAAATTAAAAAAAAAAAGTTCGATTGCAATCATCGCTAATAAATCAAAATTCACATAAAATTAATTACTTTACATTATTGTATGCCCTATAATTCAGTAACCGTTGCAGATACGGGAAAAATTTTTCTACACTGTGTGTTAATGTTCTCTAACTTTTTCTAGTATTTTTCAATATTTCCATCCCTTAATGAGATAGCATTAAAAAACTGAAAAACAGCCGCCTTTTTCAAAAGAGCGGTCATAGTACAGCAAGCGCATAAGTTGATTTTTGGTATATTGTTACTGAGTATTAGTATTATGATGCATAGGTATGCAAAGTTTCCAGTTTAGGGGAATTATTTCCAGGTAAACCTCTAATATGATTGGACTATATATAAATATTTCTTAGTTTCTTTGAGTCCCATCGTATTTGGCCATCCGCACTGGTGGTGGGAGAACACTGTGACAAACCGAGTCATTGGCTTAATTCGAAAACTCTTTCTTCCTGGATGCAAGAAGAAAATATACCTGGCATTCAGGGCATTGATACCAGAGAGCTGACTAAGAAAATTAGAGAAAAGGGAACTATGCTCGGACGTATAGTTTACAGTTTACCTTTGAATGCAGAAAATATCAATATTGTTGACCCTAATACCAGAAATTTAGTAGCTGAAGTATCAATTAAGGTAATATACTGTTAAGGTAAAACAATTACTATGTTTTGTATAATTGATTACGTTTTAGAAATCCGTAACTTACAATCCTACTGGTTTCCCAAGAATTTGTGTTGTAGACTGCGGCTTGAAATATAATCAAATCCGCTGCCTTATCAACAGGGGTGCTAGGGTCGATATTGTACCTTGGGATCACCTATTGAACATCAATGAATTTGATGGTCTCTTTTTAAGCAACGGGCCGGGTAACCCAGAAATGTGCGCAGTTACCATAAAGAACATTCAAACTATTTTAAATGAACCACAAATTAGACCAATTTTTGGCATTTGCTTAGGACATCAATTACTTTCCATGGCTGTAGGATGCTCCAGTTATAAAATGAGGTAAGTATTAAATACAAACCTGATAAATCTCCGTCTGTATATCAATTTTTAGATACGGCAATCGTGGACATAATCAACCTTGTATCCATCATGGCACTGAGAGATGTTACATGACTTCTCAAAATCATGGGTTTGCTATTGACACAAAAACATTGCCCGATGGTTGGGAAGAACTTTTCACTAATGCTAATGACAAAACCAACGAAGGCATTGTTCATTCTAGCCTGCCATACTTCAGCGTTCAGTTTCATCCAGAACATATGGCTGGACCTCAAGACTTAGAATGTTTGTTTGACGTATTTTTAGACGTCGTGAAAAACTATAAAAGTAATCAATGCCAGGTTAAAGAACTGCTCACGAAAAAACTGAAGTATAACTTCGATAAAAGCGTGTTATCTGAACGTCTTAGGAAAGTTTTAATAATTGGTTCTGGAGGTCTTTCTATCGGCCAAGCGGGCGAATTTGATTACTCAGGCTCTCAAGCCATAAAAGCTCTCAAAGAAGAAAACATTCAAACTGTATTAATAAATCCTAATATCGCCACAGTACAAACATCTAAGGGCCTAGCTGATAAAGTGTACTTCCTACCCCTAGTTCCAGAGTATGTAGAACAAGTAATTCGATCCGAAAGACCAGGAGGTGTATTATTGACATTTGGTGGGCAAACAGGCCTTAACTGTGGGGTGGAATTGGAGAAACTAGGTGTTTTCGATAAATACCATTGTAAAATATTAGGCACTCCTATTCAAGCTATCATCGATACAGAAGACAGGAAAGTGTTCAGTGAAAGGATTGCTAAAATTGGTGAAAAGGTTGCCCCAAGTATGGCCGCATATTCTGTTCAAGAGGCTTTAGATGCCGCAGAACAACTTGGTTATCCAGTAATGGCCAGAGCTGCTTTTTCTTTGGGAGGACTCGGATCAGGTTTCGCCAACAACAATGAAGAATTAAGAACACTTGCATTGCAAGCACTAGCCCACTCAAGCCAGTTAATTATTGATAAGTCTCTTAAAGGGTGGAAAGAAGTAGAATATGAAGTGGTACGAGATGCATTTGATAATTGCATAACTGTGTGTAACATGGAAAATGTCGACCCTCTAGGGATACACACCGGAGAATCTATTGTAGTAGCTCCAAGTCAAACCCTCTCAAATAAAGAATACAATATGCTTAGAACGACAGCTATAAATGTAATAAAACATTTTGGTGTAGTCGGAGAATGTAATATCCAGTACGCCTTAAATCCAAATTCAGAACAGTACTACATAATTGAAGTAAATGCTAGATTATCTAGAAGTTCTGCGCTGGCCAGCAAAGCAACTGGATATCCTCTGGCGTATGTAGCTGCCAAACTAGCTTTAGGAATACCTCTACCTAAAATTAATAACTCTGTAACGGGAGTTACAACAGCATGTTTTGAACCAAGCTTGGACTACTGCGTTGTGAAGATACCCAGGTGGGACCTACATAAATTTTCCAGAGTCAGTACCAAAATTGGTAGCTCAATGAAAAGCGTTGGCGAAGTCATGGCCATTGGAAGGAAATTTGAAGAAGCCTTCCAGAAAGCACTGCGCATGGTTGACGAGAACGTTACAGGATTTGACCCTTACTTAAAACCAGTTAACGATGAAGAGTTGAAAGAGCCTACTGATAAAAGAATGTTTGTGTTAGCCGCGGCATTAAAGAAAGGCTACTCTGTAGATAAACTTTATGAGTTTACCAAGATAGACCGTTGGTTTTTGCAAAAGATGAAGCACATTATAGACTACTTCACGCTTATGGAAACTGTAGATCAGCACAGTATGACGCATGACATTTTACTTAGAGCTAAACAAATGGGTTTTTCTGATAAACAGATAGCTGCGGCTGTGAAAAGTACTGAGTTAGCTATCAGAATGCAACGGGAAGAATTTGGCATAACGCCGTTTGTGAAGCAGATTGATACCGTAGCAGCAGAGTGGCCCGCAACTACCAATTATTTGTATATTACTTATAATGCTTCATCACATGACTTGAATTTTGATGAAGAACACACCATGGTGATAGGTTCAGGAGTATACCGTATCGGTAGTTCAGTAGAATTCGACTGGTGCGCTGTAGGATGTTTGAGGGAACTTAGACGACTTAACCGTAAAACCATAATGGTAAATTATAATCCTGAAACGGTTAGTACCGACTATGATATGTCCGATAGGTTGTATTTCGAAGAAATCTCCTTTGAGGTCGTCATGGATATTTACAATCTTGAGAATCCTGTGGGGATAATACTGTCGATGGGTGGTCAGCTGCCCAACAACATAGCAATCGATTTGCATAGGCAGCAAGCGAAGATTCTTGGTACCTCTCCTGATTTTATAGACGGGGCTGAGAACCGGTTTAAGTTTTCAAGAATGTTGGATAGAATCGGTATAATGCAACCAAGATGGAAGGAGCTGACCAACCTAAAATCAGCTATAGAATTTTGTGAAGAGGTCGGGTATCCTTGCCTAGTAAGGCCTTCCTATGTGCTTAGCGGGGCAGCTATGAACGTGGCGCATTCAAATCAAGACCTAGAAACTTATCTTAATGCTGCTAGCGACGTCAGTAAGGAACACCCTGTAGTAATCTCCAAATTTATTTTGGAATCGAAAGAAATAGATGTGGATGCGGTAGCTTGTGATGGGATAATTTTATGTATGGCAGTCTCTGAACATGTTGAGAATGCTGGTGTTCACTCTGGAGATGCCACTTTAGTAACCCCACCACAAGATATCAACTCTGAAACCCTGATGAAAATTAAACATATAGTAAAATCTATAGCAGCTTCTTTGGAAGTTACCGGACCTTTCAACATGCAGCTGATTGCTAAAGATAATGATCTTAAGGTGATTGAATGTAATGTTAGAGTCTCCAGATCGTTTCCCTTTGTTTCAAAAACCTTGAATCATGATTTTGTTGCTATGGCAACGAGAGTTATAGTGGGAGAACCAGTGGAACCGGTTGATGTGCTGCATGGATGTGGAAAAGTTGGTGTTAAAGTAGCTCAATTTTCATTTTCTCGGCTGACTGGTGCTGATTTTATGTTGGGAGTAGAAATGGCTTCTACTGGAGAAGTAGCTTGCTTTGGAGAAAACAGATACGAAGCGTACCTAAAAGCCATGATGAGTACAGGTTTTTGTATTCCCAAGAACTCTATTCTATTGTCTATTGGCAGCTTTAAGGTATATCATTTCTGCATATTTTTTTCATGAGAACATTCATGTGAATTTTTTATAGCACAAAATGGAATTTTTGCCAAGCATGAGGTCCTTGCAGAAAATGGGATATAAGTTGTATGCTAGTTTGGGTACTGCCGATTTTTACAATGAACAAGGAGTTGATGTAAGTATTTATTGGTTTTATAATTTTTTTGTTACTTGTTGTTAACTGCTAAAGGAGTAAGTGTTACATCTTGAAGGTAAATAAAAATCGTTATTATTAATTAGTTAACATTTGAGAAGCTTTTATAGTTTGTACACTGTAAATAATCTGTGACAATAAATACGTATGTATTAAAAAAATATTTACAGTATTTATATATCTCTTTAGTGGTAGGTCACTATTGCTTTGAGCAGTGAGAGTAACAACTTTTGGAAGAAATATTGAAAGTTGAGAGGTTTTGTAATAAAGAACGCGATATATTACAAAATATTTATTTAAAATAAATAGACGGTACAAACGTTCAACTATTTACAAATGTACAAGGCATAATTGGTAAACTCTAATATGGAAAGCTTTTTTAGAGTTTATATTTAATTGGTTCTACTAATGGCTTTCCACAAACATTACACTTTTACGGGGTTTCACAATACCATTCATTTTAGGCACAGGTTTGCTACTACACGAAGCATTGTCACTATTCGAAATCTGTACATTAGAAGAAAAATGTACTGCTACATTTTCGACAACACGCGGACTAGTACTTTCCTTAACCGCCCTCATGTTGCATTCATCTTCTAATGTCTGTATTCGCTTGATGAATTCCTGCCCTTCTTCCTCTAAAGCAGGGCACTCATCGCTCAGAATTCTAGTCAAGTACCTGGCTTGTTTCAAATAGAACAAGGTTTGCTTATGGGATGATATCTGGGAGCATTTCTTTGCTATTTCAATGAAATGGTTAATGAAAAACGTCAGCAGAGCTCTAGTTTTGTATACATCGAACTGCTTATCACACGTCCACTAAAATAATGAAATAAAATAAATTAATATTTATGACACGTTACATAAAATATTCTAGATAGATATTTATCTCTATATAGCTGTTATAAAAAAATGTGTCTCAAATATAAAAATATAGTTTCCCACAATACAGGAAAACATTGTTTGTACGACATGACGCCCGTTTCGCTAGTCGTACCATCATGATCTGCAGATAATACATTTTTTTGCCTCTTGTTAATTTGGGAAATATTGTTTATTATTATTAAAATTATAGTGGATGTATTATGATATGATTGCAGCCTGACACACTACGCAATTTATTACTATTTTGTACTTCTGTTTATGAGTAATACTTTCCATGAAAAAGAGTAGTAAACTTTAGATATAAAGATGTCTCGGTGGTATTCAACTTGTTAAGTGAAAACAAACGTCAGAAAAAATATATTTCGTTGTTTTGTGGAAAAACATTTTTTTACAGTATATAAAAGGCTCTAACTCCTATGAATGTGAAATAACATATTTTTCAACAAGAATAATGATATTATTTTAACTACTCATTAATTAGATCAATTAAAATTGATACTTACGTTCATATCTACTGAATCAACAGATCCTCTCCTCTCTTCCTTCTCTTTGAGATTCGCTTTTTCAACTTCTTCTTGCCTCTTCTTTAAAATTTGTTCCCTTTTCTGCGTCTCTTTCAAATGTCTAATTTGTATTTCAGTATCATAGTATTTTTTCTTCTTAAAGTTCGGAGGGATGGACAATTCGGATATAATTTGTGGATTAGTTGATTCCATTCCAGTTTTAATCAAAATGTCATACAATTTATCGAAGTCCAAAGGATGGTAGAAGTATTTACCTCTGGTATACCTCAAGTTCCTCAGGGACTTGATGAAACTCATGACTGGAGCCTCCAATATTTCATGCAACACTTTTTGAGCATAGCGTAAATACTTCTTGGGAATGTTCTCGAACAAGTTTTTCTCATTGACGAAAAAGTCGCGGAGATCACTTTTGGCAATGCGCGTATTTAAAGATTTTATAAGGGTAATTAGTTTAGTTCCTAGTCTATGTTCTGGCCAGTCACTGTAATTAGCTTCACATTCCCATAATAGGAAGGATCGAATATGTTCTGTTAACAATCCTAACTGTGAAGTTGTTGGGTCTATGTACGTTTTATGTAAGGCTAGTAAATATATAAAACATTTTGCCTGTGCATGGGACATGAAGGTCTCCAAGTATTTTTCCGCTTGGGGAAATTGAATTTCCCACTCTAGGTCGCTGTCAATATGCTCTCCCTTTTTCCTGATATAACCTTTTGGCACTAAGACGCAGTTGAGTCCTTCTATTTCATTTACCATTCTCTTGGTGGGGAATATATACCTCTTGTGTGGTTCTAACAGTTTATCTGCTTTCCTTGAGAACATAAGCGTTTGTTTGTGGGGCCAGTGAATTGAAAGTGTTGGTATAACTTCGCAAGGAATGTGCTTGTCGCCATCATTTATACTGCAGAATATTTTCCCTGGTATTGAATTTGCCAGTCTCACTTCGGATTCTTTAAAACCTAAGTTTGTACCGACGCCGTTAGGAAAAATATTGTTTTGGAAAAATTTCATGAAACCTTTGGAGTTTATGTATGACACTATATCAAAAAGATCCTCTTCGGTAATATTTTCGATCTCTTTTTCTTCAAGGTCGAGATCACATAGGACCTTTCTGATTTTTCGATATGATATGCAAGAAGGGGGTATATTAGGTCTACCGTCTTTCTTTTCCAATCCCTTTATTATCTCTATCGGCTTGGGTGTCTTAATATCTGTGATTGTGGTGTAACCATAAGTGTCTGAGTCCGTTGAGCTTCGGGATGTGCGGGGTGTGGGCTCATTGTTGGCTACTGGAATATCTTCATCATTTCCTCGAGTTGAGGTTGCTTCAATTTCTCTTAGTTTCACATAACCTGAAAAAAAAGAAATTGAAAATCAGAAATAATATTTTATTTATATTTATGCTGCGCAAATGCCATGTTCGTTTGACACTTTTCAGTTTGAAAATCTGGTTTTGAAAATAATTTGCCAACATGTACCTACAAATGGTTCGTTTCACAGGTATAAATATGACATATTATTATTTGTTTGCATGATCATTTCACGGTTTGCATGTTCAAATTTCATTGTTCTGTGATGTCGCGAAAGCTAGTATCACTACGAGCAAATTTTGGGATGAGACTTTATGGAGAATTAACGGCTATTTTTAATTGTTCTCTGAAGACCTATAAAATGTAACCTGTGAGGAGAGACCTTTGCGTGGGGTTGTCCGATTCAGTTGTAATATGGCAAGTTCTAGAGGCTTTAAATAGCCTTTAAATCTGGTGCACAAAATATGCGAATAGTTTACGCGAACCATGTTTTACAACTGTGGTAGAGTTAACTTCAGGCGAAAGCTAGCGCCTCCACAAATTAACCTATTTGGAGACGAGCAGAAAAATTAATAATAGGGTACCAAAATAGTCTTAAAATAGCCGTTAATTCTCCATGAAGTCCAATCTCAAAATTCGAATTTTTTGTGATAACCTGAAATTATAACCTATGAGGGGGTCTCCCAATTTCTGGCTGGAGTGGTTTGTAATAGCACACAGTCTAGAGCCTTTAAATATCCGTTAAATCTGATGCATAGAAATATGCAAATAGTTTACGCGAACCATGTTTTACTAGTATGGTGGCGCTAACTTCAGTCGGAAGCTAGCGCTATCACAAACTAACCCATGAGGAGGCGAGCGGAAAAATTAATAATAGGGTACCAAAATAGCCTATTATTAATAGCCTAAAGTCCCATTCCAAAATTTGATTGTGGTGGCGCTAGCTTCCGCTGTAGAATTACAACTGTACGGAAAACTATAAGGTATCTGATTGAAACAAATAATCATCGATTATTGCGTAATTATTGGTAACTCAAATATATTATAATAACTGTTGTAATCCTTTCATTTCTGCAGTACAAGTCGTGATTGCAGAAGATTGCAGAGATTTACTTATCAGGTTTAGTAATATACGTTTAATTTTCAAGAGTTCTTCAGAGTTTCTCAGTGTTTTCTTATTTCATGAGAGAAGGCGAAATTATCTATCAACTCTTGATTACAATTATTTGCTAATTGGAAACACACCATTCCCAACCCTCTCACACAAAAATATGTGTTTCATTTTTCGAAAACATAACAAAACTTCACGTAATTGTTTTGACGTGAATTAAATCGAAGCTTTTTAGATAACCACCGCATTTTTTAACAACAATAATGTTGTTTGAAGTGTCTAGGTGGTAAGATATGATTCGAAAAAGGACTTTTCACTCTTAATCCCAGAGATAATCTCTTAGATTGTATCTTATTCGTGGAAGCCGGTAACAAAAATAATATTTGAATTATCGCGACAATTCAACATTGTTAGCCTCATCATGACACTCAGTCTAAAGTGCAAAATGAATATAGATATTATCAAATCCAGCGCCGGATTAAGGGTGTTCGAGGCCTAAAGCCTTTCGATATTGCGTTGTAGGCCAAAAACTTTATAAGCAGGTTAGGTATATAAATCTGCCGGCTAAGTATTGTGAAATAATAAATTTATTTTTTATTATTTCCTAAATAAAACGAACGAGCAGATACTACAGAAATTAAAATAAATAAAATATACCGTAGATACCGATAAAAACTTAACTCAAACCGATATAAATAAGAAACAGGCACCCCAACTTTCGTCAATAGGCATCCCAACTTTATTTTAAAATTTTCGAAATTGCTATACCTGACATTAAATATTAAGGATTTTGATAGATAATTGAATGTGAAAATAGTTATTATCCTAACAAGTGCGGAAAGCGTCAGTTTCCCGCACCCGACAACATGTGGGAT
This sequence comes from Pogonocherus hispidulus, assembly GCA_963924545.1. Classification (NCBI taxonomy): domain Eukaryota; kingdom Metazoa; phylum Arthropoda; class Insecta; order Coleoptera; family Cerambycidae; genus Pogonocherus; species Pogonocherus hispidulus. The sequence goes on from OZ004696.1 coordinate 25,943,858, forward strand.
ACTGACTTATGCTCATGCTCTTTTCCGCATGAGTTCAACATTTTCAACAGTTCAACATGAGGATCAACATTTTTTCTACAAGCGCTAGACAACTATCGTCAGACATTTTTAAAGATTTTAGTTTTTTAAAAACAAAGCAACATTGCAAATACATATGTACTTTTTACGTATTATTTATATTTATGGTAAAAGTACAATTTGATGTAATATGTAAATTGATTGCGGGTGCCAGACAGGTTTTTATCCAATTGATTCTAAGTAGAGGAGGTTGCGGAGAAAGCTACCGAGCTGTCGTTGGTGCAACTGAGAAACGGTGCAACAGTTGAGGACATGGAAGAATCTAAACTGCAACTGGAAGTTGATGGAATAGCGTTTGAAACATTGAAATTGATAATTTTGTTGGATATGTCTTTTTTCAGTTTGATTAAGTCATCCAGGTAGCCTTCTGCAACAGACGTGGATTTCCATCCTCCTAAACGTTTGGTATTTGTTATTCCTTTGCCAGAATTAAGTTAAAAAATTAGTCTAAAAATTCAAATGTTCTCATCTAAATTTATATTTAACTGCAGAATTCCGAAAAAATACTTTTCGAGCACCGTGAGAGAAAGTTGGTCTTTCGGAACCAAAATGCGTGCAGGAAAACTGTTAATGCCACACGCTTATAGAAAAATATAACATAGAATTGTCAGCGTTTCAAGTTGCCAAATTAATGACAACTTGAAATGCATGAACGACAAGTATATCCGTTCCACAGTATTAAATAAACAGTAATAAATAAATATGAAAGAAAATATTAGCAGTTGCTTTTGTATTTTTCATGAAAATTGCAAATGTACTTCATGAATGTACGCGTCCAATAAAGATTGAAACAAACTTTAAACTTAATAATCGGAAATAGTTGATAATGAAATCTTTTTTAGATAGGTAATTACTTTAGTGCGGCCCTGTTCAGATCCTATAACACTGATTTCATGAATATAATGAGAATATACTTGTTCCTGCATTACACTTCCATTGGACTTCGTATACAAAATCACTTTGGTGTAATGGCATCAGATATACAATCAATATCAATTAAACTGACGTATGATTTTGATTCGGTTTTCCCATAAGTATTAATGTGCGTAAAAATACTACTTCATTTTTCTAAAAATTTACAATGTACCTATAAGGGGGAAACCAGTTCACTGGTATTCTGTATTCTGTACTATACTATGTACTTATAGTACAAAAAATATTTCATTTTACATTATTACATAAACACTTTATCGAGTCCTCGGTTGGATAACCGTAAAATATCTTTTTAATAAATAGTCGTAAAAACATTGTTACTTTCTAATGCAATTTTATTCTCCATATATGTTTCGGCTTGTTATGCCTTTTTCAAAAGTACTCAATATATTCTAAACCTGTTTAATATCCAAATAATATATATTGTATCCTTAAGAGAGCCCTAGCAAGCCGAAACATGTAGAATCTGTTAATTAGATTGAAGCATGCTCTATATATCTTAGTACCTATATATAAACAGACAACCGTTCTACAGACGAATTCACCGATATAAGGTTATACCTACTTTATTTTGTCATATCCCTTACATAACAGGTAAATCTTTTATACTTCCGGTTTTTTCAAATTTTGTGGATATTTTAATAATTGTAGCACGACTAATTCTCTGATCTGGATACTTCTCTGTTTTTCGCTTTTGCTTCACTACTCAAAATAATTTAACAACGAAAGCATTGGATCGAAAAGGATTCAAGGTATACCTAAGGTGAATTTTATATGTTTATTTTTTGCGTAGATTTTTTGGTTTAAAGTAAGTACGGTTTTTAAAGAACAGAAAAGGCCATAAAATAACCAAAGCGACGTAGACCATTTTTAACGGCTATGGCAGAAAAAAGTAGATATAACCTTATATCGCTGAATTCGTCTTTAGACTGCATCTATTTATACTATAAAATATAGAGCGTATTTATTTTACACCATTTATAAAAGAACTAGATAACTACTGAGACTGAGTAAATACTTTTAAAGTTCTTATCACGAATGTTGGTATGTACATACGTCATTAATGCACTTATCAAAGACATGCAAATTACTCAAGTACTATAGTAAATGTTTCTTCTATGCTTTCGACGACGCTTTGGACATAGGTACTTGAGACGTGTCTTGCCAGTATGATTTACATGGATTGATGACGTACATGCCATGCCAACATTCATAATAAGAACAATAGTAATACTTTACAGTAAAATTAGTATTTCAACATATATAATCCTCTTACTACACATAAACTTTTATCAGAGCATAGTTAAAACAATAACATCGTCTTTATGAAATTCAATTTGGTACATATACCGGGTTTCCCATTTCTTTGACTAATGGCAATTAATATGCTATTACATTTCATTGAATTTTATATTCCCAGGGCACACTATGAGAAATATTGCTAACGGAATCGATAGTCCGTTACGTCCGACAGAACACTTCTGATTACCAAAATACTAAAGCGAAATGCTTTTTTAATTAAAATATCAATAAAAATTTGTTTTAAGTTAAAAGATGTATAGTTTACATAACTGTTTTAGCGCTATCACTTTAAATTCTGTTTTGCACTAGTTTGTTAAGCGGCAGTCTTTTAAACTGAACCGCAAAATTTTGCAGGTTCAAATCCCGCCAGAGGCAACTTCTTTTATTTTAATTTTTAATTAATTACAAATTATTAATGTTTACTTATTCGAATAAATATGGTTCATTGTCAGTATCTAGTTGTTATTTTTGAAGCTAATCTTTAAAGTCACAATATTTACTTCTCAAAAAAAAAATAAAACATGTTTTTAATTGGTTCGTTTCCTTTATCTTTAGCTAAAGCTACTATCTTATAAAATAAGTAATCAACAAGCAACATATTTTTTATTTATTACATGCACTGCGCTTTTACTAATAGCGTTCTTATTTCTGCTAATAGTTAGTATATACATATTATACCTCAAGCTGGATATTGAGTTAATCAGTTACAAAGAAACTGTCGTGAATTAGTAGCACATAGGTTTTTTTTTTAATAAAAACTATAATTTTAAAGTTGAGTTTTTTAAAATATGTTCATAATTATTCGACTAAGCAAACACTTGTAATTGTAATTAATCAAAAAATAAAATTAAAAAAAATGTACCTCGATTGTGACTCGAACCTGCGAATATTTGAAATTTAGTTTTGGAGGCCGAGTCTCGTACCACTAGGCCACCATGCCATTGAAGTTTCGTGCGCTAGGACAGCTGTGTAAACTATTATAGTTAACCTAAAATTAATTTTTAATGATATTTTAATTAAAGAAGCATTTCGCTTCAGTATTTTGATAATCAGAAGTGTTTGGCGATCAGTATTATCGATTATGTTAGCAATATTTCTGATAGTGTGCCTTGGGAATATAAAATTCAATCAAATGTAATCGCCCGTGCTAATTGCCATTAGTCAGATGACATGGGAAACCCGGTATATATTATGAATTTAATAAGAACTTTTGGGTTGCAAAAGGAAAAGTTGGCGTCTCATCGATACGAACATGGTCAACAGTCAATTTTTGATTATCTAGTATTCTTTCCCCATATTTTAAATTTCCCCCTCATTTATATTGACAAGGTAAAATAGCTTGGTAGTGTTCGTATATAAGATTTTCTCCAAATACATTTGGTATTCCAGTAAATAATTTGGCCTGTTAATGGACCCTATGATGGAACACATAAGTCAATTTCATATGAACATGAACTAGATATGGGCATGTTATATAATAGTTTTATGTTATTTATCAGCCATGGATCCCTTCGTGGGTCCTCGAGTTCCTTCAAATGAATTTAGAGGCCATTTAATAGACTGGGCCAACCTAAAAACAATTTAGGGAAACTTAACGTAGAAAGAGTTATTTAGAGCTGACTATTAAAATAACATAACATCTCTACTTAAATGGAAACAATTAATTAGTAAAGGTTACTAGGTATTAGCGGGCCCTGTGATAATGCGTACGTTATACATATTGTTTGTAATCGTACCAAGTACTCTCAGCAGGATTTTATTTAGGCCGATTGCCGCTGATAGTCATAAACAGATTGGTGCAACGAGAAGCACTACTGGTTGATCTGCGAGAATTGAATTTAGAGGTACTGCGATAAAAGGTCTGTTTCTACAGTATGTAGTTAGAAACAGTCGCTGACAGTCTGGGTTTTATGCAGAATGTAATTGAGGGTTCCAACAAAGTTTCGTGACAGTTTGGTAAATAGGAGTAAGCTGTGAAAGCTGTAAAACTATTTCAACAAAATTATCTGACAGCTTATCATCTTCATCTCCCAGCAAATTGTCGGAGCTGCGTAATAGATATAGAAATCGATCCATATTTTTTGCTGTGATGTTTAGAAAGCTAACGCAATTTCCTCAGTTCTAAGTAATATTTGTGTTTACTTTGTACAAAGTTCTCTATTAAATACAATGAATGCATAAGATCTGAGTGTAAAATTAGATTAATGAAAATATTAATTATAACAATGTGTTATACAGCACTTAAAATCACAATTACACTTAATTTTTCACTTTAATTACTCCCTGGTTGTGGTAAATCCGAAGTACGAAATTTAATTATACTTAAATAAAACAAGTTATGAAATGAAGTTAGTAGTTTGGAACTAATATAAGACAAAACAGATATACTATGTAACCAGCTACTTTGTTTGCTGTTGCAACAAATATTACAAATCAGTCATGGGTATATTAGGAATTGATAATATTCAATGCCATGCGTAGTAGTGGTAGTTTGAAACCTGTCAGAAGCAATGTTTATTATGCCTTGTGAGAACAAACCTAGAGTCGCCAATATTCTGTGAAATGTTGTATAGCTGACGGCAGGAATTTTTGTTTCAGAAGCGTATAAGGCAGACAGTAGCAAAATAGAGAGTATCTATTGAGTCTGTGTATGTGTGTAACACTTTATGTATATCCAAAAAGATGTGAGCCTTTGAACTTGTCAGTCAATAAAGGGATCTGTGTTTAAATTCAGTTTACAGGACTTTATATGAAGAAAAATTACGACGACTTAAGGATCAGATTTCATATATACTTAACTTAAATTAATAATAGTAACTAATTTTTCAACATTCCTTCAAAATTTATAAGAATTTAGCAGAATATGAGGAAGATATGACCAATTATAAATTGAAAACATAGTACAATCACAAAACGGTTTTACCATAGCTAGGTCTACTTATACTGTACTATGTATAAATAATATGTATGTACGTATATTTTTATATATTTTATAAATTTATAAAATAAAAATTTGTATATTACAATCACCTATAGAGATTAAATGTGATGTAAGCCATCGAAATCAGATTATACTCTTCTGCATGTACTTTTTACCACAAGCGAATATACATTAGTGTGTATCACCAATCAATCTTATAAGAGAAGTGCTTCTCACTGACAGTGTTAAGTGATTTTATTTATTTTTTAACTCACGCAAGTGGTTAATTCCATGACAAACTGATTATTGATTAATCTGTACCACCTATCTTTGAAGTAGATTTAAAACAGATTAAACATGTTTCAATAGCAAATTAAATGACCGTTTAGTTGATATTTTGATATCACATTAAGCTGCACTTTTTTTATGGTACTCATACGGGATTAGGTAACAAAATGTGGGAAAGTAATTCATGGGGTTATATCGATCTACTGACGGTTTTAAACACATTGAACTACTGTCTTTTGGAAGCATTTGTTTGGATAATTCTATTAATGTAGAGAAAGTAGGTATATATCATTTAGCAGTCAATACATTTGTGTTACCTTTATGTTGAAAAATTACAAAAATATCTTTCTGTTTGTCTTAATAAATAGTTAGATAGAAAATTTAGAATATCCTATTGTAGTAAAAAAAGTCTATAGTGCATTTTTAATTAAAAAATATCTTCTAGTTTGTCTTAACAAATAGTTATACAGATCATACAATCGCCGGTCTTCTGTTATAGTATATTTTATAGAAAATTTAGAAAATCCTATTGTAGTAAAAGAAGTCTAAAGTGCTTTTTAGTTAAAAAATATCTTCTAGTTTGTCTTAATAAATAGTTATACAGATTATACATTAGCCGGTCTTCTATTATAGTTTATTTTGTAGAAAATTTAGAAAATCCTATTGTAGTAAAAGAAGTCTAAAGTGCTTTTTAGTTAAAAAATATCTTCTAGTTTGTCTTAATAAATAGTTATACAGATTATACATTAGCCGGTCTTCTATTATAGTATATTTTTTAGAAAATTTAGAAAATCCTATTGTAGTAAAAGAAGTCTAAAGTGCTTTTTAGTTAAAAAATATCTTCTAGTTTGTCTTATTAAATAGTTATATAGATTATACATTAGCCGGCCCTCTGTTACAGTATATTTTAGAGAAAATTTAGAAAATCCTGTTGTAGTAAAAGAAGTCTAAAGTGCTTTAAAAGTCTTTTTAGTTAAAAAGGATATCCTCTGAGCATATATTATTATGAACCCGATAAATGGTAAGTAGTATAAAAAATGGATAAAAACTATTTATAAAAGGTTCACAAGACATTTGGTAATATTTAAATTAATTTATTGTATACTATAGACCAGTTAAATTATTTAAAATTTACTTAATCTACTATTGTCTTTTACACTTTACTACTGACTTTTAATTAAAATTCCGCGAAAACTAGAGAAGGAATTGCCAAAACTAAAAACACAAGCTCCGAATAAACTGAATTTTGTCTTGCTGATAATTACATGTTGCTCTTAGTTGATATTTTTTAAAATATTGACCAAATATAGCTTGGAAAAACAAAATTTGAATTTTAATTCTTTTCACTAAGATTATTTAGTACCTATCTAATGATATATTTTATATTCACGTGATTTTATTCAGTGATTTGTTTTCCATTCAGTTACACATGGTATAGTCTATATAACGTAAATTGAAACTGTAAAAAAAAATCCGACAAAAGAAACACCTGCACTTCGACGGCGGCGGCCTCTTTGTTTACGCACGTGTATTACTTGCCGGAATTTTTTATGCACTTTCAAATTGAATTATAAAGACTTTTTAGTTGCATAATTTTAGTTGTTCAATACAATATAATTTTTTATAGCATATCAAAAAACTACCCGAACATGTCTCAACATAAAAGCTTTAAAAACACTATTGTATCTTTCCAAAAATGCAAGTGTAAAGTTTCTAAAATATCAGTTTTAGAAGCAAATGAGAGTTAATCAAAAACCAATAATTATGCACAAGGCCGATGCACTAAAGGCACACCTTTTAATAGAAGTTCATAAAGTTTCTAAATTCAATAAACGAATAACGCCTATAAAATACTAATTAAAATAAAAATATTAAGTGGCACTTTATACACATAATTATGGTGACATAATTTATACACATATGTGTATAAATTTTTGTTCTTAAATATGCAAATCTTAAACTTTGTATTTACTAAAATAAAATATTCTAATTTGTCCTTTCAGTTTTATAATTAATTATTATTTTCACCCCTTAAAACACAGCCGCCCATGCCGTTGGGCACTGTGACAGTAAATTTCATAAAATTGAGGTTGTGTTTTATGTTATTCTTGGAAACGACTATTTTATATACTGACAAATAGGCAATTACTTATCTATACATATTTGATCGGAGGTATAGACAGTCAAAAAACCCTTTCCGATACATATCACTTGATCTTCATTCTCATTTAAAAAATGTTGGAGGATGCCCCGCATACGAGGGCGAAATATAGACCCCAAAGGACCGGCAAAAGTTGTCCCCCTCACAAACAAAATCCACGTGTTTCAGCATTTTTCCGACATAATATTTTCCTGGTAGTTATGCTCTACGGTACGTTTTCGATGGACCACAATGTATTTTTATTATATAAAAGTTTGTAACTAATTAAGAAACCAGCTTCATCTTTGAAAAGGGTATATATGTTACGTATCTAAAAGTTGCTGTATTACCTTTTCTAGAACAATCTTCTACTCTAACAGTGGCTCTTTTATTGTTGGCGGGCACGCTTTCCAGAGAGTTCAAAACTTGTACCACGTCGGTCACTACGTAAAGCCTCTTGGGGAATATCGATTCCGAGGAGCTCTTCTTTGGTCCGTGCAAGGGACGATAGAGCACGTTTTTATTAACATTTTCTAGTAACAGATCTGGAGAAATACATTCACCATCTTTCTCGAATCTTTTCCGGGATAATTCTCCAATTTCTCTGCAATAAAAAGAAACTATAATATAAAAACCATGGGATTATCAAATTTGGCAAATATTTTTATAATTTAAATAATTCAAATTTTGTATTATATATGTTTACAAGGTCACTACAGTAACATCAGTTTATGCTTTTGTTATGAAGCTTTAATTCGTAGGCTATATAGAGGGAACAAGAATATGGCTTATCTCCTTTTATATTTTCGAAGATAGAAAATCAAATTTAGAAGGTATCTGTGGTGGCTCTCAAAAATTATATTTAAATAAGTGAACGAAAAGTTCTCACGAATACATTATCACTCTGTTTTGGGTTATCTTAAATAAAATGGGTTTACACATTCACGGAAGGAGGAAGAGATATATCTAGGTCTTTTTGGTATCATCTTAAACCTAAACAACATATTCATTCATTTAAATCTTTTGTATTATGTCTGTCACTAATGTATTCAGTTTCATGCATATTGCCTGTCAATTTCGGATAAACAACAATTTATGTGTTTTACTCTGACATAAATATTAGACATGATAGATATACAACAGGGAAAAGGTCGATTATTTCTTAAAGTAAGATAGCTAGCAAAAAATGTTAAACACGACGTTTTAACGTTTTCTTAAGATTTATTATAATAGAACAAAATTAGGTATACAGAATCAGTCAAAAAGTCATGGAAAAACAAAGTTGCCCTTTTTTAATGGAACACCCTGTCATTTTTAGTTATAACTTTCCTTTATGAATACACTGATATAGGAGTTGCTGGCTCTATTTATAATAATAAGGAACATATTATCAAAAGAGTGTGCCATAAGCGTAGTCTCTTGGAAAGAGAACATAAATTGGTTGCTAGGGTACACGGGCTACATAGCCTTTGTTCAACACATTACTCTTATGGTACACTCTTTTGATCATATGTTCCTTATTATTATAGATAGGCCCATCAACTACTGTTTCAGTGTACTCGTAAAGGAACGTCCTAACTAAAAATTAAAAAATATTTAGGGTCAGCAACATTGTTTTTCCATGACTTTTTGACTGATCCTGCGTGCTTAATTTTTATTAGGTATTATAGATTTTAAAAAACCTTAAAACTTTTAACTTGTTAAACACTTTTGCTAACGCCTTTAGGAAACAATCGACCGTTTCCATACATGTCAGCGACACCGTGTATGGTCGCAAGCGAGCAGCCCGGCGACGTGATCTAGCCGATTATGACTACACCAGCATTAAAACTAATACATGTATGAAAGTTAGAAACAGTGACCCTAGGTGATGCTTTACATCATGGTGACACCTAAAATAATCTTCATTAATCTGCATTTATCTTATCCCAAACTTGAGCAGTCCAAGAAAATCCGCTTATTGATGGAATGGGATATATCTGAAGAGTAGTAATTTTAATTTTTAATTTTTTCCATTAATTATGTTATAAAAAAAAGTATATTTTGTATAAAAGTCTGATAACACGTGACAGTTTATGCAATTAAAATATGTAAGATTTTATTATTTATTTCTGTGGTTTTATAAAGTAGAAAAATAAGTTTACATTCAAATAAATTCCCCATTTGCGATCTTATCATCAAAATTATGCAAAATATTTAATAACGATTAATAAATAATTTTGTGTTTTATGAAAAAATAAGGCTCTTGTTGGGTATCCATACATACAAACATTAGTATATCACTTCTTTTTTTAGTTCAGTTCCTAGAATCCAGTGCACTTGAAATTGTACCTACTCCAATAAAATGATCATTAAAACTGATTTTGATAAGAAAAATATGTACCTTGTTTATTATTTAATCATTTTCAATTTAGCTGATCAGATTTAATAATAATTAAGCTACACTTTAGGTATATACTGCAAGAAAAGCGTCATACATCTAAATAAAAATAATAAAATGAGTATGTACTTAACATTTTTTGAAGCACCGAATAGGTTTTTCCCTACAACTTTTGGAAATAAACTAAAAGTGCTTTAAATGTAGACACTAATGGTATGTTTATATATTCTTCCTTAACTTTATTTTTTACTCTTACATTGAGGAAACGTTGTATGTTTTTCCATGGATATGTTTTTCTAAAGTTAAACGTGAGTTTTTTCTTCCGTCTGCTTTTTATTGAGAATAAAAGATTATTACAATTTATAATATTAGTCAATCTTTATAATATATAATATATTTCTGAAGCGCAAAAAGTACCTACAACGTTTCTAGTCAGTAAAGACTGATTTTCATAGCCTGATGTCGAATCACAGTCTGATGGCGATCAAATCTGAGTTGACTCAAATGTCTATTTATGGCATTCAACTTTATTTACACATATGGTCTAATAGAATTGGATTTATAAATTTCTATTTGTTTTCTAAGCTATATAATCTTAAATAACTGAAAACTGTGCCATATTTTTTTAGAGTAAAAGTAATAGCATAGACTATAAGTCTATGGTAATAGTAACGGTGAAGAAGAGGGATAATGAGTATAAACTATGTAAAATTTCCAGATATGTAACAAATTACGGTTAATCACATCATTTCATAAAAAAGATAACGAAAATAAAATGAAGAACTTTAGTCTAAGTGATTTATTACCTTCATTTTCAAACATTTTGAAAAGTAGCATGCAATTGAGTAATAAACCTTTTTACTGGAAATCAGTAAAAATTATTAAGAATCTCTAAGGATAGGGATTCTCTAAGGATTAAGAAAGGATAAATCTATTCGTGTGATCCTCGTCGTGATTTATGACATCCTAAGAACAGTTGAACAAAATGAAATGACAGTGAATTTTTTTTGGATATGTCTGAGATTCCTAGGATCTGAGTATCTAAAATGCTATTTGTTAACTGTATAATTAGGAATAAGGCCAACAACTTTAAAATATAATCTTTCATATTTAAAGGGCTAAAATAAACCTGTAAAAATAATTTCAGAATATCAGGAAATTAAGTAAAAAAAAAATAATAATAAAGATACGATGAAATACATCCCTCAATACAGTAAAATCGACCCATTACTGTTTAATTTATATATTAATAACTTATTCAGGGTGTTAGTTAAACATGCGGCAAACATTCAAGAGGTTATTCCTTGGACTATTCTAAGGATATTTTCTCATTTGATGATTTTTGAAAAAACGCTTTGTTGCGAAGATATAGGGCGAAAAAAATTTTCAACAAATAACAATTTATTACTAAAAATTACATGTAACATTTCTGAACCTACAAGAATTGTTCAAAATGGCTACCTCCAGCTCGGATGCAACCATCCAATCTTCTCCTCATAGACTCCCGAATTCTTTCAAAAACACCAGGGTCGTTTCTTATTGAGTTACACCCAGCAATTATCCGATCTCTTAAATCGTCCACATCTTCCACTGGCCTAGTATAAACTATGCCCATAGGACCCATAGGAAATAATCCAGGGGGTTTAAGTCCGGGGATCGAGCAGGCCACACGTGAGGTCCACCTCGACCAATCCAGCGATCTCCGTATGTTGCTGTTAAAAACTCTTGAGCAACTACACTAAAATGAGATGGTGCACCATCATGCATAAACCACATTGCCTGTCTTATAGCCAATGGTACATCCTCCAAAAACTGCGCTACCTCAGTTTTTGGAGGAAGTGCCTAAACGCGTTGAATGTGGTATAGGTGCAACAAATTATCTCTCAGAATTTTACAGAAACAGTCCAATTACTTACATTCAAAGTATTTGCAATTCTTCGCGTAGAAGTACCTGGATCTTCTTCTATCATGTCCAGCACATTCTCTTCTACGTCTACCGTTCTTACAGTCCTTGGCCTTTCTGGTCCTCCACTTCCCTTCAATGTTCCCGTTTCTCGAAGACGTTGATGAATACTTTGAAAGATTTTTCTATCGGGAGCAATGTGGCTAGGAAATCGTTCAATGTACAGTCGCCTAGCTTCTAATGCATTGCCATCGGCAAGTCCATAAATGAAATGCATGATCTCGGCATTCGTATAGCGAGCCATGATATAGGACTTCACTAACAACCATTTACACGTCAACTAGCCAAACGGCAATCAATCTTAACAAATGCGACACATACAAACTACAAAAACACAACATACAAAAACATACAAAATAATTACTCCGAAGTATCACGGGATGTTGGTAAGAAAAAACAACTCCTTTTTCTTACATGTCTTACTTGATACGTCCAGTGTAGTACGCCATACTTTTATTTCACCTACATTAATAATGTGAAAAATACCAAAATTGAATTTGTTGAAAATTTTTTTCGCCCTATATCTTCGCAACAAAGCGCTTTTTGAAAAATCATCAAAGGATAAAATATCCTTAGAATAGTCCAAGGAATAACCTCTTGAATTTTTGCCGCATGTTTAACTAACACCCTGTATATTGTTGTATAGAAAACATTTGATTAAGAAAGATATTAAAGAGATCATAGTATGTACCGACTTTACCAGTTTTCTATTTTTAGATCAAATTGGTCAAATATAAAGTTAAATAAAAATGGTGTTATTTTACTAATTAAATAAATTCAAGCATGATGACAAAATTTTAGGTACTTTCACAAATGATAATTTGAACTGGTCGCAACGTATTAATTTATTATAGAATTAAGTAGCTTAAAAATAAATTATTTATGTTATATAGCTAGAAGTAGTTAGAAAGAATATAAGAAATATGTAGATGAATCAGCTAGGAGACAGTATACTACATAATATGTTTGTTTTATATCAAAATTAAAGTTCAAGTCAGGATTATAAAGGTTGATTATTGAGGTTGAAAGTTTGAATTTTCATTATTATAACTTGAATGTTTTCGTTTATACTCACATAATGAGAATTTTGTATTAAGGTTCATATTTACAATAAAAAAAATGGAAGAATATGTAACTAATAATTCATTCTCCAGCTATTTTCCCGGAAAACCAAGGAAAACTGGGGGAAGAATTCCTGCACCAAATATTATTTATAAACAAACCTTCTTCAACAAAAAATTTAAATGAAATGGAATGAATTGGAAAAAGTCATTTTTCCGTATTTTCCGGGATATGCTGTAGACAGGAGGCAAACAACTAAAACCTTAAAGTACAAGTACATACCAACAAAAAAATATGTGAGTCGGAAATTTCCACGGGGGGGGGGGGAAGGGGATGTGACGTCGATGATAGGCCTTAGTCGCGAAAATACGCCGACATTAATAAACAACAACTGAGCGTTATTGGTACATAAGTTCTGAATTCATAGTAAACCTTGCAAAATACTATAAAATTCTTTATCAGCGACCACGAGACATGTACTTTATAGTTTATCTATAGATCACGAAAAAACTTTTATTGTGCACTGCTGAAGTGTTCTTCAGTTTTAATAATTATTTACTACAATTTCTTATATTTTTAATTGGGACTCACAATACGATAATGGTTATTTTTAGAATACATCGTTATTTTAATTTATACCTGTAACAAAGCTTTTTTTTACTGGATCAAAAAGTTGTCAGATTGGAGTGGGTTATGCGCGAAAGAGGTTAAAAGACATTCTTCATAAGAACAATTTTTCTCGTATCTGCAACGGGTACCAAGTTGTGTGGCAAACAGTATAAAGGCCCGTATCCATTTGTAACAAATGACCCTTTACATAACACCGTACATGTTCGGCTCGTTGCAAGATGACACGGTTCCCTCCGGAAGCATTTTGAGTTTTGGCCGTGTCAATCATCCCGTAACGTAACGGAACGAGGTTACGACACAACGCAGCGACTTTCACCCTCAGTTTAAATCTGAATTCAGCAATGAATGCGGCTCTGAAATTACAGCTAGCAGCAGCTTCATATATTTTCATTCACCACCAGATTTTGAAAAATAAAAACGAAAATCTCCGCAATGGTGGGTCTCGAAATTATATGAAAGTAGGAAGATTTATTTCATTTTACACATGACCCGGATTATTTTCATTGAACTTGATTTTTTCTCATAAAATACAATAAATTTATCAAAAAAGAGTAAGAACACCAAATATATAAACAATTAACACACAAGATTTATCTGTTAATTTTAAATTTGCAGTCGATAGTCGGTATGAAATTGACAAAGCATGGCGTAGATTTTTCAATACTACCAATACATAGGTAATAAGTTCACTCAAGATTTCAAGTCCTACACGTAATGAGTGAAGCTATGAAACCCCTGCAATTGCCAACTTAATTTTAAATTATTTGATGGATTAAAAGTATACATTATGTACACCAATTTAAATAACAGTGGTGGTGTAATTTAAATAACAATAAAAGTGGATTAGCCTTTATATATTTTCATTATTTTACAATTTATTTACAAATAGTCATGATGTGTAGGACTTGAAATTCTGACTATTCTACTTTACTTGGTTCTAACTCAAATCATGGTACAAAAATTCCCTAAAGTGACGGTTTCGCGTGTTCTGCGTAGATTGACTATTTTTAGATGGGTCGTGTTACGGCTTTTAGCATTCTATATTTTTTATGATTTTTATGGCTAAGTGTCACTTTAAATACAACTCTTTAGATACGTGTAGATAAGATTCGGGTGTTTCCGGTATTTTAGTCATCAGACGACCTTTTTTTAATTACGGGCTTGTATTTATGTCAATCTAGTTTTAGATATCACTTGCATTTTAGCGTTAAATGTAGTATTTCAAAAAGAATTTTCCAAAAATTTATTCAGAAGAGAAAAGTATCAGGACGCTCTGCCTGAAATTAGTCAAGTAATAGCAGGAGCGACCGGTTTTTGTTATCGAAAAATCGCGGTATCAATATGAACAGACTTTCGATGAGTGGCGGAAACAAAACTAGGTAGGATCTTCTTGTGAGCAAGTTATGTATGCTTGCATTCTTCCAAAAATGTTCATTTGGTCGTAGAAAATGTATAGTATGCAATTCATTTTATAAACTTGTCTAGACACAAAATTTGTAACTAAAGTAGCGTTTATTAAATATCTATACTTGGACGAGTATACTCTAATAATTTAAGAACAAATAATTGATTGTACTTAAAAATCTCACAAATGCGCATCCCCAATTGTAAAATCCATGAAATTAAAAATATTAAATGCTTAAATGTTAAAAAGCGGTTAATATAAACTAATATGTGACAAATCGGTAACATGAAGAAATAAAGATACCTCTGGCGGGTGATATTATATGAGTACCTATTTAGAAGCCTTGCAGATAATTAATTGAATTAAAATTTAAAATAGACAGCCGTGTTGATAAGAGATCCAATCGGTACTATTGCACCTTCACATTTTATGAATAAGAATTCAAGGCAACTTTTTATCTATTAAAAAATAGGCACCTACTTCAATCTCTTGTAAAATGGAATCTAATTATTTGATACAGGATATGACATTTATGAGGGAGTCAGGCATTTTTAGTTTTCTTGTTATGAAGGTAAATAAAAGTATGTAAATTTTTTTAAGCCTGAAATTCATATAATAATGGCTAAATTATACTAATAACTTTATCGATGTTTAAAAGATCACAAAACATATTTGAATTTGCATTATTAGTAAAGATAAAGCATTAGTCCACGTTACAGTAAGTATCCACGTATTCAGACGGCGTATATGTGCAAAAAGTCTACAGCCATATACTGATAATTCAGCTGATAATGTCATTCATGTATTTAAAATACTAAGAAAGAGCTAGTGAATGAGAACATTACTTTGAATTTGAAGGACAGGTACAAGGGAGAGACATTTAAGCAGAATAGAAAGAATGCACTAATAAGTCCAATTACATTCGGACACGACTGACAAAAGACGTATACCTTAACAGAACCTTTTAGACAACATTACAGAACATTACCTGTTCTGTAATGTTGTCTATTGTAATAATTCTAATGTATTATTTATCTTGATTGATCAAAAATTAACGACGCTCTAAATAACATTACATTAATAAGTTTTTCGCATCGTGAATGTGACCTATGGGAAAACCCTTTATTATCTCTATTATCTGTATTTAGGAGGGTTAAGACTTTGAAGAAAATCATAATAGATCTGTTAAAAGAAACATAATAAATAACTTTAATCCAAAAATAGGCAAGGTGATTTACTTTGTTTAGATAACAATAGATTATTTTATTAACTTGATTAAATGTAATTAATAATGGAACTAGAGTAAATTCCTTAACTCCTAAAATTATTTCGTTTCAAAACGTGTCTAATTATTTATGTATAATTTTAGGAACAATGTATTTTGATTTTGCCGAACAATATTTGGAAATTGGTGTTTTTAAATAATTTTTAATTAAAGCGAGTATAGATATATGAAATTATAGACTCATTCATAAATATAATGATTTTGGAACATGCTGAAGAAAAAATAACTAAATCATTACTGTTAGTAGCGAATTAATCGATTTGACTTATTTATCTCGATTAGGCTTTATATTGTTTTTGATTTTTTTTATGTCACCGGATGTAAACGACAAACTTCCAACAATCATGTGAAGATAAATGTTACATTCAATATTAAAGAGTAAGGAGCCGAATTGGTGGCTCAAAGTAGGTAACCTATTATTTTTCTTCAAACTCAACAGAATATTTTTCATTCGAACTACTAGATTATCTATTGATTTCAGTTAAGGTTTGTCTATTGTTATAAAGATTTTTGGGCACTGAATTGCATTGGGTTATCTATAGTTATCATGTTTACCAACTGTTGATAGTCTCCTTCATAAGTTAAACCCAAAAATCTTGCACTAGCAACAACAAAATATGACCTCAAATTTGAAAAACACATTTTTCCACTCACTTCTGATAGTCCTCGAAGAACATCACAGACATCAGTATATTATTGAGTACAAACATCTCCGGGGTCTCACTGAGATCCCTCTTAATGGTACTGATGGCCTGCTCGTCGAACTTGGTGATAGTATCCACTTGGATGTCTTCTGAAGACCCGTAGACGACGCGTTCATCAGAGTCTTCTTCGTCGCGCGAGCGCCTGTGTTTCAGTTTCCTGGAAGTCGCGTTACCCATCTCGAGATGCGTGGGGCTACGCGTTCATCCTCGGGAAGGCTTCGAGTTAAAACTGTGGGGGGGAAGTTGAGAACTGGTATTAAATAAAACGTAAGAATCGTTATCTGTAAAGATTAGATTACAACGCAAGTATTGGCAATCGAAGATTAGGACTATTAAAACTATGGTGCCTGTTGTTTATTTTAGGGGGAATAAGGATTAACAAATCTTTTACATGGTACAATAATTAATATTAGTACAGAATGTTAGTTGAGTAATACTAGGTGTTGTCAAAAAGTAGTATAAAAGTATAGTGGAAAAGTATTGTTCAGCATTCATTTACGATGAAAGTACCTAAATTGGCTGATATTATTGCCTAGTATAGCATTTATAAATAATAATAATAATAATATTATTATGCTATAATAATAATAATATTATTATTATCTCTACTCCTCATTCCAAACACATGGATGAGCCCGAAAGTCAGGCTTATGTCGAGGAGGGGCCGGCATATGATTCGGTCTCGCCTATTTGCGCCTCCGGAACAACTTAGGTTGGTAAACCCTAATCATGCACCATTCAGTTCTGGGATGAGGGAAACTTGGAAATCCACATTGACTAGGGGGGGACAGTCAAATATCAACTGACTGATTTTAATCTGTCATTAACACCAACCTGACAGTCTGCCATCCTAGACCGCCATCAAGATGATTGCTAACCAAACCCTTCTAACAAGCCTTAATCTACCAGTAACCAATTTAATTAAACATTGTCTGGTGGAATGGGGATTCGAACACACGACCTCTGGGTTGAACGATCCAGACACTAAACCCCGAGCCACTGGCTCGCCTATAAACACTAATATATCCTGCATAAAAAATCCAGTATATATTAATTTTAAAAAATGCGCAATTGGAAATAGAAATCGAGTCCGAGTGATTTTCCCAAAAAATTATTCAACTATTAATTAAATTTGTGCAAGACTTTATAAAGTCACTATATGTATATATTTAACTGTTGAGAACTGACAATAAATTTTCTTCTATACATTCATGATCACATTTTAAAATGTTATTTAAAGGTCGCACCACCACACATTTTTATGGATTTTATCCATAAATTTGGAACATTTAGGATTTATGGATTTTATGGGATATGTTCCAACTATGTCAGGTGGAAATAGAGCAATATTCCGTAGAACTATAATATATAAGATAGAGTTTACTATCTGGGGTCTGTTTTATGAAAGTTACAAGTTGACAAGTTACAATTTCACAATTACTAGTTCCTGTAACAAGTCTACCAGTACAGGCGTTTCTCGAAAATTTTGTATATTTGTGAAAAAAGTCACACTTCAAGTTACAAGTCCACCTCGAAGTTAAATTTTGTGTAGAATTTTAGAGGTTAGCCTTTGCATTGTTTAGTGATGTGAAGAATTGTGTCTATTATTATAAAATATTTGAAATCCCATGTATATCGGTGATATGCATATGTAACAAGAAATTTATCAATTATTTCAAAGTATCCTGATAGTTCCGCGGCGATAGCTCAGTCTGTTAGGTGCTGGGGCTGGGTGGTAGCTTGTGACTAACAGAATGGTATTTCGCGGTGCGAGTTCGAATCTCTCCAGGAGCGAAATGGCACCTCTCCCAGGGAATGCTTGTGTGTCTGCGTTTTTTCATGTGTACCCTCCTTCTACACAAGCCTGAGGCTTTCAGAAGGAAGGTTGTCCATTTCTGTGGTGTGTTTTATGTTTTTAGTTGACCTGCTTCAATTAGAAAATTTGTTGTATCTTTAATTTTTTTATAAAATCAACCCTTTATGGACCTTTTCTACTTGTTCAGCGAAAATATAAAATGTGTTTCCTGCAATGAATAAAATAATTGCTTATCCTCAGTTTTGCGAAGCCTGTATTATACTCGAAGGTGCTCATTATGGGCATTTTATGATCTTTTTATTTTGTTTTAGATGCCAAGGTTAAAAAAATTGGCATGTCATCATAGGAAATACTTAAGTCGCCATATTTTGATTTTCGTAGCTTCCTGATAAAGCATTTCCGGACATTCTCCCAAATAAACTTCTTTCTTATTTTTATTATAATTTTCATTTTACCTATACCTCATAGACATTAATTATCTGGCCCTGAACGTTTTATCGGTTTTCTAGTCCTGGACTACCAACCATCACACGTAATTCACAACCAACGTAAAAGTGTTTTAAAAAAAATTACGTAATCGACTAATTGTATGTTAATCGGTTTAACGATACCTGATAATGATTAATGCTTACAGTAATACGAGTAGAATTAATAAGGATAACACGCTACTAACTACGAGGATGGGTTAGAATCACACCACATTAAATACACTGAAGATCACTGGGATCCAGGGGCTATTTCTAATTCTCTCATAGAAAAAAATTAAATAATCATAAATCCTGTTCCGATCATGAACCGATAATTAATACAGTCTATTTAAGAATTTGAGAATAAATGATAATTCATTTTAGCTTCATAGAAAAGAAAATGTGCCCGAAATAATAGTTACAGAGATTAGAATTGATTTTTGAATATTTGTTACGTAAATACATAACACAAATTACATAAGTACTTTAACTTTATCTAAATACAATTCAATATTACATTTTAAACGACGTTATTAATCTACTTAACAATATTATGTTTGTAATAATAACGAATTAATTTATAAGACTTTTCTAGGAAATACATTTTAATTGCTATGGATTTTCCTTTACTTTTAGTAATTTAACGATTACGATATCTAAGACAATTTTAGAAAAAAATAATAACAAAACATTAGTTTGTTGATTAATTTGGAAGCTTGAATTATTCGTCAAATCAATAATTTATAAGTAAACGTCTTATTCAGTATTAATTAATTTGGACTAATTTGGATAATTAATTAATTAATTAATAATTAACGTGTCCAACCAGGAGCTTACAAAATCCATATCTCAGAAACTACTCACACAATTTTTCTCAAATTTTGTACGTGTAGTAAATACAGGGTGTTCTCAGTAACAAGTAAAATATTTTGACAGATGTGTGACTTCCGGTTGTACCGGAATTAGATAACAACTTGCTTAATTTAAATGGAACACCCTGGATATCTCTTCATATGTGGATTCTGCATTAAATTTTAGGACTACCTACTTTGTGTAATAAACACTATTTCTGAAATGTAGAGTTTTCGAAATATTATTTTTTTAACAAAAATTTCACCGATGGAGACATGAATAATATTCTTTGCATCTCTGCTTGCAAGTCTGCACCTGTCAAATTTAAAAAAATAATAATATCTCGAAAACTATGCATTTTAGGAATAGGGTTTATTGCAAAGTGGCCCTAAAATTTAATGTAGAATCCAAATATGGAGAAATATTCAGATTGTTCCATTTAAATTAAGCAAGCTGTTATCTACTTCCGGTACAATCGGAAGTCATAGAACTGTCAAAATATTTAGCTTGCCGTGAACACCCTGTATTTACTATATGTAACAAAATTTTAGAAAAATTATGTCAGTAGTTTCTGAGATATGGATCATGTAAGCTCTTGGCTGAACACAGTGTATAAGGTGTTTACCAACGCTATTTCATTAAATGGAGAGGACATTGCATAATATAAGGATATGGCTATCTCTTAATAATATAAAATTTGTGAAAAATGTGGACGTTGTTCTCTTTCAGGTGGAATGTGTTCAATGGACTTTTGACACGATTGATGCTATCACTAGTCAAGGAGAATTGAAGCCATTGGCTGAATTTTTGGCCAAAAAGCAGTTCGATTTAGTAATCAATCTGCCCATGAGAAACGGAGGTGCAAGAAGAGTGTCATCTTTCATGACCCATGGCTATCGCACGAGGAGGTTGGCCATTGATTATTCCATACCTCTGGTGACGGATGTCAAGTGCGCCAAGCTTTTAGTGGAGGTGGGTGCAAAATTTTAGTAATGGTGGATGCAATTTCTCTAGTAATTTTAGTAGTATCAAATTTGTGTTCGCAGTTATTTACATTTACAGAAAACCACAACATAATGTACCTATATTAAGTTCTGCAGGAGCTCAATATGGAATCTCCTGTTGTTTTTTTATTATAATTATTATCTATTACTATGTACTATGTATAATATCTCTCTTTGGTATCAGGAATTTTAAAAATAAGATTTTATGGATTACTTAGGAGTGTACTGGCCAAATGTTTCGTTATCGCGGTGATGTGCACGGTCGATGCGTTACTTTTATTACTTCTATCGTTGAGTGAAGACAGAACAATTTGTTTATAATTCAAGTGTCCTCCACAGTAGTGGTCAAGTAGTCAAATAAGTGCGTTTTGTATGCGTTGGAAATTTGGGGGAGCTTGTTGGACTAACGTGTGCAAGAATATGTTTTACCAAATTTACGAGACTTAACTTTTCACATATTATTTGTTTTGTTGAACCAATACCCTCAATATTTTGTTATTTTATGGACCCTTTCTACAAGGTGCTTCGTAAGTAATACAACACTTAACTGTGGATAGTAGTAGTCAAAATATTAATATTTATCATAGGTAGGTAGGCATTAAGACATTCAAAGTAAATAAAGAAACATTAAACAGAATTTTATTTAATTAATGTTTTGCGAAAATAATTTTTTGTTTGGTTCTGCATAATAGAAAAATTTTATTTTACGTTTTTATTTAAAATATTATTTCAACAGGCTACTAAAAAGTTGCATAGGACTTTTATTTGTACCTTTCTCAAAAACGTATGCGCTTCGAGTCTTTAAACAATTTTCATTTAATACCTTTTTCATTTAAGAACAGTCAAAACAATACAATGTTTGCGAATTTTTCTAACTTGAAATTCATTAACTTGTAGACAATATTATCCCGAACTCAATTGAAACAGCCTCCTATATTAATATTTTGTTTTAATTGAACTAGATACATACATTAACTTCTTCATCTAACTATTTTCTGTAGGCGTTGAGACTTATTGGAAAAGCGCCAAAAATGAAGACGCACATCGACTGCATGAGTTCTCGTCAGCTTAGGAAACTACCAGGCTTTATTGACACTCACGTCCATGTCAGGGAACCAGGCGCCACCCACAAGGAAGATTACGCTTCCTGCACAGCAGCGGCTTTAGCAGGCGGAGTAACTCTTATCTGCGCAATGCCCAACACAAACCCCCCCATAGTTGACGAAGAGTCCCTTATCTTGGTAAAGAAATTGGCGAAGGAGAATGCTAGGTGTGACTACGCAATTTTTGTAGGTACGTTTATAGGTAGCAAGTAGTAATATATACAAGTTGTTTACTGAAACTCAAGTTAGTCAAGTATATATTTCGAATCACCGACAAGTAAGATGGATTGATAGACCTGAGTGCTTCAGGTACTAGTGCAGCTAAAAACAATAACAGCAATATTAGGCAAATTTAATATTCTATTAGAATGTTTTTTGTAGGTGCTTCCTCCGAAAACACTGCCACGATCTCCGAATTCGCCTCAGAAGCTGCTGGTCTGAAGATGTACCTAAATGAAACGTTCACAACCTTAAGACTCAACGATTTAAATATTTGGAACAAGCATCTAGCCAACTGGCCTAAAAGGACTCCGATTTGCGTACATGCTGAAAGTCAAACTACTGCTGCTATTATCTTGATGGCCAGTTTGCAGAATAGACCTATCCACATTTGCCACGTAGCTAGGAAAGAAGAAATTCTTATTATAAAGGCTGCGAAGGAAAAAGGATTGAAGGTTACCTGCGAGGTTTGTCCTCATCATTTGTTCCTGTCCACTGACGACATTGAGGGTTTAGGACCTAATATGAGTCAGGTAAGTTGTAATGGAAAATAATAACAGACTGTATTTTGTTACTCAGTTCATCAGTGAATCAACTATATATTTTCTAATTCTTGTTAAGATAGTTTACGTGTTACATAATGAATTAAACTAAGTGAAACTTCCTATAACTCAGATACTATTTTCCGATAGTTAGTTGATAGTTCTAGCATCTAGATAGTTAAAAAAAAAAACGCCTTCCAAACCGAAATATTTCCAATGGTATTAGAAAGAGTTTATATCAAAAGTGGCTTCCTCAGAGATAACCATTAACCAAAGAATATTTTAAATCTTTCAAAACTTTCATGACATTCCAACATGGAACAAATTTTATTTAACAAACTTTTCATCTTCCGATAGAGGATTTTCTCCGATTTAACAAAAATATAAGATTATCTATACTTTTCTTTATGGGTAGCAACGTCTCGGATTGGAATTTAAATCAGGATTATATTAATGTGTTCAATGTGTTCAATGTATGAATCTGTAAATGACAAATTTGATATCTTCTGCTACAATATTAGTAAAATTAAACACGTTTTACTAAATGATAATTAATTGTTATCAGTACATATTATTGATTTATTGAATTGTCAATTGTTGTGTATTATTTATTTGCATATTACTTGTAACTAGTTAAGTGATTAGATGCTTAATCTTACATTTTCTATATTATGTATCTTATTATGTTATATGTTAATATGTTAATAATTATATGTAATGTTCCCTACCCTATTATTGGATTATTATCTGTCTGGGTAGCTGTAAAATAAAATAAATAAATAAATAAATAAATATTAAACGAAAAAAAAAACAAAAGACATCGTATAAATTAGATAACGCACAAACAACGCTCTAAAAAACTTTGGATACAAGCTAATAAAAAAGGGAAAAAAAGCTGATAAAAGGGGTGAAAAAATGTAATCAAAAACTCCACGGCCACCGACATTGTCAGTGTCAAGGGCTGGCGACTGAACTCAAACGTATACTTTTATGACACCTGTATCAAATTGTTTTTATTTCATTCAATATACTAGGTGGAAATTTCGACGGTAAGGGATAAAGGATGTTGAATTAGAAAAAAGTTAGGAAATTTTATATCGATATACACGCTTATGTGGTTATAGATTATCAGTCGTACTTTCATCCTTATTTCTACTATTAGGTACCTACCTAGGAAAAACAGAAACTTGATGATTTTAAAAATGCGAAATATTTATGTTATAAATCATTATAACTTCAGATTCGGAATTCGGTACGGTAGTACGGTCAGTACTAATATCAATTTATCCAAATTCAAGCGAATTATATTCTAAAAGAAAAGAACAGCGCTAACCCATAACAGATAAATACTTCTTTTCAGTATGTAATATTTGCTTTCATCGATCATACTGAATTACACTGAATTAAAAATATTAACACGCTGACAGTAAAGGGTGATATGGTTGTGGCTGCGATAGGTAGAAGGACCTATTTCCCTGGGGAATTGATTTTAGTCATTACTCTTTTTCAGGTCCGACCAGTTCTAACTTCCCCTGAAGATCAGCAAGCATTATGGGAAAACCTCCACATCATAGACTGCTTCGCTACCGACCACGCTCCTCACACTTTGGGAGAAAAACTCAGTGACAAAGCACCACCAGGCTTTCCAGGTCTTGAAACCATCCTCCCGTTGCTTCTAAATGCAGTGAACGAAGGTAGACTTACCATAGAAGATATTGTCAACAAATTTCACAAGAACCCCAAGAGGATATTCAACTTGCCAGATCAACCAAACACTTATGTTGAAGTAGATATGGATGAAGATTGGGTGATACCAGAAGCTATGCCTTACAGTAAAGCTGGGTGGACTCCTTTTTCTGGGAAAAAAGTAAAAGGAGCTATTCATAGAGTGGTACTTCGTGGGGAGGTCGCGTATGTAGAAGGACAAATTTTGGTACAACCTGGATTTGGTCAAAACGTTAGGGAGTGGGATAAGAAACTGTCCAATCTTTTGATGGATTTCAGTAGACCCTCATCAGTATTAGGTTTGGACAGATCCATTTCCCCCTCACCATTCCATTCCATGAATGGTTTTACAGATAAAATAGACTATGATAATGACGAGCAAACCAACGAGATCTTTTCAAAGCTGCTATCTGTAGATAGCAAGGTACATTTCGCTGGTACTGAGACGCGCTCCAGTCCCGTTTTAACGACTATTCCAAGAATTAGAACAGAAAGTTTCTCAACTACGGAGAAAAGAATCAGAACTGAAAGCCAGTCTAACGCTGAGATCGTCGGTCAGGCCTCGTCGACTCTGCCACATCCACACCATGGCTTAGCTAACAAGCATATCCTCAGTGTGGATATGTTCACGAAGGACCAGTTGAATGATATATTCAATTTAGCTCAAACATTCAGAGTCTATGTAACCAAAGATAGACCTCTAGATCACATCTTAAGGAGTAAGGTGATGGCATCTATCTTCTATGAAGTGAGCACAAGAACGTGTTGCAGTTTCTCGGCCGCAATGCAAAGACTGGGAGGCAGAGTCATCTATATGGACGAAACGAGTTCTTCTGTGAAGAAAGGGGAGACTTTGGAGGATTCTGTTGCTGTGATGGCGGGTTATGCCGATGTTCTCGTCTTGAGGCATCCAACTCCTGGGTCAGTTTTGGTGAGTATCCATTAAGTAATTTAAATAGTTAATCTCGAGTCATCTTTGTTAACTAGATTTGGACTTTGACATAATTTTATTTATGTATTTATAATATGCTCAACATTTATTAATGGATTGATTGATATTTAATTTTCAAACTAAGACAGTTCAGTTAGTAATGAGTATTGCTTTTTATAGTAACACCAAATCTTGATTGACTATTGATCAAATGAATATATCGATTTATATCCTGATATTCAGAGTATTCATATCGAATTTTCAAATTATACACAATTGATTGGATGAACATTAATGGAGGATAGCTAAGAAACGTCTTGTCTTTTTTGATTTTTGAGCAGTAAGCATTTCATTCTATCATATCACCAACTATATTTTATCTTTCCACCTAAATACATTAAGAACATAATATAAAATATTTATCTATTTTATCCCACAGTCTAATTTTTATTCGAAACAAGTGCATAACATATACCTTTATCTCGTAAATGATCCAATAACAAAAGTTATAATAAAAAATACATCTCGACATCCAGATTTCGACGAATTCTTAAATGTATAATGTAGTATTTCGCTGATAAGGGGGATTGAGATTTCCGCTAAGCCATATCCTGCTATTAAAAGTGTTTGATTGCATATCAGAGTTGTTGGTAAATTAATTAATATATATTCTTTGTAGTCTTTTTTGGGTTTACATCACCTGTAAAATAATAAAAACCAAGAAACCAGAAGTATTCAAATTAATAGGCGATGAATTAAAAAATTCAAATTCGTCCGTAGAACTTATATCTTCAGTACTGCTATTTTTTCTGTATATGTCAAATTCTAACTTATTTTCACTAGGTATTTCTAGTGATTACTACATCTAAGAATGGTAGTTGTCCAGAATTTTCAATTTTATAATTAAATTTAACTGACGCGATTTAGAAACAAAGTTCTCAATATCAGTGACTTTTGTATCAAACACTGCAAAGATATGTTTGTAGTGGCGAGATACAGTGAAATACACTGTAGTGCCCTCTTTGGGTCTTTGCTACTATCTGTCTGACAATTATTGTCTAATTGACAGACAGATAACGATTTGCAGAAAAGCAGATGCCATTACAGCGACCTCTATTGTCTTTAAGGAAGACAATCCTACTTAATTATTGGAAGGAGATGCCGAAAACACCTACTCCACGGGCAATATGCCCCGACTGGCGTTGCATTACATCAACATCTCCATGGATGTCGCCACATCCTTCATATTTGTATTTGTCGCCACTACAAACATTCACATATGCCCCTTAGGCAATCAATGTCGCCAGATCATTCATCGATTCCGATACCTATGGCAATCTGATGAGATCATAACAAGATCGAAACCGGTCATTGTCTGGTATTTGGTCTTGATGAAGGATGTGGCGACATCCATGGAGATGTTGACGTAATGCAACGCCAGTCGGAGCATATTGGCCGTGGAGTAGTTGTTTTCGGCATCTCCTTCCAATAATTACTGCAAAGATATCATCCACATATCTAAACCAAAGCCTGGTGAAATACTGGAATTCTTCTTTTGCCTCCGTTTCAAATCTTTTCATGAAGAGATTAACAATGAATGGTGACAAAGAGTTACCCATTGCTGTATCCTCATGTTGTTCAAAGAAATTAGCATTGAATCGAAAGCAATTTAAGCGTAAAGAATTATTAGATATTTAATGGCAAATACTTTCATAAAATAAGTTTGAGTGCTCTGTATTATACTGGCATTTGTCTGACGCATCGCAGCGTAATAATAAAAAACAAAGCTCCAAGAGCTTCAGAGCAGAGACTCGAGCTGCTTTACAATTAGACAATCATTGTCAGATGGATAGTATCAAAGACTTTATAACAGTAGTTTTATGTAGTTTTACGTAGTTTTCCACATAACACCAAAACACTATACTGCACTTAAAGTGCGTGCAGTATTATGGTGTTTTGGTGTTATGTGGAGAACTACATCAGTGTTATAACATATCATAACCACCAAAATAATGAGATATAATTATTTTTTAAAGACAGATCCTTTAATGCACACCATTTTACAGCTTCCATTTTTATTTTAGATTCCAATTATTTATAGTCCTTTCTCTTCATAATTAAGTATAATTTATAAATTGCTGTCTACCACGAAAGAGCTGGAGTTAGCGGAAGGGGCTCATGGTTTTTATCTAAAATGTGTTGCAGTTAAAAAACTTTAAATTTAGCTGTTTTACAAAATTATCGGATTAACCTCTATTATCCTCAGTATTTTTAAATTGTTAAAAAAGGCAAAAACAGCTGCCAAAAGTGCCAAAATGTATTTTCTACATCAAAAAACAATGGCGATATATTGACTAAGAACATCCTTTATAGTCAACGTTTTAAATTATAGCGCATAGATATCTAGTGGGAGTGAGAATTAATTATATTGATTAAACGAAGTTATTGTAAATAATTATCAAAGTATCAGATTATAAAGTACATAATTATTTTTTGGATCAATACCTACTTTCTTAATACATCATCTTTTATCCAATCACGGCCGTGATTAAGGGAATAAAATAGCTATTGATATGCGATAAAAGTCGAGGTTCCTTTGTGTAGGTAGGTTATCTAATCTAATATTATAATCTCAAATACACCCGAGGTCGTTTTTTCGTTGAAATTTTAAGCAGTGATATTATTATACGTTGGAAATTTTTTGGTGTTTATGTAAATAATTTATATGCCAATCACTTTTATTCAAAAACATATTTATCCTATGTTAACTAACTAATCAACAGTAAATACTTTTTATATTCGCAGTATTGAGAGAACAATTTAATAAATAGTAAAAAATTAATACTGTTTATCCGCGTCCACGTTGTACGTTGTTTTCGGCATAAATTTATTCCTGCGATGACAAATTTATAAAATTGTGGACGTGTTGACGAGTTTTTCGAACACATCAAAGAAATGGTGGTTATTTTTTATGTCCAAATATATATTACACATGTAAGGGGCAGTTTTCGTCTTCTGCCTTCACTATTCGAATCTGCCAAGCTGCTTGGGTAGGATGTTAAAGTATTTAAATTTGCCTACCAGATTGTTGTACATCGTCGTTTATAGTTTATGTCCAGATAAGTATTACGCATGTAAGGGGTAGTTTTCGTCTTTCTTCCTTTTCAGACTTTCTCAGCTGCTTAGGTAGGATATTACAGTATTTAAATTTGCCTAGCAGATTGTTGTACATCGTCGGGTTTATATTTTAACTCAATATATGTATTATACATGTAAGGAGTTGTTTTCGTCTTTTGCCCCTTTGTTCAAAATTCGGACTTACCCAGCTGGTTAGGTAGATTGATGTAGTTTTCCTCATCTGCCCCTTTGTTCACTATTCGGTCCTGACGGCTGGTGAGGTAGGATGTTAAAGTATTTAGATTGGCCTACCATATTGTTGTACATCGTCGGGTTTACTTTTTTTTTGTTCACGAAAGTACTTGTGTGGGGTAGTTTTTAGCCTACGCCTCTTTTTTTTTTTAGCGATTTTTGATTGTGTGAAATTTGTTCTGTGATCTTTTGATCATAAACACTGTATTCCAAATTGATACACATTGTCTAATTTATTTTTGAGGCCTACTTTTGTACTATAGATACTTAACCTGTGTAGTCCACTGTAAAATTTTAAAACTTAAATCTGAATATGCATCCAAGTTCAGCCGGAATTGCTAAATTTCTAAAGGCATGCAGTTTTTCACTTTTGCATTACTTTTTTTTGTATTACAGAACTAAAGCGAGTTTTGAAGATTTACATAAAATTATTTTTTAAGTTGAAAGTTTTTTCTTACTTGAGCGTAAGGCAAAGTTTTCCTCCGCAGATACTGGAAAAGGTACACGATGGCATGGGTGTATCTTGGTAATATCTTCATTTAGGAACGATAGAACCGAATAAAACAAATCACAAGAAACTCTTTAATCAGGGCCGCGCCAACCCGGGGTGCAAGGGGTGCATGGCACCCGGGCGTCACGTTCCAGGGGGCGGCAAAAGACACCGTTGGTTAGTAACAGACGTCAGTCAAGCTAAACTGCACTCTCCCTGTTAAATATATCTTTTTCCCTTTTTTTACATTTTATTTTTGTCCGTTAGTTAGATCAGATCCCCTTAGTAAATAAGTACTTTCTAAGATCTCAGTTGACTTTAGTTATCATTTCAGTGGCGGCTTCTCCTTAAGGCCGCATGGCCACGCACCCCTCCTCCAAAAATACCAAAGGAATCCTTATTATTATCATTATTATAAATTAAATGCAAATGTTAAAAGTTAAAACATGTTTATTGTGGTACAGAGCGCTTGAGCTATTATACTCATAACGCCACAGTCCGCATCACTGGATCACAGCACGCTGCCACTGCACAGTGAGCAAAGGATCACAGACTCGTGGCCGCATTTTGAGTCGCGGCCCAGGTAACTATGGCAACCGACCCGATCTCCTTTTCGACTACACTCGTTAGATACCTTCCATATGCTTATATTATGCAGATTTGGCCGCAATTATTTCGCGGCCCTGTGCGAACATTATTAAACATTAGAACGTATTTTTAACACATTACATATTTTCAACATTATTAAAGTACTTCTTTAATTTTTGTGAAAAGACAATTTTATATTTTACTTAACATGAATAGGTACTGTTAGTAGTATAATTATGAATATATATTTAATCTTTGATTAGAGCTAATTTTGCAAATCTTCCACTGGATAAAATACAAATAAAAGAGTTGGGCGTTGCCTGCCCAATAAATACCTAATTCCGATGAAAAAGTTATGGAAACATGTATTTCCATGAAAGACCGTAGATCTGATTTCAATTTTAGAAAGTAAGTGTACTCATGTATAAATAACTGTATGAAGTTTGTTTACCTACGTAATAATTTAATGTCGTTTGATAACTATGAATTGAATAACTAAAATACTTTTGAGTTTGTGATTGTGCCATATCGTTTTTAATTAACGGATATCTAAAAACTAAAAATAGTTATGTTCCTGCTGCCTGAATTCTAGTTTACAGCTTTTTTAAGGTAACGTATATATAAATTTCTTATTCTAAATATTAATTATCTATTTAAAAATTGTTTTAAGTAATTTTTGTCGAGATTTCCGTCAATCATATTAAAAAGGAGGATATTTGTCTAACGAAAGTTATTTTTTCAAGCAAATATAATAATAAATTTTAAGGGGTTTGACCTTGAAATATACAAAATTTTCGCCTGCGGCGCATTTTTTTATTTCTGCACACTCCCATATCTAAATGTCACCAGCCGCCACTGTATAATTTACAGATTTAGCCAAGTTAAAAGGTTTTCTTCACGGTCTATCGCCGGTCATCACATTTTTTGTCGCGAGTAGTAACGAAACACCGTTTTTCCTACTCGATTAAAGAGGGCGGCCCGCGCGCGACTGACCGGGGCGGGGAGTCACTCAGTTGACTAGGCTGAGTAAAAAAAAAATTCAAAAACCTAGATATATCTGATTTGGTTAGGAATTTGCAAGTAGGAAGGCCCGAATAATTATTTTTTGAATAATGACTTCAGAAACTAAGTATTTGAATAAAAATACTATTTAAGTTCCTGTTCTTCGCTCTTTTTTGTTTTTTTTTAATATTGTTGGTTTTTTGTTATTTGTTGTTATTTTTCATATTGTTTGTTTTTTGTTACTTGTTGACGAAAAATACATTTATTTTTATTATTATTAATGTTTATTTATATTTCCATATTTATTTTATCGAATTATCGCTCTATTATTTCGTGATTAACCTAGAATACTGCTAGGGCGGCGGCAAAAGTTCCGCACCCCGGCGGCAGCTACCCTTGGCGCGGCCCTGTCTTTAATATTCTTTGTAAAATATTCCATAAACTTCATCTCATTATCAATAAAGTATCTCTTAATCAAAATATTAAAACTCTCTTGTTTCCTCTTTTGATGTTCATTAGTATCATTATCTATTAAAGGTATTACTTAATAACAATTCTTCCTCATCTTCTTCATCAAAAAGATGAGAGAAATAATTTTGTTGTTCATAGATTATAAAAGAAACTGTTTTGGTGTAGTATTAATAAAAACAATTACAAATTATCGCTTCAGTGTGTATGTTAAAAAACACACACTTCCGTGATAAGCCGTGGTTTTTAAGGATCGCGCATCCGTGATTGCGCGATGCGGGATGCATCCAGAACATACTGTGAAGCTTGTGGTAGGTACTGATAATAGGAGTCCTTGATGGAGAAAGAGATACACTGCTGTCGGAACTGAGGATCATACCGGCATGCCGAAATTCGGCAGATCTTCTAGCCGGAAGAATGCAGAAGACGGTCATTCTCGGCTCATTACGTCTACTTAGGGCACACGATTCCCGCACTCAGTAGTTACTTACCCCACGGACGTGGGGAGTAGCTACTGATAACCACCAGCGGCCGACCCTTAGAATCGGAGCCAGGGAACCGCTCGACTGGATTTCAACAAAAAAAAAAGAATAATAATAATAATAATAATAATAATAATAATAATAATAACAATATCTATTCTTCTCATCGTAACTATGAACCCGAAAGTAATACTTTTATGGAAGAGAAAGCGGTATATTATAATTTGGCGGACCGCATCCAGGAACCACTTACGATGTTATAATTTTAACTACTTATCATTTAGTACGAGAATAAGGAAAACCTGGAGAACGCAACTAATTTTATGAGCGCAGATTTATTTCATTTATATAAAAAGTAATTTAAAGAATTTTAAAGAGGAAACAATGAACCGTCGGCAAAATTCGAATCATTGTCAAATACGTGAAACGATTAAACACCTCACCTTTAACCGCTCAACCACGGGGCTCCTAAAGTAGAAATGCAAAAGCATAATTTTTCTAAAAAATACAATTGCTTTGTTAAAAAAATTAATGGCTATTTAAACGAAATATTTTAATTATTTGTAATAAATATTTTTGCTGTTGAGTTGTACCGTGTATATATGTTAAATAAAGACCATTTTTATATATTTCTTTGGATAGAAAGCTTCACACCACTGCCGCAAACCCCTGATAAACGCAGGTGACGGTATCGGTGAGCATCCGACACAAGCACTTCTGGACATCTTTACCATTCGAGAAGAAATAGGAACAGTAAATGGTTTGACGATCACTCTTGTGGGCGATCTGAAAAATAGTCGTACGGTTCACTCTCTGGCTCGACTTTTGACTCTCTACAATGTACAAATTCGCTATGTGAGCCCTTCAAATCTTAAGATGCCCAGTTACGTAAAAGAGTTTATCCATTCCAAGGGAATATCTCAGGAGGAATACAGTAGTTTGGAGGAAGTATTACCCGATACAGACGTTTTGTATATGACTAGGATTCAGAAAGAGAGATTTGAAAGTGAAGAGGAATATAAAAAGGTAGGAATTTTGATCTATGATTTCCGAGTATATTGTTTTTAAGATGCATCAACATCCTAAAAGTAAGATGTCTATATTAATTTCCAATATAAAGCAAAAATAAACTTTAAATAAACAATTGCATGCTAGTTTATGTGATTCTGTGATTTGAGTTTGTTAAATTCTTCTAAACTGAATTATTTTTATATATCTACATAAAAGTATGTAAACGAAAAAAGTAAACTTAATCTAATAGTTTTTTTGTGTTTAGGCTTGTGGCCATTTCATCGTGACGCCCAAATTAATGACTAGGGCAAAAAGGAAAATGGTGGTATTGCATCCTTTGCCCAGGGTTTTTGAAATAAGTGGCGAATTCGATACAGATCCAAGAGCGGCTTACTTTCGTCAAGCCGAATGTGGCATGTATGTTCGCATGGCATTACTCGCAATGGTTTTGGGAAAATGCTAGTGCATCAGTATTTTTAACAAAACAAATGACTATTTTATTACAAATATATTATTATATATATTATTATTTATATGTATTATATATTATTTTGTTCCCTTACTTAAAAAAACGATTTTTATATAGAAAAATATCATTGGATTCCAGTATAGGCTTTCTGAGATAGCATATTTAAAAACATTACTAAATTCAACACTATACTACCAAAATTTACTCAATACAGTGTTGCTCTTTATTTAAGTATATAGTTGTTTTTTGATAATATAGAAAGAGCAATCGTGGACTCACGAACTGGATCTTTATGGCATATCTGTTGTTGAGTATAAAGATATTTTATATTTAAAAATATCAACAGTGGATCAGTGCAATCTAAATGAAATTAAACTGCAACTTAAGAGAAAACTGTTTTGTTATATGTTTTGATACAGTTTTAAGTCAATAATGCACTAAATCAATAACAAAAATATATTTTTATATACAGCTTTATACATTAAATTCTGCCTTAATAATAAAATAACTTTTTACAAGGACATACACATACACATATTCACTAAGAATAAAATACAATGGATATAGGTACAACTTGTCTATTTACCTACTTACGTATTTTTTTACATAATGAATAACCGCAAATCCACACCTAGGATATAAGAATATATCTTTGTAATAATACTAATTTGAATAGCATAGATTAGTATGCGCCTATATACAACTATACAACATAAATTATACATTGTACCTACTTTAGGCCTTAAATGCATTCTGGACAATAAAAGACTAAATCGATCATAAATGATAACTTAAAAATGTTTTGATAACTTTGATGTTTTAGAGCCACCTGACAAGAGACTTAATTTAGCACTGAATTCAGTACTCAAATTGCGTGCGCAGATTTAGCGGACTTGGATGCTAGAAATTAGAACATATTCTAATTTCTTGGACGAAATCAGCACAGTATAGATGCGCTACTATGTATCTATACTGCGCTGATTTCGTCCAAGAAATTAGAACTTGTTCTAATTTCTAGTATCCAAGTCCGCTAAATCTGCGCGCGCAATTTGAGTACTAAATTCAGTGCTAAATTAAGTCTCGTGTCAGGTGGCTCTAAGGGTATAATCCACGTATATGAACCTTTGTTTATATAGGTATATAAAAATATGAGAATGATTATTTTAGAAATGGTTTACAAAATATAAACAAGTATGTTAAGTTTAAAATGGGTCAGTAAAACCTCATTTCCTTTATCTTTTGATATCCTTTTTTTTAATCTATGTTATACCACATTATTTGAAGTTGACTGTTCACATCCCTGCATTTGGTTGGCCAGTGTAGCTTCATCATCTCTGACAACCCTTCCAACTCTGATGGGCAGCTTTAACTTGAGTAATTTCCTAGTTTTCTGCTTATTGTTCTGCATTCTTTGCAATTTTCTAAAAAAAGAAAAATCATTCAAAATAAATATTAAATCTACTAACATTCTTAAGAATAAGAAGGATTCAACAAGAGAGAAATTACCACAAAATACATTGTTCTGGTAGTAAAATTGCACAATAATTAATAACATTATATCCAAACACGATGAAATTTGTTTGAAATTTGAAGGCACAATTTAAAACTTTTAGAACAAAATGTTTAAAAAATTTTCAAGACCTTGAATTATGCTGGAGATTCTATACGTCTCTGGCTGGAGTTACAGTTTCAGAAAACTGCTTAATTTATAGTTCTCCTTAATATATGTATATACTATATATAATAAATGCTTTTTTGAGTCATTGTCAGACGTCTGCAATTTTATAATTTACTTCATTATAAATGGAATAAATATAATAACACCTCCATGTTAAAAAAAATCATATTTATTGGTCTTACCGTATACCAAATTTTGAAATTTTAATTATATTTTATGTGATTTTTATCATACTATTTTTTGTGTTATTTTATAAAATAGATAATAACTGTCTTAATATGATTATTTATTTGTATCGTGCACACACAACAATTATATAATTTAATTAAAACAAAACCTATTCTGTTCTTTCAATTTATTTTTATACCTAGTCCTTTATGCATCAAAATATTGTGCACCATGGAAAAATTATATTAGTACATACAGTGAACGAGTAACATTAGCAGTGAAGTCAACACTACTCTAGATCTCCCGTTAAGAGTTTACGTTCAAAGCCAAAAGACAGCGGTGTCGCGATCGAGTGCCACAATATAGTGGAACAGATGAAACCTATACCATCTTGTAGAGCATATTTTGGGGCATATGTGGTGTGATCTACAACTTTTTTTAGTAGGGAATTTTTTTAAAATGGTCTTAGAGTGCATTACCTGCACAATTCTAAAACATGTGTTTCTGAGTACATACATCGCCTTTAAAAAAAAACGGCTAGACTAAACTCCCTGAAATGTTAACCACTTATGCACAAAACCTAAGCGCTTCGAATGGTATACCACCTACCTACCTTTTTTGGTAGTACACCGATATACATACTACCAAAAAAATTACGTAGTTAAAACTTCTAAAATTATGCATAATAAAACTTCGATATGCGGTTATGTGAGATATTCAAAATTTGTATACCTATATGTATATTTGCAGCGAATAAAATGTAGCCTAGTTATTGAAAAAAATTAAAAAAAAGTTTGAGTTGATATCTGTAACCGTTTTCGAATTGTTGAATTTTTAAAAAGCGCTCGCGTTTATCAAAGTGAAGTATTACAACACTCTCAGGTTTACAGCCCGAATACTGGTGTCCCTACAGATGTCTA
The DNA here is from genome assembly GCA_963924545.1 of Pogonocherus hispidulus. Taxonomy (NCBI): domain Eukaryota; kingdom Metazoa; phylum Arthropoda; class Insecta; order Coleoptera; family Cerambycidae; genus Pogonocherus; species Pogonocherus hispidulus. The sequence goes on from OZ004696.1 coordinate 25,980,252, forward strand.
CCCCTAGAAAGAAACGAGTTAGACCGGCGATTTTACTCCACTAATATAGATAGCAGCGCTCGACCGGCGAGCGACGTGAAGAGTAGTGGGCAGTGTTCAGTTATAATACCGTACTCGCTTAATGGGGTAGCGTCTCATTTGTAGGACCAGCGGCGCGCTTATAATTATGTTTCATATATGGTGTTATCATTTCCAATGTCTCCGATGGTTGCAGAGATTGCGAATCTGTGATTTTATCTTTTGTAGATTATAGATTTGTTTGCCAATTATTCAATTGGTAAATTATATGGTACCAATCTTGTTGGTGTTTTTGCCTAATAGTTAATACCAGAAAGTAGTAGTTAATACCAGTAAGTACTAGTATTAACTTTAATGCTATTAAATTTAACACGGTTTATATATTTCTTGTAGGTTACCCTGAAGAAGGTTTGAATGTATTTTTTTCTTTAATGCGTATTGGTCAGACTGCTGAAATTATTAAAATATTAAAAGTAAGCAGGGATATCTACTGAAACAATGCCAAAATTGTTATGGGTTATAGGTTATTAATAAAAATATTTTTGTTCAATATACACATTTAGGTTGAGGTTCTTTCATCATAAGCATCATATTTACATCTAAAAGACGTGGATAACAATACAAGAAAATTCTTTTATATTTAATGAAAAACTCACTCTTGACGACAGTCGATGAATACAGCTATTACAAACAGAAGGGTTATTGTCAGTATCGCCGATATCACGAATATGACGACGGTGGTGATCTGATTAGACTCCTCTAGTATAATTTCTGGTAGAGTTGTGGCTTGAGTGGAGATATCATCTGGAAAAAAATACGAAATTAGTTCCTCGTCATAACTGTGTTAGGTAATATGGTGAAAGTAAGGCACGATCTGAAAGTAGGTACCTACATAGATAGATAGATACCCATTTCCAATGACTAGACAAGGTAAGATTTTGCGTCCGACTGATTTAGGATAAGAAACTCACAGAAATGTTGAAAACATAGACCTTATTTATATTTTGAAAGAAGATTGTATTTTATAAAATTGTTATTTTGTTTTTAAATTACCTTAATAGATTTAGAAATTTCTGCCTGACTGTGTATGTAAAAAACCTGATTCTATATTACCGTATTACCTACGAGAAATTATTATTATTACCTAATCTACGTATTTTCTAATTTTCACAAAAAGGATAAATAACAGAAAAAACTAAAAGAGGCAGTCTAGCCAATATCAAAAGAATAAAATTCTACATGAGATATCGTAAAAATATATCCAGCGGGTTCTATTAGAAAAAAAAAAAAACATTTTACAAAAGTGACTTAAATTATATAATTTATATGTATGTCTGAATAGCGCAATGATTGGAATAGCCGCCTTGTAAAAGTAATCTCTTTAACTTTCATTTTAGGTTTGTTCTAACAAAAAAACTCTGATCAATCCCTAATTGATTGTAACCACAATATCTGCGCATGCGTTAGTAGAGACAAATTTGCAATTAATCAGAAGTTTGTGATGAAACAACTGACAAATCTGACATCTGACAAAGAGTAAAGAGTGGCAGTCTGTGGGCTGGATTTATTGTGACTTAACCTCATTTTTTGACACAAAACGAAAACATTGGAGATTTTTTATCGTTTTGTCATTTGTGGAGTGTTTCATAGATAAGAAAAGAGTAGATAATGTCTGTAACTTATTTGTGGTGCATTTTTATGATTCATAGTTTGTTTCTTTTGGGATTACACCACCTGTAAAATAACAAAAAGCAAATAACCATAATAAAAGTGTTTTATGATTTGTAGTTGTTTAGAAAACTTCACATAGGCTTCTAACATAAAAAATACTTCAGTACCTAATCACAATTAGCATGAATAATAATAATGCAAGTAAGACTTTACTAGTAGAGATGAATGTCATTTCATTTAATTTACTGCGCATGATTCTGATTCAGAGTTCCTAAAAAATCCGCAAAGTTTTCTGATTGTCCACAAACCAATCATAAGCCATGATAGAACACTGTACCTACTGTCAATCAGGAACCAATCACCGATTTCCTTTTGGCTTTGATGGAACGGAAAAATTGCAATGCGCATGCTCCCGACAGTCACCGACGATTTGGGATTCTTGTTAGAACAAACCTTTTATTTAACATAGCAAATTTCAAATGAAGGGGGAGTGCATAAAATTTGTTTTCTATAAGAATAAAAATATCTTGGAAAATGTTACATCTAGGTACAGAGAATCCTTATGAAGCTTCCATTAAATCAAAGAGTAGAATTCAAACTGTAATAAATAAAAAGTATATCATTCTATTAAAATTAAAAATAACGAATTCGACAGCTACTTCCAGTATATTAGCACTAGTGACACCATATCGTAATTTAAACAGAAAATATCAAAGACATATATTCAAGAACCGCATTTATATATAACTTGGATATATAAAACATTAACCTTTACTAGTTTTCGGAATTTTATTAATAAAAAAGCAGTGAAGTTCTTGAAAATTTAAAGATATATTCAGTGGTTACAAGAAACAATATAACTTTGTGGTAAAATTACAATTGTGGAAAATATCGGTTTGAATTGTAAAGTAACGATGTAAACATATATTATCATTCAGCAGGACCGTGCCAACCACAATTTGAACCCAAACAACCTTCATTCAATTTGTTTTGAAAGTAACTAGATTCAGTTAAAGGTAGTTTAGATACACAATGTATAAGTCAGTCAAGTCAGATTTTATTGGTCGTAGAAAATAATATAAAAAAATAGTAAATCATATAACAGGAGACATGAGTTTTTAAACAAAATAAAAAAAATGTTAAAATAATAATTACTATTCAACTACTACTTGGATAATTTAATGTCATTATCTTGTAGTGAAATTTAAATATTACCATTAAGACTACAATAATCCATAAGGCTAGAAATTGTTAGGTTAGATAGGGAGGTATATAGAAAATTGGGTAAATTTATTAAAGGATCTACCGTACAAATTGGCAGTTGTGATATTGGATTTTATTTTATTTCGAATTATTTTTACTGTTAAGTATATATTTTTTTTAAATTTAACAATATTTGGATAACAAACCTCCTACCAAACATGTGCCTGAAGACGGATAGAATTCCAATAGACACTTTCTATTACTAAGTAGAACACTAAATGAGTTAGTTATTCAACGCCAAAATGGATGGAAATCCTTAAATATATTTTTATCCTTAGGTATAATCAATGATATGATCTTGTTATGGTAGTGGTGAAATGAAAATGTAAAATTAAATGACAAATCAGATCTTAACTTAAGAACAGTAATTCCGAATCACTAACAATTATGGAAGCTTCTTCCATTTCGGGAAAAAATCTCGGTGAGAATTTATTTTTGAGGGCATCTAAACTAAGAGTGGATGGAGTATTAGAAGTATATGAGGAACGGGTCATCCAATAGTTTTGAAAATTTGGTTACCAAGGTAGCCAGACATGCTCTATCGACCTAAAATATTTTCGAGAATTCGGTGGGGTATTGCCAGTAGTTCTTAAACCTGGCAACGTATCGGTTATTTTAAACTTAATACCCTGTATATTTTTCATTTATAGATTCTACATCAATTTCTGAGTAACTTTTCTTAATATTTCCACCTACGTCAAGCCGTCTTCAAGATATTAATTGATTTTCAAATTTATTGAACAAAACCCATATAAAAATAAATCGTGTTATTGTATCTCTCTACCACAAAATAATGAATAACAAGTTGAACTTTGGAGTACAGTTAGGCAAGGACTGAGGGTGTCTCATCCTTTAGTCAAATATTTGTAGTAATATACAGGGTGGACTAGAGATATAACTTTTTAAATGACTTATTAAAATGATGAAAAGTCAATTTTCTTAAATAAAAGGCCCTGTATATTCTTGGCGATTCAGAAAGCTAACATATTCCTCAATTCATCTATGTAAACTGTATATACATCTAACTTGCACCGTTTTCGATTTACAAGCTTTTATTTGTAAATTTTCCCCAGAAATACTTTGCCCAAATTAGGAATAGTTACAGTATACATAGATAAATAGCGGAATATGTCAGCTTTCTGAATCAGTAATAATATACAGGACATTATGTGGACTTTTAATCACTTTAATAAATCTTTAAAAAAGTTAGTTCTAGACAAATATTTGACTAAAGGATGAGACACCCTCAGCCCTAGCCTAACTGTACCCCAAAGTTATATAAATTTTAAAATTAATGAATATCTCGACGGCTTGACATAGAAAACATTTTCAAGTTATTCAGAAATAATATAGAATATAAAAATGAAAAAACATACAGGGTATTCCATTTAAATTAATGAAGACGTTGCCAGTTTTACGTACAACTGGAAACAGCGGACTCTCGACCGTCTCTAATTACCTTGGTAACCAAATTTTCAAAGCTATTGGTTGACCCGTTCTTTAGATACTACTTCTAATACTCCATTCACCGTAAATCACCATGTATATTTTAAATAGAACAATTTTCATACTTTTTATCGATCCAGTCTTATAAGATTATGGATACTAAGATTATGAATTTTTTAGCAGCTCTTCTTCCTTTTCCAGAACAAGAAAGATGATAATGAACGGTAATGTCTGGATTGAAATGACCTCAACTTTTGGAAAGTTCTCCATTTTTTTTGGATTTTAATTTTTAATTAGCATTAACAATGCCTAGTTGGTAAATTCATCATTTGGAAATATTTTGATTGGGTTAGGATTGGGTTCATCAAAACCCAGCACAAAAAAATAATGCTTGATTCACATTCTCAATAACAATGTTTTTATACTGACGCAGAGACCGCTGTCTTTCTTGTAATATAGTGTAAGTATAGTATAGCAATGAACGATTTTTTACATAAAAATGGAAATTTGTTGAATATCTGAATTTTCTTACCAATGTAACGTTTCTTTCAAATTTTGGTGGGTTTTTGAGAAAAACTACAAGTGTTTGGTATAAATGTAATATATCAACACTACTATTTTCACTCGGTATGAGGACAATATACTTGATAACTCTTAAAAATCTATCATCTATCAAATACCAAGTTAAACTTATGGGACCTCAAAGTTTCGATCCTGGGTTATCGATATATCGAACCATAAAAAGAAATCCGTAATAAAAACCACATTCCATATCTAGGAAGATAAAAAAGTCACTCCATAAAATAAAACAGGAGCTAGGTGACTGCTTTAAAAAATAAGCATGGTCAATCCTTTAGAAAAGGCTTAAAATATTTAATTACCATTAATAAATGCCAAGACGCTTTCTCCTATTCGGGCCTTTAAAACCCAACGCCATGTGGAGATGAAAAGATGCAAAAACAATCCAGCTTACGCTGTTTAGAAATACATAAGTACCTGTATACAGGGCGCCCTATTTCTTGACCCGTTGCATGGGTAACTTTTTTATTAGTAGAGATACAAAAACGCTTAAATGAGCAAATTAGTGCAGTTTCGTATTAGTAATTCTACGGTAAGGCGAAAAATTATATACGGGGGAAGGTTGAAAAGTTATTGACAAAAAACGAAAAATCAAACTTTTCTATTATCCCTCGTAGCTCGTTCATTTGAAGAGTTAGAGAAAAGTGCTTCACATGTTTTTTGCAGTATTTTTCATGTAAAATGACATGCACTTGCTACTTTTTATATATCTCCTAAAATGGTTGAGAATCACAGTAAAATATATTTTTTTTAAATGTAATGGATAGGTGGCTGTGACATTAACCGAAAGTCCCCTTTTTTCTCTTTCAGATGATATAACATAGTCCATATTTTATCCTTACAAAAGTAATAATAATCGTTGTTTTTAAAGAAAGTTTATTGTCACATCAAGAATGCTATGGATTATGGAACAAAAGAATGTTTTGAGAACAGAAATTATTAATTAATTAATTATATTGAAGTAAATGTTCGAAATGACCACCATCCTGTTGGATACATAGTAAGCAACGTTTCTGGATACTTCTTAAAACATTATTTATTGTATGTCCATGTATGCTTCTAATTGCATCTTGAATCCTGACTTTTAGATCCTCTATATGTAGAGGAGTTGTCACATAAACTTTATCTTTCAATAACCCCCAAAGAAAGAAATCTAAGGGGGTCAAATCAGGTGTTCGCGCTGGCCAGTCGATATCCATTCTATTTCCTATAACATTATCAAACTGTTCATGTAAATATTGTTTTACCTCGCGGGAATTATGCGCAGATGCTCCATCATGTTGGAAGTATTTAAGATTTCTAAAAATATGAAGTGGTAATTCATTTAAATATTCCTCTGTTAGAGTATTCCTTAGAAAATGAAGGTAATTATTCGCATTCAAATTATCTTCGTAAAAATATGGGCCAATAATTTTGCCACAAAAAATTCCACACCACACATTTATCCCAAATTGACGTTGATTTCTTCTTTCAGAAACAAGATGTGGATTTTCTCGGCACCACATTATGTTATTATGGCGGTTAAAAATACCATTGTTGGTAAATCTACTTTCATCACTGAATAAAATCTTTTTCCAGAAGTCTAGATCCCCTTCGCATTTTGAAATGTACCATCGACAAAATGTCATCCTTCTTTGATTATCAGCTGGATATAAAGTATTGCATATGGAATAATGATAAGGCTTTAAATTGTTACCTTTTAAAATAGCTCTTACAGTTTCCTTGGAAGTGTTGCAGTGATGTGCAATTTCTGCAGTTGAAGAATCAGGTTTAAAATTTACATAAGCCAAAACATTTATTTCAGTGTCTTCATTGAAGTTTCTTTCATCCTTAGGCTTTGAAAAAGAACCGTATAATCGTATATTATTTTCCAGCTGTCTAAATATTCTATGATGGGGTTGTCTTCGTTCCATGTAAGTTTCAAAATAAAGATTCGCTGCAGCTTGTGCATCTCGATTTTGGTTATAATAACAAAATAGCATATCATTTTTCTCTTCGTTGGTGTACATATTTGCAACACTATTATTTTGTATGCAGTATTAATAATAAACAATAAACAAAAACTAAAAATGTCACTTATGATCTGTCAATAATTAAATGCCAACTAGACGTTTTTAAAAATATCAGGAATCTTATTTTTTGTTTTATTTCCATAGCATTCTTGATGTGACAATAAACTTTCTTTAAAAACAACGATTATTATTACTTTTGTAAGGATAAAATATGGACTATCTTATATCATCTGAAAGAGAAAAAAGGGGACTTTCGGTTAATGTCACAGCCACCTATCCATTACATTTAAAAAAAATATATTTTACTGTGATTCTCAACCATTTTAAGAGATATATAAAAAGTAGCAAGTGCATGTCATTTTACATGAAAAATACTGCAAAAAACATGTGAAGCATTTTTCTCTAACTCTTCAAATGAACGAGCTACGAGGGATAATAGAAAAGTTGGATTTTTCGTTTTTTGTCAATAACTTTTCAACCTTCCCCCGTATATAATTTTTCGCCTTACCGTAGAATTACTAATACGAAACTGCACTAATTTGCTCATTTAAGCGTTTTTGTATCTCTAATAATAAAAAAGTTACCCATGCAACGGGTCAAGAAATAGGGCGCCCTGTATACTATGAGACAATCTCATAAGAAGAGTTACGTACAAAAGCAGACTTGTCCATTTAACACAATCGGACAAGTAGGAGAAAAACAAGAAAATTGTTTTTTCGAAAATCGCTATGGGTTTAAATCCTCAAAATGAAAAGACCTGATCTTTTCCTAATTCCATCTGAAATATAACTTGACTACGGATCTGTTGCTCATCTTTCAGACTATTTCATAGAAAAAGCATTCATCCCAAGGTCAAATAGCATTCATATTGTTTTTAATTCCTTATTGATAATTAATAACACTCATTTATTGCGTTGTAATCGTCAATTCGAAAACAATGGTGCACGATTCTGTATAAATCTAAGCTGCGAGTATCCTTTGAAGTAATTAGAATTACAATAGAATTGTAAATTTAATGTATTTTATAATTATAGATGTAGGTAGGTATTCCCTAAAGGAAAGCTTTCATAATCATGATTATTTATTAGCAATAATTTGTACATCCTGTTAAAATACTGGATTATAAAAATATACATTCAAGTTAGAACTTTTGTAACTCGAAGCTGATTAAAAATTTAATAATATTACATCAGTTCAAAACTAGATGCCGGATCGGAATATTTCTGTAATACCTATACCTATTATTTTTGTTACAGCATGATCAATAATAGTCAGTATTTATTTTCAGAGGTGAAATTGCAGAGATAAACCTAAAAAGTTTTTATAAGGTCCGTGAAGTTAGCTAAATACTGTGAACCGCAAAGCTCTTCCATCCAAATCTTAATCCACACCATTCTTTACTATTTAATTTGTTTATTTGTAAGCTAGAAAATAAATCAGCAAACCCACTGACGGATGAGTAATTGACAAATAAAGGGTGTCAATTGCATATTCGAAAAAAAAACAACATTCATTTTCGCAAAAGAACGTGAGATTAGCACACTTTTAAATTATTTAAATTACGTTTATGATTCTGTTGACTTGGTGTTAGCTCACAAATAAACAAACGAAATACTAAACCATAATTGTGTAAACAGTTGTTGTGACATCCTCGAGCGTGAATTTAGCAGACCCTTCACTTTTGATATTCACTCGTTGGTTTATGGGTTTTTGAATTTGGAGGTAAATTCGTTGATGAAAATTTCATTACTTTTTTCGAGACAAATTCATTGGTGAAATCCAAAATTTCTTACTGGCTTTTTTTTCGAGTTATAAACAAAATTTCTGTTTTTTAATACTTGTATGGATGTCGATTGTTTATTTGAAAAAGTTGTTTTACGTTCTTCAGACATTATTTTGAGGAGAATGTAATGGCTAATACATTTTATAAACCCATCTTGGTTAATTTTCAGGTTATATCATAATGGTGTATATGTTAGAGGACTACCTTTTTTTTTTGTTCTGTACAATATGCATTAATTTCTGTTACAACGGTACTTATATTATATATTTTATATCACATCAGCCGATTTCCTTACCTGATCTAGATCCATTGACGGCATTACCAAATCAAAATAGCATTGGTGTTAATTTAAATAGTCGTTTTTTAAATATTCTACACTCTTACAAGCAATTTGAAAACAAGAGAGCAAATTTTGGATTTGACCAACGAATCTGCCTAACAAAAAACATTTACTACACCAGTATTCTTTTTTCGATCTTTTATACTGAGTGTCCCTATAAAAATATCCTAATTTATACATCCTATATATGCAATAACTAATCTTATCTTTTTACATGTAGTTATATAATTTTACGGGACATTTTTTCTACAATAGTTCAATCTCCTGAAAGTTTTTAACTGTAGAATACATATACTCTTTGGCATCTTCAACTAATTTGCATATGCCCAGATTCATGCATAAAACGCGTAGTGATTTGTAATAATTCACAAGTGAGTTTCACGCTATTTGTTTATGGATACTATTAATTGTTCAAAGCAGTTCATTAAATTTTGCTCAACAAGTCAAATGTTAATGCGTTTCTTAAAAGTGTTTCATAAATCTCCTAAATGTTCCGGTATTCCCGAACTACCACATCCGATTCTTGCAGTTTATTGCTTTTATTACTTTTTTTATTACGCTGATTATGATACGTACGCCTATGCGCCGCGGCGCATTTCTGTTAACCCTAATTATGACTTACTTCACTGCAGTTATTGATGTTTCGAATATAAATTAAAATTCCATATTTAAAAACAAATTCACAAAAGAATCTCTTTGTATTTTACTAGGCGCAGAATTTATAGGTAAGTACTGAATATAAATGTTTCGTACAAAACTGTAAAAAACCACCTCAATTAATACGTGTTTTTATTATGTAAAAAGGAAAATGAATTTAGTTTGTTAATACCTTAGCCCACTTTACGAATGTTGATTTCTGCAATTTTACCTTCAGGTTCAATGTGACCTTAACTCGCTTGTAACAGCATACAAATGGGCTTTGATGGTTAAAAATAACTATCTCGTTTTTGTTAGCCACACGACCTCATACAATAACACAAAAGGCATAATAGAATACCATTTGTGTTTATTGAAGCCAATTATATTAGAAGACAAGTTGTATTAGCAACTGTAGTAATTCTTTAAAAATATTCTATAATGAAGGTCAAAAATGAAGTGAATGAGACACCTAGATATTTGAAACTTAGTGATACCACATATCAATATGTGGTGATACCGAGTGAAACACCTAGATATGTATGTACATATTAAATCAGGCTTATAAGATGAATTGGTTTAACATTTAGCCATTTAACCTATAGAAATTGTTTAAAATTGACCTAAATATACTACAAAGAACATGATCGATTATAAGAATTTAGATCGATTTACCCTAGCAAAATATTTTTATTTTCATGTTCAGTTATTGGTGCCACGAATTTAATTTACTACTAGTTGCTACTTTTGTTATTTTAATTTAGATGCATAAGTAATTTACCCACTTACTACTTAAGTACAAAACAAGTTGCTAAGTTGCGAATACCTAACTAACTATATTTTACAGAAAACCTTTAGCGTTTGGAATGGTAATAATAACCTAATTCTATCAAAATTCCTCTTTGATGTTCTAGAAACATTCAGAATTTTTGCCAGCAGTGAATTTTTAGATTAATAATAATTTTATTATGCAGTAGCTGTTTACGGAATTTTCTTCAAATAAATAAGTAGGATTGTCTTCCTCAAAGACAATAGAGGTCACCGCTACAATGATACCTGAGGAAAAAGCAGATCGTTATCTGTCTGTCAGTTTGTCATACACAATAATTGTCAGACGGATAACAGCAAAGACTAAAAGATGCCACTACGGTGTTTCTCACCACCAGATCATTTAAAGAACCTAGTCTATGACATTTCTTATTTGGCTTTTCCTCAAAAGGTCTTTTATAAAACGAGGATCGTTCTCCTCAATATAATACCTAACTATATATATACAGAGTGAGTTTTATGTATGGAACGCTTCAATTATCTCGGAAACGGCTTGCCCGATTTTTATGAATTTTGGTTTATAAGGGTTTTGTAATATGGCCGATATTATTGTGGTATTTACATTGTTGTCAGATCTTTCGTTTTTCCGGAAATATACTGAAATTTGTTATTTCAAATGGATCACCCTATATATTTTTTTGTTTTTGAAATCTCTAAGAAATTTAGAATATTTTTCATGTAATGTTCCCTATACCTAATTGCGATAATTTCGGAGTTACAGCTACATTTGCAATATCTCCGCCGAAGTTAAAATATTACATCAGGGCGGCTATGTCTGCGACAAAAACAATTTTGACGTTTTAATAAACTATTATTGTTGGTGTTTATTGAAAGTTACAATGGACTGTTTATCTGAGAAAGAACGAATTGAGATTTTAATGATATTAGGATATGGTGATGTGCGTAGAAGTCAACAGGAAACGTGTAATATCTTTAATAATTTATATCCTAATAGAAATCCCATAGGATCTTTTGAAAACATAAAGTAAAGGCGGTTACAGCTGATGCTCAAAATGTTGTCCGTTTACTTCCATACAAGAAGCCATGCGATGATAAAACTTTGCAGTACATTTTGTAACATTCCTGACTGCTCAATTCTTCTTATCTCTGTGGTAATCCTATCTTTTAATTCCTGAATATTGGCAGGTTTGGTTTTATAAACAATATTTTTTAAGTGACCCCACAGGAAATAGTCTAAAGGATTCATGTCGGGTGATCGCGGGGCCATTCGATAAAACCAGGCCTTCCAATCCATCTTCTGGGAAACACATCGTTTAGATATTGCCTCACGTCACGCGCATAGTGAGGTGGAGCTCCATCTTGTTGCACCCAAATATTGTTATTTGGGACATTGTTATGGTCTGAAAGTTTCAAATAATAAAATTTCTAAATTAACAGGCAATTGAGAATACTTACTTAGATTTGGAAATAACCGAGCCAACTCAGGTATAATATTATTCTGTAATAAATTTAAATACGCCGGACCATTTAAGTTTCCTTCAATGAAAAAAGGACCAATTATTTTGTCGCCTATTATTCCAGCCCATACATTAATCTTTTGTGGAAATTGGGTGTGGGATTCTCTCATCCAACGAGGATTGTTACGTGACCAGTATCTGCAATTATGCCGATTTACGTTTCCATCAATACAAAAAGTGGCCTCATCGGAAAACATAACATTATTTAAAAAATTTGGATTATTTTGATCGTAACATTTTTCCATCATTGTGTCGGCAAACTCTTCACGTCTATCGAAATCATCATCTGACAACTCTTGAACCAATCTTACTTTGTAAGGATGGAATTTATTGGCATGTAAAATTTTCATTATGGATGTTTGAGAAATATCAACTTCCCTGGATATTTGTCTAGTATTCAAGTGTGGATCTTCTTCTAACATAACACAAACATCTAAAGATTTGTCTTCAGTTGTTGCAGTTTTTATACGCCCTGATTTCGGTAAATCTTTTATGGCTCCAGTTTGGTTAAACTTTTTTAACAACTTACTCACAGTAGATCTTGTTATGGGATTTCTATTAGGATATAAATTATTAAAGATATTACACGTTTCCTGTTGACTTCTACGCACATCACCATATCCTAATATCATTAAAATCTCAATTCGTTCTTTCTCAGATAAACGGTCCATTGTAACTTTCAATAAACACCAACAATAATAGTTTATTAAAACGTCAAAATGGTTTTTGTCGCAGACATAGCCGCCCTGATGTAATATTTTAACTTCGGCGGAGATATTGCAAATGTAGCTGTAACTCCGAAATTATGGCAATTAGGTATAGGGAATATTACATGAAAAATATTCTAAATTTCTTAGAGATTTCAAAAACAAAAAAATATATAGGATGATCCATTTCAAATAACAAATTTCAGTATATTTCCGGAAAAACGAAAGATCTGACAACAATGTAAATGCCACAATAATATCGGCCATATTACAAAACCCTTATAAACCAAAATTCATAAAAATCGGGCAAGCCGTTTCCGAGATAATTGAGGCGTTCCATACATAAAACTCACTCTGTATATATATATATATATATCACGTATACAGGGTGTTCCACATAAAAGTCCTCAGCCTCGTATCTCGGCAACGGAAAGATATATTTTGATTTTGAAAACAACAGATGATTAAAGCTCATTTATGCCTTCGTCACGGAGTTCAACGTGATTTTTTCCAGAGCAAATTGGAGATGGCGCTGAAGTGGAAACAAATGTTTCGTTGGCAAGAACTTTGCAACAAGGTTTATCCGATACTTTGTTTAATTCTAAACAATTTTTGTCAAATGACTATTTTTCAAAAACTTAATATTTTCAGAGATATCGGGCTCTTCATTTGGTGAGGCCAAAACTCAAGCATATTTTAGAGTCTCGAATTATTACCTTATACAATGAAACAATAATTATCCAACTTCTCCTTTGGTACACCTAATCGCCATCTCACATAGACTACTCAGTATAAAAATTATTGAATTGAAATGGGTCCCAGGGGGTGAAATACAAGTAGCACCCAAAACATTTAGTCTCAATTTTCCATGCAATCTCAATTTTCTCGAAAATTATTGAGTATCCCAACTTCTCCTTTGGAACACGTAATACCCATCTCATATAAACTACTCAGTATAAAAACCATTGGCTTGAAATGGGTCCCAGGGGGTCAAAAACCGATAGCACCCAAAACATGCAATCTCAACTTTCCATGCAATCTCAATTTTCTCGAAGATTATTGAACGTCCCCAACTTCTCCTTAATACCCATCTCATATAGACTACTCACTAGACTACTATAAAAATCATTGACTTGAAATGGATATTTAATAGCTCATTTTAAGGAATAGTGAAATAATATGTATTTAATTTTGTTTCCTTCTAATCAAAACCTACTGTGATGAAGTTTCGTTATACCTTCAGGATTTATTTTAGGACAAACGTACAAATAATTCTGAATTACTTATACAAAATGAATTAAGTATTTAAAAAAGCTTGGTCATTTTACAGAAATACAAATTATTTCACTATTTCTTAAAAAGAACTATTAAATTGACTTGGATTATTATTGTTTCGTTGTATACGGTAATAATCCGAAACTCTAACATACCCTTGAGTTTGGGCCTCACCAAATGAAGAGCCCGATATCTCTGAAACTATTAAGTTTTTGAAAAATAGTCATTTAACAAAAATTGTTTAGAATTGAACAAAGTATCGAATAAACCTTGTTCCAAAGTTCCTGCCAACGAAAAATTTTTTCGACTTCAGCGCCATCTCCAATTTGCTCTGAAAAAAATCAAATTGAACTCCGTCACGAAGCCATAGATGAGCTCTATCATATGTTTTTTTCAAAATCAAAATATATCTTTCCGTTGCCGGGATACGAGGCTGAGGGCTTTTATGTGGAACACCCGGTATATTCAAACAAAATCACAAAAAATAATAAAAACACAGGAAATTAAACAAACGCAAACGTAAAACATGCCTAGGAATTATGAGCATCAGACAAATTACTCTGAGTTCAAAATCAGAAATAAAATCAATATAATAAAATTCATGGAATCCGCTACAGTAAACAAACATATTTTTAAGAGGAAGCTAGATGAAGCACCTCAAATGAACAACTGTTCTTGCGTATTATTAAAATACCATCCACCAGTTCAATATAATTTATTTAAATAGTCATTATTCGTAATATAAATTATGTTTAACTAAATAGATACAGTAAAACTACTGTACATTTACCGATGGATCATGCATAATGTCAAAGACACTTGTGCCAATAACAATTCAGTAATTAGCAAACTGTGCAAGAGAATGGGCTATATAAAAGGGGATGATGCTGTGGCTGTCTTTAGTCATTCAAGGTATCATCAACAAACGTTTATCTTGATGAATTGATAACAGTGATAGCTGATACAGAAGAAAATATTGAACATTTATGTAGTAATAAATTATAGAATTTAAAAGAAATGGAATTTCGAAACAAATAAAACGACACGATTTGAATTGACAATTCCTAGAAGAGAAGTCATTTTTCCAGATGAAACATGATAGCACATGATGAGCACTTACCATATGCTAAAGGTACCAAATCAATGTCTTGGCAAGATGACAATTGTTACGAGGCAACGGTCGCCTACTGAGTCAGCCATAGAAAGAAACTGAATAAAAAAGGGTTAACATTTGATAAGAAACCCATGTAAATTGGACGGAATAAACTTAGTATTTGAACGAGACGGGTGTATTATTAGCTACTATTATAATTAGTGTAGTATTATAGTTTTAACACAATACTAAAAATATTCAAAAACGAGAGGGTTGAGGTGGCAAACACTTCATTGTTTTACATGCTGGCTCAAATAATGACTTTGTTCGGGATGCTGATTGGTTATTTTCTTCAAAAAACATTGGATTACCATAGCGAAATGAATGGTGATATTTTTACTAAATGGGTGAATCCCAATTTGGAAGAACCATAATTAATTATAATGGACAATGCACCAAAACAAAGCATGTTATTTGAGAAGCAACCCACTAGTTCTTAGAAATTTCGTTAATGAATTAAATCACTCATTTGAGTCCGATTTTTAATCTCATTTCATAGGAATATTAGTTGTGACGTATCGAAAATCATACAGCGATTTCAGTTATCACAAAATTCTACGAAATAAATGACAAATAATAAAATATCAATCAATGATATTTACTATCTTGCTACTTCGTGTTATTTTATGGTATGAATAAAAACGAAGTACCTGCTACTACTACAAGTATTAGTGTATATTCTACATAGTATTTACTTTAAAACGAGGAATTTACTAATTTCTGGTAGCATCTACTTTACTTGACGTAGAACAATAATTGTAGTATGTACATTCTTTGAAATGTGTACTACTTACTTCCGTCACACATACGCCGCACGCCGGGTACTGGCTAACGAGATAAGACATATTTAAAAGTTTTTGGGAAACGGTTTCAGTTTTATATGTTTATCGAATATTCGATATATATGTATATCGAAGTACTCCCTTCTAAAAATAGAAGAGAGTACTTCGAAATGTATCTACTTCGTTTTAAAGTAAATACTACCTAGAATATATTATTAATACTTGTAGTAGTAGCAGCAGGTACTTCGTTTTTATTCATACCACCCATTATTTACTCAGGAAGGTGGTCGTAAGAATTATTGTATTATTAGGTATACAATTATTACCAATTACTGTATGAAAATTATGCAACCCCCTCCAGAATTTAGACATGTCATTCATGATTTTCAATTTTTGTATTTAGAAATTTTCGAATTCAATATTCTTGAGAGCATTCTCCACGAATACTTGGATATAGGGCTTAAAGGATCTTTTTCTAAGAATATCGGGGATTGTCCAAATGAGTTTACCAGAAGAGCAATGAGTTAGAGAAATCATTGTATTGTAACTAAATAAGAAAGTTTTACTCTGATTAGTCGCTCTTTTGGCACACTGTTAGATATCAAGGTCCAGAATCAAACAATACATATTTTAACCTATAATGTTAAAATATCGTATTCATCAATTTCACTCTAAATTAGTTTATTATAAAGATCTTGTGTATTAGATCCCTCAAACTCCCATATCACTGAATTGGTGAGTGAGTGCTCTGTTCCTGCTATAGAGTACAGAGGGAGTAGGTATGGAAGTTTTTCTAGAACCCTTTATAATAATAAGAATAAAGTTTATTCAAAAATTACAAAATTTCCAGCAGTACATGTAGAAAATAACTATAATAATATGAGTGTACATGTACACATACAGGGTGTCCACCTAGTGCGCGTAAGTCCAATATCTGGGTTAATAAAAGAGATAACTTAATTTTTTTTTCTACAGGGTTGTCTAATATCCCGAGCTGCACAAAATGAAAATATATTTACATATTCAGGGTGTTCAGTTTTTCCTGGACAGGTACCAACTTCGTTTTTCTAAATGGAAATATATATTTTTTATTGCTTTTTCGAACTAAACCCTTGATTTTAGTAGGACTTTCATCAGCCTTCCCTATACCTAACTTAAACTGTTTTTGAAATATTGACGGATGAATATTGACATTTTTGCAACTTTGACACCCTGTAAAATCTAAACGGTTTGAGATAAAGCAAAACGGTTTGCACATTCCTATCTTAACTTTTCATAAGCTATCGTTTGGTACTAATTTCAAATTTATACAAGAATAAAAAATTTTCAAAATTTTCAGAAAATTTAAAATTTTTGGATAATTCTGAAATTAGTACCAAACGATAGCTTATGAAAAGTTAAGATAGGAATGTGCAAACCGTTTTGCTTGATCTCAAACCGTTTAGATTTTACAGGGTGTCAAAGTTGCAAAAATGTCAATATTCACCCGTCAATATTTCAAAAACAGTTTAAGTTAGGTATAGGGAAGGCTGATGAAAGTCCTACTAAAATCAAGGGTTTAGTTCGAAAAAGCAATAAAAAATATATATTTCCATTTAGAAAAACGAAGTTGGTACCTGTCCAGGAAAAACTGAACACCCTGAATATGTAAATATATTTTCATTTTGTGCAGCTCGGGATATTAGACAACCCTGTAGAAAAAAAAATTAAGTTATCTCTTTTATTAACCCAGATATTGGACTTACGCGCACTAGGTGGACACCCTGTATATAGGAATATATTCATCGACAGAATAAACAAAATTCCACTAAGGCGAACCCGTGCGTAGACTCAAGTTACACTATCAGTATTATTTCTATGGAATGCACGATTTTACAAAATAAACATAAATAAATTAAAAACATATAAATATCACTTACACAAACAATACATACATATACATACATTTATACATAGTCAAAGTATTTTAAAAATACACATTACAAAGTTAAGCAAAGGGGGCTGGAAGATGAAATTTAAAAAAAATGTTCAATAACACTTCTTTCACAAGAAAGTAAATAAAGTTTTAATTTATTTTTGAACAAAAACAATGTTTTAGCGTCCCCCTAATTTCCTTAGGTTTCATATACCTAGATGACTTATATGCGACAAGGGTTGTCTACTTTTAAATAGCCTGATAACTGTATTATAGAAGTAGTGCTGTCTTAAATCTAAAACAGAGACATCTCTGCTTAGCGTAGGTTATTCTGGATTCTATTAAAGAATGATATAAAGTTTTTAATTGTGGGGGACCTAGGATTTCCTAAAAACACTTGAATTTAAACAATAGTGAACGCAAAGTTTTACAAACCTGTTGAATATGTTTGTCCCAGCGAAAATGGCAGTCAATAACAACTCCAAGATACCTAGTGAAGTCAGGTTTGTTGATGTTAATTATTTCACCGCTTAAATCTATATTTTAAGTTTCGTACTTGGAACTACTATATATGGAAAAAGGTAAGAAGCAAGTTTTTTGATAATTTACTGACAACAATCTGTCAAAAGTCAAAACACCGAAAAAGTTTAGTTCTCATTCTCTCTCTCAGTTCTCACCCTCATAAAAAATAATGGTATCATCTGCGAAGCTGGAGAGTAACCCAGTGCTATTGAAAGTAAAAATTGAGTTAATATACAATAAACACAATATGGGCCCTAGGACCGTGCCCTGCGGCACCCCACATGGTATTACTTGCTCAACACTTGGAACGTTCGAGATTTTAACATATTGTGTCCTTAATGTCACGTAACTTTCAAATAAACACCTCCCCTAAATCCCAGATCATGCAAGACTTCCAACAACTGTTTATGATTCACCGTGTCAAATACCTTCCAAAGATCGAGGAATACACATAGCGATGGGATGGACTTTTCGAAGTTTTGATAAACCTTAGATGTTAATAAGTCAATTGCATATTCTGTAAATTTACCGTCACGAAAACCAAACTGATTTTCTGATAGTAATTTATTTTTATATGAAGTGAGGACGGATTACACCTATTTTAAATACACTCGGGAAATGTCCACTACAAATAATTTTGTTTATGAGGTGTTGCAAAGGGCCTCCTACTTCATGGTTTATTTCTTCAGGGCTATCAGTAGGATGAAGAAAAAGAGAAGAAGATACATTACATACAGTTTTATGTAACGGAGGATGAAGAGGGGAAAACAAATATTTCTAGCTAATTTTTTTCCAACAGACGCATAGTAAGTTAGCAATGTCGTATGGGTTTTCTATAATTTTGCCATTTTGAGTTTTTATTTTTTTATTGCATTGTCATTTTTATATTATGTAAATCTCTACATTTCGGCTCTAGAGTTCGGTAGAGTTCGACTCTACCTATCTATACTTTGATGCATTTCGTTATTCTGTACTGACAATGTAAAAAAAATAATATGATCTTTTAAAAAAATTATGGTCTATTGAAAAGGGTTGGTGTCCTCCTCCTTTATTTTTTGGTATAAGTTTATCAAACTATACATTTTTGAGAAGAAGAGAAGTGTCTCTATCGATTGGTAATATAATATAAAGGGTGTTCCATTTAAAAAATGATCACAATTTTGAATTAAAAAGTAGCAATTTTTTTTCAAGCACCTGTAGAAGTAAAACAAACTAATACCAATGACAAAAGAAAACTTTTTGTAAAATTAAGAGCACCAGTGAAAACCGTTCGTCGTTATCTCATTTTGATTTGAAGTTATAAGCCTCTATTAAAATGTGCCACATTATCTTGGGACAGCCTATATTGAGAAAATGTCCGACTGCTGTATTTTTCATTTTAAGGTACATAAAAAAGTCTGAATACACGTTACGCAATAGCTCAACAAGATAATAAACAATATCCCACCGCGTAGTCTACATAGATAAGTACATATACAATAGAGACTTAAAGCAAAGACACAAAAGTATACGTTACGTTTTGACGTAAACGCAAAAATCATGCAATGTTATAGAATTAAAAAACCGTCTTAAAGCATCCTTCAAGACGTAGACGTAAACGTACGTAGAGATAGTTTTTCCTGTTACTTGCATCATATTAATTTGTATCAAATTCCATCTTCCTGGATCTTCATAGGGGTTGTGACCCACGACTTCTCTCGCAAGATGTAAATTGCCCTCTGTAGTAAAACGAATTATTTTTTGTGAATCCATCACAATTACCGTAATACCCAATGTGGAAAGGTAAACAGTAAACACTTAAAATCTATTAAAAATGTTGTAAACTGTAACACCAAGACAAAAATCAAAAAAAGATATATGTTGTATGAAAAACTAACCAAAACGCAACAGAAAATCGAAAATTATATTTGACAACACCATTCGTGACTAATCGTATATTTTCGACGTCGACCTCGGCTCAATACGACTGCGTTCACTAGGTACGTACGGGCCCGTAAGTATACGTCAAACGCAAACGTAAACGTACACAAAATTACCACTGCGCATGAGTACATGTCAATTTCTGCGTTTACGTATACGTTCATGGCACTGCTTTAAGTCTCTATTATCTGAAGGGTTACTAGTTACTACCGCTACTTACGGAACTGGGAGAATATTATTGTTCTGTTTCTAGATCTGATTATTTTCATGCAGCTGCATAAAAAATAAAATTGAAAAAATAAAATAAAATGAAGACGATAAGACATTTGAATAGAAAAACAGAAGTTGATAAAACATCAGTAGAAACTATGAAGTTTGTATTGTAGAAAATTACAGTAGAAAATTATATAAATTTTGGGGGCAATTTATATCAGTTCAGCATATTATATCGAAATAGCGTTTATGTTATTTCATGTGTTAGTTCGTTTGTCACTAATTTTATGCATGTAAACTATATTTATATTTATTTAAATAAACTTAATTATTAATAATTGCTTTTTGTAAGTCACTTTGTTTATTTGAGAGTGAAATTATATTTTCCTCTTTTCCTGGTTATTTCTAAAGTAAGATGGTTAGGTAGTATGATTGTATGATCATCATAGTTATTATTATATATAAAGATGTTTGGATTTTATATTATATATAAAGCCCAGTTTTTCCAACATATCCAGTAAACCATGTATTACGAGTAGTTACGAGTAATTCGAAAGGAAACAATAGGAGTATAATGTACTAAAAACGTGTTGATTATGTACTACACTAAAAAATGTTGTGCTCCAAATTTAAGGGATTTTAAAAAAATTGAAAATGGGGGTGTAGCTCAGCGTCGATCTGCATCCCCATATAGTCAAATTTTCAGTTATGACAGCCGTGAGTGTGGCCTACAATAGATCCTACCCATATTAATCAGACTTATTTGGTTTTATATGCGGTTTTAATAGCTAGGTCAAAATCGGTCAAATTTGAAGTTATGACAACCTTACAGTTAATCGTTACAGCGTAATTATTACATCGTATTAATGTAACCTACAATAGATCCTATCCATATTAATCATGCTTGTTCTTTGAAAATATTTGTATTATGATGAATATTAGGATAAAGTAAGTACTAAATTTATCTGAATGAATTATACGTATATAGGTCTGTGTATTAATTATGTCAGAAACAATAGTTAATATCACATAATTAATATATTACATTAGTAAATATAAAATATTGAACTCTCGAATAACTTGTTTCTATAAATATAACGATATCTTGTAATTATTTCTATCTGAAGTGGTACATTTTAAGACAAACGCTTTCAGATGTTAAAATACTTTCAATATGAATGAACCAAACAGCTGTTTTGCATCAAATTAATTAAAAATAAAAAGTGTGCTAAAAATACAGCCTACTTAATACATGGCGCAACTCGTTCGCTTTCTACCGGTAAATAGTTAAAAACATTTAATATTTATATAAACTGTTTTGCAAATATTTTTCATAGTAAATGTTTTGCAATAGAACCGTTATCCAAGTAGTTGAATTTGCACATATTTACATACACGGTTAATCATATTTACAGCAACCTAGAAGATAATAAGATAAGTGTCTAGTTTAATTATGGCAAATCAACAGTGATCTGATTACCTATTATTTAAAACACTACCCAGAATGTGGATTTAAATTGCCAATATAACTGCCGGTTAATATTTAATGGAAACTTTTTGACCATAAATTCTCATAGACACAAGTAGGTATCAAGTTGTTGACATGTTGTCTAAAGGATTTAATATTGAATCTACGGCCAACGATCAAAGTAAACTGATTCCTAATTTTACAGGGCGTGCGCATTTATAATTTTCTCTTTAGTGACTAATTTTTTTGTACATAATAGAAACAAATGTGCTTCACAAACTTTAATGTTCTCGCGATATACTTATTTGGTGAAACAAAAACTATGTAAGCTGTACGAAACTCCATAAATCGTCGAAGATATTCGCTATTTCGCATATCCGCCGAAAATTCATAACTCAATCTCTTCCACGTGCAACTTCATAGTTACGTAATTATTGTAATTTCTTAATACACCTCACTTGAAGTACGCGTATTTGAAATTGAAAGACCTTCAAAAAAATCAAAGAAATTACCTTCCACCACCACCCACGGCATCAAATAATAAGGTACACCAAGTAGGTACGTTCGTCATAATCATACAAACATTAATATTATGTTTTTCTAGTGAAGCCAGAAGTTCTAAGGCCCAAACATTCACAGAGCATGGTGGCAATAGCAGCAACCAGTCCCTAGACCGTGGTGTTAGTGGTTCTGGGCCCAAATAATGTGCTATGAGATGAGCAAACTCAATGATGTTGACCTTCTCAATTTTGAAAACTAAGATTTCTTTCGAATGTTGGCATGTTTAAAAGTCTTTAGTCCAGAAAGCAGTGTATGTTTTGCTGTACCAAGTATTTAAAATAATAGTATTAATATTTTAAAATCAGTCACCTTAGTTGTTACTGATTACTGACACTGGGCTGAGATTCTTGTGGCCTGAACAAAGGCAGTTACTATGTAATTATAATGTTATTACTATCATTATTAATACTATTACTGTTACTTACTATTATTATTATTACCATTTGGATATTTATTATGATTCAATAAAGTTTCAATATTTTTGTTGCCTATAACCTAGATACTTACGCAAAAGAAATAACCTCACTATTTAAGAATATCTCGTAACAGCTACTCTGCGAACTATTTTGCATCACCCACTATTGAATTATAACGACATATCTCGAAATAACCGCAAAGTTATTGTATTAATAAATTTCAAACAATGATTCTTCATTCACAAATTTCAGATAAAGGGTAAGTATATGAGGGATAAAGAGGATAACTATGCATATTTTTATTTATTTGGAGATGCTGAAAACAACTACTACACGGCAATATGCCCCGACTGGCGTTGCATTACATCAACATCTCCATGGATGTTGATATCTATATACTGATATCTGTCTGTCAAAGTGTCAATTAGACAATAATGGTCAGACAGGTAGTAGCAAAGACCCAAAGAGGGCACTACGGTGTATTTCACTGTATCTCGCCACTACAAATATTCATATTTTTATTTTTAAAATAGATATTTACTTAATATTGTCATATTTAAAATGATAAAGAAAATGAGAATAGTAATATAGTACCTAATGGTAATATACAGCCTACTGATTAATGATGATAATATAGCTTGAGGTTTCAAGATATGCCATACCTGGTATAGATAAATAAAATTAAAACTTCATGATTTATAATTATTATTGTAGTTATTGTATTATTATTATAACTATTATTATTAATATTACTTTATTTTAGTGTAATTATTTACGGAACAAGCGTACAGCCCTGTATTATAACATAGCTATTGTAAAAAGTAGCCCAGTCTTCGAACTAGCAGAAATTGATTATTATTATATGTTTAATATTGTTTAATCGAGTGTAAATCATATAGTACATGTTTACGTAGATATAAATACTTAACTGATACCTTGCATGTTTCTTAATAAAACTGTATATTTATATCACAAAAGTAATAGCTTACGAAAATCCTAACCTTCAATGTTCAAAGAAATGTTAATGTAAATATATCTCGTTCAATTTCAACGTAAGTTGTAGATAATGTTTATCCAAAATGTTTGTTATTGCAGAATTAAAAATAATAATATGCATATCTACATTAACTAATAAATGATGATTGATTTACTGGAAATGAGGAAGGATATAATGCAATGAAAAAATCATCTGCAATGTTAACGTGAAGTTTACGAGATAAGTGTGAATTTTCTTGAGAATAAGATAAACATGATTCCGTCATTAGCAAACCTTTAACTAGAAAAACCAATTTTAAATGTATACACTAACGTTTAGTCACTACCGTGGCTTTAGGGTTCCCAACTTTCAATCTATACTTAATTTTCAGGACGAAGATGGTAAAATGCAAGATACAAATGGAACTGAAAAAAAAAGAAACTGCCAAGTTACAAATTATTGTATTTTATAAAATAATGTGTCTTTATTCATAAATTTATTATATTTGAAATATTGAAAACCATTATTATTGAAATTATTTGAGGTTATTGTTAATACGGTAATCTCATTAATGAATGTGTTACATAGCCTAGGTATTTTATAGTACAAACAGATGTTTTTGACTTTATTATATTGTTCCAGTTTCCAGTTATTTAAAATTAAATTATTTTAATTCAGTCAATGTACAATAAGAAAATATGTTTTACAATAAATTTTTGATTTTATTTATTGACTTATTTAACTGTTTTTATCTTTCTTTATATGGGAATTAAGCCAAAGAGTTAACTAAGAGATCAATTATTTCTTGCGAGGAAAATTAAAAACTTTATTGAATCATAATATTATTTGATAATTTCATTAATAATTTATCTCTTAGTTAACTTTTTGGCTTTAAACCTTTAAAGAAAGATATAAACGAAAATATTGTTCTGTTTAAATTTTTAAATTGAAAGTTACTTTAGGATAAATCAGAAATTAAACTACTTTAAAACATTATACATATGAGGGGTATAGATGCAAAACGCGACATGTCCATTTTTCTACTAAAATGATTTTTATATACGTAGCGATAGTGTATAGAATTCTCTACCCGCCAGTGATTCTTTAGTTGCACAATGCGACATTGACGCCTCTAAACATGCGTTTGAAAATCGCGGTTAAGTGCAAAACGCGACACATGCTCTTGTATTTGAGATTCATAATGCGACACGTCCCATTTGACCAATCATAGAGCAGATTCCAAACACGTGACCGATCAGTCCACAAGGTTTGGGTTGGAATATTCTAAGCCTAGATTCTAAGCGTTTAGTTTGTTTGTGTTTATTGTCTGTGAAACATGTTAGGAGAAAGTAGAAAAGTTCTGCCAGATACTGAAAATCGAGCCAGGAAAAGATCAAGCCGACCACAAGAATGGAAAAAAGAAAAGGCCAAAATAGCAAGGTACGTTAAACTTTATTTAAACGTTTTTTTTTTTACTTTTGGAAGTCGCTGACTAACAGGACTAAAATTAAATACTTTTTTGTTTCAGGCATTCAGCAAAAGGTTACCGGAGTTTCCCCAGTGTGGCCATAGGGTTAACAAAGAGCCATTCTTTTGCTGGAGTCTCACGATGAATGATATTAAGAACTTTCACGAACGGTTCTATTCCAGCAAGAAAAAAACTGACCAAGACGCATTTATTTTATGTTATTGCTCTGGGGAACCACCTGCAAGAAATAGAGCTAGAGAAGGTATTTTCCATAAATCGAAGGCAATTAGCCTAATTTATAAGGTACAAAAACAAGATGGTAGAGTGATTCGAGTATGTAGGGAAGCATTTTTGGGTATTTTGGGAGTGAAAAAGGACAGAATTTTGCGTTTGTTAAAAAAATTCATGAAAGCCACCAATAGAGAATCGTGGCGGTGATCGCGTTAAGGGAAAAAATCAAGAGAAAAAAATGTCATAAAGACTTTTATCGAATCATTAAGATGCACAGAAAGTCACTATTGCCGCTCCGACAGTCCACATCGAATTTATTTACCTTGCGATTTAAACATAAAAAAATTAAGGAAGATTTACAATGATCAGGCTGAGCCAAATCTAAAAGTGAAGCACTGCTTTTTCAGATATTATTTTAATAAACACTATAATGTTGGGTTTGGAACCCCACAAACTGATCTTTGTTCAACATGTCTCCAATATAAAGCAAAAATTAAAAATAGTACTGATCCTACAACAAAACAGTCGCTTATGACAAATTATAGAGTCCATAAACTTCAAGCTAATAGCTTTTATGCTTTACTTAAACAAAGTGACCCCCAAGTTGTAAATTTTTCATTTGACTGTGAAAAGAATCTACCACTACCGAAATTGCCTGATCGGCAAGCATATTTTTCAATGCAAATAAACTTTTACAATTTTGGAGTTGTTACGGGAAATTCTAAAGCAGCACTTTCACCAGAGAACGTGAGTTGTTATGTATGGTCAGAAGTAGAAAGGCCAAAGAGTTCCAATGAAATAGCCTCTGCTATCCATCATACATTAAGTAGTTACGAGTTCAAATCTGACAACAAGATGATTCGCTTATTCTGCGATGGATGTGGGGGGCAAATTAAAAATTCAATTTTTATTGGAATGCTTTGCAACTGGTTCAGTTGCTCTGCACCACAAAATATTGAAGAGATACAGGTGATTTTTCCTGTAGTAGGCCATCCGTTTATACCCCCGGACAGGGTATTTGGAAATATCGAAAAAGTTGTCCGAAAAACCTCAGAGATTGTAGACCCTGGACATTACAGGAATATGATAAAAGAACTTGCAAAAGTTCTACAAATGGGTGTAGATTTTAAAGTTTATGACTGGAAAGCTGAGACACAAAAGGTTCTGAAACCTACTACACAATGGCATTTCAAGTTCAAGCCAGCAAAAAGGTTCATTCTAACCAAAAACAGGTCAGGTATGGTCTTAGTTAGAGGGGAAGCAGTGTATAGAAGCGATTTAGGAGAACTAAAAGGTATTTACAGAAAAGGGAAGCGAGTTGAAACAATGAACCCTACAGAACTTCCCATTGGAATAGGAATTAAGGACGACAAAATTAAGAGTATAACCAACCTATTAAAGACGCACTACGGGGATGATTGGAACTTAAATAAATCATTACAATATTTTAAAACCATCTTTGCAAACAACTGCCAGAATGCAGAAATACTAGACGATGCTGGCGAAAACGAAGATAATGACCAAGAACTCAATATCTGATCACTAAGTTGCAGTTTATATGTTTTATTAAAGTTTTTTCTTGTTGTGTTGAAGGTATTTGAGTATGTTGTAAACATTCCCTTTTGTAATAAAGGTATTATAGGTTATTGAACTTTTTTATTACCTAAATAGGAAATAATAATACAATGATTTACAAAATTCTTTACTGTCGACATCTCCAAGAGTTAAATGCAAAACGCTACGTGTCCATTGATCAGCTGCAAAATCCGACATGTCCAAAATTTAAATTCAATTTTGAAGATTTCTAGTTATTATAAATCCATGGAAATCGCAGAATGCCAACATTTGACCATTTCCTACAAAGAAATCATTACAAATCATTTTAACAGGCAACAGGAAACATGTAAAATGTTTTTATCGATTTTCTCTAAGTAAGGTCAAATGGACATGTCGTGTTTTGCATCTATACCCCTCATATTACAAATTTTCTAAATGGTTAATGTAAGTTAATTAGTAATAAATTCAGTAATATGACTATGAAATTCAGGACATTTCGAGTCCTGCGGAAATCTGGAGAGGACTCAGGACAAAGGACTTCAAATGTAGGATATCCTCCGAAATGCAGGACGTTTGGCAACCCTACATAGCTTGCCTATTGCCTATGAAAATTAAAATTCATAACGTAAGGCTTGTTTTTCAATAGAGAGTTTTTGAACCCCTTAAATTTTAGCACGTCGTTATCGTTATCGTTATTCTGCGCATGCGCAGTGCCAAAAATGATACTCTTTTAGGTACTGCGCATGCGCAGAATAACGATAACGATAACGACGTGCTAAAATTTAAGGGGTTCAAAAACTCTCTATTACAAAATAAGACGTTTTTAACTATACCTATTGTCAAATTGACATACAGATAACGACCTGGTTTTCCGCAGGCGCCATTATAGCAGTGATGAAAGACGTGACGTAGCTCTCCATTGGTCATAAGTCGTGCCTATAGATTATATCTAATGCCAAGCCGCGCGTGGTCATTTTACCTAAACTCCAATCTATCAATCTTTTTGAAATAATTTTTTTTCTGTTTCTATTAAATGTTCACTCGTTTCTTTTACTATTAGTTTACGATATGTATATACATTCATCATTTTTGGGCATTTTCAGAAAAATTTATTTGGGAAAAACCGTTTATTTCTGAAAAATGTGCTAAAGATATTGAATTTCTAACAATTTGCTCCAAAAACTGTATGTGAACTTTTCCCAGAAATGCTTGAAATATAACTATGGTGTGAAGAGATTGTGGTTTTTAAGATTCTCAACTTGAATTTTAAAAAGCATCTACTTTATGACATTATATGCACATTTTAATTTTTTACCTGGAATATATTCTGGTCAAATCTTCTAGTTCCGTCTGCTACTGGTTCTAATGTTACCTTTAATCTAGGTATGTTTGCCCAAAATTGAAGTGCTTATTTAAAAAAAACGAAAATGGGAGTTGTAGCTGACGCCACTATGCACCCTCCATTATAATATGCGACAAAAGGAAAAAATTATATTTTCACAATTGTGCTTCAAGAATATGTAAGATTCAACCATGCAAATTCATCCAATAAAAAAATATAAGAATATCTACTAAAATAAAATTGTTTTGTTTTAATACATAACAAGTAACAGTGCTCAGTCATAGAAGTCATTTTTAACTCGTTTTAATGCATTTTAGGGTACTTTTCGAGGAAAATCAGACGGATTGACCATAATATTCAGCTTTTTATCATCCTCAGCTTATTATCAGAAATGTTTTTCATTTTCATTAATTACTACTTTTTTGTTTCTGCAGAAATACCAAGTTATTATGAAGTGTTCAACGACACACTATTTTTGAAGTGTGTCGTTGAAGCTTTTTTAAACATCTAAATTTTGAGAGCTCCATTTGAAATTATCACGCGTTCAGCATGTTGAAAAGGCACTTTCAATTAATTTTATTTTGGTATATTCCTTTTTCTACCATATATTTTTTTACTGAATTTATATCTACATCTTGGACTGGAATCCTATACATATCCTTTGAAACACCTAAAAAGCACAGAAATTTTGAAAAGAGAAAGTCCTCTTTTGTGGCATGTTTACTAGTTTACTATGGAGGAGACTGGAGACTGCAGAGCTATGTCGAACTACTGCCCCCGAGGTATTTAGGGTTAATAGATACCAAAACAGTTTTTAAAACAGCACGATTTAAACTAACATAGGTATTCTTCTATAAGTTTCCCAGTGCATTTAACTTAAAAAATAAATGTTTGAAAAAACCATATCATTGTAATAATAAAATTATATTGAAATCAAACTAACCTTTTATCCATGGCACCTCACTCTCCCCCATAATTTCGGTGGCCATATCAAAATGAAAAGAGAACCGCCACCGAACCAAAACTATCACCTAATCATTTAAAAACTGTACACTTGGTTTCTCTATGCAACAGGAAAGCACTGTTAAGTACAAACACACCGGCAAATTTCAGAAAGCGTATGCCTGCCTTCTTGAGCCTTGAGTTAAACCATTATTAACAAACTACTAAATAACCACCACTTCCACTACTACTTCTACCGTATACAAGATTCGAAGAACCAGGGAATCCGTGGTTCTAGCGTGTGCACGTAGTAGTTTGAGTATAGTGCAATTTCGGTGGGAGTTGCCATGAGCGTCACGATGGAAGTGTCGTGTTCGGTAGACTATTTAGCTGTTGATATTATATCGAGTATTATATTATATAGTGTGTTTTAATTTACACATCTATAAAATGTTAATGAGCAGTGTGATTTGGATAATTATTTTATTAGGTATAAATAACAATGGTCACTTATAGTAACTCTTTGCATAACCTACTACGGTAATATATGATACTGGAAAAGTTGTTGGCTGTTTTAATAGAATTTATTTCTTCAATAAAAAAATAAAAAAGAGCACTTTCAGCCACATACATGGACAAATATCCTACGTTTCGTCCCAGTTGCCGGACTTTTTCAGGGTTATCTAATAGCTAAAAATAACGATTTTAAATAAGTATTAAAAAAGATTAGTGACAGAATAAATATCCAAAAAAGTGATTCCTTACCTAATATCAATATCCTATTTTAATTTATTGTATGGGTTGGTTTTACTTTGTTGTTCATCTTTCTAATTATCATCAATGACTATAATCAGTATTTGGTGACTCCGTGGATGTGTTTCTTTTCGAGAGCAGGCAGCAGGCAATTAAGAATTAATGGCATATATTGCTGGTCTGAATGACAGAGTTGTTGTAAACATTCCATGACTCAAGAAAGCCGTTGAAAAGAGATTTTACAGTTTGAACATATAGAGGATGCTTAAAAAAATGACTATTGAATAAGATTGCGATATATGTTACTTAGATTTTCTATATATGTTTGATAGTTAACTATTTTTTTTTTGTTGTTGTTTTGTATTTCACTGTTTTTTATTGAAGAAATACTAAGGAATTCTACTACGGTAATGTTACTAGTTACGACCTGCTATGATATTTCTTTTTACAGTATTTCAGCAAATCATATTAGTCAAATTTTAATGGAAAATCTGGCAACGTAACGCTACTCAGCGCTTTCCACCTATATAACCGTTTTATAATCTTCAATTTTCAAAGATCGAAAATTATTTTAGTTTAATTATCCAGACGGTTTTTAAAATAAATTGACACTTTAATATTTCATGTAAAAGGACATATTCTGCATATTCATAATAATAAGTGTATTGCGAAAAATTATAGAGATACTTGGTAAATAGGTAGGACTAGTTATATTGAAAAAAAAGTGGAAAATGGTTTAGAACCACTAAAATAGCCCATAAGTTTCGATTTTAAAAATATTTACTTCCATATCTTGAAAAATAAAGATTAAATACATTTTATTTTCTAGTTACTTAATTAATTCTCTAATCCTCATGAAAAACAGAATGTATGTATGTGGAATATCCATAGACTTAAATCTATGGGAATATCTAAATCTAAGCGGGTTTACAACACTACCCATTAACTCCCTTCTAGTCTTATGCCTGGTTATTCGATTATGCTTAATTATTATCACATACCTCCTTTTGCATTTAATTTTATGGTTTTAATTTATTTCAGAGACGTTCTTGACTTTTAAATTAAATCAATAATTTCCCACCTTTGAAAATTGGAGATATTTTAACAAGTCTTCTTACAGAGAATTTATTTGGGAATTAGAGGATCTCTAAATTATGATATGCCGCTAGATTTTCCATAAAAGAATATTTTTCGAGAAATCTGAAACAGGTTTAATAGATTCGACATGAAAAATATATTGACCCTATTTCATATTATAAAATATATATCATATAAATAGGTACCTAGTACCTATTTCCATCTTTCATTTCAATGATCAAATCTGTAAATATTCGAGATATGCAAAAATGTATACAGGGCCCATCACATATTTATTTAAAATTCATCAGCTAGTTTAAAAACAAGTTTTAATTTTTTATTAATCATATATGTGCGCTTGTTACTTCATAATGTTAATATAGGTTCTTAATGTTGGCCTAGCGGTTTAGTAGTAGTTAAACTGTTCTATAATAATAATTATATTAGTCCTATAAATGGGTATCTATACGTCAAAACTAAAGTTATTTTGCGTCATTCTTCCACTCAACTGACCCCTTCCTTATTATCTTATCTCAATATATATTTTTGTTTGGAAAACCAAACACGTATGATTTTTCCTGTAAAATTTGAATCGATTTTAAAATTTTAATAGTTTAAAAAATATATGAGTTGTACTAAAAACTAATTTTTTAATGGAACACATATCATTTGTAATATTACATAATTTTGTATCAAACTGAAAAACACCAAAAAAATATTTAGTTAATTTTTCATGTTTAGTTTTATTACATATTATAAAGTGGCAATAATTACAAAAAATTACTTAACATTGATTAAACTTAAAATTAAAACATTAACAAGCTAAACAAAATTGTAAACAATCTAATCGTTGTTGACCTAAAACGAAGGTGGCAGTTGTTCTATGTTCAAAACTATTGAAGATAACCAACCCTAAAATAGTTGCCGCTAGTCTGCTTTCTGCTTTTCATGTTAGTCATAGTCATCAAAGATTAGTGATTAGTTATTGCTGTCTTGTCATGTCGTACTGATGTGTGCATATTAATTAATAATTCCTCTCCGTTGTAGTGTATGTTCTTGTTAATTTTACTTGTTGTATTTTATTGCTAGTATTAATTTTATACTTATTAATAAAAGTTTGTCAGACGTGCGCAAGGGTAGGAAACGGCCTTACGATGACAAAGTGAATACATTTATCGACGAATTCCGAAATTTATTCTATAATGGTGTTACAATAATTCGTAAAGTGTGCGAAAAAGGTCTGAGGTCTGATGTGCTGGTGGCGTGCCGTGCCTATGACAACTAGAGTCCTATATAATAGGACTCTAATGACAACACAGTGTATGTTTAAGATGTTCTCTTGCACATAACTGGATAAACAATTTCGGAAGTTCGGGAATAAATACAATCAAGTGAAGTCGTAATTATGTACCAACTCTATGACAAAGCATATAAACTAATTTATTGTATTTGTCTAGACGAAGACGTTGTAAATAAGATCAAATATGTATTAAAACACACGGCTGTGGTTATGTGTTGACTAGATGACAGATTGTAAAAAAATCTATTATAAATGTTATAGTGCGTGCACTTGACCCTCTTAAACCATTGGGCGCATTCAGGGAACCGCAGCGCTTCAGCGCTTTATTCAAACAGCTGCAGCGCTGTATTAAAGTGCTGCAGCGCTTTATTAAAGCGGTAAAGCATATATTTTTCCCGCTGGATCGCTGAATAGTTCCATCAAGCG
This sequence comes from Pogonocherus hispidulus, assembly GCA_963924545.1. Lineage (NCBI taxonomy): Eukaryota > Metazoa > Arthropoda > Insecta > Coleoptera > Cerambycidae > Pogonocherus > Pogonocherus hispidulus. The sequence continues at coordinate 26,013,310 of OZ004696.1, forward strand.
ATAAAATTAATATAGTTTAGGTTTACGTCTATGGGTTTACGCACAAAATATCTATGGATAATATTAATTATTATTAATATTAATTACAAAATATGAATTACTGATAATTTCCATTGTTATTTAGCTAGCAAAAGACTAACTGAGTGTACTGGCAAAACAATTACACGCGTGGTGCTGGAGACATTAGAAAAATTTGATCTGTCAACAAGTCAAGCGTTAATGTTTGTGACCGATGGTACCGCGATAATGCGTTTGTTAGGCCGTTCTCTTCAAGAACTACGTTGTAGGTTGGTGTACATGTCACCTGTAAAGTGCATATTCTTCATCTTGTGGCAGAAACTATTCGAGAAGGTTTGCAGTACATTAATAGCAAGTACAAAACAAGTGATTCTAAATCTACTAAACGCTATCGCGCATTTCGCAGCAACTGTCCCGGTATTTCCGAACCACCACAACTGATTCTTGACAGTTTATTGCTTTTGTTACTATTTAATATCTTTTATTACACTTATTATGATGCGTACGCCTATGTATTATTAATGGTGTAGATGTATTACACCTAATTATTATTATTAAGAACAATTAGGAGATTTTTGTTTTTACAAAGAGTGTAAAAAAGTTAGTTTTTGATACACCCCGTTTTTTTTTTAACAATAATATCAATATATGAATGAGGGGTACAATAATATATGTACCCCTCATTCTAGTCACAAGGATTAGCCCGGATGTCTTAGACTTTTGTGGGAGAGGGGGCGATATATTCTTATTCGGTAAGCCCCATTTGCCCACTGCTGGAATGAGGGAAACCTGGAAAACCTCTAGACTAGAAAACCTGGAAATTAGTTAGGGGGTAGTGAAACATCAACCGATATTAATCTCTCACATTAACACCTAACAGACATTTTTCCCATCCTAGCCTCGCACGTCAGGATGGTTCCCAATCTACCCCTGCTAACAAGAGTTGATATATGAGTGAGTAGTCAATTTAATTAAAAATTGCCCAACGTAACGGTGATTCTAACCCACGACCTCTGGGTTAAGTGATTGAGACACTAAACCCTTAGCCACCGACTTAACTCATTTATCAACTAATTTATTACGTTAATAAACTTTTGAATTCGGAATTAAATTTGATAGGAAAAATCACAGATCTGACTTTAAAAAATATATATATATATACAGGGTGAGTCAGTTTATACTAGCAGGACTCTGGCATTCGATAGAACACCTGATTTTAAGTTAAGTTTGTCATATAAACATATGTCGGGAATCGCTTTGTTTTTGAGATACAGGGTGTCAAAGTTTTGTTTTTTTTTTAGTGTTTTCCACACAGCTCCTATAGTTTTTAAGATAATTTATTCAAATTTTTACGGTAGGTTACCTATGATGGTCCACAAATTTTGACATATGTAAACGATTTGAAAACGTACAGGGTGATATTTTTTCGGGTGTCAGGCCCCCTTTTATCGTCCAGAACTTTTTTGTGGTGCGCCACTTACTGCTCATTTGCCAAAATTTGGATTCCATGTTCAATTTAGAAACTTTTTTGTCTCTTGCATTTTTATCGTAGCTGTAACAGTTGTCGAGTAATTTGAAGAAATCTCTGAAAGAATATGTTATTAAAAAAAATATTTTTATGAAAATGTTCACTAAAAACAATAATTATTGTCAAACGAAAGTTCATTAATCTAAATTATTAATGGTTACATACTTACAGTACAACTTTTGCCACTAATTATTTATTTTTTATATCATTTCAGAGACTTAATAATTAAGTAAAATAATTAAGAACTAATAATAAACCAAGGCAAATACAAATAACTTTACAAATAACCCGAAATAATTTTATTTTCAAATTAAAATTTTCAAAATGTGATCCATTTTGTTGGATACATAATCGGCATAGCATTTCAATAGACTTTCTTGCTGAAACTAAGTGATGAACTCTTATGTCTTCGCAAGCATGCCTTATACGCCCTCTAAGATCGTCAACATCTTGAACAGGAGTGGCATACACTTTTTCTTTAAAAAAGCCCCACACAAAATAATCCATTGGTGTTATATCTGGGGAACCTGAGGGCCGTGCGATTGGACCTCCACGTCCAATTCACCTCTCTGGATAATTGTCGTCTAACCAAGCTCTTACATTTTTTTCAAAATGAGCTGGGCAGCAATCCAACAGGAACCAAACTTGCTGTCTTAAATTTAGAGGGACATCTTCCCACATATTAGGATGTTCGGTTTATAGAAACTGTATGAAGTATTGCGAACTGACCCTTTCTGGCAAAAATATAGTCCAAATAATCGATTTTCAAAAATTGCTACCCATACGTTAAAGCTAAACTCATTTTGAAATTTTCTTGGCCGAATTCCACGTGGATTTTGCTCTACCCCAAATATGTTGACTTTTGAAATTTACTATCCCACGTTGGGTGAAGCAAGATTCCTCAGTCCATAATACATTGGATAAGAAAGTTCTATTATTTTCTAATGTGTTAAGGATTCAACGACAAAAATTCACTCTGCGTTGTTCGTCGCCAGGATGCAGACCTTGGTTTATTATTAATTCTTAATTATTTTACTTAGTTATTAAAAATCTTTGAAATGCTACAAAAAAATAAATAATTAGTGGCAAAAGTTGTACTGTAAGTATGTAACCTCTGACAATTTAGATTAATGAACTTTCGTTTAACAATAATTGTTTTTAGTGAACATTTTCATAAAAATATTTTTTTTAATAACATATTCTTTCAGAGATTTCTTCAAATTACTCGACAACTGTTACAGCTACGATAAAAATGCAAGAGACAAAAAAGTTTCTAAATTGAACATGGAATCCAAATTTTGGCAAATGAGCAGTCAATGGCGCACCACAAAAAAGTTCTGGACGATAAAAGGGGGCCTGACCCCCGAAAAAATATCACCCTGTACATTTTCAAATCGTTTACATATGTCAAAATTTGTGGACCATCATAGGTAATCTACCGTAAAGAACAAATTATCTTGAAAACTATAGGAGCTGTGTGGAAAACACTAAAAAAAACCAAAACTTTGACACCCTGTATCTCAAAAACGAAGCGACTCCCGACATATGTTTATATGACAAACTTCACTTAAAATAAGGTGTTCTATCGAATGCCAGAGTCCTGCTAGTATAAACTGACTCACCCTGTATATATATATATATATATATATATATATATATATATATATATATATATATATATATATATATATATATATATATATATATATACCTATATATATATTGAATATTAAGACAACAAGGGGGTATCTTGAAGGGGATTGAAACTTTTGGTGTGAAGATATTACTGATGTAGTTTTCCACATACCACCAAAACACTATACTGCACTCGACGCGCGTTTCGACTACCAAGTTGGCATCATCTGGAGTTGATTAAAACTAATCATCTGAGTTTTAGTCATCTCCAGATAATTCCAACTTGGTTGCCGAAACGCGCATAGAGTGCAGTATAGTGTTTTGATGGTGTGGAAAACTACGTCAGTGATAACAAGGAGGGAGTCAGTTTTATGTTACCTGGATTGTCTCATAATGCAATTTTACGAGACAATCCAGGAAATTCAATTTCAATTTTAATTGGCTAATCGAAAAAAAAATTACACGTGTTATAGTCAATAACAGAAAGGCATGCAGCTATTGATGAAAATTGTGAATTATCGATATCATTGCCATCACCTTGACCTCTAAGTACATACATAATCAAAATCTTACCTCATCTAACCTAGTAACTAGGGTTAGCTTAACTTAATTGTCAAATTAGATGTGAGGTCCTTGGCGTTATGTGCTAACGATAATCACAGTCTGATCTTGGTCTAATGTGACTTAACTTCAAATTACCTAATATAATGTAACATAAGAATTATTTCCAACTAATCGTAGGTCTGATGCACTACAACCAACAACAGAGAACGAATTAATTTTCTTTACAAAATGGCCTATACTGTAAAATATGACCTTTGTAGATTACATAATTTATTTGCGGAAGACCTAAATTGTTATCATATTTCCAATGTCTACTGTGATAACAAATTTAAATCGAAAAGCGATAAAGCAATTATTTATATTGACAAGTATATAATATCAATATCGGCACGTTCTAACATTGCAAATATTGTTTTCAAACAAATTTTAAATCAGTGACTAACAAAAAGCCACCGTGTTTGTGTTGTGTTATCTGACCACTATGAAACTATATAAAACATGTTGTAGTGGTGTTTGTAATTTAGACAGTAACTATTAAATAAATTCAATTAAAGAAATTGTACGGGATTGATATTTGAGATTAAATATAAAAAAAATACTCCATTAAATTAGTTTCAGAACTATACACTATACGCATACTGAGCATTGAAAGAAATGGTAAAGTACAGTGAACTAAATAAATCGAAAAGGCATAATGAACAAGGATACCCAATACGGCTTTTCCGGAGTATTGTTGAGTGTATCTCCGGAAGTTAAAATGTTTTATTTATGTACATTTTATCAAAACGACACGGGTGGCAGTCCTAATGACGGCACATGTGCTAATGAGAACCTTTATAACAGTATAGCATTTCAGTTTTCATTCAGTTCAATACAACAGGAGAAATCAGCCGAGAAATCACCGAATCAGCCAACATTATTAGAAATATTTAAAAGTGAAGCGTCACAAAACAATTTATTAAAGTATCTAAAGTAGTGAGGATTTTAAGTCCTAATACACGTCATGACTATTTGTAAATAAATTGGAAGAATAATGAAAATATAAAATATATAAAGGCGAATCTACTTTTAAGCACTGTTATTTAAATTGGTGTATGTAATGTCTACTTTTAATCCATTAAATAATTTAAAATTTAGTTGGCAACGGCAAAGGTTTCAAGCTTCACTCATGACGTGTAGGACTGAAATCTTGACTGAACCATATCTTACAGTTCTGTCGAAAGTGGAAATAAATGTATAACGTTATTTTTTACAAATAGAAACTGGCGTTAAAATATTTCTTGCAGCAAATTTCTTGCAGAAATCACAAACTAATCAGATCCAATCAAACCATTCCAAATGAGTCAGAAAATTGTTTTCAACCGATCACAATCCTCTAACTAAAAATATTCCAACTAAAATATTACAACTATTTTTACCCCTTTATTTTGTTTAGTGGCAGCGCCCATGGCAATAGTTTTACCCCGCCACTGGAACCATAGAATGTAATCAGAAATGGCTGGTACGGCTGGTACCGCAGTGGAATTTTTGATGGTTTTACTTTAAATGACTGCGATTTCCGCTTCGCTGTGTCAGAGAAAGGCCTCTTTTCGTGGAAGGTTTGTTTGCCGGTCGTAAGGCTTAGCTTATGCTTATAACGAGAAGTTTAATCTCTATTTTTACGAATGGATGTTGATACCCTCCCTAGAAATCCATGTGTGGGACGTTACAAACTCTAATCTGTCTATAGTTACTTTTTGGTAACCAGGATGAATAATTTTGTTTGATAAATTAACTTTTTACTATATTTAATTTAGGTTTTAATTTCTGCAGCAGCATTAAAATACTCCAAATAACAACAAAGATTGTTATTTTTTCACTGAACTTGTGATGTCTGATTATAGAGTGAGCTAATGAAAAGTTTCCACCTTGAATAACTTGGTAAGTATACAACTTTTTTAAACAAATTCCAGCGCAAGTTGATTTTTATTGGAAGGGGGACATATTCTCATATTATTGACATTTATACAGGGTGTTATAAAAAAGAGAATTGTATAACATATATATTTTTTAATTAGACCACCCTGTGCATTTTTGCAGATTTGAATAGAACGTCCTCTCAAGAATAGGTACATTGAATGGGATTTGATCGATATCGCTCTAATAGTGAGAGAGATGCACCTAAAAGTGTGTGCCATAAGGATGATGAGAAATCGATTCATTGCTAGACTACGAGTATACAGACGAAGCCCTTCTTCAACACATTGCATTTTTGGTAAATAATTTAGTTATATCTATCGTATTATTAATTAATAATTATACAAAATATAAAGAATTGCATGTATCAAGTGAAGTAGTTAATCCTTTATTGGTAAGATATGTGCTCCAGAAAAAAAAGGAAAACCAAATAGAAGAGAATACAAATAAAGTGCACGTCTTAATAATGATAACTGTAATAAATGAAACAGTGATCTATAAAAGAGAGAGTGATCTATAAAATCAAATTTGTGTGAAAATTTCAAACTGTTATTTCGAAATAAAAAAGAATTCACCGACAAAGAACACAGATCAGTTTGAAAGGTCTGTAGATCGTCTACAAACGTTTCAAGTCTGCAGAGAAAAATAGTTATTTTTTTAATTCTAGTTTAAATATTTATAACTAGGGTTGGCCAAACTGCGTCGAGGGACATAGGCGTACGTATCATAATAATAGCACTAAAAGAAATATTAAATAGGAATAAAAGAAATATTAAGTAGTAATAAAAGCAATAAACTGTAAGAATCGGCTGTGATGGTTCGGGAATTCTAGGAAATTGGCTGTGAAGTGCGCGAAGGCGTTTGGTAGATTTAAGAAACACTTTTTTGTGCAAGATGTAAAGATTGCACTTTACACGTAACATGTACCAACCTAAAACCTTGTTCTTGAAGAGAACGGTCTACCAAACATCTTATCGAGGTAGCATCGGTCACAAACATTAACACTAGACTTGTTGACAGATCAACTTTTTCTAACGTCTCCAGCACCACCCGTGTAATTGTTTTGCCAGTACTCTCGGTTAAAGCTGATTTAAATTGAGCCAGTGACTGTTCTGCCAGTTGGCCAGTCGCTGGCTTGTGTACTATCCTCCAGCTACTGGAAAGACAGTTGAACTGGCCATTGGTGTTTACACGCAGACGAGAAGCGGTAGTGTGTGCAGTCCAGTTAACAAAAAAGGATGAACGAAAAGTTTGTGTATGGCGTCGTGCAAGATCATTATCATTGGTGTTATATGAAGAGCTTGTTAGAAATGTTATATGAAGTGTTATGTTGCGATATGTTAGAAGAAAAAAGTAGAAAAAAAAGGAGAGTTTGGATAAAAGATTGGATGAATACTAGGTCAAGGGGAGCATCATCAACAATTTTAAGAGAATTATATACACCAGATCCCCAAGAATATAAAACTGCGTTTCGTGTTTACACGGCTCCAGCTGCTAGTTTGTGCTGTGGTAGGGCAACGCCAGTGGCTAGTAAAATCAAATATTTTTTAATTGGCTTGTTGGCCAGTAGCTGACCTGCTAGCCTGTCTAGTTAATGGAGTAAAATGTTTACAAAGAGATAGTTACTGGCCGACAGCTACTGGAGAGTTCAACTGGCCTGTCTACTGGCTTAATCTAAATTCGCCATTATTAGTCTTTTGCTGGCTAGGAACAACAGGGGAACTATTTACAATAGATTTTTACAAATTTACAGATAATTTGTTACAATCTGTCGTCTGCTGACCACATAACCAATGTGTTATGCCGTGTATATTTTAATACACATTTGATCTTATTTCCGAAATATGTCTTATTCGCGTACAGTTGCTACATAATTGCTACATAATTGCGTATAGTTGCTACATCATTACGTAGCGTTGCGCGACTTGGTAACGTCACCTGGAGATTGTATTTATTCCAGAACCCCTTAAATGGTTGCTTATCCAGTATGTGCAAGAGAACATTACAAGCAACAGTAAATCAAACATAGACTGTGTTTTTGAAGCACGCCACTTTTTTATTTTTATGTTGCACACTTAAACGTGTGACGTCTACAATCACGTTTGTGTTGTGTTTGTTAGCACCATTAAAGAATAAATCCGAGACTTCGCTGATAAATGTATTCACTTTGTCACCGTGTGGCCGGTTTCTACCCTTGCGCACGTTTGACATATTTATATTAATAAGTATAAAACTGATATTAGTAATAAAATACAACAAATAAAATTAATAAGAATGCAACAACATACACTACAACTGAAAGGAACTAATTAATATGAACACACATCAGGACAACCCGACGGACAACAATCAATGGGACTAACGTGAAAAGCAGACTAGCGGCCGCGCTCGCATATTTCCGTCGTAGCTAGCCTGAAACATCTGCACGCCTGCACTGAACTGCGGCGCAACTGGCCAACATTAACCGTCGACTGAAGAAATGAATAAAACTTGCTTGCAATAAGTTCCGAAAAAACTCTAGATTTATGTGACCACTTGATAATCACAGTGGTATGGGACAAAAGCTAACGACCTTCATTTTATTTTTTCCTCAAAATACCGGGTATCAATGTATCTCGAATACTCTCAATAGCGAGTCTTAGCAGTGAGTATAGAATTCTATAGTCACTGGTCTTAGTCAACGGTCAAACTGAAAAACCATTAATAAAATTGAGTTAGTTTATTATATTTATTATACATGTCACAAAGACATACAATAATTTTTCAGGAAATAAACTATAAATGTTTGTTTTGATAATACTCGTAGTCTTTTAATGATTTTGTTTTTCCTTGACAAAGACACGGTGAAAGTCCGAGTGAAACTTAATTTTTTGTTTTTCATTTAAATGTAAAGGTCCACCTACAATTAATACTATTTTTCCAAAAAAAAAATTGGAAATAATTTGCCTAGTATAGGTATTTAAAAATTTGTAAAATAAACTCTTATTAAAACTGACAGTTGAAAGTAAGATTTCTAATAATTGTAAGAACAAATAACTTGCTTGTAGGAAGTTCGTTCTTAATTATTATATATGAATATAATTAAGAGTGAATGGATATTACACATATAGTAACAATGGTAGCATTACATAATATCAGAGACTTAAGTCTCTGATAATATGTAATATCTATTTGCACGAGTAAACTCATAATTAAGAACAACGAACTTCCTACGGGTAAGAAGTAGAGTTGCGACTTTTTAAAAAAATTCAGGCCAGGCCAGGCCCGGCCCGACAGAGTTTAGGCCAGGCCAGATAAACCCACCAAACATTTGGCACAATTAAAACCAGACCTCTTGACAATTATGGCCCGGCCAGGCCAGATTTGAGCCAGGCCCGACCAAGCCAGATTGAATTCGGGCCGGCCAGACCAGGCCAGGCCAATAGTATGAATGAAATTGGCCGTAAGTGGTCAGATAAATAGGTGAAACACCTCAAGTTACTATGAAATCAAATTCCTCATAGGAAGAACAAGATATATAGTATTTTAAAATTGTTATACAGCAAACCGGTTAGCCTAGGTTAGGTCGAAATCGGTCCGATCCGGCCCGAAACAGCCAGGCCAGGCCCGAACCGGCCCGAACCGGCCCGGCCAGGCCTGGCCCGACTCGGCCTGTCGGACCTGGCCAATTCAATTTCAGCCCGGCCCGGCCAGGTATTACAAAGCATCCGGCCAGGTCCAGCCCGGCCAGTAAAATATGCAGATTTTCCCGGCCCGATTTCGGGCCGGGCCTGGCCTGGCCGGGCTTCTGGCCTCAAATCCCAACTCTAGTAAGAAGTAAGTCGTTTCTTCTTACTGGTATTATACTCGTACAAACAGATATTATTGTAGTTACAATGGTGTGTAATATCATTTGAATGATTATACGAAATATAATTCGACAAGTCTTGCTATCTTCGATCTGTTGGCATGACTGATATGTCCCAAAAGGGGACAAATGCCTCTTCTTAACTCTCTAGACATCGCATGATCTCGGTTAAAAGTAAAAATAAATCAAAGTAAACTTTATGTTGAGTAATTGGGATTTATAGAAAATTATTATAGCACTAATACGTAATCGTAATACGTAACAATATTAATAATAAAAATTTGCCATATTAATTTAGGAATTTTACTGAATTAGATTTTGCAATTCAGTAGAAAATAAACTAGTAAATGTTTTATCTGTTTCTTGCCTATAACTCAGCAGTATTAAATTAACAACAGGTAAGATCCTATTTAAATATATCCTATTAAATCCCAGAAATTTAAATAAAATAGTTGTTGGGTTACATCACTATTCGCCATTAAAATGATTTTATGAAGTAAATTACCTGTTCTGAATAACTAGGGATTTGTAAAAAACACATTAAATGAGCTGCACACACATTAGGTACCTACACATTCCTTGCTATGTTGATAAATAAATAATTATAGTAGCTGTTGATAAAAATACGCTAAAAAAATGGTATCATACAAATTATTATGATATAATTTTCCTTTTTATTTAAATAATGAGACCAAATTGGATGATGGTTTTGTAAAGCTAATTATAGGTAGTTAGTAGACAGAGCCTTTGAAGAATTTTAACAAATAACTCACAGTATCAATATATCACAGATAATGAAGGTAAACTGATCAAACCTTATATATCACTCAACGGCTAACGAGGAGTTCTATCTAAATGTAAAAAAATATACAGGGTATTTCATTTACAAAAAATTTTTTCATTTCCGGTTAAATGGTCAATATTGTCAGTAGGATTCATTTTTATCATCGTATTTGTTATAAGCTAAAACCTCCATTTTCGTTTAAATGATGTAATTAGTTCTTAATATATAAAACATAATCTATTCTTTTACCCATCCTTGAATATATATATATATATATGTATCCGCCTAACATTAAGTTTTGTTATTTATTTTCTCTTTTTATGTAAGTCAATTGTAGGTTGGTTTATCACCAAGTACACATTTTTACAAACAATACGAAAACACATACCTACTTAGTTAAAATTATAAAACCCTTACGGCATATATGAAGAAAGCTGCGTGACATCAATAGTTAGGTTGGGTCATTATAACAGTGTCTATAAAAGATTATGTACTGGTAAATATGGAAATTTTGAACCCCTTACGTTTTAGCTTATCGTTATCATTATCTTCCATTTAAAATAAGAAATGTGTTAGCTATTTCCGGTAAAACCGGATGTGCCAGAAAACGGAAATACTTTATTAGAACGTTCTCGGAAACCCCGTATCCAAATTTTCAAGAAAATATTCAAATGGGATGTCCATAAACTTTTCATGAACGGATCAGCTGAATCACCCTGTATAGATTTTTCAATAATCATATTTTAATTGCAGGAAATATGTGGTGAGGATATTAAAATATTACTAGTACATCTTTCTATTGCACTTTTTTTGTGTTATAAAATAATTACAAAGTTATGGAAGGCCACATGTAGTTTTTATTACAAAAAATGCTTAAATTTACAAATAATAATGTAAAACTTAATAGTAATATTGACTAGTGACATGATTATGACTACTATAATAGAGGGTGGAGAGTACTTAAAATTCCATGCAATACCTACACAGAGTTAAATTGTGGGAAAGTTACTTATTTCGGTAGGTAGTGGTAATAAATATTGTTTCCTTTATTTAGGAGCAGTTAAAGTTGTGTCCAATTTTATTACTATTTGATCGTAAAATAATCGTAAATAGTATAGTATTTAAAATGTTCTTATATACAAATATTATTGTTTTCCCCATCAGCACTCCATAAGGTGCTTTTTATACAAAGTTTTTTTTTAGAATTTATCCATCATTTAGGTTGTTATTTTAAATTAAAATAAAAGTGAAAATACCATAGACTTAATAAGAGGAGACCTCACGGTTCATTCATAAATAACCTTTTGTTTTGTATCAATCATTGGCAATGTGTATGACAAAGAATACCGAGAGAAAGAACGGCAAAATTCCGACTCCGTGCAACGTTGCAAAAGTTTTGGGAGAACTTGCTTCCGACGCCAAAGGCGTGCTGTTTTTGGAAGGGTTGGGTATGATAATAAAACATCAAAAAAGGAATTTTAAGAAAATCAGTACTATACATTGCAACAGCAAAAGCTTGTGAGATTAGAAATTAAATTAGTATCGGAGTTTTAATGTAGGGAATATAAATTGAAACTTGAACACTTAAAATTCTGAATTAAGTAAAGGTGGTACACCTACTACATTACAAAAACTTATATATATACAGTAGTGTAAAAAAGTATTTTTCAGTTTTTCAAAGATACCCAAACTCTGTATACAGGGTTCAATTACATTTAAAAGTGAAATATAATTTAAAATAAGAAAGATGTACATGGTGTTAGTTTTTAATTCAACTTTTTGTTTCAAGTTATTCGACTTACTGTTTTCAAAATAACTCTTTAAAAGCCTGATAATGGTGATTTTCTCTTAGATTAGTATAAAGGATACCTTTAAAAATTACCTTGGTTACGCAACTGATTTTAAATTTTGTGTGCAAACGTTGCATGTTGGCTTCACACTTACCAAACATTATAGGTTTTTTAATTTGTTATGCAGCAAAGTGCTGAATGATGATGATGCCTTAGCTTCTTGCTTGGATTTTTGTTTTGACCATATTTAAGTATGTGTGTAGGTAACTCCAAAAACTAATACATCAGCCATATTTTAAAAAATAACAAAAGCAATTCCATAATATAATATAGTATATATATACTATATTCCGTAAAATGATAAGGAAGCCAGCCAGCACGCCCCTGAAAATCCGTAAATATGGCGTGACAAATATAGCGACCGAATAACCAAACAAAACTTGGCAAAATTTACCTGTGGAAAGACAGTTTTGAATATAAAGAATTCATTTTTCCATACACTTGACACTGATGCACCATTTTCTGAAGAATAGTAATAAAATCCTTACGAAAAACACTGAAAAATTCACAAAAGCAAAATTCCGACTGCCAGCAACACCGCACAAAAGAAATACTATAAAATACTACGATTCACGTGGTTGTTACCGGCATCAATGAACATGCGGATTGGAGTAGGGAGCAATGATGCCTGTTCATTCCATTTTTGCGTTTGAAGTTAGTTTTTATCGCAACGTTTTTAACAAAGTATGATTTATCTACTTAACTAGGAAACGGAAAAATATTTTTATGTAATATTTTAACCTTAACCCATAATCATGGTAGTTTAAATGTGAAAATATAAATTACACAATTGACAGTTTGGCAACAGTTTTTCATACAATCATAAAGTAGACCTTGCAGTTGACCAGATAAAGAGTAAACAAGGGGTTCTCTGATTGCTTTAAAATGTAAACAATTACATCTCCCTTGTCTTATAAATCTATGGAAAATACTAATACAAATGCTTATATAAATGCAAGTGTTACAAATATTTTTTACTAGTCCCAGCCGTAAAAATGTAAATTCATCACTTTCCAAGTCCAATCAACACTTTCAGAAGAGAATACCCAGTCAGCATATTCCGATCAAAAACGTTTTATGTTTTACAGATCTATTCTTGAATTAGAACATGTTAAATTAGAACCATAAGTTGGAAAATGTTTTAAAATTAGGAATGTCTAAAATGTTATCATTAGTTTCGGTCGCTTTATCAGTTGGTGCAATGTTGTGAATTCAGTTTGTAAAATTCCATGAAAGCTGTGTTGTTTTTGTAGTCTATCTGTTATTGCAGTGTTTATTTTTGATTTAGTGTTGTTCATGTATCAAAAATAGTCTGTCCATACATCATCAAACAAGTTTTGTATCTAGTATGATAAACTTGTATGATGATAATGTGATAGTGTTTTGATTGGTGATACTGTTTGGTTCAGTGAACAGTTCTATCAGATACAGCCGGCGCAACAACTATAAGTACTAATAATAATATTTCCATTTATTTCTATACACCATCCAACTTACAACAAAGGCTAGTAATAGGATAGGAACATACATAGTTTCCAAATCCATAAATATATAGCCAACAATTGTACCTACATATAAGGAAACAAATATTCTATGAGGAAGGAAGGAAACAAATAGTGGTGAACATTTATTTCTTTATCGAACACTAATTACTATCTCAAATAAGAAAAATATAAATAGTTAAGTAAATAGAAAATTATTCCTTTAATATTTGAGATAATAAAAGATAATCTATTTATCTATATATTACTTTGTTGAGAAAAGAAATATAAGCGACTGTATTACTCTACGATTTTGTAAATTGAAAAAACGTTGTTTGTATTAGTAAAATCTGCAGAAATTCTTGTGACAAATCTAAAATGTTTAGAGGATTTGTGTATTACATTGTGCTTTCACTGGCGTAAATCACAATCTTAATATTAGCAAAGTGCTTCACAATGGTGTGGTTTAACTTATAGTTATGGGTTCACTTTTTTACTATTACATTACATTACGTTTTTCGACATTTAATGGAAGTACCAGTTACAGATTAAAAGAATACAATACATCATGTAAATCAATTTCAAAAAATTGGCAAAAGCTTAACTATACCTACCATAGAATGTACCTAGTCTATGTATAAATTTTAAATTTTTTTATCTCCAAGAACTACTTCTTTGACTGCTGAAATTAAGCAGATATTGAATATGATAGAAAGTTGTTCCTAAGGGAACAACAAGGGAACCTGAAATGTAATCAGGTTCCCTACAAACAAATTGAGGTTGCAGTTTTTTAGAGACGATGTCATTTGCAAAAAATTTCAGGAGGAACAAATGGCTGTTTATAAAGTTGCTTATCTAGCAAAGGATTTAGTAATGAAATCTTCAAAATTATCCACATTTTACTGTATAGCGTTTAGCTTTGCGTAAAGTGAACTTTATGGAATTGTAGATACCTACACCTTTTTTAAAAGTAACGAACAACAAAAAAATCGTCCTTTTTAGTATCCTATGCATTATTAATATTATTTTTGTGTACAATAAATGTCCTTAACATGAAACAGTTTCTTATAAAAAGTTTTACATGCCATCAGTAAAACCGTTTACAAAACTCTTCAGTCGCAGTTTTTTAAATTTAGGAATACAGTTTTATAATTCACTTTAGAAAAATTATGACAGAACATACTTATTAGCTATTATTATTAGAAAAAATATTTATTGTTAAAAGACATATATTACGAGCAAGGTGATGTTTATTTATTAATAAAGGGCAATTATTTAATTTTAGAAGTTTGATTTAATATTATTAAGTCTAATACAATATTATTAAAATTTTAATTTGGATTATACTGCATAATTCAAAAAATCAACAAATTACTCTAGCTCAAATGAATGAGTAATGTAATAAATACATTACTTTGAAAACGTACATCCAATCCAATATTTTCCGGAAAATTTGACTGTTGATTGAAAAATACGATACATGTGAAAAATGCTATGACGGATTGGAACACCTTATGGAATTTACCATAATATGATCAGTTTACCGTTTACACGACACTTAGATATTACATAAAATTTACAGCACCCTGTATAAGTTCTGAAGTGGGGAACTGGACGGCTCATTATTCATCATACTGTCATCATCATATTGATACCGATCTTTGTTAATCATTATGATTAGATTATCATTATTATTGTTATCATAATGTTATTTATTAGTAAATACAAAAATGTGTTATCAAGCACAATATCAGTTCGCACAAAACCAACTATTTCACAAATGACAAAAATGCTGCCATCTTCCTGTTAATTAATTTCGGAACACCTCCCACACACTTTCAATTGTTTGTTTTCAATTCTCCTTCTCGTCTGAGGATGCTTACTTCCAGGGTTGGTCGGTGCCTCTTTATATCCACAACAGTCCACCACTGTTCATCTTATTGTATTTATCTATATCCTTTGAAGTATTTATATGACTTGTAGGCATCATAACCATATATGACACCTACCAATGTACCAACCATCTGAAAAAAATTTCTAAAATATACAATAAATTTAAAAATTTTTAAAATATTCATGCATATGTGATAGTTTTGATTATGTGTATGACGATGTCAGAAACCATAAGTGATATGAAGTTGTTACTTAAAAGGAAAGGTAGCAAAAGCTTTGACTAGTATTGATTATTCCGACAAATCAGATAAAGTTAAGCAAGCACATTATTCATCAGCACCAACCACCAACAGCTTTTTCAGACTTGCCGGAGTAGTTCAACATTGGTCGAGGCATTTATCCGCAAAATAGTTATTTGTGATATTTACATTTGAATAATAATATTGAGGAATGTTAAATTATTTTTTTTCTTATCGATATCAGAAGGTTGCATTTACTTTAGTTAGGTATTTGTATGATTTCGCTAATACAAAATCGATTACACTACACTTGTTTTATTAATCAACACAACAGTGGACGACACAGTTCGGTTTACCTTACTTGACAGTGAAATGTCATAGTTTAAAATTTCTATTGTTTAAACTCACTAAAAAAATTATTGAATCGAATATTACACGTAATGTTGAAAATGTGGGTTTTATTTAGTATTGTCTCAATACATTATAGACATGTTTATAATAGGTAGGTATAGTTATTCAATCGTGGTTAGTACTTTCCGCCACTGACAGATGGCACGGTTCATTAAAGGAAAAAATAACAAAGTCCTACAAATGTTTTGATAATTATATTTTCTATTACATATTATGAAAGCAAAATATTTTCCTTTCACAACTATAAATTTGGTAAAACACTTTTTCAGCCCAGGCAGGCTTATTCAGTACAATCCACGCCATCTGACGATGTGGCCCCACAAATGATGCGGTTAAATTTGAATAACTATACCTAATGTATTTATACAATGGCAATAATGGTTATACGTCTCCAACTTCCTGCCCAATAACAAATTGTGTTTGTTTGATTATTTAAACTGTCAAACTGGTACTATTTGGTTATTGTACTAATTATCAACAAATAACCAAGGAATTTATTGTAATGTATTGTTTAATGTAAATTCCTTGCAAATAACCCGATAATATCGCAGTATTACTACTTATAATAAATTTTATTTATTTTATAAATACAGAGTAGGGCAACTGCTCCCTCCTCAAAAATTTTGAATTTAAAAACTAGTTACAGTTTATTTTTTGTATCGAGATTATACTCACATAAGCCGCACTCATTGCAGGATACACCTGGAAATATGGCGTCACTAGATACATGGGTTGTAAAAATACATTTACTGCATACCCCAGATATGAACAAGAAGTTATATAACTAAAAGCAGCAACAGTGTTGAATAGCGTTTCCTAAAAAGAGAAAAATATTATTAAACATTATACAGCAAAATCGACAATGTCTGAAAGGTACCGAAAAATATCCATTAGTTCTTAGTTCAGACGTTTAAGTCGAAATTACGGGGCTGTAATATAAATAACTGGATAATCAATAAAAACATTGTTTAAAATATAAAAATATATCTCACATGAAAACGATGAACCTAAAAAAGAATGGAAACTAAATTTATCGGATGATCCCTATCAAAATAAGATTTAGGTCTAGCGGAAATTACATTGCGGGAGATGTGACTGAAATGTTCTATTTATATAGAAAGAATATTTGCCAACTTCTTTGTGGTTTAGTTAAAGAGGGTTAGTTAGCTAAAAGTGCAGACATAATATAAACAGTAATTATTTTTAAAGACAACAACTGAACATTCCAATTAGCATGATAACACCACATACATAAAATATATAAGCAGTATAGTATTTTTATGTATTTGGATAACACCAATTCTACGAAATTGTCGTCACTAGCAATAGTTATATTATTACCTTTAACCGAGGGGCGGACACTGTATTAAAAATATTATATAATTCTAAATAAATATGCCATGCCGTGTAATAAAAATATTAGTGATTAATATACCTACAATGTTCCAAATAAGATGAGGGTAATCTACACATTTTCTATTGGAAAATCCGTTTGTAGAGAAAATGATTAATGTCAACAGATGTAATAGAGAAGGAATAGAAATAATGAATATGTAGAGTTGATTCCAGAATTTAGGTGACTACAAAATCTGTCTAATCTTTAAGTAAAAGCTTTACTATGCAGGAAAGTGGATTTACGCATATATGTTATATGTAGCTATAACATATAATCTAATATTTCACATTTTACATATCAGCTAAATCTGTCAACAGACAATCAGATTAATCGTTAATTTTTAATTTCATCATTGGACAATTTTGCAAATGTATTTTTCTTTCTTAAGTTGTGAGGAACCATTATATTTTTGTAATAAACGAAGAACCGATGGTGATCCTTATTTGATGGGCGTAAGGCAGTAGGTATATTTTTGAATACTGAAAATCATCAACATTATTTATTAACTAATAATAATAACTATATTAACTAATTAATAATTAGTTAATTAATTAGTTAATTTATGTGCAAAAACACGAAAAACATCCAAAAGATTCAATACAATTACAGAAATGTGGCTGTATAAAAAATATTGTCTGTACCATTGGCGTAAATTGAAATTTTGACGTCTGGATGATTTTTAATTAAAATTTCCACGGTCTACAAACATTGTCTTACTATTAGTGGGATGACTATTAAAATTTCCAATTTTGTATTTGAAAGTAAAATTCTTATCAGTATTATCATTTAAAGACGTACTTCACTAACACAGTTATAAAAAAATAGTAATATTTTTTACACCTAAAATACTTAACTAAATTTTAATATTTGAATCTGATTGTTACATTTGTTGTTATTGACAGTGATTGTTATTGTACATTTTGAAATTATTATTATTATATCTTTGTTATTATTAGATATTTCTGTCATTATCGTATTTTCTAGCAACAGCAATCTAAAACTTGTTAAAACTTTAAATCGTAAATACAACAATGTGGATGAATAAAAAATATCGTTTGTACTACTTACTGACGTAAAGTGAGATTTTAACCCCTGGTTGAATTTTTAAACAATATTTCTTCCTTGGTCTGAAAACCTACATCCTTGGTACAAAAATAACTATTAAGACATCACTGACGTAGTTTTCCACATAACACCAAAATACTATACTGCACTCGATGCACGTTTTGCCAACCAAGTTGGCATCATCTGAAGATGATTAAAATCATAATCAGGGCATCAGTTTTAATCATCTTCAGATGATGTCAACTTGGTTGGCGAAACGCGTGTAGAGTGCAGCATAGTGTTTTGGCGTTATATGGAAAACTACGTCAGTGATATCTTTACACCAAAGGTTCCCCCTTCAAGAACTATTAAAACCTCTAATTTGGTATTTAAATGTAAGATTCTTAATAGTTATCATTTAATGACGCATTTCACTGATACACTAGGTAACAGTTATTAAAAAATAAAAAAATACAAATATTTACTGGTTCTCACCAACACTAACTATTTGTATTTTTTGTATTGTACACGCCGTAGTGCTCTATTTGGGTTTGTACTATTATCACTATTCATGTGACAATTATTGTCTAATTGACAGACCTCTATTGTCTTTGAGGAAGACAATCGTAGGATTAATTATTTGAATGAGGTGCCGAAAACTATCATGTCGCAACATCGTTCATCGATTCCGCTACCTATAGCACTCTGACTAGCGCATAATAAGCGCTAAACCGATCAGTGTCTGGTGGTTGGTCTCGATGAAGAATGTGGCGACTTTCATGGAGACGCCGGAGTAATGCATTCATTATTGTACAGCAATATATTATTCCAAAGTTAGCGCAATGTAGTTATGCGTATCATACATAAGTGAAGGTTATTTAATAAAGTAAATAATACATTACGCCCCTGTAATAGCTAGGAAATGCGCTTTGTTTTTTATTAGTATTTTGAAGATGTTAATTCGTCAATATTTTAATTTTATAAGCAAATAATAAAGTTTACAAAATATTTAAAGATTTTTTTTTGTTATATACTTACGAACAAGGATGATTTGAGCAAATTGAAGGATTTTTGAGAAAAGACGTAACACATCAGCAGTAAGAAGCTGGTCATCAAACACCAAGAAGCTGTCGTTATGAAGGACTGCAGGGAGGCTCCTAGGGTGCCTGCGTATTGAATTCCAAAATTTAAAGCAAGACTTTGACAGAAAAATCCCAGCGCCTGGAAAAGAGGAAATAAACCTTAGTTTAGTTGTAAATTTTGCGTGGAATATATTAGCAATATAATCTTTGACATTCTGTATGTATATTAAAGAAATTCTTCATTCATTAAGAAATTCTTTTGGGAGCCTATTCTCAAATGGATTTATTGATGGAGCAAAGTAATTTAAATATTGACATTTTGATTCCTACCTAAAATAGTCAATTAATAAAAATAATGTGTTTAAAGAGCAAATTCTGTCACTGGTGATGAAAAATTGCAATTCTCATTCTGCGGGACGACATCACATTCATCTGTGATTCCACTGACAATAGAGCCCCAGCCAGCTTGTGACATATTGATTACGATTATTCTTATTTATTTTATACAACTTACAAAGGGCCAGATAGAAAATCAAAATTTAATGGCAACACTGCTGAGTTTTATTATGACATCGTGATGGTTTATTTTACAAATTTTTATATGAATTTATATTTAAATAGATAGTGTTTACGTGAAATATCAGCACGAGCGTTTTTCTAGGTATTTGATACATATAACTGTTGATGTAAAACTAAGGTGCACAATTACATAAAATCGAAAGTCTTCTAATTTTTGCCTAACAATAACCCCAGATTTCCAAATAGTATGTAATACTACGTGACTTCTTGATACACCTCAGCTTTTTCTTTAGAAATTAGTTGCGCGTCTTATTAAATCTACAGTGAACGATAGAAGGCTAATGTATCAATTATTTTTAGAAAATACAAAAAATTCGTGTTCACTGACGTGTTGACTGTTGCTAAATTCGAAAGATGATAACAAAGTCCCGGCGTTTATTTATTTAGTATTTTATTATGCATTTTAATAATTGTTCTTTCTATAATCAACCAGAATGCGTTTTACATTCTCTCAGTGACCGTTTTCGACAATTGAACCTAACATATGTATTATGTATTTGACAAATTCTTATACAGTTCGCCCCTAAAATAACCTCCCCCCCTCCCCTTAACTTTTGAAGGAGTTGAGATATCGACCTCAAACAAAATGTAGGAGAATATTATAACAAATACTACTTTCTACCCGCAAAGGGAATTCTGACAACTGATAGAATTAATATTTCAACAACTGGTGTGAAGGGAATTAAAATAGAATTTAAAAAATGCGCTTACTATGCTATTTAAAAAAATAATTCTTGTACCAAAAAACGATTCTGTACTTTGGACTTTGCGGGTAGAAAGTAGTATTCTTTATATCATTCATCTTACATTTTCTTTGAGGTCGATATCTCAACTCGTTCATGTCAAAGTTAAGGAGGGGAGGTGTTACTTTATGGACGGATTGTATATTATATGTACCGGGTTTTCCAACGAAATGAGTCACACCCTATATCTTTTTTATTTGGGGAGCTAATAAAAAAAGTTTTATACAAAAGTTTTATAATTTTTTACGAGCTTTCCAGATATGTATTTGAACGGACAAAATGAGTGCAGCTTAAAGAAATATGAACCTAGGTTCAATTTTTTTAAATGGAATACCCTGTATATTTTTTGATTATTGCATTCTACGGGTTTTTCTGATTTCAAATATATATATATATATATGTGCTATAATCGCTGCAACGGTTGTCATTTTATGGAGCTTTCTTATAACACGTTTTGGAAGCAATTACTCCTATTTGAGGTCTTGTTTCTATCCAAGGCTAATTTGATAAATGAACAATGTCTAAGACAGCTGCAGCTTCTGTGTTATAAAAAAGCTCCATAAAATGAGAACTGTTCCATAACAGTGACCAAGTGACATAATAGTGTTCCATAAGCATAATGACTTAGAAAGAGAATATTCATTCGTTGCTTGGTTACAGCCGTTACAAAGTCTTTTTCTAACACACTGCTTTTTAACTCACTATTGGAGCTAGATCCATCAAACCCTATATCAATTTATTCGTTAGAGAACGTTCTATCCAAATCTGTTAAAATACACAGGGTGTTCCATTTAAAAAAGATAAGTTTTGGTTAATATCTCTTTTTCGGGACACCCTGTATAAATGTCAATAATACGGAAATGTGTCCCCCTTGAAGTAAAAAATTACCTGTCTCTGGAATTTGTTTGAAAGAACTTGTATACCAAGTTTTTCAAGGTGGAAAGTTTTCATTGGCCCACCCTATATAATAGATTCAAGGGCGCCATAGCAAAACCAAACTTGCAGGATTCCATATCAATTTTTTAGGTTGGTACAGAAATATAATTTGGAAGTACAAAGTATAAATTAGATAAAAAATATTACTTTACTACATGAGAAAGTTTTACTAATTTTTATACAAAGAACTTTTTATTAATTTTCTCCGGAAGCTTTTTGTATAAAAGATTTTCCGCACAAAAGGTAACTTCCTTTCTACTAAAGGACATTATAGGACACTATATATTTTAATCATTTTTTATAAGTAATAAACGAAATAGCTTTGACCTTGGATAGGACCCCTGATAGGTCCTAGACACAATATCTCCTTTCAATAATCTTGATGTACCTCAACATATTATGACTCAATGTGTACTTCAAGTCCAACAGATATTTTACTATTATGCCTCTCTCGGGATTGTCTAAATTTTTTTCTGTGTTAGTCTATATATTGTCTGCATTGCTATTGATCTCAGTTATGGATAGTCTCTTTGTACTTACAATTTCTGCTAGTTTTAAAATACCAGGTTCGGTCCTCAATAGCTGCAGCTGAAGGCAGGTGCAACATCTGCAACAACAACAATGCACTCCCGCACCCCCACTGTTGTACACGGTCACCACTGTTGGTCCCCTGGTCCTTGGTTGGATCATTATTTGTTAGATAAATTTACAAAACTGGTCAATTAAACTCCTATACATTTAAGATACAGATAGGCGGTTTTGGAAAATCTCCGGGCACGTGCCTTTCACAGATGTGTGTCTTTCGGACTAGACGAACTAAAAAGACAGCAGAGGCAATGTACTATGTTGGGGTTAGGGGGTTTCTATTTTCGGAATTGTTAAATTTAAGCTTATCCGGCTGCTGAAGTACTGTGATATTTTCTTATTTATAAATAGATAAGAGTGACGATGAAGGTAGTCGCGTGCTAATGTGACATGCTCATTAAATCCGTTCAAGATGGCATACCTCACCTCCCAGTGTTCAAATGTCGCTGAATGTTATTATACCTACTCATATTACCTAACGCGGATGTTAACTTTCCTGTTAACATTACTTTATAACAGACTGTTTACTGTTCAATGAATTTGTTTATTATTTCAAATCATATAATTTTTTTAATAGGTACTTATTAATATTCTACGGGTCACTGAACCTAGTGCAAAAAAAGGCTGACTTCTTAAGATCTTGTCAAAATATTTAGTATTTTGTATTTTTAATTATCCGCAGCTTCATTAGTCATTATATTTGTATTAGGGTTGTTATGACCTCTTTTTATAAAGTCTCTTTTTGTCATAAGTAGCGGTTAAAATAATAATAATAATAATAATAATAATAATAACAATAATAATAATAATAATAATAATAATAATAATAATAATAATAATAATAATAATAATAATAATAAATATATCCCTCATTCCTTGATGATAACCCCTGATGTCAAATACTTGCCTGGAAGAGGCAGCGGTATATTATTATTTAGTCGGCCGCGAGTGCGCCCATGAACGACTTTCGATGTTTTAAGGTTAATGACTATTTAGTACGAGAGGAAGGGAAACCTGGAAACCCTTATTAATTAAAGAACACAAACAATAATGTGCACACACATGAACAGATGACTTTTTCCTGAGGGTAGAAACTGTGAAGACGTTTATGTCTCAGAATGTGGAGCCAATAAGAATGGTGTTGTGGTTTAGCCCACCTCGCGACATATCCTAGTACCGAGGTTTCTGATATTCCGAATACTGATTCTGAACCTGTGAATTCGTCTGCACATCCTTCTCTTGATACAGATTATTTTCATTTGGTTCATTTCTATGGGTTCTGGCCACAGGAATTTGTAAGAAAAAAGATCTGAGACCACCATAAAGATCCAGATCTATCCAGGTCCAGATCAGATGGTTCCAGATCAATTTTGGAACTAAATATATGTATAATATAATACTAGCCCAACGAGGTAGATGAAAACTTTTTTGTCTTCGTAATGCCGGGTCCAGACCAAGCAGACAAAAAGTGAACACGATTTTGAGACAAAAACACGACAAAATTGCGACAAAATTTTAGTTATTCAGACAAGACAAAATTGAGACAAACTGTCCACACCAAAGGACAAATGTGCAACAAAATTCAGTTGTTGCGAACTAATTTGTTTAACCATGTGGCGTTTCCACCAGGAAGAAAATTTAAAAAATGAAGATTTATTTATTTATTTTATTACAAAACAAAAATAAGACAAAAATGTTGCAGGATTTGTCGCCACTTTCTCGCGAAACATGAATGTCTTTGTCTTGTCGTTGTTTTGTCTGCTTGGTCTGGACCCGGCATAAGATAGCGCATACCTTCCTATATCCATTATACACTGTGCCCGAGATAAGGAGGGCCTCTATAGGGATCTCGGAAACGTTAAGAGATACAAATTTGGTTAAATGGGGAAAAAGTTGCGATATTAGGGGAACAATAAAATTCCCCTTCAATATCGATGATTCAGTTTTTGGTTTTCCAGTTGTTTTGAAAAAACCGAATTTTTGGATTTTCAAATTTATTTTTTTCTGGCGTTATTATTGGAACTAAACCAAACCCGATGGCACTTCTCCATAGTCACTTTCAATGCCTTTTAACGTGACATTGCCGGTTTTTTAATCTGACGTTTCGTATTTTTGCATCCATCATCAACTTAATTTTTTCAAATACGACCCTTTATTCCGGACTCAACGATGAGTAACACTTTATGGTTTACCTGCGTTTTAGTTACATACGCTCCGCAACAGAACAATTTCGGTTGGATGAAATGAAACATGCCACCA
This sequence comes from Pogonocherus hispidulus, assembly GCA_963924545.1. Lineage (NCBI taxonomy): Eukaryota > Metazoa > Arthropoda > Insecta > Coleoptera > Cerambycidae > Pogonocherus > Pogonocherus hispidulus. The sequence goes on from OZ004696.1 coordinate 26,038,140, forward strand.
TGTCAAACTTTTCTTCTGTTGAAAACATAATTAATAGAATAAATTACTAATTATTACACAATAAATTAAACACGAAACTAATGTGTCAAAAAATCAACGTTACTAATGGCCGTGGATTGACAATCCACGGCCATTATCACCACGACAAAAGTATGCTTTGGAAAACAAATGGATGTGATAATGGCCGTATTTGGATTGACTTCCGATTGAATGGATTGACAGTAACGTTGATTTTTTGACACATTCGTTGATTTTTTGACCCTACAGAACAAGATCTGAGGGGCTTCGTTATGGAAGCATTTGCCAGTATTACCATAAATGTTGACTAAGATGTTAGAATCGACAGTTAGAAGGTGCTATTTGTGCTTGGAAAGTAGTGGAAATTCTTTCGAACATATGCTCTAAATTAAGTTGCTTTGTTCGTATTCGTTTGTTGTTGTACATCTAAATGACATAAACTGTTAATTGATATAGCTAATTGTTTATTCTTAAACATTTATGTACAGGTCCGCAATAGGTAGTTTCTTAATTAAGGCCAAAAAAAGACTAAAACGCAGTTAAACCATAAAGTGTGACTCATCGTTGAATTCGGAATAAAAAGGGCTTTCAGAATCTGATGTCAGAACATGAGGGGCGTAATTGAAAAAACTTGATGATGGAAACGAAACGTCAGATTAAAAAAGTGACAATGCCACGTTATAGGATATTGAAAGTGGCTGTGGAAAAGTGTCATCGGTTTTGATCAAAATAACTCGAAAACCAAAAAGTGAATCATCGATTTTGAAGCGGCATTTTATTGTTCCCCTAATAGCGCAACTTTTTCTCAATTTATCCAAATTTGTATCTCTTAACGTTTCCGAGATTCCCATAGAAGCCCTCCTTATCTTGGACACAGTGTATATTGTATTTGGGACTTGTTTCATATTTCCTAGGACCTCCAAAGGCAGCATAAGGCATTCGTTTTCTGCTAGGTTTCTCCAATGGAAATTCGTAAATTAAAAAAAAACAATTATTGTGTTGTAAGAGCAGACGTATTTTGAATTTTGACTATTTGTTTTATTTATTTAAAACGTTCGGAACTGGGTTTTTGTCATTATTTTCTTTCTCCTTCATGTAAAATGTACTTTTATTTCAAAAACGGCAAGAAAAAATATATTTATATTGTCCTTAGTTTATGGAACGTCCTGTATACATTTAATATAAGTATAAGAATGTTCATAAAAAACCCTAGAACTTTTGTACTTAATATTTTTTTTTCTATCTCCAAAAATTAAAAAAGTAGGTGGGGTCGGATTATTCGCATACAGGCACTTCCATCGCATTACTTTTTCTAGAAATGATTTATAATACCTCTTTAGAATTGAGTAATAATTTTCGATAGAACAAGGATACCTAATGATTAATTAATTAACGGAATTAGGTGTACCTATATTAGAGATATGAGAACACCTGTAGTAAATGGGTATGATTTCAAGTAGTTAACCCCGAAACCCCGTTATAGGTACCTTATCAAAGCACAAGCCATGAAGAAGTTCAGTTTAATTATTAACTAACACACTAATAACTCCTTTTGATAGAAACTAAAGTCCGTGAAGTAGGTAAAATCAGTAATTACTAGTTATATTCAATAATTAGTGGCGGAAGTAGCAAAAGGGAGAGGTTTAGATTCTAGCCCAAAGCCCATACCAAGAATCTCCACATAACTTCACTCTATTTGTCGATTTCACTTGAAGAAATTTATATTTTCGGCAGATATAATGTTTAATAGCGAAATAATTAATATATAGGGTGACCCACGAATAACGAAACAAGCGAATTTTCGGATACTTACCAACTTTTTCTTGCAAATCACTCGGACACGTCAATTAAGTTTTCGAGGGGGAAATGTTTTGTGCATATTTTCCATGTCGTAGTTTTACCCCCTAAGCCAGGGTGAGGTTCACCCTTAAAATTTTAAATAGGAAGGGGGGTCGAGACAAACCTTATTTTAAAGCCTGAGAAAAGACCTTTACAATGCTGCATAGTTCTTTAAATTTGAGTCACTAGTTCTTGAGAAATTTAATTTTTAATTTTAAATTTTTTTGTTTTCATTTTTGCGAAATAATTGGAAATATTTCGAATTTCTTTTTCTTTAGATTGTAATATTGTTTATTAAGTATTCTCTTTTGAAAATAATAATAGTCCTGGTCAGTAAAAAAATTAATTAATTGCAATTCTTATACTACATAGGCCCTACGATCAACTAGAAACGAAAATTTACGTATTAATATTTTTAGTACGAGTATTAATTTAACAAATGCTAAAAATGACCACCTCTTGCTTCCATACAGTGATAAAGGTTTTGCTCGAAGCGTTCCCGAACATTACTTAGCATTTCTGGTGTGATTTGATGTCAGCCTTTTTTGTCAGTACAAACAATTGTTATTTTACAATATTAAAGGGAAATTTATACATCGGATTTCTTGACGATCATGATTATTACTACATTAATGTTTAAAAAGGAATACTTATTAAACAATATTACAATCTAAAGAAAAAGACATTCGAAATGTTTCCAATTATTTTGCAAAAATGAAAAAAAAAATTAAAAATAAAGAATTAAATTTCTTAAGAACTAGGGCCTCAAATTCTAAAAAGTTGCAGCATTGTAAAGGTCTTTTTTCAAGCTTTAAAATGAGGTTTGACTCGACCCCCCATCCCATTTAAAATTTTAAGGGTGAACCTCACCCTCGCTTAGGGGGTAAAACTACGACATTAAAAATATGCGCAAAATATTTCCCCCTCGAAAACTTAATTGACGTGTCCGAGCGATTTGCAAGTAAAAGTTGGTAAGTATCCGAAAATTCGCTTGTTTCGTTATTCGCGGGCCACCTTCTAGATATATCATCACATTACCTAAATGTTGAATGTTTCATTCATTTTATTTTCTTTTGGGATTACACTACCTGTAACATAATAAAAAAACAGAAAACCAGAAGTATTCATAATGAATATGGAAAGGGTAGTGGGGCATATTTTTAAAGTTTTCTCGAAAAAAAACGAGTGTAATTATTAAGTAATTGTAAGTGTTTAATTTCTTTTAAATTTTACTATATTTTCTTTGCGTTGACATAATTTGAAATATAATTTGTAATTTTATATCAAACTAAAAAACCACTGATGAAATCTAGTTAATTTATCATATATTTATTTTTATTGCATGTTATACAGTGGTTTTTTGGGACAACATTTAAAAGGTTTATTGGAAAGAGATGCCGACACAACTACTCTACGGGAAATGTGCCCCGATTGGCATTGCATTACTTCGGCATCTCCAAAGGAGTCGCCACATCTTTCATCGAGACCAATCATCAGACACTGACCGGTTTCGCGCTTGTTATGCGCTCGTCAGAGTGCCATAGGTAGCGGAATAGATGAAGGATGTTGCGACATGATTGCCTAATGGGCATCGTGAATGTTAATAGTGGTGAGAAATACACCGTAGTGCTTTATTTGGGTCCTTCGTACTATCATTACTTATTAGGGATGGTAAAAACCAGTATTTTTTGGTAACAGGTATGTCCTATACCTGTTCCAGTTGCATACCTGTTCCAAATACCTGTTACCAAATACCTGTTACTGTTATACATCCAAGTCATCCATATTACGAGCTAATTGGAACCTATCGCATATTTGCCAGGCCGGCGTACGCGCGTATCAAGGCTGTTACCCTTGTGTTACTCTGATGGCTAGTTTCCATCCATTTCTACAATAACTCGGCGTCGACCGTTGACGCGTTGACCGCTATAGTAATAATCGCAACCGTGCCTTGTATATGACGGAGTGCGAAACTCAAATACTAGGTTGGATGCGGGAACAGGTATTTTAAGAATCAGATACCAGTTACGGGCTGTTCCTCAACAATACCTGTTCCATAATACCTGTTACGAGTATTTTCTACCATCCCTATTACTTATCCTTTGATGAAGGATGTGGCGACTTCCATCCTTCCAGCGTTTATTTTATTTCTAAACCGATACCCAAGAGAACAAACTACTATAGTAACAATTATTACTTTACTAAATAAATATACAGCCGTGATCAAGTTTTTACTTGCAGATATGCAACCTACAGTACATATCCGTGATGTGCAAGTAGGTGAATAACGCTTGTCACCCATTACGCTGATGATGATCTACACATGATCACATGATCTAGAATTATGTATTAATTATGTAGAATTATGTGTGATCGGTAGAATCGGTTGATTACCATCTAATACAAATTCTTGAAAGCATGATTATGACACCAGATGAATGCAGATCTTTCCTAACAACGACAGCGCTGTTAATTTTATTCACAGAATAAACCCCATTGTATGTTGTATTGTTTTTATACAGTTTTAAATCTATCATTGGCAATAGAAATCAATATGATGTTAGCAGAATATATTTATATTACTATAGCAGAATATATTTTTATTATTTAAGTAATACTTAAGTGAAATAAGTGCGATTTTCAAAGTGTTTTCGGTGTGTAATTATTTAGATATTGTACAAGAAGTGTTATGTTTGAAGTGTTGAATAATGATTTTTACTGTTGTTAAAAGTCTCATTTATCTTTAGAACCCCGAAAGGAATAACAATACAAATTTAACGTGTTTGCAAATATTTTCAAAACTTTTAATAACCCTGTTTCGTAAAACAACACTTTCAAAGTTTAATTGAAACTAAACTTCAAGCAACGATATAAAGCTTACAAAATCATTGTGAGGCATATTTAAATTGCCAAATAAATCCATATTGGTATTTTCGTAAACTTTACAGTAATAAAATACAGCCGAATCATCCAAATATTTAGTGGACTTTAGAATATTGTTGGCAAACATCAACTTATGCTTATCAATTTATGTTTAGTGAGACATTTTTTGATTGCATACTACCTTACCTTGCAAAATACCTTACAAAATTCGTTTCTAACATACTGTTTCTGGTATTCTGTTGTTTTAATTGCAAACTAACTGAGTAACTAAAATTAACAAAACTTTAATCATTATAACTTTAAAAAACTAGATAAAATGTCTTATTAAACCCCTTAAATTAAAGCCACAATAGACGATATGGTCGCGGTGGAGTCTGGTTTTCGGCTCACTCACTTTTTAACCGGACCTGTTAAATTCAAAGCATAAGAAACAATTCGCTGCGAACATACCTGCTAGCCCTCGAGACACTACAGCATTGGCCGCATAAAATATATAAACTGGCCGTTTCAGGATATAATCTCAGGTTAACCGAACATCGGGTTATGGGAAAAAATAGAACGCGTCAGTGGCGTAACTAGAATTTTTGGGCCTTTGTGCAGAAATCTTCTTGGGCCCCCTCCCCCTTAATTAATTACGCAATCGACGCAACGCGAACTCGGGATTCGCCAACACCCGACTGAGTTGCAATAGTTAACTTCTTTATTTCGCACTCGGACTGGGCCCCGCCGGGACCTCTCAAGCTCTTGGGCCCTTGTGCGTCGCACACTGCCGCCCCAGCGTAGTTACGCCACTGAAACGTGTAATAGGGAAATACGCCTCTGGTTATTTATTTATTCTTGTTATAATATCCTTGGATGAATACATTGCCTACAAACAACATATTTTTACTTTACTAATACATTACTTATCAGACATTACATACAAACTTTGGTGTGTTGTAAACTTTTTTACAATACATTACTCTAGAATCCATTGAACCTTGCATCATCGAAAATCCTGATGCTCAAGTCTCGAATGGGCTCGTCTGGTTTACGGATGGGTCCAAGACAGATCAGGGCTCAGGGGCGGGAGTTCGAGGCGTGCGCCCAAGGGCGAGACTATCCTTCTCCTTGGGAAAGTATGCTACGGTCTTTCAGGCGGAAGTGTTTGCTATCTCTGCATGTGTTCAGGAAAATCTCAAAAGGAGATATTCTAATCAGCATATCTAGATATGCACCGACAGTCAAGCGGTTTTACGTTACATGTACGTTTCATGTAAGTCGTAACAGCATAAGGATTGTCACATGACTGCTGACAGGTCACGGACATCTCAACAGGCACCTTAACACTATTGGGCTTACTGACACCAAAAGGTGCAGGTTTTGCGGCCACGATGACGAGGACTCCATTTACATCCTCTATCGCTGTGCCTGCCTCATGGTCAAGAGACACAAAGATCTGGGCGCAGCATTTCTCCTGCCCCTGGACAGGAGCTTACAGAGCTTCCCCTAGAACGGGTGTTGACCTATGCGCATAGCACGGGTCTCTTCTAATAGCTCTCGACTAGCGGCAGGCACAATGGGTCGAAAGACCTGAGTGCTGCGGGTAATCACGCCGCCTTCCAACAACAACAATATCTAAATAAAGTAAAACATTTATTCCACTCAAATCATATTAAATTTCTTTCATGATGCAAATTGCCAACAAATCATGAATTCCATTTAGTTGTTGGCATATCTAAAACTAGTAGTTGTCTAAAAAGTTCTAAGTAATAATCACTAAAAATCTTGATAAATAGTACAAACATTTATTAAAATATATATATTATAATATAACAAAAATTTCACAGAAAGTTAATATTAATGGACCAACACAGTAAATAAGTATAATAAAAATATTCGCAGACATTTAAGGCACGTTATAAATAGACACCTATGGCAGCATTTTGTCAGTTTACTATATATATTACTACATCATTATCTAACTTTAATTTAAGAGTATGTATAACCTTAAAAATACATCAATATATATCTGTATCTTAAATATATTATATATTGCATATAAAACTCTCCAGGATGACAGTATTTCCCTGGATTTTATAAATATATCTAGTTCATAATGTAAATTGGTGACTCATTCTTTACAAACGAGAAGAAAATAGTAAGAATTTCTTATAAATATTTATTTTAATTTGTTTGATTGTTTAAATTTGTTTTGTGTATTTGCTTTGGTTTAAATAATTTAAAATACAACAATCCAAGTTATGTTTTATATAATTTGACACAATGTATAATTTTATAAAAATGAAGCTATTAGAAAAACCACCAAACCATTCCTATGGTAATACGAGTAGTAAATTGTATCATTTAAAGCATTAAATTAACTGAAATAATAATCTTGAAACTATATATGTACAGTGTGAGTCTGAGTAATGTGGACCATCCACCTTCAGTCATCGTTTTTTAAGATTTAACAAAAACCAGTGAAATATGCTCTGGATTATGCTGAATTATTAGATTAGACACACAGATCACAGTTTAATTTTTATTCATTGGGTTTTTCTCAGAAATATATCAACTGTATACATATCAACTGTATAGTGTTTTAATAAATTTTTTGATATTCCTGAGCACCTTTATAAAAACTATTCGATTTAATTTATTTATTCTATTTTTCTATTTAAATTCCGTTTACCGTGTTTTTAATTTCCGTGTTTACCGTTCGTCAACGGTAGAACATAATTATTTTAATTTTTCAAAAAATTATGCTTAAAAGTGGATGGCCTTATTATTAATTCATAAGTGCTGTACACATTAACACTTAACAGGGTTTAACACTTAAGCATAATAGTGTTAATAATAAAATCATCATTTAGTTATCATTAACATAAAATTGGCTTAAAAAGTTTGCCGTTTGCCTAATATAAACTTGGTAACAAAAAGAATAAAAAACTAAATAAAGATGGAAATGATTATTCATTTCAAGTGCAATCATTAGTGCCTAGTGTAAGAAATGCTGTTGCTCTGTAGCAAATAATGGCGTATTGAATCTTATGTAAAATACATGATAAGGTGAATAAATAATAAATAACTTTAAGAATAACTAAACTAAAATTTATAAGCCTCTGTAACTTCTTAGGGCGAAGATGGTGCTCAGCAAGTAAAGGAAGGAAACCACAAGACCAATAACCTGTAATAAAATATTTAATGAAAATATGAATTATATTGTATTTATATATAAATTCACCACTCAAAAGTTTATAGACGCCTTAAATATATATAATCAATCAATACTATTTGCAATTGTGGATATTGGTAAATGATAATTTCACAAGTCATTTAACAATACCTTCAAGTTGCTTAGGGTTGTAAAATTTTAAAGGGATCTTCGTCAATTGCAAGCCTTTAAAACTTGATTTTTAAATAGAACACCTTGCATTTTTTCAATTTTTCAAAACTTCACAAAATTTACATTTTAACAACGATATTATATTACATTCTATATTTTATCTTAGGTCAGTCAATTCGCTTACATAGACTGAATTTATTTTATCAAATTATCGTCTTTCAAAATCAAAATATTATTAAATGTTTTATTCTGTTTCAATCCAAAAAGAAAAAGTTGTATGGACTCAAATCAAGATGCACAAAATGTTGTTTTGCGCAGTTTTGAACATGTGAAAAATGTACATAATATTCCTCCTAAAAAAGTTCAACTTGGAATCGTAACTCGTAAACTATATCGCAAGCAAGAAAGGTAAAAACATCATATTGATGAATTCTATAAAAAATTATGTAAAAGGTACATTAAAATAGTATCTCTTTCAAACGATGAAACATGGCTCAGATCTGATATTTTGACCATCAATATCACTTAAAAAATCGAAGCTGAGAATTGGAAAATGGGACAGTCTGTACAGTAATGGTAACAAAAAGGTTTGCACTTCTGTCCATTATTTCATAAATAAAGCAGCAAATGAAATATGGATGAAGCGAAGCTCTGGCGTAGGATGGGATACTCATGTTAAGGAACCGCTAGGGTATATTTTGGAGAGCCCTATAAAGGTAAGCGCCGCTGGCAATTCAGCCGGGGCGAAAAATCCTTTTGAGACAAAAAATGTGCTGCAGGCATTTTTTTGGGAAATCATTTATTTATTATGTCAAAAAAAAAATAGAATATGAAATGATCTCTTATTAGTTTATTTTCATTGACTGGATTACTCTATGCTGGAAGCTATATAATCGGTCGCATCTCATGGGGGAGCGACCAGCAAGTCGGGACTAATCCCAGACATTCGCAGGCATAGACCTTCGGCCCGAAGATCTTCCGATTTGGTTGAGAAATTACAAATAAACGGGTATTATGAATGGCGAAAATAAAATTTGTTTTAATATAATGCAAACAAAACTAACATTTTTGGTGCATTATCTTATGAAGGCAAGGGAAGCGGTGCTTCCATTGCTTCTATGGACCGCACGCCACTGAGGTAAAGTGCACCTGCTTGATGTATAAAAGACTACTTGACTCAAACTAATAAACGTATTCATATTACTACACCTGCAGCTAAACTACATAGAGTATCATCATATTGCAATTTTTATTTCGGCTACTGTGTGTTTTTATTGTGTATATTTATTGTATACTTGTATACGGCTACTTGTGTGTATTTGTTGTATTTATTTATTGTGTATTTTAAGGTAAAATTTACAAAATTTACAGTATATTGCCTAATTATAAACTTTTTATCTTAGTCTTTGACAACATTTTAGTAGGTAGAAAACATAATAGTTAAGTATGTAACAAAACTAATATGTAAGTATTAGTTAGCTGCTATACCATCATTTTTTATATGGAAGAAAACATATTTAATTTTGATAAACTGTAGATAATAATACTTACAGAAGCAGCAAAGTAGGGTTCATAATCGTAGTAGTAGTTGTTTTTCCTGTGATTGACTTCAATAACGAAGGTCAGACTTGCTGCTAAGTAAAGAATGAAGGCAAATCCGTGGTATACCACTTCCTATATAAAAAGAATGACACAATTAAAAGAATTCCTACACATTTACACTTAAAGAGAGTAATTCGATTAAACATAACAGTCTCAATAAACATAATAGTCTTAATCATACAACAGAAAGACAAGTTGATGAAAAAAGTTTAAAAAAAATAGCGCTATCACTCCAGTTCGTTCACGGAACAGACAATTGTGTGGATTAAATAAGATAAAATGACCGTAAAACAAAATAATAGCTTAAAATGATTTTATTACTTGGATAAATATGACGGTGCAATTTAAACATTTGTCACTATTTCTGGCAACTTTGCACGCAATACCACTATTGCAACTATTGTTTCGTTGAATATTTCAAATACACTTTATGAAATATTCTAAATATTCAACAGTATATTTTAGGTCCATTCAATCGCGTATTTTCCAATACAAAAAGACTACGAGACGTAAAGAATAAGAATAATAAAAAAACATAGGTTTGACCTTAATGTAAAAAATCTAAGGTGAGTTCAGAAGGAGAAAGAAATTCATGCAGGATTGATGTATATCATGCAATCCATCCAGAATTGCTTTCTAAAAAAAATATTAGGAGAACATACAAATAATGTTATAATATTTTCAAAATATAATAATATATGTATAATATTTTCCAACATTTATTTTATATTCTGGACCCTGACGAAGTTACGTTTGTTTCAATACTACTTTTCCGATTTTTGTTCACATTCTGTTGTCTGCTGTAAGGCTTGGTTTTTAAGAACATTCCGTCGCGAAAATTTGCGACGAAGTTCGTCGACGGAATGCGTTCGCGAATTCTATTCGCGAAGTTCGTAGACACCGTGTTTTTTTAAAACATTGATGACCGTTTAATTCGACGGAAATTATGAATTTCAATATGCAAATCAGTATACGATCTGTGGTGTGCTATGGAGGATTTTCGACAGTATTTATTATTAGAAGAAGAATTTGCAGATAAGAAGACGAGTTATTGAAAAATGAAGAACCGGACAACATTTTTAAAACAAGAAAATCAGAAGGATATTATGAAGTACTAATTAAGCGACACTTATCAAAAAATGAAGCAAAATTTCGAGAATATTTTCGATTGACGCCAGTTTTATTTTTGACGTCAGTTTTCCATATATTTTCTTTTAATTCTATGTCCTTGTAACTTTTGTTTTTGACACCATGCAAAGGAGGGGTTTTTTTTACCAGATCTATTAATTTTTCCTCATCTTCATTGGAAAATTGCAGCTGTTGGTAACTTTTCTTGGGCATATTTTTAACCTACCTATGTCCACACTCCACACCTCACAAATTTTAAACAAGAACTACCAGAAATAACAGCAGAATTGCGCTGAAACCAAATATTTTTGATAACAACGAACAACGTCGGCGTATTCCGTTAAAACTAGACGCATAACAGATTTTAAAAACCGGACGGCTTTGAATTTGAAAGTACATTTTTAAATACAGCGAACTTTTCGCGACGGAATGTTCTTTAAATCCAAGCCTTTAGTTAACCGGGCGGACTGACAGTTTATTTTGAAATGGCGTCACCGAGTATCACGAGAAAAAGTTAATAGTGGATCCTTTCAAAATAAGAAAAAAGTGATCAGAAAAATGTTTTTTTAAGAGATTAGGTTTTCTTATAATATTACAACCTATAAGTTGTACTTATTTTATAAAGGTGGCAGAAATGACGGTTAATCGATATATTTCTTTATAAACAATAATAACTGATATTCTAAATTTCTTTACTTTCGAATAATAAACTCTTTCCAAACTGACCATTTTGTTGGCATGATTTTAAATTTTTTAGAGGAAAAAAATGTATTCTGTCCAAGTTATGTCCAACAGCATATGATGCCGATACCGATACTGATTTCCAATGCCGATAAGCAAGATACGTACCGATAATCACAATTTTTTATCTATAAGTTTTATAAATATTACATACTTTTCATCCTTATTTTTAAGAATCAACCAGACCCAACTTTGTTACATCCTTCGTATCCAGAAGTGCCAGATTAAAAGGATTCTAATGTATCTTTTCCTCAGAAAAGGAAATGATATATTATCGTACATTTAAGAAAAACTGAACATGTATCATTATTATAATTATATTTATTATCATATATTTTATTTGTAAAGAAATCTTACTTCAAAAGAGGAAGCAAACTAAACTCACTGATGAGCTCAGAACTTCCTCCTTACTGTATGTATCTAAAAAAACGGTTTACCGAATGACTTTCTGAATAATCCTCGGAATAATCTTAATTACAGGAATTAGCGGCTCATAACAAATACAATTATTATTAATTAATAAAAACGATGATATCACCAAATAAAATAGTTGGTTTAGAAACAATGTATACTCACGTAAATAGTTTTGGAAATAATGGAAGCTGTAGAGATTGATATCAAACATGAAGTCAACAGTAGAAATGTTCCTACGAGGAAGGTGACTGCCATAAGTAAGAAAAACACCTCGGGGGTCTTGGAGAAATTCTGGTATTTGTTGAAGTAATAGCTTACAAGGCCTACTATTACGATGCCCAAGATCTGAAAAAAATAATAAAATTGTAGTAGATTAATTTGGAAATAAGAAGACTAAAGAATATACCAAATTTATATTGTAGGTAGGTATTTGTTATAAAATTAACAATACTAGCGGTCTATTCGAGGTGGTTGGTACATTTTTACTTAGTTAAATAAGTAGTAACATAAACATAGTTTACTTTACATTTTGTTGATGCTTTCAGGGCAAGAGGAAACATTTGACCCTTAAACATTTCAAAACAGTGACAGATAAGTTGATGGGCATATATGCAGAACGTGTCACCTTTCGCCTACACACCACCGCGTCTTCCTCATTTATTTCTGAATTAATTTAAAATGTTTATCAGTTGTATTTTATCATTTATCAACAATTCTTGTAGTGATTGTTAAATTTCAAAAACTTTTTACGGCAATAGTCGCAACCGACTACTTTGAACCTTAAATATCTTCTTTCATAACAATTCGACTGTAAAAGTAGAAAAGCAGCGGTTGAAACTAATTTTTTTTATTTATTTATTTTTTCATACCATTGAGGTTGCTCTAAGTTCGCTGGATCAAAGATTCAGCTGCTTAACAAAGCTTAAACACGTCCAATATTTTTTGAAATTATAAAAAAATACATCCAACTTAGATTTTAATGATTTTTTTAGAATATTGCGTTTCTTTACTTTGTTTGTAAACAGCTTGCAAGGAATAATAAATTTGAAAAAAATACATAAAGAGGCGCGGCGGCAAAAAATTGCTATGTACCCCATATTAGGGCATATGTTCTTAATATGGGGTAAAGTATACATGTAATATGGGGTACCCTGTAATTAATATGTAAAAATATTAGTAACAGGCTCAACAACAAATAAATTGTTATTCAAATTATGAAATAAAAAATGGCACGAGATAATAAACAATTTTTAGCAAAATAAAAAACAATTAAAAAGTTGATTGAGGAAACCATTACTATGTGGTAATTTAACTTCTACCTAGAAACATGTTTCATTGTTCGAAAAAACCATTTATTTTTCGGCGCAAAAATCACAAATATATCGAAGCCCTTCAAAATCAGCACATTCGATATGAGCCCATTTAAAACACCCTTGACATTTTACCCATTTTTCAGCCCTGACATCTTCAGAGAATGGAACTTCGCAGAAGATACAAATAGCATCCCTTTCAACATTTTCTGAAGCATTGTCTGAATCTTGATACTCTGCAAGGAAGATACAGAATTTTTTCCGCAGTTGGTTTTTTAAATCCATAATTTATCTTTCTCTTTTTCTCCCCATCTCTGTTCCGCAAGTATAAACAAGATTCCGCAAGCATTGACTCAATTTCCGCTGAAAAACAAATTTTTTTCCTAAATTGAAATTCAGGATATCTTCTGGATTTCCCAGCATTTTCACATACCTTTCTAACGTGCTTTGTGGTACATTATGAGCTCGAGCACTCTAGAAAAACAGTATCAAATGCAGCAACCATCCTAACTTAAAATACTTATGTTTTAACTTGCGTAAACACACAGGATACGAATAGCCTTCAAAAGTTCCTCATGCAAACAATACATTAATAATCTCTAACATCGAAGCCACGTAGAAGCTTTCATTGAAAACCATTTAGATTATTACAATATTAAGTAAGTAACTGATGCAGAGCTATCTCAAGAAATGACAGGCATAGTACTAGGGCAAAAACGTGCTACCCCATATTAGGCACTATCCTCATATTAGGTGACTTTTATCTATCCATTTCTCGTGCAAGAAAATATTGTTATGTTCAGAGAGACTCTCGGGATGTTGACTCTCGGGTTTTACAGAGATTTGAGAAAAATAACGTGGAATGGTTGGCTCCGCCTCCGCCTTCCTATGAAACGAGTTTGAAAGCAGAGGTGGTGCTCTAACAGCAATGGGAAAATGAGATTTTTACTTCGCCAAGTCGGTGACCCGGGATTCCAAAGTGGCGTAGGTAAACACATTAGAGTACGAAAATCAAATGTATGAAGTTTCCTTCAGCTATTTTTCCACTCACAACACTATCATTAAACCGGCCGTACATGGAGATGAACATCACAACAGAAAAGGACTCTGTAGTCTTAACGTATAGGAAACGTACAGGTTACAAGTGTCTATGTGTCTTAGTCAGGGGCCGTTCATGACTCTCTCGCTCGACTCAAATATGGAGACATTCCTACTTTTTTAACATCATGCAGTGGAATACAGCTCGGAGATTCGGGTTATAGACTTACTCTATGGGTTATGTTATGACTCCACACAGAGATGCTGTCACTCCTAAGCAAAATTCGTCGAATTATAGACAGCGTAGACGTTAATGACGTCAACATTGTTGTCATTTTGAGCGCATACTTAAATATCCGAGGCAGGTGCTCCATTTTCATACCAAAAAGTATGTACTCGATTTTTTAGCATCTACTCCGCTTCTGGTTGAGCACCTGCTAAGAGCAGACTTTGTTTTTATTGAGATCACTTCATTGACGTCTCAAGAGCGATAGAGCGAATTGCAGATGTCAATAGAAAAAGTAAACTCAGCGAAAATCTAAATATGGATCATCTGATATGATTTTACCAAAGCAAGGAAGACAGATTTCGTTTAGTTAATTTACTTTTTGCACGACCGAGCTTTTTTTGTTCACTTACCATGTTTGTTTCTACGACAGTAGGATACGCTTACTGGTTGCCAAGGCTAACAAAACGGTAAGTAATCCTTACCGTTCTAGAACGGTAAGTACATAATTGTCAAAATAGACATTTTCAACATCGCATCGATTTAGAATAGTTTTCTAGAATTCAGTTTAAAATTTAATTAATTAAAAGAAAGATGTATTTTGAAATCTATCTATTGATGTTGAAATTAAATGTGCAGTTTGTACAATTACTTACAGAAATTGGAACATGTCTTTCTTAGTAAACACACTGGCTTTTTTTGATCGATAACCAAGATTTTTCCGTTTGAGGTAACCAATTAATGTCAAAAATTACGAAATGTCAAGCGAGTCATGTACAAAAATTGTACTTTTTAACATTGAATACTCTGCCCAGAAGTTTCCTTGAGCTTTTAATTTTTCGTTCCTTTGGACAAAGTACGCCACCATAATTTTTTCGCTAATATGTTGGTTTTCTGACTCACTCCATTTCTTGAAAATCTTGTATGTATTTTCATATCGCTCCCTTGATTTCTTGGGAATTAATGTGGAACATCCAACACTCCACGCTTCTTCTACGTCACGTTATTTCAGAACAATTGATGTTAAATAAACCAGCTACCAGTTCCAGAATTGTGTCAATTTCGTCAAACGTCATTTTTGACATTACATAAAAAATTAAATAAATATCTTATAACTTCGTTTTAATTTATTGCGATCGCGCAAAAAATGGTATAAGCATCACGAACGTTAAGGGTTATACAGTTCTCAGACAAAATTGGAGGCTTCGCTTTCGAACGTTCTTAATACTTAATATACTATAATTAATTCTAGTCTCACACGTGTCGTTTCCGTGGAAGTATGTATTTGTGTATGTGTAATGCTAATGCAACTATGTATTGTTTATTTTTAAGGCGAAAATTCATTAGTTTTAAAAATTATATTGTTGAATCTGATGATTTTATTTTATGAAGAATTCTTTGTTACTGTTTTTTAATAATACACATATTTTTATTTTGTTTCTTTTTTAAATTTTCTTTGCAGATAAAATAATGTATATTGCGATCACTACCCTCTTCATAAATATTAAATAAAAAATGTAACACATAGAAAAGGGAATATGCTTGGTATGGTTACAGCAAGAGTATTCGCCAAATATCATGTACCTAGCCCAGGCCGTCAAAATATACTAGATCGGGCCCTGTCTTATCCTGCATTACTTTTACAACTGGTAAGGTACGTGACGACTACCTATTCTGCATATCTACAACCTTGACGTAAAACAAAAAGCCATCAATAATCATATCAGCAAACATATCTAGCAGGTTAGGTCATTCTTCGACCTAGTCCTCCTTTTGGAATTCCTTACAATGATTATTCAAAATACCATCGACGAACTAAATTGCGTACATTTTTCATTTTTACAATTACTCTAACACTTAACAGCAGTAATTTTCTTAAAAAATGAATTACTTTTTGCTATATTTTGTAGAAAATGTGCTTTTCTTTATTGTTTCTCGTTCCTGTTTATTTATTTTTACAAGTTCTTATATAACTTCACGTGTATACGTATGTATACGTTATACGTTGACATCCCCTAATGATGATGCTTCTTCATTCCTGCACTAAATGATGATTAAAATTTAGCAATCAAAACCGATTATTATTATTATTATTATTATTATTATTATTATTATTATTATTATTATTATTATTATTATTATTATTATTATTATTATTCCTGTTACACACGGTACTCCGGTATTGATATAGTATGACGGCAGGCTAGCAAGTCAATACTACAAGTTCTTCTTCTATTCATTTTTAGTTATAAATGCTATTGGTCACCAATCACCATTCTAACAATGCTGCATCTATCAAGTACTACTGTCTTCTGTAGTGATATATGTAGTTCCCACTGTAAACCCAATTGCTCTAAGCTGTTTTTGAGATTCTTAGGAATTTCACCTGTTGCACCAAGGACTATGGGAATAATGGTTACTTCTTCCATTCGCCACATCTCACGTATCTCATCTCGAAGCGGCAAGTACCTACCTATTTATTGATTTTTTCGGAGTACGTTATACTGACGTTACTTGGAAGCGGCACAGCGAAATCAACTATAAGCGTTTTTTTCTGGTCCTTGAAGGTGATTACGAGGTCGGGAATATTATTAGGTATCTGCTTATGTGTTTGAATCTATTCCTATTCCAGTAAATTCGTATGCTATCGGTTTCACACACAGGTGGCGGTTCATACTGATAATAGGGAACCTCTTCGGCGTACTCCATATATACCTCCCGCAATTTTATATGGATTATCTTGCCAACTCTGTCGTGTCTATCCAGGTAAGCCTTGGGCGCTAATACTGTGCATCCTGCAATTAAATGGTCTAAGGTCCATTTAATTATTATTATCATTATCATTATCATTATCATTATCATTATCATTATCATTATCATTATCATTATCATTATCATTATCATTATCATTATCATTATCATTATTATTATTATTATTTTCACGACGTAATGTCGGTTTTGACTAAGGTCTCGTGGGTTCTTTACGGAACAACACAAGCGCCGCCAGTGCCCATTATTCCACGTATAGTACGGCATATCGAAAAGATTACTTACCAATTTTTGGAACAAAGCGATTAAATTTTGGATGTATTTTAATCCAATTCTCTCCAACGTATGTGGTAAGTAAGTATTTATCAACCAGCCTATAACGTGATATTACTGTAGGAT
The DNA here is from genome assembly GCA_963924545.1 of Pogonocherus hispidulus. Classification (NCBI taxonomy): domain Eukaryota; kingdom Metazoa; phylum Arthropoda; class Insecta; order Coleoptera; family Cerambycidae; genus Pogonocherus; species Pogonocherus hispidulus. The sequence continues at coordinate 26,055,835 of OZ004696.1, forward strand.
AGATATCTACTTCTATTAAGCGATATATCCTTTTCAGTTCGTTAACAGAATTTGATATTTTAATAATTTTTCTGTTCTGGCTCTCGCGATGTTATTGTCTAGAGCATCGTTTCTCAACCTGGGAGTCGCGACCCCTAGGGGGGTTGCGGACAGGTATAGAGAGGGTCGCAATCTGTCAAAAAACAGGCATCCATACGAAAAATCCTTTTAGTAAATAATAAACCTTAAGTTATAATCATCGTACTAACTACATCATGTAATAAAACAAACTAATAACTAATTATATGTTCATTTATTAATTAATGTGATGGGTTGCGTTTGTTTTTCATTTAAGAGTTTATCTATATGTGGATTACCATCGGAAACATACAGTAGATTACACACAGGAAATTAGTAAATTATTTTCAAGTGATAATAGCCGATTTCTACATTTAGTTTTTAAAGACATCATTGAGGAAAACCCTTTTTCGTACAAATAAGAAGTAGCAAATACAATTAATGTTTTTAAAGCTTCCGTTACTAAGGTTCCGTATTTACATCGTCGTGCAAGCCAAAACTTATATAAATCTTTAGACAAAAAATCTAGTTGTAAAGTTTTGTCTGCCGCTATTGTCTGTGAGAGGGTCGTAAGGCTTTTTACTTTATTTTTTGCGTTTCAGGGGGTCGCGACTCTAAAAAGGTTGAACAACGATGGTCTCGAGGAACAGTGATATTCTAGAATCTGAGCAGTTTTTTCTCGCTTGTTATTATTATTATTATTATTTTATTATTATTATTCTTATTATTAAAATAAAATTTCTAGATAGCGACTCCACGATGACGAATAAACTTTGCCATTTAGATAAATTTCTTATTTCGGAAATTTCACTGACGATAATTATGAATTTTATGGCCCTGTCCCACTGAAAACCGAATGGGAGTTACGAGTTTTTTGACAAAAGCTTGTGCTGTTCATATAATATTTGGTTTTATATTTCGGATAGATCCATACTTTGAATTTCTATTTTCAAAATGTCATCAAATATTAAATGAAGATCATAGAAAATATAGATTCTAGAATACTTGTGTGAACACTATGGTAGTAAAAAAACGGTGTCACCGGTAACAACTAGAAAAACAAATTTTTGGTTTATATTTTTATGTGTATTTTACTGTTTGAAATTTGACCTTCAGTTTTAGTTACCTTTACTGATATTTTCAGAGAAAGTATATACACTTATATTTGATAACTTCGTCCTAATAGTTTGCTAAATAATTTGTACAAGAAAACTTACTAAAACTTTAGAAAACTTTAGTTAAAAATTATAAAAAATCACGGCGGAAGGGGAATGATTTCGCAAAACTAACAAATTTGGCAAATCCTCAAAATGTATTTGAAGAACTATTTCAGCGATCAATAAATTATTTTCAGCACAACTATAAGCTAGATGGCAGTAAAAAGCAAAACAAATTTAAAATTCCGATACAGGAATTTCTAGACCCCAAATATAAGAAAAAATACAGAGTACGATAAAAAGATTTCAAATAAACTTGAATTAAAATTGTTTGTATAATAATATACTTAATAAAATATCACAACTAACGAAAATTTATAATATGTAATGCTATTAATTATGTTACGCTACGACTAAAATTAAACCTTACCAAAATATTATTATGGGTGATATAGGCAGATACAATACTCGACTAAAACCATGATCGATAATAAATTCAATAAAAAACCATTCTTGAAATAAGGAACTTATTATTATTACATCATCCTAAACTGTTTATCACTTTTTAAAGTGTTTCATATTTGAATAGCACTCTGTACATCTCTTAAAAGATTTAAATAAACACATGCATGAAGTTAAGTCACGATGGCAGACATACCTACCTACTTTACAAGTGGGTCAGTGCAATGAATAGCATTGCAGCTCAAACCATTTTTAAAAAGGTGGGGCGCTGTAAAATTAGTAAACAAATAATTTTTATGATTTTGTTATCAAAATATTTTCTGCAACAATTTACTTCGAAAATAATACCACGTGCCAAAGAATCAGTCAAGTGGAAGTTTTTTGAAATCTAGTTAGGTAGCTAACGGAAAATGACTGGAATGGCTTAGGGAAAAAATTGGCATTTTTAAACAAAAAAAAACACTTGCTTGGTTGACATTTCAGAAATTGTATTTACAGCTGTAAACAAAAAAATATTTCTGAGCTAAAGCGTTATTTTAACGTTTTTTAGCCTATTTTCCTTATAAGACATCACATACCATTTCGATAATCGGTAAATCAGTGGTAATCAGTTAATTTAATTGAAGAAAATGTATCTGGGACTTTCTATTTTTCTGTCAAATATAAAAAGTTGTGCAATTTATTGCTAATTAAGAATATGTTAAGAAATAAAATGTATTCTTCAGCTTTCAGATTACGTGTACTTTCATATTTTATTATTTAAAGGCTGTTCAAAAATATAATTTGATTCTGACTAATTTCAACTGATCGAAAGTAATTTTTTTAAATGGAAGACCCTGTATTTTATAGCTCTATGTGATGGAGAATAAAGTGATACTGAACTGTCTCAAATAAATCCGTCAAATTTTTGATAAAAAAATTTATGTCTCGAAAACTCTACATTTTAGGAATAGGGTTTATTACACAAAGTGCGACCTTAAAATTTAATGGAGAATCTAGATATTGAGAAATATACAGGGTGTTCCATTTAAATTAAGCAAGTTTTATCTTCTTCCCGGTACAACCGGAAATCACAGAACTGTCATATTTTATTTGCCGAGAACATCCTGTATTTACTACAAGTACAAGATTTTGGAAAGATCGTGTCAGTAGTTTCTGAGGTATGGATCGTGTAAGCTCCTGACTGGACACACTGTATATATTTATTTGTTACAATAATTATTCTTCAAAGCATTCCTTTACAAATTACATATAGTAACCTAAAAATAAAGACGAAAACATTGAATTATCATTTTGTGCATTTAATAATATAAATTTGTTTGTATTTTTTTGTTTAAAAATGTATTTTCCAATGTTTTCTTCTTTGGTTTTAAGGTTACTAGATGCAATTCAATATTTCTTCTGTTACTGTTTACAACGACGTACTAAATACAAATGAGAACGATTTTCCAGTTATTCATGCTGTTGCTGATTAACCAGATATCCACTCTGTGTATTTAGACGCATATAAATCCAGCACCGAGGTCCAATTAACAAAATACAAACATCGTGGACACAAGAATAAATAATCGTGGACTTATGGTAACGCTCAGCCTGAACGATTTGACGTCAGAAGCCGATGCTATTTTGGAATCGAATCGGGACTCAGGAAACAGGAGTATTTTGTAAATAATAATCCTCACCAGTTGGGCTAGCTTCAAGATGCCAGGCCACGACTTCAGGTACCCCGTGTTGATGATGATAGCCGAGGTGGTGGTAGTGGTGGTTGTCCTGGTTACTGTTACAGTGTGTGACATCTTGGAGTGTTTCTAGGATCTGGAACAAAGTTATAGTTTGTATTTACAAAAGCAATTCAATTGCAAAGTTTCGGTCGCCCCAAAAAAATTAAAGAAATTTCAAAGTTATCAGTATACAATATTCTTCCAACAACTAGGTAAATAGCCATGAATTAAATGACCGTAATTCCGGGAATTATTAATGCCAGCATTTTATTGTTACGGAAAATTATCAGAAGTATAGAACAAGTTCTGTTAGTAAAACAGTTACGAACTAGAAAGTTCCGGCAATTGAATGGTTTGCTGAATTGTTTCATAATATGCCTGTTTAAAATAACGCAACTAGAGCAATGTAACTCTAGTTTGTAATTAAAGTTCATTATCTCAAGAACGTTGTAGATAGTACACCAATGGTCAATGAGTATAAAATGTTATGATGATAAATACGCAGCAGCTATTTGATGTCCATGACAAAATTCGTTCAACCTTGAGTCGGAATGGCTTTTTAAACTAATGGAATTAGTATATATTCCGCTACTGTTGATATAATAATTTCCCTAAAATAAAAACTTTACTCAATTTTAAAGGCAGTCATAATTCGTTATTTAATATAAATCATGAAAATTACTGAACTGACAGAAAAAATTATCGATCTATTAATTTATTAGTGTGCATTACATATTAACTTGAGTTTGCGCAGTGTCGCCCTCCGGATATTTAAATTAATCAATTTTCCACATTATCTAAAACTTCTGTTTCAAAGTATTTGTAGTTGTCTATAGTGAAGGAAACACCGATATTTAAATTCTTGCAATTATATATTATAATAACAATAATATCTCTACCCCTCATTCTAATCACACGGATTAGCCCGGAAGCCTTAAGACATGTGTGGAAGAGGGGATGGCATATTATTATTCAGCAGGCCGCTACTGCACCTCATAATTAGAGAGAAACATGACGCACCGTGAGAATGCGAGCCTTTGGAGTTCGCAGCTCAGTAAAATGGGCAACTTAATTACACACATTAATGCTAGTTTTCTTACGAATAGAAATATTAATGGTAGTCGAATTAGACAATTTATAAAAATTAAAGCATATACAGAAAACGTACTTTAAATTTTGTGACTGACAGCACTTGATTTTGCCAAGTAAGAACACGTAAAATATGCGTGCAAGAAAGAGTAAAGCGGTATTAGGCAACATGAGGAGGAAAAATACTCACTGAGTATTTTTCAATTATTCCTATGTTTGACAAACTGTATCTTTTCTTTAAAGGTATACTTTCGTAACAAGCGACAGCGACAGGAGACCGAGACAGGCGACAGAGACAGACGACAGCGACACTACCGATACAATGGAATTCAATGCGATTCCGTTCGAAGCATGCGACAGCGACACGCAGCTCCGTGGTTGTCGCGCCTTATCTGTTGCAGCCTGTCTCACGTCTGCTTCTAGAGCAGTAGTGTCGCTGTCGCCACGCGGATACAAGTGTAGTTTGGCTCTGCAAACAATAGCTTCTATATCGAAAAAAGCTAAAATTATTTTATCACAGTCTAAGTCAATTGCTTTTTGATCTGAAGAAGATGAAATTCTAATAGACCTAGTTGTCTATTAGACTAGTAGAGTAATAAATAGTTTTTCCTCAGTTTAAATCATTACTCCAGTTCTTTTTGGTTCCATTTCCTTCTCAATTAAACTTAAAACAAAATAAAATTGTTGTTTATTTAATCTACAATTTTTTCTAAACATATCTTCACCAGACATTAAATGTTGCGATATTAATAGGTTAAAAGATCCCTCATCTCTTTCGTTTTGTAAATAAAGTATTTATTGGCGCTATTTCATATTTTTTATAAAAGTAATATAAAATCAGATCTTCATCTTCTCCTTCCTCTAATAGTATTTGTTTTAAAATAATTTTCTTATTTGGGGACATATAATCTAAACACTGCACACGGGTTAGTTTCCAGCAAAAGGTGTTAATGCACTAGCCTGTCGTACGTTGCGAACGACCTTTTTGGTCTCTTGTCTCGGTCGCTGTCGTCTGTCTCTGTCGCCTGTCTCGGTCTCCTGTCGCTGTCGCTTGTTACGAAATTATACTTTAAACTGTCCCAAAACGGCAAGTTGATTATGTTTCCTCAATAATTGCATTATTGAATAAATTTGTAATTGCTTTAATCTACACGCGGCAAATATTAATTTATATAATTATAATTTAGTAACATGCATTTTGGAAAGATTGAAACAACAACGGTAATTTCGTTATATATTCAAGGGCGAGCCGGTAACTCACGGCTTAGTGTCTTGATCGCTCAACCCAAAGATCGTGGGTTCGAATCCCCAATCCACCAGACAATACTTAATTAAATTTTCTACTCGTAGATTAAGGCTTGAATAGGTTGGCAACCATCCTAGCAATGGTTGCCGATGGGAACAATGTCAGCTTGGTGTTGTACGAGATTAAAATCAGTTGATTTTTTACTGTCCCTCTAGCCACTGAGGTTTTCCAGGTTTTCCTCATTCCAGCACTGAATGGGGATTAGGGCTTACTAATCTAAGTTGGAAAGTCTCGACTTTCGGGATAATCCTTATGATTAGAATCAGGGGTAGAGATATTATATTTATAAGTAAATTTTATGAATCATTGTTTCTGTAAATGCATCTTCTTTTAGATGGTTGAAGAAAACATTTTTTAATATAATGAAAATATACAGGTATTTCGCTGCAAATATATAAGTGCAGATTGCCAAATCCAGCTTCCTATAAATAAGTATTCCATTGTAAAACACATTCGTATTTGAACTGATTAAAACCTGGAGAAAAATGAAGTTTTGATTAAAATAAAACATTCTGTTTTCAGCCTTACTATAGTATTCCAACACTGATTCAACAAAATCATTTTATATTAAAGAATGCTAGCTAACATATTATGTGAGTTTGTTTAAATTAAATGGACTTGAAAATTACGTAACAAAATGAAAATAAAATCCCGTTTCTCTGCCAAGAAATCTATAGCCATTTTTTATTTAATAACACCGCTTGAGTGGCGATAGTTAATAATTTGGATAGATATCTGGCGAAAAAGTGTATTTTAAAAATAGTTTTCACTTTGTGCTTAGTTCTCCCAATAGTAGTCCCTATTTATAAAATTAGGATTTCTGTCATTACTACCATTAAACACTATTTCTTTTAATATAACAAACAACTACGAGTGTAGTAAGGATACCCCTATATCCTCCATCTGTAAACGCCTTATTAAATAAGAACTGAAACAAATTAAGCCAAAACAACTATTCTCAACAACTTAATTTGTTTCAGTCCTTATTTAATAAGGCGTTTACAGGTGGAGGATATAGGGGTATCCTTACTACACTCGTAGTTGTTTGTTATTTACATTAACCATCTGTTAAGCTGTAAAACTCTTTTTCTACACCCCGTTGTTGTACTATTTCTTTTCTTGAAATGTTACACGTTTTAGTTAAGTTTAGTTAAAACAGTATGTCTTTAATATCATCATAGCCATAGACAAGGGATTGGCGATGTTAGGTTGGTTAGGTATATTCATCATAGCTTCATTTTATTTTTAACCGTAGAATATAAATGCAGAAATTCGAGGACATGAAGAATAACAATTGAAACTTATGAAAACATAACTTCAGTCTCAGTCAACTAATATGCAAACCCTCCGGACACTACAAATGCGCTTCTTATAGGATTGGTAAAAAATATATACATTTTTATTTTTATGTTCAGTTTCTTTTTTTTGTTTGACACATTATTCTCATAGCTACTACTATGTTAGAATCTCTTTTATCACAAAAGGTAAAATATATGTACCAATACTTTAGTGTAAACATAAAATAATACACAATCTTAATTTGTAAATAAATGTAGCAATAATAAATGGGTCTTCTATTTACAATAATAATATAATATAGAATAAGTTATATTATTGGGATCATACAAATATTGATAATTGAAAGAAAAACAAAAAATACATGGTCCTAAATCAAACCAACGTAGATAATCCATAGTTACAAAAAGGATGTGGATTTAATCATTAACATAATAACGTAATGCCGTTGAATGATAAAATTTGTCACTCAACGGTAATGCCATAACATTACGCTGATAAAGCTGAAACACCAAATAGGTATTTATATATTTTTTATTTTTATGTTCTATAGATCCCAGAAAGACAATTGTCACAAAACATAATTCAACACAAAGATTCATTGTGGTTCAATATTCCAACTTTAATATTAATGAAGTTTTACTTTATACTACTTAACTCACCCACAGAGTGTTTAATCTTAGTAGTAGTAAGCAGTTAATCTTAAATGGCTCACTATGTACTTAATACAGAATATCCTCTTTCAGGGATTATGTGATGTAATTGTCATCAATAAGACTGTTAACGATATGGGACATCAGATCAGCTACAGTTTCTAGCTGTTGGAATTTTTCAATAAACAGAAACAAAGTGACATCAGCATGCTTTTATATTTAAAAATTACAAGCTTACGTAAGAATATTCTCCTAATGGGATATGATGCAATTACTGACAAACAAACAAGTATAATTTTATATTCTACATGTGAGCAAATCAGGAAAATGTTTACATATTTAAGTCCATTAAAATGTTTTAACCTAGTCAAATTATACATTTTGTATTCTAATAAGATATTCTATTTCCAATTATTGCTTCAATGATGCCACTAATTTGTGTAGAAGAATTTCTGAGATCATAAATCAGAGAAACACGTAGGATTGTGATAATGAAAGGAAAAAGGGATTTCTGAAGATACAGCCAACTATTTTTCACTATATTTATTTGTTTTAGTTTCACTGGCGCTTATGAAGGTCCTTCTCTAGGTGTAGCTCTTGAGCTCACTGTTACTTGGCTTCAACACCCCAGCATTATTTACTATTTTAATTATATGTACCCTCCATTACTAATGCCCCTGCATTATTTTTTTAATAAATTATCACAAAGTATATTAGTAAAAATCAACCATTAGTATATTTTTCGAGTCACATCCAATGTAGTTAAAATAACTTCAATATCAATTCACCAAATACGGAGGAATGTAATTAAAGACTGTTGTAACCACCTTGAGAGATTAACCGATCTTAATCTCTCATGGTGGTTGCAACCCACCCCTACGAGCAGGCCTTAATATACGAGTAAGTAAACAATTTAATTAAAAACTAGAAATGAGAGAAAATCGCTATCGCGATTTTCGTTCTCATTTGTAGCACTACCGGAGGTCCAGACTGCGGCCTGGGGCCACCCTCCGGGTGACAAAAGCATCTAGAATAATATTATTTTTAAGAAAACACATATTAAAAAAAATTTTAGATAATCCTTTGTGTATGAAATAATAAATTTAAAGACAGAAAGCTGACCTTTTGTATCTGGAATGATGATGTAATTATACTAAACGATTTTTCTTAATAATATTTTGATGAATTGTAAGGGTACTCTATTCTTGAAGGTAAAATATTATTTTATAAGTACTGAAAGTAGAATTCATTTTTTGGTAAACATTTTTATCAATTTTATCAATGGGTTCCTCCACTACGGTTCGGAGCCCCGACCGCCCTTCGAAAAGGTGTAACGGCGGCGTTAAAAAATATATTGCTGTTATAATTGTTGCAGCAAATTAATATTGGTAGATACTCACTTTTTCAAGCTAAAATGATGAATTTTACAGACTGCCAAAATGAACGAATTGATTCCAAACTTTACTTGCAGAAAGAGTAAAAACTACGGACAATGAAACAGAGTAACTAAACACAAATACTAATAAATATAATTGGAATTAGAAAGTAAAATTAAAAAAGTTGCCTCCAGCGTGATTCGAACTTGCAAAATTCAGCATTACGATGTTTGAAATCCTGCGCCTTATACCATTACGCCACCGCGTCACTCTATTGTTTCACGCTGATACTGTTAAGTATGGAAAAGCATTTCCCTTCAGTATTTTGGTAATCAGAAGTGTTTGGCAGTTAGTACCTACTATTGATTCCGTTAGCAATATTTCTCATAGGAAAATAACTTCTCTGAAGTTTAATTAATTTGACAGTTTCCTAGGAGGTGCTTGTTGTTAGTTCAATCTCACATCGGCAGATAAAATGAGAAAGAAGTTGAGACGCACGCAACTCGAGATTTTCGAAGATGAAGTAGACGTAAAGGAGTGGTCGTACGGTCTCGAAAAAAATCTCAAAGGATTAGATAAAGGTCGGAATTTTCGTGTGGAGCGGTTCTCGAAGCCGTAGAAATTAGAAAAAGAGTCGAGGAGGTCCAACGAAAAGCCGAAAGTCCCTCGCCAAAAATTTTGCAGAGGTTTTTAAAAAAGCGTTTAAATGGGGAAAACGCGTAGGAAACGGGACGAAAATGCGCCTAAGCATAGGAGAAAGGGTTGGAACAACCTTCGGTCGCCCGCAGGAATTGCGAAGCGATATAGCTTAGAAACTTTGTCGATTTGGCGACAGAATTTAGAGCGAGACAGAATCGACAAGCTTTAATATAATATATGGATTGTCCAGGAGAATGGGTATTCAAACCCACGATCTTTGGGTTAAGCGATCGAGGCACTAAACTCGAAACCACCAGCTTCACTAATATTAATATTTGTCTATTCGATTTGATCGATTATATCCGATTAGATTAATTAATATAATTAATACTAATTTTTATTAATAATTTAATTTTCCTATTATTATACAAAAAATTGAAAATATATATTTGATTACAATTATTTGTAGTTACTACCTGTACTTCTTGTACTATAGTACTTGTACTTGTTACTACATTAGTTGCAATTACTTGAAATAAAGTCAATTTTACTACTACGCTAGGAATCATATCCAGAATCGTTGACTTTAGAATTCAATTAAGTGGCATCGACCATATTAATCATCTGAAGTACTGCAGGCAAAATTTCTTATTACATGGGCACTTGATAACCCCTTCCACATGAGGCAAGACTTAACAAGATCGTCGTCTTTTCATTTAAAAATACTGCGGATCAAAAATCTCGATTCTACTTTGTTGAGCCTTGGCGGCATGGGGGTTGAGCGTCTTATTCCTTGGTCAACGCGTAAACTAGGACGATCGATTAATATTATGTAGATCTTTCAGCGGAAAAAATCTCCAACACCTCCCCATGATTCTAAATCTAATTATAACACTTTTACATTACAAATGTTTGGAGGAAATAAAGTTTTTTACAGGGGCGTATAGTTCTGTAGCGCGATTAAACCAGTTATTTCAAAACACCGAAAACAATTTTCGATGTCAATAGTTTATTTAGGTTCTAATAACAACTGGAAAAATGTTGATAATTTTACAAATAAAGTAAGTATATAAAAGTAAAGGATAATAATTGATACCTATTGCAAGGGTAAACTTTCTTCAAAAAATTATTATACTTATGTATAGTCTGCTTGCGTCCTTTGTATATTGTCATTAGTTGCCAACCAAAGTTAAGCTATATTGTAGGAATCATTCCTAATATTGTATGCATATATTCTCAAGCTATATATAAGGTATCTTTTCCTCCCATTCGAGTTATGTAATTCCAATTTTTGTATACAGTTGAATCAAGGATAATAAGAATAGGATAATCATCCATCACCAAATTTCAAGGGCAATTTTAGTTGCTTTTGTATACAATAGTTTCAGATGTGTATCTGTTTATTTTTGTTATTTAATTACAACGTCCAACAGTATAAACCCAATTATGAGGAAATACATATACATACAATAACAAAAAGTAAAGTAGTCTTTTCATACACCGTCAAGTTAAATTTATTTAAGTTTCCTATTCTGGAGTTGAACTAAGTATGCATAATTTTCTTTTTGAATCAATAAAATAAACTAGTTAGAAATAGGAACAGTTCATTATTGTTTGTTATTTTCCACTGTATTAGTAAGAAAGAAAATAGGACATTTTGGCATTACAACATAAATTATTTTGTATTTTTTTACATTGCCTTCATTGATTGTCAACGTTACAAGGTATAAAAACAAATAGAATATTAGTTAAGCTGATAATCAAATATTGTTATTTCTCATTTTATCTCTCGTGTAAACAAGTTATTTTTAAAAGTTAATCTAAAGTGATCAAAGTATCAAAGGAAAATAAATCTTTATATACTACCATTTATGAGGTATAACTAGGTATAATCATACCCCACCTAGATTAATGTTCAATTAATGCTAACAAAGCATGGCAATAAAAAGCGATATTTAACTATTAGCTATAAAAATAAAAGTTTTAAAAATAATTAGTTCTATTGACTAATAGTAAATTTCTATGTAACTTTGTAATCTTATTTTGAAATATCATATACGAACAAAAATTACACAAATAAAAATCAACAAAAACTATTATAAATACTTGTCTAGTACTAGGTACTTTTTAATAAAATATGATAAGAATGTTTTTCCAGTTACTGTATAAGATATAATCCTAGGTTATCATAATAATACTGACGAATTTAGTAAATAATGAATGAATCAATTGTGAGTAAATGTTACACTCCTTATGGTATTTATTTGTAATAAAATGTAGGTTTTAAAAGTTATGTCAGAAGAATATCTTTTATCTTCGAATAACACCGCGAAAAAGATTAGTCTTGAATAGCAAGTGCAATTCTTTCGCATCCACAGACTGGATTTTTTTCAAATATAAAACTGAGTTCAATGAAGTAGAATTTTGTTACTTCTATAAAGAAAAAGTCAATACTATACTTCTATAAATTCAATACAAAAGATATACAGGGTGTGTCATGAGTGGGTAATTGTTCGATTACTCACAAACTGTATATTGTATCAAAAAACTTTTTATATGAAAGTTTTTTGGCACTAAAAGTGCATATTGTAAAAATATGTTCCATTGCACAGGGTGTTCCAAAATGTCGGGACAAGGTGCAAGTTGGTTATTCCAAATACGACACCCTATATATTATTATATTTTTAAAATCTAGGGATCACTAAGAACATATTAGTATTAAGGTTCCCTATAACTATCTCTTTTCGTTTTCGAGATATTTAACAGTTAATGGAAAAAAACCTCGTAACACTACATTGGAAAATAAATAAAATTTCCTCTATGACACAATGTGAAAAAGAAAAAAATGTAGTGTCAGCACATGGGATACCTTAAATATTACACTTGAAATTATTCGTACATTTTATACAGGGTGATTTTTGTCGTGATTTATATTTCGCAATGTTAAATTGCCTAAATCTCATTTTTTTTAAATGGAACACCCTGAATTTTTTTATGGCATTAGATGTAGAATTTAATTACTTTTCAAATGGTATTAGGATGTCCTATACGAAAAGTTGACCGGTTTCGAGATATTCACGATTTTTTGAAAATTTAGCTTCCATCACTGATAATTACAAATTATAGTCAAGTAAGTTATGACAACAATTTATTTTGTTGTGGAAATTATTTACTTGTCAAATAAATATTCGATTTTATGTAATCTGTACATTTTATATGCAAGATGCACTATTCCAAAATGCTCTCAAAAGCACTACGAATTCTCTGTTCATCATGTTTTCTCGTATGGTTGATGGTGTGCGGTAAACTAAATCTTTTGTGTATCCCCATAAAACAAATATAATTTTGTAAGGTCCGGGTACCGAGAAGACCATGAAATAGGTCCACTCTTCCTATCCACCTATTAGTGTAGGTACTCCCTATTTAAAAATTCCCTTACCGAACCGCTGTAATGTGGAGGGCAACCGTCATGCTGCGACCGCATCCCTGCTAAAATGTTCAGAGGAATATCTTCAAGATAATTTAAAAGTTGATTTTCCAAAAAATGCAAATAAATTTCTCTATTGACAGTATTTAGGACGGTAGACATGCAGCATAGGTGGAGATGAAAGTATGGGGGGAATTCTAGGCGACAAGGTGATTGGACCATATTTTTTTGAAGCGACTATCAATGAAGAAATTTATTTGCATTTTTTGGAAAATCAACTTTTAAATCTTGAAGATTTGCAGGGATGCAGTTGCAGCATGACGGTTGCCCTACACATTACATCAGTTTAGTAAGGAAATTTTTAAATAGAGAGTACCTACACTAATAGGTGGATAGGAAGGATGGATCTATCTCATGGTCTCCTCGGTACCCGGACCTTACAAAATAAATTTTTTTTATGGGGATACACAAAATATTTAGTTTACCATCAACCATACGAGAAAACATGATGAACAGAATTCGTGGTGCTTTTGAGAGCATTTTGGAATAGTGCATCTAGCATATAAAATGTACAGATTACACAAAATCGAATATTTATTTGACAGTTAAATAATTTCCACAGCAAAATAAATTATTTTCATAACTTACTTGACTATAATTTGTAATTCGGGGTATTCCATTTAAATAAAAAATGAGATTTAGGCAATTTAACATTGTGAAATATAAATCACGACAAAAATCACCCTGTATAAAATGGCCAAATAATTTTAAGTGGAATATTTAAGGTATCCCTTGTGCTAACTGACACTACATTTTTTTCCTTTTCGCATTGTGTCATAGAGGAAATTTTATTTATTTTCCAATGCAGTGTTACGAGGTTTTTTCCATTAACTATTAAATATCTCGAAAATGAAAAGAGACAGCTATAGGGAACCTTAATACAAATATGTTCCTAGTGATCCCTAGATTTCAGAAATATAATAATATATAGGGTGTCGCATTTGAAATAACCAACTTGCACCTTGTCCCGACATTTTGGAACACCCTGTGTAATTGAAAATATTTTAACAATATGCACTTTTAGTGCCAAATAACTTTCATATAAAAAGTATTTTGATATAATGTACCGTTTGTGAGTAATCGAACAATTACCCCCTAATGACACACCCTGCATAACCAAAAATAATTATTTTTAATTTAATGTAGATGTTTCTTTAATATTTCATTATTTAAAAGATGTAAATAACACTATTAAAAAAAATGTATTAAAGACAACTATTAAAAAATTATGTCTTAAAATGTATTAAAGTAGTTATTTTCGACATATCTTCAAAATAATAAAGTTATTCCTTTGCGGACCTAGATTATAGGTTACGAGGAAAATTAAAAACTTTGTTGAACCATAATATTTAATAATTTCATTAATAATTGATCTTTTAATTAACTTTTTGACTTAATTCCTATATAAAGAAAAATATAAACAGTTAAATAAGCCAATAAATAATATTGAAAATATTCTATAAATGACCATAATACTGTTTCAAAATTAAAAAATCCTTTTTAAGAAAAAATGGAAAAACAGTATCAATAGCTAGGTTTATCCATTTCATAAATAAAATCTTTTACCCTAGAACAACACCAAAAACAATAACAAATTAAGGAATTAATATTAACTATTGCTATTATTTTTCTGCAACTTTTTCCCACGCACGTTTGTCTACAACTAAAAAGATCTAGACTATTTCATTTAAGAATTATAAAAGTATGTAATAAATAATTATTATTATTATTATAAACTTATTTTTTATATATATAAAGTAATATTACTAGTTATTGAAATATTTTTTAAAATTTAGTTTGAAACCTGGCCTTAGTAAAATCAGTGACTATAGAACACTGGTAAAATTCATTTGGTTTATATCGCGGTTGTATCTGGGTTTATATTGAAAACGTGTCTTTAGCTTGTTTGTTTTATAATGCAAAATACAATAACAAGCTTCCAAAAATAAATTATGTTACAAGTTAACTACAGACTGAAACAAGACGATATATTTTCTTGCATGTCTAAAAATATCAAATGAAAATGAAAAGTTTGTCAAGGGTAAAATTCAAAAGTAATTTTATCAGAAAATAATAGCACTATAAACATTTTAAATTTACATCTTTATATTTAATTATCTACCACACATGATATGGAAAATAATATTGCTTATAACTACAAAATGATGTCAAGGCTGTAATTTTAAATTGACCTTATGGTCATGCATAAATGTTACCTATATATGGAAAACCCATAAATGCCAGTCGAGGTGCAGTCATGGAATTGATGCCAGATATTTTCAAAATAATCATAATCAATCAGTAAAGTAATTTTTTTGCAGCTACATTCGGCCACCAATCACCTTTTTAGGGGTGACTGGTGGCCATAACTATCACGATTTTTCTATAATGCTCATGCATGATGCTCGGATAATGCTGGCGAATACTCAAAATTTTACAATAAAAAAACAGTAATATGTAATTAATTTTATAGATAAATTTTTTGTGGGTATAGGGATCAATATTTTTCATCAATACCCTATGCCCATAAAAAGTTCACCTATAAAGTTAATTTTGCATCACAAATCTCAATAAGAAATAATAATTAAAATTTCCCTTGGACTATATTCAGCAAATAAACGATGTTATTTTAGTTAGGTATAAAAAAACTAAATATGTTGGAGATTTAGCGTCCTAAATTTACGAACTAAAAATTTATTTATATCATTTTTCTCCCACTTTAGTATTTATTCAAAAAGAAATAATATGTGGTTAAATCAACATACTTACTTTTCTGTGTCAGTGTTAATATTTTCAATAGTAGAAAATTAACTATCGTCCATTTAAATATCCAACACCCACTAGGTATATTTTGAAACTAACAGTTTAAAAACAAATTACTTGGATTAGATTTATTAATCAACCTTCTAAAACTGAACCAACAAAGTAAATTCGATCGAGAACAAAATATTTTTTAACCGGTACAGAATCTTCCACAATATTTTTCGAAAAAAACAAATGCTTCCTAAACTCAGAAATCGCTATTTCGTGTACAGTTGCACACACCTAACGAAGAACTGTCAGTTACGAAAATAGCCTCTGAGTAAAGTCAAATCTGACTCACCACGCGCTGATCAATAATAATACGTATAGGTCGTTTTCAGATAGTGTGGACTCTTTCTTGCAAACACACAAGAACAGATCTTTATATATAAAAGAAAATACCTCATGATTTTGCATAACTAATTGCTAACCACATTTTTTATGGTATAGTAAATTTAATTTTCTTTACTTTAAAAAATAATCTTACCTATATTAACATTTCATTTTAAGCATATTTTCTCAAATTCTGCATAAAAAAGAATACATCCGTTATACGCGATTCAAAATTAGGTATGCTAAATATTTTTTAGCTAACATAGTAGGTTACTAGTGTACTATCAATAAAGATTTTAATGCGATGATACATTGGACTATTTTCATAAATTTTATTATCTATTTTTTAATTTACTTATAAATTATATATTTTTACCAGCTAGTATTGTATCATTCAAAAAACAAAATCATTCAAAAATCCAAGGTGGTTAATATATTAAAATTAACAGAAATGTCTCAGAAAGAGGCAAGTATTAGGTTAAATAAATGTATAATATGGCATCTGACTTCCTCTAGCGAAATGAGAAACTCTCGATGTATTTGATAGCAATGTATGCAGTATGAGATCAACAATATATTTTGGTTTTGCGAGTAATATATGTAAATAATGCGCTAATGCGGTATATAATAATAATATGCCGCTCGCTCTCCTACACAACTTTCTGACTTTCGAGCTAATACTTGTTATTAGAATGAGTGGTGAGAGCTGAGCAAAGCACTTTGCAAAAGTAAATGAGGCACAAAGCACACATTAATTTGACAAAATTATTTGGAACCATCAAGCAACAAGCAACAAGCATCCTTTATTTACAAAGTGCTTTAATTACAAAGCAATTGTGAAAGTGCTTGACAAATTCAAGCGCAAAGCAACAATTAATTAATTCATTTAATCCATTAATTCAATTACATTAAAGTTGTTTGAAACAAAATAACTATTTTCAATTACATTGCTGTAACAGTCTGTGCTCGAGCACTCAATGGATTACAGATAAACTGTGAATTACTTCATTGTGGCAATGGCAAAATACTCCCAGTGGTATTGTGGCAAATAGTGCGTATGTCAGGACATTGTTCCAATTATGGTAGAAATTGCTTCAAATAATGAATAAACCGTTTGAGGCTATCATAAATGATAGCCTAAAAATGACTTTCAATGTAACTTAAGTTACATTGAAAGTCATTCAACTAATTGAAAACTAATTGAATTAATTTGAAAGTATTTAAATTAATTTAATACTGTTTGAAAGAATTTAGAATCAATGGGGTATTTTCCTTCAATCGAAATGAAAGTGGAAACCTGTATTTTTATAAAATATATATTTTTTTATATTTATTAGGATAAAAATTATTAAGATTGAATCGGTGGAAAATTTTTAATTCAATTTTGAAATTTTATTCTATATTCGTGACGTTACTAAGCGAAAACTAGGGAATGTGAAAATAAAGAGCCCACTCTGATAATATGTGGCTAGTGACTAGTTTCAGTTTGTAACGACGACAAACGAGAGACGACATTTCGATAATTGACATTTGAAATTTCCTGTTTGTGTTTGGCTTGAAAACTTGACGTGTTGTATTGTTGTTTTCTTGTGACGTAAACTTTTATTAAAGTTGGAGCAAAGTTTTGTAGAGGCTAAGTCCGACAATTTACCGGTTATAGATCCTTTTATGATAAAGATCCTATAGATGCTTTCAGAAATAAAGGATGAAAAATGTAAGGTTACTATTTAACTTAACAGTATTACTGCAAAGTCGATTAAATATATTTAAAAAATACCTTTGCAAATTACGATGTTTTTCTATTAATAATAAATACACTTGTAATCAGTCACAGGCAGAGACAACAATTCACAGATAAAAATATAAACTAAAAACAATGTCTCATGTTTACCATGATGTTTACCCTAACCAAACAATTCCTACATAAACAAAAGAAAAGTTGTCACGCAGTGACACCAACCACACAAATGAAAATATCCTAGAAATCACTAAAAAATGGCGCAAATTTTGAATTTTCGCTTAGTGACGTCACATAGATATCGCGCACAATAAAAAAATAATTTATAGACTTAAATGAACCCAATATTAAAATTCCAGAAATATAAAGAGGTCCCTCACCTTCTTTTTCCAACTACTTTCCATTGCCGATGTAAAAAAAAAATAGGAAAACACCCCATTATCAAATACAGAGCTTCATTTTCAAATTCAAATTAATCGTGATAAAAATTGCTTCAAACAACAAGTAACAAGCAATTATAATTGCTTCAATGAATTGTAAAAACAATTTCATTCAAAGCAATGCCCAGCTCTGTAAGTGATTGAAATATTATTATTACTACTATTATCATAATATAATAAACATAATTTATAGATAAATTAAACCTATAACCTGAGTAAAGTATAGTTCACACTACTTTGAAATGCCCTATACTTAAAAACTACATATAAACGACAACAACGCAGTCGCTCTTCCATTTTGTTTAAACATTAGCGTATTGCCTTGGAAAAAAAGACATTTATATCAAATTACAATAATTGTTTCTTACCTGTTGGAGTTTTGTTTACGAGTGCGGTGGGCGTAACTGTTTATCTTTGCCAACGAAGGCTTACAACAACGTACATATATCTGGATAACACACTGAAACGGAATGAGTGCAGCGTTGCCCGCGAGCTTGGCCCATTTTCTCTATTTTCGCCCACTCTCTGGGATTGGCCTTTCGTTTGTCTCGACGGTTACGAATATTGCTTATCGCTCAAGTATCGCTTCGAATGCGAGGGAAAACGTAAGATATATAACCATTATCAAAGTCTACATATATTAGACTAATATATGTAGACTTTGCCATTATTTTGTATTTTATCCAGTGTCGACTTTAGAGGGAGGGCTTTGGGACTGACGGCCTAATTTGAGAAGCTGTTGACAGTATTGACTGTGTCTATCGTGGTGTTGACTAGTGTCAACTATACAACTATACGGGGAAAATATGTAATTCGTAAAATATTTTTCCTTTATGCATTATTAAGTACCAGAGCTATTGGCGTTGCCTTCTACCAATTCGAAATACTTGTATGTACTTGCACTAGTTTAGTACCTAGTTAATTACCTATGTTTAAATCGTAAGCTAGGTACTCATATGACACATGTCTATAAGACGGTTGGGAAGGTGCGGTGTTTCCATTCAATAGTCCAATAGTCTCCAGCGGTGGATACGGTAAACCTGGCACTGATCTTATCTTAGTAAAATATCGAAAACTGTTATAAGATAATATTGCTACCAATCGCCCTATTCAAACCACAAATACGACAAGTTCCCCATAAATATAACCAAAAGTTTTAAATTAAGCGGAGACTAAGAATTGGAGTAAACAAAACAACTAATCGATCACACTGTTTATTAAAACAGCACTTTCGTATTATTAAGCTTGGACCGAAAGGAACCATGTATTAGTTCTTGCGTTGAGTGACGAAGTCACGAAGTCACTCAACGGTTCTAATATTATTTCTAACGATTTAGAAACGTTAATAAATAATTTGTTGTGCTAAATATCAGTGTATTATTTTAACGACTCTTGTTTCCCAATAACCAATACTAAGCTACCAGTTAAATAATAGGTTTCCTTTCCTTCTTGACTATTTGTAGAAGCAATTATTGGTTTGTTCTCTTGGGTATCGATCATCAAATTAAATAAACACTGTAGTATATCATGACGTTTTAGTTTATTAGGTATTATACTGAACCTTCTGCAAATCTGTAATACTCTAAACTAAAACCGGTAAATACCTACCAACTTTAACTTACCAGTTTTTTTTAGAATATTACACATGACAAACTTTAACTTACCAGTTTTTTTTATATAGAATATTACAGATGACATAATATCTTACATGTTTATTTTATTTGAAGACCGATACCAAAGAGAACAAACAAATCATGATTAGTAGCAATGAAATTTGATTGCCATTGGCTTGTCATATGCATAAAATCATAATAAGACAACAAACACCGACCAAGTTTTGCACTAAACATTAAACGAAACACACTTATTTGTTTTTCTTAGTTTAATCTTTTTTTGTTTGTATTTGAAGTAAACACATAATAGGATTGAAAGAGTACTTAAAATCCACAGTTCTTGTATTTGTTCTTAAACATATCTTCGTAACAAAATATAAAATCATAGATGTACAAGGTTATCAAAAAGTAAAGGATATTTCAGCTTATTATGTATTTTTAACAAGTTAGGTTAATAACAGGATGTGAAAAAAATTCGTTTGCTTACAATGGGATTTCTTATGTCCAACAATAGTTAAGAGTCCATTCACTAGGTCGAAATAAGCCCTAAATCGGCGTTCGTCTCGTGTCTAATTATAAGAAAACTATAAAAGATAGCGACTTTTAGTAAAAAAGTATTGAAAGATAAGACTTTAATCTAAGTCCCTATAGTAGTAATTTTTGGTATTTCTTTTTATTTTTAAAATTCCAGGCAAACAATCTTGTACTAAAATAGCGTATTTTCAAAAATTATTTTCTCTAAAATACATGTATTAAACAAAAATTTGCTACTATAGGGACCTAGTTTATCTTTTGATCTTTCCGGTGATATATAATTTATAACACTAAAAATAAATTTTGTTGCTATTATAAGACAAATCCGGTACCCTTGCAATGAGGGCTAACTTTATTTCCATGTGCCTTTTTACTTCGGCTTTACGTGCACCTCCGAAATCTTAATAATTCGATAGTTGGAATATATAAGTCTCCACCCATCGGCCACCCATCCTCTCAATCCGACCCAACATTCATGCCTGTCAAATCTGCAGAGAATGGATCCTTAACGCAAATGTTCGATATGTCGACCATTTTGCTGCTGTACAATCATCAACCGTTCCTCCAAATTGTACACAGGGTTTTTCAGCATTTCTGGTTGAATTGCAGCAATTTCGTCCCTAATAGAGTTTTTAATCCTTCCAGCGTTGTTGTCGTGTTCTAAACACTAAATTTCTTCGACAAAATGTCGATTTTATATTTTTTTTGTCGATGATCGACAAAATGTCGATTTTATAAAATCGTTTTTAAAAGTATATGGTATAATAAGATTAAATTACTTTCGGTGATGGTCACCGATATACTCCGACTTCAGCTATTAGTATACCCATACGATCATTGGTAGGACCACACTAATGTAAACATATATTTATTTTATGTAAAGTATTTATATAAGGGTGTTTCTACCTCGTGAGTTTTTAAATTTATTTAATATATGGAGTCATCATAAAGTAAAGGGTATACTTTAAAGTCTTATATAATTTTAAGAAATCAAGCTAGTAGCAAAAAATAAATGGAATCTAGTTGTTTCAATAATTGGATCTTACTGTATCCCGAGAATAGCCACCACACTGTATCTATGAAAAACAAAAGGGTTGTCGTGTCAACTGCTGATACAAGTGTCAAACGTAATACGTAATCATTGTGATTTAGAAAATTGTTCTCAAAATAAAACTCGCGTAAACGTAAACTGAAACAATTTAAATTTTAATAACATGGATCTACAAACAGGAAATGGTTTAGTACAATGTTATTACGAACGTGGCAGAAATTACACTGCTGGATTACAGAGACTTCGTACGAAAATGGGTTTGAGAGTAGGGCCCTGTAAAAGGAAAGCATATCGTAATTTGTTCAGCAAATTTGAAACATCAGGGTCTGATCTCGGTAGGTAACTCACCTTCCGCAGATCAAGAGGACCAAGGATTAGTGATGTTCAAGTTGCAGAAGTTCTTCGGGAAAATTAAAACATAGGCAACACCCAAGGATTGTTAACTGTTTACAGGATTGCTCGATCGCTCAATTTTGTCATCCGCCTTTCTGACGTCATCGAAGATCTATGTAATCGAATTGTCGAAATATACCTATTTTGTGTTTGTTATATTTCACATTTGTAAAAGAATTTTCGTATTTGAATAATTATTAATATTATTATTTATTAAAGTTTGTAATAACAGTATAAAGTGTACCTATTTCTACAAGTTCGAGATCTTTGGATCTTTGATGACGTCACAATTATGGATTACATTGTAGTATAGGGATCGAGCAATCCTGTAAACAGTTAACAATCCTTGGGCAACACCAACCTAATCCGTTTGCAATCAGTAGTGTAAATTCGATATCAAAACGATTGCAAATGCCATACACTACGGTTTGGAAAATTTTACGCAAAATCCCAAAAATGTATCCTTGTAAACTTAAACTGCTGTTTGAATTAAATGATGTAGATTTTCCTATCAGGTATGGTTTTTCTTTACAAATATTGGCTCAGATGGAAATTGAACCCGAATGGTTATCCCGTATTTTATGGACAGATAAGGTCCATTTCTCTCCAAATGGTGGAGTCAATACTCAAAACTTTCGAATATGGTCAACAATAATCTACGTGAAGTCGTTGAGGAAGGTCTTCATGACAAGGAAGTCATAAAATGAACACGAAGGAATTGAAAACATGATTTTTTATGCAGGATGGAGCACTCCCGTATATTTACCGACCAGTTAAAGCATTTTTAACTGATGGTTTTCAAAATCGTGTTATAAGCAGACATTTTGTAAATTCATGGCCTCCAAGATCGCCTAATCTTAACCCAGCAGATTACTGGCTGTGGGATTATTTAAAAAACTTAGTGTTTAGAACCCGACCAACAACGCTGGAAGAATTAAAAGACTCTATTAGGGAGTAAATTGCTGTAATTCAACCAGAAATGCTGAATAATAATGCAATTTGAAGAAACGGTTGGTGATTGTACAGCAGCAACATGGACGACATATTGAACATTTGGGTTAACCACTGTTGAACGTAAAAAATCACATTGTTTAAGCAATCGAATTTCTTTCACATCCTGTTATTCAATTAATTTGTTAAAAATACATAATAAGCTGAAATATATGCCTCTGGAGAGGCACTTTTTAAAACGCACAATTCGCCGTATTTTCTAACAATACTCAAAACACTCCGTTTTGCATTCCTTATCGGTAATGCAAAACTACCGATCTTGCTTAGTTTTGGTGTCAATAAGTGAAACAATTATGACCTATTTTCTACCAGCAACATTAGAAATTTATAACTTGTATACTGATTGATTGGACCGGCACACCCAAACAAACCCATTATTGTAACATGTAATGTAAATTCTAAATTACTAATATTATTGAAGAAAATTTCTTAAAGTTTCAGCTTCATAAACAGATAGCCGTCGTCTTAAACATCTCTCAAAAATCTCATGACATCATGGTGGTTCCGAGAATTTCGATTTTTTAAATTTGTATCCATCAGTTAATTTCTTTAGAAATGTAATTAGTTTGCTGTATCTGAAAACATTACGAAGGGTTATGTGATGGAGCGAACTCATCATCAGCAGACGTATTACTTACTTTGAAATGTCACAATGTTTACCTCCTAATACCTACGGCTTTACTTTCTTTGATTTCTATAAAAATTATGCCAGAAGTATCTTTTCATTCACACTATTGATATCCTTTGTGCTTTTCCACTTTTGAAAGCACGTATTCTTTTTTGTATATCACCCGATTTTTGGGGCAATAGTTTCCCCACCTGGACAATAGTTTCCCCAATAGTTTAATATGTGACTTAATTAGTAATTGATTTTTTATTTTCAAATTGCTACTGAAAAAATATAATATTACACACCATAAACTATTTAATTATTGTCAAGTAGGTATTATAAATAATTTTATTTTTCTTGTAATATATCCTATAAATTTCTATTACAATACACCTAGAGAAAATTAATAAATAAGAATCGCTATTGAAGAAATGGAGAATAAAATATTTTACTCTTCTTTCAAGAAAATCATAGTAAAATTTCGGAATTTCAGAATAAAAACGAAACGGTTTTTAGGTACTCTAGATTTTTTATTGCACTGCTTATCTATCTAAGTTATGCACCAGCCCACTTCTTTTAATTCTTTTCAAGTTTTTAAAACTTAGAAGATCATAATACAAATAGAATTAGAAACCCTTCATACACAGTTTCTAATATTAAGTTAACATCAATTAAAAATAATAGATTAAAAAACAATTCTTTATTTTAAATAAAATATACAGAAATATTAGGTACAGTTGTTATTACAATTTGTGATAAAATTTGAAAACTTAAACTTATTATTTTAAGAAGTGTATTTATTTTATTACATATTAAGATGTTACTCAAAAATGAGGCTCCAAGTGTACTTGTAGCAATATAAAAGTTATTGGATCAATGTGAAACAAACATATTTTGGTCTCAAAAATTTACAAAATTATATACAATGGTAGAGTATATACTTTGATGACAAAAACTTACAAAATAAAAATGCTATAAAATTTAAAAACGACGCCTGAAAGACAGTCTCTCCCATGGCGCAAACTCACACACTTTTTTACAGAAAAAAAAATACATTCAGATGATTCGATAAAAAATACTTTTACTGAAAAAAATATTTTAAAACCTCTTGATATTTTTATTTAATTTCAGTAAACTGTTAACCCAAATATTAATAATAATTGTTAAAAGGACTTTTACAGTTATTGTTATTATTTATAGACGACAATTAACAAGTTATTGGCCATTATCCTATATTAAAATTTTAAACTATTGTTTTTAACCATGTAGCTGTTTACATTAAAACAACGTGTATTAAAAGCCTTTAATTTTAGCATCGGTTCGATAATGAATGTAGCTACACTTATTTGAAGTATATACCAACTTAACCGAGCCTTAAACAGATTCTAGTTGGAATAGTTGAATTTTTTTAATTGTTTTGCCAATGCCTGATATCAGCATACTATGGAATTTACAATACATTAATACGTTTACATACGTGCTAAAAATGATGTAGTATAATAAAAATAAATAGTAAATGAAGTATTTTTCGAACCATCTAAAAGATATTTATTAACAAATCTGCAGAAAACAAGCAAAAATACACAGTTAAATGCAAGACAATCGAATGAACAAAAAAATATATATAAAATAAATAGTATTTTGTCCACCTTTATGTTATAAAAATTAATATTCAGACTTAAAGAACTATTACTTTGAAATAAAGAACAAATAATAGCTCTTGACATATTCAAATTTTGTTATATATAATTGACTGTGTTGTCTGGTCTAACAAAAAAAGCTAGACATCAAGTGATTAGGACTATACAGTACAAATGTTCCTTAAACATAATTGTGAAAAAATAAATTATTAGTTCGTTGCCCTGCTCGACTTCCATTCAATGTTGAGAAGGTATGTGGCAAAACAGTAGACAACGGCATTGAGGAAGCCAAATACCTGAAAAAAATAAAGAAATGGTTAAAGAAACAATTAAACCACTTTGTTATATACAAGGACAGTCAGTCACACTTTCTTTCCGTTAATTTTTCATTATAAAATAAACGAATTATTAATGTAAAATGTTATATATAAATAGATGAAACATGTGCTCCTGCGGGAATATGATGATAATGTAGCGTTTTTTCATTTTTACGTTTTTCAATATCCTATATTTGATAATACAGGGTGATTCAGGTTTAATCTTGATAACTTCAGAAATCTACAGAACAGGTGAAAATAATGTTCATTCATAATATAAACTTATTTCGTGAATCGCATCGTTTCGGACATAGAGGGCATTGAAGTAGAAATTTTTTCCAGCTTTTCCCTCATAACTTTTGAACCACTCATCCCATTGAAGTGAAATTCGGAACACAGATATTTCTTATGATCTTACATAAGCTTCTTAAGTTTGAACCACCCCTCCCTCTTGAAAGTGTATTTTGTGTACCCCTCTCTTCCTTTACTTCAAAACTTTAACAAAAAAAATGCATTTCAATAAAACAGCTACACACCGTTTTTGCCTGATTAATTTTGAAACTTTTGCGTCTCTTATTTTTACGACATTTGGTTTTGGTTCTGAGATACTCAATGATATTCGTGACAGTGTAGCGCCCCAGTCGCGTAAATTTCATTTAACATTATAGCAAGCCATGAAAACCAAAACTCACAGTGATTTGTGTAAACTGACGTTTGTGAAAACCATTGTTAAAAGTATTATTTCAAGAGTATTTTTATGAGGGAAAAGCGGGAAAAAATCCTACTTGAACGCCCGAAATAAGTTTATATCATGAAAGAACCTGTTCTATCGATTCCTGAAGTTATCAAGATTAAACATGAATCACCCTGTATATGCTTGAAAAATATATTTGAATAAAAACGTAAAATTAAGGTTGTGTTCCGATATTAAACTTGGTTAACCAAAATCCCGGTTAAGCGTTCCATTAAATAAAAATTCCTGAAAATTGTTTAATTTTGGAACTGTGGTCACCTGAAAAAGGTTAACCAAACGTCAAAATATTGACCGTGCTCTGGGAGCGGTTCATTGGTCAACCGAAGAGTTAGCAGATTAGGTTTTAGCGTTGAGAGAAGAAATATCAATTCTCTCAACGATTTTAATTATATTTTGTTTAGATGGTGAAGGCAGATGGGGTGGTGTTCTTGCGTTAAGAGTTATACCTAATAAATATTTATAAATTCTACTTTTCTGTATTGTATTCTGTAGTCCACTTGACCAAGTCGACTGAAAGCTACACTTATATCTACTTATAAACTACTTATATCTTACTATAATATACCAAATTATCTGCTGTTTCATTTATTTTTTGACTGAATACTAGAGTAATAGTTAAGCACGGAATATGAAGGTATTTAAGGTTGAATGAATCCCAATAAAAACAATTCATCATCCATGTTGATTAACCAGCCAGTTCCTTAATTACACATTTTTCAGGTTTACCAATATTTCGGTTAACCGAAATCCTGGTTGGTCGCGGATAATATCGGAACACAACCTAAACTGCGAGTTTTTTGGCATCTGGTTTATGTGATAAATGTCAGCATTTAAGTTAATCTATAAATTACTAGGTACCAACCATCATTTTTTATTTGTTAACTTTATAAAGCCAGTTCGAAATAAACAAAATGCGATATATTTATTTCTAAAATGAACGAATGCAAGGAACAGTTATTTTTTTGTTAATACGTGTAACATTTGACAAATATTGAGTTACTTTCATTTTAGAGCTTCTTTTCTCAAAGCAACCACTGTGGAAAAGACTATGGCAAAATAAAGTATCCTGCAACTCAGAGAACTAGAATAGATTTATATGGAAAATCATTGTGTAAAATATTACGAATTACGTCGTACGTAATTCGTTAATTCACGTTTGTGAATTAACGAATTTACGTTAACAGTTTCAACTTAAAACTAATAATTCCTAGGTAAATAATGTTATCGCATCATTTTGTTAGCCAAATTAAGGTAAATTTAGAATTAACTAGAAAAATATTTCTCTAACAGTTGTTTATATTACAAATTAAAAAACATCGTTTTGTTACTGAAGAAAAAATACTTTTAGGCATACATATTACTAATTTGTAAAATACTTTTAGGCATACATATTACTAGTTTGTATTTAGTATGCAGAAGTCTTAAGGCGGGTTTACATTGGTATAGTTACTAAGCCTAGTTACTTGTACTTGTAGCTAGCCTGGCTAGCCAGCCTACTGTCGCATATAGGAGACAGTGGGTGTTTACACTTGAAAGCATATTTTATGCGCACTAGTACCAGTAGTGCGGTTACATCGCCAGAACCAGAATGAATACTTTTCGTTGTCATATTTCTCGTCATTCTAGAATGTTGCGCAAGGAAAACTTAAGAAAAATATTTGTGAGAGTTAAGCAAATTGTTATCGGAGAACTTATTAGAGAGATTGAAAAGGAAAATTGTCGTCCAAAGAGAAGATGGGTCACGGATAGGATCAGTAGAAGGGTTTCAAAAGGAGCATCAGCACTTCTTCTTAACGCACTGTTTTACACCAATGTAACCAATTGTTTACATTGGTGTAAACTGGTGCCGGTAAACTGGTGCCTGGTACGGTGGTGGGAAAAGGACAGTGGCTTCGCAAGTGGTAAGTAAATACCCTGGATGGCTATTCACTTTCTGTCCTGATTACTTGTACCAGTACTACTACAAGTACTTTCCTATGTGGTTTACACTAGGTTAGTAGCTGCCTCGCTAGTTACTAGTACAAGTAACTAACTCATTTGCTATACCAATGTAAACCCGCCTTTATTCTACTAATCTTTGAAGAGTAGAATAAATTATATTTTGAAACTATTAAGCCTTAGTTGAACTATAACTTCATACTTCCAATTGTCCATAAATCATTTTTCAAACTTGTAATTGAAGGCAAAGTAATCAGACAAAGAAAATATCTTGTAGTACTATTTAAATTAAATAACGGAATTATTAAAAATATCACAGCTGTATTATGTAAAGCAAAACTAGCAAAGTATGCCTCAATCAGACTCTTTTTATAGATACCACCAGCTATTTCATGAATTCAGGTTTGGCTGCCGCTTAACCCCATGGGCTACCGCAGGTTCTGCTGCAGTAACTCATACCTATTTTAATTTGAAAATATGATTGACAATTGCTTATACATTTTCCTTTAAGTTTAAAAATAGCAGAACAGGAAAATATTACCCCAGCTGCAATATACGCTCCGCTATGTAGACGGACGAGGGACTCTACCAACTCCACTATAAAAGCTATGACGTAGAATACCGAACATATCCCAGTGTTGAGCAATTCCTGAAAAAAAAAAAATCATTATTATTAATATTCAAACAAAAAGTGTTTAAACGCTTATGAATATATTTTTAGTTTTATGCAACGAAAAGATAGGATCAACCACCAGAAATAAATAAGCAAGCATGAACGAATTTTCCACATATATTTGGGGCGCAGTTTAATGATTACTAGTATATATTAATGCAGCCCCTTATGTAAAGTTGTGTGTAATTATATTTAAAAACGGATGGTATTGGATAACAGTATCCAAGTTTGTTATTGTTACTGTTACTATTTATGTATGAGATTATCGCATGACTCTATTTCTAACTTCTCTTTTGGCGTAGAAACCAATTTTCCTTTTTTTTATAAATTGAAACGGGGCAAGACAATGCTCCAAAAAGAAATAATAAATATTTAGAGTAGTTCAAATTCTAATTGGAAAATTTTGGGAAACCATAAAACAGGTGAAAATGATTAGGTGATAATAACAGGTGAAGTTATTTCGAAAAAGCAAGATGTTTCCAACTACAGACTACAGACTACAGAGATACAGACTATTAAAGTAATTAATTGGTAATGACCTCTACTATTTGAGTTAATTTGCATTGCCAATGGCAACGCAACCAATAATAATAGACATGCAAATACCTTTTCCAGTGAGGAAAAATATCATCATATAGTAAAATATGAAGATATTTAGTAGTAGAAAAATAATATTATTATCCAAGATAGTGCTGTAAATATTCCGATGATTTTGAATTCGTATTATGCGGAATCGGATTAATCTTCAAAATACGTACCTACTTACATCTTGAATACTATCCAGGAAAGCGGTAGCTGGCGATTGAATAAATGACTTATTACGTACTATTTATTACGTACTATTTATTAATAATTGCATCACTAATCTTAAACATTTAGAAGAAGGCATGCATGCGGCATGGGTTTGTTAATTTAATAGTGTGTGTGTGGATAGATGTATAGACGTTAAGCAGTGAGCAGTGACAACATTATTTGCATAAAAACACTTTTTGCATTATGTCTCCTGCACAAAAATCAATTATTTGGTCGTTTTTTGAGAAGTTACTAGACAAAAAATACCTGATTAGCATAATCCATAGAGAGTAACATAATCCGTATATTATTTTAGTATTCGGATTCAACGGATATTTTAATACGTAATTTTACATCACCAATCCAAGATCAAAAAATCACTACTTAACATATAACATCAGGTGTGATCACCAGAATTTACACTTAATCACTTGAAGGGTGTTATGGAACAGGCGGTAGAGCGGATAGTTATAATAGGAAACAGGCGTTTATACTTATTTTTAGGGATGGAACGGATCTGAGTTTGGCCGAATTACCGGATACCGAATATCCGACTAAATTAAAATTCGGTCCTGCCGTATATCCGACTGGATTTGCCTTTAAACTTGTGCCCCTATGCACCATTTCCATTTTAAAGTTTCCTTTATTTATTCTTAAGTTACATTGTATATCTTATTCTAACCTATACTTGCTCAGTAGCAAGAGTAATCGCCCACTTTAGCCACTTTGCTCAAGCCTGTCACAATTTGAAGTAAGTCTATCCAATAACCATTGAATTTGGACGAACTCAAATTCTATTTACTAGAACTATTACACAATCGAAAAAGACCTCTAGCAATCTATTATATAGAAAATAGTTTAATGGATCTCAGTACAGTTCAGTGAAATTTACTAGAAGGGTGCATTAAACTACTGCAGCCTTTTAAGGAAATAACTCGATCATGTAGTGCTCCATATTCATATACACATATGGCAATGGTAGACTTACAAAGCTGTTTGTAATGCGTAAGACGCATTACAAGAAAAGATATGTGAATTGTTAAAGTTAGAGGGAGATATAGATAATCGCGCTGTTGTCAATTTGATGAGATTGATGACATGATGACTGTTGAAAAAGTCACTACCGCCCCGTGTACAATAGTGGGGGCAATCGAGAGGGAGGACCGAGCGAGAGGTCCATGTAACATCTAACATCGAACAGGCTGTGGGGGCTGGGTATCGATGCGCGCGCAACTGTTGCCCGCTTTAAGGGATTGCTGGTAGGGATGTCTTTCTAAGAGGGACATGAGTGTGGCATCAATGTAATATATTGCACTCTCTTTAACATTCTTAAAAATATAAGTTACTTTATCTTGCCCACGGGTTTTACGCTTGTAAGTCTACCATTGCCATATCTGTATACAGTTACAGTTTTGAAGCAGTATTTGACTAATTTGACAGATCAAACTGTAATACTTATATTGGGCTTTATATTAAAACTTGGACACTGAACCCAACAAGTCTTTTGGTCATATTTATCGGTTTGTAACTCTTCTCATCTATGTGTACTTAGTATGGTGGACTAAAACCAAAAAATCGACTGTTCAAAGAAAGATTCTAAGATTGTAACGATTGAAGTGTCTGGAAATATTGGTATAATGCATACGTGTTCAACAACAGCAATGCAAAAGGATAAAAAGAAAAGTATGCAGTTCTTTAGGATGAATTTATCGGGTCTATTCGTATATTAAGGCCTGTTCGCAGGGATAGGTTGGCAACTATACTGGTGTTCGTGCCTAGAATGGGAAAATCGTCAGCTTAGTGCTAATGTGATAGATTATCATCAGTTAATGTTTGCTATCCCCCTAACCAATGGGGTTTTCCAGGTTTCCCTCATTCCAGCACTGAATGGTAGTTAGGGCTTACCAACGTAAATCGTTCTTGAAGTGTAAATGCGGCCTACTGAAGAATAAATATGCCGCTTTCTTTCCTACACAAGTCTCAGACTTCTGGACTAATCCTGGACTAATGAGAGAGATATTATTATATTATTATTTTAAACAGAAGTAAAAATTGCATGGTCAGTCACGTATATTGAATTAAATTTAGTTAGACCGTTTTCCAAGCTAGATGATATCAAGCTATTATGTTACATCTTGAGCGGGCAAATGAAGTTGTGATAAAGATAAACAACCAGCAAATGTGGACCTCTGGAGATCCCGAGAAGTGGGATTGAGGGAATAATAGGCAGATGTGGGAACTACAACCCGAAGTGTATGGTGTCCAAAACCCTATATCGTATCCCCAACATCTTTCAAACAGATATCCTAAGTTTTAGATCTTAAAATTGCTTAAGAGTTAGGCAGCACGGAAAATTCAAACATCCTTGAGTATAAAAATAACCTGGGAATGTCTTGAAATAGTAATGCAACTGACAAAGAGCATCAGGGACACTCCCTGACTGATGGGATAACATTATTCCTTTGAAAGAGTTACGTAATTTAATGCCTTCACATAATTCATATGACATTCAGCTGTTAAAACGTAGTTTTTGTCACTTTCTGATAGTTATTGATTTACAAGAATGAATAATCGCGCTCCTAGAGCGAGTGGTAGGGCAGGTAGAAGCAGGGAAAGAAATTACAAATTTCCAGATGCAGATCACTTTACCCGAAAAATGCATAATAATTATTTTTTGAACGGCAGCGATTTTGCGATACAGCAGAAAGTTATAAATTTGAAATGATTAGATAATGAGTGGATGCATAAAAATTCTTCTACTGAGTTCAAGCTACTGTAGTAGGCATGCTTCCTAGTGAGATATCGTGTAAACCGAAGGAATATAAATCAAAGAATGTTAACGTCCAACACTTTGCTATACAATGAGGAATAATATTAAATTTTACTTTAACATGGAAGAAAAAGAATTTTTCTCGTATGCCATAGATTTGTCTTTGAGTTTGAAGTGTTTATTTTAATTAACAGGTGTTTTGTGCCATAACTATCTGATGAAGTAAAGATAGAATGAATAAATAAAAGAAACAATTTAAGAAAATTATGTAAATGTACTTGTTATACTACCTCATTCATCACCTATTACAACCAGTTCCGCTGTAACTTTTGTGGTTAGAATATAGGAAATACAGAATGGAAAAGGAAAACAGAATGGAAAAGATATAGAATAGAATGGAAAGAAATATACAATGTAGGAGGTGTAGGTATGTCATTACCACCACTTTGTCGGACAATACTTACTGTTAGTATCCAGTTTATGGGAAAGTTAATGGCTTCCCGTATTCCCAAAAGATATATGAACACCCAAATCAAGGTACCAATGAAGCTTGTCGTCACAACGAATAGGAAAAAGTGTACACCTCCTAGGTAAGCGGGTGATGCTAGTGACATACAAAGTATACCCAGTATCTGAAAAATAAATATAAACTTTTTATATAAATCAATGGATTATAAGGGTTTACATATACCAAGTGATTCACTACAAGTATACGCATACCCCTTTGAAAAAATAAAGATACTGTAAAAATGGTTAATTTTAAAATAAATCGTAACTCCTATTACTTAATGGTCAAGGCGAGGCATACGTTTCACCGAGTAGGATGAAGAGTGAGTTTTTTATTATATTTTTATCAGTCAAGTTTACCTTCCTATATATACACCTGTCTCTTTTCCTTGATACAGAATGTCAAAGTTTAAAAAAAAATCCAATCTGAATCTTTAAACCCTATTTGATATGATGTATGCCCAGGCGAGCCGGTGGCTCAGAGCTTAGCGTCTCGATCGCTCAACCCAGAGGTCGTGGGTTCTAATTCCCATTCCACCAAACAATTTTTAATTAAATTGTTTACTCGTAGATCAAGGCTTATTCGCAGGGATGACTTGGAAACCATCCTGGCGATGGCCTAGGATGGGAAAAATGTCAACTTCAAGTTTATGTGAGAGATTAAAATCAGTTGATGTTTGACTTGTCCCCCTAACTAATGAGATTTTCCAGGTTTCCCTCATTCCAACACTGAATGGTGGTTAGGTCATACCAACGTAAGTCGTTCCTGAGGCGCAAATGTGGCCCGCGAAATAATAATATACCGCCCCCTCTGCCACACAAGTCTCAGACTTTCGGGCTAATCCTTGTGATTAGAATGAGGGGTAGCGATATTATTATATTATTATTATATGAGTATTCAATGTTTAGAATTCAATAACAAAAATAATACGATACGAATACAAAAGTAGAAAATTGTAGCACATTTAAGTATGTGTAAGTTTTTATTCCAGACAAATGTTATCTCTTACAAATTTTCCATTTGTAATACTCTTTCAATACTCTTCAATACTTCAATACTCAATTCAATACTCTTTTTTGGCAGTGTGGCAATTTTTATTTATTTCACTGACCCCCCTGAGAAATCATGTTTGTTTTCATTGACACGCATGTTCACGTGAAAATGCCAAACGAAAAGTTCTTAATATATCTTTTTTATTTGGAAGACTTAAAAATATCGATAACTTATTTGAAATTTTAATGTTCTTGAGAACATTTACATTATTGCTGCATATCTACATGTTTTTTATTGTTTTGAGTGTACTATTTCTGTTAGTGTAGTACGTTTTAAAGCATTGAAATTCATAAAAGATCATATAAAGTTCATTCACGTTAAGTTTAAAGTGACGTTTTTAAGTTTTAAGTTTTAAGTTAAGTTTATATAAATAAATAAAAACTTGACCACAGATTCTCTGTGACTTGACAACGCAGAGAAGGTTGCCCAATATAAAACTCTTTGTAAGTGGCAAATGCTATGCTAATTTATTGGTCATTTGTTTATCGAATATTGAAAACAATTAATTACTGAAAATGACGTCACTTTAAACTTAACGTGAATGAAGTCTATTTGAATATTGCAGACATAAACGAAAACTAAGAAACATTTTACATCAATTAAAAAAATTAATTAAAAATTGACATGAGAATATTACGTATTCTGGTAATCTGGTCTATAATATTACCAGATGACCAAACTTGCTTGCTATGGTAGGACAACTTTTGAACTAAACAAAAGTATTAACCCTCTTTCTCGATCTCTTCTTTAAGACAAACTTAATGCCGAAATGCAAATTCATCTTTTGTTTCTGTTATTGGCGTAAATTTAAGTAAAACGGATAAAAGGCTAACTTTTTAATACCAGTGCTGTGAAAAATGTCGCCTTCAATATATTTGTAATGTTTTCTGTTATTTCAGAATATGCACGCGAAAAATTAATGGATTATAGCTTTTACAAGATATTGACTTATTTTTTATTTTATTAGCTCATTCTGGCTTTAACGATGTTTTATTTATTGAAATCCGTACAGAAATAACATATTTATTACTACAAAATTACAATAATTGTGTAAACAGTGCGACTGTGCCAAAGACATTGCTCAGTTTGAATTAATGTATTTAACCGACTTGAGAAAATTGAACACGATTGAAATTAGAATTGAAATAAAATATATGGCTTTCTATTTAGAAAAACATTGAATATATATCCTAAATGTGATACTTTTTTAATGTAAATTCGAAATCTAGGAGAAAATTTATGAATAATAATGATTATGAATAATTAATAAAGAATAAAGTATAATATAAGCTATTTCATAGAATCAGCATTAAAAAGTTAACCTTTGTACCCTTGTGTGAAATCGAAAATATCGTCAAAATGGTGCAGATTCATGCAACACTTTCTGTAAGAGAGTGTTGGACGTTAATAAATTACATTTTGGAGATTTGATTTTTAAATTTAATAAGTTTAATTAATAATAAGAACTGAGACAGAAAAATTATTAATTTCTAAGGATTCTACGTATACTCGTCGGCTAAAATAATAGGCAGTGACGTATGATCTAATTCGATACAGAATAGGGACGAAGTATACATACTTAATACATAGCGGCACAAACGTTAGCACATAGAAAAGTGATGCCGCTTACGCATTACTATTGAACAGAACTATAAATTGTTTGTTCCATGGTGGTTCCATGCTTCTCTATTCTATGCCACTACAATTCTTTACGTCAAATATAGCTCCGTCTTTGTTTAACGGGTTAAAAAACGAAGAGCGAGATGTGCAACCTATGCAACAAGAGTCAAGAGTGGTAAGAGATCGGACATGCGCATTTCACACACATCCAAGTATTTCATCGCAGTCTTTCATAAGCGTAGTACGCGGGAAATGCTGTAATTTGTGGCTGAACTGCATAAATTAATTGGTTAACTTGTTTTTGTAGATGTTTACTGTGAAGTGATGTGTTACTTAGTTTATTTAGTGTTCGAAGAAAAGGATTTTATTATGGAAGCGATCGCGGGCAGTACTGGATTAGAAACGCGTCAACGATCTCATCTGACAAGTGAGGAAATTTGTATGATAAAAAATGTTTATGAGGGATTACAAGCGCGCGATAAAAATTTAAGTGTAGAGGATGCGGCGGAACTCGTAGTGAATTAACAAAAGTTTTCTTTCGAAGTGTATTTCGTGCAATAAAATGTGGAGACACAGACGCAAAGAAGAAGAAAATGGAAACACGGGGAAGAAAAAATTACCGTGAACGAAAATGTGAAATATGCTATTCGGCGAAAAATTCAGAGTTTCTTTTTCAAAAATGAAATCCCAACAGTAAGTAAAGTTCAGGTTGCCCTAGCAGAAGACAACGATTTGCCCAAACTCTATAAATCTATATAAACTTGGTATAAATTGCTTATAAGGACAATGCATGAAATGAATTTCAAATATTGCAAACGGAATCGGAAGAGTATGCTTAGAGAGAAAAATGAGATTGTGACATGGAGACGAGAATATTTGGAGAAGATAAGAGAATTTCGCGCTTTAAATAGGAAAATATATTATATAGATGAGACATGGTTAAATGAAGGTTATACTGTGCTAAAAGTATGGCAAGATTGCAACGTACAGGACAGAAGGCAAGCGTTTATGATGGATTTTCTACAAGTTTAAAAGCACCTTCCGGAAAAGGACGAACACTAATAACTCATATTGGAAGTGATTCGGGATTTTGGGTAAATGGTCTACATATGTTTGAATCGCGAAAGACTGGGGATTATCACGAAGATATGAACAGCGAGGTGTTTCAAAAATGGTTTGAATCTGATGCAGTTTTTGTAATGTATAATATAATACCCCTTATCCTAGCAGAAGAACAGAGAATTTACCGAGATCATCATGGAAGAAAGGGCAAATAATTCTTAAGAGCGTTCTTTTAATATTTGTAGCAATATTCATCAATTTCGTCCGATGTACAACTAATCTATAAGGTTAGTTTAAAAAACAATTCACAATCTCTATAACACCGTTCATGTTTTGATATTCTTTATATTTATTTGACATATTAGCACCTTTCCAATGATTTTTTGCGGACGCCTATGGAATTTCAGTCCCCACCACAATTTAATACGCCACCTGGTAATACGTCACTGCTTATTATTTTAGCCGACGAGCATAGAATGTAGAATACATCTTTAAATAAAATATGCTTGACATTTTTGAAATTGATATGAACTAAATTGGAAAATGAGGGCATATACCAGCATAAAATTCGTATCCTAATTTTGAAACAGAGGAAAATCGTAAACAATGGAGTCGTTAAACTAACATTAACGTAAACAAAACACTTATATATAGGTCAGTAAGCGCAAAATAAAAATGATTGTTCTGAATCACTCGAGTACGCACTCGTTTATAATCATAACGAAAGCATGAAGGGGGACCCGCTTCTTCGCTATTTCTGCCGGCGGCTTATTAAGGCTACTTCCGGTTTGCGTCAACGCAACGGAGCACTTCCGACGTGGACGATCGGAGCGCTACTGCACCTGTAATGGCGAGTGGGTCATCCACCTCAGTGATGAAGCCATCCACCAAGAAAATGGCAACGGGTTATTAAAATTAGATCGAAGGATCGATATCGATTATACCGAGTGGACGTAAAAGCTGGAATGTAAAAAAAATTGGACTGTGGTTAAATATTAAAGTCCATTCTCATATAAAACATTTGATACACTCCCTTTTCCTTTAATTTAACACTACTGACTGAAGAGACTGTCAAACGTATACAAAATATCACCAGATAAGAAAATACACATCACTACAATAATACATATCACATCAATAATATATTGTTATTTATAACTTAATTGGTTTTAAACAATAATGTACGCACTGCAATTTATTTGCTGAAATTAATTTCTAACAATAGTACAAAAGGTACTGACAGGTATAGATCAGGACCCTTGTTTATATAGATATAAACAAGGATCAGAACCCATTCTCATGCTTAGTGTCAGCTTTTATTTTCTATATCGTCTCCAGTACTTACTCTCTAGGACTCTCGATATATTC
Organism: Pogonocherus hispidulus; assembly: GCA_963924545.1. Classification (NCBI taxonomy): domain Eukaryota; kingdom Metazoa; phylum Arthropoda; class Insecta; order Coleoptera; family Cerambycidae; genus Pogonocherus; species Pogonocherus hispidulus. The sequence goes on from OZ004696.1 coordinate 26,094,098, forward strand.
AAAATGTTTGTACTTACTGTAGGGTTTGTGCTTGAGAGTCATCAGTTAGATATGGGCTATAAAGGATTTTGTGAAATAATCACTAATCAGCAAACCTGTCGACTACCCGTTGCGGATTACTTATAGCTTCATCTTTATAGGACAGCATCATGATACTATTAGGACATACTATTTTTTTATTAAAACCCTAGAAATTGTAAGGACTGATATTTATATTGTTTTCAATATGGGATAAATAAACTTTGTGCCTCTGTTACCTCAACCTTTTACCCTGTAACTTCAACATTTCGAACTTATAATCTATTTCGTTTTCCAATTTTTTTATAATTTTTTAGAGTTTTTTAAGAATTATATGACCATGGAGGATAAGATTCAGCACGCTTTTATGTATGTAAGGTATGTAGTTATCAAGTTTTTGAAAAATCGCTAGGACCCGTCGATTTTGTTTTCTTTTTACACTTGGTTTACATATAGTAAATTTTTTACAAGGCGACTTAATGAAGCTAAGTCGATATAAACTTTAATATTTTAAACACCCAGTACTGTTTTACATATTTGGAAAGAACTCTTTTTTACGAATACGGTCATATAAGGTTTTATGGGTCTATCTCTAATAATAAGAGAGACATGCCCCAAAAAAGTATGTCATAAGAGCAATGTGCTAGAAAGAGAATATAGATTCGTTGCTAGCCACAGTCTTTCTCCAACACATCCCTTTATAAAACCTTATATAACCATATTCGGAAAAAAGAATTCTTTCCAAATATGTAAAACAGTACTGGGTGTCCCATTTAAAATATTAAAGTTTATATCGTCTTTTAAATGCGTCTTTAAGTCGCCCTGTAAAAAATTTAATATATGTAAGTATGTAAAGCAAGTGTAAAAAGAAAACAAAATCGACGGGTCCGAGCGATATTTCAAAAACTTTACCAGTTTCAAAATAATGATAATGAATTATGCGGGACTTTATGGACTCACGTATATATAGCACTCGTTAATACAACAAATTTTAAAGAAGGTAGGTGCTAAGATGAAGGTATTATTAAACATGCTATGATGATTTATAAATGCTAACGTGCACCTCATATAAATTTCATACATACAAAAAACATAATAAAAGTTTTATTACAAGCAGGAGTATTAATGAATTTCTAAAATTAAGTAGAAAGCTTGATAAAATGTAGATGTAAAATCTATTGCTGCTTTCGTGACTGGCTGGCTTTAATCTTGATTTTATACTGTTCAATTCGTTGATTCATTGATATCAACAACATTCAACAATGAATCATCACCATCAACACTATTTGAATTTACTAAATAATAGAAAAGTCTCACCTTATGTTATTCTCCATGTTGTCTTTTTCTAATTTCATTACTTCTAGATTTTAACCGATAAATTATTATGACAGTTACAATGTAAAATAATGTCACATTTTTTTTAGGTTTCACATTTCGTGACATTAGAAAAAAGCAACACGGAGAATAACATAAGGTCAGACTTTCCTATTTTATTTAATATGATGTTGATGATTCATTGTTGATGTGTTGATTGTTATTGATATTGATGATTCAACGAGTTAATAATAAAAGAAATATATAGCTTGATCAAGACCATGGAGGGGCTGTCCGTTTAATGTGCGACGGATATATCTAAATCTATCTACAATCCAATCAACATGCATCTCACCGACAGTGCCCTCAACAAGTCTCACGACTGTGTTGTAATTATGATTTTAGTTTTGTATATTCCAATTCAATACTGCTACTGCTTGGAGGAAATGGCACTACAGGCGAGCGGGTGGCTCAGGGTTTAGTGTCTCCATCCGTCAACCCAGAGGTCGTGGGTTCGAGTCCCCATTTCACCAAACAATTTTTAATTAAATAGTTTACTCGCAGATCAAGGCTGTTTGCAGGAATGGATTGGCAACCATCCTGGCGATAGCCTAGGATGGGAAGAATGTCAACATGGTGTTAATATGAGAGATTAAAATCAGTTAATATTTGACTGTCCCTCCAACTAATGAGATATTTCAGGTTTCCCTCATTCCAGCACTGTATGGTGGTTAAGGCCTACCAACGTAAGTCGTTCCTGAGGCGCAAATGTGGCCCGCGAAATAGTAATATGCCGCCCCCTCTCCCACTCAAATCTCAGACTTTCGGGGTAATCCTTGTGATTAGAATGAGGGGTAGAGATATTATTATTACTATTATTATTAAACATGTTTGCATAATACCAGAGGCATAAGATGTATATGTCTGATAATACTAAGAGAGAAATGAGAGAACCTTCTTCTGTTCTTTCGAAAACGTTTTTGGAGTAACTAAAATGTCTTATGGTGCAGAAAAGGTACTGACCTACATAGGAACTTATAGAACACTAAATACAGGATAGTAATCAACTTATAAAAGCTAAAAAAGACAAAAATAGTTTTTCAAAATAAAACTAAAAGAACGTCTACTCTCAAAGTATTTCATTTCCCTTTTAGCTTATACTACCGTACACTAATATGCATTTAGAAAACAAATCATACTTTATATCAAGTCAGGACCAAAAATATATTTTTTAAAAATGCTAAATAAAAATAGAGCTTTTATAAAATTATTAAAAAATGATTTCATGTACCTACTTCATAAAGGAAAATTGGGTAAACTGGAAAATTATAATTTTTGGATTAAAACTAACTGCATTTACATGAAACAATATAAAATGTGTTATAACCAAGTCTTCACTGCATTTTACTTCGATTATTAAAATAAATGCATAGTAAAAGAACTTATATTTAGCATAAAAAGTACTGCTGGGGATTTACATTGATAAATATACCAAAATTTGAAAATCCTGCATCTCAGAAGAATTTCGTTGTCATTAGGTATAGGAGTATTATTTTTAAATAGGCTACCCTGTATATTAAATTGTTATTATCAAACTGTTCTTTGACGATCTGATTGTATAACCGCACACATATTGTTAGATTTTATGATATATTATGTGATATGGTCTTGTGCCTGAACGGAGACCAAGTTAAGTATTTTTGTCCCGTTACTAGAGTTAATAATTCTGATCATAAACCCAGCCGGCTATGATAACGGCACAAATGTGTTCAGGTATAATTACCGGAGGCTTGGACCAAGTAGACTCGTTCCGGTATTATAAAAGACAGGACCGTCCTAGCAGAAAATGTTTTGGTTGAACTGGGCCTGTACGACATATTTAGTTTGGTTTGGCTTAAAAATTTCAAACGACATGCTAAGTATTGTTAGTAAAATTATCTTGACGACAATTGCTACACACAAACGGGAAAAAATATTACGTATCCAATTGTTTTTAGATAGGTAAGAAGCACGTAATAAATGGTACTCTTTTAAGTAAAGAACAATTTTATGACAAGATTACCACAAGATTCTCAGCAAAAATAATTGACTGGACAACTTTTTACTTAAGTTGTGCACATAGACATGTCAGTCTCGCATCAATAATAAAATCCAGCAAGTTTACAAGTTCTTTAGCATATTTTTTTCTGAACAGTATTAGTTACAGTTGAGTCTTATCTCGATTAAGTTTCGAGTTTAATCTCAACCATGTTGTCGCTTTAGACTTAGCACTTCTGGTTTCTTCGACTGGACTTGAGTAAATTTTATGTGACGTAACAATTGTGGTGTCATCCGCCAAACAAAAACAATCAGTTAGACTTAAAAAATTAAACAAATAGTTTACATAAATTATAAATAGTAACGGGCCCAAGACCGATCCCTGGGGCACGCCATAATGTACAATGCCAGTTTCAGAAAAATTATGAATACCGTTTGTTTGCGCTTAGATAAGTAGCCTAAAGAATTCGAGACCCATATTCCATAGAAATCGGTTTATGAAGCAACAAGTCATAAGACACACAATCGAACGCTCTGCGTAAATCACACAATGTAATTATAGCCATTTCATCCCTCTCCAAACACTCGACTATCTTCCTCTGCAACCTAATTACAGCTTTAACCGTTGAGCATTTAATACGCAAACCAAATTGACGTTGGGATTTAGATCAAAGGCGATACAGCACGAGTCATTTATGAATCATACTGAAGTGTATGAAATGCCCTAAGTTATACTTCCACCATATTGTGAGGTTAACTTCAAGACGCAAACTTAAGCGAAAAGGTATATTAACCACTCTCATAAAAAACAAAGAGTTTTTTATAGAAACTCTTAAACTTTTATACATATATTTTTAAGAAAAATATGAAGGTAAAATACGGAATTTCTTGATTCTACCTGCGAAAATAATTTTCCTAAACCGGTCCTGCCTAGTATTACCCATATTTGTTTTATGCCGTGCACATAGTAGTTTTTGAATATTTAAATTTTGTGTTCACTTTTTGTATTGCTGACCCAGTTTCCGTTTTGTCAGTTTTTATGTTTGTAGGCCAACGTTAACCTTGCTTTATGTGTGCTTGCAACGGCAATTCTCTCAAGAGTGTGTTAAAGAACATTTGAAGAGGTTATGCTGCAAAGAATAATTTGAAACGTTTTTATGTAGACACATTTAAGAGCTCATTTAATCATTTTAAATTTAGTCTTTAGTATGCAGAGTTTTCGGTGCTTATAGGTATATCAAACTCTCAATATAAATTGACTCTGAAGTATATCACCTTGTATACACTTTTGTTCTCTTGTTATGGGACATAGAGGATTTTGGTGAAAAGGAAACGATTGGTAATGATAACGAACTAATAATTACTATTGTTCTAAAATTTTTGCCATAGATTATCTTTGTGATAACTAACTGTAATTGAGGTTTACTCTAGGGTGGTGTAGGTATATAAATTAATTATTAAATTAATTATAATAATTAACCTTTATAGTATCTCTAAAAATGTCAACTCGATATGAAAGGAGTGGCGCATTATCATTTTTATCGACCATCCATTAAAATAATATTCCAAAATTAACAATACTCGTATCTACTTATCTAAAAATGGAGTCAACACCAAAAAAAAGATAAAAAATTGCTGTGAAGAATGAACATCAAACTTAGGTACTTGTCATTTATATTATACGTGGAATTATGTTATTATTAAGTGGAAGTCTATTTCGAGGTAGCCTTGCGAAAATAATAAGGCAGTAGGCATTAGATGTAATTATATGAATAACATACATATATGCCCAAAACATTTAAAAAACTGTTCAGTTTAAGAATCAAAACTTTCATATTTACTAAAAATGCATTGACTTTAAATTACAACAAAAATAATGCACGCGTCATAACAAATAACAGCTATTCTAAACATTTTCAGAATATCTTATTGCTAAATATTACATATAATCTCCAATCAGGGTTGCCACCAGTTCCGTTTTTACGGACAGTCCGTATTAGTTAAATGATCCCGTATCCCGAGAGCGGTTCATATGGAAAGTTAAAAGTCGCGTGTTTTCAGATTTCCGACAATCAAATGTCAATCGAAACTATACAGGGTATCCCAAAAACATACCGACAAACTTTAAGGGGTGGTAGGGGTCATGAAAACAAACCTTATCAACATATCCGCAAATGAGCCGTTTGGGCTGTAGAGCAATAAAGTGTTTTCAATCATACCCAAATAACTAAATTAATTCTTGATTTAGTTGAACACCACTGTATTTGGTTCAACATTTTGTTACATCTACACTTCTTGTTGGGAGAAAATAAAATTCTTTATCACAATAAACATTCCAAAGATGCCAATTTTAAAACCGTAGATGCCAATTTGTGACTTATTTAGTTGGAATCAAAACAATAACTTTGTTGATTTTTAATTCAAAAGTAATATTGAAAATGGACGATAATTTCTCATTTCAAGAACTTACCGATTTGCACCTTGCTTATAGTGCAGCAAATTGCAATAGAAGAAAAACTGCACGCTTATATAGACAGGGATATCCAGAACGCCGGCAACCTCATCATACAATCTTTACATCCATCCATCATCGCCTTAGAGAGAGTGGGAACCTAAAGCGTCCTGATGGTGGTGGTCGTCCAAGGACAGATCGTACGAATGATATTTTGAAGAAGGAGTTCTACACTGTGTGGAGAAAAATCAATCCATGCGCAATACGCTCCATTAGTGATGACGTAGCGCCAGCCATTTTGTTCTGGTAGGTCGCGGTTCACTATCCAAACAAAGCCCGATTAACAAGGCATATTTACAGAAAAGTGCTATTTTGACGTTATTTGAAGATTTTAAGGGGAAAAAACATCGAAAACGGTAAGAGTGCAGTAAATGTACCCTATAAACGCATTCATGCAAGACAGATGGGTAATAATAACTGAAATATTAATAAAATCTAAATTTAACATAACCTCACTTTATATAGTTTATTGTAAAAATAACTTTATTTAATGATTTTTACAGTACCAATCTTTCATTAGCCATGGTTATGTGCTGGGCTCCGGATTGCAAGCACTACAATCAACGAGAAACTTGTAGATTTTTTATATTTCCGAAGGACTCTAAGGAACGCAACCGTTGGAAAAACTTGTGAGGTAGGTTTGAAATATACCTTTTAATTTTGGATAGGTAACTGTTTAAATGTTTAATATAAATATATTGTATATTATGACACGTAGCGACGAACCTGGACCTGGTGCATTTTTATGCAGTTGTCATTTCCGTGATGGTAAAAGGGAAAATGAGCCTGAAATCTTCTTGCACAATGTAACAAAGAAATGCACTTATATAAGTCCTGAAAAGAGAAAAAGAAGAGAGCAGAGAGTGGTAGTTCAGGAGCATCTGGAAGGCCTACCAGCAAAACATCGACAAGAAGGTTATTTTGAACCAGATGTATCATCTCCACCATCTGAAATGAAAATGTGAGTGATATTTATGTCAAATATGTATACGTTATACCGATTTCATTGCGTTGACTGCTAAATAAATACAGTGCAATAATAATTACTTGTCATAACGAACGATCAAAAACTAGGTTTGTCGATTAAACGGTTTGTTCGTTATGACAAGTGATTATTATTGCACTGTATTTATTTAGCAGTCAGCGCAATCAAATCTGTATAACGTATATATTTTTGACATAAATATCACTCACATTTCCATTTCAGATGGTGGAGATGATACATCTGGTTCAAAATAACCTTGTCGATGCTTTGCTGGTAGGCCAGATGCTCCTGAACTACCACTCTCTGCTCTCTTCTTTTTCTCTTTTCAGGACTTGTATACGTGAATTTCTTTGTCACATTGTGCAAGAAGATTTCAGGCCCACTTTCCCTTTTACCATCACGGAAATGACAACTGCATAAAAATGCACCAGGTCCAGGTTCGTCGCTACGTGTCATAATATACAATATATTTATATTAAACATTTAAACAGTTACCTATCCAAAATTAAAAGGTATATTTCAAACCTACCTCACAAGTTTTTCCAACGGTTGCGTTCCTTAGGGTCATTCGGAAATATAAAAAATCTACAAGTTTCTCGTTGATTGTAGTGCTTGCAATCCGGAGCCCAGCACATAACCATGGTGAATGTAAGATTGGTACTGTAAAAATCATTAAATAAAGTTATTTTTACAATAAACTATATAAAGTGAGGTTATGTTAAATTTAGATTTTATTAATATTTCAGTTATTAATACCCATATGTCTTGCATGAATGCGTTTATAGGGTACATTTACTACACTTTTACCGTTTTCGATGTTTTTTCCCCTTAAAATCTTCAAATAACGTCAAAATAGCACTTTTCTGTAAATTTGCCTTGTTAATCGGGCTTTGTTTGGATAGTGAACCGCGACCTACCAGAACAAAATGGCTGAAGCTACGTCACACTAATGGAGCGTATTGCACACCAAATGGAATCGTCCAAGTCGACGGTACACCGTGTCATGCATGAACAACTCCTCTACCCCTACCATTTACAACACGTACAAGCTTTAAATCCTGAAAATTATCCACATCCATTAGCTTTTTGCCAATGGTTTTTGGGTCACAACTTAATAGAACCGCACTTCGGGAGAATAGTATTGTTTTCTGATGAAGCTTGTTTCATGTGCGATGGTTATTTTAATGTTAGAAACAGCCACTTTTGGCATGATGAACATCCTCAGGCTGTGGTCTCTAGAAGACACCAGCAACAATATTCTGTAAACATGTGGGCTGGTATTATTGGAGAGAATTTCCTGTTAAAATTTCTCCGTTTATAGACGAAATTATTCATCAATATACGATAGTTTGCAATGTTGTTATTTGAACTAATGTACCTCATAATGTGTAAGTAAGACATTTCTGTCAAAATTTCTATTTTTACAAGAACCAATGATATTTCAAAGTCAACTTATTGTTTCATTTATTGATCTTTTTAGAGAGAAATTGAAAACTAAAGCTCGTGACGACAAGTTTTGCAAAGTACCGTGCCAAACCTAAATTACGATTGTTTTTGATCAGTCAGTGCGCCACTCTAAATTTCGCATTTTACTGAGCAACAACTAGAAGGTCTAATTTGCAGCACTATTTTTTAGTATTCTTAGGAAAAATTTAACTATTATTGTCTAGCAATCGGAAAATTCCAAAATATTGATGCGCTTCCACGATAGAAATTTTAGACTCCTTTGACATTTATAAATTTAATATTTTATTTTGGTGATGCAGTTAAATTAGTACTGCATACTAATTTTCCATAAATTTGAACTAAATTAAAAATACCAGCAAATTGTATGATATCGCAATAGTTTTTTATCGCAAATAGAATCATGAATAGCTCTATTAAATTTTGTGAGTTAATTAACAAAATATCACTTTCATTACATATATAAAAATTATAAATATTTAAAAATTAAATAATTCGTAATTCCGTCAAATAAACCCTTTTTTGTATTTAGGTATGCCTATGTAATGACTAAACAAACTTACGTTACAATAAATATAACTATTATAACAAATGTTTAAAATCCATGAAAATATAAAGAATATTCTATGTCCATAAAACAAGTACGAAAAAGGTATATTTTAATACTATATATCTCGAAAACAGCATATCTGGACTTATGTTAACAAAGCTTTGAACTTTTTTGTCACTTTAATAATCCTTAAATTCGTTTACCCATTTCTTTCAATGCCCATGTGAATGTAACTTGAGGAAACCAATTTTATTTTCTTCAAAACCTAGATCTATGTTTTGGTCATTTGCTGGAAATAAAATTAGGTTGGTTTTAAAGTAAGGAAAAGTGATGTTTACATCGATTCTCAATAAAAACAAAAAATCAAAAAATGTTTTCAGAACATTTCTCACGGGGCACCTTCGTCAAGGCACAAAGCATCTCTTCAATAAAGCTGATAACGTCAGCACCACAACAAAACTTAACACCTTAACTGATGTGATGCAGCACCTTCGTCAAGGCACAATGCCACTCTTCAATAAAGGTGATACGTCAGCACCACACCAACACTTATGCTGTAACTATAGTAAGGTGTATAAAAATAACTGTTACTAATAATAGCACTAACAACTACTTTTACTCAACATATTAAATCATCATTAAATGCGATACCTCTGTAATTCTATAACAGAAACAGTGATGCGTCGTTTCCGTTGTTTTGCAGTTCCACGCACTATTTACTCCGCACTTTAACGTTCCTGATAGATTTCTACGGTTCGAAATTACCCTCAGCGTCTCTAGTCTATTTATCGATACAATACAGGCATGTCTGATGTCTATAGCAGTTTGAAACACTGCAGATATCTGCTTTTATATTATTCAAATCCGTAAGGTTCATAATGAAATATTTAAAATAAGAGCTACCTACCTATTTCTAAATTAATAAGAAAACAGAAATTCTCAAAACAAAAGTTGTAATGTGTATCAAGGTTAACATTTGAAGTTAGCTCCAAAAAAGACAATATGTATACAATATGTATGCTCCAAAGTATACAATATGCAAAATGTAATAAAAGCAATTATTTAAGTAAGCAAGTTAACTAATAGTATCTATGTATTTTTTGAGAAAAAAACGCAATAATGGTTACCCAGTGGTAAATTAGAAATAAAATAGTTACCTGTGTATGTGAAATTGGAGTGAAAATGTGCTACTGTCATTTCAAAAAACATAACAGTGACTGACATATCTGTCGAATAGAGTACCAATTGGACCAGTTTTAAGAAAAAACGGTTAAGTGTGTGGATTACCTTAAAATTTTTATTGTTTTCATAATTTACATTAAAAGATACGAAGTACCTATCTATCTTATCAGAAATCTTATTTGAGTCAAACCTAAGAATCAGTGATAATGTAATTTTTATAAAGTGTTTTTTTAACAACTTTGTATTGGCTTTTTTGACAAAGTTTTGCTTCCTTTTTTTATTATTCTAAAGTGGTAAGGGGAAGTATTCCCAACAAAGTTTCTAGATTATTTGTAAAGCTGCAACACTAATGATTATTAGTCATTCTTGTTACTAACTTCTTATATTTTCATTTTGATTTTTTTGTTTGTTTCCCATAATTTTAATATATTTTCATGGTAGCTACCTCTTGTTTTACGAGTTTTAAATTGAGCACTCCGAATTATAGAATGTTCTCTAATCTGTCAATATAAAGGTTATCCGGTTAAAACGAATCTCGAATTATGCTGCTATAAAGAAATGTAGCCATTTCAAAATATAGTTGAATTATCTAAATAACTTGTTAAGAAAGAAATATACCTGAAACTTCATTACCACAGCTACAGTTTTAGAAATATTTCTTACCATGACTTTTAACATACTCTGTAGAACTCTACCTGAAGAATTATACTTACTTACTGTATCTGTATTTAAGACGACATTAACCCAACTGATGTTTTTTCATTTTGTTGGTGGGTAAGGAAAAATAACCTTTTATTGCTCTATTTGAAAAACTTTTATTTTCTAACTTTTTCATCTTTAGAAGTGACAAAATATCCAAATAAAGGTACGTTAAATTCTTATTATTTTAACTCCAAAATTGGTCACTTTCATTTCAGTTCAACTTATGCAAATGAGGCCTCCACCAAGCATAAAACCTACACGGAAGATGACTCCAACTTGTTTCACAAGAATCGGCAAACATTTCATTTTATTTTAAATCAACATGGTTCAGAAAATTCCTGGTATCAAGAATCCATGTTGACGAATTCACTAAAAATAGTTTAACCAGTTATGTGCGACTGGAACAAAAAATGTGGCCCATAAACACGTGCTGCGAGAACACCTTTATTCACAGTAACACCGTAGGTTTTAATAGTTAGTACGTACTTTCCCACTTATAGTAACACTTAGTCTATGGTAACACATTCATTTATGCATATTCAGCTATTGGTCCGGTTTATATAGAGTAAAATTACTACTAGGAACTTACTGAACTTGCCTTATCCAAAATAGGCAATCTAAAAGACAAAATAGAAACTAAGGAAAAGTTGGGTATTTACGAAATTAGCTGTAAAGACTGCAATGAAAAGAATGTTGGACAAACTAGAAGGTCAATTCAAACTAGATTCAAGGAACATAAAACATTTAAACATTTAAAACTAATTAGGAATGTAACAAATTCCAGACAGCTGGATGCATTTGAGAGTTTGGAAATTGAACAATGTAAAAATAGTATGAATAGTGACAGAGGGCCAATCCCATACATCCCGCTTTATTGGTTCACTCAACCGTAACAATAGTTGTTTAGGTAATAGGACACAGTGTTAGCATAGGTTTAGTTTTAATAATCTCCAAATAATGTCAACTTGGTTAGCGAAACGCGCGTCGAGTCCAGTATAGTGTTTTGGTGTCATGTGGAAAATTACGTCAGTGTTCTCCATAATAATCGATCGAAATGATTTTTTACTTAAAATGATCGTTAGACGACGTTACGAAATAAGTAAAACAACAAAATAAAGTAGACAGTGCATAATTTGAATATGGATAAGCCTCAGAAATATTTCACCTTTCGTAAATACTTCATGGCAATAATATATTAAATAAGAAATTTTCATAATTTTGCTTTAATAAATATGGCTATATAAATTGAGCTATATAAAATTCAATGGGTGGTATGAATAAAAACGAAGTACCGGCTACTACTAGAAGTATTAGTATATTTTACGTAGTATTTACTTCAAATCGAAGTAGATACTACATTTCGAAGTACTTCCTTCTATTCTTCCGGAAATGTTAAAAACTATTAAGTACCATAAATTTAGAATATTTTATGTTTATATTTTATATTTTTCATCTAGGTTTAGTAGGGAAAACGTTACTTTCTCGTTATTCGTTATTCTTCTACCACACTTCCTTCATCTGAAGGCATCTTAAAGGACTGTTGATGTTATAAATACATACAAAACTGAAACCGTTTCCCAAAAATTTTTAAACATAGAAGTAAGTACTACATATTTTAAAGAATGTACTACACTTGTTAAGTAGATACTTCACAATGTGGAGTATATACTTTTTGGTAAAGCATGTTCTATGTCAAGTAAAGTAGATACTACCGGAAATTAGTAAATCCTTCGTTTTGAAGTAAATACTACGTAGAATACACTAATACTTGTATTAGTAGCAGGTACTTCGTTTTTATTCATACCACTCATTCATTCGACTAATAATTATTCAGCATTCTTAGCAAATCTAATATAGGCTCATGTAAGCAGTCAGTTTTTTAGTTATGCATTTTATGGATGATAGCAGTCTACTTACTTCCTTTCGTGCTTAGATAACAACATTTTGCTAATTTCTTTTATATTGTATCAGTCATATGTGGTTGACTTAGTTTACATTATCTAAGGAAACTAAAATTTAATCAAGGTACAAAACAGGCGAGTAGCTTACCTATTTATCACTTCCAATATTTTAAACTGGACTATGCCCATTCTGCGGTAATGAAATAATATTGACCATACGAATCGTCGCCTACTGATAGCGTGCTAACTGCAGGAATTACTTAAAAAGAATATGATCGACATAGTGGGTGGACGAAGAGGTTGACTGAGACTGATTATACTATGACTTAATAAGAAGCCGAGTCACATATGGTTAGGATAGAATAACAATATGAATTTATTAGATCCATAAAAGCAAGGTAAAGAAGTGATTATTTGACTAAAGAAAAGAAAAAACTACGAATAGTAAGGGACATCACTAAGTATCCTCCATCTGCAAACGCCTTATTTAAATAAGGACTAAAACAAATCAAGCTAAAACAGCTATTCTCCTGGCAATATGCCGCGCCGAGCGCTGAATTACAAAGCAAAATTTGCCGTATTTTGTCTAACACAGTTAGAATCAAAATACAAGGATTTGGATTGCAACGAAAACTACGAGGAAATACTAAGACCACACATCGTAGGATGCCACTAATTGCAGACCGGTTTCGATCTTTTTATGATCTCATCAGTGCAATATAAGTGAGCATTCCGACGAATGCGAAGACCTGAGTATTTGGCACAATAGGCAAACCTTGCGTACGCAAGAAGTACACAAGGCCTATTGGCGGCACCTCTGTGTAGTTTTCGTAACACAATCCAAACAAATCGTAATGGGGTAAAAATCCAATATAATAATACGTTGTAGAAACTAGTTCTACTACCTAGTGCATATAGCAAATATTTGCTATATGCATGCCATCTGATAGTAGTAGAACTAGTTTCTACAACCTATTATTGTATTGGATTTTTACCCCATTACGATGTGTTTGGATTGTGTTACGAAAACTACACAGAGGTGCCGCCAATAGGCCTTGTGTACTTCTTGCGTACGCAAGGTTTACCTATTGTGCCAAATACTCAGGTCTTCGCATTCGTCGGTATGCTCACTTATATTGCACATATATTAGACATATACAGAAGATATACCAGTAGGTACTTTAAGATATATCCCTAGGACTCTCACCATTGTGCTCAACACAAAATGGCGAGTTTCAGTTTTTTATTCCACCGCCTATTAAAATAAATGGCATTGATTAGCTGTGAGTAATGGATATTCTGTAAGTTTAATTGATAAAATAAATTTAAAGAGACACTTCGAAATTCCTCGACTTTTCAAAATGAAAGAGAAAATCCAAAATTGACAACAATTCCATACGATCCTCGTTTCATCCGTAGTTTTGGTAAAGTTTTTAAAGATATAGGTATGTCAGTGGTTTATTCATCGGGAAATAAACTACAACAACTTTTAGGCAATCCAAAAGACAATAGAGGTCACTGCTATCACGGAATTACGGAAAAGCAAGTCGTTATCTGTCTGTCTGACAATAATTGTCAGACAGTTAGTAGCTAAGACACAAAGAGGGCACCACGGTGTATTTCTCACCACTACTAATATGTTACGTATTTTCAGAATATGCAGAAATTACTTCAAATTCAGCCCCTTTTCGAAAAGACTGTATTCCAAGACTAATGTTTCCTCCAGACGAGACAAGCAACAAACTTACTACTCTCGTAACTCTTGTCCTGTATTATGGCAGCTATATGCAGAACATGAACTTTAGTACTTTACTGGACAGTGTTGACTACACTTTAAGTTTTTTTAAACCCAATCCAAAATCGTGCTGTAAGTTATGAAAATCCATAGACAACACCCCGATACTTTTTTGGAATATAGATAGTAAAATCAAAACTATGGAAATATACAATGAGCATAATAAGCTAAAAGAAATAAAAACTACAGATTTGAATGTTAAAACGTTACTGATTGGTAAAAAATGCAGTATTAAATGCTGCACGACAAGAGTTATTATTAGATCTCCCCTAACTCCTTTCAGCTATTAACCTACTTTCCAGAGCAATAAACCACCCCTTATTTGACAAATCTGCACTCTTGATAAAACTCAAAAAACATAATTCAAGCCATACAAATCGCCTAGGGTCAATGTGCAAACATTATCTTCAGGGTTGATCGCCTTTGTTAATATCCACTTATCCAGGTAAAGAACAGAATATTTTATTCAACTCCTATTGATTTATGTTAACCAGTCGGTGTGTATTTACTAAGAATTATTAATATTATCATAAAAAAGTAATAAGCACACATAAAGGTGGATGACTGGTGACGTATGTCTTTTCATTCCTAAAAATTAGAGAGGGGTAGTCAAGACCGATATTACCAAGACCAAGTTAGATCGATATTAATTTTACTTTACTGGTTGTCTAATTTAATGATAAACGAACAATAAAATTCCTTTATTCTTCTATTGTGTTTTTTCTATAGTATTTGTTTGTTATTATTAGTTTTGTTCCAGTGCAATAATCTACCTTTAAAACAAAACGGTTCAGAACCGACAGACTCCTTTGAATCAGAGGTTTATTTAATTAAATTCATATTAGAAGAATACTCAAATGAATTACAGAGAAACTGTTTATTACTTGGTGTTTTATTATATAATGTCCCACATAAGAATAAACTGCATGGGGATCTCGGAAACTATAAAAGATACAAATTCGATTAAATAAGGAAAAAGTTGCATAATTAGAGGAAGATCAAAATAGCGTAAACAGATCTTAAAAGTTGTTTTTTGTTTTTGAGTTATTTTGAAAAAAGTGATTTATTCCATTCTTATTTTTATTTTTTTGGGTCTTATTTTTCTAGATATAGAAAAAAAACTAAGAGCACTTCTTCGTTGCAACATTTAGTGAACTATAATGCGGTATTATTAATTTTTATCCCCAACGTTTCATCTTCGCGGAACCATCATCAACTAGTTTGTTTTAAATTAATAATAATAATAATAATAATAATAATATCTCTACCCCTCATTCTAATCACAAGGATTAGCCCGAAAGTCTGAGACTTGTGTGGGAGAGGGGGCGGCATATTATCATTTCGCGGGCCGCATTTGCGCCTCAGGAACGACTTACGTTGGCCCTGGGCCTAATTCGGCCCTGAATTTTTTTTGCGGAATCTAGATGATATTTCCATCCCAAATTCACCATGTGTCACACATTGCGATTAGTTAAGGTTTGGTGTACTTTCAACAACCATCATATTTATTTCGTTACGGCCCTATTTCCGGAACCCTAATTTAACGTGTAACAGTTATTAGCAGCACCCCTTGTGCTAACTACATTTTTTTGTCAATACAAAACTTTAAAGCAATAATTTATTAACGAGTAATTAACAATTAACGTATTTATTTTAAATAGCTCGCAATAATCAAGTAAGACCAAATAAATACATAATTAAGAAAGCTTACCTAAAACAAAATCATTGCAATAAATGCTCGAAGTAAGAACCATTTGATTCTAAACAACTGTAACATCTTGTCACTGTGACAAGCACACTGGAAAGCATTTGTGAACTGATACTATTAAACGCTTTAGTAACACATCTTTTTTGTGCTTTGTTAATTATGAATGACAATAGATTGCAATTGACGAGAGCTTTGCTTTTCTTATCTCCGCCATTCATGGATATTAAGACTAAGCAACATGGTCCGCGGTTAATACTTGGATGGGTGACCGTGCAGGAAAGACCCGCGATGCCTGTCCGCACCTACGCCTAGTGGCCTGTACGTCGGTTAATAGACGTAGACGTTAAGAGTAAAAGACGTACCATCCCTCGGATAGGATATAAAACCTGAGGTCCCTTGTATATTAGATGATGGGCAAATAAAAGACCCTTACCCCACTACAAAAATTGGGGGTTAAGCAAAATTTCCAGGTTGGGGGGTTGCTCATCTCCTGGCGTCGGTGATTGGCCTTAATCGTGGAAATAGACCAACGTTAAATGACACAAACAAAAAAAGATGTACTGTTGGCAAGAACATATTAAAAGATTTGTATTCGCTGGAACAGATATCCCTAGTTTAATAGTGCAGCCTGTGTGCAGCCCAATAACAATAGTGTCTGCCATTCGAATAAATATGTCTGACCTCACTAGAACAACTTCGTTACATTTGCACAGTCGTAGTACTTTAAACCAAGTGGTGAAAGTCATAACTGGTCGCTACAAACTGAGAAGACACCTGTTCTGGTGAGGGTAGAGGAGAATCATATTTTCCCGAATTTAGGGAAAACGTCCTTTCATAGTCTAGTCCTAGTCGTTGGTATTGAACAACTGAACAGCAAAGAGCTGCAGAGCAATGAGGTGGAATTTGTACATGAACCAATACTTACTGCTTATATAAGTTCGGTATTTGTTTATTTATCTTCCTATTTCGCATTTATTTCGAATTTGAATATAATCTATTGTTTTTTTGTGTTTTTATAAATATTTTGTTTGTTTAATTAAATTTTTTCTTACCAATCTCTTGATGTACCTACTTAGTTATTATAGGGAGATGAAATGAAATTTGTACTTTGAATATGTAAACTTTAATAATATGGAAAAAAGCGTCAATTTCAGTTTCTACGGTAATAGGGCATCAAATAAAGCCTAGTCTGCCACGGGTGCACTTTTTCCAAAACTGACACCGCATACATATTTTTTTCTTTGCTTAAAACTGTAATTAATTTGAATTTGATAAAACTGCAAACCAAATTTACTTTCAAAAAGTTTGGAACAGCAGGTAAGAAAAAGTTTAAAGAAATAATACTAATATTTAGCTCTTCCTCTATCTCTAATTAGATTTCAGTACCTCAGCATAACCTGACTTGTCAGTTAGGACGCAAAAACGCAAAAACCTCAAGGCGTCTCACCATGTGCGCGCTTACGCTAAACATAATTATTTAAACAATTTCGACGTCATTGCAAGGTCATATGCAATCAATTGCAATAGGTATCCCTATACGTTCTTGTAAATGTCCTTTACGACTCCCGTGTCTTGTATGTTATAAAATATTCATATATTTAGAATGTTCGACTATCGACATTTATTTAACATTTACCAAAGCACTTATTAGCGAAATTAGTATGGATAGTGGACCGCGTTTCGAAACCGTATCGTGGGAAACGAAATATTACAGCTGAGACAGTTCACTTAAAATTCCTGATGTTTTTCCGGACATCGAAGTTTGTAGCTACTGGCTACCCATTAAATTTACAGAAAAACTGGAGCAAATTACTTTTGTTGGATAAACGCCAGGAGTTCGGTTTTAGTTTCTATTTTTTCACAGCGACATTTTTATTCCATGTAGATGGATTACGTCCAGTGCCGGTTTAAGGTACTTTAGCGGCCGGTGCTATTACTAGCTCGTGACCGCCGCCGCTCCCTTACCTATGTTTTTGTAAATTAGTAATTTATAAAATCTGAAATTGTATTTGTTACGTTTCAAGAAAAAGGTTTCCAAAGCCGAAATTATTTATTACGCATAACTTTACAAAATATATCAGTAAAAAAAAATAATCAACACCAGCAAAAACTAATAAGAAAATACATACAAAACAAAAAGATAATATTTGGTTTTTAATTATTATTATTATTATTATTATTATTATTATTTATTATTATTATTATTTTTTTGTAACCCCTAACCTGGAAATTTTGCCGAACTCCCACTTTTTATAATAGCAGGGTAGGGATCTTTTACTTGCCTATCATTTCATAGACAAGGGATCTCCGGTTTTACATCCTATCCAAGGGTCTTCTACGCAAATCTCGCCTAAATTTGAATTCACCGACGTACAGGCCACTAGAAGATGCGGGCAATCGCCGACGGTCTTCCCTGCATGGTCACCCATCCAAGTACTAACCGCGACCTACCTTGCTTAGCCCTCATATCGTTAATATGAACGCCAAGTTGCTACCACGGCTTGCCATTTATTATTATTATACTCAAGAATAGAGCAGAGGTCTTTTAAGACCTATATTGCTTAATTAGAAAATTAAAAAAAAAACAATACAATATGCGAAACAGAAAGCAAAATATACAAAGTTCTACAAAATAACCTTCTAACAGTTGTACAAAATAACTACCATACTGAGTTCATATACAATTGTGCTCCATTGTATAAAGTTAAAGTTAACCCACATTAAATGAGCGCATGATTGATGTAATTGTCATACGTATTTTTGAATACATTCACACCCACTTGCCGTTACTACATCACCTGGGAGTGTGTTCCAGTTGTTAAACACTGAGAAAAAGTTTGGCCGTATTGTTGTCCTAAAATTTTCCTTCTGTAATTTCCATTGATGGCCACGTAGCATCTGGTCTGGGTTTAAGGTCAGTAGATATCGTCCTGGAAGTGATCATGTAAAATTTTATAAGTAAATATCATGTCCCCTCTTGACCTTCGTTCTGACATGAGAGGAAGATTCAGATACTGCAACCGTTCTGGGTATGATAGTGTATGGATCTGGCGATTTTTTTTTGCTCGACGTTGAACGTTTTCGATAAGTTTAATGTCTTCGATGAGATGTGGCGACCAAATTAGTGCAGCATATTCCAGCAGTGATCTAACATAAGTTTTAAATAGGATGCGAAATAATTCGGGTATGGGATTTTGGAAAACTTTGAATAATAGGTAACAAGTTTGTTTGGCTCTTTTTGATATTTGAAAGCTTGGCATTGATAGTGACACCTAGATCCACTTACTCGTTGGTTGAAGTAATAGGTTCATTATTAAGCAAATAGATCTGGTGGGGGTTATTGTTACCCATATGCAATACAGTGCATTTAGACGTGTTAAGAGTAATTAACCACGTATCACACCATTTTTTAACTTCATCAAGACTATCTTGAACAGAGTTGTAGTTTACGAGAGGGTTAGCGTACAATTTTGTATCGTCAGCATAAAAGTTATGTGGAACTGTTATTATTGTGTCTAAGTCACAAGAATATATTAGAAACAAAATAGGGCCGAGAACAGAGCCTTGTGGTACTCCGGACAGAAATTTATGATAAGAAGAATGGTCAGAGCCCACATGTACTGAGAAAGATCTATTGGTTAAATACGCTTCAATCCAGGAATTTAAATTGCCACGAATACCCAGGTGATCCACCTTTAGGAGTAGTCGACTTTTGGGCACTTTATCAAACGCCTTTGAAAAGTCTAAATAAACTGAATCAACCGGGTTTCCGCGGTCCAATAAGTAAGTCCAATAATTTAGAGTTGGACTTTATGTACACAAGAATAAGGGAATGAAAAAGAAATAAAAACAAAATAACATTCTTAAACATGGGTTGTCATTCCCGTCTTTCTACAATATCTTAATATCATTAATATGCTAGGAATTGAGTAAGAATAAAATATAAATAAAACAAAAAATAAATATTTTACGCTTAAAATTGATAAAACAACACAAACGTAACAAAATCCTTCCCCTAACTAACTTTGGTTTTTAAAATCAACTATAGGGTGCCAGGTGTCAGGAGTGGCGCCCTCCGCTTGCCGCCCTAGACACAAGACAATTTATCGCAAGGTTCTACAGCACCCAATAGCACCCATGTAAAACCGGTACTGATAAAGTGACATAAGGCAGATGGCTGAAATTGAAATTGAGATTACGAAAATAGCGGAGATAAATCACAACTTGGCGAATTAAAAATATATTTTTCAAAAGATCACGTATTTAGTTAGGTACATTAAAGACGGTAATATAAATTTGATGCACCTACATACAAATTGTGACATAAGAAAACGTCGAAAATTCAAAGACGAAAGATTTTGAAAAGATTTTTCTAATAACTTTTTTGTGTACAGTGTGATTAAAAATAGATGATATAATAGATAAAGATTAGGTAAAACTCTGGCAAATGGTTGTTTAAATTATCTTTATCTTGATACAGAGAAAGTTTTATTTATTTAGATATAAGTTTTCAATATTTAATATGCATTTGCCAGTATTATTGACATTTATACAGGGTGTCCCAAAAAAGAGAGGTTCGCCACAACTTATTTCTTTTAAATGGAACATTCTATGTATTTTTACAAATTCTAATAGAACGACCTCTTACGAATACATTGATATTAAGGTTTGATGGATGTATATCTAATAGGGGGTGAGATTTTATACGTTATAGACTGTAAAACTACTGTGTTCCATTTAAAAAATATAAGTTGTGGTAAACCTTTCTTTTTTGGGATATCCTGTATAATAAATGTCAATAATACGAAAATATGCTCCCTTCAAATAAAAATCGACCTGTCTCTGGAATTTATTTGAATAAACTTTTATCCCTCAAGGTGGAAACTTTTCATTGGGTCACCTACTATATTGAATAACTACTATTTAAAGCTTGGTCACGATTTAAATATTTTTCACGCTTTTAAAAACAGTGGCGTAGCTATCGTAAGGAGTTCGGTGCGCTGCACAGGAGCTCCCGAGAATTAGGTTTCGCAGAGTCACAGACCAGCTAAAACTAAAGCTAAAACATTGCGCTAAAATATGCCTTACACTAAAACACGGAACGGTGCGCCATATAGTGTTTTCATTAGATCTTGAATTGCTCCATAGAACTTTCTGGTTAAGCAAAATGAAAAGTAAGCACTGTACTTTTCCAGAAAACACAAGAAACAGAACATAGTTCTAAAAGAAACAGAAACAGAAAGTTATTATTTATGGCATACTTAAATAGGTTTATTTGCGGACATTTCCTTTAATAATTACTACTTATACTTATTTCTCATTCAGGTTGAACGTTCTGGTTATGAAATTAGGTAAAGTAATAATTATTATAAGTATACATTTTTTGAGCAATTTTGAGCATTTAACATTTAGTACACTTAGTATGTATGGTAGAGATTATACACTAAAGTCAAAGCCAGAATTAAGCAAAGTGCAATGACCGGAAAAAGAGTAGATCTATGTTGTCACATTTATTTCTAAAGTATTCTTATTTAAAACAGGAAAGGTATTAATTACCTTATTTACCCATTTTTTTACTTGTCTTTAACGTCCCTTATCCCTATTGTACTTTATTAAAGCAATCACAATGTTTAATTTGTGTTTTACTTAATAATATCAACGAATTTCCGAATATGTGGCAACTGCGATACTGCGAACGTCGTAAAGTTGACAACAAGCTGTTCATCCTTATTTAACAAACATTTTCTTGCATTTACGCTTTCTTTTCTCTGAGCTTCAACGACGTTGATTGGTCGAATCAGGAACCAACAAGCGACTGCGCTCGAGGTAGTAGGGAAACAGTGGCGTGATGTTGGGTTATTTCGCGCGCGTTTCTTAACGGTAAAAATTTCTGGCAAAATTATCAGTGTATTTATTCTTTGTGTGAGTGTTTATACTTATTTGTGTTAGTTAAAAAAGTGGAAGTGCATATACTAGAAGTATTCTATAGAATAGTATACGAGTATATATTAACTGAAATGTGCCCAATAGTAAAACAGAATACGCACGCCCATGCATCACCGCGTTTTACCAGATCGGCGAGGCCATTCCACTTTGCTTAATTCTGGTTTTTACTTTATATCTGTGTATAGTTCGGGTATAGTTCTCTGGCTATAGTTCATATAGGTGAATTTGTTCAATAAAATGGCGGACCGGGCATTCGGACTAATGCCCGAAGGTAGGTTGTGGTCGTGTTGAGCCTGTAGAACCTACCCTATCCCGTCCTGTACTGAATAATATGTAACTTCTCCCTTCGGAAACGTCAAAGATATTCAGATGAGATGAGATGAGAAGATCACGAAAATGTAAAATTTTACTAACGTGATTCTTGTAGGAGGTCCATATTTTTTAGGTGAATAGGAACATTATTTATTAAAGAAATCAGGGTAAATTTTTTACCTTAAGAGAGAATACATAGCTCATCATATTTACAGCTGTTCTCAAAAAGTGACGTTAAATTATTAATTACTATTATTTTAAAAACTGTAGACTCGAACAAGTGCACAAAACAAAAGGGAGAGTGGTCGTATCATGTCAGCAGTCTTCAGTTTTCTACGACCTACATTAAAACACGGGTTTTGAACATGATGTGAAAGCAGCTGCTTCTTATATATAATTTTATAATAAATATTGTGTATCGTTTATACGTGTGCGTAGATTATCAGATTAAAGAAAGTAAAATGGGAATTTCAGTAAATGAGTGCGAAGATAATACAATATTATAGAGAACCAGAAGGTTGGACATCTATATTATTCATCTATGCTATTAATTTTTATACATTTTTATTTTATACTAAACATATAATTTTTGTAAGTGCTAAGTTAGATTTTTCATGTCCAATAAAATGAAGAACAGAGCTAAATAATGATACAAATAAATGGTCACAGACAGACAAATAATTTTATTGACGAATATGCAAAAAACATTTGTGAATTGAAAATGAAGTAAAAATTATTTGGATTTTGTTTAATGGATCTAATACAGCAGCACATATAAATCAATTTTATGTATGTACGTACCTAAACACTTAATCCCACTTTTAGAAAACTATGAATGAATCAATGGTGTAATTACGCTAGATTTATTTCCAACCGATAAACGCTATCTAGTAATATTTTGTTTATAATAAAGCGTAGTACTAAAATATATATTACAAATTTTCCAATTAATTTATGTATACATTACAAATAAACCATTAATATATATGTACTTATGTTATATTTAAAATAGGTTTTTATAAATAACATAATATCACTAAATAAGAGATATAAATATGAATTACCTACACAATTTATTAAAAACTACTTTAATAAACAGAATTGCATCCTGCAAGGTCGAGTAGTATATAGACGTGTCAGGTTTATTTTTAGAAAATTGTACACCGTGTGCGATCTTCGCTTAGTATATTAACTTTAATGATATCTGAAATATTAAAAGAAATTAGTGATGGAATATAAATGTTACCTGCAGGTTTTCTATGTAAAACTTACCCGTGCAGGGATAACAGATTCTCTTTAAAAAAATATGTTGTCTTTATGTAGTCAGTGTTGTCACATCTCTTCAAAATAAAGAACTAAATATTTTGATGTAGAACCATTTTTCTACTTTGGAGTGTTACTTTCTAACTTGTGTATACAGATAAATAACATGACAGACACAATTTAATGTCAAAAAAATGGACAAACCATAGAACAGAAACGTAAAGGGTAATTTTGCTAAACTTCATGACTTGCAAGTTTCTGCGATAGGTACATTATTTTAAATAACAATTATTAATTTTGTTGCAATCACTCTATTCTAAATTCACTTATTATGTGACTTATTACGTGATTAATGTAAAAATGTAACCTAAAAGTGGACGAATCTATTAATGATTCACATTGTAGGTCAGTGGCGTAACTACGCTGGGGCGGCAGTGTGCGACGCACAAGGGCCCAAGAGCTTGAGAGGCCCCGGAGAATAAAGAAGTTAACTATTATTACAACTCGGTCGGGCGTTGGCGAATCCAGAGTTCGCGTTGCGTTGCATGCTGTGATTGCAGTGAAATAGTTTTGGCAACTTAAAGGCTAGGAGGATAAACTTTTAGTATATTTAGGTTTTTTTTTGTTTTTGTTGATTTTTTAGAGAAATGTTACTTGTTATTATTACTTGTTTGTTTAAGTTTGAATATTTATTTATATATATTTAAATAAATTTGAAATAATAATATTTCAAATTTATAAAATAAATTTGAAATATATTAAATTCAGTTATGTTTTATTTTATTTCGATATTATCGAAATATCGGGCGAATTATTTGCCCGACAGACAGGAATGTTTCGATGTTTTTAAAGCAATAATTAATTAAGGGGGAGGGGGCCCGAGAAGAATTCTGCACAAGGGCCCAAAAATTCTAGTTACGCCACTGCTGTAGGTAGTATTTGAGGTCGATCCGATTTGCTATCTGCTGCAGATTTTTTAGCCCATAGAGTAATTCTATATTTGTTCAGAGCTAATAATATGATACATAGTTCCAAATGGCATCAATTAGAATACTCAAAGTCAAACGATCCGTTTATTTGTGATGATAAACTTTGACATTGTAATTGTAATAACAATAACCTTGAACGATAATTGGTTCCATTTAAATAATTAGCTTAACTAATATTCGGGTTTAGGTATATTATCATAAACATTTTTTGTTTTTAGAAATGAATTCATGTGTTATATAGCAACAAACAACACTTTATCTAAAAAATGTCCAGTCTTGGTTTACCATTTTCAAATTTAATAAGAGATACCTATAGACAATAGAGATTAACTGAATCTATATGTATTGTTAAAAGTTACAGATCAATATAGAATGTGTGCTAAATAATATTGACTTGTCATCGTTTTCAAAAAAATACAACGTTACGCCGCTGACTATAAAAAAATATTTGTTCAGAAATATTCTGTTTTTAACTAAATCTGAACTTTTCTGAACTGTTTCGCAAATACGAGGTTGCAGTGTTCTGTTTTTAAACCATGAAAATCATAATATCCCTCCTAAATATCGGAAACATCTTATCTAACAAAAATTTGCTTTACAAATCTCAAATAAAACGAATCTGTCTCCTATGCCCATCCAGTCGGTGGCTTAGGATTTAGTATCTAGATTGCGGTCGAATCCCCATTCCACTGGACAATTTTTAATTAAATTGTCTAATATTAAGGCTTATTCACACTGATGGATTGTCAACCACACCGGTGTGCGTGCCTAGGATGGGAAGAATGCCAGCTTGGTGTTAATGTAAGGGATTAACATCAGTTGATGGTTGACTCTATCCAAAAGCCAAAGAGAAAAATCATATCTATTCCATACGATCCTCGTTTCACCCGTGGTTTTGATAAGAGAGATATAGGTATAGGTTTATTCATCGGAAATAAACTACAACAACTTTCAGGCAATCCCAAAGACAAAATAGAAACTAAGGAAAAGTCAGGGATTTACAAAATTAGCTATAAAGGCTGCGATCAAAAGTATGTTGGACAAACTAGAAGGTCAATTCAAACTAGATTCAAGGAACATATGGCTCATCTCAAATATGGTAGAACAGATAAATCTAGTGTTGCCCAACATGCGTTTGAGAACAACCATAAAATAGATAGGTAGTAGCAATTTAAGACTAATTAGGAATGTAATAAATTCCAAACAGCTGGATGCTTTTGAGAGTTTATAAATTGCTAAATGTAAAAATAATATGAATGGTAACAGAGCGACTATCTTATATAGCCCGCTTTATTGGTTATTAAATCACGGGTAACTGATCCGTCGCGGCGGTTCATTGATTCGACGCGGCGGTTCACTGATCCGTCGCGGCGGTTCACTGTGCTGTCGCAGCTGGATGCCTTTGAGAGTTTGGAAATTGCTAAATGTAAAAATAGTATAAATGGTGACAGAGGGCCAATCCTATATAGCCCGCTTTCTTGGTTAGTAAATCACGGTTCACTAATCAGTCGCGATGGTTCACTGTGCTGTTGGGACGGTTCACTGAACCGTAGAAATAGTTTAGATGTAAATAGGACACATAGGTTTAATTTTAATCATCTCCAGAAGATGACAACTTGGCGAAATGCGCGTCGAGTGCAGTATAGCGTTTTGGTGTTATATGGAAATCACCAAAACTATAAGTAGGTGTGAGCCACAATAGACCACATGGTCGCGGTGGAGGATCTGGTTTTCGGCCCACTTTCTTTTGAACCTAACCTAACCTATATGGAAAACTACGTCAGTGTTATCTTGACACCAAAAGTTCCAACCCCTTTCACGATTAGGAAACATTTCTGCACCTTTGAAATATCCTTTAAACCATATTTTTTACAGTTATTTGTCGCTATAAATTGATCTTGTATTGAAAATCTCTGCTTTTGAGTATAATGGATCTCTTTGTAAGAATGTACGAAAGTTGGTTGTATGTTCTTGGTTGACACTATTATAATATCTTCCATGTAATACTTTAGATGACCATATATTTTGATTCTGCGCAATGGCATTATTTTATAAGGATTCTGCTTCTTGTATTGATAGGTTTAAGGGTGTGAAATCGTTATCAATTTATACTATTATCCTGTGTAATGGATAGTCTTTGTACTATTATTTATTTATTTATTTATTTATTTATTAAAACCCAGTCGACCTATTCGCTGGCTCCGATTCTCAGGGTCGGCAGCTGGTGATTATCAGTAGCTCTTCCCCAAGTCCGTGGGGTGAGTAACTACTGAGTCTGGAATTCGTGTGCCCCGAGTAGACACAATGCATTTCGGCATGCCGGTATGATCTTCAGTTCCGAAAGTAATGTATCTCTTGCTACATCCGCAGCTCCTATAATCAATACCACTGCTTCACAGTATATTGTGGATGGAGTCTGCGGAATTCGAAGAGAAGGTCTCGATATTTCGTCCGTTTTCCTCCACTTTCAAGACAATGTTGGTCTCGGCAGGAGCCGAGAACTCGATGACAAACAATGTCTTGAGTTGTGGTCGAGGAGGACTGCATCAGGCTTATTGGCTCGAATTTGTCTGATAGTGGGAAATGAGTACATAGTTCCAAATAAATAAATTCGACACTTCTCATTCCCCACAACGGACTCAATATCCCCCGGAGCATATGACAGCACTGGTTTTTGTCTATCTCGTACGAGTACCGTATACAGTAATAAACCACTCGTAAAGCAGCGTTATAATAGGCCGAGACTGCATATATGCAGGACAAGCGGAGAGCAGATGCATGATTGTCATGTCAGGTCCTGACATCGGTCTCCGACTTAAAACCCGCTAACCTTAAAAAGGCAAAGGTCAGCCGTTCGGATAAGCCATGGTCGTCAAGGCTCTTATAGAAGACACTGTGCAATGGCTTATCCTTATGGAGCTGTAGAGCATTGCGGCCTTCTGCAGCTTTAACTTGGGCTTTCAACTGAACGGGTCCCAACTCGATGACAGAGTCTGGGTTTCTTCGTTCAGTGTCGAAGATAAGACCATCAGCTACTCTTCTTCGTGCTGCTATAAATAGAAATGCTCCGATCATATTATTCTTGGTTCAGAAACGATCTTTCATTGCATGTATGAAGTATGGCTGCTTTTTGCGACTTTTCTTCCAAGCCAACTGAGTGAGTGAGGTGATTTATGAATAAGTATAGATACTCGTCACCGGCAGAATAGAATGATATGAACTTGTTTCTGTTTCCATATTATTTCAACTTCTATTGCTGCTATTGCTATTGCTTCTATTGCTTGCTATTCTGTATATTTTTTGATGTTTTGGTCAGATGGTATTGCCACCTCGATAAGGTAGGTAATCGTTTTTATTTTATCTTGAATTTTATCTTGAAGTATTATATCTGGTGCATTATGAATAATTTATAATATTTGTTTTCTGTTATAGCTGGTGGTGAATATTGACATATTGGTAATACTTAACTTTGATTAATATTCATTTTATTCAAAATACATTCCGATTGTCTGAAATATCTCTAATCAACTTAAATTCCATTTAATTGGATATTTTCCCTAAATACTAAAAATTATTTTTAGAATACAGGCCATTTGATTTGTTTATATATTTGAGCAATTAATAACCAAATAAATGAAGCAAGTAAATCATTCAAGGTCTACATTATCTTAATGTAATTCAAATATATTATTAGACAGTACTAATTTGAAACAAGTTCAACAAATAAGCGCCTATTACATAATAGAACCTCGGTGTATTTTTGAAACATTTCTCATCATAGGCGGGGTAAAGTTAGTTTTTACTTTCCAAGTTCACATAAAAAGTATTCAAGTATATTTAACAGTAGCTTTAACAAATGTCATGTCATAACATTTGTCAAATGACAAATTTGCTTCTTTTATTTCAAGCGTTTAATAGCCATAAAGAAAAATTAAGTACGGTCGCGTATTAGTTTTGAGGCAAAGAGTCATGTTAGAGTAATGTCAAGAGTCAATGCCTTTTTTGAAAATAATAACCTTTATATTAATGATCGTTAATAAAATGGATAAAATTATCCAGGCTCCCCCAAGATTTTAGGTCAATCAAAATTTCATAAGACGATCCATGGAAAAAAATTAGAAAGAATATTTTTATCACAATTTTGGTATAGTAAAAAGTAAAGCTGTACCTAGTAATAGCTATAAAATGCACAAATTTCTAAGCTTTGAGGTATTACTAGGATATTCCATTTAATAAAATATGGGTATACTTGTATGTACCTTCTGTTAATTCAAACATATAAATATATCACATAAACATATTATAGAATATATCACATAAATAAACTTGTTTATCACCTACAATTTTTTTCAACTTTTTGATCATTTATGTCAACCTAAGGGTTGAGTGACCATGGTCACTCAACGATCTAAGCCAGTAATATCAGAATAACTGTATACTAAAAGGACTCCCTCAATCTTTAACTGCTCTGCCTTGCCAATTCTGTCTTCTAATTCATTATGAACTCATTACGCGCACCAGGCTTGGCCTCTGTCCAATTGTTTATAGTTAAAATAGACACTATAAAATGCAATACAATACCCCGCTGATATAAAGTCTATTTATAAATTGTTTAAATTTAAGTTAGGAAGAGTCTATTCCAGACCGGAACACCATGATTTTTGTCAACTATAATGATCATATAGATCCATATACATATTTAGGTTTTATTTTTTTTAAATTCATATCGTGTCTCAGAAACGTACTACGAACCAATCATTTTGCGTGTAAATTTTGCATGAACAAAAAAATTAAAACTATTAAATCGAGTGTCTATTTATCTCATTGTTTGTTAATCTTCTTGGAACTAACGGCTTTTTCACACTATCAGGTCTAACCTGTCAGGTACCGGATCTGATACAAACCTGAGAAGTAGTGGACTATTGGTTTGAACGGAAGTGTTCACATTGTCAGGTTCAGGTCCGGTGCCTGATTTCAACCTGACATCTCGACTGCAACGCAACGTCAGGTGACCTGATACCGAACGCAAGGGTGGTGGAAGACACATGTAAACGAATGATTTCACACTGTCCGTTAGTTTTCGTCAGGTTTTCAGAGCGCATGCAACAAAATGCAACCTACAACAATGCAACAAAGTGCAACAAAACCCGATGCAAACCTGATATATAATCGTACTTCAGATTTATATCAGATCCGGTACCTGACAGGCGAGACCTGATAGTGTGAAAGAGCCGTAAGACATCAAAATGTGTATTTTGATATTCAAAACGAAATATAAAAGAAATTGTTCCCTAAGCCGACCTTCATTTTTGGAAATTAATTCGTTATTAATTAGTAATTAATGAGTCTCTTAATCTAATTATTTTATCCCTGTTCAAAAGAAATAAACCTTAGTTCTAATAAATGCTATGAACTGATCAGATTGCAAAACAAATCTATAAAGAGAACACCCGTACCTTGTTAATACCACTGCTAATTAATAATAATTGTTTTTCAATAAACCTTGTCGTCATCATTAGTGCTATTCATTAACAATTAACTTGACAATGAAAAGTTAGCTCCTTTAATAAGAATAAAAGTATGATGGTCATTAGTAAACTGAAAACAGAAAACCAGTTAATGGGACTAAAATCTTTTAATCAATAATATTTATAATAATAACTGTAGGATATGAAAAAGTTAATAGACAAGTAGAATTAAATTTGTGTTTATCAAATGCGAAAAAGTAAGATGTCTAAGAAATTATTGCATTTAATATCATTAAAAGAGCATGTTTAGAGCATTTCTGTAATAGGTTGATCTTAAAACTTTAAGAAAATCACCTGTGTCACCTAATGAAGTACCTACGCGCTTTCTTTCATGGGAAGCTCAGACATGTCATAAAATGCTGGTAAATTAAATAAATCTGGGTCAAAAAGATACCGAAGCAAATGATAAAAGAAAACTAAAAAATACTTTGCCTATTCATGAAATAACAGATTATTTATAGTCAAGTTTCTGACACAGTTTTTGTTCGAGATTGAATTAGAGTTGAGCATTTGAAATAGCAAATAGAAAAATTGTAAAAGCTCAAGTTATTCATGTGTTTGGTAATAGAAAGCAAAGTCCTACCGGGAGGTCGAGTTTCTAGAACCATTTCTGGTTCTTTAGCATATTTCTTTAGCATAATTTCGGTCATAAATATTCTTGAAAATGTTCTGGTTTAACAAATCTCTGGCAACATTTAAGAATAGTGGCGACACAACCAGTCTCGTAAACCCCCTGGGAGATGGAGCAGTTTAGTAGACAAAATCACCAAATGTGCCTAGCAAATAGCAGTCCTTTAAAGTTATATGAATTATAGGTGGTATTTAGAGGTTCTCTGAAATAAGGCATTATTTGTATGTTCATAAATATTTCAAAGGCAACACTGACTTTTCTGTAAATTTTCCAAGTATAATTATATCAGTTGTAAAGTAAGCCGTAATCCCCCCCCCCCATTTTGGGACGAGGTTAATGAGGGTTTTAGGTCATCATAGACAGAGGAGAGGCACCTACTTAACAACCAATGGGTTTCCTGTATGCTCGGATTAGATACCGTTAGTAGGTTTACATAAAGTTCAATCATATTCAGTGTTTGGCTTTAGACAAAAGCACTCAACTATTGATCAGGTACATCGTATTACTAACATAATAGAGCGTACACTTGAAGAAAACGAAGTCTGCTTTGCAGTCTTCTTAGATGTTGCTCAAGCCTTTGACAAGGTATTGCACGAAGGATTGATACACAAATTAAACAAAATACTTTCAACACAATATGTAGAGATTCTGTCATCGTATATTTCAGGCGGACTTTTCAGAATAAAACAGAAAGATGAATATTCTGACCTGAAAGATACAAGAGCAGGAGTGCCCCAGGGTAGCGTTCTTGACCCTATCCTTTATCTGCTATATACTAGTGTTATGCCAGTACTAGAAGAGACCACTGTAGCTACATTTGCTGACGACACTCCACTTCTTGCGGTCGGTAAAGATCAAGGAATATCCACTAGAAGACTTCAAGTAGCTAGTAACACAATACTTGGTTGGACCAAACAATGGAAGATCAAGCTAAACGAGCTCAAATCAATTCATGTTAACTTTACCAACAAAAGACAAGTTAACCCTCCGTCCTTGGACAGTAATGGTACTATTGTACCCTATCAGAATAACGCCAAATACCTAGGCATGACCCTGGATGCCAAGCTCCGGTGGAAAGAACATGTAAAGAAGAAAAGAATCGAACTTGGTTTGAAATATAGACAACATTATTGGATGCTTGGAAGAAATTCTAAGTTGACAATACATAATAAGATACTAATTTACAATCAGATCTAAAAACCAGTTTGGTTATACGGTATTCAACTTTGGGGTTGTGCCAGAAATAGTAATATTAAAACCATTCAGATTTTCCAGAACAAAGTGCTGCGTAACATAGTAGAGGCTCCATGGTACATACGCAACTCCGACTTGCATCGATACCTTAATATCCCAATGGTTAAAGATGAGATCAACAGGTTTGCTGGCAGACATGAGGCCAGACTTCACCTCCACATAAATGCAGAAGCTCTTCAGCTGCTGGACAACCAACATATTGTTCGAAGATTGAAGAGACCCAAACCATTTGAGCTGGTGTAGTGTGCCGTGTAAAATCAGGACATAGTGCGCCAGTGAAATTGTTAAAAGAAAACAATCTAAAGGACGTCGTTGGATGAACTTTAGTTAATAAATGTTTAGTTTGTAAGATTATTAGTATAGAAGAAAATTAATGGTTGGTCATCAGACCAGTTTTAATAGAAATAAGATTCTCCAACAAAGAATCTTAATAAAAAAAAAAAAAATATTCAGGGTTCATTAGTTTTGTATCCGGTTTTTAATAATTTAATGTTTAGTTAAGTTTTCAATTACAATTTTCAGTACAATTTTCAATTCTGTGTTATTTGTTATTAACCCTTGCCTAAAAGTTAAGTGTTTTGATCCAAATCATTGATCAAATATGTCAAAAATACAGGGTGCCTCATTTAAAATACTAAAGTTTATATTGACGTAACTTCATTGAGTCACTATGAAAAGTATTAAATATATATGAAACAATGGCAAAAATAAAAGAAAATTAGGTACAGGGTATTCGCGTATATTTTGACCCCTACCCACAGGCGTTATTAAGAAAGTTGGAAAAAAAGTTTAAATACAAAAGTTGTTTGGTTTTTCAAGTATTATCTTTTAGCTAGGTCGAAAAAAAAATTGCATGTCATAAATTTGGGAAAACCAGTTGAACATAATATTTTTAAATGGGACACCCTGTATAATTTTACACGCTTGGGTAAACATTTGTTTCCTGATTTCAAAAATATATATTTTGTTGACATTTGCACTGACAGTTTTCGAAATATTCGACAGCGAGTACCATAAAAAAATACAAAGAACTAGAAATATTTAACACTAGAAATCTAGAAACATTAGAAATAACAGTAATAAAAAATATTTAACGATTTTCGATGTAACCTCCTTAGTTATTTAAACATTTTCTAATATTTTCATTTTTTAATATTTTTTTTATGATTTAATGTAAACATTAAACATTAAATATTTCGAAAACTGTCAGTGTCAAATGTCAACAAAATATATATTTTTGAAATCAGGAAAAAAATGTTTACCCAAGCATGTAAAATTATACAGGGTGTCCCATTTAAAAATATTATGTTCAATTGGTTTCCTCAAATTTACGACATTCAATTTGTTTCGACCTAGCCAAAAGATAGTACGTGAAAAACCAAATAACTTTTGTATTTAAACTTTTTTCCTAACTTTCTTAATAACCCCCGTAGGTAGAGGTCAAAATATACGCGAATACCCTGTACATATTTATAAAAGTTCGAATTTATCCATTACTTTACGAAAGCGCTGTATATTTAAAATAAAATGTGACTTTGTCACAAATAGTACTATTTTTTTTTTCTATACTTAGCAGATACATTACGAGTAAATACAGAACAAAAAGACAAACTCTTTTGCTAGAAACAAACCCGTATCAGAATCCAACCTGCACAAGTAGAGGTTACACAAACCACACATTAAGCTGTGGTTTTGATGGAAAGCGCTAGAAATTTAATCAAGTATATCTCATATGCAACTTATATATATTATTTAAAACAAATTGGAGACTTTCACTTTCCTAGTTTAATATACTATTTAATTTTTACATAAAACCACTCTTTACTGCAGCACAATGGGAACATCTAAATTCTATGCATCAAATTCACTGAAACGACCATAAATTGACATCGAGGCCTTTATGGCCACAGTGAAGAAATGCCACAGATGAAACTAAGCAAAATATATTCGGCAGAAATGTATGTAAGATGTTTTCAAACTTCAAATCATTGTTTACAACGATTTGAAAGTAGGCACTCATTAAAGTCCGCGTTAGAAGAGAAGTTCTATCTTCGGAATGTAACATACTCCACATTTTAAACGGAAGTCAATGTATTTTTTTTCAAACGTCACAAAAGTGACAACATATATCACCTAACAAATAATGCAAAAAAATTATTTTTTGCTAAGGCACATAATAGTAGGGGAGCCCGCGAGGCTAAATTTGCGCGCGATTGGACCCTTTGGGGACCTAATGGATTGCGAAGATTAGATGCTAAAAAGAAGAAAAGTTTATATGATGTATGCCATTTCACTGGTGGAATAAGCGTGTATAAATGTTCAAACATGTCAAAAAAAAATAGTTACAATGAAATGCTAGTTCCCGTCAGTTATTTAAAGCGTAAACGACCAACGTGTTTCTGGTAACGGAGAGATATTAATCTGACGACTTGCTAGGCGGGGGTGGCCGTACGAAGAGGTAGAAATTTGAAAAAAAAAAATTTTATTCGTACCCTTCAGATTTTCAGTAGGAGTGTTAAGTGAACCCTAAAAGATGTCATATTCAATAAACTGACGATTTGGACGTAACCAAAACTCATGGCTGATTTTTAAAAATGTAAAAAAAAAATCGTGACCTTGAAATACTTATTCCCGTCAGTTTTTTATACAGACGGTTCAGTTTGATGTCCTTGTTGATGTTGACTAATAATCTGACCGTTACGTGGAAGGATTTTCTTAATCTGAAAGTTTAAATTATTTTTTTTTTATTTTTTTTATTTTTTTTTATTACTTTTTACTATTTTTGTGCTATCGGTCTAAATAAGTCTATACAATTAGATACATTAATATAATAATAGATTAATATAATCGGGTGATCAAGTTAAAATTGGGAAGCTTTTTTATTGTAAAACAAAAATAAATCGAATTGTGGTAAATAATGTTTTTTATTATCATGTTTTTTTCTTGCATGCCAGGTGTATATGCCGTTTTAAAAGACTTTCAATCTGTCAGTTTCTTTATTTTTAATATTTAAATACAATTTATTAAAATATGCATCGATTCGATCGCGAAAATTCGCTACAATATTATCATTTTTCAAAAAATTCAAAATTCCGTAACTTTTGAACCCGTTATCCAATTTTGATGAAATTTATTATGCAACAACCTACAACGTATCTGTACTTATGAACAACAATTCAACTTTATGCGTACAGATTTTTTGAAAATATAATGATTTTGTCATTTTTTCAAAAATTTAAAGTCATAAAACATGAATATCTGCATATTTTTTAATGAAAATCGGCACAAATATAGAGTGACTGATATATGTGTGTACTAAATTTTATCTCGATAGGTGTTATCTGCTTCGAGATATACGGATTTGAATTTTAGCGTTACATACATACACACATACATACATACACACACACAGACACACACACATACATACGGACATTTTTTCTAGACCACTTTTCTGGACATTTCACGTCATTCTGAGTATGCTGACATGAAAATCTCGAAAAAAAATTTTTTCACGAAAACAAAGCTTCCTTTATGAGGAAGCAAAATTACATTTCTTTGCCTGGTGTCCGCAATCTTTCATATACCGAGCCGAAAATTGTATTTACAAATAGGCTGATAATGAAGTTTGATCGGTGCGGTGTGTCTTATGGATCGGTCGAGCGGTTGAAGGGTGGGGGGGGGGGTAGGTTTGGGAATACGTTTTTTTTTATTGATTCGCATGAATTTTTTTGGCAAGATAGTAATATTTACGATTTATTATCATTGTTACATTTATACGTGTATTTAAATATATAATGTAATTAAATGAATTGAATAAGTTTTTCAATCGTCCTCATCTCATCATCTCATCTTCAATCATCCTCATCAGTAGTATCGTCATCAGTAGTATCATCGCATTGAAAGTTGCAATCGATTTGGTCGCGATCATCAACATCTTGCGTATCTGTAATCAGAAATGGTTATGATACTTAACAACCGTTTATTTTTTTTCATGATATTATTATTGTATTAAACAGAAAACATACCTGAATCTGGAGTATCTCCTAGAGTGTCAGGTGTTATGTCAATATCTTGGTATACGTCTGGCAGTTGATTGCCAATGAACCAAGTCAATTCCAGCTTTCCGTCCACACTTAAGTGATGATTTTAGCTACTTCGGCTTATAGAAATCGTCAGATTATATTATTTTCGTGATCCACTCAATGATTTCCTTCAAAATGAGCACAACATTATCCGGGCCTAATGATATCGAGGTGACTTTTTTTTTTGCAACTTTGTGACTCGCCAATTTTTTTATGTCACGTTCAAATCGTCAGATTATAGAAATGTAAACTTTTCTACATGCAATTAACTTACTTTACCTTTATCTGACAAATTCGAGCATTTTTGGGGATCGATTTTTTTTTACAAAACTGACAGGTTGTCCTGGACGAACCCCCCTATATTAAGGGTTCGTATGTGGTGGTACTTCATAACAGGGTGCAAGGTTTCTCCCCTTATATTATTCAGACGGGAATGATCGCACACCCAAATCCCCGCTTGGGCTCCCCTACTATAAAGCTGTCACTTTATATGGTATAGGGTTACGGTAACGGTTAATCTACCAACGAGTCTACCACTGTAACTCTGGAATTTATGGTTTGAAAAGAAAATCGTATAGATATATTATTTGCAGCAAAAATTAATTTTTTTGTGCTTCTGTAAATGACAGATGACAAACTGAACTTTCGCAAACTTGAAGTTTATTAACTCAAGCAGATATTTCTATTAAAAAACACTTTCAAATATACCTTAAAGTTAACACATAGGTATGAGTTACTTAACTCGTAATTTAACTTCGAATTGAAAAACCGGGCCTTTATCAGCTTATATTCAATAACTCTACTCTCCCTCATTGGTTGTTATATTTTACATTGGGAGAATACATGATATTGAATTGTGTCATGGTTAGAATAAGTCGACCTGGTGAATAGGACTGGAGTGCTATTCACTTGTAAATAGTCGAATTCACTCGCTCAGTACTTTACGGTTTACTCGAATATTTGACCAACTATTTACATTGCTCGATTAGATCTGCTATTCTTACTCACCTCTCCAGTTTACCGTTACTCGACTAATATAAACTAGATTTAGAGGAGATATTTACTATACCTGCCACCTGCTACTATATTTACTGTTCGAGCCAAGTGGTAGAGCAGATCGCATAGTAGTTATCGACTCGTCCTTTTTTCCATCACTTCTTGTTGAACTCGGTTGCTTACACGTCCTGTATCAATGGTGTAGATAATGTAGTGTAAATTACTGATTACATGCCACAAGACCCAATTACTCTGTTAATAAAAAAGACCAGAAAAAAAATTGCAGAGTTCACTAGGCCGACTTAACTCTACCCGCTACTAATAAAAACCATCTTTTACAACAATGTTTGAAACAAGTTTTTGCAACGATTCTGAGTAGAACAATGACGTATATAGCTATTTATGATACGTGTGTTAAAAGTGACGTTTTATTTTGCGGGTGGAGGCGTTTGCGAAACAAACGTGGCGAGTTGAGCCACTCCACGACTGATTACTTTTAACATAAATATCATACAATGTGTTTTGTACAACTGTCTTTATTTTGATAACGAAATATCGAAATCATATTTTGACATTTTTAGGGCTGTATTCACCATCACTTTTAACAGGCCTGTTAAAATTCTTATCCAATCAAATATCGTCTTTATGAAAAATCCTTATTCCTGATTGGCTAAACATTGAAACAGCCTAATTAAAAATAACTGAGGTGATGGTGAATACAGCTATGAGACAGTTAATGGGGTATTTTCCTTCAATCGAAATGAAAGTGGAACCTGTATTTTTATAAAATATATTTTTTTTATATTTATTAGGATAAACATTATTAAGATTGAATCGGTAGAAAAATTTTAATTCAATTTTGAAATTTTATTCTATATTCGTGACGTCACTAAGCGAAAACTAGGGAATATATATATATAAAGAGGCCACACTGATAATATGTGGCTAGATTCAGTTTGTAGCGACAGTCGACATTTCGACAATTGACATTTGAAATTTCCTGTTTGTGTTTGGCTTGACAACTTGACGTGTTGTATTGTTGTTTTCTTGTTAAGTAAACTCTTATTAAACATGGACCAAGGTTTTGTAGAGGCTAAGTCCGACAATTTACCGGCTATAGATTCTTTTATGATAAAGATCCTATAGATTCTTTCAGAAATAAAAGGGATGAAAAATGTAAGGTTAGTATTTAACTTAACAGTATTACTGCAAAGTCAATTAAATATATTCAAAAATTACCTTTACAAATTACGATGTTTTTCTATTACTAATAAATACACTTGTAATCAGTCACAGGCAGAGACAACAATTCACAGGTAAATATATAAACTAAAAACAATGTCTCATGGTTACCATGATGTTTATCCTAACCAAACAATTCAAATATAAACAAAAGTAAAGTTGTCACGCAGTGACACCAACCACACAAATGAAAATATCCTAGAAATCACTAAAAAGTGGCGCAAATTTTGAATTTTCGCTTAGTGACGTCACATAGATATCGCGCACAATAAAAAAATAATTTATGGACTTCAATGAACCCAATATTAAAATTCCAGAAATACGTATCTCTTCTTTTTCCAACTACTTTCCGTTGCCGATGTAAAAAAAAAAAATAGGAAAACACCCCATTAATGTTTGATTTTTATTGAATCTTTAAACAAGTAAACGTTTATATTGTGAAATCGTAACCGTAAGTGTCATTACGGATACAAAATATTTTTAACACTAGTGGTGAAAATCTTTTAAGACGCTTTTTTAACTCAAGGTTGCTATTGAGAATGTCACTTTTAATGACATCTGTACAAAATAGTATATTAAACTATAAGTGGATAAAAAGGTCTTTAAAACACGGGCAACTTTTCGACCACAACAGCGTAGCCGGATTCCTCGAAATAGAGCAAGTGTTTTAAATACCAGTTATCCACGAATACTTTACGCTATTTTTTTTATTGAATTTGTTTTGCATTTGTTAGTAATATTTTATTTGACGTTACAGGGTACCCTTGTCAGATTAATAATCAAAAAATTGTCATTTATAGACTTCATGTTTCTTGGGTTGTTAATGTTGGCATGGTAACTTTAAAAAGCGCGCGTTTTTTAAAGTTCGATTTAAACACTCTCAGGCGTGCTTTAAATAGGTAAAATGGGCCACCAATAAAAAAAAATAGTATATTGTGTTATTGTTATTAGGATAAAACGTGATATTTTTTCTGATGAGTAGTTGTTTGTGTTTACGAGGCGGAGCGTGAGCGTAGCAGAGCGAATACAAATCTGCAAGTCGAAAACATCACGTTTTATCCGAATAATACGTACTGTTTTTTCTCCAATCATCTGAGATGGATAATTTTTCATTATTTTAATGTTTTCTACAAACATCTAATATGAATTTTAAATCGTCATTAAAATAAATGTTACTGCAGCCATGACATTTGTTTGGATTTTAATGAAATATCAAATTAATTAATAAACATTTGACAGATGTCATTTCACTTTTAAATCCGACGGAAGACAAAGTACGTTTTTCTTCAAGAGTATAATAATACTTACATGTTCATAGAAATTCGTTGACTCATTTTGAACCATAGCAATTTGAAAATGGTCCTAAAAACTGCTTGTCTCGTTCTTTTTGACGAACAGTTTATATTGCCAGATATGGGGATCAAAACAAGCGTTCTTTAAGCCTGTTGGAGAAAAAAGATTTTTGGGTTTGACATTATCGTAATTACTGAACACGTCCAAAAACAAATTACATTAAAAGAAAGGAGAAAGGACACATGAATGTAGTAATGTATTGATAAATACATTACTACATTCATGTAGTAATGTAATATTGAAATATTGAAAATACTCGAAGTAACAAATGGAATGGCACAGAAAAATAAAACGAGATGTGGCAGTAACGAATTCTATGATTACATCTAATATTGAACTGCAGTGCTTGGTGCTATAGCCTAATGTCAATATTCTCATAAAATATTCAGCCTACTTCTTCCTCCTGGAAGTGAAAACTATACAAAACTGGTCAATATTTAAATAACTTATCTATCGGTTGTTCTTAGAAACCATTTGACTTATTAAATTAATATTTTATTCAGTAGACTTTACCCGGTATAAAATTACTAAATACTAAATACTTAAATTCATATTTTCTGACGGATGGCAGATGACTTCAGCCATCCTTTACCAATTACATAATATAAATCATTGATTGGCTAATAATTAATAACAATAACCCTTGAGGATATTGTTGACCTCTTGCATGACTTATTATTAAAATATAAATATTAAGAACAATGGATGCCCTTCTATTAGATTAGTTTTTCATTTTATTAAAATAAAAGTCCAAGCTCAAAGTAAGGCAACGGCTGTACTCACATTTGAACTGGCATTGATCTGGTTAGGATATATAGGGATGTAACAATATGAGTGGAATTATTAGTAAATGCTAAGCCCCGTTCTGTACACAGTGCACCTCTAAATCTCCGCCCTTGATAACTGTAGAACTAATCGTACAGGGTATTCGCGTATATTTTGACCCCTACCTACAGGGGTTATTAAGAAAGTTAGAAAAAACATTTAAATACAAAAGTTGTTTGGTTTTTCACGTATTATCTTTTGGCTAGGTCGAAAAGAAAATTGCATGTCGTAAACTTGGGAAAACCAATTGAACATAATATTTTTAAATGGGACACCCTGTATAATTTTACACGCTTGGGGAAACATTTTTTCCTGATTTCAAAAATATATATTTTGTTGACATTTGCACTGACAGTTTTCGAAATAATCGACAGCGAGTACCATAAAAAAATATAAAAAATACAAAGAACTAAAAATATTGAACACTAGAAACCAACAGTAATATTTAACGATTTTCGATGTAACCATCTTAGTTATTTAAACATTTTCTAATATTTTCATTTTTTAATATTTTTTTATAATTTATTGTACACATTAAATATTAAATATTTCGAAAACTGTCAGTGCAAATGTCAACAAAATATAATTTTTGTAATCAGAGAAAAATTTTTTCCCAAGCGTCTAAAATTATACAGGGTGTCCCATTTAAAAATATTATAATCAATTGGTTTCCTCAAATTTACGACATGCAATTTTTTTCGACCTAGCCAAAAGATAATACGTCAAAAACCAAACAAATTTTGTATTTAAACTTTTTTTCTAACTTTCTTAATAACCCCTGTAGGTAGGGGTCAAAATATACGGGAATACCCTGTACCTACATATATTGGAATCGGGCGGACGCGACGGTACGAAACGGTAAAATAAAAAGTACGCATTCTTATGACCCAACGCAACGCACATTCACGTGGAGATGGCAATCTAAAAATTCGCCGAAAGTCTGAAATATGCGATTCCGATATATTATGTGAGTTTAACTTTATAGAACTTGGACCATATACAGAATGAATGATGAAGACTAGAACTATTTTTTTATGTTGCAGCAAATCAGAAGAAAGTAACACGTTGAAAATGCACTTACCCTCGGTACCTCTTCCGAGGATGCAGTGGGATAGTGCAGCAAAAAGCTAGAGGCGTTGGTGTGTAGCGGTGCAGATACGTGAGCGTGTAAAAGTTATATCAGTAAACGTGGCTTAAAAATATGGCAAATTCAACTTTTGCCGCATTGGCGCGAACTGGCCAATAATAACGCGAGAAATAAATATTATGTTGCCACTACTTGAGAATGAAAAATTGAAGAATTTGTATAGCAAATATACTAAAGAATATAAGGGTATTCTAAAATATAAATCCCTCAATGAGAGAGGATCGAACACAACTCAACTCGAATATTTTAAATGGCAAGGGGTCCGTATTATTTGAAAGGTAGTTCAATACCTACATATTAGTTTTTGTAAAAATAAAAATCGAGTCATCCGTGCTCCAGTTTTTCTTGGCCATATTTAGCATTTCTTAGCCAAACTTTCATATTAATGAAATGTAGTCATGAAATCGACAAGGATGTTGTTGAAAATTACCGGATTGTTCATAACGCGGGTAGATAGGATGTCTAGAATCGATTAAAAAATAGTATGCTCTCTCAACGGATCTGACTCTCGGATTTTTTAGGGAGTAACCCGTATAATACCTGAGCATTTTGTATTTGAAATATAACCCTGCAAAAAATGTCTAGATCCGGAGTGCGGTAGACTATTCAAGCGACCCACTTGCATGGTAATTTTCAGTAATAAATCTGGTCTTTTTCAACAAAATGTTTTTGACTGACATTGTTGATAAGAAAAAAATGTTTGTCTCATTAATTTGATTTTCATTTTTTAAAAATGTTTATATTCCACAATTCCATTACATTTTTCACCCTATATTTTGTCCAATTTTGCTATCACAGTTAGCAGTTCAAAAGTTATCAGAGGCGGGACACGCAATAGAAGTAAATAAAAAGCAAATCTTATTTACTTTCATTTGTAAAGTTTTTTCGAATTTTCTTGGCAATTCCTCTGTATACTC
Organism: Pogonocherus hispidulus; assembly: GCA_963924545.1. NCBI lineage: Eukaryota > Metazoa > Arthropoda > Insecta > Coleoptera > Cerambycidae > Pogonocherus > Pogonocherus hispidulus. The sequence continues at coordinate 26,136,754 of OZ004696.1, forward strand.
AATAATTTTAACGGTTTGAATAGTATACGGTTGCCAAGCTTCAACATGTTATTAATTAATTAAAACTGTTTTTCTACAATCTACTTATTTATATTCAGCAAAACAAATGGTCTTCAGTAATTTGACACCTTTTACTTATAACTGCGATACGTAGATTGAAACTAATAACTGTATTATAAAATAGTTTGTGAAAAAATAATAGAATGGAATATAAAAAGTAGGTATGTCTTTTGTTTAACACTAATGATCATATCTATCAATTTGAATCATACAGTCAATCATATTTCATATCCGGAAGGAAGTCAAGAATTTTCTTATCGCAAATCATAAGTATACAGCACCGTAAAGTATATGTTTGCTTTACCCGTACAACTGCCTTATGACTTTAATAGCTGTTACCATACTTTCCTAACAACAAAATAGGCTTAAGTCAAGCTGATTAATTTCTATTAGTACGAATGGTGAGTTAGTCACACCTCTGTTTTCAATCTGGTTAATAGAAATAATTAATTTCAAATATGTAGATCAGAGAAATAACTAACCAAAAAAGGGTTTAGATTTAGACTACGATTTAGAGTATAAACTCATCTAACATCCAAGACCTTGGTGAGCAGGACACCACTTATCTGAGCTAAGGGTGCAAAATCGAATTGGCAGCACCTGCGCACCCGAGAGGGAAAGAAACTTCCCTTCTGATGTCGGCCGTCGGCTTGCTGAGCTAACTCTCCAATAAGCTCCCCCCCCCCCGCTGGTTCCTAACAACCAAGGAGAGGGCCCTCACAATCGATCCCGTCGGATGATCCGGTCGGCGAGACAATACGCTTCCCGTATCCAATGTGTGATGGATTGTGATGGAATGTGATGCAAACCATCCAACAGCCAGCATCGATAGAATACGGATACTAGTGACTGCAAAAAGTCACTATTGAAGCGGGCAAAAAGACTGACGGAGAATGAGCAATTCCGTTAAAAACCTTCTCGTCTGTTCCAGCCGCCTCAGCGTGTTGTTGAGAACCCGCCGACTGTTTATGAGGTAGAGATCTTCTGGAAAACTCTCTATGAGGAGAAGCTACCGCTCAATAAAGACAATGGCAGAGCCCTAGCACACTTTGAAGCTGCTGAAGGATTCACCAGCCTCAAGAGGTGTGCCCGCCGATAACCCCGGAAGAAGTTCGAAGGGCCATCAAAAGCTCTCAAAACTTTGCTGCTCCTGATTCCGAGAGATCAACAAAAAATTTTGGTGAAAAAATGTGGGTGTTTCATGCAGTTGATCCGGTTTATGAAAGGATATAATATGAGCAGTGTGGATCCAAGAGAGGTGTCGCTGGTTGCAAGGAGAACCTGCTGATTGAATTGATGATCTCATGAGCTTATTGTCTACTAGCTCTAGCGCTTTACCGTCTCAGATCCTATAGTGAGATGCATTGAGGAACTGATGCAGCTCTGGAAAACCCGCTTCACCATAACATCTGGTAATATTAGGGTCCAGACAGAGCTGGTATCCTTCAGGATAGGAGTTTTCCAGGAAGATTCCCTCAGCCTTCTCCTGTTCTCGCCTGCTGGTCATTGTCCACTGAACTCCGCAAAACTCGTGGATACAACTCCAGTACCCCCGGCAACAAGAGACATAAGGTCACCCATTTATTTTATATGAATGACCTTAAACTTTATGCCTGCGGGGAGAGGGATTTACATCAATATTTCAGGATAGTACAGGAGTACACGCAGGCGGTCGGGATGGAATTTGGGTTGGACAAATGTGCAATGGTTCATCTCAAGAGAGAACGATCCTATGGCGAAGATGCGCAGCTCGTGGATGGAAGCATCCTACATCATCTGGATGTCAGAGAAACGTATGCCTACTTAAGTGTCGAGCAACGTTCCACCAATAGGCTGCTGCCGTAAAAAGCGCTCTCCGCAGCAAGTATAGACACCGCCTCCGGCAGATCTGGTCTTCCAGACTATCGGGTAAGAATAAGGTGAGTTTGTCGTTCCGATCTTCCTCTACTCCTTCGGAGTAGTGATGTGGACACAAGAAGAGCTGCGACAACTCTAGGAACACGCAAAATGATGCATCTCTATAGGAGTTTGCATCCTAGGTCGTCCGTTCCACGGTTGTTCTTCCCAAGACATCGGGGAGGCCGTAGACTCTTGAGTTTGGAGTGTCTGCACAGCAGAATGGTACTAGATGGAGCCGGCAAGGTAATAATGAGTTCGGATCCCCACCTTTGCGTAATCCAAGACGATGAAATTGCAAGGGTCGGAGCATTTCTATTTAAGACAGTACGAAGAGCAGCTGATGAACACTCAGTCTCATCTTCGACGCTGATCGGAGAAACCCAGCCTCTGTCACCGAGTTGGGACCCGTTCAGTTGAAAGGCCAAGTTAAAGCTGCAGAAGGCCGTAACTTAGCTGCATAAGGAGAAGCCATTGCATGGTGCCTTCTATAATAGCCTTGAAAACCATGGCTTATCCGAAATCTGAAAGGCTGACCTCTGATTTTTTAAGGTCAGCGGGGCTTATGTCGGAGACCAAGGGATTCATAATGGCTTGCCAGGATGGTGTATTTAACATCCTCGTCTATCGATGCCGTGTCATGGGTATGGAGATTCCTGATATCAACTTCAAGGCCTGCCTTGAGGCGCCGGAGACAATTATGCATCTGCTCTCCGCTTGTTCGGTATATGCAGTCTCATCCTATATCCATACACATAATGCGGCTTTATGAGTGTTTTACTACTTTCTACGGCACTCGTACGAGATAGGCGAAATACTAGTACTGCCATATGCTCCGGGGGATATTGAGTCCGTTGTGGGGAATGAGAGGTGCCGAATTTATTGCAACCACTCATTTCCCACGCTCAGGCAGATTCAAACCAATAAGTCTGATGTAGTCCTCCTCGACCACCAGCTCAAGACAATGTTTGTCATCAAGTTCTCGGCTCCTGCCGGGACCACATTGTCTTGAAAAAGGAGGAGAAACGGACAAAATATCGGGGAATGCAGAGGGGAATTAAAGGAATACAATCAATCGGGGGATACAAACTAATTAAATCAACATGAGACACAATGAGACCGTGTCAGCGATACAAGAGATCAACTGATAAAACACCAAAACCACTCACAATGAGATTTGTTTCTTAAACCTGTATATATGTAAATCGCTACATGCCTCGATGTATGTCGCATCGTGCATGGCCCGTCTAAAGTTGCACTTTGCAACGATCACCTAAGAGACCAAGACCGAGACTATCACATTTGTTTCTTTCTATCAGAGCTTGTCTTCTTTCTCTTATATGTATATATTTATATTTTAGTTATTCGTTATTCATTAAATTTTCAATAAATCAAGTTAGAATTATTTTCAAATGATCAAGGTTTAACATTACACACATAATTAATTTTCAGAAGATATTAGGTATTATTTCCAAAAATGTAGATTTACTATAAAATGCTCAAGAAGAGAACGGTCCATACCGGATTTAAATTTTGTCTAACTCAGCTAACAGAGCCTTAGTAGTTACTTATTTATGTACCCATTTTTTAGTGTAATAAGGTAAGATGGAACATAGTATCTAGAAGACTTTATAAAAGTGAATAAATTCTAAATAGAAACTCTTATTATACGAAAAACATAAAGTTTCCAACTTATTATAAAGGCCGACACAAAAACGATCAAGGTAGTATTCAGTAATCTTTTGGAATCCATTAAAAAAAAGAGCTAGACTTACCGCCCTGAAAATTTTAATCACTTATGCACAAAATCAAGCGCTTCGAATGGTACAAACCTGTTTTTGGTAGTACACTTACATATTACCAAAAAAAATACGTAAAGTTAAAACTTCTAAAATTATGCATTACTTTCGATATGTGGTTAGTTATTTGAAATATTCAAAAAATTTTATTTATATATATGCAGCGAATGAAATATAGCCTAGATATTGAAAACATTTTTTTAAAAAAGTTTGGGTAGATATCTGCAACCGTTTTCGAATTATCGAAAAACGCGTTCACGTTTATCAGAGTGAAGTATTACGGCGCGCTCAGACTTATAACGCAAATACTGATGCCTCTGCCGATGTCTACCCCTAGAAGAAGCGAGTGAGACCGGCGATTTTACTCCACTAATATAGATAGCGCAGCGCTCGACCAGCGAGCAGCGTGAAGAGTAGTGGGGAGTGTTCAGTTATAATACCGCACTCGCTTAATGGACTAGCGTCTCATTTGATAGAACGATCGGCGCGCTTATAATTATGTTTCATATATGATGTTATAATTTCCAATGTCTCCGATGGTTGCAAAAATTGTGAAATCTGTGAATTTTTTGTTCATACTTCGAAAAGTTATTTTAATAAGAAAAATATATATAGCAACAGAGTTGATTTAATTTTTTTTATTCTTACTAGAACACCTTGAAAAACACTTTTGTGTATAATAATTAACATAAATAATTGCACATCATATTTCTGGAACTTTCAATCGTCAGCTGACTCCATTGGCAGATCGTAAGAGTGAATCATGTTTCTGGCAACATTTTTCCAGTCGCTAAACTAAACGCAAATATTATAGCTATTCATTATTTTTTTACCGATCCCATGGACCACACCCTCTCTACTTCCTTTGCACACTGCGAGATACTAAAACTAATTATTATCACTTTATCAATGGGTAAAACCCAATAATAATTTAAAAATATGTTCATTGAAATTCGTATTTCATATAACCTAATGTTTTAAATTGTCATATTTTAAGTTGCGTAAATGATATATATTTTAAGTGGTCTAATCATTGGTTCAGATTATATATAAAAAGTTAATTAAAGTTTCTTCCCGCTACCAAATATACAAAATACTATGAAGACTACAAAAAGGACCACTTGAGTTCTACTATAAAATTAATGTTTTGGCGAGTATAGGATTTAGTAATAAATTTATTGGTTCTGAGCTGTAAATAGTAGCCATCCAACTAAATTCTAATAAATATTTGATATGTAACTAAACAATTTCCTAACTGAGATATCTGTTTCTGACCGTCTGAAATATCTTCTGATTGCTTGACGGAACTCATACCAATTTTTTATTTTCCTTTACCGAAAATAGATGGTAACATTACAACCAAGACCAAGATGTTCAAACACACACAGCGTAGCAAGAAGCTTGGAATGGCAAGCTTAAGTCTGGGCTCGGTGCTCACCTGTTCTATATAAAAAATGAATAATACATTTATATTTTATTCATGATTATTTTTGACATCCCTACTGCAGAAAAAATAAACATTTATACTAAACAAATATGTCAAAATTTGTATATAAAACGCTTACACGCTATTGGCGATTCCAAAAATGAACGCGCCCTCTGCATGAAAATATTTGACCTACTTAAAAATTAATTAATAAGGAAGCTTATTGCTATGGATATAATGATAAATAATACGTATTTGGGTTTGTTTAACGTAATAATTTAGTGATGCTTGTGATTTTTTAGTATTACAAAGTTAAAAACGACGTGGTTAGTATTTGTGCATCTTTATATTTACATTTTAAAATGGCATTCAAAAGAAATCAGCACAACACAAACTGCCGTGTTTATAGGTGTCATTCCACACAATGTGTCAATAGAAGTGTTTAGGTCCTAGTATAAGAAACTGTTTCTCATTCATTTCTCCAAAAAGACATGTAACAATTTAATAACAGGGAACACGTTTATTTACACAACATAACCACTTTGTTGCAGTTTGTCTATACTTTTCTATTATTAGTCTTATAAAAGCAGAATATATTTTAATTTAAACATTCTTTAACAAAAAAAAACAAGCACTAATATGGTGTGATAAACTGTATGGTGTATCACCATACAGTTTATCACACTTATTTTAGTCCAAAATGTAAGGAAACAAAAACTAGGGCACCTGTTTCAACCCAAAAAATTCATATCTATGCAATGAAGCACTTATGGGACGTTTGACTGCCTTTACCACTCTTTTTATCCTTTATTTCACCCTAACTAGCACATAGTCACTATATTTATGGCAGATGAATGCTAAATTGTTAGATGATGTGATATGAAATGCAAAATTTTTACTCGTATTCCTCCATATTTGTTTAATTTGAATCGCCAATGCTACAGGTTCACTTCTATAGAATTTGCATATTGAGTAATTCAGACATGAGTTTAGTTGTCCATTCAGTTACTCAGAAAAACTAAAATAATATGTTCTTCATTTCGAAAGAGACTTGAATTGAAACATTCCTTGAAGTGGTTAATCACGGGTCTGTGCCAGATCTTGATTACTTTATTTAAATGTTAATTTAACGCCAATACGTATTTATGGACCTAAAGGGTGTTCTTCATATTGTAAATTCAACATGAGATTTCAATAAAGATTTGAAAAAATAATGCAGCAATCGTAGTTTCCAATTTTTGTCTCTGGCGAACGTTCGTTAGTGTTCAATTAAATGTGGCCAAAGCTTAACACATATTAAATAATCCTCGCTGTCGCCGTTCCCCTTCCGGCAAATAAATATTTCTCATTAATTTTATTAACAATGAAGTGCCAAGATTGCAACATGTTACACACTTGTATGCTAATAAACAAAAGTGTATAAGGCATTCTCACTTTCACCAATATACTTAACTAACATAATACTTTAAATAATTTCGCTATTTACATTTTCATACTAATCAATCATGTCGAAGGTTACAGTTAAAGTTAACGTACGCAAACACGAAAGTGAGAAAATAATTATAATGAAAAGGATACCTAGGTACCTCTTTCACGTTGTATGAGTAAAAACATTTAATAATAAAAATAATAATTCAGTAGTGTAGTAGGTACTCCCTTGGTTGTTCAGTGTGATATAACGACACGACGATATAAGTGTTTATCATACGAAGTGTTTAAAAACAGCTCTGTAGACAATTGCACCTCTCTCGATGTGGTAAAAAATGTTTACCTCCTTTCTTCTAATGAAACTTTGGTTATTGCAATTAAACATTAGAAAAAGATAGTAATAATTCAATAAAGTAATAGGTTTTTTCATAATTTGTTTGGCAACTATTTTTAATTCTGTGAAAATTATCTTAAATATGGGTTCATGGGAAATGAACGATATCATGAACCATTGACTTTTTGCAGATGGTGCGGTTTCAGGGCGATTTGCCACATGAGATATATCGCACCGCATCTCTAGTAGGTTTTCACTTGACACATAATTCCTCGCTAAAAATAAAGCAATTACACCTACACAATCATGCAAACACTTATAAAAATACTAATTAAACTGAACAAAACTGACTAATTTTAGACTTCTATTCTAACCATGGGCGCATAACTAACCATGCAAGTACTCAGGGATCTACTAAGAAAGAATTATACTCGGAATTATATAAAGACCTGTAATTATAAAAATATTTTTATTTTCTAGAAACAAAACTAAGTTTTACAGACACATTTAACATAAAATAAACAAGCATTAGAAAATTATTTGTCAAATTAAAAATGAAACATTATTAAGTAAACCTAACTTTCTCAAGAGAAAAAATATTCTGTTATAAAAAATAAAAACTCAAATCAAACGAATCTACTGGTATGACCTAGGTCCTAGGTAAATACAATAAATTATTACATGTACCTGCCTACTAGGTAACTAATATTCTTATAACGAGCATTAAATCATTTTTTAACTAGACTAAAAGTCAAAGCAACATAGGAGGACAGTCCTACTCCCTGATGAGAAATTTTAAATTTCTCTTTTTTTAAGCCAAATAAACCAATTACTTTATTAATTATATCAGTTTTATTGTTACTACTATTACTACTGTTAATACTATTTCCTGTGCACAGTTACAAGAGCCAATTCAGAAAGGCGATTTTCGCAGTGTTTTAACTTTTAACTTCCCTTAAGAGCACTTAAGGACAGTTCAATTGAACCTGTTTTAGTGTCGGGAAAAAAGTCACATTTAAAAGTTTGTTTGTTATATATTCCAAAAACTCTATCCCTCCACACTTGCAACTTCTCCAGCTGACTTTCGCTAAAAATTATTCCTTGTCTAATGAGAGATATGTAGTTGAAATCACGACACAGAAAAGGTTAATGTGTTACCACTATCACTTACCAGGCGCAAAGTTATTATGGAATCTAAATATGGAATAAATATACAAATCCTAAAGTATTCTTCAGCTGATTTACCCTGAACGTTTGGTCGCTTAAATTGACGTGGAACTGTTCTAGGGAGTTTTAATTTCTACATCAAGTTCATTTGCAAATTCTGTACATTTTTTAAAAATGTCTGACAAGATATAATTTGCATTTTTTTATGTTATTTTCAAACATAGTGATTCAATATGATATTTTACAGAAAGTAATTCAATATAAACTCCTAACAGTTTATTTGCGAATGGTTCCAGCAATGAAGAATACTTTGCAATTATATTAAGATAATAAATCGCAAGGAGTACAGAGAGCATAATATTTGCTGAGATTTTGACTGTCTTGGGATTAAAATTTCCATTTATTGACATACGTTGTAAAGCTGTTATAATAGAATGACATTTTCGTAGGAAAGTCTAATGGATTTATATATTGATGACCACCTGGTGTCACTCATGTTTAGAATCATTGCCATTTGCACTTTCTCTAAAAAATTGTAAAAGGTGCAAAAATCCAGGGAGGGGGTGGGTGTCCCCTCTTGCCGCTATGTGGCGGCGCCCATGCTAGAGGCATGCCGCACTATACTCATGTCGACATATGCCTCAACGACATTTTTGCCCACATATGTTTGTGGGTGGTTTATGAAAATAATTTTTTGATGTGTATTAAGTGATGAATTCTACTATGTGTATTCAATTTAAGTTTATTTTGGAATACATAATTACTTAATTCAAATATGAAAATGACAGGTAAACTTAAAATTAAATACCTAAGTTATGAAAATATTTCAACATGAGTGTATACTAGAAACATTAGCTATTCATCTTATTATTCCTCTAACCTTAACATATATATACATCATCAATAGAATTAACTGACCTACCCTAAAACAGACATCATACGTTATGAAGAGTATGATGCAAATTTATCAGTTGCTGAGTTGTATTTTCTGCAGATTTCAGAATAAATAACACGTTGAATTAAGCCTGAAGAAAATATTTGAACAATGCTGTTTTTATGACAATTGTTTATCAAACTCAACGCCCAAAATCTAACTTGAGACTTCATAATGTACAGGAGTATCATCAATAATTAAATTTAATTGTATATATTCACTGAAGGCACTGTATCATCTGTAAAGATTGTAAAATGAATATTAGAAGCAATAGTGTCTTATCGTTTATTTATAATAATATAATAGGAACAACATAGGTGCCAATATGAAACCCTGTGGTACTCTCATATTTGTGTTTAGTTGAATGGATGTATTGTATAGTGGAAGATTTCTTGTGTTCAAAACTTCGGTACTGACTGCGGTTATTCAAAAATGAGGTGATCCGAAGCTCTCTTACCCCAAACGCCGATAATTTTTCAGCGAGTATATTGTGATTGACGCAATCGAAAGTACTACAACATGATAAATAAGTCAGGCCATTTAGTTTAATTATTTATTAACTTTTTTCTTCCGCAATTCTACAATTTTTACTATCTGCACATTATTTTACCATACCCGCATACAATTTTTTTAGTCCTCTAGTATCTAAAAATTTTTAAAATTTACTTCCTCAGAAGTGCATTTGGTTTTTTATTTTCAAAAATTAGGTGGTCCAAAAGTTACATCAACATATTTTATTAAACTTTATCTACTGTAGAAGCTTGATACCTTCACATAGACATAATTCAGCTGGTGCAAGATGCAGGATGTACGACAATCATCAGCTTAAAGTCACCACAGTTCCAGTCGCTCTCTCTTCAAATACTATCTCAATTTTTAAAATTGAGATAGTAAAGTTTCGAAAAAACTCTTAACTCTTAAACATTAAAAAATTTTCCTTTGTTTAATAATTTAAACAAAATAGTCGGAATATTAGAAAAATATCCCAACTTGACTGAAAAGTAGACAATTTTCCTAAAAGAACAATATATTTTTTAAGGTTTTCATTGCCTAGTAGGCCATATTTTTGAACAATAATTTGGTTTTAGAATTTTTAAACAGGATAAAAAGCAAAGGATGATAGTTCCAATGTACTGCATGCACCTATATATTATATAATTTAGTCAGACTATTATATAAAATACCATGAAAATGTTTAGTGGGACGGACAACAAATTGTGACGGCAAATGTTGAAAACGCCCAGGTTTACCTACCCAATAAACAGAATAAGCGTTGACTTTAAATGTTGAATAAATAAACAGAGGCTATCGCGACATACGTAATACCTATTTCAGTCTGTTTACCGTTTAATGAGTCTTCTAAAATAAGGTCAATTTATAATTATCATTAAAACTAATTGCTAATTAAAAATCAAATTAGTGTACTCTCTTAAACTGAAATAGACAGCCATATTAAAACGAATTGCTGGTTACCTTATAAGGAATATTTATTTTGTGCAATGGATGCATTTGGTAGAGCACTTACACGAAAATTGAAAGATTGATCGACTTACCTGTAAGGAAGATCCAATCTTAATTATTCGAGCATCGTAGTCCTTCTATGATAGGTTTTGGTAGGTATCATTTCTCCTATCTACGCACAAATCAGTTCGAAAGAAATGTGTAAAAGAAATAAACCTCGCCGGCCGGCTGGGCGACCTTCGGTCGATCACTTATCAGTTCATTTTGTGACGGAATTAATCGCACTGAAATTTGGGCAATGTATAGGGAATGGGAGGGTCCTATCATAGAAGGACTACGATGCTCGAATAATTAAGATTGGATCTTCCTTACAGGTAAGTCGATCAATCTTTCAATTATTCTTCGCATCTCCGTCCTTCTATGATAGGTTTTGGTAGCTGTTCGTAGAAAAATTTATTCTGTGCGATTTTGGTGTAGAAAGACAAGTAATACCTGTTTAAATAGACACATCCATATATTATTATAAATTTATTTTGTTCATAATAACATAACGTATGTTTTAGAAAGTAAGAATAACAATATAATAACAGTATTACAAAATACCAAGTAAATAACGCTCTGAAACAATAACAATTAAGGCATGGTAAGCCTGAATAATTAAGACTAACAAGTAAACTATTTAACTTACAGTATTATTATTATTATTTATTTTTTTTTTGTTTGTTTTTATTTTATTTTATTATTATTTTTTATTATTTTACACTATTAATAATACATTTTGCAAAATCTGTAGGGTTGGTTGCTAATGGCAAATTGTAAAAGTCATTAAAGACTCTGGATCTTTCTGTCCAGCCCACTGTTTTTCTAATTAAATCAATATTTAACCCTGATCTAAAAACTGCCGATGTGGTAGCATGACGGACACTATGACTTTTGAATATTCTGGTATCAATTCCACTTTTGTGTAATATCTCTTTTACCCAACGAGATATACTTTGAGTGGACGCAGCGTGAAACGGGCGCTGGTATGTAAGTAAAAGTGTATCCGTAGCATGACGATATGGTTCGGTCTTAATCAAATAATAATCTAACAGAGATGCGACGCATAGACCGGGTTTTTCTTTAAAATATGGAAAAACTAAAATTGGTTGCTTTCTTTTAACGCCTGAGGTTTTAATTTTATCAGGAATTCTAATTTCGATTCGGTCTTCTTGTTTAATCATGTTAGGTATAAGTATTTTCGAAATGGTCTGGGCTCTATGACCAGATGTAAGGAGTAACAGAGTCACGAGTTTCAATGTCAAGTCTTTTAAGCTAAGCAATTCATTGGGAAAAAGAGTATTAATGTAAGTTAATACTGGATAGGGGTCCCATGTTGCCTCATATCTAGCAGCTGCAGGACGATTATTGTAGATTCCTTTAAAAAATCTTTTTAGCACTACCTCATCTTCAGGTTTATAAATAAACACTAATGAAAATGCTGACCTATAGCAGTTAAGGGAAGAATAAGATAAACCACTGTTGAAAAGTTCTGTAAAAAATTTTAGTAACGCGTTAAAATTGTAATTGAAAGGGTTATAATTCCTCTGCAAACAGAACTTCCACCATCTTTTATAACAGGAGGAATATTGTTTTAAGGTTTCTTCTGCAATTGATGATAAGAAAATTGGAATAGTCTCTTCCGGAAAAGATCTTAGTCTTAACCATTCCCGGATAGCTTCCCTGCCACCAGGGAAATTTTGTTGAACAAGGGATGTTTCTCCCTGAAAGGAAAGAAAATAAGATATTCGCTTGGTAAAAATGTTATGTGCTTTTCTATAAGTAAATTCATAAACTGTGGGTACCATGGCTGTGTTGGCCAGTTAGGCACTACAAGTATACCCGTGGCCCTGTCATTTATAATTTTATTAACTACCCTGTTAATTAAAGAAAATGGAGGGAAGGCATAAAAGTAATATTTTGTCCAGCTAATTGTAAACGCATCTACCAGGTAGCTATCTGGATCCGGTTTCCATGAAACATATTTTTCGCATTTTGTATTGACTCTTGAAGCGAAAAGGTCAATTTTGGGACAACCAAATTTTTCTATAATCTTTATAAAGACATTCTGGTTTAACTCAAATTCTATATTGGACTGAGTGGTACGCGATAAAAAATCTGCTCTGATATTTTCCTTGGTGTTTATATAAGAGGCAAAAATATATATGTTTCTCGACTCGCACCAATCCCAAATACTTCTAGCTATACTGTTTAGAGCCGAATGTCGAGTGCTACCCATTCTATTTATGCAAGCGATTGCTGTAACATTATCAATTCGCAATAAAATGTGACAATTTGATTTCAATCTAACAAAACATCGTAACGCATAGAATGCGGCACACAACTCGAGCCAGTTAATATGGTATAAAATCTGGACATTGTCCCAAAACCCCTGTGCCTCCTGGCCGACACACCAAGCCCCCCAACCGGTATTAGAGGCGTCAGAAAAAATTTCTAAAGAGTATGGTGTCTGTTCTATTGGTCTTCCCGAGTTATTTATATTATGGATCCACCAATTAAGGTCAGCTAACAAGTGATTTGGAAAAATCATTCTCGAGTTATAATTATTTTTATTCCGGGTTAATGCCTTTATCTTAACTATTTCAAAAGGTTTTAAATGAAGCCAACCATAGGTAAAAGCTGGTGAGATTGAAACTAGTTTCCCTACTAATGAAGCAAACGTTTTGATTCTACAATTTGTTTTCCTTCTGAGTCTATCTAGCCTCTTTCTAATATCGTCTACCTTCCCTATTGGCAGGCCTAATTGCATAACCACCGAATTAAAAATAAATCCTAGATATGTTATATTTTGTGTTGGCTCTAAAATACTCTTCTCTAAGTTAAGAATAAAACCTAGGCTAGTTAAAATTTCTATGGTACTTTTAGTCGATCTATTGCAAGCTGCAAATGTTTCTCCGAAAATTAAAATATCGTCTAAATAAATGACTAAAGTATGCCCATCTTGTCGTAGTCTTTTAATTACAGGCTTTAGTAATTTAGTAAAAATACGTGGTGCTACATTCAATCCAAAAGGCAAACATGTGAATTCATAAATTTTCTTTTCAAAAGCAAATCGTAAATATTTTCTATGCATTTTACTGATGGATAAAAGAAAATAGGCATCCTTTAAATCAACTTTTGACATAAAGCAATTGCGTGTCATTAATTTTAAGGCACTTCGATAGTCTTCCATCTTAAAATGATGAGTTGTGATAAATTTGTTCAATTTTTTTAAGTTAAGAATAAATCTATACTCTCCATTAGGCTTTTTTATTAAAAAGTATGGGGACAAAAATTGAGTCTTTTTATATGTACACTCAACTACTGCTCCCTTTTCTATTAATTTTTTGATTTCTGCCCTATAAATCGAGACTTTTGAATTAGGAATGTTTACCCTTTTAATTCTACGCTGACTGGGTTTACAAACAAAAGGCAATTTTACGCCTGACACCCAGTTACGAATTTCTATGCTATTAGACATATTGCACCATTGGTCCTTAAAAAGTCTTAGTCTGCCTGCATTTTTTGGTGATGTGTTTACCTCTACCTGCGATAAGGTCCCGATGGATACCTGCTCCTCTCTCCTGGTTTCTTCCTGTAGTGCTGCTGCTGCTGCTGCTGCTGCTTGGAGACCTGGCCCTTCTGTCTCCTTTCCCTTTTGTCTTCTTTTATTCGGGGTTTGTAGAACTGACGCTTGGAGTTTAAATTCTGTGTTCCAGATGGACCTGCAGGAGAAGAGTATTTTATCACGCTGGGTTTCTTGATTTCAGCAGCGGCTTTTTTAACTTCTCTGTTGGCCTTCACTTTGGTCAGAAATTCTGAGCCAAATAAATAGTCGTCCAATGACGTCTTGATTGCTGCAGATCTGCAATCCGGATTTAAATGAGGGTTAATTTCAAATCTTCGCTTTAAAGAAATCCCCTGGTGAATGTTTGTAAACAATTGCCCTGCTTCCACCAATTTCTCAAACTTATCATTGGTCAACACTAGATCCTTGTCGGGTTCTTCCAATTTTTTTGATAAAATTGAGCCCAAAATGGTCAATCCCGCTCCAAGTTGCTCTTGAAGACCACATAAATAATGATCATTTTTTAGAGCGAATAAAGGCGAAAGAGATTTTATTTCTTCATTTAACTGTGGAGGATTAAGTGCCCTACAGTTGTCCGGCACTAAATGCTTTATTACAAGTTCCTTTCTTCTCTCTGCTACGAAACCCTCTCGTAAGTACGAAGTCCAACGGACTCCCAGCTCTTCATGAATGTTGGGTCCGAATTTGATTTGTTTGCCAGGGTCATTGCCGAGCATAGATAATATCTGTTGATTATCTAATGCGTTTTGTTCTGCAATATCCGTAATATCGGCAGCTGTATTCTCCTGGTCTAGATTAGAGCTTTGTGGGGGCTCTAACATTGGTGTTTCCTCCGAGTCTTGTCTGGTTTCAACCAAGTCTGGGTCTGATTCTATAAAGAAGAAAAAACAACAACCTTATTTTGGGCGATAGTAACAAAAAAATGCAGTCAAAACAACGAAACATTCTGTATATTAATTTAGCAAACGTAACTCTATCTATGGGTGATGGTAATAAAGAATGCAGTCAAAACAACTAAACATTCTGTATACTTAAATACATGACAAAATGCAGCCAAGTCAGCGAACATTTTGCATTATTACCTAATCAATTATATGTGACGAGAATGCAGTCAAGACAACGAACATTCTGTATATCAATTTAGAAAACGTAACCCTATCTATGGGGGATAGTAATAAAGAATGCAGTCAAAACAACAAGACATTCTGTATACTTAAATACATGACAAAATGCAGCCAAGTCAGCGAACACTTTGTATTATTGCATAATCAACTATATGTGATGAGAATGCAGTCAAGACAACGAACATTCTCTATTAGAAAAACAACCCAGGTCAGCACAGCAGATTGAGTCTAAAGTCTAAAGGAATTTTAATAGTAAGTTAAAATGCATTGTATTTACCTTCAAATTCAGATGAATCCGAAGTTGAATCTTCACTTTCACTTGCCATCTTTTTTTCCAGACGACTGAGGGTCCTTTTTAGGGATTTAAATTGTTTGTAGTATTTTCTTTTTTCCCGTATTTTCGGCATTTGCACTAACACTCTTTCAAACCAACTATACGTGACGGCACAAAGAAATGAACTGATAAGTGATCGACCGAAGGTCGCCCAGCCGGCCGGCGAGGTTTATTTCTTTTACACATTTCTTTCGAACTGATTTGTGCGTAGATAGGAGAAATGATACCTACCAAAACCTATCATAGAAGGACGGAGATGCGAAGAATAATAATATACAAGTAGAAGCAAACAAAAATAATCGTGCCAAGTCCTCAGAGAAAATAACGACTAAAGCTACACACATTGTAGTTTCAGAGTTCGCGTTCATCTTCAGTGTGTAGCGTAGCTAATGGATAGAACGTGTCTGCTAAACGTAGAAAATGACACACAAATAAGACTGCCCGCGTCATCAATAATCATTTAGTAGTTTGTTTGTGTTTACTTATGACTATGACCGAGAAATCAAGTCAGCAAGTACATAAACGCACATAATTCATCAAAAGAAAAATGACGTGTCTGGTAACTTCACATTCGAAAGTGAAACATAAATAAAAGCCTCATAATAAAGCATCATCTCTAAGCCTTCTGTCCCAAACATTTACCATTTTTACCGCTTGTATTTTAATTTCTAAGTAGTTATTGAGGAGCTGCAACATTTTTTTTATACGTAAAAACTAGTAGGTAGTGAAGCAAATAAACCGTATTTTCAAAAAAAAATATAAAAATGATATAAAAACTATATTTTACTAATTAATTTCACAATAGAAAAAATGAAAAACAATAATCGCAAGACATGAAAATTCATTAAAAAAAAAGTAGGTACCTATTTGTAATTTATTTAATTTCTAAGTATTTTTAATTACCTAATTCATTCATCGATAGTAAGTGGAATAATAAGGTGGGCCAAATTTCAAAGATATAAGGTGGTTTATGTTAACAAATGAATAAGAAGGGCTTTTTACTATATTATTGAGTTCATTCATATCATATGTAGTGGGTTCAGTAATATAAATGTTTTAAATTACAGATTCTAGTTGGTGTGAATGGCGTATTCTTTACTGCGTATTTTTATAATGTTTTCTACTTAATTTTGGTGTTGTTTCGTAGAGATAAAAATTTAAAAAAGTTTTCTTTGCGTTTTTTGTTAAAAAAGATACCCTACTAATACAGTACGCACATACTTGTACCACTTTTCAACTTTGAATGTCAAATAGATAATGATGAATTTACAACTTTAAATTCATTGTCAATATACTGCCCTGCATCTTTGAAATTAGATATTTTCAAACCTATATTTATACAAAACTTTTTCCTATTTTTGGCAGTAGAACCTATCCTCAAAACTGTGTAACAACTGTCACGAACATTTCCGAAACATACTGTTGTATATATTTTATTTTAAACATTTCCTAATACCCACGGTCTCAAGGCCCTAAGAGCATCTATATAGGTCATCGTATTTCTCTATTTTCTTAATTAATTATATTGTTCCTAAAGAAGATTGCCTACGAAATTATTAAAGTTGTTATTTAAAGAGAACACATCAGACTTGTATTTTTAATGCTTCTAAAGCATGCTCTGTGGCAATCCCTAAGTACTTATACTTTTATGGCAGTGAAAAGTATTATATAAAAGTATAAAATAACTAGTCATAAATAATTAAATATTTTACGTAATTTTCTCAAGATTGACATTTTCATAAACTTGATGTGATGCCAATACTAATATTGCTGAAAAACATGTGCGGAAAACGTGGGAACCTCTCTAATTATTAACCCCCCCCCACATGTACGTTAAAGCCTTACTCGAGAACCCTTACTTCTTCTTTTGCCTTCCATAATATTGTCTTACGATTCTAGAGGTATTAAAGGAAAACATATTTTTGTATACCATTTCTTGAGATCCATATAGAAACCGATTGAAGGTACAAATTGTTTTCTTTTTGGAGACCAATACCTCCTTATTTTTGTTAATTATTCTGCACACTACACTAATTAGAAACAAAAACAAACAATTTTCGATTCAAAATAACCATTTTATTGCATATGATATCATATGTCCACATATTTTAATCTTCAACTGTGCATGGGGTAGACTTAATACAGCGCAATAACGCAACTACTCTGCTGCTTATAAGTTTCATACTCTATACAAGAATCTCGCGCGTTTAAAAAGCAGCTTTTATTCTATGTATTTGTTTCGTCATTTCTCATTTACATAACTGTGAAAAACAATTCGACGTAAGTTGAGGTCCTAATCCTGGCTCACGCCTGTTTGGATTTGAATCAGAAATCAGGTCAGTAAGTTTGTCACTTTGCATCGGCAAACACTAGTTGGTACTTAACTGAAAAAATATATATAAGTGTGGCATACTTACAAGTTCGGCGATTTTTAATAATCCAGGTGTAGTTTTAAAGTAATCCACGTTAATTTTTATCCAAGACAGCGGAGAATCGGAAGTGGTCGTGTGTTGCTTGTTAGGTGCAGCATTGTTGTTGGGAGCCTCTTGCACGTTTACCACCGTTTCTGTCATCATTAGACAGGCCTTTTTGAATTCTAAAGAGTCTCAAAATAAATATCAACACTTTCTTTAACACCTGTTAGCACAGCACTGCCGCAATTTCTAGTAACAATTCAAGTTGGCCGCGCGCGCGGTGTCGCCGACAGTCAGATACTCGGAACGGAAGGTGGGACTACTGACTGGTTGAACGCTGAGCCACAGTATATTTCTTTAGCAATATACTGTGGCTGAGCGATCACGGCGCTTGTTTAGAGCGGGTATAGGTAAGGTATGTCGATTGTGGAATGTAGGATGTGGGCACGCATTCAAGAAAAGTGATTGAAAAGTATATTCATATTTGCTGTCCTGTCGGCTCGCTCACTCACGTCGTTATCCTATGTAGGTAGAGGCTGGATTGAATAATATTCTTGTTCCTACAACAATCATGAACTGTTTGAACTGTTTTGAAACAGTCAGTTACCGTCTTCATCGTACTGTCACTACTGTCAGCGAGAGTGAGTGCTACTAGGGTGCATAATCATGAATATCATAAAGACCCAAGTAGGTACTTAAAACATAACTTATATAAAAGTTGAAAAATATATACTCCTTTTGATAAAAAAGCCTGAATACATTCACATATAGAAATGTGTACCTATTTGACTAACCACAAGGCATTTGAAAAGCTGTAGGATTCAACAAATAAGTACCAACATTTGGCCAGCTTCCTTCAAGAATAATCTACTGACCCTGAGGCTCACCCCCATAGACATAGTAATGATGAGTAGGTAAGTGACTTGGTACCTGGCGTCATGAGTATGTTTAAAAGAAACTGGCACTCTGTCAGTTAACGAACACCTTGCAGTCCAAGCAGATTCTTAATGCAAGGCATTTCGTCAATAGTGTAATAATCATTTCGGGATAACATTGGCCTGCCTTGATCAATTTGTGGTAGATAAATCTAAGCTTCATATTTGCTTGATATTTTAGGCTGACTGACTAATAAGTTCGCCTAATTTTGAGCAAGCATGTGAGGCTTAGATATATGACATGAATCAATTGATCATGACATAGATGATGATACTGAGCATACTTAGAATATTTCAGGAATCCAATCAGGTAAGGCGTTGTGGTTCTTATGGATCGCTCTCCAAGTACTTCCAGATTGTAAAGTGGTAGGTACTTTCTTGTCAAATACAAGCTTAAAATATCAACAAATTAAATTTAATATTTCTATTCTTTCACCAAATATTAGTAATTCTATAAAAAATAATTTGATTCAGGGAACTTCATTTAAAAGTGTTATAAAAAATACCATATTTATCCCACTATTTCATAAGCATTCTAATCCTGTTCGCAATATACGTATTCAGTATGTAAATTACCTACTCTGTCCTCTGTCCAATCAAGAGAACACAGTTGTGGTAACTTTTCTAAAATGTACCTGTATCTTTGGTTTTGGTTAAAGGAACCCGCACTTAGACACGGTTTGAAAAGTTTTAAAGCTGCGTTTTCTAGATCACTTGAGCACTGGTTCTCTTGTATAAATATCTCTTGAAGTTGTCCGATTGAACGGTTATTTAAAACGATTCTACTATCTACTATCTACTATCTACTATGACGTCATTTGTATCGTAAGTGTTTCAAAAATGAAAAATACCTTTACGTAGCTTAAAAAAACTTTATTATTAACTCCATTTACAAAAACCTCTCAACATATAAAATAGTAAGACAAAGTACCTAAGGAAATTTTATTTGAGGTTGACTTTAAAATGTATACTTACCTAATTTCAAAAATACCCATGAGAAAAATAGACCCAAATCTTCAGGTGGTCCAAGATGCAAATGGTATTATATTTATATTTACTTATTCTCGATTGGTTAATTAACCGAATGTATGCACACAGAAAAAAGCAATCTAGATCTTATTAGATTCTGACGTGATCCTAGAATTTACATTTCATTTGTGCCGCATTTTGATGTAGTTACAGAGATATATTTGAAATTGAAGCCATAGTGAAGATTGAAGAAGTAGTATCAAACTTACCCAGCTGTGGTCAATATAAAAAGTATTTAGGCGCCCCCCTAATGTTTCTCATATTTCATATTCCTATATTTTTTCTCAGTTTTGAAGACATAGTTTTCTACCTTCTTAGCACAATAGCTGTAATACCAGTTGTGTACAACTTGTACTCATAATAGGTTAAATTTGTCCACTTTATCTATAAAATTTATTCCTGTGTGTATTGTCTGTTGCCTATCTCTAAGGCGTTAAAGTAGTAATTTTTTAATGCTCTCCCATCGGTATCTCCAGGAAGAAGGAATCAGTCACATAAATCCGATTTAAAGCCGAAGTGGTGCACCATATTTTTTTATAATATTAAATATGGATATTCATTTTTAAGCGATATTTCTGCTGTAAATATTTTTATTTACCAATTAGGAAAAAACTGTAAGGTATTATATATTATAGTAAATATAATAATATTAACAATTAGATAAGTTAATATCATATATTATGTACCACCTACATCTAAAGATTTATATATGGCCGTCTACTGGGTCCTCTGTGCCACCAACCATAAGAAAAATTGGTCAATGGGCTATATAGAAAAGTTCAATAGTAACAATAATGTTCTTTGAAGTTTGTGTAAATTTCCTCATACCGCTCCATATTGCGTCCACCCGTTGAAATAATTTTCCGATTTGAACGTTCATGATTTCTGAGTTACTCTAAATTCTTCGGTCTAAATTTGCAGTGACACAACATGAAATTTAAAATTTAGATCCACAGACAAATTACAAGTGTTTCAGACACTTGTTTTTTATTTATTCAAAAAAAAAGTTTATGGGTTAAAGGGTAAATGTGCCAAATTCCCCATTCATTGCCCCATGCTTGGTTGGCTTCAGATCCGCATTCTGAATATACAGTGTGTCCATTTAGTACTCTCTTCTTCTGCTATGGCTTTATCATAATCCGAGCAAAAAATCTGATTGGGGGAACGTCAATGAGGTTGAGGGAGATACATTTTAAAATTAATAACACATGTACAGGGTGTCTAAAAAAAAGTGCGGTGCAGAAAAGTATATATTTTTTAAATGTAACTACTTGAATTTTTCTGTGACAATTGAAGTCTCCTTAGGTTTTCCCGTCAACCTTATTTTTTGCGTTTGATTGCAGCGTTGCCAAGTTATCATATTTTTAAGATTTTTCTGAACAAAATCAACTGTTTATTTAAAGTTGCATATTTACTCCTTCGTTTCTTTGTTTTTAGTAAAAATTTAGGTGGTGCCTAGCTAGGTCCACTTTATACCAAGCTTGTGTTAGAATTGAGATTTTTGAGAAGTTCTACAATTTGAAATTATTCTTTTTTAATTTTTTTTAAATACGACACCCTGTATTTTATAAAAGATCTCAGTAGTATTTTCAATTATCTTTATTTTGATACTAATAAGTACCTATACCTTTATCTCTGGTAGATTTTCAGATATAGCGAATTAAAGGATATACTGACAATTTCTTACCCTTTACCTGACCAGAAGTTGGATATAAATTTTATGGGACATTTTTTAAAACGTTATTTTTCAGGAAGGGTTAGCCTGCACTTAAAATGAAGTAATTTACATCTCAGTTATGTTAGTAAATGAAAGAAAAGATTAAAAGTACATGAAAAGTATTTTTTTTTTATTGAAACAGATTTAGTAATATTAGCCGTTTCTTTGTGTATTTGCACATAAATGAACTGAATTGAATTCATTGTATTCAAGATACTTTGGATATTTATTAAATAACAGTTTGATCTCACTGGAAGGGTGGCATATGAAAAATGCCAGAACTAAAACGGTTTTAAATGAAAAAAATGAATTAACAATAACCCTAGCACTTGTGGAAAATCGAAAAGCTAGCTTATGAAATATAAATAGAGATTTTGAGATAAAAAAGCCATCATTGCCAAAATGCATTAAGCAAAATAAATTTCATCCCTACCATTTTCAATTACACCAAGAACTGACCGAAAATTATTTTGAGAGAAGAATTTAGAAAACTTACAAGACTATTAAATAGTAAAGTAAATATAAGGCCTAAAGTAGATATAAAAAATTTAAAGAACTATTACAAAAATTAGTAAAAGACAATAACTGATTACTATGCACTTAACGTAATAATTGTTCAAAATGTCGACCATTTTAATCAACACATGACACAATTTTCCTTCTAAAGGATTGTCTCACGTTGTCGAGCATAGCAGGGGTTACACGTTGAAAAGATTGTCGTTATCTCTGCACTATGTCTTACGGTGTTGTAGCCGCAAAACTATAGACATCAGACTTAACAGTTCCCCACAAGAAAAAGTCCATAGGCGTTAAATCTGATGATCTTGGTGGCCACGCTGATGGACCTAAGGAATTTAATAAAATGTAAACCAAAGTAGAAAAATGTATTAATTATAATTATTATAGCAAACCATGCCTTCCAATCCACTGACCAGGAAAATTTTTAGTAAGATGTTGCCGGACATTTGCACTAAAATGAGGTGGGGCACAATCTAACTGTAGCCACAATTGTATTAAACGTGGAAAGTAGTTTCTTAGGAAGTTTAAAAACACTTCTCCTTAACACGACCCTAAAAAATGTGTGGCCCAATAATAAAATTGTGCACTATTCCACCCCAAACATTGACACTCCAGTTATGTTGGTAGTTATTTACTTCCACAATATGTGGGTTTTGGGTATCATAATAATGACAATTATGTCTATTAATCCTTATTAGTACACATATTACTTCTTCAATCAACTACACTACTTCAACTATATTTAACTACAATGGGCGTGAGAATAGGGAGATTAGGTTCTATTTAAAAGAACCATCATACGATCATTATCACCATAGTACGTAATAAGGGGTTATGTGGAGGAAGGGGTGGTATATTATCGCGCCCCTACTTTTAGCCTATAAGAATAAGGGAATTAGAGTTTATTTAAAGTAGCTGCGTTTCATTTGCATGTATTTATAACTTCTTAACCTCACCTTTATAACATAGTTCATGTTTTTATTAGCTACTGACTCGCGAGACCTATGCGGGGAAGGGGCAGTATTTATTACAGCGGTATTACTTCTAGCCTATCTCTTTGGTGTGAAACATGGGATTTTGTTGCATTACTGACGTGAGAGTTCTATGTGGAGGAAGAGGTGGTATATTATTACGACATTACTTCTAGCTATTACTCAATTAGTTCTCTTTGGTGTAAGAATAAGATAATTAGGGTGTATTTAAAAGATCAGCGTATCATTTACAATTTTTTACATAATATTCCTTACTGTACAGGATACTGCTGACTGCTATTGACTGCTCTACTTCTATCTAATTCTTCGCCTATACCATTTTGAAAACCAGGGGCAGCAACATACCGCAAAAAAATGTTCAGTTTCAACTCTGAACTAAGGCCACCACCCCATGTTTCGCCATTTCCTCCCAGGAAATGATTCGCTAGCCATTCAACAATCCTTTCCTCAAATCTGAACAAACCCTTAAAATCATTGACCTGTCATGATTGTCGTGGCTAATAAAATTTAATTTTGCTCAAATTTACGACATCCATGCTATACTTATATCACCACCGATTTTACCGCAAAATTCGTCAACTTTAAACACAACCGACACTTTTGACGATTTTAATAAGAAAACAGTAATTAGAAAACGGAACCTTTTATGCATCTGCTCTGAACTAGATGCTCACAGCATCTAAAATGCAAAAAGACTGTCAACCGATATATTTTAACAAACTACTAAACCATACAGTGAGGATGCGTGGGTTGGAACAAATTCATTTAAAATTTAGGGGTTTGTTTTTTGGAAAAACGCCCGGACAAGAGAACTTTTATTTTTGGCTGCGGTTTTTCTGATGGTAAGTAAATTCATGTACACAGGGTGGCAAAATAATAAGTTACGACCATCAACTTCATTTTTTGAAATGGAAACACCTATTTTTTATTTCATTTTTGAATTCTGCATCGAATTCTAAGTCTGTCTCATGTACCATGTCCTATACCCAAACTCAACAGTTATGGAGTTATCAAACTGTTGACCATTAACTATTATCGACTTGTTTTCAATTTTTATTTTTTTTTTGTAAATCTAGCAACACATTCAATTGTGTGTTAATTTTGTTTTTTGATTGTTAACTTATCTTGTCATCGTTTAGTCACTCGGAAACTGTATGACAATTTCACTCAAAATAAGTACTTGGCAAATGCAGTTGCAAAGTTGAATGGCGCTTTTAACTGAGAAACAACGAACACAAATTTTGATGTTGGTAGGATGGCTACTACAGGACTCGAACACAAGCTGAAGTTGGTGGTGGAAGATATTACACGATCAGAAGTTAGTAAGATAGAAAAAAGTTTAAAGACTTTGGCCACATAAGAGACAATTACAAAACCAACCATCTTACAGTTCCAGAAAACACACAATTAAAGGTTTTGCTCGATTTACAATAAAATACTCACAAATCAAGTCGACAAGTAGCTACAAAACAGCCAGTAAAATATTTACACAAGAACAAATGGCGCCCATACAAAGTACATTTAGTTCAGCAACTTATTGAAAATCTTCTCACCAGCAGATTACATTTTGCGAAATAATGATAGATGCAATACCAACCCGCAATTTTTAAGTAAGATAGTTTTTTCCGACGAGACAACATTTTGTTTGAATGATTCGGTAAACAGGCAAGTCTGTTTACCGAATCATTCAAACAAAATGTTGCCTCGTCGGAAAAACTATCTTACCTACTTAAAAATTGCGGGTTTTTCGGCGGGGATTTTCAACCAGACAACCCACACTGGAGAGTGGAAAGTCATATAAAATTCCCACAGAAAGTAGACGTATAGGTCGGAATTGTGTATACCTATCAATTGTGGGTCCCTTTTTTATTGAAGGAACATTTAACTGAAAATTATTTGGACCTACTATAAAATTACATAATACCGAGTGTAAGTGCACTTTACCCGAATGATGAGAACCCAAATATACCAGCAGATTCGATATGGTTCCAACAGGAACAGGATGGAGGGCCCCCACAATATTCGAGAACAGTACGAGAATATCTTGTATATAATATTTTCCCAAATACATGGATCGGAAGGATTTTTAATAAATCGGTCATTTTCAGACCATAGAAATTTTGAAACGGTCTCGGTTATGTTCAAACGTAAATATCTCGATAACTGTTGAGTTTGGGTATAGGATATGCTACATGAAACATACTTAGAATTCGATGCAGAATTCAAAAATGAAATAAAAAATAGGTGTTTCCATTTCAAAAAAATGAAGTTGATGCTTATACTTGTTTGTTGCATAGCACTGTTTTACTGCTCAACAAGTAGGGTTTACGTTAGTCAATTGTGTGTTTTGAAATTGAACAATGGAATTCCAATTCCTAACTCCTAATAACAAAATTAGATTCCACAGACCAGTAATTCCACAGGAAATGTAATCTAGTCGCTTATGCATGGGCCATCCAGTGAACGTCGATCGAACGTCGTTTCAATATGTAACGTAACACGTACAACACTGGACGTCCAATGGACGACCACTATATGGACTACCAAAATATGACCAATACTGGACGTCCATCGGATGGCCACTCTATGTACTACTACCAAAATATGTCCCATAATGGACGTCCATCGAATGGCGACTATATGGACTACCAAAATGTCTCCAATAATGGATGTCCATCGAATGTCCATTTATGGACCATGGACGTCTGTACGTTAAATGAACATTAATCGCACGTCTATTGGATGGCGTGTGCTTTTAGGGTAATACCGCAGGCAATGCGATCTAGTCGCTTATGCATGGGCTATCCAGTGGACGTCATCGAACGTCCATTAAATCTAAAACAAAACACGTACAACACTGGACGTCCAATGGACGTCTATACGAACCACCAAAATATGACGACCAATACTGTACATCCATTGAATAGCTACTATATATACTATCAAAATAGGTCCCATAATGGACGTCCATCGAATGGACACTATACACTACCAAAATGTGTCCAATAATGAATGTTCGTATAATGTCGAACGTCTGTATGTTAAATGGACATTAATCGGACGTCCATTGAATGGCGTATGATGTTAGGGATGGTTTATACATACACAGCGATTCGGATGGTTCGTCAATAGCGCTGATGGCTGTCCATGTCAATAGCGCTGATGGCTGTCCATGTCAATAGTCGTATATCGACTATCACTTTGTGATAGTCGATAAGTCACAGTATAACAAATGTTATGTTATACTGTGATATGATCATAAATTCTGGTACTGGTTGACATAAAGTAAATTCGTCAACTTACTCTTGCCCAAAGTGTGGGTCTACGTTAACGCACTCATTATATACTACCACATACGTACAAATTTTATACTTTATGGATATTAAGTGTAAGGTAATAATATGAACAAAACTATTTAGTAGATGTTGAATGTCGGACGTCGGACAGCAACGGTGGGAATTCGGGAAGTGTCGATCGTTGGTCATGTTTTGTAACAGCAGAGTTTGCGCAATGCATTCGTCGAAAATATTAGGTGGTTAATAAGCTTTTAATTTATACGCAAATATATCATCCTAAATTAAATGGCCCACAGTTGATAAAAAAGTATCTGTGTTTGACATTTCAGGCATCTAATTTAATGGAATTTCTTAACGTTCGGTAGTCTCTTTCTGTACGTCCAGTGGATGTTCCTTTCTCTTTGTCCAGTGGATGATTTTGTTATACGTCCGATGGAGGTCCATTTATTGTCCATAGACCTTGGGGCCAAAAATGGCCGCAAAATAAATATCCAGTGAAGGTTGTGTGCTTTTTGGGAAGCGACTCCATAGGCTGGCTCCTGTCCTATGAAAGCCACTTCAGATCCCTTTCTAACAAGTTTATCCGCACCTTCATTTCCCTCAATGCCTTTATGCCCTGGCACCCAGCGCTTGACCTCTCGAATAATATGTATAGATGGGAAACATCGTTGGGCACATCTGTTCAACAACTCGGAATCATATTGATGATTTGACTAATTTAGTGTCAGTCCGATGTTTGTATCTGAACACTAGTTGCCAACGACATTTCGTATCTAAACTGAAATAGGTATACATAATTCGTAGACTTTGCGCTGTTAAATAGAAATCCTTCGGTCATTATTAAGTGTAAACATTAAAAATATATCAAAATGACCTACACGTACAGAATGTTTTAGTAATAAATGTAAACAGATCGTACAATCCTCAATAATCGAAAAAGTTTATTATAAACATACCCTAAAACTGCTTCCTTACAAAACGAAAAGTCTAGAAAATTTATCAGAAAAAGCAATGGTTTTATATAATACAATACAATTGTTTGTGCTAAACAATTTTTTTACGATGTGTTTCTTTTAACACTAATTTATAAATAGCACAGATATGTACAGAAGTAAGTGAATTAATTTGGTAGTCTACTGAAAGTAAGGACTTTTGTAAAACTACTAAAGAACTTTATCCCCTACAGAACTGCGAAAAATTATCTATTTTAAAAATAGAGTACTAGAGGGACTTCCATACTTTAGAAGGTAATATTTAAATGCTGCTACAAATATTAATTTCTGCTTCAAAAGGTACATATTCCTATAAAATATCAGTTTACGAAATCTAGTTTAATATAAATGGTGAAGCGAAGTATTAGCACAGAGGTGTGGTATTAGTATGTAAAATTATTATAGGAAATTATTGCATTTACTGGTGAACATTTTAAGGGCGGTAGTCGTGAAGAAAACCATTTTTGGTCATACGTTATAATTTTTCTTATTTTGGATACTTTTTTATTTCATTTGTATTTGTTTTACCTTTATTCTGGAATATGTATTTGCAGGTGTACTAAGTTACCAACGTTCCCTACTTGTATTTTGGGTTGCCTGTCCACTCAGTTACTGCCAGGTGAATGAATATGAACGCAAAATGTAATAAAAACGATTTTTTTTTTCAAAAAGTATTTATTGCACTGAAATATAAGCCGATGTTATATAGTAGATAGTGAAGTATAAACAAACTGGGGAACGGGTATATGAAATAGCAATATGTATCGTACAGTATGCCAATGTACATTGTACATTGGCATACTGTACGATACATGTTGCTATTTCATATACCCGTTCCCCAGTACATACAGTTGTATAGAGAACAAACATACTTTCTCAGAAGTCGATATGAAATAATTATGAAGAAAAAAATATCAAAAATTAAAAAATATATTTTCCATAACGAAATAATATTCAACAATAAGACCTATTATATATCAACCAATATATATTAATATTGAATAAGTATGGATGTTAGTTGGAAAATATTCCAAGGAAAAATTTTCTAATTTGAAAAAGTTTTTGTCAAATTTTCGCATTAATATTCTTCTAAAATGGGAAATTCTCCATGATCAAATTTAGAGCTCTTGTATATAATTCCCGATATAGTAGATTTAACTGGACTAAAATGTATATATGTAAATAAATCTGGAGGAATGTACCGTATTTATTAAAAGTGGAAAAACAGGAATTTTAATTATTGTAGTTCCCATAACAAAATAGTTTCTTTAGAACACCTAAGAATGCAACAAAGTTGGTATTAATAAGTATATATAGAGTAGGTAATATAAATAAACGAATAAATAAATAAATAACTACATTATGAAACGATTGAATATATGCATCTATTTATGTGCAACTTTTCTCTCGACTATCTTTTTGAAATTATAATTGTATACAAGATAATGCATAAACTTTCTTTTAAAAAAATTACAACTTAAATTTTAGAGTTGTTTTGCTAGTAAATCCATCATATCTATAAATACAAAGTATATGAAGCATATGTAGCGATGTTGTAATAAAATACGCTAGTAGCTATATTTGAAATAAAATTATATTTATTTTCGACTACCACTATTATTTAAAACAAAATAATTCAATAACTTTATATAAAAATGACAAATTTATAACTGTAATACGTACTTATAGATATTCTGTGACTGTAATAATAAAATAGCTTTGTAGCAGTATTGCCTGATTATGTATTTTTTCTACGTTTGGCAAGTTTAAATTATACTCGATTTCGACATAGACCAAAGAGTAATAATACCTCTGCTTCTCCATATTAGTAAAAATTTGGGCGTCGAATGTACAAATATTTGCGCCACAAATGTGATAATTTTTAACGTAAATATTTACGTTACACGCTATAAAAAAATAAAAGTCCTGTAAAAATGACAGACAGATGAATTTAAAAATACTGTAAAATTTTTATTTTCATTGAAACTTGATTCGGCGAATTTTATTTTTATACACAGTAATTCAAAACACGACCCTATAGTTTTTTAAATGGGCATCCTCATAGTTTATATTACAAAACGAAGGTACGTTTAATGTACATACATTCATTGTTGGCTAACTATACCTAGCTGCATTCATAAATTTCTGAAGCAGGTATTCAATTTTATTCAAAAAATTGCCGCGAATATCCATTGAGCGTGGTCATGAGTTGGGATGGTTTGGGGCCGAGCGGGATTATCGCTTTTTACCCTCCCCCATCGCTGTAAGCCTGAATTGTCTCGTAGAGGTAGGCCCCATCACCAACCCCGATCACTTTTTGTGATCGGGGTTGGTGAAGGTGTGGGCGATTCGTGGGATCTCTTCCAGTCTGTCTCTACACTGGAGGCTGGGTAGGATCTTCTGGCGCTCTTCTGTCTTGTCTTCTTTCTTCGTTTGCATGTCTAAACCCGCCGGGGGTAGTCTGTCTCGGGCGGGGGCGACAAATGCCGCTCCCGTCCTGGGTGGTGGTTTGGGGGTAGGTCAGGCGAGTGCCTGTGTAGTCGGGGATGGACCTCTAAAAGAGCCAATTGGCCCTTTAGCTTTGTGCAAGGTGAGGGAAATGTACTCGAAGTGAGCCTGCGGCCGCTATCGGCGGTCGAGGCTTCTCTACGGGCGGTCTCTACGCTTGTTCCGGGTGGAATCTGACACATAAGAAGATCTTACTCTCATCCTGGGTCTAGCACTTTCTACGACTTTCCCGATGTAGTATTTCCACCGCAGCCTCTTGTCAAGATGCACCACTAGATAAGTGACGGTGTCTCTACTCGATGTCGGCCCCGTTCATGTTGACGTATCCAGCTGGCGTTAGTCTGTATCTGAGAGAAAGGAGAATAGCATCAGACTTCAGGATTTAACTTCCAGTTGTTGCACCAGTCCTCAAGAAGGAGCACCGCCTATTGAAGATATCTCCTTACCATTCTGACTCGGGAGACCGTGCAGTGAATGCCGTGTCGTCTGCATACAGAGCGAGCAAGGTATTGTGCGTCTAAGGCTGATGTGACATTACACTAAAATTGGAACTAATTTTAGCAATAAATTTAGTTCTGAAAATTCTTGTATAGTGTCATATATAAATTGCACCAATAATTGTTGCAATTTATATATAACACTATACAAGAATTGTCAGAACTAAATTTATTGCTAAAATTAGTTCCAATTTTAGTGTAGTGTCACACCAGCCTTAGGCAGGTCCGACGTAAAAATGACGAACAAGTGGGGTGACAAAACGGAACCTTGACGATACACCGATAGGGCACCTTCTACCTTCGTCCTAAGCTCTCTTCCTCGAAGGTACGTCTGAATGAACTTCACCATGGCGGCAGGGTAACCCGCGTCGATCCTCTCAACCAGCAGGCCATCGTGCCATACCCTGTCGAACGCTTTGGCGACATCCATGAAAATCGCGCCTGTGACCTGTTTTTGGCTGAATCTTTCGATCACGTGTTCTACCAACCTCACGAATTGTTGTTCGGTGGAATGTTCTCTCCTGAAAGCAAACTGCTTGTCGAGGATGACTCGTAGTTCGTCGGAGTACTCTTGGAGTCTGGACAGGATTATCCTTTCCAACACTTTGCTTATTGCCGGAAGTAAGCTGATGGGTCTGTAACTTATGGGAAGGGTTAGGTTCTTACCTGGTTTCGGGATGAGTATCACGTCGGCTTTTACCCCGAGCCTCAGGGTTACGTTAGTAATGTTTACCAACGCTGCTACGCCCTTGCGGGGCAGCTTCTGAAGAGTTCCGTTCCCTATCTGGTCGCTCCCCACTCCCCGGCGCCTTGCAGGTCTTTAGCCGGTGTAGGATGTCCTTGGCTTCCTCCGCGGTGGTGGGGCTGATCTGTCCGTGGTCTGGCATCTGTGGAATCCTTCGAGCTCGTTGCCTCACATCGTCGGCGTGGTCCTCGTCCTCGTTCGGCGGGTTGTTCTCCCTACACTACAGTTCCAGACTGGCAGCGAATGCTTCGGCCTTTTCCTGTCTCGTGTATACGAATCCGTTTTCGCCTTGGATCGGGGGAGTCGTTCGTCAGTTGGTCCTCGTGTTGATGACCCGATAGGGTGTACAGATCCTTTGCATCTCTGCTCGGAACTGTTCGCAATCGGTGCGTCTCTTCGTGAAGAATGTCTCTGTGGGTTGCTGTCCTTCTAGGGTAAGAAGTAGGGGGTTGTGTGCAGGGGACCCCTCATTTTTTTTTTTTTTTTTTGTGAGAGGGGAAACCGCTTGACACCAGGATCTTGATGTCTATCGCTCCTGATAGTGTCGGACGCTACTCCGACTAAAACCCCTCCCTTTTCCCAGGAACCAGTCACCGGAACCGTTCTTGTGAACATACTTCAGTGACCAGCCCAATGACTCTAGTCTCTCTCGTTCCTTTCGTCCTGCTCCTTCCTGGTCATAATCTTTCCGACCCGACCACCTCCTCTATTGCCTTCCAACCTCCTGGACTTTGAAGCATTATATTTACCATGGTTTCAGCCCGGATAGGTTTCCCTACTTTGGTCTCCGCTTCTTGCCTTTCCCTTTCCCATCTAAGGCACCAGAATATTGTATGTTCGGCCGTGTCTTCTGCCCCACAGTATACACAGCCGGGGTCTCCTACTTTTCCAATACCATAGGTATACATCCTAAAGAATCCGTGACCAGTAAGTACCTGGGTTAGATGGTAACCCGTCTGCCCATGCTTCCTGCCAATCCACGGTCTTAGGTCCGGGATCAGGGCCCTAGTCCACGCTCCCTTCATTCCTGCCATCTTTCCACTGTGGCAGCTCTTTCCTCTCTGCGTGCCACTTTCCTATCCCTTATGCTATGCCAGATTGCACGCCTCTCGAAGGCCAATAGATGGATAGGGATCATAGATGCCACCACCACCACTGCATCATACGAGGTAGTTCTATACGCGCTGCAGACTCGCAGCGCTATCTTCCTCTGGACGCTCTGGAGCGTCCTCCTATATGCCGCCACCTCCATGGCCCCGCCCCAGACTTCGGCTCCATACAACATAGCGGATTGAGCCACTGCCCCTAAAATTCTTCTTTTGCGCTCTCCAGGCCCCCTTAAGTTAGGCATTATTCCCGATACAGCCCTGATGGTCGCTTCCGCCTTAGCCGCGGCCGCTCTAATATATGGGCCAAAACTCACCCCAGAATCCAAAGTGACGCCCAGGTATCTGACTCTGTCACTTAGCTAGACCCGAACACCCTCAACTTCAAAATTATCCTCTTTTCGTCTCCTCCCAAACCTTAGGAGCATCGCCTGCGTCTTTTCAGGGGCCATACGTAGTCCATTTGCACTTAGCCAATCACCTACTGTAGCTAGTGCTACATTCATTTTGTGGACCAAACTATCCCAGTTTCTGTCCTGCCCCACTACCGCTAAGTCGTCAGCATACCCCACCGTTTGCAAGCCCCTAGGCAAGTCAATTTGCAACACCCCATCGTACATGACATTCCAAAGAGGGGGGCCTAACACCGACCCTTGCGGAACGCCAATGTTCACTTCCCTTTCTTGTCCGGGCCCAGTTATGATTCTCCTGTCGCTCAGATAGTCCATTATCGTATTTTTGAGGTAGGGAGATACCCCTTTACTCTCCAGCGATTCAATAATTCTCCTCCAATCTGCCATATTGAAGGCATTTTTAACATCAATAAACGCCACCGCACACCATTCACTCGGAGTACCCCGATGAGCATTTCTTGCCCTGATCAACACCTCCTCGATTACTCCCACATGCGTTGAAATCTCCAACTGTCGGCCTGTCCGTCAGGACTGCCTCGATGTCTTAAGCCAGGAGTGGTAGGATCGAGGTCTGGTAACAGGACACCACCGCGATTTCACCTTCAGGATACCTCTCGGTATGGATCGCCACAGCAGCGGCTTCCATGTTTACCATTTCCGGCGTCGTAATCTCGTGATGGTCTGTCCGGTTTCCTACGAGAATCTAAAAAAAAACCGCCAGAAACTTACAGCCGAGGCGTTAGACAAAGCTCTGTGAACTGGGCGACATCCACATAAAGAGCTTTATACTCCGAGTGACATAGATATACTATTTTTTCTTCAAGCGTTACAATTAAAACTATATTTCTTCAGGCATGTACTTATGCTTGTATAGAAAACGATCTGACGTGACGTTTAATTTCAAATTGACAGTTCTGAGAAATCATGGGCTTGGCTTGTTGTGGTTGGAAGGCGGCGCGGTTACCCGCAGCACTCAGGTCTTTCGACCCATTGTGCCTGCCGCTAGTCGACAGCTATTGGAAGAGACCCGTGCTATGCGCATAGGCCAACACCTAATCCAGGGGAAGTTCTCTAATGTCCTGGGGCAGGAGAAATGCTGCGCCCAGATGTTTGTGCCTCTTGACTATGAGGCAGGCAAAGTGACAGATGATGTGAATGGAGTCCTCGTCATCGTGTCCGCAAAACCTGCACCTTCTCTTCTAGTGCCATAAGTCCGATAGTGTTAAGGTGTTTGTTGAGATGTCCAATAAAAGTGCAAAATTTTATTGCACTCATTTCTCATCTGTCATTTTAGGTACTACAGCGTTTTGTGATCATGTCATGACAAACATAAACGTTCAAATCGACTCCATATTTGGCATATTTAGTCCATATTCTGTGAGATTGTATTACATTTTAAACAATTGCATATTTTATATTGTTTTCAATCATATTTATTAGACTGAATTACGAAATTACTAGAAAATGGAATTTACGCTTTTTATTTTCCTACATTTAGTAGTCCCACCTAAATTAAACATTTTTTGGTTTTTGCATGAACATAGAAAAATATTGTGTGCAACTCGTACAAAAAGTACGTGTTAAACTCGTGTTAAGCTCGACGTGTTGTCCAAATCGGCTTGGCGGCCTCGTTGGACAATTTCACGTCGCGTGCAATCAACACTTAATTTTTGCACTTGTTGCACATAAATAACTATTATAGTAAAAAAAATAGAATATTTCTTTACTAGTAAAACAATAGGCCTTTTCTATAATATGTCCTACATAATATAACCTCAACTTCCCCCATAAGTATCTATTATTATACGCTTGAAGAAAAAAGTATTTTTTGCACACTTCTTAGACTAAAAGTACTATTTCATTCCCTCATTTTAGGGACTGAAGTATTACTTTTAATCGACCGGGAATTAAAAATAAATTGAATCCCTCAAATACCTCTTCAATGAAAAATAAGAAGGAAATGGTTCTATACAGGGTGTTTATTTAAAAACGAGCAATGCTCTGTAAATATGGACCTAAAAAAGATATAAAAGTTTCTCAAAACCATTTCTAGGGTATGTGGGGGAAATCAGTATGACCACAAATACGACCTCCACAAAGCAACCCCTGGGGTTGAAGCCACCCCAACTCAATTTTTTCAAATGGCAACACCCCCTTGTGATACCTCATTGGAAAGCTCTTGGATATTTCTATTTCACAGTACTAAACAAAATACTTTTTAATAGTTTAATTTTTGAGATATACGCAAAATAAATTTTATAATTATTTATTCCAATTTCTCGTTATAAATATCAATTTAAACTATTTTGGTGCAAATAAGGTTGTAAAAACATTCGTAAAAAAACTGGAGAACACAAAATAATTCTAACAAAAGCATAATAAACAAAAAAAGCTTAAATAAACAAATTGTTCAACAATAATCAGACCACTTTAATTTTTAGAGAGTCATAATGCATTTTGAGCATTTACTTTAAAGAGCTATAAATTAAAGTGTTCGGATTATTGTTGAACAATTTGTTTATTTGTGCTTTTTTTGTTTATTAATTATACTTTCGTCCCAGAATAATTCTGGGCTTTCGTTAGAATTATTTTCCTCCTCCTGTCCCGTATAGTTTACGCCACTGTAAATGCCGCTCAAAGTTTGTACTTAACTGGTCGTTCTGGTTGATTCTTCGCCGCCCGACTATCTCCATCCACCATCGACCAGATCTGCAGACCTGCCCACTGGGTCATGTTGTGTGTTGTATTGTGTACCTACAGTGTTGCCAACCGTGACGGAATTCCGCTATTCGTAGCGGGATTTATTTCTGAGAGCGGCGTAGCGGCGGTAGACCAAAATCAACCAAAAAGTAACGGACTTTAGATGTTTTTTTTTTTCAAATAATATTTTGTTTTAAGAAACCTAAACAATTCAACCTAACAGTATATTATTTTCTCAAAATAAATAATTTGCCGCCGGTTAAAGAGTACAAGTCGGTGATCACTTGATCTGTTCTATAAAATCTGTTAAAAAAATTTGAAAATAAAATAAATCCACTACAAACTTCAACAGAATATAATAACCTTAAAGTGTTTTTTTCTGAAGAAGTGATAAAAGATCTATTAAAATATGAAAATATAATTGAATTTTGGACTAACATGAAAGTATTAAAAAATTTCTATTTAAAAACATTAAGTACACTTGCTTTAACCATCCTTATATTAACTCATGGGAATACTGAGGAATACATGTTTTAGTTTTATTGAAAACTTAATTCTTCTACTTTAATCCCTAAGATTTTATGTTTTTTGACTTTGTTAAATACATGTATAAGAATGTTTTATTTATTTATTTTCATTTTTCTGGTTTGTATTTGTTTGCGAAAAATAAATATTTTGAACTTATTTCTAATTCAATCTAAAATACCGAAGAAAGACAAAAATGGTCGGATTTAATCATCGACATATATATTTAATATTATTTAGTAAACTTTGTCGAAGGATTTAATATGCAATTTGCGGAGAGTACAGCAAAACTTATAAACATATTCTTTGTAACGGAGAGTAGCGGAATTCTGAACGTGTCGTAGCGTAATTTTCCATTTTCGGGTTGGCAACACTGTGTACCTACCTAGTTCTAGTTTGGTTCTGTTCCGTGCTCATTTCTCTGTCAATGGCCACTTGAAATTGTGTTATCTGTGTAAATGTGAATCAAGAAGGGTTAATTAAGTGAACGTGTAATAACTATGTGTAATAAAAAATTGGTGACAGTGTGCAGATAATATAGATTTTTTTTGTTGTATCTACCTAAACAATGTATTAAATGTGGTAAGTTGGTGTTGTTGGCAGGGTGTTGATTTTCAATAATTTAATAGAGGTTAGATACATGATTTTGATTTAGCAATAACCGTTTTGTATACCCTTATTTGGTTTTAATAAACAATGGATAGCTGGTTTTTACTGTTTAGGATTTTCGTTTGTGTGTATTTACCTTTTGCCAGAGGGGTGGGTGGGTGTTTCACTGGGTACAACTTACAACGTTTTACTACACAGCGGCGCCAGCCAGGGGTAATCGGAAGACAATTCAGAATAATTCCTAATCAAAACAGGGGTAAAAAGACGTAATCAAGACGATATGAGGTATAACCTTCTAGATGTAATATTTTCCGTTTGCTAAGAGGTACTTAATTCGATTAGTAATATTTTATGAAAAAGGTTATGTTTCATAAGTATGTACCTATAAAATTTTTCTCAGACACACCCCTCGCATTTTATCTACCCTTGTACCTAATAAGTATAAAATGAGAATACACTTTTTTTTCTAAAACTCGTGAAGTGGGTAGGTACCAACCAAAGGCGGATTTACGGGGGGAGGGGGTTAAAATTATTAGTTAAATAAACATAAACGAACTTCACTTAAGGATGTTTTATTAAACGCTTCTATTTGCTATTTCATTTTTGTTCACAGAAAAACGTACCTATCCAAATGCACAGGTAATTTGACAACATTTTTTAAAAATGTGGTTCTTCGAGACTATGTGAAAAATGTGGTTTTCTGTAAATGTCATTAATTGAACATATTTTTTTAAATTTTTGTACAAATTATATGACGTTTCAGAATAGATGTACAACAATTTCACATTTTTTAATTTTTTTGCTTGAGCTTTTTTGGATATTGCGTGCATGGGCGCATGGGCTTAATAAAATTTTGAAGGTGGTTCTGCCTACAAGGAAACTAAAACCACTTTGAATGAAAAATTATTTGTAGGGTTATTTTATTCTGAGTTAGTATGTTAGTAGTGGTGAGAAACACACAGTAGTGCCCTCTTTTGATCTTTTCTACTATCCGTCTGACAATTATTGTCAAAATGACAGACAGATAGCGATCTGCTTTTCCCCAAGTGCCATTATAGAAGTGACCTCTATTGTCTTTGAAGAAGACAATCTTACTTATTTATTTGATGAAGATGAAGAGGAAATACCTAATAATAGAAGGTCGCTCCCGAGGTTGCTATTTGTCTGTCAATTTGCAAGTAGCAAAGACAAAAAGAAGGGACTACTGTGTGTGCTTCACCACTATCAATATACATAATATGTCTATATTTTTTTGAAATAAAAAATTTGGCCCCACATGTGTTGCTACTGAGTAAGATCGGTAAGTTTACTTTACGTTAAAAGATGACTTATTCAAAAACAAAATCGACCTGTGTCTTTTTTAAACACTAACTACCTACGTTTATTTTGTCAATTTCAAGCCGGCTTGAAGCCAAGCGGCTTAAAGAAAAGGGACTGAAATTGATGACTATTTTAGGATTGACTTGAACGTTGTAAGTCGCTTGAAATCTCAATTCCAAGTGTTTAACTTGGAATTGGGATTCAAGCGGCTTACAACGTTCAAGTCAATCCTAAAATATTGTAGAATGGACTTAACCCAAGCTGCTTCAGATTGCGATATAAACGCGTTTGGATTAACGTATATCAAGTTAGCAAAGCACTTTTAGAAAACTGCTAAAAAAAAACTATTAGAGATTTTGTTACTTTTTTGTTGCTATTTTGTTACACTGAAAAAATTTTGAACCTCGACCAATTTCCGAAAAATTTACAGTCTGCTAACTTGAATCTCGAATTAGCAGACTCCCCGATATCTCGGCTCCTAATTCACGTACGCCAATGAAAATGGTATCAGAATTTGTTACTTTAACAGTACATTCAGAATCCATGATGATATTATAGGTTTGAACTGCTTCTAACCTTAGAAGTCGTAAAATATTGGAGAAAAATATGTCGAGTAAAAAAATTGTCAAAAAAACATTGGTATTTTTTGTTTCTTTATCTGTAGCAATTTGATACATTAAAATAAATTTTGTACCTTCACCTGTTTGCGAGAAATCTGCAGTCTGCTGACTTGAACTTCAAATTAGCAGTCCCCGCGATTTCTCCGCGCCTAACGCACGTACGGCAATGGAAATTGTGTCAGAATTTGTTACTTTAAAAGTACTTTCAGAATCCATAGTCATTGTTATATTTCCACAATTTTTTTCCTACCTTGGTATTAATTTCCATTGCCGTACGGGCGTTAGGCGCGGAGAAATCGCGGGGACTGCTAATTTGAAGTTCAAGTCAGTAGACTGCGGATTTCTCGTAAACAGGTGCAGGTACAAAATTTATTTTAATGTAACAAATTGATATAGATAAAGAACAAAATCTATTACTGTTTTTTTTTCACATTTTTTTTAATTAACCTATTTCTTCCCAATATTTTACGAATTTTAAGATTTGAAACTGATGAATCCTGAAATATGACCATGAATTAGGGGCCATCGTGCGTGAATTAGGGGTCGAGATGCCGCGGAGTCTGCTAACTTGAGGTTCGAGTTAGCAGACTGCAGATTTTTCGCAAATGGGTGAAGGTACAAAATTTATTTCAGTGTAACAAAATAGCAACAAAAAAGTAACAAAATCTCCAATAGTTTTTTTTGAGGTCGGCTAAAAGTGGTTTGCTAACTTGATATACGTTTTGGATTAGGCTTTCCAATGACCTGTCAAAAGTAGCCGTCATCGGTCGAACAGAACGCATAAATGTGTATAACGAAGGATAGTAATGCTTCCAAGTTTATTTACAAACATATTTTAATTGCTAAAGGTAGTAGAATACATCTTATAAATACATAAAGGTGCTTTTTACTAATATATTGTTAGATTTCTCTTTTTGTGTTATGATAGACGAAAATTAACCATAAAAGTCATTCCCTTCCGAGGGGTAAACCGCAGGGGAATTCTGGTGTACATGAATGAGGAATTCTGGAGGAATTTTGGGGGAACTCAGGGGAATTCAAAGGAATTTAAAGGGAATCCAGGGGAATTTAAAGGGAATTCTGAGGAACTCAGAGGAAATCATGGGGAAATCAGATGAATTCTCTTGTGAGAAGGAAATCCGGTGTACAAAATTATAGTCCGGTTTACCCCTCGTTCCCTTCAATATTTCTGAATTCTAGTAAAAGATTCAAGTTTCTTAATGTTATTTGAAGGTAAAAAGTGGTTTTGGAATTCCCGAATAAGAGATATTCGCAGTAAAAAACACAAAAATTTACTTTGTTTGACCCACGTTGTAATTGTTGTCACGTGTTCTGGAATGCCTAATTGCGATTGGATTTAATCAGATATAACTACAGAAATTTATATGCTTCACATGTGAATCACATATGACGGATGAAAAACTTAAAAAAAATATTTGTGATCCTGTGAAAACTAAAAAGTAAACTCAACAGTTATAATATATTATTAATACAACAAACGAACCAACAATACTTAATTTTGAGGTTAGGTCGTTAGTAACGTATATAAAGCACTCAAACGCAGGAATACGCCTTCAAGTAGGATTGATCAGGGATTCCTCCTTTATCCCTACGAGATAAACACTCAGGATTGAGATTCGGTTTCAAGCGGCTTTATTCAGTCGTGCTTGAAATTGACGAAATAAACGTATCTGTGACAAAGTTATATGAATTTTGTTCTATCTATATAATTTTTTAATTCCACTTATTTGTTTCCTTTGATGTTAATGAAATTAATAACAGGGTTTCCCGATTGCGTAGTTTAAGAACTGCTAAATATTTGGATACGGTTTATTTAAAACTGTCCTTAGTTAACTGTATCCGGTTTATTAAAAGAACAGTACCTTATCCATCGTGTAAAGGTGCTTAGTAACATTGTAAATTGCAGTAATATACACAAAGAAAGTACGTTTCTTTTAGCATTGGTAGATATGATTTATAATTTTTTTCTTCCTACATAGAAACGTTTGATACAACTACTGTACTATACTATAGAGAATGTCTAAGAGCTTTACTGATCGAGATGCTGACGTTGACATGTTAGGGCGTCCAGTAATGGTGCTTCGGAACGACATAGTTTTCCATCAACAACTTTCGCTCAATGATCTTTAATTGTTCAAATTTTGAATTCTAAAAAACAGCGGCAATGTACTTTATATATGTTATGTTATAACAATTTTTTCCATGTTCCTACGAGGAATCTTCAGGGTATGCATATTAATTTTGTTTTTGTAACGATATCATGCAAGTTATATCGTTATAACAATTATTGATAACCGACATTTTGATCTGCCACATCTTTGGGCTTTTTACATACCGTTTAAAAGTAGTGCCTAAAAATGCCTAGGTACTATCAAAATTAATTAATATGGATCCTGGATATGGGGGGTTAGTTTATAGCATCATGAAGTTTCTGATAACATACTCGTAAGCCGTTTGCCTTTCTCTAAACTACTCGCTTTCCCTTCCTAAATCTATTTAGATTACTTACCATAGGTAGAATGTAAAAATAGAAGAGTAAAGCTACATCAATATACACGCGAATATACAAAGAAAATTAAAATTATTTATTATATTATTTATTTCGATAATACGTATTGTCAAAATACAAAATGTATTGTAAGACTGCTTCTTTTACCATTTTTCCATATATCTTGCAGATGGTTAATAACATTTCTCACTCAATAATAAGACTTCACGTATTTATACACACAAATATGAATATTCTTTTATTTTTTAAATGTCCTAAGTAGGTTAATAATTATGTAATTCCCATAGAGAAATATAAAAATAAAGAGTGTTTGATTCTTATGAGGAATAATTTGGTGCAGTGTTTATGAGGCTCTGGCGCAGGATAGTCGCGCATGGAGGCGCTAGCGTCAGTTGAACTAAAATGGGCCACGTGACACATGACAGAGAAACACAGGACGAGCTGTTGACGTTTGCTTCCCCATGACATGACATTACGGCACGGCACGGCACCCTAACACCGCCAATCTGTCATCTATGATTACGGCGAATGTACATATTTATGAACCAAAACTTGTTGGATAGTTTTCGTATAAATTTGCTTTCAGTTTCTACATAGCAAAGGTAAGCATGCATGGCTATACTTTCTATGCTAGTTCATTGTTGAGTAAACGAATTTGAATCTTTAACTTGTTTAATTGTAATTTTGAAATTTGTTTGTTTAATTTCTTTTTAGGGCCTCTGGATGAGCTATTTTGTTTAAGTTAATTTACTCTTAACGAATAGTTCCTAGAGTTATTTATATTTTCGTTACTGTATTTAAAATTATAACTGCGATAAAAAAACCACTAATGTTGCAATATATTAATAAAACGCCTTTCCTGAAAACAGTTTTTTTGATTAATTTTTCCCTAAAACTAAAAAATTTTATTTCATTAAGGCTATTTCTGGGGGAAGATGTTAAACTGTTGTACAACGTTTTGCAAACAACCAGTGCTTTTAGGTATTTGTTATTGAGTTGTAAAAAAATGTATTCAATTTAAAATTTCCTTCCAAAAATCATTCTATAAATCAAAAACGTTAAATTTGAATAGCCCGCCCCTCTTCTTTACAGGAATATGTTTTATCGACATATAACATTAGTTCAGAAAGCCCACCTTACTGTCGAATCGGTCAATTTTGTCAATTGTCACTTCACATAGTGCCAATTTTTAACACGGAAAGGAACACTCTGTATATGTTTCTCTATGATCGTTCCCTATGGGATTTTTGGGATG
This sequence comes from Pogonocherus hispidulus, assembly GCA_963924545.1. NCBI lineage: Eukaryota > Metazoa > Arthropoda > Insecta > Coleoptera > Cerambycidae > Pogonocherus > Pogonocherus hispidulus. The sequence goes on from OZ004696.1 coordinate 26,179,067, forward strand.
GCGCTATACCTACATGTTTGGATAGACAAAAAGAATGAATTAATATAGGAAAACACATGGAGTGCTGCACCCAATATTTTTACATATGGGACTACTCTTATTTCGTTATTCCGACGTTTAACCCGCAACTTTAAAATTTCAGTGAAGGTAAAATGGTAAAGGAAAATTCATATTTTTAAAGTAAAATTCGAAGTTATAACTAGGAATTTTAGAAATAGAAATTACTTATTATTATTATTATACTTACTTACTATTAGTATTTTCTTACTACCTAGGAATATCCTTACTAAAACAAGAAGTGATGATTCCCCATTAAAATATAAAAGTTCGTAAAATGAGAGTTCACTGTTTTATTTAAAGTTATGTGTCAAGTTCCGTTTGCTTTCAAAGTAAAAACAGTAACTTAAAATTTGACTGGATATATTTTTATGGTAATTTCGAAATTAAGCTTGTAATCGATATACGGAAATGTGATTTAAAAATAATAATAAAAATATATATATATATATATATATATATATATATATATATATATATATATATATATATATAAATATATGTTTATTAATTTTAGCCCCGAATTGGAATACATGGAATATATCAGATTTTTTATGTTATGTTATGTTGTCGCAATCCTTAAAACGTGCTACTCGTATGTGTCATCACAGGCCAGTACTCCTTTATGGCTAAATGTTATAGTAACCTGTGCTAAATATACCTACTGATACAAAATAAATAATCGCGTAAGCATTGATCAACTATGCACTTTCAAAACATCAAAAGCCAATCTTGTATTTTCAATCATTTGTTCTCAATGTTTCTCAAAAAAAAACCCTAAGCCAAAAATAGGCAGGAAGTAGATCTGAAGAACCTAGCTGACCCAAGCCCCAGCCCATATCTGGAGATCCATAAAATAGGGGTGTTATTGTTTCCCAAAAATTAAACAGTGACGACGCTTCTTTCATTACCTAACTGATAAATACATGTTCATACCAATTCTCTAGTTATTTTCAATTAATAATTTACCATGATTCACAGAACTTGAGTAGGTACGTAATTATTGTTAAGAAAAGCCGAGCATTTATGTAATACTTTTGTTAAAGCAGAGCATTTAGGTAATAATTATTTTTTGTATTAAGTAACTGTTAAGAAATGCAGTCTAAATAAATGAGTACCTATATAAAGACTTAACTTTTTGTTTATGTCGACATTATATAATTATTTTACTCTAGAGTTACACATAACGAGTATATGGAGCCGTTCGACGGGAAAAGTGTCTAAGGCTGGCTATTTCATAGGCTCGTCTGATAAAATATGGTCGAATTTTAAAAAATTTAAAATTTAGTTAAATTAGGTCTTTTACGCATACTAGAAAATCCAGCAGCTCCCAAACATGCAGAAATAACCGTAAAAACAATGTAATAACTGACCGTGTTCTACGCCACTTGCACGAAAACCGGTGTGAAGACACCAACACATATGAGTAACTAACTATCTATAATGATATACGAGGTAATATAAATAATTTTATATTTTTAACTTTATCCATTAACTTTAATGCTAATAGAAAAGTAAAATGAGCTTTACTTTCGATTTTTTAGTTTGTTTATCAAATGTTCCAATTTCAATGTAGTAGTCACGGTACTATTTTTGAGCTAGATGTTTAAAAATACATATCACGCCCATTCACGAATATATTAAATTATAATTGGGCTCTGCGAAGAATCTCATACATATTAGGTATTATAGATCATTAATAACTCTGGTATCTCTCTACGTCTAGCGGTCTCTCTGGAATTAACTTACTTTCTCAAGTGTTTATTAAATTTTGAGTAGTCAAGTCATATTCAAGGGAATATCAATGATGGAAATATCCCCCAATAATAGAATAGAATTTTGGGAAATATGAAATATCATTTCTAGTTTGACAGATTCGCCATACTTCAGAATGGCGTAACGACTGCTTATATGTTTTGTTTCCAACATTTCCGTTATACTGGACCAGTTAAAATGTTTTTTCTTTGACGCGGCAATGTCAGACACTAAAAGCATGCAATTGTGGGTTTTTGCCTTTGTTTTGAATTTATAAGTAATATTGAAAAATTATATGTAACTGAATGAAAATAAATTGAATTATAAAAGTCAGTATAGTAGGTATACAGTATAAATAAGTGAAACGTGAAGAAATAAATAGCTTTGCAAATATGTCTACTCTCTTTTATTCCTCCACCTAGTTTTCATAGACTTGACATAAGTAGGTAATATAGCAAAAGCATAAATGGTGTTCAGATGTACAAGTGAAAACCGATAACGTCTTTGCTGTGCATCTTTGGAATATTAAGCCTCTCTCATTCTTCAGTTAACATATCGACCTCCTCTCGATATTTTGTTTTAGTTCGGTTAAATAAGAAATGTGATATTTAACATAATTAAGAGATATTGGTTTGTCATGTTTTGAAAAATATCGGTATTCATATTCAACGGATGATAAGTAAAGATATCATTTAGGTCAGAAATATGCCAAAATTGAGGAGATGGGTCTTCGACTACATTACTTTCACGCCATAAACGTAATGTGTTAGGAAGAAAACATTTTCACCGTTCAATATATGGTTCAGTCTTTTGAACGTATCTTCCTTATTATTAGAGATATAGCCATCAAACCTTATATCACTGTATTTTTGAAAGAACATACTATTCACGTAATATGCACAAAGGTATAAGGATCCGCATTCAGTTGCACATCTTATTAAATTTCTTAATCAACGATTAAAGTTAAACCCATCAAACCGCATATCAAGGTACTCATGAGAGAACACTTTATTCTAATCTGTAAAAATATACAAGGTGTTCGATTTAAAATAAAAAACTCATTAATATCTTCTTTCCGTAAGAAGGGAAGGAATTCTATTAGTTGCAATTGATAGAACGGGATCTCATATGGCTGATACCGTATCTAAATAAGAAATTAACCTCTACTGTAATTTTTCTCGAGTCTCGATAGGTTTGTAAGAAATAATTGTTCAGGTGTGCTTTAATTTTTTTATACTTTCCAACTTTAACTATAAAATGGATCTCTTTTGTATGACTAGGTTATAGATAACAAGGAAAATATATCCTTTAACAATGGATCAAGTTAATTGGATTGTAATTTAAACCCAAGGATATTTTACTTGTAGGGAGTTGTTCGGACACTGTCCCACAATGACAAATTAAGTAATTTGAGTTCCCATCCTTGACCTGTGACAATATAATCCAGAATTATGACGTCACCAAAGGGCCTAACTGCATTTGTACAGTTTGTTAGAAAAAGAAGTAGTAGTAGTAGTAGTAGCAGTAGCAGAGGGGGGGCCAAGACCTGGCAAGTAGGCCGCAAGCGGGCCCTTTTTACCTACCCCTGTCGTCCCTACCTAGCTTCATCACCTCTTCCCTCATTGAACCTACCCGACCTTCTAATGTAGGTCAGAATGTCGGTCCATTCAAGGGAACTAACCTCTTCCCCTTGCAACTCCCCGGCCCCCCAGACGTCGTGTCTCAGTCTGCCGAAAGCCGCACACTCTGCCAAGAAGTGGGAAGGCGTTTCATCGCCCTCCCCACACTTTGGGCAGATAGGGTCAACCTCAACACCCATCAATGATAGATGTCTTCTAAGCCTACAATGACCTGTTAAAACTCCCACCAACTGGTTTAGAGCCTTAGAAAAGGAAGACTGAAGTTTGATTTTGTCAGTAGCTAGCATTAAAAATAACACTAGTTACTGCTTCCTCCAAGTCCGGTGATAAGTCCCAAAAGTTTTCTACGTATTTATCATCCATTTTTCAGCAATTTGTAGAAGTTTTCTTGCAAAAATAATTCAGAACAAACTCACATTTGGTTCATGGTTCACATTGGTTCAGAAATAGGCAAGCGATAGGATCGAATTCAATTTACGGTTCACAAGTTCATAACAAGTAATACGAATAACAAATATTTCCAATATTTTTCTACATTTCTTATAGCAACAAAATAGGTAATACTTGATTGAAGGTTACAGGAAATCCGGGAAATCTACGTCTTATTCTTATTAGTAGCTGACAATTGTCTTGCAAATATAAGAATAAACTCACATTTTCTATTCTAAATACTCGATGCAATCGATATTGTAGACAGATTAATATACCTATTGATACCTATGTAATTTTTTTAACCGTCCTAGCAAGTGAAAGGCACTTTTATTCTCACTCTATTAGAAAATGTAGCACTGACGTCTGCTGTGAATGCAGCTCGAACATTTTTGTCCTGCCTGCACTGCTGCTGACGTTTATTTTACGATAAACAGTGGCTAGTTTTCTAATAAAATTTGCATACAGCATTCACTATGGCTATTTATATATTATTATTTATGCTAACCTGACGATAATAATCGTTGTGAAACATTTAAAAGTTACCTTTAAGCAAGCTTAAAACTTGTGGACTCTTTCAAGGTTGTCAAAATTACTTTAGTCATAATACCTAATAGAGGTGTGATACGATTGTTGTTTTGTCATTCCCAGTGGCGTGTTGAAAATAAATCAAGTATAAGTATAAGCGGTTTGGAAGGTATAAATATTTTTTTTATTTTTTTTAAAAATACTGACGTTTCAACTAATTATATTTTAAAACTATTTTTATAAAATATTTTTTTTATTTTTTTAAAAAATACTGACGTTTCAACTAATTACCTATATTTTAAAACTATTTTTATAAAATTTGGAATTTTATCCCCAACTTCTATCATTAAAATCGCGCCATTTTAAAGGTTGCAATATCCGATAAAGTTTATTTTCCTTTGTTCATCGATTGAAGGCGATTTTAATTATAGAAATAAAAATAAAAATTTTATAAAACTATATTTTATTTTTTATTTTATAAAATGTATGAACTCATACTGGTTACTGGTTACATATACAGAGTCGCTGAGAAGTATGGAAATGGTCGATTATTTTCTAAAGTAAGATAGCAAGCAAAACATTAGGGTACAAAATTAGGTATACAGTATCAGTAAAAAAGTAATGGAAAAACAAATTTGCCCTTTTTTAATGGGACACCCTGTATATTTTTTAATTTTTAGTTAGAACGTTTCTTTACGAATACACTGATATAGGAGTTAATGGATCTAACTATAATAATAAGGAAGACTGGTTGCTATGATACACGGGTTACATAGTCTTTGTTCAACATATTATTACTCTTATGGCACACTCTTTTGATCATCTGTTCCTTATTATTATAGATATGCGCATCAACTTCTATATCAGTGTACTTGTAAAGGGACGTCCTAACTAAAAATGAAAAAATATTCAGGGTGTTCTATAAAAACTATAAAAAAAGAGCAACTTTGTTTTTCCATGAGTTTTTGACTTATGAGTTATGACTTGATAGTTACCTTATCAATAAAGAGGGTCATAACTCCCTTGGGACATTATAGATTCTATAATTCCCTCTACCTTTCACAAGTAAAAATAAAATAAAAAATGCTAATATACATACCTATATGTGTATATATTTATGAAATGAAAACTGAACCATATTTTATTTATTCGCGTCATTACAAATAATAAATGTACAATTTTGAAATGTTCCCTGAAAATTACTACCGCCACTGGAAACAATTTCTTCTTTTGTATGGCTGGAGCTTCTGGTACCTTCGAGGTACCTGCCTCTTTTAATGGCAAAGTAGACAACATACGCGCCGTTTTATTTCTCAATTCGATGCTATCCTCCAGATACCCCTCCGCCACCGTGGAACTTTTCCAACCTCCGTGTCTTTTTAAGTTAGTCATAGTTGCTCCTGCATTAGCTAGAGCAGTAGCAGAAGTGCGACGAAGGCAATGTCCCGTATAGGAAGATGGGTTTGGCAATCCTAAATACATTGCGATTTTGCTGGGGATTTTCCCAAACATGTTTTTTCCAATTGGCTGAGATGTACATTTATTTTGTCGGAAGCTCAAAAAAAATCGTTCAATACCTTTAGGACGCAAAGACATTAACACCCGGATTTATGAAAGGGGCGTAAGGCGTTAGTCGGACTAACCAACTTTGCGCCGTCAACTACACCTTTTATTTTAACATGCACAACAACGGCGCAAAATTTTCGCGTAACCTTCGCTAGTCGGACTAACGTTAGGCCTCGTTGATGAATCCGTACGATAAAGTCTTAATAAAGGCAAAGCGGAGAACTCTTTTTCATCCACAATTGTAAATTTCTTCGATACACCAGTTTTATTTTCCGGTACGTTCACTACCATAACGGAATCCCGGTCCTCTATATCCGATATCTTCATATTCAAAAGTTCCTGACTTCTGCATCCTCCAAAATAACCCATAATCAAAACAACCTAAAACAAAAAAAGGAAATAAATACACACAAAAAGGAAAATAAGAAAAAAATTACCTTATGCAATAAATGAATTTCATTAGGAGCGTTCTTTAGAAATCTGATAACATCATTAGGAGATAAAACAGCAGACTTTTTCGGCTTATAACTCTTACTCTTCCGTTTCAAAAAAGCCTCTAGTTCATTGAACTTGGTGATATTTCGTTTCTCATGTATAATCACCTTCGATTTTAGCATTGACCATTTAGTCCATAAAGAATTCGGACTATACGTTTCTGACTGCAACGAATAAACACAATTACTACCAAATCTACCGAAGAACATAAAATATTCCTTACCAATTCTTGAAAATATGCCAATAATACAGTTTCAGTGGCATCTTTTGGCATAACATTATTCCGTGTCAGCCACTCCAGATATATCTTGTATTCTTTTTGGTATACGGCTTCACTTTTCGATGGAATTAATGATTCTCTTGCTTTTTCAGCTTTTTTCAAAATCTGCTCCATTATATTTGGGGTAGAAAACACGTTTTTAACGCAAACACAGCTTGATAACAAAGTTCTGTTTATAAACAAGTAATAGTTCTCTTTATAAACAAGTAACATAGCAACAACCTAGCAACAACAAAACTCTTATAATCAATGGTACCTGATTCAAATATACCGGGAAGGTAATAAATTGGTACATTTTCTCCGTTTTAAAAATGAACAATATTTTATTGAAATCGGTCAGAAATAAAATTATCTATGTACCACGGGAATTAATGAGCCTTAATAACCTCAGGCAATTGCTGTCCCTCGGGCCGGAGGCCCTCGGGACGCAAACTTTGCCATAGGTAATTAAGGCCCTTATAATTCCCTTGATACATAAATAACTATTACAAAACCTTAAAACTTTTGTGTTTAACATTTTTTTACTAGCTACCTTGCTTTAGGAAATAAACGACCGTTTCTATACATATCAGCGACCCTGTTTATTTATGTACACAACCTTTTGAATAATCCAGGCACACATAAAAATGGTAACGTTTAACAGTTATTATATTGAATTTATAATGAATGAATGAACATTTTCAACAAATATTGTACAATTTCATTTGTAAGTCGTTGAATAAGTAGTTGATCTTGATCTTAATTTTAATAAGGTGCAGGGTGTGTTTATAATGAATTGACCGTAGACGGTTTTTTGAATTACCTAATTTAGATGATGTGAAATTTTGATGGCAATATGAGATCCCTTCCCTTTCTACAGATAGAAGAAACACCTGTCATTCGATTAATAAAGGTTGGCTACAGGCTATAAGAATTTTGAAGTCTAAATATTAGTCCAAGTCTATATTGAAATAAGGAAAATAATTACAACTAAAATAATTTCGTAAACTGTGCCTTGAGAAATAGGTCATATATTTTTTTTACTCGTATTATTCGCCTTATTTTATCTTGTCACATTAAAAATTACAGTAATCATCCGAAATCGTTTTAGAAGCAGATTTGACTCAAGGATTGGGTTTGACTTACTATCTCGAAAATGGCGCTGTCAAAAAAAATACATACAGAATTTAGTTTTTTTTTCAAAAGCCGGCCTTAATATGAGGCATTTTGTTATAATTTGATTGCTGCATATTTCTAAAATCTTCAAAAGTTTTCTTCACATCCAGTTTGAAGTTTGATTTAAGTGAAGGTTTTATATGAGTACTGATATAAAATTTGAACAAGTTCTAAATAGAGGCACCTAATGTTTCTTCTGTAACATCTTTTATTTGATAAATCTTATAAGTACGCATTTATTAAACAACTATTCATTTCTGACAACTACTATAAGATTAGGAATGCGGTAAGATGTCTTAAATAAGAAATTACCTTCACAGAAGGTGGAACCTTTAATATAGTGGTCTTAGAAAAAATACTTTAGTAATACGTCGAAACGATAGGTTTTTATACTCAGTTTTTATTTTATGCACATAATAGCACTTTGAAACAATGTATGTTTCACGTTATACTATCAATTTAGTCTATTGGTCCAAAGAGACAGTCGTGTACAGGTTTGTTGTAAAAATCGGAATCATCATCTAACCTAGGATCATCGCCAGCAAACTCGGCAAAGTGTTTGTCGTAACTCATCAGCTGTGAGAAGTGCTTCTTTGCCAGGGCGTGCTTGTTGAAGATGTGGTTTATGAACTCTTCTTCGTAAACGTCTTCTAAATTCTTTATGGCGAGATGCGCCCTTGCTTCATCTAACGTAAGTAAAATACAGTTCCAAGGCGACCATTCTTCTTTCACTTTCCATCTGCACAGTCTCAACTGATATTGATCCGTAGATTCAGATAGGGCTGAGTGTCCATGCCAAATGTAAGTGATAATGTAGTGGATATCTTTGTCCTGTAGTATAAAAGCCACTGATGAGGTAGCCTTATGTAGGCGTTCGTAATTCCTAATTTGTCTCAGAATGAATCTATACGGTGCTAAGTCGATCCATGGTTCTTCAGCTTTATCTAACCATCTGCAACTAGTACATACCTTAACCGTGTCCATCCTGGCATTCAGGGTGAATTTCTCGATCGTCTTGAGCTTTTGGCAGCGCTGACAATACAACAAGTTCTTTTCCATGTTTCTTTCTGTAATATTGTTAAAATGCATCGTAACTCCTTCGTTGCACTCTGGTATTTGGAAGTGGCGCACTACCATAGCCTCGATGCGCAGCTCCAAACTTTCCAAATACTTCTGGTTCATGCCCCTAACTAACAACTCGCATGCTCTGTCTATGAGCGCAATAATTTGTTTGCTTTTGTCGCATATGTGGTTGTTTAGATACTCTTTAACCTTGAGAAACACTTCTAGTCTTTCATCTCTTTTCAGTGTTTTGTCACAGAGATCTCTGTAGAGGGCGAAGTATTCGCGACCTCGTTGCGTCTCCAAAGTGTCCATGACGATATGTAAATGCTTGTAGTCGCTGTACCACTCAATAGGCATACCAATAGCCTTGAAAAAATCTAAAGTCTTTTTTATCTCCATGTCTTTGGCTACTTTGTTGCGGATGCTTTGAATGGAGCGCAAAATTTCGACTTCCTTGTCTAGGACTAAGTAGAATTCAGCTATTTTAGATGGTCCACAGTGCGTGGCGGATATCCTGGCCAGCTCGGCTTTCTTCCATCGCTCTACCATAGTGTATAGCATAGCAAAGTCGGCTGGAGTCATAGGGAACACCTTGCTGATAATGTCTCGTCTCCTGCGTTCCTCGTCTTCAAGTTGCTCGCGTTCTTCTAGCTCCTTTTGCAAGTGTACGCGCTTCTTATACTCGTCGCTTAGTTCTTTCATGGCTTTCCGTATCTTCCATGCTCGGTAATACCTGGAAGAGAACTTCATAATTATTGGTTCCAGAACTTCAATCTAGTGAAGAGATGCATTGATACCTAAACATATAAGTTATATATGTATATGTGTTAAAGAAAAAAATAAAAATTGTTATGTACAAGTCAACACGAAAAAAGGTTTTCAATGTGCAACTTATTCTTAAGTTTAAGCAGCTTAAATGCAGACCTAGCGAAATGGCTATCATTGTTAGTAGGTACTGTAACAACATTAAACAAGTGCGTTCCATCGTATTTGTCTACCTACATATTGAGTAACAAATGTAAACTTTTTCCGTATCTATTTTACATTATTTTATTTACAAAAGTAACAAAACACGTTATTAATGCATCATACAAATTATTGTTAATCCGATGGACCATTTTAGTAACTTTAGAACGAACGGTGGGAAAGATTTTACTAGAAAACATATTCAGTTATTGCTTTATAGAAAATGTCAACTTATGTTACGCTAGCACCCCGACCATAGCACCAACCAAAAAAACTATACCACAATTTGTTACCAATTTGGTGCTATTTTGTAACTTGGCCGTTCTTGAGAAAAATGCTGGTTGCTGGCGTAACTTTACGCCAGCACCTCATTTTGTTGCTCGTCACCAAAAAACGCTAGCCCAAAAATTATAGGGCCTGATTTTGTTGATTTTCAAGTACTTTCGAATAGTGTATTGATCTAAAAAAAATTGTGGTTGTCATCGTTCACAGCCTGGAAACTTGAGCTATTAACTTGGCAAAATGTTGACCTCACATCTTCAAGTCTCTACAGGGCTGCAAAATGGAAAACATGGTTTAAAGAGACTATATTTTTTTCGCTTATAAAATTTCTTGCCAACGTGCACTATCCGAAAACCTGAGCCACTAACTTTTAATAACAAATGATGAAAACAATGACCTAATATTTTCAAATATCAACAGATATCCAAAATGGAAAACATGAAAAAAGCTAAAAATAATATTTTAGTTATTAAGTTTTAATAACAAGATAAAATGACGACCTAACAGTTTCAGATATCTACGGATGTGCAAATATGAAAAAATATTTCAAAGGTTAAAAAAAAATTTTCTTATTTTTTTACTTATAGAATTTTTTGTTACCACCGTGAACCACCTGAAAACTTGAGCTACTACCTTCTAATAACAAGGTAAAATTGTTCTGTATCTAAATACCTACATAGGTGTAAAATGAATATAACATCTAAGTTTCCAAGTAGTACACAATTATTTTACACAGCTGTGTAGGAAATCGGAAACTTATACACTATTAAAAGCACGATATACACACAGAATTAAAAGCACTTAAAGCGTTTTTAGGTGAAGAGCAAGAAAATGAGGTGCTAGTATAAATTTACGTGAACAACCATCATTTTTCTCAAGAAAACAGCTCAAGTTACAACATTTATTTTTGTGGTACAAAATATCATCAAATTGTGGTATAGATTTTTTTGGCGGGTGTTATGGTCAGGATACTATTATAATAAACCATCATCATAATAACTATAATAAACATGAACTCAGTTAATTTATGGGCATTATTAATCATTTTTTTGTTTACAGTCAGTATTTTATAAAACTTTTAAAATTGTGAATACTTGACCTCAAGATTTAAGGAAAGCTAAGGCAAAAAAATAATACCTAACAAATGAAATTACGAAATAAATACGTGAAATTGTTTAGGTTTCTAAAATTATTCTTAAAAACCTAAGATAATTATTAAAGGAAGCGAGACAATTCCAGGAACCAAAAAGGCAGTTTCGAATAAATTCATATTTAAATATGTTCTTATCGCTAATATTCCAACTTGGCAATTGTTGGCAATTTAAAGAAAAAACACCTGTTCTTCTCGTAAATCTATGATTGAAAAATTCTTAAAAAGGAAATTGGACAATATGTATTTCTTACACATTTATGAAGACATTCTCTATGAATATTTGGCTAAATTCATACGGTTTAATAAGACAAGGTTTTACCTACCGTTGAATAGTTTTCACCTTTCCAACTACATCCAATCTTTTTTCTCTTTCATCGGCAGTTTCATAGGGCCCCGAGGTTAAAATCTTATCGGAAAGACTGGGAATGTAAATGTCCTTGGTGGCTACCTGCGTAGCCCTAGAATATTCCTTTTCGGTTCTTCGGTTTCTCGTAAAGTACGTTTGAGTATCTCGGTGATTCTTCATTCCTGCAAGAACTTTAGACCTTGGGGGACCCGTCTGAGTGTACCCATGAAAGTATTTCACACCCGTGGTGACGTGTCTGTACCCTCCCAAACTTGGTTTTTCTATAGCACGGTTCTCGATTTCTACGACCACATCTTTCTCTCCTTCATTTTCTGTTTCCACATGGACAGTAATGATGTCTGGGACAGAGAAGTCTCTGTATACGTTACATACATCGATTTTATAGTTGTCATCATCGCTGAGTATCTTCAACTTGAGGATACCGTATTGATCTGGTTTGAGTTTCTCGAGATCCTTAACTTCAGGTACGACTTCCTCTTCGTGTAATAACTGCAGCTTTTCGCTAGGTACCCCAAATAATTCTTCTAATCGTTGTTTAATGTCTGCTGTGGTACTCTTCCTGGGAAATGAGTGAGTGAAAACTTCATCCTTCTCGGTTTCGAATTTAACAGTAAGTATATGACTGGCCTTTCTCTGTTTTTGTGGGGTGGAGTCTTCTGTTATTGTACCCGTTTCCGTAGTGGTAATAGTGGACTCCTCCATTATTCGAATCGAGTTAAATTTTAAAAAATGCAAACAAACAACACAACTGTCGCAAATTTGTGACTTACACACCTGCTAGTTGGAAAGATCTGTGTATTGGTAACCAAGCAACAGTGATCTTCTTGTTATTGATTTGTTTGAGGGGATTGGGTTGTATCATTGAACAAAATAGTACTTTACTGATAACTAATTTTAATTTTGGTAGTTTTATGGAGTTTTCCATAATTTAATTCACTTTACAATAATAAATATGAGTATATTCACTTGTGGCCTATCGATTTATTTTGTATGGAAATACAGTATTTTTAGTTTCATAGTCAATGGGTTAAAGATTATCTTCACTGTGCACATTGAACGAGCTTCAAAAGAAACTGTTTTATTTACTTTCTGTAAAAATATAAAGTGTGTCTACTTTTAAGTGTATACAAATCGATAAAAAGTTTATTTTGTAAGATATTTTGCAAAACCCTATTTTGTTCGAAATGTTTTCGAAAAAAGCTCCTTTTGACGTTATTACTTTTATTAAAATGCAAATCTAGGGACGGCTCCGATTTTTTTATACCCCTGATTTTCACAAAAACCATTTAGCGATTTTTTAATTTACAATCTAATACAACAGAGCTAATCAGGACCCATAAAAACCCTCATTTACCAAATTTGAACAAAAAATATAGAGGGTGTTCAGTTCGGTAACACCTTGTTAAAGTTGAGCAAAATAAAGACTTCAAAGGCACCTGGCGAGTCAAGCCTGCCATGGAAAGAATTAACAGGACCACCCAAAGTGTTGATGGACTAAATTGCAAGAAGAAACATACAGGATGTATGCTCGAATTTTTGACTTTTTTCCGTTACTCTTTGACCATTTGGATTGGTTTGTTTATTCTTTTTAAGTATATATCTTTTCGGTAAAGATCATATCCGAAAACTTCGACATAACATCTCTAAATCGATTTTCTTATATAACTGTAACCGTTTCCAACTGTTTTATAATACGAAAACAATAAACAATGAGGTTGCACTCTTGTAATCATTACACTGCTAATTGAATATTGTTCTAGCACCGTTGAGAAAGCTGACCGTGTGAGAAGACATGCACATTTCATCGTTTTGTTATATTGCATAATCGTTATTAAAATAACAATGGTCTAGATTATTAAGTAATAGCCATAAAGATTAATTAGCTATTCCCAAACTATAAATTTGACCGAAACCCACTTTGTCATGGGGTAGGGATCTTTACCTTGTTGAACAAGGCACAGATAAGGGAGGTAGGCACATTATATCCGGGAGATTATAGCTTTTGTGTAGGTATCTCAAATCAAAGCTTTGATTTTATTTAATTTGAGGATTTTAACGGTGCATTTGGAGATATAGGTACCGGGTTTCCCATTTCATTTGACTAATGTCAATTAACATGGGCTCTTACATTTCATTGAATTTTATATTCCCAGGGCACACTATGAGAAATATTGCTAACGCAATCGATAGTACTGACTGTCAAACACTTCTGATTACCAAAATACTAAAGCGAAATGCTTTTTTTATTAAAATATCAATGAAAATTCGTTTTAAGTTAATAGGTGTAGTTTACATAACCGTTTTAGAGACATTACTAATCGTCATCCGGTGGACTAGTTGGTTGAGCGGCAGTGTTTCAAACTGAACGGCAAAATTTTGCAGGTTCGAATCCCGCCATAGACAACTTTTTTTTTACTTTTTCATTAATTACAAATTATTAGTGTTTACTTATTCGAATAAATATGGTGCATTGTCAGTACCTAGTTATTATTTTTGAAAGTCACAATATTTGCTTAAGTATCAAAAAAAAAAAAAAAAACATGTTTTAATTGGTTCGCTTCCTTTATCTTTAGCTAAAGCTACTATCTTATAAAATAAGTAATCATCAAGCAACATATTTTTTATTTATTACATGCACTGTGCTTTTACTAATAGTGTACTTATCTCTGCTAATAGTTACTACATATTATACCTCAATGTGGATATTCAGTTAACAGTATTACAGAGGAACTGGCGTGAATTAGTAATAGGTTTTTTTTTAAATAAAAAACTATAATTCTAAAATTATGAGCTTTTTAAAATAAGAATATATTTTGAAAAAACCTATTCAAAAAAACCTATGATGATGTCCTGTAGTCCCATGATGAGGCTGGTTACGGCTAGGATTATTAATATTAAATTTTGATACAAATAATTTACTTTCTAATTGATTTAAACATATTGATTCTTGAACATTGTTATTTGTGTTCGCAATATTTAAACTATTTTCATTTTCATAACTTTTTGATATGGATGGCAATCATCCATTTTCGTAGTAAAAGAATTGTTCACATGGCCTTCTGCAAAAGCAGAAGATTTCACCGTGCTGCTTTAATTTAGCAGTGATTTATGTTGAATAAAGCATAAATAAGTTTAGCATATCTTCTATAAATATTCGATAAATTAAAATTATTCATTCCTGTTTTCTCCAATAATAGTGAAATGCCTTTGTGTGTGTGTCTTTGAGTCCCAAGTAAAACTAACGCTCTCTCTATCTATGATGTCATGAATCCGCATCTTATACCTAATATACAGAGTGTCCCAGTTTTATGCTGAAAAAATTCGAGAACATGTAGAACCAGTAAAAATAATGGGACTTCAACTTATTTCCAAATCTGTACCGTTTTTGAGATACAGTGGGGTATGCTGTTGAAGTTTAAAAAAGAAAGTATGTTTTTGTTTATATCTTCGACAGTAATAAACCAGTTGTTTTAAAATTTTATTTGGTAGGCTACTATGAATTTTTACTTCCACAAAAATTTCCACTCAATGGGAATAGTCAATGGCGTGCAACCTGCGGTCTTGGGATTCTTTTCAAGTATACTTTTTTCTAGATAAATAAGCAGGATATCGTATGATTTTAAACATATTTTAAACGTGAAAAGTGGCACAACATATATTTTTTAGGAAAGGGGTCCCATTGGTGCAGGTTGCACGCCACTGGTTATTCCCATAGCTGGCATTTTTTTTGTGGAAATAAAGATTCATCGTAGAATCTATCAAATAAAATTTGAAAACAATTGGTTTATTACTGCCAGAGATGTATATAAATAATTACATAGCGGTCTATTTTTTTTCTAAATCTGTAGGTACATAATTTTTAGTTAAAACGAATTCAAAGCACCAGAAAATATGCTTGCATTAACCCCCAATTTGAAACCATTATCTAGAAAAAGAAAAACGAAAATCGTATATAGCGCACACCCGTGGACAGTAAGTAGGTACCTACCTACCATAAATCTCTCTAAAACTGAATTGCTAAATAAACATCTTGCATGTCATAACAAAGAATATATGTAGATGGTTTATTCACCTTATTAATAATGTTATGACACTGAACAGTGAAGACAGCCAATAACCACCAATGAATAGGTACTGAATAATTACATAAACACGAATTTAATTTTTTTTACAAGCCAGTTGGTCAATGTCCACTGGACCTAGACCATCTGCCTCATTACTAATTACAATTACGTTCACAGTTGTATCGCCTTTGTTAATTAATTTTATAGCTACTTAGAAATGTTAAATTAAATGTCAACACTCTTGCTCACAATGAACCAGTACCTGACTTGCAGGGATGTTTACCGAATTGCAACAGTCAATTTCACCGAGATTAGTGAACCAAATCCAATAAATAGCACTGCTAATACTTGCTTTCTGGATTGATTAAGTCACAGCAGATAAAAAAATGTTCTCAAGTGTTGATAATTCAAGACCAATATTTTACACTTTCAGTTATACAAGTGTTCAAATTTTGTATGCAGAAATGTTTTGTTTAGTCCTTGACTTATTGATTCTTGAGTATTTATAAATTTAAAAAAAATATTTTCTTTAGTCCTCTTCATAAATATATCTATTATACCAAATAATACTTCAATTAATGTTATTATATATACAGGGTGGGAAAAATTTTAATGTTCACCATTGGTATCTCGGAAACGGTAAAAGATACAACGTGGCTCAAATTAGAAAAAAAAGTTGCTCAATTTCATGCTGATTCAAAATATGTATAAACAAGTTAATATATTCGACCGTTCGGGAGTTATGCCGAAAAAAACAAAATTTGGTATGTTGACATAGTTTGATGAGAGCTTTCGGTTGCCATACTAAAACATGTTCTGGCCCTACTAGTCTTTCGGCAACAATATTCAACTTTTGTCTTTCTTATGGGCGTCATATTGGATTTTACTTCATTACAAACATAAAGAAATTACGAGCACGGTGATATATCCTACTTGATACTTGTTCAATAAATATGGATAATACACGCGAATTACGATAAATCATTATAATTATCAAAAAAATATCAAAATAAAATATGAAAACGCAAAATATTTATAAATATGCACGTTTTTAAATTTACTATACACCTTCATAAATTTTAATACCCAGTGCCCAAATTCTGCTTTAGTCTATCTGATTAAGAAAAAAAGACTGCAAACCGAGCTGCAAACTAGCATTCACTCAATTTTTCACATTTTTACAAGATTATTTTTAAGAAAGAAAACAAAATATTTGCAGGTGTTGCAAATATAACCTCTCATCTAGATGCAATATGACCATAAAAGGTATAGTTTAGTACACAAGAATTTTATATGATTTTAGATATACCTACAAGCTGTTACAAATTCGCTTCTCACCATTAGGATCTCGGAAACTGTAAGAGATACGAGGAAGTTTAAATGGGGCCAAAGTTACATAATCAGGAGACCAACATAATGCCTAAAAAAAGTCTAGGCTAACTTGATTAGGTTTTGAAATATTTGAAATAAACCGAAATTTTGTAAATTCGTTTTTATTTTTTTGCAGCCTTATTTGACCAAATATATAAAAATGAAAAGCACTTAGTCGGTACATAGATAAGAAAATTATACAGTCCGGAATGGAAATATTGAAGATGTATTTTTTTATCGAAAAAACCGAATATAATTTATTCTGGGGTAGCATGTTGTTAGGGATAAAGGAGACTTGCAAATTCAGGTTTCAAAATTCCAGGTCCGTATTAAAAAAAATGGAATTGTGGTTCTGGAAAATCGAGACACCACGTTGAAAATCTAAATATCTTAGCAAATAGAGGACAGAAAGTTGCTTTGAGGAAGTGCTCATTTTTCAATATTTGCCCAAATAAGGCTGAAAAAAAAAATAAAAAACGAATTTCCAAAATTTCGTTTTTTTTTCAAATATTTCAAAACCTAATCAAGTTAGCCTTGATTTGTTTGAGGCATTACGTTGGCCCCCTTATTACGCAACTTTGCCCCCATTTAAAGTTCTTCGTATCTCTTACAGTTTGCTGAGATCCCAATGAGATTAGTTGTATAAATATGTTCGACCAGACATTTAAATGAATCAGGCCTAGAACCTAAATTTTTGAAAGAGTTTCCAGAACTTTTCGGAAATATTTCCTTGTTCTTCTAAACATTTGTTAAATTTTAAATTTGGAAAAATTGGTTTTCACAAAACAAATAGTTTACTAAGTGTACTAAATATCTAGCCTAGCGTATAATGGTACATATTTATGCATCCATATATATTAAAACGCGTCGATTCTGTCTCGCTCTAAATTCCGTCGTCGAATCGATAAAGTTTCAAAGCTATCTCCTCCGAGGGGCAATCTCGGAACGATCTCCGCGGACCACCGGAGGTCGCCCCCGGCCTTTCTCCAATGCGTAGGGGTATTTTCGTCCCGTTTCTTACGCGTTTTCCGAATTTAAACGCCTTTTCAAAAAACCTCTGCAAAATTTTCGTCGATCGCCGTTCGGCGAGAGAGATGCGGCTAGCACCGGCGTTTGTCCTTACGCCTAATGGTCCCGTCACGCCCGCCGAAATGCCGACTTTTCGGAGGACCCCCGAGACTTTTTTCTAATTTTTACGGCTTCGGGAATCGCTTTACGCGAAAGTTCCGTCCTTTCTCTAATCCTTTGAGATTTTTTTTCGAGACCGTACGTCGACTCCTTCTACGTCTATTTCGTCTTCGAAAATCTCGAGTCGCATCCGTCTCAACTTCTATCTCATTTTATATGCCCATGTGAGATCGCACTAACGAGACAAGCGCCTCCCACGAAAATTGTCAAATTAATTAAACTTCAAATAGGTTATTTTCATTATTTTCCTATGAGAAATATTGCTAACGGAATCGATAGTACTGACTGCCAAACACTTGCCAAACACTGATTACCAAAATACTGAAGCGAAATGCTTTTCCAATTAGAAAATCGGTAAAAATAATTTTTTCAGGTTGACACGTTAAGTTTACATACTGAAACGTCTCAAGGTAAACATTTGACAGCAGGCGTGGTAGCCCAACGGGAAAGTCGTAGGATTCAAAACTTAATAATACTGATTTCGTGAGTTCGAGTCACGCTGAAGGCAAACTTTTTTTTTACTTTTTCATTCCAATTATTTATTAGTATTATTAGTATTTAGTTATTCTGTTTGATTATCCGTAGCTTTTATTCTTTCTGCACGTAAAGTTTGGAATTAATTCGTTCATTGTGGCAGTCTGTTATAGTCTTAATTTTATCTTACAAAAGTAAATATCTACAATATTTTTGGTCCCATTGATAAAATTGATAATTATGTTTACTTAAAAATAAATTCTACTTTCAGTACTTAAAAAATTATGATGTTTTACCATCAACAATAGAGTATCCTTATAATTCATCAAAATATTTAAAAAAATCGTTTAGTGTAATTACATCATCATTCCAGATACAAAATTTCTTTGATATGTATTTTCTATAAAATAATATTATTCTACATGCTTTTGTAGAATAATGACCCCAGGCCGCAGGCCTGGACCCCCGGTAGGGCTAGAAATAGGAACGAAAATCGCGACAGCGATTTTCTCCCATTTCTAGTACTAGTATTAAACTAAATCGTTACTTACTTATTTCTGTTACTACATCTAAGTAATGTTTTACATGTGAAAATATATTTTCAATCAGGTTTTACTAGTTACAATTTTTTTTGGAATTACCAGTGAAAGGCAACTGTTCATTAATTGTTCTATTGTACTGATTTGGAGTATCACTCTTTAAGAAAATACAAATTGTGTTTTCGAACTTGGTTTAAAATAATAATTTCAAAAGTGTTTAAATTGACCAGCCTCTTCTCTCTTTAACTTTCTATGTTGAATATAAGAATACAAATATCTATGGGAATGATGTTAAGTAACAAGTACTTAACATTTTCTGAATCCCAGCCACCCCATCAAAAAAATATGAAATGAAATATTTATACAGTACACTTTCACAATAGTTCAAAAGCTATAAAGACGTATTTTCTTAATTATTAGATATATAAGATAATCTCATTGTTTTCAAAGATCAAAGAATTTTGCTATTTATATATTTTGATTAAATTTTGGAGTTACTTTTAATTGTTAGTGTAAGTAAACAATATCACAATTATATAATTTTTTGTGACACTAGGTACCTATAGTTATTAATGTATTAATTTTATTTAGCACAGTGTTAGCAATATTATTTTCTTCAAATTATAGAGATTATTACATAATAAGTGTCATGTTAGCCTGACTGGCCTAATCGATATTCATATTTGATTACAAAGTACCAGACATTTCCTTGTAGCGTTTTTACAGCCCTTATTGACTTTTTTTTTTTTTTCAGATATATTAGTAATCATGACAAAGATAAAAGTAAAGTACCTACACGACAAGCCTTTCAACACCATTTGCTATGAGCATGCCTTTCATCAAGCCAATCTTCTCGAGGGACTGAACTCATTAAGGGAAAAAGGCGCACTCTTAGATATTACTCTAGTCATAGGTAAATAATACATTTTTTCTTAAATTAAAAACATCAGAATTGACTTAAAGGATAAGTTCTGTCACACACCACTTTTTGTGTTTTGCAGAAGGCACAGTCTTCAGAGCACATAAGGCAGTATTAGCAGCATGCAGTGATTACTTCAGGGCTATGTTCACAGACAATATGCTAGAAGCCAGACAGAATGAGATTTGCTTAAATGGCCTTACAGCAACAGGTAAGACTTTGTTTAATCTTGCCTTCGAAGCAGGGTTGCCAAATTGACTGGGTTTTTCTATGTAAATATATTTTCTGGAATTTAAGGCCAAATTCCTGTGTTTTGAATAAATAATAATAATAATTCACATTACAAAAAGTACTAAAACATTTTGCATGAAAAAATATATTATTTTTAATGTTTTTGAACAAAACAATATAACATACATAATTATTTTTTGACATTAAATGATATTCGGCCCTATGATGTACAATTTGATGTTAAAATAACATTGATGTTAAACTTTATAGCCAATTAGAAATATTTCAGACAAGTGTTGGTACTATAAGGTAAATAAGTTGTAAAGTTCATTTTCTCTTAAATTCATTTGGGGCCTAACCATTCATTGGAAGGGGCCTACTAAGAAAAGTGACAATAGCTCGGAAAATAAAATTTAATTTCTTAAAAGTAAATGCAGCACCCTATGATATCTTAGGTAAAAAGTTAAATACAATGGGAGCTGAAAAGATACTATTAATTTATTATCACGTTTTTGAGTGGGCCATTTTAAAGAACGCTGTACCTACTATAAATTGAGAAGTCAAAATCATTTCAGATTGGCTGTTTTGATTAAGGCAAAACAAACAGCTATTAGGCTTAGCGGCAAAAAAGTTTAATTATTTAGTTATTTTTAGTTTTTAGTAGTATCAGTTGTTTTACTATTTTATTTTCTTTATAAGTTTTCGCGGTATTATTGGACAATTATTTCTAGAAATCTACGGGAAGTATCTTATTAGAGTGAAAAAAAATTATGTAAAAGATTATTGTAAAAGTCCCGTACATTGCCAGAAATAATTGTTCAATAATAATCTGAAAATTTACAACGAAAATAAAATTGTAAAACAAATTTATATGACTTTGCCATTTTAACATGATATAAGGAAGATGAATGAGAAATTTGCTGGAAACAGTTATCTTTTATGAACTTATTAAAACCGAGTAAAACCTCTTAAGATTGTTAATTTGTATAACTACATCTAAATATATAAAATTGTTAATTTTTTATTTTTGTCCTTGTTTAATTTTAATTATATACTTAAATGTGATGCGGTAGGTATACAAAAGTGTGCAACTGAAAAGGTATTTGGATGTAAATTGTTCAGTAAAGAAATACAGAAAACATGCTAGGTTACATGCAATCTCATAGTTTTACAGATATACATATAATAGACAAATAAGTTGTGCCAAATTGTACTTAATATTTTATGGTTGATAGAGGTTGTATTTGCGATGCATATTTTTACGAATAATATTGTTTGGCATCTAGAAAGTGCACGATGCTCTTGTATATATATATTTTTTTAGATATATATGTCCTTGTTTTAATTTACATTGACTGTAGTATAAATTTAAAACAAAATCATTGAGATGGAGATAAAAAGGAGACTATTACTTTTTTGTAGGATTCCATCAGTTATTGGAGTACGCTTACACTTCCCGACTTACCTTAAATATTGCCAACGTACAAGACGTCTTAGAGGCAGCTTCCCATGTTCAAATGGATGATGTTATCCAAGCTTGTTCTGGATACTTGCAAGCCCAAATAGACATTGACAACTGCGTGGATATAGCCACCATAGCCGAAACTTATTCTTTGACTCAGTTGAGGATGAAAGTATATCGATTCATGAGTGGACGTTTGCTGGAGTTCTCTAACAGTGCAGAATTTTACAGACTGACACCCCAGCAACTGGAGAATTTGCTGGCATTTGATTTTCCCGTTGATTGCTCAGAAGCTGACGTGTTTAGGATTGTCCTTGCTTGGTTTTTTCATGTGGATACTAATGAGTAAGTGCAAAAATCTATTATACAAATATTCTAATGTAAAAAGACCTAAATTTTTCTTTGATCAGTGACAAATACCATGGTAAAATTTTTCTTCATTTCTTTGTCAACACCTAAATCTTTGAAAATCTTAGTTATTTAGCCATAGTTACTAATCATTATTTATTTATTTTTTTTTTGTTTAAATTCATTTTTAGGACCAAATTGCCTTGACCATAATTTACACACTTCTTCTAATTCAACCAGGTTTTAAAACCTTTCCATAACCATTTTTTAAGTCATTGTTTTAATTTTTCTCTATCAGTTTTTTAAATATTAACAGTTCAATGTGAAATATAATTTAAAAAATGGTGTGTATGGAGAGATGAGTTAGCAACAAACTCTGTATATAAGCAGGTATGGAAGAATACCTACAAGGTGTTAACATGGGTAGACATTTAACTGTCCCCCTAACCAATAATGTTTTCTAGTTTTGCCTCAATCCTGCACTAAGTAGTGATTAGGTTTACCAGCCTAAGTTGTTCCCAGATCCTAATGCACTCTACATAATAATGATAACCCACCCCTCTTCTATATTCTTTCTGGTAGTGTTGGGACAAACTGAGTGATTTCAGTAACTGACTAATGAGTATTCAAGTGATTTAAGAAACCTGATGATCACCTGAATGGTATCACTTGAATAGTATTTTGATTTATGGGCATATTTATGCAGATTTATAAAGTTGACCTTGTATGGTTCGCTAAGAAAGCACAAAGTCGCAAATATAAATGAAATATACTTGTGAGGGATAGGGATAATTATCACCTTCGGACTCAGTTGTGTAATCTTCACTCCACTAAACATAGCCAATACTAATTTTATGCTTAAAGTTTAAAGGGTTTGTTGCATATGATTAATTTATTTATGGACCTATATAGGTATTTTTATGTTGATTTAGTAGGTATGTAGAACAGAATATAGTAATGTAATAATGGGCACATTTAGGGAACCGCAGCGCTTCTGCGCTTTATTCAAATAGCTGCAGCGCTTTATTAAAGCGGTAAAGCATATATTTTTCCCGTTGAATCGCTGAATAGTTCCATCAAGCGATAAAATTAATTTAGGTTAGGTTTACGTCTGGGTTTACGCACAAAATATCTATGGATAATATTAATTATTATTAATATTAATTAAAAATATGAATTACTGAAAATTATGTCACTTTAAGCTTGCATTTAAAATGTCGATTCAGCGAACGTGAAGCGGTAAAGCGCTGAAGCGCTGGAGTACTATGTTTCCCTGAATGCGCCCATTGTCTAATGTGTAACACAGTTCATATAGTTAGGTATATATGTAGTTTTGAGGATAAGAACCCAAATTTATTTATTTCGTTATTAAGGACATACTCATTTTTTATTTCCCTTGTGAAAGTCAATATAAATAAATAAATGCAATAAACAAATGCAAGACACAGCATGTCATTCCCATATCACAGTATTTAAATGATGTGAGATGAGATATGCAGTACACAAATGAGTTAAGAGTTATACAAGTTAGGAGTGATTTGTTGTTAGTTGTATCAGCCGTCACTCGTTATAGTATGTTGCATGAAACGATCTAAATAAAAACCAGTTATTCTTATCACTTGAATTGTTATTGATAACGCGATAAACTCAGGTTATTGCAATAACCGGATAATATGTTATTTTGCACTCGAGTGATCCCAACAGTACTTTCTGGCTTTCTCGCTAACCTTAGTTATTAGAATGGGGGGAGAAATATTGTTATATTATTTTAAATTAAATCCTATAATAAAACAAATATAATATAAAAGAGATTATTTTAAAGAAAAATTGGATTTTTAAACACTAGACTATATTTAAAATAGAGCATATTTTAAAATTTAATAACAAAAATTTCGGCATCCAACTAATTAATGGTCATTTTAGGTTAGACGTGCGTATAGGTTATGCCGTTAGAATAATCCGTTACATACACTTTACTGAAATCTCCAAGAGAAAGCTACACAGCATCCTAGACAAAACCTTCGAGGACCGAAAGTATGAATGGCAATTATATCAGCTAATCCTCCAGGAAGTTTGTCTGCAATCAGTCAAAGACAAGTCCAGGTTTAGTTCTAATTTACTCAACTCTAGGGGGATGGAGATGGCTGTATTGAAAATTGGAGGATTTGGAATAAGCGGCATAACCAATGAGATAACCTACTGCTTTTCCACAGAGAGAAAATGGAAGCATTTAACATCAATACCACATGTAGAGCAGTGTAACTTTGGAACCGCAGTATTTAATAATGAATTGTATATTGTTGGCGGTTGCTTCAACCAGTCATTGCAAGAAAATATACACCCCTTTGGTTTTAAATATAGTCCAAGGTAAGAGATTGTCAAAATGCTTTATATATATTCTTATATGTTTTATAATTATTAACGTGTTGCTAATTGCATTGAACTGCATTGATCATGGCTACTCAGAATTTGTAAAAGTATTTTAAGAAAGAACAAGTAAGAATTTTTTTGTACTCATATTTAAAAATGTTTAAACATAAAGAAAATTTGTAAGATTAAAAATTCTTTACTGCTACTGTCCTTTATCTGATCTCAAGTACTAGGTACTAGGTTAGGTTACGCCAAAAGTGAGCGGGTCAAAAACGAAACCCTTCACTGCAACCCTATTGTAGCTTGTCTCAAGAACTAGTGAATATTTGCAGTTTAAGTTAATTTTACGACATATTAGCTTTAATTAACAGTAGTTATGGATCAACAGCAAAAATTGGGCTGTATCATAGATCTTGTAAGTGTTGGGAGTCACACAAGAAGCTACAATGCTTTGGAAGCAGGAGGAATAACCAGATGTTACATTCCCTAAAAAAAAATTAACATTATAACATGTAGCATTATTTTATTGATTACTTAAATTGTACCTTCTTTTATTATGGGGAAGCAATATTTCTGCAGTCTCTTGGGCCTATTGTGTCACCTCAACCACTCACAAAATCCAAGATATAGTAGAATATTTGTACTGTAGCTGTATGTGAACAGTCCCGCACCTTAAACACCTCCGACAAGCACAGTGCATCTGTTTGTATACCATAGCGACAACTACTAAGTTAAATAACTACTTCATTCTAACATATTCAATCACAGGGGTAATGATCATTCAATCTTGCCCATTAATAATATGAATACACAATGGAAAAGTTCTTTGAATATAGGAAAGTCCGGAGCAATGTATATTTACCCAATCCAATACCATTTATTCACACATTAGCACAATTATACTGGCTGGCCCTATGTTTTGTAGAATCTAATTTTGATTTGATTAGTATAAAATAATATTTAGTAAATCGTCACTACACTGCAAAAATTATTTTATCATTTACTTATGATTATACCTAAAATAGTTTAAAGTAAATATAGTAGCTTACATAATAATTCTTATGTTCTAAGAACTTCTGCATTTGTATAAAGTTTTTGTATTCTTTCTAACAAAATGCAGGATCTAATGAAATTCTATAGAGAACTAGTTTATGTATGTCTTTTGTGATAGATACAATAAATGGTCCACAATGGCCCCCATGAAAATTGAACGATGTCGCTTCAGCTTGAATGTTGTGGGGGATATGCTGTATGCTGTGGGAGGTGCCAGTGAAATAGAGGAGTACAACACCAGCACCTGTGAATGTTACAATCCCAGACTGGACTCATGGTACATGATCCAGCCACTTCCAGCATACGTCAGCCAACATGCTGGAGCAAGCTACGAAAATAACTGTGTTTCTAAACTGTACATCAGCGGTGGTATAGATAGGGACAACGTGCAAGGTTATATGTTTTGTTTTGATGTGCAAATGGATAAGTGGCAGTCTTGTGCTCCTATGTTGAAACCGAGGGCTGACCATGTCATGCTTTCAATAGGAAAGTACCTGTACGTTTGTGGAGGATGGACAGAAGATAGTGAGACCAGGGCCAGAAATCTAGTAGATACGATTGATGCTTATGATGTAGAAAAAGATTGTTGGGAGGTAAGAAATAACTAGGCAGAAATTTTGAGTGGAATAATTTAAATAAATAGGTGCAGGCTTGGAGGATGTACAGGATTTTTTTCTACAATTTTCTGTTTATAATAAAACATTAAACACTTAATAAATTCCCTTATGGTATATTTGAACATTGTTAGTGGCTGCAAAAAGGTGCCTGATTTTATGAAATACTTTTTATGTTTGTAAACTTTCTATATGAGCAAAATAAACAACTTGCTGGGTTGTCTTCAATTCTGTATGATGCTATCGATCGTTTCCTCAGTGTTTTGTTTATCATTCATATATCCATTCTCTTATGAATTTATGATAGAGGGTGACTAATCTCAAATCCGTGTTATTGCTGCATCAATGGTAACAAAACTATGCATCTGCTGTAGCTAAAAAAATATCTGTTATTGAAGGCTGATATATAGATAAGGCTGTAATACGATCAATGAGCGAACATCTCAATAATACAGGGTGTCCCACAATCTGGAAAAACCGGAAAAAGTCAGAAGATTTGATTGATCAGGGAAAGTCAGGGAATATTGACATATTTCTGGATTTAATCTTTTTATATATACAGTGAGATCCAGAATGATTGATCTGATTCGGAACGCACCCTCTACCAATTACTATCAAAACTAGTTTCCTGTTGTAAATATTACTTTATTGTCTATTGTCAACTGATCGATTTTCGAAATCGAACAATTAACAATAGGAAAGAAAGTAATTTTACCAAACAAAAACCAGTTTTGATAGCAATTGGAACAAGGTAGGTTCAGAATCTGGTCAATCATTCTAAATCTCACTGTACATACTGATATTATGTTCCTTAGCTTAGAGGTTCAATTATACTGCGATTGAGAATTAAGCAAAGTGCAATGACCGGAAAAAGAGTAGATCTGTGTTGTCACATTTATTTCTAAAGTATTCTTATTTAAAACAGGAAACGTATTAATAACCTTATTTACCCATTTTTTTACTCGTCTTTAACGTCCCTTATCCCTATTGTACTTTATCAGAACAAACACATTGTTTAATTTGTCTTTTACTTAATAATATCACCGAACATAAACAAAGACTTTGTTTATGTTCGTTGATAATATCAAGGAATTTCCCAGTATTTGGCAACTGCGAACGCTGTAAAGTTGACGACAAGCTGTTCATCCTTATTTAACATACATATTCTTGCATTTTCGCTTTCTTTTTTTCTGAGCTTCAACGACGTTGATTGGTCGAATGAGGAACCAATGGGAATCAATAAGCGACTGCGCTCGAGTTCTGGGGAAGCAGTGGCGTGATATTGGGTTATTTCGCGCGCGTTTCTTAACGGTAAAAATTTGTGGTAAAATTATTAGTGTAATTATTCTTTGTGTCAGTGTTTATACTTATTTGTGTTAGTTAAAAAAGTGGAAATGCATATACTAGAAGTATTCTATAGAATAGTATACGAGTATAATATTAACTGAAATGTGCCCAATGGTAAAACAGAATACGCACGCCCATGCTTCACTGCATTTTACCAGATCGGCGAGGTCATTCCACTTTGCTTAATTCTGAATTTGAGTATAGATAACAGAATATATATTCAAAGTTTTGTTTAGAACTCATTTCCTATTTGAGATTTTGTTTCCATAAAGCCAAGCCCTCAATTTCATTTACTACTGTGTAGTAGTTTTTATTATTAGAAATGCAATTATTAGAAATTATAAATAATAAACTTTTGTTTACCATAAATAATGTGTTTCTTTGTCATACAAACCATTTAATTGGAAAAAAATAAATATTTGTTTGGAGAACCTAGAGAAGTCAGGCAATTTTATATAGACATTATGCTGTACCCCCTGTAATAGTTCAATCAAACCGTTTTTTGGTGGTGATTTAAGGCTCGATTAACAGCACCTGAGACACTCCATGTGACCTGGAATATTGAGAAGATAAAAATTTTGAGAAAATGTCAAATATCTCTAAAAAGGCTGGTTTTATGTATATAGCATGCATTTTTAGAAACTGGTTCTGTTGATTATACTGTAATACCTGTATTTTAGTTATTTTCCTAACAAGTGTGGAAGGTGATACTTTTCCGCAAGCGACTGCAGTTGTCCCAACAACGCGAAGCGGAGTTCGGACAAGCAGTGAGTGCGGAAAAGACACCTTCCACATGTGTTAGGAACAACGTTTTTTCTACGGGCGTGAAGAAAATTGACATAAGAAAAATAAATATTTTAATTGAACAGAAACAATTATACAGAAATAGGTCAACGTTTTTTTCTACGGGCATGAAGAAAAGTAACATAAGAATAATAAATATTTTAACTGAACAGAAACAATTATACAGAAATATGTATTACTTGTTATTTATGCTTATATTAAAAGTACAGGTGGTAGCATTCTGTACATTAATAGCAGATGCTAACTGATTTGCTCCTGGGAAACTGGAAGTAGAAGAGCTGGGTCCCGCTAAGATAGATTCATAGCATGGATCTGCCGCTGAATTATCCAATTCAAATATGGACAAGATTTTATTTGTAATTACTTTTTTATGCCCAATTGACTCGTCTAAATATCCTTCGGCTACACTTGTTGATTTGCAACCACCTAATCTTTTTATACTGGTTCTGCCCTCACCAGTATCAGCCAAAATTGATGCGGAGGATCTACGGAAACTGTGGCCTGTATACAACTGGGGATTAGGGAGCTGTAAATAAGCGGCTATTTCAGATGGAATTTTTCCAAACGTATTTACTCCAACGCACTGAACAGTACATTTGCCTCTTTTATATGCTACAAAAAATCGCTTGTGCGGCGTTTCCGGCTTTCTCAAATTTTTGTATTTTTTATACAGAGACATTACATTTCCATCGTTTATTTTATTGGAAATCACAAAAGATCTAGATGTGTGATTCTTGCTGTCAGGGATATTTATTATTACTATATTTTCCTTTTCTTCAATATCATCAAGAGTAATTTTTGCTAATTCATCGCGGCGGCAGGCACCAGCTAGGCCAAATATTGCAACGATTTTTATCATTAAATATACATCATTTGGTGCTTCGTGTAAGACTTTTGCTATTTCTTGTTTGTTAAAAACTATTGATTTCTTTGGTTTGAATCCTAATTGTTTCTTAAGATATGCAGTTAATTTGAAAAATTTACTTATGTCTATGTTGTTTTTTATTTTTGTAACACTTTTGAGCATTGAATATCTTGACCATAATGTGTTTGGCTTACATACCTTATTTAGTTGAAAGAAATATGCTAGAAATATTTCTTCTTTTAAATTTTTGACACTCTTTTCGGTGCACCAATTCATAAATTGAGCGTATTCCTTCTCGTATCGTCCTTGAGATTTTGCCGGTAATAAACTCATGTTTGCCATTTTCGCTTCATTTAGAACAAATTCTGGGATATCATCGTCTGAAGAGTCAGAACAATTATGCATTTTTGACTTTACTTTAAAAAATATTTCGTTTTATATTGAAATAAATTGTGAGATGTCAAGTGCACACAATGCTGTCTAATAATTAGAAGTGTCAAGCATTCCTTTTTCTTTATGTCAAAATCTGAACAGTGACAACATGATTTTTTGGAATTAAGATAATATTATGATCACATTGCAAGTAATACATAGGTATTTATTTTCCGCACTAGTGCGGAAAAGTGCAATTTTCTACACTCAAATGCGTGCAGAAAATTGTAACTTTCCACACGCCCGTAGAAAATAGTTATTTTCCTAACAAGTGTGGAAGGTGATACTTTTCCGCAAGCGACTACAGTTGTCCGAACGACGCGAAGCGGAGTTCGGACAAGCAGTAAGTGCGGAAAAGACACCTTCCACATGTGTTAGGAACAACGTTTTTTCTACGGGCGTGAAGAAAATTGACATATTCGTTTTATATTGAAATAAATTGTGAGATGTCAAGTGCACACAATGCTGTCTAATAATTAGAAGTGTCAAGCATTCCTTTTTCTTTATGTCAAAATCTGAACAGTGACAACATGATTTTTTGGAATTAAGATAATATTATGATCACATTGCAAGTAATACATAGGTATTTATTTTAAGCACTAGTGCGGAAAAGTGCAATTTTCTACACTCAAATGCGTGCAGAAAATTGTAACTTTCCACACGCCCGTAGAAAAAATATTTTTTGTATTTTCTGCAACAGAGTTATTCAAATGTCATACTATTGGCCTACTCTGTATATAAAAGTTTGAAAAAGGATTTAAACTTCTATTTGGTTATGGATACATAAGTTGATTATTTATGTGAAATCTTGTATTAAACAATGTGTTCACTGCTACTGTTTATATATTTCCTTACATAGATATTAAGTTACAAGTTAACTAAGAGACAAGAATTATTAATGAAATTATCAAATGTTAGGTTTTTAATTTTCCTCGTTACTTGTAATCCTAGGTACGCAAAGGAATAACCTTATTATTAAGATATATCGAAAACAACAATTTTGCGTGCAATATGCACCCCCCAACATTGAATTACAACGGCATATCTTCATATAACTTCAACTTATTGTCTTTAATATATTTTTCTTTTAATAGTGTTATCTACATCTGAAATATTAAACAAGCAGCTACATTATATTAACTTTGTGGCTTAAGTCCTATATAAAGAAATATATAAACAGTATATTTTTAATAATATTAAAAATATACTATAAAAAATTTGCTTTACTGTTGTTATAATTTTGTGTTTTTTACAAATGTGACTTAGTGATCGTAAAACATTATAATTGCCTACTTTTTTAGGAAGTCACACATGTTCCTACACCCCGTTACCATGCCGGCATAGTCTGTGTTGAACAGAAAATTTACTTCATTGGTGGATTCCACAGTGATGCTATGTTCGACAAAGACACGGCAGCCATAGAGTACTATGATATTGAAACTGGTCTATGGACAATTGAGGATAAGTATCCCCAAGACATTTGGGAACACACTAGTGCTACTTTATATATCCCTAAGTGCAGAGATGACATGGAAGTTATTCCAACATCAGAGAGTTCTGTTTAAATATTTAATATGATTGTTTAATACTGAAGAAATATATTTATTTATATAGTGTGATTTATTTTTACTTGTACTAATTGTGGCATCGATGTAGTTTTTGGCAAAATAGTTGAGAAAATATTGTTATTGTAAATCCATAATTTTACAAATTTCTTGTTATACAGAATACAATACAAAAAAAATTATAAAAGTTCTAGCAAAAAACTATCTGTAAATTTTTTTTATAAAATGTCAAATATCTCTAAACAGGTAGATTTGGCTATACGCGATTCTTGCTAAGCAATACGCTACCTACTGGCAGCACGCACAACTAACGCATGTGGTATTGGTTCAGTTTTGCGTATGTATGTCTATTGTGAATTTTGAAATGTCCGTTGTTATATTAGTCAATTGCTTTGATTAGATATGAATCATTATTGTTGTAAGCGTCATTGTTCCTCTTGTACAAAGAAAAACCCCGAGATCAGTTTCATACTTTTCCAAAAGCCGGAAAATCTGGAGCTATCGCGGAAACTAAAAGTTGAGCATTACAGAGTCACAGAAAACAAGTATGGATAAAGAAGCTAAAGAACGCAAAGTAGTGTGTGCTCTTTTACTTTTCTCTAAGAATGACTATTTCCATAAAGGTATGTGCCGTATGTCCAATAAAGTATTTGACATATTTTGAGGTTAAGTTTTATTGTCAGATTGAACGCTCGAAAAATATTGAAATCTATTTTAATTTTATATCACTACTTACCCCTTTCAAAATAGTTTTACAAGCTTTTTACCTGGTTTAAAGTTCTCGACAATAAATCTGATGAATAAAATTTCAAACGTTAGTGTCAGTGAACGTAGGTTAGTATAGGTTACTGCCATTTTGACGCATCGATCTTAAAATGAATCGCGTATAGTACCTATATTGTCAGGCGACATTGCAAAATCAAGTAAATAACAAAAAAAATTCCAAAATGAGATTTTGGCGGTAGGTATGCCTCTAGACCTTATGCAGGAACTCAAAACAAATTGAAAATCAAGAGTGGAAAAATTGTTCCCCGATTGTTCTTTGTTTTGGAGTTATTCATGATTTTATTCATGAATTAATTTCAACATTTACTCTTTACTCTTTATTATTAAAAAGAAATTAATAAGAACACAAGCTAAATGCATGATCTATTGTCATAAAAGGTGTTCCAATAAATTACCTGCTCAAGGCAAACAATCGCACGATTTATCATAGAAGCACGGACCATCTATAGCATGTTTACCTCTATGTTTACTGCAGCGTGAATACGAGCTACAACATCTTCAGATGGATTAAGATCCAGAGACAATTTGACAATAAGATAATTTGACAAATAAAATTTAGTTAATTACAATTGTTTCCTAGCAACCTTCAAAACAGTGCGTGCCTTAATGTTATGTTTATTCACACTTTAAGTGCTACCTATTTTAAATGAGGATTATGATGCAGGTATAATATAAAATTATTTATTAGTATACTCCCAACTTGATTCTGTTCTTTAGTTTGAAATCCTATTTATGGTTACTATGTAAGTTCAGTTGAGAGTATTCAAATAAAATTTTTCTAACACTTTTTATTTTCTCCGTCGATGGAACATATCCCAACCGTGGTTGTGACAATAATTATCTTTTAAATAGGTTTAGTTTTAACTCACTTAAATTTAGAAGACAACTTCACAATGTCGAGTCTCTTTACATGTTGGTAAATAATAAAATCAATTATTTTATACTATTAAATCAATTAATTATTTTAATTTCGAGACCTCATATTAATCACATATTATGCATTTTTATAATCCATAGGTTAATACTAATGCTTGTGTTAATATCTCCCATGTAAGTAATGAGCTCAAATTTATATCTAAGGGTCTAATGACATTATTAATTTATACTGGTGCCCTATATTCAGGTCAATTTAGATACAAAAAAGGACTCGGCCTTGCAAAAGGCATGTAGTTCTAAATTTTCTATATGTTGTTAGTAATTAGTAGTTAGTGTTGTTAATGGTAAGAAATCTAGAAATCTTGGTAGTTCTTGCTAGTAGTGGAGGATTTGCCCCTCAGCCCAGGTCAAGAGAGTTTGGCAGTACTCGAAGATATGCCAAGCACCGGTTCTGGTCCGACAAATTCAGAAGCAGCACCCTTCCGGGCTAGAGAGTCGGCTGCTTCATTCCCTTCATGGCCAGAATGGCCTGGGACCCAGACCAGAGTTACTCTACTTTTTTCTACTCAAATGAGCGAGCGCCTGCTGACAACTCCATACCGTTTTTTCAGTTGCAACGGTAGGAACCAAGAGCTTTAAGAGCTGTTTGGCTGTCTGAGAAGATTTTGATCGATTCATATGTAAGTTGCATTTGTTCCAGCTTCTATACACACAATTCGATGGCATGGATTTCTGTCTGAAATATAGTTGCATAACTACCAAGGAATGAGGATATTTTTTCCGTTCGGTTGCAACTATACACTCCGGCTATAACACCCATGGGCGTTTTGGAGCCATCTGTAAATCAACAACTATCTGTCCTCAAAAGGTCAGCTTTATTCCGATCCCATTCATCTCAAGGAAGGGAATGTTAAAGGGCAGTTCATGGTTGGCCGTTGCAGGGATGATCTGATATCATCTCCAAGATGCTGTGACTTTCCATGTCATCCAGCAACCTATTGTGCTCCATAATGTCAGACTGTGGCATGTTAATAGATGCCTGCTTTAGTCTGTATGTTGCCCATCTGGTATCTTTCTCCAAGTATACGTGGAAAAGGAGGTAGGTCCAGTAGGATTTCCAGAGCTGCTCACGGTGTAGAGCTAATTGCTCCAGTTATGGCCAGGCAGGATTGTCTCTATGAACCAGAAAGTTTCATTTTGGTCCTTTGTTGTAGTATTTGAACCACCAAACTATACAGCCAGTATATTTATTTAGGACCAATGCCCCAAAATTTCCCAAAGATTCGTCGACTTGTCCATAAGGATAGTCGGCCTTGTGGATCATTTTCTCCAGATGGGAGTTCCAATTAAGCAACTTATCCAATACCACACCCAGATACTTCGCTTCCTCCACAAATGGAATTATTTCACTAAGGAGGGAGGTCTTAGATTGTCCAGCTTCCTTTTCTTGGTAAATGGTACAATTACCCTTTTGTGGGGGTTTACAGACATCAGCTCCCTCTCACACCAACTCAGTACTATATCTAGTACCTCTTGGAGCGTGAGGGAAATTCCCTCTTCAGAGTTTCCTCTGACGAAAATGACTAGATCGTTCGCATATGCTTGAACCTCAACCTCCCACATAGAAAGTATGGCCAGCAGGTCATCCACAAGCAATGACCAAAGTAGGGGCGAAAGAACTTGTGGAATTGTTGAGGGTGTGCAACCTTGTGGACACCCTCTTGTGGCCTCAAATCTGACCGTTTCTTCCTGATGGAACGTCATTATGGTTCTATTTTCTAACGTAGCCCGAATCCAGTCACTTATGGTTGGGTCGACTCCCCTAGCAGCAGCAGCTGTGTATAGGGAGTCAGGCAGTGCATTGTTAATCGCTCCTTCAATGCCAAGGAGAGCCGCCACTGCAATTTGCCTTCTCTGCAGGGATTGGGTGATTCTCCTGACTATAGGTTATTGAGTGCTAGTTCTGTTTATTTGCCAGATTGATAGGCATACTGGTGGGTATTTAAAGGGACACTCTTCCTAATATATCCGTCCAGTACCTTTTTCAGACTTCAACAGAAATGATGTCAGGCTAATATAATAGGTCTAAGCAATTTAGGGCATAGGTCTATTCGACCTATTTTAGGTATGTATACCACCGTAACTGCTGACCAACTGGTTGGTATATAACTCCATGCCAGACTAGCTCGGAACAGTCTGATGAGAAACGGTATGATAATTTCCAGTCCATTTTGGAGCAGAGCCGGAAACACACCATTCTCACCTTGTGATTTGAATGACTGAAAATATTTAATAGCACACTTGATGTCTGGTCTTGTGATAACCTTCCTAGCCACCAACCAGTCATTTTTGTTAGATCGTTTAGATCGGGCTCCTGTTGGTTATCCAAAATTGAACTACCTGGGAAGTGGTTTTGTAACAAAAGCTCGAAGGTTTCCTTTCCAGAGTATGTAAGGGTGCCATCAGGTGGTTTTATCAACCCAAATTCCTTTGCCGAATATCTAGAAACGATCTTGTGGATTCTAGTGCTGCTAGGTAAATCAGATATACTCTCATAGAACTACCTCCAAGATTGCCGTTTTTGCTCTTCTTATTTCTTTATTATAATCCGTTAGTTGGGATCTATACGGAGCAAAGGCGCCCGAAACTTTAGCTCAATTAAAGAGGCGTCGAACTTATTTCCTCATTTTTTCCAGTTTTTTGTTCCACCAAGATGTGCCTCTATTATCTTTTTTGGTCTTAAGTGGGCAATTTTCGTGATAAGCTGCTATAAGGGTGTTCCGAATTTGTTCCGTCGCAGTCTCTATCTCATCACTACTTCAACCTTCCAATTCAACTTTTCAACATCAACCTTTATCACTAGAAATAGGAAAGAGGCACCAAATTTTACCATCAGCTCAAACCTTTTGAGCAATAAGATAACTGACTGGAAGGTATCTTTTTAGTCATCATGTTTAGATCATAAACATATTCTATTTAATATAATAGCCGAGTCTAAGCTTATGGTGAAATATAGGACCTGAGAAGCACATACTGGAGTGGGTACAAACGATCGGTCCAGTTACAACTTCAATGCACCCTTACCACTATAAATAATCGTGATGAGATAGACTGCGACGGAACAAATTCGGTACGCTCTTATTGCGCAGCTTATCACGAAAATTGTCCACTTAAGACCAAAAAAGATAATAGTGGCACGTCTTGGTGGAATAAAAAACGGAAAAAAGGAGGAAAGAAGTTCGACGCCTCTTTAATCGATCTAAAGTTTCGGGCACCTGGGCTCCCTATAAGAAAAAAGAAAAGCAAAAAGGGAATCTTGGAGGAAGTTTTGCGAGAGTATATCTGATTTACCCAGCAGCACTAGAATCAACAAGATCCTTTCTAGTGATCCAGCAAGGGAATTTCGGTCGATAAAACGACCTGATGGCACCTTTACAGACTTTGGAAAGGAAACCTTGGAGCTTTTGTTACAAAACCAGTTCCCAGGTAATTTGATTTTGGATAACCAACAACTACTACTACCAGGAGGTCGATCTAAACAACCTAACAAAAATGACTGGTTGGTGACTAGGAAGGTTATCACAAGACCAGCCATTGAGTGTGCTATTAAATCCTTAATCCTTTCAGCCATTCAAATCACTCGGTGATGATGATGTTTTTCCAGCTCTGCTCCAAAATGGATTGAAAATTATCATAACGTTTCTCATTAGACTGTTTAGAGCTGGTGTGGCATGGAGTTATATACCAACCAAGACCAACCAGTTGGTCAGCAGTTAAGGTCCAATACATACCTAAAATAGATCGAATAGACCTGTGCATTAAATCACTTAGACCTGTTAGCCTGACATCATTTCTGTTGAAAAGTCTGGAAAAGGTATTGGACAGATATATTAGGAGGAGTGTGTTAAACATTCACCCTCTTAATACCCACAAGTATGTCTATCAAACTGGCAAATCAACAGAACTAGCGTTCAATAACCTAGTCGGGAAAATCACTCAATCCCTGCAGAGTAGGCAAATTGCAGTGGCAGCTTTCCTTGACATTGAAGGAGCATTTAACAATGCACTGCTTGACTCCCTGTACACGGCTGCTGCTGCTAGAGCAG
Source organism: Pogonocherus hispidulus (assembly GCA_963924545.1). Classification (NCBI taxonomy): domain Eukaryota; kingdom Metazoa; phylum Arthropoda; class Insecta; order Coleoptera; family Cerambycidae; genus Pogonocherus; species Pogonocherus hispidulus. Next base: position 26,216,219 of record OZ004696.1, read on the forward strand.
TCGATCCAACCATAAGTTACTGGATTCGGGCTATGTTAGAAAACATAACGATAAAGTCCCTTCAGGAATAAACGCTAAGATTTAAGGCTGCAAGAGGGTGTCCACAAGGTGGGGTTCTTTCCCCCCTACTTTGGTCACTGCTTGTGGATGACCTGCTGGCGATACTTTCTGTGTGGGGGTTGAGGTTCAAGCATATGCCGACGATCTAGTCATTTTAATCAGAGGAAACTCTGAAGAGGGAATTTCCCTCACCCTCCAAGAGAGTACTGAGTTGGTGTGAGAGAGAGCAGATGTCTGTAATCCCACCAAAAGGGTAATTGTACCATTTACCATGAAAAGGAAGCTGGACAATCTCAGACCTCCCTCATCCTTACTTGGTAAAATAATTCCATTTGCGGAGGAAGCAAAGTTTCTGGGTGTAGTACTGAAGAAGTCGCTTAATTGGAACTCCCATCTGGAGAAAATGATCCACAAGGCACGACTGTCCTTATGGACATGTCGACGAATCTGTGGGAAATCCCAAACAAATATATTGGCTGTACGTGACGGTCATATGACCTATGATAGCGTACGGCTCCATAGTTTAGACTACAACAAAGGACCAAAATCAAACTTTCTGGCTTACAGAGACAAGCTTGCCTGGCCATAACTGGAGCAATTAGCTCTACACCATCCGCAGCTCTGGAAATCCTACTGGACCTACCTCCTCTTCACATATTTTTGTAGAGAGAGGCCAGATCGGCAACATACAGACTAAAATAGGCAGCTATTAACATGCCATGATGACATGGAAAGTCACAGCATGCTGGAGATGATTTCAGATGTCATTTCTGCAACGACCTACCATGAACTACCCTTTAATATTCTCTTTTCAGGAAAAGATGAATGGGATCTGAATAAAGCTGACGTATTGAGGCTAGATAGTTGTTGGTTTACACATGGCTCCAAAACACCAATGGGTGTTGGATCCGGAGTGTATAGTTGCAACCCAACAGTAAAAATATCCTCATCCCTTGGTAGTTATCCAACTATATTTCAGACAGAAATCTATGCCATCGAATTGTGTATACAGATGCTGGAACAAACGCAACTTACACGCAAATCGATAAAAATCTTTGCAGACACCCAAGCAGCTCTTAATGCTCTTGGTTCCTATCGTTTTAACTTAAAAACGGTATGGAGTTGTCAGCAGGCGCTCGCTCATTTGAACAGGAAAAATAGAGTAACTCTGGGTCCCAGACCATTCTGCCAATGAAGGGAATGAAGCAGTAGACTTTCTAGCCAGGGAGAGTGCTGTTTCTGAATTCGTCGGGTGAGAACCGGTGCTTGGCATATCCTCGAGTACTACCAAAGCAACGCTTTTGACCTGGGCTAAGGGACAAATCCTCCAGTAGTGGCAAGAACTACCAAGATTAGTTCATTCAAAGGCGTTTATAATGAACCCTTCAAAAACAAGAACTAAAAAACTTTTAGAGTTTTTGCCGTTTAAAATATCATCTGTACAAATTCGGCCTAGCAGAAGATGCTGAGTGCCCCTTGTGCTTAGAAGATGATGAAACAGCAGAACACATATTATGCACCTGCCCCGCTAGGGAAAAGACCAGGCACTCATTATTTGGCAAAGGACAACTTCTGTCAGAGGATCTGAATAAGTTCTCACCCAATAAGGTGATTAGGTTCAATAAGATGCCGGACCTGTTGAGTGAAATATAAGTTAGGTGTGATCCACAATAGACCACATGGTCGCGGTGGAGGGTCTGGTTTTCGGCTCACTCACTTTTGAACCTAACCTAACCTAGTAGGTATATCATTTAGTTACATTTATTAATCTTTAAAAATAATTTGCTTTTGTAACTAGAAGAAAAGCCATATTTTGCAGAATAAACTTTTTTTAAAGTCAAGTTTAAAAAATCTGAGATTTCCGAAACTTATTATCTTTATTACTGCCAAGTTTTGTGGTAACTTGGGATGTTAAACTTTGTACCAAATATAGTTTAAATGCTAATAAGTTCGATGATTATGACAAAACCAATAAAAATATTTTTAAATTTCAACTGTTCTCGTACAACAGGTAATTCACATTCATCTTATAGGTACTCATATCTACAAAATATTTCAGAATAAAGTGCTAATATTTTAAGACGTTATTATATTTATTCTACATGTGATGTTAAGGGGGTCTTTCCTATAATTTTTTTCGATTTAGGCTTGCAAAGTTACTGTCTGTCTTTTGTGAAAAGGACCATCTTAGTCTTCCTAGGGTTGACTGACAGACCCATCTCACTACACCACCTTTCAGTTATCCTACAGGCTACCTGCATTCTATCACAGACCACGTTTAAGAAGCAACCAGCCACTAGGACTAGTCCGTCGTCTGTATAAGCTTGCGTATAGAAGCCTTGGGAGGTAAGGCGCCTCAAGAGACCATCCATCACTAGACACCATAGGTGGGGCGATAGGCAGCTGCCTTGCGGGCAGCCCGCCCCTCTTACCTCCATGTCCAGGTGGCAGTACCCTAAGACTGCGCTAACCCTCCTCTCTTCCAGCGCAGATCTTACCCATCTGACCATTGTTACTGGTGTTCCTCTGGTCTGAAGAGTATCACAAATAGTCCTACTCCTTGCCTTATTAAAGGCTCCTTCTATATCGAAGAACACTGTAAGGGCAACCTCTTTGAAATGAAGTGTCTTTTCCACTTTATGCACAACATTTTGCAGAGCTGTCTCTGTGGACCTCCCTCGCATGTATGCATGCTGATTCTCATGGATGGGGTGTCTAGTTAGCACCCCCTCCATCAAAAACCTATCTACAATTTTCTCTAAAGTCTTAAACAAGAATGATGTAAGACTGATTGCCCTAAATGATTTCGCAGTCGTATAGTCCCCTTTTCCCGCCTTGAGAATGAAAACCGCTTTGGCTGCTCTCCAGGGTTGGGGAACATATTCTAGCGCTGGACTGGCTCGAAAGACCCTCCTTATGTATGGTAGGAGGATATCCAAGCCCTTCTGCAATAGCGCCGGGAAGATCCCATCCGGCCCTGCTGGGTCGGATGGGTTGAACTCGTTCACTGTCCAGGTTATGGTGCCATCCTCGATCACTCCCTCGGCAAGACGCCAATGCCCCTCGGGTATTGGCTCCACCATGGGTGCAATCGTGGCTTCACCTTCTCCCAGGAAATGTGTTTCCAGCAGGAGTTCCAGCGACTTTTTACTGCTGGTAGTCCCATCTTGTCTCTTCAATGACCCTATTTTCTCCCTTTTTTCGCAGCTAAGTATTTTCATCAGCCTAGCTGATTCAGGCAGGGACTCCAGTTCACTGCAGTACGACCTCCAACTAGACCTCTTGCTGCGTCTTAATTCCTTCTTAAAATTCTTCCTTGCTGCCTTATATTCGTCCCATGAGGTCTCCGTCCTTCCATCGACAGCTCAGTTCAGAGCGCCTGGTCGCCTGGGGAAGATCCTCGAGGGACCTATTCTACCAGCGAGTTCTGCGCTCCCCTACTGCCTTGAGCGGACAGGATCCCTCATAGGCCGATACAATTTGGTTACTAAGTTTATTCACCTCTTCTTCTAACTGTTCTGGAGAGGCAATTTGGTCGCTTTGATTGCCGTTGGCCTCCTAAGTTAATCTTATACCCCTCCCAGTCAGTCGCTCTCGGATTCCGTCATTGGACGGTTTTTGGTTGGTCGAATTTCATCTCGAATCTGATCATTCTATAATCAGACGCCGAGATGTCCTTCGTTACCCTCCATTCCGAGACTTCTTCCTCTAGGCTTTGAGATACCAACGTAATGTCAATCACCTCTTGTCTGATGCGATTGACAAACGTTGGCTCTTGGCTCTCTTCCCCTGTTTACTACCTGTAGGCACAGCATATGCTGTGCTGTAGGTTTGTATTTGTAGACGCCAAATATTCCAACAGCGCCCCCCCTCGAGCATTAGTGTCCCTGCTGCCCCAAACTGTGTGATGAGAATTGGCGTCACATCCGATCCGATATTGGGACATACGTATTTGAGGTTTTTTAGTTGTGTAGGTATATCTCGAAAATCATATTAAAAATCTCTTCTTGGAAAGCTTCTCCTATAGGAATAGGGAATAGGATGCTTTTCTCCTTTTATCAATGTTAAAGTTCTTCTTGACCCATGATTTCTGAGATAATATACCTACACAGTTATATTCATTTCAAAGTGGAATGTAAACAAAATTCCTAAGGTTAGGCAACTCTCAATTCATCTTTTACCGACAGAAATTATTTGATAACAAGGAATTTCATTTAATTGCCTTGATTTTTTTTAAATAAACCTTGTAGTGGTGATATTTGGTAATGTGGGTACTGTGGAAATCAATTTGATCGCCTCAAATTTTTTTATTTAAATCAACCTTGTAGTGTTGTAAAGTACCTAGGTACCTAACTATATTATACTGACACATAGGTAGGTAAACACAACTACCGGAAATTACAGATCACAGAAAACTCTGAAAAATGTAAAATTAATTATACCTATATAGGGTGTGCCTTAAAGAAACATTTTTTTTTGCTTCCTGCTCTGTAGGTATCTAGATTTTCTAATAATATTGGCTCGATAGAGTAGAAACAAAATAAGCACTCCTGTTAGGTCATGATATGCTAAACCCTAAATACTAGGTCGGATTTGATAATAAAAATGAAAGGACATTTAACTAAAGTTAGTTTTAAATACCTTTGATACTATTATTGGGATAGTCACCAAAAGCAACTTCAGCTACATACAGAGTATTTGGCCAAATTCAAGTAGGTTGCATTTCAACCAATCTGTCTAAATTACTAAATTCGTATATCCAGTGACGTATCCAGGGGGCTAGAGGAGACGCCAGCTACCCCCCCTAGCTCTCCAAACACTTCCTGAAAATTCCTCAGGAGTAAATATTTCATGTTTTAACATTTACTCATAATGTTTTATTATTTCAAATTTAAAGAAAAAGCTAAAAATTCTTGGTAGCTATTTATTAATAGCGTATTTTCTGATCTCTGGCAACTAGATTCTGCCCATTTTGCACCGCTTGTACGCGCCCCGGTAGTAAAGGTAGTAGGTATGTTTTTATTACATTCAAGAATATATTAAATAATATACTAGAATATACAGGGTGTCCCAGTGTGAGCGTACAAAAATTTACCAGACCAAATTTAGGGGGTGGACCAGACCAAAATAAGAATAAAACTCTTATAAAAAAAATTTCTTTGATGCACGCCTAATGATAGGGTGTTATTTTGAAAAAAAAAATCCGCAATAACTTAAAAATCGCTAGGTAATTTTTGGGAGACGTGTCCATCTAAACATCTACATGGTGTTTGTTTAACTCTGACACCTGTGGTGGCCTAGCCCTACTCTTCCATATGACTTCCTTTGCATGTATTTTTCTACTTAAAGAATGTATAATAGTCGGTACTTTTACACTCAATTTACTCGAAAATGGTTGATTTTAGAGCTATGTAATAAGAACACCTTTTTTGTTCAGAATTGATAACCGATTAAGGACAACTTAGTTAATCCACGAAAAAATAGGATATGCAAGAATTATGAAGGCAAAATCATAAGGAAGACTATAGACTTAGGCCACCACAGGTGTCAGAGTTAAACAAACACCATGCAGTTTTAATGACTTTTAATAGATGTACACGTCACCCAAAAATTACCTAAATTTACGAAACGGTTTTTAAGTTATTGCGGAAAATTGTTTTTTTTTCTCCAAAATAACACCCTGTAACTCGTTAGGCGTGCATCAGAGAATTTTTTTATAAGAGTTTTATTCTTATTTTGGTCTACTCTACCCCCTGGTAAATTTTTGTACGCTCACACTGGGACACCCTGTATATACAAGGATAGTAAATTTAAAATCATGTCCCAGAATAATGCTTATTCTGGGATCATGTTGCATTTGGATAAATTATCATTACGATTTGCGCCTGCCTCCAAGAAAGCATGTACCAACTGCTGCTCCTGCACCACAGAACAGAGGACTGTGCCTGCACGCTAAAGTGCATAACTACCTCAAGGATTTTTAACTTATATAAGTTAAAAATCCTTGTACCTAGTACCTACCTACCTACACTTGCTGCTCTTAGCTCTTAGTGTTACTTGTAAGTGAATAGGTGCCACTACTGGTTTGGATCTAGGATAGTTTTCTACCTTTCTATTTCTGATTAAAATATTCCCATTATCTTTGTCTATTAAAAGCCAATAAAAAAAAACACATGTTGGCGTTTTGGTATAGATAAAAATCAATATGTAATGATTACCTAGTGATTTGGGATAGGTAGGTCCCTACATTAGGAAATGTTAGAGATTTTATAGATCAGTTGTTAACTTTAAGGACACAATTTCTATCTCAAACTGCATTATAATACCATACATCCAATCATCGCCGTCATAGAAATTTTTTTTTATTGGATTGCCGATTGTCGCCATGAAAACTGGAATTCCTCTATTTTTAAATTTAATTATCTTTTAGTTTAGGGATCATAGATCAGTCAGTTTGTGGCGCGCTCTCTAGGAATATTTGCTAACTGGAGAATGGTTGCCACGCACACATGCGCATGACAGTAACTGAGTCTGACAAGTGAGTGAGTACATCCAGCACTCCACAGGAATAGTTTTCGATACACAATCGTCAGTGTTATTTTTGTTGTGCTTCGGAGTCTTGAAGTGTTTCACAGTGTTTTGGTTAATTTATGGACTTATAAATTCTTAAAACATCTCGTTTGTGATTAGATTAAGGACTGTTCACATAACCGTATATAAAAATAAGTTCAATAACATTGCAGAAGGTTATTTAGTGCCGTTAACTGTCTTTTCGTAGTGGTGAATTTTCGTAATATTTCTTCACTTTATAAATGTGTAAAATGTTGAACTATCTTTCCGAGAGCTCAAGAAATTATAGTTAAATAGGTGTGAAATCCTTGTAGTGCATAGTAACAGTAATTTGTCAATAAGTGAATCAGTTCGACTATGCTCTGATGGAATACCTTTGTTTTTGGAGTAGTATTGGCCTGCCGTCGATAAAGGTACAGGTGGTGTTTTTTTGGGATAGTCTGTGTAAATTATAATGTCGGGAAGTCACATGAATAACGATCAGGAACACAAGTCGCCCAGAGAAAGTGGCGAGGATTCAGAGGACGAAAGCGAAATTTTAGAGGAAAGTCCTTGCGGTCGATGGTTGAAACGACGTGAAGAGGTAAGTCATAGTCCTATATAAAACTATATCCCATACATTCTGTTACTCGGCCCAAAATGCCTGTTCTAACCTAACAAGATGTACCGGCAACCATTTTGCAAAAAAACCCATGAAGCCCGCATGCTCTACCGCGACGTCAGGATCGATTCTGGCGCCTGTTCCCGATAAAATTCTCTTCACGTACTCAGACAGTAACACCGGCAAAATCACCTTATGTAAATAATGGAGCATGGTGCCGATTTATCACTCAATTATCGCTAATCTTATCGCTACTGGTGGCCGACTAGATCATTTCAATAGCAACATTCTTGTGCGAGTTATTTTTAGAAATATACAAGAACTATGACCTTCTCCGGATAACCGGTTTATTATAGGAATTGTGCATTTTAATCAAAGAGGTAACTTATATTCTCTAATAATTTAGGATAATTTAGCCATTCGTCTACATAGGTATAGGATTTGGTAAACACTTGAAAAACGAAACAAAATTTTATATTTTTTACAAAATGCAGAAATGTACCCAATTTGAGAATTTACCTATTATTAGTGATCTGTAAAAATTTTATCTTCATACCTCGATCAATGCAAAACCACTACAATCTATTCCTACCAAAAAAATACATTTTTCCACTGTTATTATTAACAATTATATCGTTATTCATAGGTATTAGTTTTTAATAACGAACATCTCGACGAACATGATGGGTAGGTACCTACCCTACTTAAGTACCTACCTACGTATTATAGATATTAATATATCAAGTAGGTACTTCTATCTTCCAAAATAATATAGAAATAAAATAGAGTAAGTGGAACCTTAATATTTTGTTAATTAGGCACCTACTTAATTCATTATAACCTTTTTTAGGATTACACCCACCTGTAAAATAATAAAAAAACTGTAAAAAAGAAATAAAGTATTTTCCTTGTTTTTTTTATTATTTTACAGATGGTATAATCCCAAAAAAGACTAGGTACAATGAATCATGAAAATGCCCCACAAATAAGTTACAGATATTCTTATTATTTGATACTGAGGCATGTAACAAACAAAAAAGACTACTTACTTAATTCCTTTATGATAGACATTAGTGCCTAAATAGGTAATTAATTACTTAAGTGCCTATATAACATATTTGTATAAGGAAGTAACCCAATAAGTAAGTTGCCGCCGAGGTTGCCGCCACTGAAATGTATGGAACCTCCAGTAAACACGCCCAAAGGCACCTTTGATTATTTGAAATGATTACATTTCTGAACATTTCTCAGACTCATTGGACCTTTTTACCTGAAATTCTAAGAATTTTTTTTTTTATTTTTACTCGGTCGGTACACCACCGTACTGCCAACCGCTTGGAATTGGTGGAAGGGAGTAGTCCAAGAACTACAGATACATTGATTGACCTATCCTTATTTTGTCGAAAATAAAAAACGTAGAGAAGCCAATAAGGGGGAGATTTCCCCTCAATTTGTGCAAAGTGGACCAACTCTTCAGGCTCTTCTTCAGTATAAATTCATACGGAACGTGACGGCAGGACAGATTTAAATAAACAAATAAACACTGTCAGTTTTTAAGGTATACCTAGTCTTTATAATCTAATTTGAAACTGCATAAAAAATTCCGACAAATGACACACGTGCATAAATAAAGAGACCGCCGTCGAAATGCAGGTGTTTCTTTTGTCGGATTTTTCTTTTACTATTTCAATTTACATTATATAGACTACACCAATGTGTACCACCTGACGATGTTTTGAAGAAACCTAAGTCTTGTATAGGGCATTTCTACCGGTATTATCAACTTCGATCAGAAAAATCGTGCCTATGTATTTATTTTCAACACCTTCAGCATTTCTTTCAAGTGACAGACAGATATTTACCAAACTCGGTACCAAGATTTAAAATCTTTCACATATAATTGACAATCATAATTGATATCTTAATATTTGACTTCGAAATGGCTAATTAAAAAATTTCATCTGCTGACCCTTTTCTAAAATTATTTTTCATTTTCCTAATTGGTGCCTGGTGCCTACATGAATTCAGTAGGTACCTATCGAATAATGAATATAGGAAGATCATGAGCATGATAAAAGTATGATTTTATAAGCATTTTCTTTTCACTATTTACAATGCGCAGCACGAAAGAATCCCAGTCTGTGGAATGTAAATAGTACTCATCCTCACTGTAAATAATCTAACTATCTGCAGAGATCTTAGAATACATTGTTCGTAATAATTATAAGGTTATCCATGTCTAGTTGAGGGTAGATTAACTGGTATATTTTTATATTACATGGAAGTAGTAGGGATATGGTTTGTTATTTTTATTGAAATACTACATGATTAAGTACGTGGGTACTTAAACTGTTATGATCGAGATAAAAATGAATAAAAATTTAATAAAAACATGGAAACGAATATAATACGTGGAAAATTGTTTCAATATTCTTCATGTACCGGGTTTTCCAACGAAATGACTCACCCCCTATATCTTTTTTATTTGTGGTGCTAATAAAAAAAGTTTTATGCAAAAGTTTTATCATTTTTTACGAGCTTTCCAGATATGTAGTTGAACAGCCAAAATAAGTGCAGCTTAAAGTAATATGAGCCTAGGTTCAATTTTTTTAAATGGAATATCCTGTATATTTTTTGATTATTGCATTCTACGGGTTTTTCTGATTTCAAAAATATATATATGTGCTATAATCGATGCAACAGTTGTCATTTTATGGAGCTTTTTTATAACATAGAAGCTGCAGCTGCCTTAGACATTGTTCATTTATCAAATTCGCCTTGTATAGAAACAAGGCCTCAAATAGGAGTAATTGTTTTCAAAACGTGTTATAAAAAAGCTCCATAAAATGACAACCGTTACAGCGATTATAGCATATATATATTTTTTTGAAATCAGAAAAATCCGTATAATGCAGTAATCAAAAAATATACAGGGTATTCCATTTAAAAAAATTGGACCTAGGTCATATTTCTTTAAGCAGCACTCATTTTGGCTATTCAACTACATATCTAGAAAGCTCGGAAAAAATGATTAAACTTTTGTATAAAACTTTTTTTATTAGCACCACAAATAAAAAAAAGATATAGGGGGTGAGTCATTTCGTTGGAAAACCCTGTACATAAGTAGGTATAGGTATATATGACTCATTCAAAATACTACCATTTACCTATTTTTAGGTACTTCGACTTTGATGGTAAATTTAAAAAAAAAATATCGAGTGATAAACCGAAGTCAAAAAATATTTGTATGCCTGTAATTAACTTATTTGTTTTCAGTTTTATCAAGTTTCCGAATATCCTCAAAAGTGTTAATATAAATAATTATAAACTTTGTAATTTACTTATATGTATAAAGTAATTTAATATAAACTTTGTTTTTTAGAAGCAAGTATCCTCTGAGTAGCTAAACAGTACCTATCCTCCAAAAATTTAATTTCTTTGATTAGCTGTATGGTTAGCTTCTAAAAATAGACAAGCCGGGTTTTTAATTTACTGACCACGAAGGCCAAATAAAGACCCGTTAATAAATCTGCCCGAGTGCTCGACGATATGAATCATTATCATTATGGTATTGTAGGTAGTTCTAGCGTAGAGAGAGCTGCCTGCGTTTTTTCGGCCTATGATATTAATAACACCTTGAGTTTAATGCCTGAAATTTACGTCTGTTGTATAGCTGTAAAATTTCATACATTTTTGGGAAAATAAAAACAGAAAATCTGAAGTACCTACTATTCAAAATAAAAACTCCAAATATGATGTCAAGGTAAACTTTAAAGTTTCTCTTGATAGGTACTTACACTTGGTGTTTTTATTGATTTCCATTTTACATATGAAATATGGCCTTGATATTTTACTTGGAATGTTTATTTAGAAAACCTACTTCTGGTTTTATTTTTTTTTTATTATTTTACAGGTACTTAGTATAATACTAAAAGAAATTCTTACGTGTAGATATTTTTTTTACACCATAGCCTACGAAAACCCTTTTCAGAAACTTATTTTGGGTTGAGTTACTAACTCTATAACTTAGTTTTAAAAGTGTATTAAAAGCAAAAAATATTGGCAGATTAGTATAATGACTAACAGAGTTTAGTATTTTTTTGGAAAATACTTGGGGTACCTAGATATAAAACTTCCATACATCGCACCATTGTTTGTATAGTGGGTTGCAGTGCAAATCTACATAAATTCGAGGTGCATACTGCCTCAATCGATTTTTGATTGTGGTATAATTTTAAAAGTTACAATTACTAGAAAAAGAAAAAAGCTCGGCTAACTCAAGGCCTAATTCTTTTTTTATAAACAGAAAAACAACATTGTATTTGGTTATGTTTTCCTACTTTCAATTACTTGCACAAAAGTTACTCAATTAACAATAATTTTGGTTGTTATATTTGCTCCCTACACAACGCATGAGTACCTACCTATTCAAGATTTATATTGCGTAGATGGTACTCATAGGTAGGTATATATTAAAATTAAATTTAAATAACTTACCTTCTTGGTTTAAAGTAGTGATGGCAAATGATAAAAGGGATAATGATTGGGATAAATGACAGATCAAAATTCTGATAATTTTTTATTAAGATTAAAATAATACTATATGAATCATCTCGTCAAGAGTTTCACAATGGCACCAAATACTCTATACTTATTTATGAGAAAAAGCTTGGATGTATCCTTTAAATCTATTAAAAAACGAAAAACGTATACGTGTTTACGAGCGGCTTTATATAAAGAGCAAATGAGTAGGTGAATCCCCGAATTTCCTACAACTTTCATGGTAACACTAATAACAATATCTATTAAATATTACTTATATTTGAATTTAGTACTTACATCTAAATAAAGTTTAAAATTTTTTGATGTGTACGAGAATGTGACTTGTCAAACGCTAAATCAAAAACTCATTGGTGGTTATTGTTAGTAATGTATCGGATATTTGTAATAAAAATGAACGTTGTAAAATATTTGCTAGAAAATAAATTTTTCCAATATATGATGATTAGAGACCAAAAATTAAAAAGTACCTATATAAAATAATATAATAAAATAAATTTTATTTGTAAAAACTGGCAACTTACCCTACAACCCCCTGTATACAACTTTCATGATAACACTAACAACAATAATAAATATCTAAATAGCCATTTAAATTATTCATGATATTTATGTGACTTGGTAAACCCTATATCAAAAACTCATTGGTGGTTATCATTACTAATGTATGAGATAATATTTGTAATACAGATAAACGTTGTAAAATATTCGCTAGAAAATCAATTTTTGCGATGTTTGGTGATAAATTAAGTAGAGGTCAAAAATTTAAAAAAATATATATAAAATATATTTTATTAGATAGAAGTGTTCTTTTGAGTGAATAAAGAAAAAATATCTGGCAACTCTTATCTTAACTTTTTTCACGATATTCCAACCCTTTCTGCATTTTATCAACTGTTTTACTACCATCTTCGGCACATTATATATACACTTGCTTCCGAGCTTGCTTCAGACTGCAGAAAATCCAAGTGGCATACTTTTTGACTTTCAATTATTGTTTTTGTATAATATTTACGAATAATATTAATCGATTCATATTTCTCGAATATTTCCAAATAATGGAGTCTGCTTTCACCATTTTCACAAAACATCTACAGAGTTGAAATAAGTAATCATAGATTACGTTAGACGGAGCACTTTTAAAAAGTACCGAGTCTTGTGGTCGCTGAAATTTTTTTATAAATACGCAAAAAATCCAATCATTTAGGTTTACTTATTTACAAATACATTCTTCCAACTTGAAGTTGCCCAATATGAAAAAATTAAGTATATAGGTAGGTATTATGTCCAGAGGGAACTATTTTAATTTGGATTCTAGAATATCTCGCTTCCTAGCTAGATGTTTCAGATAAAAACCGATGACACAAATTCAACTTTGAAAAATAAATCCGGTATCTTGATTCATTTCTGATTTAGGTATTTATTTGACATATTGGGATGCTTACACATCTCGCTTAATTGGAGAGATAAGAGAAAAAGTGTAAATGCATTTAGAATATTAGATACCTAGGTCAGTGATCACATTAGATTTTATTTTTTTTAACTTATGAATGGAATCCCAAACTCTCAAAAACATATTCAGTAGGTACATGCTATTCAACTCTTATTAAGGCAAATTTAAAGTCCTTTTATAATGTCTTGTACTTCATTTTACTATCTGCTATTGTGTATTCAATTATATAAAGAACTAAAGCAATTAGATCGCCACCTTGCAGGCTACGATAAATAACAACGTGGCCAGGAAAGTATTGAGATCAAATAGCCTCAGACTTAGTTGTTTACGAGGTTGTTTATTAACAGAAAAATATATCAAATGCTAAATTCCATGGAGGAATTTAAAAATAATGTCGAAGTTGCTTTTAGATGGAATACCCTTCAGTAGATGCTGGTCAGCAACGTCGTGTCGAATATAACTTAGCCTTAATAGCTTAATAGCGTAGCTTAATCCGAACACTATAATATAATTCACATAAGCAACTACCTATGTATTAGTTTTAATAGTGTTATTAGACTGAAGGGCGGGAAAATTTTTTTTAAACAAACCCGACGTGAAATAGAAGAGGTCTCATTAAAACTTCGCTTTCAGTACACTCCTCCCTATTAGTTGGAAGAAAATTGAACGGCTCAGTTTAATATCAGACTTTATTTATATCCCGATTTTTGTGCATATATCCAGATATATGTCACAGTCATGACATGACCGCCATGCTGTTTATTGGACTTGGATAAAACAAAAAAAATTAAATAGTCGTCAAGTGAGTCACTCGAGATCATTAAGTACTTACTCATATACATATGAGTAAGCGACCTATCATGCATACTTAATCTATTATTATTATTTGAAAGCGTAGATGTTAACTGGAAAGCCAGGTAAGGTAATCTAATAATAACAACAAAACAATGTCGTTATTGTGAAAGGTATTATGTCGTTTAATTCAAGTTCGTGGATTAGAACTATTGGATTCAGCCTGAGGATTTTTTTTGGTATCGTGCGGAATTGAAATTTATACTGCGTAGGCTTTAATACCTCTTACGGTAAAACTGATTTTCTGTCGGGACTTAACCTATTAACGGAGTTTGACATAACTCGTGACGGTGACATTTCGTACTTCAATGTTCAGCCGTGTTCAACAGCAAAAAGTAATCAGTCATCCATCAGCTGTTTTAATTGATTGTCAGATTCAAAACAATCAATGAGGATAGTTCGTCGACACTACTTTCAACTGTTGAGTACGGTTGAACATATCCAAAGTTGCCGTTTCACCAAAGCCTTAAATAGGCGCGAATGTATCGTGTTTTGGAGTCGTGCGAATACATTCGTGTGCCAATATATTCGTATGGGAATATTACTTCAATGGGCTGATAGTTCTTTACCAAGAGAACTAACTATCAAACTACGTCATATTGAAGACATTTTCTCATAGGTAAGAGTCTTTTCGCACGACTCGAGAATCGGATCCGAGCTGGTGTTTCGTTTAACGTTTCTTTTAATCTAAACTATAGCAATCTTACATAAATTGTGATCATTTCAAATAACTTAAAAAAAAGTCAACACCAAAATCAAAAAACAATGTAATGCTTTAAAAAATACCTGTTTTACTATAGTAAAGTGACCGTAGAAATTGACATTTTGTTTATAGTAAAATAAGCACTTCTACAGTCAATTATCGCAGACCATCTATCCTAGAGAATATATTGAATGATCATAGGTATACCCTGTTGATCCAAAATATAAATAAACAACACAGAAATGTGACTTGTTAACATATTTGATGGTGAAGGGGGTCAACCTCTGGCGATCTTTCATGTTTTTGGCTGTACCTAATATTTGCTCGAATACTTGTACAGTGGGGAACAGCCTCGGGAACATCTTACTTATTTCAACATTTATTTATTTGGTCATTCGTTGCTATAAATATATCGAATCAGTACTTTATTGTTTTCACTGACGTAGTTTTCCACATAACACCAAAACTCTATACAGCACTCGACGCGCGTTTCGCCAACCAGGTTGGCATATCATCTGTGGAGTTGGAGTTTTAATCATCTCCAGATGATGCCAACTTGGTTGACTACGCGTCCAGTGCAGTATAGTGTTTTGGTGTTATGTGGAAGACTACGTCAGTGATCTTCACACCAAAGGTTGCAACTTCCTTCAAGATTACTTTATTGTTTATTTAAGCAGATTTCCTTTATCATTTATTTACTGTAAATGGTTAAATACTGAAAGAAAATGACAAATAAAAAATAAAAATATGTACATATGCATCGAACTTGAAATTCGGAATCGTTCGATCGGGCTTTTTCTAATGCTTATTCTGAGCCAAGGATTCTGAATTACTGGATGAAGCCACCTGACTCGATGTTTAGTCGATAAGTCGTTGATAAAACACTTATACCATGTCTATGCTCATAGTTATCGAATCGTATCCTTGTCCGTAATCCGCCACCGAATAGGCATGCAACGTAAAAACGGTATTGCCAATTTTTATCTCGCCGGAATATACAACCAGAGTCCTTGAATGGCGTGATGCGCTTTATATAAACCGTAACGAGACCATTGTTACAAGTGGCCGACGACACCAAAAAGTTGCCAAGCGCCGTTGCCAAACGTGCGAGATAAAACGGCAATGTAAATAAAAAAAGAAACTGGGACGACGCAAGCAAACTAAGCATCTGACGCGTGGATCGCAGGCTTGATGGCCATTCCATGTATTAATTATAATATGTAGTCATTAAGTACCTATTTGTGTGATTTGGTGTTATAATCTGCTGATAGTGTAATTTTTCTACTATCTAGCTTCTTGGATTACAGTATTTCCCCTCGATTTACTCAAAATATCAATTTATTATCATATTATTATCATTAATCATTCCTCTTTAAAATTCTATTTTACACTGTGGTTTTACAGATGTTATCTGTAAGTGGCTATCGATTCTGAATTATTCACAGGTATTCTCTGTGTGCGCCAAACTACGTACACCAAGTACAAAAGTAAGTTTGTTACTACGAATTCCGATCTAGGCCTTCGTGTAGTAGACGTATAATCAGATCTGTATTGAGTAGTAGTTTGGTAAAATGGCACCATTCACGAATATTCATAAATTTGAGACGAAAACACCCAGTAATAATCACGTAGATTACGATAAGCGCCGGTATGAGCACTATATTATACTATCTGCCCAATAATTATTTACTTATTATAATATTATTTTGAGTGGTATACTCAACGTCGGGGTTAGCTGCTGAATTACGTTGAAAATTTTTGTTTCTTTTTGAATGTCTCTTCAAGAAATCTCTGAATTATAATACCTACCAGAAACGAATAGAAATATGCAGACTTAAAAAAGGATATTTATATGTATCTTTATTGTAACATGTGGCTATCTATAGCTCCAAAGAATATTTAACTTTTCTAAATAAAAAGTTATTGATTTAAAATTTTTGACATTTGCAAGGTTAGTCAAGGCCCTGAAAAATAATTCCATATCACATTCCAACTAAAAGCTGTTTGATCACAATTTATTATAATTTAGTTCCAATACCTACTATACAAAATAATCGGTTGTTAATTGAAGCGGTCAAGCCATTTTTTTTAGTTATCTATATTTACACCAGTTACCAGTTATAATCACTGAATTTATCAATCTAATGTATTATTTTTTCTGTTGGTTTATAAACATTGAAGTTTATTATTTATATATTATTGTAGCTGATGAGAAATGTCTTTAAGTAACTTCTATTAAAGGTGCAAGTCCCTGTACATCGAGAAAGTGGAATTTTATCGTTATTTACTATTGAGTAAATTGTAGATCAAATACTGCAAAATGAGGACATTTTTATGTACAATTCACATATTTTAAGGATTTACAACTTTTTTTCTTTGAAGTGATAAATTATTGATATGATGAAATGGTTTAGGGCGTAGTATGAAATATACTACCCATGTATTTTATTTTAGGCAATAAAAAATATCAGCGATATAAGTATTATACTGATACGAAAGCTTTACTCACGTTTATATTTCTTATGTTACGTATAATCGTTGACTGAAGGATTTTTTATGAATTAAATCTTTTAGTCAATAGTTATGTTTTATCCGAATGGATGCAACTGACTTTTTGATAGTGAAAGATACATTTTCATATTGCATTTGTTATACAGGGTTTTTCAACGAAAAGTAGCCATCCTTAATAACTCAGAAACGGAGGGTATCAGAAAAATTTCCAAAAACAGGTCGATTTTTAATTCAAGGGGGACAACTTTTGGCGTCAAGTTCTTGATGACATCGCTTCCCCCCTTCCCCCCACTCCAACTACCTCAAAAAATTTAAATGGCAATACGGGCCAAATAATACTTCATTTGACAGATATTTTAAATCTCTATTCAGTGATGTGTTACATTTGAAATTCGGGCTATTAGTGTTTTAGAAATAGTCGATTAACGTTTAAGAATAAACTTAGGAAGTTTACCGTGGTGGAACAAACTTTGTAAACATTTTCTTGATCATCATAGTTTTTTGGTCATTTTTTGTCGCAGTGATAAGATAGGTAGCGCCAGTAAAATTACCGTCAATGAAATACCTGTCAGTTGATGTTCACTTCATTTTGAATTAAAAGTGTCAAGATGGTTTACACGACTGCCGAAAGAATTGAGATTGTGCGTTTGTATTTCAGAAATAACGACTGCACACGAGCTACAGCGCGTGTTTTCAATGAAATGCATCCCGATAAATTCATTGGTCATCAATATGTTTTAAAGTTGATGCAAAAATTTATGGAAACTGGATCAGTGGCAAACAAAAAACATCAACCAGAAGGACGAATTATTAATGAACCTGTTGAAATTGCTGTTTTGGGACACGTCGCAATGGATAACAATCAGTCTTTAAATCAACTTTCCCGGGCATCAGGGGTTTCAACAAGCAGTATATGGAGAATTTTAAAAAAGCACAAATTTCACCCTTACAATATAAAACTTCTTCAAGAACTAAACGAAGACTACAATGATCGACGACTACAGTTTTGTGAAGTTATGTCTAATAATGTATTGAATACCGTGCACTTGTTGTACAATATTTGCTTCAGTGATGAGTGTATGTTTTTTTTAATGGACAAGTCAACAGGCATAACTGTAGGTATTGGTCAGATATGAATCCGCATTGGTTTAGGGAAACCCATACCCAATATCCCCAGAGACTGAATGTTTGGGCAGGTATTCTATCTAGGTGATCACATCGTTGGCCGGTATTTCATTGACGGTAATTTGACTGGCGCTACTTATCTTGAACTTCTTGATACCACCATTGATCCGCGCATAACAGAACTACTGGAAAATGATGAAAATTTGCTTGAAAATGAATTAGTTTTCCAGCAAGATGGGGCACCTCCCCACTATGCGGTTCCTGTTCGAGAATATTTGAACGATCGCTTTCCTGGGCGATGGATTGGCAGACGTGGTCCAATCGAATGGCCGGCTAGATCACCAGACCTATCTCCGTTGGATTATTTCTTATGGGGGCATTTGAAATCCAAGGTGTATGCAACACAGCCAGCCGACATTGAAGATCTTAGGCAAAGAATAATAGAAGAATGCCGACAAGTGACACCACAAGTTCTCGCAAATGTTCGTGAACTCTTTCAAAGTCGTCTGCATTATTGTATGGAAATTAACGGAGGTCACTTTGAAAACTTACTTTAACGGTAACTGCCATTATTTATAATTATTATAAATGCTTAAAATAAATACAATTTCATGAATTTATTGCAAGATACGTGTTTCTATTACTGAAAAGCCATCACTGCGACAAAAAATGACCAAAAAACTATGATGATCAAGAAAATGTTTACAAAGTTTGTTCCACCACGGTAAACTTCCTAAGTTTATTCTTAAACGTTAATCGACTATTTCTAAAACACTAATAGCCCGAATTTCAAATGTAACACATCACTGAATAGAGATTTAAAATATCTGTCAAATGAAGTATTATTTGGCCCATATTGCCATTTAAATTTTTTGAGGTAGTTGGAGTGGGGGGAAGGGGGGAAGCGATGTCATCAAGAACTTGACGCCAAAAATTGTCCCCCTTGAATTAAAAATCGACCTGTTTTTGGAAATTTTTCTGCTACCCTCCGTTTCTGAGTTATTAAGGGTGGCTACTTTTCGTTGAAAAACCCTGTATAAATAATTAAAGTAACTAAGCAAAACTTTTATTGACCTAATTATAAACCACATGGGCAACAGCTTGGTAGGAACTGGGTGTTTCATCTCACGGGCGTAGGACTGCAGCGTCGTTGAGAGAAACAGAGAAAATTCAAATGCAACAAGTTTGTATCATTAGGGCTATCTATCTACTGAAATTATTTAGAATAGTTTAGCGTGGCTGTTTCTTATTTGGATACTTCTTATGAAACACCCTGTATTTTCTCGCATGTTTGCAAAGTTTAAAAACTATTATGTAAAATTAAATTATTATTGTTTTTGAACAATTATTGTAGTTAGGTAAATTTTAAAATTTACGACTATTTGATCTTCGACGTCCTTAGAAATTTGAAATTTTGTTTCAAATATTTACTATTCACTATTTTTCTTTTAGAAGCTATTTATTTGTATGCCTTTGTTAACATTTTAAAAGCAAAGCGTGCCATATTTATATCATAAATCTATATCATAAAAAAGTTCGATCCATACATAGAGCATATTTTATTTTGAGGTTCCAAACAGAGTTCCAAATATAGTTTGCGAGTGTGGTTGTAGTTCGATTTTGAACATTCTAAAAATAAAATGTTTTTTTTTAATAGAGTAAAAAGTCATACCGTTTCTATAATACCTTAGATCTTTATTATATCCGATCACCCAATCGATAACAATTTAGGTAGGTAGGTACCTTAGTAATATAACTACTACCAGTGACTATAGACTATAGTCACTGCTACTACTTATTGATTGCCTTTCGATTGTTATCTCTATGTTCTAATCTGAACTCATAATTAATTGTAATTAACGAGAAATCGGGGAGAATAATATTAACGCGTCGCCTGTTCAACCCAACATCGTCCCCTTTCGTCGGGAGATAATTATTTTCAAATAACCGTTTATAACGTGTCATCCATCCCCCTTGAACGGTTATGTTATAACCTAATTTAGGGATTATTTATAGCCTAGACTAGACGAAAATCGATGCGAGCGCTTCCTACGTCCAGTTTTCTATAAGAAGATTGGATTTCAATGTACGAGCTTGAAAGATTCGACCAATATTCGGTGAAATATTGAGCCTCGCGTGCTTATGAAATAATTGATAAAAGACAGTACCTCTAAGATTACTAGGGTAAAAGTTATGTTTTAGGAGTTCCGAAAGTTTCCATACAATGCTTGGTTCTCTATGTCACTATCAGACAAATCTTAAGTCTTATTTATTTATTAACAGTTACAGCTTATATTTTCATTTTAATGAGCAAAACAGTAAAAGGCATAGTCACTGAAGAGGATGAGTTTACTTGATTATGACCATGTAATAAATTACCCTCGAATTACCCTGCCGAATAGCCGGGATTTCAGAAAAACCGCAGACGGTATCTCGTATGATCGTCATGACGGTATGATGGTATGACGGTATGATCGTCATGAATATCTTCCATGAGAATAAAATACTCCCATCGCTTTTTACCTCCTGAAATTGTATTCCAAACGCCTTTTGAAGCACTAAAAAATATAGAATATAGGTAATTTTGTAACTGTTAAACAATATTTGTTTCATTTCATCATATTATGCCAATATAATATTACCAATTTAAAATAA
This sequence comes from Pogonocherus hispidulus, assembly GCA_963924545.1. Taxonomy (NCBI): domain Eukaryota; kingdom Metazoa; phylum Arthropoda; class Insecta; order Coleoptera; family Cerambycidae; genus Pogonocherus; species Pogonocherus hispidulus. Next base: position 26,237,309 of record OZ004696.1, read on the forward strand.
ATAAGTAACATCGCAAATAGACGACTACCTTCTATTTGTTGAACAGTGGATTTAGATATTGTGATCTGATCAATGATCATCAATTATTTAACCGAGAATGTTACATGCTAAATATGAAAAAGCGATACGTACCTGGCATATTGTGAACTTATACACAAGTGATTCTATTTTTTTAGTTCATTTTAAAAATAGTTTAAAATAGGAAGTCATGATGTAAACATGTTATTTATTAATGGAACATTCTGCATATTTTTTCATATTTGAACAAGATCTCTGGATAACCAGGCACACTGGTTTTCTGAGATAAATAAGTAGGTATTTTAACAAAGTCTACGTATTAATATGTAAATGATAGTATCTAAACTAAGTAGAGTTGGGATTTGAGGCCAGAAGCCCGGCCAGGCCAGGCCCGGCCCGATATCGGGCCTGGCCGGGCCTGGAAAATCTGCATATTTTACTGGCCGGGCTGGACCTGGCCGGATGCTTTGTAATACCTGGCCGGGCCGGGCTGAAATTGAATTGGCCAGGCCCGACTGGCCGAGTCGGGCCAGGCCTGGCCGGGCCGGTTCGGGCCTGGGCTGGCCTGGCCGTTTCGGGCCGGATCGGACCGATTTCGACTTAACCTAGGCTTTTTAACCGGTTTGCTGTATAACAATTTTAAAATACTATATCTTGTTCTTCCTATGAGGAATTTGATTTCATAATAACTTGAGGTGTTTCACCCATTTATCTGACCACTTACGGCCAATCTCACTCATACTACTTAAAATTTAAGGTGTCCCAAAATGGAAAAATTATACTTAGCAATAAGTATTACTCTGATATTTAAGCACATCTAAAAATTCTTACACAGACTTAGAATTCGATGCAGAATTTAAAAATGAAATATTTGAAAAAATAAAGTTGATGGTCGTAACTTCTTTTTGGACTACCCTGTATACATGAATTGAGCATAAAAAAATCGCATTAAAAAATAAAAATCCACGAGTCCGAGTGTTTTTCCAAAAAACACACCGCTGAATTTTAAATGAATTTAGACATCACTTCTGGGACTCACTGTACATACATATAATATCTTATACTACTATATATATATTACAAGTGTTAAATGTGAAACATTATGTTTGTGTTTAAGTTGTTGAACAAATTTGTTTTCGGAGTTTGTATTTTATTTGATAATGAAATAAAAAATTATTCTATGAAGGTTGTTTTGCTCTATTTTGTGAGACATTTGAACGTTTCATTGATACATAAAAGAGTTAATAAATTTATGAATTGTCATACCTATTGTCAATGTCAAGTTGGCAGGACTTCTGGTATCGCCGAATGTGGCTTAGGTAGACTGGGTTGAATTTGGGCGGACCGATTCTGGCTAAACTTGCCTTGATAACTTGACTTGGTCGGGTCTGGCCGGGCCTGGCCTGGTCTGGCCGGGTCTGGCCTGGCCGGGCCGAATTCAATCTGGCTTGGTCGGGCCTGGCTCAAATCTGGCCTGGCCGGGCCATAATTGTCAAGAGGTCTGGCTTTAATTGGGCCAAACGTTCGGTGGGTTTATCTGGCCTGGCCTGAATTTTTTTAAAAAGTCGCAACTCTAATCTAAAGTGGCTCACAGGTGATGTGATTTATCGTACAATAAGTCATTAATTTCACTCAATTAAACAATCAGGACGGTTGAATGGAGTAAAAATTACCATATATTATAATAGGTAATAGCCTCCGTAACGAAGAAACTATCATAAGTATATTCTTTTGACTAACTCGTCTTGCTATTAGAGATAGATTTATCTAATTATATCATTCGTAAAAGAATGCTTTAGCGAAATGTGTAAAAGTATTCAAATTTATTTAATACATTTTTATTTTATAGGTTCTGCAACAGTGTAGAAGCGTTTAAAATCTGTAGATTTCTCTCTTTTTTCATAATATCCATGAAACAATGTTAAATTGTTAGGCATACCGGAATGCATTACTTTGTTTTGTTGACGAACTCCTGATCCGTAACAACATTTTTGCAGCTTTCGTCTATTACCACAACTAATAGTTACTGCGAAATAGTTGGTGACTCACCCATAGTATTTAGTTGAGGTCCTGCATGAGGAAAGGTCGGATAGTATTTATAAATGATGATAATATAATAAATATGGGATCCCGTTAGAAAAAGTTCGACTTCACATAGATATACCTATGGAGACAAATTTGGCAATTTGCAGCTCAAGACACAATTCAATTCTGAATCGAGTGATATTAACATTTACCCTATACCAGGGGTCGGCAACCTTTTGAGTCGGAAGAGTCAAAAATTACAATTTACAAAATTTCAAAGTTTTTAAAGAGCCACAAAATTTTTTCTTGCCAACAATAAATAATACTCGCATAAATAAAGTTTTTTGATAAAAAAAAACTAATCTATTTGTTTATAAGAAAAAATATCTATTAATTTATATATAAGTAGTGTTTTTCACAACAAATTAGATAATACGATATATATATGGCATTATTAGATAATTAATTACTTATTATTTAAGTAAAAAATTAAAACAATTAAACATTTACTTACAACCCTAACTTGTACTTCAATAACAAACAATTGAGCAAACAAATTCAATGGGAGCGATGGGTTTGCATGGTTATTTAAGTAGAAAATTTAAACTTTACTACTTTACTAAACAATGTAACTTGTACTTAAAATTAAAAAAACCATAACATACATTTGAGCAAACAAAAAGTTTGAATAAATTTTAGCACTGGTGAAGACGCCAAATTGTCTTGCGTCGAAAGCGAATTAAAACCTACATAGAAACATCCGACGACGGCGTCATTCGAGAGCTTCCGACGGACTGACGACAGTGACGACGCGTGTCACGGGGGAGGGGTGCGACGAAAAGTGGCTGAGAGAAATCGGTGTCCAATCCTCGTTAATCGATTCAGAACGATTTTTAAATGTTTTTTTTTTTTTGATAAAATAAATAATATTTGCGTATGGAACTAAAGAGCCGCAGCTTCACATCCAAAGAGCCGCATGTGGCTCGCGAGCCGCAGGTTGCCGACCCTGCCCTATACCCATCTCTTAAGGTTTCACTATTCAAGGACTATATTATACCTAAACCTAAATTATTTCATTTTTCTAAGTAGGCTATGTGAATAAACTAAAACAAATTAGCATGTGATAGATTTAAAATTGTTGTCAGTTACTTTGACACTGTCGGTTGGTTGTATAAAAGTTTACAGTCTGTAAATTTTGGTTATATTGAAATTCTGTAAATCAGGTAGGTACCTACTTAATAAAAAAATGCCTATCTACAGAAAAAGAAACCATCAAGAACGACGCCGGTTAAACAAGGTTACATATTTTAAAGGTATACAGAGTGTTCTTGATTTAGGTACTGTTTCTGGTGCAGGAAACCCATTACATTATGTTATTTATTCAAGCTAATAAATTTGATCAGTAACCACTCCAAACGTAGATGCCTGTTCTTATTCGTATTATGAATTTCTTTAACCTCATTATCTAGCGGAAATCGTTATTAATAATAAATGCTGCCTTACAAAGTTGTGATACAGCAGTTGAACAAGTGATAATGTTCGGTGGATTCCGTCTAATGTCCATAGTTTACTTTCTAGAATTCACACTGCTTCAAAGTCTGTCGCCTTTCCGATAACAGTGATAATACCGTTAAAGAGTGTCAGCGATAAGAAAAAAATTAATGAGGAACTTGCTTATTACATTCTTGTAAAGAAAATAAGAGACGAACATATGTCAATTAGCTGAAAATAAGAAATACCGATGAATTACTTTTTGAACATTCGTATATGGAAAATTAATAGTATTAATAGTAAACTATTCATTTTTGAAGTTCCAAGTGTATTCATCAATTATATATACTGATACTGTATATTCAATTATATATCCTATAAGTAAATCAACATACAGCCTGATACAACCTTGTCCACATTAGTATGGTATTAGTAAAAATTTATGTTGTGCGTCGACTATTAGAGTTCAGTACAGGTATTTGCAAAGCACAATGTGACATAATTTTTGACATAAATATTTACATCGTACGCCGTGCGTCCTAATTGGTCAACACGTACGTGTGTGTATTGGTTTATTTACGAACATTCATTTACGCATGTTACACAATACTACCTGTCCTGTAGGTAATCAGCCGCAGACTTGCAAATTCACAGATCTTGCATCTTACGCAAATATCGTAGGCGTATTGAAAATACCAGACATAACTATTTTTGTTACGCACTTTATACATTTCATAGTCCATTATATTTATAATTTATACAAAGTGTGATACCAAAACCTTTCATTTGATGTATCTAGAAAACTAAATCTTCCAGTTTAGAGATTACCAATTCTTACTGAATCACCCTGTATATATCTATTAGTCCACCCTGTATATATGTTAGTCTAAATTAATAAAATAATATACCTGTTCATCCTATTACAACGATCAGTAAATACCAAAAGTTTATTTTACATGCAACATCAGTTCATAAATCACTGTAACATGTATTAGTAAGTTTTTTAATCAACGTGGTGTATCAATTATAAGGGCCCACTACCGTGATACAACCAAGCAATCTCTGTAAGTCAAGGAACCATGTAACCCAAGCATAAACAGTAAACATAGACTGGTTATGATAAAAACACAGCTAGGCTATGTTAGGATATGTCGAGGTCGCTCGCTTTTGCATGCCGCCTAGCGTTAATATTTTAAGAGACAGCTCCCATGTACACGCGCCCAGAAGTATTTTCAATACTAAAATTAATGGCAGATACTTTCATCCAGGTTTCATCCAATGATGTATTTAAATAAAAAAACTAATTAGTGTGCGGAAACAATAATGACTGAGAACACCGTCAGAATAACGAGAAAATAAATTCACACTAGAACGATGTTGCGGTGCAAATTTTTTAGATGCCACATATGGCATATAATTTTTGTGTATGACTGTGCTAGTATTCGACAAACCACTTCCACACTCGCATAAATTTATTAACACGCGAATAAATTTGTGCCGAATGGTACAACGTAGAATATTAAGAAACGAAAGAAATACGAGTATATAACAAAATAAGTAAATAAATAAATACCTATGCAATAGTGGAGCTCAAGCGAGTCTTTATCGTTACCCACTTTTGAGGACGCGACGGTTCGAATTTCGCCGCCGATCAACTTTATCTAATTGGTCCTATATTAAAAACTGTGCATAAAACTGGTAGCGTTGGTAATATGCAGCTAGTATTAAGGTGCATTTAAATTAGAGCGAACAGAAGCGAACGAACGAATTCGTTTGCTTAAGCTTGCATAATTTATATGGAGAATAAAACGGGAGCGAACCAACTCGCCCGTGTTTCTGCATTAGAGCGAACAGAGGCGAACGAACGAATTTGTTTGCTCGCTTCTGTTCGCTCTAATTTAAATGCACCTTTACAACTTCACTCACTGTATAAATGGCTAACAACCTACCGGTCACTTTACCAATTAGGTTCTCCAAATTTCCCTTATTCTCGTACTGAATGGTAGATAAAGTTATAACATCGTAAGTCGTTCCTGGCAGCACTTCCGGAAATAATAATATGCCGCACCCTCTCCCGCACAAATCTGATTTCCACTCTCATCATTACCATGAAAATGGGGAATAGAGGTATTCATTTTGTCGTGCATCTTAAAATTATCTTTTACAAAACATTTTTTATATTTTAATTTACAAATTAGTATTTGTTTCTCCTTTGTAGAAATATCAGAAAGGTCAGCAGTAGCGCTATGAAGTGACCGACCTTTAAATTTCAATATTATTTAGGATGCGACATAACGATTGTAGTCATCGCTAAAAAAATGTGTTCCGGCTCAGTTGTATATTTGCGCACATCTATACAAACAATATAGCATTAATAGGAAGTGAACATTATGTTGCGCAGAAAATAGATTAGGTAATATCTCGGGTAATATAAAAAAAAAATGTAATATTTTAAATTCCAGTATTTATGGTGTGAGTAGTTAGCATTATTTTTATAATAATCTTTACGGCATCTATACCTAAAAGAAAGTTCTACAGTATTTAAGTTTATTGTCTATGAAATGTTGATGCCATGAAAATTTGTAAAAAATTAATGCTTAGACAAGTGATAAGTAATGTGGCTTACATTTTATACTGATTTATTTTAAATCTAACTGATCAAAGACTATTACTGTTGCATTAATTGTTAAATGATTATTAAATATACAAAGAAATTTTGGAAAAATGCCATCGCCTTATCACTTCTTTAACGTTTTAAACATTAAGAGATTTTTAATGGAACATTGTGTACATGCAATAAAATTTTTTTAATAATGGGAAATTGTTCAAATCTTTAAAACACATCACATTATAGGTATTCAGTTTCAGTGTATCAATAAAAGAAAACCATCGGAAATGGATGTTTAGGTTCTTTTGATCATTATATTATAAGATTGGTGTAGCCTAAAGAATAATAAAATGCAACCCTTTTTCCTTGGCAATTTTAAACATTATTGGCTCTAATTTTGATGGCTAACGAGAACGAGGCAAAGAGAAGCAAGTACCTACTTCACAGTATTCAAATTTATTAGAGACAATGTAATGGAATATACAGAAGAATCTACTTAAAGCAGAAGAGAGTCTTCTCGAGGCGTAAGTCTGTCATTGTAACAGTTGAATAGATCCTCATGTTCTTTCCCTTGTTTACTGTAACTGAATATAGTTTAAATTGCGGTTGATAGCAAGGAATAATGTGGATTAAAATCTGTTTTTCTTTAGATTTTTTTTGTCCTTTTCTGTCAAATTATTTATTGCATAGCATAGTAATAAAGGAAGAAATACTCTCATCCACATGAAATTCAAGATGTTTTTACCCACTTGATTTAATATGACTAAATAGCCAAACTACACCAAGCTTGTTTCAAGAAAAATAGTTTGCAATATCCTACCTATAATAATAGAGACCTCTCTAGTAACCTCCTGCCTGTGATCAGATCACCTTACTCTCCCTGCATTTATTTCCGACATTTTTTACCATATATTTATTTGTAAAATAGGTACATTAATTTCTTATTTTAAAATTAACCAAGTAATTTACCTACTTTAAAACTATCTAATTTCCACTAGTAGTTTACGAAATGTTATGTTAATAGTTGTTAATATTCTTGTTTCTTTTACGAAGTTAGAACTAAGGAAATAAAAATTTATTATTTTTTAAAATCGTTAAGGGAAAGTAATTGTTTCATTGTATATGAGAATATTCAAAATTTTAAATACAGGAAATACTATTACTCATTTTCGCATAAACTACCTACCGTAAAATTTCAGTTTGTTAAAATCACCGATTCTATTTGAGATGGTCTGATTATATACATAACATCCATAACCTAGCAAACATATTTGAGTTTGTCATACAATAATTCCTCCTTACGTGAGAGGACTAACAAGTCGGTTCTAATTAGTTCTAAAACGATATCAGTATTTCTGATTACTTGATTAGATAACATTTTTTCGAGCGCAGTATGAAAATATAAATTATTTATTATCCGGCGTTGCCATATCTGCCTTCTCTCCAAGCCACTTTCTACAAAAAGAGAACATAACACACTGCGATCATATATGATTTTAATTTAGTGGTATCTTGATAACCCTTTAGAGAAGTATATTTATATATCGTAAACATTCCATATAAGACTTTCGCTAGAACACAACAGAACAGAAATCGGCTAATTTTATTTTATAAAGAGGCCATTAATAGTTCAGTGTCACTCATTGATATCGTGGCGCCGTATTTGTTAATTATGTTTTTAATTGTTAGTCGCGGCGTCAGAGATTTGTAATGCGGTTCGACGTCATTTATTTATCTAGGATTACAACGATTATAATACAACTGACTATTGTTTCTAGATTTGCTCATTCAGACATTAGAGTGCGATCAGTGCAATTCGGATCGCTACTGCTTTCTTGGTAACAGGCGTGCAAAAAAGGTTAAATTAGATGAATAATAAGTAGTTTGTTTTAGGTACCTAAAAATAAAATTGATGGGACATTAATATGTTAAAAACAGCAATGAGTAGCAAGTAGTATGTAACGCGCACTCGCATCCTGCAAAAATAATATCCCGCTCCATCTCCCACCCAAGTATCTTGACTTCCGGACTCATCATTACGATGAGCATGAGGGATAGAGATATTATTATTTAATGTTTAACTATTATGAATTCACAGCAGAAAACAGGGTGTTAGAAGCAGGAATGTGATAATCTACTAAGTTTGAATATGTATTTGAAAGTTGTGTTCTTGGGTGCTTGTGAATAGGAAAATATATTCATAGACAGATTACCACTCAGCTTCTAACGGCTGTTCACTTCAAGAGTCTTAATAGCATCCATAGATAGATTTAAGATAGTTGAAGACATTTTAGAGATTATAAAGCAGATATATTTTTTAGTGTATCTATTGTAGTATGTTTAGTATGTATGGGATAAATTAGTATTTAATGCTAAAACATGTTTAACATGGAAATTACGTGACAAAGGTTCAGTTCAACCAATCCAGCTGGCTATATTGTGAATAAAGCCTTCTATATCCATATATTGGCACTATTGATGATGCTAAAATAATGTAAAAATATACAGCACAATCCTAATTAAAACTTTAGGATGTCAAGGATAACTTTCAAGATTAAACTTTAGAATAGTCTTGCCCTTAACTTCCATATGTTAGAACATACAGTATGATATAGATTTATGGTATACTCCTCTTCCCCCTTTATTTTTTCAGATACATTTTTAAAATTTGCCGCGGCGGAGGTAATTTTTAAAGGTTACTTATTGACATAAATTTTGACACCTTCGGTTTTACCGGAAGTAATACCAACTCTCGATTTTTATATAGAATACCCTGTATATTATATTTTTGGTATCGACGTCACTTTCTGAATTCAACAATATAACATTAACATTAGTAACATTTCAGTTATTAAATTAGTTTTTGGTCTTACTTAGAGTGCCTTAACCATTCCCGATTAATTGTAATGCTTCTAGCAACCATCAAAATTGAGTAAATTATTGCAGGGTATTCCATATAGAAATCGGGAGTTGACATTACTTCCGGTGAAACCAGAAGCGGCAAAAAGGCTGTTTTTATGTCAATAAGTGCCTCCGCAGTGACAAATTTGAAACATGCGTCTAAAATATAAAGGGAGGAAGAGGGGTATACCATGAATCTGTATCACATCGTATACAATAAAACAATCGTTTGGTACACAAATAACGGTATTTAAATCTTTCATGCCATATTTTTGACATGTGGCATTTTTATGAAAATATTTTTACCCGTGGAGGAGTAATGGGATAACTAATTACTTAACAGTATGCCACTGTCCGCAACGGTGGTCAATCAAAATGATTATACAGGGTTTTTCAACGAAAAGTAGCCACCCTTAATAACTCAGAAACGGAGGGTAGCAGAAAAATTTCCAAAAACAGGTCGATTTTTAATTCAAGGGGGACAACTTTTGGCGTCAAGTTCTTGATGACATCGCTTCCCCCCTTCCCCCCACTCCAACTACCTCAAAAAATTTAAATGGCAATACGGGCCAAATAATACTTCATTTGACAGATATTATATTTTAAATCTCTATTCAGTGATGTGCTACATTTGAAATTCGGGCTATTAGTGTTTTAGAAATAGTCGATTAACGTTTAAGAATAAACTTTTACCGTGGTGGAACAAACTTTGTAAACATTTTCTTGATCATCATAGTTTTTTGGTCATTTTTTGTCGCAGTGATAAGATAGGTAGCGCCAGTAAAATTACTGTCAATGAAATACCTGTCAGTTGATGTTCACTTCATTTTGAATTAAAAGTGTCAAGATGGTTTACACGACTGCCGAAAGAATTGAGATTGTGCGTTTGTATTTCAGAAATAACGACTGCGCACGAGCTACAGCGCGTGTTTTCAATGAAATGCATCCCGATAAATTCATTGGTCATCAATATGTTTTAAAGTTGATGCAAAAATTTATGGAAACTGGATCAGTGGCAAACAAAAAACATCAACCAGAAGGACGAATTATTAATGAACTTGTTGAAATTGCTGTTTTGGGACACGTCGCAATGGATAACAATCAGTCTTTAAATCAACTTTCCCGGGCATTAGAGGTTTCAACAAGCAGTATATGGAGAATTTTAAAAAAGCACAAATTTCACCCTTACAAGATAAAACTTCTTCAAGAACTAAACGAAGACGACAATGATCGAAGACTACAGTTTTGCGAAGTTATGTCTAATAATCTATTGAATACCGGGCACTTGTTGTACAATATTTGCTTCAGTGATGAGTGTATGTTTTTTTTTAATGGACAAGTCAACAGGCATAACTGTAGGTATTGGTCAGATACGAATCCGCATTGGTTTAGGGAAACCCATACCCAATATCCCCAGAGACTGAATGTTTGGGCAGGTATTCTAGGTGATCACATCGTTGGCCCGTATTTCATTGACGGTAATTTGACTGGCGCTACTTATCTTGAACTTCTTGATACCACCATTGATCCGCGCATAACAGAACTACTGGAAAATTATGAAAATTTGCTTGAAAATGAATTAGTTTTCCAGCAAGATGGGGCACCTCCCCACTATGCGGTTCCTGTTCGAGAATATTTGAACGATTGCTTTCCTGGGCGATGGATTGGCAGACGTGGTCCAATCGAATAACCGGCTAGATCACCAGACCTGTCTCCGTTGGATTATTTCTTATGGGGGCATTTGAAATCCAAGGTGTATGCAACACAGCCAGCCGACATTGAAGATCTTAGGCAAAGAATAATAGAAGAATGCCGACAAGTGACACCACAAGTTCTCGCAAATGTTCGTGAACTGTTTCAAAGTCGTCTGTATTATTGTATGGAAATTAACGGAGGTCACTTTGAAAACTTACTTTAACGGTAACTGCCATTATTTATAATTATTATAAATGCTTAAAATAAATACAATTTCATGAATTTATTGCAAGATACGTGTTTCTATTACTGAAAAGCCATCACTGCGACAAAAAATTACCAAAAAACTATGATGATCAAGAAAATGTTTACAAAGTTTGTTCCACCACGGTAAACTTCCTAAGTTTATTCTTAAACGTTAATCGACTATTTCTAAAACACTAATAGCCCGAATTTCAAATGTAGCACATCACTGAATAGAGATTTACAATATCTGCCAAATGAAGTATTATTTGGCCCGTATTGCCATTTAAATTTTTTGAGGTAGTTGGAGTGGGGAGAAGGGGGGAAGCGATGTCATCAAGAAGTTGACGCCAAAAGTTGTCCCCCTTGAATTAAAAATCGACCTGTTTTTGGAAATTTTTCTGCTACCCTCCGTTTCTGAGTTATTAAGGGTGGCTACTTTTCGTTGAAAAACCCTGTATGTAACATTTCTTGTCGAGCTAATGAATACGTTCAAATTGCCCGACTTTCTTATCCCTGTAGCCAAAATTATTTACGGTCAAAGGTTATCAGAACATAGATTTTTATTTGCAAGTAAAATATGACAAATACATATCTTGAGCAGAGCACGTGTGTATATATAAGTAATGTGCGCAATTATGTTACACGATATCACGATAAAACAGTTATTTGGATAGTAATGTTCTCAGATCTAGTACCCGAGCTAATTAAATTCACTCTTGAAGGAGTAAGAGCAGAAAGATAACCGTCTTATTATTATCGAATCCCATGAAAATCTCTTAAATCACATCAGAATGTGATCGCTTCCAATTCGATGACATTTGAAGAATTCCAGAGCCGTGTCACCGTACTATTACGATTTATTTTCGGAAACGAACATTTTATGTCGTAATATGTCAACGCGCAGAGGGAAAAATGCGACAAACATATCGCATGTTACATACAGTTGTGTGAATATTTTAAAAGAAATGGGAAACCGAGGAAAAAACGTTGCTAGTGAAATATTATGGGAATAAATTTGGTTTAAAATACAGACAGCAAGTTATTATAGTACATATACTTTGTTCATTATCATCATATTTGTAGCCAGAATATAATTATTTCAGAGAAGGTCGCGACTATAAATAAATACGTTGTAGACTGGAATCTCGATACTGCAGAACAAAGAGCAATTTTGTCTATCAATACCAATATCTAAAACAAAGAGAGTATGGCGCCCTGAACCTATGAAAGATAATAAACCAACCACGGGGTGGAATTATGTTTTAAGTACAAATTTCTTGCAGATCACTCCGGTTCAAGCAAAATCATTACGTTATTCTTCTCCTAATGCTTTTGATGCATTTTGAGCTTATAAAAGTTGCGTTCGTTCGGTAACTACCTCATATTCCTCTGATTAGTCCGTATCGTTCAGTAAATACATCTGGAGGTAGGGGAGGTAAATCTTGATCGTTCGGAAATTAAAAGCAGATCGATCCGAGCAAGATCTGTCCAAGAAAATTAATCTGAATTTGTTGAGGTTGTGGTTGTCATTTTTTGAAGTTGTAGTTGTCATATTTTGTGGATGATGTATTTTGGGATGACCAGCAGTTACATTGTTATTTAGGACTGCGTGTAATTTTACTAAAAAAACTGCCTGGCAAAAAATGTGGCACTGTTTCTTCAGCGAACTTTTCATGTTTTTCCAAACAAGTCCTACATTCTTAGTCTTCATCTTCAAACATTATTTGATATCCTTGGTCTATAGGTAAAATGGTTAATTTGGCAATATTAATTTTTCGTAATAATTCGAAATATAATATAAACAATAATTTTAAAAGAAGTCAGAGCAAAAAAGGTGAGGTTATATCTTCCAATCGGTTTCGTTCATTTATTTTCGGTTTGTTCGTGTCGTCTGCAATCACGTGACTGTAATCTCGTCGCATCCGCGAGCATATTGCCGAACGCAACTAATAATAAGAAAGCGTGCGAGCGCCATGGCGCCCTAACAGCCGCCGCCAACGGTGGTTATTTCGGAAAGCCGCAGGGTGCCAAGATGCGCCCGGCGCGTCGTCAAGTGACGGGACGCGAACAAGCGTCATCGCATTTTATTTATTTACTCTCTCTACTGTAGGCTATTTTTCAGTCTGGCTATGCAAGGAATAGACGGAAATTTTAAAACCGCGAACAGTCTAGAGATAGGAATGTGGTGAAAACATCGGGAAGACTGTACCAAAGGTTCAAGCAATCTGAAACTTTAGATAACAGTTACGAACTTATTTTTTTCACTAGTCATTTACAACTTTCCTTGCAAAAAATATGTCAGATGTCCTTACACAATTTAAAAAAATCTTTTACTAAATTAGGTAGGTACTACTAAACTTCATGTTCTTTGGTGCTTTGATTTTGAAAATATTTATTTAGTTATTTCAATTTATTTATTGAAAGGGTTGCAAATTTTACATAAATTTGGAGTACATTCATATTTGGGATTATAGGTTATAGGTATATGAAGATTTCTATCTTCACTATGACCATAAGTAGTGGTTTTCACTTTAAATGACACTTTTTACTTTTTTTAAACTCCACAGCATTTATACTGGACCGTTCTCTTTCCCTTCCTATAACTGGTAAACTAAATAGACTTTTTAATCCGATGCTTTAAAGGTTTTACAGTTTACAGAAAGTCCATACTAGTCTGTTGATAGTTTTACATTTTTGGTTCAACGATCGGAGCTGTTCAGGACAATTCCTGAATTCACTTTCACCTTTTTTACTTTTGATAAAGTTTAATCTTTGAAATTCATAAAAAAGCAACAAATATTGCATTATATACATTGAAATATGTGACCTCGAAAACTGCAAACTAAGTTTAGGCAATAATTTATTAACGAATTGTTAGTTCCTCTTTAAATTTTTTACGCTTTATATAATATAAAATAGTTTATATAATTCAAAAATATTAATTATGTAAGTAGACTGTCTAAAAAGTAAAGAAATGATTTAATATTTATATAAATTGTAAAATATATTGATTATTAATCAATATATCTATTTATATTACTTTAGTTTTTTGTATACCTACATTTTTTAGATATGGCATGATTTCAAATAAAATATTACATGAACAATTGACAGTTGTCATCTCTGTGTATACTCTCATACCATGAAATGAAACTCCAAGTTAAATTTACATTTCGACCACTTTGTTACGTTGCCAGAAATCAAACAATGGCTGTTCATATACCAAAATGAACACATTTTCTCTTTTAGTAGTTTTATCTTAATTAAGTAGATAAGCTTATTCGAAAATTGTAATTGGGATCCCAAAACCATGACTTGCACGACTAGCCGCTCTTGTCGATTATTAAACGAAGAAGAATTCAAGACACAATAGATGTGCCACACAGACTATTACAACGTTATAGACGAAAATAGCTTGCGGTATACGCGGATATATATTTAGCTCGCTAAAAATATCGACAAAAACATTTAAATAGAGAAGGTGTACGATTTCTTTTAAGTGAATGTCACACCGTTAATAATTGTATCTGTATATAATCCATTTCAGAAATATAAGAAAGAAAAAATCCCAAAATACTATTCAAAATACTTGTCCCCCCAAAATATCCGCTTCTGAAACTTAGCCCGTCGAGGGTCTGGGAACCCTCCCGGGTTCAGGGGTTTATTTTCTAATATTCTTACGTGTATGGTAAAATACCAAACAAAAAGAATATGAAGATAATGTTAAAGATAAATAAACAATATATTATGTATATATCTATTTATTTTCTACAGAAAACCATCATCTTTCAGTTTCTAATGAAAAACCATTTTCTAATATAATAATAAAATTAATATATATTATATATACAGTGTGTCCATTTAGTGCGTGATTCTTTTATATCTAGTAAGCTATAACATATAGAGAAAAACGTCAAATACAAAAGTTGCTTGGTTGCCAAATGTCAATTTTTTTAAAATATTTACAACTGTGGTGCAGTGTGTTTCACAAAAGCCAACTTGAACATAACTTTTTTGAATGGGACGTCCTATATTTTATATCACTAATTGTTGTCATATGTCATTGTTGTAATATCAGTTCGTTGTTTGTTCAACCCTATTTTTTTTCTAATCTGTTGCGCCCGTTGCTAACTTATAATTTATTTTCTTAATTTCTTTACTTTGGTGTCGTCGTAGTTAATAAATGCGCAACAGTTTAATCACTATCTTTTATTTGTCAAATATTTTTTGCACACTCTGGTTGAAAGGACTCACAAACACCTTTCATTCAAATGTTTGTGAGGTACAATTATGTACAGGGTGCTTAAATTTTACTTCCAAATGTTCATAAGTTTTAGACCTATTTTATTTGATTTTTTCGAATATACACCCTGTATGTTTTACTGAGAAATTGAAACCTCGATCTTAACCCTTGACAATCGTGTATTGTCACTAAAATTTTACTTGAATCTAAATAGTGTTAATAGTAGGCACTAGCATGTATTTTAATGTACTCTTATGTTTAGACCTTTAAATAGAAAATTTAATATTATAAAGATTTAATTATTATCCGCAACAATTATTAAATAGGTGGCTTATACAGGGTTATTCACGCAAAGCGGGTATTAGACGTTTTTAGGGTTCTGTTAACGATAAAAATCTTATTTTTTTATGGGGGAGGTTTTCCATTATTTCCGATTCAATGAAAATATTTTCAGGTTTACATCACTTCCGGTTATACCGGAAGTAGACCACAACTTCGTTATTTCAAATGGAACACCCTGTATATTATTGCAATTTTGAACTCTACGTGATATTCTAAACACATTTCATGTAGGATGTCCTATACTTATCTTCAACTGTTTTTTAAATATTGACAGGTGAATATTGACATTTTGCAACTTTGACACCCTGTAAAATCTAAGCGGTTAGAGATCGAGCAAAACGGTTTGCACATTCCTATCTTAATTTTTCAAAAGCTATCGTTTGATACTAATTTCAGATTTAACCAAAAGATTAAATTTAATCGAAAATTTTTTATTTCTGGATAAATCTGAAATTAGTATCAAACGATAGCTTTTGAAAAGTTAAGACAGGAATTTGCAAACCGTTTTGCTTGATCTCTAACCGTTTAGATTTTACAGGGTGTCAAAGTTGCAAAATGTCAATATTCACCTGTCAATATTTCAAAAACAGTTGAAGATAGGTATAGGACATCATACATGAAATGTGTTTAGAATATCACGTAAAGTTCAAAATTGCAATAATATACAGGGTGTTCCATCTGAAATAACGGAGTTGTGGTCTACTTCCGGTATAACCGGAAGTGATGCAAACCTGAAAATATTTTCATTGAATCGGAAATAATCGAAAACCTCCCCCATGAAAAAATCAGATTTTTATCGTTAACTGAACCCCAAGAATGTCTAATACCCGCTTTGCGTGAATCTGTACATTCTAAAAAATTATCTACGAAAAAAATAAATGAACGTTTTAATGGCATTTACTTTAGTGTTGACATTTGGTTTTTGCAGTAGTTTTCGGTGTTTTCTAAAAGAAATTATTCACTAAAAGAATTGATTAGCAGGGTGTATATTTTAAGAGAAGGCCATGGAAACTGTTTCTTGGCCACACGAATATACGCCCAAAATTTTCTGCAAAGAAGACACCCTCAGGAAATATGTTTAAAAGATTAAAGGAAAAACCTGATAGTACATAGGTAGTGTTAATTACGAAAAAACAACGAGAATAAAGACAATTTTAACTGAAGAAAATGAGCTTGCAATCGCTTAGTCAGTGACGGAGGATCCATCATTAAGTGATAGTTAGTATATAGGTAATATATATTATCTTATAAACCTATTTTAAGTTTATTTTATATAAAAATGTCGATGACCTAGTATTTAGGTCGTATGCAATTTCTTTTAAGACTGAATAGTGAATGTCACATCGTTAATTAGGAGACTGGGGAGCGACTGCATTACTGACTACTGACTGCATTATTTCCTTTTAGCGAACGGTGCTTTGTTGTCCCAAGTTATTAGACAGATTTGACCTTTCTGTTGGTCGATAGACGCGACGGGAGGATTTCTTGTAGAAAGTGCGGATGAACCTCCAAAAGAGCATTCATTCTACGATGGATAGAGGACATTTTTATTTAATACCATTAACAATGCTGCTCTCTCGGCGTTAAAGAGAATGTCTTATAGTTCGTTTCGTATATATAATAAAGTCTTATATTTATCATATGCTAAGGATGCATTAGTTATATATATTTTTTAATTTAACTGTGAAAACCCGAGGGAAAACTATTTCCTTCCTCGCAACTAAAATTTCGGTAGAGTTGAAATGAAACGTCCACTTACGTCGAAGAAGGCAATCTGATATCGAGTGATATGTTGGTATTTTATTCCTTATGTATGATATATGTTAATTACTGATCATTATTTTGTTAATTCAATAACAGGATATTCCGAAAACGACGCAGCGATGGACATGTATATTTTAAAGTTTTGCTCTTCAATGTAGCGTAGCTAAAGAAAAAAAAAATTAGCCAATAGTTGATATTTCCTTGTCAGAAGGAGAATAGTTCTCGAGAGCTTGTCGTAATGTCTGTTCCACCGAGGTTATTCGATTATTGTGTGAAATAGAATAGACTGTACTCTCAGCATTTTCATTATAAATTTTAGTCGCTACCCTAAAGAGAAGCAAAAACGCCGAAACTTATGTATTGCTTTACTTATACATCCTATATTTTAAATGTAAGTTTTAGAATTGACTAAAATGGTATACCTACAAGGGGCGCAGCCCTATGCCATCTACTTACGCACGTATACAACTTATAATATGTAAAATGCTTGATTTTGTCAAAATATTTAAACAGATTAATATTTTTATTTAGATTGCATTTTTAACTAAACAACTTCGGGAGTTCGTACAAATTAAACGTACATAAAAAAATCAATAATATTTTACTCAACAGAATGTTTATTTTATTAACAAATAATAAAACTTGTAGATACACAGTGTTGTCGTTGTCAGCAGCTTCTTTCTTTAGTTATTAATAAAATAATTAGTCATAAACTCAAAGCTTGCTGTATTATCATCTCATGATGTGATTTTTTCCTATAAATGTTGTTACGATTTCCGATAATTGAATAGAAGCACAAAAATGAAATGCATTTCCTATATATTGAATGTAGTCGCAATCTTTTTATTGTTCCATCATCGCTGAAATTAAAAAAAGAGAGATACTGAGGTGAAAAATTTATAAACGAGTTATGTTTATTATTGTTTTCTTTTATCGACGTATTATTAAGAGCACCGGGAGCGTAAGCACGTGTACGACTTTCGCCGTTTCATATCGTTCAGATGCCCCACCACTAGAACGCACATAACTAATCCCGAGTACAGTCCGGATAGCAAGCACAAAACGGCTGAATACATATGGGAGAATTAAAAATTAATACTGCACTGGAAATTCGATGCTCTCCTAGAGTTGCAACCAGTATAACTGTGATATTGGTTGTTACTGATATTACTATTAATAATGACTAATAATAAATAATTAATAATAAATAATAGGTGATGAATTCTACTTTGCAGGATATTTTGAAACCTAATGAATGAACCTAAGTGATATTTAGATGGCGAATTGCATTTTTTAACATAATCCCTTTTTATAAAATTATAAAGTGGGTACGCAGGCAAATAAGAGAATAAAGAATTTATATTATTTATTTTTGAAATTTTTGATTTGGCATGTAGCCAAGATAATAATAATAATAATAAAAGTAATAATAACAATAATAATAATTTCGCTTATCACATAAAAACACATGCAGTTAAAAATAAATCCATATCTATCGCAATCCGACGAACAGTACGTAGGTAGTCGACGAACGGCCAGACTATTAGCGGATTTTTGCATTGCCGTCGCGTGAATGTGCGTTGGGTGTAACAATACATGTAGTTTTGTAATATCAGTTGAAACATTATAAAAAATTTCGACAAAGGAAACACCTGCACTTCGATGGCGGCCTCTTTATTTACGTACGTGTGTCGTTTGTCGGAATTTTTTTTAATGTGTCAGCTGATATTAGAAAGAGTTTACCTACTTTCTATTTTCCGCTACATACCGTCGCGTCCATCCGATTCCGATATACAGGGTGTCCCACCGGGAACCAAATCAATCTATAGGTATATCGAAAACTATTCATAGGAAAATTTTGAAAATTTGACAGTATACTAACGTCGATAGCTGCAACTCGCCTAAAATATAGAAATTATACTTAAATATTTTAAAAATTTTTAGGAAATTTGTAATTTCTGGCTAAATCTGAAATTAGTGTCAGACGATAGTTTATGAAAAGGTAAAATAGGAATGTGCAAACTGTTTTGCTTGATCTCCAATCGTCTGGATTTTACAGGGTGTCAACGTTGCAAAATGTCAATATTCACCTGTCAATATTTCAAAAACAGTTGAAGATAGGTATAGGACATCCTACATGAAATATGTTTAGAAATTTACGTAGAATCCAGAAATAAAATAATATACAGGGTGTTACAAAAGTCCGGGCCGCTACTTCAGGAACATATTCAACACATTAAAATAAGAAAAATGTTCAAATACATTTTTTCTCTAAATTGCCTCCTAACGGAGATATGACCATTTGAAGATGGCGCCTCTAAAGTGGTTTTTTTATTACAAAAAGTTAACGGTTAGTCGCAAAGTCATGAAATTGGGCAAGCAGTTAAAGAATTGGATGAGGCATATTCTCATGTAACAGATTTTTTTAAATAAGCAGTAGCGTGGTGTGTAGGGGGGTGCCCGCGATTATTTTTTGCCGTAACTTTTTTGTATTGCAAAGTTTCGACACGAAAGTGCCATAATCGTAAAAAGCAACATTTTTTATACAAAAAAGGTACTCTTTCTCAAAGTCTCTAAAAGTAACCGTTTCCGAGAAAAAAGCGTTTAAATCCTATCCCGTCTTCGAAATTCTAACTAATTTGGATAAGAAAAAATAAGTTGGCCATACAAACTGATCGTAAAGAAAACAACTGTACTTGACAATATCTGCCAGAGATTGACGTTGTGTCACTGATAAAATTTGGTAATTTTGTAATAAAAAAACCACTTTAGAGGCGCCATCTTCAAATGGTCATATCTCCGTTAGGAGGCAATTTAGAGAAAAAATGTATTTGAACATTTTTCTTATTTTAATGTGTAGAATATGCTCCTGAAGTAGCGGCCCGGACTTTTGTAACACCCTGTATAGTGTATTCCATTGAAAATAGGCAAGTTGACACCTACTTCCAGTATAACCGGAAGTGCCACCACCTTGAAAATATCTTAGGCGAGTTGCACCCATCGACATTAGTATACATACTGTCAAATTTTCAAAATTTTCCTATGAATAGTTTTCGGTATATACAGGGTGACCCATTCGTCTGGGATTCCTTTATTTCTCCACTATTACCAACTTTAGAAAAAAATATCTAATACAAAAGTTTTCAGAAATGATAAGGTCTACAATTTAAAATTAGTTACAGATATACAGGGTGTTCATTTCCTTCTAAACGTATAAAAACGTTCTTATTTTAAATGGAACACCCTGTATATTATTAGCTTATTGGATTCCTCATCGCAAGCGCTTTCAGTCCATATAACATTTGTTATAGCTAAACTTTATAGTTACCGAGATATTTAATATTTTGTGTAAAAAATGACAAATGCAGACTTTTGTGAAAATAATAGTATCTTCCTTGGTTTTTACATTTCGATAATAAATATTGGTATTCGTTTAGTATAAGCCATGGCGAATATATTGCTGTATATAAATGTTTTATAAATTATACAGGGTGTTAATAATCTCGTACCACTTCTGGAAAACTGTAAGGGCCAATATCTCGTTTATTTTAAATGGAACACCCTGTATATTTTTAATGGATCAGATACAGAATTGAAAACTCTATCGATCCATATTAGTATGTTATATACCCAAAGATAATAGTTTTCGAGTTATTTTGAAATTTAAAATATTTTACTCTTTGGTTACAAGTAAACATAAATTATGAGCCTAGATGGCTTGGAAAACAATAAATTTTCTGTCAGTTTGATAATAATAATTGTTAAATAACGCGTTGCATGATAGTAGGTATTTTTATAAAATGAATTACAATTTTGTAGAATGAAAAGACATGATGTATGATCTTGGTGAGGCATCCGCAAATTCATTTCTGGCATCACGTTTGTATGCACAGAAATATCCAGATCGCAGGCATCCACGTGGTGAAGCATTTCAAAGGCTTAAAACCAGACTCGATGAAACAGGCAGTATATCATATCCTAAAAAGCAACCACCAAAAATAAAACTCACTCAAGACAGGGAATTCGAAATTTAAATTTTTTGAACGGACATTTTCCAAATAGATGGATTGGTCGACGGGGTCCAAGTAAATTGGCCTGCGCGTTCTCCAGACCTTACATATCTGGATTTTTTTCTATGGGGATACGTCAAAGATACAGTATACAGCATGCTTCCGACAACAGCGGACTATATGAAAGAAAGAATTAGACATTGCTTCCGAAACATTACACCAGATATCCTAAGAAATGTGCAAGTCTCATTTAGAACAAGACTTGAACTGTGCATTCAACAACAAGGTGAACTGTTTGAACATGAAATAAAATAAAATTTGACGAGACTGTTTGTTTAAGCTTACGTTAATCTTTAGAAGAGTTGAGCAAAATCTCATTTATATTAAAAAAATCAAAAATTTATTTTTATTACGTTGTATTGATAACTTTTTAGAATATCATGTTACGTTAGTAATTTATGTGAATAAATTTGAAAAAATATATATTAAAAGAGTTTGATTTAAATCATGATTTTAATTATGATCTAATTTCACTTGATAATGAAAATTTATTGTTTTCCAAGCCATCTAGGCTCATAATTTATGTTTACTTGTAACCAAAGAGTAAAATATTTTAAATTTCAAAATAACTCGAAAACTATTACCTTTGGGTATATAATATATATATATATATATATATTTATATATATATATATATTTGGGTATATAATAATATATACCCAAAGGTAATAGTTTTCGAGTTATTATGAAATTTAAAATATTTTACTCTTTGGTTACAAGTAAACATAAATTATGAGCCTAGATGGCTTGGAAAACAATAAATTTTCATTATCAACTGAAATTAGATCATAATTAAAATCATGATTTAAATCAAACTCTTTTAAACAATTAATTATGGGAAATTTTGAAAGAAATATTATGCTGGGTGGTCAAAGGAAGTGCTTATTATCGTCCTATATAGTCAGAATGACTTGTTCGGGACCGGGGGCGGCAGTAGAATTTTTTTTATTGTTCCGATCGAGGTATCAATTTCTATGGCTAAGTCTGTAAACAATTAATTATGGGAAATTTTGAAAAAAAAATATGCTGGGTGGTCAAGGGAAGTGCCCTGTGTCGTCCTATATAGTCAGAATGACTTGTCCGGGACCGGGAACGGCACTAGAATTATTTTTATTTCACCGCTACAGATAGTAATTTCTATGGCTAACTTTTATGGGTAACTTCACTCAAGTGGGTATATAACATACTAATATGGATCGATAGAGTTTTCAATTCTATATCTGATCCATTAAAAATATACAGGGTGTTCCATTTAAAATAAACGAGATATTGGCCCTTAAGTTTTCCAAAAGTGGTACGAGATTATTAACACCCTGTATAATTTATAAAACATTTATATACAGCAATATATTCGCCATGGCTTATACTAAACGAATACCAATATTTATTATCGAAATGTAAAAACCAAGGAAGATACTATTATTTTCACAAAAGTCTGCATTTGTCATTTTTTTACACAAAATATTAAATATCTGGGTAACGCTCCAGCACTCCTAGGTAGGTATACGTATACGATACGAGTATGTTTGATTGCTCCACTGACTGTACTGGTCTCGGGAATACGCGGCACAGCTCGGCTGCACTATGTAATAAACTCTGGCGATTATTTACGTCCAAATATTGGTTTCGTAATTCAATTGTAACTATTACGTTTCTTAACGAAAAACATTGAAATTTAGAGTGTTTATGGACAAAAGGTTTCCCTAGAGAACGACTAGAAAACATTTTCGAAAATCCTTTTCTAACGGAAGGTATAGCCATTTGAAAAGAGCCATTTTGAGCCGTCTTTACTATTTTTTTTAGAAAAATTGGTGAACAAAATTGAAAATGTTTTCTAGTCGATCTATAGATAGAATGTTGTATTTTCAGGTAAAAAAAATTCGGATAAAAAATATTAAAAATGAAGGCGGTGGGATTGAAGTAAAACGCCGTTTTTTACAGGCTGTATGGCCCGGTTGCGGTAGCCTTAATACCACATATTTAATACCTACTAATAATGTTACACATTTTTTTTTCAAATATGCAAGTTGTGGGCGTGTAAAATATATCAGACGGTAGGTATAAACAAGATGCCAACTACGCTCAATTTGAAATCATGTAGAAGTTTCTGCAAATGAATATCTTGGCAAAATCGTTTTATACTTTTTTCTGGCACAAATGAAAGAATCTGTTGAAAAAATGTTTAAATTTATATATAGTTTTATCAGTTGATTTAAATTATAAACAGTTCTACATGAGAAAATATATTTAGTAGGCAGAGAGCATTTAGAATCTACAGGTACATAGAATATCATAAAATCACATAGAGTTCTTATCACGAATGTTGGCATGTTACATCATAGCTGCAACGTACGTCTCAGTTATGTCGAAAACATAAAATAAACATGTGTTCTTTTGCATTGTTTGAGTATCCACAACTCACTTACATAGTAATTTGTTGGATAATTTGCATGTCTTTGATAAGTGCATGTGCAGTGCATATACTGATGTACATGTCAACATTCGTGGTAAGAACTTCAACTAATGTAATAATTGTATTCCAAACTTAAATACTTTTTATTCTATCACACCACCCACAATGAGTTTGTAATGGTATAAACCTACCTACCTACCTGTCTAAGTAGAATAACAAAACCTGCATCAAATAACTTTCATCGGCGAAATTTCCGGCGAATTCCCAAGGTTACTGTAATGTACGCCACTGGCAGCTAGGCTAGTCGTAGTCGAGCAAATCAATAAGCCGTAAACACAGTGTGCAATACCATGACCTCGCTTATCCTGTTAAGCATTGTTCTTAGCAGTTTCAATTAAACAAAGATAAAAATTTTCCGCCGAACAACAAAATCGATGATTGTTGATATCGCTATTAAATATTTTGTTTTTCAAATTATTTTAAAATAGTTTCTCATGTCACAGTTTTTATGTATATTTTATTAGTCAATCACAACAGAGACTATAAATACACAATCTCTGATCACAGTTACATTATCTATCAAAAACACAATTTCCTAATACCCAAATGGTAAAAGCATTATTGGCGTCAAGATCAAATAAGATTGTCTGTCTGTGGGACAGAAACAACATGGTGTCTAAAGATTGAGTTAAATCCTTATCTATCCTAAGTCGACCATCTTTGTCACTGGTGACACGGAAACACCTGGACGTGCACCTGGGAATGGAATGCATGGCTCACCATGCACACGGTGACGACGCTAGATTGATATTTCATTTGGGATCCAAGGTTTCAAGGGGTTTATGCGACGGAATTACAATTACAATAACCTATAATAGGCCAGGTCCCAGAGGAATTGATGGTAGTCCGTTAGTTCATCTGTGTTGTTGAGGTCTCTATACATGGTGCGAATAACATAACAAACGCTGTTATTCAAATATTGTTATGTACTACGGATGGTATGAATTATTATGTTTTTGCATAATGGTTGGAATCCAGTCAAATCTGCGCACTTTGTGATTTGAAACGTGTGTGGACATATTTAAATTTGCAACGTTTTTTCACTTTACGATGGTTTCCATTATTAAGAATTAACTGAAAATATTACAGAATAAATGTATCTGTAAACTTTGATATTACGGATATTATACGAATATAAATATCGTCTGTTTCGTACTTCCATGAAAGGTACCATCAAGGTAATGTAAATATGAGTATAGTCTAGGTTAGGTTAGGTTAGGTTCAAAAGTGAGTGGGCCGAAAACCAGACCCTCCACCGCGACCATGTGGTCTATTGTGGCTCACACCCACTTATATTTCACCCAACAGGTCCAGCCTCTTAATGTAGCTGATCACCTTATTGGGTGAGAATTTGTTCAGATCCTCTGGCAGAAGTTGTCCTTTGCCAAATAATGAGTATCTGATCCTTTCTCCAGCGGGGCAGGTGCACAATATGTGTTCTGCCGTTTCATCATCTTCTAAGCATAGGCGGCACTCAGCATCTTCTGCTAGGCCGAATTTGCACATATGATATTTTAAACGGCAGTGGCCCGTATATAGGCCAATTAGAGTTCGTAGGTGAAACCTGCTTAACTCTAGAAGTTTTTTAGTTCTTGTTTTTGAAGGGTTTATTATAAACGCCTTCGAATGAACTAATCGTGGTAGTTCCCGCCAGTACTGGAGGATTTGCTCCTCAGCCCGGGTCAAGAGCGTTGCTTTGGCAGTACTCGAGGATATGCCAAGCACCGGTTCTGGTCCGACAAATTCAGAAGCAGCACCCTCCCTAGCTAGGGAGTCGGCTGCCTCATTCCCTTCATGGCCAGCATGGCCTGGGACCCAGACCAGAGTTATTCTATTTTTTCTGCTCAATTGAGGAGTATAGTCTAAGTATCTAATGTAAATTGAAACTAAAAAAATTCCGACAAAAGAAACACCTTCTCTTTGACGGCGGCTTCTTTGTTTACGCACATGTGTTGTTTGTCGGATTTTTTTATGCAGTGTCAAATTAAATTATAAAGACTATAAAGTAAGATATACCAATAATATTTTTTAATATAGTGATGAAACTAATATGTTATATGGTTATATACATGTTCATGATTTTAAAATAAACATTTTTGTACTAAAGTTTTTGTGATGTAAAATAATCAAGAATTTATTTTTGAAGACTTTTCGTCAAGCACTAATGAGAAAAGGGTATTATGCGAGTTTAAACTAAAGATTGTTGGTTAAACTTCAGTTTTTCAGTAAAATTGGTTTTATAATGTCAACTCAATAAAATCCGACGATTAAACGGTAATCGGTACTAGAAGAATAGTATAAGTTTACTTATACTCTACTAGCAGCATCGGTAAAACTTTGGTTTCAGGATTAGACGGACTACTAACGTTACAATTTTTACTTCAACAATTGTATCAATTTCAATGTAACAGTTGTATATACAATTTTGGTCGCAACGCAAAATTAAATGATTGACCTCCCTCGGACGTCAATTTCAGTCAATTTCAGATCGACACCAACTAGTTGGAGCGTGTGTGGACAAGTTGGACAACTTTTTAGACAATTTTATTTTATTTTAAAGGCGGTAGTGTGTTGGTCTACGACTACTGCTGATGGTATTGTTACTGTTACATGATTGAAATAATATTAAGATTAAGGTTAGTATTTTATGGTTTACACACGTACAACTACTACTATTTAATGCACGTATAAATATAAATAAAATGTCGTTTACGTTGTCATTTTCACGGACCGTTAAATGTACCTAATATTTATTGTGTAGTATTTCAGATGGCGATATCTTTAAAATCATCTGGTTTGCATCATCGGAGATGGTTGATGACTGAGTTTTAATAATCTCCAGATGATGCCAACTTATAAGTGCAGTATAGTGTTTTGGTGTTATATGGAAAACTACGTCAGTGTTACAACTCTTTTTCCCATGCTCTCTTTTTGCTGGTTTGCGCGCGCGCACACGCTCCCGAACCCAGGGTTGCCAACTAAACCGATGTTCTAAACGAATACAATAAACTGTAGAAATGTATACGAATTGATAATATTCTTAGATTTTTAAGGACAATACATGATTTTAAACCCAGGGCTCTGTTGGGACTTTTGGGATCAAGTGGGATAAATCAAAACGGGAAAAGATGTGTAGTTAATGATTAATACCGCTTCACTTCCGATTGGTTTTGTATTAAAATGACTTGATTATGAATACTTTATTGAAACATTGTGATTTGTAGGTTTATACCGTCATTTTAATTTCCTGTAAAAAATATGTTGCCCGGGTCTCCTGCGCCAATGGAAGATCTTGGATGCTTTGATCTTTTGTATGTAACAAACAAAGACTAAAACAAACACCCTTGCTTATGTTGGCGTTTCGGAATTCTCCCCGCATGCGACTCGGTGCCGCAATTGCGAGACCGTCAATGATGAATTAGCATTGAAAAGAATGTGAATTAATTCCTGACTTAAAATATTCATTCAATTTCATTCGTGAATTAATTCACTGAATAATCAAGCGAATTATAATTCATGCCAACCCTGCTTTTATTTATGTTATTTTACTGTTGATACTACTAATAATCCATCATATTTGAACATTTTTTGATTAAACGAACGTTTACAAAAGTTTTGTAAATTTCCAGTTTTTCAACACCTTAGTAGGTGACACCTCAAAAAACATATTGATTTTCATTGAGTGCACTGACAAAAATTTCAAATGAATTAAAAAGTAAATGAGAAAGATACGTTGGTGTGTAGCGAGAGGTGAGACACCCTATACATCAAGGATAATTTTGAAGTTCTCTATTGTGCTAAAGAATATTCGCGTACAATGATATTTTTGTTCACAACCGTCTGAATTATTCACAAGGGCGCATTAAGATCGTTCGTGTGTTTACAATATTACTAACATTAATTACCGGTAATTACCTGTCCTTACGTAAATAATAAAACATCTTTATTTGAGAAAATAATAAATACTATTTGCTTTTCAGGTATATGTATAAATGTATAAAATTGTTGATATGAATTAGAAAGCAGCGAAGGTACTAGTGAGTTTATAAGTATTTTTAGGTTACAAAATTTCATTTATAACAATAATAATAATAATAATAATATATTTCTATCCTCTTCATTCTAATCACAAAAATGAACCAACTAGCTCGAATGTCAGTCCTGTGCGCGGAAGGGGCGGCATAATCATAATTACGTAAGGCGCATTAGTACCTTGGAATGGCTTAGGTTGGTAAACACTAACCACCATTTAGTGCGAGAATGATGTAAACCTGGATAACATCATTAGTTCGGAGGGAGAGTCGAACAACCCACCTACGTTACTCTCTCACATTAACTAACACTAATGTGTTAGTGGTAGTATGGTGCCTGGTAGGTAGTATTATCCGGCCTATATGCACGGAGAGTTGGCTGCCAACCCAACTCATTTAAGCTTTATTATACTAACCGGGATGTAATTAAGACCACACCTCATGATTCAAAGACCACAGTTGACCGATATTAGGGAGATTTTGAACTCCTTAATTTTTTGCTTATCGTTATTCTGAGCAGGTGTAGTGCCAAAAAGGATACTCTTTTTGGCACTGCGCATGCTCATAACGATTATGATAACTATAAGCTAAAAATTAAGAGGTTCAAAATCTCCTTATTAGTCGAATATCAAAGCTTATTTTGGCTAGCCTATTCTGATTTGCCTAGATAGACACAGATAGTGTTTGCTTTGCTATTGGTCGGTTCATATGTTTATCCTAGGTAAGAAAGGGTACAGTAATGCATGCACCTACTAATTTACTACGAGTATACTTACTATATAGTAAAGATATTAGATTAGTTTAAATGTTCCAGGAATAAAAAACAACGAAACGCTTTCTTAATCTCCTTGTATCACATATGGTAATAAATCCTGCACAGGTTTCTTTATTAGAATTATCTCTATAAGCTGGGCATAGTAGGAAAAACCTTATGGCAAAGTTTACAGAATATCCGTAAACTTTGCTTATGGCTTTAAAAGTATAGATAAGCTGAAATAATTCAATTAAAACTGTTTATTTTATTGATATATCGCCCAACTGCTGCATTTGAAAAACATTTTAAAACATTGCAGAAACTTCCAAGGCTGATTGGCTCTCAATAAAGATATCTTATTAATGGTTGCATTTATTGTCTGCAATGCCAAACCTGCCAAGGATGATTGAGCCCGAATAATAAATATATCTTATTAATATTTCATTACAGAGGTACTGTGCCAACTCAAACATCCGATATAATCCCAAACATAAATTGTTAAAACGCAATACGGAGTGGCACACGAGTCGTATTTTTCTCTCTTCAAGGTGCCGATAAGCGCCATATTTACGACAGAAAGAAATTCACAACAACAATCGACCTAGCTATTCCTGCATTTCATTCATTGAGACGTGAGGGGAAAGAGAACCACTAGCAAGGCAAAGAGAGATAATGATAGTTCATCGTTTATATTATTATTGTTTTAAGTAGGAAGGTAGGTACGATATTTCTAGACACACGTGGTTTGCAATTTTTTTTGTTTCGCCATTGTCAGTCAAATGCGTTTAACCTGGCGGCCTTGGATGTAATCCGTACGATGAGAATGTTGTCTGCTGCGTACCGAGCGCCGCCAAAAAATATTTTAGTTATCAGATCACTTATCCTATCGTGTTATCTATCATCAGCATCGCTATCGGCGACTCGTTTAAAAAACGTTTGAAATTGAGAGGAAAATATGCGTTTAAATTAGATTTAAAATGTTTGTTCAGGGGCGGTTTCTACGTACTCGAAATATGGGTAAATTGGTAAAAAAAATATTCATTTAGTAGGTGAATGTAATAGTCAAGAACTGGAAATTATTAGTTCTTTAGTTACATGCTTTTTTGTCTAAATGTTTTTGAATTTACTTGTTCTGGTAAAATTGACCAGTTTATAAAATTATAGTTAAGTACCACGAAAAGTATCACCCTTCTTTAGTTTCTGCACACTTCTTACACATTTTTATTAATATAAAATAAAGTGAAGGGTTTCAGTTACATTTTATGAGGTTGAAATACACGAAACATTATAACAATATAATTTCTTGATACATTAATCGTGACATAACA
This sequence comes from Pogonocherus hispidulus, assembly GCA_963924545.1. Classification (NCBI taxonomy): domain Eukaryota; kingdom Metazoa; phylum Arthropoda; class Insecta; order Coleoptera; family Cerambycidae; genus Pogonocherus; species Pogonocherus hispidulus. Next base: position 26,267,298 of record OZ004696.1, read on the forward strand.
CTTGTCTCACGAACTTGTAGTTTGTTATGCATTACCGCGATCATACATTTCGTCATGTTGCCTATATTTCAAGAAACTGTCAATTACGGAAGATGGCTGCACCCATATATTAATAGAAATGAAGTACTACCATCATTGACTAACCCATTGTTCTAGCGAAAGAACAACTTTCAGCTACCTTCAGAAAAAGGAAGCAACATGGATATTTTTCAGGGTAATGCCTGAGCCTGTAAGAATTTTTAGTATTAGTTTATTGTACGTAGCTCATTTTGTAATATTTCTTAGTTTTTTTTTACTTACAAAATTTGAAGTGAAAATTAGAAGATAGCAATGTTAAGATATCCAACATTGGATAGAAACTTTGTTTTCATTAATCATTCTTTCAAGTCCCTCGAACTTTTAACGTTAACTTTTTAATAAATAAGACTTCTACAATAGGATAAGAAACAATATTGCTTTAACTAACTGAAGTATATCTGATATTCCTATATAACCGCAACAGGAGACAGAGGCAGAGAAAGAGGGTTGGTTACTTCTTAAAAAATCGAGAAATATTCGAGAATAGAGAACATAACTAACTGAATAACAACGAACAAATACTAAAGTACCTATATAAAAAGCAAACGCGAATTGGGTGGCTATTTCGTGCAATTAATAATTTTATCAAATAATCAGCACCTGATTTTGACTTGTTACTTCCCAAGATTGTAAACAAATCTTACAACTCACTTTTCACCCACTTCTAATTGTATCGATTTGAAACTTTACAAACTTTATTCTGGTGACAATACAATAATATGCTACCTACCATCGAGCTAGTATAATGTTGCATAATTTTTAGTACTTATTTTCTCTTCAAATCTCAATAGAGCTCCTGGAACTGTAGATATTCAACAGCATAAATCAACATACCCCACAGGTGTTTTCCTTCTGTTAATAATAGGGTCAGCTGATTATTATTGTTGATACACTCGGGGTGGCGGCCTTAAAGCAAACCTGTTGTCACGAGCCCTTTTAGTCCTGATAAAAAGCATACCTATTGCAGTCTAAATCCTCGATGTATACCAGAAGTTATATCCTCATCATTCGTCCGCAACGGGTCAAACAGTTCATTTAACTTATTAGGCGGATATAGACCACGTGACTCAGTCCTCGTTATGCACCAACGGCAAACTTTCGACAAAATAATATGATGGTATTTAATAGGCTAAGTGTATTGGGTGAGCCAAAAATTACAGACCTACATCATTTTGTATCCTTCTGGTAGGTAGATAATAATAGAAACTATATAAAATCATATAAATATAAATGCGTGCGCATTTAATATTAAGTGATTTAGGCAAAAAGTGTGTTGCAGCTCTTATTACACTTTTTAACAAAAAAAAAAAAAAAAATCAAAGTACCGGGATATCAAAAATTATCTTGGTCAAGGGTGGTTGTGGAATGTAAAACGTGTGTCTTACTTTAAATTTTTTAATGTTTTGTTGTGTCAGAATCTGTCAAGTCATTGTGCTGAAATTTTCTAATCCAGTTTTTGAATCATGCCTCTTACCACACAGCACAAAATTTTCATGATATAAGCCTATTTTCGAACGGGTGCGCTAGTTAATGGAAATTGGCAATACAGTCAACGTTTGTGTTTGGACAATTTTCGAGAGCACTTCCCAAACGTGGCAATATTACCGGACAATTTTTATGCGTGCCTTACAAATTGTGTTGAAGTGTTTCGCGAAACTGGTTGTGTGACTCATAAAAAAGGTGCTGGTAGACCAAGAGTTTGTACAGAAGAAGTTGTCAATGACGTTCGTCAACGTATGGAAGAGGAGCCTGCAAAACCTTTGAAACGTCTTTCTCAGGAAATTGGACTTTCTTATGGAACATGTCATAAGATTTTAAAGAAACATGCATCCATATAAGATGCAAGCACATCAAGCTCTTCTGCCCGCAGACCACCCCAGATGCCTTGCTTACTGCCATTGGTTTGTCAATAATTTAATGAATGACGATCTTCTGGACTTCCACCTTTCGGGATACATCAATTCTCAAAATATGCGAATGTGGAGCAATGATAACCCTCATGTTTTTACTGAATCACCATTACATGCTCAAAAAATTGGTGTTTGGATGGCAGTTTCTCGCAGAAGAATAATTGGGCCAATTTTTTTCGATTTCACCGTCAACGCAGAAAGGTACAGACACAACTTTTTGGCTGAATTTGTGCAACAGTTAAACGATAATGAACTTCGGTACGGTTATTTCCAGCATGACGGTGCAACAGCACATACTACACGAGAAAATAAATATAGCTTTCCTCCGCGAGTTTTTTGATGACCGGCTGATAAGTTTGCATACAGAAGTTGAGTTTCCTCCGAGATAACAAGATTTTCGCAACTCCGGTAAATAATTTGCAAGAACTGCAACAAAGAATTGTTCACCAATGTGCAACCATAACGCCAGAAATGCTGCAAAACGCTTTTCACAGCATGAGAAGGCGCATCAACTTGTGCATCGAACAAAACGGGGGACATTTCCAACAATTACTGTAATTTAGTTTTTCTTGTTACTAAAACCGTTATTTCATAATTTGTAGTTCATTATTGTTTTACAACTGAAATAAATAGGTATGAAATTTGTAGGTTATTGATGATGTGTGACAGTGACATAATTATTTCAAATTTAAAGTAAGACACACATTTTACATTCCACAACCACCCTTGACCAAGATAATTTTTGATATCCCGGTACATTGAAAGTACAAATACATTGAACGTGACTTTATGGATCAATTAATTGTAATTGATGTTTTAAAATTATATTATCCAGAACGATGGAATCTGCTAGAAAAAAAACTGTTTTAGTTACTTCCCAATCAACATTAAATCAGATGTGCATGCTCTTTGGTTCCACTTTATTATGTATTTTCTTCCCAGATTCCAGAAGATCCCAGATCTTGTGCCGTTTTCTCAGCCGTTTTTCTGAGAATTCGTATAGGGTAGTTTTGTGAAAGTTCTCCTAAAATAACGTAGAATCCAAAAATTCAATAAATATATTATTGGATTTTTGGAGTATTCCATTTAAAATAAGAAAGTTAACGGCAACTTCCGGTATAACCGGAAGGGTCACGAATACGTCATTATTTTATTTGAGGAGAGCACCCCCCACTCAAAACCCCAGTGTCCAAATTTTCACCCTTTAAATATAAGTAGTAAGAGTCCATCCTCTGACATATTTTAATGGGTGGGTGGTCACCGTGAAATAGCCAGTATTATATATAATTTTAATTCCTCAGAATCCTCAGTAACCTACACTGATCTGTTAGTGGTTCACCAACATATCAGTGTAGGTTTTAAGCATAGATTTATAAGACAAGGGAGATGTAATTGTTTACATTTTAAAGCAATCAGAGAACCCCTTGTTTACTCTTTATCTGGTCAACTGCAAGGTCTACTTTATGATTGTACGAAAAACTGTTGCCAAACTGTCAATTGTGTAATTTATATTTTCACATTTAAACTACCATGATTATGGGTTAAGGTTAAAATATTACATAAAAATATTTTTCCGTTTCCTAGTTAAGTAGATAAATCATATTTTGTTAAAAACGTTGCGATAAAAACTAACTTCATAACGCAAAAATGGAATGAACAGGCATCATTGCTCCCTACTCCAATCCGCATGTTCATTGAAGCCGGTAACAACCACGTGAATCGTAGTATTTTATAGTATTTCTTTTGTGCGGTGTTGCTGGCAGTCGGAATTTTGCTTTTGTGAATTTTTCAGTGTTTTTCGTAAGGATTTTATTACTATTCTTCAGAAAATGGTGCATCAGTGTCAAGTGTATGGAAAAATGAATTCTTTATATTCAAAACTGTCTTTCCACAGGTAAATTTTGCCAAGTTTTGTTTGGTTATTCGGTCGCTATATTTGTCACGCCATATTTACGGATTTTCAGGGGCGTGCTGGCTGGCTTCCTTATCATTTTACGGAATATAGTATATATATACTATATTATATTATGGAATTGCTTTTGATATTTTTTAAAATATGGCTGATGTGTTAGTTTTTGGAGTTACCTACACACATACTTAAATATGGTCAAATCAAGAATCCAAGCAAGAAGCTAAGGCATCATCATCATTCAGCACTTTGCTGCATAACAAATTAAAAAACCTATAATGTTTGGTAAGTGTGAAGCCAACATGCAACGTTTGCACACAAAAATTAAAATCAGTTGCGTAACCAAGGTAATTTTTACAGGTATCCTTTATACTAATCTAAGAGAAAATCACCATTATCACCATTTTTAAAGAGTTATTTTGAAAACAGTAAGTCAAATAACTTGAAACAAAAAGTTGAATTAAAAACTAACACCATGTACATCTTTCTTATTTTAAATTATATTTCACTTTTAAATGTAATTGAACCCTGTATACAGAGTTTGGGTATCTTTGAAAAACTGAAAAATACTTTTTTATACTACTGTATATATAAGTTTTTGTAATGTAGTAGGTGTACCACCTTTACTTAATTCAGAATTTTAAGTGTTCAAGTTTCAATTCACATTCCCTACTTTAAAACTCCGATACTAATTTAATTTCTAATCTCACAAGCTTTTGCTGTTGCAATGTATAGTACTGATTTTCTTAAAATTCCTTTTTTGATGTTTTATTATCATACCCAACCCTTCCAAAAACATTACGCCTTTGGCGTCGGAAGCAAGTTCTCCCAAAACTTTTGCAACGTTGCACGGAGTCGGAATTTTGCCGTTCTTTCTCTCGGTATTCTTTGTCATACACATTGCCAATGATTGATACAAAACAAAAAGTTATTTATGAATGAACCGTGAGGTCTCCTCTTATTAAGTCTATGGTTTTAAGACTAGTGTTTTAAACTCTGCGGAAGAACATTATTTGTTCCTTGAATTTTATTATCATTACTTCTATCTAATTCTGAAGAAATGACCTTCTCCTGGCAGCACACGAATACACACGTCCTGGAAAAAATATTTTTAGTGGGCCGTTTGTCGTGCCAGTCATTATCAGGTTATCAACTTTCTTTATACGATCTATTATCAATCGTCTATAAGATTCGACCACTTGTTCTTTCGCTTAGGTGTTTATCTGTATTAGCAAGCAAATCCTTAAAAATCAGAATGATAAATAAACTTGATGGATGGGGGACAAAAACAAAAATCGTTATTTTTTCGCTCGCCCCGTAAGCAGTCGCGCGCTGGGATGACTGGCATTATACTCTATTTGACCCTAATTACGGCGGCGCCAGACCAGTGCCAGACACACGTAGAAGAATACGTGCCCCGTTCGGACACGTTTCTCTTTCTAGATCGTCGCTTTGGCCAATGACGTAGCGCAGAATTGCCTTACCCATATTAGGAAGGATTTTCGCGTTGTTGGTCTGCAAACAGGTCGCCGGTCGCAGTCAGTAACCCATATTGGGATAAGTTTGGTTTAGCTGAATATAATTCAGATTTACTACTAACTTTAAACTACCTATTCCTAATTTTACGATTGAAAATATGAAGATATTTTTCTAATACTATCATTCTGATACATAGAAATTTAAGGAATATATTCCAAGGCACAAAGTGATATCTCCGAGCCTTGTGTTGAATCAATAATAGGCCTGTTTCCTCCCACAACAATCACAAATCAGTTTACGTCAGTCAAATAAATCGAAACTGGTCAGCAAACTGTTTTTAGCCAATCACATTCCTATTGGCTAATTTGTGATTGTTGTCGGAACAAGCCGTATAGTAGTTCTTTAGGACAAGATTTAGTTTTATTCTGCAATGGCAATTAATTAAATATTAGTCAAATTGGGATTCTCGGTAGATGGTTTGAACTAATTAATAATAATTATTGTGAGTTATAATAGGTAACCCGGAGTAAATTTCAATTTGTACATAAAAACATAAAACATTAAACAAAAAGCATTAAAAACATAAAAACTAATTTATGTCAAACCTATTTTCAACTGTTAAAATAGTTGTATTACAAAATTAAGATAGTATTACAAAATGTTATTCGAGTGCTGACCGTCTTGCCCTACCTTAATAGAAATTGTTGACCGGAGGGTAGGTGCAAACGATTCTCTTCACGAATATCGCCTAAGATATTTAAAGAGTATCCTTTTTGGCACTACACCTGCTCAGTATAACGATAAGAAAAAAATTAAGAGGTTCAAAATCTCCCTAATGTCAAATATTTGACATTGTTATATAATGTGTGCATTCGCCGATAGTCCATGGTCGTTCATTGCCGTGCTTCGCTAATATCCGGCGTGTTTCCGGTATCTCTATTGTTGTTATTTGATAATTGTGAGTTGTTTCGTATTTCTCTGTGGATAAGTCGTGTAGTATCTTTTATCTTTCTTGCTCGTGTCATTATTTTTTTAATTTTGTACTGCTCAACTTCGGTCCAGAATATCCGGTTCCCTATGCGGTACAGAAAAAAATAAGAATTTCCATTGTCTAATCTTTATTTCTGTGGTAACGACGCATCTACAGACATCAATATTTCTTCCGTTTTTATGTGGCTTTAGTATAGAGGGACTGAGGAAAGGAAGCTAGGATGGTTAAAATGTGGAACAAATTCAATAATTTGCGAGAACAGATTTATCCTCGGATTTACCTGTAGATGCATCTTCATATTGTATTATAATATAGAGCACTTGTTGAGAATTCAGTACAGGCAAAGTTTATAGGGAACTACTACTTACTGCAGCCTATAGTTTTGCGAATTTTCCTAAATAATACCGAGCTTTATTGTCGATTAAACATGTCCAGCTACCGAAGTTAGGCCTCTTAACATCTCTCGTAGGGGTTATCGAATTCGCCACTGAAGAGGCCACATCACATCAACACAAGAATGTAACGGTGCGTTGTCGGAAAGAAGATTTGTCTGCAGTGCTCTCTCTCTCTCTCGCTCGCTCTCTCCTCTCTTTCTTCGCCTGCCTAACTGGCCGGTCGTTTAAGTAATTTTCCTCGTTATGCTTTGGTACAGCAGTTTGGATTGTTTAGTTTTATCGGTAGTCTCCAATAATGTAATAAAATGTCTTCTTACTGGCACATGATGAAAACTAGCCATTCTTGGAAAAATAGTAAGGGAAGATAATGGGTATATAAAGTTGGAAAAGGACTGGCTAATGGTAAATATATAAAGAATTAGTTGCTTTAGTTTTGCTATTTTCGGAAGTTACTCATCAAGTCGGTTGGCGCCTGCAAAAATAAATAAAAAATATTACATGAAACTTTTGTTTTTTAAAACTGTTGGTGGGATATAGAAGAAAGGTATACACATTTTTTTAGTGGCAATAGAAGTGAGTACTTCAGACACTTATTTACTTTATACTATTTCGTATATTATCATTATCAGTTATGATAGTAAGACTAAAAAATCGTAAAACTATTAAGTATTTTCATTTGTTCATTATTGATTTCATCAATGTCATTATTTTTTTTACATGAAATAGAAATATTCTGTTGATGGATCATCTTGACTCAATATATAATAAATAACAATGACCTTTAGCACATGTGTAATATGAAAATAATCCAGCCTACCTCACATAAGTTTTATCCTCATCCTAATACTTACTGGTTCGTTATAATTTTCCCTCTACAGATTCTACGTTAAAAAAGGAAAAGCTACTCCGACACATTTAGTACTTAACAGCCAACAAGAATTAGTTTCTGTTATTTTTAAATTTTTAAAATTTCATGAAGTGAACATTACCGTTTGTTTGAAATGGTCCACTCAAGAAAAATGGCAATAACTTGGAAAATATTTTTAATTTCTGTAATTCTTGAAATGTTTGCAGATATTGTACATCACATCACATTTTTTGTGCTTTCATGTTTTGAATGGATATAATAAATTAATATTTTTTAGAGCCCTAATAAGGCCAAAAAAGTCGAAATTGCATATCATTTTACGATACAGAAATATCCTGAATTATTAATGTAACGAACAAGCAGTGCTAATAATTTTGAAGTGAAAAGTTAAATTTAGTATTATTTAGTTTTGGAATGTTTAAAATGTCCAAAAACTAACTTAATTTCATAAAAAAAACTTTATACTTTCAAGCTTTTATGCTGAAAAATACGTAAACATTAGAATGTTTCTGTGCCTGAAGACACAGATATATAAAGTGGACCATAGTTTTTTATTGATTTGCTTGGGAAATATAGACTTTTTATTTATATATTGTTTATTAGCGATATGACAATATACCTATATAGAGTGACCCATTTGAAAGCAGGGCACCTCTCTAAAATTTTTATTGATTGACTGCATAAATTTATGATTGTAGATCTAAGTTTCGGACAGGATGTTTTGAAGTTTTTTCTTGGATTAATGACTAAAATTAAAAATTACAAACAAACGTTAAAATAAAACACGAATATGTGCATTTATATCATTTTACGCCAATGACTTTTCATTTTCATAAAAATTCAACCGTTTATTTCACCATTTTCAGCAACAGTTGCCATATGCACTTTTCCAACAACTAGTAATCAGTGATCACCAAAATAGCAAACTTTTAACTTTCTCCGTAAACCCATTTTTTTTATGGGTTTTCTCAACTTTTATGAACAAATTATATAAACAATTTTTATTTAGCAGTTTACTAGAAAAGTTACAATAATAAACAATAAACATCACATAAGTACCTATTCTCCACATATTACATTAAGTCTAAGACATTCATGGTTTTAAAACATACCAGCTTTTTGGTAAATCCATTTACATTATTACAGAATATATTCAAAATGTCCACTTTTCTGTATGGTCCATATCAAATGTTCGAAATGAACCGTATTGTACCATGATGGTTATGGATGACTACCACTATAAGAACTCTATAAGATTGCAAGTAAAATATTTTGTTAGCCTTCTATCTTCGATTTCGAGTGCTGTATTTCTATATCAAATATAAAAATGTTCAAAGACAAAGAAATAAATAAATATGGATCTAAATTAAATTGAGTGAAAAGCGGAAGTTATTATAGTGTTTAAAAAAAGTAGTCCTTCTTCTCCTAAGGTGAAACGAAATAAGAGAAAAAAAAACAAGTTTAATGACCTGTTAGTGTTCTGACCCACGCAATAATTGAAAACGTAACGAGAAAAACCACGCAGTGGGATATTTCCTCATACAGGAAACTCCTTTTTACACGGAACCCGACACACCTTTCGGCCATAAATGAGTTCGATAAATGGTGTTGTCTGGTGCTGTTCATTCTCGGAGAATTTTAAATCTGTCTTGGATCGCCCACGCCTGACACTGGTTGTGGGCGTCCGATAGTTAGTCATACCCGGAGAGCTGTTAAGATGAAATATAGTTATGTTGTTATAAGTTTAACAGTCCGGTGTAAATCTAAATCACCAGGAGAATGCGGAAGACTAGAACTAGTTTGGAGTTTGGACAATCATTAAGAGCGATGATCTTAAATATTTTGCAAATTATGTTATAAACAGAAGTCTTATAGGTATAGTAGTACAGTTTTTGATTTTTGATGGAACCAACGATTGTACTAACCCTTGGCCAAAGATACACCATGCCTCCTCCATAGGGGAAGTTAGCATCTAAATTCCACTAAATAATTACATACAGGGTCTTTCAACGAAAACTAAATAGAACATTTAGACAGTCAGCCACCTTGATATATTCAACCCCTAGCAACTTCAACTGTAAAATTTTAAATGGAGTTACTCTATACTTCTAACATATCATTTTAAAGCCCTTTCCATTGCGAATACACTGGTGCATCGTTTTTGGGAATCGGTTGAGATTTGACAGAGTTATTGGCTAAAAATGAAAAGTTGAAAAGCCGACATCCGTGTGTACTAATTTTTAAAGAAATACCTACCAATAATAAGCTTTTTATCTACTTCACAACCACATCACTTTTTTTATGCATACTCTAACTATTATTTTACATTTTTTTTTAGACAAATTTAAACTTATCCCTTCTTAAATAACAAAAAAGTCAGCAGTTTTTTGCTTGTGACCACCGGATCGTTTCAGTCTATCGTTGAAAGTGTAAACGTGTTATCGAAATCACAATTGCGCTAAAGCTACCGCACAAATTTTTTAATGGTAATCATCCAGAAAAAAATGTTAGCCATCAGTATGTTAAACAACTGATGGATAAGTTTGTTTGATGAACACTTGTACTGGATACGCCAGAAGCTTGAGACACCGTTTTGATCGACTGATTATTGTCCATCTACAAGTGACCCAATACTGCCACTTCAACTGCTTCATTTCGAACTGGGCGATTTAATTGTTTCTTGTTTAGAAGCGAACCCGTTGCAACAAACTAACTTATCAGTTGTTTAACGTACTGACACCTTACATCGTTTTTCGCTTAAAAATTCGTGCTGTAGCTTTAGCGCAATCGTGATTTTGATACCAAATTGCAACAATTTTTACTCTTTCTGCGATAGAATAAACCATTTCGAAAACACGTTTCCACTTTCAACAACAAACTGAAACCTACGATTTGGTGGTCACAAGCAAAAAACAGCAGTGACTTTTTTATTATTTAACAAGATATAAGGTTTTAATTTGTCTAAAAAATAGATGTGTGCTGGAAAATAGCGTACATAATTCCGCTACAACCTCCAAATTCTCTCATTTATTCTTTATTTTTCTCTATGTTTCATAATCGTTTTTCTTGTGGTATATATGGTTTTTATGTTAATTATGTATGTATTTGTATTTACTGCTATTGTTATACTTCTGCAATTATAAGGCTTACACAGTTATTTTGTAATATGGGCTTTACAGGTTAGTCCTCTGCCCATTTCACTATGTAATAAATAAATACATAGGACAAATAGTCTTTAGAATATACGCATCAAAAAAAGTAATGTGGTTGTGTAGTAGATAAAAAGCTTATTATTGGTGAGCATTTCTGTAGAAATTAGTAGGTACGCGAATGTCGGTTCGTCAACTTTCAGTTTTTAGCCAATAACTCGTCAAATTTCAACCGATTCCCAAAAACGATGCACCAATGTATTCCGAATGGAAAGGGCTTTAAAATAATGGGTTAGAAATAGGGTAGTTCCATTTCAAATTTAACTTTGGGGTTGCTAGGGGTTCGGGGGATGAATTCCTTGAAACAATCGAATACATATAAGCCAAGTCGGGCAGTCTACCTACTAGGTGTAAACATAGGTTATTATGCGTAGATGTATGACTGTTGTCCTAAGTAATGAGGTTTCCAGTTTCATTTATTCCTGTACTGAATTTTGGTTATGGTTTCCCAACTGAAGTCGTTCCTGGGTGCTAATGCATCTAGAGAATAATATTATGCCTCCCCTGTCCCACACCACATTTGACTACAGACTAGAAGGATTAGGAATTTAGAAGTTACTCAATTTTATTCTTTTCTCATTAATATGGCAACCGACAACAGAAATACCGACAGTTTCAGTAAATAATATTTTGAAGGCAGTTAAAGCTTTAAAATTTGAATAATTATACATTATAAAATAACGCTCGCATAAAATACAGACTCTGACTCTAAGAAAAATTTGGAAGTCTGTTCGATTCTGGAAAACCTGTAAAAAGCAGTGGAAGCCTGTGATTTTTTATAGTTTGGTGTAACCCTGTTTGTTTTTGGAATAAATTCTTGACCAGAATTCTTTATTCAAAACTGTTACAGGTTATTTCAGATCTATTTCATAATATCACTTCTGATATTTGATTATACTATGAAATAGTTAGTTATACATTGATTATACATATTTTACACAGTTACCCAGTATGTAGGTACCTCTAGAGAGGTATTGCTGCAAACAGGAATTCAGAGGTGTCTTATGTTTAAAGATTTAAACAACCGTACTAATATTAGATTATATTTATGTAGTGCTTTATATATACGTGTATATATACTTTATACTTTATATACATATAACAGTTTTGTCATGTTTGTGTAAATATGGGAATATGGTTATGGATATAAAGTGACCCAAATAAAGGCAGTGATGATTCTGTCTTTTTAGCATTATTTATTAACGATATAATATTATAATCTCATGATCTTTTTTGTTTTCCTTGTTACATATAATCTAGGCGTACAAAACTCAATATTTAAAAGGATAAGTATGTCGAAAACAACTGGGTACTAATCTGAGGATATGTTTTGAGGATAGGTGTACTCGATGAAGCCATGTCCGTAAACGAAACCTTTCTCCATCGCAAAGGTGATTACCTATAAAAATAAAAATACATATAAATAAAAAAAAATAATAATTGATGTTCCAGAATCACAGTATAAATAATATATTTCTTATACCTACTGTGCCAGAATTATCTTCGTTAAAAGCTGTTAAAGGGAGCTTTAAATTAGACCTAACTTTCCAAAATATGTTAACACAATACGATATAGCGATATATTACTTGATTTTCAAAAAGAAAAGGGATTCTATGAAAATTCTGACTGATAAAATTATGAAAAAGTGTGCGCGATATGTATTTTAAGCATAAACAAACTTATATTAAGCTACGAGCGCTTATTCCAAGTCGCTGGATAGAAACATATACATAAGTGTGTAATATTTATGTTTATAATATATCTATCTAGACGAGTATACCAAATATAATTTCAAGTACAAACGATTTACTCATAGGAAGTTTGTTTTTAATTGAATTGTTTTTCCCATTTGAAATGGAATAGTCAGGTGGATTATCTTACAAAAAAGCTTAGAATACTAGTGCATAAATTTTACCAAATACGTGATATTCTTAACAGACGACTTGTGCTTGCGGTGTATATTGCTTTGGCTGAATCAATTCTTAGGTATTGTATTATCGTTTGGGGAGGGTTATATGAAAATTCTCTACATAAACTTTCTGTTGCGCAAAATACAATGATTAAAATTATTTACAAAAAATCGTATCTACATAATACAGATAAATTATATGATGAGACTGGTTTATTTAATGTAAGACAAATGTATGTTTTTCAATGCATTCTGTGGATATTCAAAAATAACGATAAAATTGATATGTTCTACCATCAATATAATACGAGGGCCTTAAAAACCCAAGTCATTAATACTCCATTCTGTAGAAAGACACACACTCAAAGATTCGTTCTGTATTACGGACCAAAACTGTTCAATTCACTTCCAACTGATTTAAAAAATATCAAAAGATGTACAACATTTAAGAAAAAACTAAAAAAACATATTCAATTACACGGTGTACCAAACATATTTTGACTGATTTTTACGAAGGATCGGTTACCAATTCCTCAGCATAGACAAATCAAAATTAGGTAGGTACGTTATAGTATTCTTGTTATTTTTGTACAATACCATTTCTTTTTGTTTTTTTTTTTTATGAATGACTACTGAAATAGGTACTTAAATATTTCTGTTTTTATATCTTCTGGTTCCTTTATTCTGTTCTGCTTTGCTTTCGGGTCAGTCGCAATCAAGCATCTATGCTTAGGTGACAGCCTGGGAGACAGAGAAGTAGGGCGGGTAGAGGAGGAATAAAGAGGGAAAAGAAAGAAAAAGAAAAAAAGAAAAAGTTATTAAAATAAAATAAAGATAAGTTATTCTTTTATCCTTCAGTGGGCATTCATAATTATAATTAAAATTATAATTATTTATTTATTATTAACTGAGAGACGTGTTGGTTGTAGCGGTTTTGTCCTATGGATAAATGTACTTAATTATGTGCCTGTGTATGCTAATTGTTTATACTAAATTTATACTTGCCTTTTGGAATGAATAAATTGAATTGAATTGAATTGAATTATCTTAATATAGGTACTCGTCCAAATGGATCTCCCTACCAAATGTTTCGCGCTCTTCCGGTAAATTATATTTTTGGTTTGATTTTGGTTTTAAGCAAATAATATAATGACAGTGGCAGTTCTTTAAAAATATTTAAATGTTTTAAGAGTACAGGTACCTACTTACCATCTACGTTTGTAATGTACAGGGTGAGGCAACAAAAAGTTTCATTCATCTTCGATTATCTGTCAAAGGATTAGCTTCCATGGAAAATCCAGAAGCAGGTCGATTTTTATTTACATTGACATTTATACAGGCTGTCCCAAAAAGGTTTACCACAACTTATATTTTTTTAAATAGTCATTTATATAGCAGTAACAGTACGGTAAATCTGACCATAAATGGTTACCATAAGAGTAATGTGTTGGGTAATGACTTTGTAGTGATTATAGCCTAGCAACGAATCGATATTCTTTTTTTAAGTCATTATTCTTATGAACACTCGTATATGTTTATCTCCCTTACCATTAGAGCTATATCTATCAAACTCTGTATCAATGTATTCGTGAGAGGGCGTTCCATCCAAAAACCTCTCGGTTTTGAGAGACCCTATTTAAATCAGTCAATACTATAAAAATGTGTCTCTCTTCAAATAAAAATCAACCGTCTCTGGATTTTTCATGGGATGAAACTTTTCATTTGCTCACCAATAATCTCATTTATACTCATTAATTGAGAACGAACTTCCTATAAGTAAGTCGTTTATTCTTGGAACTAATTTTATTACAACTGTAATTAATTCGGTGGCCTTGGTTAAGTATGTGTACACTTTTTTTTAAAACAACGCTGACACTGACGATGATGTTTCTGTTACGACACCCTATTTTTAAAAACTGTGTTGTATTTATTTTCAGACCTGACAGATGCTTATTCTTCAATCAGTTCTCACTCACTTCCTTACCTACATTTCCCAAAAAATAGATCGTATTAATAGAAATAATTTTTACTTAAATAGAATAACATTGAGTCTTTAGCGCCCTAAATTTCTCCGTAGATGTCTCACTGTAAAATTAGTTAGAATATGAGTTAAGTTTAGTTATTTGTCAAGGAATAAGAGTTGTTTTTACTATAAATTAAATATAAAATGTTTAATAATGGGTACAACTGTATATTTTCTAAAGGATTTTACATCAATATCGAAATGTTAATGTTAGTGACCAATAATATTTATATTAACGTATATTAAATGGACGTAAACATATGGTCTAAAATGGACTCCTGAGGAACACCTTGTTGTCGCCGCCAAAAGAGCACAAGACCGTGTTATGGCAGCATGTTTCGGTCACACTATCTATTATGATCTAGGATCGATCGCCAGTTCAAGCACTGACAATGTGGATGGATTAAGGGTGTTTATGGTTTTCAGTGTATAACTATTTTTTTTTGGTAGTAGAGCACAATAAACAAGATCTAGAAGACTAATATCAGTGACTAGGTATTCTTTCTATAGTCACTGCTAATATACTTACAAGGAAGATCATAAAATGTCGAAAACTCATTATAATTTGCAATCCAGCTCTTTATCCTTCCTAGGTAAATTTTCGCAATTAAAAAAAAAATCATGTCTACTTTGGTACATTATAAATACTTGGATTGTAATTGTAATACCACCCAACAGCTGGTTGAGATTTTGTCATAACTGAACACGAATTCAGTGCCGTGGGCAGCGATATCGAATGCAGTTTAATGCAGATTTCATGTTGGCTTCACTAAGGCCGGTCATCTCTTCACAAATCCTTCTCGCTATTATTAGACTTTGTCGCTATGGGATATTCCAATATGTTAGAGACGTTTCGCAGCTACGGCAAAAAAGGTGATTTCATCGTGATCAATCTCGGCATGTGCCGTATAAAAAAGACTGGTCTGAGTTAGTCATATCTATAAAAATTGTTTAATAAACCATTTTTCTATATCCTTTCGGCAATTAGAATGTTAGTAAATTTTTATTCACTATCATCGATTTATTTGAATAAAATTTTAAATTATTGTTGACATTAAGCGTGGCACAAGGTGCTGAGAAGTCCAGGGGTTCAGAATTGGGTACTTAAAACATTGCTTCTTGCGTGCTCCATTATTATTTACAAAAAAATTTTGTTAAAATGAAGTTTACAACCAGTTTCGAGCATGTGCACTAGGTGTTATGTCTATACACTATCCAATTAATGGTATCTTCCATTTCGCTGGAAGCTTTCCTATATATTTTCTTTAATTCGTGATCTTTTCCTCCTTTCTTGTTCGTCTCGTTCCTTTTATTCTGGGCAGCTGTTATGAGTAGTTACTAGTGCAAATGTGGTCTGAAACCCAGATATGTATATCTGTGGCTAATGAGAATGAGTGCATTTGTTTTTATCATTTTGCAATGGCAGCGTTGTAGAAAAGCGTCTGACGCATTAATAACTCCCGAGTGCAGTCGCTTAAAAATAGTTATTAAGAGCCCGCCTGACATCTTATCGGTTAATAAAGGAGAACAGCCACTCATGGACGTCTATTAATATGGAGATTGAGTTCAGTTCAACTATTTATGAAAATCTCGGAACTAAATTAACAAATATAGTTCTGGAGTTGAAGTTTTGAAGTGACTCAAGAATAGGTAGCCCCCTTTTTATGTTGTATACTGTTGAAACTAATCTAAGTAGTTCTGAGATTATATACAGGATATTTGATTGTTTTTATAGCCATAAATGTTATAAATTCATATCTGTAAAATGGTACGGTAGACAACATTCGTAAAACGATAATGTAAAAATGTAAAACGATACTTTGGTAATTTTTTTAAATTATTTTCTTGAATCTGACTAAAATCTTTGGAGATTACTAAATAATTGATGAAATGTTCTTAATACTTAGAGATTTCATGTTTTTGCATTTAATTATTGTACCTACATGTTTGACAATTTTAACATCTTTAATCAATGTTGCCTACCTATTAGGCATTCCAATGACCTGTCAAAAACGGCCGTCATAAGTCAAACCAAACGCATAAATGTGTTTGAGGAAGAATAGTAATGTAATGGTAGGATACTTCTTATAAATACATGAAAGTGCTTTTTGCCTGTATATTTTGTTAGATTTCTCTTTTTTTTTGTTATGACAGGCTAAAATTTACCCCATTTAAAACTCATTCCCATTAATATTTCTGAATTCTAGCAAAAGATTCAGATTCCTTAATGTTATAAAGATAAAAATGAATGAATGAATGAATAAGCGGGATTCTTAGTCAAAACCACAAAAAATTACTTTGTTTGACCCACGGAAGCCATTTTTTATCCCCTGTTCTGGAATGCCTAATTGATTTATTTTATTTATTTTTAGTTTCAGTGGTTATTAACTGTTATTTAAATGCGTGATTAGAATCAGGAGGTAGAGAAATTTGTATACTATTATTATTAGGTACATAACAAACATCAACCAAATTATAAATATTGCATTTCATACAATTATCTATGTAGCGATCTGAGTGATAAACGGGGCCCAAACTACGTTCCGAATGTTTGGGGTTTAGGCGCGTCTCTGTAGAAATGAACTCAACATCAGCTGACGAGAGGACTGAACAGTGGAGAGTAATAATTCAATGTTTAAGCCTCTTATAAGAATGTTTTATAAGAGTGTAAGAGAATGTAAGATAAGAATTGTTTCCAAAATTGTTCAGTAAATAGGAGTTCTAACAATACCCGTTATTATGAACATGAAGTCTACTGGTGGAGTCGAAGTTAGCACGAACGTCGTCAGTTGAGTGATATCATTGAGGGTACTTAATATTTAAGAAAATACTTTTGCGAACATTAATGATATCGTTCAGTGCAGACTACAGCAACATCTTGATTTCTTTTCATATCGCAAAAATCCAAATACAGATTATCATCCAAAGGATAGAATTAATGGCAACGCTTTTTGTGTTTTTTTTTTCGCGGAAAAACCCGCGATGCCTGACCATTTTAGCTATACAAACTTATACTTCTATACAGAGAAACGACGTTTGTGTAAAAGACATACCATTCCTGGAATAGGATATATAGCCGGAGGTTTCTTATATGAGATGATAGACGAGTAAAAGATCCCGGGGGCCACTACAAAAGTGGGTGTTCGGCAACATTTTGAAAATGGCTTGGTCGTCTCTTGGCGAACGGTGATTGAGATTAAGTCGCGGAAGTAGGCCGACGTTAAATAACAGAAAAACATTGAAAACAATTAACCAAATATTATATGAAAATGTACGTACGTAGTATTTTTTTATAATCCAATTCGAGTCCCTCAAATTAAACAAAAGCGTATGCAAGATGACAGGCAAGGAATACAATGTTACACTTGCAAAATGAGCCATGTAATTAGTTCATCATTAGTTCTCAGCTGCTCGGCTGACTATTTCCGTGTCTGCTGATGTCGACATTAAATTCTCTATGTCGGCCTTTTTACGGTCAAATGGAAACTCGCCATCAGCTGTTCAAGGAGCCTATGACAGCGTCGCAGTTTATTTCGTAATATTTGCATTATGCAACTAGGCGGAATAGACGGGGCAGAGGTTATTTAAATTAGATCATTCTGACTAACGGTCGTTTTTAGCCGTACGTCGGTTCATCTAGTTGGCACGATGGACTTATGTTACGAATCATATAAATCGTCTACATTTACCATGTTTGCTATTTGGTTCAGAACTGCTTTAAACCGTGCGAAGGCCGACTATAAAATTCTCTAAATACGCATTTCGTTCTGCCAATGCGCATCCTCTAGGTGGATACGGCGATTATTATTATATTATTTTCCTTTGCACAGTAAGGAGGATGCATTGAAAAGAGTATGTGCCGTAAGACCTCTTAGCAGGTGTTGGGTGGCGGGCCACCAAGTCTTGATGTGATTTCTGGTGTATAATATAGAAGTACCGTACCTACAATCTGTTAAACACATCTCTCTTAACTATTAAAGACAAAAGCCTAGTAACCCTAAATGAATAGGCATATTGACAAGATAAGATTCTGTGCATTAAGTTTGATGGCCATCCTATACAATCTCCAATTATGCCACATGGGGTTGGTTGCTATCTGGGTGGTTCACTTTATCGGAGGAAGTTTTGCAAAAGCGAAATTGCATGCTGATTAAAAGCAAATTTGCTGATTATATTTCATTTATCGATGTTGAATGGGAACAGATCCCTAATAATACGCCAAATAGTGTTAAAAATATGAGGCGACCTGTGCACAAAGACGGAAGAACATAATTACATCTGTTGGCATTCATTTTATATATATCCAACTAGATATATTTTAAATATATTATTCAGTTAAAAAGGTTGATATGATATATCCACTCTGGTTGGTTGAACCGAAAAAATGGGTGATATTCAATATTACTCCATGAATACTAAAAATATGTCAGAAAGTAGTGTTTACTTTTGGTGAGTAGATGGATTAACCAATATTAATTGTGTTGCCCTTTCAGTGATAAATTCAGATGACTAAAATCTCGATTCCACTGAGTGAGGGCAGTGTTATAATTCTTCACATTACACGGCTTCACCACAAGAAGGTTATTTATTTATTCTTGTGCCTTCACCCTCAGTTTATCTCCTTGATTGATGGCCGTATTAGAATTAAATTCTATTATTTTTTCCTATTAGTTTTAAGTGCTAATGATCGACTTCAGGAAACGAGCGACCAACATTTTGAACTCCCACTTTATCGTGGAATATAGGGATCTTTTACATGTCTATCATCGTATAGACAAGGAACTATTTTTACATCCAATCGAAGGAATTGATACGCCTTTTACACAAACTTTGTCTAAGTTTATATAGGCTCTCCTCGATGAAGTACAAGGGCTAGAAGGCGTGGATAAGATCCGTGGGTCTTCCTTACATGGTCAACCATGTAAGGAATGTTGCCTCACTTTTCATTCTTATCAATGAAATTAATTTAAAGTTACTATCGCTCGCTCCTATTCACATTTTATCTAAAGAATGGAAGTAGGATCACTTTTATATTTGCAGTTCATACCTATGTACTTAATATTTTATTGCAGACTAGACTGGTCTCTATATAGGTTAAAACACATTTGAGAGATTCCCGGATAACAAGAAACAATATTTGTTTTCAAGTTAAAGTGAGATATTCATTTTCAAATGTTTATATTCTTAACGTAAAAAAATGAATTATATGCATAATGTACAAAATTGCCTAAAGAATCGATGTAAATTATACGGCACTGTATCGTTTTCTTTCGTCTGTGAACTTGTTACACAGTGAACAGGTAAAAATAGAACAACTTTCCTTTTCCATATTAGAAATTACTTCATTTAATCATTTGGTGTAAATATACGGACACAAACAGACATATCTCAACGCCACAAGTGATTGTCTGGAATGTGGGGAAATATTATTAAGATAGGTAAACAAAAACATGTTTGGTTGATATAGAGTAGAGAATATGATCAATACCCATAGAAAATATAAACTTATCAGTTCTCTTTGTTTCAAGCACTGAAAAGTAGGTATATATAATTTTAGAATTTCAATAACTTACTTTGCTACGAAAATAATAATTTAGTATACGACAAAAACTAGTTTGAAGATTAAGTTGCATGGCTAAAACAAAGAACTAGTATTTAAAAAATTGCAAATGGCTTTTATTAATAATTTGAATACAACCATTATATTCAGAAATATTTTTAAATCGATTTCCTCTTATTTATTTGTACAAAATAACGTATCACGTAGCAGGAAGTCTTACAAAGTCTAGGTATAACAATACCGAATAATTTCATTGGATAATTTTATCGGGATATCTGACAACGTTGCTTTTGCTTCAAATATATGTTTTGCATATAAATGAATATTTTGTTGACCGCAGTACTGACGAATGTTCGTACATTCGTCGTACATTATTGACTGTGCGTCAACGGCCGCTTAGATAATTGAATTTAAATTCAATAATTTTTTGTACGTTTGAGCAAAATTTTGAGAAATATTTATATTATTATCGAAATTTATAGAAAACAAATGGTTTTTGATCATGTTGCTGTGGGCTGTGACATTAATAGCCATGCCGTATAAGTCATGCCATGCAAAAGACATGCCTCATAAAGACTATACTTTTGTTTCAACGCTGTAAGTGAAAGGGGTGAAAACCTATTTAAACATGCCTTATAAAAATAGTCGCATCTGTATACATAGAGCTTATTTATCTTTGCGCGAATCACAGCACCATAGGCGCGATTCTGTTTGACGTTTCGCGACCGCAAGCTCATTAAAACATTGAAAATATCTGCAGGAAGCAGTAAAAGATGACCCGGTATTGTTTAATGTTAGCCAGACAGTTGTGTATTTAAGCGAAAATGGCGATAATAAAATTTATAGGAAAACGTAGTTTATGTTGATCACAATAAACAATATTTAGGCATATGAAGTCGAGTCAATATCGGTTATAAATTTTCAGGTTTCCGGTTTTAATTCTATTTAACGAAACTATTTAAACGAAGTTTGGTAGAAACACTTTTATTTTTACTTTTTGTTTGTAAATAAACTTGTTTTATTGATACGTATATATTATACATATATGTTGATTAATTTTATGTTTGTTTCAGGTAAGTTGCTAAGTTCTCATAGTCATGATTACGAATGAGTAGAGATATGGGACATGATGTAAGTAAAAATTTTATGATTTAAAGTTACTACTACAAACTAAAAACTTTATTTTATACATGTAATAAATTAAATCTCCCATAAAGTTCATTGCATAAGAATAATTTTCTTTAATTTCTTAATCTTTTTACGATCTTATGGTTACTTGCAAAAAGTTGAAAAAGTTAAAGTTTCCGCTTGAAAATTTACTTATTTCTTCCCTATACAGTGAGGATGCGTGGGTTGGAACAAATTCATTTAAAATTTAGGGGTTTGTTTTTTTTTTTTTTGGAAAAACGCTCGGACACGTTGATTTTTATTTTTAGCTGCGGTTTTTCTGATGGTAAATTCATGTACACAGGGTGACCCAAAAAATAAGTTACGGCCATTAACTTAATTTTTTCGAATGGAAACCCCTATTTTTTATTCCATTTTTGAATTCTGCATCGAATTCTAAGTCTGTTTCATGTAGCATGTCCTATACAGTGGCAGCTAGTCATAATGGGCACAAGGGCACGTGCCCTATGCGTAAGCACATAAGACTTGTGAATGTTGTGATATTTTATAAACTTTTATAATTATTATAATTTGGTGGATTTTTTTATTTATTTTTCATCATGAATATTGAATCATCTGGTGCATACATATCCGTCTAGCGTTTAGACCGCTTCACGCTTCACCGTCTGTGTAATCCGTGTGTCCACTGGGCTGGGCACGGCCCACGGCCGCCGTGTGCCTGTTCTTTTTTCTTTTCTATTTGCATGCGCAAGAAAAGGATACACAGCTTCTATTTTTCCAGCGCGTCTTTTCTAATGCCTTCTGTTACGTCATTGAATGGGCGCTGCCCCGTCGACCAGACGGTACAGAGTACAGAAACTTTTCAATCAATTACAGGGGAGGCAGTTCAGTTAGACTAACAGTATTATCTAGATGATAATACTGTTAGAAATAATTTAGACTCGTTTACAGCTGCTATACAATGTCTAAGAAATAATACAGAAGAATTAATATAAATAATGCTGACATTTTAACAGAACATTCCGAGGAACATTCTGTGGATAATTTAAAAAAAAAGAGAAAAGTTACTGTAGGAGACTCAAAGGTAATGCAGTGCAAAGAAATATGTGACATCATATTAATGAACGTACGTGAGAGATTTCAATTTACTGATTTTTTAACTATAGCCAATTTATTTGAAAAGGAGAAATTTAACAACTATAGAATAGTTTTTCCTCTGGAACATATTAAAACAGTGTGTGCCTTATTTCCAAACATCAACATTACAAAATTAAAAAATGAGCTGTATATAATGTATTCTAGAGATGATTTCATACAACATAGTGGTGTGCGGTTGCTTTATTACAAATGTTAAATAAAAATAATTTACTTACGACGTTTTCGGAATTGGTTGAACTATTAACTATATTGTGCACAATTCCTATGACTACAGTCGAAAGTGAACGTGTGAAGTGAAATATGGAAAATAATTTTTCCATATTTCTGTCAATCGCGTCAAAAAAGGGGATATTTGCCTAACGAAACCTATTTCTTCAAGCAAATATTTTTGCTCTACGAATTTCTAATTTTTAGTTGTTTGACCTTGAAAAATGCAAAATTTTCGCCTGCGGCGCATTTTTTTCCTCTATGCCCCCCATTCCCAAATTTCACCAGCCGCCACTGATCCTATACCTAAACTCAACAGTTATCGAGACAATTACGATTGAACATATCAATAACTGAGACCGTTTCAAAATTTCTGTGGTCTGAAAAGGACCAATTTATTAAAAACAACACAAGAAACAATCAAATTAAATGTTCAAACTGTTGACCATTAATTTCCTGGCAATATAGGCAAGTCGAACTTCAAACTCTCGTAACACTTCAGTTAACGTTTGTGACTGGATTTGTTGTATTTTGGCTCTAATTTTATTAATCAATATTTTCCGGTTTATTGAAGTAGAATTTAGATTTCAGGTAACCCCATAGATAAAAATCTAATTGGGTTAGATCGGGAGACCTAGCTGGCCATTCGATAAAACCTCTCCTTCCGATCTATCTATTTGGGAAAATATTATAAAATCATTCTTAGATACTGTTCTCGAATAGTGTGGAGGCGCTCCATCCTGTTGGAACCATATTGAATCTGACGGTATATTTGGGTTCTCATAATTCGGGTAAAGTGCACTTAACACTGGATATTATGTAATTTTGCAACTGCCTTGCCAAGTACTTATTTTAAGTGAAATTGTTATACAGCTTCCATGTGACTAAACGGCGACAAGTCAACAATCAAAAAGGCAAAATAAACACACAATTGGATGTGTTGCTAGATTTACAAAAAAAACTTAAAAACAAGTCGATAATAGTTAATGTTCAACAGTTTGATAACTCGATAACTGTTGAGTTCGGGTACAAGACATGGTACCTATATAAAACAGACTTAAAATTCGATGTAGAATTGAAAAATTAAATAAAGAATAGGTGTTTCCATTTGAAAAAATTAAGATGATGGTCATAACTTATTTTTGGGCCACCTTGTGTACGTGAATTTACCAACAGAAAAACTGCAGCCAAAAATAAAAATCAGAGTGTCCCAGCGTTTGTTCAAAAAACAAACCCCTAAATTTTAAATGAATTTGTTCCAACCCACGCATTCTCACTGTGTATTGTTATTTTGAAGCACCTATACCGGTATTATTGATAAGTTAAATACTTAACTATTATATTTAACTAACGCTAAGAAGACTATAGGTACATTCACTCGCGAACAAGTAGATAGTAGATATTGGATTAAACTCCTTAATTATGGAAACTTATTTTGGCTACAGGAAAGTTTGTTTGGTTAAAAATACAATAATTTAGATTTTATTTGAGACAACCTTATATTTTTTTAATTACATTATGTAACGTTAAATCCATGAATGACAAATAGCATTATTAGTACATATTGCAGTTGTTACAAACCGTCTATTGTATAATTTACTCCCACTAGAAATTGTTACGACTTGGCAGCAGTAGCTAGTCTAGATAATAAAACGGTTGAAGAATTTATTGGGATAATTTTTCGGACAATTTTTCGCGCGTTCGTTGCCAGGCTGACGATAGAATGCTTTTTGAATTGTGAGCGCACTACCGGGTCACCATTTTAGCGTAAATCTAGGAACAATGGCATACTATTAGCGATAGGAGTCGTTATCGGTCTGTCACATTTCAGTAAACGCAGGATATCCGGACTTATACACATAGCCCCATTGAGAAAAAAATGGAATTTGATTAAAAATGGTTCACCACAAATTTCGTTGTGGTGTATGGAGTATAGTTTTCTGCAGTGGCTTAGATTGATAACATATTAATAGAACATGATTTGTTCATATGGTTTCATTTTCGCCCACGTATTTTCTTTGTGAATTTAGTTTTGAATATATGACCCAATATATTAATATTTTAATTTTAAATTCTTCAATCTGGAAGGCGAGATCATTTTTCATATTGTCATTATCAGATATAAATTAAGTTCTATAATATATCATAAAAATAACCTGATAAAGATAACAGAACATTACATGTTATTGTTGTTAGTTCTTGCTCGAGTTCTTGTAATAAAATATATAAAGCTTCTTTGTTATATCTTCATAAAAACGCTATTTAGCTTTTTGATTAAGTAAAATAAATAAACTCTGAGATCGTGCATTTATTTTCTTTATCAGTAAATTAAGATAACGTGAATCACATTTTTTGGAGACACGAAAAAGCTCGAAATACCTTATCCACCTCTTTTATCTACAAAAGAGATTGGGTTTCTTTATCGCCTCAAAGACAAAACCCTACTTCTATGAGTATTCTTAATTCTTAATGTTATGGTAGTATCATCTTCGTTGGTTCCTTTAAACCCGTGAGGGCAGAGATTTTTTTAACACAGCAAAAGGCCCGTCGAATATGGGTTTCATATAACTGCAAAACTTTCCCCATTTACCGACTTGAGAGCTCTTACAGTTTTTGATATCCCTGTACTGAACATAGAAAAAATCACTCTCACTGAAAAAACTGTATACAGTGTGTCCCACTTAAGGTTTTACCACCCCCGTAAAATTTTTATTTATGAACCGATTTCCATGAACTTTTTTTTGTTGTGCAAGTCCCAAAAAAGTACATAGCGGGCATGCTTCATTTGTTTCATAAGTCGGCGCCATGGCCAACTACGACCTATTTTTTGATGCAAAAAAACGAGATGTACTATTAGCAAATTTTTCACAAAAAATTTAATGCCAGATTCTTAATCAGGAGCACCTAAAACCCAACTGTACCAAATTTCATGTGTCCCACTTAAGGACTAGCCACCTCCGTAAAATTTTTATTTATGAATCGATTTCCATGAACTTTTTTTTATTGGGTAAGTCCCAAAGTTGTTTTATCACTTTATTGGGAAAGGTTTTATTAAAATTTGCCATAGGGCGGTCCCATATAGACATTAATTAATGTGTGCTTAACTAGTTTGTTGGCAAATCTAAGAACCAGTTGGAAAAATATTTCAGAGCCTAAATAGCTATAGCTATAGTCATGATCAATACTGCTAGGATATTAAATTTAGTTTTATTAATAATAGCAATTGAATACAACAATTTTAATTATATTTATTGAGGCACAACAATTAAATAATTTATAGTTTGTTTCTTTTGGGATTACACAACCTGTAAAATAACAAAAAGCAGAAAACCAGAAGCATACGAATTAAATATTCAAAGTGTAGTAACAAAGCAAACTTCTAAAGTTTGCCCCAATGCTTCTGTTTTTCTGCTTTTTGTTATTTTACAGGTGGTGTAATCCCAAAAGAAACAAACTATAAATTATTTAATTTATAGAGTAGAGACATAG
The DNA here is from genome assembly GCA_963924545.1 of Pogonocherus hispidulus. Lineage (NCBI taxonomy): Eukaryota > Metazoa > Arthropoda > Insecta > Coleoptera > Cerambycidae > Pogonocherus > Pogonocherus hispidulus. The sequence continues at coordinate 26,293,612 of OZ004696.1, forward strand.
CGGGCATAGCATGCCCGCTATGTACTTTTTTGGAACTTGCCCAACAAAAAAAAGTTCATGGAAATCGGTTCATAAATAAAAATTTTACGGGGGTGGTAAGACCTTAAGTGGGACACACTCTATATACAGGGTGACCCCATAGTGTGGGCCGCACACTAAGAGGACACGCATTTTAAAAATATGTATAGTCATATAGGATGGCGCTATATACCGGGGCCATATCAAAGTGTATGTACGTACCTACACACACATATACGATCTTTTTTTGAGAAAATAAGTACCTACTAGATAATTTTTGGCTCCATTAGTTATGTTATATGGTCTAGTTTAGTTACTTTCCATAGAATTTGCTTCAAGATAGCTTTAGTTGTATCTATAGAGGGCGAATCAAAACTCGCAACCACAGTTTTCTCAATTTTATAAATGAAACACCCTATACTTTACATCATTTTCATTAAGGGCTCTCACGATTGTTTCTATTCTATGAAGCATTCCCTATTGCAACGGTTTTTAAGATATTAGAGTTTAATAATTAGTTAATAAATTGTGTATTGCATTCTTCTGCACCAAATATAATATTAAAAAAATATTTTTTATTGAAAATCGCTCTTTGGCGCTAATTCTATAAAAGTCGAGATTTTACATTTTTTCTTTTTTTAGTAAAATCGGCGAAGGCGTTTCCGAGATACAGTATCTTAAAAATAACGAAGAAATTAGCTGTCAACCTATTTTGTGAGAAGTTTCATTAGCGAAATTCGATGTTCATTAGGAAAATTTAAAAAAATCAGTAAAAATAATTGTGAAAATGATATTTGGTTTATTTGAACTGTAGAATAAAAAGAGTCGTGAGAGACAATGAAAATGATATAAAATGTAGAGAGATAATTGTTGATAATTGAGATTCGTTCGCCCTGTATGCAAGTGAAGGTACTTTAATGTAAATTCTATATAAAATAGAATTAGACCATATAGCATATCTAATTAATAATGGAGCCAAAAATTATCTAGTATTTATTTTCTTAATCATTCCATTTATAAAAAAATAAGTTTGGTTATAGAGATCCCCGGTTTATAGAGCACCCTATATGACTAAACATATTTTTAAAATGTGCATTTTCTTAGGTTCTAAGAGATCGTAAAATAAGTATATATTTTTTTGTTTATTATGGCAAAGACGTAATGGAACTTTGTCACACTATTGGAAACCCTGTATATTATATGTAGTTTTCAGTATCTGTCTAACTCTTCAAAAATATTTCACGTTTCGAGCTAAAATTCATTCGTACGAACTACAACTTGTATCTACTGGAAAAATATTCAAGTAGGTATTAATCTGAATTTCGATTGAAAATCGACAAATAACCTAGGAGATATGAATATTTGAATGCAAGGAATTTGGTAAGAAATGGGGAAGAAAACAAAAATCCCCAGAAAAATTTCATTCAAAATATTTCTTAAATTTCAGACAAAGGCATTAAATAGTATATTGACAAAAGCAGGCAAATCAAGAATCCTTTTACATAATCCAATATCTCCCAATATTAAATGTTCACTCTGGGTGTATGGCTGTCTTTATATCAAGCAACATGACTGCTTTCTCATCGTGGGTCTCCGACAGCTTAGTAACAAGGAACATTTTTGCAGTCGACGGAGGAAGTCCTGAAAAGAGAAAGCGGAGAGAGGTTATTAAGACTGGGCTGCAGAAAAGTATACCCGTGGGATATGCCAAGTTTTCACTCAATTATGACGTAAAAACCGAAAAGAGGGATGCCGGAAAGACACCAGATTGTATAAACAAAGGATTGACTACCATGGCATCTACGTATTTTGAAGAGCAATATAACCTAAGAAAAAAATATACATGTATTTCCTTTTTACATTCGACCCAAATATATTTGGGCAATAACTAGAAGTCATATGCCTGAAAAGAGTATAAAATACTTTTGTATAGGAAACAACATTTAAGGAAATCTGTTCATTTATTTAAAGTATTTCAAGAAAATCACTTGGATGATTTGTCGGTTTTTTTCAGAACAAGTGTTATAAATCACTGCGTCAGCAAGCTTCTTTGAATGACTTGAATGATTCAGTCAGAGTAGCTATTTTATTTTTCAGTAAAAGTGGAAATGTATGTTTTTATTTGGTTAATTTAAATTTAAAATGATAGTCATTTCCTGCACTTATGTATTATCAGTAAACAACACAAGTTCTTTGTTTGTTATCCACGAACACTTTGTTTCTTATTTACTTCAGACAATTATTCTGTGAAATTGAGAACTCTATGCTTGGATGTAAGTGACTGTAAATGGGTTAGTCAAGTTTCAGCAAAACTTGATACCGAAGATCCTTTCAAATGGAGTCGGAAAGTACAGCTTAGTAGTATATTAATTTATTTAAGAGAATCAAGCAAAAATCTACGACATACAGGAGTGGTAATAAAAAATAATTCATCTTTCTTTCCAGATTTTGAATAATATGCTAGCTAACGTTCTTTTCTATTTCACAATTTTTCCAGTTCGCGCAAACACACATACTGTCTTCAATGTCAATATAATGTCATGATTTTACGTGATTTTACGTGAATGTAGAGATAAATAAAGAAGGGATCCGTACCAATAGGTGGAAAATAATAGGCGATTTTCCGTCAACATACTATAGGTAACTATCATGAAATTGTTACCCATTGTAACTTATAGTTACATGTTACCAGATTTTTCGTGACTTGTTGCAGTTACCACATCTTACTATGGTTAGTCAGGATGGTAACTACCTCTTCCCGATGGTTAGATACAATTTTATGTATTGCTTTCTTTCTCGTTTTATATGGCTTTCTCAGAATTTCTATTGCTTTCTCTTGTTTCTTGCTTTGTTGTTTTGAAATTGTCAAAGAATTTCAGTTATATATAGCCACTTTCTGAGGAGGAAATAAATTAACTAGAAGACTGTTCTCTAAACCAAAACTTATTTCTTCTAGTAGTATTACAGCTAATTTAATCCTCTTTGATGGGCTTGCCATTTTTTTAAATTTTAAACTACCGATCACAGCACAACACTTTTATAAATAGAAAAATCTCAAATAAACAGCAGATGAGTGATAGATACAGAAAAACAGTGATTTAACCACGAATAATTGACAGATTAGTAACTATACCAAATGTCAATTTAAGTAACCACAGGTAACAATTGTATGTTGTAGTTAGCTGACGAAAAAACGCCTTTTGTCTTTACTGTTCATACAACATATACCTAAGTAATAGAAGTTTTTATATATATTTTGACATCTACTTAGACGGTTTATGTTATATGAGAGAAGAGAAAAACTATAGTTTTTTTTATCGAACAGTAGTATACTCTTAGTATATTTTACTTACATTTATATAGAATCTTCTGGATAAATCTTATCGTCTTAGCGAATAAATTGATATACAAGTATATCAATATAACAAAAGTTTAATATATAGGAATATATATTTAAAATTTTATACTATATTACCCTCATGGTATACTCTTGCCCTTTCTTAACATCTCCCATTTTATTAGGTATACTCATTCAACTAAATAGGAAAATTTTCTCTAAATAGGTACGTAAAATATACATAATGCTTTAAAATGAGGTTGCTTATCAATGTTAATATAGTGTATTCTGAAATGTTGAAAATTTTATAAAGACACAATACAACTTATAAACATTTTTTCTTCTATCTTATAATAAAATTAACTTGCTAGATGTCAAAATATTAATAAAAACTACATACAGATTGCTCGGGTATTAATCATTCCATCACTCGAGTACAATACTTGCTCCGTATAAACTAGGCATTCTTCTAAGCATCTTTCGGTGGTCTTTTCATATTATTCTTTCGCATCGACTATTTATTCCAAAAGAGCAAACTGAATGAACTGCAGCATGCGCCGCAAGGTGACTGTGATCCGCGCGAAAGCGGAGGAACGCCGAGAGCCGGCTGTGACAGCGCCATTCCGCCCTGCCGGCCATCCATCCGACGACGGCTTCAAGGACGCCCGGCAGAAGGGTCATCGGCCCGGCGGCGCGGCGCGAAATGGACCTCTGATTCGCGTGGGTCGCGACCGTTCCGCCGCCGCTGCTGCCCGAACTGTGTCAGGGAGGGTCAGGGACGACTTCAGCCTGTGGACGGGCAGTCGGCGGCGGCTATTTTGTTGTGAATATCTGCCGCTTGTTCCGAATTCGTAAAAAAGAGCAAATGTGTTTACAAAACTTTCTATCCTTGAGTCAAGGAGTGCGTGAACAAGTTGCGGAGTGTTACGACGAAAAGCGTATTCAAAAACGGTTTTGAAATTGGCGGGTGCCTCGCAGTCATATATTTTATTTAAAACAAGATAAATCTCAGCGCATTTGCACTGCAACCCATATACGCTATTTTACATTCTAGTAATACCTCTAATAATTATTTATTTAAGTATTTGATATTATTTGTATACGTATATACTTGGTCACTCAACGGTATAAGCAATAATTATTAAGGTACGTTAGTTTCAGCTCTTTATGCATTGTTTTATTTTGTTTTCAGACCCCGTCTGCTACCTTCATTTCAAACGATTAAAGGGTTGTCTTGCCCTTTTATAAACGAGAAAATGTTTGAATATTATATGGGAATATGAAATTGTGTATCAGCCTAAAACAATAATTTACACCTATTTTATATGTAATTATTTAAGTTTTATTTGTAACAACTCCCATCAGGTGTGACATTGAATTGATAATGTCTGAAACACCACTTGGGTATTTGTGGTGCAACTGTGGTATGATTCATTGTAATTTATTTTGGCTTAATGTTGGCTAATTTAAAGCTTATTATATACCTAGCGTCTTTTTTTGGACAAACTTTAAAAGCTTTCTTTGATGCTACATGTCTTCATTTTGAATACTTCTACGGTTTTGTATTTATATTATTTTACGGGTGGTGTAATCTCAAAAGAAATTAATATGACTTAAATTGTTTTTGTTATTTTGCTAAAACGGGCCCTTCACGATGGGTTTTCGATGAGTTTTGAACTGTGCAGGCCATCGTTTCAGTCCAAATCTTCACATAAAGGGCGACTTGAGGCCGGGCGCGCGTCCGATTTGGTCTGTCCAGCGCGAACTGCGAACTTTCAACATGTTGAATATTTTTAATTGCACAGGCCACAGGCCACGACAAGAACTGTACCGTGATGTGCGGGAGTCGGCCGAGTTCATTGAAGACAAAAACAAAAGTATTTTAAAAATGTGAAAAGAAACAAAGACATCAATACTGCTTGTGGGTTGAAGAATTCGAGGTATTCTTAGTAAAAATCACAAAAATTTACTTTATTTTATCCACGGAAACCATTTTTTCTGAGTTCTGGAATGCCTAATTTGCAAAGAGACTTTCCCCATTTAACATTGTGTTAAATTTTTTAACCTCCAGGTGGCTTAATTTTTGAAAATATGAAAGCATAGCCACAGTATTTGTATATTAGTTTGAAAAAGTGTACCGATTTTAAACATTTCTGAAAGTGCAAGGTGAGTAAACGGTATCTTATTTCTCAGCTTATAAGTACCTAATCAGATCCGTTATTTACAATCAAACACCGAGTACCTTAAGCATGGTTGTTGTAGACGAAATTTGAGTGATCTTTTGAGAGATCTCAATAATAGAATCGCTTGCGATTGACTAGTAAGTAATTTGTTTTAGATCTCACGCGACATAGCGACAAAGGTCTGTAAGTGGGATAAGAGGTAAAAGAGTTGAGTGAACTTGTTCCCGTTTCCTCGCAAAAAGTAAGATCGAGGAATCTATTAAACTAAATGTTACCATCTCAGCCCGCTTTCACTTATTTAAAGAAAACAGGGTATGTAAATAAAACGCGATTGAAGCAGAGGCTTATAATTTATACAAGAATTGCAGTAGAATCTTGTAAAAATTCAAATAATCTTCTTAAAACTATTGGACAAATTATACCTCATGGATTATATTTCTACGCTATAATTATGATTCCATTAATTCATTGAGAATGTTGTCCCTTCTGTGAAAATAACATAAATTAAAATCGCCTTTCAGTTGACTAAATACACTTTCAGTAGGAGGGAGCATGCCGATTGGTAGATATGCCTCCGGTACCTGGGTTTAAGCAGACAAAACATCATATGGATTGTTTTGATAAAGTAAAGAACGGTGTGTGAAATATATATCATCCAAAAGGTACCAGTCGTAGATTGGATCATGTATGTAACATGATCGAATACACGTATCAAATTTTCGGATGTATATATTATGTGTATAGTTCATTTCAGATAAGTAAGAAACATGTTTTATATTCAAGTAACCAATGGATGTAGTTACACACCACAATCACTAAATATTTCTTATCTTATACAGGATCAACATTTCAAAGATTTTTTAAACTAGACAGCCAGTATTTTAGTGCATTTTGCAATTGCACTGGACTTTGCAAGTGTCAGTGTTTGTAATATAAGGTTATATAGGTACTTAAAATATATTCAGAGATATTTGTAATTTGTATTTGTCATTTGTAAACGCCGTTGCGCATTGTTCCACTTCTCATTTGTAATTAATCTTAATAGCTATAAAAATGTCATGCTATGGTTAAATATGTTTCGGTTTTCTATTTCTATTTGTTTGTGATCAAACGATTTCTTAATACCTTCGTAAATAATATTTTAGATTAAACTTTTAAGTAGACCCATACATAACTGAAAATATTAATTACAAATATAAATAATTCTGCTGAAACAGACAGTACACCCACAAGAGAATGATACACTAAGTAGGTACATTATTATGGCAATAATAAACAGTGAAATAATTTACTGGAAATACGAATATCTTATTTATAAATATAAAATATTTATTCACAAATTATAAAATAATATAGTACCATTTCGAAAATAAAATAATACACTGGGTGTTTAATAATTTAGAAAATACTCTGAAAGGTTCCAAATAGGGAATTAGAATTATAAAACGCCCTGTATAAAATAATTAAAATTTGATATTTATTTATAGCATTTAATCACTTCCAAAGGCTTACAAAATATGTTTTCGTAATTGAGGGTACTTATATAGTCTCAATTTTTGCCTCAATCAAATTCTACATTTTTGGAACATTCTAAAGAATTCCCCCTATTGCTTTCATTTTGTACTGACGGACTAAAAAAATGGTGCACGTAGAAGTATTACAAAATAACAAGCTGAATGTACGCTTCACGTGATACATTAGTGGTTTTTATCCACAAAAGAATTTTAGTTGTGATGATTAGTTAGAACGTCTTAATTGAATTAAAAATAGTTTAATAAATAGAAGCCAAGAAACACGTCTAAAAAGTTTTAGAAAGCCAGCCAAGCCTGATTTGTTTAATAGGTACAAGATATGCAATTAGAACATTTTTATGAAATTATGTATTTATGTCGGTTTTTTAAACGGTCTACAATTCCGTGCTATTGAGGAATCCAGGTGAAATTGTAGTAGGTTCTTTACATGTTACATACTTTAGTTCAAGGCAAGTGACTTGTCATATACTTAAGAACCACTGTATATCAAACAGCACTAAATAGTATTTCCTAGTAAACTTTGCCTATATTATATTTTTTATATACTCTATGGAAAAATTTTAACTTTCAATTTTCAATATAATTAGTTTGTTTGGTAAAGTAAAATTTTCCAGTATATCATAAACACAAGAAATTACCGAAAACTTTATTTATTATAAATATTTACAGTAAATTTTTGACAATTTCTACGTACGAGTACAACATTAGGAGACTTATTTGAAAATGTATTAGAAGTAGAGTTATTTATATTTACCACTTTTTGACCCAGGATTTTGGAAGATAGGTACTTGAAGTTTATTTTCTATCGAATTATCAATATATCCTTCCGAAACATTAGATGTTTTCCATCCACCATGTCTTTGGAGGGTAAGAATATCTGGTTCTGAATCAGCCAATAACGTAGCAGAAGAACGTCTGAAGCAATGTCCAGTATAACTCGATGGCCTAGGTAATTTTAGAAATATAGCAATTGTTTTGGGTACAATGCTATTTATGCCAACTGATTGTGCACATTCCGTTTCTATAACCAAGAAAAAATCTTGTGTTTTCAGTAGGTGACGGATGAAGAAATAAGTAGGTACTTTCTAAATATTTCGACAAAATCTAAACCTTCAAAATTTCCGCTTAAGATTGTAAATTCTCTCTTCAAGTTGGTTTTCATGTTAGGAATTTCAATAAGCATAAACAATCCTATACATCTTTAATGTGCTCAAGAAAAGTCTGTTCTTCCCGTCGACATGCAACAATTAACACTACCGGAAACAATAAAAATGAATTAGTTTTTACATAATTTAATATTTTAAAGTTACCTTCATCATTAAAGTTGTATCATTTGGTTGTCTGCTGACTCGATAAAAAATCTCACGCATGATACGAAAAAAAAAACACTTCCATACTTGCTCACAAATAACTGTTCCCAATTGAAAATATTCTCATCTTCTCCGTAATGAAACAGCTTTAGAAATTAAATAAACAATATCATGCACGATTTTCGCTGTCTATTAATCTATATTCGCGTAAATTTAGGCGATTGTTCATTAATGAACATTCTTGAAACGCAAAATTTGCTGACCACACTATCGCTATTGGGACTGGCATTTAACAAAATACATAAAGTATATGGTTGTCTAGCAGAAGCCACTATAGGATGGATTTAATAAAAAACATAAAACACCACAGAAATGGACAACCTTCTGAAAGCCTCAGGCTTGTGTAGAGGGAGGGTACACATGAAAAAAACGCAGATGTGTACTTTTGCCAAATTTTAGTTTTTAGTTGTTGGACTGCCTCGTTATGTTCTAATCTACGAGTATCCTGTATCTATTTAGGCGAGCCGGTGGCTCAGGGTTTAGTGTCTCAATCGCTCAACCTAGAGGACGTGCCCTCGAATACCCATTCCACCAGGCAATTTTTAATTAAACTGTCTACTCGTAGATTAAGGCTTATTCGCGGGGATGGGTTGACAACCGTTCTGGCGTTGGCCTACTAATGATTGGTTTTCTAGGTGTCCCTCATTCCAGCACCGAATTGTGGTTAGGGCCTACCAACGTAAGTGTTTCCTGAGGCGCAAATACGGCCCGCGAAATAATATGCCGCCCCCCCTCCCACACAATTGTCAGACTTTCAGAATAATCCTGGTGATTAGAATGAGGGGATAGATATATTATTATTTTATTTATTTATTTATTGTTTAAATCCAGTCAACCGGTTCCCTGGCTTCGATTCTCAGGGTCGGGCGCTGGTGGTTATTAGTAACTATTCCCCACGTCCGTGGGGTTGAATAACTACTGAGTCCGGGAGTCGTGTGCCCTGAGTAGCCGTAGTGAACCCAGAATTAATTGTAATTAATTGCATTTGTGTGTAATTAAGTAATATTTGAGTAATTGAGTAATTTTTTAATAATGGTATTTATGTAATAGTAATAATTAATTGTGGAAATAAGTACATGTGTTTGGTATTCAAACTTTAGTACGGCGGTTTGCCCCTAGAAGGAAAACACCATGTTTAATAACAATAACTAATCCTTGAAAAACATCAGGACCATGAGCAATGATCATAATAAGGTGATTAACTGCAATTATGTGAATTCAACGAAAGAGGAAAAGTATAATAGAAATAATCCATCCGGGTCGCCGATCCGTATGTTTAGGTGAATTTCCTAGTTTGTTTACCGGTTCCACGTCATTACTGGCCGTTTTGTTGACGAGGCATTGCGATGGTTAGGGTGTGCTATAGCTGCTTTAATCGGTCCACCCACGCACGCACCGTTCAATATCGGCTGCTGGTCGCAGGTTGCGTCACGTGTTTCATCCATCGATTGCAGATTTTGCGGGTGTTCTAAAAAAAGTTTAATGAATGCGTTAGTTGGGATGGCCTCTTCTTTCCTTCCTCCTACCTATCACGCGGATTTGGTCAAAGCGAATTTTATAAGGCAAGCTCTAAATTGGATTTTTTTTAAAATGATATAAGTCTGACACGAAATGGTTTAACTTTGATAAAACGATCATGTTGTAGAAAGAAACATTTATTTTTATCGTATTGTTTTTATAATAACTTCTCTTATCGTAAAGCTCAGACGAAACAAATATTATGGAAAACAGTTTTTACCACGTTTTCAGGTAGAAACAATTAATCGACAGCTAAGATTTTTTACGTTGATAATTTATAATAATAATGGACATACGACATACATACGACATACATACAACATTTATACAAACACTCAAAGCTTGGTTAAATTAAAAACGGTTGGTTGGTCGGTTGGTTGTACAAGCCAAAGTAAGAAAACTACTATGCTACTTTTACCTAATATTTTATAATATCTACGTTGAATATACAGGACTAGGACTACACCTCCTTCATATCAGTACTGGCTGGTACTTGTAATAAGGATATCAATCACCCTATTTAGGGCGAGCGCGCATTGCGATGCGATTTTTTACAGCACGATTTAAGAATCGAGCTGTTGAAAATCGCAAACTTTTATGTACACACACCGCGATTGAATAATTGCCAGTGTGATTTTCAAAATGGATTTGAAAACAACTGTTTCTGTGTTCTTATTGCTGCTATTAAAAAAGAAAAAGAAACGATATTGGAGTCACCCTTTAACCGCCCTATAATAGCTGCTCTATCTTGTACTTCAATTATCATCCTTTCGATGTCTATTGTATTGCTATTATGCGAAGAAGCAGGTGACACAGGTTCCAATATGTTTACTTAACGAACCAAGTCTACATACTAAACTATCGAGTTTACGACTTTTAATCGCTGTGCGCGATTCTATAAAATCATGTATTGCATTTTATTTTGCAATAATCGTTCGCACAGAAATTGTAACAAATCACAATTTTAAAATCGCAGCGATTTTTTAATCGCATGTGCGCGTAATATAATATATTTCTGTGGATCACATTTCTGCGATAAAATAATCGTACGATTAATAAACATCGTATTTATAATAAGTGAAGAATATCATGTAAATAATAAAATAAAAAAAAAATTAAATAAAAAAAAACGTGTACCTACCAAAATAAAAAAAAAATTAAACAAATATAACTAAAATAAAAAATAGTAATTATTACTAATGTATTTTATGTCTTTCAGGTAATTACAGTCGTGTTAATAAATTCACTGGTAGCATATTAAGCTAGTGTCAATAACATACAAAAAGCTTATATTAAAAATATTTTTAAGCATCCTGTTAGTAGGTACAGTAACAACACTAATGAATTTTTAATATGGCTGTATGTCTAATACAGCTGTAAGTATTTATTAAATATTATAAATTTGATTTAAAAGAATCATAAGTACTTAATAAATAAGAAACCAGATTAATTTTGTATTCTTATACTTACATAGGTATATTATATTTGAAAAGGAATTCAAATCAACTATTCATATTAATAATAATAATAATTCTTTATTGCCCAACAGTACATAACTATTAGGTAATAGTACAATTTTCAAATTAAAATAATATAAACATCCAAAGGAGCTAATAAAATTCTTCATCTATATTATGTATACACAGTTATGGACAAAATACGTTTGAAATTATCATGATTAATATCAGAGATGAGTTATGCAGTTAAATATATTACACATAAAGCTCGGTACTGACTTGAGCAAATTTGCGCGCACAACGTTCGTGCGCGCAAATTTGCTCAAGTCAGTACCGACCTTAATATACTGTCAGTTTAATGTAGATTAGTTCTTGCGTGGCTACAATAAAAATGTATAGTTCAACAACTTTATTTAGTTGTCTTTCAAGTAGGTAAGACACAATCATTGGCCGAGACAATAGATTTAAATATTTTTGAGCCATGGGTGTACAATAACTTGACAGTTTAATGAGAACCCAAGGTTGTTGATAAACAATAAGAACAAAGCTAATCTTGGACCTAAATTTGAAAATTGAATAACCCCTGATTTAAAGAAAAACGCTAAAAATTTCACTGGACTCTTTTCAGTGGGCCACACTGTATATAATAAGCAATAGTTCAGCACCCTAACTAACTAAATCTTTCACTACGAATGAAGGTATATGATCTTGACCACTAGTGAATTTATTTTTCAATTTTCCTGTTGCTTCTATTACTTCAGTTTCAGTAATGTTGGCAAAATTTATAGCTCGGTTTGGTATTACGAGGAACATTTTATAATATTTCGATTATTATTTGAGTCAGCAAGAGCATTTATAATATTTTGATGGGTATTTACTTGTATTACTCGGTCTCTATAATTCATACTGCCGGGAAATCTTGTGGTGCGGCTCTGAATGAATAAAATGTCAGAATTTGTCAGTATTTCCGATTGGTCGGAAAATTTGTAGGCGAGCCAGTGGCTAAGGGTTTATTGTCTCGATTGTGGATTTAACAACATTCATATTGCCGACAAAAACCAATCGGCTCTAAAATGAATTATAGAGACAAAACCGCACGGCATAGCACGGCCCTTCAAAATACGGATTGATAGATAGAATGCAAATAACGCAAATTAATGAACTACATAAGCAGTAGTCGTTGTTTGCATTCTATCCGTATTTTGACGGGCCGATTTTCCTTTGAGGAAAACTCAAATTATTGCAATTAACAATTAGGTAATGCACGATGGTAATGATGGTATTGCAGTTCCTCAGCTACTAAAGGTGCGTTGCCCCCAGCCAATCGCAAATTAGATTTGTTAATATAAGATCAAGAGGTGGTTATATGCATTCAAAACATTGTTCACTTGTTGAAAATCTAATACGCTTGTAAAATAGTTTATAGCATTAATTTGTCTATCAGTATTATTTTCATTAACAGTTATATATATTAAAAAATTACTACTATATTACCATCTAACAGTAAAACAAATATTTCTAATTCCTCAAAAATTAACTCATATTTCATAATTAGAGTATCCGGTGGAACTACTATATACAAAGTTTTGTAATATCAAATACATCAAGAAGTTGTTTAAAATATATCTTTTAATCGTTGCTAAAACAGAACTTCCACCATCACTTTTATTTACTGAGTCAAGTCGCGTCATTGCTATGCATATTATACTCAGAAGGGGACAGCTTAAGATTATCAACGTCTAAATTCAGCTAAGTTTCACCGAGAGCACTCACATCATAATCTCCAACACATACAACACTATAAAATTCCTGAACCTTTGATCTCAAACCATGAACGCTCTGATAATATAGACAAAGAACTTGAGAATTTCTGTTGGGCACATTTAATTTAAATATGAGACTGTTTTAGGTACTCCATTGACATTTTCAGATTAGTCACTCCCTCGCTGTGACATTTCAAGAGACGCACCTTTACTTTTCTATAAAATCGATTTAAACAAGGAATTCGATCATATGACAGCCTAACATGACTGTACCTCGAGATTCGTAAGCTACCAGATTTTTTAATTATTTCAAAAGCTTGCTTATGTTCTAATACTAAATCTTTGATTGACTTTCGTCATTAGCAAATTTACCAATTCTCGCAGGTTTAATTGTAGTAATTTCCCCACAACGTGGGGAGCGTTTTAAAATCTCGATTAACTAAATTCTGCTCTTCTGATAAGCCAAAGAACTATATTATTACCTACTACGCATTTGCATGTCGTTTTTCTAGTATATTTATCCTCAAATGTCTCAGCTAGGGATGTACCAAAGCGGTGTTTTGACCGAATAACAGATTACCGAATATTTGGTCATCTCATCGGTTAGACCTAAGCTTCAGTGCTTCATATATCCTCAAATGTCTGGGCTAGGAATATACCAAAGCGGTGTTTTGGCCGAATAAGAGATTACAGAATTAGACCTAAGGTTCAGTGCTTCGGCCCAAACATACACCATAGGAAAAACTCATACTTAATTATTTATTTTTAATTTTTCGGGCTCATATACCGAGTTTCCCATATCATCTAACTAATGAGAATTAGCATAGGCTATATTACATTTCTAACGCGCGCACGAAGACTATAAGTACTATATAAACAGTACCTATTAACCTGGAATGAATTTTTACTGATATTTTAATTAAAAAAGCGTGTCACTTCAGTATTTTGGTAATCAGAAGCGTTTGGCAATCGTATTGTTTGTATTGCTATCGATTCCGTTAGCAATATTTCTCATAGTGTGCCTTGCGAATATACCAGTATAATTCAATGAAATGTGATATACCATGTAATGCTAATTGTCATTAGTGGAAAGGAAAGTGAGGTGTAAAATATAACAAAGTTAAAGAAAGAGAACTATTTATATTTATTATTCACTCGTAACAAAATTAACAAGTTAATAGTCAAAATTAAGTTTATTTAGTCTGTGATGAAGAAATAGCAATCTCTCAGCATTTCTGGGTAGTAATCTATATCTGAGTAAACGCTGTAAGGCTCCCAGAAGACAATTTATTTTACTACTCATTTTCGGTGCTCACTAATTTTAGCTATAAACTATAAAGAAAACGACGAAAATACTTCAGGCGAAATTGCTAAACAAGTGAATAACAAGACCAAACACGAGTTCTCTAGAATTCGCTTCGGCGTCCGCTTGTGCCGAATACCGAAGCAAAATCGAAGCTTCGGTGCATCCCTAGTTTCAGCTGTATACATGGGTTTAAACTTAAACTCTGCACCAAGCTTAGTCTTGAGATCATAAAGTCCTGAAGTTTGCTTAATGATAATAAGAGCCATAAATTAGATCTTTAATATAATTTCTCACAGACCTGCATACTCTGCAAGACCGTTCGCGTGCCTTATTTGAGTTAAGCATTCGAACATCATTAGAACTTATCTCTGTCTACGCGTGAATTTTTACAATATTTCTTGCATTTGATCATCAATTAGGCTTCGTATGCTCTTTTGCAACAGGAGCACACGATGTTATAGGAGCCATGGCAGAATTTAACGACTATCGGTGTAAAACTGGATACACCTGACACAATGGTTCAATAATAAGACGGGAAAAATGTATGGAATCACATTGAATCCAACGCAGAACATCGTGAACGTAAGTAAACTGGTCATACTTTATAATAAAGTTAATTTTAGTGGACTGCCTGATTAATCTAACTTAAAATAATATATTAATACTTCTTAAATATAGAATCGTGAAAATCGTGTCATTTATTTGTATTATTATTATCGAGGAGTTTACAATAATGCCTTGTGTATTTAGTTTATCTGTTTGACATTTCTATTTGTAAACAATTAGTATCTTTTTACAATAGTGAAATATGCAATATAAAAATGTATAAGAGTATTCTTTAGATGTAAACGTATATTTTTTTTATTTTTCGCTTCAGTTGAACCAACGTTTAGCAACTAACTACATATTTCATTGTAGTAATATTATTTGTTTCCTTGTTAGATTGTAACACATTTGCCTTGTTATATTTGTAACATATGCACTCATACGATTCATTGAATCGAATCTAGTATCCATAAGATAACGCTGTTTTGTTTAAACAAGCACCTGCATGTTAAGCGTAACTCGCAAATTAATCTAATACTTTAACAATCTGACGCACATAATGAAGTTTTGTAGATAACATTCGGAAAACAATAAGTTGAGTTAAGATAATTGGAGCGATACTAATCTACTGTTATAAAATGTATATACATGGGGGTCTATTTCAAAGTAACTTAAATATAAGTAATATATTAAAAAATAATTAGAAAATATTAAGTGCCTTTATCTAAATTAAAGAAACCGGATCAGTATTCTGAGTTAAATAATCTTTGTATGGAATGAAGTTCTAGATAACAAAACAAATGGATACTGCATAATATAGAGGATGTTTCAAAAAACATGTGCCATAGCTTGTAGGGAGATTCCTAAAAACAAGACAAAAAATTTCTATCAATATTTATTCACTTTTGCTTCATTTCTTAGATACAGGGTGTTAAAGTTTTTTAAATATTTTAATATTATACAGTAGTAGTATACAGAATATAATAATTGAAGTCGTCTGCACATTTAAAAAATGTGTTATTAAGTACCCTACTCAAAAAATTGCATTTATCTTTTGAAAGAAGCGGAAAACTAAAAATATCAAGAGAAGACTTTTATAAGGCCGTCTACACGGATGTGCTAGCAAAAAGTAAAAAATTTATGGCGCCCATATATTCAAAATTATTTCAGTGCTAGCCCGTTCGCACGGCCCTGGTGAAGTTGACTCCCGTATTTAATGCCAAAATATGTACTATTTTAAGTAATTTTCAGAACCCAAATTTTATTCAAATTGCTAAAGCCGTTTCATGATATTTGGAAAAAAGTAAACAAATTAAAAAAACTTTTAAGACCCTGTATCTAAGAAACGAACCAAAAGTGGACTCATGTTGATAGGGACCTTTTGTCATGTTTTTAGGTGAGGAATCTCCCCACAAGCAAGGCATATGTTTTTTGAAACACCCTGTATAATAATATTACTGCACTGCATATACCTGCATAATAATATTTTAATAATTTAATTAACAATATAATAAATCTTGGTTAATTTTTTTGACCAAATAAATAAATATATCAACATTTTAAGTTCTGAAACCCTGCCATTGGAGTGTCCGTATTTTTGTATATTTGGCATATCTAAAAAATTTAAATCTCTGGAACCCATTTGCTGTTTTACTTTTTCTCTAATAATTGGTGCTCCGGCATTAACGAGACGATGATGAATATAAAACTAAAATTAATATTTATCTGGAATTCTGTCAGTCCTGTTTTTAATGTTGTGCCCCAGAAAAAATATAAAATCTAGGCTAATTCTGGGTACTACTACAAATAAATAAAGTGTGAATATTTGGAATTCTCTTGTAAACCTAATATAAACTCAACGAAACGGAATACTTAGGGTTAATGCACTAAAAAGCATTTAGTAGACATGATTCATTTTAACAGACACTTAAATTTTGTAAATGGATAGACGACTGCAATACGGTCTCACTCGACATTTGGTAGCACACATTTTGGTGGAGACAACAGTTTTGTTTGGTTATTATTGTATTAGCAAAGTCTACAATTAGAATATATATAGACTTTGGTATTAGGTGCCATTCCTAGACATTATTAACTAGTAGAATATTTAAAAAATGTTATAGAATATAAATACAATATAGATAGAATTAATTATTTATTACGATTGTCCATTTATTATTTATTCTTTTTCCTTTCCAATAGAACTGAAACATAAAACTTATGGAAGAGTTTTTTTTGTTATGGAAATAATACAAGGATGTCGTGGGTTCGCCTCTAATTATTGACATAAATACACAATAATAGGTCTGAAGACCTGAACTGAGGCAATAATTACATCAGTGTTGCATCCAAACTAAAAAATATTTAGTTTTATTATTTATTTATTTTTCTATATCCTGAAAACCAAAGGGGATTCTTTACGTCTTTACACTGTGTACGGCGTATCCTATTTTCGATGCAATCACTGGGTTTCTCGGAAACCATGAAAGATAGTGATGCAGTTTACACCAACCTCTGCTACTTTTTCTATAGAAAAAAAGATGCCCCCAACAGATTTTATCAGTTCTCTTGTTTTCGGGTTATAACCAAAGTATATAATAGTTCTAATGTAAGTTATATATTTTTTTAAATGGGATTGGTAGTTGGTTTCTGTACTTATTAAAAACAGGAATATGGCGCTTTTCTAAAATAAAAAATTAACATTTCTATATTATGTATTAGAAGCCCTTATAACTGTCAACTTAGAAACTATAGTCCCAAGCAAAAAAATTGATAGACCACTGAATTTTACACCACAACAATCTGTTAGGTATAAAATACCTATGAAATATTTCTTATTTGAATATAATTAATCTTACTTGCATCTTGAAAAAGTTATGGCTACTTATATAGCCAAAATCTGTTGACGCTATCTTTTATAGCCGGGAGATGAAAAATGGAAGAAGTACTCACATTATCTTCTTCTATAATAGCTTTGCGTATTGCGTATTATTGAATAATCTCAAAATTATAATAATAACTTATTTTAATTTTTCAAATTTACGTACCTGATTGCTCCGTTCTGTTTAATCTATGGTCGATAACTATGTCATTTCCCGCAAGTGTACCAACCAACGTAAGAAAAAGCCATCCGCCAATCTCCATCGCCTTGTAAGGAATTGCGGTGTCTTCGTTGCACTTAAGACCGACGAACGAAGAATAAAGCAAATCAATGGCGAGTTATCGTGATTCTTGAATGACATGTTACTTTTTGATAAGGAGCGGAGCGCCCGCCATGGGACATAGTAATAGACAGGCAGTGAAATTGCTCTTGACTATATCAGGACATAATGCTTTCAGGCTAAAAACACTACCCATCTATTCATTTTACACTGGAAGTGGTCGTAAAAGTGTGGGTCGTAAAAGTTTAAAAGCTCGTTAAAAAGTTTAGAGAATAACTTGTTGGTTGGAAATTCATTCATAGAAATTTAATATCTAACAAGTAACATCTTTCAGATATAATTACATATTTGGAACTTGTATGAACTAGCAAAACCGTTGATTGCAATATTCAAGATGATGCGGAACAGCGTGATCAAAAGCGGTTCTGAGATTGACAGGAGCCTTGCAAGGTGCCCGGTAAAACAATCCAAATTTCTACATCTTTATACTAAAACCTTTATAAGTCCTTTTGCAGTAGATACAGGGTGGTCCAACGAAAAGTTTCCACCTTGAATAACATATATAAGTTTCCTTAACAAAATTCCAGAGATAGGGCGATTATTATTTGCAGAGGGGCACATTTTCATAATATTGAAATTTATACAGGGTGTCTCAAAGAAGAAATGTTTACGTTAACAGATTTTTTAAATGAATTACCCTGTGCATTTTCTAATTATTCTGATAGTGAGGGAGCTATACCTAAAAGAATCTCCCATAATCATGTGTTAGAAAGAGAAAATCAAATCGTTGTTAGGCTACAAACTCTACAATGCCTATGGTAAATATTTTTGGTGATACCCTTACTATTGGAGCTGTATCCATCAAACTATATACATATTAATGTATTCGTGTGGGGGTGGTATATCCAAATACGTTAAAATACCCAGGGTATATTTTAACCTAGGTATATATGAATACCTAAGTATGTTTAAATGCAGCTCATCAGACTGGTATACATAGTCAATGACGACATTTGTACGTCCGTGATAATATGGATACAATTACAAATCAGATTACAAATCGATTACAAGTAGATTAAGGATAGAAACAAACTACTACTTTGCACAAAATCAATGTATGAATATTTTCAGTGAAATCGAAATTACGGGTTAACTAAATCAAATCTGTAAAAGCAATATAAACAGTAAAAGTAATATAATAAATTATTCTCAAAATATATTCGCATCAGCTATATTTCATTAGAATAAACTCGAATTCAAAGACCTACAAACTAGTTCGACTAATGGTAGAGATTTTAATAGACCAGAGCGTAAAGTAGTAGATAATCCTCCACGTCGTAGTGTCATATTGAAACTTTTAACTCCGATAACTAATTCTTATTCGTTTCTTAAATCTTATTATTAAACTGTCTTGCCGTACTCCTGATATCCAGGGTAGCGTGACAGATCTTCCTCTAATAATGCAAAATTTACTCGAAATGCGAAATTATTCCGTTACCGGATTAGATGTCACGGCAGCGGTCGATAGCAGATTAAAACAATTGTAAACCTTCCTAAATCTGTCGGTGCAAGGCAACGAGCCAACTCCGTCAGTAGAGCACGCAAATTATTATCTTACGGGCACAAACTTTAATGAGGAAAATATTCAGGGGTAATACCATAAGGACTCAGATTTTTCAGAACTCAGGACTCACGGGTGTTTTCGAATACTTATTTTCGTATATAGGCAATTTAACGAGAGTTGTATTGACAAAAGGGCGAGAGTGTAGCTCCAGTGATTTTGTCAAACAGATGTTAATCCCCCACAGTAATAATCCCATCGAAATGATCCCCAAGTTCCATCCTAGTTATGACCGAGGTGATGACAATTGAATTTAGTGTTCAAATTTAGCAATAAGAACATTTTTGTACTATTCATTTGTATCGACCGAGAAATCTTTTTTCTGTTTCCATTCGAAAACAGGGTGTTGTTATATATAGTCTATAATGTAAATTGAAACTAAAAAAAATCCGACCAAACAAACACCTGTACTTGTACCTGGGCGGAATGTTTTATGCAGTTTCAAATTAGATTATAAAGACTTTAATTCTGTAAATATATTTGTGGTTTCCGTCATATTTCAGTTTTCTAAAAAATATCCTATATTTTATGGCTTATATGATACTTTAAATCAAAATACCAAAGTCTACATATATTCTAATCTTTGAAAATACTTTTTGTGGGGAAAAAAATGTAAAAAAACGTCGAAAACCAGTGTTTTTGGCGCATAGTGTCTGCACACAATGCGCCAGATGCGGGTCAAAAGTGGATGTACTGTATTCAAACTACTACTACTACTACTTATTCCCTTATTTCGATTTAAAAAATAATATCACTAGGTGCAAAGATATTGCAGGAACCTTGGGTACGGTGAAAGCGACATATTCGCCTCCAAGCCTTGAGTTGCCGGCAGCTTCCTTTCCATCGATCAGCCAGGGTAAGCCTACTACCGCATTATCACCCAAGACGGGATCAAGGGCGTCTCGCTCATATCAGAGACAGGGATCCCCACAGGCCACATTGCCGCATTGTATGCGAGATGCGAGACCCTCCATCGTTAACTTGCTCATTGTACCAACTGGCTGGTCAGCGATGCTAGTTTTCGAGTTATGAGTGTTGTACTTTCACTTTATATTCTGCTTTATACAGCAAATAACGAATTATTAATAGAAATTTAAATTTAATGAAAATCTTCGACAATGGTCTAATTTAATGAACACAGGCGCAGAGGTCGTCGTTCTCTTTAAAAAAAAAAAAGAGAAACTTGTACTTTTTTAGATTATGTATGGTAAATTTTGGAAGAAAATTCTGTATAATGCAGTATAGTGATTTTATATTCAAGTTTTCGAAAAAAATCTAAAAGATATCAGCGTAAATGTAAAAATTACCACCTAAAGGTTTTTCAAATTAAATGTTACCTCTGATCCTCCGACTGAATAATATTCTGCTGCAGTTTCTAAGGAAAGGAATTCGTTATTTGCGTATTGTAATGTTTTTTATTATTTGTGTTGAATATTGCAAGCGTTTAGACATTTTTAGCGATTATTACTGGCTTAATCTTTATAAACATGTGTTAAAATATTGTTTGTGCCTCCCTTTATTACAAAATTAATACTCAGTTATAATCTAATACTTATATAATTTTGTTTGCTGTCCAATCTACATCAACCAAAGAAATATGCAGTTTTCCCTAGATTTGTTCTGAGCCATTGCTAATCATTAACATTACTCTTTCCTGGTATTTTTATTGCCCTGAGTATTTCTCAGACATTTAAGGAAGAACGTACTTTGATCATTAAAATTAGTAATTTTTAATTACCAGAGGCAGCTTGAATTAAGTTATACGTAAAATTTATAAAATCGGCAACACTGCCTCTACTCTCACCCTCTGCATCCAGACGGCCGTCTAGACGGTCGGGATACCGATTTCCACTTCCTCCCGCACTTCCAGCGCCCTCTAGCGGGAAATATACGTGCGACTGTTTGGTGCAACTAACCCCATGAGGGTACCGGAACACGGTGTAATTCGGTAAATCGGCGGCGGCATTTGGGGTGACTCAGTCAACTTTTAGTGGAACGGCGGGGGTAGGTAATTGACTTAATCGTTTAATTTTAAGGGGTCGCGTTTTGAGTTCTACTGCATGGAGTGTTACGGACACTGTTGCAAAGAGAATATTGGGAATACACACACGCAAGAAATACTTATTACATATTATATAGGGCGGGACTAGACCACATAAGTATTTCTGATAAAAACTTTTATTAACTTTGCAGGGAATATATCTTGAAAAAAATATTAACTATAACTTTTGTTTAAAAAATATTTTAATAACTCTCAAGGGAAAAAAGGTATAACCAAAATTTCAAAATGTCGTCAATTAGAGGTCGAAAATTGTTATTGACAATTATATTGCCGGTTTAATTATCTACAATTATTATCTGATTTTACAGTAATTAAAAAATACTCAATACAGTGCACGTTCTGTTGAAAAACCTACATCAACAAAAAAGTGGCTGTAGCGACTATTTGCCTTCGAATCATCCACTGGCATTCGATTTTGGAACACGGAGCCTTTTGTGCACCGGTTGCACAGCAGCATACAACCATACATTAGTAGAAAGTTGGCTTCCACCAGGATCCAGAGAGATGGGACTGGCGATAATCTCCATTAGGATTAAACTAACCATGATCATTCAGGTTTCAGATTGCCCCAGTACTGGAATCGTGTCGTGTCGTGTCGTGTCGTGTCGTGTAAATACAGAACAGCCAGTGGTTGTCATAAAGTTGGGCTTCAATCATTGCTTAAATTATAATAACTTTATCGATGCTTTAATCCTTGATAATCTGTGAAAATTGTAGCGGGGAATCGTGCATAAACATTGTACCTGGTGACTTCGTATAAACTAGCACCTTCCCGTAACTTCTTATTTTTATCGTACGGGAAAAATAAAAAACTGGCATACAGGGGAAATTTTTCTTTCCCAAATGCAGTGTAATTTCCGGTAACTTTGCATATATACGGAGGGCGACAAAAACTATATATATTTTTTAATGGAATGCCCTGTACATTTTTGGCTAAAATGAAAGATTGGATTCTAAGAGAACTTGCATAATGTCATGGAATCACAATGTCATAGAACATAGAACAAAAGACATTTTTTTGGGCTCGTTGGTTATAAATAATGAGGACGCTATGTAAAAAATGTGGCTGAAATTTTATCTCTGTGAAATAAAACTCAAATATTAACTAGACACAGAAAATTTTCCACTGTCTATATATTCGGTATTTTTTTGAGTCACTGCTAGTTGTAGAGAATTGAGTCCTTTAGAAGTTTGATTTCAACATTAATTGTTCAATAAAATCAACGAGGGGCAATATAATGGTCAATGTAAATTCTCAGCCCCTAATTGACTTCGGTTGTAACTTTGTTGTAAATGTTCTTTCTGGTTGTAACTTTTTCTCTTAACAACTATATTCAAAACTCTAATAAAAATTCTACCAATAGAAGCCGAGATATCCTAACCACAGCTTATTCATTACAATAAGCTGTGTCCTAATTTACACCTGTTTTCAAGAGGTCCGCCGACGCACGGGGAAATTTTGTTGAAAGTGTAAATTCGGGCATTTATTATAACCTACGCAACCCCCCCAAAAAACTGGCTTGTGTTTTTTTGTTTTATATATCTCCACTTTATATATTCCTATCTTTGTAGCTATATTACTGTTGATTGTAGCAAATCTACAATCTGATGAATAGTTCGACATATCTATTCTCGATACATTTATATTATTACTCGATATAATATTTCATTTTGCATTTAACCAGTTATAAGATCAGTTTCTGTTGCTAGCCACTATCTGCTATCCAGATGCAATATGATCTCTAAATTTGCAGTTTGTTTAAATTATTGCTTAAACAAACATTTATATTTTTTAATTACCCTTATTATTGTGACCAATTTAAAAGCCATAAAAAGACCGTTTACCTTTTCCTTGAAATTCCATGCCAGTCCAATTTACGACAGATGCGACCGTTCTGGGAATCTTAGTGAAAGAATAAACTGAGGAGCGCCCGTTCAATTACACCTATCCATCCAGTGACCGCGGGAGGAGAAGGTCCTACAGCTCGCATTCGCAATGTGTTGACATTGAATTTTAATTTCGCGTCCAATTTCTCTAGCCGCCAATAAATTGATCTAAACTAGGCTAATGTGCACTATAAGAACACTGGTAACCAAAAAATATTCAAACATAAACTAATTTCTTAGTTGGTAGTAGGTGGTGCAGATAACAACTACAATAATACTGTGATAAGATTTATAAGAAAAACTGACTTGGAATTTCCATGTTTATAAGTAAATATTACTATGGATATTATTTCATAATCCCCTTGAAATATCCCCCCCGAAATATCCAGATTTTGCTATAGAATTGTCTCGTTATTACCCGTGGAATTCCGCTGTTCTGTGTGAAAAATTACCCCGTGAACTACACTTCGGGGATCAAGCTATTGCGAACTAGGCTATAATTAATTTACTTTGATTTTGGTCACTAAGTATTAAATAATAATATAATTTTAAAGTTAGTTGAGGTATATAACGGGCTATAGTAAGAAAAATATTTAATCGGTATAAATTTTGTACTAATGAATCGAGTTATGAAACAGTTTTATGGCAATGCTAAGCTTTGTATTTCATTAAATTTTATATTCGCAAGGCACACTTTTAGAAGTATTGCTAAAACGAAACCAATAGAATTTGAAGTCCTAATTATAAGTTTCATGTTACTTCATTCAGCTTACCTAGTTATCTGAGAGTACGCCATTACAAGCCTAGGCCTAGGAGTACCTATGTGTAAGTGGCCTCTCAAACTAAAGTATAAAGTTTCATTAGTTCGAGCCCCACTACGGGTCACTTTTTTTATTTTAGTTTTTACATTTAAAGAATCGCAACCATTAACAATTAACCATATTTCTTGGAATAAGTGACCACTAATAATTGTAATTTAAAGGTGCCTTTGGTGGGGCTCGAACTAAGGAAATTTTATACTTCAGTTTGAGGCGCCACCGACTGGCATTGCATTACATCGACATCTCCATAGGAGTCGCGACATCGTCCATCGAGACCTTCTACTAGATACTGATCGGTTTCGCGTTTATTTTGCGCTCATCAGAGTACCATAGGTAGTGGACTCGATGAACGATGTTGCCATATGTCTTTCTCACTACTACTAACATTCACGATGCCCATTAGGCAATCACGTCACAACATCGTTCATCGAGTCCACTATCTATGGCACTCTGATGAGCGCAAAATAAGCGCGAAACCGGTAAGTGTCTGGTAGAAGGTCTCGATGAACGATGTGGCGACTCCTATGGAGATGTCGATTTAATGCAATGCCAGTCGGGGCATATTGCCCGTGAGTAGTGGTTTTTGGCATCTCCTTCAAATAAATACATATCTAAGTACTTTAAAATCACATTTGATTGCATTAATCCACAGTCTCTGAAATAACATTGGGCTGGATATTTTGACCGAATTTTACAATTTTTGAAATTGCATATTAGTTCCCTTAATCAGATTAATTGTCAAATTTGGCAGTAGGGGATCCAGTGATGTGTTAGAGAAATCTGTTGAAAGTGACCTTCAAATTTTTATGAATGAATTGATCAGTCCTTTGTTTAGGGTTCTTGGGTTTGAACTAGTGTCACCAAACGTTTGGGCTACTTAATTAGATTTGTTTATCCCTAGAAATAAGTGAGATTAGCATAAACCCCACCGTTTTCGTCATGTTAGAACGAAGACCTTTATTAGCGTTTCAGCTACTGATGCCGTGGGTCTGAGCGAGATCAAATATTGTCACACAGCAATGCATACGGCAATGCAACACACAGCAAAGAACGCTGAGACGGATTATACAAAACCACACATACAACTCAGAAACTGTCAAATGGTCATATTAATATCATATCAAACAAGCCAGACAATTATTAGTCTATGAAAAAAACTTTTGAAGAAGTTGACACATGTGTACCCTTTCTACTGCTTTGACACTTTTTAACTTTAAGTATTTAAAGATATTTATTTTATAATATAAAATTCTCAATGAAAAGTGAAATCTGCAGAGCAATTGACCTGTGTTCGCCTCTTATTTACAGTGAGTTGACCTTCGTGGCTATTGAATGCAATAAAGCCGAATGCGAATGCGGAAATTATTCGTTAAGCGGAGCTGGGGGATTGAAAAAATGGACGAATAAAGGTTAGTTTGTTGTTAAGTGCCCGGACAACAGAAAAAATCCAACCGGAAAAAGGTTAAACGTTTTCATCACTCCATTGGTCCGACGGGGTTGTTATACTCGTCCGCTGAATTAGAAGCCATTAAACAATTGGTACGAAGTAATTTTTCAATCTAAAAGACCTTGTGCCCAAGTGCAACGTGGGCCATTAACTTTAAAGGCGCTATAAATTAACAAGTGTTTTACAAGTCTCGAAAACGAGGAAGAACAAAGTATGGAAGATGACCGGTCTTCCGTGCATCTCTGTAATTCTTTTTAAATCGTCCTTGTGAATCTGGAATAGATACAGTTATTCTCTCGTTTTATCGTCTCGACAAACACTGATATACTCGTACTTCGACATATTCTACAGATCAGTTTAGAACGTGTTATTTCTGGTCAGCCTGCTATAGTAAATAATTCGAAGTTAGTCGGGGCGTTTACCCACAGAGTAATTGTTTCTGATATTTTATTTATAATAATAATGTCATATGGGACGACGCAGATCACTGTTCTGATGGTAACTGCGAAGATATCTGTCGGTTGACAATATTGTCAGACAGATTTAAAAACACCACATTAATAATATAGTGTGTACCAATCAATACAGTCTATAGTAAACATAGACCAATAGAGATCTTTAGATAGGAAATTACTGTGTACCCGTGTCTGTACGTTGTCAAACCACGAGTCCGCATCATTTGTCAGTTCCACAACCTGTGGCATGGCATACTGACGAGAACTAACACGTTCGAAACCGCTTTCTGTATTATACCGGTTGATTTATGTCTTCTAGGATATTTCGGAGTAATTTAATAACTGCCAGGGCGTTTGCCAACAGAGTAAAAATGAAATTAATGTATGTAAAATCCTTATACTTTTCTACAATAAAGGACTTTTATTTTCTTATCGCTTGTAACCCCTATAATATAAGTAATCGAAATAATACAAGAGATCAATAAGCATGTGGCATTAAATCGTCGGAGTATTTAATTTTAATAACCCTGTCAATAAAAAGCTTGAGCATATTGTTCAGATGTAACGCAGTTGAACAAGTTGTTACGATGGCTGGCCCTTTTCAATGATATTTGTTCATATTCAGCTAAAATTTGATTTATATCGCCATTAGCAAAATCAGAACGTTTTTGGAACCAGAGCGAGACATATCAATCAGACACTCAATAAAAATACACGATGTTCGGTATAAAATGACTGCAGACATATTAATGAGGAACGTACTTAATTGTTGGCAGGGGGGCTGGTGCATAGGTGCTGCAGAGCTACAGAACTTCTAAAAATTTCTTATATTTATTTATACATTTAATATATTATTTTTATAATAACAACATACTTATTATTTTACTATCACTATCTTTGAATTAGCGTAAGGTGTTTATTATTGTGTAAAGCGAACGCCTCCGACCAGCAATTTTACAACTTACAACATTTTACAACTTATTATTTATATTGACAATGGATTTAATTCACAATTTTATTGATATGAAGAGATTTTTTAATTATAAATACACTTTCGAGTAAAAAATGTAAATAAAAAATAATGATTTTGCCGAGCATTATTATTGAAATGGCATTATTATTGAATGTTTTGAATTCCTTGTGTACTTTTGGCGGCGTAAAAGCATGGCCGGAGGTAAAGGTGACATTAAGCACACCTGATTGAAAAAATGAAAAAACGTGACAATTCTAATAGTAGATTATGCACCAAGGGAGTAAAATGCATGATTTTTTCCCGAGGTGGCGAGGTGCGTTTGTAGCACGATGGCAAAGCCCGAGGACTCTACAAAGCATAGAGGGGAAAAAGCATGTACTCCCGAGGTGTATATACGAGTACTATTGTTTGTACGACCCAACATTTTAATTGAAAGAGTTATAAAAATTTTGTTTATATATAAAGTATTGTCAATATGACATTTCTAATTTTTCATGAACATAAAAATCTGCATGGCATACCAAAATAAAATTTGTTACCATGATGACTGATGAATATGAGTAGCCACATTGTTTTTTGTGAATATCGAAAAGTGTGATCGTATTTCCTAAGCTGTTTCCTAAGTTTTTTTAATAAATATTGCACAAATGCATGACAAAACCATTGAAGAAGCTGCTGTTGAAGTAGTGGTGGATTTATTTCCAGGAAAATCCCGGAAAATTTACGAAAAGTGCTTCAAGAAATTTTGTGATTGGTGCTTCATGAAGCAAATAGATGAAATTCATAGCGAGAGTGTGTTCCTAGTATATTTTGCTGAGAAGGCGAAGCATTTTATAAGGCTTCCACACTTTGGTCACATTATTCTGTAATAAAAGCCAGTCTTGGGGTGAAGAGTAATGATGAAATCAGCAAGTATTCAAGATTATTAGCATTTTTGAAATGACAAAATGTTGGATAGAGCCAAAAAAATAAAAAATTCTTGCTAGACAGCAAATTGATGAATTTCTGAAAGAAGCTCCAGATGAAAAGTTCTTAATGGTACATTTAAAAAAAATATATATATTTCAATCGAAAAATACATTTCTAGTATTTCAGGTAGCACTGATTATGGGCATGCTGGTGCTTTGAGATCGGATGAACTGGAATTGACTATACTCGATGTTCAGGACTTGAGATCAACCATTTTGGTATCTTTAAATAATACCAAAAATCATGTAAATGGAGCGTTTACGATAGTCTTCAAAGAAACTGTTCAATTGATTTCGTTGCCATTTGTAAAAAATATATAGTTCTGCGAAAAGAGAAAACAGAACAGACGTTGTTTGTAGGTTATAGACATAACAAATGTTCTACGCAGCCAGTTGGTAAAAATTTTTTTGGAGTATTAGCTAAGCAAATAGCTGAATACCTCAAATTACGTGATACCCGAAAATCAAGCAGTGTCGCAGAGAGTTACGTTGAAAATTTATTGATTTTTAAATTAATTAAAATTTTTTTATTAAAGAAAATGATTGTTAAGAAAATTCTTCTGGGACAAGATTCGGAAAAGGAAAACCAACCGTTAATTTCCAGCGAGTTAAAGCAACTGGATATTAGTATACCAAATAATAAAATTAATTCATTAACATCTTTGTTTGGCTACTTGACTCACTTTACTCCCGCTTTTGAGGGACTAAAATTGCTTATTATATAAATGGTACAAAAAAGCCATTTTCATAACAATGGAATTAGCTTTATTGGGAACTACTAAAAGTATAGCTTAGTTAGATTCAGGATTCAGCTTATTGAATAAATTATTTACAAGAACATAATGACAATGTAAAAAAATACATGTTATATTCAAGATTAGAAATTGCATAAAATTTTGCGGAGCTTTTAATTGGTATTGAGAGGACATTACGAATTTGATTCGACGGATCATAGAATCGAATTAGCTTTTTAGAAAACAGGTAAAATCAGCATTTGCAGAACACCTGCTTTATTTCATCACGAGCCGCCCCTGATTGTATCCGCCCTGTGATGGAGTCTCTGCAAATATACTGATGTCGATAATAACGTATTTAGTTTTAAAGTTATTGGATTTCAAAAACGTTAATAAATAAATGATTCACGCTGTATTATTCCTTGGCAATTCTAGAGCCTCAACTTTTTACAACGTTGGGTAGGAGCACTGGCTAGGCGTTGTTACACAATTCGTCGCTTTCCATTCCTAGGTGGAGATAGGTCAGTGGTTTTAAATGCTCAGAAAACGTGGCGCATGCCATAATTTATTTTGTCGCGGTATACCGTTTAGTTCGACTTTATAATACTATTGACGCGATTCACGTGTATCGTTATTAGATCACCAGATATGGGAATTGTTAATATTACTAAAGAACATTACTTGCAGGAATCCAGTACTTATTTTATATCTGCTTTATTTTCAATTCAGTTCAATTCAATATAACAATTTCTATTTCCTCTACAAACGTCTCGGTGTGAGACTTTCGACCTTGTAATGATATGGACCCAAAAAATAAAAAAAAAATAAATTATTGATTAAATCGAATGTGACAAGGTTTTTTAAAGTTAAAAACCTTAGTTTTTCGTTTAAAAAACGAAGATGTACAAAATTTGTGTAAAATAATCATGATGTGACGGGGTCACAATATACGGAGGTTACACGATATACGTAGGAATAACTAGACCAAAATTATTAAATACAGAATATTGTGTTTATTAAGATTTCTATTAATTCATTAAGTTGATCTCTTTAGTCTGCATTTCATTACATCGGATCTACACTGCCGATAACATTGTTTGCTAACAATTTTATGGCGTATTCAGTCTTAATAACATTATTTAAAGTAGTATTATTAGTTTTATTTACTTCTTACCTAAATAAATACTCGTTTTATTCATTCATCATCATTATAGGCATTTCTTGGCAAACAACACCTCTTTATAAGTCGATTAAACCCATCTTTTGTTTTTTGACGCATCATAACATTTTTGCACTTCAACAGACAAACCCATTTGTATGAATTTTGAATTCCTTTGAGTTATTTGCAGGTCAGTAATCACAGGGTGCCGATGGCTTTCTTAGATTTTTAGTAGAAAGTTAGATAGATGCACACTGAGTTAAAAGAAGGAGTACCTACCTTTAGTTCTTTTTTTGTGAAGTTTGAAATTAAAAATAAATTCAAATCCTGGGTCAGTTTATGATTCTCATATTGCCAGTAAAAATAATTCTTTTAACATAGGCTTATCTTGACACTATATCACTTCACTAAGAAAATGTTTTTGAAATTCTTTTAGTAAAGCCCAAGTTGAACTTTGGTGCAGTACTGGAACAACCTGCCCAACGAGTCTTTGTTTTTTCTATTTACGTTTTTACTTTAACGCTCCACATCGCCTGTACTGTACTTTTTTGACAAATTTTACATATAATTTGCCACATATAGAATTGTGCTTACTGAAGTATCCTTTTTACAGTCTCAATTTATTCAATTACAGCAATTAATTCAAATTAGTCTGCCAATTGTCCATATTATTATTACTCGATTATTTATTAGTATAGGTAAGTATTTATGTAGTTTAAGTTATTTCTACATTATTTCTCAGTTTAAGCATTGAAAATAATTATTGTAAACGCCTGTTTTTTTTTGTTGGTATTCTTAGTAGATATAGGTATTTATATATGTTATTAATAGTAGTACTAGTACTGTTACTGTTGGTTGTTAACGTTTTTGAAACGTGAAGAGTACTTTAGACGAATTAATTCCTAAAGATATAACAATATAAAATATTGCAGTTCTAATTTTTACCTTCATATTATATTTATTAGTTTATTTCACGAAATTGCCATACAGCTATAGTATAGGGTGACCAGACGTCCTCTTTTAACCGGACAAGTCCTCTTTTTAAGGTAAAAATTTACGTCCGGTATATATATACACATTTTATGTTAAATGTCCTCTTTTTAACATACATTTTTACAATAAAAATCTGAAGTATTTCTAAACAATGTAAGTTGCAAGCAACTGAATTGGGAATCATAAATTGTTTGAAAATCACCCTAGACTTCTAATTTCAACTCTTTCTCTCTTACTTCTATTGAACTTAAATTGAATAAAGACGGCGATGGGAATTTGGAACAAACATGGTTGGCGAATCCCACAAAAGCCGCCCTCCATTTACAAATTTAAGCCGAATTTGAACTGATTTTGTTCTCTGGATGAATGTAACGGGGAATTTTTAAAAATTTGCCAATTCTTTTTTTCAGTCAGTTCCTCTTCACAACGTCAATGCATAAAGATTGTTTTCTTCACAGTTCACAGTCTTGTCTGTGGTTTTCTTTAATAAATTACCATTGGACTGACGAACGGAGTAGGTTTGATCCTTGTTTATATAAAATATGATATATCAACTATTGTATCTATTATATTAACACATTATAATTTAAAGTACTATTCATTACTGTGACGAATTTTACCAATATAATTTGAGCCAAAACGATGTTTTAAGAAAACTTGATAGCTCTGGAAAAATATAAATAATTTGTTGTACTTATTTTGTACCTATTTATAGTTTAATACTATTATTTCTCTTTTTTCATTTATTCTAATGTTATTTTTATTTAATGTTTGATTATTTTTGATAATACATTAATACAAAATTACAAGGTAATTGTTTGTTTTTATAAATAAAGACCAATGGTTCATAATGTGTTTTGACGAAGTAATTAGCTATCTATAATCTGTGGAAGTAATGATGGTATTTTATCTTTGTCCTCTTTTGTTGTTCAAGGAACCTGGTCACCCTACTATTATAGTACCTTAACACTTAAGAGTCCATTCACTAGGTCGAAATAAGCCCTAAATCGGCGTTCGTCTCGTGTCTAATTATAAAGAAACTGTAAAAGATAGCGACTTTTAGTAAAAAAGTATTGAAAGATAAGACTTTAATCTAAATCCCTATAGTAGTAATTTTTGGTATTTCTTTTTATTTTTAAAATTCCAGGCAAACAATCTTGTACTAAAATAGCGTATTTTCTAAAATTACTTTCTCTAAAATACATGTATTAAACAAAAATTTGCTACTATAGGGATCTAGTTTATCTTTTGATCTTTCCGGTGATATATAATTTATAACATTAAAAAGAAATTTTGTTGCAATTATAAGACAAATCCGGTACCCTTGCAATGAGGGCTAACTTTATTTCCATGTGCCTTTTTACTTCGGCTTTACGTGCACCTCCGAAATCTTAATAATTCGATAGTTGGAATATATGTCTCCACCCATCGGCCACCCATCCTCTCAATCCGACCCACATTCATGCCTGTCAAATCTACAGAGAATGGACCCTTAAGTACTTTGCTTTAATTTTCTGGTTTCTTACTTCGATATATTGGGAATTGGAAATTGGAATTCTACCAATTACTGTAAATTGTGTATTGTTTTAAACACCCTACGCAGTTACACAGATTAAATGTAGCACGACTCATGGTGATAAGTTTGTTTGTAACAGTAATTAGAAATAGTCGACTTTGATTACGTCGTTTAAAATTTAGTCTAGTCTAGACCTTAACCAATGTTTAAATTCGTGACAAGTGAAACAAAGCGGCTGATAGTTACTCTCTTGTGATAGCAGTTATCATTTTTTTTATCGTATAAATATTATCACAGGCGCATTACTTACCGATTTCAGTTTTTATATAAATAACGTTATCCAACAGTAAGAAACAATCCACTAATTAATTGAAATGTATATTAAATTTAATACCTACCATATCAGTTAACACATTATGGTGGTCTGAAAACGATTTTTTATTTCGGACATGAACGCATTCAATTAATTTTAGTGCCTGCACGCTGACAGCCAATTGAATAATAAATATTTTTTATTCAGATTATGAAGGGTAACGATTTTAATAAATATTGTTTTATTCAGATTGTGAACGGAAAACGATTTTTAAAATGTTCTCAAAACATTTAATAGTGAACCGCCGACAGTCGGAATGAAGTTGAAGTATTTACTCCTTGTTGGTACTCCGTTTTCCAAAATATAAAGTAATAATAAATATATTTAAGGTATTAGACCCAAGAAACATAAATACCAAAACATGTGTGTATGTGTGCGTTCATTTTTGTCAAATTAAAAACCAGGCATAACGGTATGCTTAAACGGAATGTTCTATGTTATTCAACATAATTTAGTTAATAAGGTACATTTTAAATTAATTAATTATGGAATAAGTAAAACCAATCACACCAACTATTTCTACTCCTATCACCTCTAAACGTGGACAGATCACCTGTACATACCTACCTAACTCCTAACTTCAACCAATCATTTTCTATTTTGAGTTCATAACCTCTGCCTTTATTATGCTACATAGATTTCCAGTTAAAACATTATTAATTGAAACAAAAAATGCATCTTATTTTTTATTTGAACAAATTCTACAAGTTAAAACTGAAATAGGTAAGTACTTACGCCATCTCTCCATAACAGTTTGACTTGTAGGGAAGAACAGACTCGCTCTGTAGGTAATTATCCGAGAAAAATGTTCAAAACGCCTGGTTGAGCTAATAATATTGATGAAAACTTATAAACCTGAAATAGTACCACCAAGAACAACGATGATCAAGTGAATCATTTATTCATATCCACATCTCACGAGGACCAGAAAAGCTGGACTAGGTAGATTATTGTCACAATGAATATTGTCGTTGGATGATCATTTCGGCTTGTAATTTATTTTTGCGAACCTCGGCTGCTAATCACTATAGTATAATAATTATTAAGCTTGTTTACTATAGATAATTGTAAAATAGACGCATCTAAATTAGTGGTTATAATGACCTTGGACGCGTGGGGCGCTTCCTTCGTTGACGATGATGAATCAAATGGCGCCTTTGTTCGCATTCCCGCACACTAACTACTAATTGCTGCGCATAATATACCGTTGTTTCAAGGTTTGTTTTCTACTGTATTTATTCCCTAAAATATCCGAAATGCAAATTTTAATAATTCCATAGTTTCTTTTGGGATTACACCACCTGTAAAATAACAAAAAGCAGGAGACCAGAAGCATACAAATTTAATATTCAAAGTGCAGTATCAAGCCAAACTTCTAAAGTTTGCCCCAAAAAAACACTGTATAATATGGGATAAATTTAATAATTGTTATTAAAATTTGCATTATAATAAGAATTGTTTGTAGTAGGTATTTTAATGTACGATTAACGACGCATAAATACAAACAAGGAAAACATAGATAAACATTACACATATTAATAATGAAGTTTATTTACCCTTTTAAAAATATACAGTATATAATAAACATTTATATAAGCAGGAAGTGCAAATAACCTAGTAGATCCACAAAAGTATTAGTTGTTAATCGGGCCTCTTGCCTCCTGGTAGAATACTTTTACTATTACTATTACGGCCAGTTTCACGATGTATTTTAAACCTGACTACAAGTTAAAAATGTGATATTCTTCAACATTTTATGTACCTACCTACAATAATTCACATTCTGAACTTCTTGTGAGTATTACTGCTTAATTTACGGTGACCAAACTGGGTACCTATATAAAGTACAGGGTGGGCCGTATAAGAGTGCGTATCCCCTTATCTCAGAAACTATGTGAGATAGAAAAAAAAGTTTTATATAAATGTTGTTTGCGTAAAAGATGTCGGTATTTTTTTAATATAGTTATATTTGTAGCTCTTCAATATACAGGGCGATGAACTAAACGTATCTTTTTTTAAATGGAACACCCTGTATATTATTACATTTTTGAAAAGCTCTTCAAAAGACTTGTTCAACGATATATAATATGATGGGTCTGTAGCCCACCGTTTCGGAGCTATTGACTGTTATCTTCAGGAAAAGGTTAATATTTATAGCGAGCTAGAAAAGTTACTGATTGAGGTGATAAGCTGTAATTTGGGCCAGGAAATTCTAATTTGGTCTTTTTTATGAAACTTCTGTCTAATACTAAAATAAAAAAAATTGCAACAGCGATGCCAAGTTTCGTGAAATTTAATTTTTCATGATTTTTTTAAATGGAACACCCTGTATTTTATTACATTTCCTGAAAGTCCTTGCAAAGACGAGTTTATTGATATATAATATCAGAGGTCTACGACACACCGTTTTGGATTAATCTGCGTTTCTCTTCAGGAATTGACACATAAGTTATGCATGTTTGTATGTAATGTATTCTCTGCAAGAAAAAGTAGGCTTAATAGAATGTTATATATTTAATCACAAAAGTCCAGCTTTAACATTGAGAGATTATGTAAGAAAATATCATTTAAGATAACTGCCAGATATTCATACGATTCTAAATATTTGTATCAAATTTAAAAGAGATGGCAATATAAGTTATAAAAAAATATAAGTTATATTATAAGTGTGTCGTAGACCCCTGATATTATATATCAATAAACTCGTCTTTGCAAGGACTTTCAGGAAATGTAATAAAATACAGGGTGTTCTATTTAAAAAAATCATGAAAAATTAAATTTCACGAAACTTGGCATCACTGTTGCAATTTTTTTATTTTAGTATTAGACAGAAGTTTCATAAAATAGACCAAATTAGAATTTCTTGGCCCAAATTACAGCTTATCACCTCAATCAGTGACTTTTCTAGCTCGCTATAAATATTAACCTTTTCCTGAAGATAACAGTCAATAGCTCCGAAACGGTGGGCTACAGACCCATCATATTATATATCATTGAACAAGTCTTTTGAAGAGCTTTTCAAAAATGTAATAATATACAGGGTGTTCCATTTAAAAAAAGATAAGTTTAGTTCATCACCCTGTATATTGAAGAGCTACAAATATAACTATATTAAAAAAATACCGACATCTTTAACGCAAACAACATTTATACATATAAATTTTTTTTTTCTATCTCACATAGTTTCTGAGATAAGGGGATACGCACTCTTATACGGCCCACCCTGTACCAATAATAATAGCCATTTCTCTTGACTTTAATGAAAAAAAAATGCCTATTAAAATAATAGATTTATAAATTGCCTTAAAATTGATTCATCACATGAGTCATCTCATCACTTCATAGAATATTTTAAATAGTTCAGGATGAAGTTATTGCGGAAATATACCTGAATGACTGTTAATTAGATTTATAATTGAACTTCATAATTGATTATGATTTACGATTAAATATGTTGTTAACCTTGTCTAATCTAATATATTTCCTGTTCATTACAATTTATTTAATTACCCAGTAAATAAAACAGATTTTATCTTTTCCATATGAATTTATGTACCAATTTATTTATTTATTTATTTACTTATTCATATTTTTTTTTTTCAGGTAAGCTGACACTTTTTATTGAAGAGTTACGATTACACAACTATTGCCGTAAGTTATAAAAAAGTTAAATCAAAGATATTCCTAGACCGCTGGTTGATTTGTGCCCGTAGGTATATCTATAATTGATATCAACAAACTTGTATTTAATAGAATCCTGTGACTTGCTATAGATCAATTCGAGTTTTTAAACATCTACTGAATTTAGTTTGGATTTACTTATACTAAATAAATTCATCAGATATGATAAAATTAGAAAGGTCGTTGTATTGTAGGTTTATTATGTTCCGTTCCGCATATTTTTCTGTTAACGCAATGTTGCCAACCTTGGACGTGTGTCGATAAATTTACAGCTACTCCTATTCCCACCGAGCGTTCACTCATTCATAAGGAAATAAATCTGACATTAACAAATGCGTTAGTGACTATACATATACTCGTCGAACCAATTTAGATCACAATTCTCAATCTTAGAAGTAAAAAATATATTGGGTAGGTAGGTATATCCTGTTTATATATCAAATTGCAAGCCAAGGTACCTGTTTGAGATTAACATAACGTTTGAATAGACTTTCCGTATCATGATAAATAATGAATGAATGAATGCAAAAAAGTTATTGCATTCTGTAGATGTTGATTGATGTTTAAACATTTCTGGTTTTTATCCCTCTATAAGCTCCCGCCAAGGGGGTATTAAGGGAAATATTAATTCAAAATTCGAAAATGTAGCTTATTGTACATACTGTAACAAAATCCTAAATTTTAAAATGTTTTCGATTTGTTGAAATATTAGATAGAGCCGGGAAAGACGTCGATTTGTTGAAATATTAGATAGGGCCGGGAAAGACTGTAACTACTGGAGATTCTAAATATAAAACAATAGATAATAAGAGTTATATGAAGCCTGATGGAATTTTAACCCACAGGTCAAATACATATACCCCCTCATACGAAACCTTATAATAGTGAGCTATAAAGGCTGCAGTGCAAATAAATAGACTGTAAATTATTGCGAAATCTAAACAAATGGGAAATTTAAAAATAAACGCAAGAAATTTTAACTTCATACTCATTCTTTACATTAGAAGAAGTGAAATAAGCAGACCGCCCGCTAGACGAGGTGAGTTACATATATTATGTCTTACCAGTGTTATGATGATGTACCCGATCTTATGACCGACATAAGAGACAAATTATGTTGAAATACTATAAAGAACATGGAAAAATTAAAATATGTAGTATAATTAAAGCAATATAAAATGTAATGTAATAAATATACCCCCGATCGCACGGCCAATAATAAGAGACGGACTCCATAATT
The DNA here is from genome assembly GCA_963924545.1 of Pogonocherus hispidulus. Taxonomy (NCBI): domain Eukaryota; kingdom Metazoa; phylum Arthropoda; class Insecta; order Coleoptera; family Cerambycidae; genus Pogonocherus; species Pogonocherus hispidulus. The sequence continues at coordinate 26,331,733 of OZ004696.1, forward strand.
ACTGTATATATGATACAGAACGTGCAAAAATCTAAGACATCTAAATAGTGTAATAAAACAAAATGTAGGTTTATGTAATGACATGTTGATAGTGCTCTTTCTGATTTCTTTTATGTAAAACGTGTTTTCACCATGTTCTTTTCATGCATATCGACATGTTTCTTGCATTTTTCTGTTGCTGCTAGGATATCTATTGGCTGGTGTCTAGTCATAATGTATATTTTATTAACAATTAACAAATTTAAGTTTCTATGTTCCATCATTGATATGGGGTCGTCGTCCGCTGTTTAAAATATAATGTGGTCAAGGTCAAATAACCTTTCGTTGGTCATTAGTCATTACTAATTCGTCGTTCGTCAAATTACTAAATGAATATTACCGAAAATTACTTAAGTTAGCCCAATATTCGCTGGTTCTAAAGCGAAAGTTAGCCATAGGAGAACTTGCATGGTAATATTTATGATCGGTATCTTTCGCGAGGAGAAAACTACTAAACTAAAAAACAAGTAGTGTTGGTAAAAAATAAAATCTTCAAGATGAAGATGGCGAAAATTAGCATCTGTATTATCGACGTTTACAGAATAAATGTATTATTCTGTAAACTTTGGTATTATTTACCTCAAATACAATAAGTACTTACCAAAGATGCATTTCTTTAGTTTTATTATGAACTTACTTACGAAGAGATTGTTTACTTTCTTTTTTGTTATCATATACCTATTCTTTTAATAAAGCATGATTTTTTTTTTAACGCAATTGCTTTATTTCTTATTACTAAAGATATAGCAAAAGAAGATATCACCATAAAACTTTTAAATACTTATTATAAAAATTCAGTTTTTCTTAGAACATTTACTCAGTTTTGGCTGAATTACCGGTAATTTCGGAACACTAATTTTACCTTGTATTGATTGCGTTGTAGGGAATTTTTATTGTTTAGAATTGTTTCTCGTATTTATCAGGTTGCCAACAAATGACACGTTCATCGCAAACCCACGATATGAAGTAAGGATCTGGATGCGATAGAATAGCGGATTCAATAACTATTATTAGCAGTAACTTCAAGGATTAAATTGTGGTTTAACTAGTGATGGGAGGATTCGGAATTTTCGGAATCAGATACTTTCAAGCTTCCAGTCCAGGAAGCACATAATATGTACCATGTACCATAAAATACCTTGTTTTCATTTTATTATACTTTTTGTATTAACCGTACCTATACAGGGCGCCCTATTTCTTGACCCGTTGCATGGATAACTTTTTTATTAGTAGAGATACAAAAACGCTTAAATGAGCAAATTAGTGCAGTTTCGTATTAGTAATTCTACGGTAAGGCAAAAAATTATATACGGGGAAGGTTGAAAAGTTATTGACAAAAAACGAAAAATCCAACTTTTCTATTATCCCTCGTAGCTCGTTCATTTGAAGAGTTAGAGAAAAATGCTTCACATGTTTTTTGCAGTATTTTTCATGTAAAACGACATGCACTTGCTACTTTTTATATATCTCTTAAAATGGTTGAGAATCACAGTAAAATATATTTTTTTTAAATGTAATGGATAGGTGGCTGTGACATTAACCGAAAGTCCCCTTTTTTCTCTTTCAGATGATATAACATAGTCCATATTTTATCCTTACAAAAGTAATAATAATCGTTGTTTTTAAAGAAAGTTTATTGTCACATCAAGAATGCTATGGATTATGGAACAAAAGAATGCTTAAAGAACAGAAATTATTAATTAATTAATTATATTGAAGTAAATGTTCGAAATTACCACCATCCTGTTGGATACATAGTAAGCAACGTTTATGGATACTTCTTAAAACATTATTTATTGTATGCTTCTAATTGCATCTTGAATCCTGACTTTTAGATCCTCTATATCTAGAGGAGCTGTCACATAAACTTTATCTTTCAATAACCCCCAAAGAAAGAAATCTAAGGGGGTCAAATTAGGTGTTCGCGCTGGCCAGTCGATATCCATTCTATTTCCTATAACATTATCAAACTGTTCATGTAAATATTGTTTTACCTCGCGGGAATTATGTGCAGGTGCTCCATCGTGTTGGAAGTATTTAAGATTTCTAAAAATATGAAGTGGTAATTCATTTAAATATTCCTCTGTTAGAGTATTCCTTAGAAAATGAAGGTAATTATTCGCATTCAAATTATCTTCGTAAAAATATGGGCCAATAATTTTGCCACAAAAAATTCCACACCACACATTTATCCCAAATTGACGTTGATTTCTTCTTTCAGAAACAAGATGTGGATTTTCTCGGCACCACATTATGTTATTATGGCGGTTAAAAATACCATTGTTGGTAAATCTACTTTCATCACTGAATAAAATCTTTTTCCAGAAGTCTAGATCCTCTTCGCATTTTGAAATGTACCATCGACAAAATGTCATCCTTCTTTGATTATCAGCTGGATATAAAGTATTGCATATGGAATAATGATAAGGCTTTAAATTGTTACCTTTTAAAATAGCTCTTACAGTTTCCTTGGAAGTGTTGCAGTGATGTGCAATTTCTGCAGTTGAAGAATCAGGTTTAAAATTTACATAAGCCAAAATATTTATTTCAGTGTCTTCATTGAAGTTTCTTTCATCCTTAGGCTTTGAAAAAGAACCGTATAATCGTATATTATTTTCCAGCTGTCTAAATATTCTATGATGGGGTTGTCTTCGTTCCATGTAAGTTTCAAAATAAAGATGCATCTTGTGCATCTCGATTTTGGTTATAATAACAAAATAGCATATCATTTTTCTCTTCGTTGGTGTACATATTTGCAACACTATTATTTTGTATGCAGTATTAATAATAAACAATAAGCTACTTAACAAAAACTAAAAATGTCACTTATGATCTGTCAATAATTAAATGCCAACTAGACGTTTTTAAAAATATCAGAAACCTTATTTTTTGTTTTATTTCCATAGCATTCTTGATGTGACCATAAACTTTCTTTAAAAACAACGATTATTATTACTTTTGTAAGGATAAAATATGGACTATGTTATATCATCTGAAAGAGAAAAAAGGGGACTTTCGGTTAATGTCACAGCCACCTATCCATTACATTTAAAAAAAATATATTTTACTGTGATTCTCAACCATTTTAAGAGATATATAAAAAGTAGCAAGTGCATGTCATTTTACATGAAAAATACTGCAAAAAACATGTGAAGCATTTTTCTCTAACTCTTCAAATGAACGAGCTACGAGGGATAATAGAAAAGTTGGATTTTTCGTTTTTTGTCAATAACTTTTCAACCTTCCCCCGTATATAATTTTTCGCCTTACCGTAGAATTACTAATACGAAACTGCACTAATTTGCTCATTTAAGCGTTTTTGTATCTCTACTAATAAAAAAGTTACCCATGCAACGGGTCAAGAATAGGGCGCCCTGTATAAATGTATTTGCAACTGCAGATGGCCGAGTCCTATTCTCAACCGTCGAACATTTTAATTCTCCCTCACCCCGCAAATGCTTGGAGTGGCGAGTCTCCAGAATCTCGAGACTGCGGTAAATAAGTGAAATCACTGTGGTTCAATACCGCGTTTCGTGTGTGAAATGAACAACCGAGCGTTTTATCTCGTAGCAGCCGTTGTATCCAAGCGATGGGGGGTTTCTATTCGCAAAAGGTCGGAAAAGAAATGAAATTTGGTGGGATGGTAGACATAGGTCCCCTGATAGTACACCTGAGTTTGCGACCTCGGGGGGTTGCCGCTCGAGTGGTGGGGGGATGAAAACTGCGTCGCGACGCTCTTCGGGAAATAGCGCCGTTGTGGTAAGGGCTATCGAAAAAAGGTTCAAATGAAATATGTAGAGAACAAAATTGTGCACAATTTTGATCTTAGCATTTTTCGTCTGCGACCAATAGTTTCCGCTCTACGGCGCGCCAAAGTTGGGGGTTGATTTACAATTTTAAACAAAACTAGAATTTCATCGCGGATTAAGACGAAGATTGCTATCAAACAATTCTGTAATATTTTTTTTTTCTAAAAGAGTAATGTTTTCTGAGTCTGGTGATGCCCGATTTGATGCATTAGGTCGTATATAATAAAAGATATGATTTTTTTAAGCGCGCCACTACATAGTCCGATATGGGCATTTTTTAATTATCTTTATCTACGGTCAATATTTCCTTATTATTGTTGACCTAGGCGCCAAATTTATTGTTTTTGTGCATACATGATACAAGAAAATATCTTTTTCAACTCGTTTCCACACCACACTTGAGGTAGAGTTGATCGGCGCGTTTTTATTAATGTGGTATCCCAAGAGGTCTAATCCACGGTCGATATCGGGGTTTATTTCATTTTGAGTCGCTTGCTATTTAAAGCTGACTCGCCTTCGTTGTCATCATTCTCGGACATCAATTCTGAGCCATAATCGGCAATCTCGGCGTTGTCTGCTTGGTCCTCATCATCCTGTATCGCTGATTGAGATCGTTTTCGGCATCTTCTGCATTGTCGTCGTCTAAAGCAATCTGGTCGGGAATGTTTTCGCGACCAGATTTTGATCCTGCTTTATAGCAACCACAAGCACGTCCACAACCTTTCTGGCATCTGCACGAGATGCTCTTAAGTAAAACATCTGGAGCTGGTTCCTTTGCAATCCGTATTGCGTCCAGCCTTGTGGTTGTTCTTCGCCATCCATGATCTTCTGGAGGTTTCTGAACTCCACGCCAGCTCTGTACTTGACAATAAGTATGCAATGAGTGATGATGGCACGTATCGGATGTTGGTGGCAGCGCCGCGAGATTGAACGAATTTTTGGAGACGGCCCGTACAAAGTTCGAATACCGCAGAGAGTCCAACTTACCATGTTCACTTCCTGCACCGTACTGCCTCAACATAAACAGTTCTCCTGCGGCAACGACTTCCGTTAATTTTGCATTGGGCGCCTCATCGTATTGCTGCAGACAAAGTTGGAAGCACATAACTACACGGTTAAGCAGGCAATCGAAGACGCGGATACATTAATTGTGCAGACTTCCATCAACCTTGCTCCCTCTTTTTCCTCAATATTTGTTATTGGCGAAGACGTAGATTTGCTTGTGTTGTTGACTGCTAAAGCCAGAGAGATTCCGAATGTTTATTTGCTCAAGCCGGGTAGAGGGAATAAGGAGGATGTGTTCTATTCGCCTCAGAGTTTGCAATATAGCGATGCTGTTGCGAAAAGTATTTTATTTGTGCATGCCTTCAGTGGATGTGACACTACATCGGTGTTGTTCAATCAAAGCAAGATTTGATTCCTCAAAACTTTACAAAAAAACCCAACATTAACAGACGCCATTCAGGTATTTGACGATCCCAACGCAAAATTAACGGAAGTCGTTGCCGCAGGAGAACTGTTTATGTTGAGGCAACACGGTGCAGGAAGTGAACATGGTAAGTTGGACTCTCTGCGGTATTCAAACTTTGTACGGGCCGTCTCCAAAAATTCGCTCAATCTCGCGGCGTTGTCACCAACATCCGATACGCGCCATCATCACTCATTGCGTACTTATTGTCAAGTACAGAGCTGGAGTACATGGATGGCGAAGAACAACCACAAGGCTGGACACAATACGGATTGCAAAGGAACCAGCTCCAGATGTTTTACTTAAGAGCATCTCGTGCAGATGCCAGAAAGGTTGTGGACCTGCTTGTGGTTGCCATAAAGCAGGATTAAAATCTTCGGTATTGTGTTTACACTGTTCTGGGACGTTCTGCGAAAACATTCCCGACCAGATTGCTTTAGACGACGACAATGCAGAAGATGCCGAAAACGATCTCGATCAGCGATACAGGATGATGAGGACCAAGCAGACAACGCCGAGATTGCCGATTATGGCTCAGAATTGATGTCCGAGAATGATGACAACGAAGGCGAGTCAGCTTTATATAGCAAGCGACTCAAAATGAAATAAACCCCGATATCGAACGTGGATTAGGCCTCTTGGGATACCACATTAATAAAAACGCGCCGATCAACTCTACCTCAAGGGTGGTGTGGAAACGAGTTGAAAAATATATTTTCTTGTATCATGTATGCACAAAAACAATAAATTTGGCGCCTAGGTCAACAGCAATAAGGAAATATTGACCGTAGATAAAGATAATTAAAAAATGCCCATATCGGACTATGTAGTGGCGCGCTTCAAAAAATCATATCTTTTATTATATACGACCAAATGCATCAAATCGGGCATCACCAGACTCAGAAAACATTGCTCTTTCAGAAAAAAAATATTACAGAATTGTTTGATAGCGATCTTCCTCTTAATCCGCGATGAAATTCTGGTTTTGTTGAAAATTGCAAATCAACCCCCAACTTTGGCGCGCCGTAGAGCGGAAACTATTGGTCGCAGACGAAAAATTCTATGATTGTGCACAATTTTGTTCTCTACATATTTCATTTGAACCTTTTTTCGATAGCCCTTACCACAACGGCGCTATTTCCCGAAGAGCGTCGCGACGCAGTTTTCATCCCCCCACCCCTCGAGCGGCAACCCCCCGAGGTCGCAAACTCAGGTGTACTATCAGGGGACTTATGTCTACCATCCCACCAAATTTCATTACTTTCCGACCTTTTGCGAATAGAACCCCTTTCTTTCTACCCAACGATTGGACTATTGCAGATTATACAGGAATCAGGAACCTTCGATTTTTATAGAAATCGCAAACTTACGGAAAATGTTCTCGATTATGCTCATCACTAGTTTTAACCATGATATGTGATTAGTGATATATCTGATTATTCCTTAGTCTTTATATTATGTTAGCGACGAGTATATATCTTACGATATCTATCCATAATAGACATTTTGTGGTCGTTACTGGTTACTTTTGCCGTGCGCTCTTTTGGTTCCATCTCTATTATAGGTATATAATAGCCGCTATATCAATGTATCCCTAAGAAAACGATTTATTTAAATCGGTCGAAATATACAAGATCGTTCAATTTAAAAACACAAGGTTGGGTTAGATTTCCCCTGTTTGTTTTTTTTGCCAATCGGTGAACAGTATAATAGGTATATATTTTTATTTACCTTTTCTTCTTAAACAAAATTTCTGGACCGAAATAACACCATAGTCAAAATATAATTGATGATCTGTACTGGAGGTCTTTAGGTTTGTAAATGAAAAAGCTACATTCACAGGATGGTAACCATAATAGTGGTTTGTAAATTATAGTTTATTTTGAGCTGTTAATTTTTTTGGATCTAACCTTTACTCATGTGCATGTATTAGGATGCAAAACAGTGTTTTGCATCCAAATGAAGAATGTTTTTGTGAGACATTTATTTATTGTTTTTTTGTTGTTTGAAACTCTTCCTTTTGGCATGTTATACTTTGTGTATGGTTTGTATAATGTAATTTTCATACCAATTAAAACTTATTATTATTATTATTAACCTAAGCCAAAATTTTGTAATATTTTTCTGTATGCATTTTTGGTTGTCCTCATCGAATCTATTTTATGTAATCCAAAACCTCGCACTGTAAGGTAGTAGTCAGTAGTTGCATCATGCTACAATTTATTTCAACGAAGAAACCAGTTGAGTTTATGTAAAATGTATTTGAACATTGAAAGGTAAATTAAAAGTCTAGTTATTGCAAATCGACTCGAATTCATATGAAAAAATGCATAATTTTATCGTTTTATGCTCCAGTTAACAACAGACATTATTTCGTTTCTTCGGTAGAAGCATATTGTCGATATTATTTCCTTTTGTAACAAAGAAAAATGCAGACAAACCATCTGTTGCACAGAGATATCTTCACAACAAAATGGTGTAAAATTCGTAATATATTGTATTTTTTCACATAAGTAATACAACTAAATTTCGTTTTATTGTTACCCTCTTTCTCTGATGGTAAACTGTGTTCCCAAAAGCATCTTATCAGGATTCTGAATCTGATTTAAATAACAATTTTAATCAATACCAATACTTTGACACTGCGGAAACCTAATAGGCCGAAACTACTGTCTGTCTTTTGGTGTTAGGAGTAATTAACACTCATGTGGTGACTATGCATAAACTTCTGTCTTTATACCTTCTATATACATGAGGGATGTCTTTGGGAACTTGTATCTTGAGATATTTACGTCAGTAATTATTTCCAAGATATCATAACCCCATAACCGATGACTGATGATAACGTAAAAGAACTGGAATAAAGTTTTCAACTGAATGTTCATTTGAATGTAACCTTATTTTTTTTATAATTCTATTGATTTAAAAACTGAATTGTAGCTGTATAACTCAGAAAGACTTCATTAATGGTATTTACCTAGGTAATTTTGAGGCAGTAACTCGAGGAAAATAAATTTATATTTATAATAAATTTTGAACGACGCAATAGCTTCTTTTGTTGAGACGCGCACCTGTTTGGCGAAATCAAAAGAGAGTGATTTAAATCCTGTTTCGACCCGTGACCGTGACGTATTCGAAACAGGACTACACAAACGGTTTATTTGATCTGGTGGTTATTTTTAAATCGAAAGTACCGTTAGTAGTTAAGTTTGTAGACGAACGTACCTACTGATTGATATCTTAGATTGAATGAATACGAACGATAAGGAAGCTGTAGGGTTCTATTATTGGATGGTCACATTTGTTTTATTTATTTATTTACTTATTTATTTATTTATTCAATTAAAATATCAAAAAGCAAAAACCCAAATGCATGATGTTTCCGTTGTGATGGTTCAGTTATTTTTATGTAACATTGAAGAAATACTTTGTGAATAAAATTATAGATAGCAAATAAAATTATAGATAGCATATTTCTTTTCTCGACAAGGCTGCTCGTATTACATATTAGGAAAAAAGAATCCTGAGGTGTCCCTCTACGTGGATAAACATTATCTAATACAAAATTTGCAGATTTAAAGAAACGCCTTTGTACTTTCTCAATGGCCATAATATGTGTCGCATATGTAGGACTCCAGACCATGCCGCAAATATAGAGCGCCATGCTCCAGACCACAAAGACATACTCCAGTTTGTATCTGACTAATATGGTAAATTATAACAATTATATAATATGGTATGTTTATTATAACAAAACCAAGACTCTTATGTGCAGCTCTGACAGTAACTTCAATATGGGACACCCAAGTTCCTGATAACGTACATCTGTCTAGCATTTAGTCATAAATTAATGAATCAGTTTTAGGCGTGTAAGACATTATATTGGATTTACTGATATCAGTGACTGTAAGTCACTGCTGATATTTAATGGCAGCCTATTTTTATCACACCATATTTTGATTTGGTTGAGACTGTTTTGAATAGAATATATGTAAGTTAAGAGGAAGAACCGCTCTATTAAAAGTGGTTCTGCTTTGATTGAACATAATCTAATATGTTTAAAGAGAATAATGATAATCCTTTTGTTTAGTATGTAACAGAAAGTTTCATTAACCCTATAGCACTTAAGAAAGGTCTCCCAATCATCAGAATTATTTAAAAAAAATTAAAAATTATATTAAAAATGTATATTTTTTTTTATTAACCGGATTTAATTTTAATTCAGTTCGAAAAGCGATATACTCGTATGTATGAGATAACTCCACACAACACATATTTGCTTGAATTTATAACTATTCCACAGAAATGTATGTTTAAGAACTTTGTCACCTTTTATATGTATACATGTATTTATTTTAGATTTGGTACTGCTAGTATGGCAATGGAATATCTGTTATAGAATCCTTATATAATATACCCATTACAACCATAGTAGTGAGCGGAGAATGGTTCTAATATTTCTTGCACACGCCGTTTTCTTAGAATTTCTTAGAAGGACCAGTTTCTACAAACAAAAATATTTACATTCCTGATGGATCAATAAAAAGAAAACTGAATAGTCGGTATGTCAGTAATAAGGTAGCGTGGCTAGAGGAAATAATACTAAATAGCTTTCCCGTTATTTATGTTAACCATTCCAAGTTTAATGCAATGTTTTACGAGGCAATTGCAAATCTAAATTTGGAAAAACTATCATTGTGAGTAGCAGTTATAACTAACTGAAGAAATTGCTATAAAATAAAATGATTATATTAGGCAGATTACGAAAAATATCGAAATTCTTTAAATGAAACGGTACCAATCCGTTACGAAAATATAAATAGGGTATAATTAAAATTAATTGTATATCAAGGACCTATCAGTTTGACTCCATCAAAATAAAAGTATTTATTAGATTTACTCTTTATTAGATTTCTTCGGAGTATTGTTAATCACGAGAAGAAGTACATGGACATTTTATTGTAAATTCTCATAAATTTTTTAAGTAAAAATTGTCTATATACGTTAAGTAGGTATTATTTAACTCAACTTTACCATCAGTTTTCGTTGTCAAAAATATCAGCATTTATTATCATTTTCAGAATCATTATCATTATTTATTTATAACATTATGAGAAACATTTATTGTATGGATAAGATTATGCATTCAATAATCCCTATTCTTAACTGGATAGATACTTAATAATCTCAATTCCAGTTGCTCTAATATCGAAAAGGGAATACGCGGTGGTGGGAAGTGAGAGAACCCGCTTGCCCTTCAGCAAATGCACCGGGGGACGAGGAATATTGATTTTGAAAAAGTTAAATTTCAGCACGTCATTATCTAATCGTTATAGTAAGCGTGCCCATTGGAAAAAATAATCAGCCTTATTAATAATAAAACTTAGAATGTTCTAAGACGTAACTAGAATGTAATTAGTGAAAACTGCATTAATAATGCCATTTAAATGCATGTTAACGCTAGAATGATGCTAAATCACTAGTTATCAGTTTGGGTATGTTTTACAATAAGTTAAAGTTAACCTAAAAGTTTGACAAAAATGTCAGCAGTTTTTCTTTTCCCTCCCAATTAACAGATCAAGAACGTTTTTCTGAAATATTAAATAATTTAATGCGAAATTTTCCGTATTTATATGTCAGTAACCTCAATAATTATATAAAATTTTATTATGGCATGGTTATTTATCCAATTCATTAGGGGGTTTTTGAACCCCAAATTTTAACACGTCGTTATCGTTATTCTGAGCATGTGCAGTTCCAAAAAGAGTATCATTTTTGGTACTACGCGTGCTCAGTATAACGTTTGCGATAACGATAAGGTAAAAATTTAAGGTGTTCAAAATCTCCCTATTATAAAAGGCAAAGTTAATGCTTATCAAGGGCGGATTTACCATGAATTCAAATTTTACATTAGCAAAAAGCAAAATCGTAATTATAGTTAAAAAAAATATAAACGTACTTCACTAGGATATTTTATTAAACACTTCTATTTGCTATTTCATGTTTGTCCAAAGAAAAACGTACCTATCTAAATGCACAGATAATTTTTAATTTCACAACATTTTTTAAAAATGAGGTTCTTTGAGATACTTCCCCATGTTGAAAAGCTAAATCCGCCCTTGATTAATTATTAGCACAAAACAATTTTGATACAAGACACTTGTCAGTCTTGTCACATTGGGTAAATATTTGTAAATGCAGGTTAGATTTATTGCAGTGAAATTAGCTCTATCTATAAAATGAGATGTTGTCACATTAACTTCTTATTTAGCATGCTGTTAGTTATTTGTCTATAAATATTTAATTATTAATATGAACTACTTAGATTGATTTAAGAATGCGGTTAGTTGTCATTAGTAAACATGATGTTATTGTGATTATTATTAATATGGGTGAATATCTTTTTTCTCCAACCGTCATAAAATTATGACATTTTTTGAGTGTCAGGAGTCTGTAAAGTTGACATTTTCCTTACAGAAAAAACAAATGCTATCTTAGTAACAAAAGTAGTCACTTTTAATCCTATGAGCTAAAGTTGACACTTTTAATCCTTAGGTTTCTCATTAATAGATTATTTTCAGATGTTGTAACATTAGAAATGACATGAAATGACATGTCTCGCAATTTTGCATCCGCTCGGCTACGCTACGCTTCGCCTCGCAAATACAAAATTTGCTCGCCTAAAAAATGAGACTTTTGATCCTAATACATAATATCTTAATTCAAGAATATAGTAACCTTAAAGAACAGATAGTTTAGATCTCGGTTTAAATTTTTTCCGTGTAAGGACAATATTTCCAAAACTCGGTCCAAAAGTAAGTTATCTGTTAGCTTCAAGAGTGTAGTAACGAATAGACGTTGCCTTTCTAACATAATACGTTTATGGTATATTCATTTGGCTATATCTTCCCTACTAAGAGATAGACCCCTCAAACCCTATGACTTTCTTCCTGAAGAAACGAGCTTTCCAAATATATCAATGGAACTAAGAGAGACTGATTAATTTTATAAATATGTAACACAGGACCTTTTGTCAATTCCATTGTGAGCCAACCCGAAATTTATATTTTTTGTCCAATGATTTAATGCCTTCTCATCTTCTCAACTTCTTTGGCCTTATCAAGGTGTCGTGTTATCAAAAGTATTCATTTTAAAAACAATGTATCTACTTTAATCCACTCCAGTCAATTAAGTTGAATAGATCTGCAACTCAAATGAATTGAAGGTACTCTCCGATAGGTCACGCCGCCGCCGCGCCAGTTTTATTTATTTTTATCTATCTATGTAAAAACGTCATACTTTTTAGCGGGTATGGTGTATGTACTTGGTCGGGACAGCAGCTGATAATACATCTGGCGCCAATAATCAAAAATATTTGACGCCCGTTCCCAGAATTCTGTCGGTGGGTTTTTCATTTACGCGTGCGTCAATTGTACAAAATAAGTTTTATTACCTAGATATCGTGGTTTTCGGGGCAAGTGCGAAATTAACAACGTCAGGAAATATTTCTGATAAAAAAAGTAGTTGTACGTATTGTTGAATACATTCTCAAATTCATCTCCTTTTAGAAATAAAATATAAGGGTAATTAAATTACTTAAGTATATTTTTGGCATGTTAGATGATTTCTAAAATTAATGAACGAGTTCCAGTCATTAGCAATATATCACAAATAGTTAATTTTTATTTAAAAACTGTTATCTTATTGACTTTTTTTACCATATCAATCAGATTATCTAGTCTTAAAAGGGTTTCAAAAATGCATTCACGTATATTATTCTATAATCTTGTAATTTTTCAGAGAACGTTAACAATAGCTTTTATTTATAGAATCTTCAAAACATTATGATCATCTGTTTTACAAATTTTCGAAAAACTACATGAAACATTAAAATCTTGTTTCTCCGAACTTTTGACTTTCTGGGCCAGTGGGCCAATGCTAGGGTGAAGAGACTAAGGAACGATGTTTTTGTTCCAAGGGAGCCGCTGAGAGATCATCTCAATTTCTTGATACTATGAATGAAAATCCTAAAAATATGTTCGTTGAAACTCGGTATTTTCGAAGATGTCAAGGAATGGAGAGTAGATAGCGGGACGGTAGAGGTAATAGGTAAATGAGGAGTCAGTACAATACTAAGTACAGTAAAAGAAATGTTTAATTATGATACTACTAAGAGGCCAGCACTAAGGGGAGAGGCAAAAGATGTCTCAACTATTCTTTGCGCGCAATGGTGATAAGTTTGCTGACATTCATCTTCTGACCTACCGCTGAGGTCTTCTTTTAGCGGGCGCACAGTATGTAATTAATTAGTTATTGAAAACACCTCAAGTAAAGAATTTGAAATAAACTACCTTCGTTGCGAGCCGCCGCTGGTAGATATGCGCAAATTGAAAGCGGAATAGTTTCTCTTTCACTATATGAAAAATTCTAAAAAAAAAATTTATACATATTGCATACTTATATTATGCCGTATCCCATACACGAGTAATTTATGTTATGTCTAATGTGTCAAGTCGTAAAATAAAAACGGTAGGTATAAAGCAGCCTTAATTCAATTTCACCCTGCAGAAACTCGTTAAAACTAAATAATAGAGCTCTTAACTAAAATTTATTGAACGATAATCTCTCGTAATATTTTATGTTCTCTGGGATAATTGAATAGCGTTGTTATTATTATAGTACCGTGACTTACTTAAATAATTAATATTGCAAAACTAGTAGCGGTTTTATTTTATTACTACGACTTGCTCGTCGTATCAATAATAAATCAGTTGTGTTGTGTCTAAAATTCTACAAGTTGGTTTTTGATGATGTTCACGAAAAACATATAACGAATAATATTGCATATTTTGGATTTGTAGTTGTATCAGAATTAAATAGGTGTATGAAAGGTGTGTAATACCTTTTATCATAACTTTTGTCAGAGAGACGTTTCGATTAAATACACAGGCGAACATATTTAAAAAAAAATAATTGAAAAACGCCTAGTGTTATTTAATAAGGAAATAAATAATTGTATGACATTTTATTTAATTTAGTTAAAACTCAGGTTAAATTCAGAGTATTTTTGCTACACAAAATGTGTGTTTACAATAGACACATAAATATATCCGTATATATTAAGTATCCGGTTTGTGTACACAATTGGTCATTATTATACTCTGTAATAGCTTGATTTGTTAGCATTTGCTATAGTAAAGTTCTTACTTCAAGTTTAATCGACCCTGATTCTACACATAATGTTAGGTTACTTTACAAAACTTTTTAACTATGCGGATGTTTCACGTATCTCACCAATACTCACTCGCAAAGATCGCAAACTTGTCATTACACGAACGTTCGTTCTTTTATTTCATACTGTCCAGTAAATTTACTTACCGTGCACTGATTTGCGGCCGGTAAATGGACCATTACTGTATCTGATACTGTAATGTTTCCTAGCAACACTTTAGCGGACTGTTAGAAGCTATGTTTTTGAGCATAAAGAAATATAAAAATAAAGTTCTCTATGTTTTTGAGTTTAAATCAATTCTTACATTTATCCGCTTTTATTTAGTAAAACTAAGTCAGGCAAATATAAATAATGTTTTTCTACCCATTTCAGTGAAGCTACGATGTTAGGATATTTATTTAAAATTTCCTCTGAGCACTTCTTTATTATACAACCAGAGCTAATTATGATAGGTACGTCAAAAGAAGGTTAAAGTCACCTTGCATGTCAAGGCTGTTAAAATAGTGATGCAATTTGAATATTATGAGATTTTATTTTAATGATTGGTTTAAAATTTACAATAATTCATTTTTATTTTAAAACGAA
This sequence comes from Pogonocherus hispidulus, assembly GCA_963924545.1. Taxonomy (NCBI): domain Eukaryota; kingdom Metazoa; phylum Arthropoda; class Insecta; order Coleoptera; family Cerambycidae; genus Pogonocherus; species Pogonocherus hispidulus. The sequence continues at coordinate 26,346,866 of OZ004696.1, forward strand.
ATTGGTGGCATTTTCTGTAGCATTATTAGTATTATTATTTTAAAATAAATACAATCCGTTTACTTTATCTCCCCGACATAAGAGGGGTGAGTTATACCAGCAATCATTCTTCAAGCCATAATATCAGTGATTACTGGGCTCGAGATTCATGTGCTTCGAGCAAACACTGAGCAACGAACCGAGTATGGCGAATTTCGGTATGCCCTTGTATTGTTTTTAGTCCAAAAAGCAATGCGATTGGTTCTGCCAAGAACTCCAATAATTATTATTGGAGCTCTTGATGGAAATCAGTGTAAGTAATCAGTTCCCAATGAATCAACCCCACTAGCTGATTTTACTTACAGTGAATATTATGAGCTCAAGCTTTGGCCAACTTCGTACAACACATACAGGGTATGTCAGGACAAGCTGAATCGATCTGAATACGGAGAACCAGTAGAGGTAGAACCGACGAACACAGACAGTAAAACACTGTATGATGACATTGAAAGTACTACCCTGCATTATTTGTTGAATAAATAAATTACCAGTCCATAGATTTACTGATTATAATTGTTTTCCAATATAAATTGTACATCCTGAACGCTGATTATAAAAGTTAAATGGTAAATTTATGCGATTTGAAAATTTACAGTATTAAAGAGAAATGGGTATAATAACAACTATTTAGAAATTTTTTATTGAACTGATTCCAAGTAGACCGAATACTCTAAAAGTATACCGGGAAACCTTGGCGTACAGCGAAAACATGGTAATTAAAATAGTAATGCGAGTAAACGACACTGGGGACTGTTTAGTTAGCATTGGAGAAATATAAATTTTTATTTTTGACTTTGGGCCAATTCCGACATCAACAGTTCATCTGGATTGATGGAAGGATCTGCAGTACCGGTGAGACAGCCAGATTCTTATAATCCTCCCATTATGAAATTGTGTACACAACATTTAGACCCGTTATCTTTTAAAGGACTTGGCCACTTCTATAAGATTTTAAACGATTGAATACCACCTAAAAATTGGGTGGAAAAAATTATATTTCTTAGGAGTATAATGTCGCCAATCACAAATATTTTTTTATATAATAATATATAATATCTCTACCCCCTCATTGTAATCACAAGAATTAGCCCGAAAGTCTGAAACTTGTGTGGGAGGGGGAGTTACATATGGGATTTGGTTTACATCATACATTACATCCAACAAGGTTACTATTTCCATAATACACCGTCATTTAGTTTCTTTCGAGAATAAAAGCAACATCTTTTTTTGTTCCCTAGACCCTATTTTTTCACTCAAATCTAATAGCCTTTACTTTATAACATTTACTCAATCAAAGTACATCAAGTAAAATAAATAAAATCATTTCATATACGAAAATACACGATTCAATCCAAATAGTAATAATAATTAAACCCAACCAACAATTTTTACTTGTTACACGGATTGTATACTGATGTCCTTGTCGTATGGTCTAGTCTAGAGTCTAGAGATTTATTAGTCTTACGATATCAAAATCGAGTAAAACTGAATGAGACCAGGTTACAGGTAAGGTTACCATTGCAATATTCTGCCGGATTGCAGCGTTTTACTTGCAATCAGCATATCAAAAATGTTTATAAACATACATTGTTGAAAGTTAAACAGCAGATAGTTAAAGGAATTATACATGCTACTAGTTCGATTTACACTGCAAAGAAAGTTGTAAATGCCCAAAGTGGGTCAACATTTAACATATTCCTTGTCTCTATCTCATTTTGTAAAATTAAATGTTGTATTTGAAGACAAATCTTCTGGTAGATTTGGGGAAACACTCTTGGTTTACACGATAAAAAAAATACGTTAAAATCTTAAGTAATAAACGTTTGAAAATAACGTTGCATAGCACACTAAAACGAGGTTTGTGAGATATTTCGTTCAACGTATAAATTGCTCTTAATGGGGCCCCATATACGATCAAAAAATTTGCCCAAACTTTTGTTGTACAAGTAGTGTTCATACACGATACCGCATTTTGTGCAAATTCATTGAAAACTCCGATAGTTTTTCATGTAGTTTGTACGCGCATTATGCCACATGTTTGGCAAGTTGCATGCACAGTAGATTCGCCTCCAAAAAGAAAAAGAAAGCAAAAACTTTGGACTAAAGAGTGGTTAAAAAAGAGGTGTTTCTTAAGTCACAAAAATGTAATCAGGGAGTTGTAACTATCTTATCCTCAGCACTATAAAAATTATTTAAGGATGGATTGCGCTTCTTTCTCTGAAATACTGGAAATGATTACACCTCTTTAAGAAACAGGATACTATAAAGCAGTAACGCCCAAACAAAAGCTTTTTGCCACTTTGCGATTTCTAACACGTGGATTAACTTTTCTGCTAATTTATCATAAACCTGCACTTTTTAAAATTTCTATTTTTATAAACCTCACTTTTAATTTCCCCCAGTTCTGGTAAATTGTAATACATCTGTATAAATTCTCGCCAAAAATTCTTTATTTCCAGCCCTAGATAAGCATTATTTCTTTTTTAACAAAAATGAAACCACTCCAGCAAACAGTGTGGGAAACTGATTAGTATTATTATTATTAAGGTGTGGTCATAATATAGTCCCAACATTTAATTTACCACTCTCACATTATTGAATTTGTGCAATGTATGACCAATGAAAAGGAGAACCGGTAGTAAGTACAGGATATTGCTAACAATAAGGCTTCATGTTGTCAATGAGGCTGATCATCCACCTTCGACATTCTGATGTTTTATACATGATTATAGTTTTTTTATTATACATATTATATTGTGTCTGTAAAAACAGACTTCCACTGGTAAGCCTTAACAACCATTCACTACTGCCATGAGGGAAACCTGGACAACATCTTTAGTTAGGGGCACAGCCAAACATCAACTGATTAATCTCTCATATTAACACCAAACTGAGGTTCTTCCCAGCCTAGCCAGGCACACCAGAATATGGTTGCTAACCCATCCCTGGGAACAAGCCTTAATACACCAGTAGACAATTTAACTTCTAATGGCTCCCCTTAAAAACAATCCAGAACTAAATCATCTTAACAGAAATAAAAATTGTAACTGACTTCACAATGGAAATCGTTAATTAAAGAGTTAACTCTTCCGAAATATGTATGTAAAAACGGCATGTCATAGGACGTACTCAGCTTTTGGATGGAAAATTCCACAATACGACGTGAACTTCTGAATTAAGGTTAATGCATTGTAAATAGATATTTTTATCTTTATTCAATGTAAAGGCCACCGCTTCCAAGGTCGCACCTGTCTCGATTGTTATACGCCCGAGCGTCCGTCGTAATACGTTAGTTAAAGGAGTTTTGGCCCCCGGCCAAATCGGTTATGAATGCGGCGACTACAGGAGATTGAAATTGTATTATTGATCCAAGAGGAAATGTCAGTAGGCTGGTCTATCTACCAAAAAAATAATAAAATTTAATTTTATGTTATCGATTATATTTCAACATTTTGCTCAAAATAGAAAGGAAATTACTCCGAAAATGCTTCGAGAGTAAGTGAAGACACCAGTCAAACAACCAATTTACTTTTTGTATTTTCAAATTAACTAAACATATAGCTTTTTAAGGTTATGTGGAGTTTATTTTTGGTTTTTCAATTCACCATTCAGGATATCTTTTCATGTGATATGCCAGATATGCGGAGATGCGAGAAAGAAAATTCGTGATACGATTCAAGTTTATACTGTAGTAGTGTTTGTATGTTAATCTAATTTATCCTCAAATGACAATATTCGGGCAATATGATGTGATATGATGATAATCGAAATAAATTCTATTTGCAATTTTTATTATACGTCTAGGTTTCATAAATGTGGATTATCTGTCTATTTTGTTAAACTGTTCATTCATAAATCCGTCAGATAATAATCGTTTTTTGGCGAGAAAATTATGATTATGAATTTCAGAAAAATGTTCGCCTAAACATGGGCATATGACATTCTCTATCTAGAGTTTACACTTATAATGTTTAGAAAATAATAATTAAATCGAACGAAAAAAAAAAATAGCTACCAGAGAGAAGCAAAATTATGTACACGTTGACAGGAGATGGTGTGCTAGGGGCGAGAAATGCCAGTATCACTCGAAAATAAAGTTTTTGCTTGCAACAACACAGCTAATGTATCCATTCCTATCAGATGTATTATTTTCCTTAAACTTATTTCCTCCCTTTTAACCTGTGCGTATATACAGAACTGTGCTAAGTTTAAACTGCCCCTAATAAAAATGTTCGTTGAATTTAATCGGCTTTAATTGAGAAGCCTCTGATTTTCCATTGCTGTACTTATAGTCACTTCTCAGACATATCAATAGAAGCTCTAAAAAAATATTTTCCGAAGCACGTCTGACAAAACTCTGACACGTCTGAAAAAAGTTAAAAAATGATGTTTTAAAGGAAAAGAGCTGAAATATTTCAGTTTAAGGGGGAAGAAATCTGATTTGAGTTTCAAACTGTAAATAATATTAACACAATTGATTTCTAGTGAACGTATGTATAGGTACATTCTCCTAGATGTTATTTGCTTTTTAGATATCTATTCATAATTAAAATTAAAAAAAGTTGAAAGTGGAGAATATCTTAAGGCACAATTGCGGAATCGCACAGGGTATAGTCCAAGACTGTTTCATAATCTATCGTTTTTTGGCCAACTTATAAATTGGGGGCCATTTTTGAAGTTGAGTAGGAACACTGAACCTGTTCAACGAATACGGAGTCCTCTTGTGTTCTTTTTCCTTACGGTCCCTGGATATTAACAAAAGTGATGCTAATGATATGTTCGAATTTGACTGACTGTTTAATAAATGCCAGCAAACTAATCAACAGCTTTCACATTAACTTGGAAAATAATTTGACCAGTTTTGTCCTAATTATTATTATTATTATTATTATTATTATTATTATTATTATTATTTATTTTTCAGTTGTCCGATTGTTTCTCGGTCTAATAAAATACTTGTATTTTAATACAGCGTCCGGTTGTAATACCTCAAATATAAAATTTCTTTTAAGGTTTAGCTTCTGTCTTTAGAATTCTCATCCAAGCAATATTGCCCACAATGGCAAATGTTTCCCTTTTATGATTATCATGAGCCTTTTTAAAGTCACATGTTTGTCTAATAATCACTAATTAACTGGAATTTTCCTAAAATTTTTATCTTCTTGGCCTACTCTTAATTTGGTACGTATTTCCGAAAACGTTTGTTTATCATTTAATCTGTTAAATCGTGCGTTTTATGGAATTCGGTTGTATTTCATTAAGAAAATATAAACAACGCCAATTAATTTGGAATAAAATTAATGTTTAATTTTAATTTTAATTAATCTTTACGTTGACTATATCAATCGGTGGATGAGTAAGACTTTATTTCTGTTAGCAAATTATAAAACATAATGCGTTGAAAACATTGACGATAGGAATTCACATTGGATTAGTCATTATCGGTTTATAGAATGTGTACATTGATTTTATTAGTGCCAGTATAATTACTTTATTACAAAGTAAAGGAAAGTCTACCAACTATAATTAATTTTCCAGTTTGTTAGATTAGGTGCGCGTCCGGTTTTTCGGATAATGGAAATTTGCCAGTTTGGTATAAAGTTTTATGAAATACGTCAAATTTTATTTGAAACAACCCAATGTATTGAACATTTGGAGCTCCTTCCATTTAAGGGACACAATCTCGTTCTGTACCTACATTTTTACATATTTGGATGTAACCCTATCTTGTAAAAGATACGTATTACACCTGTGTCTCTATAATTGTTGGTAAACAGACTCCGTATTCCCCCCATATTATTCATATTCCGTATAATAAAATAATAACCAACACTTAGGTTGTGTTCCGATATTAAACTTGGTTAACCAAAATCCCGGTTAAGCGTTCCATTAAATAAAAATTCCTGAAAATTGATTAATTTTGGAATTGTCGTCACCTGAAAAAGGTTAACCAAACGTCAAAATATTGACCGTGCTCTGGGAGCGGTGCATTGGTCAACCGAAGAGTTAGCAGGTTAGGTTTTAGCGTTGAGAGAAGAAAAATCAATTCTCTCAACGATTTTAATTATATTTTGTTTAGATGGTGAAGGCAGATGGGGTGGTGTTCTTGCGTTAAGTGTTATAATAAATATTTATAAATTCTACTTTTCTGTAGTCCACTTGACCAAGTCGACTGAAAGCTACACTTATATCTACTTATAAACTACTTATATCTTACTATATAATATACCAAATTATCTGCTGTTTCATTTATTTTTTGACTGAAGACTAGAGTAATAGTTAAGCACGGAATATGAAGGTATTTAATATTTAAGGTTGAATGAATCCCAATAAAAACAATTCATCATCCATGTTGATTAACCAGCCAGTTCCTTAATTACACATTTTTCAGGTTTACCACTATTTCGGTTAACCGAAATCCTGGTTGGTCGCGAATAATATCGGAACACAACCTTAGTATACATTACAATTTTGACATTTACTTGCTATAAAATTTCTGAAATTGTGATTCATTCAGGTATACTCATTGTCGTCATCAGACATAGCTGTTCCTGAAAGCCTATACTATTATAATTTAATCATTAATCAAATACCATTTCTCGACGACCTTTTTATTTACACATCAATTATAATCAATCAATTAGAATGTACTAAATATTTTCGTAGTGTGTGTCTGTAAACAAACCATCATATCCTACGTGTTTTTAATATCTCATCTCATTCAACTCATTGCAAAGTTGTGATCAACTTATGTACTTTCCGTTTATTTGCTTAATCATAATTAATTGTGTAATTAGCTAGCTTGGTATGCATGCACGTAACATTATTTAATAGTGTGTTAGGTCGTGATGAAATTATTTATACATACATATATAGGTATATATATTCAGAAAAATTAGTTATTTTAATGTTTTTCACATAGGAGAAGGTAGTTAATAATTACTAATAATTATTATACTTGTCCCCATGTTTTATACATAAATTGTAACTGTGTTATTAAATTTCTGTTTTACAAAATCCGTTGCAATGAAAAGTGACGTCCTTGGTCACTAAGGATATATAAAATATATAGGTATTTAATGTCTGCAACTTATTTGTGGTGCATTTTGACGATTTATAGTTTGTGTCTTTTGGGATTACATAGAAGAAAGCTAGTTAAGTGTTGAATTTCTTTTAAATTTTATTATAACTATTTTATTTAGACATATTTTAAAATATGACATATAATATTATAGAATTTTGTATGAAACTGAAAAACCACTGATAAAATTTAGTTAATATATCAAATATTATTTTATCACACGTTATACAGTGGTTTTTTGGGGCAAACTTTAGAAGTTTGCCTTGTTACTACACTTTGAATATTTAATTTGTATGCTTCTGCTTTTCTGCTTTTTGTTATTTTACAGGTGGTGTAATCCCAAAAGAAACAAACTGTAGGTATTATTATCAAACCTTGTACAGGGTATTAAATGTATGTTAATAGCAAATAATAAACCATAGATTATAGATTATGGTAAACCGAATAGTAAATCATTTAGGGCATGTACTTTTGGTTCTGATTAAGTCTTGTAAGTCTTAATTAACTAGCCGGACTGTATGAATATGACGACAGTATTACACATGTCAGTGTCAGTCATGATATAATAAGTAAAGGTATGACATTCGTGAGTACGAAAATGCGTCCGCTGTGCGCATTACGTCACCGAGAGCGCAGAATGATCGCTAAATACAAATGTTATATACGATTTCAATGGAAACATTATCAAAACTTTCATATAATTGGCACAAAACAGGGTCCCGAATAGGAAAATATTGGGAAATTAACCAGTGTCCTTAAATGTGTTCTTTAATAATCATAAGCACAAATTAGATATACTCCATATGGTAGGCATCTATCATATACAAAATGCCCTGGTAATCCCTGGTGGTTTAAAATTGGCTCTTTTAATTTCTTACCTATTTCAATAATAATAACTGTTGTCGGTGATTATTGCAAAAGTTATTTTACAGTATTTTGAAAGTTTATTCATTTTTCTGATTATAATTGGGTTACAAAAGAATAAGTTGTTCAAAAAAAGCTAAGTTTCTTATTCATATTACAAATACGAGGGAGGATCAAATATAAACCGCAATTGTTTTTTAAGTCACCATGTTGCGAACGAATAGGCGTGTGGCCTTGAATTCTAGAGAAATAGAATAGACACGTCTGAAGTGAGGACTTCCCAGTCCACACAGCTTTTCTAACCGTACGGAAATTTCCGTATTTGTGCGGAACTGACCATGGAAGATACAGAAACGGAAATAGTAAACATCCGAAATGAAATTTTGTTGTTTTACTAAATCACCAAATTAAAAAGACATGAGACAAAGAAATGATTATTTTCTTTATATAATTTAATTTTTATTAAAACTGATATTTCTGCAGTCGAAATATCAGTTATATACCTAGATAGATTCCGTGAAGGATAATTTGTACCACCAGTGATAATAAAATACACGACTTTATTATAGCAGCCAATGAAATCGAACGACCTCTGTATTAGTCAAATTTTCCATGTAAAGGCTGAAATTTTTTATTTTCTGTTCGCATTTTGTTCATCATTCTTCTTACTATTTTAATTTTTAATAAAGTTTTTGCGAATAAAATCACAATGGACATACATTATTGTTCGAACTGGGGTTTATTTTTTATTGATAAATTGTAATTTTAAACAAATTAGTTTTACCAAATATGTATGTTTTTTTATATATATCTAGGAAGTATTAAGTATTTTTACATGTTTTAGGTACGTTTTCCATAGTAGATATATTATATATTATCTTTGGAAAAGTATTTAAAAAAATCAGTTTTATTTAAATGCTAGTCAATCGTAAGTATTATGAGTATATAGGTATTTTATTTATATATTGCGTGAAATACCTATTTGTATTCAGATTTTATATCTGCTGTTCTCCTTTACGCAAAATATTAATAAAAGTTCCCTAAATTAAAATAGATCAAGTGATCTGATCATCTGTAAAAATATCCTGTTGATATAGAATGATATATGTATGTGCCAATAGTTACTTTATAAGTTAAATTAGAAATAAATAATGTTGCAGTGCGTTAATAACAATAACAAACACATTATATTGCGCATTGCTTTGAACTGCTTCATTCCTTGGCTTTCTATTCTATAGTATAAAAAACGAATATCCTGATAACTCAAGTGTATAAACGAGACTTTTGAACCTTAGGCGCCATCTACCGATTTCAGTCGTATTTATGAAATCAATAAAGATAGATACTTACAGAGCAGATACACGCAAATTTATGAATAGGGAATTACGTTAGTAACAATAACAATAATAATCAGATACGTACCGCACGAAATTTTAAAAATTGAATGCTGACAATTTCTCAGTTTTAATATTCAATATATATTGTAGATTTCATGTGGTAGTACTGTAAGTACGTGACTTATAAGTACCTACTTGGTAGGTAGGTGGTACATATTATATAAAATATCTCTTTAATACCATTGACTTCTATCGTAACTGATGGATTTAATCAAACATGCACCTGAGTGGAATCGAGATTTTTTTTATATACTGTATTTTCACACATACATAAGAAAAAAAGATGAATTATCAAGTCGCGTAATACAAAATTTTGTTCGAAAACCTGAACCTGTTCCAAGAAATTCAGACAACTATATTCCACTCATTTGGGCGTGTTATTAAATTATCGTCTACAATAGTCAACGTTTCTATATAAATAACCATCATTATCTTGCATTTATATTAACTTCTTATCGACTGATAGAAATAAAATGAATGCCACATCATTAAAATATACTTTCTAATTAAAGATATGTTACACACTGGCTTAAGTAAATCGCGTGATCATAATAGTTATCAATTCAGGAAATGTAAACATATGTCCATTGTATTAACTAGTTATCTCTTGATAGGATTGTTATTGACAAATTTAAGAGGTATGGAATATATTCATAGGTAAATAATATCTAATAACACCTTAATAGATAATCTACCATTACCTAATATTGTGTCAATTTTTCGAGTGCGTCGATATCGGGCATTATTTGACAAGGGTAAATTGTCATTAATAATAATACAACAGAAGAAGGAGCTTTAGCTCAAGGTCTTTATAATCTATATCTTTGATTATTAATATGGTTATTAATCCCAAATTTGTGGAATCACATAATTATTAAAGCACTTATTAAAAAATTTCAATATAATAAATAGTTTATTTATTGGAAGGAGATGCCGAAAACAACTACTCCACGGGCAATATGCCCCGACTGGCGTTTCATTACATCAACATCTCCATGGATGTCGCCACATCCTTAGTAGCAAAGACCCAAAGAGGGCACTGCAGTGTATTTCACTGTATCTCGCCACTACAAACAAATAGTTTATTTATTATATTATTTATATTATTTATTTATTTATTATAAATACTAAATTATATTTAGGAAAATTATCAGGGGTAATATCACAAGAGGTTTAAAATTACCAATAATTTTTTTGCGATTGCATGGCTTTAGTAATTTCACTAGTCCTTTAAGACTAGTGAAATTTGTAATGAAAACATGCATGAGAGAAAAATCATTATTTGATTTATGAGCGGTAAGATTATTTCTGGAGTAAGAAGACAAACACTAGGAAATAAATATAAAATATACATGTTTGCAAATGTTCATCTTACTTCTAACTGTGTTCATCGCCTCACAATTATATTTTCATCGATTTTTTCTTTGGGAATATCAATGAAACTATTCATTTTGACCTGATTCTACTATATATTTATTCGTGATTAATCTACTCCAGGAGACATCATAAATTTGGCAGAACGCGTCAACCTATTTGATTTTAGTATAGTAAATATAAGGGACTATATTTAGTATAAAGGCTGTTTACTACAAGAGCCGAGTGACATCAAAACGTCAAATGGCGCGAAGTTGACAGATTTATTGTCCTGTAAGTGAATCCAGGGACAAAATTTAATATTTAATAATAATGTAAAAGTGGTTTCATTCAACAATAATGTTTAATTTAAGTAGGTTTTTAATAATATACACAAAAACACAAATTATCGAAACGTAAATAAAACACAAACACTAAACAAGAAAATGGACTGACAAGTGACAGAAGACAGAACGGGTGTGTTTCTATATGTTTCACCGATGGCACCGATGTCACCGTAGTTTTTATCACCGGTGGCAGTCTGGTGATATCACTTTAGAAACAACTTGTTAAAAGGTTGAAGTCACGTAGTATTTATTTCACTGGTCAATGCTATGGATCTATGGTAAAATCCACAGAACATAAAATCCATAAAAACCAATAGATGCTAAGATTAGCATTTTCTTATTAAACTTCATTCTTTTTCTATACAAACAAAAACAACCACAACCCAGAGATATGCACAACCTCAAAGTCAAAACATCTGCAACCTGCAACCACAGATTATTAATAAAGAAACCCTAGAAAAGGAAGGAAACATCAACTCATTAAACTTACACCATTTTCACCGGCAAAAATTGACGGTGAGACCGGTGAGTCACCGATGAACCATCGATGAGTTTAAAAACAGTTTGTTGGTGCAGATCGGAAGCATCGAGATTCATTTAAAAACAGTTTGATGCCACCGATGCTCATCGGTGAGCATTTAGAAACGCACCCTATAATTTGTAAAAATGTTTAAAAGTTGGAAACTGTGACCAACGTACAAACGCTAAACTCATTCACAATGTGCAATATACGAGTATATGGGCATCAGTTTAGAAAAATTAGTTTCAAACATTTGGCTAGACTTAAATTACTCAAAATAATCGATAGAAATCATGTGTTGCTAAGCGGTGATTGGTTATAAATTTAAATTTGACATTTGGTCAAAATAATATGATCTTTGCTTTAACAGATCTCAACAGAAATTGAGGATTAATTATCCTAATTTTACACAAATTAGTTTTGTATTTCTATCGAGGAAAACTAAATAAAACTGGGACATTGTTTATGAAATGTAAACTAGTTTGTCGCCAGATAAAAAGAAAACATTACGTAATCTAAAAAACTGCATTGTTAGTTGCGATATAAATTATTGCAAGGTTAACAAATTTAATATCATCCACTGAAGTAGGACTGAGTGAGGTAATAGAACAGACAATCCAGTTGATTGTTCTGCAGATAATAAACCCCTTATGTTTTAATTTATTTTCTGATAGCTTCATTATATTTAGAGTGTAGGAAACTTCAGTGTACTAGTATATTTCATATTTTAGTTCATTTAGTGTATATTTGTGCTATTGTTTTTGAAGTAGCAGCGATACTACCAATGATAATTTAATCTTTACGAATAACAACTTCACAAGAAAGTACCTACTTTTGGAAAGTTATATTTTTATAAGACGAAGTGACGTGCCACAAAATACGGGTACTCTTTTCTTATTTGAAACACGATTTCACTCCTTACAATATGTTTTATTTATCTGTTTCAAATAGGATAGGATGAAGTAATTGTGAATTAAGTATACCACCCTCATATTTACGTATATTCATTCTTAAAATGCCGAAATCTGAAAATTTGGTTTAAAATGAAAAATAACTGTAGATATACTTACGGTGTACTACCATACTTATTTCTACATCGAATGTTCCTTATTGCATAAACTTATTCTGAAGAAAGAACTTCTGAATTAATGTTAAACGGAGCCCGCTCCTTTTTTGTTCGAAGTAGCCTATCCCTATATTTGTATTTTGCATAGAGACAAACGAATGTAATACCTCGTAGGTTGTAAGAAAAGAAACTTCTTGTTTATTATAAAATATGTAAAAATATTGATGGACTTTCATGTTTTTCATTAATGCATAATGAATACTGATTATCAATGTTTCACTTAAAATTATTATTTCAATTATTTATAAGTTCGTAATTTCGTGATATACAACGAATTCAAAAAAAATTATTTCATTTATATGTATCGAGAACACATGTAATCAGTTATCTTTGCACTGTTTAACTGGTAGTATTGAAAGTTGAATTTTTTACCAGTATATTTTGTTTCATATTATATTATTTTACATAGGATAAATACAAATTCGTCTCTACAAATAGGGCGGGGTAACTAACTACCCCCATTACTCAACTACTTCGTATTAACCAGCTCTGGAATACTATAATGTTTCTTATGGTTTATAATTTTATAAATTTACTTTGTAGATACTAACTGGAATTTATGTTGTATCTCCTTATAAGATAATTATGTAAACATTTTTTGGCATATTTACAAAAGTGCACGGTAAAAATGCATGATGTTCTGGAAATTTTGTACACGTAAAACTATATTTAGTTTTGTGTTAATGTTTTTATAACTGACGTACCACCTCTCGATAAAAAAATATAAACACAACCTACATTGCGACTTTATGTAGGAAAAGTGAATGAATGCCAGACTATTTCGGAGTATAAATATTTTTGGGAATGACTTAAAACTATCCGACACTACTTACTATTATTGTAGCTGTAGTGTCGACGTACACTTAATTAAACAAACGATTTCCAAACTATCAATCTTGATTCATCAAATATTCATCAGACCACCAGATCAATGAATATCTACCTCTAAAATAAAAACATAGTATTCTAAATACTAGAAGTGTCATTTTAAAGCAAACATTTAAATTTTATTACATTATTAATAATACTTGGTTTCTTTTTATTTTACAAGGGGCATATTCCCATGACAGTAGCCAGTGACATGACAAGTTTTTAACAGTAGCAATCATAATGTTGGCCAAGTTGGATTTTCTGATTTAGTTTCTTGTTTTATTTGCTAAACTGCCAATTGTGGAAGATTTAAATTATTTTGGTTTAATATTTGTAGAGGAATACCTATTTATTTATACTCTCTTCAAGTTTGGAAATCCACTTTTTGTGTGATAAATTAACAAATTAATATAACCTTTCAATAATCATTTGTTATAACATCCTGTAGATACTTTTTTTCTATACCTGAATTTAAATTGTTTTGATACATTTTATTTTCCAGACTTCCTTTCCAGACGCATTTTGTCACACCTACTTTGATATAAAACTGTCATATTGCTCAATAATCTGTTTCCGTACAATTATAATTGTATTTAATTAATTAACTTGAATACCTCCGATTACGACCTCACGAGCAAGATTCTCTTGTCAAATGAAATTCAAGATTTATTTATTATAAGCGGTCATGACAGTCGTTAAACCGTTACGCCATACGTATACATTTTCCGCAACAGTAAATTTGGTCCTAAAAATAAGACAATGGGGATCTCTAATGCGAATAAATGTCTCTCAAAAGGCCACGCAGCCGATATTGCGATTTCTGCTTACGTCAAACGAAAATCAGTTGAGCTTCGAATGTTCCAAATGGCATCCTAGCCCAAAAAAATGGAATTAGTCCTTTATAATCGTACCATGAATGTAAGAATTTATCATTATATTAATTATATATTTATAAATATATAGGTATTATAATAAATAAATATATATTTATTTATTTGTCATTATATTATAGAAAAGTTCATACACAGCTTTTCATTTTTTATTATGGTCCTAAATTCTTCAACTTACTTCCTACTGAAACAAAAAATTTAAATAAGGTTAAAAATTTTTAAAAAATTGTAAAAAATTATTTGTTTCAAAATCATAAAGACTTTGAATATATATTGGACCAATAGATTATACTTAATTATCCTATATTATACTTACTGTGAATCGGCCTTCCCTCTTTCATTGTTTTTGTTATTATTTATTTACTTTATATTTCTTCGCTCTCCCATTTCAACGCTTCCCAAATTCTCGATGGAGTTGCATACCGAGTATATAATGTATATTTATTTTTTTATTTTTCCGTGGGTGGTTCATATAATAAATATATTAATGTAAACTACATACAGGCGTCAGGCCTAGGTAGAATAAAAAAAAATGTACTTAAAACAAATTTAGTTGTACTTATATAGAATCATGTATGACTATTGTATGCTGTAACCTTTACCTTGTCAAATAAATTATATTATTAATTATATTATATTATATCAAAATATACCGGGAACGTCAGCTCTATAAGTGTATAAGTAGGATTTCTTATGAAAAATATATCGGAAAAAATAGTTGGTCAGTTTGTAGCTGTCCTATGCAAATTAAATATTACAAATATGATGATTGATGAAATATGAAATAAATTTTTGGGCAATAGTATCAAGATCAATTTCATAATCGTCATACAAGTGGTCATGCCTAAAGTAAGTCTTCATTTCATTGCAGATTCATACTAACAAAATGATCATTCAAAATCTTTTTACTGATGAGACTTGATTAATTTCAATTTCAATTAATTAATTTTGTGCTAAAAATATATATATATACACGTACACGGTTGAACAAAAGTCCCGTAACGGTTCGATTGCAGCCGAACGGAACGTCGTTTCAAATTATCAAATTCGGATTTTCGGAACTATAATCAACGATTTTTTTATTTTAAAGCCTTTTTTACTTTAAGTAAAGTATCAATTCCTAATGTTCTGTTGCTAATGTTTTTAATATCATTCAAATTTCTTCTGATTCAGACGTTATAAACTTTTTTAACAATGTTCTCACAAAACCTCCTTGAACTCGAAAATAGAGAATTCGAGCTGTTGCAGCTAATATTACACCCAACTCCATCGAAAATGCTCAACGGGAATTTGTGAAGAGATTAGGGTATTGTCTTGCAGTGGAGGGGATTTCATTTTAAACATTTAATTTAAAATTTGATTTTACGTTATGATGGGAACATGACAGAATCCATGTGAACCATACCGGGTGTTTCACATAAAAGTCCTCAGCCTCGTATCTCGACAACGGAAAAATATATTGTGATTTTTAAAAAAACAGATGATAGAGCTCATCTATGGCTCTACATATACTATACATACATAATTATATTCAGGATGTATTTTAGGACAAGCGTACAAATAATTATGAACTATTATACAAAATGAATTAGGCATTTAAAAAACTCTTGCCATATTTTACAGAAATACATATTATTTCACTATTCCTTAAAAAGAGCTATTAAATTGACTTTGATAATTATTGTTTCATTGTATAAGGTAATAATTCGAAACTATAAAATATTCTTGAGTTTGGGCCTCACCAAATGAAGAGCCCGATATCTCTGAAACTAACAAGTTTTTGAAAAATAGTCATTTGACAAAAAATTTTTCGAATTGAACGAAGTATCAGATATACCTTGTTACAAAGTTCCTGCCAACGAAAAATTTCTTTCGACTTCAGCGCCATCTCCAATTTGTTCTGAAAAAAATCAAGTTGAACTCCGTGAAGAAGCCATAAATGAGCTCTATCATATGTTTTTTTCAAAATCAAAATATATCTTTCAGACGCTGAGATACGAGGTTGAGGACTTTTATGTGGAACACCCGCTATATCCTTGAACTTAGAAATGCTTAAAGTATCAAAATATGACAAAGTATATAAAATGTTTTATAATTTCATAAAAAAGTTTACGTCATAAAAAAATATAGTTACATCATAAATTTCAAAAAAATTCCTTGATTACAGTGCCGAAAATGCCGAATTTACGACTTTCCGTTCGGCTATAATCGAACCGTTCCGGGATTTTTGCCCAACCCTGTATATAATTTAAAATTATAAGGTAATATAATTTTATAAATACTAGGTACTACATATTGTAAATGTAGATAAGTAACAGTAAAGTACGTAACAATTAAAGCACAAAATGTCAAAATTAACTAAATATTGATTTACGCAACAACCGGTAATCTTCGTTTTCGACAATTCTGTTGACGATATTCTATTTTGTCGTTGTTTTCAGCAGTTTCTCCATTTATTTTAAGCAGTATGGACGCGGTTAAGTTAGCGCAATGTTCCGTTTTCAATAAGTTTTCATTTTGTTGAGTTACGTTTTATCGCAGTTTTTCAGTTTTAGTTTTACAGCTTGTCTGTATTATTAACTTGATGTGAATCCACCAGTTTGCCGGATTTCCCCAATTCCAGAATAGGCAGTAGCACCGCAAAATATGAAAAATAAGACGTATTCATAAACCTTTGACTGCGTACAAACTGTTAAGGTCTCCGTATGACCGCATCTGGGTCAATATATCGGTTCTAGAAAAGGGAAGATTAGTACTAGCAATCTTTCTATTTCGAAATTATGTGGCCATGAACGAATCCAGTTACAAACATCCTTTGTAATCGGGTGGACTTTTGTGTGCTCCTTGTGGAAGCCATTTGTCATTGTCTCCTCCTGGACACACAGGAAAGTAACAAATTTTAAGAAGCTGAAACACGGAATCCCAGGATCCTTTTGTAGATCGAAAATATCCTCAGAGATAATTATTATTACTTATCTGTAAAATTTCACATATATATATATATATATATATATATATATATATATATATATATATATATATATATATATATATATATACCTATATATATATATATATATATATATATATACAGAGTAAGTTTTATGTATGGAACGCCACAATTATCTCGGAAACGGCTTGCCCGATTTTTATGAATTTTGGTTTATAAGGGTTTTGTAATATGGCCGATATTATTGTGGCATTTACATTGTTGTCAGATCTTTCGTTTTTCCGGAAATATACTGAAATTTGTTATTTCAAATGGATCACCCTATATATTTTTTTGTTTTTGAAATCTCTAAGAAATTTAGAATATTTTTCATGTAATGTTCCCTATACCTAATTGCCATAATTTCGGAGTTACAGCTACATTTGCAATATCTCCGCCGAAGTTAAAATATTACATCAGGGCGGCTATGTCTGCGACAAAAACAATTTTGACGTTTTAATAAACTATTATTGTTGGTGTTTATTGAAAGTTACAATGGACCGTTTATCTGAGAAAGAACGAATTGAGATTTTAATGATATTAGGATATGGTGATGTGCGTAGAAGTCAACAGGAAACGTGTAATATCTATAATAATTTATATCCTAATAGAAATCCCATAACAATATCTACTGTGAGTAAGTTGTTAAAAAAGTTTAACCAAACTGGAGCCATAAAAGATTTACCGAAATCAGGGCGTATTAAAACTGCAACAACTGAAGACAAATCTTTAGATGTTTGTGTTATATTAGAAGAAGATCCACACTTGAGTACTAGACAAATATCCAGGGAAGTTGATATTTCTCAAACATCCATAATGAAAATTTTACATGCCAATAAATTCCATCCTTACAAAGTAAGATTGGTTCAAGAGTTGTCAGATGATGATTTCGATAGACGTGAAGAGTTTGCGGACACAATGATGGAAAAATGTTACGATCAAAATAATCCAAATTTTTTAAATAATGTTATGTTTTCCGATGAGGCCACTTTTTGTATTGATGGAAACGTAAATCGGCATAATTGCAGATACTGGTCACGTAACAATCCTCGTTGGATGAGAGAATCCCACACCCAATTTCCACAAAAGATTAATGTATGGGCTGGAATAATAGGCGACAAAATAATTGGTCCTTTTTTCATTGAAGGAAACTTAAATGGTCCGGCGTATTTAAATTTATTACAGAATAATATTATACCTGAGTTGGCTCGGTTATTTCCAAATCTAAGTAAGTATTCTCAATTGCCTGTTAATTTAGAAATTTTATTATTTGAAACTTTCAGACAATAACAATGTCCCAAATAACAATATTTGGGTGCAACAAGATGGAGCTCCACCTCACTATGCGCGTGCGTGACGTGAGGCAATACCTAAACGATGTGTTTCCCAGAAGATGGATTGGAAGGCGTGGCTACCAATCCATCTATTTCCTGTGGGGTCACTTAAAAAATATTGTTTATAAAACCAAACCTGCCAATATTCAGAAATTAAAAGATAGGATTACCACAGAGATAAGAAGAATTGAGCAGTCAGGAATGTTACAAAATGTACTGCAAAGTTTTAAACATCGCATGGCTTCTTGTATGGAAGTAAACGGACAACATTTTGAGCATCAGCTGTAACCGCCTTTGCTTTATGTTTTCAAAAGATCCTATGGGATTTCTATTAGGATATAAATTATTAAAGATATTACACGTTTCCTGTTGACTTCTACGCACATCACCATATCCTAATATCATTAAAATCTCAATTCGTTCTTTCTCAGATAAACGGTACATTGTAACTTTCAATAAACACCAACACTAATAGTTTATTAAAACGTCAAAATTGTTTTTGTCGCAGACATAGCCGCCCTGATGTAATATTTTAACTTCGGCGGAGATATTGCAAATGTAGCTGTAACTCCGAAATTATGGCAATTAGGTATAGGGAACATTACATGAAAAATATTCTAAATTTCTTAGAGATTTCAAAAACAAAAAAATATATAGGGTGATCCATTTGAAATAACAAATTTCAGTATATTTCCGGAAAAACGAAAGATCTGACAACAATGTAAATGCCACAATAATATCGGCCATATTACAAAACCCTTATAAACCAAAATTCATAAAAATCGGGCAAGCCGTTTCCGAGATAATTGAGGCGTTCCATACATAAAACTCACTCTGTATATATATATATATATATATATATAGGGTGAGTCAGCAAAATGTTTTATCTTCGATTATCTGTCAAAGGATTGGTTTCCATGGAAAATGCTCGGACAACATCGATTTTTATTTGAATGGGGACACTTTATAAATGTGGTTACCAATTTTTAGTAGTCTTCGAATTTACATTATTGCAGATATGAATGGCATTATAAACCATATGACGCTATAAACTCGTAGTTTATTGGCGATTCCAAAGATGGATGCATTTCCCTCTGCATGAAAATATTTAACCTATTGAAAAGATAATTTTTGGAGGCTTATTCCTGATATTGTGTCTAATGATAAATAACACGTATTTGGGTTTATTTAACGTAATAATTTAGTGGTGGTTGTGATTTTTTGGTATATTAAAGTTAGAAACGATGTGGTTAGTATTTGTACAGGGTGGTTCAAATTGGTCGGTTTTCAAGGGTTACTGCGAATCTCTCAGATAGAGCAAATCTGATAGATGAGTCTAGAGCTCTTTTTTTCCAGAAAATAACAATGGCGCAAACCGCATTTCTTTATCTGTTAACCATTTTAGAGCTACAGAACGTTTCTCGATTTTTGGCTAAACCGCCTGTGCCCTTTTCTCGTTTTCCTTTCAAGATATCTTAAAACGGTTTGAACATTCTACATGGACTTTTTAGACATACATTCGATGGCACAAAATAAATGTGAATATATTTTTAGTTTTCGTGATATGACCACAACTTATGTTTTTTTTTTATATGGAACACCTTGCATTATATTTCAAAAACGGAAAGAGAGCTATAAATGCATTCCAAAAATATCTACTTTACTTATTTTTTTTGTAGATTTACTAGATTTCCGGAAAATATGAAATTTTTATAATACTCGTTCCAACGATATTTAAATTTTCTAACTGAGAGAAGACTGAAAATAAACAAGTTTAACGTTTAACATTACTAGAAGCGCGTTAACACAAATCAAAAATGGTTCGTTACTCAAATGAAGACAAATACAATTTAATAAAATGTTTTAATCTAGGAAATAAGAATGAATGTAGTAAAATTAACATAATAATATTTCACATAAAGTGATTCCATTTCAACGTATCCATAGAAGTCACGACCAAGTTAGAGAATTCCTAAAAATTTAAATTAACTTGAATAGGTACTCATGGATTTTACACTAAACCAGTAAACAAAATTTACATCAAGGCTAATCGGGAAGAGTAAGAAAATGATGATCTATATGGCATGTAAGACAAAATCCTAATTATATGAACTAGACAAATAGAAATAAATAGTGGTGTTCCACAAAATATGGTACTAAAAAAATTTGAAAAAATAATAATTTTTTGAGTAAAATGTAAGATAATATTTGAAAATCATCTAATATAATAATACACTATATTAGATGTTCAAATTGTCTGCCTTCTCCAATGCAAGTCTGATAGCGTTTAGTAACGCTAGCAGTAGCATTAAAGGTGTTATTGTTTGAAATGTGGAGTCTCTTGTTCTGTTCATCAATTCTTCAAGGGTATTCGATCTTTCCTTATAAATAATATTTTTTTTAAGTATCCCCACAACCAAAAATCAGGTGGTGTAATGTCGCAAGGTCGAGCGGGCCAGCGAATGGGTCCATTTGTACCTAAAAATGATATAAAATATTTATATCTATAAATATAAATATTTATATTAATATATAATAAAAAGTATTTTTAAGATAAACACTGAAAAATAAAACTCATCAATCCATTTTTCTGGAAACACTTCATCAAGATATGCCCCAGTTTGCCGAACATTATGTGCAGGGACACCATCTTGTTGAAAATATATATACTGACGATTAGCAAGAGGAGCTTTGTCTAAATATGGTATGAAATTATTTTCCAGTATTTCTATACGATGAGGACATAAAGTCCGTCCCCCCTCTCTAATTTTTGAACCGCTGGGTATATTGTGATGAAATTTGGAACGATAATATATGACTAAGGTTGTGTTCCGATATTATCCGAGACCAACCAGGATTTCGGTTAACCGAAATATTGGTAAACCTGAAAAATGTGTAATAAAGGAACTGGCTGGTTAATCAAGATGGATGATAAATTGTTTTTATTGGGATTCATTCAACCTTCAATACCTTCATATTCCGTGCTTAACTATTACTCTAGTCTCTAGTCAAAAAATAAATGAAACGGCAGATAATTTGGTATATTATAGTAAGATATAAGTAACTTATAAGTAGGTATTAGTGTAGCTTTCAGTCGACTTGGTCAAGTGGACTACAGAATACAATACAGAAAAGTAGAATTTATAAATATTTATTATAACTCTTAACGCAAGAACACCACCCCATCTGCCTTCACCATCTAAACAAAATATAATTAAAAAATCGTTGAGAGAATGGATTTTTCTTTTCTTAACGCTAAAACCTAACCTGCTAACTCTTCGGTTGACCAATTCACCGCTCCCAGAGCATGGTCAATATTTTGACGTTTGGTTAACCTTTTTCAGGTATCCACAGTTCCAAAATTAAACAATTTTCAGGAATTTTTATTTAATGGAACGCTTAACCGGGATTTTGGTTAACCAAGTTTAATATCGGAACACAACCCATTTTTTGACACATCAATGACAGCTCTGAATGTCAAAGTGACAGCTGGACAGCAGCGCAATAGGAATATTTTTTTAAATGGAAATGGGGGTCGAGTAATAACTCATTTTGAAGCTATTTTTATGCTCAAAACATTCCCCAATTTTGAGAAAATTTGGTTCAATAATTTCCAAATAAAAACCAGTAATACCTATAAGTTTGTAACATAATCTTGTTACCTATTAGGTATCATTCTTGATTGCTGTCATGTGTGACAGTAAATTTTTGCTCGAAATTGTCTAGAATGGCTCGCTACTTACAAGATAAATTTGAAGCGGTTATTATTTTGCTAACCGAAATTACCATGCCGCCGTTCGTATGTTCAATGAACGCTATCCGGAACTCCAAATACGCAGAAAATATTTACAAAAGTTAATTTCAAAATTTAAAAATGATCACTTAGAAATCGATATTACTGGGTTTTATTTGGAAATTACTGAACCAAATGTTCTCAAAATTGGGGAATGTTTTGAGCATGAAAATAGCTTCAAAATGAATTATTACTCGACCACCATTTCTATTTAAAAAAATATTTCTATTGCGCGCCGAGCTGTCACTTTGACATTTAGAGCTGTCATTGATGTGTCAAAAAATGCAGAATTTAGTCATATATTATCGTTCCAAATTTCGTCACAATATACCCAGCGGTTTAAAAATTTGAGGGGTGGGGGGACTTTATGTCCTCACTGTATATAGCGCTCCAGTAAAATTTTCATGAAAAACCGCACTAGACACTAAATCCAAATCGATCTTCTCTATTTATCGCGGCGGTAAGATGGGGATTATTTTGAGAACAGTGATTGGGGATTATTTTGAGAATAGTGATGATTATTGTTTCTGTTAAATATGTCATAGCTACTCATATAAAATTCATCTGTCCAAATGATATTTTCTGTAAAATTAGGGTTCTGATTGCACTCCTGAATAAAACAATTACAAAATTCTCGCCGTCTATTTAAATCTGCTGGGTACAAATGAGTATTTATTCTGATCTTATAGGGCCGAAATTTTTTTTTAAGCATTCTGAGGACCGTATTCTGGTTAACATCAATATCTACTTCTATTTGTCTAGATGATGTATTAGGATTTTGTCTAACACACTGTAGAATATCATTTTCTTGCTGAAAATTTTCAAGCTGGGTTGTGGCTTCTCTGGATACCTTAAAATTTTATAAATGCATATCAAACTTATTACGTTAATTTTACTACATTCAGATAAATACCTACAATTGAAAATAGAGATCCCTTGCTAAATCTGCATTTTCATTTCTTAGATTAAAACATTTTATTAAATTGTATTTGATTTGAGTAACGAACCAATTTTGATTTGCGTTAACACGCTTCTAATAAGGTCAAACATCAAATCTGTTTGTTTTCAAAACAGTATGCTGCATTCAAAAGTGTGCAGAATGCAGTATAGTTCGAGCGTTATGTGAAAAACTACGTCAGTGCCTATCTTCACACCATAGGTTCCAACCCCCTTCAAAAATTAAAATAGCACAAATGATGAACGAATGCGAACAGAAAATAACAAATATGCAGCCTTTACATGGAAAATTCGACTAATTAATAGGTGGTTCGTTTTCATTAGCTGCTATAATAATAATATTATCATTGATAGCACAAATGACCCATCACGGAATCTATCTATATAAGCTACTCTATCGAGGGTTGAAATATTAGTTTACATAAAAATGAAATTACATAAAATAATTATTTCTTGGTAACTTATGTCTCTTTAATTTGGTGATTTAGTAAAACAGCACAATTTTCGATAGGATATTTACTATTTCCGTTTCTGTATCTTACATTGTCATTTATCTACAAATACGGAAATTCTCGGCTCTATATAATGTTAATAATTGCCTTTCAGTGCCTACGTGATTTTCTAAACGTCTTCCCTATCCTTCCTCTGGCGGCCACTCTTTTATTTCCGACGATACCTACTTTTATGCTAGATAGTACGCCAAAGGAACCATTTCGCCCATGATGGCTGGCTATACTTTCCCATCCCTGTGAATTTATGGGGGCTGTTAGAAAAATGGTTTAATAATACGAGGCATAATGTATTATCTAATAACATTCATGATTTATACGTGTTTACGATATTTTAATTTCCGCACAAGTTCGTTTGTTTGGTATATTTCAGTTTTGTAAAAATAAAGGATAAAAAGTAAAAGGAATACGGTGAATATCCAGTATTTATTGCGGTATTCAGATTTTTATGCAAGAAAGACAATGTCGATTCTAGCCACAGTCTTTATCCAATATATCGTTCTTATGGTTAATTTTTTTGGGCATACCTCCCATTCCATCATTAGAGATAGACCCATTAAACATTTATATGACCGTATTCGTAGAATATTAAAGTTTATATCGTCATAGCTTCAATGAGTCACCCTATAAAAAATTAAATATATGTAAAAAAATAAGGGCAAAAATAAAAGAAAATCGATTTTAAAAAAATTAGTAAGTATTTATAAAATAACTGTCACTATTATTTTAGAAATAAATATATACTATTACTATTATTGTTGTTATTAGTATTATTATTCGTGTTTTTTTCGTATTGTATTCGCATTATGGAGTTCTTTGTTGGTGTATGTTTCCTGTACGCGGGCTAGTTAACGTCAAGTTGTGTCAAGAAATTATTTTTAGTTGAAGAAAGATCTTATATTGCTTACATGTATGTATGGAATATGACGGATGATTTTGGTGATCGGGTATGTACAGGGTGGGCAAATAAGAGAGAACGCCGGCTGTATCTCGGAAACCGCTTATCGGAGAATTTCCGGGAAAAAATTTTAATAGTAAATATGGCCAAGAGATGTCGCTGGAAATTATTTTCAAGTTCCTGAAATGACCGCTAGGGGCATAACATCCATGGCCAACTAGAAAAATGAACTTTTCTCGAAAATTTGCCTAATAAAGTAGTACCGGAAATAAGTAAATATTAATCTAGAGGAAATTTGAAACTTTTTTGTGCAACTCATTTTTTTCTATCTTTTAAAATAAAGTGGTGGGGGGGCGCCAAACTTTCTTTCCTTTAAACGTTAATAACTCGGCTCAGGATTAACCGAATCTAACAAACTTAGTCTCATTAGAAAGAGATTTTTTTGATGCATATTTAGTGTCATGAAAGCTTTTATTATAGCCGCTAGAGGGCGCTGACTGCCAACATAACAAATATGACGGATTTTCTAGAAAATTTTAAATGGCAAGGTATATTTATTGTCACATATTTAAATAAGGACAACAATCCCTGAAATTCAGTGAAAACCGCAGCTTCCTATCTCATTCTTAGTGGAAGATATTACCAAAAGAATTGCAACTGCAGATTTGTGATGTAACTTTTCATCTTAGCATTTAAAATCAACTCGTGATAGCCTATTATTAATAAAATATAAGAAAAAATACTGTTGCGGAACTGAAAAGTCGTTAGTGCTTCTAATTTTTTCAAAAAATATAATATGAGATAAAAGTAAAAATTATAAAAATTTGAGACAAATTTAAACTGATGCGGCAAAAGCTGACTTTGTAAATGAATTCTTTATCAAATAATGTGGTGATCCTGAAAGCGACTGATTTATTTGGGGAAGTGATGCTCAATGGCCTCTCAAATGTTCAAAATGTCGCGCATCGTTTTGAATACACAGTTACAACTGTTCTTCGGTAGACGAAACCCAGCTAGGTATTATATTAAACAAGTTGAAAATTAAATTTATTACATCTATTTATTCTATAGATCCCCGATTTGACATGTATGGACTTTTATTTATGGGGGCGATTAAAAAAACTAATTTACGCAACGAGGCCTGCCGCCACAAGGGAAGGGATGATCGAACGTATTAAGGTATATTCCCCGTATTCCCGTGTCAGAAGTGGAAACTGCAGTTTCATCTACCCAAGAACGGTTAGAACTGTGTATTGAAAACGATGGGCGACATTTTGAACATTTAAGAGGCCCTTGAACATCACGACTCCAAATAAATCAGTTGTTTTCAGGACCACCACACTATTTCATAAAGAATACATTTACAAAGTCAGCATTTGCCGCATCAGTTTAAATTTGTTTAAATTTTTTTACTTTTAAACTTTTACTTCTCATATCATATTTTTTGAAAAACTCACAAGCACTAACGACTTTTCAGTTCCGCAACAGTATTTTTTCTTATATTTTATTAATAATAGGCTATGACGAGTCGATTTTAAATGCTAAGGTGAAAGGTTATATCACAAATCTCCAGTTGCAATTCTTTTGGTAATACCTTCCGTTAGGAATGAGATAGGAAGCTGCGGTTTTCACTGAATTTCAGGGATTTTTGTCCATTATTTAAATATGTGATAATAAATATACCTTGCTATTTAAAATTTTCTAGAAAATCCGCTATATTTGTTATGTGGGCAGACAGCGCCCTCTAGCGGCTATAATAAAAGTAACAAAACCAGCTTTCATGACTCTATATATGCATAAAAAAAAGCTCTTTCTAATGAGACTAAGTTTGTTAGATTCGGTTAATCCTGAGCCGAGTTATTAACGTTTAAAGGAAAGAAAGTTTGGCGCCCCCTCACCACTTTATTTTAAAAGATAGAAAAAAATGAGTTGCACAAAAAAGTTTCAAATTTCCTCTAGATTAATATTTACTTATTTCCGGTACTACTTTATTAGGCAAATTTTCGAGAAAAGTTCATTTTTCTAGTTGGCCATGGATGTTATGCCCCCTAGCAGTCATTTCAGGAACTTGAAAATAATTTCCAGCGACATCTCTTGGCCACATTTACTATTGAAATTTTTTTCCGGAAATTCTCCGATAAGCGGTTTCCGAGATACAGCCGGCGTTCTCTCTTATTTGCCCACCCTGTACGCTTTCTTCAAGGGTAAGTTGAGTGAGGTGCTACATGATTGAGTATGGAATGGAGTGATACCTACCTGTTATGGATATAATAAATGTAATTATGTGAATTTGTTTTTATTTTCCATATTTCTATTTCTATAGGTAATTCTTTTTCTTTTGCTTTTCTAGTTGTTGCTTGTGAAAGATATTTTTCTTTTATTTCTGTATATTTCTTGGATATTATGTGGTACCATTTATCAGTTTGTATGGTTAGGTCCCAGTATAATTTATAATATTTATCTTCTATTACTATTATTGTTGGAGGTGAATATTTAGAACGCTTGAAGCTCTGCTTGTAGACCACATTGCAGGGCCATTCCTGTGAATACCTGTCTACATTAGGATGTTGTATATAATATTTAATATTATGATTATTATTATTTTTATAAAGAATAAAATATGTGACTTGAATAACAGATTAATAAATAATGTATATTATTTTACATAGTAAATAATTAAAAACTCTCACTGATGATCGTACATATTCCATTTCTGTTGCTGATCAATATTTAACGGCGTTATGAGCCATAACATCGCTTTATTATTACATTATAGTAATTTTAACGACTCCGAGTATATATAGTTGAGACGTACAATTTAATTCGTTATATCGCTAAAAATTGAGATAATATTGGATTTATTAGTTTGGCAACGAGTCTGTGGCGCGTCTGAACTTTCGATTACGTGATTGCGTGGTTCAGATGTTATTTTTATATTTTACAGTTAGTCGTTCTAAATTATTTCACTTTCTGAAAGTGACCCAATATCACCCCTTTGTTATATATCATTGGATCAGTTACTTTTTTTACAGTTTACAGTTTTATTTTTACTATACAACTGCCCAACAGGGAAAACAAATTAAAGGGCAGCCTAAATACATAAAATTTAATAAACAGAAATAGTACTAATAATATATTAAAAAATTGAACAATACATATACTTATACAATAAGATAAGACATTCTGCATTAAAAACACAAATAAATAAATAAATATATAGCACTAATACAAACCGATATTTAAAATATAGTAATTAAAATAATAGTAGTAAGTTAAAGACGAATATGAATATTATTAATTAACACTGTAATAAAAAGGTATCCAAAAAAAAGCATACATTAGAAGATCTGTAGTATAACTGTTTTGATTCTAGATATAGTAGTGTTAAATATATCAATCCTGTCCTGTACAGACTTATAATTCTTGGCCATTTGCTAAAGAGGGGATGAAAGTACCTGTTGTGTTCTAGGAATTGGAAGTCTAAATGTTCTTAAATTTAAACGAGGTATATTAAATTCCAGTTTGCTTAACATTTTTGGACAATAAATAAAAAAATTTACAAATCTAAACAATATACTCACGCAAGGACAGTTTCTGTTGATCCATAGTTAGGAACATATTTTAATAAAACTTATCTATAATATAATAATAAAATATATAGTTCATGTCAAATATTGTTGCTATTTTACTCAACTTTGAGAACGTGTAGAAAGAAACATCTTGTATATTTTTTAAAGTTTCGAATGCGGGGGAAATATCGTTAATTTCCTGATTAACGTCTATGATGTTATATTTTAAATGAAAAAATCACTAAATTGTTATATTGTAGACAGAAAAGAAGTAGGTAGGCTGAAAAAAAATATAGTTTGCTTTGGTTTATCGTAAAATGTCATTAAGGGAAAATGTTCAGAATTACAAATTAGCCTATATACCGACAAGTTACAAATATATTATTTTTTTATTTTTAAATAATATTACCAGGATAAAACATAATATTCATCTTTATTGATTACATAAATGTCAAAAATTTGGACTTAATTCGAACATAGATTAGGAAAGTCTTTTTATACAATATACTTTTTTGTACAAGTATATAAAGAATAAATTAAAATATGAAATATAGCAAATTATTTATCTTTAAAAACTTTAGATAAAGGCTATACTACACCATGATAACTGTGATGTAAGTAAGTGGGGAGCTATTATAGTTAAAAGATACACATAATAATAATAGTAATAATATATCAACCCTTTATTTTAATCGCTCTAGTTCGAGAGTCTGAAGCTTGTGTGGGAGAAGAGGCGGAATAATCGGCAGACCACATTAGTACCTACCTACTAATACGAACCGCCCTTCAATTCATTTAAGCTAGTAAAAGTACAGTCCGATTCATATAAGACTGCGAAACATTCGGTAAGGATCGTATAATATCCTAAAATTGCACAACTGATTTTAGCACATAATTTAGCACAAGAAAGTTCTTGTATAGTGTCAAACATAAACTAACAAGAATTTAAAACAAATTCTAAGTTCTTGCCTAGAAAAATTACTGAAATTATTTCAGTGTAATATCGTGTGACCCTTACTCAGTATTCCCCTAAATCAGCCATTCTTTTACTACCAGTTAGTACTCCTAAGAAACGAATCTTATTTTCAGAATAGGTATCTCCAAAAATGAATGCAACGTTCCTTTAGCTCCAACTTAGATGGGCAGTTGAATTTTTAATTGTTAAATGATGTGATGTACAACATTTTTACTCGTTTACCTCCATATTTGTTTACAATTTTTAACACTCTCATCGGCAATTTGAAACGCAAAAACGTAATAATCAACTAATGCAGAGTTTCTTTAAAAATTTTGGATGATTTCACATTGCTGTCAGTACTCAGTACTCTAGACATATTAAGTGTAACGCGTATTTTCAACATTTTAATAGGTATATAAATATATAATAATATAAAAGTCGTTTGGATTCAAATAGCCGACGTTCTCAGGCGCACTGGTGTCTCATTAACTTGTAAAGGAATTGAATTGTATACAACAAAATGTATTCCTCAAAGCGCACGCCTTGGAATGCGCTCCTTTTAGGGAGGTGACAACGACCACAAGGAAAATTACCATAGTTTACCATTACCGTACAGGTACAGGAGCAACATGAGGAGACAGCTCGCTGTTATGAGTCACAATACAAGGGCCATGTTGCATGTAAACGACGATATTATAGAAGAAAATTTTGCTATAATTTGCGGTGAAATAAGGCCTCTTTCTGAAACTTATACCATTCAGTAAATTTACTCCAAGAAAAAAATTAAAGTGCAACTCAAGAAATCTTTTATATCATGTTTTAACACTTCTGTATATTATGGTTAGAAATAATACTAAAAAAATAGGTAAAAAAAAACCGCCCGGCTGGAAATAGTAATTTGTTGATGCCTGTAGTGTAGAAACGAAATATTATTTCACATAAATGTCATATACATTTTTACAAATTTAAAAGCTCAGTTCTGTATCGTCTTTTCAATATTTGAGTAGGTAATTCAATAAAACGTCTTGAAAAGTATTAAGTTTTCGAAATACCTTCATGTCTAGGTTTTCTCAATTGGTCGATCATTGGTATCCTTATGTGTTTCTGCGGAAAAATCACAACATAAAATTTTAATGAAAAGGGAGCTATGGAAGTGTATCTCAAATTATATCGGATCAGTATTAAGAAAATTTCTGAAATATATCGGTTTTTATTTTTTATTGCAGTTTTTCAAGAAATATTCGGTGAGAACCATGTAGGGGACGTCGTCAATAGATTTTGAATAATTGGAACAAACCTAATTTGTATAGTTTTCTTACGAGTGTAATATGGGACTTTATGGGTCGGTCTTTTCTGTAAATACGGCGTATTTAAATTTGTTTGGCATTAAAGCAAACGTTAAATTATTCTTGTTTGGTAATTACAGAATACGTGTTAGTTTTCTTTTTATTTAACTTATTATTTAATGTCTAACTACAATATTGATTGCATAAGGATTTGACACATAATAATCAACGAGGTGCAAAGAGTAAAGATTTAAAATTCAAAATAAATTTTATGTAATTATTTACTTACCTATTTATATTATTAATTACGTCTGCCCTAGCTTTAAAAATATTAAAAAAAGTGACGTAATATTTAGTACTGTCCTTTAAATTAAAAAGTCTGTTTTGGCATGTTATAACTGACAAGAACGATTTTTCTTTTTCAATAATTTTGCTTTTTCTTACCAGATATATTCAATTTTTTTAATCGAACAGACTTTTTGAAAATTTACAAATGTTTGTACATTTTTAAAACAATTCATGTGATCACTGATTTCTGTTTTAATATAAGGGATAGCTATACTTTAAAATTGAAATGTTTGATCTTTACCTTCATTTTTTATTTGAATGTATTTTCCTTTTTTTGTAACTGAAACTAAAAGGGAAATCTCATAATCTTGACTTTTTAACACCGATATCGTGTGTCTGTCGTGAAAGCGGCTTTCAGAGCCAAAGGAATCTTATGGAGTTAATTAACAATAATAGTTTCTACAATGGCCTGTCAGCCAGACATGTCGGAGAATGTTTGTTGCCGGGATATTTTTCAGATCTGCAAGTCTAACTAGACACTCTCTTCAGAAGTTTCTCCTAGGCAATTAAGCTTTCCAACGAGTCGATTCCCTATTAGGTTTTATTGCAGAAAAGATCTGGTAGAAAGCTGAAAAATCAATAGAAAACTGATTGCGTCTTCTGGGATAAAATAATAGACTGTCGTCACCTTATTCGTATCGCAAAATTCTTGTTCTTATTAATTTGAACAACGGGTGTTGAAAAGGGCTGATTTTTTTGCAAAATTAAAATTGCTTTAAAATTCACATAATTCACCTATTCTAAATATTACATTATGGGTTTTCCTCATATAGCAATTTTAATTTAGTTAAACTCTCACCGCCGTTAAGATTACACTTTGCAATAACAAAGCAAGAGGACAGTCCTTATTTAAACAATATGTTTACGATTTATCCGGTTTTTACCATAGACATAATAAAGGAGTTTTTACGAATAGTCGTTAATTTTGTAACGTGCTTCACGTTACCGTAACTAGATTTTAACCTCAAACTTATAGGTACATAATATGTCAAATTTAATGAAAACAATCTAGGTGAAACATTACGAACTATTTTCGTAAAATATACATTATAGGGAGCGCAGTTACATACGCTAACAGCGCTCTGTCTTGTTATGGTTATTGTCAAAACTGTCAAAAAAACTCAAAAATATAAAAAGCACTTTTCAAAATAAGTGAGTAAGCAACGCTCCCAGAAACCATCTACACTATGGACTCACTACAGATATAACCAGATTTTCTCAACTAATTATATTTTTGAAAAGAAGTTCAGAATGTTACAAGGCCAAAAACTCCAGAATTTTTATAAATGAAGAAGTATATAAATTTCTAACTACTCCAGATGCAGTGGCGGCTGGTGACATTTGGATATGGGGGGGCGCAGAAATAAAAAAATGCGAAAATTTTGCATATTTCAAGGTCAAACCCCTTAAAATTATAAATTAGAAATTCGCAGAGCAAAAATATTTGCTTGAAAAAATAACTTTCGTTACACAAATATCCTCCTTTTCAATACGATTGACGGAAATCTCTACAAAAATTGTTTAAAATAATATTTAAATAGGTAGGTAGTAGGTAATTAATATTTAGATATCAAAAATTTACATATTATACGACGTTACCTTCAAAAAGCTGAAAACGAGAATTCAGGAAGCAGGAACATAACTATTTTTAGTTTTTAGATATCCGTTAATTAAAAACGATATGGCACAATCATAAACTCAAAAGTATTTTAGTCATTCAATTTATAGTTATCAAACGACACATTAAATTATTACGTAGGTAAGCAAAACTTCGTACAGTTATTTATGCACGGGTGCACTCACTTTCTAAAATTGAAATCAGCTCTACGGTCTTTCATAGAAATAAATTTTTCCATAACTTTTTCATCGAAATTATTTATTGGGCATTCAACGCCCAATTCTTTTATTTATACCTACTTTATTTCCCAGTGGAAGATTTGCAAAATTAGCTCTAATAATACTACTAACAGTATTCATGTTAAGTAATATATAAAATTGTCTTTTCACAAAAATTGATTTCACGAAAACTAATTTAATAATGTTAAAAATATGTAATAATGTGTTAAAAATATGTTCTAATGTTTAATAATGTTGGCGTAGGGTCGCGAAATAATTGCGGCCAAATCTGCAGAATATAAGCATACGGAAAGTATCTAACGAGTTTAGTCGAAAAGGAGATCGGGTCGGTTGCCATAGTTACCTGGGCCGCGACTCAAAGTGCGGCCACGAAGCTGTGATGCTTTGCTCACTGTGCAGTGGTGTGCTGTGGTGATCCAGTAATGTGGACTCTGGCATTATGAGTACGATAGCTCAAGCGCTCGAGCCTTTCCTAATAATAGTTTTGTACCACAATACATGTTTTAACATTTGCATTTAATTTACAGTAATGATAATAATAAGGATTTCTCTGGTATTTTTGGAGGAGGGGCGCGCGGCCATGCGGCCTTAAGGAGGAGCCGCCACTGTCCAGATAATGAAACATAAAACATATTTACTCATGAAGGTTGCGTTGATAATCGGCATTTTTGAAGCCTGTCTTCGCGAAGCATTAACTAAGCTAATGGTTGATCATATTCAATACAATTACCTCTATACAAAAATATGATTCCATGCACGAAAAGAAAAATTGTCCGAGAATTTGTTATAACAGAAGGCAATGTGGCACTTATCAACTGTTTAAATGTTTTTCGAAAATATGCTGAACTTCGCCCTCCTAATGCAACTCACAGTCGGTTTTTTGTATTCTACAGACAAGGAAACTGTACTTCCCAGTCTGTCGGAGTTAATACTTTTGGAAGCATTCCAAAAATTATAGCGACAAAGCTTCGATTGAAGAATCCCGAAGAATACACTGGGCATTATTTTAGAAGGTCCTCAGCCACCATTCTGGTTGATGGCGGTGTAGATATGGAGATGTTAAAGCTGGAAATCTTCTTCTACGGCAGGCCAGGTTAAGAATTCTTTAGAGAATAAAAAACAAATAAGATAGCAACTTCATTACAATAGAAGTAAATATTCGACATAAGTTATTCAGCACTCAACAGGCACAAGTTTTAGGTTGAAATTACTTTTACCTATTTCAAAAGATAAAAAAATATTTAAAAAATTAGAAGTTAAAGTTTTATTCTCTGTGAGTAACTCCCGAAGAAAACGGGATAGAGATATATTTTTCTTTCTTTTTTTCTTATGTATCTATGTACCTCATCCTGTATGTTATGTATGTTTTAAAAGTAATAATATTATAAACAGGTTCGTAAGTGCCCACTTTTATTTGGTCTAAAAGCGGATATCCATTTTTGGCAGGCGATTTTAATTTTATTTGAATAAAACTTTCATTATTTCTTTCACAAAACTCTGCAAGAACTTTACACTACCATAGAGTATGCTATTTTTTTAAATGCTCTAAAATCTGATATTTATTTATTTGTATTATTTACATTAAATATACTGAATCAACCCATTAATATAAAATATACAATATCACTTGAAATAAATAACATGGCATATTTTAAAAAATATTACAAATCTATATTATGAGTACCAATACTAATTACTTAAACCCATTTACTTTGGAATTAAAAATTTCAACTCTTTTTTATTTATTTTAATTAAGAAGTTCTGTTTATCAGTAAATAAGAACTACCTAAATGTATTTAAAGTTTCAAGAATTAAATATTTTAAACCTCGTTTTAAACTTACTGATACCAATTTGTTGCATTCTTCTACCTTCTAACCCTTCTACCTGGGCCTACACCGCCGCTAACATTGCTAGCTAAACAATGTTCGCAAACATTGCTAATATTTTTACGACATATTCCAAATAATATTTCTGTTAACATTATCATGCTAATAACAGTGTGAACTAACAAAAAACTATGTTCGCCGAATTGGCGAGAAATCTCGAAATGAAAAAATATTAATTATTTTGAGTTACAGCTAGTTTCTCTGTAGTTGATGTCTTCTCGTAAAATGTTTTAAACTACTGCTTCTTCCATTCTTAAGTCCATCAAAAGAGAACCTTATAATCGTTTATTCAACAAAGATTTATTCCACCATCTTAGTTTTTTCTTTGTTTAAAATTGAAATTACAAAAATTGGTCTAGACGAGAAACATGTTAGCTGCATTTGGTACGTTAACACTATTACAACAAACAGTAACAATTATTGTAACACTAACAACACGAACATTTTGTTAGCTAAAAAGTGTTAGCTAGCAATGTTCACGGCGGCGGTCTGAACTAAAAACACATTGAAATGTTATAAAAGTATTTATACCTAACCTAACTTTGAATTTTATCAATTATCATTATCATCATTTATCATACGAGAGTCTCTACTTTTATCTGTTTCGGTGTATACGTGCAGTGCGGACTTTGACAGGCAGCGCCCTTTAAATTGGAGCTTTCAACGATGTCTACCTAATTTTATCCTCCTTCTAACTAACTCCTCTTTACTTCTGGCTTCCACCCTACATTAAGTGTGCCGTGAAGTTATATTATGGAGTTTGGAGAAACCTAATATTTTAAATTTCATTTAGTCCCGTGATTTCTATTTAAAACTTAAGTTCTCAGGTGACTAGAGACAGTTTTCATCTTGACCGTCTTTCTATCTACATTTTATGCACTATGCACATCCTATCAAATCTATGGATGTATGATTCTTGTCATCAATAGTGTATTTCAGTGTTTACCTCACATATCTCTGAACATAGTCCTTAGTCCTTCTACTTACAACTCAGCAATGGACAAGTTGTCCGTTGTCCGTATCCTGTCAATCTCGGAAGAATGAATTCTCAAAACTATATTGCAATGTTGTCTTTAATATTTTCAAACGTAAGTATAACTAATTCTTATGCTCCTCAGAATCTTCCCGTTATTTTATAACAGGTTAACAATACGTAATTATTTTTAAATAAAAATAATTACGTAACTGTAAAAAAAATTACAATATGAGTTTTACATGACTTGACAGACAATTTCCTTACCTATCTCTGATATTTGCAATGTATGGAATACAATAAAATCGACAGTAAAACATTCAATATACAAAATGATAAACAAGTAAGAACTTATAGTAGTGGAGGCGCAGTACTTCGGCATATTCTAGAAAGTAGAGGGCACCTCTACTTTCTAGAATATGCCGAAGTAATAATGCTCAGGGCTGCTACCCATAGTGTAGTTATATCCGACAGCTGATGTGTTAGAAAACGATTTCAATTATTTGAAACACAGTAATTTTAAAACTTTCTCGAGGTAACCACATAAAAACCTCATAGTTTAATCTAAGTGCAGTTTCTTAAGAAATGGTGGAAGGGGCAGTTTAAATTTTTCTGAGCTAAATCATCTGTCCGCAAAGTCAATTTTACGCAAAAAAATGGGAATTATTTTACAAAAATTATACATGTTGTTGGGCATCTTAGGGTTGAAGCGCACAAACAAGATTGAATTTGAATAGACTAGACCATTGTTCTGCAGCACGCATTGGGGATTTGAGATATGCAAGAAAATATGCCAAAACATTTACTATGTTATGTTCATCTGAAGTTATAGGTTTTTATCGGCAAAACTCTATCTGCTTTTCTATTTTCCACCATACCACTGATTTCACCATTGATTTCAATTACCACTTCTTCAATTACTAGTTACTATAATACTTAATTGCCGAATTGTTTGTCACTCTATACATTGAACAGTTTGTTCCTAAAGTTGGAATAGGACTCCAAGTAAGTACCGACAAAATTTTCTCGATTCAATCGACAAAAATCGATTCGTGTAAAATCTCTTTTTTGGTAATTGTTTTAGGGTTTTTAACGTTTTAAAGATATCCAAAATTGTGACGTGTAAGTTTTGACCACCAAATAAAGCACTACTTATATTATACTTCAACTTTTAAGCTTGAATAAGTTTACAATATCACAACTAACAAACAAATGAAATTAATACACGTTACCGTATCCTTAGACCGAAAGTAGATAAGCAACAACATGTGGCTTGTGGTGTATGTATTTATTTTCATATTATTACTAGTACAATATAGATATATCTCGGATATATATGTATATGTATATTGCGTGTAGCCAGACGAAATTCATTCGTGCGTCATTGTGATGCGTTGGGAACATGACATCCTTTAAATAAATTTGAATGCGTTTTTCATTAATTTTTAATGCTAGTAGACTATTGTTGTTATAATTAATTTTCAATATTGATGTGTGAATTTATTATGTAGGTAGGTAGCATCACACCCATAACTTCATATACAGGGTGCCTCAAAAACATACCGACAAACTTTAACGGGTGGTAGGGGAAAACAAACCTTTTTTGTTTAATAAACATATGTCCACAAATGCGCCATTTGGGCTGTAGAGCAATAAAATATTTTAAATCATACCCTAATCCATATATATTAAAACGCTTCGATTCTGTCTCGCTCTAAATTCCGAAGTTTCTAAGCTATTTCCTCCGAGGGAGGATCGCAGAGCGTGAGTCTTTCTCCTATGCGTAAGGGCATTTTCCTCCGGTTTCCTACGCGTTTTTCCAATTTAAACGCATTTTCAAAAAACCTCTGCCAAATGTTTGCCGATCTGCGAGAGAGATGCGGCTAGCACCGGCGTTTGTCCTCGCGCCTAATGGTCCCGTCACGCCTGCCGAAATCCCGACTTTTCGCGGGACTCCCTAGACCCTTTTTCTAATTTTACGGCTTCACACGAAAGTTCCGTCCTTTCTCTAATCCTTTGGGATTTTTTTTCGAGACCGTATGTCGACTCCTTCTGCGTCTATTTCTTCTTCGAAAGTCTCGAGTCGTATCCGTCTCAACTTCTTTCTCATTTTATCTGCCGATGTGAGATTGCACTAACGCGACAAGCACCTCCCACAAAAACTGTCAAATTAATTAAACTTCAGATAGGTTATTTTCCTACCAGAAATATTGCTAACGGAATCAATAGTACTGACTGCTAAACACTTCTGATTACCAAAATACTGAACCGAAATGCTTTTCCAATTAGAATATCGGTAAAAATTAATTGTTCAGGTTAACACGTACAGTTTACATACTTAAGTGTCTCAAGGCCAAACTCTGAGTATTGGCGCGGTAGCGCAATGGGATAGTGGTAGAATGGAGTGGTAGGAACATCCTAATGCTGCTTTCGCGAGTTCGAATCATGCTAGAGCCAATTTCTTTTACTTTTTAATTCCAATTCATTGTCCGTAGTAAGAAAACAAAATCGAAGGGTCCGAGCGATTTTTCAAAAACTTAACCATTTTCAAAATAATTAATTTATGCGGGACTTTATGGACTCACTGTATAAGAGTCACCATCTAATATTGGTTTATTGTATTTTTTCTTCCTATTCTTAGAGCTTCATGTATTTATTATATATTATATGTTTTCAGGTAGAACAAAGGGATGTACCAGGAATTGATTGTGCCTACCTTGCCATGGATACTGAGGAGGGGGTCGAAGTCGTCTGGAATGAAGTCCAATTCTCGGAGCGAAAAAACTTTAAGAACCAAGAAGAGAAGATCCAACTCATTTTCGAAAATCTCACCCAACTCGAGCACCCTAACATCGTTAAGTTCCACAAATATTGGGCTGATACACTCAATGACAAGCCACGGGTAAAAACTTATTTATAAATGTTACAAATATTAAGAGATTAGTTTACAAAAGCATCAGTGATGACAAGTCAATTTTATTTAAATTTAGCTTCTAAAAGTGTGTAGAATTGCAAGGGGCGCATTTTAAAATTATTTTCAATTATATAGGGTTGCCCACGTAAACGCGGATATACAAAGTAAAGATTTTTATAGGTACACCTTGTATATTTTGGGTTCTTACAACTCTGGAGCCAGTTTTATTAACATTCCCTATACCTACCTCAAGCTGTTTCCAAGATAAACGGATACTCGAAAGAACTAAATTTGAGACTGTAATATTTAATCATATTTTTAACTTTTTTCATAGGAAAACTATAGACTATTGGACTATGGAAAAGACCATAGTCTTTTCCATAGTCCAATAAATTTTCTTGAAAATTTTAAATGGCAAACTTTGTATATTTTTTCATATTCTGATGACTCGTTAAACAATCCTTCTGGCGATACAACATTTGCTAATGTTATATTTTGTATTTTGTCAGTAATAAAGGGCTAAAATTATTATTAATAAATTACAACAGGAACCAATACTATAGAGTAAAAAACATAGAACAGTTATAACACAAACAAATATGCACCTTAAAAGTAGATTACTAGCAAAGTTTTGTTTGTTAAAATTTTTATTTTATGTGACACTGTAGATATCTTTTATATTTGTTATTCTTTATAACTATTATATCTGAGTATGGAAAGAAGTTCGTGCCACAGTCCTCAGATGATATAACTAGTCGCTAAAGGAACGCATAATGAAGAAGGTGGATCAAAAATCCCAAACATCAATGTCTGCAGCTGGATTGGTGTCTCCATTTGGAAACTGTGGCATGAATCCCTTCTTTTGTTTTAATATATTTCTCCACAAATCCTATATAAGTAAGCGAAGACATAAACATTATGTTTATTTTTTAGGTTATCTTCATAACAGAGTACATGTCGTCAGGTTCCCTGAAGCAGTTCCTAAAACGTACCAAGCGAAATGTAAAAAGGCTACCTCTGCAAGCATGGAGGAGGTGGTGCACCCAAATCCTCTCAGCATTGAGGTAAATATAGCCTGATGGTAACAATAAAACCAAAACGTTACTATTTAGGTTAAGATTGCTCTTATCTATAATATTTATACTGACTTGTTTTATATTTGCATAGTATGTAAGACCTCTTTATATATTATATATTATAATAAACATACGTATCGTCCACAATAATCAGATTTTTTGTAAGTATGTAGATGAATTATTGTGGCCGATGTTATTATTCTTAGTATTTGCCTATGTGTGTTTCGTATTATTGTTAATTCCTGTGTTCACAGTGTCAGCACAAAGGTAAGTGTGAGTTTATTGTAACTGACAATTAATGATGCCTTTATAAAAATTAAGGACAAATTTGAGATTTTTATGTCAATTGAGTGCCAGGAGTTTTCTTATAATTAAAAATTTTGCACCATTTTTACTCAATTCAGGTTATCTGTTTCATTTTGAAATATCAACAGGTTGGGCGTGTTGTAGCGTCTTGAGAATTTCAGATGTAACAGATAATGAGTCAACATAAATTTACAATAATAGTCTCATCAATCCAAAAAATTTGGATGGTTCGGCACGAAAACTCGATGTTTTGTTCAGCAGTTTGCAGCGATGAGATCGGCAGGAGTTCGTCAAGCAGGGTTGCCAGATCGGAAAAACTCCATTTGATTTGTCCCTCTGTCCTGTCTTCTATTTTTTGTGAATTCCTTCAATCTTGATAGTTAGGTGATTTGCCTTCTAAATTGTTAATCTAAATGTAATTTTTTCATATATAATTTTTTTAAAAATAGTGATTTTATTAGACAAGGTTAGTGAGGTGGATAAAAATTTTCATGTGAGTATTTTTTTGAAAAATTGCAAATATAATTTTTATATAAGAAACGACATATAATTTCCTTTTTCGAATTATCTTTGTAACAAACTATTTAAAATTTTAGGAATTTTGCATTTTCTTTCGTAGTTTTTAAAGAATTATTATTTTTCATATTAATAATTAAATTAATATCCCTTTTAATGTATATTTTTCTTGAACTTTAGTAAGAAAAAAGACCACATTTGCTGAAAATTTGTCAAAGTTTTAAAAATATATTAAAAATACACTTTATTAATATAATAATTGAATTTCATTAGTTGTACATTTTAAAAAGTATTTGCAATAATAATAATCAATTTAATTTCTCTATTTGTTCCATTCATAACTAATATGGTTTATTAGCTTCGACTTATTAATTCACAGTTTGTGGTGTCTCAGAAATAATTTAATAATACATTTCCTCACAGGTTTTCTGTTTTGGTATTAGTATTATAATTATTAATGTGAGTTATTGTGTAATTTTTTGCAAATGTGGTGCTTGTCTTCTGTGTGTGTCTTGTCAAAAAAGTCATGATTGTTCCCAATTCCAAGTTTTTTTTTATGTCCTCAGTGCATAGAGTCGTACCCTAACTCCCCGAGGAAAAATTCCCTACCCCCAGCCACCCATCTTTAACACACAGTCTGGCAACACTGTCGTCGAAGTTCTATGAATGCAGTCTGTTTGTTTTATTTCCAGTTACTTGCATTCCTGTTCACCACCAATCATCCATGGCAATCTGACCTGTGATACCATTTTTATACAACACAATGGACTCGTCAAGATCGGATCAGGTAATTCCAAATACAAAAAATCATCGTTATATACATTTATATAACAGTATATTGAAAAATTCTATCAATTTTTTTGGAAAAATACCATGTCCTTTGAGTAAATCAGATTGGTTCAGTTCGAAGTTTCTTCGACGACAACGATCGCTGCATAGATTTGGGTTGGAGGTGGTAGACTGTTAAGCGCGACTTAGATTTTTGGTGTTCAACTGTTTTTTGCACTGGTTCCTAAAATAAAAACTATTTAATTTGCCTATTTTCTAAGATATATACAATGATTGTTTTATATGTAACTGTTTCATTTGAGTCGTTTATAGACACGTTGAAATTGTCACTATAATCTTCTAACGTGTTCTTTACACTCGCAAATGAGTGGTTTCGTGTAAGCAATGAGGATTTAAGTATTTTAAAATTGTGCCAGATTTTATTTGATAAGTGATGTTAACTACTTGTTAAATTGTAAAAAATTATACTTTCCTGTGAAATTCTAATAGAACATTTTTTATTAAAAATATTATTATTAAAGAAATATAAGACAGTATATTGAAAAAGTTCTGCAATTTTTTATAAAAAAAGTTTTAGAAAAGTACTGAAACTGAAACTAGTGTTGTTAAACTTCATGAAATTTATAAAATTGAAATATTTCCATGATATATAAGAATTTTAAATTTTGAAAATATAAGAAATTATAAATTTTTGAGTTTATTATGAAAGTTTATAAAATTTTCAATTTCTCAATTTTTTTTTACATTTAATACGGTAAAATAATAGTTTAAATATATTATCAGACTAGATTCCAATTGCAATAGATACATGCACGTTTCTTCTAATTGACCTGTTTCCACAGATACCTTATTAACAAATTAATTTACCCTCTGGCTCTTTGACTTTCTAACACACAAGGATAATTTATTGAATTAGATTCACTGCTTTTTGTTGTGTTGCAGTTTGGGCTGTAATATTGAAAAAAACTGTTTTTAAAACAATAATTTGGTTGTAAAAATGTTTCCAAATCACTTTTGTTTTCTTTTAACTTTAAATCAAATAATAATCTATTAATTAAATATCAGATTATTTGTTCCGCTGTATTTAATATCGGGATATATCAACACAATGAAAATTATTCTTGTTTGTTTTTAACTTTATTGATTTGGTAAAATTTCTTAAAATCCAGAAAAATCGAAGTTATGCAACTAACAATACAAAAAATTTAATATATTTCTTTTTAAGAGGAACAGTTTCTGTGCTTCTGATGTATTACTGGTTGTATGCATCCATTGCCTATTGAATAATTCGATGTAACTGCACTAACTAACCAATAAAGCCATTTAATTTCAGTAGACACTGGTTTACTGTAATTTATGGTTATTTAAAATTTAGAATAATGCAAATTTTTATTATTTTAAATATCAGTGGAATATCAGTTCATTTTAATTTTAATCATTATACTTCTGGGTAGCCATTAACACAATAATATTTGTTGATTATATGGATAATTGAGTCATATTTTTTTTTTAAACCGACTATCAAGTGATTGTGATCAGCTAAAAAGGATGTATCAAAAATAGTTTATTGAATAAAATAGATTGTTTAAACAAAAAACTATATATTTATGTTAGTTATCATATTTCATGACTCATGTTTTTTTTATTATTGAAGGATTATTGTATTCTATATATGGTAAAATACTAGGCGGCTTAGTATGAGAGAAAATAATGTCCATATAAAAACGATTACGACACTATTTTAATATTTAAACCTTAAATCCTGAATATATCTATGGGAATCTTTTTATAAACTCCAGCGTAAACAAATACATAATTTATATATTATATAACTGAAGTGTTTAAAACTTTGTGAATGCTGAAACTGCTGAGCTGCGCATGTGGGGTGTGATCTGTAAAGCTCGTGTTGATCCGTACTTACACGTCCGGTGTATGTAAGGCGAGTTTCCGTTCCTTACACGTGCTGACTTACGAGTAAGTGGGGATATTTTGTAAAACACAGGCCTTCGTTCCATGCCCTAATCATTTTCGAATGTAAATTCTTGAAAATTACAATCATGTGTCAATATTGTAGAATTGAACGTTGATTGATAGTATAATATTGATTCGAGAATGGTTTGACGGTCCGTTTATCGACGATCTGTCTCTATCAGCCACCACTTTGTAGCTAAAAGCCTTCTAACTAATTATACCTTTCATTTTCTCTAGTGGCTCCTGATTCCATAAATCATCACGTTAAAACATGCCAGGACGATTTCAAAAACATGCATTTTATTGCACCTGAACATCCTAGTAAGTACCAAATTTTAACTTTTTATTTTGTCTTTTTCAATTGAATTATTTTTGGAGAAAAATATATCACTGATACATTCTGTGTTGTACATTTAATTTAATGTTTTTAGATCTTTTATATTATTTATTATTATATACACAACAAAACACTTATTTTGTGGATGTTAGTACTAGTTTTTTCTATCAGTTGCAGCTTCTATCATGATCTTCTATGATCTTTATTCTTTACGAATGTATTAAAATCTCATTATCACTATCATAATCTTTTGTGTGGGGCACAAAGTATCTTTATTCGACAAAAAGTAATGAGTAAAATCTAAATAATAGAAAGAGTTGTAAAGAATATAACAAATAATTTGGAATTATATACTTACTATTGGATTGTAGATATTAAAAATGGTTTTAACTATCTTCATACAAACAAACCCACATTAATATAGGGAAATACCATGCAACACGTACAATATTATAAAACAAAAAAGTGATGGCATATACAGTTTTTTTTTATTATTTAAAGCGGAAAAGTAAGTTATGATACGTTACCATGAATACTCACCAATGTTATTAAACAAGAAAATGACAAAACGTCACAAATTTTTAGTATCTCAAAAAGTGTTGTATTGTATAAGAAACACAAAAATTTCATATTCTAGCAAGGGCTGGTTCTACAATTAGAATAGATATCAAGAATAAACTATTCTTGGAGTAACACTTGAATGTGTTCTACAATCTGTCACCACAAACTCAGCTAAGCTAGGGATGTGCAATTCCACTAGCTTAAGTTCATTGACATTAGCTCCGGTAGCTCAGGGAGATTTATGACACTAGGGCGTAGTATTCGTAGGGCTGCTTTGAATGTTGACAATTATTTATTTGGGCACCAGGATAATTTTTAGATATAAGATAAAAGA
Source organism: Pogonocherus hispidulus (assembly GCA_963924545.1). Lineage (NCBI taxonomy): Eukaryota > Metazoa > Arthropoda > Insecta > Coleoptera > Cerambycidae > Pogonocherus > Pogonocherus hispidulus. The sequence goes on from OZ004696.1 coordinate 26,391,515, forward strand.
AAACTATATAAAAGTTAGTTGAATACACTATAATCAAATAAACAAATTGAATGGAATTTACAAATGAATAATAAAGTGACTATTTAACAATAATTCAAAAATTAATATTGACTAAAATATGAAAAAAATTTGAAAATTGAAATTTTAAAATTGGCTAACTTTACACAATTTTAAGAGGTTCGGGGTCACTCTGAAAATCTCGTTCCTTCTTTATGAGGTCAGTACTCTCACCCTTAACCTGTGCTGATGATTGGATCCAGGTGGACTTTCCGTGACAAAGTGGGGAAGCTAGAGCTCTAGTCCAGATGATGGTCACGTACTGCTAAGTCCAATCCTCTTATCTGCAGGTGGTAAGCGTCCAGAGTTTTCAGCAGGTTATAGATCTTGCAGTCAGGTTACAGCAGCCTCGTCTCAGAAGAGTACATACAAAGAATTGTTTGTGTTAAGAGTGCCCCAAAATTTACAAATATATAGATGAACGTTGACGGCTAGTGTAGCCAAGATTAAAAATTATAAATAAATTCCTGAAGGGAATGTACCAGCAAATCTGGTATGGAAAAATCCTCTGTGATTCTCACAGGGAAAGTAATTAACAAATAAAAACAAAACCTGGAAGGTGTCAACCTTTAGTGACCCTACCCAGAATGAAGCAAATAAAATTACCCAAAAAATTGCATTCAAATGAACTGATTACAGTTCAGCACTCGACAATTTCTTAATAAAAAACTCTAATCATTACTATTTAAAGATACAATAGTTCAGAAGGAACAAAAATAAATTAAATAAAAAAACCCTCTATTATCTGACCCAAAATTCCAAAAACAACGGTTTCATAACCGGTTAAACAAGGAAAGATTACCACTCTAATTAGGTAAAAGAGAAAAATTATTTCATTAATATTTCAAAAACTGAGTGACAAGTTATAGAAATTCGTATTGATTTATTGTACAAATTTGTTGTCAAAGAACAATAATCAATGAATTTACTATGTTAGGAAACAGGTTCCAGTCTTCTAATCGGCGTGAATGTGAGTTATTCAAATCTATATAAAGTAACAAATTACTTAACCTAGTGCAGAAATTACGATATTAGCAATTTTCTATAACTCCAATCATATATTATAACTATAAGATAAGAGAAGATAAGATAACGATAAGATAATTAACTTAATTCCCAAAGGGCACAACACGTGGTGGATAATCGCAATCCGATTCAAACAAAATGGAGGCAAGAAAACTCAAATTTATTGGTTTTTAAAAAACAATGTTTTCTATAATCTCCTGACTAGAGCACAGCTTCACAAATTTATAAAATCATATTAAAACTATTTTCTATTGTTTAGAATCGTACTACATTTCACCATATAGGGTGACAAAAAAAATCTCCCTGACCACGCCTAAATAATTTACCTCAAATCCAGGTAAATCCTGATTATATATGAAATATAATTACTTAATAATGACAACAAATCGCTATTATCTTATTTCTGTACTAATAATTATATCGTAACCAATAATGAAAGTGAATAAATTATATATATCAAAAGGTAAAATAACTCACATCTGCATCTGCCTACTTTCGAAGACGGGAACTGTCTCCCTTGTCTATCCTAATTACACCTGATAGTCTGTTGGATTTTTGGAGGGGCTACCGTTTTTTCTAGCCAATGAGCGTTCTCCAACGCAGAATTGAAAAACGGAGAACTTAAGCCACCAACAATTAGGTTGGGTGTTTTACGGGGTGCATAATAGTCAACCTCATGAAACGACATTAAAATGTACGTTACATATCCCCCCTTCCCCAGTAATAAAAATTGATAACTCTAGGAGTTATAAATTTTTATATAGGCAAATTTTATAGGAAACGACAGAGGAACAACGGTAATGAAAATGGTGAAAGGAACTTGAAAGTTATACCTTCCGAGACATCGGTCTGACGCCTCAGCAGCAATATAGCTGTTGCTAGTACTAAAATGGGTTTATAAAAAAAAATCCCCAAAAGAAAAAAAATAGAGGACTTAATACACATGGCTAGTAGTGTGTCCTGAAACTACAGCACTTGTGAAAGGAAACAGGCACTAAAATGCTTGACAACAGGTTGCCTAATCCACTGTTGTACTTGCAAACAACAAAAATATGGAGCTAAAAATAATGCTGGACCTACAACGTGCTCCCAGTTGTGGTACTTGCAATCAAGATACTTTTACCAGTATAAGATACAATAAGATATAAGATATAAGATTACCAGATATAACTGTATATGGACTATAAAGGAATTAAAAGATAGAGCCATGCTGCGAGTTAGACTCGAAAAGTAACAAGAACGATAACCACCCTTCAAGTGAACCTCACTAATTAATATGCTAAGAAACTCTCAGCCAAATTTATAAAACTAGCAATTACACAAGTAGGAGGTAGGTATGCCTGAACCCACGAATCTAAAACAAACCGACTACTACTAATCTAGTCCTGTGGTAAACCTTAATTTTTACTAAATATTTAATGTCTCATATTAAAGTAACTCAGAAAAGATACACGAATAATAGGTACCGACTCGACTAGGAAATATTGAATTCACATTCTATGTGAATTTAAGATAATGTTCACCAATGTAATTAACACTAGATAAACAATCATAGAGAGATAACACACAAAGATAAAGAGAAACAGGCAAATTACATAAGATCGACAATCACATCACAGACCTACTCTGTATATGACTGAGAGACTTATGAACATCGTCAACCATCAGATGTGAATAATCGCACCGCTAGATCTACTCTTGAGATACGAGAATTTTAATCTAATTGTCGAACACAGACGGTTAAAATAAACCAGGAAAAAGGACATCACACAAGAAAGAATTTCGACGATGTTGTTGTCAAATTTAATGGATACTGGGTGAGCAAAATAACTAACTTCCGACAATGCATTTATTATTTAGTTAAGATAACCAAAAAAATCCGATAATAAAATATTTTGAGGGCTAAGATAATACGATAATAAAGATAAGATATACCCAAAAAATATGTACTAAATAATACAATTACACTATATCTCAATCCATTGCTCTGACGCTTGCCCAGTCCATTAAATAGTTAAAATAACGTAACCCACCCATTTAACATCCCGAGTGTCTTAGATCAAAGAAAAGAAGAGAAGACAATACAGGAAAGGTGGCGACACTCACCTAATTTTTTTCAAAATTAGGCCAAAAATTTAAGATACATAAGGATACGATACGGCAATATTTTACAAGATACTAAATCACTACACAATACTAACTAATTAATTAGTAGTAAAAATTCCATAAAACACCAGAATACAATAATAGTAGACGTAAACATAAGACACAATAAAAGTAGAAGGAAACAGAAGAAACTAAGAACTAAACAGCTGACGATGTTACTGGTCATATTATCTATCTGTACTTAAAAAAAAAAATTAAAAAAATGGGAATGTCTAATTAACGACTAGATGCAATATCCATCAACAATCATTGTCTGAACCAAAAAACAAGATAAAGATAATATTCAGACCCCAGATTATGATACGATACCATCCAGTACTTACATATCTTAGACAATCACCAAATCCTTTAATTCAGCAATTAGAAATGGGAGTGCCTAAATAAAGACTAGATGCAATATCTATTATAAGGTACCATCTACTACTAACATATTTGAGGCACTAGAAATGGGAGTGTCTAAATAAAGACTAGATGCAATATCTATTCTAAGATACCATCTACTACTGACATATAACAGACACTCTGACCCATCTCTGTAAATTCAACTGAAATGTACAATAAAATGAGGAAAATATACAGATAGCTAAACTAGATATAGTTATAGTTTCCACCCTATAGCCTTTGCATTGCTAGAAAAACAGAAAAATACAGAAACAGAACCATCGGGAAAACAGAAGACACATAAAACAGATATATTTCCTAATATTCAAAGATAACTAATATACACCCCGTATATTACTAATATATAAAACACAATAGGTACTGTTTACAACTTGGTCACTCAATTTAATTAGCCTAGGAATTTCTGTTACAATTTATTCTTGTGGTTTCACGGAAGAAACAAAATAATTTAACACATACAAAACATAGGCAAGATAAGATAAGATAAGATAAGATAAGATAAGATAAGATAAGATACGATAAGTTACGATAAGATAAGATAAGATATGATAAATATTAAATATTTTATTTATTCCACAAAACCCGTTCTATAAAAACTTTAACCGATAAATACCAACAGGTATACAAAAAGTAGATATATAAAACAGCTACTAAAAAGTTTTCAAAACTCAGGTAAAGAATAAATACCTCCTATGATTTTGTACGTGAAGAATGAAATTCCTAGTTTAATGTTTTACAAATATTAAATAGCAAGTAAAATAAGCCTAAAATTGGTTCTAAGAAATTTTATCACTAAAAGTTTTCAAACGATTTATTATACACAAATTTTGAAAATATCTGAATTTTGGTCAGAAGGAAAGAGATTATTTTATTTCGATATCAGAAACTAATTTGTCAACTATCAAAACTTACTACAAGCACTACCTGCTTGCACGAGCCCTATACGTTGAGATTGCCAATTTGTTGCACAGGCCTCACACTTTGGGTGTCAATTTGTTGCACAGGCCCCACGTTGGGATTGCCAATTTGTCACCACAAACTCAGCTAAGCTAGGGATGTGCAATTCCACTAGCTTAAGTTCATTGACATTAGCTCCGGTAGCTCAGGGAGATTTATGACACTAGGGCGTAGTATTCGTAGGGCTGCTTTGAATGTTGACAATTATTTATTTGGGCACCAGGATAATTTTTAGATATAAGATAAAAGAAAACTATATAAAAGTTAGTTGAATACACTATAATCAAATAAACAAATTGAATGGAATTTACAAATGAATAATAAAGTGACTATTTAACAATAATTCAAAAATTAATATTGACTAAAATATGAAAAAAATTTGAAAATTGAAATTTTAAAATTGGCTAACTTTACACAATTTTAAGAGGTTCGGGGTCACTCTGAAAATCTCGTTCCTTCTTTATGAGGTCAGTACTCTCACCCTTAACCTGTGCTGATGATTGGATCCAGGTGGATCCAGGTTCCGTGACAAAGTGGGGAAGCTAGAGCTCTAGTCCAGATGATGGTCACGTACTGCTAAGTCCAATCCTCTTATCTGCAGGTGGTAAGCGTCCAGAGTTTTCAGCAGGTTATAGATCTTGCAGTCAGGTTACAGCAGCCTCGTCTCAGAAGAGTACATACAAAGAATTGTTTGTGTTAAGAGTGCCCCAAAATTTACAAATATATAGATGAACGTTGACGGCTAGTGTAGCCAAGATTAAAAATTATAAATAAATTCCTGAAGGGAATGTACCAGCAAATCTGGTATGGAAAAATCCTCTGTGATTCTCACAGGGAAAGTAATTAACAAATAAAAACAAAACCTGGAAGGTGTCAACCTTTAGTGACCCTACCCAGAATGAAGCAAATAAAATTACCCAAAAAATTGCATTCAAATGAACTGATTACAGTTCAGCACTCGACAATTTCTTAATAAAAAACTCTAATCATTACTATTTAAAGATACAATAGTTCAGAAGGAACAAAAATAAATTAAATAAAAAAACCCTCTATTATCTGACCCAAAATTCCAAAAACAACGGTTTCATAACCGGTTAAACAAGGAAAGATTACCACTCTAATTAGGTAAAAGAGAAAAATTATTTCATTAATATTTCAAAAACTGAGTGACAAGTTATAGAAATTCGTATTGATTTATTGTACAAATTTGTTGTCAAAGAACAATAATCAATGAATTTACTATGTTAGGAAACAGGTTCCAGTCTTCTAATCGGCGTGAATGTGAGTTATTCAAATCTATATAAAGTAACAAATTACTTAACCTAGTGCAGAAATTACGATATTAGCAATTTTCTATAACTCCAATCATATATTATAACTATAAGATAAGAGAAGATAAGATAACGATAAGATAATTAACTTAATTCCCAAAGGGCACAACACGTGGTGGATAATCGCAATCCGATTCAAACAAAATGGAGGCAAGAAAACTCAAATTTATTGGTTTTTAAAAAACAATGTTTTCTATAATCTCCTGACTAGAGCACAGCTTCACAAATTTATAAAATCATATTAAAACTATTTTCTATTGTTTAGAATCGTACTACATTTCACCATATAGGGTGACAAAAAAAATCTCCCTGACCACGCCTAAATAATTTACCTCAAATCCAGGTAAATCCTGATTATATATGAAATATAATTACTTAATAATGACAACAAATCGCTATTATCTTATTTCTGTACTAATAATTATATCGTAACCAATAATGAAAGTGAATAAATTATATATATCAAAAGGTAAAATAACTCACATCTGCATCTGCCTACTTTCGAAGACGGGAACTGTCTCCCTTGTCTATCCTAATTACACCTGATAGTCTGTTGGATTTTTGGAGGGGCTACCGTTTTTTCTAGCCAATGAGCGTTCTCCAACGCAGAATTGAAAAACGGAGAACTTAAGCCACCAACAATTAGGTTGGGTGTTTTACGGGGTGCATAATAGTCAACCTCATGAAACGACATTAAAATGTACGTTACAAATCGTGGAATAACTTTATACTCGGCATAAACAATGGAATAACTTGTCCCTCTCATATCGACTAGATATACCCCGAATAATAAAGCTATTCTTGCTTTATATAGGCCAAGCATTCTATTACAATTAGTTGTCATTCACGTCTGTATAAACATTACCTTGTCTTGTAAGATTTAAGTTTAATTCTTTAAATTTCTAATTTTATAAAATGATAGTACTTTCATTTTATATATTTAATTCCGAAATTCCAGATATTATACTTTGTTAGTTATTCTCTCATTGATATTTTTATAAAATGAATGTTTGAATGTTTTTGATTCAGGTGAAGAGGATGAATTTGTTGAGAATGTACACTTACATTGGCATCCAAAACTATTCAGAATCCGGTAAGTTTGTACAGACCAGAAATATTTTTAAATGTTTTGAAGAATATGATGAATTGGAGTTTTTCAAACGTTTTTAACTACAAAAACAAATTTGCACCATGCTATTGAATGCAATTGATAATCAAATAAAATCGCAATAATGCAATATCACCATCATCAAAATTATTTTTGACTTTGTGATTCTATGCCACAGAAAGTATGTTAAATGCAGCTGGGGATTTTTCAGTAGTAAGCAAAACGTCTGCAGGCTATATTGTAATACAAGTAACTGAGGCAATTACTACCTTACGTAGGAGATATATATATAATTTCCTGAAATACAAATAAAGGAAGAGTGTTATGCTATCGCTAGATTTTCACATGTGATTGGTGCTATTGACTGCACCCACATTCGCATTATGTCATCAGGTAGAAATGAAGTCGAACGGTATCGAAACCGAAAGGGATTTTTTCCTGGAATGTTCAAACTACCTGTGATACACGTTTCCGTATAACAGACATTGTCGCACAGTGGCCTGGATCAGCACATGATCAGACCATGTTCAACAACAACAGAATTAAAGGGAGGGTACAAAACAATGAATTGGCAGTTCTGTAATTTTAGGACATAGTGGATACAGCAATACAAACTTTTTGCTTACACCTTTGGAGCAGCGAAATGCACCAGCTGAAGTTCTTTTTAACGAAGCACATATTTGTACAAGAAGCTGTGTGGAAAAGTCTTCCACTGTGTAGAAACGTTGATTTCCTATTCTATCTCTGGGAATGTGCGTGTCATTGGAGCATTCACAACCAATCGTTATTATTGCAATCGCAATTCTCCACAATTTTACAATTGAGGAACGTGAGGATGAACCATCTAATGAAGTTGAAGTGGAAGACAACTTTATAAATTTACCTCATATTCATCAGGTGGTCATGAACGAAAATAATAGAATGCGAACTTCACTTATAAGTAATCATTTTCCTGATTTGTTATAATTGACAACTAAATACAAATCATATATACTTAGTCAACACTTCATTGAATTATTGAATTTAATAGAATTTAATTTAGAGTACACTAGATTTTTCAAAAAATAATTTATTGTTTAATTTTACCTATCGATTTATTTTTTGTGTGTAAATAAAATGTCTTGTACCCTAAAGGTATCAAAATTTTACAAAATGTTAACCATCAAACAATTCTGTATTTTTTTCTCACTTGACTCACAAAAATAAAAAATAGTGTGTCTGAGAATTTTCTTTATTTTTTAACTCTAGTTTGTTCAAGTTCATGTTTCTCTACCAACCGTTCCTCCTTCCTATCTGCCTCTTCCTTTATTAGATTCATTTGAAATTCTATAAATTATCCTATTATTAAGTAGACTCAAATTTATAAAAGTGTCTTCGCTTTGTTACATGGGATTCTGGAAAAGTTATTTATAGATTATAACTGAAATACATTTTATAGAAAATAATTACTGGGTGCTTTGAGTTTAGTGGAAGTTTTATCTATAGGCATATCCGTGTCTACTTTAACAATTCCACCTGCATCATCTGCAACATAGATTAATGTCATTCATTTTAGATTTTTGATAAATTGTAGTTAATTATTTATATATGTAATTAATAATTAATATAAATATGAAACTGTTGAATTTTGAACTTGCAAAACCCTACTTTTAAGCCGTCTCAATTGCTGAGGATTCCAAAAGTTCCAGCTACAACTCTGTTGTAATTTAATGATTTATTATTATTATATCTCTAATAATTAACTATTAGTATATACCATTCGGACAGTTTCCACGTTGTCACTTAATCTGTGCAGTAGCAGCAGTTATTTCCGTTGCACATACTACTTCCTCGATCTCCACATTATATATGAGTTCATTATTAATACCTTGCAGATGGATGATAAACATTTCTTCTGCTATTGTAGAAGAAAATATAAACCTAATTAATAAGGTCTGGATTAATTCATGATATGAAAACAACATTAATCTATAAGCTACACTATTTTATTCTATTCATGTGTTCAATGACTTCTGTACATAACAAAATCAGAATTATATCGAGATACTATTCCCATAGCCCCTACGCCAATTATGGTAGATATGGCCCTGTCACCAACACTACTAAGTTTTATTTCTACTGCAGGTCCTTGACCTGTTCGATACAAACTTTGTTTAAATTCACTATATTTCTATACAGTTTTCTTCAAAGAGTCCTACTTATTAGGTAACATTTTTGCTGTTCTTCCTGTACCGCATATCACATTAAACTGAACTTCCATCTTCCTCCACTCTGCTTCTTTAATGCAACTGGTTACAGCGTTTCTTTTCTTGCCTTCTGTAAAGTTGTCTATTCTTGTCTTCTCTTGTAAACGAATAAAATTTGCTTAATGCTTACTTCATTGAGACTCGATTAAAATCTTTTGTACTAGTAAGTACAAAAGACAACAACACATAAACGGTTGTAGATATACACCCTTTATGTTCCTCCACCAAACCCACCAATACTTCTACTTTATCCCAGTGAAATTAATGCACCTTTTGTTTTCCATATTCAAATTCCAAAAGCACAAACAAACAATATAACTTAATCTTTAAACTTAAAAAATGTAACCACTTGATATATAACCTTAGTAAAACTATGTAGTATTCTTGAGAATCTCTAGTTTGTTTTCCGCTATAAAGTATAAACTCCCGCTTTTAACTTTATGTTTATAAAACATGTAATTTGGTTTCCCGCCTTTGCAATTGTCAAATAAAGTAAACTAAAAGTGTTTATTTAAGCTACTATTCGGTTATTCCCTAGATAGCTATTCTGTCCTTTGATTGCTGTAGAACATCATCACAATTATAGAAGGTATAACTCCAGATATAAAGTATTCGAAGAATAATTATACCGAATTTTATACTTACACAATTTTAGAATCGGCCCTAAAGCAGGAGATACAGAAATATTGAAAACTGCCATAGCCAACACAACTTTCATATTTTTAAATGGTGCGGCTAAATAATATTTGATATAGGGGTGCCCAATGGCTTAGGTGGGCCCCTGCTTACGGTATATGTAAAGGGTGATATTTTTTGGCAATCCATTAGAGGTATCTCGAGAACAGAAAATTATTTTGATCTGAAAATTTGGCTATGGGTATTCAGTGATGGTATCTCTTTATGGAAATTATTTTCCATACAAAACTATTTCTGGAAATACTGGCCCTAAGTTGACCCTAACTTCGTTATTCTTAATGTTTTTTTATTACTGTTTTGGAATCTGCACTTAATTTTAGATTATATTTGTTTAAGATTGCTATGGTACAATTTAATATTTTTCGAAATATTAATTTTTGTTCATTATGTTTAACAGAAGACCTCTTGAAGGTCTAGAAATGTTGATAGGGTTAAGACGGCCATAAAAAAATGTCCTTGTTTGCAAAACTTCATTTATAAAATTACAAAGTTTTTTAAAAAATTGAAGTGTGTTATTTGTAAAAAAGATATAGGTAGAGCTAGGAGTTGACGAATTTTTTTTACTCAAATACGGTGTATTAATATTAATAAAGTTATAAATGCTGAAAAAACAATAACAAGTGAAAATTTTGTGTCACAGACCTTTACCAAAATTTCTTATCTCCTGCACACAAATTTGCTTAAACAAGTCTTAAAAAACTTCGTACTTCAACTTCACTGAAGTACGCAGAAATATAGACAAGGAACAGAATTGCGTAAAAATGATTATTTAAGCGGCCATTAATTTTGACGTCTAGTGAAGATGTGTACCAAAGATATTAAGTACACAAGATTTGAGGTGTGGTTATTATGGAATGGGTGGCGCCAGTGTTGGATTTCAAAATTTAGAATTAGAAATCTGTACCGTTTGTAATGATGGATTTGTACGGGGTGAGCAAAAAAAATAAAGGTGGTAAATATAAATTTGTGGTAAAATGGAAAATAACAGCGTGGCATGTTAAATTTAATATAGCATAAAAATTTTAATATATCTCATCACTCAATCTATCTAATGTTTTAACATTACTTTGACATGGAAAAATTTCTTTCAATTCTTTTGGTTGCCAAATTAAATACGACATATGGTTAAAATTTTTTTATAGGACTTCAAATTGTTTTATAGGATTTCAAATTGTTTTATAGGACAAAGTACACTGCTACCAACAAAAACGCAATATATGCTACAAAAGATGACTGATATAGCAGATTATGTAGCCTGTATATTATATCCATCATCTTTAGGTTTTTTGGTGACATTAGAGTACTGAATATAGGGAATATAGGGATTGAACAATCTACTGCAAGAGTACACAGTAAAAAGTCGTTGCAATTTACTAGCATAATGAGATTGAAGATAACTGCTCTAAATATCAAATGAATTATATCTTTAAAGGGGTACCTTTGGGGGGATCCTTTGGTGTGAACAACAACTATAGTGTGAAAACACTATACTGCATTCGACGCGCATTTCCCCAACCAAGTTGGAATCATCGGAAGATGACTAAAACTGCTCATCTCCAGATGACGCCAACTTTGGTGGCGAAACACCTGTCGATTGCAGTATAGTGTTATATGGAAAACTACGTCAGCGTTAAATGAACTATCGACAAATAACTGATAATTTCTTAGATTTTTACGAACTAGACTGGAATAATACAAAAGCATCTCGTTTTAATTTATATTGAATCCTATATTTAAGCATGTATACTAAAATAAATTATTAAGTATCCACCTATAATTTTTGAAAAAATGCAATACTTTTTAAACTGAAATGTAGAAATGATCATATATTTCCTAACTATTTTATTTGCAACATATTCACACAAAATCTGAATACTGATAGTATAAACTGATTTTATACTGAAAGTATAAAAATAATGAAAACAGTAATTTAAACAAACGCAAACATAAAACAAGTCTTGCGACTCACCAGCCAAAATACCCTCAGTTCAAAATCAGAAATAAAATTAGTATCAAGACTCAGGGTATCCGCGAGGGCGAACAAAAATATTTTTAAGAGGAAGTGAGAACGCAAATGAAGCACCCCAAATGGACAACTGTTTTTGCATGTTGTTAGAATATAATCAGACAGTTCAATTAATGGCCACTTTTGCAGTGCTAAATGCATGGTAACTTCGCTGAACTTTCATGTGTCTATGCAGGTAATATTACGTGGCCATCGTGAACTTTTCAAATTCGAAGAAGAAATAAAGGAAAGGACATTGTGCTGCTATCTATGAAGTGGTATGACTTTAGCTCTTCTTATCGCCTTCTTAAGAGGATCGCATTGGTGCTGCGGGCACTATAAAAAAAGTTTTCCAAATATTTCTCAGAAAGGTGATGGCCACATTCTATGACTATACAAAAATAGTAAAAAGTTATTTTTTTAAATATCCTGTTCTATAACTAGTCACATTTCTATATCTAAAATTCATCGTTTTTCAGTTATTTACGTTTCATCTTATACTCGCTACTCTAATCAAATAATTCAGTTTGCCAATTTTTTGTAGGCTGCCTGCTAATCACTGATATCAGTCTTTAGTATATTTATTGTTGAAAAATAGGAAATAACTATTCTTTTTAAATGCAGAAAATATTACAGAACAAAACCTTAAAGTTTATGTATACCCCCTTAATTTTAAACTGTGAGGTAGAAAATTATGAAAGAATCAGGTACACTTATCGATGGATCAGAACTACTTTCATCTGTATAATATTTTGCGTAAACAGATCCTATCGCTGGGATCCCACAAATTTTCAGATTAAAATAGTTTTCGATTCTCAAGATACTTCTAATGGACACCCTAAAACCCTGTATTATAACTGTCTGGATTCTGGATCTTTGCCTTGTAGAAATTTGTGGGTCTCTTAAACTTTATACATTAACTATATCAATTTTGTTTCGTAATATTTGACTTCTCCCATATATTAGAAGATCTTAATTTATGTAAATTACTTTCTTAAAGAATAAAAATCCAATATGGCAACTGGCAGAAAGAAGTTGATCAACATATCTTGAAAGCAATTAATGTTTTCCAATCTGAACTTGAGAATTGAAAATAAAATAATTTTTATCTACCAGTACCAAATTTTACCGTTCTATTTTGAAAAATGGCTATGTTGTGGGTTATTTGAGTATTTTTGAAGGTATATCAGAAATTGAAAGAGTTCAAAATTTAAAAGACTTTTTTTCTGGCAGTTTATTACAAACTTCTAGAGAAAGATTTTTCTTTTACAGATATAATGGGGCCTGCGATCGACATCTACTCGTTTGGCATGTGTGCCTTGGAGATGGCCGCTCTGGAGATAGTGGGTAATGGGGACTCCGGCAACAAGGTGACAGAAGAGAACATCACCAAGACGATTGAGTCCTTGGAGGACGAACAGCAGAAGGACTTCATTTTGCGGTGCCTGCAGAAGAACCCAGTTGAGAGGCCAACCGCGAAGGAACTATTATTCCACCCGTTGCTATTTGAAGTACACAGCCTCAAATTGTTGGCAGCTCATGTTCTAATTAAGAAATCTGGTGAGTCAAAGTTGAAAGGAATTTGCAATTTGTGTTGTATGATGAAAATACACACTGAACTATTTTGGTAATCTTTTTTGAATCTATAAGTTGAGAACTTTGAGGAACTGTTGAGTGAAAACTGAAAGTATGGAAAAATGAACAAGCTTTCAGTTTGAGTTGTGTCCATAAAATATTAACTACAGTTTTACTTTTGGGGACAAATGGGTCTCGTCATTCTTGTCACATTTTTATTCCTCTACTTGTAATTTCTCCCACTTACTTAGATAAAACGGGAAAAGAGTTTGTGGTGTGACTTTACATCAACTAGCAGAACTGAAATGAAATTGATTCTGCATTGTGAAAAAGATCAATTGTATTCGGTTGCGGGTGGAAGACTATTTTGCTTACTTTTTCTACAACAGGGCGAACATTAAGAAATTTTATTGCACCTCAGATAGTTCTAAAACAAAAGACAGGTTTACATATAAACCAGTTTAAAATAGGTTTTACTAATTAATTATATTAACAAATCAAGTAGTCTTTAGTGTATCTATTTCCCTTGCGCTACTAATTTGATCCTGTAAAACAGATTGTAATAATTATTAACTACCAAAATAATGTGCAAACCATAGATTTATAAGACAAGGGAGATGTAATTGTTTACATTTTAAAGCAATCAAAGAACCCCTTGTTTACTCTTTATCTGGTCAACTGCAAGGTCTACTTTATGATTATACGAAAAACTGTTGCCAAACTGTCAATTGTGTAATTTATATTTTCACATTTAAACTACCATGATTATGGGTTAAAGTTAAAATATTACATAAAAATATTTTTCCGTTTCCTAGTTAAGTAGATAAATCATATTTTGTTAAAAACGTTGCGATAAAAACTAACTTCATAACGCAAAAATGGAATGAACAGGTATCATTGCTCCCTACTCAAATCCGCATGTTGATTGATACCGGTAACAATACACGTGAATTGTAGTATTTTATAGTATTTCTTCTGTGCGGTGTTGCTGGCAGTCGGAATTTTGCTTTTGTGAATTTTTCAGTGTTTTTCGTAAGGATTTTATTACTATTCTTCGGAAAACGGTGCGTCAGTGTCAAGTGTATGGAAAAGTGAATTCTTTATATTCAAAACTGTCTTTCCACAGGTAAATTTTGCCAAGTTTTGTTATTTGGTCGCTATATTTGTGACGCCATATTTACGAATTTTCAGGGGCGTGCTAGCTGACTTCCTTATCATTTTATGGAATATAGTATGTATATATATACTATATTATATTGTGGAATTGCTTTTGTTATTTTTTAAAATATGGCTGATGTGTTAGTTTTTGAAGTTACCTACACACATACTTAAATATGGTCAAAACAAGAATCCAAGCAAGAAGCTAAGACATCATTCAGCACTTTGCTGCATAACAAATAAAAAAACCTGTAATGTTTGGTAAGTGTGAAGCCAACATGCAACGTTTGCACACAAAAATGAAAAATCAGTTGCGTAACCAAGGTAATTTTTAAAGGTATCCTTTATAATAATCTAAGAGAAAATCACCATTATCAGGCTTTTAAGAGTTATTTTGAAAACAGTAAGTCAAATAACTTGAAACAAAAAGTTGAATTAAAAACTAACACCATGTACATCTTTCTTATTTTAAATTATATTTCACTTTTAAATGTAATCGAACCTGTATTCAGAGTTTGGGTATCTTTGAAAAACTGAAAAATACTTTTTTACACTACTGTATATATAAGTTTTTGTAATGTAGTAGGTATACCACCTTTACTTAATTCAGAATTTTAAGTGTTCAAGTTTCAATTCATATTCCCTACATTAAAACTCCGATACTAATTTAATTTCTAATCTCACAAGCTTTTGCTATTGAAATGTATAATAGTGATTTTCTTAAAATTCCTTTTTTGATGTTTTATTATCATACCCAACCCTTCCAAAAACAGTACGCCTTTGGCGTCGGAAGCAAGTTCTCCCAAAACTTTAGCAACGCCGCACGGAGTCGGAATTTTGCCGTTCTTTCTCTCGGTATTCTTTGTCATACACATTGCAAATGATTGATACAAAACAAAAGGTTATTTATGAATTAACCCTGAGGTCTCCTCTTATTAAGTCTATGGTGCAAACTTATTTGTGATGTTAAAAAATTCGCAGATTTCACAATCCTTGCAACCATCGAAGACATTGGAAATGATAACACCATATATAAATAAAATATGATTATAAGCGCACCAATTGTCCTATCAAATGAGACGCCACTCCACTAAGCGAGTATGGTATTATAACTAACACTCCCCCAGTAATCTTCACGCCGCTCGCCAAACTAGCACTGCGCTATCTATATTTGTGCAGGCAAATCGCCGGACTAACTCGCTCCTTTCTAGGGGTAGAAGCTTTGTACCATTCGAAACGCTTAGGTTTTGTGCATAAGTGGTTAAAATTTTAGAGCGGGAAGTCAGAAACTCATGTTTTCGAATTGTGCAAATAACGCACTCTAAGGCCATTTAAAAAAATTTGCCCTAATAAAAAAAGTTGTAGATCACACCGCATATGCCCTAAAACATGCTCTACAAGATGGTATGGGTTTCATCTGCTCCACGATATGTTTTGCGTCATTCGATCGCGATACCGCTGTCTTTTGGCCTTGACCAAAAACTCCTAACTTGGTCCCCATATATGAACATAAACATTTCCAATGTTAATATTATCTACGTTATAAATGACATTTTTGATATCCTGCTCAACGTACAGATTGCTAGTAAGTTCTGTAAAGAAGAAACCAGGTTGATTAAAGTCCAAAAAATTCAGGTAATTTTTTCTTGTTTTTAATTTCACACTGATTTCTTGGGAATCTGTCATGAATTAATTAAACGTGTATATTTATAAATTTAAATACAAACAGTTGTTATTAACTACTCTAACTCAAAACTACTGATATCTGGAATATTTCAGTTTCAGTGGACACCCATTGGAATAGAATATTAATTGACCATTTTTGCCTTATTAAGAGCCAGTACTTTTACTCCCGATTTAAGTGTTAATCGGCTGTCAAAGATAATACATATTCAGGCCTATGACGTATCCCGTATGTTATTTTATAACAGGGACTGTTAAGTTCATATCCAATCAGACGCCATGTTTTTGAAAAATATTAATTTCTGATTGGCTATAAAGTTTAAGATAGATGTTATTTTAACATCAAATGATACATCATAGGGCCGATTGACTGTAAGCCTTTTAGTCCTAAATAAATACTTGAACTCGAACTTCAATTTTTTATTTTTGATTTAACAAAGTACTTTATCCATTAAAATATCAACAATTAAGTCAATATTGTGCCTTTATAAAGAAAATACAGCTGCAATGCATACTTTGTTTTTACACAAAAACAATAATAACTTTAGAAAATATTGATATGCACTTGCTCCATCTTACCCTATATTTAAATAATTTTATTGTACTGACATTTTTATAATACATACCTTTACAATATTTAAGATGATATAAACAGGTAACATAGTTTTATAAATCACAATAAGATGATATTATAGATTTCATAACTTTTCTATTATCCTAAAATCTGATATGTTACTTAATAAAGCTCACATCTCCCAGACGTAATTTATAGAACAAAAGCAAACGGAAGGTAACAGTAGGTAGATACTTTTAAATCTTTACATTCACTTGACACTAACAGTTTATTATATAATTCTTTATTCTTATGACAATCTCTTCAGATAATGATTGTTCCACATAAAAGGAGGGTTTCAATTGAAATGTCACTTATAGGACTGTGAATCTGTAAATATTAAAATTTGCAAAAAGCAAGTAAAATATGGAAACAATTCTAATTAAAGTCCCTAATAAATCTACATTATGAATTATTTTAAAATATCAATCGATAACAAAAACAGTGTTTCAATATAAGAAAATAATAAATAATGGCATTTTGATACAGCTTTAGTTATATTAGCTTAATACACTTAACAATGTGTTTAGAAACTAGTAATAGCTATTAAATAATGAAACAGTATATAGATTACTTAAAAACAGTGTTTCTATTCTAAATATATTTCCAGTCTGAATGATCTAAATCATTTATAACAATTGGACATATTTCTTCGCTATCAAAAGCAATTTATCACTTCCAATATTTCATTTTTGTAAATTTTAATATCTTGATATTTACGAAGTTACTGAGTGTGTAATGCAAACTCACCCACACTGTATATCCCTACAAGGTAACCGTTGTACGGGAGTTGCTTCCCGTTGATTACGGAAAACGATTACATTATTGTGAATGGTTTCTCGAAAATATAAATAATAATTTGTAAAATTTGACATTTTTTACTGATGAACCATGGTTCCACTTATCAGTTCATGTAAATAGCCAAAATTATAGGACTTGGGTTGCAGAAAATCCTCGCACATTTTCAAAAACTAGCTAGCAAAATAGTGAAATAATAAATAGTGAAAGATATGGAAGAGTTATTTTAGAGCCTTTTTTAGCACAATTACATGATGAGTTGCAAGTCGGTTACTTTCAGCAAGATGGAGCAAGTGTACATACCGCAAAAGTGACAGTTCAGTCTAATTAGTCGAAAAGAGACTAATTAGTCGAAAATTGTGGCGAGGCAGGTCACCGAACGTAACTCCTTTAGATTATTGCTTATTTGGGCATTTAAAAAATAACGTTTCTAAAACTTCAATACATAATATTGAAGAATTAGAAGCAACAATTATTCGAGATATTAACAATATACTGGACCAACAGCTGTAAAATATGTTTGAAAATATACAGAGTAAATTTATGTATAGCTACTGACAGACATCATTTGCAATATAATATGTAACTTTTTTAATGTATTTTCTAAATAATTTCTGGTTTATTGTTAGTGCAATGGTAGGTACTGTAAATCAGATGGTAACATGTAATGGTTTTTCAATTTTGGTTTTTGTTTCTAATAAAAAATAAATGTCACAATGTGTTTGTTTCTTTTACTTTGAATATTAAATGAAAAAAAAAAAAAATAATAATAATAATAATAATAATAATAATAAGTATTAAAGCTATCCACCATACCTTTTTGTTTACATTCTTATTAAAAGTTGTGAAGTATTTTAGTATTATCCTTTTATTACAGTTGATTAATAAAAATACAAAATTAAATTTATTAATCACTAGCATACGGATTCATCAACGAGGCCTAACGTTAGTCCGACTAGCGAAGGTTACACTAAAAATTTGCGCCCGTGTTTTGCGGGTTTAAATAAAAGGCGTAGTCGGGCACAAAGTTGGTTAGTCCGACTAACGCTTTACGTCGCTTTCATGAATCCGGGTATTCATGTTTAACTTAGTCAATTTTTTTTTGTTGTTATCAACTATCCATATGTAAAACTAAATTCTATATTATGAACAGTTCACTTGTGGGATTAATTAATTCTGTCAAAATACTTTTATTTAATTAAACCATTAAGCCTCTAACTGGGTCAGGAGGACTACACTGAATCTAGGGAGTTTTTAGTTAATCAATATCGATCGGTGCGAAATGTTGGTTGCTTATACTTGGGGTTACGTGGCTTGTGAACATTTATGAACTCTACATATATAAAAAATGCATCTTATGATTACGCCATTACTACCTAAATTACGCCAGCTAATGGTAAAAGAGGGCCTCCATGGTCACGTTCCCTTTCAAAATAACTGATTAAGGATCCAATAACCTTAATCTCGTTACTAAAAGGCTTCAGCATTTTCGTATATCTAAGTATATTTTTTACAAATATTTGTGTACTTGGAATAATTTTATTTGACCCATAATATAATATTACCGTAAATATACAATACCGAAATTGTAAAATTGAAATTGCAGCAACACACATTTCAAAACATTGTCCGAAACATCCAAGATCGCCTTGAATTGAGTTGAGCGTCCAACAAAATTGTGGGCATATAGAGCATATTTGAGGAGCTCGCGTGCAAAACCAGGTATATCCACTTTTATGAAATTTTCAGGAAATGAAAAAAAGCTTTCAAATCTTTACCTTAAGAAAAAGTTGTATTTTATAGAAGCAATTTCACTTAATGGGTTTATTTAAACAGGATAGTATATAACTATACAAAGAAAAAAGTAACAATCTCGTATAATTTGCAAAAAAACATTGGATATATCTGGTTTTGAACACAAATAAGACAGGTTTGTCAAGGAAAATACTATATTTTGAGAAACAATAACAATCTAAACTAAGAAATAACAAAAATTAGGTTATTTTCTAAGAACTGAAAGAATAGTACGGTTTTCATATATTTGTTAAATATGTATAGCGCTCTCTTCGTGTAAGCAATCACATAGGTTTTCGTCTTCGGCCTCTTGAGTGTCATTTTGGGTTTCATTTACCTCTGTACTATCTTCGATGGTTGCACCAGTTAGACTTAACAAGGTTTTATACCACAAAAGATCTTCCCTGCTTTCCCATTCGTCTCCAAAATGCTGCTTCATTAAATGCCTTAAACTTTTTTTCTTTTTCTCCGGTATAGAATTACCAAGTGGTACCATCCTTAGCTCTATATCGTTTTCCGATTTCCCTTTTTTGAGAAGTGATTGCCAGGTGTTTTTTGGCGAAATGAATCGGTAATACTCATGTGACATTACTTTAACGGTAATTCTGTTATTTGTGTCCACAAACTTTTTTATATGGATTTTTTTGCAATTCGAAATTCCCTTTATTTTTGAAAATATTTTTTCCAGTTCTTTCACATCGTAAAGCTGCCAGTCAGATCCAAGGGTTTTTACAGATCCCACTTCGGAATAAATTTCATGGTATCTTTCTTTAGATATTATTACGGGATTTGCTTTTAAAATTTTCTCCACTCTTCCGAAAGCTCTGTCCGCTGGAAGAAAGCTGTGTCCTCGTACTGGATATGTTATCACTATTTCTTGTATATTTTCTGGGGATCTGTGTTTTAGCCAATACATTAAGGAGTGAATAATATGTGAGTTTTTATTCTGACCCCCGCATCCATCACAGAATAATCTGATAAGTTTTATGCTTGAATAATTTAAAGTTCCAAGATGATGCAGCAACGCTGAACCGATTTGAAGAGCACCTCTTCCAGCTAAATTTTCGGTCCAAGTATAAAATGTTGGACTTGTAGAAGACATGGACACGCAGCAAAGAGCATACAAGCTAATTTGGTGAGCGTAGAAGGCATCTCCGATTGGAGTGCGAGGGAGAGGCTGCACTTGCTGAAGGTCAAAACAGAACGTTATACTATTATCTGGATTTTCGCGACTCAGTTCATAGAATGTTTTGGCTATTTTTCTGTGAATGCGATATTCCATCATAATTTTGTTTTTCTTCTCTGCGTCACTTGTACATTTTAATTGCTCTTTCAATCTCGTACACTTGGAGCATATGTCGCAAGCGGGGGATGAGAAGCCAATATTAAATTTACTTAGAAATATATTTCGGAACATATCATAAGAAACCCGATCTTTCAGGGCACTTCTTTGGTTATACATTTTATGTAATTTTGCCACCGAAAGGCTAGCTGAAAGGTATATACGCTTCGATTTTTTTCTGCTGTAATGGCTTTCTTTACCGCGTAGTGTACTAATGAATTCTCGTACTCTGTCTTTTTTTGATGCACTTTTCTGGGATATTCTGTCTCCACCACGTTTCTCCTTTGGGACATCACCTTGCTGTAGAACTTTTGCTACAGTTACAAGCCTGTTGTGTGTTATTCCAAAAGTTGCAGAAAAGAAAAGTTTACAAACTCGAACGGTTTTTTGGGCAGATTTTAGCATATAACAGATTGTTGTATTCCTTTCTCGCATTTCTTTACTTTTCCTGTGCCGTTGAGCCGACATAACAGACATGTAATGACAGAGTAGGGTGTCCTGACGAACCTTATCCGCACGACTATAAAACTGTTTTCTTAAAATTCGTACATCTTGCATACTAATTTGGCAACATTCATAAGTTTTTCCGTTATGATTGCAAGGGCGTTTAAAGTTGTCTAAATTAGGGTCAGGATCTGAATATCTAAAATACGTAAAGACTTAACAAGATTCTGCCTTTAATTAAAATAAAAACAAGCCTTACCTTTCCCTTTTACGGCTACTACGTTTTGCTTCGTGCCTTTTCCTTCTCCTAGTACCATCATTTCCATCCTTTATACTAATGTCTTCCCCGTCCATTACTTTGGCAGATTATATAACTTAAAATATTCCTTTTTCTTGGCTAATTCTGACATAAAACTAGTAAGACGTCTTTGCTGCACGAACTTAAAAAGACTACTAAACAAAAGCCAGGGCGCCGTGGCATTTGTTGAGACACGCGTTCTGCGGATATATCTGCTTTTGATCACAAAATTTGGATATAACTGGTTTTGCTCCAAAACCGTAATTTTACACAAGGATTTTAAACATTTATATTGGGTTTTGATCCCAAATGCGTATAGTCATCGATAGACCTCACGAAGAAGATTCAAAAATCGTGAAAACATGATTTCGTGTAAAAAATGGATATAACTGGTTTTGCACGCGAGCTCCTCATTTGTTTTTAAAATGGATCTTAACTTTTCCGTTTTTGTTAAATTTGTTAATCTTTTTAGGTAACCAATATATATATTTGTTTTATTTCAATACTGTATATTTCTGGTCATACTTTTCAAAAGTACTCATAGGTGGCGCCATAATACAAGATTTGCTTCTCCTCAAACTGATTTTTTTGTTATAAATTTTAATTTAACGTAAATCTTTGTGGATAAATATGATAAGGTTCACTTTATCTGTTCATTTAACTTGTGTCTGACGCAAAATAAATAAAATATTTTTAGACATGATTGAAGAAAGATAATATTTTTTAGATAATAATATTTATTAGGTATAAACACTTACTTTTCTATAAGTGCTGAATGGTTGAAACTCTGGTAAAAAAACCATTGTTTAGATTGTAACAAATTAAATCCGTACCATATGTTTAATGCATTTTAACCAAATTTGTTTTTTAAAATATCAAATCATCAGTTCAGATCAAATTATTGTTTTTTTAATCTTTTTGTAATATTTAACTTTAAATTATTTCTTACGGAATCTTCTTAAATTGCGGCTACTTCTTAAATAAATCTGTGCAAAGCACAAATTATATTTTTGAACACTTGTTTTCAGTCTATATTCTTGTTTACTTTATAGACATTGCTGGTAATACATTTTTTTAAATTTTTTTGTGTCATCTGATTTCAACACTATGCTCAGCTAGTTTCTTTTTTGCTTTTTATAATTAACAGTTATTTTAACATAACATATAATGCAAAGAACATTCAAGTGTTAAAAAATTCATCAAAATAAGACAAATTAGGCAATTTTTTAGGGTAGGTAGCGGTCTGCCTATGCATTTCATTATCAGTGACTTGCAGCCTTTTGAACTGTCTTTGTTACTCCCAACAATTACAACATTCATGATACAGCAGAATTTCTATTGCATCTGTATTCGAACTAGCAGCTGGAGGCTGATCCAGTCCAAGTTCCACACCTTCGACACATTGGTGCCAAAAATGATACATTTATACAAGTGCAATATGTTATTTATAGCATTGCAATCACCTTGATTGGTTAGGTTAATGATAATGCAATTAAATCAAGTACACTTTATCTAAAGATAGTTACGTGGAATTTTAATAAAATTTCTACTTAAAGTGTTGTAGACTTTTAGTATTGTTAAAATTGGTTTGATAATGACAATATTTTGTATTCTCATGAAATCATTTATTGGCTTTAAATTACTGGAATTTTTATCAGTTATACGTCTTAAATGCATTAATTGATCATTATTTTAATATTGAGATTAAGATAGCCAAATGACATAATATAACAAGATAATCAGCTGTTTTAATCTAGATTAACCTTTGAGTAGGAAAATTCTGTAGGAATAATGACTGTTAAATTAGTTGTCTAAAATGTAGTTTGTCTAAAAAACAATGAGTAAGAAAAAATACCTGAAACTGTTGTAAATTGGGATAGAAATGCTAAATGTTTCACCTAAGACTGAATGGCATGGTCTAATAAAAAAAGTCCAGTGAAATAAAATAAAAAACCTTTTTAGTATA
This sequence comes from Pogonocherus hispidulus, assembly GCA_963924545.1. Taxonomy (NCBI): domain Eukaryota; kingdom Metazoa; phylum Arthropoda; class Insecta; order Coleoptera; family Cerambycidae; genus Pogonocherus; species Pogonocherus hispidulus. The sequence goes on from OZ004696.1 coordinate 26,415,180, forward strand.
GTGTTGATCCAAGATGATAACTAAATTAAATTAGATTACATGATGGGCTGGTTAGGTGATAATGTTTATCTTTTCGTTCTGCCCTAAAGAAATTTCCAAGAAGGAATTGGAGGAACAAAGTACACCGCTGTTTCACTAATTTTGTTACAGAAGCAATATATGTCGTTCTCAGCTTTACTCATTCTCTTAAGATATCTCAATGGAAAATATCCCAGGAGAAGGCCTGTTAGTAGTAGGTTCTAGTTAACTGATTTATTATAAAATAAACCATTTGCTTACCTTTCCGCTGAAGTTAGCCTTCAGTAAGAAGATTTTTATTATCCTCCAATTTTTTTTTTTTTTAATTTTTCATTGTGACTACTATCCCACAGAATGGTTCAGGTGCAACGAGTGATGATTGCACATCTTTTGAGACAAGATAATCTGCAGTCACATTGTCTTCTATTTCCTCATGCCTTGGCACCCACAATAAGACTGAGTCTGTTGTTTCTGCCAGTTACGTTATTGTTTCCACATTCCCCTGCTATTTTATACTAAAAGTGAAAAGATATATAATATGGATTTCTTCTTGAAAGATGGGAAGAAGTAGGGATATAACTTGAGGCTTTTGATACCTTAAGGTTTAGGTATCTAAAACCCTTCCTAAACTTTCCTCTTTTTGATTCATCTGTGTATTGAGAAGTCCCCTTTCCAGTTCTGGTCCTTCAGAGATAAAGATTTGTTATTTGTTAATCACTTCAAATACCCACTCAAGCTGTAACTTAACATGCATGGTATCACTTGAATGGGACTTCGACACTGAAACTAATAGAATTTCCTTTATAATGCTTATTTAGCCCATTAGATAGCTTGATTTGTATTTACTGTTAAAATTTATCTACTTGTCTATCAGGGGTTCATCTCTCTACCCCAGATATGTAAAACGAAGCTAAAAAAAGAGAGGTTTTATTACGTCGGTACTTGTAAAGTCACGTCAATTACGAACAGTAAATCCATATGCTCTACTAGCTTTAGAAATAATGGTGTTAGTGTGAATATTAAAGGATAATTCATTATCAAATGCAACACCGAGATCACGGAATGTTTTTGGTCATGTTAAGGTGATGGTGTCGAGATTATAATGAAAAGTTATGTGGGACAGTTTATGTAAAAAAGACATACCATTGCATTTACTAACATTTAATGGTAACTTGTTTTCGGCACACCATATATTGACACGGCTAAGGTTATTTTGAGGGCGAATGCAGTCACTGTGATTATGAATCGTACTATAAGATTTTTAAGTCATCCGCTTAAAAGAGAACATTTCTGTCTAGAACTTCTGTGAGATCATTGATAAATATGATTTATTTCTTATTATTTATAATTATGAACCACGAATAGATCCCTGTGCAACACCTGAAGTAACCAAGTATTCAACCTATATATCCATAATAAACTACATATTGTGCCCTATTGAGAAGGTATGATTTGAAAAAAGTTAATAAAGAATCCGAAATTTCAAATGTATCAAGTTTTTGAAGCAGCAAGGAATGATCAAGCCTATCGAATGACTGGCTGAAATCTGTGTAAATAACATCTGTTTGTAAATGATTGTCGATAGAATCAACTATAAATTTCATAATGCAGACCAGGGTAGTAACATTGGCGTATTCTTAAAACCATGCTGCGAAGGTGATATAATTTTGGAGATGTTACTGTAAATAAAGTCATGGAGCATAATTTCTAAGACTTTGCAGAAATTACAAATAATAGAAATGTATCAAAAGTTGCGGACGGAAATTTATCACCTTTTTTGAAAATTGGGCACACTTGAACGCTTCCACATATTAGGTAATCGGCAATCAGTAAGACACATGTTAAATAGTATTTTTAATGGATAAGAAAGAAGTTGCGCACAGACAGAATTTCGGTTTCATTGAACTCGCATAAATATATATGGAGTTACTGACGCTATTATAACCCATCAAATTCGCATGACTAGTAGATGGTATTGGTGAGTAGGATTTAGAAAAATAATCCGCAAATGCATTAATAATGTCTTGGATTATTGAGCTGGTGGTTATTGTAAACCATATAATAATAATAATAATAATAATAATAATAATATCTCTACTCCTCATTCTAATCACAAGGATTAGCCCGAAAGTCGGAGACTTGTGTGGGAGAGGGGCGGCATATTATTATTTCGCGGGCCGCGTTTGCGTCTCAGGAACGACTTACGTTGGTAGGCCCTAACCACCATTCAGTGCTGGAATGAGGGAAACCTGGAAAACCTCATTAGTTAGGGGGACAAGTCAAACATCAACTGATTTTAATCTCTCACATTAACACCAAGTTGACATTCTTCCCATCCTAGACCATCGCCAGGATGGTTGCCAAGCCATCCCTGCGAATAAGCCTTGATCTACGAGTAAACAATTTAATGAAAAATTGTTGGTGGAATGGGAATTAGAACCCACGACCTCTGGGTTGAGCGATCGAGACGCTAAGCCCTGAGCCACCGACTCGGTATGATGTGATATATTAGTTGACCTCCTTCTTACTACTAATAGAAGTTCAAAATTTACTGGGGTTATCTTTAATAGAAGTTTCAGCATTTTTAACGAAACCGTCATAAGATTTATTGACATCACTGTTAACTTTGGATTTTAAAACTGTAATCTTTACAGTTGCAAATGCCAGTAAATCTCCGTTTGCAGATCTCTCTCTTTATATGCATGCCAATATCTTGCTTTGGCTATAATTTAGCCAAATTATCTGCAAATTAAATCATGGAAGATACTTTTTCTTATTGATACTGGAAAACAGCCGAGAAAAACAAATTATTTTAAAAAGTATTACATTTTTACTTACTTTTACAAGAAGGTAGGGTAGAAATACAAAAAATATCATTATAATGCTAGGCGTCGTGACGCTTGAGAAATTTTTCTTCCAATTTTTTATTATGTCACTCCAAAGACCACTTAATATTTAATAATTTTTCTATATAACATTTTCTTATGTTTCCATTATTTAGAATGTAATGGACAATTCTCTGGTGATTTTCTCTATTTCGTAATTATTGCAACGATATAGTCAGTTATATAGATCTTTTTTTCAGTACTTTTTCTAGTTCAATGTATCAATTATTATGGTGTACTATAAAATATGTATTAATTATAAACTATACAATAACACAACTATTTATACAACAATTACGATTAATTTGTACGAATTATATTCAACATACCAATACCATACCATAATACGATAATTTGACAATTTCTTTTCATTTTTTAGTTGCATTGGAAGTTGCAGATTACCGCAAAGCTTTTTAAATTATAGGGTGACATTTAATAGGTTTATGTATTTTTAAGGTGGTGTCTTATTAACAAAGTACCGATTTAGGAATTGTCCATAACTTTCTAAATATTGGAAACATAAAAAAATGTTATATAAAAAATATTCAAAATTTCATTTTTGGAGCGACATTATCAAAAATGTATGTTGCTGGAAGAAAAATCTTTGAAGCGTCGCAACGCCTAGAGTCAATGATATTTTTTACTACTAACATGAGAAAACCTTATTATTTACCTCATTTGTGTAATGAGAAGTAATTCATTATTAACCTAGGTAAATAATGAATTATCATTATTTATTAACCTAGGTTAATAAACGTTTATTGAAACTCATCTGTTTGACATTTCACCCATCAGTTTGACATTTCACCTACTTGATATTTCGATATGTTTGAGTAATAGGGGAAATGGCTGATTTTAAAATAAAAATAAGATCTTCTGGTGTTAGTTCGGCTATTAGTAGTAAAAGAATACTATATATACTATTTTTTGTATTTCTACTCTACCTTCTCGTAAAAGTAAGTAAAAGCAATACTTTTTTTAAATAATTTGTTTCTCCCGGCTGTTTCCCAGAAAAACTCATTTCTTCAGTTAAATCGATCACCCTACTATCGACCACGTATACTGTAAACACCTACTGGACGTATATCGTGATATTTTATTTCATACTGTGGTTTTAAAATAAAAATGAAATATTGTAAATTTTAAAATCACACAATATTCAAATTGCATCACTTGACATGCAAGGTGACATTAATATGACATTCCTTCTTTTTTTGAAGTATCATATTTTTCTTTGGTTGTATAATAATGGAGTGTTCAGAGGAAAAGAAAAGTAGTATTTATATTTGTCTAACTTTTAATTTTACTAAATTAAAGCGGATAAATGTCAAGCATTGATTTAAACTCAAAAACATAGCTCGCTAGTAACAGTCTGGTAAAGTGCTAGGAAACTGCTGTAATGTTCCATTTACCAGCCGCAAATCAGTGAAGTAAATTTACTGGACAGTATCAAATAAAATAATAGAGTATTGTATTATGCAATATCTGCAATCTTAGCACTTCTACAATTTTCCTATCTAGACAGCATGGCCTCTAGTATGTATCCTTATACAAAAACATATTTACAAAATATCAAACTTCCTCTTAGCAACAGCAATTGTAAATATCAGAGCTATTGAACAGTGCTAAAAGTTGATTTATAAGTTTTCTGTAAACAACTTTGAGAGCATAAGGTGAACATCAAGCCACGATAATAAAGATAATGCCTTATCTTACTAAATAAATAAGAAACTAGGTTGAATTGGTCCTGTTTTTAGTGAATACTTAAAAATATTTGTTATATTGTCCACAAGCCATTGTTTAAGTATTATCTTATCACATCCACGTGTTTTTCTGAAACCCTGCAGTCTAGGAGAAAAACACACACTGCCTTGAATGGCATATTTATTACTTGTTTTCCAGTACATTTTTTACATATTGAGTATATTCTGATAAAGAAAGTCGGATTAAATTTTGTACAATAAAAGGCTTGTTGATTGCTCTTAAGTAGAGGAATATTTTACAAAAGATATTGTTTTCATGTGTATTATGTAGCTTTTATCTTATAGTGCAATAAATAGTATAGATCATAAAACTAAGCACTGAGATGTGGGCTTAACATACATTTTATAAAAGTTATAAAATTGCTTGAAAATAACAGAAATTTTCCCATAGTTTGATGGATTATTAAGGAGTTTATTTACAAACCTAATAGAACAGAGTTAGGATTACAGAATAGTAAATAATATATAGTTTTACAACTGCATAGCTTATTTAAAAACAGAAAACATTTCAAATCAAATAGCGCCGTTGATTATATTTGTATAGTCACTACTACTTTAAATTTAAATTTTAATGATATTTTGATAAAGATTTGTGTCTTACAATGGGATAATAAACTTTCAAACTACAGGGCAAAATATATAATATACTCTCTTTTTAGATGATAAAACTATACCTATGTCAAATACAACTTAGTATCTATATTTCCTTAGTTGTGCAGCTCATACCATATAGGTATAATGAAGGTTTTCTATTAGTCAAATAAATGATATGTAAGAAAATTATGGCCAAAAAAAAATTTTTTTTTCTAAGACCACCAAGTAATCTTCGAAATTATTTTTTGAAAGTTCTATTTCATTACAGGCTGATGATGTTAAATATATATCCTCAAGACTCTTGTAGCCGATTTATTCACAAATAAAATATCGGTAGTCTAATCTATCTATTATATCTAATTCAATATCAATATTCTCATTTAATCAATTGGTAGGTATCTAATATTCAATACCAATTCAAAAAATATACTTAATAATTTGTAAAACTGAAAATGTTTGATCTTAACATGTGCACGTTTTGTAATATTTAACCTTTGCATGGCTAATAACAATAACACGTTAGAGTTGATATTTACTCTATTTTATTTTTAAACAATGATTTTTCTCAACCCTATCCCTTTGCTTTGAGGTGTGATTTTTAAATTGAGGTAGTATGGTAGGGAGACACTGTAAGAATCCATTCCGCATACAAAAATAATTCTGTTCACTGGGGGTGGCTGAGTGTCGTACGAATATGGATGCCTCGCCAGGCCTGGATTATTTAGAATTATAAGGCAGAACTGGGGATCTAAAATAACGCAATAAAATAAAACACAGTTGGAAATAAAATGGCCATACAGATGCAAAAAAATGTTTATTGTTCTTTAAATAATACAATCCCTAATACTTTCATATTCATTATATTATTTATTCATTTTTTTTTTACTAAAGTAGTGTACATTTTTAGTAAATTAGCTTTAAAAATTGAACAATGTATCCTGCAATATATGCTATGATATATTTAGAAAATTTTAATTGAGGATCTGATATTCCTGGCTCCTGGGTTTCAAGTAATTCTTTAGTCTATACTACCCTCCCCCCCAATAGCTTTGCTCGCTATCCCTTTTATCTGCCCACCTTACATATTCAGGGCCCTGTGCATATACTCCATCGCTGTGCTGTTTAATTTACACTAGGCTAGTATGACCAAGTTATCGTGATAATTGATTGAGAATGATATGGGCTGGATAATTGATATCTGTTAATATCCAGTAAATTTCGACGTCAGCAAAATAAGTAAAATTATCCACCACAAGGCTTACAGCAGTAGGGACAGAATAATATTTTGCTGCGGACACCCTCGTTTCACCAGAGCCACTAATGTTTCCTCCAGTACGGATTTTCCCTTAGGATGTATCTTGTCTATTCGGCTTGAGATGTTTTTATGTTAGATCTTATTAGTTAGATCTGTTAGTTGTTATCGAAGATTCGAATGATTCGTACTATAGATACTATTTAAACTATCAATTATCAATTAAAACATTAAATAATTACTTGTAATATGCCAAATACAGCTTTGCATGTTATTTACTAATTTGTAAAGCAAACCTGTGAAATGTTATTTGCAGTAATGTAATAACATAATGTAATGGTAGTAGAGTCTCTCCTATTGCAGCTACTATGGGCGCACGAAACCATTATCTTTTAATGTTGTAGGTATATAAATCTCCAAGATATACAAATTTACTAAAAAAAACACTTAACTAATTTTACTACTACACTATTTATTGGTTTTGATCTCATTTATTAAGATACCCATATTCATAACCTAGAATGTTAAGATACAGGCATACATTCAATAGCTATACATTTTAAATAGTGTTAAAATTACATTAAATAATTACACAAAATTGGCAAGTAGAATCCTGAGTCCAACTATGTTCAGTAACCGCAACCTTATTAGATGAGTAGAGCTATAGTTGTCTCTTATGTTCCTTCTTATTTGCTGCCACTGTTCTTTTAGTCATGCCCACATACCACCATGTCACAGTCATGGTATAGCACCAAATAGACACCCGAAGTTTGCAGTAGACTCAATTGATCCTTAGGGTTTGAGTAGTGGTTGGCTAATTTTAATTGTAGATTTGAAGGTCGGTAGTCTAGTCGCAACGTTGGATCTTCTGTGGGAAATTAGCGATTGTATCCATTACGCTAGGGATGTACAGTAAAATAGCAGTGGAAATGTAATCATATGATCTCTCTCTCTGATTGGATCACATGATATCTCTGTAATTTGATTACAGAGATTGATGACTTGATCGATATCCTTCTTTGAATACCCATTCACTTAAGAAACATCGAAAGGATTCTGTGTCCTCAAGGTGGTGTTTTTTTTATCAGCAGCAAACATACTAATTTTTTCATGACCGAGCGTTTCAATACTAAATGATGATTGGACTATCATATAGTAAATTATTTGGTAACAAATCTTCCCACCTCATTATTTCTACCAATCTTGAAACTATAACTTCTAGCCCAATAAATTGTTAGGTTTTTATAGGGTTTTACTTATATCAACATCTCAGTTATCATAACACATGCCAGAACGAAATAAAAAGCTCAGCAGATCAGTGTTTAGTAAAATGACATTTAGAAAGGATACAGGCTTTGAGTAGGTGTGCTAATCCCTGAATCTTGAAATCTCGAAGCCTTGGGAACTCGCACGAAATCTGCCCTAGAAAATGCTAAGATTAACACATTATATTCCTAAAAGGTGCATAAAAATCGAATTTTATAACTCAATTTATTAATACAATTCATGTCATTTCAATTAACAATATTTTATCATAAAGATTACCTAACGCTAATCAAACGAGAATTATGTTGACTGCCTGACATAACAATAATCTCACCTGACCCCAAGTTTTCTGTTGCTTCAACAAGTTTTTTACTAATTACATTTGAGTATTTCTTCTTCAAAGCTACGTGTGCTTTTAATAAAAATGTATAGATATATTTTATTCATCACATTTTAGCAATAAAGCTAAAATGAATGATTTAAATGAATAATATAATGTATAACTGGCTAGAGGAGTAAAATTTCATTAATGTGCAAATTTTTGTGATTTTATGAAATGAGCATTATAGTGTTTGACCAAAATTATAGAGTGATTCATAAGTAGTATCAGAGTGCTACTCCAGGACAGGGTGACCCGGTGGGACACCCTGTATATATATATAGGTATAAACAAATATTTTTATTTTAATTGTACCAGATATAAAATTGCGATTCCTTGCCACTTCACCTGCCGATCAGCTCCATATGCTGTGAATGAGTCACTCTATAATTTTGCCCAAACACTATAAGTAAACTTGAATTAACCCAAACATATTTATTTTCAGCAAACATATCTGAAACGATAACAGACGAACTGATGCAGAGGTGGTATGGCCCCGATGTGATAGTTGCTGAAATCAAAAGGAGGAGTGGAGAGCATATCCAGATGAAAATGACCGACATTCCTGTTACAGAAAAATTAGAAAAGTTTGTGGAGGATGTTAAGTAAGTAGATAATTTATTTAGTAGATGATTACTATTTAGTACGACAATAAGGGAAACCTGGAAAACCTTATTATGTAAAGTGATCGGTTGCTTTTCTGCCATTTATACAGTGTCGTTGCAGTACTGGTTGCATGTTAAAAACACTAACAGTTTTATGCACACTGAATTAATACAGGGCCAATTAGAAAAAGTTTCCCGTTGGCAAATCTGAACGATTCTCAAATATGGTGAACGATTAAAACTTCACGTCTTTAACCACTTGACTATGGAAGCTCCACATACTGCATATCATGTTAATATTTTCCCTTCTGCATGTACAGATTACCACATTAACTATTTTCAATAATTGAAATAGAAGAACAGCATACAGTCAACCCTTTCAGTAGGGCCATCACTTTTTTTACTGCATCAAGAAGAGTAGTTGGGTCAAGAAGAGTTCTCTTTGACAAATTCTTAACGACTGTTCTACAATATTTTTTTGTGGTAATACTTAGATTTTGGAATAACTGTTGGTCCTTCTGAAACTCGTTATATAAATAATTAATGTTTGCTTATGCTCCCCCCGTAAACTAATTTAATATATAAATGTAATACAAAGGTGTTAAAATATATTGTATATTGACACTTATTTTTAAGCAGCATCGATCTGAATACAAGTTAAAAAAAAAAACTTAAAAGGTATTTCCAGTTTTTCAAGTTGGAATCTAACTTTTGAGTAAATTTGTTATGAAACAAATAATTGCTGTATTTACTAATACAAGACAAAATTAGTACTTATCTCTTGTATTAGTAAAAACATTGTAAAAACACACTATTTCACAATAAATAAATAAATAAATCTGTTTAAGTAACAATTTCACCTTAGTGAAGGTATATCGGAGTAGTTGATTCAATAGTTATTATCTGATTAGAAAATTGCATTCTTGCTTAAATATTTAATTTAATAACAGCTTGAAAATGAGTTACTTTATGTAAAATCACTTCAAATCCTTCATAGGGGTTTGCAGAAGTTCACCTAAAGATTTCACTAAACTTCTGCTATTAGTAGTCAGGGTGAGTGTAATCATTTCATTAAAAACTTGTTTGTGGGAAAGATCCGAAATTGATGTTATATTTTTTTAATTGGTAGATTGAAAATAAAAGCATTTTGGGTAAGTCTAAGTCATGCTTAACTAGATGTTTTGAAATCGTTTTACTTTGTCCAGATTTGAACAAGTACCAGCAGTCTTCTTGATTAATTATATATAGGCATTTCTTTACCCATTAATTTTATTACTTACTAACTTTTTTCATTTATGGTACCCCTACTATACCCCCTATAAACATAATGTAAACCTGTATAGAACCAAATTACCTTTAACAACATTTTAGAATAGTAATTGAGGATTAATTAATATTAATAATTTGACCCCGATATCCATTAATAGGAAATTGGTCATTGGACAGTGATTCACGTAAATGGTAGAATCTATATGATTTACTTGAAGACAAAGGAAAGTGCCAATATATTGCATCTATCACTCGTGAAAGTTAACAGCTAACTCCCTCTCATGTTTTTGTCGCAAATCCTGATAGCTACAGTACTGAAAAAACAAACGATACAAACAAAAAAGGCATAAGTTGTGTATGTTCATCAAAATAAGAGACGTTTTAAAAAGTCAAAGTCCTGCGAAGGTCCTAGTGTATTTGTAACTTCTTTAATACCAAAGCAATGCTTGAACTGTTATCTTAGAGAGTTTCACTTGATTTGATAATTTACTTTAAAATAAAAATATTTGAAAATCTACAGATAAGTTTTAGATGGTAGATGGGATGGTAGATCAAAATAGTGTCTATTTATAGAAATGCTCATAAAGAATTACGTCAGGAAAGATTCCATTATCACTTTGAATTTTTATTTATATGTATTTTGATATGAATTGTTTTCATTTGTCCACTTTGTTAATATTAAAAGCTTTCATTAACACATATTTTTATTAATTTTATAACAGGTTCTTTTTATTAGTATCCACAGCTGATAATTTTTCAAAATTATTAACCATTCTGAAGATAATTACTACTGCATAATTTTAAGGTAATTATTTACCTGTAAAAATTAAAAAATCGACACAAAATAAGAGTTTATTTATTGGTTTGTATATTATAAGTGTATTGTTTTAAAACCACTGTCAACAGAAATATATAATATCTACATTTTCTTTCAATTTTTTTATCAATCTTCAATGGTCAGATGACCTAATTTAAAATGAAAATAACTTGAAAACTATCTTTTTCTTCTTAACGAAACTTCGTGGAAATACCCTTTGTTATAATATAAGACAAACACAAAACATAAAACTATTCCCACTATTTTTCTTAACAATCAGATGAATTCAAAAATTTATAAAGTATCGTTACATTTGGTTCGGAAAAAGTTTGGGTGCATGTGCACAATGTAGGTCAATAACATGCACTTAAATCAATTACTGCCTGACATTTATGCATTTGTATATTGTAAAAAGTTTATAGTTGTCATAAATTCTGTTAAAACCTTATTATTTTACTAATTTTAATGGTAAAATTCAGTGTCCGGCGAGTAGGTAAATAAAAAAGTTGATTTTGTAGTATTCGTACACCTGTCCGAATACTAGCAATTTCAATTTTCCTTTATCTATAGTTTTCTAAATGTTAGATCATTGACAAAAATTTTCTCCTTTGTCATGATAACCAAGTTAATGTCAAATGCAGTAAAAAAAACAGTAATCGGACGAGTAAAATATTTGTGTCTCAGTTCGCGTGTTTAATTTATGTCCAATTTTTTGTTTTTGTGAGATACTTGGTAATTGCTAGTTTTTGGACACAAGTTTTTTCCGCTTATTTTGAATCTGTTTTTTATTATACAAAGTGAACTAAAAGTAAAAAGACTTTTCAAAAATATTCTGAAGAAATATTGAAAAAAGCATTAGATGAAATCAAATCAGGTTCAAAATTAATAGAAATTTGCCAAAAATAGTGAGTTGCAACTGAAACATTGCAACGTATGGGTTCAAATCCAGTTTTAACTATTTTTTAACTAAATTTTAACAAAAATTGAGGAAAAGTGTAGAATGGTTGACTTCACTAGCCAAATGCTGTTTCCCTCTAAAGAAAGAGGAATTATTAGATACTGTTCGGAGAACTGCGGAGCATGAAACATTTACAACACCTTTTTAAAAACAAACATTCATTAAAGGTTAATGTACCCTGAGTTAATATTGTTTTCTAACGCAAGATTAATTCCATTTTGTACATCAGTTCTGTAAAATGAGTAGGACAAGTCAATATTACTAATATTTACTAATTCAGATCTGTTAAAAATAACCCTGTACCTGCTAAAAATACCGGCTATGAGATGGACGATAATTAGCTTCCGTTGCCCAAATACTAGTGAAAATGCAATATTCTGCAAAATTTAAAGACATTTAACTATAAAATATAATTCATTTTATTTCTCTGAATACGGGTTGATTACAAATAATATTGAACTTTAGGGCTTGACGAAATCTAACCTCTTTATATTGATGCATTTAAAATTAAAAAAATACCGAAGTTCGCTATTATGAAAACTGTCCGGTCACTGGCAAAATCACCCATACTCTAGCTTTAAATCTGCAAACATTGGATAGAAGTGAAAGTAATAACATTCAGCAACATAAACTTTTTTATAATTGACTAGTTACCTGAAGCAGAAGGGAAATTACGTAAAATGATATATCACAGTACAGTGGCATTTTAGCAGGTTCCAAAACTTGGAACAAAGAATAATTTGTAATTTCATATACAAGGTTATCATAAAGTAAGGCATATATTTCAGCTTATTATGTATTTTTAACAAATTAAGTTAATAACAGGATGTGAAAGAAATTTGATTGCTTAAACAATGGGATTTCTTATGTCCAACAGTGGTTAACGCAAATGTTCGATACGTCATCCATTTTGCTGCTATATAATCCCCAACCATTCCTCCAAATTGTACACACCATTATTCAGCATTTCTGGTTGAATTGCAGCAATTTGCTCCCTAATAGAGTCTTTTAATTCTTCCATCGTTGTTGGTCGTGTTTCAAACACCAAATTTTTAAATAACCCCACAGCCAGTAATCCGCCAGGTTAAGATCAGGCAATCTTGGAGGCCATGAATTTACAAAATGTCTGCTTATAACACGATTTTGAAAAACATCAGTAAATTCTTTAACTGGTCAGTAAATATGCGGGGGTGCATATGGGGATGCGTGATTAAAATCATGTTTTCAATTCCTTCGCGCTCGTTTTGTATCTGTGGAATGGCATAACCTCGTAACACATGCAGGTATCGTTCACTAATAACAGTTACAGATATACCCTCTCCATTCTGTATCTCCTCAAAAAAGTATGGTCCAATGATAAAATTAAATGTGAAACCGTACCGAACGGTGACTTTCTTATCATGAAGACCTTCTCGAGCGATTTCATGTGGATTATCTGTTGACCATATTCGACAGTTTTGAGTATTGACTCCACTATTTAGAGAGGAATGGGCCTCATCTACCCATAAAATATTTGTAAAGAAAAATCATACCTGATAGGAAAATCTGTATCATTTAATTCAAATAGCAGTTTAACTTTATAGGGATACATTTTTAGGATTTTGCGTAAAATTTTCTAAACTGTGGTGTATGGCATTTGCAATCCTTGGTCTTCCTGATCTCAGTAGGTCAGTTACAGATTCTGATCTTTCAAATTTGCTAATCAAATTATGGTACCTTTCATTTGACAGGGCCCTGCTCTCAAACCTATTTTCGTACGAAATCTTTGTAATCCAACAGTGTAATTTCTGCCGCATTCGAATAACATTGTACTAAACAAATTCTTGTTTGTAGATCGATGTAATTAAAGTTTAAATCGTTTTAATTTACATTTACCAGAGTTTTATTTTGAGGACAATTCTCTAAATCGCATTGATTACATTTGACACTTGTATCAGCAGTTGACGCGGCAACTCTTTTGTTTTCAATAGATACAGTAAAATCCAATTATTGAAGCAACTAGATTCCATTTACTTTTTGCTACTAGCTTGATTTATTAAAATTATATAAGACTTTAAAGTATAGACCCCATATATAATTTTTTTTTTATTTCGTTGATTCAATAATTGTCTTGTCAAATTCACTTTTTAAATACATGTTTTTTAGGTATATGAATTTAAAAGTAAATTAAGAATGCTATTATATTAAATTTATGCCAATCATAAAATTTCACATAGATATTGCTCATTAATCAAAAAGTTTTTGAGGTATTATATCATATATCCAATTTTAAAATAACAAAACGTGCCCAGAAAAATATTTAATTGCACTATATTTGTTTCAGTCGAAAAAAAAATTAAATATTATATTTCACAACAGAGCATCTGTGTAAACAAATAAATGCAGTGTTTAGGAGCTATAATGCAGCTGTCAAGCTGATCACACTCCAGATAGAACACAACAAAGCAATGGTCTGATACTTATTGCCGAGTCTAAAACCTACACTGCAAAAGTAACAGCTATATGATATTTCTTCCATGCACGATACTGGCTGTGTGTTGATTATGTTTTGATATTTAATGTAGTGGATGAAGTTAGTATACCACTTTAAAGCAATCCCAAATCCCTGTTTCTTTTGTTAAAACTTTTTTTTTGCATTATTTATTTAAGTAAATGCAGTACGCTTCCATGAGTAACACTTTCTTTTCTAACTACCTTTTCTCAAAAATTATTTGCACATCATCAGTCTTTGAAATATTTGAAAGATTCAAATAAATAGCAACTAAATATCCACATATCAGTTTATAAATATAAAAACCTTGTTTAAATGTCTGAGTCAACCTTACACAAATTAATTCTTTCTGTCGTTGTTGACTCAATGAATAAGAACAGCACAGTCGAATATAAATGAGAATCACCAATATTTTGCATAATAGTTATTTTTATATTCCAATCATGACGTAAGAGGCTAGCTTTATCTCACTCCTTTTATCAATTCACTCTGTTATCAACAATATAAGGACGGCAAAGGTGTAACTCGAGTCATTATGTCTGGTGGCTCAAAATCAGCTAATACCCTTCTGAAAACCAGTGTCGTTTCTTGTTTTTGTAGTTTTTCAAATGTGTGTAAAAATGTCCTTGGATGTGCTGTTTTATCAGCTGGCTGCGCTTTCCTCCGATCACGGGTGAGTCTTGTGAGGAAGGACATATTTCATGAATATTCAGCTGATTAACCTTAATGAACTCTAGTCCTATATTTTTATTTACTTCCTAGGTTTGTTTTTAATAAATAACTTATAAGTATTTCCCATTTTTAAATTTTGTTATTAATCACTATTCTGTAGTTTACTCGTAGAATCCACTAAGAAATCTATAGAGTAATTTAAAAAAGATTAATGTTTTTTATTAAACTTCATACAATAAAAAATCAATGAAGAGAGAAAATAAAAATGTTTCAATGGTCATAGACTAGTTCTATAATTAGATTAAATAAAATTAGATATAGAAGGGATAGTTTCCTTTATCAGATATTCAATTTTTGTTAATAAAAAATTATGCTTTACAAAAATCATACCAAATATTTATTTAAAAGATGTTACTATTACTCTTTAAATATATCTTCTTACTTCATAGTTCGTTTCTTTTGGGATTACACCACCTGTAAAATAACAAAAAGCGAAAAACCAGAAGCATACAAATTAAATATTCAAAGTGTAGTAACAAGGCAAACTTCTAAAGTTTGCCCCAAAAAACCACTGTATAATGTGTGATAAAATAATATTTGATATATTAACTAAATTTCATCAGTGGTTTTTCAGTTTTATACAAAATTCTATAATATTATAGTCATATTTTAAAATATGTAAATAAAATAGTTATTATAATAAAATTTAAAATAAATTAAACACTTAACTAGCTTTCTTCTATATGTTTCGAGTTGATCCTCAACTCTTCGTCGGTAAAATCTTTGTACGATAAGAAATCTTTGTACGAAAAGAAGTACTTTTTGTCAGATTTTAAAATATGACATATAATATTATAGAATTTTGTATAAAACTGAAAAACCACTGATGAAGTTTAGTTAATATATCAAATATTATTTTATCACACATTATGCAGTGGTTTTTTGGGGCAAACTTTAGAAGTTTGCCTTGTTACTACACTTTGAATATTTAATTTGTATCCTTCTGGTTTTTTGCTCTTTGTTATTTTACAGGTGGTGAAATCCCAAAAGAAACAAACTATGAATCATGAACATGCACCACAAATAAGTTACAGACATTATATCTTCTTACTTTTAAAGATACAAATATCAACATCCATAATATATATTAAAGTATTGATAGTAGATAGAATATAGTATTTTTTAAATGCCATCATCAACGGAAATGTATAATGTCTAAATTTTCTTTGCATATCGTACTTACCAACATATAGAGGAGGCTATATACATGGTGGTCCAACTTTAAGTCCGACAAACTTTGTAACTGACACAGGTGAAAATAATTGAAGTTAGAGAAACTTATTTCAAAAATTAACCTTTTGTGAAATACAGAATTTGAATTAATAAAAAATAAAAAAATTTTGCTACCTCTGAAACTAATTAATCAATTGGTCTTTAATTGCCATAACATTATACCAGTAAGAACCTCTATTATATGATACATTTTGAGTTCAATACTTACAAAATATTAGTGACATCTGATATAATTTTCAAAAAAATTAATGTTACTATCTAAAATTAAACAATATTTTTTCTCTGTTGTACTGTTTTTGCTCATCAAATAGTTTCCAAGTAAACTCACATTTTTAAAATCATGTCTCGTTTTTTTATTCATCCATAACCATGTAAAAATATAAAACAAATGACTGGTACTTATATTTGGTTTTGAGAGCTAAAAATTATTATTACTATTTTTAATCAACTTTCACTTGTAAATATCTTCTATATTAAAAATTGTTAATTTTTCAAAATAAATTTATATGCAAAATCTTAATTATTTTCACCTATTCTCTCACTATACAACACGGTATATTTTCAATACAAAAATCAACATCATTTATAGAGGTGAGCCCAATGTCATAGAATCTATAAAACAGACTTGTAAAACAATGATATATGATGTTTACTACTAAAAATATATCAGTGTTACCTTTGTGAACAAAGTAAGGAGAGGTTATTTACTTTTTTGAACTTTATTTAATTGACTAACACTATAATCTGAGATTAAACTGTTTGTTTATGACAATGCTCTCAAGGCATGTTATTTACTCTCAAAATTTCCATCCACAACTTGAGGAAGTGCCAAGTGCTTATATTATTTGGGTCGGTAAATAATGACCAACACTTGGAGTACTGTTAAAAAAGATAAATTTGTTCAGGGATTTATCCAATACCATTACAATAACTTCATAAACAGAATATCTTTGTTTATTAAATGAGGAAATAAGCAATTAACAGAGTAAAGGGTCGATTCTGTATCACTCCTTTAAATTTTAAAGACCTGTTACAATTTTAACGACAGTTAAAATTAAAATAGTATTCAGTACCATGCAAGTCATTTAAAAATTGACATATTTCCGTTAGTTTTCCCTTCTGGCTGTTAAATTTTAAACCCTGCCTGATGTTGACTACCTGTTAAATTTTAAAAGGATGTTTAACTTTAATATCTCTCACACAGTTTGGTCTAGAAATTAAATATATCGCAAAAAATAGGTAGAAATATTAGGATTATCCATAATGTCAATTAAATGTCCATTTGTGTTTTATTTTAATAAGATCCAAATTACTAGGTTTTACTTCCAACAAATCTCTGTTGTTTCCTACACAATCAGTTTTTCTTTTTGTTTCTTTGTCTAGCCAGATGACCTACATGTCGACATGTTTTACCACTGTTAGCATTGATTACATTCACATAACACTAAGGTTTAGTTCTTTTTTACTTTAAGTACGTAGGTAGGTACTACTAATAAAGCAGTAAACAAATATTGACAAGAGTGACAAGACAAGTACATACAAATTATTTTGAAAATTGAGGTTATATCTTGTTTGCTATTTATAAAAGCTCAGTGTTACCAATGGTATATTGCAGAAAATCCAGACAGTTGAACTACTACACTTGATTTTTAACCCCCTGTTAAAATAATTTCTTTTCAACGGATCCGTTTAATTTAGCGATACAGAATACAGTTTTATTATTTTAAATTAACAGGTCCGTTAAAGACAACATTTTTAGCGGGTCTTTAAGTTTTAACGAGGTGATACAGAATTGACCCTTTACACCGTTATAATTTTTTTTCAATGTTAACCAAATTTTTCTCAAATATCTAACACATTGGGATGTACTTGGAACAAAAAAAAAAACAGTTGTCACAAATGTAAAACCACCTCCTATAATGAAATAAACGAACTGAAAAACATTAAATTGGCTTTATCTACAATATCAGAAAAAAAAATATAGATAAATATTTTAGTTAAACTTTGTTTGGTAATTTTACCTTTGTATTTAGGATGTCAATTTATTTCCTAAAATAGTAATGTTCGAAAACCAATAAACGATTGTTCCTATTAAAAATAAATAAATACAAAATAAGTTAATGATAACAAAACTCAATCGTGAAAGGTCATTTTGAAAATATAAAAAAACTGGGTTACCAAAAAAGGTTGCAAATAGAAAGCTGAATTTTTTTTTTGAAAAATTGAATTTGAATATCAATTTATCACATTAGTTTTTTTTATTATTTCCTCCTGACATATTTTAGGCACAACTTTGTCTCACTTTAGCCACCTTTGTATCTCCTACGGTTTCCTTTATTTCAAATGGAGAAGTGATACAAAAACAGTGTAGGTATATATTATTAACATGTATACAATTCAGTTTTAAAAATGACCATCACAAATAAGCAATGCTGTTTTATAAAAAGAATAATGTATTCTATTTGTGTTGAAATTATTATTTGTTACCAACACAGCTGTCATTTTTATTCAAAATGTTCCATTTGTTACAGATCTCTCATTATACTTTGAGAGTCAGATCTAACCAGTTTTAAAATGTTTTTATACAGATAAGAATATGTTCCAGATAAGAGGATTGAACCTATCTTGGCAAATAACTCGAAATATAGCTGTTTTCCCAGCAAAAATATAGATATTTATATTTTATACAGGGTGTCCACCTAGTGCGCGTAAGTCCAATATCTGGGTTAATAAAAGAGATAACTTAATTTTTTTTTCTACAGGGTTGTCTAATATCCCGAGCTGCACAAAATGAAAATATATTTACATATTCAGGGTGTTCAGTTTTTCCTGGACAGGTACCAACTTCGTTTTTCTAAATGGAAATATATATTTTTTATTGCTTTTTCGAACTAAACCCTTGATTTTAGTAGGACTTTCATCAGCCTTCCCTATACCTAACTTAAACTGTTTTTGAAATATTGACGGGTGAATATTGACATTTTTGCAACTTTGACACCCTGTAAAATCTAAACGGTTTGAGATCAAGCAAAACGGTTTGCACATTCCTATCTTAACTTTTCATAAGCTATCGTTTGGTACTAATTTCAGAATTATCCAAAAATTTAAAATTTTCTGAAAATTTTGAAAATTTTTTATTCCTGTATAAATTTGAATGGAAATTGGTCGGATGTCTGTACCAAAACTGTCAATAGTACAGTTGTTGATATTTGCAGTGAACTGACATTACATTTTTTTGCCAATTATGAAATATTACCATTTACATTTTATGCGTCTATAGAGTTTATGTATAGAGCACCAGGCCCAATACTGAACCCTGGGGTATACCCATTTCAATTGAATGAATACCGAACCATACTTATAGAGTTATCACTTTTATATATGTAACAGTTACAAACTATTTTCTATATTGGTGCATATCCAATTTAATGCAGTTATTGTAAATAAGTTAGTCATGTAGATTTATTATATTGTCTCATTATCAAATCTGTCAGTTGTTGTTGTTGTCGGATATTTACTTCTAAAATAATATATTTTAAAACCATATAGTATATATAAAAATCGTTCTAATTAACTAAGTTTTGGCCCAGTATCTTACAAAATATGTGAATAATCTTCTTACAATGTTTTGCTAGTTATTGACCGGGAAACTGGCCATAGAAAGATAACAATGAATCCGCCCATGCATAAAATAATCACTACAAACAACTTGATGCAGTGGGCGTAAGAGTTTTTTTTTTATCTGAAAACCGCGAACCCATTACATCACTGACCACCACACACAGGAGCAGCAAGCAATATTTTAATTTTAAATGATGACAAGGTAGATGTTGGTTGTGTGAGCTGTTGTTGGCACAGCCGGTAATAAAAATTTATTTTTGTTTGTTCTAATTTTAGACACACCTGACAAGTAGGTTTGACGTCATTTTTATTTTTCCTCCCTATGTTCCTGACTTAGTGGTGCTTAGCTGTTCTAGACTAAGTGGTTTCTGTGTTAGTATCCCCCTACAAAATACAAGTGCTTATTTACTAATTGATGATATTGTTAATGGTTGCTTTGCTGTTTTTTATAAAGTTGTTGAGGTAACAGAATTAATTGAAATGCTCTTGCCTTCCAAGTTTTATTTATAGATTTAATCGTTTGTAATTAATTCAAACTTGCTGTTGAATAACATCAATCAATTGTATTTATTACTTTTACATATTTATTATTTGTGGTTCGGTTTTGTTTGTATTTTGTATAGTTTTGTGAAATGCGGCAAGCATTACTGAGTGTTTAAAATTAGATTGAATTACATTTTTTTTTATTTGTTGCTAGAAATGTTAGAATAATGAATCCCTGCAGTCCTTTTTGTTCGTTTTCAATAACAACATGCATTTTACTACATTGTATTAAGAACTTTATATTTCAGTGTTTTTGTTAGTATTAATTTTATTTATTACACATATGTAAAGAATAAAATATAAACTCAATATGGCAAAAGGTTGATAACAATGTTTAATATTACATAGATTTAAATAATCCATATAAACAAACAAATTATTATCATAAATTGGAGGTTCTACATTTTCTTACTCCAGTTTGCTTTAAGATTTATTCATTTCCAAGGTATTAATTTATGTGAGCAGTGTTAGTGAATGTGCAAGGTGTGTTATGGTTTGATTTAAAATTATTGTCAATTCTCTGTCTGAATGCAACTTAAATTTATGAGGAAAAATAAATACTATAGGTGTTAAATTAGTTAAATTTTTTATGAAAAGTTCCTTAAACATATTTATTGTTTCTATTTTAACAATAATTTCTACTTTTCTTTAATAACAAGTATTATATATAGCAATGAATACGTAGAGAATACACATTACTTTATTATGTGTAATGAGAAAAAGCTAGCCATAATTTTCTCTCAGAATCAGGATGGAGATAGTTGAAGTTGCAAAATGTTATTTTGGAGTATTTTGAATGTGTCGTTGTTCCAGAAATGGCATATATCCATTGACGGCTTTTGGAGCCAAACAACCGCCTCCACCCCGTTCCAGGGCTATCTCCCCCGAAATGGCAGAGTCCGTTAAGTCGGTTACTCCCGAACCAACGGATGTAGAATCTAGGAAAATTATTAATATGATGTGTGATGTCAAATCCAAAGAAGAAAGCTGTGATTTATTGGTAAGTATTTATTTAAATATATTTATTTACTTTTTCATAGTTTAATAAATAAATAAATTCATTATGTACTTCATATTTACTTTCGGTCAGAAGGTGGGTTTCATTTTCTTAAAAACAGTACAATAAAATAAAGTACAGTAAGTAAAGTACAGTACAATAAAGTAAAGTACAGTACAATGAAATAACAATTTCATTAGTATGGAAAATTTTTATTTCAAACTTGAAAATTCTATGCATTTTGACTTTATTTAACTTGAGATTCATTCCTTCTTTTCGAGCTATCATAGAACATTACAACTATGACTTTGTTTTTTTCTTCCAGTTGACTATTGTACTACGGATGGATGATAAGATGAATAGGCATTTAACTAGTTGTATATCACCTGGAGACAATCCAAAGGTTTTAGCGCAGGAATTAGTCCATTACGGTTTTATCAATGAAGTAAGTAAAAATGATTAATTAGTTATTATATGACATCATTCTATCAACATTTTTATACGGAATTTTGTCTTGTTTCCTGTGAAACGATTATCTATCCATTACTCATACTTAGTTTCCTTAAAAGAGCAGATTAATGGCAACATTTTTATCTAAAACATTTTTTTAGATAAATATTTAACTTGTATTTCATACGGCGAGAGATCATGCGGGTGGGACATGCAATAGTATCAATCAGATATCATGTAATCGATTGGCTCCTACAATACAATGCTAAATAAATGGTAGATTTCATGGTAGTCCACTGTCGCTCATATATTTATATACATATTTAGTCATATTTTGATATTATAGTAAGTATGTATGTCTTAATGCTTAATAAGAATATATTAGCTTATTAAGTGAAAAAAACTGACATATCCTCAATATCTTGAAAACCAAGCGAAATAAGAATAGGGAACATTATATAGAGTAGTTAAAATTTAATAGAGAATCTAAAAATATAATAATTCGCAAGGTGTTCCATAAAAACTTTAATATTTAGTTTATTTAAAATTATACGTGATTGAGCCATTTCTCAAAAATACTCTGTACCTTATATCATTTTATAGTAGTATTTTCTTCCAATTTTTTAGTTGACACATGTCAGTCTTGTCACTTTATGTAAATGTTTGTAAATGCAGGTTAGATTTATTGCAGTGAAATTAGCTCTATGTATAGAATGAGATGTCACATTAACTTCTTATTTAGCATGCTGTTAGTTATTTGTCTATAAATATTGAATTATTAATATGAACTACTTCGATTGATTTAAGAATGCGGTTAGTGGTCATTAGTAAACTTGATGTTATTGTGATTAATATTAATATGGGTGTTAATAGTTAAAATTTAATAGCGGATCTAAAAATATAAAAATACACCATAAGAATTTTTTTGATTTTCTGGAGTTTAAACACCCTGTATATCAATAATGTAATATTGATACAGTGTGAGTGTAATAGTCTTATTTTTTTTGTCAAGATTTTTTGAAAGATTTTCTCTTTAAATGCTAATATCTTCATAACCGTAAAAGATAGGTATAGGGTAACCTTAATAATGTTTATCTTAAATTTTAAGGTTAGATAAAAAATGTAATTAGATACCAACCAGCTGTTCTATTTAAAATAAGAAAGTTGAAGCGTGAATCAGAAAAACTGAGCAACAACAAAACAAAATTGATTCAAGAAAGTAATAAAAATACAAAATTTAGGTAAAAACTAACAACTTTTGCATTAATTTTTTTCTCTACTATTACTATCTATTAACTACTATTACTATTACACTACCCCTCTTAACTACTATTATAGTTTCTGAGATACGGAGATAGAGGATCTTATGGTGGACATCCTGTACATTGGATATCAATACAATACTACAATACTTAATAAAAGAATTTATTCACACAAATACTGTTTAAAAAACAGCAAGTAACTAGGGAGCACTCTTAAAATATACAATAGAAAAGAGCTGCAGATTAGATTTCAGCAGTACACAAAATTTTAAAAGAGAATCAAAGGTTTAGTTCCCTCAAAGTTAGAATAGAATAATATACACATTTCTCTGTTAAAATGTCTATTAAACATTTTAATTTTATTGTAACTAAATAATATTACAACATTAAAACAAAATTATTATGCAAGTATAATCATTGTAGTGTATATCTGAAGATAGCACAATACTGTTTTCAATTAAGTCATATATCACAAGAATTTTTTATTTAATATTTATAATAAACAAAACGTTACATATCTGCTTGTTGCTTAGAGCATCTAAAATATAAATATTAATAAACAATATAAATAAAATATGATAGTTGTTCTCCCAAAGCAACTCAAAAGCACTTTTTAAACAACTATATTCTCTTCAAGGTTGACCGTGATAAAATAGCGAGCCTCATAGAGGAGTCGTTACAGAACGTATCGGGCCAAAGCAGCCCGACACACAGTTTGCAGACGACGATAACAACACTGCCCGCACTAACTACTGCTCCACCGCCCATTATAAACTCATTGCCTCCACTGACGACGGTCAACACCACACCCACTCAAGTGCCCATGCACTCCACCAGTTAGTAGTCAGCTTAGAAAATGCCATCAAAACACCTTGTCACCTCTGAGAGGGTACTAGTGAAACAAGGACAGTGTTATCGTAGACTGGTTCCCATTTATTTTATAGAACGATGCGGGGTAGGCAGAGAAAGATAGAGAGTGCAGGCGATGCTTTTTTTACATGAAGTCGCCTAGTGCACCCCACATCGCTTATATTTAGGCTTACAATGGCTTGTGATGATTGGACCGATGCCGGAATAGTCTATGGAGTCGGAATTATTCTGGTATTAGCGAGAAGAAACACATGTAATTCAGAAGACTGTTGTAATGTTGGACATCGTCGCGCTAGTCATGTGACCACGTGTTAATCTGTGATTAGAGCTCCATTGACAAAAAATCGAGCACCAGACTGTTAACGTATATATGTTTTCATACTGTATGTGATCTGTTTTAAGAAAAATATTGTTTTATATAAGAGTACTCGCGAGCCTGCTGAATTTAGATATTTGGGCAACTTATCAGTTAAATTTTTATTCTTTACTTCTGGAAATGAGAAATGGAACTTTTTCGGTGAACATTACGTTTTGAACCATGTGAAAATATTTATAATACATTTTTATTTGGGTCTCATAGTTGTATTAATAAAATATATTGAAATGAGACATTTGATATTTAGATATTTTTTAGAACTATTGGAGTTTTTTTCTTAGAACAACTCAATTTGCCGCTAGTTTTTTATATATATTTTCATGTTAAAATTTTTTATCCGGAATAATTATTTTTTACATCGATATGCAACACTTCGTGGCTGAAATAGTAAAAAAATAATCTAGTAGTTATGTTTCTCAAAATGATCAGTTGTGAGTAAATTAAATTGTCTAATTCAAAAATTATATCCAATTGGTTCTTGACTAAGAACTACATAATTTTAAATATTACTGTAACGAAAAAAATTATTTGTAATATTCCATATAAATGAATATTTCTTATGCAAAAGTGACACTAATTTTGTTTTTGTCACTTATTTTTAAAAATTAACTCATAAAACTTGTCAGAAGCACACATTTTGCATAAAATAGTGCACTGCAAACTATTCAAAGAAATCTTATTTACCTAAAGAGTTCCACAATTTTCTAACAAATGTGATTGTTGTCTATAGTTTCATATCAAATTGAAATCCGTTTCCGTGCCCTTTTTAAGTTTTATTGAGAAGTTGTGGCGGTATCACATATTTTTAGCTTCCGTTTCTCCCTGTAAGTAAATTATCCAAATACTCGTCGCAAATATTGTATTATTGTTTGCCCCTTGAGACTGATGTAACATTTTTTAAAAGAGAATTATTAAGCTAGAGGGTAGTAGTTGTATCAGGACAGGACCAATCGTACACGTCAAATGACGTTGATAGGTTCAATCGATGTGCGCAAGTGGGACACTCTAACTCGTAAGCCTGCGTGGTTTCAATTCACACCCCTCGACATACATCGACAAAATTCAAAGCATCCATTCTCATAGGCCTACTTCTAGCCACCGTTTCTGCCTATAGTGCCGCTGAGGGATGCGGATAGATGCCAACTGGCTTAATGCATTTGAGTTTTTGTTGTCACCCGACATGCACTTGGAAATATATCTATAAACAGTATTTAGTATTTATTGCCTTTCTTATCAATTTTAAGATACATTTTTCTTTTCCATGTATGGTTTGTCAATTATCACTGTGATTGAGTAATTTTTTCCACTTTCCCAAGTCATGTCTGGTGGAACTGCAAACATTATACCTAGTAAATAGTTGTAAATAGTTTAATTATAATAGCCTTGTATGAAATTGTAGATAATGAATTTTTTTATTGAAGAAAATGTAGGTATAAGTATATATTATTTATTATAAACATTTAATTGAGTTAAGAAAGAACTTCTCTCCCAGAAACGTTTTAAAATGTCTCAACCGCAACATTTGGCAATTAATTGAGTTTGAAGAAAATTCAAAATAAAATAAAATAATTTATATTGGAAAAAATGAGTTGACCCTTGTAAAGATATAAAAAGAGAATTCCCAATTGCATTTATAACTTAAAAATATATTAGTTTCTTTTTATTTTGTCTAGATTTTATTTAATAATTTCAAACTCCTTAAAAATTACGTTAATGTTTACAATTGTTTTGTATATGTTACAAATTATCAAAAATAATAATTTATTTTTATACTCAATATTATAAATAAATTCATATGTTATAAATAAGTGGCCAATAATGATCAAACCAATGCTAAAGATTAAGGTTTTCCAAATTCTTTAAATTCAAAACGATGTTTTGGAAAATTGCTTTTTGGTAGACAGTTACGTATCAAAATTTTTTTAAAGATTCATTGGCATAACCATAGAGGTGTTTCTGTAGATATTACAAAAATGAGATTTAATTGCAGTACTGTATTTTAGTTTTTATTTGTCAAAAAATTTGTAATTGAAATTTTTCGTGATATTAGAAGCGTTTCTTGGAGATATGTTAGAGGTCCCTTGTGATATTTCGCTCAAAAAATAGTTTGGCTGATGACTAACTCATAATAATATATATTAATGTTTAGTTTAATTTTTATCATTTTACACCAAAATTTTTATTGATTTCATCCATAATTTTAAGTAAAAACATTATTGTATTGGAACATTATTTTGGTATAAAATGGTGAACCATTTCACTTCTGCTTTTAAATACACTTCATACTGTAATAAAAAAAATATTGTTCTTCCTTAGAAACGGAACTAAACATGCAGAGTTCTTTTGTTAACAGATTATTATGTTTGAAAGCTGAATTTTATCGTTATTTATGAAATAAATTATTTTATTTTTATAATTACTTCTTAATGAATGTGTTGATTCATCACAGCCCAAATTAAAGAAACCTTTATTTTGCTTTCTATTGATTTTTCTTAGGATTTTGAGCAGTAAGTATGAGAGTATCAAGGTAAGCAAAATTTTTTATAAATCAAATTAATAATTGGAAAATTAACAATTTTAAAAATATATTATGAAGATTATTTTTAGTATATAAATTTTGAAATACTATCTAAAATAAACTACTATCTTTTCTCAGAGAAATTTTGGAAACTATATTTTTGCATTGAATATTGCACATTAAGAATATAAAAATGTTGAGATAAAATTTCTGTAGTTGGGAGTCCTGATTTATAAGCTAGATGAATATCCATATACATTGCAGAGGCTGGTAGATTACAAAAATACTTAGAAAACTTATAATTTATTTAACTCGTTTAAATTCACATGTATTTCAGAATTTTTTAAAGCTTTTATTAATTTAAAACGAGGAATTATGCTACCTTAATTTAAAATCAATTTTAGTTACATAAGAAAAGCTACTACTTCAGAACATTTTACATTTGACCTAATTGGTAGTTATTGACCTAGAGATAATTGACATTTACAATTCAATTTTCAGAAATAAACTATTTTCACTTGTAAAGAACATTCTGTATCCAACTGGCATTTCCGTAGAACTTCTAATTGTATTAAATAATTAAGTGCCTTTAAGTTGTGTATATGTACACACACGCTGTAAACATCTATGTAGATGTTCAAATGAATGCATAATATTACTGGACATATTTAGTATTTTTTAGAACACAAGGAAAAAATATCTAAAAGATGCATAACATGTATACAAGAGTTCCACTTAATGTACTTAATATATAATGTACCTTTTACATTTCAAAATATTGCACTTAACTATCTCATCCATTTCTAATTTTCCAGGAGACGTCATAAACTTCATCTTTACAGCTTTTTTAAATTTAACAGCAACTAGTTTAAAATTTCCTGCATATCTGATAGAAATAATCCTATGAAATTATTCTATGAATACATCATGTCCACTAATAATAATGAAAAAATAAAATATATTCTTTGTTTTTGTTAAAATAATTCTAAAATAGTGACAGTGAATTCAATGAGACAAATATACCCCTGAACTAACCTGTGTCTGCATGAATGAATTCTTAATTTTTTTGCAATATTGTGGGGCATATTGTGAACTGTTGAGATTTTTTCTGGTCAAGACAGAATCATCATAGTGTTCTGTGAATGCAGATATTTCTAGTTTTTATGTATGAATGGTATTTTTAAAAGTGAATGTTTTAACATCATACTGTCTGGTGGGGGAAAAGTGGCGTCCTGTAAAAAATTGTGCCTTTCGCGTTCTCTTTATATTAATTGTAGGTAGATCAATTAGTGTGTGAAAACTTGACGTGATTCTTTAAATCCGTACATATTAATTGGGAGAGGTAATACTTTTTTCTTTTTATATTTCATAGGAAGCTGATGCGTTTATCACAATACCTCGTCACATATGCCCTTTTTCTCCAGTTACGCAGTGTACATTTGCAACACATTTTTTTCTTTCACTTACATCAATTAATGTCTAATTTTACCATTAAAATTACATTTACCATGGACCATGTACATTTACTATGTACATTAAAATTATTAAGATTATGATTGATGATCTCATTGCTAAAATTTCACAGAAAAATCTGTTTTGTTGACAACTGAATTCTAAGAATAGATGCTCATCCTAAGCAAGCTAAAAAATAGAATCGAACACTGTTAAATACTCTAACAAATTATTAGTAAAATTGTTTTTCATGCTTAATCCTTTCTTAGTTTCATAGAATGAAACTATGAAAAGGTGAATCGTATTTTAATTTAATAATTTACATTCTCTGCATGTTTGTTCGAAATAGATTGCTCATATTGAGCAGCTGTATAGGAGACTCATTATGATGCTAATGGGATAAGACTTTGCATTTATAGCTTCTGCCAAAACACATGTTTCGCTGTCCTGAACTGTAACGTAAATACTCCACTTACTTCTGCTGTTTGTATGGGGCACATGTCAAAACAAAACCTAAAAAGGCACATAGTCAAACATTTCTATTAAAAAAAAATTATCCAAAATCTAAAAATTTTGGGTTTTCTAAATTTTATGTCCTTTAAAATGATAATTTCGAATTAACAAAAAATAATCTGTGATGTAATAATTTGTTTTGTTTTGAAATTTTTTCAGAAGATTTTGAGCATAGAAAACTATGATTTATAAAAGTTATATGTTGTACATTATAATTGATAAACTATTTTAAGAGTATTTGGCATAGCAAATATATGCATTTGTTGGTATTTCATATAAAATGAAGTAAAAACTGTACATATGAGGTTTCATACCTTGAATTACTTTTTGGATAATTTTTTTTGACTTTTAGGTTTTGTTACCTTCTTGTAGCGAGTTGTATAAGTTTGAGGAGATTTTTATATCTTATTTTCATTTATACTTTAAGAGTATATTATGTTTATTATAGCTAACACATGTTTTAAAGAATGGTTGTATTTAAGTGGTTTATTATACGTTGTTATATTTTATTATTTCATACATATTTTAAGTTATCATTTGTATTTATAGAGTACTGTACCACAGGCTGTCTTATCTGTATACCTTATTTAAATAAATATGCAATATGGCCAATTTTATAATTCTTGTATGTTTTTCTTTTTACATGTTTTATCCATTTTTGATGTGACTGAGTTGAGATGCCATCAAAAAATGTTCAATAAAAAACTTAAAAAATATTCCTCTATTTTCTCTATTTATTTCAGTCAAGAACAAATTCTGAATACTTACCAATCAATAAAAAACATCCATAGGATGACAAATACTGTAACATTGGTCCAACGGCAATATATTTTTTAAGTTAATATAAATAAGTTTAATTTATACATAATAATTTATACATATTTCTAATGTCACTTTCAAGCTGGCACTTATTTAGCTTTAGACTGTTTTAACCAAATAAATCAGTGCGAAACAAACAAGTTATTAAGGTTCTCGCGGATTTTTGCCCTTGTCAATTTTTTATAATATGTTAAGTATCTTTAATAACACTGGATTAGCTATAAGGTTAGCTACATATTTTTGACTGAATTTTGTGCTCGTTTCGAAAATGCAAAAATAAGTGTTTGATTTAAAATCATTGATATATCTATAATACCCTTGATAATACCTACTACGTAAAACTATATAATAAGTTATGTAGTGTATATTTTCAATATTTAAAATAAGCTAGTTGACATAGCTCTGAAAAAATGTTACATTAAATTGTCAAAAATAGAAAATATTGGTACTGTACTGTATAGTCATAATCGGCTAGATCAAGTCGCCTGGTCCCAGCTTATTATACTAGTCTTGTTCCATTGCCCTGTTACACTGCTTCTCCATAATTACCGACTTTTGCAGCGTGTAACGATAAGTTTACCGTAGTCAATTGTTAGTTTTGATTTGAGGTTAGTGATGGCCTGACAGCTGTCAAACCTATCTGCTAGTGTTTTCATGATTGTTTTGATACTATCCGAGTTATCTTTGTTATTTTTAATTATTTTGTCGTTGTGTATATACATTTTAAAGTTTTGGTTATTTTTATGAGTTTTCTGTTTTGTAGTGCCATAAAGTGCAACTGCTCTCACTAGCGTCACTGTTAACTTTTGAGAGACAGAGTATGACATTTTGTAGTTCTCAGCGGCACATTGTGATGTCGACAACTACAGAATCTCCATAGCAACCACAAAATAAATTACAGACAGCTGTACCCAAATTGGGCGAATCGACAGACTAGAAATAGGAGCAGGTGACGTGATTTAGACAATTATGATATAATAGATGCAAAAAATCACGTTTCCCGGGCTTTTAACTATGTTGCACAGAATAAAATATTTGTCTGGTTAAATATTTTATTGATTTTAAATTATAAAATTCACCAAAAATTGTTGTATTACTTAAAAATTTGAGACACCGCATAAATTAGACAACTCCCTTATCCAAAGCCAAAGGCTGTTCGGAAGGGGATTACACATTGAAAAAACTCAGACAAAGACTTACTCACCGATATTTCCAGTACCGGAGCTGGGGATCAAACCCAGACCTTAATACTTGGTACCGGTACTGGATTATAAGTCCAGGATATAGATCCTGGACTTATAATCCTATAATTTGTTATATTATGAAGTATCAAATTTACTTTTTCTGAATTTTTTATTATCCTTATTGCTTACAACTTTATAAATTTTATAGGTACTTTTTTAAAGGTAGATATAACCTACCTGACATTCTTCTGGTACCTCAAGCGTCAATATTTCCAGTTATTTACAATCTATTTGGTTCGTATTTATTGATGCAGGAACATATTTTGACTTTGGTATTCCCAGCAGTACTTACTGATCAAGCATCATAGAGGTTTCAGTAAGTATTATTTAGTCTAATCTTTCCCCTAACAAATAAGGTTTCCAGGTTTCCTAATTCCAGTACCTACCATGTGGTGGTTATATAATGGCTAACCAACATAAAGCGAGTCATTCCTGTTGAGGGACAATTGTCGCGCCCTTTCCCACACAAGCCTTAGATATATATTTTATGCCTTAGACTTTCGGGCCAATCACAATGAATTTAAATTCCTTTTTAATCCCCGTGATTATAATCAGAATGAGCAGGTTATAAACTGCTGCACTAAGTTATAAAATCTTATAACATATACACATTTAAAAATATACATATTTATTTGTTGAAGAGGAAAAGAAAGAACTGCTTTAAAATTGTTAAGGTAAAATAAAAAGAAGCCTTAACCCGCGCTTCGCGCTGACCTAGCATCCACATTATAGAAAAGGCAGTGCAAAATCGAGGGCTGTAAACCATAAGGTTCCATGCGACATTTATAAAATGTTTCAGGAAAGGAATTTTAAAGTTTGATGGGGAATAAAATTATTCTAGTAAAAGTGAATATTATGTAGTCTAATTTGACATTTTATATAAAAATCTGACAATGCATTGTGCCTAAAAGTATGGCCTTAAGTAAATTAAAAAAGTGAAATTTTAATTTTTTTTGAAAACCTTGAATTTTTACTTGTAACTTTATGGAAATATTAGAATTTAATGATGCGTTTTTATTTATATTTTTTTAAAGAATTTGAAAAAATAATACAATAACTCAGTAACTTTAATAAAAACTTGGTAAACATAAACTCATATTTTTATAATAATTATAACAAACATAAATAACAGCTGTTTTCTATTGTTTATGGAAATCCGAAAACAAGCATCGCATTTAGTGTTGATATTCGAGTGGCATCTATGAGTTATCAGCAGGGGCTATTTTAAAATTAGCTTTAGAATCGAGCTGCACCACACCTTATTTCCAGCTTTAGTAGATGTGCAGCTTAGGCTCTTGCTGCACTCTTAGGTTTGCTGTAATATAATTGTAATTAAGGTGTAAAAAATCTGATACCAATTTCGTTCCCGTATCTTACTTTCAGAGATACCAGTATGGTGTAGCTTATTTAGATTAATGCTGCACCACACCCTATTTCCCAGAAAACGGCAGCTGTAAAAAATCGCTATCTACTGTAATAAATTGTAATTAAAGTGTAAAAAAATCTGATACCAATTTCGTTTCGGTATCTTTTTTACTTTCAAAGATACGAGGTGTGGTGTAGCTTTAGATTAGATTAATGCTGCCCTACACCCTTTTTCCGGAAAAACAGTAGATTTAAATCGCGGTTTGCTGTAGTAAATTGTATCTACTTGGAACTATACAAGCTGTTAGAAGTTTGACTTTTCAGTATATATATATATATATATTATCTATGGTTTGACTGCCATATTATTTTAACAGGCGATAGTATACATCAAAATAAACAAAAAAACCCTATATAATTTAGGTCCAAAACTCAACCATTACCGGGAAAAAAATTATCAAAATATCCGATTTAATGTGCAAAACTTCAGTTATTTACGGAATCGATCTGTACCTAACTGTCTACATAAAATATTATGAAATAGAATTTTTACTACTTCTATGAATTTATTTACTCTTAGTTTTAGTAGAATAACTTTTTTCTTGATCAATAAAATTCGATAAATTACATATCGCGCAATATGACAACAGCGCAAATAAATTGTATCTAGCATTTGACTAGCTGCCGGACACCAGTGATTAAACAAGTTGGTGTTTGAAATTCGTATTGTTAGTAGAGCAGTCGGAACGTGTTCGTGTTTGTAGTTTATTAAAATGTTTAGCACAGGAGTATCGCGATGTTAATAATTTATGGAGAATTGTGAAACTTGGTGTCGGAGATGTCGTGCGTGTATTGAAAATTGAAAAACAGTGGACATTTTGAACATTTGGTGCAGTTTATTGTGTACCAAGTTATGCATTAAAAAATTACTGTATTCATGATACAAACTGTATTTTGATGTTCGGTGAGTGTCTACATTCTTGTTTTTAATACTTATGAATAACTCGGCGACGTGTCTTAGATGTTTTTGTTGCATATTTTTCAAATTCATTAAAGTTATGTTCCTGTTTTAAACGTTTACAAATTAGGTACTAAAATTGAAACAATTACGAGACTATCTTCATATTTAAAAATTCATTATTCATTAATTATTGTACGATTCAATTATCATCTAAATATTTATTTACGACTGTTATTGGTTATTGTTTACATTTGGATTTTTTGTCATCCGCTTAAAAAACAAGTTGTCCCGCGCGCTGGCCAGCTAAGCTCCCAGGCCCAGGCTATTCAAGAAAGGTTCAGTGTATTCGACACTGTTGCCAAATTGTAATAAAATTCTTTGATGCTATTACTCAACGTATTTTAAAAACGGTTTGACTTACGCTTATGTAATATACAACTTTTTTGTTCATTTGTGATTAATCTATCTTATGCTGAAGTAATGGCAGTTAAACCCCTAACAGGCTGTATATGGTTCTAACTACATAGATTTGATTGGAGCCCTATAGAACAACATTTACGAAACGGAATTATATTATTACCCACTAAATATACCTATACGGTGGTGGCTGATGTTACAAAAGAATATCAGTATCAGTTTACTGTTGAATATCGTGCCTTGCCGGTAGCAAAATGCAAAATGACACATGTCGATGCACTAAGCTGAAATCCGGTAGAACAAGCTATTGATTAGGAACTGTCAGATTAATATTATGCAAATAAATATTTGTGAAATACACGAGCAGCACTAGCCACAGAGTATATCTATAAGCATGATATATTGTATCATGATCTATAAGAGTATAGGTACAACTGGTACTAGCTATAAACAAGGGTACACAGTATAACAAATGTTTATGTTATACTGCGTGCAAGGGGCAAGTGTACTATAGGTATAGTCTCCGATGAAATATTTGGTCGGATCTAGGTACGAGCCCTAGATAAAAATACAAAGGGTACGAGCTAAATAACAGGTCCATAAACGCACGGAGCGAGCAGGTAGATGGTGTCAAAGTCTGCCCAAGGGCAATTAGTAATGCCAAAGAATATAAACTAATAAGAATTTTCACATTCATTCATGCCGTCAACCAAATTTCTGTCTTGGTCACTATGCGCCAGATGCACCAAATTTGAGTGAATAAAAACCAGAGTCTATATCTCTGATAAAAACGTACTCGGCGCATGTTATAATAAATTTATGAGACTGCTATATCGCACATCTAGTTATCTTTGTCAGTGATACACAAATAAGTCAAATAGCAAATGAGAGAACATCGCTATACTTGCTGCAGGTGTGCCTGCCCAGGTCATGGTTTCATCTTTCGTGACTTTCGTAATATTTCGTTACTTCCATTTAGTTTTTGTTGTTTTATCTGTTTGATTGAATCATTTGCAAGCTTCGAATGCCTATCGGTGTTTTAGCACTTGTGTTAATTATATTATAACAGTTATCATTGTGTTGTAAAATTTATAAAACTATATGGTATATATATCAGTGCTAGACATGGCGTAGCCGGTCCTGTGCTCTCGTCCTATCCGAAAGGCAAAGTCAAAAATAGGTAGTCTATGGTCAAATGCTCATTTTTATGAATGAATGGTGTAGATCTACGCATGCTCCGGGTGCATCAGAAATCACCCGGAGCTTTTGTTCAATGGTTTAAAATAGCTATGTTTTCGCAAACTGGTATTTCAAAACAAAGTATCAAAAAACAAAGGGATTGCTCGATCCCTATTCCTCAATGTTGTCCGATGTGGTGACGTTACTGCGAGACCCAATACTCTTTCTCTCTCTGTATTGTGCGATTCCTTATCTATGACGCGTTGACAAGTTACTGTCCCTATCTAACTCATCTATTTTTCCGATGACGTAGCCGCAAGACCCAATCAGGTGATACGGCTAATCGAGCAATCCTGTATAAGTTAAAAATCCTTGGTATACACATACCTGAAAATAAAGGTATGTTAGTATACGCGATTCATTTTAAGAATGAAGCGCCAAAATGGCAGTAACCTATACTAACCTACGTTCACTGTTCACTGACACTGACGTTTGAAATTTTATTCATCAAAGGTTTGTTTTCGAGAACTTTAAACCAGGTAAAAAGCTTGTAAAACTATTTTGAAAGGGGTAAGTAGTGATATATAATTAAAATAGATTTCAATATTTTTCGAGCGTTCAATCTGAAAATGAAACTTAACCTCAAAATATGTCAAATTCTTTATTGGGCATACCGTATATATAATACTACTATATCGCGTATTGCCTATGTTAGCCCATAAGCGGTTTCCACAGATTATTAAAGAGATTTAGATCGGCGACTCCACTACAGCGCCCCCTCGTGACGCGTTCCTCCACTAAATGGGAAACAACTGCACAGAGGAAGTTTATTATAATCCAAGGAACGAATTGCACTACTGATGTATTTTATAATTCACTGCTTTTCAATACTTTTTCAAAATAATTACAGTTTAAGATATTACTCTTATTTAATTAGGTATTATGACACCACTGAAAAATACAAAAAATTAATAATCAATCTCTGGGTCGACGGATTAGTCAAAGGTTTTTTTTTTAAAAATATGTTTGCTTAATCAAGAAATCTCACACTAAAAAGTAGATTAACAATATATAACATTAAACACATCACTTAACAACGTTTACGTTTGGAAAACATCCATTTACGTTTCAAAAATGTATCCGTTTTCGTTATCAAAACTTTAAGTTTGACTGACATACAGAATAGTATGACAGTTTGTAATTTATTTTATTTATCTACTTTCATGAACATATTAGATGTTTGTCGATTTTCATTCTATTTTGACTTATCGTCTTTAAGAACTTTATGAATTGATAACCAATAGCTATCAAAATTTATAGAAATATCGAATACACATTTATCTTCATTTAATAAAAAATAAATTCCAAACTGTCATACTATTCTGTATGTCAGTCAAACTTAAAACTTCGATAACGAAAACGGATAAGTTTTCGATACGTATGTGATGTGTTTAATGTTATAAATTGTTAATCTGCTTTTTAGTGTGAGATTTCTTAATTAGGCAAACATATTTTTCAAAAAAAGAAAAAATAAAACCAACCTTTGACTGATCTGTCGTCGCAGAGGTTGATTAATTTTTTTTGTATTTTTCAGTGATGGATGGCACAATACCCAAATAAATAAGAGTAATCAAACAATTCCACAAATAAATAATTTCATACATTTTCTTAGTTTAAGATATTGTTTAAGTTAAATAATAATAACAGTTTAAAATGAAACGAAGGTACATGAAATCAATTTAATTTAATTTTGTAGAAGTTTAAATAATAATAAACTGGAGAATTACTACGCAAATTTTTTTACGTAGGTACTTTTTTACATACTTTAACACTTCGATTTTTTCCTTTCACCTTATAATATCTATTTTGAGCTAATATTTTCAGTTCATCATTATCATCTTTATAAATTGATAGCTGGCCCCTTATTCCGCCTCCTTGGTACTTAAATTTCAATCAAATCTGGCCTATTAATTTGAGGACACGATAATTTTTTCATCTAAAACAATAACAAACAGAAATTGTGAGAATAGGTACCTACTCATATTTTTATGTAGAACAATTTTGTATATAAATTAATATCTGCAAAATTTAAACAATATATAGATATGAATATAAAAAACAATATTTAATTATTAATACGGCCAAGTAGGTATAGATACAATAAAAATATAAAACAGAGAAATCTTACCTGGAAATTTTTGGGCACAATATGCATTTTAATGTGTTCTTTGGCTGTTACATTACACCCAGGTACACAACAGCGGACAACCATTATAATAACGGTGCAAGATAAAGATATTAGGTTTGTTCCTGCAGGAGTCCAAAACTGTCAGTAACTGTCAGAAGCATGCGCATTATAAATCTAAGCGTTCCAGCAAGAGTCGAACGACAGTCCAGGATTTTTTGTCCTCTGTCCCAGCTTGAGTCAGGGCAGTTTGCTGATAGTTTGAAAAGTTCACTGATTCTTCGGAAACTCATAGTCCGGTGCATGCGCAATGCGCATTAACCAAAACCATTTACCAACTTTAACTTCAATTATTGTACGCTGTCTATTATTAATATTATAACTCAACAAATAATAATTATTTGTCAGAAACGGATGATATTCCATGGATATTCCTCCATAATTTACAGGTTAAAAAATTATTTGGTTATTGTTTATTGTACTCTTCTTCTTCTGCTATTAAGTTCTCTAAAAATCCGGTGTTCCAGCAAAAATCAGAAACTATCTAAGATCAGACATGCGCATTAAATCACAATCCCTGACTGTCAGGGATTTATCAGAGATTCTATGCAGGAACAAACCTAATAATAAACAATTTATTAAAATTTAAGTAATGTATGCACACACAACACAGGCAAAATTAACACGAAGTCGAAACGTAAGATCTCTCTTACAAGTCAAAACAACAACTAAAATTACATTCGAGATTCGATTATTCGTTAGTCTTGCTTTGCGTTTGCGCTTGCTCTTCTGCTCTGCCGGCTTGGACGAATTTCATTTTGTCTTTTGACCGCGGTCTCCCTCTAACGACGCGTTCCCAAACTAAAATGCGGAACTGTCAAATGTGGGGGAGTGAACTACCCCTGGCGGTTTCTCCGAAAACACCAATGGACAAAAGATATAGTGCTATACTGTTCCAGAGCAAGGATTGTTGACTCTTTACAGGATTGCTCGATCGCTCAATTTTGTCATCCGCCTTTGTGACGTCATCGAAGATATATGTAATCGAATTGTCAAAATATACCCATTTTGTGTTTGTTATATTTCACATTTGCAAGAGAATTTTCGTATTTGAATGATTATTAATATTATTATTTATTAAAGCTTGTAATAACAGTATAAAGTGTACCTATTTTTACAAGTTCGAGATCTTTGGATCTTTGATGACGTCACAATTATGGATTACATTGTAGTATAGGGATCGAGCAATCCTGTAAACAGTTAACAATCCTTGGTTCCAGAGACCCTTTGTTCGATTTGCGCATGCGCAGATTTTGTCAATATCCATGGTTACGGAAGCTGACACATTGTTTATAGGTTGACAGACATTCCAACTTTCAACTTTTTTTTAAAAGAAGTCGCTAGACAGATGCGGTATTTATGCTGCATGCTTATTGAATGTCGCGAAATTTGTGCGCATGCGCATATTTGACTAAGGTACTCTCGATAAGGATAGAGATTGTATGTCGGAGTGGTGTTTTCGGAATTTTTGGGCATCTACCCGCGATATAGTAGTATTATATATATGGGGCATATAGCATACATATCTTTATGGAAATAGTCATCCTTAGAGAAAGGTAAAGAGCACACTCTCTACTCTGCGTTCTTTAGCTTCTTTATCCATACTTGTCTCCTGTAACTCTGTAATGCTCACCAACTTATAGTTTCCGCGGTAGCTCCAGATTTTCCCGCTTTTGGAAAAGTATGAAACTGATCTCGGGGTTTTTCTTTGTACAAGAGGAACAATGACGCTCACAACAATAATGAATCATATCTAATCAAAGCAATTAACTAATATAACAACGGATATTTCAAACAACGGATATAACCAATAACTCAAGCGTTAGTTGTGCGTGCCGCCAGTAGGTAGCGTATTGCTTAGCAAGAATCGCGTATACTGTGATGTTGTTAAGTAAAACCCAAATTTTTCGACAAAACCGAGGTTCTGTGTTAGACTGGTCATATACTGCATCTCACTCTCAGACTTCTTTCGCTGGCTTGCGCCCAGCTCTCGAGATTGGGGTCCCGTCTACATATGATCGAGAAAAGTTTACAGGATCACTGACTACTGACTATCTAGTTCTAGTTTGCTAATCTCTGCTAGCACGGAGGACGGAGGTAACGTAGTGACGTCAGCTATTCGAACGTTTGATAGTTTATTAGGCAAACATAGGATTGAGCCGTAAAATCTAAAATCGTTTTGTGGGTACAAGCCTTGTTTATAAAGATATATAGTTATTCAACCGCATTAGTACGAGTGGATGGCGTACAGATGTCATGGTGGATAATGTGTGCACCTGGCCAATGAAACTCGTGCATTTATAAAAATAACCAATCATATTCAACGACCTTGGTAATATTAGATTCTTCCACAAGGTGTCACTACTGCGGTTGATTAACTATATTTTATATAAACAAGGGTACAAGTCTCTGATCCATAGATAAATGATATATCCACAGAAATAATGGTTATAGAATGGAAATATACGTCTGCTGCTTTAGATTAGATTAGATAGATTTCTTCCAACAGTCACGGATTTCTTAAAGTTTTTTTGTAAGAAATCTGTGACCACAGAGTACTTATTGTCACTCATTTTTAATGTATAAAATTTATTTTAGAAAATATTGATGATAGACAACATGACAACAATTGTTAATTCTTTGAGATGATGATGAAATCACTCAAAAGTTTCGTTGTGTTTACTTTTACTGCATGACCTTTTACCGAGCTGCATGTTCGGCCCAGTAGTGTCAGCATAGTGTCAGTAGTTGTCTTTTAGCCTCAAAATAGCCTCCATGTAAATGGCGCGAATATTACACCTATATGTTTGTAACTATGTAACTAACAGCATTTTGTCCCTCTAAGAGTCGATTTTCCGAAAATGAGTTTGTGCAGTTGAGTTTTATGATGTCGTCTAAAATCAAAGTTCATGTAACCCTTTTATTGCATCATGCCCTATTGTTACTTCCAAAATTTATCGGTCCCTGATTGGGTTACTCATAAACTGCTGATAGAGCTAGCCAATAGATGACAAGAAGTTTAAAAATCGCAATCTCAAATATAACTTTTGTGCATTCGCCTTAATAATATGACAGATATTTGGGGTAGTCATTGGCCTCTATGGTTATTTCATTTCTGTATTGTTTTATGCTTTAGATCTAGTTCAAATTTCCGGTATTTCTTATTGTTGCTTGATACTTGTTGCTTCGTATTTATTTGTGAATAAGTCGTAAATGCCTGAATTTGTTATAACTTGTATTGCAAAAATAATTATTTACTTTGGACGTCCCTACTGGTTATAATTTAAATATGATTTAAATAAATTTAAATATTTTTCATCTTTCTTATTCCTGGCTGTCACCTTTTTCTAGTTCCACACTGTGCAAGCTCCGTTCTTGAACTTCCGGTCCCTTATGGAGATATGGAGTACCTACATAACAGAATATAAGAGTTTCCATTCTATAATCTTTAATTCTGTGGATATATGCGGATCACAAAATATCAGGATCAGAGATTCTCTGATCCTAAATCCTAATATTTTGTGATTACTTGTTTAACCGTCAACCGTTAAATTTGAAAATATTTAAAAGTTTGGCAGTTTGGGCTGTATTGACAGATCTTCAATTTTGTGATTTATGTCAATTAAAACAAATCAAACCATAAAACGATCTTCGACTTGTCTAAAAGAGAAAATGGAAGTGACAAAAACCCCTGTAAGAAGAACGAACGCTCTCCAAGTTCCTGCTTCACCTTTCATGAAGAAAATAGGTTGTGGAACAGGTACTTATAGTTTACTTATGTTCTTGTATGAGAATTAATTTAATTCTTATTTTATATCTAGGTGTTGCGGTGTATGAAATGGAAAGATCTCCCGTCTATTGCAAATCCCGTTCACCTTGGGCTGTAAAAAAGCTTATTCAAAACCAGAAGCACAATGCAGAACTAAATAAACGTATTAAAGAAGAAGCTGACGTTCTACGACAATTAAATCATCCAAATGTTGTGGCTTTCAAAGCCTTTGTTAAGGGTTTTGACGGTAGAAATATTCTGGTTATGGAGGAATGTTCTAGTTGTCTGGGAGATCTGATCGAAAACCGTAATTCTCCATATCCTGCAAAGACTATTACAAAAGTTTGTAAAGACATAGTTGCAGGTTTGGATTACCTTCATAATGAAGTGTT
Source organism: Pogonocherus hispidulus (assembly GCA_963924545.1). Lineage (NCBI taxonomy): Eukaryota > Metazoa > Arthropoda > Insecta > Coleoptera > Cerambycidae > Pogonocherus > Pogonocherus hispidulus. Next base: position 26,456,435 of record OZ004696.1, read on the forward strand.
GTTAATGCATTGTGACGTGAAATCTTATAATATTTTAGTAAAGGATGATTTTGCTATTTGTAAATTATGTGATTTTGGAATTTGCTTACCTGTTCTCAAGACAGGAGAAGTGGACATTACAAAAACTGGCAAGGAAGTGGAATATGTGGGCACAGCTGTCTGGTCTGCGCCTGAAGTCTTACAGTTTCCTCAAGAAATAACAACAATGGCAGATGTGTACGCTTTCGGTCTAGTGATTTGGGAAATGATCGCTTTAATGCCACCTGTGGATGAGGAATTTGCGAACAGTTTTAATTATAGTTTTACTGATTCCCAAATTGATTTGAATACAACTAATGCCACATTGGATTTATCTACCACAGAGAAGATTCGAACCAGACCTCCTCTGCCTGATGTTGAATTAAGTGAGGATTACAATACTGTTCTCGAGATTTTTTATTGTTGTACTAATGCTCAGAGGGATCAAAGGCCCACCGCCAATGATTTAAGGATTCTTTTGGAAGAATAATTTGAATAGATTTACCATTGAATGATATTGATGACAATTTTTGTTTAAAATCATTATATATTTTGATGTCGGTATGCCGAAACTGAGTAATAATCTGATTAGTTATATAGTGTGATTTACGGTAGTTATTATACCTACTGTTAAACAAATAAATTACAAAAGGGAATTTTAATAATGCCACTTATAGGTATGTAGAAAATGTTTCTTTTTTCACCCGATAAGGATTCATTTACTTTCTGAAAATTAACAGAATCCTAAAACGCACTGCTCCCAACAATATAAAAATATTTTGGTGTTGAGAATTTTAAGTGGTAAAAGATTCAAAATTTACATAAGCAGTAAACAATAAGGAACTTGTCAAATGTACTCTAGTAAAAAATAAAAAACATATAGGGTGAACTGCCCAATTTATGACCACTTTAGAAAACGATGCTACCTAAAATGAAGCTAATATTAACTTTTTGCTTTTGGAAATATATCTATTTTAAAATCTGCTTTAAATATTAAATTACAACTATGTAATAACTGAATTTTAATTAATTTGAAGGTTTCTGCATTTTAGTAACTTTTTATTCAAAGTGAATGAAATCCCTGTAAATGACGAGGTGAGTCTAATAAATGACAATATTCGTCATTGGCACTGCAATATCTGCTATGTGAAAAAATCAATATTTCAGGAGGTTAAAAAATATGTTTTGTTTCCACCAAATGAGGGCAATCCTGGCAATTTTGAAAAGGTACATTTCTGATTAACAACAGAATGCTTTTCTTCTATAATCTATGAATACTTTTAATGAATTATTTAATAAACTACCGTTTTGTCGGTACAGTTGCACATAGCATATTTTGATTGGCATTCTTGAACACATGGCAGATGTTACAAAAACAATAATATCAATTTCCATTGTTAGAAAAACAATAAAACATTTAAGGAATAAGTTTCCAGATTTTTACTGAATTTAAACATTGAACAGGTAAAAAAACTTAAAATTAAGTTCCTGAGTAGGTAACCTAAAAGTCCATTTCTCTTTGTTATAAGTCAAGTGAAAATAATTTGATAACCACATCTGTCAGATATCAAGACGATGTGCTTGTATTTTTTCTCATGTTGAGATTTTCTTATGTAATCGACGATACAACTCGTAAACTCATTTGCAGTTACCCTACCGTTACATTCATGCCATACATATAAGTCGACAGTTTTATCATTGAGTGAAAAAACTGTAAAATTATGAATTTGCAGTTTCTGCTTATAGTAAATTGCAGATTCCTCTAATTTAGGTGCCAGTAAAACACTCTAAATCCATAGTTATGACCATCTTCTCACAATTTGCAGATTCTTTTGCTTTTCTCTTTGCTTCTTCAGCTGCATTTTTTTCTTTATATGGTCTTTATATATTTCTTCCGATATGTTTCCAGTTTTCCATGAACAGCAAAGGTCACATTGATCCTTCCTAGGTTTGTGAATAGCAATATTTTCTGCTTTGACTACTTTCCTAAATAAAATACGCGATGCAAATGAAAGTTTTCTCTTTTTTCAAAAATTTTGGTACACCTTTTAAATATGTAGAGTTGATCTAAACACTGATTTTATGTAGAGTTTTTTTGAGGAACTTCGACAGTAATGTCTAGGAACTTTTAGCAAATCACGAAGCCACTGTCGAAGTTCCTGTTTCTTCGCTGTATTGCCTTAAGCTGAGGAGTTAAAACTGCACTTCTGTTTGCTAGCATCATCTTCTAGGCAAATTTTTTGTTGGTGATTTTCATTGTCCATTGAGGTCCATCGTTCAAATGTATTTCTTCCAAGGTCGAAGGTATTACCCTTTCACTGCGGCCTTCGTTTCTGCTATGCGTGCCGTCAGAATAGCTGCGGTAATCGCTTGCGGCCATATCCGCTTGCCGCAGTTAACCCTCAAAACAGCTGTCATTATTATTATTTTATTTTAACCTGACTTTTTTAAAATTGATGTAATATTAAGACTGTAGTGATTACAATAAATAAAAAACAGATTATAAGTGAAAACTTTATTTTAAATACAAAAATATAAATATAACTTTTTAAAAATAAAACTTTTTTCTATAGTAAAAAACCGTAACAAAGATTATAAAAACAAAATTAACAATTCTTTCTATCACAAATACAGGTTTTGGTATACTAAAATCAAAATCTTTGTACTGTGGTAGGTACCTCTTAAAGCAATTAGTAACAATCCACTCCACAACACACATGTATGTTGTATCTTTTCTAATTTTATGATGTGCACACACAACACATTTTTTTGATGTACGCTTCTTCTTTACAGGACTAACTGGGTTTATGGATATAAAATGCCTACCCACGAGGCGTAGAGGACAATGTCCTTCTTGGGGTCAGCGGCTTGTTGAGCAGGATTTACCTTTACAATATTTTTGGAATATTTCCTTGACTAACTGTTTTTGAAATTGTAATAGTGGCATATTCTCACCAGTAACCATTTTATACACATTGTGTGAATTCAGCACAGTGATGTCTAAAATATGAAAGAGTACTTTCTTATACCATTTGGTACACTTTCTTATAGTTTCAGTTGAACTTAACAGCATATCTGATCTGTCAATTGCCCCTATGTGGATATTATAATCAAGTATGGATTCTGGTTTTTCAACTTCATCTCCACGTTTATTAGTAGTTTTTTTCATAAGGGCACTGTGACATGATGTAAGCATTTTCACTTCTTTTTTGTCTTGCCACTGCAAAGTTAATAAACGGTCTGTGGAAAAATACTGTATTTCACCTCTTACCATTTTTTTTTAAAGTAGGCATATGCTTCCTGGTAGCCTTAACAGTACCACAGACAGTTTTTTTACTAAATAAGTAATGAGCTAAAATGGGGCTGGTGTACCAGTTATCTATGTATAATTTATGTCCCCTGTTCAAGTAGGGTTCCAGTAGTGTTAAGACGACGTTGCCTCCTATTTTTAGTTCTGCATCATATTCCGTTATTTCCGTCAAAGAACCAGTATATATATCAACAAATCCAAAATACAACCAGTTAGGTATGGTTAATAATATTCTCAAAGCTATCGGTACGTTGGGGAATACATTTATGTCATTTTTGAATAAATATTCTAAAACTGCTAGGGGGGGGTCATTTCTGGATTAACATATTATCGCAAGGTTTTCAATTTCATCATACGTCATCATCATTCAATTTCATCTATGGCATTAATATCCATGGGTTGTGTTGGATCTGAAAGCTTAGTTTGCAGGTCCATGCAATATTTCATTTTTATATCCTTACTTAGACTTCCGAATAAATAATCATTTAAAAAGTCGAAAGTATCATTGTGACTGTTACTAACCAACAGTGTCTTTTGCCGCCCTCTGGAACGTGGCGCCCGGGTGCCACGGACCCCTTGCACCCCCGGGTTGGCCCGGCCCTGTGCGTATTACCAGTATTACATAAAAATATATTCATGTTGGTTTTCCTTTTGCTCTTGATCTGGTAATTAATTGAAACTGTTAGTTGCATATTTTTGCCATATTTTTGTCATTATTTAGTTCTTGTTTTCGTCTTGCCTGTTCTATATTTTTCTAAAGTCTCTGGAGATATTTCATTTTCAAGAGTACATAAAAATTGACTGTTATCATCAGTTACATCGAATGGAAATATTCCACATGGACAAAAAGCATTCTGTATAATTTCCTGTTTACAGGCAGTCTGAAAAGCCTTATCAAAGATAGGTGCAAAAGACACTTTTGTGAGGGATTTTCTCGTTTATTGCTTGTATTTTTGGCATTGCTTTCTCCAGGATATCTTATGCCTACATCGCAGGGCTGTAAGATACGGGCAGCATCCGGTAAAAGACAGTAGAGTAGAATTCTTTTTTCTCTGCAGAAAATGGCTAACTCGGGACTAATGTGACACTTATGTCCATCCAATAAAAAAAGAACTGGTAGTTTTATATTGTTGGTATTCAACCATCAGTAGAAATTATTTGCCACATACTCAAAAAATGTGGGCTCAACCATCCACTTTGTATCACTTCTTCCAATATAAAAATTATCTAGGATAGAGGTTGCGATATCTCTAGGTATTCTTTTATAAGGATAAATTATGAGTGTGGGAGCCACTCTTCCACTAGCAGAAAAATTTGCTAAGACAGTTAGACATTCTTTTTCTTTTCCAACAGCAATATCATAAAATTGCTTTAGCCCAATTACTTTTCCTGTCTTAGGACATAACTGGACACCCCTTTCATCAGCATTATAAACTCGGATTGCATCTGCAAGGATATCAAGAGCATTTTCTTCTTCCAAGTAAGTTTTTATGTCTTGAAACCATTTTCGTTATATCCTGCTCTGTAACACTAGCTCTTGCTTTTGAAATGATTTCAGCGTTTCGTTTTACAATATTAGGCTTTACTTTTAAAAAACCTTTTAACCACTTAGCCCCTGAACGATTTTCCTTGAACATATTAGCACGATGTGTTTCTTGCATCACATTTTGTACAGGATCCTTAACTTCATCAAGATGCATAGGAAAGCCTATTTTTGCTTTCTTTAAGATCAAATTCTCCAACATATCTTCTTCCTGCGGAGTAAGAACTTTTGCTGGTCCTATCTTTTTAGTCTCAATATCTGATTTTCAATGCAATTTACTAATTAAAGTTCCTTTTGGTATATTAAAATGCTTGCTTGCTGGCTTTATTGGCACTCATTCTGCCCCCTACAGCTTCAGTAACTGCCAACTTTAGATCATCAATAGAGTAACGAAAGGATTGATATGGCAGTTTAGGTATTTGCTCCATCGGAGAATAAATATTAAATATGTTAATAAATAAATAATAGGTAGTAATAGTAATAGGTAATGTTTCAATTAAGGGTGGTGATGAAAGTTCTAGTCAGTTCTCGAGTCATTCACTCGGCAAGAATATCCACTGAATTTTTCTATTGTTTACTACTGATTTATAGTTACACTGGAAATTACAAATTTGGCGCCAACCTAGTAAATAACCTCCCCCGGTCATTCACTGGTGTTTGAATTCACATTCACATCTTATTGGAATTCTTTAAATGACCACCCTAAAAATATATTTTTTTGAGGTTATATTAGTATTTCAGCATGAAATATACAAACTCTTATATCTCTATAAGCCCTCTAACATAAAAAACACAAAAGATTTATCATATTTATCATTATTTCTATCAATACAAATCGCCTCCATTTCCACTTACGTTAGTAATTAACAGGTGGTTTTGAAACAAGCACAAATATACTTTGAACTCTCGGTTGTGCTCCAAAGGCTGAGAATGTGAGACATGAGGACATGTACCATGTAACATGAGGATTAATTTATTGTGCATCCACTTTGTAATGCAAATTTTATTATCAGTTCTTACAAACTCTTTAGCTTCTCCACGCCTTATTTCTGTCTTTTTTAAAATTGCAACCTTTTACCCTATTGGACATAATTGTAGCAGTCCCATGAATATTTAATGTTACAAGTTTATTCATCAATAGAACTGTTGAGAAACACTTATCAAAAAATACATAGAAGAATACATTAACTGAAGAATAACTGATTGTTCTAGACCTAAGTCACTGTTTGGCAGCGGCGTTGTTGAACCTTGATATATTTCAAAGTCCAATCCAGTTCCTGTAGATGTAAGAACATTTTTTAAACCCACTGGTCTAGGTTTATTTCTAACAAACTGCCTGTCTGGACATCTACTCAGGAATGGAATTATCTGTTCATGAATTGAAAATGGATGTTTTTTATTTTCTCTGAATCAAGTGACATCTATTTTGCACTAAATTTATCATTGGCAACTTTCCACAGTCTATTCTGCTGAGTATCATCATCGACGGCCAAATTGTCCACAATATGAAAGTTTACACGTAACAAGTAAAATCTGTCACGGGTCATAATTTTGGAAACAAGAGGAAATTGGAATTTATTGCACCAATACATGTGAATTCCTGTAAATTTTAGACAACCCATAATAACATGCAAACCAAAGAATTTTTTTATTTCTTTCGGAGTAACATTTAAAGGTCTTCCTGTTTTTTGATAGTAGTATTTAGCTGTAAATTCAGCTCCCATTTTAAAAAAATCCTCATTCAAATCCCTTTGAAAATATTGTCAGGGAGTTGGTATTTCTTTTTGATTTACATACGTTTCGTTCGCAGGATCATCTTTTCTGGCAAAAATGCCTTGTTTCCAATATGTAGTTTCACAAATCTGGCTAAAGGCACCTTATCGTCACTGCTGTCAGAATTTCTAGCTTAACTATTATCAGAAATATATTCAGAATTGTTATTATTTTCCAGGCTTTCCTCCTGTTGGTCATCATTTAGAATTGTATTGTTTTCCAAATCGTCAGCTTCACCAACATCAAAATCAGACCCAATATCATCTAATACCTCGTAGAGTGCATCAGGATTATTTTGTAACTATTCCAAATCAATATTTGCATTTCCTGTAAATAAAAAAAAAACATACAATTGAAAATAATAGTAAGACCCGATGATATGGATGTATTAACTCCCATCTGACACAATTGTACACGTCAAATTAAAACCTAACTTAACTAACTTGCTTTTTATCAAAGTGGTTGGTAGTTATGTATTAGTTATAAATTGATTTTTTTTAGATAATTTCATTGATATAATGATTATTAAACAGGTTTTTTAAATAAAAAAGTTAATACTTATGTTTAGCTGACATTGTAGCCACATACACTAGTTACTTTACTCGCTACCCATCTGCATACAAACAAATGGCAACTGACAACCGCAAACCTCTTTAGGCAACTAGTTATACATGTCACAATGGTACTACTGTATAGTAGCAGTTGCCCACAAACTTCATTTTGATCCTTAAGAGACGTAAACATAAAGAATTCACAATTGCAATGTAAGGTCCTTGGAATGTAAGGGTTTGGGAAATATTAACAAAAGTTACTCAGATATTGATGTAGAATCCAAAAGTGAAAAATATACGGGGTATTCCATTTAAATTAATCAAGACATTGGAAGTTTTCTGTACAACTGGCAACACCGCACTTTCGAAAATATTTTAGACCGATAGAACAGGTCAGGTACCCTGGTAACCAAATTTTAAAACAATTGGTTGACCCGTTCTTCATATACTTCTAATACTCCATCCACCATGAATCACCCTGTATATAGAGACACATATTATTAACGTCATTTGTGACAATATAGAAAAATCTAAACTTGTAACAATTAGGCTAATTTAGCTTAATAAGGCAATAAGCTTGCAGCAATATCATGTACAAACTAATCATGTAACGCCTCGTCCTGCATTGTCAGAAGTCATAATATATGTTTGTGAATTTTGATACGAATAGTGAATATTTACAATTATAATATATTTTTTTTACTACTAACATGAGAAAACCTTATTATTTACCTCATTTGTGTAATGAGAAGTAGTTCATTATTAACCTAGGTAAATAATGATAATTCATTATTTACCTAGATTAATAATAAATTTTATTGAAACCCATCGGTTTCAATTGTTTTATTCGTTGCCTTGATAACCGAGCCCCAGGCTACTTGATATTTCGATATGTTTGAGTAATAGGGGAATGGCTTTTTTTAAAATAAAACTTAAGATCTTTTGGTGTTAGTTCGGCTATTAGTAAAAAAATACTATATATACTTCGGTTGAGAAGCCCATTATTTACCTCGAAAATTATATCCTTCGGCGTTACACGCCTCAAGATATAAAATTCCTCAGTAAATAATAGCTCACTTCTCAACCTAGATATTTAATTTACTATTTTTGGGTCTATACATTTATATCTACATAAAAACTTCTTTAGAACCGGCACTATAGTAGTTGAAATTTTTCTTGCATTTGCAAGAGACAGATCAAGATCTATCAACTGGGAGGAAAAGGACTAGTGACTTTTTTTTTATAAAAAGAGTTAAGTAACTTATGATGTAGAAAAATATTGGTATTGTGTAGAGTAAAATTGGTACAAATGACCAAAACAATACGTGATGACATATAGAAGCAAATATACATTATGAAGTTGTGCTCTTTTAATTAAAGAAGTGGTACCAGTTGCATATATTGCTTTCATTTCAAAACGAATCACTCTCAATTTCTTTGATTTTGAGGAAATTTAGAAAATAAAAAAACCGTCAATTGAGGTTCCAGTTTTATATCAGCACCTCTCCTAGATAATCTTCCATATGGTGTCAATCTAGAAGGTGCTGTTTTACACGTTGGATATAATTTTAGATGTCGCCTCCTGACACACCACATTACACTCACTTTGAAATCTGGAAAGTTCTGACCGAAAAAGAAGCTGTTAATGGAATTAGATAAGAGATTCAAAAAAAGGGAAATGAATGCTTTATTATATTTCTTGATTTGGAATAAAATGATTATGTACTAAATCAACAATATTTATTGCAGCTTGTGAATCAGTAGTTAACCTAAAAATGCTATTTAGTTCAGACAACCATTCAAACAGAGTGAACTTGTAGTAGTTGTACTACAGTATTTTTTTACATAACGGGTGTGAAAACAGCAACGCTTTTCTAGCAACGGTTTTGCAATGTGGCAACACTGCACAATTGGCCGGCGCATCAGCATGTTACGCTGCCTCGAGCTTGATTTTCGTAATGCGGAAGGTAAAAATATTTTTGAAAAGCATATTTTGTAATAGATACACCAGATAATAATGCAGAACTCATTGTGGACTCGTAATTAAGGGATTTTACAATATCAATTTCTAAAAAATCGTGGCAATCCTTCAAGTTTTCCTCTCCGGCATTACTGATGTTCAAAATAAAATCTCTTCACGACTCTTTACAACACCAAACACGTGAAGGTCATTGTCAGGTCGTCATAAGGGGTCCAAGACATTTATATTCGAAAAATCGTAGCAAGTTAAAATACAATCACTACTTCTTTTACAATATCTGATATATGGAAGTCATTGTCGGGCCGTAGGAAATATGGGTAAAAAAAATTGAAAAATATATCAATATTAAAAAAATCGTGACATATTTGGTTTTTCTTGTCAGACATAATTGATGCCAGAAATGTATTCACTATGCGTCCCTTTACAACACCTGATACGTGGAAGTTATTGTCGGGCCACAGGAAAGGGTAAAAAAATTTGAAAGTAAACGAATATTTAAAAAATCGTGACGCATTAGGCTTTTCTTGTTGGACATAATTATTGACAAAAAAGCATTTACTAGGTGTTCCTTTACAACAACTAATACGTGGAACTCATTGTCGGGCCGTAAAAAAAAGGTAAAAAAAAAATATCAAAAAAATCATGCCACACTTAGCTTTTCTTGTCGGACATAATTGATGCCACAAACGTATATGTAAATGTATAGTATTCACTATATGTCCTGTGTAATGTGTCAAAGTGGGAAGTAAATAGTCTTATTATTCGGTTAGGATCGTGTACGATCCTGTCTAACCTCCGCCCTTTTTGAATTTGCAAAGTTTAATCTCTAAATTGGAATTTATTTACAACTAATTAAACCTACCTTGGATTAAGCTGATATTTATTTGTTTATGTCAAAATTTTTGTTTAGTTAACTTTTGACAGATATTCGCTGTTGCCCTCTTTGATGTTTAAAACTAATATTTCTTATCTTAGCCCAATACTTAAACCAGTAGTTTTCCATGCTACTTACTTAAGTCCCAATTTTTATTTGTAGATGGACTAACCTGGACCATTTGTAGGATTATTTCCTACTTGAATTGTATGCTTGCCAGGGATTTTTTTAAAGAATTTTTCTTTGAAAGCTTTTTAATTTAGGTTTTCGTAGTTTTAAAATTGGAAACTTCTCGAAGATTTTATTTTTGTGGTGTAGTAGCTTCGAGTAATTTCATGTGGAATTTTTCGAAGGTGATTTTTGTACTTTGTGCGGGTGCAGCTAATTTAAAGTGATGCATTTACTCATCCTTTTTAATAAGGGAGGATTGACCAATCATCGTAGATTGGTGGTTCCAGTTTTGGCTATTTTTGGTTTAGCTTTGGAGTTGCTTCGAGAAGGTTTCCTGGAATCCCGAGCCGCTTCAGCGGGAGAATTTACACCTATTTTCACGCTACACTAGCTATAAATTTCATCTAAGCACCACTACCATTCCACTAGAATTAACATTTGCTGGAAAATAACTTGAAGGAAACCTTCTAACTATTGTAAGTTCACGATTGTTTTTTTATAGGTATGAAATACATTATGCAATGTCCAGGTACATTATATTAATAGAGAGTTCGTATATATATATCAAATTCCTAAGAAGTAGGTGTAATACTTCTAATTAAATAAATTTTTAGTTGAACAGTCAATCTTTCTTGATTTTTTTATTCAAAGATTAGCAAGAGGTATAAATAAAAAAAGGTTGCTTTTGTCCTTTTTATTAGTTATATTTATAGATACATTTACAATAATTTGAATAATATTATTTAAGATTATAGTTGGAAATAAACTAGGCGACATAATTTAGGTCACCGGTTTTTCTTATATTACAATAATTCCTATATTTTTCCAATATATATAGATAAAAGGCAATATTGTAGATAGTATTATTGTATAGTGGATTTCTGTTCAGCTCTTGTACTGAATAATTTCTTTTTAGTCAAAGTAATAAGAGTATCGTAGTTTTTGTGAATAATTTTTTCTATGCTTATCTGCTTTAAATATTTTTTTTATTGATTTGTTTCTTTTATTCGTTTCCTTGGGTATAATTGCTGATATAAGTGTGGTGATTTTAGGTTTTTTTTGGGGACAAAAAAATTACTTCGTCTTGGGTTCTGGAGGAGGAAGACGAGGTTCTCAGGATTTGGCTTGTTGGCTCTGAGGTCTCTTGGTCAGCATCTGCTGTAGGATTCCTGCTTTCACGAGTTTCCCTTCGAACTAAGTGTGCATGATAAACCTGCTTTTTATTATTATTTTTTTATTATTCTAAAGCTTAATATTTTTGCATTTTAGCACTTATATATAGTTACATATAACTATATATAAGCACTAAAATGCAAAAATAATTACATTAATAAATAACTACAATTATTAAGCATACTTAATAATTGCATAACAAGAGAATCAGAGCGTGCTGATTTCATTTAGTCAGGCGCATAAATAATCTAGCTTGCTAATTGTACCTTTTTTTTGCAAATACTTTTTTATAATTTTGTTTTTATGTAAGTAAGATTTAGTTAACTTGAGACTCACTTTTTGTAATTGGTTTTGTAGATAACTTGGCTTGCCCATATTTAGATTGCTTAGGTTTTTTATTTACATTTTTTTGTTTTCAAAGCTCACTCTTTCACTACCTTAATCATAATCAGTGGTATATTTTAGACTACGAAGAAGTCATCATTGTGTTCATTGTTTTATGAATACTTCGTTTTAGCCTATTTCCCTAATCCAAGTTTACCTGTTGTTACCTTATAATATATTTAAGACAATTTATGGGCACGTACGATACCCTTTAAGTCCTATCTTATGATCGATTATTGTTATTGTGTTTTAAGTGTGAGCGCGATTATTTTGTGCACTGCCCGTGTATGCACGTTCGGTAAGAACTGCGCTAAATGTAGATTAAGTGGTATTCTTAATAATTCTATACAGGCTGCGGATCGACTTACCTTTATACAACTAGTTTATACTTCTTGAATTTGAATTTACTGTAAGTGAAATTTATTATACAATAAACTCCAATATTGAGGTAGTAAAGAGAAAGATAGTTTTTTTATTATTTAGCAACTTACCTTAAAGAACTTATGTGCCCCGGTTTTCTTGGTTTAAACTTGAGATAGAAGCAGCAGTGTTCAACCAAGTGGCGCTCCGCATCACATCTTTATTGTTTACCCAGCCCGTCTCCACTGTAGCCGGCAGGCCGCTGTTTCTACTTTGCATGTTGAGGGTAATTTTAGGTAAGTTGTGGAATTAGGCACGTCACACCTGATATGTGGAAGTCATTGTCGGGGAGTAGGAAAAAGGTAAAAAAAAATCGAAAATTTGTCAATATTCAAAAAATCGTGACAAGGCTTTTATTGTCGGGCATAATTGTGGCTAAAAAAGCATTTACTATGCGTCCCTTTATAACACTTAACACAACAATAATAAAAGGGTCAAAAATATTCGAAAATAATATCAATATTAAAAAAATGGAGACACACTTAGCTTTTCTTGTCAGACATAATTAATCCCAAAAATGTAATTACTATGCGTCACTTTACAACACGTGGAAAAAAGTTCCAATTTTGATATATCTTCAATTTTTTTGTACCCCTTTTCTACGGCCCGACAATGACTTCCACAATAAATGTATCTAGAATTCCGAGCACATTATTTGTTGATAATAATACTTATAATGGACCTTAGTCAATAGTTAATGTGTTTCGTGCTTATTTTAGTAGTGTTTGTACTGCCAGCAATGACTACTCTGTTTCAGATGATCCATTTCTTTAACAATGTTCTTTGTTTAAATATTAACTGTATTTCTGAAACTGAAAGTTACTTTGTCTATTAATAAATTGAAAGTCATGGTCACTCTGATCATGATCAAATACCAAGTTTTTTAATCAAAGATTGTAAGGATATATTTGTTTATTTATTTTGGATCTTCTACTGACAATATTTAATTTATGTTTGAAAACGTCGAGTTTTCCTCGTGAAACATTGGCCGAGGATGTCCTTTTTTAAAATCCGGAGATCCAACGTTAATTACCAATTTTAGGCCTATCACCTTAATATGTAACTTTGTTAGGGTCTTTCAAATGTCATTGTATACCACAATCTACTCGTTAGTAAGCAATTATTATTTCTCTGAATCAGCACGGTTTCATGGAAAGGAGGTCCACTGCTACCAATCTCGTTTATTTCACACAATATGTCTAATGCAATCCATGAACATAGACAGGTAGATATGGTGGACACTGACTTTTCTAAAGCGTTCGACCATATTGATCACATCTTTATCATGAAACTGTCATTTCGGTTTTAGTGAAACACTATTAAATTTAATCCGATCTTATTTACGTAATAGACTGCAATATGTAGTTTATAATGGCTATCGATCTGATAACTTTTTGGCTACTTCTGGCGTCCCCACAGGGGTCAAATCTAGGTCCTCTTTCGTTTCTATTATTCATCAACGACTTAACTTCCCTTATAGGCTGTCAATATGAACTTTTTGCAGATGCCCTTAAACTTTTCAAGGAAATTGACTATCCTCGACTGTATTGTGATTCAAAACCAGTTAATAATAATAGAAACTAGGTGTAGCTCAAATAATCTGAAGATGAATGTCTCTAAATGTAAAATCACGAGATACTATATTTTAGTTTTTCAGTCACCTTTTGGAAATAATGCAATTAAACAGCTCTCTCAGCATATATGTATAAAATTTTATTAATATATGTACAGTATAAAATTAACGCTATTTACATAATAAAATTGTATAGTAAAGTATAACTTCATTAAAATGGCAAAAGCGCCTGGAATTCAATAAACGTATACACATATAACATAAAGTTATGAGCACTTGATAAATAAAGTCACATTCAGCTAACCTAAAATATTTACACTTTTGTCCCGTTTTGCTCACCGATCGTGACCTGTGTTACAAAGGGACCTCGGTGAGTAGTACTCCTGCTCGTTGGATGTTTGTTCTGCACCACAGGTTGATTACGGGGTAATGAGTTGGAGTTGACATCCTGGTACATGAGCGGGGGTTGCTGTTGTGGGGTCTGGGGAATATTTTGGCGGGCTGTTCTGCTGTTTAAGACTGACTGAACACTTTCATACTCATAGTAGTTAGAGACAGGTCGAAGCTGGTTATCGGTTCTCGTCTGACGCTGTGAGTGATATTGGTGCTGTTTCCGACTGAGGAAACAGTTTATATTAGATAAATCAAGAAGTGAGTTTATAAAAGATGTGTGATTAACCTACAATCTAGTAAAATATGAGTGTCATGCAACACAATTATCTATTTTTTCAGAGAAAGAATTATTTTAAGATGATAAACATCAACCAGTGAATAAATTGTGATTTTCATATTTGGAGATACATCAGTGCTAGTTAATATTAATTTGTTTTACATCATACTGATCATGACATAATTCTCACAGATTTTGAACAATAAGTATAATTTTCATAAGAAATAATTTCCCATTATTTCCAAATAAATTAACCAAAACTATTTTAACAAGGCACATTCAACAGATTTAGAATTTTTGGGAACATCATATTTATTATAAAATCTTATTTTATTTTTTATCCCATTATTCCCATATAATGCTAAAAAAAAAAATGTAATTTGTACAAAATACTATATGCAATACAAGCAATGTGATAAAGCAAATTACCAAAGCATGCAGTTAGTGGACATTTAGCAAAATGGTTTATAACAATATACATCTCATAAGAATATGATTTGGGGTTAATTTATTTTTTAATACACACATTTGCTACAATATTGTAAGTAGTTTTCATTCTAACTCAATTTTATTAAATATACATTTGACACAAGTTATGCTTTGGTTTTTAAATTAACAAACAAAGCATAAAATGTTAGTCATTTGGTTGTGGCAGTCACTATCTGAGTGAAAAAGGTTCACCGGTGCTAAATCTCTGTATTTTCAGTTCAGTTTCCTCATCATAAAGACAATACGAGATGGTTTAGATTTTTTATCACGTGATTTCTTGGGGCATCTTGAGGTCTCAATATTTGCTTGATATATTTGAAGAACTTAAAAATATCCAAGCAAATCAACGGATTTCGAAAAGTTCCTTGACTCTAAACCCATATAGGTTTCTGAGCCGTCTGAGTGCTACATAAGGGTGTTTTGTTTTCCCAAGATGTAAAAGAACTTTGTTATTTCAAATAGGACACTTAATTTTCATGTTTTTATCGGAATTTGACATGAACAGATTACTTCAAATATTTTAATGAGATATTAAAAGCACTGTTTAATGAAATTAATGTAGAGACTAAGCAAAATAAAAACACAATGTTCAATATATTTTATATATTTTAATACATGACCTGCATGCATCGTTTTAACATTTTATCAGAAAGTGGGATTTCTACATTCTAGGTAATTAGTTATTAAATAAAATTATTACATTGACATTAAAGATATTGTTGATACAATGATACATAGTCTATTCATTTTTACAGACAGTGATGGGATAATCAAATACACGTAAGCAGCGCGTGATTGATAGCGATGTGAAATAGGACCGGAAACATTATCTAAAGTACAATTCAAATTAAAATAACCATGTATAACAACTTTTCTAAGGTGTTAGACAGAGTTAATCTTGTACTATTAGAATTAGGTGTAGTGGTATTGTGTTTTGTTGCTTTTTATTATCATCCACTAATTTATCATTCAGGGTCCCACAAATATTCCATGTTTTTCCTAAATTGTTCAACATATTTGTATAGAATTTAGTCTCCAATTATGAGGTCAAATCATAATGAGTTTTTGATGTCTGCTGATAATTTAAAAATATTCAAAGATATAAAAAATACAAGTGACGCTGAATGACAGAGGGATCTGAATAAGCTTTTGGTGTGATGCAAACCATCACTGCATTTGAATATAGTGTTTTAAATTAACTTTTGTAAGAACAATAAAATAATTGGAGGGCTATACAAACCAAATATGACGTCCTTCATAAAGAAAAGTATGCCGGAAAGCCCCCGACTGCACGTAGGTGTTTTCAGAAATGCTTACACACATATACTATTTTCTATATTTGGAAGACACATAAAAAGGGTGGTTCAGCAAAACTTGGCTATGGCATTTACTCAGGAGGCCATCATGAATCCAAGTGTCAGAAATTCATACTTCTTAGATTCCTCTTGTAATACAACATTTGGAGTGGCATCCGCGAACCAATAACTTTTTTATTAGAACTTTTTTTATTACCGATGAAATGATCTGATATATAACACATCAATGATCAATGTATTTCACTGGCAACAGGAGACTTCCAATCATAAGCAACAAAAGTTAGAAAATGTTTTACACTCAAACCCAGGGTTCCCCATGCTATTGGCTATCTTTTGAACAACAGAGTGGATTATTTCTCCATTTCATTTGGAGCAAATTTTATTTATACAGTTATATAAATAACCTCAGTCTGTAACTATTGAACCAAATAAATTAAAGTTGGATAAAAAACTGAGTCAAATGGTTTTAGTTTACTTTTTAGTGTAAAATTGAAACTCAAGTTTCAAAGAGGACGATAGGGGCGCTATTAACTTATGACAAAGTATGATGATGTGCAAGTCTTATTTGAAAGGCCTATGATTTCTGTATCTAACTTTGGATTGATTTTTAAGTTTTGTCAATTAATTCTGTAGTTACGTCTTATTTCATTTCATATGTTAAGCACAATATTTTTCTTTATTCGGAGTATAAGTGGTTGTGTGGAAGTGTTTATTAAGAAAAACTTTTTTGTATGCTTTGTTTAAATTGTGGGTGTAACAAAATTAGGCGTGTGGAATAAGGAGGGATTTAACAATTTTGGGAATGTTACGTGAGGCTGTCATAAGCAAGATGCTTCTTTAGAACATATGGCAATCCGCGTCACCTATTTACTGACCCACGAGCCGCCACTGAAGTCAGTGTACAATATCCTCTTTGGACATTGTACGGTTGATGATCCACAGTCTTCTTTATTATAACTCGACACTGGTAAAATTAAAAAAGAAACAAAGATGGTGGGTGTTCTGCATTCCCCACCTCCGTCATCAGCCATAGTGTCATCAGAATGTCCAACACGCAATGAGTTAAAGTGATTATTTTATACATCACGGACTATATTTACTTTTTTTAAGTATAGGCAATGTATTTTACTTCTGATTCAGTTGACTGCAAACTGCAATTCGGAATATTTTTCAGTGATATGTATATGTATGTGTTATACAGGGTGTCCCAATGTGAGCGTACAAAAATTTACCAGAGGGTAGAGCAGACCAAAATAAGAATAAAACTCTTATAAAAAAAAATTCTCTGATGAATGCCTAATGAGTTACAGGGTGTTATTTTGGAGAAAAAAAAAAAAAAAAACAACAATTTTTGGCAATAACTTAAAAATCGTTTCGTAGATTTAGGTAATTTTTGGGCGACGTGTACATCTATTAAAGGTCATTAAAACTACATGGTGTTTAACTCTGACACCTGTGGTGGCTTAACCCTACTCTTCCTTATGATTTTGTCTTCATAACTCTTGCATATCCTACTTTTTCGTGGATTAACTAAGTTTTCCTTCAATCAATTCTGAACAAAAAAGGTGCTCTTGTTACACAGCTCTAAAAATTGAGTGAAAAGTACCGACTATATTCCTTTATGCAGAAAAATACATGCAAAGGAAGTCATAAGGAAGAGTAGGGCTAGGCCACCACAGGTGTCAGTGTTAAACAAACGCTATGTAGATGTTTAGATGGACATGTCTCCCAAAAATTACCTAACAATTTTTAAGTTATTGCGGATTTTTTTTTCAAAATAATACCCTGTAACTCGTTAGGCGTGCATCAGAAATTTTTTTTTTATAAGAGCTTTATTCTTCCACTTCCTGGTAAATTTTTGTATGCTCACACTGGGACACCCTGTATATGAATACACAAGATAGACTTGTCTACATAATACAAATCAGGATGTGCAAAATGATAATTACTGGAAAAGTAAAATATATACCTAACTTTTTTACCAAAACAGAATTTCTTATTTTTCTTGATGATATTTTGTTTTAGATTCAAGCTAATTGTTGCTGCATAATCAAACTTTATTTGTTAAACAACTTCTAAAAATCAAACTATGAAATAGATAGCCTTCCCTAAACTGGGTATTCGAACATATATATGTGGTGCCTTACAACTATTTATGTCTGAAAGCAATAGAATACTCGAGACCATCAATGTGTTAATATCACTTATATTAGGAGTGTTACTGCTGATAACGTGGTTTGATATGTCACAATTATGTAGTCCCTAACACATTCTTATGAGACCAAATTATTATTGGGATATCAGTGTGCATAAGCCTTCCGTTAACTACCTATAGAGCTATCTACTCAGATGTGTTGTCTAGAGCCTATTAAAATATATTCGGATAACGGTGCATACCTTTCCTCCTCCACCTTTAATCTTTGTTGCTGAACCTGCAGGCGCATCTGTACTATCTGACTTTCAGATAGAGGATCTTTGCGGCTGCCAAAATAGGACAATTAGACAAAAAATCAAAGTATTAAATCAGGTGGTCAAAAACAACTCAACTCCTTTTATCAAACCATATCATAATTTTAAAACAAATTTAACTAAAGAGGCTGTTTATTATTTTTTTAACTAACTTGAAAAGCTATTTTTTCAAAATGGTGAACAGCAATTTTTCTAAAAAAATAGATGAAGAATGTATCTTCATCTGTGGTTAATTTTACAAAACAAAACTTAGTTAATTTGACAAAACAATAAAATAAGCAACAATTGGACAGCGTTACAATTTAAATTTAATATGCATATTGCAATTACTAAAAAAATAAATTAAAGGAAATATGCTATTTAGTTTTATCTTTATCTAAAACTACAATCAAATTTGAATAAAATTTATAATGTACATATAATCACTTCAATGAAAGAAATTATCTACAATAATATAGTGCGGTTTTATTACTTATTATTTATAAAACATCTAAAATAATACTAATTGGCAAAATTTACAATTTCGAATCAATGATCCATGATGTATTTGTATACAAACGGACGAGACATCATCATGCGACAAATCAATGTTAGTGACAAATGAAATGTGCACAACAAGACAGTGACCAAAGGAAAAGGTGTAAGGACCTTTAGCCCACATACACATTCAGAGACATACAAGGCAGAGAAATATTCACCTCAGGTGATTTTGTAGCTCCTTGTAGTTGACGTAGTGTGTGAAGGGAACAGATTCCGTAATGCCAGACCTGCTACCAGGTCTACCATATTCGATGTACTGGACGTCTCTTGGATCGGACCTCTGAACAAAAAATGATTATGTGAGGTGAAAATTTTACTGGCAAAAGAAATGGCAAATAAAATTTTCAAATTTTAATTACTATCACTAAATTTGTATGTCACTACCATGTTTACCCCAAAAAAAATATATATGTAATTTTTAGATAGGTAGGTACTAAAGTTATTGGTAGATACAAACTGTATTAATCAAAATATTTAGAGGGCCAGAGACATTCAACAATTACAATACAAAATGATTGACAAAAAGGGAAGTTACAAAGAGAAATTTAATGTTATTAATAATAATAATATTAATAATTCAAACAGAAACAGATTGAAACTAAATAATGTTGAATAAAATTTAGTCCGTTTATAAGTACTAAAATTTTAGACTGATGCGGCACAATGGGTGTTTTATTTAAGTAATATTAAAAATGATGGCTTCTTACGTTTAAACGATGCACCGCTAATCAATAGAAACCAAGTATATAACACCAATTAAAAATTTAACCTACATAAGTAATATGTGCCACTTATTAAGTATGTTAGATAAATTCCTTCCCTGTTTGTTCAGACATGATATATTAAAAAAACTAATCAAATCAGAAAAATGATTGTCTACAAGTATTGATGCAATTTTTGGCTTTAATGAGGCAGTATATGAATACTATCCATTCTAGTATGGAGTACTCTGGAGCAGTTAAGCTCCAGACTGCTTCAGCTCCAGCTCATAACATATTCATATTTGATGATTCAAATGCCATTACCATTTTTCCAAAATGGGTGTTTTGCACGGGAATAAAGGTTATAGAATATGAAAATAGTATATACTGCAGCATTTTGTCCCTCTAACATGGAGTCGATTTTCTGTAATTGAGTTTGCGCCTTATGACGTCATCTAAAATAAAAGAATCATGTATAGCTTTTATTGGTTCAAATTTACCGACCCCTGATTGGTTACTCAAACTGCTGGCTGACATAGCCAATAGATAACAAGAGGCGTAAAAATCGCACTATCAAATATAACTTGTGTATTCATCTTAATATGACACAAATCTGGGAAACAGTTCATGGTTGTTCATTGGCGTGGCTCTGGTTATTTCCTTGTTTTGTGCTGTAAGTATAGTTTTTCCGGTATTTCTGTTATTGTTACTTGATACTTGTCGAGTTGTTGCTTCATATTTCTCTGTGAATAAGTCGTAAATGCCATAATGTAACTTTAATCGCTAAAATAATTATTAATAAATTTGAACGCCGCTACTGGCAATAATTTAAATGTATCTTTTATCTTTCTTGTTCCTGTGATCTTTTTTCTAGTTTCACACTACGGAAGTTCCGTAAACTCCGTTCCGGAACTTCCGGTACCCTATGGAGTAACCAAACAAAATATAAGAATTTCCATTCTATAACCTTTATATCTGTGGTGTTTTGGCATGTTAAATCTGGATATTTTGCTGTGGGTGCTAATCTGATGGCACTAGATTTGAGAAAAACCAGGTCCATATTTTGAGAATTTAAACTAGTGATGGGTCTGCTAATAATTTGCCCAGGCAATTAACCATAATAGTAATCCACTGGCTAATTAATATCCACATTTTAAGTTTGTCCAAAATTTACACAGAAATATTTTCATATGCCCGTAAACTTAGTCTCCAATTATTGAGTCGTCTAATATCAATTTGTTTTATTCATAGTATATCTTATTAAATAAAAGTCCCTATAAATTAAAATTATGTAGTATGAAAGTTCTTTGTGAAGTTACGTTCAACAAGAAAATACCTTACGTTTTCAGGTCATATTTAAATTCTATAAGCGGGGGAATACTTCAATATTGTTGTATTGGTTAAAATGTGTGGAAATCGATGGGTAATAATTAGCAGACTTGGAAGATTAAATCCATCGTTAACTATTTCACAATATATGTTATGTGTATTATGCATATGTATGAACGTTCCTGTGCAAATTCCAGCCATATCTCCTGGTTAGCCAATTTTATAACTTCCCAGGAATATTGGTTGGAATTATCATTAATTATGGCTAACTGTCCAGCTTGATTATTAGCTGACCCATGACTAGTTTTGAATGAAAAGTTTGATTGAATGATAAACCTATAAATTCTTGAAATTTACCTGAAGAAGTGGTCTATTATCATATAAGTCACGGTCGTCACTTTGATAGTATGTGTGCCTCTGTTGATTCATTCTCAATTTATTCATCTCCCTCTCATTCCGCCTATGTTCTGATGAGTTCTGTCGGTATTTTATGGGAGGAGGAGCTACAGAATTTTCTGGGATAACCTAAAAACAGAAAAATCACAATTAGAAACACAGTGCATCACAGATAGTTACAAAGTTACCACTATATAATGTTGAGGAAACGTGGAGAAACACCCACTGCTCCTCAAGTTACAAGCTTAACCCTTTCGGTGTGAACCAGTTGTGTTATCAACAGCGCATATATTTATATTTTACTGCTAGTGAACATATCCATTAATAGCATATATAGCTGTTTGAAATGGGTACATTTAAGGGAAAACGATACATTTTTATTGGTAAGTTCCAATAATATAATTATGTAGATTATAGAATAAATGATCCGCTTCATTCCATAACAAATGTCATTGTTTATTGTAACAGTTTTATGCAAAAACAGAAACAAACAGAGTTATGGCCATATTAGAACCCATCACAATAAAAAAAAAATGGTGGAATAGATCGCATAATGATGTAAATGATGCAAAACCTTTGCATCATTTTTCATTTTAATTATATTATAAAGAAAAGAATAATTACCTGTACTTGCTCGGCATGCCTGTGAACGAAACCATGCCTCTGATAGATAGCTTCTCGTGGAGTTGGCTGATCCCTGTCCCTGTGCAGCTGATGTGAATTTTGGTGATGTGAATTCTGATGTTTGTGAGGAGTCTGTTGATGTTGCTGTTGCTGAGGGACATTCTGCTGGGAACTGTTTTGTTGAGATTGTTGGTGAGGGGAGTACCTTGGGGGTTGCTGAAGTTGCTCTTGCAGTCTCTCGGATTGACTGCCCTGACTTTGGTTATCATTGTGATGTGTCTGAATGTCATTTTCTAGTGGAATCTGCGGTGCCACAGCATTTGCATTAGAATCAAATTCATTGCTGTGATGATACTGTTGAATTGGTTCAGTATTTACAAACTCCATTTTGCGATGTTTCCCAAATCTGGAATGATTAAAATTTGTGTGCGTTTCAATGTGTCTTTGCCTTTAAATACCACCATCATAAATCAAAATAATTATACATTATGTAATATAATTATTAATGTTCTTAGAAAAGTTAATTTTTACCTGAACATTGAACCTATTCCTTTGAGTATGCCTGGTTTTTTCTTAGCCGATTTAATTTTACTATCTAAGGCTGCGTTAAGTGATGATTGCCGTGGTGCACCTCTTACATTATTGAAGCCATCAATCTCCCGTTCATTTTCCATTGGTCCATCTAACAACCAATGTTTTTTTGCTACAATTTCATCAAAAAAACATCAATACATTTCATTCAGATAATGGGGCCATAATTACTTACCTATTTCACTGGTATGATTAGGATCTACAACTGCGGCTCTAAAACTTTCTTCACAACCTCTACCTCGGATAACCTTCAGAGCTCCTGAAGGGCCTCTATAGCTATAAGCGGGATCACCTTCCTCTTGCATTTGAATCTAGAGGTGAAATTTATCAAAAATTGAAATAAAACAAAACAAATTTAGTTATACCTCTTGAACCATGGTTTGTAATGATTCTAAACTAGAAGACTTCTTCATACCTAGACTTGGTCCCAATTGACCCAATTTGTCTGCATCTATGAAGAAAATATTGTGAGAAAATTAATTAAAAATTATTTATTTATAGTATTTTCTAGTTTATAATAAAATACATGGAATGCTTACATTCAGGATGTTCGGATGAACGGTTTATGCTAATGACAGATTCCACTGACCCAACACGCACTAAACTAGCTGTTAAACGGAACAAAAACATACAATATTAGCACAAGGCAGCGAACTATGGGTTATTTACATTGAATTGACAAAAATCAAATTAAGTGACTGATAATGTTGGCCTACAAAACATATCATGTATGAATGTAAATTCCAAAATTTTAGTTTCACAAATTATATCTCTTATGTCATTTCATAGTTACAGACAATCACAAAAGCAACACTGAAACTGCCACCTGACTTACTATCTTTGCTCTTCCTCTCCTCTCGCAACTTCTTTGACCTTTGATAAGTGTCTGTGCTCTTCGCATCCAACGTGGCATGCCTTTTCTCAGACATACTCTGTCGACCAAATGCATCTCGGCTGAAACCCTGTGGGTTCTCCAAAGATAGCTGGCTGGCGTAAGTTGCATCGTTGGCTTGTATAGTGGTCTGTGATGATGTATCGGTGCTCTTATCACCATTACTGCCTGACAGGCTGGCCTTACCGTCAGGTTCGTGATCCTTCCGATTTTCCAGAATGCCACCGCCACTGTTGGACAAGTTCATTTTATTTGTTATATGAACATTTATTCTACAAGAGAAAAGAGGGAGTCTTTAGAGAAATAGTTTTTAAGAAATAATTGTATATTTTGTTAATAATTAGTTTACTAAAAATAAAAAATTCAAATATGATCCATTTTCGTGTCAATTTAAATTATTTGAATGCAGCGTAGTCTACATTAAATCGTATAACTGATCTACAGAATTTTACATTTGTGCCTTCATATTTTATTAATATACTGCCATTATTACGAATAAGTTAAGGAAAAAAATACTGTGATTACGGGGATTTCCTACTCAGAAAATATCTCGGCTAACTCATTTCCATGTTTATTCTTGGTAAATAATTAGGCTAATTATTTTTGGCCAAAAATATTGCTGTCATAACATGGCCAAGGTTCACCGGTTGTATACCGGGTTTCCCATTTCATTTGACTAATGGCAATTAACATTTCATTGAATTTTATATTCCCAGG
This sequence comes from Pogonocherus hispidulus, assembly GCA_963924545.1. Taxonomy (NCBI): domain Eukaryota; kingdom Metazoa; phylum Arthropoda; class Insecta; order Coleoptera; family Cerambycidae; genus Pogonocherus; species Pogonocherus hispidulus. The sequence continues at coordinate 26,480,940 of OZ004696.1, forward strand.
GCACAGAAATATTCCTAACGGAATCGATAGTACTGACTCTCAAACACTTCTGATTACCAAAATACTAAAGCGAAATGCTTTTTTAATTAAAATATCAATAAAAATTCGTTTTAAGTTAACAGTTGTAGTTTACATAAGCATTTTAGCGATATTTTCTTATGTCATCTGGTGGACTAGTTGGTTGAGTGGCAGTCTTTCAAGCTGAGCCGCAAAATTTTGCAGGTTCAAATCCCGCCAGAGACAACTTTTTTTTATTTTACTTTTTCATTAATTACAAATTATTAGTGTTTACTTATTCAAATAAATATGGTTAATTATCAGTACCTAGTTATTATTTTTGAAAGTCACAATATTTACTTATCAAAAAAAAAATAATAATAAAACATGTTTTAAATATTGGTTCGTTTCCTTTATCTTTAGCTAAAGGTACTATCTTATAAAATAGGTAATCAACAAGCAACATATTTTATTTATTACATGCACTGTGCTTTTACTAAAAGTGTACTTATCTCTGCTAATAGTTACTACATAGGTATTATACCTCAATCTGGATATTGAGTTAAACAGTTACAGAGGAACTGTCGTGAATTAGTAATAGGTTTTTTTTAATGAAAAACTATAATTCTAAAATTATGAGTTTTTTAAAATATGTTGATTTTTTTTTAAATATATTCATATTTTAAAAAAACTTGTTAAAAAAATGTTTTTCTTTACTATTAAAAGATCGGTACTCACTGTTGATTTTGGTGAGGTACAACTCTTGACCCATATTCATCCTCGATCAAAATAGGTTCCATGTTTGTCATATTCACAGTGGTGGTGGTCAAATTACCAAAGGAGCTGTTACCCAGCATACTGCTGCTCCAAGTATCATGGGTAGCCTAAGGGTATAGAAACAATATAATATCTATAAGCTATCAATTTATCCATTACAACAAATAATACAGTCAAATTATTATATAGTTAGTATTAGTTTAATTCAACAACAAACAAATGTGCATATTTTTAAATCTCATATTAATTTTAATAATTCTGCATATGAGTGAGAAATTCATAACATCTTTATCCAGTCACCAGTCTATTGCACTATGTTAAAACATACCTTACAGTAACTCTCATTTCTTAGTTGTTTATTGTTGCCCGTGAGTCGTTCTAAGACAGGATTCCAAGTATGCATCGGACTCAGTTGAATGTTGGATGGAGATTTGCAATCTGACACGTTTCCAAGCACCGCTTGAGGATTGAAGATTACTGTGTTGGTAGAACCTCCACTGGCGCCAGAATTATCTACAGAATCACTTTTGTCTTGTGAGTGGTACAATTCAGTAGTGGAATTAGAGTTTGTTACTAAACTATCATTTGATTTGTTACGATAATTCCGGTTAGACCCTGGTGAGGAAGCTTTCCTAGCTATTGTAAGTGTAATATGTCCTGGAACCGGGCCTTCAGTATGTGGTATGGCATTTTTTAGAGTTTCCATGGCATCACTATTTGACATCTGCAGCAAAGATATTCCGTTGACATTAAGTAGTTGATCGTTGGTGCGCAACCTGTTATCTCTGGATGCCGCGCCGCCGAACATAACTCCTTTTATAAATATACCCAAGTCTTTTGAACCACTGGTTTTACCTTTTACACTAATGCCTAGGCCAGCCTTCTCAGAATCATGCACAGGAATGTTGAAAGTAAGAATTTCTCGGTGCTTCCAAGGGAAAACCATGCTCTCATCCATCTGATCCAAAGGCTGAAATTTCTCACCAGTTAGGTCCCCAAATATATAAAAACAAGCAAAGACAGGCAATAACAAAGTTACATGCACAAATCAATCTACTCATATAGGAATTAGTAAGTAGTTAAAGGAAATGTTAGTTTAGCCTACAGTGTGAGATCTACCAAAAATATCTAAAAAAGATAATTACACTGTTGTTGCTTGCCGCCTCTTGGAACTGCGAAATAATTTTGGCAACAGAACCTTTGTCGGGGGTTCTATTCTGCAGGGCTTGCAGATGGCATTGAGGCAGCGGAGGAATGTTTGGGGGTACATCATTGTTGTTATTTGAATTGTCTAGTGAACGGTCAACCTCTCGTTCATTGCTATGTTCTACGTCCTGCGTGAGAAACAAAACGATACTGATGTGTTATGCCTGGCAACATGTGGTGGATAGGTAAACTACAAGATATATACATAGAAACTTTTCTGCCATTCCAAAGCAGCTACAATTAAATTGGAAGTATAGATATAGATACAATTATTTTAATTTATTCTGTGGTTACTCCTCCATTTCTCTTTAGTAACCAAGTTAGTGTGCTACACCTCAATTCACTAATTTACTTAATTATCATACTATTTAAAACTATAATGCCTATCATTTTTTTACACCCTTCCTACAGAGTTGCTCCTGAGTGGTTTTCTCTTGAGAAAAGTTTAGATCGTTATCATGGAATCATGATTCACAATTTATTAGCATAAAAGAACATTTGAAAATTGGGCGTGACATCTTTGTTTTCTCAATACAAAGGTTATCTCGGAATTAATATAAGAATGTATGCAATAGGTAATTATAATTTATTGCTTTTTACAATTTCTTGTCAAGAAAACAATACATTTAAGTCCACTTTTAAGAGTTTAACTTCAAGATGTGACCGAAAGGAATCAACTCAGAATACAAACAACACGATTTGTTTAAATTAAAAGTAATTAATTTAAATAATTTAATTACTTAATATATTTTTATTTAAATTTAGATATAATAAACAACTAATATATGAGGATTATTCAATGGAAATACATTTAGAGGCTGTAAAGCAGTTTTTATTCAATGAATTTTACATTTTATTTACGTTTCCATTAACATTAAGACATGAGTCCCATTGTTACACTAATCTATAGATTCCTTGCTGGTAAATTTTTTGTGGCTGTTATTGGAACCATTCTCTAACAGCAAATTCTACCTTTGCGTCCGAATTAAACCACCGCTATTTTAATCATTCTTTTAATGGGCTAAACATGAAAATCGCATGAGGACAAGTAGGGATGGTGGATGTTGTAAGACTTCCCAATTCATACCACCAAGCAGATCTGAACCGTTTGGGCTACATGAGATCGAGCATTATCATGCAGAAGAATGAAGCCATTTGTGAATTTCCTGAAATGATTATTCTTTAGGCCAATATGTAAACGTTTAAAGGTATCATCTGAATATCACTCAGCCTTGATGTTGATACTAGGTTTTTAAAACATAAGAGTACACCCTGGTAATAAAAAATACAGTCACCATTACATTACGTCCCTCAGTGCCTAATAAAGGCACACAGATTATTTTTGGACGAATTTTCTATCATATAGATGCCATTTTTCATTTCAGTCACAATGCGAAGAAAATGGCAAATATTTTTGGCAGACACGTCACTAGTACTTAAACAAACAATATACACAAATAAATTACATTGCTATTAAGATGGAAGTCGTGCCTACGCAAATCCAACGTGTTTCCATTGAACAATCCTCATATTTTTTGTAGTGACCATCAAGGTTACGAAACTAAACTATTTATTATGTATTGTATATATTTATTTTTATTAACATTCAGCATTTCTTAAAGTTGCAATAAAAGTTATTACATTTTTAATTTTTATCAAGGAGATAATACGAATATATGGTCTACAATTTTTCGTTGTGAAAACAATATTGAAATTTCCCCTTAAATTGCTAATAAAATAAATTTAATTTGGAGTTTTGAAAGGAACACTAAAGAAACAAGTTTTTACATTAGTTCAACCATTTTACAATGACATACCACAAAATACATAATTGTGCAAAAATAAAGTACATTTATTAAACTTACCATTATTCTCGGTAAATTATTGTCAACGACGTCCTCCTGTCTGGACACCACGATTTTAACTTTGTTTCCAAAAGGCAAGCTTTTCAGTAATGCCACTGCTTCCGCTTGATTTTTCCCTGTCATTTCCACATTGTTCACTTCTAACAATCGATCTCCTATCCGCAACCTCCCATCTTCAATAGCAGGACCCTAAGAAGTAAATTTTAATAGTAGAACGAACATATAAAATGTGTTGATGTTGACATACCACAGCATTAATATTTTTTATGTATATAGGGCATTTTCCGCCGGCTGGATTGTCTCTTGTAGTGATGCTAAATCCCAAGCCTTGTGGCCCTTTGATGAGCTCTATTTCAATTTTTCTTCCAATTTTTCTGGTGTTTGCAGTAAGAAGTCCTTTTAAGTTCTTTGATATTGCTGGTACCTTTTTTGTAGGCGACACTGTAGCTACCTTTGTATTTGTACTTTCTACAAATTAAATCAAATGTTTAAATAAGTGTGCGGACCGTTAAAAATGTGAAAGTACTTACGCTTTTGCTCACATTCCACCATAGATACATTTTCTTTATCCTCTGGGAAGCTGGGATAAACCGGAGGCGGGGGCTTTCGTAAGCTTTCCAACCCTGAGGCTTTGACAACTTTCAGTCTTAGTTCAGTTGAAGTAAGGGAAAGTTTGAACACTTCTTGCACCCTACAATTAAGACTTAAAAAGTTTTGATCATTCTAAAGACACAATACTGAAAGAAAACTCTAATTAGAATTTTTTAGATAGGCACTCAAATTTTTATTTCAAGAAACAAAAAATTTAATCATTACTACTGAGTAGAAAATTAATAAAAGTTAAGATATTTTGTTTTACACAAAAGTTTTATTTAGTAGTTTCATTTACATATATAAATATCAAGAGGTTTCTGAATATATTTTTTCAGTTTTTACAAATTCATTATGAAATGCTTCTTGGCAAACTAATTAGAGCGAATGACATTCTAAATGTAGTGTTCCTTACCTTTGAAATGGCATGCCGATAAGATTTTCTCCATTAATCTCTATAACCCTGTCGTATATAGCCAATCTCCCATCCCTGTCGATACGTCCCCCAGGTTCTATTCCCTTCACCAATAACCCCCTCTCCCTTCCCAATGTGTCATAGTCAGGTATTACGTGGATGCCCAAAGGTCCAGGTTCATTTCGTATCACAATTGTCTCGCCATTATCCACAGAGATTGGCAATGGACTTGTAGAGTTGTTGGCTTGACCCAGGGGTTCCCTTCGACGACTTTCTCTCGGTAAAGATGTACTGATGTGTTTTTTGGAAGTGGCAGCCCGTTCTGCAGCCTCAGCCCAACGATATCTTAAGAAAGATCATTGACTAGTTTTATTTTTATCGAGAATGTTTTTCATTTCTTGTTTCCAAATGTCGAAAAAGATGCTACTTAGTTACAACTTTATCATTCTAGCGTGAAGTTGGTATTAATATGTCACTCAATAGAAAGGTATTTTTCTTTTCTATTACATTAAACACTTCCAAGTTTGTAAGGAACAAATTCAACTATTATGTGTAACTAAACCAATGGCAGTTTTATCACCCTTGCCAGGCTGTTGAAAATTTCTTACATGAGCTACATAGTAACAATTTTCGTTTGAAATATACAACTATTTATTTTTAATTGCAGATAAAATAAATTATTTACCCAGCACCGTCAGCGCCCAGGAACTGCATGGACAGCCTGTTGCTTCCATCTCTAGCTATTCTTCTGAAACCAGGTTCTTCTTCTTCCCTAGAATCTTCCATCCAATCAGGGCTAGCATAGCCCGAACTGGGGGGCTCCAGGATCAGGGGGGCTGCGCTCCATCTCTTGGTGTGCTCAGCGGCGGTAGGTGGGCCGGCGGGTAGTTGGTTGAGGGTGGGCTCACTGCCCCTGCGTACCTGCAAAAGAGGCACCCCTGAGGCAATCTGTTCGCCAGTCACTTCGATGTCCGTTCGAGGGGGGTAATTGGGGCCGTATTTGTGCTCGCCGTCCTGTCGAGGGAAACAAGTTCTGATTAGGTTCAGGTGGTCCAGGACCAACGGATATGCCATGATGTATACTGTACATTCAATTAAATTGTCGTAGGAGCAATTTGCAATTAGAATTTCAGGTATACAAAGTTATATATGTATGTAAGAAAAAGTATTCTTTTACACATTTTAAAAATCAAGACTTGTCATCTTGATTGTCTAAATTGTCAAGACTGTTTTTTCTTTATGTTTCAATATTAATCAACATCTACTGCAAACAGTATCACACCTCCATGGACAAATAAATTCTAATTTTAAGATACATTACTAATGTAAGTAATATCACTTTTAAGTCTATCAAAAATCTGTTTCTTTAATACATGATTTGTACTCGATTACTTTGACTAATTGGGACATGTCTTCTTTTATTACTAGGAATTAGTGATATATATATATATATATATATAGCAGTGATGGGACCCTCAACTTCAACATCACTGTATCCGTGCGAGAACGATTTACTCTGAGTGAAGCGGAAGTAAGAAGACAGTCATTATTCTCAATCAATGAAACGTAAAGTTGTATGATTTAAATAAACATATCAAATGCGGCAATTGATCAATTGGTTAACAAATGAAAATCCTTCGGCAAATAAAGTATAGCCAAATGATTTTAAGTTTACAAAATACCTGGTATGCATGTCAGTCTTCCTCATTTTAATATAAAAAGTGAGCCAGCATTACATACCAGGTTACTTAGTAATGGTAAAATTAGTTTCAAGCAGCATGTGTAGGTAAAATGATACCAATTGATACCTAAGACCTGTATCACATCAGAGAATAAATACCTCGAACAGAGGCAACCATCGAATCATGGTAACACTGAATATCATCTAAGGTCACTTCAGATAAGTTTAGAAATTGCAAACTTACATTACCAATAATTATTTTTATTTTATTTTATTTTACTCTGGGAAACTTTGAATTATCTGCAATGGCTATTTTGAAAAGATGATATTGACATTATGACCCCCTAGTGCCCTTTAATTATTTTCATACAGTAATGTAAAATTGTATTCTCGACCAGTAATAGCATTCCCTATGCCTATCTCCAACTGTTTTGTTCTTATGGAAAGTTAATGAAATCTACAGAAAAACTTGAAAAATCATGAAAGACAATTTCAAATTTAAACATATTTTAAAGATTAACATGAAAGTGAATCAATCGCAAATATACCTGACTCTAAGGAATAGCTTTTATCTAGTCATTTACCCGAAGTCACAGCCTTCTCAGAAAAGGCTGTTCATGAGTTATACGGAGGAGTCATGCCATGGATCACTCAATATAAAACGGTTTTACTTCCATGGTTCCCCAGTTCTGGTTATACTAAGGTATATAATAGTACCCACTGTGTTCATTTGAAAAATCGCTAGATCCGTTGATTTTTGCTGTAAGGGAGATTTTTTTTTATGCATACAAAATTATTATAGATAAATCCCCGGCAACCCTAACATTAAAATCTTAAATACAACCATCCCCTTCCTTATCATTTTAAAATGTATTTAATTTGACATACAACAGTAGGTACTTCGTTTTTTGAAATAGCTTGAATTTTATGGTAGTTTTGGGCAAAATAACAATTTTTTATTTTTCTCGTTGCTAAGAAATAATCTAAAATTACATTTTCAATGAAATTAGAGGATAGTATTTTGTCGCCGAGTGCCAAATTTTTATTGTTTAGAGAAAAAAACGCAGCCTTCATAAAAAATCGCAGCTTTTTGTTTTCAAACCGCTAACGAACAGTAGGTGGTTAGGATTTCGTTAGTATTGTACAAATTTTGTTATTTCAAATTTAGTCATTATGGTGTATCCTTTAGGGGAGAGACCCGAAATAGTTATTTTGTATGGCAAAAATAAAGACTGCTAAACAAACATCTCAAGATTTTAATTTGCGGCGGTACCCTGATAAAAATGTTGATCATAAGTATGTAACATACAAGTTTTAACCACTGGTAGTGCATCAAATGAGAAAAGAGATACACCCAGAGTGCTGGATGGAGGGGGGGTACTCAAATTGTTTTTAAAAGTGCATAAATTTCATCCATACAAAATGCTTCTCGTTCAAGAATTATATGAAGATGACTTTGACCGAAGAGCTGTGAAACCACAAAAAAAACTACAACGAATATTTACTTCAGCGATCATAATAGATTTGTTAATCCACAGAATTGTAGATTTTGGGACTGAAAAGAAATTGTAGAGTTTGGGCTGTCGGAAAAGTACCAGGTATTAATTATTATTAAACAAATATATAAAAATAATGAAAATACCTGTTTATGTTAATATGTGATTTGGTGTATACCTATAGGTATAGATTGGGTTGCGTTAATTTGTATGTTGCCTAGTGTTATAAAATTTCGGTAATTTATTGATTGTTGGGAATATTCGGGAATATTTTAGAATTTCCGGAAATTTTAGGGAATAAAATTTTTTTTGAGAAATATGGTCATTTGATGACGAATACATATATATAAATGTCAATGCAAATACGTCACTCAGTTAAATGAATTCTAGGCAGTGGTATCAGAAATTAGAATAATAACAGTTTTAAATAAACAATATATGTATGTTAATATATGTATGAATAGTTCCGCTAGCCGGTGGCTCAGGGCTTAGTGTCTCGATCGCTCAACCCAGAGGTCGTGGGTTCTAATTCCCATTCCACCAACAATTTTTAATTAAATTGTTCACTCGTAGATCAAGGCTTATTCGCAGGGATGGCTTGGCAACCATCCTGGCGATGGCCTAGGATGGGAAGAATGTCAACTTGGTGTTAATGTGAGAGATTAAAGTCAGTTAATGTTTGACTTGTCCCCCTAACTAATGAGGTTTTCCAGGTTTCCCTCATTCCAGGACTGAATGGTGGTTAGGACCTACCAACATAATTCGTTCCTGAGGCGCAAATGCGGCTCGCGAAATAATAATATGCCGCCCCCTCTCCCACACAAGTCTCAGACTTTCGGGCTAATCTTTGTGATTAGAATGAGGGGTAGAGATATTATTATTATTATTATAGTTCATGACTATAAGTTTAGAATCTGAATTATTTTAAAATATTTTATCTACAACTATTCACAATATTCACGCGATAACCAGGTATGGTCGACCGTGTCTTAGTCAAAGAGTAAATTTACTTTTTGTTTTAGTAGTTTTTTTTTATATTATTTATTGGCTTATTTTTAACTGTGTATGCATTTATTTCTAGGTGTTCAGTCAAAAAATTAACCAAGATATATTATTATAGACATTATCCAAATATTATGATTCAATGAAGTTTTAATTTTCCTACTAATTACCAGGCACGCAAAGGAATAACTTCATTATTATGAACGTAATATGAATATGAAAATATGACGTAAACAAACACTATGCGTGGCCCCACTGTTGCAAAACAAACAAGATATTATGATATAACATCAACTTATTGTTTTCTTAATATATTATTCTTTTTAATACTCCATAGTAACTACATTATTTTAAACTAAACTTTAAATATGAAAATATTAAATATGTATTTATATCTTTTGACCAAAATTATAGAGATACTCATTACCAGCATACCAGCCTTTCATAAACACTAGAAAGTCTGGTAGATCCCGCACTTGCAAAAATAATCGTAAAAACAATGTTGTTAAGGCCAAACAGAAGTTAGCTACAAAAAAACACGCGTTCGACTCCACTTGCACGAAAACTTGGATGTTGGCGACATGGGAGTGCGCGTGTTCCGCTTTCGACCTTCAAGTTTCGATATTATCTCGAGAAATTAAATATTTGGATATTTTCTGAATAAAAATATAGGCAGAAGAGGTTAGGTTCCATAGAATGGCCTGCTGCCTGCTCGTTCCCCCCGACTTAACTCATGGGGTCATTTAAAATCAATCGTATATAAGACATCATCTAGAGACATCCAGCATTTGAGAACATAGAAACATTTACCGGTAAACTTTTTTGAAAGTGCGATCATAATTTGAGTAAAGATTGTATCACTGTCTTGCCACAAATCGTGCAGCCTTAGAGAATTTAATGATCAATCAAGCAATCAAGAGTATGAACATTTTCTCACTTCTCGCAAGGTAATTTTAGATTACGAGTAATACACTTTAATAATAAGTTCTTGTTATTCAAAAATTGTTTTTTTTTTGTCCAGAACTTCTATTAAATTCAACCAACATACTTTAAAAAATAAAGTACCGTTGTATGTCAAATTCAATACGTTTTGAAACGATGTATTGCAAGAGGAGGTCGTATTTAATATTTTAATGGTGGGGTTGGAAGGTTTTAAGGTTACTGGAGGAATCAACGAATCCCGGCAATTTTTAAATGAACACAGTGTTTCAGAACATACTGAAATGTAATTTAATATTCACTATCATTTTTACCACCACATTTTTCGAGATTTTTATTCTTAAATAAGGAACCTTTTTCTACAATCAGATAACTAATTCCAATGCAAAAAATGTATGATGAATATAAATTCCTTACTTCACATTTTTTTAATATCTCGTAACTTTTGAAAAACTAAAATACCTATGTAAGGGCAGTAGTCAATATTCTGCTTCAAATTTGGTTCAGGCAACTCTGTCTCTTTGGTTTGGTACACTTATTTATCTTTTACTGATCCAACAAGTAGGTATTTGATTGTTCAATTTTCTGATAATTTAAAATATTTTAAATTACTAATCTATTAGGTTCATATTTTCTTAATTTTGATGTATGTGAAATAAGATTGAAATAATTTTATTTTCAAACTGTCCTCCTGCACTGTCGTAAGTCGATTTACAATTTCCAATCATAAAGAAATTAATAAGGATTAATAAATATGGCACATGACTTTTAAGTAACTTATTCCGTAACTTACATGAAAAATATCTGGACTCCCCGTCCCCACGGAACTGCCACTCGCCCCATCACCACCGCCATGGAGGTGGGCGCCTTCTCCGTCTTCGAAACTGGCTAGGATCTGTTCTCTGTCATCTGCTACGTCGCTGAGCCTATCATCAGGGTCTAAGATGCCGCCTCCTTGGGACTGTAAGTTGTGGACGGAGACCCATGAATCAGCACCCTGAAACGATGAAGGAGATTTAGTCGAAGAAAAACTAAACGATACCGTCAACTTATTTTTCGATATGTACTTGGAAAAAGTGTTTAAATTATTTTTATTTTATTTAAATTCAAGATTAAAATTCCTAAATTCATATCTAGCTAGTAATTATTTAGTGCAAGTCCAGTGAACTGCAAGGTTGAAGGTCTCCAAGTAAAATAATTTATTTGATACAAACCGATAACATAAATAATGATGATAGAGGCAACAAATGAAGTTGAAATATTGGACAAAATTTCTTGGTGGTGATGGTAATGGTGACCAAGAAGGACTCTGACATATTTGCAAGATCCATGCAAATTCATGCATTAATTATAATTAACAAGTATCCATACATTTGTTTATAAAATTTTGCACAGCTTTATTTATCGGCACCAGTAAGGAAAATGTTTTCCTCGTTATCTTTATCAACTCTTTAAGAAAACGTGTGTTATAAAATATTAATTTAAAAACATTTGTTGTTACTAAAGATTAAACGATAATCAAGTATAGGTATGCATGAAATAAAATAATTCGCAAAATCAGTGTTTATTTTTAGTGATGAAAGTTATTGTTATTACATTACATCAATCAGTAATCGAGTAAAATAATCCCTGGTTTGCTCATATATCTAATCGTATAAATATTATGAACAATCAAAAAGTACACTCTCTGGTATTTTATGTTCAATCTCAAGTCATGAATATATATTTAAATATAATCTGAAATAATAAGAATATAAACCATTATGACCCGAGAAGAATAGTGTATTTCAATCGTTTCTAAATTGACGAAGCATGTTGTAATTAGTACTTAATTACTTTTGACAAGTATTTTTCTCAACTCTGTTAACTATGTATATACTCCTTTTTATGTGTAACGTTTAGTTTTGAAGCTCGTACTGCTTATTAAAAGTTTGTTCTGAAACTGACTCGAGACTTGAGCTAATTCAAAATTTGATAGACATTTAATGCACCTGTTCATTACATCGATTTTAGAATTGTTCATTGATAACTAATAATTGGGCCTAATTCATAGCTACGCACCTTATTAATATTTACTACACTGCGTAGGTATATATTTTTCTTTTTCCCTTCTTTACACATTCAATTTACAAATATTCGATTTCAATTTCATTTTCTTGGCGATTTAATCATTACTGCGCATCGGGAACATGGATGTCGTTATGTAGCCATTATATTCGGAGGTTTTCACATTTTTGGAAGCAAATTTTGACAATGCCTCCGAAAAATTACTAGGAAAAACGGAAAAACATTCGCGTTTGATTTTATGCTACCAAATAAATATATTTCCAAAAACATCTTCTACCATAATACTGTGCGTTTCACGAAGTTGTATCCCGGATTGGAATGTTCGGATTGTCAGGATTCGCTGGCAAATCCTGTGCGAGACTGGCACGCGGGCTTAAATCACACCACCTCAATTTGTAGCGGTCCGTAACCGAGATGTGCCAATGAATTGAATTTAACTAATAACATGACGACGCTCCATACGTTGGAGATATATACTAACATTCCAATCCGGGATACAACTTCGTGAAACGCACAGTACATACTAATACATTACATTAATACTAACTATACATTCTAGATACCTACTAACGTGCACTTTTTGATTTTTTTTTTTTTCAGTAAATATCAATGAGAAAGTTTATGTTACGAACTCATTCGGTTTTTCAAAATGACTATATTGGCCATTTTTAGTGTATCTGTATAATGGCAAATAATTCCTGAAGTGTCAAGTACCTACAGGTGCAGTTTCGGCTGTCCGTTGATGAGTCAATGGATCTATGTATAAAAGTATGCATCCTACATATTGTTCACTATATTTGTCTATATAACTTAAATAGACAAGGAATACTGTTTAGTGTATTAGATCTTTGTAAAAATGTGGTAAAAATCATCTTTATTGGAATATATTTCAGTGCCTGCAGTTTATTTATCAGAAAAACAAAGTGAATAAACATGATAAGCCGAAGAACCCGTCTCAAAGAACAAGTAACGAGTATCCAAGTGAGCGCTCTCAAGGACGGCAGTAGCAGACTTGAACGATATCCGTGACGAATTGAAGTTTTTTCTTCAGTTAATTTGCTAAAAATTATTATTTACAGAGGATGTGACTGGTAATGACCGAGGTGTTAAAAGTGGTAACTTGGTAAAACAATGGATAGGACCCGGATGCAGTTTTTTGAACCTGTGTTCTTGGAATGTCCCAAAATGTGCCAATGAACTACTGGGCAATAAAATATATACCTTAGTCTTTCCAATAAAAATATTTTCATTGCTTAGGTACTTCCGCTTACCTATATCTACCGAATTGATCTCAACTTCGTATTTTAAATGGAGTTTTATTAAACTTTCCTTAACTAAATTTAATTATTATTAACATATTTATTTAAAAAAAAATTCGGTTTAACACTGAAATAGTGAAAATAAAATATAAAATAATATGACTACTTATTTGAATAATAATTATTTTGATAGGGTACTTAGAAAACAACGCCAGTTATTGACAAAATATACATATATTGTTGCTAAAATGGATCAACTAAAGCGTTATATTTAAAGTATGACTTTGAACAGAACAATAATTTCGAATTAAAATTAGAAAGACTGCATCCATCTGCAGTGTAAAAGTTGATATTTTTGTTGCATACAAAAATTTCTTCCATAAAAGGACTTTGAGAAGTACCTATTCCTGCAACGTAATTTAATGAATTATTGTAGTAATTGCTTTTACGCTTGTATGCGATGTAAACTTCCAGACATCTGTGAGATACACACGTGAATATGTATAATAAGTCAGTATTTATATTTTGCATATCTATTATCTTGGTTTTTAATTATTTGATTGTAGGTGAGTCAGTAGTAGCAGCGGAAATGTGGGACAAAGCTAAATATTCTTTGATCGACAGATTTACATACGGTATACATATTCACCTTAGGTAAGTAAGTGTTTCGTATGTACAGGATAGACCATTGGAGGTGGGCAACTGTGCGAGGTAGGACAAAAGTGTCTCCTGGTATGAATTTTCGAGAAAAAAACAATGGCGCAGCAACCGCAGCCCTCTGTCGCCATTCTTTTCTGAGACACAGAGTGTTTATAGAAAATGTGCACTTTTAACTGACCGCTGTATTTTAATATCTCAGTGTCAAGTCAGTAAATGAAAAAAACATTATCAGGACACTTTTTTAAGTAGAATTCAACAGTTCTAAAAAAAATCGATTGATGCACCTATCATTTTTTTCAGATACTTATACATATAAGTACTACAACTTGAAGCCATCCGACCCACCCAAACCACCACCCAGGAAGAGAGCGGCAATTGCCGCCCCCGCCCGTGACAGAATATGGGGTTAACAGAACCCCCGGGGTTAACATGCCGGAATTTGTTTTTTAAATACCCCCAAAGTAAAAAATCTGGAGGAGTTATGTCTGGACATCTAGCTGGCTATAAAATAGGAAAATTGTTTCCTAAAAATGATTAATTTCATTGTTTCATTATCAACAGATAGAAGATAGGTACTTACCCCAGTCCTTCCGAATCTAGTATATAAATAATCAACCTCTTCATGGGACATCATCAAGTTTAAAAACTGTCTAAGTGGGATATTTATAATAAAAGGTTCTACTTTAGTTTGTAAAACATTAAGAACAGTACTTTAGTTTGTAAAACATTAAGAACAGTAGGGGTAATTAAAGCTGCGAGGTAGAAGTACGGTTCTAATATTTGGTTCCCTATGAGACGATTCTCTGGCCTTTACTTATACAGGGTCACTCATGGTGATCTCCTTTTGGACGTGTCCAAAACTAATAAAGATATAAATTTGAAATTTTGACAGATGCCATTTCGGCAGGCGATCTATTTTTCAAAAGGAGGGAAATAGAGGAATAATAATTATAAGTGTTTTCATAGTGTTTTGTGTAATCATAAGTCTGATTTTGTATGTATTCCCTGTCAGATAATTACTCTCTTTAGAAACATAAACTATTGTTTTTTACATTTTAAAAGTAAGAAATAACTGTCGAGTTCTTTATTTAATGTATCTGAACTATTATAAACATGTTAGTTCACATTGAAGTATACCACTAGTATACTACCATAAGTATATATTTTAAATTGAGGTATTGTAGTTTTTTATAATTTTCAAATTATTTCAATTTGTAAGTTTGTACAACCTCCTCCTCCTTATTAATCAAAAAGTAGGGTAAAGGGAGGTCAGATGGACCAGGAGGATAGACCGGTAATATTTTGCAATTTAAGGCACCACCGCAACATTTGACAGGCGTATCTTTTGCGTTTCGATCAGTTCACCTTGATACAGTCGCGATCTCGTGGTTTTCAGCATTTATGTGGAAGTTTTTTAAGGAAAATAGATTTTGCCTTAGTGAAAATTGTATTTAAAGATATACATTTCTATTTTTAACAAACTTAGGTAAGTATAATATTTTTTTTTTGTTAATGAAACTGTAAGTATATGCATTAATGTCTTATAGAACCTAAAATATTAAAACTTTTTTTTAACCGTTTAGTTGTTACCGAGTGGTCCGTCTACCCTCCCATTTGAGGATAGATGAACCAATATGGGGGAGGAGAGTCGGACCAATAACTTTTTGTTTTAGTACAATGCTTAATAAGTAAATATTTAAAAGACATGTTCCTGAACGAGGATATTGAACCTCTCAAGCGTTAAATGATGCCGTAAATGAATACAGAAATGGCGAAATTGGCGGCAATGAAGCCGCTACAGCATTTGGAATACCCAAAACTACATTTAAGTGCAAGCAAGACCTGAATCTTTCCAACCAAGTACCTCTGGTATACAAAACCAACCAACCACTCCTAAGAAATCAACAGCTAGGTACTGAAGATATAGCTCCTGGAAAAGCTCTGGATGAACCGCATACCCGTCGTATCTATAGCTGTAAAAAGAGTTCTTAAAAAAATATCAGGAGTTATTACCTCACCGGAATTTATTAAAAAAAAGGCACAATGCAAGAAAAAAGCTGGCCCCAATTTGGCAGTGAAAGCAGTAAATAGACATCTGGCCATGTCACATTAGATGACTATTCTAGGACGGATGAACATTTCAGCGATTTAGAAAATAAGAGTGTTGGCTGCAGTGAAGATTATCGTTTAACGAAAAAGAAAGACGATTGGTCACAATGCCTTTTGTGCAAGCGCTGGTTGCACGAGAGCTGCACAAGTAACCTTTGCCAGAAGTGTGGAAACGTAGCTTCTAGAAAAAAGGAAAAGTAACGTGGTCCATCTCTCCTACCTACTATGGTCCGTCTCACCTCCATAGGGTAGGATAGATGGACCGTTGACAAGTCTGAGAATTATTCATTTTTTAGTTTTAATGATAAATATTTCTTTCTTTCTAAGTGTTCCAAAAAGAGTACCAAAGCTTAGTTATTTTATGTACCAATTTACAGATTTTTACTTTGATTAATGAAGAAATTATCTTAATTTTTATAAATGGTGGTCCATCTCTCCTCCCTTTACCCTATTTAAAATATATCCCGTCACTTTTCTGTGGTTAAGAATTACGGTACCTCATCTTCCTTTTTGTGTAGGGTCATGTTTGCCATATAAGCAAGCAAAGCTTATTCAAATAAGAAACACAAATATTAAACTGTAAA
The DNA here is from genome assembly GCA_963924545.1 of Pogonocherus hispidulus. NCBI lineage: Eukaryota > Metazoa > Arthropoda > Insecta > Coleoptera > Cerambycidae > Pogonocherus > Pogonocherus hispidulus. The sequence goes on from OZ004696.1 coordinate 26,497,588, forward strand.
CTGGATGTCTCAATTAACATAAACAGTCTGCAGTGGGCGAAGATGTTTGCATTACCTCAATACGCTGCACTTTTACTGTTATACCTATATGCATTTCAGGAAATTGGAATGGAACCATTCATAAATACCGAGAAGGAAACTGCTGCGAGTAAGAGGAAGTATTTATTTAATGCTTCTTACCCGAAAGTAGGTCCGGATTTATAAATGACCCATTTTTATTTCTTGGAAAGTTGCCCCAGATCGGTAAAAGCATATTATTATGTATTAATTCTATTTTAGAACATTCTGCTAATCAGTGGCAGTACAGGCAATATAGTTTGAAACAAATTTGAAACCGAGAAGGAAACTGCTTCCAGTAAATGGAAGTATTCTTCCAGTAAGAGGAAGAGTAAAAGCATATTATTATGTATTAATTTGCCAAATTATTGCAGTCATATATGTATATGTGGATTTAAATTTCTTTTGAGGTAGATACAGATCAAAATTTAAAGACATTCAAGGTCTTCCTGGCCTACAAATTAAATATAAACAATTTATAAAATCATAATAAGTATTTATGCACAAAAAAAATAGGTACACTTACATTTATAACATACCTATTTTTAAACACTTTTTAAGTAAAAACAATAATTTGTCTTTGGATTCCTGAATCCTAAATTAATCACCAATATCGCTGAAAGTGAATTTCAAATGAAGCCGCTCTTAATCAGGACCCCCATTATTTACGACAAATTTGGGGAATTCGTTCCGGCCTGATGGGTGAAAGACCTTGAGAAGAAAGTCGTCATCGTTGCACGCCCTGTCTGATGCTTGTCGGCGTTCTTTTTTGCATCATGTACTCGGATTACTTTCACTGGGACCTTGATTTCGTTCTTTTCAGGACACGCGTGACGGCTTTTACTCGCGGTTTGTGCACAGAGTGTTTGTACGTTATTTTCTTTGCTTTTGGCTGGAGAATGGATGCAGATCGAAAATAGAGCATGATTTAGATGAATGTTGTAGGTATTAAATTAATCTATATCTGAAATGGCGAAATTTAATATGCTGGGACTAAAACAATATTTTCTGTTTCAAAAGGATACTAAACTGAACACTCACTAACTCCCTTGGACAATAATAACTTATAACAACAATAACTTAAAAAAACATTTTAACTTCACTTTAACAGAAAGTCAGATTTGCAGGGCCTTAACTCTTTAGCGAAGGCGTTTAGACTAAAGGTTTATGAAGTTTGTCGATCGAATTCCATCCACCATGTAGGAAGAAGGAAAGGCAACATGTTATTTTCATTTGAAGGAGATGCCGAAAACAACTACTCACTACGAGCAATCTCCCCCGACTGGCATTGTATCAGTCTGGCATCTCCATAGGAGTCGCCACATCTTTCTTCTAGACCAACCACCAGACAGTGACCGGTTGCGAGCTAATTATGCGCTCATCAGAGTGCCATCATTTTTTCATCGATTCCACTAACTATGGCACTCTGACGAATGCATAATTAGCGCGAACCCGGTTAGTCCCTGTGGTTGGTTTCGATGAAAGATGTGGCGACTCCTATGGAGATGCCGCAGTGATGCAATGCCAGTCGGGACACATTGGCCGTGGAGTAGTTGTTTTCGGCACCTCCTTCAAATAAATAAGTAGGATTGTCTTCCTCGAAGACAATAGAGGTCTCTGCGCTTGCGCAAAAACAGGTCGTTATCTGTCTGTCAATTTGACAATAATTGATAGACAGATAGTAGCAAAGACCCAAAGAGGGCACTACGGTGTTTCTCACCACTACTACTAATGTTATTCTTACTGGCGAATTTACTAATTATTACAGATACCAAATTAAATTCCTAAATTATTTAGAGTATTCCTCATAATATAAACATAAAGAGAACTTTTTAAATTTTAGGTTTTACTTTTTACAATGATCTTAAATTTATAATGTGTAAGGCAATCTAGCGTAGGTATATTAATTTATTAATTAGATGTATATTTAATCTAACTTTACTGTAATATAAATATGATGATATATCTAGATATTACACATATCAACTTTAGATTAATCGGAGACGTAGATATATAAAGAGTGCATTGGTTTACATATTGTTTATGGAGGGATACAGGGATTTTACATAATATGTTCAACTAATAATTTGCACAGAAGACGTTCATCTTTCATTATTAGCTGCAAAGTTAATTAATCTAAATTTCTTCAATAATAATAAAATTATTTATTTTGCTTTCTCACGATTCGAACCGTTTTCAATTTATGAGTGAAGAAAGTCCACGTTTTCTCTCGACAAGTGAAGTACTGTCAACAAAATTTACTACACATTTTATACGATATGTGTACGAAGTCTTCCCTTCAAATGTAAATTTCTCTTCCGAGAAAATCACGTGCTATATCATTAATTAAATTAGCTGATGATTGTTAGCAATTCTGAATTTGTTTCTTTAATGATTTTAGCTAAACGTCAATTTGGTATTTAATTTGGAGCGTAGCAATTAATATAAATTATGTGATTAAGAGTTAATGGTTTTATCTGGTGGTTCAAATGGACCGGAAGTCATGTCAGTGGTCGAATTGATATGTTTTCCTCATTTCCGCCTTTACTCACTTAATGACTTTCTTGTGGAAAAATAGTTGCTGAGTTTCTTCGTTAATTTATTGATAAATTGAAGGGTTTACCAATAGATAACGAAACTCCAGAACGATAACAATCAATACATAAAATAAATAAAATGTTTTCATAAAAATCCGAGTAAAAACCATTAATGAAACTATTTTAAAGCAATTTTTTTGTTAACCTACCTATAATAGTAATGTAGACACCCCGATATTTATTTATTTTTTTATACATGCGCGTGTCCCAATTAAAAATATCTACAATTATTTTTTAATTAACATCATATTTACTAGACACTAGTCATGTCATTAATTTAATAAATTATTATGTATAAAATATATTTAATATTTCACTAGTTTAACTGTGGTAGTTCTTATGGGCCAAGTTGTACTTATCTCCTTTTACTTTTATGTGCACTTCAAGTACGACTAAAGTTGCTTATAAAAAATTATAACCAGACTTGTGGCAACTGCATAGACGCCAGGAAATTGGAATCATCTTATAGGTCAGGTACAAGTCGTAAAATTTAAAAATGAACCGGTTGAATCAGAAACATTTTAATTTTACAGAAGGCTAATTGGTTATGGTTACACTGGCAGACTGGTCTGGTTTGATTTGATGAACTATCGACTACCTAAGAGTAGGGTTATTTCTACTCTGATCATAGAACACTGCTACTCATATATGAAAAACGGAATCTTGAAGGAAATAAAAAAAATGTTAGATCAGATATTTTATGACAACTTATGACACAATGAGAGAAAAGAGATGATAAAGAATGCTGAATGCAATGCTTTTATACTTTCACCGAATTTATGAAAATTTAAATAAAGTTTTAATGATTTTTACCTCGGTATTGTATTTTTTTGTTTTTCTGTTCTGATTATAATCATTAATTTAATAAATTTTAGTGTAGCTAGTGATGAAAGATTTTGACAGTGTAGTTTATAACTCCTACTAACAAAGGCCTTTATTCTTATTCACTACTAGTTGGGTTGGAAAAAAAAAAAAGAAAATGTCCACTTTATCCCCGCAGCAGAGGTACCGAGGGCAGAGTTTTCGAACACATGAACGTTATTTCATTTAAAAATTTCATTCATTTCGGTCACTGACCAGAACAGAAAGCTAATAAAAGAGCGCTACGTGACTTTTCAAAACATTGTAAAATTATTTTGTGTAAGGTTGAGACACGAACCAAACATGAACAATACTACTTTGCAAGTATTTTTTATAGTAAATTTTTGTTCACTAACAAGTTGTTCTAGGTGTATTTTATTTATGTATGTTTGTATTTATGTATTTATGTATGTGTTTATGTGTATGTAGGTAGTAGGTAAGTAGGTTCGCACAGCGACGGTATTTTTGTTAGGATTCTTGAGACCTGCTGTTGACAAATACGTGATATTAAACTATAGTAGATTTCTTATATTGGAAATATAAAAATAAGGAATATCAGGTTTTTTATGCCGAAACATTGAAAAATCATGTATTAATCTTTTAAAGAAAGCGTTTGCGGATACATGTTTAAATGACATTTTTTTGGCGATTAGGGACATAGAATCTACCATTAAAATATGGCGAAGCATTTTAATTACACTGTGTATATTGTATAAACCTTGCCGCAGTATCTTATCACCCACATACAGGGTTTATTTTAACAGATACGAGAATTTTTTGTTAATAAATTACAGTAGTTGAAGAAAAACACTGAGATTTGTATTTATCAATTTTTCACATGTGCTGAAATAAATCCTGTAGAAGCAGAAATATAAAGAGAAAATATGTAGGTACATACTATCTAAAATTTTCGCAATATAATTTCGTCGTTTATACACTCCCACTAAAAAAGACATGAAAATAGGACTTTCTCACAATCACCATATTCGATACACCATAATTCCATATTGGACATATAAAGGAATAAAATAAAATCAGAACGTTTATACATATTTTTTAGTGAAATATTCTGTACATTTCAAGAGATTGGGCTGGGGGATGTTCTACCATGAATACATTACTGGGGTTGACTACTTTTTCTCTAAACTGCAACACATGATCAAAACATTCCAAAGAACTTCTGCTAGTGTAACTATTATCCTACGTTCAGTATATGCAGGGTAGGTACTTACTTTACAATCAGTTTCCATCTCCGAAATTTCCACAATCTTTTCGAACTTCCAACAAGGAGAAACATATTCTAAACATTTCGTCATACGCACCATATTTGTATTATTTTTCTGGAATTATCGAGGGAATTACGTATATATAATGCCGCCACGAACACATACAGGTAAACTGAAATAGCTCAGTCAGTATTACTACCTTCTGGGATACTCGGTCATTGCTGAGGTTTCGATTTGAGGAATTCCCATTAAATTTAATCTAAGATTAAAAGAATTTTACCTGTGCCCTTTATAGGGTACAAAGGCATCAACCATACCAATGGATTGTTACATATTTTGATGTACAGGATGGTATTTTTTTGGTTGGGCAGGACATGTTACCTATGTATATGGATAATAATTTGTAATAAAAAATATAGCTGTCAAAAAATGTGAATAAAAGTGATAGAAAAACCAGAACCCTTACAACTTTACTCGCCTTTCCGTCACAGCCCATTAAATTTTAAAGTTGGCATAGTATTTAAAATATATTGATGGGCACATTGCACATTTCCCAATATTTAGTTTAAAAAACATATTCTTTTAAACTTTAGTAATAGTGGAGTAAAAACGGTAGAAAAATGTTTCAAAAAATTTTTTACAGGTATAACCACATGAAACCTATACAGGATCATTGGTTGGGTCCTTGTGCATGTGAAATGACTAATTACGACATCTTTAGGGGGGTCAGACATTTTTTATCCCGAAAAATGTCAATAATTTGTCAAAATGTTATATTTATGTTTTTTTAGACATACCACGCGATAACTTCTAAACTAATTAACTTATAAACATGAGGTTTTTTTTAATCGATTGAGGATATATAGGCGGTCATAACTGTACTAATTTAAGTCCCCTGCTTAGCATATTTTTTCTTGGAGAATGGAGTAAACTTGAAATTTTACTTTTATTGCTGCATGATTTTCGGTAAGCGAGAAACTTTTTTTTTTTTCAAGGAATTTTGCCATAGTTCTGCGAATGAATTAAAGAAAAAATATTGTAAAAGTTTTTAGAAGAAGAACCAACCCTCTGTGACAAACAGTTTTCGAGTTATCGCCATTTAAAATTAATAACACAGGGGCGCGCTGCGCCGCGAGACGTGCTTTTCAAAGACGCTATCAAATTATCGCACCGTACCGCGCTCTCGATGTGTTTTGAAGGCCCCCTTGGGTGATCTCCTGACCAATATAAAATATCCAAAAAGAATTTTGTATTAAAAAAATAATTTAATGTTCTAGTTAGGGATACCGATACCCGTTAATTTTACTACCCAGGTACCCGTTTTCAATACCCGGTATTTACCCGCTACCCGTTAATTACCCGCTACCCGTTAATAACCCGGTATACCCGTTAATTACCCGTTACGCGTTATTTACCCGTTACCCGCTATTTATCTATTATGCGATATCAACCCATAGCATTCAACATAGCAAATATTTTCCAATTCATATCATATTTTATATCGCCACACCTGCGCCAACGCAAGACCGCAAAAAAAAACAAGTTGTCATATGAATATGAGGGACATAGAGAGCGACCGAGTGCAGGTGCTTAGAGGGTTATCGGGTATTTAAGGGATTATCGGGTTTTTAACGGGTTATCGGGTCCTAAAATTGGAACCGGGTAGCGAGTCGTTATCGGGTAGCCGGGTACCCGTCGGCATCCCTAGTTCTAGTATAATATATATTTTCTAATTTCATATGATTCGATAAATATTTTCTATCAGGAACACAAATTTGCATTGTATTTACATTCATATTTTTAATATAAAGTTAAAACACGAATTACAAAAAAAAGGACAGAAATTTAAAAAAATTAGAATTTTCTAGACTCCGAATCTGACGAACTGAGGTCTTCGTTTTGTGGTATGTTACTATATAATGGGTGGTATGAATAAAAACGAAGTACCTGCTACTACTACAAGTATTAGTATATTCTACATAGTACTTACTTTAAAACGAAGTAGATACTACATTTCAAAGTACTCCTTTCTATTTTTCCGGAAATGCTAAAAATAATAGCATTCTTCTAAGTATTATAATTACTTTAATACTTTTTACTGGTAAATACTTCCATTTTAACAACAACTGAAATATTTTCTCCGTCATTAGCGAAGTTGATATCATGGCAGCCTCATCGTGCGTGCTACAAAGTGATTACTTTAAAAATGGATCAAATACATAGAAATAAAATTAATACTGCAAGAAGACACTACGACGCTGATACCATATACCGTCAAATATTTAGGTAAACAATTAAGTACCATCAATTTAAAATGTTTTATGTTTATATTTTTCATCTAGGTTTAGTAGGGAAAACGTTACTTTCTCGTTACTCGTTACTCTTCTATCACACTTCCTTCATCCGAAGACATCTTAAAGGACTGCTGATGTTATAAATACATACAAAACTGAAACTGTTTCCCAAAAACTTTTAAACATGTCTATCTGGTTAGCCAGGGCCTGGCGCACCGCGTATGTGTGACGGAAGTAAGTACTACACATTTTAAAGAATGTACTACACTTGTTAAGTAGATACTTCATAATATGGAGTATATTATACTTTGTGGTGAAGCATGTTCTATGTCAAGTAAAGTAGATACTACCGGAAATTAGTAAATCGTTCGTTTTAAAGTAGATATTACGTAGAATATACTAATACTTGTAGTAGTAGTAGTAGTAGTAGCAAGTACTTCGTTTTTATCCATACCACAAATTGCATAGTTCGTCGCAACATCTTAATCTTTGTGCTAAATGCGTGCACTTATTATTGTTGCAAATTCTGTCGGGAACATCGGATTGACAAAAATTGCAACCATAATAGGTGCATACGTTTAACCCAAGGATTAAAATGTTACGACGAATGTAAATATGTAATTTGTGGTATGGACAAAAACGAAGTACTTGCTACTACTACTACTACAAGTATTAGTATATTCTACGTAATATCTACTTTAAAATATATTCTTTGAAATGTGTACTTGCACTTACTTCCGTCACACATACGCCGTGCGCCAGGCCCTGGCTAACGAGATATACATGTTTAAAAGTTTTTGGGAAACAATTTCAGTTTTGTATGTATTTATAACATCAACAGTTCTTTAAGATGTCTTTGGATGAAGGAAGTGTGATAGAAGAGTAACGAGTAATGAGAAAGTAACGTTTATTCTACTAAACCTAGATGAAAAATATAAACATAAAACATTTTAAATTGATGGTACTTAATTGTTTACCTAAATATTTGACGGTATATGTTATCAGCGTCGTAGTCTCTTCTTGCAGTATAAATTTTATTTCTATGTATCTGCCATGATATCAACTTCGCTAATGACGGAGAAAATATTTCAGTTGTTAAAATGGAAGTATTTACCAGTAAAAAGTAATTATAATGCTTAGAAGAATGCTATTATTTTTAGCATTTCCGGAAAAATAGAAGGGAGTACTTTGAAATGTAGTATCTACTTCGTTTTAAAGTAAATACTATGTAGAATATACTAATACTTGTAGTAGTAGCAGGTACTTCGTTTTTATTCATACCACCCATTATATAGTAACATACCACAAAACGAAGACCTCAGTTCGTCAGATTCGGAGTCTAGAAAATTCTAATTTTTTTAAATTTCTGTCCTTTTTTTTGTAATTCGTGTTTTAACTTTATATTAAAAATATGAATGTAAATACAATGCAAATTTGTGTTCCTGATAGAAAATATTTATCGAATCATATGAAATTAGAAAATATATATATTATACTAGAATACTAGAACATTAAATTATTTTTTTAATACAAAATTCTTTTTGGATATTTCATATTGGTCAGGAGATCACCCAAGCGGGCCTTCAAAACACATCGAGAGCGCGGTACGGTGCGATAATTTGATAGCGTCTTCGAAAAGCACGTCGCGCCCTGTGTTATATTAATTTTAAATGGCGATAACTCGAAAACTGTTTGTCACAGAAGGTTAGTTCTTGTTCCAAAAACTTTTCAATATTTTTTCTTTAATTCATACGCAGATACTATGGCAAAATTCTTTGAAATAAAAAAGTTTCTCGCTTACCGAAAATCATGCAGCAATAAAAGTAAAATTTCGAGTTTACTCCATTCTCCAAGAAAAAATACACTCCAGGGGTCCAATACCAGGGGACTTAAATTAGTAGTTATGACCGCCTATATGTCCTCAATCGACTAAAAAAAACCTCATGTTTATAAGTTAATTAGTTTCGAAGTTATCGCGTGGTATGTCTTAAAAAACATAAATATAACATTTTGACAAATTATTGACATTTTTGGGGATAAAAAATGTCTGACCCCCCTAAAGATATCGTAATTAGTCATTTCACATGCACAAGGACCCAACCAATGATCCTGTATAGGTTTCATGTGGTTATACCTTAAAACATTTTTTTTCGAGAAGGAAGAGACTTTTTCCCTTGTTTTTACTCCACTATAAGGCGGGCATGTCATGTGCCCAAAAGATATTTCGTTTTCAAGTATCGTGTGGGGTGACAATTTTGTGTCAAAAACATACCTAAAATTAAACGTGTAGACTTTGCTAAAACTACTGGCTCTAAAATGATGAATAATAGTTACTAGAAATATATTTAAAGTTACCAGAAAACTATAACTTGTGAGTGGAACTTGCACTTGACCGGTGAAAACCGTACATTGGACTGATATTGAGGTTCTGACATTAAAGGTAAGGCTGTGTAATTAATGTGTCTCTATGTACTTAAATGTTTTAAAATTTAAAATTTCGGTCTGCACCTGTACTACTATAGTTTCTGCACCCATATTTACTATGTAGGCTTTTAGAGTATTATCAAATTTTACACACAAAACCTTGCTATTACTGCCCTAATGTAAAATAAAATAGGTAACCGGTTTTTCCATCTTCACTTACTTATCATAACGATTGCTTAAGTGGATCCGCCATGTTTTGTCATTGGGAACCACCACACTCGAATATAAAATGTCATTATTTAGAGTCCGACATTTAGGTGTGAAGTCAGCGGTATGTAAAAATTTAAGACTTTTGTAGAATATGCATATCCTGTATCCAAAACGCAGTGTAATTTGAAAAATACAGTCCTGTTTTTAGTTCATAGCAATACACAGGCAGCGTGAAAATTTGTTAACATATCTAATAAAATCAGCTATACCGCATTTTATTTGGAGACATTTCCTGTCTGTCGGAATTGTCCCAATTGTCCTTCCTGCCTTTGGGCTAATGCTATAATTTCAAGGACTATTTCTGCAACATCATCAATCAACAAACGCAACTTCTATCTGAATTAAATGAAAAAAATAAATAAAAATAACGGAAAATAACTAACAATTAAATTTCTCTTATGATTATTTGAAAAATATTTCCTTATGTGGCAATGATTGCTCTTATCGGAGAGGATGTACGTATTCTTTAGGAAACCAACAAATTAGAGCTGGCACAGCGTATGGCGACGATTATTGAAGAGCAATAATAGTAACAAGCTTATCGGTAAAAGTAAAAACTCATAACGTTAATGCAGTGCTTAGTGAGTGATAACGATAACTGATGAGTAAGTGAAGAAAAATGTATGTATATCTGTTAAGAACATGATGGCTCAAAAATGACTGAAGATTTAGAAAATATTAGTTTCAAGAGTTTTTGGTTTTTCAAATGTGGTGCGACTGAGGGTGCGACGCAACACTAGACGGATCTAAAAAAATCGAGTTTGAATATCCAACCGATACCCATACCGAAAATACCCAACGAGTTTGTAGCTGCATATTTAAAATACTTTATTAAATCTTTGCACCCTTGGTAAAGTTCCAATAGTGCCAATAGTTGGTCTAAAAATCTACGATAAATAATTGTGATTTTTCACTTACTATAAACTGCTAGATTTTTAGTTATAATATAAAATGTGTTAAGTTCTTATGGTAATCTGCTATAACGACAACGCAGAAGTTTTCGATTACAGGAACTACCGATTTCCTGTTTGTTGCAGGTTGATGGCGCGACGGTAATGGGACTCATGTCATTAGATTTAGTACATTATAAATATCTCGATAAATATTGTGGCTAGGTAGTTCTTATGATCGAGGCAATTACTATTACTTTAAATGTTTTATTAATTCATTATCAACAAGATGAAATTACTTTATTAAAATTAGTTATATTTTACTAAAAAATTCTTCTCTTATGGTAACTATCTTGAAGGGGGTTGGAACCTTTGGATGAAGATATCATTGACGTAGTTTTCCACATAACACCAAAACACTATAGTGCATTCAAAGTGCAGTATAGAAAACTAGGTATGTCAGTGATATTATGGTAACTACCTATAAAAATTATAAAAGAACGGCAAAACTAAGTAGGTATTTTTAAATAAAGATTACCTATAATAATTATTGTAGTATCTCACGGGCGGGCTTTGACAACGTATTTTTATATGGGTTTACATACAGATTTTGGAAACGCCGGTAAAAAAAAATTACACGTGTAGCAGAAACAAAACGCCTACCATTCGATTAATAAAGGTTGGCTACAGGATGTAAATTTTGAAGTCTAACCATATTGAATTAAGGAAAATGTGATCACAATGAAAATTTGCCTAATTTTCCAAACTAATTTCCATCTAAGTACACATATAAAGTGTCCCACCTGAAACTCCGTCGATTGATTATGGAAAAACTATAATTAGGAGAAATCTGAAAATTTGGTAACATATCAACGTCGATGGGGACCATTCGGCTAAAATATTTTCAAGATGGTTACTAATGGAGTCACTTCCGGTTATACCGAAGTAGATGTCAACTTTCTTATTTTAAATAGAATATTCTATAAATTATATCAGTTCTAGATTCTACGCGGATAATATAATATCCTATACCTATAGAAACCTGAATAAGAAATTATAAAAAGAGGGAGTTTCCGTTTAAAAAAATTGACAGTTTTTTCGATTTTATTTTAAATCTTCTCTTTTGAGCACGCTGTATTATAATCATCAAAATATCTGTATTATACGAATTCTGCTAAAATAGGGCAGTTTCTGCATACACGGAAAAAATCTATACTGTTCTTAAGGTTACTATTCTTGAATTAAGATATTATTTTGAAGGTCATTCACGTTAAGTTTAAAGTGACGTCAGCTTGTCAAAAATGCGCCGTTGTCAGATGTAAAATTTTTGCGGGCGCTCATTACCATGGCAAAAAAAAAATTTCCAGAAATATTAATCCTCTTACAACTTCCCACAAAACGACACTGGAAATTTTTCGTCATTTTAATGTCACAATAATGACGCGGAATTAGAGTGGTTTCGAATTTAATGTTATTTATGGTCGCAAAAAAGCATATTTGGTGCAAAAAGTAATGTGTTAATGTTAATATTTATTTATTTTTATTTTTAGTTAAAATTTTTTTTCATGTGATAAAAATGTTCAATTTTTCTAAAATTTTAATAGGTTCGAAATTTTCATACCGAATCCTCCTTGTGATTTTAATTAATAAAGGAAATTTTTCCTCGGTCACGAATATTTTATGAAAATTACCCGTGCCCTCAGAATAAATTCCGTAAATAATTCAATCACTAGGGAAGATTACAAGTGAAAATAATTCAACACTTAACAATTTCCTCTGTTTATCCATGTTTCAAACCTACTACCCTCTTCGGCAGTGAAGTTTGAAATTATGAAAAATGTCAAATATCAGTTACGACATTTATAAATTAATTAATTTGCACGTATAACTTTTATTTATACTTTTACCAAGACTCAGGGTTCAATTACTTTAAATTTGTTTAAATATTTTTCATTGAAAGATATTTTAAAATAGAAATTTCATTTGCATCATACCAAAACACCATTGAAATATCACATGTCTTGGTAATACATTTTAATATTTAATTTTCAACTTTCCATTTCCCCTCGTGTTTTCCTGTAATGTTACAGGTGGAGTATTCCCAAAAACAAATTATGTATAGACCTGCGCCACAAATACATTACTGTAACTGTCACGCTCCACCTCTGGTCGACTTAAAGTATGTATCTCAAAAATGCATAGTCAAGTGCATCTGCTCATATTACGACATGCATTAAACACTCTCTTGAAGGAGATAAGCGACCAGATAAATAAATTTGTCTCGGTTTGTTGCATGAGAACGGAAATCTGCCCTTCTCCACGGTCTGTCTGCATTGATCAAGACGAAGAACAGTTGGCTATTATTTCTAGAGAAAATTCGAAATGAATAGGTTGCAACATGATACATACAGCCAGTGTATAAAACTATCTAGAAAAATATCCATATAAATGAATTATTTATTGAAAATAACTGCAACGCAGCTTTGAACCGACACTCCCGTTCTTTACGCACCACTACAAGTGAATTTCGCGACTGGACCTTATATGGAGAATAACGGCTATAGAAAACTATTTAGTTGTTGCTCACCTCCTAAATGGGGTGTTTTCCTATTTTTTTTTACTTCGGCAATGGAAAGTAATTGGAAAAAGAAGAGATACGCATTTTTTAGTGATTTCTAGGATATTTTCATTTGTGTGGTTGGTGTCACTGCGTGACAACTTTACTTTTGTTTATGTTTGAATTGTTTGCTTAGGGTAAACATCAAGGTAAACATGAGACATTGTTTTTAGTTTATATTTTTATCTGTGAATTGTTGTCTCTGCCTGTGACCGATTACAAGTGTATTTATTAGTAATAGAAAAACATCGTAATTTGCAAAGGTAATTTTTGAATATATTTAATCGACTTTGTTAAGTTAAGTGCTAACCTTACATTTTTCATCCCTTTTATTTCTGAAAGGATCTATAGGATCTTTACTAAAAGGATCTATAACCGGTAAATTGTCGGACTTAGCCTCTACAAAACCTTGCTCCATGTTTAATAAAAGTTTACTTCACAAGAAAACAACAATACAACACGTCAAGTTGTCAAGCCAAACACAAACAGGAAATTTCAAATGTCAATTATCGAAATGTCGACTGTCGTTTGTCGTTACAAACTGAATCACATATTCCACACATATTATCAGTGTTGCCTCTTTATAGATAGATATTCCCTAGTTTTCGCTTAGTGACGTCACGAATACAGAATAAAATTTCAAAATTGGATTAAAAATTTTCTACCGATTCAATCTTAATAATTTTTATCCTAATAAATATAAAAAAAAAATATATTTTATAGAAATACAGGTTTCCACTTTCATTTCGATTGAAGGAAAATACCCCATTGGCGAGTTTGTGATGGCGCTAGCGTCCGTCTGAAGTTAGCAGCGTATGTCGTAACATAAAAAAATATTTCCATACTTTTATGCTCTAGACCCCTTTATACGTTACAATTTATTAATTTAAAAAACATATAAACCTAAATCTGATTTTTTTTTAAATGGAAAATCCTGTATTTTATGGCCATATTCAAAATAATTGATATACTTAACTGATTGCGACGTGTCATTTTCAAAGCTGATAATAACTTGCGTCAATAATCATAGGCGTCGCGTCGGTACCTGATATGCGTGTATAAGTATAACCGGTATATAAGTAAATGCGTACACAAAATCTAATTTGTATAATATCGTGAAATGCTTATTCGGTAAGTATTAAAAATCTAGATGAACTTGGCTAAATATTTGTAGCATTCCATACGTCTGGATAGTAGTTTCAATCAGTGTTCTCCTATTTTGTTACATATGGGTACATTCTAGAACCTTCAAATAGCCCTTAATTCCCGTGATTCTAAAAAATATCTATAAAAGTTCAAGAAAATAAATGTTTGTAAATATGATAACGTTAACCAGGTGAAATTAATGCCACCACAGAACTTCACTCAAAATATTACAATTGAGTATTTTTGAAAAAATTAAGTATGTTATTTAAGAAAAGATATTAGGTTAGATACACTGTTTACAATTAAATATATGGATGAACCTAGGGAGAGCTATACGACTATAGCCTGCTCCAAGTATCTAGAATTTTACAAAAACAGTATTAGTATTCGTTTGATGCAAACGTATCTATGTTGCGACGATTAGAATCTTATTAGAGAACATGAATTAATTCACTTGATTTAATTTAGTGAATTAATTTACGAATTAAACTGAATGAACTTTTTAAAAAAGTCAGGAATTAATTCACACTATTTTCAGTGCTAATTTATCATTGACGCCCGAGTCAAATACGGGGAGAATCCCGGAATGGCATTGTAAAGGTAAGTGCTCACTGATCTGCGCCGAACGCAACGCACGCACCGCGCGAATGGCATTTTCCATGAGTGATCAGTGCTGTCTGAGAATTGTTAGTGAACAGTATTTAGTTCAAGTTTGCTGTTTTTCGTATGATTTATAGCGAAGAAGACGTAATTTTTATTAGCGCCTTATTAGAAAAGGAAGAAAATGTAAGGAAAAAACGTCAGATATGGGTACACAATATATATAAAACACTCATTCTCATTCTGGAGGAATTTCATGATCTACATGAGGACGAAGCAAAGTTCTTTCAATATTTTAGAATGAATTACCAGAAGTTTAGTAATTTTGCCCTAACGTTATGACCTCGTCAATGCATACTAGCATTGGCGCAGGAGGAGACCAGGTAAAATATTTTTACAGAAAATTAAAAATATACGTAACAAATCATAATGTTTCAATAAAGTACTCTAGGCGACGGTTACATTGGATGCAAATTCCTCCGAAGTTTTATTCGTACGAATTCGTAAGAAATATATTCGTACGAATGCGTAATTAAAAGTGGTTACATTAGATGCGTACTGACAGTGCAATTCAGTATTCAGTAGTAGGTAGTTCAGTAGTGCATACCAGGGCTAGTGAACTTTTAATTTATACACCAATCGCCAGAAGCGCTGCTATCGGAAATACTTTTGGTGCTTTTAGTTTTCACTGTTGGCACCATTTGGTAATTGGTAGCCTGAGTGTGTGTAATAATTTATTTTTTAATCTATGGTCTTTTCAGTCCAGTTCAGTCGTTCAGTCTGTTATTCTGTTTTCTATTTTTTGATTGTGTCAGAGGTTGTGTTTTTGTATTTGTGAGCTTTAGTGATTATTTATTGTGCTTTTGGATTTATCTTTTCTGCTTCGTTGTGATACACTATTACTATTTTATTCCATTGGAAAATGGTATATGTATGCTGTGTCCCCAACTGTTCTGTTCAACGCAAGGTACAATAACAAACGACGGTTAACACATGTTACGTCTGCTCTGCTCTGTGCATCATTATATGTACATGTGTACTCACAAAATATCTACTAGTTGTGTACTGTTCGTGTATCCCAATTTTGTAAGGTACCTATCTATTTTAATTTATTTGTTGTGTGCATGTATATATTTTTAATAATTATATTACTTCATTTGTTACCATCATTTCTATTTCTGTAGTTGTAGAATTATTTTATGTATAATATATTTAATTAAAGTATTCTTTATTTTTGTTTGCCTTATTTAATCCTATTATCAATAATAATCCTAACTGCAAGACAGTATTTGAATTTAATTTACACTTTTGGTAACATTTCAACATTGCCTTATATAGGCAATGTTTCGAAAATCATATTAAAAATTTAAAATACATTTACTGAAAACAGACTGGGTTAATTTCCATAGTGTTGGCTACCCTGTTTATTTTTATTTCAGTAGATTGGCTATCATGTTTAGTAACTTCTACTGCTAGCGCCACTAGCGATTGGTGTATAAACTACTTACGAGCTTCGAGAATTTCTTATCTATTTCAGAAATATAATATATTTAATCTATGGTGCATACTATGCATATGTAAATACTTTAACAGCACTGGCAAATGAATCCAGTTGTAAAACTGTATTACTTGTGTTCACGATTAGGTACCTACTTAAGGATAAAAGCAGAATGGGGATGAGTTTGGACAATCGTTTACAGAAATTAAAGACAACAATCCAAAATTCTTCGATTTTAATAAATAATTATTTTAATACATCAATTTTGTTACTTATATTAACCGGTTCTGTAATAACTTATAAGAAACAAATAAAAAATCTCTCTGCCACTTTCTTCCATATTTTTTTAGTCAAGTCTCTATTATGATACTGTTCACTTTTTTGTCCCGCAAAGACCTTCTTTCCTGTATTAAAGTTATAAACTTTTCGCAATCTATCTTCGACTCTTCCACTCCGCACGAATACTGACGAAAAAAACAAAATAGTTTGGTCGCATCAGAACATCGTCCGAATTCGTACGAAATCGTAACAAATGTTCTTATCCACTGTAACCTCCATCATAAAGAAGCATTTATTTGTTTACTTCAGACGAGTTCGTACGAATTCGTACCAATTCGTAAGAATAAAATGGATTCGTACGAATCCATTTTAATACAAAACCAATCGAAAATGAAGCGGTATTAATCATTAACTACAGACCTTTTCAGATGTATTAGTTTTGATTTACCTCACTTTATCACAAAAGTCCCAAACAGAGCCTAGATTCATCTCAGTGTTGCTGTTATAAAAGAACCGGTGCACGTCATCTCAGTAAAATCTCATGATACAAATGTTTATTTGCATCATGGTAAAATCTAATATAGGTATGAAATTCACTTATTCGTCGAGTAAGTATATTTAAAATCTTGTATTGTTTTTAAAAATCTGAAAATGTTATCAATTCTTGTAAATTTCGACAATTCATTCAGTACATCTTTTACATATTTTTAGTCGAGTAAGTATATTTAAAATCTTGTATTGTTTTTAAAAATTTGAGATTGTTATCAATTCTTGTAAATTTCGACAATTTATTATATTCATTTAGTACATCTTTTACATATTTTTAGTAAATTATGCAGTTACCCGTAGACCGCAACATATTGAGAATATAGCAAAAAACCACTACTTTAATTTGTTATTTAATATAAATTTTCTTTATTCAAAGTTTCCTATTTTTTCTTATGAAAAATTTATTTAGTTGTAAAGTCTTGACTTATTCCAACCCTATTTGAGAACTTCAACTTCAAATGACAAACTAACAGCTTTAGTCCTTATACATTATGCATTAATAATTTTAAGTTGTACTGTAATATTAATGTATACTTAGATGTAACATAATATTGTATATTAGCTTACATGTACCTTATTATAAACTTATAAGGCTGCTTTGGTAAGCAAGAAGCTATAAGGCTTACTATAAGGCTTGCTTTAGAAGCAGATAAGTAGGCAAGGCACCTAATAAGTTTACTTTTTTTAAATAATTTATTATGTACTTATGTATTCCTTTTAGAGAAAAATCGGCAACTAAGTAGTTGTTATAAATACAAGCAATAATTACCTACACATTAGTGTGCTAAACTGATGCATACATATAAAACAATTATTTTGTCAAAAAAACGTTCACACATCGATTGATATATTAAAAAATGTGTCTTTCGATGCCATGGTATTGCATATAACGTCGTCGATGTTAGAGCTATGACTTCATCAAACATTTTTGCAGATTTAAATACAACTTTCTATTACCAAAACATTGCTTCAGTGTTAATGGGCATGTTTCTAATAGTTTCTCAGAAGATATGTCCAAAATGCTCTATAAGAGCAGGACGTTGGACAAAGAATTCGTAGGGCCTGTAATGTACAAACAGTCAATCTACAATATCAATGTATTCGTAACATAGGTCTCTTATCCAAATCTACACACATATACAGAGTGTTCAATTAAAAAACTCTGTTATCATAGCCCTGACACCAATAGCGAGACGAGCAATTTTTGGCACTGAAAGACATATTTTTTATAATATCAGTCGACCCTTTCGAACGTTTTTGGACAAGACAATTCTTTTAAAAATATAGCATTTATATCCTTTATCCTATCACAAACCCAGTGTATTGATAATAAACCACATTAAAAATTTAAGTTTTCTCTTAATATTTTATAAAAGTTTTTGAATTAAAAATTCAAGAAGTCAATTACATTCTTTCAGTTTTTGATCTTGATTAATTATATCATTTTTGGTGATATCTATATTTTCCTAGCTAACGTTTCAGTTTCTCCAAAAACTAGTTTTTGGATACCCGTCTTTTGGGAAACTTAGCTGAGTTTCTCGGACAATTACGTGAATACTTGATTCGTATTCGATTGAAACATTCGTCTTTTGTTTTAACAAAGTACAAAAAAATTCGCTTCTTAGAGAAGATCCAAGCTTCTTCTTAGTTCCCAGTTTACATGTCTAGCTAGAATAGGCTTGAACATGGAAATTAATATCTGTACCTACGTCCCAATTTATTCTTGCAGTCTCATGGTTTCCCCGTTTCAAGGAGTACACTCCAGTGATTTCCTAATAAAGAAGAATAATTGCAATATTATGTACTCGCATTTACATTATTAATGAATGCCTGTGAAACTGAAGTCAACTCTACAACGTGACAGTTTTTTCTCTAATAACGGCACATTTCAACCTTCAATCGTAAACCAGTCTATAAACAATATTTTATGTTGCTGTTTGCTATTTGCTTTGTGATAGGATAGCCTATGTCAATATAATATGCTATAAAAGAAGATACCTTCCTACATACATATTGAATACTGCATATTGCACTTTGCACTACATTGCAAAAACTTTTGCCTCGTCTGGATAAGGCTTAAAAAATTAATTATGTAAAAGTAATAAAAACGTCTAGATATAATTGTATTTATAGAAAAGTGATAGCAACAGTAGTAGTGAGAGTAACAGAATAACCAAGTAAAAAAAATTACGGTGCACAAATGCTTTCTAAAGCAGCTAGGAATCTTGGAGATGGTACACTAAAAAAATTGTTTTTGTTTAGGCCGTATCGAACCGCTTTGATCATTCAGAAAGTGATTGCTGTCTATGTTAATATATGATATTTGTATTCATTCATTCAAATTCCGTACACATTCTAAATGATGCTGTATTACAATACAAAATCTTTTTTGTAAGGTCATTCCACTAAAAAATTATAAGAAACGTTTGAACATTTTTCTTGAAAAAAAAAACTACTCAATTAGTAACGAATCAAAGAAAAATTTGATATTTCTTAAAATTAAAAAAAAATTGCCAACAACTATTTTATTGGTAACGCATTTATATCTTGACAAAATCCGCTTTATACGCGTTGAATTTATTATTAGCATCTTCAAATTAATTATTTATTGATCTATACCCCGATTGAGAATTAAGCAAAGTGCAATGACCGGAAAAAGAGTAGATCTGTGTTGTCACATTTATTTCTAAAGTATTCTTATTTAAAACAGGAAACGTATTAATTACCTTATTTACCCATTTTTTTACTTGTCTTTAACGTCCCTTATTCCTATTGTACTTTATTAAAGCAAACACAATGTTTAATTTGCTTTTACTTAATAATATCACAAGTATAAAGACATAATATATCTTTATACTTGTGATAATATCAAGGAATTTCGGAATATCTGACAACTATGAAAGCCGTAAAGTTGACGACAAGCTGTTTATCCTTATTTAACATACATATTCTTGCATTTTCCCTTTCTTTTTTCTGAGCCTCAACGACGTTGATTGGTCGAATTAGGAACCAATGGGAACCAACAAGCGACTGCGCTCGAAACAGTGGCGTGATGTTGGGTTATTTCGCGCGCGTTTCTTAACGGTAAAAATTTGTGGTAAAATTATCAGTGTATTTATTCTTTGTGTCAGTGTTTATACTTATTTGTGTTAGTTAAAAAAGTGGAAGTGCATATACTAGAAGTATTCTATAGAATAGTATACGAGTATATATTAACTGAAATGTGCCCAATGGTAAAACAGAATACGCACGCCCATGCTTCACCGCATTTTACCAGATCGGCGAGGTCATTCCACTTTGCTTAATTCTGAATCGGGGATAGAATTTCAATTGGCCAAACACCAAAGAAAATAGATACTTAAAAAAATTGGCGCCATGTAGCACAGACCAGTTTGGATGTTTATATTAGTTTTTCTAACACGCTAAGGTAACAATATAATTAAATGAACATTGTTATTAATGACAATGGCTTGCAGCTTTCACTTTGTGATACTAGCATATGGACATGTATATTGACTAGCATCTGTGACTAGCATGTATATTAGTTTCATATACAAATAACTTAATATTTTCTCGAAATATTACATATTGGATATACCTATTAGATATAATTATTGCCATTTATATCATGCTAGAAATGGTTAGGTTTCTTTAAATAAAAAAAAATTGATACTACCTACTTGATTAAATATATATTCAACCAAGTAGTATACATTTTTCTGTAGTACCTACGTTCAAGGTAATGAATAAAAATATTCGGTAATATGTAATCCTATGTAAGTATAACTGAAAACTGAATATGATAAATATAATAAAAGTTTTCATATTTCAATCAATTTCAACAGATGTGAAAAAAAAACTGCAAAAGGAGATCAACTGCTCAACTGCGGAAGGTTTTAAAAATTGATTAACCTAATTACTTTCTGATATAAATGTCATAAAAAAATGTTCTATATATTTAAAAAACAGTATACAACAACATAATTTTAGAACATTCACCAGACATCCTGACTAAAGTCAGTTATTCTGCAGACATTTTGAAACTACTTTTCGACTTTTCTATTATTTTCGGAAAACCTAAAAATTGGCTATATATATTCGTTAAAGGTCGAATAATATTTTTTATAGAACAAATGTGAAGCTCAATATTCTCTCCAAACGCAGTTTTTTATTCTATAAGACTATCACATGAGTTTTGAATATATTGGCAAATAATATAGTATATTTTATATTTTGACTTCCGTGTAGTTCTTAAAACACGATTATTATCCATGCGAATTCTTGATACTGCAACATAGTTCATAGGAATCTAAACAATTTAAAGTAAATAAATACACACAAAGTGGGTTTCTGGCGCATGTTGACTATTGGGACGTATCCGATATTCCTTTAAAAGCAAATTACTCGATAAATACATAAATATAGTAGATGTCTTCGAATAAGGAACATGAGAAATATCCACGCTACCGAGCAGTGGAAGTCGTTGATAATGTTTGTTAGCTATGGATTGGCCAACGGACAGTTTCCTGGATGTGTAAAAAATGAAATGACCAACCAATAGGAAGTCAGTAAAAGTAAAGTTACAAGTGTCACAAAATGTTTG
This sequence comes from Pogonocherus hispidulus, assembly GCA_963924545.1. NCBI lineage: Eukaryota > Metazoa > Arthropoda > Insecta > Coleoptera > Cerambycidae > Pogonocherus > Pogonocherus hispidulus. Next base: position 26,519,499 of record OZ004696.1, read on the forward strand.
CGGTTTAAGTTCATGATCAATTTATATTGTAATATCACTGTAATATTAAATATTGTAATAATCATTATCGTTTGATATATTTTATTAAATTTTTCATCAATTACCCACTTACAAAAGCTCTATCTATATCTATTACCATTTTAAATAGTATGTGGTATGTTCTTCCAGAAAATTGTCTTTTTGCTAAGGATATTATTTTTTTTATTTTCTGATTCTGGCCGACAACAATTTTGATGATTATCGATAATTAATGGTGTATTTAAAATGAAGGAGCAGCACAAATAATTTGACAATCTTGAGGCTAAAATATGACGATGAAGACAAACATACCTTAGTCCAAAATTGCTTCGTTTCCAAGTTACAGGGTGTTGGAGATAAAAATGAAAATATGTTTTATTCTGTATTCCTGACACTCATGAATATCTGTTTCAAATTTGGAAGAGGATACCATAGGCTAGTGTCTTTAGTATCACACACAATTTTAGTTCAATAAGTAGTTCCGGTATCGTGCAACCAATATTACGTGATCCCATTTTCGAAAAACCATTTACTGAATTTCATAAGTAATCGATACTAAAAATATACCTTTGACTTTCTCTCGAAAAATGCATAGTACATCCAAACATGATTTTAACTTGATTTACAGCAAAATTTCCGAGTTTATGGCAACACTATGCAATTTTCGAAAATAATAATAATAATAAACCGATAATGTGGTTCAATAAACCTATGGTTTTTTACTTCAGCCAGTGGCGCAGCACTTTTTATTTCGAAAAAGGATAACGTAAATAATACCTAATATAAATACTTACATAGTATTCAGTTGTACCTACGCCACTAGAACCACATAACATTTTGAGTGATACTTACTGGAGCACTATACCGTGGTATCCTTTGTCAAATTTGAAAGGCATATATATTTATTAGCATAAGAAACAGAAAACATATGTTGTTATATTGAGAACCATGTAAACGAAGCAACTTTGGACCGAGGAATGTTTGGCTCAACCGTTATAATTTAGTCTCAAGATTGTCTTGAATCATTTGTGCTCCTCTATACACCCTGTATATTTTAATAGATAAATCTATTTACTACTTTTCTCATGAGACTCTTCATCTCGTCATTGTTTTTCTCACGACTTGGTAAATTTGCAAACCAAATCACGGAAGTTAGGAGTGATTATATCTCCGATAGTCAAGAGAGATCCAATTTGAATTTTCAATTTTGATTTGAATATTTTATAGAACTGTTGCCTAGTAAGTAAAAAAAGACTGCAATCTACATTTTTACTTGCATCATACTAGAATAATAAATAATAAACACTGAATATGTTCTAGGTATTTATACCTATTTTGTTTAATGTTTAGATATTAAACAAAATAATTATCAAAATAAACAAACATAAATAAAATTAACAATCCTTATGAAAATTATTCTTTAAAAGAAAATGTAACAACTACTCTGCGGGCAAACGTCTCGACCAGCATGGACTTACTCAGACTTGGACTCTAACTGACAAGTAGTCACATCATTCTCAAACATCGACCGGAATCACCAGACAGACCGGTTTAGAACTGATTAGTTCTCGTCAGTATGCGAAAGATACCAGTGAATGAAACGATAACCACGATATCCTTATCATGTTGTGAAGCAATGAGAAGTACACTAATGCTCTCTATTGGTACTATCTGCTATCAACTGTCCGAAAATACTGTCAATTGATAGATCTGCTTCCTCCATCTATGGCATACTGCCGAAAACTAACAATTTCGAAACCGGTCTATTTCGTCAATTGGAATAACAGGCCAGGACTGTCGATTTATATAACTGACGGACATAAAGTAGCACAGCCTCATTCTCATTTCATCCAACAGGTATATTTAATATTAAAACTCGTTGCAATTTTGTCAGTACCTCCATAAAGTGGCATATATTTTCGATTTGAGAAAATATTTCAGAAGATTAGAAAAATAAAAGAAATAGAATAGTTATGTCCATCTCATATTTAAGTTCTTTTAATTATTATATTCAAAGTTTCATTTACTGAAACTAATAGAAAACAAAAATTATTCTGTAATCTTATGCCAACAACTGGAAAACCCCATTAAGTTGTCACCAACACCTACCTTTTCAACGGGCGTTCCTTCCCTGTTAGGAGAAGGCCTAGTGATAGATATCCTAGTGGTGGCTCTACCCGGCACATTCCTCTGGAGCTTCTCGACGTTATAGGTCTGCCTCCAGCCGAACAGCGACACGATTTTCTCGGCTACTTCTGTGCACTTGGGTCCGCCATTCAGTGTCTGGCAGGTATCGAACATTTCACAGGTCACATTTAGTTGGTTAGAATTTATTTCACCTCACACCAATTTAGATAATAATTACGAAAGTATGTTTTTATCGCATTGAGGAAGGAAACATGCTTAGGGTCGACGCACTTGGTCTTGTGGATGAGCTGATAGCTTATCGAGTAGAAGTACGGGTCTACGAATTGTTAACAATGTAGAAAAATGTAGTGCTGGACTTTTTAAGTGATAGGAAAATAATTAAATATTTGAATCATTACTAAGAATGAATTACATCCGCTAATTCATTTTTGATGGAGTGAGGCGATGTTAATATTCCTTCGTCTATAGTATAGTAATTTGTAATATGAATTATAAAATTACTCACAAAGCGAAATATTCTGAAGAAAATATGAATTCTCAATGTATATTCTATAATTCTCGTTTCTTGAGGTACAAAAAACTACGACAAAAGTTGTTTGCGCATTTGAAGCATATCTTAAAAATGATGACGACTATGTCAGTTATTTCTGTACCGCGCAGTACTAATTTTTTAATTTTAAATTGATACAAAATTGACTAAAAGCGTGATTAATATGAGGTTGTCAAAATGTAACATGACAATAAAACATTTTGTATTTTGTTTTACAAATCACAAAATTAACAAATTTTAATTAACTATATTGCCAATATTTTTAGATGATACAAGGAACAATTTATGTCAAAGAATTTATTTATATCTCAAGAAACTACAAAGTGATAGAAGAAAAATATGCATAAAAATTGACTTGAGGTATGAAAGAATGTTAGTAGTAACCTACTGGTACACAAATTCACAGTACATATCTTTCTGGACTTTTATCTTCGAGGTGAACAATAATTAGAGAACCTTGAATGCTAAAAGTATTATTTCATAAAATATTTATAGAGGGATATTTTTTAATGTACTTTTCTTGGTCGCTTTAGTAGTGTTTTACTCATAGTTACATTTTTCCAAACTAAATTCTCCGACGCTCTGTAGGACAATAGGAGATAAGCGACAAGAAGAATCTAAATTTAATTATATTTAGCATTTGTAGACAACAAATAAATAGGTCTTATTAATAATATTAGTCGATTTGAAAGAACCATTCTAAAAAATACTTTACAGTAAGCAACATAAAATATATTTTGCCCATTAACAACACATTTCTTTGGCATTACGAACACGAGTGAAAATCGGGGCGAAAATCTTAATGTTTTTTTTTTTTTGATAAGTGATATCTATATGAGAATCGCAATGCTGAGGCTCTTATTAATTTATACTGCCTGCTTCATTACCAGCTAAATAATATCTCATCTATTGCAAAAATGAGTTGTTCTGCATATAGAAATTCACTGCTTTCTACTTTCCTTTGCATTAAAACTAAGTTCACGGGACTTCACTTTTTACACATGGTACATTTTTAAGTGAATTTTCATATATCTAAATACCTACAAATGACATTGGAGTTTATTTTTTTATTTAAAATTTTAAATTAGCCACTACTACTAAAGACCGTTTTACAGTCTCCAAGTTTTCATTCAAATCACAAGTTTCTCGTCTTGCGCATGCGCAGTGAAGACAAAATTGCGATCAGCTGATTGTTTTCAAGTTCAAGAAACTTTTTAGTTCGTTCCAAAAAGTTTAACAATTTACTTGAACAAGTCTGGTGAATTTGGTAATGCCAACCAAAACAAAAATCCCCAGGCAGTCTGTTTAGGATTTGGTTTAGGTTAGGGCATCCATTATCTAAGTGGTGAGTATGAGTATGGATGATGGTTTATCTATGGTTTACCTGATCGACACTAGAGGACATTCGGTTTCAGATGTTGGTTGCATTGTGCAAATATACTCCATAGCTCAAGAGAATTGTCAACTGTAAAGCGATTCGACAAAAAATTGAGGCAAGAAACTTGAACAAGAAAATTGACTCGATAAAAACTTTTGGACTGTAAAACGGGTTTAAGATAACAAAATGCACAAATAAAGTAATCACCTCGAACAACATTTCCTGAAAGCCACATGTGAAATGAAATGCGAGATGAAATGTTTTTTAAACACCCGCTAAACAATAATGGGTTAAAATCTAATACTTTTATCATTTTATGTTCCTTGCCACCTTGTACCTATTCGCATATCAGAATGCACTTCGAATCGCTTCGAGGCCATTAGCGTGACGAGCGATTTTTTAATTATTCTCCATCTCGCCATTATTTATGATCTATAAATTACAGAACCAACAATAATTAATAAAAAATTCCCCTCTTTTTCGCATTCACTGAGCAAGCTTATTACTTCACATTTGCATTAGAAATGAATTAAACGGTAACTGGGCCTTACTTGCCACGGAACTAACGTTATTTAGCTGTATTTAATGTATGTAATAAACGTACGGTGGTGCTGATCATGCATCGATTGGTTCCCAGATTGGCGAAGCCAAATGCGTTACTGAATACATAAAAAAAATCCACGGAGCGCATCGAATCCTTGAGATCAACAGCTTTGTTTAATTAAAATGAGAAAATCCTTGTCACAAGTGAATAATTTCAATAAATTGGTTTTATTATTAGTTATTCTCATAGATATCTGAATGTAATAATATTGAATAGTAGATGTTCCGCAGGGTTCAGTATTATATATACACTGATATAGGTACTAGATGAAAACTTGCATAATATCCAGCGATTCAGTGAGATTTTGCTCACTGATTATGTGAAAATTCAGTAAGATTATGCTAATTTTTGGTTATCGATGTATCATCTATTTTACTTAGACGTATTTAGGAGAAGCAATCGTTGGTTTCCTACGTTGTATATGATCGTTGACTGTAAAAATGAATAAGATCAACATCAACTCTAGAGGGTATAGATAAGAGGGGCAAACATAATGAAAAATATATCGTACACGGTTTTTAGTGTAAAGGTGCTGAGATTTGGTTTGTTTTACCGGGAATACTGCCAGGCTTTGCGCATCTTGTATATTCTTTCAGTCAACGATAAGGCAGAAATATTGGGTAATTAATTATACTCCTTCATATAAGGTAATTAAGAATATTCTCAATATTTCCGGTTAGGGGGAGTGTTTAGTAAATATGAATCAGAAAATACTAATATTTTAATCAATTATTTGGTATGATTAAACTACCGTCAGATTTTTGTGTGCGAATGATGTTCGTATTCTACAAGATGAATTTGGTATGGAATGTATCTACACGTAGGTACCAAAATTGTTACTAGCCGATGTTGACTCGATGTTGCTTCCGGGATTTTGAGTATGTAATTTTATTACATTATATTCTCACATTAGCTCTTTATCCTATTAAATACTGCAAAAATACCACCACTGAGCACTAGATATTTATTGGTTGGAAATAATGTGTATGGGTATTTTTTAATAACGCTGCAAATTGAAAAGAAATAAAAAGAAATGTGTAGATAATATACCCTTAAGAGTTTGGTGTGTCACTCCAGATTCATCTTGTATAGTTAACCAATTAGGTAAATAAAAATTCTTTGTCCCTAATTTAAATTTCTCAACTTTTGACAGTACTGAAATTTCCAGATTATTAAGGTTTTTAGGTTGGTTGGAACCTGATAAGATTACGACTTTTTGGTGCTACGAAACTAGAGGTAAAAGAAAAAGATGGAAAGTACAAACGCATAATAGTCAATGATTAAGGCGTTATTAAAAATAGGGACGATCCAGCGAAATGGCTTTGTTGGGATTTCCTACTCCCAACCAACCCCTAAGAAAGAGTTCATACTCCTTTCTAAAAACTTCAAAATATACACAGGGACCACGCCCTATTGAATGAAAATATTTTTAAAATGGTATAACTTCCTGTTATACCGAAAGTAGATACTAAATTTGTTATTTTAAATGAAATATACGTTTTATTGCATAACTGAATTCTACTAATTAATTTAGGAGGACTATGATGACTATGACTACGATTTTTATGATTATTCTAATTATTGAGATGATACTGACATTATGTGAAACTTTAAATTCTCCGCCGTTATCATTATGAAAAAAAAAGGAAAAGGTGATTATACATTATGAATAAAGGAACCCCTAAACTGATACTTTCAATATTGCTTATTGATGTACAAAATATAATAATTTCGCTTTAGCAAAATGCGAATTTGGCGAACGAAAATATACATTAGCTTATAGCTTTTTGTAAACTTATTACATCCTCAGACTAATATCTACTTACTCTGTTGTAGCACCAAATATGTATAATAATAGTATTCATAAGTTACATAATATTATTGGTTTCAGAAGATCATCAAATCCAATGCCATATATATGTTATATATAACTTAAAAACCAACCTTCTTATGTAATCCATAACTCTCACCTGTCACGATAAATGGGTATTTTTTCGAAGAGGAAGCCGCACTTTCTACCTTTTTGTAACGTCCCGCAGCGCTGCTATGTATCGATGTAATTAAATCTTTGCCTATAGAATCCCGGCTATATAAATTCCATGATTTTCAGTTTTTTGTTTCTGAGTTATGGTATACCCGCATATCGGATGACCGGATATATGCCGTTGTGCATTTCGCTTGTTGTGGTAGGTACAGACATGCTTCTGCTGAAAAGAGTGATTGTAAACTTGAAATGTATACGGGCACGGCCAACCTTGCCGGTCATTGGAACTGTGCTGAATTTATATCATATTTATTCATACGAACGTTGGCTTTACAGAAGCCAGTTCTCTGTTGGTCGAGAAGAATATTTGTAGTTTTGGAATAATACGAACGAATTCAGTTTATGCCAAGAGCTACTGAATATGCTGCCAATTTGATACAGTATGATTTTATTATCAAACATGATATGACTAAAAAATGGTTAACGCCAATTTTACGATACTGATACAATAGGAAATATAAATCGCCAGATGTTGATATTTTGTATACATAGTAATAATAAATTGGACACGAATGTAGTCACACCTCAATTATTGTACTCGCATAGACATAGACACAAGGCAACTACTTGCAACAACATTCTTTCACGATACTATAAGAAAATTATATGCGAGTCCAAGTTATCTGTACACGTGATAGCACTATCTGTTAATTTGCACTCGACAATTGATTGCTGCGCAAAAATTTACATTAATTATACTTCAAGAGAATGCTACGAATATGGAAAACACGAAAGGTCGCTTTATTCATTGTAGCAAAATTATTATTATTAAGAAATGCTCGCGTTCCGAATGTTTTTTAAACCCCCTTTAATTTAACCTTACTAATTTAGTTAAAAAAATGTATTAATATTTAGTGTAGGTATATAACATTTAGAAATACGAACTGCAAAAATTTCATTCATCAATAATGCCCCCTACTGTGTAATAAATTTAAAATCGCGATTAAAATATTGCAACATTTTCTATTGCTATGGGCCAACCAAATTAAACCGCCCCTAACTTCAGCTGTTTCTCTACTTATCTCATTCGGTACTGCTCTGCTGTTCTGTTATTATGAATAGTGTGAAACAGAAATTATGTATGTATCAATAGGTCCATTCGTTTGTCACTATTTAGGGCAGTGTGTGCACTACAACCAGCGTCTTATATCAACGTACATAAGGTGTATATTGCACCAGTATAAAACACCAGTAATATATTCTGTTTGTCTCTATGTCACACATAGTTGTTATATTTAATATTATCAAAAATAACATACTACCTATGTATGTACTTTTTGATTTTGACAATATTTAATATGCATGTGGCGAAGAATAAGGTGCAAAAATAATGAAAATTGAAAAATATAGAGGGTGTCCCAAAAACATACCAAACGAGAGGTGACAAATCAGTTGACAAATATAACAAATCAGTTGATGAAAATGTAGTGTAGTACACACTGGTGCACAGTACACTAGCCGGCAATCGAACGGACCTAATAAATTTTATTTTTTGTCCATAAACAGGGTTCGGAGTTTATAGGGCATCAAAAATTCCATGACTTTTCCAGATTTTCCATGACTTTTATGATTTTTTTCCAGGTTCTTTTACAAACATTATTTGCTTTATTAAGAACAATTTGTTTGGATAGGCAAACCATCAAAACAAATATAATGTGGTATATGAGAATAGTTACATTGATGAAAATATATTGTTACAAACGTTTTGTTCAAATATGGGCTTGGATGTAGAATTGTGCGAGATATCTCAGCACATTTACAAAAAGAGTAAGCAACATAACTAATGTGACATGTAACTTTTATTTAAAAAAAAAACTATAACTTTTTGGTGTATTTGAATTCAAATAAGAGGCGCGAAAGCTAGGGGCAACAACTGCAAAAAAGGACATGTTTAAAATATCCTGAATTTCTAGGTAAAATCTATGCTTTCGTCGTACCTTACAATTTATATTTATATGGTAATCTGTGCATTGTGCAATTTTCAACCAGAGAAACATTTATAAATGTCAAGTCAAGTCAATTCACGGCTCACGGAAAACAATCACAGACATAGATTCATATTCATAATCATAATGCAATTTTTGGCAAATAACAATCATCATAACCCCCTCTTTCACCAATAGGATAAACAAAGGTAGGCAACTTAATGTTAAGTGGTTCGCAAAAAATTGTCTACAATTCTACAATAGTGTTCTATTATTATGGTTTGCCAATCAGAATCATCTGCGTGACGTCATTTGAAGTTTGAAGAATGTACAGCCGTATTCAAAATAAAATATGTATTTCACAAATATTTTGAGAAAAGCATTCCTAATTTTTTTTCGTGCAAACGATTTATTTCCACTAATTCAAATACATGTTTCCAGGTCGCAAACTAGAATTCCCTGACTAACCACAACTTTTAAAAAATTCCATGACTTTTCCATGACTTTTTGCGTACAAAAAAAAATCCCTGACATTTCCAGGTTTAGCAGGTTTTCCAGGTCGCTCCGAACCCTGATAAAATATATCCACATGCAAAAATCTGGAACTTTAACTCGACCTTTTCGGTATGTAGATAGGTGTAAGCTAGACATCTGAAGCAGTAACTTTTTTTGATATATACAGAAGAATTGCAGTCTTGCTAAGAAGAAATTGTTTACTCTTATAATTTTAAGATAAGTCACATATATTTGGAAAGTGCCTATAAAATTAAAAACACACATGCACGTGAGAAAATGGGAAATCGAAAACAGGAAAAAATTATTATCCAAATGACGGGAAATGGCTGTGAATCTTTTGCCTTTAAATGCATGCTTATTTTTTTTGTTCCATTGGCACTTTCTAATTTAATTCCAAATTTGCACATTTATTTGGAAAATAAAAACTATGAGGGGTCATCTGCCTTCCTGTTTAAATTAAGAAAATAATTTTCGTGAGCTAATTCAGGTGATATCAATAGAGGAAGTTTCCAGATTTCTTCCTGTGAACATAAATGTGGGAAGTAAAATATGTGTTAACGAGATATAAAATATGATATGTATGGCAACCTCAATGACGGCTTACGAGGTATTTTAACATAAAAAGCGCTCTAGAAAATAATTTATACAACTAGGTAAAATATAACAATGTACATAATTATATACTCCGACAACTAAGTGGTTAATTTACAAAGATTCCAAATTACCGAGAGGTCCCTTACACCGTAGGTATTTAAACTCTTGAGAAAATTCTTGTTAGGTGTCTAAATGAAGAGTTAGTTGTACAAAACATGTTTTGTTTCATGACTCTTGTACCCGTTTTCACCTTGATAATTTTGTGAATGAGGTTAATATAAAATATAACTATATTTTATATTTAATATGTAGATTTACGTTGCCTTGATATTTAACTGAGAACTGATTAAATAACGGTAGTAAATTGGCAATTTACTAAACAGAAATTGATAAACCGTTTTACTTTTTTAAATAATAAATTCTGTCTTCCGTCCATGTTTTTTTATACCTAAATCTTGAACAGATATTTACATTTTCTATAAAAAGATAATCAGTTTGATAACTTGTTGTGTAATAGCTGAAATTTGGTCGATTTGCACTTGGCAAAATACGAGTAAAAATATGTATATTTAATCTTTTAAACATTTGCGAAAAATACGCACGGAGTTAGGTAATTAGACGCGTTGGTACTGTGGAATAATAAAATAACTAAAGAAACATCATTTAAAAATTAAGTACCTAGAATACCTCTCATACACAGACTTCGTCTAATAGATATATATATATATATAGCTTCAATGAATTTACCAACGTCAGCGACGTACTAGCCTTCAGAAGGTGGGCAGGCATCGCCTGTCCTTCCTGCTCATCCATCCAAGGACTAACCTCGAGAACGTTGATTTGATTAGTCCATATCGATGATATGAACGCCCATTATGATGTTTATAATTACAAATATTCAAACAAATAAGAACCAAGTCATACATATTATTATACAGGCTGATTCACTTAAGGAGGCTCACCATTGGGATACCAGTAATGGTAAGAGATACAGGGTGGCTCAAATTACAAAAAAGTTGCGCAATTTTATGACGAATATTTTGGTAAAAGCAAACCTGAAATATCTTTTTTAATTTCTGAAATATTCTGAGAAAACTGAAAATTTAGATTTTTTAATTTTTGCCGTAATTCATTTGTTTTTCAAGAAAAGTTCATGAAATTCGGTTCCCAGGCATAAAATGCTCTATTGATTGCATTGGCGAAGTCAGATCACCTCTATCTCTTATTGTTCTTGAGAGACGATAGTCAACTTTTTTTTTTCTTATGGGCGCCATATTGGATTTTTATATTTTCAGATAGCTCTTCTCATTCTCTTTACGACGATGTATCACATTATGGGTAAATATAAATTAATAGGGTAATAGTCATAAAAAATATTTTTGATTAGACTGCTATGAAATTAAACTAAATCAATTGCATGTTTTAGTTGTCAGTTCATTGATTGTCAAAAGTATTTATTCTAGCATCGTTGCACTAATTCGTTCATATTTGTATTGCTACTGTTACCATTAAAATGTTTTCAAACGACGAAAAAGCAGATGTAGGTATTATATTTATATTCAGTGCAGAAGAAATTCTATAGCAGCTGAGCAGATGTATTTAAATATGTATCCCGAAAGAGAACAACCACATAGAACGTTGTTTGCAAAATTGGAAAGGAAAGGAATTTGCGTAATTTTGGATCATTTACCAATAAATCCCGAGATAGACAAAGATTGAGGGACGAAATAACAGTGGTAAATGTAATAGGTTTAGTTGCAGCAGATCCTCAAATTTCCACTAGACAAATATCAAGGCAGTTAGACATTTCACAATGTACTGTACACAGGATTATAAAAAAACAAAAATTTCATCCCTATAAAATACGTATTTCCCAAGCTCTGCACCCTGGTGACCAAGAAAGAAGAGTACGGTTTTGTCAATGGTATCTCAATCAGTGTGCATTAGATAATAATTTTTCTTCAAAAATATTGTGGTCTGATGAAAGCAGATTTACGAATTGTGGAGTTTTTAATAGACAAAATTATTATTATTATGCACAAGAAAATCCTAAATTAAATAGACCTGTTAGACATCAAATTCGCTTTGGTATAAATATTTGGTGTGGAATTCTAGGAACTAGGATAATTGGACCTTATGTTTTTCAAGAGAATTTAAATGGGGAACGCTATCGTCAATTTTTGGAAAACACTCTTCCAGAATATTTAGATGATTTACCTCTTGCAATACTGGGAAATTTATATTTTCAGCAAGATGGTGCACCACCGCATACATAATGTTAGGAATGTAAAAAATTATCTTAACATGCAATTTGCAGGGAGATGGATAGGAAACGGAAGACCATTCGAAATGGCCGGCCAGGTCCCCCGATCTATCCCCTTTAGATTTCTTCCTGTGGTGCTATGTTAAAAACATTGTTTATACTAGAACTTATAATAACCATCAAGAGCTCATTCAAAGTGTTACAAATACAATGAGAAATATAGACGGTGATACTTTGAGGAGCAGTGTTTTACAAACAATTAGCCGAGCCCGTGCCTGTCTTGATAAAAATGGGTTGCAATTTGAACATTTGCTGTAGATAATTAATCTATTAGTTTAATTTCAAAGCAGTCTAATCAAAAATATTTTTTTATGACTATTACCCTAATAATTTATATTTGCCCATAATGTGATACATCGTCGTAAAGAGAATGAGAAGAGTTATCTGAAAATATAAAAATCCAATATGGCGCCCATAAGAAAAAAAAAAGTTGACTATCGTCTCTCAAGAACAATAAGAGATAGAGATGATCTAACTTCGCCAATGCAATCAATAGAGCATTTTATGCCTGGGAACCGAATTTCATGAACTTATCTTGAAAAACAAATGAATTACGGCAAAAATTAAAAACTCTAAATTTTCAGTTTTTTCAGAATATTTCAGAAATTAAAAAAGATATTTCAGGTTTGCTTTTACCAAAATATTCTTCATAAAATTGCGCAACTTTTTTGTAATTTAAGCCACCCTGTATCCATTACCTTTACCATTACTGATATCCCAATGGTGAGCCTCCTTAAGTGAATCAGCCTGTATAATGCCTAAATTTGTCTTTCTGAATTCAATTTTTCTTTACAGATTGCTATGAGTATCTTCGGAAAAACCGAGGACTGATTCAATTCTACAGTAAATGGTTAGTACCGTCCAACATTATGTAGAGCACAGTGTACCACTATTGGTTAACATACTATATGTTAAAATTTAGTAGAATAGCCGGGTCCCAGTCTAGTATATATTTGGTCAAAACAAGTGTTGGACCAATAATTCTAATACTCCACACCAGATAGGCGAGAATACATATAAATCAAATGCTGATGGTTAATTTATTAATTAATATAGGGTGTTCTCGAAATTTATATACCAGGGGGTAGCCATACATTCTTGGAATCGAAATATCATGATTGGGGTCACCCCCTTTATACCAAAATGCACCACTGAGACGCTAGAGAGTGAAAAACTTTCTAATTTTTTTAGAAATTCCTATAAAACGCGAATGCGTTCTTTGATCTAAATGAGATCTGGTTTGGTGAATACGCAGATTAGCAAGGGACATATTTTGAAGTACATAGTTTATTTAAATTCTCGTTGACTAAAGGCCGATTCCCACATAGCAGCGCTGCAGCAGCGCGGCGCGGCGGTCCTTTGAGCGCTGAGCAGCGCCGCGCCGTTTATGTGGGAACTGTTCCATTTAATTACATGAATATTTTTTGGAGCAGCATTTGCAGCGCCGCTACGCGCTGCTGCGGCGCTGCTATGTGGAAATCGGTCTTTATCCTCGAAAACAATTTTGACAATCTTTAAATGTTACCTAATTAAAAAATATCATTATGTTTTACGGTATACTTAGTACTCAATGTAGACAAGTCTTAAACGTCGACAATGGAATTAAATACATGAAAAAATGTGACTTGGAAATTCCTAAATCGGTATTGACAAACTAAATTTCGTTCAAATCAATTGACATGTTCAAGTTTTCTAGTTTAAAAACTTTCAAAAACTGAAAGTTTTATTTATCATTTATAATTTCCAATAATTGCATTGCATAAAAACTACTGCAATAGTAAATGAAATTCAGGATTTAGTTTTATGGAAACGAAATAACATCTAGGAAATGAGATATAAACAAAAATTTGTTATCTAATTGACTTAATCTCTATGAAAGGAACATAATATTAACATTCTTTTTTATTTGCAAGCACAGACATGCTAATTTTAAGGATTTCATATGTGTAAAAGTTATGTAAGAAAACATTTATAATAAATAAGAAAAATATTGTCGTAATCTTAGGAATAGATGTCGACAGAAAACGAAGTATTTCAAATCTGAAATTATACTTCAGTTCACAAAGAAATTCATAGACTTTGTAGCATCAACGATGCAAATTTTTTGCGCGCTCCCGCGATTGTCAAAATCGGACTATCCGACAAACCGGCGATGTCTCACGCAAAAATTCGAAAACATAATAAATTCGATTGTAATATTTCAAGAAAACTTTTCAAAATTAAAACTCATATGAACTGAAAACAAACATCATCAGAATATACGGTTTTATACAAATAACCATAAATACATAAAGATAAAATCCAGAAATACATTTGACTAAATTCCCTGACTATGCCCTGACTTTTCCTTGATCAATCAAATTCCCCGACTTTTCCAGGTTTTCCAGGTTGCTGGACACCCTGCTTAATCGATGCTCAGAATATGAAGTGAGTTTGGACACTATGCTTTTGTGCCAGGAGACACAAAGCAATTTAATTGGGTACGTACTGACAATTATACGATAACCGACACGATACAACAACAACCGAAATTCCAGGTTTTTCGAAATTTTATATAAAATTCCCTGATTGCCAGGGTCAGTTTTGCAATTCCCAGACATTTCCAGGTTTTCCAGGATCGCTGGGAACCCTAATTTAAAAGTTTGAAACAGCAAATATCAGTTTCCTTTGGCATGAGTCAGTTTATTGTTAACAATGTTAATGGAAAAGAAACTAATCTTAAATAATGATTCAATCAAATATCTCTGGTCGCTTTGTGTATGTCTAGCTAACTATTAGCATAGCGATTTACACATTATCTGCATTAGAACTATTTAATAAAAAAGGTATTCGCCGTTACCGATAACGTTAGATTGCATGCTGAAAGGCGGTGTGTGTATTTTAAATAATGATAAAACACCAGTAATATATTCTGTTTGTGTCACACATAGTTATGTTTAATATTATCAAAAAAAACATACTACCTATGTAAGTACTTTTTGATTTTGACAATATTTAATATACATGTGGCGAAGAATAAGGTGCAAAAATAATGAAAATTGAAAAAATATACAGGGTGTCCCAAAAACATACCGACAAACTTTAAGGGGTGGTAGGGGACATGAAAACAAACACAACAACAAAAATGACTTTTTTGTTTAATAAATATGTCAGCAAATAAGCCGTTTGGGCTGTAGAGCAATAAAATGTTTTAAATCATACTCAAATAACTAAATTAATTCTTGATTTAGTTGGATAGCATTGTATTCGTTCAACATTTTTTGTTTTAACCACGCTTCTTGTTGGGAGAAAAAAAATTCTTTAAACATTAGAAATACTTAATATGTGGTTTCAACATGACGGGCCACCTCCACATTTTGGTTTGAACGTGCGCCAATATCTAGACCAGCTAATTTCCCCGCCGATGGACCGGAAGAGGATGTCCCGTAACCTGGCCCGCGCGTTATCCCGATCTCAACCACCTGGATTTTTCTTTTGGGGTCATCTGAAATCTTTAGTCTACGAAACGTCTATTCGTAATGAGGAAGATCTCTTAGCAAGAATAATGGCCGGATGTACACATGAAGAAGCTATTCCCGGAATATCCCATAGGGTCCGCGAATCAATGAACCCAAGGTGCAATCTTTGTATTGCAGCAAATGGTCGACATTTTGAGCATTTATTGTAAACCATCAATTAATGAAACAAAGTCCAGCACGAACAAAAAGTGGTTTATTAATGTCCTCCTGAAGATTTTCTGTAAATGAATGATAGTTATTTATCACTGAAATAAACGAAAACTTAAAAAACAATTTTTCCTTTTTTCTGCCAAAACGGATCATTTGCGGACATATGTTTATTAAACACAACAGGTTTGTTTTCATGCCCCCTACCATCCCTTAAAGTTTGTCGGTATGTTTTGGGACACTCTGTATATTGTGCGGAATACCTGTGTTCTGTATAGATGTTTCAGCGTAAGTTGCCAGATATCAAAACTGTTTTATTCCCTACTTAACCGAGCATCATATTCTGGGCACCAGCATTCCGTAACTGCATAATGTCACATTAAAAATTAATAATTCCCTGCGGCATCTTACCGGACTGGTACCTGGTGTACCAGTCCCTCGAAATAACAGCACACGCGAAAATCTGCAGTATTTGTCCCACTATTATATACTACACTATTGGTCTGTGATTACACTATTATTATAGTATTCTCGTTACTATATTCGTCCTCTTCTGCATGTTGTATCAATTTTATCTTGCCAGTGGCTGAAAGAATCACGCAGATATTTTGAAGAAAAAACTTAGTATATTTGTTGTGAACGTTTCATTACTTTATATGTGAACTACAGAACTCTACTTTTAAACTATACCAGAGGTTTTTAAATTTTTAATCAATAAAACCGAAGAAAAAACAATATTTAAATTAAAAAATAATAAAATAGATATCAATAGAAGTATGTTAAAAAGTCACTTACGAAATAACTTTATATGATTATTCTCATTGCATTTTCTCTACGATGTCATTTGGTGAAACATCTACAAAATTTTTTCATCTACATTTTCAGACGAGTGAACTCGTCTGAAAATAGGTATATTTATACAAAGCAATTCTGATAATCCAGGGCAGTTAGCAGTTACCTTTTTTCCTAAAAATGTTTTTTTATATTCAATCCCATTCAGTTCATAATCGCACTGCTCAACCATCTATGATGAACTATACGTAACTGTATAAACAGAATAGCACTAGGTATTATTATTATAAACGGGCTTCCAATATTGCTGGCGTACTCAACAGTACTTTTAGTTTTATGGATATGCACGAGTCCACATAAAATTAATTACCTGTCTCTGGAGAATGGTGACCCAAAGCAGAAAAAATCATGTGCCTACAGTTATTTTTGAAAGTACATCAGTTACCATTACGAATTAATAATAAAAATCCCTACAAATGCCCAGGGGCGGATGGGCCGGCTGGGAGTTCGGGAGAATTCCCGAAGGGCCGGTAGCCTTTGGGGCCGGTCCGACCCACTGCGATTGGCGATTCAAATTATATTAAATTCTTTTTATATTAAATTCTTATTTGTAATTTACTTTTATTCTATTTAGGTACATATTTTTGGTTATATTATCCATATTTTGAATTTTGGTTAGTTTTTTAGTGAAATAGGGTGGTTTCTCTTATGTTTGTGATCTGAACTAAAGTTAGTTTTAGATTTTTTTATTTTTTTACAAATGTTTTACCAAAGAATTATCAGTGGGTTATTTTGTTTGTGATATTTTAATCATGTTTTAGTGTTACATTTTTGAGTTTGTAGGTTTTTAAGAAATTTTTTTTGTTGCAATGTCTAGTTCATGCAATAACATATTGTTTATTTTTGAAAAAATATAATTTTGTTTTATATGTTGACTTTTTATATTTGTTTTTTGTTTTATACAGTGTGGTCCATTAAGAACCAGGACACCCTTCAAAGAAATTTTTGGTAAGTGCGATTCCAATGAATTTTTTTATGTATGTATTAGCCTCCTAGATGTACTGGTTGTACCTATTACGATGGTCCAGCTGCTAATCCTCAGCCTACTACGATTTTTTTTTCAATTAATTTTTTTTAAATTACTTTAGGCATTTAGGGATATAGGGGCCTACTGTAAAGTGTTGTTTTAACGTTATTATTAATTTGTGAAGTAAGTAAAGGAACAATATTCTAGATTAACAATAATTATTAGTGTCCAATGCCTGCTATATCTTTTAAACGAAACCCAAATACAATAAACTTGAAACATTTAAGGATCTTTAAAAGAATTATTCTTCGATACAAATTGAAGAAATTTGGGCCACAGGGGTTTTAAGTGATGCTGAAGAATGCCACGATGTCAATCTTTTAATAAAAAAATCCCTAAAGTAATTTTCGAAAAAATTGATTGAAAAAAAAAACGTAGTAGGCTGAGGATTAGCAGCTGGACCATCATAATAGGTTCAACAAGTACATCTAGGACTCTAATATTATGTATATATAAAAAAAATTCATTGGAATCTCACATACCAAAAATTTTTTAGAAGAGTGTCCTGGTTTTTAATGGGCCACACTGTATTTGTAACTATTTGAGGTTGTATTTTCAGTATTTTTTTTTTATTTGCGCTATTAAAGTTTTAAAAAATAATTGAACATTTATTTTTATCGGATAAAAAAATCTTCTATTATATTCAAAGTATGTATATTGAAACAAAAAACTTTTTTCCTATTAAGTATAGCAAAACGGGGCCAAGCCGGTACTGATTTTCCCGGGCCGGTTTACGGTTTACCCTACCCCATCCGCCCCTGCAAATGCCATGACTTTTTGAAATGCACAATGAACAAATTATAACGACGATAAAACGGTAGTAGATACACATTACGAATATGCAGAAATTAAAACACTACAATTAGTTGTACCTACCTATAAGTAAAAAAATTCGTGCCTAAGGTTGTTATTCTTAATGTAAACGTAAATAGCGTAATAATTTCTAAATAACGTAAACGCACCGTGAGCTAGAGTACGGGTAGGGGTAGATGTTTAAACATTTGATATGGTCAACGTTACCAGGTTTCTACCATTTATTTTATATAAAATAATGGCGTTTAGTTTCTCTACAGCAACGACCTATGAAGTATTTATAAATAATTATCGCTTTTGACGTACATCACAAATAGTATTACATGGTGTATCTGATTATTTGTATGTGTATATACAGTCTAAAATGTAATTATAAATTTAATGCATTTAATAAGAAACATGTTTTAATTATTCCCAATAATAAAAATTATTAACGCGGGATTATCTCATGAAAGTTTTCCTTGCATAGTTCAATCTGCAAGCAGAAAACTACTAATTTATTAGAATAACGCTTCAAAGTTCCGTAGCGAGGTATTTACTTCTATTTTCAATAAAGTTGTTATTTCCAAATAGATGCACAAGTACATTGTGTTGTCTTGCAAAATTACAGAAATATTTCTTTAGAAACCTCATTCATATTACGCTTATTATTAACAAATAATTGCGAGGAATCCAGCTACTTCGAGAAATACATTGAACAATGAATCCACTCTGTGAAACGATAGCTACTTTCAAAGCAAATTCTGAAAGTGGCGGCTAAATTCCATATGGAGAGAAAACTAACAACACCTTTTGCACAGAACTAGATTACTATATTCGAAGAACCATTGTGTAATTTCGTAATATCGAAAACGGCGTCGAAAAACTATATAGATACCTGTTTTATTTTATATGATTAGATATCATATTTTATTAATTGGGTAAGAATTATGTAACTTTTGAAAAAGTGAAAATTGATTTGAATTTATTTATTCCAAACGAAAACCTATTTTTAAAACTGTAGTTTTGTGTAATTAAAAAAAATAATTATATAATATACCATAACGAATTACGTATTATGTGGAATATTCAGAGGACGTGATATGGTGGTATTGACAGAAAATCATCAAAATAAAAATCGTAATTTCTGACTAACTAACTACAGAATGGTCATAAATGTTGCGTATAAACTACATGAATGCCGTTCTTTTTTTCATTTGAAAATCTTTTTATATATGAATTAATATGAATATTTATGTAAGTTAGTAAACTTTTTAGGAATTCGTACTTTCATTAGATAGATAAAAAACAAAAACTTTAATACCTATTTAAAAAATAACTAAATAAATGATAATTTAGCTCAACCAGTTTTTCTTTTTCCTTCGTCTACACGTTTCGAACTGATAATTCGTTTGTGTAGAAGTAAGAAAATGAAAAACTGGGTTGAAGTTGAATTATTTATTTAATAATTTTTGTTAACAAACCAGTAAAATTTAGTTAACTTATTAAATAACTTCTTTCACTACACTTCATAGAAGTTTTCTGGG
Organism: Pogonocherus hispidulus; assembly: GCA_963924545.1. Taxonomy (NCBI): domain Eukaryota; kingdom Metazoa; phylum Arthropoda; class Insecta; order Coleoptera; family Cerambycidae; genus Pogonocherus; species Pogonocherus hispidulus. Next base: position 26,539,482 of record OZ004696.1, read on the forward strand.
TTGAATTTAAAAAGTTTGCCTTACTACACTACATTTGTCTTTAGAATTCTTCGGTTTCTTGTTTTTTTTTTAGGTGGTAGGTATATTCCCAGACCCATATGAAAATATGAATATGAAAATAAATATTGCAGGCAATAACTACAGAACTTAACAAACTAAGATTACAAAGTAAATCGCCGATATATTTTACTCTAGAGGGCTTAGAGGTCCACTTCTATTATTCTAATGGAATTATAAGTGTTGACCGGCATGGATTTATAAAATCATAAGCATCTCGAGCACATAACTATAAATTTAATAAGGCAAACACAACGCGGAAGCACTCGATTTAAAGACTAGATTTACCGTAAATTTATTACAAGACAGGAAAACTGTGTTCAATTAGTAGTTGCAACGCACGGTGCATTGTCGATGCACCACCCCTTGCATATAAAATAAAAGATTAAGGTATTATTACAAAAAAAAAAAAACTTAATTGGATGCACAGAGAAATTGCACGCTAGAGATTGAAAAGTTAAATTATGTTACTTTACAAGATTGGAGAGTATTATTACTTTATATACAGAGCCCATGGAAGTAACAAAAGATAATGAATAGTGTGAAATCATCCACATATTTCCTCCTATATATACTGACGTCAAATAAATAAAAGTCACCGAGAGGGATTAGTGCTTGTTTAATAATTAATTACTCTCATGTACTCATCTCACTCTCGTGTACACTCTCATTATATTTCTCAAGTACATTAAGAAATATCAATAAACATTGAATACACACTGGTTATAAAAATGCTGTTCTCCTCGCAATCCCTTTATATGTACCAAATAAATAATTTTCACAAGTATAACAGGCTGCGGGACTTGGTTCTAGCATTAAATTTGTACCACATTTCTATAATAATAGATGGGAAAGAGACATTATTCTGGTATCAAATGTGTTTGTCTGACTGACAAGTTAAGAAAAAATTTAAATAAAAATTGCCAGAAAGAGCTTGTTAAAATATTGTTATCGTAGTATCTCCTTTCCTGTGACTCAATCAAATGTTCACAGCACAGTAGGGTAGGTAACATTGAAGCATAGCAAGCAGTTTCAATAGCAATATCTTTGGAGATTGCTGTTTTATTAATTTTTATTTTGGTAACCGTATCAGACGGGCAGACAAACATTTGTCAGCCAGCCGGTAAAAAACTCATTCATACGCTTTTGAGTCTAAAAAGCAAGGAAATGATTGAAAATAGTAAAACTGGAAAAAGCAATGGTGTAATCCTGATGTGGGTGTCATGAGGGAACATAAGATAGAAGGGAATGGGCTTGCAGATCGCATCGATAAAGTGAACAAGATATTTTATCGGACTAGAATTATTGTGTGAGATACCAAAAAGTCACACTGAAATGGAATTAGAATGGACGTGTATTATAGCATTACACAGTCCGCGGACATCCAGTCCTGGTCACCTGGTCTATTAAAAAACTTATCCTTACTGGATAAGTTTGTAATCTATAATTTGGCTAATGTAATCCTTAATTTATTTCAAAACTGATTGATAAGAGATGGAGCCCCATTTTAAAAGTAGGGAAAGGTAAGTAAGTACCAGGCTATGTGCCATGAACCAAGTAGTTTTAGATTATTGGCGAATGTTTAACATTCGCCAATAATCTAATGTTTAGTAACAGCAACTGTTTAAATAAGCAGGAATCCAAAAATAATCTTAAGTTTGGTACCTTAATCGGAATATGGCGAATAACGCATCGCATTCTTTAGTAACAAGTAACCAATTATAGGTTTATGATGTTAAAAAATCCAGGTCTATAAATTCTCTATTATTCTCGTTATCATCATTATCTAATCTAATTATATGTATCAAAAATAATCTGCCAGGAATGCCAACAAATATATCTAAAAACCTATTGAAGTAGTTGCTACACCTCACGAAAAATGTGATATACGGCAACGTTCTAATTATAATTTTGGTAATTCCAGTTATTTATTAAAAACAATGAGACGTCACATAATGATCAATGATTACGGAACTTAAAACATGTAACCTATTATCTACTAAAATTTTGAGTGATACTTGTAAATTTAGCTTTTGAATAACTAATTCTCGTAAACAAGTTGATGTATTTAGCATTTTTCTGTATAGCGTGACACATTCATGGTATACCCCCCTTTTTCCACTTAATTTTTTATATAGATACAATTTTCAAATTTGTCATGGCGGAAGTTACTTATTAAATTTATCTTTTTGCCACTTACGGTTTTACCGGAAGTAACAGCAACTCTCAATTTATATATGGAGCAATTGTATATTATTTATATTTCTGGAATCTATCTCATTTTCAAAATCCAATGATTAACGTTAGTGACATTTCAGGTCTCTACTTTTGACACTATTTTACTTTTGAATTTAGAGTGCCTTCTTTCAACTGTAATTTCAGTTCTGTTGGTTCTACAGATAAATAAGTGTATACATTTTAAATTAACATTTTGAAAAATTTGTTTCATCAAAAAACACGGAAATCATTGTTTTATTTTGTGTTTTTTGACCAGAATGATTTATTAAAGATTTTATTTGTCATACTTATTTTTATTGGACTGAAACTAATAAGAATATCAAGTCAACTAACTTTTTAATTAAAATAATATCAATTGTCATCATTTTATTGCAGATAATATTTTAGTACCTACAGTGTGGCCCATTAAGAACCAGGACACCCTTCTAAAAAATTTTTGGTAAGTGTGATTCCAATGAATTTTTTTATGTATATATTAGCCTCCTAGATGTACTTGTTAAACCTATTACGATGGTCTAGCTGCTAATCCTCAGCCTACTACGATTTTTTTTCAATCAATTTTTTCGAAAATTACTTTAGGGATTTTTTTATTAAAAATTTGACATCGTGGCATTCTTCAGTATCACTTAAAACCCCTGTGGCCCAAATTTCATCAATTTGTATCGAAGAATAATTTTTTTATGGAGCCTTAAATGTTTCAAGTTTATTGAATTTGTGTTTTGTTTAAAGATATAACAGGCATTGGAAACTCTAATAATTAGTGTTAATCTAGAATATTGTTCCTTTATTTACCTCACAAATTAATAATAACGTTAATACAACACTTTACAGTAGTCCCCTATATCCCTAAATGCCTAAAGTAATTAAAAAAAAAATTGATTGAAAAAAACTCGTAGTAGGCTGAGCATTAGCAGTTGGATCATCGTAATAGGTTCAACAGGTACATCTAGGATGCTATATAAAAAAAAAATCATTGGAATCGCGCTTAGCAACAATGTTCTGTGGCCCATTAAGAACCAGGACACCGTTTTAAAAAATTGTTGGTAAGCGCGATTCCAATGATTTTTTGTGTATTATTAGCATCCTAGATGTACTTGTTGAACCTATTACCTGATCCAGCTGCTAATCCTCAGCCTACTACGATTTTTTTTTTCAATAAATTTTTTTTAAAATTACTTTAGCCATTTAGGGATATAGGGGACTAATGTAAAGTGTTGTTTTAACGTTATTATTAATTTGTGAGGTAAGTAAAGGAACAATATTCTAGATTAACACTAATTATTAGAGTTTCCAATGCCTGCTATGTCTTTAAACGAAACACAAATTCAATAAACTTGAAACATTTAAGGCTTTATAAAAACATTATTCATCGATAGAAATTGATGAAATTTGGGCCACAGGGGTTTTAAGTGATGCTGAAGAATGCCACGATGTCAAATTTTTAATAAAAAAATCCCTAAAGTAATTTTCGAAAAAATTGATTGAAAAAAAAATCGTAGTAGGCTGAGGATTAGCAGCTGGACCATCGTAATAGGTTCAACAAGTACATCTAGGAGGCTAATATATACATAAAAAAACTCATTGGAATCGCACTTACCAAAAATTTTTTAGAAGGGTGTCCTGGTTCTTAATGGGCCACACTGTATATAATATTTCTACCGCTCATTCTAATCACAAGGATTACCCCGAAAGTCGGAGACTTGTGTGGGACGGAATTATTTCGAGGGCCGCATTTGCGCCTCAGGAACGACTTAAGTTGGTAGGCCCTAACCACCATTCAGTGCTGGAATGAGGGACACCTGGAAAACCTCATTAGTTAGGGGGACATTCAAACATGAACCGATATTAATCTCTTACATTAACACCAAGATGACATTCTTCCCATTCTAGGCCATCGCCAAGATGGTTGCCAACCCAACCCTGCGAACAAGCCTTGATCTGCGAGTAAACAATTTAATTAAAAAATTGTTTGGTGGAAGAGGGATTCGAACCCATCGAATACCTTTAGGTCGAGCGATCGAGCCACCTAAACTCTGCACTAAACTCTGAGCCACCTCCTCGCATATACCTTACAATATTTGATATCTTCAACACCTGGCCTCTTTGGGCATGTTTTCCTATTAATTGGTGGAAATATTTTTAACTCAAGAACATATCATTTTAAAGCAAATTAATATACTTTTAATATATTTTCATAATATTCATAATAATAATAATAATATTTCAATTAATTAATCTACAATAGAATCAAGAATATATATTGTTCAATAGAGTGAATATGATTCTATTCTATTCTTCTTGATTCTATTTTTTATGAAAAAAATATTTCAACAAAATTATTAATATTATTTGAGATAAGCTGTAACTGAAAAAAATATCATCAAGCAAACGGAAAATTTATATTAAAAGAATATTTTCCTGGACCTCTTCAAACACGCCATTCCTTTATGCAGATTTTCTATCGTTCAAGAATACGTTTTTATCTGAGTATGGGTAGATTGCTTATTAATTGTACTTTCTAATGGTACCTTAGTACCATTATGGTACTATTTAAAAGAACTAGTTGCAGCTCTATAACATTGACGAATTTTAACGCCCTGTAACTAGACAAAATGAATGTTTTTGATGATGTTCCCTTTATCGGAGATGGTCAAGCCATTCTAAATTCAAGAGTAAAAGTAATTTGACAGCTGAAATGTTACTTAAGTTATATCGGTGAACTTGGCACCGATGAATGGCACAGAAAATGGCGTATATTCCAAAAAAATAATAATATAAAGTCCTTTCATATAAAAATCGAGAGTTGGTATAATTTCCGGTAAAACCGAAGTGACAAAAAGGTAATTTTTATGCCCAAAAGTGACTTTTCATAAATACTTCGACCATATAAAATTTGAAAATTGTATCTAAAAAATAAGGGGATAAAGAGGGATATACCATGAACGTGTGTCATACTGTAGAGGTATCTATTATTGCCGTTCATAACTGATCAAATAACTTTGAATGCTATGTTTAAATCATTAAAGGTCATAGTTTTTCTACAAAGTGAACAGCTTTATTAAAATCGGATTAATATACTTTTTTACAAAAATGCACATTGCACATTTTCAGAAATAACATTCTATTAATACCCATGTCATTAATGAGTAAAATGGGTTTACGATGATAGCCACTTATACTTCTGACAGAAAATAAATACTGACTAAACTGGAAATTGCTTTGTAAATAAATATATTATGTAATTTAATTTACAAAATACGTATACATGTAAAATAACTAGAAAATATGGTCATTTTGTATAGGAAATACAAATTAAAACATTAACATGCTCGATGGAAATACAATAACCGTATTTTTAATCTCCTATATCATGTAAAAGCAATAACCTTCATGCATTAATTTTTTCCACGAGATTCTCGCTTATTAAGAATTAAATTTTCACGTGATGGATGCAATCAACGTGTCTTGCAATTGCAAATTGCTGCAAAACAATAGATTTCCAACAGGTTGCGGATTTTAATTGTCTATTAAACGGTACAGTAAATACCTTTGACTAAAGCTAAAAATATAGTTATGTTTACAGTATAACAAAATATAAATTTTTATATTCAAAAATCTGGAACGAACTAATTTCTACAAATTGATAAAATAGCGTAGGTATAGCCCTATTATACTTATATAAAGTTTTTGAAACAAAACCATTGAAGGGTCTAACACCGGAATTTTCCAATTTGTAGGAATATTCCCATTCCAAAACTCCCGGAGTGTTGTTATTAGGTAGGACTGTACAATTTGACACAAATTTTAACAATACTCCGACCGTTGATTTTTTTAAAAAAAGAAACTTTTTTTTTATTTTGAAGGTAAGTATCAGTTTCAGTTTTCTTTTGTCAACCAAATTTTCAGCGAGGGTCTTACCGTAACACTTGTTTGGATACTGGTAAGTTTCACTTTCTAAACGCAAAAAATACATTTTTCATCATTCCATTCATTATTATTACTTAATACCAACGAATTTCTGACAATACAAACAATCTAAATCTAGATGGGGCGTATCAATAAGATACAATAAAATAATTGTGGATGAGTAAATCAATTTAGACGACAAAAAAAATACAGCAATCGCAATAATAACACAATTATCAAAACAATAGACACTTAGATTCAAATGAAAATTGCAAATAAATGATCAGGAATGAAATAATTGTACAGAGTAGGTACAAAACGTATCGAATCCCGCATTTGATAATCGATGAGTACTGAATAAAAAATGGAATACTGCACGCTTGATTTTCATTGTAACGAAAACGAATATTATCGACATAACTTTGTATTTTGTAAATTCGTTCAGGTAATATTCCTGAACGAATATTAAAATAATTATTCACTAAATAATTATGTTATTCCTTTGTGTACCTAGGTTATAGCTAACAATAAAAATTTAAACTCAATAACTAATAATATTTAAATAATATTATTAATAATATACCTCTTACTTAATTTTTTGGCTTAATCTCTATAAATAATGTGTACAAAAGTTATAACTTGCTTTTACTAAATAATGTTTGACAAGTAAGAAAAAAATGGTAAAAACCTTAATTCATTATTGATTTTGTTGATTAAGAAATATTTTTCATACCAAAACAGTTGCTCGACATTTACTTTTAATAGTTGTATAAATGCACTCATTGAGACACAACTCAATGTTGTGATAAATAAATCACAATTTGTTCATAAAATGTTCCTTGATTAATTGTTAGTATACTAAACGCAGCAAATGCGAATATTAATAAAGACACTCTTAAAACGTTGGGTAGCTAATAAATATTTGTTACTTCTTTTTAGGCAATATCTTTCGCAACATCGTAACTTTCTATCGTTATATCGATCCACCTTTATATTCAAATATAAAGTTTATTCCCATGAAACTATAACCTATTTCATCCATAATTCAGTATTTGAATAATTAAAATGGGATGAAAGAAATAGTTATATACTCTTAAAAAACTCATGATTTCTACACAAAGCCTGTAGATCAATTCTTACTTCAGATAATTTTATCTGAAATAAATATTAAAAAATTCAGTTTTGTTTTTCACATTCATGATCACCCTGTACTTCTAGCAAATAAATCAGGATGGTATAGACGCTATCGCAAGAATATATTCACCGATTTCGTAAAAACCGCAGACCGACTGGCATTACATCGAGAATCGTAAACTTTCTATCTTCCACTACCTTCACCGCACAGCTGATAAACACCACAACCACGTCCGATGGCGGTTCAACACCCTGTATACAGCCGACGGTGTTCTATCTCGATCACCTGCTGAAAGGCGCGATACGCACACCTACGACGGTGTGTTCTCACTGACTGCCGCGTGTACTCTCGGTTTGTTTGGATATGGTGGGGTTCCGGCTTTACTATCTGACGCTGGGTGTTGTTTGTCTACCCCATCGCTTTTCCACTTTGAATCTATGTCGATGGTTGATCGAAAATTCCTAATGGAAAGGTGTACCTAGTTGTAATTTATAATCATCAAAAGGTACAAACACAGTACCTATAATGCTTTCTTTAGCATTATACTGTGGTACAAAGTTAATGAAGTCAACAAATTACCAAAAGTATAAATGTGCATTGCAGTTTATGGTTGCTAAACATCTGACATTTACCACAATCCAATGCACCAGACTTGACATTTTGATGTGATTAGAAAAACATATTAAACATATATTAACACTTAATCTAAATCTTCAACAAAAAATATTCAGAAACTAACTATTCATTAGACATTCTTGCCTAGACCAAAGAATATAAACGAATCTTATCTGCAAAAATTTGATTTACTAAAATTGCCTTCAGCATTGTCTTCGCAGCTTCGGTTTCCTAGGAAGCGGTCCCGTCAAAATACGGTGGGCGACGACACAAAAAACGGTGTTGTTTATAATAAGGGAAGTGTTTTCCAATAGAGCGGTAGCGCACACCGTAACGTAACAGTTATAATTTTAAAACTATTTTTATTATCATTGGAACGCTCTTTCTTATATTCCAAGTTTAAATAATAGTTTTACTCTCTAAACTTGTTTTCATTATTAAATAAACTACTAATAAATAAATAATTACTATATAGTGCGACGTCAAAATCATCCATGGTGACATATCGTTTTCAGACTTTACACTACTCATTGCCGCTACGACGGCTATACTTTTGTTAGCGTTTTTGTAAAGTCACCGGACCGTATTTTGACGGTCGTTCAAAGACGGCACCGCTTCCTAGGAAACCGAGGCTTTACTGAAGACAATTTTTATAGTCTTCAACGGCGTTTGAATGACTCATGGAGATACTTCAATTGATCTTGAGGATCAAAACAGAATCATTCAATTCTGAATTGAAACACCATCTCAAAGTTATCTGATTAACCCCCAGATGTCAAAACGCTAACCTATAGCTTATACTGGTATACGAACCAGTTCTTAGGGCTAATTTAATTAAAAATTATCGGGGAATATTATAGAGGGAATTGAAACTTCGACTAATCAACCAATTGAAAAGTAGACACACTTGACTAATCACTATAATCAGCTATAAAAGGCTTTATTGAAGTTCCAGTTCTGACCATTTCTTTAACTTCGTTAACAGAACAGTATCATCATCAACCCTGTATATGTAAAAAGAAATTAAAAAAAATTAAGTTGCAATATATTGTTTGTGTCTATGCATTCGCATGGTAGTAACATGCAAATGATATTTAAGGTTCAAGTTCTTAGTAATACCTATAATAAATACGTACAAAAAGTACAATAATCATTTGGATAACTACCATTGTTGCCTCTTTCAGATTAGACTGTATTATCTTATCTGTTCATAATTTATAACTACAGATAAAAAATAACAATTGAAGGTCGTTTGAGCAAAAATATATATAATCCTGATAACATTATCGCAAATATCTACTACCTGCTTTTCTTTCATGCTGAATTTTTCTTTATTTTCATCAGAGTTCTTGTTCTAATTTTTAAGGTCAGAACTTCAGAAGAATAAACACCAGGTTCTTGTTTCTATTAGTTTATTCTTACCTGAAACAAAGAAAATTTATATATAAACGACATACAACAATACAACTATATCAATAAAATACAAACATTCCACGAAATAAAAATTTAGAGATATTTTTGGTTTGAGGGTATAATCCTGGGTATAATACTACCTACTAAACAAAAACATCTTTCCTAATCTTATTTTCTGAAGTATCTCAGTGTGAGAAAACCTATTTTTTCTAAATAAGAAGTAATCGGAAAAAGAGAACATTTAAAAATCAATAATTCGGAGTATCTAAATATAGTTTAACCAATATTATACTTTAATTATTTAGTTTACGTTTTATTGTTAATTGGCACCGAACTCAATTCTACTGAACTAGTAGACCCTCGAGTAGACCATACATCAAAAGGTCGTAGGTATCAAATATACATTACTATGGTACGTACGTATGTACATACCATAGACTTTTGTCTTATAAATCTATGGTACATACATACCGATGTTCTAGTACACTCTGCTAAGCTTTTGAAAATACTAAAAACAATTATTGCAAGAAAGCATACATAGATGGTCCTTTGTAAATGGATTTCTATCCGTGGCCCTATATGGCGGGAGAGTTCGTGATTTGACAGGTAGATATTGTATGCGCTTGGAAATCTCTTATAAATGTTACATTTTCTACGTTATCTGTAGAAGAACCTTTAACAAAACATTTATTTAACATGCAGCACACTTGCTCTTCATTTTCCTGGGTTGGCGTGGTGATTACTGGTCAAATAAGTGGCGTCAACTAGTTACAAACCACAAATAAAATACGTACCAACTCCACAATGACCCAGCTCGGTCATATTATGAGCCACTGTTGCATACGAGTTTGTTTGCATCTTATTCAAAAGAAAAAATAACGTCAGGTGCAACGTCTGGAAAATGAACAACAGTGGGACTGTAAATTCAGTTTTTCCATTTAAAATTTGCAAAAAGCACGCATATCATACTCAGTAATCCGTAACGCCTCGTCTAAGAATTCCACGGGCAACTGCGATTTAAATAACAAATTACCCATTTAAAAAACCGAAATAGCCGAGCAACAATGTAATATAAGCAGGGAGTGGTAATGGTAATGGCACAGAATGAAGGTACATACATATTCTGTGGTAATGGTTAAGGTAATATACCTGCATAGGCCACTACAGGCTCAGAAATGTGGTAAATGACAACATGTACGGAGTGATCATAGCTTTAATTACTTTGCAAAGCCGCTTTTCTGGCATTGTATGCATAGTGGTTAATTGTGAAATGTAGATGCACCGAGATTATATTGCGTGAATATTAAATAAGTAGATAGTCCGATGGTATTTTGTTTGATCTCGCGGGAAACGTATGGCGTGCTATATAACTTTCACGGGATCCATTAGAAGTAAAATTGCAATAATGAGGGGATAATGAGGTTAATAAATAACATACTTTTAATGAGGGGTAATTAAAATCTTCCATCCACTTGGATTTACATCTAATAGATAATACAGTTTTTTCCCAATATTTATATATTTTGCGCTTTCTTTTAATATCATGAAGTTGCTGTTTTTTGAGAGCTAACAGTGAAGTGTTTTGACGCTTGATTTGCGGGAGACAAACATCAAAGTATTGTCCTCTATTTTATTAAAAGAAAAAAAATTGTGAAATCAGATTTGATACTAGTAACCACATTAAACGTTAACAAAATTCCGAGATTATGATTTTTCAAGTCTTGGCTTTGATTGCTTTCGGGATTGCTATTTGCACTTGCTGAATGAAAAATTATTTTAATAACTGGAATCTTCTATACATAATCATTGATATATTAAGTCACCAGTAGAGACCTCAAGTTTGCCAAGCCAGTAGAAACCATTCAAAGATTTTGAATTGGGCAAATTAAAAAGTTTGAGCTGTGTTATGTGGTATGGTAATTTTCCTATTCCTATACTATTCATTCGTGCCACCTGAGCATTGCCCTTGTTATTCTTATATACAGGGTGGGCCAATAGTGTGAAGCATGATAACTCTGTTATGAAAAATATGTAAAGGGTGTATCGTTTGAGGTGGCAAAGTAAATACATATTATTTTATTTATATTTGATAAATAATTTTATTATCAAATAATATTTGATTGTTATATAAAAAAAGTTTACACTAAGTATAGGTTTACTTACTTTTATAAATTATTAATTAATATGTTTTTTTTCTGGAATCTTCTTTATTATTTCACAGGTAGTATAATTTCAAAAGAAATGATGATGAATATAATATCAGATATATTTATTTATTTATTGTATTGCCTAGAATAGGATTAACAGGAACAAATTAACAATAACATAACAAAAAAATAAAAATAATCAACAGTAACACAAAAAATAAAGAAAAATTAACAATATAAAATAAAATTACATATTATATAACTAAACTAAATAGAGAACCACAGAATTGAAACATAAAAACAAAAATAAAATATAACATTACAATTTTAATATTTTTATAAATATGGCTAAAAGGAGAAAACTTCCTTGTTTGTACCTGGAGTGGCAAATAATATAAATGGACGTGAGGCTGTTCTGAAAACATGCAAGTTCGGCAAGTTGAGAATGTGTACAATTAATATAATTAAGAAGTAATTGGAATAAAAAGATTAGGCAAGCAATATTACGTCTTTCTATTAACGGAACCGGAACAACTGAAAATCTATCAGGGAGTTCGGTGCGGAAAAACTGCGCTAGACTCTCTCAAGGTTGTCAATGTAAATTGGATAATTAGGAAACTGTGCTGGGCCCTCTCAAGGCTTTCAATGTAAATTGAGTAATTAGGAAACCGTAATATGACTGATTGAGGCATATGTATTTGTCTTCAGAACTAACAAGAGAAAAACAGTGCTTTACGACAAGTTTCATTTGTAAAATTGAGCGTATTCTTTATAATATATCCAAGAGTTTTATATATCTAGAGTTTAAAATCGATTCGTGAATCAGTTAAGGATTTTCATCAGCGCAAACCCTACAGTTGTACTTGTGTACAAAACTATTAAGCCAGAAATGGGTTTCATCGGAAAAGATTATCTTATCTGTAAAAAGTGGATCGGTCTCCAACTGCTCAAGAACCGAATTGGCGAAATTTCGACGCAAATGATGATCATTTGGCTTCAATTCTTGAGTGATTTGAACTTTATAAGCCTTGAGATCTTGATCTTGATGTAAAATTCTCCAAGTAGTCGTCTGAGAAAGACAAAGTTCTTGAGAACGACGTAAAATGGAGGTGTTTGGATCATCTGTTACACTTTGGCTTACAATAGCAATAGTAACTTATCTGCAAGTGAGGCAGTTTGTCCAAACTTTACAAGTAAACGATAAATATACTTATTAACAGAATTAATAGAATAACTTCAGTTAGTCGAATATGTTGACCATTAATTTCTCGCAACGCGCAAAATGTCCTCAAACCGAACATGCATTTTGATGGTAAATATGAAAAATTTCTAAGCGCCTATTCAACCGTATATCTGTCCATATTAATTTAACATAAAGTACTGAACTCCGATCAAATATGTATAGATAAGTAATCGCCTATTTGTCAGTACATAAAATAGTCATTTCCAAGAATAACAAAAAACACAACCTCAATTTCATGAAATTTCCTGTCACAGTGCCCAACGGCATGGGCGGCTATGTTTTAAGGGGTGAAAATAATAATTATAAAACTAAAAGTACAAATTAGAATATTTTATTTTAGTAAATAGAAAGTTTAAGATTTGCATATTCAAGAATAAAAATTTATACACATATGTGTATAATATTTACTACACTTTTTATAATAGTATTTAATGTTTACTATTAAAAAATAATTGTAAAATCATTGACCATCCCTTTCGCGATCACCGATTCTACGTTTATGCATGGTTACTTACCTGTGCAAACCACGCCCATTGGTGACAGTCACAAAATCCCCAACAATTTAGGTGGTAAATTAAAATGGCATTTTTTGATTGACCAAATGCTTGGGCACCAATGTAAACAAAAAGCTATTGTTTTAAATATTGTTGGTCGCAAAACTGTGCTGCTATAATTTGTCTAGTGCTGAACACATTTGATATCAACATTTGACATTTACATTCCAAAGCAATCTTAATTTTAGCATGAAAGTTTTGAGGTGTTTATTGGAAAACTCTTTATAAATATATACCATAGGGTATTGCTGTACTATATGTAAACGAATGGTTTATATACTATACAAATAAATGCAATAATCTCCCGATTAGTAAGATTACTAATTACATTAATAAAATTCTATGCACAAGTGTGTGGAGTAAGTATGGTGACTAATTCTAAATTAGTAAATTAATATTCATTTACAACTGTCTAGATTTTATTGTGATATCGTTATATTATTTAAAGCTTACTTTCAATTTGGTATACTTAAATACCGATAAAATCTAGCAGGACTTTAGGACAGTATTGCAGTCGCAGTTGTATAAAATAAATTTCTTAACAGTTTCGAAATATCATTTGATTTATTAAAAATAATATGAATCAATTATGAATGTGTAATAATTTGTTTGTGCATATACAGGGTGTCCACCTAGTGCGCGTAAGTCCAATATCTGGGTTAATAAAAGAGATAACTTAATTTTTTTTTCTACAGGGTTGTCTAATATCCCGAGCTGCACAAAATGAAAATATATTTACATATTCAGGGTGTTCAGTTTTTCCTGGACAGGTACCAACTTCGTTTTTCTAAATGGAAATATATATTTTTTATTGCTTTTTCGAACTAAACCCTTGATTTTAGTAGGACTTTCATCAGCCTTCCCTATACCTAACTTAAACTGTTTTTGAAATATTGACGGGTGAATATTGACATTTTTGCAACTTTGACACCCTGTAAAATCTAAACGGTTTGAGATCAAGCAAAACGGTTTGCACATTCCTATCTTAACTTTTCATAAGCTATCGTTTGGTACTAATTTCAGAATTATCCAAAAATTTAAAATTTTCTGAAAATTTTGAAAATTTTTAATTCCTGGATATATTTGAAATTAGTACCAAACGATAGCTTATGAAAAGTTAAGATAGGAATGTGCAAACCGTTTTGCTTGATCTCAAACCGTTTAGATTTTACAGGGTGTCAAATTTGCAAAAATGTCAATATTCACCCGTCAATATTTCAAAAACAGTTTAAGTTAGGTATAGGGAAGGCTGATGAAAGTCCTACTAAAATCAAGGGTTTAGTTCGAAAAAGCAATAAAAAATATATATTTCCATTTAGAAAAACGAAGTTGGTACCTGTCCAGGAAAAACTGAACACCCTGAATATGTAAATATATTTTCATTTTGTGCAGCTCGGGATATTAGACAACCCTGTAGAAAAAAAAATTAAGTTATCTCTTTTATTAACCCAGATATTGGACTTACGCGCACTAGGTGGACACCCTGTAGAACATTTTTTCAAATGTTTTGCAATTTATCTTTATTGAATTTTTGGATAAATTTTTTTTTTTAAATATCTAACAAAATTTTGCATGATGTTTCTATTCAAACAGAAGAAAAAATAAGCAAATAACCGCAAATCAACACAACCCTCTAGATTTGATTTTGACTTATTTGACTGTTTAAAATTAATTTATTTAAATGTTTAAGAGTGGCAATAATAGATAATAGATAGCTTACACAGCAGGGATGGACCCAGCACACCTCGCTCATATAAATAAATGGCGAATTGCTGTAATTCAGTTGATAAATATTTCACAAGGCACGATAATACAACTTTATATTTGAAGCACTAGAGTTGAAATAAATTAGCAGTAACTGTTCCATATAAGTAGAACCTTTCTCTATATAATACTGCTTATATACACAAAGGTAGAACTTTAGTTTTATCTCCTGTTACTTAAGATCCATTATGATATTTCAGTGTGTACAGGGTGATTCACTTTCGAGTGTGTAACATGGGTATCTCGCTTATTATAAAAGATAGACTGTAGGTTTAAATTTGGCAAAGTTGCAGAATTTTGTGCTCAATAAGTTGGCACAAAGAAAACCCCCATATCTGCTTTTGTTTTTTAGTAAGAGGCAAAAAAAATGTTTTTCCGGTTTTCGTTTTCTGGCCATATTATATTTTTGAAAATATTGGGTTATCGTTTTCACATTATTAGAACACTTTTTTGAGACAAATACGATGCCGTAAACCGTTTTTTAAAAAAATGTCACTTCTATTGTAAATAATCGTCAACTTTATTTTTTCTTATGGGCGCCAAATTAATTTTTCTCATATTTGAATAAACCGATTTTTTCTGAATACAACAATATAATATATGTTAATATTTGCCTAAAAAATATGGGCATTATGAAGGAAAATAGGTATTTTTTTGAAAATGTCTAGTTAGCCATGGTCATGACAGTCAATTCTTGACAAACCACAAATAATGTCACTTATACGTTCTATAAATTGCATCTGTGGAGTACTTTTTACATTGACTAACGATGTATTCAACCGAAGAGAAGAAAAAGATATTATAGATATTTATTACAGATGTAACAAAAATTTAAACAGAACAGTGGAAGAATATTTAAACACATATCCTGAAAGACGACAACCATGCAAGACATAATAATATATTACATATTACTAAACCTATTTCTTTGCTAAACCTATTTCTTGGTTTAGAAAAACTGCTATAATTTCTTAAATTACAGTGCAGTTTAGTAATATATGTCTTGCATGGTTGTCGGGTATTCACTCTAAAGTGAATCACCCTGTACATACATGATGATTCTTAACCGATACGCATAAACTTGGGAAATTATAGCTGAGGACAAATAACGACTGACAATGAAAAAAAGAACGTAGGAAAACATTTTTAGTTTCGGAAATACAAACTTATTTCAAATAAAAAAAAAAACGTGAATTTCATAAAATGCCCCGTATGCCAGCAGGTATCATGTCCATAAGTTCTTCGTTTGAGAAATTATGCGCCATACTTTTATTCTAGTCGCGTCAAAATAAACTCGAATACGATCACAACTGATAACAAAGTACCTACTGCTAGAAATAGGCGTCTGACTTTCACTTTTTAGTTTTTATAAACAAAAAATTTCACCTGATGATGAATTTTTGTAAACATCTCTTAGAAATGATTTCCTAAACTAAAAATGTTTTATAACATTTTTTTGTCCTCAGCTATAATTTACCAGGTTTATGAGTGTAGGTTAAGAATCACCCTGTATGTAACAGAGACATACTTAATGAATACATATTATAATTTTTCTAACAGGACATTTATGTTAGGTTTGGACAAGTTCACCTCTTTACCCACGAAAAGATCAATAATACGACTGAAGTCTGACTGCGTAGTCTTCATATTAGAGAAAAATAACCCGTTACCAAGAACTAATTCTGCTAAACGGGAAACTTTGCATATGCATAGTTCAACGTTAAAATTAATCAATGATCGTTTAGTGACAACATACTAAAAATCAACAGTCGTGTATGCTCTGCTACTGCGCCATCTTGGAAAAATGGTGGCTGTTTCAAAATTTTTTGTTTTCTTTCATTAATGGATGGGAACATCGAAAAATACAAATTGAAGATCGTTAAAAGATACACATTTTTCATAAGAACAGTTTTTCTGGTATTTACGATTATCAAGGTTATATGGCTGACAAATATATAAATATATCTAATAAAAAATATTTTGGTTTGAATTTCGATTTATTGAAGTGATTTGTATAGTAAGAAAGTTTCTTTACTGCAGTTTGTATTCTATGTAAGTATGTAGTATCTATTTTTTAAATAAGTGAAAAAAACAAAACAAATTAATAATTTCAAATCACAAAGATTGTCATTGGTAAAATCAAATTTCTTGCGAATATGGTAAATATTATATCGGAGAGGCTTTTACAGAAGAGTCTATCTGTACAAAAATTATGTTAATTTAGAAATTGCCAGGTTAATGCGTCTACAGGGCAAATTGTATGGGATAACGGCCACGGGGTTAACTGATTAGCCAAAATTATCCAAAACAATTAGAATACACAGAAAACCGAAAGTGCCTGTATAAACTTTATGGTGGTCACCTCGCTGATGACTGTACCCTCAGAAATAATATCAATAGCAGTTCTCTTCTCCAAAGAGAAGTACATAGTGGAATATTGAAAATAAATTGGTGATTTGTAGAAAGAGATGAATTTTAAATAAAAATATCAGTCACATTAATCTCATAGTGATAAGGAAATCAGTTATTATTATTATTATTATTATTATTATTTCTTCAATCATTGTTTAAATTGTGGTAGTTTGTGTGAAATTGCATTTATGTTGAACTAAAACACAACCAGTAAAATTAGGGTTTAATTATTAAATATCTATGTTCAATATAATATAATATAATATAATATAATATAATATAATATAATATAATATAATATAATCTGGGTACAGGGTGTCCAAAATAAGATCCTCTATCCCCTTATCTCAGAAAGTATAAAAGGTAGAGAAAAAAGTTAAATACAAAAGTTTTTGTTTTTACCTGAATTTTTCATTTTTATAACTTTCTTGAATACAGGTTGTTCAGTTTCTCTGATCCAGGCATCAACTTACTTTTTTTAAATGGGACACCCTATATTCAATTACGTTTTTGAACTCTACTTAAAATTCTAGGTCGACATTGTTAAGAGTACCCTATACCTATCATTTGCCGTTATGAAGATATTTAAAGAAAAAAATCTGTAAAAAACACCTGTTCAAAAAATCTCGGCAAAACAAATAAGACATCCAAAAAAAAGATAAATAGGGTTTATTTCGTAGACAATTAGACTCAGAAATTACTTCTATGGATCAATATTACCTGATTAATATACAGGGTGTTTTTGACAGATGGCTCTAACATGTATATGTTAAAACTCCAGAAAATCGAAAATCTCTTATGGAACCCCTGTGTATTATTATATTTTTGGATTGGATTCTCTATTAAATTTTAACCTTACTCTACATAACGTTCCCTATTCTTATTTTGCTTAGTTTTCAAGATATTGACGAAAATGTTTGATGCGCTATTTATAAGAGATACATTTTAGGCCTTGTCTTTCTTGGCCAATATTTAAATGGTCCCAGGTACCTTAGGTAAAATATCAGGAAATGGCATTCATTACAAACTTGCATTTTACCTTTATTGAATGCCGAAGAAGATGCCAATGCGATCATCTATCAGATGAATGGAGTTCCATGCCACAATACTGCAGTTGTAAAGAATTTTATTAAGAACTATTTTGTGGAATGGATAGGGCCAAACGGGAATATCCCATGGCCGCCGAATTTCCCAGATTTAACTCCACTTGATAACTTTTTATGGGGTACATTGAAAACTTGAGTTTATCAAATTCACAGTAATAATGTTGATGATTTAAAGATTAAAATCAGGATGGAAATTGAAGCGCTCAATCAAATTGATTGCATTGTAAGAATAAGACTAGGAGTTATATACACAACATGCATAGCTGAAAATTGAGGACATATAGGACACTTGATTTAATTTATTATTTTTATTGTTATTTATTGATTATTGCTAGTTATTTGTGGTTCAAATTACAAACATAGATTTGTTTATATTGTTTATATACCAAATAATAGTAGATATATTTTTAATAATAGCCGATAATGAACATTTTTTCCACATTTTCGTCAATATCTTGAAAACTAAGCAAAATAAGAATAGGGAAAGTTATATAGAGTAAGGTTAAAATTTAATAGAGAATCCAAAAATATAATAATACACAGGGTGTTCCATAAGAAATTTTCGATTTTCTGAAGTTTTAACATATACATGTTTGAGCCACCTGTCAAAAACACCCTATATATTAATCAGGTAATATCGATCCATAGAAGTAATTTCTGAGTCTAATTGTCTACGAAATAAACCCTATTTATCTTTTTTTTAGATGTCTTATTTGTTTTGGCGAGATTTTTTGAACAGGTGTTTTTTAAACATTTTTTTCTTTAAATGCTAATATCTTCGTAACGGTAAATGATAGGTATAGGGTACTCTTAACAATGTCGACCTAGAATTTTAAGGAGAGTTCAAACACGTAATTGAATATAGGGTGTCCCATTTAAAAAAAGAAAGTTGATGCCTGGATCAGAAAAACTGAACAACCTATATTCAAGAAAGTTATAAAAATGAAAAATTCAGGTAAATACAAAAAACTTTCGTATTTAACATTTTTCTCTATCTTTTATACTTTCTGAGATAAGGGGATAGAGGATCTTATTTTGGACACCCTGTACGTTTTATAGTGATATTTTGATGAAACTAGAAGTTTGCCCTTGCCATCTGTGCAAGAGATATGGTTTTTACCATAGGTACTTGGTCTTCTCGTTCTTATTTTACAAGCTGTAAACCACCCCAAAAAAATAAAAATTGGATGAATGAATTCATTTAAGTTTAGAATACAAACTGATTCGTGTACTAGTATCCCGGGTCATCCTGAAATAATTCCTAAAATTCCTTTAATTCTTAAAACTCCGGATAATCTATAACATACCTATATATGTATGTGCATTATTCGTTCTCTGTTTTCACACATCCTTCTAGTCAAACATATCTAAAGTGTTTAATACTAATAGTAATTAATAATAAACCTGTACATAATAATTAAGTAACAAGACGTTTATCTCTGAAATGCGTCATAATATATTACACAAATAAAAGTTAGTATTTATAGGTACCCTCACATGTTGATTTTGTTATAAAAATATAAATCACATTATTTTACTAAAATAGGCCCATTACATTTTAGAACCTTATTTTATAAAGAGACGTCGTCTATTAATTACATGTAATAACATAAAAGCACCAAAACCTATAGGACGAAAGATATTTTCTCTGCTAAATACATGTAATAATAAAACAAAATAAAACAATTACTTAACCTAGGCTAAACTGTACGAAAAAATAAAAACATCTCCAACACAGTTCTTTCCATCACACCTATTTGTATTCATGTTTTTGTATTTAATCTTGATGTTCGCTATAATTCGCTCTTCATCCCGTTTCATCTAAATAAACGTTTATTTTCAACGCTTGGTCATCAAAGATCAAATCGCGTTTCAAAAAAAATTAATACTTATGTGTGTTTAGTTTATAATTTAATAGTTGTGAAAAAATCTGAAGGCAAGGAGAAGGATGGGCGGTGGGCGGTGGGGAAAACCACACTTTTCTATTTCCATACAGTGGGTAGAGTAAAGTGCAATTTGAGATTCAATAGGAATCTGTCTTGAACCCTTATCAACTATAAATAAATACATAAACAGTATTAGATAAAGTACCAGAGCAGCATGTAAATAACACCAATAATACGAGTATTATTGGTGTCAAAATATACAAAACAGTTGCCCAATGCAAAATGATAATGTTTTGAACTCTGATTTGGCACCCGCTAATCTAAGATCCATTATAATATTTTCCAGTTTTTTGGCTCGTTCAATTTGCGAAAATCTACCTATAATTAGTTAAGTAATAATATTTGCTATAAAATATTGCATACTCATGTATGGTTGCTGAGTAAACTGGTCAAAACATTGTTCTTATTTATCCTGCTTTCAAAAAATTCTTAAATATACACATGGATTTCTGCTTATTCTAACCATAACCATAAGCTGCATTTATTTGGTTTATTCTTAAACAAACAACTTTTATATTTTTTGTTGCTTTTATTAATCATCTAGGTATGGGATAAAAAAATCAAATAATTATAAAAGAGCACCGTCCAAGTTTGTTATCTTAATGAACTTTTAAAACTGATGTCAAGATAACTTTCAGAAATAAAAATTAATAATAGGCTCTTCAATACTCACTTAAGAATCGTAGATTTTCATTTAGATTGGTTAGAGTGGTATAAAGTTGTCATCCGCAGACACTACAACGCAATCAGTAGGTATTCGTTTTTATAAATAGTGAAAGGGATATGCTATGCTGCTGTGGTTTGTCTGGGGTATTCAAGAGCTTGTTCATTTTGAGCGGTATTATTCAGCTTTAAATACATTTTCCTTTGTGCCTGTAGGTTCTATATACCACATTGTATATGCATGTGTACTATGAATTTTTTTTTCAGTGCCTTATTAAGGAGAGGAGAATAAAATTTGAATCTAAAGATTCAAATTTTAAGTAGGTAAGTTGATTATGATGAGTAACACAATTATATTGGTTTGTTTTTGCAAAATAATCTATACCTAATAGCAATTTGACATCTACTTTGCATTGCACATGAGCCGATTGTAATTCGTTTCAAACAACTGAAAATGACTAGTCTAAGATTATAGGCGTGTGCCTGTTTTTTGTACTTCTATGTTACAATGAAACGAAATTAATTTGTAACCAAAATTACAGATGGAAGATATAAAATCATTAAGTTATTGGCGATTCCAAAACTGAATGCGCCCTCTGCATGAAAATATTTGACCCTATTTAAAAGATAATTTTTGGAGGCTTATTCTTATTGACAATATAGTGATAAATAACACGTATTTGGGTTTGTTAACGTAATAATTTAGTGGTGCTTGAGACTTATTAGTATTGCAAAGTTAAAAATGACGTGGTTAGTATTTGTACATCTTTATTCTTACATTTTAAAATGGCATTCAAAACAAACCAGCACAACACAAACTGCTGTGTGTATGGGTGTCATTCCATAAAATGTCTTAAGATACAACAGTTTGGCCCTTAATATAATAAACAGTTCCTCACTCATTTTACAAAAGGATATGTATGTAACTATGTAATAATTTAATAACAGGGAACACGTTTATTCATACAACATAACCACATTGCTGAAGTATCTCTATACTTTTTTATTGCCTATTAGTCTTACAAAAACATAATATATTTTAATTGAAACATAACAATTATTTAACAAAAAAACACAAGCATAATTCCCACTATGGTATCACCATACACTTTCTCGAACGTTTGACACTTATTTTAGCCCAAAATGTAAGTAAACAAAAACAACCCGTTTCAATCCAAAGAAAAAAAATCATATGATAAAGCAAAGAAGCACTTTATGGGACATACGACTCCTTTTACCTCTTTGTATGATTTATTTCACCCTAACTAGCACATGAAGTCAGTATATTTATGGCAATTAGCATTTAATTGCCATAAATATACTAATTGCTAAATTATGAGATAGAAGGTGATAGGTATGAAATATGAAATCATGGATTTATGAAATGCAAAATTTTTACTCCTTTTTCCCCATATATGTCTTTATAATTTGTAGGACTCTAATAATTTGCAGCGCGCAGAGTCCTCATCGGTAATTTGAATCAATAACAAAAAAAAAAGAAGATATTTAGGTTGCCAATGTTAATAAAATTGCAAACCATCAAAGCAAAACACCTAGAATATGAAAATAGTCACTGAATTTCTGACCATCAATGTCAATAAGGAACTATTGCAATAATAATAAAATGGCCCTGTGGTAATAATAATAAAATAATAAATTTTATAAAATTGTACGGATTTCTAGATAAAATCAGTATATAAACACTGTGAGTACCTATATACAAGCCGTTTAACTTGCTCGTATTGTTGGTTGCCTAATAATAAGTGGGCAGAGGAAAACGATAAGCTAAAATATACTTCATTTTAATTAATATGAAAAGATTCTTCAATGCTTTTGCGTGGGCTTGATTGCAATTATTTTTACCACTTAATGACATTTGTTATAAACTTGTGATATAAAAGATACCTATCTATTTAAATATTATTATACAGAAATTCTAAATAAAAACGGTAAAAACTAATCGGGGATAAATATTCTAATTTTAAAGTTATAATATAATGAAATTGCTCTATAAAATCAGAATAAAATTAAAAATATTTTCTATATTTTCGAGCACATTTCTTAACTAAATTTCAACGATTAAAGTCATACAAATAGGGATCAAAAAAGTTTAATCTACTATATAAGTAGTAAGTAGTATATTTTACATATACATAAGTAGATTAAATAAATGAGTGTTTAATAATATACAATGTTGATCAGATCTATGGATATACCTTTATTCTTTGACCATTCTTTCTTTAGCCACAATTTGTTTTCAGGTTAATTAAACATGGATTGGGATAAGAGAAGTTTATAATATAAATAAATGTGTACTATGTACTGTGTACTAATATTTAATAATTATTCAGCGACAATAAGAACACATTTGTATCCTTGGTTGCCTATAGTACCAGGGACATTTCGCGGTTTTCTATACTTTTATAAATTGTATTTAATTACAAATAATGTTATTTTTGTTTGTTGTCAACAAAGGGTGTACACGGGTATAATTACATCACTGATAAAGATACTATTAGTTTCCTGATAACTAAGTATATATGACTATATTAGGTATATTTATTTTCTGTACAAACCAAATTTTATGCTTATTGTAAAAAAATTAAGCAAACATGTTGTGTTTTACAAACATTGTGACTCAAAATAAAATTACACACTGGATTATCAAATATTATGATGGATACCACACTACCGATTTGATCTGAGCATAATGAAAAAATTGGAATAGGTAACAATCAACACAAATTACGATTTTTTTTATCTGTTATTTTATTTTATAAATAATATTTACATTATAACACGAACATTCTATCTCCCTCTTAACTCCTCTAGTGAAGGCATCGATCGTTCTAAAAATACCATTAGCGATTTCAAAGGCTTTAAATTGCATCCGATTTTGTCAGTGCATACTTGTTTTTAGCATCAACCTCGTGTTTTGCTCAATGAATCGCATTAAAATAACAATTAAGGGCGTGTATAATTGCCACAGATTTAAAATGGACGCTCAAGAGGTAGGTAATTTACGGTCGAATAGGTTGACATATTTTGTAATAGTTTTTATTTCACCTTTTAATTCCCTTTTGCGTTTATTCCAGAGAATTATTAAGTATAGGTATCCTCAAGTTTCGAGTATACTTCGTAAACGAGTACTTTCGTACTCGTACAAGTACTTCGAGTACTTTCGTTGTATATTTCCGTAAAATATCGAAGAGTGAACTGTGAGCTGTGAGATTCAGTGAAGATATTCTCGTGTAAACAATTAAGTAACTGTGTCCTCGACTGTACTTAATGTACCATAATCAACTGAATCATATTAGATTTTCAATTATTGTTATATTAATTACGGTACTTTAAACTCAAATCAGGCGGTAAGCTTTATCACGTGGTACAGGTGGCACAATTTTCAATGAATTATTATAGATTGTATAAATATGTTCATGGGTACACAAGTTATAACATAACTCTACAAGAACTTTAAAATTTATGATAAATGATCTATTCATTATAATTTCAATAGAATAAATGAAAATTATTCTAAATTAACAAAATTCGTATCAGTGTACCAAAAAATAGGTATCTTAAGAATTTGAAACATAAAAAAGGAGACCGACTAAACTGGCTACTCTAAAATTACCTTTAAAAGATTTGTAATTTATTTGGAGCACTGGCATAACTGGTTCTATTATTAAAATATGAAAGGTGTACTACCACATTATAAATATATTAAATTTATACTGTGATACTAACTATGTCGGGAGCCTACGTTTTTTTTTTCAATGCAATTACCATGTTAAGTGCTGAAAGTGCTGTTATACCGAAAAAGTACATAACTAAATATAATTTTAAATAAAACAGATGTAATGATCTGCTTACTGCTAACAATTTCAACCTTGCTACATGCACATGTTTCAACAACTTTTGGTAAAATCATATATAACAATTTTGTGTTTGTTTAATTGAACACTTATTGTATTATACAAAAAGTTGGCTAATTTATTGATATAGGTATGTATGTTTGGAAAATTTGTCTGGACTTTGTTTCAAGTATGAATCTTGAAATATTCAACTGCAAGATATAAGAAGGTACACAATATTATTAAGTTTTATTTTGAAAAGTCCATCCCAAGTGATGCAGAACGTCTTTTGTTTGATACGGTAAGCCAGGAGGGTGGTGAGTAGGTAATATTTTTTGAGCAGTGTACCAGAACATAGCCGAGAGAACTTCCCATGGCAGTTAAAGCACCTGCTTCCTTCGAATGACTACCTGCGCGTATCCTCATTGACCCAAGTGGTATGGGTTTAATTCTACAGGTGAAAGAGACTAGATTACATAATTTGTTGTAGATAATTCAATGAAATAATTGAATTTAATGTTGTATTCAATTAAAAATAAGTTTTTTAATCACAATTTATGTAACGTCACAGAAGATTTTTCACAATACCATTTACCCACGTCGACAACCTTGCTTGACAAAGTACCACATAAGGTTTAGTATTAAATATTGTATGTTGCCAGGGTTACCATTTGTCAGGGTTTTTATTTTTGATTTTTGAAAAACTTTTTAAATACATGTTTTGAAAAAAATGCTCGGCAAACCAAACTGCTTTTCTTAAATGGAACACCCTGAATATTGTTTCGTTTTTAGAAGAGCTATTCTCACACTAATAGGGCTTCTCATCGGGAACGGCCGCGTTCGATATAGTTAAAGTGTGTACAGGGTGATTCTAAAATTTTTGTTAAGTATATACAAATAAACTCTTTTAAAATAATTTCAAGTTTCTGATTGTTCCGGTTATACCGGAAATCGACATCGATTTGCTTATCTGAATGGCTCGATATTAATACTCTTGTATTTTTTAAGTACCTATTTTTACTTTTACGATTAATGGATTGATAACACTGACGTAGTTTTCCACATAACACTAAAACACTATACTGCACTCGACGCGCGCTTTGCCAACTTGGTAAAAGCGTCGAGTGCATTATAGTGTTTTGGTGTTATGTGGAAAACTACGTCAGCGTTATCTTCACACTAAAGGGTCCAACACCCAACACCCTTCAAGATTAATAGATTGTTAATGACGGAGCTTTTCTCTGGCCTCCACGAGCTTCTGATTTAGCTGTATTAGACTACTTCATTTGAGGGGCTGTAAAGAGCAAGGTTTACGAAACCCCATTACGAACAATCAGTATTGCATGCCAAAGTAAGGCATGAATTTAGGAATTTGCCCTAAGACTCCATTAAACGCGCTACACACGAGTTAGCTCGTGTTGAACTATTTTATTGAATTCATTTTATCCATATAATATTAAAACGCCTCGATTCTGTCTCGCTATAAATTCCGTCGCCGAATCGACAAAGTTTCTAAGCTATCTTCTCCGAGGGGCGATCACGAAGCGATCCCCGCGGGCGACCAAAGGTCGCCCCCAACCTTTCTCCTATGCGTAGGGGTATTTTTGTCCCGTTTCCTACGCGTTTTCCCAATTTAAACGCCTTTTCAAAAAACCTCCGCAAAATTTTCGTCGATCGCCATTCGGCGAGAGAGATACGGCTAGCACCGCCCTTTGTTCATGCGCTTAATGGTCCCGTCACGCCTGCCTAGGGAATCCCGACTTTTCGCGGGACTCCCTAGGCCCTTTTTCTAATTTTACAGCTTCGAGAACCGCTTCACGCGAAAGTTCCGTTCTTTTTCTAATCCTTTGAGATTTTTTTTCGAGATCGAACGTCGAGTCCTACGTCTCAACTTCTCATTTTATCTGACGATGTGAGATTGCACTAACGAGACAAGCACCTCCCACGAAAACTGTCAAATTAATTAAACTTTAGGTTATTTTCCTACGAGAAATATTGCAAACGGAATCAATAGTACTGACTATCAAACACTTCTGATTACTAAAATACTGAAGCGAAATGCTTTTCCAATTAGAAAATCGGTAAAAATTATTTTTTCAGGTTGACACGTACAGTTTACGTACTTCAACGTGTCCGGGTAAATTTTTGACAACAAGCGGAATAGCGCAATGGGAAAGTCGTCGTATCCTAAACGTGATAATGCTGGTTTCGCGAGTTCGAGTCACGCTGGAGGCAAATATTTTTTTTACTTTTTAATTCCAATTATTTATTAGTGTTAGTGTTTAGTTATTCTGTTTCATTATCCGTAGCTTTTATTCTTTCTGCAAGTAAAGTTTGGAATTAATTCGTTTACTTTGGCAGTCTGTTAAATTCATCATTTTAGCTTACAAAAGTAAATGTCTACAATATTTTTGGTCCCATTGATAAAAAATTATGATGTTTTACCATCAGGAATAGAGTAACCTTACAATTAATCAAAATATTAAGAAAAATCGTTTAGTATAATTAAATCATCATTCCAGATACAAAATTTCTTTAATATGTATTTTCTTTAAAATAACATTATTTTAGATGCTTTTGTCACCCGAAAGGTGACCCCAGGCCGCAGGCCTGGACCCCCGGTGGGGCTAGAGATGGGAACGAAAATTTTCTCCCATTTCTAGTATTATTTTTGTTTGTCAAATCCATTTTCAAAACTATGTATAAACTTATATATTACTTTTAATATGGCTAGAAAATATCAGGGAATTGCTCTTTCCATATTCTATATAGTGCAGTAATGCAACTTTTTTTTTATTTAAAATATCCAAATGCATTTGATATCTTGTGACGGTTGCTGATTCCGAGAATATCCAACAGATGTATCGTGTGTTCATATTTCTTAACAACACTGTCCGAGACACTGTCCATAGATAATGAATAAATTGAAATAGTCTATACGCGTAATTTATTTTAATTATTTTAGTCGTAATGACATTATTTATTATGAAAAATTACACTGCCAACGCAAGTCACAACAAATTTGAAATCTGTGATAAGCTAAATCGAGAGCTAAATTGTTTACATTTTTCGCAGGATAGGGTACCTTGGAAAAATGAGGTAAGTATTTGAGTTTTGAACATTTTTATAATAAAATTCGTTGAATCTCGGGAACGTAGGTCTATACAAACATACTATATCATTCCGTTCAGAATTTAATTTTTCTATCAACTGTAAAATAATATAGTTTATGGGGTATTCAATTTGAAAAAAATCGAGTTTTATGACTTATTAAAAATTGGCTTCTAAATTTTAAGTATACTATTATTATTCTTACACAAATTGTAAATGAAGTTATTAAAACGTTTTATTAGGTATTAAATATACAAAACTTTATGCATTACAAGAAAAAGATTGCAAATTTTACAAAGATTACAGTGCCACTATTTAAAATACCTCTTAACTAGGCATATTTTTGAGAAAAATCCCATTTTCTGATTGATCATAGCAATTGCGACCCCTAGCGGTCATCCTACGAACTTTAAAATAATTTCCAGCGATTTCTCTTATCTGATTTACTTATTAGAATTTTTTTCCCAAAGTTATAGGATAAGTAGTTTCTGAGATTCAGCCGGCGTCCATTCTTATTTGGCCACCCGGTACAGGGTCATCAGGCGAAAATCAAACTGTAATTTTGTTGCCAATGAAGATATCGGAAAAGTAGAAAGTGCTTTGACCAATTCTTGACAAGGAATTCAATTTCATTATAAAAAAAATAATAGAGCATCGCAATACAGAGATATAGATGTAGATACCTAAGTACTTTGTTTTTTAAATGAAACACTCTCTGTATATTATCACATAAGTATTTGAAAAATCCGTTACTTCACTAATATAGGGTTTTATATGTCTATATTTAACGGCAAAAAAGTAGCATAAGATTAATAAAATACTTTTAGAAACAGTATTTTCATTTTCCTAGTTAGAAAATGCTCTGTTCCAAAAATCTCACCTCCATGAGCAAATATTGAACTTTTTATATACTCCAGAAGATGGAATTAAAAAACCAAGCACCCTATTTGAGATAATTTAGATCTATATACCTAGTTTATTTTTAGTCTTACAAAAGTGTGCCTTTTTGAGATATCCTTACCTAGTATCTAAGTGGATTTGTATTGCCAAAAGTAAGAATGTAATTCATATTTATCACCTCCGTTTATTGGCAAAATGGAGGAGAAGGATCGTTTTTCTTAAAAATACATAAATTTTAAATACTGCTAATAAATTGTTTGGTGTTTATACAAACTATGCATAAAAATTCTAGTTCTATAAAAGATAGAAGAAAATTCTATACTAGAATAGAATATTCTGGTATAAAATAGGTGTAGAGGAACTCAGTACATTAGTATTTAAAAACCTCACCTCCCTGATATCCAGTTCTGTTACCGATAGATAGTAATGGAGGTCAAAGAGTGTCACGAAGTTGAGTAAAATGGTGTGGAGTCATTCCACTCCAGTTTTATACATAATATTATAGACAGTGCGTAATTTAAAAAAATATAATCAAATGCCCAGCAATGCTGAGGGAAGAACTTCAGGATAAAGAAAATATGTAATCGCACAGTTAATAAACATGATCAGTACATGTCTAACTTAACAAAATATGAAATTATATGTATATTTAAGTTCATATGTTGGTGAAAATATTTTTGTAATAATGTAAGACTGTTTAAACAGTCTTACAGTCTTCGATGCATATCTCTTCCATAACTACTAAAAAATATCACATCTCTTTACTTTTTCACCGTGAATTTTGTTTTGACAATTGTTTTTTTCCTTTATTAATGCTAGGGAATTTGAACCAGTACTAATTTTCCATTAAGTTAATCTACTGACACTTTTGACGTAAAGAACGATAAGAACCACGTACCGTTGTAATATATCTTGTTTCCAGTTGCACAAAATTATGCAGGATAAAACATGGTTCAGCAAATTTTTTTTTTTATTTCTATAGGTATCTTATTTTACAAAAATGTGTAAATCTAATCTACCACTGTCAGGTTTGGAAATATCAGAATTATATAGAAAACAACGTATTTCAAAGATTATTCTATAGGTCTTCACAATGATTGAGAGTGTGATCACAATAATTATTAATAATTGCTGAACATAATATGATATGAATATAGACGATACGGGGGTTACTCTTGATTAATGATTACCACTTATTATTTTTCCAGAAGATTTTAGCATTTACCTACATAATTTCATTTTTGCAGATGTTCACAGTTTCTCAATTTATATTTTGTCATTAATATCGAAAACATTACTTTTCCCTCAAATGGCAAATTTCACTTACATTGTCCTCGGATTGCCACATCATTTCTCAACTATTTTGTTGTAAAATATTTCGAATACCTTTTATCACAGTGTAAACGAAACCCAGTCTACCGTTCTGTGAAATCACTTATCTATGCGCAATCCGAGTCTGAAATAGGAGCATGTCAACGAGAAACATAATACAACGTTATTTCTGCGTTTTGAGGCTTCTACCAGGCAAGTGAATAAATCAAGCGAAAATTTATTATATTGTAACATTGTATAACATGAGTAGTAAGTTCCTAACCTGTTCTTTATGATATGTATATGCATTTAACAAGATGCGGGCAGGTTAAATGCAACATTTTTTCAAGTATTATCTGTAGCAATTTTTTTAGCTATGGGCATAGTCAGCATAATACAATGTATGTGTGTTTTTTATATAGGGTATACTCAGGTGTTATTAACTATTCTTGGACCTATAAAGAAACGATACAATTTGCAATGTCATGAGATGGGGAACTAACCATTGAAATTCTTATTATAGAAATAGCCGACGTTAAATAAAATATTTAAAAGTAAAAATACGTTTTTACAATAAATGCATTTAGTTCCCTCCTACCCTCCTTCCGCGTTTCTTGATGAACAGAGAACCCAAATGACTCAGTACAAGAGCAATGACAATCACGTTCGCGAAACAATAACGACGTTATCAATCCTAACGGATGCCCCTGTTCGTAAATGGAAATAATTAACAAAACACGAAAAATGCTTTGTTGCATACAGCAGGAGCATTGTTTTTATACTGAACATTGTTTTAGTCTCTATTGTCATTCAATATATATTTTCCTTGTCTAAGCAGGCCTTGAGGTTAACCTTTAACTAATTAATGACCGTCACAGATTAAAAAAAGGTCTAAAATTAATATTGAATGTTTCAGTAAACTGAGTAAAATCACACACTTCAACAGAAAGAAGGATTTAATATTTTCTCGCAATGTCATAGTATAAGAATCATCTCCACGTTGACACATCTCTGCAGATTGTGTTTGATTTTGTTGATTTATTGATTTTCTTATTACAAGTATAATAGTGCTGTTAATTGTTAGAACCAGTGAAAACAGCCTCACTGAGTTTTTTGCCAAAAAGCCACAAACTATAATTTGTTATTCGATCTCTAAATTCATCTTTACGACCTTTAGATATTTTGAAACATACTAATTCCTACAGAATTTGTTACGTCTTTCTTATCAATGTTAATATTGTCGTCTAATCTATGCAAATGCAGTCTCAGAGTTTTCGGCCAATAAAGCACAAACCTAATATAATTCAAAATATCTACATTTCTGTAAGATATATGTACATATCTGTAGATATTTTGAATAATATAGTTTCAAAATATCTAATAAAGGTAGTTAAATATAAATTCAGTGGAGGCAGAAGAAATAACAAATTACAGTATGCGCCTTTTTGACCGAAAATTCCGTGAGGTTGTTTTCACAGGTTAAAATAATTAAAAGCACTGCTTATGATAAGAAAGACATTAAATTAAAGTAAAGTTTGTACCTAGAATACGTCTCAAAATATATAATAAAAGTTGTCAATATGATGTAATGGGATATGGGGTTCTGAAAATACTTTTAAAGCAACACATTTTACAATTGTTTTGATTTTAACAACAAACAAGTAACAAAATATCCAATCCTTTTTGCAATCTTTTACGCACTCCAATATTTTAAAAATGTTTGTAATTTAAGGGTTAAAGACAATTGAAATCGAAAACATGGTCGTGGGTTTTCGAACTACTTTTAAGATAGGTAACGAATTTTGACGTATTTTTCATCCCCGTATGTTGGGAGAAGAGAAATCACGTGGACTACTTACAGTTTAAGTCTGTAGAATTTTCGAAAACGAATACAAAATTGATTTGAGTGTAACAGAATAGCTTACTAGCTTAATAAACGTTAATGAATCCCCGATCTTTTAATCGTATAACGTTATTAAAGTAGTTAGGTATATTTATATGAGTTATTAGTTAGTTATACCGTTTTGGGTGCTTAGTACACAAGCACCCACCACCAACTGGGACAAGTATAGCTGCTTTTGTATTCAAATATCCCGATCCTTCCCTGACAATTTAAACGGTTTCCTCTATTTGCACTGTTCTAAATGTGATCATCCTAGATGTGATTACAAGTCAGAGGGATTTAGTGTTTCACAAGGTGTTCTATTAAATTTTCATCTTGTGGAAAAAATAGGGTGGTGGTAAAAACAGTTTTTATGAACAACCCAGAGAAGCCTTATTAAAAGTTATAAATAACAGCAGTACCTACCTATACTATTTGTTTTTAAAAAGTACAGTGAATAATAATTTGTTCCCACGTTAGAAAAATGAACAAAACGTATAAGCATAATTTTTACCTATGATCGTGATTCACCTTGTTATCTTTACAACTGTAGATCTGCTATCATAATTCATATATCCACATCCTTATGTAACCTCGTCATTTCTATTCCCTTAGTACTTACTTACTTCTAAGATATTATTGTTATAAAATGTCAAATCAAACGTATTGTTTCCATATTTTGCAATGCATTTACTGAAGCAAACTGAGTTTGAATACGTATATATGTATACTGTCTGTGACACACTTCTATATCTTATCTAATGGCACCGTGGTGTATAATATGTATCTGATAGTAAGGTAATTTAATTACTAGAACTAGAAATGGGAGAAAATCGCTCTCGCGAGTTTCGTTCCCATTTCTAGCCCTACCGAGGGCCTAGGCCTGCGGCCTGGGGTCACCCTTTGGGTGACAAAAGCATCTAGAATGATGTAATTATACTAAACGATTTTTCTTAATATTTTGATGAATTGTAAGGGTACTCTATTCTTGATGGTAAAACGTCATAATTTTTTAAGTGCTGAAAGTAGAATTTATTTTTCAGTAAACATTATTATCAATTTTATCAATGGGACCAAAAATATTGTAGATATTTACTTTTGTAAGCTAAAATGATAAATTTAACAGACTGCCAAAATGAACGAATTAATTCCAAACTTTACGTGCAGAAAGAATAAAAGCTACGGATAATGAAACAGAATAACTAAACACTATACTAATAAATAATTGGAATTAAAAAGTAAAACAGGAAATTGCCTCCTGCGTGACTCGAACTCGCGAAATCAGAATTATCGCGTTTTGAATTCTACGACTTTCCCAATGCGCTACCGCGCCTGTTGTCAAAAGTTACCTGCAAAAATAATTTTTACTGATTTTCTAATTGGAAAAGCATTTCCCTTCAGTATTTTGGTAATCAAAAGTGTTTGGCAGTCAGTACTATCGATTCCATTAGCAATATTTCTCGTAGGAAAATTACCTATCTGAAGTTTAATCAATTTGACAGTTTTCGTGGGAGGTGCTTGTCTGGTTAGTGCAATCTCACATCGGCAGATAAAATGAGAAAGAAGTTGAGACGGACGCGACTCGAGATTTTCGAAGACGAAATAGACGTAGAAGGACTCGATGTACGGTCTCGAAAAAAATCTCAAAGGATTAACGAAAGGACGGAACTTTCGCGTGAAGCGGTTCTCGAAGCCGTAAAAAAAAGGGGTTTAGGGAGTCCCGCGAAAAGTCGGGATTTCGGCAGGCGTGACGGGGCCATTAGGCGCGAGGACAAACGCCGGTGCTAGCTGTATTTCTCTCGCCGAACGGCCATCGACGAAAATTTTACAGAGGTTTTTTGAGAAGGCGTTTAAATTGGGGAAACGTGTAGGAAACGGGACGAAAATACCCCTACGCATAGGAGAAAGGTTGGGGACGACCTTCAGCCGCGCACGGGAATTACTTCGCGATCGCCCCTCGGAGGAGATAGCTTAGAAACTTTGTCGATTCGGCGACGGAATTTAGAGCGAGACAGAATCGACGCGTTTTAATATATAGAATAATAATTGAATAGAAAGAAATATTAAATTATGTGGTTATTTATATTCGGAAAATGTGTTAAAAAAGTTAATATCTTCTCTATGAATAAAGAAATGCTGTCCTATTTATCAGTTAGAAATTGGGTATTAAACAAATTAAGAAAATAATAAAAACACTGTTTAATAATATAATCTATTTTCATCATTCACGATTAATGAATAGGTTGCACTGCCGATTTCTTGTATACTTATTATATATAAAATTAAAAAGTTTTTATACGTATATTTATCAAATGTGCCAAGTAGTTAACAAACTTTTCTTCAGACCAGCGATTTCCTTCGGCGCCGCGTTCTCGCCATCAAGTGCGCCATGACCATCACGTATTCGTCCGTCCGGCCGTGACCTTTGCCACATCGCATCGCACATTCGATGGTCTGTGGATGATAATTTGGGAATCGGTCTCGCTGTTGCTCAGCATTCTAAAAAAATGTACGAAATTCTATCGAATGCAAAATGAATACAGAGGACGAAAATTGGCGTCGTCAATGAGCCACTAATCAAGGTGGAGAATAAGTGAAGTGGGAAATTTTTTATTCTTTGCTAATGGGGTATTTTCCTCCAATCGAAATGAAAGTGGAAAGAGAAATTTTATAAAATATTATTTTTATAAAATATATATTTTTTTTATTTATTAGAATAAAAATTATTAAGATTGAATCGGTAGAAAATTTTTAATTCAATTTTGAAATTTTATTCTATATTCGTGACGTCACTAAGCGAAAACAAGGAAATATGTATCTATAAAGAGGCCACACTGATAATATGTGGCTATAGATTCAGTTTGTAAGGACGAAAAACGACAGTCGACATTTCGATAATTGACATTTGAAATTTCCTGTTTGTGTTTGGCTTGACAACTTGACGTGTTGTATTGTTGTTTTCTTGTGAAGTAAACTGTTATTAAACATGGAGCAAGATTTTGTAGAGGCGAAGTCCGACAATTTACCGGTTATAGATCCTTTTATGATAAAGATCCTATAGATCCTTTCAGAAATAAAAGGTATGAAAAATGTAAGGTTAGTATTTAACTTAACAGTATTACTGCAAAGTCGATTAAATAATATATTCAAAAATTACCTTTACAAATTACGATGTGTTTCTATTACTAATAAATACACTTGTAATCAGTCACAGGCAGAGACAACAATTCACAGGTAAAAATATAAACTGAAAACAATGTCTCATGTTTACCATGATGTTTACCCTAACCAAACAATTCAAACATAAACAAAAGTAAAGTTGTCACGCAGGGACACCAACCACACAAATGAAAATATCCTAGAAATCACTAAAAAATGGCGCAAATTTTGAATTTTCGCTTAGTGACGTCACATAGATATCGCGCACAGTAAAAAAATAATTTATGGACTTAAATGAACCCAATATTAAAATTCCAGAAATACGTATCTCTTCTTTTTCCAATTACTTTCCATTGCCGATGTAAAAAAAAAATAGGAAAACACCATAATAAGGTTTATGTACTTCTTCAATGTACTTACTAACTTTACATTATAAAGAGATGCCTATAAGGTATATGACAGTCTTTTAATCACATAAGATAATGATACTATCCTTTTATCAAGGATATGTTGGCTAAACAAGTGCAGCCTTATCATGTAGTGATGCAGACGTTAGCCTCTGAAATTGGTAATTTTGCTATAATTAGTGCAAACTGAGCCTGGACTGCTCCGTATTTCTATTATAAAGTTTTTTTTTGGTAGTACGGATCCTCAAGTATCAGGACAACTTGCCAAGTGTAAGAAAAAGCGCAGGACGCATGGGAGAAGTAGTGAAGCATTATTATGCGACATAAACAAGAAAAAAAGAAGCACAACGATGCTGTAGAAAACCAAAATGTACTGCATTTTTGTAAAATACATTTTTAATAAATGAAAAACTAGACCCGAAATAAATACTTTAGTGGTGACAATTTCAATAGTATGGGAATTGTATAAAATCCAAGAACAAAAACAAAGTCTTTAGGTGTTATATTTCATGGAGAAGGGCCCATTATCTGACCTTGTCGTTAATTAACGGCTGTCCTTAGACAAAACAAAAATGCCCCGCCCGATCCCCGTGGCGAATCTATAAGAATTTCATAAACAAAAAGCAGCGCAGGTCAATGGATTGCCGAAGTCGTCTTGGGTTACGCCCACGTAACGAAATTCCATGGAAATAGCACTGTTGGAGCCCATGCTGTGTAATGTTCACTTTTCGAAGGGACCGTACACAGCTGCGAGCGATATGACGGTATATTTTACACCCACTTAGAAGATTGTATATAGGTATTAGGTAATTAAAATTAGATCACCTTCGAAAGTTTTTTCTTCTAAAACTATGGCACAGTAAAAGTAGGAGTCTTGTGTATCTGGTAAGTTAATTTCTTCAATTTCTTATAAGCAGTTTACTGTTATAGTAAATTGGATTTTCCTTCAATCTCGAGTACGCACTGGAAAACTTCGCAATATGTGGACAAAGCCTCAGCCCAGTAGTATGCTGGGTTACTATAATTCTTATTCTGTTATTATTAAAGGTTTGTTAGGGTAGCGCAAGCTCCAATTATTGCAATTCACAAATAATATGCGCGAATCTGACGTGCAAATCTAGTTTGAATTACGAGTACCTACCTATATGTGCAGTAGGTTCTGTGCTTTTCAATTAGATTGAATTCTCAGATGTTTTTAGAAAAACTCACAATTACATACCCCATCTTTTATAATAATTCAGAGAAATTATAATATTCCAATATTATCGGGTCACCTCAAAAAATTTTTCAGCAAAAATTAAATACTTAGTGATTATTTAATGGCAAAGTGGTTTTGTTATTGTTATTATAAAGGAAGTTTAAAATAAGTATCATATAAACGGAAAATTGTCGAAGTGTAAACTAACCAACTGAAATTGAGCGGCTGGTATATGTAATATTGAGAAAAATAGCTCTTCACAAAATTCTCAGAATTTGTAGAATTCTCAAAAGGAGGGACTTATGAGAAAACTCACTGCCGACAAATGCCGACGAACCTGTCAAGTGACCTATTACTTTTAAGTGTCTACTTAAGCTAATAAAATGAAGCTAATGTGTCAACTTGAAACTAATAGCAACAGTATAACAAAGAACTTGTCCAGGTCATTGTCGCCATACTTCCGGGGTAAAATGGAAAAACAAGTGGCAAGTGCCAGACATTTAGAACCTGCTCTCTTAAACAATAACTCATCATGATATGCTGTAGAATGAAAAAATGTATATATTTCCGAGGGATGCAACTACATATTCAAGAGGTAATTAATTCATCATGTTTTTTCTCTCCTGACGGAAGAAAGAAGGAATAACTTGGCATAGTTGAAATGTATTTTCGTTATACCTATTACAGAAACAAGGATAATAATAATTGCAAGATGCAAGTTTTAACTATCGCCGAAGTGAAAAAACCAACCAGTTTCTAATTAATGCTTAAATAATTTTATATAAAACCGAGTATAAAACTGTTTTCAGTAGTAGGTATGATCAGGTCAGTCCAGAATAATTTCTATTTCCTAAAGTGATTATCCCAAACAGTTTCCAAAACAAAGGCTATACCCGTTTATTTTATTATAAAATTGTATTTCTTCCTTCTTCACTTAAATTTAATTGTACCCTAAATTTAACAAAGATACGTAGGTATGTGACATAAACAAAGACTAAAAATTGCTTATTGAATCTGTGCCAGAATGAAGCCTAAAAATTTAACATTTTGTAATATTTATTAACAAAATATCGTGAAATTAAGTGATTTGATATAACATTCAACTGTTTTGACAAATTTAAAATTTTGTTCAAATTATGAGATCATACAAAGAAACACTTTGTATATTTTTGTAAAAAATTTGCAATTTTGAGGGGCCAAGATCGGATCCTGTCAGGTTTTAAATTAAAAAATCGTTAAATTGATATACTGATTTTCGGAGGTATAAAAAATCATCAAGTATTTTGAACAATAAAGGTTTTATGGATTTGTGCAAAAATAAAAGTACCTACCTACATACCCTAGATATAGTAGATATATTATTATTCTTGAAACTATTATTGAAATATTAGAAAAATATCGATTACTCACTTCTTTATTTTGATCGACAATTATCTATATCCATATCGACGTGACATACAAGGTATCACGACGAGCTGATCTGAATCTGCATAGAGAACCAGTACAGGTAGAATTTTGAAAATTTGCATGGAGGCTAATAACTCATAGAGCTGACTTTTAAAATATTTTTGAATTTCTAAACTTTGGGTCAACGGATTGATTGGGCACTGGCCAAAATTTTACAAAAAAAAGAAAAGTCAGTTTAAAGAAAATTAAAAGAAAGTGTTTTTATTAAACTCAATGGTGATAACTGAACCTCGTCAGAAACAGTATTTTTGGATCAAAAGTGGCTTCGTCTAATCCAGAGGGATGTTACCAGTGGAAAATTAATAATAACATAATGACCAGTGGATGTGATGATCTTTTTGAATGAAAAATGCCAATCTGACCATTTTTTTTTACGATACAAACTTTCTATTGTTGACGAGTTGAGGATCAACTTGAAACGTTTAGAAAAAAACTAGGTAACTGTTTAATTTCTTTTAAATTTTATTATAATAATTATTTTATTTAGACATAATTCAAAATATGATTTGTAATATTACAGAATTTTGTATAAAACTGAAAAACCACTGATGAAATTTAGTTAATTTATCAAATATTTATTTTATTGCATATTATACAGTGTTTTTTGGGGCAAACTTTAGAAGTTTGCCTGGATACTACACTTTGAATATTTAATTCGAGTACTTCTGGTTTTATATTTTATTATTATTTAACTACACCAGGCAAATTTTAAAGAAATATACGAGTTTTTGCGGACATTATTTTTTTTGTTGAAAACGATAGCTCTCTTATCATAGAATGCAAATCTAAAAATCTCAAAAAATCGGAAGTGAGTTAAAGTCAGCATTTAAAAAATTTTTGAGGTGTTTAAAGAGCATACATTCATGTAAGACAAACTGTTAGTCTTCAGTGATAAGAATGTGGATCTAGATGAACTACTAAACGTTGGTTATAAATTTGTCTCCTTTATGTATGGATTAGACGGATCCCGAGACATTATAGAAGAACGATATAGGCTTTACAACATTGGTATAGCTAAGCGGACGCTCGAAAAATCTTTTGATTTGGACGTTCTTCCCCCAACGAAAGGTGCACCGAAGCAACATATTTTAAGGTAGTTTCAAATGGTGATTATATTAATAGCAAATATTTTTTTTTTATATTTTCAGGACCTATCTTCAAATACAGCAATGGATGGGAAATTTCCTACCCCGGATAAAGGTATTATATCCACAAAAATAAATACAACACAAGGTTTAAAAATGTAAGGTTTTATTAATGCAGTCAAAATTTTATTCTTTTTTTTCTTAACCAGTTTAATTTATTTACTTTTTATATATCAATACCTATGCTTGCATAAAATCGAACAATCTCTAAGTAAAAAGTATCCTTATCTAACCAAAACCTTAAGTTTAAAGGACTGGAATTGGATCATCATACTTTCTAATTATTTGTTGTATTTTTATGTATATTGTATACTTTAAGTTGCGTGTTTTGTAAATACCGTCAAGAACGGTGTAACAATCCAGGAAAATATTAATAAATAAATAAATTGGTGAACTTGTCTAATTTAAATTATTTAAAATTAAATATTGGTACATTTAAGACTATGAGGTATTTTAAATATAAAAGTCCGAATGCTATGGACAATAATAAACTAGCATGTAAATATTTTTTAAAATTTGGGTAAGCCATCATTTTGGCATATTTGATATATATAGTCTTTAACTTTCCAATCCTTTAAACGTAAGGTTTTGGTTAGATAAGGATACTTTTTACTTGGAGATTGTTTGATTTTATGCAAGCTTTAGATATTGATATATAAAAAGTAAATAAATTAAACTGGTTAAGAAAAAAAAAAAGAATAAAATTTTGTCTGTATTAATAAAACCCCACATTTTTAAAACTTGTGTTGTGTTTATATTTGTGCATATAATACCCTCCCATAGTCTTTCTTGTAGTATATTTTGTGCTCTACAAAATAGTGTATGTACAATTTTACTCTATATTGTTCAGTTCTCCCGAAATTCGTGGCAAAAACCTTAGAGGAACAAATTTCACAGTAAGAATGTTTAACAGCTCAGCTTCGCGAAATTGAGACATTTTATATTTTCAAGTTATAAAACGAACCATAACAAACATCTTTTGTTTAATATTTTTTTTGTAACAGTAAAAATAATCACGTTACAGACGAAAAAAAAAACGCACAAAATGCGTATCCCCGTAACGAAAAGCACTCTCTGAGTGACGTAACACTTCGCACAACATTCTATCTTCTGTCTGTATATCGTGACTGTAAATGTAGAAATGGCTGCCAAAAAAAATGTATATGTACGAGGATCTTTTAAATGACTGAGTTTTTGTAGTTAACTAGAATGTAAAGTTAGTTAGTGATATTAAAAAGTTAAATGTAGGAAGTGAAAAAAAATTTAAAAAAATCGTTTGCTTTTTCGTTTTTTGTTAGGAAATTTATACTCTTGGTTATATCTAAATTAAAATATCATTTTTTTCTAATGTTTTAAGCTTAAAATCCTGTAAAAATAAAAAAAATGTTAAAATTGGTCCAAGGGATAAGAAGATATTTCATTTTCAAAAATTTGAAGGGGCGGCCATGTTTTTTCAAGATAACATTTTTAGCTCACAACGGATTTTTTGGGATTTTTATATATTTGTTCCTGAACATAAAACCTATCGATTCCCATTGGAAAATAAATGTCTCCTTAAACTTCATTGAAAAAGTAAGATTTGCCTGGTCTAAACCGGTGGTGTATTCCCAGAAAAAGACTACAATGAATTTTTTAATTCCTGTCACTTCCGGTTATGTCGGAAGTCGGTTCCAACTTGCTAATTTTAAATGGAATACTAAATTTTTTATTGCGTGTCTAATTCCATGATAAATTTAAGGATCATTTTATTCAAGATTCTCTGTACTTAATTTGTACGGTTTTTGAGATACTTAATTTTTTAGAATATATAGTTTTAAAATTTTCAAAATAAACTCACTAAGAAAAAAATGAATATAATAAGACTAAAAGTAAAAAACCAAGGGTATATATTTAAAATTTATGAAAACGAGTTTATAATGTTATTAAACTCGTATTGTATTTAAAAAATCTAGGTGATAACTGATAACTAATTTCACAAAAACTCAAAAACTTAGTTT
The DNA here is from genome assembly GCA_963924545.1 of Pogonocherus hispidulus. Classification (NCBI taxonomy): domain Eukaryota; kingdom Metazoa; phylum Arthropoda; class Insecta; order Coleoptera; family Cerambycidae; genus Pogonocherus; species Pogonocherus hispidulus. The sequence continues at coordinate 26,581,112 of OZ004696.1, forward strand.
TTTTTTAAATGGCAAACCTATTTATTTTACTTTCAATCAATTGCTCTCAAAAAAAAGTTATGAAATAATGTAGGTACCTATATAAAAATTTGCTGATATAGTAACACCTAACTAAGGTGAATACTTTTTGAGTTATAATACGCCCAAAAATGGTTGTTTTTTTTGTATCTATTGAATCTATACCCTGAGCCAAATCCGATATTTTTTATGACTGACATCCATAAACATTACCTAACCAACCTGTCAGGTAATTTGAACTTGAGAAGTGCCCCGTCTATAGAAGAAAATAGTAAAACATTTAATAAAAATATCGACACTTTTTTATTTAGTAGTGGTGAGAAGTACACCACTAGTAAATACCCTCTCTGGGTCTTTGCTACTATCTGTCTGACAATCATTGTCAAATTGACAGACAGATAACGACTTGCTTTTCCGCGGGCGCCATTATACCAGTGACCTCTATTGTCTTTAAGGAAGACAATCCTACTAATTAAAGGAGATGCCGAAAACAACTACTCCACGGCCAATGTGCCCTGACTGGTATTGCATTTCTCCGGCTCTCCATAGGAGTCGCCACATCTTTCATCGAGATCAACCACAGACACTGACCGGTTTCGCGCTTATTATGCGCTCCTCAGAGTGCCATAGGTAGTGGAACCGATAAACGATATTGTGACTTAATTGCCTAATGAACATCGTGAATGTTAGTCTTTGCTACTATAGAAGCAAAGAACCAAAGAGGGCACTCCGGTGTGTTTCTCACCACTACTAACATTCACGATGCCCATTAGGCAATCATGTCGCAGCATCGTTCATCGAGTCCACTACCTATGGCACTCTGATGAGCGCAAAATAAGAGCGAAACCGGTCAGTCTCTGGTAGAAGGTCTCGATGAACGATGTGGCGACTCCTATGGAGATGCCGGAGTAATGCAATGTCAGCCGGGGCACATTGCCCGTGGAGTAGTTGTTTTCGGCATCTCCTTCAAATAAATAAGTAGTCAAATGAATAAGTATTTACTGTTATAAATGGTCATATTGGCCTATGGTCAAAATGCAATCGCGCTCTCACCTGCACCTATAATACATATAGTGAAAAAAAATCGCCCTTATGTGGTGAAGTGATTCCTATTCACTAGTTTAACTGAACTTATTCCTGAACTGTCATACAAAATACCCAAAATGGTTTAGGACAGCACTTGAATCGGGGAAGAACATGGAAAATTACAAAAATCTATACTTCACTGTTACATAATGACAGTTCGCAGATACATAATGACGAAATTGGCATAATTATTTACATACTCTGTCTATAAATAATATCTTTTTAAAAAATATTATATTATGTGATTATTTAAGTTCGGAAAATGATGTTAAAAAACTAGGGAAAACCTGGAAGACAGGGATTTCATTTTGTAAAATCGCCTAGATCCATAAGTATTATTCTGTTATTGGTTGGCAGTATTTTATTATTCTACATAATTTTTTAGAGTTTTATTTTCTGTCATTAAATCTTATTCTAAAAAGCACAATACGCTGTAAGAAAATATATTTATAATAAAATGTAGATTGCAACTCGCTTTCTGGCATCATCACTCTGTCCCTAAGTGGTTTTAAGATATCTCATGTCAGTCGATATTTTGTCATCAAGTCTCTTCATCCGCACTTTCTTAAAATTTATAAATATTACGACTGAAGGAAGGGAGATGATTATCTCAAGTACTCGACAGAAACGTGTAGAAAGGATCCACTCCACCTGCTGAAATCATTTTATGGTTTGAGGAAGGCACAGTAAAATATTTACCCACTGCTCCTTTGTACACAGGGTACAGGTATTGCAAATAAGAACGGCAGGTGGTAAAATAACGTTTATTGTGCAAATACTATATAGGTATACCCTGTGGAATACTGTGCGTTTCACGAAGTTGTATCCCAGATTGGAATGTTCGGATTGTCATGATTCGCTGGCAAATCCTGTGCGAGACTTGCACGCGCGTTTAAATCACACCACCTCAATTTGTAGCGGTCCGTAATCGAAATGTGCCAATGCATTGAATTTAACTAATAACATGACGACGCTCCATACGTTGGAGATATATACTAACATTCCAATCCGGGATACAACTTCGTGAAACGCACAGTATTTTTTTAATAGGAAGCAAGATGAAATAATTTAGTAATAATCAGTAATACATTTCAATATTTTTGTATGCAAACCACTATTCAGTTTTTCAAAAAAGAATAGTAGATTGTTTTATAAGTTAAGAAAAGTGATTGTTTTCCAGTGATTGTAAACGATTCTCTTCACGAGCGAGCGTTAGCGAGCGAGTGGACGAAATTTACACGAAAATGGAAAATTCACTTTTCTTAACGAGTTGAACATGCTATTTTTTCGTGTATTTTATAAAAATTAGTGTAATTTGAAGACTTATTAAAAATTATGAAAAATTCTAATATATCAAGGTAGCATTTGTGGCCATAGCAATAATAAACATGCGAACATGTAAACAATTTATGCAAAAGTTTTCATGTCACATTTACGTAAAATGAATTGCTTAAATGAATATAATGAGGAAATTGCTCAATTATTATCAGAAGCAGAGTCAAGTTTACTACCTGTAAAGTCCAGAGCAAAATATGAGAAAAGATACCAACAGTTTTGCCACTGGAGGAACGAGAAAGATGTGCAAGGAGCCAGTGAAGACATTCTAATTGCGTAATTTTGAGAAAAGGTTTGTTTTATTTATGATTCCTCATGTTTAAGGATTAATTTAGAAATATTGTTATAGGTGAAAATTCTTAAAGCTTCAACACTCTGGTCACTGTACTCAATGGTGAAAAGTACTCTGCAAATAAACGAAAACGTAGACATTTCTGTCTATAAAAAAATTGCTAGCCTACCTGAAACGTCAAAATGACAATTATTTAGCAAAAAAGTCAAGTGTTCTGTCGATGGAGATGTGTCGATGTGGAATGTGAAGAACATCCTAAAAAAAGCTGCTGATGCTGATTTTCTTTTTATGAAGATAGTGATGATCATTGCGTTGTACGGAGCCTGTCGGGCGGAAGAATTACGTCTCTTTAAATTTGAAGATTCCTGGCGTATTTTGGTGATAACTTTACACGACACGAAAACAAGAAAAAAGCGGATTTTCACAGTGACATCAGAAAATGGAATCAACGGAACTGAACTTTACAGAAAGTACTTAAATTTAAGACCGAAGCATGTGGACCATCGTGGACTATTTATATATTATAAATCAGGCAAGTGTACAGTGCAACCAGTTGGTATAAACACCTTCTACAGTATACCTAAGAAAATTGCTGCATACTTAGGTCTACCCGAGCCAAACAGTTTCACAGGACACTGTTTCCGGAGAACTTCAGCGACTTTTCTGGCGGACAGTGGAGCCGACATTCAAGTTTTAAAGAGACACGGTGGTTGGCGTAGCAGTGGAGTCGCAGAAGCTTATGTCGAAGACAGCATCGAAAATAAAGTAAACATTTCAAAAAAAGTTTTTAGTAATTCAACTGAAGGGCAACCTTCGACCTCTGCACCGACAACAACGACAGTAGCAGCAAGATTAGGTGATGAAGTAATGAACTCCAATGTGTCCGTTTCTTAATTCCAAGCGCTTTCATCAGCTTCTAATATAACATTTAATAATTTAAGTAATTGTACATTTGTAATTAATTCTAATAAAATAAATGAATGAAAAAAAGTGTTGCTAACAAGAAAACTGTTGCTAACGAGGAAAGTTCCTCTTTTCTTAACGATTTTGGATTAAACAAATGGTCCATTTCCATGAAGTATACGAAAAAAATATTAAACGAGTACCTACTTTTTCGTAACTACCGAAAATCGTCGAGTTTTGGGAAACCTTTTGGATAATTGGAATCTTATTTATTGCCGTTCTAATCCTAATTTAATATCTTTATTACTTTCGATTTGTGCTTTTCCAGTGAATGAATTTGTAAAAATATATTCTAAAAGTGAATGTAATGACATAACGTTACCCATTTGGTGCTATTTCCGATTCAAAATGGGAAGTGACTATTTTGATCTGTAGGAACAACAATAATTAGAAATAATGAAAATAAGTTAGAATTTGACATATACAGAAAAGATACCAGTACTTTCAGATATATCCCTAAGGAGTCTCAACATTGTGCTCAACATTGTGCTCAACACAAAATGGCGAGTTTCAATTTTTTATTAAGCTTCCTCCTAAATCAGACAGATTTGAAAAAGAAAAAGCATTGATTAGGGATATAGCTGCGAGTAATGGATATTCTGTAAGTTCAATCGATAAAATAAATAGGAAACGTAAATTTAAAGAGGCACTTGGAAATTCCTCGACTTTTCAAAATGAAAGAGAAAATCCAAAATTCATATCTATTCCATACGATCCTCGTTTCACCCGTGGAATTGGTAAGGTTTTTAAAGGTATATGTATGTCAATGGTGTAAATAGGACATAGTGTCCGCATAGGTTTAGTTTTAATCATCTCCAGATGATGGCAACTTGGTTGGCGAAATGCGCATCGAGTGCAGTATAGTGTTTTGGTGTTATGTAGAAAACCACTTTAGTGTTATCTTCACACCAAAGGTTCCAACCTCTTTACAGACTGTAGGAATAAGCTTATTATAAGATATATTTTTTAATATTATCTATTATCTTATTTAACTGTTCACACATTTATTTCTAAGAATTTAGCTAAAAAAATAAACCAAGAGATATAATTATTATAAGGTAGGTAATTATTTAAATACTATGATTCAATGATGTTTAAATTTTACATATAACCTAGGTTATATTATGTATTCAATATTATATATTCAAAGGAATATCTTCTTTATCTAAAGGAAAAAATGTCATACATTTCTTGCAAATTAAACATTTTTTATTGGTAAGACCTCCTGCCGCAGATGTCATTGCACCGGAAGCAGAAATGTTGAGGCCTGAAGGAGGCTAAGGAGGACTGCTACAATTTCAGTTTTGTCAGTATAAGAAATCAATGCAAAAGGTAACCACAAATAATAATCTTAAGGGTCCATTCACTATAGACTTGACAGGTATGAATTAGATATACCGATACCCGTTAATTTTACTACCCGGGTACCCGTTTTCAATACCCGGTATTTACCCGCTACCCGTTAATAACCCGGTATACCCGTTAATTACCCGTTACCCGTTATTTACCCGTTACCCGCTATTTATCTATTACTTACGCGATATTAACCCATAGCATTCAACATAACAAATATTTTCCAATTCATATCATATTTTATATCGCCAAACCTGCGCCAACGCAAAACCGCAAAAAAAACAAGTTGTCATATGAATATGAGTGACATAGAGGGCGACCGAGTGCAGGTGCTTAGAGGGTTATCGGGTATTTAACGGATTATCGGGTTTTTAACGGGTTATCGGGTCCTAAAATGAGAACCGGGTAGCGAGTCGTTATGGGGTACCCGGGTACCCGTCGGCATCCCTAGTATGAATGCGGGGTAAAGTTGAGAAGTTGGGTAGCCGATGGGCGAAGACTTCCATATTCCCACTACTACTAGATTTCGGAGGTGCACGTAAAGCGGAAGTAAAAAGGCACTTGGAAATAAATTTTGTCCTTATTGCAACCGTACCGGTTTTGTCTTATAATTGCAACAAAATTTCTTTTTAATGTTACAAATTATATATCACCGAAAAGATCAAAAGATAAACTAGATCCTAAACTAAATTTTGGTTTAATACATGTAGTTTAGAGAAAATAATTTTTGAAAATACGCTATTTTAGTTCAAGATTGTCTGCCTGGAATTTTAAAAATAAAAAGAATTACCAAAAATTACTACTATAGGGATTTAGATGAAAGTCTTATCTTTCAATACTTTTTTTTACTAAAAATCGGTTTATAATCTTTTATATTTTTTTATAATTAGACACGAAACGAACGCCGATTTTGGGCTTATTTCGGACTAGTGAATGGACTTAATGAAAAGTCTTGACATTTTAATATCTCATATTTAAAATAATTCAGATACCTACCTACTATTAGAAATAAATAATTTAAATTTAAGATAAGTGTAACTAAGAATTACATCATAAAATTTAGAATAAAATGAACTACAAAAAGGTAGATACAGATCATATAAAAATAAACCTATTTGAAATTAATTAATACAATAAATAAGAAAAATAACAAAACTATTGGTAACTAATTTTGGCGAAAGGCAAGTAATGCAAAAAACTATATAGTACCATTATGTACCTACAGAAAACGTCAGTATTAGGTTAATATACTTATTAATGTTTAGTGACACATGGCGTACCTATTTCTGTGCCTAGGTGTAATTTTTGGAAAAAAAACTCACATCAAAATACTTTTTTTTTAGTAATTAATTTTGGATTCTGAATCGTAATATCACGAAAAAATACATACATCCAGTTTGAACTATTTTACTTTTCTAAAACTAAGAAAAAATACAAATTAAATTGCATAACTCCTACTCCAATGAGTAGGTATTCTGCTGGTACATATATTTAAATAATTATATCACAATCACATACCTATTTAACTGGTACTTAAATTTATAGCTGCTAACTTAGCATTACTGGTTTGCGAGATACGTATCAATCGTCTAGGCATGCATGCGTAAAGAAACGTATAATTGCAGAGGTCTAACAGTTCATAGAAAGTGAAAAATTTAGCTTCCGATCTTTTTGAACATTTATACAATCAGTAAAATAATATAAGAATAGTTAAAAACTGTCTTGTTAGGACTACGTTTTGTATATCTTAATATATAACTGTGGTTTTTATAATAAATTTTATATACCTATTAATATCATAAAAGTAACCTATTATCATTAAAGAAGTATAAATTATATTATAGATATATAGGCGGTTATACTAAAATCTTCAAATAAATCATAAATTGATAAAATAAGTAATTAGTATTTACCATTCAACAACCATTTTTTTGTGTTCTATCTACCTACTAAAGATGCCATCTTGGCATTTATAAATCTACTCAATAACTCATTCTATATTTTTCTGGTAAAACATTTGCAATGTTTATTTCATAAGTTTCATAATAAGTGCGAAGCAAATTCATAATAAGCATGCGAAGTAACTAGTAAACAAACAGTTAAAGACCACTTACTAAAGTTAGGCGCTTAACGTATCATTTGGGTCACCTGCAGTCCATTCAAAGCTATGAGAGTTTATTTACCTGAAACAAATAATATGCATATCAAAAACAGTAAATTTGTATTCTATAATAATAAATATAAAAGCGTCAACGTTGTTTTTGATTATTAAAATGAGCAAAATTTAAAAAAAATGTTTTGGAAGCAAAACATTTGAGTCCTTCTAATTTTTGGAGTTGAAAGACTTGTCAATAAAAGTTATGTTATGGATAAACAGATCTGCAATATTTGTTAATATTTGTTAAACATAACGAACAAACATTTCATCACCGTCCACGGCCAAAAAGCCAAAGCCAAAGCTTCAGTGACCCTACAAGTCAAGCAAAAATACTTTTGGAAAATTACTATCATCTTTAAAACTACCAGACACTCTTTCTGCCGATCATTATAGCCTCACAGAGAGTGTAATGACAATGCCATTAAGATGGGATGAAATTCCACATCCACATCGATGGCTGAATTTCACCAGAGACTTATAATACATCTATCTACATTCACTGAAAACTCTTACAACACAAGATTTAACAGAGAATAACATTCCTATATCGAGGAACTATGCTTGATTTTCCTCCAATACTAAAAATATTCAGGTATAATAAGTAGTTTCTATTGTCCACACAGTACAAAACTTACAAAGAAAATGACCACAACAATGGTGGTCATTTAATATATATATAGGTATAGAAAAATATAAGAAGAACGCATATAAGAAGGTTATTATAGGGGATACTTATAGGTATATAAAAAATATAGAAGATGAAATGAGAATAAAAAAAAGTAATTGAAAAACTATAATGCAAATATTACCTATAGGTATAATATAGGTCCAAAACCTATCCTAACTAAAAACCAAAACTATCACCATCACCGTTTAATTTTATATTACAATGCAATTGTATAGGAAGTTTTAGTCTTGTCATTTTACGCATATAAACAAATAATATATAAAATGTCATTTTAGGCACGGGCGTAGAAAAAATACTTCCTATGCTTTTTAACCGCCAGTATATTTATTTATTGGGCCAATATATTTATAGGATTAGGAAAAATCCAAAGCAACACCCTGGAAGTAAATCATTAGAAAACTACATTCTCTACAAAATTACTAAGGAACCGAGTTCATACCGTTGCGCAAGAACATTTTAATAACGTAATACCACAGCAGCACAGAATGATTCATGTAAGAATTTGCATTGTTAGTGGTATAATCTAGTAGGAATGCCGTGGCATTGGCTCAGTCCCACTTAGGCAGTTGTTGGTTGAAATACATACAATTCTGCTTTTTTAAACTGCCTACACGCGATTCTACAAGTGGAAGTTCCAAGAAAATGGAACGGTATATAACTCCATTTAAATGGGTAAATGTATTTTTTCATTTACGGTTGAGTCTGCGTATTTATGAATAGTGAAATGTTTTTATATTTTACAGTAAATTATCTTTTGCAGGGAAGAAATATACGTGGTATAATAGAATATTATAACAAAATTTAAAGAAAAACAGATAGGGCAAAAGAATCACTACGTCATTGAATAAATCACGCATTCAACTGTTTGTATATATAGGATGATTCACAAATAGTGGTACAACACTTAACTCCATAAGTAGGAGTAAAAATATTAATATTTAGCTAATCATATTTTATAAAAACAAAAAGTTTCGGTCAAAACAATAATTCTTCAAAATAATACCTAATTAGTTCTTACAGAGAGCTTTGTTTGAGATGGATGATGATGAAATAGTCAGAAATGAAATGAACGTCAGGAAAGAAGCAAGAACTTTTTAAAAACCGAAAGAAAGAAGGATTTTTTAATATATTAATTAATGGAATATTGAAAAATGACCACGAATTCCGTCAGTTTTTTAGATTAAACAAAGAACATGTAATTCATTCTTCTTTGTAATTAGTCTGATTGAATAAGGGGATCTTAAACAGGGAACAAATCCTGCCAAAACTCCTATAACTCCACAACAAAAACTGGCAGTAACTCTGAGGTACGTAAAGATACTACTACTAAGTACATCCTTGAAATAAATATTGCAATATATATTCTTAAACTCTATTATTATATGTATATTGATCTGTTTGTGGTGTAGTATGAGAATCAAGTGTAACAGAAGGTCTCATGAATTGTTGGTTTTGCTTTGATTTTACTTTTGTAAAATAAAATCGTGTAAAATCTTTAAAATCTTTTACAGTCAAGTGCATTTCAATAAACAATTTACCTAAATCCTTGTTCATATCTAATTGACAATCTAAGTCTTTTTTGTGAATACAGCAATATTTTTGCCTATTTTGATCATTGACAATTCTTTGTCATTACCTTAATTTGCTTTTCACTTATGTAAATCTTGATAAACAAGTTAGTTAATCTATGGAACAATACAGAGATGATGCAAGATCCAACTTATAATAGCACACGCAGGGTAGGGGAGGTCGGGGTAATCTAGCCCAAACCCTCTGGATACACTATCTCACTATCTAGATTTTACAGGATGTTGGCGTAGCTCAATTAGCCGATTTCTTCATTGGAATTTCTTCGTTTCTGATCGTTGGAATTGTTTTGTGGCTATTACGCAGTTATCATCTATTTCATAACCCCACTTTAATATGTTTGGCTGTATCTAACTAAATATCGTCTTATATATGTTATTTATCTAAATACCAAATTTATTTACCAGGAATTTACTTATTTACATATTAATAAATCCTTAACTTAACTACCAGGTCCTTAACATACCTATACCTACCTACCTAAGTAATGTTCAATTTTCATTTTAGTTTTGAGTAGGTAATATAGCTGAAAATTTTTTGACGCAAAAACAATCCAATTAGATTTCTCTATTTGTAATCACGTGTGCAAAACCAACCAATAATAGTCACATTACACTGAAAATTTTTTGACGCAAAAACAATCCAATTAGAGATCCCTATTTGTAATCACGTGTGCAAAACCAACCAATAAGTCACATTACACCGATAACAGCCCATGGGTAGTTATCACTTATGTCATCGTACGTTGACAGCGAACAAAATATTTTTGACACATCTATAATAATTGTAACAATTTAAAATGTCTATCACTTTCGTCACGATTTGGTGAACAGTGCTTCAATCGACAAAATTATAGAAGAAAATACACTAAAAAATACTGTTAGCAGTAAAAAGTAGGTATACTTGGAAAATATTTATGAACTTTTGCAGCACGCGGAAATATACATTAGATGGAAATCGTACAGTTGAAGGACTGGCGTTGATAGTCAAGGATTGGGCGGCTAATATGAGAAAAAGGGATGGTACGGAGTTGAAGGAGGCTACAGTTAAAACTATGTGGAATGTAACAAGTAAATTATTACAAGAATAATAATTGTATTTTTAATAAATAATTTTGAATGACATTTTCATAAAAATTGCAAAAAATTTTCTCACCGAATACCCCTCGCGCATTATAAATAACTCAAAATTTTCTCACAACTTTCTCAAGCACGTTACTTTTTGGCCACTGTTGTAACGTGCTTTCGAAATCTGTGATAAAATTATCTCGTAGTTATCAATGCTCTTGGGCCATTATAGGTGATAAAAACCCTGATTTTTATTCCTGATCATTAATACTTACATTTTAAATATTTAACAGAAGAGGGCTACAAATAAATGCATAAATCAATAATTAGGTAGCCGGAAAAAAGTTTTTACTTTTGACCATGTACTGAAAATAACTGCCCAGAAATCGTTACGATCACAAATTTGGTTGAACAGCAAAAAGGTCGCCAATAAGCCAAGCGGTTCATCTCACGGTTGCGGTTGGAACGCATTTTATTAATTGCGTAATGCCTTACCATAGGGAAAATGGTTTTTGGAGGTGGTTTTTCTAATATTAATTTGTAGTGTCATCAATGGTACATATTTAATATTTACATAAATACGCAGAATAACGGATAGTGTTATAATGATATTTGTTGCTAGGGTCATCAGCACGCTTTTGGACAGAGGGTTAGGTAGGGCGAGATTTAAAGACCTGCGGGGACACGCGCCAACGGTTTTCACATCTGCTTCCAGTCATGAGCAAGTGGCCGTTACAATATTTGAATCAGCTCGTATTATAACATCATATGTGTACATATTGTTTATAACCGTTGAATTCGGCAAATCTATTTTCTATTAAAAGGATTAAAATAAAATAATTCTTTAATAATATGTATAATATATCAGAAAACATACTTCTTTTGTAAAAAGAAGGTTAGATATATAGCTTATAATTTATAATACATACAAGAATTCAGATGGACTGAAAAATGGACTACCCTGCCACTTGAAATGGCAGCTTATATTAGATTTTCGTTGTTTTGTTTAAGATAACAATATTCCGATACCCCTCTGGAGGCAGTAGCTACTCGATGTTCCACATCAATGTTCTGACTACAATAGTTGTATAAGACAACACTCGCAGACTTCCTTACATTCCTCCAATATTTTTCCCATCGACAATAGACTAGTTTGGAGGACTTCCAATTTGGAACCATTACTATGAATACTGAATGAAAAGCTTGATGGTTTTTTAGCTGGCATGTATGTAGATAATGTAGAAGCTCCTTGATTAACTCATATGTACGCCTAGTATGTCTATGTTAAAGTATATGTATCCCCTATATGGTATTCCCCCTACATTATAACTTATCATGTGTATATATTTACCATAACAAAATTTGTTAATATGTGTGACATTTAAAACGTTTAAAAAGGAACTGTCAGATATATTTCATCATAAGAATAGTGTAATGCTTTCATATCCATTAACTTTTATATCTGCTTTATTACACGAATTATTTTTATATTTAGTATTTTCCCTTTAATGTGTATATGGCAAAATTTGGCGACAAAAGTACTATTATTATTTTAGTAAAATATTTTCTAATATCATTTAAATATTATTAAGTATACTATTCCTACTGTTACTGAATTTTTGTCTCACTAAGTGAGTAAAAAAACTGCCGATATTTGAGGTAAAGAAAAACGGAAGAGGGCTACCAGTTTCATAAAAAATATCAAGGTACAAAGAGTGCATGTTGCATATTCATGTTATAGGCAAATAAATGTAGTATCTTAAGACTATTCAGACAACAAATATCTACCTATACATCAAGAGATATTAGGAACAATAATATACATACCTTTCATCAAAAAATAATTAACTAACCACGTCGCTCATTTACCAGTGGAAGTGAATTGAAATTATATTTTATTTAGTGAATTCGAAAGTCCAGCAGGGTTATTACACTAATCTTTAAGACGTCTTAAGTATGGGCTTTTGGACATAACCTATGTCTTATAGTTAACTTCACGCCGATTTTCTAGTCCCATCCGATATTTTGGAATTATACTAATGACTTTGTCTACAAATTGGTCTAAAATGCGAGACATTTGTTTAGCTCCTACTTTAAGCCACCTCCGAAGGTGCCCTAAACTAGTTTAAGACCGCGCCGTACATTGTGTCCGACATAATTGTTTTCTGTATTTCTGTATTTTTGCCATCCAATATGGCTTTTGTGCCTCATTTGCTATTTTTTGTTGAACACGAAAGGCGAAGATATAATATAAGGGAATTAAACGTGGAGACATTTACAACAATAAAGCTTTTGTGAGGGCCTTAGAATTTCAGCGCTTTTTTCGTGTAGACAAGGACAGTGCACGATATTTAAAAAATAGATTGACCCCCGCTTCGGATTTACAGATCTGATGGATTAGCTCTACAAGTAAAGGCGAGTAAAATAAATGAAGCTAAAATTTCTTAATGAGTAATATAATATGTAAAATATAGATTTTAGTAACCCTTCGATTTCTGTCTCATGGATGTTACCAAAGGGTTGTGGGGGCAAGGATTTTGTGATTCCAATATGAATTTAGTTCAAAAATATACACTCAAACACTGGTTTATAACCTGTTTTTGTTTTTGAATGCACAAATTTTAAGGTTAGATTCCTTTTAAACTGTGGTTAGATTATGTTTTAAAAATATGAATGACTGCGACGTTGCCATATTGTGGGGCTAAAACTTCTTTAAATCCATGTTAATTATAGACGGTCTTAAAGGAATAATAGTGTAATACAAGGAGTCTATAATTTTGGTGGCTTAAAATGAATTAGCCTGTCTTTTGTCTTCAGTTTAAGACAATTAGTATAATAACCCCGCAGGAGTACATTAGTAGTGACTAGAACAAAGGTCTATTCATTATTTATTGGAATCTATGCATGTTCCCATATACATAAAACATATAGACCAATTAATAATTGTTTGTGTTGGTAGTGTTAGAATTGCCCTGTATGGTGTATTAGTCTTGAATATACCGAATTATGTTATTTGATGTTTTTGCTTTAATTTTGTGGGTAAAAATCTAACAGGTAGCTATCGTAGTTCTACTATCTAATTTCGTATTTTGAGTAAGATTAATTAGTGTTCTCCAGAATCCATGCAATAATAAGAAACTCTTAGTCGTGATTTATGATCGATTAGACATAAATCACGATGTGAATCTATTATTGTCCATACATCTGACGATTTGAAAACTGTTTTGTTGGCAGATAACTATCAACAAAACAGTTTGGCGACTCCTCAAGAGAAAATTTTAGAGAAGTTAATCCAGAAAGTATGTATGTAACACTGCATCACCCGTATAAGTAAAATATTAGGTAAAATACAAGAAACGTCTCCCGAGTTATTTATTAGTAAATTTTTCTACAGCATACATCGCAAATTTGTCACGGATATTAGTATATTAAATTGGGGATTTGTAAAAATATACAATTTTGGGTTCAAACCTCTGATAAATTCATATTACGTGTCAGATAATATGCTGCTGCCAAAGATAACTAATAATATAGAAATGGCAGAGGTTCGTTCAGCATCTTTCACAAGAGATTAGTTAGCACTGGTTAAAATTATCTAAAAATAGACATCTCTGCTAACATCACCGATAGAAACGCAATTCAAAACATATTAATTTTACAAATGACATTGGATACAAAACTATCATAAAATCATAGATGATATGCCCAGAGTGACATATTACATTAATTAAATAATATGAAAATGACAAAGGTTCGAATGTAGGCATTCTAAAAGGGATTTTATGACTGGGATTTGTTTATATTTAATTTCTATTAATACAGTCACAATAGGTAGGTATATATAATTATTTGAGTGCCAGAAATTAGTATATAGCATACTACTATCAACTATCGCGGTTACGAAATAGATGTTATATGATAAAGGATTATAATAATACGGTTAAAGTAGGCACTACTTATGGAACAAGAATACCCTAAAGGCATGTTACCAAATTCCTAAATTCCTTCCTAACCCTCATACATATGAAATTACCTAACAATAAGTACCTAGTCCCAAATCAAACTGACAGCTTATGCTAGACCCGCGTCAGATCAGAATTTGTTAAATTAAACAGAGCCTAAAAGAGAGACCTCTGTCTTTCCCATATAATTATTATTTTCGAGGTAATATGATCTTAAACAGATCTTCGTTTATTCCTTTTTCTGTATGCTCTATATCACCGTTTCTCAATCTGGGGGTCGCGGACAGGTATAGAGGGGGTCGCAATCTGTCAAAAAAAAAGGCATCCATACGAAAAATCCTTTTATTAAATAATAAACCTTAAGTTATAATCATCATATACTAACATCATGTAATAAAACAAACTAATAACTAAATATATGATAATTTATTAATTCATGTGAGGGTTGAGTTTGTATTTCATTTAAAAGTGTTTCTATATGTGGATTAAAATCGGAAACACACAGTAGATTACACACAGGAGTAAATTATTTTCAAGTGATAATAGCCAATTTCTATATTTAGTTTTTAAAGACACCATTGAGGAAAACCAGTTTTCGTACAAGTAAGAAGTAGCAAATGGAATTAATGTTTTTAAAGCTTCCGTTACTAAGCTTCCTTATTCATATTAGAGAGTTTTTGAACCCCTTAAATTCTAGCACGTCGTTATCGTTATCGTTATTCTGCGCATGCGCAGTGCCAAAAATAGTATCATTTTCGGCACTGCGCATGCTCAGAATAACCATAACCATAACGATAACGTAAATTTTAAGGGGTTCAAAAACTCTCTATTGTCATGCAAGCCAAAACTTTTCTAAATCTTGAGACAAAAATCCTAGTTGTAAAGTTTTGTCTGCCGATATTGTCTGTGAGGCTTTTTACTTTATTTTTTGGGTTTTTAGGGGGCCGCGACTCTAAAAAGGTTGAAACGATGCTCTATATTATATTGCACAGATTAGTGGTTCAAATCCAATGCGAACTATAAAAATGTTACAGTTTTAAAGAAGTACATACTTACTAAAAAAGTAATAATGCACGACTAATTGCAAACGGCACAGATCACATGCAGTAAGCATTAAACTTTTGTAGCAAATGAATGTAGTCTTTAGAAAAGTGCTACTTGGAAGAAAAGGTAAGTAGATCTTGGCGTTACTGTGAGTAATTCAGGTTAATCACAGGTTTTTTTTTTATAGAATTATAATTAAAGTAAAAATACTTTATTCCCAATCAGTTAACAGTATGTGCATTTGTAACCATTAAAACGGTTGGAAAGAGAGTCACTGTTTACTTTCCTTTCCTGTCTTTAGCTAGTTGGAAAATACTTTTGAGGGCTATGTAAACATTTCTGCCATTTCCCGGTTACACATTACAATTATGGTAAAAAACTGTAATATTATATATTATGTTAGATATTGTCATGAACAAATTGGTCACTAAATTATCTTTTTCATAATACTACCGTAGTAGGCATTTACATACTTAGCACCTTTAAGTGAAGGGGGCGCATGAAAATAATTTCATGATATTAGGTATAATGTTGTAGCTTTAATAATGATAATTCAAGGGGGCATAAGATCCGTGATATAGGTACCTATACTTTTTCCAGAACGAACTAATTAAAGTTAATAGAATCAAACTGTTAATTTGCAAGAAAACAGTGCAAGTTATTATCCTTTATTGCCGTTAAACCCAACTGACAAGATTATGTTTAAAGCACATTGTGAATTTAATTTCTTTTTAATTCTTACAAAATTTTGATCCTAAAAATTTATAATTACTGCAGAATTCTAATTTTACCAAACATGTATAGGGCAGTAAACATATAAAATCGTGAGATTCACAAAAAAATATAAAATTTTTATTCGCCTTGTACATGGAATGTACCTTGTATGTGGTTTCATACAAATGGGACATCAGCGAGCAATAAGTCGAATATTGAAAAAAATTACGAATTCAATACTTTCGAGTACTTATCTAATTCCGAAAAACTAAAACGAATTCGTATAAGAAAGTTAAGAAAACATTAAGAAAGTGCTGCTAACCTTTTTATTTATTAACTAATAAAAAAAAAAAAATACCACTCAGAAATGAAGCAATCCAAGCTCACGTCAAAACCTTTTAAGAATGGCGTCCTTAGGCCAATGAAAGAAACTTGGTTCAAGTATAAAAGGTGAAATAATGTAAATACATGAAATTTATATACACAATTATGGTTTCTTTTTGATGTATTGTGAATTGTGGAAGAAGGGGACAAAGAGATCAAGTAAGATTTTTCAAAATTCCAACTGAATTACATCGCAAACACAAAACTGATCTAGATAACTTTCTCGTGGAAGACAATAATAGAAGTGGTTAAATGCTGTAAACTGACAAGATACCACTGAAAAGAAGATTAAAGATTCTTTCGTATGTTTAAAGCACTTGTAATAGGTCAGTTGAAGTAAAATTAGGTAAGTTAGATAGATATGAACGGACGCGTAGTAGAATTGAGGTTAAAGCTACTTTTTTTTAGGTATAATATGTAGTTAACATTTTTTTTTGTAGGAAGTTGTGCGCAGAGTTTATTAATTATTATACCAAATGTAGGTGAGTATGTTAAATATCGCTCTATTTCATCTATCAAGCAAATTCAAGGCATGTCCAAAACTTTAAAAAATGGCGTCCTTAGACAATGACAGAAACTTGGTCCAATAATAAAAGGCTAAATTGCGCAAATTAATTTTTATAAAAACTGAAGGTTTCATTTGGTTGTAGTGAATTGTGGAAGCACAGGACAACGAGATCTAGAAAGATTTTTCAAAATTCCAGCTGAATTACATCACAAACACAGAACTTTCCGGTGTAAGACGACAGAAATGGTTAAATTATGTACTTCAATCATTCGTTTACGTTATAAACCATAAATGGTATACCAATATATAATACTACCTACAAATCTACTTATCTTCTTTTATTCTTGTTAATCTTCTTTTCAGAAACATCTTTTCGTTTTACGGCTTTTAATCACTTCTATCGTCTTCCGCGGGAAAGTTTATTGAGGGTTCTGGGTTTGTGATGAAATTCAGTTGGGATTTTGAAATATCTTACTTGATATCGTTGTCCCCTGCTTCCACAATTCACAATAGATCAAAATGAAACTATAGTTGTTTATATAAATTTCAGGTATTTACATTATTTCACCTTTTATAACAACTTGAACCAAGTTTCTTTCATTGTCTTAAGGCCGCCATTTTTAAAAGGTTTTGACGTGGCCTTGGATTGTCTATGTTTAAAATTCGACGGAAATACAAAACCTCCGTTAAATTTTAAATTTTTTTAAATTTAAAAAATTGAAGATTTCCAAAATCAAAATTATGTTTTAGAAGATCTATCTAATGAACAAAAAATAACCTGTTTATTTTTTAATAGCGCATTTAAATTAAAATGACCTCTTTAGATTAAGCAGCTAAAAAAATATGGGCAGTTAAATTTCACCCTAAAAATAGGTGTTGCACTTCATTTGTTTAATTTTTTTCATTTGGGAGCTCCGTAGCCGAGCGGTTAAAGACGTCAAGTTTTAAGCATTCTTCGCGGTTGACGGCGGTTTGTATCTCACCGCCGGTCAACTTTTTCTAATTGCTCCCATATTAAATCTGTTTGGACAAAACTGGTAGCGTTCTAAATATGCATAAACTAGTACTGCCACATCACTGTATAAATGTCTAACAACTAATTAATAAGATTTTCCAGGTTTCCCTTATTCTCGTACTAAATGGTAGTTAAAGTTATAACATCGTAAGTCGTTCCTGGGCGCACTCGCGACTTACAAAGTAATAATATGCCGCTCCCTCTCACACACAAGTCTCAGATTGCCGTGCTCATCATTTAGATGAGAATGAGGGATAGAGATATTATTATTATTTCCTATTCAGTAAATTGAATTGTAATAAGTGTTTTATTTTTAAATGATAACCGATAATGGGTTCAAACTAGTATTGGTATCGAATTTTTAAGAATAATACTATAGAAGCTATAGATGAAGGGATCTGTGGTGAAGGACTTTGTGGTTATACCGTGTTTCGTAAGAAAAAATATACGCCATGAATACTATTATCAAAACTACTAGTTGAAAACTACGGAAAAATACATATACAGCAATAATTTGAAATGTAAGGATATATGAAATACTAAAAATATAATATTTTTGGTGAAACAGCCCGGACATAGATAGGGTTAATATTATCAAATGACAAGCTCTCATTCTCTCATTTCATTGTGACAAAGCAATTTTTGAATCGCTTTTTATTTTGTACCTACATTACATATGATACCAGACACAATTATGTATAGGGTCCCATTAAAAACAAGTCTTGTTTTATTTTTCTACATCACGTAAATTTTATTAAAATAGGTACGTCTAATGCTAAAAATAGGCAATATCTGTTTTATAATCTGATTTATAAAGCCATCGTTTTCGTAATCGCCAACAAATTAATTTTATATATAAAAGAAAATAAGGTTCTAGCTATTCATTTTACTGGATGTTATCAAACTGTTATCGATATCGAGGTATATGTTCAGATATTTGAATACTTATGTGGCAGAGTAACTCGATATGCGGGGTGTTGTAGAATGGGAGATTATTAGTGTCGAATTACTTTTTTTTTGGGCACCTCAGGGTTTATTTGTGGATAGGATTTTGTGGGGGACCAGTTCAGTCATATTTTTACTAATTAAATTATAAATAATAATCTGTAATATGAATCCTAACAACAATAACTTTATACTGCAAGTGAGGCAATAATTTAACATTTCAGATAGGTATTTGAAAATAAAATTACATGTATCTATGATTGCGTAAAATTGTCTATTTGTAATAATAATTCTACTGTTGCTAATAATCACTGTTCTCTGTTGGTTCTTTAATCGGAGATAAGATATAATTTATATTTTTTAACCAGGTGATTAATGAGTAACTTACAGTGTTCACTACGTAATAAGTGCAACTACAAAAATTAAATAATGGATGGATGCACTTTACTTAATAAGCTAGTATATTAAGCTACTCAGAAATATCATACCTACAATGAAATTATGTGAAATGTTCCGCGGATAAAGCCTTTAAAAAAATATATATCTACTTGAGCGAAGTAGGTATAACTGTAGGGATCGTAGGTAAGGATATAACTGGGTAAAAATTACTCATCTCAAAAAAAAAAACAAAATTAAATAAAACCGAAAATAAAACGTATGTTAAGGTTTTGACTGTTCTCTAATTGAATATCAGGCATTACTACAAAAATATAAACATTCAGCAGAACTCTGAGAAATGATTATTCAGCGGTCGATCTTAACCTGGTATCAGACGGCGTCTTAACAATATTAAGCTACTAAAAAAAACTACATAAAAAATATACATTTTGGAAATGGGGAAACCGAAGGGAAACCAAAAAAATATATTTATAGTTTTATATATACTTACTTGCATTTTATATACATACATACATTATTTGCAAAAACCTGGCTAAAAATGAAAAAACTGCATACTCCAGTGGTTTATTATATAATGTATAAAATTATATCCTAATTAGTTATTTTCTTAATGGGTAAAACGAGAAATCACAATAAGAAAATTATATTTTTGCTGAGCTTTATTATTGCTAGAAAATCTACAGCACGAATTACAGAAGACACCCTATACATTGATAGATCAATGAGTTTGTTTCCAATAGGGAGACATGTCCATATAATATAAATAAATGCGCCTACCAAAAATAGTGGATTATTGACATAATATGGGTAGGAAGCCTCTGAGGATACAGAACAAAAAAAAACTGGTCACTGAACTGAACTGAACTGTTCACTGATCCAACTGAATGAAGTATAAAAATTGACATATAGAAACATAAAATTATTGTGCAAGATAAAATTAGATGTATCTATAAATTGCGTAAAATTATCATCCTTCAATTTTTTTTTTAATTGACTTATTTCTCCTCAATTTTTTAATTTTCATAAAATTATTATTTTTCCATTTTTAAATATTCAAAATAAAATTCAATTCTGGGCAATTAAAATACAGATCACGTTATACTTGTACCTATTAATTTCTTTGAAGTATATCCATAGTTTGAATGTAAAGGAATTTTTTAAATGAAAGAATAAACAAACAAATGATTTGATGAAGTTTTCTGTATTTGTCACATTCTTTCAGAAAATTACCGGTGTTCAAAATACCTCTAGAAAATTTTTTTGTTTTAAATATCCAATTTTCGTTTAAAAAATAATTTACTCGGACTGCCCTTGTTAAGCCTAAATCTTCAAAGTTTAAATAATAATGTCGATAATTATAATCCGGTTGAAATCCGAGCCATGTGTACACATGACTCAGATTTTAATCGCTTACCCGACATATTGCAATCGATATAATAGCAGGATTTCTGGGATGGCCTTACATTTCTGCTATTTTGAAACCAATTTTTCTACGTATTTATATTATGTTTGCTTGAAATAACTAAAATTTCAGGCGAAAAGTATTTTTTCCTTGTAACCAATATTTTGTTATATCTACGAAGAATATTTATAGAAATAATTTTTGTAGTAATTTTAATTTTTTACTAGATATCACATTTTCCAAAAACTTAAAATGTGCTAATTAAAGATGCTTCACGTAAGACCTCGTTTTTGACCCATATTTAATTGAATTCATTGCAAATAAAACAGGCTTGTTGGTTTATCCTGTGCATAATAATAAACAATACAGGTAACTATATTGGATATATAGGTAACTATTACAATATTTAAGTGCACTTGGAATATATACTTATAAAAAAACATCTTCCATGTAAAACCAATTAGGTATAAACTTTTCCTTTGGTGCAGAGTATAGAAAAAATATCACTAATATGTTGTTTTGGAATTCACAGATGATGAATTCTTAATAAATCAATTAATGATTTGTAGTGGAAATCACTTATTCAATAAAAATGTGCTAAAATAGAATTTTAGTTAGGCACTATTTTTATTGATTGAAATAAGTCAATCACGCAAATATACGTGAGGGATGTGTTCAGAAACTTGTATCTATTTTTATTTATAGATACATTGTTGGGAACATCAAGTCTGATAAAACTGACAGGTATTATGATCGATTGACTTGTTGGAATTACTCATTTTCCTAATAACCAAAAGGATCAGCGACGCTTCAATAATAAATACTACAAAATACCTATGAGTATAGAAACATGTATATACTACAACGTCACCTGAGAGAAGTATCACTGGAGTCGTAAATAATACGCCTAGAAATTCCAACTACATCCTTGCCTCTGGCTAAACGTGAAGCACACATCACATAACTTTAGAGTTGGCCGAGGCGGGTTAAATTAAAACACTCGACACGCCAATGATAAAAAATGTACGTGACGTCACCAGCCTGGAAGGATGAGGTGAGAATTCGAAGAAATTTTAATGATTATTATACATAATTATAACATCTCAATTTCGTTAAAGGATTTGTTTTTATATATTCAAGAGGTCAATTTAACCTCAAGTCGACAAAATATCCAAATTCAAAATAGCTTTAGCGCTTGTATCGATTAGTAAAATTAAATAATAGAACTAAATAGCTTTCGGCTGTAGCGATAATAACTGTAACAGTTTATAAAGGAATATAGCTGTTTTCCTGTACTGACAAAAAATATTAAAGCCGCGGTATTAAAATTGCAATATTTTTTAACGTACAGTTAGAAAATCAGATCGTTATTACTGATAATTTTCTTTCCAACTTTAAAAACTTCCAACATTAATTTTCTTGTGTAGATTTTCTAATTCAAAGAAAAAATCTGTTTATTCAATTTTGTGTAAAATGGTTTAATTGTAATATTATGTTAAGTTGTTGATTGAAGGAGTATACAAAATGAGCAAACTTATGGCAAAATGTATGCTCAAAAGTGATTGAGAATGGCGCATTGTAGTATGGCCGTGACAACAAGGCAAATTTTATTACATTAACGTTTGGGCGTCTTACCAACATAAAACTTAATCATTAAACACCAAACGATATATAGCTGTTCTGGTCTGTTTAGACTTAAGGCGGGTATCCACTTGTGTCAAATGCCTCGTAACGTAACACCCAACAGGTTACGTTACAGCTAGTGGAGACGGAGAATTGTTGCATGATACGTGTAACCAATTTGACACGTCTGACTGGGCAGCCTCTACCTTGCAAATTTATTTATCTGGGCAGTGACGTAACAACGAAGTCACGGGCCTGTGTGCAAAAATTTTGTCGGGTCCGCAGCTTCGGCCACAAATTAAGAAAAAAAAATTAGAAAAAAAGTAGCCAAGCACAAATCAAAAACACTGCGTAATAAAATAATAATTTTACTATTTTCATATACATGTTGTTATATCCAAGTAACAAAACTGAAACAAAATAAAAAAATATATTATGATATAAAGAAACAAAATAATACCGGAAATACCCGAAATCGGAAATGACGGATTAAATAAACAGTGGCGAGTGGCGTAACTACGGTGTGCCAACGTGTGCGCAAATACATCGTTGTCGACAATATCGATCATATCGATGTCTGCGTTCCGCGTAGTTATCGAATCGTTATTCATATTTTTATCGATTGTCGAAGTAACCTTCTCTCATTGAGCTTTTGTAAATTGTGATAGTTTAATAAAAAAAAACACCACATCTTTTAGCAATTGTGGAATTTTTTTCTTTTTCGTTATTCGTTCCCGGGCCCGTGTACTTCGCACACGTTGGCACACCGTAGTTACGCCACTGTATCTGGGGTACTAATGAATGTTACTAAAATACTGCTAAGTCTCGGGCTTGTCTTTGACTCTAACCTAATATTCCGGGAACAAATAAACAAACTTGTTCAAAAATGTTATCTTGCTCTGAGGAATTTATATAGAAACAAAATATATTTAAGTATAGAATAAAAAAAAAAGATTTACTGAATCCTTGGTCTTATCAATTTTAAACTATGCCGGCACTATATATGGACCCTGCCTGGACGTTGCAACTATGAATAGATTACAAAAAATTCAGAATAATTGTGTTAGACTAATTTTCAACTTAAGAAAATATGATCAAGTCAGCTCAAAAGTGAAGGAACTTGGATGGTTTAATGGCGAGGGCGACAACTTCATCTTGCATGTTTCGTTCATAACTTAGTGCTATCTGAGCAACCTAGATATTTGTTTGAAAAAATTTCACTCCGGTCTACCTGTCATAACGTTAATTTAAGAAACTGCACCCTCCTATCTATACCTAAACATAGAACTACATTTTTTGAACGTTCGTTTAGCTATTGCACTAGTAAAATTTATAATTCTATATCTAGTGAAATCAAAGCCTATGGTAGTAAAAAATTTCGGTACGAAATCTACTGTTTTCTAATCAGTAAATTTTTTTTTAAGATGTGTATTTTGTATTCCTAAGAAGGTATAAGTATTAGATAACTTCCCTGGCAAGTTAATTATTGTTTATTATGTTTAATTATTTTATTATTCTATTGTATTGTATTGTATTATGGTTGTACTTTGTTGTATTTTGTAAGCAGTGAGAAAAATCTTTTTTTCCTGTATTTCTTTCTCATTCGGTTAACTAGAACAGGATGACCTGGACTTCGCCGAGTATACAATAAAGACGTATTATTTTTATTATTATTATTATGTTGCTGCGACTGTGACGCATATGTACGGTAACTTTGATGATAATTCTAAACTGAAGCAGATGTCGATGTGTTTGGAAGATATCTAGATTGAGTTTGTTGTATAATGGAGGAATTGCTAGTTACTGCTAATCTTCCCTGTACAGGAATTGCTTCACGATTGATTTTGTGTCCTTTCTGGAAATCGATGGCCTAATTGCATTTATCAAAAATTCAAAATCAGGCGCGTGCATTCTGGTGAAATTTTTGTAGTCCACTTATATGTTGGAATTTTAAATCCTGCAACAAACTTAATCCACTATATATATCCTCCTACTCTAATAAAGTTGTGAGATCCACCACCGAGGAGATTTCCGTTTCTTATTTCTCGAAATCGTATGATGAATAAAAATATATCACGCTGCTGTTAACTGCAATTGTAGTGACGAATCCATTATTGCAGTCAGGTTCATAGTGCGGGTTAAAAATGTTTGTGTCGTGTCATAACCTAATTTTGTTACATTACGGAATGAATGATATGACCAAAACACACATACTTTCGCAACGAACCGTGTTACCATTGCAACATGCCGTAACATGTTCGTTGTTACGTTACGGAGCATTGCCACAGTGGCAATGCTCCGTTAGAGCAGTGGATACTCGCCTTTAGAGTGATATAAACTCCGGAGTGAAGACTAACTGGATTTCGACAGGGCATACACTAACATTCTGCGTTATTATAAGCGGTGAGATTTAGGGTATGTCATCTAAGATTTAGAAGAGCAAGAGAGTAGACCAAAATGTTACCCCCATGGGTGAACTGCTTTATTTACAGTATCTTTCACAACTATATGTCCGCAGAAAATAATATAACTTACGAGGACGTTACAAATGAGGCTATTTTCTGCCGGGATGCAGATGTGGAAGGATACTGGAATAAAACAATTCATCCACGTAAAATTTCAGCTTACTGTGTTGTGCTTATACACCGTAGATAGTGTACGTTACATCACACTGCTTATAATAGTGTACAAGTCTAGTGCTGCTCCCTTTCGAAATGCTACTTGAATTGTAATCACTCCGAGATATATTTACGGTCTGATGAGACCTAATAAATAGAAACAGCGGTCTGACATTTGGTGTTAGGGGTAGCTGATACGGATGATGATTACAGTGTATTCAAAATTATCGAATTAACCACATTATCGTAGTAATAGTCTTGAATAGGATTACTTTGAAAGGCACTTTTGTCACGTACTATTTAGTCGTGTTTTCTTTGAGTTAACAGGGAGATTTTATTTATTTATAGCGTAAATATTTCTTAGTAGTTATATAGCTATTATAACATTCTCTGTTTTAAGCTATTGTAAGTGGAGTTTCTTATAATAATTTTAAATGAATTAAAATATCGATTTACCTATCTAGCTATATAATTATCTTACTGAAGTTTACTCAATTCTACAGCACTTACTTATAATTGCATTATTTTAGTTGACTCAAAATCTCTAATGGTTAGACTAATAGTAAATATTATGATTGAGTGTCTAATACTTCTGATTAAAATACTTCTACCCAATTTGGCAATCTGATAAAATACTAACTTCCTTGAACTTACCGTTTATTGACACGTAGGTATACGTGTCAATATATGTATATACCTTATGTTTTTAGAATTCCCTAGAAATTGTTCTATTACTTAGATACCTAGATATTGGTTTACAAAACTAAATTCGGGAACTGAATGAACCAAGTCTGAAATAAGTTCGTTAGACAAAAAACAAATCAGAAGGAAAATTATTTATTTCAAAGCCTACTTAATTTTAACAATTATTCTAATAATAAAGATTGGTTATTCTAGCTATTGAATGAAAAATCAGACATATTCCGATTTGAGCCATCTGAAAATTTCCAAATTACAAAATCTGTGGTTCCATTTTTATAAAGTACAGTAAAATATTATGTCAATAATAAATAAATTTTTATTTTTCCCGCTATTCTGATTAGATTAAAACTTATTATCATTAGAGACCTGTTCTGGATTCTAACAAAAAGCAATTCCACGAAAGTTTAATTTCGCATTCAGCCATTTGTGAAATATACAATACAAAAATGTCCTAAATTTCTGACTGACATGAACGGTCGATAATTAATCAAGTCGGTCAAAAATCTTGTTGCCTGGACAACAAATATCTGGGATTAGAAATTAGATAAAATATCATCAAATTCATGAGTTTGAAACTACTGAGGATCTTATTTTTTCTCGATTCCAAGTATGCCTTTCAGTGTTGTCCGATGTTATACTTATGTACTTATTTATTAGATTCTGGTACTAGTCGATCGTTCTGTATGCGTGATACATCTAGGATGATTGGAGAATCCTATAAGTACGCAATCAAGATTGGTTCGGAAATGTTAGAAAATACACCGTCAGCGGGTACGTGTCTTGTATTATGTATCTCACAGAGCGATTCCAAAGTAATCTTCATCGAAAGTTTCATAAATATTTATTTTACGGAATCCATGTGTAAGTAAGAGTGGCTTCTTGTTTGTTAGCGTACGGGTTTTGAATCGCAAAACGGAACTGGATTTCAGTACCTTCTTGAAACTATTCTTGTGTCCGTTCTAATAGAGCTAAAGAAATCTGGGATCTTTTTTTTGAACCTAAGGGTGGGTAAAATTACTGAAAACTTTGCTTCAAATAACAGCAAAAACAGTGTTCAAAATCGCACAGTTTCAACACTTCTATATGGTGGCTGTTGGGCGACTACTGCCATTAACAGTTAATTTCGTATATTGATATGTAATTATAAGGAATTTATTGTCTTTGTTGTTTGGTGCACTAGGTCGAGATAAAGTCCACTTTTCCGAATTATAGCTGTTTTGCTTCTCAGTAAAAGCAATTTATGTCAAAATTATTGTTTATACTCCAGTGGTCAATCTTCATCTTTGACATCTATATATACATTATTCTATGCCATTGGATTTTATCTAAAATTTGAATACCATTTCAAAATTAAGAGTAAAGGAACACACCGAAGAACTTATTACTACATAAAACAGTGTACGAAATCAAAGCTCATCTTTGATGGTGTTAATTTAGTATGATATAATAAAGACAACACAGTAAAAAAATCCGACTGATTTTAACACTGAATCCACACTCATCAGTGTGTATATAGTCCACACTTGGCAGTGTTAGACATATCGGTGTATTATTACATTACATAAAAGTAATTTAACACAGTAAATTTTACAAGATAATGTGTAATAGTTAATTATTCACCGTGTAATTATTCCGTATTTATGGCGGATTGATTCATTTTTAACACAGGGTTTTGTAAATTTTACTACAATTTATGAGTACTTCTACAAACTTGGCGGGTATATCGTTCGTGTAATATGAGTTCTAAAGGTTTAGTTATTATACTACCCAGATCGTGTTAAAAATAACACTGCAGCAAATTACGATTACGATTTAGTAATTTTACCATTTGTCTTTTTTTACTGTGAAATCTACTAGGAGTCCATGCAGGTAAGAATAAAAGTTATAAAAATAACTTTTCCAACATCATGGAGTCTAATAATACTTTTAGCGAGACTTTTAGTTATGATTCATAAATCAATAAAAAAAGAATAGAAGTTACAGTTTAACTGTAACAAACTGCTATTCTTTTTTTATTCAAGGAACCTTAAGAGTAGGTATATTTTTTAAAACAAAAGGAAGTCCATTAAAAAATACGTATATAAATGTTTACAATAATAAATGTTTAAATGTTTTAGCTAGCTTTGTTCGGGTTCTCTAATTCACGAAGGTTCAGAACCTGCGCAGAACTGTCACCCCAGTAATAAAAATCCAGAACTGTTCAGAATTGGTTTGGTTTCTAGAAAAACCAATGCGATTGTAACATACTATGTTGACGTAGTAGTAAATTAAGCAGATGACAGATCACGTCCGAAAATATCGATATACTTTTGAGGGTTATTTTTCATAACTGCCAACTTAAATATGAAGATTTTTATACAGATATAAAGATATAAAAATGAAGAATACAATGAATTGGTTAACTGAAAAGTTTATATATTTCATGCACATGGTATTTTTAGTGATATAAAATCACCACTAAATGATTTTTAGGTTATTATGTAAAACATAGTTATTTACTGCTAATTTTCCATCACTAAAAATACTTTTTGCATTACCTACTTAAAATGTTCTTTAAACTTTTTGTCAGTTAACAAATGCATTGCATTTTCAAAAAATCCTCATTTTTTATATGAGAGGAGTTTGTAGCTCATGAAAGATAATCTCCAAAAGTCCATCGATATCTTCGGACGTCGAATTTGAGGATAACGAATTTGGAGATTATAGCTGCATCCTAACCGTTGGCAAATGATTTATTTATTAAAAAGTAAACTCTAATTTTATTCAAAATTTGCCATAAATCACGAAAATCACACAAATGCAAATTGTTGCCGAACTAAATAATACAAAAGACGCATGTGCTAAATAGTCAGTTTTCAGTAATTCAAGCTCTATGGGGTAAGGACTAGTTAGAACGGTTCGAGTCCACATTAAACCAAAATAGGTATAGGTAACCCTTTATAACCTTACAATTTTATATTACCTAATTATCAGTAAACAAAATACCTACATAACTGATCATGTGTTTTAACACCAACCATATCTATAAACAAAATCTTGAATATGAGAAACCTATATGTAACAGTGACATTGAAAATAATTCTGTTTGAAATAAATGTCGTCACTCTTTACTCTATTTACAATACCACGTAATCTACTTCCTTTAAAAATTCTGTTCCCAGACCTAGAACAAAATAAAATGAGGAATAACAGACGCGCGGTCATAAGTTTGGCATTTCCTTTAGCAATATTTCATTATTTTGCAAATATTAATTAATAACAATGCCGTTATTCATATACCCAAACTATTTTCTCACAATAAATACCTTGGTCCTTGGTTATGCACTGGGGATCCCCAAACTCGTAAACCCAAGGTTTATAAAACTTGAAAACTTGTGCGCGGAATTATTTTCATTCACAGTTTGAAAAAGTTTATGGTGAATCATTTGTTTGTTATCCATGTGACATTGGAATGCAAACGAACCCAATCCCGGTACATTTAAATTTGTGGTCTTGATGAATATATTATTATAATCATTCGACTTTGCGCGAATAAGTATGTTGAGCATTAATTGTTGACTTCCCAAAATGACGCTCAAGGTAAGCGAACTATGCTCATGGAAAAAATCTAGATAGGTAAGGTGTATGTAAGCAGGAAGCGTTGTGAAAATTTTAGTCGTTAAGTTTTACTTAGGTATATAGCTGTTGATCAGTGATAAGACTGATAATAAATAGCTTTAAGTTCTTAAAAAATATTCCACAGTCCTTGAATACGTGATCTTTAAAATAAACTCAGCAGCAGCTCATTAGATACAATGACCAAATTTATTAAATTTTAGTTAACAAAAAAATTCCGTTCGAGAAAGTCTGGCCTACGCAAAAGGTTTCAAAAAAAAAAAAAAAGGCAAAAGAAAGTATTCAGATACTCAAGCTAGAAGTTAATAATAAAAGACAAATGATTTTCTCTTGATTTAAATGAATTCATACTTCAAATTCATTATCTAAATATCAACTCGCTGCATAATGAACACATGTATCTGTATATACTTTCATTGCCTCGCTTTTTATGGAAATAAAACTAGCCAAAATCGACCTAAAAACCATTGCCTACTTTGATAATGTTGCAAACTGCGGAAAAATGTTGGGTTTCAATGATACTCCCATTCATTTTAAGAATCATGAATAAAACATTTAAAATCCTAGATTCAGAATGTGGGTATCAGTTGTCACTATTATATATGTTAATATTTATGTTTATCTATTAATTTTTCGCAATGGAGTAGGTAAGAGATATTTAAACAAATATTCTAAAAACATGTTTAGTACTATTCAATGTATTTTAATTAAATAGAGTTAAATAATAAACTAGGAAATTTGTCTATATAAACAGATTGTTATCTGAAAAATTAACGGGCTTATTTATATTCGGAAATTAATTGTTATTAGAAGTTATAATTATAATTTATAATATTCATATTAGGTTAAGATAACAGTCAAATTAGGCAAAGTAATAAAAAATGTTTGTCAAAAAAATGGTTTTTCGTTGAACGTGTTTAAGCTGAAAAATTTATTTTCTAAATGAATATATAGAACTTAAATAATCGTACTCAATATATAAAATCAATTCTTCAATAAAAAAACAATTCAAATTAAATTTATACTAGAAATGGGAGAACAAAAATCGCTATAGCGATTCCGATTCTAGCCCTACTGGGGGTCCAGGCCTATAGCCTGGGGTCACCCTTCGGGTGACAAAAGCATCTATGTAGAATAATATTATTTTTAAGAAAATACATATTACAGAAATTTTGTATCTGGAATGATGATGTAATTATACTAAACGATTTTTCTTAATATTTTGATGAATTGTAAGGGTACTCTATTCTTGATGGTAAAACATCATAATTTTTTAAGTGCTGAAAGTAGAATTTATTTTTCAGTAGGTAAACATTTTTATTAATTTTATCAATAGGACCAAAAATATATTGCTGTCATAATTGTAGCACCAAATTAATATTGTAGATATTTACTTTTGTAAGCTAAAATTATGAATTTTACAGATTGCCAAAATTGATGAATTAATTGCAAACTAATAGTAATAAATAATTGGAATTAAAAAGTGAAAAAAAAAGTTGGTCCCCAACGTGACTGGAACTCGCGAAATCAGCATTATGATTTTTGGAAACCTACAACTATCCCATTGCGCAACCGAGCCTGTTGTCAGAAATCTGCCTTGAGACGTTTAAGTATGTAAACTGTACGTGTCGACCTGAAAAAATAATTTTTACCGATTTTCTAATTGGGAAAGCATTTCGCTTCAGTATTTTGGTAATCGGAAGTGTTTGGCAGTCGGTACTATTGATTCCGTTAGCAATATTTCTCGTAGGAAAATAACCTACCTGAAGTTTAATTAATTTGACAGTTTTCGTGGGAGGTGCTTGTCTCGTTAGTCCACTCTCACATCGGTAGACAAAATGAGAAAGAAGTTGAGACGGACGCGACTCGTGTCTTTCGAAGACGAAATAGACGTAGAAGGAGTCGACGTACGGTCTTGAAAAATAATCTCAAAGGATTAGAGAAAAGACGGAACTTTCGCGTGAAGCGATTCTCGAAGCCCCAAAATTAGAAAAAGAGTCTGGGGAGTCCCGCGAATAGTCGGGATTTCGGCAGGCGTGATGGGACCATTGGGCGCGAGGACAAATGCCGGTGCTAGCCGTATCTCTCTCGCCGAAGGGCGATCGACGAAAATTTTGCAGAGGTTTTTTGAAAAGGCTTTTAATTTGGGAAAACGCGCAGGTAACGGGACGAAAATACCCCTACGCATTGGAGACAGGCCGGGGGCGATCTCCGGTCGCCCCCGGGGATCGCTCCGTGATCCCCCCACGGAGGAGATAGCTTTGAAACTTTGTGGATTCGGCGACGGAATTTAGAGCGAGACAGAATCGACGCGTTTTAATACATATGGATTTTCATTATTGTTTAATGAAATTGAATCATTGTCAGAAAGAAATGTTTATTTTAAGAAACAGGTTTACTTTACTGAAATAACAGATTTTTTTGATTTAAAGTAATTTTCTTCTATATGATGTTGGAAAAGTTGTTGGTTGTTCATTCTTTTAAACGATGATGAAAAGATGAAAAAAACAAGACCATTAAAATAGAAAATTGATATTAGGCAAGAAAACACTTTTTTGGATATTTATTCTGTCACTAATCTAATTTAATACTTATGTAAAACCATTATTTTTAACTATTAGGTAACCTTGATAAAGTAGGGAAACTCGGACGAAACGTAGGATATTTGTCCATGTATCTGGTTGAAAGTCCTCTGGCTGAAAGTAATTTTCTTCGTTTTTGAGGAAGCTTTTTTTTCGAGCCCTATTCTCCGTGTACAAATTTCTTTCACAAATATATTAGTATAAGGTTTGATAGGCTCTGTGACTAGTCGGTTGGCTCAGTTTCTTCATCTAGAAAATCTTTGTCTAATCACCATTACTAACATTCACGATGCCCATTAGGCAATCACGTCACAACATCGTTCATCGAGTCCACTACCTATGGCACTCTGATGAGCGCAAAATAAGCGCGACTCCTATGGAGATGCCGATGTAATGCAATGCCAGTCGGGGCATATTGGCCGTGGAGTAGTTGTTTTCGGCATCTCCTTCAAATAAATTAACGTAAATTTTTAGAGAAAATCGATTATTTAAATATTGTTTGAAGTGTTATAATTTTATTACCATTATGAGTGATATTTTAAGTGAAAGCTAAAGTAATCTCTCAATAGGTATCTTCCGAAATTAATTGCCACATTTTTTTCAGATTTGGAATTTGCTGGGTTTCAACTTTATTCCAGTATTTCTTATATAAATCTACCTACCAATAAAAGTGTGACATGGTGTCCTCTGTGCCTCATTTGTCTCCGTACCAGCAGTAACCCGACTTGCATGAGCATTTGCTATAATTCCAACACTACTGGTATGGAGTGTGAAACTGAAAATTAAAAAATCTTGTAAATCCAAGAAACTTAAATAAAACGTGCGATTAGAGTAAATTTTCAACTTATTAATTTTTATCTATTACCTACCTGACAATTTTTTAAGATGAACTTGTCGAAAATCGAAATCAACAAAACCCCAAGTAACGCTGCTGGCGCTTCTACCAGATATTATGTGAACTAAAGATTGTGTTCCAACAACGATAATTCAAATTAGTTTCCAACTGGATGCATGAATTGCATTTGCGCATTAAACCAGTGCTGAAAACTGTCAGAAACTGCTGTGTAGGAACAAACCTATTATTATTCATAGTTCTTATCAGATCTCCCTTCCTATTAAAGCTCATCAAACTCTACATAAATGTATTCGTAATACATAAAATATACAATGTTCGACAAGACAAAGATAAATATATTTTTCTTCGCCCTATATGGTAATAATTTACAAATATATAGGGTTGCTTTTGACAGGGATATAATCATGAATCAATAGGATTTTTTACTTATTCAATTGTTCGCATATGATGTGAAACACTCATCGGTGAAAAATTTTAAACCGCAGACATTAGTCCATAAATTATTTAGTAACTCTATTATAATAAAACAATATAAATACTTTTCAAGGCCGGCATCACATTAATATTTATTTTTTACTGCAATACCATTCCAAGAGTTTTGCTGATCGCATATGCAATTGTTTTTAATTATTAATTGTTTATTGAATGCTTAAATTGGTACTCACTGGACTAAAAGATTGTGTAGTGAATTTTATTGAGGCAAAGTGTGAATGCGATTTTTTATTTTATTTTACCCTGTTCGCGAATATATTCTCTGTTCTCTGTTCTTTAGTCTATAATAATAATAATAATAATAATAATATCTCTACCCCTCATTCTAATCACAAGGATTGGCCCGAAAGTCTGAGACTTATGTGGGAGAGGGGGCGGCATATTATTATTTCGCGGGCCGCATTTGCGCCTCAGGAACGACTTACGTTGGTAGGCCCTAACCACCATTCAGTGCTGGAATGAGGGAAACCTGGAAAACCTCATTAGTTAGGGGGACAAGTCAAACATCAACTGATTTTAATCTCTCACATTAACACCAAGTTGACATTCTTCCCATCCTAGGCCATCGCCAGGATAGTTGCCAAGCCATCCCTGCGAATAAGCTTTGTTCTACGGGCAAACAATTTAATTAAAAATTGTTGGCGGAGTGGGAATCACTATCAGTGGATACACACTCCGATTACGCTCCAAAATAATAAATTGTAGTGAAATGAAAATAAATTCGATTTGACTAAAATATTACACATAAGCTTAGTAATAATGAGCATAATCGAGAATTTTAATAATATCTACCTACTCCTTATGTTTACAAAATGTATCCATCTTGACCTAAGTAATCCTACTTTTATCATTTTTATCACAGATTTCAGATATTATTCAGAAATTACGTTTATTTGTCTTGTGTTGTGTTTGCCTATAGAGAGCCCAAAACCTAACTTTGATATAGACTTTGAAAGTCTATATCACGGCTGTATGAATTACGGCCTCCGCCGTAATTCATACAGCTAATTTTCTTGGTACCTACTAGGAGTTATGGTAGTATTACAACTAACTTTCTTACCATAGATTTTTAGTCATAATCGATTATCTCAGATATTAGACTTCATTATCGCATCTGGATTATTATATATGCACTTACACTATTACACTATTTTTGTTAGTTAAGCTAGGATATAAACTGTAAATTTATGTAAAAATAGTTTATAGCCTACAATTTGCACTTTCTGGTCAAACTTCACATAAGAGAAAGCCTATTTAAGTTCCAAGTTAAGCGGGATTTACACTGTGTCACTTTTGATGTACATCCAAAGTGAATCATCCAGAGTGAAATCATCCGGAGTGATCATCCTTGTTTACATATTTTCGTCCAGTTTTGTGGTTTCACCTCTGTCACTATTCACTGTTCTTAATAATTTCGTCATTTCGTGTTTGGTGAAACAACTTGTGGTACCTACCAGGCGGCTGGATGTCTTGTTCCAGAAAAAAAATAAAAGTTTTATAGGCGATGGCATTGACTTAATTTCAAGTGGACTGATAAATGAATTTTGCCACTTGAATGCCATTGTATAACACGTTTATAATATAATATAATTGATTTAAATATTTATTTATAATAGCCACTAACAAAAAATCGCACTGGCGGCTGTACTACAACTAAAAAGTGAAGTAGCGGCGAAAATGAACTCATCATATTTACATTTTTCACTGAGCCTTCACTTTGCTTTGGATGAATCATCGGTTCAGGGCACATCTCTTTCATCAAAAATAGGTAGAGGGTCGATTTGTTTCATCGTTCATTTTTAATGTACACTTTGGATGCAACACAAATGAAAGGCAATCTACACTTATCACTTTGGATGATTCCTCCAAGATGAACATCCAAAGTGATAAATGTAAATGAGCCTTTACGAATAATGTTGAAAGGGGTTGGAACTTTTGGCGTGAAGATAACACTGACGTAGTTTTCCACATAACACCAAAACACTATTCTACACTCGACGCGAGTTTCGCCAACCAAATTTGCAACATCTGGAGATGATTAAAACTAAAGTTAATCATCTCCAAATTATGTCAACTGGATTGGCGAAACACGCGTGGAGTGCAATATAGTGTTTTGGTGTTTTGTGGAAAACTACGTCAATGTTAACAAATAATGTGGCCCAACAGAATTTCCAACCGCGGTGTCAATTTTAAAACTTTCTGTTTCCAATAGAACTTAAAACAAAATCAATCAAAACAAAGAAATCAAGAAAAATCAAATTGCTAGCAAGTTCTGGTTAAAATTATCGGGTAAGTATATTTTCAAATTCATTTAATGATACCTATTAATTGTAAACGACGCATTAATTGATAATGTAATTTCCGGTAAATACCTACAGGGTGGTTCAAATTGGTCGGTTTTTAAGGGTTACTGCGAATCTGTATTTAGCAAATCTGATTGACGAGTCTTTTTTCGAGAAAATAACAATGGCGCACACCGCAACTCTCTATCTGTTACCGTTTTCGAACTACCGGGCGTTTCTCAATTTTTCGCTAAACCGACTGGTGCCCTTTTCTCGTTTCCCTTTCAAGATATCTTAAAACGGTTTGAACATTCTACAGGCACTTTTTAGACATACATTCTATGGCATAAAAATAAATGTGATAATATTTTTAGTTTTCGTGATATGACCACAACTTATGCTTCTTCTTTATATGGAACACCTTGTGTTTCAAAAATGGAAAGAGGGTTAAAAACGCATTCCAAAAATATATACTTTAACACATTTACTTGCAGCCAGGAGAAATCTAATTAGACCATAACAGTGTTCTAATTAAAGACTATTTGTAACCATTAAAAAAAATTGTACCCGTAGTCATTTACTTATAGTGCCCACTTGAAAAGTGGGGAAACCAAAATGGGAACTTCAAAATGGGTACACTGTTATGGTCTAATTAAATTTCCCCTAGCTGGAAGTAGAGGTGAAAAATCGATTTAATTTGGGTTTATCCACCTTTCAAGTTAGAATTATAGCTAAATAGTTATGGGTACAAATTTTCTTTAATGGGTACAAATTAGTCTTGAATTAGTACACTATTATGGTCTAATTAGATTTCATCTGGCTGCAAGTAGATGTTATTTAATTTCGGTTTCCCATTTTCAAGTGGGGAATGCAGCTTAAATGGTTATGGGTACAAAATTTTTTTTGTGGGTACAAATTACTCTTTAATTAGAACTTTGTTAGGGGCTGATTAATTTACTCACAGTTGCAAGTGGGGGTGCTAGGTTGATTTAATTTCAGCATTCCCACTTTTCAAATGCGAATTGTGGCTAAATGCTTATGGGTACAAAGTTTTTTTAATGAGTACAAATTAGTCATTAATTAGCACTAAATTATAGGCTAAATAGATTTTAAATTCATCGAAGTGAGGGTGCCACCTTTATTATTGACGTTTCGTAAAAGATCCTGAACACTTTAGGTATATGGGTTTTTGGTGCAAGGTAAATTTGATAAAACTTTGGTATGATTAAAATTAAGTTTTCACCTTCCAAATTATATAGTCTTCATGGGACTAAGTTACCCCTATGATAAGTTTTTAAGATACAGCAGAGGTTTATTGATTTTTAAATTAGTAAGGTTTTTTAAAGTACGGTTACTTCGAGGTTACTTAATGAAGAAGCTGTGAGTTAATGAAGATTAACTTCTATACATAAATCCAAATACCTACCTTAGATAACCTACTAAATAACTAAACAAATACTTATAATATTCTTATCAATATCAAGACATTTAATTTGTATTTAGTTTGACGTCTCCTCAAAATATAGATAGGTACACTTACTGAATGCTTTGTTATCAAATTAAATTATTTCTTTGCTGTTTTTCATTAATATTTTTATGAATAATCCGTTGACACAAAATAAATTAATATGAATTACTAAGTGGATTACCGTTTAATGGAGCAACTCTTAAATGGAAACGAGCTTAAAAATATAATAAATCATACCTTCCTCCACACAATCAAATGAGTGATGATGTCATGAAACTCAGTATTCTCAGAAATATCGTATATCGTGCTTAGGTATGTATCTATAAAATTTATTGTAGACGAAGAGATTAAGGAGTATAAAACTAGGTAATAAAAACAAACCTGCTCCTCTTCTGAATTCACCCCTCTACTGACACTTGACATATTTCAAATAAGTAGCGCATTTCTAGTCCGGCCAAGACGTACCTAACCATAGATTTATCTTATTAAGTCTATGTACCTAACCTATCTATATCCAGTTAGTCAGTTAGCAAGCCACTTTTACCAGACTGCAAAAAAAAACTATTGAAGATTTTGTTACTTTTTTGTTGCTAATTTGTTACACTGGAAAAGGTGTTAGAATTTGTTAAATGTAACAAATTCTAACATTATCAGTAACAGTGAAAGTATCTTTAATCTTTAATGAAAGATTAAAGATATTTTCAGAATACATGATGATATTTTAGATTTGAACTATTCTTAACCTTAAAATGAGGAAAAAACTGACTGGAAAATCTGGCTGGAGGCTGGAACGACTGGAAAAAAATTGCAAAATATAATGGAAAATGTGTCAATTTGGTACTTTAAAAGTACTTTCAGAATCAATCGTCATATTTTAGATTTGAATTATTTTTAACAAAATCGTAAAATATTGTAAAAACTGATGCTGAGTAAAAAAGCTACAAAAAATAGGAGATTTTTGCTTCTTTCGTTATATAACAATTTATAACTGAAATAAATTTAGTACTTTAACCCATTTTCCAAAAATCTGTCTGCTAACTTGAAGTTCAAGTTAGCAGTCCCCGCGATATCTCTAATTCACTTACGCGGTACATTTAATTTTAACCCTAAAATGCGGAAGACATTGAAAAAAAACTCGCAAAATAGCTATTGGAAAAACCGGTGCTGAGTACCTAAACAAGATACGAGTAATATTTGCCAGAACTCTTGCAGGCTACTGATTTGAACATGTTAGCAGTCCTTGCGAATTCTCTGGCCCTAATTCACGTATGGCAATGAAAAATGTTGTCAGAATTTGTTACTTTAAAAAGTACTTTCAGAATCGTTCATATTTTAGATTCGTACTGTTTCTAACCTTAAAACTCGTAAAGTTGAGGTGAAAAATAGATTGTGTAATTGTGAAAAAAAAAGATTGTAGAAGATCAAGTTATTTTGTAGATAATAATTTGTTATACTGAAATTTTACTAGTAATTACAGAAAACTAGGATCATTATTTATTAGTAATTATTATAGCACAATATTGAGCCCCAAATTTTAATATACAGTGTGCCCACAATTGGTGATGCATGTATTGGGATCTCGGAAACTATAACAGATAGAAAAACGGTCAAAGGGGGAAAGTTTTAGACAATTTTGTTTGTAATCGAATGCCGTTTTTTTGCGATTTTATCTCTTTTGGTTTTTGAGATATTTTGAAAAAACTAAAATGATGCATTTTCGAAAATACTCTGTAATTTCTTTATTTAAAACAATTTTTAGATTCTGTGAAAACTTTCTTAGGGCAACTTTTTACGTAGAAAACGCCTGTGTAGTCCGATTTTATTTGCAACGTTTCGGTTTTTTGGAACCATCATCAACTTTGTTTTTTCATATGGGCGCCATATTGGATTTTTACGGTTTTGGAAAGCCTATTTTCTTAGCTTTCTAATGATGTATCACAATTAGTAAAAAAAGTTAGGTTATGGTTAAAAAATCAAAAATTAATATTTTGTTATAAATTTGGCAACGTTTCACAGTAAAACACTGAAATTCTAGGTCATATTAAATTTAATCTCTATCACAATAAAACATTAAAATATTTGTTGAAAGTTTTTACCATGTAACAAAAAATAAATTTACAAAAGCCGTAATATAAGTTTGGATAAATACATCAACTAATAGTTTTCAGAACACCTGTCACCTAAAAATCATTTAATTATTATGTATAAACAGAAATTCAGATCCATAATAAAAAAAATGTCAAAAATGTATGGACGCAAATGGGCGACACTTTGAATTTTAGATAGGTATTTATTTCGGTTATTAGTCTTTATAGTTTAATTATGTTTTAATTTGTGTTGATATTTTGTTATTATTTGTAGCTTAGAGTTTAAACCGAAAATGATCTACTAGGGAACTGATGTATTAGCAAAAAATTTATTGCGGTAAATTATGAACTGAATTTCTGTTTATACATAATAATTAAATGATTTTTAGGTGACAGGTGTTCTGAAAACTATTAGTTGATGTATTTATCCAAACTTACGGCTTTTGTAAATTTATTTTTTGTTACATGGTAAAAACTTTCAACAAATATTTTAATGTTTTATTGTGATAGAGATTAAATTTAATATGACCTAGAATTTCAGTGTTTTACTGTGCAACGTTGCCAAATTTATAACAAAATATTAATTTTTGATTTTTTAACCATAACCTAACTTTTTTTTACTAATTGTGATACATCATTAGAAAGCTAAGAAAAGAGGCTTTCCAAAACCGTAAAAATCCAATATGGCGGCAGTATGAAAAAACAAAGTTGATGATGGTTCCAAAAAACCGAAACGTTGCAAATAAAATCGGACTACACAGGCGTTTTCTACGTAAAAAGTTACCCTAAGAAAGTTTTCACAGAATCTAAAAATTGTTTTAAATAAAGAAATTACAGGGTATTTTCGAAAATGCATCTATTTAGTTTTTTCAAAATATCTCAAAAACCAAAAGAGATAAAATCGCAAAAAAACGGTATTCGATTACAAACAAAATTGTCTAAAACTTTCCCCCTTTGACCGTTTTTCTATCTCTTATAGTTTCCGAGATACCAATACATGCATCACCAATTGTGGGCACACTGTATATTAATAATATGAATAAAGTGCACCAAATTGTACATTTATTATTAAAATAGGAAACTGATTTAGTTACACATTTTTTCCCGCAATTTTCTTGATAAAATGTTATAAGTACATAGGTACCTACAACCACGAATTCAGAGATTTATCTTTAGGGGTCGGTATTTTCATGCCTGACCGCGGATTAAAACGAATGAGCTTTAAGAAATGCCTTTTTCGCATCTTCCAATGCACATTACTTCCAATGTCAATAAGAAAGACTAAGATACCTACTTAAGTAGGTACCTATAAAAGCACATTTTCCTGATAAGTTGATAATGTCATAAAAAAATTTACTTGGAAGATTATTTATTAGGCTACGGTTACAGTGCAAGCGAATTCGCGCAAACCATAGTTCGGGCGTATACGTCTGAATTCGGGCGAACAAGAAGTGGTTTCTTGTTCAGATATTTTAAGCGAAATTTAAAGCGATTTTAGATACCAAAACGGACGCGAGTGGCCTATAAAAGTGTCATGGATGTTGAAGAAGAATTTTATTTAGCAGAAAGTACATTACCGAAACTGCTATTATTTGGACCAAGAAAGATACAGTTCTGGGTTAATGAAATTTATTTAAATATTTTTGGTCCCACAATACTCTTCTGTCGAACACCAGCAGGATTAATTTCTCATTATCCATGATATCCTAATATTATTTTAAATAATGCCAACTTGAATTTTAATATTAAAATGTGCAGTTCGCGCAAAAAAAAACAAACCCGTTTGAACTTCTGGCAACAAGTAGCGATTCGCGCGAATTCGCTTGCACTGTAACCGTAGCCTTAGTTATGATTTGATACCTGATACGACTGGGGTGAAGAAATATGAAATACCATAGGTATCAATAATTATTTTGCCGACCATTTTACCTACATACTTAAATAAGTTGTAATTTTCTATGATTATGCAAATTTGGAAAAATTTTAAAAACAATTTCGGTTGGAGGGGACTGCGATTAAATCCATTAGTATTTTGTACGTATATCGTTCTAATAATATATGCAAAAGGTGACTAAGGATATAGGTAGGTATGTATGTGTATATCGTTACGTTACGAGACTTGCACAGAAATTAGACGACAAATTACAAAGGCTTGTATCATGGAAGCAGGAAGAACAAAGTTATTGTTTTAGTTTATTCCCAACATGGTTCTATTCTTTGTAAGGTAATGAAATGAATGCGAACACGCATTCATTTCCAAACCATTTCCAGACCAAAGTTTAAACTTATTTCTATTAATTTCGATTCAGCTGTAGGACATACAGGAGTAACCACCAACATTTTACCTCGTTTTTTACTAATACCTACTCGGTGTACCTATACCTATAAGCTCAGTCAATAGGTCATTGGAGTGCAGATCCACAAGAGTAATCACAGCCAGTGATAAAAGTGTAAAGTAAGGATTTCCAATGCTGGCTTTCAACCTCGCTTTAAACTTGGTAGGTTTTTGATATCTGATCACCTATAAAAATAACGCCCAAGTAGGTAGGTGGGTACACAGATAAATTCCATGATACAATAAATAGCACATCTCAAAACACATCAAACAAGTTGGTTTCTTGTATTATGGATGGATTCCTCAATGTATTCAGTTTCGAACTTAACTAATAATGTCGAAACTAGCGTATTAGGTTTACCCCAGTATTTACCTAATTCTAATACCTACAGCTTACAAGTTTTTATCCGATACTTCCCTATTTTCAAATACAGGAAGAGAAATTCAATAGATCTTAATAAGTAGATCTTCCGAGATCTTCTGGCTTGCCAATTCAGTGGTGTTTCATGTCTCGGTCGAATCACCGATACGTGGCGTAGTACTGAAAATACTTACCATCTATTAAAAATGACGAAACGTGTGCCATTATAAGGACCAAATTTATAGTCGTTCTTTTAGGCATAACACATAAGTACCTAGTTTTTGTCCTATAGTCGATTAAGGCGCTTACATGAGGGTAACTTTAAGGGTGCTAAAGAGTTGTCTTAACTGCCTTGAGGCTGCATTATTCTTATTAAATAATATTAATATCTATAAAACATAAAAGGATATAACATACACGAATACTTAGGAAGTGTCTTAAGACTTGACTGTAGACACGGTATAAGTAAGGACCTAATAATAAGGAATCATGGGTCAAGCAAACTTTGAAAAATAAAGTTATTTGAAATCCCTCGGGAAATCCTTTTAATACTGTCGCGCAGTATTAACGACAACTTTATTTGAATACCACTTGACCTCATCATGTTCACACAAAATTGTAGTTATTGAAATGGACCTCGGAAACTAAACGGCGCTTATAATGTGCAACTTTTGTTTTGACACCTCAGTTTGAGTTTTCGGCTTACCTACATTTTATTTTTATGTAGGTACCTATACATAAGTATTAGGTATACTTATTATTGTTAGTACGTTTGTGAATTTACACTTGTCATTCAATTAATACATAGGTAAACAATATTTTAAATGTTACATCGCTTTCACGATTTTTTACGGTTACGCACAAATAAGGGAGACAACAGACTCTTAAAATCTGCAAAATTAAGGTGGAGCAGTAACCAGCACAGAGCAATAAAGTGGCCTCATAGGTAGGTAACTAACTACGAATTTTAATATTATTATGAATATGGCAGACCATTTTAGTTAGGTACACCCTGTGTAGAATATTAGATAGGTAGCTAAGATTGTAATACCGGTCTAGGTTCCAACCCCTAAACCTTATAACTACTATTATTGAATCAAAACTTTTAATAGGTACCTTAGATATATACCTATTTAAGTATACTTACTTACACACCTACTTATACTTCAAAATTGTATTGTAAAGGTGCATTTAAATTAGAGCGAACAGAAGCGAGCGAAGGAATTCGTTCGTCTCTGTTCGCCCTAATATATGCAGAAACACGGAAAAGTTCGTTCGCTCCCGTTTTGTTCTCCATACAAATTGCGCAAGCTTAAGCAAACGAATTCGTTCGTTCGCTTCTGTTCGTTGTGATTTAAATGCACCTTAAAATATATTGCACTATTTTGGTACTAAGTATGTAATACCTAATTAATTAGTAATAACTGGTAGGTAAGGATGGTAAACTCTAGTAGTAATAAAGGTAGGTAATAAAATGAGATATTATGTCAATACGGTAGCAATTTTGGCACATGCTAATTTCTAATTAAAAAATATTGCATGTAAAAGTAGCTTTATAGTTTACAATATACCTACTGTAGTAGAATTATTAGATGTTAAAGGGAGGCGGAAAATATAAAATATAGGGCCCTTAATAGGTACGGCAAAATTGTATTTATTAACAACCACTTTCGATAATCGTTTGTCCTCGTTGGCAACCAAAACAAAACATAACCACAAATTCTTAATACAAACAAAACTTACCTTTCCCGTAGCCTTCTTATATCGTAAGGTTGCTTCCCTGATAAGATCCCTCACTAGGATATCACCATCACCACAAGGCACAACCACCCTAACATTTCCAAAACACACGGTTACCTTCATTTTTTTAAATTAAGTGCACCTACTTCAGGTTATTTGATGACGCCATGGTCTAGTGCTCCGATAATGTTTATTGCATTTAATAGGTATACACAAAATTAATTTAGCAAACACTATACATGTATTAATTCATAAAATAACATTGGGTTTCTATTTGATTAGGTAGGTGCGTATGAGTACCACTTCACATTTTAAAAACAAAACAATTTACTCTGCTAA
This sequence comes from Pogonocherus hispidulus, assembly GCA_963924545.1. NCBI lineage: Eukaryota > Metazoa > Arthropoda > Insecta > Coleoptera > Cerambycidae > Pogonocherus > Pogonocherus hispidulus. The sequence goes on from OZ004696.1 coordinate 26,625,132, forward strand.
CTTTATAATATGCTTTCACTAACCTGGCATTTTACAAACTAAAAATTTCAAACGAGTTTTTCCCCCCTCTTTAACTACCTGGTGAGTTAACCAATTGGCATGAAGTACAGGAGCATGTGGTCGGTACGATAACTACCGGTGGAATGTTGCATTTTAACATTTAAGGTAGTGCCTTGTTGCCAAATCCCAAATTTTACTCGTGTCAATGATTATTTTAATAATCATAGAAGTCAATAGATTTGTCAAATTTAGCCACAGATTACTAAGTAGAAGTACTTATTTTAACAGTGTAATACCAGAGTATTAATAATAATAATCGGGCATTAATAATACCTAATACAATTTTATTTTTATGAATTATAGTTTGGCGACAGTTTGGTGTACACTGTTTATACTGTTCAGTAATTCAGATTTAATGTTTGTTACATATGGCAATGTCGTAATTGTTTTAATTTCTGTTCATTTCCTAGTTAACAAGTATGAAACAAATTTTCAGTTTTGAAAAAAAAAAACTTAATATAAAAAAAACTTGTACACAAAGTTTTATACCTACTTATAGAAAGACAGAAAGTCAGTTGGGTAACATTGAAATATTATTTGAGGTGGGTTTAATTATACTCATCTCATACATAATCTTTATTATTTTATTAAGTATAGCAGGTAGGTACTTAGAGGCAAGGATTTTTAACTTATATTTAAAAATCCTTGACTTAGAGGTAGGTACCTAGGTACTGATATATTTTTTGTAGGTGGTAGGTACCCAAGATCCCAGGGATCTTGGTAGGTACCGGCGGTGATCACAGAGGAAGTTCATCATGATCATGAAGATGATTAAAGCCGGGAACTGTAGTTCACTAATGTGGACTGTGGTTTGGTGAATAGGTTTTCCGCATTTACAGAAAATTTATTGTAAAATAACAGGTAAGTATATCTCTTTTATCTATTTTGTGTATATACAGGGTGAGTCAGTTTATTTTTTTTACTACCCGGAGTCTGGCAGTCGATAAAGCACCTTATTTTAAGTTAAGTTTGTCATTGAAACATAAGTCGGAAGTCGGGAATCGCTTCGTTTTTGAAATACATGGTGTCAAAGTTTTGTTTTTTTTTTAGTGTTTTCCACATAGCGCCTATGGTTTTTAAGATAATTCATCCAAATTTTTACCATAGATTACCTATGATGGTCCACAAGTTTTGACATATGTAAAAGATTTGAAAACGTACAGGGTGATATTTTTTGGCGGTCAGGCCCCCTTTTACCATCCAGAACTTTTTGCGGTGCACTCTACTGACTGTTTATTTGCAAAAATATGGATTCCACGTTCATTTTAGAAACTTTTTCGTCTTTTGCATTTTCGTAGCTGTAACAGTTGTCAAGAAATTTGAAAAAATATTTTCATCAAAATTTTGACTATACATAATTATATTGTTAAACGAAAATTCATTAATCTAAATTGTCAAAGGTTACATATACCACTTTTGCCACTAATTTTTTATTTTTTTGTAGCATTTCAAAGACTTAATAACTAAGTAAAATAATTAAAAACTAATAATAAACCATGGCAAATACAAATAACACGGAATAAGTTTATTTTCCAATAAAATTTTCAAAATGCGATCCACTTTGTTGGCTACATAATCGGCATCGCGTTTCAATAGACCTAAATTTACAATTTGCCACAGTAACTGCCAACGCAATTTGACATAACTGTCTCTGAAAGAACATCTAATTAATAAACATTTTTTATTCATCCACTATTTAACAATCTCTACATAGAAGGCCTTGCACAAAAAAACAAAAAATGCATTAAAGTCAAGGAATGTGGTTGTCAAATTGCGCCTGCAGTTACTGTGACAGATTGTAAATTCAGTTCAGATTTCAATTTCTCAAAATGGCATTTCAGTTTTGGGCAGAGCAAAATCCACGTGCTATTAGGCCAAGAAAATTCCAAAATGAGTTTAGCATTAACGTACGGGTAGGAATTTTTGAAAATTGTTTGTGTGGACCATATTTTTTGTCAGAAAGGGTCAGTTCGCAAAACTTCTTAAGAGTTTCTAGAAAGCAAGCATCCTAATATGTGGAAAGATGTTCCTCTACATGTAAGGCAGCAAGCTTGGTTCCAGTTGGATGGCAGCCCAGCTCATTTTGGAAGAAAGAAATGTAAGCCCTTGGTTAGACGACAATTACCCAGAGAGGTGGATTAGACGTGGAGGTCCAATCCCCCACGTTCCCCAGATATAACACCAATGGATTTTTTGTGTGGTACTTTCTTAAAGAAAAACTGTATGCAACTCCTGCTCAAGATGTGGAAGATCTTAGAGGGCGTATAAGGCATGCTTGCGAAGACATAATAGTTCATCACTTAGTTTCAGCAAGGAGATCTATTGAAACCCGATGCCGATTATGTATCCAACAAAATGGATCGGATTTTGAAAATTTAATTTGAAAATAAAATTATTTCGGGTTATTTGTAAAGTTATTTGTATTTGCCTTGTTTTATTACTAGTTCTTAATTATTTTACTTAGTTAATAAAAGTCTTTGAATTGCTACAAAAAAATAAATAATTAGTGGTAAAAGTTGTACTGTAACTATGTAACCTTTGACAATTTAGATTAATGAACTTTCGTTTAACAATAATTGTTTTTAGTGAAAATTCTGATGAAAATATTTTTTTTAATCTATAAAATATTCTTTCAGACTTTTTCAAATTACTCGACAACTGTTGCAGCTACGATAAAAATGCAAAAGATGAAAAAGTTTCTAAATTGAACGTGGAATCCAAATTTTTGCAAATAAGCAGTCAGTGGTGCTCCACAAAAAAGTTCTGGCGGTAAAAGGGGGCTTGACCCTAAAAAAATATCACCCTGTACGTTTTCAAATCGTTTACGTATGTCAAAACTTGTGTACCATCATAGGTAACCTATGGTAAAAATTTTAATGGAATCATAAAAACTATAGGAGTTGTGTGGAAAATACTAAAAAAAACCTAAACTTTGACACCCTGAATATCAAAAACGAAGCGATTTCCGACATGTTTATATGACAAACTAAACAAACCTGTATAGATAGGTGGTAGATTCCTAACATTTATATTAGGTATTAGCGGGGTTAGTTTGTCTATGGTATAGGAAGGTACTTAAAGTGCCTACTATAATAATAATTATCTTCATTAGTCTTAGTTTTTATAGTTAGGTATTTTCTCTAAAATAAATTGGTATTAAAAAACAAAAAATTCTTGCAGCATCAAAAAATATTCTATAGTAATAAATTATTGTAAACTTATCTAAAATAATAATCAAAAATGCTCATGAGATTATGTTTTGTATATTAAATCAAATAACAGTGCTATGAAAATCATAATAAGAAATTTAGCTTAACAAGTTTTTTCAATTGATATTAAAGCCAGGCTATTTAATCGTCTGTCTTTTTATATAATTTAATCCTGTTTATTAGTGTTTCTTAAATAAATTTTTATACTTTCCAAAGCACAATGCACAAATTAATTGTTTCTCAATGCTTATTCCTTGAGGCTAACTGTGATTCGGCCTCAGTTCCATTTAATTCAGCTGGTTAGTATGTGGTAAAGCAACAAAAAATAATGAGGGAAAGATTCACGCATATCCAATAATACACTGGAAAACTTATCTAGCAGATGCCAGTGTTCATCTCTGTTTCAAGCATAGCGGGCACCTAAGGCAACCGCTTTAGAATAACATAGGCCATTGTCATAGGTATTAGAGCTATCGACATGGTGATAGCTCAGTCTGTTAGGTGTTGGGTGGTAGCTTATGATTAACAGTATGGTATATTGCGGCGAGAGTTCGAATCTCGCCAGGGGAAAGATGGAACCTCTCCCTGGGAATTGTTGTATGTCTTAGTTTTTTTCATGTGACCTCTATACACAAGCCTAATGTTTTCAAAAGGGAGGTTGTTCATTTCTGTGGTGTGTATAAGTTTGTTGGTTATATCTACTTACTTTTATCCTTTTTTAATATTTCAAATTTATGTGGTATAGACATTTATTTATATGAAAATCTTTTTGTCGACATAGTTCTAAAATTTAAATTATTTTGCATACCAGACTAAAAAAAATTACCATTTTTTAAAGAATGTATATTTTTGTTATATTATGCATGTTGCAAATTTCAATAAGTAGAATTGGGATCAAATTAAAACAATTATATAAACTACAATATGTTCTTTTGATTATGTATTTAGGTATTTTATAAGCATCAATAAATTATTAAAACATTTTTAACATACACTAGATATTTTTTTATACAGATAAAAGTAGAAAATAGATTACAACAAATAAGTGTTACAAGAAAAGAACAATTACATGATTAATTAAATTTTAAACATCAAGATTGAATAGTAATTATACACTAAAATGATTCAAGAAAATATAACTTTTTTATTTACATTCCACCAATATTGTTTAAGTGCTTACATAGATTAATGGTGATCACAGAAAACAAATATATATATATAAATACCATGTATTTAACTTTTTAATCGGTTCTACTACTGGACTCCATTGGTAAAAGGTCATTTAGTAGTCCAGATAAAGTTATTCCGATTTGAATATTAATTCTTACATTGGCAAACACAATTACTATGTAAAAAACATATTACACCATAACAAAAACAAATTTTAAGTACAAAAATATAGTGCAATTTGAAACTGCGGGATATTAAATAATAATATATATAAAAAAATATTGCATAAGGTAACAACATAACAAACTTTTAAAAATACTGTTAATTGTTGTAGTAAATATCAAAATCAAATTCATGCTTGTGGGATTGAAACTAACAAAAAATATTGTTCAGTTAACAAAATATCTTTTCAAGTATTAAAAGTCAATGAAAAGTAAAACCAACAAAAATTAGTCACATCCAGATTGATACCAGTAGGATTCACTGTGCAAATTACATGTTTTTTCGATAATTGCACATTTTTTCATTTTTATAAATTTGGTATTTTCAATTGGGATTAAAAATGTAACTTATGTTTTTATAAAATTAACAATTAATTATTGCTATATCAAGAGATACTGATTTCAGAATGCTGCAAAGATTAGTGAATCACTGCATCCTACGGTTCCATATGAATGAATAATCAATATCAAAGATACAATCCACATTTTTTCTCCAAAGTTTTAGCTTTGGTGGATTCCATAGAACCAAGCAGAGTGCAGATTTTTTCGACCAATGAAATACATTGCCGAGATCCTACAACCAAAATTGGAAAAAGTAAAACAAATATAATTTTTGTTGTTTTTGAATTGGCACAGAACACCCACAAAATAAACAATAGCATCAAATTGTAAAAATAACAAAAGGAAAACTTCTAAACACTAATATAGGTAAATAATATCCCTAATAATATAACTGCTTCTTTGGTTCCAACCAACTACTACAGGTGGAGGTTTTTTAGAGAGCGCCTAAATTATACATAAAAATCACATGTTTCAGTCCATTTTATGCTAGAAGCACCAATGGGTAATATCTCTAAAATTTGAACAATATTATTCATTGAAAAAAAATAAAATAAAATAAAAAAATTACCGAACCAACCAGGCACATTTTCTTTGTGTAAACTCTTAAATATTTGACATGGCAACCAGTCAGTGAGACATGATGTTTGATAGGTTTATAAGGATAATTTTTGTTGTCAATTTCCAAGAGATTATATGACATATTAAGTTGTATGTTTTTCAATATATTGTATATGTACTGAATGCTTTTAATCACCAAATTTTTGTAAATGCAAATGAACTCTGAAGAGCTCTCTTGAGAGTTAATACGTAATTATACTACATCTGAATACAAAACACCTGTCGTTTGGCATTTGATGTAAGCCATCAGCTTCAAAATAATTTTAAAGAAGCCATTTATTATGTGCCAAAAATCCAGTCTATAACGTGCCCAAATTACATAAAGAAAATATTAGGCAAGATATTTAAACATAACAATGCACAGAGCTTTTATGCTGGTTAACATCAAAATTACTTTAAATGTTTGACAATTTTAAATATTGCACTTTGTATTATGAATATAAATATAAACGTTTTGAAGAATTAGTCAAGTTCTGGTAAAAAATTTTTATCTTTGTATTTAAGTTTGATGCTTCTATCTCATATGTAATTATTTGTAAATCTTTGTAAACCCCCTGTACACATCTCACTACTCTGACACATAACCAAACGTATTACATAAAACTTTCATTATACAAAATCCTTCCACTATCTTTGTTTCAGACGTCTAATATAAAAATTGTCCCATGTATAAAGCAACCAATTTTGTTTTCAAATATTTATATCCATACTTTTGGATATTAATTATTTGATAACCCTTGTACACACTCTATCGTTTTTAACAAAACAATGTAAGAATGCTTTATCAAGTTTGCAATTGTTGCGGTCAGTCAATTTACAAAATTCTACTGATTGCACCAGGTTTTAATCTCAAACATCACTGTCGGGGTCCGTTTCACTTCTAGGTTGTCCAAAATTCCGCGTGATGCTCTCACTCATTGACCGAATATTGGCGAGGTGCACATCATTAGCAGGCACAGAAAAATAGTTCAGTCTGTCCAGGTCTGGCACGGCATTTAGGTCATCATCCGTGCGGTAGCAGTTGTCATACTCGGAGTCATACAGTGCACTCAACGAGTCCAGGGACATCATAGCGTCAGAATCAAAAATGCGTGATGATGCTCTTGATGACATACTGGTGTTGTCGTCCATATCACCCTCATGGTTATGGTCATTGTATGCAGAGTTAACATCGCTTAATGCACCTGGAAATAAAGATTTATTAGAATATATCTCGGAATATATCAATAATATAACAGCAAGTTGTTGCTGCCAATGTAAAGAGTGAAGCATTTTCGGTGATATTGTAATACTACACATTAGTGATGTAAAACGGATTTTTTTCCACAGACAAATTTGACATTTTTGAAAAAAATCTGGTAAAGAAAAATATGGTTTTTTTCCCAGCAAAATATACCTTTTCGGCCATTGGAAAAAAAAATTTAAAATCCAGACAAAAACAGATATTGGACAAAAATCCGAAAATTTTAGGACAATAATTGGACAAAATTCTGACAAAAATCGGATTACCCGCCTTTTTTACTGTCATCTATTATTAACATATAAAACTTGTATTTGACCTTTCTGCTTTGCTTTCATTAGGTATAAATAGTTATTACAATATTTTATATTAAAAATTTATTTTGGTGACCAGTAGTTTACTGAAAGGTAAATAAATACTTAGGAATTGGGTCGATAAGTGATTGTTTTGTTGGCTGTTAAAATAATATGAATAATAGGTAGGTACTTAACCGAATACTGTGCTTTAAACTTTAAATGGAAATAAATATTTATTTTTAATCTTTTTAATTTTAATTATTTTATTTTTATTAACGGTTTGCCTAAATGACTTATATTTTACTGTTTGTATCAGCATCAAAATATGGTGGAAAGTTTTTTACTACATTATATTTCTTAATTGGCTTAAATTACTATTATAATAATTATATCACAACTATTGATTCGTATTAAAAATATTCAGTTTATTTTTTACATTTTTCAAAAAAAAAAAAACAGATAAATATAGTTAACTAATCATTTTCTATTTTCTATCTTTAATAACTCAATTAATATTGGCTAATACGTTGAAAATGTTAGTTAAATGGCGATCAAAACTAAACTTTAAGAAATGCATTAGAAAATTTCCAATATTTAATTATAACATACACGTATTTGGTATTAAATTGACCAGAAAATTATGTCTAATTCAATTTTTTACCTCAAAAATGATTTTTTTTTGTCCGATCTTGGTCCAATTTTTGTCCGGAAAAAAATCAGACAAAAATGACAAACATTTTTTTTGTCATTTTTACATCACTACTACACACATACCAATTAAGAAAAATTTCAAAGTAGCTATATTTTCTTATTATTTCACCATTGTTGTTCCTCATACAAATATTGCACCTTTTAAGAAGGGCGAAATCTTGCCCCAACTCTGAAAAAAATTGTAGATGGTAGGAGGTAGTTACAGCAAATATGCATTATTTTAATTGGTTAAGCAAGAATTGTTAATCTTTTAGAAATTACCGTTACTTTGTGCTTTTGAATTTGATAAAGTAAAGGTACGTATTTATAAATAATTTTAACTAAATTATACTCCATTTATGAATTATATTTACAGTAGCCACTAGTTAGCTGTAATCCATACACATTTGTTACCTAATTTAACATTTTTTTTTTACTGTAGCTAACCACTTATTTGTCTTTTTCTACCTCTCATCTATTTTTTTTATGATTAAAAGCATATACCCAAAAGTAAGGACAACTAAATACTAATAATATATTTACCCTTCCTAATCAATAGGATTAGCTCGAAAGTCTGAGACTTGTGTGGGAGAAGGGGAGGCATTATTGCCCTTATGTTGGTTTTAATTAAAATTAGTAGACAATTTATTTAAAAATTATCTGGTGGAATGGGGATTCAAGGCCACGACCTCTGAGTTGAGCGATCTAGACACTAAAGCCTGAGCCAAAAGCTCGGTGGCTGCTTATAAATAGTTGAAGCAAATACAATCTTCTGTTGACATTTTAAAAACTAACTGTTCTTTGGTTCTATTATGTTTATTGCTACAAGATGTTTAAGCTGGCCTGAACAGTCTGTAATGCTTTCAGAAGGTACTAGATTATTCCTAAAATGTGATACTGGTATTTATGTCTATATTACAGTCTGCAATTTAAAATAATTTATACAATAGCAATATAAATTCCATGTGTTTCAGTAGTGCAGGTAGTCCCACGACTATAAGTTTTGGGTGCAGACTCTTTGTTAATCAAATGAAGTATCTATGTAAAACTAGGTTATGTTTGTCACTACAATGGAAATCAATTTTTGACCCATAAGCCCATAAGAGACCCCTAGTAACAGAAGAAGAAGTATAGTTGTTCAAACTGAATACCTTCAGCATCTGTCAGACCAGTCTCATTGATCATAGAGATGTTTTCCAGTGCGGGATCATCAGTAGTGTACCCTGTAGATTCCCTGTCATTCAATAAAGGTTCTGAGGCGCCTCCATCTTCATCTTCTGACCATTCAGAAGCACTACCCTCGGCAGCGGTGCCTGCGCCACCAGTTTCCTGACTGTCCAAGTTGACCGATTCGAGATTCTTCAACTTCTCTTGGATTTTCTCTTCCAACAATCTCTTCACTTCCGCTTCCTACACAAAAGGGAAAATTAGAAAAAGACCGATAAGTAAAACTCTTAATAATTTACCAGTTCCTTGTCTACTGGCTGCATAAAACCAAAATGTGAAAATTTTTATATTAGATCTTTTAAAAATGCATTTTTTTATTAAAAATTACCAAGTGAAATATACATACTCTGGCAGCTTCTTCCTCCATCCTCTTCTCATCTTGTTCAAAGCTTTCTAAATCATCCGTGTCATCATCATGCCTATGAACTTCAGGCATATCACAGTCTACATCTGTCTCTTCAGTACTACGTGGACCCCTTGAAATTCACATACATGTAAAATCTTAAGTCCGAAGTCCCCATTTTTTTTTTACAAAAAAGGAAGCAGTGTTTATAATATTAATTCAAATCTACCATATTTCGTGGAAGATATTGTATTGCAGTATTGTTCTTTTTTAGATAAATTATACAATCAAGAACTTGAAACTGTGTATCATGAAACTGACATAAAATGTCAGTTTTGTTAAGAATCCATACTGTTTGTTTTTTTAATTTTTAATTCTGCTGTCATCATCATTTTAAATATGAAAAATTATTAAGAGATGTATTATTAATGGAATTATTCAATTACTTATAAGTTAATGTTACCAGAGATGCCAAGTACTCATATTAGTGAAAATATTATCTTAAATATTTATAATAACAAGGTAATCATAAAAACTTGAATACTTAGTATATGTCTAGTTTAATTTTTTGGTTGAATACCAATAAATAAATAATATGAGAACAGTTAAAGAAGCCAATAAATAAAATAAAAATATATCACTAATATTAATTTTTTATTTTACGATTAGTCAAAAATTTCCATAAATTGTTCTGTAACTACATTAATTTGTCAATAGACTTTTACCATTCCAAATTTTTTAAAATTATTTAGTCATTAATAATTGAATATAAATAATATCAGAGATTATCAATAATCTCTGTAAATATACATCCATATTTTCAATTAAACATTGAACCTTGCCACTGTCTAAAGCTATTTTTTGTTAAGTGAGAGAGTGACTACATCTTATTTAAAATTAGGCATAATCTTCTAAGGGTGAATTGTGCTGAGCAAGCAGCGTGGATCAGTGTATTAGTGAAGCGTTTTTGGATTTAAGAGTAGGTCATCTGCAATTTAATCTCACAATTTCTTATTGGAAAACTGTATTATCCAGAAAAATGAAGTATTAGTTACTAATTTTATTTTTATATTTCATTTTCATTTCATTAATACATTATAACCTTTTTTGTAAGTTTGTGTGGCCTGATTATATCAAAATCAATTAATAACAAATGATAATTAAAAAAAAACTGATTAGTTTTGTCTCAAGTCTTTTATCTGAATAGAGAGAAGGTTGGACAGTTTTTGATAAAAAATATAAATAAATAAAATCAAAACATGACTTAATATATTGTGATGAGATGTGATCTTGTGTTTTTCTAGATAATGTTAGGGTTCCTGAAATGTGGTTACTTTAAATTGACACACTCTTAATGCCAGTTAATGTCAGTTATATAATATAAAGTTGAGAATTGACTCAAAAGTGCAGTTAAATATCAGTATAAAAAATACATTGAAAGTCCAACAAAATTTAGAATTTGGGAAGCTTCTAAAACTATTTACCATGGGCAAACATTTTTTTTTTTAATTAATGGTTTTTAAACAGAAACTGAGAATGTCAGCAATGACCAATTAATTATTGAACACTAATTAGACACAGGGTATTTTATCTTTTACCGTTTAGTTCTTCACATTTGTAGAAAAACTATTTTCAGTGCACTACTATGAATAAGGGATAAAATCACTCTGGTTAAGTTGGTCAGGTTGGCTAAGAGGAAGTTTAGGTAGGTCATATGCTTTAAATTGTTTTATACAGCAACATGTTCGAGTAGATCGCATTATTACTTGTTTAAATTTTTTCTGATACATATAGGTCTTCACATATATTTTATAATCTAATATACAAAATACACTTTTAAGGAAATGATACCGATGAGATGTTTTCTACTTTCAAATAGATGTAAAAATATTTTGAGTCTCCAGTGAACTGCACCCATTATCATCAGATTCATTACTTTTGCTTAGAAAAGCAATAAATAAAAAAGAAACAACTGATGACTGTATTTTGAAAACAAAAATAATTATTCATTAACTTCTATATTAGCACACTCATGATATAAAGAAACACAGGGTGTACAATTTAAAAATAAAAGCTTTTAATCATATCCAATATCTGAAAAGTGCGATGTTCAATGCTTTTTCTGTTTATAGACCATTAAAATTAATACAAAAAATAATAATACTAGTTTACTAATTTAATTGTCTCTGTATGAATAACAAGAATTTAATTATTAAGATTACTGAAAAATGAGAAAAATAAAAATCATAAAAGAATCCATTTTATTTTAGTTTGACATAAAAATCTAAATGGTAGTATCTATAAAGATATACCTGTCAAATTTAAAATGTTTATTGACTACCTACATTCTCAACTTTATATACATACAACTCATACAATGAGGCACAGTGGCTGGTTAGTGTTGTCTCACTATGCAACATGAATACCTGTCTAGAGGCGACACTTTAGCCAGCTTGTTCGGCTCACTGGGTCCGGGCGAAGCCCCTCTCTTTAGCGACCCCTCTTTGCTGCTTGCTCTGGGGGGAGGGGACATGCACTGAAGGGTGGTTACATTGCCTGCGGCATTGGGGTGCACTCTCAGCCCGAGCGCTAAAGCCTGGATTGCGGCGAGCCCCACCTGGTGGTTGTTATTGTTTGGCGCATACCTGACTAGTGGCTCCAAGGCCAGGTCTTTGTTTTGCTGGTTGAGCTCCAGCTTGGGGGGAATGTTCTGGAGCAGGTTCTGCTCATCTAATAGTTTCTGGATTTCCCTTTCGAAAGGGCCTAAGTGGTTGTCGCAGTTGTCCACATTGTTGACTTTTGCTGCAGGGGATATTTTTTCTCTATCAAAAGAATAAATTATTAATCAATTGAAAAGGATTGATTTGGAATATAGTTCCACTGTATTCTTTTAACCATAAGCATATTGCATAAAATTCCAACAGTTTAATATGGCTGATAATAATTAATATCATCAACACTTAATATAGGGTATGCAAATTATAAAAAGAATTGAAGCATATCGAAAATCTGCTGTCAGTAATGGCAGGCTTCTTATATTGATGCAAATAGATCCACTAAATATATTTATTTTACTTTTACGAAAGTATGAATTTATTTGTAAGGTAAAGGAAATATTAGGATGTGTTCAGTTACTCTTTTTATATACTTAATTTCTGCTGCTATGCAAACTTGCCTCTAACTAACATGTGTTTATTTATCAACAACTGGGTTTTTGTTTAAATTTTTGTTTGGAAGACAAATAATTATACCATTATATTATAATCCATTAAATAATGAGGTTAATTATATTAGTGTCTGAATTCAAGATTTAATAATACCTAATAGTATTACAGTAGTAATAGAATAGCAAGTAATAGAGTTATGGATAGTTTTTTAACCATTAAGAATAACAATTTTGCTAGATACAAAAATTTGCTTTTTTACAATAATTATTGGTGGTGGAGGTGATTTGTGACACATGAATAGAATGAAAATTGGTTTTCTTTTCTTTTCTTTTCTTTTCATTAATAAAAGATAATGTGTTACCTTATATCTGACGGTGACATCCTTAACTTTCTTAAATCTTTCTTGTCAGTCTGGCACGATCCGTCCTTTTTTGAACTCTTCTCGCTACTCACAGTCGTCTTGTTGTCTTCTTCCTTTAACAACTGCTTTATTTCTTCCGCTTCCTTAAAACTGGGAGATCTCTTGCAATTCGAGGATAACTTATTGCACTCCAAGATAGAATCACTGTCATTACGAGTACGCTGTTTATCCAAACTCCTCTGTTTCAGTATTTGTTTGGAGGCAATGGGAATTCCTGACCCATTAGCGCTTGTAGCTCTTAAGAGAGATGCAGGTTTGGGTTTTGGACGTGTAACAAATTCGAAACTAGCACAGCTTTCTCCTTTGCAACTTTCTTCTCCATCCAAAATGGGAGGACTCGTAACGATAGATGAATCCACCGTATTGCAAGTTCCAGCTAAAGCCAATACCGCATTAGGCGGCAAGTTATTCCTCTTTGTATTAGCTCTGTCCGAGGAATTATTATTCCTCAATGAACAATTTGGGGGGATATAGTCCAGGGAAGCTCTTGGTGATACTTCAGGAGACGATAATGGATTCACTTGAATATCAGAGGGGAAAAGAAATTGTTGAGTATCTGTTGGTAAAGGAGGAGACACGCATGGTGAACCGTCTGCATCAGTAGTTCTACTGTAACTCTCATCAGAACTACTTATGCTAGGCGAGTGATTTAAAGAACTTATTTCATCAGCCGATGAGTGTATGCGCTGAGGGGCACTAGTGTTGTATAGACCACCAAGACTTTCATCTGAGTAATGTCTTTGTAATGGGCTATGACGGTTGTGGTGGGGACTGTGCCTAGTGTGCAATGGACTGTGACGAGACTGAGACAGAGGGTTATGCCTAGTTTGGATTTTGTTACGTAACAGTTCTGGAGTTCGTTCAGGAGTTCTCTGATGGGGTAAAGCTGTGACGGGTTGGGGTATCATCGCAACCTGCATTTTACTTTGATGAGGTGGAAGTATTGGCACTATGTTGTGATTTTTTCTGTGATGTCTATTCGGAGATTCCTTTCCTGGTGGTTTAGGTAACGGTTTCAAGTATGGTTTAATATTATCAACTGGTTGAGTATTAACGGAAGCATATGGATTTTGAGCCCTTGGCCACGGTGGGTTATATTTCATTTCTGGTGTCGGTTGTCTTTGATTTTGTTGAAAATTGTTCTTGTGTGGTGGCAAGGGTGGTGGAGGAAGGTTTTCCTCGCATGGTAACTTTTTTACATGCCTAGGTATTTTGCATGAAACCGCAGGTAGCAATGGTTCATTTTCACAGCCATTTACATGTTCCCTATGAGTAGACTCTCGGAGAGGAGGCAATCGGACAGCATTCGATGAAGCTCTGTAAGTATCATCTCTAGAACTAGATCTGTTTTGTGCTGATATATGTTTTGGTCTGCCATTGAGGTCTCCATGATGTAGCAAAGCCAAAGGTGTAGCTACTCCTCCATACATATTGTTGATATCTAAAAAAATATTTCATAAAAATCAACTTAATATTGAGAAAGTTCAACACACACTTGCTTGGGTTATTAAGCAGAGAAGGTAGCAAATGATAATTGTTCATTAATTAAAACAAAAAACAAGTATGTCAAATATACAGGGTGTTTCAAAAAAATATGTGCCTTAGCTTGTGGGTAGATTCCTCACCCAAATACAAAACAAATAGTTCGTTTCCTAGATATAGGGTATTAAAGTTTTTTTAAGTTTAAGTTTTTTACTTTTTTCAAAATATCATGAAACGGCTTAAGCAATTTGAATCGAATTTGGGTTCTGAAAATTACTTAAAATAGTACATATTTTGGCATTAAATAATGATGGTCAACTTCACCACGGCCGTATGTACGGACTGGTACAGAAATAATTTGGAAAAAATATATGGACGCCACTGAATTTTTTACTTTTTGCTAGCATATTTGTGTAGATAGACAAATGCCTTATAAAAGTCTTGTCTTCATATTTTTTAGTTTTCGGCTTCTTTCAAGAGATAAATGCAATTTTTTTAGTAGCACTTAATAACACATTTTTTAAAAGTTAAGACGACTTCAATTTGTACATTATTTATTATTGAAATACACCTGAACATGATCATAGAACCGAAATTTTATTCAAACTGGTAAAGCCGTTTCATGATATCTTGAAAAAAGTAAACATATAAAAAAATTTTAACACCCTGTATCTCAGATATGAAGCAAAAGTGGGACTCATGTTAATAAGAACTTTTTGTCTTGTTTTTAGGTGAGGAATCTCCCCATAAGCTATGGCATATGTTTTTTGAAACACCTTGTATACATTTTCTTAAACAACTTGATGTCAGATAATTAATACTTTAGAATATCTTACTGTTGTTCACATTGTTTGCATTCAGTCGTATATTGTTCAGTTCCTCAACCCGCAGGGTACCCGGTTGTTTCCGGTCAATTAGAAAATATGTAGTCATATCTCCTTTACCCTTTACTTTAACCTTTCCTCTGCATTGAAACTCATATGGGTATGTTCGAAGTACTTGATACACCTCTTCGGTGACTTGAGTGTGATTGGGCAGCCCTGTGGAATCCATACGACTTGCCACATTCACAGTGTTTCCCCAAATGTCATATTGAGGTTTCCTGGCACCTATAACACCTGCCACAACCGGTCCTATGTTTATTCCTGGAAAAGGCAATATAAGCTAGTTTATGAAATTAAAATATACTTACTACGATATTAATACCAAATGAAGAATTATCAAATATTTCTGGATGTTTGATAATTTTTCAACCACCAAAAATTACACTATAGTATAGCTTTCACATCTTAATAGCATGATAACTTACCAACTCTGAGCATGAAGTTGTTGTATGAATTTTCATTAATATTGAGTAATCGATCCCTCATAGCGAAAACAAATTCTACTAAAGTAGACAAGTGTATCCCAGCAGTAGTTTCATCATCGTCTAAGATTCTCAGATCTGGCATTAAGCCTACTGCAGCCATGTATGTAGAGCCTACAGTTTTTATCTTATCAATGGCTTTGAATCTTTCTTCAGACAGCAAATCATCAAAATCTGCAATGATCTCGTTCAATAGTCGCAAACATTCCACACCTTGGTTGTTACCATCCAGTTCTGTGTAAAACTCATGATAGTTTGTAATGGAAGCAAAAACCACACCCACCCTGGAGTAACTCTGATGGTATAGTTCCTGTGATAGAGTATTCTGTAAGAAAATGTTTATATTTTTGTATTTCACCCTTGTGTGCAGCCAACATCCAGACATCTAATCTTCAAAAAAATATAAACCAAAAAAAACATTTAAATTAAATTACATTTAAGTAACACATAATTTCCAAACAAAAAAGATAAATGTTGCCTACACATATAATTACAGAATACAACAGAGAGTTATTTAGTCCTCACCATGTTGTTACGGAATTGATTGTCCAGGAAGTGTGTTGCCACATGTGCCGGTAATAAGTTGAATAATATCCTCTTATTTGAGTGTTGTAGAGCGTCCATCTCTCGTTTTTCTTCGTTTGCCTGGATCTGCCACAGAAAGTCAAGCCTCGCAGTCCATTCCACCTGCCTACCATGCAGAAGTACGGCTAAGACAAACATGAGTACTTCGACCACACTAAGTACATGCTGAGGAATAACCGTACTGGAAGTAAACAGTTATTAGACAAACATTAACCATAATCTTTTCATAATGTATTTTATATTAAATTAGCGAAGCATACCAAACTGTAAAGATTAAATTTGAGTGAATTTTTTGAGAATGAAACATTTATAGAGATAGTACAAGTCATCACGCAAAATAATCTGAAATTAAAATTAATAAAAATGGGCAAATTGGAATTTTACAAAAATTTGCAATAAGATAATTTTTTGTTGTAGGTACAGTATCCTTGTATATATCAAGGAAAGTATGGGAGTCTAGTCATATCAGCATGGTAGACAGTGTGACCTTTTAGCCTCTTAAATGAATTGTATCACGTAATAAATTAACCAACAGCCCACTTTTAGTGGCAAGTTATTTTTGGCCACTTTTAGTTCAGTAATGAACAATTAAACTGATTTGATCTGAAAATAAGTAGGTAATCAAAAAAAATTATTGTAAGACAATGCCATTGTTTCTCATTGAACTAAATAAATTTACTATATTAAATGCAATGGGTGTCTGTGTCCACACACCAGAAATGTACCAATTAACACACTTGTTGACATTTTTTACTTTTGCACTGTTTATTTTCACCTGTATGCATTTTCAGTGTAACTGACCTTTATCATTGATTTGTTTTTTTAATTATTGAGGGCCTCCTAACTTTCAGCTAGGTAACTGCTACTAAATATTACTTGCAAGGCTAGGAGTTTTTATAGAAAATTAAAAATGACGTACGGTGAAGCTAGGATTGTGTATGATTAATAGTTTTATTTTTTATATGATCATTCGATTAATTAGTTGATTTTTTTAGCTTTCCTGATAAAATTCTATGTGTTTCATTTGAATTGTGAATCTTACAAAGCGTGTGCAGTTGCTGGAAGCAAGTCCAGTGCTTTCCAATGGTAAAAAAGTATAAAAACTAGAAGAACCGGAGATGTTTAAAAATATAAATTTTCATTATGGAATTTTAAAAAACTCTTCAGATATCTGTTATTAGGGGTGAAAAGTACTACCTCTATAAATATGTTTCACATTTAAAAATTCACCCTGTATATTAAGCAATGTATATCACGGAAAGTGCAAAGCTATTTAAGAATATACACAATATCCTACAGTGAGTTTCTATTCGAACTTTATGAAAAACTAATATAGTTAGAAATAGGAAATTTTGGTAGAGATGTTTTCTGATATTTATTGTAAATATTTTCATTATTTGAGCACATTTAGTTATACCGTCCAACAGCATTAGATCTTTATGAAAAACTAATATAATCAGAAAGATCAGTTTTTGGCACAAGATGTATTCTGATATTTATTAAAAATATTTTCATCATTCGTGCACATTTTACATGTACAAGGTAATCATAAAGTAAGGGATATATTTCAGCTTATTATGTATTTTTAACAAATTAAGTTAAGAACAGGACGTGAAAGAAATTCGATTGCTTAAACAATGGGATTTCTTCGTCATTCATTTTCCTGCTGTACAATCGCCAACCGTTCCTCCAAATTGTACACAGCATTATTCAGCATTTCTGGTTGAACTGCAGCAATTTGCTCCCTAATAAAGTCTTGTAATTCATCCAGTGTTGTTGGTCGTGTTCTAAACACCAAATTTTTTAAATAACCCCACAGCCAGTACTTCGCTGGGTTAAGATCAGGCGATCTTGGAGGCCATGAATTTACAAAATGTGAACAATTCATAAACCGCAATGATTACGTTTGATACTTGTATCAGCAGTTGACACAACAACTCTTTTGTTTTCCATATACACTAAAATCCAATTATTGAAGTAACTAGATTCCATTCACTTTTTGCTACTAGCTTGGCTTCTTAAAATTATATAAGACTTTAAAGTATATTCCTTACTTTATGATAACCCCATACTGAATACATTGTTCCCTCATGAATACATATTAATCTTTAAACTGACGTTATATATATAGACTTTTCTAAGGCATTTGACATACTTAATTATAAGCTTTTGTTCAAACTGAATCAGTATGGTCTTTCTGATAATTTAATTTAGGTTTTTTAAATCTTACTTTACTGATGGGCATCATTACGTTGTGTATCATGGTCATAAGTCATAAGTCTGTCGAATACATTCGATAATTAGGGGTCCCCAAGGTTCAATTTTAGGCTCTTTATTTTTCAATATTTTTGTCAATGATATATTTGATGAATTGGATGTAGACGGTTTGATATATGCAGATGAGCTTAAGATCTATTTCAGAATTGCAAGTATTATTGATTGCCATTAGCTGCAGTCAAATTTAACAAAAATATACAATTGTTCCATTTATAATGAATTAACTTTAAATGCTCAAAAATGCTGTGTATTGTCATTTAGTACCAAGACACAGATATTCAGTATAATTATAATATTAATGAGCATATTTTAAATAAATTAGAGACATTTAGATAAAGATCTTTGTATAATTTTCCATAAAACTTTATTTACCACCAATTATATACAGGCCACAACCTCTGAAACATACAAAACCCACGAGTTTTATAGAACGTAACACCTACGAGTTTTCTGATATCGCGAAATTGCTACTCCTTTGTTCGTTTCAAATTAGAGTATGCTTGCCTTATCTGGAATCCAATATATAACTTACACAAACACAGAATCAGTACAACACAGATTCTTAAAATTCTTAGTCTTTAAATTCGGCAATAATATCTATCTTCCGATTGGCTATCCTCAGCAGAACCTCACAGGATTAACCTCGCTCGAAAGTAAAAGGGATCATCTCTCTATAGGGTTCCTGTACAAATAGGGTGTTCTCACATATTTTTTTTAATACCAAAATATTGAGTTTTCCTTTCCTATTATACATATGTCTAGTTAAAAAAAATTACAAACACTTGCATATTCAAAAAGAAGTGAGTTGAAATTTAAATTCGGCATTGGCGCGCAAACGCGTCTACTACGGCAGACATATTTGTGACGTCATCAGGAATATAAACCAACAGTTTGACAGGAAGCTATCAACATGAGTCATTATATTTCCATTATAATAAAGTCAGCTGTTTGGTAACAAGTTTTTTTAAGTTATTTTATGAAGTACTAGTTATATAGAATCGGAACATGACTGAAATTAAACAATACAATACGCAGTGGCTTTAATTCCTCTAAATTTGGCGGCATTGAAACGCTCATTTTTAATAAATTCTGTAACCATAAATATGTTCACATGTGGTAAATTGTTGGATGAAGCCTTTACAAATCCTTCAGATGTCATTTTACTTATTTAACTAGAAATAAACAGCAATAACTCTTAAACTTCAACAAAATCACAGCTAACAAACACTAAACAGCGGCCATTTATATGCTTAATGACGTCACTTGTGTTTTGGTCCCCGTTTAAAATAGACCCTTTTTTTAAATTTTCTAACTTCAATTTTATTCTGAAAAATGCAAAATTTGCATTTTTAATACATTACAACGTCTTTGTGGATGTATTACTAAGTATGTATAGGTTTATAACTTGATTTCGTCACATACGGAAAACACCCTATTATGCCAAGATAAAATTGGCCCCCCAGCTGCGAATTGCTTAACTACCTAAATTTTCACATCCAACGTGTAACATCTAGGCCAGAGCATTTTTTACTTACCCACTTCCCATACCAACATTCTCAAATATTCATTGATTTATAAAATGTGTAATTACTACAACAGTGATCAAGACAGTTAGATATATTTTACTAGTAGATGCCTGTGGTGACAGGAGGTCCTGTAAATGGATTGTTGGATGGCATACAATTAAATGAAAATAAAAATAATAAAAAAATATCGGTACTTATATGGTTTCCTAGGTATATATCTAATATAATGGATAAATAACCAAATAGGGTGTCATAAGAATGACACGAAGATTTGTTGCTTAGCTGCAAAGCATTGATTTTTCTTAACACTCTGCTCTTATAACATTTTTTCTGGGTAAGTCTTCTGTATCATCAAATATACACCCAATAACCCTATATTATTATATTGACTATATCGCTCCTATACCAGTAACAAACAGTATCCCTCAAAACTGAAGTAATATACAGAGTACTAGTAGTTGGATGTGCTCGAATGATGAAAATAATTTTAATAAGGAAATATGTTACAACTATTATCAGTTTTCCATAAACTTCTAATAGAAATTCTTGTGACATCTATATTATTAAAACTATTACTAAAATTACACTACTAAAGCTAAAACAAAGTATATTATAATCTTATTGTTCCTACCTGTTGTCATTATCATAACAGAGGAATAGCTTAATATGGGACAGTTCTATCAGAAGTACATAAACAGTGGACATGATGAGCAGCAACAATGCCTTAAGTAAAATTGGAAGCCTTAAAAATATAGCCACAGCCAAATACCCTAGGGCACAGGATAAAACAATGTATTGAGGCAAAGGGCACACTCTGTGATCTCCAGTGCTGTCCAAAGTAACATTTGCCATAGACGGACAAGGAAAATCCGAAAGACAAGTAAACTAAAACAAGATAGATATATATATATATATACAGGGTGTCCCATTTAAAACGAAATACCCTTTGTATCTCGAGAAAAAAAACGATACATAAAAATGATTAATCAAGTCAATCTTTGAAGTGAAGGTTGACCTCTTCTTCCCTCCTCCAAATACAAAATTTCAAATGGGAATAGGGGTCGAGTCATACCTTATTTGAAAGGTATTCTTATTTTCTATTCAACGGCATGATTAGTTTTAAAATCTATCAATTCGTCATCAAGTAATTGACGTTTGAAGTTGTGTAAAGAGAAGAATAGGAAAAAAAGACAAAAATCTATTTTGTACTGGAAATTAACACTGTAAAAACTAAATTAAATGCTCAAAGTGTGCACCATTAACTTCCATGCAGTAATACTGTAGCAGGAAGTTGCTGGAAGTTATTCTTAGTCTTAGATTAAGCTATCTAATGATTATACCTTTCAAAATGTAGTGTAGTTATGATACAACAAAACGATAAAGGTGCTATAGAATAACGTCAGTATAATTGTGCTTTGGTGTGTTTATTGAAATATGGATGGATAGATCAGTAGGAGGGTATTAATTGAGTGGCCGGCCCGATCACCCGACTTATCCCCCCTCGATTTTTACCTTATCGTTACAGTGTATCTAAAGTCTTTAAAATCTAAAGTGTATCTTATAAAACCCGACAATTTAGATGAGGTACTAGCACGAGTTTCATTTAAATGTCTTCAAATAATGCTACAGACTTTGCATTGTGTTTGTGAAAACATCCAGCAACATTTGATTTACTGCATGGAAGTTGATGGTGGACACTTTGAGCATTTAATTTAGTTTCTACATTGTTAATTTTTAATACAAAATAGAATATCGTTTTCTTTTCCTTTTCGTCACTTTATGCAACTTCAACCGTTAATTACTCGATAACAAACCATCCGATTTTAAAATTAACGACGCCGATAAATAGAGAATAAAAACACCTCTCAAATGAGGTGCGACTCGATCGCTAGAGGGGAGAAGGGGTCAAGCTTCACTTATGCTCCAAAAGTTGTCCCCCTTGAATGAAAGATTGACCTGTTATATATAATACAGTATAACTACACCTAAGATATGTAAAAAATTGCTTACCACATTAACTTGTGCAACCGTGTAGATTAGAATAATGGTAAACACCGTTATGGCCAGTCTTAATACAAAACTATGGGATATGTCCCACAGTATCCACCTAAGTCTGACAGCCAAAAGTAACATTAGCACCACAGAAATCCATATAAACGCAACTAGGAACAACAGGAGTAAAATTATGGTTCTGGGCAGTACCGTTACCTGTAAGGCACCCAGAAGGACCAGAAGAATTAATGCACAAGCCAAAGCTGAGCTGTAACCTACATCCAAGTCGTCGTGGTACTAAAAATAAATTTCAATGTATTCTGGTTATTACCTACAAATTCTGGAAGATAATGATATTATTTACACTGTTTTGAAAACTAGATTTTTAAACAGAAATTGTGAATATCATGATCTACCAAAGTATAAGTTACATATTACATCTATCGTTTTATATAATATACAGATACATGCAAGCATAATACACGAACATATACGAACGATGACTGAATAAATAGGATCTTTTAAACGACGGTTTAAAACGATGTGCAAAATGGATAGTATGTGGTACAGAACCATCTGGTTGCCTCGCGTACCACGTAAACTATCTGCTGGCGCTTGATTTTGACATTAGTTCCATCGGTTATCCGATAGTGGCCGAGGTTTTGCGATCCAAATTATCCGTTTGTCTTTGTCAGTAACCTGTATCGTTTTAATATATACTATTACTACCTAATTATTTTATATTTTAAGTTGTTTTGAATTAAGGTTCTTGTCATTGATATGAAAACATCCATTTCATCGTAAGCTCGAAACAAAAATTTAAGCGATCCACGTCTTAGAGATCCACAATGTAATTTTCCACAAAAATATGGGGTCATCATAAAGTAAGGGGCATACTTTAAAGGCTTATATAATTTTAAGAAATTAAGCTAGTAGCAAAAATGTAAATGGAATCTAGTTGCTTCAATAATTGGATTTTACTGTATCTATGGAAAACAAAAGAGTTGTCGTATGGTGTCAACCATGTCAACTGCTGATACAAGTGCCAAACGTAATCATTGCGATTTAGAATTGTTCTCAAAATAAACCTCACGTAAACGTAAATTGATACCTACGAGTTAAATTTTAAATAACATGGATCTACAAACAAGAAATGGTTTAGTACAATGTTATTACGAATGCGGCAGAAATTGCACTGCTGAATTACGAAGATTTCGTACGAAAATGGGAAATGGGTTTTAGAGAAGAGGCCTGTCAAATGAGAGCGTACCGTAATTTGATTAGCAAATTTGAAAGATCAGGATCTGTAACTGGCCTACCGAGATCAGGAAGATCAAGGATTAGTGATGTCCAAGTTGCAGAAGCTCTTCAGGAAAATCAAAACATAGCCAACACTAATCCGTTAGCAATCAGTAGTGTGAATTCGATATCAAAACAACTGAAAATGGCATACACCGCGGTTTGGAAAAATTTTTACGCAAAATCCTAAAAATGTATCCCTATAAACTTAAACTGCTGTTTTAATTAAATGATGCAGATTTTCCTATCACGTATGATTTTTTTTTCAATATTTCTTTTCAAATATTGACTCAGATGGAAATTGAACCCGAATGGTTATCCCGTATTTTATAGATAGATGAGGCTCATTTCTCTCTAAATGGTGCAGTCAATACTCAAAACTGTCGAATGTAGTCAACAGATAATCCACATGAAATCGTTCGGGAAGGTCTTCATGACAAGAAAGTCACCGTTTGGTGCGGTTTCACATCCAATTTTATCATTGAACTATACTTTTTTGAAGAGATACAGAATGGAGAGGCCGTAACTGTAACTGTTACTGGTGAACAATAGCTGCATATGTTACGAGATTCCACGGATACAAAACGAGCACGAAGGAATTGAAAACATGATTTTTATGCAGGATGGAGCACCATCTTTACCGTCCATATTTACCGACCAGTTAAACAATTTTGAACTTGTTTTTTAAAATCGTGTTATAAGCAGACATTTTGTAAATTCATGGCCTTCAAGATCGCCTGATCGTAACCCAGCGGATTACTGGCTGACCGGTGCGATTATTTAAAAAAAATTGGTGTTTAGAACACGACCGACAACGCTGGAAGAATTAAAAACTCTATTAGGGAGCAACTTGCTGTAATTCAACCAGAAATGCTAAATAATGCTGTGTAAAATTTGGAGGAACGATTGGTTATAGGTACATAAGAAATCCCATTGTTTAAGCAATCGAATTTCTTTCACATCTTGTTATTAACTTAATTTCTTAAAAATACATAATAAGCTGAAATATATCCCTTACTTTAATCTTGTATATGTTTTTTTTTTTAAATTTTGTAAAAATTGTACATTTATTTGTTTGGTTCTTTTAGAGCAAGCTGACGAAATGCGTATGTTCAAATGAAGTGCCCGATTACCAGATCTTAATTACCTATTTTTAACCTAAACACTAGCGCGAAAATACCTGCAACCACTTCAGGTTAATCAAAATATCACTAACCTGGTTCTCCTTATGCCTGTCCTTAAAGCATAGTGTAAATAAGTTAACGTGTGTCGACTTCTCCCTATCCACACTCCTTGCCTCGATCGCTTGCGCTAAGTACTTATTAACTCTGTTGGAGGGCGTGTGATAGACGCTGGAGTGCCTCTTTTTAAAGGGCCTTTTGAATTTTTCTGTTACCTTATTCTACAATCACAAAAATATGATTAGAACACTTAATGATATGTATATGTTAGTTTCAAGCTGGAAGCAGATGTGTCCACGGTTTTCTTTTTATACACATAAAAGTTTTTTTACAAAGCATTGTTCGATGGAATTTATATTTTAATGATAGCACAGCCGAAGCGATTCAACATATTTTACGTTTAGTAAATTAATGATTATGTTTGATTAGTAACATACAGTTTCGATAAAAAAATATCACTAACGTTTGAGCAAAAAACATACATAATAAACTACAGATAGTTAACACTAAATCATTTAAAATACACTAGCAGCATATAAAACGTAAATTAAATAAACTAAAGTCCAACCAAAACAGCGTCTCCACACAAATGGTTGCTTTAATCATTGTTTTTCTTTTAATAATAATAGTTCCTTTTGCTCGCAAAATTGTAAGTCACTGCACCATTCGTGTGGAGAAAAAAGCGGAAGAACAAACAATTTCTTTACCAAAACATATTGCACAGGGCTACTCACTAGAGCCCTAAACAGATACAAACATCTCCGTTGCGTTAATAACTCGTCAATGATATCTACAAACATCGAAACAGTTTTCGACGACGAACTTATTAAACATTGTAATAATAAATGTAGACTAGATAAAATAATTTGCAAACATTGACTTGTTGCGTGCTTCCTACGGTCATTACTTAACGTGGCCATTATCATACAAAGATAAACGAAATAACTTGTCTGGAGCTTGAATTCTTTTGGGTAACACCTTTCTCAAAGTGCAACCATAAGCTGTGGTGTAACACAGAATCGCAACATCTTTAACGTCGCGGAAAAGATCGAACCCCCTGGAGGGCGTACGACTGGGATGATCAGCCGTTCTCAATGTCATATTGAAATCTTTGAGGGCCGCATGTACCTAACGACTAAGCGCTGTGGTCGAACGCTTCAGTTAATCTTCAAAAGTTTTTAGTCAGTTTTACCTTCCTTAGGAATTAATGACTTAATTCAATCTGCTATTATAAAAAGTTAGTGTGAAAAAAATTTTATTTCTTAGTCTCGTGTTTGTGGAACTCGATTGCCTCATATCGCAATTTACTTCCCTCGGCTATCACGAACTATGCAACGGAGACGTTGAACTGCAGCTATGCTCTATAAAGATATTCCCTATGCATATGAGGAAGAATTGGAGAGAAATATCGGAACAAACGCAAGCGAGTGAGTTGGACTCACATTGCTGTCGGAATCTCGGGGATGACGGGTTTCTTGCGAGGGTGATATTTCTGCGTGGAGCACCCTTTGTAGTTCTAGCACCTATAAGCCACATTAGACCAACTAAACACTAAACTAACATTAGGGACACCGACATACATTGACAACTTTAGAAACTACAATCCTGGTGCGCAATTTCATTCAAGATACTGTTACTTTGCAAAAAAAAAACAAGATACATAATATTATAACGTTGATAAGAGCAACTACTTTAGGCGACTTCTACAAGCCGTATTATTAAGCATACACTTTTTTTACAGCATGAATGAATGATTTTTTTTTTAATGATAATCAGAAAAATCTTATTCAACCAAAGACAATACCTTTTATTTACTAATAATAAATGGTGCGGATAAATAATGTGTCCCTACTCAGAAAATATGATTTTACCAGTTATAGGTTACCAGGAATAATTTTGTTTTTTAAAAGATAAATAAACATAGCCTTTAAAGTATTTGCTGGATTTTGCCAATTTTTCTCAAAGATTTACAGTACCCGTTAAAGATCAATCTGTACTAGCGGTTATTAGATAAATTATAGTTATAGTTATAATTGTAGTGCTAAATATATGGTTTAAAAACTTAAACACGAAATCTTTAGTGTGCTGAAACTTGAAAATATGCTAAAGAAGTTACTCATCTTCTAAGGATGTAGGTACTTTGTAGATTATAGGGTAGTGATTTTACTATTAGTCTTCACTGTCTTTTATTTTAATTTTTTTATTAAATTCAGTTATAAGAGGTGATAAGATCATCAGTGATATATTTACCAAAATGAGAATTTCGAAAATATAAAGACTTAGGTAGGTACTTCTTATTAAGAAGTATTCGAACTTTTTGATATTAAATTAATATAAATAATATTTGTGTCAACAGTATAATCATAAAATAGCTGACAGAACCAATCAAATCCAAAGTAGTCAGTAAATTATGTTTAGTCAAATTCATACTTTTTGACTAGTGATTGTGATTGCTGTAGGTACAGATCTATGTATATCATAAATAGTTTTTTATCATTTTGTTCTAACTGGCACGTTAAGACTTTTAGTTCAAGTAACGTTCCATTCGCGCACTATTGATCACGAGCATGTTCATCGATCATCGATATCGATTGGCTAATCATCTGCTAGATATACGATCATACCTACGATGACGAAATTAACCAATAGAAGCGAATATAATTTATGCCAAATTAATAAAAACCTAAACGCTACGCTGTCTGCAAGCAGACAATGTTTCTTCATTTCATTTCATCAAAAATCAGAGTAGTATATAGTCTAATTATGCTGGAACCGAAACTAGGGGAGTTGCAGAGAGCAGATTTTTTGAAGATTAGGTCATATTAAGTTTCAAATTGTAATGATAAAAACAATAAAAAAATTTTAAGATTTTATGAATTCTAGCTTAACATGAATGGTTAATAAAATTAAGTTAACTTTTATATAAAAGTTAAAATATGTAGGTTTTCAACTACTTAAAGGTACAGTGGTTTACTAGAAAACATATTTTCCAGTTTTACTGGAATTTTATCAATTTTACTTTTCACTACAATTTGAAATGATCGTTAGTGATGCGCCCATGGAGCGTATGTGCCTTTTCCCACTCTCTGGGTCGGTTGTGATAATTTTTTTCAACCGATAATGTGAATAAACCATTACTACCGATTATTATATTGGCCGTATCAAATGGACGTATTTTTTTTTATTAAATGTCAAGAGAATTTCTGTGGAACTAAAGTAAATTCGCATTTTACCAAACACATTCTATTAGGTACATATACATTCATATATATTTATCTTTAGATTTAGATTAAAAAAATATACAAAACTAAAGTAGGCAGTCATTAGAAATTAAGACAATAAAATGCACATACTTAAAAAACCAGTTGGGCTTATAAAAGTATTGGGTATAAAAGTGTTGGTCTTAGTATTTATGAAAATCCTAAATATAAATACAGGGTGCATTAATTATATATATTATATATTACATAATTATATTTCAATATCCTTCCTCGTACACTATGCTTGATACGCTATTGTATTTATCCAATACTAACGTGCCAGTTATTATTAAATGATGAAAAACAAAGTGAAAAGCGAATGTTTGTAAATGCCTGTTACCTTTATATTTTTAAGTATGAATATTTAAATGTTTCTGTTGATATGAAAATTAGAGTTCCTCATTTTGCTTTTAGATAAGACACCAACGAAATCAATCTACCCCGTAAACTAACGCAATCAGGCTTATGGACATGTAATCAGTCTGAGAGACAATCCTGATTGCCTGTAATTCATTAAAGTACTAACCAAACAATTCTCGGTCCGAGACTGCCGCGCCGCTTGCAATAACAATAATTATCTAAAAAGGGTCCGCTAAAGTTGATTGACTCTACTTGGCACCTATAATAAGTGTTTGTGCGCTACTATAACGAACACAACTTTCGGAATAACAATAAAGGGAATCTGTAGGACCATAATAATAAAATTAATTGTTATGCCTGGGCTCGTGAAAGGTATTGCATATAGACTAGGGCATAAAATTGCATTTCACAAACCACAGATATTTCTTAATGTTGCTGTAAAACTCTTGTAATGGGACATTTTATTAATTAAACTCATGAACATGATAAGTCAGTACTGGAAGAAGGCTACAAGGGTTTGTAAGCTTTCCTAGTCGATATCAGATAAATTAGAGATTATGTTAGGCCTTTCTATAATTGATGATCCAATTACAGAAAGACCTAAGAATGAAACCTCTACAGTCACCACAGTTATTATAAAAACAAATAGCAGCACATATGTATTAGCTGCGACAAGATTACACCAACCTGAAAAGTCCTTGGTTGCTGAACATATTTGAAGGAAACGACACAGGATCTCATTCAATCCACCAATATATTGGTACGCACCAATGAGTATAATTTAGGGTGGAAAGAATGTATTGAGGTTACGAAAAGCCATACTGACCCAATTCGACGAAATATCTGCGATTAAGCATGGACTACGGCAAAACAGGTCATAAGAGTTTACATAATTAATGGAAGATGAATTTGGACTCGATTCCAATGGCAATTTAATCACCGAAAAATCTTGTCTTTATATAACATCTTCTATCTAAAGACATTACATTTTTTGACAGCTTAGCTTCCAGCGCTTGTGGTATCTACGTTAAAGTGCGTTATCCTTGAGACGGTCTCAACATTAGCGCCTGTGGACTTAGCGATTATCGTTTTGAATTGGTCGCAAGTCCTATTGTTTTCTTCCTGCCGACTGTGAAGCACGTACAGATACATGAAATTGTAGTTAATATTGACTTGAACCATGGAAGGACTCGCGTTTCTTTTGTTAGAGGAATCTGAAGATGACAAAATATAACAGGAAATGTTTAAAAAAAGTAATAGTCATCATCCTATTTTTTAAAGAGGGCAAAAGGAGGTTGCTACAACTTGTTGATAAAAACAGAGATTTACTGAATGATGATAAAAAGTTCAAAGAGTTTTTTGGACTAAATGTTCAAATAACTTTATATAATACTAATAATATATATAATTTATTTATCCCAAAAGATTATACATGTGGCTTAAGACAAGTTAAGTACAATTTATAAATATACAAAAAATATTGGACCTAATAAAAGATTATATCAGTTGTAGTTAATATAATAGAGTTCTCTACCCAGTAATACTTGATGAAAAATTGGCGATAACATTAAGATGATTTAATGGTGATATGTCAAGAAGAACTCACAAATATTGCTCCAATCCGTCCGACGATCGCGATTCTACTGCTCATAAAGCAGTCGACCAGCGACTGTCTCTATAGTCTCCGTCGCCAATCGCGGCCGTTTAGAGGGAAACGGTTATATTGGTTTAAGCTAAAGGCAGTTACTAGCGATCGTCGCAGTCGTGTATCATAGCGTCTTCGAGGACAACGCACCTTTAGACGGTTTGAAATTAATGCGCTGCAGCTAAATTTTGATTTGGGAAGTCACCTAACCTAGAAGTTTCCAAATGATGCGATCAAAACTCAAAACTACAATATAGGTTAAAACACGGCTATGATATATTATGTGCTTATTTGAAGCTAGAAATTTGTCCAGGTCAAATCCATACTTTTCTTGTATTTTTCATTACGCCCTAGTAATTGCAATACCTTTCCATTCACAAAGGCAATTAAAAAAACAAATACATAAATAAATCTATAGTGTTTGGCCAAAATTATACAAAGTGACTCATTCACAGCATATGGAAGCAGCTCGACGGGTGAAGTGGCAAAGGATGGCAATTATATTGCCGAATTAAAAAAAAGTAACTAAAATTTTTCTGTAAATATGTTAACTTTTAGGACTTTTATAAATAGTAGAAACCTCAATAGTTCCCGCAATTGCAAAAACAACCGTAAAACAATGTAATAAATTACTTCAGAATTAATCCTCAAACATGAGTTGCCTATAAAAACACTGAAATCCTTCACTGAATCACTTCCTGAAAAACTGGTATGTTATCGTTATTGACATGTAAGTGCGCATGCTCCAGTTTTCGTCCTTGATGTTCCGATATTAGCGAATCAAGTTGTTTATTTTTTAAAATACACCAATCACATTGCACTTTATAGAGTCCACGAAATTATGGTGAAGATCAATGTCCGTAGGGAACAGCACATAAAATTTCTATACGCTATCATTTTATCGGTTAAAGATTATTTTATACGATGAATAGTAATAGCTGAGGTAATAGCGCTCTGATACTACTTATGAGTTATGAGCCACTCTGTAAATTTTGCCCAAACACATCTATATTTTCTGAACTTGTAACGTACATTTGCGATTTCTTCTAAAATAAGTAAATAAGTTCTTCTTTATAGACATGAAGTAATATATTTGAACGTGCAAAATAATCTTTATTGTTACTAACTTTCAGAAGAAGTCGCAACAACCAACAAAGTGGACCATCGAACATACCAAAACCACAAAACCAGGTCGTGAGTGAGTGAATAGTGCTAGACGAGAAAAATACTAAATGACATGTGAGCTATGAGAATATGCGTGAAGCTAGGTGGAAGTGCGTACGCGATATTCAAGCTGATGAACTCACTTTGCTGCTAGTTTGCG
Organism: Pogonocherus hispidulus; assembly: GCA_963924545.1. Lineage (NCBI taxonomy): Eukaryota > Metazoa > Arthropoda > Insecta > Coleoptera > Cerambycidae > Pogonocherus > Pogonocherus hispidulus. Next base: position 26,656,433 of record OZ004696.1, read on the forward strand.
TGGTGTGGTGTGACGTGTCACACGAGGAAGGATCGGCGTGGAGCACCCGCTGCAGGTCTAGCACCTATAAAGCAAGTAGGTACACACCCAACGAGGTTTAGTGCCTGGATATTTGACATGACGACATGAGAAATTTCATTCCTCGAGTTTCGATTGTGCAAAAAAAGTCAGGAATATGTCATATGATTACTTCTACAGTTTATATTGTACTGGTTTAAAATAGCAATTAAAAATTTCAAATCAGTATTATCAGTACTATTTCCAATTTATAAATCGTACTTGGATTGCAAGCATTGTATAATTTCGCCAAGAAATAGAAACACCTAAATAATGGAAATTCATGCATTTCAATGTTGTCTATAATCCCTTATTTGTATACATCCCAGTTTAAATGTAAATTTAGTTAAATTTCCAGTTTAAAGTGTAAATTTAGTTAAATAATAATAATATCTCTACACCTCATTCTAGTCACAAGGATTAGCCAAAAAGTATGAGACTTGTGTGGGGGAAGGGGGGGCATATTATTATTCCGGGGGCTGCATTTGCGCCTCAGGAACGACTTACGTCGATAGGCCCTAACCACCATTTTGTGCTGGAATGAGGTAAACCAGGAAACCTAATTAGTTAAGGGAACAGTTAAATATCAGCCGATTTTAATCTCTCATATTAACACCAAGCTGATATTCTTCCCACCCTATAGGCCATCGCCAAGATGGTTGCCAACCCACCCCTGCGAACAAGCCTTAATCTACTAGTGGGTGCGGTACGTGAAAAAACGTGGCATTTTGTGATACAAACTTTTTCTTCTGCACGATTGCTCGAGAGACCCAACTAAATGATTTGACCCGCAGGACACACAAGATTTTGAATACATTCACCCCCTAGGGGTAATTTTTTCAGAACTACCCAAAATTTTCTCAACATTTATTCTCTGTGCCACAAAATTGATCTTGAAATCGTTTTCGTGTGATTTTGACATGGTAATAACGAACCCTGTGTCAAAAAGTAGTTTGGTCGTCATCTTGAAGAATTTTTAAATATGTTTAAACAGTTCTAAAACATTATTCTTAGATCAAGTTGAACATTGTGTACCACAAGTAGGTAATATGCAGTGTCATTTCCGAGTAACCGAGGTCTAAAGTACAGTCAAACAAAAGTTTGTTTCATAGTAAATTTATTGAAAATCTCTTAAATGTTAATAACAAAATAAATAATAATAAATAATAAAATAAAATAATATTTCCGGCGATTTTTATTAAATCAATTTTCATCCTCATAGCTTTTTTAGTCTTCCTCTGGAGGTGGGTACCTGAAAAAGTAATAAAATTTAGCTGATTTAAAGCACAGCCTAGTTTTCTGTATAAATATCTCATAAATACGTACTCCTTGTTGTCTCCCCGTCTCAAGTTTCTCCTGTATATACAGCATGAGTTCGACGAATGCTATTCCTTCACATATGACAGCACTCTCACCCTCTTCACCGAACTTCGTCGCCTCTGCACTTCTGCACCGGTTATACAAGCGGACAAGACAAATTAAATGGTACTTTGCCTCCATTGCTACTAGGTCGCCACCAGTTTGAAGAGTTGCTAACAAAAGGGTATCATTCAATAATGTAGCGCAGTGTTTGACATGCTTTAAATGTTCGTATGTGGCGCAGTGTCTCAAACTTTTTTTGCTACTGCCACCTTGTTCGTTGCAAAGATAACATAAATCATCTTTCAAATTTACTTTAGGAACACTGGATCTCGTTAAGCGCGGGTCAGAAACAGCAATGGCTGCAGACTCAACGTCCGTTGATGAACTCGTAGCTTGGAGGCTGTTAAAAGTTTTATTTTCAAATTCAGTTAGTTTTATAAATCGAGATGGCATGATGTATGGATTTGCACATACTTTGTGGAACTTAGCCTTTGAATTCTTGAATGTTTCGTAAATGCCATTTCCGACGTCCAAGTGCGAAACAAGGTAACCAGATGGCAACCTATGGTTGGTAGGTTTAAGACTTTCTAAATTTTCTGCAAGAGTTTTATAGCCCAAATTTCTCTGTGACACTACAGGATTTGTTGCAGGGCATCTAAGGTCATTCGTATCACCGGACTGACATATGACACACTTTGACCAATTTATATTGAGGTGAACAGTTTCAAGGGAAACAGGGAGCGCCATCCGTACACCTTTACCTCTCTTCGCCATATCCGTCTGTTCAGAAGAAGAATGCACCAAACACAGTAACCCAAGAACAACACAAAATATCTGAAATTGAGAAAAACTGTCCATTTAAAATGATCTTTAGTGGCATAGGCGGGGAATAATTGCTCCCCCTCCACCCCCGCTAGAGCTATAACTCTCAGATTATTAATTTACATAATACACTTCATTATTTTACTGTAACTTGCGATAAAGTGTGCCAGGAGCTCGAAAAAGTAAAAAGTAGAAAATTGTTTCAACTTCCAGTAGCGTAGCCAGAAATTAATCCTGGGGGTTAACTCTGATCTGACCGACATAATTTTTAAATTTTACTTGTTAGGTAATTTTACGAACTCATTGAGCTGCAGAAAGTTAATTAATTAATTAATTAGAAGTTCCTAACAAAACATAAATCCTTTTATCGAATAGAACAGAAGCAAAACGTATTATAATATAACTAAAATATTTTTTTAAAAGATTGATGTTTCGTTAAGAACTTTAAATTAATTTACTTTCAGCAGCCCAAGGAGTTACTAAAATGACCTAACAATTAAAAATTAAAAATTGTCAGTCAGATCAGAATTAACCCCCAGGATTAATTTCTGGCTACGCCACTGGAAATTCAAACTATTTTTTGACACTGGATTCAATCTTGGCATATCGAAATCATATGGAACCAACTCCAAGATCAATTTTGATTCTCAATTAATAAATTTTTGGAAAATTTAGGGTAGTTGTGTAAAAATTCCCCCTAGAGGGTGAACGATTAAACAATCTCGAGTGTCTTGCGGGCCAAATCACTTAGTTGGGTATCTAGAGCAATCGTACCAAAGGAAAAATTTGTATCACAAAATGCCACGTTTTGCAAGTATTTGTTGTGTACCGCACCCACTATACGAGTAGACAGTTTGTAATTAAATTGTCTACTTGTATATAAATGCCTGTTCGCAGGTATGGCTTGGCAACCATCCTGCGATGTGCGTCCCGGGAATGGGAAGAACGTCATTTTGGTATTAATGTGGGGCGTAAACATTGGTTGATGTTTGACTGCCCCCTTAAATAATGAGGTTTTCCTGGTTTCCCTCATTCCAGCAATAAATGGTGGTTAGGGTCTACCAACGTAAGTCGTTCCTGAGGCGCAAATGCGGCCCACGAAATAATAGTATGCCGCCCCTCCCCCCACACAAGTCTCAGACTTTCGGGCTAATCCTTGTGACTAGAATGAGGGGTAGAGACTGGTAGAGATATAATTATAATTATTATTTAATTAAATTTACACTTTGAACTGGGAATTTAACAAAGTTTACAGATTAAACTGGGAATTTAAGACAATTTACAGTTTAAACAGGGAATTGCAGAAAATGTACACTTTAACCTGGGAATTTAACTAAATTTACACTTTAAACTGGGAATTTAACTAAATTTACACTTTAAACTGGGAATTTAACTAAATTTACAATTCAAAAAATTACACTTTAAACTGGAAATTTAATTAAATTTACAGTTTAAACTGGGAAGTATACAAATAATCTATATCTCCGTTCTACGCTTTTGTATTGTAATGTTTTCATATTGATTCAAAAGTTTGCAAAGGACATGAAAATTTTGTTTTGTATAGTTATCTAAATAACCGAACTCCTTTTCAACATACAGTAATTACTAGAAATTATGTTAAATTTGCTCCAAAGATAAACAGAGTTGAAATCAAATAACTACCTAACTTAAATGATGCATTGAAAAGTGTAAGGAAACATAACAATTTAAACATTGGACTAGGCTGTATAATAGCTTTCCTTTCCTTTTTTAAAAACATCTTTGAATCAACAAGAGTATCCTTTTCAAGGGGAACTAAAGAAATTACGCAAAATTTAGCTTTATTATTTGCATTCGATACAGCTGGTTACATTCGATACAAACGGAACATGTCAAAATACAAAAAGAAAAATTACATCTGTCACCTATTTTTCTGTGAATAAAAAGGGCTACATTCTTTATATCTAGCAAGGTCTTATTTGAATGTAATGAAACCTTTTGCATCTATATATCAAATGAGATAAGTTAGACTATTCAGAATAAAAAAGATGAGTAATATATTATATACCTAATACTTCACAAGGAAATATAATCTTGGCCGAAACCATTCATGTAGTTAAAAGTCTAATTATTGGCCTAACAGGTAAAAGAGTCACCGACCATATTTTCTTTCAGATTTTTAATATGATCAACTTTCAACGCACTGAGTGTTTTAAATATACATAAAACATATAAGATTGGTACTATGACCCAACCAAACGGTAGTTAAAATATACCGTGTTTTATATCCTAACCTAGATGTGGAGGTGGATTTAAATTGAAATAAGTGTCATGATGAATCAATGACATATTCCGTTCCAATGGTGATTGGTTGAAATCGAGGTTGAAATACTATGACGTAACATATTTTAGACCAATCTTCTCTTTTTGCTATCGATAAGATCATTGAAATGAAATTTAACGTGAAGTCAAGTTTTCCAGACTATGGTCTGTTGGATCCTAGGCGTCCAGTTCTTGGATTTACTTTGAATAATGCCTGGTAATCCGTTGTTTTTAACAGGTTGTATGACTGCAGATCGTTTTAAATATTATTAAATGCTTTCGAGTATATCCAATATTAAACAGTATGAAATGCACACAATTATTTTTACATTTGAAACTGGGAATGTAAGTATTTTTATCTAGAAAATTACGCAACATGAAATTTTAATTTCGATTTGAGCAGAGCATAACAGGTAATAGTGAAAAATGCTCTCGAATAACGTTCCATGTAACAATGACATTCTATAATACGACATTACAACGTGCCTTTGTTTCACCGTATGCGGAAACAAAAACAAAACAAAAAGAACAAAATGCCATTCATACATATATGACATGACTATCAAAGTATTTAACTCGCACCGAGTGACAAATTTTAAAAACAATTGCCGTGCAAACACAACTGAAAATGAACTTCGTAACATGGAAAGGTACATTCTAATGGCACAGTATAATCCAAATAATCTGAAAAATCTTTATACACACAGATTTCACCAGCGTACCTGTCAATGAGTTTTTTGCAAGATATGGGGTATTAAAGTCGAAGTCAAAAAAGCTTTACCAATTTCCAAAAGCCATTAAAACTACATTTAGTTTTCAAATATGATACGGTTAATATTATTATAGATTTTTGTTCTTTCTTTAAGGGAGTCGTCTTTATCGACTTTGTCTTCGGAAGCACTACGCCCTCCAGGGTTTATTATTCCATGTTATGTTTCCATTTTCTTTATAATATTATGCAATATCGTAATTCCTTGCACTAACCTATAACGCCCCACTATTGGTTGACTGTTAATGTTATAAACGTGTTATCGGTGAATCTCTGATCCAAAGCTACATATTGGATTTGTTCCAGCAAAGTGTTGGAAACATGTTGGCAACAAGGGTGCAGCGCGCATGATTGTTAGCAACAGTGTTTGTTATGTTTACAAACATTTTCAGTTGGAACGTCCTAATTCACTCTCCGATGAACTGTTACCATTTTCATCCATAACATACATTTCAATATTTTTATTAGGTTACAAGTTTGAAATATGTTAAGTGTTTACCATTTGCATACTTTCTTAGCTAAATTTAAAAAAAGTAACTTAACTTGGACATGATTTATAAGTAAACGTAAATTGTACGCCACACTCAAACTACAAAAATCACACTGAAATAATAATCTGTACACTGAAAGCTCTCAAATTCACGGTGTCTGCCAACGTCACAGAGGACTCGACTAAAAAGCACAAAAAAGTTTGGTTAATGTTCAGCAATGTTCGTACAAAATTTGCAAACTTTTAAAACAGGTTTCCAACATGTCAGCAAAGTCACTAACAACTGCAGGAACAACAAGCTTATGTAAAATGTTACTGACATTTAGATGCTGGAACAGTAATTCCGTAATGCGCAAACTCCCGACTGTTTCCAACATTTATGACAGGCTGCTGGAACAAACCTATTCTCTCTTGTCTTTAAGTTAAATTACCTGTACGTCGCTCAAATTCGATATCAATTTCATTCAGGGCTAAATGCCTTGTTAACAGAACTATGTTCAAGTGTAATTAACTCCTAATTAGTGAGAGCAGTTGATGCTATTCTTTCGAGATTGGTTTTTGTGCTATTTCCATATTTTCTTATTTGATTCCGTACAATAATAGTTTTAGGAACTCCTGGGTCCAACAGTTGGAGCTGCCTTGCGCCAAGGCGCTTATAGTTTCTCGAGGTAAAAACTACATATTTATACATATATGCATGTACATACAAGGATATGACGTTCAGTGATCTATATCAGTCACCTTTAAAAAACTATGGTATGGTCTATAAAATATAAAATAATGCTTTTTTTAATACCGATTCATATATTTTACGAGCTTTTGTTCATTGTTTTCAGTATATCCAAATAAAAAAGTAGATTACTAAGTTATATAAACATAAACACCATAATCAAATTTATTTTGATTATCAAAAATACAACAAAAATAGAATCTTTATTTTACATCACAAATTTATATACACTTGTTTTAAATACTTTTGTCGACAACGATAATTTACCGTTTATTTACGATTTTAATTTTTCTTAATATTAAACTCAAATTTAGTAAGTGATAGAGATTTACATATAACGAATCCAAACGATTTTTGGGTTTCCAATGTATATCCAAAACATTTTTGACCTTTTAAAATGCGAATTTTAACACCCTATATCTTTGAAATGGTTAAATCGCAAACACACGGTTACTAAGATTACTCGATTTAATTTGGGTCGTACTGTGAGCCAGGAATGGTCTCTTATTCATCTGAACAATCTGCAGACCATAATTAAAAGGGTAGTTATTTTAAAAATATCACTGTTTTTCTATTTTATTTTTATTTATATCTTATTATAATCATATAATCCACTGTATGTATAAGCAGAAAATGTATGTCTCTATACCTATATCTATTCAATACCACGCTTCAGAAAAATGTTTAGTTTATTTGTAATATGAAGTTTTGATAATAAATTAAAAATTAAATGAAACTGAATAATAATAGCTTTTAGTGCCTTAACATGTCATTGGAATATAAACATTGAAGGTATTTCATGTAAATCCAATATTTTAACCAAGATTTTGTAGGTAGGTATGTCATATGGAAATTCAAATTAAAATACTGGGTTTACAACAATACACAACATTAACATTTTTTTAACCATACAATAACATTTTTAATGATCTAGTAGTTTTACAGGTTTCATATTTTGTGGTAGGTATAACCGTATACAGGGTGACCCAGTGTGAGCGTACAAAAATTTACCAGGGGGTGATCCAGATAAAAAAATTTCTCTGATGCAAGCCTAACGAGTTACAGGGTGTTATTTTGGGGAAAACAACATATTTCCGCAATAACTTAAAAACCGTTTCGTAGATTTAGGTAATTTTTGGGTGACGTGTAAATCTATTAAAGGTCATTAAAACTACATGGTGTTTGTTTAACTCTGGTGGCCTAGGTGGCCACCAGAGTTAACACCTGTGGTGGCCTAGGTCTACTCTTCCTTACGATTTTGTCTTCATAACTCTTGCATATCTTACTTTTTCGTAAATTGACTAAGTTTTCCTTAATCGGCTACCAATTCTGAACAAAAAAGGTGCTCTTGTAACATAGCTCTAAAATCAACCATTTTCGAGTAAATTGAATGTAAAGTACCGACTACATTCCTTAATGCAGAAAAATACATGCAAAGATTTTATTTGTAGCCATCTGTCATTATAAGCAATAACAAAGTCGCTTACAAGAGTTATGTCAAAAATTGTTACGTGTAGTCACACTAGTAAGATATAGTTACTGTTAAGTTACTAGAAGCCAACTCAGTTGTACAAAATAGTAAGTTATTATTTACTATGGAATTTTCCAATAATGAATATGCTAATATGTCTACGGTTTCTGTGATGGAAATTCATTGGCTGCCTCACGAGAATATCTACGCAGATTCCCAGAGATATGCAGAGGAAAACTTAGCCAATTCACGAAAAAGTAGAATATACAAGAGTTATGAAGAAAAAATCATAAGGAAGACTAGGCCTAGGCCACCACAGTTGTACACCTGTAATAGATGTACACGTCACCAAAAATTACCTAAATCTATGAAACGGTTTTTAAGTTATTGCGGAAAATTGTTGTTTTTTTCCAAAATAACATCCCGTAACTCATTAAGCGTGCATCAGAGAAATTTTTTTATAAGAATTTTATTCTTATTTTGGTCTTGACTTCCCCCCGGTAAATTTTTGTACGCTCACACTGGGACACCCTGTATATCATATTGTGTTGAAGGCTATACTCTTGAAAATTAAAATAGGAATGAAGGAAATGATATTGCAGTAGCAGAGCAATTTATAAATAAAAATTACCTGCCTACACCTAATCGGTTAAAGCACTAACGGCCAAATGGTACGATTCATATGAGGGTGACAAAATAAGCAGTAAGTAGTGAGCACTTACCGCCATCTTAGTACACATACAAGTCTTGGCTACTTACAGTTAAGTGCTTGTGTGAAGAGAGATAGAGAGCTAACAACACTTACCGCGTCCTAAAATGCAAACAACACCATCATGCAGTCTTACAACATCTAGCAAACCTTATAACATAACTAATCTAGATTAATTTAGATGCAAAATTAGACAAGCATCGATACTTCGTGCATAATTTGGTCAGAGGATTGGGGTTTGCACATATGAAGGGCATTGGCATCAATAGATTTCGCTCCCTTAGGGTCGGTTTCATAATAAAATTTAAAGTATCTCTAGCTAAAGTTGCTTTTTAATACCTTGGATACAATTGCCTCAATAATAGTAGGGCCGGATTTCATAGTAAAAAATAAAGAATTTACATTCATTCAACTTATACTTAACGGTACTGAAAGGCAACATTCTAAAGTTACCTTTAAGTACCTTGGATACTTGGATATTATTGAGACAATTGAATCAAAGGTATTAAAAAGTAACTTTAACTAAAGTTTCTTTAAATTTTATTATCAAGCTAGCCCTTAGTTTGTTAACTAGAGTTAATTAGCTATACCGGGTTTCCCATTTCATTTGACTAATGGCAATTAACATGGGCTATTACATTTCATTGAATTTTATATTCCCAAAGCACAATATGAGAAATATTGCTAACGGAACCGATACTACTGACTGTCAAACACGTCTGATTACCAAAATACTAAAGCGAAATGCTTTTTTAAATAAAATATCAATAAAAATTCGTTTTAAGTTAATAGGTGTAGTTTACATAACCGTTTTAGAAACATTGTTAAACGTCATCCGATGGACTAGTTGGTTGAGCGGCTGGGTTTCAAACTGAACCGCAAAATGTTGCAGGTTCAAATCCCGTCAGAGGCTTTTTCTTTTACCTTTTCATTAATTACAAAGTATTAGTGTTTACTTATTCGAATAAATATGGTTCATTGTCAGTACCTAGTTATTATTTTTGAAAATCACAATATTTGCTTATCAAAAAAAAAACATGTTTTAATTGGTTCGTTTCCTTTATCTTTAGCTAAAGCGACTATCTTATAATCTCAACATATTTTTTATTTATTACATGGACTGTGCTAATACTAATAGTATACTTATCTCTGCTAATAGTTACTACATATTATACCTCAATCTGGATATTGAGTTAAACAGTTACAGAGGAACTGTCGTGAATCAGTAATGGGTTTTTTTGAGGAGTTTTTTTAAAATATGATGAGTTTTTTAAAAATATATTCTTATTTTAAAAAACTCATAATTTTAGAATTATAGTTTTTTATTTAAAAAAAACCTATAACTATTTCACGACAGTTCCTCTGTAATACTGTTTAACTCAATATCCAGATTGAGGTATAATATGTAGTTACTATTAGCAGAGATAAGTACGCTATTAGTAAAAGCACAGTGCATGTAATAAATAAAAAATATGTAGCTTGTTGATTACTTATTTTATAAGATAGTAGCTTTAGCTAAAGATAAAGGAAACGAACCAATTAAAACATGTTTTTTTTTTTGATAAGCAAATATTGTGACTTTCAAAAATAATAACTAGGTACTGACAATGAACCATATTTATTCGAATAAGTAAACACTAATAACTTGTAATTAATGAAAAAGTAAAAAAAAAGTTGCCTCTGGCGGGAGTTGAACCTGCAACATTTTGCGGTTCAGTTTGAAACCCAGCCGCTCAACCAACTAGTCCACCGGGTGACGTTTAACAATGTTTCTAAAACGGTTATGTAAACTACACTTATTAACTTAAAACGAATTTTTATTGATATTTTATTTAAAAAAGCATTTCGCTTTAGTATTTTGGTAATCAGACGTGTTTGACAGTCAGTACTATCGGTTCCGTTAGCAATATTTTTCATATTGTGCCTTGGGAATATAAAATTCAATGAAATGTAATAGCCCATGTTAATTGTCATTAGTCAAATGAAATGGGAAACCCGGTATAGTGTTCTTATAACATATACTAGGAAAATAACACATTGTACAGGGTATATCACGGTGAACTGAATTAACTTGTATATAGATAACCAGTAGAGGCACAATTTTGAAAATTTGCATGAAGGGGTAGGTAATTGCTGACTTTATAAAAATATTTGTGACTTTCTATAATCTTTTGTTATACCTAACGGAAATCCATAAAACCTTTATTTTAAATCCGACGCTGCATTTTTTATTCCTTGATCAATTTAAGGATCATTTTATTCAGGATTCCCTACCGTTTTTGAAGAAATAAATTTCATGAAAAATGTTAAGATTTTCACTATTTCACGACATATTTAAGTAAAATTTTCAAAATCATCAGCAAAAAAAATTGAATTATAGCCTTAATATAAAATGTCAAGGGTGATGAAAGAGGTTCATAATATATTATATATTATACATTATACATATTATATTATATTATAATATATTATATTATACATATTATATATTATAGAGGGCATTTTAAAAGTCCAGTCGACAACTAATTTCACAAAAACTTAATTTTTTATATGGCCATACCCGTTTTTAAAGTTCGATTCAATTCCTCTCAAAAAATTATGAATTTTGGGTAGAATTTGCTACACCCGAAGTGAACTCTTTTTGAGTTATTGCAGAAAAACTGTTCGTATTTCTATGTGGATATCAGATAGAAAACGTTTTAGATGCCCTTCTTTATCACATTCACCATAAACAACTATTAAATTGAAGAAATATTCACTGTTTCATACTCGATGTGATATTTCCAAAGTTTAATTACCTAACAGCTTGATTAAATTACTGTTTTATGCCTGTCAGTCGTCACAAGTAACTAGATAATATGGAATTTGCTTATAATTACAAAATATAACAACAGTTTTTCGACATTAACTCATTTTCACTTTAAGTTTTTCATAAGTATAAAGGTTCACTTTAGGTATGGCAAATTATAAACATAATTCCATTTTTTTTTTGAGATGAATTGAATGAAAGGAAAAAATGAGGGTTGTCATTTAAAAAAAATGAGCCTGTGCAATTGGTAATTAACTGGATTTTTTAAATACCCTTTGCAACATTACAAACTTATTTTTATCAATTTTTCTTAGCGACTTGATTTTGAAGAAATTAAATAAGTATATCGTAATACTCATAATTTAGAATATGGAATTAAACGGTACAACAGGAAATGAAAGGAAGTCAAAAATATTTTTGAAAAAGTCAGCGTCATCATTAACACTCCGTGAAAATGTTGAAAATTGTACCCCTACTGGTTCTCCGTATACACATAGATTCAGTTCGTGGTGACATACAATATATACCTAAGAGTAACGTAAAAATGACGAAATTGTCTGTTGAGTGCCTGAGATAATTAAAGTATATCGAATTTATCGGCAACCCACCCGTACACGATTTATCCTGGATTAAAATTACAATCTGCAACATCTTTAGACACTGTTTAAGTAGATAAAGTTGACACAATGATTATTGACATGTGAAAATAAGTGACTTGAATTATCCAATTTTACTAATGATACCCAAATTATAAAATGTTCAAAATGGGTATTCTCTCTCGAGTAATGTTTGCCCAAGTAGAATTTGTTCGATTTCATTTTTCCTTGACCTCCTGGATCTCTCATTTGACTTTACACTTTATTTTTTTATATGCGATATTCTTAATCCTCGCACGAGTATATTAATACAGAGCTTGTAGGTCCATCTTCAATAGTAAGAGATATATAAGTCGCTATCGAAATAAATACATTATTAAAGGGCTGCGACTAGGAGTGCTACAAAAGTAATATAGTATGCTGAGGTGTACTATTAACATGTAGATTAAAAGTATCGTGACATTTGGCACACCAACACATGGTCTGATGCCTGCTAATCCCCTCAATAAAGTTAGAGACATAGTCTTTTTCCAATTCAGCAGCTGCTACTAAATAATTTACCACCAAGCTACTTCTAATAGCGCCCATTCTATTTTGTAAGTTACACTCAATTACTATCGCGTTGATTTCAGCAGCCATACCAACTACATTATTAGCATTTAATCAACATTTTCTAGGTAGGACTGATAGTAGCCTGTTTATATTCAAATAGCGCTGCTCAAGTAGCACCATGTGACTGAGCTTTAAGAAACAGAGCCACCATTAACCCCTGTATCAACATATTCGTTGAAAGAGACGCCGTATTCAGCAGATATCAATTACTAACTCATGCGTTTTTTTTTTTATATTGAAAAGATATCAGACCGGTTTAAATCTCTCCAGGCACGAATCAGAAATAAAAATAAATAAGCAAGGCCATTGTACAAAATAATCAGGCGAACAAACTACATTTGGGCAACATTACACGCTACTTAATTTGTATCTAACCAAGGAATGAATCTAACTAACTTCATTAAAACGTGATCTTTATCCAGTCGACGACCGATTAGTCCAGAAAATACGGTGCAAATTTCACAACTTCATAACTAATAAAAATAAAAATACATGTGGTCACATTCAGAATTGAAAACTAACTTTATAATTTATATTCAATCAATCAACTCCGTAATAATATAAAATATTCCAAGAAAACACATTTGCTGAAATTTTATATTTTATAGGTCTTCAAAAAAATGACGAATACCTAATCTACACCACTTCTATGGAATTTCAACAAGATTGAATATAAAATCTCTCAGATTATCTAATTTAAAATAAAAAATTCTGTGCCAAAATAAATATTTATAAGATTTTACTATACACATCACAGTTTTTTTAACTAAAGTACCGTTTTACAATTTTTTTGCTATAAGATATTTATTTATAAAAAAATATATGTGTACAGTGACATTTTTTCAACAGGCTCACTAATTGCACAACTTTTCTATATATTGTTTTAAAAAATCAAAAACTATCTCCACACTGAAATTTCCCGATGATTCCAAATATGGCTTTAAAAGTTTTCCCAGATATCATTATGGGCAGTTTGCACCAACGGTTCGAGATTTATAGGGCGACAAACTTACTCAATGTCGATTATTTTTTTTAAATATTGTATATATACTTTATAATTATCATTTATATTGCACCGTTGGTGCAAACTGTCTATCATGACATATTTCTGAAGTCAGCTCGAATGGTGATAAAGTATTCCTACGTTGCGAGTAAAATCGAAACTTTTGAAGCCATACTTGGAATCATCGGGAAATTTCAGTTTGGAAACAGTTTTTGATTTTTTAAAAAGCAAATAGAAAAGTTGTGCAACTAGTAAGCCGGTTAAAAAATGTCACTGTACATACTAGTCTTCCTCAAAAATATAGTACGTTACGTACGCTGTATATATTTTTATTCATTATGGAATCATCGTGAAGTTTGCATACCAGTCTGCTTGCTGGACTATATTGTGCAACCAGATAATTAGCCCGAGCAAGTGCAGAAATTGCAATTAACCATTTGAGTGAAGTAAGTACGATTACGTTACAGTGCACAGTTGGACACTATCTTATGTGTAAACTCTGGAAACTAGTTATGGGAGGCTGAAGGGATATAAATCTTAAATCCGTACAGGCAATTGGACGGCAAACGTCTTATGCCCATACTTAGTGGTTGCCGTATGTGCTTGTGAAAAGAATATTTACCAAGAGACAAGGTACAATTATTGTTGGTTGTAGGAGATATCAGGCGTCTTGGTTAAAAAATTATAAATTATAACTATGCAAAAGACCGAGAGCATCGCAGTGTCAAATATCTTTTTATTTTTAGGAAACGCAATATATTGAGAAAACTCTCAATATCTTGACTTTTTAGTGTGAAGTTTCTTGATTAGGCAAACATACTTTTTAAAAAAATCAACCTTTGACTGATCCGTCGGCGCAGAGGTTAATTATTAATTTGTTGTATTTTTCAGTGGTGGCATACCTAGTACCCAAATAAATAAGAGTAATTAAACAATGCCACAAATAAATATTTCCATATATGAGTCACCTATATGCAAAACTCGGTATTTGCTAGTGACACAATTTTTCAGGAAGCAGAAAAAACTGTCAGTAAATAAAATACGTATGGATTTGTTTAAAATTTTGTTTTTAGTTAGCTCTAGCAATTTTGTTTTGGAATAACTATGATATTTAATTCGAAATCCTACCAAAAACTAAAAAAGATACTTTTAAAATTAAAATACCGAGTTTTGCACTTATGTTTTAAAAGTACCCAGTTTTACAACTCAAAACTGCAAATACCAATTCTTTATAGTTACAAAATATAGTTATTATTGAAATTATTTAAATTAAAAAACTGGCAATAACGAGGGATGTAAATTAATACGGCCTCCACCAAATTCAGACAACCAAAAATAAATATTAATCTGATCCTGATCTGTCTACGTGCATTTTCACGTGACTATAAGGCGCAACGCCATTGGCCGGCTACGCAATTACGTAGTTTTGCATCTGACAAGTGAAGGCAAATACAGAGTTTTGCAACTAACTCCGTTTTCAAATGCGATTTTAATGTATAATTAGGCAGTTTTGCATCTTATTTACTAGAAAATAAGGTACAGTTTATAATAAGCAATTGAATGGCGTGAAAACATCACTTTTCAAAATTTCGTTAAATACCGAGTTTTGCATTTAGGTGACTCATATTATCGTATAACTATTTCTTAAAATTTAGTTAGCTAGGGTAGCCTATTAGTTGAGATCAAAATTGTTCTGTATTGTTTGACAGGTCATCGAATAAAATTCGGTGAAGACAAAAGTATATTATGACGATATTCTATTTTCGTATTGTCAGTGACTATAGAAAGAATATAGTCACTGATAATGTCCATTTGCACCACCTCTACTTAAGACGTTTAAGCTTAGATTGTGACTTTTATTGGCGCTACTTCCTACATAATCATTGTCTGATCTGTCACTTAAATTGAAATTCGCTTAGCAGTGGTGGTGCAAATGAGCATAATTGAAATATTTTCAGCCAAATATTACACTTGCTATCTCGTACAACCATTCTATTCTACTTTTTATCTTTGACTTATCATCCTCTTTTTCTGAAATACTTAATCGTAATCGAATGATATTAGGTTGATGTAAATAAAGAACCATATAAACTATTATACTTAACTCAAAACAAACTAGTGCATAAGAAGCCAAAAACATAACCTCAAATCATGGAAATGCCAGGTGAGTGCACTGTGCTTGTGGATTGTTGTTAATGAAAGTAAATCAATACAAATCAGGTTTGCAATCGAGGTGGGCAATAGCCCACCTCGACGGCCTCACATTCTGCGAATGAAGGATGACGGACAAAGAGGTTGAAGGTACAATTACCACAAAAAAAAAACGGAAACGTTGACGTTGATAAATTAATCTATGACATTGATCTAATAGTAATTTTTATTTTACACATGTTCACTCATTTTTTTTTGGAGCAACTGGACATTCGGCATTCGAAAGTGTGAGCTTTTTGTACATATTAGCAAAGGATTGTAAATTGTAATGTGGACCTATGCATACAATCTAGTAAGATCTCAGGGCAAACCCAATTAATATTGACAAAACTTTTCTGTTAAAATATATCTATCAGCAGTGATATGTGCCTGTGCAAAATGCATCAGTGCTTTTTAATATAGTTAAAAATTAGTACGTTGTTCCCTATAATGCACAGTCAAGTACGGTTCATTATCATATCTTAAAAAAAATTAAGAATTGATTGTTGATACAGTTTACATAAAATATGATGTTTTTGACACAGCTTCTTTGGTGGTACTCAGTACTTTATTATGTGAAAACTATAAAGACTATGAAAATAGTAACCAATGTACAAATGTATATAAACAATAGTATAAAATTAGTAAACAATGAAAAATAAACAAAGAAAAATAAAATAGTAAAGTAAACAATAATAGGTACTGTAGTTTAATTTGATACAAATGGGATTTGGAAAGAAGTCTCACCTCTGCATAAAGAAAACATTAAATTAAAGGAAAATTTCGTATTTTTTGGTTTAATTTTATCAGAATTCGAGAAAATCAAATCGAACTTCCAGAAATAACCGCAAAAGGGTTTTTACCTTTTATAGCTTTATTTGAATATATAACTAAAAGACACTTTGGTACTATAGCCACGGCGATAGCTCAGTCTGCAGGAGTTGGGTGGTAGCTTGTGACCAACCATTCCATTCGACCTTTCGAACCGCAACTCTGATAATTGATAATACATGCAATAAGGACCTACATGTTTAGGTTTAAAATACTTAGGTACTCACTCTAAATTAGGATAGTCAATATTTTTTATGGAATGCAATACACATTTTTGTTAATTTTTCTCTACCTTGAGAGACTATTGGAAAAGGTCGAAAAAAGAGTAGTCTATTATAAGCTCAATTTTATCGATATAACTGTATCAACACTCAGGTCTTATCTTATATACATATTCATAAAAACATAGCTAAAAATTAAGAGATTAATGTAGACAAAACTTACCTTCCTGGCGTTGGTGGCCTTGAGGTCAGACTGCAGAGCCATGTTGGAGAAGGGCACCTCCATGGAGTACTTGATGCTATGCAGCAGCTGCACCACCACGTTGGAGACGTTCTTGAAGGACAGCTTCCGCCTCTGGGCAGCGCCAAGGGCCGATCGCACCTGCAGCGTGTTGAACAACAGTGGCTGGAAGAGACCCGCCGAGGGGCAGGGGGAGGGCGATAGGTTAGTCACACGTAGGGGTTAGCTCAGGGGTTGATCAGGCACTATGGAGCTGGCTATTGCTACAGATCTAGAGGTTTTCTGATGGTCGGATGTCCCGAATTTGTTTTATTAGAAAAATATTGTTTACCCTGTACCGATTTAATTTTTTTACTCATTACAAAGGCGACAGGGATGATCTTTTTCTTAAATCACCATTTCAAGTGGTAATTGATTTGGAATCAACTGTCCAATTAAGCGTTTAAATATTAGGTGTTCAATTTAATATGTAAAGGTACACTTTATAAGAATAGGAATGAACTAAAAGAAATGTTCGCGATTCTGAGATCAATTCACGTTTCTTACAATTTTTGGTATATCCCTCAAAAACTAGAAACGCCATTTTTATCGTTATCTTTCAAGTGTATAGAAAGAAAAAAGTTTTTCAAGTTGTGTATAAATTATTTACTTAATCCTAATATCAAGAAACGTTGTCTTTCCGTTTCTTAGCAACAATTTCTAAAATATAATACTGGTTGTATCTATGATCCAGACTGATAATTATTGTAAAATTACATCACTTCTTTGTTGATGCTATTGTTAATATGGTTTAGTATATTGTATAAAATAACATGGGGTTACTATATATTTTACAAGGGCACTAAATTATCCTTTGTAAAAATCCAGATGAATTAAAAAGTTTATTATCGTCTCATTAACCTCGTCCTTTAACAATGTTTTTATAAAGTATCTTAGGTACCAATAAGACCATTTAAGCTTAATGTTTCATTCTAGTTAATCTGTTAATAAAATTTAATTTCAGATTAATGAGAACGTTTTTTCTACCCTACAATTTAATTTGAAATAAATTGATAATTTAATAGAATTTGAGTTGGGAGAAACTAACGAGTTCCTTACATTTCTGTTGCAAAGTTTTGAACGTAAATATACTTACGTTCTGTAACGTAAATATATATGGTATATACCAAAAATTACTTAGAGGATTGAGATATAAAACACTACACTAAAAATTACCTAACTCTCGAATTCATTTAACTAAAATGAATGCATATAAGTAAAAATGATAATGATACATCTATTATTAACGTTTTATTGTCATCGCCTGATACTTGGCTTGTTTTTATATTGCTGTACTTGTAAGTCAATTTAGCGTTCTTCTATATAAAATAAAAGACAACTATTATTATCATTAAAGAGTGAATATGAATATAGGTATTCGACATCTGGGGATATGTGAAGGCACAGTACCTACCACTACAAAACTGAAATTATGTACCATATCTCAGGAATGGTACATCGTAGAGCATCGGGAAAACACATCCTACTGCAAAAGTAACCAAAAAAAATGCTGGAAATGATTTTCAAGTTCGTATCTCTGACACTAGAGGTGCAACATGCATGGCCAACTTGAAAAACTTATTTTTTTCGAAATTTTCCCTAGTTGAGGTAGATCAGAAATAGCTCCTTCCAACGAGACAAAGTTTGTTAAATTTGGTTGATAGAAACCGAAGTTATAAATATTTCTTTAGAAAGACATTCCCCCTCCTCTCCGTCCTTATTTGGAGAGTTATAGCAAAAAGTGTTAAATCAAAAAGATGTAAAATTGGCCAAAGATTACAAAAAAAGTATTTCTGGTCTACCTCAACTAGAGAAAATTTCGAAAAAAATAAGTTTTTCAAGTTGGCCATGCATGTTGGGCCTCTAGCGGCAGAGACAGAAACTTGAAAATAATTTATTATTACTAATACTATTAGTACTATTGAACATTTTAAGGTGTTTGTAAAAATGCGTTCACCATTTGAGCAGTACTAGTCGCTTTTTGAATGATTTGATTTAATTAAAAAGAACATAAAGAACATTCTTCAGTTTTATACAAACATGTTCATAAATTGTTCTTACCATTTAGAAATAAAAAATTTACAAGAATTTATATATTTTTTTAAATACTTTTTCATACTTTTGAGAGTATGCTACCTGTAAAATATACAGGGTGGCCCACCTATCTCCGCTCGGACCGTAGCTACTAGACCAATAGAGATTAAGGCAAAAAATTCTCAGGACTAGTTTTGTCTATAATGAGCCACACTTTAAAATTGTTTTTGGATCTACAGGGTGTACCATATATCCGAGGTCACGATTTCGGGTATTTTTTAAATTGACCACCCTCTATATTTTTTCATTTTTGGATTCTACAGAAAATTCTAAACACATTTCATGTAGGATGTCCTATACCTATCTTCAACTGTTTTTGAAATATTGACAGGTGAATATTGACATTTTTACAACTTTGAGACCCTGTAAAATCTAAGCGGTTTGAGATCAAGCAAAACGGTTTGCACATTCCTATCTTAACTTTTCATAAGCTATCGTTTGGTACTAATTTCAGAATTATCCAAAGATTTAAAATTTTCTGAAAATTTTGAAAATTTTTTATTCCTGGATAGATATGAAATTAGTACCAAACGGTAGCTTATGAAAAGTTAAGATAGGAATGTGCAAACCGTTTTGCTTGATCTCAAACCGCTTAGATTTTACAGGGTCTCAAAGTTGTAAAAATGTCAATATTCACCTGTCAATATTTCAAAAACAGTTGAAGATAGGTATAGGACATCCTACATGAAATGTGTTTTGAATTTTCTGTAGAATCCAAAAATGAAAAAATATAGAGGGTGGTCCATTTAAAAAATACCCGAAATCGTGGCCTCGGATATAATATGGTACACCCTGTAGATCCAAAAACAATTTTAAAGTGTGGCTCATTATAGACAAAACTAGTCCTGAGAATTTTTTGCCTTAATCTCTATTGGTCTAGTAGCTACGGTCCGAGCGGAGATAGGTGGGCAACCCTGTATATATGTATATAAAAAAAAAAAATAGTAATAAAGTTCATTTTACTAGTAAACACACAGTATTCAAAGTCCACAATTTTTTTGTGCATGTTTGTGTTACAGGAATATCCAGATATATTTTACCATCGTAGTTTTAATATTTTACATAAGAATTATTATTATTGTGATCTATTGAATCGTAGTTTCCGATCTGTGCAGGGATTCAAACCACAATGAAAATAACCTGCCATAGCATTCACTGAAGTGGATATTCGTTCAAAATATCGGATATAGCCTGTCGTTAGTTCTCCAACCAACTCCCGGCGTGACAAATGAGTAATCCAGACTCCCTTTGCGATTTAATGCGTTTTATACAAATGTATTAATTTTGCTTTAGCGGTGGCGCTGAATTATACAGTACCTATATGGAATTAATATATAAAACAGTGTTTGGATATCCGACCATCAATAGTTGGGACAGCGTAAAGTTTAAGTAAACTATCAGCCTGGAGTTTTCCAATTTAAAATTCGTTAGATTATATAAATATAAGATTAGTTTGAGGTAGGCATTGATTATTTTTGTTGTGGAAATAATGGGAAATTCTAAAGGTTTCTATAGTCCTAAAGTTCTAGTTCTAATTTCGTTAGTCCAAATTCTACAGTTTTTCAAACAAGGTAACTTTCTTGGATAATCTGTCAAATAATGAAACACCCAAAACAAAAAAAAATTTTAAACAAAATCATATTTTTTATGAAAATTGTTCTAATTTGTTGGTAATAAAAATTATTTTTAAATAATACCTACAATTATTTTAATCTAATCTTCATAGTTTGGTAGAAAAATAACGAATGGATTTAAAATGCAACTATAACATTGTTGAGGCGCGTTTTTATAGTTTTCTTTAACACCCTGTATATTATAACAAAAATAGAAATACATGAATATGCTGATATAATAATTAAATGTAATTGTACAAAACCCAAGTAAACAAATTTCGATCTTGTTGGACCAGGTTCTACATATTTTACCTACATATAGATTAAAATAATTAAACTATTTTAATGTTCAAGCTGTCTGATTATTTGAACTACGGAAAAACAATGTCCAACTGAAATAATAACGTATGAAGTAAACGCATTATTAAATCATAATTATTATGCTAAATGAGTAACTACGTTATTCTAAAAACAGCTTAGAAATAGTTGTAAGTAGGCGAAAACTTGCTAATTTCGGTTTTTTATATATTTAAAATGGAGAGGTTAAAGACATATCTGACATAATATTTCGATATGTCAGGTTATTTACTCTTTTTCGGGCACATTTTTTGTGCGCGAAAGAAGTAGGTATTATCAATTTTCGCCGTAATATTCAGGATGCTACAATTTAAGAAAACTTAGTAAAGTAAAAAATTTACCATTTGAACATATATTTGACGGTCGATTACGTATACCGGGTGTCAACGGATCTATTAGACAAGCCATAACTTCTAGAGTATTGGATGTATCAAAATGAGATTTGGTATAGTTAAATGGTAGAGGAAGAGGAAAGTTTTTGCATGTTTTTCATGTTCCGGTTTCACCGGAATTGGCTTCAATTTTGAATTTTTAAATGGAACACCCTGTATATTTTTACATATTTGAATTTTTAATTTTGGACTAGAAAATGACATTAAAACTTTTAAAGTATAATACTCGTATACGAATTTATTAAAAACTTCACTGAAGTAAATGTATTTTATGAGCTTATTTTTAATCCAATCACAATGAATTTAGTATCGTTGGATTCGCAAAAAAAATCCCTTTTTGAAAAGTGCTTGTCTAAAAAGTGTTGCCATTTGAAAAAAAATAGTTAGATATAAAAAAGTAATTTTGCCAACTTGTCTCATTCCTATCTATCATACTAATCACTAAAACTTTGCGATTACATTTTTCTGACATCATCTAAGGCCTTCAGATTAGTTTGCGCTCAATCATGGCCACCTAGATGCAATATTAAAAATGGCTCTAAAAAAATCAAGTAGGCGAAAAAACTTTTTAAAATGTCATTTTCTAGTCCAAAATTGTCTCAGAAATTCAAATATGTAAAAATATACAGGGTGTTCCATTTAAAAATTCAAAATTGAAGCCATTTCCGGTGAAACCGGAAGTAACCTAAACGTGAAAAATATGCAAGAACTCTCCTCTTCCTCTACCATTTACCTATAACAAATCTCATTTTGATACATGCAATACTCTAGACGTTATGGCTTGACTAATAGATCCGTTGACACCCGGTATATCATCGAATGTAAAACTAGCCCCAAAAGGACTACAATTTAACAACTCCTTTGCCTCAATAATCAAGTTAATACATTGTCTATGATATTACGAATGGTTTTGTGCAAATATGTATAAAACTTTAAATATATAGAAATAATCGGTACATACCAATAATAAAATTGATGAATGTTAATTTTGTGAAACAAGCTTTCCCGATTTTTTGTATTTAGGTAAGTAATAGTTACGGTAATAGTTACGGAAACCTTACTCTGACCCTTTCAGGGAAGGAAATTAACTCTACATAGCCTAGCTGTTTAAAATTATAATTAATGAGTGTTAGTGAATGGAACGAAAATGTGGAAAAGGTTGTTGTGAGATTGTGATGTATGTTTGTGGAAATGACACTATAGAGCAATGCTAGAAGCAAAAGCCGGGTATACAAGCACTATAGAAAGAGCTTAATAGGATGGTTTGTGGAACTCCCGTTTTTTAATTTTAATTTACCTACTGTAAAAATCAACTTTAATCGTGTTCATTGCAATACTCTTCTGCAATTGTATAATCAGAAACTTTCAATTTTATCTCGTTTTGTTTTTGTGTGATTTTTGAAAACTACAGCTTTTCCAAGGATGGTAAGTTCATATACAGGGTGTGACGATGAACTGACAGAATAGAATTAAATAACTCTGAAACTGCTTGACATATGTATGTAATATAAATTTTGCTTACTGCCGAATTTATCGATCGAAAAATATATAACTGTCATATTTTATTAAATTCATTTCCACAGAATGTAGATATTAACCTTAAATGTAGATGTAGATATTATTGGGTTACTGAAAATCCTCATTTTGTCAATCCGATTGAAAACCAAACACACTTCAGAATTAACGTTTGGTGTGGTATTATTAATGGGCATTTGATTGGTCCATATTTTTACGAAATAGTTTTACGTAATCTTTGTAATTTATTTACGAACAATTTCCTGTGCTTCTCGAAAGTGTGCCACAATACAACTGCGACCAAACATGTGTTTCCAGCATGACGGAGCTCTACCGCATAAAGCAAGAATTGTGCAACAATATTTAAATAAAACTTATGGAGAAAATTGGATATGTATAAATGGACCGATACCGTGGGTGCCTAAATCACCGGACTTGGCCCCAGTAGACTTCTTTTTGTGACATTTAAAAGAAAAAATCGGAAATGCTTGCGATGAACTATCTAGAGAAATGTTATGCAAGGCTTCAATAAGAGAAGTAAGGCGGAGATTGGATCAGTGTTAATCATGTTTAATTATTGACAGATGCCACAAATTTGCTTATAATTTTTTTTTGTTTACAAAATTTTTTCAGAAAAATTAGCTCTTTTTAAATATTCAAAATTTAAGTATGTATGTTTCCGGAAAAAAAAATCGATGATGTCTTTACTTCAGTTTCCAAATTTGGAAAAATATGCACCCTGTGGATTTGAACATATTGTTAAATACCTCAATGACATGTATTTGAGCGAAAGGAAAACCTAATTATTGTTTTTACACCTTTTTATTATTTTCTTTCATTTATGAATCATATCCCAAATTACCATAAAGGCACATCAGTAGTAAAATTTTTAGTTCCAACCCCATCTTATTAAACCCTTTTCAACTCTTTCAGACCGTCAAGGCTTTATAGGCTTTATCTAGCTCTAGCTGGAGGTGGAGGGGTGCAAACAGCGATAGGCGATACATTTGAAAAAGTCAAGTCGAGAGGCTTACTCAACGGGTGTTTATGTGACAGAAGGTGCGTCGGTGGTGCCAGAAACACGAATACATTAAAAATATGGGGTCGAGGAGTACACGTACAAGAGTGAAAACAAAAGGTAGGTGGGTGGGTGGCGGTAGAAAATTATCCACTACATCTGATATGAATGCGCTTTTCAGGGAAGTTTTTTGCTTCGGTACAATAATGTTGTAAAGAGAAAAGAGATTTTCTAAAAGAGTTTTATGTTTAGATACGATACCGGACACATAACCAACATTTTAAAAAAGTATAGAGTTCAATTATTATTTTACATGCTGATTATACGTAAATGAAAAAAATAACAGGGTGGAGAAAAAGCAATGCAATATATCTATAAAACGCTAACTTTAATGTATGGGTTTTTTTACCAAACGAAAGTTGTATATAAATATGAAAAACCAAACAAAAGTTGTAGGCCAGTCATATAGTACACTAGAAATCGCTAAAATCGCAAACTAATGGCTAGTTCTGATTTTTTAATATGTTGTTAGGACTACTACCAGTAGTGTATATCCAAGTTTGCAGCTTCGAAAGACCTGTGCTAACTTCGTAGTACTCGAAAAACCGCGAAATTTTCGCACTTTTTTCGATGTTTTCACTATATCTCCTAAACTATGCGTTTGTTTATAAAATATGTTTAGAGCATTTTTAAAGTAGATTAAATTTGCTACAATTTGAGACCAGAACCAGCTCTGTAGGTATAATAGTTACCAAGATACACTCTTCCAAATATTGGCAATTTTTTCCAAAAAAATGACATATTAAGATTTGGTCAACTTTCGTCCCCGAAATCAGGGAAAATACTCATTTTACGGGTAAAGTCATAGGGAGAGATGTTGTAACGAGTGTAATTAGCTTTAATTTAAGCATAGATCGACGTCCGTAGGTCTGATAGTTTCCTCACAATGCTAAAAAATCCAAAAAATGGGAAAACTCATTTTTCGCAAATTTGCTCTATTGAGTTCTCACGATGGTTTGAGGGTAGTTTGAAAGGAAAACCCATGTACAGCCACAAGAAATATATATATATATATTTAGCCTGTTTATAACATATTTACAATGTAATTAATTCAACATTTTTATTTATTGATATATATGTATATGCATATTTACAAGAGATATTGTTGGGTTGAAATAGTTCATTTTGTCCGCTTTGTGGGTGGTTCGAAAACGTCCGATTCAGCTTGAAAAATAGGTAGTGGATCATCGACGTCGTCGTCTTCTCCTCCTTCGGCAATCAGAATTACGCCGACGTTTTGGTAAGAGACGCCGGAGCAAAATTTGCAAAGTGCCGAGCATTTGTGGTCTGCTTTTAGGCAGGTACAGCCGCCGCTGTACTAGCCGCTGACTGCGACATCGTTAGGCTGGCACTTGACAAGAGTACCTCTTTTCAGTCAGTGCTAATCATTAGAGAGGATGTGGACCTCCTCGTCCTCAATGGTTTGGGATGGGCGATGAGGAACGTTTTTTTTTTTTCAGAAAAGTGACAGAGGTGACGCTGGCCCCTTGCAATATTCGTCAACCTCATTCAATCGTGGAGGTTTGGAAGTCCCCCCCAGGATATGAGTTGTTTCTCCTTCACTGGGTGCGACACCACCTCTGCCCTTTTCTGGTATGGGAAAAACAAATTGTGGAGCGCCATCCAGAAATACCCTCAACTCATCACCACAGCTGAAGTGTTTCTCCAACCAACATCAACCCACCATGCCATCGCAGATGCCGGAGCGAAGTGTCTAGTAGCCCTGTATGGAGAGGAGGACTACACTGAGAATACCCTCCTTGCCTTGCTATTTTTCAAGCTGAATCGGACGATTTCAAACCACCCACGAAGCGGGCAAAATGAACTATTCCAATGCAACAATATCTCTTGTAAATATGCATATACATATACCGGGTGTTCCACATAAAAGTCCTCAGCCTCGTATCTCGGTAACGAAAAAATATATCTTGTTTTTGAAAAAAAAACAGATAGAGCTCATCTATAGCTTCACCACGAAGTTCAACTTGATTTTTTCAGAGCGAATTCGAGATGGCGCTGAAGTCGAAAGAAATGTTTCGTTTGCAGGAACTTTGTAAGAAGGATTATCCGATACTTTGTTCAATTCTAAACAATTTTAGTCAAATGACTATTTTTCGAAAACTTAATAGTTTCAGAGATATCGGGCTCTTCATTTGGTGAGGCCCAAACTCAAACGTATTTTAGAGTCTCGAATTAGTACCTTATAGAGTGAAACAATAATATTCCAAGTCAATTTAATAGCTCTTTTTAAGGAATAGTGAAATAATATGTATTTCTGTAAAATATGGTAAAAATTTTTTAAATACTTAATTCATTATGTAATTTGTACGCTTGTCCCAAAATAAATCCTGAATGTATGTATGTACAAAATGAATTAGGTATTTAAAAAACTCTTGCATTTTACAAAAATACATATTATTTCACTATTTCTTAAAAAGAGCTATTAAATTGACTTGAATAATTAAAATTTCATTGTATAAGGTAATAATTCGAAACTAAAATAGGCTTGATTTTGGACTTCACCAAATGAAGAGCCCGATATCTCTGAAACTATTAAGTTTTCGAAAAATAGTTATTTGACAAAAATTGTTTAGAATTGAACAATTCTAAACAATTCTGTGAATTGGAGCCATAGATGAGCTCTATCATCTGTTTTTTTTCCAAATCAAAATATATCTTTCCGTTGCCGAGAAACGAGGCTGAGGACTTTTATGTGGAACACCCGGTATAACAATAAATAAAAATGTTGACTTAATTACATTGTAAATATATTATTAAGAGACTAAACATATATATTTCTTGTGGATGTACATGGGTTTTCCTTTCAAACTTACCCTCAAACTATCGTGAGAATTCAATAGAGCAAATTTGCGAAAAATGCAGTTTCTCATTTTTTGGATTTTTAAGCATTCTGAGGAAACTATCAGACCTACGGACGTTCGTTCTTTGCTTAAATTAAAGCTAATTACACTCACTACAACATCCCTTCCTATGACTTTACCCGTAAAATGAGTATTTTTCCCGATTTCGGGGACATGAATCTGAAATTTTTACTTTGTTGGAAAAAATTGCCACTTTTTGGATGACTGTATGTTGGTAACTATTGTACCTGCAGAGCTGGTTCTAGTCTCAAATTGTAGCAAATTTAATCTACTTTAAAAACGTTCCGAACATATTTTATGAATAAAAGATGCATAGGTGCATAGTTTAGGAGATATAGTGCAAACACTGAAAAAAGTGCGAAAATTTCGCGGTTTTTCGAGTGCTACGAAGTTAGCACAGGTCTTTCGAAGCTGCAAACTTGGATATACACTGCTGGTAGTAGTCCTAACAACATATTAAAAAATCACAACTAGCCGTTAGTTTGCGATTTTAATGTACTATATGACTGGCCTATTGTATATAAATATGAAAACAAAAATAATCTTGTATAAACATTAAGGATTCGACTAATTCTTTGCAGTTTTTAAAAAGAGTCTAAATAGAAAATGATGGGATTAGTTAGTTAACATAGTTAGTTTTCCAAAAATGTCCTGCTTATTATGGATTTCTGACAGCGTGGTAAACTTTTGATCTCATATCATCTTTTCATTTACGTAAAATTGCAGTTTAAATAAATTCCATAATAAAATAATAACAAACAGAATACTACACAATGTCTTCCTTTCAATTTACTATCGGTACTATTTATATCAGCACACTCTATAACTATTTAAATAGATACTGACTAAACCAATTCATTTGAATATATAAATTCAACTGTATTATTATTTTATTTCTTTTCTCACAGCTATTACTTTCCTTAGAAAACGCATTTGTAATTCAGATATGATGAATAAGAAACAAACAAAAATGTGAAGTATATAAAGAAATGTCTTGAGAATATCATTTATATTGAAAACTTGTTTTCTTAGTATAGTTACAGACATCGTAGATATTTATCATTTGTTCTACTTTGTTACTATTCTATAAAGAATAGTTCTATTAATTTGCAACCAAAGCTACCAGAGGAAACTTTGTCATAGTTTGCCATACCAAGTTTATAATTTTCATTTGTAATATCATAACTTCAGCACGTATATTATTTATCAAAAGAGACATAAATGCAATATAACGGTTATTTAAAACTTTCTGGATATAATAAAAGAAAATTGCTATTTTCTTTATAAATAGACATTCTCGAGACGAAAGTCAACTTTGCTACAAGACACAGTAATAAAACTAAAATAAGAACGAAAGGTGGAACATTAGTTACGCTTTTTTGTTTCCTTATCCAATTAGAAAATAATGAATAAATTATGTCTGGAAGACTTGTAACAACATGAAGCAATTAGCACGATAAAATTTAAAATTACAAACTATCTTCATATTACCGGGTGTTCCAAAAAACTGGCATCTATTTCGTATGCTGAATTACTTTCTTATTATTTATCAGACTTTAGTGAAAACTTAATCCAATTTCTGTTTCCACATTATTTAATAAAAAACAGGTACTCTCCAGATTTGGCATCAGTCAACATCATGAGAACAATGGTTCCATTGTTTTAAAATTATTATTATTACAATAAATTTTAAAACTGGAATATGATCTTGATGTAACGCAATTTTGATGCAAATTATTATACAATTTTAGAATTTTATTTTTATTTTTGCTCTGATCAACCTTCATGTTGCAACTAGTTGAAACCCTCAAAATAATTACACTTAGATTCAACCGAGACGAGTGTAATTTAATACTCATTCTAGATCATTTTAAAACTTCAACAGGCATCCTTATAAGTATACCCACTTTATTTTATATTTACAACCTTCTCATTAATTTAGGGGTAAAATGTTTTTTGAATATATTGGTCAAAATTAAAGAAAACTATGATTCTAAAATGCTGACGTGATTTATTTCAGCTTAGTAATTGATTGACCGTGTTACATTCACAATAAAAAATACAGGTGAAAAATGGATACCTTTTCAAAAGCTAGTATAAAGAGAATTGAGACATTTTAAATGATATGCAACACGTCCCACCTTATTATTTAAAAAAAAATATATTTGACAGCGTCTGCGGCGCTATCTTTCATTTTAGGTAAATCAATTTATCGTAAGAAAATAATACATTTTACATGATTCACCCTGTATTTTGTCCGGAGCCCCTAACTCAATTAGTTCAAAAGATAGCATGGGTGGGTGGACTTTAGACACTATAACTATCCGCTGCTATTTTTCCTCAGCTTCTACCATTAAATTCATGAATAGGCATAGAATTAAAAAATTCATAATTATGTTTCCCTTTTATACAAACGTGACTATAACTACAAAACAAAAAGAATTCTAGAACTTGCTTTCCCACTAGTTTTAGAAACGGTAAGTAACTATAAACACTGCCGGAGCAGCAGAAGAACCAACATTAATGTGGTAATAATTAAAAAAATCTGTAAATTTCATATAATCTTTTCTGCTTGGTTAATACAGCAATAATTCTTTATTGACGACTCTTTGAGTCCTGTAGAAAAATTAATACGGAGTACTACTTGGGAATAGACAGAAATGTCCTTTCTTTCTTTATTTATTTATTTTTTTTTTTTCTATTTCTAAGTTACAAAGTCCCCCTGTTGGTTTCTTATCTGTTGAACAAATAGTCATTCTGCAGAGTACTATAATTTATTATGATGTACTTACTACTAAATAATTGATAATTAGGTACATAATATACTAAGAAACTTGAGTATTTATTTTCCATCTGTAATTTTTATTCTAATAACATGGACAATATATTTCTAATAGCCCTGAATAAGATGAAATAAAGCACCTCAACATTTGCATTTTACAAATTATTTGAACATTTGATTGCTGTGTCAGATAATGAAAATCATAAAATATTAATTGAAATGTATATTTTCAATTCAGCGTCCATTTCGAAATTGTAAAATGTTCAGTAAATAGTGCAGCTCCTAACATTACCGTTAGCGACATCTAGTTTTTTAGACTGATAGTAAATTTAGAGATGGATTGATATATTCTTTAGCAACAATTTGGTTTTCCATTGGATTGTATACAATCCAAGTGAATAAAAATGTTATAGTCAAATAAAAGTTTCATTATTTGGATCACCCGGTATAGAAATTAAAATTATGTCGAATGAATACAACAAACCCGAAATTATTTTATTAGTAGGCATTCTTGAATTATAGATTATTTGGATAGGGCTTACAAAAAAGCAATAAGTATAGAATTACGAACTGAAAGAAACATAGTTTTGTTACAATATTCATTTTTGATGACAAGAAAGCTCTGAATCGGTATTTTAATGGCAGTCAATTGAAATTTTAATGAGTGTTTTTTCTTGCCCTGTCCGTTGGAAGGTTTTATTATAATTGCACCATAATTTTGACAATAAAAACGAATATCCAATAATTACTTTACTGCCGTCGTGCTGTACTGTAAGCGGAGACCTTATTGGAATTTAATAAAAATAAGAAAGATTGGAACACCACCTTGTTAATGTAATTTAAATAATAATGAAAACCTTCTACAGAAGAATGTTCCAGATATTTCTCTCATAAAACATCTTTAAAGTATATGTACGTTACGAGCTACAGTTGAAGAAAAAAAGTTTACAGAGCCAGAAGTAATTAGACCAGTTTGATTTTATTCTTTAATTCGTCTGAAGATTTTGAGCGGCTTGTTCAAATAGTTACCCATTAGTAATAGCATTATACTGTGGTAATATAGTCAAAGCCCATATCAGAAACTAGATTCGGCGAGCGAATATAATACCAATCACGTAGTGCCGTTATTAGTTTCTTGTGGCCGAATGATTAATATAATTAAATGATCTATAATGGCACACCGACCCAGTGCCCTGTTAAATTGGGTGTCTCAGTCTCAATAGCTGACTTTATATAATATGTGATCTTTTATTTGCATTTCATTAGCTATCAACCAATGACACCGTGCTTCAAAGCAGTCGCGTCGGTCTGTCGAGGGACCACAATTAATTCTGGAGAGCAGACGAATCGCGTGCAGCAGTGCTTTTAAAATGTTATTGCCTCAATCTGCCAGTGAGCCCGTAAAGAATAATCAAATGGACCATACACTATGCATCAACCGATATCGGATGTGCGTCTAAATCAAAGACGTCATGTGATATTTTAAGAAACATATGAGATATTTATAATTTTTTTAAAATTTCTTGCTTTTGTTGTGTGCTACGTATCTCTATGTTAATTATTACTTATATTGTTTATAACAGTAAATGCCGACATTTATTATAATCGTTATATTAACAGGGTAAATGTTATAAACAGTAGCTATTTTTTATACATAGTTGAAGTTTGGGTTACGCGTAGAGATATAGAATGTGCAGAATGCTGATTGTTGGGTGGCCAAAATATGACTGCAAATACTGATAGCAGATTTATTCTGACTAATATGTACATTTTGCACTCATTCGGTAATGTCAATATTCGTGTCTTTATGTCTTTTAATTCGTGTTAAAATTGATAATGAATGTATTCCGATCTTGATTGTCAGATAGAAAAACGATTAAACAGCCGAAAGTTCTGAAAACTTTGGAACTGCGCTTTAAATATGGCTCAATTTACCTTTTCAACGATGTATTATAATATACAAGGAGCGAGATACCAATGTGAGTTTTTAAGAACAAATATTGCGGCGTAGGTCATGAACATTATTCCATGTAGGTATTTCAAATCAGCTTCAATCGTTTATTCATTTTCAGCTAAAACAAATACCAGGGAATTTCAATAAAATTATAACAATTGTTCAAATAAGTTAAACAACAGTAAAATTCATGAACAAACGTAATAAAAGAATAATATAATTATAGACATCAATGTTTCGAAGTTTTTGTTTCGTTTCAGTGTATAGCATAACTAAGGAAAGGATGGTACGAATCTGGAGAGCTCCCCAGGACGAGGAGTTCTCGTGTACTGCTCCTCTCTACATGACAACAATTGAGGAGTCTTTTATTGCTTAAATAATTTCGTACAAATTATTTAAAAATTTAATTTGAATAATGCAACTATTATGTTAAAAAAATATGTATTAAAACTATTCTGTACAAGTTTTAATTGAATAATATTTTGGGATGCTTTGAAGTACGTATCTTCATAGTGTACTGTTATTTTTTTTAATTCTGCCTCAGGAACCATCTTATTTTGTGATACATCGTTGAAAACTTATATTAGATATTAGAGTACTTTTAACCATAAAGAAATTAGAAGCAAAACTGGAAGTATTTCCTCAAGACAAATTAACCATAGAATTTGTTGGCACCATGTCTGTATTTTTAATCATCTCGATAAGCAAAAAATAGGAAGAAATAGGAAAACGCTATCAAAAATGTAAAAACGCCGTTTAACGTTTCTTGTATCTCTTATCGTTTCCAGTCTCCAGTTCAATACCTACACCAGTTTATGATTTATGAGTACTTGTACCTTTAGAATATGCACCGAAAGCTAATTAAATTACACTCATAATTGTTTTGAAAAAAACATTGATCTCATTTAGATGTTCCAAGAAATATATAGAAAACACTCTATATACTAGTATTTCGGCTTGTTAGGCCTTTTTCAATAGAGTAAATGTCTATTAATGTCAGTAATAGACATTTACTCTATTGAAAAAGGCCTAACAAGCCGAAATACTAGTATACAGAGTGTTTTCTATATATTTCTTGGAACATCTAAATGAGATCAATGTTTTTTTCAAAACAATTATTTTCACGATGTTTCATAAAGAACCATCCGCTTCGAGTATCCACTTTATTAATTACACTCTTCAAATATTCATTGAAATATTTTGTTCTGCCAATTAAATGTCACCGATTCAGAGCTTATTTTGTATTATCTGTAGATGTAAGACAGCGTTAGACTGTGAAGATGGTTGCGAAGTAGTTTTGTTGTGTCTTGTTATGCTGAATGCGGAATATACAAAATACCTTTCTCCGCCTGGCCGGAGGCACAATAAAATAGGTGGTAACGCAGTGATCCCTCAAATACTGGTTCCTAGTTGCGCCATTGCCTGGTTCTACTTCGTACTCTCCTCCTAAGTAATCCAAGGTGGCCTGTGTTATGTGGACTCTCCTGAAAATGTGGAAAAAATAGATTACATTAGATTATTATTTATTTTATTTTATTTTATAATACACTATCCAACAGTACTGAAACCATTTGTAGGGTGGGAAAAAAAACAAACATAATTGCACGAACTTTCAAAAACAAATGTACAGGGTCATTGGTTATATTTTAGCCACCCACCTAGAGGTTCTCCCTTTAATCTGAGGTAAAAAAGTTAAATACAAAAGTTGTAGAAAATCAAGTGTAGTTTATTCCAGAATGTAAAATCTTTATAGAGGGTGTTTCAAAAACGCGTGACATGCCAAATTTGCATTTTTTAAATGGAATACCCTGTATATTATTAAGTTTTTCGATTCCACGCAAAATTCTACGACTTTTTCATATACCATACCCTATATCTAAAGTTAACCGTTTTTTCATAAATAATGGTTAAAGATATACCTACCATAATTTTGTAATAATTTAATTGATCTGAGCGACGCGTGCTTACTATTCCTAGTTAGCCTTGAAAACAAAAAACCGATATCTGTCATATGCATTGTCAAACATTTTGGTTACCCGATTCCGAATTATTTTATTATCATTTCCTTTATCTTTAGGTACCTATATTTTATATCTTTAACCATTATTTATTAGAAAACGGTTAACTTTAGATATAGGGTATGGTATGTGAAAAAGTCGTAGAATTTTGCCTGGAATCGGAAAACTTAATACAGGGTATTCCATTAAAAAAAATGCAAGTTTGGCATGTCACGCGTTTTCGAAACACCCTATATAAAGATTTTACATTCTGGAATAAACTACACTTGATTTTCTACAACTTTTGTATATAACTTTTTTTCCTCAGATTAAAGGGAGAACCTCTAGGTGGGTGGCTAAAATATAACCAATGACCCTGTACAAAAAACAAAATACACTATAAGAAAAAAATACACACACATATACACACATAATACCCACATGTACTGAATGTAAATTCGTATTTCCACGAACACAAAACTACGAAATAAAAACTGACAGGCTAAGAAATTACTTTTTTCAACGAATTATGGGAACAATTAAATATATCAACTCTGTTCTGTAAGTTGTTACAGTTGCTACACATGCGATGTAATGGCGAAAATTTTAGTACATTAGTGCCCGGGGTGATAACATAAACTGTCTTGTCGAGTTGCTGTTAAGGGAACATGAAATCTGAGCTTCTCAAGCAATTGAGGACAATCTATTGTACTATTTATGAGTTTATTCAGAAACATTAGTGATTGAGCTCTTCTGCGGTTTTCAAGGCTCGTTATAGAAAATGTATGGAGAACTACGAAAAAATGTCATTTATAAAACCGTACCCTCCGATATTGATAAGATCCAAAGAAATATAATAACCAATCTCAGAACTATGAAATAAGAAGAGTAAGGAACATTTCATCAGCTATACAAAATTTATGAAAATGAGTATAAATATTGGAAGGAGATGCCGAAAACAACTACTCCACGGGCAATATGCCCCGACTGGCGTTGCATTACATCAACATCTCCATGGATGTCGCCACATCCTTCATCAAGACCAAATACCAGACAATGACCGGTTTCGATCTTGTTATGATCTCATCAGATTGCCATAGGTATCGGAATCGATGAATGATCTGGCGACATTGATTGCCTAAGGGGCATATGTGAATGTTTGTAGTGGCGAGATACAGTGAAATACACTGCAGTGCCCTCTTTGGGTCTTTGCTACTACCTGTCTGACAATTATTGTCTAATTGACAGACAGATAACGATCTGCAGAAAGCAGATGCCATTACAGCGACCTCTATTGTCTTTGAGGAAGACAATCCTACTTAATTATTGGAAGGAGATGCCGAAAACACCTACTCCACGGGCAATATGCCCCGACTGGCGTTGCATTACATCAACATCTCCATGGATGTCGCCACATGTTGATGTAATGCAACGCCAGTCGGGGCATACGACCACCATCACCTTTCGCTCATATGAGCGAAACTTTATGACCTGATAATTTTAGTGAATGGCCTAGTGGGATTCGAGGTATTTGAAAAGAGTCGGGTAGAACCATTGCTAGATGCTAGGAACAACGTCCTGCAAATTCTACACGAATTTTTAACAATCAACGATTTTCTTCAACTGAGAAACAGTCATGTATGGAGCATAAAATATCCAAATGCTTTTCGACTTTTTCGAGCAGCACATCTATAGAGATTGAGAGAATGTAGAGCACCAAGATGTATTTTCGGATAGTCCACAAACTTTGAAAACCCTTAGACAAACGTCGGAGATTCAAGAATATGAATAGCCAACGGTGACAAAGTGCTAATTACAAATTTTGCTTTCCTTTAATACAAATATTGCTTGTTAAATGTATAACTGCTAACTGCTTTATCACATTCAAAGTTACTTCTATGAGTTTATGTAAGTTTCCGCAGCTCTACAATTGTTGCCAATAACTAATAATAAAATTACGTATTGATTTTCCCTAGCACGATAGTTGCATAACTGTAACAGAAACACAATCAGGGATCCTCGAAGAGACATTTACAGCAGAAATTTACAAATTTATGTGAAAATTACACGAGCGACTAATAGTTCAGGAATTTAATCAGGTATTATGTAATGTAAATTTCGTCACATTGTTTAATGTTACATACTTGGCAGTCTTGACACATACTTATATCTTTGTAAATAAACAAACAATTCTGGAATATTAGGAATATGCCTCTCAAAATGTTAACACTTGATGTATTTATTTTAAACATACAAAGGAAAAGGGCATGGGATTTCTTCACAGCAAAAAACTACCAAGAGGGCATTCTGGTCAATTGGTGGTAACTCACCTCGGATGAGATGTAGTCAAAGAATTGTTAAAAATGGAGTTTTGAAAATGACGCAAATCTTAAGTATGATGACAGTTTTACAAACTACTTCAAATTAGGTATGAAAAAATACACAAATGACTACAATGTTTCGACTACCGTTGATTTGTTAAATTCTGCATTCAATGATATTGTTAAAATAAACTCGACTACTGGATGACATATTTTTTTTACATTAATTTTTAAAATGGTAAAATTTTACATTTTTTAATTTTGTTGGTAGAAAATTCATTCATTTTAGGCATTTTAAAAACATTTTAGACTCACTGTCTAAATCCTTATTTCGAGTCAAACTTTCTCTGTAACACTCTAGGGGATCAATATAGATCTTTAATGCAAACTCCCAAGTCAAAATACAATAAACAATACGACTGGGGCCATAATTGAATGTACTCATATTTAGGTAATTTATGGGTAAATATTTTTTCAGAAAATAAAAATTATATAAAATACGAAGTAGTTTTTCACTACATAGTTAGCGTGGTAGTCCCATTTTAAATGTTTAATAATATATATGCCTAGGTATTTTTGAATACCCGGGGGGATGAAGATCGCCCCAAGCCTTTCTTCTATGCTTAGACGTATTTTCGTCCCGTTTCCTACGCGTTTTTCCAATTTAAACGCCTTTCAAAAAACCTTTTTTGAAAAGGAATTTTTTTCGAGACCGTACGACCACTCCTTCTATGTCTATTTCGTCTTCGAAAATCTCGAGACGCGTTCATATCAACTTCTTTCTCACTTTATCTCTCGCTTTATCTGCCGATGTGAGGTTGCACTAACCACAAGCACCTCCTACGAAAACTGTCAAATTAATTAAACTTCAGAGAGGTTATTTTCCTATGAGAAATATTGCTAACGGAATTGATAGTACTGTCTGCCAAACACTTCTGATTACCAAAATACTGAAGCGAAATGCTTTATTTTACTTTTTAATTCGAATTATTTATTAGTATTTAGTGTTTAGTTATTCTGTTTCATTGTCCGTAGTTTTTATTCTTTCTGCAAGTAAAGTTTGGAATTGTTCATTTTGGCAGTCTGTAAAATTCATCATTTTAGCTTACAAAAGTAAATATCTACAATATTAATTTGCTGCAACAATTATGACAGCAATATATTTTTTAAAGCCGCCGTTACACCTTTTCGAAGGTTGGGCAGGGCTCCAAACTGTAGCGGAGGGCCCCACTGATAAAATTGATAAAAACATTTACTAAAAAATTATTTCTACTTTCAGCGCTTAAAAAATGATATGTTTTACCATCAATAATAGAGTACCCTTACAACTCATCAAAATATTCATCATCATTCCAAATACAAAATTTCAGCTTTCTGTCTCTAAATTTATCATTTCATATAAAAGGGATTATCTCAAATTTTTTAATATGTATTTTCTTAAAAATGATATTATTCTAGATGCTTTTGTCACCCGAAGGGTAACCCTAGGTCGTAGGCCTCGATTCCCGGTAGGGCTAGAAATGGGAACCAAAATGGCGATAGCGATTTTCTCTCATTTCTAGTTATTATTTAAATCGTGTATCAAGGCAGATAACTGTATATTTCAAACATTTCTCATTTTGAATTGATGCTTGTTTTAAGTGATGTTGAAAAGCAAGGTTTACTAGTTTGCTTTAAAATGTAAATAACATTTTTGTATTTTAACTTCCAATTAAGTTTAGCTAAGTTTGCACAAAGGCACTGCAGGTACATCAATTCATGATGTAGTTTATGTCTTGGTATATGCAGTAAACAATATATCAACTCGCTAATAATGTAAAATGCCAACTCGTTGCACACAAATTGGAGCAAATCAATAAGGTAATGCATATTTCATTGCCGTTCCAACAAGACAATGCTCGATACATGCGATTCGTGATAAAGTGCATAGTATGACTCCTGTCCGATAGACAATAGCCGCTGTATATAACTCCATGGAAAGGGAGTCCTCAAAATGAATCTAGAGGGAGTGGAATTTAATCAAGTTGAATGTAAAACTAGTGGATATCAAGTCGGAGCTGCCCCGAAATTTCCGTGTCTCAGACATCATTTTTATTATTTCATTTTCCTTCGATGAAGGTAAAAAATATGTAGATACCTACCTGGAAACTTTTATATCAATTTAATTTTAAAATGGTTTTAGATCCTTTCTATCAAAGAATTTGGTAAGAAAGCAAATCTATGAAATGCTAAAATTCTAAGAAACGGTAATAAAAATTATAATGATTTTCTATTTTATACAAGGATGTAACATTTAACTAATAATACTTGCTGTCAGTCTAGATTCTAGTGATAATATTCTGAAATTTTGTCTGATGTTTAAGCTTAAAACATAGGTATCTATTTAGCCGGACAGGGTCAAAAATATACAGGGTGCTCAATTTAAATTAACAAAGTTAACAGCCTCGGTCATTTTGTTTGTACTTAATTTGTTTTTCTACTATCATTTTCGAAAACTTCATAAAAAATCGTGCAAACAAAAAAGTTAACAGGGGGGTCATAATATAGTGAATCACCCTCTACATGTAAATTACGTATTTTATAGTTTTAAATGTTTTTTCAGTATTTTAAATGTTGGCTTTAACATGCTTGGCTTTTCCCATACAATGTATTTTTTGTCTAAACAGAAAATAAATAATAATAATAATAGTAATCATGACCAATAGAGGCCATTACCGCCTAGGTAGTAAATTGCTTCATTCAAACTATGTATAATTTGAAAACAGTAAACCCATGTACACAAAGAAATCTACTAGTCTATTTTTCGATACGCAGGCATTTTTTAATGCCTTTTAAATTCAAGCTAGATCAATTTAAACTAAAACACTATTATCAACAAACCGGGAATATAAATTTTATAAAATAATAAGTTGTGGTGTTTCATTTAAGAGCTTGTAATGACTTATAATAGCTCAATCTTGATCCTTGATATTTCGCGAAGCATGAAATTTATGTTGTACGATACTTAAGAGTCCTTTACACATTTTTTAGTAAACCAACGTAGATCATTGAAGTTTATATTTTGCAAGAGACAAATTTTATACTAGTTAAGAACGATGAAAGAGATGGATGCGCTCCCTAGTCGACAGACCCAAGCAACAGGTTATGTATTTTTAAGATATACACCAAATATGCTTTGGATCGATTCGTTCGCATCGTACTACACAAGCTACATTATTATTTTATTTATATATTAAGACATATACTGCTCAACAGTACAAGACCAATTACATAGCAAAAATACAGAATAATAGATAAAGCTAAAATAAAGTTTATAATGCACTACTTAGATAATTAAAGTTTATCCGTTTTATGGAAGTTACACTGTAGTGAAAAATGTCAAGGTTCTCCTGTAGGTTGTTATAATTTGCATAAATGCAATATAGTGGTATTTTCTAATATTAGTTTTGTGGAATACAAAATCTTGCTGTAAACAAGATCCAGGCTCTCTAGATTTTAATAAATTTAAAATTGTGATGCAGCTGATGTTATGCAACAGTTTAAACAATAATATTTATTGAGCTGCTTTACCAAGCTAGGGCTGTGAAAATGTGTAGCAAATCGTCTTAAAGAAGTTTAATACAACAATAGACACTATAGTCCTAGAAACATACCTAAGTACTTAAGGAAACAAAACATATGCTCTAGACTTTTGCAGATGTATATTATAATTAGTTGTTCCCTAATTATAATATACATATTATGAAAAGGTTAGAGCATACCGAAAGGTGCGATAGAAAAATATTCAATTTTGGACATACCAAAGGATTAATAAACTAATTTAAAACGTAGCTAGAGCTGAAGTCACACAAGTTAAGAACAATGGACCCCACTACGTTAAAGCCTTCATTTTTTTAAGGTCAATATTATTCTGATTAGTAAAATATAATTTAATGTCAAACGTCACTACAAGATTACGAAATATTGATCACGGTGTTCTTGTAAGAACTGAATGTCCTGAGTAATTAAATTGAATATGTTGACTTTTAAGTGAGAAAGAAGGTGAGGACATTTTCTCATGTTTAATATTAATTTATTGACTGTACACCATGTTTTACATTATTTAACTAAATCTTGAATTTCAAGTAGTTACTAAGATAGTCAATTCTCTTTACGTTACATAATGAGTCTGTTATGTTTATCTATTAAGTTTTCAGTCAGATGTAGAGATAGAGAAAAGAGATAGAACAGTGGATCGAGTTTTGAATTTTACATATTACATATAAACATTTTTAAAGTACAATCATCTACTACGACCTCCATTGCTTCCTTCGGGTATGAAAACGGATGGTATGGGGACGGAAAACGGGTATGTCAAGATCTGAGAAGTCAGTTGTACAAAAAGCGCCTAATTTATCTACCAGCACACTTAATTCAGAAGCATTACATACCCAGGTTCTCCACCAGCTTCCATGTTATTCGCCAGAGTGACATCGTTGGACCACACGTCGTATTGCCACTTCCTCAGCCCCAGTACTCCACACAGCACCCTGCCGGAGTGGATGCCCACTCTCATGTTGAGTTGCACATCGGTCGCCTCCACCACGCTGGCGATGGCGTCGATCATGTCCAGGCCCATCTCCACGGTACAGTGCGCGTGGTCGGATCGCGGTTCTGGTAAGCCGGACACGCAGTAGTAGCAGTCACCCAGGATCTTGATTCGCAGGCAGTGGTTGTCCTGGAACAAAGATAAAAATTGCCTGATATTATCAAAATCTTATTGTTTTTTCAGTTACTTGTTATTTTCAGAAACCAAAATCTTGGATATGAGGCAACTTTACTATTATAACACTGTTATTATGGATCAATACAAAAACAAGAATAAACTGGCATACGTAGATCATAAGTATGACACAAGAAATAAAAATAATCTTTTTGTTAAAACAACCTCATCATCCAAAACCATAGGACAAAGAGGATATCATCATATTTCATCTAGATTATACAATTTTCTGCCAAAAAAGATAAAGAATATACCATGTATGTCTCGTTTTAAAAAACAAACAAAATTATATATGTATACTAACCATAGACAGAAATATCATACATAAATTGATTGAACCTTGATATCACGTACAACGTCCAATAGTTTTCATTCCTATTATGAGTCATGTAAGTAAAGACGGGTGTGTGTGAGTGTGTGTATCTCTACTACTTTAAATAATCATGTCAAATGTTGTTTTAATTAAAATGTAAAATTGCAGGTATGTAATATTGTTTTTATAGACAAACGTCAACCATGTTCTGGCAATGCCTTTATGGATTTGTATTGTTTGTCTATATCATATAATATATTATGTAATATTATGTAGGTATTATAATTAAAAGTAATGTCATCATCATTAGCCACATGCAGATTGATAACAATCTTGTGGCGTGCCCCCCCCCCCCCCCCTTAGATTTATTTTATCATATGTTATTTATGTTCATATGAGTATATATGTATATACATAATATTTCTATTCATCTTATTGTTGTTGTTGTTATATTTTTTTGGTAAAATAAACTTATTATTATTAATAGTCGCCGGTTATACAAACTTCATTTGCCAGTGCTGTCAGAGAAAATACTGGGGTAGGGGTAGTGGTGGAGTATTGATGTTTGTAGGGAATACTTTAAATTTTAATGTTATAGATAAGTCGCACTGGTGGATAATTTTTAATATTACTAATACTTTATTTTGTAATTTGTAGTTTATTTTAAGCTTTCATGTGATATTGATTATATTTTAGAACTCATCCATGGAATGGACCGTATTTATCCCAACCCTTGCATTATCATAGGTGGGAATTTTACTTGTAGAATGGGTAACCTTGGAGACAAACCAATAGAGATCATTAAAAATAGTAATCTTTATGATTTATCCGTTTAAGTAATGATATGTTACTGCTAATTTAAGAGGACAAAAGTTATTAGAAAGCAGCCTGAAACTATTTGCCATATTCTTAGGGATTGACCTATATATGATAGGTTTAGAACACCAGAATTAAGGTCTCATGCCTTCACTA
Source organism: Pogonocherus hispidulus (assembly GCA_963924545.1). Taxonomy (NCBI): domain Eukaryota; kingdom Metazoa; phylum Arthropoda; class Insecta; order Coleoptera; family Cerambycidae; genus Pogonocherus; species Pogonocherus hispidulus. The sequence goes on from OZ004696.1 coordinate 26,698,718, forward strand.
GGAATTTAAAAGCTAGTTAATTATTATTACCTACATGGTAACAAAAATTGGAATTAATTAAATTTTTCTCATAAAATTATGTTCTATGAAACCTCACAACTTGAAATGTTGAAAACTTGTAAAATCAATATGTCAACCTTCATACTGCTGTTTTAAAGAAATAAAAAACATCAAAAGATGTTACTTCGCCACAAAAACTCTTGAGAGGTTGCTTATCTACGTTTCCGTAAGCTCTTATTTTTATTTGTATAAATATGCTTTGTTAACTTTAGTTGTCAGTTGTCAGAAAACTAAAGAAGATAACTGAATATGAATGACTTGGGCAAGCCGTGGTAGCAACTTGGCGTTCGTATTATCGATATGAACGCCAAGCAAGGTCGGACGCGGTTAGTATTTGGATGGGTGACCATGCAGGGAAGTCCTGCGGTGCCTGCCCGCATCTTCTAGTGGCCTGTACGTCGGTGAATTCACAGAAGCTATGCAAATTTAGGCGACGTTTGCGTAGAAGACGTGCCATCCCTTGGATAGGATGTAAAACCGTAGATCCGTGGTTTATGAAATGATAGGTAAGTAAAAGATCCCTACCCTGCTATAAAAAGTGGGGGTTCGGCAAAAATTTCCAGGTTGGGGGTTGCTCGTTTCCTGGCGTCGGTGATTGGCCTTAGTCGCGGAAATAGACCGACTTTAAATAAACGAAATCCAGTAAACATCCTCTAGTAACCTCCTCATGATTTTTCCATGCGATCTAATTGATTCATAATTATATATGTGTAGTAATTTATTATAATAAATAAATGGTTCTGAAAGCTTAATGCTAGTTTTATGTATTTTTTATGTTTATATAACCATATATAAAATAATGATTTTACTTTTTTAATTTACTACAACAAGCGCAGGGATTGCTAGGAATCGTGGAAATTTAAATGTAGAAACATTTTCTTCAGGTTAATTAAAATCATGAATTATAATATATTTATTTTTTCATATTAAAAATACACCAATCTGTAGCAACATATTTATTTATATATTTCAATTTAGACCAAATTCTAGTCAATTGTGTTGATCAGAAACAAGTTCTCAACATCACTTTTAGTTGCTAAAGCTAGAGGCTCGAGTATCTCCCTTAAGGAAATGTCAAGGACCCTTAACGTCAGACCGACTGAAATTACTTTTGAGAGAACACGGCACGAAAATTGGTATACGTTTAGAACGAGTCAGTTTTTACCTTATTTATGGAACTCATATATATCTAATAACGGGAAGACTTCAATGATATGAATTACATTAATAATGCTCTCTATCAACCCGCATCGTATTGCAGTTGTCCAATTAACTTTACTGCGATTCAGATCTAGTAAATGTTCTCTAGGGAATGCTAACGGATTCGAGGAAGTTTTTATGGCATGCTTGACAATTTAAACAACATTTTGGATTTTTGCAGTAATTAAAATATCGATCTAGTTTCATTACAGCCTTTAGTAAGGATAATAAAATTTGCATTATCCATGCATAAATGCAGAATATGAATACGTTTATAATCAGTTTTCCGTAATTTAAATGTATGCAGCTGAATACCTATTTGCTGACAACAGGGATACAAGTTTATTATAATAAATAACGCATTTTATTGATGAACAAGCCTTCACAGAGAATAGGCTTTAAATTTAATTACCTATATACACAAAAATGTATAAAAAATGTTATATGTAGGCTTTCTCCTATATACTTTATTAATTAAAATTTAATAAAGCTTAAAATTCAATATGGGGTTCACATACGTGTTTTGTTTGTTTTAATCCTACTGCCATAGTTTTCAATTTAATACTATAAAAAAATATATATATAAACTACCATAGACTTGATTTGATGGTGTATAGCATTTGCAATCGTTTTGATATCGAATTCCCACTACTGATTGCTAACGGATTAGTGTTGGATGTGTTTTGATTTTCCCGAAGAACTTCTGCAACGTGGACATCACTGATCCTTTTCCTGATCTCGGTAGGTCAGTTACAGCCCCTGATCTTTCAAATTTACTAATCAAATTACGGTACGCTTTCAATTGACAGGGCTCTGCTCTCAAACCCATTTTCGTACGAAATCTTTGAAATCCAGAAGTGTAATTTCTGCCGCATTCGTAATAACATTATACTAAACCAATTCTTGTTTGTAACGTATTGTATATTGTATACCTACAATACGTTACAAATTTTTTCTTTGAAAAATATTGGACAGTCGCATTCTCCTTGTATCCATTTGTTGTGATTTTGTGGAATAACTGCAGTTAAACATGACAGCCCTGTACTCTTCAAAACTATGAAAATTGATAGCATTTGATTTCTCTAAATAATTGTTGTTGATCTCTGTAGCATCTTTTACCATACATTTTACCATAACTGCTATATTTCGAGGTAATTTTTTTTCAACCTTTGCCCATTGATATGATTTTGTCCACAAATTCAAATTTACAACGGGCTCAAAATTAGATTCCTTTGTGCATACCGGATAAGAAAGTGACCAACTATGTATTTATATTCCTTTAAGATTATTGAAAAACAAGTCTTTCTCTTAAAGTTTTCTCATCTTTCATTACTCGATTGAAAACCTCTAAGCCGTTATTAATTTGTACTTGGACTTAATTTCCAAGATTCAAGATCAATATCAATATCTGATCAATAGAAGATCAATATCTGCTAGTATTTTGATAACATTTTCTTTTGGTTTTATAAGCTTCTCTGCTTTTTTTGACAATTTTTCTTCATGATCCAATACATCCTTATTTCAGTTTCTGTGCCAAATACATGGTTGAAAGCATTTTTAATTCTTGAAGCAGCGTTACATACAAGAATACGTGGATTAATTATTTCATTAAATTTTTTGTCAACGCCATTTTTAGGGAATTGAATAAAAATATAAAATCTTCAGTCTGTTCGTTGGTACAAACTCCCAATCCAAAAATATGAAGCATACGGTTTCTGTCTGTTGTTTCTAAAATTAATATCGGGAAACCTTGCCAAATTAATTTATAGGTAGCATCGGTATGAATGTGCCCAGCATTAATAAACAATTTTAACAAAGTTTTGGAAGACATAAAGAAACGAAAGGGAGTTTCTTCATAAAATACATGAAACGATAATATGAAAGCCTCATCTTTATCTTCAAGTAATTGTAAGTTATTGATACAAAATTTCTCCAGTTTTCCAAGACTTATCGAACTATGTTGGCGCCAAATAATTATCCAAGTCCTTCTTTGGCAAAGTTAATTGTTTTTTGGCTAGAATTTCCATAATTTTCTTTGGTTTTTATTTGAGTCAAAATCGAAAAGGCGCTTGTACCTCGCTGCTCATTTTACCTTTAGCTTTGGTAGGGATTGCGTTGCAAGTGTGAGACAAATTAATGCAGTACTTACCCTAATTCATTTATAAAGACGGACATTAAAAAACTGGTTGATTACCATAGAGGATGGATTTGCAACGGCTAGAAATTATATGGCAATATTCAAAGAAAGCCTAGGGACATCTAAATAGCTTTAGAAAGAAGAAAATAAAATGCTAATTGACAATTACTACAATTTAAATGAAAAAGACCTAAAACAAAAACAACAGTATGAACTATTATTAGCAAATTACTGCCAAATTTATGAACTATTTTCAATTATCCTAGCCAGCACGTCAGCATTTGGAATTAAATAAAATAGTCTTTGTGACACAAACTCTCAAATTGTTGATATTTTACACCTTTTTCTTGAAATAAAATATATCCGATACGAAAGACTATAAGCCGGAGCAAACAGTTTTTGTAGAGGTGGCTGTCGCGATTTAAATCCAACCCGAGACGTAAGCGGGAAATTTTCCTTTTTGTCATTAGCCGATATGAAAATGGAAAAGGGCTTTTTGTTCTGTTTGCATAATAGGCAGACTAAGCATATTCGTTCATAAAGCCTTACAGGCTTGGTCGTGGATTTTAAATAGAGATCGTAGTCGGACTTCAATTTTCTTTACTTCAAAATATGATCATAATGATCATAACGATTTTTGCCTAACAATTTTTCTGTATATGACTTTTTGTAAATTATATTAGATATCAATTTTAAATCAAAGATCTAGAACTTGTTCTATTCTCTCTTCTATCGTCTCGTCAGAATTATTTTATAAGCAAAATATGTCAATCCAAATAAGTACCGGGTAATTAAAAATAGACTGTTTTTGTGTTGATGTATCTTACATAGGGGTGTTTATAGAATTTAGAATGTATTCAAGAAGTACTAAATCATTATACAATAAGTTTGTCGTACTTAATTTTCTCAAGAGTTGTTTAAAAACGTTTTTATTTGAATAAGTTTTGTTGTTGCGTCCCTCACGAAATTTTTTCTGATTTCTGAGGTGTTCTGACCTTCATTTCGTTAACTATCTTATTGTTTGCACATTATTCAGACAGTTGTTTATTGAACTCATTCAAACAGTGCGGCACTATATTACAGTACGTGCAGTAGCAGTACAAGACTCCAACTGCTGAACCCAAGATGAGAGTAAAATCTTCTTATGTTTCAGATTCCACCCGGAAGAAGAGTAGAGGGCTACGAAGCGACTAAAAAAAAAACGACCCTCAGACCTTTCCTCGAAGCCGCGACCGCCGAGCGGTCGCGGGTTCAGTTCGAGTACCCTTCCATTACCACGCATAAAGCTAAAGGGTCAGTTGGCTCCTTTAGAGGTGCATCCCCGGTTACACAGCCACCTACCCCCAAACCACCACCCAGGACGGGAGCAGCACATGCCGCCCCCGCTCGAGACAGACTACCCCCGGTGGGTTAGACATGCACGCGAATAAAGAAGACAAGACAGAAGAGCGCCAAAAGATCCTACCCAGCCTGAGGCAGGACATTGCTTTTTGTGATCGGGGTTGGTGAAGGATGGGGTCCACCTCTACTAGGCAGTCCGGGCCTACAGCGATAGGGAGGGTAAAAAAAAGAGAGAACATTATTGACGTTCATTGGCGATAGGGAGAAGATGGGTGAGAAGATGGATAAAAGCAAAAGTTGACAGTGGCATTCGAAGAACTCATCGGACTGTTAATAACGAAGAAAATATTTTTCAAATGGTAGAAAATAATTCAGGGTATAAATAGGTACAAGAAAAATAAATACAGCTCTACAAACTGTAAACCGTGAGTCTTTATCCGTTCCATTTTCAAAAAATTCATCACTTACTAGAAGGAAATCCTTACCCTGCACTGGTTGCAACTACTCTGCAACTTGCTTCAAAATCAAGATGAAAATTTCCTTTCATTAATTTTGTTTACTGATGAAGAGGGTTCTAGTCGCGATGGTACTCTAAATATACATAACATGCACTATTGGAGTGACGAAAATCCTTTTCAATACCGCCATCATAAGAAATCATTATGGTTTTTCTATTACTATGTGGGCAGGTATAATTTAAAGGTGGTATGTTACCACCTAGTTAGACTTTATTATTCTTAGTACCTATTATTATTTTGTGTTAATATTCTTGTTGGTTCTAATTGACGATAGTTCATAAATATATTGATTTCCTTTGTTTCCTTGCGACATACAGCTATTTGATAAACATGTTTATATTCCAATCACTTGAAACTACCTAAGTTAAACTGACTTTTCATAGTCAGTTTAACTTAGTCCATTTCTTCTTAGCTGTCCAGTATCTAGCTATTTATAACTTGTCTGTCAGTTGTACTATATTTATAATAATTACCCAAAATTTTGTGGGGTCAAATATATAAAAGCAAATATTGCTATTGCATTAGTAGTACTAAAAAGCAGCTTGAAAACTATTTAAATCATGAGGTGGGCACTGTTTGGAACGAACGAGCAGCACGGCGGTTTTCAGCGCATCAGCTTTAAGCAGAGCGAGCCGAGCAGACAGCAGCACACGGCAGGGCACGACGTCGCAGCTGAGTGCTGCGCGACGCGTTTTCAAATGGTGCTTACTGTGCGCAGTGGGGTGGAGTGGGTGATGGAGTTGGGTCATATTTCCGTGGCCGGCCACGCGACAGGTGGCGGCGCTTCACGAATTCGGCATCATCCACCATCCAGAATGACCCAAAGTCGTCTTCGTAGCGCACAAAACACTTGTGGAGTGACAGATTGGTGCGAATCGCATTCTACACACCCAGACCCAAGAAAGAGGAAGATAACAATCAAGTAAGGTCAAGGTTAGTTTTTGCTCAAAGGGCGACACCTGATGGTAATACCTTCCGGTTGGCTAGTCTACATCTCGAACTCCTGCAGTCTGACAGTTAGTCGCCCAAGCCAGCGGCTGGACATGCGGTTACTGAACCGGCTAAACACACTTTCACTCACACCACACAAGCCACACATGTTAATATAATAATAAAAAAAGGTATATAAAAAGATGTAAAAAGAGATTAGAAAAAGATGTAAAAATCACAAAACACACAATGTACAAATGTAAAAAGTCAAAATGATTAGTCAAAAGTCATAAATTATTCATTGTGGAAAATTCTGAAAAATACAAGAAATCGAGAAATAATAAAACATTCATATTTTTTACAACTTCTCAACACGCCCTATCTCGAAAACGAAAGGAATTCCGACATAGTGTATAGGAACTTTTTTATTTTTTTGAGCTCCTTTATTGTGTGATTCTATAGTGTCAATGCCTTCAATTGCTAATTGAACTATCAAATACCAATACAATTAGACTGTGTTAGGCCATGTCATAAAGGAATTGAAGGAAATTAATGTGCAGATGAATTTGCTATAAAGAAATCTGAAATTGCTTTCGTAGGACCAGTTTGAGGAGTCGCTTGTAATGCTGCCAGAACGGCTCTGGGAAAATGAGTGAAATTAGAACATAGGAATTACTGGGTCTTTAAATCAGGACAGTCATGCGAAGGCACTAATGGAAGGTCCATCGCAGAAAAGAACTGTACATATGCTGGACATGAGTAAACTTAGATGGCAGAACATCTCAAGAAACATCTCTATAATATAAGATTGCCAGAAAGCTAGGTATGCCAGGTATATGATGAAGCAGACGAAACCGCGATCCAATTTTAGGTGACTGTGACGGCTGGGCTCCTGGGTAAACCATTTTTGGAACCTTGTGAGATAAGGGAAATTTCAGCGCGAGTAGATCTTTGCTTTTTATACAAAGAACAAAGATGCTTGCTGAATAGGGAATCAGTGGGATGCACAATAGGCCTAGCTGTGGCCGCAGTGTTTTGGGACTCACCTCAGAAAGACCGATCTGTATTATCACTGACTAGTTTTACACATAACTCCAAAACATTATGCTGCACTCGACGCGCTTTTCTCCAACCAAGTTGCCGAAACGCGCGCCGTGTGCTGTATAGTGTTTTGGTGTCATGTGGAAAACTACGTCAGTGATATCTTCACACCGAAGGTTTCCAACCCCCTTCACGACCTGTAGCACAGCCTTCTCTAGTACTAGCCATGAACTGAAATTGGCAACACCGCTTCACGCCGATCTTCTAGTCCGATTGCCGACCCACAGCCTCTCTAGCAGAGAAGGCCGTGGCCGATCATATTTGACCTGCATTCCCAATTTTGTTTGTAATAAGCTACTTTAGTAAATATTAAATAATATGTATACGTTCTCTGCTTGGTCAATTAAATATTACAATATTTTATGCAAAACAATATATACCTTATTTTACATGAAAACATGTGATATTTGATTGCTCAGCAAAACCAACGTGAAGGTGCAGAGTTACACAAGCTTTTAAAATAATTAAAAAAATAATATTATTGCTCACAGTATGTGTAGCAGGTAGTACTACAATAATAAATAATAATATATTTCTCAGATTATTCATCTAGCATGCGTATTTTTGCCGGGAGTGGAAAAAAAAGGGAAAGAAAAACAGATGAAGGATAGGATATAGGAAATGATTCATATTAGGATAGGAATAAAGGGAAGATAATAGGCACATAATATAACAAATACCTATATCGCGTAGTAATACGCGTAGTAATTTTACAATTTCACAAAAGTTTCCAAATGCTGAACAAATCATAAAAGATAATATTGTCTTCGCGAATTCTACATTCTCTTTGTTACAAGCTGTACCGATTATGTTTTTTGCACGATAATCTAATCTGCAATTAATATATATTTCATCAATTAGAATTACTACTATCTTGTCAGTCTGTGTAAGTGAAGACGACATATTAACTAAATAATGCTCATTCTTATTTTCTTTATTTGGAGAAATGTCCATTCCAGATGAAAGATACTGCAGATAACGCTTAGAAGGTAAAATAAAAAAAGTCTGTAACATATTGTATGTAGTAGGAGACTAAATATAAATCATAAATGCCATTATTATAGTGGAGGCAGAGTATTTCCTTTTTAACTTTGTTATTTAGTTAATTTGATCTACGATAATGTTTAATTGTTTAGAATATAAAAAAGTCTCGTTATCGCAAAAATCTAAAGCTTGTTTAAAATACAGCAACGCCTGTTGCAATGCATTTTGAGTATTGCTTGTTTCTAAGTTACTTGAATAATAGGTATATTTAAATCTATCTAATAAATTTTGGAGTTGAGACCATCTCTTAATTTTCATATCAAAATCTAAAATCCACTTTAATTCATTAAAATACAATTCACTGCGATTTACAAATATTTTAACTGTTAGGTCGTTATTTATTGATATCTGATTTTCAATTTTAACTATTTCACCATCGAAATTTATTGTATAAAAAATTATTTTAGATGTCAAGACTTTTATATTCCAACTTTCACCAAGATTAACTTTTTTCGAAAAATTGCTGAACTTGCTGTTGGCGCCTACATTCAGGATCTTTTCGAACAATCGACTTTTCCTTTGACATACCTATATTTAGGCAAATTTGGGAAAATAGATGGGATAGCATCCGCTTTTAATTTTGCTTTGCAAGCAATCATTGTTAATGTACCGTCTGGTAAAAGATGTCTGTCTAGTTTAACGACATCATTAGGATCAATATGTAACTCACAAACAACGGAATATTTTGTAGGTGACCATTCTTTCCTAGGGATACGTTTGAGCCATTTTTGTTTAAATGTGTCGTCCTTAGGGAATCCAAAAACACTTTTTACCCCTTCACTTTTTACAGAGGAATCGTAATTAGATTTACACCCTGGTACACAGCACCGTGCCGGCATTTTCACTATTCAAGGTTAATTTCACTTCATCCCAACTGATAAATAGAACATGTAAAATCTCGGGAAAATGATATTACATATCAAATTGGTAATACACGGCACTATCGACATAAACGCTATTTAACACAAATATATAGGATGATTTAATACCACACGCAAGACGCACCATTTACTAAAACAGTATCGCTCGGTCTGATATTAGGACGGGATGCAGTGTTGCAATTTTCTCAGTTCATGGCTAGTACTAAAGAAGGCTGTGCCTGTAGATATAGACAAATAAAAAGAAGAAGCTCATCAACCCTTATATCAATGCATCTTATACTTTTTCCTTGCAATAATTTGGCTGGTTTCAAGTAGATGTTTGAGATCGCTCCCGCTCCCGCTCCCACTATTTTCAAAATACCTATCTAAGTGAAAATAGATTACGCTTTTCGTATATTACATTGCCTGTCTTAGTCTTTCTTTAATCAATGGTTTCACAAATAGTTACTTTTAATGCTCTTTGTAACATTATACATACGAGTAAAATTCTACATTTGATCGTGATTTAAATTTATACGAAATAACGTGTGTTCATTGAAACAATTTTCTTGAAAATAGCGCAATACATCCCAACTAATTTGAATAATTGATTTGTATCCCATATAACAATTTATACGAGTTCGCAGTCTGGGGATTACAGTCTAATTTTAGAAAATTGTTCTGTGCACGGCTGAAATCAATCAAGTCGTGTTGTGTGTTATACGGCCTCAGCATTAATGGCATATAAAGGTTAAACGCAATTAAATGGGTATCTTTCGAGCAATGCACCAGATAGTACCAAGTATATATAATGAAGTACTTACTGAAAACGTATTTAATCTTTGCAATAACGACCAAGGATAAATAAAATACAAATGATATCTCTAGCTCCCAATTTCAGTTGCAAGCATTTACCATTACTATACAGGGTGTCCCAGTGTGAGCGTCCAAAAATTTACCAGGGGGTAGAGCAGGCCAAAATAAGAATAAAACTCTTATAAAAAAAATTTCTCTGATGCACGCCTAACGAGTTACAGGGTGTTATTTTGGAGAAAAAAAAAAACAATTTTCCGCAATAACTTAAAAACCGTTTCGTAGATTTAGGTAATTTTTGGGTGACGTGTACATCTATTAAACGTCATTAAAACTACATGGTGTTTGTTTAACTCCGACACCTGTGGTGGCCTAAGCCTAGGCTTCCTTATGATTTTATCTTCATAACTCTTGCATATCCTACTTTCCTTTTTTCCTTTAAGTTTTCCTTAATCGGCTATCAATTCTGAACAAAAAAGGTGCTCTTGTTCCAGAGCTCTAACATCAACTATTTTCGAGTAAATTGAGTGTAAAGTACCGACTACATTTATGCAGAAAAATACATGCAAAGGAAGTCATAAGGAAGAGTAGGCCTAGGCCACCACAGGTGTCAGAGTTAAACAAACACCATGTAGATGTTTAGATGGACACGTCTCCCAAAAATTACCTAACGATTTTTAAGTTACTGCGGATTTTTTTTTCAAAATAACACCCTGTAACTCGTTAGGCGTGCATCAGAGAATTTTTTTTTATAAGAGTTTTATTCTTATTTTGGTCTGGTCCATCCCCTGGTAAATTTTTGTACGCTCACACTGGGACACCCTGTATAGGTACAAAAAGTTGGTTGCTGTACACATTAACGATTCGTTTCTTTCCGATTCCTTTTTTAATTTTTAGCCAGGATTATTATTACGAAGTAAAAAATAGATATAAATGAAATAAAAAAAAATAACCCATATATGAAATAAAAACAAATCAGATTATGATACAGAAGGGGGAATAATTCAATTTAAGCTCTATATTCCGTTAGAAAAAACAACAAAAGTAAAAGCTCACGTATTTCATTTTCAGCCTTCCTTAAAGAAAATTTCTCGTGAAACACGATAAGCCCAGAAAATAACGTTTTTGATTAATTCCCTAATATCCCTCAAGGGACGGTAAATGTAATAAATCCCTTCACATTTATGTTGAAATCTACTGAGCGATAATGAAATAGTCACACCCTACGTTTCTCACTGTCTTTAGGAGTAGGATGTAATTTTAGTAGGCTATTCAGTACATAAAAAGATATTTTTGACATCACTTATTCTGCCAAATTCTACTTCAGTTCTAATTAGAACAGACTCATCAATAGAGAGCAACAACCAACTCATCTCTCATGATAGATATTCGTATGTACCACCAAATTCTGGTAACAGCGATATCACATATTGTCATTATTATTTGTTTTCGTAATACCTAGCATACAAATTTGGAAAAAACTGATAATCTCAAGTAGATTTTTAAAGGAATCATTTTTTAAAACGTCAAGAAAGTAGGCGACCAATATGATGATATTTAAATTCCAAAAAATCATGATTTTTCAGTTCAATTAATTGAAATACTAACAACTGAATTGTTCTTATTTCAAACTTGGAAGCATGGTAGTCGATGGTAAAACAACGTTCGACTACAAATCTGATGCTTGTCGGCGGGTGTGGTTTACGTAAAACTGACCACTCTCCCCTTATTGCACTGGTTCTCAACATATCTTTTTGTTTCATGACATGATCCATATGATTTTTGTCTTAAAAAATTTACTTACGAGTGTACAAAAAACTAATGTCTGCTATTTATACTCTTAATCCAAAAATATATTATTATGCCTCTTGGGGGTTATCTTCAATAGTTCTCGAAATATTGCGCTTTTAGTTAATGTAGTTTCGCTATTAATAGCAATAACTGCACTACACAGCGAGCCCGGTAGCTGCCCCACATGAAGTTTCATATATTTTGGTTATATATGGTATATACCATATATAACCAAAATATATTACAAAACTTCATGTGCTGATGATAAGCAACATAATAAATTAACATGAAATTAAACTTAAAATTAAGTATTAACAAATTTTAAAAAATGTTAAAAGTATGTTTTTGGTACACTCTGTATATTTTTAAGTAATTAAAATTACAGGTTTGGCTTCTGCAATAAAATATGTTGAGAATTAAAATAATTATGGCGGAGAACCTTCCTCAAGTTCTCAGCTTTAAACAAGTATCCTGAGTGTGTTTCCATTATATGTTTTGTAATTTATGTTATTTTCGGAGTGCAAGGATTCTTCTTATTAATTATATAGATTTATAAGCTCAGTACAAATCATAACACTGTGCTAATAAGCACAACTGTGCTATTTAAGGCACAGTGGAGTCACAGATTATTATACAGATGGGACAGTGAGACAGAGAAATTAAATTTAAAGAGAGATGTCAAGCACTTCCCATTTAAATGTCCACTGAAGACTAATGCGCGTATAATACCACAGAGTACCCATTATACTATATGATAAATACTACATTCTGCGGAAGACTCAGATTTAAACCTAACATTTCATAGTGTCGCATCATAATTATTCAAGTGGTTTTGGTTTTGTATTTTGATTTATTTGGTATTTGTCAGTGTCGTTTAGTGCTTTATATTTCTATTTTGAAATTTAAATAATGGAAAGTGGAAGTGTATCAAAGTTACCATCTTTATATAATGTAGTTATTTTTTATCTAAGAAGGTAATATTATAAGTTTTGGCATAATAACCACAAAAATAATAATAATTTGACGAACTTACCTATTAATTGTTGTTTTTATTAGAGTAATTGTTGGTTATTTTGTGTATACTGGTCTTTATGGTTCTTAATAATTACCTACACCAGTGTTTAAGTTGTTTAATTTTATTTCTCTTTGGGTTCTATTCGATTTTTATAAAATAATAGGTTCACCGACAAAGGCAAACACTGGTGATGCCGATATTATCATAACTTTTTTAGGAACAAACTTTTTTTCGCAAAAATAGGTAGGTACAAATGCATTCGAGGGAATCTTAAATCCAGTGGTGTAGTCAGACTTTTTATAAAAAAATTGCTAACAAAATGTTGCTATTTTTCACTTAAAAAAACAATCGTAGTAGGCCTTGAAAATCAAAATTTTGTCTTCAAATTTTGCATCAACATAGACCTTTCGGAGATCTATCTTTTGAAAAAAATCTGGTTCAAATCGGTCCATAAACAATTTTTTTACGAGAGTGTTTCCATTCTTAATGGGTCACACTGTATATACTCTTTTTTGTGTTTAATAATCCTAGTTATATGTTTTAACCAGTATGTTATTTAATATATACCTATGTCGATAAAAGTATAAAAGTTTTTATCACTGTTCATGAAGTTATGAAATATCATGGTTCAATGTTTTCATGTTTCTAAGGGCCAATTTTTCAATGCTTGGTTAACGTAATTTAACCTAGAGTTAACTAACTACAAGTTTAGAATGTGAATAATTATTCATAAAATGTTCGAAGTAAATTACATTTTCAACTTATAGCTAGCTTAACTATACTGGTTAAACCGTGTTAACCAAGCATTGAAAAACCGTCCCTTAAGAAAAAAAAATAATGAAGAGATTAATTATTAATGAAGTTGATAAACATTTAAAACTGTATTGAATCATGACTTCATAACTTCATTAATAATTTATCTCTTAGTTTTTTTTTTCTTAATTCCTAATTAAAAAAGATAGCAACAGTTAAATAAGGCAATAAATAATATTGAAATATACTATAGAAATAAAATATTCTACACATTTCCACTGCATTTTTAATTTGAACGAATATTGTATGTAAAAGCTCTGTATTTGTTACTTAAATAAGTTCATTTTAAATGTGTTTATAAATAAAAAATATTAAAACCGGTTTACGACACAATTTATGTTTCATTATCTTATGTACTGTATAATGAGCCACTAACTTAATTAAAAAATATATAAAATAAATGTTAGGTAAACTGCAACAGCGCTTCTCAAGAAAAAATTGTAAGTTTGGCAACGTTGTACACTTCCCGTTTAAAGGGACGAGGTCATAGCTATGAACTGTCAAACATCAAAGACATTCCGCCGGCTGTCCCCTCTGTATATACTCCTCTGTGGTGGAGTCTTGTGTAGTAGCGTACCCAGGGGGAGGAGCTATGGGGGCGTAGCCCCCCCCTCGCCCATGCCTATTCCTGTTCCTAGCTCCCCAAACACATGCAGAAAATTTCAAGTTTCAACATTTACGTACACCTATTCAGTCTATCAAGAAATTATTTTTGGTTTAGGAACGATCTTGTTATATTGCATATATGAAGTATTTCGTGAGTGGGTACGTACGCTTTATTCGAGGTTAAGTCGAGTGAGGTACTTTGTGAATGAGTACGATGTGTCAGATCAGTAGAATGTGGGGGCGACATTCTACTCCTAGTAGAAGTTTTTTTCTGGAAGATTTGCGATTATTTTAGTAGATAAGTTAAATTTAAGATCATGTTACATTTGGAAGCTATGCGCCTCACCCCCCTCATTGTAAGGGTTGGCACGCCACTGGTGTTGTGGTGTTATGTACTATATAAGTTGTATAAGCGTGATTATGTTTTAAATCGATCCTAGACGCGTGAGTAGACACTTCCCTAATGAAATTTTCAGAATTACATTTTTTATTTAAAAGTCATGTTAACATATGTACCGTCACATACTTATTTACTATTAATTTTCCGTTGTTCTTCTGCAGAACAGGAAACCACGTTTTATTATTATGTACCATTAAGTTTAATAAATGTACTTCGCCTTTAATTTGGTTTTAATTGATTTTTCTTTCTGAATAGTTTTTTCCTCAACTAGCTCCAATAGTGTCCAATTAGCTCGGAGATTGTTGTCCCATATATATTGTATTAATGCAGACTTATCAGGGTAATTTCTAAAAATATAAATTTTTATGCTCACGCCTTTTGTGACTCTTATTTGAAATAGCAGAGATAAGTACACGTAATAGTCAAATGATAAGAGGATTACGTCAATAATAAAAATTTATGGGTGTGTAACCTTTATGTACCCTACATGGTAGGTACACTGTAAATGCGGTATTTTGAACTTTGTAAATTATTTTTAGACCGAGTCTTTGATAAAATTGTCTGTAAAGTATTACGCGTTTGAAAAACCGTTCTAATTTCGAACATATTACCAATTCTTCGTAATCTTTCAGATTGACCAAGTATATGGAATTTTTAAGGTAGGTATACGAAATTTTACGTTGTTGAATTTGGATGTTTTTCTTATTTTTAAGACTTTCAACTGTTCTATCAACAAAACTTCCTTTGTTAAAATTTCATCTTTTGAAGATATTACAGATAATTTAACTCTATAAACATTAAACAACACCTTTATATGGGTGAAACATCAAGACCTCTAAATGTTCGGATCGGAGAACACAAAGATTATATTAAAAGGAGAGAATTTGAAAAGTCAAAAATTTGTGAACACGCTTAGTAAAATGGCCATAGGGTACAGTGGGAGTTAGTTAAAACTTTAGATAAAGAACAAAACAATATAAAAAGATAAATTAAAGAATCCGCGAGAATTTTATTAAATGAAGACAAATGTAAAATATTTCTATAAATTTTGATACACGATTCTTGCTAAGCAATACGCTACCTACTGGCGGCACGCACAACTAACGCTTGGGACTTTGGTTCAGTTTTGCATATGTATGTCTATTGTGAATTTTAAAATATCCGTTGTTATATTAGTTAATTGCATTGATTAGATATGAATCATTATTGTTGTGAGCGTCATTGTTCCTCTTGGACAAAGAAAAACCCCGAGATCAGTTTCATACTTTTCCAAAATTGGGAAAATTTGAAGCTATTGTGGCAACTATGAGTTGGGCATTAAAGAGTTACAGGAGACAAGTATGGATAAAGAAGCTAAAGAACGCAAAGTAGAGTGTGTGCTCTTTACTTTTATGTAAGAATGACTATTTCCATAAAGGTATATATGCCGTATGTCCAATAAAGAATTTAACATATTTTGAGGTTAGGTTTCATTTTCAGATTGAACGCTGGAAAAATATTGAAATATATTTTAATTTTATATCACTACTTACCCCTTTCAAAATAGTTTTACAAGCTTTTTACCCGGTTTTAAAGTTCTCGACAACAAATCTTTGATGAATAAAATTTCAAACGTCAGTGTCAGGGACCGTAGGTTAGTATAGGTTACTGCCGTTTTGGCGCTTCGATCTTAAAAGAATCGCGTATAGCTGTTGATTATGAATTCTGAAAGACGAGTTAAGTCAAAATAGAATGAAAGTCGACTACTATCTATGGATAGTAGAATAAGTAGTAAGTAGCCCATGGAAGTAGATAAACAAAATAAATTACAAACAGTCATACTATTCTGTACGTCGGTCATACTTAAACTTTTGATAACGAAAACGGATAAGTTTTACAAATGTAAACGTTTTTAAGTGATATTTTTATGTTATATATTGTTAATCTGCTTTTTAGCGTGAGATTTCTTCATTAGGAAAAATATTTTTCAAAAACTAACCTTTGACTGATCCCTCGGCCCAGAGGTTGATTATTAATTTTTTTGTATTTTTTCAATGGTGGCATAATACTCAAACAAATAAGAGTAATTAAACAATGCCACAAATAAATATTTTCATACATTATGTTGAAAATTTTCTGTCACTCTCTAGGTTAAACTGTTTCGGATTCGGCTTCTATTCTTGGTTGTTATTCTAAGGAAATGTATATCTTATAATTTGAATGAAATAGGGCTGTTGTCTTAGGGCTATCATCGGGGAGCGACATTTATATTTTGCCGCCCCCGATACATAAACATAATACACTCTTTTTTATTTACACACTGTAAATATAACAAATAAGTTATATGCTGTCAAACGTAACAAATTATATAACATTTATTATGTTACATGTTCTTCAGTTGCCTACTAGGAATAATTCCATTTCTGAAATAGGGTTTTTTACGATATTCTGAGGCTTGGTGATCACACAGTTTTTCTATTTCGGCACATCCCTGCCTCCGACTGGGAGTTTGAGCGGGGAGAGATTCATAAACATTTTGCACTAAAAGAGGGTTAGAAAGGATAAGGTGAACTGAGATCGTGCACAAAATTATATGGATACATTCTATATTAAAACTGTATTCAGTGCATAACTTAGTAAATGCAACTGTACGAGACACTATGATATTTGTGTAACGGTTTTGAACTAGTAATGTTGACAAGGGTAGCTTATTGATTAATTCAGAACTTCGTAGTCTGCTATTGACAAGCTTAAAATTGACTTCACATGCGGGATGTAACAGTTGTATGCCTACAATATGTAATGTCCTTAAAATGTACCTATACAAACCAATTGAGTAACATACGAATATATTTGAAAAGAGCAATCACAAGTAAATCCTACTACTTACAATGCCTATAGCCGAATGAAACTGTAAATGGGAAAAAGCTCAAGCTCAATACGCATGGTTACATTAATTATTTTTCTCTTAATAGAACGTCCTCCATTAAAAAGCGAATTACGAAAATGTGTTAGAAAGTGATTATTTTACTTACACTGGAAAAATATATGTCGTACAATTATGGGTGGACCTATCTAACATTGCATCGATAAGAGAAAGATGTATCCAAAGATGCAACAATTAAATTATTTGATTCATAGTTTATTTTGGGATTACACCACCTGTAAAATAACAAAATGCAGGAAACCAGAAGCATTGCTGTTATTTTATAGGTGGTGTAATCCCAAAAGAAACTATGAATCATGAAAACGCACCACAAATAAGTTACAGACATTAATTAAATGATTTTATTTGGTACGCACACCAAATAAAATTTGAAAACAATTGGTTTATTAATGTCAGAACTATAAATAAAAAGATTTTTTTTCAACTTCAACAACCATCAACCCATATCCAACTGTATCTCGGAAACGGTACAAATTTGGCAGCATATAGCAAAGTTCCATTATTTTGACTGGATCTAAATGATCCCGAATTTTTTCAGCATTAAACCGGGACACCCTGTATATACAGGGTAGCCATAATCTATCTCCTTACATGGGTAACTTTTTTATTTTTAGAAAGATCGGTTAAATGCGGGGAAAATTGGACATAATTTTGATAGCAATGCATTACTGTTTTCAAAGTTGGGATTAGTAAATTTATTTTATGCCTAATATCTCGAAACCGGTCTTGATAGGGAAAAGAACTGCTCCTGATAGAACTTTCTGCGCCGAATCCAAAGACGCTACCGCCTATACCATATCTAACTTATTTTAAAATATATAACATAAACTTGAATTTTTTTAAAATAACAATCATAATTGGCTATGTACTCATTGAAAAGCTATTTTTTTTTTTTATTTCAATAATATGAATGTTTGTATCCTCATCTAATACAGGTAAACAGTTATAAACAAGTAGGCTATGAAAACAAAAATATCTTCTATCTGACAGTTATTGTCAAATAACGCTAAACATTAATAAGTGCAAAAACCCACCGAACTGTTATCATTTTTATCAGGTATCAGGTATCTAGATGCAATGAGCATACAAATAGTCACAGTCACATTGTTGAAATGAGAAATAAATAAGTTTTGTAATGAGCTTTTTAAACTATAATTACAATTTGAAAAAATGCAAGTTTATATTATATCTCTTAAAATAAATTAGATATGGCATTAGCAGTAGCGTGTTTTTGGATCCGATGCAAAAAGTTCCATTATGAGTATGCAGTTGTTACCTTCCCTAACATGGATCGGATTAGAGATATTAGGTGAAAGAAATAGACCATTTTCAGTTTATTTCAAGATATTTCAGAAAAATGCGGGCATTTCTTAACATTGAAAACAGCAATACATTGCTACCAAAATTGCGCCCAATTTTCCTCATTTAACCTATCTTGTGTATCTAAAAATAAAAAGTTTTCCAATCCTTTGACAGATAATCGAGTATGAAACTTTCCGGTGACTCACCCTGTATAACTTAACTCTCTAAGTATTATTTAGTCAGTATCTGATAATTAATAATCTGGTAATAATATATTAGGAACAAAATACTAATTTAAGAAATCATATTTTTAGTATTGAATTAATTAATAGGTCAAATAAATAACGATGATGTTAGTGACAGTTTCAACATTTTTTCTTTCGTTAAACTCATATGATACATCCATTTATCCATTTATCAAAGTGGTTATCGCTCTTGAAAAATGTAAATTATTAATCATTGGAACAAGTTTTCCGCTTGAAAAATTATATCAATGGAAGAGTGTCTACATTCGAGATTTTTAGCTTGACGGAGCATGATTTATATTACTTTTTTCAAGCATTAATTATATGAGACTGATAGAAAATTAGTTTCCTGTAGGTTTAATTAAATTTAAAAATATTTTTCAGAGAGATGATTTCCAGAGGATTTATTTTTCTCGAAACTGTTATTAAGAACAATTTTAAGTCTTTTCGCGTGTAAGCGTAACATTTTACACTTTAAATACAACCATTTTAATATTTGGGAGCTTACAACTCAATCGTAGTTTATCCAAATTTATTTTGTGGCTGTGCCAAACTAGTAAGTTACCTCCTGCAGTTGAGTACAGGTAAAACTTACTGTCTACTATTAACCTACTATTTCTTAACTATTACTATTACGCAATTTACTATTTTTTTCTGTCTCTTTTTGAAAAATAACACAGGTGGTTTTCTTTTGCCTTCTAATAGGGTAATCATAGGACAAAACTTATATATTTTTGAAAATTAACACTTTTCATTTTATATTATTTAATTTTATTTTGCTATTTTTCATTTTTATAAGGTATAACATAAAATTTTATTATAAACTAAACATGGGTATCCATAACTGTACAAACCAATACATTTTTACTAATAATAGTAAACAGGAAGTTTATGAATATGGAATTCATAAAACATTTAAAATATATTTGAAAGGTATAGTTAATTTGTAAAAATACAAATAAAATAAGGATTTTTCAAGTGGAAAGAGAGACGAGACCCAGCGAGGGAAAAGGCTCTCTCGATCGACAGGATAAGGCTTTCTCAACTGAAGAGGAACACGTATTTTCTCTCGCAATATTAAAAAAAATTAAGTTTCTCTGGTCTCGTTTCTTTTACTTTTCTTTATAACATCTACGTTACATTTGTGCTTGAGGAGACATTATTCACAAATGTTTTATATATCTGTATGTTACCCAAACAACTAGGTCTAGGTTTTTAGGAGCACAGTAGAGTAAACATTTTATTTCTTATAAGGAAACTACTCCAATTTCAATTACAGTATATTTGTTTCAGTACACCGAATGCACAATTATTATTTAGCCAGTGTATGCCTCAATTTGCTTTCAGAGTTGTTCGTATATCTTCTAGTTAAGTTTTTGTTTGCTCTACAATTATGAACGTGTCTTTGCAACTATTAAGGACTGGAAAAATCTGGCGTAAGACGCCAGTCTCCTTCTTTATAAAATTCGTTATTTACGCTTAGAAACTCTAATGATAAATACACCTTGGTAAACTCTCACAATAACTGTTTATGTGCTATACGTGTGGAGGAACAAATAAGCGAAATTGTAGTGTTTTAAGCTCGGTTATAAGAATAGAAAAGCCAGTTTAGGTATATAGAGCAATCAGTAGAAGCGGTGTAGGTAAAAATATTGACTAGAACACCACAAGATACAAGATTTACATAAATCTTTAAAAATAGATATTTGTAGATTCAGTATAAGGTATCTAGAAGTAGGTACTTTATTAAAAAAAAATGTGCAAATAAGTAAACTGGTGCGTGTTTTTTTTGTACAAAATCGTATGAGCCTAATGCGCCAGGTTGGTTAGACACATATTATATTGTGTGAAATGGCTTAAAATGAGAAATTAAATTTTGACAACACCTTACATTCATTAACGTAAAAAGGGTCCCCCAAACCAACGCGGATAATCGCAGCTCCTGCGGAAGTTCGCACCGCTTGCGATTCGCATCATATTGTTTCCATTGCGTTAGATATGTACGTTCACACCAACACGATTTTTTTCGTTTAGACTGCGAATTGTCTGCGTTTATTTCGCACGGAGTTTTTGTTCGCAATCGGCTACGTTTTTTCTCGGATCCGTAGTAGTTTCGCAGTCTCTTAACTAAGAAAGTAATTAATAAAATGGAAAAAATCATTGAATTAGTGCGAAAGTATTCTATATTAGACGACCTTTCTCATTACGATTACAAAAATATTCGAAAAAAGTAACAAAAATATAACATAGATTCTCGTCTTTTCGTAATTGCGGCATTAATGTATGAAATTCCCTATATTGTCGTCTTTTTTTATTAATATCGTGAACCCATTTTCTTTTCTTAAGGTTAGATACATAATATGATCAACACATTTATTTTTAAAGAATAATAATAATTTTACCTTAAATTGTCTTCTTCCAATGCAAGCAACAGAAATGCTTCTCCTTCATCCGATGATGTATACATATTTTTGTATGATAGATAAGTATGTAAGTACAAGTACAAATTGTTTATTTTTAGTTTTCAGCAATAGCAATCAACCTTTTCGATACTGAAAATATGACGCATATGATGCGATTATAGTCGCTTTGGTGTGGGGTTCTCTGCGGATTGAATTTCGCTGCGAACTTTCCGTCACGAATCCGTTGCGAATAATTCGCGTTGGTTTGGGGAAGCCTAAAAGCGCGGCCTCGAAACAGGGCCGGGAATACTACTTTCTTGTTAACTCATACATGCAGGTATAATTAATTGTTTTCATTCAAATTAATTAAAATAATTAAAAATGATATGATCAAGTCTGTATAATGTATCTCAATGCTGTATGTTTTTAAAGTAAACTAATTTCTTCTTTTGTCTAAAAGTGTATATTATTAGAAACTTTTCTTTAGAAAAATTAAAGTATTTAATGTCGCTGAAAGTCTATATCTGTAATTTCTGAGACCTTGAAAACCCCAAGGTCGGAGCAGCCATCTTATCGTGTACATTTACGTGTAAATATTATTCAGGCATAAATATTCAATTATCTTTACCGAGATACCTCATCCGGATGTAAGCGCATTATTAATACCCGCTTGCTCCTCGCCTAATCCAGAAAATTCACTGCCGGATAAATATTTCAGTTTCGGAATTAACCTCGAGCCGATAATTTCAAACGTTTAGGTGAGCGGATCTTAGGAGGCGGGGGGAGAGGGGAAGATTTTACGATGGAGAATATGCTGGGGAAATTAACCCGTCTGCTAATTCCCAAACTGTATTTAGTTGACGAAAAGCAGACGATAATCTGTTGGGTACAGAATTATCTTGTTCTCTTAACGGTATGATAACGACATATTTATTAATGGATCCGAAAAGTCTATACTCCAGACTTCACTACAAATTATATCAGATCCCATACAAAGTAATCTTTAGCTAAATCCTTTATAAATGTTTAATATTTGTAGTACCTACTTTTTAGTCTTAAACATACAATTTTTATTTTTCAAAATTATCTTGCCGATGATTTATTTGATCAAAAAGGTTTAATTATGAAAGACAAATGAACTTATTATTAGTCAAAAAGTTTTTCCAGGAACGATCTAGGTATATTAATATATACTATTATAAATGCATAGGCAAATAGTTATTGATTGCAAATAGTTGTTAATTAACATCAGAGGTTACGTGTTGTCTTGTGTTGTTACTCGTTCGTAAACATCCTTAAAATAAAGTATTTTTTATAATGATGATTTATAATTTTACTAAACTCGAAACGAGAATCCAAGCGATGCACGTCATAAAAGATCCACTATGTTATTTTCCAGAAACATATTCATTTTTTTAAATTTTGATTGTACCTCAGCATAGCTTTAGGGTGATTTACTATGACTACATAATTACAAAGGAATAAATGTTTTGACCTTTTAACGTCATGTAAGTAATTTTATATGTGCAACGATTGAATTCTTGTTTTGACCATATTATGTACAAACTTTTATAAACATAGATACTCTCAAAAACTATAAACTTGAGAAACTGTAAATAAAGAAAATTTAAAGATAATACAAAAATCACAATTTCAATTTCGGACACTGAGTGCTATAGAAGATATAATAACTTATCTATAATTTGTAGCAAAGCTTTATGATTTATGAAATATTCGTCAGGAAATACTTTAAAAGGTCGCGTTAATACCACAACTGTGAATTTTAAAACACTTTACCGTCTTCCTTTTATTTACTTTACAGATGGTGTATTTCCATATATAGACCAATATTTCATGAAATGTTGGTAAACACAGAAAATTTTAATTTTTCAGACTAAAAATACGCAGAAAAGGTCGTTTTAAGTAGTACTTATAAATCATAGGTGAGCATGAATCATTTATATCATCAAAACCACAAGCTTTGGACTCGACGGAAGTCAAAACTTATTGCGTATTTTCAGCAGAGATTGGTTGAAACTGAATCTCAACATCAATATAATTTTTTTGTAGTTTATATAAATAAATGGATTGTATATTTTAATATATGGAATATTTTTTACAAACTGAATATTAAATTATTAGGATATAAAAAAATCTGATTGAGGTTTGCGGGTAGGTACGATTAAGTAGGTATATTATAAGAATTGAAAGAACCTCCCAAGTATTTTTTTACTGAAATTGTAATGCCAGAATTTGATGGAAAAGTTGAGTTCTCAGTTCAACTTCCCTGCAGGAATGGCATCTCGGTAAGTTATACCTACTTACTGGTGTTGCTAAAAAAAATTTCATATTTACGATAAAAGGAACCTTATAGGATGAACGACTAGCATCTGTTGGCTGTATCCACTATAAATGCTTATTCAGAAATGTGGCAATTCCATTCCTGCAGTACAGGATCGAATTTTCTAAAACCCTATTATTAATCGAGAAAAGAGACACATGCCTAATAACTGATCATCAACGTAAGAGGCGAGTTCTCACATCAGTACAATATACGGTCCAACCCTAGTTGACATATGCGTCAGCAGGATGGGCGATTGCTGCAAAGACGTATATGAAGAAGATCCAGGCCGTCGAAAATATCGCGCTAAGGACCGCGGTAAGTGGTGCATCCTGGTACCTACGGACAGCCGATATATACCGGGACCTCGACTACGTCCCAGCCCTAGAAGTCATCAGGAGGCGCGGAGTCAAGTTCTTCGCGCGTGCCGATAGCTACAGCAACCCGCTAATCCGGGAAGCCGCGTGCACTACGAGCCCGATGTAGCCGCTGTACACAAGCGGCCAAGACGCCAACTGCTGGACCCAGGATGAGGGTAAGATCTTTTTATATTTCAGATTCCACCCGGAACAAGCGTAGAGGGCTACGAAGCGATTAAAAAACGACTCTCAGATCTCCCCTCGAAGCCGCGACCGCCGACAAAGGTCGCGGGCTCACTGCGAGTACCCTTCCCTTACCTTGCTCAAAGCCAAAGGGCCAGTTAGCTCTTTTAGAGGTGCGTCCCCGGTAGAGGTACACAGCCATTCCTGACCTACTCCAAACCACCACCCTGGACGAGAGCGGCACTTGCCGCCCACGCTCGAGACAGACTACCCCCGGTGGGTTAGACATGCAGGCGAAGAAAGAAGACAAGACAGAAGAGCGCCAGAAGATCCTACCCAGTTTGCAGAGTAGAGCCACGACAGGAGATCCCACGAATCGCCTACACCTATCACTTTTTGCGATGGGGGTTGGTGAAGGATGGGGTTCACCTCTACGAGGCAGTCCAGGCCTACAGCGATGGGGAGGGTAAAGAGCGATAATCCCGCTCGGCCCTAAACCATCCCAGGTCATGACCACGGTCAATGGATATAGGCGGCTACAATATACGTTCTATATTTGTGGTCACATTATATCTATAGACATGGTTGCTTATACCATTTTCTGTTAGTATATCTTTATTAAAGAGTCAATTATCCAATGAAAAATTGTTTTGCCATAAGATACACGAGACTGATCAGGTGATTAAACAGAAACAGGCTTAATGGAAATCTAAATTATAATTTTCTTATAAAAAACGGAGGTTTCAAAATGATTACATAATAATTAAATTGACTTACGTTTGCAAGTTGATCGAAACGGCCGAACAGTTCGTTCAACAGCCTGACTAATTCCTGTGCGGTGCACTGCGAGGCTAGCACAGTGAATCCCACAATGTCCGCGAAGAGGATGCTGAAACAAAGAAGTGAAATCAGTAATAGTCGACGTGATTTTTAAGTCATATTAGGACTCTATCTATGTTAACATACACTATTCCCTTACACAAATATTTCTCAGGTAAAAATAAGCAAAAAAATGTATATAAATTAAAGGATCAAAAACATTTGTTTCCTTGAAATTACGTAATCACAGTAAATCAGACTAGTGATCTAGTGATGATGAGGTACATTAAAATTATATGTATTTTTTATATTTCTCGCAAATAACGTTATAGATCCTTTATGACGTGCACCGTTGCATTCTTGTTTCGAGTTTACATAATCACATTTATATGTTTACCTATGTTTTCAATATATAATTTTATTATTTATTTATTTTATATACATATACATATAATATTTTTAATGAATGGCGGGATTGAATTTGACTATTATAGCAATTTATTCCGTAATATCCAACTGCGCTTGTAATTCCTTTTATCAAAAACAGAATATTTATGAAACAGCAGTGCATTTCAGCAGTGAGTGTTCTTTTTCAAATCACAAATGCTTTTGTCAAATTAACAAGTGCGAGGATTTCCTCAAACAGCATTATTTAGTAGAATGCAATGCTTACCAGAGAAGTTTTATGAGAAAACTGCCTTAGTTCATTGGCTGCCGGTTCTCAGTTTGGGCTGTACGACTGAACTTTACGACAGTTGGAGTGTAAACCCCACGAAAAGATACTTTTTATTGTAGGTACTTATAAATATGCAAGCAGCCCACTTCATTATTTTATTTAAGGGTGTCGATCTTCGAAGAAAAAATCTATTTCCCTAAAAATTTCCACAGAGAATTGTTACTCGGAGGTCAACGATGGTAAAAAAAAATATTGGACTCGAGACTGCATTGTCAGACATAATTGCAGTTTAGTTGCACCACATCCGGTTTTTTTTTCGGAATATAAAAATATAAATTTTTAAAACCGTCTCTGAATAAATATTTTCCGTAATTCCTTTATAACCTAACCTATGTATGTTAAACATTATTGTTGACATCTATTTGAAAACCTTTTTTTTATAAATATACATTGAAAAAGCGTTATTATTAATTAGACTTAAATCTTAGGCTTTAGATGGTTTAGACTTTGCATCTGGGGTACAGAACAACACTAAGAAAATTATTCTTTTTGGTGACAACTACAAATTAAAAAACTAAACATTCGAGTTAAAGATGACAATAAAATTTAAATAATCGATTGATCAATCATTTGATTAATCGAATTATGATAATCGATTTTCGATTAATTTATTAGAAATCGATATTTCAATTAAATATATGAAATCGGAGTTGTTGAATTTCTCAAAAGAATTATCAATATTTATGATTCTGAACTTACTTATTACATTAATACCTACTTATTCTAATCTAGAAACAAGGTAATAACACAACCACAATTATTACAGCATTGGCTTTTTATTTATCCAACCTAATACTAAACAATACACGGTGTCCTACCGGGAAGGGCGATCGATATATGGAAAAGTACGTACAGGGTGACTTTGAAAATTTGTTTATTTACAAAGGTCAGTGGGGCCTACCTTTTTAAAATAGTTTCACGTTTTTGGCACTTCCGGTATAACCGGAAGTCGACACCAATTTACTTATTTTAAATGGAACACCCTATATCATCATCATTTCTGGATTCAACGTAATATTGGTGAATACTACAAGTGAATATTGACATTTTGCAACTTTGATACCCTGTAAAATCTAACGGTTTTGCACATTCCTATCTTAACTTTTCGTAAGCTATCGTTTTCCGATTTCAGATTTAACCGCAAGAGATTACATTTAATCGAAAATTTTTAATTTCTGGCTATATATCTGAAATTAATGTCAAACGATAGTTTATGAAAAGTTAAGATGGGAATGTGCAAACCGTTTTGCTTAATCTCAAGCCTTTTAGATTTTACAGGGTGTCAAAGTTGCAAAATGTCAAAATTCACTTGTCAATATTTCAAAAACAGATGAAGATATAGGACATCCTACATGAAATGTGTTTAGAATCTTACGTAGAATCCGGTAATGATATAATATATGGTGTTCTATTTAAAATACGCAAGTTGCTGTCGACTTCCGGTTATACCGGAAGTGTTAGAAATGTGAAAATATTTTAAAAAGGTAGGTCCCACTGACCTTTGTAAATAACCAAATTTTCAAAATCACGCTGTATGTACTTTTCCATATGTCGAACGCGGTTTTTCCCGGTGCATGGGTCACCGTGTATATGAAATAACAAAAGTCCACAGAAGGATAACATTTCTTAACCCACGTGTAACTAGAATATGGTTTACGTGAATTTAAAAATGTTCGTGCTGCTACTGTTAACAATAGCAATCCGACACGTCAGTGTGCGCTTAGGGCAATACATATGCATATTGCATACTTATTATGCTTCATCAGGATTGTCAGAGCTAAATTGAAACATAAAAATAACATAATTATGGCTTATCACTGCCACTTTCTAAGAATAAGATGCTGCTTTGATACAATCTTTATTATTATGCAGAATTTAATTGCACGTTGCACTTTGGAGAACGCGTTAAGTTTAATTTTTATTATACCTTTTCATGTCATGATATAAATGTACAATTATTTACATATTTTAAATTAAATTTGGAATGCAGATGACGATAATTTTCTTAATGGTAGTAACAAATTCAAGATGAGTTTAACTGTAAGCGGCAGGGTTGTTTTGATCTTTTTTATAAAATCAGAGAAGACGAAGGCTTCCGTATAGTTTCTTAAATGCAGAGGAAGAAATTTCGCCTATATTTATTATATGAGCCCTCCTAAAAATACTGAATCTTACTTAACCTTTGTAGTAAATAATCATATTAACATTTTTACTGAAAAGTACAAATATATGCCGAACCGGTAGCTCAGGGCTTAGCGTCTCGATCGCTCAACCCAGAGGTCGTGGGTTCTAATTCCCATTCCACCAACAATTTTTCATTAAATTGTTTACTCGTAGATCAAGGCTTATTCGCAGGGATGGCTTGGCAACCATCCTGACGATGGTCTAGGATGGGAAGAATGTCAATTTGGTGTTAATGTGAGAGATTACAATCAGTTGATGTTTGACTTGTCCCCCTAACTAATGAGGTTTTCCAGGTTTCCCTCATTCCAGCACTGAATGGTGGTTAGGGCCTACCAACGTAAGTCGTTCCTGAGGCTCAAATGCGGCCCGCGAAATAATAATATGCCGCTCCCTCTCCCACACAAGTCTCAGACTTTCGGGCTAATCCTTGTGATTAGAATGAGGGGTAGGGATATTATTATTATTATACTATATTTCATACCTCGTTTCATCCTGTACACTATTTTTGGGAGAAATTTTAAAGTGCTTACTTGAGATATACTTTTTCAAATATTGATTATGTGTAAAAATACAGAAGCCAAAATGTGTTAAATAAATTTCGACGAACTAAAATGCAACACAATATTTTTGTTGATATTATCGCACAAGCTTTACTAAAAATATAGAATAGACGCCCAAATAAACTATTGATTGTTTTATTGGTCCTCCGCTATAATTTCACTAGTTTATGCGTATAGGTTCAAAATCACCCTGAATGTATTGAATTATATCCATATATATAACGCGTCGATTCTGTCTCTGATCTAAATTCCGTCGCCAAATCGACAAAGTTTTTAAGCTATCTTCTCCGAGCGGAGAGTTTCCTATGCGTTTTCTCAATTTAAACGCCTTTTCAAAAAACCTCTGCAAAATTTACGTCGATCGATGTTCGACGAGAGAGATGCGTCTAGTACCGGCGTTTGTTCTCGCGCCTAATGCCTATCACGCCTGTCGAAATCCCGACTTTTCGCGAGACCCTTCGACCCTTTTTCTAATTTTTACGGTTTCGAGAACCGCTCCACACGAAACTTCCGTCTTTTCTCTAATCCTTTGAGATTTTTTCTTCGAGGCTGTACAACCACTCTTTCTACTTCTATTTCGTCTTCGATAATCTCGAGTCGCGTTCGTCTCAACTTCTTTCTCATTTTATCTGCCGATGTGAGACTGCGCTAACGACAAGCACCTCCCACGAAAGCTGTCCAATTAATTAAACTTCAGAGAGGTTACTTTCCTATGAGAAATATTGCCAACGGAATCGATAATACTGACTGCCAAACACTTCTGATGATTACCAAAATACTGAAGCGAAATGTTTTTCCAATTAGAATATTGGTAAAAATTTATTTCAGGTTAATAAAACGTACAGTTTACATACTTAACTGCCTAAGCTTCAAACAATAAAGAGTGACGCAGTGGCGTAATGGTTATGTTGCAGGATTTCAAACATCGTAATGCTGAATTTCGAAAGTTCGAATCACGCTGGAAGCTACTTTTTATTATTATTTTACTTTTTAATTCCAGTTATTTATTAACATTAGTGTTTAGTTATTCTGTTTCATTTTCCGTAGTTTTTATTTTATCTGCAGGTAAAGTTTGGAATTAATTCGTTCATTTTGGCAGTCTGTAAAATTCATCATTTTAGCTTACAAAAGTAAATATCTCCTATAATATTAATTTACTGCAACAATTATAAAAGCAATATATTTTCTAATGCCGCCGCTACACCTTTTCGAAGGGCGGACGGGGCTCCGAACCGTAATGGAGGATCCTATTGATAAAATTGTTAAAAATGTTTACTAAAAAATTAATTCCATTTTCAGCACTTTAGAGTACCCTTACAATTCATCAAAATATTATTAAGAAAAATCGTTTACATATAATATATATGCAATAGTATAATTACAGCTTCATTTCAGATACAAAATTTCAGCTTTCTGTATCTAAATTTATTATTTCTCAAATTTCTTTAATATGTATTTTCTTAAAAATAATATTATTCTAGATACTTTTGTCACCCGAAGGCTGACCCCAGGTCGCAGACCTGGACCCACGCTAGGGCTAGAATTCTCCCATTTCTAGTGAGTTATTTAACAGAGGTACTTCAAATATCGGCAAACAAAAATTGTATGTTATTCCAAAAAAGTGTATTATAAAAATTTTATTTTACTACATTCTCTTAATAGGTACCAATAATTTTTTTATGTAATTTGAGCATTAAATATTACAGATTCCATACTGCGTTGTTGACATTGAGAGACGAGGCTCGATAAACTACTAATTCCATCTCTCTTGAAGTCAGTTCGAGTTTAATTGTACAAAAACGTGATACAAATTGCACCTTACTTTATTAAACCAGTTTTTCCAGCACGTGAAGTCGTCGCATGTACTTGAACGGCGTAACGAATGTGTCAATTTGTTTTATTAATTGTTATTATTTCAGACGAATGAGCCAATGAGGCTTTTCTTGTGGAGCAGAACGACAGAAAAAGATAAATTACGAGATAATACATAATATACGAAGTAAAGGCATATGGATTTATTTACTTTGCAAGTACAGTAAAGATGCACAGTATAGCAAAAATACAATTAAAACTAACTATACAGGATGAGTCAACAAAAAGTTGCCATGTATCTGTCAAAGGATTGGAAAGAGAGGGTTACAACTTGTATTTCTTAAATAGAACACCCTATATATATATTTATAGATTTGAGAATGATATATGGTTTCATGGATATATAGCTTTAATAGTGAGGGAGATATGACCATAAATGATTTCCATAAAAGAAATGTGTTGGAGAAATACTTTGTAGTGAACACCCTGTATATTTTTACAGATTTGAAAATGATATAAGGCTGGATGGATATAGCTTTAATAGTGAGGAAGCTAGTGACCATAAATGATTTCCAATGTGTGGGAGAAATACTTTGTAATGTTTCTAGCTAGTTCTAGCCTAGCATCAAGTCATAATTATGGAATACTGTTTTATGTACAGTCTGTTCATAAAGTAACCCCCTGCTAACTTTTGAACGAATTGAGTTAGAGAGTTTTAACAAAATACAGGGCGAATCATGTAAAATGAAGTTGATTCTGACTATAAATTCAATTCTTCAAATTCAAAGATGGCGCCACGAGCGCTGTCAACTCAATTTTTTAAATGGCAAAGTGTGGCGTGTTGCACCTCATTTAAAAGGTAATTCAATTCTCTGCATTCTCGTTTTTGGAAAATGACAATCGAGTTATCCGTTCTCTAGTTACAAGCGTTTGTATTAACGATTTTTAAAAATTTTGCTTTTATCAAGTCTCATTGCCTTTGCTTGCCACTGTCACTGAAACGTCAATAAGGTTCGAGAAAGTAGTTTAGCGTTCAATTTAAGAGTGTTTGAAAGTTTCTACAGGTTTTTTTCTTATTTTTTTAAGTTATTCGATTTGATAGATTTGATAGATTTAAGAGGAGAGCAGTACTTAAAGAATGCTGCGGGAGGAAATTTTTCCAAAGATAGAAAGAATAGCAGGCAATAACATTCAAAGTATTTCAACAAGATGGGCTCCGCCTCATTTCTATGAACCTGTTACCGATTTTTTAAATAACCATTTCCCGGGCAGATGGATTAGCAGAAGGGGCCCGATAGAATGGCCGGCTCGTTCCCCGGACTTAACTCCCCTTGATTTTTTCTTATGGGGATATTTGAAGTCAAAAGCCTACAGAACTCCAGTAAATATCGACGAACTACAGCAACATCTAACACATATGTGTACAAATATCCCTGCAAAAATTTTAGGAAATATCAGGCAAGAATTTGAAAGTAGACTTGCGCCAAGAAGTCAATGGACAACATTTTGAACAACTTATTATTTAATTCTTTTATTTTTTGTTTTAATAAATATTTGTTCAAAATTTGTTGTATTGAAATATTAATTAACATTTTGTTCATGGATCAGACTAGAAACAGAAACGCTTGTAACTAGAGAACGGGTAACTCGATTATCATTTTTCAAAAACGAGAAAGTAGAGAATTGAATTATCTTTTAAATGAGGTGCAACACGGCACACTTTGCCATTTAAAAAAATTGAGTTGACAGCGCCCGTGGCGCCATCTTTAAATTTGAAGAATCGAATTTATCGTCAGAATCAACTCCATTTTACGTGATTCACCCTGTATTTTGTTAAAACTCTCTAACTCGATTCGTTCAAAAGTTAGCAGGGGGGTTGTTGTTGATGATAGGCAGCGCGGTTACCCGCAGCACTCAGGTCTTTCGACCCATTGTGCCTGCCGCTAGTTGGGAGCTATTGGAAGAGACCCGTGCTGTGCGCATAGGCCAACACCCGTTGTAGGGGAAGCTCCCTAATGTCCTGAGGCAGAAGAAATGCTGCGCCCAGGTGTTTGTGTCTCTTGACCATGAGGCAGGCACAGCGACAGAGGATGTGAATGGAGTCCTCGTCATCGTGTCCGCAAAACCTGCATCCATAGATTAGGTTAGGGATAGATAGGAATCTGCAATGTTGATAAAAAACGACGCGGAAAACGACATCTCTAGAGATGTAGTGGAACTTTTTTAAAAATTTTGTACAAAATCGCCCTACCTTTGTAACATATTTAACTTTTTTAATGAAGATAGAAACAAATAAAACTACAATAAGTATATTTTTGCATATTTTGTATTACAATATTTACAATATATTCGCAAATTATCAAATTTATCAATTTGATAAAAATACCTCTATAATGATAGAAGACCATAATATATTTGCCCAATTTTGTAGTTTCAATTAAACAACAATCGCTAACTACACTTGATATCTATTCGATTTTCTCTTCCTGTTTTATTCAGACATCTAGAAAAATTATTTGTTTTCACACAATACAGACTCCATACCTTTGAAAGTGTATATTATCCTACGAAATTCAAAATTAATAAAACACATCACATTAACTAATTTTTCTTTTACCTTCTTAAACCATGAGAACAATTATTTATCTTCATACAATCTGCACACTTAACTGCATTTTACTGTTAATCTGTTTTCTTTGAATTCCGAAGAAATGTCACTAAATATACTGAGACACAATTCACTACAATTCAAGCTAATACACATACCTAATTCAGGATAAATAAAAAATAAAATTTGAGATTCCCCTTCATAATTTTTAAACATAAACTGACAGTTGTCTTTGACATTTAGGTATATGATTATTAGCATATTTTATTTTCTTATGATTGGCAGATGCTCAAATTTTTTGTGAAACGCTCTCTGGTG
The DNA here is from genome assembly GCA_963924545.1 of Pogonocherus hispidulus. Classification (NCBI taxonomy): domain Eukaryota; kingdom Metazoa; phylum Arthropoda; class Insecta; order Coleoptera; family Cerambycidae; genus Pogonocherus; species Pogonocherus hispidulus. The sequence continues at coordinate 26,732,142 of OZ004696.1, forward strand.
AGATGTAGTGAAACTAATTAATTTGTCTACAAAACTCCCATAAGAGTTCCCAGGCCCTGCCTGCACCTTCTACTGTCACTAAGACCGATAGTGTTAAGGTGCTTGTTAAGATGTCCGTGACCTGTCATCAGTCCTGTGATAGCAGGGGGGTTACTTTATGGACAGACTGTATATCTCCCTCACTATTAGCGCTATATCCATCAAATCCTATATCAGTGTATTTGTGAAAGGACGTTCTATCCAAATCTGTAAAAATACACATGTCTTCCATTTAAAAAATACAAGTTGTGATAAATCTCTCTTGACGTTTTGACACTCAATGACTTTTTGGATACAAAAAAAATTCCTCATATTTCCAGGATTTTCAGATCGTTCTGAATCGTTTCATACGAGGAATGGTGAAAACAGCGCTCTGATAGCATACAGCAGTATCTTAAGCAGCGACAGATTTTATAAAATAAACAACTGCAATGTATGCCATTTTTAAAATTGTATTACTTTCTCAAGTTTCTAGTTAAACTAAAAAAAACACTAATAAAGTTTATTTAATTTCTTGATTAATTGCTCTTGTTACATGCACAGTGCTGTTTTCGGGCAAACTTTAAAAGTCTGCTTTGGTACTAATATCCACTAACTACTTGCAACCACTGGTACTAACTACTTGCTATCTTCCTTTTCAATACCTCTCTTTTTCAGGATTTTATTTTTTGATTTTCTAGAACTTCTAAATCGATTTTTCGAAGAAGTTGGTCTTGAATATTTATTTCATTCTAGACCTTTGCATAACAAAATGTTATGGTTGTAATCGATGCATGCCTACATACTACATATGTTACCAATTAGTAAGTATAATGTTAATTTTGTATTACATAATAATTATTTACGTGACATTAGTAAAACAGCATAATTTCTATGTAAAAAACTAATACATTACTGTAGTAATTTACATAAATATGGGCGTCAACACTGATGGGAATTTACGAGCTAAGACTATTTAGTAGACCAAAGAAGTCGTATTATAAAGGGTTCCCGAAAAGTATGTTACAAACATAAGGGGGTGATAATAGACCCAAAAATATAACTAAAAGTTTGTATAAACTTTTTGTTTTTTTTAACTGTTCCCTGCAGATACAGTGTTTCAGAATTATAGGCAGAAAAGGTTCAATTTGAAGATTTATGCCGTAACTTTTATGTAACCGAAATAGGAAACGTAATTCTCAGAACGTAGTTACCCAGACGAGAGCTTTATATGATGTCAACATTCTAGTTATTTTTTCATAGAAAAAAAATAGAGTTATCCTCCTGCTTATCGCGGAGACACCCTGCATACCGGCTGACAACGAAGTCATTGTACAAGGAACAATTTTATAGCCTTTGAGGTTACAGATTTGGTTTTGGCTCGAAGATAAGGACCAAAATCAAACTTTCTGATTTAGAGACAAGCATGCCTGGCAATAACTGGAACAATTAGCTCTACACCGTCAGCAGCTCTGGAAATCCTACTGGATCTATCTCCTCTCATATATATTTGGAGAGAGGCCAAATGGGCAACATACAGACAAAAGCAGACAGCTATTGACATGCCGAAGCCTGACATTTTGGAGCACAATAAACTGCTAGAAGATATGGAAAGTCACAGCATGCTGGAGATGTTTTCAAATGCCTGCAATGGCCAACCATGAAGTGCCGTTCAACATTCTCTTCCCAGGAAGAGATGAATGGGATCGGAATAAAGCTGACCTATTGAGGACAAATAGTTGTTGATTTACAGATGGCTCCAAAACACCCATGGGTGTTGGAGCCGGAGTGTATAGTTGCAACCAAACGGTAAAAATATCCTTATACCTTGGTAGTTATGCAACTACATTTCAGGCAGAATCTATGCCATCGAATTGTGTGTACAGAGGCTGGAACAAACGCAACTTACATGCAAATCGATAAAAATCTTCTCAGACAGCCAAGCAGCTCTTAAAGCTCTTGGCCCTTACTGTTGTAACTCAAAAACAGTATGGAGTTGTCAGCAAGCGCTCGCTCATTTGAGCAAGAAAACGAGAGTAACTCTGGTCTGGGTCCCAGGCCATTCTGGAGGCTGAGAAGCAAATCCTCCAGTACTGGCAAGAACTACCAAGATTAGTTCATTCAAAGGCGTTCATAATAAACCCTTCAAAAACAAGAACTAAAAAACTATGAGAGTTAAGCAGGTTGCACCTACGAACTTATGATGAAACGGCAGAATACAGTACCTGCCCCGCTGGGAAAGGATCAGATACTCATTATTTGGCAAAGGACAACTTCTGCCAGAGGATCTGAATAAGTTCTCACCAAATAAGGTGATCAGCTTCATTAAGAGGCAGGACCTGTTGGGTGAAATATAATTAGGTGTGAGCCGCAATAGACCACATGGTCGCGGTAGAGGGTCTGGTTTTCGGCTCACTCACTTTTAAACCTAACCTAGTGCTACAACGCCTAGCGTATGTAAGCACGACAGGAGCAATACGCACGGCTTGGTCAGAGGTCCTGTCTCTCCCTAAACTGTATACCGTAGTCGAGGGGGAGGCAATGAGGGCCTCTTATAGGGTTAAGCAGTGGGGGCGGTGGGTAGGTAAAAGCCACGATGGTGGACACTCAGTATTCTTGAGGAACTTCTGGGAGGAGGCAGTCTGCTTGACGCACACTTATGTGTTTCTTAAACCATCCAGATATGCACCGACAGTCAGGCGGCTTTACATGCCTTGATCTCCTACAGGATCACCTCCAGGGCGATCCTAGAGTGTATTAATGGTCTGCCCCAATTGGGACAGAACAACCAAGTAAAATTGACCTGGGTATCGGGTCATCACAACATAACAGGAAATGAGGAGGCCGTTGCACTGGCAAAAAGAGACTCAAGTACACACCTTACAGGGCCCGAACCAGTACTCGGGCTTCCGCCTAGTTATGTAACAAGGTCTATTGAAAACTGGATCAAGAAAAGATCAGAGGAAGAATGGTCGAACGGGACTGGGCTGCGACAAGGCAGGCTCTTAATTGAAGGGCCTTGGTCGAACGCAACTTGATCAATACTTGCGCTAAGTCGTAACAGCATAAGGATTGCCATAGGACTGCTGACAGGTCACGGAGATCTCAACAAGCACCTTAACACTACCGGCTTTAGTGACACTAGAAGGTGCAGGTTTTGCGGACACGATGACGAGGACTCCATTTACATCCTCTGTCGCTGTGCCTGCCTCATAGTCAAGAGACACAAACATCTGGATGCAGGATTTCTGCCCCAGGAGAGGAAGAGACCCAGCACGGGTCTCTTCCAATAGTTCTCGACTAGCGGTAGGCACAATGGGTCGAAAGACCTGAGTCCTGCGTGTAACCGTGCCGCCTTCCAACAATAACGACAACGACCTAGCGCATAAAGAAGCATATTTTTCCATGAAAAAACATTTTAAAATCACTTTCGATTTTTCTCAATGTCGAGAATTTTAAATAAAACTGTTTTTTTTACGATTGCCACGACGATTTTTTGACAAACTGCCACTTGTGATATATTATTGAAAAGGGAATTTTAAGCCCTATCGAATGGTCAAAAAAATATATACGGTTCTACTTAAAATTCTCGACATAGGTAAACTTCCGGAAAAACAGGAAATGATTTTAAATGTTTTTCATGGAAAATATGTATCTTAAACTATATCTTCGACCAGAAAACGAAATCTTTAACCTCAAAGACAATAAAATGGCGCTTGTAAAAATGTGAAGGTGTCGGTAGGTAGTGTGCCTGATTTAGCCGTTAAGGCCCGCTTTTTTAATAAGGAGTTAACTCACAAGTTGTAGTTAACTTTGGATTATTTATAATAATCTGTTTTTCAAGTGCCAGTTACCGTCCACCTTAAAGTTAACTGAGAGTTAAATTAACCCGCAGATGAAGGTATAGAGTTAACTAGAAATGTCAAAATTAAATATAACCAAATAGGTCTTGTGTTTCATGTTCAGTAAGTCTGTGGATTTTCTATATAAAATTGTTATAAATGGAATATAAGGTCTACCTACCTACTACTTAAATATAATGTCTAACAGTAAGATATTTATAGTTTCACCCAGATTGTTCTGTATTTCAGCGCCAGTTCGGTGGTAATAGTTCGGTCAATTCCATTTTAATATTTCATACAAATTTGATATCGACTTTTTTAGCAAATATATTGACAATATTTTAGGTAATACTCAATTAAGAGCTGTTTAGTTATTAGTATTGTTCATATTTTACACTTAGATTTCTTTTTGTGAATTCATACCAACAGGGTAGCACCACTGGAATTAATCACAACGCAACCACTGTACTTATCATACTCTATTTGTAATTTTTTTATTTAATTTGTAGCATTTATATAACTAATTTCTAGATTTCCATCATATTACAGATCATAAATAACATTTTAACGACCAATTCACTGGACATAATTTTTCTGTAAAAAAGGAATATTTCCCAAGTTCTTATTCCATCATCAATAATCTTTTGTGACAGCGACATGTGTCGCTGATTATAAAAGTCGGGAAAACCTCTTCAGAGCCAAGGTCCAAGGCCCTCGAAAAATGTTGTACACAGGACCGTTCCTGACAGAGATTTATCACCCCTGTGCAAACAGTTTTAAAAGATCGTAGCTTCTGGAACTACTATGCATTTTCATTTTCACGTATAACTTAAGAACCCACTTTTTTCAATTGCGTTTTTTATCCCTGTTTTTGTTCTTTTTTCGATTGAATATCACATTCCGGATGGTGGTTTATGATGTATGGAAGAGAAAGTGGTATATTGTGATTCCGTAAGCTGCACTGGCGTCCAGGAACAAGTTAGGATGGTAACCACCATTTAGATGGGGATTAAGGGATACCTGGAAAACCTCATAAGTTAGGGTTACTGTTAAACACCCATCCAGCACATTTCTCAGATGAACACTAATCTCCATCTGGCTTATATGCAAGTCTCGATTTAATTAACAATAATTGTTGGATCTGTGTGAAAACGAACCCGCTACCTCGGAATTTCAAGACTAAAACTCTAAAACCCTGAGCTAAAATGTAAAATATGTTTATTTTACATTTACTACATAATTTCAACTACAAAAATAAAACTGTCCATGGCTTTTATTAGTGTTGGGAAAAACCGAGTGATTTCACTTACCGACTAATGAGTATTCAAGAGATTTAAAAAACCGGATAATCACTTTATTTATGGGCATATTTATAAAGTTGGGCTTGACACATGGTTTGCCAAGAAATCATAATGTCGTGATTATAAATAAAATATACTTGCATGTGAGGGATATAGGGATTTGGTAAAGACGATCTTAAGATACAAATACAAGGTAGTCGTGGAATGTTGAATTCTAGGACTCGACTGTGGAATTCCTCTAAACATAACCAATAGCTGGGCACACACGGGAGGGGTTTTTGAAAGATTTGAACTGGCGCAGACCAATTCCTTCTGTTTATCCACGCGTTAATGGTGTGGCACTTCCAGTTATACCGGAAGTCGATATCCGGTACTTGCTTTATTTTAAATGGAACACCCTATATGTTATTTCATTTATGGATTCTACCAACACATTCTACGTGAAATTCTAAACACATTTCATGTAGGATGTTCTAAACCTATCTTCAACTGTTTTTGAAATATTGACATGTGAATATTGACATTTTGCAACGTTGACACCGTGTAAAATCTAAATGGTTTGAGATCAAGCAAAACGGTTTGCACATTCCTATCTTAACTTATCATAAGCTATCGTTTGACACTAATTTGAGATTTAGCCAGAAATTTAATAATTTCCGATTAAATTTAATCTATATATATTAAAACGTGTCGATTCTGTCTCGCTCTAAATTCCGTCGCCGAATCACAAAGTTTCAAAGCTATCTCCTCCGAGGGGGGATCGCGGAGCGATCCTCGGGGGCGACCGGAGGTCGCCCCCGGCCCTTCTCCAATGCGTAGGGGTATTTTCGTCCCGTTTCCTACGCGTTTTCCCAATTTAAAAGCCTTTTCAAAAAACCTCTACAAAATTTTCGTCGATCGCCGTTCGGCGAGAGAGATACGGCCGTTTGCACCGGCGTTTGTCCTCGCGCCTAATGGTCCCGTCACGCCTGCCGAAATCCCGACTTTTCGCGGGACTCCCTAGACTCTTTTTCTAATTTTGGGGCTTCTAACCCGTCATAGTGCCTAATGCCTATGTGCCACATCTACGTTTTATGAAATAACTGAAAATAATACTGTAAAATACCTTAAAAGTTCTTATTTTTGTTAAATGTTTTTCTTATCTAATCTTTCGGCCACTCTCGCTTGCGCTTGTGTCTGGGAACGGCCCTAGTCATATGCATGGTGTATGATTTCAGAAGTAGCTACTGTTGGATACGGAAAACATCGATTTTAATTTTATATTTAAACTTTTTACATTTTTACACACATATAGGAAATACACGCATAATTATATTCTTTGATATTCTATACTTAGATGATGGTTAAATTTCACCAATCATCTAAGATGGATGGAAGAGATTATCCGAAAAAGACATGTATACGTCGAAATATTGAACATTGCAACTCGTACTTTTCAATAATTTCTCATACTTCCCAGTCATTTTCATTCCTCATTGAGTGAATGGTTGATGAAGAATATAAAAATGAAAAAATATAGAAATTCATATCCTAATATTTTTTTATTCATAATTCCCTATATAGTAAGACTGTCATTATCTGTTAAACTGTCATTATCGCATACGAATTTATATTAGCTTGACTCGAGAATCGGCTGTCAGATCTATTTGATGCCTATTATTATTTAGGTTTGGGTAAACTGTTTAACTGTTTAAGTTTTTGGTAAACTGGTTAATACACTTGATGTTGAAAAGAGTTCAAAGTCTTGCTTATTTTATTAGTTACCATCAAAGTTAAACATGGCGAAAGTCAAGTGCTCCAAATCCATAATAGCGCTTTTTAAAAATTCTATTCGAAAATTCGAAAACGGTTACAAATATAGGTACGCTACATTTCATTCGCTGCATATATATACAAATTTTGAATATTTCACATAGCTAATTTTAGAAGCATCATTTTAGAAGTTTTAACTTTACTTCATTTTTTTGGTAATATATAGGTCTACAACCATAAAAAGGTTTATACTATTCGAAGCCTGAATATTCGACTATTCGACTTACCGCCCTGAAATTTTAATCACTTATGTACGAGGTGGCCCGTTTAATATGGGCCTATACCTTATCTCAGAAACTACAAGTTTCATGGGAAAAATTATATGAAATTGTTTTTTTCAAAGTTATCTTCAATTTTTTGATATTTTCAAATTCTTAACCTGTTTATATACAGGGCGATGAACTAAAGTTCCTTTTTTTAAATAGCACACTCTATATGTATATTATTACATTTTTAGAAAGCCCTTCTAAAGACAAGTTCAATGATTATAATATGATGGGTCTGACGCCCATCGTATCGGGGTTATTGAATATTATCTTAGGAAATCGTTAATATTAAAATCCCATATTCTGAGAATAATTATTCAAAAACGATGGGATACAAAACCCATTATATCATATAGCTCTGAATTTGTCGATAGAAGGGCTTTATAGAAATGTAACAATATACAAGGTGTTCCATTTGAAAAAATCGTGAGAATTTATAGTTTTGGAAATGTGGTAACACTGTCAAATTTCTTTTATAAATTGAATATTGAGTACTTACATAATAAAGTAAATAAAATTAGAAATCTCTTGGCGCAAGTTAATGCTCAAAAACTTAATTATTAACTTTTCTAGGACGATTTTAATATTGGCTACTTCCTCAAGACCCATCATGTCATTGAACTTGTCTTTAGAAGGGCTTTCTGAAAATGTAATAATATTAAAACAAAAAGAAATTTTAGTTCATCGCCCTGTACATAAATAGGTTATAAATTTGAAAATATAAAAAATTGAAGATAACTTCAACTATAGAAAAAAACGATTTCATATATTTTTTTTCCATGGAATTTGTAGTTTCTGAGATAAGGTATAGGCCCATATTAAGCGGGCCACCTTGTACATAAGTGATTAAAATTTCAGGGCGGTAAGTTTAGCCGTTTTTTAATGGCAATGTATGTACTTATAGTCACATATTCCCCAAAACATGCTCTACAAGATGGTATAGGTTTCATCCACATTCACATTCACATTCTGTAATTCTGTTGTTTATAATTTATTGTTGTAAATAAACTTATTATTATTATTATTATCTGTTCCACTCGATCGCGACACCGCTGTCTTTTGGGCTTGAACGAAAACTCCTAACTTGGTCCAATATACGAACACAAACATTTTCAATGTTAAAAACATTATTGGGACAGCTTCAATAAAAATTAATATACAAAACTAACATAAAATCTAAAAAATCCTTTTCTGAATCACCCGTATTCAAGTTACTACCCATTTCCTTCCGCTGCAGGCATACCTTTTTACAGTTTCTTTTACATAGAGAAAACCTCAAAGGAACCATAATTATTAAAAACAACTCGAGCGCTGCTGGTTTTAGATCTGTTTGTTTATGATTGGTAGCGTCGGAACTTACCAAAAGATAATATGTTTCGTATTTCGTTCGGCTTGAAGAGACGTTAATGCTATTTTTAGTTGTGCCACCTTCGAGTTTATATAGGAGTTTTTTACTTTTTTGTTTCATGTTTCTAAATAACTACGGAACACAAAGCTATAGAACTGCCCTGCTGCAACTTTATTTATTAATTTTTATTTGCTTAAAAATTATAGGTCCATATTCAGATTTCCATATGGATAGGTAGATGTACGACAAGGTGTCGATAAATGAAATCTATCATGTGACTTTCATATGTCTTCAAAACACATTAGGATAATTCGCCAGACATTTTTACAGAAAAAAATGTTATTGTTGCTTAGATATAGTACCGTTACATTGACAAAATGTGTGTAAAAATTCATTAACGCCCAGATATATTTTTTTAAATTTTGAATAGATTTTTACTTTTCCACAATCCCTTTTGTATAAAACTTGGTCTGAATAGTTCGACTATAACGAATAAAGGAAGGCACTTACGGGTGATTGATTGAAACCGTTCATTAGAAGTAAGTATTGGGAGTTTCGTTCATATTTTTTATCTGAAAGTTTGGGAATAAATACGGTGGGTCATGCCTTATTAATATTTTATCATTTACCTATAACCAGATGTGGACATGGTTAATGTCATAATAAAATATACATATATGACATATATAGGGTGTTCCACGTAAAAGTCCTCAGCCTCGTATCTCGGCAACGGAAAGTTATATTTTGATTTTGAAAAAAACAGATGATAGAGCTCATGTATGCCTTCGTCACGGAGTTCAACTTGATTTTTTTCAGAGCAAATTGGAGATGGCGCTGAAGTCGAAAGAAATTTCGACAGTTCGTTGGCAGGAACTTTGCAACAAGGATTATCCGATACTTTGTTCAATTCTAAACAATTTTTATCAAATGACTATTTTTCAAAAACTTAATAGTTTCAGAGATATCGGGCTTTTAATTTGGTGAGGAACAAACTCAAGCGTATTTTAGAGTTTCGAATTATTACCTTATACAATGAAACAATAATAATTATTCAAGTTGTTGTTGTTCATAGGCGGCGCAGTCACCCGCAGCACTCAGGTCTTTCGACCCATTGTGCATGCCGCTAGTTGGGAGCTATTGGAAGAGACCCGTGCTATGAGCATAGGCCAACACCCGTTGTAGGGGAAGCTCCCTAATGTCCTGGGGCAGGAGAAACGCTGCGCCCAGATGCTTGTGTCTCTTGACCATGAGGCAGGCACAACGACAAAGGATGTGAATGGAGTCCTCGTCATCGTGTCCGCAAAACCTGCACCTTCTAGTGTCACTAAGGCCGATAGTGTTAAGGTGCTTGTTAAGATGTCCGTGACCTGTCAACAGTCCTGTGACAATCCTTATGCTGTTACGACTTAGCGCAAGTATTGATCGAGTTGCGTTCGACCAAGGCCCTTCAATTAACAGCCTGGCTTGTCGCAGTCCCGTCCCGTTTGACCATTCTTCCTCTGATCTTACCTTGATCCAGTTCTCAATGGACCTTGCAATTATTCAAGTTAATTTAATAGCTTTTTTTAAGGAATAGTGGAATACCTAATATGTATTTCTCTAAAATATGGGAAGAGTTTTTTAAATACCTAATTCGTTTTGTATAATAATTCATAATTATTTGTACGCTTGTCCTAAAATAAATCCTGAATGTATAACGAAACTTGAACACAGTAGGCTTTGATTAGAAGGAAACAAAATTTTGTTTAATATCAGGCATTATTACCTTATACAATGAAACAATAATTATCTAAGTTAGTCTAATAGCTCTTTTTGAGGAATAGTGAAATAAAATATTCAAATTAAAAAAACGTTAAACTAACTACAACAAGTGTTCAAAAACATTTCCATTTTCGCTCATACATATTTCAAAGCGACGCTGCAGTTCCTGGTCGCAAGAAGAAAGTAAAGAGGGACGGGTAATTGCCGCACAGCTTGCATAAATCTTATTTATTAAATCCGCCATATCTTCTATTGGCTCAGTATACACCATTTCTTTTAATGTCCCCCATAGAAAAAAATCAGGAGCCGTTAGATCTGGCACCCTTGCTGGCCATCTAATAGGCCCATTTGTACCAATCCATCTTCCAGGGTAGGATCTATTCAAGTACTCTGCAACTACCCATGCATTATGGGCAGGAGCACCATCTTGTTTCCATCACATATTGCGTCGTGTTGCCACAGGAATATCTTCTTATAAATGTAAAATGTCGTTTTGCAAAAAATTTAAATACCGTGCACCAGTTAATTGTCCCTCAAATAAAAGAGGACCAATGAGATATCCATCTAATATGCCACGCCACACATTTATTCCAAATTTATTTTGATTGGCAGTTTCTTTTGTCCATCGCGGATTATTGTCGGACCAATAATGACAGTTGTGTCTATTGACGAGACCATTATTATTATGAAATCGACTTTCATCAGTCCAACAAATTTTTTTAAGGATACTATTGTCATCATGGTGCAAAACTGAGGAACGAGATAGAAAATCTAACCGTCTTGCAGGATCTTCGGGTCGTAAATGGTGAACAATACTTGCCTTGTACGAATGGAATTTTTTCTGTACAGTATCCTATAACATGACGTAATTGATATGTTAGTTGCCTCTGAAATATTTCTAATTGAAGTTTGAGGATTACTTTCTATATGTTGTAAAACTTCCGCTGTTGCCAAATCATTTGTCACCGTATTTAAACGTTTACGTTTATTGACATTAAAACTTCCATACTGCAAAAGACTTCTCTTCAACTTTAAAAATGTTTTCTGATCTGGATATCTTCTGTCAGGGAATCGTGCAAAATATAATCTCATTGCAGCTATGGAATTTTCTCTGCATTCACCATAAATGACAAGCATGTCGTATTTTTCTTGATTAGTATATTGAACCATATTTTCACTTAAATTAGGTAGGGAAATTTCAAGCTGTTGTCATAACATACGTTTAGCTGTTCTGTCAGCTTGTATTTCTGACATTAAATAAAATTTTGTTTCCTTCTAATCAAAGCCTACTGTGTTGAAGTTTCGTTATACATTCACGTACGGATTCATTAACGAGGCCTAACGTTAGTCCGACTAGCGAACGTTACGCGAAAAATTTGCGCCCTTGTTGCGCGGGTTAAAATAAAAGGTGTAGTCGGCGGTGCAAAGTTGCTTAGTCCGACTAACGCCTTACGCCCCTTTCATGAATACGGGTGTCAGGATTTATTTTAGGCCAAGCGTACAAATAATTATGAATTATTATACAAAACGAATTAGGTATTTAAAAAACTCTTCCCATATTTTAAAGAAATACATATTAGGTATTTCACTATTCCTTAAAAAAGCTATTAAATTAACTTGAATAATTATTATTGTTTCATTGTATAAGGTAATAATTCGAAACTCTAAAATACGCTTGAGTTTGGGCCTCACCAAATTAAACGCCCGATATCTCTGAAAGTATTAAGTTTTTGAAAAATAGTCATTTGACAAAAATTGTTTAGAATTGAACAAAGTATCGGATAAACCTTGTTACAAAGTTCCTGCCAACGAAAAATTTCTTTCGACTTCAGCGCCATCTCCAATTTGCTCTGAAAAAAAATCAAGTTGAACTCCGTGATGAAGCCATAGATGAGCTCTATCATCTGTTTTTTCAAAATCAAAATACCTATATCTTTCCGTTGCCGAGATACGAGGTCGAGGACTTTTACGTGGAACACCCTGTATAATGACATTAATATAGTATTCCCTATCTCTATCCCCAACAATTTTTTTCTGCACCTATCTAAAATTAATTAAAGCGTCATGATTAAATACAAATCTGTTTATTTAATTATTACATTAACTGCCTAGTCCATATCTGGCTATAGAGAAATCATGACGATTTATAATTTATTTTTGGTAAGTGCAGCAAAACAGCAAACAACTGTATTTCATAACAGCAAAAAGATATGCATAGGGAATGCTATTATAGGTCGACGTTGACGCAGAATAATTGAATTCTGCATCATATGTATAAAAAGACGAGGCAATGTATTTAAAAAATTGTCTTTTGACGGTGTTTTTTCAAAAAAAAAAATGAATTATCTCAAAAAGTCCCTCTAAAATAATTATTAGAATCCAAATTAGCAATAAAATACAACTTCGTGAAACGCACAGTAGCCATTTCAAACAAATTTTCATTAAATTAATAATGGCCCTATGGTGTTTATTATAAAATATCCACACGCGTTTACACTTTTTTACATATAACATAATAAATACACACACTTTTTTGGATGTTTATTCGGTTAAAATTGCTGTTTGCACTTCTATTCAAACTAACGTATATAAAAAGTGTGTAAGGATGAGTTGTTAGTAGAATGTCGGATAGTAGATAATGAAGTGAAATTTTGGTTTCCGCTACATGATATAAACGCCTTGTATAAACTTCAAATAATGCAATTTAAAATGTTTTTATAGATTTCGATTGTCTCTCACACAAGTACGTTAATGTAGGGTCTAATAGGTCCCTGTATAATAGGAAAGGACTTATAGCCAAAAGAATATACCAAAAAGGTAATGTATTAGAAAGAAAACATGCATTTTTTGCTACGCTATGGAAGCTATGAATGAGCTCTTTTCCCAATTGGTTTAAGAGTTCGCTTCAACGTCTTTGACATCTGCTGTTAACTCATCCTTTTACTTACTGTATATTATATTCTATTACATTCGTAAACCTCGACCACTCTGTTAATATAAAAATTGAGTTTTATGAATAACTTTGCATGCATTAAAAGTACAACGCTAATAATAAATTGTATTAGTATTATAAAAATGTGCAACACTCACCTCACGTTTTCGTGTTTCTGGATGTAAATTTTATGGAATTGACCTTCGACCGGTGATATTATATCATTTTTCATTTCCATAGCGACGTGTTGAGGTAGAACAGACAAGAGAAGCCTTTCCTGCGAAATTTACACAGTATTAGCGTTTCTAATTAATTATTATACAAGATTTCATACAATTCAATTTTGAAAATAGTCACAAATTGAACTTCTCTTACTAATGTAGATTTAATTTTTGATCTTTAAGTTACTTATGTGTTTATATATTTTGATTTAAGGTAAAATGTTGTGTTTCGATCAGCAAGTAGCGTGAAACATTTAAAGTCAAAGGCTTCGTCAGTCGCCTCAGGTTTAACAGAAAATTGAGTAGTGCAAAAAGTTTGGGTATTGGATTCTATCGTATTAAGATCGATTAGAAATAATACAGATCCCAACATCAACGATCCAAAAAATACAAAATTCACTTTTGTATTATGAATTATTAGGTCGATTTCAGTAAATTAATGGTTTGACAATGGCATTAAGATAAGAATGGTTTACTATACTAATTCACAGCCAAGTTTACCGTCATATAAATCACTTTTTAAATGTATAAATTGAAAAATTAAATATGCCTTATCCAGAGCAAAGGGCTAAGAGGGAACTGCGACCAACTTACCAAAACTTATGAGAAGTTACAACGAAATATGGTGAACATAGACAAGGACGATTATGACTCGATGGCCTTGATTTCCTAAGTGACAACAAAATTAATAGTGGATGTATAAAAACGACTCTGAAAAGAGCTCCACGGATGGCCCGTCACCTGCACGAGATATGGCAGCGCTAGGAAAAGAAAATGAATGCTAGGTTAAGAAAAACTGTGGAAGGATATAAAACCGACCTAGATCAGTATGAAAAAGGCCTGCAACAGAAGGCAATACCAAATTTTACAGAATAAATCGAGGAATAAATATTTATTCTGCAACCTTTGGCAATACAAGCAAAGAGAGACCTGGAGGCAAACAATAATAAATGGGTTAAGTGACTTGTTGCAGTGGAAGCCAAATGGGCGGAGAGACTTGCTGCAGTGGAAGAAAACTTGGGATAACCGCACCAGGGGAAATGAAGGCAATGAAGACGGACTGCGGACTCCGGCGTCTACCAGTGCAGACACGGCGGCGGCGACCGCTACTTTGCTTTTGCAGCCCTGAGTAGAAGGTAACAAAGTAATAAAAGATCATTATCTGTTCCATGATCCGATAATGAGCTACTGTCAAAACAGCCGAAAAAGAAGCCGACTGTCCCTGCCGTCGAAGAAAAAAAAACGAAGTCTCGCCAGTAATCCTTCGGGAAGGGAGAGCTGGACGAGGGTATCAAAGGCACTCAATGACAAACAGATTCGCTATATAAAGTCCAAGCTGACAAGCGACGGCGTCGCCATAACTCCGGAAACGATTCACGACAACCTACGCTAAGAAAGTTAACCGTTTACCTTCGAGACATGGACCAGAGTTATCACACCTATACCCTGGGGACAAATAAAATCCAAGGATGAAAAAAGTGACACCTCTGGTTCTAGAGCAGGTGCCAAAAGCGGAGAATAGCATTTTAGACGTCAAGAGGTGATGCTACCTGTAGTCAGGGTGGAGCTCCAGAGAAAGCCAGCGGGAGCAACCAAGTACCACCGCTTTGGCCAGGGCAGTCTAACTGCATGTCGGCACCTAAGTGCGTGTAGTGCGGCCAAGAACCATTATGAGATATGTGAAGTCCAGAGAAGAACCAGCGAAGTGCGTGAACTGGCAGGGAGCCCACCTAGCCAACTACAGAGGATGTCCAAAAATAATCTCGTTCGGCCCTGTATCAGCCGAGGACATGATCACAGCCATAGGATAGTGACCGAGTTGTCCTAACCTTAGTTTAATTTTTCTAAAAATGGCTGTTTTTAGAAACTTTAAAACAAGTATATTTTTTATTAAGGACAGAGAAATTCAAAATCTATTGGATTCAGTATAAAAGTTGTTCATGATATATGAGGCACATGAATTACGAATAAAGCGAAATTGTTAGCAATCCAACTTGTCCAACTTAGCAATATATTTGTCGAACAAAATTAGAAATGCGTAGGTGTTGTATAAGTAATGCACACGTTTAGTCATATATATTTTTAAATTACTTATTGGCTTTTGTAATTTATAACATCTTTTACTTAGATATTTAGCCAAAACATTTAATCTGTATTATTATTAAAATTATTTAAATATTTAGACCCAATGGAGTATCTGTTTTGTTTATCTTTATTTAAAGATATACCTAGTGGTCCTAGTGGTGTCATTTAATACTGGTTGGGGCTTTTAGCTAAACACTAGTTGTTTTCGATATTTTCTTTTAAGTAACAGCAACAAAATAGCAGCTTCATTAGATCAAAATATTTAATAGGAATATAATTTTCTCTTCATTTTATTTGGCTAAATACTTCTTTATTTTTTCTTATTGGCATTAATTAAACAGATTCAATGACATTAGCTCCGGCTGAGTTTAGGGTGGGGGCAGATTTGAAGCTTTATAATTAATATTAAATTTTATACCATCTTCAGTTATAAATAATAGTGAATGTTTGCCGAATTGAAACAAACAAGAAAAAAAAACAATTCTATATTACAATTAAAATATTTTTAAAGAAAAATATGTGTATGATATTTATATAATAAAAAAACAAATAACAACTGATGGTTGTAACCACTAACAAAATCACCTTGTTGATTAAATATTTTCTATACAATTAAGCTGTAGAAATGTAACGTTGTACTAATTATAGGTTGAATAATATTAATGACTATTAAATTGCAAAAGGGAATAATTCAAAAACCAATACATATACAGGGTGGGAAAAATTTTAATGTGCAGCATTGGTATCTCGGAAACGGTAAAAGATACAACGTGGCTCAAATTAGGAAAAATTAGGATGGATGGATGTAGTTTTCCGAATTCGTGGAGGGTACAAATGGTCCCATTCTATGGCCACCGCGATCACCGTGTAAACCCCTTAGATTATTATTTCTGGGGAGCTATTAAAAATTATATCTACAATAAGCCAATGCCATCAACAGAGGATGAAATGTTGGAAAGAATTAATGAATACATAAATTCCATAGATGGTGGAACAGTAAGACGTGCAGTGGATGACATGTCTGTAAGGACTCAACTTTGTATTCAGAGTAACGGCAGCCAATTCGAGCATTATAAATAAGTTGTTTTTCTTATTATAATAATTAGTTCCTCTAAAAAGCTAAAAACACACTTTGTAACAATTAACTATAAATGAATGACTGTTTATTATTTGTAAATAAGTAATATTTGTCGTTATTCGCGTGTATTATCCACATTTATTGAAGAAAGTATCAAGTGTGATATATCACCGTGCTTGTAATTTCTTTCTGTATTTAGTGAAGTAAAAATCCAATATGGCGCCCATAAGAAATTCAAAAGTTGAATATTGTTGCGGAAAAACTAGTAGGCCTAGAACATGTTTTAGTATGGCAATCGAAAGCTCTCATCAAACTATGTAAACGTACGAAATTTCAAAAGTCTACATGTATTTCAAGAGAAGTTATTTGACTTAAAAGAAATTGGCAAATTTTGATTTTTCCGGCATAACTCTCGAACGGCCCGGAATATATTAAACTTGTTCACATATTTTGAATTAGCATAAAATTGAGCAACTTTTTCCTAATTTGAGCCACGTTGTATCTTTTACCGTTTCCGAGATACCAATGCTGCACATTAAAATTTTTTCCCACCCTGTTATATAAACCTAATTTAATAACTACAAATAATTATTGTAAATGGCTCTGCGTAACCTGACATGAGATAAATACTACACGCAATAAAAAAGATGTGTAAATGAAAGTTTGTACTTCTTTGTTGAGAATTTAGTTAGTATTAATACATACTTTTATTTACGAAATATGATTAACTATTTTTGAACTCATTACACCTACACATCGACCTATGTAACTGCCTACTTAAGCTACACAGACTGTCCTACAAATTAGGTTCTATAACCTTAAAGGAAAAATCTTACCTAGGTAATAACTGACTTATTATCTCAAAACTCTAATGAAATTATAAGTTGGCTAAATGCTAGTCTAAAAGACCTAAATTCAAATTCATGACTTAATCAGTGTAATGCAGTTCAAATAACAATATCTATAAAAGGTATTAATCAATAAACCTTTTCTTAAACCTAACTAAAAGAGAACATCAACCACGTGGCCTCACGATTCACTAAATAAGATACTACTGATTAATTCTGCCCCAACAAGTATGTAAATGCTACTTACTATAATAATTATTATTAAACTTTAAAAATGAAACTCAAAAAAATTAAGATAAAAAAAAAACAGTATATTTCTGAGGAAGATCATACACAAAAAAAAGCCTAGATTTTTGTGTGTTGGCTTCATATATCTATTTTCCTCCACTACAGTACTATGTACTACAGTACTATGAACTACAGTACTATGTACTACAGTACTTAAATTAATTAGTAAGAGGATTAGCATTACCTATGTGTGATTTATATTGCCTAATAGTGGCTGCTGTTCGAAACTATATTAGGTATATTTAAATTTACAGAATTTTCGTTACAATACCTAAATAAATATGTAAACAGTGTACAATTTGGTGAAAATCTGTATATAATCTTAAAAAAAGTTACTAGTGTTTGATATTGGTGATTAATTAATACGTATTTTATGTATATGAACTATAATTAAATGTACTCGAGTTTAGGGCAACTAAACGTATATTACCCTAGTACACCGACTATAGCACCCGCCAAAAAAAAACTATACCACAAATTGTTGCTAATTTGTTGCTATTTTGTGCCACAAAAAAAAATTTGTAACTTGTGCCGTTTTTGAGAAAAATGGTGGTTGCTGGCGTAAGTTTACGCTAGCACTCCAATTTGTTGCTCGTCACCTAGAAACGCTAGGCCAAAAATTCTTGCGCTAGATTTTGTTGCTTTTCAAGTACTTTCGAATGGTACATTGGTTTTTAAAAAAAAAATGAATTTTCCGATTTTTTTCCTTTACGGAAGATCTGATATTTGTTATAGCTGTACAAAATAAAATTTTCTTGGGCTTACCCGGAAACTTGACCTACTACCTTTTGATAACAAGATAAAATCATGACCTAACATATTCAAGTGCCTATCTACTGAGGTGCAAAATAGGAAACTTGCCTTAAAAATACTAAAACGAAAATTATATCATTTTGCTCACTTATAGAATTTGTTGTAACCATGCACTACCTGAAAACACGAGCTACCAACTTTTCACAACAAGGTAGAATGATGACCTAACAGTTTTTAATATCTGTAGATGTGCAAAATGGAAAACATGACCCAAAATTGCATAAAATTGTACATGGTAAAAAGACATTATCTCTTTTTTTTCGTTTATAAAATTTGTTGCCATCGTGCACTACCAGAGAACTTAAGCTACTAGCTTCTAGTAACAAGGAGAAATTATGATCTAACATTTTCAAGTATCTATAGATGTGCAAAATGGAAAATATGGCTTAACAATGCTACAAAAACATTTTCTCATTTTTTCGCTTATAAAATTTGTTACCCTCGTCCACTACCGTCAAACATAAGGTACTATCATGTAATAACAAGATAAAATCATGACACAACATTTTCAAGTACCTATATATGTACAAAAGGGAAAACATGACTTTAACTTGGTAAAAAGACATTATCTCAATTTTTCGCTTATAAAATTTGTTGCCATCGTGCACTACCGGAGAACTTAAGCTACTAGCTTGTAGTAACAAGGTGAAATTATGATCTAACATTTTCAAGTATCTATAGATGTGCAAAATGGAAAATATGGCTTAACAATGCTAAAAAAACATTTTCTCATTTCTTTCGCTTATAAAATTTGTTGCCATCATGCACTACCGTCAAAAAACTAGGTACTACCATGTAACAACAAGACAAAATCATGACCCAACATTTTTAAATACCTATATATGTACAAAAGGGAAAACATGACTTTAAATTGGTAAAAAGACATTATCTCATTTTTTCGTTTAAAATTTGTTGCCATTGTACACTACCAGAGAACTTAAGCTACTAGCTTCTAATAACAAGGTGAAATTATGGGCTAACATTTTCAAATATCTATAGATGTGCAAAATGAGAAAAAAATGAGAGAAAAGAGAGAAAAAATGAGAAAATGTTTTTTTAGCATTGTTAAGTCATATTTTCCATATTGGACATCTATGGTTCCTTGAAAATGTTAGACCATAATTTCACCTTGTTATTAGAAGCTATAGTAGCTTAAGGTCTCTGGTAGTGCACGATGGCAACAAATTTTATAAGCTAAAAAAATTAAAAAATACTTTTTAAGTTATTTTAGGTCATGTTTTTCATTTTGCACATCTGCAGGTATTATAAACCGTTAGGTCATCGTTCTACCTTGTTATGAAAAGCTGGTAGCTTGTGTTTTCAGGTAGTGCATGGTTGCAACAAATTCCATAAGCGAAAAAAATGAGAAAATAATATTTTTAGCAATTTTTAGGTATATTTTCCATTTTGCGCGTCTATGGATACTTGAAAATATTACGTCATTATTTTACCTTGTTTTTAGAAGATAGTAGCTCAAGTTTTCAGGAACTGCACGATGGCAACAAATTTTATAAGAGAAAAAAAAATGTTTCTTTTTCATTGTTAAGCCATATTTTCCATTTTGCACATCTATAGATACTTGAAAATGTTATATCATAATTACTCCTTGTTACTAGAAGCTAGTAGCTTAAGTTCTCTGGTAGTGCACGATGGCAACAAATTTTATAAACGAAAAAAATGAGATAATGTCTTTTTACCATGTATAATTTTATGCAATTTTAGGTCATGTTTTCCATTTTGCACATCTGCAGATATTAGAAACTGTTAGGTCATCATTCTACCTTGTTGTGAAAAGTTGGTAGCTCGTGTTTTCAAGTAGTGCATGGTTGCAACAAATTCTATAAGTGACCAAAACGATATAATTTTCGTTTTAGTATTTTTAAGGCAAGTTTCCTATTTTGCACCTCAGTAGATAGGTACTTGAATATGTTAGCTCATGATTTTATCTTGTTATCAAAAGGTAGTAGGTCAAGTTTCCGGGTAAGGCCAAGAAAATTTTATTTTGCACAACTATAACAAATATCGTATCTTCCGTAAAGAAAAAAAATCGGAAAACTCATTTTTTTTTAAACCAATATTCCATTCGAAAGTACTTAAAAAGCAACAAAATCTAGCGCAGGAATTTTTGGCCTAGCGTTTCTAGATGACGAGCAACAAATTGGGGTGCTGGCGTAAACTTACGCCAGCAACCACCATTTTTCTCAAGAACGGCACAAGTTACAAATTTTTTTTGTGGCACAAAATAGCAACAAATTAGCAACAATTTGTGGTATAGTTTTTTTTTGGCGGGTGCTATAGTCGGGGTGCTAGCGTAATATATGTGGAAACTAACAAGTAGGGGTTTAAATAATTTCCATAGTCTAACCTTAATTTTCGTGCTCAATTTTACCCCTTAATTCTCTAATATACTACTATTCCTACTTTTTGTCGTCCTCATGATCTGTTTTGCCTGAAAGCCGGCTGGATAAACTTTTAATAACATTTTTTGTTCACATATCATAGTTTTTGACACTGTAAGTTTAGATATCTTTGTATAAAAATGTTCGAGTTTCGACACAATACATTTAACTTATGAGTGATAGATTGTTACCATTTGATATTTAGAGGAAATAGATATTTTCTTTGTCAGTTTGTATATTAAGGTCATTCGCATTGAGTAAGTCGGGTCAACAGACAGAATTTAATGAGAAAGTGTAAATCTGCATGGTGCGGAAAGACGTAACTAACGTAATCCTGACAGTGAAAGGGGAATAGATCTAGCTGCCAAGAATATCAATGGCAGAGTTCTGAACAGAGGTCATAGAACAGAAAACAGTGTTGCGAGACAAGATATCTAAATATGAAATATATACTGCCTAATTGATTACATCACCTGTAAAATAACAAAAAGCAGGAAACCAAAAGCATACAAATTAAATATTCAAAGTGCAGTATCAAGGCAAGCTTCTAAAGATTGCCCCAAAAAAACAATATATAGTATGCAATAAAAGAATATTTGATAGGTTAACTAAATTTCATTAATGGTTTATTAGTTTTATACAAAATTCTGTAATATTACCAGAGCTGGGCAAATACTCTGAAAAAAATATTTAAATATTAAATAATAAATACTTTAGAAATACTAAAAGTATTTAAATATTAAATATTTTTAAAAAGGGAAATGTATTTAAATACTAAATACTGACATCGAGCAGTTCAATACGTCAGGTATTTAATTCTGAAAAAAAATATTTAAATATTTTCTAAGTATTTAAATATTTAAAAAAGTATTTGAATACTTTCTAAGTATTTAAATATTTCCCAAATATTTAAATATCTCTAAGACCACCTCTAAAAACGCGTGGTGCAAAATGACGATTGTAGCAGCATTACACAACAAACACCTTTGCGCTAGCTCTGTAGGCAAGCAGGTCTTGACAAGTGAACTTGTGAATCTGCATCATTCATATATTCGGAAATATTTCTCCTATTAGAAAAGTAATTTAATACTTTTCAAATCATTTAAATATTTCACTTATTTAAATAATCAAAAAGTATTTCAAAACTTAGAGTATTTAAATACTTTGATAGTATTTAAATATTGCTAAAGTATTTAAATACTTTTAACGTCAATTACTTAAATATTAAGTATAAATATTTCAAGCAAAGTATTTGTAAGTATAAATACAAATACTTGTTCTATAAATATATTTAAATACTGAATATTTAAATACTGACGAGTATTTAAATACTTATAAGTATTTGTAAGTACAAATAGTGCCCAGCTCTGAATATTACAAATCATATTTTGTCTATGTCTATGTTTAACTAAAATAATTATTATAATAAAATTTAAAAGAAATTAAACTTAACTAGCTTTTTCCTAATCATTTCAAAATGATCCTCAACTCGTTGTCAGTAGAAGGTTTTGTATGAAAAATTTTTTTTGTCAGATTTACATTTTTAATTCAAAATGTCATATATATTTGATACTGCGCTTTGAATATTTAATTTGTATGCTTCTGATTTTCTGTTTTTAATTATATTACAGGTGGTGTAATCCCAAAAGAAACTATGAATCATATTATACTGGTTACAAATTCACTTCTCACCATTGGGATGTCGGAAACTGTAAGAGATACGAAGAAGTTTAAGTGGAGGCAATGTTGCGTGATTAGGGGAACAACATAATGCCTCAAACAAAGTTAACTTGATTATTTTTTAAAATATTTGAAAAAACCGAAATTTTGGAAATTCGTTTTTATTTGTTATGCATTTCCTCAAAGCAACTTTCTGTTCTCTATTGGCCAGGATATTTAGATTTTCAATGATGTTTTGTTTTTCTAGAACCTTCATCAATTTAATTTTTTTAAATACTTACAGACCTGGAATTTTGAAATCATAATTTGCTCCTAATCAAAGTCTCCTTTACCCCTAAGAACATGCTAACCCAGAATAAATTACCTATATTCAGACATTTCGATAAAAAAATACATCTTCCATATTTCCATTCTGAACTGTATAATTTTCTTATCTACGTACGCATTTTTGCTCATTTATCATGCACAGAAATGTGGTTGTTACCAAATCAAGTTAGGCCTTTAAATTTTTATGTGCTGTACATTCTACATCAACGCAGTTTCCTGAAAAATGGATATGGAATGGTTGGGTAGTCGAATGGTCTGTAAGAACACCATATTCATTTCCACTAGATTGTTTTTTGTAGAGAATAACAATGTAGAGACATTCAAAGGGCACTGAAGAATATTTTCAGAAGAATACATTTTTGCATACCTAGCTCAAAATTGAAATATTTTTCTGCATGCATCTAATGAAAATTTTGAATGTTTGCTACTCATTGCCCTATTAAAAACCTTTTTGTAATAAAGTGAACCCATTAATGTTTTAATGTTAATGTTTACTACTGGAAGAAGTAGTTTTCATTTTGAACGCAGTTCAAAAATGCAAGGGCCTAATTCAATTTTGTAACATCCACTGAGATTTCTATGTACGATAAATGAGTAAAAAGTGGGTACGTAGTTAAAAAATTGGTACAATTCGGAACGGAAAAACTGAAGATGCATTTTTTTTGCTCGAAACGTCCGAATATGATTTATTCTGAGCTAGGATGTTGTTAGGGGTAAAAGAAACTTGCAAATTATGACTCCAAAATTCCAGGCCCATATTTAAAAAAATTAAGTTGCTGACCGTTCTGGAAAAACGAAACTGTACTGTGGGATTTCTCCGCGTTATTAACGAAAAGCGAGCTGCGGTAGCATCGCTGTTGATTGATTGAATTAAAACACTTGCATTGACTTACTAGGTATAGTATAATTAAATGGACTGTATATAATTCTTGTGATAGTGAACAAACTAGTCTGCTTGTGTGCAGAACAACGTCCTGCACCTTATGGTTGTAGTTTACAACTTAATACTTAATACTAAACTAAACTGATTCCTTCACACGATACATGCATACGTTACAGTTTTTAGGGTTTAAACCCCACTTGAGCGCCGAAGGAATGCAGGTCAAACTATTGACATAAAACAGGCACATTTGCAGGCTATTAAGATACATGAAACCAAGCTTAAACATCCCGCCCGCCTTGGAAGCTTCTAGCTTTCAAATAAAGCGTAAAGGAAATCTATGAGTTATATGACACTAATTACTGCAAATAGTGACATTATACAATCTTGGATCACTAGGTATTTAAACTAAACTAATATCGTTCAATAGTATATAGTAAATATCCCATTTCAGTTCTCTAAGCATTGCTGTCTATGGGCAGTTTATACACCTTAACTACACTACGTTTGACCACTCCACCGCGCACTAAAACACTCACAACGCGAGTGATTCCGTCCTTTCCTGGGTGAAGTGTAGTAATACGTCCTAACTTCCATTGAAGAGGAGCTGAGTCATCATCCTTGATTAATACCAAATCACCGACCATAAGTCCAGGAAATGATTTTTTCCATTTTCCGCGCTGCTGAAGTAACGTTAGATATTCAGCAGACCATCGCCTCCAAAAGTGCTGCACAATTTGCTGCAAACGAGCGTGTAACTTCAAGCGGTTCACTGGTATTTCCGAAACGTCTTCTTGAGGTATGGCCATGAGAGAGTCACCCACAAGGAAGTGTGCAGGGGTTAAAACAGAAAGATCTTCGGGATCATGAGTCATAGGTATAAGAGGTCGGGAATTGAGTACTGCTTCTATCTGACATAGAACTGTGTATAACCCTTCATAAGTTAGATGAGCATTTCCCACCACGCGAATTAAGTTAAATTTGGCTGAACGCACCGCAGATTCCCACAATCCACCTTGATGTGGAGAAAAAGGAGGTATAAAATGCCATGTTATAGAATTTTCTAGTAAAAAGTTACGAATTTCACTAGACTGTATAGAATTTCCTAGTGATTGAACTATGGATTTTAGCTCATTACTTGCACCAACAAAGTTAGTGCCATTATCGCTATAAATATTTCGACATAAGCCTCTTCTGGATGTGAAGCGTTTTAGACAATTTAAGAATACCTTAGATGATAGATCACCGGCCAACTCAATTTTTGTATATTCAGGTATGGTAACCTGTCTCTGTATTTTAATAGAATTTAAGTCTGCTAATGGATTATAAAAGAGTTGGAACGAGGTGTGTAGGTCAAATGGGATTGATTCATCCCTAGAAATTTGTATTTGACATAATTTTTGTAATAAAAGCTTAGCCTGTACTATTACAGGCCCAATTAACCCTAAAGGGTCAAATATTTTAGCGACGATAGATAGAATAAAACGTTTTGTAATAAAGTTCCCCCTTGATAAGTTTACCAAATACGAAAAGGTGTCGTAGTTTGGATTCCAAACTAAACCTAAAGCCTTGATATTTTCATCCTTACTAATGTAGTATTCTGGTAAATCCCCTAAGTTTTTGTTATCGAGTAACTCGGTTCGATTAGAACACCATTTCCGCAGAGACAACTCTGCAGAACTAAGAATTTCTGAAATTTCTGTTTTTAGTTTTGCAGCTGCCCTTATGTTACCCGCCCCACTAATTAAGTCATCCATATAAAAATCGTTTTTGATAGCAATGGAGTACAAATCGTTTTGAATGGTTGGACCTACCTTCAGAACATCATTCAACGATAAACTCGAATTGGTTTTACATGATGCGTCAAATACTACCTTAAGCTTCGTGGTCTTGCTATGTTCCTTAATTACATCGTGGTGCGGTAAATAATATTCCAAAGAATTTGTCGTATCATTAGAAGTGTCAATAACCGACATGTGTCCGAGCGCTTCGTATTCCGCCATAAAATTTGTATATTGTGTTTTTAGACTAATATCGCGTTGCAATCGTTTTTCTAGCGATAAGAACCTGTTAATTGCCGTATTTTCAGATTCGCCTAGAGATTTTATGTTCTCCCGAAAAGGCAAGCTAACCTCAAACCTCCCGCTCGCATCGCGTTTGAATGTCTTTGTGAAATGCTGCTCACACTCTTGCTCCTCTCGAGAATAGCATTTTTTGTCACCTATTTCCTCAAGTGTCCAAAATTGTTTAACTTGTTCGTGTAAATATTGATCCGATGTAGATAAATTGCAAACAACAGGTCGTTTAATATTCTTTATAGATTGTAGATTGCCCGAAATAATCCAACCGAGTTTGGTTTTTTGAGCAACCGGCTTGTTTTCTCCTAGTTTGATTTGACCTACGCACAATATATCGAAAAATAAACTCGCGCCTAAAAGTAAATCAATAGGAGTAGCTTCATTAATGTTCTCATCCGCTAACTGAATATTTTTAGGAAGATTTAATTCTGATATATCAAAGGATATTTGAGGCAAGTTATCTATAATTCTATTAACTACCAAAAAGTTTTCTTTCGTTTTGTATTTATTATCCAATGAGAATATAAATCCTTCCGTTTTTCTTGAAATATGACTCGATACATTATTTACACCTGCTACAGGTATATGTGCTTGTGTGGTTTTTAGCTTTAATTTTTGTACTAAAGACCCCGTAATAAAATTGGACTGTGAGCCGCTGTCTAATAACGCGCGACAACGTACCCTTTTTCCATTGGAATTGAGAATATTCACTGATGCTGTAGCTAACAACACCTGTGAAGTCTGTTTTGTTTCTGTAAGAAGGGTGGTATGTGTCAAAGCAGTGTCCTCTTGGGACACCCCTGGGTTGCTATTTTCAATAGGGTGGTCATATCTATCATCATGAGATTTATTACTTTCAGACATATGTAGCAAAGAGTGATGTTTTCCCTTGCAATGTTTACAAGAACTAGCTTTACAATTTGCCGCGAAATGGTTGGGTCTCAAACAGTTTGTGCATAATTTATTTTTCTTGACTTCTATTAGCTTATTAGAAGACGACATGTTAATAAATTTCTGACACTGATTATTGAAATGATTTTCCCTACAAAATGAGCATGTAATTTTGCCCACCGATAAATGAGTGTATGATTTTTGTTCGCGTGAGTTTTGAATATTTTTGTTTTTATATTCGACAGTTTCTAGTAACTGACACCGTTCTAATAAGAATTCAACTAATTTTGTTGTCGTAATTGAATCTATATCATCTTTGCGTATAACATATTCCCATTCCCTTTTTGTTTGAGAATCGAGTTTTGAAATGATCGTGCATATAATGGGTGTATCCCATTTATCCGTGGGTTGGCCTATAGCCTGCAACGCGCGGAAATTTCTGTTGAAATTGTTTAATAATTTTCGCAATTGACTACAAGATTCGTATTTTACTGGTGTCAAATCGAAAATAGCGTTCATATGTGTATATATTATACGTTTTTTGTTTTCGTAGCGTTCTTTCAACATACCCCATGCAATGTCATAATTGTTATTTGTCATTTTCATAGAGTGTATTACCTGAGCTGCCTCTCCCTTCAGACATGACCTTAAATAATAGAATTTTTGCACGTTTGATAATTTTTGATTTTCATGTATTAGTGTAGCGAAATTGTCATGAAAGCTTGTCCACTCGTCATATGATCCCTGAAACTCTGGCAAGTCAACATTTGGTAGTTTTACCTGACCTAATAAATTGTCTACATTTGTATTAACGGTTGCCGTTGTACCCGTAGGCGTATTTATTTCGCGAGTAACTACATCGAGTTGGTTGCTTTGCGCATTATTTTGCTTGGACCGTAAGAACTCTCTAACTGTGGCACTAGCCTTGTAAAAAGCACCCTCAAAGGCTTCTCGTTCATCGTTTTGAACGACTCTACCTGAGAGCACTTCGATGCTGTTTTGAATTTCCTCAAATTTATCTAAAATCCCATCAAGTCTAGTAAAACGAGTTTCAATTTCTAGTAGATCAGCATTTTCTGCGTTAAAGGCATTTAGAAAATTTTGAAAACGTGTAACTTGTCCCTTAAATTGACCTCGTCTTAAAATCAAAGCGGGTAAGTCGCTTTCGTTGAGTTCAGTCATTTTGCTTAGATAAAAACCGTACTATGTCAGATAACAAACAGAGATAATTACTTAAGACTAAGACGTATATAAAAGGAAGAGTGACTTACAGTATTGCTTGCTTATGTGTAGATATACCTCTCGAGTGTGTGTGTGTTGCTTCTTTGTGTACCTTTGTGTTGATTATTCGTTTAAGTAGTTGCTTCTTCGTGTTTGTTTGTATTGATTGCTTCGTTTAAGTAGCGTCTTATTTGTGTTTCTTTGCGTTAATTGCTTCGTTTGTGTAGCTTCTTATTTGTGTTTCTTTGCGTTGATTTGCGTTGTTGCTGATTTGTGTTTCTTTGTGTTGTATGCTTCGTTTGTGTAGAGCTTTTTTGAATCCAAAACTCTTGCGTATGATGAGACTATCGACGTTCACTATCACTGATTTTATTCACTATCAAACTCACTATGAACTAAATTAATCCAATTCGTCTTGCACGACGTGAACCAAACTTATTCCATGCGACTTGACAAGAATCCAATTATTCCATAGGGCACCACTAGAACCAGATTATTCCATCCAGATCGACTAGGATCTTGTACTTCGTATCGTAGAACCAAATTATCCAGATCGTAGAACCAAATTATCCGGATCGTAGGACCATGTACTGTGGGATTTCTCCGCGTTATTAACGAAAAGCGAGCTGCGGTAGCATCGCTGTTGATTGATTGAATTAAAACACTTGCATTGACTTACTAGGTATAGTATAATTAAATGGACTGTATATAATTCTTGTGATAGTGAACAAACTAGTCTGCTTGTGTGCAGAACAACGTCCTGCACCTTATGGTTGTAGTTTACAACTTAATACTTAATACTAAACTAAACTGATTCCTTCACACGATACATGCATACGTTACAGTTTTTAGGGTTTAAACCCCACTTGAGCGCCGAAGGAATGCAGGTCAAACTATTGACATAAAACAGGCACATTTGCAGGCTATTAAGATACATGAAACCAAGCTTAAACAGAAACATCACATTGAAAATCAAAATATCCTGGCCTATAGAGGACAATAAGTTGCTTTGAGGA
Source organism: Pogonocherus hispidulus (assembly GCA_963924545.1). NCBI lineage: Eukaryota > Metazoa > Arthropoda > Insecta > Coleoptera > Cerambycidae > Pogonocherus > Pogonocherus hispidulus. Next base: position 26,761,247 of record OZ004696.1, read on the forward strand.
AGTGCTCTTCATTTGTATATATTTTCTCAAATAAGGCTGCAAAAAAAATTAAAACATTTCCAAAATTTCCGTTTTTGTCAAATATTTCAAAACCTAATCAAGTTAGCTCAGAATTTTTTGGGGCATTATGTTGGTCTCCTGATTAATTCCATTAGAAGAAGAGACATTCAAAGGGAACTGTAGGATATTTACAGAAGAATACATTTTTGTATACCTCAAAACGGAAATATTTTGCTGGATGCATCTAATGAAAATTTTTAATGTTTGTTACTCATTGCCCTATTGAAAAGCTTTTTTGTAATAAAGTGAATTAATGTTTTATCTGGAAGAAGTAGTTTTCATTTTGAACGCAGTTCTGAGGGGGCAGAACTTTGCCCCCTCCTTTAAGCTTTCTCATATCTTACAGTTTTTGAGATCCCAATGGTGAGAAGCGAATTTGTAACAGCCTGTAAATAGACACAAAATGACATTAGTTAGGCTGACGCAAAACCACAAAATAATTTCCTAATCACCAGTATTTTCAGAACAGAATCTTCAGGGGTCATCTGAGGATGACCCCTGATATATGTAATATATCAGGGGTCATCAGACCCTTGATATAGGGGTCTGATGTAACCGCAAGTAACTCACCAGTTTCTCATTTTCGTCCTCCATCTCCAACCTGGCGGCAATGCAGTTTCTCGTATCCAAAAAGGCCTTTCGCTGGGCGTGTTCCATCAGGTTATGCATGAAAATCCCCACTACGTTCACGCATAAAAAAACAACCACATTGGCGCTGAGCTGAAACAGAAAGATGAAGATCTGATTGATTTTTCAATATTGATACATTTTATTAAGTAAACACTACAAACCACAAAATTGCAATCTAAAGTCCATCTATATGCTGAGTGCCGTTGCATTATTTCTTCATGTATCTGTAATGCTCGATGGACGATAAGAAATGTGTCTAATATTTCATTTTATTTTTGTATAATACTTCATAGGTTATGCTACAGAGAATTTGAAGTTGAAAAGTAGGTAAAAATAATTTTTGGCGAAATACAATAAGGTTTTTACAGATTTAATATTTTATATTAGAAATGGGAGAATTTTCGTTCCCATTTCTAGCCCTACCGGGGGTCCAGGCCTGCGGCCTGGGGTCACCCTTAGGGTAATGAAAGGATCTAGAATAATATTATTTTTAAGAAAATACATATTAAAGAAATTTTGTATCTGGAATTATAATATAATTATATTAAACGATTTTTCTTAATATTTTGATGAATTGTAAGGGTATTCATGATGGTAAAACATAATTTTTTAATGAATATAGAATTTACTTTTCAGTATACATTTTTATAAACTTTATCAATGGGACCCTCCTCCGCTCTTCAAAAAGGTGTGACGACGGCGTTAGAAAATATATTGCTGTCATAATTGTTGCAGCAAATTAATATTATAGATATTTACTTTTGTAAGCTCAAATGATGAATTTTACAGACTGCCAAATGAACGAATTAATTCCAAACTTTACCTGCAGAAAGAATAAAAAAGACAATGAAACAGAATATCTAAACACTAATACTAATAAATAATTGGAATTAAAAAGTAAAGAAAAATTTGCCTATAGTGTGATTCAAACTCGCGAAATCAGCATTACGACGTTTGAAACCCTACGACTATACCATTGCGCTACCGCGTCACTCTTTAAAATTTTACGTTGAGGCCAGTTAAGTATGTAAACTGTATGTACATGTTCACCTGAATAATTAATTTTTACCGATACTCTAATTGGAAAAGAATTTTGCTTCATTATTTTGGTAATCAGAAGTGTTTGGCAGTTAGTACTATCGATTCCGTTAGCAATATTTCTTATAGGAAAATAACCTATCTGAAGTATAATTAATTTGAAAGTTTTCGTAGGCGGAGCTTGTTGTTAGTTCAATCTCACATCGACAGATAAAATAAGAAAGTAGTTGAGACGGACGCGACTTGAGATTTTAAAAGACGACATAGACGTAGGACTCGACGTACGGTCTCGAAAAAAAAATCAAAGGATTAGAGAAGGGATGGAAGTTTCGCGTGAAGCGTTTCTGCTATCGTAGGAGATAGCAGAAACTTTGTCGATTCGGCGACGGAATTTAGAGCGGGACAGAATCAACACGGTTTAATATATATGGATAATATAGTGCGGAAATATATTTATCGGGACAAATAAAAATGAAAGACATATGCTGAGTATACCCATGGGTATTTTGAGAAAAACCTTCCATTCATTTTTATATTCTATTCATTGATTCTTATTAACTTGTTAATTTAGTGGTGTTAGAAACATGGTACGAAATTTGACAGTGACTATATTGTGATAATGTAGAGAATAAAATGATCAAGGCTCTAAGACATTTAGAGAGTAGAAACAATAATGTATGTATAAATAATGATTGTGAACCCAACTGAATGAGAAAAAAGGTCAGAATATGGATAACAATTAATGTGTTCCTTTTTTCTCTTCAAAGATTGCGGCTTATTGATACCTTAGACGGAGAACCAGTCAAACTGGTATTTTAATAAAGTAGATTCTGATGTGATGAATAAAAGTATAATATCAATCAATACCTAAATACTAAAGAACAAAAAGAACATTCTCAGTATCGACCGCAAGCATAAAAACATTGCATAAATAGATAACCTCCAAATCCAAAGCCCAATGTAGTCTGAAAAGGGTTAGACAATGAGAAAACGCAGACATACACCCCTCCCGCCGACATTGTCAGTGACAGTCCCGGGACTGGGGATCGAAGCCAGACATAATAGACAGTGTGATGGAAACATCCTGCCACAATATGCTCTAGTTTTGTCTGTGCCTGAGGGCTGCTAAACTTTCTATAAGAAATAGTACTTCATTTTGAAACATAATGATGCGAAGGAGAGTAAAACAGTATATCAAAACACTAAATAAAAACTTCACACTAATTATCCTGAAATATAGAATACTCTTTCCACTTTATAGCAGTTTTGAATGAAAGCTATACGTATACCAATAAAAAAAAATGTGTAAAACTGAAAAATATATCAGTTTTCTTTGACACTGACTATTGTAATAATAATAAGTTCTAAAGCGGAAATAAAAGAATAATCAGAAATTTAAAAAAATTTTGTTAATAAACGTTTTTTAATTATGGGTTTTGCCTAGCTAGATGGCCACGGTGCTCTTGTTATATATCACCAACTCTTGTTAGATTTTCACAAATCGGTAATAAATATTTAACTATGTAATTTACCAAAGGACTAAATTTGCATCAACTGAATTACTGAGAATATCAATGTAAAAAATATACTACTTATATTTACGCACAAATTAACTAAGCCAGTTGAGAAAATGATTATCGTGAAAAACTATAGTTGTGTGTTTTCACTTTATAGTGAACACACAACTACACTGTATAGACACTGTACTGGTGGTCTACAGGCATTAGTGCTAAATTTGTATATGTTATGTAGCAACCTGTAATGTTACTTAATGCAAATCGACCATATGATAAATAATTAACTATTGGTAAATTGAAATTAATGGAACTGTAGACATTAAAATTTAATTATAATCAATTTAAATGTACTTGCATGAGGTAACATTTAATAAGAAGCAATTTTTTATTGAAAAGAATCAGTCATATATAATTATTAAGAAGAAAGTTTATTATATTTAATCATTTTAAATGAAATAATAATAATAATAATTGTTCGGAATTCCCTGATTTTATAGTTAGTTTTAATATCTTTCTTTAATTTTATATTTATTTTTGTTATTAGTATTTGTTGCCAATGCCTACATCCCATTTATTTTAAAATCAGTCAATGTTCCCGCGATATATCTACTTGGTAAAACAAAAACCCAACTTTGACGAAGCCCGATAGATCGCGGAGAGCAGACGCGAGTTAGTTGGACTCTGAGACGAATCGCCGTGTATTCCAGTTCACATATACCTATTTCGCATATTTTCGCCAAATTTCGCTTATTCTAAAACTTCTTAGTTTTGTGTGGCGTGACAGAAGTAAACTACAGTCCACTAAATTTTCCTTGGATCTGCAAGACCTTTAAGAGACTGGTTACCTAACCATAGGCTTCCACCACCAGCCTTCAGGGTAAGTTGCACCAAGTAGAGCGTCATTATCAAACATTTTGGACCTTCGAGCCACTGGATGCTCTTTTTGTTTTTTCTCTATTATTAATATAATAATAAATGGTTATAGGTATTGGCAACATTTATTTGAATTCTCGTTCAATTTAAATTTATCAGTATAAATTTATCGTTCTTAATAAAAACTGTGTTTTTGCCCGCATTCCTTGAATCGGCCGATTTGCTTTGTATTTATTCTCTTTACAAAATAAATGAAACATATAATTTACTGATACATCATTGGCTTTAGATTTTCATTAGATTTTGATTTATTTGAATAGAAATAATAAATTCTCAATTTATACAATAGTTTATACTATAATTTTCGTTATCACTAATTACTTTACTATAAAATGTCTAGTAACGCTAATAAAATCAAACAGTATACAGCTCTTCGGGAAATGAATTACAACGAATTAAAAGAAATTGTCGCTAAAGCCGAACGTGCTAAAGAAGACAAAATTCATTATACCTCATTTAAAATAGCCTATAAGCGATTTGAATCGATTTACGATGAATTTAAGAAAAATCACAATAATTTGGTAGCTCTATGCGCAGTTCAAGAAGGTTCCGATTTAGTCATTATTGAGACAGTTAGAGCTTCTTTCGAAAGTGACTCTAATTTAATTCAAGAAATTTATTTTGAACTGTTTGGGGACAAATTCAATGTTAAGGAAGAAAATCAAACTCAACGTAGTATTAAATTAAATAAAGTAGAAGTTCCTAAGTTTTCTGGCGATTATAAACAATTTAAAACTTTTATTGACACTTTTGATTCTCTTGTCCATACAAATAATTCTCTTTCAAATATTGAAAAATTTACACATCTTTGTAATTCATTAATAGGTCCCCCTTTAAAACTAGTACAGTGCACTCCTTTGAGGGCCGCCAATTACATAAGAGCTTATAATGCTTTGAATGACCGCTATTTAAATAAATATTTCATGGCAACTGCGTACTTTCAGGAACTAGAAAAAGCTCCAAATCTTGCCGTTAATCAGGCAAATGCTGTATCGCTCAGAAATCTTTTAGACACGAAATTTAGGTTTTCCAATTGATCACTGGGATTTTATTTTATTTCGCATGTTACTTGTACGCTTAGACACAAATACTCGTGCTTGGTTTGAACTTGACCAAGACACTGATAATAGTAATTATTTTCCATCATTTGATTCACTTAAGAAATTTGTTTTAAAGCATTGTACGGCATTTGATGCTGTAGAAATTGATTCACCCGAGAAAGACAGTAAAAAATGTGTAAATAAATTTAATGTACATTGTAATCCTCTACAAAATACAACTAAATCTCGTAAGTCAACCTCATTTTTTTCCGAAACTACTAAATTAGTTTGTACGTTATGTAAAGCTGCACACTCTGTATATAATTGCCCTTTGTTTAATGATAAATCTCCCCGGGAACGTTTTGACATTGTTAAAGATAATAATTGGTGCGTGAACTGTTTAGGCTCAAAACATAACTCTAAAAATTGTAACTCTAAATCACTTTGTCGTATTTGTAAACAGCGTCACCACACTCTTTTGCATTTTCCGAAAAACGTTTCATCCTCTCGATCAGCTCCCGCGTCAGACACTCAAATTGTTAACACACATGCAGAGTATTCAGAAACTGCCTGTCAGCCGTCTCCTTCTAATGCTGTAAATAGTTTCATGGGTATGATTCCAAATCATCGCAGCGTGCTTCTCGCAACTGCCATTGTAGAAATTTTAGATTCGAGCAATAATTACCAACAGGTTCGAATTTTATTAGATGGTGGTAGTCAAGTAAATTTTATTTCTCAAAAATGCCTTATTAAGTTAGGCCTATCTCGCATTAATCTACCCGTTTCGGTACAAGGTGTTGGGCAGATGCAAATGACGTCATCAGCAGGAGTAACCTGCACCATTCGACCCGTGGGGAAATTATCACCCTCATTCACTTTGGATGCAGTCGTTTTGCCAAAAATATGTAACGAAATGCCCAGTGCCCAAATTTCTCTTAACTCTCTTTCACATTTTAAAAATTTACATTTAGCTGATCCATTTTTTGGAACACCCGGTAGCATAGACATGTTGTTAGGTGCCGATATTTTCCCTCACATTCTAGGTTCTGGTCGTATCACAAGTACTATAAATGAACCTTCGGCTCTTCACACTGTTTTCGGTTGGGTAATTATGGGCCCTGTTGATTATACACATAAACCGAAAATAAATACTTTCTTTTGTACCTCAAATACGTTAGATTTGGGAGATACTCTCAAAAAATTCTGGGAAATAGAGGAAGTACCTTCAGCACCAAGTCTTTCAAGCGAAGATACTCTATGTGAAAAAATATTCTCGGACACTTGTAGGCGAAATCATACTGGGCGATATATAGTGTCTTTGCCCTTTCGTAACCCTGTACCTTCCTTTGGCAATTCTCGCGCCGTGGCTCTACGAAGATTTCTTTCTTTAGAACGCCGTCTCCTAAAGGAGCCCACACTTTATAACCTTTATTCTGACTTTATGAGAGACTATTTAGATTCCGGGCACATGGAAATTGCAAATATGGTAAATTATTCTCAACTAAATATGTTTTATATCCCGCATCACTGTGTACTTAAGCCAGACAGTGCTACTACCAAATTAAGGGTGGTTTTTGATGCCTCCGCTAAATCCCCTGGATATAGTTCTCTTAATGATTCTTTATTAACTGGTCCTAAGTTACAAAAGAATATTCTCACCATTTTATTAAATTTTCGAACACATTCTCATGTATTTGTTGCTGACATAAAACAAATGTATCGTCAAATTTTGATTGATGAAAAGCATAAGAATTTTCAGCGAATATTGTGGCGATTTTCCTCTAATGAGCCTATTAGAGATTATCGATTGAATACTGTGACATATTTATTTATTTTTTTATTTATTTATTGTAATACACCATTCAACAGGCCTAACGGCCCAGTACTAGAATGGGAAAATAAGTTTACAGTAATATAACAAAACAATGAACATAATTAACATAATCAACATAATACACAAAGAAATATAAAAACACTAAAACAAAAGATTACAAACATTACTTAACAAAACCTATCAAATAAAATTACAATATTACACAAGTATAGCAAATAATGAGAAAGAAAATAAAATAAGGCCAACATTGAATTAAAAGAAACGGTTACAAATTTAACCTTTTTATAAATGAAAGGGAACAAGAAAAAATATCGAAGGATGAATTATTATAAATATTACAGATGTTGCTTAAAGGAGAAAATTTTCTGATGTTTGTCCGTGGAGTTGGCAAATAAAATAAATTTGAATGGCGCGAGGCTGTTCTGGGAACATGGAAGTTAAGCATGCTTACAATTTCAGAGCAGTTGATATAACTATGCAGTAATTTAAAAAGAAAAATTAGACAAGCAATGTTACGTCTTTCTATTAACGGAATAAGCGAAAATCTATCGAGAAGTTGAGAATGAGGAAAACCAATAGGTGGATATACTCCATCTGAACGAAAGGCAGCAAGTTTAAGAAAACTACGCTGGACTCTCTCAAGACTGTCAATATAAATTGAATAATTAGGAGACCATATTATTGAGGCATATTCAGCTTTAGAACGAACTAGAGAAATATACAATGTTTTAAGGCAAGCTTCATTTGTAAAATTGCGCGTATTCCTAATAACATATCCAAGAGTTTTATACGCCTTGGCAGTTGTGTTTAACATATGTTTATTAAAACTTAACTTTCTGTCAAATGTAACACCAAGGTCACAAAAAGTTTCAGGTCTAGAAAGGATGTTATTAACAATAGAATAATTGAAATTTATGGTGTTTAGTTTTGTAGAAAACGACATAACATTACATTTCTCTGAATTCAAGTGTAGATTATTTAGTATGCACCATTCATTAATAATATTCAAATTCTGCTGCAAATGTTCGCAGTCCTGTAAATTTGAGATTCTAGTAAAAATCTTCAAATCATCAGCATATAGTAGACATTTAACTGTTAACCGACTAACTATGTCATTAATAAATAGTGTAAATAAAAGAGGCCCAAGAATCGAACCCTGTGGAACACCAGATGTAGCAAATACCTCGCTAGACTTATAACCACGGTACACCACACACTGAACTCTATTGCAAAGATATGACTTTAGAAGAAGGATGAAGGAGGAGGAGAAACCGAATGAACCTAATTTCCTTAATAGTATACCATGATCAACCCTATCGAAGGCTTTGGAGAAATCAGTATATACAACGTCTGTTTGGAACCCTTCATCGATGGCTGATGAAATAAATTCAGTTACACAAAGTAGATTTGTTACTGTCGATCTACCGCGAAAAAATCCATGCTGGAAGTCAGTTATCATGTGCTTCGTATGAACAAATATTATTTCAGATAGTAACATCTCAAGACATTTAGCAAAGTTGTTAATAATTACAATAGGTCTATAATTGCAAATATTTGTCTTTTCGCCTTTTTTAAATATTGGAATTATTTTAGATAATTTCCATATAGTTGGAAAAGTACATGATTGTAAAATTTTATTAAATAAAATTTTGAGGGGAGTAGAAAATATAGCCGCACAGTCTCTAAGCAAAAAAGCTGGAATACCATCAGGGCCACTGGTGAGTTTCGGTTTAAGATTTCTCAAGCATTTGAACACTTCATCCTCATTGAAGTCAGAAATATTTAAGTTATGACAATTTAATTCTGCAATTCCAGGAAGATTAATAATATCCACTTGTTCATTGTAAGAACTCTGAAAAAAAGTAGCAAAGGCATTACAGATATCACCAGACGAAGTAAGAATTTCATCCTGAAAAGACATACTATTAGGTATATTTCGGCTGTTCTTAATATTGACATACTTCCAAAAGGCAGACGGATCATGACTTATGTTATTTTCTATGTTTATTAAATACTCCTTATTTAGTTTCTTTTCATCAACTTTAAATTCCGCTCTGAGACGTTTAAATTCGGTAAGAAATGTACGATCATTTGTTCTTTTGTACTTTCGCCAGCACGTGTACTTATGTTTAAGTTTATTGATTAATGACCTATTAAACCACGGAGGATAGTAACGGCGCGCTGGGGTTGTTCTAGGAACGCAAGTTTGAAATACTGAATCAAGCCTGATATAGAACTCATTACTTGCCTGGTTAATATCTTGAATTCCATTCAAAAAATTCCAATTGATTCCTAGTAAGGATTGGTAAAGCAGTGGAAAATTCGCTTTTCTAAAGTTATAAGAATTCGAGGAATTTAGATCAGTAATATGGCAATTTGTGGGAGATTCAAAATTGTACAAAATAACAAGTGACGGATGATAATTGTCTTCGTCAATTAAGACATCAACAGCTCTTTCAACTACACAAATATTATTAGAAAATACAAGATCAAGTAAACGATTCATAAAGTTAAACACAGAGTTATGTTGCTGCAGATGAAATAGGTTTTCAAAATTTAGGACAGACTGTAGCAACGGCGGTATGTTAAAAGAGTTTGCCAACACATAATCCGGCTGATTAAAATCTCCAACAATAATTACATCCCTCTCAAAGATATATGTTAAAGATAAAAATGCATCTACAATTAAGTCAAATGTAGCAACAGATATTCTGGGAGGAATGTAAATGATAAATATAAAAATAGGGTGGTTATCTATTACAATTTTTACGCCTACCACATCAATCGTAGGAATGTACTTAAAACTAGATTGAGATAAATCCAATTGAAAAGCAGAGATATCAGACCTAACAGCAATTAAAACTCCCCCCCCCTTAGTCTGATCAACCAAATTTCGGTCAGATCTGAAAATATTAAAAATGTTATTATCGATAATTTCGGAGTTACCAACATTTGATTGCAGCCAGGTTTCTGTAAGCGCCAAGATATCAAAATTTGACATTGATGCATTTGAATAGAACGTGTTAAGCTTTGTATTTAAACCTCGAACATTTTGGTAATAAATTGACAGATTTTGAGCGAGAACAGCTTGTTTATTATTACTTGAAATTACGGAATCAGAGATAAAACTGCCTGAAACACTTGATTGCTATTTGTAGCCAAGATCAGATTTAAGCTTAGAAAGCACATTTTTGTAAGCCTGACACTTATCATGATCCCAAACGGCATGCTCAATATCGATATCCGATTTACCAGATCTTTCAACTAAATGAGAACAATTTATACATTTCAATTTATTAGAAGTACAGTCTTGAACGCTATGGTTAAGGGTACATTTAGGGCAAGACATATTATTTTTGCAATTATTCTTAGAATGATGAAACCCATTGCAGTTAAAGCAGCGGATTATATCAAAGGCCTCATACACACGACAAACATCTAACCCAATAAGTAAATAGCCATTATTAAGTACCTTTACGTAATCAGATCCCTGCAGCTGAACAGTAGCTTGAAATAAATCTTTATTATTCTTTGTTGGCCAAATTTTAACTACTTTACATGTACTATCACTGGAAAACAATTCATTATTTTGTTTAACTACCAAATTGCATAAAGTATTAGCATATGGAGTATCTTCCGCTCCTTTCCTCGCACTGCGCACCCTACTTCAGCTCTCTCAAGATGAAAAAGACAAATTTCCTGCAGCTGCCAAAATTCTGGCCACGGATACATATGTTGATGACATAATCTCTGGAGCAAATTCCTTGGAAGAGGCTCTCGAACTGCAGAAAGATTTAATTAGCCTAGTTGGATTAGGTGGGTTTGAACTCAGAAAATGGGCGAGTAACGATTCACGCTTATTGGAACATTTATCTGCTACTCATCTTTATAATACCAATTTATCATTTGATTTGCAGTCTGAAATTACTTTGAAGGTTTTAGGTTTACAGTGGCATCCCTCGACTGATTCTTTTAATTTTTCTGTTAGTCCCCTGAGTAAAACTTGCACTAAACGAAATATTCTCTCGAATATAGCAAGAATATTCGATCCCCTAGGTATTCTCTCACCTGTAACATTCTTTGTTAAAAATGTGATTCAGAAACTTTGGTCTTTAGGTTTAGATTGGGATCAAATACCCCCTGATGATATTATTCAAGTTTGGACGAAATTTATATCTCAACTTCCTTCTTTATCTCACTTTAAATTGCCCCGCCAAGTTATAAGTAATAACTATCAACTCTGTGAGGTACACTGTTTCAGTGATGCGAGTACACGAGGTTATGCTTCAGTATTATATTTTCGTTTAATAAAAGAAGATGGAACGATTGCCACTTATTTTGTATGCGCTAAATCCAAGGTTAGTCCTCTAAAATGTATTTCTGTACCCAGGTTAGAACTTTGTGCTGCAGTTTTGTCTGCTAATTTAATGGCATTTACCTGTGAAACTTATAAAAATAAAGTACATTTTAGTAAACTCTATGCATGGTCGGACTCGACAGTGGCACTTAGTTGGATAACTGCATCCCCTCATAGATGGAAAACCTTCGTCAGTAACAGAGTTTCTCACATTCAACAAACTTTACCTACTGTGACTTGGTATTATGTACCTTCGTCACAAAATCCCGCTGATTGCGCCTCTAGAGGTCTTTTACCTCAAGATTTACTAGACTGTTCAATCTGGTGGACAGGCCCCTCATTTCTACACTCAGTTAAAAATAATTGGACCCCTTTTTCATCTACAAACTCTAGGGTTTTTAGTCCTGAAGTATTAGATGAAGAAAGAAAATGCACTTTGGCTGCGTTTATAGATTTTGATTCAATTGATATTCTTCTTAATAAGTATTCCTCTCTTGCTAAAATTAAACGTATAATGGCATATGTTTTACGTTTCTTACATAACTTGAAATCTTCTATGAATGCTAGAAAATATGACTCCTTCACTCACTTTGAGCTTCACGAGGCTTTGTTAATACTGGTTAAAAGAGTTCAGACTCTGTCTTTTGCTCAGGATATTGAGAATTTGAATCGTAGTCTTCCCATATCTAAGCACTTAAGAAAACTCAGTCCCTTCCTAGAAGAGGGTGTTCTCAAGGTCGGCGGTAGGTTACGTCATAGCCAATTATCGCATGGCCAAAAGCACCCCATTCTATTACCTCGTTCTAGTAGACTTACTAAACCATTTTCTAAAGTAGGAATTGACTACGGTGGTCCGTTTACTATCTCTTTGAATAAAGGTCGAGGTGCTAAAACTCAAAAATCTTATATTTGCCTGTTTGTTTGTTTTTGTACAAAGGCGATACATTTAGAACTCGCCTCCGATTTAACCACTGAAGCCTTTTTAGCTTGCCTTCGTCGATTTATCGCACGTCGAGGACGCTGCTCGCATATTTTTAGTGATTGCGGGACAAATGTTGTAGGCGCGCAAAAATATATCGCACAAATCTTTGAAAATGCAGCTAAAATTGAGAATATTGAATGGCATTTCAATCCGCCCTCTGCACCTCATTTTGGTGGCCTATGGGAGGTAGGCATAAAAGGGGTTAAAACACACTTATATCGCGTGGTAGGTGAACAAATACTTACGTACGAAGAGTTCTATACTGTATTGGTACAAATTGAAGCTTTACTTAATTCTCGCCCTCTGACTCCTGTGAGTTCAGATCCCAATGATATGTCAGTACTAACGCCAGGTCATTTTCTGACTCTTGAGCCATTAACCGCACTTCCCGATAAAGATTTATCAGATGTAAAATTAAATCGGCTAACACGCTGGCAGCTCTTGCAGCGTCTACACCAAGACTACTGGACTCGTTGGCACAAGGAGTACTTACATACCTTGAACCAAAGAGCAAAGTGGACTAATCCCTCTATCTCGGTCGAACCCGGTACAATGGTCCTTATCAAAAATGATAATACACCACCTTTACAATGGCCTTTAGGTCGCATTCTAGAGACACATCCTGGCAAAGACGCAGTAACTCGTGTAGCTACAGTTAAAACTCAACAAGGAATCTGTAAAAGACCCTTAGTTAAACTTTGCCCTTTACCGTTTTTACCAAACTCTGTTTAAAAATAACATTTGTTAAAGGTCGGCGGAATGTTCGGAATTCCCTGATTTTATAGTTAGTTTTAATATCTTTCTTTAATTTTATATTTATTTTTGTTATTAGTATTTGTTGCCAATGCCTACATCCCATTTATTTTAAAATCAGTCAATGTTCCCGCGATATATCTACTTGGTAAAACAAAAACCCAACTTTGACGAAGCCCGATAGATCGCGGAGAGCAGACGCGAGTTAGTTGGACTCTGAGACGAATCGCCGTGTATTCCAGTTCACATATACCTATTTCGCATATTTTCGCCAAATTTCGCTTATTCTAAAACTTCTTAGTTTTGTGTGGCGTGACAGAAGTAAACTACAGTCCACTAAATGTTCCTTGGATCTGCAAGACCTTTAAGAGACTGGTTACCTAACCATAGGCTTCCACCACCAGCCTTCAGGGTAAGTTGCACCAAGTAGAGCGTCATTATCAAACAATAATAATAAATTTGTTCTTGTTTTTGTGCGACTTATTTGTTCTTACTAGCATCTTTACATGAGATAATTGTTCTGGCAACTATGGAAAAATGTTCAAGGATTTCTACATGAACCGATTAATTACAGTGACAAAGATGCAAAACATGATAATCAGAAAATTATCAAGTGCAATTTGCTTATTATTAAATATGTAGAATATCCAAATTGTACTGCGAATGTTAATAAAATTAGGTAAAATTAAATATGAAAATACAGTCAAATTACAATTTAGACTTAAATATTAAATATCCCTTCCCTGCTAATTTTTGAATTAGCAGAGACAAAGGCCTTAAATACAAATTTAATTAACGGGCTATAAATTGGAATTTTAACTGGCAAGGCCGTACGCATTTGAAAAGTCTTTCATTTTTGTATCCAACTTTGACCTGATTTAATTCATTTTGGACTGAATGCCACTTCAAAGGCATATCGAAATAAATTGTTTTACCTTCGTATTTAATTTTATTTTTAAACAAAAATGGTATTCGTATAAGGTTTCTTTTACACTAGGGTGAATCTCGGATTCACTTTTAACATTAGCACTTTAAACGATTGACTTCAGGGATAGAGACCTGTGTGAAATTGGCGACTAAACATAGTGACAAAAATTTCCGAAGATAGTCGAATGCTCACAGGCGAACGGAATTTCATGTGAAAATATATAACAATGTTTAAAAAATATTTGTCCACTCACAGAAGTAGAAACTTCATTATTATTTACCAAAAAATCATATTAGGCGTCTAACTAACGTTATGGACTCGAGGGTGGCTAATGCTACCCCTATTAAATAGAGAAGATATCTCAGCTCTTACACATACACACATTTCCTTATTTCCTATCAAAAAATCGTATTAGGCACCTGCTTTAACAAAGAGTGGTTGCCATAAACTCGCAAGTTCTGATAGGGTAGCCAAAGCTACCCCTATAAAATAAAAAATGTATTTATCTCTTTTCACAGATATACAGGGTGTTCCATTTGAAAAACCAAGTCATGATGGTTTGAAGTTAACTTAACCCAGCATTAAATTTCCACCACCCTCTATGTAACTAAGCCACCTTGAAAGTATGGATGCGAAGCTTAGGGGTCTAGCTATCCCTGCTCTAAATATTGTCGTTTTATCTTTCTTACTGTAAAATACACATCGTTTTAAGCCAGTTACTGTTTCTCTTAATTTTTTTGAAAAAAATTAATATCTCGAAAACGGATAATTTTAGGAAGAAGGAAACTTGATGAAAGTCCACCTAAAATTGTACATAGAATCCAAAATTGCAATAATATATAGAGTGTTCCGTTTAAAATACTAGTTGATGGCAAATTCCGGTATAACCGGAAGTGTTACATGAATGCCATTATTTAATTAGAGAAGGACGTGCCCGAAAACCCGATATCCCAAATTTTAAAAATTCAAAATGAAGTAGTCTTTGAAATAATCCAATGGGTGGTCACCGTGAGACAACCTTTATGTAAGCAATTACACTGCGATTTTTGTTCAGTGTTCAGTAGCCGATAGCCAGCGCCATGTTGAGGTGCCATCGTTTGTTTAATTCGTATACAGGGTGAGTCACCTAAGACGCCTCGGTCCATTACTCAGTTGCTATAGAATATACACTTTTTTCTTTTTAGGGATTATGTACACCACTCAGTTATCTTATAAAATTATTTTGGAACATACTGGGTGATCCAGTGTAGAGGAGTGAAGCCAAACTTATATTTTTTAAATATAAGTGCGTAAGTGCATTTTCTACAAACGTCCATAACTTGTTTAATGTCAAATATATATTCATCAAATTTTCAGGGCAGGGATAGCAGTTAGGCAAGGACTTCAAAATTGATCTCTAAAAAAATTTAGGTCTAACAGATTTTGCGATAACATATTCAACTTTTGTTTTTATTATGGGCGCATTTCGCATTTTTAAAACTCCGTAAAAAGTGATTTTCAACCATCTATAATATGAATATGTTCAAAAACAAACATATTTAGAGTAATTCCAATTACTGCGGTTTTAACTGCTCAACGTAATTCCTCTGCAGTTTCATACGATCTTACACTTTGTTTTTTAGATAACCCCATACAAAAAAGCCAACGAAGTGAGGTCCGGTATCCTAACAGGCCATCTTATTTGTCCTCGGTTTTGAACATATATGCATTATATATGGTTGCAAATCGAAAGACCAATAGTTCTATAAGAAAATCAAAAGTATGCTAGCGCAAAATCTAGTATTCTGGAGCCTAAAGTTGCCCTACTTGTTCCCAATTTGAACAACTCTGTATCTCTAATCTTAAACTGAACATAGTGTATATAATATACATACCTATATTGCTGTAACCACCAAAGTAAGCTTGTATCGAATATAAATTGTCAGGTATTCCACAGGGATCGATTCTGGGACCTTTATTTTTTATTATATTTATCAATGACGCCTGATTTTTTTGACGTTAATTATTTAATGTATGCGGATGATCTTAAGTTATTTATTGAGATAAATACGGCATCTGATTGCTTTAAATTACAGAACAACTTAACTGTGTTAGACTGTTGGTGTGAAGATAACTACCTACCTCTAACGTCAGTAAATGTAATATTATGTCTTATAGCCGACGGAAAAATGTTCAACGTTTTGATTACATTTTGCACACCACTATTTTAAATAGAGTCATGCAAATTCAAAGACCTAGGTGTTACATTTTCTGATAATTTATTATTTATTTGATACACATATTCAGTCAGTAACCGAATCTGCATTTAAAAGTCTGGGCTTTCCTTACGCAATTCTAAGGGTTTTCGGAATACGGCGACATTTAATACGCTGTTCAATTGTTTTGTTCGCTGCAAATTGGAGCATGCCTCCATTGTCTGGCGTCCAATTTATAACACTCATATTACACAATTAGAAAAGGTGTAGCGGAGGTATCTAAAGACATTGCATTTTATCAACTTTGGTACCTATCCGGTTCGTGGCATTCCAAAAGACATTTTGTTATCCACATTCAACTTTATTAGCTTACAACGTCGGCGCGTTATGTATTCTCTAATATTTTTGCACAAAATTATCAATAATTCTCTGAATGCACCTTGTCTAGTGTTTCGAATTTTATATCGTGTTCCACCGTGTGTAACTAAGTCCTAGACTTAATTCTAGATCTAACTTAGTACTGCAATAGCCAACTCCCGGTACAAACATTCTCATAGCCTCTCCTCTTTATCAAATTGCTGTTAACTATCAAATGTATGAAGATCGACTTGATATATTCTTTCATTCAATTGAATGTATTAAAAATGTATTTAAGTAGTCTTGTATATCGTATGCTGACATATCCTTATATTTCTTACTTGGTGTTTTATCATGCGATATGTATGCGTCTGGTTTTTATCAGTTGTTACTTATTGTTCTTTAAATTGTGATATTTTTACACTTGTTGTCTATTCTTGTGTTTTTACATTATGTATTTTTAATAATGTTTTCAAACCCTGTTCTGTAACTGAGACATTAACTGTCTAACTCTCATGGTTACCGAGAAACCCACGTTGAGCATAGAATTTTTAACACCCTGTAGATATAGGTTTGTAGATTTTCTAATCAGATCAACTCTAAATATTCTGCTTGTTCTCAGTAAAGTGAAGAGATCAATATTTGCCATCTAGTGCAATTTTGCCTCGAAGCCCAAGCAAACATACACACACACGAATCAGCGCAATTCGTGGCTGCTTTCATGCTATGCCAATGTATAACATCCTGCATCTGCAGATAAGAACAATAATAGAGTCAAATTACGCAAATGCAAGTCTGCAATTAAGCTTATCTTGTAGCAGCATCCAGTACGTAAGCAATCATTACGAGTATTCTTCCCATTGTTTTATTGTTTCAAACAAAGAGGATATAAATGAAGTAACGGAAAAAATCGACAGTTGGCTGATTTAAAAGAGAAAAAGTGGCAATTTAGATAGTTACTTGAAATTCTAATTAAACGTTATGTAGGTATTAGTTGGTCTAAAAAAAAAAAAAACAATTTTGGGTACAGATTGTTTATTGAGTTTTGTTGATTTAACAACCATCCAAACCCAAACAATATGGGAATTATCAAGGAATTTACTAAATTGCAGGTATCACAAACCGAAAAGTGTTAAAAATATTTTGGGATTACAACCTACGTAAAATAACAAAAATAGGAAACAAGTCTTAGGGGGACTATTAGTCTTTAAGTCTTATAAGTCTTTATTTTAAAGACTTTTAACTACATTAAGTGGAATAGTCTACTTTCTATTGAATACCTCAATTGAATACACTATTTTAATTGTACTTTTCCGTCTTAGGTATATCCACATGTAGATTTTCAGAGACATTTTGTTAAAAACTTGAATTTGTTTTGCATTTCGTTCGAAATTTGCTATTATTCGATAATATGAAATTTGAAAACATGACTCCACGAAACAAATAGACGAACACTTTTACTTAAGTTACTTAATTGTATACAAAGTAATCAGAATTTCATATCCTTTGATTATTGTATAGGTGGTGTAATCCCAAAAAAATTACAATAAAATGTTATTAGAATTAATTAGAAATTATATGTTATTAGAAATTATATTACAATACAGCTACACTACAAATAATTTGCAAAAATTACAGAACGTAGTGAAACTCTGTAATCGCATACAGTAGTATATTAATTTAGAGGGAGGACAAGTGATACTTCATGGCGCGCTCGTGTTTATAGAGATTCAAGTCAAGTAGCTTGGATTTTTCATAGATTACTTGACTTGATAATTAAGAATTATAAAAATACTTGACTTGGCTTGATTTTCTATCGTTACTACTTGACTTGACGTCAAGGAATTTCAAGCTACTTGATACTTGATAACCGACCCATAATCTACGGAAAACGAGCAAATATTCCTGCAAACTCATCCATGTATGGGCATAGAAACAAGGTAGCTACACGATACGATATCGTGGCTATGTATAGCTTTCCCTTTTATCCGAGTTGACTCTAATAACTGCGCATGTGTAGAACTGAGTTGTGAGTTAGTACTGTTTGTAACAGTGTCTCAATTATGTGTGCGTGTGCTGCCAGCTGCAGTTATTTGATTGTTAAAATTTGTACGGAAACAGGAAATGGAAATAGAACCGTTTCAGATTAGCGGGTCAGAATAAGTGTTGGGATACAACATCCGAATCAGAAAATCAGATCTTGGATGGAAAAAGATGACAGTAAGGACTGCTTACCGTCATCAGATGATGACCGTAAGGAAGAAGACAACACGTATATTGGAGAATCGCTTTTATTTTTAAGGACACTGGCCAATATGTAGGTATATTTAGTTGTTAAGTAGGTACTATAAACAGTTTATTGTATTGTTCTGCTTTTATATATTATTTTTTTGGTAATACGTCAGTTTTGTAAATGAATGTATTTATGGCAAGGTTCATTGCATTGTAGTTCTTTGATTTCAATTAAGCATATAAAAAATCAAGTAGTCATGAATCACTACTTGATTTCAACAAGTACTTTAAATATAACTACTTCACTTGATTTGACATGACTTGATTTCAAGTCACGTCTTACTAGAGAGCAAGTCATGAAAAGTAACTTTCCTCCAAATAAAATATGCTGCTTGTTCTTCAAATGTCGGCAAATTTATGCAAGAATTTATACAAGATTTATCTATTTTCAATTGAAGATAAGTGGGTTTGCAAGGAGGTTTGGACCGGTGAATAGGTACAGGTTGTTTCTGTCGTTCAGCATAAAGCTGTTTCGAATTTTTTTCAGATTACCTTGAATAGGTAGTCTAGGGATATTGGTAAGCAATTATTGAGGAACTTCAATCAAGTAAGTCACTTTGGTCCTAAATTAGTGATTTTTAGAAATGCAGTGCACGCCGCCCTTATAAATTTGAATTGTTTATGCTTACGTGTTTGTATGTTTGTATGATAACACTTTTCCCTCCGGCGGCGGGAAAGTGAAAAATAAAAATTGAAACACGGCGGAGAAAAAATGAAACTTCGCGGCCGACTACTCAGTCGAGCAATGTCCGATTTACTGACGTTTGAAGAAAACGTCTTTATTTCTTTTCCTTTTCTATGAGCTACTTCATAAGGGTATCTGCTCGGTATTATTAGCGGTTCCCGAACACGAATCCTAACATGGACATTGAACGATCCTCTATGGTGTCCCTTATTTCTTGGCCTCCTTTTTTAATTAATCTTCAGTCAATTCGGAGAGCTTTGGAAGTTATAGTTACACCTATACACCAACTTAAGGGGCCAGACTACCTCCTCGATTCAAAGCGGAAAAAGTGAATAAGCAGAAAAATTCTCACGCCGTTATTTATGAAAATTAAGAAACAAAATTTTATGGTTTGGTAGATAAAATATAAATCGATGCTTCTATGGAATTAGTTTTTTTTGTTTTTTACGTTGTTTTTTTTTATTATACACTACATATGTACGAAAATCAGCAAGTTGCTCAAAGATTACCGGAGCCGTAGTCGAAAATTTAACTCCATAGAATCATCTACTCATTATTTTTCTTTCCTCGCACGTTTACAAAATATGAATAAAACCACAAACAACATTTTGACAATGTTTCTACTGAACGCTTACAAGGCGAATTTCTCGAAAAATCGGTCCTCGATTTGTGGCGCCCTCAAGCGAATCGAGACTGCATATTGTGTGAAGGCGTGTTTTACATACTGCACGTACTTAAACTTTTTGTGGGCCCTTTTATTTATATATTTGGTATTTGATGTTTTACAATTTTCGTAATTCTGATGAAAGAATATATTGAGACAAAAACTTTCAATTATTATTGCTTATAGTCGGGGGTCCAGGCGTTCAAAATCCCTCAAAATCGGCAAGTAACCCATGACGGCAGGGTAAATGATTTTTGACTTCACCCAGGGATAGAGGGTCCCTAGGGGCATAAGAAATAACTTGTTGGACTTTTGTTGGCTCTTGCACAACTTCTTAAATAGCAAAAAAAGAGCGCGGGGCTTCGCGCTGTTTAAAAAATAAGTGATTTTGAGCGTTTACACCTTTCTAAAAAAATAACTATTTGAGATATTTATATGATTTTTTATATGTGAATACTTGAGACATGAGCGCTTCTGCCTGTGCTAATAGAATTTGAAAATATTTCGCTGTTTTTTTTTTAACAATGGCTAAAGTCGTAGTTACGAAATTTATGTATCGAAAATTTCAACATGCGGGCAACTATATTAAATTTTCAAAATTTGCACATACTATATGTGAACAAAATGTGGTCTAAGGCTTGAAAAAGTTTTTAGAAAAAAAATCAGTTCCTTATCTTATCTAGTTTTCGAGTTAATCATTTTTAAAACCGAGCGTTGTTTACACTCGCGTCTGACCCGTGCCATTCAATTTAGTGTGGTGCGCCCTACCATCCAATCCAATATATCGGAATATTAGGACAGACTATAAAATTGCGAAATAATTACATTTTTATAGTTTGTGACTATTGTTATTATATTGTTGTTTATCAGTGTTTTATCTATTAGTGTATTGTTATTAATTTAAATTGAAAGTTACCTTTAACAAAAATTACAACGTGTCGGCTTGTTGGATATCGCATTACTGCCGTATTTTACCCCTTAAAACAATTGTTAGGAAAAGCTGTATACACATTTTTTATCACATTTTACTTTGCAATTGCACTTTTTTATTTTTTTAAGATCCGGCAATGGTTTTTTTGATATAATTTTTGGGATTATTTGATGATTAATGTCCACACATATCCAAAGTTTTTGGGTAAATTGAGAACCGGATCAGTAGACTGTTTGTAGACTAACATTTGCTATATAACGTGCGTTTTACATGGAGTAAAAAAGTATCTCCAGTAAGAGGTAGAGACCGTAAATCACCCCGAGTAATTGAAAATAAATATTAAGCATCCACCTCCAGCATGTTGTGACGTTAAAAAAATTAAGCATAATGTGTGGTACCTGAAATCCGCAGCTATCATATCAGTGGGACGATCTTCAAAACCCTGAATTTTCTTCAGTAACTGAAAATCTTGAATTTCTTTGGTTTTAGCATAAATGGCATTCTGCTTTTCTTAGGTGGAAATCAAGAAAACCTCACGTTTTCCTATTTTATCTCTATCTTTAAGGCATAGAAAACATACTTTTTTAAAATCCAGTAGCTGACTGTTACTTGATTTTTGTTCATTAGGGAAACTTTTATCGCCGGATTTCGCATCAATTAGTGCAAGACTCTTTTTTGAGTATATTCCGACCAACACTTCCGATTATACAATAGTCTTTTATTAATAAAATTGTTGCGAATAATATATGTGTTGTGTTGAAATTTGTGAATTTCAGCACGTTTTTTATAAATTGAAAGGAAGTTAATGAAAAAAAGGCTGAGGCTTTAGATCTAAAAGAAATGTATCATATGCTAAAAGTGTCTTCTCAATCTTTAAATGAACTTAGCGAACGGGGACTTGCAACTTTAAAAATGCTACTTTTATTAGAAAAGACAATGCTTATAGACTATTAGAAAATATTATTCACAACAATTTTATTAATAAAAGACTACTAGACTAGTATCATCGGAAGTGTTGGTCTGAATATACTCACAAAAAAAAGTCTTGCATTAATTGATACGAAATCCGGCGATAAAAATTTCCCTAATGAACAAAAATCAAGTCGTAGTAACAGTCAGCTACTGGATTTTAAAAAAGTATGATTTATATGCCTTAAAGATAGAGATAAAACAAGAAAACGTGAGGTTTTCTTGATTTCCACCCAAGAAAAGCAGAATGCTATTTATGCTAAAACCAAAGAAATTCAAGTTTTCAGTTACTGAAGAAAATTCAGGGTTTTGAAGATCGTGTCACTGATATGATAGCTGCGGATTTCAGGTACCACACATTATACTCAATTTTTTTAACGTCACAACATGCTGGAGGTGGATGCTTAACATTTATTTTAAATTACTCGGGGTGACTTACGTTCTCTACCTCTTACTGGAGGTACTTTTTTTCTCCATGTAAAACGCACGTTGTATAGCAAATGTTTAGTCTACAAATAGTCTACTGATCCGGTTCTCAATTTAACCAAAAACTTTGGATTTGTGTGGATATTAATCATAAAATAATCCCAAAAATGATGTCAAAAAAACCATTGCCGGATCATAAAAAAATTAAAAAGTGCAATTACAAAGTAAAATGTGATAAAAAATGTGCTTATATGTGCCTAAATGTGTTCTGTTGCTTGCACATGTATACAGCTTTTCCTAACAATTGTTTTAAGGGCTAAATCAGTGATGTGCCGGATAATTATCCATTTATAAATAACCGGCTAATTATCGATAATTATCCGTCGGCTAAAAATCCTTTCAAAATTAGCAGGCTAAATATTATAGTGCCAGTGGAAAAAATGGCCTCATAGGGGGAGATATATTGGAAGTTTTATTAATTTTTTAATTTAATTTAGTTTGTTTCATATTTTTATTTTTTAATTTGTACGATTATTTTTATTTTTTTGCACTTAATTAAATGATGAAGATTACGGTATTTTAAAATAAAATACAAAATAATCGCTATCTCTAGATTTAATTTCTTCTTATCTATGACTTATAATATGATGACCTAATAATACCTTATTATGCTTACCTACCTAAAATGGTAGGTAAGAATAAATAGATATTTTATTGGTAATTGCGCAAAAGTTATTCTGATGTGTGAAAAATTAAAAAACTGTATATTCTGCTAACGGCTAATTATAATATTTTTAGCCGGCTAAATGCTAATTATATAATTAGCATTGGCTAAATATATAATTAGTGGCTAAAAACCCATCACTGGCTAAAATACAGCAGTAATGCGATATCCGACAAGTCGACACGTTGTAATTCCTCTTAAAGGTGACTTTCAATTAAAATAAATAACAATACACTAATAGATAAAACACTGATAAACTAATATATAATAACAATAGTCACAAACTATAAGAATGTAATTATTTCGCAATTTTATAGTCTGGCCTAATATTCCCATATATTGGATTGGATGGTAGGGCGCACCGCAGTAAATTGAATGGCACGGGTCAAACGCGAGTGTAAACAACGCTCGGCTTTAAAAATGATTAACTCGAAAACTAGATAAGATAAGGAACTGATTTTTTTTCTAAAAACTTTTTCAAGCCTTAGACCACATTTTGTTCACATATAGTATGTGCAAATTTTGAAAATTTAATATAGTTGCCCGCATGTTGAAATTTTCGATACATAAATTTCGTAACTACGACTTTAGCCAATGTTAAAAAAAAAACAGCGAAATATTTTCAAATTCTATTAGCACACGCAGAAGCGCTCATGTCTCAAGTATTCACATATAAAAAATCATATGAATATCTCAAATAGTTATTTTTTTAGAAAGGTGTAAACGCTCAAAATCACTTATTTTTTAAACGCTGCCCCGCGCTCTTTTTTTGCTATTTAAGAAGTTGTGCAAGAGCCAACAAAAGTCCAACAAGTCATTTCTTATGCCCCTAGGGACCCTCTATCCCTGGGTGAAGTCAAAAATCATTTACCTTGCCGTCATGGGTTACTTGCCGATTTTGAGGGATTTTGAACGCCTGGACCCCCGACTATTCTGTTTAAAGTAATCAAACGTAACACAGTTCAGTTCACAAATAAGAAATAACACAGTTTAAGCACACACAAATACACAATTTGTCTACAATTTGTTTAAAATACCTACACAATTTATCAAATAAAATAGGAGACAGCTTGGTAATAAAACATAGAAATGAGTCCAACCCTGTGCAATATTGCAAGTAAATAAAAATTGTTGGAGTCTGCGCGGTGCGTTCAGTGATTTAAAATGCACACGCCCACCGGTCGGTCGGTCCCCTTCCCGCTGGACCCCGCGACATGATCCACATTCAGTCTACGGGAGCCTTAATCTAAAATAAAATCAAATCAAATATGTTTGTTTCTTAAGTGGTGGACCAGTTCATGAAACCGCCAATTTCATAAGAGATCGGACATTTTATGCATATTGTTAAACTTGACTATTAGTACATTGATATCACATCACCTTACCCATTTCTAAAAGCAAATTTTGTTATTAGGTAATACCTGTACTAAATATTCTTTATTTCATATATGGATAACGATATTCTGAAATACACAAAACAGGTTAAAAAACGTATACAAAAAATATTTTTGTGATATCTAATGAATTATGATTAAAAGTTGGTCAGACCAAACGTGGTTATCACAATAGGCATAACAGAAATTATCTAATGTATATAAATCTTCCGTTTGGAAAAAGAAATGATTTAAAATTCGTTTGAGTTTTCTTTAATAAGAAGTGAAACTGGTTGCTTAGACCTCTTGACAGAATCCAAGCATCATGTTACGTATCACCTGCACCCCTCGCATTACTTGCCAAACAGTTGGTCCCTGTAATTAATAATGACCAACTTTAGAGTTGGTTCAGGATTATTGTAACCAAGGATTTTTTCCTGCGTAGAGGATTGATTGCTCGATCCTTAATCTACTACAATGTAATCCAGAATATGCCGTCTCTGTCCAGGCTAGCCTGCAGTTCTCATATGTGTGATGTCGAGGGTACATCTAAGGCTGGTATAAGTTGAACGATCCGGCATATTGAAGAAACATCTTTTAAAATGTGTCTATGTAGGTACCTTAATTAACGTTTATATAATGTGACCTTTTTATACAGGGTGATTGATCGAAACCGTCCATTAACAGTATTGGGAATTCTGTTCATAATATTTTTCTGAAAATTTCAGCATCTAGGTAATGAATCATGCTCTTTTCAATGAAAATATTTTCAAGATGGCGGCACTTCCGGAAGTACCGGATATTGATATCAACTTTCTTATTTCAAATGGAATGGTATAGTTTTTTTTGCATTTTTGAATTCCGGATGTAATTTTAGGGGGACTTTGTGTAGCATTCCCTATACCTAAGTGCAGCTGTTTCTGAGTTTTTTCGACTTTTTTGAAAAATTTTCGATTTACATCGTGATGCTGAAAATTATGTACCGCCGCCATTTTTAAAGCAAAAACGCTCAAATTTGGGTTATGGATAGAAAAGACCCTTACATTTATACCGTAGTTTTTAGAATTGGTGTATTATCTACAGGGTGTCCAAAATTTGATTTCCTTTTAGTGCAACTTCAAACCACTAAAACTCGATTTTTTCAAATGCAATGCCCTATTTTTTTTTTCATATCCAGAAGCAGAATTAAATTCTGCATCGAGCTGCATTAGCATTCCCTATACCTATCTGCAATATTTTTCGAGTTATTTAGGTTTTTGATAGAGCCTAGAGGAAATTATTCCATTTTCTTAATAGCTAGCCATGGAAATGACAAAAAACGTTCTTATTAGTAACTGTCAAACACTCAAATCGTGTATTGCTGTTCTCTTTATCGAAATGGAATATCAAGGGTATTCAAACACGGATATTTTGAATTTATTTTATATTCATGGAGAATGTCACAAAATTATTCAGAGAACCTGCCGTGTATTCAATGAGAGATATCCCCATTTGACTGCAATGACCAGACAGAAATTTAAACGGATAGAATCTAATTTTTTAAAATATGGGAAAGTGAAATCAGCTGGCATTCGACCTAAACCTATTGTAAATGAAGAAAATAGTGAAATTAACGTTCTAACATATTTTAATGTCCATCCACGGGAGTCAATTCGATCGGCAGCTCGAGACTTGGGTTTAACATTCTATGCAGTTCAAGCTATTCTAAAAAAGCATAAAATGCACGACTATTCGTTCACTACAGTTCAACAACTCCATCCAGGCGACGATATTAGAAGATTGGAATTTTGCGAACAGATTCTAATTAAAACTCAGGAAGATCCACTGTTTCTGCGAAAAATCATTTGGACAGACGAGGCAAAATTTAGCAGAGAGGGGATAATCAACCGGCGCAATTTACATCACTGGTCCACAAACAACCCCCATTTAAAGCGAGAGGTTCATTTTCAAAACAAATTCAGTGTTAACGTTTTTTGTCTACTTATGAACAATCGATATTCCTTTATAATCTATGATTATAATTTAACTGGCGAAAGGTACCTTGAAATTTTAAGAGGAGTAGTATCGGAATTTTTAGAGAATTTGCCTGTCGGGATTTTAAGAGAGTCTTGGTACCAATTGGATGGAGCGCCTGCCCATTCTACTCGCGAAGTGGAACGAGAGCTTACACAGATTTTCGATGACCGCTGGATTGGCCGCAATGGACCCTGGCGATGGCCTCCAAGATCTCCCGACCTAACACCACTCGACTTTTTTCTGTGGGGCTACATTAAAAACGAAGTGTACAATACTACAGTGCAGACAAGGGAGGAATTAGAAGAACGCATCAGAATAGCATTTCGCCAATTAAATCCTGATCATATTTATAAGGCTTGCACAAAAGAATTTTCTTCAAGAATTCATCGCTGTCTACAGAAAAATGGGGACCACATAGAGCATTTATAAAGTTGTAGATTCTATGTTTTGTTTAAACATGCTTTAGACTACTTTAATTTAACTAGTATTGTAATAGTTTTGTAATAGATTTAGTTCGACATTTAGCATATTTCGTTCTTTGATATGCTAAAGACTATTATGTTCTGTTTATTTAAATATATGTGTAGTTACTGCAGTCAAATGGGGATATCTCTCATTGAATACACGGCAGGTTCTCTGAATAATTTTGTGACATTCTCCATGAATATAAAATAAATTCAAAATATCCGTGTTTGAATACCCTTGATATTCCATTTCGATAAAGAGAACAGCAATACACGATTTGAGTGTTTGACAGTTACTAATAAGAACGTTTTTTGTCATTTCCATGGCTAGCTATTAAGAAAATGGAATAATTTCCTCTAGGCTCTATCAAAAACCTAAATAACTCGAAAAATATTGCAGATAGGTATAGGGAATGCTAATGCAGCTCGATGCAGAATTTAATTCTGCTTCTGGATATGAAAAAAAAAATAGGGCATTGCATTTGAAAAAATCGAGTTTTAGTGGTTTGAAGTTGCACTAAAAGGAAATCAAATTTTGGACACCCTGTAGATAATACACCAATTCTAAAAACTACGGTATAAATGTAAGGGTCTTTTCTATCCATAACCCAAATTTGAGCGTTTTTGCTTTAAAAATGGCGGCGGTACATAATTTTCAGCATCACGATGTAAATCGAAAATTTTTCAAAAAAGTCGAAAAAACTCAGAAACGGCTGCACTTAGGTATAGGGAATGCTACACAAAGTCCCCCTAAAATTACATCCGGAATTCAAAAATGCAAAAAAAACTATACCATTCCATTTGAAATAAGAAAGTTGATATCAATATCCGGTACTTCCGGAAGTGCCGCCATCTTGAAAATATTTTCATTGAAAAGAGCATGATTCATTACCTAGATGCTGAAATTTTCAGAAAAATATTATGAACAGAATTCCCAATACTGTTAATGGACGGTTTCGATCAATCACCCTGTATATAATGGTCATATGGAACGTTTCAAATGTTAGTATTATCTGTTTTTAGAAATATTAGAAAATGTCCAAAATTTATTTAGGAGTACCTACCTCTTATTAAAAATAAAATAATGTAGGTAAAAGTACTAAACTTATATTGCTGTGAAGGGTAAGCTAAGAAATGTTCCCTTAAAAAATATTCAAATGTAATAAATCAAATGGAGCATAACCTCAAATTTATACGATTTATATTATAAGAACAGTCAATGGAATTGGAAACACATTAATTTTAGCCAACACATTCTTATTTGTTAATCCTTAGCATGTGGAAAGCTAGTATACGAAAAATTCTTGTACTGACTGCCAAACTGAGACCTGTAAAAACATGAAAGGGCAAAATGGTATCGCTCATGTATCGCTGCTGTAAGAGTAGCTGTCATTTCTGAGTTCTATTCCACAACTGTACCAACTGACTTTTTATGGCGTTATAAATCGAAAGGGCAAAATGGTATCGCTGCTGTAAGAGTAGCTGTCATTTCTGAGTTCTATCCCACAACTGTACCATCTGACTTTTTATGGCGTTATAAATCAATTCTGGATAGAATTTTTATTCTTTCAATTAACTTCACCACATTGAAAAGCTGCAAATAAATCTGACCTTGAAACTGCTATTTCAATTCATGGTTAACAAGATACAAAATGCAACCACAAAATAAAATTATGTAATTTTGCACTGCCTCGAGACGATAACAAAAGAAACTCGTACAAGGTTACCCTAATATCTCAATACCGCTATAATATTGGCATCACCAAATGTCATCAATCCCATAATATTTAAATATAGTTAAAACTCCGCTTAACAGTATTTATTAAAAGAAAACAAAAACATAAACATGAATCAGTATCAATAAATAATTCAAAAGGATCTATTATAAATAGACTAATATTGACCTACTAATTATGCATCAGAATTTCTTGTTATTAAACCAATAAATCTGCAGAATTACCTACCAGTTATGCAAAACAGACACCTGTGCCACGGATTGGAAGTAGGTATTTTGCGTTGTAAGTAGATCCATGGGAGATAATTATACATTGCATATGTTAAACGTCTTTTAAAATATTAAAAAAAAGCCGTAATGGAGCAAATATTTTTTTATGCTACACATAAATTTTAAGTGAGACGTCCAAACATGTAGGTCAAGACTGGACAAACATGTTTTTAACTTATTTACATTGTTTTACTCACTTCTTCCACATTAAGTTACTGTTCCAAATATTCATCCTCACCTTACATTAATTATAAACAAGGCAATATACAGGGTTTTTCCAATTGGTTGGATGGAAATTTCGAGGGTTGGGAATATAATAATTTCTGAAAATAAGGTTACCTGTCTAATCATTTATGATGAACTCAAGAGAGGACCACTCCTTTAAACTCTGTACGTGTATAGAAAAAAGTGAGTTAATTTGTATACCTAAGACCTTGTCATGCAGCGGTAATGTCTCACAACATTACTGAGTACTGTACTGTTTAATGTAGATACTAAAAACAAGTAAAAAAAATAAAATTATATTTTTTTCCAACTATACGAATAAGACACTATAACATTAAATTATTTTGTATAAAAAGAGGGCCATTTCGAGACTGTTTGAGATCGCCACAGTAACTGTACAAAAAAGAGATTATTGTACAATAAAAAATAAATCAGAAAAATCAAAAATATGGAAGCGATGTGATAAAATACTTGCTAACTATTAGTTTACTATCTATAGGTGGCGAGCAGGTGGCTCAGGGCTTAGTGTCTGGATCGCTTAACCCAGAAGACGTGGGTTCAAATCCCCATTCCACCAAACAATTTTTAATTACATTGTTTACTCGTAGATCAAGGCTTGTTCGCAGGGCTGGGTCAGCAACCATCCTGGCGATGGCCTAGGATGGGAAGAATGTCAACTTTGGTGTTAATGTGAGAGACTAAAATCAGTTGATTTTTGACCGTCCCCCTAACTAATGAGGTTTTCCAGGTTTTCCTCATTCCAGCACTGAATGGTGGTTAGGGCCTACCAACGGAAGTCGTTCCTGAGGCGCAAATCCTACCCGCGAAAATAATAATATGCCGCCCCCTCTCCCACACAAGTCTCAGACTTTCGGGCTAATCCTTGTGATTAGAATGAGGGGGTAGAGATATTATTATTTTAATAGGTTATAGTTTGTAATATTGTTTTATTAAAACCTGTTCCTAGATTATTAAAGTTAAAAATACTTTGAAAAGCAAGTATGAAATTCGCAAAGATTAAAGAATTTTCTAAAATCACAACATAAAACTGAAAAAAGAATAAAATTTTATAAATATCTGTATGCTGTTATGATATTATGTTGTACAAGAAGTCATCACTGTTATTAGAAATATATAGCACATACATCAAGCTGTAATGCGGTTAGAATGAACCAAATTCTCTTTGATAGGTCAACATTTTACCCAAGATTATAGCAAACATTAGCTGATTACACATTTGCTAAAGTGCGCTCATAAAATACCTATTTAAGTAGAAAGTTCTGACATCAAATATATTTTCATGGTACATATTTAAACGTCGTTAAAAATAATCCTTAATAACCCACTAAGCGTCAGGGCTTGGATTAAACACGAGAATTCAGGTAATCACATAATTTTCTGAATAAGTTTAAATATGAATATAAAACATTGGCCTTAAGTACAACTCTTGTTTATCAAATATGAATATTTGAATATATTACAGGAAGCAATTAAACCAAATGTGAAATCGCTAGTTATATCACTGATATCAAAACACAAATTGACGTTGTAGTATTTACAGAGTGAGTTTTATGTATGGAACGCCTCAATGATCTCGGAAACGGCTTGCCCGATTTTTATGAATTTTGGTTTATAAGGGTTTTGTAATATGGCCGATATTATTGTGGCATTTACATTATTGTCAGATCTTTCGTTTTTCCGGAAATATACTGAAATTTGTTATTTCAAATGGATCACCCTATATATTTTTTTGTTTTTGAAATCTCTAAGAAATTTAGAATATTTTTCATGTAATGTTCCCTATACCTAATTGCCATAATTTCGGAGTTACAGCTACATTTGCAATATCTCTGCCGAAGTTAAAATATTACATCAGGGCGGCTATGTCTGCGACAAAAACAATTTTGACGTTTTAATAAACTATTATTGTTGGTGTTTATTGAAAGTTACAATGGACCGTTTATCTGAGAAAGAACGAATTGAGATTTTAATGATATTAGGATATGGTGATGTGCGTAGAAGTCAACAGGAAACGTGTAATATCTTTAATAATTTATATCCTAATAGAAATCCCATAACAAGATCTACTGTGAGTAAGTTGTTAAAAAAGTTTAACCAAACTGGAGCCATAAAAGATTTACCGAAATCAGGGCGTATAAAAACTGCACAACTGAAGACAAATCTTTAGATGTTTGTGTTATGTTAGAAGAAGATCCACTCTTGAGTACTAGACAAATATCCAGGGAAGTTGATATTTCTCAAACATCCATAATGAAAATTTTACATGCCAATAAATTCCATCCTTACAAAGTAAGATTGGTTCAAGAGTTGTCAGATGATGATTTCGATAGACGTGAAGAGTTTGCCGACACAATGATGGAAAAATGTGACGATCAAAATAATCCAAATTTTTTAAATAATGTTATGTTTTCCGATGAGGCCACTTTTTGTATTGATGGAAACGTAAATCGGCATAATTGCAGATACTGGTCACGTAACAATCCTCGTTGGATGAGAGAATCCCACACCCAATTTCCACAAAAGATTAATGTATGGGCTGGAATAATAGGCGACAAAATAATTGGTCCTTTTTTCATTGAAGGAAACTTAAATGGTCCGGCGTATTTAAATTTATTACAGAATAATATTATACCTGAGTTGGCTCGGTTATTTCCAAATCTAAGTAAGTATTCTCAATTGCCTGTTAATTTAGAAATTTTATTATTTGAAACTTTCAGACAATAACAATGTCCCAAATAACAATATTTGGGTGCAACAAGACGGAGCTCCACCTCACTATGCGCGTGACGTGAGGCAATACCTAAACGATGTGTTTCCCAGAAGATGGATTGGAAGGCGTGGTTTTATCGAATGGCCCCCGCGATCACCCGACATGAATCCTTTAGACTATTTCCTGTGGGGTCACTTAAAAAATATTGTTTATAAAACCAAACCTGCCAATATTCAGGAATTAAAAGATAGGATTACCACAGAGATAAGAAGAATTGAGCAGTCAGGAATGTTACAAAATGTACTGCAAAGTTTTAAACATCGCATGGCTTCTTGTATGGAAGTAAACGGACAACATTTTGAGCATCAGCTGTAACCGCCTTTACTTTATGTTTTCAAAAGATCCTATGGGATTTCTATTAGGATATAAATTATTAAAGATATTACACGTTTCCTGTTGACTTCTACGCACATCACCATATCCTAATATCATTAAAATCTCAATTCGTTCTTTCTCAGATAAACGGTCCATTGTAACTTTCAATAAACACCAACAATAATAGTTTATTAAAACGTCAAAATTGTTTTTGTCGCAGACATAGCCGCCCTGATGTAATATTTTAACTTCGGCGGAGATATTGCAAATGTAGCTGTAACTCCGAAATTATGGCAATTAGGTATAGGGAACATTACATAAAAAATATTCTAAATTTCTTAGAGATTTCAAAAACAAAAAAATATATAGGGTGATCCATTTGAAATAACAAATTTCAGTATATTTCCGGAAAAACGAAAGATCTGACAACAATGTAAATGCCACAATAATATCGGCCATATTACAAAACCCTTATAAACCAAAATTCATAAAAATCGGGCAAGCCGTTTCCGAGATAATTGAGGCGTTCCATACATAAAACTCACTCTGTATGATGGTTCTGCAGAGTGTGACAGACATACCCAATTACCAAAAAATGAAAATACAGAACCTACAGACAAATCCGAGTAAACAACTTCTATATAAGTATCCAAAGATAGTTTTAACTCGGGTCCAGATGGAATTCCACTATACTCTTAAAACTATATAGTCCATTACTATCTTTGCGCCGATGTATCAACTTTGTCAAGTGTCTCTTCTTAACTCCCGTTTCCCGAGTATTTCCCGAAAGTGTGGAAGCCAAGTTATGTTTTCCCTCGGTTTTTCCATACCTCAAATCTGGAAATAAGTCTGACCTAAACTACAAACATATTTAGTAGTGGTGAGAAAAACACAGTAGTGCCCTCATTTGGTCTTTGCTACTCTCCGTTTGACAATTATTGTCAAACTGACAGACAGATAGCGACCTGCTTTCCGCAGGTGCCATTATAACAGTGACATCTATTGTCGTTGAGGAAGACAAACTTATTTATTTAAAGGAGACGCCGAAAAGAACTACTTCATGGCCAATGTGCCCCGACTGGCATTACATTACTCCGGTTTGAAAAAAAGACCAAAAGACACTACTGTTTCTCACCACTACTAACATATCAGATGCCCTTTAGGCAATCATGTCGCAGCATGGTTCATCAAGTCCGCTACCTATGGCAACAGAATAAGTGCGAAATCAGTAAGTGTCTGGCGGTTGGTATCAATGAAGGACGTGGCGACTCCTATGGAGATGGCGGAATAATGCAATGCCAGTCGGAGCACATTGCCCGTGGAGTAGTTGTTTTCGGCATCTCCTTCAAATAAATACAGACCTATTTATTTGTTGTCTTAGTGCGGTAGGTAAAGTGTTTGGAGGAGCTTATAGTAGTTGATAATCTCCGCTTACATTATAACAACATCATTTCTCTATATAAACACGGATTTTATCCTGGTCGAAATACAGAAACCATTGGTATTTAGTAATTATATCATATAAAATATTGAAACGGTAATCTATAGGGCAATTTATACGAATTTCGAAAGGCCTTTGATCGGGTTGACCACACATTGTTATTGAGTCTTTTGCAGGACAATTGGAAATTGTTATGGCTCAAATCGTACTTGCTGGACAAGACACAAATTGTAAACATGAAAGGATTCACTTCACGGGAAATAAATGTATCGTCGGGCGTTCCCTAGGGCACTCAAAGTCATTTGATCCAATTTTATTTTTGATATTTGTGAATGATTTTTCTTATTGTATAAAATGCCATAGAATACTGAATATATATTGAATACAGAATATATTTCTAAATATTAAAAATTCAGATGACTTTGAAAAGGTTCAGAATAACGTAAATTTGTTAGCTGAGTGGTGTGAATTCTACAATGTCTTTAAATTATGATAAAGGTAAAGTCAATTCTTTTACTAGTAAAAAGAACATCATTATTTCCAACTATTTCATTGATGATATCAAACTTAACACGAGTAAACGTACTGATTGAAAAATTCGTTTGTGGATTGAGATTCGATCTCCATATTGAGATATTCTGTGTAAATGTTTCAGACTATGGTTTTATTAAAAGAAAAACTTGCGACTTTACCAACATTGTGTCAATCATTTTATTATACAACTCTCTTGTGCGTTCATGCCTATAGCGCGTTGCATTGTGTGGAACCTTCATTATGTTACTTACATTAATCGATTAGAAACAGTCCAGTGTAAAATATGTACCTAGTTATATGGGATCATCATAAAGTAAGGGGTATACTTTGTCTTATATAATTTTAAGAAATCAAGCTAGTAGCAAAAAGTAAATGGAATCTTTGCTTTAATATTTGTATTTTGCTGTATCTATGGAAAACAAAAGAGTTGTCGTGTCAACTGCTGATACAAGTGACAAACGTAATCATTGCGATTTAGAGAATGGTTCACATTTTGTAAATTTATGGCCTCCAAGATCGCCTAATCTTAACCCAGCGGATTACTGGCCGTGGGGTTATTTAAAAAATTTGGTGTTTAGAACACGACCAATAATTAACAACGCTGGAAGAATTAAAAGACTCTATTAGAGAGAAAATTGCTGCAATTCAACCAGAAATGCTGAATAATGCTGTGTACAATTTCGAGGAACAGTTGGTGATTGTACAGCAGCAAAATGGACGACATATCGAACATTTGCGTTAACCACTGTTACTGTTGGACATAAGAAATCCTATTGTTTAAGGTTTAAGCAATCGAATTTCTTTCACATGCTGTAATTAATTTAATTTGTTCAAAACACATAATAAGCTGAAATATATCCCTTACCTTATGATAACCTTTTAATATTAAGTTAAATATAGACAAAAATAATTAGAAGGAAATCAGTTTGAGAGTTTCAAACTATACAACTATATCGATTGAACTATTACATCGTATAAATATTGGGGGTTACTAAATGTATAGTTATACCTACTCTCCTGTAAACTTAATAGTATTACCGCGTGATTTTGATATTTTTAGCGCTTCGTGGTACCAGCTTTTACTAAGTTTACTAATAGCAAATGAATTAAATCACTGTCTTATTTTTCCCTACAATTAAGTGTTTGCAATTTTTCTTTATATTATCATATTGTTATTATGTATATAATAGCATTCTGTATAGATTGTATCATTTGGTATTTCCCGTGGATACAAAATTACAAAATAGAATAAAATAAAACATATATCAAGTTTTCCGCTCACTTCTCCATTGCTTCCCGGAACAATAACGTATCTTGTTAAAATACAATCAAGATCACATAGTAAATCAGAGATTGAATCATATTACTGTGTTTCATCCTGACAGTATCTGAACCAGACTCGTCGCGGCTTGACATATTGATTTATGTCATTATTCAGAAATAACCCACTTAAATGGTATTTGGGCGATTAAGTGACCTAGTGGCAGTTGAAACAGCTGCCAGTAGGAAATACACTTCTATATAGTAAATATACTTGATTAATGAATAATTATTATATGGTTTATTAGTGTTTAACATTGATATTAGCAGTCAGATAGTACTTATAATATAGCCAAATTTTCTTCTAATTCTCTTCTTTTTGTAACATTTTTATCACCGGGTTAATTGGACGCACGCTAAAATTTTACAAAAAGAAGAAAAATCAGTTAAAAGAAAATTAAAATAAAGTGCTTTTATTAAACTTAATGGTGATAACTGTATCTCGTCAGAAACAATATTCATGGATCAAACGTAGCTTCCTTTACTCCAGAAGGATATTACCAGTGGAAAATTAATAATATCATGGTGATCAGTGCATATGATGACATTTTGAATTAAAAATGTCAATCTGACAAATTTTTTTTATCATATAAACCTTCTACTAACGACGAGTTGAGGATCAACTTGAAAGGTTTAAAAAAGCTAGTTAAGTTTATAATTTCTTTTAAATTTTATTATAATAATTATTTTATTTAGACATAATTCAAAATATGATTTGCAATAGGTATTACAGAATTTTGTATAAAACTAAAAAAACCACTGATGAAATTTAGTTAATTTATAAAATATTTATTTTATAGCATATTATAAAGTGGTTTTTTGGGGCAGACTTTAGAAGTTTGCCTTGATGCTGCACTTTGAATATTTAATTTATATGCTTCTCATTTCCTATTTCTTAATAAACTCGTGTTAAAAGAAAATAAAACAAAAACGTGCTATTTACTTCAAACAGATCAAATAATAGAGTTTCAACCTTACATATAAACGAGACACATATACAGTGTCGTTCTCTGTTCTTCACTGTATTTCAACTGTTTTTGAAATATTGACTGGTGAATATTGACATTTTGCAACTTCACCTGTCAATATTTCGAAAACAGTTGAAGATAGGTATAGGACATCCTACATGAAATGTGTTTAGAATATCACGTACAGTTCAAAATTGCAATAATATACAGGGTGTTCCATTTGAAATAACGAAGTTGTAGTCTACTTCCGGTATAACTGGAAGTGATGCAAACCTGAAAATATTTTCATTGAATCGGAAATAATGGAAAACCTCCCCCATAAAAAAATCAGATTTTTATCGTTAACGGAACCCTAAAAACGTCTAATAACCGCTTTGCGTGAATAACCCTGTATATCTCAAAATTTTTGGGCATTTTTGTTGATTCAACACTAAACTGGGTAGATCATATAGATGATTTAATGAAAAAACTTAACAGCCGATGTTATAGTATGAGAGTAATAAAACCCCTATGTTTCACAATCAGTTTTAAAAACAGTATATTATGCAAGTTTCTTGTCAAGGATGAAATTTGAAATTTTATTTTGGGGAGCAAGCACCAGTATACATATACAGGGTTTTTGTTATCCAGAAACAAATTATACGTTTGATCATGAATTTGGGGTTTAATAGCTCATGTAGGAATACATTTCGAGCATTTGGATGTCTGACCACTATAGGGTTATACATATATGAATGTTTATTGTTTAATTTTAAGTATAAAGGAAAATTCAACGATTTTAAATCAAAGAAAAAATATAATTTTAGGAACAACAATTATATGTTTCCACACCATAGGTTAGGTAATACTGAAAGGGGCCCTTCTTACGCGGCTTTAAGATTTTTTAACGTCTTGCCTGAGAATATTAAAAAAATTGTTTACTTTAAAGTTTTTAAACGTGAGATTTTTAAATTGATAGTAGATATAGAATCTTATACAATTGCCGAATTTTTAGATGCATTTTAGTATTGTCAGGGTTTTATATTATTTCGATTATTTACAACACTTACCTACTAGTTTTTATGTATGATTGTATTTTATTTGAAAATGTCTTTGATTTTATGATGTATTTGTATTTTTGGTTATACCGATTTTCCCCTGACTTTGTTTCAACCCACTTTTGTATTACACTGTATGGCAGTTTGAAATAAATATTATTATTATTATGATTATTTTACAGGTGGTGTAACCCCAAGAGACCACAATTAATCATTATTATATTACAAGTCTTACCTGTTGCCACATGAGATGAGGAAAATCTGTTGCAAGCACCGACGCAACTGCTAAGTGAGCGCTGCACAGCATAAACCCGAAGACGGCCGCTATGTAAGACTTCAACGGCATCATCGCGTACGCCAGGAACACCACGAACACAACCTGCCACGTGCCCTCAGCAGCCACCTTCGCCGGAGCAGATTTGGAATAGAGAGGTAGGGCCAGCGCGCAGAACGTTGCGAGGAAGAATAAAACAACATAACACACCCAGAGCAGGTAGGCGTCCTGCATGAACCTGGTATGGACGAATCCTAACAACAAGGCGAAAAGAATGCAATGCACGGCATGGTAGACATTCTGTACAGTCGGTGATTGAGCAAAGAAAAACCCTAACATGGCTAAGAGACATGTTAGCACCACAAATAAGGCCACCACGGCCGCAACGCTGGAGTGTTGCAGTTTGCATATGTAGCGTTGGTAGAGTTGCTCGAGTTCGTCGTTCTCGAAGCGGTGGGGGTTGAGGATTCTAGCTAGAATCCGAGGAGATGTCATCGCTTTGACGCTGTGGTCCATGCTGGAACAAGAGCTGATTGCCTTGTCGTCTGGTGGACGTTCAAGAGACTTTGGATTTCTGGTGCCTCCTTCGTCGGGCCATCACTGAAACAAAATAGTTCTACATTAACATTTATCAAACATACATACAATGTAGTTAAAATAAAAGAAGACGGATGAGAATATTATTATTATTATTACTTATTTTTCCTTCTAAGGAGAGTAAAAACAGAGAGAGATCTCAGTAAGTTATGAAACTAAATTATCATCAGATAATGATCTGAATCTGTGAAAATATTAGGAGACATCAAGAGGATAAAAGACGCACTGAGATGATTTCCATACTGGTACCTGTTCTTGACAAGCTACGGTACATTGTAAATTGGGCATTATTTATATTAATCCGAGTATTAATCTCTATATTACACCCCCTACATGTGTAGCTACGCAGTCCTTTTGTCGATACTCTGTTAATTTTCAATCATTTTTTCTATATCTTCCATACTACTGCAGTTACAGCCATACTCTACTTAAAAATTAAAAGTTTATACGATGCAGAATACAAACTAATAAGGTATATCTAAAGAGATGACTGCTTTATTTAATCTCGATTTCCCTACGAGCTTTCACTACCGACAAACTTAGTAATATAATAATTGTTGTCACCGCCTGACGATGGCTATGCTCCTATAATTACTTTAATTATTTTATTATTACTAACACTTTGATAAATTATACACTGTTTGGATGTGCTAACGAAATTACGCGTGTATATCTAATGTAATAGTTACTATCCCTGCTTTTATATAAATTAAAATTTAATTAAGTTATTGGATTAACGGGTCTACATTTACTGTCGCATTACACATCTCTTCTAAAAAAAAGTCTGAAAATAGTCTCAATTAATATTCACTGTTTTTGGTACTTTTAATGTAATTTAAGTCTATAGCAAATTTTGCTAAATATAGAACTGACCCATTATAAATTTTTCAATTATTCTCCAATTCAACATAAAACAGAAACAAAAGGCGATAATTATATATCGTATTGAATGTACAGGATGTGTCACGACACTGGACCGTACGTGGACAAGTAATACAATTTAATAGTATTAAAAACAAATCAAAAATGATGTGGGTGTATTTGATTTTGCTGACAGATTATTAGAAGATTATTTGGACCAATAATCGTTTTAGCAATGCATGGGGGCTATACAGAGTGATTTTTTGAGCGCCCATTAGAAACATCTTGAGACTGAAAAACTGTTCTGATCTGAAAATTTGGCTGTAAAAATTCAGTGATGAATAGATTTTCTCTCTATCGAAAATATTTTCCAGATTATTCTGAGCCTAATTTCGATATTCTTAATGGAATACCTTTCTTTTTATTATCTACTATTTTGGAAACTATATTTAATATTAAATTACATTTGTAAAAATTATTCAGGCTATCAATTAGTCTACCTGTTTTACAGACAATAATTACTAATGAGTTATCAACAGTATTTAGTTAATTTTTTGTTTAAAAATAGCAAATAATTACTTTCATTAAATTTGAAAATTCTTTACAGACCAAATTACCAACCAGTACCAACAGAGCCTTTTAAAAACAGGAAAAATAAACAACCATTTTTCTTATTCACATAATATTTTATGTGCTATAGAGAAAACTTAAGCTCAACTCTCTGTATTTCTGCCACTTTGGAGATGTATTTGATCTTGAACTCACATTATTGCAAGTCAAGTTGTATTTTACTCAGTTTATAAAATATTATTTTCTTACCATTTATCTTATGTTCATGTGAAGTGTTTCGTTAGTCAACAACAAAACAACAATTCACAGAACATCTCCGAACTATACGGAAAATGTACAAAACAATTTGTATTGTGACTTGTGATAAAGGAAGGAGTTAATTTATAAATGAAAACTCTACACAATCCATGCTACAAATATCAAACAAAAAATCATCTGTGTTCACTACGTCCCTAAATTGTTTCAACGCGTATATTTGAAATAGGTATTTTGTTCCATCCAAAGAGCACAACGCGGAACAATCTGTTTTGCAATCTCTGATGAACGTTCGCGGATAACCCAGTCACGTTTGACCATCACAATGAATTTTTGTACGGTTAGAGCCGTGGGGAAAAACTTCATGACAAAAGATCCAAATCTGCCTGCGATTTGCACTGATAACGGCTGTACTATGGACATGTAAACAATGTACTATGGACATAGCACATACTTTTGCATTTTCGTAGTTTACAAATTGGAACATTTATTCATACAGAAAAAATATTTATTAGGAGGCAGTAAAATAATTTGAAATAAAGTTAAATATTTATTTTTTCTCTATATAAGTGAAACCAATTCCTAGGATACTTTGGATATAGAGGTTAAACAAAAGCAATTGACTAAATGATTACAAAACCTTTTGTTTAACCTCTACTTTTCGTAAATATCATGCTTTCTTTAATATTTATTATAAATAACTTAACAGATTTGTAGCATTCCTGGAGAAGGAGCAATAATCGGTTTCGAAAGCTTGAATTTGGAAAAAAGAGTACTCTCGTTTTTATTATAAAAGAGTATTTTCGTTAAAAAAAGTTTACAAATTGGAGCTTTTATTTATATATACAGAAAGAATATTTATTAGGAGGCAGCTAAATAATTTGAATTAAAGATAAATATTTATTTTGTCTCTATACAAGTGAAACCAATTCCTAGGATACTTTGGATATAGAGGTTAAACAAAAGCAATTGCCTAAATGATTACAAAACCTTTTGTTTAAATTCTACTTTTCGTATCATGCTTTCTTTAATATTTATTATAAGTAATTTAATAAATTTGTGGTATTCCTGGAGAAGAAGCAATAAATGGCTTCGAAATTTGGAAAAAACAGTACTCTTCTTTTCTGCCTTATTTGACTGCAATCTTGTTGAATTAGTTCTTTGTCTTAACTTAAACAATACAGAAAACAATCTGTTTGAGATTTTTTTCTCATCGATCTATAATGTATATTACACCAATAAATTATATGTGCTATGATTTTTATTATGTATTTTATAATTCTTTTATATAAATAAATTGTGTCCACTGGCAATGGTTACAACATTTTTGAAGTTAATCAGAGCTGTTTTTTTTGCGAAGGATATATCATAACAGTTCGTTTGAGCGGTAGCACTCTGACTCACGTGTGAATAAACTGTTTTGTTATTCAAAACGTCCAAAGAAAACACTAAAAAGCAATTTTACAATGATGCGGGGCATGAAGTTGTGTCTATTCTCTATTAATAGTGTATAACTTACTATTTATGTGGCGAAAAAAAGCTGGTGCAGCAGGAGAGGTTTTGCAATAAAATCGACAGTTTTCTGCGAAATATTACTGGGAATAATTTTTATAGAAATAATAAGAAGTATATCATCTCTTCCAATAAATAGGAGGGGATGTAAACACTCACAAAAATATCTCAGGCAATAATTAATTCATTTACGATTAATTCTTACCCAGCGCTTTCTTTAGCCGATTGGACTGAATATGTATATTTTCAGGCTTCAGGCTTCATTAATGAAAACGTTTAAAGAAATAGGACGAATAAAATGATTAAAAAAAGAAACAGTTCTATCTAGTCAACTATATATAAAACGACAACATGACAGGTGGTGTAAGTGGCCTGGAAATCAAGGCAAGCAAACTTCTTATGTTTGTATATTTGCATATGAAGTATTAACCATTGAAAAGGAGTAGTTTACTGATACTGGCTAGCAGACCAAAAAAATTAAATAGGAACCTTCGAGGTGCAGTGACTTCTCTGCATTATCAATTTGATTTCTTTCTGGAGAAAGCCCAAATAGAAGAAAATTGCGCAAAAACACCAGACAAAAATATTAGTTGTAAATGGAAATCTGAAATTATTTATAAAGTTATTTACTGTTAACTCAATATAAGATATAATGATGCATACACTTATTGATTTTAAACAAGAATTAAATGAATGGACAGATGGTATATACATTAAGGTTTGTCTTTTCTTTTACCTATAAGATACTATTGTAAATACTATTATCTAATTTATATGAGCCGGTTCAGCTCAAAGTTCCTGACAAAACTAAAATTGTCCTCAGCAGGGAGCACGAGTGCCATATATCTGTCGTAAATACTAAACCATTGGTAGGTGAGCATATGTTTGCCGTGGACTCAAAGTACACGTTACTTCGTTTCTATCTCTTATTACAGACGCGATATGTCTCTTTC
Organism: Pogonocherus hispidulus; assembly: GCA_963924545.1. Lineage (NCBI taxonomy): Eukaryota > Metazoa > Arthropoda > Insecta > Coleoptera > Cerambycidae > Pogonocherus > Pogonocherus hispidulus. The sequence goes on from OZ004696.1 coordinate 26,804,073, forward strand.
TTTGCTTTACCCAGTCGTTTGAAATATATACTTTATACGTTTTATATATACAGTGTGTTTCAAATCACTTTCTCTAGCAAGTTATTACGCTCTACCGAATGGCGTAAATAGGTATTTAAAGTAACGTTTTGTCTCTTCAGAAGCATCATCAACTTCGTTTTTCCTAATACGGCCCCATTAATATTTTTACATCACTTGACAGCAGTTCAATGATGTGTCATATGCTATAGTTTGATCATATTTTGAACGTGGAAAAGCACCATCAAGCACACCTGCGTCTGTCTGTATATATTAACAAAATGATAACGAAAAAGTAACAAATATTAACAATAAATAATAATTAATTAATAAACATAAAGAATAATTAACAAAACAACAATAAATTAAAAATTAATGAAATATATTAATGAATAATTAATGGGTCTCATTAAATCAGTGGAATCATGAAACCATTATGGAATCATGATGGAATAATTGAACTCACAAGGAATAATGCTATCAAGTGATGTAAAAATATATGGGGCCGTACCTATTAGAGAAAATAAAGTTAATGATGATTATGAAGAGACGAAACGTTACTTTAAAAAACTGTTTATGCCATTCGATAGAGTGTAAAAAGTTGCTATGAGTTGCTATGTCTTTTTATTTCACTAGCTCTTCAAACAATCTTATAGAATTTTACAAAAACGAATGTCCAAAATTTCGATTTTTTTCAAATATCTCAAAAACTAATCATGTTAACCTTGATTATTTTTGGGGTCACCAAATTACGCAACTTTGTCGCAATTTAACCTAGCCTCTATCTCTAACGGTTTCCATCCAAGATACCAATGTTAGTGGATCCAATTTGAAACACACTGTATAGTATTTCGGGATCAAGTTTTATATATATTTATAAAAAAGTTTATATGCTATATAGTTTAAATTATCTATATTATAATCTTTTTATTTTATGCACCATCAATAACAAAGTTCTTCTACATCGATGGCACGACTTTTTTTACGATTTCTGTATAAAATTTTTTTTTTTTTTAGATGTTTTTCTGTTTGCGTAGAAAATACTATGAAAATATTTATATTGGAACTTCTGTACTAAAAGCGATTTGAACCTCTTTACCTGTTTATGAAATTTTACCGCCTAAAACTATACTGTTTGCACTTTAGAGGCACTAGATATAAAGTACGAAATATATAAAGTAGCTTGCTTTCTTGTCATGTTCAAGATCTAGTGGGCGCGGGCGGAGAAAAACAGCAAAGTCGTAAAACATAAAGCGGCGGCGGAACTCGAGGCGGAACTTCGCCTACACAATAGTCACCAAATAAACAGATCCCAGTTTTTTGTTTCTGTTATTTAATACCGGCCTATTTTTGCAACTAAAGTCAATCATAATCACCGATGACAGGAGTCGAGCAACCCCCAACCTTGAAATTTTGTCGAATCCTCACTTTGTTGTGGGGTAGGGATATTTTCTGCCTATCATCGCATAAACAAGGGACTTCCTGCTTTACATCCTATCCAAGGTATGGTAAGTCTTCTTACCAGGCCACACTATTTCTAGTGTAAGCTTCACGGGTATTCCCTGCATGGTAGGGGTGGGTGACCAGGCAGGGAAGTACCTACAAACCGTTGCTCAGCCTTAGCTCGATAAGCAATATAGATAACATGAACGCTAACTGGTTAACCATGGCTTGCCGAGGTTAACTTGGAGGAAAATAAAAGTTAGCTATAATATACTATTTTAATTATAAAACGTTAACTCATTAGACGTTTGTTGCGTCTATTCGTTTTTGAACTAGAAGGCGAGATAACTTACTAGGTAGAAATACTTAAAATATTTTGACAACAAAATATTTTAGTCTACTCGTTGGTGTTTTCAAAACTAAAAAATGGAAGCACTTAGTAAGTACATAATACAACTTTTTTTAATTGGACAATTTACTAGATTAGATGCACTGAATTTTGATAAATCTAATGAAATGATCCACTTAAAATTTTAAGCGAATCGATGAGAGACTCACTGATTTCTGGATTACATTATTGACGGTAATATTCCTTGATATGTATTTCAATTATCTATAGTAAGCAAAAAATTTAAGTACAAATAGTTTTTAAAAAATTAGCAGTGCTTAGGAGTATTAATGATGAGTGTCAAGGTACTAATCATTGTCTGAATCTGGGAAGCAGCAATCTACATTATATCACTCAACGATTATATACCTATACTGTTATTAGTAAGTTAGCGTAGCGTTATCATCGATCATTTTTATGATAGCTAATAATTTCGTCATTATTCATCATTCACTAATTTCATCATTAATTTTTCTGAATACCAACAAATCTGATAATAATACGAACCAATATAGAAACCATCAAATGTTACATTATCCATCCATACATAAATCATAATGTGAAATATATTTCATAATATCAGAAAATAGTTTTGCTGATATCTGAATTCGTTCTGGACATTAAATTGCATTAAAGGATCTTGTTTATGTGCCATTTATTGTTATCCATATCTATATTCATCCGTTTCGTGCATATAAATTATCCTATAGTTTGAATTTACATCATCTTTTAAATGTAAAGGCATCTCGGAAGAGGAATAAAATTGATTTAAATTACGGCGACTGACGTGACGTTCATTTCTGCTTGCTTGGCCAACGAACTTATTATTTAAGACGTGTGATGTTGAGCAAACGCATACCTAACTTTTCATTCGTAATAGATAACCGATATATCTTTTATCTATTTGTAGGATAACTAATGGTTAGTTGTGACCTACAATAAACCACGTTTATCATTTGTAGATAGTCCGCAAGAGCATTGTCGAGAAATATAGTTACATATTATTCGCACGCAACCTACACCCATATAGAGATCGTCCATAGGTCTTATGTATATGTAGCACAGCAAGGTGTAGAGAATAATGAATTATTTACGTTTATTAATGAGTCAAAAATACAAGGGTCGTGGTATTTATCTGGTTATGAAACACACATAGAGTTCAAGAGACCGGTTCTGAATATGAATGGGCTGCAATGCGCTCTAGAAATGATTTACAGTTTCATCTGGAGGATATGAATATAGATAGATTTTATTTAACTAAGTATATCATATATATAAAATACATTTATAGCAAGTCACAAGAATAAAAGCAATGTAAAAAATAAACATAGGTACAAGACATAAACTATATAAATTTTTTAAAACCATAGAAGTACATGAGAGAAGCATTGAGTCTGTGAACACTCCGGTAATAAATTGTCGAAACTAGAAATACTGGCCTCATTAAGTTGCTCCACTGTGTAAAAACAATAGTATGCCAAGTAATTTTTGTAGTTCGTTTGAAACTAGAGAAGTTGCGTTTCTTTATCCATCGGGCAATATAAATATAAATTCTTTTGAAGTTTATTTCTCTTACAGATTTCTAAACGATGCCTAGGTGCTTTGAATACACATATTATATAATAACTGTGGACGTTTGAGTTAGATTAAAATGTGTTTTATTTATATAGATCTCCAGCAAATTGTGGAAAATGTACAAAGAAGGCACAGGCAATATTCTGTCCATTGAAAGACAGATTCGATAATAGTCTAATACCAATAGCTTTTCTGTAATCTAAAAAGTGTAATAGACTGTTAAGACAATTCCCAAATAATCACACCCTTAGTTAATGTGTAATTAAAATAATGAGTGAAAAGCTGATATTAATGATTGGAAGCTTAAAACTAATTTTAATTTGCATAAGTTATATACATGGTCATTCTATGTCAGTCTGGCACCAATAATAAAACACAGTAAGTTTACATGTTCTTCTTCAGTATATTTTTTTGTGGACAGCTATAGTTGTTGAGTATTATCTCGATTAAGTTTGAAGTTATTTAATGCGAACCATTTTGTCGCTTTAGACATAGCACTGCTGGTTTCGTCGACTTGACTTTGAGTACATTTTATATAACATAACATTTGTTGTGTCATCCTCAAAACAAAAACAATCAATCGGACTCAAAAAATGAAATAAATAATTTATTTAAATTATAAATAGTAACAGCCCCAAGACTGATTCTAGGGGCACGCCATGATCTAGTATACCAGTTTCAGAAAAAAATGTCATTTATGAATAACGTTTGTTTGCGGTATTATAGGAATCGAGTCACACACGAAAATCACACAATGTAAATGTAGCCATTTCATCCCCCTCAAAGCACTTGATTATCTCCCCCACTACCCTAGTTACAGCTTTAACCGTTGAACAATTAGTACGGAAACCAAATTGACGGTCATGCAAAGAATTATTTTTTATAAAAAAATGTGATTAGTTTTTCCTTAACAGGCATTTCAATAATTTTTCTAAATATTGATATAATAGAAATTGGGCGGTAATTATCCACAGACACCTTTTTTTAAAATAGAAATAATTTTAGTAGCTTCAAAAATGCCAGAAAAGTACCCATTTAATAGGCATTTGTTAATAAGGTATGTTAGAGGTTCAATTATGATATCAATGGTTTTTTGAGAATCTGAACATTTAAATTATAAATATACCAAAAGACGCAGAATTTTTTAAATTACTGACAGCGGTTTGTACTTCTCTCACTATAACCGGAAAAAGAAAAAAATACTCCCTTGGTTTAGGTGCTGTATTTAAAATTTCTGATATACTGTTACTGTAATCAGGTGGAGACCGAATAATGTCCTCAGCTATTTGCAAAAATTAAAATTTAAACTATCAGCCGTTAACGAATTGATATGTACAGGGTGTCCAAAATAAGATCCTCTATCCCCCTATCTCAGAAAGTATAAAAGGTACAGAAAAATGTTAAATACGAAACTTTTTAGTTTTTAACTGAATTTTTCATTTTTATAACTTTCTTGAATACAGGTTGTTCAGTTTCTCTGATCCAGGCATCAACTTTCTTTTTTTAAATGGGACAACCTATATTCAATTGCGTTTTTGAACTCTCCTTAAAATTCTAGGTCGACATTGTTAAGAGTACCCTGTACCTATCATTTACCGTTATGAAGATTTAAAAAAAAGATTTAAAAGCATTTAAAGAAAAAAATCTGTAAAAAAACACCTGCTCCAAAAATGTCGGCGAAACAAATAAGACATCCAAAAAAAAGCTAAATAGGGTTTATTTCGTAGACAATTAGACTCAGAAATTACTTCTATGGATCGATATTACCTGCGATTAATATACAGGGTGGCTCAAACGTGTATATGTTAAAACTCCAGAAAATCGAAAATCTCTTATGGAACACCCTGTGTATTATTATATTTTTGGATTCTCTATTAAATTTTAACCATACTCTATATAATTTTCCCTATTCTTATTTTGCTTAGTTTTCAAGATATTGACGAAAATGTGGAAAAAATGTCAGCTATTAATCATTATCGGCTATTATTAAAAATATATCTACTATAATTTGGTATATTATAGTAAGTGTGCCTTAATACTGATTAAGAATATATTATTTTATTAAAAACTAATATTTTTTAAAATTATTTCATTAATTAACTAATATAAACAAATTTGTTTGTAACTTGAACCACAAATAACTAACAATAATCAACAAATAACAATAAAAATAATAAATTAAATCAAGTGTCCTATATGTCAGCTCAATTTTCAGCTATGCATGTTGTGTATATAACTGCTAGTTTTCTTACAGCGCAATCACTTTGATTGAGCGCTTCAATTTCCATCCTGATTTTAATCTTTAAATCATCAACATTATTAATCTGAATTTGATAAACTCAGGCTTTCAATGTACCCTATAAAAAGTTATCAAGTGGAGTGAAATCTGGGATCCTCAGCGGCCATGGGATATTCCCGTTTGGCCCTATCCATTCCACAAAATAGTTCTTAATAAAATTCTTTACAACTGCAATATTGTTGCATGAAACTCCATCCATCTGATAGATGATCTGATTGGCATCTTCTTCGGCATTCAATAAAGGTAAAATGCAAGTCTGTAATGAATGAAATTTCCTGATATTTTACCTAAGGTACCTGGGACCTAAATGGTCCCAGGTACCTTAGGTAAAATATTGGCCAAGAGAGACAGAGCCTAAAATGTGTCTTATAAATAGCGCACCAAACATTTTCGTCAATATCTTGAAAACTAAGCAAAATAAGAATAGGGAACGTTATATAGAGTAAGGTTAAAATTTAATAGAAAATCCAAAAATATAATAATACACAGGGTGTTCCATAAGAGATTTTCGATTTTCTGGAGTTTTAACATATACATGTTTGAGCCATCTGTCAAAAACATCCTGTATATTAATCAGGTAATATCGATCCATTGAAGTAATTTCTAAGTCTAATTGTCTACGAAATAAACCCTATTTACCTTTTTTTTGGATGTCTTAATTGTTTTGCCTTGATTTTTTGAGCAGGTGTTTTTTAAAGATTTTTTTCTTTAAATGCTAATATCTTCGCAACGGTAAATGATAGGTATAGGGTACTCTTAACAATATCGACCTAGAATTTCAAGGAGAGTTCAAAAACGTAATTGAATATAGGGTGTCCCATTTAAAAAAAGAAAGTTGATGCCTGGATCAAAGAAACTGAACAACCTGTATTCAAGAAAGTTATAAAAATGAAAAATTCAGGTAAAAACAAAAAACTTTCGTATTTAACTTTTTTCTCTACTCTTTAGACTTTCTGAGATAAGGGGATAGAGGATCTTATTTTGGACACCCTGTACACCTTTTTTGTTTTGTTTATTTCGTAATTAATTATTTTCCAACTGTCTCTCACTTTGTTAGTAGAGTTGTTTAAGAAATTTTCCTACGTTTGACTTTTAGTCTGCGCAATCTGATTTTTGTATAGGGCTCGATAAGATTTATGGGCTCTAAAATTCAATTCATCATTAGAAGCATCACTAATCGTCTTGAAACAGGACCAGATGTTTTTCTTTTCTTTTACAAATAAAGAAAACAAAACACTGATGGTCGGCTAGCCAATAGCTACCTAAATCTTTGCATGGTCCACAGAAAATTACTGTATAATAAAATTGTGGTGTAATTGCAACAAATATTAGTAGACCTTATTCTTACGGTCGTGGTAATTAAAAGTTTCACTACATTTGCATATAAAAACTAATTCTAGGCCTGTAAAACGCCCTCCTGCCTAGAAATGGTTACAGTAACGAAACATACCGCGGGGAATTTTAAATAGATGCAAAAAATTAGAGAAATTAGATCATAGACTAGGTTTATTTCGTCAGTTTCAAGCCGGTTTGAAAAAAAAGACTGAAAATGATGACGTAAACCTTTGGAATTGAGATTCCAAGCTGCTTAGAACCTTATCTAGTCAATCCTAAAATATTGTAGCATTGGCTTAACTCAAGCTGCTTCAGATTGCGATATAAATGCCAGTGGATTTGTTCCAATCACGTACTGAAGAAACACATGTGACGCATGAAAATCTTCATTAGTGATCCTGTGAAAACTAAAAAGTAAACTCCACGGTTATAATATATTATTAATACAACAAACAATATTTAATTTTGAGGTTAGGTAATTAGTTACCTATATAAAGCACGCAAGCGCAGGAATACAGCTTCAAGTAGGATTGAACAGGGGATTCAATTCCTCCCTTATTCTTATGAAATAAACATTTAAGATTGAGATTCAGTTTCAAGCGGCTTTACTTTCAATCGCGCTTGAAAGTGACGAAATAATCGTAATCATAGATTACCTAGACCAATGAATATAAGCAACATTTATTATAAAATCGATCGAACATTTATGAAGAGGATAGTGAGTCAAAGTTACTGTTTCTTGAGTGACATCAAAGGTCCAGCATTATTGCGTATTATAAGACTTTGCTGAGACATTGTGATAAAAATAGCAGTATTGTCATTGTCATTAGTCACTAGATATTTAAATTTAAATACAGAACTCGTAGACTAAAAATTAGAAAAACAATAATACAAATTAATGGGATTTGGAATTATTATTACATCATTATATAAACTACTACGGGTTTATTTGGTTACAGTTACACTTTATTCCTCAGTTTTAACGACGATATAATGTTAGAACTCTACATGAATCTTGGCTTTAACTTACACAGGGTGTCTGCTATAACTCGTACGGTAGATTTCGTGGTTTTAATATTAAGTCATAGAAATAGAAAATATAGAATGCTTTTATGGAGATTAAAAATGGTTATCCTAAGTAGATTCTAGACCTAAGAGTTACACGTAACTCTTGTAAATTTGGTTTTCTATTGGTAGCTATGGTAGCACTAGCAGCTAACTTTGCATTAACTGCCCGGCGGAAAATTAGAAAATCAGGTCCTTTTCTCGGTCCTTTTACACGTGATGCGGATTACCTATTTTCAGTGTTTGCATTTTTCTCATAAGGTAAAACTTTTCAAAAAAACAGGAAAAACACGAAATATACAAACAATTAACTCACCTATACATATTTGGTTCTAACGCAAAGTATGGTACAAAAATTCCCTAAAGTAACGATTTCCCGTGTTCTGCATAGATTGACTATTTTTAGATGTGTCGTGTAACGGTTTTTGGCATTCTATATTTTTTATGATTTCTATGTATTAAGCTAGGAAATTATTTCTCAAACAAAATAAAACTTAGACTTTTTTTTAAAAGCAGTGGTTTTCAATAATTTTGAACATAACTTATAAATTTGAATTCGAATTTTATTTGGTTTCATATTAGAGCTAAAAATTCACTACAAACGCTGCAGTTCTATACCACTAGAATAAATATTTACTCTTGTAACTATCCCAGTAGATATTATTTGTTTTTTTCCATAAAATCTTTTAACTTCCTGAACTAAACAGTCCCACCGGGAAAGCCATCGATCGATTATGGAAAAGCTATAATTAGGAAACATCTAAACATTTTATAGCATACCAACGTCTATGGGGGCCACTGGGCTAAAATATTTTCAAGACGGTGACACTCCCGGTTATTCCGGAAGTAGATATCAACTTGATTATTTTAAATAGAACACCTTAAATATTATTTGATATTTATATTCTACGCGGAATTATAAAAATAATTCATGTATAATGTCCATCCTATACCGTTTTACGGCATATTTAAATTTTTATGTAAAAAATGACGTTTGCATATCGAGAAATTAGTACTTTGGGTGCCTTTATTATTTAATTTAGATTGGTTTCTATGTAGAAAGGGATCTACTTTAGCAGACTTCGTATAATATTTAGATAATTGATCAACACAGGCTGCTCAAAATAGAAGAATAAAAATGGAATTTAAAAAACTGCCAAATGTCAGTTTTTCAAATGGAAAACCAGAGAACCTCTGTTTTTATCTTTGCTATCCTCTGCTTTCATCCTGCCCGTTGCCAGTCCTGCATCACATAAAGTAACTAATGAAATTTCATATATCTTAGTATGCGTTGCACCCCAACTGCGTAGGTACGTAATATTTTAGAAAATGTTTGCTCGTTTATGATATAAGCGGAAACAGCAGCAGAAATTGGTTTTGCTCGTATTTGTTTTGATAGAACTACGAAAACAAACTCAGCAATGGGGCATTGTTGATATTCTAAATAACACGCTAGGGCAGGAGGTATTGTTGATATTCTAAATACCGACATATTTTCTTTGCGAAGCTAAAGGCTAAGACAAGCATTGTTTCTTGATATTCTTTACACAGCCTCGGGTCTTTTCAATATTTGCCATAGAACGAGCAGGGCTTCGGAGAATAAAACAATTTCTTATCAGTTCCCTGCTCTTCGAATGTAGACAATAAATATTGGTAAAATTACAGAATATTGAGAAGGTAAATATCAACTACTATAGCATTATTTACATATTTTTATATTAAGAGTCTCATAAATTATTATATAAATTTAAAGACCGTGGGAAATGTTTCATTCTGAAACTAATTTATTCATTGGAAAAATGTTTGTTTCTCTTTTGTCTAATTAATTAGATACTAATAATTTAAAAAAAGTATTGTATTTTTTATATCTAACCTGAAATATGGCAGCCTTTTAGGTAATATAATTTCTGAACCACTGATTTTGGCGCAATTAAGTTTGAAGCATAATAATTTTTCAATTTTTAAATAAGTTCGTTATTATTCAATTATACAGGGTCCTGCAACAGGATTGAACGGTTTTGAAAAGTTTGTTAAGGAAAAACAAATGAAGTGCATATGTTTGTCAAAGTGCGATTTCCTTTTTCTGTCAGTTTGGCAATTAAGTGTGTTATGGCTAATTGAGAAATAAACCAACGCGTTTTTGCGGTAAAGTGTTTTATTTCTATATGCAATCTGTAGTACAGACGCAAAGGTGCTTTCGCAATGAATTTCATGTGCCACACCGCAGACGCATTCCAACAAGAAATAGTACTGTAAGTAATGTAAGCATTTTGCATGAAGAAAAACGTTCCGTTTTTGCGGTAAAGTGTTTTATTACTACGCAATCTGTAGTACAGATACAAAAGTGCTTTCGCAATGAATTTCATGTGCCACACCGCGGACGCTTTCCAACAAGAAATAGTAATGTAAGCATTTGCATGAAGATTTACTAAGAAGATTTACATTACTATTTCTTGTTGGAATGCGTCCGCGGCGTGGCACATGAAATTTGTTGCAAAAGCACCGTTGTCTCTGTACTACAGATTGCGTAGTAACAAAACACTTTACCGCAAAAACGCGTTGGTTTTTATTGCCAAACTGACATAACTAGGAAATCGCACTTTGACAAACATGACTTCATTTGTTTTTCCATGACAAGCTTTTCAAAACCGTACAATCCTTCTGCCGGGACCGTTATTTTGAAAGTATACAATTCAATATATTTATTTCATTAACAGAACCGTTGTTGTAAGAAGAAGTGCTTTACAGTATTCCAAATTATTACTAAAGATTGAATTGAAAGGTTTTTTTTTTCGGGAGATGAAACACCTTTAGGGCGCCATATACTAAAATAAATCAAAATTGCGTATTCTTTATGAAGTAATTGAAATACGAATTAGTCTATTGTTAAATAAAAAGACCTGATACATGTACTTTCTACAAAACTCGTACAGTCGCATGCAGAAAATCGATAACATGACTTGATATGCTTCTTTTAAGAAACCACTGTGTCTTTAGGTTCACAAATATTTTAATCTACAAAATATTCCATAACTAATTTTCTATAATTATACTCTCGAAAGATCTATTTGTTTCAAACTGATTAAAAAATGTTATAAGTACTAGTGAATAAATATATAAAATTAATTATGGCAAGTCCATATTTTATCGTCTAAAAACCTCATCATTGTTTACATGTATATTAAAATAACATTTTAGGGGAATTTAAATATTCAAAACATCCAACTCCAACTTCTGGATATTTGAGCATCGAAAAAAGGGTTTGAAATGGGAACTTTTAGGAACGGCCACGTTTAGAAAGTTAACAGCTGGGTTGACGTTTAAATAGGCGATATAAGTAGAATAGGGTCCGGAACTTATTAAAAATGTCAGTTCGGTCACAAATACCTTTGCAGGACACTTCCCTTATAGCTGAGACCATTCGATGTCTAAGTACCGCTTTGTGTAAAGAAAAGGGTGCCACTTTATATGTAATACCTAACCAATTAAATTATTTGGTTAAATCTAAATATGGAGATGTAAAAAAAATCTAATAATTAATTTTCTAGAAAATAAGTTAGTTTTCGGAACGTTGCTCGTACGTTGATATTACATAACTTTTTCTGTATAATACGGAAAACAGATTAAGGACGAGTAAATAATTTTTCTCTGAGCCACATTAGATGCCGTTGGGAGCTGAATTTTGTATTCATACAAAAGTTAGCTAGTTAGTTCAGATGTATTCCAGTTTCTTAAGCCTGGAATACATCTGAGAAACGTTGCCATTCGTTCGTCAAGTGACGGTCATTTGTAGTAATTTGCAACGAATAAATTTTGGTTCGAATAGCCAGCGATGCGGACGAACGTTTTCCATCGACGGTCGGTAAACTCAAAAAGATCAAAAGGAAATGCAAGTTGCGAATGTCTGTGAACGTCGGTAGGCGTCATATGTGGGCGTGTTGAAAATAATTTCAGCAGTTTGCTACAATTCGAAAAGACAGATTGATTTCGCTTTTGTGTGTTATTATTAGACGGAAAATGAGTGAAAATCAATTAATAGTGGCCAGTGCCATCGTACATCATTATCAATAAAATCATACAGCGACGAAAAGGAAAAAAGAAGAGAAAACAGAGAATTGTTTGGATGAGTGATTTATATTTAAGTAGAAGTAGATATGATGGTATGAACTTACTAGCCGATTTAAATGGGGCAGGGTAATTCGTTCGTAAGTGTCGTCTATCCAGCTACTTTGCCACAAATGTCTACGAACGAGTAGCAATGATGGCACGTAAACGAATGCGAACGAATGACAATGTTTCTCAGATGTATTCCCTGCTTTAGAGTTTAGTTCAGTAAGTCAGGTAACCGGCCTTTCATAAATTTCATATCAAAGTTGATCAGTAATTAATTATTTATTTCTTTAGGTTTCGTAAGGTTTAGGTTTTTTAAGTTTCACTCTATTATTAGAAAAAGTGTTTTTGTTAAGTTTCTCTCATCTGGGAGAGGTATTCCACGGTAAGTTCGTAGATCATTCATCCGTAGATTATATATCATATCATTTATAGACTATCTCCCAAAAAATTTAGGTGTATTTATTAAAATAGGTTTCCTTTCGAGATATACAGGGTTATTCAGAACCTATCCGAAATAAAATTTGGGGATGTTCAACATACATGTAGAAATGTGGTAGTGCAAAAAGAAATTTTTTTGGCGGGGCCTGAAAACTATTTAAAAATTTTTCATTGCACGCCGCTGGATACTGGTCCACTGTAATGGAGTGACCTTGGGACTGACAATGCAAACTAGCTAGTACGAAAGAAACCGGCGCGCCCGGCGCAAAAAAGATTTGCAGCATTTTTACTTTAAAATAAACTTAAAGATCGATAGGCGTTCCAGGTACAAAAAATTTGTTTACTGTTTTTTGTCGGAATGTGGTATATCCGATCTCGTTGAAGTACAGTTGCCCAGCTACGTAGTCCTTTATAATGGTATAACTTTAAACATTGTTTACGGGAAATCTTAATTACTTTTATTACAATTTTTTTTGTGATATCGATTTCTTATTGAAGGATGGACATATCCTCAAAGTTTTTCAGATGAGTTCTGAATAAGGCTGAATATGTGAACAAGTTAATTAAGCTGGTACATTGTACCCAAAATAAGATCCGTTATCCCCTTATCTCAGTGGCGGCTGGTGATATTTGGATATGGGGGAGCGCAGATATAAAAAAATGCGCCGCAGGCGAAAATTTTGCATATTTCAAGGTCAAACCCCTTAAAATTATAAATTAGAAATTCGCAGAGCAAAAATATTTGCTTGAAAAAATAACTTTCGTTACACAAATATCCTCCTTTTCAATACGATTGACGCAAATCTCGACAAAACTTGTTTAAAATAATATTTAAATAGGTAGGTAGTAGGTAATTAATATTTAGATATCAAAAATTTACATATACGACGTTACCTTCAAAAAGATGAAAACGAGAATTCAGGAAGCAGGAACATAACTATTTTTAGTTTTTAGATATCCGTTAATTAAAAACGATATGGCACAATCACAAACTCAAAAGTATTTTAGTTATTCAATTCATAGTTATCAAACGACACATTAAATTATTACGTAGGTAAATAAACTTCATACAGTTATTTATATACGGGTGCACTCACTTTCTAAAATTGAAATCAGCTCTACGGTCTTCCATAGAAATAAATTTTTCCATAACTTTTTCATCGAAATTATTTATTGGGCAGGCAACGCCCAATTCTTTTATTTATACCTACTTTATTTCCCAGTGGAAGATTTGTAAAATTAGCTCTAATTATACTACTAACAGTATTCATGTTAAGTAATATATAAAATTGTCTTTTCACAAAAATTGAATAAGTAATTTAATAATGTTAAAAATATGTTATAATGTTTAATAATGTTGGAGTAGGGTCGCGAAATAATTGCGGCCAAATCTGCATAATATAAGCATACGGAAAGTATCTAACGAGTTTAGTCGAAAAGGAGATCGGGTCGGTTGCCATAGTTACCTGGGCCGCGACTCAAAGTGCGGCCACAAAGCTGTGATGCTTTGCTCACTGTGCAGTGGTGTGCTGTGGTGATCCAGTAATGTGGACTCTGGCATTATGAGTACGATAGCTCAAGCGCTCGAGCCTTTCCTAATAATTGTTTTGTACTACAATACATGTTTTAACATTTGCATATTTAATTTACAGTAATGATAATAATAAGGATTTCTTTGGTATTTTTGGAGGGGGGCGCGCGGCCCTGCGGCCTTAAGGAGGAGCCGCCACTGCCTTATCTAATAAAGTATAACAGGTAGAGAAAAAAATTAAATACAAAAGTTTTTGCTTCCACGTGAACGTTTCATTTTTATTACTTTCCTGTAGGTATTTATAAGTCGTTAATTTTCTCTGATCACCTTTCTTATTGGCACACCGCATGTATCTAATTAAGTTTTTGAACTTCCGTTGAAATTATAGGTTGATATTGTTTTACCGTTATGAAGATCAAGGACAATATCTTCAAAAAACGTTTTTATAAAAATATCGCCAAAACAAATAAATAAAACAAGAAAAAACTGTGAACTGGGTTTACACGTGCCATTAGATCTAGAAAATGCTTCACTGTCACGATAGCACCTTATTACCATTCTAAGATAAGGGAATGGAGTATCTTATTTTGGACATTCTGTATAATACATACTATATGCCATGTAAGCAGATCACTTGATAGAAAGGGATCTGAAATGGCTTTCATGGAACCGGGGCCAGCTTGCGGAATCGCTTATAATGCTGCCAGAACGGCTCTGGGAAAATGGGTCGAACTAGAACATAGGAATTACTGTTTTTTTTTAAACCAGAACAGAATCATGTGAAGGCACTCATGGAAGGTCTTTTGCAGAGAAAACTATAGGGATGCTGGGCATGAGGAAACCTCGGCTCAGGAGCATGCGACAGAGCTGATAACAGGGCACCGCCATCTCAAGAAGCATCTCTATCATTTAAGATTTGCAGAAATGATGCCGGGTCTGCACTGATGCAGACGGGACTGAACTTCACATGCTAAGAGTAAATGTGAATGCTACGCTCGTATGAGGGTAACGCTCCTGGGTAAACCATTTTTTGAAGAACCTTGCGAGCTAAGAGAAAATTTAGCCAGTAGACTTTTGGACTTTATGGAAAGAACAGAGTTGCTCGCTGAATAGAAAATCCGCGGGATGCTCAATATGCCCAGATGTGGCCGTAGTGGTTTGGAACTCACTATAGAGGAAACGACCCTCAGGAGAAAGAAGATATGCCATGTAATAATTTGACCATATTAATTTTCTTCTAAGTAGGTAAGCTCACACACTTTTAGATTGCTATACGTGGTGTGGCTGGAAAAACAAACTGGTGCTATAAAATGTTTTATTTATAATTTTTTCTATACTTCAAGCACTTTTATCACCTTCAATTCTCCTCGATCCCTACACCGCTTCGCATGCGACAAGCACTATCTAAAATCGGCTTCTGAAAGCTCCATCATGACTACCATCGCTTTTATTTTAACTGCTTTTACCGTGAGTTTCAAATCTGGTTCACTTCATATATATTTTATTTCAATTAATTTCGAAATATAGGTAATTTATAATATGAAAATGTTATATTTATTTATTTATACAGTTCATGGTGCTTTGGAGAAAATTTTAAGTTTATTTATTATTTAGGCACCTATTGGATACTATTCATCAATATATAGAAACGTTGACTGAATGAGAAATTGAGGTTTTTCTTCATTATTAGCGAGTAATCGATGAATTCAAAATGAGAAATAAACATTAGGGATACAAATTTTAAATGTTTGCGTTGAGTTTATCCTGATAATAGCTGACATATTCTCAAAGGACATATGAAACATAGAGCTGATGTGTTAAGTAAATTAGGTAGGTACCTACCTACATATCTATAGAGTAGAGTGCAGTACATATTGTAATAATAATTTTTGATACTAACCCCCATCCTAAATGTATTTCTCAAATTTTACCATCATATACCTAAAGGAAATTAAGAAAGATATGTGACGCAGCCACTTTGAGGTTTCAGGTATGCCTTTTCCGGAATATTTATGATTTCTGTTTAAAAAAAGCAAATATAACTAAAGTATTTAAAAAAAAGGACACTCTGTATTGTACAGAGTGTCCCAATTAACTATTATTATATATTATACACCATACTCTATAATAGTGTATAGTGAATGGTGTATAGTGTAGGGAAACAGATAACTTGTTTTTTTGAACAACAGGGAAGGATCAACATGGGTCTATCCTTAATGAAAATGCTTTAGCCTTAGCCAGTTTTGAATGTGAACCACCTGATAACAATCCAGAAACAGAACAGTGTAAAAAACTTTAAAAGCAGACCTGACTACTACAAATTAAATTAATGGTTTGAAAAGTTGGTTTAAATGTACAAATTTTATTGTTTTATGAATTTTTGGTTTGTTAACTTTGTTTCAGTTTTATTTTTAATCCTTTGTGTATAAGTTATGTACAGTTTTTATAATTTATTAGGCTTTTTAAAGGCGAAGTTATTTTTCTTATCGCATAAAAAGTATTGAGTTAAATTGATACCGATTGTAATTTTGTAGCTTTTTAATTTTATTTTATTTCTAATTAAGGCATCCACCTCTTCCAACCTCTTACGCGAGCTGGTCGCAACTTAAAATATATTTAGAGCTATTCCAGGCCTTGAACATCGGGTCCATTGGATACCGAGGTACGCGACCGCCCGTTTGACCTGCCGACTGGAAAATCATCGACCTATAAAACACAACGGCGCGGCCGAAGTGATGCTCACCATGGCCCTTTGTGACCCATCGATTGATTGGAGCCGACATTCAGGCAGGACTAATAAATATACACGGGAGATTTCTTCAGGGTATGATACGGGAAGCATTGACATAGGTCGGATTTCAATATACATAATGTGAGGTTGAAAAAAATATGCAAATTATATCCACTTGCGTTTTTTATTTATACTGTTGGCCTCTATGGTCACCACTGGTTTTATCGTAAATACGACATCTTTTAAAATACAAATTGAACAGTCGCAGATATATTTTATTATTTAGGAGGTACATCAATCTGAATATTACGAAACTTATAGGTTGCTATCTATAACCTATGATTTCTTTAAAAATTGATTTAAGGAAGCAGGTGCGTGCAAGTTATAGTAGAAGACAAACTTTAATAGAATGGATAAATATGACGATCCAAAAAACCAAAAGTTTAATATTGATGTTCAATATTGCGCTGACTAGTACTGTTGCCCTGCTACCTCGGGTTTATCAAAATTTTGTAAAAGATGCCAGAAAAATACTCAAAGTGGTTTAAAGTGTGTAAAATATATGAGGTAGTGTCCCAAAGTAATTGTGTTGCATTACTTAAAAACATTATAAATATTGAGGAAAAGGCAATACTTATTTCTGGCACAGCTGTAGGATTTATGAAATTTATTTTGACAATACGGGTATACCTGTAAGGTAAGTAAATACAAGAAAATGTAATACATTCTGGTACTCTTGTGTTTATTTTATATGTAGCATATTCCTAAAAGAAACGTTGATACCTACAGCACAGTTTTTTATATTCGCCATTTTTTATTTAATTAGTACAAAAGGGAACAAGTTAGTTACAAAAAACAGCAGGACAATTTTTCTTACACGGTAGTTTATAAGAATTATTATTCCATGTATAATGTAAGATACTCATCCACATTCCTATACACATTTTATGCTACAGATATATTTATAAAATTCTACACTATTTATATATTGTTTTCCATTATTGAAAAATGAAATTTTTGTAATATAACAAATAAAGATATTGAAAAAGTTAATAAGGGAATTCATTAGTAAGTAAATACCAATTCCTGTTTCCAAATGAGAACGTAAAAATGTAGACAAATCTGCACATAAGAAAAATTGTATCTACTCACACTGCAGTTATCAGAATTAGACACATGCTATTTATTATTGGTAGGAGATGCCGAAAACAACTACTCCACGGGCAATATGCCCCGACTGGCGTTGCATTACATCAACATCTCCATGGGTGTCGCCACATCCTTCATCAAGACCAAATACCAGACAATGACCGGTTTCGATCTTGTTATGATCTCATCAGATTGCCATAGGTATCGGAATCGATGAATGATCTGGCGACATGATTGCCTAAGGGGCATATGTGAATGTTTGTAGTGGCGAAATACAGTGAAATACACCGTAGATCATTCATCGATTTTTACAGAAATCAATTAGCTACAATTAGATACAAGCTACAATTTTTAACAGAAAAAGATAATTTAAATAATATAGCCACAATACGAGTCATACCAATTAGCATAATTAAACATTTAAAGTGATTTAAAATAAAACATGTTGTGTTTATTTTATTTCTTTTGTAACAACATAAAAAAATCCCAAAATCGAACCGTACCATAGACATCCGGGTTATTACACAAGCGCTCAATGTCGGTGATAGCTGAGAAAGTATATATTACACTATTATCTAAAAATAAGGCATTCGGTTGAGACAATCATAATCATAACGGTAGATGGTGTTTTACAAAACTTTTTACTTCTTTTCTATCACTTCTGACTGATCGTTACTGCATTTTCAGTACTCGAGGTGCCATTTTGAAACAATTCAAAGCGAATTTATAACCGATCCTTTAAAAAATGGCACGATAAGTGCTGAATAATAAAAAAAATAATAAATGTAAAATATAAAATGCTAAGCAATATATAAGTATATCATGATGAAAGATAAATCTTTTCAAATTAATATATTAATCGTATTATTCAATCAAATGAAATCGATTATTTGGGCGCTCAGTTACCAAATACCTTGTAATAAAAAAATTCTTGGAATATCGTTTTTCAATATAGGAAATTAAGTATTACTATTTAATGAAATTTAATGATTTCCGCAAATGAATCATAATTTTTGTTAAATACATATTATTTTGGAATTTTTAAAAGTACCGACCTACCAACATTTTTTAAGAATCAAGTTTACTATTGAACGAAAGCTATTTCTTTCGTTAATCAAATAACTAAAATCTTTTCTCTGTGTACCTAAATGCCTAAGCCCACGAAAGAGTTTTTTGAACTAAGGTCACTGTCAAAATTAGTTAGTAGATACTTAATATACGAGCATGATTAAAAATATATCAGTATTTTATCCAGTATTCATCATGCATTTTATATTAACATGAATAATTTGTATTCAAATTGACTATACCTAAATATTCTTTCAGTTTGCTTTGTCATTTAATTTATTAATCTATAATAACACGAAAAAGTTCACACGGTTGTGCACTTTTGTGCACGCACCGCCTGTATTAACGGTCAACATAAAAAACAGTAAAATTAATGTATTCTGGCACGTTAAAGAAAATACAATATAAATTTTAAAGACTTTTATAAATGCACATAATTAAACTGTATATATTTTTCAAATCAACAGTCTTTTATAAATGCGAAATAAATGTACCGTTTTATTATCCTGTCGAAAAAACTAAACAATCTGTAAATTAATTCCCACATGTGAAATAATCTGAAAAGCTTTATTTGTTACTGCAAGATGTAAATATTTACTTCACTTTTGCCAATAATTATCATATATATTAGTAGATTTATTCACATTACTGCCTCCTATAATTTAGATACGACTAAATTTATTAAATACATAGGTATATAGACAGATCAACTAACTATACCTTCTTATTTTATAAATAAATAGAAAGGAAGAAAATTTGAGAATACCATCTAAATTCTAAATTGTCAAAAATGGCGAATGCGCCAGTAAAACTATTGTCACTCTATATAATTAAAATGACAGCACATTCTTAACATTTACTATGCAAACGAACAAAAAAGTACAAAATTGTTCTGATGAGATACATTACACTTTTATTAATATATTCCGTGAGCATTGTTTTTATAATATTGTCACACAAGAATATAAGATATAAAAGTAGGTACATATTATAATGAATATACAGACAATATTGTTCCACGGAGTATTGTATACATTAGTCCCGATACATCAATATATACACACAGGTTAAAAGGTTTTTGATCGATAGGAAGATATTTTAAAAGAACGCAATTTGTGCCTTGTTTGTTTGTTTTCTTTTAGTTTTTTTTAATTGCATCAGAACACAATAAAAGTTTAAGTATTACTTAGCACTTTTCCTTCATAATGGACAACATTTCTAAATAGAATTACTGTAGGTGTTATTATCGAAGGAATTTATCATACTGTGTTACAACAAAATTTCACAAATTTAAAAAGAACAGAACATGAGTCGGTTAACATAGTTAATAATTAAGTTGCTCATTTTTAAGTATATGGATAATTGCGATGTTAAGGAGATCTTTCTACAGCCCCTGGGGCTATTTCTTTGTCAACGACATTCAAGATGGTGGAAACACAACTGCCAACTTTCTTTTTTTAGTGGTTGCCATATTTATTGGATAGCGGATATTGGATTTTCGCATATTTGAGTCCAGTTTGTTTTTCTGATTACTACGATATATCACACATGATATTTTGTTTTTACATTTGGAAAACAAAAGAGGCATTTTGTTTCTCAACAATTTTTGACAGTTGAATCATAATTGTGAAGTTTGCGTCTCTGTTGAAAAAATACATTTCAAATTAAAAAAAGCGGGATACGCTTATAATTTATTATGCTTCGCAACGGAATATGGAAGTATGTGCGTCACTTATTTGCAGCGTTATCTAGAAATGGAGGTGATCCAGCCCTATTGGAGCACCCTTAAGACATGATATCCGTGGAAGGGATGTCAATAGGACAATAAGCAATTCATGAAGACAGTTTCAATTTTCTTTAACTAGAGATCGAGGGCGAACAACTTGACCAACGCTATAATTTTTAGATTTTATTTCGCTCCTTGTTCGAATGCATTTTCATCAACGTATTTCACTTTTTTCATTTGAAAATGTAACTTGTTTCGGTAAAATTAACAAGAAACACAGAAGAAGCATAATCGAAAATTTCAGAATTCTTGATAAACCTTATTTTCAAAGCACACTTGACTTAATTAAAAAAAAATAATCAGAATTTTGGCACAAATGTAAAACAAAATATCAAGTGTTTGTAGGACATTGTCGTAATGAGGAAACCAAACTCGAGTCAACTATGCAAAAATCCGATATGGCGTCAATAAGAAAAAACATTTGACAGATACTTTTTCGCCATATTGAATGTCGTTAACAAAGGGATATCATAGACTGCGTTTATTTCGTCAATTTCAAGCGCGATTGAAAGTAAAGCCGATTGAAACCGAATCTCAATCCTGAGTGTTCTCGTATCTCGTAGGAGATACGAGATATAAAGGGATTGTAATCCCTGTTCAATACTACTTGAAGCCGCATTCCTGCGCTTGCATATACGTATGGATAACGACCTAACCTCAAAATTAAGTATTGTTTGTTGTATTAATAATATATTATAACCGTTGAGTTTACTTTTTAATTTTCACCTCGGTTTTCACAGTTTAACTAAAAAGGTTTTTCATTCGTCAGATGTAATTCTTCAGTACGTGACACATATAAACTTCTGCAGTTAGATTTGATTAAATCCAATCTGAAGTAGCTTGAGTTAGTTAAGCCAATCCTAAAATATTTTAGGATTGACTTGAACGTTCTAAGCCGCTTGGAATCTCAATTCCAAGCGTTTAAGCCATCATTTTCAATCCTTTTTTCAAGCCGCTTGGCTTCAAACCGGCTTGAAATTGACGAAATAAACGTAGTCACATTCTGATTCTTTGTAAAAAGTAAAAAGTAATATTAACATTTTTCAATTTTAACAATAAAAACAGAAATCAGAATGTTTAGTTTTTGGCCAATATTTCACAAACTATCAAGACATATAGATCCAATTTCTGTTATGCTGTAACTTAACTATGTATATCTGGATCTTAATATAAGGGCGCTATCCATGGTGACACTCGAAATGAGTACACCCTGTATATAATTCCATTCTTAGTAAAAAGTTATCTTTTGAGAATAAAGCATTTAGATATAAAAAACAAATTTAATAAAAAGGTACAATCCTTTTTATAAACAACTGTCTTCAAGAAATACTTTAAACAAAATAATATTTCACTGAATGTTATATAGGTAATCGTATTATAGAAAGACTTATATCCCGTAAATAACTAGCCAGTACTTATATTTATTTATATTTCCACGTACTAGTTTTTACTTTGTAAACTTAGTTGTTAATTTACGGTAGATATAAACCTTATTACTTAATTTATTATATAAAGCTTACTATTAAAAATATCCTTTCCCGTGTAATTAGTGTAAATTAAATACTAAAGGTACACATTTGCTCATATAAAAAGCACAAAAGTATAACTCTTTTATGTAATAAAGTAATGATTTTTACATTAATGCAGCGCCCTTAAGAGATACTAAAAATTACTAAAAACTTTTTTCATTATCACTCTTTAGAAATACTGTAGCGCAAACCCCATTTTTAAAATGTGTATTCAGTTTAGCTTCATTTGAAAAAAGTTGCAGACAACCTCCCAAGCGTTTTTAATTTAATTTTAATTTAATGCTGTATTCTTAAAAAAGAAGAAGCATTCCGCGAAAATTAAAAAAGAAAAAAATACCTATACACGCTACTCATTCCTCTCGTGTTCTTCTTGACAACACAAACTGATGCAATCACTTAGAGCGCTATTTTACACCCTCATTTACTATGGTAGACCTTCTCTCATTGGTCCCAAGGGCCAAGGGTAAACCGATGCGATGTCGAAAATTAATTCCTATCTCCGGAGCCAGTCTATGTTTTGGATGAGCACCGTAGTGGAGCATCTATCATTTAAAGTACCTCATGTGACATTATTTACCTATCCGAAGTCTTCAAAGGCTAATGGGAATGTGTGTATAGTACTGATTAAGTATTTCCGCCCACAATGTTCGTGTTGTGAATACCGCTGATTAATTCTTGTCGATAAAAACAAATTAGCCCCTAACTACATTTTAATAAATATCTTATTTGTATGTGAACGCGATAAAGTGTACACAAACGCGCTTGATTACAAATTACTGTATTATGACTTTTCATCATTTAACTTCTTTGCCATAATAATAATAATAATAATAATAATAATAATAATAATAATAATAATAATAATAATAATAATAATAATAATAATAATAATAATAATAATAATATAATAATAATAATAATAATAATTACAGTTTTCTTGGGACTCTGACATCAATTAAATAAAAATTGTATGTATTAATAACTTTTTAAGTTATTGTGTACAGTTGAAGGCGGTTGGAACCTTTGGTGTGAAGTTTTCCTAATACTGACGTAGTTTTTCACATAACATCAAACCACTATTATACTGCACTCGACATGCGTTTCGCCAACCAAGTTGGAATCATCTAGAGATGATTAAAACTAAACCTATGAACACTGTGTCCTATTTATACCTAAACTATTGCTACGGCTCAGTGAACCGTCACGACGGATCAGTATCAGATTGCTCCTCTGTCATTATTCATACATTTTTTCACTTTGCAATTTCCAAACTCTCAAATGCATCCAGCTGTCTGGATTTGTTACATTCTTAATTAGTCTTAAATAGTCTACTATCTATTTTATATGGTTGATCTCACACGCATGTTAGGCGACACTAGACTTATCTGTTCTACCATATTTGAGATGAGCCATATGCTTCTTGAATCTAGTTTCAATTGACTTTCTAGTTTGTCCAACATACTTTTGATAGCAGTCTTTACAGCTAATTTCGTAAATGCCCGATTTTTCCTTAGTTTCTATTTTGTCTTCTGGATTGCCTAAAACTTGTAGTTTATTTCCCGATGAATAAACCACTGACATTCCTATATCTTTAAAAACCTTAACAAAACCACGGGTGAAACGAGGATTGCGTGGAATAGATATGAATTTTAGATTTCCTTTTTTATTTTGAAAAGTCGAGGAATTTCGAAGTGTCTTTTTAAATTTGCGTTTCCTAATTATTTTATCTGTTAAACTTAAAGAATATCCATTAGCTTAATAGGCGATGAATTAGAAAGTTCAAATTCGCCATTTTGTGTTGAGCAAATGGTGAGAGTCCTTAGTTATATATTTTAAAGTACTGGTATCATGTCTGTATATCTCAAATTCTAATACAGAACAATTCTATACAGGCCGCTTTAATGGTTAATAAATCACGGTTCACTGAGCCGTCGCAACGGTTCACTGAGCCGTCGCAACGGTTCACTGAGCCGTCGCAACAGTTCACTGAACCGTCGCAATAGTTTAGGTATAAATAGGACATAGTGTTAGCATATAGCAGTGTTTAGTTTTAATTATATGCAGATGATGCCAACTTGGTGGGTGAAACGCGCTACGAGTGCAGTATAGTGTTTGGTGTTATGTGGAAAACTAGGTCAGTGTTATTATGATCTTATTTGTTAAATTAAATTTAATAAATTTATGTATTAGTTGAATAGTATATGTAAACTTATATCAGCTAATTATCTGACAAAGGATTAGTTAAAAAAATAAATACCTACAACCTTTATATAATGGATGGCCGATTTCCCAGGAAAATGGTGTGAAATTGATTACAAGCAGTCAATAAGGAAGCTTTATTCAATTATAATAATCATAATCGAAAACGAAACACATATTTTGTCACTATTAATTACAAATAAACCATTTAAAATTCATGTCATAGGTTATCAAAGTAACTTCTATGCAAAATTGCTCCCCAACACGGAGTGAACTGTAACTTTTTCAAATGGTAATGGATATGATATACCATAGACTTAATAAGAGGAGACATCACGGTTCATTCATAAATAACCTTTTGTTTTGTATCAATCATTGGCAATGTGTATGACAAAGAATACCGAGAGAAAGAACGGCAAAATTCCGACTCCGTGCAACGTTGCAAAAGTTTTGGGAGAACTTGCTTCCGACGCCAAAGGCGTACTGTTTTTGGAAGGGTTGGGTATGATAATAAAACATCAAAAAAGGAATGTTAAGAAAATCAGTACTATATATTGCAACAGCAAAAGCTTGTGAGATTAGAAATTAAATTAGTATCGGAGTTTTAATGTAGGGAATATGAATTGAAACTTGAACACTTAAAATTCTGAATTAAGTAAAGGTGGTACACCTACTACATTACAAAAACTTATATATACAGTAGTGTAAAAAAGTATTTTTCAGTTTTTCAAAGATACCCAAACTCTGTATACAGGGTTCAATTACATTTAAAAGTGAAATATAATTTAAAATAAGAAAGATGTACATGGTGTTAGTTTTTAATTCAACTTTTTGTTTCAAGTTATTTGACTTACTGTTTTCAAAATAACTCTTTAAAGGCCTGATAATGGTGATTTTCTCTTAGATTAGTAGGTATAAAGGATACCTTTAAAAATTACCTTGGTTACGCAACTGATTTTAATTTTTGTGTGCAAACGTTGCATGTTGGCTTCACACTTACCAAACATTATAGGTTTTTTAATTTGTTATGCAGCAAAGTGCTGAATGATGCCTTAGCTTCTTGCTTGGATTCTTGTTTTCATCGTATTTAAGTATGTGTGTAGGTAACTCCAAAAACTAACACATCAGCCATATTTTAAAAAATAACAAAAGCAATTCCATAATATAATGTAGTATATATATACTATATTCCGTAAAATGATAAGGAAGCCAGCCAGCACGCCCCTAAAAATCCGTAAATATGGCAAAAACTTGGCAAAATTTACCTGTGGAAAGACAGTTTTGAATATAAAGAATTCATTTTCCCATACACTTGACACTCACGCACCATTTTCTGAAGAATAGTAATAAAATCCTTACGAAAAACACTGAAAAATTCACAAAAGCAAAATTCCGACTGCCAGCAACACCGCACAAAAGAAATACTATAAAATACTACGATTCACGTGCATCAATGGACATGCGGATTGGAGTAGGGAGCAATGATGCCTGTTCATTCCATTTTTGCGTTATGAAGTTAGTTTTTATCGCAACGTTTTTAACAAAATATGATTTATCTACTTAACTAGGAAACGGGAAAATATTTTTATGTAATATTTTAACCTTAACCCATAATCATGGTAGTTTAAATGCGACAATATAAATTACACAATTGACAGTTTGGCAACAGTTTTTCGTACAATCATAAAGTAGACCTTGCAGTTGACCAGATAAAGAGGAAACAAGGGGATCTCTGATTGTTTTAAAATGTAAACAATTACATCTCCCTTGTCTTATAAATCTATGTGATATACCTACTTATTATAAATAGTAAACTAAATATCAACAGGAATAAAATCTAATTACAAAAAACTTATCGATCCCAATGTTTAGCAACTGAGTGACACTTCAGAAGTGAATGAATTTTGATATAGACAACTGGATTCATCTATTGTCATTAAATTTAAAATCCATAGTATAGAAATTGTGTAATGAGTTTTGTGCAACTTGCATTAAGAAGACGAAAAAAGCAAACAAATCCTCATAACATAGTCAAATAATGGGATCTACTAACTATATGATATGTATCAATTGAATAAAAATGAAAACAATAATAAAGATAGAAGTTTTCAGTCACATACCCTGTATATAGAGATTTATCTCGTCAACAATCACAAAATGGTTTTATTCTCTTGTGTGGGCACTTCATCTAACCAATCGATTTGTTAGCTTACTGCACTACAGGATTGAGTTTGCTTTTTAAAATAAACCAATTAAATTAGAGAAACAAAGAGCTCTATCGTAAGCAGTCTATTTTAACGATTGCAATAAACCGTAGTACAATATAATTCATGTTACTGCCCCCGGGAGCCATTATAGCTTTCTATGGTTCATTTCTCAGAAATAATAAATAGCAGAAATGCTTACAAAATCACCGACAAAGATATACACTACATACAGTGTGTCCTGCAATTGGATTGATGTGAGAATTACAGGGTGATCACCCATAAACTTGGGAAATTATAGCTGAGGACAAATAATGACTAATAATGAACAAAAAACATAGTAAAACATTTTTAGTTTCGGAAATACCAATTTATTTCAAATAAAAATGAAAAATGAAAGTTAGGCCCCACTAACCTTTGTAAATAACCAAATTTTCAAAATCACCCTGTACGTACTTTTCCATATTATATCGATCGCGGCCCTTCCTGGTGGGACACTGTATATTTTCTACCCGTATTTTATGTATGTTTGTAACTGTGTCTTTCGTGGTATAATGATTTAGATATTTTATTCTTTTATACAGTGTGGGTGAGTTTGCATTACACACTCAGTAACTTCGTAAATGTTAAGATATTAAAATTTTTCAAAATGTACTTCTGTGGTTTTTTGTGTTCTTTTCAACCCTCTGATTAAGAACGCACTCAGTAAAAAAACAAAAGAGCAACGACATGTACCGTGATTTTTTTAAATGGAACACCCTGTATTTTATTTCATAATTTGAAATCCTATCAAATTCTGAATATGGTACTGTTTTTATTTTTTCTTAAAAGTGATAATATGTAAGTTAGGAACAATAAAACTAAAAATTATCGGTATGGTATGGTACGGTAGGCCATGGATTGCACAGTTATTGAAAACAAAGCCAGCTTATGAAGTCAAAAATTATGCAAATAACTCATAACTTTGTTAATGATATTATTTTCATTTATTTCAATAAATATTTTGTTTCAATTCTACAATCCATGGCCTATACCAAAGTTTACAGAACAAATATTCTGTAAGCTTCGCTAGTACCGATAATTTCTTGTTTGTTTCTAACTTACATATTATCACTTTTAAGAAAAAATTAAAAACTGTGCCATATTCAAAATTTGATAGGATTTGAAGTTATGAAATAAAATACAGGGTGTTCCCTTTAAAAAAATCACTGTACATGTCGCTGCTCTTTTGTTTTTTTTTGATGAGAGTGTTTTTGATCAGAAGGTTGAAAAGAGTACAAAAAATCATTTAGAAGTACTTTTTGAAAAATGTTAATATCTTGACATCTGCGAAGTTACTGAGTGTGTAATGCAAACTCACCCACACTATATTGTCTGTTGCTCCTGCCTTGTAATTGAATTGTATCTGCTGAGTATATAGTGTAAAATAAATAAGGTAAATGAAATAACTAAAACAAATAAAATAAAATAATAAGGCATTTATCCCAGGATATCGAAGCATATAAAAATAAATATCTTATAATTATACTTCGTACAGCGCGGAGTCTAACAGAGTCGTACTCAGGTCACTGGCCTTGCCAGCTGACTGACAGTCCGTAAATAACTAAAAGTATTTACGGACGTTGTAATAATCGTTATAACAAACGTAATAATAAACGTTGTAATAATCTAGCGTGCTCGTATTCGCCGTGTATACTGTAAACGTTTACTAATATTATTATCAATAACTATTAATGAGAGAAGTAAATCAAGTAAGATGCCAAAGGAGAGAAGAAATAGACGTGAAGTATTTCAAATGTGGTTTGACAGTGATCCTGAATATTACAAGGACATACGCATTAAAGAAAGTGACTTGTTTTGTACTGTGTGTGAACGCATTATAAATTCTTCTGACAAAACTAAAATGAATAGACATTTGAAGAGCCATGCCTCGTTCAGCGCTGATAACTCGGAATTTTTCTATGAACTTACAGAAGCCTTTCTTGCAAGTAATATTCCGTTAAGCAAACTAGAGAACCCTAAATTACGTACGTTTTTAGAAAAATATACTGACCGAAAACTGCCACATGAAAGCACGTTAAGATTAAGATATGTCGATCGGGTTTACAACGATGTAGTGACATCAATTCGTGAAGACATTGCGGACAATTTTTGTGTATTTTATTATAGACGAAGCAACTGATGCTTGTGGGCGTTCAGTCGCCAACTTTTTAATTGGTGCGTTAAAAAGTGACATTGCTAGTGATAGCCACCTATTGGCTTCTAAGGTACTGGACAAAACCAATCATGAGGCCATTATAAGTTTTCTTATTGATTGTTTTGAATATATGTGGCCCGATCAAGATTCTTCAGATAAAGTCCTTGTCATGTTAAGTGACGCAGCCGCATACATGTTAAAAGCAGGACAGATTTTATCCCAAAAATATAAGAAAATGGTTCATTTTACATGTGCTGCTCATGCACTCAATGGGGTAGAGAAAATAAGGGAAAGTTTCCCTTTAGTAAATACTTTCATATCAACCGTCAAAAAGGTTTTCATTAAGGCGCCTATACGAAGGGATGTTTTTAGGGAGGTTCTATCAGACATACCTCTGCCTCCTGAACCAGTTATAACTAGATGGAGTACTTGGTTAGAAGCCGTAGGGTATTATGCCAAACATTTCGATGGTATAAAAGATGTTATTTGTAGATTTAATCCAAATGAAAGCAGCGCCATACATAGACTCCATGACATACTAAAGGACCAAAGTATTCGCGATGACATACACTACATTAATAAACACTATGGTTTCTTAGTTACTGCAATCACGAAATTGGAAACACATGGATTACCGTTAAAAGAACAGTTTCGCATATTGGAAGATGTACAGAAAAATATATGCGATGCCAGTAATATACGTCCAGTCGGTAATGCAATAAAAGAAAAAATGCAAAACGTGTTAAAAAAGAATACAGGATATCCCATTTTGGAAAACATAAGCAAAGTATTAGCTGGGACCTGTCAGGAGTTGCCAGCCAATATACTAATGTACAGTTCATGCCTCAACCATTTTCCGTACTGCCCGTTATCTTCAGTAGACGTTGAACAGTCTTTTTCCCTGCACAAATTAATACTGAGTGATAGACGTCGCCGTTTCACTCCAGAACACTTAGAGAAACACGTGATGATATGTTATAACAACCGCCAATTTGCCAGCAAAACCTTCTCTGAACACTAAGGATTGTCAGGTAAGAGTTGTCACTTTTACGTAAGTATTTTCTTAATTTATATAGATATTATATCCTTGACTTATTCGTGGCATTTGGTAATAATAATATGCACATTGCGTCATAATTTATTGATATTTCCATTTGTAACCTTAGTACGATCCTGTTAAACTCCGCGCTCGCACGAAGTATAAATTAGTAAACATTTCTGGAAAACAGAACAAATGTAATATATTGTGCAACGTGTCTATTTGAAAAAAGACCTATGTAATCTGTTGGATGGATTAACGGCACACCATACGTATATTGGCCAAACGCGCTGATCGCACAACATAGGGATAAGGGCCAAACATGATGTAGTGGAGATAAATTCATTATATTATGGCAGTCAGACCCACGATCACACTATATACATCTTTGATATGGTAGACAAATATGCTACCGTGCTACTACGCTATTGTCGAAGTGCAATAGAAGTTCTGCTCGATCTGCATCTTTTTCACTTTATGATAAAGGGAGAGGGAAGGACTGTACATTTCAGGCTCTAAAATGAATCAATGATATATTGGGACAAAACCAAATTACGAATCAGATGAGCGTTACTATACGAGTATGTATTTACATACATATTCAATAGAAAATTCCAATGTGAAAATTGTGGATCAAAGAAAGTAGGAACACAACGAAAAAGTTTGTAGCGTGTATATTGGACTGATGAGTCAAGAATTGAACATCATTTATGACAACGTACATCGTTTTTCATATACAACATTAAAAATAACACATCAAGTAAACGAAAATAATGTGCAGGTCTATAAGGAGCGCGAATTAATACGATAGAAGATAGTCGGGAGACATTCCTTAGGGCATGAGTTTTGGCGAACTAAAATGAGGTAACCTTATGGACTTCAAATGAAGATCTAAAATCACGATTTATCAGTCCATGATTACCAGTAGATTAAAGTCCGACCATAGATGTTATGATTTTCGGTGTAGACATGGATTTTAAGATACCGACTGCATTGTTGCGAGTCGAAAATCGTTAAGTGTACAAATATATAAGGCAGTTGAAATTACTATGTCGACGATTTCCTTTTGGAATAAAATCTCTTGTCAGTCGTCCTGGATAACAAAAAAAAAGGTCTCTAATTCAAAGCAAAAAAATGTATAGGTATAAATTTTTGGTAGAAAGGAGACTTTTTACATACAACTTAGTTTCGACATTACTTCAACTACTAAAGCTTCAACTGAGATTTTTGTTCTGCCACAAAAGTTATTTTTTATTTACATATTTCGTGCTATGTTAAATTTCTGTTAGAATACCTAGTAGCAACAGACGAATTCGGCTTCCGCAAACGTAAATAAACAATAGCCGAGAACTCAGCTGTTGAAGAAACCAGGTAAATTGAACGGAATGTATTGAAAACGTATTTGTAAAGCTAGCCGCAAATTGTTCAGCTTCAAATATAGGTTGAGAACCAGCCCTGCGAGTGGTTAAACGGAATATACAATCCAGCACAAAAAATACTTGGATAAAATATAACTAGGATACGGGATACGGGTAAATTTTTAAACGACCGTATATCGAAATAAGGATAAAACTCTAAGGATACTTTGATGAGTATGTATACTGTATACTATTGTAGAATGTATAAGTGTTTTACTGTAAATGAATTTCACCTCTAACACCTCTAAATATGTACTTAGGTATCTATACATATCGTATACATTAAAATAATAATAATAATAATAAAATTCGGCAATCTTCTAGCCGGAAGAACGCAGAAGGCGGTCATTCTCGTCATTACGTCTACTCAGGGCACACGACTCCCGGACTCAGTAGTTACTCACCCCACGGACGTGGGGTGAGTAACTACTGAGTAACTACTGATAACCACCGGCGGCCGACTCTGAGAATCGGAGCCAGGGTCGACAGGATTTAAAAAAAATAATAATAATAATAAAGGCCTTTATTGACATGACTAACAAACAAAGTATCATTAGGCTACCCGTCTATTTTTCCACCTAACGATAGAATACATCAGGAGACATCATGCAACATTTTTTTTTTTTAATAAATAATTTATTTAATACATAATTCACAAGTACAGTATTTATTACATTTTCTTTTCTCTTTATCTCTTTCTTTTTTTATGATAGTACCTACCTATCCAAATCAAAAAAATAAAATTCTTAGACTTATGAAAACCTTAGGCCTTAGACATTTCCCTGCCGACCCATAACAACAACAGAAGCCGATTTTAACATTTTGTAAACATTTCGAAATGTGCTTAGTGAATTTTAAATGAGGATCCATAAGTAAGTCCAAATTTTTACACGATCACAATAATCAATTGCTTTGTTATTAACCAAAATATCAGGTGGTCTAGCATTAAAATATCTGATTCTCTCATTTTCTCTGCCAAATAATATAACAGCTGATTTGGTACCATTTAGTAACAAACTATGTTGAACCAAAATGGCATATAAATATTTTCAAGGTCATAATTTAAAGCCACTGCAGCCTGAGATAATTCAACAGGGTAAAATGACAAAGTAAGTTGTGTATCATCAGCATAAAAATGTAAACCAGACGATACAGAACTTTTAACAAAGTTAAAAATGTACACAATAAATAATAAAGACCCTAAAGTTGAGCCTTGTGGCACTCCATTTAATATATCTTAGAAAACAGATACATTTCGTTTGTAGAGAACAGCTTGGGATTTAGGAGCTAGATAATTTGTAATTAGTTTAATGGAAGTAGCAGACAGACCAACGAAATGTAAAATCGATATTACTATTTTGTGATTCAAGGTAGGCTTTGGAATAATTTCATAAAGTCAATAACGTTAATTTCTTATGATCAGTTGCCCTTAAGATATCGTCAGTTATATTGAGTAAGAAAGTATTGCAGCTATATCGATTTCTAAAACCAGATTGTGTATTTGGAACAATTTTATTCACAAATAAGTGTATCAGAAATAAATATCATGCAAAATTTTATTGTGAACCCATGCCTGCACACGAAATAAAATGAGTGATGCTGATGAATGTACTATGCTGTAACAACCTTTGAGCATTATTTAAGAACAGTATTAAATAACTACGAATAGTAAGGACATCATATTAAAACTATCCTCCATCTGCAAACGCCTTATTTAAATAAGGATTAAAACAAATCAAGCCAAAACAGCTATTCTCCTGGTTATATGCCGCGCCGAGCGCTGAACTAAAAGCAAGATTTGCCGTATTTTGGTCTAAACACAGTTAGAATCAAAAATACAAGGATTCGGATTGCAACGAAAACTACGAGGAAATACTCAGACTACAGATCGTAGGATGCCACTAATTGCAGATCGGTTTCGACCTTTTTATGATCTCATCAGTGCAATATAAGTGAGCATACCTATGAATGCCTGAGTATTTGGCACAATAGGTAAGCCTTGCGTACGCAAGCCCTATTGGCGCCCCCTCTGGGTGTTGAAAAAATCATATCGGTTAACGGTGGAAATTTAAATTATTTATTAATAACAAAATTTAATAATAAAAATAGTAACATTTAACCAAATTTGTATCAAAATATATAGAAATCGTCTCGACTATAATTTAGATTTGTACAAAACTAATATGTAAAGTATAATAAATAATAATTATAGCTATGCAAATGTATCAAATACATTGTTTTCGACAAAACTCGACAAATTTTAGGTAAAACATTAGCTGAAGCTATATAATAAGTGTTTTTTAAATATTTTATATATGTTTTAAACTACTTTTTTTATTGCAAAATAAAGACATTTTACTGATTTTAAAGTATATCGAAATTTTAGCAACTCAGTTATTTCAATTACACCTTTCATTAAAATTTCTAAAGCGTGCGAAGGCACCGATTTTCTATTCACACAACCCAACAAGCCCAAACAGCACGATAAAATCGGCGTAATGGGAAACACGTCGCTCACGAGAGAACTCTAGTTTACACAACTTTGACTCGCTATAGCTATTCTCACTCACTTTTAAACTATAATTCGGATTATAAAAATACTATATACACAAGTACGAAACACATATAGTCTTTAATTGATTACTAAAGTAGTTAATTATTTCATTAATTTAAACATTACACATACTTGGACTCTCTAATATAAAGTTATGGCACCTACGCACAGTTCGTCGGAAGGTCATTTTGCCCATAGGGCGCCAGTCATTTCCCACCACAGAATTTACTGGTGTTTTTAACTTTAAACACATATTAAGCCGACACGATCCAATTCTCCAGGTTAGTTTAAGTATTTTTAGTACAAATAATACATACAGTATTACACTGAAAGAAAAGACGCGGTTTATAGTTAACAATTGTTTATTTGGATGTCATTTATTTAAAATAAATAATACATATTTTAGGTTAAACAATATTTTTTACTATAAATATTCTTCTAAATATATTTTACTTATTAAAAACAAATACTTTGTTTGGTGTAAAAATGTTAATAGTTAATGAGAAATGTTTCATCTTAATAAATTCTTTATTTGGTGGTATTCCCAAAAAATATATTTATTATTAATTTGGATTTTATTAATATTGAATAATCCAGACTAAACATTAATATATGTTTGTTTCTAATTTACTCTATTTTATTTATTATGAAGTAATCCATTTTTTTGTTAAAAATCCTGAAGTAGTTTTTTAATTAATAGATATTTTATTGTGGCATTATAAAATTGTGCAGTTGACAGTGTAGGCTAGGTTGGCATTGTTGACAGTGAGTAGCAGACATGTTTTTCTATTTACCTTGGATTGGGTGACTTTATTTCATTTCATTATTTTCATTTCATTTACCTATTATTTGGGTGCGGCGCGAGTGCTTCGTTTTCGTTAATGTGAGTGTACGTTACTTTACTTGATACTTGAGATGAGACGATAGACGCTGCACTGTGCAGTACGGTATACCTATATGACCCATATGTGTATGGTGCACAAGGTAGGGACGTCAAAACTTATATACCTTTGAAAACGGAACATTGGAAAACTGCCGATTGTGTGATTTATTAAAAATGTTTAGAATTATTTACCTGTTCAGTGGTGATTGCTGTGACATATAAAATAGATCTGGACTATAACTATACTAAATAAACGTAAAATAATTACTGGATGTGATAAATAAGACACTATTCATTATAAATAATCTTTATTTTTTTAAATTAAAACAAATATTTATTATAAACATTGTTCTTTATATTCTAATAAAGTCGAAATTTTAATTAGTATGCTTTATTTATAATAAATAACTGAAATATTCATAATAAATAAGTAATGTTACATTTACTCATAATAATATTTATTAAAAACGATCGTTATTAATAGAAAATAAAAGATATATTGATTATCAATAATCCCTTACTTGACGGTAATAAGGTATATTTGAAAAGATTTAATAAATTGTTTTTTTCTCATAAACAAAAATTTATTACGCCATTATCCAATAAAGCCTTTGTTAGGTGTCAATCAATATCATTAATTATTAATAAACTGTTCTTTCAGTGTACTTTCCTTAAGTATTTTCTGATCCAAATGACATCTAGAAAAATAAAATTGTCTGATATTAACAATTCAAACCACCTAAAAGTAATATACCATTTTGTGTAAAGGAGTGGCTTTTCAAGCGCAGATAGTTCCATTTCAATTTGGTGTACAAGTTCAATGACAATGTAGTTCAGAAGATTTAAAGAAATATTGTAAATCAAAACTCTTTTCAAGTTTTACTCAAACTTGTAAAAGTATGTATAACGACCAATGAAATACAAAAATGTGCCGAGCTATAAAGCTGACGACAAATAATTGTAATATTAAGGTAGTTAGGCGCTGGGTAAGTATTGAATTCAGAATTAAATTATTTCGAATTTCGAATTATTTAGTGTATAATTTTACCACAAGCTTGATTCTTGAAACATGCAAGCCAGGAAAAATTCATCTATATTTGACTTTTTTCTAGAAAACTATAGTTATATTGCCTCAAAATCATAAACTGATTTAAGGCATCTGCCAAAGATGTGGTCGATCGGCAGTCTATCGGTCGATTCAGTCTACATATATAAACATAGTTTTCTGTCACACTTTAATATACTTCAGATTTGATTTGTCGCCGGTTGTGGCGAAAAATGGGCGACAGCTAGGTCGTTTGTCCTACTGAGAAGCCGGAAACTGCTGAGCGCCGTATGCGACGTTCATAAACATCAACAAATATTATTACTTTCTAAATCCATTTCTGTTTACACACAAATAAAAAACACTTAGTATTGAAGTCCCGTAATTGTTCGCACAATTTATAAGAACGTAGCTTATTGGACTATAACATTTGATTGATCTATAGTATAATAACTAAAAAAAATCTCATAGCGTAGTAATATTGAAAAGTTTTCATATTTTCCAGAAATTGTTCGACAAATAATATACCTAGAAGCTATATATATATATATATATATATATTTGAAATGCATTTTCAGTCCTCTTTCCGTTTTAGAAATAAAATACGAACAAATAAAAGATAACATAACAATAATAATAATATAGAAAATACACAAATAAAAATTCCATTTAAAAAAAACACTAGTTGTGGTCAAAACAAGAAAATGAAAAATTAAATCAAATTTATTTTTATGCCATCGAAAGTATGTCTAAAAAGTGCCTGAAAAATGGTCAAACCTTCTTGAGGTATCTTCAAAGGGAAACGAGATCAGGATCCGTCTATTTTGCCAAAAATCGAGAAACGCTCTGTAGCTCGAAAATGGTAAGAGATAGCGAGATGCGGTCTGAGCCACTGTTATTTTTTCGAAAAAATAGCACAGGACTCGTCCCTTAGATACAAATTCTTGGTAAACCTCGAAAACATATCAATTTGTACCACCCTATAATATACGAGTATGTATGGGTAAAGCAATATACCGAAAGTTATATTTTATGAGCTGCATTTTTAAGTGCTATGGCCGATTAAAAAAAATTATATGTAGATAAATTAAAACTATTCTTTTAAAAAACTAATACCTACGGAAAATTATTAACAGTAAACAAGCATGGTCAGATCAAAATGATAAACTTATTTGCTGGAGGAGAACAATGATATGTGGCTAGACGACAAAGCAACGATTCAATTCACTTATTGACTGACCAAAAAAAATTAACATGTATGACTATTTTAGCTTCTATAGTTATCAATATAGTTATAGTAAACATTAATTTAGTTTGTATAGTTAACATTGTTAAAGTGAATCTATTTTCAGACCAGATTTGACAACATTAATTGCCAATAAAATGAGTAATTAAAAGATATCATATTCTCGATGAACTGATAAAATTTCAACTGTTACTTTATATCTGAAATATATATCTCTTCACATATGAGATCACATTAATATTAATATATCTTGAAATATACCTCCAAAATTGAATTTAAATTTTTTTACTGGTTATATATTTGTAGATTTTCGCAAAAGCGCAGAAAAGTGTTATGAATAATTTTCTCATTTTGTTCATAATATGACTTGATATCTATGTGAATCTTGTAGAGAATTCTCAAAGGGTAAGAGTCTTGACACTGCAATTTTTTAATGAAGTTGTTAGTAGATTGTGAGTCGGCTGCTATTGTTTTATATTTGGTTTTAGTATGGACTTTAGTAAGTATTATACTAGTTACGTTATAATATATTATGTTATAAATGCTGTTTGTGCTACTTGGACGACCATTCCCAATAAGCTTATTCTCCAACAAGAACGCCTTTTTCCATGCCCTCCGTGCATTTTTTTTTCAATTCAAGATTCCATTTTGGAGACCACAACTATTTCCTTTGCACCAACATATCTGTCTCATATGCTGACGATATAAATATATAAGTATTGAAACAAACAATATCAGGCGCGAAATAATACTAGAATTTATACTAAAAAGTGACAGCAATATAAATTCTAAATAATAATACCACACACACTTGCAACAATACTATGTTTGAAATTGTGTTTTGTTTATAAATAATAATAATAATAATAATAATAATAAATCTTTATTAATCCTTTGGACATAAAATGTATAGGACAAGTCGCAGCTTGATAGTAAGTTCAACAGATAACAAAAAGAAAAAAAGAAAAAACAGATCTACAAAAAATTATCATTTAAAAACTAAGAGTCTAACAAACAACAGAAAACAAATTTACACCAAATTATCACTTAAAAACTCATCCACGCTATAATAAGCCTTGTGAAGGAGTAACCTTTTTATTTTGTTTTTAAATAGAGTTTCACTTACAGTTTTAAAATAAAGCGGTAAGTGATTATAAAACTTTATGCCCATGTACAAGGGGGATTTCTCAAATTTTTTAGTCCTGTGCTTAGGAATACATAATAATTTATAAAGATATGCCTGTTTCAGATAAATGTCTAAAACATTCTTATTAGGTACTAACTAAACAGTACTTTTAGATATAAAGTTAAGAAACTGTTTATTACAATGTGCCCTTAGACTGTAATTTTATATTTGCAAGTCTCTATAAGTAATCGTTTTTATGTGTAAGTCAGATTAATGTTTTGTATATTGTACCGTTTCTTTCTGCCTAAACTATTTTCTCTATATTAATACCTTCTGTTTGCTTCTCTATAAATAAAATAAGAAACCTCTATTTCTGGAGATACCTACATATACACGAATTACTGATATAATTTTATTGAACTTTTTATAACTAGAAACTTAGAATTTTTTTTATGTACTACGTAGCAGTAACATTGTCTGTCCTAAAACAACACCGTTGAAAGCCACAATTTTACATAATTAAAACATGCATACTAGATGGCTTGCATAATTCAACAGATAAAGCTAAAAAGTATGTATGGTAGTAGCAGCTGTGAGTCAGACTGTACGTAAATATTTCGCTCACTTTCGCAAGGGCATAACAGTAATTTATTACATGTAACGTCAGGTGAGCGTGCTGTTAAACCTCGTGTAAAAATCGCGATGAGAATTAGCAAAATGTAAGGTTTTACGCCAGAGTTAAAAATAAAATAGTTGCATGTCAGTTTCTGCTAAGAAACCATTTCATTTGATACCCACGTAGTATGGGCGTATGTACCCATATTTTTTGAACGGAGGAAGAACAACAACTTGAAATTTCGAAGAGATCTTTCATTTTATTCTGCTATAATTATAAACATAAAAAAACAAGAACTATAGAAACATGGATGCATTACTAAATATAATATACGAGTTAATATAAAAAGTATTTCATAGAACAGTATAGAAGGAAACCTTGGTCTTGTAATTTACCTTAAAAAATAAAGTTAAAAACAATAAAATGACAAAATTACATGTTTAATTAATCTATACTCTATTATTCTAAGATAAGCTTGAAACAAAAACATGTTTCCTTTAACAACCTCATTTTCTAGGTCTAATCAACGAGTTTATTTTTATGTGATCATTTTATGATCACTTGGCCAGTCGGGCAATGTGCCCCAACTGTAATGGAGTAATGCAACGCCAGTCGAGGCACATTGCATCTCCTTCAAATAAAAAAGCAGGATTGTCTTCCTCAAAGACAATAGAGGTCACAGCTCCTTCGGTAAAAATTTCTAAAAATATTTGAAACATTTCAATTGTTCACAACAATATAGGCTCACTCAGTGGCTCATATACCTAGGTATATTTTTATCAGTTTTATTTTATTTTATTCTACACTATTCAACAGGTCTAGTGACTCAATAAAAATTATAGGAATATTAGGTAACTTAAATAGTAAAAAGATATAGAAGTTGATACCTACATAGTTGAGTGAAAAATGTATCTATTACATATTGAAGATAGACACACAAGAAAAAATGAAGAGCAATATGTACTTATACTCGTAATATATATACATATGTCAAAGTTTACCTGAATACATGAAAACAAAAGGTTTACAAGAAAAAATGTCAATAG
Source organism: Pogonocherus hispidulus (assembly GCA_963924545.1). Taxonomy (NCBI): domain Eukaryota; kingdom Metazoa; phylum Arthropoda; class Insecta; order Coleoptera; family Cerambycidae; genus Pogonocherus; species Pogonocherus hispidulus. Next base: position 26,844,114 of record OZ004696.1, read on the forward strand.
ACCCAGACAAGTTATTATAAATATTGGACATGTTGTAAAGCGGCGAATACTTTTCTATATTTGTTCTTGGAGTTGGTAAGTAAGAAAGATCTGACTGACGTGATGTAGCTGTGGGAACAAGAAAATTAATCATACCCAATATTTCACTACAATCAATATTAACGTGTATCAGTTTGAATAAAAATGATAAGAAAGATGTATTACGTCTATTTAATAAGGGATCTAAAGAAAATCTATCTAAAAGTTCAGACTGAGGATTACCCCTAGAGGGATATTCACTATATATTCTATGAGTAGCTAATTTTAAGAAACAGCGCTGAACCCTTTCAAGACTATCATCAATATACGTAGAATAATTTGGGTAGTATATTATTGAAGCGTATTCAGCCTGAGAATCAACTATAGTATGAGAAAGAACCTTAAAAGTCGTTTCACTATTAAAATTTATCATGTGTCTAATAATAAATCCCAATGCTTTATATGTTTTGACAGTTATTTTTGAAATATGGCAGTTGAAACTTAACTTCTTGTCAAACGTGACTCCAAGATCGCAAAAGGTTTCAGGTCTATGAAGAACTTTACCATTAAGTTTATAATTAAACTGAAGCAAATTCTGCTTCGTTGAAAAAGACATAACACTGCACTATCAGGATTCAAAAGCAGATTATTTTTAACACACTAAAACAACAATTAAGGTTCAACTTACTCTGCAGCAAATGACAGTCAGTCACATTAGAATTTTTATAGAATAATTTCAAATCATCAGTGTAAAGTAAACAGTTAACTGATAACCTTTCGACGATATCGATTATAAACAAACTAAGTAAAAGCGGGCCCAGAATCGAACCTTGAGGAACTCCAGATGTTGCCTGTACTCAGGGCTGTAGATAAAGGGAGGGTTTAGGGCTCGGTTTAGGGGTTCAAACCCCTTCTCCAAGACAAAACCTACTTTACTTTACTAATAATATACTTGCTAATAAAAACAAACGACAGCAATTTATGTGTTCGAAACCCCCATATCGCCAACGACTAGCTACAGCCCTACCTGCACTCTAACGGATTTACAACCACGATATACATATTGAACCCTATTACAGAGATAAGCTAATTGAAACAACTAGATTTATAGAAAGTCCAAAAGAACTTCTTCAGTAATACACAATGGTCCACCTTGCTGAAGGTCTTAGAAAAGTCGGTGTAAATAATGTCAGTTTGATGTCCTTCATCTATGCTGGAAGAGACTAATTCGGTTACACAAAATAAATTAGTGACAGTCGACCTAGAGTAGGTACAACAGTTCTTTCTCCTGAATACTGGAATAATCTTTGACAATTTCCATATATTAGGCAAAGTGCAGATTCATAAAATAAAATTAAACAAGATCAACAAGTGGACAGTAAAAATTACCGCAATCTTCAAGTAAAAATGCTGGAATTCCATCAATACCACCAGTAAGGTTCAATTTAAGTTTTTTTAAACACAGTAAAATTTCCTTTGCTGAAAAATAAAGTATATTTAACACTTATTACCTACATCAATGTCCAAAAAGTTATTACTATCAACAGAGTTATTATCGGAACTTGAAAAAATCTGACAAATGTGTATTATTATATATAATGTATTACTTATATTATTAGGAGACGTAAGTTAATCATTTTCAAACACCAATCTATTAGGTACATTCAAGCCCTTCTTAATATTTGCGTAATTCCAAAAACTGGAAGGATCACGTATTATAAATATTATTTTCAATATTTGATACATACTGCCTAATAAATCTTCTAGTTTCAATTTTAATGAATCTCCTGAGGCGAATAAATTCGTCACGGAATGCGTATTTTTTGTTTTTTTGAAAGTTTATCTTATTATCTTATTATAATTTGTATCGAACCAAGGAGGGTAAGTTCTACGTACCATATAAGTTCTTGCAACACATATTTGAAAGACATCATCAAGTCTGTCATGGCATTTCTCAACTGCTAGATCAATGTCACTTATTTCAATTAAAAAATCCCGATTCACACATAATAAAAATTGATAAAGTAGGGCAAAATCCGCCTTTGTAAAATTAAATAGTCTAGAAGGTTGAACATTATTGGTAGGTCTTGAACCATAAACATCAGTATTATAAAATACAGTAAGCGAAGGATGATGATTATCTTTATCAATAATGAAGTGACTAGCTCTTTCAATCAAGCATTTTCTTTTGGAAAATTCCAGATCAAGTTTACGGTTCAAAGAATTCAGAACAGTTTAAATTGTTAAAAGTTTAATAGATTTTTCAAATGTATAACGGACTGCCACAGACGATAAATTCATGGTGTTAAAAGATGCACATTCAGCAATAGTAAAATCACCCAAAATAAGTAAATCAGCTTGAAAAATATAAATACGAAAATGCTTCAAAAATTAATTCATAAAATGCTGCAGAAGTTCTAGGAGGGACCTAAATAGTAAAAATGTAAAAATAATAATTTCCCACAAATAATTTAACACCGACAATGTCAGCAAAGGGGATATTACAAAATATAGTTTGAGAAATGCCGAAATGTTAGTTTAACAACCATTAAAGCACTTCCTCCTCTGTTGAACACAACTGATTTACGGTCCGATCTAAGAATAGTTAAATATGTTATTATCTTTGATTTCACAATCCTCAACATTTGTCTGAAGCCACGTTTCCGACAGTGCCAATGCTTAAAAATTGCAAAAGGACGCATTGGTATAAAAAGTATTGAATTTTGTGTTTAATTCCAGGACATTTTGATAATATATTGGCAGAGCTTGACAAGAATTAGACAAATTACCATTAATAGAGGAAGAACCACTGTCAATATTACTAGATACAGATAATGGCTATGGGTACCCTAGATCTTATTTAAGTTTAATAAGTGCACTTTTATACGCTTGGCAGTTATCATGGTCCCAGGCTGCACGTTCAGTGTTAATACGGTTTCCAGATTTTTCAGCTAAGGCAGAACAGTTAGCAGATTTTAATACTCGACGCACAGTCATGTATTTCGTGATCGAGGCTACATTTCCGGCATGCCAAATTATTTAACAGTAACCATCAAAATAATTTTTCGAACAAGCTCCCAACTTCATTGACAGCCTTCTACGAATAGTGAGAAGCAATATCGACAATATTAAGAGAAACTTGTATTTTATAATGCTAATAAATAACTGCTCGGGGAAAACAAATACTTCAGCAACAGAGGTTTTTCCGCTTGAGTTGGTATAACTGTCAATCTAATGGTAAATAACATTCTGGCGAAGAAGGGAGATAAACACTCGGTGAACTCGTTCGAACAAGTGACAGATAGGATAAGCGGCTACAGATCCCCAAGATGTTTATTTAACGCGTAATGACCCAGTTCGATAGATGGGGTACCAACAAAGATAAATTCGGAGAAAGGATAAAAAGCGTACAAATGAAAGAGGAATACGGAGGAATAATGGTATTCAACAGTTTTTAAATTCATCATCTGGAAGAGAATTTAAAAATATTTGAATTTAAATTTAAAATGCACATTAGGGAATATCAATATACTAATTTATGGGAAATAAGTTTATTTATTAAAATGCATTTACATACAGGGTGTCCACCTAGTGCGCGTAAGTCCAATATCTGGGTTAATAAAAGAGATAACTTAATTTTTTTTTCTACAGGGTTGTCTAATATCCCGAGCTGCACAAAATGAAAATATATTTACATATTCAGGGTGTTCAGTTTTTCCTGGACAGGTACCAACTTCGTTTTTCTAAATGGAAATATATATTTTTTATTGCTTTTTCGAACTAAACCCTTGATTTTAGTAGGACTTTCATCAGCCTTCCCTATAACTAACTTAAACTGTTTTTGAAATATTGACGGGTGAATATTGACATTTTTGCAACTTTGACACCCTGTAAAATCTAAACGGTTTGAGATCAAGCAAAACGGTTTGCACATTCCTATCTTAACTTTTCATAACCTATCGTTTGGTACTAATTTCAAATTTATCCAGGAATTAAAAATTTTCAAAATTTTCAGAAAATTTTAAATTTTTGGATAATTCTGAAATTAGTACCAAACGATAGCTTATGAAAAGTTAAGATAGGAATATTCAAACCGTTTTGCTTGATCTCAAACCGTTTAGATTTTACAGGGTGTCAAAGTTGCAAAAATGTCAATATTCACCCGTCAATATTTCAAAAACAGTTTAAGTTAGGTATAGGGAAGGCTGATGAAAGTCCTACTAAAATCAAGGGTTTAGTTCGAAAAAGCAATAAAAAATATATATTTCCATTTAGAAAAACGAAGTTGGTACCTGTCCAGGAAAAACTGAACACCCTGAATATGTAAATATATTTTCATTTTGTGCAGCTCGGGATATTAGACAACCCTGTAGAAAAAAAAATTAAGTTATCTCTTTTATTAACCCAGATATTGGACTTACGCGCACTAGGTGGACACCCTGTATATAAATAGATACTCATGTCTATTTACTAAAATAAATTTTATTTTTTTTTGTTGAAATCCAGTTGACCGATTCCCTGGCTCCGATTCTCAGGCTTGCCCGCTGGTGGTTAACAAAAGCAACTCCCCACGTCCGTGGGGTGAGTAACTACTGAGTCTGGGATTCGTGTGCCCTGAATAGACGTAATGAGACCAGAATGACCGCCTTTTGCATTCTTCCGGCTAGAAGATCTGTCGAATTTCGGCATGCCGGTATATGATCTTCAGTTCCGAAAGCAGTGTATCTCTTGGTCCACCGAGGGCTCCTATAATCAGTACCACAAGCTTCACAGTATGTTCTGGATGGAGTCTGCGGAGTTCGAAGAGAAGGTCTCAATATTTCGTCAGTATCTCCTCCTCTTTCAAGACAATGTTGGGCTCGGCAGGAGCCGCGAACTCGATGACAAACATTGTTATGAGCTGGTGGTCGAGGAGGACTACATCAGGCTTATTGGCTCGAATCTGCCTGAGAATATTATTATTATTATTACTATTATTAAAAGGAATTTCACACTTAACTTTGATAAAACTTTGGTTTGCTTATATCTTCTCATCTCCCTTATCAAAAATCTAATTGGGACCAACTCAGTGGTTATGAATGGGCATATGAAGTTAACTAAATATTTACACTAAAAAAAGTTGTCATATATCTGCGGTTGGTTAATAAATACCTCAAATATACGGCGACAAAATTATATCAAATAATAGTAAACATAAATCTAAATACCTAATTCATTGTTAAATAATTTATTATAGACATTTAGTAAGTTATTTATTACTAGTAGGGTCCATGGAGGCTCAAATTGTGATTTTCGTTTGCACTTTCAGATTAAAAGCTAAAACCAATTTTAGATGATTCCCCACCCTTAGAACTATCAAAATCCCGAAGGCGTCAAAAAAAGTCCTGTACGGGGTGGCTGTAGGGGGTGAAATGTGAAAATTACCCTAAAAATGATTTTTGGATATTTGGAACTAGAAAAACAGCTGAATAGTTACACATAAGAACCATTTACCTCAGAACACTGGAAACATAAAAAAAAAATTATTGATTATTCCATAAAGCACGTTGTTAAATGCGACAGCTTAAGACTTAAAGCGCTCTGGTGAAAAGTGTCTAAATATTTTAATCATGCTCTACATGTAACCTACTGTAACATTTTTATATGTGATCTAATTAAAAAATACCCTTTAATAACATTGTAGAGCAGAGTTTCCCGAGTTTGTTGGATATTTCACTTTTTCATTTGGATGATTTGCAATTTTTTTACGAATTTTTATTCGAGCGCGCGCTTGGGCCTGACTAAGGTCGAATATCGCTTGCGTTACCCAGAGTTGCAGCTCATTAAGGTCGAATGACGCTTATTTCTCTTTTGTGCAAAGATTAGGTCTGTTCTTGCAGAAGTTTCTGATGGTTGAAAACGGTTTTTTTACTTTTTTACATGCGGACAGTGCATTTTTAATGTCTGTCAGTTTAACGTCTGTGAACAGTTTTGTTGGGCGATTGTTTTTGACACTTTCTGACCATTCCGGACTGCTTGTTGCTTGTATTGCAAGAACAGATCTATTAAAATTAAGTATATAATTGTTGAAATAGTATATGGAAAACTAACAGGTTCCACAAATATAATTTTTAAATTTATATATTATAATACATATATGTAACATGAAAATCATAAATAAGAATTAGGGGCACTTTAACATTTAATCGGATTTCAATTCCGCCGATACGTCCTCTGGCGTATAAAGGTCGACACTTCTGTGGTGTCCGGGAAAAAGGAGATAAGTCCAATTTTGGTCAAATTGGAATATGTTGAAATTTCGGTATTACACAATCAAATCTTTCTTCCGGGCGAAAGGGGATATCGCATTTGAAGTAAAAAATGTTACTAAACTTAGGTTCATTTCGAGCCTATATAGTCCCTTAAAAATGTTCCTGTAGAGATAACTCACCTTATCCTTTAGTATAAAAATAAAAATTTTCTGTGATTGTCAAAAAAAGATAACAGATCTCAAATCGTCCACAAAATTTTTCGGATATTAACGTAGTATTACATATTACATATACATATACAACGTTTGTATGACGTTTAATACATAGTATTAAATATTACAGTGTGTAAAATTAGTGTGCATAGGTAAATGGAATCCAGAGGAAAATAAAAATTTTCATTTGATAGGAATGTATTTTTCTATCTTAAAATCGCATCCAATACTTAAAGTAATAAATCATAAGTTTTTAATACCACTTATACTACTTATAATACACTTATTGAAAAGACAAGAAAACGTACGGATACACCAATTCACCATTTCCTAAAAAATGAACTTATGAAATGAATTAAGAAAAAACTGAAACTGGAAATCCATTTTAATGTTAGTCCAGTTCCAATTTCTAAAAAAAAAGAAAGAAAGCTAATCTAATGCAACTAATACCTTATATTTCTAATATATTTTGGGAATTCTACAAATCCTTACCAACCAACAATGACACATGTCACGATATTTTCTGATGAAGATGATGATAAATTTGCTTTGATATACATTTTATTTTTTGTTTATTTAAATGAATATTAAATAATATAAAATTAATAAATTGTCTGGGTTTTAAATATTTTTCATTTTTTTTAAAATAGTTGAAATGCAACTAATGAGAAAAATACATTTTTAATTAGCCTATTTTAAGTCTATTTAAGTCTATCTATCTAAAATAAGTCTATTTTTTCCAAAATATTAGGAACATTGAGACATGATATTTAAATATAAAAAGGGAAAGTTCTTTTCATCTCATTCGGAAAATTGTAAATACATGTATGTAGTTACAGTGCTGATAAAGACTATCATCGATGGGAAGTAGTTTGTTTATAGGTTTTGAAGAAGCCATAATGCTGCGTAAATGACTTATTCAACTGGTATCTGAAGTTGTATATAACGTAACAGCAAATTGAGGCATATTATGTTGTTTGAATATATCTCCAATTAATTTCAAAGCCCCAATAGTATCCTACTTAGCAAATCATGGTACATAAATACATTTTCCAATATATTTTTCCGAAGGCCGACGAATTGACTTGTAGGTACCTAAATCGCACCTAGGGTGACCAGACGTCCTCTTTTTAAAGTTCAAATTTATATCAGGTATATATATATATATATATATATATACACATTTTATGCTAAATATCCTCTTTTTTATCAGACAAAAAATTATAATAAAAATCTGAAGTAGGTATTTCTAAACAATGCAAGTTACAATAAACAACTTAATTGGAAATTATAAATTATTTGAAGTTCATCCTAGACCTCTAATTGTAACTCTTTCTCTTTCTGTTAACTTAAATCGAATAAAGAGGGCGATAGGAACAAACATGGTTGAAGAAGCCCAGAAAAGCCGCCCTTATTTTACAAATTTAAGCCGAATATTACAAAATTACAAAGTAATTGTTTATTTTTATAAATAAAGGCCAATAGTTTATAATGTTTTGACCAAATGATGATTCTATTTTGTTAGCAGTTGTGGAGCGATTTATATTAATTTCATGTACTGCTATATATCGTACATTGTTTGTTGTACCAACTTTTATCCAGATTTCATCATTTCATCGGTTATTTTTAAAAATCACCTGTCCTTTTATCCATACAAAATATCACTTCAACGCCCAATATTCCTAAACAAAAATCAAACAGCCACACAAGAGAGAAATAAGCGATATTCGACGATAATGATCTGCGACTGTGGTTAACGCAAGCGATATTCGACCTTAGTCAGGCCCATGCGCGCGCTCGAATAAAAATTCTTAAAAAAATTGCAAATCATCCAAATGAAAAAGTGAAATATCCTACAGACTCGGGAAACTCTGCTCTACAATGTTATTAAAGGGTATTTTTTAATTGGATCACATATAAAAATGTTACAGTAGGTTAGATGTAGAGGATGACTAAAATATTTAGACACTTTTCACCAGAGCGCTTTAAGTGTTAAGCTCTCCCATTTAACAACGTGCATTATGGAATAATCAATAATTTTTTTTTTATATTTCCAGTGTTCTGAGGTAAATGGTACTTATGTGTAACTATTCCGCTGTTTTTCTAGTTCCAAATATCCAAAAATCATTTTTAGGGTAATTTTCACATTTCATCCCCTACAGCCACCCCGTACAGGACTTTTTTTGACGCCTTCGGGATTTTGCTAGTTCTAAGGGTGGGGAATCATCTAAAATTGGTTTTAGCTTTTAATCTGAAAGTGCAAACGAAAATCATTTCTAGAAGACTTTGATAGGCTCGTGGACTCCACTATACAGAGGATATGTGAAATATTTAACATCATATTGAAAATGTGCGGAATATCAACAAGTCCGCACAACAACAAACAGTTTGTATCTACAGCTGAATTCATGTTATGTTTGCTTAGTTTAAGCTATAAATCACTTTCATCGCGCAAGGATGCAAGAAAAACACTGTATTATTTAATTCTGAACAATCTTGTTATTCTATCTGAAAATTTTCTCCAAGCGCCAATTTGAGTGTAATAAAAATTTGAAAGATATGTTGATGTGTATTGATAGGAAGATGTATGTCTCATTTTCGTTGTCACCGCTAGGTAACTTTCATCTGTAAGTGTTATTAAAAAACTAAGTACGCCACTGGATTCTACGCCAAAAGATCTATACTCTACTCCCATAAAACAGTTGCCTATTTTCTTGTTAAAGGAGTTATGAGAATGTCTCCGAAACAGCAGAATCTTAGGTTTTTACCATACACATAAAAATAAGGTAGCTAATTTTTTTATTAAACTTATCTTATTTATCATTAAATCTTATTTTGTTAAAAAAATTGACCAAGGTTTGCGAAAACGGCATCTCTGTACCTGTAGTCTTAACTGAGGGGTTAATACCACCCACACTCATCAATGAGACACACTGTACATACACTGATGAGGACCTGTCTAAACAAAAAAAAATCAATCAAAAATCAAAATCAATAATGTAACAAAATCAAAGAATGTCTATGGGTAAGTAGATATAGGTAAGTAATCAACGATACGTGTAGTATCGTAACAACATATCATATCTACTACGTTATGTATGTAGTTTACGCTGGTATAAAGCTAAGCTATAATGCTCCTGGGTAAACCATTCCTCAAACCTTGCGAGTTAGCGAGTAGACTTTTGGGCTTTCTGCAAGATACAAAGATGCTCCCTGAATATGGAATCAGTGTTTGAACTATGTTAGAAATTGTTTACAAGATTTCGCAAATAATATAAGTCTTGCAGTAATGTGAAAGAGAAGAGGATAGAACGAAAGGCATTACTATTACTGCAGATGGACAATGCGGGAATAATATGCCACCGTGTCTAATATGCCATCGTGCGAAATTGCATAAGTTTTGTTAAAAGTAGGAAATCTTACAATACGTACCATTCCTTATTTTAGTCTTGCAGAATCTTGGATTGGCATTTTTCTAATGTAGTATTTTTGGCTGTTCTCTGACTGCGCTGCCCGGTTCCGTGCGAACCACGCTTTTTATGTACCAAGGAACAGTCATTAGCTCCAAACTACTCACTTCTAAAGCAAGGCTGTTCCCGAATTGATTGTATATGACCTTAAACTTGAGATAATATTAAGTATTGGTTTAATTGTTTATTGTGTTTCCTGAATTTGTTTGTAGGATTCACATGGATTGTCAGTTTTTTAATTTATATCGATATTTTCATCGGCCCAAATTTTCAATGTACTTAATTATTTTAATATCAGGATTTGTTCCGCTATATTTAGCAAGCAATCGGGGATCGGGGATAGAGAGCTTGGAAAATTGCACCTTGACTTAGTCGCGGATATAATGTGATATGGATTTTCGCTGGATGGTATTAACGGCACGACATGGTGGTATATTTAGCATCACGTCCGTGCACAAGCGTAGTTCGGTCGTCGAAACTTTTTAAAAATTCGATATGCCCATAATATAAACTGTAAAACCCTACAGGGATTCCAGAAAAAAATGGTAACTATTAGTGCGAAAGTCTGAGACTTGTGTTGAGAGAGGGAGCGGCATATTTTTATTTCGCGGGCCGCATTTACGCCTCAGGAACGACTTACGTTGGTAGGCCCTAACCACCATTCAGTGCTGGAATGAGGGAAACCTGGAAAACCTCATTAGTTAGGGGGACAGTCAAACATCAACTGATTTTAACTCTCACATTAACACCAAGTTGACAATCTTCCCATCCTAGGCCATCGCCGGGATGGTTGCCAACCCATCCCTGCAAAAAAGCTTTGATCTACGAGTAAACAAATTAATTAAAATTATTCGGTGGAATAGGGATTCGAACTCACGACCTCTAAATTGAGCGATCGAGACAGTAAACCCTGAGCCATCTGCTCTGTATATATTACTTTATATATAGAAATTATAGATCCTTAAATAGTTAAATAGTTGGAAACAAGCTAATAAAAGAAACACGCATAAATAAAGACAATACGGTTACGAATATAACTTTCACATACCGAAAATAATCATTGTCATGTTATTCAATTTTTAATTTTATTATATTTTTGGTTCGGGGTGCTAAAGAACAGAAGGATTTCTTGTAACGTATATATCGAGTATTCCGAAAACAAGAAAACCATTTTGGACCAATTTTTAAATCCTTTGATTAAATTCTCTCTTAAAAAGTTAAAATTCTTGAATATGGGAGTTAAAATCATGTATCACAGATTTTTTAGATTACAGTTTTTTATTGTACACCTATTATAATATTATTGTATTATATTATATATGAATATATGTATCTATTACAATATTAATTGAAAATACAGAGGTATTGAAAAACGGCTCAAAATTTGGGTGTGGAAGTAGGTAGGTGTAATTATACAGAATTATAAACGATTAAAGCATAAGTTATTTTAAGTTTCTTTCTAACGTTTTGGTTTATTTATAATTGTCTTCAGAGAAATATTGTGTTGTTGTTATAGGTATAGATGTTTTAAATATTGGCATTTACAGATTTGTTGGTGATTGTTTTGAACCATAGACTATGTTTTGAACATTTCAACGGTCAGGAAAAAGTAAAACGAAAAATTAAAAACAAACAAATATTGTGTAACGATGTTTAAAAAGAGCGAGGAAAAGGGTTCAAGATGTCAAACACGGATGCAACATATTTTTGCTTTTTACTTATTTATATACATTCGGCAATCTACAATAAACTAAAACATTACTGTTTTGTAATTTTTCAGTGAAATGGAATTGTAAAATGGGCTATTTGCTCTTGAAGGGGGTTGGAACCTTTGGTGTGAAGATATCACTGACGTAATTTTCCACATAACACCAAAATACTATACTGCACTCGACGCGCGTTTCGCCAACTAAATTGGCATCAGTTGGAGATGATTAAAACTCCAGTTTTAATTATCTCCAGATGATGCCAACTTGGTTAGCGAAACGCGCGTCGAGTGCAGTATAGTGTTTTGGTGTTATGTGGAAAACTACGTCAGTGATGTGGACTATTTGATAATACAATTTTAGTATAAATAATATTTTTCATTAAACGGCTTACAATGCGATATAATGCGGCGATATAATGTATATATAATATTGAAAAAAAATCCCCTCCACTGTTTTTTAGATATCCAATGTTCCTGATTTAGTGGTAACACCGGTGATAAATTACTTTTAAACGTCATCATCACCTCCAAGTTACTTTCTTCATAAACCATTGCTTTTGAGTATTCTCTAGCTTCTTCATTACATTCTGTACATATTAAACAACTCATATATGTATATAAAAATTACCTATTCTGATAATTTTCCCATCAAATAAAATTACATTTCGTGCTCATTTAATAAAGTAAACTGTTCAAGTTGATGGATTCAGTTTAAATCTGAGAAAAAAGTTTAACTAGATATTTCAAAGCGTCCCGAGAACGTATCGAACGTCAAACTGCCCGTTGGGTAATTTCACGGACGAAGATTTGAAATATTAATGGCAGGAGGCTATTTTCGCAAAGCCAGATATTTAATGGGATTGGACTGTTACAATATCGAAATAAATTTAGAAATTTAGACTGTACCTACGTTATTCAAGTATTTTATACAATGTGGAAAAGAAGTCTGGAACACAGTTCATATCTGCATTATTTAATATTTTTAATTTTTGACCTAATTCACTAATTTACAGGGTGCCCCAAAAAAGTTACAGACTAAAAGTTATATTTTTTAAATAGGTTTTTTTTACACCCTATTCATTACTTAATTTTTGGTTAGGGCGTTATCTCACGAATAATAATAATAATAATAATAATAATAATAATAATAATAATAATAATAATAATAATATTTATTTACCGTGCATAAAAACAACAACAATACAGATTTAAAAAAAGGTAAACAAATATGGGTAAACCCACAGGAGGATTAACCTGTGGGTGGGCGTTACAATATTACATAAGACATTTAGTTACATTCATAGCAAAACACAATACATAGAACAATGTATTGTTCTATTATAATAATAATAATATCTCTACCCCTCATTCTAATCACAAGGATTAGCCCGGAAGTCGGAGACTTGTGTGGGAGAGGGGGCGGCATATTATTATTTTGCGGGCCGCATTTGCGCCTCAGGAACGACTTACGTTGGTAGGCCCTAACCACCATTCAGTGCTGGAATGAGGGAAACCTGGAAAACCTCATTAGTTAGGGGGACAAGTCAAACATCAACTTATTTTAATCTCTCACATTAACACCAAGTTGACATTCTTCCCATCCTAAGCCATCGCCAGGATGGTTGCCAAGCCATCCCTGCGAATAAGCCTTGATCTACGAGTAAACAATTTAATGAAAAATTGTTGGTGGAATGGGAATTAGAACCCACGACCTCTGGGTTGAGCGATCGAGACGCTAAGCCCTGAGCCACCGGCTCGATAATATTGTATGAATACATTGATATACACGGTGTCGCACCGGGAAGGACCGCAATCGATATATGGAAAAGTACGTATAGGGTGATTTTGAAAATTTGGTTACTTACAAAGGTCAGTGGAGCCTACCTTTTTAAAATATTTTTACGTTCAGATTTAACCAAAAGATTAAATTTAAGTAAATCGAAAATTTTTTATTTCTGGCTAAATCTGAAATTAGTGTCAAACGATAGCTTATAAAAACTTAAGATAGGAATGTGCAAACCGTTTTGTTTAATTTCAAACCGTTGGATTTTTTAGGGTGTCAAACTTGCAAAATGATTCACCTGTTAATATTTCATATATCGCGACAGCGATTTTCGTTGCCATTTCTAGCCCTACCGGGGGTCCAGGCCTGCGGCCTGGGGTCACCCTTCGGGTGACAAATGTATCTAAAATAATATTATTTTTAAGAAAATACATATTAAAGAAATTTTGTATCTGGAATGATGATGTAATTATACTAAACGATTTTTCTTAATATTTTGATGAATTGTAAGGGTACTCTATTCTTGATGGTAAAACATCATAATTTTTTAAGTAGTGAAAGTAGAATTTATTTTTAAGTAAACATTATTATCAATTTTATCAATGGGACCAAAAATATTATAGATATTTACTTTTGTAAGCTAAAATGAAGAATTTAACAGACTGCCAAAATGAACCAATTAATTCCAAACTTTACGTGCATAAAGAATAAAAGGTACGGATAATGAAACAGAATAATTAAATACTAATACTAATAAATAATTGGAATTAAAAAGTAAAAAAAAGTTGGCCTCCAGCGTGACTCGAACTCGCGAAATCAGCATTATGAAGTTTTGAACCCTACGACTTTCCCATTGTGCTACCACGTCTGTTGTCAAATGTTTACCTTGGGACGTTTAAGTATGTAACCTGTACGTGTCAACCTGAAAAAATAATTTTTACCGATTTTCTAATTGGAAAAGCATTTCGCTTCAGTATTTTGCTAATCAGAAGTGTTTGGCAGTCAGTACTATTGATTCCGTTAGCAATATTTCTCGTAGGAAAATAACATATCTGAAGTTTAATTAATTTGACAGTTTTCGTGGGAGGTGCTTATCTCGTTAGTGCAATCTCACATGGATAGATAAAATGAGAAAGAAGTTGAGACAGACGCGACTCAAGATTTTCGAAGACGAAATAGACGTAGAAGGAGTCGACGTAGGTTTCGAAAAAAAATCTCAAAGGATTAGAGAAAGGACGGAACTTTCGAGTGAAGCAGTTCTCGAAGTCGGGATTTCGGCAGACGTGACCGGAACAATTAGACGCGAGGACAAACGCCGGTGCTAGCCGTATCTCTCTCGTCGAACGGCGATCGACGAAAATTTTGCAGAGCTTCTTTGAAAAGGCGTTTAAATTGGGAAAACGCGTAGGAAACGAAAATACCCCTACACAAAGATAGCTTTGAAACTTTGTGGATTCGGCGACGGAATTTAGAGCGAGACAGAATCGACGCGTTTTAATAAATATGGATGGGTTTATCTACAATAATAAAGGTGCTATGAACAAAAGACTGTGCCATAAGCGTAGTGTATTGAACAAATACTTTGTAACTGCTGTAGCCTAGCAACCAATTTATGTTCCCTTTCCAACACACAACGCTTATGGCACACTCTTTTGGTCATAACTCCCTTATTATTATAGATAGATCAATCAAATCCTATATCAATGTATTCGTGAGATGACGCCCTAACAAAAAATTAAGTAATGTATGGGGTGTTCAATGGGTTCTGGGCCACCCTGTAAATTAGTGGATCAGGTTAAAAATTTAACCAAAAAAAAAATCGAGGTGTCCAATAATTTTCTTAAAAATATTAAATAATGTACTTAAGTCCACACTGTACATATATTATAATAAGTAGGCTATGAGCTTCTGGAAATGTCTGTAAATATTAATTAACCTAATTGTGGCCTAACCCATGCTGCCATCATTATCAAATTAAGTTCTAGTAATATAAAACTTGCGTAATTATAAAGTGTTATTAAAAAAAACAATATAACTATGTAAAAGGTACATTCTACGTGCAATAGCTAATATTTTTCGAATGTGTTTCACAAAAATATTTTCATTATATCGGCCATACATTACTTTATTTATATTACAATAAAAGATTTTACATTTCTAAATATACATATTTATATTTTCATTCTAGACGCCATGCGCCACGTCGTTTATTAATGAATTCCTATGCCTTCATTCCCACCTCGTATGATATACCTCGAGAAAGATACTTTTTTTAATATAGAATTCTAATTTTGATCTGAAAAGCGTATCTAGTTTCAGGCTGTAAGATTTTAATAGAATAGTATGTAGTGTTTATTAATAAGTTTTCTATTGGCTGTCTATATAAAAGTCAATTAGACAAAGTTCACATCTTGAAATTGTTTACCCTGAGGTTAGCAGAGGATGAGGATAATGATATATACTATTACTGTGCATATATTGAAATATACTGGGCGAGCCGGTGGCTCAGAGTTTAGTGTTTAATCGCTCAACCAAGAGGTATTCGAATTCCCATTCCACCAGACAATTTTTAGTTAAATTATCTACTTGTGGATCAAGGCTTATTCGCAGGGATGGGTTGGCAACAATCCTGCCGATGGCCTAGGATGGGAAGAATGTCAGCCTGGTGTTAATGTGAGAAATTAAAATCAGTTGATGTTTGTCTGTCCCCTTAACTACACCAATCTGTTTCTCATACATGTTCCATAATATTAACATATGGATCACCTGAGAACCCCTTTAATCTTAAATTTTGTCTTCTACATCTGGAGTTCCGCAATAATCCAACCTTTCATCTTTATTATTTATATTAATCATCAATGATTTAATAGATATAATTGATTGCGAAATATAATAATTTGCCGACAAAAAGTTACGTTTAAATTAAAAATAAATTATAGCACAATGCTATAAATGTGACACAACTCAATAATTTTTTTTTTAAATTTTTCATGATCAAATTAACAATTTTTTAAATCAAATAGTCAGTTTAGTATTTAGTATTTAGTCAGTTTAGTATTTTATATATGCATATCAAAGCTCTAATGAGCTTTGATATGCTTAACGATGAGAATGTTTTTTATAATATATTAGCACTATTACTACTGGCTGTATATTTTTGAGTAGGTAATATCCATTCTTTCCAAATAAACTTTAAACGATAACAATAACAAACGGCGTGAAAATTCTAGGAATATTTTAACTTTCATCCGTCTGAATATTAAAATTTTGATCAGAGGTTTCCTCTGTTTACGTAATGTTCAATAATTTTAATGAATTCTTAATTTATGTGTTATTGTTATCAACAAATAGCTCTAATTATCATTGTAGACCGCAAATTGTATGTATATTTATTTTACTTGCATTTTTCTTTGTATATTAATGTAGTAAATACGTAAATTGTCCTGTAGTTGGTATTTTTACTGAGCAATAACATCATTAACTTGTTATTCAATCAAGATTTTCCCAATAAACGAATTGAAGTGTTATTGAAAACGACGCTTAATCTAATAACCGATCTGACTACAAATCTACAATATCCGTCTGACATAGCATTGTAAATAGTATTGAAAAGGCAAAAACGGCAACGGAGCAATGTCAATTCGTACAAGAGTCCCTGTGCTATCCACAAAAAGAAAACAGATTATATGGAATAGGTAACTCTCAAAATAAATGATAATATAAGTCCTTTTTCAGTGAGATAAAATATTTGATGTTATCTTAGATCAAAATATTCGGGACTGAAGCCAAAAATAGTGTATTAGGTATTGGTACTACTATAGGATAGACTGCATAGTTAAAAAGTTGCTAATGTTGGAATGACTTGGAATGCCAGATACTATGTGCATTGGAACTTGGATCTTGGATACTAACCGCAGCAATGGAAGGCCTGATTGATTAACCTATTTACTTCATATATTTATGTTAAGAAGAACGCAGCAGTTTTCAGTACGTACAGAATGAATTTCAATAAGAGAGACAGATCTGGTGATCTGATTGGGCTTTGAAGCAATCTGAATGAAGTAGTTAGACTCAAAGTCCAAACCGAGTGATAACCATACAAGTTGATACCTTGAGCAGACATTTGAAGTTGTGATTAATAATCGGATCAATGTGGAGCTATGGAGGAAAACCATATATATAATACTACTATATTGAGCTATTCGAGCTTTTCTTGAAGCCGGTTTATGAGATGGAGTTATATATTTCGTTCTCTTTCACGGACAAATGTTCCTGTGCACATGCCCAAGTGTTGTCCAATCCAATCCAAGAATTTCAATGTGGCGCGAAAGTAAAGAAAGACCGGGCTTTTGTTTTGTCATATACAGGGTGTCCCAGTATGAGCGTACAAAAATTTACCAGTGGGTAGGCCAGACCAAGATAAGAATAAAATTCTTATAAAAAATTTCTCTGATGCTCGCCTAACGAGTTACAGGGTGTTATTTTGTAAAAAAACAACAATTTTCCGTAATAACTTAACTTAAATAACTTTAACAACTTAAAAACCGTTTCGTAGATTTAGGTAATTTTTGGGTAACGTGTACATCTATTAAAGGTCATTAAAACTATATGGTGTTTGTTTAACTTTGACACTTGTGGTGGCCTAGGTCTACTCTTCCTTATGGTTTTGTCTTCATAACTCTTGTATATCCTACTTTTTCGTGAATTAACTAAGTTTTCCTTAATCGGCTATCAATTCTGAACAAAAAAGGTGCTCTTGTTACACAGCTCTAAAATCAACCATTTTCGAGTAAATTGAGTGTAAAGTACCGACTGTATTCCTTTATGCAGAAAAATATATGCAATGATTTTAAAGTTTAGAGTTAAACAAACACCATATAGTTTTAATGACCTCTAATAGATGTACACGTCATCCAAATATTACCTAAATCTATGAAACGAGTTTTTAAGTTATCTCGGAAAATTGTTTTTTTTTTTACAAAATAACACCCTGGAACTCGTTAGGCGTGCAGCGAAGAATTTTTTTTTTATAAGAATTTTATTCTTATTTTGGTCTGGCCTACACACTGGTAAATTTTTGTTCGCTCACACTGGGACACCCTGTATGTGTTTTGTCATATATGTGTTTTGTGGTGTGGTTATGTCACAGTTTATCTTTTGTATTTCAGGTATGTTTGTGTTTCACAGAAAATAAATTTGTGTTTTTCGTAGAGCCGGCAGTTTTAGAAGTGTTTTATTTATGTGTAACTTGTAGTTTTAGTTTTGTTCATATACCTATTAGACTTATTAGTGATTAGAGACATTTGCTCATCAAATTATTTCGACGGTATTTTTACAGTCGCAACTGCAAGTTTAGGTATATAAGAACATTTTGTAAATTTAAATATGTAGTGAATTAGGTATATGAATTATACTGTACCTCATTTTCATTAATTTAATTCCACAGATATCGCAAAATGCCGAAACGAAAAACTCAGTCGAGGTTTTGTCTTTTGTGCGAAGGAAATATTCCATATGAAGTCGCATAGGTACCTGAAGTATGTATTTTTAAAATTTTCTTTTCAAATACAAACTGCATCCACTATTTTGGTAAACTTGATAAATACGGGAACATCCCAATAACAAGATTGAAAACCGTTATATGTAGATAAAATACAATATAAAATAAAGTTCATTTATTGTATTCTACAGTATATGGAGCAAAATTCCCGCGGTTTGCTGCGCATGAGTATTTGGTATTTTCTCCGTGAAAGAGACAATAGATATGATTCTGGACTACTCTAATTTGGCTTCACTTGAGAAACATGGTAAAGATTACATAGGCTCCATATAGTAGTATTATATATATGAGGAAAACAATTGGACAGGGAACTACTCGCCTGATATACAGATGTATTAAAGATAGAAAAAGGGGTAGGTGGGCCAAACACTAAGGTATCAAAATTCTTCACACGCAAATTTATTTTTCATTTGCAGCAGCAAAATAATATTTATTAATGAGGATCTAGACAATTATGTGGCAATTTTAAAATCTCATCTATTTA
The DNA here is from genome assembly GCA_963924545.1 of Pogonocherus hispidulus. Taxonomy (NCBI): domain Eukaryota; kingdom Metazoa; phylum Arthropoda; class Insecta; order Coleoptera; family Cerambycidae; genus Pogonocherus; species Pogonocherus hispidulus. The sequence continues at coordinate 26,863,600 of OZ004696.1, forward strand.
GTTTTAAACGAGGCAAAATCTCAGTTACTCGTCGTTGGTAACCAAGAAGTGCGTATTCAATGATTAAAAAAAAAATTTATTGTGCTGAATTAGTTATAGCATGTTTCTCATTTATTATAAAAATATTACTAGAAATTACAAATGCTATATGCACAAAAACTACCTTTCAGTGGAAATAAAATTAAAATTATACGATGCACTTAATTCTTTCTTTTGTGACATATTGTAACGTTTTATATTGGCCAGTTTTCACATATAAAGATCAAAATATATTGCAAAAACTGCAAAGCGCTTGTTTCTCCTGCTTTAGTATATCTAAACAAGGCGTAAGGATATAGTATATCAGGAGATATATATCAAAATATACATCATGATATATGTATTCCGACATTTAGGCTTTGTTACGTATCACGTTACATGTCGTTGTCTAACTTTACATGTACCCAATCAAACGGTACGGCGGGGTGTAAATGTGTACGTTAATATATGGGTTATTAAATTAGCATGTTATTAGTTAGCACCTTCTCTGAAATATTTGTTTTGACAATATTTTAGAAAACATTACCAATTATTTGGCGGATATTTATTAGTATACAAGAACGCGCCTGACCAAACAAAAAAAAACTTCTTGAACTGTGTGATCAACAAAACCAGCTGCTAACTTCAACTAACTTCAACTGCTGATGCAGCAGGAAAAAGATATTTTTCAGCCTTGGGTTTAGTGCAATCTAAATTACGGAACAATTTAAGAAATAAAAAAATTAACAAGAATACCAGAATGATTTATGTAATTGGTGTGTGTGTGAAGAAAACTGTTTTTTGGCGTCACGTGAGTATGCTCAAACGAGAGGAGACATCCTGAAGTCAGGTTGCTAGAAAATTTAAAAGAACGTTTTGATGGCACTGGAATCGTACCTAGCATATTAAAGGATAATGAGAACTAAAACTGTTAACTAAAATTTACAGCTAATATTACTAACTCTGCTTCAATAAAAAAAATATTTTTAATCTACTTCTAACCTTTCGTTTCGTTTACGAACATAACTGAGATGTAAATTACTTAGTTTTAAGTGCAGACTACTCCTTTCTGTAAAGAAAACATTTTTAAAAATACATATCACATAAATTTTATATCCAACTTCAACTCAGGTAAAAGGTATTTTAAAATCCACCAGATATACTTATTAGTATCAAAATAAAGGAAATTAAAAACTCTACTGATATCTTTTGTAATATTCAGGGTCTCGTATTTAAAAAAAGTTATACTACCTAAGTTACACTACTAAGACACTACCTAAGTTTTTACTAAAAACAAAGAAATGAAGGAGTAGATATGCAACTTGCCACAAGAAAATACAGGTTGTTCCTTTTAAAAAATATATACTTTTCCGCACATCATTTTTTTAAGACGCGTGTCACTAATTTTAAAGTATGCCTTCTTTACCCCCATTAACGCTCCTCCAATAAGATGTTTTGTTTGGATGATGATACGGTTATGACCGTTGACTGACGCTATAACAGAGGAAGGGAGTATCAATTGGACACACTGGATATCCGAGAGTTTGATATTTATATAGATATCATATCTGTGTGTTCTGCATCTACATGGTTTAATTTGGATGACAGATACATGGTCCATTTATCGTCATTAATTTTTAACTCTCACTTTGGGACAACTTCGTCAGTATTTGCTTTATTTAGTAATTAAGACGATAAAAACAGTGGAACATGAATTTTGCTCCTGCGGGTGCTTTTATACCAGCGGCTGAAACACATACAGATATTTATTTGAAGGAGATGGCGAAAACAACTACTCTACGGGCAATATGCCACGACTGGCGTTGCATTACATCGGCATCTACATAGTCGGGACATATTGTCCGTGGAGTAGTTGTTTTCGGCATCTCCTTCAAATCAATAAGTAGGATTGTCTTTCTTAAAGACAATAGAGGTCACTGCTGTAATGGCACCTGCGGAAAAGCAGGTGGTTATCTGTCTGTCAATTGGACAATAATTGTCAGACAGATAGTAGCACAGACCCAAAGAGGGCACTAAGGTGTGTTTCTCACCACTATTAACATATACATATTTGTAACCCTTCTGCATTAAGTGAAAAATATAGCCTTCAGGATAGTTCTGCATTTCTTCAAAAAACTCAAAAGCTAGCTGGCTAGACTATCTTATACTACGAAATCGTAGAAAGGACAACGTGTGAAATAATTTTATAATTGCCAGTTTAAACCGACAATTATAGATAACTGTCAGTTTAAACTGCCAATTATGTATAATTGACAGTTTAAACTGGCAATTATAAAAGGACATCGTATGAAATAATTTTATAATTGCCAGTTTAAACTGTCAATTATAGATAATTCTCAGTTTGATCTGGCAATTATGTATAATTGACAGTTTATAATTGTCAGTTTGATCTGGCAATTATGTATAATTGCCAGTTTAAACTGTCAATTATACATAAATGCCAGTTTAAACTGACAATTATCTATAATTGACAGTTTCAACTGGCAATTATAAAATTATTTCACACGATGTCCTTTCTACGCTTTTGTATTATACAGATTACGGGTATTAATAAAAGATCTTATGCTAGTCGGGATGAGAGGTACTGATTACATTAAGATCCAATCTAATTTAGGATCAATAATTTCATTAATGATTATGTAATTAACAAAATTTCAAAATTTATACTACATATTCTCTAAATGAACATCATACACAAGAATATAAGAATATAGAACACATAAAGTATGAAAGTGCATATTATCGGACTAAAATCATAAGTTTTTATTAGTAGTAGATGAAGAGTAATAGTTTTTATTCATAGTTTGGTAGATATTGAGTCCCTCGTAATTGAGGTTATATATTATTCGAAGGATGTCGTTACATGTCAAGTTATAACGGAAGAACACGGTAAAATGTGACTAATAGCCGATATATTTATATTTATGCGCTCATCCATCGCAATCGGAATAATTTGGATGAATTACAATGCTTTTAGCGTCACACCAATTAAAAAATTTTAGAAACGCCATGCTAATAACAATAACATATGAAGAAGGTTTAATGGAGTTGGCATTGAACGTTGAACAGAATTTATAAGTTTCAAGGAATGAATAAAGCGGGTGCATGTAATACGCAGATGAATAAAATATTGTATTTGAGCTGGAACAGCTAAAAAAAGGTTTTTTGAATTTAATTTCATTTAATATTTTTGTCATTTTAACGACTTTTTAAGAAAGCAAGTTATTCTATCTATTGGTCAAGTACACTACGGTGGTGCAGCACTATGTATTACTATTTTACTTCAAGACGCCAGATATAATTCTGATTCATAAATAAAATTAAAATACTATAGATGTTTGAAGAAAATTAAATGAGGGCTATGTCTGAAGAAGCGATCAAGTATCAAGTATGGGAAACCTGCTACAACAGATTTATAACACATCTGGAATGTTATTACATTAACATTACACAAAGACCGTCTAATCATTACTATCATATAACAAGTTTAAGAAATCAGAGAAACGTATTTAAGACATCGATTTCAAAATACGGCTGATTAAAGTACAGTTTTCTACTAGGCAAATGTAAATTATTGCGTAGTGGAAAACTGTATTTTAATACGTATATCAAGTTAGCAAACCACTTTTAGCAGACTGCAAAAAAAGTATTAGAGATTTTGTTACTTTTTTGTTGCTATTTTGTTACACTGAAAAAAATGTTGTACCTCGACCCATTTCCGAAAAATCTACAGTCTGCTAACTTGAATCTCAAGTTAGCAGACTCCCCGATATCTCGGCTCCTAATTCACGTACGCCAATGAAAATGGTATCAGAATTTGTTACTTTAACAGTACTTTCAGAATCCATGTTCATGTTTCAGGATTCATCAGTTTCAAATCTTAAAATTCGTAAAATATTGAGAAAAAATAGGTTAATTAAATAAATTGTGAAAAAAACAGTGGTAGATTTTATTTCTTTAAATATAGCAATTTGTTACACTGAAATAAATTTTGTACCTTCACCCATTTGCGAAAAATCTGTAGTCTGCTAACTCGAACCTCAAGTTATGGATTCTGAAAGTACTGTGAAAGTAACAAATTCTGATACCATTTTCATTGGCGTACGTGAATTAAGAGCCGAGATATCGGGGAGTCTGCTAACTTGAGATTCAAGTTAGCAGACTGTAAATTTTTCGGAAATGGGTGGAGGTACAAAATTTATTCCAGTGTAACAAATTGTTATAGATAAAGAAACAAAATCTGCTACGGCCTTTTACATAATTTTTTTACTTAAACTATTTTACTCCAATATTTCACGAATTTTAAGGTTAGAAACAGTTCAAATCTAAAATATGGCCATGGATTCTGAAAGTACTGTTAAAGTAACAAATTCTGAGACCATTTTCATTGGCGTACGCGAATTAGGAGCTGAGATATCGGGGAGTCTGCTAACTTGAGATTCACGTTATAGACTGAAGATTTTTCGGAAATGGGTCGAGGTACAAATTTTTTTTCAGTGGAACAAAATAGCAACAAAAAAGTAACAAATGCAAAAAGTGGTATGCTAACTTGAAATACGCTTTTTACTCTAATACCTACTACTTTACGACACATTTAAAAACGATTTTTTTTAATAATACGTATATCATACTAAGAATTTAACGCAATACGAATTATTACGTATGTACCTGATAAGAATAAGCTTTGTGTTTTAAACATTGTGTATATTAACAAACACTTTAAATTGTCTGATGTTTGGAATCGCTAAATACACTGGTTACATGTTTCTATTCGGCAATGGATTTAATATTATCCTTATCCTTGGCGATATTACAACACACTCCACTTTACAATAAACATATTTCAAATCTTAAAGGTCGACTGAGTACGTTTATAGCACTGTCAATGCCCGTCACGAAATATTATTCGAAGCACTAACCAAACTCAAAGGTTAGGATGTTACAGTTTCTGGCGTCAATGCCGTTACATAACTTGAAGTTTCACAAGAATTATTCCAAAACGTGGTATTTAATTGTATTTAACATATATTCTTCCCTCGACGCAAACAGAAAAATGCAGAAGGCGTCACACCTGCATCACGAGGATCGACATCAAATTTACAAATTTACTAATTGTGTCCCTACATTCCTATTTGGCTATTTGGCAGGAAATAGCATCAGTTTTATTATCTTTCTTACACCTTCCACCATTGTTATATCATAAATTTTCTTCCAAATGCACTGACATTTATCTTTAATAGTTGGTATAATTTAATGAATAATCATATAAGAGAGTAACTTTAAGATCTTATTTTGGAAATATGGAAGAGTAGATTGATAAAACAACTGTTTCTACTCGAACCATCGAACCAGAAAGACTTGGCTCATAAAACGGATACATATTTTTATCACAGGTCAATCTCTTAAAGTTACATGCGTAGTAAACTCCAATAATTGCGCTCTGGCGCTACAATCTATATTAAGCGCCAGCTTCACAATTATTTGCCATAGAGCTGTTGCAACTTCATATATTTTTTTTTATCATAATTTAAGAGCATAATAGTAAGTTAAATTAACCCCACACACTGAAATCAAGCTTCTGAAAATATAGCGGCTGCATGCTTAGACTTAGGACCTACAAGTGCCATAAAAATTTGTCTTAAAAGTTGACGTAGCACATCCCTTCGGGATTTACAGGATGAAAAGATTTATTAATAGTATCACAAGTAACTGCAACTCTCTAGAACCATTGTAATTTCAGATATTCTTTTCAGAGAGAGCACATCAAATAGTTCCAACTGATATCTAGCGTTACACTTTTTCGAGCAAATTTGATGTTTTCTATATTTCGCTATTCTTATTACAAAAGCAGCGTTAATATTTAGTCTAATAGTCTGTCTATAGTCTATAATAGTCTATAGTCTAATAGTGATTAATATGATAGTTTAATTAATGAATGTCACTTGTTTTTATATTTTTTTAACTTATTTAAAATTGTTTATTTTAACTTATTTTTATTACATATTAGACAGTGATTTTTTGGGATAAACTTTAGAAGTTTGTCTTGATACTACACTTTCAATCTATATTTTGAATACTTCTAGGTTCCTGTTTTTTTTATTATTATTTTACAGGTAATAGTAATTTGACAATCTGAGTGTGACTATTTGTACATTTGACTAATAAATACTATTACTCTCAAACAATATTAAAACTGTTTTTAATAGTAAGTGAAATAAAGAAAAAATAAATTTGCCACGAAGTCAAATCAAACTCAAAACAAATGTCAAGGGCCAATTATCTTAAAAATTAATGTTAGTCAGTAACATTTTTTAATGAATTAGAGGGTGTACCTACGAACTATGAATATCTCCCTATGCCGGTTTTTCTTATTTTGATATCTAAGCATGCGCATTTATGGTTCTTAATGAAGGAACCCTTAATAATAATAAGGTTATTGCTTGACCCTAATTCTGCAGGTTTATGGTGCGGTTGTCTCCCTTATTTATTTTGATGTTTTGGGTGTAATTGTCAACAATCGTCAAAACGATACAATATTTAGAATACTGTTAATCTATTTTAACAGTATACAAGAATAAATATACAAGTATTAATAATATACCTAATATGTGCATAAAAATAAAATGTAGGTATTTCAAAAACGGAAACTGAGGGGTCAGTACAAAAATTTGCACATCATTATAACTACTTAATCTTATACACAAATATTACAATCTTTATTTGCTTTACTCTTTTTTAAGGTTTAATAGTACTTGACTTTGGAAAAATTGTAGGTTAGAAGAAAATTGTAAAGTCAAAACAAAGTACGTCATTAAAGGGATTTCTAATAACTCTCTATTATTTGGGCAGCAGACAGGCATTATTACTTTAAGTTCTACTGTGTATACACACTTTGAAAATGGCAACGTTTTATAAAAATGTAAATTGAAGAACCTCGATAAAAGCGTTAAACTTTTGTTTTGAGATGAGAAAAGACAAATACCTACAGATAATGCATGAAAGTATTTATTTGTGGCACTGTTTTTTTACTCTTATTTATTTGGGTATTATCCCACCGCTGAAAAATACAAAAAATGAATTACCAACTTCTGCGCCGACGGATCAGTCAAAGGTTGGTTGTTTGAAAAATATGTTTGCCCAATAAAGAAAGCTCACACCAAAAAGCAGATTAACAATATATAACATTAAATACATCACTCAAAACCGTTTACGTTCCGAAAACATTTCCGTTTTCGTTATCAAAACTTTACTTGTGACTGTCGTACTATTCCTGATCCAGATATCCAATAGATATTTCTATAAATTTTGATAGCTGTTACTTATCCATATATATTAAAACGCGTCGATTCTGTCTCGCTCTAAATTCCGTCGTCGAATCGACAAAGTTTCAAAGCTATCTCCTCCGAGGGGCGATCTCGGAACGATCTCCGCGGACCACCGGAGGTCGCCCCCGGCCTTTCTCCAATGCGTAGGGGTATTTTCGTCCCGTTTCCTACGCGTTTTCCCAATTTAAACGCCTTTTCAAAAAACCTCTGCAAAATTTTCGTCGATCGCCGTTCAGCGAGAGAGATGCGGCTAGCACCGGCGTTTGTCCTCGCGCCTAATGGTCCCATTACGCCGGCCGAAATACCCACTTTTCGCGGGACCCCCGAGACTTTTTTCTAATTTTTACGGCTTCGAAAATCGCTTCACGCGAAAGTTCCGTCCTTTGAGATTTTTTTTCGAGACCGTACGTCGACTCCTTCTACGTCTATTTCGTCTTCGAAAAACTTCTTTCTCATTTTACCCGCCGATGTGAGATCACACTATCGAGACAAGCACCTCCCACGAAAACTGTCAAATTAATTAAACTTCAGATAGGTTATTTTCATTATTTTCCTATGAGAAATATTGCTAACGGAATCGATAGTACCGACTGCTAAATACTTCTGATTACCAAAATACTGATGCGAAATGCTTTTCTAATAAGAATATCCGTAAAAATTAATTGTTCAGGTTAACACGTAAAGTTTACATATTTAACAAATTTTGCCGTATAAAGTGACACGAGGAGGTTTAGCGCAATGCTATAGTTCATACTTCGTAATCCTGATATCACGAGTTCGAATCACGACGAAGGCGAGTTTTTTTTTAATTTTTTATCCCAATTATTTATTAGTATTATTATACCTAATACGTAAAACTTTGATATTAGTGGTTAGTTGTTCTGTTTCATTGCCCGTAAGTTTTAATTCTTTCTGCAGGTAAAGTTTGGAATTAATTCGTTCATTTTGACGGTCTGTAAAATTCATCATTTTTAGCTTACAAAAATAAATATCTTCAACAATATTTATTTGTTGCAACAATTATGACCGGAATATATTTGTTAACGCCGCCGTTACACCTTTTCGAAGGGCGGGCGCGGCTTCGAACCGTAGCGGAGGGCCCCAAAACGACTTTTTAAACGGCCCTCGCCAATATTCTCTAATTAAATTTGCCAAAAACCCCTTAATTTGAAATTGAAAATGTAACCGATAATAAAGGGCACTGCATTACCCACCCCCACCTGTATTGCATCGTCACATAACCATAGAAAACACATAACCTAAACTGTCAGCCGACAGCGCGAAGAAAATCTAATAAAAAAATCATAATTCCACGGCCGATCCACCAATTTCCAGTTGTTACGTGTTACGTGTTGCTATTGCCTTTAAACGGTGTAAATTTGAAAATGGTAATATGTGTATACTTGCATACACACTTTTCACTTTTACATTCTCCAGAATGTTGTCTCCGCAGAGTGTCAAAAAGTTTGTACTTATTATTACTTATAAAATTCAAATACTTATACGTTGTTTATTACAGGCTACGTCAAGAGAGCAAACGACAGTTTTCACATTTTAATAATGGATAAACTTTTTTGAAATGGAAAATATTTGAATGAAAATATGAATGCATTATACAAAGTTTCTTCATCGAGATTTACCCATGTGTTTACTTTATACTTGAAATATATACAGTGCATAACAGTGTTTACCTACATTTTACTTATATCCCTTTTTTCAAATAAAAGTTCCAGTATTTCATTATCTACTTATAGGTAGGCAGGTAGGTGGTAATTTAGGAAATACGTTATTCTTAATTTTTGCTATTTATTAAAAATTATAGTTTTCTGTGATGAAGGAGCAATGCTTCACACTATTTTTCTGTCTTCAAATTTTCGCTGGTACCTAGCCTATTTTCGATTTCAAATTTTTATAGGTACCTACTTTTATTTTTACCAAATTTAGTCGTGTGACGTCGCAAATACAAATCACAGATAACATATATAAAAAATGACTGTTTAATTTAACTAACTACAGGGTACTTATTTACATAATAGCATAAAACTATCAAATTTTGATTGCCCCCTATTTTCGTGTATACTGAACACGAATTTGAAATTATTTTTTTGCAGTCAAACGTATTTTTCAAGAAAAAAAATAATTAAAAGTCATCAACTGTATACCTTCACCAATTAATTTTAACACTAATTTGATCACTTTGTACCTTAATGTGTCCACAATCCACAATGCTTATAATTAAATATAATTGTTAAAAATATACAAATTTGGTGTAAATTTAGGTAAAAATTATTTTAATTATTTGTATTTATTTGGTATCTTTTGTGCCGCCATGTGACCTCACAATTATTACAAATGACCGATTTAATTAGTTCATATTGATTACTTCACATAATGTAAGTAAATAGTTCATAGTTAAGAGTTAGTTCACCTTTATTAGTTGTAAAAAAATTTTTACCCTCAATATACACCTAATCTGTGTATCTTTAACAGTTACATATTTAATTAAAGCATTGTAGACATATATTGGGTATAAAGTGATCAAGTTAGCGTTATAATAAATTATGGAAGAATACAAGTTATGAATTTATTATTTTTCTTGAGAAAATAGTTTCACAAAGTGTTTACTAAAAAATGAATTATACTTTCAGCACTTAAAAAATAATGTTTTGCCATCAAGAGTACCCCTACAATTTATCAAAATATTATTAAAAAAAATCGTTTGGTATAATTATTACATCATTATTCCAGATAAAAAATTTCAAATTTTTGTCTCTAAATTTATTATTTCATATACAAGTGATTATCTCAAATTTCTTTAATATGTATGTATTTTCTTAAAAATAAAACTCTTCTAGAGGCTTTTGTCACCCGAAGGGTGACCCCAGGCCGCAGGCCTGGACCCCCGGTAGGGCTAGAAATGGGAACGAAAATCGCGATAGCGATTTTCTCCCATTTCTAGTCAATTCTTAAAGACGAGGTAAGTCAAAATAGAATGAAAATCGACTAATATCTAATATGCTCACGAAAGTATATAAACAAAATAAATTAAAAACTGTCATGCTATTCCGTACGTCAGTCATACTTAAAGTTTTGATAACGAAAACGGATCAGTTTTCGCAACGTAAACGTTTTTAAGTTGATATATATTGTTAATCTGCTATTTAGTGTGAGATTTCTTGATTAGGCAAATATACTTTTCAAAAAAGCCAAGCTTTGACTAATCCGTCGGCGCAGAGGTTCATTATTATTTTTTGTATTTTTCAGTAGTGGCGTAATACCTAAATAAATAAGAGTAATTAAACAATACCACAAATAAATACTTTTATACATTATCATACAGTTTTGATGCTATATGTAACAATAACATTTTCGACCTATTGTTTTTCATCTTTTTCTTACCCCTGATAATATTTTTGTACATAGTGTCGTAAGCATGATCTTTAAATTTTATATTACTTGAATTTTTAAATATTCATAACACATAACATTTTCTAGGCTCAACCTTAAACTGAACACAGAGTGGAAAACCCACATAAAACTCATATGGAATACAACTTTTGGGTATTTATAAAATATAGACAACTTTAACAAAAAAAAAAAAAAAAAACTGGGTGTGCCACTCTGGATGACCCTGTACGTACATACTGTAATTTTCCAGCGATAAATCCTCGTGGAATTTTAACTTCTTTAAACACACAACCTTATTTCTGCTTCTTTGAGTGTAAACAATTTATAATTAGTAAAAACATCAACAATTATGTAGACGAAGCTTTTTTGTCACAAAAATAAGGTACAATTAATTAAATGACTCGGTAAACATGTTATCGTTATATAGAATATTTGTTTATTCAATCTTATAGCGCCTTCTCTGTGTATGCATACATGTCTGGATACAAATAGTGCCTAATTGGATTTTTATATATCAAAAGAATAAGTAACGGATCCTTAATGAGGTGTGTAATGAAAAGTCTCGCCATTTCTAAATTGATGACATATTGATACCCAATTTAAAAAGCGACACACTTCATTTTTCAAGTAATTTAAAAGTTTTCTAATTTTCAGATCACTGGACACATTTGCATATTTTTCTATTTGTAGCAAAACTGCATTCTTCATGAGTGAGACAGTATCAATGATCTATTTTTTAAGTTTTTCTAAATTTCATAGAAGTTATTGAAGATATTCATAAGTAAATTTCACATATTTTTTAAATCTATAGTCTATATACTTTTTGAGGATACAGAATTTTTACGTGAACTTTGTTATTTCGTCTTTAATTATTGCGAAATTATATCTACATAAATCGCAGTTGGCCTGGAGGATAAACTTCTGTCTCTGCAAAAATTAAATCATAGATAAATAAAAATTAAACTTTTATACCGGGACATGTTCAATGCAACATTTTTAATAAAGAAACAATAATAAACTTGAGCGATATAAAAACTGAAACATGTAAGTGGGTTAGAAATTGGAATGTTCAGAAACTTGTATTGCCATCTTTAAAAGTCCTCAGAGTTTCCAGTGTACATGGCATACAGAAATTAAGTTTCTGATTTATTTGCAATGTGAAATGTTATTTCACTCTTATACCAAACAATAGACCATTCCTGCTAGAATATAATGAGTCCTTCCATCGGTCCTCTTAGTTCAAGGTTTTCTCATAGATACTGTATGGGATTTATATCAGGACCTCTAGCTTCCTCTACAGTGTGGTAATACATTGTATTGCTTATTGCTATTGGTATTGCTTAAAAAGTTTCTGTTAAAGTAAGAGAAAACATTTATGCTTTCATATATCAAATTCGTTTGTTTAGGCTAGAATAGGACTAAGTTAAGGCAGTTGGCGCCTGTTGATCACGTCAGCTTTCGATACATTAAAACTGCTGACATTATTGCTTTTAGCAAATTGTGCGTTGGTATTTTATTTAACCATGAGAATAGTCGTTCAATAAAGTTTCTGCCAGCAACAAGTGTTTTTCGTTTGCTCTTGCTCTCACAAAATTACCTTGCTTCCCTAAAAATCTCAACAGGTTATGGGCCCAGAGCACAACTGGTGGTAATTTGTGATTGAGGTTGGTGTAATCATTGGATGTGACTAGTTTTGTTAATTTGTAGTACATTCAAAGATTTGTGTCAAAATGGAGTTTGACAAGCCAAAAGTTGAAAAACTCAGAGATGCCGAAAATTGGCAACAATGGCAGTTTGTTATTAGTACGTTACTCGACAGTGAAGGTGTTCTAGAAGTTTGCGACGGTACTTTAGTGAAACCAGACAGTACCAACGAGAACTATGAACAACAACTACGAAAGTGGACAAAGGCAGATCGTCTGGCGAAGAGGATCATTGTGACCACAGTGGAAACAAAACCATTACAGCTCCTGATGAATTGTAGAAATTCACGAGAAATGTGGGTGAAGTTACATAGTGTATATGACTTGAAGTCTGAAGAGAGTCTAGGGCTTATTCAAAAAGAATTTTTTGAATTCAAGTGGGACGTGTCATTAAATGTAGCAGCGCATATCTCAAAGTTGGAGCAGATGGCAAGTAAAATGAAAAAGCTTGAAGGGGCTATACCAGATTCAATGTTGATGTCTAGGATATTATCGATTCTACCGCCGAAGTACAACTATTTTCATAGTGCCTGGGATTCGACGGAATCATCGAAACGAAATATCGAGACACTAACAACTCGTCTGATGACTGAGGAGTTAAGACTTCAAAAGAGTGAATCGGAGGTTGAAGAGCTGACCACAGCACTAGTGTCAAAGGCGAAGTTTCAACACAAGAATTTCCAGAAAAACAAAAGTTTGAAAAAAGGAAATAGTGTTTCACGTGCGGTAAAAAAGGACACTTTCGGGAAGATTGTCCCGGTTGTACAACGTGCGGTTCCAAAAGACATTTGCAAAAGAACTGTTCGAAAAACGCAAGCGTGCAATTACAAACCGAAGTTGACGGTGAAAAGCAAGCGTTTATTGGACTTAAAAGTGCAGTCGAAAACTCTGACAATTGGTTAATAGATTCAGGTGCATCGAATCATATTACAAACCGCAGAGACTGGTTTTGTGAATTTCAGGACTTTTCGGAACCTTTGTTAATACGTGTTGGCAACGGAGAAACAATTACCGCGTACGGACATGGAAAAATAAATATCGAAACGTATGCAAACGGAGTTTGGTTACAAGGAACACTTCATGATGTTCTGTATGCACCAAAAATGGTTCGAAATTTATTTTCTGTAAAAGTGGCCGCCAAAAAGGGCGCAGATTTTGTGGTGAAAGACAATGGTAAAAGATGCATGTTTCTAAGAAATAATAAAGTAGTAGCCGTGGGTGTCGAAGATGGAAATCTTTATCGACTTGTGTTACGAATTATTATTTCGTCAACCGAAAATGCCGCAGATGTTTATGTTTCTTCGAAATCAAACAGCGACACATTAGAAATATGGCATGAGAGATTAGGTCACCAGGACAAGAAGCACGTACAAATGTTTATGAAACGATTTGGACTTGAACTGACCTACGACAACAATATTTGTAATGGGTGTGCTTATGGCAAAAATCACAGGCAGAGTTTCAGTGACAGAAAAGAAGAACGTGCAACGAATGTTCGAGAATTAATTCATTCTGATGTTTGTGGACCGATGGATGTTGAATCATTAGGTAAAAAGCGTTACTATCTATTGTTGAAAGACGATTATAGTAAATTCCGAGTTATCTATTTTATACGGGAAAAGTCAGAAGTGTCAGAAAAATTAAAACTCTTTCTAACTGAAGTGAAAACTCAGTTCGGTGAACAAGTACGAGAAATTCAGACTGATGGTGGCAAGGAGTATGTGAACAAAAATGTGACGTCTTTCTTAGGAGAAATGGGTATCAAACATACTGTGACAGTGCCATACACTCCGGAACAAAATGGTTTCATTGAAAGGGAAAATCGTACTATTGTGGAGGCTGCACGGTCTATGCTGTATTCAAAATCATATTTGCCAAAATATTTGTGGGCTGAAGCCATGAATACTGCTGTGTATATCCTAAACAGGACAGGACCTACGAGGATTCCTGGCAAAACACCAATTGAAATTTGGAGTGGAAAAACACCAAGAATTAACCATCTCAAAATTTTTGGTACCGAATGTTTTGTCCACATTCCTAAAGAAAAAAGACGAAAATTGGACAAGAAGTCTTATAAAGGTTATCTTGTTGGATACACAGAGAATGTAAAAGGTTACCGTGTATGGGTGCCTGAGCTACAAGATGTACTTGTGAGTCGTGATGTCATTTTTAAAAATGAAGTGCTATCTCCAACCGAGACGCAAGTTGACAGTAGTTTAGAAACGTCTAACAAGGTCGTACAAGATGAACAGTTCGACAATTCTGTAAATGGTTCTCATGAAAATGGTTCATTTCAAGAAAGAAAGTTGAGAGACAGGTCGAAAATCAAGCAACCGGATTTTTATGGGGTACCTGTTGCTTTCCTGGCTGAAGAACCTACAAGTTTTGAAGAAGCAATATCTTCGGAAGAATCCGAAAAATGGATGAGTACTATGAAAGAGGAAATAGATTCTCTAATGGAGAATAAAAGTTGGTTTTTAGTCAACAGTCCACCTAATAAGAAGATTTTTGAAAATCGATGGGTATATCGTGTCAAACTAAAACAAGATGGTATAATTGATCGTTACAAAGCACGATTAGTTATTAAAGGTTGCTCACAACGAGGAGGTGTTGACTATAATGAAACTTTCAGTCCAGTTGTCCGATCAGAAACAGTTCGTGTTTTACTTAGTGTAGTTGCTTCAGAAAAACTACATTTGAGACAATTTGATATAAAAACGGCCTTTTTATATGGAGATCTGACCGAAGAAATTTATATGAAACAACCAAAAGGATTCGAAGATGGCTCATTGCGTGTTTGTAAACTTTCAAAAAGTCTTTATGGACTCAAACAATCTCCAAGATGTTGGAACAAGAAATTTACAGATTTCCTGCAAGATTTTGGTTTCAGGGAGAGTTCTGCGGATCCTTGTTTATATGTAAATGTTAAGGATGGTCAAAAGATGTTTTTGTTACTATATGTTGATGATGGTTTGATAGCTTCGACAAATCCAGAAGATGCTGACGAATTACTGAAAAAAATAAAAGGGACATTCAAAGCCACCATTACAGTAAATGTAAGGAATTTTGTTGGATTTGAAATAGAGAAATTGAAAAATGGGTCAATTTTTATTCATCAAACCAGTTATGTAAAGAAGATTCTAGAAAAATATGGAATGGCAGATTCAAAACCTGTTTCAACACCCATTGAACCAGGATGGAATGCAAATGAATCTCCAGCAAGCAAAGAATACTTTCCATATCGTGAAATAATTGGAAACTTGATGTTTTTACAAGTGATCACGAGACCTGACATTGGATTTGCTGTTAACATCGCATCAAGGGTCTTAGAAAATCCTACTGAAGCGCACTGTAAACTAGTGAAGCGAATTCTTCGTTACATTAAAGGTACAGCAGATTTTGGATTACTCTATCATACGAGTGAACAGTTGGAAGTGTTTTGTGATGCTGACTTTGCAGGTGACGTGGATACACGCAAATCAACAACAGGTGTAATCTGCAAGTTAAGTGGAGCTACAGTATCCTGGCAGAGCAGAAAACAACAGTGTGTTGCGCTATCTACAACTGAAGCAGAGTATATGAGTGCGGCAAACGCAGTGAAAGACCTAGTGTGGTTAGTGCGAATTTTAAAAGAAATCAATGTTTGTGCTTCAAAATATGAAAAAAGTAGTTTTGTGCATTGACAATCAAAGTGCGATCAGGCTAATTAAAAACCCTGAGTATCATAAGCGTACAAAGCATATTGATGTAAGATTTCATTTTATACGCGACTTGTATGAGAAAAATGAATTTACAATTATGTATATCCCTAGCGAAAATCAAGTTGCGGATATTATGACTAAGCCGCTGGTTAAATCAAAATTTGAAATGTTTTGTACAAAAATTGGTTTAACAAGCAGAAGTAGTTTGTAAGAAAATTTGTATATTTGTTTTATAGATGAGCATAAAGTTTTAGGGAGAGTGTTAAAGTAAGAGAAAACATTTATGCTTTCATATATCAAATTCGTTTGTTTAGGCTAGAATAGGACTAAGTTAAGGCAGTTGGCGCCTGTTGATCACGTCAGCTTTCGATACATTAAAACTGCTGACATTATTGCTTTTAGCAAATTGTGCGTTGGTATTTTATTTAACCATGAGAATAGTCGTTCAATAAAGTTTCTGCCAGCAACAAGTGTTTTTCGTTTGCTCTTGCTCTCACAAAATTACCTTGCTTCCCTAAAAATCTCAACAGTTTCGTACTAGTGCTCCCGTGGTCGAGCATTTTCTCGCATTAGGATAAAATTATCAGCAATTACGAGAGCGAACGGTAGGTAATTACTGACGTAAAATTCCTGTCTAAATTGGTGTTGTATAGGTGATGTCAACTACAATTAAAGCACTGTATCTGAAAGTATCAAATATAGAATAGTCCGTAAAAAGCAAATTATTTATTGAGTGATTTGTTCAATAAAGGGTAAATTGAATGTTTTAATTGCACATTACTCAGTGTTTTAGAGACATGTGAAAAAAGTGAGGATTTAGCTACAAACAAATAAATCTTTATTCAAATCGATCCACTGGTCTAAAAATGATAAAACTTTGAAATTACCTGAAAAATCAACTGCATCACTTTTTTTAGAATTATGTGACTTATGTAAAAAAATAATTAGTCCCTTTTTTATAAATCTTGCAAATTCCTAAAATCGTGTTTTATACATTTTAAAGAGTATTCATTATTTATATTACTTTCGGAACAGCTTTCAATTTGACGGAGAATTGACCTATTCCATTCGTTTGTGTTTTATTAAATTCCGGGAGAATATTTTTCGAATGCACAGATGGACGATATGGGAACGTTATTTCAACCTTTCTTAAATTAACTTCAATGCAATGAGCTACAGGATGGATTTCTGCAACAGACGGAGCAATAGCTTACAGCTGCTGATTATATATTAAATTTGAATTTGAATGCCAATATTTGATGACACTCATAAATAGAGGAATATTGTATTACTGAATAGAATATTTTTTTATTTGAAGGAGATGCCGAAAACACATACTCCACGGTCAGTGTGCCCCGACTGGCGTTGTATTACTCCGGCATCTCCATCGAAGTCACCACACCCTTCATCGAGATCAACCACCAGACACTGAGCGGTTTCGCGCTGATTATGCGCTCGTCAGTGTCACAGGTGGTGGAATCGATTAATGATGTTGCGACATGATTGTCTAAGGGGTATCCTGAATGTTATTAGTGGTGAGAAGCACACCGATGTGGCGACTTCCATGGAGATGCCGGAGTAATGCAACGCCAGTCGAGTCACATTTCCCGTGGAATAGTTGTTTTCGGCATCTCCTTCAAATAAAAAAGTAGAATTGTCTTCCTCTAAGACAATAAAGGTCACTACTGTAATGGCACCTGCGGAAAAGCAGGTCGCTATCTGTCTGTCAATTTGACAGTAATTGTCAGACGGATAGTCTCTCAGACGCAAAGAGGGCACTACGGTGTGCTTCTCACCACTAACTGAATAGTATAGTCACGAAATTACCAATTCACCTTCGGAACAGCTTTCAATTTACCTGAATTTTAGAAAATGTTTTTGAATGATGAGATGAGTTTAAAAATATTTGTAGGAAGTACAGACTTTCCAACATTTGTTATGATTACACAATTAATTCAGGTTTATCAATATGATTTGCCGTTCAATAAAATATTTCTCTTCATAATAATGCCGTCTTGGAGAAATGTGATCAAAATTTGACGTAGTAAGATAAATTATACCTACTATTCAGTGTACAGATTGTCAGATTTGAATGAAAATCTAATAATCTCTACTATTTCCAGAAATTAACTCTCCTATACAATAAAAATTAAAAATTGTTATCGTTTGCACATTTTCTGTTATTTTATTTGGTTTTACCAAATTATTGTTTGTTGTTTTCGGAGTTTTGCAAACACATAACAAACCATTGTTTCATGACTGACTGACACAGATATTTCTAAAAATATCGACGTCTTATACCCGAGGTTGGTGATATATATTTTCTGTAACTAAATATTCTCTTTCTTATTCTATGTTCTAATAGTGCAATACATATATAATAATAATAATGCAATACGTTTTATTTCTAAACAATTGATAGGTATAATCCAAATCTAATGTGTGCGTAAGTAAATAAACGAACTATAGATAATTTATAGATGATACTAGACAAGTTGTTGGCTGTTATAGTTGAATTTATTTCTTCAATAAAAAAACCAAAAGAAAATCTTTTTATCCTTTTATTTTTGGAGGACTTTCAGCTCGTTATTATTTACATGGATACATTCTCCGACGTTTCGTCCGAGTTTTCGGACTTCTTCACAGATTACTTAAATACCGAAAATAATGTTTTTACATGACTAATTAAATTAGATTAGTGACAGAATATTTATCCAAAAGAGTGTTTTCTTACCTACTAGTAGTAGTACTACAATGTAGTAGGTAGTTAAAATAGGAAGATTCTAGACGTGCGCAACCCAGGGAAAAATATAAAAATCATAAATCAGAATAAAAAGAATCGTAAAAGAGTTGTAAGGGTTACAGTTACGACCTATATAATTTATAGTTAATGAAGAATTGATAAATGTCCTCACTTCTGTTTCTACTATTGAAGATAAATCGATGCAATAAATTGCAAAATATGCTTGGAAGTTTATCGAATAAAAATTATAGTTGTTAAAGTTAATGCTTTATGGAGTTATGAAATATGCGAATATTTTTAAGTTAATATAGACTGTTTTGAGAGTATTGATATAAAGAATATATTCTCATCCCTACCCATTAAATAATATTATTTAATATTAATAAAAAGTATTTCAGATTAACTTTATTTTGATAAATTAAAGCAGTTACATGTCAATATAATGTGTAGGTTAAATTTTAAATATACAATTTTGTTAAATTATTTTTAATTAAATTCGTTCCCATATTCCCAACTGTATATTTAGATTTTACAACTTACATAGCTCAGTGCATTTTTAGTAGTCTTTAGGTATACCTGAAACAAAAGAGAAATTATCAGTATTGTTATACAATATTATTGTTATACTAAATTATAAATATCTGTGTGCCCAGAAAAGCCCTGACCAGTATTTTAATTACTCCGGTATATGCATTAGATATATATATATATCAGTTTCGAACTTGTTAGTTCTCGATAGTTTGGTGTAGCTTAACGAATATACCATCAATATGAGGAATGCACCATCACTTCTAACGATGTTCAATTATTATTTGTCTGATTATAGTGATTATCCAGGAATCACTTACAAATTTTTAGTTATACTATATCTAGTAAGTAAACACAATATTGTAGAAATATTAACAAACAGGTTTTATAGGATGTGAATTGGCAAAAGAATTCCTAGATGAATTATCAAAAAATTGAAGATTCTACATGGTTACTTACTCGACCATTAGTATAGACTGGTATTTTGATCTACACTTGCTCGTTTAAGTTATGCATTAAAAATATTAGAACCAATTATCCGGGTAATGCAAAACGGGTAAATACAAAACAAAAGGAAACAAGGGATTAGGAAAAATAGGGGTTATACTCCAGTTAATTAAGGGAAAACGGTGAAAACGTATATTTTTATATTAGGTTATAGTATAGATACCCCGCATTCATAAATGTTATAAGCCTCGAAACCAATAGCTAACTATTTTTGAATCGGTAAATTTATTTTCTTTACTTTGGCGTCTGAGTGCTAGTAACTTTTAAAGAAACTAACACAATAAGGTGAGATTACTTTAAAATGTAAAGTTACGTGTTATGGCATGCGATTGGTGTTGATTTGTAATTGGTCATTTTAACATTTAAACCAGCCAATCAACGATAGTATTATCTTCAACGTCGGCGTACGGAATGTCACTATTTATTGTAAACGAATCATTACGATTAATATTTGACATTTGTGCATTGTTCATTAGCGCCCGTCATCATTTGTTTTCGCTATGATTATCTGATAGTCTTTCTGTATTTCTTCTTGTTTCAATATTATATCCTACATATTTGAAATCAATTCAAAGTTCTGGTATGTAGAAGTAAAAACAAAATTTTAAGGTTAACTGAAAAAAATTCGTATTTCGTTTTGACACATTCCTTTCACTGCAGAACAGGACAAGGCGCTTTTATTTTGGCTCATTTTCGGAGTGGAACTATAGATGAAGACGAATTATGGTCATAATCTTTGCAATCCTGCATTCTGCATTGAGCAATTTATGACCCAATTTCCAGAGAAAAACATTAACCATGAGACCTTCTTAAATCACATGTGCCACTGAGATATTTCACAACAAGTTCAGTTTAAAATTGTCTGAATACCTATATTCAGCTTGAAAACTTTATTTGAAATGAAAATCAAGTTGTATTTAAATATTATGAATTTTTTTCTTTTTGTAGGTCTCTCTGTAGGTTTGTATTATTTTGTTTATTCTTACTAAAAATTATGGTCTTTTAGTACTATCCTTTTAATACAATTGAATAAAAAATAAAAACATGTATTCACTAATCACTAGAATTTTTTCGTCGTTATCAATTATCGATATGTAACACCAAATTCCATGTAAATTCAATAATATGAACTAATGAGGTCCATTAATTCTGTCAACATATTTTCAGTTAATCGTTGCCAATTATGAAATGTTGGTTGCCTATACTCTGGGATCACGTGGCCTGTGAACATTAATGAAGCCTCCGTATAACACTTAAAAATAAACACTGTCCTTAAATTAACGTTGGCAAATATATTTCGAATTATACAGACAGTTCCAGAATGATTGTCCGGTACGGGAACGCAGCCTATCCTGAATATAATCAAAATTTATTTCCATTTGCTAAAATTACTTTCTTTTTAACTGTTAATTTGAAAATGTTCATATTTGACAGTATTTGACGTTTGACTCAGTGGCGTTTAGCATGTTTCGTGTTTAAATTCTTTTATTGAAGTGTCATTTGCGTTTAAAAGAGTATTTTTCAATACTATACAGTTTCAGAGAGTCCTAAATCACGTTGGTAATTTTGTATTTCTTAGTATTGAAATTAATGTTGAAATTATATAAGAACCATAAATTAATGTTTTTTAACGCTCCACAATTCACAGTTTGAATAGGTTATACTGGTGATACATAGGAATAGAATAATACCAAACACCAACTATATTATTTTTAATAAATTGTCTTTATTTTATTTTTAACATAACCTATATTTACTGACGTACCATGGGATGGGACAAAACAAATCAAACCAGTAAATTCCCTTGCCTGCGTTCATGATTCTAGTGCAGATACTAAAAATAGAAAGGCGGCACGTAAAAAATCATTATGAAGCGGCACGGACAATCATTCTGGAACTCTCTGTATATTGAACAAAGTTATACAGCTTACTTACTATAGTTTAATAGTTTAAAATCTTTGCTATCGTTTTCAAGCATAGTTTTTATACAGAAAAAATGTAGAATTATTATTTTCTAAAAAATCTTTCTGAGGTAAAAACTTAGATGTACCATGTATAGAAATTAATGTTTTACATCAATTCACTGTTTAACGTTAATTTTTATTATTTTGTTATTAATGGCGACTATAATTTAACCCCAAACAATACAATTTTAAAATTCTATTTTCCGAGTAGTCTCACTGATTGATTAGTTCTATGTGGTATAACGACTTTTAAAATAGAACTGTTATGAAAGATATTCTATAGAGAGAGGGCATTTGTATTGCATATTAAATGTATGAATGTGTTGTGGAAAGTAGATTTCACTGTTTCAAGATTGGATCTATTCAAAACAGTTTCATTTGTTACAAAGGGATGTTACAGCCGCTATGTGGTTACCGCAATGCAATTTACATTTTGCAATTACGAAGAAGTATGCAAAATTTCAAGCAAGTAAAGATTGTTGGTTGCCTTTTGAGGTGATCGACCTTTAGTAAACGGAAATTAGTTTTTACTAAATGGAAAATCTGCAGGATATTACATTGAAAAAACTTATCTTACATAAACACGATTAAAACATCTATCTCGTTTCCTCTACATATACATCAATATTGTATATTTATTTTGTAAATTTTGGAGTGACTGGAGTTTTGATTTACGAATTCGAATGAGATAATTTCTCATATCATTAATGTCATTAAATAGTTACATGATTGTTACTATTAATAATCCTAATTTAGCCATGCATTTATGTTTCATTATATTAAATGCATATCAAAAATTCTAACTGAAAACAATTCAATAGTTTTCACTTATGATCGAAGGAATGTATGTATACGATATACCTGTATACCTAAAAACTAAATGCTGGTTATATTTAAAGACAGATCAAAATCCATAGCACATATTCGTATATACGCGCACGCACGCAGCACACACATACAGACAGCTGACAGACACACACTTTGTTATACATCCAGATGGTCCGTATTAACATGCGCTTGGTGTGAAACTGCTTCGCTTCTATATTCCTGCTTTTGATGAAAGTTGATCGTCGTCACACGTATCAACAGCGCGCTGCTGATAAGCCGTGACTTAGCATCACATGATCCAGTATTCGTGCTTCAGCATATTATATAATAGCCCCATAGCAAGCTCACCATCAGCGTCTACGTCACGTCAGGATGTGTAACTGTAGCTTTAGAGATACCCCATTTTTCTGCGTTAAAGCATTCGCCATTGCACGCAAGAGGAGTCGCATAATACACTCGTGGAAATTGGAAACAACTCACCTAAAACTATAGTCATCTTTATATGGTTATATTTTCTAAACGCTTTTATCAATTTGATCAAATTTTTTTTATTTCATTAAGCCATTATTGGACTGTAATGTAAGGTAGGTCAATTGTCATATAACACGGTTAAAGAATATCTAGAGGGTGATGTGTAGGAACCTGTTTTTTTTTACCAAAATGTAAGCAGATATCTGGAATTCACGCAAAGTGGGGAAATAATTTTTATTGTGTCAAAAGATAGTTTTATTTGTGGTTAAAAAAATGTTTTTTATAAATCCTTTCTACCTAGATTGGTTTCCAAATTATAGCAGTTTTTGTAAACCATTGCATTTGTGACTGATCACAGGTGTCGATTTTTTAAAATAAAACAAGTTGGTTTTGAAATGAAAATCGATTCTGTCACATGTCAGAATGATGTTATGAAATTATAAGAGTTCGTGGAGGCCCCACCAGATATTAATCCTATTTTTTTTTTTTTGTAACATTTCTAGTTCATGTTTTATGATTTTATTAATAAATAAGAACTTAAATTTTGTATATGATTTTTTTAATTATAATCAGATTATTGCTAGGTGACAAGTGAGAGAGAGTATCGATTTTCATTTCAAAGCCAACTTATTTTATTTTAAAAAATCGGCACCTGTGACCAGTCACAAATACAATGGTTTACAAAAACCGCTACAATTTGGAAACCAATCTAGGTAGAGAGGATTTTCAAAAAACATTTTTTTTAACACAAATAAAACTATCTTTTGACACAATAAAAATTATTTCCCCACTTTGCGTGCATTCCAGATACTTGCTTATATTTTCGTAAAAAAACACGTTACTACACATCATCCTGTACATATTCTATAACCGTGCTATATGACAACTATACCCTACATTACATCCCAAGACTGGCTTAATGAAATGAAAAAAAAATTGGTCAAATTGATAAAAGCGTTTAGAAAATATAACCGTACAAAAATGACTATAGTTTTAGGTGAGTCGTTTCCAATTTCCACGAGTGTATTTACACTACAAGCTGATTTCCAGTCTTTACTTTGAGTATAGTTTTTAATAAACTTTTTAGAGTCGTTTGTGCTGCATTTATTGTAATAAGATATATCGTGTAGCCTAGTCTATAACCTTTTTAGGAAAAAAAATGGTTCTAGATAGTGACGGATTCTCTGAAAAGTTAATCTCAGAAGTTTAAACATCTTCAACGGATTTCATCCGGCAAAAATAACTTAGGATTAGTTACCTTTAAAGTGAGTGGGCAGAAAACCGGACCCTCCACCGTGACCGTGTGGTCTATTGTGGCCCAAGTAAGACTTGCTGCTTGTTTAAGATTTTTTTATCAAGTGAACTCGAGCACAACATACCTACATACCCCAGTCACCGGTGTCTCCAAGATCCTCATGTCCTACATCACACATTGCCTGTGAAAAGTATGTACAGGCAATACACATTTATTTTCAGGTTCAACAATTCCAATAATAATCAGGACTGCTGATCATTAGTGTCCATCTAATGCCAATAGTAACGGTGTTAGGTGATTATAATTATCTTTAATCCGATAAAAAGATTTGCTTCAATAAACTTGTTACATTAATATCTAATTCATAAGTATTCTTCTCCTTCGTCTATATTTAGTCAGAGACAATTAATAACGACAAACCATTTTCTATATCTAAACATCTCAGGACATTCCGCCAAGCCTCAGTAATGCAGAGAGGAGATGTAACATTCACTGAATCTGTGATAATTGCCAATTATTCTATAAATCTTGTCATTGTCAATAGTTATAAATAAGACGTAATAACATCTAAGTATCTGAGTTAGTATCCGTTAATTATTGTTATCGTTATCCATTAAATACCTATACATTATTAACTGTAAAATATGTTATTTAAAAACTGGTGTTTCGTAATGTTGTTAATTATTTCCGAAAAAAAATCTTCCTAAAATCAACTGTACATACTGGTTTCAGAGTGGAATAATATTATACATACTAATAATAATTATTACAATTTTAATTTTTTAAATATTTACAAATTTCAAAAACTCTTTGTTATATGAGTATTAAAACGAAAACATGATTTCATGACCTGTTTTAACTCATAAAGAAAGATGCAACATGAGTAAAAAATATATTACCAAGATTTTGAAAAACCAAGTGATTTTAAAGCCAACCCTTGTTTCTGAATATTTGAGAATTTTTAATTGATTTTGGCAAGTGTGATAACTATTGAGTTAACCCCAAAATTGAAAAAAAATTTATAAATAGATAATTCAATTTTAGAGTTTTCATTTTTCCATTTTGCCTTTCAAAATATGTACCTACTTAGTTTAATATATAATAGTTTAATCTCGAACTTAATGTATCAGTAATCATTCATTACACACTGAAAATAACGAAATTATTGAAGTATTATTATTAAGAATAAAGACAATAAAATAGAAAAATGCCATCTAGATGAACAGAGTTTTTTTATAGTATATTTTTAATATTATTTATTGGCCTATTTAACTGTTTATATCTTTCTTTATACCGGAATTTAGCCAAAAAGTTAACTAAGAGATAAATTATAATTATAATTTCATTAATAATTTATCTCTTAACTTTTTGACTTAATTCCTATATAAAGAAAGATATGAACATAGAGTTATTGAAACGCATTCGTAATACCTAGTTGAACTCAATATTTTCAGTATTTTTTAATATTTAGAGGGGTTTTGAAAAAAAGCAAAACCTATTCTCAATTGTTTCCAAATTTTTAAATATACTATCTTTTAAATATACTAATATACTAAATATATTTCTACCATAAAATAATCAATCATCAAAAAACATCAATTAATTAATAAGTTATATTAAGTGCATAATTTGTTAAAAATAAATGCTAATTAGCTTTTTTATCATTTTTTCATATAATTCGCGAACCAATCAACCGATTTAACGTTTTTTGTTTATGGTTGGTTAGGGAATTGTAAGCCATTTTCAACGATATATCACTCTGTGGGGGGTTGCCATTTGAAACTTCAAAAAGATGGTGGCTATAGAGGAAGGAGTGACAGCTATAAAACTAAATCCAATGTGTAATTAACTTCCCCCTCGATATTTTAATAATTGACGGGTTTTTTGTATTTTTTTAAATTTCCTCAAATTCAAAAGATATTTAGGGTTCGTTTTGAAATGAAAGCATTGTATTTTTTAAATATACTCTTTATCATGCTTGAGTATTTAATTTGCTTAGATACATTTTCTATATTTCTGGCAAATAATTGTAGATTATGCGTGACAGGCAAGTATAACAGTCTAAACAAATACTTATTTATAATAACTTAATCTTTATATCTTATACAATGGCTGTGGATAAGCATCAAATAATGATTTATTTTTATAGATAAACAAAATAATTTGGTATATGCATAGTTGTGCTGTACCGCCAGAACTTAAAGGTCCGCACTGATTTGAGCATTTGGAACGCCACGAATAGCTTGCATGCACGAACGATTTGTGTGC
The DNA here is from genome assembly GCA_963924545.1 of Pogonocherus hispidulus. Classification (NCBI taxonomy): domain Eukaryota; kingdom Metazoa; phylum Arthropoda; class Insecta; order Coleoptera; family Cerambycidae; genus Pogonocherus; species Pogonocherus hispidulus. Next base: position 26,890,340 of record OZ004696.1, read on the forward strand.
ACACATTTTCGTTCGAGTAAATGTTAATTTTGGGACAATTTGGGTTTCAATGTTTGCACATAAATATCCGTTCCGCCAGTTGAGTGTGTGTCGTCAAGATGTCATCACAAAGAAATATAGTTACTATGGCAAGTGCAGCGTTTATTGTAATGCACTTAATAAAAAGAATGAAAAAAGAAAGAAACGATGGCGGATTACACAGTTATATCGAAGTCGGGAGTTATATGTTGGTACTAATTTATTAGCTGACATGAGGCTGGAAGAAAACAGTGGCCATTTCAATAATTTCATCCAGATATCATCGGAGGATTTTGAGTTTTTGGTCAACGCTATTGGTCCCAAAGTCGGTAAGATGGTTACCAAAATGTGTTTCTGTGAAAGAACGATTAGCTTTAATTCTACGTTTCTTAGCGACCGGAGATTCCTATTCAAGTATGCAATATTTGTTTAAAATCTCACTAGTACAGCGCACAACCTATTTTATTAAGAACCTCGTCCAGACTGAGCAAATTATACGCGTAAATCTCTTTGATGTTGTCACAGAGACCGACAAGCGACGGAGTGTGTTCGTGCGTGTTAGAAGTAACGCGCACGCATGCTCCTCTCGTACGCATCTGAATAAATTTGTGCGCACAGCGTTCGTGCGCGTAAATTTGCTTAAGTCAGTACCAACCTTAATACAATTTTGATTCAACGAGACACAACGAGTTGATACCTTTAAGTGTGAGCAATCCAAATTATTTTTAAAGTATTTAAAATAGTTGTAGATACAAAAGTTGTCTCAATGGTTACACCATGTAAAATAATAAAAGAGGAAAGCAGAAGTATCCAAAATAAAGACGGAAAGTATAGTATCAAGTCAAACTGTGAAAGATTTCCCCAAAAAAACCACTGTATAGTACCACAGTATAATGCTAAAGAAAAGCATTATACTGTGATAGTATGCAATAAAAATAAATATATAACAAATTAACTAAATTTTTTGAGTGGTTTTTAGTTTCATATAAAATTCTGTAATATTACAAATTATATTTCGAATTATGGCCAAACAAAAAATTATAATAAAATTTCTTTGTTCTAAACGTTTCAAGTCGATCCACGACTCATCGTCAGTAGAAATTTATATGATATAAATTTTAAACTACACTTTCAATCTTCATTTTGAATACTTCTGGTTTCCAATTTTTATTATTTTACAGGTTACAGAGGCATTACCTATTGTAAATCAATAGACTGTGAAATACTGAGTTAGTTATTAACTTAGATTTTTTTAGTGAGTATTATGTAGCCTTTTTGGAGTCAGTAACTGATTTTATTGAACAAATTACCAAAAAAAAAAAAGTAAGGTAGATAAACTTAATTCTTATTAGACGGACTTTTATTATGTTACACGTGTTCTCGGAAAACAAATAAAAATGTTACGCATATTAGGAATAATTATTTACGAAAACTCATATTAGGCAAAGAGCTTACATTTACCTTCAAATTACGGAAGCTGAAGCTTTTCCACTGCACTTAGCAAATGAGGCACGGAAATGATGCCAAACTCGGCAAATAGGGTACGAAAATGACGATCAAGTTACATTCCATGTAAAATTGCAAATTGCATGCGACTAAACCAACTTTTCTAGTAATTTTATTCCACAGTCTACGATCCGCCAGCTTCTAGGATTACCATATAAGCACATCTCGCTGCGCTTTGGGCGATACCGTAAATTTTCCTGTCCGTACAGGGTGATTCACTTTCGAGTGTGTAACATGGGTATCTCGCTTATTATAAAAGATAGACTGTAGGTTTAAATTCGGCAAAGTTGCGGAATTTTGTGCGCAATAAGTTGGCGCAAAGAAAACCCCCTTATCCGCTTTTGTTTTTGATTAAGAGGCAAAAAAAACATTTTTTCCGATTTTCGTTTTCTGGCCATAACTTTTATACTTTTGAAAATATTGGCTTATCGTTTTCACATTATTAGGACACTTTTTTGAGACAAATACGATGCCGTAAACTGTTTTTTAAAAAAATGTCACTTCTATTGTAAATCATCGTCAACTTTATTTTTTCTTATGGACGCCATATTAATTTTTCTCATATTTGAATAAACCGATTTTTTCTGAATACAACAATATAATATATGAGTCACCTAAATGCAAAACTCGGTATTTGACGAAATTTTGAAAAGTGATGTTTTCGCGCCATTCAATTGCTTATTATAAACTGTACCTTATTTTCTAGTAAATAAGATGCAAAACTGCCTAATTATACATTAAAATCGCATTTGAAAACGGAGTTAGATGCAAAACTCTGTATTTGCCTTCACTTGTCAGATGCAAAACTATGTAATTGCGTAGCCGGCCAATGACGTTGCGCCTTATATTCACGTGAAAATTCACGTAGACAGATCAGGATCAGATTAATATTTATTTTTTGTTGTTTGAATTTGGTGGAGGCCGTATTAATTTACATCCCTCGTTATTGCCAGTTTTTTTAATTTAAATAATTTCAATAATAACTATATTTTGTAACTATAAAGAATTGGGTATTTGCAGTTTTGAGTTATAAAACTGGGTGTTTTTAAAACATAACTGCAAAACTCGGTATTTTAATTTTAAAAGTATCTTTTTTAGTTTTTGGTAGGATTTCGAATTAAATATCATAGTTATTCCAAAACAAAATTGCTAGAGCTAACTAAAAACAAAATTTTAAACAAATCCATACGTATTTTATTTACTGACAGTTTTTTCTGCTTCCTGACAAATTGTGTCACTAGCAAATACCGAGTTTTGCATATAGGTGACTCATATGTTATATATTATATATTATATATTATATATAATAATATATATTATATATTTGCCTAAAAAATAAGGGCATTATGAAGGAAAATATGCATTTTTTTGAAAATGTCTAGTTAGCCATGGCCATGACAGTCAATTCTCGACAAACCACAAATGTCACTTATAATTGTTATAAACTGCATCTGTGGAGTACTTTTTATATTGACTAACGATGTATACAACCGAATAGAAACAAGATATTATAGATATTTCTTACAGATGTAACAAAAATTTAAACAGAACAGTTGAAGAATATTTAAACACATATCCTGAAAGACGACAACCATGCAAAACATATATTACTAAACTGCACTGTAATTTAAGGAATTACGACAGTTTTTCTAATTTTCTTCATTCATGCGAGATCCATACCTATTTCTTGGTTTAGATAAACTGCCATAATTCCTTAAATTACAGTGCAGTTTAGTAATATATGTCTTGCATGGAGTAATAATGTGAAAACGATAAGCCAATATTTTCAAAAGTAGGTATAGAAGTTATGGCCAGAACACGAAAATCGGAAAAAATGTTTTTTGCCTCTTAATCAAAAACAAAAGCGGGTAAGGGGGTTTTCTTTGCGCCAACTTATTGAGCACAAAATTCCGCAACTTTGCCAAATTTAAACCTACAGTCTATCTTTTATAATAAGCGAGATACCCATGTTACACACGCGAAAGTGAATCACCCTGTACAGTCGGGTGGCATATATTTTCAGGTTTTACGTCTCGTCTAGGTATAAACCCGTGAGGATTCAGATCCAGTTTCCAGTGAATTGATTTGAGCACTTGATATCATATTTCACTTCTTTGCGATGTTCCTCACTTCGTTCCACTTTGGACTTGGGATTTACAAAGTTGTAATTTATCTTCAGACGAATCTTTTGGTTTCTTTTACATCACTAACTTTAAGTTATGTTAAGTGCTTGGTAAGTTTAAATGAGCTTAGCTGATCCATTTTTGTTTCCCGTTTGAAGATTCTTTCTTGAAAACGTCTAATATCATCAATGCTTTTATCTATTTTTTGTTGTTTTAACTTTGAAATATATAATTTTTATATACCTACACAGACAAAATGGTTTATTTAGAGATACTAACCTCATTTCACTCACTAACATTTATTTAATCCAAAAACATGTATCCTGTAGCAAAATAATTTCTCTAACTGGTTTATTTGAACTTTCTAAATATTTATTCGATAAGCATTTTTTTTTTGATTAAATAAATAATTTAGGTTCTATAAAATAAATTTACTTTAAAACGGAATTATTGACTTAAATTATGTAAATATCTTTGAAAATACGAACAAATGGTGATCGTGATATTTTTCGTATTCCAATATTTTCTTAATTTAAAAATTAATGAATTTAATGAATCAGTAATTTAATTAAATACAAATATTTGACACTTTAAATAGGTAGGTTTCCAAAAATATCGTGTTGGCAAATTAATTTTAGTTTCTGGGATATTAGAGAAAATATGAAAAATGCCGAAAATATTCCTATGATATATGGTTGAATAGCAAATTAAGTTTTATTTTGAAATATGAAATAACAAATCCAAATTCGTATTAAAAAAAAATGACTTGGTAGTGATATCTCAAATGTTAAACCGGTGATACCATTTTGCAGATAAGAAAAAAATATGGTTTGTTTTCATTTAACCTGTTTGCTCATGTTAACAGTTGTTTTCGAATTGTTAAGATAAATAATTTTCGGCATCTCAATATTAAATATATCTCAGAGATATTAAAAGCAATTTGGCAACACCACAAACGTATTATGAATGGTCATCAAAAAGAGCAAATTTTCTCTAATTCACCGATTTCGTATCTCAAAAAAGCTCGGTACTGACTTGAGCAAATTTGCGCGGATTAACGCTGTGCGCGGAGGAGCTTGCGTGCGCGTAACTTCTAACACGCACGAACACACTCCGTCGCTTGTCGGTCTATGTACAACATCAAAGAGATTTACGCGTATAATTTGCTCAGTCTGTACGAGGTTCTTTAATAAAATAGGCTGTGCGCTGTACTAGTGAGATTTTAAACATTATATTGCATACTTGAATAGGAATCTCCGGTCGCTAAGAAACGTATCTAGAGTTAAAGCTAATAGTTCTTTCACAGAAACACATTTTTTAAATTTGGTATCCATCTTACCGACTTTCGGACCAATACCAAAAACTCAAAATCCTCAGATGACATCCGGATGAAACTATTGAAATGGCCACTGTTTTCTTCCAGCCTCATGTCAGCTAATAAATTAGTACCACCGTATAACTCCCGGCTTCGATATAACTGTGTAATCCACCATCGTTTCTTTCTTTTTTCATTCTTTTTATTAATTACTAAACTGTGCATTACAATAAACGCTGCACTTGCAATAGTTACTATATTTCTTTGTGATAACATCTCGAGGACACACATTCAACTGACGGAACGGATATTTGTGCGCAAACATTGAAACCTAAGCTCGGTACTGATTTGAGCAAATTTGCGCGCATTGACGCTGTGCGCGCAAATTTATTTAGATGCGTACGGGAGGAGCATGCGTGTGCGTAACTTCTGACACGCACGAACACACTCCGTCGCTTGTCGGTCTTAAAAGGACCTTTAGAAGTTATGCGTACGCATGTTCCTCCCGTACGCATCTGAATAAATTTGCACACACAGCGTTCGTGCGCGCAAATCTGCTCAAGTCAGTACCGAGCTTAAATTGTCCCAAAATAAACATTTACGCGAACGAAAATGTGTGCTCACAAATCGTTCGTGCGTGCAAGCTATTCGTGCGTGCCAAATGCTCAAGTCAGTACCGAGCTTTATAGTTGTGTGTGCGTGCATGCCTCGCAAAATAAATATATTTAAATAAAATAAATTTTATTATATTTGTATATATTTCTGATCTGATAACAGAAGTACTTGAAACTCAATATTATTCTTTATATGTATGTAAAAACCAAGTGGATCGTTTATTATGAGTATTATATAAAATTACGAATTAAAACAGCTTAACTTGTTCTTCATACATCACATGTATGGTACAAGTTATTTCCACAATCCTAGGACAGTAGGACATGTGAAAGAATTGTGGATGGAACTTTTCAAAACATTTTTCCCATAATTTCCCACAGTCTAAAACGACTTTCTACATTTAAGTACGAATCCGCCTTATGCAAAATAATCCATATAAAGGGAATAGATGTATATGGGGAAGATGGGGCATAGGCATGTGATGTAGTAATTGGTATTTGTGAAATTAAATGAATTATCATTCAGGTAAGAAAAGTATGGAGTGATACCCCAGTCACCGATATAATGAATGAAATTATAGGAACTTGTTTATGTTTCCATATTCTTTCAACTTTAGGGTGATCCAGTGCAGAGGAGTGAATCAAACTTATATTTTTAACACCACTTACTTTTTATTTTTGAGCACATTAGCAATGGAATATTTATAAATACTGTCAATCCTATCGCTATTTACAAAATTTATACAGCCATTACACATCTGGAGCTAACATCTAGTTGACATGAAAAAATGTAAAGGTTACGTAAACGTCCCTACATTAAATTCTGTAAGAAAACAAAAACCCACACAAGCCATACATATAAAATGAGATATATTTCGCAATACGATTATAAAAACGTGTCCGTATTATGTATTTCTTATTGTTTCAATGTCAGTTCTAAAATTATATACAGAATAGGTATTCTCGTACCAGGTTAATGTCATTATATTTAGAATAATCACGTTATGACAGAGTGGGCAGTGACTGAAATGAACCTAAAACAAACTGGGATAACACACAGTTTAGTTCAGATAAACATATACAAACTGGACGTATATTGTTAGTTATTGTATATACATTAAAGCCTTTGGTGATTCTTAAACGTAAACATGAGTACCTACCTACAACTAACATAATTTTTCTTTTTATAGAGTTTTCCATAATCTACAATTCCCAGAGGATTAAAAGGATATAATGAAGTCGAATGAAAAATACAGTTTTAAATTTGAAACACACACTAGTGCCCTCTTTTGGTCTTTGCTACTACTATTACTATGTGTGTGTGTGTGTTTCTCACCTCTACTAACATACCAGGTATCTACCCTTTAGGCAATCATGTCGCAGCATCGTTCATCGAGTCCGCTACTTATGACACTCTAATGAGCACAGAATAAGTGCGAAACCGATCAGTGTTTGTGGTTGGTCTCGATGAAGGATATGGCGACTCCTAAGGAGATGGAGTAATTTATTTATTTTATTTATTGTAATACACCATTCAACAGGCCTAACGGCCCAGTACTAGAATGGGAAAATAAGTTTACAATAATATAACAAAACAATGAACATAATTAACATAATCAACACAATACACAAAGAAATAACACTAAACACTAAAACAAAAGATTAACAAAACCTATCAAATAAGATTACAATATTACACAAGTATAGGAAATAATGAGTAAGAAAAGAAAATAAGGCCAACATTGAATTAAAAGAAACGGTTACAAATTTAACCTTTTTATAAAAGAAAGGGAACAAGAAAAAATATCGAAGGACGAATTATTATAAATGTTACAGATGTTGCTTAAAGGAGAAAATTTTCTGATGTTTGTCCGTGGAGTTGGCAAATAAAATAAATATGAATGGCGCGAGGCCGTTCTGGGAACATGGAAGTTAAGCATGCTTACAATTTCAGCGCAGTTAATATGATTATGAAGTAATTTAAAAAGAAAAATTAGACAGGCAATGTTACGTCTTTCTATTAACGGAATAAGCGAAAATCTATCGAGAAGTTGAGAATGAGGAAAACCAATAGGTGGATATACTCCATCTGAACGAAAGGCAGCAAGTTTAAGAAAACTGCGCTGGACTCTCTCAAGACTGTCAATATAAACTGAATAATTAGGAGACCATATAATTGAGGCATATTCAGCCTTAGAACGAACTAAAGAAATATACAATGTTTTAAGACAAGTTTCATTTGTAAAATTAGGCGTGTTCCTAATAACATATCCAAGAGTTTTATACGCCTTGGCAGTTGTGTTTACCATATGTTTATTAAAACTTAACTTTCTGTCAAATGTAACTCCAACGTCACAAAAGGTTTCAGGTCTTGAAAGGTTGTTATTAACAATAGAATAATTGAAATTTATGGTGTTTAGTTTTGTAGAAAACGACATAACATTACATTTCTCTGTATTCAAGTGTAGATTATTTAGTATGCACCATTCATTAATAAAATTCAAATTCTGCTGCAAATGTTCGCAGTCCTGTAAATTTGAGATTCTAGTAAAAATCTTCAAATCATTAGCATATAGTAGACATTTAACTGTTAACCGACTAACTATGTCATTAATAAATAGTGTAAATAAAAGAGCCATTATAATGCAATACTAGCTAAAAACAGGTCGCTATCTGTCTGTGAATTTGACAATAATTGTCAGACGAATGCCTAGAAACATCAATCAGCCTTGAAAGTAACCACAACATTCTCCAGCGTTACTCCCAGACATATCGGTTTGGAAATTAAGTAGGTACCTCATTAGTACTGTAAGAGGTACAGTTCCTCTTACAGTAATACTATCCAGCTGATATACTATTTTAACTGATAATTGGCGATTCAAATTACCGATGAGGGCGCTGCAAATTGTAAACAAATATGGAGGAAGACGAGTAAAAATTTTGCTTTTCATATCACATCATCTAGCAATTTAGCATTGATCTGCCATAAATATAGCGACTTCATGTGCTAGTTAGGGTGAAATAAAGGATAAAAAGAGTGGTAAAAGCAGTCAAACGTCCCATAAGTGCTTCATTGCTAATTATATGATTTTTTGGGTTGAAACAGATGCCCTAGTTTACTTACATTTTGGACTTAGGCCTTAATATACGAGCAGACAATGTAATTAAAACATTTCCGGCGGAATGAGGATTCGAACCCACAACCTTTGGGTTAAGCGATCGACTAAACTCTGAGCCACCGGCCCGATATATAAAAGCCGAAAAATGATTAACCAAGGGGGTATTTAAAGTAATTATACCCGACATTTTTTGCCAATGGTAGTGTTTAGAGCAAAACCTTGCCCATAGACCATGGGTATATTGGGAAATTATTAAAATATTAGAGACAATCTGAAAGTTGTAGCAAAATTCAGAATTCGACACTTCATATTTAGAATTTTAACCAGTTTAAAAAATACATTTTTTGTAATATTTTAAAATATTTGAAAACCTGGAATATTAACTCTGACTCTGTACTTGATGACAAATGCAGCTCTTCGAGCGACGTCGGGCTAGAAAATGGCAGCTAGTTTAAAAGAGGGACAATCCTCTAATGGGTGACGAGTTATTTTAGTGTTTATATTTCCTTTTTGAAAATATATACGTCTAGCATATAGTACAATAATATCTCTACCCTTCATTCTAATCATAAGGATAAGACCGGAAGTCTTGAACGTGTGTGGGAGAGGGAGTGGCCTACTACTATTCAGTAAGCCACAATTGCGCCTTAGGAACGACTTATGTAAGCAGACCCTAACCACCATTCAGTGCTGGAATGAGGGAAACCTGAAAAACCTCATTAGTTAGGGGGTTAGTTGGATATGTTCCATATAACTATATCACTTAATGTTCCTATGTTCCCTATATTATCATTGTAATGATCAGCCCGCCACTCAGAAACTTGTGTGAGAGAGAAAGCGGTATATTATTTCGCGGGCGTCAAGTGCGCCCAGGAACGAGTTATGATGTTGCAATTCTAAATATCACTTAGTATGAGAATAAGGAAAACCTGGAAAATGTTATTAATGAAAGAGAATAGTCGTGACCAATTTACACAGGGCGGTTGCAGTGTTGGTTGCATATTAAGAATGCTACCAATTTTATGAGCACTGATTTAATATAAGAGCAATTAGAAAAATTTGTCTGGCGACGAGATTTGAACCGTCGCGTCGCCGTCGTGAAATGCAGGGAACGATAAAAATTTGCGTGCATTTAACCGCTCGGCCACGAGGCTAAGCAAAATACTTTCTGTCGCAAATTATCATTCTAACAATACTAACGATTATACAATACTCGTATAGATAGTAGCTCGCTTAAGTAATCAATCACACAATGATGTATTGAACACTTGAAACAAGCACATTTATATCGTTCGATTAGTTAATCAATAATGAAATGACCTTTGTAACAAAAGCACACAGGGTAAACGTCAAGTAAAGTAAATATCTTTAGAAAGTAACATCTGGCTCAAATAGATAGATTTTGTAAAACCATCTCTGGTTCTGTAGCAAAGATGTCATTTTGGGTCATAAATAGTATTGATAATTGTTCGGGCCTAACAAAGTTAGTGAAACATTTTATGGATGTCTAATTCCGTGCACCCCAGGACACGGAACAATGTTGAGGACACAAAGCGCCAATTGGGCGTAACTAATTAAAGCCAGTAAATTGTAATGAATTATGGTGGTACTTGGAAGTTCTTCGAAGTAAGATCTTTTGTATGTTCATATAGACAATAGTGCAAAGGCATAGGTCCTCCTGGTTTTTTTATGGGGCTTTTCCAGGAATAATAACAGTAGAGTAAGTCGTAACCCCATCTCACTTTGAGACGAGGATAATATCTAAGGGTTTTAGGTCACTAGCTAGGAAATAATTTTGATTGGCCACCGTGACAAAAACAGGTCATGGTTCGCGGTACTAGACAGAGATAAGAAACGTACTTTAACAACCAATGGGATTAGTTTATTTAAATTTTATAGCAAAGAAACTTTACTTGGAAAGTTTCGACTGAAGAAAAGTCAGTCTCCCGCGGTACGACTTCGCCACCGGTTTGTATTTATTTGGGGCTTCTCCCCACAGTAAGAGGGCACACCACCCAGGCAGGGTAAAGTACGTTTCTCGGGCTTGAAGTAGACGCCGTTAGTTGTTTTATATAGAGTCATTCAGTTTAGAGTTCATTAGTATTGTATTCAGTCGTTTTCTTAGGTCAAATATCATTTCAGTAGTTTGCATTTCTATTTTGTTTACGTTTCTAAATTCTATTTATTTGTTATTAAAAACCCTTGCCTAAAAGTGCTGTGTTTTCGTGCAAATCCGCCCAACTACCCTCTCAGTGTTAGCTTATAAGAAGTGTCCCAGGAATACGTCCCTACATCGAGATTCAGGATAAGATAACCCACGGTAAGTCAATACTCTTTTTATACGTCAATCACAGCATATCTCGAACCCCGCGACAGAGAAATCTATTCAGTAGTAAAACTTTAGACTCCCTTTCGAGATAACTGAATAATTAAGTAAGTTTCGCGAAGCCTGTAGAGCACAACGACCAGCCTGTTACAAAATGGTGTCAGGTATACTGGGTTTGTTTTTTTGAAAATTAAACATGTCAAGGAAGCAAAGATATGCTGTGAGTATCGTGAAAGTTTTTGAGACTGCCGTTGGAGCTTATTTATGTAGGGACTTATTTGTTTGTTAATTAGATAAAGAAAAAGGAAGGAATTTATGTTCTTTATAGTAAATTGTCGAGCCAATAATAAGTTTATAATTATTAGTAAAGTCAAAGAGAGGGTAGGAGTCGCACAGGTTCTGAAGTGGTGACCGGGGAGCTCCGGCTTTGAAAAAGTCGTTAAAAGAATTATTTCGGACATGAGAAAATATCCACGCAGTAGGCAGATAATTTTGATTTTTGTAGAAATTTTTCAGTATGAAATTTAAGGTAAATGGTAACCATATGAGTAGTGGACTCCTGTCTGAAATATAATCTTTGGTAAATTAGTGTAGAAAAGATAAACAGTAGTTAAATAGTAAATATAGCAAGTACCAAGGTAAATTATGAAAATATTGTAAGATTTCGAATCGAATGTCCGGAGATGCGATACATTATTGGAAGCATTTTGAAGCCCCATATTTCGCTAGGTAAAATGATTGAAGTAGTTGTATTTGGGTTGTTGGGAGCACGTTGTTTATAATTATTAGTAATTTATTAGGTCAAGATAGGAATCAGCCGAAGTTCCATTATTGGGACTGATTTGAAATTATATTAGTTTAGCTACCCCAAAATTGTGGTTATGGGAAGATTATGGCACACTGTGAAACTAGGTAATAAATGTGCGTGCTTGCAACAAAAGAAAAATTCTGTAAATAACTGGGTATAGTTATTTTAGATAATATTGTCAGTTGTGAAACGTGGAGGCTTTAAGAGGAGGATTCGAAAGCTCTATTTACTCAAATGGCCGCAAGGTTCTCTGGTGTAAATTTTTGAATTTATTTAGAATAAATTTTTAGTGACTAAAGTAGATTTCCACAAGAATAAAGTACAGTTGATTCCCTAGCAAGTAATACTACTTACGATTAGATGGCGCTGATATTAAACGGTGTACATTGTATTTATTTATATAGTGTCCCAAATAACGAAATGCATAACAGAAACTTATTCCCCACTGCGGAGTTGCTGACTATCGATAGCGACACGGTAAAATAGTAAAGAATAAAAAAGGATTTTAGGTTGTAAGAAAATAATAAAATATAAACATATCTGCGAAACATCAAAATTTAAGCAGTTGTTTGTGAAAACAATGTCAATAAAATTTGGTAGGTATTCTATGTAATGTAATCGATATTTCATTCCACATTCAAATAAAATAAAATTTGAAAGGAAATAGTTATTTGTTTAACTAGTACAAAAAATATACGTTTTCGGGACGAGGGAAATGGTTGCCGGACGACGCGTAGCGGACTTCGGCAATTTGACGAGTGTCCAAAACGTACTTTTTGTACGAGTTTAACATAATATTTTTTTCCAACCGCTTCGAATTAGCTCCTCCAGTTTACCGATGATTCATCGGAGTCACTATATGTTTCTATTTTTCTATTTAATTAAACTTCTATATACCTACCTATTATGTGACATGCAATGTCAATGTCAAATTACTTTTTGGTACTGTACAACTGTACAATATTCTTTTTTGTACAGTTGCTATGGCGATTTCAAACAGTCCCGAAATGGCCCTCTTTTTATACAAAATAATTTTGTTATAGCGTCCTATTCGTATGGTTGAAAAAAAAAATTTTTGTCACATATTTCATATGCCTAAATCATAATACCTGTCCATCAACCTAAAGAATAACACAGACCGGCTGGCTATTCATGCTGTTTCTATCTTTGAATTAGAGAGAGATAAAACATCGATAACCAATAGTACTATCTTAAAATTCGTAATCGCATGCTGTCTTTATTTATATACAGAAGGTGGTGATTTTTTATAGTTGTACAAATTATAAAAGGTTTTATGTGCCTTAAAGAAGCATATACCCAAATTTTTCTGTGCCGTGTTACTAGTTAGTTTTGATAATTTGATTACCGTGTGTATAAGTGAAGTGATAGTAGTGTGTGTAATAAATAAGAGCAGAATACCTAGGTAGCCGCAGTTTTAATTTTTTTTTTAAAACTTTGTTGAGCGTGTTTGTGTTATTTATTCAAAATAATGCCTAGAAGCATTGCTACACACAGGAAGCGCAGCAAAGCTGCAAAAAAAGCAACAGTTGTTTAACAGTCACGTAGAAATAATAATAATATAATGGATGGTATGTATAATTTTACTTTATATTAATTTTTGTCGGAATTAAACTACATTTTTATTAAAAAAAAAATCATATATATGGTCCCATTTCTTGGCCGAAAGGAATTTATAACAATAATTACTTAATATAATTTTCTTTTGTTATAAATAAAACCAATCGCTTGTGTGAAGAAACCATTCGTAGTTAAAATCTAACACCCGGATTCATGAAAGGGACGTAAGGCGTTAGTCGGACTAACCAACTTTGCACCGCCGACTACACCTTTTATTTAACCCGCCCAACAAGGGCGCAAATTTTTCGCGTAACTTGGCTAGTCGGGCTAACATTAGGCCTCGTTGATGAATCCGTACGTAAAATTATTATTGATTAATATATTGGTAATATTGAGTGACAAATGTATGTATTAAATTTTGCACCCATGTCACAATCCCAGCAGTAAATATTTTTATTATGTTCGCGATTTATTATACAACTATTTAGCTAATTATTTTAAAATTATTTGTGAATTCCATTTGTTGTTATAGTAAAAAAATATTTTTTTTTTAACCTACCGAACCAAGCCGAGTAAATGAAATAAATTCATCTCATTCTAATGATAGGTTAGTATTTTATTAAGTACCTATGTGGTAATGTCTCGTCATCTACACTACAAAAAAGTTATGTTATAAAAGCACCTGTACATGTACGCACAGGGTGATTGGTGAAGAATTTACACCCACTTCTATCTCAGTTTTATTTGAAATAAATCTGGGAAAAACAGTAATGTATTTGTCATCAATATTTTAAATATGTCATTAATTGTACAGGGTGTTTAGAAATGGATGGTCAGAGGCCGTAGACACATTTTTTACGATATTTTTATATAAAAAATGAAATTTCTGCTCAATCCAATATCCAATATATAATCCAATATAAATATATTAAAATAATATATATTAGGAATTATGATAATCTATATTTATAATAAATTATAAATAACTATTTTTTTAACAATAATTTATAATAAATCTAAAATTATATGATACACTTAATAAAACGTGTTCTGTTCTATTAATCTAATATTTTATTTAGCATTTAATTGTTAATAAATTGTTTGGTGATCAAAATTAAATTTACATGTAAATATCCAGGTATCTAGATATTTACGTGTAAATATCTAGGTATCTAGAAAATGGGAAAGCTTACGGCCGCCCACTTCTAAACACCTACAAGCACATTTAGTGACATATGAGGCTAAAATATAGTACCCTCACTTTTTTCCCAGATTTCTATCTCAAATAATCATGGAGATAGAAAGGGTGTCTCCACCAATCACCCTAATCACAGGTAAATAAAAAATTTGTTACAGGGATGGCACAATAAATCATGAAAATCCTTTAACATTTGAGATGTTCGAGGAACAATGTTTGGCAGATCAGAGCAGGTTAGTTTGTGCCCCAAGGGATCCTCTGTTGCCTTTGCAGCGGCTATTCATTTTGTCTGTATGTACTGCATATGATATTCTTGCAATGCATCACTCTGTATATGTCGAAGAATAAAAAATATTATTAAAATTGCTTTATTTTTACCCTTATTAATTTACCTAACCCTCATTTTA
This sequence comes from Pogonocherus hispidulus, assembly GCA_963924545.1. Taxonomy (NCBI): domain Eukaryota; kingdom Metazoa; phylum Arthropoda; class Insecta; order Coleoptera; family Cerambycidae; genus Pogonocherus; species Pogonocherus hispidulus. The sequence goes on from OZ004696.1 coordinate 26,905,352, forward strand.
CCTATGCTTCACTACCTAACACAAAATATTAATAAGTGTTGAAAAAACAAATATAATACATTTAATAATAAACAAGAAAATAAAAAATTACTCTCTAAAATACTATACTGTACCACTGAACGGAAGCTGTACTTGAAAAAATAAAAACCGAATGAATACTAATTCTATAGTCACTCTTCATTCTATTTGTCAGTGCAAAAATAATTTGCCTAGAGTTCCTGTACTTGACTGCGGATTACCATAACTTATTTAAAAAAGGATCATGGTTTCCTGTAGAGGTAGGTATATTTGACTATACTAAATTTTCTAGGATCAGTACTATCTGAAATACTTCTTAGATTTTCTGTAATTCAGTCAATTACAATATAGTAGGGGGTCCAAGGCTCTGAAAAATGAAATGACCCATGACGGTAAGGTAAATAATTTTTGATTTCATTTAGGGGTATAGGGTCCCTAGGGGCATAAGAAATGACTTGTTGGACTTTTGTTGGCTCTTGCATAACTTCTTCAATAGCAAAAAAAAGGGCGGAGCCGTGTTTAAAAAATAAGTGATTTTGAACGTTTACACCTTTCTAAAAAAATAACTATTTGAGATATTCATATGATTTTTTATTTGTGAATACTTGAGACATGAGCGCTTCTGCCTGTGGTAATAGAATTTGAAAATATTATTCTGTTTTTTTTTAACAATGGCTAAAGTCGTAGTTACGAAATTTATCTATCGAAAATTTCAACATACGGTCAACTATATTAAATTTTCAAAATTTGCACATACTATATGTGAACGAAATGTGGTCTAAGGCTTGAAAAAGTTTTTTGAAAAAAAATCAGTTCCTTACCTTATCTAGTTTTCGAGATAATCATTTTTAAAGTAGAGCGTTGTTTACATTCGCGCCTGACACGTGCCATACAATTTACTGTGGTGCGCGCTACCATCTAATGCAATATATCGGAATATTAGGCCAGACTATAAAATTGCGAAATAATTACATTCTTATAGTTTGTGACTATTGTTATTATATATTAGTTTATCAATGTTTTATCTATTAGTGTCTTGTTATTTATTTTAATTGAAACTCACCTTTGACAGGGATTAAGACGTGTCGCCTTGTCGGATATCCCATTACTGCCGTATTTTAGCCATTAAAACAATTGTTAAGAAAAGCTGTATACATGTGCAAACAACAGAACACTAAGGACAAGCACATTTTTTACACATTTTACTTTGCAATTGAACTTTATTATTTTTTTAAAAGATCTGGTAATGGTTTTTTTGACATCATTTTTGGGATTATTTAATGATTAATATCCACCACATATCCAAAGTTTTTGAGTAAATTGGGAACCGGATCAGTAGACTGTTTGTAGACTAAAATTTGTTGCAACGTGCATTTTACATGGGAGTAAAGAAGTATCTCCAGTAAGAGGTAGAGAACGTAAGTCACCCCGAGTAATTGAAAATAAATGTTGAGCATCCACCTCCAGCATGTTGAGACGTTAAAAAATTTAAAATGAAGTTAAAATTTAGGCATAATGTGTGGTACCTGAAATCCGCCACTATCATATCAATGGGACGATCTTCAAAACCCTGAATTAGCTTCAGTAACTGAAAATCTTGAATTTCTTTGAATTTAGCATAAATGACATTCTGCATTTCTTGGGTGGAAATCAAGAAAATCTCACGTTTTCCTTTTTTATCTCTATCTTTAAGGCATAGAAAACATACTTTTTTAAAATCCACTGGCTGACTGTTATTACGACTTGATTTTTGTTCATAGGGAAATTTTTTTCGCCGGATACGGCATTAATGGGATATCCGACAAGGCGACACGTCTTAATCCCTGTCAAGGGTGAGTTTCAATTAAAATAAATAACAAGACACTAATAGATGCATTGATAAACTAATATATAATAACAATAGTCACAAACTATAAGAATGTAATTATTTCGCAATTTTATAGTCTGGCCTAATATTCCGATATATTGCATTAGATGGTAGCGCGCACCATAGTAAATTGTATGGCACGGGTCAGGCGCGAGTGTAAACAACGCTCTACTTTAAAAATGATTATCTCGAAAACTAGATAAGGTAAGGAACTGGTTTTTTTTCAAAAAACTTTTTCAAGCCTTAGACCACATTTCGTTCACATATAGTATGTGCAAATTTTGAAAATTTAATATAGTTGCCCGCATGTTGAAATTTTCGATACATAAATTTCGTAACTACGACTTTAGCCATTGTTAAAAAAAAAAACAGAAAAATATTTTCAAATTCTATTAGCACAGGCAGAAGCGCTTATGTCTCAAGTATTCACATATAAAAAATCATATGAATATCTCAAATAGTTTTTTTTTAGAAAGGTGTAAACGTTCAAAATCACTTATTTTTTAAATACAGCTCCGCCCTCTTTTTTTGCTATTTAAGAAGTTGTGCAAGAGCCAACAAAAGTCCAACTAGTCATTTATTATGCCCCTAGGGACCCTCTATCAATGGGTGAAGGCAAAAATCATTTACCTTGCCGTCATGGGTTACTTGCGATTTTGAGCGATTTTGAACGCCTGGACCCCCTACTAATAGTTTGGGCCATACATTTTCAGGCACTACATTTTAAAAATTTTTTTGCAGGAACATGTAGAACCTATACACCCTAAAATAACAAATTTCTCATTTAATAGTTATTTGTATACAAAGGCTGCAGAAAGCTGCAGTTACTTTGCTTGTTGTGTATTGGTAAAACAATGGATTACTGATTATTTCTCGTTCTTTACTGCCGATTTCGACGTTCTTTAGTGATGATTTCGAAAAAATTTACAGTAATTACTTTGCCATACCTTTGCCATAGAGCTGGAACAGAAGGATCGTTAGGTAATATTTTTACTAGTTTTCCATTTTCAATATTCCATCCGAAATTATCTAAACTCGTCTAGTGCCTTTCAAATTTGACATTTTGCTTAACTTTGATATTGTGTAGAAAGAAACGCCCTGAATATTTTTTGTTCAAATTTCGCATATGGTGGTTTTGAGGGGTCTTGATTAATTCTATCGTGTCAGATGTTAAATAAAAAAACCCTAAAATAATTATATATTACCTTGATTATCTTGAAAAATGAAGGTTTTATGGATTTGTACATAAATAAAAGTGGACACCCTGTATATCACCGTTTTCGAGATATTTGCATCTAAATGTTTAGTAAGACACTATAATATAAAATAATGTAAAATATAAAAATAATATAAAATAATTTGCCTCGCATTCTAATCTGAAGGATGTTAGCCCAGTCAGAGATGGAAAGAGAGTGTAGAAAGGGCGGGGCAGCATATAATTATTCAGTAGATCACATGTACGCCTCATGAATGAATTACTTTGGAAAGCCGTAGCCACCATTCAGTGGTGGAATGAGAGAAATATGAAAAACCTCATTAGTTAGGATAGAATACTGGATTATTAAGGAATCAATTAAATCGTAAAATAATATAATAATTAATCACATAGTAACTAGTGATTTATTGAGATAATAACTACTATATCTAAATAAAAAATAACAATTTTTTAACAATTTATAATAAATATAAAATTATAGTACTAATAGTAAGGACTAAATAATAATACTAATAAGTATAAATAATACTAATAATAAGTATAAATTCATACTAACTTCGTTATTTCAAATCGAACACCCTGTATATTTTTACATTTTTGAACCGGCCATTCAATTTGAACACATATTGTTTTTCTTGGGTATATCGGTCACTTAATTACATATAAAAAAGGTTACATTTTTTTATACATATATATATTTCTAATATATATACGTCGGCTAATAAAGCCGACGTTTCGGCTTTATTAGGCCATCTTCAGAGATTATTTATAGGATGTTACATGTATTGTAACTAACTAAATTATTATAATTTAGTTAGTTACATATATATAATATGTATAAAAAATGTAACCTTTTTTATATGTAATTAAGTGACCGATATACCCAAGAAAAACAATCTGTGTTAAATCTCTAACGGTCAAGAAAAGAAAAGTTAAATTCAATTTGAAGTTGAAAACGTGAAGTATATCCTATACCTAAACCTAGCCGTTTCTGAGATATTTAATAATTTACAAAAAAATTGACAGTTGCAACGTTTTGTAAGAAAATTAATAACTTTTTCGTATAGTAGATTCTCATTAGTTTTTTGGCCTAAACTAAGAACGTTAGGTGTACTACCTTGTGCAATTAAAACAACCTCAAGAATAATATACCAAGTGTTCCATTTTTCAATTTTCATTTTGGAAATTTCAAACTGCGAAAATTTAGTTGAAATGTGTTTCAAATGTCTAGTTTAAAATTTTGCGAAAAATATATCTTTGGTTATAAACTGGAAAAAGTATTTTAATTGCTAGACTTCCATAGCACTAATAAATAAATTATAAATATGTATATAAATTATTTTGATGAAAAAATGGTTACGGTTACGACACTGACGAACTGCCGTGGCAATATAATTTACCGTCGAATGTTGCCTTTATTCACTTTGGCAGTTGTTTTTATGTTTTTCGTTACAAATTCTGTTTTCATTTCTGTTATTTTATTAACAAAGAGTTAAGATTTTAATTAGGTAGATAGTATAGATATATTAAGTACCTACATCATTTAGTCTGTTGTTTTTTGTTTAAACTTAAAAGACACTGTGAAAATATATTTATATAATTTTCATTCATTATATATCTACACATTATATTATATTGATATATTTTCAGGTCACCGGTTGTAATTCGATATTATTACTTCAACTCTTCCATTTTGCAATAATTTAATAGAAGCGTGTAAACAGCTATGAACAGCAAGAATAACACTCGACAATATTATCTTACTGCACTAGCAAAAATGTCAAATAACTCGAAAACCAGAAAAGAGTAGATACCTATATGACTTATTAAATATAAATGACTAGACAATTAAAAAATGTTAAAATATACTGGGTATACTGACGCCCTGAAATCAGGGCGTCAGTATACCCTGGATCATATTTACACTTGCAGAAAATTTCTATTTATAATCTTGACAACCAGCATCGCTTAAAATTTCACAAGAACTGACGAGTTTTCGAAAAAAACGTTAATAAAATTTTTGAGATTGCAAAACCTTATACTTACCAGTATTTTGTGAAGAAATGTTTTTATTAACATTTTTGGTTGCCTCCACGGGATGTACCTAATAAACTTTTTTTTCTCAAAAACCACATAGGTATACCAGAAAAACTTATATGGGTAAATCAACTAATTATCCTAAATCTTTTAACAGCAAAAAAACCGGATGTTACATTTAAAAAAATGTACCTATGTTTTGTTCGTAACTTTTTTGAGCCACCCTATAGATGTCAAAATAATTTTAAAATGTGCCCGTCGTTGACTTTGATAACATCCAATATTAAAATGTTTATGAAATTATTTAGTTTGACCACAATAATCCTCCACCTCATCCTCCTTTGACCACCCTGTATATGATACCACCAAATAATATCTGGAACACTTGTCAATAATAATAAATTAATATAATAATTAAATTATTATTTTATTTTTATCCTATACCCGTAATTGTCTACCTGCTGCAATAAAAACTCGGGAACATTGTTACAAAAAACATTCCAATGCGTACGATAAAAGTTGAATTGAGGTAGGTTCTGTTGCACTGGTTATATACTGCATCTCACTCTCAGACTTCTTTTTCTGGCATGCGTCAGTTGAAAGTTTAGAAAGTTTACACGGTCTTACACTTATTTCAATAAAAAAAGGATCGTGGTGCCTTGTAGTGATAGGTATATTTGACTATTCTAGATATTCTAGGATCAGTACTATCTAAAGTACTTCCTAGGTTTTCTGTAAAACGTCAATTACAATAGTTTTCAAATTAACCTATGACATAAATTTTACAAAAAGTCTCATTTTGTATCTACAAAAGTAAATCATACATTTTTTTCGGATCCGCAAATATCGAAGAATTCTTTCAGGCACATTATTAAAAAACGTTTCCTTTACCTAACGCAAGAGTTAACCTAATTTATGAAACAAATTTGTTTCATCCACAATAACTTACGCAATTTTACATACTTTAATAATTCACAATAAATTATTTATATCGCCCAACAATGAAATATAATAGTCACTCGTATTATTACAATTGTTTCAAGAACACGCATTTTTTGGGACACTATATATAAAGGTAAAAATATTTACTATACAGTTATCTGTATCTTAGTTTACGAACACAGTGCTATACGATGGTAGCGCTATCTTCGAGGGAAGTGCCAAACTAAGAATTTAGCCAGGAATGGTTCAAAATGACAGACAAATTGTCTCTAACCAACGTCTAACGTCAAATGAAAACTTTGAAAATAGTTTTTGGAAAATCGGAATAATTCTAGACAGTAGTATTTTCAGAATTTGCTTCATGTTATGTAACTTAGGTAATGACATCTTTTCTACGCGATCCATGACAAAAAGTGTAAAAATGTATACCCTATTAAAAAACTTGTATCTTATTTTCAGAACGAATGTTTGCTCTGAAACTTTGTTATTACCTATTCCACACCTTTACCTTTATCTACAAACTAATTTTTATCACCCCAATGTCATTGTTACGATGAAAACTATTTTTAAAAATAGGTCTGCAGTCTCAAATATTCCGAATCCCCCTCTTAAAGTAAGCTTGGTAATATAGTAATAAATAAAGTAAGGGTACAATTGAGAAAAGGTCATGTTTTCAAGTTGGTTTTGTTGAAAGCAAATAGTAGTTTTATGAACCGGCCCTAGTGCACAGGGGAAAGTAATATTAATTTGGGTATCTATATAAAGGCAGAGTAGTGCTTAAAATCGAGGAAAGAATACACATACATTTTAATAGACCGACTGTCTATTTATTACGTGGTTGGGCCATGGTAATAAAAAGAAAATGATTGAGATTTTGTAGTAAACAGCTCTCTTACCGCAGGTGTTGTAAAAAGGTGTTTAGGTACAGCTTCCGTCCGAGAGAAAAAGGGTATTTTGTTTTGTTTAATCAAGCTCAACTCAAATTTTGCCCACGAGTTACTGGCACAAGCCCGATTAATAAACTAAAATCCGTGGGTTCAGCCTATAAAAGTAGAGCCCAGTTGTCCGACTTTTTTCGAAATGTCAAGTAGTAAGGTATAGGTATAGCCTGTTATATAGGTATCTACTTAATTTTCTTAAGTCCTTCTCAGTCCTAGTAAATTCATTCAGATAAAGTTTATTTTGGGGAAAACCAAGGCTCTTGCGAGCCAAAGACAGGGTGATGGATATATCCGAATAATGAATCAGCCGTATAACGTAAATCCCATACATTTTGATAGTAAATATTGTAGAGACGATTATTTTAGAAAGTACGATTGTAGCCGTTTTGTTCAGGGAGAAACCCAGAAGTGGGTAGGGATTTCTGTCATGTCTGTTAAAAATATTGATGATAAGCTTATCAAGTTATCGAGTTGCAGGTGGATTTTATGGATATTCAGAAGGACGAGAATTTTTCGATCGCGAATAGTTCCGTCGCTAAGTAGGTAGTGACGAAAATCACTAAAGTAACCGATACAAGATGACAACAAAGTAAAAGTAACTTGAAAAAATGAAAGTAAAATATATAATAAGGGTTTAAAAATGTTTTCACAGGTCTAGGGTTACGGGAAGCTAGATTTGAGAAATTTTATGTTAGGTAAGATGTATGTGTGCAATGATGCTCTGATGAAATTATTGATATATCCAGCTAAAGTAGTAAAACTGTAGTAATGTCAAAATTTATAAAATTGTTTTAGTAGAGATAGAGAAGTTCTATTTAAATTTGGCAATCGAATCACATGGGAAAGAAAATTTGCGTATTGTATTGTATTCTGAAGTGAGGTAAAATTCGAGGTAGAAGGTATTTTTTTTTCTATTTTTTGTTTTGGCAATTAGAAAATTGAGAGTTTTGGCATAACGCAACTAGCGAAACACGCCTCTTCTATAAGGAGCAAATTGATTTTCTTAACAGGGACGTATCGGTGTAGGAAAATTTAGGTAAAAGCGACAGATTATTTGGTATTAATTAGTAGGGATTGTAAAAACAAGGCTCGATTTAATCGGGGTTACTAGATGTCAAGAGTATTTTTCGATGTTCAGGGAAACAAAATACGCACTACTTGTTAGTCGAGGGGAAAAGGGGACGAATACAGGACTAGTATATTTTTGGATAGACCTAAGTAGAGGAGAGACAATTAGCTGAAAAATTAGCGTAGTATATTAGTTGAAATATCTGCTGGGTGGAGTACCTAGAAATCTGGAAGTTTCTAGCTAAAGGATGTCCAGATTAGTAAAATTGGAATAAAGTAAAAATGGAAATTTGGGTAATTTTAACATGGAGATAGCCAACAAGGGAACATCTGATAGCTGGTTTTCTTTCATTTGGGGGAAATAATATGAAGAGATACAACCGATTAATAGTAATATTTTTTCTATACAGCTAGTTTAATAAGTGGTGGTTTATCATCCCAATTGTCAACGAACCGAAAGCCTTAGGCAAACAGTTTTTTTGTTGTTTAAATCGGTAGAGGGAGAGGAATAGTCATATATAGTTTTCGGTTAGTACGGGTGCATTCAGCGACTAATTGCGGTCGTTGATATATCTATAAACTAATTGATTTTTGTACGCATGCACAAAGGTGCCTATCCTGTAGCTACAGTCAAGTAATACCGAATCTAATGTTCTAAGAAGCTAGAGTGGCCATAGTGGCCTGCGAAATATTGCATAGTATCCAGGCTAGGGAGACAAACAGCTGACGAATTCTCTTGTTGCCGAGTAGGTAAAATCGATCAGTCGGAATTATGAAATGACCATCAGTCATAGGGTACTTCACCATAGACGTACCTGAGCGGGGGCGATTCAGCTAGTAAGTCCAAAGTAAAACGCAGGGTTGTTCGGAGAATCAGGTCAAGGGGATAAGAAAGATTAATAGATGGATAGATCCATAAGTAATAGGTGAGCTAATTAATAGTATAGGCAGAAAACTATAGTAATAAGGCACCTGCTAGACAGTTTTTTTTGTGTTGTTACTAGTACATGAATTTTAATTTAAGAGATAATCATTTGCAGAATAAAGATAAAGGCATTATTCAGTGTATAATCAGGTGTGCATAGACAAATTAAGTGGAGTGTAAATATGAATGCATGCATGGGAATGAATGAAATCCAGGCCTGGTAACAAATGATTTATGGAAAGGTGAGAAATTCGGAATGTATGAGACTTAGACGAGAATTAGAATGATGTCGGATATGGACTGAATAACGTCTGACTTAATAAGGAAAAATTTCGGGGCACTGTCTAAGCATTTTCCAATTAGCCCGTGGAAGCTGGGTTAGTTTTCAAGGAAACACGGATTGCAACACAGCGCGGAAATAATAGGGTAGTTATTGGGTAATAAAATTTTGGCCATTGTAGTAGACAATTTGGTAATTTAATTGTTACGAATTATATTCGGTATAAAGAAATGGAAAATTTTGTGGTACGCCATTGACATGGTAAGGGGATAAGTAACACAAACCGATCAGCTGAGAAACATGACCCACTTAAAATTTAGAAAGTGAAAGTATCGCATCTCAGGGAACATTGTCGCCAGCAAAGGATAAAATCAAGGGTAGTGGTTCATTAACAAAGGCCTTGCCGATTATTAGTTTCAGGTCCACTCAGGAGCGAGCGAGCCAGGTGAACTACTACATGATTAACACTTTGTTTCATAGGTTCATCCCTAGGATATCTTTTTGAGAGTGATTTCTGATTTATAGATACTTATGTAAATGTGTGCAGTGGGAGAAAAGGTTAACTCGATAGTAGCCACGTATAAAGCTACAATGAGGCGAGGTGAATAATCGAATTGGTTCTTGGGAACAAAAGGTAGCGGAAGCAAGTAGACACCACCAATGTTAGATTATCGCGTACAAGCAAACTATCGGAGGTTGAATGAGACTAGCGCGAATCATGGGGCGTTGATCACTTAAATAAGACAGATATAATCGCAAATATGGAAACATTGGGGGGTAATTAGATAAAATATATAAAGGGGATCGGTAGATTTTGGGAAATTCACTCTAGTTAACATTACATGTTTTAAAAATCAGAAAAGGTACAACGTTTAAAGGGTAGAAAGATTCACAATTAAAGATCCAAGAATGTCTAATAGCAAAAAAAAAAAAAATGATACTAGTCGTTCTCAGTAGTTAGTTATCGCAGCATATAGATTACAGAGGCATTGGGGTAGACAAAGAAGGGACATTTCCTTGTAGGGGGATGTATGTATATTTATATGAATATTTCATTGAGTTCAACCACAATTAGCACGCACCTCTGTAATGAACTTCATTCTGAATCTGATGTATAGTTTGCAGTTTAAGTTTTTTAATATACACTGAAAGACGTATCGTTGTATGGATAGTGAAAGCTATTGGGGTTAAATTTTGGAAATGGTGGTGGCTGCTTGACTTTCTTCTTTACGGGTAGGAGGTTCTATCCTACCCTTTCGGAGTACCTAGCATAGGAGTATACTTGTGGTAATGGGCTGCGGACTTGCCCACTGTTTGAAGTCCATGCACCGGTTAGCCGAGCTATAGGCACAATAGTTTAGAGTTGGAGAGGAGCCGTTTGGAGACCGGGAGCTCCAACTATCAACACGAGCAGTGGCGGATACGTGTTCATGGGTAGGAATTAAGGATAAATTGGGGACAGGGAAATGTCGACCCAAAGGAAAAGGCACTGCGGAGTCCGCTTCCGCCTAGGACGTATATAGGATAAGGCGAAGGGTACAACTGCCCATCGGTCAAGATGGAGGCAGAGGAAATATTAGCTGGCCAGGGATCCCATGCTGCGGACTCCCATCCAGGGACACTGGTACCGGGTCTGTCGAGCTCGTGTGGGTAAGTGCATCTCTCCAGATCCGTCAAACAGTTCGAATGGAGAACACTCCATTTACCAGTGAATCAATAGACCAAACGAACCTGACAACTTTACGGGAGCCGATAATTACATCTATCCATGGGTACGGTATAAGCGACTGTGATAGCACGGCCGGGCTATGCGCAGGCGCGAGAACGAAGTGAACCACTCCCCATCACCACAGATCAGTTGTTTCAGGATTCTGAATGTATCGCAACACAACCAGTCATTAGTAAACCTTTACTCCCCTGATTAAGTTGACGGACATGCCGATTGTGCGTGCGACCCGAACAGAAGTGTTAAGGAAGACGAATATGCTAGGGAAGGATGGTGTCCACCTCCAGGAGGAATAGCAGGTTACCAGCAGGAGCAAGAGCATCTCCTCCTGATTCGTCAAACAGTCTCTTGGCTGACGAATGTGACCGCCGTTGGGGCGAACTAAATGCTATAATTGTTGGAAGGGGTCAAGGAAAATCGCACAGGGATAGAAGACATATGTTGATAGAATGCGCCAGTAGAGGAAAACCCCGGGGATATAGCATATGGTGACGGTAACGCAAATAGAGTCAAATAGTAGGTAAATACACGTCGTCTCCCACTGACACTGACAATAAATTAATCATAGGGGTCCAAGGAAAACCATGTAGCAGTAAGGAATAGTATAATTAATAAGAGTGTTTCAGGTTGATTTCCACTTCTCATCGTTTAGCCATACTGGACCAGGCCAGAACCGGATCCGGTAACGGAGTAGCAGCAAGGAAGGCATAGACAGACCCAGGACGAGTAGGTCGACCAAGGGCTATCGAGTGCAGGAGAGAAAGAAGGAGGATGGGACGAAGAGTTCCTGCGAGGGCATCCATGGATTGGTATCAGGGCAAAGCAACGAGCAGCAGGAAGAAGCAGTGAGGGAAATCCACCGGCCAGACCAACTGGGAGGAGAAGGAACGAAGAAGAAGTCTTCCTGGAATAATTAAGTAAGGAAAATTTGTAAAGAACTTCTACGTCCCAATGTATTTGAATTTGGAAAAACATTGATCCGTTTAAGGGGGAGGCGATGTAACAAAAGCACACAGGGTAAACGTCAAGTAAAGTAAATATCTTTAGAAAGTAACATCTGGCTCAAATAGATAGATTTTGTAAAACCATCTCTGGTTCTGTAGCAAAGATGTCATTTTGGGTCATAAATAGTATTGATAATTGTTCGGGCCTAACAAAGTTAGTGAAACATTTTATGGATGTCTAATTCCGTGCACCCCAGGACACGGAACAATGTTGAGGACACAAAGCGCCAATTGGGCGTAACTAATTAAAGCCAGTAAATTGTAATGAATTATGGTGGTACTTGGAAGTTCTTCGAAGTAAGATCTTTTGTATGTTCATATAGACAATAGTGCAAAGGCATAGGTCCTCCTGGTTTTTTTATGGGGCTTTTCCAGGAATAATAACAGTAGAGTAAGTCGTAACCCCATCTCACTTTGAGACGAGGATAATATCTAAGGGTTTTAGGTCACTAACTAGGAAATAATTTTGATTGGCCACCGTGACAAAAACAGGTCATGGTTCGCGGTACTAGACAGAGATAAGAAACGTACTTTAACAACCAATGGGATTAGTTTATTTAAATTTTATAGCAAAGAAACTTTACTTGGAAAGTTTCGACTGAAGAAAAGTCAGTCTCCCGCGGTACGACTTCGCCACCGGTTTGTATTTATTTGGGGCTTCTCCCCACAGTAAGAGGGCACACCACCCAGGCAGGGTAAAGTACGTTTCTCGGGCTTGAAGTAGACGCCGTTAGTTGTTTTATATAGAGTCATTCAGTTTAGAGTTCATTAGTATTGTATTCAGTCGTTTTCTTAGGTCAAATATCATTTCAGTAGTTTGCATTTCTATTTTGTTTACGTTTCTAAATTCTATTTATTTGTTATTAAAAACCCTTGCCTAAAAGTGCTGTGTTTTCGTGCAAATCCGCCCAACTACCCTCTCAGTGTTAGCTTATAAGAAGTGTCCCAGGAATACGTCCCTACATCGAGATTCAGGATAAGATAACCCACGGTAAGTCAATACTCTTTTTATACGTCAATCACAGCATATCTCGAACCCCGCGACAGAGAAATCTATTCAGTAGTAAAACTTTAGACTCCCTTTCGAGATAACTGAATAATTAAGTAAGTTTCGCGAAGCCTGTAGAGCACAACGACCAGCCTGTTACACCTTAAATTCAAATGTACTCGGTAAGTATCTAAATAAAATCACATGTAACCACCATCTCTGCAATGTCGAGTACATTATGAAAATAATTTAATTTCTCTAATCCTAATCGCAGCCCTTTACGTCACTTTGGCCTTGTTTAGCGTCATATATTATGTTATCGTTATCAGTTAACAATTATCATTATCCAAATACAAGTCCGCTGACTTAACATTTATTTTAAATTAAAAGACAATTTCCTGAGTTACCGGTACTGACTTATTGTTGTTTTGGCAATACCGTTTGTAAACCAATAATCATTATGTATAGATATATACAGGAAATAACATAATAAGAGTTAGAGATTAAACATTATCTCTAACAATTTGTGGTAATTGTAGTAGTTTTCCTACAGATAGATTATTTATATTATTTTTCATGCAATAAGACTAATTTTAGACATAGTATATACAGATACTTAAGTATTTGATGTCAAGTATCTAATTTTAGATTTTTTGGAGAATCACAGATATATCAAAGTGATCTATTCTATAAAACATCGCTATAAATTTGTAGTACTTTTTCCTCACTAATTTTAGTAGATTGTTTGAATTAACCCGATCTATTAACTGACTTCTATTTAAAGAGCACCCGGATTTAAGTAAATAAGTTCTCTATTGAGTAGAAAGAATGTGTTACACAATACTGGATGTAATGTAAATAGCACAAAATAAATATTTACTACTACGGACCAATCTATTTCTCACCCGCCTGCTGTATAACAAAAACTATAAAGGGAAATAAAACGTGCTAGCTATATTTTTTTCAGACCCACGCGCACCTTCGCGGCCATTCATAAATAACGCCTGGCCAGTGGCCACCGATAACAGATTGCCGCCTTGAAAAAAACTACAGGCGTAATTAAATTAATGCGCTAATTGTCGTGCTAGCAGCGGTGTCGACAACGGCATGAGAAGGCCTTGAAAAGGCGAACGCGCTTCAATTGTCCGACCGCGGATTGACGGGAGGAGTGCCTGTAAACTGCGCAAGAAGGTTTCAGGAGTGAATTTACTCTGTACTCTGTGTCGAAAGCACGCAAGGTTTATTATACAGGGTGTCCACCTAGTGCGCGTAAGTCCAATATCTGGGTTAATAAAAGAGATAACTTAATTTTTTTTTCTACAGGGTTGTCTAATATCCCGAGCTGCACAAAATGAAAATATATTTACATATTAAGGGTGTTCAGTTTTTCCTGGACAGGTACCAACTTCATTTTTTTAAATGGAAACCTATATTTTTTATGGCATTATCGAATTCTACGTAAAAAATTAGTGGGACTTTGTGCATAACACTGCTATTGAAATATTGATAGTTTTCGAGATATTTGACTTTTAATTTTTTTTCTTATGTTTCGTCACTTCTAATAGTTGACATAATTATGGTTGTATGACAGCTAGAAATTATTTTTTTTTTCAGAAACTGTAGAGTGAAGATAATCTCTTTCGAAAAACGTATCAAAAGTTGACCTGCGATATACAGGGGGCAACAGAAATCGTGCCAAACCTGATGGTTTAAAATTTAAAAAATCTCGACTTTTTCAAATGGAACACCCTGTGTTTTATGATTTCATTAGATGCCTTTCTGTAGACTCTACAATTTTATAATAGCTTTCCCTATACCTAAGTTGCGTAGTTTTTGCAAAAAACCCACTTTTATGAAAAATACCCGATTTGCGCACGTTCCTTTCTCGGGAAAAGCGCAGTGAGCGTCTGTCACGCAATAAAATTTGTGACAATCAGTTTACATGTCATTTCTTCTTTTACTGAATATTCACGTACGAGTTTAGAGTAAGTACTAAGCGTGCATACAATGAACTATTCAAAAGAAGAATTAGTGAAAATGGTTTATGCCTTAGGAGAAGCTCATGGAAATTGTTTGCTAGCAGCACGTATTTACAAAGCAAATAATCCAGATTTACAGAGATTTCCACGTGCTGACTGTTTTGAAAATGTGAAAGAAAGATTTGAAAGAACAGCAAATGCGAATTATGAGAAAACTACCAGGAGACATGACGGTAACAATGACGATATTCAGTTTAATGTTGTGGCGTCTGCTGTTGAAATTCCAATTATTAGTGTCAGGAAAATCAGTAATAATCTTGGAGTTTCCAAAAGCTTGACAAACAAGATACTGAAGAAGAATAATTTTCATCCGTATCATATTAAAAACCATCAAGCACTGTTACCTCAAGATCACCTAAACCGCCTGCAATTTTGCCACTGGGCATTGGATAAAATTCAGGAAAGTCCAAACTTTTTTATGAATGTCTTGTTTACTGACGAATCAACATTTTCAAACACATGCTTACCCAATCGTCGCAACTTTCATCACTACGCTGACAATAATCCAAGATTATTGAGGGTACTAGATAATCAGCATCGTTTCAAAGTGAACGTGTGGGCTGGAATTTGTGGAGAACATATTGTTGGACCGTACTTTTTTGAAGGCAATTTAAATGCCAATGTGTATTTGCATTTTTTGCAAAACGAACTTCCCCTTCTACAGCTACAGAATATGCCCGCTGATTATTTGGTTCAACAATGGTTTCAGCATGATGGTGCCCTTCCACATTCCACTTTGGCGGTACTGTGATTATTTTATTGTTGTAGTACTTTTCCTATTATCTATTCATATTTCAGATTAGAGAATACCTAAACCACGTATATACAAATAAGTGGTTAGGTCGTGGTGGTCCAGTTCCTTGGCCTGCACGTTCGCCTGATTTAAATATTCTGGACGTTTTCTTGTGGGGTTATATCAAGGAGCGAGTATACGAAGTACCACCAACGGATATGCAAGACTTGAAAGAAAAGATCCAAAATGAGTTTCTAACCATAACGCCCGAAATTTTAAGAAATGTTCACATTCATTTTCGTCGTAGATTAATGCTTTGTGTTGAAAACAACGGTGGACATTTTGAGCATTTACTTTAGGTTAGCTTGCTTGTATGAGTATTGCGTATTCTTTTTTCAATACTCTATGTATATTCATCCATTTCACTAATAATTTTTCTAACTACGGTAACACCGTTTGGTTTTCAATATGATACGTATGAAACTTCTTCTTCAATATCTTATTTGTTGAGCTTTTGAAAACTCCAAGATTTCTACTGATTTTCTGATACTAATATTTTTGGATTTTCAACAGCAGAAACCACAACATTAAACTAAATATTATCGTTGTTACTCCCATGTCTCCTGGTAGTTTTCTCATAATTCCCATTTGCTGCTCTTTCAAATCTTTCTTTCACATTTTCAAAACAGTCAGCACGTGGGAATCTCTATAAATACGTGCTGCTAGCAAATAATTCCCATGAACTTCTTCTAAAGCATACGCCAGTTTTGCTAATTCTTAATTACATGTAGAGCTTTTATTATTTTTTACTTTTATTTACAAATAAATGGTAACTTTCCATAAAGACTTGTTTATTAAACTGAAATTATCTAAATTTTTCAGTTATTTTTATTTTAAGAAGTGTAAACTAATACATTTTATAAAAATAAATAGCCTTACAATATTTTTTCCGTCAAAGGAGTGCGCAAATCGGGTATTTTTCATAAAAGTGGGTTTTTTGCAAAAACTACGTAACTTAGGTATAGGGAAAGCTATTATAAAATTGTAGAGTCTACAGAAAGGCATCTAATGAAATCATAAAACACAGGGTGTTCCATTTGAAAAAGTCGAGATTTTTTAAATTTTAAACCATCAGGTTTGGCACGATTTATGTTGCCCCCTGTATATCGCAGGTCAACTTTTGATACGTTTTTCGAAAGAGCCATCTTCACTCTACAGTTTCTGAAAAAAAATAATTTCTAGCTGTCATACAACCATAATTATGTCAACTATTAGAAGTGACGAAACATAAGAAAAAAAAATTAAAAGTCAAATATCTCGAAAACTATCAATATTTCAATAGCAGTGTTATGCACAAAGTCCCACTAATTTTTTACGTAGAATTCGATAATTCCATAAAAAATATAGGTTTCCATTTAAAAAAATGAAGTTGGTACCTGTCCAGGAAAAACTGAACAACCTGAATATGTAAATATATTTTCATTTTGTGCAGCTCGGGATATTAGACAACCCTGTAGAAAAAAAAAATTAAGTTATCTCTTTTATTAACCCAGATATTGGACTTACGCGCACTAGGTGGACACCCTGTAGATAAGGGAAGGCAAGTACAAATGCTGCAGGTCGATTGAACAAGCCAACATTTTTAAGACTTTTTTGAGATAGAACTAAAGTATATTCACTATCAAAGTATGTTCGAACTTTCCTCATTAATTTTCTTTTCAAAACAATCATAATTGATGTATTTAGAAATTAATGTTCCCTAAACACAAAATGCTAAATTGTAAAATTTTGATATGCTTCGTTCAATGGTGAATTAAACAATATAATATCTAAAATGTATAATAATAAGGAAATATAAGGTTAAATTAAAAATAGATTTAAATCAATAAAGAGGTACGTAACAATTATTCTACTTGAAACCTGTTTCGGATTTGAAGTGGTAGATTAGGTTTTTGGAAGTACTCACAATTAAAAATTCTTATATGGGTGCTCGTATTTGAGCTGAAACATGGGGACCTCGGTTATTATAAAAGATACGAACTCGGTTAAAATGGGGCAAAGTTGCACAGGGGCCACAGGGCACAATTTATATTCTAAAATGGAATCCAAGATACCTCTATAGGGTTTCAAGATTTTTGAAGAAGCTTAAATTTTTTATATTCTTTTTCTCAAATATTTCATTTGCTGTTACAGTCACTGTTCTAATTTTTAAACACTATTAGGACAACTTTTTACGTAGAATCTGAATCTACCAACCGTTTTTTCATAAAAGTCGCTATTACAGTATAGTAGACAATTTAATTTTTGTTTGCGACACGATTTAAAAAGATAATAATAAGAAGTACCATCTACTTCTAGATGGTACTAATTCTACTCGTTTTCTGAAATTATGAGCTGATGTTGATCTCCGGAGAAATATTATTACGACCCTGAGAACAAAAATAAGACGGGGCATTGCAGAATTTCAAGAAACGGGTAGAATTGTCGAACACTTGTAAATTATTTATTAAGATATCTTTGTAAATCGTGTTGCGATCATAGAAATTATAAAAAATGATAGAATGTCAATATCCATTATATGACACATCCAAAAATAGCTACTCTATGCAGAACACGAGAAAACGTATCTTTAGTGAATTTTCTAGGAATTTTTACACCACACCATGGGATACAACCCTGTAAGTATTGGTAGTGCTTAATCCCAATTAAGTGTTAAGTTAGGAACCTTTGACGTTTGTCAGCTATCAGCCTGTGTTAAAGCTGCTCGCTCACTAAGACGGCGCGGCGCGGCGCGGTGCGGTGCTTCACGGCGCGTCGTTTCGAGGTTGCGCGCTCACTAGAGGCAGCGCGGCGCGTTTCTTTCTGGAAGTTATAGTTACGGTCGAAACTGCAAAATATTAAGTAGTAGTTCTTCCGATGAAGATTTTTTCGTTTTCTCTGCTTTGCTAAGTGTTGAAGAACAGGAAAAAAATCAAAAAAGTCTTGTTGGGTATACTGTTGTTTGGGATACTCTTGAATAAGTAAAATTACTTGCTCTTCGTTCATTTTCACAACCTGAAAATACTTATTTTTTAATATGTAAGTATGCATTTCAATATGTAGGTATCAACAATATGTAAGTACAACATTTATACTAATTTACATACCTACGTATGAGAATATCCCAACTGCGTTTGTCAAAACAAATTGACAGCACGTGGTTCTCTAGTCGGATGGAAAAACAAAACAGATTGTCATCTCATCACGTGGTGGATAATCTCCAAACGTGACCTATGGGTTCCGAAGTGTCCGAAGATGAATTTTTGCCGCCTGTGCGCGCCGCGTGGATGCTCCAGAGAAGACGCGAGCGGCTTCGCCTCCCGCCGCGCCACGCCGCTTCGCGTGTGTAAGCGGGCTCCCATTTGAATACATTCAAACTTCTCTAGAGAAAAAAATCGCACCGTACCGGGCCGCGCCGCGCCGCCTAAGTGAGCGAGCAGCTTTTTTCTTCTTCTGGTTTATTTTATAGCCTCCAACTTATTTGCGTATTTGTTGTTCTTATCGTTTTTTTTTTTTTTTTTTGATAAATATTACCTTTATATTATATTGTGTTCCCTGAACAACTGTTTTGTTTTAGTTTATAGTGAGATAAATGGGTAATAAAACGATTTTGTGCAAATTTCGGGTTCAATTTATCCAAAATTTTGGTTAAGGATTATTCTACTCCTACTATTAATAATAATGTAATGTAACCGGCCATTTAGTATTTATTTAGCATGTTACTAGCTAAAAATTGCGAATGGGTGAATATTATGACAAAAATTCCAAGTGGTTGCAAATAATCTACCTAAGTCACATGTAAAATTACTTATGTAAGCACCCTGACATGATTTCTGTTACCACCCTGTATATAAGTTCGGTCCTTGATGGTGATATCATGCTTCTAGTACATGTTGCTGATGTAGCTATTTGAATGTTTACAATATTGGAGTAGAGAGAGAATGTCGAGCTGGCCCACGAGAGGAGGGCCAGTCTCAGTCTACTTTGTACCACAAATGCTTACAATTCGTTTCCAGATCATTATATTTTATTATTTTGAAATAAGTTGTTTTAATTACTACCCTTGAGTTTTCAGTTCAGGTGTGGGGTAGTACACGTGCCACGGTATTGTTTTGTGTGAAAATAAACAATTTTGGCATGCAACAAACACCGGAACGTGATGCGGAAAGTGATCATAGTGATGACGAAAATTATACGCAAAAATCGCCAGAAAGAGATGCTAGTGTTGAACGCCAACCGCGGACGACGCCGCGACAATCTAGATCTCGGACGCGTTCAACGGATGAAGAACGCAGAAGGGCCTCAAAACGATATTGGAAAACAAAAGTGAACGCGTCGTCACGACGTAAACCATCACGTATGCAAGAAGAAAATGATCGTTTAACGCGATTAGAGTTAGTAGTTGAGACACTCGTGCGCACAAATAGACCTAGTGCTTCAGAAAGTTCTGACAAAATGAGACCAGCGATCCGAGGAAGACAAAAATAATTCCACGTGAAGATTGCGTGCCACATTACGATCCTCAATCTTCAAAATATAGTGTCATAAAGTGGCTGTATAAAATTGAACAATTGGGTCAAGTTCATGGTTGGGATGATCCTACAAAAATCTACCTTATGCAGGCTAGACTACGTGGTTTGGCTAAAACTTGGTACGATAATCTCAATGAGTACAACTACAATTGGGCTGAGTGGAAGAAACTTCTGCAACGTGCTTTCCCTGAGCATGTAGATTTTGCAACAGCTTTACGAAAAATGATTCAGCGAGAAAAACTCCCATACGAAGACATGGCAACCTACTATTACAGTAAAATGGAGTTATTGCAACTTTGTGACATCACTAGCAAGAAAGCAGTGTCGTGCATTATTGATGGGTTGAATGACTCTGGTATACAAATTACAAATTACAGCGAAACGAACGATATGAGAGGAGTAGGTCCCAAAACTCAAAACGCAATCCTGCTACTTCAACGTCGGGGTGGCATAATAAATGTTATAACTGTTCCCAAACAGGACATATTTCGAGTAACTGTCCTACACCATGAAAGGAATGTAAAATTTGTAAACGACTGGGCCATGACACGGACAGTTGTTCACGACAAACGAAAGATCGTTTAAAATCCCATACGGCATTAATGACAGAATATCCAACGATGGGTGATATCCAAAAGATGTATTTTGTTGACTGTGTGGTGAACGGAAAACTCACAAAAGCTTATGTTGACACGGGTAATGAAGTTGTGCTCTTACGGCAAGATATTGCAGAACAACTGAAATTAGAGCTTCGATCAAATTCTATGTTACTTCGAGGATACGCAGGGGGAAGTGTGCACACCATTGGTGCAGCTACAGCAACTATCGAGATTCAAGGAGTCAAAGTGACCGTAGAAGTAATTATAGTACCCAGTAACGTGCAGCAAATCCCCATAATGATAGGACAACCTTATGTTAATCATCCTGACGTAGTGATGATTGTAACCGGAGATCAGTTACACTTCTACAACAAATCAGACGCTGATTTGCCGCAGTTGAAAGTCTGTAGTTTTGCTAAGAGGATACGCCACTATCATCGACGGGGTATTTACAGAGGAAGAAAGTCTTCCTACGAACGAACATGCCATTGTAAGTACCTTAACAGGTAGAGGATACGCCACTATCAGCGACGGGGTATTTACAGAGGAAGAAAGTCTTCCTACGAACGAATATGTAATTTTGGCATGTGAAGGGAAAAGTTCCCAACGAATGAAGCAGCTCCAAAAAGTACGTGAAAGAGCTGCAACACGTATACGAAACCAATTCGCGACGTGCGAACCCAAAAACCTATTGTATAGGAGATCACGTAGTCGTTCGACGTGAACGTATCAGTAACGACGGAGCTAATCGTAAGCTCTTACCCAAATATGATGGTCCTACCCGTCATGATTGGCAACTCTAGCACCGATGATGACAACTCGACGGACGCGGAGTGAAACGTCCAATTTGTGCCGGTGTTGTGAGTTTTATTCGCTTGTGTGCGCTAGTAGTTATGAGATTTGTTTTGATATTAGATTAGCCTTAAGTTTTATAACATGTATAGGAATCTGATACTTCGGGTTGATGATTCTCGGGACGAGAAAACAGTCAGATTGGCCGAACTGTAAGCACCCTGACATGATTTCTGTTACCACCCTGTATATAAGTTCGGTCCTTGATGGTGATATCATGCTTCTAGTACATGTTGCTGATGTAGCTATTTGAATGTTTACAATATTGGAGTAGAGAGAGAATGTCGAGCTGGCCCACGAGAGGAGGGCCAGTCTCAGTCTACTTTGTACCACAAATGCTTACAATTCGTTTCCAGATCATTATATTTTATTATTTTGAAATAAGTTGTTTTAATTACTACCCTTGAGCTTTCACTTAATTTTTTAATTTCCCACCCGGCGGCTAATGCGAAGCTAGATGCTAGTGTGACCAGAACTACCTATACAGAAAATCAAAGTTGCTAGAGTTACGTTTTCTCCATAGGGTGGCCATTATCAGTCTCCATAAAAGCATTCTATATTTTTTATAATTTCTATGGTTGCCAATACAAAAAATTAATGTCCTGGTGTTTCTGATTTCAATCCTAATTATCTGAACAGAAGAAAGTTTAACTATGTAGGTACTACTAAACTACTAGATATACTTTGGTTTTTATATCAGGTTTGTGCCAATACTATGCACGCTTGATAAAACTGTTTTTTCTAGAATCGCCATTTTTCGTTCAAATATCAAATGCGACATGTCGCTGATTTCAGACTTGAGATTTCTATCGAAAAAAACAGTCGGCAGATTCAGATTCTACGTAAGTTACCCTAATGATGTTTAAAAATTAGAACACTGGCTGTAATAATAAATAAAATATATGACAAAAAAGAATATACGGAATTTCAGTTTTTTCGTTCAGTAATTTTTTATTAAATTCAATTTTTCTTCAACCGAATTAATCGGATGTAAAATTATCTGCAGTCTCGTCAATCACAAACAAAATTTATAGATGTAATCAGTACCTTTCCTGAACACCGGTGCCAAATGCTCATGACATCTCAGCCTGACGCACGTACATCTAAAAATAATAAGCCTCGCTCCACAAGGGAGATGAAACACTGGCGTAGTGAAGATTCATTAATAAAATAAAAAGATAGATTGGCTCCATATTAATTAACATTTTTTTTTTGCGCTAGGTATTAAACATACTATCATTATTTCATGGTGTACAGAGTGTCCCATTTTTACGTATTTCTTTGACAATTGAAGTAGGGTAAAACTGAAACTATACAGGGTTTTAATGAAATGCGCTCTTCAACTTAACATTTTTTTTTAATGGTAAACCCATAAAAGTTAATATTAATTTTTTTAAATTCCTTGTTAAATTGTGCGTGTTGTGATGAAAAAAATACATATTTGTCGAGGGTACTTTCATCCCAAATTTTTTTATCCTAACAGATATAGAAACCTTTTCTTCCAATTTAATGAAAAATTCAGAAATCTAGTAATAACATGGGTATATTAAAAACCATTTTAAGTAGGTAGTGCTTTTCCTAAATACCTATGAAGTTGCAAATCATTTTACGTTATAGTTTTACAAGATGTGCAACTTCTGTATTTAAAACGTTTCCCCTACTCCGAAATCGAAAAAATACGCATAAACGGCAGAAAAAAATTAAGTTAATACATTAACCATTACCTCTTCGCGCAAGAAGGTACTTTAAGATGATAACTTACACCTCCACTGAAAGTTACAGGGTGTTAAAGTTGCAATTGGATAATTTTTTTCCGAATATTTTAGTCAATTTTATAGAAATTTTCACACCTCGAATTTTTAGTCAATCAGGTGTGCCAAGTTTGTCGTTGCCATGTCAACGAAAAAATTTCAGCGGATATTTTTTGACGTTTAAAGAGATGAGTTTAACCCTTTCGTTAATATGTGTCATGCGCAGAGACGCGATAAAATTTTATTGTTTTGCAAGAAATTATTGCGCTATTCTTAGGATTTTATTTTTTTTTGTTTTATCCTTTATTTTACTTTATTTATTTAGTAAATTTATTATTCCACCTACTCAGTATATTCTTTTAGCTAGAAATTAGTTAGATTAGTCAAAATCCAATAAATAAATTACAACATAAGCCTCTTTCGTAGGGTTAGTTTCATATTTTCATGACAAAAAATATGACATTGAAACTCTAAATTAATTTTTCCTCGGTGTGAAATTTTCTTACTGAATATCCTAAGTACACAAATTAAATGCCGGAAATTTTGTACTTGGGATCTTGTAAGTGATAAGGGATCTTAAAATTTCACACGCCCACTTTTTGGCCAATCAGGTATGTCAAATTTAGGTCGTTGCCAAGCTAAGGAAAAAACTTTAGCGGATATTTTTCTTACTTTAGGATACAAAAGCAAAATTACATGGTGAATATTTTTTGACGTTTAAAGATATGAGTTTAAAATTTATAATCACAATTTAAACGTGAAAACAACACAAGTTCTTTTTAGGTTAGACCTGTATGCGTCAACTCTCAAAATCCATTAAATAAATTACATAAGCCTCCTTCGTGGTGTTAGTTTTATATTTTCGCTACAAAAAAAATAATACGAAACTGAAATTCTAAATAAATTTTTCCTCGGTGTGAAATTTTCTTACCGAATTATCCCAAGTGCATAAATTAATTGGAAATTTTTTCGCGGTGACGAATATTTTTAGAAAATTATCCCTCGTTTAAAGTTAAACATAAATATTATTTATTTAATATCAATATTGTTGAGTTGGCTGAAAATAATAAAATTCGGAACACAAATTAGACAGTAATATATTTATATCTCCCCAATATAAATAGGTAGTACTGTAATAGTAGCAGTAATTACAAATACCGAGTTTTTTCCAACAAAGACCCTGAGTTAATCATCCTATATAAAGCTTATCATTTGCCCGCTTCTTTGTCCGGCTTCACTTCCACAAGGATTATATCTGCTTCGGACGTAATGCCAATTTTAATACTTCTGGAATATTCCGGTAATCGCCGCCGACGTGATATAAATTTGAATTAAACATGAAATGAATATATTACACATTTAATTAGTATATGTCGCGATGATGCCACTACTACTCTTTTAAAAAACGTATAACACAAGTTGATGAATAAAAATTAAGAATCTAAGACAAGTTTGGTTTTTACAGCTCAAATGCTGAAGGCGAAAGCAGTAAATATAGCATTTTCGAACAATAATAATTATTACTAGAAATGGGGGGAGAAAATCGCGATTTTCGTTCCCGTTTCTAGACCTACCGGGGGTTCAGGCTGACGGCCTGGGGTCACCCTTCGGGTGACAAAAGTATCTAGAATAATGTTATTTTTAAGAAAATACATATTAAAGAAATTTGAGATAATATCTTGTATATAAACAATAAATTTAGAGACAGAAAGCTGTAATTTTGTATCTGGAATGATGATGTAATTATACTAGTATGTACGATTTTTCTTAATAATATTTTGATGAATTGTAAGGGTACTCTATCATTGATGGTAAAACATCTTCATTTTCTAAGTGCTGAAAGTAGTATTCAATTTTTAGTAAACATTTTTATCAATTTTATCAATGCCTCAAATTTATCCGCTACGGTTCGGAGCCCCGCCCGCCCTTCGAAAAGGTGTAACGGCGGCGTTAAAAAATATATTGCTGTCATAATTGTTGCAGGATATTTACTTTTTTAAACTAAAACCATGAGTTTTACAGACTGTCAAAATGAACGAATTAATTCTAAACTTTACCTGCAGAAAGAATAAAAACTACGGACAATGAAACAAAATAACTAAAAAACTAATACTAATAAATAATTGGCTTTAAAAAGTTGCATCCAGCGGGATTCGAACATTCTGCACTTCGGTGTTTGAAATCCTGCGGCTTATACCATTACACCGCCGCATCACTCGTCACTGTTTGACGCTGAGACAACAATTGTAAACTGTACTGGTAATGAGAAGTGTTTGGCAGTTAGTACTATCGATTCCGTTAGCAATATTTCTCATAGGAAAATAATAATCTCTCTGCAGTTTAATAATTAATTTGACAGTTTTCGTAGGAGGTGCATGTCGTTAGTGCAATCTCACATCGGCAGATAAAATGAGAAAGAAGTTGAGACGGAAGCGACTCGAGATTTTCGAAGACAAAAATGGAGTTTGGTAGGAGTGGTCGTATGATCTCGAAAAAAAATCTCAAAGCACTAGAGAAAGAACGGAACTTTCATGTGGAGCGGTTCGCGAAGCCGTAAAAATTAGATAAAGGGTCGAGGGTCCCGCGAAAAGTCTTTAGCAGATGCGATAAAACAGATTATTATTTACTTAGCGGCAATGTTACTATAGTTTTGTAGAAAAAAGTCGGGATTTCGGCAGGTGCGACGGAGCCATTAGCTGCGAGAACAAACGCCGGTGCTAGCCGCATCTCTTTCGCCGAACGGCGATCGACGAAAATTTTGCAGAGGTTTTTTGAAAAGGCGTTTAAATTGGGAAAACGCGTAGGAAATGGGACGAAAATGCGCCTAAGCATAGGAGAAAGGCTTGAGGTGACCTTTGGTCGCCTGCGAGGATCGCTTCGCGATACCCGCTCGGAGGAGATAGCTTAGAAACTTTGTCGATTTGACGACGGAATTTAGAGCGAGACAGAATCGACGCGTTTTAATATATATGGATACTCGTAGTTTTGGATGTGAAAAGCTAATTCGCATGAACTTTTTATAAGTCCGCAAATTTAACACGTTTATAATAAATACATTAATGTAGCGTTTTATGTAAAATGCCAAAGGCTAAGGACTGACACGACTGACAGGTATAATTATTGGTCCATGCCATGTTACGGGTTAGAGTAACGCGGTGCAACCAATCTATGTATTGCAATTGTAAATCTAACCAATAGCTTAGATTTTCTATATTTTCAGATTTTTTTAGATGTTCACATATTTGAACCCTATACACCAATTGAGGATGCGCACTTGTGAAATTTTAAATAAAATCGCAATATGATTATAAGCTGTATTTATGTATTTCTCATTAAAATTTAATCCTCATTTAATTAATGATTGTTGTCATTTGGTTGTCATGTTGTGAATATGAATTACTTGGTGTTATAATAATATTATTTTTGGTACCTCTTACCCTAGAAGAAATGCATGAAGATTTTGTTAAAGCCCAAAGTGATAATTTTCCAAATGTTGATGTATTTTCATGCTTATGGAGTACATAAGCACAAACAACTGCTTTCATACCGCTAGAATAAGATGTGCCACAGCAGAAATGTAAGTTATAAGTAATTTCAGTTTTTTTAACATTACGAAAAATGTCGTTTCCGCTTGTCTTGTTAGAAGATCTAGATCTACACCAAAAATAATTTACAGACAGTTGTAAGGATTTTTTGCAATACATATTTAAGCGTGGTTATCTTTCTGAATAACACTATTATTATAATATTATAGTTCCTTACTAAATAGCTTTATTATACTTTAAATAGACAATATTTATCTATTTATAAATCTATACCACCACAGTATAGTTATTAAAAATCTTTTGTGGCGTTGTATTTGGGGTAGATCGACACGGGGGTACTAAACTCTACTTGGAGTATTTAATATTCTGTGTTCCTTTGTAAACGCTGCATTGATATTTTAATCGTAAATTAGTTTACACAACACAATAGCAGATCAAATAATAAACAAATAGTGACGTCACAACCCGACAGCTATTTGTATGACGCAAACATCGTTTTGTCGACAATTAAATGAGGGTTTATGGATATTTACAAAATTACATTTAATGTAAAAATTATGCGCGTCGGTGAGTGTAAAGATTATTTCAATTTAGGTATTTATTCATCTCAGCTGACCATCAATATCAACCCAAACCAATAACGAATCATCATCCATATACATTAAGAAGCGTCGATTCTGTCTCGCTCTAAATTCCGTCGCAGAATCGACGAAGTTTCTAAGCTATCTCCTCCAAGCCCATTTTCTAATTTTTATGGCTTCGAGAACCGCTTCACGCGAAACTTCCGTGCTTTCTCTAATCCTTTTAGATTTTTTTCGAGACCGTACGTCGAGTCCTTCTACGTCCATTTCGTCTTTGAAAATCTCGAGTCAAGTTCGCCTCAACTTCTTTCTCATTTTATCTGTCGATGTGAGATTGAACTAACAACAACCCCCTCCTTCCAAAACTTTAAAATTAAGTAAACTTCAGATAGGTTATTTTCCTATGAGAAATATTGCTAAATGGAATCGATAGTACTAACTGCCAAACACTTCTGATTACCAAAATACTGAAACGAAATGCTTTTCCAATTAGAATATCGGTAAAAATTAATTGTTCAGGTGAACACGTACAGTTTACGTACTTAACTGTCTCAACGTCAAGTTATAACGAGTGACGCGTAGTACAATGGTATAGTGGTAGGATTTCAAACGTCGTAAGTTTTATTTCGCGAGTTCGAATTACGTTGGAGGCAATTTTTTTTTTTTTACTTTTTAATTCCAATTATTTATTAGTATTAGTGTTTAGTTATTCTGTTTCATTGTCCCTAGTTTTTATTCTTTCTGCAGGTAAAGTTTGGAATTAATTCGTTCATTTTGGCAGTATGTAAAATTCATCATTTTACCTTACAAAAATAAATATGTACAATATTAATTTGCTGTAACAATTATGACAGCAATATATTTTTTAACGCCGCCGTTACACTTTTTCGAAGGGCGGGCGGGGCTCTGAACCGTACCGGAGGGTCCCATTGATAAAATTGATAAAAATGTTTACTGAAAAATAAATTCTACTTTCAGCACTTAAAAAATTATGATGTTTTATCATCAAGAATAGAGTACCCTTACAATTCATCAAAATATTAAGAAAAATCGTTTAGTATAATAATTACATCATCATTCCAGATACAAAATTTTTTTAATATGTATTTTCTTAAAAATAATATTATTCTAGATGCTTTTGTCTCACCCCAGGCAAAACCAGGTGGTGTTGCCCCAGGCCGCAGGCCTACCCCCGGTTGGGCTAGAAATGGGAACGAAAATCGCGATAGCGATTTTCTCCCATTTCTAGTTCTATTCATTCATTTTGGGCATGATACATTGACGATATATGTTCAATGTGTTCTAACAATATTATTAACATAAAATGCGGTATTTTGTTAGTTCACTAATTTATATAAGCAACTCAGTTACATGCACGATACTGAAAAGAAAGTTGATGTAATATCCGAAAAACAAGGAAAACATGGCAGATTTGACAGTTTTCATAGACTGAGACAAGGACTGACGTGAAACAGCTGCATATACTTTGTTTTGCTGTTTTTTCAAATTAATTGATGAATTGCTAGGATTGGCCGGACTACTTGATAAAATAATGGTTAATAAAACAAGTCTCTTATTACGAATCGTGATTATCACATATCTACAAGTTTCGTGTGTTTGAATTAGTATTGGGAATAAATATTGTAAATATGTATAAGATAACTAAAATACTGATTACAATTTGATAACTGATTTTGTATAAATAGTTTTATTTCTCAAAGGTCTTCCTTATACATTATAGATATTACAAATTCATATTTCATGTTTAGTACAAGGTAGGTAGGTTGGCTATAAATATGTTTAATCAACCACAGCCCCGTTTTTCTTTTTGGTGGAAATTTATTTAGATTCCGGATATATGGGATATATATTTCATACCCTTAGTTATGTTACTATGATGGTGTATTATCAATTCGCCCTGTGAATATTGTTCAATCCAGAACAATGATTGGTATGTAGTTGAGTTTCAGCCGCAAGCCGAAAACAACTTCACACATTATAGATTTACTTCCTTTACACTTTTATAACAAATCTGATTAAATTAACACGTTTTACATATTTCATCTATGTCTACACAAAACAGTTAAAATAACATTGTTAGGTGTCTATTCCCAAAGTCTCATGGCATCTTTGCAAATTGTTTTGAAATATGCTCTTCGATTTGGTCCTAAACAAGAGTATTACAGTTTCATAGTGTTTATATGGCACTGTGCCAATAAATTAGAGAAACACTAAGAAAAATAGTTGCAATTTTCTTTATAGTTCTATAAAAGCAGTGAAATATAGTAGGCTGGTTATCTTATCGTATATTTCGTATATTTATATTTTAATGACATTTGTGCAAATCAACCTTATCACACCAAAAAAAAAGACAAAAAAACATGGGAACCAGTTCAGGGATAAAATCATGTTTTTAAATTCAATAGTCAAATCGAGTGTGCGTATGCCAATTATTTGTTATTTGTCATTTGAGTATTTGGTACTAAAATCTTGTGTCCATTAAGGCACACAATGAAGTTTAAGTTGCAACAGCCGTGAGATAAATCGAAGATGGATACAGCTTATGTTTTGTTGCACGACAACTTAATGTAAACCTCGATGGCTCTTCTATTGAGTAAAGGGTGTGAAATCAGTACTTGGTACCATGATACAACTACACAGATATGCCAATGCGCATAGTGACGTCAGTTTCGAGGAAAAACAAATGATAAACACGAAAATAATTATATCACTGCCCTTAAGAATTTTTCCCTCACGAATGACGTCATGCGCAGAACAAACGAACGTTATGAGCATATCTGTGTAGTTGTATCATGCTAGGTACCATCAGCCTACTAGATTTCACAGTTTTTATAAAACTATAAAGGAAAATATTATTTTTTGTGTTCCTTTAATTTATTGGAGCAGTGGAAGATACAAGGTGTAAGTAGATTTGTCTGTGAATTTTGAAGGACAGAACGAGTGTATATAGCAGATTACCAATGCTATTTATTATAAACAGGAATTAATCAACAAATATCGCAATTATTTCTCCTAAACATTTTAAAACATATATAAACAAACCCACGGTAACTAACTATACTTGAACCTTTCTTATCTTATCAATTGTTTCTATATTAAGATGTGGTTTTTAATAACTAATATTAATTAGTTGAGTCTTAACGAGTAATTATCAAAGATAATATTTATCAGATCTCGAGTGAGATATAAAACTTTATACTGAACATATGAGAAAACCCACGCAGTGCAATACAGAAGGTACCTATAGGAATTAGTCATTAACAACTAAAGTGTAGTAAGTATAATAAATACATATATTGTACGCTCCAAAGAATTTGTACTACCTCAATCGTAAAACCTATTTGACTTTTGCAATTTCTGGTTTTACATAAGACACATGTGAAGCATGTCTCTTGCAAGTCTTTAAAGTTATATAATTCGAGTAAATTACACAAAAGTGAAAGCGTTTATTTAATTTTTAAACCAACTTATGCAAAAATTATGGACTTTTGGGACATTCTGTGGGCGTGGAATTACCAAAAATTTTTAATATTTTTATATTTCTTGACCGATATTTGAACAAATTAAGGCAGAAGTTCTTGGACATTAAAAATTTGTCTTCTTGCTTCCTCTATACATTCATATATTGATTCCACCATCACAAAATCAATCAGAAAGTTAATCACTGATTCACGTCGATCGGTATAGAGGTTCCACTTGTAATGTATATTCTTGTTTATATAGTTGGATGAAAACAGGTAAAATAACCTTTCAAAAACAACCCTGACGGTTTTTCTTGGTAGAGGTTGATTTCGTTATTTTATATTTTTTAAACTTGTAACAAAATATCCAAATAAGACTAACCAGTAACTGCTGTAAAAGTAGTTAGATTACTGTTGGTAGTTTTAGTAGATATTTTTATTCCAAGTTGCCATGTTTATTGCCATCTTTGTCAATATAATGTTCGGAATTATTTATTTATTTGAGTGAAGCAAAATAATGGTAATTTTCAAAAATCCTCACAATACTGGAATCTATCATTGAAATCCACAAATTTAGGTAGTACTATTATACTGATGTATGTACTCATGATCAACCATAAAATCTTGAATTAACTAAAATATCAATCGCGCGTTAAATATTTAATTTCTGGGTTGTTAGACATAAAACTAAGCATTTAGTTACTTTTATATTATTTTTCAACTCGTTTCAGACAGAAAAAAACTTCAGCCCAACTGGCTAATGAAGTGTGTAGGCATTATTTGATTATTTTTAAAATAAATTGTTAGCAAATTCATTAGCCTTTAACTGCGAGTTGATGATGTGAGCTGAGGCTAACCATAAGGTTTGTTATTTATCAATTTCTTTACTAATCATCATGTTTTGACCATGCAGATACGATTAAATAATTTGTGGACAGATTGTATTTCAAGAATAATTGTGACTTTTAATTGTTTTATATCATCTGCTCACCTCACCTGAAAGGATAATGCCAGTTAGGTGAGAGTAATTGATTTACATATTTTTCTTACTTCTAATAACCCTCAAGTCAAATAGTTCAGGGTTTTGTGAAATTTTATAGCAATTTCGCAGTTTTATAACATACAGTGATCACTGAGAATACCTCCATTCTTTATTATAACAGTCCAAAAGTCTACAGTTTCACTCTGATAAGGCGTATTCCCATAGTCCCCAACTCCCAAAAAATCTCTTTGGGAGTTGGATATGATTTATTGTTCTTAACAACTTAATGCATTCTCCACGAAAGCACAATATACTTATATTTTTAATTCATTAATAAGCAGTACCTATATTCGTTGCAAATAGTGAGTCACAATTACATAACTCCAGTATCTAAATAAGGTAAGTATATATACACAGCCATCCGTAATAAATAAAAATAGTTCTAATGTCAAGAGAAACGTTACTAGGCATCTTAGAATCGGGACACAGGGAATGGATCATTAAGATGTTAAAGTGCTGGTCGGGATATACAAAGTCAAATAAGGAGGTTCAGAAATTTGTTTCTCCAGTGTGTCGTCACTGGCCTGACAGATACATTCGATATCATTCGAACCGGGAGATGGTGACAAAGTAATGACGCCATCGGCTATTTTCATCGACATTGGAACATGTATATATATTTGACACAATACACGAACACAACACATACTCGTAGAGAGGCTGCAGGTTATCCTCTAATACTATTGGAAAAATTCACGTGCATAAGAATACACCATAAACGTAATGTGTTCAGGAAAGAGTGCTTGCTGCCTATAGCAATTAACTGATACGATATTTCTAGCATATTAATCTTGTGGTACAGGTCTTCAACATATCTCCCTTAGTATTAGAGATAGACCTGTCACCCCTTTAGGATTGTGATAATGAAAAAGAGTTGTATCGAAGTATGTACAACACATACAGGAGTTCCGTTTAAAATTGCCAATATGTAGTTCCAAAATAAATGCTTTGATAAATATGAATAGAGCTGTTGGAACTTATTTTTTGAACAAACAAAGGAGAATAAACAAACTTAGTTATAAATGAAATTGATAAATTAGGGCAGCGTTCAAAAATCCGGAAAGTTGCTTCTACTAGTATGTGATGTAATCCATTGACTATTATATATGTCATTTGCTATTTAAAAATAATGACTGCTAATAAACCACGCGATAGCTCAGTCTGTTAGGTGCTGGGTGGTAGCTTGTGACTAACAGAATGATGTATCGCGGCGAGAGTTCGAATCTCGCTAGGGAAGAAATGGCACCTCTCCCAGGGAATGGTTGTATGTCTGCGTTTTTTTCATGTGTACCCTCCCTCTACACAAGCCTGAGGCTTTCAGAAGGGAGGTTGTCCATTTATGTGGTGTGTTTTATGTTTAAAAAAAAACGAAGATGCTAAATTTTTTCAGACTGTACAATATTGTACAGGGTGTCCAAAATAAGATCCTCTATCCCCTTATCTCAGAAAGTATAAAAGATAGAGAAAAATGTTAAATACGAAAGTTTTTTGTTTTTACCTGAATTTTTCATTTTTATAACTTTCTTGAATACAGGTTGTTCAGTTTTTCTGATCCAGGCATCAACTTTCTTTTTTTAAATGGGACACCCTATATTCAATTACGTTTTTGAACTCTCCTTAAAATTCTAGGTCGACATTGTTAAGAGTACCCTATACCTATCATTTACCGTTACGAAGATATTAGCATTTAAAGAAAAAAATCTTTAAAAAACACCTGCTCAAAAAATCTCGGCAAAACAAGTAAGACATCCAAAAAAAAGCTAAATAGGGTTTATTTCGTAGACATTTAGACTCAGAAATTACTTCTATGGATCAATATTACCTGATTAATATACAGGGTGTTTTTGACAGATGGCTCAAACATGTATATGTTAAAATTCCAGAAAATCGAAAATCCCTTATGGAACACCCTGTGTATTATTATATTTTTGGATTCTCTATTAAATTTTAACCTTACTCTATATAACATGCCCTATTCTTATTTTGCTTAGTTTTCAACATATTGACGAAAATGTGGAAAAAAATGTTCATTATCGGCTATTATTAAAAATATATCTAGTATTATTTGGTATATTATAGTAAGTGTGCCTTAATACTGATTAACAATACAGGGCGCCCTATTTCTTGACCCGTTGCATGGGTAACTTTTTTATTAGTAGAGATACAAAAACGCTTAAATGAGCAAATTAGTGCAGTTTCGTATTAGTAATTCTACGGTAAGGCGAAAAATTATATACGGGGGAAGGTTGAAAAGTTATTGACAAAAAACGAAAAATCCAACTTTTCTATTATCCCTCGTAGCTCGTTCATTTGAAGAGTTAGAGAAAAATGCTTCACATGTTTTTTGCAGTATTTTTCATGTAAAATGACATGCACTTGCTACTTTTTATATATCTCTTAAAATGGTTGAGAATCACAGTAAAATATATTTTTTTTTAATGTAATGGATAGGTGGCTGTGACATTAACCGAAAGTCCCCTTTTTTCTCTTTCAGATGATATAACATAGTCCATATTTTATCCTTACAAAAGTAATAATAATCGTTGTTTTTAAAGAAAGTTTATTGTCACATCAAGAATGCTATGGATTATGGAACAAAAGAATGTTTTGAGAACAGAAATTATTAATTAATTAATTATATTGAAGTAAATGTTCGAAATGACCACCATCCTGTTGGATACATAGTAAGCAACGTTTCTGGATACTTCTTAAAACATTATTTATTGTATGTCCATGTATGCTTCTAATTGCATCTTGAATCCTGACTTTTAGATCCTCTATATCTAGAGGAGCTGTCACATAAACTTTATCTTTCAATAACCCCCAAAGAAAGAAATCTGAGGGGGTCAAATCAGGTGTTCGCGCTGGCCAGTCGATATCCATTCTATTTCCTATAACATTATCAAACTGTTCATGTAAATATTGTTTTACCTCGCGGGAATTATGCGCAGGTGCTCCATCGTGTTGGAAGTATTTAAGATTTCTAAAAATATGAAGTGGTAATTCATTTAAATATTCCTCTGTTAGAGTATTCCTTAGAAAATGAAGGTAATTATTCGCATTCAAATTATCTTCGTAAAAATATGGGCCAATAATTTTGCCACAAAAAATTCCACACCACACATTTATCCCAAATTGACGTTGATTTCTTCTTTCAGAAACAAGATGTGGATTTTCGCGGCACCACATTATGTTATTATTGCGGTTAAAAATACCATTGTTGGTAAATCTACTTTCATCACTGAATAATATCTTTTTCCAGAAGTCTAGATCCTCTTCGCATTTTGAAATGTACCATCGACAAAATGTCATCCTTCTTTGATTATCAGCTGGATATAAAGTATTGCATATGGAATAATGATAAGGCTTGAAATTGTTAAATTTTAAAATAGCTCTTACAGTTTCCTTGGAAGTGTTGCAGTGATGTGCAATTTCTGCAGTTGAAGAATCAGGTTTAAAATTTACATAGGTAAGCCAAAACATTTATTTCAGTGTCTTCATTGAAGTTTCTTTCATCCTTAGGCTTTGAAAAAGAACCGTATAATCGTATATTATTTTCCAGCTGTCTAAATATTCTATGATGGGGTTGTCTTCGTTCCATGTAAGTTTCAAAATAAAGATTCGCTGCAGCTTGTGCATCTCGATTTTGGTTATAATAACAAAATAGCATATCATTTTTCTCTTCGTTGGTGTACATATTTGCAACACTATTATTTTGTATGCAGTATTAATAATAAACAATAAACTACTTAACAAAAACTAAAAATGTCACTTATGATCTGTCAATAATTAAATGCCAACTAGACGTTTTTAAAAATATCAGGAATCTTATTTTTTGTTTTATTTCCATAGCATTCTTGATGTGACAATAAACTTTCTTTAAAAACAACGATTATTATTACTTTTGTAAGGATAAAATATGGACTATGTTATATCATCTGAAAGAGAAAAAAGGGGACTTTCGGTTAATGTCACAGCCACCTATCCATTACATTTAAAAAAAATATATTTTACTGTGATTCTCAACCATTTTAAGAGATATATAAAAAGTAGCAAGTGCATATCATTTTACATGAAAAATACTGCAAAAAACATGTGAAGCATTTTTCTCTAACTCTTCAAATGAACGAGCTACGAGGGATAACAGAAAAGTTGGATTTTTCGTTTTTTGTCAATAACTTTTCAACCTTCCCCCGTATATAATTTTTCGCCTTACCGTAGAATTACTAATACGAAACTGCACTAATTTGCTCATTTAAGCGTTTTTGTATCTCTACTAATAAAAAAGTTACCCATGCAACGGGTCAAGAAATAGGGCGCCCTGTATATTATTTTATCAAATCTAATATTTTTTTAAATTATTTCATTAATTAACTGCTAACATAAACAAATCTATGCTTGTAACTTGAACCACAAATAACTAACAATATAATTAACAAATAACAATAAAAATAATAAATTAAATCAAGTGTCCTATATGTCCTCAATTTTCAGATATGCATGTTGTGTATACCTATAACTGCTAGTTTTCTTACACCGCAATCACTTTGATTGAGCACTTCAATTTCCATCCTGATTTTAATCTTTAAATCATCAACATTATTACTCTGAATTTGATAAACTCAGGTTTTCAATGTACCCCATAAAAAGTTATCAAGTGGAGTTAAATCTGGGATCCTCGGCGGCCATGGGATATTCCCGTTTGGCCCTATCCATTTCACAAAATAGTTCTTAATAAAATTCTTTACAACTGCAGTATTGTGGCATGGAACTCCATCCATCTGATAGATGATCTCATTGGCATCTTCTTCGGCATCCAATAAAGGTAAAATGCAAGTTTGTAATGAATGCCATTTCCTGATATTTTACCTAAGGTACCTGGGACCATTTAAATATTAGCCAAGAAAGACAGGGCCTAAAATGTGTCTCTTATAAATAGCGCACCAAACATTTTCGTCAATATCTTGAAAACTAAGCAAAATAAGAATAGGGAACGTTATATAGAGTAAGGTTAAAATTTAATAGAGAATCCAAAAATATAATAATACACAGGGTGTGTCCATAAGAGATTTTCGATTTTCTGGAGTTTTAACATATACATGTTTGAGCCATCTGTCAAAAACACCCTGTATATTAATCAGGTAATATCGATTCATAGAAGTAATTTCTGAGTCTAATTGTCTACGAAATAAACCCTATTTACCTTTTTTTTTTGGATGTCTTATTTGTTGTGCCGAGATTTTTTGAGCAGGTGTTTTTTACAGATTTTTTTCTTTAAATGCTAATATCTTCGTAACGGTAAATGATAGGTATAGGGTACTCTTAACAATGTCGACCTAGAATTTTAAGGAGAGTTCAAAAACGTAATTGAATATAGGGTGTCCCATTTAAAAAAAGAAAGTTGATGCCTGGATCAGAGAAACTGAACAACCTGTATTCAAGAAAGTTATAAAAATGAAAAATTCAGGTAAAAACAAAAAATTTTCGTATTTAACTTTTTTCTCTACCTTTTATACTTTCTGAGATAAGGGGATAGAGGATCTTATTTTGGAAACCCTGTACATGTCGCGCGATTTTCAAGTGTGCTGGATAAACACAAACGTCAGGCACTATCCAGACTTTATAGCCGGTCTTCTGTCGTCCCGGATGACCCGTATAAGGCAATTTCCAAGAACCGAAAATATTCCTTCTCATTTTTTTTATTTGTTGATAAATGTGTATTTTAACAAATTATCATACTCTGTTTCTGTTACCCAGAGGATCGAACAGTTATTTTTTATTTTTAGATGGGCCATGGCCCCCTTGACCACTCTGTAGTAACGTGCTTGACGATAAATGGAAACGTGTGACACTACGCAGCCGTATTTTTAAATTATATCTCGTTTAGACGGAGTCCTCCGGATGTAATAAATTTTCCATTACTAATTTTCTCTTTACGTTCAGGGGACGTTTTTAATTATTGCTTATAATGATGTTTTCCAGTCGCCCTACTCCCGCTAATTTTGACGGGTACGACACAGGATGATCAAGTTCCGCCTTAAACTAATTGTTAATCTTTAATCTAAAATTAATCTTAAACTTATATTAATTATTATTAATTAATACATAATTATATATACTAAATTATAATAAGCTGCTCTTATATGGTTCCTTTATATCAAAAGGCAATTTAATCAATACAGAGAAAAATGTTTAAAATTTATATTTCTTGAAATTAATAGTTTTTAACCCCAAAGAGGAATTAATAACAAAATTTTACCAGACATGTTAACATCATCTCTTACGTCAAAGAAGAAGTTGTATGGCTATTTCATTTTTATATAATCTTGTGCACTTCAATTTTGCTTTTTTGGTACCCGGACTAAATTCTCGTGTACCTAAGTAATTGTTTTCCTTCTTCCCGTACACATTTTATGCGTAGATCACCAATTTTCAATACTTACCTGTAATATATTTAATGCTATTCCTAGTGTCTTTGTGATCTTAATTATATGTTTCATTAGACCTAGGACATTTCGTGACCTCGACGTTATCTTCGATAGTAAACGGTCGTTTAATAATCACAGAATATCTCTGATGCTTATAAGACATATGGATTCATTGCTCGTTGTAAACTTTACTAACCCATAATAATAAAACTGTTATTTAACTGCTTTGTAAAGCCTAAACCTGAATACGCCGCGCTTGTATGATATCCACTATACACACTACAAAGTGCAAATCAACAGTATTGAATCTAAGCGTATAAATGTCTCAAGTTACCTACTAAGTTTTAAATGTGATGTTGCATATCCACTTATCGGCTATCCACACAGTAAACTTCTTGCAAAACACTCTTATAGTCTTCTGCAAGGCATGAGTATCATTCGCAGGTATTCTAGATAATGTTATCAAAAATGAAATTAGCTGTCAAATGATCATGAAAAAATAGAGTTTTCTTTTCCTGGGGGTTCCGCTCTCGGAAAAATGTAACCTTCTATTTACCTACACCACGTACTGATGTACTAAAACATTCTTCTATATGCACAGTGGATACTAACTGCAATTTGCTAAAAGACAGCATAGATATATTTTCAAAAAACCGCATTAATCCTACCTAAGCTAACTTTTAATTTTCCTCCCTCTTGTTCTGTGGTTGGTTTTACCTGTAGAACAGTGTAATTGAATATAAATTGAAATTTAACTCTATTGTTGAATCTAAAAATAAAATAACAAGCAGTATAATACCCTAATTTTAGTAGGTCCATCATTTTTGCATATTTTTTTTTTTTGTAATAATGTACTACCGTACATTAAAATTAACTGCAAAATAAAAGAACCGAATTTGTAGTTTGTATAGACGATATATAGATTTTAAGGAAATTACGACAAACAGTTTGCAGAGTTCAACTAAAGCTTTGATACATTTGGATAGAACGTTATCTTTTGGATAAGTAATGGCCAAGGGTAAAAAAACGATAAGTGAAATATGGTACAGAAATTTTCTGAAAATCTTAAAATCCTTCAATTCCCATATAATTATTTTAATTAATCAACAACTTTCAAACTGCGTGTTAAAGTGTTTAACTTAAGTTAAAGATACGCAATTTTCTTAATTAAATTAATTTTTCTCAGTGCCTTGCATGTAAATCACGTTAATTTTCTTCAATTTCCTTCATTTTCTCATCAATTTGTTTAATCCCTCTGTTGTAAGGTAAAATTCCTCTCCAGTTCGCCAAAGGGGTTTTTATACTTACAAATTCATTTTTCTTCCTTTAGATTTTCCAATTATTCCACAATTTAATTTGAATTCGATGCATTCATTCATTCAATTCAGTTCAACTCATTCATAAATTCAATTGTTTCTAATCCCTCTCCAATTGTTATACTTTTTTTTTAATTTATCAAAGTTTCGTTAAGAAGGCGATAAATTTTCAATAAAATTCTTCCTATCTGCTATTAAATTCAAATCACCTCCCCTAAATTCTTCATATATTATTCTCAATTCCTCGTCGATTTCTTTTACTTCATCAATTTCTTAAATGTCTCTATGTTGCATACTAATATTTTTGAGCGATTTACCCCACGACTAACAGTAATGTATAGAGTATCCCAAATATGATTTACCACCCCCTTATCTCGGAATTTATGAAAGATAGAGAAAAAGTGTAAATACGAGAGAGTTTACTGGTTTTTTATATTTTTTTTAATTCACTAATTTCATATACACAGGATGTGTCCAGTTTTTCCAATAAAGATATCAACTTTAGTTTTTCAAATGTAATGCCCTATATAATATGACAGTTTTGGGTTTTACATAAAATACTAGATCAGTCTTATATAAGGTATTAAATGTCAAAAATTTATAGTTTTTGAGGTATTTCCGATTTTTGTAAAAAATTGACAGATGTAGACATTTTTGAACCGGATTTATTATCTAACAATACTTTATATATTTTTCAAATTTGGTAATAGTAGTATTTAGTATTTAAAATATGAATTTGTGCATGTATACTGCATATTTTTATAAATTTTCACTATTTATAAATATGTACAAGTGATGACTAGTTTGGACGTTTAGGATACATGAAACAATAAAGAATATTTGGTGTACTATGTGTGTGCACAACGTTGTTTTATTTAATTAATATAATATGGAGAACATCGCAACATTAATTGAAGATTTTGCATTAAACAATTTGCTTGTGGGATGTCACTTGTAATGATTATAAAATGGAAATCGAATTTTATCGAAAGTTCAATTCGTTATGAGATAATTTCACACGATATGGCAATTATAGAAACAATGAACTGGTCTGTAGTATGAATCCACATACAGTACACAAACTGTAAGCATCCATACCACG
This sequence comes from Pogonocherus hispidulus, assembly GCA_963924545.1. Lineage (NCBI taxonomy): Eukaryota > Metazoa > Arthropoda > Insecta > Coleoptera > Cerambycidae > Pogonocherus > Pogonocherus hispidulus. The sequence continues at coordinate 26,946,405 of OZ004696.1, forward strand.
GACTGTTCCCATATAATATTTGGATACTGCATGGATATTGTTTAGATATTGCTCAGAAACATTGTATATAATCTGGATTAGACTTTATATGACCAGGATATATATATACATACTTTGCTTAGCGTCAATAAATTCATGATTCTAGTACCTATATTAGCTGAGAAAATTATTCCTTAAAAAGACGAAGAAGCAATAAAAGTTTGTATTATTATTCCCCTGCTGTCGTCTTTGAGCATAAATATGCATTGAAACATAATCCCAAAGACAATTTACTAACGCCGCATGCGGTCATTCCTATTTAATAAGACCACTCACGTAGTTATAATACCTGCAAAATATATGTCAAGATTACGTTTTGATTGTCAGAAGGTACAGTTAAATCATAAATAGTCTGAAAGTAACCAAAAGTCGCCTTGATCGGATCTAGCAGTGGATCCCCCACGTCACAGTATGCAAAAGACCTACTGATCTGTGTGGTCAGGAGCAACGTATTTACATAAATATTTATATAAATTTTTCCAGAGGTGGCTCCAAAAATATTGAAGGAGGTTTTACTTCTACACATTTATTTCGCCGAAGGAAATAGCAATGCAAACGTGTTCTGGCAATCATAAGTAGAATCCCAATGTTTCTAAAAGTAAAACAAAAACTACTATATTTTGTTTTATTTTTAAATAAAGTACCTAGGTATAACATTATACCTATTATATTAGAAGTACATTACATTTATCCTTTACGCCCTTTCACGTTAATCTGCGATTTTCAACATGATTACTTGGCAGGAAATGAAGAAGTCCGAGGATACGTTGTATAAAATTTTAATTTTTGTTTGGTTAAAACTAAAATAATGAAATAATGAATAAATAATTATTTTTTAATTCAGTTATTAGACATTTTCCACTATACTTTCAAGCTACATAAAAAATAAACAAAACAAATAAAATGGAAAATTCAAAACACACCTCAGATTTCCATCTTCATTTATTTTGGTTTTATTTGATCTAATTGTGTTAATTTGTGTTTGAAATATACTCTGAAGTCCGAAAGTATACCTCAGAATGTTAATCCATATTTTCTAAATTGATTGCATTGTAATAAAGGCTTTTAATGGTATTAAAACGGTGGAATGGTAAGATTTAATGTAAGTAAATACATTACTTTCCACCACTCTGTATATGTATGCTAACAGTATTAAACAACTGACCACAGATATTCATCTACCATTTTAATAACTGGATTTATTAAACAAAATGAATAGGCTAGAATAGGATTAACAGATCTCTATTGTGGTTTTATTAAAGCTTTACTCTAGAGAAACATTCGCATCAATCACTTTTTTTGTGTATATTCAGATTAACGGATATTCTACTACTACATACTAGTTTATTACCCGCTAATAATGTGAACGACTGGCATGTTTATATAATAACATAAGCCTCCTTTTTATTTATTAGATGATGATATCAATTCGACTATTCATATAGATTATAATTTTATCAAAATCTGCAACACTTGCGCACACTGACTGAATGTAAAATGTAATTGTAATTACACATGTAGAGCTGTATTATATTTTTTATAAATAAAATTCATTTGCGACAATAACATTCACTTTCATTAGCATCTTGTCCTTGTCTAATGAGATAATAACTTACCGCCCCCTCCTTGCCACAAGTTTGCTACTCGTCCCTTTTATATTTTATATACGTATTTATAAAAATCATTCAGTTAAAAATGATAATCGAAATTATACTCTAACGTTAGGCTACATCCTGAACAGAACGAGTAAGAAATTTTATTTGGCATACCGATATTTATTGTTAATAGTCTCTAGTGATACGTGGGTTTTCAGCAAAACATCGTGAGTAGCTGTCACATTAGAATTAATTTCCTCGACGCCTATCCAAGGCTGCCAGACTGAAAGTATCAATTATAAGCAGTAATGATTTTATTGGCATATAGAAATTAGTCAACAAATCATCCATATAATGTTTTAAATTTTCTTTTTTGCGGTGTATTTATTATGCCTTTGGGAAATATGTATTACAATATACATACAGTAACATTATTTATTGGATTTTGCTTTGAAACGTATCAAATAATTTATAAGTCTCCAAAGAATGTTCCAATACTTCTATTCAAAAATAAGAGCAGCTGCGAACATCTGATGAAAACTGCAATAAATTTTTGTTTGTCTCATTAAATAACCTATGATACATACTAGAGAATAAAAAAAGTGTGGGTTAGAATATGACGAAAATGAAATGTAAACGTATACAAAAATACTTTAATCTTTGTTTTAGGAGATAGGAGAATAGGAGATTTTTCAAATTAACAAAATCTAGAAAATCTAAGTATTAGGATATGTCCCTACATAAATCCTCAGCAAATTCATAAATAATGTATGCAGTACATACTGTGTACTGTATATGCGTTATTTTATCCATCAGGTGAAATACATTTTACCAAAAGCGTCCTTAAATTGTCTAATCTAATTAAATCAATTATACACGGTGTCCCACTGGGAAGTGCCGGGATCGATATATGGAAAAGTACATACAGGGTGACTTTGAAAATTTGGTTATTTACAAAGGTCAGTGGGGCCTACCTTTTTAAAATATTTTCACGTTTCTGGTACTTCCGGTATAATCGGAAGTCGACACCAACTTGCTTATTTTAATGGAACAGCCTATATATTATTCATTTCAGGATTCTATGTAAAATTCTAAACACATTTCATGTAGGATGTCCTATACCTATCTTCAACTGTTTTTGAAATATTGACAGGTGAATATTGACATTTGGAAATAATGTCATATTATACAAAAAGAATTGACTTTAACTATATTAAACCTTAATAACTTTTGATAGTAAACATATTTCTGCATTGATTAGTATCAAAATATATAAGGGGTACCTTTTGAATTTTTTTTGTGAATTTCAAATTTGACACAACATATCTTTCAGAGAATTTATATTTGTCGAGTGAAAAGTTATACTTCATTACCATTGTCCATGCAGTTTTGTTCATAGAACAGGATTTTCTTACTAAATAGTTCGTTCTTAATTTTGAAACAATTCCAGTTTCCAGCTATTATCTACATCCTGTATAATTAACTGCAAGTTGAATTGTTAACAGAGCGATACGCTGTCCACAATCGAAATCGAACGCGCAAGCAAACTCACGATAACTTATGGGATATAATTTTCTTGAAGCGCAACGAGTGTTCCAAGGGATAATTATTATGTTATATTTAGAGACTATTAAATAACCTGGACTTCTAGATTTAAAAATACACATTAATTAACTTTCTTTCTACAGGTATATATTAATATTACAGTGTTAATGTTTTAGTACGGCTCGTGTATTGTTTTCGTGTCGCGCACCTTTCGTCTCGCGGCAACTGCTGAAAGTGAAAATAGAAAATGCAGTAGCAATAATAAATGTATGTTAAATAGTTTAAAATTAAAATTCATTATCATTGTTATTTCGTATTACAATGAACATACGTATTAAGGTTATTTAAGCGGGGCAACTCTGTGTTTAAATGGTATGCTAATGCATCTCATGAATAAACGGTAGCAAATGCTTCTTAAAACAAAACCTATGTACAAGTTATATGAATAATACTTTGGAACATTTCATTCTTGTCGTAAAAATAATTGCTTTTACATATGTGATAAGTACATTTATTTACGATATACAAGCAAAAGATCCGACTAATATGTTAAAAACTAAGTTTATGAATATAACTGCGTGTCTGCTATGTCTGTACGTATCTGAAAAGTTAACTTTGTTTTGACTAAACAATTTGGATGGTTTATGACTTTTTAAAATTAAATTATAACAAAATAATGTAAAAACGTGTACACACAATGACAGACAACTTTTTCGTTTTCAATGCAGCTTTGCAGGCTATAACATACGGGTAAGTTTTGCCAGTTTATTTCATAAACCACTAAGAGGCAAATATAACCTTGTTACAAAGAATTACCACCTGCAAGCACTTATATATATACAGGGTGAGTCAGTTTATACTAGCAGGACTCTGGCATTCGATAGACACCTGATTTTAAGTTAAGTTTGTCATATAAACATATGTCGGGAATCGCTTCGTTTTTGAGATAGAGGGTGTCAAAGTTTTGATTTTTTTTTAGTGTTTTCCACACAGCTCCTATAGTTTTTAAGATAATTTATTCAAATTTTTACGGTAGATTACCTATGATGGTCCACAAATTTTGACATATGTAAACGATTTGAAAATGTACAGGGTGATATTTTTTCGGGGGCCAGGCCCCCTTTTATCGTCCAGAACTTTTTTGTGGTGCGCCACTGACTGCTCATTTGCCAAAGTTTGGATTCCATGTTCAATTTAGAAACTTTTTCGTCTCTTGCATTTTTATCGTAGTTATAACAGTTGTCGAGTAATTTGAAGAAATCTCTGAAAGAATATGTTATTAAAAAAAATATTTTTATGAAAATTTTCACTAAAAACAATAATTATTGTCAAACGAAAGTTCATTAATCTAAATTATTAAAGGTTACATACTTACAGTACAACTTTTGCCACTAATTATTTATTTTTTATAGCATTTCAGAGACTTAATATTTAAGTAAAATAATTAAGAACTAATAATAAACCAAGGCAAATACAAATAACTTTACAAACAACCCGAAATAATTTTATTTTCAAATTAAAATTTTCAAAATATGATCCATTTTGTTGGATACATAATCGGCATCGCGTTTCAATAGACCTTCTTGCTGAAACTTAAGTGATGAACTCTTATGTCTTCGCAAGCATGCCTTATACGCCCTCTAAGATCGTCAACATCTTGAACAGGAGTGGCATACACTTTTTCTTTAAAAAAGCCCCACAAAAAAAAATCCACTGGTGTTATATCTGGGGAACCTGAGGGCCGTGCGATTGGACCTCCACGTCCAATTCACCTCTCTGGATAATTGTCGTCTAACCAAGCTCTTACATTTTTTCAAAGTGAGCTGGGCAGCAATCCAACAGGAACCAAGCTTGCTGTCTTAAATTTAGAGGGACATCTTCCCACATATTAGGATGCACGGTTTCTAGAAACTGTAAGAAGTTTTGCGAACTGACCCTTTCTGGCAAAAAATATGGTTCAAATAAATGATTTTCAAAAATGCCTACCCATACGTTAAAGCTAAACTCATTTTGGAATTTTCTTGGCCTAATAGCACGTGGATTTTGCTCTACCCAAATATGTTGACTTTTGAAATTTACTATCCCACGTTGGGTGAAGCAAGATTCATCAGTCCATAATACGTTGGATAAGAAAGTTCTATTATTTTCTAATGTGTTAAGGATCTAACGTCAAAAATTCACTCGCCATGATGTAGATCTTGGTTTATTATTATTTCTTAATTATTTTACTTAGTTAGTAAAAGTCTTTAAAATGCTACAAAAAAATAATTAGTGGCAAAAGTTGTACTGTAAGTATGTATCCTCTGACAATTTAGATTAATGAACTTTCGTTTGACAATAATTGTTTCTAGTGAAAGTTTTGATGAAAATTTTTTTTTAATAAAATATTCTTTCATAGACTTTTTCAAATTACGCGATAACTGTTACAGCTACGATAAAAATGCAAGAGATGAAAAAGTTTGTAAATTGAACATGTAATCCAAATTTTGACAAATCAGCAGTCAGTGGCGCACTACAAACAAGTTCTGGACGATAAAAGGGGGCCTGACCCCCGAAAAAATATCACCCTGTACGTTTTCAAATCGTTTACATATGTCAAAATTTGTGGACCATCATAGGTAATCTACCGTAAAAATTTGAATAAATTATCTTAACAACTATAGGAGCTGTGTGGAAAACACTAAAAAAAAAACAAAGCTTTGACACCCTATATCTCAAAAACGAAGCGATATATTTTTTTTTTAATTCGTTTATTTAACGTCGGTCTATTTCCGCGACTAAGGACAATCACCGACGCCAGGAGACGAGCAACCCCCAACTTGGAAATTTTGCCGAACCCCCACTTTTATAGCAGAGTAGGGATTTTTTACTTGGCTATCATTTCATAGACAAGGGATCTCCGGCTTTACATCCTATCCAAGGAATGTACGTCTTTCAACACAAATCTCGCCTAAATTTGCATAGCTTCTGTGAATTCACAGACGTACAGGCCACTAGAAGGCGTGAACAGGCACCGCGGATCTTCCCTGCATGGTCGCCCATTCAAGGTACTAACCGCAGCAAACGTTGCTGCTAGGAAATAAAAATTACAATATAGCATAACAATGTTAAATAAAACAGTTGTATAAATAAATGGTTTTTCCAAGTTTTTATAAAAATAAGTCAAGGACTGCTATTAAAATTGCATCTTTGAAAATTGATAAACTAAAAATTGTTCAAAAAGGTTACTGAGAGTGGTTATTTTAAACTTTTCAGTTAAAAATAAAATGTGTGACAAAATGAAAAATAAGCGGTAGAAGTTGTTTACACAACATCTACAACATTGTTGTTTTACTACATTATCTTTTATAAATTGTGTTATGTTAATATGTGTTTTATTAGAAACATGCATGTGAATGTAGTGCAATTTTGGTTTTTCTTGAACTTGCCTCATGAGCCAATTTCTCTACTACAAAATAAAACTACTTTATACATGATTCTTCTATACTGAGTATTTATTTCATTGAATACTATGTATGTATTTATTATTATTTCATCTGAAACTGAAACACTGGAAATTCCGTCGGACACCTTCATAATAAAAATCTTAGATCCAGATCAAAATCAAGTAGACAACTTATTTTTTTAAATATTTAACAAATTTTAAATGGTAGTACAATTTCGCATCCAAATATGCAAATTTTAGAGTATGCTATAAAGTGCATCTAGCTATTCCTAACGCAAAATAAATGTAAACACATTGTACGGAGCAACGAAAATATATACCTACAGAAATTTTTAACTGTTGACACTATTTTTAAGAATTTAACAACTGAACAATAATTAACATTTAAATCAGCTATAATATATGTTTTTATATATATTTATTATTACTTTTATAGCTAAAATATTAGCTATACCTACAATTCTAAAATCCACTAAATTTCATGTCTTATCTCTACATTATATCTATAACCAGATAAATCAACCTTTTACAATTAGTTGTAACTAATGGCAGTAATGGAATGACTAATATCCGCTAATATCATGTTTAATACTTAGGTTTATGGCTAGATTGTGTATAATAATTTGTTTTGAAATAATATATGGTTTATTTCAGAGATATAACGAATATAAAAATAGGCCGACAAAGATATGCTATACTGGATGTCAAAGAGTAGTAAAATATTATAGAGTCAAATACATATTAAAAATATGGGCCCTTAAATATATATATTTAGACTTTTGAAGTGTTCTTTCTTCTCCTATTTTTATGGGAAATTTATCAGCTAAGACAGCTGTACTTAACCTTGCAAAAATAATATTTGGTTTTTCATATAAATACAATTTTATGAAGTGCAAATGTATGTTTATTGCTATTATAGACTGTGTCCAATTCAAGATGTTTCCGGCAAGTGCACTTGGTTTGTTTTCGCCCTATTATCTACTACTTCAGGGAAGGAATTCTTGGAAATATACCTATATAATATAACCTTGGATTCTTCTTAGACCTAAAATTGTCCAACTCTTTCCCAATTCAACCAATTCTGTTCTCTCTAATGGTTTCCGAGATGCCCATACAACATCTTAAGTTGGATGCAGTGTATAGTCAGTCAGACTATGATTATTATAGATATTCGGTAACGATTTTCAAACTTAAACTGAAGTTACTGTGATAATGATATGGCTTTTATTAATACCCTTATTATTCTTGTCTGACAGAGAAAATTAATTTGGGTAGGATAGTCAATACCTAGCGATATGCATTAGTATTAAATTGCATCGGCATATTGCATCAGGCGTGGAAATTCATATGGAAATATTAATTTTGGATGACACTTTTAGGCCTTATACATTTTTTCAAGGAAACTTGGTATCTGTAATAAATCATTATTAACTAAAAGAGGAACCGAGACAGTTTTTCTATATACAGCTTATATTTCTGTAACGCCTGGTTTTTCTGCATTCTTCGCTAAACCGTTGTCATTTTCGGCGCTTTATTTTTTCTATTTACATTTTATTATATTACAGTATCCCTCGACATAAATCCCTTCATCTAGCCACACCACAAAGAGCCTCATTCTATAGGTTTTTGATAAGGCGTCACGCGAAATGGCGTTTTTATTACATTATGGATGATCCAATGTTCTTGCAAAGTAAGTCATAAGAGTAAATTGAATATTAATACAATTTTTGAACTTCTCCAAAGTAATATATAATATATTCTCATTCTCAGTCTCATTACAGGCCCAACATCCAAAATCGGGGAACTAAACAAATTTACTAAATATTATAAGTTACCGCACTCCATAATACAAAAAAAAACAAGGTATGATATTGCGCATCTGTCAAATTATGAATGACGTCACTCGGTGAGTAAACACTCGCCATTTCGCTTTGATTACGTTAAAGATTTTTAGTGTTGTTTTACTGTTTTGCGATAAATTTACGGAATAATTAATTAATAATGGGCTGTGCTGTCGGTTTGTTTAATAGTGACAACCAGGCAAGAATTTTTTATGAAAACACTCGGTTTTTCTCGTTTCCTAAGGGCCTTGTAATAAAAAAACTGTGGGTGAATGCATGCTGTCGGATAGATAAATTTAATGTGCATTACGTTAGAATATGTTCGAAGCACTTCCAAGATTATGCCTGTGAAAGAAATTTGATGCATGAACTTTTAAATTATTTATCTAAAAAGGGAAGAAAGTTAAAAAGCACTGCCATGCCATCCTTGAATACATCTACATCTATACATCTCGTGTATTGACATGGTAAATGTGGTAGGCTCCTTGTGAAACGTTTTTACAACAATAGAGTAATTTTTTTATTTAATTTTCGAAACGTCTAAATGAAATTGCCAGAAATGTTATTTTCTATTTAAGCAGACCGTAATCTCAATGTCCACTTTCAGTACAAACATTTTAATTTTTTTTAACTTGTCCTGGGACACATTGTTTTTGTTTTATTTTAAATCATTGAATTGTTCTTATGTGTACAAGATTCAGTATTGTATTTGATTTACTTAAATAGGTATATATTTTGAATATTGTTGTGTTTTCTTTCCTATCTTTAGATCAAATTACATAATAGAGACAGAAAACCATTCACCGCTCAAATGGTTTTATAAGATTGTCTCAAATGCTAATTAAGACGCTTGAACGTAGTCGGTAGACAGAAAGTTGTGGAACGTGGTAGAACAATGACAAATTATGTTGATATTAAAACTTTTTAAATAAGGGCAGCATTATAACGTTAAACGTCTATTTATAGAAACCCAGTTATTTGGCTTATTAGATATTTTAATAGCTTTTATAGCTAAATGCACCACACGTAGGCTCTATTTCATTGGATTATAATAAAAATTTTCACAAGGATATTGGATATACAAGGTACTTTAAATTCGATGCAATACATGGGGATCTCGGAAACGGTAAGAGGTGCGAAGTCAGTTAAATGGAGGCAAAGTTGCGTATTCAGAAGGGCAACATAATGGTGAAAAGAAATTAAGGCTAAATGATTAGTTTTCCAATATTTTGAAAAAACAGAAAATTTTGATTTTCGTTTTTATTTTTTTGTCTAAATAAATTCAAAAATAAAGAGCACTTTTCTATAGCAACTTTTTGCCCTTTATCGAATGCTGTTAGCGAATTTTCCGCAAAACGTTTCGTTTCCCGGAAACCAACATCAACTTAATTTTTTTAAATACGGACCTGAAATTTTTTTTCAATTTTTTGGAAGCATTTTTGTAACTTGATAGAATGCCACCATAAAAGGAACCAGATTTAAACGTTTTGTCTAAGAAAAATCCATCATTAATAATTTCCCGTGGTCCTCTTAGATTTAGTTTTATCTAGGCAACTGAGTGTGCTTTGAATTCATTGTCATTTTGACGTTGACGAAACGTTTTGCGGAAAATTCGCCAACACTATTCGATAGAGGGCAAAAAGTTGCTCTTTATTTTTGAATGGCTCATCAAATAGGTCCGTAAAAAATAAAAATGAAAATCGAAATTTTCGGTTTTTTCAAAATATTTCGAAAACTAATCAAGTTACCCTTGATTTCTTTTCACCATTATGTTGCCCCCCTGAATACGCACCTTTGCCTCTATTTAACCGACTTCGCATCTCTTACCGTTTCTGAGATCCCCATGTATTGCATCGAATTTGAAGCACCCTGTATAGTCATGGTATCTATAAATTTTACGGATAGAAAATTCTAGTTCATTTTTATTCATAACCCGACCGTAATTATTATATGCATTCAAACTTTTTAAACATCCCTGGTATATTCTACGTGCTGGCCTGAACTAAACTGTTTTCTTACATACTATCCCCGGTATCCGCATTAATTTGTCTTCAAGAACACGTGCTCGCGGTTCGCTTGTGTTCTTAAAGTGTCCACGAAGAGTGCCGTCCGTAACTTATACCAGTTGGTAAATTTTGGCAATGCAGACTGCTACTACACAAAAAATTATTAGTGACTTATTTCCTTATTATGTTAAAGATAAATTATGTTTTGGATAAATATACCCGCAATTCCTCCAAATTCCATCGTACTATTTAGATACTATACTTCTGGTTATACCAAGGATCAAATCAATACAAACACAGTCGGATATTGTTTAAGTTCAGATTATTTATGATTAGTTGATTAGGCAGTAGTAATTTTGTCAATATTTGCTTTACGATATCCGTTGAATGACTGATATTATCAGCTGTCGAAATATTTGGCATGACAACGATGAAACGCTGTCGTGTCATCTTAACTGTTTATTTGCATACACTAAACAAATTAGCTCCTTTAGAAAATAAACAAAAATAAACCCTTGGGCTGATGTATATAAGATAAATAATTAATATCGAGATTAATATTTGTAGTTAATTGCGTATTTTTCAGACTTCTCAAAAAATCATTTAAACGTGAAATAAATAAGACATTTGTAAAAAAGATCTCTATATTTCTGCCAATTAGACTAAAACAAATACTGATGCTGATGGTCGTAGACGAATAGTAGGTAAATTGAGATTAAAACTAATTAAACAAATAATCTGTGCCAAAAATTCTATCCGTCTGTCAAGGGGTTATAGTATTGATTTCCTGAAATGTGTTTTGAAAATGTAAATAGGAAATTCTGAAAAGATATCAGTACATTATTTATTATTCAATGCCAAGAATTTAATATAAATTCTTTACGTTAATTAAAAGGATAATTTATTATAAACGTATAACTTATAACGTATAATTTATTATAACGTTATAAACGTTACAAATAAGGATATTTAGACAAAAAAATCATTGGACATATTTTACATTTTCTAAATGCAATTCAATCTTTCTAAATGACTTGATCTTTATAGCAAATTGGACATACAAAATCTACACCATATATACTGATTTCTGTGTATTGTCAAGGACTAGTATAATTTCTGCAATTATCATGTCATTGTACCTCAAGTTTTAATGAATTTCAACCGTGTCCTTGATTTTTTAAGAAGGTGAAATTATAATATTCTGAAACCCGAAAAGCCTAGCTCTTTAGTATCACATCAACTAAAACAAAACATATTTACAAATATTATATTATTCAGTGGCGGCTCATGAATTTTTCTTTAGGGGAGGCATAGATAAATGAGTGGTGGCTGGTGAGATTCGAGTGGGTACGAGGGGGCACGGGAAAAAAAAGCGCCGCAGGCAAAATTTTTTCATTTTTCAAGGTCAAACGCCCTAAAATTAGAAATTAGAAATTCCCAGAGGAAAAATATTTGCTTAAAGAAATACGTTTCGTTAGACAAATATCCCTTTTTTGATGCGAGTGCCAGAAATCTCGACAAAAATTATTTAAATAATATTAAAATAGGTAATGTGTTTGTGATTGGAAATAATTTCAAATAATAGTAGGGAACACAAACATTTATATTTTACATTATTATTTATTATATTAGTGTATATTATTAATATATTTATTAGTTGTTAGTAAATATTATGTATTTAAAAATTGGAATTCTTTGTAATTTTTACAGGGGAGGCACTGCCTCCCCTGCCTCCCCTGACGAGCCGCCACTGATATTATTGAAATTTTAGAGTACTTTTGAACAAGAAGTTATTGCTGCCATAACTAAATTTAACTACTTCCGTTACTACTTACCTTACTATTTGTGTATTCATTGAAAATAAAAAAAACCGCTAAATCAAATTTAAAAGTATAATTTAGTTAAATGTGCAAATTCACATGAGGTATTACATATATTAAATTATAACACAATTAACACCACACGTAAAGTGTTAACTGAAATATATAGAATAATTCAGTCAATGTTGAAAGTAAAAAGAAAAAAACAATAATGTAATGAAGTTCAAACAAAAAAGTTCAAGTTTGAGTTTCAAATATAATTTGTATTTTAAGAATTATTTTAAATACAATATTTGCATAAAAAAATAATGTTTCCATCATTGGTCCTTCAGCTAACCATCAACCCTCCTGGTATTTATTACCTATTCACATAGTATTTGATGTAATATTTTTAAGGCCAGTTTCATAATTAAATTTAAAAGAACTTAAGCTAAAGTTGCCGTAATTATTCGTAAAATTCGTAATTAGTTATCCTGAAAAACTTTAAATACCGATTTTCAGTGTAAATGGAACTACAAATGGCAAAATTATATGCCACAATAGCTTTGTTATCTTTAAATTTCCAATTTTTTATAAAAAAAATCATAATTCACGACTATGAAAACCGCCAGACCTCGTTTTCAGTGGAATCCAACTATAAAAATAGCAAAATTCGTACAGTATAATTATTTCCACCATCTTAAATCTCTAATTTAAAAACTTCAGTTCGTAATTCTCGCCCCTGAAAACCTAAAAATTCCGATTTTTCGTGAAACCGAACCATGGATAGTAAAATTAATTTGCCATATTAACGCCGCCATCTTGAATTTTTAATTTTTACCTAAAAATATGTAATTCGCAACTCTGGAAACCCCTAAATATTGATTTTCAGTGAAAGATGACCATAAATATGAAAATTAAGTTGAATAAGGTACCTGAAAATCTAAAAAACCATGATAGTAGAATTTGTCTTCCATATTAACCCATCTGGCCTAATACGGCCACCCACCATCTTGGTGTTGCCATATTCAATTTTTATTATATAACAATATTAAAGTGTATTGTCCTCCAACATGTATAAATGTGCGAAACTTAATAGGTCAACAGGAAGTCTGTGAAATTATCGTTACAAACTTTGAACTAGAAATACAATCGGCGAACGAATTATTTCGATTCATTAGTAATTCATTGATTAAAAAACAATGTTTCTGCATGAGCAGAATCGAGGGGGATTAAAAGTTTTTGAAGAATTAAAGTTCTTGTTAAACCAGTTCACTGCTCTAATGTAATGTAGTATATTATTACTTGGTATTGGGAAAGTCGAGACGGGATCTTTTATTACTTTTCCAAAATCAACTTTCTTGTGTAATCCAAGAGGCTCCAATAAATCTGTTTTTCCAGTCGTAAAGGGGTTTCAACCCCAGTTTGGAACTTTGCCAAACTTTTCCCTAAGAAAGAAATAAAAGGTGGGAACTGATTAAGTGCGTTGTAATTTTTTTATAATTCTATGTAACTGATGATAAATAGACACTCACTACATGGTTTCAGTAACCTTTTATTACAAGGAAATAATTAAATATTTAATTTTATTACGTATGCAATGTGGTTAAAAAGCATTTACTATGCAAAAGAAATAAAGAGTACAACGTTAATTCACTGGAGATATATTATCCTACCATAGGTATAAATTTAGCTTCACTTATTTTCAATGACGAATCTTTACAGTGAAGTAAAACTAGTTTTCTCTTCAATTACTTCTTGAGATAAAATTATTATTACTAAAAAAAGTTCTCTTCAATATAATTTTATGCTTAACCCAAAATATAGAAAAATCACACAAACCCGCAAATAATTTAAGTACTCGCTCATAATTTATCTATATATATTAAAACGCGTCGATTCTGTCTCGCTCTAAATTCCGTCGCCGAATCGACAAACTTTCTAAGCTATGTCCTCCGAGGGAGGATCGCGAAGCGATCCCCGCGGTCGACCGAAGGTCGCCCCGGGCCTTTCTCCTATGCGTAGGGGTATTTTCCTCCCGTTTCCTACGCCTCTTCCCAATTTAAACGCCTTTTCAAAAAACCTTTGCAAAATTTTCGTCGATCGCCATTCGGCGAGAGAGATACGGCTAGCACCGGCGTTTGTTCTCGCGCCTAATGGCCCCGTCACGCCTACCGAAATCCTGGCTTTTCGCGGGACACCCTCGACCCTTTTTCTAATTTTTACGGCTTCGACAACCGCTTCACGCGAAAGTTCCGTCCTTTCTCTAATCCTTTGAGATTTTTTTTCGAGACCGTACGTCGAGTCCTTCTACGTCTATTTCGTCCTCAAAAATCTCAAGTCGCGTCCGTCTCAACTTCTTTCTCATTTTATCTGCCGATGTGAGATTGCACTAACGAAACAAGCACCTCCCACGAAAACTGTCAAATTAATAAAACTTCAGATAGGTTTCCTATGAGAAATATTCAGCTAGGTTTCCTATTTTCCTATGAAAAATATTGCTAACGGAATCGGTAGTACCGACTGTCAAATACTTCTGATTACCAAAATACTGAAGCGAAATGCTTTTCCAATTAGAATATCGGTAAAAATTAATTGTTCAGGTTAACACGTACAATTTATGTATTTAAGGGTCTCAGGGTCAATTTATCACAAGTGGACGCGATAGCCTAATGGTATAGTCGAAGGATTTCAAATGTCGTAATGCTCAGTTCGAATCACGCTGGAGGCAAACTTTTTTTTTACTTTTTAATTCCAATTATTTATTAGTATTCCTGTTTAGTTTTACTGCTTCATTATCCGTAGTTTTTATTCTTTCTGCAGGTAAAGTTTGGAATTAATTCGTTCATTTTGGAAGTCTGTAAAATTCATCATTTTAGTTTACAAAAGTAAATATCTACAATATTAATTTGCTGCAACAATTATGACAGCAATATATTTTTGGTTCCATTGATAAAATTGATAAAAACGTTTACTGAAAAATAAATTCTACTTAAAAAAATATGATGTTTTACCATCAAGAATTCATCATAATATTAAGGAAAATTGTTTAGTATAGGTAATTACATCATCATTCCAGATACAAAATTTCTTTAATATATGTTTTCTTAAAAATAATATTTTTATAGATGCTTTTGTGACCCCAGGCCGCAGGCCTGGACCCCCCGTAGGGCTAGATATGGGAACGAAAATCGCAACAGCGATTTTCTCCCATTTCTAGTATTATTATTATAATACCTATACAACACAAAACAATTAATAAGTTACTCTCCATATCAGTCAGTTTCTGAACTAAATATTGATATTAATAATCAAATATGTTGGACAAAATTAAGTATGTATAGAAGCTTTATTTATAATTTTTATTATAGAAGTATTGCGCCAAAAGAGTTTATATTTTTCGAGCAGTTTAGAACAATCAAAACAACTACTAAGTTTAAGATTAAACAAATGTCTCTAAACAAGTTGTGTAAGATAATTTTAAGTTTAAAAAAGAGAGCTGTAGTGATGCAGTTCTAAATGTAGACTTGATCATTATTTGAAGTTACTGTTTATCCTCTTCTAAATTTAGTAAATACGTAATTATATATAGGAAAAATCCCTGCGGAACTGAAAGTGAGTGCCATAGTACCAATACCAAAGGTAAAATACCTAATACCTAATGATTATCCGCCTATAAATCTGCTGCCAATTGTGGATAAAAATAATTGAAATAGTCGTATGTGAGCAGTTTCAAGATTACTTTAAACTTTAAACAAAATGATAAGTTGTACATTGGGAAATCTGGATTTACGTGGAAACGCTCATAATATGAGTGCTGTTCAATAATGTGTGCTATAAGTGGATAAAATGAGGGAGAAAAAGTATAAGCGAAGGTAATATTATGTAAAGCGTATTTGTTAAACTTCGTAGAGCTTTTGAGTAGGCAGATATATATTTGTTCGGAAATTAGGCAGATATGGAGTTAAGGGTGTTGTAAATTAAGTGGTTTCAAGATCTTCTCAGCAACCGGTATCAAAAAACTAAAATTGGGAATCAGACTTCTCAAAAAACACATACCTATTCTATATGGAGTACCTCAAGGCAGTGTATTTGGACCACACCGGTTTTTGATTTATGTTAATAATATATACCTATTGACTGAAACAAATTCTTTTTTAAATATTTTTGGGGATGGCACATATCGGTTTCTGGATCAAATTTTAAACAAAGAACTGACTTATAAAACCTTATAACTATAGGCATATAGCATAAGCTATAACTAAGAACAAATAACTATAAGAACTTGGCATGCTGTATGATTGGTTAGGTTTAAATGGATTAAAATTAAGTTCAGTTAAGGCTTAGTATATTGTTTTAGGTACTAAAATACTGTGTCAGAAATGTATGTTAAGAATGTTCTTAGGTATTAAACTCCTTAGAAAATAAAGATGCAATTAAATATTTAGGAGTGGTAATAGATCCTTCATTAACATTTAATATGTACCTAATCATTTAAAGTATATGTGTAAAAAATATGCAAAAGAGTAGGATATTTCTATAGAATTTTTGCAAGTTTATCTCGGTGGGGAAAAACATCAATTTTGAATAAAATAAATTATCTTGCACACATTACAATACAAATTGTGCTTCACTGTTACTGTCAACAAATAAAACTGAGGTGAACAAATTGAAAATATTACAAAATAAGTGTGCTCGTATGCCAAGTTGCCAAAAAATTTTGTTGGAATTAGGATGGTTGAATGTTTGCCAAAGTATTGAAAGACCAAATTTAATTCTGATCTACATAAAATAAAGAATTCGGCAATTTTTACATCGGCAATTTTTAGCAATTTTTTGTTAAAAAATCAACCCTACCGTCTTACCCGATTAGATCAGGTGAAAATTATCACATGGAAGTACAAAAATCTGTAAAATATTTGTTAATGAAGGCTTGCCTTTTTAATGTTCTTGTAGATATAAATCAAAGTATGTAAAGTACAAATACATGTTAATATATTTACTAAAAAACATTTTTATACACCTATCTTATATTTTTTAAGATTAGCTTAACATGATTGCATGTGTGTATATATTTAGTTATTGTAAATTTGCTTAGCAAACCGCTAAATAAAAATGTCTATTATTATTTGTCAAGTTTGTCCATTGCCCCCAATACCATAATAAATTATGGGTATAAATATCACCAATTACCATATTCAATATGCAAAATTCAAGTGTGGACAGCACACAAAGCGTCAAATTACTCAGAATGACTAAACAAATGAACAAAAAATAATCACATAGGTACATATTTATAGATTTTGCGCTGATGAATATTAAACAATATACAAGGTGTAACAGAGTAGTAAGAGTATTGTTCTCAGTCCGCTTGCAAAGAGATAAAATAATGTAGTATAACCTATATGTGTTAGATATTTTTAAATTGTAAATAATGATAAGTACATATATAATGAAGTATATAAATTATACCCGACTACCGATTGGCAAATTAAGTAATTTATTCATAAATTGTCAGTATGTAAATGCCAAGTTTATATTAATTCACGATCAAATTTGACATCTTTGTACAGACTCCATTTTTTATGGGAATCCACCGTAACCCAAAAAGTTTAAAAGTACAGAAAAACTAATTGAACAGTCCAAGTTGATGGTGCTTTGATTCTGAAATTTTGTCTATTTCAACAAGGCCCTGTATTTTTTTTATTTTGAGAAATATAGAAAAAGTGTATATGACAAATTTTTAAAAGTACTAAAATGGAATGCAGTGGATAGGCAAATTTTTTCTATCTACTTTTGTTTTTGGGCCTCGGAATAAACTTATGTTTTTTTTAAATGGAACATCCTGTATGCGCCTATCTAAAAGTAGCTTTTCTTCCTGATTATAACAATATATAATAGTATATGGGTATACTTAAATAGTTACGGCTTTAATCCAATATTTTCCACTTTAAAGTAACAATATAAAAATTTATATTAGTTTCTTAATGTTTTAACGTAAGTATAGTCTATATAATGTCAATTGAAACTGTAAAAAAAATTCCGACAAAAGAAACACCTGCACCTCGACGGCGGCCTCTTTGTTACACGTGTGTCTTTTGTCGGAATTTTTTATGCAGTTTCAATTGAGATTATAAAGACTATACCATCTTAATGATAAAACCGGTGTGAAGGCAGCAGCCACAGATAGCAGCCAGCCATCACGGAAACTGCCGAATGATCATAGGCGTTCGTCGCGACATAAAGAACAGTGTAACATCACAAGAACAGTGTAACAGATAAGATGTATAATAAAAAATAAGTAATAACAAATAAAATATTTAAAAAACTACAATAAATGAACAAAAAATTTTATATTTTTAATTTAAAGTGGAAGATAACCGCGATACTATTTAAATATACCCATACTGGTATAATCCGGAAGAAAGGCCACTTTTAAATAAGTAGACATCAGGGTCTCTCATTAAAAAAAAAATCTGTAGCCAAAAAACAAAAGTAGATAGAAAAAAATTGCCTAGCCCACTGCATTGCAATTTAGTACTGTCAAAAATTTATCATTTACCCCTTATCTATATCTCTCAAAACAGGGGGAAAATTTCAAGGGGGAATTACAGCTAAATGGTTATGGGTACAAAATGTCTTTAATGGGTACACACTAGTCTTTAATTAGAACACTGTTATGGTCTAATTATATTTCGATAATATAATCGGCTTAATCGATTTAATTTCGGTTTCTCTACTTTTCAAGTGGGAATTATCGCTAATTGGTTTTGGGTACAAAATTTGTTTAATGGGTATAAATTAGTTTTTAATTAGTACAGTGTCAAGCTCTAATTAGATTTACTCCGGCTGCTCATAGAGATGTCAAATCGATTTAATTTCGGTTTTCCCACTTTTCAAGTGGGCATTATAGGTAAATGGTTATGGGTACAATTTTTTTTTTTTTGGGTACAAATTAGTCTTTAATTAGTACACTATTATGGTCTAATTAGATTTCACCTGGGTGTTAGTAGATAGCCACATTGATTTAATTTCGGTTTCCCCACTTTTCAAATGGGAAATACAGCTGAATGGTTATGGGTACAATTTTTTTTTAGTGGTTACAAATTAGTCTTTAATTAGTACTTTGTTATTAGCTGACTAATTTACCCACAGTTGCAAGTAGCGGTGCTAAGTTGATTTAATTTCAGCATCCTCAATTTTCAAATGCGAATTGTGGCAAAATATTATTGGGTACAAAATTTCTTTAATGGGTACAAATTACTCTTTAATTAGTACTTTGTTAAGCTGATTAATTTTCCCACAGTTGCAAGTGGGGGTGCTAAGTTGATTTAATTTCAGCACCCCCACTTTTCAAATGCGAATTGTGGCTAAATGGTTATGGGTACAAATTTTTCTTCATGGATACAAATCAGTTTTTAATTAGCACTAAATTATAGGCTAAATAGCTTTTAAATTTATCAAAGTGGGGGTGCCACTTTACTGACGTATTTTACAATATTCAATTGGGTCGCAAGATAATCCTAATAAGCCACTATGGCGATTATATGAATGAAAGATTCATTTTCACTTACAAGTGAAATATAAAAACATACCAAGTAGAGGTCTTTAGTTAGCTACATCAGCGATGAGTTTGGCTGATGGAGGTTATTAGATTTCAGTTTATCCCTATAATGTAGTAGGTATACGTGTTCTTGAATATTTTATGAGGTGACTCAGGGTTGTGGCTTATAGGGTAACATTCGTTAAATAGGGGATACATGGATAAATAAGAAATGAAGAAGGAAATAAGCTGGGATACGTACTGGAAAAGAGTACAATGCATGTGTTTAATTTAGAAAAACTTGCGTAAACAGGTATACCTGGGTTTCATTTTATTTTTGACTTGATTAAAACGTTCAATTAATGAAATTAACTGAACGTTTCCGTCTCCACTGTTTTTAAAATATGTAGTTCAAATGTTCAAATTTAGAATATAGATAAATAAAATAATTGAAGTATTTTATAAAACGCATTAAAACATTGAGGCAAATCTTAATATTATTTATTTAATTAAAATATCCAACGAGACAAAAATCCTATTGCAGGATAAGTTTCCAATGTAATAGTTACAATACTTTTAGTTTAACATCACAGAATACAGAGAAACAAATATGCACAAATATTAAACATAAAGTCAGATTAAAAATACAAAAACTACTACAATTTAAAAATTAGTAATATAAGAAAACTTTTTTAATATCATAAATATTACAAAACTGGATATCAAGCTCTAATTTTACTTTAGATTAATTATGAATCATTTGATGGAAATCAAGTGCAAAGCAAATTACTATTTCTAGCATTTAGTCTATGTAGGTACATGGTATATGGAAGTCAAGTAGAGCCTAATATAGATTTGTAATTGACTGTACTGTTGAGCACTTGGTGAAGAAAAATTACAAATAGTGTATTTCTCCTCTCAACAAGGCCGCGCGTTCATATTAAATCTCTGGAAAAAAATAATCCTCACGATTATTGCTAATTTATTATTAGGACGGTAGATTAGGTAAATTACTCTATCCACTAACATGAACCATAACTTAAATTATTAGAAAATACAAGTTTATAATATCGACTACATCTACTTAGTATATCGGTCACTCCACTGGTGATCTTTTAAAATTTTAACTTCGATGGTTGGAGCTAAATACAAACAGTGAAACTGTTTACAAAATTATCTACTTACCTACATGTTCATTACGATTTAAAAGTTGGTAATTACCTGAAACAATATAAAGAATGTCAATGAATAACAATAGGGATTGGCTTTATAATAGTAGGTACTCCAGACAGACAGCTATAAAAAGTTATCAATTATCCTGTCTAACCTACCCTATAGTAATAATTCTACAATGTACATTTATTCTATATAGGTACTATAAATTACCCTGTTTTGAAAGACTGTCTGTCTTTCAAAACAAAGCTTCTTCCTTAAGCTTTATAAAATATATAAAACTTAGATTAAGGTTAGGTATGCTCTGAATGATCTTTAGATATAGCTGTCCATCTAGACGTCATAAAGATGATGGTACACTTGATAATTAAAGCAATATTAAGAGTGGAGAAGGTAGTTACTAGGTACACCCATTTACACATTACATTACAATATAATAACTACAATCAGTTTAAAAGAAACTTAATTCTTTCAGCATATACACAGGTGATATAATTAAAAATGCGTGAAAAAATGTTGAAAAGATAATATCATAAGAGAAATATTGAGGCGAAGCTTGAGCAGCAGCCATTTTGATTAGTGGTGGTTGTGCAAGCCAATAAGGCCAGGAATAATGGCCTTACATAACTTTATAATTTATTGTAGAGCTTTATGCATTTGTTTGAACCAATTTAAAGTTGTAAGGGAACTGTTTACATACAACAATTTAATCACTTAGTTTATGATAATTTACGTGACGAGAGATTATCGTAAAACTGAATTCTTGACATTGATGCAATTATTTAGGGACATTATTTCTCATTTCTCTTCGTGGCACATAATGAAGTATTTTCTACATATCTTCTTTACTATTAAAGCTAGGGCTCGAGCTATGCCTATGAAACTCTATATCGGGTTGTATTCGTGAAAAGATGTTATATTCAAATATCAAAATATCATTTATATATGCAAAGAAGTTCGGGTGATTCTATTAAAAAAATCAACTTTCTTGACGCCTCATGTAATCTCGAAAAATAACAACAACAACGTAAAACAAAAACTACTTATATCCGAAGTGAAACAGGGGGAACTTTGTAGCAAGATAGTCATCCATAATTGTAAAACATTACAATATATTACATTATTTATAATAGATACATGTAAATTTGCTGCAAGCATGCTGAGATATAAGAGTGCGATAATTTGTTTTTATGTTCGTGAATCTGTTTTCAATTTTACTTAATAAAAAATCGAATGTATTTATTGATATACGAAGATATTCAAAGAATCTGTCGGGAAAATTTCCCAATTCAAAATACAGGTAATGAAATTCTCCAAATGTCTGTCTTCTTCGATTGATAGGATGCGTTCAATATTTTCGAGATTTTTCAAAAATAAATTCCATTGCCCCCATATCGGAACTACCATTCACCAAAATATTTCTTATGACTCCTTTTTTTATTTATTTGATGCACCCCGACCTTTTTTGAGACTTTCTTCTTCCTTTTGTTCATCCCAAGTGGCTAAAAACAAAATTTCTTATTTAAAGTATTTTAAAAAAATATTGATTGGCGCCACACCGCGCCGCGTCGCTCCACCGACCTAGTGGACGCTCAGCTTAATACTCTGAATGCTCGCAACCCGGTAGAATAAGGCTACATCAAAATCCTACGGACCGATTTCCGTAATTTTGGTGTTGATTGTTTTATCTTTATCTCAGAAACGTTTTGACGCTACCACCAAAGTTTACAGAATATTTATTCTGTAAACTTTGCTACTACCCACAATTTTATAGCTTTTATTCTTTATTACTTACAAGGGAATGTCAACTAAATATTATTAAATAAGTCAAATAAACATTTTCTTCTATAAAACTGGTGTCCGGTCTATTGCAGAATGTAATATCATCTACGATATACACGTCAAACATATTTTCCAAAAGTGCAACTTGTGTCAGATAAATCAAATCTAATTTACCACGTAGTATTTAGGTACATTTAAATTTACACCAAGCATGCTATTTTAAAGTTTAAAATTCAAAGCATTACAACGATAGTGAAATGTTACAGTACTATCTTGTCTCGAACTATTTGGACCGAGTCCAACAGACCTCAACTTGACATCGATTCGAACAGTGAATAGTAAAATAATAAGTTTTAGCTGAACCATGATTTTATTAGATCTTGTCTGTCACACGTCACACATTATTATTTTGAAAGGAATGGGTTGATTGAACGTTCAACTCGTGTCAACGTTTTACTATGAATCAGCTAAAGGAAAAATAAGGGGTCTCTCACCCTATAAAATTGATTACAATTTTACTATACAACTTACCCTATAATAGATGGATTACTAAAAATAGATATCGTCATCTCAGTCTGCGTTGGCGTAAAAACGTACTAACTCCGTACTAACATAACATAATAAAAACGGTAAATGTGAATGTTATGTGACATTTATTAATTTTATAATTGCATCATATAGTTTCGCATCGAATATTGCCAGTCACCATTCACCAATCTTTCATTTTAAAAATTAAAAAAACTTTCGTACACCTATTACCAACGAGTAAATGGGTTGCATTATAACTACCTCTGTTAATTTAGGAATGTTATTTACTCATTACCGAACTTATTACTCGACTAACATTTTTTACAATCCCTATACCACAGGATTGTAACATGTATGTTGGAAGACCTATTCAGAAATGTTCTCATTGGGAAACTGACTTAGGTACCTACTGAAAATATTCTTTCAGTACCTGAGTTTTCAGTCTCAGGTACTGAAAAAGTCACACAGGATTCAACAATATTTATTACGAGTAGATGGATGAAGAAGATGCTGAAAACAACTACTCCCCGGGCAATGAAAACTACTACTACTGCACTCCTCCATTGCCCATGGAGTAGTTGTTTTCGGCATCTCCTTCAAATAAATACATAGGATTGTCTTCCTCAAAGACAAGGTCACTGCTATAGTGGCACTTGCGGAAAAGCAGGTCCCTATCTGTCTGTCAATTAGACAATAATTGTCAGAAGGATAGCAATTATAAAGACCAAAAGAAAGACTACTGTGTGTTTCTGACCGGCACTACTAATATTTTTACTTGAGTGAAGTTACCCATAAAAGTTAGCCATAGAAATTATTATCTGTAGCGGTGAAATAAAAATAATTCTAGTGCCGTTCCCGGTCCCGGACAAGTCATTCTGACTATATAGGACGACAAAGGGCACTCCCCTTGACCACCCAGCATAATTTTTTTTTCAAAATTTCCCATAATTAATTGTTTACAGACTTAGCCATAGAAATTGATATCTTGATCGGTACAATAAAAAAAATTCTAGTGCCGCTCCCGGTCCCGGACAAGTCGTTCTGACTATATAGGACGACAAAGGGCACTTCCCTTGACCACCCAGCATAATTTTTTTTTCAAAATTTCCCATAAATAATTGTTCACAGATTTAGCCATAGAAATTACTACACAGGTCGATAAAATAAAAAAAATTGTAGTGCCGCTCCCGGTCCCGGACAAGTCGTTCCAACTATATAGGACGATAAAGGGTACCTCCCTTGACCACCCAGCATAATTTTTTTTCAAAATTTCCCATAAATAATTGTTCACAGACTTAGCCATAGAAATTGATATCTCGATCGGTACAATAAAAAAATTCTAGTGCCGCCCCCGGTCCCGGACAAGTCGTTCTGACTATATAGGACGACAAAGGGCACTTCCCTTGACCACCTAGCATAATTTTTTTTTCAAAATTTCGCATAAATAATTGTCCACAGACTTGGCCATAGAAATTACTATACTGGTCGATAAAATAAAAAAAATTGTAGTGCCGCTCCCGGTCCCGGACAAGTCGTTCCAACTATATAGGACGATAAAGGGCACTTCCCTTGACCACCCAGCATATATTTTTTTTCAAAATTTCCCATAAATAATTGTTTCCAGACTTGGCCATAGAAATTACTATACTGGTCGATAAAATAAAAAAAAATCTAGTGCTGCCCCCGGTCCCGGACAAATCGTTCCAACTATATAGGACGATAAAGAGTACCTCACTTGACCACCCAGCATAATTTTTTTTCAAAATTTCCCATAAATAATTGTTCACAGACTTAGCCATAGAAATTGATATCTCGATCGGTACAATAAAAAAATTCTAGTGCCGCCCCCGGTCCCGGACAAGTCGTTCTGACTATATAGAACGACAAAGGGCACTTCCCTTGACCACCTAGCATAATTTTTTTTTCAAAATTTCCCATAAATAATTGTCCACAGACTTGGCCATAGAAATTACTATACTGGTCGATAAAATAAAAAAAATTGTAGTGCCGCTCCCGGTCCCGGACAAGTCGTTCCAACTATATAGGACGATAAAGGGCACTTCCCTTGACCACCCAGCATAATTTTTTTTTCAAAATTTCTCATGAATAATTGTTCACAGACTTAGCCATAGAGATTACTTTACTGGTCGATAAAATAAAAAAAATTCTAGTGCCGCTGCCGGTCCCGGACAAATCGTTCCAACTATATAGGACAATAAAGGGCACTTCCCTTGACCACCCAGCGTATTTTTTTTGCAAAATTTCCCATAAATAATTGTTCACAGACTTAGCCATAGAAATTACTATACTGGTCGATAAAATAAAAAAAATTGTAGTGCCGCTCCCGGTCCCGGACAAGTCGTTCCAACTATATAGGACGATAAAGGGCACTTCCCTTGACCACCCAGCATATATTTTTTTTCAAAATTTCCCATAAATAATTGTTTCCAGACTTGGCCATAGAAATTACTATACTGGTCGATAAAATAAAAAAAAATCTAGTGCTGCCCCCGGTCCCGGACAAATCGTTCCAACTATATAGGACGATAAAGAGTACCTCACTTGACCACCCAACATAATTTTTTTTCAAAATTTCCCATAAATAATTGTTCACAGACTTAGCCATAGAAATTGATATCTCGATCGGTACAATAAAAAAATTCTAGTGCCGCCCCCGGTCCCGGACAAGTCGTTCTGACTATATAGGACGACAAAGGGCACTTCCCTTGACCACCTAGCATATTTTTTT
This sequence comes from Pogonocherus hispidulus, assembly GCA_963924545.1. Lineage (NCBI taxonomy): Eukaryota > Metazoa > Arthropoda > Insecta > Coleoptera > Cerambycidae > Pogonocherus > Pogonocherus hispidulus. The sequence continues at coordinate 26,972,450 of OZ004696.1, forward strand.
TTTCAAAATTTCCCATAAATAATTGTCCACAGACTTGGCCATAGAAATTACTATACTGGTCGATAAAATAAAAAAAATTGTAGTGCCGCTCCCGGTCCCGGACAAGTCGTTCCAACTATATAGGACGATAAAGGGCACTTCCCTTGACCACCCAGCATAATTTTTTTTTCAAAATTTCTCATGAATAATTGTTCACAGACTTAGCCATAGAGATTACTTTACTGGTCGATAAAATAAAAAAAATTCTAGTGCCGCTCCCGGTCCCGGACAAGTCGTTCCAATTATATAGGACAATAAAGGGCACTTCCCTTGACCACCCAGCGTATTTTTTTTGCAAAATTTCCCATAAATAATTGTTCACAGACTTAGCCATAGAAATTACTATACTGGTCGATAAAATAAAAAAAAATGTAGTGCCGCTCCCGGTCCCGGAGAAGTCGTTCCAACTATATAGGACGATAAAGGGCACTTCCCTTGACCACCCAGCATATATTTTTTTTCAAAATTTCCCATAAATAATTGTTCATAGACTTAGCCATAGAAATTACTATATTGATCGGTAAAATAAAAAAAATTGTAGTGCCGCTCCCGGTCCCGGACAAGTCGTTCCAACTATATAGGACAATAAAGGGCACTTCCCCTGATCACCCAGCATAATTTTTTTTTCAAAATTTCTTGTCCGGGACCGGGGGCGGCAGTAGAATTTTTTTTATTGTACCGATCAAGATATCAATTTCTATGGCCAAGTCTGTAATCAATTAATTATGGGAAATTTTGAAAAAAAAATCATGCTGGGTGGTCAAGGGAAGTGCCCTTTGTCGTCTTATATACTCAGAACGACTTGTCCGGAACCGGGGGCGGCACTACAATTTTTTTATTTTACCGATCAATATAGTAATTTCTATGGCTAAGTCTGTGGACAATTATTTATGGGAAATTTTGAAAAAAAATATATGCTGGGTGGTCAAGGGAAGTGCCCTTTACCGTCCTATATAGTTGGAACGACTTGTCCGGGACCGGGAGCGGCACTACAATTTTTTTTATTTTATCGACCGATATAGTAATTTCTATGGCTAAGTCTGTGGACAATTATTTATGGGAAATTTTTGAAAAAAAATTATGCTGGGTGGTCAAGGGAAGTGCCCTTTGTCGTCCTATATAGTCAGAACGACTTGTCCGGGACCGGGAGCGGCACTAGATTTTTTTTTATTTTATCGACCAGTAAAGTAATTTCTATGGCTAAGTCTGTGAACAATTATTTATGGGAAATTTTGAAAAAAAAAATACGCTGGGTGGTCAAGGGAAGTGCCCTTTATCGTCCTATATAGTCAGAACGACTTGTCCGGGACCGGGAGCGGCACTAGAATTTTTTTTATTTTATCGACCAGTATAGTAATTTCTATGGCTAACTCTGTGAACAAATATTTAAGTATGGGAAATTTTGAAAAAAAAATCATGGTGGGTGGTCAAGGGAAGTGCCCTTTGTTGTCCTATATAGTCAGAACGACTTGTCCGGGACCGGGGGCGGCACTAGAATTTTTTTATTGTACCGATCGAGATATCAATTTCTATGGCTAAGTCTGTAAACAATTAATTATGGGAAATTTTGAAAAAAAAATTATGCTGGGTGGTCAAGGGAAGTGCCCTTTGTCGTCCTATATAGTCAGAATGACTTGTCCGGGACCGGGAACGGCACTAGAATTATTTTTATTTCACCGCTACAGATAGTAATTTCTATGGCTAACTTTTATGGGTAACTTCACTCAAGTAATATTTTTAGATGTCTTATACAATCTTTACTTATAAAGAACAGAATTAATCAACAGAATAATATTAGCACTTTACATAAGATTACACTGGTTCCTATGAAGTTATTATTTCATAAGCTAATAGGTTAATTTTTATATTATTATTATTATTACAACGATCTATTATTTGTTTTTTCAGTAGGTAAGTACATACTTTGTTTTTTCTGGAATGTAATGTAAACCTGCTTTTACAAAATTTGTTTTTAAGACGTCATATTTCAGTAGATCGCCATTTTTCACTCGAAGAAGGTGATTTAAGCGTGAGTGAAAACAGTAATTTCTCTTGGAAATAACGGGGAATGAAAAAAACATTTTATATAAGAGACTGAAAATGGAGGAAACATAACTTATGGCCCTTTGTGCTTTTATGACATATTTGCTGGCACGAAAGCGGAATAGGGCATTTTATTTTAGCAAGAATTCTAATTTTTTAGATTAATGAAATCCCATTCAGAAACAGCGATGAAAAAAAAATATAGAGGTTTTTCCAGGAGAAACAGAGCTATTTGCGGACTAAGAAAAATAGACACAGTCGTGTAATGGAAATAACAAATTCTACTGCTTGTTTGTATCGAAAACAGTCAGTAATTATAAAGGAAAATGGCTGCAACCTACTTGGTAAACATTGAGACTTGTTATCGCAATACGGTGAAAATGTTATGAAATAAAGGTGTGCACCTCATATCAGAAATGTGAAAAACATAACCTTTCGTAAAATATATTTAATCAATGTTATTCTTGAGTTATAAATGTATACCTACTGTTCCAAAGCAATTGGTAAACTTAGTTCACAGAAGCGTTTTATATGATTCGGTTCGACTGAAGTATTCCTATATAAATTTTTATCTCCCCTATAGTTAGATGCTATGAGAGAACACTATTCAACTCATCTAACTGGGTGGATCTAGGCAATATTTTATGATTTATGGCAGTGAGGAAACACAGCGAGAAGTTATATATTATTTATTATGTAATAGGGTGAATGATGTGGAAAATTCAGTAACTTTGTCTGGGGAATTCTAATATTACGCTTGAAAAAAGAACAATAGAATAGATACAACAAAACAATATTTTCGTATTCCGATGCTTTTTGCATTATACGCTGGATCTCAAAATATACTAATATATGTATATTTCAAGTGATGAGCCAGTTATATAGGTTTGAGTTAAAATTATTTTAGAACTTGCCATAGAAAGATTAACAGATAATCATTTATGAAATTTATGACTCACATACCCACAATGAGAATGATTTTTTTTATATACACAGGGCGCCCTATTTCTTGACCCGTTGCATGGGTAACTTTTTTATTAGTAGAGATACAAAAACGCTTAAATGAGCAAATTAGTGCAGTTTCGTATTAGTAATTCTACGGTAAGGCGAAAAATTATATACGGGGGAAGGTTGAAAAGTCATTGACAAAAAACGAAAAATCCAACTTTTCTATTATCCCTCGTAGCTCGTTCATTTGAAGAGTTAGAGAAAAATGCTTCACATGTTTTTTGCAGTATTTTTCATGTAAAATGACATGCACTTGCTACTTTTTATATATCTCTTAAAATGGTTGAGAATCACAGTAAAATATATTTTTTTTAAATATAATGGATAGGTGGCTGTGACATTAACCGAAAGTCCCCTTTTTTCTCTTTCAGATGATATAACATAGTCCATATTTTATCCTTACAAAAGTAATAATAATCGTTGTTTTTAAAGAAAGTTTATTGTCACATCAAGAATGCTATGGATTATGGAACAAAAGAATGTTTTGAGAACAGAAATTATTAATTAATTAATTATATTGAAGTAAATGTTCGAAATGACCACCATCCTGTTGGATACATAGTAAGCAACGTTTCTGGATACTTCTTAAAACATTATTTATTGTATGTCCATGTATGCTTCTAATTGCATCTTGAATCCTGACTTTTAGATCCTCTATATCTAGAGGAGCTGTCACATAAACTTTATCTTTCAATAACCCCCAAAGAAAGAAATCTAAGGGGGTCAAATTAGGTGTTCGCGCTGGCCAGTCGATATCCATTCTATTTCCTATAACATTATCAAACTGTTCATGTAAATATTGTTTTACCTCGCGGGAATTATGCGCAGGTGCTCCATCGTGTTGGAAGTATTTAAGATTTCTAAAAATATGAAGTGGTAATTCATTTAAATATTCCTCTGTTAGAGTATTCCTTAGAAAATGAAGGTAATTATTCGCATTCAAATTATCTTCGTAAAAATATGGGCCAATAATTTTGCCACAAAAAATTCCACACCACACATTTATCCCAAATTGACGTTGATTTCTTCTTTCAGAAACAAGATGTGGATTTTCTCGGCACCACATTATGTTATTATGGCGGTTAAAAATACCATTGTTGGTAAATCTACTTTCATCACTGAATAAAATCTTTTTCCAGAAGTCTAGATCCTCTTCGCATTTTGAAATGTAGCATCGACAAAATGTCATCCTTCTTTGATTATCAGCTGGATATAAAGTATTGCATATGGAATAATGATAAGGCTTTAAATTGTTACCTTTTAAAATAGCTCTTACAGTTTCCTTGGAAGTGTTGCAGTGATGTGCAATTTCTGCAGTTGAAGAATCAGGTTTAAAATTTACATAAGCCAAAACATTTATTTCAGTGTCTTCATTGAAGTTTCTTTCATCCTTAGGCTTTGAAAAAGAACCGTATAATCGTACATTATTTTCCAGCTGTCTAAATATTCTATGATGGGGTTGTCTTCGTTCCATGTAAGTTTCAAAATAAAGATTCGCTGCAGCTTGTGCATCTCGATTTTGGTTATAATAACAAAATAGCATATCATTTTTCTCTTCGTTGGTGTACATATTTGCAACACTATTATTTTGTATGCAGTATTAATAATAAACAATAAACTACTTAACAAAAACTAAAAATGTCACTTATGATCTGTCAATAATTAAATGCCAACTAGACGTTTTTAAAAATATCAGGAATCTTATTTTTTGTTTTATTTCCATAGCATTCTTGATGTGACAATAAACTTTCTTTAAAAACAACGATTATTATTACTTTTGTAAGGATAAAATATGGACTATGTTATATCATCTGAAAGAGAAAAAAGGGGACTTTCGGTTAATGTCACAGCCACCTATCCATTACATTTAAAAAAAATATATTTTACTATGATTCTCAACCATTTTAAGAGATATATAAAAAGTAGCAAGTGCATGTCATTTTACATGAAAAATACTGCAAAAAACATGTGAATCATTTTTCTCTAACTCTTCAAATGAACGAGCTACGAGGGATAATAGAAAAGTTGGATTTTTCGTTTTTTGTCAATAACTTTTCAACCTTCCCCCGTATATAATTTTTCGCCTTACCGTAGAATTACTAATACGAAACTGCACTAATTTGCTCATTTAAGCGTTTTTGTATCTCTACTAATAAAAAAGTTACCCATGCAACGGGTCAAGAAATAGGGCGCCCTGTATACAGGGTTATTCAGAACTTATCTCTAAAACTTTGAGGATATGTGCATCCTTAAATAAGAAATCGATATCACCAAAAAAATGTATAATAAAAGTCTTAGGATTTCCCGTAAACAATGTTTAAAGTTATACCATTATAAAGGACTACATAGATGGGCAACTGTACTTTCACTTCAACGACATCTGATATACCACAGTAAAAAACAGTAAGAAAGTTTTTTGTACCTGGAACGCCTGGTTAAGACCGAGCGATAGAGTTGGAGTGGGGATAATATCTCTATTGTCTATTAGTTATCAGTCATCAGTGTATGTGTGTCGTTCTCGCTGTGCGGGTGTTTCATTTATCGTAAGGAGTTAGGAGTGTTAAACTGTAAAATTTTCAAAATGGCTCATGTGTACAGTAATGCTGAGTTAATGGACATCATTCTTATTTATGGCGAAGTTGAACAAAATTCATTGGCAGCTTCGGGCTTGTATGCGGAACGATTTCCCAATCGACACATCGACAGTTAGGTTTTGTGAGTGGTTGTTGCAGCAAAATGCTGAAAATCCCCAATTTACTGCTGATGTACTAGTTACAGATGAAGCTTTGTTTACTCGAAATGGAATACAGAACATTCACAATACACACGTTTGAGCACTCGAAGATCCGCACGCAATTCAACAAAATCACTTCCAACATCGTTTTTCGAACAGCTTTTGTAACAAGGTATGTGGAATTTTTTATAAATTTCATGTTTCTAATACCTAGTAATCAAGTAGCGCAATTCTTCAAAATTAGTGTAAAATTTAATTCATTTCACGTCACTGTGGTCACATCTATCTATCTTTAAGTTTATTTTAAAGTAAAAACGCTGCAAATCTTTTCTGCGCCGGGTGTCGATAATATACTCTCAGAAATTCCGAAGTTTTTTCGTGCTAGCCAGTTTGCATTGTCAGTCCCAAGGTCATTCCACTACAGTGGACCAGTATCCAGCGGCGTGCAATGAAAAATTTTTAAATAACCCGCCAAAAAAATTTTTTTTTGCATTACCACATTTGTACATGTATGTTGAACATCCCCAAATTTTATTATGGATAAGTTCTGAATAACACTGTATATCAAACGGGATAAGCAATACGATTAGGACCCGCTTAGCCAGTGTGAGATGGGAAACAAATTATAAGATATATAATAATAGTAATAATAATAATAATAATATCTCTCTCTATCCCTCATTCTCTTCTTTATGATGAGCCCGGAAATCAGAGACGTGTATGGGAGACGAAGCGGTGTATTATTATTTTTCGGGCCGCGAATGCGCCCATATGATACCGTACTAATGATACAATATGTATTTTACAGTCCTACATGAATATTTCATTTAATTTTCTGTATGTAACATTAAGTGCGTTCCATCGTTGACGACTGAATTATTTATATTTAGTCGACAGTTTCATGGGTATCTGAAACTGTTAGATTTCATGGGCTCCATGGTATCTGCTCTAGAAATATGTAAGTACCACCTAAAAATGCCTATCTGAAGAACGGCTGCAAAGTACGTATAAGTCAGTCTCGAAATCAGTAAGTATATAGAATTTTTACCGAGTAGATGTTTATTATACAGGGTGTCCACCTAGTGCGCGTAAGTCCAATATCTGGGTTAATAAAAGAGATAACTTAATTTTTTTTTCTACAGGGTTGTCTAATATCCCGAGCTGCACAAAATGAAAATATATTTACATATTCAGGGTGTTCAGTTTTTCCTGGACAGGTACCAACTTCGTTTTTCTAAATGGAAATATATATTTTTTATTGCTTTTTCGAACTAAACCCTTGATTTTAGTAGGACTTTCATCAGCCTTCCCTATACCTAACTTAAACTGTTTTTGAAATATTGAAGGGTGAATATTGACATTTTTGCAACTTTGACACCCTGTAAAATCTAAACGGTTTGAGATCAAGCAAAACGGTTTGCACATTCCTATCTTAACTTTTCATAAGCTATCGTTTGGTACTAATTTCAGAATTATCCAAAAATTTAAAATTTTCTGAAAATTTTGAAAATTTTTAATTCCTGGATAAATTTGAAATTAGTACCAAACGATAGCTTATGAAAAGTTAAGATAGGAATGTGCAAACCGTTTTGCTTGATCTCAAACCGTTTAGATTTTACAGGGTGTCAAAGTTGCAAAAATGTCAATATTCACCCGTCAATATTTCAAAAACAGTTTAAGTTAGGTATAGGGAAGGCTGATGAAAGTCCTACTAAAATCAAGGGTTTAGTTCGAAAAAGCAATAAAAAATATATATTTCCATTTAGAAAAACGAAGTTGGTACCTGTCCAGGAAAAACTGAACACTCTGAATATGTAAATATATTTTCATTTTGTGCAGCTCGGGATATTAGACAACCCTGTAGAAAAAAAAATTAAGTTATCTCTTTTATTAACCCAGATATTGGACTTACGCGCACTAGGTGGACACCCTGTATAAACTTCATTGTCTCTCGAGAGAAAAAGCTCCTTGGTAGAGTTTATTTTAATATTTAAAAATATTGGAAGGTATACAGTGTGGTTAAGTTGTTATGCACCTGCGACAAGTTTCGTTAATTTTAGCTACTCAATTTGTTTGTAGTTAAAACCAAACTGCAGAAACAGCAAGTTAGAAACAAATCTTGAAAGGTATTTTGCAGGGTATTTAATTAAAAAATGTATCACTAAATATACTGCGATGTTTGTGAACGATATTCTAAAGCTCATCGCAAGATTTGGATTAATCCGGCATTATTTTGCTACTATAAAACTTACGAAAATGCCTATTTGGATTTATTTGGCAATTTAAATATGCTTCACAATGATTTTGTAATCTTTATTTTGTTGCTTGAAATTTTATTTCAATTAAATTTTAAAAGTATTGTTTACAAAACTGTTTTGAAAACATTTGTAAACACATACTTAAACAATTTGTACACCCACCGAAAAATGTTCCTCAAAATTGTTTAGTGTTTGGTAGAGTGAAACTAGTTTACCTATACACTTAAATATACAAACGGAAACTTTAGAATGATAAAAAGCAAAATACTTTGGAAACAACAATAAATGTTATTCTTTGTTTAAATGAGTACTTGTTTTATTTCATCTAAAAAATCGTGATTGTTATGACATGACATTAAAACATATTTTTTCTTAAGGAAAATACGCCTCCCTTTTGGAACCAAGGTCACGAATCCATCGATAACCACATCAAAGGTCCCCTATCCTTCCAGATAATCCTTCTGGTTATTCAATGATTCTTGAGCTCAAAGTTTGTTCATTTAAATCGCTGAAGCTATCGCTAGCTGAAATCGCCACGCGATTCAAGCAATGTTTTTAATTCGTTATTTCGGAATAATGTTTTAAGTTGGTGTGTAGGTACGTACATGCAAGTCAAGGTCAGCAACATTTCGACCTGGTAAGACATCCATTGTAAAGAAAAAATAATAAAACAGAAATAACAGCTTTCCAGTTTTTTTCGAGGTTTTTTTGTACATAATACGTCATTCTAATTATGTAACAAGTTTATGGTTAACTCATTAACTTTTTTACTTTTTTCTTTAATGTGAATTTTAATAAACATATACTTTAACTTTATGAAAATAAAGAGGAAAGTAAAATATTAAGAGAACTAATGCGTTGCTTATCCTTATACAAATAATCTCGGTTTCACAGCCGTTATACAAAAAATTAATTTATATATTTACTGAAATATGACAACGAACCTGCGAATATCTAAAATACTTCTAAATAATGTAATAAAGCACTAAAAAATATATTTTTGTAAAATCATGCATAGGGAATATGAAGGACACTTATCCAGAGACGGATTTGAAAATCTAATTCTGTGAAAAAAATAAAAGATATTATAATAAATTGAATTATACCTTACTGTGCACATTCTCCACTGGCGTCAACCGATATTATATTGTCATATATACATATAAATCCACCGGTAAAGTCCAGCTATTTTGTATGTTTTTCCATGGGTTTTTCTGTATAGTAAAACTTTTATGTAAAGAAATTAAATAAAAGAATTCCGCAATCGTTTTTGAATAAATGCTGGATATTTTTCGGTACGCCCTTCCATCTGTAGATATCAAATGATCATTTTATCTGAAATAATGGAAGTTTTCCATAATGTTAATGGAAGTATTATACCTATATTACCTAATTTTTATTTTTATATCATAGAAAATAGTAAATAACATAATTGGATACAGAGTTTTTAATATCACCTCTCGCTCCACCCAGCTCAGTAATCGGTTAGTAAGTAATCATGATATATATATATATATATATATATATATATATATATATATATATATATATATATATATATATATATACACATAATTGTATCATAGATTAAAACCAAAAACCATCACTACTCAATGTTAAACTCGATGTTATCTTTCATGTCAACTGTTTTATTTTTATAAGTTGTTTTACACCTGCTGGGTATTTTCGTTTTATAATCGTAAAGCCGTATTTAGAGCTAAACAAATATTTAATTTCGATTGTGGGCGATAAACTCCTAATTGGCCGATATAAATAATATGTGATAGATGGGCAGACGGAAAAAAATTAGTATCTCCTAGGATTCAATCGAGGTTTAAATCATGATACCTACGTAATTACTGATATATCCATTTATTTCTTTACCTGAGGTTGTATCATGTTAGAGACAACAGTTTTTCAATGTTGGTACTAAACTCGCTACTAAATTTTCAGATCTCTAGAAATAACAAACTATAGCTGCATCTTCCTGCAACCTCTATAATCCTTCAAATAAATGACAAAGAAGTTACAAGGTAACATAACAAGTTACTTATTATTTCAGCAAGTCATTTGCTGCCCGTCAGTGAGCGGTAAAAAGATCAAAGAATGTTGGGAACATTGTATTAGTAGCATGAAACAAATGCGTCCATAATAATTGTTTAAAATAACATGACACATATAAGTAGGCAGATTGCCTTCGTTCGTCCGTTTTTGTTTAGTGGTATGAGTACCCAGCAGCTAAAAACCTGATAGTAGCTAGACGTTCTTGCACAGGTAGCGTCTCTAAACCGTGCGTCCTTCCTGTGGATTTTGTGACCCACTTGGTGTATCAAACTCTCAAAATCCGCACTTCTACTAAATTCATTCCGCACGTCATATTTTAAAATATGTCTAAATAAAATAACTATTATAATAAAATAATAAAATTTTAAATAAATTAAACACTTAACTAGCTATTTCCTAAACGTTTCAAGTTGATCCTCAACTCTTCATCAGTAGAAGAGTTACAGTAAAATACATACAAACGTTCTACTGACGAAGAGTTGAGGATCAACTTGAAAAGTTTACGAAAAGCTAGTTAAGTGTTTAATTTCTTTTAAATTTTATTATAATAATTATTTTATTTACACATATTTTCAAATGTGACATGTAATATTACAGAATTTTGTATAAAACTGAAAAACCACTGATGAAATTTACTTAATTTATCACATATTATTTTATTGCATATTATACAGTGGTTCTTTGGGGCAAACTTTAGAAGTTTGCCTTGATACTGCCCTTTGAATATTTAATTTGTATGCTTCTAGTTTCCTGCTTTTTGTTATGTTATCCCAAAATAAACTATGAATCATGAAAACCCACCACAAATAAGTTAGATATTATCTTAAGATAACATTTATCATTTGATAAAATAAAGCACGTAAATATTTAAAAGGCGTTTTCTTTGAATTCGATTACTTCTCCAAAACAGATTTTTCTTTACAAATATTGTCGGGCGCACTTTAAAATATAAATAGTCGGCAACATCAATGCGACATGTGCCTGTTAAGTGTTATAATTTATAATCACATTCCTCCTAATCTAATTTTATCTCGCTTCAGTATACAATAGAATGAAATGTATGTTGAATTAGCGTACAGTTATCTCCGTACTGACAATTAGATATCAGTCATGTCTCCTACAGATTTTGCGTGATTCGAAACGCGTTAGTGCGATCGATGGTGCATGTTAATTCATTGAACCGCGTAGGGTTTTAAGGTGGGTCAACATTATTGGAACCATTTGTTTTAAATATAAAGCTCTGAACGAAGGAGCGAACGTAAGAAAGGATGAGTTTCGGTTAGTTACTATAAAACTGAAGTAAATCTACTTTGGTGTTGGTCGTTTCGTTTTTAACAGTTTGCACGTAGTAGCGAAGTATTTCAGATTTACCACTGAAAAGTTTCCTAACCATTCCAGAAACGAATATTCATGCACCGAAAACCTCCCTACTAATATTATTAGCAAGTTTCTAGGAAAATGTCCTGACATATTTCTATATTTTCTTATATTTATCGCCAAATTTACCACTACTTACAGAGGTACTTACCCTAAATAATTTAACAATAATAGGGAGATTTGTAATGTTGTACGGATAGTATTTGTGTGCAATTTGTAATTGTCTAGTTAACTTTTTTATAAATTTTCTTATCGTTTACATTTACATATTTTAATCACTAAATTCTCATTGGTAAGTTGCCAAAAATATGTTAATTTATGTTACACTGCTTACTGACACTGAATATTTGGTAGATTTCGTATATAATGTCAAGAAATACATCTTTAATTTGGCCATGATTCAAAAAAATTAAAAATAGGAAATAAAAGCTTATGAAAAATGTAGATATTGGGAAAAAATATTTGGCCAATGTAATGCACGTATTATTAAAACCTACAAACATCTACCTATCTAATTGAAGCAGTTATTCACAAAAGAAAAACAAACATTCTGAAAGCCAAACAGTACAAAAAGCCAAAAAGCTAGGAAATATTTCGGAAAACTTGTATTGGGAATTCCCTAGGAAATTCCTAAAGACATATTCGAGAATCTACGAGAAATTTATTATTCGGTAGGTATACATATATGCCAAGGATAAAGTAGGTCTGTATTTGAATATCCCCCAAAATAATAATGAGATTTTACAGGTTTCCTGTGCTAAATGGTGGTTCGCACTTCAGAATATTACTACCCCTTCATTTCCCACACAAATCTCAAATTTTCATGTTAATCCTTGTAATCAGAATTAGGTGTAAAGATATTATTTTTTAAATAAACTCTCTCCTGATTACCGTGTGATTCTGACTCCCCATCATGTACCTATGACATAATTAGTGGTTGCTAGGACCAGGACCGAGATTTATACCTATGTCCTGAATAGATGAAACGAACGGCGAATAACTTCTGCCTTATTTGCTTACATTCTACTAAATTTCGGCATGCCGATATGAATGTTAGTTAACAAAGCAGTATACCATTTCACCAAAGGCTCCAAAGTCAGTACCTACCACCATAAGTATTGTTAGAGTAAGGCCTGCGGAGATTGAGGACTAAATATCCGTTTTTGGTTTTTCTTCAAGAGAATGTTATTCTCAGCAGGTGCCGAAAACTATATACGTAATAAACGTTGTCTTGAGCTGGTGATCGAGGAGAACTATCAGGCTTATTGGATCCGAGACGATACTGATATTTGCTGCGCAAAGTCGCTGTTTACTAGTCTCCTAAGTGTTATGATTCTCAGACATTAAAATGACGAAATATACTGCCGTCCGTATTCTATGCTCCACGTTCCCTCTAAATTCAATGCTTATCCGATCCGAACCATCCCGAGAGATTTGTGTAAGTCTTCTCGTTGAGGCATAAAGTTTATAAGGTCATCATGCTTCCTGGGTGTACCGTTGGATGTATTATTAATTATTATTATTATACGCTTCTCTTAGTATTTTTTAAACAATTTTTTTTAATCGTTTAAAACGTAATTTAAAAAATATACATTACCGTATTAGCACAATCTTCGTCAGAAAATATTTATGTTAAAATATTTTCAAAGAATCAAGTAAAAAAATACTATGGGTGGTATATCTATGGAGTTTAAACTAATATAGAATATGTATAACAAAATGTATCTTAGCAAGAAGCACATCTATTTTAGGTTTCAGTTTTATAAAAATCTGGTTTAATTTTTTCTTTCACATGTTTTTATTGGCATTTCCATTTTTTAGTAGTCATCCCAAAAAAATATTAATTTTGACTTGAATCTCTCGTAATTTTCTCCTATTCCCAATTGGCGTATTTCTCCAGCGCTGATAAGTCGAGTAGAAACAAATGTTTTGTTTAGAATCCGTTCAACTCTGCTTTACAAGCATATCGCGTTCCGCAGCGCACAAATAGCGTTGCATTCAAACAAAAGTACAGCGATTTGCGAGGAGAGAAATATGCCACTTCATCTCCAGAATTCAAAGGGGCAAAAGGAACAAAAAAAACCTCAATCTCAACAAAAACGTCTCTTAACCTAACGTGGGATCAAGATTTCGACTATACCTAAGTAAGTTCTTAAACACATCCTGCAATTTTGGTGTTTGACATATTACAATGATTAATTCATAAGCTCGTAGCCTTCAAATATTCATCAATATCAATTTTTTTCTTTGATGGGCGGTATACTCCATTTTCACAAAATTCAACGAAACGACAGTAACATACGTTACTGAAGGAACAAGCAATGACTGTTTAAATGCGTTCGTTTTTTTTGCGTGTATCACGCTGTTTTGTCACGGTAGTCATTATAAGGACGCCTTTTTGTTGTACTATCATCTTATTGTGGCTATATCTACGACTTTCGTAGTAGTCGTTCTATTTTGGACGATATTTTATAATAGAGCCCCTTATTACTGACGAGGAAACTTAAAACGACTACAGGTGTGTTTTAAAAAAAAACAATGAAAAAGAAGAATGCTATGTGTGTAATTTACGAGGTAATTTATTTAAGAGAAATGTGTTACCTATATACCTAAATCTAAATCCAACGAGAGAATGGACTTGCTTTGCGCATTGGCGATTAGAGTTGGAGGAGTGTATAGTGAGCTACACAGGACCGTTATACATAAAATTTAGGGCTTATTCAAAAATAAGCGCTTGTTCAGTGTAGTAGGTTAATTGATGCCGCGGCGATAGCTCAGTCTGTTAGGTGCTGGGTGATAGCCTGTGACTAACAGAATGGGTATATTGCGGCGCGAGTTCGAATCTCGCCAGGGGAGAAATGGCACCTCTCCCAGGGAATGGTTGTGTGTCTGCGTTTTTTTCATGTGTACCCTCCCTCTACACAAGCCTTAGGCTTTCAGTAGGGAGGTTGTCCATTTCTGTGGTGTTTTATGTTAAAAAAAAAAAAAAAAAAAATTATGTGAAATAAATTTATCAGCGCCATGTAATATAAACTCTCAATATTCGTAAAATAAGAGATTTATTATTTAAAAGGTAAGAACATTAAAAAAGGTAGGTATCGGGTCAAGGCAAGGCGCCGGGCCTGGTCAACTGCTGAGCCAATTACGACGAGGCAGGGGTTGAATAGGCGGAGATCTGACCAAAACAGACCAATTTTCGCCCGAGCGCAAGTCCATTCTCTCGTTGGATTTAGTATAAGTTTAATTTCGCAGAAAATTACGAACTACTGAAGTTTTACTTGTAGGTAATTCCACCTTTTAAAATATATATCTGCAATAACAATTCTCGAATATCTGGGCTAGCTATGTAAGTAAATGTATGCATATAATATTCTCTGTCTGCAAATATTTATTTATCTTAGTGGTGGCATTACCACACCTGTGTAGTGCTGGCAAACACGACCTTACGTAAGAAACCTTTGCATTTCTTCGTGGGCGTGTGCAAATGAATGAGAACAAATTCTAATTCTAGACTGATATCTGTGTGTTTACTAAACATGTCGAATTTCATTTTCTGTGAGAGGTAAGATTATTATTAGAACATCTACAAAATAGTTCAGAATGTTGTTTCCAAAAATACCTACGACCGTTATTCATCTACGATCATACAAAAAGTACCTAAATAGTGTGCAAAGTTAACTTTTATTACTGTATTAGTGTAAAATTGTTATTACACATGAATGTCAACAAGAAAACTATTAAACCCACAATTGTATTTATTCGGCCCACAATTTAACAATAAATATAAAATTAATTAAAATTCGCCACATATGCAGATTATACAAGTCGGATACTTTTCTATCGCTATATTACTACATATTCAGTGGATGGAAGTTATTTATTGCTCTCTGGAAATTGGGTAGATGCATGTGACTCACGTTGTGACGGTCTTTTCCCTTCCCTATTCTAGAGCGCCAAATTGTGACGTCCTTATTATATTTTCGGTTTTAATACCCTTAAATAACCGGTCGGTTTAATTTATATCTCGAGCGCCACCATTTATTGGTTTATGTGGTCGGGCTCTACTTGCTGATAAGTAGATGCTAAGTAGCTACAGTGAAGAAGGTGTAAAATTACACATGCCAGGGGTCAATGTTTCTCAAATCTAGGTCGGTTTATTGGAATTACTACAAGATTTATTTAAATTCAAATAAAAAAAGAAAATAGACGGGCAGCAAAAATATACAAGCAGTAAAATAAACAAATAGAAATAATATTCAAGCAACTATAAATAATATATCAATAATAAACAAGTAGCAATATCATAAACCCAGATTGTTAGCAGTAATGCATTTCATTCAAACATTAAATCGGCAGTGTCAAACTAAAGCTTTTAATCACAGTTAAAGAAAAGAAGCGGTGCAAATATTAACCAATTTATAAAAATAATTGTTATGGGTTTGCGAAGACGGGACAACGTGGTATGTACAGTCGTAGAAGACTTATTAAAGGTTAAACATGCACCACAGATTCATTGACCATGTACGAACGGAATCGGGACAGATGTGCCTATAGAAGTCTTCCCGAGAATCAAACACGCACTACAGGTTATTCATTAGCTTTTACCAAAGGATTCGGAACAGGTATGGCTGTAGAAGTCTTCCTGGAGGTCAAACATGCACCACAGGTTATTCATCAGCTATTACCAGAGTTTCGGGACAGATATGCCTATAGAAGTCTTCCCGAGGATCAAACACGCACTACAGGTTATTCATTAGCTTTTACCAAAGGATTTGGAACAGGTATGACTGTAGAAGTCTTCCTGGAGGTCAAACACGCACCACAGGTTATTCATCAGCTATTACCAAAGGGTTTCGGAACAGGTATGACTGTAGAAGTCTTTCTGAGGGTGAAACACGCACTTTCATCAGCTTTTACCAAAGGATTCGGAGCAGGTATGGCTGTAGAAGTCTTTCTGGGGGTCATACACGCACCACAAGTTATTCACCAAGTTTTACTCAAGGGGTCGGAACAGGCTTAGCTGTAGAAGTCTTCCTGGGGGTTAAACATGCACCACAGGTTATTCATCAGCTTTTATCCGAGGTGTCGGGAAGAAGCCTACCAAGTAGAACTTGTTCTAATTGCTGCTTTGGAGATCAGGGAAATACTGTTTTTGAACGAAAATCAGCTCGGCTTTTATAGTCCTCAGCCGATTGCTTAACGAATCAGAAAGTTCCATGACCAAATATGGTCTCAAATTTTATATATTTAGCGGAATAGTTACTTGAATTTAAATAAATAATATCAATCCAGTGTGTAATTAGAACATATTTTAATTAGTAGTGGTGAGAAATTATTTAATTATTATATTTAGAAAAGCATTTTGACTTTTATGCCTTACTGCACCAAACCTGCATTTAAATATTGGTCACTAGCAAAATAACATATATTTAAATACTTTTCATTAATAAAACTATATACAGGGTATAACGGAAATAATATATTTAATAATTAAACAATTTTATATTTAACATAATTTAATTTAATTTAATTTAATTCGGTAAAAATTGGTAAAAACGGTTTATTAAAAATCAAAATTATTCCAGATATATTTCCCTGAGTAACTTAAACAAGTTCGGTAAACATTTAGACATGACTGGAAAGTTCATCAAACATAAATAAACACATTAATTATTGTCATAACATGGTTGTGCGGAGAGCTATTTATTCCAAACTTTGTCATAAAATACATTAATAGATACCTATATTACATTATGACTTTAATAAATTACTTAAAATTAAGTAGGGGTTCTATAAGTATTTTTAAATAGCAAACGAATCAAATTATCCAGTTCCATGCATTAAATTAATATTTTAGAGTACCTACAACTCGTAAATATTTATGTACCTATTTATTTATATATCGACCGGTTTTAATAAAATAAATGTATATTATTTATAGTCTTATCTATTAACAAATATACTTGAACAGTAAAACTATACTCTTGAAGGGGGTTGGCACCTTTGGTGTGAAGATATCACTGACGTCGTTTTTAACATAACACCAAAGTTGGCATCATCTGGAGATGATTAAAACTAAGTTTTAATACGGTCTAAGTTTAATAGTGTTTTGGTGTTATGTGGAAAACTAAGCCAGTGAAAACTATACTGGAAAACAATAATGTAGCATTATTTGGACATAAGTTGTTCATTAAAATAAAACGGGTCATATATGATTCTTGTTTACTATGGAACAAAAATAACTTCGTTACAACGTTACTAGTAATAGTGATTATAGGTAGAGATGTTGCTCTCGTTTACCTACTCCTCCAATTTGGTTATAATCAAGAATGTTGTTTACCAGGGATTTCTTCAAATATATTTCTGCCAGGTGGCCTACTTTTCCAATATCTGTGCCTTTATAAGGTTAAAAAATCTCATTTCATCTGCATCTGAATGGAGAGCAGAAGAGCTTCTAAAATTGTAGCCAATATGGATTTATGAAGCCAAGATCCTTTGCAATTTTCCCAACAGTATGAATCCCTATTTATGGAGAATACTAATAAATAAAATTGTTCGTGTTCCTGCAGGTTGAAGTAAACCACATGTTTGACACATTCCTACCATATTTTTCATGTGTTTAAAGCAGACGCGAATAAATGTTCGCGGTTTATTGGTTCTCGATTGGATATTTTTACCTCCAAGATGGAATCACTATCCTCATCTTTAGGACTCATCTTAAGAAATTCTGGTCTTTTACAGGCACCCACGACTCTAAAAATTACTACTACCTTAAATTTTTAAAACACAACGGATTAGGTTCTTACTGAATGAATACCTTAGACTTTCAAAGGTGTTCCTACCTGCTGATTGTCGTTTCATCAACGCAGTTAACTTGGAAAATTGTTTCTGCTCGGTATGTTCTTCTACAATCAGTAAAGTTCATCTTAGAATATTGCATATACAGAATAACAATAGCGTAAAACTTGAAATATGTGCCTTATCAAAATTGAAACGACACGACACATTTTGATGATGTGTCGTGTCGTTTTCAACGTGATGCAACTCGTAACTCTCTAAACTTAGGTAATTTGACAAATTAAAAATCAAATCACTAATGTCTTGATCTTTTCTAAATACTCCACTTCCATTAGTTTCATTAGCATAAGTGCTGAAAAAGTTTACTCGTCAATTTTTCCCAATCTTTGAACGGTTGTTCACAATGAAAATAAACCACTAGATCGGAAAATGAAGGAATTTATTAACTATTCATCATCCTAATCGAATTAGCGAGATGTGAAAGTAAACAGTATGAAATATCTATCGCCTTGGATCTCGGGTCGATGATTTCATATTAATTCCTACTTATGTTTACTTTTAATATAAACAGACGGCTATATTTAGGGCTGTTTAACAACAAATAATACACTTTTTAGCTTCCTGGCAGCTATAATCAGCGGTTTATTGTTATTTATATTTAACGGGTAAATTACGGTTAATAGAATGCATACCTAGTAAGTCAAATGATTTATCGCTAGGATTATCTTTTGTCGAGTCTTTTGTAATATTAATTACCAAATTCTTCATTTTATTAAAGTTGAGTTCAAAAGTAGGTATAACATATTTTTTCCACGGTCGGGAGTAGAAATCAGTTTCTATGACATCAAAATTGAAACAGAAGTAGTCGATTATTCCCAAGGGAGTATAATGCTCCCAAGGGAGTTTACATTATGGAGAACGTTTTTCATGCAAAAAAAGAGGTAGGTAACATTGAAATTATTTATTGACATTTAAATTAAATGTAACATTTGTACAATTTTCAAAATTAATATTAGAAGGAATATTACTTTCGCTTACATTTAAAGTTTTTGTGATTGCGCTAGTGGTGGTACCTACTAAAACGTGATTAGCAATTTTGGTCTTATTTTCAATGGAGTTCTCGACATAACCCTCAGCGACTGTCGTTGATTTCCAACCGGCATGACGCTTTATTGTCGTGATATCCACACCAGCATCTGCCAGTAATGTCGCTGAAGATCTTCGTAAGCAGTGACCAGTATAACATGCAGCATCAGGTAATTTTAAATACGAAGCTACTACACTAGGAATTTTTCCGATGGTATTCTTGCCAACTGGCTGCGAACTACATTTTCCTACTTTGTAGTACAAAAAAAGGCGCTTATGCTTGACGTGGGGAGAACGAAGGGACAGGTATTTTCGATACAATTCAAGCATATTTCCCACATCGGTAACCACAAAGGTTCGTGGAATCTTTGTCTTAGTGTTTGGAATTTTTACAATCAAGGATGAGCCTACATCCTCAATATCATCTACAGTTAAATTGACTAGTTCATCAGTTCGACAAGCTCCGGCAATCCCCAGAATTAATACAACCTATAAAAAATCAAAATACTAAATAATTGAAATACCTAACAACAAAAGTAATCTTACCTTAATCATTAAGAATTCTTTGTCATCTGCAGTTGATAGAAAACGGTCGATTTCACCCTTTGTCAATATCTTCGATTTTTTCGCTTGATATCCTTCACCGGTTCTTTTCAAAAATGCGATCAGTTTGGAGAATTTGCTTATATCTATGTTGTCGTAAATTATCAAGCATGACTTAACCATAGAATATTGCGCCCATAATGTGGAAGACTTGTAATTCTTTGCATTTTCACTGAAGTATGCCAACAAAACATTCTCGCTGTATACTTGAATATTTTTCTCGGCGCACCACGTTTTGAACCGATTGTAAGCTATATCGTATAAAGATCTTGACTTCGTAGGTAACAAATTGCTTATTGCAATATTTGCAGCCTCCATAATCTCTTCCGACTCACAATTATTCCTTGTGCACTAAACAAACTGTAAACTAAACCAAACTAACATCATGATACAACTACACAGATATGCTCATAACTTTCGTTTGTTTGCGCATGACGTCATTCGTGAGGGAAAAAAGGCAATACGATGCGAAAATTCTTATGGGCAGTGATATAATTATTTTCGTGTTTATCAATTGTTTTTTCCTCGTAACTGACGTCACTATACGGATAGGCATATCTGTGTAGTTGTATCATGACTAACATCTTAATTTGACAATTCTTTTTGTTTGTTTATTTTGTAGTTATGACAATAACTCAACGACTACTAAATAAATGCTCAAATCCGAATACAATAATTCTGGTGCTACTTACTTCATAATAACAAAATATGTGTTTTTAAGTTAATGAGACCGTGGAAAAAATAGTATATACCATTCGGGAGAAATGCTATTTTGTCCTCGGTGCATTGTAGCCCTCTGGCTTCGCCCTCGGGCTTCAAATTGCACCTCTGCTAAAATAACGCATTTCTGTCCCTTATAGTATAATATACTATTATTATTTATTTAGTTTCTCTCCTTTGGAAAAAATCCTCTGGACAAAAAAGGATTCACCTCGGGATTCACTACCACGTACCCGGGTATACGTCAGCATTATGAATAATTTTGTAGCTTATGAAATGGTTAGGTATATCACTGAACACCAATATGACTTCACTCGTTAGCCGGTATTTTGATATTCCACTGGGTTATAGACATTATGCGTCATTATTAAGTTTATAAGTAGGTACTTACGAATAAATAAATTGTGCTGATGTGGCCCAAATAATTGAAATCTTATAGCCTTATTAGTCAGTATAAGTGTTTTGCAAAATATTTATTTTGTCTTGGACCAAAACCATTCATAAATTACTTAGGTAGGTACCGAGTTACCGTTTAAATAATTTATTTTTACCAATAGTCCACTGCCCATGAACATGAGCAATACTCGAAGAGACGAATCTCTGGATGAATAATTGCCCAAAAATGCGTAAGTACAGGTTAATAAAAATTAGGGATGCCGACGGGTACCCGGGTACCCGATAACGACTCGCTACCCAGTTCCCATTTTAGGACCCGATAACCCGTTTAAAACCCTATAATCCGTTAAATACCCGATAACCCTCTAAGCACCTGCACTCGGTCGCCCTCTATGTCACTCATATTCATAGGACACCTTGTTTTTTTTGCGGTTTTGCGTTGGCGCAGGTTTGGCGATATAAAATATGATATGAATTGGAAAATATTTGCTATGTTGAATGGTATGGGTTGATATCTCGTAATAGATAAATAGAGGGTAACGGGTAAATAACGGGTAACGGGTAATTAACGGGTATATCGGGTTATTAACGGGTAGCGGATAATTAACGGGTAGCGGGTAAATACCGGGTATTGGAAACGGGTACCCGGATAGTAAAATTAACGGGTATCGGTATCCCTAATAAAAATAAATATTTACAAAGTACCTATACTTGGTGAATCAAATTTAGTATGTTATGTTCTGGTCAAACAGGAGCTTACAGTATGTTTGCAAATTTTCCTGCAAAAAAAGACGATTTTTTTAATATCTGTTACCGAGTGTAATACATAAAAACGAAATTGTGGCAAATTCTGATTTTTTCATCCGAAGAACCCTCGGAAGAATTTAACGGATTTTTTTAAGCAAACTTATGGGGCTTGAAAGTATACCGAGGTTGGTAAATATATAAAACAATTGCAAATTGTTGCATGTGGGATACAAGCATATATTATAAAGAAGTGCAGTTTGTGTCATTTTGTCTCCTAAATAGTAAAAATGTTAACTTTGCGATTTAATAACACGATAGTTTTTTACACACCGTACTTTTTCAGAAAAAAATGTAATATACTTAGGATTTTCTATCCCATATGAAACTGTTTATGAAGTGATCACGTAATGAGAAATTTTGAGTAAGTACCTATTGTCCGACAAGTTAAGATACTAAAATCTCAGTTACTCATTTGCGCGTTATTAAATTTTTGATTAAACAGTTGAAGAGAGATCGCTCTAAATTTTAACAGGTATGATATACCCTGGTGCATAGACTATAATATTTTCATATTAACATTACGTTGATTGAAATATTTTTATAGTCAATGGTATTAGATAGATTTCTATAGGTATAGATAGATAGATAGATAGATAGAATGGATTTCAATTAAATGAGCGCTAGTTTTTTTTATTTCTGACTTTGAAAAAGTCCGTGACTGCCTGTTGTACGAGCTGCTTAAGGGACAAATCGAGGGAGATCTAACAGCAATTTTAGCATAGTTATAAATAAAACCGAGAATAAAACAGAGTTAACAAAGGTATAAGCTCCTAATTTGGGATATCATTACAGATCCTGTAATAATTATAAAGTTGGCCTTGAAACTTTTCAAAAATTCTGATGTGTAGGTAATAGTTTGTTTCGACTAATTTACACCACATAAACTGGTGAAATTAAAGCACAGTGAAAACAATTTTAACCGCCTTACAGTGCTAATTTCGTTTAAACTATTTACTAAGTAGGCGATAAACTGTAACATACATGTTTGATGATAAGATAAATAACAATAAAGCCGAGAATAAACCGTTTCATTATGTTGCATATTGCCCATGAAAATTAGGTTACTTACTCGTTGTTAAACATGCTAAATATAGTCCGCGTTTGTGTTAAATGTTTTTGCAAAGGTACATAAAATGATCGACTAGAGACCCATGATTGCAATTAATCACAGTTTCCAATCATCCGATGTATTAAAAAACTATAGTTTATTAATAAATAATATATTTTCCTTAATTCGTCGTACTCTAATGGTTTATTTTTATTATTACTGAAAACAAGCCGAGTAGAGGATTAGATAAACAATGCATATTTATATTTACTTATTGAGGGCAATAATCGATAACGCTGTCCGCTGTGTTCGAGGTTGTGTTGTTGTAGGTCGCGATGTTTCTATAATGTTCAGTATAATCGTTGCGTTTATTAGAAGCTATACAGGCAAATACATATACTTAAACGAGTACTTAAATGTATAAAACTAACGAACTATAAAAAAACTAACTGCTAATATAAAAAAATAATGAAAAAACATAATGAAAGTCAGACAACAGAAAACAGCACAAGTCGAGCTTAACACAGCGCAACAATAATTTTTTCAAAAAAAAATTCGATAAAGTGTCGACCGAGGTGTAGACTGACTTCCTCATCTCATATTACTATTAGCATATAAAAAATTTACAATTAAAGATAATGAAAATTTGACAACGGCTCACAACAGCACAAGTTGAGCACAATACAGCACAAATTTCATTTTCTCAAAATTAAAAAAAAGTCGGGGCTAACTATCATCAAATTCTATTATCAGTTTTAAAAAAATAATGAAAAAAGATAATTAAAGTCAGACAACGGCAAAACACGGCATAAGTTGAGCACAACATAGCAGCACTACCTTAATTTTTCAAAATTAAAAAAAGTGTGAGGCTAACTATCTCCTCGAATTCTATTATCAGTTATAAAAAAATAATGAAAGTCATGCAGACAACGACACAACATAGCACAAGTTGAGCACAACCCAGCAAAATCTTCAGTTTTTCAAAACTTAGAAAAGTGGGGGCTAACTCTCACCCCAAATTCTATTATCAGTTATAAAAAAATAAGGAAATAAGATAATGAAAGTCAGACAACGGCACAAAACAGCACAACTCGAGAACATTGCACAACAATATTTTTTTCAAAATTCGAAAAAGTGTAGACTGACTTCCTTTACATCTCATATTACTATTAGCATATAAAAATGTAACTATTAATGATAATGAAACTTTTACAATGGCACAAAGCAGTACAAGTTGAGCACAATAGGTACAGCACAAACTTCATTATTCCAAATTAAAAAAAAGTTGGGGCTAACTATCACACTGAATTCTATTATCAGTTAGGTATAAAAAAATAATGAAAAAAGATAATGAAAGTCAGACAACAGCACAAAACAGCACAAGTTGAGCACAACACAGCACAACAATCATTTTTCCAGAATTCGAAAAAGTGGGGGCTAACTTCCTGTACCTACATATCAGGCTCAGGTATAGGTAATACATTCTAAAGCTTATCTATAGTCTTACCTCGAGTCTTACTTGTAGAGTAAGAAGAAAACAAAAAATAATATAGGTACTATAAGTATAATATTAATACTGTACCTAATATAAATATAATGTAATAATACTTCTTATACCTACTATAACAAAAAATAAAATAAAAAATTCAAATCCTCATGGTTTTTGGAAAATGAAACGTCGTATTCAAATTTGACAGCGCCATCTTGAAGAGATAAAAAGGCAATGACTAAGTGTTATTCGTTTTAAAATCTTTAAGATTTTATTAGAATATAGGTACCTATTTAGACTAGTTGAAGAAAGTAAGTATTCGGGATATTCCAAATGCAACACAGCATTTTTAAAACCATCCAATTGTGCAATTTTGCCTTAATTTAACCGACCCTCTGTATCTCTTCCGGTTTCCGAGATCACAATGATGAGGCTCGAAAATGGGCCACCCCATACAGTAGAGAAGCTCATTGAGAATGTAGCTCGGAAAGTAGGTACCTACATCGGAGAGTTCCTTTAACTGTTTTTAAGGGAATGTTTAGAAAAAATAGAATCTATCTGGCATAAGTATCAAATACTTTGAAGTAGTTACGCTATACTAGGTGTATTGTGTTCTAGTTAGGCATCTGTCTAATAGAAAAACAAAATACCTAAATAACCATAAGACTTTTTTTAATATTGTAAGTATGATGAGAAAAGAATCTCACTAGAACACAATGGAAATTAATGTGTCTGTGTCATTGTTCCTCAAAATGACCTGCGTGAATCTCCACATAGTTAGGGGTCAAAGATCCATCTATCCTTGGAGCAATTTAGAGGGGTAGCGGACCAAAACAGCCGAACATCTGGTTGTGTTTTGTGTTTCATCGGTACAGGTGAAATGCTCGGGTAACAGGTTCAACAGAATTCATTTCCCTCAATTTTGTCATAACCAGCAGAAGTAGGCAGATAAGGCCGAGGATAGGGCCTATTCACACTTTAATTTTATATTTTGAAATTAATTTTGTTATCCAATCTGTACTGTACATCTCGAGTATATGTAGGTAGAGCAGGTTATTTTAAATATTACTGGGGACAATAATTGTCTTCAGATAATGGAAACAATCTGTAAGTAGGTAGGTACTTGTTATACAGAGTATCATACATATTCATCCCATCATCATTCATCTGTTTACAACAAATTTACGTGTTTTTTCTTACAATCAAATGGAAAATGAAAGTATTACACTCGGTATATTACACCACATGACAGTTGGGATGGGATTACGTCGAATTTTTTAGTGGTTTTTACTTTAGCTGGCGTTAGGGATTTTTGCATTAAGACGCCGTTGATTAATTATTATTGTTAATTTAATTATTCAATGGTTAGGTATTTTATATACCTACCACGCCTACTTTCACGGGGTTTACCTACTATTATTATCATTTATTTAATAATAGTCGCAAACGTCCAATGTGATTGTAGCGTCTCTGTTGCTCTTGTCTCTGTAATGAAATTGGTGAATTGAGACAGTTTTTGCTCAAACCGTGAAATGATTATTAATTTAAAGGGACACTGACAATAATGAATAATTTAATGTTTTTTTAATCTAGGTAAGTAGGTATACTAACTCCTTTATTGCCTGTACTTACCTACATAAAGAAATAATGAATTTACCTAGATAAATAGCTAGTTACTTATAGGATAGGTAGGTATTATACCTATGTACCTACCTAGCTACACCTAAGCTAAATTGGCCCAGGGTCATTCAAAATAATATACCTACACCTTTTTAAAAATTAAATATAGCCCAGGAACGTGAACACTTAGATATATTTATTTAAAATACTATAAATTCGTTCAGTGTCTTTGACTGGTTCCTAAATATGAAACAACATAATGTAACAAAAATATACATCTTTCAACAAATTAATGTTTAAAATTTAACTTTATGGGGTACCTAATAAACACCGAACACTTTTTACACAATTTAATTTAAATTCGCCTACCTTTTACATCTCCAGTGATAGAAAATAATCCTTTTATTACACCAAGAAATCAGAGCACATGTTAATTTAACATGAATATAAAAAATCAACTACACTACAACGGGGGTGGGTCAAATAAATGCACAATAATTCATTCATTCACAAATCCAAAGCACTCTTTGAGAAGACACACTCTCACCAAATCCGACCGACTTATCACATAAATGTCGAACCTTAAGGGACGAAACAAGTCTTTTTGAGTAAATAAAAGGCGCGCGCTCGTTATTTCAACTAATTTTATTCAATTTCGGGAATGGAAGACAAAGAATATACAAGACAACTACACAGCTTATATCGGCCACTGCTGACAAAAACAAATGTTATGTTCTTAGAACGCCAGTAAATGAATATCTTCCATGTGTTAGAAGAGGACAACCAACAAAACATGCGTAGTGTAGTTTCAAGATTTCAGTGTTTAATCAAGTCGTGCCATCTTACAGATATGATTTGCAACGTACTTTAAAAAATAATAGTGATCTACTTAGTTCGTCAATTCACCACATTGTACTACTAACTGCTCACAAGCTCACAAGCAACATAAGAAAAACAAATACAGAGAAATATTAAATACCCATCACAGTCATCACAAGCAAACCGGCCAAGGATTTTTATAAGTTAAAGATCCTTAAGGCAAACCCGCATAATGGCATAACATAGGTGCATAAAAAATCCAACCAATCACAGGCCGAATAGGCACAGCCATATTGCTTTTGCATAAGGATTTTTGAAATGAAAAACTTATGCACCATGCTATACGTTATGCAAAGTTGTAGGTGTCTGCAATGGCAATGGTTTCTTTTTGCTTTTTGTATGCGATTGTCGGTGTTGGTCTCTAGCGATCGCGTACAGAACTACAAACACGTGTTTCGCGTTTTAGTTGAGTACGCAAATACTAGATGTCTAAGCTGTTGCTGTTAGCAGTGACTATAGAAAGAATGTTAGTGATTAGTACAGTCGCTAAATGCCATTTAGGAGGATATGGTCTAAGAGAATAATTAGTTAATTTCCTTTGATATGGTGTTTGCTTTTTTGTGTTTTTCGTTAGTATTTTCGTTGTTCATTTGTCGGGTTATTGGTATTTGTTCAGAGATTATAATTTAAAATAAATAATGCAGAGAAGGAATAAATGCTCTTATGCAAATTGTGGGCAATCTCTCACTGATTGAAAGTTAGCGCAACACAAGTTTCCAAAGGCAGAGAATACATCTAAAAAATGGGTAATTAACTCGAGTAAGTTTTTAAAACATAATATGATAGTAATGTAATACCTAAATTAAAAGGGATATTACCTATACATTTTTTGGTGTTATGCGTAGTATTATTCTTGAACGATAGACATTTGCATTTTTTATATTTGGATAGTTATTATGTTACGACGTTATGCTGGAATTTCAATAATACAAAATTGATTATTATAGAGTAAAATTACTAGGCATTGCAATTAATCTCTTAAATTTATTTAACTATGAAATGGCGTTATTTATAGGAATATCGCTGTTTGAATTTAATTATGCATTTCCACTTCTGTTTTTTAATGCATTTTACGCTACATTTCTTATCAGTAGGTATCAATTTCTTATATTATCCACCACTTCCACCAGAAAACCAAAAAAAGTTTATACCTATACAAAATTTAAGGTTTTTCTGGTTCTCTGGTGGAAGTGGTGGATAATATAAGAAATTTTTTTAAATAATATTGAAAAAGTTGTTGGTGTTATGTAGAATTCAATATTTTTTTAATTTTAGAGGGTTTTCGCTTTCAACCAGATTCATGAGAGAATATATCCTACGTTTCGTCCGAGTTTTCGGACTTTTTTCAAGATTACCTAATAGCCATGATACAACTACACTGATATGCTCATAACTTTCGTTTGTTCTGCGCATGATGTCATTCGTGAGGGAAAAATGGGGATGCGATGCGAAAATTCAAATATCTTAAGGGCAGTGATATAATTATTTTCGTGTTTATCAATTGTTTTTCCTCGTAACTGACGTTACGATCAATCGACAGCCCACGCCCCCATGCGCATTGGCATATCTGTTTGTTGTATCATGCCTAATAGCTAATATATGATGCCCTTGATACCTAATGATTCTGCCCTTGAATGGAGTAGGGATAATAAATTAGATTTTAACATAAATAAATGTTGTACTATTTCATTTACTCGCAGTACACGGATAATCGAATTTCTATATATAATGAATAATGTAATTCTTAACAAAGTTGATCATGTGAAAGATCTGGGCTTAATGCTTAATTATTGAAAATAATTTATCATATATAAACTAACTTTCGAAAAAATTATATTATCCGCCTACAAGGCCCTAGGATTTGTAATCAGAGAATCTAAAAACTTACGTAATTTAGATGCAATTATCAAATTATATTTCGCATTAGTTAGACCTAAACTTGAGTATGGCTCTATATTATGGCACACCCAACCCAATACGTATACAGAAAAAGTGGAGAAAGTTCAAAAAAAATTCTTAAAATTTTTATATTTTAAAAAGTATAGCAGACCACCTGATTACAGATATATTCGTAGTAAATGTTTATGTACTGAATTTAGAATAAATACTCTGCAAAATCGACGAATCATTGCTTTGTTATTGTTTGGATATAAAATATACTAAATTTAGGTATCAATGACTCTGTTTTGTTGTCGTCATTCTATTTTAATAATGTCCCAAGCCAGATCTACTCGATTGCGGCAGCTCCCTTTATGTATATACCCACACGCAGAACTACATCATGTGCTCCACTTATAGCTTTGTTTAGATTAATAAACCGAGTCTCATCAATTGACAATATTGACTTATTTGGTCCAATAACTATATTCCTTAAGTCTATAAAAAATATTTTTTCTGTTGAGAACTTGTCCCCGTGATTTTATTTCAGCTAGCAATCAGTCAAGATGTACATACTTTACCTTTATACATACTATAACTAACTATATTATTAGAGAGTTTTTGAACCCCTTAAATTTTAGCACGTCGTTATCGTTATCGTTATTCTGCGCATGCGCAGTGTCAAAAATGACACTCTTTTGGTCACTGCGCATGCGTAGAATAACGATAACGATAACGACGTGCTAAAATTTAAGAGGTTCAAAAACTCTCTATTTGCTAGTTGTGTTTGTATAATGTTACTACTATTATTATTATTTATCGCTTTGTTTTTTGTATATGTCTAAATGTAATTTCCATGTAATTAGGCCTAGTGCCTGTTTGGGAATAAACAAATAAATAAATAAATAAATAAATAAATTTCCTATTTTAATTTCATTCTCTCTCATTCTCTGCTTAGAGATCTCTCAGACTACACGTATTTTTGATTAAACAATAAGCAAAATAAAACCAACCCATAGAATGAAATTAAAATAGGAAATTATATTTACATTATATACAGGTAACCTTGAAAAACTCCGAAAACTCGGATGAAACGTACGATATTTTTCCATGTATCCCACTGAAAGCCCTCTAAAACTAAAATTAAAAAACTTATTGAATTCTAAGAAATTTTTTATTTATATTTACCGCCAGAATATATTTTCTATTCTACTCGCTAGTAGGTGGCGCTGTTCTTAGGTAATGTTGTTAGAAATCTACTAGTGAGCAATGAAATGGCGGAAAACGCGGCAATATTTGAACATGGTGTGGACTGTCAAACCGAAACCGAAGAAGGACGAGTCTGAACGGAGAAGTTCTTATCTGTGGCCTTCCCCTCGGATGCGGACTCACGAACCGACGAGCCTCATGATTTGATCTATTTTTACGTATTAATAATTCTTGAATTTATTAATTTTGTATTCAGTCCTGGAATAAACTTTTTCTGTGGTTTTGAGCTAATACTTTTTATTTTGATTAAATAAATAACATCAGAAGTGCGGATATATCCACAATGTCCACTAATATTGAAGAACAAAGAGAAATACCTACCAAGCTCGGCTCAAACCGCCATGACACCTGAGAATTTCCTGGCAATGTTTCAAAAAATGGTTGAGGCGACCAGTTCCACTGTGATTCAAAATGTTGAACATCTTCGTTCTACCCCTGCTGGTCCAGGAAATTCCAGAGATGTGCAAGTTTGTCTCCAGAGTTTTAATCCCGAAGTGGATAACGCTGACGACTGGTTTGTCGAAATTGAAGAGGCCCAAAGGCGCTTTGGTTGGAATGAATGGGAAACTGTGGTAAGATCTGCCCATCATTTGCAAGGTAATGTGAAAATCTGGTATGATTCGTGGCGGCCTAAACCTAATGAACGTGTGTGGGACCGTATGAAAGTTGCCTTAAGTCGGGCGTTTCCTCGTAAACGAAACAATGGCGCCTTGTTATACGAAGCTGTAAACTTTAATTCCGCTGGGTGTGAGAGTTATGATGAATATGCTAGACAAAAATTATGTAAGTTGAGCAAGGTTCGTGTGGAATGGCCGGAAAATGTATTGATTGAAGTAATTATACATGGTATTACAGATTTAAATGTTCGAACTAGTGTTTATAATCAAAATTGTTTAAACGTATCTAGTTTAATTTCAACTTGGCATCTTACGAGAAGCGGCGCATATCAAATAATATTGAATCAGCGCAGCGTACACAACGAGAACGTCATAATTTGAAACGTAATTCGGATTTATCAGCATCACATTCAAGTCAACATCGACCAAGGGTCAGTTTTGGATGTGGCAAATCTGGTCATATAAAGCGTGAGTGTTCAATACGTGATCCTAATGTAAATATTGGAGAGCATGTTGATAAAAAGCCAAGAATTATTCTTACTTGTAAATATTGCAAAAACGAGGGACATGTTGAAGAAAATTGTTGGGCAAGAAAGCGTGCTATAAAAAATAATACTGACAAACGTGTTAACTTTTGTCGATCCGATAGAGACAAGCGACTTCTTACTGTCGTAATAAATAATATCTCCGTTGACTGTCTGCCAGATACCGGCTCTGATTGTTCTTTAATTACGGAATTTGAATTTATCCGGAATCGGCAACGGTAAATGTGTTTCTACTTCTTTAGTCACATTGCTTTTAGAATTCGAAACACTAAGTTGTGAAGTCGATTGTTATGTTGTTGCAAATCACGTTCTTGATGTCGACCTCATAATAGGTAATGACGTATTTACTAGGCCGGGTATTGTTATGACTAATAGCGAAAAGGGAATATCTATATACAATGACTGTGTTATCGATACATTTGCCTCTGTGCGAACTCTTTGCGACAGTGATCGGGAACAACTTCTTGAACTTTTACGGGAATTCAAAGATATTGTAAGCAGAGGTCATTGCGTGTCTACGGTCAACATTGGTAGCCTTGAAATCAGATTAATAAATGATTCAATTGCACGTTATCAACCATATCGTCTTTCACTATGTGAACGTGAAAAGGTACGATCGATTGTAGAAGAACTTGTAAATAATGGTATTATCCGAGAAAGTCAGTCACCTTTCGCTTCTGTACTTTTAGTAAAAAAAAAAGAACGGTTCGGATCGAATATGTGTTGACTTCAGGGCGCTAAACAGAATAACGATCAAAGACCGTTATCCCTTGCCTCTAATTGACGATCAGATCGATCGATTGGGCAACGGAAAAATGTTCACCTGCCTCAATATGGCTTCTGGATTTTTCCAAATTCCTATCCATGAGAACTCAATAGAGAAAACAGCCTTTGTTACACCAAACGGGCAATATGAATATTTGCGTATGCCATTTGGTTTGGCCAATGCGCCGTCCATATTTCAAAGGGCCATTAATAAAGCTCTGCGCCCTCTTATTGACAAGGGTATAGCCCTGGTCTATTTAGACGATGTCTTGATTCCATCTGTGACTGTTAAAGAAGGTCTAGAACATCTTCGGGAAGTGCTTATGGCATTAAAAACCGCTGGATGTTCTTTGAACATTGATAAATGTACTTTTCTCATGAATAGCGTAGAATATCTTGGTCGTGAAATCTCTTCGGAGGGAATCCGCCCTGGTAAATCCAAAGTAGAAGCGCTTCTTAAGTCACCAATCCCTAAAAATGTACGTGAAGTTCGACAGTTCATGGGGCTTGCTACATATTTTCGTAAATTCATTCCTAACTTTTCTTCCAAAATGGCATGTATAACTAAGCTAACTAAAAATGGGGTACCTTGGGAATGGACCTCTGAGCAAGAAACTGCGAGACAGTATGTTATGTCTACTCTTACCGATCGACCTGTATTATCTATTTTCAACCCCGATCTCCCCACTGAACTCCATACTGACGCCAGCGCCCTAGGTTACGGTGCTATTCTTTTTCAAACGAAGGATGGTAAGAGGTGTGTTATAGGTTACTTTAGCAAACGTACCTGTAATGCAGAGTCTCGTTACCATTCTTATGAATTAGAGACATTGGCCATAGTCAAAGCTTTAAAATTTTTCCGGGTATACCTGCTCGGCATTCGCTTCACCATTGTAACTAATTGTAATGCAATCAAAGCTGCCGAGAAGAAGAAAGATCTTGTCCCTAGAGTAGTGCGCTGGTGGATATATATGCAAGATTTTACATTCGACATTCAATACCGAAAAGGTTGTTTAATTTCACACGTTGACTATTTAAGCCGTAATCACTGTACAGTAAATGTAATTACAAAACGTGATCCGTGGATAGCTGTGCAGCAGCACAACAATCCTGAAGTTGCTGAATTAATTGAGAAATTTAATAACGGCTCTCTCGATCAAAATAGGTATACGGTGGAGAAAGATATGCTTTACCATCTAGATTATTTTCATGGTATACCCATAAAAGAGTGGTATGTCCCTAAGGGAAGCCGATTAGGTTTTCTTCGTATTTTTCACGACGAACAATGTCACATCGGCTACGGTAAAACAGTTGCAAGTATCACAAAATATTTTTGGTTTCCAGGTTTAAGAAAATTTGTGCGTAAATATTTGCAACATTGTATTGGCTGCTTAACACTAAAAAGATCCCATGTTGCACCTAGAGGAATGTTACATCCCATTCCAAAAGTACTAATACCATTCCACACGATCCACGCGGATTATTTGGGTCCTCTACCAGTTACAAAAGATAACAGGCAGTATATTCTAGCAATTGTTGACGGTTATTCAAAATTTACTCTGCTCTACCCATTAGTGAGCACATCAGGTGCTGAATTTCGTGAATGCTTTAAGAATTTTGTATCATTATTCTGTACCCCGACGCGTCTCATTGTCGATTCGGGGCCTGCTTTTGTAGACACTGTAACCAAGCAAATTTTAAGGACATGGCAGATTGAACTACATTATAACGCCACATGTACATAGAGGAAACGGACAGGTGGAACGTTACATGCGCATAATAGCCAACATGTTGCGTGTAGAAACAAAAATCGAGTCAGAATGGACGAAGCGGTTGTGGAAAATCCAATTGGTGTTAAATTTCAAATTCCACTGTACAACGGACCACGAAAACATCGGCATTACAGTTACTTCTTGATTGTGATGGTACTGTTCCAGTTGTTCGTACTCTATTAAATGTTATGGCAATTGATAATCTTCCAACATCTCAGAGGCCATTGCTGAGAAAAAAGATAAAAGGAATTGCAGAGGAAGGCATTAGAGTTAATTATTAAACTCAGAAGAAGTATTTCAATAAGAATAGAAAACCTGTAAGTAGCTTTTCTGTTGGCGACCTGGTTATTTTAAGCAGATCAGCTTTCGTTAGAAAGTTGCAAAGCGGAGTACGGGGCCCTTTTAAAATAATAAATGTTTTGCCTAATGACAGGCTGGAAATTCAAGAATTAGTCGGTAAATTTACGACTAAATGTGCGGCAGATCAAGTCAGAATTTGGCCTCGTGAATGGACCCCTGATGACTGTGCTGATATGATTGACTCTGGATCTGAGTCAGGTAAGCAAATGCTCTGTGTTTGTCAGCATATATGACCTAAGACACATGAAATGAGTCTAGAATATTTTGTTGGTGTTTACGATGCCTGTCGCATTACCGACCTGAAGCACGTAAACAAGTACCTGCAATATTTGGTTTTGCGTTTATATTTTGCCTGTCATATGTGAACTGACCTTAAGCAAATATAAAAGTTTACGATGCCTGTTGCGTTGTCGACTTGAAGCATGTAAACAACAATGTTTTACGTTTGTATTTTGCCTGTCATGTGAACTGACCTTAAGCAAATATAAAAGTTTACGATGCCTGTTGCATTGTCGACTTGAAGCATGTAAACAACAATGTTTTGCGTTTGTATTTTGCCTGTCATGTGAATTGACTTTAAGCAATACAGAAAATAACGTTTGAATTATTACATAGGTAATTATTAATGTATAAATTCTTTTAGGTACGTTGCCTGTCATGAGTATACTTCGTACAGCGCGGAGTCTAACAGAGTCGTACTCAGGTCACTGGCCTTGCCAGCTGACTGACAGTCCGTAAATAACTTTGTTATTTACGGAACGTTGTAATAATCGGTCGGTGACGCATAAATAAATTTCTCTTTTACGTCTTTTACGTTCTAGCATGCTCGTATTCGCCGTGTATACTATAAACGTTTACTAATATTATTATCAATAACTATTAATGAGAGAAGTAAATCAAGTAAGATGCCAAAGGAGAGAAGAAATAGACGTGAAGTATTTCAAATGTGGTTTGACAGTGATCCTGAATATTACAAGGACATACGCATTAAAGAAAGTGACTTGTTTTGTACTGTGTGTGATCGCATTATAAATTCTTCTGACAAAACTAAAATGAATAGACATTTGAAGAGCCATGCCTCGTCCAGCGCTGATAACTCGGAATTTTTCTATGAACTTACTGAAGCCTTTCTTGCAAGTAATATTCCGTTAAGCAAACTAGAGAACCCTAAATTACGTACGTTTTTAGAAAAATATACTGACCGAAAACTGCCACATGAAAGCCCGTTAAGATTAAGATATGTCGATCGGGTTTACAACGATGTAGTGACATCAATTCGTGAAGACATTGCGGACAATTTTGTGTATTTTATTATAGACGAAGCAACTGATGCTTGTGGGCGTTCAGTCGCCAACTTTTTAATTGGTGCGTTAAAAAGTGACATTGCTAGTGATAGCCACCTATTGGCTTCTAAGGTGCTGGACAAAACCAATCATGAGACCATTATAAGTTTTGTTATTGATTGTTTTGAATATATATGGCCCGATCAAGATTCTTCAGATAAAGTCCTTGTCATGTTAAGTGACGCAGCCGCATACATGTTAAAAGCAGGACAGATTTTTTCCCAAAAATATAAGAAAATGGTTCATTTTACATGTGCTGCTCATGCACTCAGTCGGGTAGCAGAGAAAATAAGGGAAAGTTTCCCTTTAGTAAATACTTTCATATTAACCGTCAAAAAGGTTTTCATTAAGGCGCCTATACGAAGGGATGTTTTTAGGGAGGTTCTACCAGACATACCTTTGCCTCCTGAACCAGTTATAACTAGATGGGGTACTTGGTTAGAAGCCGTAGGGTATTATGCCAAACATTTCGATGGTATAAAAGATGTTATTTGTAGATTTAATCCAAAT
This sequence comes from Pogonocherus hispidulus, assembly GCA_963924545.1. Lineage (NCBI taxonomy): Eukaryota > Metazoa > Arthropoda > Insecta > Coleoptera > Cerambycidae > Pogonocherus > Pogonocherus hispidulus. The sequence goes on from OZ004696.1 coordinate 27,008,478, forward strand.
GAAAGCAGCGCCATACACAGACTCCATGACATACTAAAGGACCAAAGTATTCGCGATGACATACACTACATTAATAAACACTATGGTTTCTTAGTTACTGCAATCACGAAATTGGAAACACATGGATTACCGTTAAAAGAACAGTTTCGCATATTGGAAGATGTACAGAAAAATATATGCGATGCCAGTAATATACGTCCAGTCGGTAATGCAATAAAAGAAAAAATGCAAAACGTGTTAAAAAGGAATACAGGATATCCCATTTTGGAAAACATAAGCAAAGTGTTAGCTGGGACCTGTCAGGAGTTGCCAGCCAATATACTAACGTACAGTTCATGCCTCAACCATTTTCCGTACTGCCCGTTATCTTCTGTAGACGTTGAACGGTCTTTTTCCCTGCACAAATTAATACTGAGTGATAGACGTCGCCGTTTCACTCCAGAACACTTAGAGAAACACGTGATAATATGTTATAACAACCGCCAATTTTCCAGCGAAACCTTCTCTGAACACTAAGGATTGTCAGGTAAGAGTTGTCACTTTTACGTAGGTATTTTCTTAATTTATATAGATATTATATCCTTGACTTATTCGTGGCATTTGGTAATAATAATATGCACATTGCGTCATAATTTATTGATATTTCCATTTGTAACCTTAGTACGATCCTGTTAAACTCCGCGCTCACACGAAGTATAGTCATGAGATTTGACCTGAAGCACGTATCTAAATAAATAACTAAATAAAATAATAAATTCAGTTGATTATATAGGTACTATAGGCATACTTATTATAGATTATATGTTTACAAATAAAACTATCATGATTTTAATGATACCTATAGTGATAGGTAATTTGAGAAAAAGTACGAACAGCTGTATGCCTATAATCTACGTAGGTAGGTTAAACAACAACGCTGAGCTGATATAAGTTCTCGTCTCGAGAATTTGCAGTGTTGACAAGGTTGCGACGATTTGGAAGGTCGCATGAGTTACGTTCCTAATCATAAACAATAACACTAATATTTTGTGTGGGTGTAGAGCTTGAATCGAAAATCGACGATTCTTGCTCCACACCTATCCAGTCTGTTACAGAAAACGATTTGCTGCCCGAAACATCCACTCAATTAGACAGAGCAAGTCTAGCAAGATTACAGCCTGTGAAGCACTTCGAGGACGAAGTGAATGTCAGTCTGGCCGTGTTAGAAATCTACCAGTGAGCAATGAAATGGCGGAAAACGCGGCAATATTTGAACATGGTGTGGACATCAGAGTAATAAATAAAGGGGAGACCGCATTCCCTATTTCAAAGCATAATGTAAACATGTAACCTCAACCTACTGGATGTTGATAAACAAACAATACATAATGAACACACGATGGTCCCTGATCGTATCAGCGTAGTGGCGTATCAAGCTATATCACGGAAATGCTTGCAATATACATAATTATATACAAAAGTTAAGTTCAAAAACACAGTTTAAGAACACATAAAACACTCGGCTTCACCAATTTTTGATTTCAAAATAATGGCGTTACTTGCTATATTAGGTTAATACCAGGCAATGTTGCCACTTCCGGCGCTTAATATCGCTAGAAATTTCAATAATGTATTGATGGATATGGAGTGCCTATAATTATAACACAAGTCACAAAAAAATAGTGGGTAGCCTTAAACATATTACAATGTAACTAATTTGTAAATTGATTGAGGTCAAGAATGTGGTAGATCTTTACATGTTAATCAATGAAAATGATGACGGTTGTACCTAGCTATAAAGATAAAAATGTAACTTCGGCATCAATGTCAAGGACGTTGCAGGGACCGATGTTTGTAAATACATTTACCTCAAGGCTTCACTTTAGAATGTAAACGGACTGTAGAATGTAACGGTCTCCCCTTTATTTGTTACTCTGATGTGTGGACTGTCAAACCGAAACCGAAGAAGGACGAGTCTGAACGGAGAAGTTCGTATCTGTGGCCTTCCCCTCGGATGCGGACTCACGAACCCAAGAACACTAGGTCTGTACCGTCCTTGTCACGAACCGACGAGCCTCGTGATTTGATCTATTTTTACGTATTAATAATTCTTGATTTATTAATTTTGTATTCAGTGCTGGAATAAACTTTTTCTGTGGTTTTGAGCTAATACTTTTTATTTTGATTAAATAAATAACAAATGTTACTTATAAATTAAAAAATAATTTAGGTAATAATCCTTTGGATGGCATTAAAACTTTCCAACAAATAAAAGTGTTGCAGATTGCATTGCAGTTTCCATTATATTTTAAGTGTTATGTGATCTATGGTCATAGAAAATTAAATATTATTCACAGATATCTTAAAATTTAAGAAATCCCTGATTTTATTATTTTCTGTCTTTGTCTATGGTTCATGGTGTGAAGATTCTGCGAGGCGAGGTTATGTTGCTATGAAATTATGAAATATATATTTTTAATATGTTTACCACTATTAGAAAAATATATACTAATAGATTCATAGAAAACTTGTTAATAAATTGTTCCAAATTTAGGAATTTCTCAACAGTGTGTTCAAAGCCCCTATGTGTAGAACCACTCTGCAATCATGTTTTTAAAAAAAATCTGCTACAACCTTGTAGATACAAAAGCAAAGGCAAAAACTTATCAAAGAAGCAGGAATTGGAGGATGAGACCGAAGATTCAGATAAAGACTTTTTAGATGATATCAAGGATAAATACACAAAAACCTTAAAGATCAATGTAACGTCAATGCGACTTGACGTAATATTAAAAGCAGGACTGGGTTTGTCAAGAAATAAAGTAGAATCCACATTTTATGAGAGCAAAGTTAGATTAAACGGAGAGAAAGTGTTGAAGAAAAGTGTACACGTACAAGAAGGTGACGAGATAGATTTAATCAAGGGTACTAATATTAATAATAAGAGCTTCTTGACGGTAGCTAGAGTGGAAATATTGTCAGCCATTGGAAAAGATGAGAATATAAATGTGAAAATAAGACGGACTAGAGCTTTAATTATCGAAAACTATGAAGGAAACAATCGCTGGGAAGAATAATACACATTTTAATTTGTATATTTCAAACATTTTCTAGGTGAAGAGTATATAAACAAATTGACTATACTTTCTTAAAACAATTTAATTTATACCTGATTGTAAATACTTCATGCTTTGTGTTTAAATTATTTTGAAGTATAAATGAAAATGTAGTTTTTTTACCCATGTTTTTCTAAAATTTCTTTGCGGTAGCTGTCTGATTGGTGTACTGCACTGGTGTAGTCTTGCTATACTGCAACCTCTTTGGCGTATTGCTTGACCACTTGACATACACAATATCCATAGTATACAGTAGAATTTCTTATACTAGCAGAAGTCAAACTTCAAATTTCCAGTTTCAGTCAGTGCCTGAGAGCCTCCATTTGTCAGGCACATAAATTATATTTCTGTTAGTAGTAGTAGGAGTAGTGGCCGCAAGCGGGCCCTTTTTACTTACCTCTGTCCCCTACTAAGTTCCATCACCCCTTCCCTCATCGAACCTACCCGACCTTCTAATGTAAGTCAGAATATCGATCCATTCAAGGGAACTGACCTCTTCCCCTTGCAGCTCCTCGGCCCCCCAGACGTCATGTCTCAGTCTGCCAAAAGCCGTGCATTCTGCCAAGAAGTGGGAGGGCGTTTCGTTGCCCTCCCCGCACTTTGGGCAGATAGGGTCTCCCTCAACACCCATCAATGATAGATCTCTTCTAAGCCTGCAGTGACCCGTTAAAACTCCCACGAACTGGTTTAGAGCCTTCCGGCTACAACTTAACAGCCAGGCCGTCTTGGTCTTGCTTGGCTCCACTATAAAGTTGGGAGCTTGTCTACAGCTCCCACCCCTTCTCCAGTGTTTACTTAGTGTCTCATGAGCTCAATCATTAAGGGTCATGTTGACCTGCCTTCGTGTAATACCTAAAATCGGTTCTGGTCCCTGGCTGGGTTCTTGAGATCCGAGTCGAGCCAGTTCATCGGCCCTTTCGTTCCCCGGAATTCCACTATGACCTGGTACCCATACCAATTTGACCTTTTTTCCTCTGGCCAGTTTCTCCAGGGTATCTCCGCACTTTTGGACAAAAGCATATGTTTCTGTTAAGTTTAACAAATCAAAAAATTACCCAATACCCAATATTATTCTCATTTTTTATAGGATATTTTTAATATTATTTATTGGTTTATTTAACTGTTTACATCTTTCTTTATATAGATAGATTGTCAATATTTTTGTAACAAGTAATATTTTGTAATAAATTGGATCAAAACAAGTCTACTTTGGGTGTACTGTTAAATCTCGCCAAGGCCTTGGACACAGTTGATCATAAAGTATTGGTATGTGTGCTCGAAGATCTTGGTTTCAGAGGTCTTCCTCTAAGTCTGCTAAAGTTTTGTTTGAATGATCGAGTCCAGTATGTTAGAATTGGTCAATCTACTAGTAGCTCAAGAATGATCGACTTTGGAGTCTCCCAAGGTACTACAGTAGTGGACCGCATCCTATTTTCAATATATATTGACGGACTATTGAAACTAAATAGTGCTGGAAGTATATCTTCTTTCGCTGATGACACTAATTCTACATACTGCCGGCTCGGAAAGAAATTAAAGGAACTGCTGAAAATGACTTAATATATATAAAAAATAGGTTTGATCAAACGTCGCTAGCACACTTAATTCAGGTAAACTTTTATCAAAATTCAAACAAAATAAAAACTAAACAAATAGCATAAAATACAGTGGAGTCGAAAACGATAGATTTGAGAGGTGGGACGAGCACATTAAGTCTAACCGAAAGAAATGAGATTGATTCTATTTAAATTTAAAAAACTAAAATCTATATTGGATATCAAGAATTTGAAAACAGTTTATTTTTCTTTGGTATATTCTTTACTGCAGTATGGAATCACTGGATGGGGAGCTGCATATAAAAACCATTTAAAGAAAGCAGAAGTTATACAAAAGATATTTATTAAAATTATTTATAGTAGGAAAAGTACTTACCCAAGTGATTTATTGTATGATGAGAGCCAATTAATGGATATAAATCAAATTTGCTGCCTGAAAGTTCTTGGTTTGCAACATAAAGAAATATGATTTAACTGAAATAGGACACGGGCATAATACACGTTACAAAAAAATTTAACTTAAAAAACCAAAGTCAATTGGCCAGAAGGCGTTTACTTACTTTGCATTATTTTATTATATTCAAGTGTCCGAGATCATATACAATGAACCAAACCAGAATATTTTTAAAAAACAATTGGAGAGGTGGATTCTAAAAATACCTAGACAAAAATTTGAATGCTTAAAAAATTTTAAATCTATATGAAATGAATGTTTGAAACATTTGATTTTCCACCATATATTATATATATTTAAGTATAAGTATATATATTTGTATTATGTACCTACAGAACAATGTATATTATTGACATTCTTACTATTTGATGTTATTCTTTCGTTTTATCCTTGCAAAGGAAATTACTTAAGTACTTATAACTACCTGCGCACAATCCCTTATTAAGGATTTAGTAGGACTTTCAGATTTATTTTTATTGTCGGTTGTAACTTAACTGCTGTAAAAATGATGTAAATTATGAAACGAAATCAAATTATTATTATTATTATTATTATACTGAATTACCTTTTTTTTTTTTTAAAAAAGAAGAGGGATATTGAAAAATAAAAACGGGTGCGATTTTTCAAAACCATTTTATTTATTTAAAACAACCAAGATATAAAAATTTATCTTGGTCAAAGGTGATCATAATTTTATAATAATTATTGGAGCAAGTATTCTGCATTTATGTCAATAATCCTTTCATTGTCAAAATTTGTCAAGCAGTACTGGTGAAGTTTTTTTACTATTATAATAGTGGACTCGCAATCTTCAGTGGGTCTAACATTATATGTAAATCAAACATTGATTTTGCTCTTGAACAATTTCATGACATCATTTATCCTGCAGTGATTATTTATGTACCACTTAAAAAGAAGATTTGGTGGAACAATCTATTATTGAGAACAAGGCTCAAAGGCTCTGCAGCGAAAAATTTAAATGTTATTTTATTTTTCAGATTCCTCTTTCTCTTATTCGCCACTATTTAAGTGCTGTTTCTAAGTCTTTAAAATTGTTAGAATTTGTTAAAAAGTGCACTGGTGATTTCTCTCAGGTTAATACCACTAAATTGATATATTTTATACTGCTGCGTCCTCACTTTGAATATGCATTCCCTGTGATCACGAAACTTACAGTTTGGTGTCATTTCAAGATAAGTACAATATAAAATTTTCAAGATATTTGATTTAAAGATGACATGCTCGATCATTTTAATATCTTGTCCACTTACTATACGTACAAAGCACAGGGATCTTATATATTTCAGTCCAACGCAGAGTGCCCTCGCCTACCTGTCAAATTAATATTCATACCTTGTTAAGGATAACTCTCTCAAGCAGTATATTTTATGTTGCTGTAAAGCGTACTAATTGCAGTTGTAATACTTTTATTGGTATATGTTCTTGTTTGTCAAATTTTTTGTAAATGAATTTGACTTTGAGGCGGTGATTGTTTAGTTTGTTATTTGTTGTCTTTTTGTCTAATATTGAATTAATTTACTGTTGGCCTGTTATCTAATTTCATTGTTAGTATTAAATTCCATTTATGTTTTATCTACAACTACCTATATTTGATTGTTTGAGCAAGGATTTGGCCCGTAAATAAATAATTGTCACAAATGTAGTCATTCGTGTTTTTTTTCCATAGTAGAAGCGTAGCCAATTTCAGCACCACTTAAATGAAGTTCTGAAGTTGGGAAATTCTCCGGTTAAAAAAACAAGTCAATTAAATTTCGAGTAATATATTTAATTTGTTCAACATTGCTGCTATCATTAAGTGGCTATAAAAAATACTGGCAATTAGTGGAAATTTTTAACTATTAATGGAAAAAATAAATAATATATACAAGAACATAATAGGCACTACTACCTACTTATGTGGAACTATAGACGCGCTTAGATCGTTCACTAGGAAGTTGTAGATGAAATTTGCTTTGCCTCGGCTGGCCTGAGGCCTGGAATTACGTATCTGATCTCGCAGGAGGATATCCCCAAAAAGAGAAGCTAAGGTCTTGGCATCGTAACCATTGTCATTTGAGTATTTTAGCAGCTCTTGCAGAAACATACAGATATACAGGAAGACATTGCGGTGTAGGTCAGGCACCTTTTGCAGGATCAACTAAGATATAAAAAATACAAAAATAATAAATTGTTCGACATTCTAACTGATTCAGAAATTTTGGGTAACACAATTAAATAAAAAATATATTAAACATTAGGGAATTATTAAAGAAGGTATTTTTCGATTCACACCAATAGTGTTCCTGTAGGGTATGAGATAATTAATAAAGTTGAATATAATTAAAAAGATTAATTCATTATTTTTTATTTCATCAAAAGTTATATCCAGAGATGCAGTATTCGCATAATGCAGCTCTAGATATGATTTGTTAAATCTCATGTTCCCATCATAATGCCATTGAAATTAATTTCTAAAAGAAAAATTTAAAAAAATATTAAAAAAATGAATGGCTTTAATCTATAATTGTCCTGATTAAATGAACCACAGTCAACCCTGCTTATTGGCAGGGAATATATTCTGTTACAATACTGTGTAATGTAATCTTTAATGTAAAACGAAAATTTGGAAAATTTAAATAAATACATTTTGAATTTCAATTTGGAAAGTGGGCAATAACACTATGCCCTATGGTAGCAATTAAGGTACTAATTCCCGGTTCACTGATTGAAGATGTGCTGTCATATATATGCAGTGAACAGAGAATTTGCAATCTTTCATTAGTCCATATATCTATTATTAATAACCAGCTTATTATGGCCAGTGTCTATTGTAATTTACAAATTAAATATAGTGTATTAAATTTATTCCTGCTTACCTGTCTGCAATTCTGAAAATTGCTAGCTGCTGCTATACAGGCATCATGCAACTCGAAAGGAACGACTGGGTCTTTGGTAAATGAAAGAAATAAAAGAAGGCTCTCTGCTACTGCATGTATTGTTCCAGCTTATATTGTTATGTTAAGTCAATAAAATATATAGATACTTCCTTTTTTATTTGTCATAAATGACTGGTTATTATTTATAGGGGTGTTTGGGAATTTTTCTTACATGCAAGGAAATTTTAAAATTTCGGATAATTTCCAATTTGATGACATTTTTCTTGCTCATACAGAAAATAGATTTGGGTCAATTGTAGTTGCGATATCAGTATTTTTTTTTTGTGATTTTCATATCGCCTATCTCAATAATGGCCTACTCGCTGCTAAGTAAATAGCCGCACTCAATAATAGATGACACAAATACAACGAGGAGATGCTTCACTCATGTAAGCAAGTAAACAAATGACGAATTTGTTACATACCTTATACATCTGGTAGGTTCTATAATAACCAAAATAGCTCAGCAGGTAAATATTTCAGAAGACTCCATATATGTAAGTGTTACAATAAGTTTTGATAAATTCAGAAGTTAGTGGTATGTTCGGAAGATTTTCATAAAATAAGTTTCATTAAGATTGTCCATTTTAAAATATTTCACACATTCACATATTGTTTCTTTATTTGTGCGTTCTATCAATCTTGAAAATATTAAATGGGATTACATTAAGATTTTTAATGTCTCTGGCTTCATCAACCTATAAATTTTTGTTGAGCAACTCTAAAACGATTTCTGTTTTAAGTTTGATGAAACTACTGATAAATACAGTTAAATTGTTTAAAAGGGCTATTACACCCTGCCATCATTTTCATTAAATCTGAATAATTGAATTCTTTTATCCTTTATTGTCTGTTACAGAGTCAGTTGGATAAGCTTTGTTTTTCAGTAGTAATATGCTGTAAAATACTTTTCACTTTCTATGATAATACAGTATTATCCGACCAAATATTATATAGACAAATTATAGCAACACAGTTTTGTGACCAACAATATTTAAAACAATAGCTTTTTGTTTACATTGGTGCCCAAGCATTTGGTCCAATCAAAAAATGCCATTTGAATTTACCGCCTAAATTGTTACAGATTTTGTGACTGTTACCAATGGGCGTGGTTTACACAGGTAAGTAGCCATGCATAAACGTAGAATCGGCGATCGCGAGAGGGATCGTCAATGATTTTACAATTGTTTTTTAACAGTAAATATTTAAGTACTATTATAAATAGTGTAGTAAATATTATACACATATGTGTATAAATTGTTGTTCTTGAATATGTATATCTTAAACTTTGTATTTACTAAAATAAAATATTCTAATTTGTACTTTTAGTTTTATAATTATTATTTTCACCCCTTAAAACATAGCCGCCCATGCCGTTCGGCACTGTGACAGAAAATTTCTTTAAATTGAGGTTGTGTTTTTTTGTTATTCTTGGACACGATTATTTTATATACTGACAAATCGGCAATTACTTATCTATACATATTTGATCGGAGACAGTATTACAAATTTGGCACCTTCGTTCAGTACCATCAAAGTTTAAATTAGGATAATCGCAAATACACTACCAAAGAGAGTGTCAAAAAAAGCGCAATATTTTTATATAATACGATATAACAAATGTGAACAGTAAAACTATATTGTATCAACAGAGAACCAGCTGACCAAGTAAACAAACAGATAGTGGCGGATAGGCTGAGGGTCAAGTGAAGTCTAGCGCCGGAATCTATTATTGAGCGCTGCTCTTTAATTATAACACAACATAAGAGCACAATGTTATAAATTTCATTTGTGTTATTTTAGGAAATTACACGAAATAGTGTGATGATTAATAAAGTGTACTGTATACTGAATACGAAAGCAATTGACTATATCTGATTTTGGTACATCTCTCATAATAAAATTTACCAATATTTACTAATATTTGTCATCCAATGCATTGCAAACTTTTGATCTTATTCCTGAAACTCTGACATTCCTAAACGATCTATATTTAGAAATAGATCTATTCTATAGTTATAAACCTGGCAGACAAAAAAAAAATTAACCACTAAAAGTCTCGTAAAGTCTGTTAAAAAGGATACGTAATGGATCCAATGATCCAAAATCTAACCAATCCCTAACTCGGATCATCTCTTCATGCAAGGCCATTGATTCAAACAATTCTCTGGTTTTCAAACCATGCCTATATAAATGATCCACTAGCAGCCACAGTTCTCGAGGTACAGAATATAAAACTTGTGATTCACTGTTCTCCTAAAATCGAAATTCAAAAAAATAAGTATCTTTCTTTCATATTAATAAATATGTTATAATAAGTTTCATAGTTTTCTACATCTATATTGAGAAAGTGGAGTAAATAAGTAAAAATAATCTAAAGTGTTGGTTTCCAGAATTTTTATGTGAAATACCTAGAAACCTGACTGATTTGCAGATTTTTTGGTTACTCAGAACCCTGAAGAAGTAATTGCTTCAAAGTACATTACCGCAATTTTCCATTGCTCATCAGACATTTGCATTAGAGGCACAGGCATACGACATAATGTTGCAATGGAACTGGCAAAACAAGACTTCTGGCATTCCCCACTTACTGTTATAAACATATCCTTACCACCTTTTAAATGCAAAACCAAGATATCATAGACTTTGTCCAAGTTTGACTCCAGTGTGATTTCTAATTTCACATCACACTTTTCACCTAAAAACAAAAAAAAAAAAAATAGATTTTTATGTTTCTTTTCCACTACAATATCTAAATTACCTGGATTAATACTGCCACAATATGGAATAATCCGTAACCAGTCCTTGCAGTAATTCATTTCATCAAGTTTTTTTATAAACTCAAACTCTGCGGGAACCTAATAAAATAAGGGACTCATAAACACTACAATAATATATTATGAGGTTTTCAAAAGACGGAACACTTTTGACAATTACACCTATTGTACCTACATTTGTACCCAATCCATCTCAATCTGATGAAAGGAAAACAAGCAACAAAAGCCAAAGCCCTCATAGCCAGAACTTTATATAAATGTAATGTAAAACTTAATATGTAACAAAACATTTACCAGAAAAGTTGTATTCAATAGAGCTTTTTTTTTTGTGTTTGGTGTTGATTTCTATGGTGCCTTTATATAGATGCATATTTTAGGCTTTTTTTAAACACAATGTTTTCAGTTCCTAGTGGTGTAATTAAAAATTACAAAATAATATTCTTAAAACATTTTCAAGAATTTTTTTTTTAGTTTTGGTACATATTTTTAGGGTATATTGTTTAGAATAAAGCTAATTACATATTAATAATGTCTGTAACTTGTTTGTGGCGCAGCAGTATGAATTAACACAAATTTTCACTTCGTCACTTTTGGGATTTTGCGAAATGTAAAATAATAAAAATCGAAAACTATACAATATCAGGAAAATACTAACTTGTTCTCTGCTTTTGCCATTTGAATAGGGTTTTGCTCAGTTGTTAACACAATATACTGAATTTCGTTCGTTTTTCACAAATCCATCACGTGTAGGGTATATATTTTGCTTACCAACATCAAAAATATTTTCAAATCTATATAGTCATAGGCAGCATATTGCAAATTTTAACATATAACGATAACAGAAAAAAAAATTCATACAAGAAACGTATTTCCCAAAACAATAAATTAGCTACACTCATCAGATAAAATAATAGGCAGTGACGTATTACCGCGTGACGTAATAAATTGTGGTGGGGACTGTAATTCCATAGGCGTACGCAAAAATCATTGGAAAGGTGCTAATAATGTCAAATAAATATAAAAAATATCAGAACATGAACGGTGTTATAGAAATTGTGAATTGTTTTTTAAACTCACCTTACAGATTAGTTGAACATCAAACGAAATTGATGAATATTGCCACAGATATTAAAAGAACGCTTTTAAGTGTAGATGGCCCACCACCAACCCACAGCCGCCACCGAAAACGCGATTAATCACATTCCGGAGCAAGTTTACTATTTAACACTTCAATTCACTTCATTTCACTACACTACACTACACATCCTTCATTTTAACCATGTCTCATCCACATAATATATTTTTCTATTTAAAGCGCGAAATTCTCTTATTTTCTCCAAATATTTTCGTCTCCATGTCACAATCTCATTTTTCTCTATAAGCATACTCTTCCGATTCCGTTTGCAATATTTGAAATTCATTTCATGCATTGTCCTTATAAGCAATTTATACGAGAGTTTGGGCAAATCGCTGTCTTCTGCTAGGGCAGCCTGAACTTTACTTACTGTTGGGATTTCATTTTTGAAAAAGAAACCATGAATTTTTCGCCGAATAGCATATTTCACATTTTCATTCACAGTAATTTTTTTCTTCCCCGTGTTTCCATTTTCTTCTTCTTTGCGTCTGTGTCTCCATATTTTATTGCAAGAAATATACTACGAACGGAGACTTTTGTTAATTCACTACACAGTTCCGCCGCATCCACTACACTTAAATTTTTATCACGCGCTTTTAATCCCTCATAGAAATTTTTTATCATACGAATTTCCTCGCTTGTCAGATGAGATCGTTTACGCGTTTCTAATCCACTACTCCCCGCGATCGCTTCCATAATAAATTCCTTTTCTTCGAACACTAAATAGACTAAGTAACACATCACCAAGTTCACCAATTAATTATATGCAGTCCAGACACAAATTGCAGCATTTCTCGCGTACTACGCTTATGTCAGGCTGCGATGAACTACTTGTATGTGTGTGAAATGCGCATGTCCGATCTTCTAAACACTCTTGACTTTTGTTGCATTGGTTGCATATCTCGCTCTTTTTTAACACGTTAAACAAAGACGGAATTATATCCGACGTAAAGAATTGTGGTGGCATCGAATAGAGAAGCATGGAACCACCATGGAGACAATTTATAGTTCTGTTCAATAATACTGCGTAAGCGGCATCACTTTTCTATGTGCAAACGTTTGTGCCGCTATGTATTAAGTATTTACACTTCGTCCCTATTCTGTATCGAATTAGATCATGAGTCACTGCCTATTATTTTAGCCGACAAGTATACCATAATATTTTGTATGGTAATAACATTGACAAAGTCTAGATTTAATTTTAAACTACAGTGAAAACTAATATAAACAACAAACAACTATACAAGATATACAACGGTAATTAATAATTCTAAAAATCCATAGATATCGAACAACCTAATACAAAAAATACAAAATGTCTCATTTTGACGTGTTTTGTAAGGCCTTATGGAAATATACTAAACCATCAAACCGCAACTGCAAACATTTTATATATAAAGATGATAAAAACTATATTCAAAATACCCAGACCTCCTTCCTCTTTGATATACTAAAGGTTTCACATTCTCTGTTTGAAACGCATTTCACTACGTGAAACGCTTTTCACTATGTGATACATACTCGGGTATTCCCCACGGATCAATTAGAGGTCCAATTTTACTCAGCAGTCTTGATTCGGTTATAACTATTCTTCATACTTCTATGCCAATGACCGAAAATTATATAGTCGTCCGTTAGATCAGCACAATATCATTCTTAAGAATATCAATCTTAAGTAAATTGGAAACTGGTGTAATACATGGTTAATCCGTAACACCTCTCATATATGTTAAAACGTTAAAACTGTTAGAAGATTCTCACATGAGATCCGTAAATAACCTAGAAAACTTAGGAGTAACAGTAGCATTAAATTTTTGCTAATATTACTAATATCACATGAAAACTAACTAAACACCTTATGTATTAATCTAATGAGAATAGATCGATTGTCAAATTAAAGAACTACCGGTTTTACAAATATTAAGACATTCCAACATTTTTACAAATTAGTTGGGACAGTTTTTGTAATGGACCTTAAAAAACTTCCAATAAATCCTGGTAATATGATATTTAATCACGGTCAGATAAATATTTATTTTTTAAAGTTTTTTTACAGAAGCTATTGTTTTCACTCGGTACAAAAGTTAGTCAAGATATTGTCTGAAACTAAATATTTTTAAAAATAATGCTGGCAGTCACATATTCGCGGTCAGTTACTTACTGGTTAATGAACGGTCTTGCCATTTTGAAGTTACTCGAATACAGAGCAATCTATATGTGATTGGTTATGGAAAGGGTCAATTTAATCGGTCAATATATTAATTGCTTAAAATTTTGAATTTTAATTAATTTGTCTGACTAAAGAGTGACCAAATTTTAGAAATTTTGATATTTCATTTAATCGTTGAGTGACAAAACATAAATTTTGTCACTCAACGATTTAATCTAACATTTACTAAGAGTGTAATAATCATGAAGTGTGAATTAGTTTTAATTTGAAACTTAAAAAAAAATGTCAAAAACTAGAAAGGGAAAGGGATCCCTTATTTAGGATTTTTTTGATAGAACAGTTATATAATTATCACCTACTATTTATGTAATTTTCCTAGAGCATCTACCTCCACTTAATCAAAGAAATTTACCAGTAAAAAAATTATAATACTTCCGATATATTTTCCCAAAAAAATAATAATGAAACAGCAGTTTTCTGTACTTTTAATATTAATTGTAAACATAGTAAAAACTACTCATTTAGATATTGTGTTTAGATATTGCGTTGTGATATTTTTGTGAATCGCATAAATAAAAACCATGGTTTTATTTCAAAAACCAAAATGCAGGTATTAATGAGAATTAGTATTTTACTTGAGATAAAACACGTATATTTTAAAAAAATAACCCATTTTTTAACCCATTGTGTCTAGGCACAATGGATTGGGTAGTTACAAAAAGATTGTAACCGGATTTTGCCATCACTAATTAAAAACCTTGATAAACATCTTTAGGAGAATCATAACTCACATTGTTTGTCACAAGTTACCGAGCCAGTAACTTATCGTATAACTTTGGGAAAAAAATACTAATAAGTAAATCGGACAAGAGAGATCACTGGAAATTATTTTCCAGTTCGTAGGATGACCGCTAGGGGCCGCAATTGCTATGACCAATCAGAAAATGGGATTTTTCTCAAAAATGTCCCAAGTTAAGAGGTATTTTAAATAGTGGCATTATAATCTTTGTAAAATTTGCAATCATTTTTCTATAACGCACTTTGCTCTATCTTTGAAAATAAAGTGGTGGGGGAAGGTTAAACTTTATTTTATTCAAATTAGGATAATTCCGGTTTGGGTTAACAGAATTAAACAAACTAGGGTTCGTTTGAAAGAGCTTTTCTTACTGAATAATCTGCAATATATACTATTCCTGAACTTATTTTACCGTGGTAGCTAGAGGGCGCTGTTTAACATCGTAATAGTTATTGCGCGTTTTCATAAAAATTTTAAATGGCAGGCTATGTCTGTTTTTACACAGTTAAATAGAGCACAAAATTTCCAAAAAATCAGCTCAAACCATAACTTTCTATCTTCTCTCTAACGGAAGATATTAAGAGAAAAAATAAAATTAGGCTGCCGCCTATTCCTGTGATAGTCCAATTAAAAAATTATACTAGTAGGCTATGAAACAAAAAGAGGCAAATAGGTACGTCAAAATATTAAAAAGTTTTAGTTTCATGTTAATGTCATTTAGTTAATGTCGTTTCATGTCTTTTTAAGTTTGTATTGTCCGGTTTTTTCGTGTTATTGTTCATGTTGTTTTCTTGTTTATTATGAGCTGTAGTTTATTGTTCGTTTTTTTCTTACAAAATAATTTACACAAACGAACAGTTATTTGATATGGTAGGAGTTTATTTTGAATCAATGAGAAATGCTGCTGATTTTGCACAACAAAAAATAAAGGGACCGGTAATTTAACATTCCTAAATAAAAATGTATAATCTTTATAATCTGAAAATTATGCATTGGACACACAATCATTGATAATTTTAACTTAAATGTCTTAACTTACCACTCCAGTATTGGCGATGATGATCTCCCTAGACTTTGTTTCCCTGAACTTGACCAGACCGTACACAACCTCCGTCTGATCAATGGTCACTTGAGGCAAGAATTCGTTCTCGTGCTTATCCATTTTCTTCAGCAGATCCTCATGAATTCTCCTAAACTTCATGGGGTCCACCACGCTGATCTCGGACTTAAACAATGCACTGACTGGCTTGTGATCACTGATCTTCAAGTCCATATGACTTCGGTAGCCCACCTGGTAAATTCCTCGAGAAAAGAAGATTTTTTAAATATTTTATAATTCCTAAATTAATAAGAAAATTTTCAGTATTTTCCAATTTTTTTTTGCATGACTGTATAGCCAGAGATGTAGCCTCTATAGCTGCAAAAGAGCTGCTAAATATTTAAAGTTTTGATTAAAGAGAACAAAAGTACCCTAATCCATTCTAAATTACTCTTACTGGTTATGTAAGTAATTGACCAAATAAATGTAATACCTAATTCATTTAAGCAAATGGGCATATTAAGCAATATAAACAAAGGTATTATTACCTATCTATTAGATTTCCTCGGTGTAATGCAGGGTTCAGGATAAAAAGAACCCATGAACCTTTGGAGAGGGCACATAATATAATTTCTAACGCTATTATAGCTAAAGAATTGAATTCAATGAAATATGGATAGCTAACTTCATTAGAAATGAACTCCTTACATACCAATTAGAAACGAAAATCTATGTGAACATAATGATTTGTTTTTTAATGGTGTGTAAGCTGTTAATCTCAATTAATCTGTATCATCTATATCATGATCCCACCATACTCATATATCAATATTTACTTATATAACATTTATACCGTTGAGTGAAATACTATAAAGAGTGCTGATGGCAATTAGCTTTATTTTCGGGTGAATATGTGGCATGCTAGCTGGTCTCCAAGTTCTGCGCTATCCATTAGCGTGTAGCGTAAGATCGGGACCTTACAAGCAGAAACCAATAAAATATTGGAAGTGAAGAAAATATTCTAGCAAATGCTTACAGGACGTTGCCAAACTGAATTTTAATTGATGTTCAGAAATATTAGTGTTGGCAAATGTCCGGACATTTAAAAATTGGACATATGTCCAGACAACTGTCTGGACATTTTACGACACTTATACGGACATTTTAGAAAATGAAATATAACATGTTTACTGTACAGACAATGTCATAGGCTTCAAGATGATACCAAATACTTATATATTATTAGAATATATTCTCTGAAATACAAAGCATTAGGTGAAAAATCAATATTTTCGTAACAATGTTCAATTTTCGTCTACCTTTTACCAGCTTATGGTTAACATAGTAAAAAATAAATAGTGTTAAGTACGAAATTATGTTTTAGGAGTTTAAGTTCTACTGTGTACATGTGAAATGAAATGAAATAAATAAATTATAGAAAAAAGAAAACTAAAAAAAAAAAAATTTCTATTTGGAGTAACAAGTACAACCTTTGTCATTTGAAGAGATATGAAGTTTGTTAAATTAGAGAAAAGTTGAGCAATTAATAGCATTAAGTAGTGGTCCTGGAAAATTTTTGAAAAGACCAGCGGTTCTCAAAATATTTAGCCAAACCATAAATTTTCAAAAAACTTAAATTAGCTCTGGCTCCGTTATTTTCAGAAATTTTCAAATAAAAATTTATTTCGTACATACATGCATAATTATCATTGTTTTAATGCAACCAGAATTTTTTTTCCTAGATTCTAATCTATGTGTATTCTAATATATGTTTTTCTTATGGACGCCATAGTAGAATTTGACGTGGTTAGATAGAGAAAAAATCTAGGAATTCGGCTATGTGTAACACTTAGGGTTATAGTTTCTTGCCACTTCTTGACTTTTTATTATATTATCTCCAAATCAGTTTCTGATTTAATCATCTTTAAGCCCAAATAATTGGAATAAAAACCACAAAAAGACTATAGAAAACACTTTCAAGAGATTGTGACAATTTTGAATTGGATTTTTAGGTTAGTTCAGTTAGCTGAAAATGGCGGTAATTATAAATCTGAAGGAAACTGGACAGATACGATAAATGTCTTGACATTTTCATTCTGTCCAGACAGTTTTGGACACATGTCCGGACATTTAAGGACATTTATATAAGTGTCTGCCAACACTAAGAAATATGAATATATTTTTAGGATATGAATGATATTGGGAATCAAAAGAGAGAGAGCAAAAGAATTAGTATTTGAAGAAAAGAAAGCATTTGACTTATTCATCTAGCTCTGGATATTTCAGACAAACAAATATTATTTTACATATTATTTACATAAAATTAGTTGAATGTGTCATCTTCTTATTTTTAAGGAATATAAGAATCACAAATTTGTATGAATTAACATCTAAACTAATTGACAAAGTGAAAATATGAAATATAATACTAAATGTAAAATAGATACCTTTGCCTCTCCACAAAATCCTATCCGTCCATGCTGGGGGTCTTGCCTTTTCACTAGTGTCAAAAATATCTGTGTTCAGATCATATTTGTAAGTAGGTTGAAACTTTATGTCCCCCTCTATGTAGTCCTAAAGCAAACCAATGTCACCTTTACTAGGAAATCAACATACAACATACTAATTAAATTAAAATAATTTAACAACAGACAAAAAACTTAATGGGTGGTACAATAAGACAATATTTCGTTCATTTTAGATTAATAAAAAATTTGCCAATATCCAGAAGTATATCCACAAGTATAATATTTAATGTTTTACAACATTTCTCAGTTGTTAATATTTTTAGTCTCTCTATACTGCGAACGAGAATTAAGCAAAGTGCAATGACCGGAAAAAGAGTAGATCTGTGTTGTCACATTTATTTCTAAAGTATTCTTATTTAAAACAGGAAATGTATTAATAACCTTATTTACCCATTTTTTTACTTGTCTTTAACGTCTCTTATCCCTATTGTACTTTATTAGAGCAAACGCAATGTTTAATTTGTCTTTTACTTAATAATATCACCGAACATAAACAAAGACTTTGTTTATGTTCGTTGATAATATCAAGGAATTTTCGAGTATGTGGCAACTGCGAACGCCGTAAAGTTGACGACAAGCTGTTCATCCTTATTTAACATACATATTCTTGCATTTTCGCTTTCTTTTTTTCTGAGCTTCAACGACGTTGATTGGTCAAATCAGGAACCAATGGAAACCAACAAGCGACTGCGCTCGAGTACTAGGGAAACAGTGGCGTGATGTTGGGTTATTTCGCAGGCGTTTCTTAACGGTAAAAATTTGTGGTAAAATTATCAGTGTATTTATTCTTTGTGTCAGTGTTTATACTTATTTGTGTTAGTTAAAAAAGTGGAAGTGTATATACTAGAACTATTCTATAGAATAGTATATACGGGTATATATTAACTGAAATGTGCCCAATGGTAAAACAGAATACGCACGCCCATGCTTCACCGCATTTTACCAGATCGGCGAGGTCATTCCACTTTGCTTAATTCGGGTTCGCAATTTACGTTTTATAAATATGATACCTATGTAAAAATTATATAGAGAAACATCCAATTTTAACTTACCAAAAGTACATTACCACGTTCTTTTTGCTGATTAAGTTGATCAGCTTTTAATAAGGTAGTTATCTCTTGTCTACCTAGAAGAGTCTTTACCTGAGTAGTAGTAAGATCAGTTATTCTATAATTTAGATCACCTAACCAATACACTTGGCTGAAACAATAACAGAAGTTGAAAAGTATGGTGGCATTACATGTTAAATTTCTAATAAAATGTGAAAAAATAAATATATTAAGTGCACTAAAGAAGAATTACGAATGGATTATATCAGGAGTCGCCATTTTTCTATGCGTATGTTGTTTAGGGACAAATATTTTACCCGGTATATTACATTTCCCTAAACACACTGCTTTTCTATTGGCAGAGCAGGACAAGCCTGGCAATGCTCGCACAACAGGTTTGATAAAATAAAGTCTCGCAACTATTTCAAAAGATGCTCAACTATTCCCTTATTATTTATGCATAAATTACATATTTTTAAAACTAAACTCATTGCTTCTATATTTATAGCTTATATATTTTAACGTAATTCTGTAAAAAGTCCGTTACTCAGATCCGGTTAGCCACTGGCCATTCAGGTTGTCCACATACATCAATGCCTGCGCCTGTTATGGTGGTTATTTTCGAATAAATCCCTATTAATAATATCAAATTATTTGTTTCGTTCATTGAGGTTATCGAATTAACTATATTTTATACATTTCTGAGTTTACTCAGAATGGTTAGAGTTCAAGAAACAAGTATTTTTGCATAAATATGTACTAAAATATGACTTCTACATGTAATTGCAAAAAGAATGAAAAAAGTAGGTACACTGCTGAGCTGTAGTATATTATTTAATTTATTTCAGATATAAAACCTATAATTCGCATCTCATATTTTCTTTAAATTTGAACTTTTATAAACATGATCAATATGATTTGTTTCTCCAAACATAATTCAGTTATATCTTACTCAAAACGGTATCCAAAATGAAGAAGTCCCTACATATTTTTTTAATTAATTTGCTGTAATTTTTAAATTGTACCAGTTTTGCTGGCCCTCAAAAATTACTATCCGCTGCATATGTACTAGATACAACATGCATATTTGGTATGTAACACAGTATTTTCTGAAATACAAATAAAATATTATTGACTTGGTTAAACAGATAGTTAGTAAAAAAAATAGATTTATTAGTTAAAAAAGGATTTTACATAAATAAAATAATTAATATAACCAGTAAACATAAGGTAACAATTGATTTGTTTTTTGTCAAAATTTTTATTGATAATATGCAATTTTCCAAATAGAAATTAATTAAGGTATTGGAGACCATTTGTTACGTAACTAAGAAGCCATCATGGCCTTGTACTCACTCATGATCCTTTATTGCTTGTGGGTTTCTTTTGAAATTCATCCTTGCATTAATATCCTTGTAATCCTGATTCCTTCTTTCGTATTCTTCCACGTGAGCTGCTAAATGGCAGTTAACAAAGCACAGTGATGTATTATGTAGTTCTAATCTAACAGCCACACCCCCTTTATTTCCCTAAAAAAAAATATTTACTGATATAAAAGATTTTTTGTCCAAAACAAAACTATTTAATTATTATTTTCTTTCAACAATAAAGTGACCATCAGCTCATGATTTAAACTTGTATTTATACACGGAATATAATAAAAAATTACCATCTTCCCTAATAAACCAGTCCCAACAGTGTCAAGAGAAACATTCTTGACAAATTGATAGTGCTGACTGTTAACCATAACAGCCAGCTGCATTCCTACTAATCGGGCTAAGGCTACTAAACGATATTTTGCATTTGGGTGTATTCCCTCCATCACAAATTTCCTGAAAATAAAAAAGTAAAAGACCGATTCTTACAGAGTTATTAATGGAAAACATATATTAGGTGTTTCACGAGATATGTTGACCAGCTTAAAGAAAATATTTTTGGTTGCATCACATTTGTTTACAAAGGGAGTACCCACCCACCCTGTATTATATTTGCAGAAAATTAACGTCCCTTATTTCAATAATAAATTATGTTTTGACTAATTTTGTCGAATACTTTTTTTGCTTCTATTAGGATTAATGAATCATACATAATAATTTCATGTAGTACTGCAAGTGTACTTTATTTTTAGATTTTAGAAAACAATTCATATCTCAAAAACTGTATATTTTATCTATAGCTTCGACAATCTGTCACATTTTAATCCTCAACTGAAGTTAGGGAAATTTAAGGTAATCATTCTAAGGAGGAATTAGTAAATATGGTGAAATATAGGGTTATGTTTTTTTTTTGGGCATCCGTTAGAAGTATCTTGAGAAGGGAAAGTTATTTTCATTTGAAAATTTTGCTGCAGGAATTTAGTGATGGGATATCTTTACAGACAAAATTTTCGAGGCGATAGTACTTCCGGAAATACCAGTAGGGTCAATTTCTGGTATTTCCCTACAATGCATGACTTTTATTATTGTCCGTTATTTTACCTAAAAAAAAATAGCTATGGCTATTATGAATTGCAATACCGAATTGTTTAATTGAAGTAGTAAATATAAGAAAAAATGCCAATAACTGAAAAACTATGCATTTTAGGTATAGGAACATGAGACATGAAAAAGGTATTATGAACATGAGACATAAAAAGGTAGATAAAAAAAAGTATTTTCCATCGATTAATGTGATTAGTTATAGGGCAAGATATATTTAAAAAATAGACTTTTTTGTATTTTTGTCTAGCCTTAGAATACGGCCAACTTTTCTGTGAAATAATTGGCAAGTTTTTTTTTATATTATCCGCATTCTACCTGCATAATTATATTCTTTTACCTCTATAACAATTTTAACATCCTAACAAATATCTTAAAATTAAGTGCAAATTCCAAAATAGTAATAAAAAGTTGGATATTATATTAAGAACAACTAAGTTAGGATCAACTTCAGGTATTTTCAGAAGTACTATCCTTTGGAAATATTTTCTGTAATGAGATCCCATCACTAAATTTGCTCACGCAAATTTTCAGAATGAAATAGTTTTCTGTTCTCGAGATACTCTTAATGGACCCAAATCACCCCGTAGGGTGAATTTGCGTTTTTGAATTCGAAACAGTACATATTGTAAATTTGCCGTCTTTTCAAATACTGTAGTACTCTGTACAGTGATGTATGTTTGGAGGGTCAAAGGAGGCGATTTTTTTTAAATAGCAACCCCTATTTTTTCTTCGATACAGTGAAAGAGCATATTTTTTTGTAGATTAAATGTATGTATTGCAGATTAATGATTTTATAAAGTTGCACAAAGTTTTGAGAAAAATGCTAATAAAGTTTTAATTGCGAAAATTGATTTATTTAATATATTGTCTAGAAGGCGTTTCTTTAGAATATTATATATTATTTATTTATATAATGTCATTTACGTCAAGTTAGCTTTCGGCAAAATTGATACTTGCGATTTTCTGTTCTCAAGTCAAAAAATCTTGGTAACAATATCTTTATCAGAAAAAGGTTGAAATTGAAAAAAAAAAATTTGAAAAAATTGAAATTCTTATGATGTATAATCATAGCATATAAATATATTAATTATTTATACTGTGGTGTGGTATAGTCATGGAGATAGCAGAAGAACTACGGTGGAAATTTCAATTTCATGAACATTTTAATTCCGGGTGTTGTCAAGGTCAATGACTGCAGATCTGACATTAGTGGTTTTGAGAAGAAAATATTTTATGGAAGAAAAGCCTCTATTCGGTCCGTTTCGTGGAGGCAACCCCAAAACAAATAAAAAAAAAAAAAAGGAAAACGTTGCCACAAGATACTTGGCATAGGGTAATATTTCCAGGAAGAGATGAATGGGATCGGATCGGAGTAAAGCTGACCTATTGAGGGCAGATAGTTGTTGGTTTACAGATGGCTCCATAACGGGTGTTCGGGTGTTGGAGCCGGAGTGTATAGTAACAACCCAACGCTAAAAATACCACCCGCTGGATAGCAAATATGCTGGGTGGTCAAGAGAAGTGCCCTTTGTCATCCTATGTAGTCAGAACGACTTACCCGGGACCGGAGACGGCAAGTCTGTAAACAATTAATTATGGGAAATTTTGAAAAAAAAATTATGCTGGGTGGTCAAGGGAAGTGCCCTTTGTCGTCCTATATAGTCAGAACGACTTTTTTGACACGGGGAACGGCACTAGAATTATTTTTATTTCACCGCTACAGATAGTAATTTCTATGGCTAACCTTTATGGGTAACTTCACTCAAGTAGAACCACCTCCATCTTGTACCTCATGGTGTCTAATTAAATTGGACAATGGATGACACTCTTACTCATTCGAGATTAGTGGCAATTATATTGATTTGGTACAGATTATTTGAAATTATTCAAATAATTGTTTCAGGTTAGAGAATATCTAAATGATGTTTATCCAGATAGGTGGATAGATAGAGGCAGTCCATTTGCATGGCTCCCTACTCTCCTAATTCCAATTGTGTTCTCTTTTTCTTCTGGAGTTATATTAAGGACATAGTATAGCAGACTACTCCGACAGATATCGTCGATTCAAAAATAAAGATCAGAAATACTTTTGTGACCATATCTCCGAAAATATTCAGGAATGTGTTAAGGAATTTTTGCTATAGATTTGCATTGTGCATCAAGAATAATAGTAGAGATTTTCAGCATTTACTAATTTTAGTGAAATTTCATTATTGCAAAAATTCGTACGTCATAATAAGTAGCTTTGTAATTAGTATTTGATAAATATATCGGAAAATATTCTAATTTAATTAATTCTATAAAATACTGTTTTCTCATAATTGGCATTTGTCATTTTTCCAAATCAGTATTAGAAAATCAATTTTTGTATGTTTGGATTATTTAGGTACTTTCTAAATGTGATCTGCTAATAAAGAATTGCTACGAGCTTTCCCTATGGCATACACTATGTTTACTAAAATAAGTCTTTCAGAATGATACATTTTAACCTAAATTTCACTGTGACAGTCCTTAAAAGTGACAAATTGTCACATATTTATTTAATAGAAAACTATGGCAACCCGCACATTTTCCATAAAAACAACACTTTACAAAGAACCATGGATTTTAGGTATAGGGAAACTTTTATGAAAGCGATAGATAATTATAGATGGATAATTATAGAAATATAGATGGTGTTACATTTAATTTTTTGAATTAAAATTTTTTTTATTGACATGATTTTCTTTTCACATTGTAGAATCTAGGTCAATTTTTGGCCCAGAGTTTAAAGCTGGATTCATAGTACGTAAAACTTAAGCCGTAAGCTATAACCGTACGCCGTATGACTTAATTTCTTGAAAGTGCATTTATAATGTACATAACGTAAGGCGTATGCAAGCGCAAAGTACTGGCAGGCGCTTAAATGTCAAATCAAAATTTATATTAATAACTTCTGTTTAATTTTATCCAAGTTAGTTAGGAATGGTTCAGTATTCGACATTTTCAAATTTCCGAATTGAGGTTTGTATTCTATTAATTACGGAGACACAGAACATCGCTCCAATTTCCACACTTTGTGGTCCATGGTCAGAATAAACTTCGATTCTATCCGATCACCAGCGGTTTTACCCGATTCCGTAACGATAAACGTAAGAAATAAAAATGAACCATTTCTTACGGCATACGAATTATGTTACAGTCACTATGAATTGACAAGCGGATTTCATATAATTTATTTTTAATACGTCTTACGGTTATAGCTTACGGCTTAAGTTTTACGTACTATGAATCCAGCTTAAGAGTAATGCTCAATGTTTGCCTTGAATAAGAGTTTAATAGTTGCTAACATAACTTGAAAATTTCCAAATTCAGTAACCCATATTGACAAAAAAAAAATATCTCAGAAGGTCTAGGACATATGGCATTGAAGTATTATACACAAAGTACCCCTTATTTTATCTGTACAATCTAAAATGCACATAAAAACATATGGATACATTTCAAAATCTGAAATTGGTATCTGGCCAGAAAAAGTAGAACACCCATATATCCCACATTTTTCCCAAATTATTGGACTCCCACATACTAGTGGGACACCTTATACAAATATATCCATTTTAAACGTAAAGCAGATATAAAGGGTATCCTTTTATTATAGCTATCCTTAGCTATAATAAAATATGTTATTCTGTAGAGATGAAACTAAAAGCTGTTAGTTCAATTGAAAACTAAAAATAACTCTTAGAAATTAAAAGTAGTTAATTTTATAATTTCTGAAACTGATTTCTAAAGATTAAACAAAACAGATTAATGTTAGATAAAAAGGGTTTAGATATCAATGATTTATATTTAGCTGTCAATCTAGTGTTGTAAAGTCAATAGCATAGAAAATGCTAGTCACCCTAAAATTTCAATGCATACATGATATTTAATTTAAAATGGTAAAGCTGAAGACCTGTACCAGTCACTGGTAAAATAGAGAGTTTTTGAACTCCTTAAATTTTAGCACGTTGTTATCGTTATCGTTATTCTGCGCATGCGCAGTGCCAAAAATGATACTCTTCTAGGCACTGTGCATGCGCAGAATAACGATAACGACGTGCTAAAATTTAAGGGGTTCAAAAACTCTCTATTATATATATAAAAAAGACCTTAAACATTATTTTATAAGTATAGTAAAAAGAAATATAAACCTGCGAAAAAGTACTTACTGCCATTCAGCCTCACGTGGAGTGTCATTGAAAAGAAATGCTTCCTTACTAAGGTCAATTTCCTGAAAACCTATTGCATATAGATCAGGGGGTTTGTCATCAAAACTCAACCATGGTCGTAATGATACCGAAGGAGCCTGACCGTTGACGTTCCATGTTCCAACAAAAATACTGGAATGGTACCCAATTATAATATAGTAAGTTTCCTTAATTTAGAGTTAAAACATACAGAAAAGTGCTATATATTGTAGTAAATTATGTGAAATTATGTTAAGAACGGTATCCTGATTAGTAGAGTGGAAGTGTGGATGCGCGGTAGCTCAGTTGGAAGAGCATTGGCCCGGAAAGCCAAAGGACCCGGGTTCGATCCCCGGCTACGTCGAAACATTTTTCATTCTACTACAGCTTCAGAAGTGGGATAGGGAATCTGCCTGACAGCACAGTTCACCTTATGTTTATGAATTATGTTTACCAAGGTGTCGGATTATGGCCGGCAGCCAAGGACGGCTGTGTTGTCAGGTATGGCCGAACTGTAGTAAATTATGTGACATTATGTTAAGAACGGTATCCTGATTAGTAGAATGGAAGTGTGGATGCGCGGTAGCTCAGTTGGAAGAGCATTGGCCCGGAAAGCCAAAGGTCCCGGGTTCGATCCCCGGCTGCGTCAAAACATTTTTCATTCTACTACAATATAGAATTTTTACAGTAATAAAAGCAATGTCTATCTAACTTTAGTACTTTCATGTTCATGTTTCAGCATGAACATGGCTGTATAAGTAGACATTGGCATGTCTACTTATAAGCCTTTAAGCAAAATTTATGCTGAATGTTGAAACTGTTATTGCTTATTGCAGACTTAGATTAGACGACATTACTTTTGAGGCTACATTAATGCTTTAGCTGCTGAACAAATGCATTGTGATTGATTCATTTGTGAAATCATAAAACCATGAAATACTGCTATTGAACAATTAAAATCAGCCCACTACAGAATGAAGACAGCCTTAGTCGCCTAGAGGTTACTTTCAAGTAAATAAACATCATGCTTACGTAAATTCTTGTTTCTGAGTGTACTCTGGCTCTTTCAATTTCAACTGATATTTTAACATGGATTCACGATTTATAGCAGTCTGTCCCTGAGGAATTCGTTGCCTTATTATTGGAGTATCCGACTAAAATATTTATATTTTTATTTGAAAAACTGTTAAATCTTGTACGTACTTGTTCTCCCAAGTCAGAATGTCTGTTTGGCTGAATCATAGTGCCGATATATTTATCCAACCACACGAATACTGGCTGATTGTATAAAGAAACTAGAAAACATTGTTAATTTAAATTCAAAGTTTGTCAACCAACAAATCGCACTTTACCTTCCTTGGAACGTATAACTTCAGAAGCAAAATTAGAACTTTCCACTCCTATTTCAATTTTGAACTGTAACTTAAGCTTTTTGTAAATTATTATAAAAATGATATGACTTTGACTATTATCTATGGGCTCTGTGTCTACAAAAGAAATAATAACAAGTGGCACATTATGCATATGTAATTATACATGTAGATATATTCTTACCACAAGAAAAATATTGATCTATAGGGAAAACTGTTTCTATAGAAAGATCTGAAATACTGACAGGTTTCTTTCTAGCTGAAATTAATACAAATAAAGCAAAGGTTCTGTTATATTCTACTAAAGCTAAAATCCTATTTTCTTCATTATAAGTTCCATCCAAAGCAAACACGTTCAAGTGAATCTGGTTTTAAATCAGGAAAACATTAAATCTTCAGTTTTCAGAAAAGGAAAAAATATCGTTTTTTTATATCAGAAAAGGATACACTTTTTACTATCTCTGCAGACAAAAACTTTGCCTGCACGATATTAAGAACATCTTGGTGAACTGCTAACATAATAATATGTTTATAGATCAACAATCAAATCATTTTGTTTATTTCTGAATAAAATCGAGGTATTTTAAAAATGACAAGATACCTAACCTAATAAAAATAATAAAATTAAAGACATAGATCTACACATGTATATAGATAATGGTTCTTTATGTAAGGATCATAGATCAGGGATCAGATTCACATTTCTCGATTCGATAGTAGTAGACTAATTAGAAAAAGAAGGTATTACGAGATGTATTGGAGTGAAACAAGGATACACGGTCAATTCGATATCGAATCGAGGAATCAGAATCTGGAATCTGGGCTTAGATCTTTCTCACATCACAGAATATTTAAAAGAATACACTATATGGAATGGAATACACATCGTGGTCTCTCTCACGATACTTTAGTATGTGTATCGTGATCCCTCTCTAGTTTCTTCTGATATCTGAAAAGTAGAGTTGGACGGTCCGGAGTCCGACCGAGTCAGACCCATTCCGTTCCAAGGAGTTGAACGAATCCTAATGAGAAACGTGTCGGATAGAATCTACCATTCGATCGAATCTGCGGCCTGCGGTTTAAAATGAATTCATTGATCTGCTATGATGTGTGTCCCTGGTAGTGCTGCTCTTAAGAGCGTTTCCAATTCTCTTTTCTGCTTAGATTTGAAAATATTAACGTCATTTTCGCATATGAATCTTGCCCTCGGTTGAGACATTCCAACTCTCTTGTAAAGACAAGGATTTATATTTTTTTAATCCTTGCAGTTGGCACAGAGCACTGAGCCAAATTCATCTAGTCTAGAGTGCCGGGAATAATTAAAATCAAGTAAAATTCAAAAGGTCTCAATTACAGATTATTGAGTCAGTTAGGGATTACAATTACTTAACGCTTATCCTAGCTATTTTGAAAAATAAGGAAAAAATGAATGATTGGGTGCATTGTAATAAATGTTCCCTTAAATATAATTCTACAGTTAAGCTCTTTTTGACTGAATGTGGCCATTTACTGTGTGAGAGATGTGCAGAAAATTTAAGTAAGTTAAGAACTTAAGTAGGTACCAGAGTATTTTTGTTTTTATAATTATTTTAAAGTTCTTGTACTTATATAGATTCACAATGTATTATTTGCCAAAAGTCCACTAAAGCTATACCTATATCCAAAGAAATGGATCCTACAATTCAAGAGTTTTTTGTTCCTTTTGAAGTGCAGCTTAAAAAAGCAGCAGAGGTAGAAAATCTTTCTAAATAAGTGTATCCCTCATACTTTAAACTATTAACTAAATCCGTAGGTGTACAACTTTCAAATGCAACATAAAGCAAGGCTCTTTCAAGCTATAATTCAGAAGTACGGATTTGCTAAGAAAGAGTGTATATCATGTCACAATAAAAATAAAAATTTAGCAAGGGAGAACAAGATGTTGAGAACAATGTTGATGGTAACAGAGTAGAATAAGTATTTACTTAGTAGTATTTACGATTTGTATTATTGAGTACCTAACAAATTTGTTTGTTATAGTCTGTGGGGCAAAACAATCAACAACCGTTCTTAACCAGTACTCCTGTCATGAAATCCAATATATCGCCAGCACATAACATGTCATTGATGTCATCTATTGGTTACAATCCTAGTCCGCATCACCGTGCAGGGGTGACTGTAAGCAGACCTGGTCTTGCTCAAAGGATCCTGGCTTCCGGCAACAATATTCCAACGGTAAGTGTGCACAATAACTTTATTTTAAAATTCATTATACTTTCGTACTAGGTAATTGTTACAATTAATTTTAACTAGAAATTTTGAAAGTTATGTCTAAAATTTAGGCATAACGTTCTCAATGAATACCGGCATATATATATCTGATTATTTTTAAACAATCAGAGTATCTAATTAGATAGATATCCATCGTCTATGTTTTTATATAAGAAAAAGAAAACAAAGTTTTTAATTATTATTATTAAGTACCTACCTACCTACCCTTATTTGAGAGTTTTATTCCAAACAATGATAGAAAAGTGGTAAAAAAGCTTAAAATGAAATTCTGCTATTATATAAATAATAACAATATGGAGTGGAACAAGGAATATTATGGTTCACTATACTTTTGCCTTTTGCCTAGGTCTCTTCTATTATTTTCTAAGATATGTTCAGGAAATTTGAGAAGTGCTCATATGACCGAAATCTCCATGCATTTAAGAACATGAAAAAATACTCCTGAACCACTTCCACTTTGTCCGGAAATTATGTCAACTTTTAATTGATTTGAATGCCCTAGTAGGTACATTTTTATATTTAGATTTAGTGTAATGTTTTACATGTAGGTGGTAGGTACTTTTTCATAATTTTCAGTGTTTGACAGTTTAAATGGAAAAAATCAAATGTGCATATTCCGTGAAAACAATCCTGAGTAATTGATTTAATACAGTCGTTGTTTTTGTTACAAGTAATAGATATATATTATATTAAAATAATATATTTTTAAATATATACCAACAAGGATAACAAATATAAGTAGTATAAGTAGTGTTCATATCCATTTAATTGAATATTATTTACATTGATAGGATTTTCGAGGATCTGGTATTTATCGCATTGTTAGGCAGGTGGATAATTTTTGCCAACAATATTCATAGAGGTGCCAAATATACCCGTAGAATAATCTTTTGTTGTTTGTAAAAACTTGTGTTATAATTTTTTTTTTTATTAGTTTTATTTAGTAAAGTCATAATAATATAACTTATTGCCTTTATGCAAAAGAAAATATTATAAAAATTATTTTTAGTATTTAATGTGATGTTGTGGCTTACGAAAGAGAGATCTGGCCATGACCTATCCAGTTGATCACATGGCCACAGTAGATTATTCATTACCTCAGTCATCACTTACCAGAAAAATCATTGGCTTTAGACAAATAAATGATGAAATATGCCACTATTAATAATAACAGATCTGCTTTTGCTATGTGATTTTAATACAGTATGGTAGATACTTCTGATGCCATTGAGAACAATAAAAACATCTAGATAGGGAAATGGTGTATTTGATATTTGAAGCACTCTTCACAGAGTGTGGACTTCTTCATATTTGTGAAAGGAATACTGAGACATACATAAGTAGTGGTGAGAAACACATAGTAGTGCCCTCTTTTGGTCTTTGCTAATGTCTGGTGGTTGGTCTTGATGAAGGATTGACGTCTTCCATGAAGATGCCGGAGTAGTTGTTTTCGGCATCTCCATGCTAAATCTGGTAATATTTGTTTTGTGGCTCTTTTGATTATTGGATAATGACTTGGTATTTATCCTTATTGTTAGATAGGTACTTTGGGCTTATAGTACTAAAACAGTCTTAATTAGATCATTAAAATTTTTTGTTGACATTATTTTGTTAAAGACATTCTTTCAATAACAATAACATAATTTACTTAATTCCATATATAGTTAGTACAATGTCTGATTTTAGTATTAGGCGTTGTAGTAATACAATGGAATCACACCATTGCTATATGTTTCCATTACTTCATAATATGAAGTAATAGTCATATCACGAAGACTAAAAATATTATCACATTTATTTTCATGCCATCGAATGTATGCCTAAAAAGTGGCCGAAGAATGTTCAAACCGTTTTAAAATATCTTGAAAGGGAAACGAGAAAAGGGCACCAGTCGGTTTAGCCAAAAATCGAGAAACGCTCTGTAGCTCGAAAACGGTAATAGATAGAGAGATGCAGTTTGCGCCATTGTTATTTTCTCGACAAAAGAGCTCGAGACTCATTTATCAGATTTTCTCTATCTATGACAGATTCGCAGTACCTAACTCTTGAAAACCAAACAATTTGAACCACCCTGTACAACAGACATTTACAATCATGGAAAGTAGTTACAATATTATTAATAAAGGGGGAAAACAGAATTGGGGCAATATGCGAGCCTTAGGGAACACCAAAGGACACAGAAATTTCATGTGATTAATAAAACAAAAATTATGCGCTTCGTTCGAGGTAGATACCACCATCCACTGCCTAGCTATCAATTTCTCTTCCGTGGATACCCAGTAGATATAACGTCTTTCTATAGCTATCTACCTATGTGTTACATTTGCATCTTCAACTCTTTTTCGATAAATAACATGTTCGACTGTCTCCAAAGCCAAACAAGCAATTAGCGCTCTACTGTCTGTTATGGCTAAAACTGGTCTCCGAGAATCCATCTATTTGAATCATTAGTTCTCATGTCTAATTGTACGCCAATTTTCGGTTTGAGGTGGATATATTCTGCCGCTCTCTGCTGGTCTGCACTTGTTCCTTGAACAAGTGCAGACAAATTTTATAAAAGGACTGTTGCTACTTCTTCTGAATACGCCTGACTATGTAGTTAGATTAGAAAGCGGAAGTGAAATGTATAAAATCTTTTTAAATGGTCACTCTCCTGGCTTGAGAAGGTTTTGAGAATGAACGAATCCCGCTTCCGAAAATTTGTTTAAAAAGATAATTCCAACTTACTGACTGCGACGTTAAATATAACTGAGCTTAACAACTTTAAAAACTTTGCGGGGCAGTGGCGCGCCCAAGTGGGCAAAGGGCCATGGGCCCCTCGAAGATCTTTAAAAAACACTGATAAGACTGATTGCTAAGAACGACTTATACAACACAATATTCTATATGTACTCATAGTACAGGCACAGACAAAAAAAAACACTAGGGCCGTGGGTTCTTTATCTCTTCACCCGTTGTTGCCTAGAACGGGGGACGGGCAAAATTCCTTGGGAACGGGTGATTCATTGCTCGCTGCCTAGTTTGGTGTTTATTATATGAATCCCCAATTAGATATCTGAAGCATTGCCCCCCCCCAAAATTTTTTTCTGGGTGCGCCACTGTTGGGGGTGCTGAACATTTAGAATAACGTATCCCCTAGAATCTTAAAAAACAAGAGAAATTTTCTCTTGCAAATTCCGTAAAAACTTATTTGACTCAGATTGTAATCTTTTAGAACGTAGTACATTTTTGCCATTGTATAGTTAGTTGATTTTCCAATAGACAATTTATTAAAACATATTTAACTTTGAATCTTTCCATTCAAATCACAAGAACCGTTGCTCAACTACGCGTATGTAATTACATGATTAAGTTTAGTTATATGTAGAGGTTGTACTTATCGCATTTGCCCTAAGTCTGTAACACTAATGAACTTTAGGGAACATTTAATCATATTCTTTTTTATTGTCCTATTTACAGCAAATATTGTTCTATATTTGCAAGGTCCCACTACATATAGAATGTACTGAAATTACGATCGTTCATAATGTGAATAATTCATTCACTGTTCCCTCCTATAACTATATACAAATTTAAAGTTAGCAATTGCTTGTCTTATTTGCCTTCTTTTTTTGTACTTTTTTTAAGTTACCTTTTCATAATCGTTTCAGACTCTTAAAAATATTATATTTTTTAGCAATAAAGAAATAATAATAGGTAATTTTTTTAAGTTCTACAGTTGGGTATAATCGAGGCTACAATCTTTCATAACACCAATATTGTCGTTTGACAACCCTGTAGATACATCCATATATATTAAAATGCGTCGATTCTGTTTCGCTTTAAATTCCGTCCCCAAATCCACAAAGTTTCAGAGCTATCTCCTCCGAGGGGCGATCTCGGAACGATTTCCGCGGACCACCGGAGGTCGCCTCCGGCCTTTCTCCAATGCGTAGGGGTATTTTCGTGCCGTTTCCTACGCGTTTCCCCAATTTAAACGCCTTTTCAAAAAACCTATGCAAAATTTTCGTCGATCGCCGTTCGGCGAGAGAGATGCGGCTAGCACCGGCGTTTGTCCTAGCGTCTAATGGTCCTGTCACGCCCGTCGAAATACCGACTTTTCGCGGGACCCCCGAGACCTTTTTCCAATTTTTACGGCTTCGAGAAGGGCTTCACGCGAAAGTTCAGTCCTTTCTCTAATCCTTTGAGATTTTTTTTCGAGACCGTACGACGACTCCTTCTACGTCTATTTCGTCTTCGAAAATCTCGAGTCGCATCCGTCTCAACTTCTTTCTCATTTTATCCGCGGATGTGAGATCGCACTAACGAGACAAGCACCTCCCACGAAAACTGTCAAATTAATTAAACTTCAAATAGGTTATTTTCATTATTTTCCTATGAGAAATATTGCTAACGGAATCGATAGTACCGACTGTCAAACACCTGATTACCAAAATACTGATGCGAAATGTTTTTCTAATTAGAATAACCGTAAAAATTAATTGTTCAGGTCAACACGTACATTTACCTATTTAACGATTTTGCGACAGAAAGTGACAAGAGAAAATTTAGCGCAATGGTATTGTCGTAGGATTTCAACCCTGATATCGTGAGTTCGAATCACGACGAAGGCGAATTTTTTTTTTAATTTTTATCATAATTATTTATTAGTATTATTATAATATGTAGACTTTGACATGAGTGGTTAGTTATTCTGTTTCATTGCCCGTAGTTTTTATTCTTTCTGCAGGTAAAGTTTGGAATTAATTCGTTCATTTTGGTGGTCTGTAAAATTCATCATTTGAGCTTACAAAAGTATGTAACTTCTACAATATTAATTTGTTGCAACAATTATGACAGCAATATATTTTTTAACGCCGCCGTTACACCTTTTCGAAGGGCGGGCGTGGCTTCGACCCTTAGCGGAGCAGGGCCCCAAAACGACTTTTTAAACGGCCCTCGCCAATATTCTCATTTTTGAGTAGGTATACTGAACACTAATTTGAAATTATTTTTTTGCGGTCGAACGTATTTTTCAAGAAAAAAATAATTAAAAGTCATCACCTGTATAGGTACCTTCACAAATTAATTTTAACATTAATTTTATAACTTTGTACCTAACTTAATGTGTCCACAATGCTTATAATTAAATATATAATTGTTAAAAATAGTAATATACAAATTTGGTGTACCTAAATTTAGGTAAAAATTATTTTAATTATTTGTATTTATTTGGTATCTTTTGTGCCACCATGTGACGTCACAATTATTAAAAATGACCGATTTAATTAGTTCATATTGATTACTTCACATAAGGTAAGTAAATGTTTTTTACAACAAAATATATTTTTAACAGTTATATGTTATATATTTAATTATAATCATTGTGGACACTTATATCGGGTACAAAGTGATCAAGTTAGTGTTAAATGTTAAAGTTAATTTCTAAAGAGTATTTACAGAGTATGACTTTTAATTATTTTTTTACTACAAAACTACATACCTAAGACTGCAAAAGAAAATCAGATTCGCGTTCAGCATACCCCAAAATTGGGGGGGTAGCCAAAAATTTTAGAAAAATTTGAGCTTTATGCTTAATTAAATAATTACCTTTATTAGTTCATAGTTAAGTGTATTGTAAAAAAATTTTTTCCTTCAATATACACCAAACCTGTGTATCTTTAACAGTTACATATTTAATTATAAGCATTGTAGACATATATTGGGTATAAAGTGATCAAGTTACCGTTATAATAAATTATGGAAGAATACAAGTTATGAATTTATTTTTTTTTCTTGAGAAAACAGCTTCACAAAATGTTTACTAAAAAATGAATTATACTTTCAGCATTTAAAAAATAATGTTTCACCATCAAGAATAGAGTACCCCTACAATTCATCAAGATATTATTTAAAAAAAATCGTTTGGTATAATTACATCATCATTCCAGATAAAAAATTTCAGCTTTCTCTCTCTAAATTTATTATTTAATATACAAGGGATTATCTCAAATTTCTTTAATACGTATGTATTTTCTTAAAAATAATATTCTAGAGGCTTTTGTCACCCTAAGGGTGACCCCAGGCCGCAGGCCTGGGCCCCCGGTAGGGCTAGAAATGGGAACGAAAATCGCAACAGCGATTTTCTCCCATTTCTAGTAATAACATTATCAGCTGATCTTTTTTGCACAACTAATTAGCAATCAAGTATGTAGTGGCAAATTAACCAAATTATAGGGCATTTGTTTCCCTGAAGTTGTTTCCCTCATTTCATTATACCTGAGTATAGAAGTACCTATAAGTACATTCTCCTGAATTTCCCTGGAATTTCAGTGATGGTATCTAAGATAGATGCCTGAAGTACATGTGGTAGTTCAATCAAATATCACGAACTTGTTGGTAGTTACTGAAATACTATGGGTACCTACCTAAAGTTCAAGCAAACCACCGCACCGGGGAGAAATTTATGGAGTTACGACGAGATACCGAGAAGTACGTGGGACTTGGACAATATTCCAGAAAGTTTGTTGTATTTTAGATGAATTTCGATAAAATACCAGGAAGGATATTTTCTGCAATAGTATTTTAAGTGTAAAAATGTAGACCAATGTCTATAAGTGCTTTTGATAAAAACCTAAGCTGCAAACGAGTTAAGCATTCTTAGACATGTATAAGTAATACACGCCTAAATTCTGAATACGGTAGGTAGTTAAAATAAAACGCAATAAGTAATATAAAAAAGAAACACCAGCGTCAGCAAAGTTCATACCAGCTTTAAGCTTTGAGTTTTTGACTAGGTTCAAACTCTGAATTTTTCAATTCTACATTAGGTAAGATTAAATAAGGGGCGGAGGGTTCCGTTTGTGAATAGTTCAAAACCTATAGAAATAAAAAACCTACTCACTGAAATAAAATCTTTTATTTGTAAGCTCCAAAC
Source organism: Pogonocherus hispidulus (assembly GCA_963924545.1). NCBI lineage: Eukaryota > Metazoa > Arthropoda > Insecta > Coleoptera > Cerambycidae > Pogonocherus > Pogonocherus hispidulus. The sequence goes on from OZ004696.1 coordinate 27,045,261, forward strand.
TTAGTGCTACTTGGAGCTTAGAGGCCAGGGCGCTAGTGATGAGGTTTCAGGCACTAAACAGGAGCAACTCTGTGGGCGAATTACGTGGTTATAGATAATTTCAGTATTAATGGATTTTTTAATTAATGTGATTTCGATTCTGGGCTGGGCGATTAATATAAAAATATATGTATATGGGAAAGAGAAGATAAATGTAAAACGACCTTTCTTTGTCTCAATTCGATTATTTATTTATGCATATTTGTATTAATTAATATTAAAAACCTAATGTCACTAATTTCAGTACACAGGTGACACATGAACCGAATGTTCTGTTCTTTTCTAACAGCGGATGTTACGTACAATTAACCATTACTTTGTCGTTGATAATGTCATACATTAGCAAAGTCTACATATATTCTAATACATTAGTCACGAATGTGCAAAGTTTCAGCTGCCCAACTAGGTACCTATATATTTATTTATTTGGAGATGCCGAAAACACTACTCCACGGCAAATATGCCCCGACTGGCGTTGCATTACATCAACATTTCCAAATAAATAAATAAGTAGGATTGTCTTCCTCAAAGACAATAGAGGTCGCTGTAATGACATCTGCAGAAAAGCACATCGTTATCTGTCTGTCAATTAGACAATAATTGTCAGACAGGTAGTAGCAAAGACCCAAAGAGGGCACTGCGGTGTATTTCGCTGTATCTCGCCACTACAAAAATTGGTACCTATATTTTTAATTTCTCGGATATATCCGTATTGAACGATATACATATATTTATAGAATAAGATAAGATAAAATAAGAGAATATAAATTTCTACAAAACAATATATAATTAAAAATAATTTTTCTTCGTTGGTAGATGGGAAATAGTAGGTACCTATATTATCTCTTCCAAATTTCAAACACGACGCAATATATGAAATTACTATTGACATAGTCGACCGATGCCTAGTACTGGAATGGCAATCACATTACGGCCATAATTTTCAATTTGTTTGTTTGAGCTTAGAGATGGTATCTGGGTGCCGTCGTCGTGCCGACTTTACAGGAAACGAGATACGTGACGCGTATTTAATACTATCTCTTCTGCCAATTGCAGCCCTCGGCCGGCGGGCACATCGGGACGTCGACGTCGTTGTTTTACTTCTTTGTGCGTTGGCGCGAACGCCAAAATGTTTGCATGTTTTAGACCTCTTTTCTAAAAGATTTGATAAACGAGTCCCGAACCACTTCTGAGCACACGAACGGGCGAACATTGTTATGCAAAACAAATCGCTCTTGCTAGTGACCCCGGGTACAGTGCGAAACGTATACGGCGGCAGGGCTGGATTCGGCACAAACAGATTTTAAGGAAGCGACAAGAAAATTAAGCATAGCGATAAGAATATAAATAATGCAAGTTCTGTAGAATATAAAGTATGTATATTATTTAGTATGCACAAGGAACTCAACATCACTGATTACAGTGTAAAATGTATTCACCATCAGGACGGATTATGATTTCATTTTGTGTAGTGATAACTGGTGGCGAACAAATTTCCTTTGGTTCATTTGCCACTGCACACTGCACAACCTTCGTACTAGAGAAGGCTGTGGCCACTGCTTCAACAACCATATTACGCCAATACAATAATTTTATTATTACCTATTACGCCAATTTTAATACTCCTAGGAATACTAGAACGTATGAATTTCTTTAGATCCCCATGCGTAGAACAACTTATTTTGTTCCTCTTTTATCCGTTTTCGTCTAATCAACCAAGATATTTGCAAAAATAGTGTAGATCTTTTCAGTCCATTTAATTTGCTTTTTAAAAACTATTATAAACATATATTCTATTTATAATATTCAATTTAGCTTTAATTATGTATAAGTTACTTGTTTATTTTTTTTTATTAGCTGCTCATTTGGTTAGGAATAGATAGGTACTGTGTTTAGTTACCTGTCTTGCTTGCTAACCTGAAGTATTTAAAATATTTTTCTATATGATTTTGCTAGCATAGGTATTTTTATTTACCTGCGTGTAAAACAAAAATTTCCTTGTAATTAGTCGTCCGTGCCTGTTTGGAAATAAAATAAATAAATAAATATAAATGCTATTTTCATTTTATCCTCTGTTTATTTTTTTATTTTCTCTTTAAATGATACTCTTTACCAATGTAAATTTTTCGGTTAACTCAATTGAGTGGTTGAATTTGTGGAAGTTATACTTTTTAGAAGGGTAGATATTTCAGAATTTTCTCGCACTACTTATCATCCGAGCCAATCAGATATAGCGATTTCTCCCTAGTCTAGTCCAATCAAATTCCCCATTATTTTAGGAATGCCGCTATCGCCAGGGATTGCATACTTCTCCAGTTTTCGTTACATGAAAAATTCGTCGTTCCAAATTTTTTTTTCCATTTAGGTTTACAGCCATTGTTGACTGTATGACATGAAGTTTGTGGTGGCATTGCTATAGAACACACAAAGCGTTTTCAGCGGCCGGTAGGGAACGAGTTTGTAGTACTTCTCCATTCAATGTGTGGTTGATTCAAGATTAGAAACAAAATTGACGCACTGGGAGTACTGACGTAAGAAAATAGTGCGTTTTATAAATTCCTTCAAGGTATTAAAAAGATATTTGCAAGTGCCTATGGACTTAACATGTACTCAAAGTAATAACACCGCTCTGGGCACATGGTTCACATTTCTGTAAGCGCAGCGACTACTTTACTTGATGATACCTGTGACGTGTCGCCTAGCATTATGGAAATATAGGAGATAAGTCCGAGGACATCGAAACAAGCGAATGTCGATGGCTCCCTATGATAATAATAATAATATCTCTACCCCTCATTCTAATCGCAAGAATTAGCCCGAAAGTCTGAGACTTGTGTGGGAGAGGGGGCGGCATATTATTATTTCCCTGGCCGCATTTGCGCCTCAGGAACGACTTACGTTGGTAGGCCCTAACCACCATTCAGTGCTGGAATGAGGGAAATCTGGAAAACCTCATTAGTTAGGGGGATGATGTCCTAGTTCATATTCCATTAAGAGTTAAATTTAGACAAATCCCTTCTTAGTGGGTATAAGAACAGAGCATTTTAAGTTGATATGTTCATCAGTGTGCTTGACTAATGAGTTAGTGAGATCACTTTTATAAATACTAACGATATTGAGATTTTAGTCTGAAAGTAACTTCAAAGTTAATAACAAATGCTTTTCATAAAATCAAGATTTATTGGCTTGTTAAAGTCACGTTATCTTTCAGATCAAATATTTCCAAGACTATTTTATAGTTACTATATAATATAATAATATATTACTTTATATAGTTATTATATATTACTATATATAATAACTTGCCCCTATTTAGTGGTCGTAGTACTACTTATAATATATATTAAACACAATTTATACTTCTCTTGTTAAATATAAGTGTATTAGTAATCTCTTTTATAGAGTACACAATAAATGGGTTTCTCTTACAGGGAAGGAAACTATAAAATGACAAATTTACCAAACGAGAATAAAATATCAAATTACTTTGGAGAGGTATTGACCTTGCGGTCCATTGTATATAAACGCTCAGATTTGAGGACTTTGAGCTTCCTTTATGCATTATATATAAATACTTGAGGAGATTTTTATTTTTCAGATAATAGCTATCAAACCTGTTTATAGTGTTCAATCAAGTGTATACGTTTGTTATATATTTTATGTGATGGATTTATATTTTGACAGATGTATGAATTCACCATTCACACCTTCACCGTTTTTCCAGTAATATTGATAATCCAGGGATTGATAAAACATATTTTTCCCATATAATTGCAGTTAGAGTACATACAATAATCCGAATTTTCTTGATTTCTGAGAACTTTTGACAAATTGAGTTTCAACACTTTAATCTCACAGATTCAGTTCATTTCGCACATTTCATGTTCTACAAAAGCTCCAGTTCCCTTTCCGAGGTTTTATGGACTAACCCCGGTCCTGTACATCCATCAACGAACGTATTATGCTTCTCCGTGTTTAATGAACACTAGCAACAATTCGTATGCATAAACAAAGTGCCTTTGTATTTTTTCGTCGTTTCTTCGACAAACAATGCTTGTTCCAGAAACAACAAACGCATTTTACATATATTACCCGCCACAATGAAATTCGTTTTAAAATAAAAACGACAGCAGTCTCAAAATGTAAAATATCTGCTTGTTATAATGTTTAAAGTAGCAACATATTAAATGCCACATCCGTACTAACATATTATTTTTGGTGTGCGCGTCAGAAAAATTAGGATACCTATATTTAGGTCCCGATGTAAATTGTAACTGGAAAAAAAGAATTGTATGGATGAAAATTTAATTTCCATTTTGTAATTGAAGCCGAAATCCACTGTAATCCGTTTACGTACACACAAAATGTTGTAGATAATTAATTTGATATCAAACATATATCCATCGGTTCGCCTGCGGATTATTTCCCCCACAGGGTTAAATATGCCGTTTTATTTATTTGGAAAAAGGTTTCCATTTTATATTTCACTTCGTATCCAAATTGCGCTTCTACTCATTAACTTTGCCAATGCCCAATGGAGCAGTTTGAAACATGGCAGGAACATCTGGAATCAATGGTTAGTCAGTACCTACCTATACAGGGTGTACCACGTAGACCTTCACATAGCCGTTTCTAGAATAGTACGCGTACTGGAATTCTGAAAATGTGTATACGGAGGTTTCTTGCAATTTTCTCTGCATTAAATATTTCTATTTTTCGCGAAACACACCCGTAATAAATTTGCAGAATTCCAGTAGGTACGCCTAGTATTCTAAAAACGGCTAATTGAAGATCTACGTGGTACACCCTATATAGGCAGTTACAAAAAAATTGTGGTATTTGATTTTATAATTTTGCTAAATGAACATGAATATTTTGTAATTTGGTAATAATAAGGCACGGGAAAAAAATTTTTGTTTTTGAAATCAGGAATAAGGTTTGTTTGCAAAGGTATTACCACATTCCTCAAAGTGAGGAGGCATACCAAAACCGATTTTATTTAATAATATAAATTATTTTTATTTAGAAAACCTTGCAAGCCATCTCATCATTCAATTAACCAGTTTTCCTCATTATCCTTTGAGCTTTCAGGAATAATTTATTAATAGGATAGTCCATTATTGAAAATAAAAATAATATTGATGATGGCAAATAGTCAAACATTTTGAAAACGTTTTAATCACCAGCATCAGTTCACAAACTGTAAGGTAGTAACAGCACTTTGAGTAGCAATGATATGAAGGCGAAGTGAAACTGATTCAAAATAGACTAGTTAAGGTAGGTAATTAGTTTATAAGATTGGGTAGTTTATAAGCTGTATAGATAGGCTATTTAAAAGCCGTCTCGTCTGTGTTGTCGAGTATTTTTTATTGGTTGTTCTGCTTGCACTCGCCTAGGCCACACATACGGTATTCACCAAATCATCGAAGAATTTGTCATATTAAGAGCCCAGTTATACACATATGTGGCTTATTTGCCAGGTACAAGGTTATCATAAAGTAAGGGATACATTTCAGCTCATTATGTATTTTTAACAAATTAAGTTAACAACAGGATGCGAAAGAAATTCGATTGCTTAAACAATGGGATTTCTTATGTCCAACAGTGGTTAACGCAAATGTTCGATATGTCGTCCATGTTGCGGCTGTATAATCACCAATCGCTCCTCCAAATTGTACACAGAATTATTTAGCATTTCTAATTGATTTGCAGCAATTTGCTCTCTAATAGAGTCTTTTAATTCTTCTAGTGTGGTTGGTCGTGTTCTAAACACCAAATTTTTTAAATAACCGCCAGTAATCCGCTGGGTTAAGATCAGGCGATGTTGGTGGCCATGAATTTACAAAATGTCTGCTTAGAACATGATTTTGAAAAACATCAGTTAAAAATTTTTTAACTGATAAAAGGGGGGGGGGGGTAAATAAGGGGAGGTTCTCCATTCTGCATAAAAATCATGTTTTCAATTCCTTCGTGCTCGTTTTGTATAGGTGGAATGGCATAATCTCGTGCAGGTATAGATAACATATGCAGTTATCGTGGTTTCTTGAAAGTTTTCTGTTATTTTTTTTTACAGAAATAAAAATGAATTAGTCTGGAAAAATCTAAATTCGAAAATGCATTAGCTCTCCGGAGTCCTATATATTCATAAATACTCTTTAGAACAAATACAAATACGTTTTTTGAAATCTGACGAATTATTCATACTCGACGAAGTGTATCCTGAGAGAGGATTTAGTCTTGAAAAGGACGTGGCAGTTCAATACAATAAGTACGTCATCATTGTATATAAGATTATTAATAATAAAATTTAGGGTTCTGAATTGCTTCATCCCATTAACATCAGAGTGCCTAGATGTGGTTCAAGATGTTTCCATACATCCATTTTCCCAGTAGGTAATACAAATTTAATTATTACTTCACCAATTTACCAAATGAATAAATACTATTCTGCCCTTGACGTCAGCCTGGACATATTTCGTACCACTGTTATGCAAATGCTGACAAGAAAACGTTATGTTGATTAGATAATTCAACCTCTTCTTTAGCTGTCGATAGTTTAATGTAGTATTCGGATTTGCAGTACTTTTAGTTTCTAGTATAGTTGTATTTTTATACCGATTTTGTTTTATTGTGTATTTGTATTTGTACTTTGTAGTTGTACTACTAATATAATAATTTCCATTGAATTTGTGTATATAAGATATAAGATTAATGTTTTACTATTGGATGATGCCCTTGTGCGTACTTGTGTATTTTCCCAACTCTGAGTCTTAGGATTTTAGTCTGTATATATGATTACACGAGTACACGAGTACATATTGTACAGAATGTTTATCATATTATATTTTATTGTAGTGAATTTATACTATACAAAACTATGATTATATGCATTTTCCCACTCTACAATTGGGTTTTCCTGTAGAGTGATGTGATGTATATAAATTAATAAAAAGTAATCAAATAAATAAATAAATAAATTAATTAATAAATGAATGAATGCATGAATGAATAAATAAATATATAAATGAAAGGTTTTTCCTTTAGAAACTCTAAAAACTGCTATAACGTACTGTTAAATAACACGTATATATTGATATGCGGTTTAATAAGGTTATCTCTAATAATAATTCATATATCCCCAAAGAGTGTATCAAAAACGTAAAGTCTTGGAAAATAGTTATTTGTTATACAAGACGGTAAAATTACTTTTTATCGACAAGTGAAAATGTTTTATGTCGATAATGAAATTTTATTCACAACCATATATGTAATAAGGTTATTACTGACTTTTTAGAAGTTCGAAAATTAGTCATTACTAACTGTTGCTACTGTCCAGGTCGGGAAGTGATCACTTTCCACCCAAGGGTGGAAAGTAAAACATCTGAAAGATACGTGATGTTTGTATTTTGAATGACGTTAATTTTGACAAGGCGTCAGTCATCAGAAAAACCCTTATATTTTATATTTATTTATACAGAATCAGTTTACAATAACAATAATTTTGGATTTTAGTTTTTTAGCAAATAATACTAAAAAAATAATCAACTGCTGTCAGTGTGACAGTCAACAATTTATGCCCCCTTTATTAAATAATAATGTCAGCGTCATAGAAACGGATTTTCACTGTCTTCTAAATTGAAACGTTTTCTCGTTTTTTTAGAGATGGTTGTGAATAAAATCGTATACATACCTCGGCGGAAGGTTTCATTCCTGTCTCGCGCTATAGCTTACCTCGGTGCTACGCACCTCGGTTATCTAAACAGCGCTCGACAGTAATGAAACATTTTCCGCCTCAGTATGTAATATACTATTACCGTCGTGTGCAACATTCTATATTTTTTTATAGCGAATAGAAGGTTAAAGAAAAACTTCGAACGATTTTGCAGACAAAAATGACAATTGTGACATTTCAAAGTAACGTCAAATTAAATAAAAATATTAAAGTACTTTATCTATCCTTGCTGTTAAAGTTTTAGACGGAGAGCTGGCGGCCGCGGAGGTACTACGACATTACCTCCGGCTGGAATTTTGTGAAGTGGTTGGGGGGACCATGAGGAAGTGCCATCTGCAAGGATTTTCCTCAAAACCTCTGCAAAGCACACGTCAGACGACTCAAAAATGAAAAAATCCTTGCTCAAAGAATGATGATCAATCACCTTGTCATTTTTTTTTTCAAAAAAAATGTTTCTTACTTCTGTCTGACGTTTTAACATATTGCACCAGAGACCATTTTAAGCACATTTTAAAATGGTCAGACGAAAATACCGCTGCGAAGTCCCCCTACAATGTTCACAAAGTTCCGACCCACATGGAACGTACTTTTTTTTTTTCGAAAAATTATTTTCATTACCTCCGTCTGACGTTTAGTTCGTTGCTATATTACCAGGCACTACGAACTCTTTGTCGAATAAATTTCAGCTGTGGCACGTTTTTGTGAACATATACTGGGTTAACCAATAAGCATGGATGATTTTCATTAAGTGATATAATACAAAACAAGTGACAGTACAAAATATCATGGCAAAAAATGTTCCATAGTGTGTGCATTTTTTAAGTAATGACGGTTTTTCATTTAGACCAACGAGTTTTCGTAGTAGATACGTATTTCTAAAATAGCAGCATTGTGGAGATACAAAGAAGATTGGGCGTTAATTTCAAATCTGAAGGCAAGGAAACATACCTACAAGAAACACAATTTTGAGATGGGCAAGTAATTTTGATGATCGCGGAAGTGTTGCCTCAAATTATTACGGTACTACTCGTTCAGTTCGTACTGTTGACACATTGAACGCGTAAGAATTGCTGTTCAACAGAGCCTGACGCGTTCAACCAAAAAGCATTCTCAATAAGCTTTGAATATATCTCTTCGACGAATTTTAAAACGTAGTCTTCACTACCATCCATACAAAATTCAAGTTGTTCAAAAACTAAAAGATCAGGATACAACAGCATGTCTCCAATTTTCTGAACAGTTTTTAAAAATCTTTCACGCCAATGAAAATGTATTGAATAAGCTTGTCATGACCGACGAGGCTCATTTCCACCTGGATGGTTATGTAAATAAACAAAAGTTCAGATACTGGGGTTTGGAACATCCATTTAATTTATAGCGAACCCGAACAACTTCTATATAGCCAGAAAGTTACCGTTTGGTGTGCAGTTACTAAAACGTGTTTTTTTAAGGATGATAGAACTTTAAACTTTAAAAAAATATTAAAGAAAATATTTTGTGATTAAAAAACTAATGTTATTTAAAAAAACAATCTATTACATTAAACATTTAAAAATTATTTGCGGCATGTGGCCACCGCGGCCGTCCGCAAGATAGCGTATTCTTTTGATCCAATTTTGGGTGACTTTTTCGAGCACTTCTGGTCGTATGTCGTGAATAACACGAACAATGTTGGCTTCCAAGGCTTCAATTGTTGCTGGTTTATCAGCATAAACTAATGACTTGACATAGCCCCACAGAAAATAATCTGCGGGCGTCATATCACAGGACCTGGGTGGATAGTTAACAGGTCCATTTCTCGAAATTAATTTGTCACCAAACCTTGTTTGCAACCACACTTTCACGTACAGCGGTAATATTCCTTTCATTACGCACATTCCTTCGACGCATTGGTGTTTTCAAATCATGTAGAGAGTACGTGGTACGAAATCTATCCACAGTACGATGGTACGATGAATAAATAGCTCAGATGGACGATCATGTGGGCCATAAAATTCACGAAGTCTTCTATGCGTTTGGTGAACCGACGAATGATTTTCAAAGTAAATTTGAGGAATTTGGTAGCGTTGTTCAAGAGTGAATCTATTCATGATGATTTGCCAAAGTATACTGAAAATAAATTTTATAAACAGGGTCAGATTAACAGTTCAGTATGATAGTAGTTGTCATGTAAAGTTCTATTAAACCTAAAAAAACACCCTTTATATCAGGAATTATTGGTCCTTATTTTTTTGAAATAAATAATCAAATTGTAATAGTTAACTCCCATCGATACGTGGATACGCTGGAAAACTTTTTTGTCCCTGAAGCATGAAGACTTGGTCTACACAACATACTGTTCCAAGAGGATGGTGCTATTGGTGTCTATGAATACCCTACGACATCTTTTCCCTGGAAGGCTGATCTCAAGGAGACATTCACTGGCCTGGAATATCCTCAGACTTGAATACTTCAGACTTCTTCTTGTGGGGATTTCTCAAGTGTAGGGTGTGCAAGAATAGGCCTGAACACTTCAAGAACTGAAGCTTGCCCTTGAACAGGAAATTAGGAACATTAATCGCGATGTATTGCTGCGAGTAATGCTGAATTTTATTAACCGTTTACAACAATGTATAACTTTTCATGGTAATCATTTGAAAGATGTTATTTAAAAAAATTGGATTAGAAAGTTAATAAATTTCATTAATAAACATGCCAAAATATTTTCTTTTGTCGATTCCATCGCCTACTGAAAACCATCCATACCTATGGGCTAACCCAGTATATCTTAGCATTAGAGAAAGACCCATGCGTGCTCATGAGAGAAGGTTCTATCCAAATAAATAAATATAGAGGATCTATTTGATTTTTCTTGTATTTATATCTTCTCGGTGATAACTGTTCTCTTCAAAACTAATTATAAAGTCAGTGACTGGCCTCCAATTATTATACCAAGTATCTCATAACCGTGGGGATGGACTGTAGCATCTTTCAGAAACTTGATAGAAAAGAGTTAAATGTTTGTTGCTCTACTAGGGCTATCAATTAAAATTATTTAGCGTCAAAAGTATTCAATCTCAGAATCGCAGCATCTTACTTAGTTATTTCTTACGGAACTCCCTATTATAGGAAAAAGTATAAAATTCGTCGAAAACATGAAGCATACCATCCATATACGTTCAACCAGCTGTTTACGAGATATTTTATACAGATTTTGATAGATCCCAGGATTTTCAAAAACTGAAATAAATTTCTTGGAATACGATATCAGGATTTCAATTTTTCTGTGCAGGGAGGATCTAAGGAGTAGATATTATTTTTTCAGATAAAAAAAATTAAAAAACAGTACACCAAGTTTTTTATTTTGGAGGTTACATTTTAGTAATTCCAACAATTTTTGTATTTTAAATGGAGCAATTTGTATATTTATATTCCAAGTAATGCAGAATTAATTATTCACTTAGAAATTCTATTGTAAAATAATCAAGTTATAACTTTATTCTGTTACTTTTTACCATCCCCTAAAAGAATGCATCATGCACCGACCATGAATGCATCATAGGTATGTATCATAAATTTCATATTTTAACGAATACCTTCTTAACTTCTTTCGCGTTTAGTATACACTCTGTATTACCATCATTGTGTGTTCCAGAAGGGCGTAATGTTTGTAAGAGATCTTGCGATAATCCCAACCTCGAGCGGCCTTTCCGCTTACACGTCGGGAGTGCCATCTCAGGATCAAACAAGATGTATATGCCGTGGCCAGACCTAGGTGACCGGGAACTCTATTTCTCTTCCCCCGGGTGCCCTCGTATCTCGGATCAGAAGGTCTTTATAGGCGGAAGTTGGTTTAGGGATAGCCCTGTTATTATCATTGGTGTTTATCTTTGATGGGGTTGGAGCTACTCTTTGTTTGTTGGGTGTTGTCGGATGGTCCCGTGTCCCAATTTATGAAGGTTACTAGATTTTGTTGATCAGTGTTTAGAATATCAAATATCACTTTTCGCATTGGCACCAGTCATTCAAATATATAAACTGTTCTAAGGATTCTGAAATAGTTATTATGACACTTTCGGACAAATTATGGACAATCATTTTCAGGCGATCGAACTACTTGTATCTCATATTGTTGTTAGCTGAATTAGCCAACTATTAAGGCGTCTCTAGTAACGAATGATTCCCATTGTTCCAGATAAGTTTATTAGTCATTATTTTGGTCACTTAGCAACAGTTGTGAGATAATAACTGGTTGTGGTTAACAATAAATGCCCACAAACATTGAATAAGTAATTCAAATTTACTGAAGTATTTAAAAATTTAATTTTGCAAGAGCAGTTACCTACAGAGCAGGAAAAAAAACGAACATTTATATTTATTAAGTATGAGCATCTTTGAAATCATTAGAGATGCAGAGTTGCTTAAATTGGATACAAATTGGTTGCAAAAATTATATTTCCAAGAATTGCTTCTAAAGCAGTAAACTAAGGGTGAAAACAAAAAATGTACATTTGCTGGAAACGCCCATAGCTAGAAATGTACATTTGCTAGAAATTCCGCCACACATGTTAATTTATTATTTTGTTATAAAGTGTTTAATGTAAATAATGGCATATAATAATAATAACAATAATAACAATAATAACAATAATAATAATAATAATAATTATTATTATTAAGTCAGCGAGGGCTTCTAATATGATTTCTAAAAAAAATTACATCTACAAGATTTTGCGCCAACATAATTAACTTCTGTTTTTATATGGGCGCTATATCGGATCTTCGCATTTTGGAAAACTCCGTAAAAATTGCTTTTCGACCGTGTATAATATGCGTACATTCAAGAACGAAAAAATATGAAACATATTTGGAGTAATTCCAGCTACTGCGCCTTTAATTGTTCGACGTAATTTCTCAGCAGTTTCATACGATCTTGCATACACTTTGTTTATTAGATAACCCCACACAAAAAGTCTAGTGGAGTGAGGTCTGGTGACCTAGCAGGCCATTTTATTGGTTCTCGGTTTTGAACATTATGCATATTATACATGGTTGAGAACCAATTTTACGGAGTATTAAGAAATGCAAAAATTTAATAATCATTCATAATTTAATAATGCACTCATTTGAAAAGCAAAATCTAGTAGACTGTTCTACTTTTCCAGTAGATTTTTCTAGAGACCAATTTTAAAATTTTTGCTAGCTGCTCTGTCCTCAAAAATTTTACGAATGCATCTTTATAATAAACGAGCTATGGACGTTTCCAGCAAATGCTCATTTTTTGTTTTCACCCTGTATCTACTTAAGGGAAGGGAATTCTTAGAATTGTAACCTTGGATCTCCAACTTTTTCCCAATTTATTCAGCTCTGTATCTCTAATCGTTTCCGAGATGCCTATACAGCTCCTCTTAAACTGGATACGTGTATGTTAGATACAGGCGTCTTTGACACAACACTGGAAATTATGTTATTTTTGGAATTTTATAGTTAAACAGTTGGTTTTTCTTCTTTCCTCTTCCATATTTTTGTTGGTTCACTGTGGTGGGTTGCTTGTTATTATTATTATGGTCGTTGTTAGTATCCTTCAATCTTTAACCTTGTAAAATGTTATATTATAAAAAATGTCAATGTTAAATGTCAAATGCAACATGATTTGTGTATGTTGACACGTAGGTATATTATTGCAGACATTTCGTTAATCCTTGCATTGCAAGGTCTTATTAGGTTTTTTGTCAAGGAAAGTAAACGAAAAATAAGTAGAAGTATATAATCACAGCAATATTCAATATACAAAATATCTTGTAGAAATTCTGTATAGTAAATTGGTAAATTTATTTTGTAGTATAATAGTAATTATGTAATAATGAATGGATAATTAGTACATAGATTTCGCAGTAAACAACAAGTAGTAGATAATTAATAGATAATTAGTAAATCTATTTCATGGCAAATTATCGAGTCGATAGAGTTCAGAATCTTCGTCCATAAATCAATTAATCCGACAATTTTTAATGAAACTCTTGACGTATAGATTTGGAAGGAGAGATCAATGCGTCGGCAACGAACTCTACATGCAAAGTTGGACTAAAGTTTTTCGTCCACCAGGTAAGTAAATACCTAATGGTGGACGAGAGACTTACCGTTCCTGCTTTTAAGAGAGATTGAAGTTTTTTTTTATATAGAAAATACCCTTTGAAGGGTATTTTGCTACTATTACAATCTGATCAAAGGGAGATCAATGAGTAATTTGGTTCTATCCTAATTTAACTAAAGTTGAGAATCTTAGAGCTAAGGTCTTACTCACTAGTGTACCTTAGAGTCTAGTAACTTAATAACACTAACCGCACAATACTCTGCTTTTATACTGATCTAATCAGTTCACTAACTCAAAGGGCTTAATCCTCTTGAGCCTTCTTACTATGTTAGTGTTGTCGAGGAGCTGGATGGCCTCGATGTTCACATGCTGATGCAGTCGTTGTTCGTGATTTCTTGCAAATTTAGTAATTGTCTGCTCCACAGTGTCCATCTGAAGATCTCGACGAAGGTCGCTGTTTCTGATGTATCAAGGCAGTTTGACGATGTTCCGCAGTACTTTGTTCTGAAATCTTTGAATGATTAATATATTACTCTTACTGGCACAGCCCCAGAGCTGTATTCCATAGGTCCATACTGGCTTGAGAATTTGTTTATACAACAGTATTTTGTTGTAAGTTGATAAGCAGGAGTGTCTACCAAGTAGCCAGTACATTTTCTTATATCTGATGTCTAGCTCTTCTCTTTTCTTTTTAACATAGACTTTCCAGCGAAGTCTTGCGTCTAATGTGATGCTTAGATATTTTGCTGAGTTTGCATATGGAATCTGGGCATTGTTCATGTTAATAGGTATTTGTTGTTCTCTTTTATTTGTGAAATTAATCTGCACTGATTTGGTTTCATTCAGCTTGATACGCCATCTTTTGGTCCAGTTATTGATTTGGTTAACTGATGTTTGCAGTTTGTTTGCAGCTTCTTCATAGCCCTTCCCTGTCGCAAGAATGGCAGTATCATCTGCAAACGTGGCTATTGTGTTTTGCTCTAACTGTGGTATATCACTGGTGTAGATCAGGTATAAGATAGGGCCTAGGACGATTCCTTGTGGTACTCCTGCTCTGATTTCTTTTAGTTCAGTGTATGCTTCATCTTGTTTGACTCTGAAGAGTCTATATGAGATATATGATTCCAATAATTCTGAGTATTTATATGGAAGTAACTTATTTAGTTTATATTTTAACCCATCATGCCACACTTTATCAAAAGCCTGCGCAACATCAAGGAATATCGCTGAACAAACTTCTTTGTTTTCTAGCGACTTTTCTATTACGTCAGTAATTCTGTGTACTTGATCTAGGGTGGAGTGGTTTTCTCTGAATCCAAATTGGTGAGTTGGGATTAAATTACCTTCATCCATGATTGGTTTCAATCTTTTCAGTAGATTGAAGAGAGATTGAAGTGCCCCTGACACTATCAGTGTTAGTGTGATTGTTACAGTACCTAACTGTAACTGTTATTGTTACTGTCACTGTCATTGACAGCGTGATTGTGATTCTTACTATTACTGTTGATATTGATGTTGATGTTTTTTATCACTATCACTATACTATATTATTATTATTAACTGTTATTATTACAGTTACAATGAAGGCGATAGTATCAATCGAACGGTGAAAATATAGGCAGCAACCAACATAACGTTCTAAAAATTCTTAAAACCGAAGAAAATTTTAAATATCTGACACAGACGTAATAAGTCCTGCAATACCTACCTATATTAGAAAAAAGAAAATTATTTTTATATTAAGTTGGAGTTAAAAATTCATGTTGATCCATTTGTACGAAATAAATATTCCGTTTTTATCTCAATGACAAAAAGGGTCAAAACCCTTGGGAATTATGAATCGGGACACTTTTTTCAATAGTCTGTGTAGCCTCAAGGAGTGTTGAATTAGTGTTGGAACATTGAATAAAGATGATAAACATGAAATATCTGAAAGCTGCATATTTTTTGCCCCCAAGGCTTTCATAATCATATATTCCTTTGTTTTGCCTATGTATGCAAGTCTGTTATTTCTATAATTATTTTTTTAATGGTTGCATTTGCAATTGATGCAAAATTTGTCGCAAACTACAGTTGGACTGGAATTGTACAAGGTGTTTTATTTTCAGTAATTTTAAAGGAAAATATTTTCAGTTGCCATCGAAAATATTGAAAAAATCTGTAACTTTCATGGATTCATATTCAAAGACAAATTTTAATTGCGTGAATTTGACTATTGACACAGGGTGAATTTGACTATTTTTACTTATTTTTAGTTCGAAAGATAAAAATCAAAATATGTCTTTAATTCTGCTGAATTTGTGCAAAACTTTTGATACACTGGATCAAATCATCCTATTTAATAAAATATTTGAGTTGGCAAGCTTACTTATTTTTTGAAAATAATTTATCCAACAGATGCCAGATAATAAATCCTGTGGTTAAATTTTATGATTCTATGAAATGTGATTCTAAAAACATTAACATAAAATGATTAATATGTTCCTCACAGAAGTGTAATTAGGTCATTTAAACAAGGAAGAATAAGAAGTGCACATTCGCATAGCTCTTAATGAGGAAATAATTAAAGTTGAGAAAGTATGCAAGCATATGGTATTATTATTTAGTACAAAAATCCAAATGCATGGGAATCTCTCATTATGACCTTAAAAATACCAACTTTTAAAAACAAAAAGTTGAGTGTCGAAAAGGGTTTTTTTTGATACGCAATTGCGTTTCATAATGACTACTTTATAGACAGAAAATAGAAAAAATACTTTATTGAACAATTGCGACACGGTTTATTGAATAGTTTTGTTAGATTAATATATTAATTTAATAATTATACTTATATTTTTGATAATATATTTTATAAATATAACATTTGTTTTATGTACATTTATTTTAATAAATTATCTAAGAAATTATTAATAATATCTATTAATTATTATAAATAATTATCTAAAAAAAGAGCACAAGAGTAGTAAAAACATAAAATTACACATACCTACATGTACATTTCATAAAAAGGAATTTTAAAAGAAATTATTATGATTTATTAGGTATTAAATACTTGTCTTTATAGCATTTTAGCCATTTTATTGATGACATAATAGTACACACACAATAGTAGACACAGTCAAGTTAAAAACATATTTTGTGTGTTTTGGGATTTCCAATACAGCTTAGAATACAGGTAATATGAAATTTTTTGAAAAGATATACTCTATTCACTTGAAGCAGAATCTTGGCAGTATTAAACTTTTCCGATTTCTTGCAAGTATAGGTGTTCATGGAAATAAAGCATTTTATATATTTTTATAGATATACCATTTCAACGAAATGCCGAACAAAGAATATATATGGATCCATAAACCTAACAAATCGCGTCAATGTGGGAAACGGCCGTATCTGATTATTTATTGGACGATCAATCATAATCGATGTTAGATTAGCGAATATATATTTCCAGAATGGCTTAATAATTCACGCAGATTTTTCCTGGCCGAGCATTATCTAAAATTTTGTTTTTATCGGTTCTCAGCGCCGTCCATTTCCACTGGGACACGAGGAACTATAGTAGAAAGACTTCGGAAAACTCGTGCGGCTCAATATATCAAGTTATACGGTTGTGCATAACGACACGTTCTGTTTTATATGCAAAATCATGGATAATATCACTTTGTTGTTCGTAAAACGATCCCTACAAGAACTCGTTTCCAAGATCTTAACAAGGGACCAGTAGGAACCAATAACCTTAGAGTTCTAGATTATGTTGGGAATATTTCCACATAGCACCAAAAACAATATTTATAAAGTTCATAAAGGTTTAAATTTTAGTCGAAATATTTTCTACCGGAATCAGTTTGCAAAAAGAACTAATTAAAACATGTAACATCTTATTAATCGCAGACAGAGGCTTTTAGGTGCCAAAAAGATCGATTCAGCGAATTTGTGTGAGTTGTGGAGTAGGAAACTGGGCTTGTTTTTTATTCTAGTGGTACGGATACTTATAGGCATTTCCATTGCTTGCCTCTAATAAAAAATCAAAGCCGATCAATGCTGTGTGCGAAGGCAAACAGTAATTCTGTTGTCTGTTGAAACCCATGTGATATCCTGAAGTACCAGGAAGGTTACCTTCTGGCATTTATGTCTATTGACAATGAGGCAGGCATAGTGGCAAAGGATATGTATGGAGTCCTCGTCGTCATGTGCACATAACCTATACTTTTTGGTGGTACTTCGTCCTCGTTGATCGGTTCTATGACCAACTAACAATCCTGCGACACCGTAAATGCCGTTCCTGCTTATCGTACTCACCGCACTAAGAAGAGTAATCCGTTGCAGTTCAGCATCCTAGGTATGACTATTTTTTTTAAATAGGTCTCAGTGTATATGCAAACATCACAGTGTGTAAACATCAAGTTAGAGGTAACTTTGTTATTAAGCTATTTTAAGGTGCTTTCCCTCGCTGTTTTAATCGTATAATTTCGGTAATTTTGGTTTAATTAATGTTTATTCACTGTAAAATTAAATATACTTGTTCTAATTACTTTAGTAGAATATATTGCCGTGCTTCATTGAAAAATGATTTAAATATAAAACAGAAATGGTTTTAAACGATGCTGATCTTTAACAACATTGGACACTTCATCCTATTGGGCCTGTAAAAAGTCTTCTGTTCTGGTCAATTCATACTTGCATGAGAACATGCAGTTCTCATTGCTGTAACCTGCAACCTTAACCCTTGTTTTTGAATGAAATTACGTTTTTCAAGAGGAAATCAACAACAAATGGACAAATTATCAATACATTTTTACAGATGGATCCAAAATAAATAGTCAAACCGGATGTGCTTTCTACCATTTTAGTGCTAAAATTTTACAACTTTTTCACTAAAGTTGACACTCCTTAAAATGTGACGGCAATATAGTACATCAGTATTAGATAAGCTTATACAAAGACACAGTACGAAGTATCCACAACACAATCAATAAATATATACAAAATAAATACAAAATAGTCTGATACAACCTCTAACTAGATACATTATAATGGCAAAATATGTTGGGGCAGTCTGGTCTTAGAGTAAAACCCACCTGCGGCATTGATAAAGTTATTATAAATAATTTAGCCAATGCCTACGGTTTTTTGTTGGTATCAATAGAAGAATGCATTTATTTCTTAAAATCAGTTTTGCCAGATTCTGTTTAGAGATTTTTTTCAATTTAACCTAAAAAATTCTTCATAATTCTTCAGAGATGGAAAGCTATAAAAAATTATGCGACACTTGCCTTTAATATTTTTTTATATAGTTAATACAAAAAAAATATTAAATATTGTTGATCTAAAGGCGGATGTACACCAAACCGACTAGTTGAGTTGTAATTTGGTTTCTGTATTCAAAAACAAAAACCCAACTTCTTGTTGGTTTGGAAACAACCTTTCCCTCGTCCCGAAAACGTGTATTTTTTGTACTAGTTAAACAAATAACTATTTTTTCATAAATAAAAATAATAATAGTCCGCAATCCCACATAGTTATACTATACTAAGACTGATTAAGATAGTTCGCTGTTAGTAGTTAAGCCATTTCGTCGCCAAATATCAGTATGCACAGCAAAATGAGAAAGTCTCTAGATTGGCACAAAATTAATCACATTTAAATTAATAATGAATAGATGAGCTTGAGATAATAATTAAAATTAAATACATAATCTAGGAAATTAAATATTTTGCGAAAATATGTATAAAATTGAAAAATTCTTCAGATGTTAGTAGTTTCTTAAAATATTCTTTCGACGCGTTTGTCCAATATAATGAACAGACACCATTTAAGTAAGTTTGCAATTTGGTAGCAATTTTTATCTGTTTTTGTAATTTCGTAGCAGGTATTTCAGGCGATGCGGGTGTGCGTAACGAAGATTTAATTAAAAGAGAAAACGAAGTTAATCAAATACACGTAAATCGAAAAAGTTGCCTTGTCTCAAATGAACCATAAACATTGCGAAGTGATTGGCTTGTGTCTTTAGCGAAGTCGGCGAGATACAATTAATATTCTCTGCATTATTATTACTCATTATGTAACTAGGATGAAGACGGGTAGCGTCAGCAACAGTACGATAAATAAGTTTTCTGTTTTTTACGTAAACGGTTTGTGGTTGATGCCATCAGTATTTCCCTGGGTGAAGAAAAATGAGTATGTATTTCCGTTTCACAGCGAATGTAGTAGTTCAGAATATTACTACCGCCTCATCTATAAACGGCGATTTATCGAAACCTAAGCTGTCGGCTGGCACATATTATGGCTCTTGTCATTAGATGTGCATTCTTAGTGAGGAATGTTGAGTTCGTAAGAAAATTGGTTCGTATCGAAATTATTTAACTTTTTCCTTGTGTTGATTTTTTTTGTTCTTATTAATATCACAGTAATATATATTTCACTTGCCGTCATTCAGTGAAAGTTCAATTTAACTATACAGGGTTACATTTTAAAGAGTACCTTTACATTACGAATTTAAAAATGATGACGACGAAAACATTTATTAGCTAAGATCTTCAGATTGAGCGTAATCATGACCTGGGATGGTTTGGGGCCGAGCGGGATGATCGCTCTTTACCCTCCCCATCGCTGGACCTGGACTGCCTCGTAGAGGTGGATCCCATCCTTCACCAACCCCGATCACAAAAGTGCTAGGTGTGGGCGATTCGTGGGGTCTCCTCCTGTGCTGGCTCTACCATGCACGCTGGGTGGGATCTTCTAGCGCTCTCTTCTGTCTTGTCTTCTTTCTTGACCTGCATGTCTAACCCACCGGGGGTAGTCTGTCTCGGGCGAGGGCGGGAAGTGCCGCTCTCGTCTTGGGTGATGGTCTGAGGTAGGTCAGGAGTGGCTGTGTAGCCGGGGATGCACCTCTAAAGGTGCCAACTGGTCCTTTAGCCTTATGCAAGGTAAGGAAAGGGTACTCGAAGTGAGTAATCGATCGCTGTCGGCGGTCGCGACTCCGAGGGGAAGTCTGGGTCGTTTTTTAGTGGCTTCGTAGCCTTCTACGCTTGTTCCGGGTGGAATCTCAAACATAAGATCTTACTGTCATCCTGGGTCCAGCAGTTGGAGTCTTAGCCGCTTGTGTACAGCGGCCGCATCGGGCTCGTAGTCCACGGCTTCCCGAATTAGCGGGTTGCTGTGTGTCTCGGCACGAGCGAAGGACTTAACTCCTCGCCTTCTGATGACTCCTAGGACTGGGACGTAGTCGAGGTCCCGGTATATATCGGCTGTCCTCAGGTACCAGGTTACACCTACCGGGGTTCTTAGCGCGATATTTTCGACGGCCTGGATCTTCTTCATATACATCTTTGCAGCAATCGCCCATGCTGCTGACGCATATGTCAGCTGGGATTGGAAGACTGTCTTGATCATTAAATTATTATAATTCTTTTGAAGGTATACGTTTTGATAGAAGTTTATAAATAATTAGGGACGACTTTAAGTATAAATACTTAAATAAATATTATGTATATATCTGCAAAGCCTACGCAGAAAAAAATATGTTTTTAAAATTTTGCCATAATAGCTAACAACTATGGGCATTAACAATATATCCTTGAAGATGGCAATTAAAGCGCTACACAATTATAAAAAAAATAATTTGGCGCACAAAAGAAGATTAGAGATGCTAGAGCTGTAAGTATTCATTAAAAATATTTTCTGAAGGTTGCTTAGCAACGGGCTGAAATACTAGAATATTATAGGTATTGTGGGATCTGAAAAGCGCCGAGAATAGTTGTTATTTGTTTAACTAGTACAAAAAAAGTATACATTCTTTAGCGATTTTTCTTTTCAGAAAAATAACTTTAAAAAATTGTCTTTGTAAAGTACATTTATTTTCTGAATTAACCATTTTTAACATCACATCGTACGTCTATGTCAACAAGTTCTTTGTATTTAAAAATTAGCATTTGGGTGTCAATGTTTAGGTTGTTTGTAGAAAACAAATTATGAGAAGCACGAGGTAATAACAATACGTACATTCGTTCATAACAAGACATGTTGATACTTGGAATTGTTTCATATACTGTGCTTGGAAGTCTTAGAACTATAGTTTTTGTTTCTGCTCGCGGCTATACACAACAAAGGGAATTTTATTTATAAATTTGTTGTTGTAAAATATAAAGAACTGCTCCAGTCTTATAATATATAATGAAATATTGTCTTTAAAATTGATAAATCAATCGTTTCTAAACTTAATATGGCGAATAATGGTAAAAATCTGTATTATTATTATAGGATTATACGAATTACCACTGGCGTACAACGATTGTTGTATGATGCCATTTTAAAGAAATAACTGTTTCAAATTAAACACTTTATGATTAATTTACTAGAAAAAGTACACTTTTTTCACAAATTTTTCGTTAATAAAATTCTTTATTTTTATCTATAACCTTTCTCAGTTTTCGAATAAATGGTGAAATTAGTAACATATTAAATTCCGTGTCATAAACCCAGATAAGAAGTGAAATATCTTCACTCAATTTCACTTCAGTCAATTTCACTCAATTAAGGACATGATTTGAAAAATCTGTATTTACTCAGAAACTAAACGATTTACGAAACATTTTCAACAGTATTTTTTGTAGTAAATTGATCGCTGAGTATCGAAAAAGTATTTTATTGAGACACTGGCGATACGTAATTTTTTTGAAAATGGACAATGACGGTTGCACGCTATTGGCAATTCGTATTGAACTTAAAACTTATCTGATTATATATGTCACCTCAAGTTTGAAAACAACTGATTTCTTTCCTTCCGAGGTATGGTCAAAATTATTTTTGAATTCATTTTAGCACCCTGTATGTTGGAAGCGGTTTATTTTTCGTAATAAATTAATGTAACAAACTGAAATTTTTTTTCGAATTCTGTTGATCCTCAGTTTGTTCATTTAAAATTGAATCTTTCTCTTCCTGAATAGATGTCTCATGAATAACTCGTATGTACTTAGAGATTTTTTCAAACATATATTGCCTGTTATTCTATATTAGAGTAATACGGGCAGGTATTTTTATTTTCCTGTGACCTCTGGATGTTTTAAATGCAAACTTCCTTTATTATTGTCGGTTTCATAATAGAATAACGATTTATAAGTTGCGTTTTATAAATACATTATTATTTTGAAGTATGCTTTGGACATTATTCCCTTTCAATTAATTCTGAAAAAGAAGTATTATTATAAAGTTTGAATTGTTATGAATTTTCTTAGGGCATAAAAGATAGCAAGTATTCATGTATTTTCATATTTTTCTAATATCTACCTGTAACATGTAAGTATGTATAAGAAAAATATTTTAAAATGTTCCTCTTAGTGCCGTTTCACATGGGACCGATGATCGGTGCTGACAATCGGTCGCAACTGATCATCAGTTCTGTACAAGTGGTTTCACATGGTCGTATGGTCAGTCATCAACATGTATCTGGAAAGTGCAGAGCATCGCATTGTTGTCGCTTTGTGCGTAAAAAGGTTGATAGAGGTAAAAGAAAAATTTTTGGTTTTTGTTTGACTACACTTATTAGCATTTCAGTATCAAAACGATAATTTTCCTTGCTCATTGCCATTTTATATCATTAATGTGCTTGCAAAATCGAAATTTTGACAACACAGTTATTTCAAACGTAACCGATGATCTGCCTACATGTGAACAGCTCCCTTTGTTGAATAGCCCTGATCACAAACCGCCAATCGGACAAGCCACGGGCTAACCGATGGCTCGAGCGTTTTTAATAGCTCGACCGATGATACGCACTCATGTGATAGCTACGTTTGAAACAATGAACCATCGATATTTCTTTTACTTATACTTTTATATGTTTTTATCAAACATGCGACTGATCTAAAAACATTACCAATTTTGTTTATTTTTAGTATTCTCTGCAAAATTTTCCTACCAAACACGTGACGGACAACATGCTTTCATTTTACCGATTTGCTTCCTAGCATATTCATTTGTTTATTTTTTTGTTTTGACAAGAAAGTGCCAAAATATCTAGAAGTGTAATCGTTACATCATGTAAATGTCAGTGCCGAAATATTATCTGTAATCATTGCTTCGATTGACGATGGAAGAAGCTAACTGTGGGATATCTCTGCATTATTAACAATAAGCGAGCTGCGGTAGCATCACTGATGAATCATTGAATTAAAACACTTGCATTGATTTACTACAGTATAGTAACTGGACTGTATATTATTGTATGTAAGGACTGGTAAAGTGGACTGTATATTATTTTTATCATAGTGAACAAGCTATACTCTTACAGAACAACATCCTGTACTTAATGGTTATATTTTACAACTGACTGAAATACTAAACTAATTCCTTCCCACGAAGCTTACACATATTACAGTTTTTAGGGTTTAAACCCCACTTGAATGCGGAAGAAATGCACGTTAAAACTATTGACATAAAACAGACACTTTTCTGGGTTATTATTATTATAGCTAAGAAGGAACCAAGATTATACACCAACGTTACGTCACTCAGGATGATATCACGTCACGGGTACATTAAGTACCATGCAACGTGCTTACATGTGGTTTTTGGAAGATTATTCTCTAGACGGCCTGGGACTGGCCTTCTAAGACTAACTACCGAGCGCGATGACCGTTTTGCTGTTTCTCAATGTCTGAGAAATCGACATCTAACCGCTGTTGAATTGAGGAATCAACTTTAACATGCCGGAAATGTAAAGGTTAGGAAGAGGACGATGAGAAGAAGGTTAAATCTTATATTCCGAAGATCCGCTGGAGGTCTGAACTTCACGAGACGCTACAGATTTGACGACTTTAGATTCTGTTTAAGATATTCTTATGGTAGACAAAGATTCTGTCGACGTACAGGAGGGCATTATTCCGTATGCAGTAATTTTCAGTCCTAGACTTCAATGTAGGCTCAGTTATGGTCTGGGTTGGAATTTCAATGGAGGTGCAAATCGAGCTGTATCTTGTTTTTAGGGCTTACTGACTGCTCACATTGCTGAAATATTGTAAGATCCCTACTTACGATATATGTTGAATAATATGCTTTTTATGTATAATATGCTCGACCTCATGCCGCTGGAATAGTCTGACTATCTCCAAGAGGTAAAGATCATTAAGCTCGTACCTAAATCCCATCGATGAGGTGTGGAACACACTGGATAGAAGAATTCGAAGCTGCGTTCTTGCTCCCATGAGACTAAATGAACTACGAAGTGCACTTTTAGGCCAATGGGAAACAATACCTCAGTATGAAATTAGCCACTTGATTAGGGGGTATGCCAAAAAGAATTCAGACAGTAATTCAAGCTCGTGGAGGTAAAACACGAGATTAATTAACTCAAAATTAGCCATCAGATGCAAAAACATCTGTTTTATTTGTTTTAAGGTTTAGTATTTTTTTTTGTCAAAGTCAAGTTTTTCTCCCGTTCTGCCAATTTTTTAAAAATCTGTTAATAAAGGCTTTCACTCTTTTTTTTCAAAATTGTTAGATATTTTCTCTAAAAATATTTTGTGGCAGTGTAATTTTACGCAGACCTACCATTATAAAAGTTTATCCCAATTTTAGAACAAGTATAAAAAATACTATTCTTACACGCTTCTGTTTAATATAATTTGATACTAAATCTAGCTGTATCTAGTAAACTTTATTTATTTTACATATTATTATTATTATTGTTAGATTACAAAAAGAACATTATGCAACAATTTATACCAGAAAATAAATTGTCTGGAATAGTTGACATGAGCTATTATACAATGGAAATGTATAATGACAATGTAATGGTTTATTTTTACCTGTCGTTCACACGTAATTTTTGAGACGTCCTTGAATAGTAACTAATACTAAAAACCATCTTCTCTGGAAGTTCGACATCGACAAGCAGCATAGTAAACATAGCAAGCGTAATGCGATACAAATTATGAAAATATTTCATGCACATTTCGCTATCTACATATGCGACAATATTCTTGGCGTATATCGACAGTTTCAATCTAGTTTTACAACTAGCAATTGAGGGATAATTTTTATATTTGTTCGTATAAAATTTTTACTGCATATATATATGTTCGCAATCAAAAAGAACAAAATATAACCGTTTGGCCATTATTGGAAACGCATAAAACGTAATACAATGTTATTGCTCGTTGCCTTATCGAAATTCTATTAATAATAAAAATGATTTAATAGGCAGCATTGGCATCTCCTATTTAACGGCAGAAAGGTTCTTTTGCGTTTTAAAATTTTATATATACATATATATATACAGGGTGTCCCACGGTGGCGAGACATTAGACATATTTCAGAGACTACCTCGATTTTAATTTTGAAAATTTGAGCAATAGTGTTTTCGGGCATGCCCTTCTCAACTAAAATAATGGCGTCCACCTAACGCTTCCGGTTATGCCGAAAGTTGATGCCATCTTCGTTATTTTAAATGGAACACCCTGTATATTATTACAATTTTGAACTCTACGTGATATTCTAAACACATTTCATATAGGATATCCTATACCTATCTTAAACTGTTTTTGAAATATTGACAGGTAAATATTGCCATTTTTCAACTTTAACACTCTGTAAAATTTAAATGGTTTGAGTGAGAGCAAACAAAACAGTTTGCACATTCTTATCTTAACTTTTCATAATCTATCGTTAGCTATTAATTTCAGATTTAACCTAGAGGTTAAATTTAATCGAAATTTTTTTTATCTCTGGATAAATCTAATATTAGTATCAAACGATAGTTTATGGAAAGTTAAGATTAGGAATATGCAAAACCGTCTTGCTTGATCTCAAACCGTTTAAATTTTGTACGGTGTCAAAGTTGCAAAATGTCAATATTCACATCTCAATATTACAAAAACAGTTGAAATAATTACAGGACATCCTACATGAAATCTGTTTAGAATATCACGTAGAGTTCAAAATTACAATAATATACAGGGTGTTCCATTTAAAATAACGAAGATGACATCAACGTCCGGTATAACCGGAAGTGTTAGGTGGACACCATTATTTTAGGTGAGAAGGGCATGCCCGAAAACACCATTGCCCAAATTTTCAAAACCAAAATCGAAGTAGTCTCAGAAATATGTCTAATGTCTCGTCCCCGTGGGACACCCTGTGTGTATATATATTTTTTAATTTGTTCTTAGGAATATGGTTCGAAATTACTAATTTTTTAATTAATTGGAATTTTTTTATTTTCCAGACGTTTCCGTAACTGATTTGTTGCCTTTATCAATGAATTTATCTTAACACCCAGATATAAAAACTATATTTTATTTCTATGAAATATTGTATATATATACAGGGTGGGTTTTTGAAAACGAAACAGAGCGAATAACTCTCAGGAAAATTATTTTTTCGAAAAACGCCGAGACAGGTCGATTTTTGATCAAAAGGGGACATCTTTTCCCATACTTTTGATGCTCCAGTCTCACCCCCCTAGGGAGGGGGGGCAACCCCCCCAAATATCTTAATAGGGAAGGAGGGTTAATGACACATCATTTGAAAGGTACTTCAATTCTCTACACAACCCTGTATTAGTTTTTTAATTTGACTGGTTAGTTTTGAAGATAAAGGTTGTTAATAAAAAACTACTTTTTACGGTTTTATTTGCAAACTTTTTCTACATCAGCCAATTAAATATTCAAATTGATGACCTCCAGCCTCCATACAATAGTATAAGTTTTGCACAATGCGATCACGTACGTTTTGCAACATTTCTGGAGTAACTTGGCGGCATTCGTTAATAATGCGTTGGCGTAGATCTTCAAGGGAAGTAGGTGGAGTGGCATAAATTTTGGACTTTAAATGACCCCACAAGAAAAAATCCAAAGGGGACAAATCCGGCGATCGCGCAGGCCACTCTATGACGCCTCTTCTCCCAATCCACTGATTTGCAAACGTACGATCGAGATACTGCCGAACAGGCAAGGCGTAGTGAGGAGGGGCTCCATCCTGTTGGAATATCAACTGGTCTTCTAGATAATTTTCATTATTCTCTAATGTGTATCAGCTCTGGATAAATGGAGTTTTCCAACAAATCCAGGTACATCTCCCCGGTGAAATTACCTGGTAAGAAAAAAGGACCAACAATGTGGTCACCAAAAATTCCAGCCCATACATTTAATTTTTCCTGATGTTGTGTATGAGTCTCAAAAAATATCCTGGGATTAGAATCGGACCAATAACGACAATTGTGATGATTGACATTGCCATTAACAGTAAATGAACACTCATCCGAGAAGCAGATATTAAAAATTAAATCTGGATTGTTAATAGCTCGTTCACTCATTACTTCACAAAATTGTAGTCGGCGGTCAAAGTCATCTCCATTAAGTTCATGTGCAAGGTGAATCTTATAGGGATGGAATTTATGATGCTTCAAAGTTTTACGAATTTTGTTTCGCCCAAAACCGGATTCAGCTGCCATTTGCCTCGTACTCGTTCTAGGATTTATAGCAACATGGCCTAGAATAGCTACATCTTCTGCTTCATTTCTTTCGGGGTGTCGCTTTTTATTACTTACAGATCCGGTCTCCTGAAATTTGGTCACTAACTCCAAAATGTACTTCCTGTGAACATTTTTACCCAAGTGTTGCTGATTAAATATTTCTGCTGTCCTATTAGCACTCCGATTATTTGCATAAAAAAGAGCAATTATTTCCACTCTTTCTGGAATCGAATAAACCATAATGCCGACAAACTGTACAGGTAACAATAAAATAATAATTCACTCAATACCCGTTCTGATTGTATTATTTATTATTTCAATTTACTGCGAATAATAAAAGGAAATGTCACTCTGACATAAGGGGTGACACTCATGTACGACTATTGTATGGAGGCTGGAGGTCATCAATTTGAATATTTAATTGGCTGATGTAGAAAAAGTTTGCAAATAAAACCGTAAAAAGTAGTTTTTTATTAACAACCTTTATCTTCAAAACTAACCAGTCAAATTAAAAAACTAATACAGGGTTGTGTAGAGAATTGAAGTACCTTTCAAATGATGTGTCATTTAACCCTCCTTCCCTATTAAGATATTTGGGGGGGTTGCCCCCCCTCCCCAGGGGGGTGAGACTGGAGCATCAAAAGTATGGGAAAAGATGTCCCCTTTTGATCAAAAATCGACCTGTCTCGGCGTTTTTCGAAAAAATAATTTTCCTGAGAGTTATTCGCTCTGTTTCGTTTTCAAAAACCCACCCTGTATATATATATATATATATATATATATATATATATATATATATATAATTTTTTGTTCGATGTTACTTCTAAGCCTTGTCCAGCAGACTCGATTAAATGATTAAGTTATTGCCGCGGCTTTGATTTAATAGGCTTGTTTAATGCCGTGACTTACCGCTATATAATTATGTGATTAAATTATAATTTAACGTATCATTTCCAAAAATACCCTTAAATGTAACCGAATAAAGCAGTAGTCAGCAGTAGTGCATAATGTTTTTTAAGTTACACCTAACACATTTTAGAAAACTCATACCCATTTTAATGTTTTTGAAACTAAATAAGTCGAGGCAATTTTCTTAGGGGTTGAAATGGTATAAGTTCTTGAGGATATCCCTCACGTATATACCTACTACCTATATAGACAGAAGTATTATGCATCGTCACCAATCGTCACCATCTGTTTAGATTCTTCTCCGTACTGTACGGATCTTCGAGAGAAGACAATTCATACTGGCTTAAGGTACGTTTACACCAAAGATTTATTTCACTAGATTTTTTCTCTAATAAAGAACCTATATTAATACTGTGCAATACTTAGCGACATAAGGTTTCGGAAATATATTCATGTAACGGAGATATACAGGGTGAGTCAGTTTATACTAGCAGGACTCTGGCATTCGATAGAACACCTGATTTTAAGTTAAGTTTGTCATATAAACATATGTCGGGAATCGCTTCGTTTTTGAGATACAGGGTGTCAAAGTTTTGGGTTTTTTTTAGTATTTTCCACACAGCTCCTATAGTTTTTAAGATAATTTATTCAAATTTTTACGGTAGATTACCTATGATAGTCCACAAATTTTGACATATGTAAACAATTTGAAAACGTACAGGGTGATATTTTTTCGGGGATCAGGCCCCTTTTTATCGTCCAGAACTTTTTTGTGGTGCGCCAGTGACTGCTAATTTGCCAAAATTTGGATTCCACGTTCAATTTAGAAACTTTTTTGTCTCTTGCATTTTTATCGTAGCTATAACAGTTGTCGAGTAATTTGAAAAAGTCTATGAAAGAATATTTTATTAAAAAAAATTTTCACTAAAATCAATTATTGTCAAACGAAAGTTCATTAATCTAAATTGTCAAAGGTTACATACTTACACTACAACTTTTGCCACTAATTATTTATTTTTTTGTAGCATTTCAGAGACTTAATAACTAAGTAAAATAATTAAGAACTAATAATAAACCAAGGCAAATACAAATAACTTTACAAATAACCCGAAATAATTTTATTTTCAAATTAAAATTTTCAAAATGTTATCCATTTTGTTGGATACATAATCGGCATCGCGTTCCAATAGACCTTATTGCTGAAACTAAGTGATGAACTCATATGTCTTCGCAAGCATGTCTTATAAGCTCTCTAAGATCGTCAACATCTTGAACAGGAGGTGCATACACTTTTTCTTTAAGAAAGCCCCACAGATAAAATCCATTGGTGTTATATCTGGGGAAGCTGGGGGCCGTGCGATTGGACCTCCACGTCCAATCCACCTTTCTGGATAATTGTCGTCTAACCAAGCTCATACATTTCTTCCAAAATGAGCTGGGCAGCAATCCAACTGGAACCAAGCTTGTTGTCTTAAATTTAGAGGGACATCTTCCCAGATATTAGGATGCTCGGTTTCTAGAAACTCTAAGAAGTTTTGCGAACCCTTTGACCCTTTCTGGCAAAAAATATGGTCCAAATAAACGATTTTCAAAAATTCCTACCCATACGTTAATGCTAAACTTATTTTGGATTTTGTTTGGCCTAATAGCACGTGGATTTTGCTCTGCCCAAATATGTTGATTTTTGAAATTTACTATCCCACGTCGGGTAAAGCAAGATTCATCAGTCCCTAATACGTTGGATAAGAAATTAGTGGAAAAAGTTGTACTGTAAGTATGTAACCTTTGACAATTTAGATTAATGAACTTTCGTTTGACAATAATTGATTTTAGTGAAAATTTTGATGAAAATATATTTTTTTTAATAAAATATTCTTTCATAGGCTTTTTCAAATTACTCGACAACTGTTACAGCTACGATAAAAATGCAAGAGACGATAAAGTTTCTAAATTGAACATGGAATTCAAATTTTGCAGTCAGTCAAAATTAGCAGTCAGTGGCGCACCACAAAAAAGTTCTGGACGATAATAGGGGGCATGACCCCCTAAAAAATATCACCCTGTACGTTTTCAAATTGTTTACATATGTCAAAATTTTTGGACCATCATAGGTAATCTACCGTAAAAATTTGAATAAATTATCTTAAAAACTATAGGAGCTGTGTGGAAAATACTAAAAAAAAAAAACAAAACTTTGACACCCTGTATCTCAAAAACGAAGCGATTCCGGACATATGTTTATATGACAAACTTCACTTAAAATAAGGTGCTCTATCAAATGCCAGAGTCCTGCTAGTATAAACTGACTCACCCTGTATACCTAACCCGAGATTATGTATAAACACTAGTGATACAAGTTTCAATAATTCCCTGAGAGAAATTTCAAAAGTTGAGGAGTCGACTACTTTTTACATACTCTCAAAATATTTTGAGTCTTGCTTACCCTTGCTAAATATCTTAACGTGACAAGCACTCTTTCGGAAACTGAAATTGTTTCTCTCCTTTTTTCCAATTCAAGACCTAACAATATTCACTAAATCGTCAATATCTGTTGACAACATTATTTCAACAGTTTGTAATTGTATGAGATCTTCAATTTTCAGTTCATTCGCCAAGTGTGAGTAAGCTCCTAGGGAACTATTCTCAATAATCAGCTCCATACTCAAGTTTTCCTTTTTTTCTTATCATGCAGTAATAAAATTATTATTGTAGCCACCTGTTGCTTAATACAAAGCATGAACAGGTCTTGATTCAAAATAAATAAAATATGAAGAAAAAACTGTGAACATTTTCTCTATCTTTGAACTATCTTATGTAAAATAACGAAGAGAAAGCCAATCGTAACAAAGTTGCGACTGGCTTACTGACTTGTCAACAGATACACTAGCTCAAACTTTAAGTTAAGTTGGCATTAAAGGTACAACAGGTAACTGAATATATTTGTAAGTGTATATTTGTAAGTATATAAAATCGTGAAAGAGGGATACGGTAATTGAATAAGTTTCGATTGCAGTATCTTTACAATGTTATCGTTGACACAATCGTGCATGTTATAATCATATAACGACAAAATATTCATTGAGTGGCATTATTTTTTTCTACGGCTGTATTCGTTTCGCATGCTTGGTGACCATTTTACTTGAGATGTTATCAGTGCAGTAAAATATAGTTAATTATCAAGGTGCCTGTTTTATTATTTGCGAAAGGGTGCGATTTGGTTAATTACAGAATAATGAAGGCATATCATCAAAATTAATTCGTATAATTAAATAATGGGATTGATTATAAGTACAATAATATATAAAATAATATTACAGGTAAGTCTGTAGACCGCCATGTATAAAATTAAGGTACAATACAATTTTGGCTGTAAATGTGAGGTTATTAAATACACTTATATGCATATAGGGTGATTTTTAGATGTGAAACAGGTCAAAGAGGTTTTTTAAAGTAATTTTTATATTTTGGCTATTATTTGGAATTAAATTGATTTCCTTCTCTCTATACGTAAAAACAGACCACAAGTAAACTTACAAACTTCGAACACATTATTACTTAATAAAAAAAGTCCCAAAGGAAAAACAAACGACATATTTAACTGTACTTAAAAATATTAAGTAGGTATCAGTTATTTTGCACTTACCCAAGATATGTATATAACTTGAAATAATTCAGATAAACATGTATGTAGATGAAAGTATGTCTTACCTTTCTCCAATAATTCAGGCCCAATTAATTATATCTAAAAGAATGTTATGGAGGTTTTAAATTAATTAACATCGTTTTAACCATTTAGTTATCATTCTTGCCATTCCTTGAAAAACATAAATATAGTGAATCACAAAAGAGGTAAAGGAACTAAATTTCAATCCATAGAATAAATCACATAGTTTGTCTTACTAGGAAGGAGTTACCTACGAGTATACAGAAAGCTGATTATCGTTGTTTTCTGTTTGTGTTCTAATTATTTTGTAAACTTATTGTTTGCAACTTACTCTTCAAGTGGCGCTTTACGCTGTTTTGGAACAATATTGGAGTAGAAAACTATGTAGGGAAGATCTCAGTTTTTCATTTCATTGATGTATTAAATGATGAAACATTTTAAGAAGTTTGTTCGTTGATTTTAAGAACTATATTATGGAAAGTTCAATATCACTGGTCATTTTCGGTTAAAAACTGCTTGAGGTGTATATATTAAACTTCTTTGCCTTCATATAGAGTTTAGGCTGCTCAAATTTATTTTTTTCCCATTTCCTCCCACTGTACTCATATGAGTGCATCACATTTGTTTAGCATTCAGTAATATATCTCTTGGAATTTTTCCACAAACAGAAATTACAGAACACTTCTAGAAGGTTAACCATGATATATTTTTAAAATTTTCTGCTAGACGGAACTGTCTGCAATATGAATTCTTATTTATATTGTGCAAGCACGTTATAACAAGAAGTGTGTTTTTAAGGCGTTCTTTTTTATACTTTATTATTTGATATAGTTTCTTTTGTGACCTAAGTTAGTTTCTCTGGAATGTATTAATGCCATTCACTCACATTAGTCAAACTATTTCAGTTTTCTTACAAATAATACGAAAAATATTTATTGTACTCATTTGAGTACAATGGGAGGATGGGTAAAATAAAATAAACATTTGATCTCAGGTATTTTCGATATGAATTCTGAATTTCAATCCATTAATCCTTCGTGTGCCTAGGAATCTTTCAGGAGATAAAGCGATAGGTACATCCATTTTGCAGATAATACTAAACTGGCTATGGTGAACTATTTCGGAGACCACTCCTCCAAACAATTCATAAAGGGAAAACCGGTCCGATTTGGATATAAGAGTGGATGGTCTGCAGCTGGAGTGGCTATTGTTATAATTTCCTGCGGACCAAAACCAAGTATATGCCAAGCAGATGAGATGGTAGAGGCAGTAGAATGCACTCTTCCTTTAGGATCAAAAGTCGTCTTGGGACTTTTACAATGCGTTGAACATCCATTGGACCATTTTGTTTACTTTGATAATTATTTATCAAATCATGATTTGATGAAAACCCTGAGAGATATGGGTTTTATGGCAACTTTAACAATACGTGACAATAGAACGAAAAAGTGTCCACTATATTCAATAAAAGACATGACCATGTCTTTTATTGAATATAGTGAATATTGACCCGTGGTGCGTTTCAGCAATTACAAGACATGACAAAAGTCATGACAAATACATGACAAAAGTAATTCATTCCTATTTGTCAGATGGAAAGATAATTATTTTGAAAAGACCTATTTTTACCATGGTCACCAATTTTGGCACAGTTGCACTGGGTAAAGTCAAACGTTGGTCAACGGCAGAAAAACAAAAGATTAATGTGTCCCAGGCCAAACTGTTTTCGAATTAAAATTCTTCTATGGGTAAGGTTGATCTTCTGTATCAAGCTGTGCGAAGGCAAATTTGATTTAGTTTTGAAGGGTGTTGGAACCTTTGGTGTGAAGATATCACTGATGTAGTTTTCCACATAACACCAAAACATTATACTGCACTCGACGCGCGTTTCACCAACCAAGTTGGCGTCATCTGGAGATGATTAAAACTGATCAGATGAGTTTTAATCATCTCCAGATGATGCCAACTTAGTCAGTGAAATTCGATTACTAGGTTTGGTTAGAGACATTGCTCGGCATTATTTGAGATCTTTCAAAAAAGCAACTTTTACTAAGGAGACCTACATCTGTTCCTTGAAGTATATGTCAAGATGGATTAGGTCATTTTCCTATAAAATTTGAAAAATAGTTACGATGCTGGAAATGTCATCAATGATCTAGATGGAGTTGCTTTAAATGTACTGTAACTTTGTGTATCGGGCGTGATTGTAAACTTTCATTCTCATGTTTAAATAATACAACCTGAATTTAAAATAATAAAGTCTTAAATAAAGCCAATGTCTTTAGTACTATCTAAGTTTAACATAAATCATTGATCCTTCCTCCCATTGTACCCAAATGAGTACACCTTGTTTTTTAAAAAATACCTACTTAACAATTTTTAATTTTGAATTTTTTTCATCTTTTAAGTCTTATAAATCTCGGAAATTAGGCAGAAATCACTAAATTGAAAAAAAAAATTCTTCGTGGGAGGTAATGGGTTAATAGGGTGTAGGCTGTTCAAATTTATTTGTTTTAAGAGGAATATCTTGTTTTTATTTATATAGAATACATAATATTCTAATAAATTCTCTAAATATGCTTATTTGTATAGAATATTCTATTACGAGCAAGGCCCTATTAATTGGAGAGAGATACATCATGCCTATAATAGTATATCCTGATACATCCTTCATTTGAAATAACATTCACTTAGAGAAGAATACGTGGTATTGAATAATGATATGTAAAAACGCCCAAACGATCGTTAGCGTATTATGCCGTGCATACATGTAATTGTGTACAATATGGGGCCGTTCGATTTCGATGACCGATACAATTGTTATGTACGCGGGCCGTGCTCTCGGTCGGAAATGCAGTTTAAAACGCTGCATAATTCACCACTTTCTATTCCTGCCTGCCTTATTTACATTTCAATAATCACGGACAGACTGAGGTACATGGAGATGACCCACATACATACGAGAACCGAGATCGTCGTTCGCTGAATCGAAACCGCTTCTCAGTTCTAGTTAGTCAACGGTTGCAGTACTCGATCACATATTTTTTACCCAGTACTGCATGAGTAGTTAGTGGGAATGATGTAAAAGAGTACCTAAGTAAAACTAAGTCATAACGACACATTCGCGCCTAAGAGCTAGCGCGCACGGGAGGTTTTTGAACCGCGCGATTGTTTAGTCGCACCAGTGAGGTAACCTGAGGCTGATTAAAATGGAATTAGCGCACTAGAGGTGAAATTACCGCCGCCGCCCTAAGAGGTAGCAGTGTAGCATAATGTCGTACACATAGTTGAATTGTTGAATATGAGGTTCATCAAGACTTGCAAGAAAGGCAAGAACTGACTATATACCTGCCAATACGGATAATTGGGGCGTTCCAATTATCGATACATTAAGAGAAATACTTGTCTATGATACCTTGAAGGGCCCGAGATCCACAGTATCATCTATATATTTTTATAGTTCCCTAGTTATCAGTTTACGTTGCTAGCACAAGTCTCTTTGGTATTATGGTGCTTCGGAAAACATAAAGACATTTTACTTTACTTAATATTTTGCAGAATGCATAATCTTAATGAAACTTTAGATGGGATAACTGGTATAATCTGTTTGAAGGAGATGCCGAAAACAACTACTCCACGGAAAATATGCCCCGACTGGCATTGCATTACATCGGCATCTCCATAGGAGTCGCCACATCGTTCATCGAGACCTCCTACCAGACACTGACCGGTTTCGCGCTTATTTTGCGCTCATCAGAGTTCCATAAAACGATTTAATTGATGTTTTGTTTGTTATACTTAACAGTGAAGTTAGGTATAGTTGGAGAAATATTTTCGGATCGTCCATTCCTAAAACTGAATAAGGAGAATAGATGACAAATATTTGAATTTTCTCTTAGCCCATCTATATTTAATCCTTAGCCACAATTGTGACTCCAAAAATGCTATAATAATTTTAGCTAAAACATTTCAATAAATGATTACAGAGTCATTGGTTTTATTTTAACCACCCACCTAGAGGTCCTCCCTTTAATCTGAGGAAAAAAAGTTAAATACAAAAGTTGTAGAAAATCAAGTGTAATTTATACTAGAATGTAAACTATTTATACAGGGGGTTTCGAAAACGCGTGACATGCCAAACTTACATTTACTTAAATGGAATACCCTGTATATTATTAAGTTTTCAGATTCCAAGCAAAATTCTACGACTTTTTCATATACCATACCCTATGTCTAAAGTTAACTGTTTTTTCATAAATAATAGTGGAAGATATACCTACCATAATTCTGTAATAATTTAATTGATCTGAGGGACGCGTGCTTACTATTCCTAGTTAGCCATTAAAACAAAAAACCGATACCTGTCATATGCATTGTCAAACATTTTGGTTTTCTGATTACGAATTAGTTTATTTATCATTTCCTTTATCTTTATATTTTATATCTTTAACCATCATTAATTAAAAAATGGTTAACTTTAGACATAAGGTATGGTATATGAAAAAGTCGAACAATTTTGCGTGGAATCGAGAAACTTAATAATATACAGGGTATTCCATTTAAGAAAATGCAAGTTTGGAATGTCACGCGTTTTAGAAACACCCTGTATAAAGATTTTACATTCTGGAATAAACTACACTTGATTTTGTACAACTTTTGTATTTAACTTTTTTCCTCAGATTAAAGGGAGGACCTCTAGGTGGGTGGGTAAAATATAACCAATGACCCTGTACATAGAGTAAATCTTGTTACATAATAGTCACGTCTAGTTAACGCTAGAAAGACCTAACGCCGTTACTTCAAATAACCAATTCTACACGTACCTACATTGATAAACATGGTTCCGTACTTAGATCATACATAAAATTTTCAATTCTAACGATCCTCAGGTGCCATTTGCTTTGCTCTATAATTTCCTCATTAATAAATCAAGACGTAATGGTGGACAGTTTCTTTAACTGATGTCTGATGTTTTATTTAGTGGGGTTTTAAAAAGTGTCACGTCATCTCCAGAAGTTTCCATCGGGAGAGCTTTGCTTAAAAATGTATGACGGTTTATTAGGACCTCTCCCTCTCACATCTAAAGTGTAAACTTTTTCAGAAAGTAGAGAGGAAACGCGGCGTGCCTCGTGAGAATTATTCGAAACGAAGCGCTAATGAAATTTTAAATTTGATTCCGCAACTTGAGCGATATTATGTGTATATAAATGGAATCGTGATGATTTGAAATTAATATCAGTTTGATATTAAACGTAAAACATTAGACGGTAATGGTCAGATATTTATTTATCTCTCTCTTATCTGTGGGTGTCCTATTATCATAGTCATTACGGCATC
The DNA here is from genome assembly GCA_963924545.1 of Pogonocherus hispidulus. NCBI lineage: Eukaryota > Metazoa > Arthropoda > Insecta > Coleoptera > Cerambycidae > Pogonocherus > Pogonocherus hispidulus. The sequence continues at coordinate 27,083,485 of OZ004696.1, forward strand.
TTTTAGAAATTTCAGCCCTTTGTAAATAAGTACATGTTAAAAAGAAAAAATTCGTATTTCTTCAAGGACCTACCTGAATCTTATACTTACAGTATTATGCAACGCACTTAGGTTTCTTGATAAGGGAAATGCTGGTCGCGGCCTCTATACGGGGTGTTACAACATCGTATGTCACAAACACGTGGGCGTGTTCTATAAACAAAAACAAGAAAAAAGTTTTTTACCTTTTTGTACTAGCTTGATTCGTTTTCAAGTTATAGGGGTTTAAAATTTTTGAGAAAGAATGATTTTATTTTATAACTTTTAATGAATAAAAATATCGCTGTACAATTTGGAGTCCTGCATGAACTGACGATACGACATTTATTACCGAAATATGACATTTTAACAATAACCAGTATCGTCATAGTATCGTCTTTTTCGGATTTCCAATATTTTAGGCACAAATTGAAATGTTACCACTATTAAACACTACTTAAGTTATCTTGTCATTTAAAATTTACAACAATTGTTCAAAGTGACGTCCTTGACTTGAATACTTCTATGAATATTTTAATTTGTGCCTAAAATATTAGATACGAAAAAGATAAAAGATACCATATTTTGTTAAGCATGAAATGTAAAATTTAAAAATGATATTTTTGAAACTGTAATCAGTTGCATCACATTTTCTTTTTGCCTAAGATCGAAGACGTACCTACCCTGTATCTATGCCACTAGCTATAGTTGAAATGTCATATTTCGATAATAGATGTCGTATCGTTAGTTCATATAGTAGGTACTCCAAATTGTACAGCGATATTTTTATTCATTAAAAAGTTATGAAATAAATTCTTTCTTTTTTGAAAAAAATTAAATCCCTGTAACTAGAAAACGAATCAAGCTAGAACAAATGTGTCGCTTTTTTTTCTTATAGGACCTTTTTTTTCTTATTTTTGTTCGTAGATCACGCCCACGTGTTTGTGACATACGATGTTGTAACACCTTGTATATGTACAGATGAGTATTTATTTGACTAGGTACTTTACATAAAAAGCGTATATGGCAAGTCACAGTAGTGTATAAACTAGTTAATAAAACTAAATCTCGTATAACAGTGAAACACAAAGTGTATCACATTACCTTATTGGGCTTCATTTAAGCTGCTTCACTATTGGGGTAGCGGAAACTAAAATATATATAAAAAGGTTAAATTAGAAAAACGTTGTACTTGTATGTAGAGAGATAACTTTTCAGAATTAAGTTATTTTCTTCGATTCCTGAGATATCCTGAAAAAACTAAAAATTGTAATTTTAAATTTACTCATAGCTTCGATACTTTCAAAGATATTCGGCTAGAAATTGGTGCGGGGCTATTTTTGCATCTACAGAATCCAAAGACCATTGTTCCACATAGTTCACACATATACACATAGGTCTTTTGTTTTACAACTAATTACAAGTAATTAAGTTTTTTGTATTTTAAAATTACCCCAAAAATTAAAAAGTTACAAAAGCTACGAGAAACAAATGAAATAGTTGACTTTTATAACTGTTATTGCATATTGTCAGTTACTGACAATATGCTGGTATATGCTGTAGGTATGCTGGTTATATGTTATAGTACTGGTAACCGTACATTGGTGTTAGATGCAAGTTGATAATGAGTAAGTATCTATTAAAATCTTTCTTCACAGAGATAGCAACCTCATCGAACAATATTTGTAAAACTTAAACATTCGCTAAGGATGAATTATTTAATATTAAAATCATAACCCAGAGATGAAATAGAAGCAACAAAGAAAATAGGGAAATTGACGTATTGACTTCAGTTGAAGTAAATCCAAACGTATCAAGCTGGTAAATTTCTGAGTGAAATAATATTCCTATAAAGCAACTGTATCCCGAATTTTGAGGTTCACCCCTCTAAACAGAACAAACTGCACAAAATTTAAATGAAGCTGATTTTTAAAAACACCAATATTTTGGTTAATGGTTTTTGGATAAATTAAATACAAACCCAAATTTATACGAAAGTTTCAATCACTGAATGCAGTTATTTAGACAATATTTACCCCTAGAAGTGGATAGGATATTTAGCAGCCGATGAATTAGCGACGTCGACTACGGATCAAATACTCAGTCACTGAGTTAAAACCAGTTTGATTGAAAGTCGAAATTGAAGCTACGGAACACAGTCTATTTCTGTAGTTTAACATGGATAAGCCATTGCACGGCATCTTCATAAGGGCTAAATTCTGAGGAATTTACAATGACTTGCCAGATTCAACGCAGTCGTCTACCGAAATCGTGTCATGGGTGTAGAAATCATTGATGCATTTGTTGTCAGGTTGTCTAACATATAGGAAAGGACGAAGCTCTGTGAGTGCTATATTATCATCTAGTGCTAGTTATCCACTGAATACGAGAAGTGCCTGGTTTATTGGAACTACTCTTTCCCACTGTCAGGCAAATACACGCTAACAATGAGTTGAATAACAACGACAATGACTGGCAATGAATAACAACGCTTGAGGTAGTCCTCAATTATCAGCTCAAGACAATGCTTTAGGGTTCTCGGCACTTGCTGAGAGTACTATTATCTAGAAGGAAGAGGAAAAACGTAACGAATATGAAGATCTGCTCTTCGAACTCCGCAGACTTTACCCGGACCATATTGTTGAGCCAGTGGTACTGATTATTATTTAAGAGAAACAGACACTGCTTTCTGGGCTAAAATTATATCGGTATACTGAAGTTAGGCAGAAATCTTAGCGGTTAATCACTAATTCTATGGTTTGGAATCCGTTCTCTTGAAATCCCTAATTAAAGCTGTAAAACACAGTATATTTCTGCAGCTTATCACAAATAAGTCACTGTAAAAAATATATATTAAAGATACTAATAATATTTTTTTTGTGTTTTCATATTCATTTTATCCATCCATCCATCCATCCATAGATGAATGGATGCAACTGCAGATGCTTATTTTTAATTTCATGCGGTATTTTCTTTTGCAGAAGCTTGTATTGCTGTTGAACTTTTAAAACAAACGTCTCAGTATCATGAATACGCTGTTTCTGATTCAAAAACTAGTGATTATGCATCGCCGAGGACAAAAAACACTTTGTTTATGTTAGCGACTACGTTTTACCTTCCCTTCTTCCATTCTAACAAATGGCCGACAAGACAGTTGTTAACGTTTTACATACACTTTACATACATAAAGATATGTAAATAATCTGAATCGGAGCAGCTCGCGTGTCCGTCTGCCTTCCGCGATAAATATTCAACCGTCCCATGATCGAAGATGGAGCAGATTAGGCCCATTTGCGTAATGGATGTGTATGAGGTGGTTTGTTGACGTCCAGAGTTACTCTTTGGTCGTAGTTTCGAGATTTGATTAACAAATGCAATGGAAAAACTTTATACTAGTTTTATGACTTCACTTTATCTTTGTCATCATGATAATTGTTTCGCCAACACATTATCTCTTCTTCTTTACTCTTTATTCAAAATAAGGTAAAAATATATTTCCATATTTTCATCAGCTAGCGGCCCGATCTATTCAAGATTAGAAAACTTGCTCGGCAACATTTATTATACTGGGGGTAAGCCACGATGTTAGGAATTAAGAAAAATATAGTTTTCTTTAAATTGTAAAAAACGGCTGAACCGATTTTACAAAAATTTGGTATATACCTTTCACATTTGATTTCAGAACTTACTGATTTTTGCACCCATTTTTTTTCTTTCCAGCTATATAAATATAGCCGATAATTACGATAAAGTTCCCAAATTTTTACAAAAAATTTGGTCTTGGTTCATGTTGTTAGGGACTGTTTTTGAGATAAATGACAAGGATGTCTTTAAACATGTATTTAACGCAAAAAATCATAGTTATGAAATAATATTGAGAATAATGATAATAAAGCAAATAAAATATTATTTGCATAGCTACCTTAAACAGTTCTGAATTTGTCTTTTTACTATATATATAATTAATACAAGACTACCTTCTTATCATTAAATATCAAGTTCTCTGCAGGATTCCAGGAGTGTACGAATTATGTATTTCATAATTATATACAGGTGCCTTCACATGACCCCAAAAGAAAGAATCTAGTAGATTGCAGTCGGAAGACCGCGGCGAACAATTGACCGGACCTCCACTGCCAATCCACCTGTTGTTGGAACCTTTCATTAGGTTAGGTTCAAAAGTGAGTGGGCCGAAAACCAGACCCTCGACCGCGACCATGTGGTCTATTGTGGCTCACACCTACTTATATTTCACCCAACAGGTCCAGCTTCTTAATGTAGCTGATTATCTTATTGGGTGAGAATTTATTAAGATCCTCTGGCAGAAGTTGTCCTTTGCCAAATAATGAGTATCTGATCCTTTCCCCAGCGGGGCAGATGCACCATATGTGTTCTGCCGTTTCATCATCTTCTAAGCACAGGCGGTACTCAGCATCTTCTACTAGGCCGATTTTGCACAGATGATATTTTAAACGGCAGTGACCCGTGTATTGGCCACGAAGTTTTTTAGTTCTTGTTTTTGAAGGGTTTATTATAAACGCCTTCGAATGAACTAATCGTGGTAGTTCCTGCCAGTACTGGAAGATTTGCCCCTCAGCCCAGGTCAAGAGCGTTGCTTTGGCAGTACTTGAGGATATGCCAAGCACCGGTTCTGGTCCGACAAATTCAGAAGCAGCACCCTCTCTAGCTAGAGAGTCGGCTGGCTCATTCCCTTCATGGCTAGAATGGCCTGGGACCCAGACCAGAGTTACTCTATTTTTTCTGCTCACTTGAGCGAGCGCCTGCTGACAGCTCCATACCGTTTTTGAGTTACAACGGTAGGAACCAAGAGCTTTAAGAGCTGCTTGGCTGTCTGAGAAGATTTTTATCGATTTGCGCGTAAGTTGCGTTTGTTGCAGCCTCTGTACACACAATTCGATGGCATAAATTTCGGCCTGAAATATAGTTGCATAACTGCCAAGGGATGAGGATATTTTCACCGTTGGGTTGCAACTATATACTACGGCTCCAACACCCCTGGGTGTTTTGGAGCCATCTGTAAACGAACAACTATCTGCCCTCAATGCAACCTTTCATTAACAGTAGCCTAGCATCTCGACGAAGCATATCTAATATTTAATAAAATCAATAATTCCTCTACCCCCAAACGTTAACACTTAAGTAATATTGGTGTCTCGTTGAATTATTTTTTGACGGTTTTCTTCTGCGCCCAAATGTGGTTGTGATAACTTATAATCCTTTCTCTGGTAAATTGGGCTTCGTCAGTAAACAAAATCCTTACTTAGTAATTAGAACCAGCTGCTTGATCCAGCAACACTGCATTAGTGTAATATTTGTTATTCAGTTTTATGGTATAAAGTGAAAAACGTAAGAATAAACTACCACAATCAAAATATTTAACAGTAATTTAGTGGCATAAGCTTAAGGAATTTCTTGCACATAATCACATTTTGTTTTTTTATTATATAACATAGGTAACTTTATGATAGTTGTCTTAAGAGCTATCTATACCTTGCTATATGACACTTGAAAAAAAGATAAATTACGAACAGTTTTGCTCGTCAAGTTTAACATTTTTCTCTAACTATATGCAATAAGGGAATTCTAGTAATGCAAATAATATTTTAATTCCTTATTATATATGTCCAAGCATTTTAGTTAAACCCGGTATGTACTGCTACATACTGGGTACAGTTCTAATTATGTAAATGGCAAGTTCAGTCGTGATCAGCAGTTGGAAGTAATCGGTCAATAACTCAAATTTGTTGCCAGATTCAAAATAACCAATAAGATCAGTTCGTTGACTAATTACTCCAAGTTATTGGTATAGCTGAATATAGCCATTGGGTCCTATTCTATAACCTTAATTTTCACTGTTAATATCAGCTTATCTAACTAATTTTCAGTGTCAGATAATTATAAATAACAAATTGTGAAACGCTCCTAGATAACTTGGATTTAAAGAAAAAACAAATCTAATTTGGTCCTCATTTTAATTTATGTATGTATATTTTTCTGTTCTTTTTCTTTTCATGGTCTAGTAAAAACTCTTATCCAATCGGAGACTAGAAATATTAATTCCTGACTGAGGGTTAGCACCAACACCAATCTAACAGTATCATTTTAAATTAACGATACAGGATTTAACACAATAACCGTAGATTATCCGTAGATGGAAAACGAATGTATTGATATTCATCAATACTTATTATAATAATAATATGGTTATTTGTCTTCATAATCTTCGCTTACAGCATTTTTAAGTAAAATATTGGAAACTTTCGCCAACATCCGAATTTATCGCAATTTGTAGTTAAATTGCTTATTTTTATTACATAATTAATTCAATTCCCCGGTAAACTGTAGATTCACTTAATGTAGGATGATACCTTATACCTATAATAGATACATACATTTGAAATAATTTTCAAATAAATGGGACAACAATTGTAATAGGTTTTTAAAATAAACTTCAGTGAGGTCACAAGGGCATAACTTTTGCACTTGGGCTACAAATGCGAATAGTGCATTTTCATTAGTACATTTATTCTTCCATTACAATTTGCTGCACCATAAGCAAGAGGTACCTAAGTTCTTGAAATGAGAAATTATCGTCCATTTTCAATAGGTACAAATTTTGAATAAAAATCAACAAGTTATGATCCTTTTCAATCACGGCGTTAAGTTTACGATAATCAATGCACATCCTTGGTTCTCCTGAATATATATTTATTATTTATTATTATACTATTAAAATACTGGACGCAACAAAAATATCGTGATTAATGATCACTTTCAAGTTCTTTATGAATGAGTAGAACAAATGGGATGGACCGCACAAGCTTGATATAGTCATAGGATAAGGAATAAACACCGCTTATTTTACTGAATTGGTAAACATATTCATGCCTGCAGCTAATCTGCTTAAAATTAAAGAAACATGCCATTTCTATACTGTCATATATGATTCGAATAGAAAAAATAGTATAATGATGTGTAAACAGTTATTCTTTATTTTCTAGTGATCAGATTTTGCATAATTAAAAAACAGCGGATTTTGAACACTGGTTCATAAAGAAACAAAGCTATGTTAGATCCAGCCCTGCAACCCTGCAAATGGTAGACGGTATAGTCGGTCCTTAATCATGGAAATTATTATTCCTATCGCGGACTGGCTTTTTAAACTTAAAAGTATTTCCTGTGTTGATATTTCCCGAACACGATGATACAAAAAAATTATTAGTATGCCACTGGATGTAGTGACCACCGAGCATTCACTACGTTTATAAATGTCTAGTTACAGCACTCGGACAAAACAAAATGACACACGCCGTCACTCACCGCTGGTTAATTTTGTGATTATGTGATTTACGTCGGCCGAAATATCCGACTTATGTAATTATAATTAATGCGCTAGCTCCACACAGAGGCCGCCGAGATTTAGTTACATGTTTTTTCTCTAATTGTCCCCATAATATGGTTTTTCAATAATGAAAACGGGTAGGTATAAGAATAGAATATACATAATTAAAAAATATATATTTTTTAATTATATTAAAGCAATGTAAATTTCTACTTTTATCTCGGAATTCTGACTTTTATATCACAATTCTTGTTTAAATTTCATAATTATGGCTTTTATAATTCAGAACCCCTTTTGTAAGACGAGTAGTTTGGTAGATACGGCTGATATATGAGTGTTAATTTTTTGAAATGTTTCCTGCGGGATGTTGAGGATTGAGGATCCTGAGTATGTTTCCCATAACTAAATCCTATCCGATTTTATTGGGCGTATTGAGAGAATGATCAGTTATCATTCTCTCTTATCATATTTTATGTTTCCGATGTCTTGTGAATTGATAGTACCAAGCTATCAATTCATAAAACATCAGTACCCCATATTGAAAATGCGCTAGACGACATCAGAGAAGTTAGCGCCAGATTCTTTTCCGCAAAACAAGAATTAAGTATATAAGACATATGAAGGTAGGCAGTCACTGGAAAAACTACGTTTTTATGTTTATAAGTGACAGTGATATATTTCTTGAGTTATAATTTTTAGTTAAGTCAGATTTTTGCGTTGACGTTCTACGCTCTCATATTCTGCACCAAAGTGCACTAACCGCTGTGGTCCATTTATTGATTTTCAAAGACTATTCATTTAAGAAAAATGAATAGGAAAGAAGTAAATTGAAATATATACTGAAATATGTACTGAATGTGGTCATAATGGGCCCCGTCAGCCCCTGTTAACCGTTCAAAACATCAGAGCCTTGACGAATCTAGCGATATAAGCGTTTTCTGTTAATAAGACATTACTGTGACGCGATCACGCAGGATAGATTGAATATTGATAATTGTGTGTAAGATCTCTCAACGGTTGCTCCAATAAAGTTGTTATAGCTATTGTCTAGTATAATTACCCTCTATTTGCCCAAAAGACTACATCAGAAGTGGTTGAACAGTGTAAAGTGTTGTGTATTAATTATATTCTAAAATGCCGAAGCAAAAGAAAAGATCGAGAAAGAGTTCGACTTCATCCTCTTCGAGCACCTCTACAGAGTCTACTTCCTCTGAAGATACCAATAAAAGAGGTACCAAGAGAAGTCGTCGTCATAGACAAAGAAAATCAAAAAAAGGAAGTAAAACTGTAAGTCACAACAATCCATGTCAATCCTACAATATACAGCCTACATATCAAAACTTAAATACAATGTCTAATATAATTCCTGAGTTTGATCCAAAATTAATGGAAGTAAAAGATTGGATTGAAGTAATTCAGTACAATGCTGACATTTATAAATGGTCCGATACTTTTGTTGTTTATCAAGCTCTAAATAAATTAAAAGGTACTGCTAAGACTTGGTATGACAGTTATATAGAGAGTGAATTGGGGTGGTCTCAGTTTACTTGGGCACATTGGAAAGAAGTATTTCTTAGTACATTTAAAAGCACCCGTAATGCATATCAGTTGCTTATGGATATTGCAAATCATAGACCAACAGAGGGCTGTTCATTGTATGATTTTCACTTTCAACATCTAGCTAAAATTAATAAATTAAAATTAAATTTTTCCGACGCAGACAAAGTTTCCTTAATTACCGGTGCTATCAATGATAGCAGTATAAGTACTGCAGTTGAAGTTTCAGATATTAAAGATCCTACTGCTTTGGGAGCTTATTTAAAAAATAAAACAAATAAAAAAAAGAAAGATATACAAAAACCATTTGAAAATATGCCCAGTTCGTCGGGTGTAATTAAACATAAACTCCATCAAACAACTCATCAGAGTGCCATAGGTAGTGGACTCGATGAAGGATGTTGTGACGTGATTTCCTAATGGGTATCGTGAATGTTAGTAGTGGTGAGAAACACACCGTAGTGCCCTCTTCGGGTCTTTGCTACTATCTGTCTGACAATTATTGTTAAATTGACAGAATTGGCGCCTGCTTTTCCGGAGGCGCCATTGGAGCAGCGACCTCTATTGTCTTGTCTCTGAAAACAAATGTAATGTAATACAAAGCCAGTCGGGGCACATTGCCCGTGGGGTAGTTGTTTTCGGCATCTCCTTCAAATAAATAAGTAGGATTGTCTTCCTCAAAGACAATAGAGGTCACTGCTGTAATGGCGCCTGCGGAAAAGTAGGTCATTATCTATATATAATCTGTTATATAATTATTATCAATTTGACAATAATTGTCAGACAGATAGCAGCAAAGAGCCAAAGAGGGCACTACGGTGTGTTTCTCACCACTACTAATATACTGTATACATTTCTAAGATAAAGCAAAATAAAATAATGGCTGCGTAATCAGCTGATAGTAGTATGTATATAATTGGGCACCTGTCATAAGACAAACCTTCCTGCTTCTTGTAGCACAGCAAACCCCGTGAACTATTTATTTTCGCATGATCTATCTCGGAAATTGGTATAATATAAAATAACATTTTTGCTTTGCATCAGTTTTTGTTATTCAGTCAAAATTTTTAAGTTGTTTAATAGGAATATGTTTCTATATATTTTTTAAGATCAGTATGGCTTTTCTTTTTTTTATTTTGATATTTTATTTTTATAGAAACTCTCGAACTATTTATTACTCGTAGAACACAATAAAAGTAGACATGGGGAGTCTCTGTCTCATTTTAATGTCTATCTATCCTATCTACCCTATATATCTTATGTATCCCATCTCATACTATATATCCTATCTATCCTATCCTATCGCCCTTGGTGTTGTGCGTCCAAATTATTGGCATTGAAAAATTTCATAGTCTCCGCAAATATGAATAGAAAACGGGTATATCTATTTTTCCCTAATATCCCATTTTAATGTGGAAATAATGCATAAATACTAATAAAAGTTTACTAAAATATTTTCAGTTTAACCAAATATTGATATTTGGTGAATACACAGAATCCTAAAAAAGAATGCACGTTTTTTTTCGCACAAAACCGCCTAAAAATAAATAAAATGGATTTATTAGATCGAACTTCAGATTTATAGTATACAATCTGTAAGTTCATTGTAGGCGTCGGCTTGTTTTGACTACAAATGGTAACATTTTATCCCAACCGAATTTACGACCTACAAGGTAATAATCAGGAAATAAAATTCGACTCGTTCTTAATTAACTTCCTCTATGTTTATTTGAGAAATCGATTTGGGACCTCGACAGAATTGTTTGTTTAACCCATATATCCCCTTGTGTATATACATTTACATTACCATGTAATTAATGTATTGAAATTTTGCAACATCGTGAGATTAAATAATTTAGGTAGTAGGAATGGACTTATCGAGGCTTGCTACCTACCTTTTATTTTTGCATCTAAACTGAATTTATGCGGATGTAGTAGTAAGAATGGTAAGCATTTTCTGGAAGAAATTTAAAAATATAAATATGACTTTATCACTGAGATCAGTGAAAAGAGTCATAAGAAAGAGAGAATATATTCTAGGTCAGCCAGTAGGACGAGTGTCCATAGGTCTCGAATTTCTTTGGATCATTTATTATTATGATGATACAGTACGTATGCATATGATGATTGATGAATGCATACATTGATTTTACATCGATTTATTTTTAATCATGAGACTTTAATCAGAAGCTACTATGATATTGTCACATTTTTGGACAGAATATCACCATACATAATGTTAGTGGTGGAGAGAAACACACCGTAGTGCCCTATTTGGGTCTTTGCTACTATCTGTCTGACAATTATTGTCAAATTGACAGGCAGATAACGACCTTTTTCGCAGGTGCCATTACAGCAGTGACCTCTATTGTCTTTAAGGAAAACAATCGTACTTATTTATTTGAAGGAGATGTCGAAAACACCTACTCCACGGGAAATGTGCCCCGACTGGCATTGTATTACATCGGCATCTCTATAGGAGTCGCCACATCGTTCATCGAGACCTTCTACCAGACACTGACCGGTTTCGAGCTTATTTTGCGCTCATCGGAGTGCCATAGGTATTGGACTCGATGAACGATGTTGCGACGTAATTGCCTAATGGGCATCGTGAATATTAGTAGTGGTGAGAAACACACCGTAGTGCCCTCTTGTGGCCTTTGCTACTATCTGTCTGACAATAATTAAAGACAATGGAGGTCACTGCTGTAATAAATAAATAAATAAATACACATTTATTGCAAGAAGTTACAAACAAGGGTGAAAGATTCCGCAGAGCGTGTTCTCACTTACACCTGCACCTGTAATGGCACCTGCGGAAAAGCAAGTCGTTATCTGCCTGTCAATTTGACAATAATTGTCAGACAGATAGTAGCAAAGGCCCAAAGAGACTAAACTAAACAAAAACTAACTAAAAAGAACGCCGACACGTGGCGTCGAGATTGACTAAAGAATCCAAATTTCCATTTAATTGGAATATAAATATATAACTAAATAAAATAATTATTGATTAACTGTCTCAACAAATATTAAGGCAATAATATACTAATTACTGATTCTTAAAAATGAAACTCAAAAATTAAGATACAAAAAACTACCTGTCTTTCAAGTCACACATAGAAAAGCCTAGATTTTAACGTGTCAAACGTGTCTGTTCGATATATCGATGTTCTTCCACTAAAATACTATAAATAAACTAACATGCTGAAATTTAATGAGTTATTATTAGAGGACCAGTATTACATATGGGTGATTTATACATTGCATAGTACTGACTAATGTTCATATTGAAATTTACAAAAATTTTCGTTACAATGTATAATAATAGGTCTGCTTCAAATAATATGATCGTTGCTGATGCTTACAAGACTCTCTAGACTTTACTAAGCCAAATATTAATAAAAGTTATTTAACTGCTTTGTTAACGACCTCTGTGCTCATATGGTATCTACCCTAGAAAGTGCACGTTGAATCACTCAGCGTAACTATCTTAATTTGGATGGATGGAATATATCCACCTATCGGTTATCTGCACAATAAGCTTCTCACGAAATACTCTATATGACTAGTCTTCTGAAAAGACTTCAGCATCAGTCACATATATTTCTAGAAAATGTTATCAAAAATAAAATAGTCTGTCAAATGATAATTGAAAAATTAAACTCTGCCTGAGGCTCGGTTCCCGAAAAAAATTTAACCTTCTATTTACCTACACTACGTACTTAGTGCACTAAAACATTATCCTATACAGTATGTTTTAAATTAGATGCAATAACATTGGTATCTTCGAAACCGTTCGAGATAGAGACTAGGTTAAATTGGGACAAAGTTGCGTAATTTGGTGACCAATAATATGCCTAAAAAAAATCAATGCTAATATGATTAGTAATTCGTTTTTGTAAAATTTCAGGCTTGTTTGAACAGCTATTGAAATAAAAAGGACACTTTCTCATAGAAACTTTTTACACTCTGTGGAATGCCGCAAACAGTTTTTTTAAGTAACTTTTATTGTTTCTAATACGGCCCTATTAATATGTTACGTCATTCGACAGCATTTTTTCCTTCTGAGTTCAGTGATGTATTCTATAGTTTGATGAACGTGGAAAACCATCATCAAACTCATCTACGTTCGTCTGTATGTATTAACAAAATAATAACAAAAAAGTAACAAATGATTAAAATAACTAACAATTAATACAACAACAATAAATTAAAAAATAATAATAAACAGTTAATAGAACAATAAACAAATTATAGCATATGATATATTATTGAACTCACAAGGAAAAATACTGTCGAGTGATGTAAAATATTAATAAGGCCGTATTAGAAAAAATTATAGTTGATGATGGTTCTGAAGAGATGAAACGTAACTTAAAAAACTGTTTACGCCATTCGATAGAGCGTAAAAAGTTGCTGTAAGAATGTGTCCTTTTTATTTTAATAACTCTACAAACAAGCCTGAAATTTTATAAAAACGAATTTCCAAAATTTCGATTTTTTTCAAATATCTCAAAAACTAATCATGTTAGCATATATTTTTTTGAGGCATATTATTGGTCACCAAATTACGCAACTTTGCCCCAATTTAACCTAGCCTCCGTCTCTAGAGGCTAGATAGAATAGATATATTTTTATGGTAGGTGCCGCATTAATTAACGTATTCATCATTTTCTATTTACTACTTTTGTTTCCGCTTTTTCCTTTGTTACTTATTTTGTAAGGGTTTTAAATAGTAAAATGTAAGGGTTTAAATTTTACAAATTAACAGTAGAAGTAAAATAATTATATTAAACTGGATGAAGACCCAGAGCTTCTGATACGTAATATCATGTTATCTAAACAAATCAAGAATGATCTCGCCAGTCTCTCTATTTATGATAGAGAGACGATCTCTATTATAGATGATCTTTCTCTATCGAAATGCTTATTCAGCCTCGTTGAGTCTCGGCCCTTCTTGCGTCTAGTACCACGGCTCTTGCTTGGATGCCGCGGAGAATCTGAATTCCATGAGCTGGGTATAGCCCGTTCCTGCAACACTTTATTCTTATACAATTTTATACATTATACATTATTTCTGTAGTTGGTTTTCTACCTATAGAAGTGTGTAATTGAAAATAAATTAAATAAATAAACAAATATGGAAGATAAGCCTAAATACTGCGTACTTTATGTTGAAAGACTGAGTTCCGTATGTGTAGCGAGTGTAGCCTATTCTTAGTCTGTGGATTATAATTTTATCGCGGTCTTTTCATAGATTTTAGTCTATTAGCGGTTATTTCAGTAAGTTTTGTATTTGACTGAGACCAAAGACGCTGCCATGTATCAGAAATGTTTTTCTTCGAGGTATTTCTTATATCGTGATGAAGTTGGACATTTTCTTCGAGCAAATTGACTGTTAAGGCTTCTCTAGTTGCCTGATCGACTTTCTCGTTGCCCATGATACCTACATGCGATGGTACCCAAATGATTATTATGTTTCGTTGTTTGGCAAATTGGTGACAGGTCTAATGTATTTTTTCGACTACAGCATTTTGGGTAAGTATAGTAAGTTAAGTTTACAACTTGAACAATTATGTTTTTAAAAACTATTTTATTAATACGAGTTACAAATATATGAGAAACATAGTCTCGGACTAACAACTATATTCTGCCTTAAACTACTACATTTTAGGAATATATAACTTTTTGGATGTCTACGTCATAAGGACTACTATTGATAAAGGGTTGATGCTTCCCCGGATGCAACATCGTGGTGGCCCACTGCTGTGTGCTTTCTTTGATAAGCCATTGCGTGTGGTCCATAACTTAGTATACATGTTTCGAATAGAGTCTATGGAGGAAAGCGAATCTGTGCATATGTCTAACTATTCGATCCAGTCAATATTTTAATGACCATAAGAATTTCATATAATTCTCCAATATGAACACTGCGGTAGGTGGAAAGCTTATACTTGGCGATTGCTGAATCTGATGAAATGACTGAACCGCCAGTGCCGTTCGCAGTGACTTTTGATGTGTAGAGTATGTTTTCTAGCTGCCGTCTTTTGATCATTATTATTTGATTTTCTTTCATTATTGATACAAGTTTTAAAAGAACTTAAATTGAAAATATATTAGTAGTATAAAAATAGTAGATAACATATTTTAATTTTTGTATATAATTGAAAGATGTTAATGAATGAAAGCGATGAGGAGGGCTAGTGAAAAAAATATCTCTAACAAACCATATGCGGTAGAGAACGGTATAGAAGCAATTAGTTATATACCTACGTATATACAAATTAATGACTATAGTAAAGTTAAATTAATTGATGTTGATATAGAAAACTAACATCGATGTTCTGAGAATTGTCATATAATAAATATTATAATATTATTATAATGTTATTTTGAAATCATCAATATTTCCGTATTGTTATTGTTATCGTTATAAAAATAAAATATACTTACTGAATATTTCTACGATTTTTCTTTAAGTGACATTTAATGTTTGCATATTTTTTATATTGTTAATTCAGAATTAGAATTACGTTTACTAAAATATTGTCACAAAATGTTTTTCGGGACCACTTTGATTTAAACTAGTACGTACACTACATAAAATGCAATTGCTGTTAAAAAAGATGAACAAAAATAGTGCTATAATAGACAATCTCTCAGACAACTCTTATGAATGAAAGGTGCTCAGGTGTATTTGTTTAGTTTGTAAGCATTCTCTAGAGGTGCTTTCTTGTCTTATACAATGTACCACATACTCCTGCTCGAGTGTATAGTCATATTGTCTGCTGACGAGTTCGATTCATTCTGATAGAGTATCTATGTATGTTCCGTTACTTTTGCTATTTGCACATTTTACTAATAAAATTGTAAGAACTAGCTGGCTTACACTAGGAGCCTCGCTAGGAGCCTAAAATATGTATGTATCTACGTAATTCCTATTCATCGCCTATTCCTTTTTCTCGGACATCCTTTCATGTAAAATCAGTGAAAAATGATGAAAAAAAACACTAATGAAGTTTAGTTAATTTATCAAATTCATAGTTTGTTTCTTTTGGGATTACACCACCTGTAAAATAACAAAAAGCAGAAAACCAGAAGCAAACAGATTAAATATTCAAAGTGTAGTAAAACTATTTATTTCATAAATAATTTATGAAATATTTAATTTATAGCATATTATACAATGTTTTTTTTTGGGGCAAACTTTAGAAGTTCGCCTTGATACTGCACTTTAAATATTTAATTTGTATGCTTCTGGTTTTTTGTTATTTTACAGTTGGTGTAATCCCAAAAGAGACTATGAGTCATCAAATTTAATAATTTGATGATAAAAAAATTGGAAACTGAATGATAATTTATTTATCACTGTTTTTTTTTTTGGTATAAAAAAATTCTTGAAATCCGATTTTTTCCGTTTTTAGTTTAGAAATAAGATCACTTTTCATAACATGTTATTAGTAGAAAAAATACACATAGCTATTAGAAAATAACATTGATTTTATTGCAGTAAAAATAAAATAGAAGTAGCGATAAACAGTAAATAATACTTACCTACGTAAAATTATTCTGAACTCTATTGAATTTGTTTTTTATGTGAAAATGCACTTTAGGGGTTCGAAGCATTTAGTCAGGTTGATTTTTAACGAAAATAATAGTTGCTACAGCAGTTAAGAACACGTTATTTTTCGATATCAGTACAAACCCCTCCAGAAAAATAAAATAGATTTTTAAAAATGTCTGTTTTTTTGCTAAATATCGGGAACAAATGAAATGTTTTTATGTTTCTCTAAAAACACAAAAAGTGATAGATACCTATCACTACCTCCGCCTAGCGCTAGTGATAGATACCTATCACTACCTGATAGATACCACTTTGCAGATAATGGAAACTAAAACACCCTGTATATCCTACATAATTTCAACATGTGTAGTATGTTGCCCCGTAACAACGTGGATGTTATTTTACCACGGTAATAGAGCTCGGTTCAACCCCAGTGGGACGAACTGTTATTCAATTTCCATTATCCGATATTTAGTTAAACGGTCTAAAATTACACGTTTTACGTGCGCCTAATGACCAGGTTAGTCTATTTTTAAGCTCTTCCCTGTTTTTGTTACGCTAATTAGTTTCGAAAATGATGGTATTCCAATTTCCCACACTTTCAAGTGGTGTGTTCTACGGCAACGAATTGCCAGCTCCTCGCCTCGGCCGGCAAATACAAAAATGATTTCGCTAAAATAGTTTTGTGTGCCGAATGGGTCGGGTTAGTCATTACTCATTAATGTGTGTGTAGACGACGAGTGCTTTGGCATTAATGTAGAGAGAATGTTTATGTAATGGCAGTTATAGTTCATTTAGCTTGGCGTTAAATTTTATATTTATTGCAGGCTCGTACAATCCGTAATGTATTTTCAGTCTTCACAATGCATAGAAAGATGGGGATCAAAAAATGAGTCTACTTTTCCGTTCTGCGAAGAAAAATATTATTCTTATTAGTTAGGAATGTGTCTTACTTGTCCGGGTATTTAGATATTTCAAACAAAGTGGAAACTGACGATATATTTTTAATTGACGTTTAAATTTGTTTTGTCTACAAATGCATCGGAGCCATGTTATACTTAGCTTGCATTACTGAATAGAAATGCATATTCTCTCGAACAAATGATTTTACTGGAATGAATGGTTTATAAAATAACGTTTAAGAAATATATCTTTCTTATTCAAATTTCAAATATTTCACATTCCTTAAACTTTTAGACTGTTATTTATACTTTAGACTTTTTAGTAGAAAGCAAAAGTACCAAATGGACGCACTACTTCCTTATCGCCGTTAAATGTATAGGGTGTCCAAAATAAGATCCTCTATTGCCTTATCTCATAAGTAATATGTATAGAAAAAATTAAATAAAAAAACGTTTTTGTTTGTATCTAAATTGTTCATTTTTATTATCCGGTGTCTCAGATTTCTGATCCAGGTATCACGTTTCTTATTTTAAATAGGACACTCTGTATCTAATTACGTTTTTAAGCTCCCTTAAAATTCTAGGTCGAGATTGTTAAGGATACTCTATCTAGAGCATCGTTTACCGTTATGAAGATAGTTATTAGCATTTGGAGAAAAAAAATCTTCAAAAAATATTGCTGAACAGATTGCTCAAAAAATCTCGGCAAAACAAATAAGGTAATTAAAAAAGTGTAAACCGGCGTTATTTTGTAGACAATAAGTTGCACTGTAATTCTTCACTCTGTATATACAGATATACCTTTTCATACAGGATGTTTTTGTTAGATGGCTTAAACAAGTATATATTTAAACTCCAGAAAATTGAAAATTTCTTCACACATTTGAAAATAGTATTATTATATTTTTAGATTCTCTATTAAATTTTAATAACCCTATATAACATTTCCTATTTTTAATTTGGTTGGTTTTCAAGATATTGACGAAAATGTGAGTTTTTTTTTATTTAAAAATATAATATAGGTATTCATAATAAGTATTAAGATATACTTACTATATTATCAAAATAATGACTAAATACCTGCATAAATATCAATTACCAAATAATATCCGAGGTTGCAAAAATGTTTTGTTTTCATATCTAGAAGATATTTTTTTCATATAGATATCTTACTTTGTACATGCTTCTATGCACATTTAATTTTTTTAAAGAACTGGCACTTACTGTGGTTTTAAGATCGTATATCATGGAATACTTAACTTTAAAATGGTATAATATTTTGATATAGATAAATTTTCTTCTATTCTATTCTAATAATTAAATACTAATAGTGTCGTGGATCAAAATAAGTAAACTGCTTTTCACTATACAGGGTGGCCCACGAATAACGAAACAAGCGAATTTTCGGATACTTATTCCAACTTTTCTTGCAAATCGCTCGGACACGTTAATTAAGATTAAGCGAACCTCATTTTAAAGCTTGAAGAAAGACCTTTACAATGCTTCATAGTTCTTTAGAATTTGAATCACTAGTTCTTGAGAAATTTAATTTTTAATTTTTAATTTTTTTGTGTTCATTTTTGCAAAATAATTGGAAATATTTCGAATTTCTTTTTCTTTAGATTGTAATATTATTTATTAAGTATACTCTTTTAAAAATAATAATAGTCCTGGTCAGTAAAAAAATTAATTAATTTCAATTCTTATACTACATAGGCCCTACGAACAACTAGAAACGAAAATTTACGTATTAATATTTTTAGTACGAGTATTAATTTAACAAATGCTGAAAATGACCACCTCTTGCTTCCATACAGTGATAAAGGTTTTGTTCGAAGCGTTCCCTAACATTACTTAGCATTTCTGGTGTGATTTGATGTCAGCCTTTTTTGTCAGTACAAACAATTGTTATTTTACGATATTAAACGGAAATTTATACATCGGATTTCTTGACGATCAAGATTATGACTACATTAATGTTTAAAAAGGAATACTTATTAAACAATATTACAATCGAAAGAAAGACATTCGAAATGTTTCCAATTATTTTGCAAAAATGAAAAAAAAGTTAAAAATAAAAAATTTAATTTCTCAAGAACTAATGAGTCAAATTCAAAAAAGTATGCAGCATTGTAAAGGTCTTTTTTCAAGCTTTAAAATGAGGTTTGACTCGACCCCCCTTCCCAATTAAAATTTTAAGGGTGAACCTCATCCTCGCTTAGGGGGTAAAACTACGACATTAAAAATATGCGCAAAATATTTCCCCCTCAAAAACTTATTGACGTTTTCGAGCGATTTGCAAGTAAAAGTTGGTAAGTATCCGAAAATTCGCTTGTTTCGTTATTCGTGGCCCACCCTGTATAAGGGTTAACGGGGTTGGCCAAATGCATGAAGAGTTACTCTCCATTTATGGGTCGTCTTCTTAAAGAATATAAATTCTTGCGTATACTATTTGTTGTGGATTCCATTGCGGTATTGAATAAAATAACATTAAATAGATTGGAAAAAACCAGCTTTACCATTATTGCACTTAGATTTTACCCTGAAAGTAACATACCAGTAATAGTGCAGCTAAAATTGTGGGATCAAAGAGTTTTGTCGACTTGATAACTCAACGACAAACTGTTTCCTTGTTTGCTAGCTCGAGCAGATATTGCTAAATTAATCGCAATTAATTCATTATTAACTTACCGTAACGTACCGTGAAAATTAATTATTTCCCATTCGACGAAATAGTATCCATCTAGAAAACGTTTGTGTCGTTTCGTATACAACCTTGTACTATATGTCAGGGTTAACATATTTTCATTAATTTTTTACCAAGTGTACTAATAGAACTGTCTCTGAAAGTCATTCATAGTGTTTATAGGGAATATTATCGCTTTAGTTTATTTTTTACATTTTTGCCTTGATGATTAATGTTAAACTACGTTAATAGCTATGTTGTAACTATAATGAATTAAACAAATTTTCCATAACATTTGATAATACTTACCTTACTTCGAATGTTTTACCACTGCCGGTGTCGGTAATGTGTAATGGAGTGACTAAGCATCAAAAGTAGGTGATAATTTCATCCTTTAAGAAATTGGTCTCATTCAAATGTAATATTTGATAATTTAGTCCAGTAATATTTACTGCACAAGAAAACCAATATGGGCCTCTGACGAATTAAAATTTTGCCTCTGCTCTGATCCTGTTGGGATACAGAGAACATAACTAGCGATGATTCATTGAGATAGTTTTTGTTTCATTTGTCCTTAATTTCCATTAATTAATTTATTGTTTATTGTATCAATTGTCATTTTATTTGCACTATTGCTGCAATAATTATAGTTGTTATCGCCAACAAGAATTTATGAACCGGGCATACGAAATATATCTAAACTAAATTTGTTAATACAATTAATACTTTTCATGACATTTTTTGTATTACACTGTCTACTTACTTAAACAGTAGGTAAGCGATGAGAGAACTAGGTGCCCCAGACAAGTGTAGTGGAGTGTATTATGTCTGTAATTAATGTAAGGAGATAAAACATAATAACCACTTTGCCGAGAAGCAGCTGAATAAATACAAACATAAACAAAGTTGCAAAATAACTTCACGGTGATATTTTTCTTTATTTGAAGGAGATGCCGAAAATACATAAGTGAGGACATAAAGTCCGTCCTCCCCCCTCTAATTTTTGAACCACTGGGTTAGATTGTGATGAAATTTGGAACGATAATATATGACTAAATTGACAGCTCTGAATGTCAAAGTGACAGCTGGGCGCGCAATAGGAACATTTTTTTAAATGGAAATGGGGGTCGAGTGGGGACTCATTTTGAAGCTATTTTTATGCTCAAAACATCCCCCAATCTTGAGAACATTTGGTTCAGTAATTTCCAAATAAAAACCAGTAATATCGATTTCTGTTATATCATTTTTTTGCATACATATTACAAATTATTGTAAATTATTCAAACCAGAACAAAAATTAAAAGTAAACAAATAACAATAAACCCCTAATCCCTAACCTAATATAACCTAAATTAAAAAATTATGAAATAATTTAAATAAAACCTAAAAAAAAAAAAATTAGAGGCAGAAACAAATTTAGAAAACACGTGTTACTTCAAAAGATGTTGAAAATGACCTCCATGAACCTCCTGACAAATAAATGTTCCATGGGTAGGTTCTATTATAAAGATTATGTGGTAAAAAGATTACGTTATAAACTGATATTACTGGTTTTTATTTGGAAATTACTGAACCAAATGTTCCAAATTT
Organism: Pogonocherus hispidulus; assembly: GCA_963924545.1. Lineage (NCBI taxonomy): Eukaryota > Metazoa > Arthropoda > Insecta > Coleoptera > Cerambycidae > Pogonocherus > Pogonocherus hispidulus. The sequence continues at coordinate 27,105,165 of OZ004696.1, forward strand.
GGGGGATGTTTTGAGCAAAAAAATAGCTTCAAAATGAGTCACCACTCGACCCCCATTTCCATTTAAAAAAATTTTCCTATTGCGCGCCCAGGTGTCACTTTGACATTCAGAGCTGTCATTGATGTGTCAAAATGCAGAATTTAGCCATGTATTATCGTTCCAAATTTCATCATAATTTACCCAGTGGTTCAAAAGTTAGAGGGGGGGACGGACTTTATGTCCTCACTGTATAATAGTCCATTGCCCATGGCACTCTCTGATGAGCGCATAATAAGCGCGAAACCGGTCAGTGTCTGTGGTCGGTCTCGATGAAAGATGTGGCGACTCCTATGGAGATGCCGAAGTAATGCAATGCCAGTCGAGGCACATTTCCCGTGGAGTAGTTATTTTCGGCATCTCCTTCAAATAAATAAGTAGCATTGTGTTTCTAAAAGACAATAGAGGTCACTGCTATAATGGCGCCTACAGAAAAGCAGATCATTATCTGTCTGTCAATTTGACAATAATTGTCAGACAGATAGCAAAGACCCAAAGAGGGCGCTACGGTGTGTTTCTAACCACTACTGATATTTTTCTTTATTACATATATTAAGTATTTCTTAACACTGCTATTAAATTAATATCCTTAATTACGCGATGCTCATAATTTTGGAAATTTTAGCTTTCTTATTTTAGAATGAGTAATGAATAATGAATAATGATATATGATAATGATTTATGATATTTTTGGTACTCACTGATTAAATTTGACCAAGGGTACAGGGCTATTTCATTAATTTTTATCCGAAAATACCTGAAAATACCTGCCTCGCTTTTCTAGTATGCTCCATTCATCTCAAATATTAGCGACTTACTATCACTTCCACTAATATCGGAATATAATGCCAACTCAGTTACTAGTGGGACATTATTTCGGACCTTCTACTATAGCATTTTTCTCCCTGTAGTAATTTTGTTAAGAAATCTTTATGCCAATTTATCACGGTTCGTAGGTAAATAGTTGATATAGATATATAATTGATATATAGATATCAACTTTTCGTTTTTTTTTTGGTTATTTTTATTTTTGACAAATCTATAGGGTTTTAGTTCATAATAAATGATTTTTTCCAACTAGACAAAGAATAATATCAGTAGGTCTGTTACAAATATAACACTAATATAGTTTACGTTAAATTTAAGGTAGAACGTGTAAAAGACCCCCCTCCCCCGTTCAAATGATTTCCTGGACAAGATAACCAATATCAAATGGACCTCACCTCTTTCAATGAAATGGCGTGTCCCATTTACAATAATAGAGTCAACCTAGTTTTTTGGTATTATCGGAAGTGACAAAATTGCCACTGTCTCAGATAAATTGAGCATACTCGAAAATAAAGGGGTTAATCGAAGATCATGGTTGATAACCCTTTACTTGGTAACTTGTTTTGTAGATACTTGAACTAGTTTGAGGGTTATATTAATACTTGATTTTTTAGTTTAAAGAAGAAAAATGATAGATAATTATTGGTACACCGTAACCAATTGACCAATTTATCTACTCTTGTGGTTGATGCACTCAGAGAGTCCACATATTATACTTGTATTAGTTAAACGCTTCATCGTATTTATAAGACACATCTGTTTCTTATTCGAGGTTCGTGAAAGATAAATAGCCTTTATATTTCTAGAAAATTGAAAAATTATTGGCATAGGAAGTGATTATTTATTCGTCTAGTAGGTTAATAATATAAATGTCTTTCTAGTTGTGTAAATACATATATAGTAGATGTTCGAGAAGCTGGATAAGTAATTGTAAACATATATTAGATATGTAGTATGCAGTAACTGTCTAAAACTTGCATGAAACTCGTTTAGACTGAAAGCAGCAACATCTGTAAATATGCCAGTTGAGCCTCTCCTCTTCTACCTTTCAAATGTTCAGAAAAATGAAAATTAGATTTAAAAGCACTTTAAAAAGTAAAAATCACTGTATTTAAGGGCCGGTCTTTCCACCTCCCATTAAGTTCCTGATAACTATTTGGCAGATTAGAATGTGACATTTCAGTATTTCAGTTTTCACAGTCTAATCTGCCAAATAGTTATGAGGAACTTAATGGGAGGTGGAAAGACCGGCCCTAAATCAAAAAGTCTATAGTCTTAGTACAAACTTTAATATGTAAGTATTTAAAAAATGAATTTGGAATGTATACGTTAGGTTGCATCAATATGTATAGGGGTATATGTATTATATATGTATGTATGCGAGTATATGTATTACTCGCTTCAGCCTAAACCAATTTTGTGTAAAGTTTCAGCTTATTAGGTACATACCGTGCCTTTGTCAAGTTAGGCATTTCTTTTATCCAAGTAAATAGTATTCGTATTTCTCGTTTATCACACTGGGTATAACAGAAATGTGTGTGTAATGTGTATAGCCAACAACACCGATAATACAAGTACTCGGTGCTCTCACCTGACGTCACCACAAGCAGGTATCGCGTTGAGCCAGCAGCCTATGTAGAAATAACACTAACTTCAGTTACGTATGTACCGGAAGTATATTCTTTCTTATTTTAAAAATAGTATTTTACTTTTTAATATATTCTTGACGACTATTTTGTAAATATATCACCAATCCAAATGTGAACACTTGTTGAGACTGTCATTTGTTTGAAAATTTTCACAATTGTGAGGTAAAAAATTCAAATCTGTCAATTGTTTTACTACTAGCAATGTGCTTTCCAAAAAAGAGAATACCTTGAGAATGTTGAAAAATACTGAATTGTTTAATGCACAATAGAATTCTCCATTAAATTTAACATTTTTAAAGCTTTCCGCGATGTAAGGAATTTTTGCTTGTATGTTTCCCACTATTCTTAGAAGGCGATGTATTCAATACAGGTAACATTTTGTAAAATATATGCAATAAAAACATATCTTACTTCGAACACTGTGTATTTTAAACAAATTTAAATTCATGGTAAGTATCAAAAAAATTGCCACACTGAGACTGTTTGAAAATAAATATTTCCACCTGCTCAATTAATTTAGATTATTATTCTGATACTGTTGCTAGGGAAAGCGAGCCGACTATAAGTGACTGGATTTGGAAAGCTATGTTAGAAAACAGAACTATAATGATGTTCTTTCAGGAGGAGAGGGTCAGATTTAGGGCCGTGTCAAAAAAGGGCGTCTTTCACCCTACTCCGGTCACCGCTTGTGGATAACCTGCTGGCCATTCTTTCTGTGTGGGAGGTTGAAGTTCAAGCACATGCGGGCGATGGGCAATCTAGTCATTATAATAGGAGGAAACTCTGAAGAGGGAATTTCCGTCGCCCTCCAAAAAGTATTAAACATATTACTGAGCTGGTGTCATTGTACAATTCACCAAGAAAAAGAAGCTGAACAATGAAGGTCTCTTTAGAGAGACCTTCATTGTCTTCACCTTACTTGGTGAACAGTTGTATTTGCGGAAGAATAGGAGTAATTAGGTGTAGTAGGTTGGATAAGTCGTTTAATTTAACTACTATCTGAAAAAAAAATGTTCACAAGGTAAAACTGTTTTGAGTAAGACTGTCATCCAACCCATAATAGCGTACGAATCTATAGTAGTTCGGATTAATACTTCTTCTGCTTGGACTGGCTTGAGGGGAATATACACTAGTACTGGCAAGAACGATCAAGTTGTTAACTTATTGATCAAGATGAAGAAGTAAATTTAACGATGTTCATAACAAACACTTTGAAAACAAAAACTAAAAGACTTTTACAGATAAACATGTTGCATCTGCGAATTTGAATTGATCTAGATATTGGGCACTGCCGTTTAAAATATCATCTGCACAAATTCGGCCTAGTGGAAGATGCTGAGTGTCGCTTGTGCTTAGATGATGAAACGGCACAACAGATTTTATATACCTGCCCCGCTGGAGAAAGGATCAGGTACTCAATATTTGGTAAATGGCAACTTCTGCTAGTGGATCTGGACAAATTCTTCCTCAATAAGGTACTCGACTTTGGCCTGTTGGATTCACTCACCGGCGTGAGCCAGATGGTGGCGGTGGAGAGTCTGCTTTTCGGCCTACTCCCTTTTGAGCTTAACCTAACTTAGGCTTTGGAACTATAAATTGTTACACGTAATATCTTACATAAAAGAAATGAAGAACGAGCTGAATAAGTCACATAAATGTAATAATTAATAATCATTATAAGGGGGTAGTTTTTCTTATTAGAGCAATTAGACAACTTTAAACGCCTATTCTAAATATTCGGTGTCGATTATTTGAAATTTGATGTCAACATATTATCTAAATATATGTTTTTTAACGAAATGTTATTTTAAACATTTACGGGAAATAAAGCCTAGTATGAAAAGAAAATAATTCTTTTATTTGTATTCGTAACATAAAATTCATTTTAACTTTGAATTTTTTCAAGATAAGGAGAGTAATAATGATTGAATACAATAGTTTATTTGGTTTCAACGATTCAGAAATTTACCGGGTTTGCAACATGAAAAAAATCCTGAAAAAAAAACATCCTGCATGTGTATTTATTTGAAGTTGAAGGAGATGCTGAAAACAACGGACTATATGCCCCGACTGGCGTTACATTACTCCGGCATCTCCATTTATTTCTCACCACTACTGACATACCCTGTTTGTATGTTTACTATTTTCAAGATATTTTCAGATAATCTAGTACTACGACTGTCTCTGGTCCAATGACCGAGATATGACCCTACAATCATTAAAAAAAATATATCTGAAATGATTTACTTGTGAAATAATGTATTTTTTAACAGTCTGCAAAAAGCGAGTAATTAATAAGTAAGTGCTATACGTCCAGTATAACGGCAAGTAATTTGCGATAGAACAAAATTTTCAAAATTATATTATGATACAGAGTTGAAAAATTTATAATGAAAATGTTACATGAAAATCCGTACATAGCCCAATCGGCATAATTCTTAATGGGAATATCTTGTATTTTATGGAACATTAAATTTTTTTATTAAAAAATATGAGATTTGTTACTGTTTCTTGGCATTTTACTTTTATATTTTTCAGTTATGCAGGTTCGAGTTTCCTTAACAGTTAGTTTCATCCTAATAACACCTAGATGACAGTAACTTACTAAAAGAAATAACAAAATACTGTTTTAGTATTTTGTGTAACACTCTCTTGTCTATAACAGCAGTCTAGATTGTAAAATAACACACCGGCTTATAAAATAAACATTTATTGTCAATCAACAGTATAAAACTATAAAAAGATAAAATAGGAACCCAATAGATTCGTCTCACAAAATTTGTACTGAACTATAATATTTGTTGTTCTAGCATCTGAGCAGTGGCGGCTCGTCTCTGCTAAGACCATCGCCCGTTCAAATGGTGCCAATTCATAGACCACCAGGGCCTGCTTTCTCCATGGAACAACTGCGTAGAGCAGGGAAGCGTACCTAAAGACAATGTAGTTAGTTTATGTGTTGACAGTGATTTGTATTTTTTCTAAACTAAGACATTTGTTAAAATATCACGCGTCATTGGTATATTTGCTCTATAACACAAAAAATAGAAAAAAATAAATATATATTTGAAAACATTTCTTTGCTCCACATTAAGATTTATAGGTTATCATTTATATTTAAATACATAATTAAATTAGTATTAATCACTTTAGTTTTACTTAAGTTTATTTATTTGACACGTGGTTTTTAGAAAAGTACAGATGAAATATGTAATGTATGTTAATTTTAATGGCAAATACATGTTCAATTTATCCACTGTTCCGTGCTTTATTTCTTTAACCTTGGTGGGTTTTGATAAAGATTTACTATTGCAAAGTCTAATAAAAGAACCGCAATGAATTTTAGTCATAAAAGTTCGTCAGTTTTATGGGTTATTCAAATAAAATGGGTTGGTTATCGTACAAATGAAATTAAAACGTAAAATGTTGGTGCTGAAGTTTTTAGATATACAAGGAAAAATTAATGGTTTACATATAGGGAAAAATTAAAGTTGACTACCTACAAGGATAAATAACATCTGCTATCTTTGAAAATGTAAGATATTTTTATTTTAAAAGTTTGCAAAATTCACGTTTTCATAGAATTAAAATAACGTGCACATTTTCATCTTCATTAATTTTTGGAGGTAATTGAGATGAAAAATCTAATCTCGTTATCAGTATAGTCAAAGATTTGAACACTGGATACATAAAATGCATTATTCATAAAAAATAAACTCTAAATCTTTAATTGTTGGGAATTATGTTAAAAAAAGGGACCTAAGAGTGAAATCAAGGACATAATATTATTCACAGAAGCTGCAACTAGACTTGATTATTTGCATGGAAATATTTATGTTTCAATGGTTTTGAGTCCCATTTATAAACAATAAAATGTTTTTTAATTCAAAAACAATTCTTTAATCGTTGGTATTATCAGAGATTAAAATGGATTATAGCATAGTAGCAAAAATACATTAAAATGTAGTTCACATTATTTGAAATTCAAAAGCATCGTAAATAACTAGATAATATTTCCCCTAAAGTAAAGTACTCTTGAAAATATTTGAAATTGTTTATAATTAATGCATTTAACGTGTCGCCATCACCGTATTTGTGTGTATTTATTTGTGTACACCAAATTTCAATTATTTCTACAAAGCTTCATTGTTATTTTCCCCTATAAAAAAGTGAACACGAAATACTTTGGCAAAATTTTCTGACGCAATAATATTCGTATGTGGATGGTATTAATGTGAGGACGGCTTTGGACGGAAAATGTTCTAAATGGTGGTTATATTCACTTGAAATTTTACTTGCTAAGGCGGTTTTTATGGAGGTCCTCTTTGTTTACTGTTTATTTAAAAATATGTTTACTTTTTGGATTTACCTTGCTCTTCATTACCATCTTCATTATCATTTCATTTTCATTTTCTCTTGATTATCATTCAAGGCAACGTTCAACCTTTTGCATAATAAGATATAGGACAACAACCTACAGGATGTGTAACTTGAGACTGCCCAATTTTATCTTGTTTCAAATATATAATCTTTATAATGTCGTGTTTACTTTACAATGTAATGGAAATGTTATTCAACTAGAAAATACCCAGTGTCTTGTAAAAGGTTTGTAACAACTGCCAGGTATGTTTTGTTTAACAAAACTCTGGCTTCTGGATTCCCAGGAACGAAAATGGCCACTATCAAATTTAACAAAATAAGTGTGGTGTATGAGCAGGGTGAATATCAATATGGCTCTTTGATACACATACCAAAATTACAATGTGTTTAGAATTAAATGTTATTGTTAGATGACAGTAGTGAAAGCACAGTATTAAATGTATCTAAAATTAATCCTGAATGCACAGTAACTCTGCATTAGCTTAGCTGGAGCACTCTCCAGAGGCTAGCGGCTTTCTTTATCTGTTTTACGAAAGAAATTTTAAATTGCCAAATTACCCTAGAGTATAGTTGTAGTTAGGTATGGATCGAAGAGGTGTGTACCAGTAATTAAAATAATTTTTATTATGCTGAAAGGCCTAAAATTGTTGCTGTATGTACCTAAGTATATGGTATAGACAGCAGTTCAAATTACATATCAGTCGACTCTATTAAAAATAATATACACGATTACTGATAGAGTCTACATCACCACATGTATGTTACAGATTTGAGGGGCTGATAAAAGACCCAAAAATATGACTAAAAGTTTTAGTAAACATTCGCGTTCTAGTTAAAGATTTTATGACGTAAGTAATTTTGATGTTTAATAGGAAGGAACACACACAGGAATAAGACAGGAAAACGCAATTGTCAGAATGTGGCCGCTCACGAAAGGCCTAAATCCGGAAAACGTAACTTCAAGCATTCCATGTTATTTCTCTGGTTATAGCATTTTTAAACAGGCATATTAAATTAGGAACTATTTTTTCTTTTACAATTTTCGCAAAAAGGTTAGTTTTTCTGTAAAAGAGCATGTAATTACTATTTATCGGGCGTGCTATTCCCAAAGCGAGATGTGCATAATGGGATTTTGAAGAATATCAAATATAAAGGTCTTGTCTGGGTGACTACTTACTGAGAATTGTGCTTTCCTGTCTTGGTTCAAAAAAAGTTAACGTTATAAAATGTTCAACTTAAATGCTTCCTGCAAAGACCTATAACTCCCAAAGACCGCATCTGGCGGGATATTTTTACTAAAACTTTTGCTCGTATTCTTGGGTATATCCCCCTTAAGTTTTTAATATACGAGTACTTTCCGGGACACCCAGTATTTCGGAATACCTATAAGAATAGTAATAATCCGTTAATCTCCAACCCCACAATATATCCACTCACAGAACAATTAATTACAATTATAAAACAAATTAGGTAAGCACATAACACTGGATCGACATTAAAAACCTATATCCTACTAACATTAATAGGGCACAAATGGATAAAAAATTAAACTTTACTGTTCCATGAATTTTGTACTGACTGTAAGTAAATATCTGTATCTATCTTTATTTATTTGAATAATTTAAACAATTATTTTTTGCATATAAAATATATAAACATATAAAAGATGAAAATGTAGGAAAATGTTAATTTACACACCTTCAAAAAATCATAAATACTTAGTGGATTTCAGTGATTTTTTAATACTCGTATTTATTTATAAAACATCGATGTCATTCATACTAATGCTTTTAAATTTATAAATAATGTAATATATTAGAAATTTATTCCATATTTCACATGTACTCTTCATGAACTATTTAATGAAAACCTAATGAAATTAATACGGTAATTTGATTGAAAATAAAATTAGTTGAAACATGGGCATGGTAGTTAAATGTTAATAAAGGTTATTCCGTTAGTAAAGTATATTTATTCAAATTATTGCATTTAATACAAAAGCCTCGAATTTGCTGAATTTTCATTATCACTTCGTTTCCACGATGTACACTTTTGATCACACTGATTCAACAGTTTTGTTTTTTGCTGTTACTATATTAACGCCAAATAACGACACGTAGAAATATAACATCATAAAATACATTCTGGAAAAGTTATTCACGAAGTTGATGCTTTATTTAGTTATATAATTCACAAATAACAAATGATATTTGTCAGCCACTGCGAATATAATGTTTGGCAATTAATTTTTTTAAGATAGTATGAATTTTTGTTATCATCTGCAAAATTAAAATGAAATAGCTGCCAAATATTTTATAAAAAAGCATAGCATTCTCTAAATAAGCTCCGATTCATTGACGAAAAAATTATCCGTGCTGATAGAATTTGCGTTCTAACTAAAATATCTATCAGAAGAAAATAATGGCTAAAATAGCTTGATTGAAAAAATAAGCACTGCCTAAGTCTTTACAATATTACAAACAAGGTATGCATAAAATTACCATTATTGAGCTAGGTTACCAACATATATTATTGATATTGCTTACAACATCGCCATAATCTCAGATGGTTTAACGACATGGAACAACTCATTTCTTTTGAACCATATGGACATATATATAAAACAAATAATTGTATCCGCAAGGGGTTGTAGAAAAAAAAATTTCACTAGAGTCAGAAAATATCTATAGTCAATTGCAGGTTACGTTGTCAATCTGCAATATGTGTTTGAACTGATGGACAATTTATCATTCAAAAACGTTTTGTGATCATCGAGATGAGTTAATTTCTTGATAATCTTCTTCACTTCTAAATTTGGGGTTATTTAGATAATTACACGGTCCTGTAACTGACATAATATTGACCCAACTTCTCTATGACAACTCATTTTTACCCATACTACTATTTTCTATCATGAAGGGAAACGTCAATTAGCGTACATAACGTACAAACAAGCGTAGCGTACAAACGTAGCATAAGGATGTTCGCTACCCCAAATATTATATTCTTGAATTACCCATCAAGGTAAAAACAGCCTTCATCCGTAAGAAACGTTAAAAAATATAACTCCTCATTACGGTTATCAAAAAACCAACGTCCAAATTGAACTTTTTTTGATAACCCTGTTCAAAAACTTCCTAAACGGAAGTAAATCAGTAAGGTAGCAGATATATTTTAACACCCTGTGGCAAATGATCAATTTGTTGGCATAAATGTCTAATTGGTGTTACTCAAGTTTCAATCCCAGTACCAATTCAATCCCCCAGTACCTTTTTTCTTTCCAATACTTTAGATTAGATTAGACTAAATTATTCATCAACTTATAAATATTTCCGATACGCAATTGGTTCCACTCTCTCAGGTCTATAAAACCAGGACGAATTAAATAGGAAGTTCTAATAATTTTCAGAGTGCTACATTTGTAAAAAAAAGTATAACTAATTTTGACAATTAATCTGACAAATATTTTCTGAATCTAGTAACGACGAAACGTTATTTATTTTCATTTCATAACTTTCAGAGGTTCCTTTTTTTATCTTTCAATTCTTTAAGTTTTGTTTCAATCAAATCAATCAAAAACAACTGCTAGACTAAAAATAGTAGAGCCAGAGCTCTATTTATCTAGAGAGCTATGGGTTTAGTTGTTTTAGACAACAGTAAACTGTAAACAGATACAGTATTAGATAACTAAAAGAATATTTTTTAACATCTAAACAATAAGGCATTTGTGAACTCACGTTAAGGTCAGGTATCATAAGATCCATATGTCTTTCAATGTTTCTTTTTTTTAACACACCTTGTATGTATGTACTGCGGAGCAAACTAAGTACAACAATGGCAATTCTTTATGCACATCCTGTATGTATGAAAACTTTCAGTCTGTGAGGGTCACTAGACAGGATACGAGTTGAGTCAACAAGTACTTAATCAAAAAACAAACATCCCCGTCGCAAACACGAAGCTCGAGTACAGAAAACCGGAGAAGGTAAAAATTTACAAAAACGATGGCTGTTTAAAGGAGCATCGCGTTTAAAATTCCAAACAAATAGCGGGCGTCAAGATTTCGCGATAAATCAGGCACGAGACAGCCGGTTTCCTGTTGGAACGACTTATTTACTTGGTGCATTGTTCGGCCACACGAACGGCCCGATGTATTAGTCGGGTATAAGGTAGATAGGAGGGTTGTTAGTCTGTTAGGCTAGCTATGGGTCGAGAAAAATTGCTCGAGAAGTACTTGGAGGCAGTTGGAGAATTTTTTGTTCCAGTTTGTATTAAGAGAAATTGTTTAATGTAATTAATTCTCATTAGCTAGGACAGTTTAGCTAATATTACATTAACTGAGATAATATATTAAGTTTTTCCAATTTCTCAAAAGTTAGATGGCCTAAGTTAAAAAGAAATAATTTAAGGTTGCCACATATTGAACATTTTCAGAAAATAAAATTTTGGTTGCACTCTTAATTTAAGAGAAAATAAGTTCATGTGAATATTTTAGGCTAATTTTGATTAAAAATTAATAGAAAATATAAGGGAAATGACAAATTATATACACGTTTTTTATACACTCAACTACATATACCGGGTGGCTTAAAGTGAATGGCATATTAGACGTATCTTGAGAATGAATATATGCATTTTTCTGAAATTTTGGCTGTGGACATAACCTCGAACGTTCTATACAAGCAAAATATTTTCAAGGGTGTGGTATTTCCGGTTATACCAGAAGTCGACACCAACTTGCTTATTTTAAATGGAACACCCTATATGTTATTTCATTTCTGGATTCTACGCAAAATTCTAAACACATTTCATGTAGGATGTCCTATCCTATCTTCAACTGTTTTTGAAATATTCACAGGTGAATATTGACATTTTGAAACTTTGACACCCTGTAAAATCTAAACGGTTTGAGATCAAGCAAAAAGGTTTGCACATTCCTATCTTAACTTTTCATAAGCTATAGTTTGACACTAATTTAATATTTAAACAAGAGATTAAATTTAATCGGAAATTTTTAATTTCTGGCTAAACCTGAAATTAGTGTCTAACGATAGCTTATGAAAAGTTAGGAATGTGCAAACCGTTTTTCTTGATCTCAAACCGTTTAGATTTTACAGGGTATCAAAGTTGCAAAATGTCAATATTCACCTGTCAATATTTCAAAAACAGTTGAAGATAGGTTTAGAACATCCTACATGAAATGTGTTTAGAATTTTACGTAGAATCCAAAAATGAAATAACATATAGAGTATCTCATTTAAAATAAGCAAGTTGATGACCCGAAAGTGCCACACCCTCTAAAATATTTTGCTTCTGTAGAACTTTCGAGGTTATGTCCATAGTTAAAATTTCAGAAAAATGCATATATTCATTCTAGAGATAAGTCAAACAGGCAATCCACTTTAACCCACCCGGTATTATTTTTCTCTTGAACTTTAACTCCTCAACTGATTGTAAACTAATAAACTCTACTCCTTAAATTTTCCACTATACCATAATTTTGTTTTAGGAAAAAATATAAAGTTTATTTCGGTTTTGGAGTCGCATACTATTAAAGTGGAGGAGGTCAAGGCAATATAATCTTAGATAAGATGAACTGAAGACATGTATTAAATGTAGATATGTTTGTCTTGCAATGCAAAGAATAATCAACAGAACTTAAGGCACTTGGTTTAGCACAATGCAATATGTGTTATTCAAAAGTCATATGATGAAAAGTTGGACATTAGCAACCTAAAATCTATAAAATTGGAAAAATATGATGGCAAAGTATCTCAGTTACCAAGATATTTGGTCGAGCAATTTTCCTCTAGCCGAGTTAGTAGGCTAGCTAGGGTTAATAGATGAGAGCCACTTACTGTAGATGAAGACAAGTACATTAGTAGACATAGACAGAAGCCACACGTCACTGCTGGACCGCGGTAGAAAATACACAGTAGTACTGTAGGTAGACACTAGGTGGTAGTACAACATGTGATTTACAGCACTATAGCACTAAAAACAGCTGCGGTAATATGCTACGCTAACTAAAGTGGTAAGTAATCACATTGACCACAATCAGGCAGAACTCAGTACACGTTACTTTTTCTTATCTTTCTCTTTTCCAACAAATTATATCAATTATTATCCTTTGATAATGTAGTTGGCTCTCGTGTTCGTGAAAAATATTTTTGAGTTTAGTGAAAGTGTAATGTAGCCGCTAGAAATTAAACATACTGATCGTTATTTTGCTTTTTTAATCATTTTGAAGTGCTACATATAAAAATTTTGGATATTGAGATTATTTTCACAGAAATCAAAGGAGCAGAGACTGTTCTTACTACGGACTTTTTTATTTCCAAATTCGAAAGTTGGGATTTTCAATTATATTTAATACTACTAAGAAAGCATTACAGGTATTACGAGTATGAGAACTCAATTATGGTGCAATTCAACTTATTAAGTTAAACATTATTTATCGATATAAATTAAATTCTATGTTATTTATAATGATATCTGGAATACAATCTCTAAAATGTATTTATTTATGTAAACATTAACGGATTCATATAATGATCCATGAGGCATACCTGCACTTAAATAGAGAGAAAATCCAATAGAGACTCACGTCACAGACGTTCTAATTACCATTATGTTTATTTGAGTTTATGAATTAGCGACATGTTGCCAAGAATTCAAGTCACGTATTTAACAAAAGCCCGACTATAAGGGTGTAGCCTCATGATCCTTTTTTTTTACTGTTGAGATATAATTGTGGAGCTGTTGCCAAATACAAGTTAAATGATTTAGATTTATGATGCTAAATGTAAAATTCTTATGAGAAATGTAATGATTAATATTCTGGAATGTAATTAATTTTTAGTTTCAAAAGATGTGAGACTATGAATAAGCAATACTTTGTTCATAATTATTGTTATTAATTGAAATCTGATGAAAATACTGCTTATAATACAATTGACTTTCAAAACAGAGTAGTATTTGGTTCTTATGGAAAGGTTACTCGCTGTTTTTTAAATCCAAAAATGGTTCTCAAATACATTTACTTTTGTGAAAGGTAAGTATTTTCCTTGCGTTTAATTTGGCGGTATTAGTATTCGGTGTTTTCTTTGAAAACATTGGGGGTGTTAGGCCTAATAATATTTAAATATTCGGTTACATTCATAAAGCCAGAGAAAGGTGAGTCAACTAGCTGAGTTCTGCCTGGGATGGAGTCAGTTACATAGAGACCCTGCAAATATTAAACACAACAGTGAGTGTTTGGTCTAATAACTTTGGTTTAATAACAATAGAAAATAAAGGTACAATTCAAATACATGCTCTGATGTATATAAAATAAGGGTACTTATAATAGATTGACTCCAAATAAACATAACTATCATCACTCAACATTTACATATGGCCTAGGATAACTAAACAACAGAGGATGTCTACGCGCCTTACGCCACGAACACATTGTATACAGAAAGAAAAGAAAAACCTGTCGAACCAAGAACATGACAAATAAAAATTGAACCAAACATAACACTTAGTTATCGAACATCCTCGTCATTCGTCATATACATAATCATTTAATTTACAAACGGCCAACGGCCGCAGTTAACTAGTAAAAATATCTCACAGTTCATAAAAATAGCAGCTAGATCCTGAGATTGCACTGCACTGGCACGGTGCTGGAGCGCGGCACCCATCTGTAGGGGGACCGCACGGGTACTGGGGGGTTGACTGGCTCGTCTCTTTGGCTAATAGGGTTTGGAGGAGTCCTTGGCCCTCTTGAGCTGCACCTTCAGCCGCCTGGTCCCTATTTGGAAGCCGTGCATGGCTGAGATGGCCTGTTGAGCGGACTGCGCGTTGTCGAACGACACGAACCCGAAACACTTGGACATGTTCGTGTGTTTGTCTATAAACACCTTGGCGGATATCACGGGGCCGAAAGGCAGGAACGTCGACGCCAGGTCGGTGTCGGTGAATTCCTGGGGCAGGTGGTATATGAACAGGTTACACCCATCTGGACCTGCAACAAACAATGATTCATTCGAACTGGCATACGTAAAAATAAATAGCTTTATTTACCGAAGCCAGTTTAAAAATTTACGATATGTTCAACTTATTTAGGTCTAAATTAACAAAAACAAACAACTACGAGTGTAGTAAGGATACCCTCATATCCTCCATCTGTAAACATGCCTTATAAAATAAGGACTGAACCAAATTAGGCAAAAACAGCTATTCTCCTGGCTAATGCCACGCCGAGCGCTGAATTACAAAGGAAAATTTGGTGTATTTTGTCTAACAACGTTAGAATCAAAAATACAATGTTTTGGATTGCAACGAAAACTACGAGGAAATACTCTGGACCTCACATCGTAGGATGTCACTAATTGCAGACCGGTTTAGACCTTTTTATGATCTCATCAGTGCAATATAAGTGAGCATACCTACGAATGCAAAGATCTGAGTATTTGGCACAATAGGTAAGTCTTGCGTACGCAAGTGTGACATCCTACGATGTGAGGTCCAGAGTATTTTCTCGTAGTTTTCGTTGCAATCCAAAACATTGTATTTTTGAATCTAACGTTGTTAGACAAAATACACCAAATTTTGCTTTGTAATTCAGCGCTCGGCGTGGCATTAGCCAGGAGAATAGCTGTTTTGGCCTAATTTGATTCAGTCCTTATTTTACAAGGCATGTTTACAGATGGAGGATATGGGGGTATCCTTACTACACTCGTAGTTGTTTGTTTTGGTTAATTTACATTAACCATCTGTTAAGCTGTAGAACTCTTTTTCTACACCCCGTTGGTATTCAGGTCTATAAAATATTATTAAAGATGAGTCAATATAAATCGGGAAAACGTTAATATTGTAGTTTGAAAGAGTATGTATGTATACAGCAGAGTTGCTTTTCTCTGGCGGTGTAATTATTGGAACTTTCTGAGCGCCAAAAGGAATTTTCTTTTAGCATATCCTTGGTTGGAAGTTACCATCACATTTGAAATTGAGAATTTATTTCTTCAATAAAAAACAAAAAAGAGGACTTCCAGTCAGATCCATGGACGAATATTCTGGATATTTGTCCTGAATATTTGAATTTGTTGGATGTTTGTCCATGTATCTGGCTGAAAGTCCTCTTTTGTTGTTTTTTATTAATAGTTTTGTTACCAGCCAACAACTTTTCCAATATCATATTTGGAAATGAGGTTTCTCTCACTAACTAAAGAAGAAAATTGGCCTCTTAAATGATGAAAGTCAACCACTAGTAGATAAAGTAATATTGTAGTAATGGAAACGTGAGTTGCAAATACAATTACAAAGTATACTGATTTATATTCGTATGGACACATCAACTTCAAATGAGAAAATTACATGTATTTCCAATGTCAAGCAGTGTTATATAGTTACAAACTTTTGAAACTGTTTATAGCTTGATCCCTGGTATGTCAAATACATGTGAAAGGCTCTTTGCAAAACTTGTTTTGCTCATTTTCGCCCTTAATTCAACTTTCCGCACTTGTATTACAATAAGTTATATCGTGAACAATTTTTTATTCTTACTGGATATTTCCTGGATAAATTTGGTTTAGAAGATTGATTTGATAGTCTATGATTATCAGATTTAGATTTTTATAAAATATGCCAACATAAATTATGTCATAATTTATATACTCAGTAGCATTTCAGATTTATAGATTTTTATTATTCAACAATGGTATACTACTAGCACCATTGCTTTTGACTAAATCACGACTATAAAAGACCAGATTATGCAACGTGTATCACAACTACTCGTTAAGCTCGCTATTAATCAGAATTCATCATTAGTGCCATTAGCGCGCAAATATCAGAGTAGCCTGTGTAACCAAGCTGCCAAAATAGTGATGTTTGATATCAAAAGCTTTAAGAAATTAGCCCAAGAAAGTTAATAATTTATATCAACGTTTCAGATAATAATAGATAATAGAGACTGGGTCTTTTATTAGATACTCAATACTTACGTACCTATTCATAACAATTAAAAATTATAATTTAGACGACAAATAAATTATATTAAATTTCAGTGGTTAATGTCATAGCTTTTTCACTTATAATTGCACAAGAGGTTTGTATTTTACCGGATAAATTTGGATTGTTTAATGAGAAACTGTTGCCTAGCAATTAGACGTAGTTGTATCATGAATTAGACGAGAAAAACTGTCAACTATTAAAAACGCGACACCGAAGGTGGAGCGTTTTCAGGTTGACAGTTTTTCGAGTCAAATTGCTAAAGGAAACAGTTTAGAATTTAAACAACACAAATTTACCCGGTATCAGTACAAACATCGAGTGTAATTCGGCAGGAAAATTTAATGAATAAGACATTTAAGCAGTCTATTACATTTTCGCATGTTAAAAGCCCAATCTAGTAATATTATATTAAATTTCTCGATGGAAGTATCTGGCTCAAATTTATATCCTTTCGCATCGCAAAACGTGGAAAATTGTCGCCAGATTGATGATTGAGTCACAACTGTATTAGCAGGCCCACAGGTATTAACAATTTGCCTAATTTCGTTGTTCGCAGACTTACCGAATCGACTCATTGTTAGCGTTTAATAATTCAATTCAAGTTGTTGACAAAAATGTCAAACTATTGATTTTGGCAACGGACACCGTAATAATTGATTAAAAAATGGATAAGTGAAAAAACCACTAGTGCATTTGTCACTGTAAAAGTTGCAGGTAACTTTTGTCGCTGTCAAAGTGACAATTACATTGTGGCATATGCAATTTTTTATAAATTAAATTGTCATCTTTAAACTAACCTTTACTGCTTATATTTCCGTTATTCTGAAGTTAGTTCCGCAATGAAAGATTGGTGAATAGTGAATGATTATATTCGGCACAAGCCTGGATGCAAATAGAGTTAATAAGTCTCACAAAAGGCTACTGTACAGCTGGAAATACAATAAGCCAATTGGCGATTGAAATTGCCGATGGGGGCGGTGAAAATTGTCAACAAACACGGAGAAAGTCGAGTACAAATTGGCAAATCACAATAATTAGATTATTTACCAATAATTAGAAATTCAATGTACGATGGAGCTAGAGGAGTGTTAGTGAATTTGTTCGTCAAAAAAATGTAGTGACTATATGCGATAGTTAGGAAGAAATAAGCAATAAAATCAGTGGTCATATCCCATAAGTGCTTTTTTGTAATTTATTAAATGAATTTTTTGGGTTGAAACATTTGGTAATTTTTCTTACTATTTTGGACTAAAATAAGTGTGACGGATGGTAGAAAAAGTCTATGGTATTACCATAATACCTTTTTATCCACTTATACTTTAATATACTATTTTGTATAGTTGCTATGGCGATCTCAAGGTGTTGGCCTATGCGCATAACACGGGTCTCTTCCAATAGCTCTCGACTAGCGGCAGGCACAATGTGTGGAAAGACCTGAGTGCTGTGGGTAACCGCGCCACTTTCCAACAACAACAACAACAACAACAACAACAACAACAACAACAACAACAACAACATGGCGATCTCAAACAGTCCCGAAATGGCCCTCTTTTTATACAAAATAATTTAATATTAGTAGTGGTGAGAAACACACCGTAGTACCCTCTTTGGGTCTTTGCTACTATCTGTCTGACAATTATTGCCAAATTGACAGACAAATAACGACCTGCTTTTCCGCAGGTGCCATTACAGCAGTGACCTCTATTGCCGTTAAAGAAGACAATCCTACTTACATTTGAAGTGGCGACTCCTATGGAGATGCCAATGTAAATGCAATGCCAGTCGGGGCATATTGCCCGTGGAGTCGTTGTTTTCGGCATCTCCTTCAAATAAAAAAAGTAATAATAATAATTTAATGTTATAGTGCAGGGGTGGCCAACCTGCGGCTCGCGAGCCACATGCGGCTCTTGAAAGATTATTTGTGGCTCTCGATAAATGTACCAGAGTTCCCTTTTCATTTTTGTGCTATTATATTTTAAAAAATTATTATCGTTCCGTATGTGCTTCAAAATGTCTTTGAAATTACTGACGACAAATATGAAAGACTAAGTGCAACGTTGTAGCTAATTTAATTTCCGTCCAAGTTAAGAATGATATGACTCATCGAAAACTGCGCGAACGAACATAAACAGTGGCGTAATCGTCCGTAATCGACCGACTCCAAACCGATTTTGAGTTTGTAAACTTTCATTGCAGAGTTGACATTGTACTCTGGAAAAAACAATTTGTATCACTTTTGCTACGGATATAATTTGTAATCTGGAATTTTTGGTAAGTTAACTAAATTTGTTTCATAGTATGGTTCGGCATAGTATAAATATTAGTAAAAATGGCTCGGACTATCAAGGAGCTTGGCCACCCCTGTAGTGTCTTATTCGTATGGTTGGAAAAAACTATTTTTTAATATTTACGAGTTTGTATTTGAAGGAGATGCCGAAAACAATTACTCTATGTGTAATGTGTCCCCAATTTATCGAGACCAACCACAGACACTGACCGGTTACGCGCTTATTATGCGCTCGTCAGAGTGTCATAATAGAAGTCACTGCTGTGGCATTGCAGTAGAAGCATCTTCGGAAATGGTAATGGAAATGGCATCTGCGGAAAAGCAGGTCGCTATCTGTCTGTCAATGTGACAATAATTGTCAGACCGATAGTAGCAAAGACCCAAAGAGGGCAGTACGGTGTGTTTCTCACCTCTACTAACATTTATATGTTATGTTATTTTTTGTATTTATTTTTTTTATTTTTGAAATTTATATATTTATTTGGAATTTATATATTTTGAAGTATTTATTTTTGGAATCGCCAATAGGCCGTAGAGTTGATAACCTCCGAAGACAGCGTGCTGTTTTAATCAATCAGTCAGTGACACGCGCTTTGAAGATTATAGTAAGAACCTATGTCAAAATTCAGATATAACCGTATGCGTTACTCTTAGAATCAGAAATGTTATTAAAAATAACATTGTCCCTAGAATAAAAAAATGTTACTACAATAATGGATGAAATAATGTTAACATTTTTTACCACAATGGTAGCGTTTTTAAGGTATACAGCATTATTCTTTTGATAAAAACGACGTCCTGAATCTTATTCACGACAACTCTTCGTCAGAGAGGAATACGTGGGAAACCTGAACAACACTGTCAGCTGGCGCGCCCCTAATTTAATGTACATTTTTACGGGGCCATTGTGCGGGCCAGCTGACTGGGGGCGGACGATGGCGCGGCGGCAGTTCAATAAAATCCTCCGTTTTATTGGAGCTGTGACCTTTGAGGCCGTCGAGATTAGTTCGATATATAAAATGCCGCCTCAGGTGACTCTCTAAAACATTTCCGGGGCGAGCAGTGGTGCCAACCGCAGACGCGAGATTAAAAGGAGAGACACCCGAGATCGCCTTTGTACGGCCTGCAGGACTGTGACAGAGCGGGTGTTTTCTTTTGAAGGATAACTGGAGTTGCTGCTGATGGATTGTGATTGTAATTTAGAGAAATTGCATATTTTAATTTCAAAATATGTTATTATTAACATTTAGAGGCGTTCCTTTTCCAATTTCAAATTGATGTAATATTTAATCATGCTCTAGACCCTGTATTTAAGTATTTTATAGTTTAGTAAAAAAATTATTTTTAATTTTAAATAGTGAGTAGGATAGGCACCTACTCATCAGAAGACTGCACCTTGAAAACCGTGAAAATTGTCTTAATGGTTAACTGAATACTGTGCCAATAATGTGTTTTTTAAAAATTATTTCATGGGACCCCAAATATTTTTAAGAATGTTTTCCTTGAATTTCTCAAATGTATACTATAAACGTTTCAAATGTATTTCAGTACTGATTTTATTTATACCGGGTTTCCCATTTCTTTTGACTAATGGCAATTAACATGGGCTATTACATTTCATTGAATTTTATGTTCCCAGGGCACACTATGAGAAATATTGCTAACGGAATCGATAGTACTAACTGTGAACCACTTCTGATTACTAAAATACTAAAGCGAAATGCTTTTTTAATTAAAATATCAATAAAAATTCGTTTTAAGTTAATAGGTGTAGTTTACATAACAGTTTTAGAGACACTATTAAACGTCATCCGGTGGACTAGTTGGTTGAGCGGCAGTGTTTCAAACTGAACCGCAAAACTTTGCAGGTTCGAATCCCACCAGTAACAACTTTTTTTTATTTTACTTTCAACAATTAATGTAAACATTAATAATTTGTAATTAATGAAAAAGTAAAATAAAAAAAAGTTGTCTCTGGTGGGATTCAAACCTGCAAAATTTTGCGGTTCAGTTTGAAATACTGCCGCTCAACCAACTAGTCCACCGGATGACGTTTAATAATGTCTCTAAAACAGTTATGTAAACTACACCTATTAACTTAAAACGAATTTTTATTGATATTTTAATTAAAAAAGCATTTCGCTTTAGTATTTTGGTAATCAGAAGTGTTTCACAGTTAGTACTATCGATTCCGTTAGCAATATTTCTCATAGTTTGCCCTGGGAACATAAAATTCAATGAAATGTAATAGCCCATGTTAATTGCCATTAGTCAAATGAAATGGGAAACCCGGTATAGTTTGAAAATACTTTACATATTGAAAATAACTCCATCTTTTTTAAATCACAATTTTTAAAGCCAATGGAACTTAAATCCATTTATATCATATATTTTGTTACAAGAGCCCTAAGACGAGGATATTTTTCTCTCTTAGTTCTATACTATATATATGTAGGTATACCACACCTCACAGCTTAGCTGACATCAAACAATAAGGAGTGCGAGATGCTGTCTAAGCCTTATGTAAATTTCACCAGGAATGTTGGTTGCCTGATGTGTAACCTGCATGTTCTATTGATTAATAGATTATACATTTATGTTTACGGAGAGGGGAAATTCCAAATTCCAACAAGATATAACTAGGATTAATTTGACGAAATAGTCTTAGTATAAGCAAATACCGATAAGTACCAACTAATTATCTAAACACACACCGATTACAATTTATTTGGTATTTTGGAATATGCCCTGGGTAAATATTTTAAACAAATATTAGATATTCCTATTCTAAATGTGACAAGGGGTGTTACAAATTACGAACCCACAATTGATAACTTCTTTATTTTTAAAGCCACAAGGATAATTACTCTCTCTACTCATTTTAAAGATGTTAACAGAAAAAAATACCTCTGTGCCGTGGATATCATAAAAAATTAGATATAGCCTTCTTTCACAGACATGAGTTAGTAGGACGTGCGCTTTATTCAAAGATTTTTATGCGTATTTCAAAAAATGCGATATTTAGTTGATTTTCTGTTGACATTATTAAAATTAGTATGAAATATAACATTACCTTCCTAATTTAGCCGACCTAGCTATAATAATAATAATAAATTAGCAATCAAAACTAGAAATATTGTGCTGTTAATTTGGGACTTGTCATATTGAAACCGGACAGCAATTCCAAAGGTCATTAAAAACTATATAAAACCGTCTACGCAAGTACGTACTGGATTATTCAGATGAGAAGTATTTCTTTAATATAATTCTGGAAACTATAAATTCTTATTTATAAAATACCACCCCTGTACGGGGTATTCGCGTATATTTTGACCCCTACCTACAGGGCTTGTTAGAAAAAAGTTTAAATATTTTAAGTTTTCACGTCTTATCTTTTAGCTAGGTCGAAAAAAATTCAAATGTCATAAATCTGAGAAAACCAATTGAACATAATATTTTTTAAATGGGACACCCTGTATAATTTTAGACGCTTGGGATTTTTTTTTATTTAAAAAATATAATATCTTGTTGACATTTGCACTGACAGTTTTCGAAATATTTAATAAGGCACTTTCGTAAATTCAGCACAGTTTTATGATAGATGACGTAACTGATGGATGTGATGAATTTATGCTGGACATGTGATTCCATCAGAACACTTGACAATTAGGATTAATTTACGAACTGAAGTTAGGCTAATCTATGAAGTTAGGTTTCATGATAGATGGAGACGTGCATAAACGTCCATTTCATGAATCTCTGTGAGTAAGAATTTTGTCTCCCCAACCAAAATATCCACTGGAATTTTTGTTTACCCACCATTGTAAATAACAAATCTACTAGGTAGTTTGTGCTCAAGATCCCTATACAAGTAGGTTACCTCAGTTCCATGCTTGTAGGAGAGGGTGTTGCGGTGTACACCGGGATGAGCGACGTCATCTGGAGACCTTGCCTCTCACTCTTTTTATGTACATCATTGTCTCTCTCATAATGTCCTAATGTGTTTAAATTTGACAAGAACTGAATAATCTGTCAATCCTGATCCTGCTTTGTGAACCAAGTGTAGAATTACAACATGATACAACTACACTGATATGCCTATGCGCATGGGGGCGTGGTCTATCGATGAGCGTGACGTCAGTTTTGATACAAAATTAAATAAAATACTTGTAAACAAAGATAACAATATAAAAGAAACGTCGATTATGGAATTATAATACACGATTCATACAGGGAAACTAAAATAATAGTTGATTAATATCAACCTTTCTTATTTTAATTCAAACCGCATTCTGTGTACCGATCTACCTACCGAATATAATTCTAACCTAAATTTTATAATTTGAAGAGATAATAAGAAGCACTACTGTAAATAAACACCACCCTATAATATAAAAATGACAACTTGATAGCCCTCGGACCTCACAATTATAATAATATGGGAATACAATTATTGACAAACACGAAAATAATTATATCACTGACAGTCACGTTGACAGTAACGCATTTGAATTTTCGCCATTTTAGCATCAAGAATGACGTCGTGCGCAGAATAAACGAAATTTGGTCAAGTTATGAGCATATCAGTGTAGTTGTATCATGGAATTACAATAGATTAATAAATAAGCACTTAGGTAAGTAAACCAGCAATAATTTCTGTCACATTACGTTGTCCTTCACTTAAAAAATATTCCGCCTGAAATTCTTGGGCTATCTCATTATTTAAAGTGACCGAGGCTGTAATGTTTTATGTAGGATGAAAATAAAAAATAATTTGATCTTTCAGCAAGATGCCAGGGTGTCGATGTGCTGTTGCTACATGCCATAATAGTCTGGAAATTACCAAAGCTCTGAACAAAGATGTGTTACATCACAGGTTTCCGAAAAATCCAGTTGTGAATGCAATGAATCAAATATAATTTGAGTTACATAATAAAAATAAAATATCTGCAGTTATACCTAAAACTTAATTAAAAGTGAATAAGGAAATGTATTATTCTTAATAGATTATTGCAGTTATTCGTTTCTATTATTTTCAAACCATTTACAATCCGTACAAGACAAAATAACTATATATATACATTTTCATGTCATTTCTTAAAGTTCTGAAATTGTATGATATAAGTATTTTGCACTAGTAACTAATTTATACCTACTAGTATTGATTTCTGAATTTGATAGATCATTCATATCATATTATCTACATCGTTAATATACACATATACCTACCATATCTAGGAGGTCCGCATAAAAGTTTGTAGTTGTGTTATGTATTTTTTATTGATTTTACGGTTTAATGTTTACCTGTAAAACGTTTTGTTATGTATACGTTATGTATACATGTATACAATACATGTATTTTAAACTGTTATAGTAAAATTATACTCTTAAGCATCATGAAATGCAATATTTACCAGTAATCATATCAAAATTTCGCTGCTTTCTGGACGCCAGATGACGTAACCTCAAACTAACCAATAGAATTTTTTCTCGAAACTGAGGTAACCTACTTGTTTAGGGATCTTGCTTTGTGCTTACTTTTATGCTTTCTTCAAAATTGTATCCCTTGAACCAAACAAAAAACTACATACTAACCTCAAAATTAATGACATGACAGTTCCCCCTCTTTTTTCCATCACAAAATTTGAAATCCATCATAACTATTTAATGATGGAAGTGATGGTTTTCTGATGGAAGATCATACAATTTTTGTGCTTAATTTACGAACAAGATTGACAGCCCATCATAAAGCAATTGCTGAATTTACGAACGGCTTTTACTGTTTTGTGATGGAAATGATTCCATCTTTTTGAGAAATGATGGATTTACGAAAGCGCGAATATTTAATGTTTACAATATCTTCACATTGCATAGATGGCTGGGAAAAACAAATTTCAACCGCATGTCAAGCTCTTTATTGACTGTCACATTTTTGACAAACGTTTTTGAGGTTTTTTCTTAACAATGGGCTATTCCCAAAACGAAAAATATGAAATAATTCGTGTGTTTTATTCAAACAACAATAGAATCAGAAGAGTTCAACAAGAATATCGACAAATATATCCCGGATAGCAAGTACCATCAAAAAATACCACAAAAAACCATTGTTAAAACTTTCAGAGAGTCAAAAAATCTTAAACGATAACAAAAAATCGTTAATAGAATTGAAGAAGATGACTTGAACATATTGCTGTTTTTCAACAGTAAATTATGCCATGAAAAACTAAGCGCACTTAATACAGTAACATCATATAGGTATTTTAGAAAATCCCGAAAGGTCAGTATCGGATGGAGTACTGTTTTTTAAATAAATCTCGAGCTAAAATTCACAGTGTTTTAAAAGGTGTAAATATACGGCTTATAAATATATGGCTGTTCAACTTTTAACGGAAGACCAAAAAAGAGGACGATTAGAATTCTACCAATAAATGATAGAAAGGAAAAGAGAAGACGATAGATTTCTTAATAAAATAATATTTACTGATGAGGCAACATTCACAACAGCGGGAATGTGTAATAGAAAAAATAAGCATTTTTGGGCAAATGAAAATCTACATAAAATTCAACCCGTAAACATTCAAGGACGTAGGTCTTTACATGTATGGTGCGGCATGTTAGAAAACCAAATTACAGGGCCGATAATATTCGATGGCAATGTAACAGGGGAAAGATATTTAAATTTTATTCAAAACCAAATTGAATAACTATCAGAAAATATTGAAGTTGTTCAATATGTGAACCTGATTTAGCATCAAGATGGTGCGCCTCCTCAATATCCGGGAGATAACGAATTTTTTAAACGGAAGATATGTTGTTTGGATCGAGAGACATGGCATTGTACACTAGCCAGGAAATAACCCAGACTTAAACCCATTGGATATATTTCTATGGGGCTGCTTAAAGAACCGAATTTATTAGGACAGACCTCCTAATATTCAAATTTTAAGGCAAAGCATAGAAAATGAATGTTTGCTTCTTAATAGGGAATATTCCCATCTTATTTATAACTACATCAACAAAAAATTCCCGGAAAATATTAGAAAATGTTTAAATAACGAAGGTGGTTACATCGAAAATCGTTAAATATTTTTTATAACTGTTCGTTGATAGTGCAAAATATTTTTAGTTTGTATTTTTTGATAGTACTCGCTGTCGTATAATTCGAAAACTGTCAGTGCAAATGTTAACAAATTACATAATTTTGAAATCAGAAGAAAAAATTTTCCCAAGCGTCTAAAATTATACAGGGTATCCCATTTAAAAATATTATGTTCAATTGATTTTCTCAAATTTACGACATGCAATTTTTTTGATGATGCAAAAGATAATACGTGAAAAACGAAACAACCTTTGTATTAACTTTCTTAATAACCGCTGTAGGTAGGTACATTTTTACTCTCTGTAGATGAGGAAATCCTTCTGCCTCTGGAAACATTGTTACATAAATAACAATGTACATGTGCGGTAATAAAATACCTTGAAAACGGAGGGCAGCTCATTTTATAGATAGTAAAATCGACATTAGAGCTCACTTATTAATACATGAGTACATTACTTCTATTGGAGCACATTATCATCGACCATAACGTTACTTTGGTAGTTTAACTGTTTATACACACTTAATTACCATGGTGTGATATTCCTTATCGCAAATGGAATATATGTATTTTAGAACAATGGTATGACTTGTCCTTTGTGTCACCTCTGTCCGTAGAAGGCGTTGCCGTCACTTTGATAACACCCAGAGCATATTAATTGCGGTTGGCCAGTGTGTGATGGCTCGCAGTTTAGGTAATGGGCGGAAGGATGTCCATTCAAAATAACATATTAGCCTAGATAAGGCGAAAGAAGGACGCGCAGCTGTCATGTGAGGAAACAATTGAAGAACTTTGTTGACTTGTGTACTTGATACGTGCCGCACTTTGTTAATGATGAATATTGGGTGCAAGTCACATTATACAGTTCGTCCCTAAAGTAACTCCTCCCGCCATCCTAACTTCTGAACGAACTGAGATATCGACACCTCAAACAAAATGGTATAAAAAATACTACTTTCTACCTGCCAGCGGAATTTTGACAACTAATAGATGGCGCCAGAGTCGCTGTCGGCAAACTTTTTTTAAATAGCATAGTAGACCGTATCGCACATCGTTATGACAGGTATTTCAATTCTCTTCACACCAGTTGTTGAAAAATCAATATCGAATCATCCATTTTCGAGTTACAAGCGTTTCTGTGTCTCATTCGACGAGTGAAGAGACCATCATTCAATAAATATTTAAATATTTTAACCGAAGAATGTCAATGTAATATATTCTAAGAGATATAGGTATATATAATGGGGAAAAGCAGGTCTGTTAATTGGATAATAATTGTCAGACGGATAGAAGCAAAGCCCAAAAGAGGGCACTACTATAGTTTCTCACTATTACTAGTATTTTAAGGTTTGCCTTCTCAAAAAAGAAAAAAAATGTATCCATAGGTGTTGGTTTTCAATTAGTTTCTAACAGCAGAAACACGTTCTTCAATACTACACATTTTAAATATAAAACCACAAAAAATAAATAAACAAATAAATACAATAATCAATAAATGGTAACAAATAAACGATAGAACGGTAACTAAGCAAACGATAATAAACGATAAACAACTAAATACTAAATAAACGATAAATAAACTTAAAAACTGTTGCACGAAAAATAACCTAAATATCAAACTAGCGACTTTCGATGACAGTTTGTAAATAAAATAATGATTTTTATTTGCCAAATACGACTAGGTATAGAATTGATACACCTAGTTTGCAAATATTAAAGTTATTGAAAGCCAACACATTCACCCGATTTGACACTTATAAATACATTTTTTTTGAGAATGCAAACCTTTCAGATTACATTGCATTAACATTCTTCGTCTAAAACATGTAAATATTTAGAGTGGACACGATGGGCTTTTCACTCGCCGAAAAAGACACAGAAACGCTTGTAACTCGAAAATAGATGAGTCGATTTTAATATTTTAATATTTCAACAACTGGTGTGAAGAGAATTGAAATACCTTTCAAACGATGTACCGACAGCGACTCTGGCGTTGTATAAAAAATTATTTGTGCCATTTCAGGAACAATATATACAGGGTAATTCACGCAAAGCGGGTATTAGACGTTTTTAGGGTTCTGTTAACGATAAAAATCTGATTTTTTTATGGGGGAGGTTTTCCATTATTTCCGATTCAATGAAAATATTTTCAGGTTTACATCACTTCCGGTTATACCGGAAGTAGACCACAACTTCGTTATTTCAAATGGAACACCCTGTATATTATTGCAATTTTGAACTCTACGTGATATTCTAAATACATTTCATGTAGGATGTCCTATACCTATCTTCAACCGTTTTTGAAATATTGACAGGTGAATATTGACATTTTTCAACTTTGACACCCTGTAAAATCTAAACGGTTTGAGATCGAACAAAACGGTTTGCACATTCCTATCTTAACTTTTAAAAAGCTATCGTTTGATACTAATTTCAGATTTAAACAAGAGATTAAATTTTCGAAATTTTTTTATTTCTGGATAAATCTGAAATTAGTATCAAACGATAGCTTTTGAAATGTTAAGATAGGAATGTGCAAACCGTTTTGGTTGATGTCTAACCGTTTAGACTTTACAGGGTGTCAAAGTTGCAAAATGTCAATATTCATCTGTCAATATTTCAAAAACAGTTGAAGACTGACAGTATAGGACATCCTACATGAAATGTGTTTAGAATATCACGTAGAGTTGAAAATTGCAATAATATACAGGGTGTCCCATTTGAAATAACGAAGTTGTGGTCTACTTCCGGTATAACCGGAAGTGATGCAAACCTGAAAATATTTTCATTGAATCGGAAATAATCGAAAACCTCCCCCATAAAAAAATCAGATTTTTATCGTTAACCGAACCCCAAGAACGTCTAATACCCGCTTTGCGTGAATAACCCTGTATAACTTTATATATAAAATATAACGAAGGTTTTTTTTTGTTAAACTCCTCAGGGATCTAAAAATGAGTTTTATGATTTGATAACAATGAGAATAATAATAATAATAATAATAAATAGTGAATAATAGTGAATAATTCACTTCATATTTAGAACTAGAGATAAATTGAATTTGTCTATGCAGTGAATCTACTTCATCATTTTTCCTTATTACCCTCTGTAACAATTCAATTTCTTTTCAGGAAACATAGTAAGACATATTCTAGAAAACCATCCACAACTTAAATGAACTTGAATTAGGTAATGTGAAAATTATGAACTCTATATGAAGAATAAGGTATAATGAGTTTTACTTAATGCGTATAGATATAAACTACAAAATTCCTACATGGGAACATACTGCATTACTACATAAATGGGAACACCCTGTATATCTATGATTACTCCACATCTCGGGCGAGTGCCCGAGCACAAAGCATTAAATTACTATAAACAAAGCGTTGCCGGCTCCGTAGTCTAAATAGGCCGTGATTGATACTTTTAGCATGTGTTTTGTTTACAGTGAGTCTTTAATGCGATACTCTACCACTTTTTACCGTTTACCATTAAATTCAGGATTGGTTTTGACTTATTCAATTCACCCTTTCACCCTTCTTTTTCACTTTTTCAGAAAAATGGAACGATGATAATTAAATCAGAATATTTGGGAAATATCACACATGGAAACAACCCGTTTTTTAAGAATTCTTGCACCATCAAGCAAATTCTTGTGTGCAAGAGCGTTGTGTAAACCAGGGAATTTTGTCTAGGCTATAACATACATTAGGAAGTATAGTTTATATGATTGGTGAAAAATAAAATACAAATTGTTTTTAATTGACAATAAATTAACAATATAACTCAGTATATCCTATAGTAAGGATTTACTGATCCTGAATTAGGGTTAGAACTAATTTACTGAAATTAGGGATCCAATTGGATCCCTAATTGCAAGTAAACATATCACAGAATGATTCTAGATACTATCTTGAAACTAAAACTGAAGACGATCTTCAGTTTTACGATCCACTCGTTTTCATGCAGTTTCAATTCTGAAATCATATCGTCGATTCGTATTGATTATTGTTGTGAGAATATAGTAGACATCTAAAACTCAGTCCTTTCATTAAAACTTGGAATAATAATACAGGGTAGACATTAATTATACGTATTCAAATAAACTGTGGGTGGTTGTTAAAACTCAGTATCGATAAAATTTTCATTTAATACTTAAGCATTTTGGAAGATTGTCCACTTTAGGTTATACGTTTGGATTGTTTGGATAGAATTTTACAGTTGGTAAAATATGGACGCTATGCTAGTTTTAATTTGCTCTATTACTATTCTTTGAAATTAAATATTGATTCATTTTTTAAATAGTAGGTAGTCTTATTTAAAGTTATTGTTATTGTTTTATTACTATACTTAAAAAAGTATGTGTGAAAAAAAGAATAACTTGAAAATATAAAAATATTATTTTTTCAAAGTAATAGGTAATTAAAAATTCAAAATTTTTAAGTACAATTTGATTGGTCCTCAATTGACGCAATTTTTTTTCTATTTAACCGAATTTACCATTTCGCAGATTTCTTATCTTGGACACAGTGTATAGCAATAAAAGTGGCTATGTACAGTACAGTACATTTAAACTTTGGAAGAAGTCCCCTGAAGCAGTCTATTACGTGTATCGTACTACATACATTTTATTTCAATACATTTTTAATGCATTGTTTTCCATCGTATGTCAGACAATACCTTTCACAGTTTAAAAAAAACGGATCGTCATGGCACTAAATGTCCATTAATCTGTCGTTTATTTTTTAACGTTATTTACGGCCCATTTTTAAAACAAATGCGTCTCGTATAGAACTGAAAAAGGAGAGCTCGCTTTTGTTTGTTTACGGGATTAATCGGCCATAGATTCGATGTCATCAAATTACATGTAAATGATCGCTTTTTCATAAAGATAATCAATCATCGGCATCTATCGCGTCGCTGCCGTGCGGCAGCTGGAGAGATGTAATCTCTCGCAGGATGCTTTTAAATTGAATCGGTCGGTAATAGCACCATTATTTTTATCGACTGCCTGCCGCCAGTATATCGTGGGATCGCGTTCCGTTATTTAATATAAACAATTTATTAGGAAAAAGGAGAAACACGGTTTGCCTGACATCGATATTTTATAACATCTACATTGTTCGTTTTTCTTTTGTGGTTCCTCGTGTAAGTGATTAAAGTTATTTATATTTATACTAAGAGCAAAGCTAGGCATTGTTGACTAATATGTAATAACTAAAAATCATTATGAATGTCACGGCGGGACTAATAACTTATATGTATAACGAATGATAACTTAATATTTTCTGAAACAACTTTAATATTATTTTCGTCACATATGTAAGGGGAAATGAGTGAAAGGTTGAAAAGATATATCAAATTGTGGCAAAGTTATATAGAGTGTTTCTTAATAACATGGTAATATTTAAGGAGGTTCATTTTGAGAAAAAATTTCATATGAACATATGTCCTATAAAAGTCTTAACTTTTGAACTACAGTGTGGTAAAGTTTTAAGAAAATAATTAAAAATTATTTTTGAGATCCCCATTCTTTTCTAAGCAAATGTGGTTTCTTGATTTTTTTTTCGTTTGATGTACGGTTTTCGCATAAAAAAAATAAAATTCATTCATTTGCATCTCGCTAGACCACTTACGAGAACAATAACTTTGAACAACAATTTCTATGTTTACTATGAATAATATATATGTTTCAAAAACGTTTGAAAGATAAAAATACAGGAAAGAGGAAGTACCCTGTATTTTTTGAATAAGCACCGCAAGGTGTCCCTAACAGCAGCCTTTTGAGGTATGAAAACCTTATTTGCTTATGTTCAATTCCCCCATAAAAGAATACTATAAGATATATGACTATTAATAATAGAAAAATATACTGTACGGAGAACATTTCTCCGTAAACACGGTTTCATTTGTCGCAAAGCAAAAAATATTTGAGATGATATTTTTGAACAGACAAATTCAATATAAATACACCAATTTAGGCTAGTGTCGAGAGTAACGCCAAGAAGTTTAACCGGATCTACCCATTTGTCAGAGGTAATGATCTAATTTTGTGTAATAATAATAATAATAATAATAACAATAATAATAATAATAATAATAATAATAATAATAATAATAATAATAATAATAATAATAATAATAATAATAATAATAATACGCAATATCCTCTATATAGGGGTCCAGGTTTTAAACAAATATTTTAAGACTTTGAGGCATTTGGTCTTTGAGGCTCAGGTCTCGAATGGGCTCGTCTGGTTTACGGATGGGTCCAAGACAGACCAGGGCAGGACAGACCGAGACTATGCTTCTCCTTGAGAAAGTATGGCACGGTCTTTCAGGAAGAAGTGTTTGCTATCTCTGCATGTGTTCAGGAAAATCTCAAAAGGAGATATTCTAATCAGCATATCCAGATGTGCACCGAGAGTCAGGCGGCTTTACATGCCTTGATCTCCTACACGATCACCTCTAGGGCGGTCCTAGAGTGTATTAATGGTCTGGCCCAATTGATTGAATTGATCTGGTTGGTCTGGTTTTATATCAGAAAAATAACATTGATTGAAAATATTAAAGAACAGTTAATTTGAAAACCACACTGTATGTACAATTTTCACTGCTTTTAGAGTGAAAATTATTTCACAATAACATAAAAGGAATATTTAACTAAAAACATTAATAATGGATATAATAATGGCTATCTTAATAAAGAGTAACAATGATCTTGTTGCGAAATTATCTGCCGTCTGCTGAAATATGTGTACGTAGGTATATAAAATAACCATTCGACCATAAATCCTTTACAGTTTTAGTAGTTTAAAGACTCACTCAAAGGCCGAACATTCGAAAGACGTAAAATAATTAAACGTTTAAGTAATTAAGAAGGTAATTATAGGTCCATAACTTTAGTTTATGGGCGCGCCATACAAATATTTCAGATTTTAGAGGATGTGTTTACTTAAACAACGACGTTTGAATTGCTTGATCTCTTTCCAGAAACTGTCGAACGCTATAAATCAACCAAGTAGGCACACATTGTGAAATTGGCGCTTTAACGCTATTGTACCCTGTTTGTCACTCTAACTTCTAGGTTTCAATTCTTCACAATTAAATACCTTGCATACGACGGGTTTTATTATTTACTTCAATATTATTTCACAATAATTAGTATTGCCAGGCCCCCAAATTATTACTAAAACGTCGCTAAACTTTCCACCACTTGAATCGTTGCCGAATCAAAACTAAACTACTCATTGGCCGGATTTATATACATTTTGGATGTTCGCGAATTTTCTCGGGGCATGAATAGAACTGAATAGAATCAAATGGAATATTGTCGATCTTTTTACCACCAGCGTTGGTTCAACTGGAGTTTTTAAGACAAATAATTACACCATAATTAACATTCAAAGCAAAACGAGCATCTTAAGAATATGGTAGGTAAGTATTCATCACACTATTGTTGATCTCAGATTTTTGTTGATATAGGTATATCGTATTATGAAATTATTGTATTCAATTGTTAATACAGCCTATATTATTATTATTATTATTATTATTATTTATTATTATTATTTATTATTATTATTATTATTATTATACTCAAGAGTAGAGCAGAGGTCATTTAAGACGTACATTGCTCAATTACAAAATTTGAAAAATCAATACAATATGCGAAACAGAAAGCAAAATATACAAAGTTCTACAAAATAACCTTCTAACAATTTTACAAAATAACTACCACACTGAGTTCATATAAAATCGTGCTCCACTGTATAAAGTTAAAGTTAACCCACCTTAAATAATAAGCGCATGGTTGATGTAATTGTGATATATATTTTTGAAGACATTCACACCTCGATTCACACTACTTGCCGTTACCACATCACCTGGGAGTGTGTTCCAGTTGTTAAACACTCTGAGAAAAATTTTTGCCGTATTGTTGTCCTAAAATTTTCCTTTTGTAATTTTCATTGATGACCACATAGCCTCTGGTCTGGGTTTAGGGTCAATACATTCCTGATATTGTCCTGGAAGTTATCATGTAAGACTTTATAAGTAAATATCATGTCTCCTCTGGACCTTCGTTCTGACATGAGAGGAAGATTCAGATACTGCAACCGTTCTGGGTATGATAGTGTATGGATCTGAGGAATCTTTTTCGTTGCTCGATGTTGAACGTTTTCGATAAGTTTGATGTTTTTGATGAGATGTGGCGACCAAATTAGTGCAGCATATTCCAGCAGTGGTCTAACATAAGTTTTAAATAGGATGCGAAATAATTCGGGTGTAGGATTTTGGAAAACTTTGAATAATAGGTAACAAGTTTGGTTGGCTCTTTTTATATTTGCCAATATGACTGGACCAGGAAAGCTTGGCATTGATAGTGACACCTAGATCCACTTGCTCGTTGGTTGAAGTAATAGGTTCATTATTAAGCAAATCGATGTGGTGGGGTTATTGTTACCCATATGCAATACAGTGCATTTAGACGTGTTAAGAGGAATTAACCACGTATCACACCATTTTCTAACTTCATCAAGACTATCTTGAACAGAGTTGTAGTTTACGAGAGGGTTAGCGTACAGTTTTGTATCGTCGGCATAAAAGTTATGTGGAGCTGTTATTATTGTGCCTGAGTCAGAAGAATACATTAGAAACAAAATTGGGCCGAGAATAGAACCTTGAGGTACTCCGGACAGAACTTTATGATAAGAAGAGTGGTCGGAGCCCACACGTACTGAGAAAGATCTATTGGTTAAATACGCTTCAATCCAGGAATTTAAATTGCCACGAATACCCAGGTGATCCAGCTTTAGGAGTAGTCGATTTTTGGGCACTTTATCAAACGCCTTCGAAAAGTCTAAATAAACTGAATTAACTGGGTCTCCGCGGTCCAATAAGTAAGTCCAATAATTTAGACTTACTAACATGTGTGTAGTGTTAGATCTTTCTCGAGTAAAGCCGTGTTGTGTTTGGGGCAGAATGTTATTTACCATAATGAAATTCATGATACGGTATATATCATATACGGTATATACGGTACAAAAATAACTTTACATAACATAATAACTAAATAACCTTATTTTGCTAAAAAATATCTATTTAGAAATTACTAAATATAGTTAAAAGCTAATGCATTAAAGCAAATGTCATAACAAGGTGCATCTCATTCTAAATAAGAATAACTAAACTAAAACTATCATCAACCTAATTCCTTAGTAAGCATTTATTTACATAAGTCCATACGTCGCGTCGTCGCTATGTTTATAAATAAGGCATCAAACGCTATCGACTCACTGGTGGTAGACAGCGCATAATTATTATAGAAGAAGGAGAACAAATAATGTTCCTTGATATTCCTATGCGGTTCGGATAAGAACATATTAAGGACTTCAACGTGTTTGGGAAAGTGTGATTCTCTCATCACAATTCTTTATATCTTTATGTGGGCATAATTGGTTGAAAAACCTCATCTCCCAATCTATATAGATCTTGTCCTATATTATCGCATAACTTGGTGGTTAAAAAATTATCGTTAGTAGCCCGTGGGCGGCAACGGAAAAACAGCTCATAGGGACTCAATGAGTTTCGTCTTCAGTGGAGGCCGTTAGCGTAAACAGTGTGAAGAGTGAAGTTATGTTCAAGCCCCTTGGTCACAAATCTTTTTTTTGGAGAACTTCAATATGCGCCGAAGATAATTCTTGCATCCTTTTATTATTTGTTGTTATGTATGTGCATGTCTAAAGTTTTTGTCTTTTAGATGAATATTCTCTTTGCTTTACAAATTTATTTGCAATTATCTTTTAATTTTAAATGTATCTTCTGCAAGAGACAACCTTATATTTCTTACACATTAATACATTTGCTTCTGCATAAGTTAGTATGGCAGCGAAACCTGCCTTATTCTGTCTTCATGAACCTTTCAACTTTTTTCAAGAAAATATTCTCAGTAATTGCTTAAAATAATAATATAGTCGTGATGGAGGAAGTGATTTTCGGTTGATTTCGGTGTTCATTTTAACGTGTTTAATACAAATGATGCCAAAATGTTGGAGCACAAGTCCCGGAATCCATACCTGGCCAAGGGAATTTCCTCCTAATACAAATTAATTATCGTTAATTTATCAATTAACCATTTGCGCACTGAGTCTATCTCTTATCTTATACACGTGTAAACCCTCCAGGAAAGTTCCACTTGTAGAACAGAGTTTACTCTATATCTGCGGTGTGTATAATTGGGATTTTAAAATACTGGCGCGAACTTGCTGAATATTCTGATACAATTTTCCATTGTAGGGTTCTAGTGTCGGTGGTTTTTAAGAAGAAATACCAATTTTTGTGCATTTCCGGGATAGTACCCACATCTATAAGGATAATAGCAAAAACGTATGTTATGATTCACATTGCAACCGTAATTATTCTTACAAAAAGTAAAAGTAACGTCTGTTTCTCTATACTGTGCACTAACCCTAACAGAGTTTAGATTTGGAGCTGGAAAAAACTTCGTGAGAATGCATTATCAAATTAAAAAATGAGAGTTAACGAAAAGTTTAAAATGGTTTTAAATGGAAAAAAATCTGCGTCTGTCTACATATTAAGAACGTTCTCCCATTTACATTGATATAGAGTTGATGAATCTGTCTGTAAAGATATATCCAAATGGGTGTGCCATAAGAGAAATAAGTTAGATAGAGCAAAAATTAGTTTGCATCAAAGCAGGAAAGCCTTCGTGCGATAAGGTGTTCTTATAGAGCACAGGAATATTGTCTTTATTATTAGATAATATAGACCATATCCTCCTCAATTCTGGACTTAAACAAATCAAAACATATAGCAAGTATTCGTAAAGAAACTTCCTAAAATACAAGGAAACCCTGTACTACGTGATTAACATTTTAGTTTTTTCTCCAATGAAATAACGATTTTGGATGGATCGTCTGTTCTCGTAGCTGATAAAATATTAGATTTTAACGCGTAACCTTATCCGCGCTGTTACATTCAGATAATAACGACGACGGCGACGTCGAGGGTGTAAAAAATCGCATCGTGGACGATTTCATGTCACTTTTATGTAGATTCAAATTAATTATTAAGTGGGGTAGTAAAAACTTGGCTTTTATCTTGACTCATTAAATGAAGTTTTATTAGTGGGGTTGAAAAACGATCGTTGCGGCTGCTGGCTGTTAGAAGTTATTTAGTCCAGTTAAATCAGAGATTTGTCAGATCAGGAGGGTACATAATTTTCATTTACGGGCTTTAATCTTTGTTAAGTTAATTTGAATAAAGTTGTTGGGTCTTGCAAAATGGCATCCTTGTTTTTAATAACAATTTTAATGATTTATAATTTGCAATATTAAAGTATTAATTCGTGCAAAACTAAAAAAGCACTGTAATCACATATTTTCTTTTGTCAAACTAAGAAATATTGTTTTTGTTATATTTTGACAACAGAATTTTGATAAATCATTAATCTATGCCATAAATAAGTGATATAGATAATAAATAATTAGAAAGATTCGCTGAACCCTTTAAATCTTATGCTAGGTATGTTCATGAGAAAACAACTAACTAAATAAGTAAAAATAGTATATACACTATTGTGTTAACTAAACTATATTAGATTTGAAGCTACGTAATAAACAAGTAGGTATTCGTTTCGTACACGAAGTTTTGAAACCAAACTTCTTGATGTTTATTTGTTAATTTTGCAAAGTCAAAATATTGATTACAAAAGAACACCGCTCTGCATATGATAGCATGCCGAAAAGAGGGAGACTTAAAATAAGTACCATTAGAAGAAAAAGGTGGCGATTGTGAACGGGAGCGGACGCTGTAGCTAAACTTTTTCATTTAGAGGAACTACTTTTTCTGTATCAGCTTCAAAGTAAAGCTTAAAGACAGAATTAGTAACATATCTAAATACAGTTCACGGATGTGTATCGACATTGAAAAAAGGAAATCGGCTGAAGCCTGAGCTGTGTCCTCGTTTCCAAATTTCCTAGTGCGTATTCAAGGTCAAAGGCGACGTTAGTTGTCTAAAATGTAAATAGAATGTCAAAATATGAAAATGCCTCTAGATCCTTGAAAGGTAGGTATTAGGATATGTATCTCCTTCCCTAGTTTCTTATTTATTTGAATCTCCTTTAAATTGCCTATTTGTATAATAATTCAAGTATGTCATTCCTCTACATAAGTACATAATTCAATTTCTTTCTTACTGTAAGTATTTTGTTAGTTTACTTTACGTTTGTTTATATTTTAATTTTATTTTTTAAATCACCTTAATATCTTCTCATTATAATCCACGAAATGTAACGCAAACTTTCGGTTTTTCAAGGAAACCAAAAGTCTGCTTGCTACGTCAATCAATGATCTTCCAAGAAACGCTTCTCTTTAACATCTGAACGAAGACACATAGACGACAAAGATAAGGTAAGTGTAGGTAATCATGGAAATGATTCAGGTAATAATGGAAAACAGAATGGAAGGAATTCGTGACTTAATAATGTGAAACGGTATGCAAAATTTTGAAATTGTTTTACAAAACTTCTATTTAGATTGCTGTAGACTCCGCAGCAATATAACAAGACATTTTAATAGTATTCCCATTATGTTAGGATGGCGGACAAATCATATCAATAAAATAAAGATTTGGTGGTCAGGTAAAATAAGAAATACCCCATTTGTCATTTTTCTCTGGGTGTCCGTCAGCACTTTCCAAAAATAATTTTAAAAATAAATACCAGTGCTTGAGGAACAGTTCACAGTTCGATTTGGAATTTAAAATATGCTTAATCAAAAATAAAATTCATGATCTGAAAAAGCAGAAAAATAAAATATTGGAAAAAAATATACCGGGTGTCAACGGATCTATTAGACAAGCCATAACTTCTAGAGTATTGGATGTATCAAAATGAGATTTGGTATAGGTAAATGGTAGAGGAAGAGGAAAGTTTTTGCATATTTTTCACGTTTAGGTTACTTTTGGTTTCACCGGAAATGGATTCAATTTTGAATTTTTAAATGGAACACCCTGTATATTTTACATATTTGAATTTCTGAGACAATTTTGGACTATAAAATGACATTTTAAAAAGTTTTCTCGCCTACTTGATTTTTTAGAGCCATTTTTAATATTGCATCTAGGTGGCCATGATTGAGCGCAAACTAATCTGAAGGCCTTAGATGATGTCAGAAAAATGTAATCGCAAAGTTTTAGTGATTAGTATGGTAGATAGGAATGAGACAAGTTGGTAAAATTACTTTTTTATATCTAACTATTTTTTTTCAAATGGCAACACTTTTTAGACAAGCACTTTTCAAAAAGGGATTTTTTTTGCGAATCCAACGATACTAAATTCATTGTGATTGAATTAAAAATAAGCTCATAAAATACATTTACTTCAGTGAAGTTTTTAATAAATTCGTATACGAGTATTATACTTTAAAAGTTTTAATGTCATTTTCTAGTCCAAAATTGTCTCAGAAATTCAAATATGTAAAAATATACAGGGTGTTCCATTTAAAAATTCAAAATTGAAGCCATTTCCGGTGAAACCGGAAGTGACCTAAACGTGAAAAATATGCAAAAACTTTCCTCTTCCTCTACCATTTAGCTATACCAAATCTCATTTTGATACATCCAATACTCTAGAAGTTATGGCTTGTCTAATAGATCCGTTGACACCCGGTATGTAAGTTTGATACCTATCAAGAATGAGACTTGATGTCGGTACAATTCTTGTTCTAACACATTAACCTTATCGCGGCTTGTTGGGCCATATTTCTTTTAATATTACAGATAGGTAGCCCCAGACCCATCAAGCCCTATATCAGTGTGTTCTTAAGGAGGAGCTCTAACCAAATATGTGATAATATATAGAATGTTCTATTAAAATTTTGAAGGTTAGGGAAAATGATTCCATACACTATAAGATAGTTTAAAAAATGTAGTAAAAAAAAGTTCCAAAGAATATACAGTGTGATTTCAATATTAATAAAGATACAGGGGTAGTTCCCTTTAAAAAATCCAACCTGTGCAAAATTATACCAGGTGAAATAGTAATTTTTTAAAAGTTTATTAGACATTTTATAGTTTAGTCAAAAATGTTGAAATGATATAATTCTGTGACGTTCTATATTTTATTGAAACTACCTTTATAAATTCTTTTTAGTGTCCTGCAGAAAAAGTAAAACAAAATTCGAAACGTCGACTTATTAAAAAGAAAAAAACAGTTTGTTGTTATCATTAGCTCAATCCAACCTAAACCTTACAGACGCAATAAAAATATATAATTTTAGAAACATTTTTAACATTTCAGATCTCATTTTAACCGGACTAATATAAACAATAAAATGGTTTATAAAAAGGGGTAATGTATAACACCCTTTCGCATTTGGAGCTGCAATCAGGGATAATAAACGAATCCTACGTCTACTCGGATATCTCAAAGGGTGAGTTTCCCATTTTGTTTTTCGCTTTTGTGTTGTTCTGACTAATTGGCCTGTCAGGCGTCGAGTTATAACTCGCCAAGTACAAGGTTATCGGATCTGCCAGAAGGGCTTAATTCTACGGGTCCATTATTTTTTATTTCTCTGTAAAGTAAAGAGATATTTTAAGTAAGGTGTAACTTACATTACAAACACTTTTTCGCCACTGTCTGTATATTCGCACATAAAATAAAACAATTTAAATGGAGAAGAATTATGAATTAAAATTACTAAAAGATATTCTTATTTGGGACCACTTTATGTATAAACAAATGATTTAGATATTTTTTAAAGGTAAGTGGAGCTATAGTGGTACTGTGCGTTTCACGAAGTTGCATCCCGGATTGGAATGTTAGTATATATCTCCAACGTATGGAGCGTCGTCATGTTATTAGTTAAATTCAATGCATTGGCACATCTCGGTTACGGGCCGCTACAAATTGAGGTGGTGTGATTTAGGCGCACGTGCCAGTCTCGCACAGGATTTGCCAGCGAATCCTGACAATCCGAACATTCCAATCCGGGATACAACTTCGTGAAACGCACAGTAGTGGCACAGCTTACTGGTAGGCTGTGGTAGTGGAGAGTAATACTTACTAGAACTATGAATAAAAGTAGTACTAGAAATATCATATTTCATTTATTTTGAACAAATTAATAATCTTATTAATGATTAATCGTATGACGAAAAATCTCATATGCACCACAGGTCATACAGGCAATTTTATGATCTCAAATACTTGGAAACCTCGACCCTACGGATCTCGGTTTGCAAACTGTATTGTCGACCATAAAATTGCACTTACGATGTAAATAACTATAACAACGTATTCGAATAAAGATGATTCAATAATTTTATGGCATCATATCTAGTTCTACGTCTCATTTAACCGATAGGGAAGGTAATGTTGAACAACAATAAGGGTTAAATGAGATAAGAAATCTGGTAGATATACTATTTCCATAAGATTTTGAAAAATACCATGTTTAGAGTATTTATTTGTGGAAAGGCTAGATACTGTCATATATACATAATTTGGATGTTGCCTTACGTTTTAGCATTTTTTTGTTTATTTAATTAAAGTCTGAATTTATGGTTGCTTATTTATTTATAACTTTATTTTTTTTAACTGGATTATCTGGTAAATAGTGTAGATCATATAATCTAATGTACTACTTTAACGATAATTTTACCCTCAATCACTTTTAACTTCTTCTGTATACTTCTGTTTCCTGTTTCGTTATTTTACAGGTGGTGTAATCCCAAAAGTATTAAATTACAATGAACAATATGACAAGCCTTTTGTTTTTTTCCGTCTTATTTGGACATCTTAACACAAATCACATTTTACTCTAGTATAGGCTTTGCAAAGGCTAACATTATTACTTTTTCAGAGATTTGAGTTTTTATTAATAGTTATTACTCCAATGGTATCTTTTTTTGAACGTAGATATCTCTTATATTATAGACCTCTATATCTCAAATGTTATTGTATTTATTTGAGAACCTCTATCAAAATTTGTAAAAATCTACAGAGTATTCCATTAAAAAAGGAAGTTTTTGCGATACGCAGTTGCTATTTAATTTTATTCAGCTGAAATTTTAATTTACTGAGTTACTGTTTCGATCGCTCAATCTTTGCGAATCCCTATTCCTCCGAACAATTTTTAATAAAATTTTCTATTCGTATATTAGGGCCTGCTCGCAGAAATGGGTTGGCAACTGTCCTGGCGCGCGCAATATATTTGTTGATATTTGAGTGTCACCCTAACTAATGAAGTTTTCCAGATTGCCTTCATTCCGGCACTGAATGGTGGTTAAAGCTTACCAACATCGTCGTTGCTGAGGCGCAATTGGGGGACTATTGAATAATAATATGCCACCTCCCTCCTACACAAGTTTCAGACTTGTGACAGACAGAGCTCGAGCTCCTTGACATTAGAATGAGGCATATTAATGAGGAACTTAAATTATATATGTTATATATTGCTTTATTTTATTATAATTTTTGTGTCCAATACTATTATAGAACACATTAATCTGTTACTCATGTTTCTTTATTCCACTGCAATACCCTTCGTAATATACCGTTTATAAATAGCCCGCATAGATATAATGGTTGATAAAAACCTATGCCGAGTGTGGAACAAGTGGCCCTTGTGTATGTGTGTGTGGATGTGGAGTACGCGAAAATGAAATATATGGTCGCGAGATGGTTCCGCGTGTGCTGCATATCCTGGCTCGATGCCAACGTCCTAATTGAAAAATTACAAGCTATTTGCTCAACATCTTATAGACACATTCTGTCAAAATACATTAATATGAACCAAATTGACGGCCCCCAGATTGTACGCGGCATGATTTCATTTTTATATATGTGAATGAAACGAAATTGTGTGTAACCTACTAGATTTATATTTATAGCTGCACCTTTATTTATTTTTACTCAATAATTTTTGTTGAGTTACCATTTTTTTAATGGAAAATTAAACAGGAAATTTCTACAAAGTAGTTACATGACTCATAAGTCATGATGTGGTAATACACTACAGTGACAGTGATTTAGGTTGGTAATCAATCAGTCGGTCATTTTATTCAAGAAAATTTCAGACTTAAAATTTTGTTAGTACGGACGGGTTGTTTCTTTTATTTGATAGCGAATTGATATTATCCATTTTATGTTTTGGTTGATGTGAAAAAAGCTTCAATTATTCATAAATAGGCACAATTTTCAGTTCTAGAATACTTACAAGGGTTATTAAAAATTTGATAATCTAAATAACTTCTAAATTTATATTTGAGTAAATAAAAGTCGCAGGAAAAATGTAAACAAATGATTGAAAATGCTAACATTATAAATGGTTTAATATTTATAAGTAACAGAAACAAATGAAATCAGCTATATAGAAGAAGAAAAGAAAATAAGAGCTTCGAATCCCTCGATATCACAGATAAAGGTGGGTAAAGTTTGATGTTAAATCGATGTTACCAAATTTAATTTGTTACTTGATCCGTTGTTATAGCAATTACAATATTAAGAACTGTTCTATTAGTTATTATTCTCACATAAATATTCATATCACCCTCAACGACTCCTTTTGATATTCTTTTCTTTAGAACAAATAAAATGCTATATCTCTCAATAAAAGTTTAACTTGATGAGACATAAATAACCCTGGTTTGTGAAATGACGTTCTATCAATTTTTTATATACAGCTTGTGTAAAACTGCGGTCGCTTTGATTGGTTACTTAGAAATGGTAATGAAGTGTTGGTATGTTATGATTCTGTTCGTTGTCTTGCATTTTTTCAATTCTACCTTCGAATTATTGGTTTTGATAAAAACATCCAATATGGTTTTAGTAAATATTCCAAATATCTATATTATAAAAGATCAAAATCTTGAAAGGGGTTGAAACCTTTGGTGTGAAACACCAATACACTATACTACACTTGACGCGCGTTTCGCCAACCAAGTTGGCATCATCTGGAGATGATTAAAACTCTTTAATCATCATCTCATCTCAGATTTAGTTAGCTCCAAACGATGACAACTTGGTTGATGAACCGCGCGTCGAGTGCAGTATAGTGTAATGGTGTTATGTGGAAAACTACGTCAGTGTTAGTTATATAATAGTTATTAGGTAATTATTTTTTTAAGTTGCCACTAAAGGAAGAATTTATGTATTTATCTATGTTCC
Organism: Pogonocherus hispidulus; assembly: GCA_963924545.1. NCBI lineage: Eukaryota > Metazoa > Arthropoda > Insecta > Coleoptera > Cerambycidae > Pogonocherus > Pogonocherus hispidulus. Next base: position 27,149,635 of record OZ004696.1, read on the forward strand.
AATTTATACCCGTGAACAGGGGGCACTAACTACTAACTAATCACAAAAGTTCGTATGAACAATGTTGGCATCAACCTAATTATTTCATATTGGTAACATACGTCTCAGTTATATCCAAAAACATAGAAGAAGCAAGAAATAAGAAAAATTGTAAAGCTGATCATTCTCAGTGTGTCGGGGTGGGGAAAACGTAAACCAGACAGTGTACGCTGGAGAGGGGCAATCACCTGTAAATAATTGATAATTGGGAACCGGGTTACATATGCTTTATGATGAACAGCTGCTGCTTTCAAGTCTATGTTTGGTGTGTAAAAAAGGGTTCTATGTTGAAACAGAGTGTCGTGTATAAGGCATAATAACAGTGAAATCTACAAATATTTAAAGTGACCAAAGACCTTATGCTTAAAGATATTTATGTTGAATGTTTGTAATACTGCCGTTTAATATAAATGAGAAGCATCGGTTCGTTAGTTCTGGAAATTATAAAGTCTAGAGAAGTTGTGAAGGTATTTACCATCTGTGCACGACAAAGTTGAAAGCAGTAGCAAATCCCGAATACATCATAAAAAACTGCAATGTTTGTTGAGTTGCCAGTGTTATAGTATGAATATAGAAATCTCATGGATCGTCACCTTCGTATTTAATAAGCAAACTGCTTTTTACTTATTGTTGCGTAACTAACTTTATTGTTATATTATTTATTATGTACTGCACTGACGTGACGCTACGCCTATGATTATTAACAAAAGTTAACAGCCTTACTACTAAGATAACATAAAAGTCACACCATTTTATAATAGACTTAATGTAACGAGTGTTTTTCAGACAGAGGATATAGACACATATTATTAATACAATAAAACTAAAGGCTTGCCATGTATTAACATTAGATCTTTTCCAAGACTCTCACCATGAACACCTATCAATATTTATCAGTAAATTAATTTCTAAAGTAATAATTCATACTCTACTTATAGAAACATAATTAATAAAAAAAAATGAAATAAGCTTAAAGATCCAGGTTTCTACTCACCCTCTACTTGTTTACCGGCGGCTGCTATCGCCGCGGCATTGATGGTAGCGTTGGTGATGAGTGAACCGTAGGTAGAGAGGTCCGGTGTGGAGAGGCCGGGCTGTAGGCCAGCCGCCGCAGCGGCCGACAGCGTCCTTTCCACCCCCGCGCCCTTTCCCAATAGGTTGGCCATGCACAGCGGTGCCGTGGCGGCTGCCGTCGGTTGCGACATGGCCGCAAGCGTCACCAGGTTTTGCATCCCTATAGGCGCCAGCAGGTTCTCCGTACCCGTCAGCAGCTGCTGCTGGAGGAGGGCTGATCCACCCATGGCTTGCAACAGCTGCAGCGACGTGGCTTCCGAGGCCATCACTGGCGAGTACTGCTGAGGCGGCGAGCTGAGCGCGGGGGCAGCCAACGCATTCCACACATTCGCCTGCATCTGCTGCTGCCTCTTGAGCTCCTTTTCCTTCTGGGTGTCGGCGAATTTCACGACCAGCGGCGCCGAGCACCCTTCCATGGTCTGGGACTGGTGCAGGCTCTTGATGGCCATCAACGCGGACTGTTTGGACGAGAACGTGACGAACGCGCATCCCCGGGAATTGCCCGTAGCGTCCCTCAACACGGTGCACTCCTCGATGACGCCGTGGCCGGAGAATAGCGCGCGCACGTCGTTCTCGCACAGCTTCTTGCTCAACATACCAACGAAGAGTTTTCTTTCTGCAACAATAAAATAAAAGAGTTAATAAAAGAGTTAATGAAAGAGACAGGTAATATATGAACTATCAAGGCATATTGCCTTCACGATTCCACTATAAAGCAGTATATAAATCGTTTGCAGATTTCAAACACTGGTATTCATAGTCGTTCGCCAGCGGCTTGCCAAGCGGCGGTACGCCGAAATTTTGAATATCTGCTTCACAGTGGAGCGCCCGCCGTATGCGTACCACTTCCACGCCAGATTATCATCCTGGAACATTCTTTCGCCGGCGGGCGGTTTCCGCGATACTTAATTTTGCGTTTCATAGTCGATCTTCCGCCAAAGAACACATGCGTAGTACTACGATTTCCTATATATTCCTAGTTGGCTATGGGAGAACCGCTGATGGTTCTCCGGGCGGCCAGCAGGCTCGCCAGCGACTCTCCATCGCTTGACTTATGAAACACACATTTCGGCGATTCGCCAACCCTCCATAAAAAACCGGCGGGAGGTTGTCCCGGCGCCGCGCTCGGCGATCGACTATGAATACCAGTGAAAGAGTCTTTTCCAGCCCTGTCATTATATTTTGATGTTTTTCATGATACTGATAGTTTGCAGGGGATATCAAAAGGCATATATGGAGAGGAATTGATGATGGTCAGATTCATCTTGTCACTCTGTAGACTATACAGTTACCTACGTGATTATAAATAAGGCACTGACTTCAATTAGCAGCAATTTTCAATATTTTGAAAATATATTAGTGCAATGTGATAACCAATGTTGCAATTCGCCAATAAAACAAATATGTATGGTTGTGAAAGACCCATTATACTACTTGTCAAGGAATGTATGAAAACACATATTCCACACCAAGGGCAGAAGGCCCAAGGCTCAAGGGCAAGGGTAAACATGAAATAGTAAATAAAAGCGTTTAATAAAATATCCTTAAGTGAAGTACCGGGAGGCCAAATAAGAATGGACGCCGGTTGTATCTCAGACACTACTTATCGTATAACTTTGGGAAAAAAATTCTAATAAGTAAATCGGACAAGAGAAATCGCTGGAAATTATTTTCAAGTTCGTAGGATGGCCGCTAGGGGTCGAAATTGCTATGACCAATCAGAAAATGGGGGTTTTCTCAAAAATATGTCAAGTTAAGAGGTATTTTAAATAGTGGCATTGTAATCTTTGTAAAATTTCCAATCTTTTTCTTGTAATGCACTTTGCTCTATCTTTAAAAATAAAGTGGTGGGGGAAGGTTAAAGTTTATTTTATTCAAATAAGGATAACTCCGGTTTGGGTTAACAGAATTAAACGAACTAGGGCTCGTTTAAAAGAGATTTTCTTAGTGAATAATCTGCAGTATATACTGTTCCTGAACTTATTTTACCGTGGTGGCTAGAGGGCGCTGTTTGACATCGTAACAGTTATTGCGCGTTTTCATAAAAATTTTAAATGGCAGGCTATGTCTCTTTTTACATAGTTAAATAGAGCATAAAATTTCCAAAAAATCAGCTTAAACCGCAACTTTCTATCTTCTCTCTAACGGAAGATATTAAGAGAACAAGTAAAATTAGGCTGCCGCCTATATAGGCCTATAGTAGTCTAATTAAAAATTATATTAGTAGGCTATGAAACAAAACCTATGTTCCTTGACTATGTTTTAAACCGTAGTTTGAGTTACTCCAAGGTCTTTCGCAATAGTTCTGGTACATAGTTGGGGATCAAACTCTATATAAGCTAACACATTAATAATATTCCCTTCGGTGCGACCTCTGCGTTGTCTAAGGTATAGTTAGATGAACATTTCCAGTTGTTCACAGAAGGTGAATTACTCGTAGAAAAACGTTTTTATTGGGGTGCCGTCTATCAGGATCTTGTTGCGCATATACTCTCGCAGCAACTGTAGCATTTCTCATTGATTCAAAATAAACTCTTACCATGTCAAATAACTATTCGTTTGTATAAATCATTTTGTAGAAAAAACGAACAATAAACTACAATTCAGAATAAACAAGAAAATAACACGAACAACAACAAGAAAAACCCGGACAATAATACGGACTTAATAAGACATGAAACGACATTAACTAAATGACATTAACAGGTAACTAAAACATTTTAATATTTTGACGTACCTATTTACCTCTTTTTGTTTCATAGCCTACTAGTATAATTTTTTATTAGACTATTATAGGTCTAGGCGGCAGCCTAACTTTATTTGTTCTCTTAATATCTCCCGTTAGTGCGAAGATAGAAAGCCATTTAAAATTTTTATGAAAACGCGCAATTACTGTTACGATGTCAAACAGCGCCCTCTAGCCACCACGGTAAAATAAGTTCAGGAACAGTATATACTGCAGATTATTCAGTAAGAAAAGCTCTTTTAAATGAGCCCTAGTTCGTTTAATTCTCTTAACCCAAACCGGAGTTATCCTTAATTGAATAAAATAAAGTTTAACCTTCCCCCACCACTTTATTTTTAAAGATAGAGCAAAGTGCATTTCAATAAAAAGATTGCAAATTTCACAAAGATTACAATGCCACTATTTAAAATACCTCTTAACTTGGCATATTTTTGAGAAAAATCCCATTTTCTGATAGACCATAGCAATTGCGACCCCTAGCGGTCATCCTACGAACTTGAAAATAATTTCCAGCGATTTCTCTTGTCCGATTTACTTATTAGAATTTTTTTCCCAAAGTTATACGATAAGTAGTTTCTGAGATACAGCCGGCGTCCATTCTTATTTGGCCACCCGTTACGTTTATGCTTTTTTAAAATAATTACGTTTTTGCTTTTTGCTAGAGTAAAATTTGAATTCATGGGGGAGGGGGAATTACCCCCCCCCCGTAGTAAATCCGCCCTTGTTCCACACCTTTATCGCCCTTGTTCCACACCTTTATCGCCCTTGTTTCAAACCTTTATGTGGTTGCCTATAATCAACTTTATATTGTTCCACAACTTTTGCAATGATCAGGCATTACCTTTTCCTGAAATTACTGGAAATGTATGTTTAGTAAGAAATTGACGAGGAATATGCAATGACTAAATCAAAAGTAACAATTGAAAACACTTCTAAATGATCAAGTTCCCAGCGACATCGGCGACGCCGAGATGCCACTGCGACCAGCCTCCGAAGAACTCACTTACCCCCAAATTCTGTATCTTTCTAAGGAATAGTTGCTATTGTAACCACTCAATATAGGCCAATAGGAAACTTAAGCTTTAACAAACAACCAATGAGCAGTTAGTTGTTAGCAAAGCAACTGTTGCTACGTAGTTACAGTATTGGCCCCTAAATCATTTAATTGGTAGTAGCGACGGGCGGTGTGTACAAAGGGCAGGGACGTAATCAACGCGAGCTTATAACCCGCGCTTACTGGGAATTTTTCGTTGAAGGGGAAAAATTGCAAGCCCTAACACGAAGGAGATTCTGTAACACACGCTGATTCCTTCAGTTTAGCGTGCGTGCGACCCAGAACATCTAAGGGCATCATAGACGTGTTCTTTATTGTTCAATCTCCTGTGGCTAGCCGCCTGTCCTTCTAAATTAGTATAGTTTTTCAAAGCAAAAATTTCATTTTGGGTCTAACTCCTAAAAATCACCCCTTCCCCTATATTACTTACTTATTTATTTATTTATTTATTTATTTATTATTTTTTTTTCAAAACTTACGAACCATAATGTGTATTTTTACATTGTGATGATTATTTTTTTTACTTGTAATGTCTGCAAAATCAATAAACTATAAATCATTGAATTAAAAAATAATCTATGATCCTTCAAAAACATAAATAGCTTAGCTACGGTAAGTAAAGATTTCCAAAACACATTTTCTATTATAACACAAATTGTGTTTTTTGCACTGTCGAAAAGGAGCAACTGTTTGATAAATAAGGAAAACATATTTTAACTTTTGTCTATCTACAGTGAAAGTAAGTATTCATTATAATAACAAATGATTAATAGATGGGTCAAATATAGAATCCTGTGGACCAATATCTATTTTAGTCTAAGTATTGAGTGAAGGATTAAATCCATTAGACAAAACTCTAACTTTATATTATTACTACATTCTAATCAATATACATTATTTCAAATATTTTCGACCTGTTTAAACACTAAACGCGTGTTTCATGGGGGGTAGAATCTCTTACAATTATTATAATATGTGAACATTACAGGATATCTCTGTAGTTATATTATATTATTTCATATGACATTATGTCATCAATAGAATTAGAACCATAGGGTTAGTATAGCTAATAAGCAGTCTAGATTCACTGTCGTTTCCATTAATAAAAAATAACCCTGAAAAACAAAAAGTCTATTATTGAATAAGGTGGGAATATAATCGACTTGATTCCAATATCTTACTGCACTGGGTGTGAACGTGAATATGTAAGAACATGTAGATCTATAAATAACATAACATGTGTAACATATTGTACAATGCATTCCAAAATAATTTACAATACTTATTCGTCTTTCACAAGAAAGTAATAAGCTATGTGGGATTTTCCGCCTGAAAGCATCGATACTAGCACTGTGCAACTAGCCTTATATAGTGAGTTTATAAAGTCCCGCATAAATTCATTATTTCAAAAAACGGTAAAGTTTTTAAAAAATCGCTCGGGCACGTCGATTTTCTTTTATTTTTGCACTTGTTTCTATTTTTATTTTATTTTATTTTATTTCCTATAACACCCAACGGGAAAGTTGGGTGTTATAGGAAGTAACAGGATAAGGCTACAACAGAAAAATAACAGTACAAATGCAAGTGTAAGGAAAGAAAATATCAAATCACACATAAAACAGGAAAACGTAAAATACAGAAATACTTGTAATAACTAACAAAGAAAAATAATATACTATATATTATAATAATATACAAACATTATAATACATTTATAAAAACACGCTTACAACATCTTTAATGCTATATAGACTAACAAATGTAATATAAGAACACACAAAAATACTTAAACTGATGTGGAGTAACACCTTTTAATATGGTTGCTATTGGAAAAAAGTATATCAACCGGTGACTCAATTTCATGATAGTTCTATATATATTAAATTCTTTTACAGGGCGACTCAATGAAGCTACGTCGATATAAACTTTAATATTTTAAATGGAACACCCAGTACTGTTTTACATATTTAGAAAGAACTCTTTTTTACGAACACACTTATATAAGGTTTTATGGGTCTATCCCTAATAATAAGGGAGATATGCCCAAAAAAGTGTGCCATAAGAGCAATGTGATAGAAAGAGAGATGAACACATCGTATATTGTTTTACCATTTTCAAAATTATGAATTTATGGAGGACTTTATGAACTCACTGTCCACTAATGTTCAGTTGTTTATGTACAAATTTTGTAACTTGTTGAGAGACAATTTTTACTTAAAAATGTACTGAATCACTGGACTAATGGGCGCAGTATATCTGGACCACTTTGGGACAGCAATTGAGTCAAATAAGTCGCAGCCAATTCACAAGTAGTCAAAGTATACCAGGAAAATTCTATGTAGAGAGGCAGAGCAGTAGATAGGGCGATGCGGCATGTCTCAAGCTTCCAGGCAACATCTCGCACATATATTGCTACTACACTGAAAGAACATTTTATTCATAATTAATGATATTGATTGACACCTAACAAAGGCTTTATTGGATAATGGCGTAATAAATTTTTGTTTATGAGAAAAAAACAATTTATTAAATCTTTTCAAATATACCTTATTACCGTCAAGTAAGGGATTATTGATAATCAATATATCTTTTATTTTCTATTAATAACGATCCGTTTTAATAAATATTATTATTAGTAAATGGAGCATTACTTATTTATTATAAATAAAGATTTATTAGAATATAGAGAACAATGTTTATAATAAATATTTGTTTTAATTTTAAAAAACAAAGATTATTTAAAATGAATAGTGTCTTATTTATCACACCCCAGTAATTATTTTACGTTTATTTAGTATGGTTATAGTCCAGATCTATTTTTTATATCACAGCAATCACCGCACTGAACAGGTAATAATTCTAAAGACTTTTAATAAATCACACAATCGGTGGTTTTCCAAAGTTATGTTTTCGAACGTAAGTTTTAACGTCCCTACACCTTGTGCACCACACACATATGGATCATATAGGTATACCGTACAGCATAGTGCAGCGTCTCTCGTCTCATCTCAAGTATCAAGTAGTCAAGTAGTAAGTACACACACATTAACGAAAACGAAGAACTCGCGCTGCGTCCAAATAATAGATAGGTAAATGAAATGAAAATAATAATGAAATGAAATAAAGTCACCCAATCTAAGGTAAATAAAAAAACACGTCTGCTGCTCACTGTCAACAGTGCCAACCTAGCCCACACTGCCAACTGCACCATTGTATAATGCCGCAATAAAGTATCTATTAATTAAAAAACTACTTCAGGATTTTTAATAAAAGAATGGATTACTTAATGGAATGGAATGGATTAATGGATAATAAATAATATAGAGTAAATAAGAAACAAACACATATTCATTTTTAGTCTGGATTATTCAATATTAATAAAATCCAAATTAATAGTAAATATATTTTTTGGGAATACGACCAAACAAAGAATTTATGAAGATGAAACATTTCTCATTAACTATTAACATTTTTACACCAAACAAAGTATTTGTTTTTAATAAGTAAAATATATTTAGAAGAATATTTATAGTAAAAAATATTGTTTAACCTAAAATATGTATTATTTATTTTAAATAAATGACATCCAAATAAACAATTATTAACTATAATCCACATCTTTTCTTTCAGTGTAGATGCAATGCTACTTTGATGACAGAAATGCCTAATATAATTATTAGCATTAGAATATTAAGCATAAAAAATTGTTTTATAGTAAAATCGTTACGATAATTAAAAATGATTGAATAAATTGATATTGATGGGAATTTTCAAAAATACAAAAATACCAAAATAAATTTGTATTTTTTTAATAAGTATATTATATTTTGTTAAATTTTTTGGCTTCTGGTTTCTGTGACTTCCAATGCTTATTGCAGACGGATAAAGAACCGAAGACTACTCGTATTTACGACTGGACTATTGTAAACACTTTTGGGTTAATATTGATGTGAACGCTGTGTGGGGCAGGCAACCCTTACGTGTAGCAAAAGTTTATAGTTCATTATAGTCATGAGTTTTCTGGGAGTATAAAGGGAGCGTCGTAAGGGAGAGATACACATATTTGGGAGTCAAATTTCTGGATAGTGGAATAAGCTAGAATTTTGTTATGGTAATTCTTGAAAGTGAAACTCGACACGGTTATTTTGGAAAGTAAAAAATGTTTCCGTACAGAAAAACGTATACACTTTTCATTAGTTTATAAAGTATTATCCGAAGAATGTATTTTGGTGTTTTGTGAAAATATGTTTTTTTTGTAGTTTATATTGAACGCTGTACCCAGTCCATGCTTAGGACTAAAGCAATACAAATAAATAACAGAAATAAAGTCATACTTCTTTCAACATCAAAAGATACCAGACTCACTATTAGGTAACTAACATATTGAAAATATTTTTTCACTAAAGTGAATTTGGCTTATCGTTAAATAATTATTATGACATAGTCAGCAATTGGCTTGCGTCTCGTGAAACTATTATTTTTAATTAAATATTACTAATAGTCTAGTAATCTCTTTTTGCCTTTGTGAAGGTCGTGTATCAATTGAGTGGAAAAAATTGAAATAAACGAGCACACGGCAGCGAGAATTACATTACGTGGTCAGATGCACACTGGCGATAAACACTACTGAATCACGAATTCGACTATAAATCTTTTATAATGTCTGCCGAGATGTACTGGCGTTCTCTCGCCTTGTTGTTGCAATTTTTTCTGTTAATGCACCACTAGCTAATAAAAAATGCAAAATTTAGGAAAGTAATATAATGCCTAAAATTCCTTCCCGTGTATTTGCATAGACAAAGAATATAATGTTTTAACACACTGGTTCATGACAAAAATGCATTTAAAAAAAGCCAGTTTTCAGTTGAATAAAAATCATAATGATTTGCTGGTGGTTTCATTGAAGTGTTACAAAACATGTTCATCAAGGAAAAGTATCCATTTTTAAGAAAACAGGCGCAGTAAAGACTTATGTAGAGCTTTTAATTCTTTTGACGACGTGGATGGAAAGGATGACAATTTTAAATTGAATTAATAAGTAGATTTTAATAAATTCTGAAATTTTATACAAATATCTTCGATTACTTAAAAATGATAACAGGAAATATAACACCAATATTTGATATCTGCATTACCATTACGGGAAGAATTGTATTATAAAATAATATTCTAGAAAGCACTAAACGAAACAATGAATTGGGTTCAAATCGTGACAGTTCACTGGCTATTATTCACATTATAATCTGTTGAAATTCACTTTATATCGCAATACTAAGATAGATCTTGTTAATTTCTGAACGCTGATCATTTTATATCCTTCTAGAATTTGTTTGTCAACTAACAATATAATAGTACATTTGCTGGTTATAGATTTGCGACTGAGCAAAGCTAAGTTTGACTATACATTTTGGGAGTGCTTTCAAAACCGTATGGCTGAGTTTAAGTAAAGACATAGTCTACCTTTTTTTCGAACAATTATTTGAACGCATCTGTTTTTCTTTAGGATGCGAGGAACATCAGAACACTCAGAGATGTTTGTTTTATCTATTTTGCGTCATAAATAAGTAATATCATTATAAATTAAATTATTTCAAATCTACACAAGAGAAGACAAAGTTCAGAACACCATCTAGTTTTATGCAGATGTAATGAGTGAGTACTTTATGACCAAAAACTATTTTTCTTTTAATGTAATTTTTAAAGTATATGGAAATAAAAATTCCGCCTTTTTTGAACGATTTAATGTTCTGAGAAACAAAAGTACAGATTTCTTGCGAAATGTTTATACCTACCTAGTACCAATTATTTAAACATGTTATCAAGCGAGTGAACAAGCATGCATTATTAACAGAATATTTAAATCCAATTTATGATTCATCAGTTATGCAGGTGCGAAGTATGTCATAAGGTTTCGGAACGCAATTAATGAGAACGGCAGTAAATATTTCAATTAGCCAATGTGTCGCTAATTTCCTATGGATTTTAAATCACTAATTTTATTGCTTAGTTTCACTGTAGCGAGAAATTTAGTTGTACCTATACTGCAGAATGAATTCCAATTAGTTAAGAAATTATTTTTATACGACTTTCTTCTGAAAAATGATATTTAAATAAAAATTTGTTCAGGGAAGTGGTACGTAGTATCTAGTAGCGTGACGTAGTGTTTTTATTTATTTGATTGTTTTTAGGTCGGTATTAGAATTTTAAACTGAATTTAATAGAAATATATTTGGTAGAATACTAAACAGAATAATTATGTGAATTAGAATTTATGAACTTGGCATTAAAGCATTAAATAATAAATTTTCCTTGTGTCAAGAGCAATGTCCCTAAAATGTATTTTGTTATATCCGCAATTTTTAGTTTTTTCATGCGTCTTTTTCTTGAGTTTTTTCTTAGTGTTTCATATTAGCGAAGTACCTATTTCGTAAATTACATAATATACCTATTCGTAAAATTATTATTATATATGTTAGCACCCTGTATAAGGTGGCCCATTTAATATGGGCCTATATATCTTATTTCAGAAACTACAAGTTCAATGGAAAAAAAATTATATGAAATTGTTTTTTCAAAGATATCTTCAATTTTTAATATTTTGAAATTTATAACCTGTTTATACAGGGCGATGAACAAGTTCCCTTTTTTTAAATAGTACACCCTATATAACCAAGCCCCCAGCTCCATGGCTTACAGATAACTTGAAATTTTTAATTAAATTGAAGAAAAATACTCTAAGCAAGTACAAGCGTTTAAAAACTGATGCGGCTTGGTATGATTACAAAGTACTTAGGAACTTGGTTAATACGTCCGTGAAGTCTGAAAAAAAAGCTTTTTTGCAACACGCTTTTACTACAAATCCTAGAGAATTTTGGAAAACATTAAAATATTTAAATATTTGTTCTTCTGTTAGTTACTATAATTGCCTGATCAATTTAATGATTTCTTTATTAATAGTATTCCTTCGGTAAATCCTGTTAGTAATACTTTTATTGATACAAACTATTTGAATAGTGTATGGCCTGGTGTACACGATAAATTTAAGTTTAATACTGTTAGTTGTCCTGATGTTGAAAAACTGTTAATGAAAGTTAAATCTAATGCTACTGGTTCAGATGGCATTTCCCTGAAAATGCTGCTATATGTAATTCCTCAGTTAAGCGAACACATTACTTTTATCATTAATAAATGTCTCTTATCTGGTCAATTTCCCTGTATATGGAAAAATTCAAATATAATTCCTGTACAAAAAAATAGCAATCCTGTGAATGTTTCTGAGTTTAGGCCTATAAGTATATTGCCTGTGTTGTCTAAAATCTTAGAGAAAATTGTTCATGTTCAATTTAATGAGTTTTTGAATAAAAACAGAATTCTATCAAATATTCAATCGGGCTTTCGTCGACACCATAGTACGGCAACTGCTTTGGTTAACGTAACTGATGATATTCTACGGGCTTCTGATGTTAATAAAGATACTTGTTTGATCCTTCTTGATTATAGTAAGGCGTTTGATACCATTAATCATTTAACTCTTATTACTAAACTTAAGTTCTTTGGTGTGGATGAACCTGCTATTTCTTTTTTTAACAACTATTTAAACTCCAGGCATCAACGAGTATCATTTCACAATAATTTCTCGAAATTTCTCTCCATAGATAAAGGTGTACCGCAAGGTAGTATATTAGGCCCTCTCCTATTTACAGTTTATACTGCTGACTTGTCAAGTCAGCAGTATTGTCTTAAATTTTGTTCTTTACATGAATATGCTGATGATACTCAAGTATACTATTCGTTTTCATATAATGACCTATTTCTTGCTGTTCGAAATATTAATTTTGATCTTGAGGTAATTAAAGAAGTGTCTACTGCCCATGGACTTATGCTTAATGAAAATAAAACTCAACTGCTAGTGTTTGGTCCTCACAATCACATTTTATCCGTTAATAGAGATTTCCAAATTAGTATTAATAATTGTTTACTTGTACCAGTAAATACATGCAAAAATCTAGGAATCCATATGGATGTTGATGTAAGATTTGGGATCCAAGTTACAAGTTTAATTCAAAAATGTTTTTCCAAATTAAAGGTATTATATATGTACAAAGATATTTTGAGTAAGGATATTAAACTAAGGTTAACTGATAGTTTAATTTTATCTATTCTATCTTATTGTAACATTGTCTTTTGGCCTGCTCTCTTACTTAAAGATAAAAATACCTTACAGAAAATTCAAAATGCATGTATTAGATTTTCTTGCGTCTTGCATAGACGTTCTTGCATGAACGATATCAAATACATTTGTCCTGTTTAGTTTTTAAGATAATTCAATTGGAAATGCCTGTGTATCTTCATGATAAATTAATAAAAGGTTCAGATGTTCATGATCGTATTACGCGCCACCGTGACTTACTACATATTCCACAACATCATTCGGCTTTGTTTCAACGCAGTTTTAGTTACAATGCTGCTAAAGTATTCAACTCGCTTTCTCATGACGTCAGAAGTGCCACTAGTCTTACAGTTTTTAAGAAAAATGTTAAAACGCAAATTGTTAGTGCTCGTCATAATGTGAACTAATATCCACTATATTAATATAGGGTGCATTCATTTATTTACTTATTGAATCGTTTATTTTTTGTTTGCTTTCTATACTTACACACTGTACTTTTGTATAATTTTGTATAATGATATTTCATTTACATACAATGTTATGAATTGTTTCTGGGGTGGTTGTATGAGCAGCTTGGTTGGATACCGCCACCCATAATAAATACTTTATTTATGTTTTGTTAAATTAATAAAGGCTTATTATTATTATTATTATTATTATTATTATTATTATTATTATTATTATTATTATTATTATTATTATATATTATTACATTTTCAGAAAGGCCTTCTAAAGACAAGTTCAATGATATATGATATGATGGGTCTGACGCCCACCGTTTCGGAGTTATTATATTCAGGAAATAGCCAATATTAGAAAATCAGAAATGGTGGCATACAAACCCATCATATCATATATCTCTGAATTTGTCGATAGAAGGGCTTTCTAGAAATGTAAGAATATACAGAGTGTTCCATTTAAAAAAATCGTGTGAATTTATGGTTTTCGAAATGTGGCAACACGGTAAATTTTTTTTATAAACTGAATATTGAGTAATTGTTGTTGTTGTTGTTGACAGGCGGCGCGGTTACCCGCAGCACTCAGGTCTTTCGACCCATTGTGCCTGCCGCTAGTTGGGAGTTATTGGAAGAGACCCGTGCTGTGCGCATAGGCCAACACCCGTTGTAGGGGAAGCTCCCTAATGTCCTGAGGCAGAAGAAATGCTGCGCCCAGGTGTTTGTGTCTCTTGACCATGAGGCAGGCACAGCGACAGAGGATGTGAATGGAGTCCTCGTCATCGTGTCCGCAAAACCTGCACCTTCTAGTGTCACTAAGACCGATAGTGTTAAGGTGCTTGTTAAGATGTCCGTGACCTGTCAACAGTCCTGTGACAATCCTTATGCTGTTACGACTTAGCGCAAGTATTGATTGAGTTGCGTTCGACCAAGGCCCTTCAATTAAGAGCCTGGCTTGTCGCAGCCCAGTCACGTTTGACCATTCTTCCTTTGATCTTACCTTGATCCAGTTTCCAATGGACCTTGCTACATAACTAGGCGGAAGCCCCAGCACTGGTTCGGGCCCTGTAAACTGTATACTTGAGCCAGTGTATCGGCCTCCTCATTTCCTGTTATATTATGATGACCCGGTACCCAGGTCAATTTTACCTGGTTGTTCTGTCCCAATTGGGTCAGACCATTAACACACTCTAGGACCGTCCTGGAGGTGATCCTATAAGAGATCAAGGCACGTAAAGCCGCCTGACTGTCGGTGCATATCTGGATATGCTGATTAGAATATCTCCTTTTGAGATTTTCCTGAACACATGCAGAGATAGCAAACACTTCCGCCTGAAAGACCGTGGCATACTTCCCCAAGGAGAAGGATAGTCTCGCCCTCGGGCGCACGCCCCGGACTCCCGCCCCTGAGCCCTGGTCTGTCTTGGACCCATCCGTAAACCAGACGAGCCCATTCGAGACCTGAGAATCAGGATTTTCGAGCCAAGCTTCCCTGTCCGGTATCTCTACTGTGTAAGGTTTGAGAAACACATAAGTGGGAGATATCCTGTCACTGGGTGCGTCCAGTAGACTATCTCCTCCCACAAGTTCCCCAAGAATACTTGTGTGTCCACCATCGTGGCTTTTACCTAGCCACCGCCCCCACTGCTTGACCCTATAAGAGGCCCTCCTTGCCTCTCCCTCAACCACTATATGCAGTTTAGGGAGAGACAGGAGAGCCTCCAGAGCCTCTGTGGGAGCCGTGCGTATCGCTCCTGTCGTGCTTACACACGCCAGGCGTTGTAGTTGATTTAGCCGTTGCTTGATGGTAACCCGCCGGACGGCTGGCCACCATACAATCGACGCGTATAGAAAAGAGGGTCTAATAACCGAGGTATAGAGCCATAAGGTGGCTCTCGGATTAAGCCCCCACATTTTTCCAAAGAGCCTCTTACATGTCCAGAAAGACGCGGTGGCTCTCTGTATTTGTCTGTCTATGTGGGGTACCCATGACAACTTTTCGTCTAGGATAACTCCCAGAAATTTGACCATCTTTGAACGCTGGATGGTCTTATTGAAAATGGTTGGTGCTTTAAAACCATCCAACTTCCTTTTCTTAGTGAAGAGGACTAGATCGACCTTAGAGGGGTTAACTCTCAGCCCTTGTCCTATACACCATTCTTCTACGATTCTTAGGGCCCTTTGAGTGAGCTCACTAACTGTATTTGCAGATTTCCCCGCGATTAAGACCGTAAGGTCGTCTGCGTATGCTTGAGTCATAATCCCTTCCTCATTAAGCCTGCGAAGAAGACCGTCGAGCACAAGGCTCCATAGCAAGGGGGAAAGAACCCCCCCCTGCGGGCACCCTCGGCCCACAGTCGCTCTAACTGTGACTTCATTGAGAGAGGTAGAAATCGAGCGGTTTGAAAGCATGGAATAAATCCACCTAGCTATGGTAGGTGGGAATCCGTGATCCTCAGCCGCTGTTAGAATTGAATTGTAGGAGGTATTATCAAATGCCCCAGCTATGTCCATGAAGGTCCCGATAGCGAGCTCCTTCTGGCTAATCGTTTTCTCTATTTTGTAGACCACGGAGTGCAATGCTGTTTCCGTAGATCTACCCGTTTGGTAAGCGTGCTGTGAGCTATGTAATGGTATAGTCACTAGCGGGCCCTCTTTCAGAAATCTCTCTATGAGCCTTTCTTGTAGTTTCTTGTAATATTGAGTAATTACATAATAAAGTAAATAAAATTAGAAATCTCTTGGCGCAAGTTAACGCTAAAAAACTTAATTATCAACTTTTCTAGCACGATTTTAATATTGGCTATTTCCTGAAGATAATACTCAATAACTCCGAAACGGTGGGCGTCAGAGCCATCATGTCAATATATCATTGAATTTGTCTTTAGAAGAGCTTTCTGAAAATATAATAATATATAGGGTGTGCTATTTAAAAAAGAAACTTTAGTTCATCGCCCTGTATATAAACAGGTTATAAATTTGAATATATTAAAAAATTGAACATAAATTTGAAAAAAAAAAAAAATTGAAATCATTTTTTTTCCATGGGACTTGTGGTTTCTGAGATAAGGTATAGGCCCATATTAAACGGGCCACCTTGTACATAAATTCGGAACCCAGAGCGCCATGATATCGTGCTTCTTATGCATGTTGCTGATTTGGTTAAATGAATGTTTATGTTATTATAATTATAATATATTGGAATGAAAACATATAAGAAACGTAGAGACTGCAGATGTAAGGAGAGGCAGTCGAATATATTCTCTTGTACCGCTAAGGTACAAGGCTAATTCGTATTAAGTACATTAATTTCGAAAACATAATTTGTTTGATTTTTTCCTCTGAGCATTATGTTAAAAAATTGCTCGGCCGCATCGATATTCTTTTATTTTTGCATTTGTTTAACATATATTAGATTTTTTACAAGGCGACACAATACGTATATATAAACTACAATATTTTAAATGGAACACCAAGTACTGTTTTACATATTTGGAGAGAACTCTTTTTACGAATACTGTCATATTATATAGTTTTATGGGTCTATCTCTAATAATAAGGGAGATATGCCCAAAAAAGTGTGTCATAAGAGCAATGAAAGAGAATATCGATTCATTGCTAGGCATAGTCTTTCTCCAACACATCGCTCTTATGGCACAACTATTGTTCCAATAGTTCTTTAATTTCATAACTTCATAAAAAAGGTAAATAGGTAACCATCGGAGTTGTCTTTGTGGGTAGAATGTGTGGTGTCAAATTCCGCAGATGTCTTGAATAATCGTTGTGATTGCCATAAATTACAAGTCACTCGGCCTTGGACTTTTACTGCCAAGGCCACGGTTTAAAACACACTGCCTTGCTATACTATCACTTTCATCGTTGGAGATGCATTTCTAGTCGATAATGAAAAAAACGTAAACAAAATATCACACCTTCTAACTCGTTTTGCAAGATCTCAATGCTCGGTATATTAATATTCATGCGTTAGAAAGCTATTTGTCAATTTACAGCTAGGCATGTTGTTTGCCAAAGTTTGTAGGCACTCTCAATAATTATTGAATTATAGAAACAGAACTTATTGCAGTACAATTAAAATGCCTCTTTTTGATACTTTTAGACGTATTATGTTTACGTTGCTTATTGACGTTTGCATACGTCATTCAAAGGGGCATAAACAAGGAGCAGGAAACTAGATTTGCAACTGAATTACATCTAATAAAAATTGTTTTTCGAATCTAGTATCACCTATTGATTATGAATATACTTCTCAATATAATATATAATATATTTCCTCTTTTCTTAAAGTACAAATTTGAGGTTTGTGCGTTGTAGAAAAAACTAGATCTTTAATAAATGTTTTCTTGATGGGAACAGGTAAAACACACATGAGACTTTGAAATCAAGGTTAGCATCACAAGATGTCATGTTATAACATTATATTTCTATTGGACGCGTAATAAACGATAGGAGCGGAGATATTAGCGAAACTGAAAGAAAGCATCAAATGCATAATATGTGTTTAAACGCAGGATCACTGGCTAAACTTCTAACGCCGCTATTATTATTTATTACTGCTCTAACATGGAGGGTGAGTTTTAATGTGAGACGAGAAACATTTTTCATTCAATTTGTTCTCTTTCAAGAAACAATTTGAGTTACGGATTTAAATATTTCGTGGCCTTATTTTTTATTTTCCCTGTTAAATTATAATTTAATGGTCTACTTTTTATGAAACTTAGTTTTTTGAATAATTCCCCTTAAAAAAAATTACACGTGGAATTGGACAGCTTATTTCAAGGACAGTAATAAGACTGAAAAATCTAAGATGGGCTCATAAGAAAAACAAAAGTAGACGCACATAACTGAAAAATAAGTCGAATGTGCTAAAGTCTAAAACTTCAAATAAAAACCCACTCTGTCATGGAAGAAAAAAGAAATTGTCGAAAAAATATCAAAAAATTGCGAAAATTTGGCGAATTGGCGAAAATAATATCAAATATTACGGAAAACTAAAAAAGATAGAATAAAATAGATATGATATTTAAAATCAGCAAAACATTCTACAAATCTTCTCTTATTTAACGGTTTCTCTCTTTATTATGACTGAGGTGTGGCAATACATTGCCATCGAGCTTTAGACACATATTGCACATATATAAGTAGAAACAGTTCGATAACAGTTTAGTAAAAATCTTTAGTTTTTATGAGACACGGATATAGAGGTGAACAAATAAATAGAAATATAATAGATCTAAATAAACAGTGTGGGAAAAAAACAGAAGAGTGACAGTATTATTAGTGCTTTTTGCGTTGGTTAAATAATAGAGGTTCCATATGTTGTATACTATATACAAATTACCATTAGGGAAATAACTCTGCTCAACTTACCGAGCAAAGAAATAAGATCATATTTCTTAAAATTCCCATAAATACCTAAATCTAAAACGAGATGTACCTGTGTATCTTGACGGTCTTAAGAAACGCTTCGCATTTATTTTTAAACAGCGCCCATCGGAAGTACGGAGGTGTCATTACGGAACATTTTTCAGCTGTCACTCACCTCCCAGATATAATTCACTTTTAAATGTATTTTGTATACTCCAGCGTTTATGATGTATTGCCCGGGAATTCTACGGTGCTGCTTTGCTGTGGATTCGCTGAATATTTAATGGCACAACGTTATTGTCTGCCTAAGAATTTAAATGCCGCATTAAAAAATTGTTAGTCATCCAATACGGCGTCTTCCCCTCCGTTTTAATTGTTACCGTGTAATTCATTAGAAACTCGATGTAATTGCTTTAACTCTCTATAAAAAGAGACATTACGTGATGTTATGCCGCTGATTTTGTTTCTTTTAATATGATGTGTAAATCTCATAGTGGTTCTATCGAATTTTTGTGTCAAAGCGGTTGAGACTACTAGATACCTATACGACTGCCAACAAATACTTTTTCCAATATATTTTTTCTAATACCGATAATCACTGAAGATAACCTCTGTGTGTGAAAATATAAAATAAATTTTAGATTTTCCTTACATGTTGTTGTTTATGCATTATAATTTACTTTATGTATAATGTAATGTTTATAAGCTGTTATTTGTAATAAAAATCTGTTTACTTGGCTTCAGAAAAAATCGCAGGTTTTTAATGAAATTAAAATTTGAGACTAATGAGATAAGTCAAAATTTCGAGTAATGGAAGACAAAGGGGGACAAACTGCTAGCAAGCAAGAGACAAAATGGGAAGTAGTACTCAAAGTACTACCAGAAAGACAAAAAAAGCCTAAACAGAGTTAAATTAGTGATTGAACAACAGAACTCCATTTTGTTAGATAAATAAATGTACAAAATGTAGGTATAATAGTAATAAATAATATCATGAAGTGTATAGATCCATGCACTGTCATTTTCTAATCAATTTTCAACGTTTCCTTAATACGAATTTAAATGCTGCTTAAGAAATTGTTAGTCACTCATTTCCGGCATGTAAATAACATGGTGTAATTGCACGTACCACTTTATAAAAGGTTAGGCTTGCGATATACAGGTGACATAAATATTCCATTTATTATGGAGGTTAGAAATTGATTATTTGAGTTATAGGTAACTAAAGTCTGAAAAGGTATTAAATTCCTTTACAGCAATCTCTCTTGTATTTTTTGTTATGATCCACAAAGTAAAATATATACACTGAAATTAAATAATAATATTAATACGTTTTTTTATATTGATAGCACATCATAATTGGGACACCCTGTAGTTCAGCAACCTTGGCAGTCACGCCTTCCCCATGAGTTCGTCTGGACCTGACTCAGCAGAGGGACCCGAAATTGTTTATAAAGAATGACACACTTCGATACTGGAATATGATTATTCTTACTTAAGGCTTAAGGCATTCATAATCTAGACGAGTTGCTGTACAGTTCAGCCATTAAATAATTTATACTATACCGAGAGTTATTTTATTTCCTAGTTAAATACAAGTATCTAACAGAGCAGCGGTGGGATAGTGATCTCAACATCTCTGGGTTACTGGTGGTTAAACGAGTGTCAACAATAAACGAGTGTAGAGATAGTAATCTCACCCTGACTGGTGGTTTATACGAGTCTAGGGATAGTGATCTCAACATCTCTGGGTTACTGGTGGTTAAACGAGTGTCAACAATAAACGAGTGTAAGTAATCTCACCCTGACTGGTGGTTTATACGAGTCTAGGGATAGTGATCTCAACATCTCTGGGTTACTGGTGGTTTAAACGAGTGTAAACAATAAAAAACAAAAATATGAGTGAAGCGCAAAGTGAACGACAGCGAGACCGACGAATAGGCGAATCTTGGACGCCGCCACCACGAGAGCGTCTTACAAGTGCACCTCGTTCCGAGACAACATTAACAGGCACATCTGATGATAGAATTACCAATTTGGAGCGTATGGTGGATGAACTTCAAACACGCAATACCCTACTGGAACAAAGGGGCACTATGCCATGGTATTCAGAAAGATTTAATTGCATACCACGTTTTGAACCCAGAATCCCTATTTTCTTCATTTTTATCTACCCTTACAAATCGTCTCAATGTGGGATGTCGAGAACCAAGTAATTATCGTAATAAAATGCATGGGAGAGAACACCTGAGGAATAAAGAGGATAGAAGTACCCATTCGAGGAATGAAGGGGAGAGAATTGCCCATCCGTATCAACGTTACAAACCTAAGTGTTATAATTGTCATGAAGAGGGACATCTGGCAAATGCATGTCCAAAATCGAAGAAGGAATGTATGAAATGTAAACGACTTGGGCATACAAGCGTCAATTGTAAGAAAACAAACTGAAAACGTGACGTGTAAAACCGTTGATGTACACGATAAATGTTATTACAACTACATGTATCATAAACGGACAAAAGTTTTTGTGATACGTAGATACAGGGTGTGGTTGTATAATTGTTCGTAAGGACGTTAATGACACTTTAAAACTAAAGTACAGCTCAACAGACACAATTAGTGAAGGATATAATAACAGTGTTACACAAATTTTGCGAGCTGTGACCGTTCTGTTACGGGTTGATTTTGAGTGCTTGTGGTTGAAAATTGCGCTCAGACTGTCCCAGTGTTAATTGGACAAGAGTTCATCAACCAGAATAAAATATTGTTGGTGCGACAGAATGATGTTCGTGTCTTAGAGGATGGAAACAACGCTCTACCAGGGATTGACGCCATCCCGGTCCGGAGAATCACCGTGTTGGCTGATGAGGATGTGAAGGTGCCACCGCGATATGTAGGTTGCATTCCCGTAGTCAACAGGCAACAGTATGCAACAGTATGGTAGGCGACAAAAGAGGTCGAAATTTATATAGAAGGTCAGGTAAGAAGTTTACCTATGAAAGAGCATCTTATCGTTAGGTGTGTAACAAAGGCACAAAAGGTATGTATCTGTAATTTTTCCGATATGTCTGTTATGTACCTAGTATAGAGGTCAAATCCTCGCATTTGGCGATGTATGTAAACAAGACGTGCTTTAAAACGAAACGAAGCAATCTTGCTGCTTAATAAAAAGTTCGAAAGATATTCGGCTTTTATTTCATATAGCTCAGCTTTTTAAATTTGTTGAATGAATATAGAGATTGTTTCGCTACACAAACAAATGAGTTAGGTCAAAAAAATAATACTGCAATGCTTCATGGGCAACATAGTTTTCACTATGCTTATTGCTAAAAATGTAAACATACAGTTGAATTATGGCGATATTGTCGGTACAGATTATATAAACTAACACCATGTAGTGTTATTAAAAACAGAACCAAAGTCGCTAGTTGGCAGTAACTCAACATTATTTATGTTATAAAATCAAATGATAAACACTAGTCAGTTATGATTAAATATTATGAGATGAGGCAAAAGAGTTGTTAAAGTTTTGATGAAATATATTTAAGTGACAATCTCTACAGCATATTTAGTTTTAAGTATTATTAGTAAACATTAAAATGACAGATTAAAATTTGTTAGTAGGTGCATTATAAAGGGATCAAGGGCAAGAATAACCCTTACTATTTTGACTTCTCTAGCTGCTTTCCTCGGAGCATGTGAAAGTAAATGGGATCAAAATGTAAACAAAGTTCAGTTTGTTTATAATTCTACAATAAATAAACTGGAGGACATGTCGAGGAACTTACAACAAATTTGCAATGAAGCTAGTGCAAGTAGGAGAATAAAGTAAAACCAAAGAACGTTTTCACGTAAAACGTAAGTTGGTCCCAACATATTACTAAGGACAACTCGTCTTAGTCCTCAAGAAAGTAGAGTCAAATGATGGACCTTTACTGTAAAGAAAGTGTTGCAACACGATCGTTATGTTAGTGATTATTAAAAGTAGCTAACATAACTGATGAAGCATAATCGTTTTGCTTCCTTATCATTGACGTAATGACAAAGTCACCAGAAGTTGGTATGATGAAGCATAATCGTTTTGCTGTCTTGTCATTGACGTAATGATAAAGTTACCAGAAGTTGGTATGATGAAGCATAATCGTTTTGCTGTCTTGTCATTGACGTAATGATAAAGTTACCAGAAGTTGGTAATCAAGTGCAAGTTCGATGCCATTGACGTAATGGCAAAATCATCAATAATTAATTCTTGTTACAGAACAGTTACTAGGGCAACACATTCTGCGAGGACGCAGAATCTGGCAGCGTGGCCGAACTGATAGCACATCATAATTGGGACACCCTGTAGTTCAGCAACCTTGGCAGTCACGCCTTCCCCATGAGTTCGTCTGGACCTGACTCAGCAGAGGGACCCGAAATTGTTTATAAAGAATGACACACTTCGATACTGGAATATGATTATTCTTACTTAAGGCTTAAGGCATTCATAATCTAGACGAGTTGCTGTACAGTTCAGCCATTAAATAATTTATAGGTACTATACCGAGAGTTATTTTATTTCCTAGTTAAATACAAGTATCTAACAATATATCAATTTAACAGACAAAAATATCAGAATAACATAATATAATGAGATATAAATAAATACAGATCCCACAAGTAATAAGCTCGCGCATGGGTAAAGTTAGTAAGCATTTAAATAATATCACAAATATATTTTACAATGGTAGAATATGGACTATTATGTACTAAATAAATAAATAAAATAATAAATAAGCGACAATATAAGCCATGACAAAATAAAATAAGATAAAATGATATATAAAATAATAAAAGGTAGGCAATTTAGAAAATTCAGATAAGATGTCAAGTGATTTTTGCCATCGATGGTTTTATGGATTTCTAATCTACTGGGTGTCCCACGGTGACGAGACATTAGACATATTTCAGAGACTACTTCGATTTTAATTTTGAAAATTTGGGCAGTAGTGTTTTCGGGCATGTCCTTCTTAACTCAAATAATGGCGTCCACCTAACGCTTCCGGTTATACCGGAAGTTGAAGTCATCTTAGTTATTTTAACCGGAACACCCTGTATATTATTGCAATTTTGAACTCCAAGTGATATTTTAAACATATTTCATGTAGGATGTCCTATAACTATCTTCAACTGTTTTTGAAATATTGAGTATTGAGAGGTGAATATTGACATTTTGCAACTTTGAGATCCTGTAAAATCTAAACGGTTTGAGATCAAGCAAAACGGTTTGCACATTCCTATCTTAACTTTCTATAAGCTATCGTTTCACACTAATTTCAGATTTAACTAAGAGATTAAATTTAATCGATTTTTTTTTATTCCTGGATAAATCTGATATTAGGTAGTACCAGACGATAGGTTGTGAAAAGTTAAGATAGGAATGTGCAAACCAGACCCAAATTTTCAAAATCAAAATTGAAGTAGTCTCTGAAATACCTATGTCTAATGCCTCGTCACCGTGGGACACCCTGTATACTTATTAAATATCCAATTAGGAATGCGTTTAAAAAAAAAAGATAAATATTTTCGGGAAGAAGGTTATAAAATTTAGGTCCAAGGTAAGCATGGGAACGCTTTCCTATAACTTTTGACATTCTTGGTAAATGATCCATAAATTTATATTTCAACTCATGGTTTTTTCTGTATCAAACTGTATTCAACTCATGTTTTTCAATGATTCTACTTTGATTAGTAAATATTTGGATTATGATAATAAAAATCAAAAACATAATATCTAGTAGGTACGTAACTTTAACAAACGTATTTTCAAGGAGTCGATTATACAATTTCTCTCGTATTTTCCTTTAAACTCGAACTTTCCGGCAACGTTTATCACTGCTACGCCATGAAAATTATCATCACCTGCCTAATGAAGCAGCCGATGATAAGTCTCGCTTGCATGCACAGCGCTTGCATGTAAAACTATATTAAATTTTTCCCTGGAAATTAAATCTTGGCGTGCCGAACGAGAGTCCGCCTATCCGACATATTGTTCGGCGAACAATGGATTACTTCACAATTAATCCCGCCGGGAAGTGAGCAGGCATTGTGACGTAATTTGCCTGTGCACGGTATTAGTTTAGTAATGATGTTTTTATTAGTGGATTTCCGTGTGATTAGGATTTTCTTTTCACGTGGCCGCTGGTGTCTTCATGAGAATTATGTGAATATTGCATCATCAAGTGGGATAAAGTACGCATCTCCGTTAAAATTTTCTCCATCATCAAATCTTTTTTCGCCACATTAGTCTTAACATAAAGCTGCTAGAGACCAGTCGACTTCAAAATTTTAGGGGAAATCATAATTTCAAAAAATAAAAAGCCACACTCTGCCACAAATGAAAAATTTCAGACAACTATACAGGGTGTTCCTTAATATCATGTCCATACTGTACAGGGTGATTCACTTTCGAGTGTGTAACATGGGTATCTCGCTTATTATGAAAGATAGACTGTAGGTTTAATTTCGGCAAAGTTGCGGAATTTTGTGCTCAATAAGTTGGCGCAAAGAAAACCCCCATATCTGCTTTTCTTTTTTAAGTTAGAGGCAAAAGCAAATTTTTCTCAGTTTTTGTTTTTTGACAATAACTTCTATATTTTTGAAAATATTGGCTTATCGTTTTCACATTATTAGGACACTTTTTTGAGACAAATACGATGCCGTAAACAGTTTTTTAAAAAAATGTCACTTCTATTGTAAATCATCGTCAACTTTATTTTTTATTATGGGCGCCATATTAATTTTTCTCATATTTGAATAACAGAACTAAAGGCTAACTGGACATTTTCAAAAAAATACCTATTTTCCTTCATAATACCCTTATTTTTTAAGCAATTTTTAACATATATTACATTGTTGTAATCAGAAAAAATCGGTTTATTCAAATATGAGAAAAATTAATATGGCGCCTATAAGAAAAAATAAAGTTGACGATGATTTACAATAGAAGGGACATTTTTTTAAAAAACGGTTCGTTTTTGTCCCAAAAACGTGTCCTAATAATGTGAAAACGATAAGCCAATATTTTCAAAAATATAAAAGTTATGGCCAGAAAACGAAAACCGGAAAACATTTTTTTTGCCTCTAACTCAAAAACAAAAGCAGATATGAGGGTTTTCTTTGCGCCAACTTATTGAGCACAAAATTCCGCAACTTTGCCGAATTTAAACCTACAGTCTATCTTTTATAATAAGCGAGATACCCATGTTACACACTCGAAAGTGAATCACCCTGTACTGTCCATACTATAGACAAGGGTCAAGTTATTGTAGAGTAATTTTAATGTAATTGTAATGATATTTGCAGATATTATTTAGGTTTGTTATTTTTTCTAGAGTTTGTAGACATTAAATTCCTGCTATAAAAGTGTGGACATCCCAATTTTTTACTTTTAACATAATAAACATTTAGACATGCACTGTAATTGTTTTTATTCACAACCATATATGTAATAACGTTATTACTGACTTTTTAGAAGTTTGAAAATTAGTCATTACTAACTGTTGCTACTGTCCAGGTCGGGAAGTGATTACTTTCCACCCAAGGGTGGAAAGTAAAACATCTGAAAGATACGTGATGTTTGTATTTTGAGTGACGTTAATTTTGACTGAAGGCATCAGTCATCAGAAAAACCCTTATATTTTATATTTATTTATACAGAATCAGTTTACAATAACAATCATTTTGGATTTTAGTTTTTTAGCAAATACTAAAAAAATAATCAACTGCTGTCAGTGTGACAGTCAACAATTTATGCCCCCTTTATTAAATAATAATGTCAGCGTCATAGAAACAGATTTTCACTGTCTTCTAAATTGAAAAGTAGTATGAAAAAATATGAATGAATAAAGGGAGATATTCCCGTTTTCTCGTTTTTTTAGAGATGGTTGTGAATAAAATCGTATACATACCTCGGCTGAAGGTTTCATTCCTGTCTCGCGCTATAGCTTACCTCGGTGCTACGCACCTCGGTTATCTAAACAGCGCTCGACAGTAATGAAACATTTTCCGCCTCAGTATGTAATATACTATTATTTTTCTTTCTCAAAAACGAAGTATGGTACGAACAAAATACAAGAAACAAAAATCTTGTCTTTGAAATTGTTTCTACTACTAAAAAAAATCCAAAACTTGTAAAAAACTAGTGGCGTCCAATGTTTTTTCCCATAATTTTCAAATACGTTATCCTCCTGACCGCCACTGGAGCCAACAATTTTAATCTTTTCACGTTAAAGTAATCCCCTTACTACTTCAAACCAACGTGCCAAGTTTTACACAAACCGACGAAAGAGTATTCAAGATATTAATAGAAAAATCTTGACACCCTGTATCTCCAGAACGAGGCAATTTAGGACGCACGTTTATTTGGACTCCTAATCATAAAATTGGATAAGGAATTAGCTCCTACAGTATGGACATGACATTAAGGAACACCCTGTATAATGATGATAAATACTGAAATTATAGACAGTCTATAATTCCGACCTTTCGGGCGCATATAGGGCACCTATTTGATTGAGCACAGTTTGCTTCATATAAAACAGCCATCATAGCTCTTTTAGCTAAACTATAACTAATCTCATATTTTAGATATAAAATAAATGATTTGGAAGAAATTGTTTTCTTTGTATGTAATAAACATTTATTTCAATTTTAATTTAGTAATTATAAATCAAATGCTTTGTAATATTACTAGACTTTCACAAAAGAACGAATAGTATCAACATTGCATTAAGAAAACTGACTTGTTCCGCGTAACATAGTAATTATTTGTGTAAATATTAAATTTAGTAATGATAACTAACACTTTATTATAATAAACTTCGACTTAAGTGACACAAGTTCACGAAGTTGTTGGTACAGCAAAACGCCTGACTTAGGTAGAAAGGTTTTAACCAATTTATCACGATGATAAATAATCGTCATGTGTGACATCATGAAGAGCGAATCATTTTACAGCTCTAGAATTGTTAGTGTGACAGTATCAGTCCTTCAATGCGTTAACATGTTACTAACACGTACCTACTTATGTATGTCTACTTATTGCAGCTTAGCATTATAAATTAGTTGATTCTAATAATGAATTGTGTCTAAAAACAGTAGGACTGTGAACTTCTAGTGAATAGATGAAAGAATAATTTTGTAATTTTTATAAATCAAATTATTTGACATTATTTGACAGTTGACTTCGTTTAATTTTACTATAAGATTACGGTTGGTTTATATCAACAGCAGATTTGATCTAATCAAAGTGAGTAAACATATCATACAGTTGATCCAGCTAGATATTTATTTCCCTGTATTTAAATATGGTAAAATAACCCAAATACTAGATATAACTACTAAATCTTTCTCCTAGTGCAATTTTAATTAATTTAATTTTATAAAATCTGCTACTAATACGCCTTGATTTATTTGTAATTTGTAGATATTTATCTCTATATAGGGACAAATTAATGTGAATTCTGAACCACAGCACAAAAAAAATGAGATTCCGGTGTTAAAACTGGTATTGGAGTTTCATTATACTATATGCTTTCAAATCTACAAGACAACTGAGTTAATTGTATACATAGAAACCTCATTAGTATTATCACTACGTTGAACAGCAATCAAGAGGTAGTTATTTCCTTACAAAAAATTTCGAGTGCTACTCGTGTTCAAATTACGAAATAAATGCACACTTACGGTACCTGTACGTATGCTTTTTCTTCGACCTTAGCATTATTTTTCGGTAGCTTACCTTTGTTGCGACAAAAAAACCACAATGGATGTATGAAATCTATTTTGCCTTTAGACAACAATAGGTATTTATGGAATATATGTGAAGGCTAGCACAATATTAGCTAATATTACTTAATGATATGTGTAAATATCAGGAACGCAAAGACTTTTTGTTTTTGCAACCATTTGGCAAGCATATTAAGATGATGATATATGTATCATAGACGGTACCTATATAATAAAGATACTTGAATTCACACACTGTAAAATAGAAACGGTACAATTTGATTACCAACTACTAGAAGTTTTAAGTATTATAGTATTAAATAAAAAATAAATAATAACGATATATCAATACAAGTGGTTTAAAACATTCTCACTAACATTAGCACGTTTTAATTTGTCTCTTGTCTTTTGTTTCATTGTCATGAAAATGTATTCTGAACCAAACACATACCTGAATATGATATTAATGTTGCTTTGTCATAAGTTATAAATTTGTAAATTTTACAAATTTCAAAGACTCTTTATGCAAAAACTATATCGACTTATATGGTAAATTAATTAAAATTATCTAAATGGCCACGTGTGCGACATAAAAATCCCTAAATTGGAGTCATTGCTGTTTGATAAAAATATCGCAATTCTTTGGCTGATTGTATTTTCAGTCTGACCATATTTTGGTTGCCTAAGTTTAAGCTTGACTAATTTATCATATATTTTACTGCTTCGACGACATGGGCGTATAAACGTGTTCTTAAATTATGTATACAGAGTGTTTCCTAGTGGCGTGCAGAAACTCCAGGGGCGCATTTTATGACCAAAATTAAGGTAATTTTGTTAAATAAACATAGGGTCCTATGGCCGCTGTTTTCTCTTAAAAAAAGTTAAATAAAATTACTTCTACCGCTTGTGATATTTTTAACAAATTTGGTAAATATATTTAATATTCTGGCAGCTATAAAATAAGAAAAAATCAGCTTGCATAAATAACCAAAGACATAGTTATGGGTCTTTATGAGTTACGTCTTTTTTTACAAAAAAAATATCAACCTGTATATTATTACAAAGAAAATGTGCCTTCATATGTTCTATTGCATTCCCTTTATTTTTTATCCCTACACAATTTTTCCCATCCTTCACCGTTTAGCAACAAAACTGATTTTATTAACAAATATATTTTTTATAATATGTTTCATTGCCATCATGCGCTAAATTTGTTAAAATTATCACAAGCGATCAAATAGATTTTTTTTTATTTTAAAAATCTTGAACCTCGAAAACGGCGACCCTATGTTTACCAACAAAATTACCTTAATTTTTGTCGTAGAACAAGCCCCTGGTTTTTGCATGCCATTAGGAAATACCCTAGGAAAGAAAAGGCTAACAATATTATATTCATTAAAATAACCATTATTGTAGAATTGTAGATGTTGAATTCAAACTTTCAATTTTATCCAGACTGTATCTTAAAAATAGAATTTAAATAGTTTAGTTCACAAAATTGACAATCTTGACTTTTATTTTATTTTATTACAATTTATATGTGAGCAAGCAATATTATTAACAAAACTATGTCGGTGTGGCGCCCTTAAGACCACATGAACTGTTCACATTCATACTGTCAATAAATTTGTTTTAACGTTTTCACTCGCAGAAAACGAAAGTTTACGTTCTACATTAGCACCTGAGGAATCTCTAATTGCATTGGGAAATATGTCCTTGCCGAGAGTCGTAATAATTTCTTCTCTACATACACTGTTTACTAAACTATTTACTTATCGTTATTCGCTAACGTATTAGCGTTTGTATTCGAAATGTACAAGGATTCAGGTTGCGTTAATGTATGAATAGTAATGTATAATTAATGTATAGTGACGACATTGCTCGTAAAAACCTCGATTTCGGTTCTTGTTCTTTATACAGGGTGTCAGTATTGACTCTCTGCATGAGGTTTGCAGAAACCATGAGATACGGAGATGGCCAAATTGGGGAAAAGTTGTGTCTTCAGTTGTCCAATAATAATGGGGTAGAGAGAAAGTTCAGAAGTTTTCATTTGTTATTGGGATTATTTTTTTCTGACGCTCTCTGCCAAAATAACTAAAAACAAAATCAATTTCATCTGCTCAAAAAGTTTCGTCTCGAGTTGCCATCATAACTTATTTTTTTATGTGGTCTTGATTTTTAATCCAATTTTTCGGAATAAACTGACTTCTTAAACAAATGTTCTAAATGCCTGTTCATAAAAAGAATGTCCAACATGTTTTTGTACACAATATCAGTTTTATATTATAAATACTATGGGTAGTTTTCATGATGGTCGCTAATCATCTTTAATTTAAAAGAAATAAAACTCTATGTTTCTGTTCCCTCCTCCGGCAGGACTTTTTTTATCTTTAACGATTAAACGTTATAGTTTTAATTTTACAAAATAATTGAATGGTTAATTCGACCGATGCCAATGATAAATTTCGTTTTTATTTCTAATTATTTAAACTAGGGTAATCCTAATTTATAAAATATTTCTATCGTTTGAATTGTTGAAAATAAAAAAGCTACTATTATTGCGTATGCTGATTCAAAAACAAATAAAAAACAGAAGATAAGCGGCCGTCGTAAAATCAGCAGAGGGATAATCATCACTATTCGATACAAAACACGCTATATGCTTCTCTTTCTTACTTTGCAGTCATGTTATTTGTATTGCTCTATCTCTATCATATCGAGTAATACTTATCGTATCGTAATTTTGGAATCCGGCTGCAGTACTGATTATGAAGTTTACAAAAATGTTATGTGCAATATTGTATTTAACAATAATTGTTTTACACGAAGGGAAATTTTAACTGTTCGTAACGTCTAGAATGTTGAATTATTTTGAAAAATAGTATGGAAAAATCATGTTGGAGGTATATTAAAATAGTGAAGTTAATGATTATAAATAGTCAGGTAAATATTTGGTATTTCAAGAAAAATTACGAAATCGTGTGTGTTTAAAATTTTTACAAATAGTAACAGAAGAAATATAATTTAGTTGTTCTCTCATCTCAATTTCATTAAAATAACAATTGATATTTTTTCTAATATACATCTTATAGTTTTGGAGATCCTTATGTAGACAGTTGGATCTGATTCTGTATAATGTGTAATCGAATGGTTTAAGGCCCCTTTACCCGGGTAGAGTAATGAGGATAGTACTTGGTATAGTAGAGTAACTCTACCCGTATAAACACTCAGTAGAGTAGAGTAGTGAGTAGAGTGTGTAGTAGCTGGTAGAGTAGAGTCACTAGCGACATGTGGCAAAGTAACTCTACTCTACTACCACCACCACCGTGAAAATATCCACTTGCATACGTACTCTACCCATGGAACGCGCTGTTATTCTGTAGTAGAGTAGAGTAGGTAGGAGAGTGAGAACGCTGTCATTCCGACTGAAGCCACGTTGTGTCTTATTTAAATAAAATGAAATTCACCGAAGATGAAACTTCGAATCACTCACCACTCACTTCTTTGCTTGTTTACTTCCTCATCGATAGCTTCAGTGACTTCTGTTAGAAGTGCATTTGCAACTGTAGCTAAACAATTTTCAATCAACTTTCTTTTTCTTGAATTCATTTTTCAACAAACACCACACTATTATACTAGCATCAGTACTATCTTTGTGTGACCAGTCCCAGAGCTGAAACGGTACAGCGGACAGTAGAGTGCACTCTACTTGCTACTCTACGCTACCCGGAACTATACCCGTGTAAATCAGCCTTTAGAGTGGATGAAACAATCAGAAATCCTGTACTTTTACTTGTTATACTGTCGATGTACCTAATGTGAACGTGAAAATGGATGTTTGAAAATCCTTGATGTCTACCTTGCAGTTTACATCCAAATTATCACCTGGAGGATAATTAAATTATTTCTTGACAAATATCAGAGACATTCTTCTACTCGCATTTTGCAGCTAGTTAGGTAAACGCAATGAGGAATATGTCACAATTTGTTGTGAAAAATTGCCTTTAACAACAGATATAAAAAAATACACAAACTTCTAAGAAAACTTAAACACGTAGATATCTTTGCTCAGACTGTCTAACCGTCAAATTTTATTACATTAAGTTTTCACTAGTACATCTTCTATTGGCCTACTTTAATAGTTATTTATGCAACAAGTGCAAAAAGTAAGTGTTTATTGCACGCGCCGTGAAATTGTCCAAGGAGGCCGTCAGGCCGAGTTGTAAAACACGTCAAGTTCAATAAACACTTTTTGTACGAGTTGCATACAATATTTTTTCTACGTTCATAGAAAAACCAAAAAATGTTTTATTTAGGGGGCACTAAGTATCAGGTAGATTTGACGTTTATGTTTGTCATGATCACAAAACGCTTTAGTAGAATGATAGATGAGTGAAATAAAATGTTTATTGCACTAGTGCAATAAAGAACCAGTTTTTTCACTAAATATAGTTCAATAAAATTTTGTTTTTTGGATGAACGTAGAAAAAAACATTTATATGTCTTATAAGGTACATTTAGTGCAAGAGTTAAATGAAGAAGATTGTGATGGCAATCCAGAACTGCATGAAAGAATAATGGAATAATTATCAAGATCCTAATTTTACTTTTAACATTTATTTTTCGTAAATGTACTTTTACTTTAAATGGTTTAGTGAATTGTTAAAATTTGAGGTATTGGAACGACAAAATCCTGACTGGATGAGCAAAGAGGACAAGTAAAGATCTCATAAAATAAAGGTCTGGTAGTTAGTTTGAGTAAGTAATAGTTCCTCAACCTAATGAGTGCAAGAGAGAAGTATTTATTCAGAAGCATTTTGCGGCCAATGAGAAATATCGCGTTCTAAACGCAAAGAAGTAACCTACATCTAACATCATTTTCATAAACGAGACGGAAGAAATGTATAGTCTCATCTTGCCTATGAAGACATTAGAATATTATATTATGCAGTTATATATAGTTTATTTATATTCAAAAATAGTATTGATGTAAAAATTAGAAGGTATGCACGATAGACGTTTAATCGACGAATTAGGTATTATTGTCATTTACTTGGTACTAAACTATGGTAATACAATTAGAGGTCGTTTTGTAATCGATGATTGTTTAACTAGATAAAAGTACGCAAATGCTTCATGTTTCTATTTGCTCTGCAAATACTTGATTTGCTCTGAAATACTCTGGATTTAATTTTGATAGAATTTGGTTACAATATAATGGTACAATAGGTAGGTTGGTTACAATAGGTTCAGGTGCAACACCTGAATTTGCTGCAGGAGCCAGTTTTTATATTAAGCCTTTCTTCAAATGATTTTATCTGGAGAAATTGTTTCTACTTTCTATCACAGACTGGGTAGATTTTAATAGATATCAGATACATATATTAAAATAGTTTTTCTTTACTTAAAGAAAAAATGCTGTTCCTTCATTTGTAGAAAATAGTGGTAATTCGTTTATTTTCTAAAATTTTTTACAAATCCATCGTTGCAAATAAAATGAAATTATCTTCCAAAAATGAGGTAGGTATGCCATATAGATGATTGAAAAAAAGAGTGCGAGTCTACGTAGGGTTGAGGGATGAATTTAGATATTCATTTATCTGGAAAAAAATTACAAAATTGACTCATAAAACATCATTGACTCATATGCACAAAACATATATGTGCATTTTATCTTAAAACTGATATTTATCTAGATGTCATATAGCTTGTTGTTCCGAAGTGTTTGTATAAAGTATACCTGGTGCAAATATAAATATAGATGTAAATATATCTTAAAAACAAAAATTATTAACCGGAATAAAATATTTCCTAAATAACTCCTTGTACCGAAAAATATTTCTCTATTTCTCATCGGAATTAACCATATGTTTTACCTCTGAGGACTGGCCTAGTTGTTTCATAAATGCAATCTTGCAATTTGCGTATGAGTAGTATGGAGTCTACTTAAATAAAAGACATCACTGTCTCTTATATCAACTAACTACACTGCTGCCTTGTGTTGGTTGTTTGTTCTTCGAATTCCCGAGCACAGCTACGGTATTCGACGTGCGTTTGTAGTACAGTTATATCACTTTCTGTAATCGGTATGCTTACTCGATTCGAGGAAAGAATTTAGTTTTTAAGTGTTGATTTGACACTTTGCTGGGAGAAATTTCACTGGTACACAGTGGCGGTGCGTGAACATTAATTTGTATGTGTTCTGCTTAGGGTTGTCACATTGGGGGAATTCAATTCCGGGATTTTAAATTTGGCCGGAGCTGCAAAAATTTTAAAATTTTCAAGGTCACGCGTTTTCCTGGCACTTCTGAACTTCAACCGGGAATTTCAATCGGGACCGTACAGCTAATTCCGGGTACAACAATCACAGAAAATCCCCCATTCCCATGTGGCAATCTTAGGTAGTTCTCAATCGTATATTGTCCATGCTTTATCCCCACCGAAAAGTAAGCACGGAAAACAAAAGAGTGCATTTTTTATATCACACTCGCACATCCACTCTGTTTTTGTGTATACATGATTGTTAAATTCTCTTTTGTAACTTTTACTTCGGCTTGTTCCACTAACTTCAATATTTAATTGTGGTGCTGGCCTACCCAATTTTTCTATTTTCAGTTTATCCTATCCTATCCTATCCTATCCTCATAAGGCAGAGAACCAAATAAAGTTTTTTGTAAAAACGAAACGCTATTTATTTTAGTAACTAGGTATCTATAATCATGTAGACTTTGGTATAATATCCGTGGACGCCTAAACCAAAATATTTACCCGTGCCGCTCACAGAAATAAACGACCACGTACCATGTCCTATTACGAAATATTACTGAATTTACTGCAGTGGCTGTTGTTGTTGCAGCCACATAAGCCCATATATTCGTGTACTGTGTCACGTGCCTGATTAGCCAATAAAAACAAAGGACGCATCTAATTGTTCACTGTGCACACATTTTTATCAGGTTGCGGTGCATAAGGGGCTAGCTCCCATCGTAATAAATAATAAGAGGTATAAGCTAGATTTATTTTAGCGCGAGAACATTTGGATTCTTTAAATTTTAAATATTTTGTATTTTGTTGATATTTAATATACTTAAAAGCTTAAATACATAAAATTTTATGTGTTCTGCAGCTCCGCAGCTCTTATGGTAAAACCGCCACTGCTTGTACATTTATACACATACGGTGTATGTATTCATCTATTCAGCAGAAAGGAAACACACATGTATTCACTTAATAAAAATTCTCATTTGATGTATTTTCTAGTTCATCTATATTTTCGTCAAAAGGTTAAGCGATTTTAGACCAGTGACTAATGTAAATATATTAAAAGTTTGTTGGGGACTTTCTACACAACTAAGGAAAATTATAAATTTGAATCGCTATGTAATAATAAGTTATTCACAATTATGTTATTGTGAATAACTTATTGATTATTCTTAGTTATTCTTATTGGTTATTATTAGTTATTCTTTTATTATGACGAAATATAGTTGTTTCCTATTATTATTATTATTATTATTATTATTATTACAAGTTAGATAAGGGCAAATGTAATTGATGACAGATGACAGACGAAATATATTCGTTAAACTATATAATTTCGTATAGATTTCAGTAGTTAGATGACACATATTACTGAAACATAAAAGAAAGAAAATAAGAAACTGAAATATTCCGTATATTTCTGCCAAAGGCGAAGATACTAGAGTGCATGGCTACATGTTTTCTAGTAAGTCCTATTCACTATATGCTATATTTTTACATTTTTACTTAGTAGGGTTTCTAGAAACTTTCATTTACATTGCAGTTCTGTAACAAGTAACATAAGTAAGTTACATTCTACATAACTAGTAATATGTAGAAAATACCTTTTTTTAGGAATATCCAACCGATGTTGTAGGGATATAACGAGTTCTTTTTTAGTAGGTACTTCTGTACGACTATAGGGAATAGCACTATTTAGAACCCATATTTTTTTTATGAAAGAATCAGCGCTTGTTTTATTCTGTCTTTAAGCATCCCATATGTTTAAAATGGGCATTTTAACCACATCCCCAGAGTTTGAACCATTTGGAAAAAACATAAAAAAATAAATAAACTCCCCTGCTAGAAGCATCAGTAAAGTTAGTTGTTCACTACTTCATCTAACCAAAGAATCTACGCTTGAAAAAATTAGATATTTACTCTTGATTATTTTAAGAAATGCCGTTTATATATCATTGTTAATTTTGAGGGCATTCTGCCAAGTATCAAATGTTACTAACGGGCTTTTTAGACCTCAGTAGGGGTCGGAAACGAAATTATAAGAAAATAACCTCTTAAAATGTTAGGACCAATAAACCTGCTTATTAGGTTTAGGCATTATATTGTACCTTTTCCAGAAATCAATTATACCCGCGATGATTTCGAGCTGAAAGTTCACCGGTTAATTATCGCATGAAAAATAGCGGCTATTAGTTTTAGTGATAATTATGTTCAAAGCAACTGCACATACGTCGATAAATATAATTATGTCGTCGTTAAAAATAACCTGGTAGTTTTTGTACACGTTTGATAATTTTACCTTGTGCATAAATTGGTTTTTATCTAGCACGTGTTATATTAATTGACCAAGAGGCTAGGGAAACGTTTAAGTGTTGAAATAATGTCAAAGTTGTATGTACTCAAGTGCGACATTAGTTTGAAACTGCATAATAGCACAAATTATACTCTGTTATGTACTTTTATTGTCGAGAATATAAGGCAAGATATAATCTTGAGTTCTATATTTCTGTAGCTGAATAGAGTATTTTAGAAAACTGAATCAGCCTACACTAATACCTATTTTCTTCCTTCTTTTGAACAAGCATGATTATATTGATTTAAAGATATGAAAATGTGTTACATGTTTAGAGATTAATTCATCTATTATTTTTCATGTATTATATATTTTTACAAAAACGTTCGAATATAAGAATAATTATAAATGTTTACTATTGTGAAATATTTTGAGGGAATTATGGTTTGAAGCTCGAATTTCTCACTTAGATACAGGATTGAAGGAATATATAATACTAAAAAATGTTATCTAAGTTATACAGGGTGTCCACCTAGTGCGCGTAAGTCCAATATCTGGGTTAATAAAAGAGATAACTTAATTTTTTTTTTCTACAGGGTTGTCTAATATCCCGAGCTGCACAAAATGAAAATATATTTACATATTCAGGGTGTTCAGTTTTTCCTGGACAGGTACCAACTTCATTTTTTTAAATGGAAACCTATATTTTTTATGGCATTATCGAATTCTACGTAAAAAATTAGTGGGACTTTGTGCATAACACTGCTATTGAAATATTGATAGTTTTCGAGATATTTGACTTTTAATTTTTTTTTCTTATGTTTCGTCACTTCTAATAGTTGACATAATTATGGTTGTATGACATCTAGAAATTATTTTTTTTTCAGAAACTGTAGAGTGAAGATGGATGAAAATCGTGCCAAACCTGATGGTTTAAAATTTAAAAAATCTCGACTTTTTCAAATGGAACACCCTGTGTTTTATGATTTCATTAGATGCCTTTCTGTAGACTCTACAATTTTATAATAGCTTTCCCTATACCTAAGTTGCGTAGTTTTTGCAAAAAACCCACTTTTATGAAAAATACCCGATTTGCGCACTCCTTTGACGGAAAAAATATTGTAAGGCTATTTATTTTTATAAAATGTATTAGTTTACACTTCTTAAAATAAAAATAACTGAAAAATATAGATAATTTCAGTTTAATAAACAAGTCTTTATGGAAAGTTACCATTTATTTGTAAATAAAAGTAAAAAATCATAAAAGCTCTACATGTAATTAAGAATTAGCAAAACTGGCGTATGCTTTAGAAGAAGTTCATGGGAATTATTTGCTAGCAGCACGTATTTATAGAGATTCCCACGTGCTGACTGTTTTAAAAATGTGAAAGAAAGATTTGAAAGAACAGCAAATGGGAATTATGAGAAAACTACCAGGAGACATGGGAGTAACAACGATAATATTTAGTTTAATGTTGTGGTTTCTGCTGTTGAAAATCCAAAAATATTAGTATCAGAAAATCAGTAGAAATCTTGGAGTTTTCAAAAGCTCGACAAATAAGATATTGACTAGAATATAAAACTATCAATATTTCAATAGCAGTGTTATGCACAAAGTCCCACTAATATTTTACATAGAATTCGATAATGCCATAAAAAATATAGGTTTCCATTTAAAAAAAATGAAGTTGGTACCTGTCCAGGAAAAACTGAACACCCTGAATATGTAAATATATTTTCATTTTGTGCAGCTCGGGATATTAGACCACCCTGTAGAAAAAAAAATTAAGTTATCTCTTTTATTAACCCAGATATTGGACTTAACGCGCACTAGGTGGACACCCTGTATGTAATGTAATGTAATGTAATGTAATGTAAGATTCGAGATTTCGATTTCAAAATTGGTGTACATTTATAAGCAATTTATAACGAATTAAGCAGGTCTAAAAATATAGTATGGGTTTTAGGAATTATAAGTTACTTCCAAATTGGGGTCTACGGAGTCCCGCACCTAGATACTGATTCCATAGGTGACTGCGAATTTGGCAATCCCATGAGGAAGTTTTTTTTAAGATTGTCCGTGTTTGGTGAAGAGCCACGTCCTTTGTGCCGGATTGAGACAAGGAAAGTTCATAAATACCCCCAAGCCAGAATGTTGTGACACTGGTGTCCTCGACCGAATGGCATTGAGGTGATAGGTGTTCGTTCCTAATAGGGTCTCTAGAATACTGGACAAGCTTTCAGAGTATGCCTGCCTTGCTACAGGACTGCGGAGTTCTGCCGTGATGGAGTTGAATCTCTTGTTACTCGTAGGACCTTTATGGGAAATGCAGTAAAAAATCCATGAAGATCAGCACCAGCTCCAGAATCCAGCTCGTATTGAAAGCCCAATCTTATTGGATCAGCAAAGGAGACTGTTAATGTATATAACACCTGAGGCTGGAAGAGAAGAAAATTTAGGGAATGAAGCATCTACAACCTTAAATAGTCTTTCACTTAAAAGGAGACGACTAAGAGGAGCTGTTTGTTTGAGAGTGGAGTACCTTACGAACCCGCCTTAAGCATAGTGCCGAGCCAGCGGAAGTCTAATACCCAACAGGAGAAAGGTAACCAATCTTCGATTGTGCCAGTGGGAACGAGAAAACGCATGCGTTCAGATAGTAGATTACTCAATTTAGTAGCGAAGAAAGCCCAAGAAAGTTCATATACTAAATCTTTTTTCAAGGCAGAGTGGCAGAGGAAATTAGGGTGGGAATTACCCGCCCCGAATACTCCTAGACAGCCTTGATCAACAAGAAACTGGGAACTCTGTAGAGGCCGATAATGTCCGCTGTGGATGAACTTCCAGTTAAAAGACTTCAGGTGAGATTTGCACTCACCAGCCTTGGTTCTCATCACCAATATGGATCAGAAGAATGTCTGGTGGTTGGAGTGCGATAAAGCACCTTCGACTTCAGTTTCTACCGAATTAGGACTTATCTAAGTCAAATGTGGCTTATATACCGGAAGAGCTAAGAAATGAAAGTGGTTTCGATCTCGAACTATTCCGGCCTTGAAGGAAATGAAGCGGCCGACTCTCTAGCCAGGGTAGGTGCTGCTGTTGATTTTATCGAATCAGAACTGATGCTTGGCATATCCTCGAGTACAAAGCAACTCTCTTGATCCGGACTGAGGAAAAAATCTTTCAGTATCGGCAAGAACTACCAAGATTAGTTCATTCGAATGCGTTTATATCTCCAACCATTAGAAAACTACAACTAAAAAACCTTTAAAGTTAAACAGGTTACGCCTGCGAACTTTAATTGACTCATATACTGCTGTTTAAAATATTATCTTCAGAACGCTCAGACGCTCAGTACTACTTGTACTTAGAAAATGATAAAATGGCACAATTTACCAGCCCCGCTGGGGAAATGATTATATGCTCAATATTTCGCAAAGAGCAACTTCTGCCAGAGGATCTTGACAAATTCTCACCTATTAAGGTACTCGACTTTAAAATTATGTACCGTTTGCAGGCAATAGAACTAGTAACAGAAAAAGTCTAGATGGTATAGTTACATCCAGATCGGATATAATTCTGCATTCTTTAGTTTCGTTACATTGAAGAGGAGCAAAAACTTCGAAACATCGATGTCTGCAGCGCGTTGTTATTTTCCCTTGGGCCCCAAATGAAAGTAATAGCGTGCTGCACGAAGCTTTTCTACAGATTACCTCATACACTATCTGAAAGACATTCAATAATCACAGTATTTCGTTCCTAGCTTATACCTATTTACTTTAAAATACCTTCCAATATAGCGATGAGTAGAATGCCACGCTGTTATCAATTGGCGTACAGGTATTTTAAAAAGATAACTTATCGGTACATTAAAACCGAACAACTTCCTATCTGCGTCATTATCGCAGGTATT
Organism: Pogonocherus hispidulus; assembly: GCA_963924545.1. Taxonomy (NCBI): domain Eukaryota; kingdom Metazoa; phylum Arthropoda; class Insecta; order Coleoptera; family Cerambycidae; genus Pogonocherus; species Pogonocherus hispidulus. The sequence continues at coordinate 27,190,794 of OZ004696.1, forward strand.
CGCTTGTTTGTATTGTTTGTTTAGGTTTAACAATAATAATGGCACAGGAAATTGTCGAATGATAATAGGTACGTATTATCTGTTGTGACTGGCTAAATGATAAAAGGTAGGTACTTATTCCAGTCTAAGATAGAAGGCATGAATTTAAAAAAGTTTACGTTAAGTTGGTTGGTACCATTTCTTTAAATCAGAATCATACTCAAGACATGATGAAGAGATGTAATATAAACAGATGTAATAAACTTATAAAGAGGTGTTAAAATAGATCTGAACTGGCATGAAGTCAATTAAAATTAAACAATCTCAAGCAGTCTCGACCGATTCGCTAGCAAGTTTGTAAAGGGTGCCATACACAACGAAGAAATGTTCAAAATAGGATTTATTACATAATTAACTTTAGGAACATTTGCAGACTATAAGAAGTAGACACGCTGTTATTCCGTTAGCAATAAAGCTTGTAAATAATTTAATAATCCGGGTGATACAGACACAAGAGATCAAGATAGCGCATAGACAGATAAATCTGTAAAATTTTCTCATTGGTCAGTGGCGCAAGCATTGTCATAAAATAATTTCTGTTATTACTATTATATCATTACAAAAATTATTGTTCTATCATCATTTTAATATTGATAACTGATATGTTATGACACAGATTTAATTATATTATGTAGGCTGATTTAAGAAACACATTTCTGAACTTTAATTAGTAAGTTACTGAAGGCAAATAATAGCAAACTTTTACATCACCAATTGACAACCATTGGAGGAGCTCGTCTATTTTATAACGGTACCATATCAATCCAAAGCATATATAAAGAAGTTCGGAACCATTCAAAAATTGTTTTTTAAATGCACTTACAAATTATTTATTCAATACTGATGGATTTTTGTTGCAATTTTTATACATTTATACGTACATATAGAATTAGTGATATCAATGAATTCGTTTATGAGTTTTTTAATAGTATATTTTTTGAAACGTACGACAGTGTAAGTGACAAGTTTTTAGTTACAAGCTTGCTTATATGAGCAGGAGGTAGTGAGCGAGTAATAGACTGGAAACTAGAAGTTGATACTGTTGTGGATTTCTTTCTTGAGTAATGAGCGAACCATTGAACAATATTTAGTCCAAAATAAAAATATTCAAATAAAATAGATGCAATACATATTTTTAAACTGTATAACGTATTTAATAAAATTCTAAACACATATAACAAATATCATTCAGATTCATTCATTTAATTGTAAATAACACAATATTTTCTATCAAATGCTTATGGGATAAGCTTGTGCGAGCAGATGTATATTAACTTATAGCCTGTATGAACTTAAGTACACTATTTCTTTTCTGTGTTTATGGGTGCCTTTAGTAAACGAACTTGTTTATTCCATTAATTAATTAATATACGCAATACCGTAAAAATGCAGGAAAACCCGCGTCACACAATAATTACTCCTTATGGGTGATGCATATGAATGTATTTATTATACAGCGATGTAATAATGTTATAAGTAATGATTTTCACCTTTGCTAGATGTGTGCAATGGTCATGGTCGAAAGACACATCGCCGGTAACTAGCTCGAGAATTCGATGTATATTTCAAGCTATATTATAATAATTACTACAAATAAAATTGGATGGAAATATATAATAACATTGTTAGAATTTTATTAATTATGTATTGTTAAATACTTTCTTAGTATATCTCCAAGTTTCGGTTATACTGGAACTCACGATCAACTTGCTTATTTTTAATGGAACACCCTATATATTATTGCAATTTTGGATTCTACTTAACATTTTACGTGGACTTTCATCAAGTTTCCCTCTTCCTACAATTAACCGTTATCGAGATATTTTTTTTAAAATGAAGAGAAACAGTAACTAACTGGTTTTACCATGTGTATTTTACAGTAAGAAAAATAAAGCGGCAATATTTATAGGAGGGATAGCTAGACCCCCTAAGCTTCCCATCCATTCAAGGTGATTTAGGTTGTGTTCCGATATTATCCGCGACCAACCAGGATTTCGGTTAACCGAAATATTGGTAAACCTGAAAAATGTGTAATTAAGGAACTGGCTGGTTAATCAACATGGATGATGAATTGTTTTTATTGGGATTCATTCAACCTTAAATACCTTCATATTCCGTGCTTAACTATTACTCTAGTATTCAGTCAAAAAATAAATGAAACAGCAGATAATTTGGTATATTATAGTAAGATATAAGTAGTTTATAAGTAGATATAAGTGTAGCTTTCAGTCGACTTGGTCAAGTGGACTACAGAATACAATACAGAAAAGTAGAATTTATAAATATTTATTAGGTATAACTCTTAACGCAAGAACACCACCCCATCTGCCTTCACCATCTAAACAAAATATAATTAAAATCGTTGAGAGAATTGATATTTCTTCTCTCAACGCTAAAACCTAACCTGCTAACTCTTCGGTTGACCAATGCACCGCTCCCAGAGCACGGTCAATATTTTGACGTTTGGTTAACCTTTTTCAGGTGACCACAGTTCCAAAATTAAACAATTTTCAGGAATTTTTATTTAATGGAACGCTTAACCGGGATTTTGGTTAACCAAGTTTAATATCGGAACACAACCTTAATTGCATACAGGGTGGTGGAAATTTAATGCCGAGTTAAGTTAACTTCAAACCATCATAACTTGGTTTTTCAAATGGAAGACCCTATCATAAGTTGGTTTTTCAAATGGAAGACCCTGTATGTTTTCCATAGTCTGGTGGTCCATCTTTTCTAGTTTTTTCAGCTATGTACTCTTTTTTGTGTAATCACTTAAAATCATCTAATTTCTTGCGAGGATGGCTGTGAAATTCTTAGCCGAACTTCAAAACAAACAACTAATCTGTCACCAGTTATTTGTTGTCAGTCACCCATACACTCATAGAGGGGGTTTTATTAAGTATTGTTTATATTCAAAAGATGGAAAATCTAAACACGTATTCAAATGCTGACATTCCAAATTTATTATTTATTCATGGCGCGAATGTAACACGATAATGAATAGAACTTGTAGAGTAGGTATTTAATGAGGATACCCTAATTTACCAACAATGAGTAGAGAGATATTAGATATTATTATTACTATTATTATTTAAGAAGTTACAAATATTACAATAATCGGCAGAGCCATGAAACTAACAAATGTGATCTTAAAAATATTGAATACCTAATTAATAAATAACGTGTAACAGTGACAGTAATGAGAGTAATAGGTAATCATCTTATAATAGAGTTAGAAATACTAATTCCTATGTTCGAAAATAACTAAAGTCGCATAATAATATTTGTTGATGCAGATTCAGAGAATAACAAATGATATATTTGTGGCTAAAGCACCAGTCGAATTTATGCATAAGCAATTATACAAAATACAAAACCAATGTACGACGAATTTGTAATTAAATTCAAATATTGACTAATCATGATATTGGCACGGCTTAAGTGTAGCGGGGATGAAAATCGTTTCAAAAATCGTTTGTCTGAATCAGCAATTAATCTTTAGGCATACAGCGACGATTTCTGTCAGATCATTAGCTTTGGTTGTTAAAATTCAGTTTTTACTTTGTGAGACAATGAGTGGTATGAATAAAAACGAAGTACCTGCTACTGCTATAAGTATTAGTATATTCTATTTACTTCAAAACGAAGGATTTACTAATTTCCGGTAATATCTACTTTAGTTTTTGCTTGACAGAATATACTTCACTACAAAGTATATACTCCATATTATGAAGTATCTCCTTAACAAGTGTAGTACATTCTTTGAAATGTGTAGTATTTACTTCCGTCACACCTACGCCTCACGCCGGGCCCTGGCTAACGATGTTTAAAAGTTTTTGGGAAACGGTATCACTTTTGTATGTATTTATAACATCAACACTCCTTTAAGATGTCTTTGGATAAAGGAAGTGTGATAGAAGAGTAACGAGTAACGATAAAATAACGTTTTCCCTACTAAACCTAGATGAAAAATATAAAATACAAACATAAAACATTCTACATTGAAGGTACTTAATTGTTTACCTAAATATTTGACGGTATAGGGTATCATCGTCGTAGTGTCTTCTTGCAGTATAAATTTTATTTCTACGTATTTGAGCCATTTTTAAAATAATCACTTTGTAGCATGCACGGGGAAGCTGCTATAGTATCAACTTGGCTAATGACGGAGCAAATTTACCTGTAAAAAGTAGATACTAAATCGTAGTACGTGCTACTATAATGTATGCTATTTATTGAGAATTAATGTAATAATATGTGTAATTCTAGTAAAAAATACTGTATATACTGTAAATACATCTTTCATATATTAATAATAGGTGATTTTATATGTATTGTTAGAGTGTGTATATCTGAATTAACTTATGTATAAATACGTAAGTTACGTTAGTATTATGGTTGCACTACATTAGTATTATTACGTACGTTATACGTTACGTTAATATAATTGAACTACATTTGAATACATTACCTTAGTATTATGGTTGAACATAATACTTTTATGTGATGATGTTAGTTCTATGTTATATGTTATAGACTTTCATGTTATGTGATGTTTATAACATGAGACTTTTATTAATGAATTACCTATGGTAATAATTCACCTAATTCTACAGCTTTCTTAGTTTATGAGATACAGGATGAAATTGAAAATTTGCCATATTTTCAAGCACCCCTGATAAATATATTGAGGAAACAACAACGTGTCGCTGCGAAGCAGTCGACTGCCATGTAAAACTACCGCTTAATAACTTTATATAAAATGGATACGAAAAATAAGATAAATCTGAAATATATGAAAAATAAGATAATGCTGAAATAATTTAAAACTATATTTCGTTATAGAAATCCAAAATGAAGACAGGCAAATGAAAAAAAAATTCTTTGCGAATAAACATGATTTGATAAATTATGGATCATTTGATATATAAAAATCAAAAACTTATATCACAAAATGAATATAAAATATTGTAAATCTTATTGGTTGTCAGGATGTCAAAGCTATAATTTCGAGATGCGCTTAATATACTTTCACAATGAATCATCACTTATCATTTTCTAGGGGTTACAATTTAAATTTTTTTCTTCTCCAACACGTAGTTTATACCTCAATATTTTCATATGCCACTCGGTGGATAAAATTTTATCCATTTTATATTATATAAAAAATCAGTTGTGTTTGAATGCGAGGTTTACTCGTGGTCCACAACAGCGGCAAATTACTTGAGTCTGCAAATTGAATCGAGGTGACGTTTACAAACGAAATAATTGAGTATCAACGCCAACACTTTACTAAGATAATTACACGACCGGGCAGTTATTATGGTGGATCCGTGGAATTGTGACCCTCAAATTGAGGGAGAAATATTTCGAGTTCCGTAATAATTAGATTACATATATGAACCATAGATTTTTTAGTAATATTTATATTTTAGAAATAATAGTTTTAGAAATAATAATTCAAAAAATATGTATGTTTTGAATACTTGATATTAGCATCAGATGCTAAATATACAAGGCTTTGGAAATATGTTCTTATCAGATAACACACGATATATATAAATAAAGTGCATACTGGAAACGGATGGTTTTCCATAGTTTAATACATAGGCTTTTAATGTTTCCGCTAGAAAAAACAGATTTTGAAAAAGAATTAAGTATAATCAAGCAAATTGCAAGAAACAACGGGTATAAAGAAATACTAATAGAGAATAGGTATGATAAAAAACAAAATGAGGAATTTAATTCGTCGAGAGTTTTACAATATTCGGGAAAGAGAAGCCACATATAGTTCAATTAATTATGTTCCCAGGTTATAGTAAAAAATAGCTCTTAAATTAGAACGAAACGGGTGTAATACGATTAGTGTCAATAAACGTAATATTGGGAGGATTTTGATAAACAACAAAGAAAGGGTTAATAAATTGAAACAATCGGGAGTATACCAAATTGACTGCGTGGATTGTAATGCCATGTGTGTGGGTCAAACCGGTAGAAGTATTGAAACTAGAGTAAAAGTACATAAAAAATCCATACTAAATAACGAAAAAAATTCAGGATTATCAACGCATTGTATAGAAAACAATCATTTCATATATCTGCAAAATGTAAAGGTACTGCATCGGGAAAAGAAAGGAAAGCACTTCGATCTATTAGAGCAATTAGAAATTGATATGGTTCAATATTCCGCAAGCCGGTGGCTCAGAGTTTAGTGTCTCAATCGTTCAACCCCTAGATCGTGGATTCTAATTCCCATTTCACCAAACAATTTTAAATTAAATTGTTTACTCGTAGATTAAGGTATGTTCACAGGGAACCCATCCCTGCGAACAAGCCTTGATCTACGAGTTCCAACAGGGATGGGTTGGCAACCATCCTGGCAATGGCCTAGGATGGGAAGAATGCCACCTTGGTGTTAATGTGAGAGATTAAAATCAATTGACGTTTGACTGTTGTTCCCCTAACTAATGAGGTTTTCCAGGTTTCTTTCATTCCAGCATTGAATGGTGGTTAGGGCCAACCAACGTAAGACTTTCCTGAGGCGCAAATGCGGCCCGCGAAATAGTAATATGCCACCCCCTCTCCCACACAAGTCTCAGACTTTCGGGCTAATCCTTATGATAAGAATGAGGGGTAGAGATATTACTATTATTATTATTATTTTTTTTCTTTTATTTTCCTTGTTATTTATAGAAAGATGTAAACAGTTAAATAAGCCAATAAATAATATTAAAAATATAACATAAAAACCTTAGATAACACATTTAAAAGGAACTAGTTTTGTCAACAATCAATGTATTTTACATTTAATACTAACTTTGAAAACTATATAAAAATTGCAGGTATTGGTTATCTTTTTTAATCCTTATACTATAAACGTTAATGTCACCCCATACAAGTGTTTTAACTATTCAGTGTTGGTTGCTCAAAGACAAATTCATCGTTCCTACCGCGAACAGCAGACCAGTCTTTCCCATGTGTATATATATGGGTCTTGCTTGCACAGCCAAACACCCGTAATAAAATACGATTTAATGTACCATATAAATCCAGATCTAAAGGCGATTGTTGTCTTGACACAGAGTAATCAGGTCACCCTGTTCACTCCGTGTGTATGTGTTGTGGCAGTGTGTAACACTGCAAACTGCAGTAGTAGTTGTGTCTCGTGAGAGAACAGAGGATAAATGCATACATGCATGCAACCTTGGCAGATGATGGTTGCAGAGAACGTTTCTCTAAACCTCGTTGTATATAGTAGACATGGGCGTCGCCTGCAAAATCTCTAGGGGGGAACGAAATATTTTTTTGTTATAATTTGCCTTCAAAGAAGAAATAGTAGATTGTTTTATAAGTTAAGAAAAGCGATTGTTTTCCAGCGAGTGTAAACGTTTCTATTCACGAGCGATCGTTAGCGAGCGAGTGGAGGAAATTTACACGAAAATGGAAAATTCACTTTTCTTAACGAGTTGAACATGCTATTTTTTCGTGTACTTTATAAAAATTAGTGTAATTTGAAGACTTATTAAAAATTATGAAAAATTCTAATATATCAAGGTAGCATTTGTGGCCGTAGCAATAATAAACATGCGAACATGTAAACAATTTATGCAAAAGTTTTCATGTCACATTCACGTAAAATGAATTGCTCAAATGAATATAATGAGGAAATTGCTCAATTATTATCAGAAGCAGAGTCAAGTTTACTACCTTGTCCAGAGCAAAATATGAGAAAAGTTATCAACAGTTTTGCCACTGGAGGAACGAGAAAGATGTGCAAGGAGCCAGTGAAGACATTCTAATTGCGTACTTTTGTGAAAAGGTTTGTTTTATTTATGATTCCTCATGTTTAAGGATTAATTTAGAAATATTGTTATACGTGAAAATTCTTAAAGCTTCAACACTCTGGTCACTGTACTCAATGGTGAAAAGTACTCTGCAAATAAACGAAAACGTAGACATTTCTGCCTATAAAAAATTGCTAGCCTATCTGAAACGTCAAAATGACAATTATTTAGCAAAACATTTGTAATTAATTCTAATAAAATAAAACTGTTGCTAACGAGGAAAGTTTCTCTTTTCTTAACGATTTTGGATTAAATAATATGGTCCATTTCCATGAAGTATACGAAAAATACAATTTTCAAGTCAAGTAAGAAGCATCTTTGGTTGCGTTAAAAAGACAAACATTATTTGAAAACATATTATTTAAAATTTAAGCAAATATAGGTATAAATGAGGCTAAAAAAATAAATGTCCAGTAAAATAAAATACACTACATGACAAATAAAAAAAATATTCGAATGCCAAATTAGAAGGTAAGCTTTCTATAGTACCAACTTTCCTTAATTCATTTTTGTTAAAGGAATAGAAAAACATTTATGCTTTTCTTTGTTTTAATAATGATTCTCTTCATGTAAGATTCGTTTGTTTAGGCTAGAGTAGGACTAAGTTAAGCCACTTGGCGCCTGTCGATCACGTCAGCTTTCGATAATTTAAAAACTGCTGACATTATTGCTTTTAGCAAATATGTGGTGTATTTATTTAACCATGGTAGTATGGTAGTATGGTAGACGAATAGTCGTTCAATAAAGTTTCTGTCAGCAACAAGTGTTTTTCGTTTGCTCTCACAAAATTACCTTGCTTCCTTAAACATCTCAACAATTTTCAATGCACTCCGATGGTTGCAAGAATTGCGAAATCTGTGAATTTTTTACATAAATAAGTACCTTTTTTGCATTGGTAATTAATATGCATTCTCAAAATATAAAGTTACACACAATTTATAATAAAAATACGGAACGGGTTACGTTGTGACTTTCATATTTGATGCTATGATCCTAAAACTAAATCAAGTATTTATAAACTGAGCAAAGTTTTAACTATAAGTCTAACATTTTTAGCATAAAATTAAAAGACATAGTGGCTATATATTTGGCATATAAAAGTATGTATTTCATATTTTAAACAAATTGCTTTCATATTTTGATAAATCATAATATTTAATATCATTTGTGGACTCCTGCAACACGTTAATTTTTTTATATGCTTGATATCAATTTTGGTGAATCGACCATTGTTTCAGATTCTTTACATATCTCCTGTACTTTATTTATATACATTTATTAAAATTTTTTTTCGAGGCAAAACCTGGTAAAAATTGCGCTTATTTCATTTTTTCCTCTATATTCCGCTCTTGCATGATATAATGAATAATCAGAAGACGAGGCAGAAAAAAGTTATAATTAGTGGAAGGAAGGAAAAATTAAATTCTGGCACGTTCCATTCCATTAATTTGCTGTAAAAATCATTCTGTTACGTGTAAATCAGTCTGCTTCGTATAAAAAAATCATTCATTTGACGCCAAGCGTCAAATTTACAAGGGGAATTAATAATTCGTGACCAGAATTGAAACAATTTGCCGCTTATTCACTTTATTTAAAAAATAATCTGGTCATGTTCGTACGGTCTCTGGAATGATTACCAGAGTATGTTTTGGTAATTCAATACGCAATATTCACCGCCTACATACCCATGTATGGGAATTTGATCCATCACTTTGGTACACCGATTATATTTATCATTTTTGAATATAGTACTTCCTTTGTTCTTAATTGTAGTATCAAGTAGATACTTTGATAATAGTCAAATAGATGAATAGATAGCTAAAAATCAAGTGTAACTTAAAAAAAAGTTGTGTTAATATTATAAACAACTGTTTATACTTCAATTTACTACATTAAATCGAAGGAAAGTACTTTGAAGATTATAAATTATTATAACTATATTTATTATATACAGGGTTCCGATTATCTATCTCCTTACATGGCTAACTTTGTTAATAGTAGAGATAGAGAATTGGTTAAATTAGCAAAATTGGGCAGAATTACAAGAGGAATTCAGTGCCTTCAGATTTAATTTTAATTTTCAACTTTTCGAGATATTTTGAAACTGAAAATCACCAAAACGTTTAAACTCGAAAACACTTTTCAAAGGGTTTTGAAAAGTGTCACTTTAAATGTCAAAATTAGAAAAATACTTTTACAGCAAACAAAATTTGAATAAACACAATTGACAATATTATTATGGGTGGTGGTGATTTTAATAAATAACAAAATAAATATATTCTGATGATTTAATCAGAATGTTAGTCATGGCATGTGGTTTTATAATACCTCAATAATTATTATCTGTATGTCTGTCCCTCTGTATGTCTCAATAATTATTATCTGTATGTACATTCATCCATGCAAAATTTTTTAATATAGGAATTTATTCTGTATTTTAGTAAATCTATTGAGTGTAATTTACTCAATTTTATTAATTGTTGTAATTCATTTTCATCTTGTTAAAATTAAAAAGCAAAATACAATTAGGGATTGAATGAAATATGACTAGTTGCTTAAAAATAAATTTGTATCAAACTGGCAATATATATCCTCAGGTTGATATGTTATATATAAAGTAATATTATTCACAATAACATCTATCAGTAAGCAGCTCTAAAATGTTTCACAACATGCAATGTGATGAAAAGTCTGAATATAGTTTTAAAATGCATATTTTCATCAGTTTATGGTTACAGAAAAAAGAAACAATGACGATAATTAATTATTAACTGTAATTTACATTTCATCTCAAAGTATTTTAATGTATGCTTTTCATTATTATGCAATTTGTTTTTGGCCATCCTATAAAGACATTCTCTGTGATTATTTTTATGAAAATCACTTGAATAACATTTTTTTTACATAGTATCCTGTAACACAATTTTTTTATTTATCAAATTAATTTTAATAGTGATAATTCCCTTAACCGAAAGTTTTGTGATAGATTTTTCTCATAATAATTACAAACCCTTTTGAAATTGAAGTAACTTATTGTTTTTCACAACATACCACTGAAACTACACATTAGGAAAACGTAGTCTCTTTCGCAACCGCCACAACAAGAACTATTTTATACCTTGGTAGTTGGCATTTCTTTGAAATGTATAGTTACATTAAAATCTTATATTCTAAGCTATGGTTTGACAACCGATTTTGATAAACATTTCTTGTAATCTGTTTTACATTACGCTACATTAAACTACTTTTCTATAATGAGCAACTATTAAAATTAAAGTTACTACAATTAACTACAAACCCAGTGGTAAATGCTGTCCGAAAATGATAATTAAAATAGATTTATACACGGCGGTGGGCCACGTTCACATAGGTCATAAAGCGAGTGACTTATGCCACGGCTTTTATAACAAAAGCTTTGAAATATGGTTTCCTTACTCGCCGGTTCACGTTCTAATAACGTAAATCTCGGAAGTGGTTGGCGTGTACCCGGAATCATTTTCTTCGACTTGTACGGTATATCCTGCGTTAAGTTTATGAGCGCCATAAAGCGCATATTACAAGAATTGCCGAAGGCAAACAACTTGTGGAGCAAAAAGGTATTTTAATTTTAAAGATCTAGGCATATCGGTCAACTTTTAATTATTTTTTAATTATAAAGTTGTAAAAACTAGTGCAAGATCACGAGAAGAGGATAATTCTACATATTATAATATGTATTCGTTCATTCATATGGCATTTATTTGTATTTATACAAAAATTGTAAACCCGAGGTAAATTGGCAATGTTACAGGGGCCTTAATGAATGAAAACGAGGGAGGGAGGTGTTATAATTCTGAGTTCTTGTTATTTGATTTCAAATCTTAGGATCTATCAACTCAAAAGTTTTATTTTACATTAGTAAAATCCTCTTCAGTTCGAAAAAAACTGTAACCATTTTTGAGCTACACCGTTGACTATAAAAATCAATGCTATACTATACCAATGACATTTTCATCGGAGGATTACCGGATTACGTAGGAACTGACTTAAAATGGCCGCAACCTGGAAATTTCTAAAAAAAAGCAAATGCTTTTTGTATGCAGCTTTCTCATGGTATCATATAATAAAAGGATTCCGATGACCTCAAAATAAAACTGCAACGTTGTGTTTCTTTTCAACTCAACTTAGCTAGGGACGCATATGCATATATAGTGCTTTGTCATCGCTATTACGTTAGCCATTGTTATGTTCAAGTTTCCAGAAAACTCGAAGATAGCTTGCAACTAGTTTGCAAATAGCAAAGGAATTCCTTATATGCATATTAGAAACATACATTTTATTGATACTGCAATACTGCATTCAATATTTTACTATAAATAAAAAGTTTCATGATATAAAAACAATTTATTTCGTTGTTTATTTTTTTTTAATTGAAATTGATCGTTATTCAAGTTTCAAAAAGGTCTTATAAAAAATATATATTCAATTACTTCATATAAACGATTTTATAGTAGCAGAGAAAAGAGTTCATATACCTGTTAATTTATAAATCAATGAATGCTACCAGTAGCCATTGTATGAATAATAGAAAAAAAATAAATTATCAAATAATCGAACTACTTCAATGTACTTATTCCCGATAGCGCTTGATATTATCTTTTTTTTATTAGAATTATTGATGAATAGGCTTCGAAAAACTTCGAAATAATAGAACTTTTAGAACACGGTTTACGGAAACAGTTTATTTGGAAGAAAATACTCCGTAGTGTGGTAACGATCTATACTGCAATAAGGATTCATGGTACCTTTCTATGATATAATGTTGATTATATATAAATAATATGTTAATGGTTAATGTTAATTACCTACTTCAGTGGAATAAAATTTTGATAATCTAAAGGTAGAATATTGATCTAGACTAGAGTATGAGTACAGTATTACCTCCTAATTAATTGCATAAAAATAGATACAAGATAAAAATATGAAATATAATATTCTATTATGCAGAACAATCGCTATTCAGTTACGTGGGATACGCCTTTCAATGTCAAGAGTGTCTGTGCAACAGCAAAAAGCGAACAAATAGATGGCGATGGCTCGCATTACGTAAGTAATATGAAACGTAAATAAACCTCACGTAATATTAATAACGATATAGTAGCAACTAACTATTCAAGTGTCATGCATTCGCGCAGGTGATGGAGCGAGGCCTTTGATTTGCAAAGTCATTGAAACTGAATGCGACAGGGAATGAATGTTCTAGTTGCACTCTTCAATGAGACTCTTCGTTAACGGTTCTATACATAGGAGCCACTTTTGTGTTTGTATGTAGCTGTAATTACATAATGTGCCTCTATCTTTATGGATGTTTCTGCATACAACGCAAAAATGTGATTGTGAATGGATTTTTCATCAAATATTCATCATTTCAATAGACACTTTTAATGTTACTTTTAAATAAAATATCACTTTAATAGTTTGAGGGACAAACATTTACTGACCTTATAATTAGCGACGTAAAATTTGATAGGTGTTTTATTTATTTATTTATTTATTTCAATAATTTATCAAAAGGGTTACACCCAATTACAAGGTAAATAATAGCACAAGTATGAAGAAGAAACAACAAGAAAGAACAATGTTAACAAACAGTTGACAAAACAGGATATAACAGGCAGACATTCCAGAGCATTGAATTAATGGTATTTACACAAATATATTTGTATGTTAAATAATAATAACAATAATATGACACAATACACTCAACTAAATAGAACTTACAACAGACAATAAATATATAAAAGACTAAAAGAAGAGATTATTAAACGGGAGTTAAATAAATGATTTTTATGTTAGCAATTGTGCAACTAAAGATATCCAGCCTTTGCTCTATGTTGTGATAATTTAAACAGATTTGATGCAGTGGGGATGAAAACAAGATGTTGGTTAAAGCAGTAAGTATACTAAGTATATTATTTGTACGAGCAGCGAGTCTAGACACTCTGTATTTGATAAGTGAGGTGATAGGGGGACAGTTGATTTTATTATTAACAATTTTGTGTAAGAAAATTATTGCAAACATTACCCGTCTCCTAAAATGTCTGCCCATATTAAATCTATTTCCTATCCGCGTTGGATAGCTACCCTCCAACATAAATGTGGCAGATTTAAAAAAAACGTCTCTGTACTTTCTCCAATAGGGAATGGTATTATAACTTGGATTCCAAACAATGGAGGCGTTTTCTAATTTAGATCTAACAAATGTTGAAAATAGTAAGTAAAAAGTAGGCAGACTTTTAAAGTCCCTACTGTTACGTAAAACAAAGTCTAGGGATTTGTAAGCTTGAGCTACACATTTCTCAATATGTCTGGAGAAGGCTAATCTTGAGTCGAAGACAAGTCCTTAGCGAACTCAGGTCTATCTAAGACACAATTATCCAGAATTTAATTGAAAATAATAGTGTTTGACTTACGCAAGAACGACATTACGTTGCATTTAGATGCCTTTAAGGGTTATTAAGGCACCAGGTATTGAGTAGATCCAAATTATGCTGGAGTTTAAAACAGTCGTGCTCAGATTCAATGCAAATATATAATTGATGGCGTGTTGGTAATGGTGTATGTAGGTATGTTCTCCTATGGGTACAGTTGATGTAGGTATGTTCTCCTCTGGGTACAGTTGATTCAGCTGATATTTGTTTTGGATTCGGTTTCGAATTAGTAAAAACTTTTGCCAAGATTTTGCACTAAACATCGTAAGTTGCTGTTAATATCTTTCTGGGACCAAGTCTAATTACTTTGCACTAAGTATCTTCGATTTTTCTAGATTTTTGTACGGATTCATTTTTTCTTTCTTCACTCATTCAATATTTATAGATTACGCAATTGAATTTATGGCGCTTTTAGAATCGTATGTCTAATAAGATTTAGAAAATTTAGTGACTAGAAACGATTATGGAATTTGGGACACCTTAAACTTGGTTATGGTATTCAACAACGTTGCAAATGTTTATTTGAAGGAGATGCCGAAAACAGCTATTCCACGGGCAATATGCCCCGACTGGCATTGCATTAGATCGGCATCTCCATAAGAGTCGCCACATCGTTCATCAAGACCTTCTACCAGACACCGACCGGTTTCGCGCTTCTTGTGCGCTCATCAGAGTGCCATAGGTAGTGGACTCGATGAACGATGCTGCGACGTAATTGCCTAATGGGCATCGTGATTGTTAATAGTGGTGAGAAACACACCGTAGTGCCGTCTTTGGGTATTTGCTACTACCTGTCTGACTTATTGTCAAATTGATAGACAGATCGAGTCCACTACCTATGGCACTCTGATGAGCGCAAAATAAGCACGAAACCGGTCAGTGCCTGGTAGAAGGTCTCGATGAACGATGTGGCGAGTCCTATGGAGATGCCGATGTAATGCAATGCCAGTCGGGGCATATTGCCCGTGGAGTAGTTGTTTTCGGCATCTCCTTCAAATAAATAAGTAGGATTGTCTTCCTTAAAGACAATAGAGGTCACTGCTGTAATGGCACCTGCGGAAAAGCAGGTCATTATCTGTCTGTCAATTTGACAATAATTGTCAGACAGATAGTAGCAAAGACCCAAAGAGGGCACTACGGTGTGTCTCTCACCACTACTAACGTTACAAATGATTTAGAAATTTCGAGTCATGTTATACATATTTTGCAGACAAATTGGCCACTTCCAGAGTGATGACAATATGAGTATTAAGATTAGTTTTAAAAAGTTTCGTTAGAAAGCATATTCAACTTGCCATCAATGTTGTATGTTATCCGATTTTAGAATTATATAGTGTTTGCGTCGTTGTAATCTCTTATTCAATAGAACTCTGCTGTCATTGTTATTCCTCGCCCGTCTTTCTGGAAGCGTATTAACGTAAATTTGAAATTGAAATGCGCGGTATTGTTGTTGCCCAGCATTATCATATCCTTATGCATAATAAATTCATGGATATAAAGAATACAAATATAGACGTATAGAAAACGGGCGGAACACAATGCGCCGTGATGTCTCTTCAATTTATAACACGTCGATAATCATTCCGGTAGTTGTTGAGGATATTGTCCAATAATATAAAAGCAAAGTATCCACTTTTAATCGCATTAAAAAAAATAGAAAGTTGTGATAATACCCTCCCGCAGCCATTACATGCGAAAGTATTAATAAATTTGATCTATTTTTATTTTTTAATTAATATTTTATAACATGTCATGTGAATGTATCATCGTAAACTGTCATGTAAAGTGAGGTTCAATGCCAAATTCCAAGATTTTAACACGTTTCTAACCCAGTCTCAAACGGGATATGAGTATTTAAAAATTTAAAAATCAAAAAATTCATATCGATAAGTTACTGATCTTTCAAACGTCGAAGTAAACATACTTAATACTGTTAGTTATGATCGCTGTGGATAGAAAGATATTGGAGACAAATAATGTGAATAAAAAAAGAGGAATAATAATTAATAAAACCCGCTTCTTTATTAACGCTAAAAATGTTATTTGACTTTGATTACTATTTCACCGATATACATATTATTGCTCAAAAATCATTACCATCTCCATTTACCTTACCACATATAAAAGTTTCTAATATCACTATTTTGCGGAACAGTGTATGGTTTTTAGGGAAATTAATCCATGAAAAGAGAAACTTTTAAAAGAAAAGCACCGCATAGTAAAACATAGGTGAGTTCAATTATGACTAATAACATGAGAAACTTCAGGCTTGGCAAACGCCATATGTATTTATATTTTCCTAAGCCCTGTAGCTTGAATGTGTATACATTCGTCGTTTGTTTGCTAATGTGCAATAATGCAGATGAATCGACGTGTATGCATATTCTATCGACCTCGGCGACAGGATTGTCTATAAAAATGCAATGAGAATATATAGAGAATTGTACTTTTGTTTGTATAACACATTATTTAATAACCTGTTCTACTTTGTAGTCGGTATAAAGTGAAATAACTTTTACTTGGAATACATGTGGTACATATCGTATTTTTAAAAGATTTAAAGTATATTAGTATTAGTAGGTATAAAGTATTAAATGTTTGACTTGTCCCCCTAACTAATGAGGTTTTCCAGGTTTCCCTCATTCCAGCACTGAATGGTGGTTAGGGCATACCAACGTAAGTCGTTCCTGAGGCGCAAATGCGGCCCGCGAAATAATAATATGCCGCCCCCTCTCACACACAAGTCTCAGACTTTCGGGCTAATCCTTGTGATTAGAATGAGGGGTAGAGATATTATTATTATTATATTATTATTATATTATTATTATATATAAAATAAAATAGTAATTTCGTTGGTGATTCTCTACCGTAAATCCAAAAAATTGTCTGGTTGGTTAATGAATAGTTATAAACAATTTAGATTTAAGGTATGCCCATGCATAGAAAAAATCCAATGCTCAAATCCGGTAAATGAGCAGGCATCTTAAGAGGTACTGGACGTCCAATCCATCTGTTAGGTTAAAAGTTATCAAGAAAATTCCTGACATCCCTAAAATATGTGCTGGCGCACCATCCTGTTCATATGTTATGTTAAGCACTTGAAACTCATAGACATTATTCCGAGAGATCACATCATAGGACCCTTCTTCATTGGAGAAAATTTTACAGGACATGTATACTTTCACTTTTAAAAATAATATTGAGCCTCGCCAATATCTATTGACTCTGGTCATGACCGGGATGGTTAGGGGCCGAGCGGGATTATCGCTCTTTACCCTCCAGGCCTGGACTGCCTCGTAGAGGTGGACCCCATCTTTCACCAACCCCGATCACAAAAAGTGATGGGCGATTCGTGGGCTCTCCTTCTATCCTGGCCCTACCCTGCAGGCTGGGTAGGATCTTCTGGCGCTTTTCTGTCTTGACTCTTTTCTTCGCCTGCATGTCTGACCCACCGGGGGTAGTCTGTCTCGGGCGGGAGCGGCAAGTGCCGCTCTCGTCCTGGGTGGTGGTTTGGAATAGGTCAGGAGTGGCTTTGTAGCCGGGGATGTACCTCTAAAGAAGCCAACTTTAACTTTATGCAAGGTAAGGGAAGGGAAGGGTACTTGAAGAGAGCCCGCGACCGCTGTGTATAATATTGAGCCTGCGATACCCAAAATAGTCCTGAAGAATGTCCACTAGACAATCTTTTGGATTTGCGGTAGAGAATCAACAACGAGTGTGCATCTATCTTCAGTAAACATTTTAGAACGTGTCCCAGGAAATGTCTGATAGGTTCTTCTGCTGTCAGGAGGTCCAATGTGCTCATTTTGAACAAAATCTTTAGTTATTCCTATTAAAATATTGTTTTCTTAATTAAACGGTTGAATTTGACTGCTTTTTATTCATTTATATCCTTATTCACAGAAACGCTTATAACTTGAGAACGGATGGACCGATTTAAATTTTTTAAATACTAGTATGTAGATAATTGAGAGACCTTTTAAGTGGCCTACAACACACCCCACCTTATCATTAAAAAAATTATTTGACAGCGTCCGTGGCGCCATCTTTCATTTTACGAAAATGAATTTATCGTCAAAAAACAATACATTATAAGTAATAAGTTTTAAAGTGTTGAAATGTCATATTTTTCTGGTAGCCATTATAGCAAGATGTCTCTCTTCTTTTCTCGGTTTTCATATTGATTGATTTCCATTGGTAGACTTATTCCGTTTTATAAAAAAGTCGTGCTAATAAAAAAAAAGAAAATTAATGGTCATCTATTCGAAAATTCTGATCTATGATACCATAATATATATAAAAGGACAAAGTAAACTAATACCACCTCACGTGAAGTAGGTAATTCCAAAGTTTATTGCAACCTTGTAAGAGGATTGAGATATTACGAAGTAAAAACCAATAATATTTTCATAGCTTCATAGACAGCTGCTTCAAGAAATATTTTAGATTCGTATTTATACGGGGTGTTTCAAAAAACATGTGCTTGTGGGGAGATTCCTTACCTAAAACAAGACAAATAGTTCCTATACACATGAGTCCACTTTTATTTTGTTTCTTAGTGTTAAAGTTTTTATGTTTACTTTTTTTCAAAATACCATGAAACAGCTTTAGCAGTTTGAATAAGATTTCGGTTCTGTGATCGTGTTCAGGTGTAATTGATTAATAAATAATATACAAATTGAAAACGTCTTAACTTTAAAAAATGTGTTCTAAAGTAGGTAGAATTAGAACCTAATGAAAAATTGCATTTATCTCTTGAAATAAGTCGGAAACTAAAAAAATATGTAGAGAAGAATTCTATAAGCATTTTGTCTGTCTACATAAATGATATAGTAGGTATAAAGTAAAAAAATCAGTGGCGTATTTATATTTTTTCAACATTATTTCAGTCCCAGCCCGTATAAGCATATTTCCGGTGAAGTTGACCAACATTTAATGCCAAAATATGTACTATTTTAAATAGTTCAGAATCCAAATTTTATTAAAATTGCTAAAGCCGTTTCGCCATATGTCGAAGAAAGTAAACCAATAAAAAAATTAACACCCTGTATCTAAGAAACGAAGCAAAACTGGACCCATGTTGATAGGAACTATTTGTCTTGTTTTTAGGTGGGGAATCTCCCCATAAGCTATGGCACATGTCATTGGAAATACCCTATAGTAACTATTTTCATTTTTCCATGTCTTTAAATCAATGGCATAAGTTAGAAAATACGCCGTATTTAAAGACTGATTTCTAGAACTATTGCATAGTAGGTAACATGTATATTATAGAATTCTGACAAATATAAAATGTATATTTCTTTGTTATACATACCTACATAATTCAACTCTAAATTCTATAAAACATAAAAGATTAATCATCAAAGTCTGTAAATAAATATAAAATAAACTATTTAAAACTCTGCTGTGAGTGACTATTACGTTACGTAAGTTTATACTTACATACGTTCCATTCATTTTTTTATAGGTAGTTCTTGGCATTGAAAAGGAATCCCACACTATAAAATTCACTTTGCACATGCATTCGTACATATCAACATTTGTTATTCCGCTATTCGTTTTACCTTAACGCTCTTTTAACACAAAATGTTTAAGGACGAAAATCGTGGAAAGAACGATTCAACAAAAAATCCTTAAGCTGATTTATAAACGGATTCCGAAGGTTATTCTCCTTGAGGAGCGCTAGGACCGAAAAGTTTTTTAATCTTGTAAAAGTACTTAACGGAGCTTTTAAACATCAAAAGTCGCTACAGACGTTAGGTAATTTTTTAATAACGTTAAGGTAGTTATACGTACAAGCTTTCTCTCTTTATTAAGCCATAAACTGCAGTTATATTGCGTCTCGTCTTGCAAAAAATCATGTGTAATTCTGATAATAACTTTTATTTTCGCGGTAATAGATTAAACATAGATCCGACACCGACAGGGTGTCAAACAACATAGGTTTTAAACGGTTTTACTTTTTAACAAGAAGATGCAAAACAGTTTTTTTAACAATTTCCTAGAGTAGAATAGACTATTGATATGGAAAAAAATAACAGGTACACCCCCGTTTTTGATAGTTGGTAGTTTAAATTTTTCAATATGTTGTTTCAAGGACATGCAATAAAGTGGTTTTTATTTTTTTTTCGAAAACGAAGCAAGTTCGAAAAACAATTCAAGACAAAAAAGTTGCACATTTGATTTGTCAAAAATATTGGTTAAGGTGCCCCCGGAACGCCACTGGATTTAATAATTTTAATCTAGGGCAAAATTAGCCCCTTTCTACCATAAATAACACTGCCAACTTTCAACAAAATCGGCTAAAGGATTTAGATTTTTTTAGGAAAGAGATTTTACGAAAAAACGATTTTTTAAAAAAGTTTCACTCCCTGTATGTTGAAAACGAAGCATTACCGCCGGACCTATATTTATACATATAAACATTTCGTCTTAGAACCATTCAAAGAATTACACCTTGAAGTTTGGCCACATACTTAAATAGCACCCTGTATATATATATTTTACATTAGGGCCACCTCGACAATGATATTTGGAGATTCATTTTGTATTATTAACTTATCGTCTGTTTAATTTATTTCTAACATTTATGTTCTTATTGGAAAAGTGAAAATTTGGTTTATTTTTTCGTTTCACTGCTAAAGTTATTTGTTTACATAGTTGAATATTTAAAATGTCAGTGGCGTAAGGCGAAATATTTTATTAATCAAGTTTGTAAGTTAAAGTTTTATTTATTTTTACCTCCCGTAAAATGATTAATTTTGTCTGCTACTGAATACCACCATTTTGTATATTTAAATTTTACCAGGGTCCACAGACACAACATAATTTTCTAGTTGAAGTTAATAATAGCAAAGATACAGGTCATTTTAATCTTGACTTACGCTAAAAAAAATCTTGCTAAAATGACTTACGCTAAAAAAAATCATTAAGTCTAATTCTTTCTTGTGGAAGTGAAAATATGGAACAGCCTATTTTGCAATCTCTCTACTAGACTTCATTTTAAAAATAAATATTTATTCAGAATTAATTGCATTAACGTGTATCATAATGCTGAATTTCAAGATTTTCATTCACATGTTTGTTTTTACAGCCAGAATCGATTTTGAACTACATTAACACATAAAAAAACTGATTGGCAATCCTACAGGAAATTGGGTTAACAATAATTATTAACTGTTGATTTTGATTTTTGGTCAAGAAAAACAAATTCCTGCCCGAAGTTTATAGCGCGTGTATTTATTTTAGGAATTTCATTACCAATTTTTGTTTAATTTTGCCAGCTAATGAAAACATGTTAATGTACTGTTTTTAAATTAAATTCAATTAAAACTTCAAGGATATAATCATATTCGATTTGAGTTCTATTTATGATTTCCCACCAGCGTTTCTATGCGAAATCATAGAGAGGTTTTAAACTTTTCTAATATAGGTATGACAATAATTATTATCGCTAAGTTATTGGTAAGTAAATAAGGTTATTCAGTAATTTTAAAAATTGTGCTTTGTTACTCCCACTACGTAGTGCCTAAGATAAATCGAAGTATACTATAAGTATTTCGTTGGATTGGACAGCTAATACCCCTAATATTAAAAGATTTACGTACGGTTGGATTGAGAGCTTGGAATCTGTAGCATGACATCATTCCCCCGGTCTCCCAAAAGCGAATGGTTTTGAAAAGGAATGTATGTCGTTGTACGACGCTAATATCTTCACGATAAAATTACTCGGAAATGGCAAGCATTTTGAAACTTACACAAGTGTTACGAAATAGTAGGATTTTCAGATTTCAGAAATGTTTAAGTGGAACGTCCCGTGAGGATGGTAGTACCCCACCAGTCAAGAAAATGTTAAACATGTTTAAATGTTTAAATTTAATTAAAAAAGTAAAACGCGGAAATTGTTGTTTGTGGAGGAGCTGTATTTATTGTTTGTTCATTAAGAAATTCTTTAGGCAATATGTCACCTGTAAACCAATAAAAAAACGGGAAGATAGACGTATTTTAATAAATATTCCAAATATGGAATAAATAAAGTCAAACTTTCAAAGTTTGCCCAATGAGCCATTGTATACAGGGTGTCCACCTAGTGCGCGTAAGTCCAATATCTGGGTTAATAAAAGAGATAACTTAATTTTTTTTTCTACAGGGTTGTCTAATATCCCGAGCTGCACAAAATGAAAATATATTTACATATTCAGGGTGTTCAGTTTTTCCTGGACAGGTACCAACTTCGTTTTTCTAAATGGAAATATATATTTTTATTGCTTTTTCGAACTAAACCCTTGATTTTAGTAGGACTTTCATCAGCCTTCCCTATACCTAACTTAAACTGTTTTTGAAATATTGACGGGTGAATATTGACATTTTTGCAACTTTGACACCCTGTAAAATCTAAACGGTTTGAGATCAAGCAAAACGGTTTGCACATTCCTATCTTAACTTTTCATAAGCTATCGTTTGGTACTAATTTCAGAATTATCCAAAAATTTAAAATTTTCTGAAAATTTTGAAAATTTTTTATTCCTATATAAATTTGAAATTAGTACCAAACGATAGCTTATAAAAAGTTAAGATAGGAATGTGCAAACCGTTTTGCTTGATCTCAAACCGTTTAGATTTTACAGGGTGTCAAAGTTGCAAAAATGTCAATATTCACCCGTCAATATTTCAAAAACAGTTTAAGTTAGGTATAGGGAAGGCTGATGAAAGTCCTACTAAAATCAAGGGTTTAGTTCGAAAAAGCAATAAAAAATATATATTTCCATTTAGAAAAACGAAGTTGGTACCTGTCCAGGAAAAACTGAACACCCTGAATATGTAAATATATTTTCATTTTGTGCAGCTCGGGATATTAGACAACCCTGTAGAAAAAAAAATTAAGTTATCTCTTTTATTAACCCAGATATTGGACTTACGCGCACTAGGTGGACACCCTGTATAATCTGAGCTTTGTAATTTTAACTCCCTTTTTCTCATTTCTAATTATGGCAAACTTTCTTATGACTTATTTTTTCGTAAATTGTCTGAAATTGGCGTCAGTCACTTAACAATAACTCACCTAACTTTCGTAGTTTAAGCTGGTCTAACAATTATGTATTTTCCAAGATTGTACTTCCAAGATTTGAATTACAATGGATTGCACTTTAAGACTAAATGTTGGATAAACACAGCCACACGTTTTAAATTTAAACCTCTGTATTAGATTATTAGTATCTACTAGCAAAGTTTACAAACTTTGCTACTAATATCCAACAGTATTAAACTATTTTGAAGTGACGTAGTTTTCCACATTCCACCAAAACATTATACTGTACTCGACGCGCGTTTCGCCAACCAAGTTGGCATCATCTCGAGATAATTAAAATTAAACCTATGCTAATACACCTAAACTATTGCTACGGTTCAGTGAACCGATTTACTAATCAACAAAGCGGGGTGTATTTGGCCCTCTGTCACCATTCATACTATTTTTACACTTTGCAATTTCCAAACTCTCAAAAGCATTCAGCTATCTGGAATTTGTTACATTCCTAATTAGTTTTAAATTGCTATCTATTTTATAGTTCTGAAACGCATGTTGGGCGACACTAGGTATGTAGACTTATTTATCTGTTCTACCGCATATTTGAGATAAGCCAAACGTTCCTTGAATCTAGTTTGAATTGTCCAATATATTTTTAATTGTAGTCTTTACAGCTAATTTGGTAAATCCCCGACTTTTCCTTAGTTTCTATTTTGACTTTTGGATTGCCTAAAAGTTGTAGTTTCTGAAAATAATCCTACTTTTGGAGGGTTGTTAAAAAAAAGTTAAATTGTAGTTAAAGTAATAAAGCGAATATTCATAGTATAAAGTTTAATGAAGTGAACTTGTCTCATACAAAGTTTAGAAAAGAATGAATTTAGAATTTACATTGCCAAAAATAGCCAAAACATTCGTTCCGAGAGTCGGTAGTGTTTATAAACATTGATTTTAATAAATTTACCACCACTGCAATTTAGTCCCGGCTAGTCCTGTAGCGGTCAAGATCACCAGCTACCAGCTAACTTTTCTTTCCCGATGAATAAACCACTGACATAGCTACCTATATCTTTAAAAACATTATCAAAACCACATGTGAAACGAAGATCGTATGAAATAGATATGAATTTTGGATTTTCTCTTTCATTTTGAAAATTCGAGGAATTTCGAAGTGTCTCTTTTACGTTTAGTAATTATTTTATCGCATTACTCGCAGGTATATCCCTAATCAATGCCTTTTCTTTTTCAAACCTCTCCTTATTTAGGGGGAAGCTTGATAGGCGATGCATAAAAAAATTGAAACGTGCCATTTTGTGCTGAGTACAATGGTGAGAGTTCTTAGTGATATATATTAAAAGTACTGGTATCTTTTCTGTATTTATCAAATTCTAATTTATTTTTATTATTTCTAATTATTAATACATCTAAGAATGATAGTTGTTCAGAGTTTTCAATTTTATATGTAAATTGTAAACAATTCACTCGTGGTTTTGATAAGGTTTCTAAAAATATAGGTATGTCAGTGGTTTATTTATCGGGAAATAAACTACAAAAACTTTTAGGCAATCCAAAATACAAGATAGAAACTAAAAAAAAGTAGGGGATTTACGAAATTAGCTGTAAAGATTACGATCAGAAGTATGTTGGACAAAGAAGGCCAATTCAAACTAGATTCAAGGGACATATGGCGCATCTCAAATATGATACAACAGATACGTCTAGTGTCGCCCAATATGTGTTTGAGAACAACCATAAAATAGATACTAGCAATTTAAGACTAATTAGGAAAGCAACCAATTCCAGACAGCTGGATGCTTTTGAGAGTTTGGAAATTGCAAAATGTAAAAATAGTATGAATGGTGACAGAGGGCCAATCCCAAACGGCCTGCTTTATTGGTTAGTAAATCACGGTCACTGATCCGTCGCGACGGTTCACTGAGCCGTCGCAATGGTTCACTGAACTCTAGCAATAGTTTAGGTGTAAATAGGACACAGTGTTGGTTAACACCAACTTCCAACTGTTGGTTAATGACAATTTGGTTATAGTGCAGTATAGTGTTTTGGTGTTATGTGGAAAACTAAGTTAGTGTTGTCTTCACACCAAAGGTTCCAACCCCTTTCATGATATTTTGAAGTGCCCAAAACACCTACAAGAGGCATTTTTACAAATAAAAGCGGTAGTGGAGACAAGATCGTTCTTTTGCTTATTTGTTCATTTCATTGTCATGGTGATATGCATGACGAATATGATAAAAAATATGGTAAAAATATCTCAAGAATTAGAGATAAAAGGCTATAGACACAAACTACTTCAACTGTAGCTACTCAAATCTCGATTTTGAATTCTGGGGTTCATATAATGAAATAAGTGATCATCTAATACATTCACAAACCTCAAACTAACCACGAAGATACGACAAACTGGCATTACACACAGTTACCCTTTCCAGTTGACGTCATTCAGAAGTGATGATTGACATTTCAAGATGAAAATAACGGTCAACTCCGTAACTTCGAATCGACAGTTGTCATTTTCAACAAAGACTAAGATGCCAATTTCAGTTGACAATCAATATGAGTTTTACAATAAATGTATTTTTGTAAATTTACTTACTAAATTACTATCGCGTTAACAAAAAATAGTAGAATAGTAGAATAGTAAAAAAAATTTACGTCATGAAAATGGCTGCCGCGTTATTGTGTCGTAATTTTTGTATTTAAAATGGAACACTCAATTTTTTTATGAAACGGCTGCATTTAAATATACCTACGGTATACTAATATCATTCGACTCAGAATTTAACGTTTCTTTTATGAAATTTAAAAATATACCTGCATGGCATTAATTTAAAACAAATCATCTCTACATTGCCAAAATGAAACTAAACTATTCGTCAAAGTAAAAAAATAGGATACATTTTTATTAAATGACTGAATTCTTTAACTGAGCTTTGTAAAAAACCACTTCTGTTAAATACTTTGAAAGTTCACTTTATTTACTGAATTTATTAATATATTTACATGTTGTATTATTTTATATTTTACAGATAGCGCATTCGCAACTTGCTCGAATAATGAATAGATTAAATATTGCAAGTACTGTTTAGTACCCGTGCCGATTGTAGTAAACAAAATGTCAACTATACTCTAGTTTTAGCGGCATCAAAGTCGCAATAATTTGTGGCTATACTTCATAAGTATAAATGCATCAACATTTTAAAAATTACAAATTAGGTACCACTCTGGGCTTTAACCCTAACCAAAGGACATCAATGATTATTTTAAATATCAAAAGAGTGACGTAGCGAGAGAATTTGTCTCTTGTCGTTCTCGGCCGCCAGTGGTCGGAAATTGGGAAATTATTTGAATTTCAATGAACAAATTCAAAAATATAGGGAATATCATGTTCCATGTAGCGATTTTATTGAAACTTAATTTTTTTCCAACCATACACGAATAAGACACTATAACATTAAATTATTTTGTATAAAAAGGGGGCCATTTCGGATTTCGGAACTATTTGAGATCGCCAGAGCAACTGTTCAAAAAAGAGATTTTTGTACAGTACCGAATAGTAATTTGACATTGACATTGCATGTCACATATATTGAAGTTTAATTAAATAAAAAAATGGAAACAGATCGTGACTCCGACGAATCGGTAATCTGGAGGTGCTAATTAGAAGTGGTTCCCAAGATTGACAGTTCGAGCCCATAATATTACCTTAAATCGATAATTATTGTTAGTTCGAAGTGACCAATATAGTTATACCAATATAAATAAATGTATGGCCCTTATAAAGCGTTTTTTATTTCAGCAATACTTAAAAAATATAAATCATAAAAATACAATCATTGCTAAAATAGAAATACTCTCATCCATTTTTAAAATTTTCAAACTGCACTTCTGCTAATTTTTATTTATTGGTAACAATTTTTATTTTTATATTAGGTATTCTATAACAATTACGGTATCTACATAAGTATTCCACTTAACTTCAAAATATTTGTTTATAATGAGTATCTGCTTTTTCTATTCTACAATAAATAGTTGAACAAGTTTTATCACAAATAAACAGATAGAATAATATTGTTATTCTTCCACTGACGTTTTTGAATATTTGTTGACTCATATTCATTTGTTGTACCTACAACCGTCTGAATATTTAGATGATGTTTAACTTGTAAACTGCGATTTGGCATTTATTATTGCCTAAAGCAAAATGATCATAACACAAATATGACAACTGACACAATTGATGTATTGCGAAATTTTCAAGAAAAAAAGACTTCATACCCATTTGAGTGATTGCATGTATGTAGATAAACCAATTGCAGAGTTTACAATTTGAGGAAAAAATTGGTTTTTGCAACAAATTTGAGAAACTCAAATATTCAATTGGATCGAAATAATATTTTTCGACTAAGTAAATTTTACTTCTGGTTTTTATCCTTTAAATTATATCCTATCCATACGTCATACAGAATTGCTATAGTTTAGAACGTAATTTCAATCTACAATTTGTGTCGCAGGACACTCTAAAAGTTTTGTCTGTTTACTTAAAAAACAATTGACTCTGGAAATCTTGTCTGCTAGTCCAGCAGAATTTATATTAGTGTATAATTTGAGAAACTCGCATACTGAATTGGGTTGAAATAATATTTTTCGACTAATTAAATTTTACTTCTGGTTTTTACCCTTTAGAATTATATCCTATGTACAAGGTGGGCCGTATAAGAGTGCGTATCCCCTTATCTCAGAAACTATGTGAGATAGAAAAAAAAGTTTTATATAAATGTTGTTTGCGTTAAAGATGTCGGTATTTTGGACACCCTGTATATTATTACATTTTTGAAAAGCTCTTCAAAAGACTTGTTCAACGATATATAATATGATGGGTCTGTAGCCCACCGTTTCGGAGCTATTGACTGTTATCTTCAGGAAAAGGTTAATATTTATAGCGAGCTAGAAAAGTTACTGATTGAGGTGATAAGCTGTAATTTGGGCCAAGAAATTCTAATTTAGTCTATTTTATGAAACTTCTGTCTAATACTAAAATAAAAAAAATTGCAACAGTGATGCCAAGTTTCGTGAAATTTAATTTTTCATGATTTTTTTAAATGGAACACCCTGTATTTTATTACATTTCCTGAAAGTCCTTGCAAAGACGAGTTTATCGATATATAATATCAGGGGTCTACGACCCACTTATAACTTATATTTTTTTATAACTTATATTGCCATCTCTTTTAAATTTGATACAAATATTTAGAATCGTATCAATATTTGGCAGTTATCTTAAATGATATTGTCTGACATAATCTCTCAATGTTAAAGCTGGACTTTTGTGATTAAATATATAACATTCTATTATACCTACTTTTTCTTGCAGAGAATACATTACATACAAACATGCATAACTTATGTGTCAATTCCTGAAGAGAAACGCAGATTAATCCAAAACGGTGTGTCGTAGACCCCTGATATTATATATCAATAAACTCGTCTTTGCAAGGACTTTCAGGAAATGATATAAAATACAGGGTGTTTCATTTAAAAAAATCATGAAAAATTAAATTTCACGAAACTTGGCATCACTGTTGCAATTTTTTTTATTTTAGTATTAGACAGAAGTTTTATAAAATAGACCAAATTAGAATTTCTTGGCCCAAATTACAGCTTATCACCTCAATCAGTAACTTTTCTAGCTCGCTATAAATATTAACCTTTTCCTGAAGATAACAGTCAATAGCTCCGAAACGGTGGGCTAAAGACCCATCATATTATATATCGTTGAACAAGTCTTTTGAAGAGCTTTTCAAAAATGTAATAATATACAGGGTGTTCTATTTAAAAAAATATACGTTTAGTTCATCACCCTGTATATTGAAGAGCTACAAATATAACTATATTAAAAAAATACCGACATCTTTAACGCAAACAACATTTATATAAAACTTTTTTTTCTATCTCACATAGTTTCTGAGATAAGGGGATACGCACTCTTATATGGCCCACCCTGTACATACGTCATACATAATTGCTATAGTTTAGAACGTAATTTCAATCTAAAATTTGTGTTGCAGAATTAGCACACTCGAAGTTTTGTCTGTTTACTTAAAAAACAGTTGACTCTGTAAATCTTGTCTGCTAGTCCAGCAGAATTTATATTAGTGTATAGTAGTATATAAATATTAAATATACTTTTACTCTCAATCTGATAGATATTCTAGGTAGAAGGAAGAAATAAATATCCTGGAAGCTACATAATCTGAATTTATCAGTTTTTATCCTATATTGTAGACGATTTTTACTGTTTTTATTTTCTCGGTATTTCCTTCCTTGAAGCAATATGTTTGTGTATTGGTAATAATCAACCATAGAAATTAGGAAGACATAGATATCGGTACTAATTGAAAGGAAGAATTGTGAAATTCACTTCCGTTAACTGGGAAGGAAATAGTTCATATGTGAAGTTTTGGATGAATATGTTGGTGCAAACTAGTAACAAATTAAATAATAGATATAAAACTAACACTACTTTTTATATTTTCTTTGTGAATGTTTTTTCCAAATCCTTTCCTCACCCCCGGAGGAGGAAACTAGAAAAAATAAAGAAAAACTGGAGGACGTAGATATTGATGATATGTATGATGACCTAATTTGGTTTGTCATCTTATTTTGACGAAAGGTAATGCTTTCCTCATGGTAGGAAGTCGTGTGCTAAGGGTATAAAAATGTAGACATTTTTTACTGAATTCTCAATTTATCATTGCTATGTCCAAATTGTTTGCCATAGAGTTACAAGAATAAGAAGCCATTTTATAGGGTACGACAGAGAGAATAATCAATATGATTGTATATTGGTAATAATCAACCATAGAAATTAGGCAGACCTAGATATCGGTACTAATTTAAAGAAATAATTGTGAGTGAAACTGACTTCCGTTAACTGGGAAGAAAATAGTTCATATGTGAAGTTTTGGATGGATATGTTGGTGCAAACTAGTAACAAATTAAATAATAGATGTAAACCTAACACTACTTTTTATATTTTGTTTGTGAATGTTTTTCCAAATCCTTTCCTCACCACCGGAGGAGGGAACTAGAAGAAATAAAGAAAAACTGGAGGACGTAGGTATTGATGATATGTTATGATGACATAATTTTGTTTGTCATCTTATTTTAACGGAAGCTAATGCTTTTCTCATATAGGAAGTCGAGTTCTAAGGGTAGAAAATGTAGGAATTTTTTACTGAATCTTCAATTTATCATTGCTATGTCCAAGTTGTTTGTCATAGAGTTACAAGAATAAGAAGCCATTTTATAGGGTACGACAAAGAGAGAATGATCGTTCGGTTACTTAAGTACGCTTAGCAAATACTAACAATGGGCAGTTTTTTGATCTAATCTTTTTGTTGATACCTTTGCTTGTGTAGTGCCAATCAGCCCTACCTCTTAGTAACCAGTTTATCCTAAGGTATCTCTTATTAAAATGAATCAATTTTTTTTCCTCTAAAAACTGGATTAGTGGTCATCATTTCCTGTCTTTTTTTTTCAGTACCTGGTGTCAAATAGGGGCTGGGCGTCGGCGCCGGCTGCCAATATGACGAGCTGATAGCTGGGTACGGTGAGCTCTTCGAAGATCCAGTACGATTCTTCATGACACGGCCACCACCACCACCTGTTGCGCCCTTACGACTGCCGGGTTCCACACACGCGCCACCGGAACACAGCATCTCTCTCTTTCTCTGTCGCGGTCACTCCAGCGACGGCGACGACATCGCACTCGCGCGCCTACTACGACCACGGCGTACTTAGCGCTCTCGTTCGAACAACTGACAAATGCTGCTGCGATCTCGGCGGGCCGCTTCGACGACGACGGCGACGTCAGTCAGTCACTCTCTCGTGTGACGAATGGGAATGGGAATATATCACTGGGCGTGCGGCCGGACGTCAGTCGTACCTGGCCGATGAACGATGGTTGGGGTGGTACGCTTGAAATTGCTGGCGTTCAGGTGTTTAGTTGACTCATCAGCAGCAGAAGCAGTGGCTTAGGGGCGGAGCTGCTGATATCAATTTAAATTTAGAAAATCCGTTAGTTCAGTATGCGTGAATCACGTGTATTATATAAAACCGATACCAGAAACTGTAGGGCATTCATAAAGCTAAAAATTCCTACTTTGTTGATTTTAAACGTGAAACAAATTTATGAAAAAATGCATTTAATCTTTTTCCTCCTAGTTAACTTTTAGAACACACTCAAATAGGTAGTCTGATTTTCTTTCCAACAGATAGGTGAATAAGGGTATTGTTTACATTAATATTCTATTTATTTATATATATATTTATAATATTTTTTTTGCGATTGTCTCGGTTTCGTTTCGGTAGATTTATAGGATTATACTGAATATATTTATGTGCAAATTATTATTATGGATCATTTGATTCCGTGACTATGAAGCTGCTGAGTGGGACTGAGACTGTTGCAAATGATGAGCTGCAAAAATATTTTTAAAATAATTATTGAAAATGTTTTCATAGGATCTTTTCTTTACATTAAAATACGTAGATATAAGATTATTACTTCATTTTTATTAGTTTTTTTATTAGTTTTTTTTTAGTTTTTAGGTAAGCCCACGTACAGCGGTACTTTGTAACTGCTTCTGTGGTTTTCGCTTTTTTTTCTGATTTTGTAATTATTATTATGGAAATAAAGCATTATTATTATTATTATTATTATTATTATTGTATTTGTTAATACCGGTTTATATTATTTTTTACCACGATTTTCTAAAACAATGGCGTAAGTATTTTGTCTTTAATTCAGGCATAAGTAAATTTAGCCATAGATAGGTGCTTATGGTAAATAGGTACCTATGTCCAAAAGCTACTGTTCACAATTGTGCCTCATTTTCCCGTTACAATTAAGTAATTGTTATTTTATTATTCGTAACAATTGATGATACTACATTGAATTTTGTTTTGTAAAAGGAACAAATGGTATTGGTTTGATTATAAATTCTATCAAATTATTGTTTTATATAATGAATTACAAAGTAAATTACTAAAAACAGGTAGTCGATGGAAATTGAGGTATTAAAGTATTTTAGGTTTATACTATGTTTTAAAATTACTTTGTATATTACTTTATGAAGGAACTATCACATTAGACCGGTAATAATAATTATCTTTTACAACAAATTAGCAAGAGCTAACCTATAAAATGTACATATACTAGAGTTATGTGCTGTAAAAGATTTTATCTCCTAGAGAACAGTAAAGTACACAAAATTTTTGCTACTATCCATTAGCGTGCATTTGGGTAAAAATAGGGGTTTGATGGATTAATGTTGTTATTTGACATTTTTTCATCGAAGTAAATATAATTTTGGAAAAGACACTGAAATGAAATATTCTGTTCAATATTAAAATGCAATAATTCTCAATTTAAAAACAATTTTGGATAACCAAAACCAAACTAGATGTTAGGTAAAACTTAATGCAATTTGTTATGTGCTTCTTAAAAAAATAATCTATCGTCGGTGGCAGTGACACATTTAAAAAATATCACAGAATCATTAAGCGAGTTCCTAAGCACAACGAACGAAAATATATAATTGTCGGGAAGGAATTAGGTACGTTCGTTATGTGTTTGTTCTATTTTTACGGATGTTTTGGCTGTATAACATTGTCAATAGATATTTTCGTAAAACGCTCTTTCCAAATGATATATGACGGTCAGTAGAGAATAGATCAGTCGTCGGCGAAAATAAATAATTTAGTTTTTGTCGGAAATCCCGCAAATCCACTATCCCAAGCGATCCTAATAAGATTTTAATCGGCAAATCCTTTGCGGATATCTCTGGACTTGTTTTTCTTGGCCGTGTTGTGAATTTCCTTGCTCCACACAGGAAGAAAAACAATCAAGCAATGCTGCGGTAGCAGATAAGTCACATCTTTACAAATGATGAGCCGTAGCATCGTGGACTTTTATCACGATGGCAACGGATGAGCCTATTTATATAACCTAGATTTTCAATTCCAATTAGGTAATATTAATTGTCACGTAAGTTACAAACACGAACAAATTAGGGTAATAATAATAACTTATTAACAAAAACAGTTATGTAGGTATATGTATTTAAATACAATAAAATATTCTTAGAAGCAATATATCAATAATATGACACACAGAAGTTACCCTATCCGTGCGGGCTTGTTTATATTTACATAATGAAATTATATATTAAAAAAAAAACAATAAAACAGTAAGTTTTACAGTTTTTACAAGTTGTACATCGAAAATTACCAAAAACATATAAGAATAATTTAGTATATTATATAAAAATATCAAAAATGTAAATAATAGGTTAAAAATAACATAATGGAAAACGTACTCAGGTAAGACTAGCAGCTTTTAGGGATTTTTATGAATTTTGGCCATGTTGTTTTATGAATTATACGTACATGTTCTATCAATTAATATATATGTTTTTTGTCTAGGTACTTAGTGCAGCCATATTTTAAATAGTGTGGGCGATTAAGTGTATTGTAATTTATTAGGAAGTTCTATAGCCAAACGGGACACACAAATCTTTGACCAATTGTCTTCTGTGCTTGAGGTATGCATGAGTTTGTAGATTTTAATCTTGTTTCATATGCATTATTAAGGTTTGTGAAATATTATTTTTCATATTAATTTCAGTGTTCTTATTCCTGGTATAGTAATGAGATGATTGTTGATAATATCTTACTATGCATCGCTATAATATAAATGGTTTACTGGACTAAACTAGTCTAGATAGAACTAGACTATTAATGCCCAGGTACTTAATACACCCAGTTAAGTATATTTTGTGTTTATTGGCACGAATTAGTCCCTTTTATAGAAAATGTTTTGAGGGATCAATCAAAAGTCCGTAACTAAGTATGAGGTAACATTCTCCTATGAGAAGTAGTACATATGTCTTTAATGTCAAATTTCAATTTACATAACCAATCACGTCATACTAAAGTACTTTTTCATCATTGAAAGTAATTATTAGGTATAATTTTTTTGCAAATCACCCGTTCTATCGAAGGCGATAACAGCAAACAATGACAACATACCTATGGTACCGCAGCGCTATACTAGGTGGTGGAGGTACCATCGATAACGTCCGGTGAGCATCACGTGATGGTAAATGCCGGGCCGATGCAAATCGCGTTATCCTTGAGCGGGCCATCATCGCGGTCGCATAGGATAACGTCGCACGGGCTGCTACACTACCTGCTACTTGTACTTGTAGCAGTCAAGCAGTGCCCATCATGCCCAACGATGTAAAGTTCTAGCTGCTCGTTGGCCTGTGCTCTGAAATCTAGCGACGTTGCCAAATTTACACGTTTCTTGAAAAAGGAAATACTAACATGGACATCAAGGTCCTTGGGCCGCTTGAAATATTTGAGCAGAATTTTTAAATCTACATGTGTTTTGAAATTTTTGAGTATTTATACAAGTCTTATATAAATTATTAGTGAGTATTTCGGGTAACATGTTATTCAGTGCAGTTGTTCTATCCTTGTTGAAATATGGATAATTATTTTTGTAAATCATCTAATTTAACTTCAAGTAACTGAAGAACGAAAGACATATTTTATAATAGCATGGAGCCGAATTATTTCTTAACATAGAAGAGTAATCTAAACCCTACTTAAGGGACTGCATAGATTGGAAACCTTAAAAGACAGTGACTACATTTATTTCGTCAATTTCAAGCGCGATTGAAAGTAACGCCTATTGAAACAGAATCTCAATCTCAATGTTTATTTCATAGGAATAAAGAATCCCCTATTCAATCCTACTTAAATCTTGCGCCTGCATGTTTTATATACGTAGCTAACGACCTAACCTCAAAATTAAATATTGTTTGTTGTATTAATAATACATTAACCGTTGAGTTTACTTTTTAGTTGTTACAGGATCACTAAAGAAGTTTTTCATTCGTCATCGTCACATGTGATTCTTCAGTACGTGAAGCATATAAACTCTGCAGTTAGATCTGATTAAATCCAATCTCGTTTATATCGAAATTCGAAGCAGCTTGAGTCAAGCCAATCCTACAATATTTTAGGATTGACTTGAACGTTCTAAGCCGCTTGGAAACTCAATTCCAATCGTTTAAGTCATCATTTTCAATCCTTTTATTCAAATCGCTTGGCTTCAAGCAGGCTTGAAATTGACGAAATAAGCGTAGTCATTGATGTGCTATTTGAAGTGACTACTAGTGTGGTACAATTTCATTTGGCACAGTAGAAAATACGAAAGTTTTCAAGATGTTATTAGAAGATCGTGCCTTAGGATAGGACCTCGGATACGCTGTACACATGATTAATATTGACAAATATTGCTTGTTTTGCTGGTTATTTTTTGCACAATCTCTTTTCCTGTACATAATGAATACATATTAACAATGATTAATTAAATCATATTACAATAGGTCTTTTGTTTATGACAGAAAATTATGCTGGTTGGAGTATTTTCATAGAAGCTTAGGTATCATTATCCTGTAGGGTGAAAACTAGTTTTAAAATAATGTAACCTGATTTCATTTGTAAATATTTTTAGAAATATTATTTTACTTAGGACAGTAAAACTCAGTTACATTTTTTCCGCATTCTATGTTACCTACCGATTCAATGTCCATACTTGTGTGGGTTGAAAATATACCGGGATCTACAGCTTATACCCAAATCCGAGCCAATCCTTGAGTACAATTTAATTAAAATAACCGTCAGAGCGATTTAAAATCGCGAATACCTACTAGATAACTGAAATAATTCTTTCAGTGGGCAGTATAGGAATGTAGGAATTCTTCATTTGGCAGTTGAAGAAAATTTTTGTTTACATTCTAATTTCGACTAATAAGACAAGAATAAAAGCAGTACTATCATTCTGGAACCGGTCTCCTTACAGTTTCAATAAACAACACAGCACAGCAAATAAATTTTGCTAAGTAGTTGAAGCGAGCTTGCTTTCCTGTTATAAGAGATACTCCAATGACTCCAATTTGAGTTATATATGGCAAGAGTTCTAAGTTTTCGACAAACTTCTTAGATCTGTTTCGTAGCAATACATGCGAATTATTTTGATAGTAAAAGAATCCCAGCGTGAAAACTGATACAAATGTAATCTAAGAAGTTTGAACAAACTTATTAAGAAGTTTCTTAGCTAGAGAAATATATTAATGAATGTAATAAATAAATCTTGTAAGGTCTACTTTATTTTAACTATTCAGAAATTACTACAATGAAATGTTGTCATGGAAATGGAACTTGCCAATTTGTGTTTCTCAAAGCAAACACTACATAATCTATAATACAGTAAATATTTAAAAATACTTATAAATATAAACGAACAAAGTTATAGGTTCAAGATTTAACAATTTACAGTATCTAATTTATTAAAGCTGTCGGCATTCATTCGGAAAAAGTTTACATATTTACTTTATCGAATCTTATGTCCAGCATCAAATTTAAATGTATATTTTTGTATTCAAAATATTTTTGTATTGTTTAAGTAGGTACCTTTTACCTTGTACCTTTTCTAATCTATGTTGTTTAGAGATTGACAGTAATGAAATTATGAGTATTGTATAAATACGCCTTTGATGGATAGGAGTCCATGTACAATTAACAAGATACACAGTAATATTAAAGATAAATATTGGGAGTAAAGCCTGCCAATCATTTAAAGTTGCATTCAAATATTGATGCGAACTATCAGCCATATTGATTCAGAATTATTACTGATTAGGTATTAATAATCGTGAAAACTTTTCTTGAAAGATTAAACGACTTACGTGTAAGGAAGTTCAATCGTAATTATACGACTAGTCCGTTCCATATAGAAGACAGGATCCTCTACGAGGAATGGACTGGGAAGTATAATTTAAGATTAAACGACTTATCTGTAAGAAAGTTCAATCGTAATTATACGACTAGTCCGGAATGGACTGGAAAGTATAATAGTGAAGCTGTACTCTATTTATACTGATAGTATGGGTGCCCTGCTTGATTGTAACGCAGTAAACGCTCTAGCGGGGTAAAACTAGGAGTGCAGAAGATCTAAGCATCCTTAATTTCGTCTGACAACTGACTGATGGAAATTTCACGCAGTTAAGAAAAAACTCAGCAATTCAATAGCAGCGGTAATAAATGCATATTATCTGGGGATAGTGATTAGGTAAATATATTTCTTCTTGAAAAGCGAATCGTTTCCTTATATCATCTTAGAACACAATACTTACTAGAACTTGACATTGCTGTAATTGTACTAAAGGTATTAATAATTATCATTATCAGGATGGGCTTTGTTAGGAAATATCATTAGATAATTTATGAATATAATGGCCAAAAAAGAAACAAGAAAATGTTTGGTTTCTAAATTCATCTTGCTCGCATTGGCAACGCCGCATCAGCATAGCCTACTCGGCTGCACCTACTCACGTAACGTTCGTTCCACTGCTAACCCACATTTCGCATTAGATAAAACCCCATTCAAACTGCATTGCATTTTGCATTCGTTTCGCGGATATTTGAACACAGGCCGTTGTTGTGTCTCGACAGCAGCATTTATGCAACATTTTCGATTTGTGTTTTGTTTGTTGTTTCCTTTCGACCACGCAGCGAACAGCAGCATTAAAATTCCCTGCCCGCTTTTTGTGTTGGAATATGGAATTGCCCCTTTCTGCCGAGGACATTCTCGTAATAACTTCCTCGTGTATGGGAAATGCCGCTCCAGAAAACTCTTATGCTTGGACCGTCATCGGTTTTCATTTTTAACGCACTATTAAGTACGGATGGTTACTTGTTTTCACTCAGATATATACCATTATATCAAATCAAACTTTAGTAAATAGAATATTTTATGAATAATAAATAAAATTATATTGGCCATATTTGGTCATATTGGTATTTGCCACAAATATTGTAACAAGGTACAAGTTAACCAGGACTAATGATAATTTAATCTTCAGTCTTTAGGACTGAAATGTGTTGCTACAACACTTTACATCTTCTTGTTACAATATTTGTGACAAATATGAAATAACTGTTTGAGAGACAAGTATTAAAAAATGTTTTTGCCGTATCAGGCGTATGGAAGATTTACGAATGTGAAGGAAAACACGAAATGTACGAAAAAAATGTCTTTTCCTACGTGTTTCACACATGATTTTTTCTAGTCCCTACTGTTTAAACAGAACTACAAAAAGATATTTTCGAATTTATTAGGTATCTAGAAATTTATCATTTGTCATTCTGAATTTTTTAAAAATGCGAATTTTTGCCATAAATCAGATGTTGTTTGTATTCTGTTACTTCGATTTGTTTGTTTATAAACAAATATTGTCTGCATCGTTTATACGCGTAATGTTTTTTCTGAAGAAAAATAAGGAACAGTTAATGAAAATGTGATTAATGAATCTTAATCTTCTGACATAGAAGAATCGGCGGCATTGGCAATTGAATCATTGCCTACCTACCTATGAAGTCGAAGGAGCTTACAAAAAATTCGAAAAGTGGTGTAAGGAGAAGAGTTACCAGTGATCAATGAAAATATTTTCTGGCATATTTTGAAAAAAGTCATGGTTTTCAAAAGCTCCATGTTATGGGATCTTTACTCCATGCTAAGGACTGTCACTGTCTATGAAGAAATAAATCGCATACGACATACCATTTGTTAGTATAATAGATTTTATAAAAAGACAATCAACAGGACGTCAACCCAAAAAATCTAGTGTTTTAACAAAATCAAAAATAGCAATATTCTTGAAACAAGTATATGATACAACTTACTTAATGATGAAAGTAACTTTAAAATCTCATATTTTGCAAAAAATGTTGTAGTCATGATCACGATTGGTGCATGTTGAACCCAAAAAATCTAGTGTTTTAACAAAACCAAAAATAGCAAAATTCTTGAAATAAGTACATAGATTATACAACTTACTTGATGATGAATGTAACTTTAAAATCTCGAATATTGGAAAAATTTCTGGGATCATGTTGTGGTCATGATCATGTAGTAATCATGATTACGAGTGGTGCATCTTGACGAAAAGAACTGACTTTTCTTAAATTTCAACACATTAAAGATATGAAATCGTTTATACTTAACGAAATTCCTAACACAAAAACCAAAGTGAATAGAGAATTTATCATCTCAACTGGAAATTTTGAAGGTTTAGATGTTGTCGAAATAATTAGAAAGTACTTCTCTCTGCGCCCGTCATCTACTGAAAACAAGATTTTTTCTTGGTTATAAAAACGGAAAATGAATGATATAATCAGTTGGCATAAATAGCGTTGGGGCTGTAGGCAAAAAAATTGCTCAATTTCTGAAATTACCTAGTCGGTCGAGTTATACTGGACATTGCTTCAGACGTTCTTCTGCTACTATATTAGCTGATTTAGGAGCAGATATTCTTACCCTTTATTGCTTGAAACATGAATTACTCAGAACTGTAGGTTTTACTCAAATATTCAGGGTGATAAAACTGATAGAGAATGGCTTATAAGAGAATAGTGATAGTGTCGCAGAAACAGCAGTGGTGTAGAAAATATTCACACAAACATTCACAGAAAAGAGGTGGTAAAACCCCCGTCTCTACGCTATTGGTAGAGGACAAATCGAGGGGCGAATCACTGGGGTATTTTAGTGTACAAGCAGGTGGAATTTCGAGAAAAATTGAGGAATTTTGGGGAATTTCAACGAATTGCGGAGAATTTCGGGGTATTTCGGGGTATTTTGGGAAATTTCAGGGTATTTTATATATATTTTGTTATACCTGAGGCCCGAACTGAGGTTATACCTAATCCTCAACATTTTTTGTTGACAGGATTATAGAGTATGTCTTAAAAATGTTTTGTGATGGGTTCTATATTTTATATTATATTTTTGAGACAGTTTTTGTATGAATAAATATATTTTTACCTTAGTTTAGTTTTATTTTATACCTAAGAAGTTTTATCTTTTGTTGTTGGTATACTGTGCGTTTCACGAAGTTGTATCCCGGATTGGAATGTTCGGATTGTCAGGATTCGCTGGCAAATCCTGTGCGAGACTGGCACGCGCGCTTAAATCACACCACCTCAATTTGTAGCGGTC
Source organism: Pogonocherus hispidulus (assembly GCA_963924545.1). Taxonomy (NCBI): domain Eukaryota; kingdom Metazoa; phylum Arthropoda; class Insecta; order Coleoptera; family Cerambycidae; genus Pogonocherus; species Pogonocherus hispidulus. The sequence goes on from OZ004696.1 coordinate 27,231,321, forward strand.
CGTAACCGAGATGTGCCAATGCATAGAATTTAACTAATAACATGACGACGCTCCATACGTTGGAGATATATACTAACATTCCAATCCGGGATACAACTTCGTGAAACGCACAGTATGCATAGTATAAATAAATATACTATGGTATATGTGAGTTTTATTTGTTTGTAATATGACATCAATAAATGTTACAAAAACTTAATTTGTGTATATCTTTCAGTAGAACAGAATAAAGGGTACCTATTTTGTTGGGAATTTCAAATCGCTATGGGAATTGCGGGGTATTTTGCAGAATTTTGAGGAATTGCGAATTTCAAATGTTTGGAGGTATTTCAAGGAATTTTTGGGGGATTTTGGGGATTTTCACTGCAGGGGGAATTTCAATGTACAAATTTTTTTGTGATTTACCCCTCGGGGAAAATATTGGATATAGACTAAATTACTACTCGTTAAATGGTGTCTGAACTTATCAATTATTTAAAATATACAAATTAAAAAATCTTAAGACTTTTCGGAGATATTTTAAATAAGACTTTAAGGACCAGCATTTTGCTAAATATGCATTACAGACTTATATCTTATTTTTTCATATACTTTCCGCCTGAGAAGCGTGTTGGCAGTTTATTAATCACCATGTATAGGGTGTTTCATTAAAAAGCTATAGTTTTGATCAGTTTCCTTGTTTTGAATATTCTGAACACAATCGATACTAAAGTAAACCACCTTTGTGCACAAAATGTTTCTGTTTAATCTTTTTCAAAATATCTACACTCTATGTAAATTTATGATACGGGTATAATTCTAGTTCTTGTACAAAAGAAGAAATGAAATAAATAAGTTGTATTTTAAATTTTCAAATTTGCTTGTACAGTTTTTACCTCCAATTGTTTTGAGACACTGAAATTAAATGAGCTTCAATATTTTAGACTACTATTCCCGTCTAACAATTAAGAATTACTTATTAAACGATATACTAAATGCATAATAAATTACCTTATTTCCAGGCCAACAACAAAAATGCTATTAGAACCCTTCGGTATAAGAAAGAAACAAACAAAGTAACGTCGAGCCGTTTCGTTTACATTAGAAATAAATTATCCTACTAATGATTGCTATGCTTGCCGGCGGCAGCGCAACATTCGATTAAATTAAATTATGCCCAAATAGAATTAATTAAACATCAAATACCTTCATTAGTAGGTAGGAATTTCCATTTCGGGAACGAAAGTTCGGATACGGTGAATAAAAATTGCATGGGTTGTGGAGAATTTAAATGAAAATAACAATTATATAGTATAAACCGTAATCATTTATTGACAGTGAACACTCTCTGTACATACATATAAAACTCAAAGGTTTTTGCATCATTTGTTAACAATAAATGACGTATTACTTTCAAATGTGAGACAGTACGTTTCAAACTTTGATCAGCAATATATGTATGTATAGATACTGCGTTTATTTGTTATATTACGCATTGTGTGGTTTTTGGTTAATTTTAGAATAACTGAAAATTAAACTTAATGTCAAGATAATGTAATTAAACACTTTTTTAAAGTCTTCTATTAGATTAATACAAAAATGAAAAATTATAGAATATTATAAAAAAAGAGTTGAAAACCAAACCATGGTTAACTTAAATCCTTCTAGATTTTAGATTGGATTGCATTATATGTAAAAAAGCCTGTTGATGTTGATAACCTTAGTCTCATTAAATGTAGTTAGTACTGTTAATAATCATTAATAAATCTCTTCGATCATCTGCTTTACCTTGAAGCCAGGAGGATTTATGAAGCTTGCCAAATTGAGGTACTCGGATAGTTCACTATAGATCCAGCTTATTATATTCCAAATGTAATTCAGTTGACTGCACTGGTTCCTTGCATAAAGTTTTGAAAAATAAGGAATGTTTTCCGCTACAAGATACAAATTCTACAGGAACTGTGGTGACGATTACGATGATAGGAGAATTGAATTTTGTATACTAATGTGCTAAAGAACTGACGATCAGAACTTGAAAGAAAATATCTATTTTATTGTCGAACCAACTATTTTTTTTTAATGAGTTTGTTAATAAACAAAACACAATTGTAGATATTGAGATAATGAAAATCTGCACCTATTTACGTTATACTCAACATCCACAAAAAAGTTACGTTTGAGCAGGCATTCTTGGAGAAGAAATTATTGGGCCAGTCTTTTTAGAAGAAAATTGGGCAAAAACTCAACCTTTTGTGAAATGTGATAAACCCTCTTATCGTAGAATCTTAGAAAAGTCAAGTGGATGAAAATGGGCTAATGATACTCAAAGAAGAAAATTTGCATTTTCAGCCAGATTGAGCTCCTCCCCATTATGCTTTACCAGTTAGAGAGTGGCTCAATCATCGGTTTCCCGGTACATTGATTGGAAGACGGGGTGCAGTATCTCCAGATGGCCAAAATGGTCAGCAAGATCCAAATTTGACCACGCTGGATTTTTTCCTTTGGGGTCATTTGAAATCAGAAGTTTATGAAACTCCACCTGAAAGTATTCACGAACTCAGAATCAGAATATCGCAGGAATGCAGACGTATTACTGATAAAATTTAGTCAAATTCCGCGAAGAATTCAAAATCGACGTTACTATTGTGTTGCCAATAACGGCGCACATTTTGAGCTTTTGATAAAATGATTTGTTAAAAATAAATATTTATGCAAATTTAGCTTTTCACATTTTTTGTTCTAACTTCCGAACCAATCAACCGATTTAACTATTTTGGATATGGCTGGATAGGGAATTGTATGCCATTTTCAACGATGTATCGCTCGATGGGGATTGCCATTTGAAATTTCAAAGTGAGGGTGACTGTGTGTGTGATGATAGCTAAAATGAATTCAAATGTGTAATTAAAGTTGTTCCCCCTTGATATCTCAATTGAAGTATTTTTTGTATAAAGAAATTTATATATTATATATATATATATATATATATATATATATATATATATATATATATATATATATATATATATACCTATACATAATATATAAATTTCTTTATACATAAGAATGTTTGCTACACACTACCTACCTAGCTACCTTACCTTAGTGCTCGTTTGTATTCTTTTTCACAAATGCACCATTTATTCTCATTTAGGAGATGAATTATTAAATATACTCTATGCAAGTCATTCTTTGTCAAGTAATTTTATTAATGAATTAACATTATAATTTAGAAACATAAGATGACACTCACAGAACCAGAGAAATATAAGTCAAAGAATTTATTTTTAATACTTCTGTCATTTTTTTAAACATTATAGATGGAGCTATTATTGTGTTTTATAGTAAATAATTCAAAATATAATTCATCATAAGACCAATAAAAAACCACACCAATATTATATTTTTTAGTCTCCCTAACTAGGGAAACACTATTTCAAGACTATTTTCAGAAAACTAAAGAAAAGTAGTATGCATCAACCTGTCTAAAGGTAACATTACTGATTAATCAAAAACATTTGTTATCAACTTTGTTATTGTGGAAATAGTGCTAAAAGGCTTCATTTGTCACTGCCTTCGGTTACGGCAAATCGTGGTGATCTTTCGGATGTCAACAGTTTCGAAATAACACCATCAACCACAAGTCATGCCATAATCATATACATAATATATTAAATAAACGATACTATATCAAGTCTCTTCTCACCGTAATTGACTTTGTATTTTGATATTCAGCACTCAAGAAATGTACATTGATCATACAAAAGTAGTTGAGTATGTCTTTGACAGAGGCCAAACCAGCCCAAACGACTGTATTGCTATTGAATTTCAGACATACGTTTCTTATGAACCGTCCTATTGCTAAGTCACATGGCTTTTAATAGTAGCTCTCTTATAAATTGATATTATTTATTAAAACTCCAAACAAAACTACAAATGAATGTTATTGGACCTAGATAGGTACTCAAAGCATGTTAACTTTTAACTTAACTTAGTTAACGTAACTTTTTTGTAGTAATATCCGCAACTCTACTAAGGTCTAAAGGTGCGTCCAAACTTGAACATTTTAGCCCGAACGAATAGAAAGAAAACAGAACAGAAAAGTTCGCGCGAATATAAATATTAATAAAATGTTCCAGTTGGTCGAAATGTTTGTAGTGTTTAGTACATTATTTACTTATTCCCTTCAACTGAATAATTCTGCGAACAATACATCCTTTTGAGCAATTTTGATTTACCGACAAGCTCCGGAAAACATTCGGCCCGTTCAGTTCGGCTCTGAGATAGGTCCAGACTTTGCAAATTCTGCTCTGCGCGCTCAGTTCGTTCTGTTCGCTCTAAAATGTTCAAGTTTGAACTCACCTTAAGATCATTTTGTTTACTGCGCTCGCAATACTTCGATAATTTTGATTGATGCCAAATATTTTTTATATTTCAAATGAAATTTAGTGAAATGTGCGATAATATTTATGTAACCATAAAATTATATCTTGAAATAAAATCTCTATAGGTATATGAAAAGCTTTCGATCAAAATTTATAATTTCTGAGCTTTCATAGTTAAAACTTGAACCATTGAGATACTTGAACTTGATACTTGAACCATTGATAAGAAATGAGAAAATAAAACGATTTTTAAGAATCACTTAGAATCGAGGTTTAAAATCTTAGAGTTACGCAAATAATCTGAACCAATAACTTTAGTAAATAAAGATAAAATTAGCACTATACGGACAAATTAATTTAAATTAAATCACTACCCCTAATTTTCCCTGGCCATTAGCCCGCATCTATTATAGCTCATTATATTATTATTGGTATTGTAATTATGCAAATACTTAAACGCGTTTGCCCATCGATAATTCAAACAACAAATTACCGGTCATTCCGGAATACCGCTCGGCATATCAATAAAATATTTAGTTATCTTCAGTCCGAATCCGGCCGGATGCACGTTCGTCCCAAAATCCACACTGTTTATTATTTATTCAGGAATATCTAATAGAAATCCCTTATCTGCACGTGTATGTTTGCTCTGATAGGTCTGGAAATTTAGGTAGGTACAGATTTCAAGTAAATATTTCAAATTGGATATAAGAGAAATTTATGTTCAACCGTAATATGTAACTTTTGTACTTAATTACTCTTACCTTTTTATATTAATATACAGGGTGATTTAGCTAACTGGTTCATGGAAGGTTTAAGGAGTTCCCATTGAAATATTTTTTTGAAAAATTTGGATACGGGGGTTTTCGGGAAAGTTCTATTCTCTAAAATATTTCTGGCACTTCCGGTTGCCTATACTGGAAATGGTTATCAACTTTCTTGTTTTAAATGAAATACTGAAACATTAATAATATAAATGAAATGAAATATTTTTTTATATTTTTGTTTTCTATGCTAAAATCTACGTTTCTTAATGTAACACAACCTATACAAAAAATTAATAGTTTTTTAGATTATTAATTTTTTTGAAAAAAATTGATTTTGTAGTATCTTACTGAAATGCTTGTCATCGATTAACAAGGTTACGATAAGGTTATGATAACAAGTTTTGGACTATGGTTAGGTGTATCATCGAGATTTCAAATTACGTGTATTTTCATATTTTATTATTTACAGAGTGTTCAAAAAAATAAGTTGATTCTGACTAGTCATTTATTAAAACGGAACACCCTGTATTTTATTGATATATGTAATGGAGAATAAAGTGATCTTTCAATGTGTAGGATTCGCTATACCTATCTGTTGGTATTTTTTTAATATATTCTTTTCGAATTTATATTCTTCGTGCCTTATAGATCCTCAAAAACAAAAGTCATCGCAATCCAATCGCGTTTATATCGCAATCTGAAGTAGCTTGAGTCAAGCCAATCGTACAATATTTTAGGATTAACTTGAACGTTCTAAGCCCCTTGGAATCTCAATTCCAAACGTTTAAGTCATCATTTTCAAGCCGCTTGGCTTCAAGCCGGCTTGAATTGTCGAAATAAACGTAGTCAATGTCAGTTGTGTCGGTTGAATATTCCACAGTTCAGTGCATATTAGTCCTTTTAGACTCTTAGTCCATATTTCTTTCAATTGAAAATTTTCATCGGCTTATCAATATTGTTCATACCACCTCCAAACTGAAGCCTTCCACGGTCATCATCTTTATTGAAGTTTTGTAAATTGTAGGTTTGTAAATTGTAGAAGATGATGACTTTTCTTCAAATTATGACGCACTGTATTCTTTAAGATCTGATCTGTTTGTCTAGTATAAATATATGAACATACTCTGACGGTTTGGATAACATTGTTGATTCTTTCTTAATTTTGAGCCATTACTGCAGGTCTATTTGCAGTAAAACGTAAAACACCACTATTTAATAATTTGAAAAGAAGTCTACGAAATATTCTCGAATCTGGCTGACGTCTTTTCGAAAAATTTTGTAACCATAAATTTAGAGAACCTACGGAATTATGATTTGCTCTAATGTAACATTCGAGTATATCAAAATATTCTTCATTGTTAAAGATTATGGTTATTTGTTAGACTTAAACACTTTCACACAGGTTTCATTATTTTTTATTTTCGTTGTTAAATATAGTTAATTTAATAAAATTGTTATGCCTACTTTTGGTTTTCACTAGATTAAAATTTTTCATGGCTTACTTTTTTTGAAAATTATAGTTCTTTGGAATAGTGCTACTTAAATACATCCAACATGTGGCACATCATTAGAACGCATATTTCAGGAACAATAACAAGACTAAATAATCTAAGAAGGGCGACATAAGAAAAATAAAAATTGACACACATAACAATAGTCCGTCGAGAGATGCTGCTGACCACAGAAGTTCTTTGTAAAAAAGCCTGCCTTCATAATGTGCAAGTCTAAAACTTGTCAAATAAACGCCTGCTATAAGGTGAAATAAGGAATAAGGACTCGACAAATTTCGGATTTTTCCAAATATGACGAAAACTAAAAAAAATGGTTTAAAACGGAAAAGATATTTGAAATTATCATGAAATTCTACGAAACTTCTCTAATTATCATTCAGCGTTGGACACAGTATATAATAAGCATAAGTAAGAATATCTATTGTAAGAATTTAAGTAACTAAAAATGTCGGGACTCACTCGTTCTAACATAATCTTGTATAAAGATTATTAAGTATGTTTTGTGAAGGAAACTATTCTAATATTAATTATCTGTCACATAACTGACAAGGAGCAAAAACTCCGAAGCAGTGATATCTGTAGCGCTTTCCCTCGGAGTGTGCGACATGAATCAATTTCACTAAGCTTTGTTTTAGATCTGGATATGCTATCCTAGATACTTCTCTTTGCTATAAGCTACAAAGAGGAGCAAAACCTTAGTGACAGTATTATGTATAGCTGTGTCGTTGCTTTTCTTAGGCATATGTGCCTCTTTTGTACGTTTTAAATACTTTCTCATGTACTCAATTAGCGAATTTCTTCAATACAACAACATCAGTCGTACACGAATCCTATACATCGATGTCTTCCAGTCCAGGTATATCTGCTCTGCCATATATTTAACGTAATAATCCAGATAATTCATAGACGCCATAATTCTCCTTAATGTTACAGGCGGTAATTTTATCGCGATAAATCTGCTGATTAATCCTTCCCTGTTCTGTTTGTGATTTACGTCGCGATTTATATAAATTTCGGGTTTATTTGGACATAATGGGTGAGAATTTGCATATACAATTCGCGCCCGTCACGGGCCATGTGACGAATTTTATACATATGTAGATTTTATATTTTAGAATTCCAACAGTGGTTAGGCCATATTTTACAATTGTGATATCGGTCGTTTCGGAAATATACGTGATCTATGGCAATGAGGTCAGTAAATAGATCATATTCCATCGAACTTGTACATACAAGCTAGAACCGTTATGTATGTTAGGTCAGAACTAAATGGCTATAATGCCTGGAAATTATAATTTCGGAAAACAGGTTCTATATTCGAGTAACAATGAGCTTATTTTCTCTACAATTTTTTACGTTTGGTTCAATTTTATTTATTTAGAGAATTATACATCTCAAAACTAACTATTACAGATCATCTCTACTCTATATCACTTCAAGTACAACCTGATACACGGTTTCATTCATGGTTTATAGAAACCATGAATGTTGCTAAGCTACAAATCCATCATACGTCAAATGTAAATACTAAAAGAGGTAGTAGTAATGTAGTATTACATTAGATATATAATTAAGAGAGTGTGAATAGAAGTACATTTACTGATAATTGACATAAAAGAAGATAGAATAAGAGACGCAGGAATAAAAAAAATAACAAAATCTGTCTTAATAAATATTCAGACACAATTAAGCTAATATGAATAATAGAGAGGAAAAGTTAAGTAGTAAGTATTTCACGAAATATTCTAAAGACAGAAAGCTAATAAAAGCGAAGAAGACGACCACGAAAAAATAGAAGGAGCCAGGTGCAAAACCCCGAAAGAAAAGAGGAAGACATCTGGTGTAAAGTGAAAATACTAGTAAACAGAAAGGCATAATAACCTTGGGTAACTGAGTACAGAGAACCCTAAGCTATATTATCAGAAAACCATAACTATAAAAGATGTAAATTTATAGTCAAAATCATATAACCCTTGTATTAATATGGTCTTCTATAAAAATTTGTCATTATTTCTCTTTGGGATGAAATAAAAAAAATTGAAATAGATTCTGTGTGAATACTGTGAAAATTAAAAATTACATTATTTATGGCAAAAAGATTCTGATGTCCAATGTTCATAAAACGTACCCTTTTCCTGAGAAAAGGATTTTCATTCAGTGCTTGCACAATACAGTTGAACTGACAAACTAACAGCAAGGGAATAGATCTAGTATTTCTAATTAAATTATTGTGCAGCACTGAATTAAAATATATTTTTCTCGAATAAATAGTAAACTTTGTGTATATGAAACAATTGCGCCTTTCTTCGCGAAATGGTTGGAGATTTTAAATTTGGCAATATTTTATTATTTTCTTAATAAGACATTCTCTAATTCCTCATAGTTTATTGTGAAACTTTGCCCATTATTTAGAAAGATGTAATATAGCGCTCCAGACAATTTTATAATCGAATTTTTCAGACAAGTCTTGCAAATGATAAAAATAAAAAGAAATATGATAAATGGTCGTGTAACCTATATGAAATAATCCCCAGCTTTCCACAGTTTTTTTTTTGTATTAAAGAATGATTAGAAGGTAAAATGGTAATATATTCCTTACAGAAAGCGTCAGATTGTATACGGTTTAAAAAATTTCAGAGGACATTTATATTTATTTAGGGAGACGCAGAAACGTAGCAAAAGCAACTTTCCTCTTAATAATCTGATTCCGGCGAAAGCTCGTTAACGTGAGAGGGAAAAAAAGGAAGAGGAGGAAATAAAAAGGAAACCGCTAATAATCTGTTCCCGTCGGCAATTATAACAATGACATTTTAAAATAAAAGTTATCCATTAATTAGGGGTACTACGTACGCGCGGAGGGCAAAAGCGACGATCCGATCTCATGCTACGAAGAGGGTGAAAAGTTAGATTAAGCGGGCTTTAAAAAGATCTTTGTCTTAGTTAAAAATGCCATTTTGTTACAAGGCCTATTCTCGAAGCATTTCTTTTAATTTTGTCAGTAGGGATGATGGCAGAAAGAGATGGAGGAAACGCGACCATTCATTTCAATATCCGATAGAGTTCAGAGATTCACCTTAATATTTCTTAATTTAACAGAAATTTAAACTTCAATTGTTTTTATTGCGGTAAATTTGATTCAGATGAGAAAGTTTCAATATAATTTGATTACTTTTGAAGTCTGTTCAGATACGCTTGAATGTACCTCTGCAAAGCTTTCTAAAGCTCATCTAATCATACTACTCAGGGTAGTATCACAAGTAGGTAAAAAGTTTTTTCTTCGAGGCTTAGTTTTTGAGATACAGAGCATTAAAGTATTTTTAGGTTTTTTGGAAAATCTCTGTAGTAGACTAAAATTAATTGTCTTTTTAAATTAGTGTGACTGCACACAGTGATAGAAGGCATGTTGTGGCTGTTATTTTTTTTTGTGAGCATTAACAAGGACAAGCATGTGAGTAGTCACTTTAATATTTTTAGGAAAAAATAAGTACGCACTGGCTTTTTAATACAGTTTTTTGGATTTTCATTTAGTGCTTAACAAAAAACGTTTTTTGTCATTTTTTGATTTAAGATGTGGTTTAGGTAGAAAATGTCAGTTTAATATTGATTAATTAAACTTTAACTTTTATTATTGCTAACCCGACAGACGTTGTCCTGTCCAAAAATTCCATAGAAAAAAGCACTTTCAGTTTTTCCGATTTTTCGGACAACTTTTCCAATTTTTCTTTCCCTAAAAACCGTATTCGGAATATTACGAAGATTTAAAAAAAACGCAAAATCGGTCCAGCCGTTCTCAAGTTTTCCAGTAAATCTATATTATTCACGTAATGGTACATTTCGGACAGATTCCTAACAACCAACTCAAAATGTTTATATGAACTAGTATTCTATAGTTTTGACATAATCTATAGTTTTTGTCCGGTGTAAAACGTGAATGTAAAAGAATTTATTTTTTATATGACCAATACTTTAAAAACATTCTGTTCAGTAGGTCTCATGAATTTTGTTATTTCAATCTGGTTGTACAATAACAATTAAAGATTATTAAAAAAAAAAATGAGAAATCAGTTGTTGCTCGTCAGAAAATTTTGGTACATTTTTGAAAACTTCATGTATATTGTTCTCACATGTTATTGACAGTTGTAAATACAGTAATATAATATTAATCACCACAGAAAAAGATATTTTATAGATATTGAAATTTTGAAGAGATAGAGGCATTTATATGGAACATTTGTAAAAAATTTCAAAGGAATGAAAGTTTTAAAAATCGGCAAACATAAAACCGATAATATAGACGAATCAGGTTATACTTGTCTTCAATAGTATCAAATATTATACAGGGTGTCTCATTTGTTACTGTCACTAGCAAATAGTGAGATTTGTGTTTGCGCGACTTTCGGCAAAACCGCAAGTAATATAGATATGAAAATATTTTTTTAAAGGTAGACCGTGACGTCATAGATTGTTTGTCAGAATATTAATTAGATACTGTAATAATTTTTATATAAATACGTTTTATATGCGTACACATAATGTAATGGTAAGATATAAGTATACATATATTTCTTTAAATAACATCTTGACTCTTTTACATATTTTAATAAAACACCATTTCATGAACACAGTAATTGGAACCTGGTCTTGCATATCATGATACTAGAAATACACTAGTAAGTAACTGTTGTAATCAATGAATTCGCGATTCCAGTGAAGACACTTCATTTAAATAATTTAAACATGCATGGCGTTCTGTAAGAAAATAAATTTAAATAAGAATAATATTTCTAAAAAATGATCTGCTGCACAATAGATTACAGTATGAAGTTACAAGTACAGTTACAAGTACTATTAGACTTATTATTAACTTGTATCTTGTACTATTAGTATATGAGTCATAAGTTACAAGTCTAATAATTAACGGTGGAACTAATTCAAACGGACATTACTGTGACGAAATAGAGTTACTGAAATAACTAATAGAGTTACATATGATTAAATATATGTGTTGAAGGTTATATCCAGATATGCAATATTTGTATACGCATGTCTGGGGTAACTAATATCTATTTAATTACAGTATAACTCTGTTAATTATATCATACCCTACTGTAACGTCAGTAACAGTAACTAGGACAGGAATTTTCACAATTACACAGTTTTTCATAATTTTATGATCGGATCTCTGCTAAATTTCAAAGCGGTGAGGACAGGATGTCGGATATTTTAATCATTACCTAAGTTTTAATGTCAAAAGAAGAAACCTAAAAAAGGCAAACTGAAAATAATGAGCTGGATTCTTGCAGTATTTAGCAAAAAGACCCCTTGTGATCGAAATACCTACTTTTTAATCTTCTTACACGAAATAAATACGGGCTGTTCTTCAAATATACAACAATTAAGTCTCGAGAATCTGGGACACTGATTAAAGAGAAGGTGCTAATTAAAAAAGTAATTGGGAAGTTTTCCGATTGAGACTTCCGTAACGTTCGCCAGTGACATGTCTAAGGTGGGACATTTCGCTCAGATGGATTAATTGGACAAAAGAAGATAGCAAAAAATATAAGAATAGGTTACTGACTCATAACAGAACTCGTGTTTTGCTATCTTGACCTAATAAGCACCTGGGTATCACAAAAGTAATTTTTTTAGGGTAGAGAAACATAGGTACTATTTTTTTTTCTGTAAAAAATACGGATTTTTTCTATTTTTAGTAAGAGAAAAATTTAAAAATTTAGAACTAACCCTGAAGTTATTAAGAATTAAAAGTAAAACTAATTTTTGCAATAAAATGAAGTTAAAAAACTACTGCGATGTTTTTGTTAACTATAGACATCGATGTTCTTAGATGATCTCTTTTTTATTCAACGTGTTTCAAAAAATCCAAAAATTTTTTCAATGGATTCACAGCCACCTATGGTCTCTATTACAAAATACAATTTTGGATTTTTACTCAAAAAACTGTAATCATTAGGGACAAATATCTACGCTACTGGATTCTACGTTCAAAATCTATAGGATTATGTCATAAAACAATTCAATGCATCCTTCCCATAGAAGTTAGAGAATTTCTCAGAAACAGTAAAAATTACTTTTTGTTTATAACTCAAAAACAAAGGACGATAACAAAATTTTGTTTTCACCAAATTATTTTTCTTGAAAAGTAGTCAACCTTATTAAATAATAGTTACTATAATGGTGTTTCTAAGCTATTAGTAATGTAAATAACCATTGTAAACGTCCAAAAAGGTAAATATAAAATTGCACATATTTTTTGACAGATAATAGACATAGTGTACGTATAAATAGCGATTAAAGTAATAATCTATAATTAAAAAATATTCTGTTCTAACTATATGTCATTAAAAATATGTAAAAATGTACATTCTTTAAAAAAAAAACAACAACAAAGATAATTTAAAATATTTTCAAAATTAAGCAAGTAAGGGGCGAGACACTGGGATTTTGTACAGTGGAGAGCATGAAATTTGAAATAATCATCATCAACGTAAATTTTACGCTTTAAATATATCATAAACTTTATAATCAGAAGAGTTAGAGAGCAAATAACATTTTAAATTTATCAGAAGGCCAAAACTCAAGAAACGTTTCAAAAGCTGATAAAGGATACTTTATATCAACTATTGAAAAAATAGTGAAATGAGCACCAAACTTTTGAAACAATAAAAGTCGTAATCGAAGGTAGATTGGTGGTATTTCCGTCAGGATATTTATGTTCCTCTCTATTTTAGGAGAAAAGTTTTTTGACATTATTATTGTAGGTAGGCTTTTATATCTCCTTTACCAGAAAAAAAAAAACAGGAGAAGTGTGACCGCAATTCTTGTTTGTTAGAGGAGTAGAATTGAATTTGTTGTTTCAATTTAGTGATTATTATCCAAAGAATTTATATACATGGAACGATTATCAAAGCTGCGCGAGTATTCCAATTTTGAATCCGCCATTTTGATGTCTGAAAATTTGTGGGAAATTTAACAGTATCAACCTAGCCTCTTCAATTAGATAGCAATAACAAATAAAAACCACAGAAAGCAGCAAGTAAAACTTTTGAGGCTAAGAAAAATTCTAAGTAGGTATAAGAAATGTTCAATATTTTATAGTTTAATTACAATTATTTGTGAAAAATAAAATATATCGTCACCAAACTTTTTTGTAAAATTGATGAAGGTACAAACGAAGTATTTTGTGTACCTACCTACGTACCTTTTGTTCACATTATTTATGTAAAATACACCATTAGCCGTTTAGAAAAGTAAATAATTAAAATGCATTATGTATATAAAATTTAACTAACCTTTACCTTACTTTAACTATCCTAGCTTATCTTTTGTATTGTTTACGTTCGCAGTTTTCATAATTTACTATTATATTAGCTAGGAACTATGATTGCATGCCTCTTAAGACTTTCAATTCTTAGTAAGTTTGACATTCAAAATCCGAATTTACCTGGAATAATTACGAAACTCCAATACTCAAATATTGTTACTCAAAGTCTATAAATCAAAGGAACACAATAATAAACACACAAACAGCATCAAATCGAGAGAATCACAATAAAATAAACCAACAAGACGCCAAAAATACAAAACAAACATTATTTACCCATACCATACCACTGTTGCCGTGTTAGGAAGATTTGAACCATTGAATTTTTAGATTAGAAAGAAAAAGACACTAGAATTCTAGGGTCTTAGTCAGGTGTACCAATACAAAATGTAGAAGTTGGGAGCAGTGTGACATCAAAATGGCAGCTCCCATGTTTCCACACAAAATTGGATGCGCAGTCGTCTATAATCCTTCCATGTATATAAATTTCTTGTTATTATCGAGGTCTAATTTTATCGTGTTTATAATTTTCATTCATGAAACTGTAGAATTCTTTGGTTTCAATATGAGAAATTATTAAATGAAACTATATATTATTAAAGATCACGAGAAATAACCATTTCATTTGTCTGAAAGTCTATATGAATGAACATCTCATAAAACAATGTCAGTCAATTTCTGCCAAGTACCTATATTAATGTTTTCTTCATAAATCTTTGACTTCATGAATTGCAGCTGGATATTTCTGTTTCAAATTTCAAAGTATTTTGAAATTGACATAGTAATTATTAATATACAGGGTGTTAAAATATACATTTCTTCAAAACTTCCCATCCTCATTTTCTCCATATCTGTATATTTCTTTCAAAAATCCTGAAACATAAGGAAAATTTTGTCGTGGTGACAATTTTTCATTCAAAACTTGACGCGCCCCATTTTACCCCTGCGAGCGGGAGCTACACCCTTAAAAATATTAAGTGGGAAAGGGTATCGAGGAATACCTCATTTTAAAGGTCTTTTTAATCCTGTCATGTGGGTGTTTTTTTTTAACTGGTCGATCCGTTGTTGAGATATTTAGGAAAACTTTTTTACTCCTTCATACCTTTTAAATAAGACATGGTAACTGGTTTTTCTCATTCCTTTTAATTATTTTGCACAAAAAGTAGATACCTATTGAATTCATGTTTATGAGTTGCAATAGTATTGTTAATAATGACAGATTGTGTGATTGATGAAGTAAATTAATAAAAATGGTTTACACTTTGAAAGAAAAAGTTGAAATAGTGTTAATTTATAGAGCCGAAAATCAATGTGGTCGGCGAACTGCTGCAACGTTTAACGAAAGGCATCCGGATAAGATCACATCAGGTATGTCCTAAACTTTAATTATTCTTGAAGGGGGTTGGAACCTTTGGTGTGAAGATAACACTGACGTAGTTTTCCACATAACACCAAAGAACTATATTGCACTCGACGCGCGTTTCGCCAACCAATTTGACATAATCTGGAAATGATTAAAACTGATCAGTTCTAATGTAATCGAACGTAATCTAATCATGTGGAAATCTACGTCAGTGCTAAACCTTATTGCCAAATTTACTCACACTGGATTTGTTGCAAATTTAAAACATAATCAGCCAAGACTTTTAAATGAAGCCACTCAAATTGAGGTGTTGGTTTATTTCGACATGAATCCTAATACTTCATTACGTACTATTTCTGTTAGAACTGGAGTTTCCTTACAAAATTACAAAAATTAATAAATTCCATCCTTATAGAATGAAAATATGTCAAGAGTTAATTAAGGTTAATTAAGGACGATTTTGACAGAAGAGTTGAGATTTGTGAACGAATGACTACCAATATTAATAATAATAACGCATTTTAAAAAAATATCTACTTTAGTGATGAATGTCCTTTTTATTTAAATGGATTTGACAATAGACATACCCTGTATCTTGAAAAAATCCATGTACGGGCCGCTATTTCAGGGAATCAAGTAATTGGTCTATTATTCAACAATGGAAATCTAAATGGTGAGGTATATTTGAATATGCTAGAAAATACAGAGAGTTCCAGAATGATTGTCCGCTACAGGAACGCAGCCTATCCTGAATATAATCAAAATTTATTTCCATTTGCTAAAATTACTTTCTTTTTAACTGTCAATTTGAAAATTTTTATATTTCACAGCATTTGACGTTTGACTCAGTGGCGTTTAGCATTTTTCGTGTTTAAATTGTTTTAATGAAATCATTTGCGATTAAGCAAATGATTTCAGTAACAGTTTAAATAGGTTCTACTGGTGATACATAGGACTAGAATAATACAAAATAATAACTATAGGTATTATTTTTAATAAATTGTCTGACGTACCATGGCATGGAACAAATCAAATCAAACCAGTAAATTCCCTTGCCTGCGCTCATGATTCTAGTCCAGATACTAAAAATAGAAAGGCGGCACATAAAAAATCATTATGAAGCGGCACGGACAATCATTCTGAAACTCTCTGTATGATCAAACCGCTAATTACCGAAGCAGTTAAAAATTAACTGGATAGAGATGGAAATACCCTATCTACGGGAACATTTAACGTCAGTTGTTTATACACCTCCACCTCAAAATTTAGAAGTGCTTCGTCAAAGAATTACTGAAAAATGCCTATCAATTCAAGCAGATGTTTTTGAAAATGTGCGCTGCGAATTTGAACAACGAATATACCATTGTTTGGCCAATAATGGACAACATTTTGAGCAATTATTAAATTGGTTTTATGTGCAAAATATTTGTAATTTACTTGTCAAATAAAAAGAATGAGAAAAAGCAGTTACAATGTTTTATTTAAAAGATATGAAGGAGTAAAAAGGTTTTCCTAAATATCTCGACAACGGATCGATCAATTAAAAGAAAAGAAAAACACCGACATATAGGGATTAAAAAGACCTTTAAAATAAGGTATTACTCGATACCTACCCTTTCCCATTTAAGATGTTTTAGGGGGTAGCTCCAGCTAGCAGGGGATAAAATGGGGTGCGTCAGTTTTCGAATGAAAAGTTGTTCCCCTCTATAAAATTTTTTGTGTTTCGGGATTTTTCAAAGAAATACATAGATATCGAGAAAATGAGGGTGGGAAGTTTTGACATGAACACCCTGTATAATATATATTACCATTGCACCTTATACGTGTGCATACGCATACGTATACGTATGTACATATTACTAAAAAGTTAGAAGAACCGAAAAAAATCTAATTCGAATTATAAGACTAATATAGAACTGGACATTTCTGACATTGACAAACGTGCGAAATCGAAATCTAAAAGCTTTCGTAAAATATGTATTCGTTTTATGTCTAACTTAACATTTTATGTAGTATTAGTTTAACATTATATCTAATTACGTACAACTAGAATTTTTACAAATATTGGTACCGCTAAAAGAATCCTCGTAAACGGATTCCCTCTTTATTTGCATAAGGGTTTTAAAATTTCTAGCTACGCCACTGAATGAAGACACACAGAATATAATACGCAATTTTATTCTGAATTTGATGTGCCTTCTTCCTTAGTCTAAATCAAAAGCGCAAACGTAGCGGGTTATTACAATTAATTAGATGGATAAATATCGGAGTTGCAACTCCATGTCATGTTAAATATTTGTTCGTAATTTAACCGGAGATTAACTCTACTCATGTGCCGACTGACAAGTAATTGCAGACGCTTCGTTACGAAATCAGTGCGGTGCGTCATCAAAATATAATTTGTTTTTGAAAATTTGCAACTGCTGTCATTTAAACATGGCTTTTTTTAAAGATCACGAGATTAAATTAACGTGGATTAATTAATATTCTACTAAATATATGTTGACCTATGACCTCTAAATTATGAATCTGCAGCATTGCGAACAGTTCGAATATAATTTTGTTTAGTTGGATATTCTATTTACAGCTTTACATTGGGCATAGTTGAAGTGTTTAAGCACCTTAGTTATAAAATCTGTAAAACTTTAACGAAGACGATTTGAGAAGAACCTATAAATTTTAAAAACAATAATAATAATGATTTACATCTTTCTTTATATAGGAATTAAGCAAAACAATTAACTAAGAGATAAATTATTAATAAAATTATCAAATATTATGGTTCAATAAAGTATTATATTTCCTCGTTACATAATCCTTTATGTAAATGAATAACCTTACTATTTTTTAAGATATGTCAAAAACAACTATTTTGCGTGCTATATGCACCCCCCAACATTGAACTGCAACGGCATATCTTGATATAACCTCAACTTTAACCCTCAACTGCATCTTTAATATATTTTTATTTCTAATAGTGCTATCTAAATAATGATATTAAACAAGCATCTACATTACATTAAAAATAATTATTTTTGGTTACGTACCTTTTGTATTGAACTTTAATGAAATATTTTTTTATTTTTACTGACAAATCTCAAATTGTAGCAATCCTTCTTAGCCTAACATATAATACGTATTTCTGTTTCCGGCGCTTTAAGGCACATGTGTGACAAGAGGTTTAACATCTGAAAATTGTTAAAAAATTACAAGAAATAAATAATAAAATAATTATTGTCAGTTGGTAGATAACTTAATGTTTTTTAATAAAATTTTCCAAATGTCCTATATACTTATCTAACCTGTAATCTATCCTAATAATATTTGAGTCCTATAACTCTGGTAGTTTTTTTATAGTAAATATATTATAAAAAAATTATAAGAATATTAGGTACGTATTATCGAGAAAAGAATGTGTGAATTTTATTAATATTGTGTAAAAAAGTGGTGTAACATATAGTCCGTTCCACGAGAAAAAGCGTATCTGGTGTGGCCCGCCTCGAGTAATATCGCCGAGTCACCGATGGTCGGACGCCTGCCCGACCATCCAATAAATGCATTGACTCGGTCCGCCAGATTACGGTTTGCTCCGTTCAAAAGGTGGACTGTTATATTCCGAAGATACGACTTTTCTTCTGGTGCTAAAGTAGATATGTTATTCTGGGTCAAAACCTGTGTTAAATCTCCATAAGAGCAAATCTTGCAAAAAATGACCACTTTTTCCCCCACCACTTTCCTATTGGAGACAGGCCACCCCACTCAACCAATCAGATTACCCCTATGATATCTTGATTTTACCCTTATATCCTTATTTCCTATCAGGCACGTGTAAGGTTTTTCAGGATACGCGTGATGTAAAACGTGACGTTTACGTAACGTTTTTCAGGATAAGCCTGACCATAAAAACGTCACGCGTGATCATAAAACACTCGACGCGTGACCATAAAACACGTCATGCGTGACTATAAAAACGTTACGCGTTTCCTGATAAGGATACGCGTGACGTTTAGGAATTCTTATATATCTTGATAGGAAATAAGGATATATAAGAATATAAGGGTAAAGTCAGGATATCATAGGGGTAATCTGATTGGTTGGATGAGGTGGCTTGTCTCCAAAAGGAAAGTGGTGGGGAAAAAATGGCCATTTTTTACAATATTTACTCTTATGGAGATTTAACATGGGTTTTTGATCTAGAATCCCTATGGCATATCTACTCGCGGTCGTTAATAATGACTAATAGAAATATTAAATACATTTATAAAATATTCAATTCTTCATTTGTATTAAAAGCAGTAAGATGTGCAAGAAAATTAAAGTAATATACTTTTAATAATTATAAAAAAGAAAACTCTCCAATTACCTTATATAATTAAAAAGATCTCGTGGGAAACATCGAATTTTAAACTGAGCGCCACATTTAACCATCAAAGCTTTTTAAACTACCTTCCTCGTGGTTAGATGGTGTGATTACAATTACGTCGGGCTTTTGTTAGAAATCTGCAAAACTGCCAATTAGGAAATTATACCCAAGGGTACAAGGCGCGCTGTTAATTAATGCACTTGCAAAAAGGGCTCGTGTGTACACATTAATACCTAACGCCGGATATGGATTAGAACTAGAAAGGCATAAAAGGCCCTAAAGGGCACGAGAGGTAGGCTCTGCTTTCGGATACAATTTAACAGGGCCTAGCTTCAACAACTCAATTTTGGGATTATACAAATTTTCACAGATTAGTTAGGAAGAAAAATACGTATAAGTAGGTACTAAGCATTTAGTTAACTTGATTCATTTAACGAATGCATGCGGAAGGAAATAATATAAAAATATTAGGTATACAATATAATATAATTTATTTATACATAATAACAATAATAATAATTTATTCAGCGTACGTTCAGCCTTATAGGCAGCGTGTGATGAAGTCATTATGAATAAACACAAAATTTCACCGGGGAACAATGTGTCTAATTGACGTACTCTGTACGTGAATTAGACACACAATAAAAAAATTATGACTATACAGTAAATACAGTATATATAGCAATAAATATAATACTAATTAAAATACTTACAGGCATATAAGTGTAAGTGTAAGTATTACACAGTACTTACTTACATGCTCATATGGGACATACAAACAAATATGTACAAACTTAATAAATTTAATAAAATCATAAACTAAGACTGTACCTAAAGCTACAAGCATTAGAACAAAAATATAAACCATATAATAGTTAAACTATAATTTAAGATAAATATCACTTTACTTATAGTCGCGATAGAATATGTATTAGTGTTTTTTAAATATTTGGTTAATTTCTTCTTAAATGTTTTCATACTTTGTTGATTCTTTATGTGGTCAGGTAGGCTATTGACAATTTTGGTTAGATATACTTAAATTATTTTTTTCCAATAGTTTTGGCAACGGCAGGTTTTAAGTAGCTATGTTTTTTCGTATACCATTATTTAAATTACTCTGAACTAGATTATAGTAGATAATTTTCAACTGTTTATAATCAAGAATATTTTTTTAGTGATAAAATCTGTATAGAATGTATCGTAATTTATTTATTTTGGTATCAACTTAAATATATTTAAATAATTTTGTATTGTATAATTTGGTTGAATTCTGAAAGAGATGATTTGTAGCTACAAAAGGGTATGCAATACGTTTTTTCTGAATTTATTAAATCAATTTCGACATTTCATTTAATTTCTGCCCATGTATTTCCGTTATAGAAGAACGCAGTGTCATCTGCGAAAATTATTATTTTTCCACAGTTGTTTATTGAAAATAATGTACTTATTAAGATATATCAAAAATAATATAGGCCCCAACACGGTTTCCTGTGGTATGACATAATCAATTGTTTACCCCTTACTTATAATCTCTTGATTTTAAAAAAACTGTTGCATGAAAGTGTACGCATAGAGTTTTATAATATACTCGTAATTTTACTGGCCATATGTCGCTGTATCCTTAATTTTTCATTAGTCTTTTATTATTACAGCATTTGTTCGAACCACCCTGGGAAGTTTTAGAAAATATTGTATTGCATTCAGTCACCGCTATGCGCGACGCTAATTCATAAGAGTAATATGAAAAAAAAATTAAAAGTTCTGTTGGAATATCTACATTCCAAATTTTGGTAGTTGATTTCCACATTAGCTTTCCAACATATTTTTCCAATCATCATTATTTTTTTCATACAGTAACCCCAGTCCATGAGCATAATACAGGCAATTGGGTGGCAGGCCTAATGGGTCTGACTGCTGCCGGTATATTAGCAACATTCTCTACAGGTTTTTTTCGAATTTAAATCAACATTTCGCCCCTTCAAAAAATCACTAAATTGTTTCCAAACTGAAGATGTACTTTTGATAGTATTTTGTGGCTGAAGGTTTTTTGTTTTACTTAAAATATTTTCGTGGCGTATGGTCCCAAATCGAGACTTTTTAAAATTTCTTTAACCGAATGTCACTTTCATTTATGTAATTAACAATTCAACATCACAGGAACATAACAAAAAGATGCGTTACTATGGAAATGTATAAAAAGTAAACAAAAATATTCGATTTTTTATTTTCTCTTCCTTCCCTTTAGCCGATAATAAACTATTTCCTTATTGACAGTTTTTAAAAGGAAAAAAAACTGACTGGAGTGGAATTGTCGGTACTACTATAGTACAGGAGGGGGAGCGAGGAAAGGTAAGGGGACTGTATTTAATTCATCTCGCTCTCCAATTCATTACCACATTCGTTTCTCTCTATATGGATCGTTTGTCGCGTGGGCTTCGCCAATCCGTTATTCAGCTTTGCCAATCCGTTATTCAGCTTTGCCGGCCGCATTTGCACTGTTTGTTCATTATTAACCTGCTAATTAGATAGCTAAAATGCGGCCGCTGGTGGCTTATTGCCCTTTTTACGTTTAATTTGACTAAGTCTCATACGGACAGCTATAATAATGATCCGACATCAGTTGAAAGCGAAAATTATCTGGTTTACATCAATTACATTACTTACGTTTAATTTATTACCTAACGACAGATCGCAGTTGTATAATCAGATACTGTTTCACGAGCATTTGATTTGGAACCACTTTACAGTATTAATAATAAAGTAGGTATACAGGGCGCCCTATTTCTTGACCCGTTGCATGGGTAACTTTTTTATTAGTAGAGATACAAAAACGCTTAAATGAGCAAATTAGTGCAGTTTCGTATTAGTAATTCTACGGTAAGGCGAAAAATTATATACGGGGGAAGGTTGAAAAGTTATTGACAAAAAACGAAAAATCCAACTTTTCTATTATCCCTCGTAGCTCGTTCATTTGAAGAGTTAGAGAAAAATGCTTCACATGTTTTTTGCAGTATTTT
Organism: Pogonocherus hispidulus; assembly: GCA_963924545.1. Lineage (NCBI taxonomy): Eukaryota > Metazoa > Arthropoda > Insecta > Coleoptera > Cerambycidae > Pogonocherus > Pogonocherus hispidulus. The sequence goes on from OZ004696.1 coordinate 27,254,048, forward strand.
TCATGTAAAATGACATGCACTTGCTACTTTTTATATATCTCTTAAAATGGTTGAGAATCACAGTAAAATATATTTTTTTTAAATGTAATGGATAGGTGGCTGTGACATTAACCGAAAGTCCCCATTTTTCTCTTTCAGATGATATAACATAGTCCATATTTTATCCTTACAAAAGTAATAATAATCGTTGTTTTTAAAGAAAGTTTATTGTCACATCAAGAATGCTATGGAAATAAAACAAAAAATAAGATTCCTGATATTTTTAAAAACGTCTAGTTGGCATTTAATTATTGACAGATCATAAGTGACATTTTTAGTTTTTGTTAAGTAGTTTATTGTTTATTATTAATACTGCATACAAAATAATAGTGTTGCAAATATGTACACCAACGAAGAGAAAAATGATATGCTATTTTGTTATTATAACCAAAATCGAGATGCACAAGCTGCAGCGAATCTTTATTTTGAAACTTACATGGAACGAAGACAACCCCATCATAGAATATTTAGACAGCTGGAAAATAATATACGATTATACGGTTCTTTTTCAAAGCCTAAGGATGAAAGAAACTTCAATGAAGACACTGAAATAAATGTTTTGGCTTATGTAAATTTTAAACCTGATTCTTCAACTGCAGAAATTGCACATCACTGCAACACTTCCAAGGAAACTGTAAGAGCTATTTTAAAAGGTAACAATTTAAAGCCTTATCATTATTCCATATGCAATACTTTATATCCAGCTGATAATCAAAGAAGGATGACATTTTGTCGATGGTACATTTCAAAATGCGAAGAGGATCTAGACTTCTGGAAAAAGATTTTATTCAGTGATGAAAGTAGATTTACCAACAATGGTATTTTTAACCGCCATAATAACATAATGTGGTGCCGAGAAAATCCAGATCTTGTTTCTGAAAGAAGAAATCAACGTCAATTTGGGATAAATGTGTGGTGTGGAATTTTTTGTGGCAAAATTATTGGCCCATATTTTTACGAAGATAATTTGAATGCGAATAATTACCTTCATTTTCTAAGGAATACTCTAACAGAGGAATATTTAAATGAATTACCACTTCATATTTTTAGAAATCTTAAATACTTCCAACACGATGGAGCACCTGCGCATAATTCCCGCGAGGTAAAACAATATTTACATGAACAGTTTGATAATGTTATAGGAAATAGAATGGATATCGACTGGCCAGCGCGAACACCTGATTTGACCCCCTTAGATTTCTTTCTTTGGGGGTTATTGAAAGATAAAGTTTATGTGACAGCTCCTCTAGATATAGAGGATCTAAAAGTCAGGATTCAAGATGCAATTAGAAGCATACATGGACATACAATAAATAATGTTTTAAGAAGTATCCAGAAACGTTGCTTACTATGTATCCAACAGGATGGTGGTCATTTCGAACATTTACTTCAATATAATTAATTAATTAATAATTTCTGTTCTCAAAACATTCTTTTGTTCCATAATCCATAGCATTCTTGATGTGACAATAAACTTTCTTTAAAAACAACGATTATTATTACTTTTGTAAGGATAAAATATGGACTATGTTATATCATCTGAAAGAGAAAAAAGGGGACTTTCGGTTAATGTCACAGCCACCTATCCATTACATTTAAAAAAAATATATTTTACTGTGATTCTCAACCATTTTAAGAGATATATAAAAAGTAGCAAGTGCATGTCATTTTACATGAAAAATACTGCAAAAAACATGTGAAGCATTTTTCTCTAACTCTTCAAATGAACGAGCTACGAGGGATAATAGAAAAGTTGGATTTTTCGTTTTTTGTCAATAACTTTTCAACCTTCCCCCGTATATAATTTTTCGCCTTACCGTAGAATTACTAATACGAAACTGCACTAATTTGCTCATTTAAGCGTTTTTGTATCTCTACTAATAAAAAAGTTACCCATGCAACGGGTCAAGAAATAGGGCGCCCTGTATAGAAAGTTTTATTTTGGGTAAATTGAAAATGATTCAGCCGTTTCTTCATGTTTCCCCGAAAATAGAGAAAGCTGTTGCCTAAAGGTTATTTATTATTTAAATGTACTCGTATTGTCAAAAAGGAAAAGAAGAAAAAGAAGAAAAAAAACATTTATTATCCTTACTTACCTAGCACCGAAAGTATACAAATTTCTGCCATCAGTAATTAAAACATTAAACTCTGAAAGTTTATACAAAAGACGTGTTAAAAAATGGTTACAAAATATTCCCAGATTACAAATACAATATCAGCTGACTGACCAAAAAAATTAGAACAGTCTGTAATATCCATTAAAAATAGCTTTGTCCTTCTTCTCTATTTTTATTACAGTAGGTTGGCGTTTTAGTTTAATAGTTATTATTTATTATTTAAATGTACTCGTATTGTCAAAAAAAAAAAGAAGAAAAAAAAAAAAAGAAAAAATGTATTTAAAAAAACTGTTTAGAATATCATTTTTATTATACAGGCTGATCCAAATTCGGGTCTATGCATGGGGATCTCAGAAATGGGAAGAGATACGTAGTTGTAGTTGGTTAAATGGGAGCAAAGTTGCGTAATGAGGGGACCAACATAATGGCTGAAAAATGTCAAGGCTAACTTGATAGGTTTTGAAATATTTGAAATTTTGGAAATTCGTTTTTATTTTATTTCAACTTCATTTAAGTAGATATTGAAAAAAGAACAACACTTCTTCACAGCAACATTTTGTCTTCTATCGAATGATATAATCATGTTTTTCATAAAACTTTTTGTCTTTCCAGGGCCATCATCAATTAAATTTTTTTAAATACAGCCCTGGAAGTTGTATTACATTTTTTTAAATCTCTGTATCTCCTGACACCATGCTGTCATCAAACACCAAAGTACACCATCAAACCAAATTCAGACTTTTCTTCCCGAAAAAACCATTTCTCTATTTCATCATTTCGATACAACAATTGTTTTATATATTTGTTAATTATTTTGTTAATATTATTACTAGAGCGCTCAAGCCTATTCCCCAGTGTTCTGATCTTAGAGTATGAGATTATTTTTTACGGGGTGTCATAAAAAATTATAGAGAAGCTTCGGTAATGCGGAATTTCCGATGCATCGCTTCGGAAATTCCGCATTAAAGTTTTCACATACCTCCCTTGAATTATGAGTAGACGCTCCGTCATGTTGGATCCATATCCTATAACGCTCCGCTAAGGGTATATCGCCCAACTATTCTTCCAGAGTATTTCTCAAAAACTTAAGCAATGCTTTTTCTCAATTTTTTAGCTCCAGTTATGCAGATTGCAGAGGCACTTTGTGCGCTCTATTATTAATAATAATAAAATAATTAATAAATGTACCAAATAAGGGGGGGGCACTAATTTGAACATTTATTATTTTGTTTTTTAGCTGTTATTATTGATATGTACTTATATTAAATTTTGTTGAATTTAAAATACATTTTTAATTTGCTATAAAAATCAAAATAGCAACAAAATTATTTGTTTTTGTGTTTTTTGTGTTCTTGATAATCTTTTTTGGGTAATAGAACATATTGAACGAAAGAAAACCCCGAAAAACGAGTCTGAATAAAAAATGGAAATATTTAAGGTGAATTTTCTCCGATACAAAATTTGGATTTTCTCGTTTGAATTTGTTTTCAGCGATGGCAGCATAGTGTTAGGAGACAAAGATTTTAAAAAATGTGATAAAACTTCCAGGGCCTTATTTAAAAAATTTGTATTGATGATAGTCCTGGAAAGACAAAACATTTTATGAAAAACATGATTATGTCATTCGATTGAACACAAGAAATTACTGAAGTATTGTTATTTTTTCAATATCTACTTAAATAAAGGTGGAATAAAGCAAACAAGAATTTTCAAAATTTAAGTTTTTTCGGATATCTCAAAATCAATCAAGTTAGCCTTAACATTTTTCAGTCATTATGCACAACATTACGTCTCTTGATTGTAGGTACAACTTTGACCCCATTTAACCGACTTCGTATCTCTTACAATATTACTCGAATTTGAATCAGCCAGGATATTATGTTAGGAGGGCCCAAGCACAAGAATGCGCCAAAAGATGCTTATAGATATTTTCCGAATATTGAGTTAAAACTTAATCGACTCTCAATTGGATAAACATTTTGAAAATTCGTAATGATCAAACTAAACTGCTTAATATTTTAATTTTAGAAAACAGTTGTAGTGGTATTGTATATTGATATTAATATTGTATTTTTACTAAATATGGAGTTTCAGAGATAATTTTGTGGACTTCCAGAGATCCAAAGCGTTCGTTGCTGCAAATAACTTAAACAATCATTATGTTGTTCTGTTATGTTATCTGTTATGATTTTTTAAATTACTTACAAGCCTCTACTAACCCGCGGATCGTTTTGGAATACCAAGCAATTCTGGATTAGGTCAAGCGTTTAAATTGTTTACTTCTGCCACATCCTGTATACCGTTGGAAACCTATGAAATTTTAACTGAGTATACAGAATGCCATTTCCAATTTTCCCTAAAAGAGAAATTACGAATTTAATTCATTACGAATTTTTCAAATATTTATAGCCCCCCTAAGAGACACTGGACTTTGAAGTCGATAAACTGAGGGTTGTTACGATTTTTAAAATTATTCTTCCCCCAATGATCTCCTGGATGCCTCAGGAAGTTGATAACATTTTATTTCAATAGTAAAACATGTTTTTAAAACATTTATTAAAAGTTAAATAGATTTAGCCTGAGATTTTGTTCCAGTGCTAAAAATTATTCGCCCCTGTAAATCATGCCTACGGATTTGAGCCCTTCTGAAAACATTTTTATTGGTCATTTATAACAATTATATTAACATTTAATATAATTTTTTTAGTAGTAACGTCCAAAATGTCTAAGTAAATTTCTCAGTATAGAAATAAAGTGGCTTTAGAAACGACGCCTATGGATGTATGGATGTTTCTGTATTTTTTAAGCTGTTATCTCTGGCTGTTTTTTGCTCCGGTGGATTCCTCTCTGTATATTTATATAAAGTAAATATGTAAATATCTCGCAATGTCTTATTCTCGTTATTTAGTTTTTTTACCTATACGTAAAAGCAATAATTTTCAATAATTTGAATTCATCAACTCAACTTCCACTTTAATATAAATATCATCATAATCATGCAAATTTCGCAATAAATTGAAAATTCATCCACTGGTTGGCTACTAAATAATAATAGCAGGATTTATTATTATGAAGAGGTAATCCAGATTCTCTATATATTAAGTCATTAACTGACAAGCCGAAATATCCAGAAACGTTTTAAAAATCCATTAGTCATCTTCAAATTAAATTAAAGTGACATTACAATATTGGATATGCTGGCATTTACTTCATTGCATCATTTTAATCTATTTTATGCACGTATTTTATTTCTGATGAAATGTAGGATAACTGAATTATAATCAATTTTTAGCATTTAACGCAACATGCTGCATATTTTATATGCAGTGTAGTACAGGTAATTTTTTATTTATAAAGCACAAACGTTATTGAAGTGGGGCTAGTTTTTGTTACTCCCCTTACTTTTTTACTTCCCGAGAATAGTTATTTGTTGAACTAGTACAAAAAATACACGTTTTCGGGACGAGAGGGTACGGCAATTTTACAAGTCTCGAAAACGTATTTTTTATACGAGTTTAACAATATTTTTTTTCCAACCTCTGCTAATTAGCACCTCCAGTTTACCGATTCATCGGAGTCACTATCTGTTTCTATTTTTCTATTTAATTAAACTTCAATATATTATGTGACATGCAATGTCAATGTCAAATTACTTTCCGGCACTGTAAAACTGTAAAATAATCTCTTTTTTGTATAGTTGCTATGGCGATCTCAAACAGTCCCGAAGTGGCCCTCTTTTTATACAAAATAATTTAATGTTATAGTGTCTTAAACGTATGGTTGGAAAAAATAATAATTTTGTTGCAAAGCATGACGCGTTTTGACTGGTCGTGTGGATAAGTGTGGTCGTTTAAGCTTAATAGTTGACTTACCGTTCCTATTTTCGCTGTCCGCAGGCTTCATCTGAATCGGGTGGTGCATCTGTAACAGACAAATCAATTAAGATACTGCTTAGACATGAGGACATAAGCGGAAAATCAGTGCAAGTATAGGACATTTTTTAACCCGGATAAAGTGGTCCGTACACACCAAGATCCCTAAACAAGTAGGTTACCTCAGTTCTATGTTTGTAGGTGAGGGTGTTGCGGTGTACACCGGGATGAGCGACGTCATCTGGCGACCTTGCCTCTCACTCTTTTTATGTACATCATTGTCTCTCTCATAATGTCCTAATGTGTTTAAATTTGACAAGAACTGAATAATCTGTCAATCCTGATCATTGAATTTAAAAATTCAATGATCCTGATCCTGTTTTGTGAACCAAGTGTAGAATTACAATAGATTAATAAATATAAGCACTTAGGTAAATAAACCAGCAATAATTTCTGTCAAATTACGTTGTCCTTCACTTAAAAAGTATTCCGCCCCAAATTCTTGGGCTATCTCATTATTTAAAGTGACCGAGGCTGTAATGTTTTATGTAGGATGAAAATATAAAATAATTTGATCTTTCAGCAAGATGCCAGGGTGTCGATGTGCTGTTGCTACATGCCATAATAGACTGGAAATTACCAAAGCTCTGAACAAATATGTGTCATATCACAGGTTTCCGAAAAATCCAGTTGTGAATGCAATGAATCAAATATAATTTGAGTTACATAATAAAAATAAAATATCTGCAGTTATACCTAAAACTTAATTAAAAGTGAATAAATAAATGTATTATTCTTAATAGATTATTGCAGTTTTTCGTTTCTATTATTTTCAAACCATTTACAATCCGTACAAGACAAAATAACTATATATACATTTTTATGTCATTTCTTAAAGTTCTGAAATTGTATGATATAAGTATTTTGCACTAGTAACTAATTTATACCTACTAGTATTGATTTCTGAATTTGATAGATCATTCATATCATATCTACATCGTTAATATACACATATACCTACCATATCTAGGAGGTCCGCATAAAAGTTTGTAGTTGTGTTATGTATTTTTTATCGATTTTACGGTTTAATGTTTACCTGTAAAACGTTTTGTTATGTATACGTTATGTATACATGTATACAATACATGTATTTTAAACTGTTATAGTAAAATTATACTGTTAAGCATCATGAAATGCAATATTTACCAGTAATCTTATCAAAATTTCGCTGCTTTCTGGACGCCAGATGACGTAACCTCAAACTAACCAATAGAATTTTTTCTCGAAACTGAGGTAACCTACTTGTTTAGGGATCTTGCGTACACACTAGCTACATCTTACACTTTCACAGAATATTCCTTTTTGGGGATATAAAATATGAGTATGTAAAGTTATTTTTTTCTAACCGTCTTAATAGAGGCTTGTTTTGACCATATTTGATATTAAAGTTATCGTTTTCATTACTAGGATCTAGAATGAAAATGAATGGGTTGCTAGACTACACTTTTAAATCCTCCGGAGAAAGAGTATATTATGTTACTAGGAGTAGAAGTCGAACATTATTTGTTGAGCCCAGAAGCTTACACAGCCGAGACGTTAGCCAAGGCTGTGTAAACTGGGCGAAATACATAAAGAGCTTTAGAGTCCGAGTGATATATACTATTTTTTCAGACATTTATGGTTGTATAAAACGCGATCTGACGCGACATTTAATTTCAAAGTGACACTTTTACTTTTCTGTACTAGTAAAAAAAATGAGAATATTTCTTTACTGGTAAAGAAATAGGCCTTTTCTATAATACGTCTTACATAATATAATGTAAATATTATTATACGCTTGAAGAAAAAAGTACTTTATTTTCCGCTGGTTTAAAAAATGAAAGTGCTTTTATTAAAATCTGAACAAATGTCATGGCTGCACTAAACTAATGAAAAAATATTCATCTCAGATGATTAAAGAAAAATAGTATGTATTAAATATAAAAATATTAAATAATATCGGATAAAAAGGCGCTTTCGACTTGCTGATTTGTATCGGCTCGGCTACGCTATCGCTCCTCCTCACAAACACAAACACCTGCTCGTCAGAAAAAATAACACTTTTTATCCTAATAACAAAACATATTATTTTTCTCTACTCTTTAGATACAGGAATCTAAGTAGGTAAGAAACAGGAATTCAAAAAATGAGATGTTCAAAACTGAAATAGATGTCTCAAATTTGTAAAATTTTCCAAGAACGTTATTTTTATATATAAAGTATTTTTTGTTCAGCTTCTGTAAATCTATAGGTATATTTAGCAACACATTCTTATAATTGCGAAAACTTTAAATTCCAAGCTTTTCTGTTACCAAATATTAATTATTTACTAATATGGAGTACCTAACAGTAACTGAAAGGGGTTGGAAGCTTTAGGGTGAAGATATCACTGACGTAGTTTTTCACATAACAAAAAAACACTGCACTCGACGCGCGTTTCGTCCACCAAGTTGGTGTCATCTGGAGATGAATAAAATTAAACCTCTGCTAACATTGTGTCCTATTGTGACCTAAACTATTTCTACATAGTTACATACATAGACATATATGTCAGTGGTTTATTCATCGGGAAATAAACTACAACAACTTTTAGGCAATCCAAAAGACAAAATAGAAACTAACGAAAAGTCGGGGATTTACGAAATTCGCTGTATAACTGTAATCAAAAGAATGTTGGACAAACTAGAAGGTCAAATCAAACTAGATTCAAGGAATATATGGCTCATCTCAAATATGGTAGAACAGATAAGTTTAGTGTCGCCCAAAATGCGTTTGAGAAGAACCATAAAATGGGTAGTAGCAATTTGAAGCTAATTAGGAATGTGACAAATTCCAGACAGCTGGATGCTTTTGACAGTTTGGAAATTGCTAAATGTAAAAATAATATGAATGGTGACAGAGGACCAATCCCATATAGCCCGCTTTATTGGTTAGTAAGTCACGTTTCACTGATCCGTCGCGGCGGTTCGCGGATCAGTCGCGGTGGTTCACTGAGACCTCGACTGAGACTGAAATAGTTTAGGTATAAATAGGACACAATGTTAGGTTTAGTTTTACTCATCTCCAGATGATGCCAACTTGGTTGGCGAAACGCGCGTCGAGTGCCGTATAGTGTTTTGGTGTTATTTGGAAAACTACGTCAGTGATGCCTAACAGAGTGTTAAATAAATTCTATAAGATTTAGTGGTGGGCAGACCCGGCAAAAAAATATACTCTTAATATTTCATGAAAATGGTTATTATGAAATATTTTATCTAGGCAAATAACAAGGCCAACTTCAAGTTGACATGTCATTTACTTCAGAAGATAAATAGGCTTAAAAAAAATCTTTAAATTGTAAAGGAAGTCTATAGTGTATAGACACTTTTTTCAACTGCATGTAATGTAAGTAAGAAAGTGACCCACGGAATTATAAGTACATATTTACAAAGTAAACGCTTTACATGCAGCTAGTAATTGAGAGTACCCTCGACGTGTACAAATGTCGAGATAAGAGATCGATTTTAATATTAGTATTAGAATGCGTGTGTGTGGGCTTCTTTATGTCAACATATAAAGAAGAAAAAATATGGGGCGGTGGCTCGACGTATAAGCGGCCAGCCGTATTAGCTATTTCTTTGTTGCGCCGTTCAGTAGGTACTTTGGGCGGCGGCGCCGGTGGTGGAGATGAATTGGCTTTTTGTTTCGGTGGCGGGTCAATCAGCGAGGAACGAGGAGAAGTTGATTTATCGTCGGGTCACCGCTTCGTATTATTACACTAATATAATGTGTTGGACAATAGTGATATACAGGGTGGCTTCACTTACGGGGAAAATAAAGCATTGTATAGATGCACTATATTTTTACTAATTTAACGATTAATTTGTCGAAAAGTAGTAATTCAAACCCAAAAGTTTTAAATTGCCGGAATAGTTACTTGTCAGTCGAGCACATTATTTCTGTTTAGTGTTGATTTGTTAGATATCAAATCTGGCATCTCTTTATGACAAAATTTGGAATACTACATTTTTAGTTACTACAATTTCAAAAAGATAAAAAAACGTATTACATACTATTTTTTTAAAGCTAAGTAGGTTACGCTGACGACCGCTATATAACCTAATAGGTTACGCTAGTGATGGTGGTTGCAAGAGATGGTATTGAGCTACAAAGAATAGCAAACGGTGTTATCAGGAAGATAAGAAGCTAAAACAGCCTGGCTAGAAGCTAAGAAGCTAAAATTGGCGCCTCATAACACAGAGGCAGTGTTCGGGTTCGGTTCCGGTTCTTCCGGTACTAGCGACCGGAAGAAAACTGAAAAAGATACAAATCAAAGTAGGCGAGGTAACAATCGAAAGCCAAGAATCCATAAAGTACCTGGGAGTTTACTTTGGCAGGAACATGCAAATGGGCCAACATGTTAGAAGAACGGCAGAAAAAGTCTTAAAAGCTCTCTTAGATATCCGAAGAATAATGCTTAACATTGGAGGCCCCCGAGAAAATAGCAGAAGAATCCTTTGCTCAGTTTCTCATTCGATAATTCTGTACGGAGCAAGTATTTGGAAAAGGCCAATCGATAAAGTACTATATAGAAACATACTGATTAGGGTGCAGAGAAAAGCGGCCATCAGAACAGTAAGCGCATATAGAACGGCACTGACAAAAACGCATTATTGGTGATACCCAGCATCCCTCCCATAGTTCAGGAAATAATCCAAATAGACAACGGCCAGGACGAAAGAGTAGCCAGGGAAATTGAGACCAGCTCCTCCAGTCCAGCGTCGGAAATTGGACAAAGGCACTAATCCCCAATCTCATACTATGGCAGAGCAGAAAGTTTGGCGAGGTGAATTAATTCCTGACTCAAGTACTTACAGGGCACGGGGCATTTAGATCGCATTTTAATCTCTTCAATATTAGCCAGAATGATACAGTAGAACACACTATATTCGAATGTTTCAGATGGAAACCACAAAGGAAGACTATAACAAGGGAAAGAGGCGTCATAACTCCTGACAGCATGATTCAGGAGATGTTAGAGTCCAAAATTCACTGGCATCGGGTCTTCAATACAGTAAAGGACATAATGACGACAAAAAGAAGGGAAATTGATAGGCAATAAGAAAATGGAAAGCCCAGAAAGACTACACAAGCCAACAAACAAACATGAAGTAATGCCATTTCGATACTTGCGTGTTTGTTTCGCAGAGGTCCCTAGAGTGGTTTTATAGTCGGTAAGAAACCGAAATTCGGTCAATTGGGCGATCGATCATCTTATGTAAGATTTTTCCACCCTTCTAAAAAAGTACCAAGGTACTAGTACTAGTTGTTCCGCTATCCCAGTTTGATAAACTCCGTAAGTACTTCATACTGTTTGCGATGAACTATCACTTTTACTATCATAGTAGTGAACATTATCAGAAAAATTATAATTGCAACATTGATAATCTAAAATTTTATGCAAGGGTTGATTGAAGGAATATACAAGATGCGCAACATACGGCGAACGGAGATAAAAACATGGTTTGTTGAATAACGAGATAGTTGGAGCATGCTCGCTAAAACAAAAAATCTCACTGCAGATTTACACTGAAATCTGCATAGGCTATTTTACTTTGGGGTGGCGTGTTTTATTCATTTTTAAAGTCAACAGTGTTGTAAGGGAAATATAATTTCTAATTATAATTTTTCCGTATTTTTACATTCACAAAATGCATAAATGTTGTGCTCGACCTGCAACGTGTTGTGTGGAATTGATATAGAGTGAGAAAAACAAGTGATTATTTATTAACGTTTTATTTTTATTTCATTATTTGTAAAAATACCTGTGGTATATTGTACTGTGGGTAGTTGTCCCTCGCAAAATATTATATATATATATATATATATAATATAATATAGAATATTTTTTCAGGAAATGTCTTTTACAACATGCCTGTAAAATTTGTAGCAATTTTAGCAAATCGACAAACCACGTTTTGTGATCTTGAATGCTATAGTAGCACAACATCAGTGTGATTAGTAGTTGTACCCTTTGAAATTTCGTGGAATTTGTCATAGAATTAGAAGATATTTTTATTAGTAAATTTGAGGAACTAGTTTGCCACGAAAACATTGGAAAAACGCTAAACAATCATTTAGTAAATATAACTTGTAATCATACGTGTAAACACTTTCCATTGGGCTGTTTTATTAATTTCTATATCAGAATCCGTATTTATCTTGCATTAAAATTTAATCTAATAAAAATAAAACAACTGGGACAACATCCAGAAAAGTTAATACAAAACTTTTAATATTACATCATTTTTGATTTTTGTAAATAATAGTATAGATTATAGATGATATCATTTATTATTCTAGTTAAAATACTGTATCTTTTTATGTTTTTTGAAATATTTAAATAAACATTTTATCGCCAATTTTTTTTTTGATTTACTTGTAGATGTATCTTCACTTGTATAGAATATAAATTATATTATTTATTATTTTAGTTAAAATAATGTAACTTTTTGTGTTTCTTGAAATATTTAAATAACCATTCTATTGCCAATTTTCTTTTTGATTTACTTGTAGACCTATATAGATATCAGCTTCCAAATGTATTTCTTTTACCTAGGCACAATTTAAAAATAAGTAATTAACATGATGTATTTTTGAATATGCTCAACTACCTACTCATTGAATAATTATAATTTATATAATTTAATTCTGCACTATTGGAAAATCCCAGGTAATCAAATATTCTCGGAGCGAAACCAAACTAAGTTTATAACGTCCTTCGTATCGAGCAGTGGCGGCTCGCCAGGGGACGCAAGTGACGCACCGCTTCAACTAAAATTTCCGTTTGGTTGTATCATTAATTTCATATACATTTTGTAATTTAGATATATTTTGATACCGAAAATGTATTGTGTTTGTTTGTATTGTTTTATCCACAGAAATAAACAATAATTATTATAAAATGTTGCACGCTAAACACCTTCTAAAAAAACATTGCCTTCGTTGAGAGCGAACATTAAACGCTAAAGTGACGCATATCGCTAACAGGTCGTATTTCTGCGACAGTCGTGACGGCGGTTGCCATGGCAACAGGGCGGCCGATACGTGACTAAACTGCTCTGTGGGCGAATAAGTGTCGCGGATTTCGATAGCCGCATCACATCACTCCTATCGTCCTGCCAGTTTTACCTCTATAAGCGACGCCGCGCCGGTTAAAAAACAATTCTTAATAATAATAAATAATCAGTGTTTTCCATCAATCTTAGAAATGTTTCGTATGCATGGTCCAGTTTGTGGAAACACCATTTGCTAGATGAAAAAATGAGGACAAAAAATATTTTTTAAATTGCGAGAGACCTGTGCCTTCTCTCGATGTCGAAAAAAGGGGACAGTCAAAAGAGACAAAGTGTTCTTTCGGAAGTTTTGGAATGAGTGATATTCGGAGTATAAGTGGTTGTGTGGAAGTGTTTATTTAAAAAATCTTTTTTGTATGTCGTGTTTAATTGTGGGTGTAAAAAATTAGGCGTGTGGAATAAGGAGGGATTTAACAATTTTGGGAATGTTACGCGAGGCTGTCGTAAGAACGATGCTTCTTTAGAACATAAACGGTGTGCATTAATGTTCGCAGAATTAAGGAAAAACCTCAATTCAATCGAAGACGCTGTGAGGGAAAATTCCAGACTATATATTAAACCATTTAACGATGACGTCCTTCTAAATAGACGGAATTTGCTTGAAATTTTCTCGGCGCTGTTTTCATTTCCGAGCCTGCGGCTCGCATCTTAGTCCATAGTCCGCGGCACCTATTTACTGACCCACGAGCCGCCACTGGTATCGAGGAGGTTCTGCTATCGAACGTAGATAGTGGCCACGCTTGTGATCTCGAAAGATAAAAGTCCCGACGGAGAGTGAAGTAACTAATATAGTTTGTTATATTCTGTAAGCTTTGATATGATTTATTTATACATATTTTGTTGTAGACAAAAATGAACCACTCTGTATTTTATGTTCTGTAAAGGAGGCAGAACCATAGACATAAGTATTATATGTCTATGGGCAGAACACAACGAAAAATTGCAATTTAGTAGCCCCCCAATTTCAGACGTATTTCTGTATCTGTGCCGTCGTTCCGTCGATAGAGCGATTGATTTAGTTAAACAGACGCCCATGACGGCGCTCACACATGGGCCCCAATTGTGTCCGTGTTCCGAGTGTCGCGCCTGTGATTGGCACCGGCCTATTTGCCACATTCGAACGCTGTCAGGCCGCGTGAAATATCATCCGGCCGAGAGGGCGTCGGAAAATGTTAATAAATGTTCAACGCTATTAGCGGTGGAAAAATTCGATTATGTAGTTTTTTATTCCCGGCTGTTTTTATTATTCGGTCCGGGAATTTTAAACTACGTGATAGCGACGGCCCTCATTATTTCGGTCGTCCATTGTGCGCCCTGATGGTATCTTGTCAATGCGTCTGTTTGCAGAGATCCGGAGTTCGACGGTAATGATGCCCAAGTAAATAAAATGCGAGCGGTCGAATTATGTAGTCCAGATTTTTTCTCAGCTCGTTATAAAACGTAAATAAAAACAGGGGAGGTCTTGTTTGCTTTTTATTTACAAATTTCGGGATACAGACACGCCAATGCCAACAAGGCTATCCACGAGTTTTTAGTTTTATTCTAATGATATAAATTTTATAAATATAGTACACAGGTACACATTGAAAGGGGTTGAAACCTTTGGTGTGAAGTAGTTTCGCACATAACATCAAAACACTATACTGCACTCGCCGCGCGTTTCGCCAACCAAGTTGGTATCATCTGAAGATGCTTAAAATTAAAGATTATCTAATCATCGTCAGATGATGCCAACTTGCTTGGCGAAACGCGCGTCGAGTGCAGTATAGTGTTTTGGTGTTATGTGAAAAACTATGTCAGTGTTATAGTACATACATACGTATATTAATATAGTACCGTGGCAAGTGAAGAAACAACTTGTCGCTTGTAGAAGGGGGGTAGGGTAAATTTAGGTATAAAAATTGATTATTTTTGTTGCCTTTTATTGAATTAAATTCATTGGCTATTTTGACTATTGGGCTATGTTGCTACAACCTGTTTTACAATCTTTTTGATAACTAATGGTTTGCTGTAATGACTTGATATTTTCTTTGTTCTAAAGTGTAACGAAAATTCTAACAATTTTGTTATATTTGGTATTTTCTTTTAGTCCCTTTTAACAATCACAATTTTACTCCTCTAATTTTATCTAATACCTACTAATTGTGTTAACAAATCTCACATTTAAATTTAAATACTAACGTCAGAGTACAACTGGTGCTTTTAAAACCCAGACACTGGTATACATTTGTGAACGCATCTAATAACCAGGGTATTTAAGACATAGTTGTTGTCAGTGCGTTTTCTTTTTGATTTCGTTCTTTGGGCAAGCCACTTGCTTTTGAAATCATGTTCTAAGCTTGATTTTTCTAACAGCGTAAAGGTACGTGACTAGCGATCAAGGATTGTTAACTGTTTACAGGATTGCTCGATCGCTCAATTTTGTCAGCCGCTTTTGTGACGTCATCGAAGATATATGTAATCGAATTGTCAAAATATACCTATTTTGTGTTTGTTATATTTCACATTTGCAAGAGAATTTTCGTATTTGAATGATTATTAATACTATTATTTATTAAAGTTTGTAATAACAGTATAAAGTGTACCTATTTCTACAAGTTCGAGATCTTTGGATCTTTGATGACATCATAATTATGGATTACATTGTAGTATAGGGATCGAGCAATCCTGTAAACAGTTAACAATCCTTGACTAGCGATATATTTTACGAATCAACGAATCACTTTTAACCTATTTACAGCCACGTGTTTCTCTTACAGAAATAGAGGTTAATTTCTGTAGTTTATCTTGTATATGCTTTCATTTTAATTATCTGATGGCAGATACATTTTATAGCATATATTACTTATTAGGTATACTTAATTATCTTCTTGGTGTCAACTAAGTAATTTATCGTTATTTCTCTTGGGAATGCATTTTACTGTCTCGATTTTTCAGGACTATACAGTGTATCCCAAAAGTAAATAAAGCAGAGACGATAGCAGTGAGAATTGAAGGGTTTGGAGCTTTACAATTAATTCCTAAAGGCACGTATGGTACAAACAAACCTGAGTAAAGTTTCATAAATTTACATGAATACAGCTAGTAAAGGTTATTCACGTTAAGTTTAAAGTGACGTCATTTTCAGTAATTAATTGTTGTCAATATTTGATAAACAAATGACCAATAAATTAGCATAGCATTTGCTATTTACAAAGAGTTTTATATTTGGCAATCCTTCCCTGCGTTGTCAAGATGTTATTTATTTATATTGCCTATCTATTGTTTGCTGGTTTTTTTGTGTTTGGTTCTTCTTTCGTTTTGCTCGTGTATTTTCTATTTACGTTTTCTAGTTATTCACTTTATTTATATTAAAATCAGTTCTTCTTAGAACTAAAACCGTTGTGATTCTGTGACATTTTTCAAACTCCCGCCCGTAAAAAAGTTACATCTGACAACGGCGAATTTTGTGACAAGGTGACGTCACTTTAAACTTAACGTGAATGACCTATAGAATAGATTCCTCATTTTGACTTGGATAAGTGGGTTTTTCATTGTTTTAAAACGAATTTGTAGAAAGGTTTACTTGTTCAGTTTCACTGGCTGTGTCATTATAACAATTCTCACTAAGTTTCTAGTTGCTTTAGTTTGCTTATCTTTACCTAATAGCTTCTAGCATATCGTTTCTTGCTGCATCAGTTAAGGTAGCATTTTTATTATTTTTTTTCATTACATTTATCTTTTGTAGTTATCGCTCTGTTACAGATCTTTTGCTGTTCGTAAAGTGTCCGCAACTTATTTTAATTTTCTTTGTGGAATTAAACTGGGTTAAACAGTATAAAGCACAATTAAAATATCGTATCTTTATCTTAATGTTTGCATTTTATTTAAATTTAGATTTAGATTAATTTTAGAGTCTCATTTTATTAAAGTCATATACAGTGATTTAACGTAACCATATTTTTTTTTTAAATTTAAATTTAAAAAAACTTCATTTGATTTCTTACTTTAAGTGCATTCAGTACTTTAAGTTAATTTTGGTTCTTTTAGTAATCAATTATTCAAAGGAGTTTTGTATCTTGTTCATTTTTGTTTTAATAGAACCATTTCATAACTTGGTTTCAACGAGGAACTTTTATTTACATAAATTTTATTTTCACTAGTTATTTAACTTGTAATTTTTTTCAATTACTGGCCTCTAGTTACCTTTTGTAAGTATGACCTCCTGAAAACCCGCATCAACTACTGAATCTACTTCTCTTGGAGCTACAACTACCTAATGGTCCAAACAAATCTACACTGAAGTCTCGCTACCAGTTCTTGAGACCCAGAGTTTCCGTACAGTATTCCAGACCTCTAGCTAAACATTATAACAGCTGAACTACCCTTCCTGGAGGAATATTCTAAGGACCTCTGGACTCCACGTAACAGTAATCGAATCCACTAAAGGTATACTGTACCCAATAATTCTAGCCAATGTGAACCAGTAGGGTTCAATATTTGGTCTAAGAATATTGTAAATGGTCCAGTTTTGTAATTTTAAATCAGTTTTTTTTTTTAATTACCTACTCTTGAACTGTTAACTTTGAACATTTTTTTTGTATTACAAATTCAAATTCAATCTGTTAATTAATACATGTATCAAGTTTTTTGTATTCATTAATTTCCGACCCCACCTGTATTTAGGAAAGTAGGTAAAATATATTTAGAATTTTTTATCTCTAAAAAAATCCCTGGCGCCATCTAGGGTGATAGTAAACACAGTGCCCTCTCCGAACCTACTCTGACGACTGAGCTACCGGAGCTAATATGTGATTATGTGATCAATTTTGTTTGACTATAGCCAAGAGTCAAGCAGAATTGGTTATAAAACAAAAATTTGAATGTATTTTTTAACAATAATTTTTTAGGCCATACCACTCAACGCGTATTATCGAGTGTAGTTCACAATATGTATTAAAAGTCCTTGGAAAATACACATTTTCTATTAGTTTTTCCTCTTAAACAACAGTATGCGACCGCTGAATAAGAAATGTTATAAATAAAATTTCCCATTCATGTGAGCGAGAAAACTTGCAGATTTATATTATTTAACTGCACAAGTAGGTATTTCTTCATTTAACATAATGACATCTATGTTATTTCTAAATTGAACACAGTTGTATAAAGCAAAATATAGATATGATCAAATACAAAATTAAATTTGACTTGTTTTTATAGCTTTGTAAAGCCATTAAAATTTATGGCTTTACAAAGATTTCTGTGTCATGTCAAAGATGTCTTTTGCTTTTGATATTCCTTTTTACTATGGTGAATCAATGTAAGATTATTAAAGATTCAAGTTGGTAGGTCCGACAAGGTTTTAAATTTACAAGATAATATTGCTGTAAAAAAGCTGAAAAACTATAACCCGCTTCATGAGAAATTCAATAATATTTATCGCACATCATTTCCCTTATCTATTCCTTCGGTGTATATAAAGTGTTTCCTTTCTTCCCAGCCACGCACACGCGCGTTCCCCTTTTTTCCTTTCCCGAAGCGTTCGTGTTCTCAGAGGGCTCCAATCTGAATAAGCGACTCTGAAAGATACACGATAGGAATGGTAATTGTTTCATGGTATCGCCGCTGACCCTTTTCTCGGGCTATTGCCTCTGAAAATTGCCACCTAGGCGTGTAATCTTTGGAAAATATAATATGGTAGAGAACTGCTGAATTGACTGTAAAACGTGAGTACTTTTCAACGCTAATTCTGTATTTTCATCTCTAATTTTATCTTTTATTAGTTCTATCTGTCAGATATACACGGTACACTGAAACTTCAGGACCTACATCCAGCTTTAAAAAAGTCATTAGAAAACAGAGAGTGTTATTGTTTTACCAATTATTCTAGTATATTCCTTGAAATAAACCTCAACTTTAACATCTTGAGTTGAGAAATCAACCTTAATACTAAATGTCAGTCTACGATGATATTTTAGATGAGAATGTACCAGGAAAAACACCAATTACATACCAAATTTAGGACGAAATGTTTAATGAGGGTCATTCTGAACTTTTCTGAACTTTCTTTAATTTTCTTTTCTGAACTTTAATTCTGAACTTTTTGATAACCTAGGCCGTAAAACTTTCTCACGATGGCTACTAGTTTAAGTAGTAACTGTTCTACATCCTAAAACTTAAGAAATTTTGTATTTGAAAATATATTTTAGGATTTGCCAATGTTTCCTACATAATCATTTCATTATAGATTTCTACATTGACCGAAAGATACATAAAAGCTGAAGACTAATAGAAACTAATAAAACTCGTTACTAGAAAATGGAAGTGATATTTGAATACGGGAAGTTGAACTTTGAACAACCCTATAACATTCTGTTCTTCTGGGATAGCAGGACAGTAATCATATTATATGCATGGTATATTGGTAATGACGTAAATAATATCATATGTCCATGAAACGAAACTTATAATAAATACACAGGATCTGGAATATATGGCACAACCCCGAGGATGTTTATAACTGAGGAAATTCCACTGTCTTTCAAGCTGAATTTCATGATATTGATACCTGCTTAAGAGAAAATATTGCGAGGTAAAATGCTCCTTTCTCACATCGGATTTTCAGGAAGCAATAAAAGCTGTATGATGAAGTGATGAAATCACTTTAAAATCTGTTTAGAACTGCCTAGTGCATTCTGGTACTGGAAAAACACAATGAACTAATACTTGCGTGAGTATAAGAATATGGAGGGATACTGAGCAATAAAAATATATATCTTTTAGCCAGCAAAGTTGCTGATGAATGCACAGGTCCAGAATCTGCGTACTCAGAATAGGAAAAACCTCGTTGAAGACCAAGTGAAGATAGATTATTTGGAAGCAAGAGCACATAAAATATTTCGTTAAGGAAAATTTTCTAGGTAGGAATGAGATAGTTCAGGTTACAATTATTGGACTGTTAACTGAAAACCACCTTGACACTGCGTCTTGGGAAAAGATGTATACCGTATATTCACATATAATGAGAAGAAAATATAAGAGGAATAATAAATATTTCATGTGAGAAGTAGTTCCTGGGCCTTTCTGAATCCTAGTTAGTTGTACTCGTAATAAATTACTCAATCAATTATTAGTACATGTCAACTTACTGATACCGACAACCTTGAGTTGTAAAGCTATTGATTCGAGTAAGTTGCTGACAAAATAAGAGTTGGAGATAAGTTGAATTACACTCTAAACACTACTTCTTTCTCACGGAAGATATAATTCTTGTTAGGCAATAATAATTATACTATCACAAATTGTTATAAGAAACAATCTCCTTTTATGTGGATATGGTTTTTGCCTCGCCATACTTCCGGTAACCAGGAAACTAGAAACTAACTGAAGTACAAAGTATGCGGTAATATTATTAGTGTATTAAAGAATAACATTTTTTATTGTGACAATAATGGTAATACTAAATATATGTGAGGATTATGATAGATATACTAGATATACTAAGATATTACAATACTATGAGCATTAGTTGCGTAGCTCTTGGCTTCTCTCCCTCTTTGAACACTGAAGCTAGATAAACATGTTTTCAATAACATGTCTTAAAGATGTAGGATCGGTATAGAATATATGTATAGGGAATATTTAGTTCGATATATATAGGATATTTCATCTTTGACGCAAATGCTGCCTCAATTGATGATTTTATCCTCTACATTGGAAATATTTTCTTCACTTTCTTTCGTTGCTTTGTTTCAAGATTTCGAGAAAAATTCTTACAAATTAGCGCTTCTGCCCTCTATAACCAGCAACTGACACGACGATGGCTGTTGATCATTTAGCCGATCTATATTTAATTCTCAGAAGATGAGAACGACCCAAAACAATAATCTACTGACTACTTACTAAATAGAGTTTATGGTTCGTTTTCCATTAATTCTTTAAGTGGCGTGACAGTACTTTAGATATGACTCTATGAATCTTCTCTTCAAGAACAGCGTCAATCTACAGATATGCAAGGAAAATGAGGGCAGTCTGCGTAGTGGCAGATTCATTCTTTAGCAAATTTTGGTAACAAATTTAAGGTTGAAGTTAGTTTAGGTAAAATGTTGTGAGCTCTGACATAATATAAATTATTAATCAAAAATACATTTAGTTTAGATTAGGTATAAACTCACCCATTTATTCTTATTACAAATTATGTAATTAAATAAAAACTACTTTATTACATCGATTACATTTACATATTGATTTTATGATGAAGAATTTAGTTCCAACCATTAGTCTTATTATCTTTCCATAAATCATATAAAACATCTGATTGTAAGTAATAAATAAACCCTGTGTAATGTAGCAAATAATTATAAATAACTAATGAACCCTAATCCTTTGTAGTGAACTTTGTCTAATTTAATGGAATAACATACCTTAGTAATGCATTTCAGTAGTCTTACCTAATTTGTGTGTTTTTTTAAATTCAGCTTTTTTTTAGTTGACTAATATATCTATTTAGAAATTGGAAACAAATTTTGTTATTTCTAAGTATAGTATCTATAGTATCAACTAATACTAAATAATACCCGATATGCTACTGAGTATAGGTCTATTCAGTAGGGGACCAAAGAAAAATGTGTTTTATATTTCAGTGATTTGCAATTGGTAATTATTTAGTGGGTATTGTATTTCTATTTTTACAATAGTTTCGTAATTTTTTACAATCTCTGAAAATATATATGCAGTCGAAACGAATTCCATCCTTCTTATTGCCGTGCAGTAAAAAATGCCAAAAAAATAATTTCCCGTACTCCCTGCATCCATTCAGCAACAGCCACTCTCCTGCCAGAAAAAGGTATTCGAAAATCCTTCGGCGGCTTCGAATCACTTCTCCATGCCGAGCACGTACATGTCTCCCCCGTCCCCGTCGGGCCAACCCTTCGGCTCTGCTGACGGAATGAAAAAAAAGACGATCGTTGCTCGGCGTTTTCCTCGGCCTCCCGTGAAATTTGCGTGGATTTGCGGCCCGGTCTACTCTCCATTAATTCGGGTGTCATTGTTGACGGAGTGGGATTTCTCTCCATTAGTGGGACAGGGGAGAAACGACGTGGAAAACCGGGGCGGATACCAACTGCACGCGATCATTAATCGTACTTTGATTTGGAGAAAATGGAAACTAATGACGCTGAAAATCGTCATAATTATTATGTAGATACTTATTCTTGTATGGCAAAAACATAAAATTATCTCGGCAGAGGCATGTATCTAGTGGTTAATAATTCGTTGTTCATGTTGGATAGTGTTATAGTCTCTTTCTTATTTATTTATTTTAAATTAGCTGAAGTGAACAACTGAGTTGTGAAAAAAACCTTTTCCCGTGTTACACATAGGTACCACTTTGTCTATGATCGTCAGT
This sequence comes from Pogonocherus hispidulus, assembly GCA_963924545.1. NCBI lineage: Eukaryota > Metazoa > Arthropoda > Insecta > Coleoptera > Cerambycidae > Pogonocherus > Pogonocherus hispidulus. The sequence goes on from OZ004696.1 coordinate 27,276,615, forward strand.
ACTGTTAACATTGGCATTACTATCTATGTGCTAAGCGATTAGAGATATTCAGTCAGATATTCTGTAACCGTCAAAATAAAATTAAAACTTAATTCTTAATCCGAAACTCATGCTATTACATTTTAATTTTGACCCCATTGTAGACAAATTATTGTATTGAAAATCCTATGTTATATTTTGAGTGAAAGATTAAAGAAAAAACGTTAGAAAGCATTTTCTACAAATTTATTCTGCACCTTACCTATGCCACAACTATAGAATAAACAATCAAGTTCAACATGATTATAATCTCAAATATAGTGCCGAATTTGTTGAAAATGATTATCAGATATAAATTCTTCAAGAAAACATATTTATATACAAAATCGAGATCGAGTCGGTGGCTCAGAGTTTAGTGTCTAATCGCTCAAGTCACAGGTTGTAGGTTTGAATCACCATTCCGCCGAACGGAATTATTTTGCATTAAATTATCTACTCGTATATTAAAGCTTGTTCGCCGTGATAGGTTGACAACCATCTTGGTGTGCGTACCCAGGATGGGAAGAATGTCAGTTTGGCGTTAATGTGAGAGATTAACATCGGTTGATGTTTGACTGGTCCCAACTAATGAAGTTTTCCAGGTTTCCTTCATTCCAGTACTGAATGGAGGAATCCATCTTAGGGTTTATCAACGTAAGTCGTTCCTGAGGCGCAAATCCGGCTTACTGAGAAATAATATGCCGATTCCTCTCCCACACAAGTCTCACAGACTTCCGGGTTAATCCCCGTGATTAGAATGAGGGAAGTAGATGGGCTATGGGTGTACGGCGTCAAAAACGCCTTTTTAAAGGAGGCTCAATTTTGCAAATAATGAGTCATTTTACTCCCTCCACTTTCTCGTTTGCCCTTAACGTTATCCGTCAAGTACGTCACGGGTATCCTGAAAAACGTCATGTTATCCTGAAAAACGTTTATCCTGAAAAAACCACGTCTTTCAGGATAGCGTGACTTTTTGTTGGGAAACGTGACATTTTTTAGGATAACATGACGTTTTCAAGGATATGCGTGACGTACTTGATGGATAACGTTAAGGGCAAAAGGGAAAGTGGAGGGTGTAAAATTACGCATTTTTTGCAAAATTTAGCACGCTTTAAAAATACACGCGTTTTTGGCGCCGTACGTCGATAGCCTATCCACTGAGGGGAGAGATATTATTATAAATTCTCAAAATGTTTTAATAACAACAATTTGACAATTAATATAGATTGTTCCCTACCAATATACAGGGTTCCCCATATTAAACTACCCACTTTAGTATTCGAATAAAATCTTTCCAAGTCGAGTAAATAATCTTTTATTTCACTAATGGACAGCCAACTCTTTGGGATTTATTACATGCTTAAACATTAGTTCAATTTCTAAAAATCATGTCTTCTAAATGCCCTCCATCAACTTGAATGTAACTTTCAATTTTCAATGCAAAATTGTGCATTACCCGGCGAAGCAAATAACCATCAATTCTTTTAATTTCTTCTCGAATATGGTCTTTTTTTTGGCTCCTCAATTGTTGCAGGACGACTTGCAAAGACCTTTTCTTTCAAATACCCCCACAGAAAAAATCGGGTGCTGTTAGGTCTGGGAACCTAGGGGCCCAAGACAAATTTCTAAATCGGGAAATTATATGGTCGTTAAAAAATTCTCGCAGAATTCTCATGCCATATCTGGGTGTGTGAGCTATTGCTCCATCTTGTTGGAATAACAGAGCACCATTTAATAATCTACGTCTAATCAGTTCTGGTATGAGAAACGTTTGTTTTTCATACCCAATTACCACTTCATTACCAAATAAAATAGAACAGAAATACCATTTCAATGTTTATGTAGGGCTCGGAATTGACTGTTACAGAACGGTTATTATCATCCTCAAAAAAATAAAGGCCAAGGATACCAAATGATCTTTCACCACATCAAACAACGACTTTTGGACTATGGAGATTTTTGTAAAACATTTTTCAAGGATTTTCAGCTACCCAATATTTATAATTCTGTTTTTTAACAACGCCATCCAAATGAAAACGTGCTTCGTGGGTCATTAACAAATAGTATCTTACTTTTCGATGCCGATTTAAATATTCCTGACAAAATGTTAATCTTGCTTCCTTATCTCGATTGGTAAGTTCCTATGCATTTAGTATTTGTAAGGATGAAATTTTAAATCATGATGAAGGATTCTGTGACTTTCCTTGGATATTCCTAGAGCAAGTGATTGCCTATTAGCAGACCTAGTAGGACTTCTTGTGAAAGCAGTTCTCACATGTTCAATATTCTCAGGCGTACGAACGATTCTCCCACGTCCAGGTTTTTTAATGCTCTGAACAGAACCATTTTAACGTAAATGACGAACCCACAACATAACTGTTTTGCGCGTTGGCGCGTTACCCCTAATTATTGTTGCCAAATTGTCATCGAAATGCACGCGGGAATTCTTCTACTGAACCAGTTCTAATATAGATTTACACGGAAAACACATTGTTGCACTGAATAATCCATAATATTGCAAATTTTTTTAAATTTGTCAAAAATTATAAAACTTTGTTGCAGAAATTACCGTTTGTGGCATTAACATGGATTACAGTGATAATTAATTCACTGTTTTGAGACAGACGCCTACTCGATAAAATGTAATCTCCAGAGACTACTAATCATGACCTACTAAGAAAATAATAATCATATTCTTCGTTTAGATTTAAATCAAATATCAAAATGTGTAGTTTAATATGGAGAACCCATAACGTTTAAAGTAATTTTGGTTTTCAACCCAGATAAGGTACGACTAGAATATGCTGAAGACCATCGTAAACATTTAAGATTTTAAAATATATGCCCTGTGCAGTTATACACCCTCTCAGTACTGTGCCCATCTTCATTGTTCTTTTCTCAGGTGGTTTGAAAGACAATTCTTTGAGGATATCGTTACTTTTATATATATATATTTATTTATTCGTTTGAAGGCACATGCATAAACGATCTACTTTTGTGGTTAAACACAACACCTATAGGAATGTGAAGTAAAGTTATCCATATCACCATAAACGATATCCGACACAATAGTTTATTTATCACGATTGGTAGTTGGTAGTAGTATTGCGGGACAAACATGCGACACAAGACTCCTTTCTGAATTGACTGAATTCAACATTATTTTTTAACCAACACTTTTTGTATCTGCTAGATGGCAATCAATATAAATTGTTTTAGACGTAGGTAAGAGATACTTACGAGATAATTTATTGCACAAAGAAGGATTGACTGATGGATTTACTAAGACGGGCAACTGAGGGGAATCGAAAATCGAATCTCGTTAATTGTTTCCATCAGGAATCTGCAATATTGTAGGAGAAAGTCACATGACTAAAATCTCGATTTCAATAAGTTGCGTGGCTTATTAAATTCTTTAGTCGCGGTAAAAGGGTATTCTGTACAGGGTATTTTATAAAAAAACATATTTTTATCACCTCTACGTACTTTCAGAATGTTTGATGCATACTTAATTATAAATTATGAAAAAATATAGGTCTAAAGAAATAATACTAAATTTAAGAAATATTTAAAAATATAAGGAGATAGGATGGTCTCACATTGTAAAGCCTTATAAAGTATTTCTATCATCAGATTCTCTATCGCCACATTACGTTTTAATAGATGAGCGTAATGTCCACGAAACGTTTCAGTACAAAACATTACTAGAGCTGGTTCATTGTGAGTGAAAGGATCGGCACTGTATGGATTTAAAATAAATACAAGGATTCCAACAAATTACGTAAAAACGTGCCTTTTCCTTCATAATGAATTAATGGATATTTACTTACAGTCTCCAGCGTATACAATCAACAATAGTATTTATGTTAAATATGTTCGCTTGCATGCAAATAATAATAATAATAATATGTGCATATCTTTTAAAATAAAAGTTATATACATATAAAAATGTTGGCATATTCAAAATATTGTTTAAATTTATCCGTTTGTTCATTACTTTGGCATGATTTTCTTTTAATTACTTTTACAAAATTCGATTCGATTTTTTATTCAAACGTCTCTAAATCTATAAGCAATAAGAACATCAGGAGCATATGTATTTTCACGTAGAGTGAGAAAATTGGTTTCTATGGTCCAATGCTCAGCAATTATTGTTGCTGCTAAGAGCACCTTTCCGGTTTCGATAAAATATCACTAATTCCAAATATTTATTATAATATAAAGTTACTGGAATCTAAGTTCCATCTTGTTATTAGAGGGACTGTCTTGTACTTGATATTAATCTGTGACATGGGAATAACCCATTTTCTTCATAAAAGGTATAAAGTAAGGCATTTCTTCGTAAAGGTAAAAGGCATAAAGTAAACAAGTTGTAAGGAAAAAAATTAGATCAGATAGTGTTTAGTAATCCATCTGCTTTATGCATATATTTAAGGTCTTATAATAAATTAGATTTCTGTCTATACAGATAAATTTCTATAAAGCTCTTATTACAAGTTCAATGCACATCAGACGAATTTGTTACTAATTTAAATATATTTAATTTCCTTAGTTCAGTTTAATCTAAAAATATTACAAACAAATGTAATTTTTTTTTAAATCGATATTTATATATAGGTACATAATTATTAATTTTCCCGAATATAAAAATAACAAAATTAAGCTTGTTATGGAAAATTGTAAAATTTTCGGAATACCTACCTGCCTGAAAAAGCATCCAATCACTATCACAGTTTCTTAAGAAACAAAAGTCCGTCCAGCTTCATAACTTCGAATTTAAAAAGTTTCAAAACGAGATTAAGGTGAATCTGGAAAATTCCGGCGCAATTTAAAATATGAATTGCCACAATCCCGTTCCATTTCATAGATTTAATATATGGAAATTGGGAATATAAATTTAAGTTGCCTTTTCAATTATCTTTAAAATATCATTTCTGGAGTAGTGAGTAATTTTGTTTCGAACCGACAGAATTGCATGTCGCACGATCGATGATAATAGAAGGAAAGAATTTAGAAAGGTATTACTTGGTTCCTTCACTTTCTGCGTTGTTAGAATATTTATTGCACACCACAAAAAACTCTTAACTTTATGACATAGTTCCAAATGAAGAGTTTTTATTACTTTTAAGATTTATTTACATTAAATAAATTCAATGTTTGTTATGAAACAACAATACAAATAAATAAATAAAACTATAATAATAATTATATATAAATGATATATTATTTATAGGTGAATTCTTTGTGGATTTATATAAAAAAGCCAAATTAACGTTTCGTTTATTTTAAAAACATCATTAGGAGACTAAGTTACAAAAATCACATGTAGAAAAAAGGTATAGTACATCAATGAATGTACCAATATACAAATACACGTAAACAAGTTATATACAGTGAGTCCATAAAGTCCCGCATAAATTAATGATTTTGAAAATGGTAAAGTTTTTGAAAAATCACTCGAACCCGTCGATTTTGTCTTCTTTTTACACTTGTTTTACATATATTAAATTTTTTACAGGGCGATTTAATGAAACTAGGTCGATATAAACTATAATATTTTAAATGGAACACTCAGTACTGTTTTACATATATGTAAAGAACTCTTTTTTTGCAAATACGGTCATATAGGTAAGGTCTATCTCTAATAATAAGAGAGATATGCCCAAAAAGGTGCATCATAAAAGCAATGTGTTGGCGAAAAACTGCGCCTAGCACCGAATCGATGTTCTCTTTCTAGCACATTGCTCTTATGACACACTTTCGGCATATATCCCTTATTATTAGAAATAGACTTTTTGTCGAATTGTAAATATGTTTCTAGATTTTGTCGGAAATTTTATGAAGATGTTTATTACTCTTTAATTTGATACCTCTGTAAATTTTATCCTCGTCTCCTGTCGTCCTGCCCTTTGTCTCGTTTTTCTATGGCTTTTAATTTCAGATGCGTTTTTTTTTCTGAAATACTGAAATTGAGTAAATTTAACACTGCATCAAAACATAAGTGATTTAATAAAGTTAAAAAATTCAAATTGCAGTACTACCTAAACCTAAAGTATTAAAAAATAGATATTTCTGTAGCGTGTGGCGTCATACATTTGGTCTTATAACATCAATTTATGATTCTTTCAATAAACCTACCAATTTTTGGGGCGGTTTCCGCAATGTCGAAAATTTGCTGAATTACTCTCCTGAAATCTCCATGCACGGTCAATTTACACTAACATAAAAACTTCGCCTTTGTGACTGACCTGCTCGAAGTATCCATTTGTTTAGAAAAATAGGAGAAAAAGTTACATGTGTAGAATATACCGGGGTATCAAATTAAAGTGAAATAACATTTTCATAATTACTGAGAAACCCAGAAACATATTTAAAATTCGACAAGCATAACCTCGTAATCTTTTCAATTGTTCAAAATTATTGAAGATTTCCAAAATTAGAACTATGTTTCAGAAGGTTCTATTTAATAAAATTAATTAATTAATTAATTAATTAATTAATCATTTTTAGATTAAGCGGTTCAAAAAATATTGGCAGTTAAATTTCATCCTTAAAATAATAGGTGTTACATTTTATTTGCCGTTCAGTATATTTATTTATTTCCACATTTCATATTCCATTCATAGGTACTTCATTTTCTGTTTCATGTTTCATTTCTCCTTTTGCATTTAGTATTTTCTTTTGTCTTTTACTTTACGCTTTTCCTATTTTATATATCATATTTCATTTGTCTTTTGCCATTTGTCATATTTTCTATTTTATTTTAATACAATTGTCTCGCTTAATATGACTACCACTGCTACGAGGTGAAAAACTAATTTATCTCTGCTAACTAACCCTATAAATATGAGTAATGTTAACTGTATCGTTATCATTATACCTGATTACACACATTTATGTAGGTATTTGGCAAAAAAATACGCTATAAAATATAAGTGTTCCTTGTGAAATTCTTAAATTATTATGACCTCAAACTTAGGTAACATGGAATGCATAATGTATCTCTTGATTTAATTTTGTTATCTAAACAAATAATATGTCAATTATTAGTATCATATTTAAAAGATTGTCAGTTAAAAATAAAACTATATTGAATAGTAGTATTTGAGTAATTTCATCTAGTTATTTTTTTTCTTTTCTTTTTTCAAGTAGGTAAATGTGTAAAAGATATTAATTATCTATTTGAAGGAGATGCCGAAAAGAACTACTCTCCACGGGCAATATTCCCCGACTGGCATTGCATTACAGCGTGATGCAAATGTGGCATCTCCATAGGAGTCATAGATTAGGTTAGGGATAGATAGGAATCTGCAATGTTGATAAAAAACGACGCGGAAAACGACATCTGTAGAGATGTAGTGGAACTTTTTTAAAAATTTTGTACAAAATCGCCCTACCTTTGTAACATATTTAACTTTTTTAATGAAGATAGAAACAAATAAAACTACAATAAGTATATTTTTGCATATTTTGTATTACAATATTTACAATATATTCGCAAATTATCAAATTTATCAATTTGATAAAAATACCTCTATAATGGTAGAAGACCATAATATATTTGCCCAATTTTGTAGTTTCAATTAAACAACAATCGCTAACTACACTTAATATCTATTCGATTTTCTCTTCCTGTTTTATTCAGACATCTAGAAAAATTACTTGTTTTCACACAATACAGACTCCATACCTTTGAAAGTGTATATTATCCTACGAAATTCAAAATTAATAAAACACATCACATTAACTAATTTTTCTTTTACCTTCTTAAACCATGAGAACAATTATTTATCTTCATACAATCTGCACACTTAACTGCATTTTACTGTTAATCTGTTTTCTTTGAATTCCGAAGAAATGTCACTAAATATACTGAGACACAATTCACTACAATTCAAGCTAATACACATACCTAATTCAGGATAAATAAAAAATAAAATTTGAGATTCCCCTTCATAATTTTTAAACATAAACTGACAGTTGTCTTTGACATTTAGGTATATGATTATTAGCATATTTTATTTTCTTATGATTGGCAGATGCTCAAATTTTTTGTGAAACGCTCTCTGGTGAGATGTAGTGAAACTAATCAATTTGTCTACAAAACTCCCATAAGAGTTCCCAGGCCCTGATAGGAGTCGCCACATTTGTCGTCTGTCAATTTGAGAATAATTGTCAGACAGATAGTGGCAAAGACCCAAAGAGGGCACTACGGTGTGTTTCTCACCACTACTAGATATTATTTATGTTATTGTACTGGTGAAATTATTTTTATTTTAATAAATCACTTCATAGGGCATCAGTAGATTTATTTTACTAAAATAAATGGAAGGTTCCATTTCATGCATGCCTAAACATTTATTCTTCTATAATTTGTACGAAACTCTCCTGTAATATGTGAAAAAACATAATAGAACTCTCCAATTAATTCCGCAGAGTGGATATCTCGTTCTGGTTAGGGGCGCGCGAGTCGAGCTGAACACCACGTGTCATATGCAAAGGCCCTCGTGATGAAAGACGAGCGAGAGACACACTACACACTCCACATGATACGCTGCGAAGTGCGAATGATATGCGCTAATAAACTGTCAAAGTTCGCTGTCGCCGAATACACAATAACGGCGCTGCGAATCCACGAATGGCGGCGCAACCCGTCGGCGGTGATAAATTGGAGCGCGGCGGCGGCTCTATACAGGTGATGTGCATCAAAGCCTCTCTACTAGTTGGGATTGAGATAGTAAATCAAAATAATTATTGCGAATTGTTTAGACCTAGCCGAATGGAAAATATTCGAGCACAGTGCCATATGCAAACATTAAATTAATTTGGTGAGAACCTTCGGTGTCATACAAATGACTGTATTTGCATTTTGTAGGACACAACAGTATTTATGAGTTGCACATAAAGATTTATTATGTCTGGTGGTAGCGCTGCAACATAATGTGGTTACTTTTAGAATATTCGGAGTAAGTAATGTAACATTGGTAGGGGCTTTTGCGTAGTAGGTACGCAAAGTAGTTGTATTGAATATTTCTTTGAAGTGTTGAAATATTTTACTATTTTTGGTTATTAGTGACAGAATGTATATGAAATTCAATGCCTGTTTTATTTGAAACGATACATCGATGACAATGCAGTATACAGGGTGTTAGTTAAACATGCGGCAAAAATTCAAGAGGTTACTCCTTGGACTATTCTAAGGATATATTATCCTTTGATGATTTTTGAAAAAGCGCTTTGTTGCGAAGATATAGGGCGAAAAAAATTTTCAACAAATAACAATTTATTACTAAAAATTACATGTAACATTTCTGAACCTACAAGAATTGTTCAAAATGGCTACCTCTAGCTCGGATGCAACCATCCAATCTTCTCCTCATAGACTCCCGAACTCTTTCAAAAACACCAGGGTCGTTTCTTATTGAGTTACACCCAGCAATTATCCGATCTCTTAAGTCGTCCACATCTTCCACTGGCCTAGTATAAACTAATGACCTTAGATGGCCCCATTTGGAAATAATCTAGGGGGTTTAAGTCCGGGGATCGAGCAGGCCATATCGGTTTACCTCGTATAGAGAGCCATGATAGAGGACTTTACTAACCGTTTACACGTCAACTAGCCAAACGTCAATCAATCTTAACAAATGCAACACATACAAACTGCAAAAATACAACATACAAAAACATACAAAATAATCACTCCGAAGTATCACAGGATGTTGGTAAAAAAAACAAAATTGGATTTGTTGAAAATTTTTTTCGCCCTATATCTTCGCAAAAAAGCGCTTTTTCAAAAATCATCAAAAGATAAAATATCGTTAGAATAGTCCAAGGAATAACCTCTTGAATTTTGCCGTATTTAACTAACACCCTGTATGTCTAAAGCCTCCCCTCTCTACTCTTTGTGAAATAATTGTGTTACAGAGATGATACAAAATGAACAATTTTGTGATAATATTAATTTTTAAATGAAAACAACTTAAAAATGTTTAACTTGTAATGGATTCATGTAGCATACCACTTGGAACATATTTCGGTGCTCTACACAATTTCATTTTTGAAAAATGGAGTAGAGTTATTAGATGGATGGCTCGTTAAATGGCCAGCTAACTCAACAGATCCAAATTGCTTGGATGTTTTTCGAGCTTCACGTTAAATACAAAAGGCTCATGTATTCCCGTATTTTATTAATTTCTTAGTGAGATTACTCATAGATACGTATATATTTAAAGAACGATATTCATTTTTATAAAAATTAAAATGTAGAAAATTGTAATATTGCAACAGTTGCATAGTTGTTTGCTCTAGGTTTGTCAAATGTATAACATTGATTCTGATCTGTGACTGTGTGACAAGCCTTAAGCTCAATCCATTGTTCCAGCGTCCTATTGCGACATGAATCAGTGCACACCCATTTGACAACCCAATTGTACAACACACACACACACGCACATATATACATCCTGGTTCCTCCTCCTTACGCCTCCTGTCGGTGGCATTTATTATCGAGCTCCGTCAGATATCTATGGGGCCAGGCGAGAGAACGTAATGAATATATCTCAACTAAATTATGTCGTAAGAGGCGTATACCGTCTATGCATTCACATGATACTAAAGAATATATCAAAATCAAAGGCTATTGAACCACTGTTTTTTTTATTTCTTCCCAAAACTTTGAGGAGGAAGATATAACTCATTCATTTTTGTAAAGTAGTCAACTCATGAACTTTATTTCGAAATAGTATATTAAACAACGAGTATCATAAGACGTTCATTCGCACGCGTCCAAGTTTAGAATAGGACAAGTCCTTTCTAAAGGACAATGATATGGATTAACTAAAAACTCCCTAGACTCAGTGCAGTCCCCACGAGCGGGTTAGAAGTTTAATTAAATAAAAATATTTTGACAGAATTAATTAACCTCACAAATGAACTTTTAATCATATTGAATTTATATGCGATTTAGTGTTACATATGGATCATTGATAACTACGGAAAAAAATTGGACCAAGTCAAATTTCTCGTAAATAGTGAATTTAATTTTTTATTTTTGTTAAACAACTGTATTAAAAGGACAAAACTAAAAGACATCACAATTTTAGTAGGAATAAACAAAAATATATGCTGAAAATCTTTAATAATTATTAAGTTTTTTAATTTAATATTGAGAGTACAGAAAATACATTGTAACATTTACTTTTTATTAGAAAAAAAACCAACATTGAAAAAACTATTACATACTATACTCTTTAGTTTTCAGTACCATTGCACTAACAATACACCCGAAATTATGTAGAAACTATATTAAAAAAGTTACATGTTATGTTGAAAATGATGTCCTTCACTAGGTATACACAAATTTATTTTCCGGTGCATATTTTCAAACACATTTTGCAGCTGCTGGTCAGTTATATTGTTAATTTCTCGAAAATTGCTGCTTATAATTCCTCGATATTATGAATTATCTAATTCTTCGATATCTTATCTATATTATGTATTTATTCAAAAAATAATCTAAAGGAGTTAACTCCGGTGACCTGGCTGACCACAATTCGCAACTAATTAGTCTACAACCATAAAACTCCTCTAAAAACTGAATAGTCACTCTTGGGATATGTGCAGTTGCCCTATCTTGCTGAAAGTGACTGATTGGCAACTCATTATCATGTAATTGTACTAAAAAAGGCTCTAAAATAACTATTCCATGGGTTAGGTTAGGTTAAGTTCAAAGGCTAGTGCGCCAAAAACCAAATCCTCCACTACGACCACATATTCTGTTGTTCTAACTCTTCGATATCTTTCACTATTTATTGTCTCGTAGGAAAATATAGGATCTACTATGAGACTTCTTGACATCGCTTACCCAAACGCCAACTTTTATGGGATGTAAGCTAGTTTTCATAAGTGTGAGGATTTTCTGCAGCCCAGGTCTTATAATTTTGGCTATTTACATAACTTCATAAGTGGAACGATGCTTCATCAGTAAAAAATGTCAAATTTAATAATTAATTATTCATGTTTTTGGGAAACCATTCATAATAACGTAATCGTCTTCCATAATTAAGGAGAAGCAACTCTTGTACAACGGTTACCTGTAGGGATGCAGATTATACATACAATTTGAATTTCATTTCAAATAAAGCTTTTAAGCTGCTGATCTCAAGTTACAAAGCAATTTTAAAATAAACTTGAAAACATTGAGTCAAACATAATACGAAAAGTTACCTGTCTTAACAGTCAACTTTGACACAGGCTTTGTTGGACTTTGATTTATTTGTTGCTGTATATTATCGATAAAATTCCCTTTGAGAACAATAGGCATGCTAGTCGATTTACCTTTGCAAATGCAGTGTTTGGTTTGAAATATCTTAACAATTGCACATTTATGGTTTAAGGTGTCATAGTAAAATGTTTTCCTCTGGAAATTGGGTCATAAATTGCTCAATGCAGGATTGCATAGGGTATGTCTATAATCCGTCTTCATTTCTAGTTCCACTCCGAAAATGAGCCATTAAAATAAAGGCGTCTTGTTCTGAAGTAAAAGGCATATGTGTTGAACTGAAATACAAAATTTTTTTGTTAACCTTAAAATTTTGTTTGTACTTGTACTTACGAAAGACTTGAAAAGCGATGTAATTTAGCTCTGCAAAGAACTGATTGGTTTCAAGTATGTAGAATATAATATTGAAGCAAAAGGAAATACAGAAAGACTAGTAGAAAGTCGCTGCAAAAACAAACGATGACGGGCGCGAATGTAGAAAGCACAAATTTCAAATATTGGCGTCAATCGTATTGGTTCGTGTACAGTAAACACCAACATTCTGTTCGTCGACAGTCAATGTAATATCATCGCTGATTGGCTACTTCCAATGTCATGACAAATAATGCCAATCGCGTGCGGTAGTGTAATCTTCACTTTATGTTTCAGTTCCTTTAAAAGTAACTACCATTCTGACGCTAACGTGAAGACAATAAATTTAGTATTTTAAAAATAGTCACTGATCACGTGGCTTGTGGACATTTATGAAGACAGTGTATAAACCGAGAAATAGACAAAAATATTTATTTGTCATTTACAAGAAGTAGTAAGTCAACCTCTGCGAGAAAAAAAAATTCTCATAACATGTTACTTTTATCTAATTTCAACTTAAAAGTAGCACATTTTGCTCCAGTTTGGGTCTAAGTCTGAAACATCGGTCTGTTCAGCACGGTTGTTGTTCCTTAGAAACGAGGGACTGAAACGAGTACGTATAAAGGGCCATTCATTATTCGTTGTGGAAGAAGACACCGTCGAATTTATGTTTTACAGGCGCGGTGGGAATTAAATGCTGTTGCGTTTCTTAAGTTATGCGAGCGCTAAGTCGACGACGGGGGCCGAGATTGCTTGCACTTTCATTTGGAGGAAAATCTTCGTAATACAGGAGAGTTTTGAAAATAGGGTGCGTGCTCTGACTACAAGATTATACATATACAAAGTGGAAAACATTGTTGTTAGTTTAGACCCTTTCCTGATGGCACAAAAAATAAAAGTAAAATTTAGTGTCGCACAAATTATTACATAAACTACAATCGTAAGTTTTCAATAATTTATATATGATAGTTATAGTGGTAAGAAACTACTAATTAATTAATAATGAATATTTCACACACTGTTATCAAATCACTAGTACTTAACTATTGTTATGAATATCATTATAAAAGTGTGACGTCAACACGACATTCCATTGGCTATTTGGCTTGATTTCGTTGGTAATAATACCAGTAACATTTAGAATACGAATATCAATGGGGTTGACCAACGGTTGACTTGAAGATGGTATACAATATATATTAAATTATCGAAAATTAAAAAGTGTGATATACTTAAGCCGGCACAAAGATAAACAATCTATGCATAATCACAGAAACGGAGTTGAGGAAGACTGTGAAGAGAAGGAAGGAAGGGAGAAGCACTTGATTTGACGGTATAGTGTTAGATGACACACGATCATCACCATAATACTGAATGACATTGATAATATTAATATTTTTAGTAAAAGAATAAATATTTAGTGAGATTCATAGCATTTCAAAAATAATTTTTTTAAGCAAACTTTAGAAGTTATGCTATTATACTAGATATGTAATTTTTACAATACCTTGTTCCTTGTTTTTATTTCACTGGTGACATATTCCCAAACAAATATTTAAGGAATCATTGTTACTTATATTTTATTTTAAGAATACACCATCCAACTCATAACACTAATTCACTAGATGTAAAGTAACATAGTAAGAATATTATTCATGATAGTTTCTTTTGGGATTATACCATCTGGAAAATAATAAAACTACCCAGATCAGAAGTGTTCAAAGTGAAGATTGAAAGTATTTGCCCCAAAAAAACACTGTATAATATGCAATAAAAATAAATACATGACCAAATAACTAAATTTCATCGATGGTCTTTCAGTTTGATATAACATTCTGCAATATTACAGAGAATTATGTTTAAATAAAAACAAATTACATATATAACAAAATATTAATATAAATACTTAACTAGCTTTGTTCTAATCGTTTCCAGTCGATCCTCGACTCTTCGTAAGTAGACGTTTATATGATAAAAAAAATTATCAGATTGACATTTTCAAAATTCAAAAATCATCACATGCACTGATCTCTATGTCATTAATTTTCAACTGGTAACATCCTTCTGAACAAGAGGAAGCCATGTTTGATCTCGCTGAATAATACTGTTTTCGATGAAGTATAGTAGCAGCATTAAGTTTAATAAATTATATTAGAATTAATATATTATTATTATATAATTAATATAATTATTAGTAACTAGTAGTAGTAGTCCCTAATATAAGGACATTTCATACATTTATGATAACAGGAGATAATCCATTTTATTCAAGTATTTGAAAAATCAGAAACTCTGATAGAGCAATCTGTTTTAAAATAAACAGGTTGTGGTTTATTTTGAACCAGAACAGTATGCATATACCGAGAATACTCAAATTAATAATTTCCTGGTACAGCTATGTGGCCTGATGGACATCGTAAGCCTTCATTGTGTTCTGCCACGACAATGTCACGGATCCGGATATGCATGCACGGCGTCCTGTCTCATCCGGCCGACGACGACGTCGACGGCTTGTCGAGCCGTCAGGTGAGGTGAGGTGAGGTGAGGCGAGGCGGTGGCGGATAGGGAGACAAATTCCACATGCCGTCCGCCATCCATTGTTATGTAACGTTTAATCGACAGAATAGAATTATCGAGACGTCATATATACAGGGTGAGTCAGTTTTTTGTGGACAAATTTTAAGGGAAGATAGAACACATTTCTTTTTAAAAAGAAAAGTTCCTATAAACATATGTCGTTTCCGAGATACAGGGTGTTGAATATAATTTTTTTTGTCGAATTTGCATTATAACTTATAAATTAATGCTTAGATTTTTTTCATGTTTGGGGGATATTACCTACCTACTAATTAAGGAGCATAAAACAAGCGATAAGAATGTTCAAAAACTTGCACAGTGACGGAGTAGAGGGGGTGCTTAATCCTCTTTCTAAACAGAACTTCTACGCCAATGACTATTTTAAAAAAAAACTATTATTTTCATTATTTGCATACAGTTTACCAAAAATAATGTCCCTTATTCTGTTTCGAAATTCCTGTGCGTTTCCGAGTTATTTTGATTTTTAATGTTTGATGTAGTTCTAAATTAAGTAATTTGTTTATTATCAATTATCGGCTAAATATTTAATTTTTTCAACGAAACCTACCTAAATATGGTTTGTTAAGGATTCTAAAAAGCCGAAATATCTTATTCTTTATCTCTTTCCAATGTAGTCAAAATAAATTATTTGTTATCACAACACCCTGTTGTATATTCAACACCCTGTATCTGATCTCGGAACCGAAGCCTTCTAGGACATATGTTTATAGGAACTTTTCTTTTGAAAAACATGTGTTCTATCCTCGGTTCTATCTTCCCTTAAAGTTTGTCTACAAAAAACTGACTCACCCTTGATATAAAAGTCTTATTATACTAGACTCACTACTATTAGGTATATCCTTTTCGATGTCCGCAGCCGTTGGTTCACGTTTGATAAAAAGATAAGAGAACCCACTTACAGTTTTACAAGTGTTTCATTTTGCTAGATGTCATAAAACTGTCTTGTTTTATAGTATTATTATCATGATTATGATTATTATTTATTTATTTTTTTGTTAAAATCCAGTCGACCGCTTCTTGACTCCGATTCTCAGGCTCGAGCGCTGGTGCTTACCAGTAGCTACTCCCCACGTCCATGGGGTGAACAGCTACTGAGTCTGGGAATCGTGTGCCCTGAGTAGATGTAATGAACCCAGAATGACCGCCTTCTGCACTCTTCCAGCTAGAAGAGCTGCCGAATTTCGGCATGATCTGCAGTTCCTTAAGCAGTGTATTTCTTGCTCCACCGAGGATTCCTATTATCAGTACCACAAGCTTCACAGTATGTTCTGGATGGAGTCTGCGGAGTTCGAAGAGAAGATCTCGATATTTCGTCCGTTTCTGCTCCTCTTTCAAGACAAACGTCGATTGTCTTGAACTGATAGTCGAGGGGGACTGCATCAGGCTTATTGGCTTGAATCTTCCTGAGAGTGGAAAAAGAGTAGTTCCCATAAATTCGGCACTTCTCATTCCCCACAACGGACGTAAGTATTTTCATTCATATTATTATTAATTTATGTTCAACAATTCTTATGGCACCTTTTACTGTTAATGATTTAACAAAAGATTGTCAATGTTTTCTGTTGTCACTTAATGTTTTTCCACAACATTGTCATATTAATTAAAATGCATCAAGTATATAACTACTACAAAATAATTATAGTACGCTTAGAAAATTGTTCGGTACTGAAATTGAAAGCTCTTATCAAACTAGGAAAATGTATCAAGTTCCAAAAGTTCTCGGTAGGTTTCAAGTGAAGTTTCAAGGGAAGTTATTGAAGATATAAAAAAAATTATTTTTTCCAAATAGTTTTGGAATAATGTGGAATATATAAATATTATTTGTAATATAGAATTTTATATCAAATTAAAAAACCACTGATGAAGATTAGTTAATTTGTCATATATTTATTTTTATACAGTGTTTTTTTAGTGCAAAACTTTAGAAGTTTGCCTTGATACTACTCGATCTTTATTTTGAATACTTCTGGTTTACTGTTTCCTATTTTGGAGGTGGTTTAATCACAAAATAAACTACAATCAACTATTCTACATCATAAATAGGTTACAGACATTATCTGAATATGGGAATATATACACTTATTAACATTTCTTACTTAGGAATAAATTGTCCAATTATTTCACAATTTAATCATTTTTGTATCTTACACCGTTTCTAATATACCAATTGTGATGACTTAATCTTACCCTCTATATCGAACAACCACATAATTTCTTATTTTGACAATATATCATATATTAGTAACTATTTCACAACTATGTAGAATAAATTAACACATTAAAGTTGCATACCTATAACAAATATATTATCTGACGAGATTCCTACCAGAAATGTTTAAATTATCAGAAGTCAGTCTTATTTGAGAATATTTCATGTTATGAGAGCGCTATAATAGCACAAATATTTTTTATTCAACATTCAATTTCTTAGAAAAAGAGATACTTAGTACTTTTAAAAATAAAATGGCATTTATTGGTACTTATACTTTATCTGAAAAAGAAATGTATTTCAGCAACGGACATGACTGATTTAATTTAGAAATTACTAAAGTATTACCTAAACTATTAAAATTTGTTTTCATACCAACCCTGGATTGAAAACATGGAATTTAAATAAAAAAAAAAAATTAAATTAATCATTACCCTATTGCATACCACAGTTCCTGGAGAAACTGTGAATGTATACTAATTATTATAAGCAAGGATGAAGTAACTTACCCCATCCAAGGTCTTGACGTTATGCAGTGCCCCCTGTGCTTTCAATGCTGCCCTCCTGGTGAAGAACGTGACGAAACAGCAGCCTGAAACAGAATGAGAGGACATTAATTTGAATGACAAGCAGGCAGTAGGAGTATCGAGCAGTTTAATTACACAATCGAATAACATATCAGGACTACAATTGAACATATATATCCTACTAATGTTGCTTTATCAATATGTTGGTGGTATACAGTGACTGATAGAAATTGGATACTTTTTTAATACATTTCTGACGAATTTTATATTCTACACGTTTTCAAACACAAAACAAAAATTTGTCATGGAATTAAAAAGTATCAATTTCACTGATTTTTGTCATTTTCATACTATGACTAAAAGGGGGGCATTTCAAAATAACAAAATAAGGGAACAAAACTTAGTTTTGTGTTATTTTCATTGTGAGATATGTGACATTTTATGTTAAACGAGACATAAAAGGACAAAAAAATTAGATTGTCTTAGTACTCAACGTAAATTTCGCCTTAGTGTGGGCGCGAAATTTTTGACCTAGAGAGTATTTTTAGTATATTCTGTAACAAGTTAATTTTGAATACACTATTTTTCGTTATACATAAGGTGAAGGAGAGAAAACAAGAAAAAATCAGTGAAAGATGGTTTGAATACATTGCCGTAGCCTTGTAATGATAATATATTGGTAACACTTTTTAATTTAACCTATACAAAAAGGTTTCTATATTTTAAGTTTCTATAAAGTTTTCTATATTTCTCATTAAATTAATTTATGTGTATTTATTTATTTTGTTTATTTGTTTAAATGTTTTTTTTTTGTTTTTTTTTGTCTATTAGTCTCCTGTAGTTTCGTCTTTGCTGTTGTTTTAATTTTAATATACAGTGTAGGAAGCACCATCTGCATAAAGAACGTTCATACTAAAATTAATCATGGTTTATAAGTAGATTACATGAGGTCCTGGGTTTGAATCCTGAGGTATCCCAGATGTTATAGAAATCTCAAAATATTTATGTTGGTTGCATTTACTTTAAATATTTGAATATATTTTGCTTCTCTTAAAAAGTGTTCTCTTTTAAATCATCTTACAGATGATATAGAAAACGACTCTACAATTTTTTGTAGTAAAAAATTATTTAATTTATGGCTTTGAAAAAATCCTGTTAAAGGCAATATTATGTAATATAAAAAAATTACCAGTGATTGAGTTACATCGCATAGACTCACGTTATACAGGCATAATTTGAGTCTATACATGTACAGGGTATTCGCGTATATTTTGACCCCTACCTACAGGAGTTATTAAAAAAGTTAGAAAAAAAGTTTAAATACAAAAGTTGTTTGGATTTTTACGTATTATCTTTTAGCTACGTCGAAAAAAAAATTGCATGTCGTAAATTTGGGAAAACCAGTTGAACATAATATTTTTAAATGGGACACCCTGTATAATTTTACACGCTCGCGTAAACATTTTTTTCCTGATTTCAAAAATATATATTTTGTTAACATTTGCATTGGCAGTTTTCGAAATATTCGACAGCGAGTAGGTACCATAAAAAAATACAAAGAACTAAAAATATTTATCACTAGAAACCAACAGTAATAAAAAATATTTAATGATTTTCGATATAACCTCCTTAGTTAACATTTAAACGTTTAACATTTTCTAATATCTTCATTTTTTAATACTTTTTTTATGATTTATTGCAAACATTAAATATTAAATATTTTGAAAACTGAAAAAATATATAATTTTGAAATCAGGAAAAAAATTTTTACACAAGCGTGTAAAATTATACAGGGTGTCCCATTTAAAAATATTATGTTCAATTGGTTTCATCAAATTTACGACATTCAATTTTTTTTTTGACCTAGCCAAAAGATAATACGTGAAAACCAAACAACTTTTATATTTAAACTTTTTTCCTAACTTTTTTAATAACCCCTGTAGGTAGTGGTCAAAATATACGCGAATACCCTGTAGGTATAGGATCCGCTAATCCGGGAAGCTGTAGATTACGAGCCCGATGCGGCCGTAGTACACAAGCGGCCAAGACTCCAACTGCCTGGCCTGGATCCAGGATAAGAGTAAGATCTTCTTATGTTTCAGATTCCACCCGCATCAAGCGTAGAGGGCTGCGAAGTGACTAAAAAACGACTCCCAGACCTCACCTCGAAGCCGCGACCGCCGACAGTGGTCGCGGGCTCATTTCGAGTATCCTTCCCTTACCTGGTACAAAGCTAATGAGTTAGTTGGGTACTACAGAGATGTCAAACCACCACCCAGGACGAGAGCGGCACTTGCCGCCCTCGCTCGAGACAGACTACGCCCGGTGGCGTTAGACATGCAGGCGAAGACAAGATAGAAGAGCCCCAGAAGATCCTACCCAACCTGCAGGGTAGAGCCAGGACAGGAGGAGACCCCACGAATCATTTTTGTGATCGGGGTTGTTGAAGGATGAGGTCCGTGTGACCAATAATTATTTTAAAAATAGGAAATTTATTTTATTCACCTTGGCGGCAGAATGCTGGTTACTTTTGAAGGAACAACATAAGGTGATGATTAAAAAGCAAGATTCCGTGTTTCGGCACGCGATTGACTTTATTTGTCATTTTGACATTGATAGTAGCCAATCAGCGATCGTATTACCTCAGCGTCGACGAACGGAATGTCGGTGTTTACTGCAAACGAATCGTTACGATTGATGTCAATATTTGACATTTGTGCTTTATTCATTAGCGTCCGTCATTCTTTGCTTTCGCTGTTATTTTCTGCTAGTCTTTCTGTATTTCCTTTTGCTTCAATATTATATGCTACATATTTGAAAACAAGTTCTTTTCAGAGCTAAATTACATCGCTTTAAAAGTTTCTTGTAAGTACAAGTAAAAACAAAATTTTAAGGTTAACTATTAAATTTTCGTACTTCGGTTCGACATATTATCCATTTTACTGTAGAACAAGACGCCTTTGTTTTAATGGGTCATTTTTAGAGTGGAACTAGAAATGAAGATGGATTATGGACGTATTTCGGGCAATCCTGCATTGAACAATTTTTTATTCAATTTTCAAAGAAAAACATTGACATTTTTAAACCATAAATATGCAATTGTTAAGGAATTTTAAACCAAACACTCACAGGAAATGTTATCGGTAACATACAGCAACGAATGCTTCAAAGTCCAAAAAAGATTATGTCAAAGTTGTCCGCTCAGGTCAACCAACTCAGTTGTCAAACTTTTCGTATTATGTTTGATCCAATATTCTCAACTTTATTTTAAAATTGCTTTTGCAACTTGAAATCAGCAGCTTGAAAACTTTATTTCAAATGAAATTTTTCTGTTTGTAGGTTTTTCAGTTGGAACATGCCATAAAGCTTTAAAGAAACAACTGAATCTACTTCACTACAATGTGACCATTGTACAGTAGTTGCTTCCTCTTGATTACGGAAGATTATTACGTTGTTCTGAATGGTTTCTCGAAAACAAGAATAATTGATAAATTTAACATTTTTTACTGATCATGGTTTCACTTACCAGGTTATGTAAATAGCCAAAATTATAGAATTTGGGCTGCAGAATATTCTCACACCATTTGCAGAAACTAGCTTATTATATCTCTTAAAAGGTGACGTTTGGGTAGCGATGTCATGAAGACGTATAGTATGTCCTATATTTTTATACGAGGCAGTAGCTAAATAGTGAAAGCTATCGAAGAGTTATTTTAGAGCCTTTTTTAGCACAATTACATGATGATGAATTGCAAGTCGATTACTTTCAGCAAGATGGTGCAACTACATATACCGGAAGAGTCACAATTAAGTTTTTAGAGGAGTTTTATGGTAATAGACTAATTAGTCCAGAGTTGTGGCCAGTCACGTCATCAGCATAACTCCTTTAGATTATTTTTTGGTAGGATATTTAAAAAATAACGTTTTTAAAGACTGCAATGCATAATATTGAAGCATTAGAAGGACCGATTATTCGAAAAACTAACAACATAACTGATCAGTAGCTGCAAAATGCATTTGAAAATATGCATAGTAGAGTAAATTTGTGTATAGCCAGTGAAATACATCATTTTCAACATAATATCTAACTTTTTTAATGTAATTTCTAAATAATTTGGGATTTACTGTTAGTGCAATGGTATTAATCAGAAAGCGGTCTTTTCAATGTTGGTCTTTTGTTTCTAATAAAAAATAAATGGCAGAATGTGTTTCCTTTACTCTTAATATTATATTTAAAAAAAAATCATTAACAGCCATATTTTCTTTTTATTCCTATTAAAAGTTGTGAAGTCTTTAGTGTTGTTCTTTTAATACAGTTTATTAACAAAAATAAAAAATTAAATTCACTATGTACGAGGAGTATGACTCGGTCAAATTTTTTCGTGTTATCAATTATCCATATGTAGCATTAAATTCCATGTAAATTCAATATTATCAATTCACTTGCCAGGTTAATTAATTTCGTCAAAATATTTTTATTTAATTTAATCTCTAACCGGGTAGGGAGGACTGGTACCTAGAGAGTTTTTAGTTAATCATTACCAATCGGTGCAACGTTGGTTGCCTATACTAGCGATCACGTGGCTTGTAGACACTTATGAAGTCTCTGTATATTCTTGATATTTTCGAATCTAAATACCATAATAAATTTTGTTACTTGTTTCTTGTTCTTAAAGTGATTTGACATCAAAATAATGTGAAATTTACATGAAACTGAAAATACAGAAAAATATTCCGCTGAACAATATAATATGTTCATGATCCATTAAGTTTTTGAGATATAGGTAGAATTATTAGGCAGGTAAATATATAGTGTAGTCAATAGAGAAGAAATGTAAATCATATACAGAATGTTAAAAATTCTATTCCAACCAGAGAAATCTCGACAATTGCTCAGAAATCTCAAATATGTTTTATTATTTTCATGTTTATCCAGAAAAAAATAGTTTTTTTTTTTCATTATATTTGTTCAATCTTAAAGGCGTAAAAATTATTTGTAAGTATAGGTATAATTAATTATTCTTATTCCAAAATTGTGTTTTTTTCTTAATGAGTAATTCTTTTGTTGTACTATTCGTTATTCTCTTCATTTAAATGAAGAGTTTAGGTTTGTAGTAACTTCATCAAGGTCCTAGCTGTAAAATTACGTATTTATTGTATTTTAATTTTGATCCAATAAAGCTATTACCACTAGTATTATGTGTTACTATTAATATTTCCATTATGATACAGGCAGCAGTCAGAATTATCTGCACTATCCATAGATTAGCAAAATAGAAAAAAACTTTTGTACGAATGTATAGAAGTGATAAAACGGCAAACACTGTTTCAACACGGCAACGAAGTTGGAAACGCAATTAGAACTCCGACAATTGGTAGGTCAAATAATGATGCAAAGTGACGAGCAATCGCGCCCTCGTGACGGTGTCGCAAATTTACCCGCCAAACAAACCCCGGAGCAGAGGCGCGCTAAACTACCCTCGACTTATTGCCATACCAGAGGAAAACTAGGTGACTATCTGCAACTTTAGAGACAATTGACTTGGGCATCCCTACATCCTAGTTGACGGAAGTTACACGCAGGCTTATACTAAAATTTATAATAAAAGAGAATTAAAAGAAAGTACTTTTATTCAACTTATCGGTGATGATAACTGTATCTCGTCGGAAGCAATATTCTTGGATCAAACGTGGCTTCCTCTTCTCAAGAAGGATGTTACCAGTGGAAAATTAATAATAACAGAGTGACCGGCGCATGTGACGACTTTTGAATTAACAAAGTAATTTTTTTTTATTTAGAAATAATTTAAAATATCACTTGGAATATTAAAGAATTTTTTATTATACTAAAAAACCACTGATGATGTTTCGTTAATTTGTCATAAAAATTTCTTTTATATCTCTGACAGTAAAAAATTTTTTTTTTTGTTTTTAATTTTATTTGGTAGATGTTACTATGAATCTTTACTTACACAAAAATTTCAGCTCGATGGGAATAGCCAGTGGCGTGCAATCTACACTCTTAGGACACCTTTTCTCAAAAAAAATATATGTTACGCCATTGACTAATGTATAAAATAATACGAAATTCCGATGTCTCATTGTCTCATTGTCTCAATTTCTCTACAAAAAAGTATACTTATATTTTTTTCGCAAAATACCGTTACGGAGTAAGTCGAATTTTTATGAAACCATGCATGTCCTTTTCTAACAAGAAAATACCTTAAAATAAAGTTATTCCTGATGCTGGAAAAGTTGTTGGGTGTTAAAGTATAATTTATTTCTTCAATAAAAAACAAAAAATCTTTTCTTTTTTCTTTTTATTGTGTTTATTTTTAGAGGAGTCTCAGCCAGAATAAATGGACAAATATCCTACAATTTCCTCTACTAGCATGGTAAAAGGGTTTTTACTGGCGGACAGAAGGATATGACTGGCGAGTCGTAGACGAGCCTTCCACCTTCTGGAGCCAGTAAAAACAGTTACCTTGCGCGTTTTGTTATATATTTTATTTGTCATACATTTGTAAATACATATATATAACAATATCAGATAGATATTCAAATTTCGATTACAAAAAAAATCCTGAATAATTTGTCGTAAGCTTTGGAAGCTCTACCGTGACTACGTATGTTGTTCAATTCATTATTAATTTATTTTGGTCAAAATGAATATGCCAGAAGCAATTATTAAGGAAGCCACCAGCGTAGCTTTAAGTTTATTGCCAGAAAAATCATCTTCAAGAGACGAGCGTCTACAAAAACAGCGACTTCAAAAACTGGCAGAAACAAAATTGTGTAACTGGAGTAACAGAAGATGTTCTGTTTGTTGGTTTACATGAAATAATTATCTGTTAGATTCAGTTATCAGTTCAGTTAGATTCATACATTATGGGCAAAATGATCTGTTAAAAAGTTGTTTAGAAATTAAGGACAATGTTCAAGTTCGTAGGTTCGTTTTTTATTTAATATTATGTAAAGATGTGACGTTTAGTTGACATTTGTTGATTTCAATAGATAATTGTATTTCTTAAACGAAAGAATGAGCGTTAAATTCCAAAAAAGGCCAAGGTTTGAACTAAAGAAGAGGTTGAACGGTTTCTGTTGGACGCTCCTGATGACCGGTTGCTTGCGAAAATTGTAACAAAATTCGGGATTTTTGGTTGTTGTCGATGTGATGAACATCTTTCCTTGACCATGGATGACGTAGAAGATATGGGCAAATACGGAATTGCGACAAACAAACAAATTTATAAAAAGATTTACCTTCTATGATGGCTGCAATTTCGAGCCTTGTATGTTGTACAGAAAATACGTAAATCTTCATCCTCCTAGAACAGAAAGCCTACGATTTTTTTTAACATATCGAAATGAAAAGTGCATTTCCCTTAATGCTGGTCAGCACACTATTGGTATTGTCCCAAAGCAAATTGCCAACTATTTAGGTTTAAAAGAAATAGAGTTATATATCGGCCATTCTTTTCGGCGATCTGATTCCGTCCAAATTTTGTATTACCGGAAATAACAGTTGTACCATGATCTTTAATATATATGATACAAATAAAACATAATTGTCTAATGTAAACAATGCTACTAACTTGTAAAACTGACAGTTAACTTGTAAAAATGTTACAACTTATAGTGGGTTGTAAAAATAAACTTTTTCAATACGGTGTTTTCATAAATTTACGTTTACAAATGAGTAACAAATAAACATGTTTTTGGGTATTGGTTTTATATAGTTTCTAAATAATTTATTTCTTTTCCTCTTTTTTGAAAAAGTATGTGAAGAGTGAAAAAGTAGGCACAAGATCCTTCTAATAATATTCTAGATATTTTAATATTTTTTCTACATGGTGTAACATGATATATAGTATATAATACTACTTGCATGGTAAAAGGCAGATAGAAGGATATGACTGGCGAGTCATAGACGAGCCTGTCATCTGGAGCCAGTAAGAACAGTTACCTTGCATGTATTCTTATATTTATTTGTTATTAATATGTAAATATATCAGATAGATATTCAAATTTAATTTACAAGTTACTTATTAAAATAAACTTTCTTAATTAATACGGTCTTTTGATAAATTGAGGTTTACAAATGAATAACAAATAAAATGTTTACATATTAGGTACATAAAGTGTAATGGGTCTGTCTTCAATAGTAAGCCAAATATATTAAAAAAGTGTATTATAAAGGGAAAGGGAAAAAGTTTATATATTGCGCAGATAATAGTTGCGTATAGTTGGCGTATTAATTAATACGCCAACGCCGGGGCAAAACTAGGCGAATACACTTAAGGCTATTGTTTTCTCAAAACAGTTGACTTGTGTGCATCGCAGAATTGTCGCCGACGTAAGTTTCACTCTAACTTCTATTATACTCCGTGTAATACAAGCGGAATTTAAACAAAGCAACCAGTTACTGGAGTTCGAATAAAGTAAACTTTTTAATTAAAACTAGGATCTAACCGGCTATACCAGAGAGATCCACAGAGCAATACAATTTACATTTATCGGCTCATTCGTACCGAGTCATGGACTGATTAAATGTTTAACTTTTCAGATATATCTCGGCGAATGGGGGTAGAAAGAGCAAATATGAATGCATGCACAAAATACGTAGATGCATATCCATTCAGTGTTTGTATTTGCTGTCAGCGGGATGTATATTAAAAATGCGACCTTTGATCAAACAGCGAATCAAAGAGAACTACTGTCAATTTTTATTTTGATTATTAAAATGTCAAGACTGCGTAACATTAAATTAACCACTGTTTTCAATGTATTATGCTGCTATTCAACCACATTTTATTCTAGATTATTTAAATAAATGTTTCTCAATATACGATTCTCCATGATATTTGACACATTTTTGCTGCTTAGCTTCAGCACACGTACACATGTACAAGGCATGTGATTACGGTTTTTACTTTCTTTTCGTTTTTAAAGAGATCTTATTGTTATTTCAACTAAATAAGCATTTAATAAATTCATATAGTAAAAGCTATTGCAACGTAAAAATTATTGATCGTAGAATTATTATTTGACACATGCATTTTCCAAAATGTTAACGGTTATTTTATTATACATAGGAAGATGTTTGAAAAAGAAAAGGCAATAGGGAGTTTTTGAACCCCTTAAATTTCAGCACGTCGTTATCGTTATCGTTATTCTGCGCATGCACAGTGCCAAAAATAGTATCATTTTCGGCACTGCGCATGCTCAGAATAACCATAACCATAACGATAACGTAAATTTTAAGGGGTTCAAAAACTCTCTATTGATTAGGCGAGTAATGGTTATTCTGTAAGTTTAATTGATAAAATAATTAGGAAACGTAAATTTGAAGAGACCATTTGAAATTCCTCGACTTTTCAAAATGAAAAAGAAAATCCAAAATTCATATCTATGCCATACGATTTTCTTTTCGCCCATGGTTTTGGTAAGGTTTTTAAAGATATAGGTATGTCAGTGGTTTATTCATCGGAAAATAAACTACAACTTTTAGGCAATCCAAAAGACAAAATAGAAACTATGGAAAAGTCAGGGATTTATGAAATTAGCTGTAAAGACGGCAATCAAAATTATGTTGGACAAATTAGAAGGTCAATTCTAACTAGATTCAATGAACATATGGCTCATCTCAGATATGGAGAACAGATAAGCCTAGGGTCGTCCAACATAACAACCATAAAATAGTAGTAATTTAAGATTAATTAGGAATGTAACAAATTCAGGTGGATGAATTTGAGAGTTTACAAATTGCAAAGGGCAAAAATAGTAGGGATGGTGACAGAGGGCCAATCCCATATAGCCCACTTTATTGGTTAGTAAATCACGGTTATCTGTGGCGACGGTTCACTGAGCCGTCTCAACTGTTCACTGAACTGTAAAAATAGTTTAGGTGTAAATGTGTAGGACACAATGTTAGCACAGGTTTAATCTTAATCATCTCCAGACGATGCCAACTTGATTGGCGAAACGCCCGTCAAGTGCAATATAGTGTTTTAGTGTTATGTGGAAAACTATATCCGTGTTATAGGGTAACAGTGGGGGCGATGGCTAGGTAGAAGTTAGGATAGTGGGCATACAAGTATCATTAAGGAAGTCATGAGTGGGGGGCAGTTTGCTGAAAGCACACAACTGCGGGATATCTCTCATTTATATGTTGCATAAACATTTTAAAATAGAGATACCGGATAGGGATGCCTGGCTCGAAAATCCTGATGCTCAGATCTCGAATAGGCTTGTCTGTCTGGTTTATATTAATTATAATTCATTCAATATTATTCATTAATAATTCATTCAAATTATTATTCTCCTTGGGGAAAGTTCCACCCTCTTTCAGGCGGAAGTTTTTATTTATCTCATTTGCTTGTCGCATGTGAGTAG
This sequence comes from Pogonocherus hispidulus, assembly GCA_963924545.1. Classification (NCBI taxonomy): domain Eukaryota; kingdom Metazoa; phylum Arthropoda; class Insecta; order Coleoptera; family Cerambycidae; genus Pogonocherus; species Pogonocherus hispidulus. Next base: position 27,304,993 of record OZ004696.1, read on the forward strand.
AGAAGTTATACTGATTCTATGCCCTATCCTCTTGAAACGTAGGGTGGGGGGGTTGACCTTGAATAACCTTAACATTGAGATGTCATTGACATTGGGATGACCTTCACATTGAGCTGGGTTATCTTGGGTGATATTGAGTCACCTTGGACCACCTTGGGTGGTTCTAGGCGACCTTGGGGCACCCGGCTACGAAGCTGGTTCCTCTGACCTCGGCGATGCAGGTGGCCTTTTTGGCCCTGTATGACCTTGAGCGATCGATTCTGTGTCCTCCATACATAAGTAATTAAAAACGACACTTGCCATTGAGATGACCTTGACATTGGGTGACCTTGAGTCACCCTGGGTCACCTTGGGTGGTCCTATGTAATCTTGAGGCACCCGACTATGCTTGAGACGCGGGGTGGGGGTGAGCTTGAGATGACTTTGGGATCCCCTTAAAATAATACCGACTTTGCATCCTCTGACCTTCAGACCGGGGGTGACCTTCTGATATTAAGGTCCCCCGGGTGTCCCAAGGTCACATAGGACCACCCAAGGTGGCCTAGGGTGACTTAAGGTCACCCAACGTCAAGGTCATCTGACTGTCAAGTGCTGTTTTTAATTGCTCATGTATGGAGGACACAATCTATCGCTCAAGGTCATACGAGGACCAAATAGACCGCCTGAATAGCCGAGGTCAGAGGGACCTGTTTCGTAGCTGGATACCCCCCAGCCGGATGCTTCTAAGGTCGCTTAGAACCACCCAAGGTGGACCAATGTGACTCAAGGTCACCCAGCTCAATGGCAAGGTCATTCAAGATCCCTCCACCCCGCGTGTCAAGAGAGATGGAATTAGTATAACTTCCCTACTCATGTGTTTAAGAAAATATCAAATGTAGATATTAGTTATAGATGTAGATATAGATCTAACCAGCTTATCCAGATCTGCTGGTTGTCTATTATATTATCTTCATTTGGATATGTGAATAGAGTATGAGTACTCTCTAGGAGTTAGAATTAACTGGATCCTACTATCACAATTCAATATCTAATATGAATGTGAAGAATAACGGTTTTCGTTATATAATTAATTCTAAGGCTGGTTTTCGAACTGTTCTTATGCTATGTGGCTATGAAATTGATAAAATCTATTTTGCATTGCTAAATGTTATATGCATCGACGAAGAGGGGCTATCAGAAGTATACCCTTTTGAAGGTATAGGTACCAAAATACATTAAAATGTACAATATAAAGTATAAATATAAATTTAAAAGTATAATATATAAATTTTAACAACCAGGCTCAATATGTAATACATTTACAATAAAACGCAACTCATAAATCTAAATTTCCCATTAATATTACATTATCTATATGTATAATGTTTAATATCTCTATCCCTCATTCTGATCGCAATGATGAGCCCGAAAGTCAGAGGCTTGTGTAGGAGAAGCAGCGGTATATTGTTATTTGTGGGTCGTGAATGCACCCAATAACGATTTACGATGTTATCACTTTTAACTACCATTTAGTACGAGAATAAGGGAAACCTTATTAATTAAAGTGAACAGTAGGTTGTCACCCATTTATGCAATGTAGTTGCAGTACCGGTTGTATATTAACAACACTAATAGTGTTACGCGCACTGAATGAATATCGAGAGTAACTGGAAAAATTTGCCCGACGGCGAAATTCGAATCGTCGTTAAATGCGGAAAACGATTAAAACTTCGTGTATTTCATCGCTCTGCTGTTCCTCTCTCAATTATGAAAGTGAGGATGATACGCATAGATTGAAAATCGCATCTGTAATTTCGCTTCAAGCAATAGTCACTCAGTCGTTCTTAAAACATAGACAAAACAAAATAAATAAAAAAACATCAAAAATATTTTGTGGCAAATTTGTATTAATACATGAAATTTCTGTCTATTGTTACTTGCTAGGTATACAGGGTCATTCACAGTGACCGCAGTGCGAGATTTAAGGAGGAAGAAAAGGAGAGGATATAAATAAGGAGAGATTTGAAAAGGAAAAGGCATTGATTTGGGATATAGCTGCGAGTAATGGATATTCTGTAACTTTAATCGATTTAATAATCAGGAAATGTAAATTTAAAGAGACACTTCGAAATTTTTCGACTTTTCAAAATGAAAGAGAAAACCCAAAATTTATATCTATTCCATACGATCCTCGTTTCACCCGGGGTTTTGGTAAGGTTTTTAAAGATATAGGTATTTCAGTGGTTTATTCATCGGGAAATAAACTACAACAACTTTTACGCAATCCAAAAGAGAAAATAGAAACTAAGGAAAAGTCGGGGATTTACGAAATTAGCTGTAAAGACTAATCAAAAGTATGTTGGACAAACGAAAAGATCAGTTCAAACTAGATTTAAGGAACATATGGCTCATCTCAAATATGGTAGAACAGATAAGTCTAGTGCCGCCCAACATGCGTTTGAAAACAACCATAAAATAGATAGTAGCAATTTGAAACTACTTAGGAATGTGACAAATTCCAGACAGCTGGATGCTTTTGAGAGTTTGGAAATTGCTAAATGTAAAAAGTGACAGAGGACCAATCCCATATAGCCCGCTTTATTGGTTAGTAAGTCACGGTTCACTGAACCGTAGAAATAGTTTAGGTATAAATAGGACACAATGTTAGCATAGGTTTAGTTTTAATCATCTCCAGATGATGCCAACTTGGTTGGCGAAACGCGCGTGGAGTGCAGTATAGAGTTTTGGTGTTATGTGTAAAACTACGTCACTGATATCTTCACATCAAAGGTTGCAACCCTCTTCAAGAATATAAAACAAGTGCCAATGTGTATTTTATTTAATTTATTTAATCCTTGCAGGACTGTTTAAAAACTGAATTTTATATCGACATGAATTAAAATTTATCCAAAAACATGCATAACAAGAACATAAACATAGTTGGAATATTTATTTACTATATTAAAAATAGATCCGCTTCTGCATATACTGCATATAACTGCATATAACATATAGTTTTTATATACATATTTTAAAAACTAAAAACAAAACTTCTCGGTCCATATTTTGCTAAAGTAATTCATAACATCTATACTCCTAGCGCTCGTGTAGTATGTAATAATATTTTTAAATAAATTATCCACGAACAGAAGCTATATGAGTGCAATTGCTTTACTACCTTCAACCACTCAGTAACTGAAAAAAATGTTATAAAAATAACGAGCTATTAATGATGATACAAGTTAATTTTACGATATCAGCCGTGCTCCTTTCTACTGTTATCGTTATCAATTTATTAGGAAAAGCTGAAAAAGTTGAAAAGTCGTGCCATTTGCTCATTCTACATGTATACGCCACTCTGGGTAAAAATAAGGTTACATTGTTTGTAAACCATACGTTACTAATCATGTTCCTTGAGAAAGTAAACTTTTCGTGACTTTACAGTCTTAAGGTTTATCTATAATTTAATAGATATTAGTAATATCGAATGAAAAGTAAGAGAATTATATTATAAAATGAAAATTTTCATATTCTAACGATCCTTTGTAATGGATCAATTATATCCACAACCACAAAATATTATTAGGACTTCAACTTTATACAAGATATAGGTATCGAAGATTTTAAAACTCTTTCTGAACTTTTATAAATATGAATATAGGGAAGGGTGATAATCTCATATTGCTGTGTATAGCTGCAAATCATTTTTACAAGTTTTTTGACATGAACAAACATTTTCCCGAAAAGCAAACAACAGTTTCGTTCAAATATGAGATTCACTTTCGCCCCATAGGCTTTATATGTACATTATGGCCTAAATGATTCTCCCTCTCGCTATAACAAAAGTGTTGGGTTACTTAGTTATGAATGGCGTGGCAAACAAGGGTGCATTACCATTGGGAGGAGCTCGTATTGAGTTTCCATCACAGTAAAAAATATAAAGGAGAGCTGTAAAAGCCCAGATATAGAGGTCGAGGACTTCAAAGCAATTTTAAAAGTTTCGCGAGGTAATGTGTTATGCTCGGTGTTATGTAATAGTCTGTTCGGGTTGGATTTTAAAATTTTAAGTTATATAACATACCCGTACGCAACTTCAACAGTATTCTCCACTATATGACGAAGTAGATATACTATTATCCTAATGAAATATACGAGATACATTTTAAAAAATAGCGATGTCTGCAAAATCAAAACTCACTGTAAATGAGCTCTGAGAGTTACAGTGTGTTGAAAATGGAATGCAATGAGTCTAATTTCTCTCAATCCTTTACAAAGGATTTCATTCAATTTTAGGTATAGGGAATGCTACTACCAATCGACTCAAAATTCATTTCTACATCTTATGGTGGAATAAAATACGGGATGTTCCATTTGAAATTGACGATACCAATTGAATTGACGGTATATTGGGCATTGAACTTTTATTTATTGAACAGCATATTTTACACACTCGGTACATTTTTAGGGGAACACTTAACCCATCGTTCGGGAGCTAAAGGCTTCCTTATTCATTAGTTAAAATTTCAATAAATTTTGTTTTATTCAGAGCGAGATATTACTTTTCAAAGATTACCTGATTCTTCTCATTTTTCATAAAAACAATAAATATCTCGAAAACGGCTAAATAAGAGTATTTAATGAAACTGTATCTGAAATTGACCGTAGAATTCAAATATGCAATAATATACAGGGTGTTCCATTTGAAATAACGAAGTTGTGGTCTACTTCCGGTTGGAAGTGATGCAAATTTGAAAATATTTTCATTGGATTGAAAATAATGGAGAACCCCTCCATAAAAAAATCAAATTTTAATCGTTAACTGAACCCCAAAAACCTTTAATACCCACTTTGCGTGAATATCCTATTTTGTAGACAATATCTTAGACCTGTTACAATTTTGCATGAAATACATACGATTGTTTGAAACTTTCAATATTATTTTTAGTGGCAAATTGTAACAGTAAGTGTAAATAGATATTATCCCAGCATTGTTAAAGCTGAAACTTCTAGGATTGGCAATACAGTTCGAGTTACAAATGATGATGTCCAAACCCCCAGTTTTTCTAGTGGGGTAGGGTAAATTTACTTGCCTATTATCTCATAGACAACGGATCTCTGACTGTACATCCTATCCGGGGGATGGTACATCCTCTATACAAACCTCACCTGAGCTTCTGCAGCTTTTGTGTATTCACCGACGTACAGGCTATAGATTGCGTGCATTAATTTCTAAGCTTCTTTATCAATTCTTAAATCATTACCATCGTCTCTAAAGTTTTTTAGCTGGATTCTCAACCAACTCTGCGGGCGAAATAGGAAAAAATACCTATGAGGTGTTATGCGAAATATTATTGTCCTCTAACTAACGAGACTTTCCAGGTTTTGCTCATCCTTGTACTAAATAATAGTGTTTAGGGTTTACGAACTTAAACACCCATATTAATAATAATCACAATAACATCAAGTTTACTAATGATCACTAACCGCATTCTTAAATCAATCTAAGTAGTTCATATTAATTATTAAATATTTATAGACAAATAACTAACAGCATGCTAAATAGGGTCCGTGAAGTTAGCCCCCAACTCCTGGCGTTGGACGGCACTAATCCACAGTCGGTTAGTAAGTTATTAGTAAGTATTTGTAAGTCCATAGGTAACATTTGTAAGTAAAGGGTAGCCGTTTTATTTGTTATTAATTTTTAGCGGCTAACTTCTTAGCAGCCCCCAAGATGTTTATAATTGCAGTTTTTATGTTATCAGCTATTAGTAAGTCATTTGTAAGTATTTGTAAGTTGACTGTCGACATTTGTAAGCCTCTAATAAAAAAGTTATAACCAATTAATAAATGGCGGCTAACTTCTTAGCAGCCCCCAAGTTCTTTAAGAATGTTTTGTTTATCTTACCAGTTGTTAGTAAATCGTTTGTAAGCATTTGTAAGCCGTCTTGCAACATTTGTAAGTCGCTAATAAAAAAGTTATAACCAATCAATTAAATGAGGGCTAACTTCACAGCAAGCCCTCAAATTCATTCAGAAGGTTTTGCTTACCTTACCAGTTGTTAAATCGTTTGTAAGTATTTGTAAGCTGTCTTGCAACATTTGCAAGTCGCTAATAAAAAAGTTATAACCAATCAATTAAATCAGGGCTCACTTCTTAGCAACCCTCAAGGTTTTTCAACATATTTTGTTTACCTTGCCAGCTGTTAGTAAGTCGTTTGTAAATATTTGCAAGTGATTTTCAATATTTGTATGTCACTAATAAAGAAATTATAACCACTTAATTAAACGGTGGCTAACTTCTTAGCAACTCCAACAACTTAGCAAGTTTTCTCTAAATGTTTTGTTTACATCACAACTAATCATTTGCAAGTCCCTAATACAACAGTTACTTATCAATTAATTCTGTGGGGGAAACTTGTTTGTCCTGTTTGTTTTATTTACTGTGGTTGCCGAAAATGAATGTTTTATTTTGGAAGCTAAAGATGTTACTAACGTAAGATACATATCTTGCGAGATATACTTAACAGATTAAAATATGAAATAATCAAAATCTCGTTAAAAAGTATCTAGTTTAGTAGGTACATATTTATCAAGTATAATTCAATATATATTTTTTAACTATTTGACAAAGGTTACTCAAATATTACTGCGCTGCAGTTGTTCAAAATAGATAGGTATGTAATAAATAATGGACCATGAATCCACGCTTATTTAAAAAAAAAATGAGGACTTAATACATTTAGATCTTATGTAGTTAAGTATGTTGTCTGTTTTATAATGCGTGTAGCGTTTTCTAAAAAATTCGGTATATACAGCAGTACGAAAGTTAAGTTAAGCAGAGAATCACGGGACACCAAATACGGATCATTATCTGCCTAACTCACACGTGCATTGCATTATTAAACAATAAAAAACATGAAAAACAAAATAAAACCAACCCATACAATAAAACTAAAATAGAAAATTGATATTAGGTACCTAAGAAAAAACTTTTTTGGATATTTATTTACTACTTGTTAAACCATTATTTTTAGCTATTAGGTAACCTTGAAAAAGTCCGAAAACTAGGACGACGAAACGTAGGATATTTATTCAACAAATAAATTTTAGAATATTAGTGATTGTAATACTCATAACAGTCAGCAATAGGTACCGTTACAGACTGATTTGAGAACAGTATATATAAAAAACTTATACAATTACAGTCATTTATGTGACAACTTTTTGATAATGAAACGAAAATATATTAATATTTCATTGTGAATAATATTTAACGAAAACTAAAGTTATTTGAAGGAGATGCCGAAAACAACTACTCCACGGCCCATGTGCCCCGACTGGCAATGCATTACTTCGGCATCTCCGCAGGAGTCGCCACATCATTCATCGAGACCAACTACCAGACACTGACCAGTTTCGCGCTTATCATGCGCTATGGCACTCTAATGAGCGCATAATAATGTAGAACTGATTTTATCAAATTAACTTTAATATAAAGATTTCCCTTGAATACTAAAATTTTAAAATATTTATTTTAAACAACTATTATTGTACTCAACCAACAATTAATTTAATATTGGTATTGGTTTGGTAGATATTAATATTATGTTTATAGATTTATATTTATGTTATATAAAATATTCACCGATATACGTGACGTAATGTATTTACTGAACACCTGCGTATATCATATTACCAGATAACAGTTTCCTCTAAGCTAGTGTTACAGACACCAGCTCTGCAATTCTCTTATTCAATTCTTAGAATACTAAAAGATAAGGTGACGCTGTTTTGTCAGCATCCTTGGACTGACGCTGTTTTGTCAGCCTCTTAAACATTATAAATAGGACCGCAATTGCAGAACTAGTCAAGTTAATACACTTCACTCAACCTATACGCATCTAATAATTATTGTAACTAAAAAGTTAATAAATAAAGTTTTTTTAAAAAGTTAATTAATTATCTAGTGAGATAACAATTTTGGCGCAGTCGGTAGGATCTGAAGACACACTGGTATAGGAGCCTAACCATCGAAGAACCACCTGAAGAACAAGGAGAACATCCAGCAGCGGTGCCTAACTACAGGGAAGGTGTCAGTGGAACAAGGAGTACTTCGACAACGGTGTGGCAGATCCTAATCTCTCGCTCAGAGAAAGAACCCAGCTCAAAGAAGCAGATGAAGATTTATACGTAAGTCATTTTAAGAATCATCTCGTATTTTTATTTTTAATTTTAAGAAAAGTGAAAGTGAACAAGTTCTATTATTTACAATTAAATAATTCCTTTCTACATTCCCGTATATTATACTGCTAATATACAAGAGGTAATTTTAAGCAAACAAATATTAAACATCCGTGTATTATACTGTTAATACGCGAAGTATTTAAATAAATAAATTTTATTTAAATAAAATTACAACATTTCTCAGTGTATTATACTGCTAATACATAAAATCAATTTAAGAAATAAATTTCAATTTTAAAAGTGCAAATAAAATAAATCAATATGCCTTCTGAAACCAGAACTAGCGGAACAGAAACAGAACCCGAACATATCGAGCCTTATAGGCTTAGTGAAATTTTTTCTATTGTGCCAGAGTTCGATGGCAATCCAATATTTTTAAGAACGCTTTTAAATGCTTGCGTCCATGCGTTGCACATGGCAGTAAATGACCAGGTTATTTTATTAACATTACATATCAAGAATAAATTAAAAGGTAAAGCTGCCGAAATAGTAAATTCGCGCAACCCAAATACTTGGGCAGAAATCAAATCATTACTAGAGACACATTTTGGCGACTCTAGAAACCTAACGTCATTAATCCAAGATTTACAGAAATTTAATCAACAAAGTAATGAAAGTGCATTAAATTTTATTTCACGTCTCCAAACGCACAATGCCAAAATGCACGCAGCAGTACAAAAGCAAAGTTTGACAAGTGAACAAAAAACCGCCCAATCTGACCTAATCGAAACTATGACTTTGACAAGTTTACTTACAGGTTTAGAACCGAATTTAGGTAGAATTATTCGGGCAGGAAACCCGCAAACTATATTAGAAGCGATTAACAGAGTTAAAAGTGAATTACAATTAGGATATTTCGAATCACAGAAATTTCCGCATAAAAATCAATCTAAAAACCAAGTACCAACACAACGTCCTGCTACAAAGATGTGTTCATTTTGTAAACGCCCCGGACATACTTTTAATGAATGCCGAGCCAGGCAATCTTCACAGTTTCGCCCACAAAATACCAATTTCAATAATAATTATTCTCATGCACCTCAACCATCCCAATTTCAACAAAGACCTAATTACCAAAATTTTTCTAATTCAAATCCTCAAAGAAACTTCCAAAATCAACCACCAAATAATTCGCAGCAACATAGACCTGCAGTCATCAGACCAAATCCTAATTTCAATCAAAATAGGCCATCAGCTATCCAACCAAACCCAAACTATCGCCCAAATCCACAAAGAGCACATTATGTGAATTTTAACGAAAATTATGATTATCAAACGTGGAATGACACCCAATATGAAACAGCATCCAATAACTTTAGTGATTATAATAATTACGATAATTATCAATATGACGAACAACCCAATTATGATCTAGAAAATTTTGATTACAATTCTCCAAACTATTCAGAGAATTATACTTTTAATTCTTCATACACGAGTGATTATCCTGCTAATCCTCAGGATTTTTGCGAAAGCAAAACCCATTTATCAGACCCACCGAAACCAGACCAGGCAGACGAAATCTCTCACCAAATTCAACACATGACATTAAATCACCCAACAATGGAGCAAACTTTCATGTAAGCTCGCTCTTATCTTTAAATTGCCAAAATTTATTTTATATCAAAGATATTACCAATACCTACAAAATTCTTATTGATACTGGCGCTTCAATTTCAATTTTTAAAAGAAATACTTGTAAAGATTACCCGCAACGATTTTCCGAAAAAATTAGCATTCAAGGTATTACCGATGAAAAAATTACGATTACAGAAGCCACACTAATTCCTTTCAAAATGGGTGACCCACATAAAGTTTACATTTGTGACCTAGATATTGATTTCGACGGACTTTTAGGATCCGATTTTCTAGAACATTACGATTGTGTAATCGACATTAAAAATAAACAATTGATTACTAATTTTAAAACTGTACCACTCTTTAAAGTAACTGACGATTCAACAGAAGAAGTAACAAATAACGAGCCAATCAATAACAATCCCCAAAATAAAATTTTTATTGAAGGACGTACTGAAAAAATATGCAAACTAAAATGTAATTTAAAAAACACTGATGCTATACTGGTAGCTCAGGAAGTAGAAAAAGTACGCTTACCTAACGCTTTAGTTAACATTAATAAAAATGGTGAATTCTTTACATCAATCATTAATCCCAATGCTATTGACAAGGACATTAATTTTTCTAATTTAAAACTCGAACCAATTCAAAAATTTAAATCGATATTTAGTTTAAACGATCAAAATTCTGAAGGACTTTCTTATAACGACCGAACTGACGAAATTAAAGATCAACTTCGTCTTGACCATTTAAATGAAGAGGAAACGGATTTAATTACAAATTTATGCTTAGAATTTCAGGACATATTTTACTTAGACGGTGATGACCTTACTTTTACAAATGAGATCAAACATTCGATCGATACTAATGATGCAAAACCGATAGCCACAAAATCATATCGCTATCCGCACATCCACAAGGATGAGGTAAAATCACAAATGTCGAAAATGCTAAGTCAGGGTATAATTCAACCATCCATATCGCCTTGGTCCTCCCCAGTATGGGTAGTTCCCAAAAAGTTAGATGCATCAGGCAAACAAAAATGGCGCGTTGTAGTAGACTATCGAAAACTCAACGAAGTGACTATTGACGATAAATATCCTCTCCCAATTATATCTGACCTATTAGACCAGCTTGGAAAATGTCAATATTTTACAACTTTAGACCTTGCATCCGGATTTCATCAGATAGAAATTGACCCGAAAGACATTCAAAAGACCGCCTTTACCGTTGAAAATGGACATTTTGAGTTTGTTAGAATGCCATTTGGTTTGAAAAATGCCCCATCGACATTTCAAAGAGTAATGGATAACATTTTATTGGGTATCCAAAACGAAAGATGTCTTGTCTATATGGACGACATAATTATTTATTCACCTACCATTAATGACCATATTTCTCGATTAAACGAAGTATTCAAACGTTTAAGAAAGGCTAATTTAAAAATACAGCCAGACAAATGCGAATTCCTTCGTAAGGAAGTAACTTATTTAGGCCATTTAATCACAAAGGATGGAGTAAAACCGAATCCAATCAAAATCGATGCAATTATAAATTTCCCTCAACCAACAAATCAGAAACAGATCAAATCATTTTTAGGACTAGCCGGATACTACCGGAGATTTATTCCAAACTTTTCCAAATTATCGAAACCATTAACAAAACTTTTACAGAAAGACGTAACGTTTAAATTTGACAATGACTGTTACCAATCATTCAACGAATTAAAACAAGCTTTAACCACCTCTCCTATCCTTATTTATCCGAACTTTGACGAACCATTTATACTTACAACTGACGCTAGTGCATACGCCATTGGATCAGTATTATCACAAGGACCAATAGGTAAAGATTTACCGATAGCATACGCCTCACGTACGTTATGTTCAGCCGAAACGAAATACTCCACGATCGAACGCGAGTTATTAGCTATTGTATGGTCTGTAAAACATTTTAGACCTTACTTATATGGTAGAAAATTTAAATTAGTTACTGATCATAGACCCCTCACATGGCTATTTTCGATAAAAGACCCAGGTAGTCGATTAGCGCGTTGGCGCCTTAAATTGGAAGAGTATGATTACGAAGTAATCTACAAACCAGGAAAGATAAACAAAAACGCAGATGCCCTTTCGCGCATCAAAATTAATTATTTTAAAGAGTATTCTCAATTTCATTCAAAAATATTAGCGGCAAACGAGGACGATACGGAAGAAATCCCAGACAATGACCATGACGAAATAACCAACCAACAAATTGTTGACGAATTTTACACCTTTGTAGAATTATATAAGACCAAATCACTCATCTACTATGACAAAATACAAATTTCCAATAAATAATTACTTGATAAAGATAATAAAAATATTGTTACCTTTTTTCAACAGAATAATTTAAAGGATATTCATTACCAAATTATCGAAGACATTTTCGAGGAACATCCAGAATTTTTTAACGACAAAATAAATATCCTATCAAGTAAAACAGTAAAACATCGTAGATACTTTATTATTCCTATTCCATTTGATCCAGAATCTGTTATAGAACATTTATTCTTAACATTATACAGAGACCAAGAAAATTTCGATCTCTCTAAAACTTATCACGTAGAAAACAATTTAGACCTACCCGTATTAGAAATTCTTTCATTTATATTTGCCGAAAAAGATTTAAAAATAATAATTTGTCAAAATTTAGTAACAACCCCTGACCAAGACCAAATTCCGATTATTATCGATCAGAATCATTCAGGTAAAAATAATCTTCATCGAGGAATCAATGAAACGATTCGAAGAATTAAAGAAAAATATAACTGGAACGGTTTAACAAAGGACATTGAAAATTTCATTAAGAAATGTGAAATTTGCCAGAAAACTAAAATTTATCGAAAAAACAATAATAACCCTCTAGTAATAACCGAGACCCCCAAAACGCCATTCGAACGAATTAACGTTGATATATTCGAATCCCCTAGTAGAAATTACGCACTAACAATTCGTGACGAACTTACAAAATTTACCCAAGCTTACGCTCTTGTCGATAAGACAGCAAAATCTGTTGTTAACACTCTTTTACTTTATTTTCAACATTACGGCACGCCCTTACGTATTCATTGCGATTATGGTCGTGAATTTGACAATAGTATTTTAAAAGACCTTTGTAAATTATATGATATTAAATTAACATATTCAAGCGTAGCCCATCCTCAATCTAACGGTTCATTAGAAAGATTCCATGCAACTCTTGCCGAAATGATAAGAGTACATTTAGCCGAAAATCCCGACGAACATCCGTTCAACGTTTTACCTTACGCCATTATCTGTTACAACAATTCAGTGAACAGAACACACGGTTTCACCCCGTTCGAATTAATATTCGGACACACCTCTAGCAGACCCCCAGAAACGCTCTACAATCAAAACGAATTGATTACCAAATATGTTCGAGATCTTAACAATCGAATTTCCCATTATTATAAGATGGCACGTGCTCGAACCCTATCACAAAAAGAAAAAGCTAAAACTAGATTTGACCAAAAGGTTAGCGAAAATCGTCCCAATTACGATATTGGAAACAAAGTTTATGTTAAGGAATCACAAATTAAAGATAAATTACAGAATAAATTCAACGGACCTTTCGAAATAAGAGAAATATACCAAAATTCAGCATTATTATTTAACCCAAAAACAAATCAATTAAGTAAAGTCAATTTCGATAGACTAAAACCCTATTTTGAAAACTAATTCTATTTTTCAGATTAATGCTGCTGTTCGGATCAGCAATTTGTCAATACAAAATAACACCAATAAATAATACCGTAGGAATCTACTACCATGACAAATCAAACATAATCGTAACAAATGACAAATGGACATTACTGGTACACAAAGACATTACTTCACTAAAACAAGCTCAGGAAAAGAACAATCAAATATTAGACAATATACTTCACATGATTGACCCAGCCATTCAGAACATGCAAGATTTTATGAGCGAAGTAAAAACGCATTTAAGCTTATTAACCCAAATATCACAAGCCGTAGAATCTAAATTTCAAGCGGTTTTCAACGACGTTAAAAGACATAAGCGCGGTATACTAAACGGACTAGGCACTATTTTCAAATCAATAACCGGAAACCTAGATTCCGAAGATGGTGAATATTACATGAACTGCATAAATAAAATTAATAATGACGAGCACCAATTAGAAAATCTTCTAAAAAATCAAATATCCGTAACTACATCGGTTATACAAAATTTCAATACCACTATTAGAAAATTACAAATAGACGAGGAAACATTTAACGAAGATATTAATAAAATTGAAAAGGCACTTATAGATATGAAAGATTCATACCAAATCGTAACTATAAAAATTAAATTCCTGGAAATCTGTGAGCAACTCATGGCAAGCTATTCATTTATTGAAGATACATTGAATGATATCTTAAATTCTATAACATTTGCGAGGTTAAAAATAATCCATACATCAATTATCACTCCGGATCATTTGCTTAACGCTTTACAAGAAATTTCACAAAACTTACACAGAAGTAATCTTCCATTACAAATAAGATTATCAAAGATTGCACAATATCTCGATATAATCGAACTACAGGCATTTCAGACAGACACTGATTTAGTTTTTGTACTTAAGATACCTCTTGTAGATCCTCAAACTTTTAAAACCTACCAAATATATCCAATCCCAATTTTAGATAATAGAACAGGATTACATCACTTATTATCAATTTCACAAAAATATATTGCGCGAGACGATGATTCTTTAATGTACATACCCATTCCAAATTTAGAAAATTGCAAACAACTTTATCCTGATATGAAGTTATGTTCTGACCTATTTGCCTACCCGATAGACAACAATGCCATATGTGAAGCAAGACTCTTAAAAAGTCCTAGGACCTTTCCCGAAAACTGTCAAAATTCATTTATTATTAGTCAAGGATACAACGTCCAAAAATTAGAAGAAAACACCTGGTTAATAACCAATGCAGAACCTGTCCAAGCAACAATAAATTGTCCACAAGGAAACCCAGAATCCGAAATAATCTATAAAAACTCAATCATTAAACTAAATTCCAATTGTTACGCCTACATCGGCACAACCAAAATCCAAGCTAGCCCCAATAATATTACCAATTTCAAGAAAAGCATCCATCCAGTGGAAATATCCTTCCAATGCTGTAACGAGTTTCCAGATAAATCCCAGATGCCAAAATTAAAACCATTAAAAATAAACGATATCAATACTGAGGATTTGGAAATAGCGAAGCATAAGCTAAATCAATATTCCAAAGATTTAGACGACCTAATAAATGAACCATTTGTAAACAAAAATATCTCTTGGTTCACCTATTTTATTATTACACTAATAATTGCCATCGTACTGTTGTACCTGGTTTTCAAGTGCAGGAAAAGACGCAGATCAGCCCTTGTTCTGCAGTCATCACACAGTCCACCACCATCACCTCCAAGACAGGCAACCCAAAGATTTACCAATCTATTCCCAAATCGAAGACGACCCAGCGTACGAGCCGATGATCCAGAAATAGAAGATATCGAGCTCAATTGAATTTTACTTTTTCCAATCTCATTCCTATTTTTTAATCAATTATTGTACTCTAACTTTAAGCTATTGCTATTTGCTTTATATAATTTAAATATAACAATTTTTATCATTTTGAAATTGTAAAAGTCGCTTTATAAAATCAACTTTTTTAATAAGGGGGAAGTTGTTATATAAAATATTCACCGATATACGTGACGTAATGTATTTACTGAACACCTGCGTATATCATATTACCAGATAACAGTTTCCTCTAAGCTAGTGTTACAGACACCAGCTCTGCAATTCTCTTATTCAATTCTTAGAATACTAAAAGATAAGGTGACGCTGTTTTGTCAGCATCCTTGGACTGACGCTGTTTTGTCAGCCTCTTAAACATTATAAATAGGACCGCAATTGCAGAACTAGTCAAGTTAATACACTTCACTCAACCTATACGCATCTAATAATTATTGTAACTAAAAAGTTAATAAATAAAGTTTTTTTAAAAAGTTAATTAATTATCTAGTGAGATAACATTTATATTAATATTATATTTGGTAGATAACCTACCCCACTATATATGAACCTTAAAATGTTTTTAGTGAAGTAGAGATTATCATATAATCTCTGAGTGAGGTAACTGAAAGTTACAAATATAAGAAGAATCCCCAACTAAAATGAATATGTCCGCGATTTCTAACTGCTTTTAGTGCCTTGTAGATACGTTAAGTATATGACTTATACATATGACATATGGAATTTTACTTTTAGTTAGAACTAATAAGAGGGAAGCCTCTGTGGAATTGATATGAATTTATTTAGTAATAACATTTTCATTGACAACTTACAAATGAAAAAACTCAGCATACAAATACTAATAAATGATGTTATAATAAATACCATTAGCAATAGTTAAGATAAACAGAACAATGAAGTTTGCTTCACTGGATTAACTTCTTATAGCCTTACAAATGAGATTGAAAGTCAGCTTGCAAATATCTACAAACGATTTACTAACAACTTACGACAAATATCCTACGTTTCGTACGAGTTTTCGGACTTTTTCAAGGTTACTTAATAGCTAAAAATAATGATTTAACATAAGTATTAAATTAGATTAGTGCCACTATAAATATCCAAAAAGTGTTTTCTTACCTAATACATCAATTTCCTATTTTAATTTTATTGTATTGGTTGGTTTTATTCTGTTTTTCATCTTTTTTATTGTTTAAGAATGCAATCAATGTAGGTACGTGTGAGTTAGGCAGAGAATGATCCGTATTTGGTGTTCCCGTGATTCTCTGCTTAACTTAACTTTGCTCTACTGCTGTGTATACCGAATTTTTTAGAAAACACTACACACATTAGAAAACAGACAACATACTTAAATACTATAAGATCTAAATTTATTAAGTCCTCACTTTTTTTTAAATATGCGTGGATTCATGGTCCATTATTTATTACATACCTATTTTGAACAACTGCAGCGCAGTAATATTTGAGTAACCTTTGTGAATTAGTTAAAAATACGTATATTGAATTAAACTTGATAAATAGGTACCTACTAAATTAGATACTTTTAACGAGATTTCGATTTTGTCATATTTTAATCTGTTAGGTATATCTCGCAAGATCTGTATCTTACGTTAGTAAAATCTTTAACTTCCAAAATAGTTTTTTTTATTTTCGACAACAACAGTAAATAAAACAAACAGGGCAAACAAGTTTCCCCGACAGAACTACTTGATAAGTAATTGTTGTATTAGGGACTTGCAAATGATGTAAACAAGACATTTACAGAAAACTTGGGAGTTGCTAAGAAGTTAGCCACCGTTTAATTAATTGATTATAATTTCTTTATTAGTGACATACAAATATTGAAAGTCACCTGCAAATATTTACAAATGACTTACTAACAACTGGCAAGATAAACAAAATATTTTGAAAGACCTTGAGGGTTGCTAAGAAGTGAGCCCTGATTTAATTAGCGACTTGCAAATGTTGCAAGACATCTTACAAATACTTACAAACGATTTAACAACTGGTAAGGTAAGCAAAACCTTCTGAAAGAATTTGGGGGCTTAGTATGAAGTTAGCCCTCATTTAATTGATTGGTTATAACTTTTTTGTTAGCGACTTACAAATGTTGCAAGACGGCTTACAAATACTTACAAACGATTTACTAACAACTGGTAAGATAAACAAAACATTCTGAAAGAACTTGGGGGCTGCTAAGAAGTTAGCCGCCATTTATTAATTGGTTATAACTTTTTTATTAGAGACTTACAAATGTCGACAGTCAACTTACAAATACTTACAAATGACTTACTAATAGCTGATAACATAAATACTGCAATTATAAACAACTTGGGGGCTGCTAAGAAGTTAGCCCCTAAAAATTAATAACAAATATAACGGTTACCGTTTACTTACAAATTTTATCAGTGGACTTACAAACACTTACTAACCACTTACTAACCGACTGTGGATTAGTGCTGTCCAACTCCAGGAGTTAGGGGCTAACTTCACGGACCCTGCTAAATAAGAAGTTAATGTGACAACGTCTCATTCTATACATAGAGCTAATTTCACTGCAATAAATCTAACCTGCATTTACAAACATTTACGCAAAGTGACAAGACTGACAAGTGTCTTGTGTCAAGACTGTTTTGTGTTAATAAGCGATCAAGGGCGGATTTAGCGTTTCAACATGGGGGAATATCTCAAAGAACCACATTTTTCAAAAATGTTATGAAATTAGAAATTATCTGTGCATTTAGATAGGTACGTTTTTCTTTGGACAAACATGAAATAGCAAATAGAAGTGTTTAATAAAATATCCTTAAGTGAAGTACGTTTATATTTTTTAACTTTCCACCCTTGATAAGCATTAACTTTGCTAAATTGAGGTTTATTATGAGGAAGATTTTGAACACCTTAAATTTTTACCTTATCGTTATCACAATCGTTATACTGAGCACGCGCAGTGCCAAAAATTTAACTCTTTTTGGAACTGCACATGCTCAGAATGACGATAATGACGTGCTAAAATTCAAGGGGTTCAAAATCTCCCTAATGAATTCGATAAGTAACCAATATAAATACGAAAAATTTCGCATTAAATTATTTAATATTTCAGAAAAACGTTCTCGATCTGTAATTGGGAGGGAAAAGAAAAACTGATGCCATCTTTGTCAAACTTTTAGGTTAACTTTAACTTATTGTAAAACATACCCAAACTGATAACTAGTGATTTAACATCATTCTAGCGTTAACATGCATTTAAATGGTATCATTAATGCAGTTTTCACTAGTTACATTCTAGTCACGTCTTAGAACATTCTAAGTTTTATTATTAATAAGGCTGAAAGTGTTTAGGGTAATGATGTGTTAATATGTAGCCGCCACTCCCAGACAAATCTCAGACTTTCATGGGATAATCCTTGTGATTAGAATAAGACGCAAAGATATTGTTATATCAGTATATTACAGTAGTAGATAAAAGTTATGCATTTTTTTTACCTAAATTTAAATGAAAACGACTTGGTCTTTTATATTCTAAAAATAATTATTTTTATCTTTTAACTAAGGTACTTTTAATCAACGTCTTAAGTAGGAATTGCTTTTCCTCTAACGAAGATTTGGCACCTACTTAGAGGCTTAATTATAAATGTACCACCGCCTCGCAAAACCCTCTTAATATCCTGCAGAATTCCAGTACTCAGCGTCTGTAATTCCGGAGTCCTTGTAGAGATCGTCGCAACACCCGAGACATGGTAAGACGCTATCGCTAACTTTGCCCATCAAATAGATTTTTATGCCTCTTCGAAACATAAACGAGAGGCTTATGTCACAGCGCTCAATTGAGTTTGTCGGTATCGCTCAAGTTTTATTATTTTTTACAGAGGTGTACGGACTGTCGAATTTTTTCATAGGAGCCCAAGATATCTTGGGATTGATAAGAGTTAGTGATTTGAAAGTCATACATCCTCTACTTTGATTTTTGACTGATTTTACTGGTCAGTATTACAATAGCTATATGTATATATATATACATAAGTATAAACGACCTTATATATATTTTTAAACCGAAGAAAGATCCTATATTATTGGATGATGAGAAAATGATTTGTTTAATGTTGCCATAGGAACATATGATATTAATTTTTTTTTCTTCCAATGACTTAGTAGATATGTTGATCTTTTAGTATTTCGATAGACAATTATAAGTTGCATTGCTGAAAAGGGGAACAAATTGTCTACAGAAATAATAAAAAATTAATATACTATGTCATTCGAAAAGAAAAAGCTCAATAAAATCAAATAAATCAGGTAAGCGAGTTGACTGACATGAAGTAAAATATAAAGTTTTATATAACCGTTAGAATATAAATTTTGTACAGTTTTTAAAAATCTATAAACTAGGCAGTATAAAAAAATTAAGATGCCTATTGAATTCAAAAATATTTAAAACATTTTAGACGTACCGAGTATTACCTACTCTAGATATAAAACAACTGAAATTGCAAAATTAGAATTTGCCGATTTATAACATGCCGTTTGGGGCAAGCCGTGGTAGCAACTTGGCGTTCATATTAACGATATGAGCGGCAAGCAAGGTAGGTCGCGGTTAATACTTGGATGGGTGACCATGCAGGGAAGACCGTCGGCGCTTGCCCGCATCTTCTAGTGGCCTGTACGTCGGTGAATTCACAGAAGCTATGCAAATTTAGGCGAGATTTGCGTAGAAGACGTACCATCCCTTGGATAGGATGTAAAGCCGGAGATCCCTTGTCTATGAAATGATAGGCAAGTAAAAGATCTCTACCCTGCTATAAAAAGTGGGGGTTCGGCAAAATTTCCAGGTTGGGGGTTGCTCGTCTCCTGGCGTCGGTGATTGGTCTTAGTCGCGGAAATAGGCCGACGTTAAATAAACGAAAAAAAAAAAAAAAATAACATGCCGTTTCTTTTTTGTTCTTAACTAAAGCATTTCAAATCTACTCGTGTCACAGTATTCAACGAAATCTTTTCATTCTTTGAATTTGGCACGTAGGTACCTTAGGTCTTTAAGGATGCCGAGAGAGAGAACGGTGATACAGCAAGCACGTCCATAATTATACTGACTTAAGCCGTTTATCCTGTTAAATATGCGGGGGTGCTGCGACTTTATATTTCGGTGTTTTCAACTCAATTTGAGGGGTGTGTTACATGCATATTCATTCCGCGGTTTCGTTAGTGTTAGATAAGTTTAACAAAGTTACACAGCGATCTAAATAAAGGTGACATAACGACGTTTACCTGCATCACTACCACTGTTCTAGAAATGGTAAAGTACCTACATTTGCTGATATTTATATTAAGCTACGAAAAAATTAAAATTGCCCAGCATCTTTATTTAATTTATCTATTTATTATCTAGGATCCAAACCTAAGAACAAAACATTTACAGCCCATATGGGTAATAAATAGTTATTTTTGTATCTATAACGCGAAATGATACTTTTGCGTACAAGAATGGAAGTTATTTTGCCGAGGTTAGCGAGGCAAAATATCCATTCGAGAAAGCAAAAGCATTTAATGTTCCAGACACAAACTATATTTTTTCGAAAACTGCAATAAAATAAGACACTTATTGTGTTATATTGAACATCGAGAACTAAAAGCTACGATAACTGATAGCACTGGATCTGGCATAAATTTAACTCAATACAATATCGGCACTTTCAATTTATATGTAGTGCAAAAGATTTGATAACGAAAACGGATAAATTTTCGGAATGTAAAAATTTTTAAATATGTTTAATGCTATACATTGTTAATCTGCTTTTTAGTGTGAGATTTCTTGATTAGGCAAAAATATTTTTCAAAAAAAACATTTGCCTGATCCGTCTGCGCAGAGGTTGATTACTAATTTTTTGTATTTTTCAGTGGTGGCATAATACCCAAATAACTAAGAGTTATTAAACAATACCGGAAATAAAACTTTCATACATTATATTAAAAGACTATTCACCAAAAAAATGTGCGCACAATGCTGACGAATCCGGACTTTTTTACCTTGCAATACCTAACAAAACGTTTGTCCTAAAAAGTCATGTGTGCCGGTAAAAAACTGCACAACAAAGATTGACGATTTTATTTTGCGCAAATATGGAAGGTGACAACGAAAACCTATTAACTATAGGGAAGAGTGGAAGAGTGGAGTGACATGTCTTTAGAATGGGTATCCAATAAAAAAGCTTGGATGTCAACAGAAATTATGACAGAAATTGACGAGAAAATAAGAAAATAAAATAGAAAAGTCATATTATTTCTGGACAATGCCTCGTCCCATCCTAAAGTGACACCTAAAGTAAAGTGTTTTCTGCCTCCAAATACCACTTCCTACTGTCAGTCATTGGATGAAGAGATTATTTATAATTTTAAGACGGCTTATAGAAAATTCACAAACACCGAAAGTTCATTTGAAGATACAGAAAAAAGCATTTAACCAGCGCTTTAGTTTGGATATCAGCAGCCTGGAAAAACGTTTCATCAGCTAAAATTTCAAAATATTTTGCAAAAGAAGGATTCTTGGAAAATATCCAGCAAGACAAAGATTTCGTCGAGAAAGATGAAATTCCACTGGGTGAGCTTTTTTCTAAATTACGTGATGTAAGCCTAGAAAATTATGCATGTTTTGATAGCAATGTTTTGACCGAAAATCCTAATTTTGGCGTTCAAGAAGTAATCAATGAATTAATTGATGAGAAAGGTTGTGATTTAAATAATAAAGGTGATGTGGAAGAATCTAAAACGTCAAACATTAAAGATATGATCGAAGTGTGTGAAAAACTAAGAGATGTTCAAAGTTTCCTTTTTGTAATGATAAAAGTGAACTACCTGTAAAAATGGTCCAAATTTTAACAAAACGTGAATCGCAAGTTTTACACATAAAAATTAAATACCTAAAGCAAACCACAACTGAAAAATATTTAAAAAAGAGTAATTATGTAATATGGCAGGTAATGTTTAAAATATGTAAATATATATATATATATATATATATATATGAGTTTTAATGTTTGACCTCATTTTTTTATGTACATGTATAGTGCTTATACATGTACATAAAAAAATGAGGTCAAACATTAAAACTCATATATATATATATTTACATATTTTACCTAATTTGTAGATAAATATGTAGCTAGTTTCTTCAATGTGTAGGTATAATTAAATGTAATAAACAAAGCACAAAAATAACCAAAATGTTTTATTTATTTTTGACCATCTCTCAATATCGGCCATTTTCATAATAAATTTTGATGGCCGCTATTTAGAGGTTTTACAGTATTTCTGACAGTGAAAGAGATAAACGCTATGTTACAACAGGAATTCAAGTCAAATGACTAAATAGTCTCTTAGGGACTTATACACAGTAAAAAAATCCGACTGATTTTAACACTGAATCCACACTCATCAGTGTGTATATAGTCCACACTTGGCAGTGTTAGACATATCGGTGTATTATTACATTACATAAAAGTAATTTAACACAGTAGATTTTACAAGGTAATGTGTAATAGTTAATTATTTACCGTGTAATTATTCCGTATTTATGGCGGATTGATTCATTTTTAACACAGGGTTTTGTAAGTTTTACTACAATTTATGAGTACTTCTACAAACTTGGCGGGTATATCGTTCGTGTAATATGAGTTCTAAAGGTTTAGTTATTATACTACCCAGTTCGTGTTAAAAATAACACTGCAGCAAATTACGATTACCATTTAGTAATTTTACCATTTGCCTTTTTTTACTGTGTAATTGTTTAGTTTGTATATCTATGTTTGTTTGTTTACTATCTAATTTCTATTAGGTAGTAATGAAATATATACAACATATATAATATTGTCCATAACGATTTTTTTGTGACATTATCTGGATCCTATTTATATCATTGGAGTATTTTATTAAATTTTATTCACCACGCTTTTGAAAATATAAAATATGAAAATAAACTACATTAAAAACACCGCTTTATTGTTGACGCTTCTAAATGAAATGGATATGTCATCTATTTTAATAGTAAATCGCAACATATTTTTCTGTTGACTACGGGCGTTCAATTCAGCGCTCTCGCGTTTCATAACATCACCGGCGCCGTCGCCATATTCAAACTAAAATTAATGCACCAATATATATAATTATATTTTAATTAAACACCAAACTAGACGAGAGGCGTCAGCCCGCGCCTGTTTTGTCATGTAATAATGTAGTACCACCAGCCATAGTGACGTTAAATTAATTTATGCCCCGATAAACACGAAATTGTTGTCTATTATAGTGATTATTTACATCAATACCTTGCTGCTACATGACTGCATGCACTACAACTATTTTCAACAGTTCAAGTTATAAATAACTGAGCATAATTTGGCGAGCCGGTGGCTCAGGGTTTAGTGTCTCGATCGCTCAACCTAGAGGTCGTGGGTTCGAATCCCCATTCCATAAAAAAATTGGTAGAATGGAGATAATTAAATGGTTTCCTTGTAGATCAAGGCTTGTTCGCAGATATGGGTTGGCAATCATCCTGGCAATGGCCTAGGATAGGAAGAATGTCAACTTGGTGTTAATGTGAGAGATTAATATCAGTTTCTGTTTGACTGTCAATGAACTTTTCCAGGTTTTCCTCATTCCAGCACTGAATGGTGGTTAGGGTCTACCAACGTAAGTCGTTCTTAAGGCGCAAATGCGGCTCGCGAAATAATAATATGCCGCCCCCTCTCCCACACACTCAGACTCCCACACAAGTCTCAGATTTTTATAATCAAGTTAAAGGAACTTTTCACCTATAATAGCCCAAGAGCATTGATAACTACGAGATAATTTTGTCACAGATTTCGAAAGTACGTTACTTGACAACAGCCCGACGCCGTAGGTGGAGGGCTGTTATCAAAAAGTAACGTGCTTGAGAAAGTTGTGAAAAAATTTTGAGTTATTTATCAATGCTCGAGGGGTATTCGGTGAGAAAATTTTTTGCAATTTTTATGAAAATGGAATTCAAAATTTGTTATTAAAAATACAATTATTCTTGTAATAATTTACCTACTTGTTACATTCCACATAATTTTAACTGTAGCCTCCTTAAACTCCGTACCATCCTTTTTTCTCATATATTAGCCGCCCAATCTTTGACTATCAACGCCAGTCTTTCAACTGTACGATTTCCATCTAATGTATATTTCCGCGTGTTGCAAAAGTTCATAAATATTTTCCAAGTATACCTACTTTTTACTGCTAACAGTATTTTTTGGTGTATTTACTTCTATAATTTTGTCGATTGAAGCACTGTTCACCAAATCGTGATGAAAGTGATAGACATTTTAAATTGTTATAATTATTATAGAAGTGTCAAAAAAATTTTGTTCGCTGTCAACGTACGATGACATATATAAGTGATAACTACCCACGGGCTGTTATCAGTGTAATGTGACTATTACTGGTTGGTTTTGCACACGTGATTACAAATAGAGAAATCTAAATCGATGGTTTTTGCGTCAAAAAATTTTCAGTGATATTTGAAAATGTCACGTGTTCTTATATAGAAGTGGGAAAGATGTGTTGCCTCACTCATTCATGTATTTGGAATTAAAAAAAGGCGTAATACAAATCGAGGATCCGCAGGTGGATAAAACAAATGAGAAAGTGTGTTTATATTCCTGATTGGATCTAAAACCTTAACCCGTTGACGGTATTGGAAAGTGTTATCCAAACACTGATACATAATTTGATATAATTACTGTACACTGAGAAAAATCCCCCAATACAACAGTTGTTTTAGTCAGTGTTGATTAACGAATATACAACTTTGTATGTACACAAATTGCCTTCTAGTATTACAGTAATACAATCCGTTTTTCTACATTAAGTTTAATAACGAATAATCATTTTCTTACTTGCTATAATGCAAGTGTAAAATTCTATACAAGAATTGTATATTCATTAAAAATAATCCAATACAACAGCTGAATTGGCATTGCGTTGAATAACGGCTAAACAAATTTGTGTATACACAAATTACCTCCTTGTATTATAGAAATATAACCCGTTTATTTACTTATTCTACTTTCGAGTTGTATAGTCAATATGAACGTATTGAATTATCATAAATTCTATTTGTATTATTTTTTAACACATTTTGTATTGCCATTATATTAATTTAAATTGGCAGACACAACACTCCTATAAAATTTTCGTTGTATCATAGTCTGTCCTGGCACGGCGCGACGTGTGACGACCTGTCGATTTGGTGAACAGAAAAGGGTCAAGACCTATTTATATTTATTACCATCGGGAGGTCTGGGTACTTGTGTATATGTGCGTGTATGTACAATGGGAAACCTTTAAATTCTTCTTTGAAGAATTGCAAAGATTTGAAGGTATTTATTGCAAAAAATTAATGTAATTCTTAAAACAGCCATCTTTGATGCTGGGGAGGGGGCAATTTTGAGATACTTTATTTTCAATTGTTTATGATAAACATTTTTTATTTCTACATCGAAATTAAACAGCAATATCTACCTAATGCACATTAAAATTGTTTGTATTGTTCTCTAAACTGGGTATAGATGTAGGTTAAAATGGGCTTTGTATGATAGTTTCTTATGAAACCTCCTTTTCTACTAGTTTTGAATTGTTTAGTGAATAATCAATATTTGAATTGCCACAATCACAACACGTACATGCCTAGTTTTAATGATTCCGTCGCCTTTTAAAAAATCCTTCGATAAGTGGAGCACCTAGTAGTATTTAAAGTAACTTAAATTAATTATTAAATTTATTTGTAGATCCTGTAATAAGGGCAGTTTTGACTTTGCCGTACCTTTTTCCACCTAAGACCTTAAAGAACAAAAGAAAAAGCGGAGACTGGAGGCCATCAAGAAATGACGTTGCCCAGAGTTTTTTCATGCATCAGTAAGGTAAGCAACTTTTAAAAAAATATGCAACTAGTTTGTAGAGTAAAGTAAAGCCATTTTACACACTATAGTTACCATCATCTGAAAGGTAATATCGTTTCAGAACTTTGAAAACAGTCAAGAAAAAAACAACAACAGGAGAGACTGAAACAGTGGAACCTCACTTTACAACCTTTTGGAGTCTTATGTGGGCCGCTGAACGATATTTCGAAGTTTTTGGTCATTGTTATTGATGTCATCTACACCTTTGATTCAGTAATAAGAGCAATTGACATTCTATTTAAAACCTTTCATGTCATGGACATCGAATATCCATTTGAGTGCCAACATATCTGGCAATTTCTGGAAGAAATGATATATTCAATGAAAATCGGTCCTCCCATGCCGTATGTCTGCCCTTATTTCGGACATTAAAGAACATGACATGTAAGTTATTTTATGAAAATATATGAGCATTCCAGTTATTTTTGTTTTTATTAACCTTTCCCATGTATAATGACATTTCAATAAGTGTTATAATAATAATACAGTTACTTGTATAATTGCAATACCATTACTTAATTAAAGGCAATATAGCGTCTTGTATTCTAGAAATACATTTGCTTGTATAATAGCAATACAAATAGTTAAGAAGCGGTAATATAACTAGTAAAATAATGGTAGAACAACTACTTGAATAATGATAATATAACCACTTGTATAATAACAATGCAACTACCAACCTCAATTTCAGAAAAACGTGTTGCATACTAGCAATGTATGAGTAGGTTTGTCCCAAATAGTATACACAAATTGTATTGAAGCCATACAATTTTTGTATAATGGTTAATTTTTTTTTTCTCAGTGTATCTATGGGTTTTTTACAAAAAACTTTAAGCAGAAATTATCTTATAATTTTATTGTAAATAGAAACGTCTATCTCAGTTTTAAAATTAAAAGGAATTTTTCCTTGGAATGGTACAGAAACAACAAGCTTAATTGTTTATACTTTTTGTCGTCTGACTGCTAACAGAATTAGCGAATTTAGTGCCAATTCTGTAATATAAAATACCCCTAAAATATAAACCACATAAACATGCAGTGTGTCCCAAACTGATGGTGAATGTATTGAGATATCGGAATCTATAAGAGATAAAAAAACGGTTAAAGGGGGAAAGTTTTAAAGAATTCGGTTAGTAACTTAAAGGCGCTTATAGAGCAGTACTTTTCGTCGTCTGACTGGTAACAGAACTAGCGAATTTAATGCCAATTCTGTAATATTTATAAATATTACAGAATTTATAAATCTGACTGGTAACAGAACTAGCGAATTTAATGCCAATTCTGTAATATTTATATTACAGAATTGGCATTAAATTCGCTAGTTCTGTTACCAGTCAGACGACGAAAAGTACTGCTCTATAAGCGCCTTTAAGTTACTAATATAAAGTGCCCCAATATAAACCTCATAAGGATGCAGTGTGCCCCAAACTGGTGGTGAATGTATTGAGATTTTGGAATCTATAAGAGATAGAAAAACGGTTAAATGGGGTTTTAAAGAATTCGGTTAGTAACTTAAAGGCGCTTATAGAGCCGGTATTTGTTGTTCACTTGTTTGAGATATTTTGAAAAAAAATAAATATTGAATTTTGTTCCTATGTTCCTCGATAGTATTAGGTAGGTACATATTGAATGAAATAATTCAGATTGGTAGCAGTGGACCTCCTTTCCATGAAACCGTGTTGACTCGGAGAAATATAATTATTGCTTACTGATGAGTAGATTGTGGTATACAATAGCATTTCAAAGAGCTTACTGAAGTTTCATATAGTGATGTCTACAATTGCCAATTAACGCTGAATATCTAGATTTTTAAACATAAATTGAATATTATCAGTGGATGATAAACACATATATCTTTACAATCTTTCATTAAAAAGCTTGGTATTTAATCGTGACCAGAATTTAGTTTATCCATTAATTTATTAATAGACAAAGCAACGTCAGTTTCAGAAATACAGTTAATATTTAAACAAATAACAATATTAAAGAAATGATCATATGAAACAGAATCATTGCTGACAGTATACACACTAATTAAATAGGCACGAAACGCATTAACTATTGATTCATTTTAAGAACTATTGACAGCAAACTAATAATGTGCTCGGTATTCTGGATGCATTTTCTATTATTAATGTATTTCGAGAAATTTCTGTCATCAATAAGCGATTACTGAACGTTGCTGATATATAATTTATAAGTAGAATTTATTTGAGATTTGACTGATGATCTAAAGATAGATGTTTGTAAAATTATCTGCATACCTCATCAGAGAAATGATTTGGAAAGTTCTAGCCGGCAGTGAAAAGTTCATGGTATACCTAATTCTGAAAAATTTGCTTCACGTAAGCTTTGTTTCCAGTATTAGTGGGAAAAATTGCTGCAAATTTTTAGTATTTTAATATTTGCTATAAACGGTGGTTGATTTAAATCAACCTTTACAGGCGGATTATCATTTTGTGTAACAGTACAGTATATATTGATTGGAAGGAGATGCTGAAAACAACTACTCTATGGTCAATATGCTCCGACTAGCGTTGCATTACTCCGGCATCTCCATGGATAGTAGGAAAGACCCAACGAGGGCACTACGGTGTATTTCTCACCACTACTAACATTCACGATGCCCATTACGCCCAACGTTCATTGATTTCACCACCTATGGCACTCTGACGAGCGCATAATAAGCGCGAAACCGGTCAGTGTCTGTGGTTGATCCCGATGAAGGATGTGGCGACTTCCATGGAGATGCCGGAGTAATGTAACGCTAGTTGGGGCATATTGCCCGTGAAGTCGTTGTTTTCGGCATCTTCTTCCAATAAATAAGTAGGATTGTCTTCCTCAAAGACAATAGAGGTCACTTCTGTAATGGCGCCTGCGGATAAACAGGTCGCTATCTGTTTATCAATTTGACAATAATTGTCAGATGGATAGTAGCAAAGACCCAAAGAGGGCACTACGGTGTGTTTCTCACCACTACTAACATAGTACAGTATTATACAGTGAGGTTCAAAACTCTGGAACGCCCCAAATAACTTTCAAAATATTGTTTTTTTGCAAAAACGCTCAGACACGTCAATTTTTTATTCTACTTTTCTGTATTTTTGAGGTATTGATTTATTTGTACAGTGACGTATCACTGAGGTGCAAAAAAAAATTTTTTTTTAAATGGCAACCCCAATTTTTTATTCGGAATTCATGAAAAACACATTTTTTTACGTATCTTTGACTAAAACTTTACAGAAAAAAACCTTTATAGGGTTACAGAAGAAATTTTTCGATATAAATGCAATGCAATTTATTGAAACAAAATATCAAAAATTAGGTTACTTACAATAATATTACAATTAAATCAAATGCTCAAATTGTTGTCCATTGACTGCCTGACAATGAGCTAAACGAGAGTTAAATTCATTTTGAACATTATTGATAAAATCAGGCGGAATGTCTTCTATTACTTGCTGAATTCTGTTTTTTAATTCAATATTTTCTGGCCTACTCATACACTAGACCTTTCGCTCCCGTCTGGGGAAAGAGCAGGCCACTCTATTGCACCACGTCGACCTATCCACCTATTAGGAAAAACTTCATTTAGGTAAGTACGAACAGGAAGAGCATACTGAGGTGGAGCACCATCTTGCTGAAACCATACCTGCTCATCAATTAAATTTGGATCATTCGCATTTGGAAATTAAACCAATTAAAGTCGGGAATAACTCCATTCTTAGGAATTCCAAATATCTTTCCCCATTTAAATTTCCATCAAAAAAGTATGGTTCCAAAATTCTGTTTTTTACTATTCCCGCCCAAACATTAACATTTCTAGGGAATTGCGTGTGGGATTCCTGCATCCACCGTGGGTTCTGTGTTGCCCAATAGCGGCAATTTTGTCTGTTGACGAACCCATTAAGACAAAAAGTGGCCTCATCAGAAAAAATAATATTTTTTACTGAGATGGTATTGTTATTGCAACGTTCCTGCATGATTTCAAAAAATTGTACTCTACGATCAAAATCGTCTTCTGAAAGCTCATGAACCAGTGTTACCTTGTACGGATGATATTTATGTTTAAGTAAAATCCTGCGAACAGAACTTTTACTTATGTCCATGGTTGCGGCAACTTGGCGAGTACAAACATGGGGATTTTCTTGAACTAATAATAAAACGTCAAGTTGAGTATTTTCACCAATCTTGGTACGACCTGTTTTTGGTAAATTACGAGCGTGACCATATTCTCTGTATTTACTAATAATTTTACTCACTGTTGATCGCACAATTGGTGGTCGATCTTGATGAGTATTATTAAACAGCTCACACACTTCTGTTGCAGTTCTCCTTCTATCCCCGTAACCAACCATCATAAGTATCTCAATCCGTTCTTTCTCCGAAACAGACATTATTAGATAAATAATACAAGATAAACAATAAAATAATAACAATGAAATACCAAAATTATGGATTTAAATTTTGATACGTGTTAAACAAATTAAAATTTTGACATTAGATGAAGCAATGCTATTGTTTGGTTTCAATATATTCCAGAACCTACTCGGTTTAAACTTAGAGAACATTTGTAGGTTTTTTAACTGTAAATTGCATTTATATCGAAAAATTTCTTCTGTAACCCTATAAAGGTTTTTTTCTGTAAAGTTTTAGTCAAAGATACGTAAAAAATGTGTTTTTCATGAATTCCGAATAAAAAATTGGGGTTGCCATTTAAAAAAAAAATTTTTTTTTGCACCTCAGTGATACGTAACTGTACAAATAAATCAATACCTCAAAAATACAGAAAAGTAGAATCAAAAATTGACGTGTCTGAGCGTTTTTGCAAAAAAACAATATTTTGAAAGTTATTTGGGGCGTTCCAGAGTTTTGAACTTCACTATATATTGCTCAATATTAAATTAAGCAGCCTACCATTAGAGTTTAAAATATTGTTAATTTGAATAACCCCATAAAATTGCCATTAACTCACTTAAACCTACTTAAATTCCATAATTATCGTTATTAACTATCCCAGCTATTATTATATAGTTTTTTATAAGCCAATTTACATGTTCTTTGTTGATTGATGGCATTCGGAATAAATCAACACCCTGCAAGTGCCTCATCAAAGTTATGTAAATTCCTACCTATGTGTGTTTAACTGCACAATTAATTGTAAAATGCCATAGAGATTGCTGATATTCGAATGGGGGTTATTTCTTTTTTTTTCTTTATACTACTTCTTGAATATATTTTTCTTATAATTAAAGCAGCAACGTACTTTCTTTCATAAGTATTGTATTAAGCACGAAACTAATTTAGATATTTTGCTATGAAAACTAAAATAATATTTTGTACGATATCTACAGCCTGTTACAAATTCGCTACTCGCCATTAGGAACTTGGAAACTATAAGAGATACGAAAAATAATGAGAATATTACATTAAGAGACACAAGCATAATGCCTCAAAAAAAAATAAGGCTATCTTGATTAGGTTTTGAGTATTTGATAAAAAAAACGAAATTTTGGAAAATTGTTATGAAATTCAATTAAGCCCTTAAATTTTGCTGTGAGGCATTTTAACACCAACAGTTTCCTGAAAAATGAATGAATATGAAATGGTGGGGTACTCGAAATGACCTTCAAGAGCACCCGATTTATTCCCACTAGATTGTTTTTGTGGGGAACTCCAAAAAATAGGGTATATAAAAACATACCCAAGAATGTAGAGAAGCTGAAGGCAAATATTCTGTAAGCGCCTTTAA
This sequence comes from Pogonocherus hispidulus, assembly GCA_963924545.1. NCBI lineage: Eukaryota > Metazoa > Arthropoda > Insecta > Coleoptera > Cerambycidae > Pogonocherus > Pogonocherus hispidulus. The sequence continues at coordinate 27,337,118 of OZ004696.1, forward strand.
TTCCATTAGAAGAAGGACATTCAAAGGACATTAAAGAATATTCGCAGAAGAATACATTTTCTTTTATACCTAGCTCAAAATGGAAAATTTTGGCCTTTTAATGTAAATTTTTAATATTTATTTGACATTGTCATTTTTAAAAACTTTTTATAATAAAATAACCCACTAATGTTTTATTTGGAAGGAATAGTTTTCATTTTTTAACGCAGTTAAAAAATGTAAGGCCTTAGTTGAATTTGGTAACATTCACTGACATTTGTGTGATAATGAGCATAAAGTGTAAAGATAAAAAATTGTACCTACAATTCGGAACGGAAACACTGAAGATGCATTTTTTGCTCGAGACGTCCGAATATGATTTATTCTGGGGTAGCATGTTGCTAAGGATAAAGGATACTTTCAAATTACGGTTTCAAGATTCCAGGTCCGTATTTAAAAAACTGAAGTTGATGATGGTTCTGGAAAAACGAAACGTCACATTTAAAATCTAAATATTCTGGACAATAGAGGGCACAAAGTTCCTGTGAGGAAGTGCTCTTCATTTTTCAATATCTGCTCGAATAAAATTGCAAAAAAATAAAAACAAATTTCCAAAATTTCACATTTTTTCAAATACACTCGTGGAAATTGGAAACGAGTCGCCTAAAACTATGGTAATTTTTATATGGTTATGTTTTCTAAACGCTTTTATCAATTTAACCAATTTTTTTTATTTCATTAACCCATTCTTCGTGTATAATGTAGAATAGGTCTATTGTCATATAAAATGGTTAAAGAATATGTACAGGGTGATGTGTAAGAACGTGTTCTTTTACCAACCCAGATACCTGCTTATATTTTGGTAAAAAAACACGTTCTTACATATCACTCTGTACATATTCTTTAACCGTGTTATACGACAATTGACCTACTCTACATTATAGTCGAAGAATGGCTTAAAGAAATAAAAAAAAAATTGGTCAAATTGATAAAAGCGTTTAGAAAATATAACCATACAAAAATGACTATAGTTTTAGGTGAGTCGTTTCCAATTTCCACGAGTGTATTTCAAAAACCTAATCATGTTAGCCTTAATTTTTTTGAGGCATTATGTTGGTCCCCTGATTACGCAACTTTACCCATTTAAGCTTCTTCGTATCTCTTAAAGTTAAGAATTTGTAGCAGCCTGTATACCTATGCGGTATGGCCATTTTTCCGACCATCATAATATTAAATATCATGTATCTTAACATTGTCTCCAAGGAATGTGCCGCATATTGATACAATAAAACTGAATGTATTATTATTATTATATATGAATAAAAATTTACTAGGTACCACTAGGTAGGTTCATTAAATTAATGACGAGTTTCATATTATTAATAAACTTATACATAAAATCTATTAACAATTTACAGTGACTAATGTTTACAATGTCAATGTAATGTATTTAATATCTTTTGACGTTATTGCAACCAATTTGTTCGGTAACTCAATGTACTAATTTATAAATAATAAAACAAGGTATTCAAACATGCCAAAGCGCCAAATTTGTATTGTTCCAATAAAGCCTCCAAAATATGAATAATAATAATTAAAATAATTTTATTATGTACGGTTTACATAATATAACCGAGCTTATAGTTCTTATAACATTTTTAGATAATCTATAATTAAATACTTTGTGGTATAAGTAAATGATTTATTATTTTTATTTTCTTTGACTCTATTAATTGACCCGTCCACGCATGTCGTTATTCGTAGATATACTGATTTTTTTAAATAGGTGGCTTATACGATGTTTTCTGAAGTTTTTAAAAATCGCTTGAACAATTATCCAGCTGCAATATATACAGAGCGGTGAAAAAAACCATGTTTTTTTTTCAAATGGGACACCCTGTATATTATTACATAGGTTTATAGTACTCAGGTTTAAAGTAAAATAAGAAATACATATTAACTATTACATATTATCAGAGACGTATAGAATCTACAAAGACGTTTCACCTTTATGGGCGACATGAAGCCGAAAAGTTACTGGCCATTCGTAGATGGCTCTGCTGGAATTTTACCAGCAGCGCTTGCAGCAGTGTCCATTGGAACTAAATTGGACATTCTCCACAATTGTTTCCACCGTTTAATACCAGATGTCGCTAAATAAGGTTGACTGCACATGTATAGGTGCTGTCGCTGTTGCCGGATTTATTATATTCATAACTGGTGTGAAATATTATTTGTGAATATGTTTTCTTAACAGTTGTCTACCAGATACTTCGCATTTGATATGCTTACATTATAAAAATCAAATTACAATAATACCAATTTAAAACATTCTGTAAATGAAAGTTTTGCAAATGTAGTCTACAAAAGTCTAATTTTTATACGTGTCATTAGTAACACATTTGATTATTTCATGGCGTGTCACCCGAGCGTCCCAGGTTCGATCCGTAGCCGATAACGATTTTTTTCTTAAGAATTCGTGCCATATGGACGTGATGCATACACATTGTCTAAAAATTATGTACTCAATATCTCCACAATCTGCAAGTTTGGGACTTTTCTTGCTGTTTGTGGTGTTCGTATAACGAATATATAAGGTTATAGGTATACATACTACTGTGCCTACTAAAAAAGTAGGTATTTAAATTACATTACATTACATTAATATTGCATAAAGTATATGGAAATATCTCGAACTATATAAATTAGTAATTTGTGTAAACACAATGAAGGGTTGATGTGTTTATACTAAAACACTGATTACACTGGGTTAGTTGCATATATAATAGTTTTAAAGAATGTGTAAAAAATTTCACCGTTAAAGATCGTAGAATGTTTGAACTGTTGGTGTTTTATTTAGGCTTCTGTATCTTAACAATCTCGTTTATTTTTTATAGCTTTTTTTAGGTAATAACCAAAGTGTAGGTATATATGCTTTGTAACTAACTAACTAAAATGTCACTATTTTATAGAGGATAATTTTAATCGCTGAAATAGAATTTTAGAACGTTGTTATGGAGTCCAATTTTACAAAATTCTTGTTTTTCGAATAAGTTCCCTTGGTGCAGCGAGGTAGGTACTTTATATACTTAGATCTACATCTGTAGGTAGGTATTCGTCGCTGCTAATACCTAATTTTTATATCGGTTGATATTCCAAAGTTTACAGAATATAACTAGGTATATCAGTTGCTTGCTCCTCTCCGTCGGAACTTTTATTTTTCGAGATCATAATCGTGCCGCCGCCATCGGCCATCTACGTTCGACAGTAAAATCTCCTCGTTACGAGGGACATTAGAAAGATAGTTTGGTTTCGCGCCGAGAATATTTTGATTACTGACTGGGGTTTTCCAAAAGTGCAGCATTAAATTATATAAATTGAAATTATCCAATGGGTAGGAAGGACTATGTTCAAAAATACATTATACTAATTATTTATGTTTAAATTGTGCCTAAGTAAAAGATGAAACACTTTTGGAAACTAGTGTCTATACCGAGCGGCTAAAAGTTTCTAAGTATCCTATTAGATTATTTCAGAGACCGAGACCACTTGGATTTAAATTTAGAAATTGGTAATAATATAATGACGTCCCTGTAGCTCTTCCGGTTACACCGAAAGTTGGCGTCAACTTTGTTATTTACAATGGAACATCGCAGTTTATTATCGCATTTTTGGATTTTAGTGTTACTTTTATCAAGTTTCCCTATTCCTAGTTAACCATTTTCGATATATTTTATTTTTTTTATATGTATATATTTTATAGTTTAAAACCCCGTGTTTTTTATATTAAGAAAGATAGAGCGGTCATAATCACAGGGGAGTCAGTTAAATTCATAAGCTTTCTAATCACATCTTCAGGGTTGGTGGTTGCTTACAGGGTGGTAAAAATTTAATACCATATTAGGTCAACTGCAAGCCATAAAAACTTGAATTTTTACATAGGACACCCTGTATATTATTGCATTTTTGGATTCTACACTTTCGGTCACTTTCGGTCGGTATTACGCTCACTTTCATCAAGTTTACCTGTTTTCGAAAAATCGAAAATCCTAACTTAAAACCCTTTGTTGTTTATATCAAGAACGATATAGAACGACAATATTCACAAGTGAGAGAGTTAAATCCATAAGCTGCATAAGCTTTCCAATCATACCATCAAGGTTATTGATGGATGCATGGATTGATGGATTGAATAATATACAGGGTGTTCCACTTAAAATAACAAAGTTGACGTCAACTTCCGGTATAACCGGAAGAGCTGCAGGGACGCTATTATTTCATTTAAAGAGAGCATCCCCAAAAAACCTCAGAATACCAAATTTTAAAAATTAAATCGAAGTGGCCTCTGAAATAATCTGAATATCATTCATCTATACTATTATTTTCAAAAATTACAAATGTTGTAATTTTGAATGGTTTGTATTAACTTTGCTGGATGCTGTCCCGGTTTTTATATTTTGCTTAACAAATTTTAATGTAAAATAAATAGAGGTTCTGATTATATTTACGAAATGATTTTTTAGTGTTTTTCCAATATTTTCGTGGCAAACTAATTCCTCAAATTTACTAACACAAATGTCTTCTCATACTACGACCAATTATCCACGATGTTTCTAAATGGTACAATTAATACCCCTGATTTTGTGCTACTATAGGATAAGATTACAGAACGTGGCTTCTCTATTTGCTAAAATTGCTACAAATTTCACAGGAATGTTGTAACGCATTTTCTTAAAAAGTATTCGGTTACAAATATTGCGAGGGACAGCTACCCTCACTATAATCTACCACAGGCATTTTTACAAAAAAATAAAATAAAATAAAACATAAATATATAATCACTTGTTTTTCTCATTCTATATCAATCGCACCCAACACTTTACGGGTCGAGCGTGAGCTCCTGTGTAAGTAAACGTTTGAGTGCCGAACGGTACCCGAGTGGGGTAACTTATTTAATTCTTATATAACTAATATAACACTTTTTTTAATCTTCAGTCACTACCTATATACACTATACTAACGTGCATTTTTTATATGATTATTAAAAAAACTATACATTTTTATAGTTTTTATTTGAGCCGTGACTATTTATTGCTATTTATTTATAGCCGCAGTTAAATATTTATTCTATGAGGGCCACTATATTAGAACAAATAATTAGTAAAATTCGAGAATATCTATGTATTTGATCTTATTATAGTTATTCGTACATAATAAGAAAAGCTTATCTTTATATCCAAGAAATTTTAATAATTTCATTTTAATGGGCGGCTCATCAAAGTAAATTTTTTCAATAAACATGTACCTATAACTGTCCTCAGATAGGGTCACCGCATGTAACTAACTGTAACTAACCTTCCGCACACGCAAAAAAGACTCGCGGCAAGGCAAAGACAATCATTCATCTATATTTGGTACAGGTTTGGTAAACCGGAACTTTTAGTCCTCCCTCACATTTTTTAATATAACTTTTTGTATAGGATGCCGTACAAAAATGAAGCATTCGTTTTGAGGTTTTAGGTTATATAGATACTTTTTTCTTAGGTACCAGTTTTGCAATACACATTTATTTAATCCCAATATTATTTGTTAACTGTACATATGGAGATATTGTAACTGTGTCCAATTTTATAAATTTTTTTGGATTTTTCTAATATTAAGAGTAGGTACCTAGGTACTACCTACTATGATGGTTTTAATAATAGCAGCGAGGTATAAATAGTGTAGTAAGTACCTAATAAGGTCTACTTTTATTTATTATATTATTGAATTCATTTATGTACACGGCATGCATAAGATACATACAAATTTCTTTTTTATAATGTAGTAAATATTTTACCCGAAATAGTAAATTTAAAACAGCGTAGGAAGGTAGCTCAGTTGTAAGAGCATTACCTGTTATGCCGAAGGTCGCGAGTTCGAGCCTCGGATGCCGTTTAAAGCCAAAGCACTTTTTATTCTACCAGAATATTAAATAAATACAGTAATAAAATTATTAACGTAGGAGAATTTAATACTTCCGTGTAAAATTATTAAAATGATATTTATGTTACATCCATAGCGTTCGTTAGGTTACGTCTGACAACACTGCACTATTCTCTTAAACGTGTGCGCTTGAAAAATTAAATTCCTGTATGGCAATGCGAAGCGATAGTAGAATCCTGCACATGTAAACTACTGGTACTGTGAGGGCGCAACTTGCCGGTTTGAAATTACTCGATTTTGATTGGCTAATTGTCATCTCGTATATATGGTTGCATAAAATCAGGAAAAAGTCTATACTTCAAAAAAATACATTAGGTGAACGGTCTTTATAGATGTATAAGTCTCTGATATTATCTAGAAAAAATATTCAATATGTGCTCCATTTTGTGTTTTTGTCAGGTACATACCTAAACTCCGGGAAATTTCATAACAAGTCAATTTTACAGTTTACACCCTGTACATAACACACCATTATTTCAATTTTAATTTTTGCAAATTCGAAATTTGGAATGCTGGACGTTGTTTATTGTTACGGGGAACAAATAATTGCGGGGACGAGCGGGGTAAGGGTTCTTCCAATCATAGTCCGATGACTCTCGAGCAGTGAACGAGTAAACTCAGTTTAGCATTGACGTACGTTTACTGCATATGTAGGTAGAGGTTTCGAAATTAGGACTGAACCGGGCGAAATGCTATTGAAGTCATTGCATTCAATGATTAAACTTTACATGCTTGAAATATGTTTAGAACTAACATTTAGTTGGGGCTTGAGGAGACATTTGGGGGGTGCACATGCACATGTGCACTTATTCAATCCACTGAATGTTACTAGATCTTGAATAAAAGAACGAATAATTCCAACATTATATTAAGATAACAGACCTAATTTACGTAATCTAATCATTATTATCTAATAAACGTCAGATTTGATAATCGTAACTAACACTTTATTACTATAAATTTCGTCTTATGTAACGCAAGTGTACGAAGTAGTAGAAATAAAATGTCTTAGTTTGATGAATAGCTTTTAACTATTCATCAGAATTGGTAATCGGAAAGTATCACATTATGAAGAGCGAATTATTAGCATTGAAACTGCTTATAGTATCGCGAAGGTATATAGGTATGTTTTAATGAAAAGGTGTAAGGCGATGAGCATGTCACACCGACATGGTTACGTACTGGAGGACCGAGTAGAGCGGGCGGCGTGGACGCATAGTTTGGCATTCGTATTCGTATATTGCAAATTGCAAGTCTGAGAATCTGAGCTCTCATGTGAATGTGATATAGTTACAAGGTGGCAAAGTCTGTAAGTCGAAAATGGTAAGTTCTCAATTTAGAAGGTAACTTTTGCAAGCTTTCTATAGTTCCAAATTTCCTTAATTTATCTTCAATGCATGGTGGTTGCACGGTGCATTGCAAGAATTGCGAAATCTGTGAATTTTTTACAGCTCTATTATATAGAGTTGTTAATGTTGGCTATCATGTTGTTGGTCAGTATCAGTCCTTCAACGTGTTCACATGAATATCGATCTATGTATGTCTATTTGTTCCAGCTTGGTTTTATAAATTTATTCATTTCAATAATGTAGTAAAGTCTCCTCTATCTCTAGTGAATCTCTAGTTGATATATGAAAATTAATTTTAAAAAGTCTTTAAAATGTAACATATTCTTTATAGAATTACCACTAATATGAATAAACATAATATAAACTGATTTACTTTAATATCTGTTTCCCTGTATATACATTTACCATGTGGTAGAATGAAGCAAATATTAAGTATTATTAACAATACCTTTCTCTGAGTGTAGTGTTTGCTATATCGGGTTATTCAGAACTCATCTCTAAAACTTTGAGGATTATGTGCATCCTTAAATAAGAAATCGATATCACCAAAAAAATGTTAATAAAAGTAATTAGGATTTCCCGTAAACAATGTTTAAAGTTATACCATTATAAAGGACTACGTAGATGGGCAACTGTACTTCAACGAGATCGGATATTCCGACAAAAAACAGTAAACAAGTTTTTTGTACCTGGAACGCCTATCTATCTTTAAGTTTATTTTAAAGTAAAAATGCTGCAAATCTTTTTTGCGCCGGGTGCGCCGTTTTTTTTCATGTTAGCTAGTTTGCATTGTCAGTCCCAAGGTCACTCCATTACAGTGGACCAGTATTCAGCGGCGTGCAATGAAAAATTTTGAAATAGTTTTAAGACCCCGCCAAAAAAAATTTTTTTGCACTACCACATTTGTACATGTATGTTGAACATCCCCAAATTTTATTATGGATAGGTTCTGAATAACCCTGTATAACTAAATATATTACGTTGGTTTACGTTGTTCCTATTTTGGAAATTTTTGGAGTAGACATGACGAACTGGTTAGCATGACAATAAATAATATTTCTGATGCCACTTTTAGCTTGTGCCCGACATAAAAAATTAAATGGTATGTGCTTGACAGAGAAAGTCTCATTGAGTGGGCGTCTTTATTATATCCAGTACTCAATATAGAAGTAGATAGAAAATATGTTTACTGCGCTCAAGTAATTTGGTCAGTCAGAGATTCTTTGTCAAATATCTCAGCTTGTTGATATTTTAATATAATAAATTCAACCCTAAGTTAAATCCTCGGTATCTTGGGTTGCTTAATGAAAATTTAGTGGCCATGGCTTCAAACGCACGTCTGTCCTGGTTTTAGCTAATGCCGAACCATATATCTTAAGTGACAAAGGAAGTCTTTGAACACTGGCGGAAGCGTACATAGAGGATTTACTGAAAAACCAAATTCGAATTTCAAATATTAGACTCACGAAAACATATATGGCCAGATTCTCTTTCGAAAGACATAAATGCAATAATTGCGATATTGCATGAATAACTATTAAGAACACTTTATTTGCTTCAATTTTAAAATAGGTATACGTACGTGCTATTTTACGTTTTTTGTTTGTTCCTGCAGAAAAAAAATTAAATAAACAAATAAATTGAATTCGACTGAATCTCTTATTGCAGCTTTAGAAATATCTAGCTGAAACAGCATGCAGCTGGAAATACTACAGGGAACGATGCTATAAGTTATGTACACTAAGAGAAAGGTTTGGTAATTATACCTAGTATTTGGTTAATTTCGTTAAATGGTAAATTTGAATACAGTGGAATAAATATCTAGCCGAATCAGCTGATTTGTTCACTCATCTTGGCTGTATAATTTTGTTATTTCGCTACTATATCCAAAGTATTTATATAAGTATTTCAATTTTTTCGTTTGCTAACTGTGACCAAATAGCTATTTGCTTTAATATTTTATTTTGTAATTTTACCCAAACTTTTACTAAGAGCAAAACTGAAATTAGTCCTAATTTGATATAGTCACCAAATATGCTGTTCATATAAACCAACGTAATCTTATAGTATAAAGTGAATTGTCAAATGCTAGCATGTTAATGTTAAATGTTGCTTCAAATTTACTTAGCTGAAAACTCATACATTATTATTTTGTTATACAAACCTGTGCCAAACGTGGGTGATCTACTTTTATACTTACAATGAATTAGTACTGATTGCTATTAGTACTTACAGTTAAAAATTCATAAGTGAAAATATAATCATGTGCCTAATTTGTTGAAAATTAAATTGGGCTAACAAAACATTGCTAGGTAATTCTAGTAATATTGAATAATAAACTCGAAACAATTACGCAGGTACCTTTGTTGGAATTTTCATCAAGCATGGTTCTTTTGGAAGTGGATGATTGGTAGTTTAAAATTTTATTCGAAATGTCGATTTTATTGTTGAAATTGTACTCAATGTACAATTTCATGATGGGCAGTCATGTCCGCCCATGCATTGGCTAAAAGAGTAGCATGTATTTCTGGAACAGTGGTGCATATAATTCTTAAATATTTCCTTAGCTAGCCACTTTGCAATCAAACTAGGAATTCTGATTCCAACATATTGATTAAAAACATTTCCCATCATATTTAATGAATAATCCACGGTTTGAAGACTCGAGCTACCGTAGACCTTTGTACTTTGGTATATCTCAATATATTTAGAACTAGAAACAGTAAAAGTTCGTTCACAATGTGTTCACATCGATACTTTTTCTATGTCTATAGGTACATACAGAACCTATATCTCTAATATTATATATCATCATTTTCACTAATTATTCAGGAAGACTAGCTCCACTTATACCCAAAAATTAGGACAACCTTCAACAAAATGATTTATTCATACCTGAATATTAATATCTTGTCAAAACTTTTTTCTTCGCAAGTGTTCGGAATGTTTCTCTTTATATTCAAGGTATAACTAAGCATGGAAAAAGATGGTGGTTTTAATTTAATTATTTTTCTTTCATATCATTTGAAATAATTTTTATTAAAACATCCTTTATGCAACATATAGAAAATAAAGTAGCATCAGCTAATAGAATTATTGGTTTTATTTTTAGACAAACACTTTTTATACTGTTTTAACAGTATAAAAATATTAAAAGTTCTATATTATTCATACGTGAGATCGAAGCTAGAATATGGAAGCATTATATGGTACACGGAACCACAAATGTATTTGAGTATAATTGAAAGAGTTCAAAATAAGTTTCTAAGGTGTCTACACTACCTGAAATATAGACAATATCCTGATTATGTTACTATACGATCTACATTTCTTGGAAATTTCAGATTTTACCGTTAGAAATAAGCCGTAATCGTAATATAAACGTTATTATATTTCTATACTAACTTTTAAATAACTACATTAATGATAGGCATTTGTTAAGTTTAATACCTTTTAATGTTTCATCCAGAAGGACTCGCAATCTATTGATGTTTAATACATATTCTGTTGTTAATACTATGCGATCTCCTCTCCTGGGAATGCTAAGGCTCGCCAATGAAATCAACAATCCTAATGTGGTATATTTCTTTTCTATTTCCATTAGAAAATTTAGAAATATAGTGTCAATTTATTTTAATGATTTGCAGCCATAATTACAAAAATATTCTTTACACCTGTTTATATCTAGCACTTGTTGGTGATATTGTTTTTGTTACCAATGTAATATTAATGTAATATTAATCTACACTTTGTTTTTTTATTCCATAAATCCATGTAACTAGGCTTATAGCCTATTTGGGTTGTTGTTGTTAAATAAATAAATTAATTAATAAATAAAAATTGATGTTTTCAAGCGTGATGCATGATGTATTTTTAATGTTATATTTTTCACAGTAGTTGTAGAGAAAAATACAAATCGAGTATTTAATCTGCAGAGTCAGAACAAATTCCACATAATGACACCGAAGACATGTTTGCGGATTCCTGGATATACATAGGCAGAGAAAAAACCGGCATCCATTTGAGTAATGGCTGGAGTCGACAAATTGGGATAAACAAAAGTATTACTTCCCTTTAAGGAACCTAATTTGTCTTGTCTCCATTGTTTCTAGCACTCTAACTCGGAGCACAAGAACTTGGAGTGGAAAATCTCAACAAACGGCCAACATTGGAAGACGAATAGGATTTTCAGCGTTTTCTAAATTAGAGGAAAGTTCAGTTCGCAAGATCAATCCAAAGAAGTAGGGACGGGGGATGGGCGGACTAGACTCCATCGTTTTATTTCTCGTTTGTCGTCTCTTTATTAGCGGAAGTGGTTTTTTATCACTGTACGGACTATTGTGAAGTTAAATACTTTTATTATATAAATTAATTGTTGTTCTCGTTCTTTCACTGTTTTGATTTATTTGGTATAAATGGATAAGTGGATATTTGATTTGAAGTTTCCCTTCACCATCATATTCTTCAACTTGAGGTTATGTTGATTCCTATTAAGCTAGGTAGAATAACCGAGGGAAGTTATATTGACCAATAGACTTTATATTTTTTTATAGTAATACAAAGATAAAATTAACTTATATATACAGGTAGTGCAACTTTGAAACTATGGTGTAAGATTCACGTTCTATCCAATCAAAATAATGTTTTCTATGTTTTCTTTTGTTTATATCGAAAGTAGACATCAACATTCTTATTTAAAAAAAACACATATACTACTACAGATTTGTATAAAGCTTTCTTTCACGAATACACCGAATGGAAGCTTGATGTGTATATTTTTAATAAGGAATACCTATATCTATAAGATATTGTACCTGCTACAAATGCAATACAAATTCAAGCAACGATAATATGTAAACTATGTAATAGAATCATTAATGTATTTGTGGAAAAAAAAGAAATTTTTGTGAAAATATTCAGAAATACTCTGGGTCTTTTATTTAAAACTTATATCTACATTCGGTATAAATGGAAGTATTAAAATATTCCTCTTATTTTTTTAGTTTTAGTTTTTAACACGTTACGTCCGATGGTCAAAAAGAAAACTTGAATTACTTATCTAAAGTAGTTTCAGAGTTACGTCTATTGCCAACGTGTCGTTATTTTCAGTAAAAATGTTATTAACTTTCATTCATTTCTATTGAATTAAACTGGTACTATGTTTGAACTAAAGTTCATTCACGTTAAGTTTAAAGTGACGTTTTTAAGTTTTAAGGTTTAAGTTATGTTTATATAAATGAATAAAAACTTGACAACGCAGAGAAGGGTTGCCAAATATAAAACGCTTTGTAAGTGGCAAATGCCGTGCTAATTTATTGGTCATTGGTTTATCGAATATTGAAAACAATTAATTACTGAAAATGACGTCACTTTAAACTTAACGTGAATGAAGTCTAACAATGGCTCATTAGTTTACTAAAACCAATATATTTTGAAAATTATAAAGCAGTACGTTAGTCTCTATCTCTTACATCTTGTGTAGTACAACACAATAGCATAACAATGACTACTGGAATAATTTAGCAATCATTTATTTTCAAATAGAATAAGAGGAAGATGAGAAAGAGTGAGAAGGATAACAATTAATTCTACAAATATAGCAGGGTGAAGAAATCTGTTGACGTTGTGATTTAACGTCAGTTGGCGTTCCCTTAACTAATAGGTCTCCCCAAGTTTTCTCATTCTTTAACTAAACTGTGATTAAGGCTTGACGTTGACAGCTTTTGATGATCACATTTTTTTTACTTCGACCACCACATGTGGTAGAGTGAAAAGAAAGGAATATTATACAGTGTATGGCTGCAGTTATAATTTATAATTAGAAAAAAAAAACATGGAAATATAGAATGACATCACGATTTGGATCACGAACTTCTTATGTCTTATTGATTTTTTTACATAAATTAGATATATCTTAAGGCCCGTTTTCACGCTCATGCTATTTGTGCAAATTGATTTGTGCATGCAATTTGCGCAAATAGAACTGAAATTTGCATGAACGTTTACACGTTCATGCAAATTGCGCAAAATGATTTGTGTTCTGATGTGTTGTATTGTGATGTTCTCATGGAATTTATTTTCTTCACCACGGTTTCTCTATTCGCAGATTTGTCGACTGTCTGCATTTTTTCAAAAAGAATATCGTAAGCCTGCGATTTGGGATTTCTATCGCTATATTATTTTGATTTAATTTTCCAAAGACAAGGAAAAGATTTATATAAATTCGTCTATAAATTCTATCATGAATTCTTTTTCTTTTTTAGACATATTTTTTGTCAAACAAACAACACTACTAAGTACTAACACCGAAGTATATGAAAAGCACGTGGAGGGTGCACGTAAGAACAAGAATTCGCTACTACTAAGGATGCGCCGAGTTGGAGTGTCGTTTATATGTTCATGCATTTGTGCCAACCACATGCAAATTATCTGTCCGATCAGATTTTACTCAAGCCAAATTTTCTGGCTTGTGCAAGTTAACGATTTTGGTTTTCACGCTACAATTTACTTGTACAAACTGGCATGCACAAATCAATCTGTGAAAATTGCATGAGCGTGAAAACGGACCTTTACTCTGTCGCCATATCTCATGTGGTTCAATTATTACCGAGTTTTTTTTTGCTGTTGTACATTTATTATATGCAATTGGGTTTTCTTTTATAAACTAGTGTATTAGTAGAACACTGTTGTATTGGTTAATTACAATCGGCCACGGCCACTGTTGTATTGGTAATACAATAACTGGTAACACAAAGCTTTGATTTTGCCAATCTTGTAACCCATCCAAAAACTGGTCAGTATTGTTGCTGCAATGACCGTCTCTAGGTTTAAGCAGGGCGGCTACAAATTATTTTGTGCAATATATCAAGGTGCACAATCATTAAAAAATGAACTATTAAAAAGGTTAATTTTGGATTAATCTTGTTGTTGATGGTCAGGTAGAATGTGGTATACCTTTGAAATATATACAATTACTATAAATTGAATTAGTTCATGCAATAGTATAAACATAGTGTCTATAAAAAAATGAATAGTAAGTACAATACGTCTATATGTAGGTTAGTATCCAGGTTATTAGTTAGAATATCACCATAAGTCCGGGCTGATAGTAAGTCTTTCAGTCAATTTGTCAGCAGATTTCTTTTCGTATTCAGAAAACTTACGAAAACTGGTCCGTTTTTGTCATGTTGTATTTATCTTTACAATAACTGATTTATTTTTTATAGTTATATCTTACCTATAGTTAATATATCTGTGGATTATTGTGGTCAATATAAAGAGTTCCATGTTCCAATCGTTAAAATTAATATATTGAGGACTCGTTCATCGACGAAATTAAAGAATCATTCAATCGCGAAGCATTTAATGATTTTCGTTTGCACTGCTTTCCCAAATATTACCGAATCGGAAAATTATGATCAGGGTTAGATTCGAATAGTTAACTTAATATGCTAATACTGATCAACCCTAACCGCTCAAACTGCCAAAATTGGCCACTTTGTTTATTTTATCGAAAGCTTCTGAGTAATCTGTTGTTATTAGAATTTAGCGGCGTGCCATTTTAGTGGAACCATGGCGATTAGCTGGTGAAAACCCTGAAAGCTAACAAATAAGGTAAATTACATTGATAATGTGTTCTGCCCTCCATTTACATAAGTGTTTTTCTAAAGGCTTTAGGACTCGAGAACAGTCCGCTGTTTGTATTCGAATCCCTTGATTTGAAGGATTAACTCGAACACGAATATTTAGCTACAATTTCAGTCAGCAGTCAGCTTGTTTTTAAGTGAGGCATATTTAAGTGGGTGTTAGGGCATGTGTATTTGGTCATTCATTTACATTTCCATATACAGTGAGTTCATAAAGTCCGCAAAAATTCATTATTTTGGATGTGGTAAAGTTTCTAAAAAATTGCTTGGACATGTCGATTTTATTTTATTTTTACACTTGTTTTACATAAGTATATTATTTTTTGATAGATTGACATTTCTTTTAGTTATTAAATTATTATTATTAAACATGTCAATCGACAAAAAGTATTTCTTATCATACAAAAAATTCTTATTATACAAACGATCTACTGACGAAGAGTTGAGGATCAACTCGAATCGTTTAGGAAAAAGCTAGTTAAGTGTTTAATTTCTTTTAAATTTTATTATAATTATTTTATTTAGACATATTTTAAAATATGACATGTAATATTACAGAATTTTATATAAAACTGAAAAACCACTGATGAAATTTAGCTAATTTATCAAATATTATTTTATTGCATATTATACAGTAGTTTTTTGGGGCAAACTTTAGAAATTTGCCTTGATACTGCACTTTGAATATTTAATGTGTATATGCTTCTAGTTTTCTGCTTTTTGTTATTTTAAAGGTGATGTAATCCCAAAAGAAACTATGAATCATATATTGTTAGAAGTTTGAAATTAATAATGGGTTATTATTCGTTTTATTGAAAATAACTGTAAGTTCAACAATTATTGGACAAATAACATTAGACATTTTTCTTATTCTGAGATTATTTTTGTTTATTTGTCAGTTTCAATAGAATATTCATCAAAATAAAGTGTATTGTACTCCTGGACAGCTAAGGAAGTTTAGTATGATAGGTAAAACACAAACATTAGTTATTTCTTAATGATATATGAATATAAGTAATTTTATATAAGTGCTAATTACAGAGAAAAAAATTCGCTAGTAGCAAGTGAAAATTCATGTGCCCCAGCAAAAAAGTTGTATACTATATGGGACAAATAAACAAGTCAGTTATACTAGGTAAATACAGTTTTCTAAACCTCTGTCACTTATGTCAGGTGAACAACTCATTTGAACTATAGTCACTAACGGTAAGTGAAACAGGTTGCTACTTTTAATAGTATTGCATTTCTGTGGTTATTAAACTCTTTAGCTGGGAGTAATGTACGGTTCGGCATAAAATATTAAAGGTAAGTGAACTGTATTGCTGCAATTATTGAACTTGTCAGCTCTGAAGAATGGACTTTTCTGAATAGTACATTAAAGGCAAGTGAGCTGTATTACTGTTGTAATTTAACTGTTCAGGTATAACGAATAGATTATTTTGGACAGTGCATTAGTTGCAACTGAATTATGTTACTATAGTAAGTTGACTCCTTGTTTGTATGAAGCGATTAATTTGGGATGGTACATTAATGGTGCGTAAATAGTGTTGCTATTGGTATAGAATTTTATACTTACCTTTTAGCTTACTTATATTTAGCACAAGTTAAAAAAATATCACACTGCAACAAATACTTAATTTATTGTTACATCCATACTTTTATAAAAGTGTAAACTAAAGCAATTTCTTTTAACTGACCTGCATACCCAAGTCTGTATTTTATGAAAAAAATTAATACTTATATGTATAAGTATGTTATAGTTGCAAAAAGAAATTGTTCTATATCTTAAGTGATACACATCATTTTGTCTGAAATTTTAAGAGCTCTACCTAATTATAATTTTTTTGTTTTTCTTTTCGAAAAATACAAGATGATATTTCATGAAAAATAAAGGATGTAGTTTGAAAGTAATTTCAGAGTTATTCCGTCTCTCCAATAGTTGGAAACTTTTGATATAATAATAATATAATTGTTTTGAAAAAAACACAGTTCTCATTTAGATGTTTCAAGAAATATATAGAAAACACTCTATATACTAGTATTTCGTCTTGTTAGGCCTTTCTCAATAGAGTTAATGTCTATTACTTTATCAGTATCAGTAATAGACATTTACTCTATTGAGAAAAGCCTAATAAGCCGAAATACTAGTACATATAGAGTGTTTTCTATATATTTCTTGAAACATCTAAACGAGAACTGTGTTTTTTCAAAACAATTATTTTCACGACGTTTCATTAAGAACAATCCGCTTCCAGTATCCACTTTATATAATAATAATAATTACAGCAGCAGTAGAGTAAAAAAGTTTTAAATCCAGTAAATTGTGTTTACATAAAATGCATGATAATACAAAATGTAATGATAGGATGATTTATTTGTGTACGCCTGAAATAATAATTATTTAGTTATATTTTAGTTACAGAAATTAAACTTAATATTGAACATCCATAAATTAATTATCCAATTACAAAATATTAACATTTTCTGCAACTACTTTTTCTCATAACTTTTTAGTTTTCCAGTTTTTAACGAATTAATGAAATATTTTAATATAATAAACCATTCATGTTATATATCGTTGAGTTTATATTTTTACATTTTAACTACTTATATAAACAAAAATTAAATCAAACATATGCTCTACGCTCCACTTTAACAATATGCCCTTTGATGAGAGGGTAGTGATACCTTCATCTAAAATAGTTAGATTTTCTCATGGATACCAGCTTATAACTAGAGTAGCTCCAAAAGACATCAATAAAACAACTGTATTCCATGCAAATACCAATATATATTTAAAAATTATTCATACATAGCGATATCTCTCCAAGTTTCGAAGGCACGGAACCAAATACGATTTACCTATATAAATATCCTTGATATATTCCCTCATCCTCTTGTCCAACGAAAATGATTTATCGCAGGCTATCGCCTTATTTTCCTAGTTCCATAAAACTTTTCTGATTTATACCGGTCAACCGTCGCCTAACGTAAATAGTACGCCCCGTAGAAGGGGTCTCTCTATTTGTAATTAATCATCTTCTACGACACGTCGAGGACAGGCTTATACTCGTATAGAATGTTCCGTCAAAAGCTATTAACTCAGGTTGCGGGATTATACGGAGAGATATTTCAACTTTGGGAGAGCCTAATACTCTGCTAATTAAAGAGGGATTGATTTGGGGTCGTTTAAAATCTAATGGCTGTATATACCGGAAGTTTGTTTTATGGCGCAAACTTCGGTGCTCACTTTGAACTAACGAAAGATAAAGTTGCCATTGATGATTTCATCCAATATCGTCATCGATTTTGGTTATATAGCCCATAAAACTTTAGCAGGCATATAACATAAATAGCAGACACAAAATAGATTCTAGTGTAGATTTATTGTTGGTTTTTCAATTCTTGAATTCTTGAAACTTCATAGATGGATCCTAGATAGATGGGGCTTCAGGGATTATGTGTGGTGCACATAGAAAATTGAATATTAGAAATATGACAAGACAAACAAGACTGAATACTATGTTGTGCACGAAGACAAGGATTTGATACGTATATTCCTTTATGTCTGTCTTATGGCCAAGAAATATAAATATCCGGAGGTAGTCTTTCTTGCGCCTATTGGTCTGTTCTGATACTTCGTCAATAGCAAGTACAGTGGGCGAAAGGCCTAAGTGCTGCGGGTATCCGCTCCGTCATCAAAAAACAGTCAACACATCCACTATACGAACATATTATTGATGGTATAAAAACAGTAATGCTGCAGAATACTATAGTTTAGTATAGAATAATACTTTAATATTTTTTCTTATTGCTGTCACTCCAAATTACTACCAACACGATATTTATATTAAAATGGTAGTATTAAACAGCTTTAATGCTAAAAAGATAAATATTTTACTTTGATTCACAATTTATTTTGATTTTAATTTAAAAATAGCGTGGAAATCTGCACACTTATAGCTTCTTAGTGGGGTGAGTAGTGACTTATACATCAGTTAGTCAGTAACTGACTAAATCACACAATTCCAATTGAAGATCTGCTCTGCTTATGTTCTCAACAGAAATAATAAGTGGCTGAGTAAAAACTGAAATTTCTCCTTCGATTTTATTAAAGTCGCTAAATCGGAATTCTTCGGCAATTGTGTCAATGTATTTTATATGAGTTAAATATGAAACTTTCTCAAAATCTTTCATTTATTCAAAGTACCTTTTACAGTTTGGAAGAAATGAAAAATTATGTTTTTCTAGTGAAGACCTAAAAAGCTTAATTTTATTTATAAATCCTTTTATGTGACCATATAAATTGCCAATATTCTGCTGCTCTCCTTTTAGCTTCAAATTTAATTCGTTAAGGTGAGATATGTCAGGTCTGTTAAAAATGTAAGGGTCTGATAGAAATTCTGCATCAATTTGATTTTCCAGTCCATACTGTCGGCATTCACTTCATTTTTAAGGAAAATGGGAATCTCCTTGCGTAGAGCGAAGAAAAGTTGCAAACAGTTTCCAGCGCTTAACCAATATCGGTGCGTGAAGTAACAAGACCTCACATATAGGATCTACTTAGGCCAAAAAATCACGAAAATTTCGGTGAGTCAAAGCACAATTGCTCCCTCTTATAATATTAGTTAATTTAACAACCACTTTCATGACATTCATTTGACGCAACGACTTGACCTCTTGGTGAACAATGCAGTGTATCCCAGGACACTTGATATGATTTTGTTTTAAGATTCCTGCAAATCCCATTTCAGTTCCAACCATAGCTCTGGCTCGATCAGTGACAATACAGGAACATTTATCGAATTCCCCATAGTCTGATACCACCTTATTTACAGCTTCAAAAATATCCGTACCCTTAGTTGTATCATGGAGAGGAATAAGATCAAGCATCTCCTCTGCTATATTGAAGTCCTCTTGAGTAGTTCGAACAAAAAATTTCAAGTTGCCTGATGTCGGATATGTCAGTGCTTTATAATATGTACTTTATTTAGCAAGAAAGCTACTTATACAAATTTTTATACATTTACACTATAAGAAGTTTTTATATAATAGAACTATTTACATAATATATAAAGAGAAATACAAGAAACAGTAGGTATAACATTTAGTAAGAAGGACCATAAAATTTGGTTTAGTAGCCTAGATTAGCATTAGATTAGTTTTTATATTTATTACCATTAGGGTACACTCCTTAAATAGCTAGTACATAAATATGTAAATCGGTCTATTGACCCAGTAAATTGTTTTATTTGATCCGGTAACTTATTAAATTCATTATAGCCTCTATAAAAAAGTGATCTCTTTGCTAGTGATGAGTGATGATTATTTGACGAGTATCATGATTGTATAGATTTCTAACATAAGTTAACTTATCACTTAGGTATGTGGGTAATAATGATTTTTTCAATTTATAAATAAACTGAAACACCCTTAGTAAAATTCTTTTCCTAACTGTCATAAAACCTAAAGTTTGCAACATACTATTTATAGGTGTATACCTGTTGCATTGCAAGATAACCCTCATTGCTTTATTTTGCATTTTCTGTAGCATCTGAAGTTCGTTGTTATTTATGCTAATGAGAACCGTTGAACAGTATTCAAAATGGGGTGCGATTATTGTTTTGTAAATAGTTACTCTTGCAAACAATGTTAAGTTTCTAGATAATCGTCTTAAAAAATTGATTTTTTTAGCTATTTTTTTTATAATGTATGCAATATTTTGCTTAAAGCTCAACTGTTCATCTAAAATTACTCCTAAATATTTTATTTCATTAACTCTTTCTAGTGTTTGACTGTTTAATTTAATACCATCAGTGAGTGCAATGTTATTTAGTTTATGTTTTTGTCCTAGTATCATCCATTTACATTTGTCAATATTTACTTTAAGATTATTATCACACAGCCACATATATAGATTATCTAGCTCTGTGTTTACTGTATTTATAATTTCGTGTATATTTTCACCAGATATATACAGCATCGTATCATCTGCGAAGAGATGAATTTTACATGTTTTTACTGCATTTATAATGTCATTGATAAAAATAATAAATAATATTGGACCTAGAACTGAACCTTGGGGAACACCATAAGACGATTTTTTTACACTTGAAATACTTCCACCAAACTTGGTTCTTTGTGTTCTTGAGCATATGTATGACGCAAACCACTTTAATGTTTTATCGCTAATACCGATACTTTCTAATTTCAAGAGAAGTAGATTTCTGTCTATTGTTTCGAACGCTCGCTTGAAATCTAGAAACACTGCCTCTATAACATTGTTCGCGTCAATTCCCTTTACCCAGTCATCTAATATGCACTGTAATGCACTTTCACAAGAATGTTTTCCTCTAAATCCTGATTGCATGTTTATTAGTATATTATTTTCTTCAAGAAAATCTATTAATTGTTCCTTAACTACTAAATTCTAGTATTTTTTCACAAATGGGCAAAGAGTTGATAGGTCGATACTGTTCATTCAGTGTAGTATTGGCTATTTTTGGTATAGGTGTAACTAGTGAGCTCGTCCATTTCTTTGGGAAGGCTCCTGTTTCTAGTGAAGTATTAATTAAGTCTAAGAATCTATTGCCAATGACTTCAAATGCATCCTTTATTACATATGTTGGTATTCCATCACTTCCTGTTTTATTAGGTACAGCACTTATGATTTTTCTCAAATTATTCATTTCTATATGTTTAAACTTAGTGAACCTATTGCTTACTTCAATATTTTGAATTTGGTACCAATTGTATTTTGGTATACTTTGGATTATACCTGATATGCTCTCCACAAAATATGCATTAAATTTTTCCGCAATTTCCAGTTCATTGTGAATTTTTTCTGTACCAAACCTAATATACTTTGAGGTGTGTTGGATTTTTCTGTTGTAAATTTGTTTTATTGTCTTCCACATCAGTTTTGCGTCATTCTTACAATTATCTATTTTTTGTTCATAATAGTTTTGTTTTTGTTTTCTTATCATTGAGGTTACTGTATTTCTTTTTTCTTTGAATGAATTCCAGTCATCCTCGTTGCCTGTTATTTTAGCTGCTTCATAACCTTTATCACGTTCTTTCATAGCCTGTATAATTTCCTCTGTAATCCATTTACTACATGCATACTTATTTAACAATAGAATTTCTTTCAAGGGGCACATAAAATCAAAACTAGTTATAATATTGCTTGTTAAATTTTGAGTTAAATTATTGACATCTGTGGTATTTCCATTCCATTGTGTATTTACTAACAGGTGGTGAAACCCATTTCTGTTGTAGTTTTTATAACTTCTAAGTGAAAGTTCAGTGCTTTCAATAAAGTTATTGTCATTTAATTGTAGGTCTACGGTAATATAGGCATGGTCTGTAATTTTTGGGGTATGGTATACTTTATGGGTTACATTATCACAATTAGTTATCAGTTAGTCTATCATAGTTGCCGAAGTTCTCGTAATTCTAGTCGGTTCATTTATTAATTGTTTGAGACCATTTTTTAGCAATATATTTGATAACTGTTTAGAATAAAAGGTATCTTGTAGCATATCTATATTAAAATATATCTTTCGTCCAGGCAGAGTGAAAAATATTTACATTTTTCAATTGTGTTGAGCAATTTCTTGGATACATATTTATTAATGTGGTCTACACGTCTTGCAATTGTTTAATGCGATACTGAGGCTGTTTCGAATTTTCGGCAAATTTTGTTTCATTGAACGGTTTTGCCATTTTGATTGCATAATTCTTATTAAGCACTCCATCGTATTTTTCGCTATGATAATTTCCAGCGCCGTAAGAAGTGGCCACTGCATTTATTATCAGTGTCAGATTTTTTTAAAAAATGTGTTTGTTGTCTTAGCTTTTTCTTATAATCCGTGATGATAGCATTTCTAGCCTACCCTGTATACTGCTGAAACTTTTCTCGTGTAATGTAGTGTAATGTCGTTTCACATTATATTCTTTAGGCACTGATAGTACTTGCATACAAACAATGCACTGAAGTTTATTATTGTTTTTTGTGATGAAATAGTCTGATTTCCAACGGTCATTATAAACTCGATGTTCGTTCGTTATACACAGTAAAAAATCTGACTGATTTTAACACTGAATCCACACTCATCAGTGTGTATATAGTCCACACTTGGCAGTGTTCGACATATCGGTGTATTATTACATTACATAAAAGTAATTTAACGCAGTAGATTTTACAAAATGTGTAATAGTTAATTATTCACCGTGTAATTATTCCGTTTTTATGGCGGATTGATTAATTTTTAGCACAGGGTTTTGTAAATTTTACTACAATTTATGAGTACTTCTACAAACTTGGCGGGTATATCGTTCGTGTAATATGAGTTCTAAAGGTTTAGTTATTATACTACCCAGTTCGTGTTAAAAATAACACTGCAGCAAATTACGATTATCATTTAGTAATTTTACCATTTGTATTTTTTTACTGTGTATTTCTTTTATGCGAAGACTTAAAAAATGCTTTTATTTCACTTAAAAAACACTTACCTAAATTGAGTTGCCGCTTACCGCACACCAGAACAAAATAACTACAATTGTAAATAAATAAACACTTGACCGTAACAATAAACTTCCCAAACTGTATTCAACGTTATTCTGTCTATGAGTCTCTATTCCACTATTAACACTATTAACTATTAACTCTGCCCGTCCTGCTTGACTCAACCTTCTTATATGCGCGCGAATGTTCACTCGAATGTTGAAGAGCGGTACAGCGAGAATCGAGGGCTTCAATGTTCCAGTAACTACGTTGCGGCCTCTATTCATCGCCAGTGGCGTCACATAGCCTATGTGTTATGTTATTTTGTTTCATCGTTGGTGTAGCAATGACTAGCTTGTGTTATTTTCGATTTTTAGGCATATTTCTATATTTTTTGGCAGCAAAGAATTTAGTAGCGGCCCGCTGGCCTCATGTTGGACAGCCCTGTCTTGGATGATTTATTGAACTGAACGAAAATCATAGATTATAAAATATGCACTTTACACAACATAACATTGTTTTAAAACTGTACAATCAATCAGTGCAGTGTCAGTAGCAGAAGAGCTTAATGTTCTATTTAGAATTGTACATTAAAGTTTCATATAATTGAGTTTAAATTACCTTTGATATCGAATCGTATGTATTTTGTAAATATAAGTTTAATGGGAGGGTTTATTTAATAACAAAGTGTTTTAGATGCATTTTTAAATTATCTATGAAAGAGAAAATATTATTTTGAAGTTTTGCTTCAATATATATTTACTTCAAAAGGATGGATGTAGGTCTAATTTACTATGGCTAAAAATTCTGAGAAAAAACTAATACTTACAAAGCAAATTTTGTTAAAAATAGTAGTTTACATATTTCTTAATAAAAATAATAATAGATAGGTATAAATATACAGTTGCCAAATATACCAAATCTTCGAATCCGACACCCATTGTCTCATGACTAAAATATAGGTCATCCCAGTAATATAGTTATTGGAATAATATTAAAAATATGTATTTTTACAATTGCAATATTCATTAAATAGTTAAACTGAACTATGTTCTTAATTTTACTGTATACTTATGATTTCATGTCCTCGTATATTTTTTATTTCAGCTTTCCTTTCGTCCGTAGCTCCCGTACCACTAAAGCGCAATTAAAACTTGATAAGAAGATTTATCGCATTTTTTAGTCGCATAGTAGTCTACTCGCATCAATGATGAATAGTTCTCCCACCGACATTACTACGGATCGATCCTATAAAACAACCGATGGTTGACAAGTTGAATTACAATTGAATGTGGGTAAGTGATGGCAGTTGCATGCAACTCACTTTAATGGTAGAATTCATAGTCGTACTCGAGCGGTTTGTTATCATTTCTTACTAGTAAATTTGTAAAAAAGGAGCCCAACACAATGTATATACGCTTGTAGGACTTTGACAAAACTTCAGTATATTTACATTATCTTCTTAAATAAATTCCATCATAGAATCAACTTACGGTTACTTATGGTTACGTGGTCTTTACAATAAAAAAGGACTCCAATTCCAACTAAATAAAATACTGTACTAAATGAAAAATTCAAATATAGTAAATCATCCAGGTTCCTGACAAAAAGAAGAAAACAAAATAATCAAGTCAATCTCAATTTGATAGATGAGAAAAGCTAATCCTACTCTTACATTAAAAATCCTGTTATCTATAAAAACATTATAGAAGAAGTACTAAGAACCATGAACAAAGGCGAACAATAATTCAAAATAGCAAGTGCAGAATAGCGCAAAACTAACAGTAAAGGTCTAAAGCTTGTATTAATTATTTTGATGCATTTAGACCTCCCGTTGCTTCGTTGTTTCATTGGGGGCGACGCCAGTGAAAATCCTATCGTTTTAAAACACTTTACGTTTTTCTATAAGTCTCTAGTGTCAATATTTTGACTGAGAAATGACTAGCAAAAACAAGCTACACGTTATGAAAAGCTTCTTTGTGGTAGTATTATTTAAAAATACAGATAGGTATTTGTACAAGTACTTATAAGCTTTTCAGCATTTCATTATTTTTTTGTCAATACCCTATTTACTTTCCTATTTTACTTACTTATATTCAAAATGTTTACTTTAAACTTTGCATTTTTTATTTATTACACTATATGAGTTATTTCAAGCATTATAAAAACAACCAGAAACTCTAACAAACAATTTTTAGAGACTGTAGTAATTTATAAATACATATTTTATGTTCCATAAAAATATTTTGTTAAAGGTATGAGTTTAATAAATATATATCGGTTAAAATATCATTAAAATTAATTTTAGCTTAAATACAACAGTTTACATAGCTGTCTCAGCGCCAGAATTTGGAGTGTCATGATGGCCTAGTGGTACGAGACGCAGGCTCCAAAACTGAACTTCAAATATTCTCAAGTTCAAATCACAATCGAAGTAACTTTTTTTTTCATTTTACTTTTTGATTAATTATAATTGCAAGTGTTTACTTATTCGAATAAATGTGAACATATTTAAATAAAACTTATAATTTTAATATAATAGTTTTTTATTAAAAAAATACCTATTACTAAAGTCACGACAGTTCTGTTCATTCAATATCCAGATTGAGGTATAATATGTAGTAACTATTAACAGAGATAAGTCCACTAATAGTAAAAGCACAGTGCATGTAATAAATAAAAAATATGTTGCTTGTTGATTATTTATTTTATAAGATAGTAGCTTTAGCTAAAGATAAAGGAAACGAACCAATTAAACATTTTTTTTTTTAAGTAAATATTGTGACTTTAAAGATTAGTTTCAAAAATAATAACAGCTAGGTACTGACAATGAACGATATTTATTCGAATAAGTAAACACTAATAATTTGTAATTAATTAAAAAGTAAAATAAAAAAAAGTTGTGTCTGGTGGGATTTGAACCTGCAACATTTTGCGCTTCAGTTTAGTCCACCAGGCGATTTAAAATATGAGCGCTAACACAATTATGTTAACTATATCTATTAACTTAAAACGAATTTTTATTAATGTTTTAATTAAAATAGCATCTCGCTTTAGTATTGTGGTAATCATAAGTGTTTGACAGTCAGTACTATCGATTCCGTTAGTAATATTTCTTATAGTATGCCTAGGGAATATAAAATTCGATGAAATGTAATAGCCCATGTTAATTACCATTAGTTAAATGAGATGGGAAACCCGGTATAGACCGAAATACTGCTGCTGCCAGGAGCAATGTTTATGAATTCCACTGATAGTAAACCCACATTCAGTGTGTTAATACGAATAATATTTTGCTAGAAATCTAGTGTGTGTATTATTGCGTGGATTATTGTGTATATTTAATTTTATTTTATAAGTTTTTAATTTTTTCCTACTCAACCTGAATCTTATTCGTGATTTGTTTTTTAATATGCGAATAAATCCTTTTATTTGAAGTGTTGACTACTTCGAAATAAACTAAATTGGTTGACCAGCAAATAAACCAAAATACCTAATTGTACACTAGTTAATGATAATGTATATGAATGAGCAATATCATATTTGCTCGATGGTTAATGAAGGACTTAACAAGGATTTGTTTACTGATAAGTGAATCACTTTGTCTATCGGTGAAATTTTGTCTATACTCGGAAAAGTTGGAATGAACGACGCGTAGGTATAATATTTAATCTGTGACATAGGGGATCAGAGAATATAAATACGAAAAATCTGTCAACTAATCTCTTATATAGGTATATGTTCACTATTCACTATTACAGTAGGTGTATAACTATTACAACTTGTAACAGTAAAGTAAATATTTGTTGCGTCTGATGTAATAAAAAATAGGGCTATGATTTTTCCAGTTAACATATTGTGCTTGTACAGCTGCAATAATTTAAAAAATGGAGGAGTCGCCGGTAATAAAACCTATGCTCATCTGACTGAAAAATAAAACGTCTTACCACCAATTAAATTACTTATTTGTATTTGGCGAATTAAAGATCTAATTGGTATTTAACATGGCATTTATTCCAATTGCAATATTAGATATTTAATATTATCTAATAAATTTAATTGCCAAGGAGAAAAATATTTAATCTGGTGAATTACCTAAATGTTTAGTTATCGGAAACGGATTTATTTGTCACACTTAATTTAGTTACTATTGAGCTTTAGTTTTACAAAATGAGACAAGTAGGTATTTATAGTTACCAAATATTTAATATTGAAATGTTGATAATGCTAGATATTGTATAGATTATTACATTAATTTACAAAAAATCAAATTTTATCGGAAATGGGATAAATTATTTATTTTCTTAAATATAGTAGTTGCTCGTATGACTTGCACTAATTGTAGAAAATGCATATAAAACTTTTCCCTGAGTTTCAGAATCATTTGAATATTCTGTTTGCGGCATCTCTTAAATCTCGATACACACTTTACTTACACTTAAGTAATCAAAAAAATATTAAAAAACATATTTTGAAAGGGTCGAAAGTTAACTGTGTGTATTTTAAATTTTGTAGCAAAAATTTTGAAACTGTAGTTATATTTTGATTGAAATAAGGAACACTTGTTTTATTTTTGAATATAAAAGATATGAGATATAGGTACCTGTTTTTATAAATTATTTGAGTAGACAACTAGTTGACTTGAGGAAAAAAAACATTTGACTAGGTTAATTAACAAATTTATTGATATAGGCACCTACTTATATATTTTGAATTAAATAACAGTATATACCTATTCCTATTATTTGAGCATTATTATTGAGCATTACACCACACAAAAACCATATACAATTATTACATACATACACTACACAATTAGTTCGTTATTTACTTGCAAAGAAACACACAACACAGCACAAAAATGGCTGTTATATTGGCCACTCCTCCGAGAAACCGGCGAAGAGAGTACGCGCAAGCGCGGTTGTAATCCATATATATTAAAACGCGTCGATTCTGTCTCGCTCTAAAATCCGTCGTCGAATCGACAAAGTGTCAAAGCTATCTCCTCCGAGGGGCGATCTCGGAACGATCTCCGCGGATCACCGGAGGCCGCCCACGGCCTTTTTCCAATGCGTAGGGGTATTTTCGTCCCGTTTTTTACGCGTTTTCCCAATTTAAACTCCTTTTCAAAAAACCTCTGCAAAATTTTCGTCGATCGCCGTTCGACGAGAGAGATGCGGCTAGCACCGGCATTTGTCCTAGCGCCTAATGGTCCCGTCACACCCGCCGAAATACCGACTTTTCGCGGGACCCCCGAGAACTTTTTCTAATTTTTACGGCTTCGAGAAGGGCTTCACGCGAAAGTTCGATCCTTTCTCTAATCCTTTGAGATTTTTTTCGAAACCATACGTCGACTCCTTCTACGTCTATTTCGTCTTAGAAAATCTCGAGTCGCATCCGTCTCAACTTCTTTCTCATTTTATCCACGGATGTGATATCGCACTAACGAGACAAGCACCTCCCACGAAAACTGTCAAATTAATTAAACTTCAAATAGGTTATTTTCATTATTTTCCCATGAGAAATATTGCTAACGGAATCGACAGTACCGACTGTCAAACACCTGATTACCAAAATATTGTTGCGAAATGCTTTTCTAATTAGAAAATCTGTAAAAATTAATTGTTCAGCTTAACACGTACAGTTTACATATTTAACACATTTTGCGGCAAATGGTGACAATAGGAAGTTTAGCGCAATGGTAAAGTTCAAACGTCGTAATCATGATATCGCGAGTTCGAATCACGACGGAGGCAACTTTTTTTTCAATTTTTTATCCCAATTACTTATTAGTATTATTATAATATGTAGACTTTGATATTAGTGGTTAGTTATTATGTTTATTTGACCGTAGTTTTCATTCTTTCTGCAGGTTAAATTTGGAATTAATTCGTTCATTGTGGCGGTCTGTAAAATTCATCATTTTTAGCTTACAAAACACACAGATAACATATATACATATAAAAAATGACTGTTTAATTTAACTAACTGGGGTACTTATTTACTTAGCATAAAACTATCAAATTTTGATTTCCCCCTATTTTCGAGTATACTGAACACGAATTAAAAATTATTTTTTTGCGGTCGAACGTATTTTTCAAGAAAAAAAATAATTAAAAGTCATCACCTGTATACCTTCACAAATTAATTTTAACACTAATTTGATCGCTTTGTACTTAACTTGATGTGTCCACAATCCACAATGCTTATAATTAATTAAATATATAATTGTTAAAAATAATAATGTACAAATACTTGGTGTAAATATAGGTAAAAATTATTTTAATTATTTTTTGTATTTATTTGGTATCTTTTGTGCCGCCATGTAACGTCACAATTATTAAAAATGACCGATTTAATCAGTTCATATTGATTACTTCACATAACGTAAGTAAATGTTTTTTTCTTAATATACAACAAATTTATATATTTTTAAGTTATATGTTATATATTTAATTATAATCATTGTGGACACTTATATCGTCCACAAAGTGATCAAGTTAGTTTTAAATGTGTACTTACAGAGTATGACTTTAATTATTTTTTTACTACAAAACTACATACTTAAGACAGCAAAAGAAAATCAGATTCGCGTTCAGCATACCCGAAAATTGGGGGGGGGGGTAATTATTTAATTACCATAAAACTCAAATTTAAAAAAAAAATCAGTTTTATGCTTAATTAAATAATTACCTTTATTAGTTCATAGTAAGTGTATTGTAAAAAAAATTGTTCCTTCAATATACACCAAATCTGTGTATAAAATTATAAGCATTGTAGACATATATTGGGTATAAAGTGATCAAGTTACCGTTATAATAAATTATGGAAGAATACAAGTTATGAATTTATTTTTTTTTTCTCGAGAAAACAGTTTCACAAAATATTTTTTCTACGGGCGTGTGGAAAGTTACAATTTTCTGCACGCATTTGAGTGTAGAAAATTGCACTTTTCCGCACTAGTGCGGAAAATAAATACCTATGTATTACTTGCAATGTGATCATAATATTATCTTAATTCCAAAAAATCATGTTGTCACTGTTCAGATTTTGACATAAAGAAAAAGGAATGCTTGACACTTCTAATTATTAGACAGCATTGTGTGCACTTGACATCTCACAATTTATTTCAATATAAAACGAATATGTCAATTTTCTTCACGCCCGTGGAAAAAACGTTGTTCCTAACACATGTGGAAGGTGTCTTTTCCGCACTCACTGCTTGTCCGAACTCCGCTTCGCGTCGTTCGGACAACTGCAGTCGCTTGCGGAAAAGTATCACCTTCCACACTTGTTAGGAAAATAACTATTTTCTACGGGCGTGTGGAAAGTTACAATTTTCTGCACGCATTTGAGTGTAGAAAATTGCACTTTTCCGCACTAGTGCGGAAATTAAATACCTATGTATTACTTGCAATGTGATCATAATATTATCTTAATTCCAAAAAATCATGTTGTCACTGTTCAGATTTTGACATAAAGAAAAAGGAATGCTTGACACTTCTAATTATTAGACAGCATTGTGTGCACTTGACATCTCACAATTTATTTCAATATAAAACGAAATATTTTTTAAAGTAAAGTCAAAAATGCATAATTGTTCTGACTCTTCAGACGATGATATCCCAGAATTTGTTCTAAATGAAGCGAAAATGGCAAACATGAGTTTATTACCGGCAAAATCTCAAGGACGATACGAGAAGGAATACGCTCAATTTATGCATATTTCTTTCAACTAAATAAGGTATGTAAGCCAAACACATTATGGTCAAGATATTCGATGCTCAAAAGTGTTACAAAAATAAAAAACAACATAGACATAAGTAAATTTTTCAAATTAACTGCATATCTTAAACAAAGTTTAGGATTCAAACCAAAGAAATCAAAAGTTTTTAACAAACAAGAAATAGCAAAATTCTTACACGAAGCACCAAATGATGTATATTTAATGATAAAAATCGTTGCAATATTTGGCCTAGCTGGTGTCTGCCGCCGCGATGAATTAGCAAAAATTACTCTTGATGATATTGAAGAAAAGGAAGATATAGTAATAATAAATATCCCTTACAGCAAGAATCACACATCTAGATCTTTTGTGATTTCCAATAAAATAAACGATGGAAATGTAATGTCTGTATAAAAAATACAAAAATTTGAGAAAGCCGGAAACGCCGCTCAAGCGATTTTTTGTAGCATATAAAAGAGGCAAATGTACTGTTCAGTGCGTTGGAGTAAATACGTTTGGAAAAATTCCATCTGAAATAGCCGCTTATTTACAGCTCCCTAATCCCCAGTTGTATACAGGCCACAGTTTCCGTAGATCCTCCGCATCAATTTTGGCTGATACTGGTGAGGGTATAACCAGTATAAAAAGATTAGGTGGTTGGAAATCAACAAGTGTAGCCGAAGGATATTTAGACGAGTCAATTGGGCATAAAAAAGCAATTACAAATAAAATCTTGTCCATATCTGAATTGGATAATTCAGCGGCAGATCCATGCTATGAATCTATCTTAGCGGGACCCAGCTCTTCTACTTCCAGTTTCCCAGGAGCAAATCAGTTAGCATCTGCTATTAATGCACAGAATGCTACCACCTGTACTTTTAATATAAGCATAAATAACAAGTAATACATATTTCTGTATAATTGTTTCTGTTCAGTTAAAATATTTATTTTTCTTATGTTACTTTTCTTCATGCCCGCAGAAAAAAACGTTGACCTATTTCTGTATAATTGTTTCTGTTCAATTAAAATATTTATTTTTCTTATGTCAATTTTCTTCACGCCCGTAGAAAAAACGTTGTTTCTAACACATGTGGAAGGTGTCTTTTCCGCACTCACTGCTTGTCCGAACTCCGCTTCGCGTCGTTCGGACAACTGCAGTCGCTTGCGGAAAAGTATCACCTTCCACACTTGTTAGGAAAATAACTATACTAAAAAATGAATTATACTTTCAGCACTTAAAAAATAATGTTTTACCATCAAGAATAGAGTACTTTTTTAATTAATAATATTATTAAAAAAAATCGTTTGGTATAATTACATCATCATTCCAAATAAAAAATGTCAGCTTTCTGTCTCTAAATTTATTATTTCATATACAAGGGATTATCTCAAATTTCTTTACTATGTATGTATTTTCTTAAAAATAATATTCTAGAGGCTTTTGTCACCCGAAGGGTGACCCCAGGCCGCAGGCCTGAACCCCCGGCTGGGCTAGAAATGGGAACGAAAATCGCGATAGCGATTTTCTTCCATTTCTAGTTAAATATTTAATTGTGGGAAATAAATGTATTTATTACAAATAAATAATTCGTTCTAGAATTAATCGTTGGTCGTAATTATGTTGGTCCCCAAATTATGCAAGTTCGCCCCGATTTAACCGACTTCGTATCTCTTACCATTTTCGAGATACCCATGCATAAACCCATGCATAAACCCATGCATACCCATGCATAAATTTGAACCAGCCTGTATACAGGATGCCATTCAAATAGTGAGCTCGCTCACTATCTCTGAAATTTGAATTTCGGAAATTAAAAGAGATCTAAAAAAGGTTAAAACAGAAAAAATTGCACTTGATTGTATGTATGTATGTATGTATGTACTATTGTATGTTTGTCTTAGAGAATTTTTCAGAATTCAGTTATTTTCGGCGATTCTTAAAATATACTAAACTGAAAATACAATTTTTTTAAATTTGGCTAAAAATTGGTAGGTACGTATCTATTTTTGCATCATCTGTGCAAAGTCCAAAAATGCCTTCAAAATACCCATAGTTCTTTTGTTTTTCTCGTAGCGATAACCACTTTTTTCTCTTATGGAAGGAATATTACATTTTAATAGCATCGAATCACATTTATTTTTCTAATATAGTTTTTAAAATAAAGATTTAATTAATCTTTCTCAAAATGCTTCTTTTTTCTATAGCCGTGCGGAAAACCCGATTTTCCGCACTGATTTTCGTGCGGAAAATTGATCCGCACGAAAAAAAATTTTCGCACTAGTGCAGAAATATTTTTCCGCACGTAATATTGAAAATTACTATACACGCATCGTTGTTTGTCGCGATACACATATCAATGCATATCTCAACGTGAATGGAGATAACAGGAAATTATAACAATATTTTGTACCAACATGGACTGCAGCAACAATAATTATTTATTATTTATTAATTCATTAATTGACCGTCTCTGATATGTATCTCAGAGTGTGTAACAGGCTTAATGCATTTCGTCTTGCTTAGCTACCAGGTTTCCAAGTTACTAAGGACGCTTAAGCAATCATTAGAAATCAACAAACTGACATTTCGATATTATTATTATTTATTTGTGATTAATTGCTTTTTAAAAGTGTGTATTTTTCGTAATTCTGCATTATTAGAATGATTGAAGGTGAATTTGACAATCTGGCCATGGAAGACGGGGTTCCAGAATATATTTTGAGCGCAGCAAAAGAAGTAGATATGAATTTGCTTCCAGAAAAATCCAAAATCAGGTACATTCAAGAATACGAAAAGTTCGTCAAATGGTGCATCAACAAGAAAATAACGAACATCAGTAAAGAAGAGGTACTTTTAGTTTACTTTCAAGAAATTTCAAAGAATTTTCAACCTTCTACAATGTGGTCCAAGTACTCAATGGTGAAATCTATACTAAAAATTAAGAAAAACGTTGATATTAGCAGGCATTTTAAATTGATTGCTTTTTTAAAAAAGAAAATGATAGGTTTTAGACCAAAAAAGTCTAAAGTGTTAAATCAGGAACATATTGAAAAATTTTTAAGCGTTGCGCCTGACGATACTTATTTACTAATCAAAGTCGCAACTATCATTGGAATCGCTGGAGCCTGTAGGCGCGAAGAATTGACTTATCTGTTGTGTGAAAACGTAGTCGAACAAGGAGATTTATTTTTGGTGAAAATACCGGATAGCAAGACTCACCAGAGTAGAAGCTTTGTAATAACTGGAGAAAAAAATCTTAATTTAATCAAGAAGTACATGTCTCTGCGTCCCAAAAGTACACCGCATCAAAGGTTTTTTGTTAATTTCCAAAAAGGTACATGTACTATTCAAACTGTTGGCATTAATAAGTTTGGTAAGATGCCATCCGATGTGGCTGCTTTTTTGAAACTTCCAAATCCAGAGAGCTTTACTGGACATTGTTATAGACGCTCTTCGGCTACCATGTTGGCTGACGCTGGAGTGGATATTACTAATTTGAAACGTCTCGGGGGATGGCAATCGACGAAAGTTGCAGAATCATATGTGGACGAATCCATGGGGAACAAAAAACGAATAGCCAACCAAATTCTATATTCTAAAGGAGAAAATTTCGAGGAAAGTGTACCTCCGCCTTCGCCCTTACCTTCTACAAGTTTCGCGTGTGAAATTGATGCTATTGCTGACAACAATGAACTAGTGAAACAGCACCAGCATGACAAGTTGAGAAGAAAAAGTGTCAACATTATTGCTAACGAAGCTCACCATCAAAATGCTCCCAGTTTAATTAATAATGCTTATAATTGCCAGTTTTCGGTTACCTACCATGTTAATTATAACAAAGAATAATTTTATTCTTTGTTGTTTACTATGTATTGTTAATGTTTGCCATAGTTATTAAAAGTTATTAAATTATTACGAATTATATATACTTATTTCCGCACGTCTGTAGAAAAACTATTGTACCTAACATTTGCGGAAAATGTATTTCTCTGCACTCATCTGCTTCACCGAACTCCGCTACGCGTCGTTCGGTGAACGGCAGACTCGTGCGGAAAAATTTATTTTCCGCACTTGTTAGGTAAATAGCTATTGTGCATTTTTGTTGTATTTGTGTGTATTTTTATCATGTGGATTTGTTATGAGAACCTACTTTTTTCCCGACAAATAAAAGTCGACGAATGGAACAAAGCAAAACTAATTAAATATAATCTATAGTTTATATTAATCTAATAATTAGTAATAAGGTGTAACAATTTATATTAATCAAATAATCTCGTTATTCATATACACAAGATAAACTAGATATGTTTCTTGTGTAGATTTATAAAAAAAGTTTAATGTTTCAGACATTTTACTGGTACTTAATTACGTCTGGATGTATTCCTCAAATATTCCTCCATAATGCCCCAGATGTCGTTTATACAACTGCTTTATTCGATGATGCCGTGTTCCGCTTCAATAATGATGAAACGACTTGGGATCTTTAAAATGCAATATTAAGATTGGTGGAATGAAAAAGAACACACAGAAGAAACGAGGGCACATCTAATACAAGAAAGGAGGAAAATTAAAAAGATATGCTACATTTACATTTTATGGGTGTAATTTCGTATAAAACGGTTCTTTGTAAACTCCTTTATGGCCGCTAATTGTCCAATAGCGCTTTTTAACTCTAAGAAACTGTTTCGCCTCTATATAAATTTCCCGAGCGGAGGAAAAACCCCGTGCATACAGCTCTGATAAAATGTAAATTCAGCTGCACTGACAACAATATCCATCGTCCCTGGAACAACCCGTAATTCAGTTCGGCCAGTCATCGTTGTGTGTAGGTGAGTTGTGATTTATATCGAACTATGGCCAAGGCAACTTTATAATTAAATTCGCGTAAATTGTTAAACTGAGTCCGACTTGAACGGGAATAGGAAATTAAATGTTTGTTTAATTGTGCATATAGTACCTACTGCTTCCGCTTGGAATCTCATCCCTTTTGAACGCAAGGAAAGATCCCGCAACCGTACGTATATACTATTCACGACTGTATTCTCCAAGGGTAGTGTGGTGATTTGACAGATTGTGTTGCATGTTGTATTCATATAAGACCCATTTGTGGCCCGTTATATTGAAACAGTTTGTTCCCAATAGTAATTTGAAGGCTTAAAATGCTTCATTATTAGTGACTCATTGCTTTAGCGGACACTTTTATTTATCGCAACTGTGGCTAGATATAGTAATACGATAATTCAAATAATAAATCAATATATAATATAATAATGATCACTGTAAAACGAAGGAGTTTCAGTTCTTTTTCCTATTCTTCATTTTTTAAATTTTTCATTATACTTATTGTAGTTTTTGGTGTACGGTCCAAAACTTTTTATTTGTGGGAATTCCAGATATTCTTCTGTTTTATTAGTCATTTTGCCACGCCTCTGTATCAACAGGAACAGTTTAAACTTTCTTTATTTTTAAGAGTCTGGAGGTTCATAAGAGAAATTTATTGGCATATACTCATTTACTATATGTTATAGTCATGACTTTCATTTCTTTTTGTTGACATTCAACGAACCTTTTCCATTCAATTATTATTCCTTGAGGCACATGCTCCGATTCGACTGGTTGTTACCTATTTTAACTAATAGGGCTGCAATGCAATATGCAAAGGATACGGTAGGAAGATATATTTTAACTAGATCGTAACCGAACCTTCACTTATCAGATCCCGAATCGCATAGTTCAATTAAGGAAGAGATTAACAACAGTTCTGGAGGTAATGAGACGCTACAGGTCGCAAAGCAAGGTTCAGACATAGTTCCATCATTGTATGGGTCGCCTGCGCAATGGATATATTGTTAGGGAGCAATTTCGACACCATAGAAATAAAGGTAAAAAGGAAATCGTATATTGACTGATTGGCTACTAATAAATACTAAATGAGCTAGCCAATAGATGACAAGAGCGTAAAAATGCAATCACTTTAATATTATGACAGAAATTTGGGGTAGTCCAGGGTGGTTCATTGGCGTGTATCAAGTTATTTCCGTATTGTTTTGCATTTTATGTATAGTCCGGTTCCCGGTATCTCAGTTGTCGCTTGATACTTGTTGAATTACTTCGTAATTCTCTGCGGATAAGTCGTGAATATATGAAATTGTTTATTAAATGTATCTTTTATCTTTCTTGTTCCTGTCATCCTTTTCCTATGGGGTACAGAACAAAATATTAAAATTTCCATTGTCTAACCTTTATTTCTGTGGTCGACACACGACACACTGACACGGACGGAAGACGGATACAAATCTAGAAATAACATAGAATAGAATTTCCATACATAATCTTTGTAAATTTAATGCAAATTGTATTTTTTGTTAGGAATAAAAGTGATACATTTCGTAGACTACAGCCGAGACACAAAAATACACTTTTACTCAGCATAAAATATATTTTCTTCAGATGTGAAATCACGAACGTAGAAAATAACTATCTTTTAAGTATGTCTTAAGCAACAATTTACGATTCCAGAAGCAAAAGTAGGCACTCTAACTGGTTTATTCCTCAGTGTCTTACCAGGTTTTCACATAAACATTATTTTTGCTGCCGCTCGTCATATGTCGCAAACGTGAGGTACTAAAGTGGCATTTTAACTTTGAGTGTTCGAGCAATAAATAAAACTTTTTTTAAACTAAAAGAATATTATAATTCTTCTCATTTAACATCTCCACACTAAGCCGGAAAAATTAAGCGTTTAAATTACATTCTCATGCGGGCGCGCACACATACAAGAATTAAGAAGACAAAAACATACAGATTGATTAGTCTTATTCCTATAGAACCTTTTGGGATCTAATCGGTACTTTACAATAAAGTTTGTACAAAATATCAGTATCTTATTTTCCTCATTAAATCTGATGTTAGGCAATTATTCTATTCAAATAACTCGCTATAAGTATATCTAGTTATACTTATTCAAAGCCAGCCCTAAGAGCACTCATTCTCTCTGTCTAACGCTTACGCATACAGATAGTCGCTCCTTCCTTTGACTGATTACTTCTTTGAATCAATTCCGACTAAAAAAAAGCGCCGCAGCCACGGAAAAGTTCGATTACGGGGCCCGTGGCGTCCGCCCAGCTAGTTAGCCTGCCCCTCTTTTCCGCGGCGGGCACAAATTTTCACAAATTTTCAGGTTTATCTCCCGTCGAGCGAAGAGGTGATTTATCTTCCTCCTCTCTCCCTTGTGCCGTCGAAGGATGGAATAAATCCAGTCCATTGAATATTAACCCAGGAAGGTCGGCTTGTAGCTGGGATTATTATTCGTCGGGGATAAATATTCGGGAGAACGTATGGAAATGTCCTATTATGGGGCCGTTAATCTCTAGGGGATAATAAATTGGGGTTCGGATTGGTGGAGATATTAGAGATGTCGTAAAAAGCATGTCCCGTAATCATCTTGTTCCTGTTACGTATTCATGTTGAGGGTTTTAGTATAAATTATATGTAACCATTAAAGTTATTAATCGAAAAAGGAATATATACACACAAAAATATAAAATTGATACAAACATGGCTGTTTATGATAATAGTTATATTCTATTGATGGTACTAGTCCCAATTTGTGTAGGTGATGGTGAAGTTGATAACAATAACTCATACCATAAATAATACAGATGTCGTTCATGCTTAGCAGTAGATGATTTGCTATTCTTAACAGATGCGTCGACTATAATACGAGAAGAACTGAAGATGCCATTTTTTAAAAATCACCAAACGCAGATGATTAAGCATAATCACGGCAGAATTGTTCAGAAGAATATCTTCGATTAGACTAGATTAGATTTACAAAGGAGTCGGCCACGTGACCTAGTCTACCTCAACCTATAAGATTAATTGTGGCACTCCCAACTTATTTAGATCATCCTGTCCAGCTTTGTCCTTTAAATCAGACTCCACATCCTTGATAGGGACTCTTCTACGTAGCTATTATCTCTTGGTCTTCTGTTCCCAAATATTTGATATCTCAGCCTCGTCAGGCCCTCACACTGGCACAGTACGTGTACTGAGGTTTCCTCTTATTCTTGACAGAATCTGTAAATTACTTCTTTTGTCTGTCTCATTTATGTGCCTATTGAGCCTACAGTAACCTGTCAGGAGACCCACTATTATTCTGATGACCTTTGTATTTTGGCCTAACAGATCTATTGTGAATTTAGGCGACAGTTCTTTAATAAACAATTTTGCCTGTCTCAGTGTGGCATATTCCATGCAGCAGAAAGAACATCTTGCATGAGGTTGATGCTAATTACGGGACACCATATTCAGAGCTTGAAAGTTCCTGTCTTTGTAGTTTAAAAGAATATTAATATTCATCGATCGGTTTTGACTTTTAAGTTAATACATTTTAATAAACTGTTTAAAATGGGCGATATACAGGGTGGGAAAAATTTTAATGTTCACCATTGGTATCTCAGAAACGGTAAAAGATACAACATGGCTCAAATTAGGAAAAACTTGCTCAATTTTATGCTGATTAGTTTCTAAATAGGTTGGGAGTGCCACAATAGATCTTCTAGGTCGCGGTGGACCAGGCCAGGGGGCCGACTCCTACATAAATCTAATCTAATCTAATCTAATGCTGATTAGTTATATTAGATTAGAATATTTAAAATTTACAGTTTTTTCAATAAGATGGATGCTCTTCTCACAACGCTAGAATTGTAACCCAGTATACCTCGATCAACGTTGTCGAATTCGTGGATAGTTCAAATGGTCCTATTTTATGGTCACCCCGATCACCGTGCTTTAACCCCCTGGATTATTATTTGTGAAGACAACGTCAATGACAGAGAATGACACGTTGGAAAGAATTTTAATAAATACCTAAATTCAATAGATGCTATAACCCGTAAGACGTGCAGTGGATGACATGTCTATTCAGAGTAACGGCAGCCAGTTCGAGCAGTGCAAATAAGTTGTTTCTTTTATTATGATAGTTAGTTCCTCAAATAGCTAAAAATACGCATTGTAACAATTAACTAACTATAAATGTCTATTATTTGTGAATAAATACCATTTATCGTTATTCGCGTGAGTTATGGTTCCTTGAACCGTAACACTATTTTTAAAAAATTTTAATTTGAATTAAAAATACAATTTATTGACCAAAAATAATTGACAGAGTTTTGAACTAATAACTGAATAGAATGAAATCTAAAGATGAAGTGTGCCTTCTACTGCTGGTTTGCCTTTTATAAGCTCGGGCTTATCTCCTGCAATTCAGCAGCTTTCCTAGGGCTGGTGCCATAACTCCCCCGTTGTTAAAGGGAACTTTAGGGTTGAAGTTCGATAGGTCCCTCTTTTGGTTGATTGGAATTGGTTCTTTCTTGAAGTCGAAGTTTAATTTTATAAGCAATGTAAATACTGAAACATATGAGGATTATGTAAAGTACAATTGTCCAAATACTAGGGATATAAATGTGATTCATTTTATTATTAGATTCTAGTACATTTTGTTGCTTTTCTAGCTTGTATTTGATTTCTTTCAAATCGTCTAAATTTATGGGTAATAAATCAATTGGTTCAATAGAATAATTTGTATTAATAGTGAAATTATAACTTAAGTGGGGTATATACAATTCTTCAATATTTTCAACTGTAGGAAATTGAATGACTTTGTTATTAATTTTTAATTTACATTTTTCAAATTTATTTAACAAGTATGTACCACTTGGTAAGATTTCGTTTTGTGAATTCTTTGCGCAATTATAAGTTACGGTACTTTCAGAAGAAGATACAAGTAATATATGATTATTTTCAAGAAATTGTATTTTTTCTTGCTGTAATTGGAAAAAGTGTGTATTACACATAGAGTAGGGTTTTTGAGCTAAGAGTAATTGACTTTCACATAGGGGACTATTATCTACATTAACCAAGTATAAATTGTTACAATAATATGAACTTCCAACTAGAGTACAAACATCATCGAAAGCACTGTAATACTGATTTGTCAGGGCTAGGAATTTATTATTAGGTATGATTGTTTGGAAAGTATTAGGCAGTTTTAAAACAGGGCAGGAGTAAATGTGGTATAGCTTATAATCGATATTGTCAATTATTGGAATTTCAAGTAAGAAGGTTAATCTGTATTGGATCTGGTATGCTTTAATTTTAATGAGATTTTCGAAGTTTAGCACTTGGTCAGGTAGTACTGGAAATGGTAGTGACATAGACTTGTCTATTTTGTTGAGATTTTGTAGGAGGTCGTCAGGTTGTATTATCGATGGATGCATCACCTGTAGTTTTGCAAAGGTAATTGAGTCCTCGATGGTTTCTAATATTTGTAATATGTTTTGTGTCATTACGATAATTTGGGTATACACAATATTAGTGTGTAAAATGTGGTATCTTCTGGTTTTGTCGACGTTGACTGCTCTTTCTAAATCTAGAATTTTTCTTCTTATTATTTGCTGATTTAATGTAAGATTACTCATAGTATTGTTAAACTGTATTATAGCTTCTTTTGCTAATGTGGTTTGCAGTTTTAATGCCTCTGTTTGGTCATTATCATCATTTTCTAAGATGTTTAATCTTGTTTCAATTCTTTGCAAATCTTCGTTGTCAAGGTTTCCAGTTATGAATTTAACTACACTTCCTAACCCATTGATTAGTCCTCTTTTGTTTCTGAATTTGTTTTTTGGACATAGCTGGTTAAATTTTTGTTCTAGCTGTTTTAGAAGAAATTGGCAAAGTACATTGTAATTATTAAATTCGGTCATCATTTCTTCGGGTGTTTTATAATGGGAA
Source organism: Pogonocherus hispidulus (assembly GCA_963924545.1). Taxonomy (NCBI): domain Eukaryota; kingdom Metazoa; phylum Arthropoda; class Insecta; order Coleoptera; family Cerambycidae; genus Pogonocherus; species Pogonocherus hispidulus. Next base: position 27,379,104 of record OZ004696.1, read on the forward strand.
ATTATATTGCTGATATAATTAATATTATTTTTTAAATTGTTGTATTCCATTAATAATGGTTCTACGTTTATTGTTTTTATTATAGTCCAATATCCAATAATATTTTTGCATGGGCCTAAAGGGACTGGTAATATGCCGGGATTGTCGGAGATACTTTCTATTCGTTGTCCTCCACAGGCCGCGAGGTAGAGTCTGCAACAGAAGTTTTTTGTAAATTTCTTGTATGTGTCCTTTTTGTTTTTTTGTTAGATTTATTTGTTATTTCACAAGTGTTATCGGTGTTAATTTTTGTTATTTGATATGGACCATTAAATCGTTTTTTCGTTTTATGTCTATCGGATGTAAATGCCTTTTCGTATACTGTATCTCCTAACTTGAATTTATCTTGAGGTTGTGTGAGTTCTTTGTTCACTTTTTGAGCAACTTTGTCCTTTTGGGTTGACGATTTTTGATGTATACTCTGATATATAAGTGCCATTTTATCCTTGTGATTGGAAAGATAGTTACTAAATGCTGGTTGATCATAGAGCAGATCGAATATATTTTTTCTGTCTGAGTGACCGAATATTAATTCGTATGGTGTATATCCGGTGGCATTATGTACAGTGCTGTTATAGGCGATCACAGCATACTTTACTAGTTTTGAAGTTTGTTCATTAGTTTGTTCCTTAAATAATCGGATATGTTCAAGTAAAGTAAGGTGAAACCTTTCTATTGGGCCATTACTGTTGGGATTGTGAGGAGTCACGAAGTGAATTTTAATTTTGTGGAGCTGTAATAGTTGTTGTATGACGTCATTCTTGAATTCGGTGCCGTTATCTGTTATTATTGATTCTGGTGTACCATAATAGCAAAAATAATCAATGAAGGTGTCTGCAATAGTAAGTGCAGTTTTATCGGTTATCTGAATAACTTGTGCTAATTTTGTGAAAGTATCAATAATCGTGAGGTAGTTTTTGTTTTCAATACTTATTGTATCAACGTGTAAAATTTGAAAAGGTTTTACTGGTGTTTCAGTGACCATTATTGGAATTTCTGGTGGGTGACGATTGTACTTGGCTCTTTTGCAGACTTCACAATTTCTTATATATTCTTCTATCATATGTCGCATATTCGTCCAGTAATAGGAAGATCTTAGGCGAGAATTTGTTTCATTAACTCCCCGGTGGTTTGTTTTCGATTCATGATAATTTTTGATTATTTCCAGTTGATCTTCCTGATTTTCAATTTCTGGTAATAATTTGGTACATCTTATAATCGTTACTCTTTGGTGGAAGTGGGATGTATATACATTACATAACGCTCTGTATGTTGAATCTATGTCCGTATGCACGTAGAACACTTGTTTGTCGTTGGTATATTCTTTAAGTAGATTTAATAGCTCTTTTTCCGAGTTGTTAATTGTCACTTCCATATAGATTATAGTTCTTCCATTTGATTTCCGGATTTCAGTTCCCTTGGGCTTCAGGGGCACTGTCTTTATGTGAATTTGTGTTTTCTTAGGATTTATTGGTGAATTTAAAATCGAAATGCTATCAGTTACATCATCATTATTTATTGATCGAACAGTCTGATCATCATTTTCGGCTGGATTTTCTCTTACTGGTAGGTTTAACTGTGACGGTGTTGGGGTGTTAAGAGATCTACTTTCTAAATTTTCTATGTCTTGAAGTAATGATTCGAACATGGGGTCAATTTGACTTTCATCGAGATTAACAATCATTGACTCAGATTCTAGAGGATGTATTTCTATTCTAGAAAGAGCATCGGCATTAGTATTCGCTTTGCCCTTTTTGTATTCGACAGTGAAATCGTACTCTGATAGTTTAATTTTCCACCTGGTTAGTCTAGAGTTTACGTTGTCTTTTAGGTTAAATAGCCACTTCAGAGGTTGATGGTCAGTTCTTATAATAAATTTGTGTCCATAAAGGTAAGGCCTGAAGTACTTCGTGCTCCAGACTATACATAAAAGTTCTTTGTCTGTTGTACTGTATTTCGTCTCTGTTTGATTTAGTGTCCTGCTTGCATAAGCAATAGGTAAATCTTGTCCATCGTGATTTTGTGACAGAACAGCACCGAGGGCTATATTTGAAGCATCAGTCGTTAGTATAAATGGCTTTTCGAAGTCTGGGTACTGAAGTATTGGTGGGTTTATTAACAGCTCTTTGCATTTTTCAAAAGCTTCGAAGAAGTCAGGTGTGTGTTGAAATTTTGTATTTTTCTTAAGAAGGTGTGTCATTGGTTTTGTTAGCTGCGCCATGTTCGGGATGAATTTCCTGTAATATCCAACAAGTCCAAGGAAAGACTTTATTTCCTTTGGTGTTTTTGGCAGAGGAAATTTTTTTATTGCTGATATTTTTTCTGGGTTAGGTTTTATGCCTTGCGGTGTGATAATGTGGCCTAGATACAGAAGTTCTTGTTTCAAAAATTCAGATTTATCTAACTGAATTTTTAACTGTGCGTCGCGGAGTCTCTCGAATACTTGACGGAGACGTGACATATGTTCTTGAAGACTGGTAGCAAAGATTATGATGTCGTCGAGATACACCATGCATATATTGTTAGTTAGACCTCGTAGAACATTATCCATGACCCTTTGAAAGGTGGAAGGCGCCCCTTTGAGGCCGAACGGCATGCGAGTGTACTCATAGTGTCCTTCTTCCGTCGAAAACGCTGTTTTTTCGATGTCCTTTTGATCCATTTGAATTTGGTGGAATCCTGAACTTAAGTCCAATGTAGTAAAGTATTGTGCTTTACCCAGTTTGTCAAATATGTCTTCAATGCGTGGTATTGGGTATTTGTCATCTATCGTGACCTCATTCAGTTTCCGGTAATCAATCACGATTCGCCACTTCCTTCTTCCTGACGCGTCAGATTTCTTTGGTACCACCCAAACGGGGCTGGAATACCCAGATATTGACGGCCTAATAATGCCTTGATCTAGCATTTTTCGTAATTGGGTTTGCACTTCCTTTTTATAAACTTGAGGATACCTATAGCTCTTGGTATAAACTGGTGTTTCGTTTTTCAAGCGAATTTGATGTTTGATTTGGTTTGTAAAGGTTAATGGTAAATCTTCGTGATGAAAAATGTCCCTGAATTCGTAGCAAAGTAGACTAATTGCTTCATATTCTTCCTGATTTGTGTGGTTAAGCCTAAGAGATTTAAAATTTTGTTTTCTAATTTTGTCAATGGTGTTGTCGTGCAATCTTAATTGTGAGGATTGGATATGGTTTAATTCGGTAGTGGTTAACGTTTCGATAATTGGGAATGGTTGGTTAAAATTTACAGACTGTTCTTCGTCTGAGGTATTTCGGATTGTTGTGTAAGCTTCACCATCTATCACAGTTACTAAAGCTTCCGGTATTTCTAAATATTCATTTATTTTTATATTTTCTAAAATTCCTTCTTTGATGTCATTTTTTATTATGACAGGAATTTTTATTACTTGTTCTGTGAATGGAGGTATTATAATATTATTTATGGATGTCGTGTGAACTTGAACTTCACTTATGTTACTTCTTACAGGCTGTTTTTTCATTAATTCGTTTTTTATATAAATTGGGATTTTTGATGTTGGGGTTATAAATAGTCCTTTGTCGAAATCAATAGTTGCTTTTAAAGTAGTCATCAAATCGGTTCCTATTAATCCATGATAGTTTGGGTTGCAGTTAAATATATAGTGTTTATGATGCATTTCTGGCATATTGAAAATTTTTGATAAAGGGATATTCGCGCTGTAGTTATGAACTGATGTGTCATGGGGTGTAGTTATTAAAAATGGGTCGTCTTCAATAAATTTTTGGAAATGATGCAGTGCAACTTCTTCGTTTATGAATGTTTTAGTTGAACCAGTGTCTAGCATGAATTTGGCATTTAATTCTGGTATTATAACATATGGAAGACGATTGTTGCTGGAAGTATGAACCTCTATTGGTTCGCATTCTGAGAAATCGAGGCTGATGTCCGAAAATTTTCGTCATCTGCATTCTGGTCTTCTTCTTGAATTTCGTAGTTCTCGTAATATTCGGGTCCATAATAGTCGGGTCCATCTGCGTAGTCATTATCTTGATATCCTGATGTTTCCACTTCCTGTGTTGTCAACTCTTCAACTCTATATTTTGATTGATTAGGACGGTATGATTGTCTCGTAAGTCGAGTGCGATTTGAATCTACCTCCATAGGTGTGGGTTGGTAAGGTCTTGATTGTTGAGACGTTACAGGTCGTTGACCGAAACTTTGTTGCTGGAAAAATTGATGTTTATTGGGGAATGGTTTTGGTGTCCATTTTTGCTGTCCATGTGATGTAAATTTATTGGTCTGATGTTGAGGTGTATGTGTGAAATCTGTTTGTCTTGTTTGGGGTGGGTTCACCCTAAGTTGGAATGGTGGTTTATTTGGTGGTTTATTCTGAGTGACAGCTCCAATTTTTGTACGGTGATAGTTAATATTTTCTTCCTCTATTACCATTTGTATTGCATCTTCGATAGTAGCTGGATTTCTGCATCTTAATAGATGTGATAGTTGCGGGTTTACTCCAGTGATGAAGGCTCTAAGTGTAAAACTGTTATACATATTAGATTTTGTATCCTTAACCATTTCTGGGACATCTTGGCAAGATAGTTTTGATAAAAGTAAACACCTAATATCTATGCATCTATCTGCAAATTGATGAGGCGTTTCGTTACTTTTTTGTCTTAAAGTATTTAGGTCTGATAGTAGCGATTCCTCGTTTCTTTGGTCGCCAAAGAAACTGATTAAAATTATTTTTAGTTCCGGGAATGTACTAAAGTTACGTGCTGACGTTAGGGCTGCTGCTTTTCCTCTGAGTTTAGTTCGTATGTGAAACATAGTAAAGGATATTCTTGCTGCCTCATTATTTGGTGCCATTAATGGAAGTACTTGTTCGCAAGCCTTAATAAAAGTTGATAATTGTGTTGGATTTCCATCAAAAGGTGGTATTAATTCCAAATAGTCCTTAACAGATATTTGTGGTAGTGCCATATTTGCAAGGTTACTGTTTGGCTGGATATTTATTCTTCGCTCAGTAGGAATATTGGCGAATTCTCGTGTTAATTCGTCAATTAACGACATATAATTTATGAAAATTTAATACCTAATTATAAACTTTTCGGCACTTTATTTTTGTTAGTATATCACTTTTGTTTAAGTTTTATATTTTATGGTGTGATGCATAAAACGTGTTTAATTTAAAACAAGCGATGTAAGCTGTGTTGAAAATAATACGTTTTAATTATCAGCGGGACGGGTAATTTAATATTATATTTGTTGTCACTTCTTAAAACATATGTTAGTAAGCTCCTAGAGTTATGATGGAATTTTATTTCTCGCCTACTCAGTTCAGCGATACTATAAAATTCTAGGAATTAAAAAATAGAAATTTAATAATGCAGTATATATATAAGCTTTTGAATAAGGTTTGTGAACTGGGTGAAATAAATGATTTTGGGAAGGTATATTAGGATTGGCAAAATCAGTATTACTTACAAAAATTGGATTAAAGATGTTTTCATTTTTCGGACGTTGGCGAGGGAAGTACAACGATACGAGTGACTTTTCTAGCTATGTAGAAACCGTAGCCTGTCTCGTATTTCCTTCCGTTTGCTCGCTTTGGTTCCTTTGATGATTTTGGGATGAGAAGAATTTTCTTGTCAGGTTGTCAAATCACCTCACTGGACAGGTCCCCAATGGACTGAAGTTTTAGGTTGAGTAGTGCCTTAATCGTAGAAACGAACAAAAAATTTTGATTTTTGAAAACTTTTTTGGGCACTATCCTACCGACGTCTGCGCCAGTTATGGTTCCTTGAACCGTAACACTATTTTTAAAAAATTTTAATTTGAATTAAAAATACAATTTATTGACCAAAAATAATTGACAGAGTTTTGAACTAATAACTGAATAGAATGAAATCTAAAGATGAAGTGTGTCTTCTACTGCTGGTTTGCCTTTTATAAGCTCGGGCTTATCTCCTGCAATTCAGCAGCTTTCCTAGGGCTGGTGCCATAACTCGTGTATTATCCATATCTATTGAAGAAAGTATGAAGTAGGATATATCGCTATGCTTGTAATTTCTTTCTGTATTTAGTGATGTAAAAATTCAATATGGAGCCCATTACAACTACAAAAGTTGAATACTGTTTCCGAAAAACTAGTAGCCTTAGAACAGGTTTCAGTATAGCAATCGAAAGCTCTCATGAAACTATGTAAACATACCAAATTTCAAAAGTCTATATTTATTTCACGAAAAGTTATTTGACATAAAAGAAACTAGTAAGTTTTGTTTTTTCCGGCATAATTCTCGAACGGCCCGGAATGTATTAAACTTGTTGACATTTTTTGAATCAGCATAAAATTGAGCAACTTTTTCCTAATTTGAGTCACGTTGTATCTCTTACCGTTTCCGAGATACTAATGGTGAACATTAAAATTTTTCCCACTCTGTATATCAATTCTGGGTGCATTATGCTTTATAGTTCTTATAAATATCTTTAATTTGTACTAATCACATTAATTTATTAAAGTATCGTGTTCATTTTAACGTCCCGTCAAACATAAAAGTCACTTTTCCCTCGAAAACATCTCGAACCGCGTTTCCGCAAACAATTTGGGCCGTTAAAAAGACGTAAATAGCTTATGGGTTCTCCTACCTCCATTATATAATAAAAGTGTGCCGCCACTAGTTATCTACAAAGTCTGTTAGAGGCCAAAATTATGTTTCGTTTTACCACCCGCTCTCTAAATACGTCGGTCTCGATGGTGCACAAATAGTATCATAGAGTTTAGCATTACACTCTGCAATATCCAAACTCATACGAAGATGCCCTCATAAAATTATTGTGCAACATTTTTCCAATTTTTATAATCTTCCAACACATAATATCGAAAATTAATTTATTATCCAGGGTTTTTCAGTATGCGTATCTGCATAATTATCTTGGAAACCAGAAAGGATAGCGGTTAATAGAAGCGTGTCACAAATCAAAAATGGTTCGTTACTCAAATGAACACAAATACAATTTAATAAAATGTTTTAATCTAATAAATGAAAATGAATGTAGTAAAATTAACATAATAATATTTCACATGAAGTGATTCCATTTCAACATATCCATAGAAGTCACGACCAAACTAAAAAATTTCCTATAAATTTAAATTAACTTAAATACTCATGGATCTTACACTAAATCAGTAGGTAAACAAAATTTACAGCAACGCTAATCGAGAAAAATAAGAAAATGATGCTCTATAGCATGTAAGACAAAATCATAATTATATCAACTAGACAAATAGAAGTAAATAGTGGTGTTACACAAGATATGGTACTAAAAATGTTGACTCGTCTATCAGATTTGCTGTATCTATTCGCAGATAGATTCGCAATAACCCTTGAAAACCACCAATTTGAACCACCCTGTACAATTCCTACTAATTCGCGTAAAAAAATAATCTTTATAATAAAAAATAATTATATCTGCAGCTATTGCCTCATCTTGTTGAAAATGAACTTCTCACCACTGAAGCTTATCTTCGAGAAATTATCTTGTTTGTAATATTACGTTCATGTAACTTGTTGTAGTTAGAGTGTAACCTTTGAAAAATATTCTTATTTCTTATCGTCCTAATCGTCAGGTTCCGATCGATTTGTTGATTTTTTCTTGTTTATAGACAATCAGCCCAACCGCGTATCATATTCAATAAATTTAACGTATGCCTGTTATGTTATGATAACATATGAAAATAACATGTTTCATAACGTGGAAGTGCAAAAGTCGTACCAGGTATCTCCGAATAACGTGGGCCGTTATGCTGCATGTTATGACTTTTTCATAACAGGTACAAAGTTGTGTATGTTCGTGTAAAGTGAAATAGCTTAATACGTGCTTCCTGTGCAAGACAAGGATAATCCGCTGAGATGTTCCAGAACCATAACAGACTAGGGTTTAGAGTTACAGTGACATATTTGACGTTTAATCAGATTAAGGCCTAATTTGTATATTTGTGTGAATTATGGAAGGAAAAAGGCAAAAGAAAACAACAACGGCCCAATATGAACCACTACTACAATTTATTCAAGAAAATAAGTTACTGATCACCGGTAAAACAAACCCGTCTGAGAGGGGGAATATAAAAGTTCTGTGGAAGAAATTCTTTAGACAATCGAAATAACTTAATAAAAAATACGTCTCTGTACTTTATGATTGTACCTTAAATAAACATAACTTCCATTAAAAAATACGAAAGGCGTTGTATAATGCAAATCCCTTTGTTGCCACTCATGTACTTCTTGCATTAAAACTAAATTTAATATCCCATCAAAAGCCATTTGTCAGATCACACACGTTATGTATTTAGCCACACCTCACAAGCAATTGAAATTTGTCACTGTTATCATAACATAACGTATAGATAATAACATGCATGTTAAACAAATGTCTATTTTTCTGACGTTACATAGTATGAAATTTGAATATAACATAACGGATTCTCCCAGACGAACTTTAACATGCACGTTACGGTAACATAAGTGATACGCGGTTGGGCTGATTATTCAAGTAAGGGCAAGTAGGCAAGTATAGGCAAGTAGTCCATGATATTGAGAAAAGATATTGATACAAGTTTAATTACCATATTCTATGTTCTCTTACTGAATTTAAACTAAAGCCATCACTTTATTTTCGCTCGATTGATTTTTTCGTTTAGCTTATCACCGACTTTCACCCCTACAAATGTTACAAGTTAAATATACTTTTAGCACTAGGTCATCCCTTAAGGTGGAGAAGGTGTGCTATTAGGTATTTAGTTTTGTTATTTTTACTTCTACTGCGAAAATATCTATTTCATTTCATTATTTCACTTTCAATTTTTTTAGTCAATATCAATGTCAATATTCAATGTTGTGTCAATGATATCAGTCTGGGTTTTCCTTGTATTTATCATTTGTTATCCTGTTTGTTAATTTTCTATTTCTATTTCTGTTAAATCACCTGTTAACTTTGATCTGTTAAGTTCACACTGGTTATTTGAACCCACTTTAACAGACTATTGAGGTATTATAAAATAGTGAATTTTTCAGTAATTTTATATTGATTTTTAATAATTTTATATTTTGTATTAACATTTTTTGCCCTTATAAACAAATGGCGAGAACATATGATTTGTACAAAAGTTACCATTTTAGAATTTACACTTTGCACCTCTAAATGTTTTGAAACTAAAGCTCCTTCCACAAACAGCAGCTACTGCATTTTAAAACATATCACCTTTCGACTTTACAAATTACGTTTACTTGTACCGGTTATTTTTTCATTTAGGTTAAACACCACGCTTTCATTATTCAATACTGTGCCAGAGTAGATTATTCTAAGGCTGGGGCGCTGAGCTGGTGTCGAAAAAGTAAACTACGAAAAAAAAAAACAAGAGAGAACGAACAGAAACAATCTTTTGTTCGCACCGTCGGAGAGCAGTTGCCGTTTGCTTTTAGAGGGAAAAATAATAGACAGGACTTTCATTTGTTCATCGTTTCATTACTTTGTGAGCGTGTTGCACAGGAATAATAAAAAGTCGCAATTAAATTTCGTTGAGAGTGGTTCGCAATCAAAATGCGAAAAACTCACCTTTACTTGAGCAAGAGCTGGAATACGTTGATTAAAATGCACAAGACTAGAAAAAACGAAATTGATTTTACACGTCTAAGCATATATCTAGGTTATTATAGGACAGATAATATCTAAAGGAAAGAGTTAATGTACGGGGTGTGGGCAAATTTCTATGTTTTTAAGACATCTCGTTAACTATACGGAATAGTGGAAAATGACTCTCACATAATTTTTTCATCAAGTCATCATTCATCATTTCATCATCATAAAGTTTTCATCAACCTACATTATTTCAACGTTCATTTTCTTTTACAAAAGTATGACATAAATCAGACTCCAGATAAACTCTCTTAAAAAATGGATAAAGGATGAAGTGAAAATACCCAGCTCTAAACTTAAAGATCTTTATATTTTGATGACAACGTACCTACGTTTTCGTCTAGTTTATAATATAGCAAAAAATAATCATAAACCCTTAATTTGACATACAAAGAGAACCTCAGTCAGAGCAGAACAGCAGTCAGAGAACTCATCAAGATCTGCCTGGAAAGTAATTGCTGAACTGTCAAATAAAAAGATAAATACTAATAATATAATAATTATAATAGTAGTATAGATATGAGGATCCCTATGTGGTGGCGTCGTTGTTTAATGATTTTTTGTGGAAGCTTCCCGTAATATTGTTGAACAAATAATACCATGTCTTGTGTCTGGTATTCAATCACATCATGTAAATAATGTAAAACAGTCCTTTTTAAGACCATTTACTATGCATGAGATGTCAAATTTATTGCCTAAAAAGTTTAAAGCTAAAAGATCATCTGACCCAGATGACGTTCCAAGCTTCCTAATAAAATATAATAGTCTTTGGATATTTATTATAAAGGAGCCCAATATAATTGTGTCTTGTAAATTCTCCTCCTTTGAACAAGAGTTTTTCAAAATGATCGAAAACTTGAAAAAATAATAGCAATTTTCAAAAAAACAGAATCGGAAAATTATCGGGTAGTTACTTGTATCCTTTGGATTATTAAAAATTTGTTACTATTGTTTTTTGGATAGACTGTTGAATTTTCTAGAAGGTTATAATATTATTTCAACAAACCAACACGATTTTCGAATAGTGGAATAGTCTGTAATTCAAGCAGGGCATTCGACTGCGTCGATTACAATTTATTAATATCTAGATTACCCCACCATGGCATTAGGGAGCTTCCTCTGAACTGAGTTATCACATTTCTTGAAGGTCCGCGACAGTATGAGTCTGCAATATCAAGATCAACATAGAATTGATAAAACAAGGTCTGAATGCTTAGCTTAACTATGGGAGTTCCACAAGGGTCTGTTTTGGGCCCTGTGCCTTTTTTTTTATGTATTAATAATATAGATTCTCTATCGTCTAATGTAGATTTTACTTTATATGCAGATGACATATCTGTGATGATTTTAAATTCATCGGATCAATTATTGCAACATAGCTGTGTCCATATTTTGAATCCTTTATATAATTATTTATCCCAACATCAGTTTTATTTGAATCCTGAGAAAACGCAAATTATAAGATTCCGCTGTAGACAAAAGAAGTGTGGAACTTTGACATAAGGCTTTATAATGGTAATAATAATGTTGTCTTTAAAGGACAGGAAAATGTTAAATTTCTTGGGGTCTACCTTGATGAATATCTCAACTGGAAATATCACTGTGAAATATTAATAACGAAATTTACAGTTATTTACTTATTTAGAAATCTTAAAAAATTGTTTACGAAGGAACAATTAATTGCATTGTATTAGACACGAATTGATTCACGTTTAAGGTATGGTGTCTATTTTTAGGGTAATTCCATTTCTGCTCATGTTTCGCAGAAACGAACTTTAAGGTGTATTGTCGGTGATCAAGTACTGAGTTTCGCAAACCACTTTTTAAAGCACATAAAATTTTAGCGTTATATGAATAAAAGTACTAGAAATATCAGATTTCATTTATTAAGAACAAATTAATAATCTTCATTTAACAGAACACAAATAATAAAAGTACAAACGTTTATTAGAAAATCATTAAAAAGTATTGATTTGCCGATTTAAAAAATTTTTACGGTATGAGGAAAAATCTCATATGCACCACAGGTCGTACAGGCAATTTTATGATCTCAAATACTTGCAAAACATCATATTTTCGACCATAAAATTGCACTTACGACCCTAGGTACATAAATAACTATTTAATTATTAAAGTTGTTCTATAAAATCAACTTTAATATAGAAAGCATATTATCTAAGATTTCAGTCTTAATTATACTTGAACTGAAAAATTACAAAACAAGATTATTTCACCGTAGTAAAATTTTCATATTCAATATTTCCCGGGAATTCTCAGATTAAAACTTCTACTCTTTGTGACAGTTAACCGAGAGATCGATTATTAAATTTTACCCGTCGCCGGAGAGAAGACTGCACGTGACAAGATTACTTGTTGCTAAATCTAAGCAAATGTAATACAGTAAATAAAAAAGTTGAGCAATCGGGAGCAACTTTGATATATAAAGCTTTATCGAAAAGTTACAAGTAAGTTTGACGCGTAAGGGATGTGCTCAGTTTATCAAAACCGGCTCAGGGAATTCGAACTCGGAGCGACGCCATGAAATATTTCATTAAAACTTTTCTTTCCCCGGCCCACTCCCTCACCCCGGCAGAGTGAAAAATAATGTCATAGATTAGGAAATTTATAATGAATTTCTTTAAGATAAGCACACAAAAAATAGCTACACGTTCTGCCTTGTATTCCTTGGTTTTTTATTTTTATTTTGTAATTTATTATACAGCTAGTCTCGCTTTGATCTAAAGGATACATTAAAGGGAAGTTTCCTACTTATTTTTCATGAAAGAGTAATTGCAGGCTTCGTAGTTTAGTCGTCAATAAAGAAATATGTATGTCGTACTTCAGTAATCAGTTTTTATTAACTTACGCTGGATATTGGTTCTATGTATATTACATTTATATTAATTAATTAATTATTCTAATAAAAATATTACTATCAATAGAGTTACCATGTCACATCAATTTTGTAGTAGTATCAATCAATCAATATCAGCGTGAGTATAAATTTTGTATGTAGCTAACTTAAATTTTATAAAAAAATCGAGAATATGTAATCAATGTGACAATTCGCTTCTTCTGATTAGACAGGTTGATTTAAAAGGAGAAAGAAAATATATACTAACAGTCATCATATTCAATCTTGATAAAATAGGGTGCAACAGAAATAGTGTGGTTCACACCATAGTGATCTCATTTTTAAAAGATAATATAAAGACTCTCAGCTCTTTCCGTAACGGCATAAACAGAATCATATTTTGGTTTTAATCATCTATAGGTACTATTTTATTTGAAGGAGATACCGAAAACAACTACCCCACGGACAATGTGCTCTCACTGGCGTTGCAGCACTCCGGCATCTCCATGGAAGTTGCCACATCCTTCATCGAGACAAACCACAGACACTGACCGATTTCGCACTTATTATGCACTCGTTAGAGTGAAGTAGTGGAATCGATGAACGATGTTGCGACATGATTGCCTAAGGGGCATCGTGAATGTTAGTAGTAGTGAGAAACACCCTATAAAATTACACGTATAAAAATCGCTAAACCGGTCAGTGTCTGGTGGTTGATCTCGATATGGCGATCCGTGGAGATGCCGAAGTAATGTAATGCCAGTCGGGATACATTGCCCGTGGAGTAGTAGTTTCCGGCATCTCCTTCAAATAAATAAGTAGGATTGTCTTCCTCAAAGACGATAGAAGTGACTCCTGTAATTGCAGCTGCGGAAAAGTAGGTCTCTATCTGCCTGTCCATGTGGACAATAATTGTCAGACGTATAGTAGCAAAGACCCAAAGATGTGCCCTCTTTGGGTGTATTTCTCACCACTACTAAGTACTATTTTATTGAAAACTATTTCATTGTGTCTATGGTGGATAACTTCCTCAAGAAAATCAAGGCAAACCAGATTAGTTTTTGAGATATTTGAAAAAATAAACAGTAAACAATTGCACTATACTGTACTCGACGCGCGTTTCGCCAACCAAGTTGGCATCATCTGGAGATGATTAAAACTGATTTTTAATCATCTCCAGATGATGCCAACTTGGTTGGAGAAACGCGCGTCGAGAGTAATAGTGTTTTGGTGTCATGTGGAAAACTGCGTCAGTGTTATCAGACTAAGAACAAAATATAGACTCCCAATAAAAAACATGATTATTGCTTGAAGTTAAGGTTGATAAAAGATAATGCAATGCAATAAAGTTTTAATTAGTATTAAAATCTAGAACTTTTATAGAAATTTATTTCAATAACTCGTTCTTTAAAATCGCATAGGAAATAAGGAAGTGATGGCTTGTGGTGTTTTTTACAGACTGTACCTTGAATAAATTTCATATAATTTATTCACGTTTAATATTAATTTTCTTAAAAGATAACCATTACATAAGAAGGCTGCAGGATTTTTTATATTGTTAAATAAGATTAAAGACAAACAGATTATTTAGACTTGAAATAATTAGCTTCGATAAAAAGTTGGTTTTTCATTGGATAGCTGATAAAAACAGGTCTAGACTGTACCCGTACTAGACCTATATACCTAGAGTGCTCGTTTGGATTCCCTTATTAACAGGAATAGTTACCATACCCTAGCTTGATGTCTGGGTAGGGTAGAAGTACCAGTAAATGAACGGTACCAACGAATGAACAACTGAGCCGTAATATAAGATTTATAAGCACTGGTTATATCCGTTCCTCTCCTTAAACATTAATATGCAGTCTCCAAATTCTCTTTTCCTATTGGTTTAAGCGGTTATTAGTTCTCATCCAAAGATTGAACGTTGCAGTGTTTTTTTTATGGGTGTTTTTGGTACTTCCAGCATTGTCCACGAATCTTGCAAGGAACTATGTAAGTAAAACTACTTTGTAATAAGAACAGCAGGTATTATTGCTTTCTAATAACTAGTAATATGTATTTATTGCTCTGTATCAAGCTGTTTCATAACCGGTATAACCTCAAAATGTCAAGTTTTGGCCCGAAAACTAGCAATAAATTGTGTTCATTTACTGGTTCATGTGCTAACCCCAATGAATGAACAAGTCCGTTCATTTACTGGAATTTATTTGGATTTGTAGAATGTAGCATTTTGACCCCTAAATACATGGTGTTTACATACGGTTAAAAATTTTGGGCTTACACTGTCTGAAAAACGCCTCTATCCAATAAATGAACGGCTGATTATTTTTCTCGTTCATTCATTGGGCCCGTAAATGAACGACAGCTTTAAATACAAATTTGACAAGAGCTAGGTAGGTACCTAGTTCTAATATTTAGATTTATTTTTTAGCTATACCTACATATAAAATGAGAAAGGGCGTTAGGAAATACGAAAGGTTTAAATATTCGGATGATGACCTACAAAATGCCTTAGAAGAAATAAGGAAGAAGAGATTGTCACTTTCTGCAGCTAGCAGGCAATATGGGGTGCCTAAGGGCACTCTCTTCAATAAAATTAAAGGCAAAGTGCCTTTAATAAGAAAGATGGGCCCTGACATAGTTGTAACTGTTGCTGAGGAAGCGCAGTTAGAAAAATGGATATTTGAAAAGAGAATCCCAAAATGTGTGTTCCGAAATACTAGATATTATTATTGCCGTATATCAGGAAG
Source organism: Pogonocherus hispidulus (assembly GCA_963924545.1). Taxonomy (NCBI): domain Eukaryota; kingdom Metazoa; phylum Arthropoda; class Insecta; order Coleoptera; family Cerambycidae; genus Pogonocherus; species Pogonocherus hispidulus. The sequence continues at coordinate 27,394,425 of OZ004696.1, forward strand.
TTGGAAAAAGGGAACTAGAAAGTTGTCAGAAAATAGTGGTGCACAGCAGTATGCAGTGGTGCAAACAGTCCAAGATGCTTGGTCGGATCACCTTCACTGCCCAAAAATTGAAGAAAAAGGAGTTAAAAGAAAGTCTGTGACACCTATGCCGTTTGCAATTACTTCTAAGAAATGGAAGGAATATGTGGAGGATGTAGAAGCCCAGAAAAGAGAAAAAGAAGAATCAATGATGCAAAAAAACTGGTTAGGAACCAAAAAAGTCAAGAAAAAATAAGAAAGAAGGAAAGAGAGAAAACGTACCGAAAAGGTAAACCTAAAGCAGTAGAAACTGAAACAACTACGGTAGACTCTAACACACCGGCTGAGTCCAAAACCAAGAAAACGATACAATCTACCAAAAAGGAGAAAATAAAACCAGTAGAAACCACAACGTCTGTGCATAAAAGTAGGATAGCAAACGAGACTGAGGAACTTTCGACCACTATAGGATCTTATGTTATAGTTGAATATGAGCAGCAGTATTTTCCTGGAATAGTGGAGAGTATTGAGGGTGAAGAGTATGAAATTCGAGCTATGAGTTCAGCAGGCTCAAATTATTTTAAGTAGCCAAACCCACCCAACCAGATATGAAATATAATTTTAAAACTACAAAATGTTAATAATGCAAAATGTTTATTTTTAATAAAAACTGTTTAATTTTGTAACCTCAATTTACCCTTTACTTATTTAGTTCATTTATAAGATCAGGATGGTTCACTCACTGGTATGGGATGTTCAATTACTGGGATTTTTGCAATATTCAACGCCTATGTAATATTTTATATAAGATTCAAATACTAGAAAAATCATTACAAACGCCATTTCAAAATTATATGTGTAAAGATCAAGTAGAAAAAAACTGTGTCCAATAATTTGAAATGGCCCACTAATACTATTAATCCAAAGTTTGTATTTTCCTTAAGTGTTCATTCACTGGTTACTTCTACCCTATTTGTTTATTATTAAAGTCGAAAAATGCACTAACTATGGAATGAGGCTAAGCCACATATTAATTACTACATTGTTTTACACATATAAGATTATATAAATATACATTCGATTTAAAACTCTGATATAAGAATATTATAATAAACTAATTGTTTATTCTCATATCTTGTAAATAATAGTTGTAGTATCTATTCAGATGGAGTTCTCAGAAAATATAAACATTATTTTTGTACGATTCTCATCTCCAAGAGAAGCTATCTTATGTGATTAATTAAACATTGTTATTATTAATAAATTAAATTTATTATTTATTTATTAAAAGTACACACTTTTAATAAACATTTGATAGTGTGAACATTTTATAGTTCATTTCATTTAATTTTACTCTAAAATTATGGTTAGTTTATATGAACAGCAGATTTAATAACTGACATCAATTTTACTGTTAATAGGTTTTGTTATAAATGCAAAATGAAATAGTGAAGTAAATAATAATTTGTTCATAATTACCAAAGTTTGGAATATTATAATACTTTGATTAAAATAGTCAAGTAATATTATTATAAAAATCAAAATTAATAAACAAACTATATATCTGTTTCAGATAGATACTTATTTATCTATATTCAAAATTACCATTTGATAAAATTAAACAAATACTAAGTATAAAACCCACCTAAATTAACCTAAATTTTTCTCTCAATGACTATGTTCATTTCGTCAATTTCAAGCGCGATTGCAAATCTCAATCCTGAGTATTAATGTCGTAGAAATAAAAATGGACTCAATCCCCTGTTCAATCCGTTTTCAATCCGTATACAATGCTTGCGTATTGCGTGAATAGGGAACTTGCACATATTTTTTTTATTGCATAAATATACTTATTTATGCTAAAAAACAATGTGTGCAAAATTTTAAATTTTTAATATCAATAATTATCTTAATATGAGCTAATTAAAGTTTCGCGCGCCAGCTAGACGTACAAATCAGCCTGAAAGCGCGCCAACCGCTTGTGACGTCATATCGTATGATCCAGTTGATGCTCCAGTTGCGCGTTGTTGGTCGTCTAAGCCAAACGCCATTTCGAGTTCAGCCATTCATTGCCATTTATCGTTGTGTTTTTATTGTGTATACATTTTGTTTGTTTCGTTAGTTATTTTGGTTTAGTTTTATAGCTTAATAAATATTAGCAGAATGGAAACAAAGTTAACGTATTTTAAATATTGTGTTGTACCTACCCCAATGTAGAAGTACAACTGTTCAAACACCTAATAAGATATTTATCAGGTTACCTGAAGATAAAATTCGCCGGAAAAAGTGGCTTAAAGCATGCCGAAAAAATGAGAAAGATATATCTCAAAACAGCAAAGCTCTACATGTGTATGAAGACCATTTTAATGTAAGTAGATATCACTCTGTTAATACTGTTTTTGAAAAAACTAAACTTATAGTAATTCAGTAATGTGTCTTTAATGTATTGAGTTGAAGTTTAAATATTAAATCAGTATTGTCTGTTATTTGTTGCAGTTAGAGGAGGATATGGATAATTATATAAAATTTAAAATTATGGGCGGTCAAAAAAAAATGAAGCCCAGTGTTGTACCCCACATATTTAACTGTCAACCGGATAGAAAAAGGTCATTTACTCAGCCTTCCCGACCAGCAGCTATTAAAAGAGCCAAACGTAAAATTGTTGATGATGCTGTAGCTTCCACATCGGCATCTGCTAATAAATACCTGCAAAATGATCAGCTTGAGTTAAGTAATATTCAGCTTGCAGAACCTTCATTTGCTGAGAATGAAGCAAAATCGCTTGATAAAACAGATGTTTCAACACAGACTCGTTTCATGTTTAGAAGCAAAACTACACAATGCGATATACATTCTGGTGTTACAGTGGGTCTATCACCCTTGAAAATTTTTACTACAGAAACGGCGACTTCACCATTTAAATCCTGTTTGCGGTCAAGTCCTGCAAGTAGTGTATGTGAGAGTTTTATAAGTATAGATAGTATTGAAGATGATATGTCTAGTGCGAGTGACTATTCTGTGTCCGACCAAGACTAGGAAGTTGAAGAAGAAAAAAAGGAGTTTAAAATAATCACTTGAAAGTGTACAATAATGAAACTACTATTAATAATTATTATATATATATAATATATAATTAAATCCAATCCTGTTTATATCACAATCTAAAACAGCTTGGGCCAAGCCAATCCTATAATATTTTAGGGTTGACTTGAACGTCTTAAGCCGCTTGGAATCTCAATTGCGTTTAAGCCACCATTTTCGGAAAATAGACACCACGAAAATAAAAACATTTGAAAAATAAAATTCTATTAAATATACCTACCTACCTACCTGAAAAAGTAAAGTGTTGCTATTTCGATGACCTCTTAAAAATATTCCGTAGGAAATCAGGCGAAATTAAAAAAAAAAGAAACAGTATCTAGAAAAGTACATCTATTAAAAAAAAAAATAAAAAATGATATGTTCAAGCGTCTTTTCACACGACTTATTTGTTTTTATTCTAAACTTTTAACCTCAACATCGGATAACTTTTATATGCACCCTAGTGGATATAAAATGAACAGGGTACATGTGGTATAATTGCAAATTAGAATTTGACAAAATTTCTGTCGCTGAACCGTAATCTTTTGGGATTACACCACCTATAAAATAACAAAAATCAGGAAACCAGGAGCATACAAATTAAATAATTATTCAAGGTGCAGTCAAGCGCATCAAGGCAACTTCTAAAGTTTGTCCCAAAAAACCACTGTATAATGTGATGCAATAAAATAAATATTTGATAAATTAACTAAATTTCATCAGTGGTTTTTTAGTTTTATACAAAATTCTGTAATATTACAAATCATATTTTGAATTATGTTTAAATAAAATAATTATTATAATAAAATTTAAAAGAAATGAAACACTTAACTAGCTTTTTATAAACGTTTCAAGTTGATTCTCAACTCGTCATCAGTAGAAAGTTTGTACTGTCGATGAATAGAAAAAACTAGTTTACTTTAGCTAGTTTAAAAAGCTAGTTTAGAAAGTTTTTAATTTCTTTTAAATTTTATTATATTAATTATTTTATTTAAACATAATTCAAAATATGATTTGTAATATTACAGAATTTTGTATAAAACTAAAAAACCACTGATGAAATTTAGTTTAATTTATTAAATATCATTTATTTTATTCGCTTCTGGTTTCCTGCTTTTTGTTATTTTACAGAAGGTGTAATCCCGCGAAAGAAAAGTATGGATCATGAAAACGCACCACAAATAAGTTACAGACATTACTAGTCTGCGTTATTAGCATTAGATACTTATTTGTCTTATTGTTTATGAAACGATTTATGTAGTTGCTAATTTTAAAGTGTTAAAATATAGCAATTATTATTTATTCAATGTCTTAAGTAGCGGTATATATTAATTTTTCTCATACTTTCTTAAAAGTATTTTTTGTTGACATCTCAGTTTGGAGTCAGTTTCTCATCAGAAGTTCACTCATATTGTCATAAGTTAAATTTCTTTTTGATAAAATGAACTTTACTATCACTAACCTTTGCTGGCGCCTGTGGCCTTATCCCTGAGCACGTTGATGGAGTGCACCCTGCCGTACTCCTCGAACATCCGCCTGAGATCGTTTTCGTCCATGGAGCGCGGCACCTGCCCGACAAACATCTTGATTGTGTCAGGATCGGGCTTCTCTTGCTCGACGATCTTCGAGTTCTGTTGCGGGCTGTTCAGTAGGTTATTGTTGCTACTACTGTCGTTATTGTTGTTCGTGTTGTTGTTGTTGTTATTCATGGCCAGAGAGCTGTAAAATAGGTTAATAGTTAGTTATGACTCATTCAGGAGGATAATATGTTTTTGGAACTGAAAATAGCAAAATATACAGTTGATGTCAGAGATATAAGGGAATATAAAAAATTTCAAAGAACACCGACAACAAGCTGTGGAATAGAGTGGGGCAACATAACTTGAAGCAAGTGATATAAAATTCATTAGAATATGTGGATTTGTGCATAGTATTGTGTGATAATTCTATAGATGATATCTATTTAAAACGTCTAACTTAATATCACAGCATAATTATCCAAAACGGGGTGGTTATTATGGTAATATTTCATGTCTCCTCATCAACAAGTTGTATTTTGCCCCAGTCGAACCCACTCGTCCGAATATAAAAACTTGCAACGGCACCTGGTCATATCCCTGTATTTGAATGCAACGTTGTCATATCTAACATAATAATAACCTCTTTCTGTAACACATCTCGGAAATGGGTCTTTGGCTTTATATTTTAACAGGTAATATGTATGTATATATGACATTTCGAATTATTAGCACTTCCCATATGCACAATAACGTTTTTAATAAATTGTTAAATTTTGTGAGCCGTAGGCTACAAACTTGGCAACTATGCAATTTTCCACTCTATGATGTTTGCCAACTCAACGACATACGTCGCTCCTGGACACGATAAGGAAGACAAAGAGGGCAGATAACGAGGCAACTTACATTATTTACTTGTTTCTTCACTGGTAGTGCAGGGCGGTACTTTACAGTGTTAGGATATTTTGTGGTGCTAGGTGATTTCGCGGGCTAAAGCGTGTTATAGGTTTCAAGGTTTAATACAATTTGTGCTTTCATGATATAATACTAGGTAGGTGTTTTTTAATTACTATTATCGGTTGCTCATTATAAGGTAGTGCTGTGAATACATTATTAATTGTGTAAAGTGCTGTGAATACAAAATTAATTGTTTAAAGTGCTGTGAATAATAATTAGTGTTGTGAGTAGGTACTTAGTTAGTGTAGTGTGTAGTGTTGTGTTGTGTAGTGAGTGTTGGTGTGTGTGAATAAACGAGTGTTTGTTTTAATTTATCTAGTACTTAGTGCCTCTAAAAGTTCCTATTCGTTTTTTCGGCTTATATTGTGGTATTAAATACTGCATACCAAACAAGATATGGAGAGAATATTCAGACCTTGGGAGGATTTCTCGGAAGAACCTCAACCTTGTACAAGTAGAGATCAAACGAATAGTGATAGAGAAGATGTGACGATTAGGACGGACGATATAGAAAATATAAATTCTCGACAACATCTTGGCGAACAAGCTCAATTAATTATATATAATGTATATAAAAATATAAAACACAGTGAGGGAGAACAGAGGGCATTTGAAAAAACGGCTTATTTAACCGAAGTACCGTACAAGTCGGTCTACAACATAGTGAAGAATGTTATGAAGAATGGCCCCAAAAAACGTAAAACGAGGTGTGACAAAGGAATAACAAAGGAACTTGATCCAGGACGCGTCAAATTGATAAGGGATAAAATTTATGGCAATTATAAAAAAAATCAAATACCAACTGTAGAATCTCTTCACCGGGAACTGAAATCGGAAGGATTCTTGTCTATTACTCTCAGGACGCTTCATAGATGGCTTTTAAAAATCGGATTCAAATTTAAAATCATTAACAAAAGAGCAAATATAATGGAATGTGAACGGATTGTACGGTGGCGTATACAGTACTTAGAAAACATAAAAAAATATAGAGATGAACAACGATCTATTTATTATTTGGATGAAACTTGGTACGATACACATGATACAGTCAAAAGAGGATGGGTGGATGAGTCCGATAGATGTAAAGTAGATTTGCCTCCAAATCGAGGAAACAGACTAATTATTTTACATTGTGGTTCTGATAAAGGATGGGTTGAAAACTGCCTAAAATTAAGCGGGAAGAAGCTAGCAGATTGCAACGTGGACTACCATCAAAACATGACGGCTGATGTCTTTGAAGAATGGTTTGAACATACACTGCTTCCTAAACTGGAAAATAATAGTGTTATTGTATTAGACAACGCTCCATATCATTCAAGACTTTCAGAAAGGATTCCAGGTACTGGCACAAAAAAAAAGGATATTCAAGAATTTCTTAAAATCCATAAAATTGCGTACGAGGCTAGTTTGAAAAAAGATGAGTTGCTGCAAATAGTCAAGAGCAAAAATTTTGAAAAGAAATACATTATCGATGAGATGGCTGCGGCTCAGGGACATACCATTCTACGATTGCCTCCATACTACTGTGTTTTTAATCCTATTGAACTAATATGGAGCCAACTAAAAAGAGGCATTCGACGAAATAATACCTTTCCAAAATTTGACAAAAGAGTTATAGATGTTATAAGAAGCGAGGTGGATACAATTACATCGGCTAATTGGAAAAAATGCATCGAACATGTCATAAAAATTGAGGACGAATATGTAAAGCTGCACCAATTGATTGGACCAAATAAAAGTCGATTCATCATAACTGTCGATGAAGAATCGGATACAAGTGACATTAATAGTGACTCGGACGAATGTTAGTGCTAGTATTTATGTGTATGTGTGTATGTATTTATGTGTATTTATTAGTGTATTTATGTTAGTGTATTATGTTGTTATGTGTCTATATATATACAGGGTGTCTCACGGAGAGGGCCTATAAGAATTATCTCAAAAAGTAGTCAGAATCGAAATCCGAAAATTTGTATACAGGGGTTTATCAAAAAGATCTATTCAATGAAAATAGTGTCAACTTCCTGGCACTTCCGGTTATACTGGAAGTCGACATCAACTTGCTTATTTTAAATTTACACCCTATATATTACTTCATTTCTCGATTCTACGTAAAATTCTAAACACATTTCATGTAGGATGTCTTATACCTATCTTCAACTGTTTTTGATATATTGACAGGTGAAAATTGACATTTTTGCAACTTTGACACCCTGTAAAATCTAAACGGTTTGATATACAGCAATACAGTTTGCACATTCCCATCTTAACTTTTCATAAGCTATCTTTTTTTTACTAATTTCAAATTTATCCAGGAATTAAGAATTTTCCGAAAATTTTGAAAATTTTTATTCCTGGATAAATTTGAAATTAGTATTAAACTATAGCTTATGAAAAGTTAAGATAGGAATATGCAAACCGTTTAGCATTATCTCAAACCGTTTAGATTTTACAGGGTGTCAAAGTTGCACAAAAGTCAATTTTCACCTGTCAATATTTCAAAAACAGTTGAAGATAGGTATAGGACATCCTACACGAAATGTGTTTATAATTTTAAGTAGAATCCAAAAATTAAATAAAATATAGGGTATTCCATTTAAAATAAGCAAGTTGATGTCGACTTCCGGTATAACCGGAAGTGCCAAGAAGTTGACACCATTTTTATTGAATAGATCTTTTTGATAAACCTCTGTATACAAATTTTCAGATTTCAATTCTGACTACTTTTTGAAATAATTCTAATAGGCCCTCTTCGTGACACACCCTGTATATTATTATGTTTTCATTTTACAGAGGTATATTTTAACTTGTTAATTATTTTTTGTTTCTTTTTTTGTTCCCTTTAACCCTTACCCTACCCAATCCTAATCCCACCCTCCTGGCAGGGAATGCTCGTACCTCCCCATGGTCCTTGCTGGGCAATAATAATTTAAAATTGCATAATAACATTTAATCAAAATATGTATTTAGCATTGTTTTTTTTTCCAAAATTCACATTTATCTTTTATATAGGTAATATTTTATTTAAAATTATTATTGACGAAATTGAGCAAATACTGGTATCCGAAGTAAATACGGTCCTGTCTATATCATACCAGTAAACACGCGGTAGGCTTTGATGATTTTATGGCACTTTTTATGCTGTTTCTTTTATTCCCTTATATCGATGTCCAGTACTATAAAAACATACTAGGTGATTCCCCCTTTATTAATGATGTATTACAGGTTTCCTTCATTTTTGCACATACTAATATACCGCCCCTCACCCACACAACTCCCTGACTTTCAGGCTATTCATGTGATTGGTTTGTGTATATATAATATACAGAGTGTCCCAAATTGGTGGTTGAAGCATTGAGATCTCGGAAACTATAAGAGATAGAATACGGTCAGATGGGGAAAGTTTTAGATAACTCTGTCGGAAACTTAATGGCGCTTACGGAGGGATTCTAGTTGTCCAGGTGTTTGAGATATTTTGAAAAAATTGAAACAAAACATTTTGAAGTACCTCTTGAAACTTCTTTTATGAGAATTTTTAAAATTAGTGAAAATACATCAAGAGCAACTTTTTACCCTGATTACGCCTGTTTAGTCAGATATCAGTTACAACATTTCAGTTTTTTGGAAAATCATCAACTTTAGTTTTTCTTATGACGGCCATATTGGACTTAATTATATAACTCATTACAGAGAGTATTTTTTAACGTTGCAATAATGAACCACACATTGGAAAAAATAATTTTGTCAATAAACAACAAAAAAATATGATTTTTCGATAGACTTGGCAACATCGTACAGCAAAACGTTAGGTACCTAAACAATATTCTTTATTTAATAAAATGAATGCCATTTTCCATAACCACATACTTTTTTTACAATAATGTATTAATAATAATATCTATCCCTCATTCTCATCTTAATGATGAGCCAGGAAGTGAGAGACTTGTATGGGAGAGGGAGCGGCATAGTATTATTTTTCGGTCCGTGAATGTGCCCAGAAACGACTTACAATGTTACAACTTTAACTATCACTTAGTACAAGAAAAGGGGAAAACCGGAAAACCTTATTAATTAAAGTATACAGTAGATTGTTGGCCATTTATACAGTCATATTGCAGTACTAGTTGCATATTAGGAACGCTACCAGCCTTATGCACACAGAATTAATATTGGAGCAATTAGAAACAGTTGACCACGGTGAGATTCGAACCGTCATTAATCACGGAGAATCATTAAAAACTTGACGTTTATAACCACCTGAGTACGGAGCTCCTAATAATACCTACTATAAATTTGAAAGAAGAAAAACAACATAATCTAATTAATAGTATAATAAATTAAACACCAAAATGAAAAATATTTTAACTTAGAATAAGTTTTAGCTTAGAAATGAAAATATGAATTATTTAACTAATAAAGTTAAAGTTTCAACAGTTTCAATTTCAAAATTTCACATGTTCTTATTTGTTGTTTTCATTATTATCGTTATAAAAATATCTTGGCCAATATTGGAGACTCCAAACTCCGACGAGTCTACTGCCGATTTTGCTAATTTAATTTTGGCTACTGGTCTTGTTCCAAACTATTACAGAATTTATCAGATATCGTGTTTCAAGAACCATCTCTCGTAGATTGAATACTTACCAATTTCGATAATCTTATCACACACGCTCACGCTTATCTAGCAGAATATCTATACCTCTAATAAAAAAAGTAGATGAAACTTTGTGTAATTATAATAAAGAGGTTGCTGATACATTTGCAGATACGTTTTTCGAAGCATATACGATTGATCCTGGAACTAAAATTACTGTACTAGATCCGATTTCGAGGATAGATGCTACAATTGATAATGTGCAAATAAATTAAAACTTGGTGCTCAAACAGATCATCGAGCTACGTTCGGATTCGTCCCCTGGAGCTGTTGTTGCAGTAAATTTGTTATTCTTATCCAAATGTGCCAAGTCTCTTGATACTAATATAGTTCCTTTGGACTGGAAAGCCGCCAGTGTAACACACCCATCTATAAAAGAAAGAGACAAACTGTCCAGCGTCAACTATCGTCCAATCAGTTTAACATCAGTTCCCTGCAATATGTTGGAACGTATTATCTGTGGAGCACTAATTCCAAGCTGATCTTGATCTCATTGCTGATTGGTGCTCCCGTTGGATAATATGGTTGAACCGTACCAAATGTTGCGTTCTTTAATATGTTCAAGAATAATCCAGAACTAATCTATAACATCTATAAAAACACAATATTGCAAAAGTTTCACAGTAAAAGGACCTAGACATTATTGTCTTGGAGTACGCATGTTACGAAGGTTGTCAACAGACGTAATCAACTTATTTACATGATTCGAAACTCCTTTCAGGATCTTGCTATTGATAGATTTCTACAAAGCATATATCTGGTCACATCTGCAATTTGCAGTATCCGTATCTGCCCCCTTTATTGCAGCGAGATGTAAACAGACTCGAAGGAGTTCAGAGACGAGCCACTAAGTTACCCAGTGGTTTTCATAACATTTCTGATGAAACTTGCCTGGCTCGTCTTAAGTTACTAACAATTTATTGTTATTAATTAGATTATGTCGTTTTTCTTCTTTCAAGCTTATATAGTACCCAGGCACTAATAAAAAAAGTTGGTTTTGCAAATATGGCATTTACTTGTTAAATAAATAATATTGTGCAAATGTTTTTCTGTGCAATGCAGCCAACTCTATTGAAAAATCATATTCCTTCGGTTTTTAATTACTATTTTTTTCCTATCTGTGGCATATTATTGAAAAGGCAAAAAATACTCTATTCAATGAGTAACAAATCTAAGTTGATGATTTTTCCAGAAAACCGAATCGTTGTAACTGAAATCCGACTAGATTGGCGTATTCAGCAAAAAAGGTTCTCTTGAAATGTTTTGCGGATTTTAAAAATTCTCATAAATGAAGAAGTATAAGAGGTTTTGCAAAATGCAATATTTAAATTTTTTTAAAATATCTCAACCAAGTACGTTAACATTCTGTTGGCAACATTAAGTTACCAACATAATTCCCTAACACTTTCCCCATTTAACAATTTTTCTATCTCTTATAATTTCCGAGATCAAACCGCCTATATCATTATTACTATTGCATGGATTTGTTTTACACAAAATATTTATTAAACATAGCATGCTTTGATGACGACTAAACTAAATTTACTGCTTAATATGTTGACTTGAACAGCGGTCTTTCTGTTTTCACCCAACAACCAAAATAAATTTTTTCTTTATATTTCTTGGCAAGAGAATGCACAACTTTTTTAATTAAACTATACTTATATATTTATAATAGGTATACCGTTCCTCAGTTCAATCTATGCATTTGTAGGAAGAAAATGCCATAGCCTTTTAACATTATTTTCTCCAGTCCAAGAAGTTGGATTTGTTTAAATGGATATCACTGCATCTTTTAATAATGTCATAAATTGTAGACTTGAGGCATATGATATACAACACACCATTATTCTTTATATAGCACTAATGTGCGCATACAATAAACAACTATATACACTTTCATTGGAACATTTGAAACCCTTTTTCAATATTAATGAAAGCTGTCCCAAAGGTTGATTAATACGTATATACCGTTAATTAATCAGTTCTACCGATGAATCAGCGCTTTTCTCTGCACACTCCGGAATGCACAATAAATCACATACTTAGACGGCCATAAATGTAAATTCCATTTATCCATTTATCTATTAGTTTGACAGCTGGTAATGATTTTTTAATTGGCCAGCGACAGGACATCAGAAATTTCAATTATATGAGAATATAACAGTGCACCAATAATCATTTTAGAAATTACGATCAAATCAAGGTTATAAGTACATTTATAAAGGAAGAGTTTTAAGGTTTGCTCTAAAAACCACACTACTAAGTATAAAAAAGCCTTACACCATTATATTTTAGCGTTTATTTACTCAATAAATCACTGCCTTTTTAATTTGACACAAATGTCTTACATCAATATTAAAAAATATAATATTTAAAAGAAAATGAAATAAAAAATTGTGTAATACAAAATAAGTTTGAGTCAAAATATCAAATTGATGCTTCAACACTCTAATAATAAGATATACAAAATACAATTATTATTAACTGATGAGGTTCTGAGTTGCTGAATGGAACTAAAGGAGGCTCAAGTCTACAGTTTACAGGGCCCGAACCAGTATTCGGGCTTCCGCCTAGTTATGTAACAAGGCCTATTGGAAACTGGCACAAGGAAAGATCAGAGGAAGAATGGTACGAGAACGGGACTGGGTTGCGACAAGCCAGGCTCTTAATTGAAGGGCCTTGGTCGAACGCAACTCGATCAATACTTGCGCTAAGTCGTAACAGCATAAGGATTGTCACAGGACTGTTGACAGGTCACGGATATCTCAACAAGCACGTTAACACTATTGGCCTTGGTGACACAAGAAGGTGCAGGTTTTGCGGACACGATGCCTCATGGTCAAGAGACACAAACATCTGGGTGCAGCATTTCTCATTAGAGAGCTTGTCCTAGAGCGGGTGTTGACCTATGCGCATAGCACGGGTTGCTTCCAATAGCTCTCGACTAGCGGCAGGCACAATGGGTCGAAAGACATGAGTGCTGCGGGTAACCGCGCCGCCTTCCAACAACAACCACAAGAACTGAATAAAACTTGATGAACCGCTTCCTCCAATTACTAAGCAGGCTGCTCCTTCCAAGGGATTTAAGGATTATTTATTAAACTTATCTTAGAATCTCACAATTAGTTATTTTAGCTTTAAAGTTTGTAGTGTCATCTGGAGAAAGTAGGGGTACTACATTGCGATCTTGCGAACGGGGCGGCAAATATAACCCTAGAATTTTGCTGGTTGACATAACTACATTATTGATATGATGATCCAAAATCCAAACAAAGTTTTGTTTTGAATGTCATATTTCATGTACATATTAAATTAATATTTAAATTACCTACACTAATTTAACAACCTAAAAACTAATAGAGATAATAGAGAGATTTTGAACCCCTTAATTTTTAGCTTATAGTTCGCGCAATCGTTATACTGAGCAGGCTAGTGCAAAAAGGATACGCTTTTTGTGTGGATACTTTATTGTGCGTTTTCATCTTCTATGTTTATTAAATATTTTAGGTTTGATGTTTATTATTTGAAAACGACAAAAATAAATTCTGTACATATTACCTACTTTTAATTTAAATTAAATTTTGATTAATAACTTATTTGCAAAGAAAACATTTCTCCAGATAGTAAGTAAGCTGTGTATGCAAGGCTGCAAGCCTACGGCGAAAAAGTTTCAGACAGTAAAACTACCAAATGTGAACATAAACATTTATGTTCGCGTTTTATTTAACATAATAAAAAACTCTTGGAACACTAATGCGCGACGGTTTAGTATAGAGAAGTATTAAAAAAATATCTAGATTATAAACAAATCGAAATGGGTTTACTTTAACTGTCAAAGTTTGTCAAACTATGTACTTTACACACACCTTCATGCCAACTGTATTCCCAAATATCATTAACTAGCATGCTATATCATGGACGGTTCAGTCATGCAAATTTTGTGATCTATAATAATTATTAACCATATGATGATGAGTTCAAAATAAAAATTCAAATTCACTCAAAACTAACAGATGTATGAATAGAGAAGTGGCACCACATTGAATGAAAAAAAAACCTGAATATAAAAAGTTTATTGAGCTAAAAATATAACCACCAATGTAAGGTATTCTTCATACTATGAAAATATGTTTATTAAGTGATGTATCGATTGTTAGTTGCAACATATGCGTATGTTCATTGGGATAATAAACACATCATTGATTGTATTGAATTCGCTGTACCTATATTGTGCAATAAATATGTTCAATGAATCTATTTTACCATGGGACAATAAACTCACCCACTTTATGAACTACATAATTAAACTAATACATAACTGACTGCATTGAATTAATGAATTTGTTCACGTTGAGGCCATAAATTGCTTAAGGAACACTTTTATGGAAACTATAAATACTTATTAAGTTATTAAAAACTAATTATTTAATAATTGTTTTGAAAAAAACACAGTTCTCATTATAGATGTTTCAAGAAATAAGTATATAGAAAACACTCTACTCGTATATACTAGTATTTCGGCTTGTTAAACCTTTCTCAATAGAGTAAATGTTTATTACTAAATATTTCCAAGGGGATTTTAGTTATTTATCTATTTACCTATCCCGGTTAATCCTTCCCATCTGGGAAAGCCCTAGTTTTTAGTACCTTTTCTAAGAAGGGCGAAAATGTAAAATCTATCTGATCATTATGACAGTATGTCAGAAATTTTGAAAATAAAGTTCTTATTTTTCATTATTATGACTGGTCGTAGAAAAAATAGTGTATGTAACTCACATTTAATGGCTATTAAGACACTTATCTACGGCTCGTGTCTTAATTCTCATACTCGTGTCTTAATAGCTATCATTAAATGATCGTTGCATAATATACCATTGTTTAATACATACCTTTATTAAATTTATTCATCCAATTCTTGGAACTTTAAAGGTAAGCCAGATTATGTCATTACGTGTAAATTTATATAGGAAGCTTCAATACGCAATGCAGCGTCTATCTTTCAATAAAGGAACTAAAAATCTATTTAAAAGTTCTATTCGAGGAAAACCAATCTGAAGACAATACCCGTCAACTTTGAAAGCACTTGAAAGTTGAATACGTTCAAGATTGAATGAATAAGAATTTCATTATGTATATAGTAGTTAGACACCAAATAATTGATGCATATTACGAATGACTATAAGGTAGTAGTAGCGAATGAAATGCTAAAGCACTTAAAAAAAAAGTTAGTGTCAGAGAAGTTTATATTCCTTATGATAGAAAATCTTTAAGAAAACTAACTTTAATTAATTAAAAACTCAACACTTAGCATTAGTATTTTTGCTGTAACTTTCTTCTCTGTAAACTATATGCTGCGATATTTTACTAAAATATTTGCAAAATATGTACTTAGAAAATTTATATTACGTTTTCCTATTTTTGATTTTAACTATGCAAAATTTAGTTGTGAAATTCATGTTAGATTTGTGTAAGCATAAAGTAACACTTCTTACTTTGAAGTTACGTTTATATGCAAACATTGGAGCGTTGAATCTTTTCACACTCGTGATCATGTACCTTCGTAAAATGTATGAATAAATATTAAAACCTAACACTGACGTAGTTTTCCATATAACACCAGAACACTATACTGCACTCTGCATCATCTGGAGCTGGTTAAAATTCAGTTTTCATCATCTACAGCTGATGCCAACTTGGTTGATGAAACACGCGTTGAGCGTAGTATAGTGTTTTGGTGTTATGTGGAAAACTACGTCAGTGCTA
Source organism: Pogonocherus hispidulus (assembly GCA_963924545.1). Lineage (NCBI taxonomy): Eukaryota > Metazoa > Arthropoda > Insecta > Coleoptera > Cerambycidae > Pogonocherus > Pogonocherus hispidulus. The sequence goes on from OZ004696.1 coordinate 27,410,418, forward strand.
TCTTCACATCAAAAGTTCCAACTCCTTTCAGGATTGATAACCTAATGATACTAATATCAGTGCAAAACACATGAACTATATCATCTGTTATGGGTTGCTATTACAGCCAATTATAAGTGCGCGTGAAATCATATCTATCACTAGCAGGCAGAAGTTTGAAGACATTGTTACCCGAAGGACCTCGGAATGTCGTCGGATATTGTTTGTGATGGCCATATATTGGTGCGGAATCAGCTCGCAACGCATTCTGCCGATGAATGCTACGAAGACCAAATCCGAACTAGCATCCCGGAGGGCCATTTGTCGGCCGATTTCGTCCGGATAAGTGTGCTCCAAGCTTAACTGAAAGCACAACGCGATGAAGGTGGGTGTCTCGACAAATAACAGCTAGGTACCTGTGTCAGTTAAAAGGCAACTAAAGAAAAACTTCGAAACGAACTATATGCAAATAATTAGAATTCAGGCTCTAACTGAACTAGCGGTAATAAGAGGCTAACACCCGGATTCATGAAAGGGGCGTAAGGCGTTAGTCGGACTAACCAACTTTGCACCGCCGACTACACCTTTTATTTTAACACGCGCAACAACGGCGCAAATTTTTCGCGTAACCTTCGCTAGTCGGACTAACGTTACGCCTCGTTGATGAATCCGTACATTAAGTTCTCGGTATTACCGAATGAATTTATTGGAACAACAAAGTTTGTTATTTTATATTTGAAAACGTTGCATTGTTGGTATAATGCTAAGAGTAACTAATATATTACAGTAACGTTACAGAACGTTCTAACTAATATACACACAACAATTCGTAAAACATTATCAATATCGTAATGCAATCGATGACATTAGTAGTATGATATTAGTCGAAGTATGACATTAGTTAATGAATTTCGTTTAGATAATGTTTTTCATCTCTTTAGGGCTAATATTCTAAATAATCTTGAATTTTTCAAAAACGATAGACACAAACTCCGATTATATATACTTCACGATGATAACACTATAGACTTATCTTTAATATAAAAGTACTATCTCGATAACGCTCAGCTTCCATCACCTACCGCTTAAAGCACACCGCTCATCGTTCTCCGATGTACACGAGACCTTAACACACAAGTTCAGATGCGGTCACCTGACGTTACAGTGTTGTTGAGCTGTGTTTGTGATGTTTTGCGATTTTTTATTTATTTTCACTATTTCTTTTGGCAATATAACTATTTTGAGCCTTTTATAATCAATTTACAATGGTTCATCAGTGCGTGATCTGTGAAAAAGTTGACTAGTCTGCAGTAGAGAAATGCATGCATAACGCTCTACTATGCAGAATAGTTTCCCAAAAGTCATTTAACCCTATGTCTTTTAAAATGTTACAGGTATCATCCATTTAGGCATGGGCAAAAATTTCGTCGGCATGACAGAAACACATGAAAACCGAATATTAGGACCAGCTGTGTCAAGACCAGGGACAATCTGAATGAAACCCCATTATAATCATTTTGAATTGTTTATATAACATCCTACTGAGATTTTAATAATGATTTTGTAGAGCATTGAGAATATATAGGTCTAAGCAGTAATACATCTTATTTGCTCCCACACAAATCTATGTTCTAACATAGATAAAAATTTAAATTAAAACTTATTTTAATGATCCCTAAAAAACTGCACCCCACTGGTAAAGATAACATCGGACGTGGACGCCTAGGTTACAGCATTGCCATTTGATAAATCCATCTCCTTCCAACTTATGTACGACTGTGAAAGTATGTATGATTGTAAACAAATTGTATTTTTTGAATGGAATGTTCTCTCTCCTCTAGTATTATATGTTTATGGTTCTCAACCAACTTTATTAAATAGAAATACCCCACCTCAGTTAACACATTTTCAATGTCAACGAATGGTCAGAAGGCGGTAAAATATTTAGCCTAACGCTCATAAAAATACAAAAGTGATCTATGTAATAGATGCATGGATATGACCAAGACTAAATCTCCTACTAATTAAAGAAAGCCCGTCGTCCCATTTTCATAAAATTAAAAGTGTTGCCTTAACTACGTTGGTAAATACATTTGTGTATATAAGTTTTGTTTAGCTTTGGTAAACGATTGTTCTCCAAACTAAAGCCGTTATGCACGTTTATTAACTTGCTGTTTAGTTTTAAAGTTGGCAGACGAAAGTAATAAAATCATGAGGCGCGAGCACGGCTGGCAAATCTTTAGAGAGTTTTCTATAGTAAAATGGAACTGCCGTTCGGCGGTAATTTTACGAATTCTGCATTCAAATTAACCCCGGTGTCATGAGGTTTTTATTTACTCTACTCAAATCATAAGTTCCGAAATTGCTGTTAATTTAGAATGTTTATTACAAGTCTTGGAAGGCTTGCACTGCAGAACGACTATAAAAGTTGAAGTACGAGCTATAGCGAACGATTCATTTATATAATCACCTTTCAGCAATTATACCTATCACATTTTATACGAATGAGTAAAGTGTATCGGATGTAAGCTGTAAAATTAAACCCCCCTCCCACCCGTATGTCGTTATTCGTACAGATATTAAGAAAAATGCAAGCTTACACGAAATTTTCTGAATTTTTTTAAAAATTGCTTCAAAAATTATAGTTGGCTAATATAAACAGGGCGGTGAAAAATGTCATAGTTTTTAAGACAGCCTGTATATTATTACATGAATTTGTAGTACTCAGTGAGTCAATTTCAAAAACGCATAATTCTTTTGGTTTTAAATACAAATTCGCTGAAATAATCAACGATAACATGGATAATATTTGATTTTATGGAGGAACTCATTTTTTCGAGGCGGCTTTGTTTTGTGAATTGTTCATTATTTTTACCTGTAGCCGATTGGCATACTATTCTGCTTCAAATACTAGTTCTACAAATTTTGTGATAAGATAAAATAAATTATGTTCAATCTTTTATCTCACACATTATTGTAACAATGTAACATGTACTGTTTGTATTAATATACGAAAATAAAAAAAATTAGTGGAAACACCACATTGCTATGACAATCTAGATTGCCAGTAAATGTCATTTTGACGATATAAAAGTAATGTGAAAATGTTTGTAGCTTATTTATTAACTTATTTTATTAAACTTAGTAGCGATAACGTGGCTTCCTTTTCTCCAAAAGGATGTTACTAGTAGAAAATTAATAATAATATAGTTTTTTTTTTTTTTTTTTTTATATATAGAAAATACCCCTTGAAGGTTATTTTGCTGCTATTACAATCTGATCAAAGGGAGATCAATGAGTAATTTAGTTCTATCCTAATTTAACTAAAGTTGAAAATTTTAGAGCTAAGGTCTTACTCATTAGTGTACCTTAGAGTCTGGTAACTTAATTACACTAACACTAACGTGTAACACTAACCGCACAATGCTGTGTTTTTATACTGACATAATCACTTCACTAACTCAAAGGGCTTAACCCTCTTGAGCCTTCTTACTATGTTAGTGTTGTCGAGGAGCTGGATGGCCTCGATGTTCACATGTTGATGGAGTCGTTGTTCATGAGTCCGTGCAAATTTATTAATTGTCTGCTCTACAGTGTCCATCTGAAGATCTCGATGAAGGTCGCTGTTTCTGATGTACCAAGGCGCTTTGACGATGTTCCGCAGTACTTTATTCTGAAACCTTTGAATAATTAATATGTTGCTCTTACTGGCACAGCCCCAGAGCTGTATTCCATAGGTCCATACTGGCTTGAGAATTTGTTTATACAACAGTATTTTGTTGTAAGTTGATAGGCAGGACTGTCTACCAAGTAGCCAGTACATTTTCTTATATCTGATGTCTAGCTCTTCTCTTTTCTTTTTAACATGGACTTTCCAGCGAAGTCTTGCGTCTAATGTGATTCCTAGATATTTTGCTGAGTTTGCATATGGAATCTGGGCATTGTTCATGTTAATAGGTATTTGTTGTTCTCTTTTATTTGTGAAATTAATCTGCACTGATTTGGTTTCATTCAGCTTGATACGCCATCTTCTGGTCCAGTTATTGATTTGGTTAACTGATATTTGCAGTTTGTTTGCAGCTTCTTCATAGCCCTTTCCTGTCGCAAGAATGGCAGTATCATCTGCAAACGTGGCTATTGTGTTTTGCTCTAACTGTGGTATATCACTGGTGTAGATCAGGTATAAGATAGGGCCTAGGACGCTTCCTTGTGGTACTCCTGCTTTGATTTCTTTTAGTTCAGTGTATGCTTCATCTTGTTTGACTCTGAAGAGTCTATCTGAGATATATGATTCCAATAATTCTGAGTATTTATATGGAAGTAACTTATTTAGTTTATATTTTAACCCATCATGCCACACTTTATCAAAAGCCTGCGCAACATCAAGGAATATCGCTGAACAGACTTCTTTGTTTTCTAGCGACTTTTCTATTACGTCAGTAATTCTGTGTACTTGATCTAGGGTGGAGTGGCTTTCTCTGAATCCAAACTGGTGAGTTGGGATTAAATTACCCTCATCCATGATTGGTTTCAATCTTTTCAGTAGAATTTTTTCGAACAATTTTGATATTACAGGTAGCAGGGATATCGGCCTATAAGACGAAACTTCATGGGGGTTTTTCCCTGGTTTGGGTGTCATAATGACTTCTGCCACTTTCCACATTTTAGGAACATACCTTAATCTAAATGAAGCATTAATGAGATGTGTTAGTTTGATTATAGCTTTCTTTGGAAGTTGTTTTAATACCTCTCCAGTGATTAGATCAAAGCCTGGTGCTTTCTTGGGATCGATGTTTTCTTTTATCTCTTTTGCTACTTCTTTAGGGGAAGTTGGTGTGATGTTTATTTCTTGCTGAGTTTATTTCTTGCTCTGATCACTATGAATAATATAGTGATCAGAGCATTTGATGACTTTTAAATAAAAAATGTCAATCTTTTTAACAAACTTCAAACAAACAAATCTTTAGAACAAACATTCTTGTTAATTATTATTTAAAATTTTTATATACTTTTTTTGAATGAATAATGTGAAATTTTCAATTTCCGAATTATTATTGTAGCTTCTTCTATAGTTGATTGGTTGCTAGTTGATTTTAATACAAACAAACGGTTTTGTTTGTTTTTTCTGTTTTTGTATAAAATTTACCAGAGGAAATATTCAAGAAGAAAGAAATAAACGATCATGTGGTGAAAGGCGAACCTAGAAACACGATAAAAATAAAAAATAGTATTTGGAGGAGATAGTTTATGCAATTTGATGACGAAAAAAATTCGAACTTAGAATTTAGAAAAGTCTAGGTCAAGACTCCAAATCCGAACTTTCACCAATTTGAAAAGCTGAGCTTTTAATATGAAGAAGGGAAACGGTGAGGAATAGGTATAAATAACAGAAATACATATAGTTCTTTGGAATGTTACTACAAAGTTAATAATAGAAAAGTATTTTAATGGCGATAGAATTAAAATAAATCCCTGGAAACAAACTAAATTAAAACTTTTAGAATGCCACAAGATAGATTTTATAAGGCATGGAAGACAGTCGTAAAGAATCTTGCAATTTTTTTGACCTACAATGATCTAAAAAGACTTTTCAAAGCTTATAATGAACAAACTTCAATAGGTCTACAGAAAAAAGTATTTTCTGCTGACTTATAAACTTGTTTGGAGAGGCGATGAAGGCACTAGAGCAGAACTTATTTTCTTCAAAGAAAAAATCACCAATACCGACGAGAAAAATGTAGAACCCAATATAACACTGCTTTTCCGAAAGCTGCGCCAGAGATTATAAATTTATAATCTCTGGCTACACGAAGAGGTAACCAAAAACTAGTTGACATAAAATGTCTTGTAACAATAGTTCAGATCCCAGCTTAAGCTCAGACTCCTAATACTCCAAAAGAGGAAAAATATTAACATCCGAAAATTTTTTGCTGCAAACCTATATTGGGAAATCAACGTAAATTGGTTTAAATATACCTGGTTTACATAGGTAAATGAGATAGAAGTTTAACAAATAAAATCCAGCAAAAAATCTAGGGCTTACACGATCAAAAAGTCACAAATTATTTACTTAGGATTCACTTAGGACTATTACTGTATTAAAACTGGCCAAAAGTGGAGTATCTGAACAAAACCTAAACCAAAAACAGAAAACCAAGATTATTGAAAAATTAGTTAACACGGAAGAGAACTCACTGCTCATATGACAAGCAGCAGCGTTTCCATGTCTCAAAATGAAAATATTGTTCACAGTTATCGTTACTGCAATTTTTACAATTGAATAAATAAATAATTTGTTTAAGGTAAGGTTTTTGCTAAGATGTTTAATAAGTTTATTGTGTTGTGTTGTGTTGTATGTTGCTATGTGTTACTCTGTCAATGGATAAATAATATTTTTACAGTTTCGTCTGGATTATTGTCTTAAAAGTACATTGTCACGCATGATAAAGAACGAAACAATTTCCTTGTTTGATGTCAAGAAGAATATTTTAAGAATATCAAAGTGAATGGCTAGTTTTTTTATGGAGAAATAAAAAATTTAAAACCACCAATTATGGTCCATGTATTTTATGTAAAAGGTATATTGATTTTCCATATAATAAGGATATTTCCAAGTTTTCCATAATTTCGAAATTATAGACCAGAAATCGCAAATTTGTACAAAATATAACACACATATAAAACAATACATTCTTATATAGGTAACACCCGAAGAAAAAGTAGGTACCGCATCATGATGGCCCTAAGTAACCATCATGTCGCAAAAAATAAGATTTGATAAAATTTACCCAGAGAGGGAGTACACAGGAACTGACGTCAACTTGAACTAATGAAGATAGTTGCGGATGATGTTGAAGATCAATATAAATGTTTTTACTAATTGTTACTTATTATACAAGCAATATATAGACTTGGAGAAGGTGAAGGGAAGATATAAAGATATGAGAGACAAAAATACTTGTATATGTATTTTGAGGAAGGACAAATAAGGAACTAAAAATGTTATACACAGAGTAAACATTCCTGATTCTAAAAATACATGTTCCGAGAACATTTTCGGTAATAGCAGGAAAAGAAAATTGGATTCAAGCGATCCTTATATTATAAAAACAAACATTGCACTGTACAATCGATAGAGATAAATATATTTGAATAAAAGTTGGTATAAATACAACTTTGCGAAATGCTCAATGTCTCTGAATAACAATATTTGACAATGATTTCGTTGTACTTAGTTGTTCTCCGACGCTGCATGTTTGCAATGTCCTGATTCCTTTTTTGTATCATGGGCTAATGCTAGAGCAGATCTATTGAGCCTGAAGCGCCATGATTGGTGGATATATGCATGGGCTGCAATATTGGCTTTCTTTAATTTATTGGGAATATGAAAATATAAGAAAATAGACTCCTGCGTTAAAGGAAACAGAAGGTTTGGTTTTGAAAGCTAGTTTTGTTTAACCAAAAAATAAAATTATTATACTAATCCGATAAATTATTAATATATACAAAACACATGAGTTCACGTTTAGAAAATCTGTTTCAAAGTCGACTATTTACATTTAAGTTACAATTTTGAAATACTTACGAAAGTGATCTTTTATGCGGATAATATTGGCCCAATTAAAAAAAAACAGGAGTAAATTAAGATAACATAGCCAACTTTTGCAAAACAAATAAAAAAAGCAAGGTTTTCAAAAGTTTATAACTCTTGTTTCTATTATTAGTCGTGTGGTATCAAAAAAATATTTAAAATTCAAGCTCTACTAATTTCCTATAGACATAGACAGATTAATCTGACATTAGATAATTGTCGTGACCCCAATCACCACTTGCATCTATTTATAAATTCCATCGGAATAGCCCATTGTATAAAGAAATTGAAAAGCATAAATCAGACAGGTCCTATAGTTTAATTTCAACTGGCGGACGTACGGAAAAGTATATCAATCTTTAATGTTATCCGAGATCAAAACCACTTTATCGGTAATGGGAAACTGGAAGTGTTCTATGCTAGATTTACATTTATCAGCCGCGTGCCGGCATTGTTATGTAAAATTTCGGGTCGGGTTAAGTCGGCGATGCTATCTGGTGTTATTAAAGCTTCCTTACGTGTACCCCAAAGCATACATAAAAGCCCTGATGTGCGGCTTTGTGTGCCGAGCGTGTAGCGAAACAACTTATTTACCAAAATTCGCTCTACTATACTTTTCTAATTCGGCAGTCCTTTGCGAGAAAAGGACCGATTTCCGGTAGATTACCATTACCATGTATTACTATTACCATCTATTATTATGTATTTTATATCGATTTCTAAAAATAATTTTTTTTATACCTATATAATCTTTAGACATTCAGTGAAAGCTTTACGTAGATATATTTTTATAGCTAATTATGAGATAATTCAGTTTTTTGTTTCTTTGACAAAAATGTCTAGTAGATAAAGGGTTTTTCATTAAGATCGAAGCATTTTGAAATCGAGATTGTTGATATGTGTGTAGTGCTTTGTTTTGATTCCACTGACATTTGTGTTGGTCAAAGTCTACCATTCAATTATGGAGCAGTACACGCTTCCACAATGATTGCAGGTGGTTCAGATTTATTATGAATAGCGTCTTTCAGTCGCGGTAACTTTGCGTGCGCTAACAACAATTTTCGGTCGCTATAATCGTCCAACTGGAAGAACTATTGAACGATTTGTGCAGAAATTCGAGTCAACATCAAGTGTCCGTAATGTCTCTATGTCAATTGGACGAAGAAATGCACGGAGCCAAGGAAATATTGTTGCTGTACGAGAGAACTTAAAATTAGGGCAGGAAAAATGTATCGATTCCTCGTCGGGCTCAAGAATTGGGTTTCCCGAAATTGACTTTGTGGCAAATTTTGCAAACAGATTATGGTCTACGTCTTTAAAAGATTACTTTAGCACAAGAACTTAAGGCAAATGATCATCTTTTCCGTCTTTCCGTCGAAGATTCAGTGATTGGGCATTGCAATAATTCGACATTGATACAGATTTTTCATAAAAAAATAATCTTCAGTGATGATGAGACCCATTTCTGGATGAATGGTTTGTTAATAAGCACAACTGTCCAATCTGGCCTGACAATCAGCTAAAAGAAATTCATCAAAAGTCAGTCATTAAATTGACTGTTTGGTGCGCATTTGATGCTGGAGGTGTCACATAGGGTAAGTTCGGTAAGTAAATTATTTCAAGAAATGAATCAGTCAATTGGACCCCTCGGTTATGTTACTTAACACCCTATACTCTTCCTTGTGTTAACTACAGCAACATTAGATGCTTTGAAGATGAAAGATTGTACGCATAATTACTTATATTCGGGCCGATTTGTTTCTAAAATTCATAGAATATTGGGTTCGACGGACTAATTTGATGCAGGCGCTTTAATGCAGGACATTTGAAAGATGTTGTGTTCCACAAATAATGGCATGTAATAGTTGCGATCAAAATAGAAATATTTTGAAATAGGTACATTGAGAAATATTGAGAAATAGAAACTAAAACATGGAACTTTTTATATAAATATTTTTTTACTTTAAACCAGTTATTTTACAACTTTATGTTTCAAATGATAATGATACGTACTTACTAATAATAATAATATCAATTACACATAAGAAACATACAAAAAGAAATATACTACGAAAATGGTAGAAGTAGAAGTTAATGGCAATGATAAAAAATTTGTCAAGGTATAGGTAGTTATAATATAAAAAAGTAAAATAACCTTGCTCAAATGTATATAGCAAAAAAATATTCAACATTCAGTGTAGATCGAGATGTTTAGATGAGATAAGAGGAAGAGGTATTTTTCGCAGTAATATTTAAACGAAGCATATTATTACTTAACATAACTGCTTTGGATGCCCCTTAAAAGCTTCTATGTATCCTTTATGTGTGGTTAAATACTCCATAACTATAAATGCATCAACACTTGGCAAATTATCAGACCGGCCTTAACATAATAGACTGCGTTAATAAATTAGAGGAACACGAAGTAAAATATAGTTGTAATTTTCTTTATAGTCTTATAAAAGGAATTAAATATAGTAGGCTACTTATTTTATTGTTTATTTATACTAAAATTAATAAAATGTGAGCAAATCACTCTTAACATCTCAAAAAAGACAAACCATGGGAAACAGTTCAGGGAGAAAATAGAGTTAGGGAAAAAATAGCTTAATTGACAAGTTAAATCGAGAGTGCGCGTGCCAATTATTTGTCATTAGAGTATTTGTTACTATCAAACATACAAAACCTTGTATGGATGAGGCTCCTAAGTGAAGTTTAAGTTGCAAGAGGCATGACATTAATCAAAGGCTAATACAGCTTACGTTATGCTGCAAGACAACTTAATGTAAGTAAGCGGTTTGGTCGGTACAGGATATGGAACAGGTACTTTATACCATCAGCCTACGAGATTTAATAGCTTTTATAAAACTATATAAAGAAAATTATAAATATTTTTTTGTGTTCCTCTAATTTATTGGCGTAGTGTATTATAACCAAATGACAACTATCAATAAAGTTACGTCATAAGGTATTCGTCGGTATTAACTATCTATATTTCATATTTTTTTTGTTTGTGTTATTTAACGTCGGCCTATTTCCGCTACCAAAGCCGATTACCGACGCACGCAATCCGAATGAAGCCGAGCAATCCCCAACTTGGAAATTTTGCCGAATTCCCAAATTTCCAGTGGGGTATGGATCTTTTACTTCCTTGTCATCTTATAGACAAGGAATCTCCGGCTTTACATCCTACCCGATTGATGATACGTATGACATAAACCTCGTCTAAGGATAACAAAAAAGATGGTTGGTTTCATCAAAGCATAAAGAGTTCAGATATACCTACTGTATAGAACTACAATAATGATATCTAGGAATCTATTCCTCAGATATCTAAGAAGATGATAATAGTAGAAATATTTTTTATCGGTTCCCAAATCTACCTTACAGAGAAGTACAATCCAGCATTCAGTCACATGACCCAAGGAGGTAAAAACCCATGATCCATATAGTTAATAAGCAATAAAATTAATCGTTCTAACCTAATTTGTTAGATGTCCTATTTCTTGGCATATTCAAATGTGACAGCATGACATTGAACATTTCTGGTTGAATAGAGGATTGGCAGCTCTTTCAAATAAGTTGACACATGTGCCAAAATTATTTTCCAATACCAATAAATTCAAAAATATTTCTTTAATCAAATGATTTTTGAATAAGGTGAACTGTTTTCACATATGGGTATGTATTTAATATAAACTAGAAATGGGAGAAAATCGCTATCTAGCCCTGCCGGGGGGCCCGGGCCTGCGGCCTGGGGTCACCCTTTGGGTGACAAAAGCATTCAGAATAATGTTATTTTTAAGAAAACACATATTAAAGAAATTTATATGTGTATATCTATTAAAGAATTTATATTAAAGATATTTTTCTTAATATTTTGATGATTTGCAAGGGTACTCTATTCTTGATGGTAAAACATCTTAATTTTTTAAGTGCTGAAAGTAGAATTTATTTTTCAGTAAACATTTTTATCAATTTTATCAATGGGACCAAAAATATTGTAGATATTTACTTTTGTAAGCTAAAATGATGAATTTAACAGACTGTCAAAATGAACGAATTAATTCCAAACTTTACGTGCAGATGGAATAAAAGCTACGGATAATAAAACAGAATAACTAAACACTCATACTAATAAACAATTGGAATTAAAAAGTAAAAAAAAAATGTGCCTCCAGCGTGACTCGAACACGCGAAATCAGCATTATCACGTTTTGAATCCTACGACTTTTCCATTGTGCTACAGCGCCTGTTGTCAAAAAGTTTACCCTGACACGTTTAAGTATGTAAACTGTACGTGTCAACCTGAAAAAATAATTTCGCATAATTTAGGAAAAGCATTTCGCTTCAATATTTTGGTAATCAGAATTGTTTGGCAGTCGGTACTATCGATTCCGTTAGCAATATTTTTCATAGGAAAATAATGAAAATAACATATCTGAAGTTTAATTAATTTGACAGTTTTCGTGGGAGGTGCTTGTCTCGTTAGTGCAATCTCACATCGGCGGATAAAAAGAGAAAAAAGTTGAGACGGAGGCGACTCGAGATTTTCGAAAACGAAATAGACGTGGAAGGAGTGGACGTACGGTCTCGAAAAAAAAATCTCAAAGGATTAGAGAAAGGACAGAACTTTCGCGTGAAGCGGTTCTCGAAGCCGTAAGATTAGAAAGAGGGTCTAGGGAGTCACGCGAAAAGTCGGGATTTCGGCAGACGTGACGGGGCCATTAGGCGCTAGGACAAACGCCGGTGCTAGCCGTATCTCTCGCCGAACAGCGATCGACGAAAATTTTGCAGAGGTTTTTTGAAAAGGCGTTTAAATTGGGAAAACGCCTATGAAACGGAACGAAAATATCCCTACGCATTGGAGAAAGGCCGGGGGCGACCTCCGCGATCCCCCCTCGGGGGAGATAGCTTTGAAACTTTGTGGATTCGGCGACGGAATTTAGAGCGAGACAGAATCGACGCGTTTTAATATATATGGACTAGTGTCTGAGATAGTTTAAATATTCATTAAATATAATGGAGTACCTAGTAAACATACAAATCTACACATACAAATATCTACAAATACGTAATGTATAAAAGAACAAAGTTTCATTATATTCGTTTTATATTATACAATATATACACATGCATGTATTTATCATTCTTATTCAAATTCTCGCTGCGCAACCTCGTTGTCGATTTTAAAACCGAATAACCCTCTTACGAATGCAACCTACTCAGAAATAACATTCAATTAAGTGAATTTTACGAGGAAATCGTGCCGGCGTCGAACTTTGTGTAGACGCTGTAAATTCCTAATGATACGTAATGTCTTTTTATACTGCGATTTCCTTAATAAAATCCATAACGGAATTATATTTTATGAATACTCTGATCTTTCTCTTTGCTTCTTGGATTACATTGTTTCCGAGCGTGCATGGTGGAAAACCTCTAGAAAGGTATTATTTTTCAATATGCATGCACATTTTAATTTAAAATTGTAATCATAATCGATTTTGTTTTATCGCACTAAAATCGCTTGCGGACATAAAAACCTGATGGTATTTCTTTTTTGAAGCCGTCAGAATTTTTTTTCTTATAAGAAACTTTTCATTTATTTTCTCCTATTCTATTTTCAAACTTTATATTACGCAAGTTTTTATGCTGTATTGTATGTTCAATTCTGGAGATACAAATTGTTAAGTTAAATATCATTGTAAATGTTTAAATTTGTTAAAGCCAACATATATTATTACCTTTATCTAGCGATTTCAAAAAGAGGCTAAATTATAATACAGTGCATGAGATCCAGATTAATTGATCCAGATTCATGCTGATTTTTTCTGTGCGGCGCAACAGTTTTTGATACATAAGTTTAGGTATTATGAAATATAAATTTATGATAAAATTATCAATTATTTAACAAATATAAGAGTTATTTTATGAATTGTAGAAGGCTGGTGGTTATTTTATTACAGTTATTTAGTGGATTGTGAAAATAATTGGAACTAATTGTGGTTATCATCATTTTACACCTGGCAAATCGCAAATTTACCCAGTGGATATTTCTGAATATTTTTGCTGATCAGTGACATATACCTACTACGAATACTATAGGCAAATGTCATCATATACTTCAAATGTTATCTTATCAGGAGCAATCACTATTTCATTGTAAATTTTCCACTAATAACATTTTTCTGAAAAAGGCACGTTTGTCCAAATACCGTCACCGATGGGGTACCATCGAGTTTAATAAATACACATTTTTTATTTTATGTTTTGTTTTTCTTCTTCTAAGAAAAAAAATAGATACTTCATAATAGATGTGTCTACTGACAATAGATGTGTCGACTTTGGATAGATGTGTCGAAAAGTTTAGATGAAAGCTAGTTGAATGTTCCATGTATTTTAAATTTTTATTTAAACATGCAGGGTAAACTTAATTTATCTACTATTTATTTCTAATATACAGGGTCATCCAATAGTGTAGGAATGTCTAATATCGGCCCTGTTGCAGGGTTTTGGCAAGAAAAACTATTATGGAAGTGATGTGTGCATGTAAAAAGGCGTACATTTTAAAAATATTTTGAAACATGCACGGTGGCACAGGATAGAGAAATACGTTCAAGGTCAATTTTTAAAATAAATTACCCTGTATATTTTTTGAAATTTAAATTTAACTTGAAATTCTCTATTAGACGACACCTGACTTTTCAATTTTCGATGCTGCGTTTATAAGTCGCCTCATGGCGGAAAGTAAATATTTTGTTGAAACAGAGTACCTATCTAGTATAAGTTAATGACGCAAAGTTACTTCCATAAGACCGTTTTTCCTAAAACTTTGCAATAAAGCCGATATGGAATTTCGGCGTACTATTGAGCCATCGATTGGGCTGCAGGGTATATTTCTAAATATATTTTAAACACTGGTTATCTTTTAACAAACTTTAAAAGTTAGGGTTGATACTATACTTAGAGGTATTATTTTGATACTTGAGGTTTGTTTGTATTATATTATAGATGACATAATCTCAAGAGAAATTACGATGAATCATACATCTGCATCACAAAAATAAGTTAAAGAGATTATCGTTTATCTAATTTTACTGACTTTAATAAAACTGCAAAACTTTAAAATACATAATAATTAATGCCGGATTATATAATAAAAATTTAAAAAAATTTTAAAATTTTATTATAAAACCGGCCCAAATACAAATCAGGTATTATTTTTTATAATTTAATAAAATTAGGATTTTATACATATTTATTTAGTATATTTTTCGTAGAGTCTGTTCACTAGCGCTGACACAAAGCTTTTAAGCATATTATGTTATTATTTATTTCGTAATTATTAGGTACTGTAAGATAGGAAACTGATGACCACTGAGTTTTCATTTGTGATACTACTATTATTGGTTTCAAAGCTATTGACGATTGATTGATTGCCTTTGAATGCGGATTACAAAAAAAAAAAAAAAAAAAAAAAACAGAACAAAAGTGCAGAAAGTACTGATATAATTGCATGAACATAATATTTAGTCCTACAGAAATGTTTATATACCAAAATGTTTTAATGTATTATATCCCAAAATGTTTATTTTTGTTATCGTGGAGTTATATACTCGAAAATAGATTTTCAGGACGTTCAGTCACTTTAATTATACATTTACCTCTTTTCATAAAGCCTTTCTTGTGAATGACTGAAAGAAAAACTCATCTGTGCTAGCTTGGCACATAAATTTATATCCTGGGATTAAACATTGCCTGACAAAGCAATGAGCTTAATTTTCATTCGCGTCCCCGTAAAAAATACTATGTTTCATTTTGCTTTATGATGTACGAAGAATGTAGAATTAAGTTAATTTGCTTAATGATAATGTATGTAAGTACACGCTCTGTAATAATAAATACTGCATATTACTGCAAAATTCTTATTGATCTCAAATTATATAATTGTTTTGAAAAAAACACACTTTTACTTACTTTCAAAAGGTTTGAAATACTGTAATTATTTGGAGAAAATAATTACAGTATGAAGAATTTTGAGTTGCTCACTGTAAATATGGAATTAACAGTCAGTAAATTAGATAACATAGAACAGACAGATAAGTACGAATTAGCGAAGTTATTTAACAATTTGAAAACTAAAAACAGTTATAATGAAACTAGAACAATAGTTAATTTAAAAACAAAAATAGAACATAAAACGATTTGATCCTTTGCAAAGCTGATAAACACAATTATAATAATGAAAAAACCAGATTATATCAATAAAATTAACAATTTGCTAAACGGCAACGAATTTGAAGAAATGCCTTCTAATCCTACTAATAAATTTCAAAATGAGATAGTGACAACAGTGAGAAGTAATAAGACCAATTTAGGTGACAATTACCGATTGAGAGTAATGAACCCGTCTCCTCCCGTACTATATGGTTTGCCAAAAATTAATAAGTTACTTAACCCGATAAGGCCAATAGTTTCTTATATAAACGCTCCCTCGTATAAATTATGTAAAGATCTAAGCCACACAGTGCCAAAATTGATTTCCTTCAACTCCAAATACTCTGTAAAAAACTCCTTAGTTTTTAGAACTAACAAAAAATTTTACTTTGCCCATAAATTCTAAATTAGTTTCATTCGATGTTAAAAGTTTTTTCACCTCAATTTCAGTCGCAGAATTAACGTAAAAATTATTTTTATTTCAATGGAAAATATTACAAAGAAATGGATTACTCGTGGGCAGTCCTATTTCTCCTTTGTTAGCTGAAATTTTTATGAATCATTTTGAAAACTCACTGTTCATTAGTAACAATAATTTAAAATTACATGTTCGCTATATAGATGACATTTTCTGTATTTGGGCTAGTATTAAAAGAAATTTGAGTGGCTTTCCCAATTATTTAAATCCGGTTAACGATAATATTCAGTTTACAATGGAAAACAGGAAAACAATCAATTAGACTATTTGAATATAACAATAAGAAAGGTAGAAAATAACTTAAATTTCTCGATTTATAGAAAACCAACAACTTCCGACGCATTTATACCAGCAAGTTCGCAACACTCCTGGCAAATAAAAAAGTCGGTTTTCCATAGTTTAATTCATAGGATTTTAAATATTTGCGGTAAAAAAAAACAGATTTCGAAAAAGAATTAAGTATAATCAAGCAAATTGCAAGAAACAACGGATATAAAGAAATACTAATAGATAACAAGATATAAAACAAAAGGAGGAAGAGAGTTTTACAATATATTCGGGGAAAAAAAGCCACCTATTATAGTTCTATTAATTACATCCCAGGTTATAGTGAAAAAATAGCTCGCAGATTAGAACGAAACGGGTGTAAAACGATTAGTATCAACAAACGTAATATTGGGAGGATTTTGATAAACAACAAAGAAAGGGTTAATAAATTTAAACAATCGGGAGTATACCAAATTAACTGCGTGGATTGTAATGCCGTGTATGTAGGTCAAACCAGTAGAAGTAACTAGAGTAAAAGAACATAAACATCTATACCAAATAACGTAAAAAATTCAGGATTATCGATGCTTTGTATAGAAAACAATCATTTTATAGATCTGAAAAATATAAAGGTACTGCATTGGGAACAGAAAGTAAAGCGCTTAGATCTGTTAGAGTAATTAGAAATTAAAAAATCTTTAATTAGAAACACTTGTACTATACGAATGATCAAATAGATTTTACACTTTCGCCCTTAGAAAATGTACTAAAGTAACAGGCTTTATCAGCTGGGAAGGATCTATCGGGGTAAGTAAATAGATAAATAACTAAAATACCCTTGGAAATATTTAGTAATAGACATTTACTCTATTGAGAAAGGCCTAAAAAGCCGAAATACTAGAAATATAGAGTGTTTTTTATGAAACATCTAAATGAGAACTATGTTCTTTTCAAAACAATTATTTTTACGATTTTTCATATAGAACTATCTGCTTCCAATATCCACGTTATCAAATTATATATAGATAACTAAAATTTTTTCTTTCATTATATTTATCAAAAGTTTTCTAAATTCTTATATGAAATAAGTTGCCATAGTCATTATCCTCAGATTATTCATTTAGTCCGGTTTATAATCTCCAATGAAGACGTATTTAAAAAATACTGGGTGAAATACTATTATCTATAATCTAGATACAATTTTTGAATGATTGAACTGTAAGCATATCAAGTAATAGGTATTCCTCAACATATTTTGTGAGGTGGCATGGCGATCGATTATTTAGTATACCTGCTCTCTTAAATAACAGCCAGTTGTTTTAGTAGTTTACTATCAAAATATTTGCAATGCAGTAACCATCTCGTATGCAGTTTGGAATAACACAATTTCCATAATATAGGAGCAGTAATAACTCATAGCAGACAATTTAAATGTTATCGTATTAGGTGTCTATGTTTTTAGAAAAGTCTGGAAACTATTAGCGGTTGGTATCTAACTATACCTATAAAAATATTTGACGAACAACTAGTTCTCGACTCTTCCCTACTACTTTAAGTGGGTACTGGTAGTGGGTACTTTACGGGTAGTGGTGGGTACTTTAATTTAATTATTTACAATAAATATTCGTTAACGTCATTCACTTGATTCATTTAACTGCGATTCGCATTATTGATAATCAAATGTGAGATTTTGACACATTTTTAGTTACCAAATTATATGAAAAAAGTCTGTAAAACCAGAGAGGCTAACTTTAAAATAATACTTTTATAAGAACACAGTGATATAATACTAGGTTTGGTCAGTTTACGTTCAGCAGAGATAGTATATGTAACAAAATTGTAAAATATAATCAAAAGAGTTTAAATTAAAATTTCTGATTTTAAAGAATATTGTTGTTGTGTATACATGTTGTGTATATCACTGCTAGTTTTTTACAGCGCAATCAGTTTGATTGAGCGCTTCAATTTCCATCCTGATTTTAATCTTTTACTCATCAACATTATTACTCTGAATTTGATAAATTCAGACTTTCAATGTACCCCATAACAAGTTATCAAGTGGAGTTAAATCTGGGATCCTCGGCGGCCATGGTATATTCCCGTTTGGCCCTAACCATTCCACAAAATAGTTCTTAACAAAATTCTTTACAACTGCAGTATTGTGGCATGGAACTCCATCCATCTGATAGATGATCTGATTGGCATCTTCTTCGCCATCCAATAAACGTAAAATGCAAGTTTGTAATGAATGCCATTTCCTGATATTTTACCTAAGGTACTTGGGACCATAAAATATTGGCCAAGAAAGACAGGGCCTAAAATGTGTCTCTTATAAATACGCACCAAACATTTTCGTCTATATCTTGAAAACTAAACAAAATAAGAATAGGGAACGTTATATAGAGTAAGGTTAAAATTTAATAGAGAATCCAAAAATATAATAATACACAGGGTGTACCATAAGCGATTTTCGATTTTCTGGAGTTTTAACATATACATGTTTGAGCTATCTGTCAAAAACACCCTGTATATTAATCAGGTAATATCGATTCATAGAAGTAATTTCTGAGTCTAATTGTTTACGAAATAAACTCTATTTACCTTTTTTGTGGATGTCTTATTTGTTTTGCCGAGATTTTTTGAGCAGGTGTTTTTTAAAGATTTTTTTCTTTAAATGCTAATATCTTCGTAACGGTAAATGATAGGTATAGGGTACTCTTAACAATGTCGACCTAGAATTTTAAGGAGAGTTCAAAAACGTAATTGAATATAGGGTGTCCCATTTAAAAAATAAAGTTGATGCCTGGATCAGAGAAACTGAACAACCTGTATTCAAGAAAGTTATAAAAATGAAAAATTCAGGTAAAACCAAAAAACTTTCGTATTTAATTTTTTTCTCTACCTTTTATACTTTCTGAGATAAGGGGATAGAGGATCTTATTTTGGACACCCTGTACAGTAGTGCAATGTACAGCAATGCAACGCCATTAGGCGTTGTGAAACAATAATTTTCATTGTCGCACAAAAACAATGATAATATCTGTAAATAGTAAAATCTAACATGCATTTGGGTTGCGATTCGATTGGGTTGTACGAAAAAAATGTCGAGACGATGAAATGTAAAGTGAGCACTTGACACAAACGGAATTATCAAACTACGACATTTTGATATTGTTTTCGCATACAAATTTATTCGCACGATTCAAGAAAAGCATCTGAGCCGCCGTGATTTTAGTTAAGTGAAACGGCTTGAGAACACATACTTTCCTAGTAATATTACTATGAAACATAAGTTAAGATAGGAGTCTGTTATACTTTATATAAATATTCTAGTTATTTATAACCATAAATCTGCTGCCCCTTAGCGCTTCCAAGGAAAGGAGGCGATATACGCAGCCCCTTCGGCCAAATTAATTTTGAAAATCTAACGTCAACACGAACTGACGTTCGGCAATAATCCCCAGCACAAACACCAATTTGTTGGATAAACAAATTACCCGTGGCCCGTCCGAGTTCATACTTGGCGATGGAGTGACATATGCTCGGTTCCCGTATACACTGTATAAACAGATTTTGAATCGTCATAAAAAAAACACTGTCGACGTGTAGATGTTGACGGTCTCGTTTATTCAAACTCTGAAAAAACTTGATTCAGTTTATTCAAAAATTCATTTTATTCTCAGCACGAAGAACAGCCAAATTTAGTATTTAATAAGAAACTACGTTTTGATATTTATAGTTTCTTAGCAGTGTTGGTAGTTTTATAACAATATTTAATATTTCACAAATCATAATTTTTTCTAAACTGCTTTAAAATAGTCTTACAAAATATAAAAACGAACCATTAACACCTTTTCGATTGCAACACATTTTTTTTTTAAATACGATTTTAGTAACAATCAACAGTAACAATCTATATTTTTATGGAATATTTTAAAGAAACTTATATGTTAAACATTACTAATAAACGAAAATATAATAGAGACCCAATATTCAATAAAGCACCATGGTTATGATAATTTAAATCTTTTTTTTTTTTTAATTTGAAGAAAATGTCGAAAACAACTACTCTACGGTAAATGTGCTCCGATTAGCATTGCATTACATCGGCATCTCCATAGGAATAGCCACATCGTCCTTCAGACCCAAAGAGGGCACTACGGTGTGTTTCTCACCACTACGAACATTCACAATGCCCATTAGGCAATCACGTCGCAGCACCGTTCATCGGTCCACTACCTATGGCACTACGATGAGCGCAAAATAAGCGCGAAACCGGTCAGTGTCTAGTAGTTGCTCGCGATGAACGATGTGGCGACTCCTATGGAGATGCCGATGTAATGCAATGCCACTCGGGGCACATTGGCCGTGGAGTAGGTGTTTTCGGCATCTCCTTCAAATAAATAAGTAGGATTGTCTTCCTTAAAGACAATAGAGGTCACTGCTGTAATGGCACCTGCGGAAAAGCAGGTCGTTATCTGTCCATCAATTTGATATTAATTGTCAAACAGGTAGTAGCAAAGACCCAAAGAGGGCACTACGGTGTGTATCTTACTATTACTAATTTAAATCTTCTATTATTCTTTCTGATTAATTAATTTTGTTAACAGAAAAAAGGCCATACTACAAATTTTACAATATAAACTGAAGACGATAATATTTTACAATTTTTAGATGTTTTGTTTTAATAATAAATAAACAATTTTATTTTTTAGTTAATATTCCCTTGCTGTTACTTGACTCAAACTGTCCCAATTTCTATAGCGCCTTAACGAATGAAATTCGTGTACAGCGTCCACGACTCGGCAATTTCTATTAAATTTATATACCTACCTAGCGCACCTTCCCTTATTTCAATTAATTTTAATTATCAAGCCGGCATTAATAAAGCAAACCCTAATGCCCAAAATATCCGGATTTCAGGAACCAGACCCTTCCCGAAACGCAAGCAAAACAGAAACTTCTCCGGAGAGAATTCTTCCATAAACAGCCCCCCACATCTTAGTTATAAGTATTTGTCGCAGCTTACTGCACAGACCTCAAGGAGGGAGCTTGGAGAACCACAAGGAGCGCGACGAGTTATAGCGAAAGCCTCTCCCGGTCTCAAAACGATCCCTAATGAGTTTACTCTTACGAGATTAGTTGTTTTGTTATTCTGATTAAAATAATAAATGAGCGACGCCTACTTTCACTTAGCTAATTTACCGTCGTTGGTTTAAATTCATCCCAGTCTATTGTTTTCGGCAAATTACCGCTTAATTTTGCTAGCTCGTCTAACTTATCTCCCAAGAGGTGTATATAGGCTTCTTAATAGGGTTACAGTTTAATCGAACAAGCACAAGTAGGTAGTCTTCAAAATAATTTTAACGGATTAAATTATATTTCTGCAACTCTCAACAAAGTGTTCAACTATCTTGATTCAAAAACGCAAAGAAGTCACTTACTCACTTTACTTGTTTTGTCAGGTAAAGACATGATTTACTAAATTACTGATTTTTAAAATTTACTTGTGTTATATTATTTAAATACTGGAACAATAGAGAATTTTAAATAAATTACTGTTGATTTTGTATTGTTGTAACAAAATTGTTTATTAATTTACGTATTACGTTACGTAAGTGATGATTGACAATTTTTTATTTTAAACAACCATTTTTACATATTTTATAGTATACAGGGTGTACCAAAAACATACCAACAAACTTTAAGGGGTGATAGGGATCATGACACCAAACTTTTTTTGTTTGCGTTTTTGGCAGGAAAAAGGATAAATGGTTTTGGTAAGTTTTGTTTATTTCAGTGATAAATAATTAATATTCATTTACGAAAAATGTTCAGGAGGACATTAATAAATCACTTTTTGTTCTCGTTAGACTTTGTTTCAATACAAAGATTGCACCGTCGGTTCATTGATTTGCTGGCCCTATATAATATCTGGCCACTATACTTGCTAAGAGATCTTTCTCATTACGAATAGGCGTTTCGTAGACTAAAGATTTTAGATGACTCCAAAAAAAAAATCCATTGGGAGAACGCGCGGACCAGGCCACGGAACTTCCTCTCCATGCGGAGATCCCCCGTCATGTTGAAACCACATGTTATTTCTAATGTCTAAAGGGACATTTTCTAATACTAGAGGCAAAACATTTTGCGGAAAATGGTGATAAATATCTGTGTTCAAAAGAGCAGGCAGTAAGTGAATTATTAGATTCTCTCCAACAATACCCGCCCACATGTTTACAGAAAATTGTTTCTGGTGTCTTCTAGAGACCAAAGCGTGAGTATTTTCATCATTCCAAATGTGGCTGTTCTACCACATGGTTAAAATAACCATCGCGCGTGTAACATGCCTCATCAAAAAACAATATTATTCTCCCGAAGTGATGTTCTATTAAGTTGTGACCAAAAAATATTGGCAAAAAGCTAATCGATGTGGATAATCTTCAGGATTTAAAGCTTGTACGTGATGTAAATGGTAGGGGTAGAGGAGTTGTTCATGCATGACACGGTGTACCGTCGATTTGTAGGATGCCATTTGGTGTTCTATTGCGCGAACACTTGTGGGTAGATTTTCCTCCACACGGTGTAGAACTCCTTCTTCAAGTTCAACAGTACGAGCTGTTCTTGGACGACCACCACCACCAGGACAGGACGCTTTAAGTTCCTATACTTTATCTAAGGCGACAATGGAAGGAAGCAAAGGTTGTATCATGATGAGGTTGCCGGCGTTCCGGATATCTCTGTCCATACAAGCATGCAGATTTTCTTCCATTACAATTTGTTACCATAAGCAAGGTGCATATCCGTAAGTTCATGGAATGAGAAATTATCGTCCATTTTCACTACAAATTTTAAATTAAATGTCAACAAAGTTATTGTTCTGATGCCAACTAATTATGTCATAAATAATACTTCTGTCTTAAAATTGAAATGTTTATTGTGATAAAGAAATTTTTTTCTCCCAAAAAGAAGCCTAGTTGAAACAAAAAATGTTGAACGAAATACTGTGGTGTCCAACTAAATCAAGAATTAATTTAGTTACTTGGATGTGGTTTAAAAGATTTTATTGCTCTACAGCCCGAACGGCTCATTTGTGGACATATGTTTATTAAACAAAAAAGTGTTGTTTTCATGTCCCCTACCACCCCTTAAAGTTCATTGGTCTGTTTTCGGGACATCATGTTTAAAACATTTAGAAGGTATGTAAGTACATATACAAAAAGGTATGCAATAATTTTACCAATCTTATCAAGAACTAATAATAATTAATAGAGAATGAGAAGAAACAAAAAAAATTAAGTTGTAATGCTCGATAATTGTTCAAAATGTCCACCATAATACATCTCTGATTATGAGTCCAAATTCAAATTTGCCTCCAAATTTTTAAAATTTCTGTTATATACCTGGAAAATTGTACAGTTCGTCCAAAGTCTAAAATATTTAGCAATTTTTTCATTGTATTTATACGTATGAATCGTGCCACATACTTTTTTTTAAATATTAAAGAAACATTTTTTTTTATTTTCAATCGCCCACTAGTGAATAAGAGCAATTTAATTGGTGATGTATGGCACAGAGTAGTTAGTATTGCAGTATTTGCAGTACATGAACTGTACCATATCTAGCTACTTATGGAAATAAATTATGATAACGATAGTTATGTTCTGATAGAGGACGAATCAATAAATGCAGCATAAACCTCACCATCTAATAATTTATTTTCCAGCTAGACCTGTGGAAAGCCTCTTTGGAATATTCGAATGCGTAGCGACATCTACTAGTTGATATGCAAAGTAAATCTCCGAAGGTACAAAGTAAATAGACCGACATTAAATGTTTAATTTATATTCATATAATTTTTTCATTTTGAAATGATTGTCAGACGGATAGTACCAAAGACCCAAAGAGGGCAGTACGGTGTGCTTTTCACCACTACTAACACACACGATACCCCTAAGGAAATCATGTCGCAACATCATTCATCGATTCCACCACCTGTGGCACTCTGGCGAGCGCATAATAAGCGCGTAACCGGTCAGTGTCTGGTAGTTAATCTCGATGAAGGATGTGGCGACTTCCATGGAGGTGCCGGAGTAATGTAACGCCAGTCGGAGTACATTGCTCGTGGAGGAGTTGTTTTCGACATCTCCTTTAAATACAAAAGTATGATTGTCTTCAAAGACAGTAGAGGTTACTACTGCAATGGCATCTGCGAAAAAGCAGGTCGCTATCTGTCTGTTCTCTCAATTTGAAAATAGATGGTCAGACGAATAGTAGCAAAGACCCAAAGAGGGCACTACGGTGTGCTTCTCACCACTACTAACATTTCATTAGTACTGCAACTGTACTGGTTTCAACATATCTGGTTTCTTGGACCACCCGATAAATATCTACATATTTTTATAATATTGTGACCAACTATTACATCGTATTATTACAATAACGTTTTAAACATTGGTTAAACGAATTTAACTTTCTTGTTTTCTTCTTTATTTAACGGAGACGAACTAATACTCAAACGTTGCGCAACGGTTAGGCGGGAATAAAAAGATAAGGAAGGGGAATCTTTTAACAACTTAATCGAATCGAGTAGTAATTTATCACAGCCCGCTATGTTAATTACCACCTGTCTAAGCCATTATTTGCACGAATACTCTAATAAATTACACTTCTAATCACTTTGTATACAGCGCAGAGTATCCCGAAGAACACAACATAGCGGGCAAGTTAATATGTGGAATATAGTCGCCAGGAATCATTTTTCATTATTCGCCGACGCCTTTCCGTTTTTCCGCTGTCGTAGCTGGTTAGAAGCCTGCGGGATACGGCTTGTAATTATGGGACCACTTCCCTTTTTGTATATCGAATTAGCCCGAGAGGGAGCAATTAATTACTCTACGGTTTTATATGAATTTTCATTTATTTGATTTAATAAAATACCCATGTTTGTTTATGAATTTGCCCTTAATAGTTATTTATATAGGTACCTAAGAAGTAACGTGACCTTAACATATTAAACAGTTTAAATTTGAGAGTAGAAGTCTTCAATTAAATAAATGGATTCTGATAGTGATCGTTATTAAATAAAATATTAGCATTAAGTACTAAAAAATAATCAGTTAGTTGTTGTAGGATACGATACTGTATAAGTTAAAGAGGTACAAAGTGTAGCGATTATCTATAACCATAAAAGAAACGTTTATAATGCTCCGTTAAATAGGGATAGTTATTAACAGAATTTTATATATACCGTTTGCTACTAGATGTCACTAAGATTTAGTTTTCAGTCCGCAGTTTTGTAAAACATCATAATCTTAGCACGACGGCACGGAAAGTTCATTCGTAAATGCTACATTAATGCCGATATATGAATATGATTCGCCATGCGATGTAGTAGTAGCTGTCCTGTTATTATTTTATCTTTAAGCAGTTTTTTGCTAAATATTGGTTTTGATTACTTGAACTTAATTCTTATAGCATTTTATATAACAGATTTTAATTTTGTTCTACAATATTAAACATTATTATATATCTCAGTTATAAATTTTAGGTACAGGGAAGGATCCAAAAACTTAGTTAATTTAGTCTGTAGAATTAAAAAGATTAACTACATTAAACACAAGGTGTTTAGGTTTAGGGTGTACCTTTTTCAAACGCTCTGTATGATAAAAAATATTTTTAGAATATTCTCCTTGTAGTACGTGATACGTCTATTAATTTTTATTTTATTAAGTTTAATGGTTGGTTCTCTTTATATAAACCGAGTAGTGCCTCACCCTGTACATATACTCGTAATTGTGTTGCCGACTTTCCTTGGTTAGAAGGTACTTGGTACTTGGTTTCCTTGGTGACTCATTACTTCCGCTTGGTTGATGCGTCACATCACTACCTAGGTACCAGTAGAATTTCTGTGCTAACTAACAACACATTATTATATGTTTTAAATTACTTTATTTTGTAGTATCTTGATGCATTTTAAAACACTGAGTTAGTAATTACCATACTAAAGAAAAAAAAACGCTTTTTCAGTCGCTACTTTCGCTACTTTGAGTCATCCGAAGTTATGTTCATTACAAAAGGAGCACTCTTTAAATGTACTTGAGTAGATCAGCGTTTCTGAGAAGTAGCAAGGCTTGGTCGATACACGATCCCTACATAAAAAGGGCTCCTACGCGACGTTCTCTTATGTACGCCTTGCATATTGTGTTTTCCAAGTAGGTCGAGTTTGCGAGAGACGGGACGGTCTGAATTCCGAATCGAGGATTTCATCGTTTCAGTGTTGATGCTACATCAAACAACTTGTGCACATCTTGCACAGAGTAAAGAAATACTTCGGAGAAGAGAGTTTACTTCATTAACTTTGCAAATTCCATGATGAATCTTGTATTAGTATCTGAACGGATATAAATCTGCGTTCTGAATAATTTCGCCACTTGATGTTTACTCTGCCAACGATTTCAATTTCTTGATTTGGATTTTACTTTTGTATAAAGACGCAGACCCGATGCAACTCTTCAAAGATAATTATGTCCCGTTGACTTGCTGGGATTAGCCCCAATTCAATTTCGGTAAGAGCAGTCTTTATGCTCTTGTAGGTATATCTTGGCTTGTTCGTGTTTGTATTTATTTTATAAATTGGATTTCTGATGGAGTAGTTGGGAATTTAATCCAGGGTTAGAATAGATGATAAAATAGCCACATTAGCCGATAAAACAATCGAAAGAATTCCCAGGCGGAACGAACATAATAAAAAATGATACCATTCAAACTTTCAATGATTTTCATTTATTTGAATTCATGTTAGTAAATGAATTTACTGTGCATAAAGCTATCCAATCTTTAAAAAAGTTCCATGTTTGAACATTTATGGTTTCAATGATATCAATGGTTACTTATTTGTTTAATAGGAGTAATAAGTTTCATAGTAGTTTTAAATATCCTAAAATCATTCCGCCTTATAAAAATGGAGAGATAACAAACGTTAAAAATTACCTCCCGATATCTATAATTCCAATGTTTCAAAAATAATTTAAAAGATTTTAAAGGAACAAATGATTGAGTACCTTTCACCACATCCTTTTTTACCAATCGGCATTATGGTTTTCTTCCGAAGAGATTAACAACAAAAGCTATTGGACAAATTGTGTCTGACTACCAGTACATCATGATGTTCCCCAGGGATCAGTCCTGGCCTCACTATTTTTGTAATATATATAAATGCTCTTTCTGAATTCTTGATGACAGATTCTTCATTAGATGACAGATTGGACTGGTCAGTTCACACCGAACAGTTGCTAGACGGCTCAGTACAACAATATTTATGACAAGGAATTTGAAAACCCTTTTGAAGTTAAATGTTTTAAAAATTGCTTATTTCGCATTTTTTCATTTAAAATTTACATATGTTGTTACATTTTGGGTTAATACCAGTCAATCTTCTAGGGTATTTGTATTCCAGAGGAAAGTTATACGGAAATAATATCTTGGATATAGAGATCATTGTAAACTCTATTTTATTGGCCTTGGTATTATGCCATTACCAAACCTCTACTCTATCACTGCCTTTTAGAGATAAAAGATAATGAGTTTGATTATATTTTGTACTCAGACATTCATTCCAAAGAAACAAGAAGTGCGAAAAATTTAAGAATTGCTCGGTGTCGACTAACTAAACAAAAAAATTCACAGATTTCGCAATTCTTGCAACCATCGGAGTGCATTGAAAATGAATTAAGGAAATTTGGAACTATAGAAAGCTTGCAAAAGTTACCTTCTAATTTGTGAACTTACCATTTGCGACTTACAAACTTTGCCACCTTGTATATCACATTGACATGAGAGCTCATATTCTCAGACTTGCAATTTGCAATATACGAATACGAATGCCAAACTATGCGCCTACACCGCCCATGTCGGTGTGACATGCTCATCGCGTTACACTTTTCATCGAAAAATACCCATATAAGAGAATCTTCGCGATCCTATAAGCATTTTCAATGCTAAACATTGTTAAATTTAAACTTCTATAATCATCTTCCAGTCAGTGTGAGAAATTTAGATTATGATGGTTTTAGAATTATTGTTTTAAATAATTTAATAAATAATTGTTTTATATGTCTGTTTTTAATGAAACTAGAGTACTTTTATATTATATATTAGTATAGTACAAAATATCTTGTATATTATAGACCTGCTATAAATATATTCTTGTATATGTATAATGTAAGTCCAATAAACTAAACTAAATAAATAAAAACATTATAATATTAAATTGCAACAATAAGTAATTAAGACGTATTTTATAAATTACCTGTTAATTTTTATAAATATTTATATACTTTTTTAGATATTTAACTATGCATTTTTATAGGTAAGTCTTTAATTATTATGGTAAAGCAAGAAGAAGACGAAGGAAACAGAAACAAAACCAAGCAAATATCGCACGCAAGCGTACACCGAAACCAAATCTACAAAATATCATGTACCGTGAACCTAAATAACAACTTAGGTCCTCTTGTCCATAAATACGTATCCGTTTATTATTAATAGCCAACAAATATTTATGCATATATGTTTCCTATACACTTTAGAGTTAACAATTGTTCTTTTCTTCTATCATTAACCAGTATTATTATAATAACTAGAAATATTATTTCGCCAAATGTATAAAAAGATTATATATGCAAAGAGAAGTATGTTAGAGATATATAATGTTTGTATCTTCAAGGGAAACTCGGTATATATATTTCTTTTTGAGAGATGTTTCTATTTCGCTCTATAAATAAAATATGCCTTAAAATACAAGTCAGAACAAGGATAATTAGTTAATGCAACGATGTACCATACTTATAATAATTAATACTGTAACAGTTTAAATAAATAATAGAAACACTTCTGCTTGACTTTAAGCTTGACACTTCTGCTTGAATTTAAACAGCTTGACTGGCTGCTAAATTGAAGCGCCAAAGTAGTTTTTGTTATTTTATGGCAACTAAGATTTTGTCAATAAATTTTGTAACAAAGGTTTTAGGTCACTTAATAAATTCGGATGACTGCCAAGTTGGTGTTTTATTATTTTATTCTCTATATGGTGTAAAAATTACAACGGTCCTCATGAGAAAATTGAAAGCTTCCTAGGAAAACAAGAGACTTACACTTCCAGCACCTTTATAGTATCGATTTAGGTAATCAAACTAAATTTAGTTGCATTTTTTCAGTAATAAAAAAGATACGAAAGGTATTAAAAACCTAAGTTTTCAGTTTTTTCAAGATATTTGAAGAACAACGGTGGCGGAACAAAGAAACTGGCGAAGTATCGCCAATTTGTTTGTTTCGTTTTGCCTTAATATTTTTAAATAGCATGAGAATGCACAGGGTGGTTATTTATATGTCAACGATTTATTTGATTAACTTTTGTTATCAGTAGGTAATTGTGCCTTATTTGCAGATAACATAACTCTACATTTACCCACAAGAATAGGTACCTATCATGCTAAGAGTATAATTCCTTAGTCATACATAAAAGAAGACTAGTAAATTGGTTTACTATTAATTTGAAATTAAATGGAAGCAAAGTCCAACGCTTGAGTTGCGCTACTATGAATGAATACATAAGAATGGTGCCTAAATTACATATAGTATACTTAAGAATTTGATAACAAATATTGAGTATGCGTAAAAGTACGCGTTCTTAATTCGTAAATCCTTTACTCTACGGCAAACTATTATCGGCATCAAAACATAATAGAAGAAAAATGGAACTAAACTAAAAGAAAGAAAAGTTGCAGAGCCGGCTATAAATGAATAATATATTATAATCTTTGAAAACGAAAATGAAGAGATAAAAGACCTACAAATAAACTTCTACATGACGATTTGATGGTGCTCAAAATACGTTGAAGTTTTTTAACGTTAACGCATAAATTCGGTTTACGTCTTTGACTGCGTTACATATGTTCAAAATATGTAAATTGATACAATTTATGCGACAGATATGAAATAGAGTATATACCCAGAAATCATAATTTTTATACAGCATTATATTATTTTGTTGATGGGAAAGTTCGTTAATCGTATTTAATCAGTACCAAAGTATTTCCAGGAAATGCTAAATATTCCTTTATGGAAATAAATCAGGCGCTACCCGATTCGAAATAAGTTCAATCACATTTCAGGAAATCCCACGTCTGGCGTAGGAGCCGTAAATAAGTGCAAATATATTATCTGGCCCAGTTGGAACGTAGCTGAAATAAGCAAACCTTCTGTTTAGCAAAAAGTACAAGAAATTTTATGGAGACAACACACTATTAACGGCATCGTAAAATGTCGGGAACGTTTCTACACTAAAAGGCTGGGCAAAACAGCGCAAATGCTTATCTATTTTTAAGCGGATGTTACCGAAGTTCGAAGTACTGGAAAATCAAATTATAAACTCCTATCCCTTGCTATTAAATTATTAGGTATATGTTATATAAGTATGATCAAACAAACAGAAAATTCATAAGTATTTATAATATAAAATAATCAATCAGTTTTTCAAAAATAAAAATATTACATAATAATGAGTAATTGGTGCGTGTGGATTCCATTCGTAATCTGGATATTTTATCTTTGACCGTGATCTGGGACTCTTGTTATCATGAACTGGGACTCTGGTTTGAGGTACCATCTACATATTTATCTGAAACATCTTTTTATGTTTCAGATTCCACCTGGAACAAGCGTAGAGGGCTACGAAGCAATTAAAAAACGACCCCCAGCCCTCCCTCGAAGCCGCGACCGCCGACAGCGGTCGCGGGCTCACTTCGAGTACCCTTCCCTTACCTTGCAGAAAGCTAAAGAACTAGTTGGCTCCTTTAGAGGTGCATCACCAGCTACACAGCCACTTTTGACCTGCCCCAAACCACCACCCAGGACGAGAGCGCCACTTGTCGCTCCAGCCCGAGATAGGCTACTCTCGGTGGATTAGACATGCAGGCGAAGAAACAAGACAAGACAGAAGAGCGCCAGAAGATCCTACCCAGCCTGCAGGGTAGAGCCAGCCCAGGAGGAGATCCCACGAATCGGCCACACTTACCATTTTTGTGATCGGGGTGAGTGCAGGATGGGGAGGCAGTCCAGGTTTACAGCGATGGGGAGGGTAAAGAGCGATAATCCCGCTCGGACCCCAAACCATCCCTGGTCATGACCACGGTCAATGGATATTAACGTGGCGGTTGGCGGTCTACTTATTTAAAATATACTTAATAGAACTTTTCGACTGTGTATTTTATAAAGAAGCATGTAACGAAGTTACCTTTTTACAGTTTGGATTTATTATTTTCAGTAAAGAATTTAATATGTGTATTAGTTTCCGCCGAAATATGTTGTAAGTGAGCTCCGTAGCGCTGTACAAAGCGTACCGACTTTTCACCAGGAAGATCCGAGTTTGATCCTCGGCCGGGTCAAGTTTTTCATATTACCGCCGTTGTTTATAACATTCAACTATTATAGTAGTTAGTTGTTCAAATAATTAAACCGAGTATAAAGTAGAAAAGTCACTTACAAGTATTCCGTCAAGTACATTTTTATTAATATTATAAGATTGTTTATTTGGCCGAGTTTAAACCCCCTTACTTAAATATATTTTAGTTTATTTCAGGTCTCTACATTATTTTGCAGAGCTTAGAATGATTTGTATTTTCCGAAATGATTTAAATAAGTGGGTATTATTTATTTATTATTGTTTAATATTGTAGAATATATTTAACATATTTAGGATGTGTTATAATAAGAATTTAGTTATTTCTTGGAGTTTTAAAACCGTTCTTTTTGGTAATGATATTTAAAATAAGTGTAGAAGCCCGTAAATCTATCAAAATGTTATTTTGTAATTTGTTTATATTATTTAACGCTGTCACTAGGCTAGCAATAATATATTGACAATATTAGTACCGTGTACCATTAGGTTGGCCGAATTTGAATCAAAAATTAAAATATCCGCGCACCCAATGCGCGATGTTTCTCCCACATGATTTACAGTCACGTGGTGTCTCCGATTTACTATTTAAGGCATTGTAACTGCCTAGAAAGGATCTTTTGATCTTTTGACCATTTCCGCCAGCACCAGCACCAGCAGGAGTAAGTAACCCTTAGTAAGTCCGACCGCCGCCGACAAGCAATCTTCAGGTTCACTTGGCTGCGATCGCTCTATGAGCGTTTGATATGGGCGAAGCAGCTTTGTGTGAGCTTGAAGACGCTGCTCGACTGTACGCTGTTCCTGGTATATACTTCACTAGGTGTACCTCTTGGTAATGGTTCCTCTATGAGCGTTTGACATGGGGAAAGTTGCATGTTAGAGTGCATTAGTTAAGTGTAGCTGGTTACCGAGTATAGTAAATAATATTAGGCTTGTATTTTGTCTTTGGGAGGGCGTTTCACTAGGTGTATCTCTTGGCAATGATTCCTCTATGAGCGCTTGACATGGGGAAAGTTGCTTGCTAGAGAACATCAGTTTTACGTACCCAGATTCTGGATACACAAAAGCCTGGTACCCGTATTTCAGTGTCTTAAGTGTTTTATCATAATATGTGCCTTGGCAATGGTTCCTCTATGAGCGTTTGACATGGGGAAAGTTGCTGTTTAGGTACATTGATAGAATACCGTCAGAGGCTGGTACAGTAAACCGATAGACCGAGAACAAGGTATTTTGTTGCATTATTAATTTATTGTGCTTAGCTTTTCTGGTTGCTACCGCTTTGTTCCTAATTATTGATTGCCGAATATGTTTACCTGAATAATAGTTATTGCTTGTCTATTTACTGCTACTTGCTACCATTTGTTGCTAATATAAGTTTCCGCTTATTTATTGTTGCTGCTTGTATAAGTAAATATACTGCTATTAATATTTTATGCTTATTTGGTGCTAACTGTTTCATTTACCTACCGATTGATTTAAAATACATATTTTAGGAGTTGGAAATGTGTGACTTTTATTACTTAGGTTAAGAAACATTGACCCTCTGGCAAGTGCATTTATGCACCTTCTTCACTGTGTTACCCAGCCTTTACTCATAAGAGAGTAGAGTCCGCGTGGACCATTCACCACACTAAACCCATGTTTGGTGGCGCCCGAAGGCAGAAACCCGAGCATTAAAAACCGAAACCGATCTGAGAGCGTCACAAGCAATGCAGATATTTGACATTGAAATCTTAAGCATACTAACTATATTTTTAATTCCCTTGTAAAGTGTTCACGGTTCAATGAATAATGTTAAAATTTGTTCTGTTTAAGCTTAACATGAGTAATTTATGAAAATTGTATAAAAGCAACTACTGTTTTAATGTGATAATGAATTGTCATCAAGTAACGAACCCAATCAGTACAATATAGTGAATTGTGGTTGAAGAATCATTAAGTGCCGCTACATAAATACTGCTCTTTCTGACTATCATTACTTCATCGTCAATCTCGATCGATCATCGGTACCTACCGATTTTGGAGGGAATATCTCTAATTTATCAAAGATAAATATTTTACCACTCTGTATCTCTTAAAAACCTAAGATAATTAAGATGCACTCGTACTTAAAATTTTACTTTACTTGTATTCTGAGTCCCTTGTTGGGCTTTTAATCTGATCTTCTGTATGTCCTCTGCGCAGTTATGATTACAAAAATAAATCAGTGATAAAGTGGTAATTTTTTGTTATTTTACATATCATAATTACAAATTTCATGCCATGATTAATAATTAATTAATTAATGAAATTTGTAATTATGATATGTAAAATAACAAAAAATTACCACTTTATCACTGACTTACTTTTGTAATCACAACTGCGCAGAGGACATACAGAAGATCAGATTAAAAGCCCAACAAGTTCTTTACTGTGATCCAGAAAATATTACTACAATAAAACATTGATATCTGATGTGAGTAAGATGATAGAAATATATTTACAGTATATCATAGCTTCTATTTTTTTTTTTGCAGAAATGTAGATAGGAACAAATTATTGTTGCATATTATTTATTTGTGGTATGAAAAGATTTATTTTTAAGTTATTGCATTTGCAACTATTTATTTGTGTTATTTAGATATACTTCTTTTTATTTTATATAAAAAATAAGAAAGAACTGGTACTATTTCCAGAGTTCTAAAAAAATTCAAACATAACCATATTTTTTGATTTTTTCTAACTTTAGAAAGATAATTTTAAAATGAATATCTCACTGTTACTTTGGCGAAAGAGATACTGCATCTTATATGTTTAAAAATCTGGTAAATTCACAATTAAACAGAGTAATGATTTAAATTTTCCACAGGTTGAATATTTTTAATTCATTCATCTACAGAAATGAATAATAGAACTGAAGCTCTCTTACGAACCGCTGAAAGTGATTCGTGGGAGACAAAGACACATATAATTTTCAAATTTACTGGAGCAGTATATTTCCGATGTAAGACGGCGTAGCACCATATTTTCCCTTTGTCAGCATAGCTGAAGTTTCCTAGATACCGTGAACCACAAAATCGGCTCATACTCTTATCCTTATTTCCCTTTGTAAAGTCGCCGAGATGAGTTATCCCTCCCTCGGAAAACGGATGAAATATGGGACAAGTTTTAATAATGGATCTTACTATTGAGTTTTTGGATATGAGCACGTTACACGAAAAATACAATCATCAACTGAGATCTTTTTAGGTTGAAGTAGAGACGATAAGGAAGTAAAACTCAAATTATGTTATCATTTAGAAAAATAGTCTTTAAACAAATATAAGTCATGGTTTATTACGGGAAATTTTTATTGAACTTTATTATATTCAAAGTTAATAGGTATTGAATATTAATTTTAAGATAACTATAAGTTAAAAATATCATTTTTTCAAATGTAATATATGTTTTACAAGACAGATTTTAAAAATCTGTAAAATGGATTTTAACAGTCTTATATTTATTGAACTGAAACATCTTCGTGTGGCCTAATAAAATTATCACAGATAATTTGTATCACATCACATCATCACATATCACATGTTGAATGTATTTCACAAATTGAATGTATTTATTCTAACATATTTTATAGAATTATAGATGGTGAATGGTAACTGAATTCTTAAATATTCTTTTCAATGATTTGCTGATTTGATAAGTAAGAGAAAAATGATTTGCTTTGTTCTTTGGTGTAAATTTTTACGTGACAGGCAACTGATGTGTCCATGATTCATTTACGTGATTGCATTACATGACATCATACATGTTATTGCGACTAATTTAGTTTATTTATTAAAATAACAGCTCTATATATAATATCATTTTCTTAGTTTCTGAATTCAGTTTTTATGTGAAAAAAATTGATGCCACGATCGCAAATTGTCTATATATGTTTAAAATTGAACATTACGTTAAGTTTCTGATTTGTGATTTCTTTCGATAAATAAAATAAAAACACATTGTCATATGACATTGTTATATTATCTATAACTATTTATTTATAGCACGATCTATTAATCTTTTTATTGGGGAATTTGCGGCATATCCTGAATATATAAGAAAAGAAATAAGAAAATATACTGGTGGTTCAAAAGGTTAATCAACGGAGTACACATACATACTTGTTTTATCCTTATTTCTCTGAACATGCAAAATTCAATTCATACGTAATTCTCTTATTCCCGTGGTTACGTTCGCCCGTTCTTAGGTGTATAGTATATACTTCATAGAGAATATGTGTGATGAAAATCTACATTGAAAATAAGTGCGATACTGCCTCCAGATATGATTTTATTTAGGTATGTATATAGAATTCCACTCTCCCCGCACACTATGCTCATAACGGAACGTCGTCGTCGGTGGTAAATATGTCGAGCAATATGTTGGATTTCAATTTCGCCCAAGCGGCTGTAGAGACACGGTTCCACCATTATGGACTCAACGTCGTAAACATGTCAAGATGGCTGCGGATCTTCATAGGAATTTTATTAAATCTCTACGCGCGAGTTTTCTTCGTTTACATGTTATAGAAATACCATTGTTTTTCAGTGTAGGTGTGTATAACTCCTGAAAGTTTGTATTCAGTCCACGGTATTATTTTTATATTCTGAGGTACGCCTACCGAATATTTTTGGAGAGTGAAAAAACTTTATATAAAAAGTATAAACTTGAAGGGAGTTGGTACCTTTGGTGTGAATATATCACTGACGTAGTTTTCCACATAACACCAAAACACTATACTGCACTCGACGCACGTTTCGCCAACCAAGTTGGCATCATCTGGAGATCATTAAAACTAAACCTATGCTAAAATTGTGCCTATTTGTACCTAAACTATTTCTACGGTGCAGTGAACCGTCGCGAAGGCTCAGTGAACCATCGTGACTGATCAGTGAACCGCCGCGACGGATCAGTGAACCGTGACTAACTAACCAATAAAGCGGGTTATATGGGATAGGCCCTCTGTCACCATTCATACTATTTCTACATTTAGCAATTTCCAAACTCGCAAAAGCATCCAGCTGTCTGGAATTTGTCACATTTCTAAGTAGTTTCAAATTGCTACTATCTATTTTATGGTTGTTCTCAAATGCATGTTGGGCGACACTAGACTTATCTGTTCTAACATATTTGAGATGAGCCATATGTTCCTTGAATCTAGTTTGAATTGACCTTCTAGTTTGTCCAACATGCTTTTGATTGCAGTCCCTGCAGCTAATTTAGTAATTCCCCAACTTTTCCTTAGTTTCTATTTTGTTTTTTGGATTGCCTAAAAGTTGTTGTAGTTTATTTCCCGATGGATAAACCATTGACATACCTATATCTCTAAAAACCTTACGAAAACCACGGGTGAAACGTGGATCGTATGGAATAGATATGAATTTTGCGTTTTTTCTTTCATTTTGAAAAGTCGAGGAATGAAGTTGACTGAGAGGTGGCGACTGAACCGCAGAAATAGTTTAGGTATAAATAGGACACAATGTTAGCATAGGTTTAGTTTTAATCATCTCCAGATGATGCCAACTTGGTTGGCGAAATGCGCGTCGAGTGCAGTATAGTGTTTTGGTGTTATATGGAAAACTACATCAGCGATAACAATTGTAGGATGTTTCCTGAACAATCATAATTTGTGATCAGATGAGATAAAAGATCATTTTAAAACAACTCAAATATACAAACATTTATATTTTAAATCGAACACCCTATATATTATTTTTATTTTGTAAATAAGCTTCTCCCACAAATATATTAATATTGAGTTCGATGAGTCCATCTTTAATAATAAAAGAGGTACACCGAAAACACATGAATACTTTATTGCTTATTCACAAATCAAGTAATTTCTCTACAATGGAATGGGATACAAAATATATGACCGTGTGTATGAAATTCGATTACAAAAGAAATTACTGGGCTTAACTGAATTCAAAAAGGAATCGACAGATTATTTATTCCCGTATTACATATTAAAAGGACAAATTCAGTAATTAAGTCGTTTGAAAGTGACATTAAGATATTTACACCACTTTTATTAATTTATTATTAATTACTGGACCAAATTCTGTAATCTTGTTTAAGTTATATTTGTTAGTTAAACAGATAGTAGGTACTTATTGCCTTAAACTAATTATGAAATTTATAATAGTAACATAGATAATGCACTATTTCAAATTTTCAAAATACCTTTATAGATAATAAGCAGCTACCTATTTTTACTATAAATTTTACAGACATGTAGAACAAACAGACAGACTTTAGAATGGGTCCTCGTCAAATAAGCTATTTATTTGAAATTTCCTATTTTACTAATTCAGAACGTCCTTTAAATATATATAGGCTATATTTTCAACGAGTTCCGTAAATAAGGAAATGCCTGTACTAGAGTGAGATTGCATATCGACATAGGCACGGCAGCAGTGCGGGAAATGAATCTATGGAACGTGTCACTCCGGTTACGTCATAATGAAAATGGAAGAATTCTGACTTCCATGATGATGGAAACAGTTGATACGTATACAGTGAATTCATGTAAAGGGCGTACAAAGGTTAACTTTTTCAATACGATTCTAATTAGATCCTTTAGATCAGTGATTCCCAGCCTTTTCTGGACCATCGCCCCCTTTAGAAGAAAACAAAAATTTCAACGTCCTCCCCCCTAGTCCATAATAGTTAATTTTATATGAAATATTAAAATATTGTTGCATATTAATTGTACATAATTTATATGTTTATCCACGACCACTATATTAGGAAGGTTTAATACGTCTGTTTTTCGTGGATTAGAGACTTTCTGTATTAGAAGGAATAATTATAAAAAAAAAAATATTAAGTATAATATATTGTATAATTATTGTTAGGATTAATAGTGTCACTTTTTTGGCGAGCAAATTTTGTATTTGCGAGGCGAAGCGTAGCGTAGCCTGGCTGATGCACAATTGCGAGATAAAAAAAGACCCTTTTAATCCGAGTATACCATGTTATTTTTTCTCCAACCGGAATCCCCCATTTAATTATTAATTTGTGGTTTGAAATTATTGAATTATTTTATCGTTGTCAGGATTAAAACTGTCACCTTTAGTTCCTAGGATTAACAGTGACTACTTTTGTTACTGAGATATAATTTTTTTCCAGGAAGGAAAATGTCAACTTTGCAGACTCCTGACAGTAAAAAAATGTCATAGTTTTGTGATTATTATTACTATTATTATTAGTATTATTGTTACTATATTACTACTATTATTTATTTATTTATTTGACCGCCCCTCATGACTGCCTCAACGCCCCCCATTTGCCTCTGATAGCCGCCACCGCCCCCATGGAAGGCTCCAGCGCCCACTGGGGGGCGCTATCGCCCCCGTTGGAAATCACGGCTTTAGATCCTATGAAATTACTTAAATTAGGTGTTGTTTTTTTATAATTTTTCCCATAAATACCGATTCTGATATTCATCTATTTCTAATTATTTCTAATTCTTTAAATAAAAAACCCTGAATTTTATTGCGTTATTGCTAAAATTTGACTAGAAAAAATAAAGATATATTAATTTGAAATCACATTATTTTGGTTGGGGGAAATTTGCACTCATTTTACATAAGATTGTTTTTTCATTTAGTTTTTTACATTGTTTCATTATTGTTCAAGTAGATACAAAATAAGCATCGTGTTTACTAGATAGTATCTTATTTTTTTAAATGGAATGTACCAAGCATATTCACATTACCTGTTTACTACAGTAGGTATCTTGTGTTTCATTGCGATACTAGAAAAAATAAACCACTGATTTCAACTTAGTTATTTTCTTCTAAAATCGGTTGAAAAATAGTTCAGTTACAAATTGTCTAACAGTGGGTATGACGAACTCACTTTTAACATTGTGGATTGGAACTAATGTAATTATTTTATTTCTGATTACATTTAGGAGATGACACATTGTCGAAATCAGAATTAATTACTATTGACTAGCATAATACTTGTGTTCTTTCTACTTAAAACAATTAGAAACAATTAACTACCTGGTAAGCGAGATACTCAATTACATTTTCGAGTACAAATTCCGAATCTACGAGAAAAATTATTAAAAGAATGCTAGGATTTAAACTTTTAAAAAAAGTTACTTCAATGCTTCTTTGGGATTGCCTAAAATGGCTAATTGAACTGTGAAGTACCAAAACAATATGTCTGCTTTGGGTGCCAGATCATAAGGGCATTGAAAGAAATAAAGGTGCAGATGACTTTGCTAGAAAGGCATCTGAAATGGATTTCATAGGACCGTAGCTAGCTTGTGGAGTTGCTTAGAGAGTTGCCAGAATGGCTCTGAGAAATTGGGTGGAACTAGAACATAGGAATTACTGGATCTTAAAACCACGACAGAGTCATGCGGAGACATTGAAGGTTCATTGCAGAGATTCTGGGTATGAGTAAACCTCGCCTCAAGAGTATGAAAGGACTAATAAGAGAGGACACTGCTATCTCTAGAAATATATTTATAATTTAAGATTGGCAGAAAGCCCAATATGCCGAGTCTGTCATGATGATGCAGAGGAGGCTGCGCTGCACATTCTCAGAAAATGTGAGGGCTACGCTCGGATGAGGCGTAAAATCTGGGTAAACCATTTTCGGAACCTTGTGAGTTAAGGGAAATTTCAGTAAGTAGACTTTTGGACTTTATAACAAACAAGCTCGCTGAATAAGAAATCAGTGGCATGCGCAATAGACCTAGCTGTGGCCGCAGTGAATGCGACAGCAGGGTGTTCCGTTAAAAAAAAATTGAGATTGAAATTAATATCTTAGAAACGCAATGCTCAATTTCAATGTAGCTCTACCGGAAAAATGATGCTATCAATATGTAGTTTAAGGTATTTCATAGGAAGTTTAATGTATAGAGCATGTCTAGAATGGAGTCTTGCTTACAACTTTAGATCAGTTTACCCATTACACTGTTATCGCTTAAAAAATAAGTTATACTGATGTACATCCGACTATGTCATCAGTGAACCATTTAGGAATGTCTATTATTAATGACTCAGTAACATTTTAGTAGAAAACACATTTGTAAAAAGTGCCTAATGACCATATATCGCAATTAAGAAAAAACCCTCTTTCATCAATAAATCTACGCCATGTATCTGATCGATTGGTTCCATCAACGCGGATGCTCTCGTCGTTTTATGCCTGCCTCCCTCCGTTTAAGGGGGTCTTTTCATCAATCCCTCGCAAACACACCAATTACTT
Source organism: Pogonocherus hispidulus (assembly GCA_963924545.1). Lineage (NCBI taxonomy): Eukaryota > Metazoa > Arthropoda > Insecta > Coleoptera > Cerambycidae > Pogonocherus > Pogonocherus hispidulus. Next base: position 27,451,656 of record OZ004696.1, read on the forward strand.
AATAGCCCTTGTACTCGGTATGGATAATATAATTTTACCGTCGCTATTTCTTAAGTCTCTGGCGGAGACCAGTTATATCAGGCTTATATAATTTATAATGACAGAGGTGACATATTATTGATGACGCTGATACATGTGGAAGAAGATAAATAAAAAAAAAACATTAACTACATATAACATATGGAGAATTGGTAATCGTTTCAACTCAAGTGCCCCATGGTTTGATAACGGAAATAGACATAAATGCCAACAGAATAGTGATGCAATTTATATTTAATAATTGTTATCTTTTTTTCAATAAGATTAATTACTACTACTTACTATTTATTAAATAGATAGAGATAATACCGGGTGACTTAAAGTGGATGGCCTATTAGACATATCTCGAGAATGAATATATGCATTTCTCTGAAATTTTGGCTGTCGACATAACCTCGAAAGTTCTACAAAAGCAAAATATTTTCAAGGGTGGTGGCACTTCCGGTTATACCGGAAATCGACATCAACTTGCTTATTTTAAATGGGACACCCTATATATTATTTAATTTCTGGATTCCACGTAAAATTCGAAATACATTTCATGTAGGATGTCCTATACCTATCTTCAACTGTTTTTGAAATATGGACAGGTGAATATTGACATTTTGCAACTTTGACACCCTAAACGGTTTGTGATCAAGCAAAATGGTTTGCACATTCCTATCTAAACTTTTTATAAGCTATCGTTTGACACTAATTTTAGATTTAGCCAGAAATTTAAAATTTTCGATTGTTAACGATTTGGTTAAATGTGAAATTAGTGTCAAACTATAGCTTATGAAAAGTCAAGATTAGGAGTGTGCAAACCGTTTTGGTTGATCTCAAACCGTTTAGATTTTACAGGGTGTCAAAGTTGCTTTTCGATACATCAAAATTTCGCCGATGTTTGATATCGCGTCTAAAAGGAATCTAATTAGGTATAACAAGATTTCTGCATTACTTTAGCAACAACAAATTTTGAATTAATAATAAAGGACAGGCAGTAGATCAATAAAATAAATCACTCTGTATATCGCATACAGCTTTATTCTACGACAGGAATCGTCGTCCTTCAGTAGCAATATATATCTTCCAGCGGAAAGCAAGGAAGTCTGAAGTTCGAAAGCCGTCGTCCTTGAGATTATGAGAGCGCTTCCGATATCGTCGCTTCGCCGGAATTTGCATGGAGCGATTTCTTTAGTAGAGAAGAACGGGCCGGTCCCCCGGAGTACAGTTGCCAAAGACTCCAAGACTCGTGTCAGTGACGGAGTGCGAATAACAGTTTTGCTTTGGCTTAAATGCAAAACACATGTATATGAAATAAATGCCCAGCAATTGGTTAGATACAATAAATACAATAAACAAACAAAAAGTTTCTTAAGGCTGTTTACGTTAAGAGCCGAGTGACGTCATTTTAATAATTTACTTCTAGCCAAATGTTTCAAACCAAAAATTTGTTTCTAAATTGTTGCCCATTAAATTGCACATTGTGCATGAGTTTAGCGCTCACACGTTGGTCACAGTTTCCAATGTTTCCAATTTGTTCTCATCATTTCTGTTCTATCTTCTATCACTTGTTCTAGCACTGTGTATTACGTTTCGATACTTTGTGTTTTTTGAGTTACTGCTAGCTAAAGTCTTTTAAGAAACAATTCTTTTTAGAACTAGACAATTTCCTGAGACACTTTTTTAAATCAACGCAAGCCGTAATGCCAGAACCTTTGGGAAAACAGGCCCAAGAAATGATAATTTCCTTGATTAACTATTTTGAGCAAAAACAGATTAATCAATCAAGAGCAATCTTTGATTGGTCTAAGGGATGTAAGTACTCATAATCCAGATTGTCGCAGTACAGTTTACATGAAAACTTTTATTTTTGTAATTTGAGGTTATATTTATTATATTTTTCTGTTTTCCAGAGAGTTGAAGCAGCACAGTACATGCTGTTTAATAGAGGTAAACAACTAAGAAGTCCTAAAAAGAAATTAATACGTTTGAAACATGTCGTTGAGGTGGATGTTTTATGCAAATCTATTCGTAATGTTATCTATGATCAAGATGTGTATCAAGACACTTTTGGAACGTGACAATTTCAATGGATGTAAGACATTGCTTTGGAAAATTATTAAAAACATGGGTTTCAAATATAAGAAAGATGATCCAAGACGAGAATTAATGGAACTACCTAATATAGTACTGAAGCGAATAACATTTTTAAGGGGTTATGTTTATCTGCAAAATGAAGGTTTACGAGAAATTGTTTTTCTCGATGAGACATTGATATTTCAGGATAGAACTGTTGGCCGTTCTTGGCAAGATACTAGCATAAATAGTATTAAAAAGGTTAAAGATGGTGGGTCCAGGCATTTGTTATAAGTTTGTAGTAAATTTTATAAATTTCATACCGTTTGCAGAATTTGTATTCTCATCTAAAACAACAGATAGTGATTATCATGGGGAAATAAATAGAGATAATTTTTTGCATTGCTTTGAATACAAATTTTTATGTAATTTAGGGGAGTCTTCTATAATTGTTATGGATAATGCTAAATATCAAATCACTGTACTCATTAAAACACCTATAACAACTTGGAAAAAGTCAGATATTCAAAATGGTTACAAAATAGTATTGGTTATGATCCCATGTTCAAACCACAGCTGCTCATTTTAGTAATGCAGTCAGTCGTTTTAGACTGTGGTCTTTATATTATACTGTAATTTCCTTTAGTTTTTTCAGCAATAAATTGAAACCACTGTATGAATCAGATAGACTTGCTGAACAATATGGTCCATAGAGTCCTGCGACTTTCTCCCTACCACTGCATTTTTAACCCCATCGAATATATATGAGGAATCACAAAAAATATTATAGTGACCATGTTGGAGAGTCAGGTAGATCTGCCTAGCCTGTAGGTGTGGCAAGAGGCATTAAATACAGTAACAGGGGAAGTACGGAATAAAACTGTTCGGCACACAGAGGAAGAAATAAAACGTTAGTGGGATAGAGAAGTTGTATGTGACCAGGAAGATATACAACCATTTGTTATAAACTTTAGTGTTGATGATGTTGACGATGAAAATAATGATTTCGAATATGATAGTGACTAATGCTTATAGTAAATTTTAATTGAAATTAGTACATGTTGTTAAAAACTTTTATCAATTCTTGTAGGTATCTAGTTTAATTTGAACATTTTAATCTGTTTACCTTTTCAATACATTTTTTTGCATAATGTTTCTCCTCTACATACTTTTAAATGTGAATAGTAAAAATATAAATATTATAATAAATATCTAAATAGAGTTAAGGATCCCCAAATTTTTGCTACATATTGCAATTTTGTGCCATATCTACACGATTGTAATAAAAGATATAAATTTATATAAAAAAACAAGTTTTAGTAAAATTCTAATTAAAATATAGTTAATGTAAGTTAAAAGATATTAATGAATGAAATTACTTTCACGAATGAAAAATATCGTACTTTTCCATATGAATGTCAAGAGTATTAATTAAATCTTGTACTTGCATTCACTTACAGAAAATAAATCTGGCAACGTCGCTCCGTTTTGACGTTTTGACGTCACTCCGCTGTTAACATAAACAGCCTTTAATAATCAGGCCTATGATGTATCCCGTAATGTTATTTTATAACAAGGACTGTTAAGTTCATATCCAGTCAGAAGCCATGTTTTTGAAAAATAATAATTTCTGAGTGGCTATAAAGTTTAAATTGATGTTATTTTAGCATCAAACATCATAGGGCCGATTATCGGTAAGGGGTAAACGCGCGGTTTTCGAGATTTGTCATGCGTGTTAAATATTCCACTTTTTTTTGTAGTTCACTATATTTTTGAAATTATAAAATTATTAAAATAGATCCCTGTTGTTGATTTTTTAAACCGGCAGTAATATTTTAAAATTTCTTTACTAAATTGATCCCTATACGGCGCCGCTGGTTGAAGATCAATATCGCGATGGCTCGGAGGGTCCTGATATTATCCCCGCGCACTTTGAGGCCGTGTTAACTAACTTACCAACACATTTTACAATAAGAACGGATCAGCGGAAACCGGAAACGGAATCGTCGCCGCCGGGCCGAACTTGGACCCAAAGACGAAACTTTACGGGATCCCCTTAATTGGCTGATGAATATTAAACCGTGATGTTTAGGAAAGGGTTCTTTGTTATGCTGTTCAGAAAACACCTGACAATTATCCTTTTAGCAGCATGTTTCGCAGTTTTCTATCATCTTGGAATTGATATCACCGCGCGCGTCGATATAAATATGGACGATTCCATAAATGTATATGGCGGATTATGCTTACTACGATTCTTGCATTTTATCCGTTTTTTGACGGGTCGAGATGTCCCGTGCCGTGCCTTGCCGGGCAAATGAGCTACAAGCTTTAGTGTTTTACTAAGAAGAATAACTGCTGTAGGTGATCTAGTTCTTATAAAATTTATTCCTATTTTTAACTAAATACTAATATATTTATTTGGGTATATAGTACAAAAATTAAGGCAAATAAGGTAAAATGATTTCAATATTATTTTCTAGTGCAGCTTTTGTTTTCCTTATTACCCGTATCCAGTGGAAATAAACTTATTGTTAAAGGAAAATGTCGTAAAGCAACTATTCTGCGCACTATAACTCTTCCCAGCATTTAATTATATCGATCAGTTATTTCGGTCAGTAAGTCGTATTTTTATATTTTTACTTTTTAATATCAAAATAATTGTAAATATGAAAATATTAAGATGTTAAAGATCTAGTTTAAAGTAAAAGAGAAAAAATATAATCAATACACTAAATTAAGTATAGGATTTTTTCCTTCCCTGGCAAATTTTATGCCAGTCCTTATTAGCCAAAGTACAACATGTGTTCCTGCTTGCTCAGGTACATAATTTTATGGTAGCACATTTTGTTATCCAAAATATGTTAAATTACATGAAATAAATGATAATTACAGTTTAAAGAAACATGAAATTGACAAATTTACAATTTAATAAAAACCCTTATTGTTTTGATACACCTACACAAAAGAATTATAAAACTATCAGTTCATCAGCGAGCCGGTGGCTCAGGGTTTAGTATCTCGATCGCTCCACCTAAAGGTCATGGGTTCGAATCACCCTTCCACTTTTTAATTAAATTGTCTACTCGTAGATCAAGTCCTGTTCGCAGGGATGGCTTGGCAACCATCCTGGCGATGGCCTAAGATGGGAAGAATGTCAGCTTGGTGTTAATTTTAGATTAAAATCAATTGAGGTTTAACTGTCCCCCTAACTAATGATGTTTTCCAAGTTTCTAAATGGTGGTTAGAGCCTAGCAGTGTACCTGAGGCACAAATGTGGGTCGCGAATTAATATATGCCCCCCCCCCTCTCCCACACAAGTCTCAGACTTTCGGGCTAATCCTGATGGAGTAGAAATTATTTCTTTTTGTTGAAATCTAGCCGACCTGTTCCCTGGCTCCGATTCTCAGGGTCGGCTCCTGGTGGTTATCAGTAGCTACTCCCCACGTCCGTAGGGTAAATAACTACTGAGTCCAGGAATCGTGTGCCCTGAGTAGATCTAATGAGCCCAGAATGACCGCCTTCTGCATCCTTCCGGCTAGAAGATCTGCCGAATTTCGAAATTCTTCTAGTTAGTAGTAGTAGGTAGTAGTAATAATTCTATCAACGTAACCAACGTATCAACGATTCCTAGAATCCATTGCCGCTGCATTTTACGATAATTGTCTATCTCTTGTGTTTCTTTTATAAATAAGGACAATATTCTGTCCAATAGAATTCATATAAAACTGTGTTCTTGTACACTTTGTTTTATGTTTGAAAAAATAATCATTGGTAAAATTTTTAAATTAACCGCATGCATTATTTTTCGATAACTGCCTATAAATTTGGAAATATTGAATTGCTCTGTTATCGTTTGATGGTGAGTCCTTAGCAGAAAAACTGAAAATGTGTAATTTACAACTGACATATTATATCTAATGAGAATGAAACCCCAAATACAACTTCAATTATTTTTGTAATATTACTCGTATTATATTATGTAAATATCGTAAACCGAATTCCAAAACCCTTGAATCGAAATTTGTCACGGCTGACTTACAGGTGACTAGTAAAAAGTTAAACACGGCTTTTTCTGGATATTTCCCAGCTTTAACCTTTTCCCGGTCTCGGTTTTAAGCGGCGTCGCTTCTAATGTTTCGCAGTTTTTATCGAATCCCTGCTTGTCAATTTTTTCCCCGAATATTTCAGGCGGGAGATTTTTCCCAGCGAAACAGCTTGTCTGGAGGTTTTTGTCTATTATCCGCCGCTGTTGGTTGCATAGGAGAAAAAGTGTTATCTGTCAAGCGTTTTAGCGCCAAAGACGAGCAGAGGGCGTTGATAAAATTTGCATTTTATTTCTTCGTAAATTGATAGCGGTTATAAATATATCAAATAAAAAGAGCCGTAGCAAGGACGAGTATGTTTACGAGTTTTTTTCTTCTATTGAGTGCTGATTATTTTATCTATGCAGAGGCTATAAAGAGAGCTATCTATCTATTTAAATTTTCATGGTCATGGCGATTCGTTACAGCTCGAAACTTATCAGATGGGCTGGGTTGTCTGCACCCTTTAACTTGCATGGTACCAAAGAGACCCAATAGGTCGAAACTACTGTCTTGTAGTGTTTAGGTGTAGTTGACCTTCACGTGGAAAGAGTACACAGTTTAAGTAATTAGTGCCAATCGAAAAGTCTTCTGTTTTTTGATACCACCTCCCATAGAGCTAAAAAAATAACCAGAACACAAAATTTGTTTTTTTTACTAAATTGTGTAAATGGTAAAAACAAGGCAGTGATTAACATTTCTGGTATTTCTAAACTATCGCCGACACAGTGCCCCGTGCGGCGTTGCTAAATCTACTTTTTCTCCAGCCTTAGGGAAATTGTGCACAATCTGACAACACCGCCTCTGGAGGTGCCTGACAACTCCCCCCAAGAGCGAAGTCTCAACCCTCTAGGACTTCAAATAAGGGAGATAGGCCCTTTTGCCCACATTTCCTGGATGTCACCAGCGGTACTCATCGAATATCTCTCAGATAACTTAGCTGTCGATGAGTTATTGAACTGCCCTGGTATGTGGATTATTCGTGAGTATTCGATGGAAATTTCTACGAAGATTTAGAAGCCTAGTTTACCTATATAAAGGCCGCCGCGTCCTGGCGAAGAAGTCAGTCTTAATCGAACAGCGATCAAGAGAAGAAACAATACTTAAGTGAAATAAGTCCAATTTCCGAAGTGTTTTCGGTGTGTAATTTATTCAGATACTACACAAGAAGTGTTGTATTGTGTCTGAAGTGTTGAATAAAGATTGTTACTGTTGTTAAGTCTCACTTATCTTTAAAACCACAGAAGGAGTAACAATATTATACCGAGTAGATTTGCTTCGTTAATCTGCCCTCTAAAAATACAATCACAAGTTCTCGTATAATGTTCTGCAAGCTCTCTTGTTTTGCCGGATAATGACCAATGAGTTAATATACGCGAATTTATTGAAACAAATTACATTGAAATACCATATTTTTAACTTTACATCTAACGTTATAAACTTTGATTTATCACAATTATGTTGATATCACCAGATATCTTGAATTCGGGTCAAGACAATTAAAGTTTCAAACAAAAATAAGATGTCTTATTAAATAATTAATTCAATTATACAATAATTTTCACTCAATGTTTTTTACATTTTCTTGGCAGTAAGAGGAATATAATCTCATGTTAAATATTTTACTTAATTATAACTCGACTGAATTCAATCAAATTGGAAAACTTTTCACCCAGCATCTCATGTTCTCCCTAGTGAAACTTTGTGCAGGTTCTGATAATAATCATCTTTTTGTGGAAGTACAGCATTGTATTCTACCCCAATAAGACCACGAAAAAATCAATCTACTGGAATCTACCGCTGTTCCAGACCTATTCTATATTACAACGCTCCAGTTCTGTGGAAATGATTAGAGAACGACGAAATAGAAAGACAATACAATTAACTGGCGCCCACGGTGTGCAATTCGATCGTCGTACTGATGCCGCCCCCTTTTTGCGTGATTCCTGTTGAAGTTTATAAGTGGGAAGAGCAGTTATAGCTTTGTAGTATTGTTGGTTTTATACTCACTTAATTGCCGGTTTTAAAATACTGGCAGGGCATGATGATAGCGAGGTTACTTACCTGAAAAAGAAAATAAAGTTTGTTAAATTATTCCTTTATATTTGTTGAAATGGTTATACAATAATATGCATTAAAATGTTCTATTACGAGTACAATCACGTAATTCATATGAATTCTGATTTCATATAAGTAATCTTGCAACGCCTCGTATTTAAAAAATATATTTATTTTATCATTTTTATTATATAAAATTGACTCCTCCAACATTTTGAGTTCTATGCCGTTTAATGTCCCTTCACTGAAGACTCGCCGCAGTTTTTATTATTTAGGTTAAAAACTCCACATACAAAATGTATTAAAGCATATAAAACGCTGTACTTTAGGTTGACGTTACTGCATTATATTACTTCCTGTAAGTATACAGGGTGTGTCACGAAGAGGGCCCATTAGGATTATCTCAAAAAGTATTCAGAATTGAAACATAAAAATTTGTATACAGGGGTTTATTAAAAAGATCTATTTAATGAAAATATGTAGTGTCAACTTCTTCACACTTCTGGTTATACCGGAAGTCATCATCAACTTGCTTATTTTAAATGTAACACCCTATATATTATTTTATTTCTGGACTCTACATAAAATTCTAAACATATTTCATGTAGGATGTCCTATACCTATCTCTGTTTTTGAAATATTGACAGGTGAATATTGACATTTCGCAACTTTGACACCCTGTAAAATCTAAACGGTTTGTACATTACTACCTCGTCATTTCAACGTTTGACACTAATTTCAGATTTAATCAAGAGATTAAATTTAATAGAACATTTTCTGGCTAAATCAAAATTAGTGTCAAACCATAGCTTATGAAAAGTTAAGATAGCAATGTGCAAACCGTTTTGCTTGATCTCAAACCGTTTAGATTTTACAGGGTGTCAAAGTTGCAATACTTTAATATTTCATTAAATATTTCAAAAACAGTTGAAGATAGTTATAGGACATCCTACATGAAATCTGTTTAGAATTACGCGTAGAATCCAGAAATAAAATAATATATAGGGTGTTACATTTAAAATGAGCAAGTTGATGGTGACTTCCGGTATAACCAGAAGTGAGACGAAGTTGACACTATTTTCATTGAATAGATCTTTTTGATAAACCCTAATGGGCCCTCTTCGTGATACACCCTGTATTGAATTGTTATTACGTCGTGATATGTTAACATTTGTAATTATTCTTTTACTTACTTTTCTCTCTTTAACTGTTAGTTACATATGATATTGTATTAAATATATCTGGGGAGTTGTATTTAAATAAATAAATAAATAAATAAATAAATAAATAAATAAATAAATAAAATTTATTAATTAAATGAACAGTTAAATAGATAAAATCCTCTGTGAGTGATACTTATTTTTATTAACTTTTATAAGATATTAATGTTTTATCGGGATACTAGTTTTAGTCATGATACAATTGTATCATGAGTTTTAGTAGTATATTTTATAGCAGTCGGTTTATTAAAATTCGAACAAACTGACATTAACATCTTTTGTGATAATATAATTTAAATCTCTAGTGCACAATATAGTTGAACAAAATTAAACTATGCTGCTATATTTATATAAACTGCCTATTTCGAAATAAAAGCTGGATAAATAAAAGAGGTAGGATGTTTTATATTTATTTCTCTAAATGAGATACATTAGCTGAATAACAGACAGAACAAAATTTAAAAAATAAATCTTCGGTACTAACATATGCATTTATTTTTGTTATAGTATGATTGATGGTCATTGCCCAACGGCAATGATGGTCATTGTCATACTTGCATACTCATATTATTATTCCTGTCAATTACATCAACTCAAAGAAAGGAGTACATGTACATGTAATCCTCTCTAGGCTACAGTTATATTTTCATTAACTCCATAAAAACACCGCACAGTTACTAAAGTTATATTTGAAGTTCTCATAAAAATAATTGTGTACATAACACACACGAGCCCGCTGTTCCGTGTATATATCCAATTAAGTTTTGTCAACTCAATTAGAGATATGGGATCGCGAAAAAGCAATACAGGTTGCTGTTGACACAGTATATATAAACTCGTTGCTACATTCCACTTAAAATGATCCCTTCGTAGATAGAATATGAGGTAAAAATTCAATACAGTATAGAGAATAATGACACAGATTCTTTCAATAACAATTCAGGATATTCATTACTATAAATATTGACTGTTGAGATGGGCTTGTATGTAGATGTAACTTTTTTAATATGGAAATCTAGTATGGAAAAATGGTAAGTACGTATTTGTGTAATCAATTGGCTATTCTATAGGTTATCTGCCTATAAATTATTTTAGATGTAACTGTGAATTTTTTATAATAAAACATACCGGGTTATTCAGAACTTATCTCTAAAACTTTGAGGATATGTGCATCCTTAAATAAGAAATTGATATCACCAAAAAAATTTATAATAAAAGTCTTAGGATTTCCCGTAAACAATGTTTAAAGTTATACCATTTTAAAGGACTACGTAGATGGGCAACTGTACTTCAACGACATCTGATATATCACATTCCTTCAAAAAACAGTAAACAACAGTTTTTGTACCTGGAACGCCTCGTTAAGACCGAGCGAATAGAGTTGGAGTGGGGATAATATCTCTATTGCCTATGCAGTCATCAGTCTATCTGTGTCGCTGTCTCAGTGCGGGTGTTTTATTTATCGTAGGAGTGTTAAAGTGTAAAATTTTCAAAATGGCTCATGTGTACAGCAATGCTGAGTTAATGGACATGATTCTTATTTATGGTCAAGTTGGAGTGGACGAGATGGTGGCCCGGGACGACCACAACGTATTTTAGCAGCTGAAGAACAAGTGTTGAATCTGGTCCGTGAAAATACGCGAATAAGTACAAGTCAGATCGCTAGGCAGGTGCCTGGGGTATCCTAATCAACGGTGTGGCGCTTACTACACGAAGCTCAGTTTTATCCGTATCATATCCAGCTTGTTCAAGCACTGTTATCAATTACGAGTTAGGTTTTGTGAGTAGTTGTTGTAGCAAAATGCTGAAAATCCCCAATTTACTTAATAATTTGCGTTTACAAGATCAGCAACCAGGAGGAACATTCTCTTTAATGCGGCAAAATTGGATAAGGCGTGCCAAAAAGTGTGTAGAAGTCGAGGGACAAAATTTCGTACAGCTTTTGTAACAAGGTAGGTGCAAATTTTTTATAAATTTCACGTTTCTAATACCTAGTAATCAAGTAGCGCAATTCTTCAAAATTAGTGTAACAAAATTTTATTCATTTTAAAGACACGTCACTTTGGTCACATCTATCTATCTTTAAGTTTATTTAAAGTAAAAAGGCTGCAAATCTTTTTTGCGCCGGGTGTCGGTATACTCTCAGAACTTCCGAAGTTTTTTTCGTGCTAGCCAGTTTGCATTGTCAGTCCCAAGGTCACTCCATTACAGTGGACCAGTATCCAGCGGCGTGCAATGAAAAATTTTTAAATAGTTTTCAGAACCCGCCAAAAAATTTTTTTTTGCACTACCACATTTGTACGTGTATGTTGAACATCCCCAAATTTTATTATGAATAAGTTCTGAATCACACTGTATATCTAATGTTAACATACTGTTACCAAATAAGAATATAATGGAATATGGAATTGATATAAAATTATGTCTAACTACCTAAAACAAATTATAATAAAATTTAAAAGAAATTAGACACTTATTGTTCTATAAGTTTCAAGTCGATCCTCGATTCGTTGTCAGTGGAAGAGAAGTTTGTATGACAAAAAATTGTCAGATTGAGCATTATCGACTTGGTAAATTCTTACATACTTTTTGTGTTCACGGACTAAGAGTCCGTGATTTGTAATGGTCTAGATGTTTCACCGATATAATATTTATCACATTCACAAGAATTTGGTAAAAGGTAAAAATAACTACAATTAATTGATTTAAAAAAATTCTCTCAATAACTTAAAAACCGGAATAATTAAATATAGGGAAGTGTATAGGGTTAAATGGATACGAAACAAAAATGTATCTGTAGTTTTTAAAAGCTCCTTAAGACAAAAATATATTTACTGCAGTATATACTGTCGCAAATTAATTGATAGTTTTGTCAAGGAAAAGAAACAACGTGACTTTCCTGTATATACAGTATCTTTGTTAAATTAAGAAAAAATATTAAATGGACATACCGCTAAAATACATACATACTAGGAAAAGAGTTATTCAGTGTGCATTGTCCTATATTTTACAACTTCAGAGAGTGCAGGTCCGCTCTGTGTCTGACAGAAAATTTTCAAAGTTTCAAATATAATAACACGTGAAAGTTACTGCAGCATTGGCGTAGTTTTCTTTCTTCTTCCCTTAAATAAGAAATGAGGACTGTATTATTAAATATTGCAGTAAACAGTCGCAAACTTTGTTAGCTGGTGTATATTTCCTGTTCTTATTTCCGCACTGACAAACTTAAATGTCAAGTAGTATTTAAGATTAGATGAGTCAGTGAAATATATTTTTCAATATATGTATATATATTTCTTGATAAAATATGCGAGTAGCGAAAAGTTATTTGCTATTTCAAATTTAATGTTATCTAAGTAGATCTTCTACCAGCAAAAATAGTTGAAATGAGTCCATTTTGTTCTGCCTGAAGTAAAATCCTACACTATAAGTAACACTAAAAAAGAATAAAGGAAAAAGGCGTTAGGTGCCAAAGGCAATAAAAAGAGAAAAACTAGAGCCGTTACCCACCCTAGCAGAACAAAGGAAAGTCCTCTCAATATTTCACGTGCGTTTCTGTAACTTTTTCTAATGTTCTTTTAGAAAAAGCAAATAGTTAAGTATACAGAAGTTTTTAAATCAAATATATGCATATTATATATCATTCCAGCGCACACTTCTCTTTATTTTAGTACCTACTATTGTAATATATACGGTTTTAGAAAAATTTACTAAAAAATAACAAAAAACATCCAAACACTAAATTTTTATGAAAAAAATTTTAATAACGTTCATGTAGATTTTAAATGATACCAGAAATTAAAAAAATGTACATTAATGGTTAAATTACAAGGTATTTTCTTTTAAAATCAACATTATTATACAGTATGTTCCTTTATTTTTTGGGAACATCTTTATATTTTTGACAACGAAACTGATTTGGAATCTTAATTAATGAAAAAGTGTCCACTAGATATACTATTGGCAAAATTTGTATTAAAGTTTATCTGTATTAATGCATTTTCACTGTCATAAATTCGTTTCTTCTCAAAACTACCAAATACCAAATTTCAATTTAATAGCTTAAGGCCCGTTTTCACGCTCATGTAATTTGCACAAATTGATTTGTGCATGCCAGTTTGTACAAGTAAATTGTAGCGTGAAAACCAAAATCGTTAACTTGCACAAGCCAGAAAATTTGGCTTGAGTAAAATCTGATCGGACAGATAATTTGCATGTGGTTGGCACAAATGCATGAACATGCACGACACTCCAACTCGGCGCATGCTTCGTAGTAGCGAATTCTTGTTCTTACGTGCACCCTCCTCGTGCTTTGTGCTTTTCATATACTTCGGTATTAGTACTTAGTAGTGTTGTTTGTTTGACAAAATATCAAAGTATAATATGTCGAAAAAAAGAAAAAGAATTCATGATAGAATTTGGGGACAGAGAGTTTTGGGGATAGAATTTGGGGGAATTTGTGGGTTGAGGGACAAATTTGTATAGACCTGACCAGTATGCAACAGTTCAGTTTATTAAATTGCATGTACAAATCATTTTGCGCAATTTGCATGAACGTGTAAACGAACCACAACATTTCAGTTCTATTTGCGCAAATTGCATGCACAAATAGCATGAGCGTGAAAACGGGCCTTTACGAAAATTGGTGCAAACTTTTTAAGCATTAGATTTCGCACTGCCTTGTATTAATAATGAAAGATATTAATTTATTTTTCATTAAGATGTTCCTAATTAGGTAAACACTAACATAGATTCGTTGCATTAATTAACAGAGGGAGTTAGATTAAATGTATTCTTTTATTGCAGATTTGTATGCCGCTATTTTAGAAATTACATTATTTCTGTCAAAATAAATTGCCCAAACTTGATATATTTACAAATTAGTGCACAACTATGAAATTCATAACAAAATAACGTTCCCTAAGATTAGGGAATTTCATACGGTAAATTCTTTACCACTAGTTATTCTTTTGCTAACTGGAAAACTAAAAATTAAATTTACGAACCTAGTTGGACAACAATTTGGTACGTTTTTCAAGTGGAACTAATTTGTTTTGATAGATGTCACTTCGTCAATTTGCGATAAAAATCTTATTCGACTCCGAACACGCTGTGTGAATTAAAGCAATAAAATTATAGGAGTATTTACCTCAGATAACTTTAATGCAATAATAACTATCATCAGCAAATATAAATATCTATCATAAAATAAATAAATATTACAGTTACATAAAGCAAATATTACATAGGTATACCTAAGTATTCATGTATCTTAACAAGATGTTCAAATAAAATTCATTTACTTTTATCATAAATTGGAAAATCCGACTATATAGAATAAATATTTGTTTTTACAATGAACAGTTCCGCTTGGTTCGTATACCATTTCCTCTCTTCTTGTGTCCCATGCAACATCTATGCGATTGATCTCAAATGACCGCTATACCATATATCTGTTAGATCCGTAGATAAATCTCGACGGCCGTATGTTTTTTCCGCTCACCACACAGTTTCAGTTCGGGACGTTTAACCGCTTATATATTTACCCTTAATCCCATTAATGAAAAACAAATTACGCTAACTTTTCTCATGATTTTACCGGAGGGGCGGCAGCGGCGGTGGCGGCAGTATTCCCAGGGGAGCCGCTGGAGCGGCTTTAAGAAATGGTTCGGATGCAGGCAACACGCTCATCTAGCGCTATATCGGATTACGCGGCGGCGGCGGCCCAATGCCGGAATAATCGATTACGGAGGGCCCGCAACATGTGCACTGCCGCCGTCGAGGGACGAAGGCGCCAGCGGTTGTAGAACCTGGATTCTATATATATTTGAGAATTCAAATTTAATACAAAATTTCAGGAACCTATAGAGATCGTTGAAAATAAATAGATACAGTGCACCGAGAGAAAGAAAAGGCAAGGACAGAAGAAGAAGTAATAGAAAAAAGTCTACACTGACAGTCCGCAGGCCGATGTTCTTTCGTTGGCACTATATACACTGGTATTTATACACAATGACTACAATATCTTGGAAATACTCTAAATTAATAAACTAATAAAAATTAGGAAAATGAGAGTGTTCTAAATAAAGATTGCCACTATACTATCAAAGGAAACTTTTAAGTTTTGTCCCAAGAAAGACTGCACAAGATGTAATGGAAGCAAATATTCAATAAAGTACTTATAACACTTATGAAATTATATAATATATTAGAAAATTAACTCTTGCGACGAAGCCAACAATTCTGGTTTTGACCCTAATTTGCTTTACCAAAAAAACAACTCTCATTCAGAAGAAGTAGTAATTATTACTATATACAAAACATTGGTTGACGAATCGAAACTGAGAATACTTTCGTTATATAAATTATTTAAAATTTATCAAATGTTACAGCTAATTTAGAATCTGAAAGTAAATCAGCTTCTATATAATCAGCAAACATATAAGCTGTTAAACATTATTTTTATTTTATGGTTACACCTCTTTAAACAAAGACAACCAACGTTGATAGAAATTTAGTGAAAAATTTAAAACACTATTTAAAAAAGTATATAGTCATCTTCGAGCAATCAGCTGTCCTCCCAATTGTAGCCTCTCAAAAAATCAGTATTATATTGTAATTATACATATTCTATTATATTTAAACTGAAGGACAAAAATTTCAATAGACCCACATCAGTTAAACGAGCTGTCTGTCGTGAAATAAAATATATAGACTTATAGACGTACAAGCACTTATAATAGACAAGTACTTATATACGTATAAAGAATTAAAGTGATATAGGTACTGTTGGAACGCAATTTTTCTACAGCTTTCATAAATTTAAAAGTACCTCAGGATATTCAATATATAAACAAACACAATATTAAGTAGTTTCTAAATTTTATCAACTAAATTGTCTATGCCATTGCCATACATTAAAAATTTCTGAGAAACCTATACATTATTTTTTCCTAACAGATTGCTGAAAGATATGATATGAAGTCACAACGTTCAGGGAATGATTTTAGATGTTATGCTTCCAATGATTAACCACGAACTGATCTTCTCTTGCGAGGTGGAGATGAATGGTGCGGAGTAAAGAAGATCTATTCACGGCAAATAGCTTAGAGATGACTTCAAAACACCTGTGAGAATTGGAGCTGGAATATATAGTTGCCGAGGACCCGATGTGTGCCATCAAGATGTATGTACAGGGGCTAGAATAATAGCAACTTACATGTAAATTGATAAGAAACTTCTCAGATAGCCAGACAGCTCTCAAAGCTCTTGGTTACTGCTGTAACTGAAAAACAACATTGAACATCCAAAAGCCCCCACGTAGTTGAGTATCAAAAACAGAGTGAATCTGGTCTGGATACTTCTGGTGGTTCTTGTAAATTCGTCGGATCAGAACCGATGCTTGTCATATCCTCGAGTACCTAGCTCGACCTCGCTAGCTATATCCTCGATAAAGCACCTATCTTGACCGTAGCTGAGTGGAAAAGATATCAAGATTAGTTCAGTAGAAGGCGTTTATATGAAACTCATGGGAAGCAAATACTTAGGCTTTTAGAGTTAAATTGTGAACTCTAATAATTAGCCTATACAATGGGCACTGCCGTTAAATATATCACAGGGATAAACTAGGCTTAGTGGAAGAAGCTTTTGTGCTTGGAGAATGATGAAACGGCGGATACATTTTATATATTTTATATATATTCCTCTGAGGAAATGATCATATATTCAATATTTGACAAAAAACAACTACTGTCCGAGGACAAGTTCTGACTGAATAACGGAAGCTGGACTTATTGGCGTGAAATATAGCTAGGTGTATCCGACAAAAGACTCCATCATGAGGTTGGAGGGTATGGTTTTAGATCTACCGCTAAGTTTTGAACCTAACCTTGGAGAATGTAAACTGCTCATGGAATTAGCAAACACAGCTATTTTTTCTGAATGACTAAATTTTGAATATGTACTATGTGTCTTTTTAAAAGTTCGTGTCTTTTATAATCAGTGGCTGAGGACTGTACAATATGACTTTTATAGTGTAGAAAACATACTGGTAAGACACATAGAGTTCCATATGAGAAACGCACTATGCAGAAGTTGGTATTTTTGGCTTTTCATTTGAAATGCTGACTTCTGAAAAGACTGTAACTTTTATGTAGGACAAAAAACATAAAATCGCCAAACACGTTCGTAGTTATCGACCAAAGGCACTAATAAATTAAAGTTCTGAAATTACTATGGCAATAGGTGCAGACAATTATAATTTAACAGATTTCCATTGTACTTTTCTACATCTTGAATAACATAAAGTATGTTCGTGTCTACAAGACACGGACTTTAGAATTATTCTGTTTCTCTCATTATATAAATTTGTGCTGACTAATATCTGTTAGTATATACTACAGATCTAAACAATTATACGTAATTAATGTAAACATTTATTTTATTTACCGTAGGTGCAAAGGCTGTTCAACCAACAGCATCGACGTGGAATCACCACCGCGGCGACACTCAGCATCGAGGGAAACCGTTCAGCCTAGGGTCTCTTGCTGTCTCTCCTGCCTCCCGCTGATGCCGACTGCTACCTCCGAATACAGACAACTCGCCCGTCTCAATCCACGTGGGAAATCCGCAGCTATGGCGGCCGGTGCCAATTCACTGTGCATCCATGAAATTTGCACGTATTCGGGGGCTAATTAGGGTGGAATCGGTCGCAATGGAGCCGTTGAATATTTTTTTAGGAGCAATTCGCAGATAATAAAAATTCGCAATGTTGATGAGTATTTTGTAAATATAAAGTTATGTTGCTTTATATTTGTTCAATTCAGGAGAAGGATGGAGTGAGAAGCACTTTGTATACAAAAATAATTCTATATTAACTTCCGGATATATTGGTTGGTGAAAGAGACATACAGAAGTTAGGAATCTTTGCTCCTGAAAGTATCAAGATCCAAAATGTTAAGTGTACCTATATTGCAATGAAATATTACTGTTGAAGAGAAATTCTCAAATATTAAGAAGCACTTTAGCTGAATAGCTATTTTTAAAAGGAGATGTAGGATTAAACGTCCAAGAAATCCAAATTTATAAATTTATTTATACATTATTAGAACAATAAAAATTCTTAACGCAAGTAAATAATATTAGCTGAAGGTAACACTAAGAAACACTGCAAGAGTGCTGCGGTTTTAATCATTTCCTGACGAAAATACCTTTATTGGAAAAAGAATGAACAAACGTAATTTTGTATTATTTTAGGTACATTAATAATTGGAACAAGTCGAACATCTTGATGACAATCGATGTTGCCTTAGACAGAGAAAATTAAAGACTAGATATCATCTATTTCGATTGGAGTTCAGACACGAAAACAAAAGTAATATGAGAACAGAATATCGCCTACAGCGATTGACTGGTGAAATTGTCATGATATTTTGCTTGATTGAGTATCAACATCTTAGATAATTTAATAATTTGGATCTAGTCTATTGTCGTCGTACTTTCCATCTATAAATTAATTTATATTGTTGCACTTACCAGAATATATTAAATAAGCCAGTCTAAATTTCCTTTCGTACTTTTATAATCTATCCAGAATTATCACACTGTTATTATGCAACCAATATCGACGAAACCACGCATGACGAAAGTGCCGTTTTTCTGGGTTAGTTTTCAGATAGTCAGTTTGTTTTCAGGAAGAAGAGCAATCGACACCTGAAAGCTTACGACCAGAAAAATAATTTTCTTCATGTGAAACGAATATATTCGAGAATATATTTTATCTGAAACAGACCATGCATGTTTACTTTTACTGGTTTAATATATGTTTTAATATTTTTCACTGAGGAACAACAAGTGTTATGAACTGTTAAATTCGCGAACTGTGTCAATTTTTCAATTATAATTCATTAGCAACTATCAAGATAACGATGTTTTTCATCCATTCCTTCATGAAAAATATCCGACTCCATATAAACTCGTACGGCAAAGGTAAGATCAACAAGTTTAAGTATTTTCTTAGCTTAAATCCAATCAGGAAAATCACATCCTCTAATATCAGAATGCGTGCAAGAAGTTCTTTATCCTCGAATGATTAATATTAAGATACAGCAAAGCTGATCGTGGAAAACACTCTAATGGCCGCTCTGTAAGATATCGGCGACGCGTGGTCTTATTTGTCGAAAATGCGATACACGATACATCATTACTCATCCAGGCACTAAAGGAAATAGGCGCTACTTGAGTTCTGAAATTAATTATATGCAACGTTTTCATAGGCGATCCACCGTGCCAACTCATTCGCCATTTACAGGTTTCATGTTTTGTAATATAACTAATTTAGATGTATGCGTTCACCAACTTCCCATTTGGCTAAAAATTATTACACAAGGTGATCTCCGGGAACGGGAAATTGTGAAAACATCATAATTCAGAAAGTAATTATTATAATTATTGTATGTAACATATAAGTTAACAATATGGTTATAAGCCATTTTTATTTCTTAAGAATAATGTCTGGTACATGACCTCTCCTCTGTATGCATTCTTGAATTCGATTAATGAAATTTTGCATAATACGATGGAACATGGAATATTACTAATTTCTTCACGGATTTTTTTCTTTTAATTCCTGTATACTTATTGGCATGTCAGCAAAAACTTTGTTTCAACTACCCCCAAGAAGTAATCGCAAGCAGAGGGGTCCGGTGATCTTGAGGGCCATTCGATGTTATCCACGCTTGGCGATAATGTGATCAGGAAACAATATTTTCAAGGCTTCATTGATCTTCTTGTGGTATCTTCCGGAAAACATGTTCAATTGCGGCGTCAGAAAATTGTTGATCAAATCGACATAACGAGGAGAATTGACTGTCACAGCATTTTCAGCATAGTCTTCAAAAAAATAGGACCCGATAATTCCCATTGAAGAAACTGCACACCAAACCGTTACCTTCGGACTGTGTAATGGTTGTTGGTGAAGTTCTTGTGCATTTTCGGATGCCCAATATCTGCAATTTTGTTTTTATTGGTGCGGCCTGATAAATGAAAATGTGCCTTCACCATAAGTGGTGAATATTAATTCCATGTGCTAACATGATTTCTGAAAAATGTAAACGTGCTGGATAATCTATCGGTTTTAGAGCTTGAACTATCTAGATTTTATAAGGATGAAGATTCAGGTCCTTATGTAAAATTCGCAGCAAAGATGTTTTACATATGCCCAACTCCTCGGCTCGTGTTTTCGGACTGAACGTTTAGAACTGTGTTCTATTGATGCTCTGACGCGATCTATGTGGTCCAGATCTACTATTGGGTCCTCTTTGTTTGATTTTGTTGGCTGTACCTGTTTCTTCAAATTTATGAATCCAGGAGTTTATGGCATGAGCAGAAGGAACTCTTTCGTGACGAGAAATCGCAAAGTGTATCCAGAATTGCCTCTGCGCAGCAACTACACAGTCGTTATTTTTATAATACGATTTTGTTGCAAAAGCACACTGCTCACCTGACCACTATTCCATGGTTACTAAATGGCATACAATGACAGATCATTTGACAATTCATTCTATGGCCAACTATGCATAGTTACGAAATGACAATATTACCATGGACCACCATGTACTTATAGATGTTGGATGAAGACATTTTAATATTTTTGTGATTAACACTCACATACATCTCTGTCTATATACGTAGTACATACATGAGAGATGTTCTCAGAAACTCTATAATTTTTTTGATATAATAAAAAGGGTGTATTATGATGTTTTTAGTTTCACTCCACTTAAGATTACTTCTAAAAGATACTTAGGAATGAGAATTACGAATTTTTGGTGAATTGAAAATTGGAAATAGGGCAGTGCAAATTTACCGTGGAATTTTGCTATTTAAAGTCAAATTACATTTGACATCTACATTTGGGGAGTTTGTGAGTCGCAAATTACGAAGTTGTGTCAATAAATTAGATTATTTAGATTATAGATTAAATCTAAAATAAATAGATATAGATTAACGATTAACAGTTACTCCTGGTTTTTCATGCTAACATAAATAAAGTAAAATATAAATATTTCTTAAAAGCAAAGTTTTATTTAAATAAGTGTTTTTAATAAAGCATTTGTACTAAAAATTAAATCATGGTGTTTTTTAGGCTACAAGAGTTTTGTTCAACTATTAGAGTTTTCTAAAATGTATACGACTAATGAAAGCCTAAAGCGCGTTCATTTCTGATCATCCCAGGTATTTTTATTAGTAGTTATTTGAATTTTTGAGTATTGTTATTTATTCAAAACTATTCAACTGTAGCCGAAAAAATATTAAGGGCTGAAATTTTTTTTTATAATTTTTATACTTGAAATTATACCTCGAATAAAACCTTGACCTTTAAAGATATTTTTATGGTGTAGTTAAATTTATTTAGTCACACTTTTTAAAAAATAAATAAATAAAAACTAAAAAATAAACAGTTCTGACAAAGCAATGATCAGAAAGGTTGTTTTACATGTTTTTCTGCCTATCAAAAAAATAACAAAAATGTATATACATATCATTAAATATCTCTAGTTCCGTTAAGAAGAAAGGAAACTCATTAAAACCCAACGCCTACACTCTTGGTACAGGAGTTTCTTCCAATAATTTTAATTTTCTCTTTCAGAATTGTAGTAGAACATCAAACAAATAATAATAATAATAATAATAATAATAATAAATGCTAAACAGCGCCGTAAATAAACTTATAATACATTTCGTCGATATATTCATATACCATTCTGATTGATATTAGTTGGATTATTCAATATCAATCACATCCGATAATATATGATACTAAATTTGAATTCATGTCATATATGGAACCAAAATTTCTGTCCTTGAGGCCTAATTAGCTCCACATCCACCCCCTTCCGCACCCTCTAGGCGCCGCCGCCAGTACACACGCCTGTAACTGCTAAATTCGTCTCCACCGCCGCCCCAGATAAATTCAAATGCATGTGCGACACGTTCCGGGCGCAGTACTTGCAAAGAAAAAAATGCGAACCAAACGTGATTTGGCTCATGAAAATCGTATACCTCGGATTAGTGGTTGGGCGTCCGTCGCCAGTTAGGTCGGAATGTAGGGTGGTTGCCGAAATTTGTGGCCTGGTTTACAATATTTAAGTATCTGACCATAAAGTCTGATACCTCAATATTGTGTATATAGTTATAGTTTATAGTTATAGAGAAAATATTTGAGGAAAATCACATCCTAAATGTAGTCAATTAACTATTGGTCAAAATACATTGCAAAACTGGTCAAATGATGTCAAACCATAACTGTTAGTCTCAGAACCATAAAATTATTATGGAATCCGTCAAACAATGTTTTGCAGTAGGTACTTCAACATTTTTTGGATCATCAGCAGTTACCATGATAACGGAAAATGTAAAATTATTTAATATTAATATTACCAACACAAACTTACCTAAAGTTACCAATTTCAAATAATAATTAAGTAAAATTAAGATTTGGGTATATGTGTTTTTATGATGTAGGACCACCTCATGTAAATATAAGTTAAATACTAACTTAATGAATATAATAAGTTTACGATTTGTGCACAATTAAGCAAGTTGAATGTGTCAAGTTTATATCCAAACATATGCAGCCTTTAAATCAATACAGTATAAATCTAATAACAAACCTAAAATAATGTTAAAAATAATTTAAACATATATTATATAACATAGTACACATTGTGTGAAACAAGTTATATGTAGCTTATGATAAAAAATCTTAAAAATAAAACTAATGAAGAAAATCAGTAAAAAGCCAACTCACTTTTTTAATTTTTATTTTAAATATTAGAAATAATTTTTTAAATTCATGTTGGATTTCCGTATAAAGTGCCATCAATAATAATAATTTTTTTAGGTAAGAAGGTACATACAGGGTGTTCACCTAGTGCGCGTAAGTCCAATATCTGGGTTAATAAAAGAGATAACTTAATGTTTTTTTCAACAGGGTTGTCTAATATCCCGAGCTGCACAAAATGAAAATATATTTACATATTCAGGGTGTTCAGTTTTTCCTGGACAGGTACCAACTTCATTTTTTTAAATGGAAACCTATATTTTTTATGGCATTATCGAATTCTACGTAAAAAATTAGTGGGACTTTGTGCATAACACTGCTATTGAAATATTGATAGTTTTCGAGATATTTGACTTTTAATTTTTTTTTCTTATGTTTCGTCACTTCTAATAGTTGACATAATTATGGTTGTATGACAGCTAGAAATTATTTTTTTTCAGAAACTGTAGAGTGAAGATGGCTCTTTCGAAAAACGTATCAAAAGTTGACCTGCGATATACAGGGGGCAACAGAAATCGTGCCAAACCTGATGGTTTAAAATTTAAAAAATCTCGACTTTTTCAAATGGAACACCCTGTGTTTTATGATTTCATTAGATGCCTTTCTGTAGACTACAATTTTATAATAGCTTTCCCTATACCTAAGTTGCGTAGTTTTTACAAAAAACCCACTTTTATGAAAAATACCCGATTTGCGCACTCCTTTGACGGAAAAAATATTGTAAGGCTATTTATTTTTATAAAATGTATTAGTTTACACTTCTTAAAATAAAAATAACTGAAAAATTTAGATAATTTCAGTTTAATGAACAAGTCTTTATTTATTTATTTATTTATTTATTTATTTATTTTAAATTCATCCAACGGGAAGAACCCAGTAACAGGATAAATATCAGCTCCATACAATGTAAAAAAAAAAATAACATTTCAGAACTAGTACAATAGGAATAGTAGTACAATCACAAAAATAACAGTTAAAATACTCAATAACATTGACAAACTAATAAGATTAAGGTTGGGGTAAGAGAAACACTCAGCTATACAAAACAGATAATAAAAGAAAAAAGATAAGAACACTGAAATAATAAAACCTTAAGTTTAGAGAGTTATCAGAACATATTTTTTATATCAGATATTTTACAGTTGAATATATCCAGCCTGTTCTCTAGATCGCTGTAATTGGCAATCATTTGATGCAGAGGAGAAGAGCTTAATATGTTGGTACGCGCTGTAGGAACCATGAAAATGTTATTTGTCCTTGCATTTATTCTTGGAGTATGAAGGGGAATGCGCGATAAAATATTGGGACAATTAATTTGGTTATCGATGATCTTGTATAAGAAAATGGTTGAAAACATTTGTCGTCTCTTTACCAAGCTACTCATCTGGAATCTATTTAGGAACAACTCCTGCGGAGTTCCCCTAGTTGGATAGGTACCCTCCAGGATGTAGGTTGCAGATTTAAAAAACCGCCGTTGTACTCTCTCAAGAGCTGTTATGTGCACAAAATAACGAATTTAAAAATTTAAAACGAAATAAAAATTTTATGGAAAGTTACCATTTATTTGTAAATAAAAGAAAAAAATCATAAAAGCTCTACATGTAATTAAGAATTAGCAAAACTGGCGTATGCTTTAGAAGAAGTTCATGGTTTAAAAAAATGAAGTTGGTACCTGAAGAAGGAAAAACTGAACACCCTGAATATGTAAATATATTTTCATTTTGTGCAGCTCGGGATATTAGACAACCCTGTAGAAAAAAAAATTAAGTTATCTCTTTTATTAACCCAGATATTGGACTTACGCGCACTAGGTGGACACCCTGTATTATATAACATAGTACACATTGTGTGAAACAAGTTATACGTAGCTTATGATAAAAAATCTTAAAAATAAAACTAATGAAGAAAATCAGTTAAAAGCCACCTCACTTTTTTAATTTTTATTTTAAATATTAGAAATAATTTTTTAAATTCATGTTGGATTTCCGTATAAAATGCCATCAATAATAATAATTTTTTTAAGTAAGAAGGTACATATATGATACAATATAAATTCCTAATTTGAGGATTCCTCTTTCTAATGATGTGCCGCCATAGTTTACTGAAACTTTAATATGGCTAAAAAATTTCAAATTTCAAATTACGTCTAGATCTCAATATTTCAGTTTATGAATACGGCCATCTTAATTATGAATGGTATCAATTTCTCATTAGAATACGAACGGTTACTCATTTTTCTAAAAAAATAACAACAACGTATTAATACTCAACAAAAACACAGCCGTTTAATTCAATTTGATTGTATGTAAGAACTGATTTTAATTACTAATTATTTATTTAGTCAACAAACATTGGCATAATACTTAGGGTTAGACTAACCTAATCACAAGAGTCCAAACTTACAAGGTAGGATTAAAAGTAGTGGAATAATAGTAGTAGGTAAGGCAGGCAATGCCATGGTCCGTAATTCAAGTAAAATTCAAACAGAATTTACACATCTTTAACTCAGACTATCCGCAGATGGAAGATGTACATTCGGAAAAAAAGGGAAAGGCTCAGTGTCGAAATATTTTTTAAGTACAAATCTCAATTGCTAGAAATTTTATTTCAGGAGATTATAACTATAGTCATGATGAAAATAAAGCATTACGTCTTACACTGAAACGAAAAGGGTAACGGCATACGACCCGGCCTGCAGCGAAGGCTTCCATTAAATAGAAGGCAAAGCACGATCTCCTTTATAGATGAAATAACATTTTAAGTACAATTTCGAATCCAGATAAATTGCTATACCTATCCGGTACAATGGATAAAATTTTATATTATAAAGTTAAATCAACTTTATTATTTTAATGTGTATAGCGGGGTACGTGGTACATTTTGCTCTACCAACTACCTACTATACTGCCGAGATTATTACGTTCGCCCAGAGATAATTTCCTTGGTTTTAATCAAGACGCCGTTACTTTTCGCGTCGTTAAAACAAACTGGGGTTCGTTTAGGAAGATGGCTTTTCACCTATTTTGTTCGTATTTATAAAAAAGATGAATGTTTTAACCCAGCTTTAACCCTTTTTTTAAATTCGGCACGTTTTAGTAATTTAAAAAGGTGTTCAGATAAAATTTAATTAAGATTTCCTCATTTTAAATTGATAATAAACGCGTTAATTTATTATAATTCATTATATGCATCCGTAAAAAGTTTTATTATTATTAAAACGGCAAAAGAATTTTGATTTTAGTACCTATAAACAGCTGCTTTTAAAAAACAAATGTTTAATGTTAGTTTGTCTTTCGATTAAAAAAATAAGGGTTCTGGATTAAAGAAAACTAATGCTATTTTTAGAAAAAATTAATCTTAAATTTAATAAAAAAAGTAGTTTTTAAGGTATCTTTTAATTTATTAAGTACTCTTTCTTTAGGTTTCCCTTCAGTTTTAAATACCCAAGGCTTCTTCCATGTAAAGAGATATACAGCTCTTTATTTTTCATAAAAATTGCTTTTACACAATAAAAATTAAAGAAACGGCCCACTTCAGTTTTTGAATTAATGTAGGTCATATAAAATAGTATATTATGTTAGTAGGAGTAGAAAGCCAACATTATTTGTTGAGCCCTAAGCGCCCAAGACTCCAACTGCTGGACCTTCCTTACCTGCTGTAAGATCTTCTTATGTTTCAGATTCCTCCTTTTTTAGTCGCTTCGTAGAGGACTACGAAGCGACTAAAAAAGGACCCTCAGACCTCCCTTCGAAGCCGCGCGGACTCACTTTGAGTACCCTTCCCTTACTTGGCATAAAGCTAAAGGGCCAGTTGGCTCCTTTAAAGATGCATCCCCGGCTACACAGCCACTATCCCAAACAACTACCCAGAACGAGAGAGGCACTTGCCCCCCTCGTCCCAGACAGACTACCCCCGGCAGGTTAGACATGCAGACGAAGAAAGAAGACAAGACAAAAGAGCTCCAGAAGATCCTACCTAGCCTGCATGGAGTCTACCTCTATGAGGCAGTCCAGGCCTAGAGCGATGGGGAGGGTAAAGAGCGACCCCAAACCATCCCAGGTCCATGACCACGGTCAATGGATATTGGCGAAGCTTAAATAGCCGAGGCGTTAGCCGAAGCTGTGTAAGCTTTGTCTTCAAGCGACCAAATTAAAACTGTATCTCTTCAAACATTTATGCTTGTATAAAAAACGATCTGACGTGACGTTAAATTTCAAACTGACAGTTCTGAGAAATCATGGCAATATCACTATTTCCTTAATCCGTTGTTCTGGTTATACTATTTACTTTTTGTACTAGTAAAAACATGGGAAATTTCTTTACTAGTAAAACAATAACATAATATAATATTATTATAAGCTTGAAAAAAAAAATATCATATCTAGATTTAACTAAAATTCTAGATATAAATAAAAATACTGTAGGTAGTACCTTCTTTTCATAATTTAAGTAACATAATATCACACGTTCCTTTTGAAAATAACAACAATTTCTACTGATAATAAAGTGATTTTATATATAATTTGCAATTAGTTTAACCTCTCGCCCAAATCTAGTGTACAAAATTTAGTGTAACGACGTGAGGATTTGTTTATATATACTTCCATCCCTAGAATTAGTCAAGTAATTACTTGCTAAAAGTTTTTACTCAAATAGAACATAATCTTTTTGGTAAAAATATATTCTTTAAAGAATAATTTTTCAATGTCACCCTTTTATAAATTCTAAAATCTAACTCGTATTTTGCGTGTAAATGTTTTATTCTGTTAATGTTACTTACATACAAATACAATTTAATTTTAATATGAATTATGCAAATATTTTAGTAGTAGTTAAGTAGTGGAAAACTAAATAATATGAACACCAAAATTAAATAATAAAAATAGTAAAACAGCCAAACTTGATCTTGAAGATGCTTCTACCAGAAAGAATCTTCAGAAGAAAGACAGAAATATACTTTTGTATTCGATCCAAGTGATTCGTTTTGTGATTTTGCTAAATGAATTACTGAAATTTATCCAGTGAAATAACATAATTATTGAATTATGATGAATAATATCACTACAATTAATTTTAATCATAAGGATTAGCCCGAAAATCTGAGACATGTGTGGGAGAGGAAATGGCATATTGTTATTATTCAGTAGGCTGCATTTGCGCCTCAGGAACACCTTACGTTGGTAATCCCTAACCACCATTCAGTGCTGGAATGAGGGAAACCTGGAAATCCCCATTAGTTAGAGGAATTAATTTTTATTACTATATGCACTGTACTCACCGATTGGGACACTCTGCAGGTACACTGATTCTATACAATAACCATTTAAAAATTCGGACCAAATGGAAAATGCTTAAATGTTTTTCACTTGCCGAATAGCGAAAAATGTGGGGTGGTTCCTGTTACCGAACATAGCGGACATTTCTTATTTCGTAGTATTATAGTGTTATCATGCCATGGTGTACTGTTTAGAAGATTGAGGAGGCTCTCTCGAGAATACCGGTTTAAGAGAATCTGTTATAATATTGCTATGATAGAACGGAAGTGAAAAATTTGTTCTCACGTACACATTTTAAATAAGTGTTTTTTTTTTGTTTATAACTTCCAAAAACTCTGTCATATTCTCAAAGCGCTTAAAATACTCAAAATTTACTTACAAATTAAAAATAAATTGTGAGATAAGGGCATATATTTTAGTACTTTAAGCAGTTTTTACTTATTTACTACGTATCAAGGCAGGTATGTACTTTTATGATTCACATAAAATTTTGCCAAAAAATCATTATGTTAACTGGCTACAGATAATACAGTCCGATAGTTTTAAATTGAAATTTGGAACTAAATTTCCTGACCACTTTTGGAAAATTCCTCGGAGAGGTGTAAATCTTGCATATTATGAGGGACATACGTCACAAATTCATTCATTGGTATTTTATTTACCCGACAAAGCTAGATTTATGTTTTTTTTTAATATTTTGTGGATGGACGCTCGCTACAAATACATTTATATTGTTGGCAATAAATAACATTATACCTAGATAATATACGAACTTGTTCAAGGCTATACCTATATGTCGGTCACACACACACACACCTTTGAAATAATACACGTGTATTAGAATGATGTACGGGATAGTCTGGAACTCTTAATTCTCAGAAATATATTTTCTAAGGTGACAGTAACGTTTCAGTTCAAATAAATGTTTATTAAATCTAAATACTTCATATTTAATATATTATAGGTCATTCACGTTAAGTATAAAGTGACGTTATTTTCAGTAATTAATTGTTGTTAATATTCGATAAACAAAGGACCAATAAATTAGCATAGCATTTGCCATTTACAAAGAGTTTTATATTTGGGAACCCCCTTCTGTGCGTTGTTAAGTTGTTCTTACGATATTTATATTGCCTATCTATTGTTTGCTGGTTTTTTGGTGTTTGGTTCTGCTTAAATTTTGCTCGTGTATTTTCTATTTACGTTTTCTAGTTATTCATTTACTTATATTAAAAATAGTTATTCTCAGAACCAAACCCGTTGTGATCCTGTGATATTTTCCAAACTCCCGCTCGCAAAAAATTACATCTGACAACGGCTCATTTTTTGACACGGCATTTTCAAATATCTTCACAAATAATGAGATAGAGAGGGAGTCAAAATTAGAGTAAAGTTTCTGTATATAGGGTACATAGCCAAAAATACTAACTAGTATTAGTATTACATTTTTGTACTTTATGGTTTTATGACTTGATATTTAAAAATTAAAAACACTTTTCTAAACCTTTCCCCATTCTATCACATAGTGTATTTAGTTGTTATGTCTTATGATTTATTTCTTTCAAATTATTATAAACCAATTTTGCAAAGATAGATCTGTAAATGATTTGCATTGTATGAAAAAAGTAAACCCATATTAAAAATAAAATTGGTATTTATATATTATTGTTGATGATACATACATATAAGATAATAAAAGCAGTTAGAGTAATTTTTTTAAGACATATACTGAGTACACAAAGAAGGAAAACATATGCGTATTGTAAAATATATGTATGTATGTATGTATGTATGTATGTTATGGGGATTTGAAATCAAAATGTGCTAATTTTTATTTGAATAATTCACCAATTGAATCAATTCAACTAAACAAATTGCGAAAATTCCGAATTCAAAATACACTACATCATAGAGCTGAAGAAAATGTTCGTAAACATTGTTTTTAGTTTTTTATATTCATTTACATATAACCATAAAAGGCAACAATCTAAAATGTAAGGATTGAAGACCTCTAGAACAATTAGGAATCTCACATATTTCTAAACGTTAAATAATTTAGCAATAAAATACAGAAGTTCGTCTCAATAGTAACAAACAATTTTTTAACTTCGTATAATCAATACCTGATGCACTAACTTAAAAATTTTGATAGAGTATTTACTAGTTCTTGCTTATTATGAATGTTCCAAGAAATATAATGTAATAAACATAATATGGAATTACATCACCTGTGAAATAAAAAAGACAGGAAACAGAATTATTCAAAATAAAAATAACAAATGTAATATGCAATCTTTTTGTAGTGCCACAAAAAACTCTGTATAATACAGTTAATTGAAAAAAAATTACATCACAGTAACAGGCATTATCCATAATACTAATATTGGATTATCCTAATAATGGATTAGATTATGCTTGAAAGATATATTATACCTACATAAATAAAACTTAAGACATACACCACACCCTGAGACAGTTGCCTACTGCTTCAGCCGAGGTCAAACTCCGTGGAAAGTAGATCAGATAGCTACGTCGCGAAGGTATACAAAATAATATGGGGTCATCATAAAGTAAGGGTATACTTTAAAGGCTTATATAATTTTAAGAAATCAAACAGTAACAAAGAATTAATGGAACAGTTAACTAGCTTTTGTCTCCAAATGCTTGAAGTCAATCTTTGACTTTCTGTGAAAGGAGAGTTTGTTTTATGATTTTCTAAAATGTAAGATTTACACTTTATACTAAAAATATGTTCTCTCACAGATCTTATTGTTCCACTGGTAACGTATTTTTGAAATATTGTCAGTTAATAAGTAAATGATGTATTTAATTCCAAAAATTAAATCTTTTCTCATTTTTAAGAAGGATAAACACGCACTATATAACACTGACATTTCTATATGTAGGTACTTTACGGCTATTGAGTCGTTCTAGGTCACACAAGAATAAAAAAACTCATAAAAGTATAAAGGAAGCTTGATCTCATCCTAATCTATTACCCAGATAGATTATATTAGCGTCATATTCAACACTAAACTATTTTCTGTAGATATAACTATTTTTATAACATTCAAAAATATTTTTACGACTTTAGCAATCAAGGTGGATTATATTTATTTCTGTTTCTGTGAGTTGTCAACACTCCCGCCATAAAAATGATTTTCGGACACTTTCACACCGACAGGTAATTTATATCGGTTAATAAATCGGACCAGAATTTTGCGACCTCGATATAAAGTTCGGAGGTATATAGTTAGTTGTTCCCTGGACAGCCATTTAGAGAACGAGAAAATTTATAAATAGAAAAGCGTTACGTAACCCGCATTGTCCTTAATAGGATTGAAAAAAGCTAAATAACACTAAAGAATATTACATCTAAGGAACACAAAGAACATTACGGGGCGCGGCACGTAATCAAACCGATAGTGAAAGCTAATTCAAACTAATCCTAATGCACCTCAAATATAAAAAATGATTATACTTATATATTATTTTAAAAAGCTGCTTATATTATACTTTATTTCAAGTTTAAAAGAAGTACTCCATTCCATTTACGGGACTGTGGCTCAGGGCTTAGCGTTTCGATCGCTCAATCCAGAGGTCGTGGGTTCTAATTCCCATTCCACCAAACAATTTTTAATTAAATTGTTTACTCGTAGATCAAGGTTTGTTCGCAGGGATGGTTTGGCAACTATCCTGGCAATGGCCTAGGATGGGAAGAACGTCAACTTGGTGTTAGTGTGAGAGATGAAAATCAATTGATGTTTGACTTGTCCCCCTAACTAATGAGGTGTTCCAGGTTTCCCTCATTCCACTACTGAATGGTGGTGAGGGCCTACCAACGTAAGTCGTTCCTGAGGCGCAAATGCGGGCCGCGAAATAATAATATGTCGCCCCTTCTCCCACACAAGTCTCAGACTTTCGGGCTAATCCTTGTGATTAGAATGAGGGGTAGAGATATTATTATTATTATTATTATATTCATATTAGACTAGATTTTCAATTGACTAGACTAGAGTAACGGAAGTACCACCCATTGAGGCTGTGAATTCTGTCTTCAGTTTGAAACTCATATACCTAATGGCAAAATAGTGGTACACTTATCGATATACCGTTCCTCCTGTATGTTCCTCAGACATTATGCAATCATTTGCAGATGTAGCGATGCCTAAACCATTACATTTGCAAATTCACTTTTTTCTTAAAACTGGAGATATCTCGAAAATAACTGAATTTAGGTAAACTTTGCACAAGGTTGACTTAAAATTGAACGTATAGAATCCAAAACTGCAAAAACATATAGGGTGTTCCATTTAAAATAAGCAAGTTGGTGTTGACTTCCAGTTATACCGGTAGTGCCAGAAACGTAAAAATATTTTAAAAAGGTAGGCCTCACTGACCTTTGTAAATACCCAATTTTCAAAATCACCATTTACGTACTTTTCCATATATCGATCGCGGCCCTTCGCAGTGGGACACCCTGTATAGCATTTATTTTATCAGATAATGTATATGGAAAATTATAAATATTATAAATTCAATAGTGTATTTTTGTAAAGTTAAGTAATAAAAAGAAAGGTGGTTCTGGTGGAGAAATATATTAAAACAAGAAAATAATTTGTACCATATTTCCTAAAAGGAAACAACAACACAACTAAAGATATTGAAATGTTTCACATAGTTTCCTTCTTTTCAGTTAACCGAAGCAAATGGTCTAGGATGGCATTCATGGGTCTCAGTTTGGCAATCAGTACCACTAAACATGATAACTATAAAGCACCTCCTGTCGTTTAGATTTGTTATTTTCATTAAGTTTTAATGTTAAACAATTTGCTTTTTTATTATTTGATACTTAAAAGATTAAAACCATAAAAACCGAAAGGAATATGCTTAATAAATGCAAAACTTAATTTTTCATAAAAAAATTAGATTGTTGTATCTGATGCCTTTGGTAAACAAATGTATTAGGGACCCATAATTCGTTTTAATATGTGAAATTTATAATATAACGAAGAATAAGATTATAACTTTGTACTTTTATGGCGTCATTTGGGGCAAAGTTACGCAAATATTATACCGGTTTATTTTCAAGTTTATTTACAAACTTTGAAGGAAACCATAAAGGGAAAGGAGATAAAATAGTTCCTGGCTCCTGGAAATATTATATATGTATACTACCGTCGTTGTGGCATATTATCTTAATCTTCTTTACCAGATCACTTCAATATTAATGGTAATTAGAACCGTGTTGATATCAGTTTTTATTTAACACTTTATGAGATAGTTACTTATGATAAAATGGTCACTTTATTTTTGAGTATTGCACTTTATATTGAGGTTTACGTACGAGGCAAACCAAGAAATATTACCGCCACTTAAATAATATAACCAAATTGTTTTATAGGTTATGTTGTTTTGAACTTATAGAACTTATTTGCAAGTAATTCACTTATTACTTATGTCTATTAAAATTTGTATTTATATTCTGGACATATTTATTTTATAGATGCGTAACAGATAGTCTAGTTTAATAATTAACAAAATAAATCTTGTTATCTAAAGTATGCTTTTAAAAATAATCACATGATCATCAATCAAAATTGCAGATTTTTAGAAAAAATAGAAAACTGGTCTACTACTGATTGGCTAGTCATTGAAACGTAAAACCTCATTGACTGAATCGTAGTGTTTTTTTGTTTTGACTAGAGTACGGAGTTCAGAGAAGCCATCAAATGTTATTGATTTTTTCGAATTTGCAAATTTTATATGGTTTGATTAATCTACTCTAGTTAGTAGTTAGTCTGTTGCTATTCAGCCAGATGATCGTAAATTTTAATAGTTGTCAAAGCGAGCGGACAATTAATTTTCATTGTGACAATTCGGCCGCATCTGCTACATGATATTATAGCACAACAACCCACTGTGGCATATTCCACCCGCAATCAAGAGCTGAATGTTATACGGATGTATTAGGGCGGTATAGGGCGGCCGCTACAGAGCAGGTGTAGAAGCACTTTTATCTCATCGAATTCTATAATTCAAATAGAAATACTGATTTGTGAAGGTATATAGGACGCGGAACTTGACAGCTAAACGTGGTCTAAATCCATTCTGAGATTGGTGCCTTCGCAGAGTGCCCGGTAAAACATACCAAATTTCAGCACATTTGTACTGAAAACCTCATTTTATATTAGAATTGCCCGTCTTATTTATTTCTACAGTAAAAACAATGAAGTACATTAACTTTAAGAAGCCTGTTATTAAGTGAATGATTAAATGGATGATTTAATTAAATTAGTCTATGCAACGATGTGATATAAAAAATATACAGGGTGCACCACGACAAACTGCCGCGATTGAACTCTCGAAAAGTAGCCTTTGGAAAATTTTGAAAATTTGGTAGTATACTAATCTCGATGGGGGAAATTTGGTTAAAATATGTTTCATCATTCATATTCATATTCATTCATGTAAAATTTTATGTAAACAATTGAAAGTTTGCAGACCGAAAAAGAATTATCAATTTTGACTGTACAATAGCCTTTATAATTTAACGCGGCCTCTATGTAGAACAGGACCTACTATGAGTTTGAAAATTTAAGTCAATCTGAATCAATAAGGAAAGCAACCTATGAATAATTATTGTTAAGATACCAAAAATGTCTGAAAGTCCAAGGACGTTAATTTGAACATTTAGGGCGGGTTGTATCGCAAAAGGTAAACTTCTGGTTTAATAGAACTGTGGGTCAATAATTTGTGTGAAGATATCCACACTTTTCTGTCCACACATTTCGGCTTGGGGAAAACGTATGTCGTAGCTCGATCAGCATAGCAGCGCCGGCTATGGCCGGGACCGCGCAGCCCGTAACTAGACTTGGGCTATTTATACGTTCCAAATTTTGCCGAAACTAGCTTTACCGAAGATATATCTTCTTATTTTATTAGTTAAACAAATAAATAATGTAACCAAGTCATACAGTGCTTCCTTTTCCTATGTTCATAATCGGTTTTTTATGGGGAATTCGTATAAAATTTACGAATCGCAATAAAATTTCATGCAAAATGCGACGATTGTTGATCACAAAGCAGATGAGGTAAATAATGTACAAATACATTCTATACATAAAAATGTACGACGCCTTGAACGTACATTTTAAATTGCATATCTATGTATCCTATATGTGGAGGAAGCTCTACGGCCTAACACCCAAAACCGGGAACAGTCTGCATTTCTATACTTAGTGCTTCATATTCTGACCAAGTTTGGTGAGGGATAATAAGGTATGAGTAGTGGATTACGTAAAATTAAAACATATTATTAATTATAACGGTGTGCAGCAGCCCCTACGGCCTGATACCCAAAACGGGGACCAGCCAACATTTCTACAGTCAGTGCTTCATATTCTGACCCAATTTGGTGAGGGTACATCTTTCGGATAATAAGTTATAAGTAGTAGATTACGTAAAATTAAAACATATTATTAAATATAAGGGTGTGCAGCAGCCCCTACGGCCTGACACCTAAAACGGGAACCAGCCAACATTTCTACAGTCAATGCTTCATATTCTGACCCAATTTGGTGAGGGTACATCTTCGGATAATAAGTTATGAACAGTGGAATACGTAGAATTAGAACATATTATTAATTATAAGGG
The DNA here is from genome assembly GCA_963924545.1 of Pogonocherus hispidulus. Classification (NCBI taxonomy): domain Eukaryota; kingdom Metazoa; phylum Arthropoda; class Insecta; order Coleoptera; family Cerambycidae; genus Pogonocherus; species Pogonocherus hispidulus. Next base: position 27,487,891 of record OZ004696.1, read on the forward strand.
TGTGCAGCAGCTGCTACGGCCTGACATCCAAAACGGGAACCAGCCAACATTTGCAGACTCAATGTTTCATATTCTGACCAAGTTTGGTGAGGGTACATCTTTCGGATAAAAAGTTATAAGTAGTAGATTACGTAAAATTAAAACATATTATTAAATATAAGGGTGTGCAGTAGCCCCTACGGCCTGACACCCAAAACGGGGATCAGCCAACAATTCTAGACTCAGTGCTTATATTCTGACCAAATTTTGAGAGGGTACATCTTTCGGCTAATAAGTTTATAAGCAGTAGATTACCTAAAATTAAAACATATTATTAAATATAAGGGTGTGCAGCAGCCCCTACGGCCTGACACCCAAAACGGGAACCAGCCAACATTGCTAGACTCAATGGTTCATATTCTGGCCAAATTTGGTGAGGGTACATCTTTCGGATAAAAAGTTATAAGCAGTAGATTACGTAAAATTAAAACATATTATTAAATATAACGGTGTGCAGCAGCCAATACGGCCTGACACCCAAAACGGGAACCAGCCAACATTGCTAGACTCAATGGTTCATATTCTGACCAAATTTGATGAGGGTACATCTTTCGGATAAAAAGTTATTAGCAGTAGATTACGTAAAATTAAAACATATTATTAAATATAAGGGTGTGCAGCAGCCCCTACGGCCTGACACCCAAAACGGGGACCAGCCAACAATTCTAGAGTCTGTGCTTCAAATTCTGACCTAACTTGGTGAGGGTACATCTTTCGGATAATAAGTTATAAGCTGCAGATTACGTAAAATTAAAACATATTATTAAATATAAGGGTGTGCAGCAGCCCCTACGGCCTGACACCCAAAACGGGAACCAGCGAACATTGCTAGACTCAATGGTTCATATTCTGACCAAATTTAATGAGGGTACATCTTTCGGATAAAAAGTTATTAGCAGTAGATTACGTAAAATTAAAACATATTATTAAATAAAAGGGTGTGCAGCAGCCCCTACGGCCTGACACCCAAAACGGGGACCAGCCAACAATTCTAGAGTCTGTGCTTCATATTCCGACCTAATTTGGTGAGGGTACATCTTTCGGATAATAAGTTATAAGCAGTAGATTACGTAAAATTAAAACATATTATTAAATATAAGGGTGTGCAGCAGCCCCTACGGCCTGACACCCAAAACGGGGACCAGCCAACAATTCTAGACTCAGTGCTTCATATTCTGACCAAATTTGGTGAGGGTACATCTTTCGGATAATAAGTTATAAGCAGTAGATTACGTAAAACTAAAACATATTATTAAAAATAAGGGTGTGCAACAGCCCCTACGGCCTGACACCCAAAACGGGAACCAGCCAACATTGCTAGACTCAATGCTTCATATTTTAACCAAATTTGGTGAGGGTACATCTTTCGGATAATAAGTTATAAGTAGTAGATTACGTAAAATTAAAACATATTATTAAATATAAGGGTGTGCAACAGCCCCTACGGCCTGACACCCAAAACGGGGAAAAGCCAACAATTCTAGACTCAGTGCTTCATATTCTGAACAAGTTTGGTGAGGGTACATCTTTCGGATAATAAGTTATAAGCAGTAGATTACGTAAAATTAAAATATATTATTAAATATAAGGGTGTGAAACAGCCCCTACGGCCTGACACCCAAAACGGGGAAAAGCCAACAATTCTAGACTCAGTGCTTCATATTCTGACCAAATTTGGTGAGGGTACATCTTTCGGATAATAAGTTATAAGCAGTAGATTACGTAAAACTAAAACATATTATTAAAAATAAGGGTGTGCAACAGCCCCTACGGCCTGACACCCAAAACGGGAACCAGCCAACATTGCTAGACTCAATGCTTCATATTTTGACCAAATTTGGTGAGGGTACATCTTTCGGATAATAAGTTATAAGTAGTAGATTACGTAAAATTAAAACATATTATTAAATATAAGGGTGTGCAGCAGCCCCTACGGCCTGACACCCAAAACGGGGACCAGCCAACAATTCTAGACTCAGTGCTTCATATTCTGACCAAATTTTGAGAGGGTACATCTTTCGGATAATAAGTTATAAGTAGTAGATTACCTAAAATTAAAACATTATTAAATATAAGGGTGTGCAGCAGCCCCTACGGCCTGACACCCAAAACGGGAGCCAGCCAACATTGCTAGACTCAATGCTTCATATTCTGACCAAGTTTGGTGAGGGATAATAAGGTATGAGTAGTGGATTACGTAAAATTAAAACATATTATTAATTATAAGGGTGTGCAGCAGCCCCTACGGCCTGACACCCAAAACGGGGACCAGCCAACATTTCTACAGTCAGTGCTTCATATTCTGACCCAATTTGGTGAGGGTACATCTGTAACGAAGTTACCTTTTTTTTATAGTTTGGATTTATTATTTTGAGTATAGAATTTAATATGGGTATAAGTGTCCGCCGAAATATATATTATTGGAAGTGAGCTCCGTAGCGCGGTACAAAGCGTACCGACTTTTCACCCGGAAGATCCGAGTTCGATCTCCAGACCGGGTCAGGTTTTTTTATATTATCCGCGTTGGTTATAACATTCAACTATTGTAGTAGTAAATTGTTATAATAATATAAAGTAGAAAACTCACTTACAAGAATTTCGTCAATTACATTTTTATTAATATTATAAAATTGTTTATTTTACCGAGTTTATAGCCCCTTACTTCAATGTTTTAGTTAATTTCAGGTCTCTACATTATTTTACAGAGCTTAGAATAATTTGTGTTTTCCAAAATTGTTTAAATAAGCTGATATTATTCATTTATTAATATTTGCTATTGTAAAATAGATATAACATATTTAGGATGTGTTATAATGTGAATTTATTTATTTCTGGGAGTTTTAAAACCGTTCTTTTTGGTAATGCTATTTAAAATAAATGTAGAAGTCCGTGAGCTTCTCAAAATGCTATTTTGTAATTTGTTTATATTATTGAACGCTGTGACTAGGCCAGCAATAATATATTGACAATATTAGTACCGTGTACCACTAAACTGACCGATTTTGAATCAAAAATTAAAATATCCGCGCAACCAATGCGCGATGATTCTCCCACATGATTTACAGTCACGTGGTGTCTCCGATTTCCTATTTAAAGCATTGTAACTGCCTAGAAAGGAAACTCTTTTGACCGACCGATCTTCTTTAAGATATAGTTTCCGCCAGCACCAAGCAACAGCACCAGCACCAGCAATCACCCGGAGGAGTAAGTAACCATTCGATTCCGACCGACATCGTTCTGATTCGCCGGCCGTGGGAAGCAAGCTCCAGGTACACATAGCTACGGTCGCCTTTAAGAGCGATTGACTTAGGCGAAGTAGTATTGTGTGTATTTGCAACTTGTTTGGATGAAAATAACCTGTGGCTGAATGCTAGTACATTTCCTTTATAAGTGCGATTGCCTTGGGGACTTGTATCTTGCGGAAAGCTGCATCTTATTTCTCGTTCAGACGTGGTGCAAAAGGCTTGGAGACGCTAGCCACCTCCGTAGAGTCAGTTTGGATTTCAAATATTTACCGAGATTATTTACCGATTTACCGATTCGACACCTACCGACACCGTTCTGACCCGCCGGCCGTTGGAAGCAAGCTCCAGGTACACATAGTTACGGTCGCCTTTAAGAGCGATTGACTTGGACGAAGTAGCATTGTGTGTATTTGCAACTTGTTTGGATGAAAATAACCTGTGGCTGAATACTAGTACATTTCCTTTATAAGTGCGATTGCCTTGGGGACTTGTATCTTGTGGAAAGCTGCATCTTATTTCTCGTTCAGACTTGGTGCAAAAAGGCTTGGAGACGCTAGCCACCGCCGTAGTGTCAGTCCGGATTATAAATATTTACTGAGGTTTCCTGTTACTAAATAATAGAACGTTTTGCTTGAGCTTCTTTTGGTTGTTGTTGCTTGTTGCTTATTCACCGTATAGCTTATTTTCCGCACCGATTATTGTATTTAATTGCTTGCCTAGTTACCGACCGTTTATTATTACCTGTTTAATAACAATTGCTACCGACTTTGTTTATTTACTTGTATATTTACTATTTGTTGCTTGTCTAGTTACTGCTACTTGATACCATTTGTTGCTAATATATTTCCGCTGTTTATTATTGCTGCTTCTATGACTAAATATATATAGATTGCTAACAACATTTTTGGTGTTAACTGCTTTATTTACCGACCGATTTATTGAAAATAAATATTTTCGGAATTGAATATGTGTGACTTTTATTACCTAGCTTAAGAAACATTGACCCTCTGGACAGCGCATTCATGCGCCTTCTTCACTGTAGTTACCCAGCCTTTACTCATAAGCGAGTAGAGTCCGCGTGGACCATTCACCACGTGAAACCCATGTTTGGTGGCGCCCGAAGGCAGAAACCCGAGAAATAAACCAGAAACCGATTTAAGAGCGTCACACATCTTTCGGATAATAAGTTATAAGTAGTAGATTACGTAAAATTGAAACATATTATTAAATATAAGGGTGTGCAGCAGCCCCTACAGCCTGACACCTAAAACGGGAACCAGCCAACATTTCTACAGTCAATGCTTCATATTCTGACCCAATTTGGTGAGGGTACATCTTCGGATAATAAGTTATGAACAGTGGAATACGTAGAATTAGAACATATTATTAATTATAAGGGTGTGCAGCAGCTGCTACGGCCTGACATCCAAAACGGGAACCAGCCAACATTTGCAGACTCAATGTTTCATATTCTGACCAAGTTTGGTGAGGGTACATCTTTCGGATAAAAAGTTATAAGTAGTAGATTACGTAAAATTAAAACATATTATTAAATATAAGGGTGTGCAGTAGCCCCTACGGCCTGACACCCAAAACGGGGATCAGCCAACAATTCTAGACTCAGTGCTTATATTCTGACCAAATTTTGAGAGGGTACATCTTTCGGCTAATAAGTTTATAAGCAGTAGATTACCTAAAATTAAAACATATTATTAAATATAAGGGTGTGCAGCAGCCCCTACGGCCTGACACCCAAAACGGGAACCAGCCAACATTGCTAGACTCAATGCTTCATATTTTGACGAAATTTGGTGAGGGTACATCTTTCCGATGAAATGTTATAAGCTGTAGATTACGTAAAATTACACCCTTATATTTAATAATATGTTTTAATTTTACGTAATCTACTGCTTATAACTTATTATCCGAACGATGTACTCTCACCCAACTTGGTCAGAATATGTAGCACTGAATCTAGAATTGGTGGCTGGTCCCCGTTTTGGGTGTCAGGTTGTAGGGGCTGCTCCACACCCTTATATTTAATAATATGTTTTAATTTTACGTAATCTACTACTTATAACTTATTATCCGAAAGATGTACCCTCACCAAATTTGGTCATAATATGAAGCATTGAGTCTAGCAATGTTGGCTGGTTCCCGTTTTGAGTGTCAGGCCGTAGGGGCTGCTGCACACCCTTAAAATTAATAATATGTTTTAATTTCACGTAATCTACTAATTATAACTTTTTATCCGACAGATGTACCCTCACCAAATTTGGCCAGAATATGAAGCACTGAGTCTAGAATTGTTGGCTGGTCCCCGTTTTATGTGTCAGGCTGTAGGGGCTGCTGCACACCCTTATATTTAATAATATGTTTTAATTTTACGTAATCTACTGCTTATAACTTTTTATCGGAAAGATGTACCCTCACCAAATTTGGTCAGAATATGAAGCATTGAGTCTAGCAATGTTGTCTGGTTCCCGTTTTGGGTGTCAGGCTGAAGGGGCTGCTGCACACCCTTATATTTAATAATATATTTTAATTTTAAGTAATCTTCTGCTTATAACTTTTTATCGGAAAGATGTACCCTCACCAAATTTGGTCAGAATATGAAGCATTGAGTCTAGAATTGTTGGCTGGTCCCCGTTTAGGGTGTCAGGCCGTAGGGGCTGCTGCACACCCTTATATTTAATAATATGTTTTAATTTTACGTAATCTGCTTATAACTTTTTATCCGAAAGATGTACCCTCACCCTTTAATTTTATGTAATCTACTGCTTATGACTTTTTATCGGAAAGATGTACCCTCACCAAATTTGGTCATAATATGAAGCATTGAGTATAGCAATGTTGGCTGGTTCCCGTTTTGAGTGTCAGGCCGTAGGGGCTGCTGCACACCCTTATAATTAATAATATGTTTTAATTTCACGTAATCTACTGCTTATAACTTTTTATCCGACAGATGTACCCTCACCAAATTTGGCCAGAATATGAAGCACTGGGTCTAGAATTGTTGGCTGGTCCCCGTTTTGGGTGTCAGGCCGTAGGGGCTGCTGCACACCCTTATATTTAATAATATGTTTTAAGTTTACGTAATCTACTGCTTATAACTTTTTAACGGAAAGATGTACCCTCACCAAATTTGGTCATAATATGAAGTATTGAGTCTAGCAATGTTGGCTGGTTCCCGTTTTGAGTGTCAGGCCGTAGGGGCTGCTGCACACCCTTATAATTAATAATATGTTTTAACTTCACGTAATCTACTGCTTATAACTTTTTATCCGACAGATGTACCCTCACCAAATTTGGCCAGAATATGAAGCACTGAGTCTAGAATTGTTGGCTGGTCCCCGTTTTGGGTGTCAGGCCGTAGGGGCTGCTGCACACCCTTATATTTAATAATATGTTTTAATTTTATGTAATCTACTGCTTATAACTTTTTATCGGAAAGATGTACCCTCACCAAATTTGGTCAGAATATGAAGCATTGAGTCTAGCAATGTTGGTTGGTTCCCGTTTTGGGTGGCAGGCCGTAGGGGCTGCTGCACACCCTTATATTTAATAATATGTTTTAATTTTACGTAATCTACTGCTTATAATTTTTTATCGGAAAGATGTACCCTCACCAAATTTGGTCAGAATATGAAGCATTGAGTCTAGTAATGTTGGCTGGTTCCCGTTTTGGGTGTCAGGCCGTAGGGGCTGCTGCATACCCTTATATTTAATAATATGTTTTAATTTTACGTAATCTGCAGCTTATAACTTATTATCCGAAAGATGTACCCTCACCAAATTAGGTCAGAATATGAAGCACAGAGTCTAGAATTGTTGGCTGGTCCCCGTTTTGGGTGTCAGGCCGTAGGGGCTGCTGCACACCCTTATAATTAATAATATGTTTTAATTTTACGTAATCCACTACTCATACCTTATTATCCCTCACCAAATTTGGTCAGAATATGAAGCACTAAGTATAGAAATGCAGGCTGTTCCCGGTTTTGGCTGTTAGGCCGTAGAGCTTCCTCCACAAATAGGATAGGATACATAGATATGCAATTTAAAATGTACGTTCAAGGCGGCGTACATTTTTATGTATAGAATGTATTTGTACATTTTTACCTCATCTGCTTTGTGATCAACAATCGTCGCATTTTGCATGGAATTTTATTGCGATTCGTAAATTTTATACGGATTCCCCATAAAAAACAGATTATGAACATAGGAAAAGGAAGCACTGTATGACGATTATAGCTTGGTTACATTATTTATTTGTTTAACTAATAAAATAAGAAGATATATCTTCGGTAAACCAAGTTTCGACAAGATGTGGAACGTATAAATAGCCCAAGTCTAGTTACGGGCTGCGCGGTCCCGGCCGTAGCCGGTGCTGCTATGCTGATCGAGCTACGACATACGTTTTCCCCAAGCTGAAATGTGTGGACAGAAAAGTGTGGATATCTTCACACAAATGGGTCAATATTGAACCGAGTTTTGTTGTGTTTATAGCATCCCTGTTCAGATTTGGTTTTCATGAATCACTGTTGAGCTACAGGTGGTAACAATGAATCCGAAAAGAGAAGAAGAATTGAACCTCAAACTTGATTTTCGTGTCGTATGGTTCGCCGGTTGTTTTCAATTTACTAGTAAAATCAATCAGAAATTTGATATTCTATCTGGTAATTTATAATATATACACATAAATAGGTACTTATATTATTAATTTGATGGCAATGAATTTAAATTTAACAGATATTGCGAGTACGTAAAAGACGAATGCTGGTTTAATTTCGAACCACCTTCTGCTTATGAATATCACAAAAAAATTTGAAGCCCCTATAGTGAACTTTATCTGTCCTAAGAATGGGTAAGTAATAATTTTCTTTTCGGTTTTTATAGGAATTTCTAATACCTACTGCTCTAACAGATACAAGTGAGAAAAAAGCTGAGAATAAAAGAGTTTTCAATTTTTCTACTAAAGAGGAAAATCTTTTAATCGGTTTAATAAAAGAAAAATATGCGTCTCAAATTGAGAACGAGAAAACAGATACAAATGCAAATAAATTAAAAAATGAAGCATGGGTGAAATTAGCACGGGACTTTAACAGTTTTTGTGGAGATTTTTGCCGTGCCAAGTATTAAAAAATAAATATTTAAACATGAAGAAAAAATAAAAAAAAACTTTTCAGAGGAAAGAAAACAGTTGTATGGTACTGGAGGTGGCCCTCCTAAAAGTGGTGGTACGACAGACATTGATAAAGACATTAAAGAGATAATAGGTCCTCAAATGACTGGATTTACAACAGAATTTAACAAGAAAATGTGAGTATGTGTATGCTAATAATGTGTTATATCATTATTTTTTCTTTTTAATTTTTAGAAATGGAATCAGAAGATTTATTGCTTGTTGTGGAAAATAATGAAGGAAATGATGCATATGTTAAAAAAGGTAGGTATCCAAATAGATGCCGTATTAAAATATATATATATATATATATATATATATATATATATATATATATATATATAAAACTAATAGGCATTTATATATTACTAATTTATTATTAATTTGTAATTTTTTTAATATTGACTATTATTGAAGTGCATATAATGTTATCGTCAATTGTTTTTTTTAATTTCATATTTATTAGAGCTAATCACACTCTATAAGTATGTGTTTCCGAGAAACTGATATGTCCAAATATATAAATGTGTATTTTTCAATGTATTTTATTTTGGTATTACACTACCTGTAAAATAATAAAAAACAGGAAACCAGAAGTATTAAAAATAAAGACAGAAAATGTAGTATCTATCAAGGCAAACTTCTAAAGTTTGCTCCAAAAACCACTATAATATGCAAAAATTATAATTATATAGTGGTTTTTTGGGACAAACCGTTGAGTGAAACGTTTTGGTCAATGGACAAACTTTAGAAGTTTGCCTTAATACGGCATTTTCAATCTTCATTTTGAATACTTCTCGTTTTCCATTTTTTCTTATTTTACAGGTGGTGTAAACCCAAAAGAAAAAACAATAAATCATATAGTTGCACTACAAATAAGTTACAGACATTATCTAAAAGGGTATTTTGTTTTCACATCCTGCTTATTTGAGAACCTCTAAAGTATGCTTTATAATACGAGTATTGTTAATATTAATATACTTTTATAATATTTTTACAGAACAGAACCACTTTACTTTTAACTTAATTTTAAGTTACAGCGAATTACTCAGTTCGCTATAGGTAGGTTCGCTTTGTAGTAGGTAGATACAATAGTCTTTTTCTAAAATGTTTACGAACTTTTATTGTTAAAAGATATTTATAATCTTATGAGAACCAAAATGACAAAAATTATAGAAGAATTAATACATTTGTGAAAAATTGCAGGTCATACGTATGTTTAATTCAATTTATTCAGTCATCATCATGTTATCTGTACTGTTAATTTGTATTAGCTCGGAGATAAGAATTAGTAGAAATTAGTTTAATTTTGACGTTTATATTAATTACATTATTTCAAGTCTATCATTTAACGACTTCTTCAACACAGTTTTTAACTTTAATTTATATGATAAATTAAATCAGTTAAAATAATAAATCATAATTAATATGCCGAATACCCTGACAACATTGAGTTTGTTTCAACACATTTGTTTGTATATTTTGTTTTGATTTCTTTTCCGACCATACTTTATCTCATTTTTATTATATTTTCCGAAGGTAAGCAAAAAAATTGCCAAGTTCCCAGTAAAACGGCAGTCAATCATAAAAACATGACTTTATGAATTTGTTCCGGAAAATTCTTTTCTATTTCTCTAGCATTTAAAAGCATTAACATTCATACGCGAGCCAAACAAAATAAAATACGCAAGTATGAAAAAGATTTACGGTCCTCGGTTGAGCTAGCCGCCACATGCTCTACGTCTAGGTTTTATCGACTCGAAAAACAAAACTAAACTTATAAACTGCTGGCGCTTCTAATAACTTTTGCGTTCATGGACGAAAAAATATGGCATTGTGACACTATTTTTTACTATGTTTGGTACCTACTTTAAGAGTAAACGAAATAAATGGCACTTTTCTTTCTTGTTTACTACAATGTTGCTAAATGCATTAAAATAATAACATTTTTTAATTGTGAACGTGTTGGGTGAAAGCCCAACATTTGAACAGTGAAACATTTTTTTAAATCTCACTTTTGATTTTTAGTCAAGAATAATTATTTGCTATTACTCTAATGTAGAACAACTTTTAAATTATGAAAAAAATACAAATAACTTATCCACATGGCTACATATTTCAAACAACAGACTTAGACCAAACAACTGAAAGTTTCTGCTTGAAAGATACAGTAATTCAAATATTATGAAAGCGACTTGACTTATGGTATGGCAAGTTTAATATGGGCCACTATTAGGCTGTTCAGCGAAATATTAAATTAAATAATATGAAGCGCCATTATGTGCTACCAGCAAATGTCACATAAATTTCTTGTTTTTGAGATACTATGTCAAGTAAAGTATAAAAAACAATATGTGTAAAATATTTCAGAATATATCACTCAAATCTGACCCTCGTAGAAATATATAGGTGTATTTTAAACGGAACAGATAAGTAGGATATTAATTTTTTAAGAGGTATTTATTAGCCAGATTTTAAATTTTATATGAGCGTCATGTTGGATTTATACGCACATTGATTAAGCAAAAATGTATCAAATCTAATATATTTAAAGAAACACCACAATATAAATTGGACAACCCCCAAATTCAAATCCAAAAACTGTCCGAAATATGCCAATAAGGTATAATATGTTCCATGTTTTCTTTAGGTATATTAGTTTTTTCCCAAAACGTTCAGAAATTCAAGTATGCTTTCTAAGTACATTTAGAGCGAACAAAATGTCTTTTTCAAACAAAACAAAACTACCCGGCGAGAAAGATAGGTCTATATATTAGAAAGTACTGATGTAATTTTCTGAAACTTCATATATGTAGTAAATATAGGGTGGTCTTTCTAACTACAATATTTATAATTAGACAATTATTGTCACTTTCGATTGTACCAGAAGTAGACGCCAACGTTTTTATTTTAAATATAATAGCCTTATATATTTTGGTAGGTATCTTGATCACTTTGTATAACAAAATATATTCTTGAAATTTATAGCTTTCAATATATTAGTTAATTTATATGACAAATCTTTGTCAGAGGTTGACGTCTAAAGAATGCTTTCCTGTGAATAAACCTTTGAAAATATTTTACCATAGACGTTACAAGCAAGACAATAGGCAATTAAGGGACAGTTAAAAAATACTTAATTAGGTATATACGGGTTCGGTATAGTAGCCATTAAAATCAATCTTGAAAAATGTAATACTTTCAGTTTTTATATGGAATCCTCCAATTTCTTCTATGTGTATAAAATAAATGTTGAGCTCAAAAATATTTTGTATATAGCGTAACTATTGCTGAACTCAATCATAATGGTTCATAAGATACCTACTGACAATATGAAACTGAATTTAAAAATTTTAGCTGATAAAACTCAATAATTGTTTAGGTGTTTATAAACATTTTACTTAATAAACAAGAACAATAATTATTCCAAGGAACCACCATTTATTTAAAAATATCTTTCTCATATCTAAATGGTCTCTTTCGGAATTTAATTACATCTGATGGTATAGACTGAAAGTCACTAGATGAATAAGATACAGGGTCTTTCACGCCGACCTCCTATTACACATATTATCTCTAAAACTAATAAAGATAAAAATTTGAAATTTTGACAGATGCCATTTTAGCAGGTGATCTGTATTTTAAAAATATTTTCGGTTGTTTTCTACTTCCGGTTATACCAGAGTATTAACTTGTTTATTTTAAATGAAACACCTTATATGTTTTTGCATTTTCTAAAATAGAATAAAATTCTGAGTCAAAAATATATGACATAACTTATAGCTAAACCCAGCCGTTTCGGAGATATTTGACAGTTTATAAAAAAATTGACAGGTGCAAGGGTTCGCGAGAACCTTTATACGTATCTTTTTTCTTATAGCAACTTTTTTCGTAGGTATAGCATGAGTTTACTTGATTTTTGGCAACAGGAAAGAGCCTAAGTTGTGCTACACTTTAGAGAAAAGATAAATTTTATAGTGCTATACCAAATATCTCCCGTTACATTTTGGAAAATTTAAGTAGTGAAAACTTTTGTAAGTCAAATGGAACATCCTGTATTTTTTACATTGTTATTTAGAATTAGATCCTATTTCTTCCAGAATATATATTCTACGAGTTAAAACTACAACTTTTTGAGATATTTCCATTTACATTTGATTTATTTATATCTATTAAGTTTTTGTAGAGTCTTGATTTAAACTGAATCAGAGGAGGGAGGGAACAAATGAATCATTTGTAATTTCTATTTTGCATAAAAATTTTGCTCACATTCTTTAACATTATCTTCCATGCTTCTCTGTGTGAAGTGTGTTGCAATGGAATATTCAAATGAAGACATAACACTAATTTAATATCAATGGAGAATGTCATAAAATAATAATTAGAAGAATCTGTAGAACTTTCAACCAGCGCTTTTTTTTACCTATGACGAAAAAAACTTAAATTAATGCTGCCAAAGAAATAATCAATCCAGTAACTTCGGATGAAAATAACATAACTACCTAACTCTTTAATTAAATTAAAGATGGAGGGATTCGATCACGGCTGGACCATGGCTGTGGCCAGCACGATCAATGGACTTCATTTGATTTTTATTTATGGGGTCGCATAAAAACAATAGTTTATGTTAGTTCCGTATTTTTGGTAGTTGAATTATTGCTATTTGGTACCTATATTCAATTTTGTTTTTTATTCATAATGTTTATTTATGTTGTGGTCTTGTTGTTTTTAGTTGCATCATAGTCTACTATATTCTTTGCTGAATTTATATAATCGTGGCTAGTTTAGTATCAATTTCTCTAAACAATTTTATAAAATTGAGATATCTCAAAAAGTTGTAGTTTGAATAGTTGAATGAATTCAATAAATATACCAGAAGAAGGAGAATTTAATTATAAATAATATTATGTAAAAGGGCGTTCCATTTGATTTAAACAAGTTTTCGCTACTTGAATTTCCCAAAATGTAACGGGATATATATGTAGAACATAGCACCATTGGGTTGGTCTTTACTCTAAAATGTAGCATAATTTTGGGTTTTTCTTTTTGCCAAGAACCGAATAAACCCATGCTAAACGAAAACAATATGAAGGCTGTAACGAACCCTTGAACCTGTAAATTAATTTATAAAATGTATAATATCTCCGAAACGGGTGGGTTAAGCTTTAGGGTATATAACATATTATGTTTGACTCAGAATTTGATTATACTTTCTAAAATGCCAAGATATATAGGGTCTAAATGTCAACTGTTAAAATTTAAAAATTTGTATCCCTTTTAGTTTTAAAGATATGTCTAACAGGCGGTCTAGGTGAATGGCCCTGTATTTTCTTAAGAAAGTGAATAGTAGTGTATTTGAACCACTGTTACCTTTTTTATTATGTATAATTTTTGAAATTAATAATTAAGTCAGTAGTGATTTTTGTAGGAAATCTTTATTATTTTATCAAAGTAAATTCACATGTAACCTACTTAAAATTAATTACTAAATTGAATCATAGAAAATAGTTGTGTTCCCTAACATTTCTGTCAATATTCTTTACGGTCTGTACTCAAATTATTGTCAAAAATAAAATTTTTGTATTTAAAATTCATTATAACTCAAAACTTATTTAAAACTTGATATACCTACTTATTGTTATTGTACTCACTTTGTATACAAATAATATTGTTTAACTGTACATTAATTGCTTACTGTCTTGTTTATAACGTTAACAGCAAAACATATTTAATTTGATGTATTTGGATTGGGATAAAATAGGAGGCGATTGATATATAAGGTCACCCTGGATTTTTTGTAGAATCAAAATAAAAAAGGGGTTTAATTTTTCAATGAAAAGGAATTACCTGATTGAACCGAACAATCATCTTGCCTGTACATATATTTCCTCTAACAACTGCGGTTATGTTCTATTTTTATGATTGTGTTATGATATGAAAACATCTTTCATTTTTGCTTTGGATTATATATAAACCTTTTATAGATATCTTAATTAAATACCAAACTACTTTATTTATTAGTTATCATCAGGTTACGACTTTAATGGCAAATTTTAATATATACATATATTAGTTACATCTACTGTCGTCCTAAATCGCTGCACACAATATCAACCATATACATCTTTTTATGGACTCTATATATATCTTTTTTAACACATACCATTGAAAATTTTTAAATGCAGATAAGTATACTTCCCTGCTATATACTTATTTGCAACTATATATCAACTATAATAGTTGATATATAGTTGAAAAATATTTGTAAGCTTTAAGAGTTCAAATATTTTCTAAATCATCAGCTGTTAGACGAGAATTATATGTTCAGTGTGCTTTATTCTTATTAGAGGACATATATCTAGAGAGTTGAAACTTACTCATTAAAATAGTCATTCTTGAAGAAAAAAGGTGTGTCCAACATATTGATTATTCTTATTAAACCACACTCCACGGAATTTTCAAAAGGGGAATGAATTTGTTATTAGACCACGTGTTCGAGGAGGCGGAAGAAACGCGAGACCCGTTTAGCCGATTACCCGTGACAAAATGACAGAGACAGTGGGCTAAATAGGACGACCTTGTACCTCCGGCAACTTTTTGCTGTTAAAAAAGAAATCGCGGGAATGGTTAAAATTTTAAAAGTTTAATACTATCATAGATATCTATCGATTTATTATTTCAAATATATAGATACCTAAGTGTAGTTTATAACGTAAAATGTTAAATGATCATTCTCTCGATGAAAAACTTATTAGACTGTCTCAGTCTCAGGACTGTGGGAACTGCAAAATTTACAGATTGTAGCGTAATAAAAAATATATATATAGCAATTTATGTGACATCGGCTATTTAGTCAAATTATTGAGCACTATAAAATAGTAAATCGTTATTTTTTTATGTGTTTTAATTCCACGGATACATGATATCCATGGATACATGTTACTAAGCCCTCAATGCTTTAAAGGATCTTGTATCAACAAACCGCCCTTATAATGGATATCCAATAAAAAAGCTTGACTGACCACAGAAATTATGATTTCGTGGCTAAAAAAATTTGATGAAAAAATGAGGAAACAAAATAGAAAAGTCATATTATTTCTGGATAATGCCATGTCCCATCCTAAATTGACATTAGACAATGTGAACATTGTTTTTTTGCCTCCAAACACCACTTTCTACTGTCAGCCATTGGATCAAGGGATTATTCATAACTATAAGATGCTTTTTTCAGGGAGTTTCAACTGTTCAGTGTTTCACAGCATGGGTTTTTGAAAAATAGAAGTGTTGAGACAGCTGGTTTTGAACTGTTGGGTGGGATTTTTAGTGCCATCGAAAATGGGTTTTTGACCTTAGGCATATTTCTATATTTATCAAAAGCATATGACTGCGTGGCTCATGAGATATTGCTTAAAAAAAAGTATAATTATGGTATCAGAGGAAACTGTTTGCAGTGGTTTCAAACATATTTAGAAAATCGAACACAAATGGTTAACATTGATTTTGATGGAATAACTGTAAAGTCATCAAAGCAAAGTGTTAGACAAGGAATCCCTCAGGGTAGTATATTGGGCCCTTTGTTGTTTAATATTTATATTAATAACTTGGGTTCCAATTTTGATGACAAACCGCATAAAATTTTAAGTTATGCTGATGATACAACTCTGATTATAACCAGCAAAACTTTACCCGAATTAGAGTATGAGTCAACAGAATGTTTAAAAAATGTTAATAATTGGCTTCAACAAACTAAACTCGTGTTAAATGAAAATAAAACAAAATACGTGTTATTTACTTCAAATAGATCAAATAATAGAGTTTCAACCCCACATATAAACGAGACATACCTATATATCTCAATTCACAAAATGTTTGGGCATTTTTGTTGATTCAACACTGAACTGGGTAGATCATATAGATGATTTAACGAAAAAACTTAACAGCCGATGTTATAGTATAAGAGTAATAAAGTATGTTTCACAATCAGTTTTAAAAACAGTATATTATGCAAGTTTCTTGTCAAGGATGAAATTTGGAAATTTATTTTGGGGAGCAACCACCAGTATATACAGGGTTTTTGTTATCCAGAAACAAATTATACGTTTGATCATGAATTTGGGGTTTAATAGCTCATGTAGGAATACATTTAGAGGATTTGAATGTCTGACCACTATAGGTTTATACATATATGAATGTTTGTTGTTTAATTTTAAGCATAAAGGAAAATTCAACGATTTTATATCAAAGAAAAAATATAATTTTAAGGAATAACAATTATATGTTTCCACACCGTAAGTTAAGTAATACTGAAAGGGGCCCTTCTTACGCGTCTTTAAGATTTTTTAATGTCTTGCCTGAGAGTATTAAAAAAATTGTTTACTTTAAAGTTTTTAAACGTGAGATTTTTAAATTGATAGTAGATATAGAACCTTATACAGTTGCCGAATTATTAGATGCATTTTAGTATTGTCGTGGTTTTATATTGTTTCGATTATTTACAACACTTACGTTTTATGTATGATTGTATTTTATTTGAATGGCTTTGATTTTATGATGTATTTATATTTTTGGTTATACCGATTTTCCCCCGATTTTGTTTCAACCCACTTTTGTATTACACTGTGTGGCAGTTTGAAATAAATATTATTATTATTAGTATAGAAAATTTCTGATCAATAGGCTTCTAATATTAGCATTAATGCATAAAAGCATTAATTTAACCAGCGCTTTAGTTTGGATATCAGCAGCCTGGAAAAACGTTTCAGCAGCTACAATTTCAAAATGTTTTGCAAAAGCAGAATTCTTGGAAAATGTCCAGCAAGACGAAGATTTCGATGAGGAAGATAAAATTCTACTGGCCTAGCTTTTTCCTGAATTGCATGATGTAAGCCTAGAAAATTATACATATACACAATAGCAATATTTTGACCGAAAATCCTAATTTTTGACGTTCAAGAAGTAATCAATGAATGAATTGATGATAAAGATTGTGATTTTAATAATGAAAGTGATGTGGAAGAATCTGCAACGTCAAATATTATATATATAAGTGAAGTGTGTGAAAAACTAAGAGATGTGCAAAGTTTCCTTATATTGTAATGATAAAACTGAACTAGCTGTAAAAATTGTCCAAATTTTAACTTTTATTTTAAAATTTAAGAATGTGAGTCTCAGGTTCTACAAACAAAAATTATTCAATACAATAAAGAAACCTCAATTGAAAATAATTTTATATGACAGGTAATGTTTAAAATACGTACATATATCAGCTTTTATAGTTTGACCTCATTTTTTTATGTACATAGGTATAACACACCTAACTTGTAGATATATATGTAGCTAGTTTCTTCAATGTATAGTATATAATTTTTTAATTTAATAAAGAAAGCACAAAAATAACCAACATTTTGTATTTATTTTTGACCTTCTCTCAATAACGGCCATTTTCACAATAAATTTTGGTGGCCACTATTTAGAGATTTTACTGTAACCGAAATAATTAATAAAAAGTCTCCAATATACGTTGATGTCATTCTTTAAAAGGGAAAAATCTGCAGAAATTTAAAAAGTACTTACTTCATCGTGGATTTATGTCAGTCTGATAAACAAGCTTTTGTTCGAATATTATTCCTCTTATTATAGAAAACAAACAACGAGATTCTTAATTTGCATTCTCTCTGGAAGAAGAGACGTTTCAAGGAAATCTTATCGTGCGGGATAATATTTTCATTTGAATTAATTAAAAAGTGGAGCAGTCAGTAAACGACTGGGGTGGGCGGCCTATGCCATTCCTATAAAATATATTTGTATCCTAGCAATATTGGACATTTTCAGAAAATAAAGATGACGATGCTAGTTCCGACCCCTCCAAAATAGATATATGCGGAAAGGAAAAAAGAAAAGTGAAATAAAGCATAGGCGTAGTAGTATATTTTGTACTTTTAAATTATAGAAAATATTTAAAATACTTCTATATCAACTAAACCCGCCTAGTGCTAGTGTTATTTTCTTTCATAATGTAATTTAAATTTCTATTCTTTTGTTATGTTGTGCCTACTTAAATTACAACTGCAATGTGAAAAACAAAAATGAAAGTGTCCTCATCATGATTTTATTATCACAAAGGAATGGCTACCCTCGATTTTTTTTTTAATAATTTCTATATCCAAAATATAGGTATGCTAGTTGCTCAATTTTTGGGTGCTCAAGTATTTGGCGTTAAACTACAATTTGTGTCAACTCTAAATATCGATAAACTGCTTTTACGACCCACCAACTATTTGCAATCAGATAGTCAGTATTCTCATTTAATTCTGAAACTCAATTGTCCTCTAATTTACTTCATATCTTTTCTGCCCAAAATTTATTTGAAAAATAATTTGTGAACGGTAGAATATATAAAATAAATACAGGTGAGCTATAACAGAGTCGTATAGGAATACCTTTTTAAAGGAGTTTTTAAACTGAATTGGAACGAAAATACGTGCCATCTTACCTTATTGGTGGCCCGTTTCAGAATTTATATAAGTACTTATCTTCATACCACACTTAGCAATTAAATGTTACATGTTCGATACATGAATAATAATTATGAGATGTTAAGATAGGATTGGTTACCTGACCAAATTTAGTATTTGTACCATTATACAAAAGGTACATGCACTTTGAATTTAATTTGTATGCTTCTGGTTTTTTACTTTTTGTTATTTTACAGATAGTGTACTCCCAAAAGAAACTATGAATCATGGAAACGCACCACAAATAAGTTACAGACATTATTATGCAAAAGGATTACGGAGATATTGTAAAGTACCCTCTGAAGAACATCCAGAGATTTCACAATTATTACAGTTTTGTCCATCCACCGAATTTCATGAAATTAGTTTTATAAAGCAATGAAATATATAGTTTGCAATAGAAACTGGTAATTTTTAGACATTTTCAGAATATTTTAGGAGCTTTCAGGGTTATTATAGATTTGCTTTTAACAAATAATGAGAATTACGCTAGCTTTTTTACCATTATCCATACAGTTTTTCTAAAAACTTTTTACTTTACTATAGACACATATACTTTTTTCATAGTTACTTCCACTATCTTGTTGTGTGAATTGTGGTGTGAATTTATATTACGCTTCCTTTCCAGTTTGTAGTATTCATGCACATTAATATACGTTTTGATTAAATTACATCAGGTACCTCTTGATATCAATTTGAATTGCATATTTTTTAAATTAATCATATTTTTAATTAATTCTTTAAAACTCATAATCTTCTGAGAACCTACTAAACATAAACTGAGAAAAGGAACAAAAGCAACAGACATATTCACTCAGTTATATATTCATGTAGATAAGTCTATTTCGATCAACATTTAAAATATTATAAAGTACTTCGGTCATCAAACGAGATTACGGAACCGGAAAGTAGACACTTCCTTTGTTTTATTAATAGGATTCTATGCGCTCCGCTTCGTCTTGTGAACTTTTCTACGAGCTTTTCTACTCAAAAAGAAAATGAAACTATTAATCCCTTAACAAAATAAATCGGTTTTATAGAAACTTAAATATAAGAAAAATGTAAGGAATTATTCATTTTATATAGTTTGTACGAAACCAGACGTGCATTCTTAGTACCTTTCTTTAATTAATACAATTTTAAAAGTGTGTGATCTGGTCCCAGTAAAAGTGTTGATTGTTGACTATCCTATTTTACGTATTTTCCGCACGGCACTGAACAGCATCAGCATTTCGGCTGGCGAGGGTCATACGATACTCTATGCCGTATATAAAAGGAGACAATTTACGGCGGGGTTTTATATCATTTTGTGGTGACTGTCTCCTTTTTTTATCTCAGCTGCCATAAAAAGGGAAAAGAAATTCCACATGAGGTTGCAGTTGGAAACTTATGAATATCGATTTCGTGTCCCACAAACAGAAACTGCCCTTCCTGGTTATATAACATAAAGGATATTCATTTGTTTCAGCTACTGTAACATCAAAATATTTTGCCGTGGGTCCAGAACAATTTGACTTCTAATTAAATTGCTAGTTGGGTGGCTATAAAAATGTTCTTTTATGCAGGATGTTTCTTAAGTAACTAAAATATTGAGTAACTGATTTTGTTACACGAAACATGTAACACCGAAAGTGTTTTCATGAAGGAAAATTCGTGAATACAGTTCATGTATAATTTTCTCCTAAAAGTCCTTTCCTTTGAAGTGATGGTGAAGCTGTTATTTTTTTATTATTTTTCAAATAAGCTCTGCATATAGGTGGCTAATTAATAATTTATTTTTCCTGCATAATTTTTAATTGGTAATTAAATAATTTGTCATCTTGTCTTTGTTTTAAAGGCATAATAAGTTTATTCTCTTTATTCTACTTTTTATATAAAGCTAATCATTTAATCAACGTAAAGCAAACAAAATTTGTATACAAGTGACAGACATTTTTTTGTTTGATGAAATATTAGACCTCAAACCACTGGAAAACTTGACAAGGGGACAGAAGTTCAATATGAAACAACCTGCGGAATAAAATACAATTTTTAATAAAATATATTTAATGAAAAAGCTTGTTCAAAGAAGAAACCGGCTTTGCAGAGACATTGCAAGTGTAAATCTAAAAAATATGCCATTAGAAGAGTAAAAATTTTTCTTATTTTTACAGACGGCGATGAGTCTGCATGGATTAAAATACCCTCTTATATTGTTATGGACTTCTGTATATATTTCGTATCGCAGGTATAAACAACAAATAATTCGTAAATGAAAAATAGTTCTTCTTTTCCCTATATTCTAAATTTATTGATCCGTTTTACGCCGTTATGTTGTCCACCGTCTTGCATGAAGCTTCTGCTACGGTGATGGTAAATAGTTCACTCAGTGCCCAATAGCACTGAATAATCGAAAAAACTGCTAGTTTTGAGATAAATTCAAGAGATGCGCCCGTACGTTGCCCATTTCAATGTCCTCGTCAAAGAAATCAAGCTCTCGATGCTCGAATTTTGTGTGAAGTTTTCGCATGATGTGCAGGAATTGGCTTCGAGCTGGGGCTTTGTATTGGAACATTAGGGGATCGAATATTGGGAAATGCTACTATTTGCAAAAGAGAATAAGTGTTATTATTATGAATGTAACAGGCATGTAATGTTATCTTCCTAATAAATGTAGCCAAGTTAGAAACAGAAACTATATTATTTTCTACTCCATTTCTTATAATTCTAATTACAGTAAGTAGTGATCTGACAGTTAAATTATGAACCAGTTAAATCATCGACCAAATATAATATAATAACCGAATAATTAACATTCAAGATCACCCTGGGGAAAGTCTCGTTGATTCTTACAATGTAATCAATTTAGTGAAATACATAATGCAAATGGTAAGTTGCTATATCTTGTTTTTAGTTCATTGGCTGATGTTAATGTCACTGCCTGTGATTTACCATTTGTCTAAAAAATAAACCTGCTTATTCTAGGTTTAAATTTCATCATGCAAATTACGTTAACATTAATAGAGAAATTAGTAATATAAACTGGCAGGGTTTAATTTGTAATGTAAGTATTGATGACTCAGTTGCCACTTTCTATAGGAAGATTCAACAAATTAAAAGGCGATTTGTTCCTTTCAAAATAGTTAAAAATAAATTTCCTATCTGGTACTCAGCAAATACAAAATCGTTAGTTAAAGAAAAATTGCATCGGCGTTGGAAAGAATATCAAATTAACCTAGACTATGTTGCCGTCTCTAACATTAGAAAATCCGTCAGAAAAGCAATAAAAAAAGATTGTGGAGATTATATAACGTACACTGAAAATAATATCAAAAATAATTGAAACTCCTTTTGGTCTTTCGTTGCAAACAAGCGAAAAAGTTAGTCCATATCTAACTCCATATCTAACTCCATGTCTTATAATATTGTTACGTTTTCTCATGACTATGTTATTTCAAATGCCTTTTCTGTCTACTTTGGTGGTGTTTATGAATCATCCATAACTCCGTCGAATATTTCAGTCTCCACATTATGTTCTACATCAGTCACAAACAACCGTATTTGTACAAATCAAATTGAATCTCACTTCAATAAACTTGGTATAAGCAAAGGGCTGGTCCTGATGACCTGAAATATTTTTCATTCTTGCAAAGATTCTCTTTTGTTACCCCTTCATCTAATTTTTAATAAATCACTGTTTGAAGGTGTCTTTCCCGCTGTTTAGAAAGAAGCACGTGTTACGCCAGTTCACAAAGGCGGTCAAGAGTGACGTAACCAGTTATCGCCCCATTTCAATGTTATCAATCGCAGGAAAGATATTTGAGGCAATTATTACTGAAGAATTGTTTTTCAAATTTAAAAATCATATTTTAAACGAACAACATGGCTTTTTCCAAGGTCGGTCTGTGGCTACGAATCTTATTCCATATGTACAAAAAATAACCGAAAGTATGGAGGATCTAAATGAAGTGGACGCTGTGTACACCGATTTTTCTAAAGACTTTGATAAAGTACATCAACTTACACTGTTCCTAAAACTGGAAAATATCGGTGTACACGGCGGTCCACTAAGCTGGGTGAAATCTTATTTGACAAACACTCGTCAATGGGTTAAAATTAATAATTCTACTTCAAACTATGTGTAAATTACATCAGGTTATACCACAAGGTTCTCATTTAGGGCCTTTGCTCTTTTCATTATTTGCTAACGATATTGATACCTGTTTTCTACACTCTGATTTTGCACTTTATGCAGATGATCTGAAAATTTTTAAAACAATTTCAACCATCAACGACTGTCTAAATCTGCAAGCTGACCTCGATCGCTTGACGGAATACTGATATCGTAATAGATTGTTTTTAAATACTAATAAATATCTATTTATTAAGTTTACACGCCTCAGACAATATCAAATTCCGTTACATACTTAATAATTCACCATTAAAAAAAGTGAACTCCGTCAAAGATCTAGGAGTCACGCTTGATCCTAAATTATCCTTTGACAGTCATGTTGAAAACGCTGTAAGGAAGGCTCTACGTAACCTTGGATTTATTTTATGCATTACTAAATCTTTTTGGGAACACAATTCTCTTATTATTCTGTATAATGCCATGGTTCGGTCACATCTTGAGTTTGCAAGTTTAGTATGGAATCCTAAGCATTATAAATATATTGAGCGTATTGTAAAAGTGCAAAATAAATGTATACAGTATTTAAACTTTCCTTTTAATAGGGACTTGCAATATCAAAGTTACCATGCAAGCTTGCGGCATTATAAAATATAAAATTTATATTCCAGAAGAGATATTATAGCTTATGTATTATTTTTGTACAAATTAATTGTTGGCAAAATTGATTGTAGTTAGATCCTATGTCATTTGTCTTTTAACATTAAGCAACGTGTATCTCGTTCCTCAAACATTTATTATACTGCATACACATCTAATGCCTCAAATAACTCACCATCAGTTTGTTACAAAAGAAATATAATCTATCTTTTAATCATATTGATATATTTAATATATGTTTAAGCTCCATAAAACGACAAGCCTTTTCTGTTTTTACTTGAGTTTACAAACTAAGTTTAGTGTAATTCTTAATCAAGGTTTAGTTTTCCCCTACAAATATTACTTGGGATTGTTGTTTTTTCTTTTTTCTCTTAATTTACTTTTAAGCACTCTTGTATTTTTCTTTGTTTTTGTTTTTTTTTGTATACACTTGGATGTTATGTACTTTTAGTATTTATATTTAAGGTGCGCCCTGTAAATAGTAGTGTTTTATACATTATGTTGAGTTGCCAAACCGTTTAATAAATAAAAAAATAAATATATAATGACTAAATGGCCCAGTTAAAATGTAGCATCTTGTAAATATATTTACGGAATTGGGAATGGATCTTCAAGGACACCGTAATTAATTCTGTAAAAATATTTAGTACTTATAACAAGAAGTGTAATATAAAATATGTGAATTATAAAATATGAAGCAAGTGTAAAACAAGAACGACTGAATTTTATAGTCACGAAGGGGTTGAAGTGGAAATTAGTAGATTACTATCATAATTACCAGTTAGATGTTTCACAAACATAATTAATATTCATTGCTTTAATATTTTAATAAAGATAAAAGATAAAAATATATTTTGTATTTCTAATTTTTTTTAATTCGCGACCTTATTTCTATTAAAAACTAGCCTAATAATTGACAGAGAAAAAATGATGTGAGAAATAATTATTTTCTTGTCTTGCTTTGATCATATATGTAGGTTGTTGATATATAATTTGAATTTCTGGATAATTTCCAGCAGTTTGACAAATTTGCTGAATCTCAATAAAAACGAAACTAATTTATCTGCTGACATAACATTAATGATTCAGTTTTAATTTGGAACCGTAATAGTAAACTAAACCGAAATAATTCTTTGTTATGCCAGGGTGAAGGCATTATTATTTTAATCCATATGAAAAATATTCAGAACCAAACAACTGCATTTACCTTACAGAAATATTAAATAGAAAAGCTTCGAATAATGTAAAAATAAACTTATACATAAAGGGTACTATTTCAAAAAAGTATTTTGCTCACAATTGAATTAAATCTGAGATCATACTTTATTCATGACATTGATTTCAGAAATATTATAAACGATTGGAGGTGAAATAATTCCGTAGTTTGAAAACTGATAAATTTTATAGATTTTTTATTTTGTTTCCTTTCATTTTAAGAAATAAAGAGTACAATTTTAAATTAATTATGTAACAAACATAACATGAATTAGAAACAGAATTACACAAAATTGCCTTAAAGTTTAAAGTTGACATATTCTTCTATTTAAGTAAGTTATTGTTGGCTCATGTTATAGAATAATTCAGAAATATTCAACGAAAAAATCACATACCATAACTCTATTGTGAAAATTAAGCCAAATTAATAGTTCAAGTGAATTTGAAAAGACAATAGAGGTAAAAAATTACGTTTGCACTTTATTTTAGTAATACGACCTACTATTACTTAAAGTTAGTTGGCTGAATTATAATATATAATCTGTATAGTTTTTGTAATGACAGAAATGGTAATGTGCCCACATATTTAATAAAATAAATACTAAAGCATCTATAGCATATATTTTGATATATTTCGCAATACTAAAAAAAGCGTACATGAGTACAAGTGAGTTTTCTGGTGGTAAGATTATATCTGAACCCAAAAAAACTTAATAGAAACAATGATTTAGACACATACTTTTACAATGTTCAGTTACTGGATAGAACAAAATCGGATGGATCTAATGATTGAACAAAATGATGACTTATGGGAGAATGAATGGCAGTTTGGGCAGAAATCTGTACAAATTATATACTAAAACACTAGGAATCAAACCTTAAATCTGATTTAAGATCCAATATAGATATGTTCAGTATCTAACTGAACGGAATCATACCAGCGTCTGATTGTAGTGTTCAGCTGTCTCTTTTGGTCCAGTATATTAACTAAACCAACAATTTTATTTCGTTAAATTTTTGGAGCTTATATGGCTGAGAAGCAATATCAATGCGGAAAGAGAAAATAATCGAGAGATTGTAAAATCAAGTAATAAAAACTTACAAGAATAATGTAAGTATGAAACATTGTAATTCTTTCTGGGTTTACACCACCTGTAAAATTATAAAGACATTAAACCAGAAGTATTCAAAGTAAATATTGAAAGTGTAGTATCAAGACAAAATTCTAAAGTTTGCCCCAAGAAACCAGTATAATATGCATTAAAAATAAATATATGACAAATTAACTAAATTTCATCAGTGATTTTTTAGTTTGATATAAAATTGTGTAATATTACAAATAATACATACCTATTTGGAATTATTTCTAAACAAAAAAAATAATAAAATTTAAAAGAAAATAAACACTCAACTAGCTTTGTTCTAAACGTTTCAAGTCGATGCTAGACTCTTCCTCAGTTCGTCAGTCAGAAATGTATATAATAAAAAATTGTCAGATTGACATTTTTAAGTCAAAAGTCATCACATGCACATGTTGTTAATTTTCCACTGGGAACGTCCTTCTGGAGAAGAGGAACCCACGTCTGATCAAAGAATATTGTTTTCGACGAGATACAATTATCATCACCATTAAGTTTAATAAAAGCACTTTCTTTTAATTTTCTTTTAGTTTAGAATGATAAAAACATGGTAAAATATATAAATATATATTAAATAGGTACATCTTTTCTTATAAAAAGGCTTTTGATAATGTGCGGATATGGACGAAATCAGGCAGAATGCTATAGGGAGATTATGCAAGGTTCTTTTGATTTGGATGGTTCAGATGGTAAGAAGATACAACGTTAACAGGTAATTCTTTTTACCTTTTTACCCATAATTATCGAGATAGTCACACTGTTTTGAAATTGACATTACTTTGATGTGCTTTGTCTGCCATGAAATTTTAGATGATTTGCTTCTTTTTATATATGTTTAAGTAAATGTCAATAAATATAGAATAGAATCGAACAATATCAAAAATACCAATAAATTAATTTACCAATGAACTTCTGTACCAGGGACTATAAACAATAGGTATCTAGATAATATAACTAAATTTACAACAATTATAGCGGCTTTGCCCATGAAGGAAAGTGATGCATAATACTAGCACAAATACATATTGTTTTAAGGCTAAATGAAATATTGAATCATTAAAAAGGTAAACACTGAAAGGACAAAGTACATCTTATTTTCGAGTCCACAGTAACAATTTAAGATCTATAACTATGCATTATTATACAGTTTTTTGTATTAATAGTGGTGTGAATTTCAGTCCTTGGTTTATTTAACTAGTCTTTGGTACATATTTTAGTTTATTCAATAAAGTTGTTCATAAATCTAAAAAGTGCGTTATTTGCTTTAACAAGAGACTGAGACCTTTGGTCACAGGTGGATCTGATTTTTGATGATCTTAAGTCATCATATTAGCTCTAGTTATTACAGTAGGAATAGGAGATTTGTAGATGAAATAGCATGTTATTCTATATGTTGCTAGATGCTTATAAGAAATATATGTAAATTATAAATAGTACGAATCTATATACAGTCAGTACACAATAGTACACACACACAAACGTCAGTTTTGCCACCACTTCTTATACTTATGTACTGTTTGTTTGTGTGTATTGTATTCTATTTAGCAAATATGATTTTAGCAGGTTTTTAAAACTAAAATCATTCGAAATATTCAGTATGGTTCTCGTGTAGAAGAAGCTTCTTTAAATAAATAAAAACTGTCAGACTTTTTTTCAAAATTTTTAAATACTTAACCTACTTTTTTCTACTGGCTGCAGGTTTAGATTTTATTAAACACATTATTGCATATTGTACAGATTTGCATTTAGGATATATACAGCGCTGCAGGGAACAACTTTTTTAAATAGCTGCTGATTCTTACTTTCATGACTTTTCCGATATTTTTGCAAAATTACTAGTTATTGAAATCAGTCTTTGCGTCAAGATTTTCTCTTTGTAGCTACTTTTATAAATAAGTTTTTTTAATGCCGCTACCTTAATGACAGAAGGATATTCTCCTTTAGAAATAACCTTATTTTTGAGTAGGTGAGTTTTTTAACCTCACCTTTTTTAACCTTTTTGACTCTAAATATCTCGAGAAATAAGTAAGATCTAGGTATGAAAAAATACTTATAACCAAAATTATATCATTTAGCGCGGGAAATGCAATAGTACTAAAATTAGTCCACCTCCCCCCGCGCTGTAGGTGGGGCGGGCGTAACTTTGAAATTTTAAATAGGAAACTATATATTTTATTGCAGATTTGGATGTTAGAGGTAAAAATACGTAGGATTAGCCGTAGAATCCGAATCTGCAATAAAAAATATAAGTTCCTATTTAAGATTTCAAAGTTACTCTCGCCCCACCTACATGGAGGGGGCAGGTGAACTAATTAGTACTATTGCATTTCCCCAGCTAAATGATTAAATTTAGGTTATAGGTATTTTTTCGTAGAGTGCTTATTTCTCGAGACATTTCAAAGTTTCAGATTAAAAAACGCGCCCGCTATATTAATAGTTTTAGCAATATACAAAGAAACTGCCTCTAAAGTAGCGGGAGAAATTCTGATACTTATGGCAAATAAAATAACATAAAATAAGAATAACGATAATAATACAAGATAAAGGGTAAATGTGCAATGCGAATTCTGATCAAATATTAGTGAGAGGAAAAAATAATTAGTATACCTATTCTTTTAAAAATATTTACATAATCACAACACTTTTCACTCTCCTTTTGCCATCACTCGTTGCGGAATGTACAGTTTTCCTCTCTTGTTCGTCACGTTTAAATATACGAACGTGCCGTGCATACCTTTCTGGTATTATACGTAACGACAGCGCAAACACTTCTATCTGGAAGTAAATTTAACTTTGCTTTTTATACGAAAATGGCAATACTTAACGTACCCTATTTTTTAAATGAATGCAATGAGAATCTGTAATTTTTAATTCTTCACTCTAGGAAAATTCATCGTTCATTGAATACTTATCTGATTAACGAAACTGTTTATGAAAGATGAAGAAACTGTTTATTACGAAGCTCTAGCAATCAATTGATAATTTTGCGTTATACAGAGAGTTCCAGAATGATTGTCCGTGCCGCTTCATAATAATTTTTTATGTGTCGCCTTTCTATTTTTATTATCTGCACTAGAATCATGAGCGCAGGCAAGGGAATTTACTACCGAAAATTCCATTTCTCCTTTGCCTAAAAATTTATAAATAATAATTATGTATTCTCAAGAAATACCAAATTACCAACCTGATTTAGGAGTCTCTGAAACTGTATAACATTGAAAAATACTCTTTTAAACGCAAATGATACATCAGTAAAACAATTTAAACGCGAAAAATGCTGAACGCCACTGAGTCAAACGTCAAATGCTGTCAAATATGAAAATTATCAAATTGACAGTTAAAAAGAAAGTAATTTTAGCAAATGGAAATAAATTTTGATTATATTCAGGATAGGCTGCGTTCCCGTACCGGACAATCATTCTGGAACTCTCTGTATTATTAAATCATATTCAGAGTAGTAGTGTCGAAATTATAGAAATTTTGATAATTTATCGATCAATGAACAATAAAAATTTGGTATAGCAAAAGGTTCTTAATGCATGTAACTGTAGATTATGTAGTATTAAGCAGGTAGGAATATCGATAATTTTGTTACAACGTATTGTATGAGAACATGGAACGCGTATATGGAATTTACCTACATCGGTGTCATTATTGAAACATAATGACATTAAATTTGAGTGCTGTTAAGAAGCTCATAACATCGCCCTTTTCTCATAACAACACCCTTTTTTCATAACATCACTGTTGCTATGACTTATATGTATATTTACCTACGTCGGTGTCATTATTGACACATAATGACATTAAATTTGAGTGCTGTTAAGAAGCTCATAACAGCACCCTTTTTTCAAAACATTTTTTTTTTCATAACAGCACTATTGCTATGATTTATATGTATATTAAAATGTTAGACACTATTTTATAGTTAAATTAAAACTTATATTCACCGATGAAGGTAAAATATTGAACGATACACGTTTGTTTATGGGATGTTTAACTCAACTCGTTTGATTGCAGATCACTCGGCTCACGCCTCGTTCTATTCTGGGCAATCAAACTCGTGTGTCGTTAATATCTATTAGGACACCTATGAAAATACCAGATATCGGTTTTTATACAGTAAGAACCAAAAGTAAGCCCATCCTTGTAACTTTCAAACCATCTTGAATACCCTAACAAAATTTTAGAATTAGGTATACAAGAAGTTAACTAAAATTTTTTAGCAAAAAATGATCAATTTTCTAAAATGCAACTTGACTACATTTTGTGTGTTTTTGTTATCAAATAACATTACATTAATTGAATGGTGTACAAATAAATGTTCTATTTAGAACCTACATTTCAGATTATTCTGCTTATTTATTTTAAAATGGCGACTATTTGAATTTTAAAGTACTTACGCGTAAATAGTGTTGTAAAAACCCATACAACAGTTTTAATAATTGAAACACTATGTACTCATTAGGAGTTGACATTTACCTAAATATCTAGAAGATTATAATTGCAGTGGTCGAATTTCAGAATGAAAATTGATTTTGTGGACAGAGCCTAAGTAGGACTCGAATTTAAGATGGCGAAGTTGCCCGCAAGCTGTCTAATTAATTAGAAATTCATTATACTGTACTACTAACTGTTATCTTTAGGTATCGTATTTACCCTGGTTTGCTATCTAATGGACTTAGATACCTTTGACTGTGAGTATTTTCTCTAATACTGTATAAAATCTTTGTGTCTTGAAGCCCTCATCAGCCACTAGCCTGCTGGACGTTGAAAATAAAACTTAATTAATAGTAGTGTTTGTGTGACAATCAGTATTTCTTTCCGTAACTTTTATGAAGTGTTCTTTGACGTTTACGAATAATTAGTGTTTTCTACAGTTAAATTGGGAGAAATATTGCATTACTTGTGGTCTTAGTATTGAAGTTAAATATGTACCTCATTTCTATTTGGTTACTTTACCTAACTGAATAAATATTTGTATCAAGATTTTTACATTAATACAGTTATAATTTCTGTAGAGTACCTGAAGATTTTACTAGCATAATAAATGCAAAGTATTCTCTTAGTAGCCGGTTTTTTGTAACTGTTTTGCTGAAAGTAACAACATTAAGTTTGTTCTGGTTTATTTGTGTGACATTAAATCAACCCAGTGGCGCCCTTGTTTCAAATTAAGCAGAGAAGCTATGGAAATTACCACCCACGCTTATATAAGAGTTTTATAAGTAATATTGTTTTGTATTAATATTGAAGAGTACCTTATAGATCTTCTAGTCGGGAGAATGCAGAAGGCGGTCATTTTGGGTTCATTACGTTACTTAGACCACGATTCCGGAACTCAGTACTTATTCACCACACGGACGTGGGGAAAAAAAAAAAAAAAATAATAATAATAATAATAATAATAATAATAATAATAATAATAATAATAATAATAATAATAATAATAATAATAACAATAATAATATTATCGGTATTCCTCATTCTAATCACAAGGATTATCTTGAAAGTCTCGGACTTGTATGGGAGAGAGAGCGGTATATTATTATTTCGGGCCGCATTTACGCCTCAAGAACGACTTAAGTTGGTAGGCCCTAACCACCATTCAGCGCTGGAATGTGGTTAGGGAAAACCTCATTAGCTAGAGGTACAGTCAAACATTAACTGATTTTAATATCTTACACGTTGATATGAAGCTGACATTCTTTCCATCCTAGGGCATCGCCGGGATAGTTGCCAATCCACCCCTGCGAACAAGCCTTAATCTACGAATAGACAATTTAATTAAAAATTGTCTGGTGGAATGGGGATTCGAACCCACGACCTCTGGATTGAGCGATCGAGGCACTAAACCCTGAGCCACCGGCTCGTCACCGATAATACTTTTGATAAAATTACATTTTATTACCTAATAAAAATATGATAATATTACTATCATAAGCAAGAAAATAATTCAGTATGAAAACCTGCAATACATTTTTTTTAGGTATTAAGTATATTTCAATCTTTTTAAATAAAGGTAATTTAATAATTTAATAGAAGCATTAGTAAAAACATTGTTGCTAAAGAATGCTTTTTGATTCGAAACATTATTTGAATTACGTGATGATATTCAAAGCAAACCCTTTTAGTGACCCTCAAACCGCTCAGTAGAAACATTAACCTACATTTTCCGTTCTTGTTAATACAATTAAAAGCTAATTCAACAAGAAAACATAAATAAGGCGCTTGTTTTAATATTCTCCCTTCCTCTCTCTATCTCTTTTTGCGAGCCTTATTTATATTTACGCCTTTTATCATTTTCATATTTAATACCTGGTATCACGGCAGCGCGGCCCCGTTTATCTTATCTCATGTAAACACGGTCGTTATTAAAACAGTATTTTTTGGTCTTGCAATACTGGGACAAATATTTGCTTTTTTGCTTTCGGGGGTGATCGTTCCATATTTTAATTAAAATTTCTACCTCCATCGCGTTGCCTGTTGGGGAAAAATTTAACGAACTCTGTGTCGTCGATGATGTCGATGATACGATACAGTACATGCCGTTGTTGATGTCCCCCTTCGGGCTATTTTCAATCCAAAAATACTTTGTCGTAATTAGTTTCACGTATATACTCTATGTAAAAATAACCGAATTTAAAAATACCACGGATTTATCGAGAGCTTATGTCGTTAAATTCAACAGCTGACTAGATTAATTAATTCAGGAAAGACGGTAGCCAAACTTGTATGAAATTGGGAGAAAGGACAGTCTACTAGTTCGTAGATATGGTTAGAAAATTGTTAGTTTGACTTCGATAAATTACTAAACCATTAAAAATAATTATTTGGATTGTGGAAATAATGTAAGAAACTTAAAATTCAGGCACCTCCGCATACACCTAGTAATTTCGTAATATAAACGTTTCGTAAAGTAAATAATTTTATATCCGTCCATAGGCATGTGCACGTATTATTCAATGATTACATATTTTCCTTAGGCTTCAGCTTCATTTAATGTATATTGTGCATTGAAAATTTGTAAAATAATTTTTGTAAAATCTGGTCAAGTTAAATTGTAAACAAAAACAAGATCACCAAGATGATACAAGAGTTTTTTGCTTTCAATTTACATGAACGGTTCTTGAAAGTTATCTGTTTCTCAATGCATGAATTATCTATATTTTATTAGAATATTCTATAAAGCACAATAGTGCATAGGTAACCAGATTTTTAGACATTTCAGAACTGTATCTGTTTAGTTATGAAGATGTTACTGTTATTGTCCTTTTTTAAATGCGACGATAATTCAATTAGAACCATTATGGATATCTTCACTAATAGAAAAAAATCGCTCTTTCATGAAAGCATTCACCAAGAGTTGATGGGTCACACATTTTAAATAATCTGTCTAAAATAATATACCACAAGAGATATGAGTTAAAAAACCACTGGTCAACAATTAAACAGCAAATAATTTGTGTGATACATTGCCCTTATGGCACTTTTTTGGTCATATCTCTCATACTTATCCTTAGAGATAGACATAACAAGCTATATACCTATGTAATCGAGGTAGATCTTCATGTAAGATGCAGTGGGTTTCTTTCCATGCAGATCTAACATTTAATTAAATTGTATCTCTTATCTTATATACAAGCTACATTTTATGGTGGGACAAGTTGGAAACCTATTATAAGCCAGGATGGGTAGAATATCTTCGAGGTGTTAATACTCGTATGAGAGATTAACACAGGTGGATGTTTGAAAGTTCTCCTAAGTAAGGAATTTTTCTAGATTTTCCTCATACCTGTACCAAATTGTGATTAGGGTTAATGTTCAACCAGTCGTTGCAGAACATGCTAATGGGGTTTACGGGAAATAATACTCTGCCATCTCTTTAACACAAACCTTTGACTTTCTAAGTAATCCTTGTAGAATGAGGGGTAGGAATATTATTATTATTATTATTATTATTATTATTATTATTATTATTATTATTATTATTATTATTATTATTATTATTATTAATTAAATTTAATTAATTAATTAAATCAAATCCTGCTCCAGCTACATCTCTGTCGCCTCATGATTTTAATTTGTATTTCACCACTGTGGCTGATGTTATAGCACAGACACTTGATGTTACTAATAATGACCCCCGAATGTTTCTTTGCAATGTCCAAAGACCTTCTAATTCTTTCTTCATGACCCCAGTAATTGAAGCGGATATTGAGAAAGCCATAATTAATTTGAAAAATTCGCCTTGCCTTGATTACTATGATCTTAACAGCCATATCATTAAAGCCGCTGCCCATGAGCTCACTGGGCCCCTTGTGTTACTTTATAATCGATGTATTGTTCATGGCCACTGACCTAATGCTCTTAAAATTTCAAAAGTTTTACCTACCCACAAAAAAGGGGATATTAATGTCTTAGATAACTATAGACCCATATCAATTGTGCCAATTATCTCTAAAATTTTTGAACTAATTCTAAAAGAAAGGCTCTTGTCATACTTGGAAGCAAACTCCATAATTTCATCGTCACAATTTGGCTTCCGTAAGGGTTTCTCCACAGTTAAGGCATTATTAGCAATGATGGACAATATTGTACATGGGTTAGATGTGGGTGCATCTACGCACGCGACGGTGTGCGATTTAACTAAGGCATTTGACTGTGTCAGAACTGATTTGCTTTTATGCAAGTTGGAATATTATGGCATTCGTGGGATTGCTCTAAAACTATTTGAATCTTACCTTAAGAACAGGGTACAGTTTGTGAATCATAATGATGTGAACTCAGTAATGCTCTCAAATTCAACAGGGGTTCCACAAGGATCTGTATTGGGTCCAGTACTATTCCTACTTTATATTAACGACTTACCTACAGCCTTAAATGGTGTGACTTGTGTCCTCTTTGCTGATGACACAACGCTTTTGGTACGAGGTGATGAGAATGATGGCGCGGATGTACTTCCGAAAGCTAAAGAGTGGTTCAATTGCAATGTGTTAAAACTCAATATGTCTAAAACCCATGGTATATTGTTTAGTTCAGACAGATGGGCTGCTAAGTCCAATCCGGTACGACTTCTAGGCGTAACATTTGATACGGGTTTGAGTTGGTCCGAGCATGTAGGTCAACTATGTTCTAAGTTGTCATCTCAAATCTTTGTGATGCGTCAATTGAGTTCATGTTTGGACCGCCCCACCCTGAGGATGGTCTATTTCGCAATATTTCATAGTGTACTGTCATATGCCGTTGTTCTCTGGGGAAATTCTGCCTATTCTTACAAAGCCTTTTACTTACAAAAAACTGCTATGCGAGTTATCGATGGAGCACCATACGGTACCCATTGCAGGCCGCTGTTTAAGAAATATGGGATACTTCCACTGCCTTGCGTCTATGTGCTTGAAACACTACTGCTAGTGCACAAAAGTATAGAAAATTGGACATCGCACTGTGACAGACACAATTATAGCACAAGGCGGGGGACGGATCTTATACCTTCTTACTCACGAATTAGAATGTCTCAAATGAATAAAGTTGATTTAAATTTGTATAATAAATTCATGAGCTACCATAGAAGCTTAGATATTAAGTCATTGAGTTTATATTCATTTCATAAGCTGGCGAAGGACTTCCTCATGAGTCAATGCTTTTATAGTGTGGATGAGTTCAGAGCATATACTATTTAAATGTAGGTGTTTGTTATGTGTTTTTGTTTGTTTAAAAGGAAGGGAGGAGGAAAAAAGGAGGGAAAAAAATATTTTTTTTCTCTGTTTTTCTCTATTTTTTGTGTGAATCATTTGCTGATGATCACTTATTTTAATATTATTTTCACTTCTCAATAATTTTATACTGTATTTTGTAATTTATTCTATTATGTAATTGCTTTTATTTCTGGTTGGAATTATATTTCTATATTTAGAATTTTAATAAATCATTTATGTGAATTAATTATGTTGTGACATAAATGTATTGTAATATATATTGTCAATAAAGCATCTATCTATCTATCTATTATTATTATTATTATTATTATTATTATTATTATTATTATTATTATTTTTTTTTTTTTTTTTTCTTGAAATCCAGTCGACCGGTTCCCTGGCTCCGATTCTCAGAGTCGGCCGCTGGTGATTAACAATAGCTACTCCCTACGTCCGTGGGGTAAGTAACTACTGAGTCCGGGAGTCGTGTGCCCGGAGTAGATGTAATGAGCCCAAAATGACCATCTTCTGCATTCTTCCGCCTAGAAGATCTGCCGAATTTCGGCATGCCGGTATGATCTTCAGTTCCGAAAGCAGTGTATCTCCTGCTCCAACGAGGGCTCCTATTATCAGTACCACAAGCTTCACAGTATGTTCTGGATGGAGTCTGCGGAGTTTGAAGAGAAGGTTTCGATATTTCGTCTATTTCTCCTCCTCTTTCAAGACAATGTTGGTCCCAGCAGGAGCCGAGAACTCGATGACAAACATGATGTCTTGAGCTGGTTGTCGAGAAGGACTACATCAGGCTTAATGGCTCGAATCTGCCTGAGCGTGGGAAATGGGTATTCCCAATAAATTCGGCACCTCTGCAGTTGACATCAGGGACCTCCATACTCATCACACGGCTTAGCTAGACAAGGGTGTTAAATACACCATCCTGGCCAGCCATTGTGAATCCCTCGGGCTTCGGCTTAACCCCCCTGACCTTAAAAAAGCAAAGGTCAGACTTTCGGATAAGCCATGGTCTTTAAGGCTCCTATAGAAAGAACCGTGCAATTGCTTATGCTTATACAGCTGCAGAAGGTTGCGGCCTTCTGCAGATTTAACTTGGGCTTTCAACTGAATGCGTCCCAACTCGGTGACAGAATCTGGGTTTCTCCGTTCAGCGTCGAAGATCAGACCGAGTTCATCAGCTGCTCTTCGTGCCGCCTTAAATAGAAATGCTGCGGCCCCTGCATTTTCATGGTCTTGGACCATGCAGAGCAAGGGATCCGAACTCCTGATTACCTTGCAGCCTTTATCCAATATCATTCTGCTGTGCAGACATAGACATAGAGAAATTATTATTATTATTATTATTTTTATTATTTGTGAGAGAACGCCTTATCAAAAATGAAGTAATTTTATATATTAGTAATTTTATATAACAGAAGTAATATACATGATATTCCCCACTTAAGAAAATAATTGTATTCTATCACAATTTCTCCGAACACACTGTATGCAGTTGTGTACTACCGTGTAAGTCTTCAGATTGCTCCTATAGCTTATATTTGAAACCATTTTTTTTTTAACTATGCACATAACCAAAAAATGAGAGGGGAAATCTATAATGATTTATGAGCACTTTATTTGCTACACATTCTATGACTTTGCTTAGATAGTTCCACTTGAGTGATGTAAATTTAAAGTAGGCTTAAATTTAAAGTGCTATGCTTTAAAACGGAAAGCACCATAATTATTGTTGCTGCGTCCGGGATTTAAATGTTTCAGGAACACCGAAATCACTCTTTCACACTGTTTAATCCCCAGACTGTTTTAAATAGAACACAAACAATGTGCCCATTAAATAGTAACGCAAAGCCCGCCAAAAATAACGGACCCCTAATTGTCAATACAAGCCAATAATTTAAATTAACATAAAGCCCCAAATGCGATGGAAATAAATATGGTTAGTTGATTCGAAATTAAACTAAAACTTAATTTACTATTAAAACAAACAGTAATTAAATCACAATATGTAATCCTACCAGAGTTTATGTGTTTCCATTATATTGTCGAAGCCATTGTAGTTGTTATTATTATTATTATTATTATTTGAAAACGTTTGAAGCATTGTTGAATAACGATTTTATCGACCGTAAAACTCAAATTAATACAGCAAATGTACCAACTATTTATCTACATGATTGCCGCTTACAGTCAATAGTTGTTAAGTGTAACAAACAATTGGTTCAAAATCAATAGGTGGAAAATTGAGGAATTTATAATTCAAAAAGTGTAAAAGCTTTTAAAATATCTTTGTTTAAGTGATAAAATAAGTATGATTCCCATTTTTCCTACATTTAGAGTTTATGGAAGCAGGTACTCTCAATAACGTTCAATAGTTTAGTCATATGAAAAAATGCTTTGCAACCATTAAATTATTACAAATTTACGGATTATATTCATAAACTTATAGTGAAGATCACGTATTTGTCAACACTACGAAAACTAGTAATTTTATTTAGAACAAATCGTAAAAACTGTAGGTTTTGAAACAAATAACATAGTTTCATTAAGCATCATCCTGGTTTATTAAATCAATAAATTAATTAATCATAAAAAAATATCATATTGAAATTAAATTAAACAAAAAAATCTGACAATTTTTAAAAGTCCAAAATAAAAAATTGTAAGAATGAAATTAAATTAAATTAAATAAAAATAATTTACAATATTTTATTATAAACTTCTACTGATGACGACTAGACGATCGACTGGAAACTTTTAGAACGAAGTTAGTTAAGTGTTTAATTTCTTTAAATTCCATTATAATTTTTTTATTTAGACAGTTCGAAATATCACAGAATTTTATATCAAACCAAAAAATCACTTATGACATTTAGTTAATTTTCCACATATTTATTTTTATTGCATATTATACAATCGCACTTTGTGGTAAACTTTAGAAGTTTGTATTGATACTACATATTTTTATACATCCTCATTTTGAATACTGCTGGTTTTCTGTTTTTTATTATTTTGCAGGTGGTGTAACCCCAAAAGAAGCAACATTGACATTCATATAACTTGACCACAAATAAGTTACAGACATTATCTTACAACTTGATAAAGTCTAAATGATGCAAAAACTAAGTCATTGAAAATGTAAACAGATAGAGTAAACATAATTACAGGAATAGAAAATTGGTATATAATTAACAAGTAGAATAAAGAAAGCAACAGGGATTCATGATGGGTGAACTAGTTATACTAAATGTTACACATACATATAAAAATTATGTTTTAAAAATAATTGAAGGATGTTTGATGAAAATGAAATATTTAAGAAAAATGTCTATAAAATGGGATAGAGAATGAAAGCATGAGATAAATTACAAAACAAGAATCAACTGTAAGAAAGCTCGACAGAAGGATAGACTAAATTGGTTTAGACACGATGATGAAGGGAACGATCTGTATGGACAACATAAATTGAAAAGTTTGTAACAAGGATAGGAAGGATGCGACACGCAATGCTAAATGTGACGCTTAAAATATCATTAGGATAAGATAAGATTTACTTCCATAGATGAATAAAGTAAATGGGACAATAATTAAGAGTAATATAGCAGCAGTAACTATATAATTTAATAAGTTCCTTCTTCTATATAAGATCTTGGAAATAAATGGGTTTAATAATCTATTGAGTAATTCTGAATATTCAAAGTGATTTCAGAACGTGAGAGAATAACTTGACGCGAAGTTCTAATTTGCCAAAATGGATGATTCACGTCCGATGGTCCCCAGCGATACATGCAGTAAGCGAATCACGTGTGCTAATAATCTAATATGTATTCAAAATATGTATTCAGACAGACGGCTCACAGCTCATCCCGTGCCACCGAATAAAACTCAACAGGTCCAAATGTGCGACTGGATGTACCAGAACATTGTAGCGGTCCTAGTTACAGCCGTTGTCAATGCATTTATCGACTGTAGAATTAGTAAGCCTTAACATCTAATCATAACTTGTGAAGTCCGAATATTCGTTAATTATGATACAATTATATGGTGCATGTTGTTGAAGAATGCAAATGAATGAATTATTTACATTAGTTTAAATTGTATATCTCAAGTGCATGAATGGTTACAAGAGAACCTTATGAATTTTTGGAAAGGTCTCTGGATCATAATGTAAAGTAAGATATAAGGTTCGTTAATAAGTGGTCTTCATTTAAAGTGAATATTTTTACACTTTTTTCTTGCAGTAGTGCCTTGCTGTGGAATTATATATTATAAAATTCAGTTCGTAAGGATTATTTCAGAGATCACAATAATTATAATTCTCAATATAGTAAAGGCAACTGCCGTTTAAAATAAATTAAGCATTCTTTTAAATGAAATAAGTTTACGACCCCCCCTAGATAATAAAAATGTTGGGGAAAAGAGGTATATCTTTTTAATTATGTAAATCTCCGCTTTGATCAGAAGGGATTAACTTCAACTGTTTAAAATTTAATAGTCCTCTACAGTTTTATATATTTGTATAGAGACTTCTCTATTGAATGCATTCATATAAGGATTTATCAATGTATGTTTAGTGCTTAATTTTATATACAGTGAGCGGCTAAATTATGGAACAAATTCAATAAAACTGTAATAACTTATTTTTTTAAAAAACGCGGGGACAGGTCGCTTTTAATTTGTTTTTTGGCCGTTTTTCGCGTGCGTCTGATTTCCTACAGGGTGATTTTTCTAATGGAACATCCCGTATATTTCTACAGATTTGGATAGAACGTTATCCCACGAATATAGTAATATAGATATTGATGGGTCTATCTTTAATAATAATGAAGATATGGCACACAAAAAAGGTGTGCCATATCAATTTTAGTATAAGTAATATAGATATATTAGAAATATAAGTTTTATAACATTGGTTCAAACTGACCACCATTTTGTTGAACCCATAGCTGATATCTCTTAAAAACGTTGGAAGTTGCATTCCGAACAAAATTTTTAGCTATTACACGACAAGCATAAGGATATTAACATCTTCAGGTGAAGTACACAATATGCTTGAGGTACGCCAATAAAGAGAAGCCCAGAGACGTTAAATCTGGACTTCTTGCTAGCTGGCTATCCAATGGGTCCATTTGTTCCTATCCAGTTTTCACCAAATTTTGCGTCTAAGTAATTAGTATTCAAGCGCGTATTGTGGGAGGGGGGAATATCAACGTATTACCCAGAATTCCACACCATACATTCAAACTGAATCTTCGTTGAAAGTGGCTCTCGATGATTTTGTTAGGATTATGATCCGACCAATAACGGTGGTTTCTTCTATTAACAAGTCTTATTTTTCCGAAAGTACATTCATCTGACCATAATATTTTCGCATTAAATGTGTGATCTTCTCTAGATTTATCCAAAAATCAGTTACTTCCGTTCCATACCGTTGTTTTCTAATGTTTGTACTTTACGCGGAACGTAGGGTTTGGACTTATGTTTTTTTTTTTAAATTCCAAGTACAGTTTTCTGCAAAATTCCACAATTTTGAGCAATTTCTCTTGAAGATACATTGGGTGTTTTTTGTACATGCAGTAATACCTTTAGGTTCGAAATTCTCGTTGAACTGACGATAAATAGTTTTTGGCTTGGCAAACGCACCCATATTTTCGTAAGATACCTTCCAATCTTCAAAATTTTTGTTGAGTTGGTATTTTTCTATTGGGAAATCTCTCGCTATACAGACTTCCCGGCGATTTTCAGAAAATTTTTCAAGCATTCGAAATAAATTTGAATGATTATTCATTTTTCAACTAATGAAATTTGATGTCTCGCGGATTTGATATTTACCTACTAAACGTCATTATGTATCCGGCGTACTTAATT
Source organism: Pogonocherus hispidulus (assembly GCA_963924545.1). Lineage (NCBI taxonomy): Eukaryota > Metazoa > Arthropoda > Insecta > Coleoptera > Cerambycidae > Pogonocherus > Pogonocherus hispidulus. The sequence goes on from OZ004696.1 coordinate 27,529,568, forward strand.
GCATGCATACATTCTACTGCTATGTGTGTCTATCCTTTATGAATGCAAGAAAATATGATACTTATTCATCATTGAATTCAAAAAAATCTATTAAATTCGAAACAAAATAGAAAATATATAACTGTCATTTGAAAAAAAAAATACTATTAATACTCAAAGGCATTACAATAAAAACAATATTTCTTACTGTCAGGTTATAGAAAGCTTTGGACCATTTACTCTGAATTTTGAAATTCGAATAAGGAATAACGATTCTACAGCTCTGGCCATTTTTCATGCATGCCTCTGTCTCTCTTAAGAATACTTAAATAACAGTAGCCATCACTTCTAACTAGAAGTTCCAAGGTACAGATTTTGGAAATGTTTTTTAAAATGCTTCTAAGGTTATTGGGTTATTGGTTATTTTGGGTTTTATAGAAGGTAAGTATTTTGATAGAATCAATAGATAACTGTTGAAAATGTCGAGTTATACATCTTAACATTGTGAGAGTTTGAACTGAAGCACTGTTGACATATTCAATGACTGGAAGTTTTTATTGACAAATAATACCTAGATTTCATAGAGGAAAACAATTTAATTATTTAGGTAATATTTTTATGTACATTTTTGCTATCTTTTCTAAAAGTAAATACATACTTAGGAGCGTTAAGATTCAATTTGTGTTCAGGGCACCAATGAACTAAGGGATTCAGTTATTTTATAATAGTTAGAATCCAAAAATTATTTAACATGTACTAAAACTTTTAAATAGTTGACCAAGAGTGAATACTTAGAATTAAGGCAACAGTGTCCAATATTGTCCACAGACACCAAATGACGGAGGATCACAATGCGATTCCTGAAATGCACCTAATCCATGCATAAAAAATTTGGTGATAAATAATTTTCATCGTTTGTGAAAATTTCTGGTTTATCCATTTTAGTCAAATTAGAACACCGATAATTAAAATTAACTCCATGAGGAAATGCCATTTACTGGTCTCCATTACAAACCAATTAATCATTTGTATTTAACACTTTAATGCCTTCTATTTAATAAAAATGATTTTATTTTATGAAACTGCGTATTAGATAATAGTTTAATATACATTCGTATTATATTATCTATCCGTATTCAGCTCTACCGCTTATCAGCGTTAGAGATAAAATCCTTGTTTTTATATTATTATTGTTGCGCCAAATATTAACATTTGTTATCGCCATATGTTTGAATGGTATTTGGAACAGCATTAATTTTGGGAAATTGCCCCCTTATCTCCAATGTGAAGCAAACAATGTTCAATGAAAAGTGGTTATTGCATTCAATATTGTGTTTTTATTAAATGTTGCATAGTGAGATAATTTTAATAGGCCGTCAAAAAATAACCGAGTCCTCGGATAAATCTTCAGCATTTCGCATCAAATGATATATTTTGTCTAGAGATATATGTATTGCCGTTATTAGGCGTAATTACAGCCTTTAGAATAATAATATGTCGCCTTTTCTCCCACACAAGGATCATACATTTAGGCTAATCCTTGTGACTAAAATGAGGGGTAGATATATATTAATCTTATTGTTTACAATAAATATTACCTTGTATTTTTTACAGACATTGAAAGAGAATGATTGAAACATAGAAGTAGTATACTCTTACAGATAAAATTATTCAAAAAAACTAGTTAAATAATGGAAATGTAGCCAATGTGTTTTACCTTTACTGGGCATTTTATCACACTTCTAAATATATTTGAAACATTGAAGAATAAACCTCTGCGCCAAAAATCAGATAAGTGTTATATTGCCCTTTTCAAGATACTAAGCTGGAAAATTACTTTTCTAACAATTTAAAATTGACAATTTCGGTGTTTCAATTTTTTTTGTACTAAATTAAAACCAGCTAAAAATTTCCATACCACATTATATTTTGTTAACTGGCAAGTTCATTTTACATAACATGACATGAAACTATTCAGTAAAACATCACAAAGATGTCAATTACGCCCTTAAATCTAAACGGCAGGGAACATCAGTTAGTTCTCAGTGTAATTTATTCACCTTCATTTTCACCGCCCGTGGTTATAATAAGCATTCTGCCAAGAAGGAAGAGAAACCCCGAACGAAAATCCAATATCGTCATAATTCCCAAGGTCAGGCAGTTACCGAAATCGTCGTGTAATGTCTTTAACGTCGCGTCGCGCATAGAACAGCTTAGACTATGGAAATTCGCCGTGACAGAAACATCTCTGTTAGAAACCTTTCCTGGTAGATTTCAAAATATAAACGAATGTAGATTTTTTAAAATCAGCTTAAGTGACTTTGCATCGTGGAAGTCCCCAGATAGTTGACAAGGCGCGGAGAAAAGTTATTTTAGAACGAAAGTCAGAAGAGGAAAACTTTAAGGATTGTGTTATGGTTGAATATGCTTTCCACTTTTTTCTAAGTGCGGGAGACAAGCTTTGAGCAGTTACAGGGCAGAAATACAAAGACATTCGTTTGTTATATTTATAGGAGTGTTTGAATTATAGTAAATAACAACGAACAAATGGCTAATGAAGTCTGTTTGCAGGAAATAATATTTATTTTTCCTATTTTTATAGTGATATTGACAATACTATAAAAATAGAAGTTTGTTCCTGTTTGCGTTAAATGCATCCTTCAATTTATTTCATTCCATACTTACAACTAAGGTAATAAGTATGCAAATAACACATATTAATAATTCAACTCAGGTTTTCATTTAGTAGGTACATCATACGGAATCAATCGTCCTGATTAGATTACTTCATCATCTATGGCATGATGAAGTATGGGATTTTCATTAGCAAATTTTTTTGAATATACCTTTTAGATTTAGATCTAAGTAATTTCATTCCATATTTGCTTTGTAGAGCCATATTTTTCATCCTCTTACTTGGTATTCACCACTGTTATAGGTTCTTACGTCATATCGAGTTGTTCTATCATTTTATATACAGGGTGGCCCAATAGTGCGGCAAAGTTCCATAACTCCAATGCCGTAATAAACAAAAAAAAAAAAATCACAAAGCCTAAGAGGACGTACATTTTAAAAATATGTATTGTCATATAGGGTGCTCTATGGACCGGAGCCATGTCAAACTTATGTTTTTTTTAAATTGAATTATATATTTTTTATTTCGTAATTAAATTAGGATCATTTTTTTCGATTTCGTCAATATAGGGTTGACTAGTATTATACAGAGTGGTTCAGAAAATATGCACCCTGTATCTCTTTTAAGAAATTAAATAGTAGATAATTTTTAGCCCCATTAATTTTGTTATATGGTTTAGTTTTACTTTCTATACAATTTCCAAAATATCCTTATTTGTATCCAGGGCGAATCAAAACTCGCAACCGCAGTTTATTTTAAATCATTTTCATTAAGGTCTCTCACGACTCTTTCTATTCTACGAAGCATTCCCTATGCCTAATTGCAACGATTTTTAATTTTTTGGAATTAATTTGTATATTTTTGTAATAATGCAGGCCAAATCAGTTAATTTTAACTTGACTATACATATTATGCCAAGACCTAAAGCGACTTCAAGAATCTTGACAATCCAAACACTCGATTGTGAAGAATTAGTTTAAATGTCAACCAAACAGCATTAGCACCGTTTTAGATTTATTTATGGCCCATATGTAGAAAACCCACTAATAGGCGCAAGGTCCAAATTAATACTTTTGGCAATATAATAAAGTCATTATAAGTAAGAGGATGATACATTTGTATGTTAATGTGATCTTGAAGGGGGTTGGAACCTTTGATGCATAACACCAAAACACTATACTGCACTCGACGTGCGTTTCGTCAACCAAGTTGGCATCTGGAGATGGTTAAAGCTAATCTTAAGTTTTAATCATTTCTAGATGATGCCAACTTGGTTGGCGAAACGCGCGTCGAGTGCAGTATAGTGTTTTGGTGTTATGTGGAAAACTACGTTAGTGATGTGTTACTGTGACTATGTCAGATGGTTACATAAGTCTGAAGTATACACAGAGAACGGCAGGGGACCTAAAATACTACCCTGAGGAGTGCTCTTTTTTAAGGTTATATATTTTGAACATGAGCCATCTATAAGAATTTTTGATGTGTATTATTTAAATAATTTTGAAATAAATCTTAAGGAAAATCAGTGACACCAAAGTATTTGAGTTTTGTTCTCAGAGTGGCATGATCAAATATATCGAAATCTTACTTGTAATCTAGCAGAATGAAACATACATTTTTACCCGAGTCGCATGCCTTCATAATATCATCATCAATTACGTTAAGTAGTGCAGTAGCAGGACTGTGTAAATGCTGAAAATCAAATTGAGTCACTACTAAAACCTTGTTTCTCAGTGGGTCCTCATTACTCGGTTCTAATATCTAATATCTTGGACGTCACGTCTGAAATGCGAAATAAGAGTTGGATTATTGTTTTCTTGGAACGGGTATCACATAATATTCTGTGCTCGTTAAGAATATGATTAACAGATACATGTATCATCCTAACCAATTACATTTGACTCAACCTTACAGACAATTTAATTTTTTCAATTTCCAAATTGAATTAATTTGAATTTATCAGTAAATTAAGCCATTTAATATTATTGTAAGTAAGTAAGTACATTTGATCAAGATTCTAAAAATCTTGATCATTTACATCAATTTGCGAAGCATTATTATTATTATTATTGTTGTTGTTGAAAAACTATTAATATAAGCACTGATAATATATGCATGAGAGTATTGATGTATAGCGTTAAAACAAATATTTAAATACTTTATGTCCTCGAAACATATTTTGCATCTGTCTTAAAGATTATTTGTAAGTATGTCTTTTTTATTGCCTTGTTAATAAGATTATAACTTTTTTAACTTATAACTTAACGTATAACGTTTTTAACTTTTTATATTTTGTAGGTATATGCTTTCTTCCGAAGTTTCATAATAAATTTAATATTCTCGGACAGGCATGGAGCCGAAGGTTTGTTTCTAACAGTTCTGAAAGGAGTTTGCGCTTTAACTGTAACTTTATTATTAAAACAATTTAGCACACCATCATCAAGGTAATAAATATAATCCCAGAAAATTACTATTAAAATTACTTCTGCAGAAAGTAAATCCGTCTGGGTTTCAATATTTTTAAATTAGTATGAATAAGAATAAAGCGTTGTTCTGAAACACAACCCATTCTAAATACATCAGTTTTAATTAAGTCAATATTAGGGCAAGAGGTAAAGTATATCGACAAAAGACGCCGAATTATTTGTGCTGTAATGGAGTAGGTTTCGTAATAATTTGATTAAGTCCATAGTTAGATAATAAGTTTTTAAATAATTTATAATTATAAGACTCGATGTTCACGAAACTGACATGACAAAGTAACTGACAGAGACTGACAAATCTCCACCAAAAACTACTTAATTATATTCAGGAATACACTCATTTATTACGTTTTTCATATTATCTATTAAATTAAAGTTTACATCAGTTGATCTATATAATGTGCCCAAGTACAACTTTTCACCTGTAATGTTGACACTAATAATTCAGAGTTGCACCAATGCGCCACCACAAAGAATAATTGACTCCAGTGATAGTAGTAGTAGTCGTAGTAGTAGTAGTAGTAGCAGTGGGGCGGCCAAGACCTGGCAAGTAGGCCGCAAGCGGGCCCTTTTTACCTACCCCTGTCGTCCCTACCTATCTTCATCACCTCTTCCCTCATCGAACCTACCCGACCTTCTAATTTAGGTCAGAATGTCGGTCCATTCAAGGGAACTAACCTTTTCCCCTTGCAACTCCTCCCCCCCCAGACGTCGTTTCTCAGTCTGCCGAAAGCGGCGCACTCTGCCAAGAAGTGGGAAGGGTTCATCGCTCTCCCCACACTTTGGGCAGATAGGGTCTCCCTCAACACCCATCAATGATAGATGTCTTCTAAGCCTGCAATGACCCGTTAAAACTCCCACCAACTGGTTTAGAGCCTTTCGGCTACGATTTAACAGCCAGGCCGTCTTGGTCTTGCTTGGTTCCACTATAAAGTTGCGAGCCTGTCTACAGCTCCCACTCCTTCTCCACTGTTTACTTAGTGTCTCATGACCCCAGTCGTTAAGAGCTATGTTGACCTGCCTTCGTGTAATGCCTAAAATCGGTTCTGGTCCCTGGACGGGTCCCTGAGATTTGAGTCGAGTCAGTTCATCGGCCCTTCTGTTCCCCGGGATTCCACTACGACCTGGTACCCATACCAATTTCATCTCTTTTCCTCTGGCCAGCTCCTCCAGGGTATCTCCGCACTCTTGGACAAGGGCGGATCTTGTCCTTGGAGATGCTAAAGCCTTTAAGGCTGCCTGAATGTCGGAGCAGAAGTAAATATTCTGCTCCGGACAGTTCCTTACTTCCTCTTTGTTGCTGCCATTAGGATAGCAAAGACTTCAGCCTGAAAGACTGTGGCATACGAACCCAGTGCAAAGCTTTGCTGCACGCCCCTGTCCTCCACATAAATTCCTGCCACCGAGAACCTGTCCTCCACACGAGAACCATCTGTGTAGCAGACCAGAGAATCAGGGGGGAATTTAAACTGATCCTGCTTCTTTTCCTGCCTCTCTGGAAATATGACGGCATATTTCCTCTTTAATCTGAGACGGTCTTTTGCTTCAGTTACTCTGATGGCAGATATGGGTATTTCCCTCTCCGCCATCCGTGCAACTGCCGCGTGACCGGTATTTGTTCCTCCCGCCTGCCAGCATTCCCGCATTCTTAAGTAGGCCCCCATTGCCTCCCTCATTATCTATGTGGATAGGCTTGGCAGCCCTAGCAGGACTTCCAGGGCAGCTGTAGGTGTCGTCCTCATAGCACCTGTAATTCCTATGCAGGCAAGTCTTTGGACCTTTATCAGTTTCTTGGATACCGTTACCCGGCCGACGCTTGGCCACCAGACCAGGGCACCGTATTGGATCCTCGGTCTAATTACCGTAGCGTATAGCAAGTACAGCATCCTAGGACTGAGACCCCAATTCCTGCCTACTGTTCGCCTTAGTTGCCAGAAGGTGGCCGTTGACTTTTGAATAATTTTGTCAACATGTGGCCCCCAGGTCAACTTACTATCTAGCGTCACCCCTAGGTATTTCACCTCTCCCACGAGTGTCAGATTTCTTGGTACATAGTGGGTGCCCTGAATTCCTCTAGTTTTCTTCTTTTTGTGAAAAGGATCATCTCAGTCTTCCTAGGCTTGACTGACAGACCCATCTCACTACACCACCTTTCAATTCCAGTGATAGTAAATCTAAGATTATTATTTACATCAAAAGCTACATCTCCAACACTACTATCTTCGTTTTTCTGCACTATTTTGTAATCAGGAATAGAAATGCTGTAATTACATAAAATAGGATTAAACCAGGTCTTAGGGATTCCAATAATGTTGTGAGTTATCCGCAACGATAACAAACCGATTAAGCATTAAAATGTGTAAAAGCAATACAAGAGCTGAACATAGTATATCTGATCAATAGACACAATAAAACATTTATTATAAAATAAAGTAATAATGCGTAAAGGAAATGGCCATCTATTGTTAATTGTTAATTTTAATTTGACCACATAATGAAATGGAAATCCCGTCAAGAACCTCAACTAGAATTCGTTTATTAAGTCTGGCTGCGAGTCGCTTCGTTTTTTTGGCCGCGCTCCATGAAAGAAATCTGTCAGCGGATGTCAGCTGTCGACACTTACTTTCAATCAATCATTTGTCTCTCCGCGAGCGGAACAGAATTTTTAATATATTTATGAATTCAGGGCAAGTTCATTGTTGTTATGTCACCCTGATCCAGACGTTCTTTAATATCGAAATATTTAGGATTTTCAGAAGTAAGTATTTATTATTATTGCATTATTTCTGAAATGCGTTCTGCTGAGATATCCTGACAATTTTCATATTGTGCTTGTTTGTGAGGAGTAAGTATTGCGCGAATTTATTCATTTCAAAATTAATTTAAACGTCACATTATAATTACCTGTATGAAAACGGATGACATTAATTTGTAATGCTTCTAATTGGCAATTTAATTTGTTGAGTGACAATATGTTATTTACAATATTAACGTGGTCAAATCTGGGAATTACAATGAATTGTTATTAAAAATTGCAAAATATAAACTTCCAAAAAATTTTAGAAATCAGCGGTAGCAAATTACAAAGAAAACTTTTTATAAAAATATTAACAAATAATGATTACATGATTAAAAATTAAATAATTGAGTAAGTATGTACTATAATGGAAAAAGTTCTTATTTAAAATTATATTTATCTTATTCCTGACTAACCTTCATCATTGCTATAAGCTATAACAACGTAAAGAAATTATTAAGAAACAATTTGAAATATTTACTTAGTTCTATTTAAATACACCATATTTTTTTGTGACACAGATTATGCAAAAGATGCTGATTTTCTTTCATAGAACAAAATGTTATTTGTGTAGGTATTAAGAAAAAATAACTACCTACTGGTTTTAAATATATGTTCTATAAAGATCTTTTTAAAAAAAAAGGAAATTTTTATAAAGAGGAAAGGAATTTTTATAAGATTTATTTAACTATAATCAACCACGTAGTTATTTTTTTCTTAACACCTACACAAATAAAATCATTTTGTTAAGTGAAAGAAAATCTGCATCTCTTTCATGATCTACGTCACCAAAAGTATGGTGTATTATAGCTAAGTAAATATTTCAAATTGTTTCTTAATAATATCATTACGTTGTGCTTATAGCATTGATGAAGGTACAAGTATAAATCCCAGTGCCGTATTTTGAAGAGTCGTTAATAAGTAGGTATAGCAGGACAATATATTTTTTCGCTTCACGGGAAAGTGGTTTCAACGTATCATAAAATTGAATTAATTATTTTGTAAAAGAAAATACCACTGAAAAATCAAGTAGACTTGATTATTTTAAATTGCACTCCATCCAGAGATAATGACAAACCCTCTAACTAGAAAACGATCTTGTACAGGTGGAAACATTTAAGAAGACAATGGACAAAAATCTAACGTCGAAGTGGGATTAATTTCTTTTCACAAGAAAATTTCGTACTTCGTCGATCGTCGCATTAGTAAACCTTCAACAAAAATGCCGATGTATGATTTTAACGCCTTTTAAAAATATTTATTTATTTAAGAAGATACATAATATGATGAGCGTTATTTTGTTCAACAGTAAGTAAAAATTTTAAACATTTGGGTATTGTTGCCCTTGCCCCCTCCTTCTTGAAATTTCTATTCGACGCCCATGTGTGGAGTCCTCCGTCTATGAGGTGCATTTCGTGGGTTACGGCTGAGTCGAGATCCACTTGTTTGCACAAATTAAGTTTGTTTGCTGGAATTAACTCGGAATTAGTTAGTTTAAAACGATCATTTGCAAGAGTATGAGCGGAAGAGTCTTTCGCCGTCATCGTTTTTCTTGCCTCCGTGAGATGACGAGGCAGTGTAGGAAGAAAGGACACTAGAGACACATTATGTTGCTTATTTCATCGCCATATACGTAGTTTACTTTGGTTTAGCAGGTGTGTTTTAGCAAGTTTTGCACAAGTATTTCTAGAAAATGGATGGCTCTGGAATTATTTCAAAATAAGAAATTTCATATTATTTGAACAAGGAAACAGAACCACATGCGGGAAAAAACTGAAATAATGATTTTATAACTAATAATAATTTAAAACCATTCAACCTACCGAAGACGAAAAAGTCAATACATTATTTCTCTAATCTGTTGTCAGTATAACATACCTAACTGCTGCTGAAACAGTTATATGATCAATCACAAATGAAGTACCAAAATAAAACAGATATATTTTTTCCTGATTTGTAGAATATTCTTTATCCGCAAATAGTTTCTGAAAGCGGAAGACGTTCAGCAATAGGAGCTATCTAATCCTTCATGTCGACAGACGATTAATACCTTATCATGCTATTCGACTGCGTACTCTTCGAGTGCTTCTTGTCATCAGTGCGAATAACTGCGTAGTTTTGAGTAGCATAATCACCACCAGAGACAGTACTTGCTGTCAAATAATGGTAGAATTATAGTCATCTCGTAGATGGCAGATTCGCCAGAGAGTGCGCCGATGGAGGATCAGATAAAGTTCCTATTGCTGAACGTCTTTCGCCTTCAGAAACCTATTTGACCACAGGTGGTACAGTCTGTCGGCCTTTTCATAGTTTACGATTCTGTCGCTTTTGGATGAACATTCTCCTGATTTTAACGACATGTTGTTGGCTGAAATAGCGAAGAGTCTCCACTAGAGCCAGCACTTACTATCCAATGGTAAGAATGGCAAACTACAGTTTGTTCTCTGACACGTTGAAGTTAGGTTTAGTTTATTACAGTATTCGTCTTATGAAAAGTTCATTCGTTTATTTTTTCTATTTAAAATTTAAAGTCGCTCGAGACGGAAAGTAACTAATTCCGGTTTAATACCGCGGGCATAAATATTAATTTTTGTCATCCCTCACCACCGGTGGCCGTTCTCTCTTATAAGCCCCGATCTCTCTCCTTTCCCGGACTCAATTATTCAAAATTAAATGGGGCCTAACATTTCCTGTGGCAGTTTCATTATGGCCGGATTTCATTTATAAGAAAACCGCTAATGCCCCTCATGAATTACGGATTACGGAAATCCCCCGATGGACGTCTCTCTCTCTTATTTTATATCCGTCGACGACGGACATGAAAGAATGCTTGGCTCTAGCTGCTTCCTCTCGTGCTAGTAGGCTTTATGTATCGCATCATACATCCATGAAGAAAACACAGAAGCGTTCTTGTTTCGTTCAAGAAGTACAAACAAAATTGTAAATAGCATCGCGGACACGACATAATAAATGCTGCTCATTAAACTCCACAATGGTATGTCTTTAATCCTAACTTTGTGTTTCTATAGATAATTTAGATCAGATCTATGATTAATGGAATATAATAATGATGACGTACCAATTAGAGCATACAGCTCAAGGCTTTTTTGTGGCAAGAATGCATGTAAAGCCCACCATATCTAAATTTATTTATACTGTTCATTTCAACTGATATATCCTAAAAATGAGACAATCAAATTTATATTTTCGAAATTACAGAACAGAACAGATTTATTTCTTCCACGATTTAGTAGGTATATAACCTTTTGGAGTGAAAGTTTCTGACTGTATTTTTAGTGTACTATTTGAATATTTATTTTATATCTATTGTAAAACTAAATGTATAAACTAAACGTGTAATAATTATTGAATGGCACTGTATAATATGTTCTATGTTCTCTCTATCATTTTGATATGATACAAATAAGGCTCAATTCTAAAGAAAGGAAACCATTTTTTCATAACAGTGGGTAATGTTTTGCTATTACCGATTAGAATAGACTGATTGGAATTGGAAGGGAATATTAATGATCATTTTGATTTAATATGACATTGGTATTAATTGTAGGGTTCTTTTACCTAGTATTACACAGAAGATATAATGCCATGTTGTTTAACGGTGTATTTATAAAATGCTTCTAGGCAATAACAAGCATTAGTCACTAAGAATAAGCAAACGTATAATAATGGCGGCAGTTACCGTAGGATATCACGTAGTTTCCGTAATATGGGTCGGCGATGAGAAGCACTAATTTCTACAAGATGTTATAATTAATATTAACAAGTTATGTATGTATTGATTTTATATAATATATTATATAAAATATAATGTATATAATATACATATACAGGATGAATGATTGAAAGCGAAGTATTGCGAGTTCCATTCACAATTTTTTCTGAAAACTCCACTATTATCTTAAAATGGCTACACTTCCGGTTCTACGTTGACCTATAATAGCATTCCCTTTGTTTATCTTCAACTGTTGCTGTTATGGAAGGTTGTTGCAACACTTGCTAGCTAAAATTAAATCGTCAAGATTTTTATATCTATGGACATGGTAGTTAATGTCTTAACAAAAATCTGTCTATTGGAAGGAGATGCCGAAAACAACAGGTGGTCTGACTGGTTTCGTCCTTGTTATTAAGGGTAAAAAAAGGTTAAGTACATTATCGATAATAGTAAAATATGATAGAAACTATAAGGTTTTATATAATTTAGAAAGAAATAAATTAAAGCAACTGTTACTCATTCCAGGAAAAACTATTATCAGGAACAAATTGGTAGATCAGATAATATAAAACTGTGTGGAATATTATTGGAAATATTTCAGTTAATGTAAAACGATCAAAAGATGGCGACTCTGTCATTTCAGGAGATCATGTGGAAAAGGTAAATATTTTAAATAATTATTTTATTCAGCAAGTGATTTGGTGAAAACGTTATCCAATATATCTTTTGTTAATAAGGCGACACAGAACCGGAATACGCTCATTTTTAATAATGCAACTGAGCAGGAGATTGTAGACATTACAAAATTGTTAAAAATTAGAACATTTTTAGCCGTATCGGGACCTACCCGGGCTACCGAGACCAGAAAAACATCTAGTAGGTTATTATTTTTAAGAAAATACATATTACAGAAATTTGAGATAATCCCTTGTATATAAAATAATAAATTTAGAGACAGAAAGTTTTTTCATAAATTTTATCAATGGGGCCCTCCGCTACGGTTCGGAGCTCCGCCCGACCTTCGAAAACGCGTAAGGGCGGCGTTAAAAAATATATTGCTGTCGTAATTGTTGCAGCAAATTAATATTGTGCATATTTACTTTCGTAAGCTAAAATGATGAATTTTACAGACTGCTTATGAACGAATTAATTCAAAACTTTACCTGCAGAAAGAATAAAAACTACGGACAATGAAACAGAATAAATAAACACTAATACTAATAAATGGATAATTGGAATTAAAAAGTAAAATAAAGAAAAGTTACATCCAGCAGGATTTGAACTTGCGAAATTCTGCACTTCGATGGTTGAAATCCTGCGACTTATAACCATTACGCTACCGCGTTACTCGTTATTGTTTGATGCTGAGACTACTATGTAAACTGTACGTGTTAATTAATCTGAAAAAAATTTTTACCGATATTCTAATTGGAAAATCATTTCATTTCAGTATTTTGGTAATCAGAAGTGTTTGGCAGTCAGTACTCTCGATTCCGTTAGCAATATTTCTCATAATAATAACCTCTCTAAAGTTTAATTAATTTGACAATTTCGTTGGAGGCGCTTGTCGTTAGTGCAATCTCATAGCGGCAGATAAAATGAGAGAGAAGTTAAGACGGAAATAGGCGTAGAAGGAGTGGTCGTACGGTCTTGATAAAAATTTCAAAGGATTAGAGAAAGGACGGAACTTTCGTTTGAAGCGGTTCTCGAAGCCGTAAAAATTAGAAAAAGGGTCGAGGGTCCTGCGAAAAGTCGGGATTTCGGCAGGCGTCGCAGATCCATTAGGCGCGAGAACAAACGCCGGTGCTAGCCGCATCTCTCTCGCCGAACGGCGATCGACGAAAATTTTGCAGAGGTTTTTTGAAAAGGCGTTTAAATTGGGAAAACGGGTAGGAAACAGGACGAAAATGCACCTAGGCATTAGAAAAAAGGCTTGGGGCGTCCTTCGGTCGCCCGCTTCGGTCGGAAGAGATAGAAAAACATTGTCGATTTGGCAATGGAATTTAGAGTGAGACAGAATCGACGCGTTTTAATATATAACAGGTATATGGATTACATTTTATCTCAAAACTAGAAAACAAGATGCAATATTTATTTTTCTTTGTTATTTTATTCAGCGTAAAAATACTATAATAATACCTAATATTAGTTTGCTAATTTAAACGATGTTTTATCTCTTATGATTTCAAAGTTACCAATTGTGGACATTCAATGTTAGTCAGACTGTATAAAAAATTAGAGTACCTATAGGTTGTAAAACGCTTAAACCTCTGTTAACAGTTGAAGAATAATCTATCATTATGTGGATGTAATTGTTGCAATTATTATTGCTTAGACGATATACAGAGTAATCTGAAAATAAATAAAAGATTCGAGTGAATAAAAGTGTATAATGTTTATATGCTTTCATGCAGTAGCAAGTTAATGTGCAATTTGATTAAAGCGAGTTAATGCATAATGTTGACCAAAATGTAATTAGTTTTTTCATCAGAAGCAAATAATACAGAACTGATGCAGAAAACACTACAGCAGATTGGATTGAAATTGATTTTCATACAGGTTCTGGCTATTCCAAGTATTTCAAGAAACCCAATTTACACAATAATTCTTATTTGAAGTCCTACAAAATATATTATGTAGAGCGATATAATATTTTAGAGTATAATATGTATATCATAGGTGATAATAGCGACCACTAAAACGGATTTATTTAAATTTTTATAGTGTCTCTCGTTATAAAATTATTCCATTTTGAAATTAATAGTAAAGTTTTTCGTTGCGACACGCTGTATAATACATAGAATTCAGTACACAGAGAAGCCTTTCACTTTCATGGAAATAATCTCCTCCCCTCTGGATGGAACCGCACTTTCAATGCTGTAGCACATTTTTTCTAAAAATAAAACCACAAGAGGTTAAACGTAAAAGTAAAAACTACAGCGAGTGCTTGGCAGTTTGATCCCGCCTTTATGTTCCTGGCGATCTTTTTATACCCGCCAACTCCAAAAAACCACGATACAGTTTTTACGCTATTTTTATTCTACTTTTTGTTGTCTATTCTATTTATTATCTTGGAGCTTACAAGTGCTACAGTCTGGAAAAGGTGCATGTTCAGCACTACAATAAATTAGTGGTTTCTTTACGGTTCTGACGCTTTTATATCAACTGTCAATTTCCTTTTGTAGCCATTTTTCAATAACTAATTAGTTTGGAAGAGTTTCAGCTTCGGGAGCTCAGTCTTGTCATAATTTGGGATAACAGAAAACAATCTTATCCGTATTAGTATAGGGAAATTAATTTTGTAAATACACAGAACATTAATCAATAAATATGATGAAGATTTACGAGCATGCCGCCAGCGCCAAACACAAAGTTGGAATTGTAAAACTTATAAACGGAATGGATTTCATAAACTTACTATGTAGGCACGAACCCCAGATGTTTCTCGACTTACCTGAAATAAAGAAAACAAGAATTAATTGCTTTACTAAAACAAGGATAATTCTAAATTTAAATAGGAATATGGTTAGGTTAAGAGAAGATGCATTAAAGTGCATTGATTTTATTTAATAATTAAAAAGAAACTACCTCACAAAGTCCGCTAAACGTACTCTTTTGAGTATTTGCTACCTCACTAAAGGTAGCAAAGTAAATAAGGCAAATGCATATTGAGTAAATGAACATTTAAATGATAAATAATGGAAAATGAATGGTACCAACTTGATACGCCAATTTTTCAGCAAAAAGTGAAACCTACTATGTGTGTTAATAAGGATGAAAGGATAAAAGGAATAGGAAACAATATTGCAAGAAGAAATTGAAACAACAATTCAGAATTATTTATAGAAAGGTATACAATGGTCCTTTTAGATGTGACTGAATTCAACGTGTATGATGTCAAGTTGTTTTTAGTTTTTCTGCAAATATAAGTAAAATTACGAGAATCACGTTACAAAAATCTTTGTTTCTGAGTATTATAGGCTGATATTCTATATTTGGATAACCAAACTCATCATAAGCACCTCAAATAGTCTAATTATATTGCATAGCCCAAAAATTCTATTTTATAGAAATAGTTCGGTATATTATAAAGTGAGATGAATCACTATTAATTCCTAAGTGATTAAATACCTTACAGAATTTTTAGATATATGACTTTAAACAGGGCGCACTAATCTTTTTGTTATTTATTAAGTAATATAATTTTTATTTAGTCATAAAAATTTTTTCTTGCTACAAAGACATTTTTTTCTTATTGCTAAACAGAAAACGACAACGGAAACGGCGGCGATATTGATAACGATAACGTTAAATGGTAACTCTGACGACAACGACAACAGTGATAAGGATAATAATAGTAATAATAATTATTATTTTTTTCTAGATTATCTGTTGACTCGTTGTTAACGAACCAGTTTATTTTTGGATTTCTATGGAGCACTAAATTGTTCAACTTTTGTGACATAAATCAACTTCCCTATAATGTTAGTGGTGGCGAGAAACACCGTATTGCTCTCTTTTGGTCTTTGCTACTGTCCATCTCGCAATTATTGTCTAATTGACAGATAGATAGCGATCTGCTTTTCCATATAGGTGCCATTACAGCAGTGACCTTTATTGTTTTTTTTTATCTGTAGGAAGATAATTCTACTTATTTATTTGAAGGGGATGCAATACCATGCCAATCGGGGCACATAGTCCATGGAGTAGTTATATGTGACAAAGAGTACAACTAAAGTTTACAGGTAGTAACTATATCAGTTACTCCACTCTCTGTCGGAACTTTTATCTTTCGTGATCACAAGCGTGCCGCCACTATCTACGTTTGATAGCATAACCTTCTCGTTACGAGGGACGTTACAAACGTAGTTTGGTTTCGCGCAGTGAATACTTAATTGCTTACCTGGGGTTTTCCAGGTGCAGGATTAAATTACATATATAAATTAAAATGGGTAGGTAGTTGACTATGTTCAAAAATACATCATGCTAATTACCTACTTTTATTTAAATTATGCCTAGGTAAAAAATGAAACACTTTCGGAACTGGTATCTATATAGGTCTACAAGTAAATCAAAAATAAAATTGGCAATAAAATGTTTAGTTCAATATTTCGAAAAACAAAAGATACATTATTTTAAGTAAAATAATAAATATCAGTCATAATCTATAAGCACTATTATTTACAAAAATCACAAATGCTGTAATATTGAAAGATTTGTATTAACTTTGATGGATGCTGTCCCAATTGTTTTATCTTGATTAGCAAATTTTAATGTAAAATAAATACGGGTTCTAATATAAAAATTAATAAAATAAAATATAAATAATTTATATTTACGAAATGATTTTTCAGTGTTTTTCCAAAGTTTTCGTGGCAAACTAATTCCTCAAATTAACTGATAAAAATATCTTTATACTCTTCATACTACTACGATAGTAAAATATCTATTTGTCTAATACTACGACAAATTACATGATATTTCTAAAGGGTACAATTAATCCCCCTGATATGATGCTACAGGATTTAAGATCACAGAACGTGGTTTGTCTATTTGTTTTGCTCACTCTATATCAATCGCACACAACACGTTACAGGTCGAGCTTGAGCCACTATGTAAGTGTCTGGGTACCGAACGGTACCTGAGACGGATGAGGAGGACGGAATAGGTAACGCGGCACGTGATCGAGAGTGGGGTAATTTATATAATTCTATAAACTTTGGTACAACCAAGTTAATAACTGCAAGTACTGACTCACCTAACGAGTAAATCGTTGTTCATAGAAAAATAGAAACTATTTCATTGCGGTTTAATCCAGCTGCCATAAATTCCGAGTTTTTCTAAATATTTTGAGGTGAACGGGTAATTTATAACATAATCAGATCAATTTTATTTGCACGGTTTGGCCCAATTAATGCGGGGCAGTCTATATTTAAAGGCCGGTAAGTTGCCAATCCGTTTATAAACTAACTTCAAAAGAATTGCTAATCTATAATTTACTGGCGTTTCCATTAATATAAAACGAAAATTATTGTTATTGCCGCGTCGATAAGTGTACTGCAGGTGTACCAATTCTGTACGGTGAAGGTAACCTGAATAACATCTTAATCGATAATATATCGGCATAATAGAATAAGTTTACTTACATAAATTTAAAAAAGTCATCTTGTATGGGTAAGTATTAGGTCAAGCATTTCAAGTATGATTTAAATCTAAGTGTGGGTATATATTCGACATAAGTAAAGGAAAAAATATATATTTCGAAACTCCAAAGCTGTTTGTTTCAAAACACATAAAAATTTAATGTTATACACCTAATATATAGGAATATTATTATACGAAAAAGTATGAATAAGTATACTGATATACAGTGCTTACCTATTATAGACAGGCATGTTTGTTTGTCTTAGCAAGAAATTTGTTAAATTAATAAATACAGATCTTTTTAAACTTCACGGTGAAGCTAACCTTTACCATCAAACTTACATTGGATCAACTAGGTCCTAAGAAGGTTATTAAGATACAGGTGATATGTAGAAGATACTCCAATTATTTGCTCCAGTTAATTATTATTTATCTAAAGGATGTTAGGATCCCCTAAACCAGAGCGGTACGGCGGGAGCGGGATCAGGAGCGACTGCAACGCGGGACAAAAGTATATGGCGGGATATCTGGGCGGGACGTCGCTTTATATAGGCGCTTAGATATCCCGCCACATACTTTGGTCCCGCGTTGCAGTAGCTCCCGCTCCCGCTCCGACCGTACCGCTCTGGTTTGGGGGATCCTTTAATTTAGATATTTTTTGTGGATTTTCATGCCTATTGCTTCATGGTTCATGATGCATAAGGCTGGTTTACTGATCAGTTTACCGTCCGCCATTCAGTTGAATCGCTTTCGTATGCTTACATTTTAAGTGATTTAAGGGCAGAGGGCTGTTAGGTTTATCATTTCGTATAAATAATATTCATAACAATAATGTAATGTGATGTGTAAGTTCTTATAAATACAAAATACTGAAGAAACATTCTAAGAAAGGTTTGAGATAACGGGAATTTTTTGAATGAATTCAAACTCGGTTCTGTCACATCTTTAGTAATCCTATTTTTTCTAGGAGATATTCTAATCAGCATATCCAGATATGCACCGACACTCAAGCGGCTTTACATGTCTTGATCTCCTACAGCATCACCTCCAGGGCGGTCCTAGAGTGTATTAATGATCTGGCCCAATTGGGACAAAACAACCAGGTAAAATTGACCTGGGTACCGGGTCATCACAACATAACAGGAAATGAGGAGGCCGATGCACTGGTTAAAAGAGGCTCAAGTATACAGTTTACAGGGGTCGAACCAGCACTCGGGCTTCCGCCTAGTTATGTAACAAGGTCTATTGGAAACCGGATCAAGAAAAGATCAGAGCAAGAATGGTCGAACGGGACTGGGCTGCGACAAGCCAGGTTTTTAATTGAAGGGCCCTTGATCGAACGCAACTCGATCAATACTTGCGCTAAGTCGTAACAAGACGACACTAATTATCACGGAATCCTCGGAAGCATTCGGCCCCTTTCGGAGATTCAGTGAGCTTTGTCGTGTGGCGGGGGTGGCGCGAAAATTTTAATTTGCGAACAACGCATAAACAAGTACCTGTGTAAGGCAAGCATCATAACCGTACATTTTGCAGTTAGTTGCCGCTTTTTTTAATATTTTATGTATGGTTGCCACCTTTTTCTAGACTTATGTCTTTGATCACCGTGTGCGTACCAATTTCCGAAGCGCTTCGCTTTTGTAGTTCGTTTTTTTCTATTGTGCGAAAAATATTGTGCTTATAGTTTATAACAATTAGTGGAAAACATTAGTACTTATCTATTATTACGCAATTTTGAATCGAACACGAACATGGAAACTCAAACTTCCCAGAAGAAAACTTGCCCATCTCATTCTGCAATTTGGAGTTTTCGCGTGTTTCAGCAAAGAATAAACATGTAAAACATTTTCATAACCAACAGCAAGATTCCGATGCTAAGAAATCACATATTATTTGCCCATTATGTATGTACTGAAAATAAGTTAGTTTGTGGAAAGTATAATAAACTAGAAACACATCTGGAGATGAACCATAAAATAAAATTATAAATGCAAACACATAATTTTAGTAGCAGAGAAAGTTATAAACAATGGTGTGAAGAACAGAAAATTGAGACAACTTACGCAGTGGCCAGGACTAAAAAATATAATGATTATGTGGAAAAAATCCTACATTTGCAATCGTAGTAATTCAATCGGTAATAGGTATCTGTTATACATTCAAATTAATAATAGGTAAATATAGAGTTTAACGTAATTTAGTGCAACTAAATGATTTTACCCCCCCCAGCTACCTACTGCCCTCAAAAGAAAACTCCAAATTGCAGAATGCAGAATGGGCAAGTCTTGTTCTAGGAAGTTTGTTTCCATATTCGATTTTAAAATTGCGAAATAACAGATACTAATAAGTGTTTCGCTAATTAACTATACATATAAGCACAATATTTTTCACACAATAGGACAAAACGATTTACAAAAGCGAAGAGCTTCGAAAATTGAGTAGTAATACGGCGATCAAAGACATAATTCTAGAAAAAGGCGGTAACAAACAACTGTAAAATCTATGGTTTATGGTGTTGGTTTATGAGTTGTTCCCAAATTCAAATTTTCGCGCTACCCCCGCTTCCGAGGATTCCGTGATAATTAGTGTCGCCTGTCGTAACAGCATAAGGAGTCATAGGACTGCTGACAGGTCATGGAGATCTCAACAAGCACCTTAACACTATCAGCTTTAGTGACACTAGAAGGTGCAGGTTTTGCGGACACGATGACGAGGACTCCATTTACATCCCCTGCCGCTGTGCCTGCCTCATGGTCAAGAGACACAAACATCTAGGTGCAGCATTTGTCCTGCCCCAGGACATTAGAGAGCTTCCCCTAGAATGGGTGTTCCCCTAGAATGGGTAACCCCGCCTCCTTCCAACAACAACAATAATCCTATTTTTTAATCTAAGTTATTTCTTAGGTGTTTATTTTACTTTACGAGGACTTTTATTTATAAATAACATTTACAAGAAGAATAAAATGAGCTAACTCTTGAACTAAGCTCTTTCTTTCGTGACTATAATGAAGATTCATTAATTACTGTTTATTCAACAAAATATTGTCAAAATGTCTATACAATGTGAGCTGTCATTTAAAATAATATAAATAATAAACGGATCTACTAAAACAGAATATTAAAATTTATTAATTGCATGATAAATTAGTTTAGAAGAACACTTTCCGATACTTATTTTCCGAGGTACCTAAAAACGTGGCAGTTTTAGGCAGCCTTAGTAGTCTCTTAGAATTTTTTGTTTGTATTCTTTTTCTATACGTTGGTTAGCTAGATGGACTATTTTCAAAAATAAAGCGCATGAAGCATCCATATTAGTTTAAAAAAAAAACCATATTTGCTGGTAGATATTTCATCATTTCATGATGCTTATCATAATTTAAATTACGTTTAACTACCGGCTACTAATTGATATTGATGTTTGTTACATTGCCAATACTGAACTATTCAGTTGAGATTCTCATATTTGGAAATTGCATAATGTGTAAACGTCCGCAATGGTGGATAGTAGAGTAGTAATACCGATTCTACGGCCACCGGGTGGTGGGGGGCGTGGCCTTGGGACGCGGGGTGGGGGTGACCTTGAATGACCTTGACACGTGGGTGGTCTGACCTTGGGATGACCTTGAATGACCTTGACGCTTGGGTGGTCTGACCTTAGGGTGGGGATGACCTTGGATGACCTTGAATGACTGACGATTGGGTGGTCTGACCTTGGGGTAACCTTGAACGACCTTGAAGCTTGGGTGGTCTGACCTTGGGGTGATCTTGAATGACCTTGACACGTGGGTGGTCTGGCCTTGAGATGTGGGGTGGGGATGACATTGACGCTTGGGTGGTCTGACCTTGGGGTGATCTTGAATGACCTTTACACGTGGGTGGTCTGGCCTTGAGATGTGGGGTGGGGGTGACATTGAATGACCTCGACACGTGGGTGGTCTGACCTTGAGACGCGGGGTGGGGGTGACCTTGAATGGCCTTGACATTGGAATGCCCTTGACATTGAGATAACCTCGTCACCTTGAACGTCTTGGGTGGCCCAAGGTGACCTTGAGTCACCTTAGGCCACCTGGCCGCGAAACAGATTGATCTTGAGATGCGGGGTGGGGTGATCTGGAGAAGCGGGGTGGGGGTGACGTTGAATGGCTTTGACTTTGAGATGCCCTTGACTTTGAACGACCTTGACATTGGGATGACCTTGACATTGGGATGACTTTATCGCCTTGGATGGCCCAAGGTGACCTTGGGTCGTCTTGGGTATCCCAAGGTGACCTTGGGTCACCTTGGGCCACCCTTGAGCCCTTGACATTTGGTATTTGTAATGAGATATTTTGACATTGGGATGCTCTTGACATTGGGACGACTTTATCGCCTTGGGTGGTCCAAGGTGACCCTGTGTCACCTTGGTCCATCTATCAATGATTACGGCATACCTGAGTCACCTTGGGCCGCTTGAGTGTCCTTGGGTGGCCCCAGGTGACCTTTAGTCACCTTGGGCCACTCGGGTGGTCCTGAGTGATGAATAAATGAAAGATGCTCAGTTAAGATTGCATAATATACTTTATTAGAAATCTGGTTACATTTGAAGCAAGTTTACATTTTACAATAATCCAAATAATATAGGTACATACTATAACACCGATGTTGGATATAATACAACCAAATAAAATTCATAAGTTGTGGGATTTGTTATGTGTATTTTCACTACTTTGAAAAAAATAAAATATCCATTTTAGAATTACCATATTTATTTATTACCTATTTGATTACAACTCTAAATATTTGTCGGAAACCGACATGATATATTAATATAATATTCATCTTGTTATACAAAACTAATTTATTGGGATACAATAGGCATGTTACATGGAGCTGATAACACCACCAGTTTGAACAGACCCCTCTAGCACATTATAGGTTAAATACGCATCATGTAGTATGAGCGCATAAACTCGAGTTTGTTCGGGAAATTTTGACTTTCGTGTTTCAAACTCAATTTTGATGTCCACAGTAGACGATTTCAATGCTTCTGCTTGGCGAGAACAGTCAAGGACAAACAGAGGGTTTTCTCTAAATTCACCTAGGTCCATCATTGGTTCGCCCATATCTCTGTCATAGTAGCCACGCTGGAAATTCTCGTAGGCATAATAGGCTGCTGAGTCTAACTTTTTGCTAAAATCTAGATTCCAACGCTCATATGGATATACTTCGGAATTTAGAAATAGCCGAATATTATTAATATCTGCATGTGTAAATTTCGTAACATCCTCTGATCTATTGTTGGAGTAGTTGTCGTTTTGGAATCCAATAATGATGTATCGGGGTCTCTCTAGGCTGCTAGTTGTTTTAATGGCCCATATGTCAGAAGATGTATTACGTAGACTAGGTAATTCATATAAATCCCACATACGGTATGCTATCCCAACTTTAGCATTATTATGATTATTTTTAATTCTATCGAAAAGCTTAACCTTTTGCCGATCCTCGGGCACAATATGTCTTATCTTCCATTCGATTTTGTTAATTTTCAATGTTGCATCAACTTCTCCGATGTATGAATCTTTAAATTAAATGAGCGGGATATTATTAGAATTAGATCCAACTTGGCGTTCATTACACCTCTGGCATAATCTTCCGCAAAGCCCATCAGGTACTTAAGGGGCAGCTTACCACTGAATATGTGGCTATCAGTATCAAAAATATCCTGCTTATTCTGGGTGAGACCCCAACCAGATGTTAGTAGGGCTCGTGCATGTGTTTGACCAAATGACACCATCGTCTTCATGGTAGTAGTAATGCCAGGCTTACGTACTTCAGCCACCTTTTCACCACCCTATTTCTAGACGTATTTCATCGAATAAAAATGCGAGTGCATTATTGGATAAGTAGCATTGTTTGCCGGCCTCATTAGGCGTAAATTTTCCCTCTATGAATATATAACTGTCTGCAATGTCGAGAATGAGGTCTTGAAAATTTATGCTAATACGGATTTCATCTGAATTTTTGAAATTTGGAGATCCATACGGTTTGTATGTGTGCTCATGTAGACTAATCAGAGAATTATCAAGCAGAGGTTCGTCAAAAATTTCAAGCTTTTCACTAGTTGCTATGGCTGCCATATTAATAATATTAATTTCGTAGCTTTAACCCTATAGATCGGAGAAAGACTCGGTCCTTATCTGACAGTCTATGTCTTAACTGTTTAACACACTTACGTCGAATGAATTGATTCCCACAATGGTCTCTGTTTTTATTACTACTAATGTTCAGTGGGAATAACTTATGGCGATTATAGCAGAAACCCATTTTAGTTTAACATCAGTATTATGATAATTTCTTTAATTCTAGTTTAACAATAATTTTTTCACCGCGAAAGTTGATTAAATCGCCGCTGTCGTCCAATATCTGCAGAGTGATGCTGTCGATAAACTGACGTTTTTCCGGTCCAACAGGTAAATATATTATATTAGCAGGCTCCCTGGAGAGCTTATATCCTGGTTCAACATCTACATCAAACTCGAAGATGGTATGTGATTCTTCGGCGTTCAGATAAGCCCCACTAATAATGTTGCAATCTATGCGTATCATCCTTACTTTCATAATATCAATGGGAAGGGTGGATTTATGAGTTGCATTTGGTCGTAAATGTATCGTCTCAAACCCCAATAGACTGCCTATTGAGTCTCCCTGTGAAAAATCTATTTCATACTTTGACCAAATCTCACATTTTAACGTGTTGTTGTTTGCCTTTAAAGAGAATACTTTTGCTGCGTCTTTTTCATCAATATGCATAATGTTTAGCAGTGCAAGATAGATTTCATCTATTTCATAGGCACCCACAGGTATGCGAACCTTGTAGAATCCGCCCTTAGGATCAATTTTATATCGGAAACCATTATTTCTCTCATCCACATTGAATATCGAGTTATAGGAGTAGAATCCAGTTAATCCTAGCCCATAGCGGCTATTTGCATCCAATTGGATGGCCGGATAAAACTCTGCGCTAAGCACGCTTGAGCGACCTGATAGGGTGAAGGTGAGCGACGTAACTAATGTGCTTGGTATGTATTTTATTAATTTATTGTGTAAAACAAATATGATGTAATCTTCTCTTCCGCGGAGGTGGGGCATCACTATTATTTGATACTACACTTATGTCGCGCATCTTACAGAAGCAACAAAATATTTTTCGCGGCGGGGGGCCATCATTGACATCAATATTGCTGCTGCTACCATCGCCATCATTTGAAATGGGATGATGTTCTTGACAGTACTGATATTTCATTATGTCAATATCATTCTGGAGATGCTCCGGTAACTTATCCCAAACTAATGCAATTTCATGCGCGGCACAGCCAATCATCACCTCCTTAGGCATATCTGATAATTGCTGCTTAGTCATCTTGAGCAAACTACGCACTCTAGAGAATGCAATTAGTGAGTGCCCCATTCGTTTAATACTGTCTCGATCCATTGCGGCCATCACTACTGAGTTTATTTGGTTTTTGGGAGTTTAGATACTTTAAGCACAAGTGACCACACCACACTGTATTGAAATTCTGCTGCCTGTTATAATTATAATAAATCTTATTAGGGGGTTTTAAACTCTTGCGCATATATACAATTAATTCTATAGGTGGGGGCAAATCCCCAAAACTATCAAAATAAGTAACTAACGCCCCACGCTTCTTATATGCCACCCAATGGGTACCAGGTCCATCTATACCGTCCAAATTTATAATGGAGGATTCGTTGTAGCGCGGTCCGGAGATAGGCAGACTATCGCGCATATAAACGCCTCGAAAATATGGTATCGCCATCTTCTTGGCATAATGTGTAAGATCGACGTCGGTAAGAGCTCTTTGAGGTAGGGCGTCTAATAGTTTTTTGAATTCTGTGGCTTAAGATAAAGTCCCAATCCATTGCGATATGATTTCAAATATAGTCCTTTACCACTCTTCCCCACGGCAATTGCCTCCATTTTTCTATTATGACGATTTGCCTCCGCTAATTCGTCTCTGCTCACCTTTGCACTATCTATAGCTTTGGCTATACCTGCAGCAGATCCAACTATGCTGCCCAACGCTGACAATCCCGTAAAAATAGGTATTAAAGGCAGAATTCCACCAACTTTGGGGATGGGTATTACACGAGGCATGCGAATATTGCGCTTCCCTCCAGCCATTTTTAAATGCCGTCGAGCTGCCTGCAGTGAAATTTTAGCCACCTTCTTTGTGTCTTTTACAGCGCTTTCCTTACCGCCAGCCTTCCGCAGTGTATCACGCACCTTGTGAACTATTCCGGAGCCGAAAGCTATTTTTTTAATGATATTCTTTCTCTTTTGAGTGCTGTCGGATTTTTTAGATGTACAGCCCATGCCAAGATGTTGCTTTCCCTTCATTATTGTTGTGACTAGCCAAGCGGCAGCCTTTTCTCCAATGCTCGAGTCTTTAGATTTAACTCTCTCCCAAGCGGCTTGTTCAAGCTTATAATCCGCCTTGTGCCGAGCTGCCAGATCGTCTCTGTTTTGATCATAGGCAATGTCGTGCTGCTTGCATGCAAGAACTAGTTTGTTTATACCTGGATCACCCCGTGCTAATCTTTTATGTAGTTTGGTTCCCGGGCCACAATACTGGTAACCTCCGGGCAGATGTAATTCAAATGGGATCTTATTTATAAGAGAATTAACTATTCCAGCTCCACCGATCTTTACTAATCGTCCGCGTTTTTTACATGTGCATCCCAAGGTGACCCAAGGTCACCTTGGGCCACCCAAGAAGACCCAAGGTCACCTTGGGCCACCCAAGGCGATAAAGTCGTCCCAATGTCAAGGGTATCCCAATGTCAAGGCCATCCCAATTTCAAGGGCATCTCAATGTCAAGAAATAAATGTCGACATATCGTTTTAATTGCTCATGTATCTAGTACACACAAAATCTATCGCTCAAGGTCATACCGCTATGCCCCCACCCCGCGTCTCAAGATTGGAGGGCATAGAGTCGATATTTCTTCAAGGTCACCCCCACCCCCGCATCTCAAGATCAATCTGCTTCGCGGCCAGGTGGCCCAAGGCGACCCAAGGTCACCTTGGGCCACCCAAGACGCTCAAGATGACGAGGTCATCTGTCATTCAAGATCACCCCAAGGTCAGACCACCCAAGCGTCAAGGTCATCCCCACCCCACATCTCAATGTCAGACCACCCACGTGTCAAGGTCATTCAAGATCACCCCGAGGTCAGACCACCCAAGCGTCAAGGTCGTTCAAGGTTACCCCAAGGTCAGACCACCCACGTGTCAAGGTCACCCCCACCCCGCGTCCCAAGGCCACGCCCCCCACCACCCGGTGGCCATAGAATCGGTATTACTACTCTACTGTGGATGTTCCAATTAAATGCAGTTTCGATAAATTTCACAATAATGAACTCATAAATGATGCTGAGATAGCGGATGTGCAACTTTGTACAAATAGATTTACAGATGGAAAGTTGTAATTAATATATTTTGGATAACTAACACAAGAGTCTACTCTGTGGAAGGTACATTTAAATAATTAATATCAAGTATTTATAATATGTAAAAGTTAAATATGTTCCAGAAATATATACCTATTACGCTGGCAAATAATGTTACATCCATATTAAATTTTGAAGTACATTACGCTTCATAAAAGTTGGTACTCCACAAAAAAAAAATTACTACTAAATACAGGGTGCCTCAATAATGTGACAAACTTCCATTACTCCCAAAAAAATCTCATTACCTATCAAAATCAAAATTATCTCAAAATCATAGAGCCTAAGAGGACGCACAATTTACAAATATGTAGTCATATAGGGTGTTCTATCCTACCTGGGCCATATCAAACTTATATTTTTTTAAATGAAATGATATATTTTTTATTTCATGTTTGAATTTCGATTATTTTCTCTAATTCGCCAATATAGTGTTTACTAGTATTATACAGAGTAATTCAGAAGATATGAGGAATGTCAACTCAGAAAAATGACACGAATTCAGAAATTCAATTACAGGGTAGGGTGTACAATGAAAATGGTAGATTACAGCGAATATGAAATATGCAGTAAGTACATATAATATCGCAAAAATACCAGTACATACATATACCTAAAAACACAAGAAAAAAAAAAGAAATAGTACAAAATATCATCAGAACAAGCAAGATTTAAGCATTTTGAGATTACCTATATAACGCAATATCTATTGTATTCTATATGTATAGCTATAAAAAGGTATTAACCTGTAACACAAAAAAAATACAAAACTAAGCACTCAACTAATTGCATTAAATAACCATGTCAGTAACAGATGAGTAAATACCTAGATCAACACATGTAGGATAAAATTTGCAATCAACGACTAAAAATTGTATTCTTAATTTCTGACTCCGAGGTGATAAATATATCGATTCAGTCATTAATAGAATTAAAATTTTTACACATTTGAAAAATCGGACACTCCTGTAATATGTCATGATACTCGCTCGAGGAATATCCAGTACAAATGTTTCCCGATTTCTAGAATTCAATCATGGTACCTTAATATTTAACTGATTGATAATTAGAACAATCTATTTTATAGTTAATTATTTTAAATAACATAACAGAAAACATAACTCTACGTAATGCTGCAAGCTATGTACACATTAAATTCGGTGAAAAATAGTTTATGAAGATAACCAATCTGGGAATAAACACCATTTGACCTAATTGATACATACTTTAAAAACCTTCTCTGAACAGTAACCATACAGTGGAGCATCCGTATTCAAGGCGTGATCGAACCAAACAATAATACAAGAACATCAGTGCACTAGTTGATTGAAATTCTTTAAGAGTTTCTCATTATAAAACCCATGGTGTTGTTAGCTTTTTCTACAATTAATTGAACATGGAAGAGAGTTTATGGTCAAATGTAATTGCTAAATCGTTGAAAGTGCTTCGTTGCTATAGACGGATACCATCTAGGTTATACAGGGTGTCCACCTAGTGCGCGTAAGTCCAATATCTGGGTTAATAAAAGAGATAACTTAATTTTTTTTTCTACAGGGTTGTCTAATATCCCGAGCTGCACAAAATGAAAATATATTTACATATTCAGGGTGTTCAGTTTTTCCTGGACAGGTACCAACTTCATTTTTTTAAATGGAAACCTATATTTTTTATGGCATTATCGAATTCTACGTAAAAAATTAGTGGGACTTTGTGCATAACACTGCTATTGAAATATTGATAGTTTTCGAGATATTTGATTTTTAATTTTTTTTTTTTTTTATGTTTCGTCACTTCTAATAGTTGACATAATTATGGTTGTATGACAGCTAGAAATTATTTTTTTTCAGAAACTGTAGAGTGAAGATGGCTCTTTCGAAAAACGTATCAAAAGTTGACCTGCGATATACAGGGGGCAACAGAAATCGTGCCAAACCTGATGGTTTAAAATTTAAAAAATCTCGACTTTTTCAAATGGAACACCCTGTGTTTTATGATTTCATTAGATGCCTTTCTGTAGACTCTACAATTTTATAATAGCTTTCCCTATACCTAAGTTGCGTAGTTTTTGCAAAAAACCCACTTTTATGAAAAATACCCGATTTGCGCACGTTCCTTTCTCGGGAAAAACGCAGTGAGCGTCTGTCACGCAATAAAATTTGTGACAATCAGTTTACATGTCATTTCTTCTTTTACTGAATATTCACGTACGAGTTTAGAGTAAGTACTAAGCGTGCATACAATGAACTATTCAAAAGAAGAATTAGTGAAAATGGTTTATGCCTTAGGAGAAGCTCATGGAAATTGTTTGCTAGCAGCACGTATTTACAAAGCAAATAATCCAGATTTACAGAGATTTCCACGTGCTGACTGTTTTGAAAATGTGAAAGAAAGATTTGAAAGAACAGCAAATGCAAATTATGAGAAAACTACCAGGAGACATGACGGTAACAATGACGATATTCAGTTTAATGTTGTGGCGTCTGCTGTTGAAAATCCAAATATTAGTGTCAGGAAAATCAGTAATAATCTTGGAGTTTCCAAAAGCTTGACAAACAAGATACTGAAGAAGAATAATTTTCATCCGTATCATATTAAAAACCACTGTTACCTCAAGATCACCTAAACCGCCTGCAATTTTGCCACTGGGCATTGGATAAAATTCAGGAAAGTCCAAACTTTTTTATGAATGTCTTGTTTACTGACGAATCAACATTTTCAAACACATGCTTACCCAATCGTCGCAACTTTCATCACTACGCTGACAATAATCCAAGATTATTGAGGGTACTAGATAATCAGCATCGTTTCAAAGTGAACGTGTGGGCTGGAATTTGTGGAGAACATATTGTTGGACCGTACTTTTTTGAAGACAATTTAAATGCCAATGTGTATTTGCATTTTTTGCAAAACGAACTTCCCCTTCTACAGCTACAGAATATGCCCGCTGATTATTTGGTTCAACAATGGTTTCAGCATGATGGTGCCCCTCCACATTCCACTTTGGCGGTACTGTGATTATTTTATTGTTGTAGTACTTTTCCTATTATCTATTCATATTTCAGATTAGAGAACACCTAAACCACGTATAGCCAAATAAGTGGTTAGGTCGTGGTGGTCCAGTTCCTTGGCCTGCACGTTCGCCTGATTTAAATATTCTGGACGTTTTCTTGTGGGGTTATATCAAGGAGCGAGCATACGAAGTACCACCAACGGATATGCAAGACTTGAAAGAAAAGATCCAAAATGAGTTTCTAACCATAACGCCCGAAATGTTAAGAAATGTTCACATTCATTTTCGTCGTAGATTAATGCTTTGTGTTGAAAACAACGGTGGACATTTTGAGCATTTACTTTAGGTTAGCTTGCTTGTATGAGTATTGCGTATTCTTTTTTTAATACTCTATGTATATTCATCCATTTCACTAATAATTTTTCTAACTACGGTAACACCGTTTGGTTTTCAATATGATACGTATGAAACTTCTTCTTCAATATCTTATTTGTCGAGCTTTTGAAAACTCCAAGATTTCTACTGATTTTCTGATACTAATATTTTTGGATTTTCAACAGCAGAAACCACAACATTAAATTAAATATTTTCGTTGTTACTCCCATGTCTCCTGGTAGTTTTCTCATAATTCCCATTTGCTGTTCTTTCAAATCTTTCTTTCACATTTTCAAAACAGTCAGCACGTGGGAATCTCTATAAATACGTGCTGCTAGCAAATAATTCCCATTAACTTCTTCTAAAGCATACGCCAGTTTTGCTAATTCTTAATTACATGTAGAGCTTTTATGATTTTTTACTTTTATTTACAAATAAATGGTAACTTTCCATAAAGACTTGTTTATTAAACTGAAATTATCTAAATTTTTTAGTTATTTTTATTTTAAGAAGTGTAAACTAATACATTTTATAAAAATAAATAGCCTTACAATATTTTTTCCGTCAAAGGAGTGCGCAAATCGGGTATTTTTCATAAAAGTGGGTTTTTTGCAAAAACTACGCAACTTAGGTATAGGGAAAGCTATTATAAAATTGTAGAGTCTACAGAAAGGCATCTAATGAAATCATAAAACACAGGGTGTTCCATTTGAAAAAGTCGAGATTTTTTAAATTTTAAACCATCAGGTTTGGCACGATTTCTGTTGCCCCCTGTATATCGCAGGTCAACTTTTGATACGTTTTTCGAAAGAGCCATCTTCACTCTACAGTTTTTGAAAAAAAATAATTTCTAGCTGTCATACAACCATAATTATGTCAACTATTAGAAGTGACGAAACATAAGAAAAAAAAATTAAAAGTCAAATATCTCGAAAACTATCAATATTTCAATAGCAGTGTTATGCACAAAGTCCCACTAATTTTTTACGTAGAATTCGATAATGCCATAAAAAATATAGGTTTCCATTTAAAAAAATTAAGTTGGTACCTGTCCAGGAAAAACTGAACACCCTGAATATGTAAATATATTTTCATTTTGTGCAGCTCGGGATATTAGACAACACTGTAGAAAAAAAAATTAAGTTATCTCTTTTATTAACCCAGATATTGGACTTACGCGCACTAGGTGGACACCCTGTATGTAATACGATTATTTTTACAAAAGAATAACAATACGTTATACTTCTTCGTATTCAGTGTCAAGAAATTTAAATCACACCACTCCTTTACGCCATCCAATATTAAATTTTAAAGTTACATCATTTATGTAACTATTGAAAAGTAAAGGGCCACGTATCAAACCTTGAGGTACTCCAGATGTTACTTTATAGTTTTCGAAAGCATAACTTGGAAATATACACATTGTCATCTACCACTACTACTACTTAGATATGACTTTTGTTTGCATATTTGGCGATTTAACCAAGAAAATTAAATTAAGATATAAAAAACTATTTAAATGTTATGGTCTAATGAAGTGTACGTTTTTCTTCCTACCTCTGCTTCTATTCTGAATTAAGCTTACTTCGTTTCTTCTCT
Organism: Pogonocherus hispidulus; assembly: GCA_963924545.1. Taxonomy (NCBI): domain Eukaryota; kingdom Metazoa; phylum Arthropoda; class Insecta; order Coleoptera; family Cerambycidae; genus Pogonocherus; species Pogonocherus hispidulus. The sequence goes on from OZ004696.1 coordinate 27,561,833, forward strand.
ATCTTTCTAAATATAGAGGATACTTCCTTTATATGTAGGTTATAGGTAACAAGGAAAACAGAAACTTCATCAAATGTTAGTATTTAAATAATAATCATGTTTTTTTTAGTTTTATTGACAAATAAATCTTATATCCTATGACCTATAAATCAATATTACGAATTTAAGAAAGCCAATATCTAATATACAAAATATACCACGTGCTTGTTAACCTCGTAATTTTTTAAGCTATAGTTACACTTTGTCGATAGGAAATATACACTTAATCAAGAATCTATTCTAGTATCCCTAACCAATTACAGCGAGGGTGTCCTTTATTCTCTACTTTTCCAGTCGCGTTGATAAATGCTTTTGTTGACCAGCTGCGCTGTTCCGTTGTCCGCAAAAACTGAAAACCAGTGCATAAAGGGAGTAAATGCAGCTTTGCAATCCGGAGTCGCAAACAGAGAGAAAGGCAGGAACCGTTTCTAGACTTGTTGCTTTGTGTGCGTGGTTATATTTCCAGTTTGCCTTTTGTCAGTCAATCTCTCAGACCTCAAATATGGGCCTCTTATTCGAATTAAAAGCATCTATGTATTTTTTTCTGTTTTTTGCTTTTCCGTCAATGTTCCCACTTCAATAAAAAGGGTACGTAAATAGTTTCCCTGATAATTACATTGCTTTTAATTAAACTAATAACATTTGTTACATTAAAGTAAATTGTAGCATCAGTACATTTATAATAATGAAATGCCAACTTGTTTGTATATAATATATACAAAATCTAAATAAACTGAACATATTTTTTAAAACATAAAAATAAAGAAAGGGAATATTAAATTCTCTAGTTACTTTTTATATCCGTTAATTTAAAAAATGTATATTTACACTTGGGTCCGGTGAGAAAGATCAGCATATTAATAATTATATAATTAATATCATTGTTATCAACATTAATAACTTAGCAGGAAATCTCGAAAATATAATTTCAACAACTAAAATAATAAAGAAAATGCATTAAATAACATTTTAATTATTACATCAATTAACAACCGATACTCTTATAACATGTTATTTATAAAACACATTTGCAATGTTATACTGTTATAATAAATATTATAAAAATGAAAAAACTGTAAAAATATACAGGGTGGGTCATTAGTGCGTATACGGACCATACCACCTATACCGCTAAAGTTATAATAATAATTTTTGGTACGAAGTTACATGCCAGTGGTGTGCATATTTTAAAATTATTTTGGCACATACAAGGTGTTTAATATTAACATGCCAAACCGAACATACATTTTTTTAAATGGAACCTATATATTTTTAGATTTTTGAATTAAGCGTACTTTTCTGAACAATTTAATATAGCACTTAATATATCTAAATTTACACGTGGCGACATTGTTGCAAGTTTTCTATGAAAAAGGTCGTTACTTCGCATTATTGTAGCTCTCCATTTAAATGAGATATAACTTCCATTTTCTCATAAGATAAATGAAGAATATGTCTTTATTCAAGAAAATATAACGATTTAACAAATAGTTACATTTGTTATACAGGGTAATACATTTCGCATATCGTAATTTTACTTCAAAATTTTAAATGGAACACCCTGTATATTATCATGTCGCCTTAAAGAACTCCTTTTCAGCTTTCTAACGATACCATACTTGGTGGGCTTAAATAAAATTTATTTTTCTAACTGTAACGGTATAGGTGGTGTGGTCCGCATACGCACTAATAGTCCACCCTGTATAATGAAAAAAACTACAAATTGAATTAATGAAACTCTTTCTTAAGTGAAACTCAAGTAAAAAGTAATTAACAGAGAAACCAATACTGTTTTCTTTTGTTAAAATTCATGTATTTTTTTGAAGATGTTGAAATTTGTATACTGTGTACTACGATCTTACTAAAATTAATTTTTCTGCTGTCTTTCATTAGCATGACTTAGCAGCTGAAACTGAATGTTTGTAAAATTTTGTACAAGTATAAAAAAAAATTAATAAAAACAAATTTTAAGTTGTTTATGAAAAATAGGGAAATAAAAATGTAAATAATGTCACAATATTGTATAATTCTGTCTTATCCTGACGTAATTTCATCATTTACTGCAACTCCTCGTAATTTTACCCTTGGATCTTCTTTGATGTAGTATTCATTCATCAAGTAATTAATTTAAAACTATTTTAAATTAGCGATTTTAGCTGTAACTATTTATAAATTAGCATATAGTTTATTCCTGTCATAGGAATAAACTATCTCTTTTCTATATGTAATTACAAAAATTAGATATAAATATCTAATGACTTTTGAAGATATAAAGACATTATCTCAATATATTGTCAGGATATGGAGACACGTATACATACCTAGGTAATGCGAAAATTGTATTTCGATTCCTAACGATTCCGAAAGCAGTAAATCATGGTATACACTTAAAATTATAGGATATGCAGTCACACTACATATAAAGCTTATTTTATATCCCATGTCCGCTTTCACACTAGCCATATCCTTAATCGCATATATAAACTAATACACCTACTCCAGGTTTTATGAGCCATACGTTATGGTGAGTTCATAAAGTCTGCAGTAAGTGCAACTTTGTCGGCGTCTTATTTTATCCGGGAATGGTATTTTGGTCACTAGTTTCACGTGCTTCACCTTTTCACCAGAAGTACGCGCATTTCTAATAAATAATGTTTCCTTCCTTGTAAGTTATGAAAACATACATATACGTGGCTACAAACTAGGGAGATATAAAACTAGAGTAAACTATTAGACTTAGACTAGGAGGTATGTATAGTATTGTTTTTAACTTAGCGCAAAAAGTATAATTCTAATAGGTATTTGAAATTTTCTTTATAACCTATGTTAAATTTTACAATATAGAAAAAATCCAAAGTTGATGTGAATAGAACATTTTGTACGAATGTTGTAAACGTTTAGTTTAAATTAAGCAGACACGAGAGAAGCTCCTTGTTTATTAAATTTCGGACGTTGTTAATAATGCCATCATTACATGTTAATGTGTTCAGTTCTTGCCTGTTGTCTGCTGGTTTCTGATATTTTTGTTAACGTATTGCGTTTTGGGAAAACATAATGAGATCCGTGTTGAAAAAATGCATTTACATTAAAACCACATTTGGAAGTTGTTCTCTATTTTCGTCCATCCGCGCCCGTACTAGACATTTTCATTGTTCATTTTCAATTATTAATTAGTAAGCTATTATTATTAAGGAAAAGTCGATTTATCCTAACTAGTGCGAGAAAAATGTTCCGCACGCAAAAAATACACTCTAATTCTTGAACTAACTATTCATTTATTGTCAACTTAAATCATGTCTTGTCATTATTATAAATTTTAACTGTAACTTCTTTACAATTGGCTATGGAAAGCCTTGTGCATGTATTTGAGAAAGTAGAGGCGAGTTTGTATTTATATTGATCTGTCTTTGACCCAATATGTTTGAGGCTACTTCAGTTTTTGTTGAACGGAATAATCTATATATTCTTCTACCACGTTCGTTGCTTTCCATCCATCATGCCTTTTAAGAGTGGTGATGTCTGCTCCTGCATCAGCCAGTGTCGTAGCAGACGTTCTTCTCGAGAAACAGTGGCCGGTGTAATTCCAACATTCGGCAATTCAAAAAATTCTAAAAATTTTTTTTAAACCGCCTATAGAATTTATGTCAGCGCATTGTCTTGTAAATTTTGCATTTTTATATGCTAGAAAAAATCTTGAATGCTCAATTGGTGACGGACGAAGAGAGGAATACTTTCAAAACATTTCGACAAGATTGACGCTTTCGATGTTTCCGCTAGAAATTTTCTTCTCACGTTCGTTGTTTGTGTTGGGGATTTCTATGAATATATATTCGCCCATGTCTTTTATATGTTCAAGCTGAACAAATGTTAGTTCTTCTCAACGGGATGCTCCACTGATACCAACAATCAACACTTTCTAAAATAAGAAACAATTTCAATATTTGGAGAGAAATGTGAAAATTGCACATTACCTTCATCATCAAGTAGGTTTTATCATCTGCTTTTTTCAAAAACGTCTCAACTTCAACTCATTCCAATGTTGTTCTTATAATTGAGTAAATACTTCACAGCGTGGAACTCTGGTATACTCTGGATTTTTGTTCAAAATAGACTAGTAGAACTGCCTCATTGATAAAGGTTACTCCCTTTTGATGACTCCAATCTTCAAATAAGCGATACTCTTTTTCATATTTATCTTGGGATTTTGTGGGCAATAACGATTGAATCGCAATTTTTGCTGATTATTCTATATCATCTTCCATATTATCGTTTGAAGTAGAAGATTCATTTGCAAATGCGACGTGATTGCCTAATGGGCATCGTGAATGTTATGAATCACGTCGCAACATCGATCATCGAGGCCACTACCTACGGCACTCTGATGGGCGCAAAATAAGCGCGAAACCGGTCAGTGCCTGGTAGAAGGTCTTGATGAAAGATGTTGCAACTTCTATGGAAATGCGGATATAATGTAATGCCAGTCGGGGCATATTGGCCGTGGAGTAGTTATTTTCGGCATCTCCTTCAAATAAATAAGTAGGATTGTCTTCCTTAAAGACAATAGAGGTCACTGCTGTAATGACACCTGCGGAAAAGCAGGTCGTTATCTGTTTGTCAATTTGACAATAATTGTCAGACAGATAGTAGCAAAGACCCAAAGAGGGCACTACGGTGTGTTTTTCACCACTACTAATAACTGGAATCGTTTCAAAATATTTCTTAACGGATACATAGTAGTTAAGAAATGCATAGTGTTATTAGATTTGTATATGAATAAATGACTATTTGTATTTGCAATACTCCAATGTAATTTATTTGTAATATAATATAAACTACAGTCATTTTTGTTGAATGGTGGTGTAATAGATATGAAACCAGGACAGCCAGTAGTCACAGTAATACCAGTGTGCCGATTGGTTGCCATTCTTTCATGTCATATCATCAATTTTCACTAAAAGTTTGTTAGTTAACCTTAAAAAAAATTAGTTAAGTTTATTTTATAAAAAATCTATTTGTATGGTTTTTGAACTAAATATTAATAATACTAATTATTACTAATTAACAATTAATACTGATAATCCTTGAAACATATTATATGATCATCCTTTGATTCGATAGTAGGTATACCATATCTTGGTTCAGTTAAATAAAAAACTAGATAAATTTTCTTGTAGTCAAGTAACTTATAACTAAATAACTGGTAGATCACTTTTCACTTAATGAAATCACAAAAATAAACAGGTATACAGCTTCTTCAATATTGCAATCTGTATTTACATCGAATAAATTACCAAATATAACCAAAATTGCATGGAATTTATTGCATAAAATTATAACAACTCTAATTTATTTTAACTAGAAAATATTGGCAGCAAGTAGGTAGTAGCTTTTTCAAAGTTACAGCAATAAATTACAGAGAAAATCTCTTAAAAAATTTGCAAGCCAAAAGTAATTTGCATCTACAAATTTTCTATTTAAATTTAAGTGGCATATTTAAAAATAAAAAACTATACATGCAGTACCGCAAAACGCAGTATGGAAACATGTGGTGGTGAAACCATTTATTATTTATTGCAACGTTAATGCTATTCGGAGTATGCCCTGTTTTTTCTTGTTGATAAAATGCAGGTATACAGAAGGAAAGGATGTTATTGTATGAACAGTGTTATACACGGTTTAGTGTTTATTTTTAGAAGAATGCATGGTTTCCCATAATTTTATAAAATTACAGCAATTTTTCGTTTGTTTAGTTTAATTATTTTCTCCAGGTAGAGTTGTTTATTTCAGAATTTAGTCTAATTACATCTCGCATTATTTATTCTTTCATTTACATATGGATCCTTTAATAATCATTATATTCAAGCGAAATTATCATTCTAAGTTGTTTTGAAAACATTATTACTAGCTTATTTTGTAAAGTTTTTAAAAATAACACCACAGAACATTTATTCGAGAGCAATAGATTATAATTTTTTATTTGTTTTTTATGAAGTTTCCTTTATTATGTGAGTGTCAATACTTCTTATACTTGTTTCACAATGATAAACTGTTGTGACAAATAATATAGTAAATATAATTATAAAAAAATACAGGGTCCAAACATAAATCATCACATAATAGCTCTAATGTCCCAATTTTTATAGATTGTCTTTTCTACAAAAAAGAAACGGCCCTAAGGCCACTTGGGTCGTGCCAGTCCTGGTAATCCAACGATAAACCATAGAAACAAAGAACAGGAGAATTAGTGTACCTATGTTGTGTTTTGCGAACATGAATATGGTGCGGATAAAGCAAAAATCGTATTGTTCTAGTAATGGCCTCCAAGTCATTGGCAAGTAGTTTCAATACCCGTAATAATAAGGTAAGTGCAATATGTCATGTCCAGAATTAAGTAATTAATTATCAGATGTAACCACAAAATTTCTGCTGCTAGTGAGATTGATCTCATGACTGCTGGCCACCTGTTATTCCTAAGAATGAAATGTCGTCTAGCAGCAACACGTTATTTCAGTTTTGTTACCTTGTAACAAACAATTTAAACGGTAATTGACATATTATGTATTAAAATAAATGCGTTTTAAGTCGGTTCCAGGGAAATAATCTTGTTGAACAAATACCTGGTCAGTCTTATAGTCTTATAAGTGATGGCAGATTTACTTATGAGACATCACGTGTGTTTGTTTTGCAACATCAGATCAAGAGCAAACATAAAAAATTACTTCCATTGTGCCAAATACTCAGGTCTTCGCATTCGGAGGTGTGCTCACTTATATTGCACTGATGAGACCATAAAAAGGTCGAAACCGGTCTGCAATTAGTGGCATCCTACGGTGTGTGGTCTGAGTATTACCTCGTAGTTTTCGTTGGAATCCGAATCCTTGTATTTTTGATTCTAACTGTGTTTAGACCAAAATACGGCAAATCTTGCTTTGTAATTCAGCGCTCGGCGCGGCATATTGCCAGGAGAATAGCTGTTTTGGCTTGATTTGTTTTAGTCCTTATTTAATATAAGGCGTTGCAGATGGAGGATGATCTTAATGACATCTATACTATTCGTAGTTATTTGCTATAAAAAATTAATCACTAATTCACTTCGACACCAACTGCATTCTAATGAAATATATACCTCTAAATATCTGTACCCAAATTACTATAAACCATTTATCTTGTTAACTAAACTACCTGCCTACTAGTTTTTGAAAAAAACTAGTAGGCAGGTAGTTTAGTTAACTACTGCCTATTAAGTTAGAAAACTTAATATTATGAATTTTTAATGGAGATCCAATCTCTATAAACATCCTGAAATCACTTTAATTCTCACAGCCAGTTCCAGTTTAATATTAGTGACATGCCCAGATTGTGTATTAAATTGAATAGAACAGTTTATAAAGTAATACAAATATTATTTTTGGTAGCAAAGAGTTTGAGAGAACATGGTTTTAAAGCTTTTTCTGAAATAAGTGACAAAAAATAAGTCGAGCGTCTTATATAAAAATAGTGGAATTTAAAACACATTTAATGTGTTCATAACATTCTTGTTACGTGGTTGGCTCTACTTTCGCATAAAATAAACTGCCTTACAAGCTGCACCTCAAGTTTTACTACAATCGCACGTTGTGCACTTGTTTTTGCATAAGCTACATCTCTATTTTGTGTTTAAATTACACACTGCTGCGATAAAGATAGATGTCATTCGCAGGGATATAGTCTAAGAACCACTACATCCCTAGTTGTGTCGTCTGTACTTATATAAATAAATGGAAATGGGGTGTATAAGCGTGCTCAGCATTAGCACCCCCTAGCTTTACGATAAGGAGGGAGTGAGAGGGATATTGGATGAATGAGGGGATAAATAAGTACCTACATCTCTGTGAAGGATTGCAATTGCTGCACACATGTATCCCAGTCTTGAATAAACATAGTACATGATCGTTATATTATAATGTCGGTCATATCGAGAAGAATAGTTTAAATTGAAAAAACAATTTTGATGTGGAAGTAGTACTTACATAAAAAAATTGTTCTATTTCCCTATTTTTTTTTTCTTAAGGAAGTGTCGAATAAATATACACGTATATATATTATATACGAAACAATACCTAACTAAAATCATGATACAATAAAGAAAGGTATGACATTGCGCATATCCCTCCCACATCCGTTTTGTCACCGAGAGCGCAAATTTGACATTTTACAGTGTTTACATATGTAAAGGTATGAAAGCTTCGAGGTTTTTACTACATTTTGTCCTCTACATTCATTTTGTTGGCAGAGTATTTGTATAATTCTAGTGTATACTAATTATAATCAAATGTGAGTATAGTTAAAATTAATTTTATATTAACACGTAAACTAAAAGTGCTATAAAAATGCGTTGTGCTGTGTGCTTGTGTAATAGTGACAATAGCAACCAAGAGCCCAATAATTTAAATAATATTAGGTAATTATATTGCTACGATATTTAGACAAATGTAAACATTGCATTATCTATTATGTTACAAGGTTTTTCACGTTTCCACGGGATGCAGTAATAAAGAAACTATGGGTGGTAGCTTGCTGTCGAGCAGAGAAGTTTAATGTACATACTGCCAGAATATGTTCCAAACACTTCACCGATGATGATTATGAGAGAAATTTAAAGCCTGTAATAAATTATATAACCTGTAATAGATATGGTTCTGTAATGTGGTCATTAAAGTCATATTAACATATGTATACCTAGGTTAGCTTCACGGCACAATACTACCTTTATTTGTAAAAGAGCACAAACCAACTTGTTATTAAAGTCACCTGTTAATTTAATGTGTTCTAACGCAAATAAAATTGCTAATGTATGTGATATTTTCTCTTGTAATATACATGAGATCAAAAGCAAAGTACGAGATACAATTGGCGACTGAACTATGATGTTAGTCCAAGCATTTTGTACGCTTTTTGTTTTTCTTGTTAAACTGTCTTTATCTTTTTGTTTGCCACTTAATTTTAATTTTAAGAATTTGCATGTAAATTGCTCTGTAAATGGGTAACTGTTGGGCAATAAAGCTATTATTATTATTATTATTATTATTATTAAATAAAAAAAATGAGAAACATTTAAAATTTTCGAATAATTAAAAAAAAAAATGAATACATTTAATAATACAGTCAATTTAGAATCTTAACCGAGCGTAAGGAACAATTTTTTAACTTTTAGTCGTAGGTGTAAGGCGAACGGCGAAATATATGTATTAAAGTTAACTTGTTACCCACATCCTATGTTTATAAAGCGTTTATCCTATATTTAAGTACTAATCATTTTACACACGAATCAGAATAACTAATTACTTATAATAAAAATTGCAATAATCACCGATAACAGTTATTATTATTGAAGTAGGTAAGAAATTAAAAGAGCCAATTTTAAACCACCAGGGATTACCAGGGCATTTTGTATATGATAGATACCTACCATATGGAGTATATCTAATCTGTGCTTATGATTATTAAAGAACACATTTAAGGACACTGGTTAAATTTCCCAATATTTTCCTATTCGGGACACTGTTTTGTGCCAATTATATGAAAGTTTTGATAATGTTTCCTTTGAAATCGTATACAACATTTGTATTTAGCGATCACTCTGCGCTCTCGATGACGTAATGCGCACAGCGGACGCACTTTCGTACTCACGAATGTCATACCTTCTCCTTATTATATCATGACCCAAAATCTATCAGAAAAATTCCAATTTCATTTTAGCCAACTAATTTTGATACACTTTTTATAACCACCAAAACAGACCTGTTATATTATTACTCTTTTTTTCTTATAAAAATACAGTCATGTATTTATATAAGAAATAGATAATTGATGTTATGAAATTGTTAGATTTTCCGACATTTATTGCTTTTTGGTTTATTGGTTTGAAAACTGTTGTTGGTTTGACTTAAATAATATACCGGGTGACTCGAGACCGTAGGGATGGACTGTGGCGTCCTTCAGAAACTTGATGAATATGAAGCACAAACAAACAATCGAAAAACAGAGGTTAATTGAGCTTCGAGGGCTTTCGATTAAAATTATTTAGCGATAAGATTTTCCAGATTTCCCTTATTCTCGTACTAAATGTACTTTTAAAGTTATAACATCGTAAGTCGTTTCTGGGTGCACTCGCGACTCGCAAAATAATAATATGCCGCGCCCTCTCCCTTACAAGTCTCTGACACCGGGCTTATTATTAAGATGAGAATGAGGGATAGAGATATTATTATTATTATATCTATTCTGTCTCAGATTGGTCGTATTTTACTCGTTCTTTCTTATGGAATACATATATTTAAACGTTTTCGTAAAAACTATAAAATTTTGATTAAGAAACATGTAGCATATCCTCTACCCCAGCCGTTTCCGAGATATTTGATAGAATTACTAAAACTTCTTTATAATTAAAGAGAGCTTGATATGACTTTTCTGCATAACTTGGAATAAAAATACAGTGTTCCATTTTAAGGAAAACAGTTATTTCTGTTAGAAATTGATAAAATGTAGCGTGCAAAATCGAAGCCTTAGTATATTTTTTCAAATTATTTTATCTGCAAAATTAATACAACTTAGGACCACGCTACACACAAAAACTGAAATCCTGATTTCGTAATACAGAAAGGATACTTCAGTTTATGGAAATTCTTGCATCTGTCACAATTTTCATAAAATGACAAATATTTCGAAAACAACTATAGGTATAAAGTATGCTAGATATAGAATTTTATACTCTTTCCGAAAATGCAAAAATATACTGAGTGTTCCAAAAGAAATGAAGCGGTCATTCTGAACACTATGGCGCTAAATAATTTTTATAAATACACTGAAAGAACAGTTTATTAATAATTAATGATATTGATTGACACCTAACAAAGGCTTTATTGGATAATGGCGTAATAAATTTTTGTTTATGAGAAAAAAACAATATATTAAATATTTTCAAATATACCTTATTACCGTCAAGTAAGGGTTTATTGATAATAAATATATCTTTTATTTTCTATTAATAACGATCTATTTTAATAAATATTATTAAGAGTAAATGTAGCATTACTTATTTATTATGAATATTTCAGTTATTTATTATAAATAAAGCATACTAATTAAAATTTCGACTTTATTAGAATATAAAGAACAATGTTTATAATAAATATTTGTCTTAATTTTAAAAAATAAAGATTATTTATAATGAATAGTGTCTTATTTATCACATCCAGTAATTATTTTACGTTTATTTAGTATAGTTATAGTCCAGATCTATTTTTTATGTCACAGCAATCACCACTGAACAGGTAATAATTCTAAACATTTTTAATAAATCACACAATCGGCAGTTTTCCAAAGTTACGTTTTCAAAGGTATATAAGTTTTGACGTCCCTACCTTGTGCACTATACACATATGGGTCATATAGGTATACCGTACAGCACAGTGCAGCGTCTATCGTCTCATCTCAAGTATTAAGTAAAGTAACGTACACTCACATTAACGAAAACGAAGCACTCGCGCCGCACCCAAATAATAGGTAAATGAAATGAAAATAATGAAATGAAATAAAGTCACCCAATCCAAGGTAAATAGAAAAACATGTCTGCTACTCACTGTCAACAATGCCAACCTAGCCTAACACTGCCAACTGCACAGTTTTATAATGCCACAATAAAATATCTATTAATTAAAAAACTACTTCAGGATTTTTAACAAAAAAATGGATTACTTCATAATAAATAAAATAGAGTAAATTAGAAACAAACATATATTAATTTTTAGTCTAGATTATTCAATATTAATAAAATCCAAATTAATAGTAAATATATTTTTTGGGAATACCACCAAATAAAGAATTTATTAAGATGAAACATTTCGCATTAACTATTAACATTTTTACACCAAACAAAGTATTTGTTTTTAATAAGTAAAATATATTTAGAAGAATATTTATAGTAAAAAACATTGTTTAACCTAAAATATGTATTATTTATTTTAAATAAATGACATCCAAATAAACAATTGTTAACTATAAACCGGGTCTTTTCTTTCAGTGTATAGCTCTAGTAGAACAAATATTCCATTACTAATGAATCTTGGTTTTTATTTTTTTGTTCTATCATGTTCGAGGCATTCTGTACCTATACATATATCTATTTGAAATTTACAAATCAATATTCATAAAGAAACTTGTTAATGTTATCTCACTAGCGACAACTCTTGATAGATAAATAATTATACCGTTGAAAGCAAAACCATATAAGCACCGAAGAGGGCAGCAAAGATGCTTAATTATCTTGTCAGCGTTCGCCTAGGTTGATCAAAGCCAGCCCCGCTGCTAATTGCCCCCGTTGAATTCGTCATCGAGAAAATGAAGGTTGTCATCGGACTACCGGGGCTTTATTTTAAATGTCAACAGCACGCCCCTCGAAAAAACCCATTCGGAAAGAGGGTTTTATACTTTGGGTGATGGGCGAGGTGTTTAAGAGGACCGCATACGTGAAGGTGAATCTTAAGATTTATTCGAGGAGGCAATACGTAAAACTATTGCTAGTTTTAAAAGCTATCTGAACCTGTTGGGAGCATGCTTTGCAAGATTCCTGTGGTTTTTACTTTTATAATTGGGATGTTGCTATGACACTCTTAAACCAGTATATTTTCTTCTCAGATTAAGTGATAAACTTATAAAATAACAATATACTTTACAGCTACACGCCTGATTGGTAAACTGGTAATTGAAGCATAAAATGTAGACTCTTAGAACTCATAAATTTAGTACTTAAGGGTGAATTCACTGTAGACTTGACAGACATGAATTCGTGGTCGAGTTGAGAGGTTGGGTAGCCGATGGGTGAAGACTTACATATTTCCACTACCGAATTATTTAGATTTCGGAGGTGCACGTAAAGCCGAAGTAAAAAGGCACATGGAAATAAAGTTAGCCCTCATTGCAAGGGTAGCGGATTTGTCTTATAATTGCAACAAAATTTCTTTTTAATGTTATAAATTATATATCACCGGAAAGATCAAAAGATAAACTAGATCCCTATAGTACCTAGCAAATTTTTGTTTAATACATGGATTTTAGAGAAAATAATTTTTGAAAATACGCTATTTTAGTACAAGATTGTTTGCCTGAAATTTTAAAAATAAAAAGAATTACAAAAAATTACTACTATAGGGATTTAGATTAAAGTCTTATCTTTCAATGCTTGTTTATTAAAAGTCGCTATCTTTTATAGTTTTTTATAATTAGACACGAGACGAACGCCGGTTTTAGGCTTATTTCGGACTAGTGAATGGACTCTTAATACGGCAGAAACTTTTCAGATTTTGTTGATAATTAAGGGCATTTGAAAATCTATACTTGCTTACAAGTTGAAGATCATTTTTACTTGATACCGACTTTAAAATAATGTTAGATGATAAATGGTGGAAATAATTTGTTGAAATGTGGAACAATTTTAAAGTTCATAACTGCTTTGTTCGTAAGTGAGTACCTACAAAATCGGTGAGACTCAATCTTAAAAACTACCTAGGTATATGATATAACACAGTGATATAAATATGTTTTTATGTAAAAAATTAGTGTTTCTATGGTGTATTATTATCTATATTATATTTCAGTACAATAAGGTGTCCCGTAGGATGACTTAATTTGAATCAAGTTTCCAAACGAATGTTTCAAACATAATTAAAAACAAGATTTCTAACACCAAAGGTTGGTTACATGGACTATACCAGTGACTTACTGGATCAAAATGATATACATATGTAATGTGTTGCATGTGTTATAATAATAGATTCAAAATTAAAAAATTTTAATAAACTTCACTTTAGTTGGATTCCAATTTGAGAATGATATCTCTTAGCAGATCTGACATTTCCTGTGTACAATAAAATGGGAAAACCTAAAAAAAAAAATGCAAAGGAGCTATATCTAAAATAGCTGACATTTACCTATTCGGCATATAATTTATACCATCCCATAATTTAAACGAACCGTCAGTCTTTGATAGAAAATGTAAATTTAAGTAAAGAATGGTATCAGACTTGTATGGGCGCTTTAGATTTCTAATGTTTTCGCAGCGGGCAAAAAGCTCGAAGGACGTCGTTTACTTTTACGGTTCTTTCCCACCCCCCGTCTAGCGTCGACAGCTGTTTAAGGAAACCCATTACCCAAAAAAGTACTTCGGAAAACTTTAAAACTCTGAACAACAGAGGGACCACTGTAAAAAATATTTAACAACTTGGCTCGGGTTGCGTAAAAGGGCCGCTGCCGCTTTTATGGACGAGGATTCGAGAAGGAGTTTCGTGTGACTCTTCCTGATCTTCTTTGACACCTTGTAAGTACGTCAGCGACCGGAGACTGCTTTATTCACCGGAAATAGAATTCTCTGTCCCTAGTGTTATACTTTACAGATACTTTAATGTAATTTAATTTAGTTTTACAGTATCCTACAACACCGGAACTTATTTTTAATACCTTTACCGATCTGGAACAGCTCAAACTAAATATTTATTTAACTCTGGAAAATACTGAATTAATAGTTTATACTGTTATAATATTAATATATGTATATGTTACAGGAAATATCCGATATCAGCCCATTTGAGTTTGGCCTAGGACATACTAAAAATTCCTATCGTTGTTAGGAACTTTGCATTTTTCCTAGGACATACTAGTATTGCCTGATAGTTTTATATACTGGGTTAGTCAGAAGTAGCCCACGGGTCAAATAACTCTTAAACTACTAGAGATAGGAAAACAGAATTTGGTATACATAGTGTACAAATAATGTCCGATGCAATAAAAGTATTGACAATGGTGCCATATTTACCGGTTTTCCGAAAAAAATCAAATAAATTTTTTTTTAAATAGAACACCCTGTATATTTTTTTGAATACCCATATTTGGAGAGAACTCTTTTTTAGGAATACGGTCATATAAAGTTTTATGCCTCCAAAAATAAGGGAGCATTGCTCAAAAGTGTGTTTCATAAGAGCGATGTGTTGGAGAAAGAGTATGCCTAACAACGAATCAATATTCTCTTTCTAGCACATTGCTCTTATGGCACACTTTTTGAGCATATCTCTCTTACTATTAGAGAGAGAAACCCATAAAATCTTATATGACCATATTCGTAAAAAAGAGTTTTTTCCAAATATGTAGAAATATACAGGGTGTCCATTTAAAAAAAAATAAATTGGAATTTTACACTCAAACATTATTACGATAGATTATAGGTTAAGGTTAGATAGGTATACCGGGTTTCCCATTTCATTTGACTAATGGCAATTAACATGGGCTATTACATTTCATTCAATTTTATATTCCCAGGGCACACTATGAGAAATATTGCTAACGGAATCGATAGTACTGACTGTCAAACACTTCTGATTACCTAAATACCAAAGCGAAATGCTTTTTTAATTAAAATATCAATAAAAATTCGTTTTAAGTTAATAGATGTAGTTTACATAAGTCTTTTAGCGACATTATGTTACGTCATCGATTGGACTAATTGTTTAAGCGTCCGTCTTTCAAACTGAGCCTCACAATTTTGCAGGTTCAAATCTCGCCAGAGACAACTTTTTTTATTTTACTTTTTCATTAATTACAAATTATTAGTGTTTACTTATTGGAATAAATATGGTTCACTGTCAGTACCTAGTTATTATTTTTGAAACTCACAATATTTACTTATCAGCAAAAAAATAAAACATGTTTTAATTGGTTCGTTTCCTTTATCTTTAGCTAAAGCTACTATCTTATAAAATAAGGAATCAATAAGCAACATATTTTTTATTTATTACATGCACTGTGCTTTTACTAATAGTATACTTATCTCTGCTAATAGTTACTACCTATTATACCTCAATCTGGATATTGAGTTAAACAGTTACAGAGGAATTGTCGTGAATTAGTAATAGTTTATTTTTTAATATGTATAACCCGGTATAGCAAATTAGGAAAATTTAATTAAAAAATATCTACCTAAGTTATCTACAAACCGAAAATTTTTACAGTGAATTTTTAACAATTCTTAGATGTTAAACCTCCTGCCATACATGTGCCTAAAGACGCCGGAAGCAGAAATACGTAGATATCTTTCATTATTATAAAAAATAATGTTTTTCATTAAAATTCAATAAAAAGTGTATGTGACAAAAAAAATTATTTTTAATGTAATGTAGATGCTTGTTTAATATTTCATTATTTAAGAGATGTAGATAACACTATTAAAAAGAAAAGTGTATGTAAGCTAATAAGTTGACGTTATCTCAAGATATGCCGTTGTAATTTTATGTTGGGTGGCGCATATAGCACGAAAAGTAGTTGTTTTCGACATATCTTAAAAATCATAAGGTTATTCCACAGATTTAATATCCTTCGGACAAGATGGGTAACAGCCTATTTAAAAGCATTGGAACAAAGTGGCACAATCATGGGATAGGAATACGTGAGAATACGTAGAGAAAGTTTATGAGGGATAGAGATGAAATCATAAACAATCCCCTGGTTTTCCTCTTTTCTTGCAAATTATACACTTGTTGTTCATTATAAACACTAAATAATAAATATCAAAAGTTTTTAGAAGTATTTTATCAAATAATATCACTTTGAAACACCGAAACACTAGACAAAAATACGACTCACCACCAAGAAAACAACCGTAACAGAATGGATTAAATATTTACGCTGGTAGACGACGGATACGGCAATCGTAATAGTTCGGTTCTTGTCGAGAATTCGAGTGGGTTGGTCAAGTCGTTGAACGATTGTCTCTGTTTACATGTTGTGTATCTAAAAGAGACGCATAGAGAGCTTAAAACATAAATGCATATTTTAGACATGTGCTATGGAAAAACCAGCGTAAACAAAAACAAAAGAGAGAAATCAAAATATTTAAAGAGAGATGTTTGATCCATATTAGTGATTTGGTTACCCATCTTGTCGGAAGGATATTAAATCTGTGGGTTATTCCTTTGCGTACCTAGGATTACAGGTAACGAGGAAAATTAAAACTTTATTGAACCATAATATTTGGTAACTTCATTAATAATAATATATCACTTAGTTAACTTTTTGGCTTAATTCCTATATAAAGAAAGAGATCATTAGGTAGTTAAATAATATTATTATTATTATTATTATCATTATCATTATCATTATCATTATCATTATCATTATCATTATCATTATCATTATCATTATCATTATCATTATCATTATCATTATCATTATCATTATTATTATTATTACTATTATGATGATGATGATCATCATCATCATCATCATCATTATCATTATTTAAATTAGTACGTAGAATTAAATAAAATTTTGTAAAGAAGTCTTGGAGGACATCCACTTGACACAAACCTATCGAAAAGATCCTGGAGAGTGCGTCTTTTCGATAGGTTCGTGTCAAGCTCTGTGAGTCAATTGGTCATTGTGCAATGGTTAATGGGGACAACTTTGAACATTTGCTGTAGTAAAATAAAAAGTAGTACTAGTAGAAAACCTATTGTTTTCATTTAATTCATTTTTCCACAATTTTTATTCTGAATTCGTCTTTACAAGGGAATATAATTCTATCTATACTATGACATACTATTTAAAAGAAAAACGGGACTGTTATAGCTCCGTCAAACATGGCTAAAAAAATTGGAAATATTGCAGAAAAGTGGCAGTTTCTATATAGGTACTAATTGACTTATTTCATTGACAGTTTTTTTTTTAATGTCAACTAGAAAAAAATATTAATTTTGATCCATCATTTTGGGACACACTATATTTTTCCCTAAATATTTTTCAACATATTATGTGGTAAAAAAATAACAAGTTAAAATTTAAAAGAATAATACACTATTCCATAAAAAAATGTTCAAACCGATCCACATGGTTAGGCCTGGTAGTGGTTCCATATCTACTGAGTTTGAGTCACTTTTAATATACAGCAGTGCATTTAATATCTTTGAATTAATTGTGCCCTGTATAATTATTCGTACCTAAAACGGAATTAATATAAATTACGAAACCGGAAGGCTACCCATAGTGAATCATTTATATGTGTTAACATGTTTTTAACATAAATGGGTTCGCCTTAAATTTAAAAAATCAAATTGCGAAATTTTTGTTTTATGCGGATTATTATAAAAATAATTATATAGCTATGGTAACTCATGTTAGAAAAGTATAGGAAAGTTACCCAAAACTTCCAGTCAAACTGATATTATACATCACAGGCAGATAATATCAAAATAAAACTTTAGTTAAACAATGTTTCCCAAGATATTTTCAAGAGCTGAGACGAATAATTATGGTAAACACCATAAATAATGCGGGAGAACATATGGCTCTTAAGAAAAACTTTTCTTGGCGATGCGATGTATTTATTATACTTTAAAATAAAAAATGTACCAATATACTTCTTGTCCGATAAAAATTCTTCAGCTCTTTATACTCGTAATGGAGTTTAGAAAGTAAGTACATAATATTTCAATTTAAATTTAAATCACCTGTATTTCCATAGAAGTTCTGAAACATCCGCTGTTATTTTAACCGTTCATCATCTCCGCTGGTGGATAATTTAAGAATTTAAAAAAGTTATTGTTAAAATCAACTGAAATCTTTTGTGAAAATAAAACAGTACATTTTTAATTTGATAGTTTCAGTTAATATAGAAATAAATGTTACTCGCCCCATCGAAGTCAAATAATAATTATCTATGCTGGTTAAACATCTAGTGTTTATGACACGGGGGGTATAAACTGTCCATTGAGCGAAAGTCAAATTGCACGACGTGCCGAGTGCTCTAAAAATACTTTTTGCCCATGTTACCTTTACTGTATTTTTTACGATCGTGATTTTTTTAACGGAAATATCAAAACAATTTTAAAAATTTACGTCAATTGAATTTTTCCTGCAACGCGGGGAGAGGGTGTGTACTGAGGTGTGTACAGGGTGTATAGGGTGCTCAGTCTTTTCTGTTCAGGCACTAACTTTCTTATTTTAAATAATAACCTATTTTTTATTATTTTATCGAATTCTATGTGATAAATTCGGGGCTTTTTCGATACACTCAAAAATTTTATAACACAGGGTGGTACAAAGCACTTTAGCGTATTTTTAAGATACATCCTTCACTAGAGATTATATTTTATTTATAAACGAAAATCTCAATCCCCAATGCAGAACTTATTTTAAAAATACTTGAAAGTGCTTTGTATTACTTTGTTTTATAACATTTTTGGTTTTTTTTCCAAACAAAATTTCTCTAAAATCTTTACTCAGTTATATTTGACGGTAAGATATCATTTTAAAAGCTCTCAAATGTACTTTAAGTAAATAAACACAAGACATTACTTTACTTGCTCCGTGAAAACCATTTTGAATCGACAGGTTTGGAATACCCATATTTGGATAATTATGAGGCTGCGCCTTTAGATACGGCATATTTTACTGGGTAACAGCAGGAGGAATTGAATTGAATTGAGATTGAATACACCACCACAGGGGATTGAATAGAGCTACAGAAAAAAGCTCAAAACAGCCCTATACTTGTATACCAGTTAACTATAAGAGTCAGGCGGCTACGCTATTGCAGTATTTATACTTGCGATCTTGTCATCAAAATATTCTAGTAAAAACGAATTGTATCTGCATCTGCAAGAGCTGTTGCACCATCCTGCTGCTGAAAACCATCTCTTAAACCCCTGTCCTGATGATTATATAAGAAATGTTTGAATAACACTGACGTAGTTTTCCACGTAACACCAAAACACTATACTACACTAGACAAGCGTTTCGCCAACTTGGTTGGCGAAATCCCGTTCCGGGATGAGTTATAATAATGAATGTGTTTTAAACGATGCTATAATACCCTTTTTATAATCCGACAGACTTCTATCCTGTATCTGAATCTAATAACAATGTGGCTTGTTATTCCACAGCATGCTTAGTTAGTATCCGTTTTTTGTATGTCTTGATACAAAACGTCCTACTTTGAGAGTGGTAATATATGTGGCATCTCATCTAAAGAATATAATGTTGCAGAAAAATACAAAAAACTTATTGTGGGAAAAATTATAAAAAAATAGGGTATAAGAAATAACTATACCTAATACTTAATATAACATTATATATAATATAACTATAATACTAAATATAATACTTTATAACTTATTTCAATAATGTATCACACATGATGCACAGTACATTTAATTCTTTTTATAAAAAAATAAACTATTATTTACGAAAAAGCACAAATCTCATTTAGATAAGATGTCTATTACTGACAGTAATAGACATTTACTTTATTTACTCTATTAGAAAGGCCTAATAAGCCGAAATACTAGTATATAAAGTGTTTTCTATATATTTCTTGAAACATCTAAATGAGATCTGTGCTTTTTTCAAAACAATTATTATTTTCACGATGTTTCATAAAGAACCATCAGCTTCTAGTATCCACTTTATTATTTACGCTTGGACCTCAGAAAAATATTTAACCTGTCTTCGTCAATAGGTGTTATATAATCTGTAAGCAGAATATCATGTGTAATACAATATACAAGGAGATTTTTTATTAATTATAGAGTATTTTTTAATAATAATATAGTTTTCAACCTAAAGCTCCTTTGAATCTTTAGCCGTGGTGGTATGCCTGATATTACTGTACTCCAGTGAAATAATTAAGAAAAAAAAAATGAAGACGGTCGATAGTGTATCGGTTTCAGAGAAAATTTTCCTTGTAATAGTAATCGATACGCCATCACACCACACCCCTGACGTATATAATGGGTATACGACGTGTCGACGATGTTGTACGTTGTTAAAATCTGAAATTGATGCCGGAACATTTCAGTGACGACCAGCTGCTGGCATTCGGTTGTTCTTGCTTAACAAGTTGACCGCAAGTTTGTTACACTAGCTCACGGATGAGCTATGAATTCGTAACACGCCAGGCTAGTGGCAATGTGCATAACAAATGCCATTGTTTGGTTATCGGCATATATCAGCATGGCGCGTTTTCGTTACGTTATGCAGAGGTTTGGGCAAACAAACCGGTTTATTATTGTTGTTTATCTCAGTCACCTTTATAATCAAAAAATCTTTTATTTACATAAGTATTTCGAAAGTCTATAAATTATTGGATTATTTAGTTATTTAATTAACCCTATTAGATGTACAGTGTGATTCACTTTCGAGTGTGTAACATGGGTATCTCGCTTATTATAAAAGATAGACTGTAGGTTTAAAATCGGCAAAGTTGCAGAATTTTGTGCTCATTAATTTGGCGCAAACAAAACTCCCATATCTGCTTTTGTTTTTGAGTAAGAGGCAAACATTTTTTTTTTCCGGTTTTCGTTTTCTGGCCCAACTTCTATATTTTTGAAAATATTGGCTTATCGTTTTCACATTATTAGGACACTTTCTCGAGACAAATACGATGCCGTACACCGTTTTTTAAAAAAATGTCACTTCTATTGTAAATCATCATCAACTTTATTTTTTCTTATGGGCGCCATATTAATTTTTCTCATATTTGAATAAACCGATTTTTTCTGAATACAACAATATGATATATGTTAATATTTGCCTAAAAAAATAAGGGCATTATGAAGGAAAATAGGTATTTTTTTGAAAATGTCTAGTTAGCCATGGCCATGACAGTCAGTTCTTGACAAACCACAAATGTCAATTATAATTTTTATAAACTGCAGCTGTGGAGTACTTTTTACATTGACTAACGATGTATTCAACTGAAGAGAAACAAGATATTATAGATATTTATTACAGATGTAACAAAAATTTTAACAGAACAATTGAAGAATATTTAAAGACATATTCTGAAAGACGACAACCATGCAAGACATATATTACTAAACTGCACTGTAATTTAAGAAATTATGGCAGATCCATACATATTTCTTGGTTTAGAAAAACTGCCATAATTTCTTAAATTACAGTGCAGTTTAGTAATATATGTCTTGCATGGTTGTCGTCTTTCAGGATATGTGTTTAAATATTCTTCAATTGTTCTGTTAAAATTTTTGTTACATCTGTAATAAATATCTATAATATCTTGTTTCTCTTCGGTGGAATAGATCGTTAGTCAATGTAAAAAGTACTCCACAGATGCAGTTTATAAAAGTTATAAGTGACATTTTGTGGTTTGTCAAGAACTGACTATCATGGCCATGGCTAACTAGACATTTAAAAAAAAAAATACCTATTTTCCTTCGTAATGCCCTTATTTTTTAGGCAAATATTAACATATATTATATTGTTGTATTAAAAAAAAATCGGTTTATTCAAATATGAGAAAAATTAATATGGCGCCCATAAGAAAAAATAAAGTTGACGATGATTTACAATAGAAGTGACACTTTTTTAAAAAACGGTTTACGGCATCGTATTTGTCTCAAGAAAGTGTCATAATAATATGAAAACGATAAGCCAATATTTTTAAAAATATTGAAGTTATGGCCAGAAAACAAAAACCGGAAAAATTTTTTTTTGCGTCTTACTCAAAAACGAAAGCAGATATGGGGGTTTTGTTTGCGCCAACTTATTGAGCACAAAATTCCGCAACTTTGCCGAATTTAAACCTACAGTCTATCTTTTATAATAAGCGAGATACCCATGTTACACACTCGAAAGTGAATCACACTGTACAAATATACTATGTTTTACACGTAGGTACTACTTAATTTAGAATAATATAATTTACTAAAAAGTTAATAGTAACGGGAAATTATTTCCCATACTACATATGCGATTTATTTGTATAAAATACAAATAATATTAAGTACCTACACATGTTACAACATGATATTAACAGGACATATTTTTAAAATTAGTTTGGGATTTGTTTGTTGTTGGTAGTGTTTTATTTAAAATTGGCAAAGTACTGATTTTTTTTTTAAGTCCAGAATATTTTTACAATTTACGGAAAATTCTGAGTACAATAATATAGCTAACCATATACTTAAATCCAGCCGTTTCGGAGACATTTTACATTAGGTATATAAAAAAATTAGGTAGGTAGTTAAGATATATAATAAATATTACTTCTTATTTACACTAATTACATATACTTTAAGTAAAGTACTAGTACCAAAATACTAGTAGTAGCACTAGATTTTCAGAAGTGTAATCTTCAAATCTATATATTTGTTTATTTACCAACAAATGTCATGTAGATCATCAAATCAATGTCAGCTTTAAAAAACCATGAAATTGTTTCAAGAAATTGAACATGAAACTGATATTTACCGGTTATTGACTCTTGTATATTTACTATTAGTTGCACCAATCAGATTTTGTCTCTTTGTTGTATAGGCTGTCCTTTATTACATTTTACAAAGTTTTTAATTTTGAATTAAAAAAACTCAATGTTTTAAATGGGACGCCTTGTAAATATATTATCAACGGCTAGATGCAGGATTTACTTAAAATGCCTATAAATTGTAATGTCTATATCACTTATTTAGTTGAAAATCACTATTGCAATTTTATGAAATTGAAATGGTGTTATATTTATTTATTTATTTTCACTGTATTTGATCTTTTTTGTGATATTATTTTTTAGGTCAAAACATACTAAATTAGGTTATTTATCATAATACTAAAATAAGTTTCACAATCTCCGTTTTTCTTTGTTTCTTTCAAGTAGATACATGATCCAGAGGTCATCCCTCATGAATACACTTCTATCTATTGTATACTCAATGATTTTTAGTGTTTTGTTCACACTGATTTTGTGAAAATAATTTGAAATTTGTTTTGCTTTCAAAAATCATTGGGGTTTGGATAGCAGTTTCTGAGAAAGTGTGTCTAAATTTGAGCGAAAACTTAAAAAATGCATGTTATCCCACTTAAAATAAAGGAGTTAGTATAAGGTTTCTGTAGATCCGGACGTGTGTCAGAGTGGAAACTATTGTCATTGAATTCAGTGTTTCTTGTAATCCATGTGTAAAAAACATAATGAGAAACAGTCAAGAGATTTGGAGATTCGGTTTTCGGAAGGTTGTTCAGATACACCCTAAATATAAAAGTCGTATTTACTACTATAATTTATTTTTATTATATGGAGTCGAATTAATAAATGTTGGACTTATGGGTGGACTGATGGACTTAAATATTGGACGCATGGAGGTGTATTAAATGCATTTGGATTTCCATCTGGGAGATGGGATAAACGCAACATTAGTAGCGCTGCTGGAGCACGTTCATAGTGTTATTGACAATCTATAAAGTAACCCCGTGTTGGAGCAATTACATTCCGCGCCGGTATACAGTGATTCTTCTGCCTGTAATCTCGTAATAGTGAGCGTATTTACATAACTACATGGCAAGGTAACTGCTAGCTGTTAGCAGCTAATACTGATGCTGTTATAGTCGCCGACTATAGTTACGGTAAGTAAATTCGCCCGCGGATAACTCACCCTTTCTCATAACTACATTATAGCAGTATATTTATATTTTATGCCATCTAACAACAAAATTTAATTACATTTTCTACACTTTTGCAAAATTTTCGTCTTTCTTTCAGAGATATTACTTTGCCTGTATTTCTTTTTAGACGAATACGTTATTAGACGAGTGAATAATATCCTTATCTTTAATGTACTAAATAGATATGCCCCTGCATATGTATATCCCACATAATACCTACTGATACATTATATAACGTCCATTATAGAGAATCAGCCTGATGCACTCCTGAACGAAAATACCAGACAACTGGTGAAAAACCTTTCATATAGTGACTACTACATTCACAAACGACTTCTGCATATTGCATGACTCATTTTCCCGGAGAGAAAAAAGCAAAAAGTATCATCTGAATGAAACGCGTGTTAGTTTTTAATCCCCGCCGTTGTTGTGCGAATGCCCCTCGCCTTCGCAGCAATTATATCCGTGGATAGCCATCGGTATCAACCCAACAACCCTGCCTTTCATCGTAACCGGCGACACAAACGCCTACAACCTTTCATGCACGCTCGTTCACCCCACGTATTGTCACGCGACCACTTCGTGTCCCCGGGGCACTTTTGATATAACGGGAATAAATCTGCAGCCCAGTTAATAGCTGCTTCAAGGATGGGAGGAATAGTGATGGGTAGAGAGGTGATTCACTAACCTAGACATGGTAGTCGGGAGAAGTATCGACGGAGTCGAACGTACTTTCAAGGTTGAGGAACCGTTGCAGTTATGCTGCATATTTTTGAGAAATATAGTTGAATTTATAGATTGGTCAGCTGAAGTATAGTAGAGGTAATGGTAGCGGTTATACAAATTTGTCAATTTCTAGATGCCAACATTACTGCGCACTGTCACTGTCTATTGTCAAAACTAAATTTGCAATAGTGATTTATGAGCAGTTTTGACTATGGACAAAGAAAAACTTTAATATAACTTATCTATCTTCTGTCTCGATCTATAAATTGGGAGTAATACTTTAACCTGCAAATATCCCAAAAGGAATTTCTATAAAAATTTGTAATATTTTTTTAGTCACTAAACTGTTCGATAACTATTCACCAAACAATTAATTCAATTTAGAATACGTTTTATCTTACAAAAAATCTTATGTTATGTCTTATAGTCTTATGTCTACATAGGTAACCCAAAAAGTGGTGAAAATATCTATCAAAATGAATGAAAAATTAAAAATGTATAGAGGAGATCATAAGAAAATTGTATAAAGCGACTTGGTTGAAAATGTCGATCGAAAGATTTTACAGACATTTTGAAAGCATCGCCCATTGTGTGAGTGAGTATATGTGGCACCGAGTTTTCGAAGTATATTTTTTTAAACGCGTATATGTACAGGGTATCTAGGAAAGTATGTTATAAACTTACAAAGAGAGATAAGCTGGCATACATTGACCTGTTGACATATAGCCCTTTGAAGAAGTTCTAAAGGTGAACTTTTTGACAATAATGTTCGTTGGATTAAATGCAGTTACCAAAATAAAGTTCTTATTATTCATTTGGAACATTACATTCTGAGAATAACATTTTCTATCTCAGTCCAAAAAAAAGTTGTCATACAATCTTCCTCGCGAGGAGTTATTTACCACCAAAAACTAATAATATTTTTGTATATACTATCACCCTCTAAGATTTTTATATACTTTCCGGGATACCATGCATATTTTTTTTAAATACCTCAGCTCCAGTTTGATTCACATACGGGTATTAGTGGGGATAAATTCAACAGAACTCGACGGCTTAATCGTAGCGGTTCATGTGTTTGACTTGGGAGAGTTTTCCGAACTCCTCCTCGCTCCCTACATCTCAATCTAAACATAATTCTGATGGGATCCGGGGGATTATCGACGAACTTTGTAGGTTTCGATAAAAATTCAAACTCCCAAGAGGCCTCGAGGTATATACGGTTAACTACCAAATTATCTAGAAAATGATGCTTGCTGAAACAATCCCCTCACAAAATTTTTGTCTGGTGTAAACTAGTAGGAAAGATAAATTGAAAACATTTATTTTGATACATTACTATGATAATTATTTTTTAGATTTGGTTTAAATGCTTCATTTGCTAAATATATTACATAATGTTAGATATAATAATTAAAATATGTAAACAATTAATATTTGAAATTATTTATGTTCTCACAAAATGCAGATTTATTCAGAGATTAAAATAAACCAGCATATTAATAATTATAATTGTGATTTTCATTTTGCCACATTATCAAGTATCAACGTTATATTACGAGTATATCTCTACCCTAGGACTGTACCTTAGCATTAAAAACAGGGCCTAAATAGTGTCGCTCAATAGGTATACCGACTAATGTAGTTTGATCCAATAACTTTGTTATTTTCCTAAATTCGTCAACCAAATTTTGTACATAAATGCTTACATGACTAAAAATTACATTAAAAATTAAGAAGTCACTATAACTTTTGAAACTTAAAAAGAATAGAAAAGAAATATAAAAAGAAAAGAATAAAAAGAATTCATGGTTTCCAGTATTTGGATTCAGTGTGATTTTTTGCATTAATTGGTGTCATTGGCGTAAACAGATCTTAAACATTGTTTATCGTTTTTGAGTTATTTTGAAAAAAGTGATTTTTTCGATTTTAGTTTTCATTTTTTTGTAGTCTTATTTTTTAGATATAGGAAAATTAAGAGCAGTTCGTCATTGCAACATTTAGGCCCGGTTTCACAATCGCTGGTTACCATTACTTAACTGATAGTTAACTAACTATAAGTTTAGAATGTGCATAGTTATAGATAAAATGGTTAAAATACATTGTGAAACCGGCCCTTAGTGGGGTATAAAGCGGTATTATTAATTTTTGTCTCCAACGTTTCGTCTTCGCGGAACCATCATCAACTAGTTTTTTTTTTAAATACGGCCCTGAATTTTATTATGCGGATTCTGAATGATATTTCCATTCCAAATTTACCCATGTGTCGCACATTGCGATTAGTTAAGTTTTGGTGTAGTTTCAACTACCATCATATCTATTTCGTTACGCCCCTTTTTCCGGAAGCCTAAATTAACGTATAATAGTTATTAGCAACACTCTTGTGCTAACTACATTTTTCGGTCAATACAAAACTTCAAACTTTAAACGTTAATTTATTAACGAGTAGTTAACAATTAACGTATTTATTTTAAATAGCTCGCAAAGACCAAATAAATACATAATACAAGAAACCTCACCTAAAACAATATCATTATAAAAACGGAAGTAAGAACCATTTGATTCTAAGCAACTGTAACATCTTGTCACTGTGGATTTGAGACAGGATTTTGAAGGATTGATATATTACTTCATCCGCTGCATGTACTTTGTTAATTATGAATGACAATAGATTTCAATTGACGAGATATTTGCTTTTCTTAATTCCTCCATTTAACGATTTTATGACCATTTGCTAATATGACGGCATAAATCAATATGAAAGTAAGAAGATTAAAGAGGAAAGATCTACAAAACCTTAAAATTCCTAATAAAACTTTCCATATTTTACCATGTTGGATTATCAGGTACGTTGTATACATAGACGCGTATCTAAAATATATTTTATAAATCTAAATCCATTCAACATTTAATATAATATAACCTACAGGTCCTAATTTTCCAACGAAGATACACCGAACACCATGTTTCAGTCCATTTCCATATACGTCAACTAGCACTTAAAAAAATTAATTTGGGACTTTATATTTGATAAAAGTCCCTTTGTCCTCTTGTTCCATCCGACCTACCCTGGAGCGAGCAGAGGAAAAACGATTGTATAACTCCGGAGTGCTTGGGGCCTTCGATGGTGACTAATTGGAAACGCGAGCTAGTCCCCGATGGGACATGTCCCAGTAGGACTACTCTGGTGGCTCTCCACCTCTCCGCCGTCGCACACACTCACGTACGGGCGAGATACAAATCCGATCTGCGATGCGGCAGCTACGTTTTAACCCCTGAAAGTGAAAACGTCTCTCTAAAATTGATTCTGTTGCCGCTGCAGGTTGTTTTTGGGCGCTTATCGACTTATTGTTTCCTCGTTTCGTGGGTTATCCTCTAAAACGAGATATAGTCGTAAGAGACTACATGAAATAGCAATTGATTTTACCGATTTTACCGATTCACATAAAGCGGTATTCCAAAAAATCATTTGAACAGAAATATAAAGCTAATTTCTTCACCCAGTTACACCAGTAACAAAATATTCATGAACATTTTGTCGGATGAACGATGCAGTTTCCAAATATATATGTATTAGGTTGTGTTCTGAGTGATATACTTGCCTCTATGAACCAATGAACTTGTAAAATTTGCATTAGCTGTGTTAATCATTATGATAGTAATAGTACAACAGACTTACATCCAATTATAGGACAATATACTAAAAAACATAAAGTAAACCATGTGTATACAAAATATATGTTTAATGCACAGAAAAAAAAAAGTTAAACAATTTAACAGATAACTTACTTATTATGCTAACAGACAGGTTACAAATCCGATCACAGGATGAACAGATTTTGTTAAAATTAATACAAATCGTGTAGACAGGCGACTTTAAAATAACAGTAAACATTAGCGCAGTAAAATAAAAGCCTGAAAACTCGTACACATTGCAACATTCAGTACAATTTAGCACGTGATTTTTCCTAGATGTACTGTCATAATAAAGAATAAAGGGGTGTATAGTATAATTTAGACAATTCGGTAGTTCAGAAGATTCAGATGAAGAGATTGCTGTAACATGTTATGAATTGATAAAACGTAAACAATTTTAAATATATGATATTTAATATACGATTTTAAATATATGATATAAACTTACAGTCAGAAGTTTATGGGACGTTTTACCACTATTTCTAGATTTATTAGCAGATGATGTAAAGTTTTTACATATTTGAGATGCCCAGTAATAGTATATCACATACTGAGGCGGAAAATGTTTCATTACTGTCGTGCGCTGTTTAGATAACCGAGGTGCGTAGCACCGAGGTAAGCTATAGCGCGAGACAGGAATGAAACCTTCCGCCGAGGTATGTATACGATTTTATTCACAACCATCTCTAAAAAAAAAAAAAAGAGAAAACGGGAATATCTCCATTTATTCATTCATATTTTTTTCATACTACTTTTCAATTTAGACGACAGTAAAAATCCGTTTCTATGACGCTGACATTATTATTTAATAAAGGGGGCATAAATTGTTGACTGTCACACTGACAGCAATTGATTATTTTTTTAGTATTTGCTAAAAAACTAAAATGCAAAATTATTGTTATTGTAAACTGATTCTGTATAAATAAATATAAAATATAAGGGTTTTTTCTGATGACTGATGACTTGTCAAAATTAACGTCACTCAAAATACAAACATCACGTATCTTTCAGATGTTTTACTTTCCACTCTTGGGTGGAAAGTGATCACTTCCCGACCTGGACAGTAGCAACAGTTAGTAATAACTAATTTTCAAACTTCTAAAAAGTCAGTAATAACCTTATTACATATATGGTTGTGAATAATAGTATATTATGAAATTAGTTTATAATGCAGCAGATTATGGCATGAGTGAATTTTGGCGCATGAGCGAAGCGAATGCGCTAACACTTCACGAATGCCATAATAAATGCCAATTATAAACGAATTATAAACGAATTTCATACGCTATTTTATAGTCGAACTGCGGTTTTAACGTACAATTATTTAAGTTTTGAAAATATTAAATTTGTTCAAACTATGAAATTATTATTCGAGCAATCGTTGAATGTTGGCATGTTGTGGTTGCTATGGTGTTGTGTATACAAGCAAATATTTTTTTAAAAATATGTGTTCACGTGAAGATATTCTAAAAAAAGCCGAAGAAGCCGAATCAAGCCTTATTCCAAAAAAATCAGAAGATCTTTATAAAAAAGAATGGGAGAGGTTTTGTAAATGGATGCGAGTTAGTAATATGGAAATTGGAGAAATGGATACTGAGAAGGCTTTACTTGCATATTTCTTTGACCAGGTAGGTACCTAAATTAATACAATGATGTCTATAAACTCTACTTAAATTAATAAATATATTAATTATACCTTATTTTATTAGTCAAAGAAGTACAAGTCATCGTCGTTATGGTGTATGTATTCAAAATTGAAATGTATGTTACGAATCAAAAATGACATCGACATTAGCAGATTTTCTAAACTTACTGCATTTTTGAAGAATCGCTCAGTTGGTTATTTACCAGATAAATCCCCAGTATTTTCAAAGGAACAGTTAATGGATTTTCTACTTCATGCACCAGATGGCAAATATCTGCTTATGAAGGTTTGTTATGCTTTCATTTCCTTTTCTTTATTAGAAGTTAACAAAATTAAAATTTTAGGTAGTTGCCATTTTTGGTTTATTTGGTGCTTGTCGACGTATGGAATTTTATAATTTATGTGTTGCTGATGTTAATGAAGAAGGCACCGTTTTTGTGGTTTATGTGAGAGATACTAAAACACATCGACCCAGAACATTTACAATTTTAAATACTGACGACAGTGCAGTGAACTATACTGACATCATTAAGAAGTATATGCATTTAAGACCTAAGCACGTCAAAATTCAGAAGTTCTTTTTATTTTATAATGCGGGTAAATGTACCTGTAACCCTGTTGGCATTAATACATTCGGTCAGATTCCCCGCAATATTGCAAAGCATCTAAACATTCCCAATGCTGATCAGTATACGGGTCATTCATTCCGGCGAACATCCGCTACAATTTTAGCAAATAGTGGTGCTGACATTAGAACTCTTAAGAGGCATGGCGATTGGAAGAGTGATGCTGTTGCCGAAGGATATGTAGCAGATTCACTAGAAAATAAAAACAAAATTGCCAAGACACTGGGATCTTCAAGCGACCTAGAAAACGTGAATCAAATTTGTATTTCATCATCTACGAGTACATGCTCAAGTGTTCTTGAAACTAGTTCAGGACTTTCTATATCTGGAAATTCAAACTGTAGTATTACCATTAATATAAATAAATAGTATTTCAAGTTTAATAAAAACCTACTATTTATTATCGTGCCGTAAGAGAAAATTATGGCACGGTTATGTCACATTACGGCATGGGTGCTAGAAAGTGGCAGATTATTGACGATTTTGACGTTCATAATGATAGCATTATGATGGCAGTCGACTATAATAGTATATTATAGTCGACTGTCATCATAATGCTGTCATTATGAAAGTCAAAATCGTTAATAATCTGACACTTTCTAGCACCCGTGCTGTAATGTGAAAGAATCGTGCCATAAAATCCACTTTATGGCACAATGCTATAGTAACCATATGCGAACATTCTACGATTGCACAAATTTAAGTTTTTAAAACTTAAATTGTCTGTTAAAACCACAGTTCGACTATAAAATAGCGTATGAAATTCGTTTATAATGCTCGATTATGGCATTCGTGAAGTGTTAGCGCATTCGCTTCGCTCATGCGCCAAAATTCACTCATGCCATAATCTGCTGCATTATAAACTAATTTCATAATATTATGAAATTAGTTTATAATGCAGCAGATTATGGCATGAGTGAATTTTGGCGCATGAGCGAAGCGAATGCGCTAACACTTCACGAATGCCATAATCGAGCATTATAAACGAATTTCATACGCTATTTTATAGTCGAACTGTGGTTTTAACAGACAATTTAAGTTTTAAAAACTTAAATTTGTGCAATCGTAGAATGTTCGCATATGGTTACTATAGCATTGTGCCATAAAGTGGATTTTATGGCACGATTCTTTCACATTACAGCACGGGTGCTAGAAAGTGTCAGATTATTAACGATTTTGACTTTCATAATGACAGCATTATGATGACAGTCGACTATAATAGTATATTATGAAATTAGTTTATAATGCAGCAGATTATGGCATGAGTAAATTTTGGCGCATGAGCGAAGCGAATGCGCTAACACTTCACGAATGCCATAATCGAGCATTATAAACGAATTTCATACGCTATTTTATAGTCGAACTGTGGTTTTAACAGACAATTTAAGTTTTAAAAACTTAAATTTGTGCAATCGTAGAATGTTCGCATATGGTTACTATAGCATTGTGCCATAAAGTGGATTTTATGGCACGATTCTTTCACATTACAGCACGGGTGCTAGAAAGTGTCATATTATTAACGATTTTGACTTTCATAATGACAGCATTATGATGACAGTCGACTATAAAAATTATTATCATATCATAGATCTTCTTTCGCTGAATAAACCAGATAATAAATTATCTTTCAATAAATCTGTTTTGGGTTGTAAAACACAGTATGAATGCTCAAATTTTCACACTCTTACTGACAAATGGAAATTCGACCAGTCCGAAGCCGAGACCAGTTGAAAGGTTCATGCTGACCCGAGCCAAAGCAATATGTGGCATCTAAGGTTTTCAAATACTGCCTACCGTATTCTACCGAACCGATCGTACATACCTATTCATGTGCGTCCTGCTTTTTGGTTAAAAAAGATTGTAACGGTAAAGTTTAACATCCTTTTCTACAGTTTGATAGCAGCAAGCACCTTAATGTTGACAAAGACGATTAAGCTAACCATATCGGTCGAGTCGGTGGCTCAGAGTTTAGATTATTCATCAAAAATGAACATCTTCGTCTGTAATTGTTTTGATTTAAAGCAAAATGATTTTATTAAATCACTCATGAATTTGACAGGTTCATACTGATATAGTGAATAACATAAACTATGCACATGCCCCCGGGAATATTTCATCCTTGTTTTGTTATGCACCTTATACTGTAGGTACGCCGTCGAAGTACGTGGCTGTAAACATTCTTCACTGTAGATGCGGACTTCCATATTAAAAGCATTGGTGGCGCACGAGCTCTTTTATAACCTATAAAAGTAAAGGTAAAAAAATTTAAATATTAAACCCCGTAAATTTGGCGTCCAACGAAAGTGAGTAACAACATTTATGAATAAATTCACTTTAATAATGATCTATTTAGTCTTAAAAGATGTTTTGAACTTTACTTAATATGCAAAAGTAAAATTTTTCAAGTTAGATAACAGACATTACTTAATTTATCCTGAGAGTTCTCTAGAAAGTTACTCTCTAGTTTTAGAAATATTACAATTCTGTATAATATCCCGCTTCACTTAATCTTATAAATTATTATGACTCATCTAAATATCCGTGCATACACGTGAAGTGCCTATAAAACGTAGTTCGCTTCATTCCTTCCCAATTTCTTGCTCTGTCTCTCTCCACCATAGTTGAACAACAGTCAAGAGACTATAGTTTATGAAATCTGATTACTGGATTAGCTTCCATTTGTCCGCTTTATTAAAGAATAGAATTCCAAACAGCACTTGTACCTTAGTAAGCGTTACAAGCAAACGTAGGAAACTTTGAAATTACCCTCTTACTATTTCTTTAATCCACTACCGCTGTACAGTGAACGTTCAACTTTCCCGTGAAGGGGGTTAAATAGAAAATTATATATACATATATGCACAGCGGCAACGGCTCTAAAGTGTGTTTTTAATCTATTAATTCTTGAGAAAAGGTAGAGTTCAAATAACTTGGCAGCGCTTAGAGTCTTTTTGTTGGACTAGAAGATCGCAGAAAATTAAGAAATCGAAACAATATGATACTGAACAATGAACATAATCCAATAAAAGGTTGCACATACGAACTTTAATTGGCCTATATACTGGTCACTGCCGTTTAAAATAGCATCTGTACAAATTCGGCCTGCAGAAGATGCTGAGTGACGCTTGTGCTTGGAAGGTGATGAAACGGCAGAACACATATTATGCACCTGCCCTGCTGGGGAAAGGATCAGATACTCATTATTTGGCAAAGAACAACTTCTGCCAGAGGATCTGAACAAGTACTCACCAAATAAGGTGATCAGCTTCATTAAGAGGCTGGACCTGTTGAGTGAAATATACGTAGGTGTGAGCCACAATGGACCACATTGTCGCGGTGGAGGGTCTGGTACTCACTTTGTAAACCTGACCTAACCTAACACAATACACAATAATTCATTGTGATTAAATATTGACATATTATCTATTTTATGTATATACTTACTAAAATTTTATAAATGGAATAGAACTATACTGACGATCTCTTAAAAGAACACCTCAAGATAATAATATAATATTATATCTGTCAATCTCAATTAAAATTTGTTTGATCAGTGTAACTAATGTTCTTTTTCTTTTTTGTAACATGATACATCTATTTTATTTTTTGTTACATTGTTCTGTAGATTCGAGAAAAGGATGCAGAAAGAAAAGCGAAATATAGTATTTTTCCAACCATACGAATAGACACTATAATATTAAATTATTTTGTACAAAAAGAGGGCCATTTCGGGACTGTTTGAAATCGAGATAGCAACTGTACAAAAAAGAGATTATTGTACAGTTGTGTCAGTTGTACACATATATGTAATTTATATATATGGTTGTACAGTACCGAAAAGTAATTTGACATTGACATTGCATGTCACATAATATATTGAAGTTTAATGGAAAAATATAAACAAATAGTGACTCCGATGAATCGGTAAGCTGGAGATGCTAATTAGAAGCGGTTAGAAAAAAAAATATTATGTTAAACTCGTACAAAAAATACGTTTTCGGGACTCGTAAAATTGCCGGACTCCGCTACGCGTCGTCCGGCAACCCTTTCCATCGTTCCGAAAACGTGTATTTTTTGTACAAATAACTATTATAATATTTTTGTTTTATATCGTTACTTGATTCAAGTATTAGGGGTTCCGAATTTGTTTAAGTGTGTGAAAGTAGTTGCTTTAATATAGTTTTGCGTTTTCTTAAACCTCTTCAACTTCCAGGTAGCAAATTGCTTATTTTTCTCATAAATTCTTGAAATTAAAAGAAAAAACTTTTATTAAGGGTTCGTGGTAAGAAAACATTATAGATGAAAAAATTAGAATATATTAAAACTATATGAAAAATATATGTGTCATATAGAAAAGTATTTATCTCAGTCAGTAATCTGGCTGTAAAGTTGAAACTTAAAAGCCAAAAACAAATATTGTGACATATATTGTCTCTTTACTCCTTTATAAATTGTTTACGAATAGAAGTAAGATTTACAGTGGGATATTGCTTTATAGATATTAAACCATAATACACAGAATTCATGTTATGATTACTGTTATGAACATATTTTTATCATCAGTCCTCACGTAATACGTATCTTGTAATAGAAGTACTCAGAAAATCGTTTAAAAAAGAATGCCAGAGGAATGACTTAGTTCCGTTCAAGTTATAAATCATGCTAGGTGTAGGCATTTCGTCGTTTGCACAGTATCTCTCTCGTAACAAATTAGCGAACGAAATTCTGGCTCGCCTGCCAAATACCTAGGAACAAACAAAATGCGTTTCCAGAATATTAATTAGTGCAAATAAATATTATATTCCACTCTAAGTAGTCACAACTTCGCTATTATTGTTCTACCTAATGGCTGTTCATTTTAAAGGCTTGAGATATTGAAAAATGAATATCAACTTCAGAAGACAATAACATACCTACAGTCTGGTGCCACGGAGAAAATTAGTTATCTTAATTGGAATTTGATTTGTATTTAAGAATACTAGTTTTAAATGCCTTTACTTGCTTGTCAGTCAAATGATGTTACTTCTTAATATAGTATCTGATTTGTTCTTTCAAACAAAGTTTTTGAACTTTCGAAGGTTCTTCAATGTTAAAAATAATCCAAGTTCTACCAATTTTAACGTATGTTTTATCAACCACAAATAAACGAATTTGCCTAATAACATACCTACTTCAGCTCCACATTTAATCACAACCGCATTAGAGAGTTTTTGATATTTAATTTACAGATGAATATTTTCTTGCTTAAAAGTATAACAATATTTTTAGTAGCTAGCTTAAACGTGCCTCTCACATGCTCAGGGTGACCCATTCGTCTGGGATTCCTTTATTTCTCCACTATTATCAACTTTAGAAAAAAATATCTTATACAAAAGTTTTCAGAAATAATAAGGGCAACAATTTAAAATTAGTTACAGATATACAGGGTGTTCACATCCTTCCAAACCTATAAAAAATTTCTTATTTTAAATGGAACACCCTGTATATTATTAGCTCATTGGATTCCTCATCGCAAGTGCTTTCAGGCCATATAACATTTGTTATAGCTAAACTTTATAGTTTCGAAGGTATTTAATATTTTGTGTAAAAAATGACAAATAGAGACTTTGGTGAAAATAATAGTATCTTCCTTAGTTTTTACATTTCGATAATAAATGTTGGTATTCGTTTAGTATAAGCCATGGCGAATATTTTGCTGTATATAAATGTTTTATAAATTATACAGGGTGTTAATAATCTCGTAGCAAAATTGGAAAACTGTAAGAGCCAATATCTCTTTTATTTTAAATGGAACACCCTGTATATTTTTAATGGATCAGATTCAGAATTGAAAACTCTATCGATCCATATTAGTATGTTATATACCCAAAGATAATAGTTTTCGAGTTATTTTGAAATTTAAAATATTTTACTCTTTGGTTACAAGTAAACATAAATTATGAGCCTAGATGGCTTGGAAAACAAAACTTATCAAGTGAATTTAAATCATAATTAAAATCATGATTTAAATCAAACTCTTGTAATATTTTTTTTATTCAAATAAATAACTAACGTAACATGATATTTTTAAAAGTTATCAGTACAATGTAATAAAAATAAATTTTTGATTTTTTTAATATAAATGAGATTTTGCTCAACCCTTTTAAAGATTAATTCTCCCTAAATAAGGAGAGGTTTGAGAAAGAAAATCATTGATTAGGGATATAACTGCGAGTAATGGATATTCTTTGAGTTTAATTGATAAAATAATTAGGAAACGTAAATTTAAAGACACTTCGAATTCCTCGACTTTTCAAAGAGAGAATCTTTTGAAAGAGAAAATCCAAAATTCATATCCCATACAATCCTCGTTTCACCCGTGGTTTTGGTAAGGTTTTTGAAGTTATAGGTATGTTATTAGTTTATTCATAGGGAAATAAGCCACAACAACTTTTAAGCAATCCAAAAGACAAAATAGAAACTAAGGAAAAGCTGGGGATTTACGAAATTAGCTGTAAAGACTGAGATCAAAAGTATGTTGGACAAAATAAGTTAATTCAAACTAGATTCAAGGAACATATAGCTCATCTCAAATATGGTAGAACAGATAAGTCTAGTGTAATTTAAGATTAATTAGGAATGTAACAAATTCCAGACAGCTGGATGCAGTTGAGAGTTTGGAAATTGCAAAGTGTAAAAATAGTACGAATGGTGACAGAGGGCCAGTCCCATACAGTCCGCTTTATTGGTTAGTAAATCACGGTTTAATCACTGTAGCAATAGTTTAGGTATAAATAGGACACAGTGCTAGCATAGGTTTAGTTTTAATCATCTGCAGATCCCAACTTGGTTGGCGAACCTCGGGTCGGGTGCAGTATAGTGTTTTCGTAATATGTGGAAAACTACGTCAGTATTATCTTCCTTTGTAAAATTTAAACTACAGAACAATACACTTGGTACTGAAGTGGCTTCCCTTGTGTCATTTGTAACTTCTGATATTATGGTGACCTTTATAAGAGTTAGAGCAGTTAAGATTTAACTGCTGACCTCGTTGTTGAAAAATGTTTACATAATGCAATGACGATCTGCTTTCTGAGTCTATAGTGGTGAATTTACTAGGTAGAAGCATCAATATTGAAATATACCAAGTCGCTAAGTAATTGTTGAAGTTTAGAATATAATTTCCATATTTAGTGGTACCTTACAATAATAAAACAATAGAAACGTTAATCCTTTATTAATGCAATCCTATCTATTATAGCTACAACTGAATTCTTGAACTTCAATATTAAATCAACTGCAAAAAGGAAAATAATATAAACCATTCTAATGTTTTGAACTGCCTATTACAGATTATAGACATTTCCTGAAAAGAACGCCATTCCAACTGAAAATAATAGAACCGCCAAGTGCAGTTTACGGAGAACATTTTATTAAACATTTTAATCGTCTAGAAATTTAAGAGAGAATCTCAGAACCAACACACACATACACATAGACAATAAGATAAGTCGGAATTTATTGGTCGTACTGAACAGCTGCGACTATTTTTGTCATGTAGAACAATAAATGTTTCACAAGAAATGGGGCGGATTATTTGTGTGTTGCGGTTTGTGCGACGGTCAAGAAAGAGAAATCTTAAAATACTGGACTCTAGCGGCAGTAGCAGCATACGTAGAGGTAATAAAAAGGAAAATTACATCTTATTTATCGTTGACATGTCGAGTCCAACTTTAATTTTGCTTGTGGCTTTGTTCATCTGCCCAAAATTAAACTGGACTAGAAAAGTATAAACAGTTCAGATTATATGCGGTAAGTGGTCTCGGTTGGTTATTTTATTTTATTTCTTTTAGAATATAATGATTAAAAATAAATGTAAATTTTGTCTTTTAGTAATATTTTTGGAAAAAATTACTATACGCAAACCTGTGCTTTTTAAATCTAATATCAACAACTTTTGTACTTACCATTATCATTAATTACCATTACTTACTATTTTTAAAAGAGATATATAAGTAGTCAGATGAATAACCTAGTTAGTTAGTGAAGCATTCGTGAAGTTGAGGTTTAAATTTTTTGGAATATTTAGTGGTTTTTTGTATCATTAATCTATTTTCGGCATTAATTATAAAGAAGCTCTTAATTATCTAAATATCACGTTGATTTTAAAATATCAAGTGACATAATGGACATATAAAGTACAACTTTTAGCTAGCTAGCTTTTATTATAATATCTTCAAGAACCTTTCAACTATGGTACAGATAAAAATCTCTTGCTGACAATAGGCAAATTTTGCACCTGTGGAAATGAGGCTTAAGACTGTTTTCCCTAAAAAAGAACTTGACCAACTGGAAAAAAGTTGTCTTTTATTGTATAATTAATTTGATAATATAACTTCTTTGGGTAATATCAGCGAAAAAAATATTATTTTTCATCTAAATACGATAACAGATGAACCTAAAAAATATTAAATAGATACAGATAAAAGGTAATAAAATATTCGATTATCGATTCGATAAGTTAACATAACAGATACCTACATCAAGATTATAGATAACCAAAACAATTTAAGAAATCGGTTTAAGTACCTAGTAAATCAAAAATTCAATCCAGAGATGTTCGTTCTGGGAAAAAATAGAACAGTACAGAGTTAGAAAAAGGTTTAAATTACTTTGATGTGGAGAGAAAATTGTCTTGATAAGATGACAATTGAAGATAATCATATTTCATCTATAGAAGATTTATATAGATATTACACCACACTGGTTATCAGCAAAAGTTACGTCTTTTAATCCATAAATATAAGCATAGTTTTATATAGCTAACATGATTTTTAGCTTCATGAACCACTAAGAGGCTCATCCGAGGAATGTATTCAAGCACATTACCTGTTGAAACTTTTAAAGGATGCAAATACCTTACTGCAGATCGGCGAACAACCGGAGAATAAAAACAAAAGCGGCACTACGCTGTATTGAAATGTTAAACGTTAATTATTCCCTAATTACTAGTTCGGAATTTTAACGAGAATATAGAACTAAATAAATGTGTATTTGCTACCTATCTGATTTAAAAAAAGCCTACCTTATCTAAAAAAGGTGGATTGCAACTGGGAAACAGGATTACAACTTAAAATTTAAAGCTGCATGCTTCAAAATTAATTATATTAAGTTGAGTTAACGTAAGCTTGTGTGTTTGGTATATTATATATTTGGTATATAAGGTCTTTCCATTTTTTATTTGAGCTTCAATAAAATAAAAAATAGTAAACATTGGTATATGGTATTCTATGGTGTCTATGTATATTAGGTTGAAGTTTCTTAATTAACTCAACTTTTGCATGTCAAATTACAGATTTTCATTATTTTTTTTTGAAAACAGTTGGTTTTAGAAAGTGCTTTGAAGCTACACCAGCCATTTCGGCCCACCACCAAAATTTCTATACCATAATTTATTACACTTTTATTACAAATTTATTCCACCAAAATTAATTTTATTACCCTTGCCGTAAATTAGTTATAAGCGAACAACCTAGGTTTAATTTAAACCTACACCAGCCACTGGTAACTTTTGAACTAAATAAGATATGGAGATGGTTCTTTCGCTAGAATTTATTACAAATTTATTACTTTCGACCCCGCCTAGTTTAAACTCCCTACAGTGAAATCCAAGGGGTGAAAACAACCCCAAAGAGGTATTTTCAATTTTAATGAACCTAAAACGTGCAAATTCATCCGAGATATATTTTAATTTATCTCTTAGAAATATTAAATAAACATTTCATACCCGGGGGTGAAAACCACCCCATCTACCCCAAGTACTTCCAAACACGGATAATCGAAATTTAAATTAAATTAAATTTTAAAATATTGCAAATACAAGAAGAATGAAACCTGCTTCGTATTTTCTTCCATTTAAATTATAATCGATTAGAGTAAACCGCGATTTTATTACACTTGCAATTTTCGAGAAATCGGGAGTGGTCGGCGTGAATCTTAAGCTAGCCCGCCCACTCGTATCTCCGAAACTACATAACGTGTTGCAATGAAACTTGCATCATATTTTATTACATTTTAATTATAATTGAATAGAGCAAACCGCGATTTTATTACACCTGCCATTTTCGAGAAATCGGGAGTAGTCCGGCGTGGTTTGAAGCTAGCCCGCCCTCTCGCCTCTCCGAAACTAAAAGACGTACTGCAATGAAAGCTACATCGTATTTTATTACATTTTAATTATAATTGAATAGAGCAAACCGCGATTTTATTACACCTGCCATTTTCGAGAAATCGAGAGTTGTCGGCGTGAATCATAAGCTAGCCCGCCCACTCGTATCTCCGAAACTACATACCGGATTGCAATGAAACTTGCATCATATTTTATTACATTTTAATCATAATTGAATAGAGCAAACCGCGATTTTATTACACTTGGTATTTTCGAGAAATCGGGAGTGGTCGGCGTGAATCATAAGCTAGCCCGCCCTCTCGTATCTCCGAAACTAAAAAACGTATTGCAATGAAACCTACATCATATTTTATTACATTTGAATGATAATTGAATAGGGCAAACTGCGATTTTATTACACTTGCCATTTTCGAGAAATCTGATGTGGTCCAAATTGAATGGTAAGCTAGCCCGCCCTCTCGTGTATCCGAAACTAAAAAACGTACTGCAATGAAACCTACATTATATTTTATTACATTTGAATTATAATTGAATAGAGCAAACCGCGATTTTATTACACTTCCCATTTTCGAGAAATCTGATGTGGTACAAATTGAATGGTAAGCTAGCCCGCCCTCTCGTATCTCCGAAACTAAAAAACGTACTGCAATGAAACCTACATAATATTTTATTACATTTTAATTATAATTGAATAGAGCAAACCGCGATTTTATTACACTTGCCATTTTCGAGAAATCGGGAGTTGTCGGCTTGAATCATAAGTATAGCAATGAAACTTGCATCATATTTTATTACATTTGGACCGCATCATGGTCAATGGCCACTTGTCATTTCTCGAAAATGGCAAGTGTAATACAATCGCGGTTTGCTCTATTCAATTATGATTAAAATGTAATAAGATATGATGCAAGTTTCATTGCAATCCGGTATGTAGTTTCGGAGATACGAGTGGGCGGGCTAGCTTATGATTCACGCCGACAACTCCCGATTTCTCGAAAATGGCAGGTGTAATAAAATCGCGGTTTGCTCTATTCAATTATAATTAAAATGTAATAAAATATGATGTAGCTTTCATTGCAGTACGTCTTTTAGTTTCGGAGAGACGAGAGGGCGGGCTAGCTTCAAACCACGCCGGACTACTCCCGATTTCTCGAAAATGGCAGGTGTAATAAAATCGCGGTTTGCTCTATTCAATTATAATTAAAATGTAATAAAATATGATGTAGGTTTCATTGCAGTGGGTTTTTTAGTTTCGGAGATACAAGAGGGCGGGCTAGCTTACCATTCAATTTTGACCACTCCCGATTTCTCGAAAATAGCAAGTGTAATAAAATCGCGGTTTGCTCTATTCTGTTATGATTAAAATGTAATAAAATATGATGCAAGTTTCATTGCAATACGTTATGTAGTTTCGGAGATACGAGTGGGCGGGCTAGCTTATGATTCACGCCGACAACTCCCGATTTCTCGAAAATGGCAGCTGCAATAAAATCGCGGTTTGCTCTATTCAACTATAATTAAAATGTAATAAAATATGATGTAGGTTTCATTGCAGTACGTTTTTTAGTTTCGGAGATACGAGAGGGCGGGCTAGCT
This sequence comes from Pogonocherus hispidulus, assembly GCA_963924545.1. Classification (NCBI taxonomy): domain Eukaryota; kingdom Metazoa; phylum Arthropoda; class Insecta; order Coleoptera; family Cerambycidae; genus Pogonocherus; species Pogonocherus hispidulus. The sequence continues at coordinate 27,604,803 of OZ004696.1, forward strand.
TCAAACCACGCCAGACTACTCCCAATTTCTCGAAAATGGCAGGTGTAATAAAATCGCGGTTTGCTCTATTCAATTATAATTGAAATGTAATAAAATATGATGCAAGTTTCATTGCAATACGTTATGTAGTTTCGGAGATACGAGTGGGCGGGCTAGCTTAAGATTCACGCCGACCACTCCCGATTTCTCGAAAATGGCAAGTGTAATAAAATCGCGGTTTACTCTAATCGATTATAATTTAAATGGAAGAAAATACGAAGCAGGTTTCATTCTTCTTGTATTTGCAATATTTTAAAATTTAATTTAATTTAAATTTCGATTATCGGTGTTTGGGGGACGTACTTTGGGGTAGATGGGGTGGTTTTCACCCCCGGGTATGAAATGTTTATTTAATATTTCTAAGAGATAAATTAAAATATATCTCGGATGAATTTGCACGTTTTAGGTTCATTAAAATTAAAAATACCTCTTTGGGGTTGTTTTCACCCCTTGGATTTCACTGTAGGGAGTTTAAACCAGGCGGGGTCGAAAGTAATAAATTTGTAATAAATTCTAGCGAAAGAACCATCTCCATATCTTATTTAGTTCAAAAGTTACCAGTGGCTGGTGTAGGTTTAAATTAAACCTAGGTTGTTCACTTATAACTAATTTACGGCAAGGGTAATAAAATTAATTTTGGTGGAATAAATTTGTAATAAAAGTGTAATAAAGTATGGTATAGAAATTTTGGTGGTGGGCCGAAATGGCTGGTGTAGCTTCAAAGCACTGTTTTAGAACTCATGTTAGGACACCCTTCTAAAAAATTTTTAGTAAGTCCGATTCCAATTATTTTTTTTATATATTAGCCTCCTAGATGTACTTGTTGAACTTATTACGATGGTCCAGCTGCTAATCCTCAGCCTACTACGATTTTTTTTTTAATCAAATTTCTTTAAATTACTTTAGGGATTAAATTTGACATCGTGGCATTCTTCAGCATCACTTAAACCCCTGTGGCCCAAATTTCATCGATTTGTATCGAAGAATAATTATAAGGATAAGTTTATTGAATTTGTGTTTCGCGTGTGAATGTGTAAAGGTAAATACCTACCTAATTTATATTATCATTTTCTAATAAAAAAGCTCGGCTAATTGGTCTAATCAAAACGATAATCACATACAGAACTACTTTGTTTTCCTGCTTTCTATTACTTTTATATGCGCCATATTCCCCTAAAAATTTAATATTTTTTTATTTTAGAAATGCACATTCAATACTGCCTTTCAAATTAGTTGGAATCAATTATGTTCGTTTTTATGAGAGGTACCGAACATAACTTCAGAGATTAGATAGCTATGCTTTTTGTATAAACTAGAAAAATGGACCCTAATTTGTCTCGACTTTTAAGCATTAAAAGTAAATTTGCTCAAAAAACATAATGAAATATAGCAAATCGAATATATGATGAAATTTTTTTATCGTGCCCATATATGTGGAATTGATAGAAAGCAAGTTGTAGATATGTAACTTAAAAAAACTATGTTTCATGAAGTAACTTCCTACTTAAGAAAGAAAAAAATAAAACATCACACTTGTTTCATAAATAAAATTATTCAAAATTATATAATTTAAAATTAGAATAGATGTAAATGCCCGGTACGTAATGCTCGTGTTATATTACTATGTTATTTTATTACATCATTTACGACTTTATAGCAGAATAGAAACCTACTTGACTTTAAATGTTTCACAAAACTGACTACAATATTAAAATATATTACAATAAATATTGCCAAAACTATAAACCTTAGATAGATGTAGAGAAGTACACATTATCTAACTTTTTGAACGACCTAATATGCTATGATATATTTTTTACAAATGTTTACATTCAATTATAGCGACATATCTTTCAAAAACACCTTTTCACGAGGTGTTTTAAATACCCTATAGAAGCAAAAGGATTTTAATAACAAATCATCATATTATACTATACATCGTATATTTCTTATAAAATATGTATTGGTAAATTTTTACTTCCACTAATCCTTTAATAGCTTAAAAATATCCGGCAATAGTCTTTGAAACTTTTTCACGAAATTTTGTGTGAAGCAGGCAGAATGTTTTTGAATGAAAAAAAATTAGTTATTTGACATAAACCTGACTTTGGTATTCATTACCTGAAGTTGTAATGAATACATTTCGATTTTTGACATTTTCTAGGTTTCATTTGATTCATATAAGCTATACAATAAATGCTTATATTACTGCCCTTTCGTAAAGTGGTGGATAAATTTGTTATTTTATAAATACCCATTTTTTTAAATCTCTCGGTCTCCTCGATTTTCTTTTATCCTTGCCCTAATTTTACATATATTTAATTTTTTACAGAGTGACTCAATGAAGCTACGTTGATATAAAATTTTTTGATAGTTTTAAAAGGGATACCCTGTATCTTTTTACATATTTGGAAGGATTTTTTTACGAGTACGGTCACTTACCTTAACTTCGACTTATTCGTAAAAAAAGTTCTTTCCAAATATATAAAAAATACAGGGTGTCCCATTTAAAATATTAAAGTGTTTATCGACGTAGCTTCATTGAGTCATCCTGTAAAAAATAAAATATATGTAAAATAAAGGGAAAAATAAAAGAAAATCGATGGTAACGAGCGATTATTAAAAAAACTTGAATATTTATAAAATAACAAATTTTTCCACTACTTTACAAAAGCACTGTATATAAACACAAGTAAGAATAATTATTGTTAACGAATCATCATAATGAATCATCCAGGTAGTAGAAGAAGATAATTGTATTATATGCCGTGTTGAATACAGCAGAGATTAGTTGCTTATAAATTTATACATTACAAATTCGGTGTTTCAAAAGAATTGTGAGAATTTCCAAACCATATCCGCGACTTTTTCGTATCGCTTCTGCTTTGTAGCTGCTTCATGCAACTTCCCTATAATGTACATAGAGCCTATTTGTGCTTCTCTCTATTTTCATAATTGCGGATAATTCCAATTGTGTCGTGTCATGCTTGATGTGAATCAAAACTCTGTTAGAAAATTATGAAAGAAAATTCTATAGATAAATGTCTCTAAAAGATGCCCAAAATTATAAAAGAAAATATAGTCCTGTGTAGGTAGAAAAATAGGGTATTTTGCCTTAATATTACTCGGTACTCAATGAAGCACTGAATGTATTTATTTGCCTATTACCTGCCTCATCGGAACAAACCCAACTACAAGGCAGGTTTGCAAAATAAAAAAGATACGCGTAAATGTTAATTAACATAAGGCCAACATGTAAGGAACATGTTCTGCTACCGTAAACCGGGGATATTTTGACATGTTTCCAGCATATTTTTGTTCGTATCGTATTCTCACTGAGAATATCAGTGCCAAAAAATATGAATATACCGACCTAACTAATACCTAATCAATCAAGCTTTAACATTTATACATATTTTACACATTTAACAAAATAAACAATAAATAATAAATTAGATGGCGACAAAGTTATCCCTTAGTTGGGGTTACTTTGTCACCTATATAAAAATATAAAATGTGACTGTTCTATTGTAAATTGCGATAAACTTACCCCAGGCTTTAACTCTTATAAAAATAGACAGCTAACTTCAAAACTGTATATAAAATTTAACTTTTGTTCCTTAAAAATCAAAAATTTCCTTTTATAAAAATAACATCTCTCTTTCGTTTTTCTTTTGCTTAAAACTATTAAACTTAATATGTATTCTGTAAAATAGCACATGATACATGGTTCTCATGGTCACTGATATTCAGTTTTCTGTAACAAAACGTTAGCTGAAGCGTCCAACGATTTTAATTAGAAATATAAAAAATAAAAAAATTGTTGCGGTGCTCTGGGTGACAAAGTATCTCCGTTTCACGGTACATTACAAGAGAATAATTTATAACAAAACAGTACACATGAAGAATACTCCAGAATTTTATTTCAATGGGGTAACAAAATTGATAAATGAAATATTATAAAATGTTTTTTGTTTTCGCAGGGAATATGAAAATTTATTTTAGTTAATATATTAGGACAGTCAATAACATTACTGTGTCATCTTTGTGTGAACACGCACGTGTTCACGCTCGTTTATCCGAATTTTTTATATAAAGATATTTACACATGTATTTACCAAATAAATTTTTATTTGAAAATTTCTATAACTAACGGAACTAGATCTAATTTAAGTTTTTTGGAAATTTATTGTTTTACTAAATATTTTGAGAACCGCTGGTTTTTCAACAATTTTCCGGGACAACTATTTAATGTTAGTAATTGCTCAACTTTTCTCTAATTTAACCAACTTCGTATCTCTTCGAATAACACAGATACCAATATAGCAGAACTCGTGACTCATGTATTACATTAGAAATTCGTATTTATACAAAAATATGAAGTTGTGAAGTTGTCAGTTTTACTTTTGAAGACAAACATTACATCGGGCAGTGATATATATTTTTTTAATTAGACAGGATTGAAGAAAATATATGCGTTTATAATATACGGACCTTTTAAAAAATCTTATTTGTGCCAAAAGTCTCAAAAGCATATTTATTATGTAAACAAAGCAAAACTCGCTGTCGGTACAAAAATAGCTTGACAATGACCTTAGAAAAATCGAATAGTGAAATTTAACATGATTCAGTCTGGCGTAGTATGCTCTACAAATGTGTGCTATTTCATGTGTACATTCCAGTTTTTAGTTAGTAATTCAAAATTTAAGTTTAATTGGCGAATAGTTTGAATGAACAAATTTCAGATTTCTTTTTGTTTATACGAATCTTGATTTGTGGTGTGCTATTAGCTGTTATGTATCTCTTAACACAGCGAATATACTAAATTCTTCAGTACTGCAATATTTTTTATCAAATTGGTAAATTTAAAATATTTATATGTATTAAATTATGTAAGGTGTTGACATATGAACTACTTCATGTTTAAAATCATGTTGTAACAGTTCATATTGTATTCACCATTGGATCAATCAATTAAGTTTAGAGTAATAAACATATTAGAGAGTAACAACTCTAGATTAAAAATAAGAAAATCCGATTTAAATATAGATAGTGTGAAGTGTTTCTGTTTTGTGTATAAGGTGTTCTAATTATATCTTTTAATATACCGAGGATGGTATTTCCATTCTACAAGTAATGTTTTTTGTCAGTATTTGCGTTGCGTTGCGTTGTAATGTGTTTTGTCAGTATCAGTTTTAATTAGCTATCATGGAAGTTACTTTTTCTTGATTTTATAAGAGTTTTTTGAAAAGTTTAAATTGTGGCATCATGTTTGTCTTAAGCTAACTATTTTTAGCATTGGATCGACATGGCATCATTGCAATGCTCCCCCCCCGCATATATACCAACCAGTTAAATAATTATTAACTGATGTTATACAAAATCGTATTATAAGCATACATTTTGCATATTCATGGCCTCCAAGATCGCCTGATCGAATTTCTTTCACATCCTGTTCTTAATTTAATTGGTTAAAAATACATAAGAAGATGAAATATATCCCTAGCTTTATGATAACCTTGTCTATTGCTTTGCCTGTTAGATATGTAATTTATTCTTATTTTTTTGTCTAATAAGAATATTTAAAGAACAAATGGGAATAAATTATATATTTAACAAAGGTTGAAAACGAAGGAATCTTTCCTTTAGCGCTTTATCTTCCCTAGTGCTTTATCGAACAACTGGATAGAGACTATAAATGCTACGCTCAAAGACCGGAAACGGCCACTGAGCGAAAAAATTGATCACAACGCGTTCTGTCACATAAAATGCCACCGAGCAATATTCGTTTTATTGCTACTAATAAAAAGCCCACAATGCGTTGTGGTATACATAAAAGAGCCAAAACGCGAAAATCGTGTTGTGGTTCTTTTGATAATCGACCAAAACGAGTTTTGGCTACGGCAAGATTCTGTAACGCGTTGTGCGTGCTTAGTAACCATTGCCAGTGCCATTGCGAAAGATATTGTATTGACAGAAAATGTAAATATCAGTCAATAATCAAGTGCAATTCAAAGTATCATAATAATAGTTCTTGCAAAAATAAATAAATAAATCAATATTTTCACAAGAGAGCAATGCATATTCAGAATTTGACTTAGATAATTAATTAAATATTGTTTTGTTTATTCTTCTATTGAGCATTTTGTCACAAAAGCATTTATAAGAAAGACAAATTACTTTGTTGTTCACATTTGGTTCAAGTAAATATTTATATAAGCCATATTTTGACTTATTTTTGTAGTAGTGTGTTGTATCATATTGCATCACTGCTATATTCGAAACATACACAACGCATTGTTGTAACTTCATTGCCAAAACGCCTTTTGGTCGATTATCGAAAAAATCATAATACGAATTTCATGTTCTGGCTCTTATATGTACACCATAATGCATTGTGGATATTTTTTCAGTAACTAGTTATAAAACCAATTTTGCTTTGTGGCATTTTATATATGACAAAACATGTTGTGATACATATTTTCGCTCAGTGACCGTTTTCGATCTTTGAGGCTAACATAATGTTGTACACTAGTAATATTTGCCTCATTATTTTTTTTGAAGCCGAAGCCATTCAATGCACTGAGGAAAAACTGAAATTGAAACTCTCAAGCCTCAAAATATTCCATCTTTTGTATATACTGACTATATTTACAAAATCGTTTTGTTTGTTTGTTTTTGTTGTTCGAAACCAACTATTTTGTTTATTATGTAATTATAAAAAAAAATAAGTTTCCATCAGTTCTGTTTCCATCAGTTCTAAAATCTATACATATAGCTGTTATCTATCTGTGCACAAAATATGGAAAATAATGTAGACCTAAATATCACATTACAGACTGATATGGTCCTGGATCAATAATCCAGCCGAAACCTTTTAAATACTGTTTGAATACATAATGGTCTATTTCCAATATGGCATCTATAAAAGCATATCTATTGTTACTAATACTAATTAATTTACTCTTACAACTACGTTTTTACATCGATTGACGGAGGATTGAAAACTAATTTCATTACAAAAATGTCTCCTGTCTACCAAATTTTTGTTTTAAAAATATTTAATATTCTTCAAATCATAACTTACCAGCAGAATACAAAATTTGGTTTAATGTGGTTTTAGTTATTAGGTATGCTACCTAAATATGGAGTCTCTTAGAAATTAAATTTAGGGTGCTTTGAACATATTCTCAAAAAGTTAAATGGATTGTGTAATTTTGCAACAGAATTTATGTTATTAGTAAGTGACGTATACAAAACAAATTTCTATTAAATATTTCTAAATGTAACGTGTTATTGGTATTTCTAAAACAACATTTGGTAAGTTATGATTATCATCGTGACAATGTTTCCGTCTCTCGACCTGAAACGTTCGCTGACTTAGGACCGACGCTATTTTGACATAAAATTATCTTTTACAACACATATTATGTCAATAAAATGTTATGCTAATAAAATTCCAGACCTAATTATTAGGAACTCAGGGATGATTAATAGTACTGACACGATGAAGTTACCTCATTTTGCTTTCGTACTATCTAACCTAGAGTAACCTGCTATCATGCTATCATATACTTCCCGTAGTATAACATTCATATTAACAACCTGGAACGAATTCAACGTCCCTTCCTAAAATATGTTGAATAAGGAGTGATTCTTGTACTGAGAACCCTTCTAATAGTCCTAAAACATCGAATAATACCTTTCACGATTTTTAATAAAAGTATGTCAGATAAAAAGAATTTTTTCTACAAGCTGTTAAATGTTCGTTTTCACGCACATCCAATTTGCACAAAGTGACTTGCGCATGCCAATTTGAACAAGTAAATTGTTGCATGAAAACCAAAATCTGTCATTTGCACAAGCCAGAAAGTTCGACTTGAGTGAAATCTGGAGCGGTCAGATAATTTGCATGTGGTTGGCACAAGTGCATGAACGTGCAAACAACACTCCAATTTGACGCATGCTTAGTAGTAGCGAAGTCTTGTCCTGAACTGCTCATGAATTTTAAATTTTCGGTATTCTGGGAGTAGTTGTTGACCACATACACACTCTAAACGGTTTACATAATTATTTTGTCTGCTCTGTATTTTTCTTAATAATATAATAATGTCAAAAAAAGAAAAAGAATTTATTACAGAATTTATTGAGCTGTATAAATATTTTCTTTGATAATGGAGTCAAATCCACATTCATATAGCGATAGAAACGTTAAATCTGAAGCTTATGATAATTCGTCTTCCTGTTCCATTCTTGAGTTTTGCTCACACTCGCCAAAATCTTACTTATACTGGTGGACAAATTTGTGCAAATTTAGACTGATCAAAACGGATACAACAATTCAGTTTTATTTGCGCAAATTAGCATGCACAAATCAATTTGTGCAAATGGCATAAACGTGAAAACCGACCTTTACATAGTGCCACTGATGATGGGCAAATTTCGTTTGTGCTTAATTTTTTACAATTATTAAATCCAAAGTTAAAAAATATTTTCCAGTTTATAACCGGAAAATATTAGATATGATTCAAAGAAGTTGAAATTATCCTTCTTATCTATGTAGTTAACTGAAGTAAGTGTTGAAATAACCTTGTTATTTTCAAATATATTGTAAACAACTACTATCCGTGTTATTCGTATCCCCCTCCACAATTGAATTAGTGAACATTAAAACACCACATAAATATTTGCAACGGCATATTCTGTCCATTCTCAGCATATTTCTTTTTAACATTTTTCTGTTTTTGATATTATCATCTACATTATTTTATACATGGAAATATTAAATAAGCATTAGTATTGGTTGATTGAAGCACTTAAGTGATCTTCAAACTGACAGTTTTGACATTGATTTATTCCTAATAATTGTAACTGTCATATATTTCTTCTAATTTAACAATTCTTGAATGGTAAGATATTCTGTCACACATACGCCTAAAATCGCTGAAAGCAAAAAAATGTGTCGTACATTATGCTAAGAAAAACTCAACTGAAAGGAAGAACATTAAAAAAGAGAGCAAATAAAACAATAGGTAATAATGAGAAAAATTAATATAAATAACTGACTTAGTATGAGCACTTGAAAAAAATAGATGAGCCAAAACTAGTGATGTGAATTAATGAAGTAGCTCTAGGAAAACATGTGTTGAGCAAATTTAGAAGATTAAAGCAAAATAAAAAAATAGAAATAAAGCGAAAGGAAACACAATAGATTACAGCAAATGAAAACATGAATATAAAGAGAAAGTCTAGAAAATTGGATAAATCGCGAGCCATAATCATTGTACTTCGACGCCCGGAAGGGCATGAAGACAAAAGAAGATTCTACCATATTTATTTGAAGGAGATGCCGTAAACAACTACTCCACGGGCAATATGCCCCGACTGCGTTGCATTACATCGGCATCTCCATAGGAGTCGGCACAACATTCATCGAGACCAAATACCAGACACTGACCATCAGACTGTCACTACTATCTGTCTGACAATTATTGTCAGACAGATAGTAGCACAGACCCAAAGAGGTCACTACGGTGTGCTTCTCACCACTACTAACAAGATTGTACGATGTTGAGCAGATATAAATGATTTAATGGTTCGGACCTAAAAAGAGCACTTGCACGTATGTTATATTATGTGGAATTTTAATTTGGGGTAGTCAGAAAGCAAATATTATTTGAAAAAGCACAAAGCTCTTTTATTAGTAGTATCATAAACCTTTTGCCTCATTTTTATGCTTCTTTCTCTTCGAGATATTTGTCCACTTGTTTTTAAAAATACTTTTTATAGTAGAAGTAAATACGTTTTAAGGATTTTATGTCTTGTCTCACTAGTATTAGTATTTTCGTATAGCACGGTTTATTCAAAAAGGTATTTTGAAGACATTTCGCAATGTCTATTTTTCATTTCTGTACTTAATTATAGTATTTAATAAATAAAAAAATATAAGGTGAAATACATTGCCTTATTATACGAACACATAATGCTTGAACACACGCAACAACCAAATTTTCAAATTCACAGCTCGGGCCTAACGCGACATAGCCAAATTACATCCGATCCCCTAAATTTGAATTTGGCAAGTTCCAGGAAATTGTCGTCGCGATCCAATCACTACACACACACGCGGCAGATTGAGCTCGCTGGGCTTTTAATTTGCACGCAGAAAATTGTTCTCGCAGGGGAGCGGCAATAACCAGACGGAAAGGGAAACTTTTACACACAAAAAACTCTTTATGGTACCATGATAATATTCTCAATAATTGTAGCGGAATTTAAAATAGGAAATTATGTACTGGGCCTTGATTTACTTAAAATATTTGACTTGCAAATTTCCAAACTTATTTTAACGTCTGGTTTATTAAATTCTGCGTCAACAATTTTTCATTAGTAAATACCTATTTAATATAATATTCTCTAAATGTTTTAGAGATTTATGGAATCCACGCAAGGAAATTTAATGTAATTTCTTTGCTCTCATTTATTTTTCTTTTAGATTTTTCTCTAAAAAATATATTTTTTCCACGGTCGGGAGTAGAAATCAGTTTCTATGACATCAAAATTGAAACAGAAGTAGTCGATTATTCCCAAGGGAGTATAATGCTCCCAAGGGAGTTTACATTATGGAGAACGTTTTTCATGCAAAAAAAGAGGTAACATTGAAATTATTTATTGACATTTAAATTAAATGTAACATTTGTACAATTTTCAAAATTAATATTAGAAGGAATATTACTTTCGCTTACATTTAAAGTTTTTGTGACTGCGCTAGTGGTGGTACCTACTAAAACGTGATTAGCAATTTTGGTCTTATTTTCAATGGAGTTCTCGACATAACCCTCAGCGACTGTCGTTGATTTCCAACCAGCATGACGCTTTATTGTCGTGATATCCACACCAGCATCTGCCAGTAATGTCGCTGAAGATCTTCGTAAGCAATGACCAGTATAACATGCAGCATCAGGTAATTTTAAATACGAAGCTACTACACTAGGAATTTTTCCGATGGTATTCTTGCCAACTACATCTTGATGGCTGCAAACTACATTTTCCTGCTTTGTAGTACAAAAGAAGGCGCTTATGCTTGACGTGGGGAGAACGAAGGGACATGTATTTTCGATACAATTCAAGCATATTTCCCACATCGGTAACCACAAAGGTTCGTGGAATCTTTGTCTTAGTGTTTGGAATTTTTACAATCAAGGATGAGCCTACATCTTCAATATCATCTACAGTTAAATTGACTAGTTCATCAGTTCGACAAGCTCCGACAATCCCCAGAATTAATACAACCTATAAAAAATCAAAATACTAAATAATTGAAATACCTAACAACAAAAGTAATCTTACCTTAATCATTAAGAATTCTTTGTCATCTGCAGTTGATAGAAAACGGTCGATTTCACCCTTTGTCAATATTTTCGATTTTTTCGCTTGATATCCGTCACCGGTTCTTTTCAAAAATGCGATCAGTTTGGGGAATTTGCTTATATCTATGTTGTCGTAAATTATCAAGCATGACTTAACCATAGAATATTGCCCATAATGTGGAAGACTTGTAATTCTTTGCATTTTCACTGAAGTATGCCAACAAAACATTCTCGCTGTATACTTGAATATTTTTCTCGGCGCACCACGTTTTGAACCGATTGTAAGCTATATCGTATAAAGATCTTGACTTCGTAGGTAACAAATTGCTTATTGCAATATTTGCAGCCTCCACAATCTCTTCCGACTCACAATTATTCATTGTGCACTAAACAAACTGTAAACTAAACCAAACTAACATCTTAATTTGACAATTCTTTTTGTTTGTTTATTTTGTAGTTATGACAATAACTCAACGACTACTAAATAAATGCTCAAATCCGAATACAATAATTCTGGTGCTACTTACTTCATAATAACAAAATATGTGTTTTTAAGTTAATGAGACCGTGGAAAAAATAGTATATACCATTCGGGAGAAATGCTATTTTGTCCTCGGTGCATTGTAGCCCTCTGGCTTCGCCCTCGGGCTTCAAATTGCACCTCTGCCAAAATAACGCATTTCTGTCCCTTATACCTAGTATAATATACTATTATATTTATAAATATTTAAATAAATATATTTCGCCGCCATCTCTGAATTAGAGAGAAGACCGAATAAATCAATAAAAAATGGTTTTTACATGATTTGATTTATATTTATGTTAAACCTTCTTACTCGATTAGCTTAAAAGTTAGCAGCGGAAGGAGACTTTGGATTTGCATTGTATAATGTTCTTCAGTTAATTTTCATTAGCATGGTAGTTAGGTGAAAGTTTTTTAAAAAAAATTTTAAAAATCATGTATTATGGATAGTAGTAATCATGTAGTATGGATAACATTTTCTTTTCAAATGAAAATTCAAAGGGATTTAAATAAGATGACTTAGCTGACCATCTGATAGCACTTACAGACTCCCGTATATTACAGATGTGAACTATGTTTATCTTGTTTTTGTTAGTAGGCAACAAAGTTGAATTATTTTCCTGTCAAATAAGATAAAATAAATTGTAAGATAAAATATTGTTGATTAGTTATAATTTTTTTTTAAATATACGTCAGTTTCATTGCAAATTCAGCTTTGATCGTCATAATGCCAGGACGTGAGATATCTGCTTTTATTTTAATAGGGCAAAAATTATTGCTTTGCATGATGCTGGAGATTCCAATCAGATATAGGAGACATTTTTAGATCTTCTGTTGTGCGAATAGTGCATAGGTATCAAGAATTAGGGATAGTGGAAAAAGGACCACGTAGTAGGTGGCCTCAAGTGTCAAATGAATGGCAGGATCGTTATTTGGTTCAACATGCCAGTAGACACCGAAATGCTTCAGCTCCAGCTCTCAGGAATCACTTTCAAGGTACGTTTCGCCTTGTTATATCGACCTCTACAGTTCGAAGAAAACTCCATTATGCAAGAAGGCGTTTAAGGGTACCTACTCTACTTCCACGACATCGAGCTGCCCGCTTTCAGTAGCCAAGGGAACGTAGTGATCGACATTTGCAGCAGTGGCGATGGGTCTTATTCACAGATGAAACCAAAATTGGACTGGTGAATGGTAACAATATGCAAAGGGTCTGAGAGAGCCAGGTCGTTAAGAGAGATTAACTTTTCCCCGCGAGGTTGGAGGTTGCTCCCTATAATGGTGGGACAGTAATGTTTTGGGGAGGAATAATGTTCAATCACCGTACGCTGTTTGAATAAATCATAAATCAGAATATGACAAGTCAAGTTTATATTGAAAGTGTTATCAGGACCATTATTTATTCCCTACGCGACTAATTAGGTGACAATTTCATCTTCGTGGACGACAACACGAGACCAAATTGCGCAAGAACGATTCAAGAGGTACTTGAGCAGGGAGATATTACATAATTAGATTATCCAACTAACTCCCCAGATATGAATCCCATTGAAAACATGTGGGATATTGTTTTTTGGAGCAATTCACGAACGCATGAATTCATCCCAAAATGCGGAAGAGTTAGCTGCAGCAGCAGTAGAAGAATTGAATAATATGCCTCAATAAATTATCAATCGTTGACAGTTTCAATGCACAGGCGTGTCAGTATATTTCTGACAAACAGAGGTCATACTGGCTATTAAGTTGTAGTTTACTTTATTGAAATATATGTTCTATTAATTTGCGTCATAATAAATTTACTTAAAAATTGCAAAAAAATATTTCCATTTCCAAATTTTTAAAAATTGTTGCCATATTACAAAAAACACACTTAAAAAAGACTTTCTTTGAAAAACCAATACGATATTAAAACAAATATATATATTTACTCATCTACATAACATCGGTGGCCCAAGATCTTTGCCGTTGTGGTACAAAAATATAGACGGTGGCTGAACCGCTATCAAGAGAATTTACACAAGTTTGTGAATATGTGTTTTAAGAATATTTGCTTCGTAATTGCTTTCTGCAGAAACGAAATTATCACATTGTTTAATTACGTCAGCACTAGCTTTTAATTCGGTAGCTTCTATACATTGAGACATCCTGATTTATTAATGGCCGTATTTGTCTGCATAAATTATGCAATTATGCAGGCATTCCAGTAAATCATCCAAAACACATTAATTTTATTATACCTACATGTAGATAATTAAATTGTTAGAAATGCTTCACATTTACACATTAAACCTTCATAGAAACGCGGATCTTAAAAATCTATACGCAAGAATTCTTAAAAAGACAAGTGAAAATAAAGAACAAATTAGATTTCGTTCGTTAGTCTAATTGAATTTTGTTTAGCCAATCCAATAGAATTTAATCAATAATTGTACAAAAGGCTCTGTGCAGACATCCATTAACTACATTCTATTACCTAATTATGACTTATCTGGAAATATCATGCAAAGGATAAAAAACTCATTTAAATTTTTAAAAGAAATATATATTTCTCAGTCTTCCATGCCGTAGATCAAGATATTTTAGTAGCACAATTTATAGCTGTGGAAATAAAACTAACCGTTCGTTACGTTTCGTTCTTTTAAAAAAAGGAGTTTGAGAAACATCTATATTTAGTCGGTCGTATATTCATTCATCTACAAGATGTTAATAGCGAGATTTAATAAAAATTCTGCTCTGTTTATATTTAATTATAACCAAGATGTGAAGGAAATTGAAAATGTACCTGACCAGCTCAAGGCAGTTCGACTTTTTATCTTTTTTTTCTCTTATATGCAAATCTTAAATTAAATTTCAAATTTAAACATCAAAGGGAGTGTGCCATTTATAACCGGAAGTTATTTTCATCACGTTAGACGAATTCTAGACCTACACTCGATGAAGCAAGGGGATAATTTGAGATGACCAACGTGTAACCTATCAACTAAGTTTGAAAATTGAATGGGAATAAAAACTACATCAGTTAAGATATAGCAGTTTTGATTTCTCATGTAAAAGATAAAACAACACTTTTAAATACACACATTACTATTTTAGATCTAGTTCTGTTTAGATCTATTTAAGAATTGGCCAACTTTTATCTTCTAGTTATATCATAGTAGACAATCGAAGTGCTCATGCGCAAACAGAAACTCATTCTTCCCTTTATTTTTAATTTGACTTGTAAGACAAACATAACCGAACCAAAATTTGGTTTATTTCTTAAATCTTAAACAATAAATGTACTTGCATAAATCCCCTTTGTAGTCTTATATGTTTTCTTACTTTAAGTAGTAGTCCATCAATTGAACTTTAAGTATTAAATTTATCATTAATTTCACCATTAATTTAACTCTATCTATTAAGTTGATAGATCTTAAGTGATAGATGTTAAAGATATACTTTAAAATTTTTTATGCAAAATTTAATTTTAAGGTATCTTCATTTTTGTTCCCATGGAACAACATCTCATGTATGCTGAAAATCTGACTTAAAAAATCTATAGAAAAGTTATATAGACGGACAAATAATTAAAAAAAAAAACGATATAATTAATAGAAGCAACATTTTTCATTGGGTGTTACCAACTCACCATGTTGTAAGGGATGCGCATTCTAAAGTCTCTTTTCGTGGTCAAGATATTTCCAATGGTTCTGGGTAGCTAAATCGGCTACAAGGTTAATAACACAAATTTAATTAATTTACTGTACTTGCAACTCTTAAGAAATATCGCTATAGGATTTTTGGATTTGGAACCAATTTAATGTTTTACTGAATTACTGGTTTTAAATAGATGAAGCGTCAGCACATCCATCTCAGGAGATCTATGAAGTGACAAAAATGTTCCATGACAGGTGGATTTTCGTAATGAACCTTGGAGTTGGCCGCCCAAATCTCTAGGCCATATTTAAAAATAGTTTATTTTCGACCTATCCATAAACAGGGAGATTTTCTGAATAGAATAGGATTAGTTTTCAGGGGCTTCAAAATGAGCAGCTCCTTCATTCGATTTTTTTTTTAAACTACCTTTCACTAATAAAAACAATGAACTTATATTTCTTAATCAATAATCGAATCCAGTTACAAGGAATAAAATTTACCGAACTCCCTCCAAGTCTGAAACGTATTATACATACGTTTCAGACTGGGAGGACGTGAAGTAAATTTTCTTTCTTGCAACTGGATTTTTGGCACTGGACTGAATTTTTAAAAAAAATTTTATGGAAATTAAAAAAAGTCATCAATATTAAGGTGCGGGCTTTAACCCTCTTAGAAATATTATTTACTGAGATGTGTTACTTTATAAAAATATTAAGTTATAGGTAAAAAATGTTTTTCAATTGTAAAATATTGAGTACTTATACGACAATCATAGATCACTTGATATTAAAAAACTAAGGTCATGTAAGTATTGTAAGTATTAGAACTACAAATAAAAGTAAGATTTATATTAACTACCAAATTTTTTAAATTAATAATAATTAAATGATTTAAATGTCAATTGTTTTTGTAGAAGCCAGTTGTGAAGTTTTAAATTTGTTATATATCTTTATCTGATATATTTTTAGAACTATGTTTGTATCATACATCATATATTTTATATTAATAAATTGGTAAATTTATATAAAATTTTAATTTGATGTCGTGAAAGATATCGTTATATAAAAATGATAATAAAATGATAAATACATATTTGTAGGAATCCGTAGGTCCATAAATAAAATTCATTAAGTAATAAATTAGTATCTTTCAATATTTTTTTAATTATTTTATAATTAAAATATTATCTGTCTATCAAAGTAGATATCAGAATATTAGAATCCGAATAAGCAAAAATATAAAGCTCTATTGAAAATAAAGAAAAATATGTTAGCTTCTAGTATAAGTGAAAGTGCCTGGAAGCTCGCAGTATTTTCAAATAATATAACTAACGAATACAGTTACGTAACACTGTATTGAAGTTTCTGGTAACAATATATAATTCAAAAAACATTTTTCACTATAAATAATAATTATTTTAGAGGGTATGTGATGAATAACAAAACCATCGAGTGGAGACTTTCATTATTTAAATCATATTTCAAACATCAACAGTGCCTATTTTTAACGCTTAGGTATTTCGATATATAAAATGCATATCTGTCATCAAAATAAATTTAAAATATATCAAACTAATTCAGTCTAGATATTATTTAACGTGAAATATATGTAGTGGCAATTTAAAAGTGGATGTTGTTGCTGAAAGTATTGACCTGTTTAACAGTGAAAAAGTTTAGCTTTTGCTCTTTGTAGTCGAGTCGATGATACGTTTAATCTCTATATTCCACATCGTAAATGACTGAAATATATTTCAAATAAAGATGATGCATTCCACTGGATACAAGTCGTATCCAGTTCGGAATAACTGTTTCAATGTACTTGGCAGCAACAAGGAAATGTAATAAACTATAGCGTATCAAGAAAGTATACTATCATTATCATGATGATTACATGGCAGGGTAACGTATTCTTTATGAGAATTGACGTACATATATCTATATAATTCATGTACAAGGAAATTATGGGAAAAAAATTAGGAGTTTAATATTTATTTTGTGGTGTTTATGTGACAAATATTGTACACAAATCGGTTTATTCACCAAACTATATGACACTATGAAATTAAATAGGATCAAATTTGCTACAAATTATGGCAAAGGTATTTTAACTGAATACATTTGAAGATGTAAAGTAAAGATGTAACATGTGGTGAAAATTATTCTATATACAATATACAATGTAATTGAAGTTATTGCAAGTTTAAAATGTTTTGTTGTTCAGATTATTTCTTTACCATCACGAGCTACATGGTATGTCGAATTCTCTATCCACTATCGTATCTTTGTATGGCGTATGTTTTATAAAAAAAGAACAATTTAAAAACTTAAACTGCAGGAGAAATACTTACAATGTAGTAATAATAAGAAAGTTTTGTAGAAAAAAAATAAATTAAGTGAAAAATAGACAATGAATTAATAAGCTTTTTGATTTACAAAATAAAGTACCAATTCCTTTTAGAGATAATAATATTGCACAAATCATACGATACAGTGCTTTCATAAAGTTATGGATAAATTCACTACCGGGGAGCTGAACAATTTTTCGAAAAATTCCCGAGACACGTCAACGTTTGAATGTATTTACCTACCTTTTGCTAGCAATATCTATAGGAATTTATATCTATATCTAATATAGGAATCCTTCCTTTTCCAAGCAGTATGCGAAATATAGCTCTTCAGGGAGACCGAAAATCACCTGCAACTTTGTTTTTTCAAATGCAACACTATGGCGTGTGACCCCTCATTAGAAAGGTGAAACAATTCGTCTTTCTGTCACCTTTCCAATGAGGTTCATGAGGTCATATAAGGTTTTATGGTTCTCTAATAAGGGAAATATGCCCAAAAAATGTGCTATATGCCAATGTGTTAGAAAGAGAGAGAGAGAGAGAGAGAGAGAGAGAGAGAGAGAACGTAGATTCGTTGCTAAGCACAGAGTACTTAGCAACTCCAGGTGCTCCAGGTGCTCCAATATATTGCCCTTATGTCCCATTTTTCTGGGCATATCTCTCTTATCATTAGAGTTAAACCCATAAAGCCTTCCTTATATTACCTTATTGGTAAAAAATAATTATTTCCAAAAAAATTCAGGGTGTCTCATTTAAGATATTAAAGTCTATATCGACGTAGCTTCATTGAGTCACCCCGTAAAAAATAATTATAAGTAAAATAAGGGCAAAAATAAAAGTAACGCGAAGGGATGTAGCAATTTTTTAAAAAATTGCTACAACTCTGGAATTTATCCACTACTTTACGAAAGCACTGTATAAATATCATCTTTGTTTATTTTGAAAAATAGCGAATTTATTAATAATAATTTCTACTCATCTTACCTACTACACTCTGTAATAGACTAGAAATATTGAGTGACTTCATTAGTAAATTCACTTTAGTTTTTCTTCTCTATATTTTTGGTCAGGGAGTAGATGCGCTAAACAAGGGAACATAAAAACAGTAATATCCGTAATTAGTCCTCAATTATCTTTCCTTATAACTTTTGAAGTTCCAGAACAATTGCCTATCATCCACTAAAACAGCTGAGCGCTGAGTAAAACAAAGAAGACCATAGTGTCATACGAACTGTTCAATTAACGTACTTGATTTCTAGAATAAAATGTTTCACAGAAAAAATAACTGAATTAAATCAAGTAGAAAAACAAACAAAAGTTCCAAACAAATTATAGAGGACCAAGTATATTTCAAGTTATATAAACTTGATCCTCTATAATTTGATAATAAATAACGTCCCTTTTATACAATCAGCACCTTGTAAAGTTTTAAATAATGAAAAAGTATGTACAACTTACTTCCAATTAATAAACAAATGTGTCAATAGTTAAAGTAGTCAATAGTCAATTACCTAGTGTAATATTTGTGAAATTATGATATTAAATAAGCCATGTACTACGGATTGTTTTTGATATTAGGGATAGATAGAAGAATGAAATAGTACAACCTAAAACATTGCTTCACTCCATGAAAAATGGATTTAAAATACTATAACGCTATTAAACTGTTTCATAATTCTTTCCCTTATCTTATCTAGTTCACATGTACCTAGTAAATACGATTATTCACAGTAAGAATAAGGGTCATAAATACCTATGTTACAATGTTACAGGTGTATGTAAAACGATTAGATAAAAATGTCGCAAAGAGGATTAATTAAAAAATCTTAGTTTTTAGTTAAAATTCTAAAATGCGTTTAAGGTCATATATTAGTGAAGCAAATCACTACTAAATTAGTAATAATAGTTTTTATATCTTTAAAGTGACAAGTTAAACTAAATCCAAGTAAAACAAGCTGAACCAAATCTTAATTTTTTTCAGTTCTATTTAACACAGATGTAGTTTTCCACATAACACCAAAACACTATACTGCACTCGACGCATGTTTCGTCAACCAAGTTGACATCATCTAGAGATGATTAAAAAAATCTATGCTAATACTATGCCCTGTTTACACCTAAACTATTTTTTCGGCTCAGTGAACTCTCGCGACGGATCAGTGAACCGTGTGAATGTTAACACTATGTCCTATTTACACCTAAACTATTGTTAGGTTTCCGTGAACCGCTGCGACGGATCAGTGACCTTCACTCAGTGACAGAGAGCTCCCCTGTCACTATTCATACTATTAGTGACAGAGCGACAGCCCGCTCTATTGGTTAGTAAATCACGGTTCACTGATCCATCGCGACGGTTTATGTGTAAATATGACATAGTGTGAGCATAGGTTTAGTTTTAATCATCTCCAGATGATACCAACTTGGTTGGTGAAACTCGCGTCGAGTGCAGTCTAGTGTTATCTTCACGCCAAAGGTTCCAAACTCTTTCAAGTTCTATTTAGGAAAACATTGCAATTATGAACTCGACGGCTAAACATTGACAATAACTTGACATATGACTTATTCACTCTGTATATACAAATTAACACCCACATTCTGCTGGGATATTTGAATAGCTTATAGTACTTTTTTTTTCAGCAAAATCACCAACATTTTCATGATGAACTTTTCTCAGTTCAGTCACTCTATAGCATTTTCAATTTGTTCGGATGTGATGATATATTTTTAATTATTATAAGTGAAACACTCTAAAGATAAAATTTTTCATATTACGAGTATTTTATTGTCTTTGGATAAAGCAGTTGTATTATATAGTTACGATAATTGAATAAAATAGGATCAAAAATAATATAATAAGTGCATTTAATATTATATAAATTTTCTAGGAAAGTTATTGAGTTATAAAAAACGCGAGCTCGAGCGGTTTTTCCCTTCACCTTCACTAAATAATGATTTGTCTAAAAATATTGATAAATAAATATCTAAAATATTGATTTTCAGTACACATATTATACCTTTTATTACAAAATGTTATAAATCATAATAATACTTAAAACCTCATTTCTAGATATATCTAAGGTATAAGTATCTCTCGACTCATTACGTGATGGCTGTTCTGATTTTTGATATGCGAAGATATACAGAGAATATCATACTGTGCATGATAAATCATATTTTTTTCCTAAACTATATATAGAAGACAGCTCATACAATTTGGTTCAGAAAGTCATGAACTACAATAGGTATATCAAAAATTGGTTTAAATTTAACATGCACCGTATGTCATCAGGTTAGTGCATGGTCCTTTATACCCAATAACATTTTCAATCGCTACTTGATTATTGAAAAATAAGCACAGAGAACTTCACTGGTCTATTTTGGTATAGGTTAGTAGTAGGAATTGTATTATTTAAAAACTTGATATAATCTTGACGATAATGCTTTATTATACGGTAAGTATCCTGCGAGTTTTAATGACTAAGTTTATTTCGTCAATTTCAATCAGTCTTGAAGCCAAACGCTTGAAAAAAGGATTGAAAATGATGAGTTAAACGCTTGGAATTGAGAACGAGAACGGCTTAGAACGTTCAAGTCAATCTTAAAATATTGTAGGATTGACTTGACTCCAGCTGCTTCAGATTGTGATATTAACGCGATTGGATTTAATCAGATCTAACTCCAGAAGTTTATACGCTTCACATACTGAAGAATCAGATGAGACCCATGCAAACCTTCTTTAGTAATCCTGCAAAAACTAAAAAGTAAACTCAACGGTTATAATATATTATGAATACAACAAACAATACTTAATATTGGGGTTAGGTTGTTAGCTACGAATATAAAACACGCAAGCGCAGGAATACGACTTTAAGTATATAGCACTGAATAGGACATTCAGTCCCTTCTTTATCCCTACGAGATAAACAGTCAGGATTGAGATTCGGTTTCAAGCGGCTTTACTTTCAATCGCGCTTCAAATTGACGAAATAAACGTATAGTCATTGATATAATATATATCGAATTGATTTGAAAAAATGGCTTAAATGTGGTCCAAGTGAAATAAATAAATAATTATCATTATCAGTACTTTAGTTGTACTGTTGGTTGAATTACTTGTAACATCAGGTACTAATGGAGTCCATTCCTGGAATATGGATGGAGTATATAATGGAGTAATATCCAAACAAGATTTTCTGACGATATCTATGATATATATTGTCAGAATATATCGGCAGATTCAATCTAAAATTACAAGACAGTTATTTATCGGTATCTTTTGATATCATGGATAATCTTTTGACATATAATGGGGAATCTTAATGTGTCATAACAAACGTTCACAGATGGCACTCGTGTTCTTATTTCAGATATATTTAAAGTTAACATCTGGATTTAATAAATCTGAGTTACAGTGTCTGGCTGAGACAATAATTTACAGTATTTACCTACCGACGACAATATTACACCACCGAAAAACGGTCATTCACAAAATTGAAAATTGGTTAGTATTCTGGCCATGGACTGTAAAAAAAACATTAATAGACCCGAAATAAAAGTAAGTAGTACCTATATGTAATAGAATTTCTGTATTCGGTTTAAAATACCACGAACCTTTCACATGCAATGAACCAAGACTACACATTATAGAATTGGTGGCAGAGACTATCTATAAACTAGCTGGTCTCTTTCATTTTCCCTTATTAATTATCCCACAAGGTATTCATCTTCGAGCGCCAGATGCCCGCCCGACGTATATTTAGACTGAACGGGGATGTGCGTTGTGACATCTCATGAATGCCTTATGTAGGCGAGAGAGCCTCTTCATTCTCCTTAGGTAGTTGTGCGAATGACACATTGCCAATGTCGCATTTACTACTATATATTTACTGAAGGCAAGAGCGATCCTCAGAATAGTTATTGTTATGAAAATTTCGAGGGTGCAAGTAATTAAGTTATTGGTAACTGTGGCACATTAGTTTGATCGTACGTATATATAGATCTGGCCGTCTGAGATTAACTTTTAAGTTAAAGGAACGAGCTGAGTAGTAGGTAGAACTTAATAAAATCAATGAAACTAAGAGATGCATTATTTTATTATTGCAATTATTTGTAATTTAATGAAATTTTTGTTTTCCTTGTTACTTGGTATATCCTACACTTACACAGTAAAAAAAGACAAATAGTAAAATTACTAAATGCTAATCGTAATTTGCTGCAGTGTTATTTTTAACACGAACTGGGTAGTATAATAACTAAACCTTTAGAACTCATATTACACGAACGATATACCCGCCAAGTTTGTAGAAGTACTCCTAAATTGTAGTAAAATTTACAAAACCCTGTGTTAAAAATGAATCAATCCGCCATAAAAACGGAATAATTACACGGTGAATAATTAACTATTACACATTACCTTGTAAAATCTACTGTGTTAAATTACTTTTATGTAATGTAATAATACACCGATATGTCTAACACTGCCAAGTGTGGACTATATACACACTGATGAGTGTGGATTCAGTGTGTATATAGTCGTATAAAAATCAGTCGGATTTTTTTACTGTGTACAAGAAAAAAGTACAAATAATTTTAATTCATTGTTTAAAATTTTATTCACAAAATGTCAATAAATCATATCAAGTGATATCTAATTGAGAGACTGTATTAGTTGCTAATTACTTGTGCTAATATTTTTAGTATAAGTATTATTTTTGTATTAAGTATCTATTATTTTGCTTGTTTCTGTTGTTTTAATAGAAATAATTTTAATCCAATGTTAATCTTACACTATTGTTTGTAACTGTTTGTTTATTTCAACCTCACTTTCATTCACAATAAAAAAGAAAATAACTGAAAAAATTAACGACGTATATAGAGTATGAACTAGTTATTGTTGATTTTTGAGTTAAATATAATTTTTACACTTTTTTAAGATGCTAACCATCCAACATTTCTAAAAAAACGAACATATGAAATCTAAGAACGAATCTAATGAAAAATTAGAAAAACAAAGTCACACAAAGCAAACAATTTTAGATCACTATCAAAATTACCGTATTATTGATATAATGAAAATAACTAATAATAGTATAAAGAAAAATGTGTTAGCAAATAATAGTTCGTTAAATAGTTGACTATTTTCGAGTTATCCATAAACGTTTAGACAATCATCAAATATCAAGCAGCGACAATCAAGTTTTAATCTTACTCGTTGAGTGCCGAATCGTCACTCAACGATCTTACTACTTCCTGCCGCAATCATATAAGTATTGACGTCTTACTTGGAAATATATATCAGTTAGTAGTATTTAAAAAAAAATCTATTTTGTAATGAACTAATGAACCAAACTCATATTTTTTAAGCGGAATACCTCTTTGTCCCAGATTTAGATAGCGTATTATTTTACAAATATGTTGATATACAATTTGATACGCATGTCTCTTTATAACGTATAAATAAGAGTAATGTGTTAGACAAAGGCTTTGTTACAACGCTGATACTGAATGAAAATTATTTCTCTTTCTAACAAACCTCCTTCTAAACAAGTTTAATTAACCCTTTATCATTGTCTTCGTTGTAGAACAAACATTCTATTCAAATCTCCAAATAAACATTTGTCGTTGAGTAGTTACAATTTTTTATGGACTTTTTTCAACAGTTCTAAAGTATACTGATACTTAAATATTGATTACAAATAGACAAAATAATCCCTTTAAGTATAAAGGAACTCTTATATTATTTACTCTTATATCTGTATTTATAATCGGCACTTCGATCAAACTCATATTTGAGCAATGCTCCGCCATAAGAAATTGCATTGTGAATCTTTGTTTGCATTGTGAAGTTTGAATACCACCGAAGTGCCGACTATAAATACGGTCACTCGATTATCAAACTGTGTCCTTTTGAAAATAGTTAAAGTGCTTCTGATGTAAATTTATTTTTCTGTTCTCTTGGTGTTATAATTATTATGAATATTCATAACAGACAAAAAAATATCTGTAAAATGTTTTGGAGCTAAACCTCCTCCACAATTCTTGGGAGAAACACCAACGAATATAAAATTAAAGTTTTGTAAATAGACATAAACTGTGAAGTATTTAATATAAAATATGCATTACAACCTACAATTACCTAACATGGCTTGATTTCGAAGTAAATACAAGTTTTGGTGACTTAGAACTTAACATTAATAATTGACAAAAGTAAAATGCAGTTTAATAATGAATAATTTAGATTATGAATTAGTACTAATGAAAAACTTATCTACACCAGGCCAGTATGGATTGCTTTAAGCAATATATTTTATGTTAGGTTAATGTCATAATAGACCATATGGCGTGGAGGGTCTGGTTTTCGCGAGTTTCGGCTCACTTACTATTGAACCTATATTTATTTAACATTGAAGTAGTTATTTATTTACCTATGTAGGAACAATTTACAGAGCATTATTAAATTCACTATAATTTCTGAAATATGATTCTTACTGGAATATGGTCTCTTACTTCTCCAGTAAGAAGCCATATACGATTCCAACAATTTACAATTATGTTAAACCATAGGGAGTAAAAACGAATTAAGCGGAAAGAGACATTTCTCATCCTGTTATATGTCATGACGAGCGCGGCTATTACTATACAAAATTGCCGTATTTGTCTACCACCTAACACATTAAACAACAAATATTTGGATTACACTAAACTACAAGGAAAGAGGAAATTGCTAGGACCTCTGACGTTCCTTCCATCTCGTCAATGAAGTACATGTAATTATGGTCAACCTATCGGTGGATTATCTCTCGATAGTCTCATAAAATAATCGAATCTGAAAAAGGAAATCGACGCATGCCCACAGAGCAGAGTAAGGACCACTAGTAAGTAACACGCAACTCTGCAACGTATCAACAACGATCAAACAAACTATCAAATAAGATCGAAAACGGTCACCAGTTAGTAACACCAAGTCCTAGCATTTTCTCGTAGTGTTCATGCAATCTGATATTAGAATTTTAATAATTTTGAACATTGTCAGACACAATACGACGAATTTTACATTGTATGTAACTCAGCTTTAGTCATGGCCTTAGGTTTAATTTGTTTTTACCCCTTTATATTCAAGGTGTTTGTAGATAGTTAGAGTTACATATAGCTCCTTGCTTTTTATAGTTATATTCAACTGCCAGGGTGAGTTATTTACTGTGTTCTGTGAATATCAACGATTACTTACCAGATTTGTCATTATTTTTCAATTATATACTATTTATTTCGAATAAAAATATTTTAAAAAATATTTTTTAATGCAACGTTTCATCAGTTCTCTATCTTTGTAATGTACGTGAATTTATCTTATTGCAGGTGTTAGAGATTTCCTGGATGAAGACATTTAAGGAATCTATTGCTAACCACAAAACAAGTCTTGTACAGACATAATTTTCCGAATACCCTAACAAGCAAGGAACTTAAAATAATAACCAAGCAGGGGAAGGAGACGAAATGAGATCCTTCTCTCTGCTGTTAATTTGTTTTTGACGGGAGCGGATAGAATCCACAGATAGTGGCAATCCTAATAGCTGGCAGCGTAATTGTGGTATAAATAATATCCACGACGGCGTTTGTTAGGCCGGGTGGGTACGCGCTCGGAACAATTCGTTTCCTTGGCGGCATTTCTGCCCTAACGAACGAAATTAACACCTAATTTAATTTCGCTAATTACCGCCAGAGTTTTACATAATTATTTCTTCCACTTTTCCTCACCAGCCACCTACATCCCAATGTCAGTAGTATATCTTTATTAAATTAAGATAATGCATTACAATAGGACACGAATCAGTTTTGTATAAGTATTAGTAATGCTGAAAATATTAAAATGGTGTAGGCATATTAAGCACTTTCCTTAAGTATAGCCACATGATTGTTAATTTTAATGAAAAAGTTTACTGAGGTTCATAAATATTCAATTAACATATAAAACAAGTGAATATTGCCTATTAACAAAGCCATACGACTTTATCTATATCTGAAATCAAAAGATTTATATCACCAAGTTTTACAACATCTAAATCACGATTAATTAAACATGTTTAGAGTTAATCTTTGAACGTTGTTGATAAGAAGAGAAAATAAATTAGAATGTTGTTTATGATTAACATGTACAAGTAAAGAGATGACGATGGCCTGGCTATGGGCAAATTGAAAAACATTAAAATAACATTAAAACGCCACATAAGTTAAGGAACTCCCAAATCCAAAGCCAAAGGCTGTCTGGAAAGGTGTTACAGTTTGAAAAACTCAGACAAACACCCCTTACCGTGCCAGTGCCGGAGCTGGGAATCGAACCCAGACCATAATAGGCAATGTGAATAAGAAATGCTGCCACAACATGCTCTAGCCCACTGCGCTAGCGAGGCGGTAACAAACAGATGCTCCTGGAGAATATATTTCAAATTATTAATGTAAATATGTATATAATATATATTCTCAAAGTTCAAAAACATCTGATTTATTTGAATGTACGTAATATAAGGGTGTTAACTTCACAAAAACCCGTGGCAACATGAATTTGCGGAACGTAAAACGATAGGAAACCAAATTAGCAGCTAATTTCATTTCGTTAATTACCACAGGAGTTTTACATAATTATTTCTCCCTATCCCCCGCATCTTCATATCTTTATTAAATTAACGTGATATATTAAAATGAGCCAGAATTCTGTTTTGCAGAAAAGCATGTAACGGCAAGAAAATTAAAGAGATAACAGTGTCAAGGAGATTCTGATATACACAGTTATTAATAAAGATAAAAGCTGTACGTTTTCTGTTAAAACTGTAATTACCTAAACTGAAAATGGTTCATTTCACAAGGTGATTTAACTTCGCCATGGGCAAGGTGATTCCAGTAATTCAATGTAATATAAATCCTAAGAGAATCGTTCAATATGTTCTCCAACATAATTCTCTGCAGAAGCCAGAAAATAAAAAGGTCTGATGTGCATTCTGAATATCATACCATTTTTAGGTTAGTTAAAGTAATCCTTAATACAGAACCAATATTTTACAAAGTAAGTGCTATAAAATCCAAATGACATAACTTAAAATAATACTCGTTATTTTAGAAACTTGCTTTTGTAAATGATTCCTGATTAAGCAATTATATTTACAAACAAGTATCATAATTTCTACAAATTATAAAGAGCATTAAGTATCATTCTGTTCAAATACCGTTCTTTATGCAGTTTACTGAAAAATATCAAAAGCTAATAATTCAGTTACCACCCTATCTCTAATGTTCCTGTTTTGTTTTTGTTTAACTTTTAGACACATCAAATTTTTTCAATACTAGACAACATTAAATATAATAACAATAATATCTGTATCCCTCCATCCTAATCCATACTGTATCCCTATCAATTCCATCTTAATGATGAGCTCGAAAGTCGAAGACTTATGTGGGAGAGGGAGTGGCATATTATTATTTTTCGAGCCGCGAGTACCCCCAGGAATGACTTACGATGTTATAACTTTAATTACCTACTATATAATACGAGAATAAGAGCAACATGGGCACACTTACACTCACTCATTCACTTACTGTTCACTCATTAAAGTGAACAGTAAGTTGTTAGCCATTTATACAGTAGCGTTGCAGTACTAGTTGGATATTAAGAACACTAACTACTAATTTTAAAATAGAAACAATTAGAAAATCGTTGACCGACGGCCAGATTCAAACCGTCTTCAAATGCGTGGAACGACTAAAAATCTGCTCGTTTCTTTCACTGTTCGACCACAGAACTCCATTATAGCTTCACATTAGCTTCATAATAAAAATAATAAAAACTATTAGTAACTTCTTTTCCTATTATTTATACCTACCCTACCACTATTTTATAAAACAACTTATCGACGTCTTCTTACAACTCTTTACTAGCTCTTGAGATCAGTCTCAATAGATAATCTAACTACGATGTGAATATGCCAGTCAATTACTACCATGAATCAACAAGAGATGAATCATGTATGATCCTTATTTATATATATATATATATATATATATATATATATATATATATATATATATATATATATATATACATATATATATATAATCCTTATATAATCCTTTTTGTCTGTAGACAAGGTCTATTCGCAGCAGAACCCGGCTTAAGAAGAACTCGGAAATTTAAATTCAACGTCTTTTTTAAGTAATGTCCTAAGAATACGAATTTAATTACAAGAACTCCTCTAATTATTCTAAAGATTCTGCATGCTGATTTGGATGAAAAAAAAATTCAGATATAAAATGAAGGAACGAAGTTTCCGGTTACACAAAAGTGCTGAAGCTTGCATAATTCATTTTAATGAATAGAATGTTATTAAATGCAAGTAAAGTATAAGTATACAAGCTTTTTGCTATCCTGATTTTTACACGAATTCCCGAATATCTTACAGTAATAGTAACATTAACAGTAGTAATTGTATAATATAGTATTTAATTTATTAGCATATAAGTGTGCAGGCTAACAATTTTTGGATGGATGGATTTTTACTAAACATATTTCTTTCTTAAAAGAAAAAAATCGTGCTCCTATACCTGCATTCAAACAGTGACTATACATTATCTTGTGTACCAACGTTATCAGAGTAATCTTTATTTAGGTGTATCGTGAAGATAAAATATAAAATTTCACAACGATTATAATACACTTGACATAACTATTTACATTCCTTTAATATTTGCACTACCCGTTCAAAAGACTGTAAAGTATGATTCTATCTAGATTTACCCCAATTTCTTTAATCCATAAATATGTTGAACAACATATGAACAGTTAAAAGAAACTTGACTTGATAAATTTAAAACTGTCGGTTAATCTTAATCAATTCTTAGTAAACCAACATGAATAAGTAAAAAAAGTTTAAATGTTTCAACTTGAACGTGCCAGTTATGATAATTCATTATCTATATTAACTTTTTGTTTGCAATCAGTTACCTAAGACTGATAAAACTGACCCAAGATGTAGGTAATTTGTGAGTGAGCACCTAAGGTTAAATCACCTTCAAGTAGGTAGTTCATACTCATAGAAAAATAATTTTACAGCAATGAAAACTTGCTTTTATACTGTACTGTTGTACTGTATTGTACTGTTTGTATATACTGCTTTTGTCAGTTTTCAAAATATGAATAAATGTTGGAATTTTATTAATGCCGATGATATAATCCAAAAAGTCTACTACTTAACAATATTTTACATCTCACTTATACCTTTAACAGCACTCGCTGAGTTAGTCATTGCTGCAAATGGTTAAAAAGATCAAGAGTGTGAGAGTATTAAACTTATTTCAACTGAAACCCTCTTACATAACTAGGTATAGCATGCACACTTACGTGTTGGTGCTGGTGTTGCTGGCCATTTGCTTGTGGTAGGGGTGCACTCTATTGGCGTTAGTGTCCAGTATTGACGATTGAGCTACACTCTGAACCGTGTTGGTTCCAGGAGACAACTTGCCTGCCAGCGCCTCTAGAGAATGCAACATACTCGATAGGGAGCAACCACGAAACTAACCTCTTATCACCTGTGTACCGGGCGAGGCGATCGACTGTTCTAGATAAGATAACAACACCTGTTGTCACAGGATCGCATCATACCATCATGGCGGAGTGCAAACAACAGCCACATTCCCCTCCGAGGCCGGTTTTCCACCACACAATCACCGACTCCCGGTGCGCGGCGTCGTTTTTTTGTTGGGCGACGGCATCGTCGTCGACGCTACAGCACCGCCTCGTTTGGGATCCCGTTCGAAAACTTTTTATTTTTAATTTTGGACAATAACAAAACACAGCTAATATATATGCAGCAAAGAAGGGATGAGACACTACGATATACTTATAAACAACTACGCTAGGGCCTGAAAAAGCACAAAAAGATATTATTTCTGCGAAACCCATGAACACACGTGCGACTGGAGAGCACCAATGGCATTCTTCAGTTGCTGTGAATGGTGTAGTGGTACTTTTAAATACAATGGGTTATCTGGAGATTGTTTTTGAATTTCTCCAATATGACCATTGGTGCTAGGACCAGCACACAAGCAAGGCCAAACAGAACGAGACGGGACGGTAAGGAGAGCACGCACAATGGACTTTGCAAAAATAAATGGTATACTCGTTTAATGTGTTGTTTCAATTGCCTTTGGTTCCTCCATTATCTACATTTTGTATCCATCAATGCGAGTGAAATATCATGTCATAAATAGCGAAACACATATTAAGACGATTATTGCACAAATCAAGTCTCAGGATTCAATTATCTCTTCTATATAAAAAAGTATTTGGAACAGTTCTAAATTATTCCGCGGTGGATTTCTGTTTATAAAATTAGCTGTGACTTTAAAACACTTTTAGGAATAATCAATTTTATATTAAACTACCTCATACTTATTTAGGTATTCTGACACATTACTAAAGTGGCTGAACATTCACTTTCAACATTCAGTGGTTTCAGTTCTGAAAATCCAAGCGAATGTACAGATAATGTGTCAAATATATCGCTACAAATAAAGACTGTTCGTTGTTCATCCTTAGAATTTCAGTTTCTTTATTACATGAAAGAATAACATAATAACAGTTCTTCACCTAAACAAAATTTAATACCTAATTTTGAAAACATCTGAAATAGTTCAAACATCTACTTACTGATCATAACAGAGTTTGAAAAAACGTTTTTAGGCAACAAATTTCTCGCCAAAACATCTTTTTGTACTTACGAAGCTTTTTAACATATTTCATCTTCCTTTGCCATAAAGTTTTGCTCAGCTTTTATGTAAATATTTAAAGAATTCTCTACCGTACAATACCATGTGTACCTACATAACATTATTAAATTTGCAACACTATTTATCTTGTAATTTTAATAACACGCCCAACTCAACGTTCCTCGAAGCAAAACTACTAGGTATAATCACGTGTCATAAAAAATCTGTTACACCTGCAGCCATAGACAAAATAATAAATAAGACTTTTCAAAAGCATGCACGGCCTTGGCATCATGTTCCTGCGCATTTCGGACGCGCACGGCGTTTTACGTATATTAGTTGAACTAACATGTAGATAAAGAAGATTCCTTTATTTCGCTATCAACTAACAATGTTGCTAGTGTTATATATAAATACTTGTAAATCGGAAATTTCTAAATCGTCTTTTGATTATTGATTCAAAAATTATTATTTTCTTTTAATCTTTTATAGTATGTAGGTACATATCTCAAGATTAATGTTTAATTGAGAAAATCCGTGATATAGGGACATCTGCCTTTTTTATTTCGAAAGGGAAATTCTACTGTCTATTATGAAACGGCAACTGGCAACGTTGGATTTCATTATATTTCTAACCTATATTTCCATTTTATCATTTTGTCATTTGAACATATTCTGTGATTTGAACTTTGCAGTGAATAAATTAAAATAACCGTGAGATAATATTCTGTGATTAAAATCTGAAGAAATTTGGAGACTGGAGACATAGAGAAACTATATTTATTATTTTGTCTATGACTGGAGATCAGAACCACACATAGAAATAACAATAAACAACAATAAAAGTATGTAACCATTTCGAGCACAGGTATATTTAGTTATAAATGTTGGGCACAGGATTGTAAAAACGCTTATTATGTTAAATGTACAGAACCTCATAAAAGTAAACATTTTTTCAAATATTGACGTCATTTGGACATGTTCAGCATTTAACAAAAAAAATTAAGATTATTTTAAACAAACATATATCCTTCGATTTCATTAGATGTGAGAAACATAGAGAGGAAATTAAGTCCCAAATATTTAAGGGGTTCAAAAACTCTCTATTAACAGACTCCATATTTTTAATTAGCAAAAAATATTACCAAGATATTTTTCGAAATGAAAACTGATATATTTATTTTATTATTGTTATTATTTATTTGTTAAAAGAATTATATGTTTACGTTTTACGATAACTACTTTAGGATAAAAATGTTTATTTTGTTGTTATATGAACCATTATTACGAATTATTTATTTATGAAGTTATATTTCTTTGTTAATTTTTAATTAATTTGTTTAATTTTCTAAAAAAATAAATGTTTTTGTACCTATTTGACGGTCTGGTTTATGCATCCTACTGGTGGTAACTTCTACTCCAAAAGATTATATCTACACTTTTTAATTTATATTGTAATAATTTATTTTTTCTCAAAGTAAATTTAAATAAATGCATAAATTTTTTGTTTATACATGCTACTTTTATTTTCTTAGAGTAGAAAATAAAAGTAGAATGTATAAACAGAATCATAACCCTGAATTTCAAAATTTACCGCGATATTTACATACAAGGAATATTCCTAATTTACCGGTTGAGACCTACTTTAGTTCTCTCGGACGTCAAGGGGGGCACCACAGTCGCACGTAGTGCCAACTTTTTTCTATTGAATTGGCAGCTCTCTTTTTATAGTTTCTCTATGACCTGCAGCCATAGCTTTAGTCCCAGATTGCTCAGCCGCAGGGAGGCTGGCATTTTGATCACATATCTACACGAAAGCTGCGAAGAATAAAACACATGGAAATTTATTATCCCAGGTATGCAATAAGCGAGATAAAATGATTTTCGTTTTATCAACGCGTCTTTGCAAACAGAAAGGGGCGTTAGTTTGGAGGTAGATATTGAAAAACTGAGGATACATCTAAGCGGCTTATGACTGGCGCTTTTATCAAAATTCTCTGGTAATACAAGTAAATATATTTTTGGAAGATTTATTGTGTTTTGACAGCGGGAATGCTCGCCGACAATAATTTTTACTTATCGACTATGTTATGTAAATGGTGTTCTCTATAATACACATTTTATAATATATAACTTACATATAAGAAAACTGACAAAAAATGTGAAATACTAGTCAAGTGCAGGGTGAAAGAATTTTTGCAAAATTAGTTTTAAAAATATTAATAATGCAATAGGTTTAAAACTGTTGAAATTAACAATCCGTTTTTAGAAAATTTTAGCTAGAAATCTTTGCATAACATCGACATAACTTATATATATGTCTTTCAGTATCACGATCAGAAGCATGCCCAGAATGTAGCACTTGGTAAATGAAATTTATGTACCTAAATTAAATACAAAATGCCATTGTGTCTTGTCATAATTCTGGAGAATTATGACACGTATTCAATCAAGTAAGAGTACTTAAATAGTATTACAATTATTAACTTCAAAAACTACCTGTAACTTTTCACCTCCAAAAGCAGATAGTTGAGTATCTACACCTTACAACTTACGAAACGAACTACTTAATTCTAGTTGGTAACGCAATATTACTTTTAAATTATATTATAATGGTATCCCGGCACTGTAATTCTGTAATTTATAATTAGATTTACATGACATATTGTATTTATTATTGGCTAATACAATTTCCAAGGCATTATATCCAAGCCATATATTATGCTGTACCTAGTCATTTGTTATGTGTAGTGACCCAAAAACTCATCAAAATATCCGCATTGTCGCTATTATCTATTTATCGCTTATATCCTTATCAGTTTATTTTTATCTCTGAAATTTTTTTCTTGTGAATTGACTGAATTTTTGACGTGTTGCCTAAAAATATACTTATTAATATTATGTTTACAAACATCGGATCGTTAAAAATAATATCTACGTTGTACATTCTTAGGCACATTGACAAATGTATATCTCGTTCATTATTTAAAAGAATCTAATGCTAGAAAGTTGTCAACCCTCTATAATACTCTCGATGAAATTTTATTAAAGTTGATATCTTCTCTAAAATGAGACAGCAAATGATGGTTAAAGAAATAAGGAAGAAGGCATAGTAATTTCTCTTCTTCCTTGAAAACAAATCTATTTTGATTTTTTTCATTTTGGAGAAACGCAACAACGTAATTTATCGAATTTTGTAAGACAAGATACAAACCAAATTTTATTTTATAGTGATAGACTCACTGACTCTAAACACTCGTAATTGGTCTATTAATGTTGCCAAAATTGCTGTTATTTTAACCGTATAAAAAACTTTTCTTCTTGGTAATTGTTTTGACATAATTTTATAAGTTGTCTAGAGCGTTCATTTCAACTTTTCAGCTTGTACATCTGGTCGCCAATAGTTAATAACAAACGTTTCGTTGACTTTTATGCATTCAACAAAATATTCAAATAAATTATTTGCAATTTACCTATCTAGCAATTAAAATGATGGTAAAAAAATGAAATAAACATTCTATGTGTAGGATAGTGATGATAATATATGTAAATGCTCAAATATTTATCTATGTTATATATTGTTTATTGCAAGAAAATTAGAAGCTACAAATAATTAACCATAAGATACAGCACAAAATAATTAGATAGCTGATTTGAAATTTTCAGAGGAAGAGGGTAAAAGGTATAAAGCGTAAAATATTTTTGAAATAACCTTTGTTTTCATTACTACAAATATATTCGTGAATATTTCTCTTATTTAGAACTGTGATTTCTAACTGCATGGTAATAATTTTTCCAAAATTTTAGGTATGAAAAGTTTTTAATTTAAACAAAAACATAATTTGAACACCAGCATTCTTATTTCTGTTTAATAATAAAAGAGAAATATGTACGGCTTTAATAGCAGTCTAACATTCTATTTTAATCCTTTTTCCAAAAAATATATTTTAGTACAATATTAACCAAGATAATTATCTAAAATGTGCTATAATAATGTTTGTGGGTTCTCTTTTTTCTTGTATTTCGAGGATAAAACTTTTAATATAAAGTAGCTGTATTTTCCTTATAATGAAGCGTATTCTGAAGTGAAAAGTATTGATAAGTAGTCAGTAAATAATACAATGAGAAAATATGATTTTTAAATATGATGATGATGATATAAATGATTTTCATATAGGTATTTATAAAATAATAATCATATAAAATAATTTTAAAATAAGTTCTATCTAGAAAATAATATTAACACATTAGTTTAAAAATGCCTTCTTAAGATTTAAGCCTATCTTAAGATTTATACTCTACACCTAATGCTTTGCTGTATTCACTTATCAGTGGAAATAATTTGAAAAAATTATTGGTGCCAAACATTATGATTAATTACAATTAATTTAAGAGAGTGAGTAGGTATACGCTCGAACTCAAAACCTAAACAATAGTAACCTTCCAGATAGAAAACACATGAACAACAAACTGTTGATCGCCACGAGTTAGCTACTGCTCCATTCCCCCAAAACAGGGATTCAGGATGAAAACGAAGTACACTTTTCCTCACTGGGAGGCCTATCTTTCCCCATCCCCACGATGTCCCAAATTAAAAAACTTCAGGCACAGAAGTTGAACTTCATTGAATTCCTTTTTCGCGATCACCATTGAAACAACACTCTGGGGGCGAGTATACCATTTCAGAGAACACTTCATATAATAATGACAATAGAAAATATAAAGTAAAAGCAGCGATGGCACAGCAGCAGCGACTTAGCCCGCGTCGTGTACCTTTCTACAACCGCCACCAGTCGCGCTCTGCTTGGCGTCGGCGGCGTCGACGGGCCCACACATACCGGTCGTCTCGGCGCTCCGCACTGCACTGACCGCCCGCCTCGGCGTTGCGTCCGGAGGATGCCGGAGAGCCACAACGAGCGCCTGCGTCGGTTCTGGCGGCGGCGGCGGCGACGGCGACGCTGCCGCGATGTGTTGCATCCGAAGGCGCGCGTCTGGAGGCAGACGGGACACCGTAAGCGATACGGGGCGGACGGTGGATCGCCGACTTATCTATCTCTTATCGGGATATAATACACTGCCTGGCGACGACTGGTGGTGTTATGGCCTGCCTTATCTATGGTTCGTGTGGATTAGAAAGGCGATAACTAAGCATTTACAAATACGCAATGTAGAACCTAGTATTTGAGAGTCTAAGAAAAATCATGGTTTCGTTGTCTGCAATATAATTTTAAATTAATGGAAACAAATCATAAATGTTTCCACTGAATCAGATTTGAAATGGCATGAAAATTTGTCTCCTAATTTTCATCATCACAGTTATCTAAGACAGTTAAGAAGGTTTGATCTAAGACGCAGTTAAGACAGTTTAAATAGTGAAGTTTTATTATGAATATCCGATAATTGTCATAAGTCATAACACTATACTCAAAAGTTGACAACAAAAATAAGTATATCAGCTGGTAATTTGTATGCCAGATTAAATAACTTTTTATTTGGTGACAACTGCTCTGTCAATACTTCATGTATGAATAATGAATGGTGTTTAACGAGTATGCATAAATATGTAGTAGAGAAGTTGCTTTTTGAGGAGAGAGAAATAATAAATTTCATCATTTTACTTTATTTCACATTACTCTAAAATCAAACCTCAAGATGATAGGAATAAATTTTAGAAGTGGTGAGACGTGCCCAAAGAGGGCACCGTAGCGCCAGTCGGGGCATATTGCCCGTGGAGAAATTGTTTTCGGCATCTCCTTCAAATAAAAGAAAAAGAATAAATTTCTTATAAATGTAATTTAAATTTTCACCCAAATGAAAATATATTTCACATTTAAGAATAACCATTTATTCTACGAGAGTGAAAAATATTTATCCAAGGCAAGATTTATGGAATTCATACAAGTGCCTTAAATGCATTTTTCATCTTACAAAACTTTTTTCTACCTTCTTGGATTAAGTCATTCTGCAAGAGTCAAAGTAGTCCAATCATGAAAATTTCCTAATGAAATCGTCTATAGTCTCATTTACAGGGAGTATCACGATATTGTGACTGACGCAACAGTAAGAACAATAACTGCAGCGATATTGACGCTGTGAAAGAGAAACTGTTTGTGTTTGGATATCTGGATTTCCTGAACTGTGTAGAACAGAGGTAGTACTATGTTGGTTTTCGCATTTGCATAATTCAATAATAAATTCCAAAGAAGTATTTTACTTGAGAGCAAATAATAAAGAGTAAATGTTCTTTATGAAATTTCAAAGATTTCAGAGCTGTGCATAACTTCAAATGCAAACTGAAGAGATATTATGTAGAAGAGGATGCTCCAAATGTGGCTTGGTTACAATTAGGAAATCGTTAAAATAGTATACAGTGCTTTCCAAAAGTAACGAATAAATTCATTATTTTAGAAATTGAGAAGTTTTCGAAAAAATCCCCTGACACGTCGATTATGTTTTTAAAAAAGGCACTTTTTGACATACGACCCATATTTGTGACGTCATAGTTGTTCGAGATATGACGTCATCGAAAATTTTTCTGCACTGTATTATGTTAATAGG
Source organism: Pogonocherus hispidulus (assembly GCA_963924545.1). Taxonomy (NCBI): domain Eukaryota; kingdom Metazoa; phylum Arthropoda; class Insecta; order Coleoptera; family Cerambycidae; genus Pogonocherus; species Pogonocherus hispidulus. The sequence goes on from OZ004696.1 coordinate 27,643,024, forward strand.
AGTAGAAGGCGAACATTCTTTGTTGAGCTGAGAAGTTTACACAGCCTTGGCTGTGTAAACCGGGCGAAACAGATAAAGAACTTTATACTCCGAGTGACGTATCTATTTTTTTCTTCAAGCGTCACAATTAAAGCTCTATTTCTTCAGATATTATTTATGCTTGTATAAAAAGCGATCTGACGTGCCGTTTAATTTCAAACTGACAGTTCTGAGAAACCATGGCTGCATGACTCCCTGTTTTAATCCTTTGTTATGATTACACTTTTCCTTTTTTTTACTAGTAAAGAAATGAGAATATTTCTTTACAATAATAGGCCTTGCGTAATACGTCTTACATAATATAATGTAAGTATTATTATATGCTTGAAGGAAAAGATTGTTATTAAATCCAAAATATTTAACAAAACAAAATAAATGCTTATTTCACATACATTTTCTTTAAAAAATACCAACTTTGTATTAACTAATAGATCAGTAGTGTCGTGGCAAATGTGGCAATGGAAATTCTCTATTTTATTTGTGGAACCATTTTGTCAATTTAGTTTAGTAAGTATTATGTTGCAAAATATATCCAAAGGGGGTTTAATTTATTTGATATTGTGCACAATTTAATAAAATTCAAGAATCATTTCATAACAATTTGTTTGGCATAATACTATATTCATGATACTTATTAATACTTACATGTTATAATTTTCATTACAGAACAGACTGAAGTCTGTAACTACGATAATAATTGCAGTTTAATATTGTATTCTAAACCATGTCCAAACTTTAGTAGGTGCGAGTTAGTGTGTCTACATAATACTCAAACAATTTTACTCCTATCATCTATTTTAAAAAAATAGGTAGGTGATATATTATTTAATAAAAATTAAATTGTATCTTATACAATTTATTTCTTACTACTATTGAGCAAATGGAGGATGTGAAACTCAAACTCAAAACCATGTTCAATAGGGGAAGCACTAGAAAAATGGATTAAAAAGAATAGTGTTTTAAAGACCTTCAAAAATTGATTGATTTTTTTATAGTAGGTATATTTTTAATATTATTTACTAGAAATGGCAGAAAATCGCTACCTATCCCGAATTTCGCCTGCGGCCTGGGGTCACCTTTTGGGTGACAAAAGCATCTAGAATAATATTATTTTTAAGAAAATGAATATCAAAGAAACTTGAGATTATCCCTTGTATATGAAATAATAAATTTAGAGACAGAAAACTGAAATTTTGTATCTGGAATGATGATGTAGTAATACTAAACGATTTTTCTTAACAATATTTTGATGAATTGTAAGGGTACTCTACTCTTGATGGTAAAACATAATTTTTTAAGTGCTGAAAGTAGAACTCATTTTTTAGTAAACATTTTTTGAAACTATTTTTTCGAGAAAAAAAATAATTAAAATTGATAACTTGTATCCTTCCATAATTTATTATAGCGCTAACTTGTATATGTGTCCACAATGCTTATAATTAAATATGTAACCGTTAGAGATATATAGATTTGGTGCATATTGAGGGAACATTTTTTTTTACAATATACTTACCTATGAACTAATAAAGATAATTAATTAAGCATAAACCTCGAATTTTTATGAAATTTTTTAAGACTTATATGTGTTCACAGTGCTTATAATTAAATATATAACATATAACTGTTAAAAATATATAGATTTGCTGTATATAAGAGAAAAAAAAATTATTTACGTTATGTGAAGTAATTAATATGAACTAATGAAATCGCCCATTTGTAATTGTGAGGTCACATGGCGGCGCAAAAGATACTAAATAAATACAAAAATAATTAAATTAATTTTTGTCTACATTTACACCAAATTTGTATATTTTTAACAATTATATATTTAATTATAAGCATTGTGGACACATTATATTGGGTACAAAGTGATCAAAGTAGTGTAAAAATTAATTTGTCAAAGTGTACAGTTTGCGAGTTTTATGCTAAGCAAATAATTACCCTAGTTAGTTAAATTAAAGTAATTTTTATATGTTATCTGTGATTTTTATTTGCGACGTCATACGGCTATCCACCCCATCCCCATACAAAAGCATAAATAAATAAATAGGTATTTAAAATGCTAATAAAAAAACATGTAAAACTTACCTTTTAGATAGAGGTGTATGAAGTAGAAAATAGAAATCGTTTAACAAAAACGGATATTGCACAAATCACAAACAAGTCACTTACCTGCAGAAAGAATAAAAACTACGGGCAATGAAACAGAATAACACTAAACACTAATACTAATAAATAATTGGAATTAAAAAGTATAATAGTAGTATAAGTATAAAAAAAGTTGTATCCAGCGGGAGTCGAACTTGTGAAATTTAGCACTTCTATGTTCGAAACCCTGCGACTTATACCATTACGGCACCTCGTTACTCGTTATTATTTGACGCTGAGACAACTATGTAAACTGTACGTGTTAACCTGAAATACATTTTTACCGATATTCTAATTGGAAAAACATTTCGCTTCAGTATTTTGGTAATCATAAATATTTGGCGGTCATTACTATCGATTCCGTTAGCAATATTTCTCATAGGAAAATAATAACCTTTCTGAAGTTTAATTAATTTGACAGTTTTCGTAGGAGGTGCTTGTCGTTAGTGCAATCTCACATCGGCAGGTAAAATGAGAAAGAAGTTGAGACGGACGGGACCCGAGATTTTTGAAAACGAAATAGACGTAGCAGGACTCGACGTATGGTCTCGAAAAAAATCTCAAAGGATGAGAGAAAGGACGGAACTTTCGTGTGAAGCGATTCTCAAAGCCGTAAAAGTTAGAAAAACGGTCGAGAGGGTCTTCCGAAAAGTCGGGATTTCGGCAGGCGTGACGGGTCCATTAGGCGCGAGAACAAACACTGGTGCCGCATCTCTCTCCCATCTCTCTCGCTGAACTGCCATCGACGAAAATTTTGCAGAGGTTTTTTGAAAAGGTGTTAAATTTGGGAAAATGGGAAAACGCGTAGGAAAATACACCTAGGTATAGTAGAAAGGCTTGGGGCGACCTTCGGTCGCCCTCGGGGATAGCCTAGTAACTTTGTCGATTTGGCGGCGGATTTTAGAGCGAGACAGAATCGACGAGTTTTAATATATGTATATGGATTGGCCTATTTAACTGTTTATATCTTTCTTTATATAAGAATTAAGTAAGCCAAAAAATTAACTAAGAGCTAAATTATTAATGAAATTATCAAATATTAGGGTTCAATAAAGTTTTTAATTTTCCGCGTTACCTATACTCCAAGGTACACATAGGAATAAATCTTATTATTTTTAGAATATGTGGAAAACAACTACTTTGCGTGCAATTACTAGTTGCACTACGACCCCATACATTGAATTACAGTATATAAATTAATTATATGATTTAAAAGATGTAGATAACACTATTAGAAAGAAAAATCTATTAAGGATGTTAAGTTGAAGTTATAAGAAGATATGCCGTCTAGTGCGCATATTGCACGCAAAGTAGTTGTTTTCGACATATTTTAAAAATAATAAGGTTATTCCTTTGCGTACCTGATTATATGTAAAAAGGAAAATTAAAACCTTTATTGTTCCATAATATTTGATAATTTCATTAATAATTTATCTCTCAGTTAACTTTTTGGCTTAATTCCTATATAAAGAAAGATATAAATTGGTTGATATTTACAACAAATGTGAAGTTTCAGTGGTTGTAACATAAAACAAATTGTTTCCTCCCTTTTTTCAATGCAGCCATAAAGTGGAATTCTAAATAATAAAATAACGAAGTCATTACGCCGAGAAACTTAAAAAAAATCGAGGAATAATTTTAATTTGGACGGATCAATACAAGTTCGACCCACATTCTGGAGAAAAGAAGGCACATCAAAATGGGCACGGAATTCTTGTAATTATTCCTGCAAGTAAAGGTAACCATTTACATTGCACTAGAGTAAAGTTTTGACACAAATTGTATACTTTGAACACAAAAGGGATTTGTATAAAGCCGAAGATTGTAATCCTGCTTGGCTTTGCAGCTTGATTAAAAGTTGAAATAGCAAAGGTACTTTAAATCCAATATTTATTATTAGAAAGACCTGTATGTAACTCAGCGAGAGTCAGGATAACAAAATAGAATACACAACTACTAGATAAATATCTTTAGAATAAGGTCCTAATATATAAGACGGCAAGAATAAACTGAAATTAATTCATTAAGGGTAAGACTTAAAAGAACTTCAGTTAAGGTTGCTTTATAATACCTTTGGATATAATTGTGCAAATAGTTCTTTAACTTTAGTTAGGTAAATCTTTTTTTTTATTATGAAATCCGATTTAAGTAATTAACATTGAGTATTTAACATAAAATTCTAATTTAAAAATCATAATATTAAAGGCGGAAAAAGTGGGAATTGGAGTCGGCCTTTTTAGGTAAAGGAATATCCTGAAAGTAGAAAGTCGTCATTAGTCGTCAAAACGTTACTTTATTATGTTTTTATAATTGCAAAGGGAAATTGCAAATCGCGACTCTGCAAAAGAAAATAGCACACTTGACTGAGAAAATCCATTCGGAAAAATTTAAAGATTTGAAAATTTGCGCCTCAGGAACGGCTTATACGTTGGTAGGCCCTAACCACCATTCAGTGCTGGAATGAGGGAAACCTGGAAAACTTCATTAGTTATGGGGACAAGTCAAACATCAACTGATTTCATTTCTCACATTAACACCAAGTAGACACTCTTCCCATCCTTGGCCATCGCCAGGATGGTTGCCAAGCCATCCCTGCGAATAAGCCTTGATCTACGAGTAAACAATTTAATTAAAAATTGTTTGGTGCAATGGGAATTAGAACCCATCACCTCTGGGTTGAGCGATCGAGACGCTAAGATCTGAGCCACCGGCTCGCGTCACATCAAATCAAAACATATTTGAAAACTTTGGAGATATTTAACAGATTTTGAAGTTTATATATACAAATTTTATTTTTCTTTTGCTTTCTAATTCCAAAGATTGCGTTGTTACATTATCAATGTAAATACATGAAAATCTGACGCAATGTTGTCCCAGAACTAACTCAGAATTGTATAACGCTTTATACTTATATGATATATAACGCTAAAACTTATAAAAGTCTAAAAAGACGATAGGTTATACACATAATAAATGGTAGTTCAAACACGGGTATTTGATATATTCATGGGCAAGGATCCTATGTAAACTCACAATGTCGTGTCGTCACTAGTTGTCAATAAATTAGTTAAGGACTGATTGACAATGAATTCATATTAGGACATTTACTACAGAGGTTGGAGAACACGCATCTTTAGGTTTGTCTATGATATTGTTACAAGGTCGCCGACACAGTGACAGACTGCGGCGTTGCCAAATCTACTTTTCTCCTAGCCCTAGGGAAATTGTGCCCAATATGGCAACACCGCCTCAGGGGGTCCCAGGAACAACCCCCCAAAGGTGAAGTTCAACCCTGTAGGCCTTCAAATAAGAAAAATGGGGCTTTTTACCACATTTCCTGGGGATATTTCCCACATCGAATACCCCTCGTATAATTTGGTTGTGGATTATTTATTGAACTGCCCTGGTATGTGAATTATTCGTGAGTACTCGATGGAAATTTTTACAAGAATCGATAAGACTAATTGGCCTATACAAAGGCCGCGGCGTGCCGGCGAGAAGTGACTGTCTTAATCAGACAGAGATTGAGAGCGAAGAAGCACTACCTAAGCGAATAATAACTGCAATTTTCGAAGTGTTTTTGGCGTGTATTTAATTAGATACTGTACAAGAAGTGTTGTGTTGTGTTTGAAGACTTAAATAAATATTTTTACTGTTGTATAAAAGTATCACTTATCCTTAGAACCCCGGAAGGAGTAATACTATTATTAAAAGTATAGATGTAAAGCACTTAACGTTAAATTAATTTGATGCAGTTACGAATGTACGACGAACAGGCATTAACAGCTAGAATCAATCTTAGTACCTATTATTATACTTAATAAATTACTTAAATATCACTATGTGTCATTTTGATGTATCTAACGAATGCTTATATGAAAAATACCAAAGTTTGTCAAATTTGGAAACTTTATACCGGAAGAACAAGTTTCTTGTCCAGTTACTCCAAAATATTACTATATTTAAAATATTGAAGGAATATCATCTTAATTTTCCTTCTATAATTAAAAACCTTATATCAGAAACTTAATTTGACGCATTAATCAAAAAGTGGGAATCTGTCTACCCTAAATAATGGCACAAGACTATAATATATATATATTCAAAGAGAAGATACTGTACAATAACCACCCTTCGTATACTCATTTAAGTTGTACCCTGTTTACGTATATTCGAAAGATATAAAGCGTCCCCAACTGGGAATACGTTCTTGAAATAATTCGGAAATTAAGCATGGCGCAAACAGCATTAGCTAACTATATTTTGCACTCAACTTAACTACCCATAATTTAGCTAAGAACACGACGGCGCAAGCATCGGAACGTATGTGCAAGCAGTATTTTGATTCTGCCAGTACTGCCGCCGTTACCGCCGCGTATATAATTTAAATCCCCTAACTGGCTGTAAGCGTGACAAATTGAGATGTTTAGCGATGAAATTCGCGCCGCAACAAGATTAATGCATCGGGCGCTTTGTATCAAGGAGGACCCGACCACCACGGCGCACCGGCAACCGGTTAGAAAGCGACGCTAGATAGTAGTAATAGCGTACGATGTTACTATATAGATAACTAAGCACTGTCTGTGCTGACATACAGTTCCATTCTCGATGGGAATCCTGGGTAGCTCAAAATGTAGAAAAGCAAACGAATTGGAAGTTGTACATTCTATACCTTAATTTTTCAATTGACTTTAATGGTCAATAGCCACTTAAATAAATGAAATGAGACACATAATTAGACAACATTCGAATCCAAAACCAAAGGCTATCCAGAAGATGGTTACGCATTGAAAATGCAATCACACACCTCATACCCATCGACATTGCCAGTGTCGGACCTGGGAATCAAACCCAGACCATAATAGGCAGTGTGACTGGGAAATGCTTGCATAACTCTAGCCCACTCCGCTACCGTGGCGGTAGTATGTCCAAATCTATTTTAATATACTATCATTGGGATCTCATCTCGGGAATTGGAAGAGATACGGGGCAGCTTAATTAAATTAGAAAAAAGTTGCACAATTCTGTGCTAAATCAAATGGCGGTACGTTATCTGTCATATATGCACCCGTTCGTAGTTATCGAGAAAAAAACGAAAACTGACAATTTAATAAATGCTGAGTATTTCTATAAAGGAAGATAGAAAGTTCAATTTTGAAACTTTACGTATTTATCAATACGTTATTGATAATATCACTGACGTGGCGTGATCGTAGACGTTTTCCACATAACACCAAAACACTATACTACACGCGACGCGCGTTTCGGCAACCAAGTTGGCATCATCTAGAGATGGTTAAAACTCAGTTTCAGTTTTAATAATATCCAGATAATGCCAACTTGGTTGGCGAAATGCGCGGCGGGTGCAGTATAGTGTTTTGCTCTTATGTGGAAAACTACCAGTGATATCTTCGCACCAAAGTTCCAACTCTTCAAGGTTACTAATAATGGCGAGTCCAAAAAATCAGTTAGATTTTCTCTAAACACTATAGATTTTGATGCGATTGTCAACTTTTTTTATTTTCTATAGACGTAATATCGAATTTTTGTGCCACCAGTTGAAACGTTTTATTATTTTTACAATGATGTAGGTATTATAATTATATATATTAAAATTCTGACAACAAATTGGTCAACAAATAATGTACATTTTAGAGTTAGCCCTGGAAACAAAATATTGTTTAACGACATCATGTACAGGGTGTTCAGAATAAGATCCTCTATCCCCTTATCTCAGAAAGTATAAAAGATAGAGAAAAATGTTAAATACGAAAGTTTTTTGTTATTACCTGAATTTTTCATTTTTATAACTTTCTTGAATACAGGTTGTTCAGTTTTTCTGATCCAGGCATCAACTTTCTTTTTTTAAATGGGACACCCTATATTCAATTACGTTTTTGAACTCTCCTTAAAATTCTAGGTCGACATTGTTAAGAGTACCCTATACCTATCATTTACCGTTACGAAGATATTAGCATTTAAAGAAAAAAATCTTTAAAAAACACCTGCTCAAAAAATCTCGGCAAAAGAAATAAGACATCCAAAAAAAAGCTAAATTGGGTCTATTTCGTAGACAATTAGACTCAGAAATTACTTCTATGAATCAATATTACCTGATTAATATACAGGGTGTTTTTGACAGATGGCTGAAACATGTATATGTTAAAATTCCAGAAAATCGAAAATCTCTTACGGAACACCTTGTGTATTATTATATTTTTGGATTCTCTATTAAATTTTAACCTTACTGTATATAACATTCCCTATTCTTATTTTGCTTAGTTTTCAAGATATTGACGAAAATGTGGAAAAAATGTTCATTATCGGCTATTATTAAAAATATATCTACTATTATTTGGTATATTATAGTAAGTGTGCCTTAATACTGGTTAAGAATATATTATTTTATTAAACCTAATATTTTTTTAAATTATTTCATTAATTAACTAATATAAACAAATCTATGTTTGTAATTTGAACCACAAATAACTAACAATAATCAACAAATAACAATAAAAATAATAAATTAAATCAAGTGTCCTATATGTCCTCAATTTTCAGCTATGCATGTTGTGTATATAACTGCTAGTTTTCTTACATAGCAATCACTTTGATTGAGCGCTTCAATTTCCATCCTGATTTTAATCTTTAAAGCATCAACATTATTACTTTGAATTTGATAAACTCAGGTTTTCAATGTACCCCATAAAAAGTTATCAAGCAGAGTTACATCTGGGATCCTCGGCGCCCATGGGATATTCCTGTTTGGCCCTATCCATTCTACAAAATAGTTCTTAATAAAATTCTTTACAACTGCAGTATTGTGGCATGGAACTTCATCCATCTGATAGATGATCTCATTGGCGTCTTCTTCGACATCCAATAAAGGTAAAATGCAAGTTTGTAATGAATGCCTTTTCCTGATATTTTACCTAAGGTACCTGGGACCATTTATATATTGGCCAAGAAAGACAGGGCCTAAAATATGTCTCTTATAAATAGCGCACCAAACATATTCGTCAATATCTTGAAAACTAAGCAAAATAAGAATAGGGAACGTTATATAGAGTAAAGTTAAAATTTAATAGAGAATCCAAAAATATAATAATGCACAGGGTGTTCCATAAGAGATTTTCGATTTTCTGGAGTTTTAACATATACATGTTTGAGCCATCTGTGAAAAACACCCTGTATATTAATCAGGTAAAATCGATTCACCTACGGTCTACGAAATAAACCCTATTTACCTTTTTTTGGATGACTTATTTGTTTTACCGAGATTTTTTGAACAGGTGTTTTTTAAAGATTTTTTTCTTTAAATGCTAATATCTTCGTAACGGTAAATGATAGGTATAGGGTACTCTTAACGATGTCGACCTACAATTGTAAGAAGAGTTCAAAAACGTAATTGAATATAGGGTGTCCCATTTAAAAAAAGAAAGCTGATGCCTGGATCAGAAAAACTGAACAACCTGTATTCAAGAAAGTTATAAAAATGAAAAATTCAGGTAAAAACAAAAAACTTTCGTATTTAACATTTTTTTCTATCTTTTATATTTTCTGAGATAAGGGGATAGAGGATCTTATTTTGGACACCCTGTACATACCTAGGAAATACAAAATGTTATACTTGATGCATTAGGCTCAGCATTTTTTAAAGGGTATATAAAATACAAGGTCTATCAGAGAATTTACGGGAATGTGGAAGAATTAAGAAACAGGGCATAATTAGTTCTATGTGAAATTAGGCTAAATATATTAAACGTATATAGATCATTTTCTGCATAATAGATCTAAAAAACCTACATATAGGTATACAAAATACCTTCAACAGCCTACATACATTATAGAACGTTATTTATATAACTTCAGTCTATTCCTGTTTAATTCTCGTAGATTGAAATTAAACGAAATACTTTTTGCATTATATTACAGACCTGATAGCGTAGAAATTCTCTTTACGGGAGTACTTCTTTTATTTTATATCTGGGCTTTGCATAAGTTATTTCATATAATCACTATAGTGTTGCTTGTGCGACATTGCGTGTGTTTAGTATTATCCGATTTTACAGAGATGAAAATTGAGATTCGATTAGTCCAGTCTATCTTTAATTTAATTTTGACCACCATTGAAATCTCGGAAATGGAAAGAGATACAGGGTGGCTTAAATTAGAAAAAAGTTGCAAAATTTTATAATGAATTAAATGGCAATACGTTATCTGACACATATGCATCCGTTCGTGAGTTATTGGGGAAAAAATAAGAATTGACGATTTACAAAATGCTAAATATCTCTACTATAAAGAAAGATATAAATTTCAAATTTGAATCTTGTACATTATTGGTAATGGCGAGTCCAAAAATTCAACTTGATTTTCTCTAAGCACTCTAGATTTTGATATGCAAAAGTCAGCTTTTTTATTTCTTATATGGACGCCATAATGGATTTTTATGTCATCAGATGAAGCGTTTTATTCTCTTTAAAATGATGTATTATGGTCATATTAAAACTTTGAAAATGATGAGAAAACAACAAATAATGTATATTTTATAGTTGGTCATGGAAACAAAATACTATTAACGACATATTATGTATGTACATATCCTAGGAAATACAAAATTGATACTTAATGACGATATATTAACGAAAGGAAGTTTATGATAATTTTATTGTTCCAGCGTGATAATCTATTCCAGTTATAATAAACAGCCACATAGTTGGATGCTATTATATTAGCTATTATAAGGTATTATTAAATATGTATCTATCCTCTTAGAAATATTTTGAACGGCCGCGTTTAATATATTTGACCCAATTTTACTATTTATTAATTCTTCCACATTCCCGTAAATTCTCCCATACACCTTGTCAAATATAATTAATCACAAATAATCAAGGGTTTCAGATCTGGTGATCTAGCTGACCACAAAGTGCGGATCGTTTAGAACGAATCCACTTTTGTGGAAACCTTTCATTTGGGTCATCTTGGACGGCTCTAGAATTATGTGGTGGAGCAGCATCTTCCATCAAGCTGAAGCAATAAAATTATCATATTAAGTCCATTCGTTAATGTATTAAGTATACATTTTGTATTTCCTAGGATATGTAGGTACATACATGATATGTCGTTAATAATATTTTGTTTTCACAGCCAACTATAGAATGTACATTATTTGTAGATTTCTCGTTAATGAGAGGTAATTGTTGGAAAGTTGCGCAAAATTTGACTTTGTTTATAAAAATTTAAAAATATTATAGACGTTTGACACTAATTTCAGATTTTCTAGAAATTAAAAATTTTCGATTAAATTTAATCTCTTGGTTAAATCTGAAATTAACGTCAAACGATAGCTTATGAAAAGTTAATATAGGAATGTGCAAACCGTTTTATTTGATCTCAAACCGTTTAGATTTTACAGGGTGTCAAGTTGAAAAATGTCAACATTCACATGTCAATATTTCAAAAACAGTTGAAGATAGGTATAGGATATCCAAAAATGCAATAATACATAGGGTGTCCTATTTAAAATAACGAAGTTAATGACGACTTCCGATATAACCGGAAGTGGTAGAAACTGCAAAATATTTTCATCAAGTAGATAATGACCCACTTTGACTTCACCTCATATTTTAAATTAATAGCTTAATTGGTTCTCCAGATACTTCTAGAACCGTTACCGTGGGACACCCGGTCGATCAAACCTACCTACGTTTCAAACACTTTTTGCTGCTATTTTGCTTTCAGTTATATTGTTAATTTCCGGATTAATCGTTGCTTCTAATTTTTAATTCATGTCTTTAATTTTCCTCTGAGATCATAAAAACATTACTTACTGTTTAAATGTCCAAACATAAAATGATGTAAACGAGTTAATTCCGGTGACCTGACTGGCCACAATTCTCGACTAATTTATATTATATAGTATAAAAACTCCTCTAAAAACTAAGGAGTAGATTATAGCTACATCAAGGGAGTAAAATTCATGATTTTTTCTCGAGGTGCGTTTGTGCGTCCGAGGGCTCTACAAAGCACTAAGGGGAAAAAGCATATACTCTCGAGGTGTATATACTTTGTGCTTTGTATTACCCAACATTTTAGTTGAAAAAATTAAAAAAGAAATGTTAATATATTTCTAATATATTAAAACGCGTCGATTCTGTCTCCCTCTAAATTCCGTTGCCGAATCCGCAAAGTTTCAAAGCTATCTCCTCCGTGGGGCAATCTCGGAACGATCTCCGCGGATCACCGGAGGTCGCCCCCGGCCTTTCTCCAATGCGTAGGGGTATTTTCGTCCCGTTTCCTACGCGTTTTCCCAATTTAAACGCCTTTTCAAAAAACCTCTGCAAAATTTTCGTCGATCGCCGTTCGGCGAGAGAGATGCGGTTAGCACCGGCGTTTGTCCTCGCGCCTAATGGTCCCGTCACGCCCGCCGAAATACCGACTTTTCGCGGGACTCCCTAGACCCGTTTTCTAATTTTACGGCCTCGTGACCCGCTTCACGCGAAAGTTCCGTCCTTTCTCTAATCCTTTGAGATTTTTTTTCGAGACCGTACGTCCACTCCTTTTACGTCTATTTCGTCTTCGAAAATCTCGAGTCGCATCCGTCTCAACTTCTATCTCATTTTATATGCCAATGTGAGATTACACTAACGAGACAAGCACCTCCCACGAAAACTGTCAAATTAATTAAACTTCAGATAGGTTATTTTCCTACGAGAAATATTGCTAACGGAATGAATAGTACTGACTGCCAAACATTTCTGATTACCAAAATACTGAAGCGAAATGCTTTTCCAATGAGAAAATCGGTAAAAATTATTTTTTCAGGTTGACACGTACAGTTTACATTCTTAAACGTCTCAAGGTAAACATTTGACAACAGCCGAGGTAGCGCAACGGGAAAGTAGTAGGATTCAAAACTTTATAATGCTGATTTCGCGAGTTCGAGTCTCGCTGCAGGCAAATTTTTTTTTTACTTTTTAATTCCAATTATTTTTTAGTATTAGTATTTAGTTATTCTGTTTCATTATCCATAGCTTTTATTCTTTTTGCACGTAAAGTTTGGAATTAATTCGTTCATTTTGGCAGTCTGTTAAATTCTTGATTTTAGCTTACAAAAGTAAATATCTACAATATTGTTTACCATCAAGAATAGAGTACCCTTACAATTCATCAAAATATTAAGAAAAATCGTTTAGTATAATTACATCATCACAAAATTTTTATTTGTGATTTAAAAATATGTATTTTCTTTAAAATAATATTATTTTAGATGCATTTGTCACCCGAAGGGTGACCCCAGGGGCCTTATTCTGTATTTATTTTTTGTAGACCGAATCGCTCGGTTGGGTAGACTATCGAACGGCGCAGTAGTCGAACATTCGGTTCGGTAGCGTATATTGCAATTCAGTATCGCTTATCGGGAACCACTTCGTTCGGTTTGATAGGAATCGAAGGGCGATCGGGAAAATTGCCGAACGCCATGCGATGTCGCCCGATTGCTATGCTCCCAACCAATCACAGTACGTGTGTTTGTGTTTGACAGTTGACATCAGTATTTTTTGGTTAACTGCACGTATGACACGAGGCCATATAGTAATATAGTGCTCAAGCTACTTTATAGTAAGGTAGGTAAGTTTACTTAAACCGATATATTATTTTGGTCTAAGAAACATTTGGAAACCAGTATTTCAGGGTGATTTAGGGCACCCACCACTTTGTCTAGGCATCTGCTCACAGCAGACTGACTTAGGGCCGGTTTTTCAATGCTTGGCTAACACGGTTTAACCAGTAGTTAAGCTAGCTATATTTACCTCGAAAATTTTACGAATAACTATTCACATTATAAACTTGTAGTTATAACTCTAGGTTAAATTACGATTACCAAGCATTGAATAATCGGCTCTAAGTCCTAAACTAAAGTCACAGCCTACAGTTTTCTGTAATGAGCCTTGCCCGAAGAAATTCAGAGCACATAATACCTAAGAAAAATAGTAGGATAATTATTAGGACAGTTGCTGCCTATATAATGAATTCTAGGGTGTAGATCCTTGACAAAATATCACATTATGTTGTACTGGCATTCCCGTAATTCTCTCAGGCTCATGCATGAAGGGTCGAAGCTCTTCAATTAGTGCAAGAACCAGATCTTTTGATAATCTATATCTATCCGTAAATACTATCGGGTAGTTTGAAAGGGTTAGAGGCATCCGAAGCCTCTATGCGTAGCACTCCAATAATATCCATGGCTGCAAAGCAGATTGAATCAATTCACCTTTCACTTAAAACACGAATTTATACTCAAACATTATATAGAAAAACATAAAATAAAAGAAAAATACTGATTAAACATCCAATGTCACGCGTCAACATAACCTCGAAAACCTTTACCGATCGGTCTGATGCTACGGAATAGCTTTCACGCTACCAAACCGAAAATGACGTCACAATCGAAGAAATCCTACCGAATCGAACGGTTCGCCAGTTACAGAATAAGGCCCCAGGCCGCAGGCCTGGACCCCCGGTAGGGCTAGAAATGGGAACGAAAATCGCGACAGCGATTTTCTCCCATTTCTAGTTTCTAATTTAAAAAGTGTTGTCAATGGCATTTCTAATTTATGAACATAAAAATTTGCATGGCATACAAAAATAAAATTGGTTACTATGATGACTGATAAATATGCGTAGCCATATTGTGAGTTGATATGCTTTTTAACCTAGGGAGTAAAATATTCACTTTACTCCCGCTTTTGAGGGGCTTATATTGCTTATTATATAAGGGTAGGATGGTTGCTGGTTTATACAAATGTTTGAGGATTTTTCTGTAGGTCCAAGTCCCATAATTTTAGCTATTTCCATAATATGAGAAGTGCGAACTTCATCAGTAAGAATGTCAATGTAATTTAAAAAATCATTACTCAGGTTTGCGGGAAACTAATCACAATAACATAATCATCTTTCGTAATTAATTGAAAGCAACGTGCTGTACAACGGTTACCTTGAAGGCATTTAGATTCAGTCGTTTTTTGCTTTCATGCCTTATGGCATGTTTCAATTGAAAGATCTACAAAAAGGAAAGTTTTATTATATAAATACAACTTGATTTCCATTTCAAATAAAGCCATTCCATTTTCTAGCTGAATATAGATATTCTGACAATATAGGTATCCAGAAAATTTTAAACTGAACTTGTGAATATTGGGTCAAACATAATACGAAAATTTACCTGTATGTGCAGACAACTTTGACACAGACTTTATTAGACTTTGATTCATTTGTTACTGTATATCATTGCTAATATTTCCTATGAGCATAGTATGCCGGCCAGTCGATTTACCTTTGCAATGGCAGAGTTTCAAGGGTAAAAAGGTTGAACGAAATACAGTGGTGTCCAACTAAATCAAGAGTTAATTTAGTTATTTGGGTGTGTTATTTGGTACTGCTCTACAGCCCAAACTCCTCATTTGCGGACATATATTTATTAAACAAAAAAGGGTTGTTTCCATGTCCCCTACCACGCCCTAAAGTTTGGCGGTATGTTTTTGGGTCACTCTGTATATTTATAAAAATATGATGAAGGGTACAACTAAAGGTAACAGTAGAATCTTACAAAACAGAAAAATTAATAGTCTGTAAAGCTATACAGTGTAAAAGTGAACTCCCACGAGAAAATAAATAATGCAGTTGGGCGAGAAGGTGGACAAAATAAATAAGCCTCACTCTCACAGAGCAACCGTGTCTAATGCTGATTCTCTCGATTCTCTGCCATGAATATAAAACTAATATTATGGAATCCTTATTTTGTGCCAAACCTTCAGTGCTCTGTTTTGATTTTTTTCCACAGAGAAATTGGAACATATGTTACAAAACTTGAAGTAACTTTAGGTATTACAACACTCGCCAGCTCACGGTGGTGGCCAGCCAGCCACCACCGTCACAAGTGCTTCTCTCTTGCTATTTGTAAAATGTAGCGTGCACCACAGCGAGCGACTGGAACTCTGGTGATTTAATCAAGCTGATGAGAGTCAAACATCCTTTACTTAATCTATTTTGGTAATCTGTTTCTTCAAATCTAATAAATATAAAACAAAACCCTTACTAAACACATTCTGTGAGATTTAGCCTTACATAATTAGACTGACTACATATATTTTTCCAGCTCGCGTTTTATATTGCACTAGTTTATACAATTTATTATCATCCAAATATGGGGCGACCGGAGATCGCCTACAACTTTTCTCCTCTTATGCGTAGGCGTATTTTCGTCCCGTTTCTTAAGCGTTTTTCCAATTTAAACGCCTTTTCAAAAAACCTCTGCAAAATTTTCGTCGATCGCCGTTCGACTAGAGAGATGCGGCTAGCACCGGCGTTTGTCCTCGCGCCTAATGGTAACGTCACGCCTGCCAAAATCCCGACTTTTCGCGGAACTCCTAGCCCTTTTTCTAATTTTTACGGTTTCGAGAACCGCTTCATACGAAAGTTCCGTCCTTTCTCTAATCCTTTGAGATGTTTTTCGAGATCGTACGGCGAGTCCTTCTACGTCTATTTCGTCTTTGAAAATCTCGAATCGCATCCATCTCAACTTCTTTCTCATTTTATCTGCCGATGTGAAATTGCACTAACGAGACAAGCACCTCCCACGAAAACTGTCAAATTAATTAAATTTCACATAGGTTATTTTCCTATGAGAAATATTGCTAACCGAATCGATAGTACCGATTGCCAAACACCTTTGATGACCAAAATACTGAAGCGAAATGCCTTTCCAATTGGAATATCGGTAAAAATTTATTTTTCAGGTAAACACGTACAGTTTACATACTTAAGTGTTTCAGGGTAAGTTTTGCTACCGCCAGTGACGCGGCAGCCCAATGGTTTAGTCGAAGGATTTCAATCGTCGTAATGCAGATTTCGCGAGTTCGAATCACGGTGGAGCCAAATTTTTTTTTTACTTTTTAATTCCAATTATTTATTAGTATTATAGTGTTTAGTTGTTCTGTTTCATCGTCCGTAGTTTTTATTCTTTTTGCATGTAAAGTTTGGAATTAATTCGTTCATTTTGGCAGTCTGTAAAATTCATCATTTTAGCTTACAAAAGTAAATATCTGCAATATTAATTTGCTGCAACAATTATGACAGCAATATATTTTTGGTCCCATTGATAAAATTGCTAAAAATGTTTACTGAAAAATAAATTCTACTTTCAGCACTTGAAAAATATGATGCTTTACCATCAACAATTCATTATTGAAAATATTAAGAAAAATCGTTTAGTATAATTACATCATCATTGCAGACACAAAATTTCTTTAATATGTATTTTTTTTTTAAATTATATTATTCTAGATGCTTTTGTCACCCGAAGGGTGCCCCAGGCCGCAGGCCTGGGCCCCCGGTAGAGCTAGAAATGGGGACGAAAATCGCGACAGTGATTTTCTCCCATTTCTAGTAAGAAAGAACCGTAAGTTCTTTGTTTTGATATCGCACACCAAACTGTAACTTTTGGAGAGGATCTGACATACTGATTGAAATTTCTGGTATTTTCTGATACCCAAATTCTACAATTATGCTTATTCACCTTGCCATTTAAGTGAGATGATGCTTCGTCTGACATGATTAACTGATCAAGAAAATATATATCTCTTCTACGTAAATTAAGAATTGTTCTACAAAATTGTACTCGTTTTGGAAAATCAGTTTCCTTTAATTCTTGATGAATCTGAATTTTATAAGCATTTAATTTTAGAACATTTTTCATAACAGCATGAACGATAGTTTTCGGAACCTACCTGTTGCGGAAGAAACTTTTCTTGCAGAAGAGGAATGATCATTTTGTGTCATTTTCAAAATTTCAATTGCATTATTCAACCTATTTTCATTATTTGGAGTTGTTTTTTTACGGTCAATAGGTACAACCTGAAATCCAAAAGTTTCTATACCACTTTCTAAATGAATTTTTTGTTGGAGGTTCTTTGTTAAACATAGTTCTAAATCTTCTTTGTGTTATTTTGTAAGATTTAGTTTCAGCAAAAAAGATTACACACTAAGCTTTTTCACTTAAAGTAAACATTTTTTCTTAAAGTAACTCAAGTACCTGAGTTGTCAATAAACTAATTTGACGTTTACAAGTGATATTGTCTTTTATTTTCATAGTCTACTTTGTGAATTATTATTTTTTCCGTAGCATATGCGGTATTCACTTTAAAAGCTTATAAAACTGTCACTCTGTATAATTTTCATGACCAATACAGCATTTTCAGAAAAGGACAAGAATGGTCTTTTCAACTGTGAAAAAATATACAGGGTGTTCCATTTGAAATAACAAAGTTGCCCTATCCCCGAAAATACGCTACATAGCGTACGGTTACGAGAAAAAAAGACAGATACTCAAGAAAAAACTTATCAAAATTAGAAAAAGGCTGGCGAAAACCGCATTTCATTATATCAACTAGTTCACAAGTTATATAGGTTTAAAAAGGGTCAAAATATAATGGGCCCGGTACCCTTAAGGGTACGTATCCATGGTACCTCTTTTAGGAGTGGTGATATCTTACATATGAAAATTATAACTTTAATTTAGTGCTTATAATGAAAAAAAATTACGAATTCCCCCAAACATTTAATTTTTTAATGTTTTTGGTGCGAGCGGCATAAAAACGGTGAAAATCTTCTCTCGGACTATATGCAACAATCATTATCTAATTATATGCCTATTTGGAAACATAATAATATCTGCAAATATATTGTATTTTAGTGTTCTGATGTACCCTTATGAAGCCATATTATTTGAGAGCAAATTAAATTATAAAATACGGTTGCCTGTCTCCAATATATTTCTCGATATAAAAGTAAACCAAATCCAGTCATGCGTGTTCATTTCATGTTCCAGTCATTCTATGATAATAAATTGGCTAGGGAAATATGCATTGGAGCATTATAAAATATGTTTGGTGAAAAATTAATTTATTGTTTGCGCTTTACACTAAAAGTTTCAATATAACATGTAGGAATGACGGACTGGCATTACTTGAATTGTTGCCAACTGAATGTGTTAATAAGTACGCACCCAATTTGCTGCACATTTGAATCATGTGAGGTAGGTGGGTGTCACATGTAGTAGACATTGCAAAATTCCATTAAACAGGTAGGTTTTATTACCATGTTCACAAGTTACGATACTTTACAAGATGGTAATCATCAAAAATATTTTGAGACAACATTTTTAGAGGTAGGTTGAAGATAAATATATACGTTATGTTTATGTCTATATCATTAGAGACACAAACTGTATTTTATGGACGTAAGTACTAATTTATTTTTTATGCATTAAGTACGTGTATTTATTTATGTATTCGTTTTTTAACAAACAATAGTAGCTAATAATGCTTAAATATTTTTATGAACGATTATTTGGATAAAAGATAAAAAAAAAAACTATTATTACTTTTCATCTAAAAGAAGAAACATTTAAAAACCTTGTATTATTAGGTAAATATTATATAATTTCAGTGGTTGAAATATATTTGATCTTTAACCTAAAGATTAAGCATACATGATGCTGTCTATTGACTTTTATTACGAGTCTTGCAATAATATATGTTTTGTGCTGCAACTATTTTCTTTATGTAAAATGAAACATTATTATTATTATAATCGTGTAGTTATATGATTTTGTAAAATTTGAGTAGCCCTATAGACGAGATTTTCTCTTCATATAAAAAAAGAAATGTAAAAATTCAGTTATTCTAAATGAGTTTGTTGTGTTCCCTTCATGATAAAATTGCAGTAATTCTAGGGGCGAGCCGGTGGCTCAGGGCTTAGCGTCTCGATCGCTCAACCTAGAGGTCGTGGGTTCTAACTCCCATTCCACCAAACAATTTTTAATTAAATTGTTTACTCGTAGATCAAGGCTTATTCGCAGGGATGGCTTGGCAACCATCCTGGCGATGGCCTAGGATGGGAAGAATGTCAACTTGCTGTTAATGTGAGCGATCACAATCAGTTGATGTTTGACTTGTCCCCCTGACTAATGAGGTTTTCCAGGTTTCCCTCATTCCAGCATTGATTGGTGGTTAGGGCCTACCAACGTAAGTCGTTCCTGAGGCGCAAATGCGGCCCGCGAAATCATAATATGCCGTCCCCTCTCCCACACAACACTCAGACTTCGGGCTAATCCTTGTGATGAGAATGAGGGGGAGAGATATTATTATTATTATTATTAATTAAATAGCTTTTTACTAATACATGATAAGTTGTATTTATATATTTTGCTGTATTTATGTATATTGTATCTAAAGTATTATAAATATATTTGTTTAAATCTCTGTAAAACTGACTCCAGGAATCTGATTATTGTGTTTTCAGATGTGTTGCATCAGAAGAGAAGGATGGTGATTTTTATCGACGCAGAAATGTTTTCATCAATAACCATGCCTGGAATTTGCCCATTCTAGAAGGTTGTATCTTTATATACTCTATAAGTAATTCACACTCGTAAATCATATGAGAAGCTGGATATTCCTTCACATTATCTTTATTATTGTATCTTTTTTCGATGCATAGCGTCCAGTTAATAGTCCCGTCATCCGTCTGACATGTCTAGTAGTAAAAAGACAAGTGGTAAGAGCAAATTATACCATAGCACCAAGTTTCTGATGTTTTGAATTAAAATTTTAGGCCTTTGAATTCGTCTATAGATATTTTCCTAGTTAAATCATCTTCCATTTCATTACCCAATATTCTCAATTACTCTAATACCCAGTTAAATGTTACCTTATTTTAATTCACTAGCACCAAAACACCCTGTAGGTAGGTAAACCTATTTTCAATTGATCTTTTGATCGCCTTTTTTTAATACAAACATATTTCTGCAAAGAATATGTTTGCCAACAGTAAATGAAAATATAACTTATGTAACTTATTTTTTTGTTTAATATTATTAACGTAACATATGTCACACGACTTAATTGTGGAAGACGTATATTTAGAACAATTGACAATCAGTAGACAATAATAACACAAGATCTTCGAAGTTGAGATCACTTAGTTTTACATCTTCGAGTTTGTGATTAGTTGTTGGAAGTAATAAACATTAAAGTTTTCAATGAGTTTTTCAACTTCTTGTATTTTGTACTACTCCCATTAGAACTTAATCCTAAGGAACAAAACGTACACGGGATAGATTTAAACTTTTCTGGCCACGAAAATATCAACTAGCATACAAATTAGTGTTGAAACACACGAGATTCAGATCGAGAAACGTATTAACATTTATCTACTTCTTAGAAAGTCCTTAGAATTTTACTCACTTCATGTTATGAATTTTAATTAAGTAATTATCACAATGTACGAAATACAGGTAATTAAAGGCACGACTTCAACTATCAGAACTTAGGAATGCTGCATTGCATTATTTCTACTTAAATTAGTCAAAAGCTGCAATACCTTTTTCGCGGGTGCAGCTAAGCTCCTTCCCTTTGGTATCAATAAATAGTAATATGTGAGTTTGTCAATTAACGTTTTGTTTTTCTATTTTTATATATAATATTATAGATACATATACATAACTTATATAAAATATCGCCTATTTACTTTAGGGATTTTTCTTTTTAGGGAATTATTCTATAAAATATTGCTTATTTAGTTTGTGGGCTTCATTCAGCTTTATACAACGTTACGTAACTGGAAATCTTAATATTACTATTCAAATGTAATATCTCCATTCCCAGCGTAACTTAATATAGCTACGTGTTATAAGCTGCATTTGTGCAAGTCCGGTAGATATCTTATTAAATCATTCTTAGAACTAAATTGCGATTTCATCGTCGCCGTTGACAAAGCATTCAGAAGTTATAAAAGATAAGAAGGTGTCTTCCGATAGTAGTCGTAGTTCTACCATAGTGTAATTCGCTCACACATATCCTACAAGACTTTTCGAAGAGTCTTTATCAATTAAATAAAAGTTTTTAAAAAGTTATTTGTCAAATGTATGTTATAACATACCTATACAGGTTTTACATATTAAACGTAAACAACAATCAGTATCTTGCCTGGATGTCTCCATATTCAAGAAATTGTGCTGAAACCTTAAAAGCTATATCTGATAGCGTGGTGATATTAACACCTTTCTGAAATTTTTATTTTTGTCAGGGGCAAAGCTTCAATATAATAGCATCAGTAATATATCAGTACCTATTCATCTGGTATCGGCGTTATTTTGTACATATAAATTATGTATTTATAAGTATAGAAAAAAAAGTAAGTGAAATTCAAATTTGTTTTTAATTCAGTTTTCCCTCCTAAACATTTTTACTTCAAGTTACGTAAGTTTATATTTAGTAATAAATAAAACATAAATGAATCTGTATAAATGCTCCAATTTCAGAATAAAACTGCGTTAGAAGTTTCTCCCATAATAAACTACAAAAATATACATCTCCCCGGCATTTTGCAGGTGTGTACACTTCGAAACGAATCTACGGCGCCCTTATAAATATTCATGTGAAAAGTTCCTCCTCCGCCGCATTAATTTAGAAAAATAGAGTACAGGTACGCTTAAAAAACGGCATAAAATATGCTAAACGAAAAAAGAAACAGACTAACGATTAAAAATATCTACACAATTACTATTTCTAGACAGATAACAAGCAGACAGAATACCAGTATTTGCAGACAGACCAGTATTTTAATCAAATTTCATACATAGTGAACCTATTCTAATTAACTTTTTATAATTAGTTCTCCCTGCATATATTCATAGCTATGTTGTCAAAAGGCGGCCCAAATGGGTTATACATTGAAAAAGAAACGCAGACAAACACCAAATGTTTATTTCAAAAGTAAATTGAGGATCAGTTTCATAACCAAAGTTAAAGAAACTTTAGCTAACGTTACTTTTAATACCTTGAATATAATTGTCTCAATAATAGTATCCATGTATCCAAGGTACTTAAGGGCAACTTTAGCTAAATATTCTCTATTTCTTTTTATTATGAAATTTGGCCTTACTATTGTGACGAAAGCCCTTTCGAGAACCACAGCGAATTGCCGCGAAGCATCACGAAAGATGTCTAGCATGAACGCCGAAGATTTTCCCGGTCGCCAATCGACGTTCCTGGTGTGTTCGAGATGCAACAGTCCCTTTCTCGAACAGACGTGAGTCATAGAGGAGAATAATATAAATACGTACATGGCATCTTTAGAGTTAGTTCTTTTCTATCTCCGTCCGTCGGCGTGATAGTTAAAACAATACTTGTAATAAATATTTGTAGTGTGACAACTGTAAATCGATTGACTTTTATTATATTTAGTGTTTAATAAATAGTTACTGTAAAACAATTGTGATTTCATTATTTATCTGCATTTAAAGAACCCGTTTAAAACTAAGAACGTAACACAATTATTGGGACTATTGTATCCAAGGTATTAAAAAGCAACTTTAGCAAAAATTCCTTTATGTTTGATTATGAAACAAGTCCTTAGCAAGTTCTTTCAACCTACGGGCTCTAGCCATTACCACTTTTAGAGTCAAGTAACTCAGTAACTCACTTTTCTGGTGAAGACTTTATGTGATTTATGGTTGCTTGAAGCATTGAGGAGTAAACCAATAGACTTCTTGGTAAATTTAGTGTTTTTTTGCTTCTTTCAACAACATGTGCTAAAATCTGGCTCTAGATTTGACAGCAATAAAAATTTACACCTAATCTCTATGATTCTTCAATTCAATCTTGAATTTGTTCAATACTACCGTCTTAGCTGTCATCCACAAATATCCATAATACAGGTACAATTTGTAACTTTTATGCTATTTTCTGTATCAACAATATACAAAACACCACATTACTTAGAAAAAAGACAAAAAATCATGAAATCCAGTTGCACGCGTCATAATTTAGTTTTTGAAGGATTAAGTTAATGAAGGAATCTCGTGAAAATCAATCTAACCTATTGGCTGTTAAAGTCTTTTATAACTATGAACTAGTTTTATCTTTCCCCTACAACACACTACATTTATGAAAAAACAAATATTGACAATTTCAAACCTTTCAGAGTTTTAATGTTTTGAACATCAGATCCTGTTTAACTTGATCCACACGGTAAAGCAGGCATAGAAGGCGCATTCATTGCAATGTCGGATAACAACAAGAATAAATGGTATTTATACTGACAAAAACAGACTGCGAACTTTCACCTGCACAATTGGGAATTAGTGCTGGCCGGACTCAGAAACCCGCGAATTTTAATGAAGATTAAAGTCTGGTTGGCCTCGAGGTTTCGTGTAATTAGAAATAGTACCGAGAGAGGAATATTTCAGAGTAGCAGGTGAGATTTAAAAAGCACATGAAAAGCTAAATCCCCGGCTAAGATAGATAAGCCCCAGACGCCCAGATCGTTTTAAGATGATGTGATTTATCGGTAGATATAAGAACAAGATTTCTTTCGTGTTTTTTATGCCCAGGTTTTAGTGATATAATAACTCTCTTCTAGTGAATGTCGACAATTTTTGTGTCAGTGCGGTGTTTAAAATAGTAACTCTACCAGAAATATTAAAATTAATTTTATTCATATAAAATCGTCTTTCTTTTATTAAAAAATATGCTATGTATATTCGTTTTATTTTTATACCCATTTTCTAGTTTTTAAATCTGGTGCTGGTGGTATAAGAGTTGAACTCTTGACTGAACTTGAAGAGTGAAGACTTGAAACATTGTGAAACGCAGTTGATATAAGTACAAATAAACTACCACTAATAATAAGAGGATTCGTATTTACTGCCTATAATGTTAAGTTATGAGCCCACAATAATAATAATATATCGACTATGTTTAAGGTTAAATTACTTGTATGTATTGGATGTGTAGTTCACATCCAATTATATTTCATCCTATATGTTCAGCCTTTTGGCGAAACCGACTGATTACCTTATCGGGTAAGAACTAATCCAGAGCCTCTGATAGAATTTGCGCAGGTGACTTAAAAAGCTTGTCGCTTCATTTTCTTTAATGTCCCAATCGTTTTATTTTTGCTGCAAATCCCGAAGCTCACCTTTTGGCAGTTCCATACCGATCTTGAGTTACAATGGTAGAAGCTAAGAGCTTTGAGAGGTGCTTGGCTATCTAAGAACATTGAAGCAATCTTCTCATCAAGACAATTTTACTGTTAAAATTATACACTTCGGCCTCAAATACAACTCTTGTTTTGGAGCTATCTATATCCGCCTGTATCCACCACTATGTGCCCTCAAGAGATCCGCTTTATTTCGATATTATTCATCTCTTCCTGGAAATACCATGTTAAAGGACAGTTCGCAGATTGTTATTACAGTCTGTATGTTACACACTTGATTTATTTCTCTCCAGATATAATTGAAGATACATATGGATAGGAGGTAGATCCAGTAGAATTCCTAGAGCACCTAATGATATGGAGTTAGGCGCCATAATTATAACCAGGCATCAGTAGCTCGTTGTAGTCTTTTCGACCACTAAATTATGGAGCAATATGGTAATTAAGTCCTCTAAAGATTAGTTTGATGACCGGGACCATCACCGTCAATGTATTTGTTTTGGATCAATGACCGAAGATTTCCCATAATTTTGTTGACAATTTTCATGCAATTCCAGTTCAATGGCTAGTCCAATATCCAGCATTTTATTATTCCGTACTATCTGTTGAAAAAATATTACTACGAAACATATTATTATTACTACGATTATTATTACCATTATTACTTACTGCAATACTATATTACTACGATTTGTTGAGTTTATATTGTTTATAATAACAGTTTTCGAATAACTGACTTCCATTTAATTATTAGATTTTGTTTTTAGATATATATTTTTATATTATTATATCTATCATTAGATATATATTTTATATATCATAGTATTATAGCAGAGTACTGTATTTGTCAACACAGTTGGTCCAGCAACCGCGTTTGACCCCATTGGTCAAGTGTGACTGCTGCAAAACTTGCCTTGTGTCTTGAAACAAGTGTGGTAAACATTTAATATTATAAAATATATCAAATTCAAACTAGTCAGTTATTACTTCTCGGACAGTAAGGTAAAGTAAAGACTCCTTTTCGGACAGTGTAGCAAATAAATCTTAATACAGAACTAATCTTCACGTTTAGGATTCACTGAATCGACATAAACATTTAGCTTCGTACTAATAACATCTCCATTCCGTTCCCATTAACGGAAAGGAGATGATTCCAAGTTTCAGCTTCTCTCTGTATTCTAAATAAGGATGATTTATTCTTTTAGAAGTAAAACTAATATAGCCCCCGGTGGACAAGCGCAGCTGCTGCAAAAACTTGTACCAGGCAACCGTAGAACAAATCGGGCGAATGTTTAATATTATAAAATTAAACTGGGCAGAA
This sequence comes from Pogonocherus hispidulus, assembly GCA_963924545.1. Taxonomy (NCBI): domain Eukaryota; kingdom Metazoa; phylum Arthropoda; class Insecta; order Coleoptera; family Cerambycidae; genus Pogonocherus; species Pogonocherus hispidulus. Next base: position 27,669,599 of record OZ004696.1, read on the forward strand.
AAGCATGGTAATAAAACACTTTTTATTCACACAAATCTTACCGTGGTCACAGTTGTTTTTTTAAGTATTGAGGTGATAAATAAATATAATAATTTTGCACATCCGTTTGATATCATGCGGATCATGTCAAATATATCATATGAACGTTCTTTTAAATGAAAATAACAAATGAAGCAGTCTGCTATTAGTACTTCAAAGTTGTAGAAAAACTAAGAATTATTTATCGCTAAAACTTGACATCATTTAAGAGCATCGAAAGAAAAGTTTGGTGGTAAATACTACGAGGTGTCATGATAATCACAATAATAAATATACCACGTAACGGGAAAATGGAATGTTTCAACGATAAAACTACACTCGAAATTTGACAAATATGCTCCCATTTGGCACAGATTCCCGACGTTTGTGTTAGACTCCATTCATAACTAAATAACCGGATGGTTAAATTCGAAGTTAAAGTCACATAAACGGCGAGATGAATTGTTTAAATATGAAATATTACCTCAGTTATGAGAATTTTGTATACATTGTGAATTTCTTCAAAATTATTTCGTTAAAATGCATAGAACGGTTTATAAACTCAATGAAAGAACTACCTACAATTCTACACAAACAAGTACCCATAAGTATATATTGACCTTATCTCAAGATTAATAAATGGTGGATTAATATATGTACAAAGCTCCTTTAATGCTGTACAAAGTGAACATCATCTGAATGATAAAAAAATCATTTTCAATTTAAATTTTTTCCCAATTATGTTTATTTGGTTAGTGATATAGTCGACGAGAAAAGTTAATTATTTTTACGTTTTGTGAAAACTTTGTGGTTTTCGTGGTTGATATCCAAGTTTTCAACCTAATATTAGAAATTGGCAAACAATAAAACTAAGCTATGTATGAACAAATGTAACACGCGAATCAAGTGAAAAAAACTGGGGCCTTTCAAGAATGTATTGCTTTCATGTAAATAAGAGTATTTATATTCATATGGATATGCAAATGCTTAGGAGATATATCATTGAATATTTTAATACATTATTATGCGAGAATTATGAAATGTGAAGCTTAAACTGTTATTTTTCTTTTTTAATACTTGTTGTAGTTGCTGTTGTTGGGAGGCGGGGTGGTTACCGGCAGCACTCAGGTCTTTCGACCCATTGTGCCTGCCGCTAGTCGAGAGCTATTGGAAGTTCTAGTAAAAGCTCCCTAATGTCCTGGGGCAGGAGGAATGCTGCACCCTGATGTTTCTGTCTCTTGACCATGAGGCAGGCACAGCGACAGAGGATGTGAAAGGAGTCCTCGTCATCATGTCCGCAAAATCTGCACCTTCTAGTGTCACTAAGGCCGATAGTGTTAAGGTGCTTGTTGAGATGTCCGTGGCCTGTCAGCAGTCCTGTGACAATCCTTATGCTGTTACGACTTAGCGCAAGTATTGATCGAGTTGCGTTCGACCAAGGCCCTTCAATTAAGAGCCTGGCTTGTCGCAGCTCAGTCCCGTTCAACCATTCTTCCTCTGATCTTTGCTTGATCCAGTTTCCAATAGACCTTGTTTCATAACTAGGCGGAAGCCCGAGTACTGGTTCGGGCCCTGTAAACTGTATACTTGAGCCTCTTTTAGCCAGTGCATCAGCATTTTTAATACTTAGGATACTTAGTTACAGGTATGTATTAAAATATTAAGAGAAATAGGTAGATATTATGCTACTAGCTTTAGATTCTGGTAAACTATTTATTTTATTTATATAAACTATTTAATTATTAAAAGGTTATTCATTGTTTTTCGTTCAACAATGTTCTTTTAATAATAGGATTTTTGAAAAGTATCCTGAATTAAATTCAACCGTAAAATATTAAGTTATTGATGCTGTACAGCCTTTAGATGAAAAACTGAACAATATTAAATCGTGTATCGAAGAGATTATATTATGTAAAATATTTTAGTAAATATTATAGCTTTTACGAGGACTTTCTGAATTTCTGTTGGTAAAAGATTTATGTTTCAAGATATTATGGACTGAATATATTCCGAAAATATTATTCTGAAATATTGATAAATATAATTATATGAATATATGTATGACTATACCTATTGATAAATATGATTAATTTAATAGACATAAGCAATTATTGCAACTGCTAAAATAATACTTGCCTACGTTGTTTTTATCTTGCAATTACTTTTATTTGGATGATAGGAATATTTCCTTGACAGAACACTCCTAATTTTTTACTCATGTTCTATAAGGGGCCATAACAGCAAATCGTCTACCTATCGCGACCATATAGCATTAACCTGACCAGATGGCGATTAGCAAAACGTGCCCCATTTCAGTCGCTGAAGAGCCCCAGTTTTATCTTAGCGATGCTTAGTCGGACCGATCCGACTGACCCTTTGCCATAAAGTACATTCAGAGCAGAATGGCCATTCGGATTTATTATGTAGTGGGAAGGTCCACAAAAGGCTCGTTAAATAGTCGGACTGGCGAGACTAACTGAACTGTTTGAAGTTATGAATATACTTTTTTTTCTGTTTCATTTTGATATTTCTTCTAAGACTACAATTAACTTCATTCCTAAACTCGTAGCAAAATGAGTATTCAACTTAATGTTCAACAAACTACAAAGTTTATTAGATGATATATAATGTCAACAAAATTAACTTCTAGTAATTTCTTGTGATCTGCTATTTTAAGCACTATAATATACTATTATCAAATTATGCTTAGTACAAATAAAACTTGTAAGTGGCAACAACAATATTGTTCTATATCGCTGGATAGTTCGATTTAGACTGAAGAGTTGTAGCTGTATTCCTTAAAACAGAAGACAGGTTATTGACAGACTTAACAGACAGACAGTAATAACAAGATGTTATCGAATTCATTGTTAATGTACTGTAGTTAACTTTCCTGTAGTAAAAGCAAGTATCTTGAGAAAATAAATATTGAAAGGACTGAATGTGAAACCAAATCGAGTAGAGTGCAAATTAGGGCCACTGAATAATAATATGCCGCACCCTCTCCCATACAAGTTTCAAACTACCAGGTTAATGCCTGTGATTAGAATGAAGGATAGAAATATTATTATTATTAATCATATGGCGAATGATTCACATCAAACTCTAATCTTGTAAATTCCCATTTTAAATGTATTTAAAAATACAAATTCAAATATTTAAAGTAGCAGTATTCTACTACTAAATTCTAATTTATCTGGAAAAAAATGTTGAATGTAACGCTTTTATGAAACCGCTTCTATATGTGTTACAAAGTTACAGTGTCAAAGAAGCCTCAAAGGAAATTCTTGAAATATTTATTTTACAAAGCAGATGATATCCCGTTATGGATGTTCGTGTAGACTGTTGTTTAGCCAATTTCAGTTTCAAAATTTAGATGTCACGAGCAAATTAACTTCCATTACTTTTTTCTATAAGCTGTTACACAACGTCCAGAACTTTTGAGCCACATTGACATTCTAGTACTCAGGCAGTATGTCTAAGTAACATATTTAGGTCTATCATATCTATATGATATTGATCTTGGTTAAAACCTATATTGTTCATAGCTGCACATAATGCAGAGAAAGACTGGTTTTAGGATGTTCGTATATTTTTATTTTAATCGTAGTTAATATAGGTATCATTTAATTAACAAAATATTTAGTATTATTATAAAATATATATTAATCACAAATTTGTCATATTAATTGACGTGTACTGTACAAAATAAGGTACAATACTGTACAATTACTATTTCTATTATTATTATTATTATTATTATTATTGTTATTATTTTTCTATAACACTGACTTTTTAAAACACAGCAGTCATTTGGCTGAGCTGCTATCACTGTTAGACTCCTATAACTTGATATATGCTGTTAAAGAACCGACTCGTATTACAGATGTTAGTTCTACATGCATAGATAATATAGTCACTAATTATGATGAAGAAATGTGTAAATGCACTGTTTTGCATTCTTTAATTTCGGATCATACAGCTCAAAAAATAGCACTATTAACTAAATCATACACAGCAACCGTTAAGAAATTTCGTAACTTTAGTATAAAAAATAAAAACGCCTTCAATCGATCATTGAAAAATATTAATTGGAATGATTTATACTCTTTGCCTCCAAACCAAATTAATATGCAGTGGAATTTTTTCGGTGACTTAATACGAAACAATTTGGAATATCATTTTCCGCTGATAGAATCGAAATATGGAACAAAGAAAAAGAAAAGAGGCAATATTAATGATCCGAAATTAAATGCTTGTAAAACAGAACTGAGTGCTCTTTATGTGATGAAAAATGTAGATAATAGATTTAAGGACTCATATAATGAAAAAACAAGGCAATACAATAAGTTACTTGAGTTAAACAAGAAACGATTTTTTTCTGAGAAATTGAAAAAATCGGATAACAAAGCAAAAAGTGCTTGGAAAATTGTAAATGAAATTAAAGGAAAACAAAGTAAAAATGGAGAAACTAGAATTGACGGCGCCATTAAAAAGGTAGCATCTAAACTTAATAACTATTTTGGATCAGCAGCAGCAAACATGTTAACAGATATAAAAACAATTCCTTTCTCATCGGAATTACTTTGTTTTCCTCAATCAATGTGTAGTCCAGAGGTAACCAACGAAGAGCTGACGAAATGTGTTAAAGAACTTAGAAATAAGTGTAGCTCTGGGTATGATAATATATCTATGAATATTATTAAGCATATATTTGATACTATCATTATTCCCATAAAATTTATCATTAACAATTCACTAAGGTTTGGAATTTTTCCGGATAAACTTAAATTGGCAGTGATTGTTCCAGTCTACAAAAAAGGGGACGAATCCAAAATTGAAAACTATAGACCAATTAGTATGTTATCATCATTTTCAAAGATATTTGAAAAAATTGTGTCAAATCGCATTATTAATTTTATGATAGAAACGGAACAGTGGAATAGTATTCAGCATGGATATTTAAAACAGAGGTCAACATTAACAGCGTTATTTAAATTTATTAATGAAATTCTATTGGAAATAGAAAGAGGGCACTTTTCACTGGGTTTATTTTTGGACTTGTCGAAAGCCTATGATACTATTGACTATGACATTTTGTTATGTAAATTAGAAATGTATGGAATAAGGGGCATAAGTTTAAAATGGATTAAGTCGTATCTTACACAAAGAAAACAAAAAGTTATAGTTAAAAAGGGTGGAGATCAACCGGAGTCTGATAACTATGAATTGAAGCAGGGAATACCCCAGGGAAGTGTTCTTGGACCTATTTTATTTATTGTATATGTCAACAACATTACAGAGATCATTGGGAATAAAAACCATTGTCAAGTGACTACTTATGCAGATGATACAAATATATTGGTTGAGGGAAGTAATTTACATGAATTAGAAATTCGATCAACAGAAATTTTGAATGCAGCTAGTGAATGGTTCACAAAGAATAAATTAATAATTAATAAAGATAAAACAAACTTGGTGCTTTTTAAAACAAATCATAGTAGACTGGAACAACCTAATTTATTTAGGGTGAACGATGTATCTCTAGTTCCCCGGAAAGACATAAAATTTTTGGGAATGATATTAGACAATGTCTTGTCATGGTCTCCACATATAGAATATGTAAGGCAAAAAGTTGCAAAATCCACTTATACCTTACAGGTATTAAAAAAATATGTAGATGCTTCAACACTTAAAATGATTTATCATGCTACTATTGAGAGTCATATTAGATATGGTATCATACTTTATGGAAATTGTAGTGAGATTACGAAACTATTTGTATGTCAGAAACGAGCAATAAGAATAATGTTTGGTATGAAAGTAAGAGAGTCTTGTCAAGGCGTTTTTAAATCGAATAAGCTTCTTACTGTAACAGCTATATATATACAAGAAGGTGTACTGTTTTTCTGTAAGAATAAAAATCTGTTTGAAACCGAAAACCTCAGTCTAATTATCAAACTCGTAATTTAAACTACAATTATCCAAAACATAAGTTAACTATGACAGAGCATGGAGCATATTATAATTGTATTAAACTCCAAGTATTAATAAGTTACCCAATTATATACAAGAAATTAGTGAGATAAAATTGTTAAAAAAGCGTTTGTATGAATTTCTTATAAATTTAGAACCATATAGTTTAAAGGATTTTTTGGGTTAGACTCGTTTTTTGTTTTTCTTTTGCATACCATGGCCTTTTTTTTGTTTTTGACACTATTTCGCTTTATGTTATATTGTATAGCATACTTCTGAAATAAAGATATATATTATTATTATTATTATTATTATTATTATTATTATTATTATTATTATTATTATTATTATTATTATTATTATTATTATTATTGTTATTATTATTTTCATTATTATTATTCATGTTTTTGCGCAAGATGCACTTCTCAATTCTTCGCTGATTTATGTTTCTTATAGTTGGGTTAGTACCAAGTCTATCAAGAAATTCTTTCTGGAAATTATGGCTGCTTTGTGTGATCGGGTAAAAATTTTGCTTTTGTACAAGGGCATTAATTTTTAAGCATTCTGATTCTTGTATTGATAGGTTTAAAGGTTGTTGTTATGATTATTACTATTTGTTATTGTTATTCAAATAACAAATTTTTTTGGCTTTTTCTTCGGGATGTTTAATCTCGGGCGGAACAGTCTGACATTATAACACTGTCAGTGTGTCAATAAACAATTTATGTCTCCTTTCACAAATAATAATGCCATTGTCAAATAATAATGCCAAGTATGAATAAATATGGAGATATTCTCGTTTTTAATTTCGTTATTATTCGCACTCAGTTGTCTCGGTTCCTCAAGCAGTTGACTCAGTCAACAGCCCTCGACAGTAATAAAACATTTCCGCCTCAGTATGTATATGTTACAGGAAATATCCGATTTCAGGCTATTTCAGTTTGGCCTAGGACATACTAAAATTTCCTATCCTTGTTAGGAACTTTGCATTTTTCCTAGGACATACTAGTATTGCCTGATAGTTTTCAGGACAAACTAAAATAGCCTCATTAGTGGCAGGAAATATCCGATTTAAATTATTGAAATAAAAATGCATTATATTAGGAAAATTCATTCAGGTTAAAACGATGAAGTAAAGCAAACATTTTCTTTAGCTTCCCTAACATTTTTTGAATAAAACGTTGTTTCCACTTTAATTGTGCCATATTTAAAAATAAACTAGAAATGGGAGAAAATCGCGACAGCGGTCTCAAAAAAAAATTTCAAAGGATTAAAGAAAGGACGGAACTTTCGCGTAAAGCGTTTCTCGAAGCCGTAAAATTAGAAAAAGAGTCTAGGTCCGCGAAAAGTCGGGATTTCGGCAGGCGTGACGGAACCATTAGGCGCGAGGACAAACGCCGGTGCTAGCCGTATCTCTCTCTCGCCAAACGGCGATCCACGAAAATTTTGCAGAGGTTTTTTGAAAAGGCGTTTAAATTGGGGAAACCTTTGGTCGCCCGCGGGGTTCGCTCCGCGATCCCCCCTCGGAGGAAATAGCTTTGAACCTTTGTGGATTCGGCGACGAAATTTAGAGCGAGACAGAATCGACGCGTTTTAATATATATGGACTAGAGGTATAGTGGCACGATTCCGATTAAGAAGCTACAACACTAATATCACTGACCATCAAAACTTCTGGATGGAAATTTTTATTCGGGTATTTCCTAATAATAATCAGGCCGTTTTAGTTTGTCCTAAAAACTATCAGGCAATACTAGTATGTTCTAGGAAAAATACAAAGTTCCTAACAACGATAGGAACTTCTAGTGTGTCCTAGGCCAAACTGAAATGGCCTGAAATCGGATATTTCCTGTAACATATATACTATTTCTCAACTCATGAACCTTCAAAACCCGGCAACTAGATTAAAAGAATAATATATCACGTGTTAGCTTTTATCACATGGTCACTCCTCATTTTCTGATGATCACCATTGAACATTGACTATGGACTATGAGTTACTTAGTTGTCACTGTAAAGTGGTATCACTCGCATCTGAAACTTGATAATATATAAGCTACCTAAACGCCTAAAACATTTTATACACAACAACTGAACATAAGACTACCTGAATGTTAGTTAGGTAGGTTTTCGGCGCGGATTTAAATTACCATGTTGTTGTGCAAACGAAAGGAAACAGAGATATATGGCAGGGAGCACACATGTGTGTCCCCTGATTGTGTGTCGCGCGTGGTAGGCTATTAGAGCGAATTATGGCGTGATTAAATTTAATGAAAAACGTGAAGCGAAAAGTGTAATTCGGGAATGGGCACGGGGGACTGCTGTCGAGGCACACAAAAAGGCAATTAGCAGCCCTCGAGTTCTTTTATACCGGTTCTATTAAGATATTAATATGATTTATAGTACCTAAGCAACCGTACTTGGTAAATATATATCCAGAGACAGATGAAATTAAAATATAATGTAAACGTAATAGTCTCGTACAGTTAGAAAATTCTAAGAAATATAGTCAAATAGATGAACCCCTTCACGAACCGCTCGAAGAGTCTCACCATCGATCGACTTCTGCTAGCCCCAATTCTGGGGTTAAATGTCAAAAAATTAATTTTCGTGAATAATTTAAAATAGGCTGCTTTTTAAAAACTATTTTAAACAATTATTTTATTAGTAGTTGACAATTTATCGCCCTGTTAAAAGAAATGAATATACATTTCTATATGAAGAAATGTATTGAGTAATTTTTGGTCTAGTTTAGGATGGGAAACAGTCTTACTCAAAATTATGCTTCGATAATATAGAGGATTTAATATACTATTTTGCACGATCAAGCTTTTTTGTTCACTCACCATGCTTGTTTCTACGACGGTAGGATATCTTTACTGGTTGCCAAGGCTATCAAAACGGTAAGTAATTCCTTACCGTTCTAGAGCGGTAAGTACATATTTGTCAAAATAGACATTTTTAACATCGCATTGATTTAGAATGGGTTATCTAGAATTCAGTTAAAAATTTAATTGAATTAAAAGAAAGATGTATTTTTAAATCTATTTATTGACGTTGAAATTAAATGTGCAGTTTGTACAATTACTTACAGAAATTGGAACATGTGTTTCTTAGTAAACACAGTGGCTTTTTTGATCGATAACCAACATTTTTCCGTTTGAGATAATCAATTAATTAATGTCGAAAATTTGTAAATGTCAAGCGAGTCATGTACAAAAATTGTCCTTTTTAACATTGAATAATTGAATACTCTGCCCATAAGCTTCCTGGAACTTTTAATTTTTCGTTCCTTTGGGCAAAGTACGCCACCATAACTATCTCGCTAATATGTTGGTTTTCTGTCTCACACCATTTCTTGAAAATCTTGTATGTATTTTCATATGGCTCCCTTGATTTCTCAGGAATTGATGTGGAACATCCCAAGGACGGTACACAGACAGGATAGCTTAAAACGGCAAATCTGTCAGCCCCAAGGTCAAACAGTGTGACGTCATCACGCATGATTCCGTACGGGTTTGCCCTATACGACGCATTATAAATCAGTGACTCTTTCTTATATTTTCTTTCATAACTCGTATTATATACGTTGGGCAATGAAATTGGATACTACCTTTTTTAAAGTAAATTTAATGGCGAAGAAAATCATGTATTTCCGGTAACACAATAAAAAATAACGAAAATCGGAGGATATGAAGCTGAGTGTATAAGGATCGTTCTCTCATTTGAAATTCATAATTAGTTTTACTGTTATAAATACTGAGATTGTTTTATATGCACCCGGCGCTCAAATTTGTGAAAGGTGAAAGTATACAGATTTTCTCCCTACCCACCAAACAATTCTAGGTAATTCCGTAAATAAAATAAAATTATAAAATAAAAATTCCGCCTTTAGGATAATAATTCCTAAATACAATAAGAATCTAAGCTGTGTGAAAGTGCAAGTTTTATATTTTTGACAGCGACGTGGTTTTCCACTCAACACCAAAACACTACACTAACAGTCGACGTGCGTTTCGTCAGCCAAGTAGGCATCATCTAGAGATGATTAAAACTGTTTGTTTTGTTGCTTTAACCGTTTGTTTTTATGATTAAAACTGTTTTTTTGACGAGAGTGATAGTTTTAGTCATTTCCAGATGATGCCAACTTGGTTCGCGAAGTCAACCAAGTTGACTACGTCAGTGTTATTTTGACACCAAAGGTTCCAAATTCAAATAGGAAATCTGCACGAGAAATAGGAATTTACCTGTTTCTTTGTTGTAATTTTTTATAGATAGGTAACTGGGAAAATATACTTTTCCAGATTACGTTATTTAATATGCATGCTTTAACAAGTAGTAAAATTATATTAACTTACCTTTCAGTAACTCCAATTCAAGAAATCTTCTCGGTGTTTAAGATTCTTAATGACTATATTAATTATTTTTGCTACATCAAAACATCATCCTGAGTACAAAGGATAAACTTTACACATTGAAAAAGTGCAAAGTAGTAGGTTACCAAGTTGAGAATTCCAAATAATACGCAAGGTATAATTGTAAATGTTATAATGAACTCATGTTTACATCCACTATTTACTTATAATAAGTACCTACATAACATTTCTGACTTATCTATGCCCGTATTTATAGTCGATACTTGAGCACGCCTTGGCAGAAATTTGAACTTCACAGTTATTAAACACGTGCAAATTTCGACTTCATTTTTGAGACCTACTCAAGATAGGTAACGACCTGTATTAAGCCATGCTTGGCTTTACCCATATTCTGTGTATTCTCGAATTTTGGGGTCGAGGCGTGCTTGGCGAAGGCGTGTTCAAGTTTGACTATAAATACAGACACTAGTCTACCTATGAACAATAGACCAGAGAAATATCCAGGCGCTTATTGTGCAGTATCAGCTATACCGAACTTATAAATTCATCTGCAACCTCTTTGTTAGATATTCTTCTAGTTCTATTTGTACTTAACGTTACTTGTAATTCTGAAAATAAAGTCTGTTAACAAGCTTTTGAACCATATTTATATTTTAAAAAACAAATCTATTCGGACTATAAACATAACGTCTGGTATTTAGATAATAATCGGGAAACATTGCTGAAACATCCTGATTGTATTACTGCCATTTGCCGTTTTCATGAAGAGTATTTATCTCGGAATCAAAATTTGTCACTCAAAGTACATAGTAGGTACTTCAGGAAATTATTACTCAGTATAACTACCTAGAAGTTCATTTTTCAAATCTCTTTCGTAGTCAGTTTTAGTAAAATGTGAAAAGCACACTCTAGCAGTCTAGCATTATCTGGATTAAATTTATCAGCCCTTTTACAACGATGTACTCATTCCTTACGCATCGTTAGAGACACAAAGTTCTTGCCCTTCGGAAAACCATGAAATATATTTAAGTCTTTTCTTTCTGGGGCTAGTTCGTTATTATTGCAGGAAGCAGCAGCACAAATACGTCCAGACATTGTTCCTAAAAAAAGATGTAAATGAAATTCCTTAAAATAATTCTGATCTATGAAGGTTACTTACCTCAATGATTATCAAAAGCAACTTTTAAAACGCTAGAAGTTTATTAGATTATGTCCATATGAAAGTAATAAACCGCCAAAACACAAAAAAGTTTGATTGGGAAGCACAAAGCCCAAGTTTCTAAATCTAAAAAAAAAAGAATGGTACTTCACATTAACAAATGCTACAAACATTTTTATTTCTCAATACCCTACTTTTATAAACACGCCGATTAAAAACCAAGGAACTAATCACACACAAAGCAGATAATCGAAAACCTTTAAAAATTGGAGCAAATACACAATTTCTTACGGAGAACTGACAATTTCAGCATGCGTACTGACGTCATTGGCATTTCGGCGGTCCGCTAACGTTGCAGCATAGGAAATAAGCTATCCTGTCTGTCTAGTGTTCTTGGGAACATCCAACATTCCACGCTTCTTTTAAGTCTGCATATAAGGACGAGTCGCTTATTTTACAAACATTTTGCTCTTTTAAATTCTCGTAAATGCAACAACACGTCGTAAAATTTGAGAACCACTAGGTTCTCATAGGTTAGGTTATTCTCATAGGAGAATAGGTTTCAAAAAACCTGCTTGGCAAATTTATTCAAAAACGTCATTTTTGACATTACATAAAAAATTAACTGCGTATGTATAACTTCGTTTTAATTTATTGCAATCGTGCAAAAAATAGTATAAGCATCACGAACGTTAAGGGTTATACCGTTCTCAGACAAAATTGAAGTTCAACATTGTCTTCGAACGGTAAATTACCCTTACCGTTCTTAATACTTAATATACTATTACTTTTTGTCTTAAAAAAAAACGATTTATAATAATCATGAGACAAAATAAGATTGAAGGACTGGAAATACTTGATTGAGTTAAAACCTAAAGTTGAATCACCTACTGCCATCAGTATAAAAATAACGACAACACTCACTTTTACAGCACCATAGGCATATCATCGTTTTTTACCCCTGAAAAGTTTCATTTCCCGTTTTAGTATATCAGATGATGTAAAAATTTTATATCTGCATGCGAACAACAATATCACAAGTTTATTTTGGTACGTATGCCGACCGTTGACAACGTTCAGAAACTTTATTGGGCGACAGCAATCAAGTGGATATTTAAAGATAACCTTTTAGCGGCTATTTAAAGCCATTCTTGCCAGACTGGCACAACCGGTAGCAAAACGAGCCACAGGAAGTCGAAGGCATTCCAATTGGCCGACAGAAATAATCTTTATTTGCTTAATCAGTTTGCGTAACCCGAATTGATTTCATTACATTGGGAAATATTGATGGATGGACGATCCTCTCTTAAGTTATTCCTCAGAAGTGTGTATTTATTCGATAAATTGAGTTTAAAGCAATATTCATTTTTAATTAACGATTTTTAATAAAAAAACTGAAACCATTTGTAAATCGAGTATTATGGCATTGAAACCAATGTGAAAACAGAACATTTTTACCAAAATTTGATATTAACTGCAACAAGCACCTACTGCAAAGTTTCCATAGTTTTATGAAATAATATTCAACAACTATAAAAACATTTTGACTTCATCATTCAAATTTAAAAAAGTATATATTTTGAAATGAAAAATATTCTTAACAACAATTCTGATAAATGTGTTTGTTATTTTTAAATCTGTACACAATAGTTACAATCTATGTATCTAATGCTCGAAATTAAACTTTGATGTTTAATATAATGGGAGTTTTTCAGAAAAGATGAAAATCATTCGAAAGCACCAAAGAAATTTCGCGCATGAAGTGTATACACCATTTATTCGACAGCTTCATTGAATTAATCTCCAAAGTACAGAAAAAAACGTAAAAAAACACAATACAAGAAATTGTTATTTTAAACGTAAAGTTACTCTATTACTATGGGAGGTAAATTTCTCATATATTGATATCATATTTGTTTTATAAACAAAATAGGTTGCCGTCTTTTTTATTTTTCTTCAATGGAAATGTTGGAAATGGAAGAAAATGTAACACTTCTTCATATTTTGGAGGTAGCTGTTCTACAGTATTGCTAGTATTCTGCAATTGCAAATCTATTTCCAGAAAAATAAAAAAAACACACAATGAAAGTGCTTCTAAACAGTGTTCAAGGATCGGTTGTTTACACACAAATGTAACACCGGTGATTCATAACGTTCTCCTCGCTTAGTTTGAGAATAAATCGCTATTAGTAAATTCTTTTACATTATGGGCACACATCTCCACATTCAAAAAAATATCAATGTAAAACAAAATTACAAAATTAAAGCCTTATTTAAAAAAATCTGTAGGACACCCGACGAAGAAAAAAGAATTTTAAGAGGAGTACGTAGTTGATGATGACAATCCATGACATAAAGGATGCTGGTAGGGTTTTAATAGTTAAAATACCCCATACCAAAGCAAATGTTCCACATACATTCCAAGGACACCCAACCCTTTCCACAATATCTGGCGTTTATCGACCTACACTTGCTTCAAGTAATCGTTTATTTTTAAAATGAAAAAGGTAACTGTATCAACTTAGTGACTGGAATTATCATCATTGGTTCAGTCCCATTTATGAACGCAAGGGACTTTCAAGAGCCAAAAAAAAAAAAGAATTCTGAAGATGAAATTCTATCTGCTTCCATTAGTACTAATGCTCCAGCAATACAATGTACCTTACCAAGATTATTAATAGTTTACTTGAAAATAAAATTGTAAACAATACTTCGGGTGGTTCTACTGGTAATTTTACAGCAATAACAATGTGCCATTTTGAAGCGGATATTAAAATGCTCAAAAAAAAGGTTTTTAAAATAATTACTGTTTAAAATGCATCTATAATAACTTTTTGGGTTACTAACTTACTAGAGTGGTTAGGGGATATTCAACTTAATTTTCATTTTGTATTTATACTTAATTCATTCTAATACAACACTAACATCTTTTTGTTCAATATCCTTAGGTACTTTACACCCTAGAAAGAAATATAATATGAAAGTTGCAAGACTTTGTTTGAACTGCCAGAATAATATAATGAAAAAGGAAAAAGTGATACAGCAATGTTAAGAAAAGATGCAGGGTTTTTCAATGTCACAATCTATTTATTTGAAGGAGATGCCGAAAACAACTACTCCACGGCAAATGTGCCTCGACTGGCATTGCATTACTTCGGCATCTCTATAGGAGTCGCCACATCTTTCATCGAGACCGACCCTGACCGGTTTCACACTTATTATGCGCTCATCAGAGTGCCATAGGCAGTGGACTCGATGAACGATGTTGCGACGTTATTGCCTAATGAGCATCGTGAATGTTAGTAGTGGTACTGGTGGTGGTGGTAGTAGCACCAACACCTTTCTTCTTATTTAATTATATTAATTTTCACAAACTCACCTCAATCAGTTTTTAACAATCTATAGGTATATTTAAAAATAGTGTTTTCTCGACAATAGAGAATATGATTTGATTCAAGAACCCTAAACAAAGAAGGACTGATCAATCAGTAACAGCCAATCACATTTGTTTATCACTTATGTGACGTCAGTGGATTCCCTTTAGCGGGAGATTTGAAATTTAAATATCCTCTTTGTTTTAATTTGACAGCTTTAACCTTTTAACATAACCCATATATGTCACATTGTCATGTAGAATGTCTCGGTTGTCTTTGGAATGTCATCACTGTCATCAGTCATGTCATCATATCAAAGTATTTCTGTATCATATCATAGTAATCTGTGCACTGATTAACAAAACACAAGTTATCACAGTTGTCAAATCGACAACGATTTTTGCACAACGCACTTCAAATCGTAAGATATATATCGTAAAACACATATATAAGTACTTTAAAATCACATTTAATTGCATTAATACAGTCTCTGAAATAATATTGGGTTGGATATTTTGACTGAAAATTTTTGAAATTGCAATTAGAGGCAAATTTGGCAATAGGGGATCCACTGACGTTTTACGAGAAATCTGTTGAAAATGAACTTCAAATTTTTATGAATGAATTGATCAGTCCTTCTTTGTTTAGGGTTCTTGGATTTGATTAGCTCTAATAATTAGTAAGATATACCAAAGAGTGTGTGCCTGGGCAAGGCAATGAATTAGAGCAACTGGTTTACTCTGTAGAGTAGGAATACGTGAGACAGATTAGTAAAAACACGTTATAACTTGACATTCAAGCTACAAAATACCTCGAATGTGACGTTTAGTAGATGTATATTTTGTGTTAAAGATTATTATAAAAAATGTTAAATAAAAAAAAATAAATATACTATTGTCATATGCGTAGTTTTATTTAGAATCCAAGGATTTAAGTCATCTACTTTTACATATAAAGTAAAGGCCATTTCAGTATCTAGAGGATTATCTCTTGAATTTTTTGTTTTATTAGAAAAAATAAAATATGGATCGTGAAATGGTTTCAGCGTAGGTTATATGTCATCAATATTTAAATGAAAGTATTAAATGGTATAAATGCAGTGAATATAATTTGTCAATTTTATAATATATAGTTGTATAGGATGACGGCAGCACATTCTTTAAAATGAAATTGGTAGGTATGGGCTTAGATTCCAAATCGCCAATATTATTTTTGGCTGGGATTTCAGATATAAGTATTTATTATATTCTCCATTCCAAACTCAGTACTACTTACAAATTTGGAAAGTAGGTAACTAATTCTTTGATAACAACATTTCAAGACACGAATTTTTTATATATTTTCAATATAAATTTAGTATCAGATAAATTGTTTCCTGAAATCGAAATTAGGCTTCAGGAAACTGGTTAACTATGATTTCCCTTGTACCTAGACCACGGCGGAGTGCTTGCGTTCTCAAGACCGTCGACCTACTTATCGCTTACCGTCAATTATTGCATCGCATGACTATAATCGGGTTGATTTTTGCGTGTATGCCCCGACTTGCATGAGTATGCTTGTGTGTGTATATATGTGTATTTTAGTTTAGCATAAGGCCTTTTGTAACAGAAAATAACCGATATTAGGGTAATGTCAGGGGAGATTTTGACCGATTTCTAATAAGAAAGTGAATATTTACGGAAATGTGAGGTACAAATTATTGAGTAGAAAAAATGCTGCCTGCATACTTATACATAGTATTCTAGTCGACACATTGAAAGTGATTCTATTCGAGGCAAATAAAGATGTAGTTAGAAAAAAGTAAACTCGAGAGTATTATACTTTACGGGGATGCTAATGCTGATCTGAATAGATAAACTTACCAAAATGGTAGTATTCTGTATTAATGTAATCCAATAATCAGAACCATTTTTGTTAGTTAGTTTGACTTTTATGTTTTAATTTCTCTTTTTACATTTTACGTATATTTTTAACTTCCGTGTAAGGCACGCGGTTCTCTTTTATCTTTTGAACTAAGCATCCATTCCTATTCAAGCTCTATTCTAGTCCACGAACTAACTTACTTAAATACTCTCCTTTGCACGAAATGTGTAGTAGGTAATTGTAATTTATTGCTCCGTAATGTTGATTTATTTAATTGTAAGATTAGTCATATTCAATCCAGGTTAATTAAGTGACTAAAATAGTATATTAGTTTAAAAACTGCTCTTATGTTTTTCCTCATTTTTTACTTAATTTTGTTTTTTTTTTTGTTAATTTGTATTGTATTATTTATTGTTTATTATTGTATTCAAGCTCTATTTCTCCATAAAACCTTTCCAAACCGTTCTAAACCTTTCCTATTTTCCTTCAATCATCCATTGTCTGATTGTTTTGAACTAAGAAAATGTTTTTTATTTTGGATTTTGATCAGAATAGCGATAATTTTGGACTAGTTTATTTCACTTAAACATCCCGTAAACTTCTACAATGTATAAATCTTGTTTTGCGCTTTAATTAACGACAGCGACATTTCCTTATCCGACGTTTAACCAAAAATGTACTACATTATGCATGCACGTTTACGCTTTAACCTATTCAGCGGGGGCACCGCATAATAAAACAAAACAGGAGCAAATTTATGCCTGTGTATCCGCTCATTGTTATAAATACCGTAGGATATTATCCTTATATTCCCCCGAGGTGGAGACAGAATAAGGCTTCGGCTTTAGGTCCTCGGACCCTCGCACATTTACTTACTCTCCAAATGCGTGTTTGCCAGAAACTTTTCAATAAAATAATCCCTTGTTCAAAATAATACATACACATTTTGATTAATACATTAATTGAGAAACATATTTAAGAATCAATGTGAAAAAAGGAGAGGAAAAAATTGCACAGAATTTAGGTATTTGTCAGATTTATACTAGGGTCAAATTCATGGGTTATAATGACCATTTTAACAACTTTACACCGATGTTAACATTTTAAAAAAAATTAGGAGGGAAAGCCTATTACAAATTTCCTGTATATCCTACTTTAAAATACATTTATGTATTATCCAATTATTTTTATTTTGATATGTACATTATATACGTAAAATAAAAAGATTTTGGTTTGGTTTATTAATTTGGCAGAACACAGCGCAGTCGTTTACCATCAACAAAATGGCGATACATCTCTTAGTAATTCGGATTACAAAGATGATCTGTTTGAGATGAATTATGTGGTCAAGTGCATATTTTACATTGAAAATTGAAAAGCTAGTAAGATATGAATAAACGAATGCTATAAAAATTTACATAGGAGAGCAAAGTGTTCACCAAATTGGAATACGTCTATCGTGTAAAGAGGGACAAAAATGTATAGATAATCTAGGGTAAGATGTCTCAACATTTAGTACTTTATTTGTTGACTCTTTTATAATACTAAACGCTAAAGGGAGCTTACGAACTGTAATATTTTATTGATAAGTAAAACCGAATGTACACACAAATTGGCTCATTCCATTGCATGAAAGGAACACAAAATATCTACTTCGTTCAGTTACAGACATAAATATATAGACGTTCTAGAATTCAGAAAACTCAGTACCTACTGTATCTGGAGCATTCAACTAGGGCAATAAGGCGAACGCAGTTGGAACATAATTTTTGCTACGTTACTTATATAAAAAGGGATTCACATTGTCGACGAATGTCGAGAATAGGTCGACTCACAAAAAATTATAGAGAGAATCTTCAATTATGCATTAAATATCCTATGTTCATTTTACAATAGTATATTATGTCACTAGGTATAGAAGGCAAACATTATTTGTTGAGCCCAGAAGTAAACTGGGGAAACACATAAAGAGTTTAGTACTCCGAGTGGCATATACTATTTTTTCTTCAAGCGTCAAAATTAAAACTATATTTCTTCTGACGCAACTAAAGAAAACAGTTTTTAATTTCAGCCCTAAAATCCGATATAAAGCCTAAGCAAAAGCCTAAGCCTAAACCTAAAGCCAGAAAAAACTGCATAATAGATATAATTTTAACAAATGTCAAATCATCAAATGAAGATCAATATACAAGATGTACGACTTAAAATGTTCTAAAATAGCGACAGTTCTCAAAATGTTATTTTCATGTATAACTTGAAGAGTTTCGGGGGAGAAATAGCATTCAAATCATATTTAAGACCAATGAAATTGTGATGGTATAATAAAAAAATAAAAATGTAGGGGTAGTGGTGTAGTGGGGTAGTGATGTGGAGGTCTTTTTTCAACAATCATAGATCCTTATTTTGAAAACTGCTTAGGTTTCATTTTAAGGAACTCTAAAGGCTTTTTGACGCAAATACTTTGATTTTATCTTTCAATGTATTTGTAAGATCTAAATTAGAATATGCTTCCATTATGTTGAACCCAAGTTATGATGTACATCATAACTTACATTCACAAGGGTGAAATTGAAGGTATTCAAAGAAGATTCTTAAAATTTTTATATTTTAAAGAATTAGGGGTTTATCCCTGTAGAGGTTTTCCTTAAGAGCAATTACTTAATATGCTTGGTGTAACTGACCTGGACTGCAGAAGAAAATATCACCCATGTCTGTTTTTATACAAGTTACTACATAATACCATTGACTGTCCTAAAATATTAGAAATGATAAAATTTCATGTACCCTCAATACATACTAGGTCTTAAAATTTAAATTTATTTTACTTATTACTAATACTCCACGAACTAACTTACTTAAATACTCTCCTTTGTACGAAATGTTTAGTAATTGTAATTTATTGCTCACTGATGTTGATTTATGGGTCATGGGTATTTAATTGTAAGATTAGTGATATTCAATCCAGGTCAATTAACTGACTAAAGTAGTATGTTAGTTTAAAAACTGCTATTATGTTTTCCTCATTTTTTAATTTAATTTTGTTTTTTTTTTTTTGTTAATTTGTATTGTATTATTTACTGTTTCTTATTGTACTCTGATATATTTAATGTATGCGTACTCTCCTACCCTGTAATTGGGTGTTTCCCTGTTGGGTACTGTATCCATAAATAAAATAAGTTTAGGTGTAATAGGTACTTTCCGTACTTATAATGTAGCCATAACTTTGCCGCGCTTATGTAAGTACTTGTATAACCGAAAATAATTTGTAAATATATCAATTTTTTTCCAATATTTTTAATAACCATGTTGCTCGTCAACAAACTAATCACTCACATTGTAAGTTTTGGACGAGTCTGCCCAAAACTATTTTATTTGCTGAAAACCACTTAAAATACAAACAAAGATTCAGGATGAGTATAATTCTCGACTAAAATTATAAACATCTGGGAGTTGATGCAAAGCTTAATTGATGCAATTTCAAAAACTCAAATCCTTGCAGGTGTAAAAAGTGTTTCAATAATGAATATCAAATCGATGAGTTTAAATTCGTGGAATATATTCACGTCTAAAAATTAGGAATAATGGTAACATAAGGTCGTTGCGAAAGCGACAGCACCATTTCAAGGCAGAGGATTCAAAGCTCTGAAGAATTTTATTGTAGTTCTTACATTAAACAGGGAAAATAATTTCAAAAATTTAATATTTTCAAAACAAGTTACTATAATAGTTATAAAATTACAAATTTTACTACACAAGGCGACGAAAACAAGATTAACATTTTATAACTTTGCCGGGCAGAGGTTCTGATTAGATAATAACTAGAAGATTGCTAGTAAATTTATATAATAGCAGTTAATAACCACTCCAGATGAAATAGCTAGTACTTTTTCCTCTATACAGTGTGTCCAAGATAAAGATGGGATAGCATTGGGATCTTGAAAACGGTAAGAGATACAAAGTTGGTTAAATTATGAAAAAGTTGAGCAGTTTGAATACCTTTTACATGGACTTTGCAAAAATAAGTTATCTTTTTTTGTTTTCGAAATATTTGGAAAAACATTTTTTTGCTATATTTGTTTATATTTATTTCTGGCGTTATTTTAACAGCTATCAAAAAATAAAAAATACTTTTCCATTGTCACTTTTTGAGCTTAACAAGATGGCGTTCATCAAGTTTTGGTCCGACGTTTCGTTTCCGAGAAACCATCATCAACTTCTTTTTTTTAAATACGGTCCTGTATTTTTAAATAGAAATTTTGATACCATTTTTTAATCTCAATTCAATGATGCATCACAAGTAATGGTTTTTGCCACCATTAAGAATTAACGAGGAAAAGCCTCCTGAGTTTATAACAAATAAACAAGTAAAATAATTATTTATCTTAATTATTTAATAGCATGTTAATTACAAAAGATGTTCGAACAAAAGACCATTATTTTCTAAGCATAGGTAACATCGTTTAACTGTAACTTCCAAAACATTGTCAACATTTATATTCATTTATAAGCAAATTATAAAACGATTAATATTATTAACCGTATTGTAACTCTACCAAATTGTCAACAATGACATTTTCACGGATGTTTTGTTTTCAAAGCCTACTACTGTTGTTGTAGGTGCATAGAAAAATCGTACTGTTTTTACTGTACATGTATATTCCTGCATCTAATCTTATCTAAAAAAATTATCGTCAAGCATTCAGAGCCGCATTCTTTTATCTTTGGGGCTACATAAAAACTATGTGTACCAACGTAATTTTCAAACAGAGGAAGGATTACGCGAATTGGACTAGAAGCATTTCAAACTATTACTCCAGATGAACTTTAAAAATTGTTTGGAAGCTACAGTTAAACGATATTAGAAAATAATGGTCTTTTGTTCGAACATCTTTTGTAATTAACATGCTAATAAATTATTAAGATAAATAAATTATTATTTTACTTGTTTATTTGTTATAGTTATAAACTCAGGAGGCTTTTCCTCATTAATTTTTAATGGTGGCAAAAACAAGCTAGAAACGTAATTAAACCATTACTTGTGATGCATCATTGAATTGAGAATAAAAAAATGGTATCAAAATTTCTATTTAAAAATACAGGGCCGTATTTTTGAATGATGGTTTCTCGGAAACGAAACGTCGAACAAAAACTTGATGAATGCAATCTTGTTAAGCTCAAAAAGTGACAATGGAAAAGTATTTTTTATTTTTTGATAGCTGTTAAAATAACGCCAGAAATAAATATACCTAAACAAATATCGCAAAAAAAATGTTTTTCCAAATATTTCGAAATCAAAAAAAGATAACTTATTTTTGCAAAGTCCATGTAAAACGTATTCAAACTGCTCAACTTTTTCATAATTTAACCAACTTTGTATCTCTTACCGTTTCCAAGATCCCAATGCTATTCCATCTTTATCTTGGACACACTGTATATATTGTAATTCAAATATATGCTTATTCATATCCTTTCTGAGTTCTACAGTAGCTCATACTCATCTCAGTGCGAATATTTCTTAGTATTAGGCTAAAGAACGTATGTGCATGCTATCTTTCTCAGCTTTTCTTGTTCCTAAGCCCTACACTAATAAAGGACCTATTTATTCAAGATGACAATAAATTGTGATATATTCTGCCCCAAATGGTTATGTTTCTTCTCTTTTATACGTGCACTCATAATTTTTCTTTTTATTTTGCTAAAGTGAGGCTTATTTTTCAAGAATAAATCTTTTCCATTCCTGCCCACGAAATCGCTCGTTTCACGTGGACCGGACCTAATAATAACGAGACCTAACAGCTTCCACTCGAAGCTGGACATGGTCTCTTATGGTCCTCTTCTTCGTCGTCGCCATCGTCGTAAAACGAAGGGGGCGCCGCGACGCTGCTGGTCCGAGTTAATGGAGTCGTCACAGTTTAATTAAGACGTCGTTCTCCGGGTGTATGCCGTAAATTCTCTCTCCTTGTCCTCGTAAATCCGCTCGGTCTCCTCGTCACGGACCGGCTACAAAACCCGACATTGGTTCGCTAATAGAGGAGACATCTTCTCCGGAGTAGGCGCAAAAAATAAACGTCGCGCCGGTGAGAAAGGTTTTGAAATGAAATTGGATTATTGTGGCAGGTTGTTTAATACCAGTTTTCCATGCATCAGTGCTGAATAAAGACCAATCTCTAAGTATGAATGAAGTATACACAGCAATCGGTATAAACAGTAGTAGCTAGTTTCATATAATTCTTGCAACCATTATTATTAATTTCAGTCAAAATTGTTTTTTATTTATAAAACTAGTAGTAAACAACGATCGTAAAATATAGATATACCAAGATGAAACACGTCTATCCATTTAAATGAAATTTGATTTATGCAGTAAGTGACATTTACTTAGTTTTAATTTTGATCATCGTCATCTAAAAATTTCTTAAACAGGATGCCTCCAAATAAAGATTAGATACGAAATAAGATAAGTATTTGATAGATGAAGTTATTCATAAAAGAGTGATATTTAAACAAAATACGTTTTCTAAAGATCTTGTAAAATGATTGTCGAGTAGTAAGTCTAAGGCAGAGGGTGAAAATAGAATGATATATTCTATATAATAGATTGAACTATTACTATAGTTCGATAAAGTCTATCAAACTCCACTTCTCTTTTTTATTTAGTACATGTATTAATGATATTAGATACTGTTTCCTTAATTTCAAATATTTACTTCTTGTCAACGATACATACCGTTTAAAACTGTCTTTATAGAATTATAAGATTCCATACTATTACAGAGTGTTCTTTTAATAATATGTGTTTAGATTCAATAATCATAATAAAAGTTTCATTACCTTAGCACCTATATGAATATTCTCTCTTTTGTTTAGAGTACAGTAACTTAAATAATAGGACACAGAAATTGTTCTTTTTTTTATTTTTATTACTTCAATAAGTCAGTATTAAACGAACATAGCATATACCATATCAGATGCAATGGTGGTCATTGATTAGAGAATATGCTGAAACTGAAACTATAATCGGACCACGTGTCTTTAGCTGATTGTCTTTAAACCACTGAATTTGTAGTTTAAGAACAGTCTTTTAATCCCAATCTTATTTTTAGCGAAGTGAAACATTTATTGCAAATAAGTTTCTTCCAAAATTTATTTCTGTCAATCAAACCTGGACATATCCTTATATGACGATATTTTTTTAGTAAACTACTATTGCTTTAGGTTTGTTCCCACATACAATCACAAACACGTTGACGATTTTGCAACTACCACTACGACGAATTGCATTAAATATTATCGATTCTTTACTTGTCTTATGACTTATTCGTAATTTTTGTTGAAATATTAAACAATGTCCTAATTGTTTGGTATAGTGCGTTGTATTGCATTAGGTGTGAAGATATCTAATAATTAACCACATTTTTGATTTTACAACTTTCATCTAATACATCTGTTAATTAACTTGGTTTTGCCATAGGACTTGTATAGAAGGTGTATCATTACAATCTATCTATATATGTATAAAAATAGACGTATGTGTCCTTATATTTCACTTTGCAAGCACAACTACCTAGCGCAGACTACTGGTGTTTGTATATAGTAGAACACCCAAGTCTCCCATCGTGTACTATGGTGGTTGCATCTCGGTAGCTATGGTGGTGTGAGAGATATAGGGGTTAGAAGTGGTCGACTTCGAATATGTGTGTCGTTATCGAATTTTCAATAAGAATGTTCCAGTTTTTTCTAGATGTTACATCGTAGAATTTTCACGCATATTCTTAGTCCTCATCCCCACTCTTCATCCCTAGACATACTAAAAAGTATGCGAGGTTGAATGTTTCTTGGTTTTTCTCAGCTAAAATATTCTCGAATGTCTTTAGGGTTGTCATCAAATAGAATGTTCTAGAATGAACTGGACCGGAAGGATCGAAAATGTTTTGGAATATTCGAGGACTATACTACCGGGCAACACCTTACCGGGATATCAAAAATTATCTTGGTCAAGGGCGGTTGTGGAATGTAAAACGTGTGTCTTACTTTAAATTTTTGAATATGTTTTGTTGTGTCAGAATCTGTCAAGTCATTGTGCTGAAATTTTCTAATCCAGTTTTTGAATTATGCCTCTTACCACACAGCACAAAATTTTCATGATTGAAGCCTATTTTCGAACGGGTGCGCTAGTTAATGGAAATTGGCAATACAGTCAACGTTTGTGTTTGGACAATTTTCGAGAGCACTTCCCAAACGTGGCAATATTACCGGACAATTTTTATGCGTGCCTTACAAATTATGTTGAAGTGTTTCGCGAAACTGGTTGTGTGACTCATAAAAAAGGTGCTGGTAGACCAAGAGTTCGTACAGAAGAAGTTGTCAATGACGTTCGTCAACGTAAGGAAGAGGAGCCTGCAAAACCTTTGAAACGTCTTTCTCAGGAAATAGGACTTTCTTATGGAACATGTCATAAGATTTTAAAGAAAGACTTGAACAAGCATTCATATAAGATGCAAGCACATCAAGCTCTTCTGCCCGCAGACCACCCCAGACGCCCTGCTTACTGCCATTGGCTTGTCAATAATTTAATGAATGACGATCTTCTGGACTTAACTTTTTTTTCTGACGAAGCGTGGTTCCACCTTTCGGGATACATCAATTCTCAAAATATGCGAATGTGGAGCAATGATAACCCTCATGTTTTTACTGAATCGCCACTACATGCTCAAAAAATTGGTGTTTGGATGGCAGTTTCTCACAGAAGAATAATTGGGCCAATTTTTTTCGATATCACCGTCAACGCAGAAAGGTACAGACACAACTTTTTGGCTGAATTTGTGCAACAGTTAAACGATGATGAACTTCGGTACGGTTATTTCCAGCATGACGGTGCAACAGCACATACTACACGAGAAAATATTGCTTTCCTCCGCGAGTTTTTTGATGACCGGCTGATAAGTTTGCATACAGAAGTTGAGTTTCCTCCGAGATCACCTTGTTTGACAATTATGGACTATTTTATATTTCCTTACTTAAAAAACAAGATTTTCGCAACTCCGGTAAATAATTTGCAAGAACTGCAACAAAGAATTGTTCAGCAATGTGAAACCATAACGCCAGAAATGCTGCAAAACGCTTTTCACAGCATGAGGAGGCGCGTCAACTTGTGCATCGAACAAAACGGGGGACATTTCCAACAATTACTGTAATTTAGTTTTTCTTGTTACTAAAACCGTTATTTCATAATATGTAGTTCATTATTGTTTTACAACTGAAATAAATAGGTATGAAATTTGTAGGTTATTGATGATGTCAGTGTGGCAGTGACATAATTATTTCAAATTTAAAGTAGACACACGTTTTGCATTCCAAAACCACCCTTCACCAAGATAATTTTTGATATCCCGGTATTATATGTGAGTATTGGTGTTGACTTCTGAGACTATACCGGGCTTCCCATCTCATTTGACTAATGGCAATTAACATGGGCTATTACATTTCATTGAATTTTATATTCTCAAGGCACACTATGAGAAATATTGCTAACGGAATCAATAACACTGACTGTCAAACATTTCTGATTACCAAAATACTAAAGCAAAATGCTTTTTTAATTAAAATATCAATAAAAATTCGTTTTAAGTTAATAGATATAGTTTACATAATTGTGTTAGCGCTCACAATTTTAAATCGTCTGATGGACTAACTGGATGAGCGGCAGGCTTTCAAACTGAAGCGCAAAATTTTGCAGGTTCAAATCCCACCATAGGCAACGTTTTCTTATTTTACTTTTTAATTAATTACAAATTATTAGTGTTTACTTATTCGAATAAATATGGTTTATTGTCATACCTAGTTGTTATTATTTTTGAAGCTAATATTTAAAGTTACTATATGTACTTATTGAAAAAAATAAATAAAACATGTTTTTAATTGGTTCGTTTCCTTTATCTTCAATTAAAGCTACTATCGTATAGAATAAGTAATCAACAAGCAACGTATTTTTTATTTATTACATGCACTGACTCTGCTTTTACTAATAGTGTACTTATCTCTGCTAATAGTTACTACATATACCTCAATCTGGATATTGAGTTACACAGATACAGAGGAACTGTCATGAATTAGTAGTTAATATGTATTTTTTTGAATAAAAAACCATCATTCTAAAATTATGAATTTATTTTTTAAATATCTTCGTATATTTATTCGAATAAGCTTGTAATTATAATTAATCAAAAAGTAAAAAAGTCACTTCTATTGTGATTTGAACTTGCGAACCTTTTTTTGAAAATCCAAAACGAATATTTCGATTTTTTGTGACAGTGTCATTCAATTTTCTTCATCCGAAAGTCGAATCACATTATTCCAGCAGCGAGATTTACTTTTTGCGTTAAAGCAGAAAAAATATTTGCTCTAATAGCGCATTGCGATGCGAACGAGATCATTTTCTTCTTGAATTGTAAGCAACTTAGTAAAGTAGACTGTAAATAGAGCAGCAAAAGTTTGATAGTCAGCCACCCAGTTACCAAATGCAATCAAACTTTGTATGCAAAACAAGAAACTTTAAATTTAAATTTTCCAATATTACCTTCCATATTACTGTGGAAATAGCATACATGATTAAATCTAAAGAAATTCGAGAATGTGAAACAGAGTTGGTAATCAAGTTGAATATAAGTAACATTCATTTCAGTCAGAATTTCTTGAAGCTGCCATCTCGCAGCTTCGCCCAATATCGTATTGTAAGAATTTCTGTAATTTGCTTTTATCTTTACTTTACTACGTTCAATCATGGCATGTGCGAAAAACACTATATACAGACTTCAAGCCCAATATTTCTAGGCAACGAAGAACTTGAGAATGCACAAATTTAATTTATTTTGAGAAGGATATCCCATTTACTCCAGATGTTTATATTACATTACATGAATAATCAAATCTTTTGAAGCAAAGTGGCAAGATTGTACGTAATCATATTTTCTACAATAATCAGACGATCTCGTGATAGATAGGCAAACGGAATCACTGAGCCGTCATTTCGAATATATTTCTCATTCGAATATTACGAATTTGGAGGAAGCGTTGCTACGTATATTAAACTGCCAGCTGAATTATGTACAGTCAGGGTAGAAGAGATACTAGCATTAAATATAAAAATATACCTACCTATACAAGGTACATAAGTAATTTTTTAGAAATATCATAATCAAATTAATTTGTATTTCTTTTTTCATGTATCACTCACTCAAATATGTTGTCAAATTCGTTTGGACAGCTACTTTATCCACCTTTATACAGTGAGTTCACTGGGAAACGATTTGTCTCCCAAAAAGTATTACGCGTAGTATAATGTTGAAATGATACATGCATAAGTTGATAAATGTGTAATAAGTCCCATGGTGACCGCCCATTAGAAGTATATGGAGGACCAATAAAGCTATTAATTTGAAATTTTAGGCGAAGTTACAGTGGGCCATGATCTACTTGATGAAAATAATTTTTTAAGTTTCTACCACTTCCGGTTATACCAGAAGTCGACATTAACTTCGTTATTTTAAATGGGACACCCTATATATTATTGAATTTTTTGATTTTCCATCAAATTTTGGACAATATTCATTAAGAATAGTATACAAGGTGCCAATTATCTATCTCCTTACATGGCTATCTTTGTTGATAGTAGAGATAGAGAATTATTTAAATTAGCAAAATTGGGCAGAATTACAAAAGGAATTCAGTGCCTCCTTCAGATTTAATTTTAATTTTCAACTTTTCGAGATATTTTGGAAAAACTGAAAATCGACAAAATTTTTAAACTCGAATATCTCGAAAACTATAAAAGATACAAATAATATAAAAACACTGTGCAATAGTGTTTTTTACGTGGAATTCAGCGGTGATATTGAAAATTTCACGGGCATCTTAGTTTTTGAGAATTAAAATAAAGTTATGTTTTTTTAAATGGCAACCATAGTTGGCTATGGTATCAATAAAAAGCTTATTTTTTTCTGATTTCAAAAATATAATATTTAATATACCTTTCACTTTTCTTTTGTTTACTGTAATGAACAAATAATTTATTAACATAGTAAGCTATGAAAAACAAACGTACCTAGATCAGTAAACAACAATAAAATATAAATGTCAGATCACACTAAAGTCACATCATAAACGTCAAAATTTAACGTTCTTCTTAAAATAGTTATTGTGAAATGTACACAAACGAAGAAAAATACGATTTATTAAATATAATATTTTTGAAATCAGAAAAAAATAAGCTTTTTATTGATACCATAGACAACTATGGTTGCCATTTAAAAAGACAACTTTATTTTTTTTCTGAAAAACTAAGATGCCCGTGAAATTTTCAATATCACCGCTTAATGCCACGTAATAAACACTATGACACAGTATTTTTATTTTATTTGTATCTTTTATAATTTTCGAGATATTATTAAATTTGAAGGAGGCACTGAATTCCTCTTGTAATTCTGCCCAATTTTGCTAATTTAACCAATTCTCTATCTCCACTATTAACAAAGTTAGCCATGTAAGGAGATAGATAATGGGCACCCTGTATACCTATCTTAAACGGTCTTCGAGATATCGCTTATTTCATAAAAAAATGCTGTTTGGCACTGTGATATATTGTGTAACTACCTCGTTCATCTTAGATTTACAAATCTGAAATTATGATGCAATTATGTGAAGGTACTCCGTCATCGTATAATTAACAGAAATCGAATGTACGATATACAGGGTGTTCAGAAAGTAAATTCAAATTAATGTATAATACAAATACTAGCTTATCTTAAATAGAACACCTTGTACACCCTGTGCATTTACATCATTCTATAGTCCAATAAATTATCTATCAAACAGTATCACATTTCCCTATCTCTAAATCTTATAGTTTTCGAGTTATTTGCAATTATGTACGAAATGCATTACAAACTAACAATAGTTTGTTGATTTCGTAGTTAATCATTCACAGAAGCTATGCAAACTTAGGCGAGGTTTGCATAGAAGATGTACCATCCCTTGGATAGGATGTAAGACCGGAGATCCCTTGTCTATGAAATGATAGGCAAGTAAAAGGTCCCTACCCTGCGATAAAAAGTGGGAGTTCGGCAAAATTTCCAGGTTGGGGGTTGCTGGTTTCCTGGCGTCGGTGATTGGCCTTAGTTACGGAAATAAGCTGACGTTAAATAAACGAAATAAAAAAGTGACATTTCTTGTTAATTGTTAGACACTGTTGACAAACTGGAAAATAATCGTTACTCAAACGAAGACATCTTAAATGCATTTATTATAGAGGGGAAAGTAAGAAAGTTTTAAGTAGAATCTGTTCAAAGAGGGAGTTTCCGAAACCAGTAACTTCAGAAAATTAATGTTTTGGGTGATTTTCAAGTAAATCCAAATAGATCAATAGCGCTATCCCCATGAATAAATAAATTTAAGATATCTTCATTTGTGTAACGATTATTTTCCATGTTGTCAACAATGCTTAACAATTGACAAGAAATGTCAGTTTAGATGGTTAACTACGAAATCTACAAACATTTTATTTTCGTCGGCCCCCTTTTCAACAACGCACCAAATAGTGTTAGTTTGTAATGCATCTAGTAAATAATTACAAATAACTCGAAAACTATAATATTTACAAATAGGGAAATGTGGCCTAGATACACATCTAATTTTTGCGGATAGATAATTTATTGGACTATCCAGTGATGTAATAAAATTCAAGGTGTTCTATTTAAGATAAGCTAGTTATTATCACATGTATTGATTTCAATTTATATTCTGAACACCCTGTATATCGTAGATTCGATTTCTGTTAATTGTACATATTGCACAATGCCGGAGTACCTTCACATAATTGCACCATAATTTCAGACTTGTAAGTCCAAGATGAAAGAAGTATTTACACGATAAATCACATAGTGTTAAACAGCAATTTTCTTATGAAATAAGATATATCTCGAAAATCGTTTAAGATAGGTATATACTATTGTTAATGAATGTTGCCTAGAATTTGGTGGGGAATCAAAAAATGCAATAATATATAGGGTGTCCTATTGAAAATAACGAAGTCAATGTCGACTCCCGGTATAACCGGAAGTGGTAGAAACTTCCGGTTGTACGGAAACTTGCGGTAGATCGGCTACCGCAAGGCGTTTGATATGACATCTCATGATTGTCTACTTTCTCCAACTCCTTGCCGTATCAGATCCTATAGTGATGTGCATTGAAGAACTGATCGGAAAACCCGCTCTGGAAAACCCGCTTTACCATAACATCTGGTAATGTTAGGGTTCAGACCGAGCTGGTATCGTCCAGGAAAGGAGTTTTCCAGAACGGTCCATCTCAAGAGAGGACCATGCGGTGATTATGGCGAAGATGCACGGTTCGTGGATAGAAGCATCCTACGTATGCCTACTTGGGTGTCGAGCAAGAGGCTGCCGCCGTAATAAGCGCTCTCCGCGGCAAGTATAGACACCGCCTCCGGTAGGTCTGGTTTTCCGAACTATCGGGTAAGAATAAGGTGAGTGCTACTAATTTGCTTGCCGTTCCGATCCTCCTCTACTCTTTCGGAGTAGTAAAATGGACCCAAGAAGAGTTGCGACAGTTCGACATAGGAACACCCAAAATGATGCATCTCAATAGTAGTTTGCATCCTAGGTCATCCGTTTCGCGGTTGTACAATACATAAATACAAAAATACAAAAATGTTAATATCCGTAAGTTCTAAATTCGGTTATTCAAATGGCTGGTTCTCTTTAGTACTTGGTAAGACTAACAATAAATGTTTGTCAAACGTTTCAGGAGCGAAAACCTATAAAATACCTAAATAAAAGATGATCTAAATTTAAAATTAATTTTATATATATAAGAAACTGTTAGCTCTTAAAAATTGAGGCAACTGTGCTGGATTTATGGCAATTTTCCACCATGCTCTTTGACTACGCTAATTGGTATATACAAAATTTGCATTTCAACATAAAAGTATGTTCACAAAATAGTGCAACAAAGAGTGCAACAGATGCATCAAATCTGATCCCCAGAGCAGATCACCTTAAGGTCCATTAGGTAAGTCCTCAAAGGTTTTAGTTTTATGAAGAAAGCCGTCAATTAGCTAGCACCCTTTTCAAACTCAAATGCTTTGCTAAAAATTATTTACTGTTGTTCTGTGTTATATAGATATATAGATGTGTGTAAAAAATTGTTCTGTGTTATTCAGATACGACTGTGACTGTGACGACGCTGTGACTTATGTGCACGAGAACTATAAAATATTCAAAGAACAAGCTTCCTAAAACAATTGGGAAATGGCGTGAGAACGAATATTTCATATAAAAACGTCAAAGATAAGGTATAAGCTAATATGACTTTACTTGAACTTAAGTTGAAAATTGGAATGGAACAATAGTTCTTGGTTATTTGGCATTGTGACTATAGTAGATTTATTTGCCATTCGAACTTTGGTACTGGTTGGGAGCCAGTACTCTAGAAAGCAATTTTACTCCTCTATGCCTTGCCACTATTCTCAAAAGATAAAGGAATACATTATAAAGCGTAAGTTTGGTGGTACCAAACTGAATCTGCAAACAAAACACTCAGTATTTAGGATTTATCAGGTGCACCACTTAATTATTATTTAATATAATTAAATGTTGGTTTCTTAGCAGAACTCCGTATGTCTATAAGCAAACACTTATATGATGTGTAAACACAACTCACTAGTAATTTGAAAGAAGTTTCTGTACTAAAGCGACATCGAAACAGTTCAATTTTTATTCATATTTATAGAAGAGTTGGTTTTCTTATAGAGATATAAGATTTTGGAATATGTAGCAAATCCGCGAAGGTAAAAATGGTAGTACTTAGTACTCCTAAAATTAAAATAATAATAATTGTGGTACTGGCATACACAATAGTGACGTGATTAGAAGTAACCAGGGGCCAAGGTATAGACATTATTCGGTCATATAGACCAGTCTTGTCCTAAAGGCCTGAATACAAACCTGAACTTTGCTTGAATATTGAAGAAATTAAGGAATTAGTATTGGAAGGCCAATAATCTGACTTTGCCTCAGAAGAATAAAATTATACCAAAAAGTGTATACTCATACTTTTACTGAGCTGAACTAAGTAATCTAACAAACAAATGAGTAAAGTTGACATAAGATATTTTTTTTGTCACGCAGTAGTGGACAAAGAATTCTAAGATGCTTGCTACTGTACATAATAGACCTGCCATCTCGAATAATACGTTCGTAGACAGTTTTGTATGAAAACGTCAGTTAATTATTAGTTTCGAGTTGAAACGAAAGAACTTCTTGATACCCCTTTTTAGATTTTAATGTATCTCTTAAAAGCCTATTTATCTAAGCCCATGTTACACAACAAATATTGCTTAGAAATTCTCTCCGACATTATTGCAGAGTAAAAATATACTTCTATAAAATAATCCGGCTGTTGCAACTATCTTTAAACATCTACAATTGACTTATGTATTTACGAGACGAAGCCAAATATAATCATAAAGTCAAACGAACTTTACCAAACCACCCAATAACGTTTATAACGTTGCAACAACCTACTTTAACTTTAAAAATGACAAAGTATATATGTAGGCAGTAGGGCTAGGGAATATACTGGGGGATAAACGTCAGAACTATAAAATATGTGACGACTCCAATTATTGACTTATTCACTGCGACGAGGCCTTCATACAATCAAGATCCGAACTTCACTTAAGGTAAGTTCGTTTGATATTATTATATATATATATATATATATATATATATATATATATATATATATATATATATTATATATGTATCTAAAAATAAATGGGTACACAAAGTAAAAGAACTCATAAAACTTCAACATCAAGGGTTCGCAACTACCAACTACGCTATACTTTTTGGCACAATAACGTTCATGGAATGATGTGCGGCAGTTATGACAGTATTTTTTATGCTCTTGCGAATTCACACAGTAAAAAAACCCAATCTTGGCGGTTTCTTGGTTGAACATTGCCACACTCGAGGGAGTTATCGGCTAACGGAAAAGTTGAACAACAGCCGGAAAAAATAAGTGCCGTCCGGAACGAGCAGACGATGGTATCAAATAATAAGCTGCTTCGGAACCGTTTTAAGCAACTAATTAATGTTTCTTTGCGAGTTTTAAACGGCGTTTCACTTCGTTTTTATTGAAGTTTAAAAAATCTATTAAAATAAAACTCCTTCAATATAAAAAAGAAAAGTATTTGATGAGCATGGACGTAATGATTAGGTAATAGACACATTTTTAAAATAGCGTGTTTTATTTTCTGAATCAATTTTTGACATTATTTGCAACTAAACTGAAGCTTCAAGTAAGTGACTGTCTGTCATTGGCACAAGAAAATACACGTTAGGTTTGCTTTCCTTTTAGGCTTGTTCAGGTATTTTTAATCTGTTTCATATGATAGGTATATCAAGAAATATAACCCAAAATTGTTAAATTTACACGGATAAAGTAAATAACTTCTATGGACTAACTTTTGTCAGATGAGATGTTACATACGATTGAAGTCGCTATCTACGAGTACAGTGTGTCTCATACACCCTCGTATCTTCCTCATTTACTTTCAGTTAGTTGTACAATTCACAAGCATAGACCAACAATATTTAAAACAAAAGCTTTTTGTTTACATTAGTGCCCAAGTATTTGGTCCAATAAAAAATGCCATTTGAATTTACCGCCTAAATTGTTAGGGATTTTGTGATTGTCACCAATGGGCGTGGTTTACACAGGTAAGTGGCCATGCATAAACGTAGAATCGGCGATCGCAAGAGGGATCGTCAATGATTTTACCATTGTTTTTTAATAGTACATATTAAATACTATTATAAATAGTGTAGTATATTATACACATAATATGTGTATAAATTGTTGTTCTTGAATATGTAAATCACAAAACTTTGTATTTACTAAACTAAAATATTCTAATTTGTACTTTTAGTTAAAACATAGCCGCCCATGCCGTTGGGCACTCTGACAGGAAATTTCTTTAAACTGAGGTTGTGTTTTTTGTTATTCTTGGAAACAATTATTTTATATACTGACAAATAGACAATTACTTATCGGAGGTTTTACTAATGTCTATAACTTCTTTGTGGCGCATTTGCATGATTCATTGTAGTCTTTTTTGGGATTACGCCAATTGTAAAATAATAAAAAACAGGAAACCAGTAGTATTCAAATTATTCTCTATGTGGTCCACCACCGAATTAGAAAATCAATGGAAGAACTGAATTGCAAACACTAGTGCAATGATTTTCATTGGTGTTTTGGAGTGATAAAACACTCTTCATTGTATAGCGAAGCTAAAAGAGGCATGTTTAGGATGTCATAGATTTAGAATAAAACCGGTAAAATATTGAGTACTACGGTACTCCAAATTGCATTTTGTGCTGCTTTGGGCATGTAGAGTGTCTGCAGCTGCATCTTTTTATGACAAAAATCAATGTACATTTTGAAGTAAATACCAAATTTAAAACAGTTTGAGGTAAGAGGTTGAGGCCTCGAACACTATCCACTTCGAAATTATTTTCACCATTAACATTGGGTGGAACATATATAGTAGACAGTATACTCCGTAAAATAGTAGGCAGTATAGAAACCAAAATAACATTATATCCCCTTTAAATACCTGTTTTCTACACACAGAGCTGAAATCTTAAACGCGCCGCGCAAACCGTGCGGATATAATTGAATTTATTTAACGTCGAAACGGCCCGTGCGATGTCACGTGGTTAATATAAATGAGCCTCCTCACCCTCTCCTCTCCTATTCGCCCCTCACGTTATCGTTATGTAAGGAGAGAGAGATTTGCGTGCATGTAAGTGGGCCGAGTGGCTTGCCTTGCACGCAGGCATGCTCCCTCCGACTCTGCTACTTACTGCTGCTTCGTTAACTCCACTTCAAATTTGAATAAGTAATGCACAGGTGCTCACGAGAAATTTAGCCCAACATGATTGCCTAAGTAATCCTTTATGGAAATATGGGAATTCTTCATATGTTTATCGTAAAAGAGTAATATTTTTATAAAAAAAAGTTACTACTGTAAGGTCATAGTTATTTGTTTTACTAGGCCGAAAAGCACAAGATTTAATGCCGCGGCTGGTGTTTTATAGCCAAGGCGTAGCCGAGACTAGGAAACCAGCCAAGGCATTAAATCTGCTTTTCTGCCCTGTGAAACATAATTTTTTATCCAAATGTGTTCCAATTTCGTGTAA
This sequence comes from Pogonocherus hispidulus, assembly GCA_963924545.1. Taxonomy (NCBI): domain Eukaryota; kingdom Metazoa; phylum Arthropoda; class Insecta; order Coleoptera; family Cerambycidae; genus Pogonocherus; species Pogonocherus hispidulus. Next base: position 27,705,645 of record OZ004696.1, read on the forward strand.
AATCGTCTTTTTATATTTATTAATTGCGTTTCATTATCAATATCCAAATAATTCAATTATTTTAACAAAGCTAACTGCCCTTCGTTACTATGTTTACTGCTGATGACGTTTGTTGAATTGTTTATGTTTATTTTAATGTCATTGTCAATTTTAAAAAATTGAGAAGTAACTGTTCGAAATGGATCCAATTGAAAGTGAGGATGAGTTATTTGGTTATTACCATTAACACCACCTGAGATAAGAGGCCTCCATCATTTTTTGTTTACCTAATGTCATTGTCAATTTAAATTACCAGCTATTACCTGAAACGTTACATAGCAACGAAATTTTTCTAGACAGAAAAAATACACATTTGAAGCCCGTCAACTGTCATTAAAAAGCCGCTTTTAATGTCATTTGAAGAAAAAAAGTATTTACAAGTTGTAATAAAAATGATCATGCATATTGATGGTTAAACTTAATGCTTGTCTATTGGAATTCTTGTCAAAATTTACCAAGAATGTCTAGTTCTTGAGTTTCATGCCCGATACTGGTCCTTTAATAGATATTTTTTTGAGGTTGTTCTGTCATTGTTTATGAATTCGATTTCTACAAATGTTTCACTAGTAAGTTAGATAAGTTCCCTTCCTTTGGTCTCTCCTGCTGAGATTTTCATTTTTCCAGGTCTGTGGTACCTTATTAGCTTCCTCTGCTAACTGAGTGTTGATCAGTCTTTTCTCGAAACTTGTAGTATCCTCCAAACCGATCTAGGAATCTGCCTTTCCTGTCAAGGTTTCCTTCCTGAGGAATATTGGTTTTCATCATTTCTTGTCTACTCCCAGCAGAGTGTTGATATGCTTCGTTTGACGAGTCCAAATGTTGTTCGGATTATGATTTAAACTATTACATAGCCGGTCTTCCAGAGAGTTATTACGTCATTATTTTCACAGTTACGAAAACGATTTTGTAACAAAGTTACACCTCAGATTCATCTGAAACAACTTCAACTGATATGCAAACGTGTATAGGGGTTTCCATGTCAAATTATGTTTTTAAGTGTACCCTATACATTGACGATTTAGTTCAAAGAGTGGTAAGAGGAATATAACAGGAATATTTTCATGCTTACCCACAAGTGAGTTAGTTTAGACAAATTATTATCTTTGTTTTCACGCCACAATCTTTTGGCTAGCTCTTATTATTAGAGTGGTCCATCAGTCCTCATGTCAGCGTATTTGTGAGAGAACGCCATTCCCATATACAAAGGAACGTTCTTTTAAAGAAGCAAGCTCAGTGCGAACCGCTTTTTTGTGTGAATATTTGATAAAAAGTGAACGAATATTCAGGTTCCACTGTGTATATTCGACATTCGACTTAGGAAGTAAATACGGATGAAAAAACCTGATGTTATGTGAATACTCATCCTTTTGAAAACGCTCATTTCTCACGCACATACACACAAAGTCGTCGTTCCTTACACAGTGGAAAAATGAGATAACATCACTTTTAGAGAAATAAATTGCCGGGAAACTTTCCGCACTCAACTCCAACAAAAAGCGATCCGTTGTCCGAAAGCCGATTTTCACGTGGCGCCATTACTCATTTTCCGAATATTGTGTGAGGGAATGAAAGGCGGGCGTCAAGTTCCGCTCACGCGAGAGTGTCTGATCTCTTGCACTAACAAGCCATTTGTAACGGAAGAGCAGATTTTTACGGTGACAACTAACTTTTTAAATCCTGACAAACGATACGATCTTATCCCGTGCGCATTTGTTATTGAGGAGTCAAATGCGCGCGTGTGAGTCTGCCGAAGACTATACCTAATCGTATTGTCCACTGATGGTGGACAGAGAGAGAATATCTAAAGTTATGACATAAGACAAATTGTTTGATCCTCTCGCAATGTTGGTTATATGCCTATATTAAATTCTCATATTTAAATATGACTTTCTTTGACTTTTCTTGACTTTCCGCAACACATATACTAAAGAAAATTGTTATTGTTATTATTCAACTAAAACATATACGCATATATACAGGGTGATTCTTAACCTATACCCATAAACTTGGGAAATTATAGCTGAAGACAAATAATGACTAATAATGAAAAAAAAAATAGTATCGGAAATATCAATTGATTTCAAATAAAAATGAAAGAACGTGATTTTAGTAAAATACCCCGTACGCCAGTATCATGTGCATAAGTAATTCTTCCTTTGAGAAATTATGCGCCATACTTTTATTCTAATCGGGTGAAAATAAACTCGAGTACGACCACAACTGATAACAAAGTACTGCTAGAAATATCAAAAATATCGTCCTTACTTGTTTACTTCTTAGTTTTTATGAACAAAAAATTTCACCTGAAAAATTTTTGTAACAACATTTAAATTGTTCATAAAGTTCTTATTTACTTGCTCTCGAAAAGAAACAGATCAACGGGCACACCAAATACTAAGATTATTCTTAAACGTTTTTTATTGACGAAATAAAATTAAAAAAATTGAAAATAAAATAAAAGTAACCCATACAATAAAATTAAAATAGGAAGTTAATATTAGGTAAGAAAACAGTTTTTTGATTTGAAAGAGCTTTGTAAATTAAATTTGTGATATTGAAAAATCAGAAAACTCCTTATTGATTCATATTTTGGAGACTAAAACCAACGTTCGTCGACCTTTTTGTATCGTTGGAAGATACATGAATTATTACCATAAATATGTTGCATTACGGCCAGCCGCCGTTACCCGTCGTCGTTTTTTTCTAAATTACGTTAACGACAAATGTACTGTTCAACCTGTTGGGATAAATACTGTTGGAAAGATTCCTACTAATATTGCCGAATTTCTGAAATTGCCAAATCCGAAGTAGTTTACTGGCCATTGTTTCCGAAAATCTTCGACATATTTGTTAGTAGATTCGGGAGCTACTTCAATTACAATAAAACGACATGGTGGATGGAAATCCTCAGCCGTTGCTGAAGGTTACATCGAGGATTCTATTGAAAATAAAAATAACATTGCTGAGACCATTCTTCCCAGTACCAGTACCTCTTCTGTTGTTGTAATTACTTTAGAGAACCCTTCTACTTTGACATCAGCGTCATCAGGTGACGTCGACGATAGTATTGCAGTTAAACTGAATACCTCCGCAATTACTTCTCAGGGAATTAACTAGTGTAATAGACATTTAAATTTAATGTTGTTAAATGTTCTGAATTTAGAGATTTAGGTGTTGTATTTGACTCCATGCTTACTTTTGTTCCGCATATTAATGGTAATGTAGCCAGCTCTAACAAAATGATCGGCTTTATTATGAGAAACTCAAAGTATTTCAAGAATACGTCAACTATTCTTAGTGTCATAGGATTTAATGTGACATCTTTTCAAACTCGTTCTTATTCGCTCTTTTACCTATCCACACCGCGTACGAATCTATTCACCTCTTTTTAACATGTGTTTCTACGGTAATGAGTATCAGTCTTCTTTTGACATTTGCAATTATAATATGGATGACATTAAAAGGTGTATTTTATATTCCCTAGTTGATGTATAATGTATTTTTTCCACGATCGGGAGTAGAAATCAGTTTCTATGACATCAAAATTGAAACAGAAGTAGTCGATTATTCCCAAGGGAGTATAATGCTCCCAAGGGAGTTTACATTATGGAGAACGTTTTTCATGCAAAAAAAGAGGTAACATTGAAATTATTTATTGACATTTAAATTAAATGTAACATTTGTACAATTTTCAAAATTAATATTAGAAGGAATATTACTTTCGCTTACATTTAAAGTTTTTGTGATTGCGCTAGTGGTGGTACCTACTAAAACGTGATTAGCAATTTTGGTCTTATTTTCAATGGAGTTCTCGACATAACCCTCAGCGACTGTCGTTGATTTCCAACCAGCATGACGCTTTATTGTCGTGATATCCACACCAGCATCTGCCAGTAATGTCGCTGAAGATCTTCGTAAGCAGTGACCAGTATAATATGCAGCATCAGGTAATTTTAAATACGAAGCTACTACACTAGGAATTTTTCCGATGGTATTCTTGCCAACTGGCTGCGAACTACATTTTCCTGCTTTGTAGTACAAAAAAAGGCGCTTATGCTTGACGTGGGGAGAACGAATGGACAGGTATTTTCGATACAATTCAAGTATATTTCCCACATCGGCAACCACAAAGGTTCGTGGAATCTTTGTCTTAGTGTTTGGAATTTTTACAATCAAGGTTATATCATCTACAGTTAAATGGACTAGTTCATCAGTTCGACAAGCTCCGGCAATCCCCAGAATTAATACAACCTATAAAAAATCAAAATACTAAATAATTGAAATACCTAACAACAAAAGTAATCTTACCTTAATCATTAAGAATTCTTTGTCATCTGCAGTTGATAGAAAACGGTCGATTTCACCCTTTGTCAATATTTTCGATTTTTTCGCTTGATATCCGTCACCGGTTCTTTTCAAAAATGCGATCAGTTTGGGGAATTTGCTTATATCTATGTTGTCGTAAATTATCAAGCATGACTTAACCATAGAATATTGCGCCCATAATGTGGAAGACTTGTACTTCTTTGCATTTTCACTGAAGTATGCCAACAAAACATTCTCGCTGTATACTTGAATATTTTTCTCGGCGCACCACGTTTTGAACCGATTGTAAGCTATATCGTATAAAGATCTTGACTTCGTAGGTAACAAATTGCTTATTGCAATATTTGCAGCCTCCACAATCTCTTCCGACTCACAATTATTCATTGTGCACTAAACAAACTGTAAACTAAACCAAACTAACATCTTAATTTGACAATTCTTTTTGTTTGTTTATTTTGTAGTTATGACAATAACTCAACGATTACTAAATAAATGCTCAAATCCGAATACAATAATTCTGGTGCTACTTACTTCATAATAACAAAATATGTGTTTTTAAGTTAATGAGACCGTGGAAAAAATAGTATATACCATTCGGGAGAAATGCTATTTTGTCCTGGGTGCATTGTAGCCCTCTGGCTTCGCCCTCGGGCTTCAAATTGCACCTCTGTCAAAATAACGCATTTCTGTCCCTTATAGTATAATATACTATTTTATAATTTAGTTTTATCTGGAAAGATATTATTATTATCCGGAGATATTATTGCTCTGTTATTATTGTGCCTAAGATATGTAGTATTTAAGTTATTTTTATGTTTATGATGTTTTTTTACTTCAATTTAAGTGATATTTATATTGTAATTGTATGTATTACCTGCCCCATATTTGGAATTTATTTTCTGTCAGAGCTTGTGACTTTAAATAAATAAATAAATAAATAAATAAATAAATAAATAAATAAATAAATAAATAAATAAATAAATAAATAAATAAATAAATAAATAAATAAATAAATTTACTCTATTGAGAAAAGCCTAACAAGCCGAAATACTGGTCCTATATATTTCTTGAAACATCTAAATGAGAACTGTGTTTTTTTCAAAACAATTATTTTCACGATGTTTTATAAACCATCCGCTTCCAGTATCCACTTTAATAAATAACTGTTCTTGTTGTAATATTAATATTGTTTCTAAATAATATATTAAAAATTCTAATTTTGTCAATACAGTTTTCTATTATCTTGAGAAGAATGCATATTACTATACATATACTATACCCACTTAAGTATAGCATTTCATTTTTAACATTGGTGTTAAAAGTGTTTTATGACACTAGTGCTAAAAGTGTTTTTGACAAGTAACATAAAAGTCAATTTTTAGTTCACTTGTCAATGAATTAAAAATGTAATTATTAATGACAGTTTTACAAAATAGTTATTTGTTTTACTAGGCAGAAAAGCATAAGATTTAATGCCGCGGCTGGTGTTTCATAGCCAAGGCGTAGCCGAGACTAGGAAACCAGCCAAGGCATTAAATCTGCTTTTCTGCCGTACGAAACATATACTTTTTTCTCCAAATTTGTTCCAATTTCACGCAAAATCGTCTTTTTTATATTTATTAATTGCGTTTCATTATCAATATCCAAATAATTAAATTATTTCAACAAAGGTAACTGTCTCTTCGTTACTATGTTTACCGCTGACGTTTGTTGAATTGTTTGTGTAATGTCATTGTCAATTGAAATTATCAGTTTGATTTAAATTGTTACTTGGATCGTTGCATAGCAACGATGAACTTTTTCTGCCTAGGCAGTAAAAGTCCACTTTTTCTGCATAGGCAGTAAAAATATACCTTTTAAGCCTGTCAAGTGTCATTAAAAAGCCGCTTTTAATGTCATTTGGAGAAAATAGTAAGTAAACAAAAAATGATGGAAGTCTCTTATCTCAGGTAGTGTTAATAGTAATAACTCATCCTCACTTTCAATTAGATCCATTTCGAATACTTACTTGACAACTTTTTAAAATTGACAATGGCATTAAAGTAAACACAAACAATTCAACAAATTACGTCATCAGCGGTAAACATAGTAAATTATTATTATTAACACATTAAATTATTTGAATATCGATAATGAAACGCAATTAATAAATATAAAAAATACGATTTTGCGTGAAATTTGAACAAAGGGAGAAAAAATTATATGTTTCACAAGACAGAAAATCAGATTTAATGCCTTGGCTGGTTTTCTAGCCTCGGCTACGTCTTGGCTATGAAACACCAGCCGCGGCATTAAATATTGTGCTTTTCTGCCTAGTAAAACAAATAACTATTATCTTCCACCGGCTTTAAAATTGAAATGACATATGTCAACTGTTTATTAACTAATTTGACGTTTCATTAAGATCCAAACAAATGTCATGGCTGTACTGACATTTATTTGAATGAAGATTTAAAATTCATATTATGTTTGTAAAGATTATTAAAATAATGAAAAATTATTCATCTCAGATGATTAGAAAAAAAAAATAGTACATATCTATTATTCGTATAAAAAGTGATGTTTTCGATTTGCAGATTTGTATTCGCTCGGCTACGCTAACACTCCGCCTCGCAAACACAAACAAGTGCTCGTCAGAAAATTTCACTTTTTATCTTAATAACACAATATTAGTTATTTATTATATAAGGGAAAAAAAGTATTAGATTTTAGCTCGAGGTTGTGTATGTCTCCCGACGCGAAGCGGAGGGAGACAAAACACCGAGACCTAACATCTAATGTTTTTACCCGTGTATAATACACTATTTTTTTCTGTGAGGGGAGAAACGACGATTTAATATTGAAAAAACATATTGTTACAATATTCCTAGTTTCTTTTGGGATTACACCACCTGTAAAATAACCAAAAGCAGGAAACCAGAAGCATACATTATACATTAAGAAGCATACATTATTACAATATATTAAAGTCAGAAAATTCAATCGATGTGAAATTTGAAGTTTTAAACTGGTAGGCTGTTGTACTTATAGCGACATTGGACCTGTGTTAGTAAATTTAATTCTGTGATTGAGTTTAAAAAATTTCGAACTTAATTAAGTTGTTCATTGGTTATTTTGAAAAAAGGACATTTCTGATTCATAGTTTTCTCGTACTCTACCGGAATTAGTAGAAGCAGCGAAAGTAGCATCACTAAAATTATTCCTGCTAAATCGCGGAAAATTTATGAAACCGCGTATTCAAGATTTATGGAAAGGAAGGTGAAAAAACATGCAACCGACCCGTAGGAGAAAGAAGAAGATATCTCTGAAACTACATTGCCATAACAGATCAAGTAAGAGCGTGCGATCTACATGATTAAAATATTTTGATATATTGGTGTATATAACGTCAATTTGGTCTTTAAACATTTAGAGCATCAGAAACATAGTGTGTAAAGTTATATAAAGATGTGTGTTAATAGAATGCCCGTTCATAGAGCCTATTATGCTGCTCTGTCGCAACATAATATTATACATGGGAAGTCACCAAGTATTCTGATATAGTGTACGACAATAGAAAAGGAGATCTAGGAACTTACCTCTCCTCCTAATTTGGTGGAAATAGGTTCATACGGCCCTATGTGTGACTATATGTATAGACTCTTTCAATCACGCCACACTTACCTAGAAAAAAAAAACTATTTAGGTTAAGATTTCAAATCTAGCATGTAATAAATATATCGGTAACTGTTAATAATTTATTTCTTAACAGCAGTTTTATTTAGGCAGAGAATATAATAGCGCATTTGGTAAAAAAATTATCTGTCTTTTTCATAAATCGAATAGAAATCATTTAAAATTTTAATTATTTTAAAAAGTATATGCGGCACTATCACTAGGCACAATTTACCTATACATCAATCTTTAATAAGCTACCCTAATATTGCTAATAAAGTTGATTTTCGCACTTTACACCCTGTTCAAGATAAGGAGAACCACCATGGGAATCTCGGAAATGGTTAGAAATGCAAATCAGGTTAATTAGAAAACAATTGTGTAAATTAAGGGCGAATAAAATGGTACTTAACAATTTTCGATATGATTTTTCTATTTTAAAACTTTTTCGAGCGTTATTATTAACAGCTTAAAATAATAGCTTAAAATAAAATATACAAGGCGCCCCCCCTCCTATTTCTTGACCCGTTACATGGGTAACTTTTTTATTAGTAGTAATACAAAAATGTAATTACAGTAATTCTACGGTGAGGCGAGAAATGGGATGTTGGGGAAGGTTAAAAAGTTACTGAGAAAAACGGTAAATCCAACTTTCTATTGTCCCTCGTAGCTTGTTCATTCGTTAGAGAAAAATGCTTCAGATGTTTTTTGCAGAAATTTTCATGTAAAATGACATGAACTTGTTACTTTTTACATGTCTCGTAAAATGTAATCTAGATAATTATTATAATTCTCAACCATTTTGCCAGAGACATGAAAAAAATAATAAGTTCATGTCATTCTATATGAAAAATTCTGCACAAAAATCTGAAGCATTTTTCTCCAACTCTTCAAATCAACGAGCTACGAGGGACAAAAGAAAAGTTGGATTTATAGTATTTTCTCAGTAACCACATACAATGACATACAACCTTCCGTTGTATGTCATTTAACGGGTCAAGGAATAGGACGCCTTGTATTGGTATTATTGATAAGCAATGCGATCTAATATTACAAAAATCATGTTTCAACATTTTATTTTTTCCAAAGATGTTTGAAATATGCCATATTTTTCTCATGGACAACATTTAACTTGAAAAAGAAATAATTAGGCCTATTGAGTAGGTATGCCTTGAATCCCGACCTCAAGGACGGTTTTTCTGTAACTCTAATTATTTCTGGGATAATCTACAATATCATCCAATTTTCTTGACCCTCCACAAGATAAAATCTATCACATAAGTGTATGTTATAGCCCACGTACTGTGTTTACTCTCTTCGTCTGTATCGTTGGTCCAATTATAAACTCTCGGTGGACGGACGGATCGAAGAGTCTGGCGAAATTAAATATTTGGACTGGAGCGAGGAATAAATTCGGTAGGGAGTAATAACGTGCATTGGAGTAAGTTCAATCGGCGCACCGGAAAACTTACGGACATGCTAGCGTAGGTATACATATTATTAATGTAGAGATGCAGTTTCCAGGATACATATTTACAAAATTTTGCCAAGCTGATATTTGTTTAAGTGTTTCAAACGACTATGCAATTTACAATAAAGAAGTTTCATGGGAAATTTATCTTTTTAAGAAAACTGCTGTTAAACAGTTTGAAGGAGATTCACAGATTAAGCCTTAAAATATAGTAGGTATATGTATTTTTATTTATTATTTTATTATTTTATTTATTATAATATTTTTAGATTGATGATAAAAACACATCATATGAGACACATGATGACTAATGATGACTAATTTAATTAATGTAAGTTTATAAGACACACACAGGCATTGCTTAGGTGTCTTGATTATAAAATATGTATTATTGTGAATGTAAACAGAATTTATGTAAAAAACTGTAATAAACGTACTTACTTACTTACTTACTTACTTACTTACTTACTTACTTACTTACTTACATGAAATAAATGACGTTATACTTATAAATATTATTTGATGCTATTATTAACAAAAAATGCCAGTTGATAGAAAATCTGCATATTAGGTTATGTAATCATATTTTTCTAGTTGCATGGTATTCATAGGAATTTTTTCATAAAATGTATTAATGGTTAAGCTGTTTTTCTTTTTCATAACGACTAGATATAAAGTTATAAATCCCTAGAGTGTAAATCTCAAGCATTGTTTCCTAAGGATATTTTTATAGGTAATTAAGGTTTTACATTTTCATTACTTCAAAGAGATGTATACCAATTTTGCAAGCAAGAACAAGAACTCCCATACTTAATTCATATATATTAAAACGCGTCGATTCTGTCTCGCTCTAAATTCCATCGCCAAATCGACAAATTTTCTAAGCTATCTCCATCGTCCGGGGATCGCGAAGCGATCTACGCGGGTTTAGAAGGTTGCCCCAAGCCTTTCTCCTACACACATATAGGTACATACTCATACCAGAGATTATAAACACACTCATACGAACAGCTCCAGTTTTTCGAAATTTAGTTGTTTGAAGCTCCTTTCATGTGATTCCTAAAATTAATGTTAAAAAGCTTATGCTTATATAATTTTTGTATCTATATTGGTCATACTAATGCATTTATAAATATTCCCTTAAGATCAGGAGTGTAGAGAAAACCTAGGAAATAAAACCTAATGTGGCACTTTGGGCGTACATCGCTATCATCAGTTGTTACCACTGTTAATCTAAAAGCCAACAGATTATAGTAAATGTTAATTTTAGCCAGAATTGCTTGTTAAAGGGCATGCTTAGTCTAAAGCTTCACAGTTAGCACAAGGTTACTCTTCCTCAACAGTTACTCAGGCTCTTTGCACAAAGCTGTATTGCTCGCATAGTAACTACGCAACAATTCATATCGCAGGAGAGACAGTAAAATATCATATTCGTTATATTAAAAATGTCCAGATAGTTTCCACTTTCAAAGCTCTTTCCAATTAAATAATATAATAACATAAAAGTTTCTAAAAGTGTCATGTCGGCTTCTTTGAGTTTCGGTCCAATAGGACAAAGTGAAATGATATCCCTAATGCACACTGCAGTTTGCCTTTGCCAGGCAGTTTGGTTCCAGAATATGTCAAGCTGCAATAGAGACAGACGTTCAAATGACCAACGCTGCTCTAGAAGAGCAAATTGTCATAACTAATATAATGACCAACGATTCAGATGTACTTTTTCTTGCTGATTGCTGAACGCCTGAACGATAAACCTGCAATATGTCTGAAGATATTATGATCAGCCAGATAGAGAAGAAGTTTAAAGTTGTTAAGTCATAGCAAGATATGCTACGTAAAGGACGCAATTCTCCTCTTTCACATAGTCTTAGGGTGTAATACTACATCGGCGATGCTTTAACTAAGCAACAAGTTTTGGAACTACCTTACAGTATGCTTACAATATACAATATGCAACTCCTTACTGATGTGACACCTATTCTACAAACCATCTGCTTGTAGAGAGAGATATAGAGAGAGAAAGAGAGAGAGTTCCTTATCAGGAGATACACTTTGAATGCAAAGTACAAGCACAAATATAAAGATCTTTATACTTGTGGTACAAGCATGTTATGCTTAGTTGCAGCAGACTCGAAGACACCGGACCTTTGTGATTCACCATAGAAGCCGCAACCAGTACACCGAGTACCATAAAATTCAAAGAAAATCTAACTACATGCCACTTCACAGCACATATATTTTCTTTAGGTTCAAAAGTGGCTGAGTAACTCTGCGGCTAACAGATTGGGACTGGTGATAATCTATTGACAGCCACATACATACTCTGTTCGGGCTGAAGGTCCTGCATTTACTCTGCCAGAAACACATCTCGATATTAGATTGTAGGATACTTATCGTAGATAAAAATTAACACCCAATTACAAACTTCTCGGTCAGCTGCGAGGATCTATAACCGCGGAACTAATCGAACACCCATCCTTGGTAACGGCGGGATAAATCCCGACCCCTGGTGGCAACTAGAACGCCACCGACATCATCAATCACGGCCACCTGGATAATGTCGGGGTTGTGGAAGCACCTGCAACAGGCTTAAGCCGCCCCTCTTTCTACCTCCACCGCGCCATCATAGCTGAGGCTCGGGGCTTGTTTTTCTATTCCGTGTACATGACGGTACACGGTGTTGATGTTTTTAGTGTAAACATGCTTAGTCCTGATATTCTTATCAGAGGGGCGGCAATGAAAATCTGTGACTGTTGAAATATTCAACGACACAAGATAGTACAAGTTATTTCTAATTTCCATAAAGTTCATTAGATAACATTGATGTTCAAGTTGTATTTAACATTTTGATGTTATTTTTTACTTATTGGCTACGATGTGCCATTTAAGTATAACATCAGTATGTTATCTTGGGTTGTTAAATGAGAAACTAACAGCAGCTTCCAATTACATCGATTTACGAAATGACATGCGTGTTATTTTGCAGATACTTCTGACAGTGTTTTTGATTAGATAATAATATATAGGAAGGATGGATGGATTACTAATTTTAAGTTTACTGGAAGCTTCAGATAACAGAAATTTCAAAAATTTAATTTAAATTTAAAAAATCCGAAACCCTTCATGTTTATTTTATCTGCGAACTGTTTCCAAAGGCTGTAATTTTTTCTATGTTCCAAGGATTTAGTCTACCAATAAGAACTAGTCTATTAATATTATTATTAACAAAATTTAAGACTTCTTCGTTGTTTTGGAAAGACCAGACATTTCAAAATATCGGATTTTTAAGAAAAAAAAAATCAAACAAAATTCAAGTTAGAAATATCAACATCAACTGACGTCTTGATTTGTTAACAATTTGATTTGTACGCAATCTCCTGGAAGTATTTACTGTCTCGTTTTATCTAACTAATATCTTATAATTCTGTCTCACTCCGATAACACTGAATGTTATCCTCAAAACCTATTTCAATTGCAAACCTATTTGTCAACACCTATCATCGGTGTTGTTTTAGAAAGATATATTATACCAGTTTGCATAACGTGCTGTTATTATTGATTGTTATTTTAACATAACTCATAGTTGTTAATTATAACATCAAATGATAAATCATAGGGTTGAATGTGTTATTGTTATTATCAGCTTGAAAAATAAATTTAGTTGCAGACACAAGTTCACTCACGCACTGTCTTTTAAATACTTTTTCCGCTTAAGGGTCGAAAAGAAATATAATTACCAGAGTTACTTTAAAAACAAAGTATAAAGGGCGAGTTAACAAAAAGCTCGGACAGGTAGATTTTTATTTGAAGGGGGACAAATTCTTATATTATTGATATAGGGTGCCTCAAAAAAAGAGAGGTTTTCCACAACTATGTATTTTTTAAATGGAACATCCTGTGTATTTTTACAGATTTGGATATAACGTCCTTTCACGAATATCAGATTCATGAAAATAAGTTTCAGTAAGTAAAAGTCTTTCTCCAACACATTCCTTTTACAGTAACAATTCATGGTCATACATTCCTTACTATTTGAGCTATATCCATCAAACCCTATATCAATATATTCGTAAGAGGAGGTTTTATTGAAATATGCAAAAATATACACAATGTAAGTAGCGGCAAACCTCTTGTTTTTGGGACATCCTGTTAATAATATAAAAATGTGTCCCCCTCCTTCAGATAAAAATCGACCTGTCCGAGTATTTTCCATGGGAACCAATCCTTTACAGATAATCGAGGATGAAACTTTTCGTTGATTCACCCTATATGTTAAGATCTACCATAATTTCTTAAAGTGTATGCTCGTATACGTCAATAATGATCACAAAATAAGTTGATAATGAACTACGTTTCTTTCAGAATATAAATACCTAATACAAAAGCTAGAAAAGAACATAGCTAAACTTCACCTAGAATGATTATTGCGTAACGTTCTTGCATTGTTCACGTTGTGTAATGCTGCGTCATCATTTTCTAGTAATCATGATGTTTACCTCGCAGCCGCTCCTCGCCATGTTCGGAGTCGTTTCCCCGGAGTCCGGACCGGAAGTGAAACGGGCAAGTTCAGTAGTAATATAGCTAGACAAATAGTCTGAGGCGCCATTTGAAAACGCCGCCGATCTAGCCGCTTTTTTGCTTTTCGGAAAATGTGGACCTGGCACTGGCCATAATAAAGTAAATAAAATTATTAAAACTGTATAGATGTTTGCTTTGGAGTTGCCCGGTAATAATATCGTTATTTTTCCAGTAACTGAAACGTTATTGTCTTGTTATTTTCACTTATATGGGAATTACCAAATTATAGTTTTCGTTTTTCAAGATCATGGTTGTTTTCCTACAAGTTATATAACATTTCTGTAATTAATATTTATTGACCTAGAACATCGCTGATAGAAATGATGTGTGTATAAACTTATTTTTGAATGCTCAGGTGTACAAAACAAAATTGATGAAATGATGAAGTTTCAATAAAGTCATAGATTAATAACAATTAACAACAAATGTGATTTCGTTTATGTAAATTTATGATTTATGTGATTGAATTTATGATTAAATTTCATGCATATATACATTCACTTAAACATTACAAATTTCTGTAATACCGTATTCACATGTGTAATACATTATAGTCACTAAAAAACTAGATCAGAAAAAACTAGACACCAAAAAAAGTGCTATTATAATAGTTGCCGGATATCCAATGGCTATGGGAAAAAATTACCATAGGGTGTTTTCCGTATGTGACGAATCAAGTTATAAACCTATACATACTTAGTAATACATCCACAAAGAAGTTGTAATGTGTTAAAAATGCAAATAGCAACGCATCTTTCAGAATAAAATCGAAGTTAGAAAATTTAGAAAAAGGATCTATTTTAAACGGGAACCAAAACACAAGTGACGTCATTAAGCATATAAATGGCCGCCGTTTAGTGTTTGTTTATTAGATATTTTGAACTGGAACTTTTTATATATATTTAAAATATACAAAATAACTAGTACTTCATAAAATAACTTAAAAAAACTTGTTACCTGAAACACGCTGATCTTTATTATAATGGAAATATAATGACTGATGTTGATAGCTTCCTGTCAAACTGTTTGTTTATTATGCCAGATGACGTCACAAATATGTCTGCCGTAGTAGACGCGTTTGCGCGCCAAATGCCGAATTTAAATTTCAACTCACTTTTGTTCGGATATGCAAGTGTTTGTAATTTTTTTTAACTAGACATATGTATAATAGGGAACGAAAACTCAATTTTTTGGTATTAAAAAAAAAATATGTGAGAACACCCTATTCTGTTAGCTCTCATAAAAATGGCAAAAGAAAATAAATCAGTGACAACTGATACTTTAGCAAAGAACTGAATAAGTTTATTAGGTATGTTTGGTAGTGTTGTTTTATCCTTTAAGAGGAATCTATAAAAAATTGCTTTAATTATATAGGTACTATACTTATAATATGTATTTTTCAATACTTTGTTTTCTTCTCTAAATTATTTTTACGAATGGCTTATGGCGTATAAAAATTGTTTATCAAACCAGTGTTTGCTTAAATTTTGCATAAACTTTGAACAATAATTGAAACTGTTATCGTATTAATCGTATTGTCAACTCTAATTCGTATACTTCGATATTAACCGTATCGGTTTATATCGGGTGATTCTAAATATATACGAAACAGGGAATAATCGGAACGAGGGTTTACGTCATAACTTTATATAGAAAACCTCCTTGAATTTTAGCCAAGGAACTACATATTGAAATGTTTCACATATACTTAGAAGTGTCACAACAAATATATATTTTTTAAACATAACACACTATATATTTTTATACATTTTATTCACATTGCTTTGGGCTATCCCAAATTTTCTCGAAATCTCGTGGATTACATGTAAAAGGTGTTTTTTTAAGGATGATAGAACTTTAACTTTAAAAAATATTAAAGAAAATTATTTGTGATTAAAAAATTAATATTATTTAGAAAACAATCTATTACATTAAACATTTAAAAACTATTTGCGGCATGTGGCCACCGCGGCTGTCCGCAAGATAGTGTATTCTCTTGGGTGACTTTTTCGAGCATTACTGGTCGTATATCGTGAATAACACGAACAATGTTGGCTTCTAAGGCTTCAATTGTTGCTGGTTTATCAGCATAAACTAATGACTTGACATAACCCCACAGAAAATAATCTGCGGGCCTCATATCACAGGACCTGGGTGGATAGTTAACAGGTCGATTTCTCGAAATTAATTTGTCACCAAACCTTGTTTGCAACCACACGTTCACGTACAGCGGTAATGTTCCTTTCATTACGCACATTCCTTCGACGCATTGGTGTTTTCAAATCATGTAGAGTATCTGGTACGAAATCTATCCACAATACGACGAATCAGATCAGATGGACGATCATGTGGCCCATAAAATTCACAAAGTCTTCTATGCGTTTGGCGAACCGACCAATGATTTTCAAAGTAAATTTGAGGAATTTGGTAGCATTGTTCAAGAGTGAATCTATTCATGATGATTTGCCAAAGTATACTGAAAATAAATTTTATAAACAGTGTCAGACTAACAGTTCAGTCTGATAGTAGTTGTTATGTAAAGTTCTATCAAACCTAAAAAAACACCCTTTACTTTTGAAAATTCCGTTAGTGCTACAGATTGACAAGATACTGAATTGATATTTTCCACAAGTGTAAACAGGGTCTAGCTCTATCTACACATAAGACCAGAGGTCAGAAGTCAGATATTTCATATAGAGTGTTTGCCAAACATTAACAAACCTCATGATTTTTTAGGGGGTCAAAACTTATTTTTTTTTTTTAATGGAATACCCAGAGTAAATGAAATACCCAGTATATTTTTACATTTTTGAATTGTCCTGTCGGTTCTATTTAGTTTCCCTTAAACAAGTTATGTGCCTAACTTTTCTAATTTTCGATTTTTGTTTTTGCAACTAATAAAATAAAATAATGTTGTCGAGTGTTATTCTTTCTGCTTATGACTGTTTAAAAAATTCAGTGCGTTGATTATAATCTTTGCGCATGCACATGATTCTAATATTAGAAGAATGTCACAGAAACTTCTAACAAGTCTATAGGTGGATATAGCTCTAATAGTGAGGAAGGCACATAAAAGAGTGTTGATAGATGAGTACTTAATGACTCACACAACACCAATATAAAATTGGATTAAAATTAATGGAATTTCTCTATAATACAATATGGAATTCGTTACAGTGATGACAAACTAAATCCCGGTACATACTGATTCCGGTGCAAAGCAGAATGTAAAGAGGTAAACGTCTGTATCGGGTAATTCCCCTGATGGTACATATAAATGTCATCTGGCCCGGCTGGCGATGCCGCTAATGAAAACAATCCAGGTAATCAGGCGATTATGCCTCAACAATCCCCATTGTGATTGGCATTCCAATCTCACTGACATCCAATCACGCCCCGCGTGTTCCACGACACACAGCAGCTTTGATCGTCGTACACATACGCTGAATGGGATACTTGCAACGAGTTTTGCTGATGCCGATGCGACACGTTCAAGTATGTATGCATGCGATACTCGAACTGGGTTGGTGTTTGTAGTGGCGGATGCATAATAGGTATATGGATATAAGGAGCAGCAATTTTTTTATACAGAGCGGCAAATGAACAGATTCAATAACTTAAATAATAATGTGTTTTCTAAAAAACACTGAAACAGGTGGTCGATTTTGTTAACGACACTATTACTTATTAAAATTATTGATATTTATTCAGAGTTTCTGAAAAAGGAGAGGTTAACCACAAGCACTATATCTATTTTTGCAGATATTAATAGAGTTCTAGAAATTATATTTAGAATATTATTATTATTATTATTATTATTTTTATTATAAAAGGATAAGAGCTGAGGGTTAAACCCTGTTAAGCTCAAATAGAATTAGAATAATTATTGAAATAGATACATAGTTACATAAAAGAAAGAGAAAACAACTAACCAATAAAAAATATCACATAGATACCAGACCTGTAGAGAGAATTACAAGGGAAACAAACATTATTGATTCAAAAACTATCAAGTGTTTAAAACATTTATTGAAGGTGCGTTGTCTACTTCGGCAGGGAGGCCATTCCATATGTCTAAGACAGGGTTACTGATTAGAACTACCTACATCTCGTACTATAGGACCCACGGAGATGTGTGAAGTGTGAAGACCTTGGAGACGATGATCTTTAATTAGGTGTCAGTTTACTTTACTTTAGAAAGCCAGTCAAGTCTATTGAAAATGTATTGTGTAGCACTCTGTAATTATAATAATAAGCAGAATTGCCGGTTATGGAGTGATACAAATCCAAAAAAAGGTCCTATAGATCCCAATACATTTAGAAAAATGAACGGTTTGGTGCAGTTTACCCGTCGGGTAAACTGCACAGCGTCTAAAATTATTCAGGGTGTCCCATTTAAAAACATTATGTTCAATTGGTTTCCTCAAATTTACGACATGCAATTTTTTTTCGACCTAGCCAAAAGATAGTACGTGAAAAACCAAACAACTTACTTGAATACCCTGTATGTGACTCTATGGTCTTTGTGTTGGACGAAAAATCGTGAGTGGTTTGTATCAAGTCTTCGTAAAGCCACGTAATTTCTTCATAGTTGCATGAAATAAATTGGGTTTTTCGAGGAATTTTTAACGAGAAATGTTTGGTCAATATTGTATGTTTTATATTAACTAATATTGAGGAACCCAAATCTGTAACATCATTAATTGATAATTCAAGTAATTCGTTTCTACTACAATATTTTTAAAAAATGTAAGGCAATGTAAATTACTCACTTTAACCATTAATAATTGATCATCTGGAGCTTGAATTAACAATTGGTAAACTTGTTCAGCAGTAAGTATTCTTGATTTCTTTGGCTTATACACGTAATTTTTTCTCTTTAGGAAACCTTTTAGTTTCGGATATTGGTATATATTTTTAACTATTACCATCGATTTTAACATGGAATAATTTGACCATGGAGTTGAAGCACGTACAGTTTTGGATTTTTCATTAAAATATGCTAGAAAAACATTTTTGCTGATTTGGTCTAGTTCCTTTTTTTGTTTAGATTGCATCATGGTATAAAGTCTTCATAAGATTTTTCGTACACTTTTCTAGACTTTGAAGGCAACAGTTCTGCTATAGCTTCTTCAGCGGCTTTTTTCAATATTAAAATCCATTTTATATGCTTTTTGCAATACAATGTTCAAAACAATATAAGTTTACACAATAGCCGCAACAGCGATTTCCGATTTATAACTTATTTAATCGTTGCTATGACAAAACAACATCTGTGACTACCACGACAATATGTCCAGTTAAAGAGGAGTGCGGGTTCGATTTCTGAGTGATACTTCTTTTTACATTAATCAATCACATCATATTTGTCATAGGCGAATGCTTTTCTCAATTCTCAATAAAACAATAATAGGCCCTACTATTAGCTTCGATTACATTTTCTTGTTACTAATAGTCATGTTTGTGAACTGCAAATAAGACAAGAACTTACTTGTTATAATAGCAATCCCCGTTTTAACTAATAAGGTTTTTGTGTGTTTATTTACTAAATGTATGTTTAATGTACTCCCGGTAGCGGGCGAAACAATGTGTAGAAGCACCACTACCGGAAATACTATCGTAGGACTTCATGAAAATTGCCTACTTCGTCCAGACAATCCGGCAGTTTACAGATTTAGTACATAATATACTATTTCACCACCACTAAACTCTTAGAACAAAACTCAATAATATAAATAAAACCCGACGACGTGCTGCTCTAGTATTAATCACCTGCCACCACTTTATTCGACCGACCGAAGCCCTCGGGGGAACAGATAATATTTGCTCCATTGGAGATATCCCCCAATCCCTTAAACCTCAGTTCCTTCTATACATGCAGTCAGGCGCATATACAGGGTGTCCACCTAGTGCGCGTAAGTCCAATATCTGGGTTAATAAAAGAGATAACTTAATTTTTTTTTCTACAGGGTTGTCTAATATCCCGAGCTGCACAAAATGAAAATATATTTACATATTCAGGGTGTTCAGTTTTTCCTGGACAGGTACCAACTTCGTTTTTCTAAATGGAAATATATATTTTTTATTGCTTTTTCGAACTAAACCCTTGATTTTAGTAGGACTTTCATCAGCCTTCCCTATACCTAACTTAAACTGTTTTTGAAATATTGACGGGTGAATATTGACATTTTTGCAACTTTGACACCCTGTAAAATCTAAACGGTTTGAGATCAAGCAAAACGGTTTGCACATTCCTATCTTAACTTTTCATAAGCTATCGTTTGGTACTAATTTCAAATTTATCCAGGAATTAAAAATTTTCAAAATTTTCAAAAAATTTTAAATTTTTGGATAATTCTGAAATTAGTACCAAACAATAGCTTATGAAAAGTTAAGATAGGAATGTGCAAACCGTTTTGCTTGATCTCAAACCGTTTAGATTTTACAGGGTGTCAAAGTTGCAAAAATGTCAATATTCACCCGTCAATATTTCAAAAACAGTTTAAGTTAGGTATAGGGAAGGCAGATGAAAGTCCTACTAAAATCAAGGGTTTAGTTCGAAAAAGCAATAAAAAATATATATTTCCATTTAGAAAAACGAAGTTGGTACCTGTCCAGGAAAAACTGAACACCCTGAATATGTAAATATATTTTCATTTTGTGCAGCTCGGGATATTAGACAACCCTGTAGAAAAAAAAATTAAGTTATCTCTTTTATTAACCCAGATATTGGACTTACGCGCACTAGGTGGACACCCTGTATATTAGTCCAGCAAATATAAATTAACTTCTGTGGTGAATTTATGGTAATATGGATGAAGGTTAATGAAAATAATTTATAACAGAACAGAAAAGAAGTGTAGATAGCGCAATAGTAGGTACATTTAGATTATTCATTACTGGGGACCAATCTATAGACAATTGGGCTTAGTTTTAGCTACATTAAGATCTGAAGTTAAATAAATTTCTAGCTTCACGGTAGGCATATTAAAGCTAAAGTATTTTATAATTATCTTATATAATAATATACATGAATAATAGGTAAGGTGACAGAATGCGTTAATAATAATAATTCATAGGTATATACTTGACTGTAAAAACATCTTTAAAAATAGAATGTAGTTCATCTTTAATCACGTACATCAAGCTTTGGTAAGTCATTCATTAAACATTTTACGATCCATATTATTAGATTATCAAATAGAACCAAATATAAGCTACACATTTAAACAGGGGAACTGTCTACGAAAAAAAAAAAGAAACGTGAAAAATGAGCGCTTTTAAAATTTCCATTAACTATTTTTTATCATCAATTAATAGTTTAACATCATTTAGTTATTTTTTTAAATTGCGAATTGAAATGAAACTGTATTTGAGAATTAATAACAGCCGCTATAACAAGTACAGTGTTAGGCAGAATGACCTAACCATCCATTTTTGAACTGGATTTATTCAATAATGTAAAAAAATCTAAATTCAAATCAAATCGCCATGTGTTCCCGATACATGGTAATTTATGACAGTTGCCAAACTGTTTGCGAGAAACGTCAGTTTAATAGTAAAAATGGAGCGTTATCATCGCAACGATATCAACTTGTATTACAAAATTTTGAACAACTTCATAACGAAGGTGTAGACTTCCAAAGACTATGGTTTCAGCAGAACGGAGCCACTTCCCACACTGCTAGGCAGCCTATGGCAATTCTGTGAAGAATGTTTCCTGGTCGTGTCATTTCAAAATTTGGGGATGTCGCGTGGCCTGCACCGTCACCGGATCTGTCAGCTTGTGATTTTTTCTTATGGTGCTATCCAAAGTCAAAAGTATTCGCTAATCGACCTCGAACTTTGGAACAACTGAAGCAAAATATTCGTACCGAGATTAACGCAATTCCAATTGAAATGTTGCAGCGAGTGATGAACAGTTTTTGTGCTAGATTTCAGGAGTGCCAGCAGCGACGCGGAGGTCATTTGACTAATGTGATATTCAGAAAATAAATTGCAATGTTTACTTAAGAACATTTTGTTTCATTCAGTTTTTGATTAAAGGTTAACCATTAATGAATACCAGTACCTACATAGAAAATAGATACTTCATTCTGCCTAACCCGTTATAATTATAGGTTTGAATTTATTTACAAGCAATCGACAAGTGCTGCTGAATTCGCAGGATATTGAGAAAAGTGCGTTCAATTTAAACAATTTCAACTTCCATTAAGCAGCTTATTTCAAATAGAATATGCTTTTATAATAATTCTATTGGACACTTTTATTTGAGAGGTTTCTTGCCCAAAGAAATGGTGTCACTTTATATATTCACACCTGTCTAAAATTACCACAACACTGAATGCAAATGTAAATTTGTGTGTTAATAGTTTAATTAAGCAATTGTTTGAAGGTATATTAATTTTGCTAGAAAACTATATTTCCTAGATTTATTCAACAGAAACAAAAAAGTCTGGATAAACTACATACCACTTAAAAGCTTATTTCAAAAGATATCATATAGTATAGTTGACAAACCAATGATGACGAAGAAAATAATTCTTAGAATAGTGTATTCATGATCTAAAAATCTAAAACCAGGTGGGTAAATTTATATCATGTTATACATAATCTTGAAGGGGGTTGAAACATTTGGAGTGAAGATAACACTGACGTAGTTTTCCACATATCACCAAAACACTATACTGCAGTATAGTTGCAGTATAGTGATTTGGGTTATGTGGAAAACTATGTCAGTGTTGTGTTATAGATAGAGGAAAAAATTGAATGTTAATTATATATTTTTTCTAATATCTTCTGAAACTCCCAAGACCTTAATTTGAAATATTAGTACAAGGTTCATAAAGTAAGGGATATATTTCAGCTTATTATGTATTTTTAACAAATTAAGTTAATAACATGATGAGAAAGAAATTCAATACAATCACCAACCGTTCCTCCAAATTGTACACATCATTATTCAGAATTTCTGGTTGAATGCAGCAATTTGCTCCCTAATAGTCTTTTAATTCTTCCAACGTTGTTGGTCGTGTTCTAAACACCAATTTTTTTACTAAACCAATTATTTTTTATAAATCCATGTTATTAAAGTTTAAATCGTTTCATTTTACGTTTACGTGAGTTTTATTTTGAGAACAATTCTCTAAATCTAAATGATTATGTTGGTTATTTGTATCAGCAGTTGACCCGACAACTTTTGTTTTCCATAGATACATTAAAATCCAATTATTGAAGTAACTAGATTCCATTTACTTTTTGGTACTACTTTGATGTCTTAAAATGTTATAAGATTTTAAAGTATATCCCTTACTTTTTGGTAAACTTATATATTTGAAGTTGTAAAATTCTACAAAACATAACTTTCCTAATACAAGTTTAGTTTAAACAGAATTAGAATTAACTCTTCTGCGAGCAAAAGCCCCATCCAGCATGGACTTATTCTGACATATTTTAGAAGGTAGCCAAATCAACCGCCAGTGATACTATCAGATTTCACCACTGATTTTAAATTTGTTAGCTCTTGTCAGTATGTCACAATTTGTCAGTATTCCATCTTTGATATACTGACGAGAACTTGCAAGTTCGTAACAGGTGTGGTGGTTGCTGATGCTGACTCAAAATATGGCTACTTCTAGGATATGCCAGAAAATGTCAATGCTGCTCGAGGCTTTTGCCTATAGAAGAGATGTCCCCAATCTCTTCAAGTAATAATTTCGTTTACTGGAAGGCTAGGTCGTTACAGTACCTACAAAGCAGGTACAACAGATAATAGCACAAACAAACTCTCCGACTATTATTATTCTGTCTGTTATATTTACCAAGGTTTCAATGCTGCCGTATCAGGTTTGGGACATCATATTATATGTATATTATGTAAATTTTTGACATTTGTGCAAATAAACAGAAACATTGATTATATTATATTATATCATTACGTCATCATATCATTCTCATATAATATATAAATAATAATAATTTAAAAATGTTTGTTCTTTATAAAAAAAGTCTAATCTTCTTACAGTTCCTTTATTTCTGGACGATCAGTTTCGTAGATTTAATCCACAAAGGCACATCATCAGCCCACAAAATGAACAAAACTTTTCTCCAGTATTTTTTTCTCTCTCGAGGATTTAGCTCAGGAATCATCGGTTGTTTACATCTCTAATGGTTTTCGATAAAACCTCAAAAACCGCCCACACTGTACATCGGGATTCTTAACATGTAGTACAATAATTATGTTGGAGAAGCACGATAGCAGGTTTATCGTACTTGGCGTTATTGTGTCGCGGAGCTTTTGACCTTTGAAGTTGTTATTCCCAGATCCCGCCAGCTTGTAGTTACAAAATAAACCAAAAGGTAATACGACAAAAGCCCTGTTCTTATAACTACATTTTATGAAAAGATAACGAGAAGTATCTCTACTTCTGAACCTTAATGAGGTGACATATCCGTGGTTAGAGATATAATTTAAATAATTCGTTGCAACGAATGTTACATCCTTGAAAATCTAGTAAATTGCAGTATTACTTGTGTATAACACTGAAGCTAAGTTAAATTTTAAAGTGATTTACAAATATCTTCTATT
This sequence comes from Pogonocherus hispidulus, assembly GCA_963924545.1. Classification (NCBI taxonomy): domain Eukaryota; kingdom Metazoa; phylum Arthropoda; class Insecta; order Coleoptera; family Cerambycidae; genus Pogonocherus; species Pogonocherus hispidulus. The sequence continues at coordinate 27,730,301 of OZ004696.1, forward strand.
TAAATCAACGTTGTCTATATTACCTTTGCGATTGTTGTTTGCTTCCATTCTAGCAAAATTTAATGTGTTTAGGTAACATATTGAAAGTTTTGCTAATATCTAAAGTAAAGCATAGGTACACGTATTGTTCAAGAGAAAGCCAAAAATTCTTGATTTTCTTAAATAAAATAGATCATTACTCAGGGAATGGAAACTATGCTTTTGACAATATGTTGTACAATTTACGATACATTTTAAATAACATTGAGAGCTAATTATAATTATTGATCTCTTAGATTTGTTGAATAGATTGGTTTAATTTAACTAACTAATTGCAAGACGTCATTCAAGAAACTTCGAAACTTCAGTCTGTATTGATCATATTGGTGTAAGATACAAAACACATAAATAAGTGTTTCTAGGAAGCATCAAATTATTATATTTATCTCGACCCAAATTATGCTTAATAAAACTTTTATTTTAATTTTCTAAGGAAATGTAATCAATAAACTAATTTAGTCGTACCAAATTAGCATATAGCATAGCTAAGAATAGGGTTGATAGAGTATAAAGGCAGTTCAGGAAGTTGACTTTCCGTTGTGCTCTATAAACGTATTAAAGGTATTATTTTTGGTATAGGTGTAACTAGCGAGCTCGTCCATTCCTTTGGGAAGACTTAATACCATTGGACGAAGCTCTATTAAATGCTGCTGACGCGATGTCGAGGATCTAATGATACAGTGTGCCGCTGTGCATACCGTATGAGTGTTAAAGATACTTTTAGCACGACTTCCAGTCCTCAATATTAATTATAATTACCACGTAGTAGTCCTTTGGCTACTCACTAATGCCACTATTTTTTAAAGAAGTCCGAACCTGGGCTTCCCACGCCCAACCCCGACCCCGCTGTTGAATATGCTAACAAAGCTATCCAAGCGTAATTAAATAAAACTATTTTAATCGTCTAAGAAAAAGCAATCAATAAATGTATTAATTTAGTCGTACCAAATTAGCATATAGCATAGCTAAGAATAGGGTTGATAGAGTATAAAGGCAGTTCAGGAAGTTGACTTTCCGTGGTGCTCTATAAACGTATTAAAGGTATTATTTTTGGTATAGGTGTAATTAGAGAGCTCATCCATTCCTTTGGGAAGACGAAGCTCTATTAAATGCTGCTGACGCGATGTCGAGGATCTAATGATACAGTGTGCCGCTGTGCATATCGTATGAGTGTTAAAGACATATAGTTCTCAATTTTAACACCAAGCAGAGAAGAGAAACACTATTAAAATCGACGAAACCGGAAATAATACCTAAATAAAAATAAAAATAACTGTCAACTAAAATAACAGTTTCCTAAACATAAAATGTTTTTTCTGCTGTTTTTTCTAATGTTCTTTTGATTTCTCTGCTGCAAAGTAAGTCAATTAATTACCACAATAGCCGTCATTATTTGGGAGAAACCTACTTTTATAACTTTATTATCAGCACACAAAATTGTAGTACACAACTCTAGTTCTGAAGCATTTATGAATTATTAGAAATGTACACTATGTACCTCTACTTGATAAGATGCTCTCTTGTTACGCAATATATTACATCTGAGCAGGATTTTTCTAAGGGATGGTAAATATCCATTAGTACCTGGGAGACCACTAAATTTATATCGAAATAGGAAAGCGACAATTTAATATATAAATGATAAGTGAAAAGTGTAAATACTGAAAACAGTGTACAAAAAAATCCTCATTTTATAAGAAATAACCGGTATTCACGGTCTTTCTTTAGGTAGAAGTATTAATATTTTATTATAATTCACAATTTATTTAGATTTCCACAACAAATAGAAGGTACCTATTATTGTGGTAGATATAAGCATAAATAACACAAATAACTACAGAGCGCAAAGAAGATTCAAAATAAAGATGATTCTGCTTTACAGACTAATTATTTCAAAAAATTAGGACAGGCCGTAACCCTCATTCGATCGGAAAAATTAAGAAACGGTCAACAAAAGAAACTTTGAATTAATTCACTTATAGTATGCTTAGGATGGGGATGCGAATCAGTCTTTCGTCTTTAAGTAAAAACTGTGCTTCGGATATCACCAGGTTCTTTTCAGTGGAGCGCATGCAGCTGAGTTGTTTTCATAAATTACTGAACCATAATCATGTATCATGTTCATAATTAAACAATAAATTATTAAATACTTTATTATTGTATATCGTTGTTATGAATATAAATAATTTGTAGAGAAAAACTATGGAAAAATTGAATCAGATGTGTTAGGTGAGTTTGTATCATGGTGAGTACCTTGATTTGTAGGTTAACGTTAAATTCCTCGGTTAACATTCCATACGACCACAGGTTCGGTTTTGCACCTTATTTTTCTGTCACCGACCTTTTTTCATATTTAGTAAAGTTGTCATTGTCTTGTCTTGACGACTGTATCGGTTTTTTTTAATTATATCTAAATATTCTTTCTTGTTCACTCAGTAATGTCGGAGTGTTCATACACATAGCCCTATTTAAAAAGAAGCAAGGGGCGAGGAAGGATTGACATTGCATATTTTGACATTGCATTTTTTGACAAGAATAATGGACAATTTTTGTTTTATACTTAAACAACTAAGTATGAGGACAATTTCTAGTGAAAAGGAGTCAGATTTACATGTGGCGTCTGAATCCTATTCTTTCTAACATAAACATTAGTTTGTCCATTGTGTTTAAGATGAATTTAATCCCCCCGTCAACGAATAAATCTGTATACTGGGACATTCCGTCTGACTCGTTGTTTGTGTATATATAATCAGTTTCCGTTCGAATCTAGCAAAATCCAACGACTCGTTCCTAATTCCCACTTCTGCTGGCTTTGTTCACAATCGCACAACCATTACAAAACTGTCAAACAAAAGATGGGCAAGAGAGAAGAGTAGGAGAGGGAGGAGAGGCTAGATTTTGCATACTGAAGTAAAATCTAAAGACGTGAAATTTGTCGGTAATCCTTCTTTGGCTCTCGCCGGCTCCCTTCGCTATTTCATTATAAAGTTTACCCATTCCGCGGCTTTATTTATATGCCAGATCAGATTCTATAACAGAGGAGCAATTTGACGAGTTATTTTTCAAAAGTTTATAATTAAACCGTAAAATAATTTAAAATAATATAGTGTTCAAGATTTTCTTTCAGTTCATTTATTTTTGATGTTGGCATAACATAAGTTCTCTCTTGATTTTTTTTATTCCTAATTCAGACACATCGTGAGAGGAAGTATCAGAAAATGAAAAGTAAATTTCTCTAAAGAAAGAAGTAATTCTATATATGCATGTTGCTATATACACTGTTCAAATATTTCATATGCAACATAAAATAATAAACTACTATAAAGTAAATAAAATACAGTACAAAAAACGTATAATAAACCTTCGCTTTAAAATTTGTTAAGCCATAATGAAAACTCTAATAAAATGCATAGGTAGGTATACTTCCGTGACAGTTAAGAATAAAGTGACTGAAATGTTGTTTAAAAATTAAAAGATTGGCGTCCAGAAATACATACATAATAATTTAATAATCTCTATCCCTTATTATCATATTGATGATGAGCCCGGAAGAGGAAGAGGGTCCGGTATATTATTATTTTGCGGGCAGCGAGTGCGCCCAGGAACGACTTACGATATTATAACTTTAACCACCATTTAGTACGAGAATAAGGGAACACTGGAAAACCTTATTAATTAAATTGAACAGTAGGTTAATAAACATTTATACAGTGATAGTTGCATATTACAACTAGTTGACATTTATACAGCTGACTAGTTGAGTATTAAGAACGTCAGCAGTTTTATGCACACAGATTTAATATAGGAGCAATTGGAAAAAGTTGACCGGCGGTGAGATTTGAACCGTCGCTAACCGCGGAGAGTGATTAAAAACTTGACGTCTTTAACCGCTCAGCTACGGAGCTCATAATACAACATTTTTTTATGGCATACTCTGTATATTATTTTGATATTTTCAACATCCTTACCTGTCTCTTTATGCAGCTTGTTGGAGGGCGGCGCGGTTACCCGCAGTACTCATACCTCTCGACCCATTGTGCCTGTCGCTAGTCGAGAGTTATTACAAGATTTCCGTGCTATGCGCATTGGTCAGCACAAGTAGTAGTGGAAGCTCTCAATGTCCTGGGTCAGGTAAATTGCAGCATCCAGGTACCTGAGTCTTTTGGCTAAAAAGCAGGCACAGCGACAGAGGATGTCTATGGACTCCTCGTCATCGTGACTACAGAACCTGCACCTTCTAATGGGACTAAGGCCAATATTATTAATGTGCGTGTTGAGATGTTTATGACCTGTTAATAGTCCTGTGAAAATCCTTATGCTGTTACGACTTATAAGGGCAATAATTGATCGAGTTGGATTCAACAAGCGCCCTTCATTAAAAGACCTTGCTTTGCAGTCCAGTTCCGTTCGACCATTCCTGCTCAGATCCTTTCTGATCCAATTTTCAATGGACTCGCTACAGCAGTTGTCGTGTCAACTGCTGCTACAAGTGTCCAAACGTAGTCATTGCGATTTAGAGAGTTGTTCTCAAAATAAAACTCACGTAAACGTAAATTTAAACGATTTAAACTTTAATAACATGGATCTACAATCAAGAATTGGTTTAGTACAGTGTTATTATGAATGCGGGAGAAATTACATTGCTGGATTACGAAATTTTCGTACGAAACTGGATTTGAGAGCAGAGAAAATCCAGGTAGCCTGTCAATGAAGGCAAACCGTAATTTTATTAGCAAATTTGAAAGATCAGGGTCTGTAACTGACCTACCGAGATCACAAAGACCAAGGATTAGTGATGTCCAAGTTGTAGAATTTCTTCGGGAAAATCAAAATATAGCCAACACTAATCCGTTAGCAATCAGTAGTGTGAATTCGATATCAAAACGATTTCAAATGCCATACATCCCTATAAACTTAAACTGCTGTTTGAATTAAATGATGCAGATTTTTCTCTCAGGTGTGACTTTTCTTTACTTTAAATATTGGCTCAGGTGGAAATTTAACCCAAATGTTTATCCCGTATTTTATGAACAGATGAGGCCCATTTCTCTCTAAATGGTGGAGTCAATACTCAAAACAGGAAGATTATCATGACAAGAAAGTCACCGTTTGGGTGCGGTTTCACATCTAATTTTTTCATTGGACCATACTTTTATGAGGAGATACAGAATGGAGAGGCTGTATCTGTAACTGTTATTGGTGAACGATACCTACATATGTTACGAGATTGTGTCATTCCACGGATACAAAACGAGGACAAAGGAATTGAAAACATGATTTTTATGCAGCATGAAGCACCCCCCCCCCATATTTACAGACCAGTTAAAGAATTTTGAACTGATGTTTTTCAAAATCGTGTTATAAGCAGATATTTTGTAAATTCATAGCCTCCAAGATCGCCTGATGTTAACACAGCGGATTACTGGGTGTGAGGTTATTTAAAAAAATTTTGTGTTTAGAACACGACCAACATCGGTGGAAGAATTAAAAGACTATATTATTAGGGAGCAAATTCCTGCAATTCAATCAGAAACGCTGAATAATGCTGTGTACAATTTGGAAGAACGGTTGGCGATTGTACAGCAGAAAAATGAACGATATATCAAGCATTTGCTTGATATATCGTCCCACCACCACTACCACTTATGTCTAACCACTTTAGACATAAGAAATCCCATTCTTTAAACAATAGAATTTCTTTCATATCCTGTTATTAACTTAATTTGTTAAAAAATACATAAGCTGAAATATATCCCTTACTTTATGGCAACCTTGTACTTAGACGAGTACTGCATCTTCCACTCATTTTTAGTTATTTGCAAATACCAACTAACTGACGTACACCTCAATTTGTCCCACTTGAAAAGTTTTGTTGAAACTTTACTTATGTTGCTTTTTAATGTCTTGAATACAATTGGTGGATCGTCTCCAGTGCAAATCCCCTTGAATGTATTTATATGATCCCCGTGGTTGTCTTCCCCACCATCTGTGATAAACGGGGGTGAGTACTACGGACTGTGAATAATTGTTATAATCAACGGATTTACCATAATTTTCTAGACTTACGTACACTTTGGTTTTTATATAACTTGCGAAATACACGCGGAATGTTTAAAAATAATCATTAATAAATAAAATTACTTTCGCTGGCAACAAAGAAGTTTAGAAAACTAAACTCCTTTGGCAGTCTTATTGTCTGCTTTTCAAGAACTGACATTTCTACGATAGTATTTGTGGTTGAATCGTTTTAAACATACTGTACAGCGTGCTCCTTGGCGCCTTGGAACTACGTGCCCTTGCGTCTGCTGAAAATTGTTTAAGTATGTGTAGTCAACGACGCAAGTGTCTGGAGAACAGATACGCGGTACATAATCCCAAATGCGTACAATTACTTAGACTAGAAATGAAAATTAAAAGTCCACAACTGTACATTCTCGAATGGAAGGTAACAAATAATCACTTATTTTTATAATCACTTATAAGCAAATAAATCTAACACAGAATATATTCGAAGGTAGGATTATATTTTGTACTTACAAATAGCATTCTGTTCCTAATGAGAATCATATTTCTTACCGGAATGGTATTTACCTATGCCTCTCAATTCTCAATTTTAATTCAGGTGTTCGTGATACGTTCCTTTCTGTTCCCCGAGGGCTAAACTTGAGCGCCAGCCCTTTGCACTAGTATGACAAACCGCCACCTTACGCCCCATTTACTCTCTATTTACGACCGGCGGACAGGGACGATGAATTTTTTATGCCGGCAGTGTGTATGCTTACCTTACTACAACCGCTTTTAAGAATAACCGTAAATTGTCAGCCATAGACAGTTTTAGTAGAAATTTATTACTATATGTAAAAAAAATTGGAATATTAACTGACCACGTTCTAAGAATTTAGTATTAGTATTAGTATTAGTATTAGTATTAGCAATAGATATGAGCTGAGGGTAGAACCCTTAGCACAAATTTGTTTAAATTAGTGAAACTGAAACTGAAATTATTTATTTTTTAACCAAGTTTAATATGAAATTGTTCAATACTTTTACTGCCGTTATGAACAAATTGATTTTGCTTATTCAGATTGCCTCATATATATATCAGACATACATTTGCGTATTGAGATTTCAGTGGGAGTATTATGGAACATTTTGTTAATATAAAAAGTAAAAACACGGTTGCTTTTTTATGTTTCAAATTCATTATAATTCGCTTCGACTTCTTGGGCTTCTGTCAATGGTGCTCTAATATATAAATGCATCCAAATATTTTATTTTTATTCTTAATCCTATTTTTATACTGCGTGTCCCACTGCCTTTAATCGCTCACCCTCCGTGTGTCAGTTATTAGTTATCTCATTTCAATCAAACTTGGATTCGTAGTAATGACCTTTGGTAAACTTTTTCTTCTTAAACATAATTATTTTGCTATCAGTGGCGTGTAGTTTATTTAAGGAAAAAGGCGTTAATTTTTTTTTTTTTTAGAGAAAAATGAACACAAAATTATTGATCAGCGTGCTTTGGAACCCCCATGTCCAAAATTTCACTATCTTGGAGTTTGTCTCTTATAAAAACATATTTTTCAACTCGTGATTAATTAATAACTAAGTAATTACCACTCAGTGTCATCGACATTAGAAACAAACCATTTCTAAGTTATTAATTAATTACCATTAGAAAAGCGTGTTTTTAAGATACCACTACTCGGTAACTTTAACTACCTAGTGAAATTTTGTATCAGGAATATTGTGTTAATTTTTCTCTAAAAAAATGCCTAACATGATTAATGGAAAAACAACCTCTATTTTCCTTAAATTATACCGTATTTACCGTAACCTGATTTGATTGAAATCAGATACCTAACTAATAATTATTGATATATGGAGAGAGGGTCCATTAAGACTGGCACACGCTGTATATTTGTCGTCTTTGATATTTGTAAACATGAAATGTTGTTGATCGCTTCTAAGATAAAAACTGTAAGTTGTTTTAAAGTCAACACTTTTAAATAATTGAAGTCTATGCATACATAAACATTCAAGGTCTATGCATTCTAAGATAAAAGCTGTAAGTTGTTTTAAAGTCAACACTTTTAAGTAATTGAAGTCTATGCATACATAAAATTCCTTTTACTTCTCTTACGATACAAGCTAAATGTATGTATCAAACAAAATAAAGGGCACATAATAGCTGATATTGAGCATATCCGTAATCTAATTGTAAGTCAATATCTCTAGAAATTTTACGGGAGATGTCGCTATCATGAATTCTATTGATCGACCATTTTATTTTTTTATGAACTGGCGGATGGATTCCTCATAAATATATAATTATTTTTTTTTATTTGATTAAATATACTATTAGTAGTACTGCTAATAATTCGAGCTACTCAATTCACACTGTCGAGCTAAACTGCCACAAGAGGCACCGTCTACAATAAGAATGTTTGCGACATGTGCTGCACGAAGTTATACATACATAATGTCCCTATCGGGACATCATGGGTGCGCCATCTTGTTGTAAAGTTTCAATAATTGTAAATAGGTGTTCTCATCGAGATTTCCTTGAGTAAAAAACGGTCCAACAGGATGGTTACCCGGCCCAAATTCCCCCGATTAAATGAGGATAAGTATTACTCCAATAGCGACAATTGTGTCTATTCACTTTGAATCTGAAAAACACATAATATTGTAGAAAAGATTTTGATCAAAAGCATCTTCATGTAACTCTTCATATAAATAGTATGCAAAAATCTTTATGAAAGATGCAAAAATTGAGTTTGTTACAAAAATTAAGTACCTGGATGTAGTTTTGGATCACCAGTTAAATTTTAGTAGGTATTTGGATATGTGTAAGAAAATTGGAAAGAAGGTAGTATTTTTTTTGTCGAATATCAGATAACTTATCAAGGTGGTGTAAATTATTAGTATACAGAGTGAGTTTTATGTATGGAACGCCTCAATTATCTCGGAAACGGCTTGCCCGATTTTTATGAATTTTGGTTTATAAGGGTTTTGTAATATGGCCGATATTATTGTGGCATTTACATTGTTGTCAGATCTTTCGTTTTTCCGGAAATATACTGAAATTTGTTATTTCAAATGGATCACCCTGTATATTTTTTTGTTTTTGAAATCTCTAAGAAATTTAGAATATTTTTCATGTAATGTTCCCTATACCTAATTGCCATAATTTCGGAGTTACAGCTACATTTGCAATATCTCCGCCGAAGTTAAAATATTACATCAGGGCGGCTATGTCTGCGACAAAAACAATTTTGACGTTTTAATAAACTATTATTGTTGGTGTTTATTGCAAGTTACAATGGACCGTTTATCTGAGAAAGAACGAATTGAGATTTTAATGATATTAGGATAATAATATGGTGATGTGCGTAGAAGTCAACAGGAAACGTGTAATATCTTTAATAATTTATATCCTAATAGAAATCCCATAGGATCTTTTGAAAACATAAAGTAAAGGCGGTTACAGCTGATGCTCAAAATGTTGTCCGTTTACTTCCATACAAGAAGCCATGCGATGTTTAAAACTTTGCAGTACATTTTGTAACATTCCTGACTGCTCAATTCTTCTTATCTCTGTGGTAATCCTATCTTTTAATTCCTGAATATTGGCAGGTTTGGTTTTATAAACAATATTTTTTAAGTGACCCCACAGGAAATAGTCTAAAGGATTCATGTCGGGTGATCGCGGGGGCCATTCGATAAAACCACGCCTTCCAATCCATCTTCTGGGAAACACATCGTTTAGGTATTGCCTCACGTCACGCGCATAGTGAGGTAGAGCTCCATCTTGTTGCACCCAAATATTGTTATTTGGGACATTGTTATTGTCTGAAAGTTTCAAATAATAAAATTTCTAAATTAACAGGCAATTGAGAATACTTACTTAGATTTGGAAATAACCGAGCCAACTCAGGTATAATATTATTCTGTAATAAATTTAAATACGCCGGACCATTTAAGTTTCCTTCAATGAAAAAAGGACCAATTATTTTGTCGCCTATTATTCCAGCCCATACATTAATCTTTTGTGGAAATTGGGTGTGGGATTCTCTCATCCAACGAGGATTGTTACGTGACCAGTATCTGCAATTATGCCGATTTACGTTTCCATCAATACAAAAAGTGGCCTCATCGGAAAACATAACATTATTTAAAAAATTTGGATTATTTTGATCGTAACATTTTTCCATCATTGTGTCGGCAAACTCTTCACGTCTATCGAAATCATCATCTGACAACTCTTGAACCAATCTTACTTTGTAAGGATGGAATTTATTGGCATGTAAAATTTTCATTATGGATGTTTGAGAAATATCAACTTCCCTGGATATTTGTCTAGTACTCAAGTGTGGATCTTCTTCTAACATAACACAAACATCTAAAGATTTGTCTTCAGTTGTTGCAGTTTTTATACGCCCTGATTTCGGTAAATCTTTTATGGCTCCAGTTTGGTTAAACTTTTTTAACAACTTACTCACAGTAGATCTTGTTATGGGATTTTTATTAGGATATAAATTATTAAAGATATTACACGTTTCCTGTTGACTTCTACGCACATCACCATATCCTAATATCATTAAAATCTCAATTCGTTCTTTCTCAGATAAACGGTCCATTGTAACTTTCAATAAACACCAACAATAATAGTTTATTAAAACGTCAAAATTGTTTTTGTCGCAGACATAGCGGCCCTGATGTAATATTTTAACTTCGGCGGAGATATTGCAAATGTAGCTGTAACTCCGAAATTATGGCAATTAGGTATAGGGAACATTACATGAAAAATATTCTAAATTTCTTAGATATTTCAAAAACAAAAAAATATATAGGGTGATCCATTTGAAATAACAAATTTCAGTATATTTCCGGAAAAACGAAAGATCTGACAACAATGTAAATGCCACAATAATATCGGCCATATTACAATACCCTTATAAACCAAAATTCATAAAAATCGGGCAAGCCGTTTCCGAGATAATTGAGGCGTTCCATACATAAAACTCACTCTGTATATGTATAATACCATCATATACCCTCATATCGTCTGCAATTATTGCAAATAAAAAATATGAGGATAATTCTTGCATGTGATAAATATACACCAATTGATCATATGAAAACTGACTTACAATGGTTATCACTTGAGCAGATTATTGAGAAGTATAATTTATAAAATAAAACACAATTTACCAATTTAATGTTACCTACACGAACATTTGCAAAATTTTCTGGTACAAAAGATCGGGGTACACTTTATAATATTCAGTCCAAGGACAATTTGAGATTGATTTTGCCGTCCACTAGATCGTAAAAGACAGGATTGCGACATTTTAATCATCTGCCCAATAATATAAAACTGACCACAAATTTAAGAATATTTGTAAAGGAATTAAAACAACTGTATTTAACTCTACTTACTTTACCTTATAGTATGTATACAGGGGCATCCAACCAAAACTTGACTCCTCCTGATCTTGGGAAGGGACTTCCCGGAAAATTTCCAAAATACGTCAAAACAGATTTATAAAACATTCAAATTTTGAGGAGTCCGAGTACGAAATTCCCCGATTAAATGAGGATTAGTATTACTCCAATAGCGACAATTGTGTCTATTCACTTTGAAACTGAAAAACACATAATATGTAGAAAAGATTTGGATTAAAAGCATCTTCATGTAACTCTTGAACCACCATCATCTTAAATGGATGAAACTTTATTTTTTCAAAGTTCGATGAACAGTTAAACTGGATACATCAGAAGCTTGAGACACCGCTTTAATCGACAGATTATTGTCCATCTGCAACTGAACCAAAACTGCCACTTCAATTGCTTCCTTTCGTACTGGGCGGTTCACTTCGCGTTACTTGTTTAGAAGCGTTCAGTTGCAACAAACTTCACAATCCATCAGTTGCTAACATACTGATGGCTTACATTTCTTTGCGGGTGGTTTGCATTGAAAATTTGTGCTGTAGCTTTAGCCCAATCATTATTTCGATACCACAGCGCAACAATTTCCACTCTTTCTTCGATAGAATACACCATTTCGAGAACACTTTTAAGCACTCTTTCAAGAACAAACTACTACAACAAATTGGTGGTCAGGAGTGAAAAATAGTAAATTTATCGTGTTCTAAAAAGAGATAAAAATGCCAATTTTGTTAGCATTAGATAAAAAAAACTTGTTTCTTTATCTTCAGCATTTTTCTTTTAAACTGAGTTTTTCCTTATACTTTAATCAGCGCATCAAAAACAAAGAGCATTTAATGATAGGATTTATGTTTGCAAGTTAATGAGGGCCAATTTGAGCAATTTATTCAATAAAAATTGATTTTGTTTAATTTCAGCTTCTTTATTTCAAACTGAATTTTTTCTTTTGCATTGATCAGCACAGCAAAACAAAAATATGGTTGTTTACAGGATAAAAATACCTTTAATTTGATGTAAGTATTAACATGATCCCTCGTGCTCTTTAAAATTCTTAAGAAGGTTGATGTGACGCGCATAGGGGTGACGTTTGGAAGTTGTTTTTTGCATTAAAGTTCTTCCCCCTCAAAATTTGTTTTGACGTATTTTGGGAATTTTCCGGGAAATCCTTACTTCCCAAGATCAGGGGGGGGGGTCAAGTTTTGGTTGGATGACCCTGTATATTGTATAATGTACGTGTACTTCAAAATAGCATCTTGCTAAATAAAATTATGTATTTATTATTACTTATTTAATAGAAATAAGCGTACTACAAAATGTTGTTTTATACTTTTGTATATTTTAAAGAGCATAAACAAATAATTGCATAACAATGTTTTCCATTTTATATGTACGTAAGATTATATTCGTTTTGTATAGAAACATGGTAGAGAGAAAAGTAAAGTCGCTGTCAGTGGTATACAATCACGGAACATTATCTGGGAAGTATAGAAGCCAGGAGCCAATTTACTTTAGAATTTAAAAATCGAATGGCCATTAAGTCTTTATAAGGGTCAGTTGAGCCGTAACAGGATAATGGCGTCGGACGTAGATCGAACTTTCACGTAATTTTACTCAGAATTACTTTGTCAGAGATCACAAACAAGTTTTCAGTGGAGATTTATTTGAGAGATTTTCCCGTCTCGGCACGAGCATACTTCTAATGGTTCTCATCAAAATAATTACTAATGACAAAAAATATCAAGCAATATAGGAAGGCATTGAATTAGATCTAAGGAGTTTTAAAATATTGATTGGTTTACTTATTATTTATTTCAATTAATAATCTAGTACAATAGATGGAAGCGGTTGTAGGTGAAAGCCAACAGGGACAAACGTATATATTTCAAAATTCCCTAATGGAAAAACTACCAAAGGTAATACACAGACGGTAATACTACTAGTACCATTATCTGTGGAGCGAAATAGCACGTTCACCAAATTTTATATAAAAACTGAACTACACAAAAAGATGCGCTATTAATAAATAGGTTAGTCTGTACTAACGACAGTGTGAATTGAGTAGCTCGAATTATTAGCAGTACTACTAATAGTATATTACCTATCATAGCAAAAGTGATACATTCCTGATTGATGGTAATTGGGCAGGAGTTCGAGAATATCTTGTTACTACGAGATGTCAATAGATTTTGAATAAATAGATTTTGGAAGAAAACAGTACTAGCAAACTCTTGTCAATTTGAGCGTTTTGATCATTTTTATTGTTCCAAAATCCGAATCCGAAAAGCTGACACAGTGCCCGAGCGCGGCGTTGCTAAATCTACTTTTTCCACAGCCCTAGGGAAATTTTCCACAATCTGGCAACACCGTCTCTGGGAGTGCCAAGGACAACCACCAGGGGCGCAGTCTCAACCCTCTAGGCCTTCAAATAAGGGAAGATTGTCCCTTTTGTTCACATTTCCTAGATGTCACCAGTGGTATCGAATATCCCTCGTATAACTTGTCTATCAATTATTTATTGAACTGCCCTGGTATGCCGATTATTCAAGAGTACTCGATGGAAATTTCTACAAGGATCTCGAAGCCTAGATCCCGAAGTGTTTTCGGCGTGTATTTAATTAGATATTGTACAAGAAGTATTGTACTGTGTTTGAAAATAAAGATTTTTTTTATTGTTAAAAGTCACTTATCTTTAGAACCTCGGAAGGAGTAACATTATTTTAAAATAAAACAATTTAGTCTCTTCAAAATTCAGTCACAGAGTACGTCTAGTAGGTTAATATTAATGATATGATATATTAAGTAGTGGATGAATAGAATAAAAAGCTTTAAAGAAAAGCAAACTCATATCATAAATTTAAAAACAAAATCTGTATAAACGTAAAATTCAGTGTCACGTTTACTTACATAAACTACAATTATTATTAATTGACAGGTATATAACCACCTGCTTTTCAACAGGTCGTTAGGCCATTACAACAGTGACCTCTATTGTTTTTGAGAAAGACAATCCTACATATTTATTTGAAGGAGATTATTATATTTTTTTTTGTCGTTTTTATAATACACAATGCGAGCACACAGACCGTGAAGTAGTTGTTTTCGGCATTTCCTTCGAATAAATAAGTAAAATTGTTTTTCTTAAAGACAATTATTACAATACAATGTAGGTGCCAATACAGTCTCTGCTGTATTGGCACCTACAGCAAAGCAGGCAGTTATCTATCTGTCAATTGGACATTGGAATTGGAATGACCTCGCCGATCTGGTAAAATGCGGTGATGCATGGGCGTGCGTATTCTGTTTTACCATTGGGATTGGGCACATTTCAGTTAATATATACTCGTATACTATTCTATAGAATACTTCTAGTATATGCACTTCCACTTTTTTAACTAACACAAATAAGTATAAACACTGACACAAAGAATAAATACACTGATACTTTTACCACAAATTTTTACCGTTAAGAAACGCGCGCGAAATAACCCAACATCACGCCACTGTTTCCCTACTACCTCGAGCGCAGTCGCTTGTTGGTTCCTAATTCGACCAATCAACGTCGTTATAGCTCAGAGAAAAGAAAGCGTAAATGCAAGAATATGTACCATGTTAAATATGGATGAACAGCTTGTCGTCAACTTTACGACTTTCCCAGTTGCCACATATTCGGAAATGCCTTGACATTATTAAGTAAAATACAAATTAAACATTGTGTTTGCTTTAATAAAGTACAATAGGGATAAGGGACGTTAAAGACAAGTAAAAAAATGAGTAAATAAGGTAATTAATACGTTTCCTATTTTGAATAAGAATACTTTAGAAATAAATGTGACAACACAGATCTACTCTTTTTCCGGTCATTCCACTTTGTTTAATTCTGGTCTTGACTTTAGTGTCAATAATAATTGATTTTACGATTTTAGTTACAAATTTCACCAAGTGCACATCTCCAATTGACCTCCTGCTAAGAGTACAACATTTTACAAGATAATTTTACAGAACAGTACTTTCCCAGAATTGTTATTTGCTATTTGCGTAGTAAAGGCACTATATATAATGGAATTCTTTTATTGGAATTAAACTTCATCAACTCTAGTATCCATTCACAATACTAATTAAAAAACAAAATTTCTAAAAGTGATATGATAAAGGCAATATCGATTAGGTACGACTAATAATTTGTATAAAACTTTAACGATTTTTTTCCAGAGCCACTGATGTACTGAAGGAGATAATAGTCGTTTCGACCAACGTGGGTAAGAGCTTACCCACATTATTCGGAAGATCATCCCTGCCTTAACAATATATTATCTAGATAGGTATATGGACTTCCGAAGTGAAAACATTCGTAGAAAAGAGCGAACGGGCATCCAGCGCCAACTTTCTTTTATTTCAGCTGGATCTTTGAGAGAATAGAAAAGTTTTTAGTACGTCATAATCATAATCCGCGCGACGGCTCGTTTTAAGTTCGGATAAGGGCCCGTCGGCGGCACTTGGGCCCCCGACCGGCCGCCGTTTGTCACCGCCATATTGAAACGCCGCCGCTCGCATTACTACCCCGTAAACGTATACAGGGTGACCTCATTTAGGGCTTGAACAGTCAAGATGGGTAAACCTCGACTTATCCAAACAAGTTGTTTGGAATATTAAGTTAAGCGGTGCGCCCTCTGCTGGTGCTATAGGCAAATCGACATAGAGTAATTATTTCTAGGGTATATCGTTTAAGCTAATATTCGACAAATTTGGATGGCATCGCTTTGGTGTTATAACCTTAGTTGAATGACATTAAAATGAATGGGACATAACCCATTTAACAATTATTATTGCTATAATTTCTAGTAAGGTGGTAGAACTTCAATTGAATTGTAAATAAACCTTTTTTATGTACCTGGCCATTAAACGTTCACCTTCTATTTTTTTAATTACTTTTTAGCATTTACCGCCAAATTAACAATTTTCAAAATATACACTTCTTGCATTTCAAAAATGGACATTTTGCTGTTGCGATTTTTTGTACGAATACTTTGTAATACTTTGTACACTAACATTATTTGTTATAGTAATTTTGATCAGAATTTGCTGAAATTCGTGTTTTTTCTATAAGATCGTTCAAAATAAATTAAGGTGACCTATCTATCAATCAATTGCAATCAATCCATATATATTAAAACGCGTCGATTCTGTCTCGCTCTAAATTTCGTCGCCAAATTGACAAAGTTTTTAAGCTATCACCTCCGAGCGGGGATCGCGAAGTGATCCCCGCGGGCGATCAAAGGTCGCCCCAAGCCTTTGTCCTATGCCTAAGCGTATTTTCGTCCCATTTCCTACGCGTTTTCCCAATTTAAACGCCTTTTCAAAAAACCTCTGCAAAATTTTCGTCGATCGCCGTTCGGCGAGACAGATGCGGCTAGCACCGGCGTTTGTCCTAGCGCCTAATGGTTCCGTCACGCTTGCCGAAATCTCGACTTTTCGCAGGACCCGCAAGACCCTTTTTCTAATTTTTACGGCTTCGAGAACCGCTTCACGCGAAAGTTCCGTCCTTTCTCTAATCCTTTGAGATTTTTTCGAGATCGTACGTCGATTCCTTCTACGTCTATTTCGTCTTTAAAAATCTCGAGTCGCATCTGTCTCAACTTCTTTCTGATTTTATCTGCCGATGTGAGATTAAACTAACAACAAGCATCTCCTACGAAAACTGTCAAATTAAATTAAACTTCAGATAGGTTATTTTCCCATGAGAAATATTGCTAACGGAATCGATAGTACTGGCTAACTGCCAAACAGCTCTGATTAACAAAAAACTAAAGCGAAATGCTTTTCCAATTAGAATATCGGTAAAAATTAGCTTTGCAGGTTAACACGTACAGTTTACATACTTAACTGTCTCAACGGCAGACAATAACAAGTGACGCGGTGGCGTAGAGTCGCAGGATACTTCGTAATGCTGAATTTCGCAAGTTTGAATCACGCCGCAGGCAATTTTTTTTAATTTAATTTTACTTTTTAATTCCAATTATCTATTAGTATTATTAGGTGCAGCAATTATGACAGCAATATATGTTTTAACGCCGCTGTTTCACCTTTTTTTCGAAGGGTGGGCGGGGCTCCGAACCGTAGCGGAGGTCCCCATTGATAAGATTGATGAAAATGTTTACTAAAAAATTAATTCTACTTTCAGCACTTAAAAAATGATAATATTTTACAATCAAGAATAGAGTACCATCACAATTCATCAGAATATTATTAAAAAAATCGTTTAGTATAATTACATCATCTTTCCGATACAGAATTTCAACTTTCTGTCTCTAAATTTATTATTCCATATACAAAGGATTATCTCAAACTTCTTTAATATGTATTTTCTTAAAAGTAATATTATTTCAGATGCTTTTGGCCTGGACCCCCGGTGCGGCTGGAAATGGGAACGAAAATCGCAACAGGGATTTTCTCCCATTTCTAGTTTATTCATTAAAAATATTACAAAATAGATGCAAAATGCAAATTAAGTTACATTGAAATGGGGTATTTGGAGTTATAATTAGAATCGGCGAGTGTGAAGCTCTAATTGACCGTAACTGGAAAGTAATTCCCTCTCCGGTATACAAACAGAAGGGGTAGAGGTGCAAGTATTTGTGGCTCACACAATAAGATTATACCGCTCTAGGTTACACCACTAGTAGACAAAAAATCGTGGTATACATTTTTATACTCGATAATACAAAGTATTACAAAGGTGAAGAATGAGTATCAAGGCCTCTACTGAAAGCTGTAAGTTCATTCACGTGAGTCTAAAATGCAAACACTGGCAAAAAGCTAAAGGTAAAAAGCTGAAAATCGCCTTGATCAAAGACGTGCACAATGATCATTTATCGGATTTATCTTGGGATCGTAAAAATTTACGGAATGAAATAGGTAAGTAAGCAAATGGGCTGAACAACAAAAATCCTTCTACCGGAGGTTAATTCTGGAGCAAAAACAAGCGAAAAGGTTTATTAACACTTCGTAAGTATAAAGGAGTCAATGAGCGATCAGCTGCTCGAGCTTAGCATATCGGAACGGAAGATCTTTTCACGGGACATTTCCAACTGAGATATCATCTCAAGTTATCAGGATGATAATAGCTGAGGACGAGGTATGTCGCTGAGGCGACATTCCTGTGAAGTTCTTATCTTGAAGTGCAACACTTAGGACAGGAATTTGAACCCCTGCTAGTGTGCAAGCACTAGTCTTGGAGTCTTGCTAATCTGTACTGACATATATATCAAGAGAATTTTTACAAATTCTCGTATAGGCGAAGAAAGGGAAGGACTGATTCCAAACCTACACATCCTAAGGTTCAATATGTCATAAAACCTAATCTAAGTTGTGCATTGGTATATAGGTAACTATTTTCTATAACTCTGAATCTCTGAATCATCTCTGAATATCGTCTTTACTTTATTGATAACTAAGGGATAAGAAATATTTAAAAGGACCACCATGTACGACTTTAACTACATACCCGCCTCGTCATCCCCTCCCGGTATTTCGAGAGTTTGCACATAAATTTTAAGAGTAGCGAACGCCAGGCGTTAATAAAATAAATTTTTATTCTACAAAGACGTGATTCCTGATAATGGGCGAATTTCCAGGGACGAATTATATCTCGACGAATTCAAATTTTATTTTTTATAATTCCATAAGGGAAGGGGAAAGTTGGTAATGGGGTAATAAAAAGTTATCGGCGTATACGCAGCGGTGATTATGATAAATGAAATACCTAGCAGTG
The DNA here is from genome assembly GCA_963924545.1 of Pogonocherus hispidulus. Classification (NCBI taxonomy): domain Eukaryota; kingdom Metazoa; phylum Arthropoda; class Insecta; order Coleoptera; family Cerambycidae; genus Pogonocherus; species Pogonocherus hispidulus. The sequence goes on from OZ004696.1 coordinate 27,749,561, forward strand.
GTATTAGCAGCAGTAGGAGTTTCTTCTTGATAAGATCGAGAAGGGGAAGGGCGGTTCCATTTAATTTGACAGCGAAAATTACGACGGCGTAAAAAGAGCATGAATTCAGTACGTCTAAAATCTTTAGTATAATGGTTTAATTAGGGTTTCAGTGCCATGCAGTAAAATAAGCAATTGCTACTATTTACCCTTGAACAAAAAAATTTCATCGTGCAGTGGTTCTTAATTTTGAGTTAGAATATTATGTAACTGAAACTCAAAATTTATTAAAAAAATTTAAGCATCTAGAAACTTAGCAAAAATTAAGAGATACATTATTTATGAAATTATGCAAAATTATTCTATCAAGTTTTATTTTTCTTGTTACTTATAACCTAGATATGATCAATACATAATACCTATTCCAGTATGAATGCTATCAAACTTATCAAAACAATTTTTTAAGAAAAACAAATGTTTTTTAATAATTCTCACTAGTTGAACCTATTTTGAATATACTCTAGGGTCTTATCATAATAGAAAAGACATATACCAACCTATAAATATTTCATCGGCAGTAATAGAAGCTGTAAAATATCGGGACACCCTTTCTGAATAAAAATATATCCCCTTGGGAAGATGACATAATATATTCAGTATTGCCCACGATTTAACGAAATGGGGTGTGTGAAAACCATGAGACAATGAAAAATACTGATCCAGCGTGAAATACGATAGGAAAGGTTTATCACATCAAAAATGATCTATACTTGTAATATTTTCACAAACGTGTTCATATTTAGTCTTTTTTATTATTCGTAGTAGTTATTCCTCTATGACTGATCTAATAAGTATATAAAATAAAAAAAAAATAATGCCTGTTTAATAAATTATTTCGCTGTTATGTTGAATAATGCATAGGTAATAATGTAATATTAATCGTAATAAAAACTCAACATAATTTTTTGAAATAAACCACATCACCATGACCTTCATCAACATAAAAATGTAATAAATTGTTACTGATCCACACAAGAGGCCTTCAAGGATACGTTTATGTAATTGGTAAATAGCGCTAAGGAGGAATTAGTTATTCTATTCTGGCGTGAAGTTGTTTATTCAATGAGGGATTCGTTGAATGCGAGGTCTGTTCTGTTTTTGTTGAGGCCTTCTATTTACGCTAAGGGTAAGCCATTTAGTTAATGAAGTAATTCTAAAGAAGAGGGTAAAGATCTAAAGATCAGATGTGGCTGGCATATTTTTTGCTACTTGTATTTACGTAACTTAATAGTATTAGGTATTAAACATAATAAATGGAAACAAATGGCGAAAAATAAAATAATAGAGACAGAAAAGTATATGATATATAATCCATGGGATTAACTCATAGACATAACAAAGGGGAGACAGAATTGTTTATATTTTATTCCGACCAGACATAGTTTTCAGCAGAAATCAATAATGTCAAATTTATGCGGATTGCCCTAGATCTACCACCTGTGTTTGAAAACGAAGAGTATATTAATTATATTTATCTGATTTTTTATGTGTAATTAAGAAAAAATAATATACTAAATATTCATCTGTGTTTTTTAATTAAAATACATAATCTCTGTTTTTAAAATTATTTATTCTAACGAAGTTTACTATTCTAACCCCGGACTGGCATTTCAATGATAAGTGAGGTTATGTTTTTTTTAGCGTAAGCAGTGGTGTTGTTATACAGAATACAGAATATTATTGTTGTAGCTTTTCTGTTAATTCTGAGCACAGAAAAATGTGGATTTTTCAGTGGTTGGAAAACCTTTCTGATGGAATTTGGGGTATAAATAATACTGTAAATGCTAGCACAGCATCAGATGATATTTGATTACAATCAGAATGGTGAACAATTCTTAATAATACAGAAATTCAAGCAATGAGAGATAAAGTAAAGAGAAAACTTGATCATGCATCTGAAAAAATGAAGAAAAGGTTTGATAAGAAAAAGGTGTTACTTATTACAAAAAAGGTGATCTTGTCTTTGGGCTAGTGCAGTTACAGACGACAAAAAGGGTAACTGGAAAATTAAAATATGGCGAACTGTACAAGGTAACTCCAGCTACTGTAGTTAAAAATCATTAAACCCTATGTCTTTTAAAATGTTACAGATATCATCCGTTTAGTCATGGGCAAAACCTTCGCCGGGACGATAGAAATACAGAAAGGCCCAATATTAGGAACAGCTGTGTCAAGACCACATACCTACATAAAAGAAGTATACCGCGCAAGAGAGACATCCGACACGTGAAATATAGTGCGTCGCCATTTTAACGTATACTGACCGTGCATCATCCACATACATAGCATCATCTGAACCTTTAGGAAATGTTGCAACATTATACAGGGTTATTCAGAACTTATCTCTAAAAATTTGAAGGTATGTGCATCCTTAAATAAGAAATCGATATCACCAAAAAAATTTTGAATAAAAGTCTTAGGATTTCCCGTAAACAATGTTTAAAGTTATACCATTATAAAGGACTACGTAGATGGGCAACTGTACTTCAACGACATCTGATATACCACATTCCTACAAAAAACAGTAAACAAGTTTTTGTTCCTGGAACGCCTGGTCAAGACCGAGCGAATAGAGTTGGAGTGGGGATAATATCTCTATTCTCTATTGCCTATCAGTCATCAGTCTATCTGTGTCGCTCTCTCAGTGCCGGTGTTTTATTTATCGTAGGAGTGTTAAACTGTTAAATTTTCAAAATGGCTCATGTGTACAGTAATGCTGAGTTAATGGACATGATTCTTATTTATGGCGAAGTTGGACAAAATTCATTGGCAGCTTCGCGCTTGTATGCGGAACGATTTCCCAATCGACACACGCCAAATTATGCAACTTTTACGGCAGTGGTACAACGTGGCCGTGATACTGGTAATTTACGTGCAAATCGTGGATGAGATGGTGGCCCGGGACGACCACAACGTATTTTAGCAGCTGAAGAACAAGTGTTGAATCTGGTCCGTGAAAATCCGCGAATAAGTACAAGTCAGTTCGCTAGGCAGGTACCTGGGGTATCCCAATCAATGGTGTGGCGCTTACTACACGAAGATCAGTTTTATCCGTATCATATCCAGCGTGTTCAAGTACTGTTACCAGCGGATTATCAATTACGAGTTAGGTTTTGTGAGTGGTTGTTGCAGCAAAATGCTGAAAATCCCCAATTTACTTAATAATTTGCGTTTACAAGATCAGTAACCAGGAGGAACATTCGCTTTAGTGCGGCAAAATTGGATAAGGCGTGCCCAAAAGTGTGTACAAGTCGAGGGACAAAATTTCGAACAGATTTTGTAACAAGGTATGTGCAAATTTTTTATAAATTTCATGTTTCTAATACCTAGTAATCAAGTAGCGCAATTCTTCAAAATTAGTGTAACAAAATTTTATTCATTTTAAAGACACGTCACTTTAGTCACATCTATCTATCTTTCAGTTTATTTTAAAGTAAAAACGCTGCAAATCTTTTTTTGCGCCGGGTGTCGGTATACTCTCAGAACTTCCGAAGTTTTATTCGTGCTATGTGCTATATGTAACATCACCAGTTTGCATTGTCAGTCCCAAGGTGACTCCATTACAGTGGACCAGTATCCAGCGGCGTGCAATTAAAAATTTTTAAATAGTTTTCAGAACCCGCCGAAATTTTTTTTTTGCTCTACCTACCACATTTGTACATGTATGTTGAACATCCCCAAATTTTATTATGGATAAGTTCTGAATAACACTGTATACACGAATGTGTAATGGTGGTTACATATCCTACACTGATAATAATAAATTATTTTTGCGTTTTAATTGAATAATTTGTTTCAAAATAGTGCTGGAAGTTTTTGAATAGTTTAAATTTCTTGTGATTGATACAAGAACATTATGGTTTTACATTTATTGTACGTACGTATGTCCGTATGTGTGACGTAGTACGTCAAAATGGCGATTATTTTTATCTCCTTTTATTGCAAGCGCAATACGGATGCGCAGTTGACTTTAAGCAGTATACTTCTTTTATGTATGTGGTCAAAACCAAGGGGCAATCTGAACGAAAAACCATTATAAGTGCTTTGAATTGTTTTATATAACATTCTGCTGAGATTTTAATACTGATTTTGTAGAGCATTGAGAATAGATAGGTCCAAGCAGTAATACGTATCTTATTTACTCCCACACAAATCTAAAATCTAACATAAATAAACATTTAAATTAAAAGTTATTTTAATAATACCTAAAAAACTGTACACCACTGGTAAATATAACATCGGACGCGAACGCCTAGGTTACAGCATTGCCATTTTATAAAGCAATCTGCTTCCAACTCATGTACAAATTTGTAAGTATGTATGATTGTAAACCAATGGTGTTTTTTGAATAGAATGTTCTGTCTCCCCTAGTATTATATGTCTATGGATTAACTCAATCCTTTGATTGGTGTTTAGGAAGAAGAGCGTTTTTGAAAGGTATTCCAAATCATTAAAATATTGTAATAAACGGAACGGCAGTGCAGAGTATGCCAATAATAGAACCGATTTACGATCATAACAGATGATGACTCATTAAGCATCTTGCAGCCATCGTATAGGCAGGCTGTAATAAAATTTCTATAATTCAATACTTATATTATCGGATAACATAATAATTTTAAAAGACAAGAAACTTGAAAAAGTCAACAAATTATTTTTTTTTAAACTATCGTTAAGTTGGTTAACAAAAATATTGACATCTAACTTTACTATTACTATATCGATGAGGACAACACTAAATATGCAAAACATTGAGGTACGTTACTTCATTTTTTCTTTTGTGGCCATAGCATTCTTTACTATTGTTACTACCAACAAATAATGTGGAGCGAGTGTTTTGGGTATTGTCAGAAAATACACCGATCAGCGTCCTAAAGGAGTGCCCCACCAGAAAAACTATCAACAGAAAAATTGTACCATCCAACCTGTAGGAGTAGGAATAAACAGCTTCTACACTCCTATGAAAATTGCCACTTTATATATGTTCCGTGAACCGAATTCAGAAATGTATACCAGACTTTGTTTTCGCCTCTCTACAATGTCAATGCTGGCAAATTCTAATGCTGACCTGATAGCAGTTAAGCATAGAGGGGGATGGAAGCATTGAGTTTATAAACCAATAGTCAAAGATGGACGCCATCTTCAGTGAGCGAAGCTTATACAGTGTTATTGAGAACTTATCCATAACAAAATTTGGGGATGTTCAACATACATGTAGAAATGTGGTAGCGCAAAAAAAAATTTTTGGCGGGGTCTGAAAACTATTTAAAAATTTTTCATTGCACGCCGCTGGATACTGGTCCACTGTAATGGAGTGACCTTGGGACTGACAATGCAAACTGGATAGCACGAAAAAAACTTCGAAAGTTCTGAGAGTATACCGACACCCGGCGCAAAAAAGATTTACAGCGTTTTTACTTTAAAATGAACTTAAAGATAGATAGATGTGACCAAAGTGACGTGCCTTTAAAATGAATAAAATTTTATTACACTAATTTTGAAGAATTGCGCTACTTGATTACTAGGTATTAGAAACATGAAATTTATAAAACATTTGCACATACCTTGTTACAAAAGCTGTTCGCAATTTTGTCCCTAAAGCTATCCAATTTTGCCGCACTAAAGCGAATGTTCCTCCTGGTTGCTGATCTTGTAAACGCATATTATTAAGTAAATTGGGGATTTTCAGCATTTTGCTGCAACAACCACTCACAAAACCTAAGTCATAAGTGATAATCCACTGGTAACAGTCCATTAACTCAGCATTACTGTACACATGAGCCATTTTGAAAATTTTACAGTTTAACACTCCTAAGATAAATAAAACACCCGCACTGCAAGAGCGACACACATAGACTGACGACTCATAGACAATAGAGATATTATCCCCACTACAACTTTATTCGGTCGGTTTTAACCAAGCGTTCCAGACAAAAACGTGTTTAATTTCTTTTATCACATTCTTAGGGATGTGGTAGAAAAGTATCAGATGTGTTGAAGTACAGTTGCCTAGCTACGTAGTCCTTTATAATGGTATAACTTTAAACATTGTTTACGGGAAATCCTAAGCCTTTGATTATAAATTTTTTTTGTGATATCGATTTTTTATTTAAGGATGCACATATCCTCAAAGTTTTAGAGATAAGTTCTGAATAACCCTGTATAGAAGACTCAGTAGGGAGATAGGTTGAAGTATTGGAGAAAATAATCAGTGATGAAATAGAAAGTTCTTGTAGTTTTACGTCTGTATGTTTGTTACATGAAAAAAATTCTGTTGCAGGAACAGAAATTTCTGAAAACGTTAATCGTACGATTGAAGTTCATTTCAGTTCAAATGAAAATGAAAATTAAAAATAAGCTTATCCACTTTTGCTGTTATACTATTACTTTATCTACCCTTGCGGTTAAAATTCTACTTGATCTGTTGATTTGAGTTGTGTAAGGCACATTATAGCATTTGCTAGAAAAAATACATTTATGTTTAAATTTTATTATTTAACTTTATTTTGTTTGCCTTTCTCTACATTTTAATGCTTTACTTAGGTATGAATAACAGTTAGTTGTTATTTATACAGCAAATATTCCCCTAGTAGTTGTTTCTGAACCTTCTCTTTATATTAAGTATTATATTTACATTGAACTCTCTCTACAACAAACAGCCACTTTTCCTTATAAAGTGTCCTTTGTGGTGAAGTGTCCTTTGTGGGGAGAAATATTAAATGAAACAAGCAATTTAATTTTTCAAAATAGGATTTATTATACCTATCTTAAAACAAATGATTATTAGCTAGGTCTTAAGGCAAAGGTAACAATAATAGGTACCTGCAACTATTTTTAGGCCAACAAAACTACAAGAATAAGCTGTTAGCTTCATTATTTCATTGCCAGTCACATTAGGGCATAAACTAAATTAATGACCACGCGGATAATCCCTAATAATAGCTTCTATAATACTCCAAGGAATGACCGATTTTTTGAAGTTCAGTGAACCAAATTATGAAAAATAATCTTGTGATAAAAAATATCCTGAAAATATTATTACACTTATAATAATATAATATATATATATATATATATATATATATATATATATATATATATAATATATATATAAAAATTGGCAGTGGGATAATAAAGTGTCACTATAAATGTTTACCTTGACCCTGTGTGGGTCAAGGTAACTAGTCAAGTTTTATTAAGGTTGGCCATCATCAAAAACCGTTATAATGTTGCATACATTATAATACTTTAATGAGAAGAGGAATATTGAATTTTTAAGATAAAATGTGTAGGTATAATAAGATACTTATGAAATGTTTAGCTAATTAACTTTTCACCGCTAATTCCTGTGGTTATTGGAAATGGTATATCATTGAATTAACGTTTACATTAATTATAAAATTCTGTTACTTCTAAACTTTCATTCACGAAATACCTGCGAAACAGGTAAGTTATAATTACAACTACAAAGCAGCTGCAAATATTAATATTTCGGAGTTCTTGCTTCTCTTCTTTATTATAATAATGTAAGAAAGGGATTACGATAGTGTAGGAACATAAACACGGCGAAAGCAGACCTTAAGATTGCAAAAATCTTTGATATGTTAGCATATTATAGCAAACAAGTGCCAAATGAGTGTTATCTCCTGTATTATAAAGCTTAAAAAGCATCTTTTTCTTCAAGGTATAATAATAATTTCATTATCATTATATTATGTAATATGTATTATAGAAAAGGTCTATCCTTTACTAGTACAAAAAATTAAAAGTGTAACCATAACAATGAATTAAGGTGTCAGATCGCTTTTTATACAAGCATAAATGTCCGAAGAAATACAATTTTAATGTTGTCGCTTGAAGAAAAAATAGTATATGTCACTCAGAGTATAAAGCTCTTTATGTGTTTCGCCCAATTTACACAGCATTGGCTAACGTCTCGGCTGTGTAAGCTTCTGGGCTCAACAATCAATGTTCGCCTACTACTCCTAGTAAGTAACATAATATACATACTATTTTCCCTAATAATTCTTTGCGATAGAACGTATAACGTATATTTCTTTTTTTAATAGTGTTTTGAGAAGTTGTACATTTAGTAACTAATTTGAGTTAGGAAAAGTTCGATTTTTCCTAACTAGTGCTGGAAAAATTTTCCCGCACTCTTCTTCACTCATTCTTGAATTAACTATTCATTTATTGTCAACTTAAATTCTTTCTTATCATTATTATAAATTTTAACTACGATTACTACGATACTTTTTTACAATTGATTATTGAAAGCCCTGTGATGTGATGTGATCACATCACAGACATCATTTGGCAATTTAAAAAATTCTGTACTATAAAATTTATATCAACGTACTTATTGTCTTGTACATTTCCCATTTCTATATCCTAGGAAGAATATTGAATGCTCAATTGGTGACGGATGAAGAGAGGAATATTTTCGAAACATTTCAACAAGATTGATTCCTTCGATGTTCCCGAAATAGTAATTTCTCTTCTCACGTTCGTCTTTGTGTTGGGAATCTCTATCAATATATATTCTCCCATGTCTCTTATATGTTCAAGCTGAAGAAATGTTAGTTCTTCTCTACGGCATGCTCCACTGATACCAACAATCAATACTATCTAAAATAAGAGACAATTTCAATATTTGGAGAGAAATGAGAAAATTACACTTTACCTTTATCGTCAAGTAGGCTTTAACATCTACCTCTTTCAAAAGTTTTCAACTTCTGATTTTCTTAAAGCTCTAGACTTCTTAGATCTATGTCCTACCGATTTACGTTTAAGGAAAGCAATTAAACTTGGAAATTTGTTTATGTCAATATTCTTTTTCACTGCCAATGTTGTTCTTATCATTGAATAAAAACTCTACAGCGTGTCACTCTGGTATACTTTGGATTTTTGTTCAAAATAGACTAGTAGATCTGCCTCACTGATAACACTTAATCTCTTTTGATGACTCCAATCTTCAAATAAGCGATAAATTTATCTTTGGATTCTGTGGGATGGAAATAATGATTGAATCGCGATTTTTCTGATTCTTCTATATCATCTTCCATATTATCGTTTGAAGTAGAAGATTAGTACATTTTTCATAAATCACTGACACAATAATATTAACGAAACAAAAGCCTAATAAACAAACTCGTTTCTATATCAACATTTCCTCAGGATTATTTATTCACATTTTTGTAATTCATAATTTTCAATAAAAAGTTATGATGATATAGTTATTAGAGTAATTTTCAAAACTCTATTAAAAAAATCATGTGTGCAACTCATAGAAAAAGTGTCTTTCCCGCACATGGCGTATTTTTTTATCTCTGCTGGAACCTCGATAGAAAACATACGCCTGATGCGGAAAAAAGTCAGTTTCCCTAATTTATTGCAGAAGTAGCCAAGACAGAAGTATAGTAATGAAAAGAATTATCATCCTCATAAGACTAATAGATCACGATACAGAAATTATTTCATAACAATGGGATAACCAATAGTTGTTTGAAATAGTAGCTACTGCTGTTGATAGAGATATGATAAATTTGAAGAAAATGAATATCTTATGTTCGACCAAGTACTATAAGTTTTGATATTTATGCAATAACTTCTGCATAATTAGTCTTTGGTCTATTTTTCTAGTCTGCCTTAAGAATAGGAATATTTCCTCAGAAATATTCTTATTCTTCAATTTAATTTTTTTATTATCAATTTTTCAAATTGCTAAAACTTTTAAATAACTGTTGGTGGAGATTATGAAGGGCTTTAGCTTAGGCTAGGGCTTTTAGTTATTATACTTAATTTTCCGCTTTGATGCCGCTACTCTGCCGTCCTAAGAAAAAAATTTAGTATGTGCAATTTTCAACAAAATTATGTTTTTAATTTTTTAGTAATTTTAAAGTATTTGCTATTGAATAAAATGAATATTTTAACACAAATCTTTTTAAAATAGTGAAAAATTGAATTCAAAATAATGTCGCATTGTACAGCGTAACAATAATTATGACAGATACATAACATGAACAACGTATGTGGAGGATTTTAAGGAAATTTCTATTTTTTATTGCAGAAAATATTATTTAAATAACGTAAGTATAAGTACATGAAGGAATTTCCGGTAGAAAAAAAAAATAAAATGTAAATCCATACAATTCCTTTTTTATTTATACACGAGATTATAAACTACAATAATTTCGACTGATAACTATAATGCTCAAAATAAAAATTGGTGCTTTTTCAGCTACTTGGTATATGTTATAAATTCCGATTTGTTTTCGGCTCAAACAATAATCGTCAAATACTTTGAAGTTGGGCATACATTCATGTCGGCGAATCGTTTTCATCATTCGGTAGAACTTGCTTTAGAAATTCAAAAGTTTATGATTTCCAAGACTGTGTAAATATTGTGAAAAACTGTTGCAAATGTGAGACAAAAGAAAAGACACTGATTTTAAAAACTGACAAATTTTACATCAGCTTATCAATTGCAAAAACTGTACAAATAATCGGTTGACAGACCTTTAATAAAACACATTTGTATAATAAAGGCTAAAAGGGGGTTACAAAGCTATTTTATTTTACAAATTTTAACAAAGAAGAAAAGGAATTGAACTTTTTAACAAAAGAAGTTATAAACAAAGGATTTTTAGACCACAATCGAAACAACAAAATAAGGTATCTCCCAAAATTTAATTCTGGGAACAACTTGATATCAACAATGAAGCCGAAGATACAGGCACAACTATAGATTTTTAAATTTTTGTAAATGTAAAGTGTTTTTTATTACTCATCGTTCAAGTTTCTCAGTCATCTTTTAATGTTAAAATTTGAGTACTTTTCTTCAGTAAAGTACAGATTTTCTCTTTTTTTATTGATTATTTTTCTGGTACATTGTATGTTAAAATTCGAAAATTTACTTACGGTACCAAATTGTAATCTGGCTCTGTTATAGTCAAAATGTGCTATTATTTTTGTACAAGATAAAAATAAAACATATTTTCTGTGTCATATGTTTTTTAAAATTTTCTTATTTTGTTTCATTTAAATATCCACCACCAACAGTACGTAATTAATATTTAAAACAAAGATTTAATTGAAGAAATGCGTCATTTTAATGACATTTACGTTCCTTCTAATTAGTAAAATTTAAATATGTTGCCTGACAAAAATAACGTAAGTACAGGGTGATTCACTTTCGAGTGTGTAACATGGGTATCTCGCTTATTATAAAAGGTAGACTCTAGGTTTAAATTTGGCAAAGTTGCGGAATTTTGTGCTCAATAAGTTAGCGCAAAGAAAACTCCCATATCTGCTTTTGTTTTAGAGTAAGAGGCAAAAACAAATTTTTTCTTGTTTTCGTTTTCTGGCCATAACTTCCATATTTTTGAAAATATTGACTTATCGTTTTGACATTATTAGGACACTTTCTTGAGACAAATACGATGACGCAAACCGTTTTTTTTTTAAAATGTCACTTCTATTGTAAATCGTCGTCAACTTTATTTTTTCTTATGGGCGCCATATTAATTTTTCTCATATTTGAATAAACCGATTTTTTCTGAATACAACAATATAATATTTGTTAATATTTGTCTAAAAAATAAGGGCATTATGAAGGAAAATAGGTATTTTTTTGAAAATGTCTATAGTTAGCCATGGCCATGATAGTCAATTCTTGACAAACCACAAATGTCACTTATAATTTTTATAAACTGCATCTGTGGGGTACTTTTTACATTGACTAACGATGTATTCAACCGAAGAGAAACAAGATTATAGATATTTATTACAGATGTAATAAAAATTTAAACAGAACAGTTGAAGAATATTTAAACACATATCCTGAAAGACAACAACCATGAAGGACATATATTACTAAACTGCACTGTAATATAGGAAATTATGGCAGTTACCCAATATATGTCTTGCATGGTTATATTACTAAACTGCACTGTAATCTAAGAAATTATAGCAGTTAATATATGTCTTGCATGGTTGTCGTCTTTCAGGATATGTGTTTCATATATATAGGATATATAGGATATATAGGATAGGATATATTATTCAACTGTTCTGTTTAAATTTTTGTTACATCTGTAATAAATATCTATAATATATTGTATTTCTTCGGTTCAATACATCGTTTGTCAATGTAAAAAGTACTCCACAGATGCAGTTTATAAAAATTATAAGTGACATTTGTGGTTTGTCAAGAATTGACTATCATGTCCATGGCTAACTAGATATTTTCAAAAAAATACCTATTTTCCTTCATAATGCCCTTATTTTGTAGGCAAATATTAACATATATTATATTGTTGTATTCAGAAAAAATCGGTTTATTCAAATATGAGAAAAATTAATATGGCGCCCATAAGAAAAAATAAAGTTGACAATGATTTACAATAGAAGTGACATTTAAAAAAAAAACGGTTTGCGGCATCGTATTTGTCTCAAGAAAGTGTCCTAATAATGTCAAAACGATAAGTCAATATTTTCAAAAATATGGAAGTTATGGTCAGAAAACGAAAACAAGAAAAAATTTGTTTTTGCCTCTTACTCTAAAACAAAAGCAGATATGGGAGTTTTCTTTGCGCCAACTTATTGAGCACAAAATTCCGCAACTTTGCAAAATTTAAACCTACAGTCTACCTTTTATAATAAGGGAGATACCCATGTTACACACTCGAAAGTGAATCACTCTGTACACCTAATTTCTGAAGCCTGAAGCCTGAAACTGGCTTTATTTTAAGGTGAGACTATTTTTAAAGGAAAATATTAAGGCCGAATTAAATCATAAGAAAGGTAACAATTATGTTTAGCAAAAAGGGAAAAGAACACTTGTTATTTATTTCTAGCGAAATATTCACACATCATTCTCAAAACTAAGGTAAATGCAGTTACGTTATTATTTCTTAGGAGGGCAGTACTGGTAAGTGCATAAAAAGTCCGAAACTGCCCAGTATGCGGATAGCAGGATGGCCACTAAAGGAAGCATGTGCTGTCCAGTGGTAGAATTAGAAATTAGAGTGCTCTCGAAGTTGCATAAAGGCACCTGAAGGCTATGGTCGCGATCAGATATAGTACTTTTAAACTTAATAATGTAATAATTGCTGCAGCGCAATATCGTCTAACATCTTTAAATGGTAATAGGATACGTGCTGGTTGCTGTCATGATGAAAGCTATCATTATCAAAATATTTTTAATATACGTGATGTGATATGAAATTTTATTTAAAATTTGAAGGTATTATTTTGTTTTCTATAATTCTGGAAAACATCAAAAGCATCAACAAAAAGTGTTTTGTGTGAACCAGAAGATACGCATCTAGATATATGAAAAACCCTATAGGTAGTTTGCAAAGATCAAACTCAAAATACGTTAGTCACTCCCTTTCCAAGATCCGTGGGTAAGTAAAGTACGATAAAATCAAATAATGTATAATCTAAACAATTTTGGATATAGCCCTCTCAGAAACCGATTTCGCATGATTATTTAATGAGTACCCGAAATTGTTGAGCACGGCAATCCAACTGCAAGCATGGCAGCCACCCGTCTTACGAATATTTTACAAGTAGATCCGTTACTGGTGTACGGGTGAATGACATTAGAGTTAATGAATTATTGACGAGAGATATTCATTATTTGAAATGCGCCTAGGTAGCGCAGACGATCGATCCATATTTTATCGTACTGTGTCGATGTATGGAAAGAATGTATACCGGCGCGAGCTGTATACACAGAAGTATTCCTCTTCCTAAGAGAAGGATTAATATGATATTGAAAATATTGTTCGCAGCTTTGGTTGCTAGATTTCAATTTCCTGTTTATTTCATATTTATAGGGATGAGTTGCCGATGAGTTTGTAACTAGTAATTTTATATGTTGCAATGCGAATATTTTCTACATCGATTTCCATTTTGCACACAAGCATCATGCCATATTATGTTGCTTTGTTTTTATGACTTTAATTAAAACTGGCAGGTGTAATTAATTTTAATATCAGATCATCTTGCAGGCAACGTTAAACTAGTTCTGTCAAGTTTCTATATTTACCAGATTTGATGTTTTGAGTGTTTGAAGAAAATCATCGAAACACTTTTTGCACTTTTTTGCACTTCGTAGACTATATCAAAGTATGCCATATCACTGACGTAGTTTTCCACATAACACCAAAACCACTGTACTCCACTCGACCTGCGTTTCGCTAACCAAGTTGGCATCATCTAGAGATGATTAAGATGGAGATGGTTAAGGTTAAGTGGTAGAGCAGGACCTCTCTTGTACTTGAGTATAAGAGAGCAACTGGACTTCGCCTTTTAAGGTAGCCAGTATTTAGTAACTAGCTTCTATATTATAATTTCTATATTTGTGTAATCGCTGGTTTCCTTGATAAAGTCATTATTAAGTCATCAAATCAAATATTTTTATATTTGATTTAATGTCATATACATATGACATTAAACTTAATAACCATCTAATAATCATCTGGAGATAATTTTAACCATATCTAGATGATGCCAACTTGGTTGGCGAAACGTGCGTCGAGTACAGTTTAATGTTTTGATGTAATGTGGAAAACTACGTCAGTGTTATATTCACACCAAAGGTTCCAACCCCCTTCAAGATGAAAGTGCTATTTCATTCCCTCATTTGAAGGACTAAAGTGATACTTTTAGTTCCTCGGGGATTAAAAAAATGTATCTCCGGAAAAATGTAATACCTTGGACACCACTTTATTGAAGTAGAAAACGTGCCAGTTAACCATTTTATTTTTTAAAATCAACAATTAACATTTGAATTTTTGTGAATAATAAAATATCTATACAGCAATGAATGTTCGGACGCAGAATAAGGTGGGCTAGTGTCTGCGCACCCTAAGCCTGCGAAGGCCTACGTTCTAACCATAAAACTTGGTGATTTTTCAGAAGTGAACGAGTGAAAAAATGGAACAAAAGCTAATTGAAGCAGTTCGTGGGAGCAAAGTATTGTATATGACACCAGTCATACTAACTACATGAAAAGTAAATTGAAATAGCAATTATGGGAAGAAATTGTGGAAAATGGGAAAGGAAGAAAGCTTCCTCAGGTTCTATTTCGTCCTAAAATAAAGCTACGTATTTTTGCAAACTGTGCACAGGTTACCTGGTAACACTTTTTGTATTTTTCATCAGAAAATAATGTGTGCAGGATGAATTCTCCGAGAGTCGTTCTTTTTCTTCAATAACCACTTTTTAATTTTTTTTTTTATATACAGTTGTATAATAATACCGTTTCGTCCTCATCATGATCAGAATCAGATTCCGAGCTTAACAAATTACACAAATATTTATACGGTATATCATATGTATATGTATATCATATAGCACAGTTACGTCACCTACTGACTGCGTGTCTCAGAACTGCGTTTTAGGCCCGGCGCAAAATGAGACGCAGCTTGGTCAGGTGACGCAGCGTCACGGCGAGTTTTTGTCAACCTAAGTAAGAATAGTTTTTGCGCATATTTGTTCGCAGCGTGACGTGACGCAGTTTTAGCTCAACGTGATCCTGCGGAACGCAGTGTAGTTGCCGCAGTTTTCTTTAGAAATCACGGTGCGTGTTTGAAAACATGGAAGAAAAATTAATCGAGGCCGTGCGAATTCGACAAGTTTTGTACGATACAAGAAGTCATGTAGACTACATGAGAACAAAACTTAAAACTGAAAAGTGGGAGGAAATCGCATCGCTACACGATGCCATTTCAGACTCAAACTCGTCTTTGAATCAGATTCAGAACTAAATTGAGAATCAATGAATGCAGTAACAGTTACCATTTTTCAGTAATGTGGTCGCCTGCCTGCGAAGGGAAAACTGCAATCGTATTTGCGCGGTACCCTAGCTAGCAGTTTCCTCCCGCAGAAAACTCGCCGTGACTCACGCTGCGTCACCTCACCAAGCTGCGTTTCATCTTGCGCCGGGCCTTTGACGCAGTTCGGTGAGGTGACGCAGGGCGACTCATCGCAGATTTCTGTGAACAATAGAATATCTATATAGCAATGTATGGTCGGACGCAGAATAAGGTGGGCTAGTGTCTGCACACACCTACGTTCTAACCACAAAACCTTGGTGACTTTTCAGAAGTGAACGAGTGAAAAAATGGAATAAAAGCTAATTGAAGCGGGGAGTAAAGTATTGTATGACACAAGTCATACTAATTACATGAAAAGTAAATTGAAATAGCAGTTATGAGAAGAAATTGTGGAAAATGGGAAAGGAAGAAAAAGCACCCTTCAGCTTCTATTTCGTCCTTAATAAAGCTATGTATTTTTGCAAACTGTGCACGGGTTACCCGGTAATAGTTTTTGTATCTTTCATCAGAAAAAAATGTGTGCAGGATAAATTCTCCGCGAGCCGTTCTTCTTCTTCTTTTTTTCAATAACCACTTTTTAAAAGTTTTTTTATATACAGTTCCATAATGTACCGTTTCGTCCTCATCATGATTAGAACCAGATTCTGAGCTTAACAAATTACAAAAATATGTATACGGTATATCATATATGTATATTATGTATACCATATAGTACAGTTACGTCACCTACTGACTGAGTATCTCAGAACTGCGTTTTACCCTGGATTTATAAACTCATCGTTGGCGCTGGCGCTGGCGTTCGCGTCCAAAGTTAAAACAGTGTTTTAAAATATAGTCCATAAACAAGAGATTGGCGATGTTAGGTTGGTTAGGTATATTCATATAGTCGTTTATACACGGCATTGGCGCTCATCGGCGTTCGAAGATAACTGTATTTTCAACTTTTTCGCCTGGCGTTCGTAGCAAATCCGTAGCAACGCCAATGCCAGCGCCAACGACGAGTTTATAAATCCAGGGTTAATCTTGTGCACTCCCTGCGCGTAGTTCGTTTTACCCTGCGTCACTTCGCGTCACTCTGCGGACTTAACTTGTATCCTGCATTACGGATGAGCTATTGCCGCTTAGTTAAATGTTTAAAATGAAATAGGTTAGTTAACGTTATTATCCGGCCTAAGTGTCCACCATTTTTTTCTGAAATCCATAATTAATAAGCTAATGAAGGGGGGGGGGGGCGACATTTATAATAGATTACTCTGTCGATGACATGGCGAATCAACGAAAATCGGTGCTACAATGTATTTGTGATACAATAATTGATTTGGAAAATTTGATACTGAAAGGTTTCATTTTTCTATTTACGCTAAGCGAGTGGAAGAGTGGAAATCGTTTTTTCAGTTTATGGATTTAGAATACAAGACTGTTTTACGCCATGTTCCAACAAGATGGTTACCTCTATATCCTGCAATAGATAGGTTGCTTAGAAATTTTCCTGCAATAAGAAGTTATTTTATTTCACTCGGTGAGGAGACCCCCTGTAGCCTTGAGAAAATATTTCCCAGATGAACCAGAGGGAGAAATATGAGCGTTTATGTTAAACGAATGATATTTATCCTTCTTTCATTTTAACATTTTAAAATTAATGACATAATGTACTTATCTTGGAAAAATATGATAAAATATGTTCAGAAGTTTTTTCACAATTTTCATCAGAAAACAGTTCAAACAGAGAATCGAAGATAAATTTGTTCCATTTCACTGTAACTCTATATTAAAGAATCTACCACGAGAACATAGAGATTCCGCAATGAAAATGTTTCATGAATTTTATGAGAATATTCTTTCTTATATAGAAAAGCGCTTTGATTTCTCAGGCGACAATTATATGACTCACTTTAGATTCCTATCATTGAAGATAGAAAACGATATTAACTTTCGAAAAAGTGGTTTGCAAAAACATTTCCATATGAATAGCCTGTATAACGAATTTTGTGCTATCAAGACATCTTTGCATGAAACCATGAAAGAGAAAATCCTCATTTTCCAATGAATTGTGCTCTCTGCATAGTATAGGCAGGTAAATATCTAGACTTCTAGTGGCGGACACCTACGTCGTCTTAGTCGTGGTTAACAGCAGGAAGAATGAACAACGCCTCTATAATTAACCACCATTGATTGTACACATGGGTAGGGGGAGCAATTCGCAACGCGGGCGCCGGTTCGGTTGCCGTAAAAGTCTCTGTTCGAATTAAATTAGCGGCCTGGTCTGTGGCATTAAATCGGCCTTTATTAGATATTTACAAGGCGCATTAGAACGGGGAAAGCGAAATTATAGGTTAATTAAAAAGATCCGATTAAATTGCTTGATAAGGATACGCTTGTCTGAGCCACTTTGAAAAGGCTTACATTTTTATTGTATTTTGCCATTTATTGTACTTTTACTTGGTACAACCACATATTAAATAGGTGCCACTTAACAGGTCTGTATTAATATTTTTTAAGATTTTCGTGTTGCATATAGATCTTATAGATAGGAGGAAAAATGTTTTCAGAAAATTATTTCCCAAAAGAAACTACTTTAAAGCAATTATATCAGGAAAAATCATGACGTAGTGTAACGAAATTACTTTTTGTTCCATAGTAAGTAATTTAAACACGAAACCTATATGACCAGTTTTATTTTAACGCACTGTATATGAATATTTTTATAAACAACTCACATCCAAGTAATGCATTATTAGTTTCCCGTATGGTTGTACTGTTATAAAATATTTGTTAATAAATAAGTCCATAATAATATACTTTTATTTTATTAAAACTTGCGGACATTCGAGAAATTCCAAACACTGTGTTTACGCCGCTTCGCGTATTTACTTCTAACGAAATACATGAATATTGACGAGTTGTAGGTACCCTAAAATATTAATTTAATGTGTTGGAACTGGATATTTGATTAATTTGATATTTAAATATACCTATGCAACCGCTACTTGGAATTTGTTAAAATCATAATGTAATAAATATATATATATATATTAATGCATTTTATAACACATTTTGGAATAACTAGCTCTCTGTTCAACCATATTATGATAATTAATATGTAATATGTTCATTGAGGTTTACTGCACTTTTCTATAATAAATGTTTAACTTGTTTAAATTACTAAGAGGAATATATCTAAGATATTTTTGATTTATTTACAAACCATATTTCCCAATTTTTACCGAATTAACTTAAATTATGTTATGTTAAATGTTAAATGTATATCGTTTAATTATTAAATATATTATTTCATATATACCCTGTATATAGTTCTGTTAAACAAAAATATTTAAATACGTTGTTTTGCTATAAATCGATATTTAAATCTAGGTTAATG
Organism: Pogonocherus hispidulus; assembly: GCA_963924545.1. Lineage (NCBI taxonomy): Eukaryota > Metazoa > Arthropoda > Insecta > Coleoptera > Cerambycidae > Pogonocherus > Pogonocherus hispidulus. Next base: position 27,768,827 of record OZ004696.1, read on the forward strand.
CAGTAAAGCATAGAAACCAAAAATACTCTTATAAAAATAATTAAAATATATTCTAATTATACATTTTATTGATAATATTTGTTTACTAATATTTTAATTTAAATTTAAATCAATATTCCGCTAAATATATAAAATTAAGACCATATTCGGTCAGGGAACGAAATCCGCTTTTCTGAGTGGTTATTGGTTGAGCCGTCGGCTGAGGACTATAAATGCCGTGCTGATTTTCGTTCAAAATCAGCCCTGATCCTGGAAACCATGCTGGAGGTGATAGACGACGGCAACGTCGTCAGCGACTTTCAGTATGGTTTCCGAAAAGACCATTCCACTACCCAGCAACTTCTCAGAGTCTGCGAAAAAATCACGACCAATAACAATCGAGGTCAGTTCACGGGGGTTGTCTCCCTTGACCTCGAAAAAGCCTTTGACAAAGTCTGGCACCCTGGACTATTATTTAAACTTCAATCAGCGGGCTATTCTGCGCGTATCGTTAAAATGATACAAGCCTACTTATCTAACCGCATCTTCCAAGTAGTAGTCGAAGGGGAGTGCTCACCTCCAGCCCCTATCCTATCCGGAGTCCCGCAGGGGTCTTCCTTAGGTCCTGTATTATTCACCCTTTATACCGCGGACATCCCAGATCCCGACGACAGACGAACCACCCTTGCGTTATATGCCGATGACACGGCTATCATAACGACTTCAGTTAACAATAACCTGCTTCACAGATTAATACAGCATCAGACGGACGCCACAGTCGACTATTACAGAGACTGGGGACTCCTAACCAATCCCCAAAAGACGCAATACTCTATTTTCACCAAAAGACTATCCAACACCCATAAAATTCTGAGTGTAGATAATAACCCGATCTCGACTACCACTAGCCTGAAGTACCTAGGCCTTGTACTCGACAAGGGCCTGACATTCTCCTTGCAAGTCTCCGCGACGCGGGCAAAGGCACTCTCGAGGCTGCACCAGATCGGCGGTGTGATCAAACATGGGCCTCCTGCACAAAGCACACTTCTATACAAATCATACATCCGTCCCATCCTTACCTACGCATCTCCAGTCTACTACCCCATCCTAAGCAACACACATAAAAAAACCCTCCAGATCATACAGAATAAATGCCTCCGCCTAGTCAATAACCTCCCCCGAGCCACCCCCATCCCTGCGCTTCACAACTTGACAGGAACCCCGACACTAGAGGAATTCATACACCTCAGACTGATACCAAACTTTACAGACACCCTACAACGACACACAAACCCCACACTACGCGACCCCTTGACTCACAAATTCGACACAAGACCGACCCACCCATCCCTTAATTACTTCTACAACCCCTAAAATTCCCAAAATCAACCCTTAAAATTTTCCTACCTAAACAATAAAAAAGTCCAAAATACCACCCCTAAAACCTACCCTTAAATAAAATTTTCCTAAATCAACCCCAAAAACGTCCTACCCATAAACAATAAAAAATCCGAAAAACCACCCCTAAAAACCCACCCCTAAAAATAATCTTTCCCATAACTCACCCAATCCCCCCCCAACATCCCTCACACTAAACAATAAAAAATGCTGCTGTTATATTTAGCTTCAAATGCCCGCCTAAACTAATAATCTCTCTAACCCGATGCAAGCACCAGAAGGTGGAGAGCATCAAGACGACGGCTCCGGCCGGAATCATTCCCGTCAGTTGTTCAAAATCAGTATTTCACCCATCGTTGAAGCAGCATCCTGGAAGTAGGCTTCCTTTTCAACCCTTTTGAAACATGCTGATGAATAACTTGTGATGTAGCCTCCAGGAAGACTTTTGCAGCTATACCTGTCCCAACTCTTTGGATACATACTTGATGAATAATCCATGACGTGCGTAGGTCTCCAGGAAGACTATACAAGCTGTACTCGTCCAGAATTCTTTCCTCAATATGCTGATAAATAACCTGTGATGTGCGTAGGCTTCCAGGAAGACTTCTATAGCTATACCTGTTCCGAATGTTTTAATTCATTTCATGTTCCAAATGTTTAATTCACGAAGCCGTTTAATTCATTTTTCATAATTTGTTACATATTTGCACCGCTTCTTTTCTTAAACTGTGATTAAAGCTTTAGTTTGACACTGCCGATTTAATGTTTGAATAAAATGCATTACTGTTAACAACCTGGCTCTAATATTTGATTGATACACCGTTGGTTAAATAAAAATTAAATGCTTTTATTTGTAGATATAAAATAATATAAATAAATCAGTGGTAAGATTTATTTCTAGCTTATTTATTGACCCTTTCATTATTTGTTGAATATTGTTGCCTATATATTTTTGCTACTTGTTGTCTATTTTTATTACTCATTTTAGTTGGATTTTTAATAAATCTTGTAGTGACTCGCATTAAATTGACATTTATTATCTAGATTAGAGAAACACTGACCCCCTGACATGTGCATTATTGCACCTTCTTCACTCTAGCTCCCCAGCTTCTACTCATCAGCGAGTAGAGTCCGTGTGGACCATTCACCACATTCACCACAAAAAAGTGGTGGCGCTCGAGATAAAAAATAAACCGACCGAATGTTCAAGGGTATTAAAACCGAAAATAAATTAAGGGATCGTTGACACAATTTGGATTCCTAGAATAGGGTAAAGGAAAATAGATATAGGGTAGAAATATTCTTCATTTGTATAATTTAAGCGTTCGGGCATTATTGTTAATAAGTTTTTGCAAATACGTGACAGTGACAGTGACAGCTATTTAGCACTTGATTATTTTCTAACTCCGTCATGGCCAACTAAAAGTAACTGAATGTAAAAGCCGTAATCTTGAAAGGGGTTGGAACCTTCGGTGTGAAGATAACACTGACGCAGTTTTGCACATAACACCAAAACACTATACTCGACGCGCGTTTCGCCAACCAAGTTGACATCATCTAGAGATGATTAACATTATTTTAAGTTCTTAAGTTTAATGTAATATGTAAAAATATTCAGGGTGTTCAATTTAAAAAAAATAAATTGGAATTTTTGGGAAAAATCGATAAACTTGACAACATTGTCAATACTTTTATTGGATCAGGAGTTTCCGTATCTCTAGTAGCTTCCGAGTTATTTGACCCGTGCGCTACTTCTGACTAATCCAAATGTATATAGTAGAACATGAACATATTTTATTAGTTCTTATGTACTAACTAAAATTTGAAGACTAATAATTTGGAATAGGTATCTGTATTTTTACATCCAAGTCTAGAGGAACGATTGTATCTGCCATTTAACTACCCTCGATTGAAAAATATGTATCTGGAAAGGAAGGAATGTGCAGATATATCGAAATTCTATTTTACCCTTTTTTCAGCCGCACTATTTCACTGAGATCAGCTTCAAAATGAAAACCGGTGCAGTACAGGATTTAGGTCAGATATTTAATATAAACGCTGGCACAGCGCTCCTAATTCCCACTTAGTCGCGTTGTATGAGCAATCGCTTTTTGCCAGGATGACTTATTCAGCAAGTTGCGTCGGTTTGCACTGACCGCCGGCCGGCATTGTTAATGTCATTAGGCGTAGTCTACTTCATCAGTATAGTCCCCGTTAAATAATTTAGGCGCAATTAGACCCAGCAGCGAGAGACCAATGCCGTAACCTGTTTGTGTTCTTCTTTCATTTAAAGGTGTCTTTATAATTTTTAAAATATGATACCGATGTCCTGAAATCAAACTATTTCACATTAACAATAGTATATTACATACTGAGGCGGAAAATGTTTCATTACTATGTATAGGTGAATTTTTGTGGGTACAGGGATCAGTATTTTACATAAAAAACTTTAATAAGTCGACGTTTCGTTTATTTGATAAACATCCTCAGGACACTAAAATTTACAAAAAACACATGTAGAAAAAACACAGAAAACAAACATTACAGCAATTCAACGGATGTAGCCATACACGTATACATACTTACATGTACACGTACATCTCTCACACATATAAAATTAAAACATTGTACAAAAAACCTTAATTAAAATTAGGTACTTACAATTATAGTTTGGTTTTTGTAGTCTTAAAAAAAAAAAAAATTAAACATTCGGACATTACTAAGTAGGAGCTCCCAAAAACAATTAAAACACAATACACCAGGAATCTTTGTTTAACAACACAATATAAATCTTTATTATCTAGTCTACTCGCAGTATCCAAGTTGAATGATTTTAAAATACTGTCCACAGCAACACGGAACCTATATTCAGATAGACAATCTATAAAAAAGATCGATCAAAAAACAAAAAAAAAAAGAAAAATATGTTAGAGTATGTTCACTACCTTTTTGCTTTCTTAATAATATTAAAGTAGACCGAATTTAAGTTTTCGATGTCCGTTCGTTTATTAACGCAATTTTCATTTTTCTTTATAGCCATCATTTCATGCAGCAGCCTCTTTTTTAAAAAATTTTGTTTCCCAATTATTTTAGTGTCATCAAAATTGAAAGTATGGCCAATTAACACATGTTCTACTAGTTGAGTAGGATTGGTCTTTTCTAATGCATTCCTACTATCATTTTTTATGTTCCCTTAGCCTCTGTTTTAGGTATCTGCCTGTCTGCCCTATATAACTCTTTTCACACATATTGCAAGGTATCTGATATATCACGTCTGACTGTAGCTCCATTGGGGTACTAGATTTTCAATTTTGATGAAATGATTTTAGATTTTTTCACTTTCAATTTTGATGACACTAAAATAATTGGGAAACAAAATTTTTTAAAAAAGAGGCTGCTGCATGAAATGTTGGCTATAAAGAAAAATGAAAATTGCGTTAATAAACGAACGGACATCGAAAACTTAAATTCAGTCTACTTTAATATTATTAAGAAAGCAAAAAGGTAGTGAACATACTCTAACATATTTTTCTTTTTTTTTTTTTTTGTTTTTTGATCGATCTTTTTTATAGATTGTCTATCTGAATATAGGTTCCGTGTTGCTGTGGACAGTATTTTAAAATCATTCAACTTGGATACTGCGAGTAGACTAGATAATAAAGATTTATATTGTGTTGTTAAACAAAGATTCCTGGTGTATTGTGTTTTAATTGTTTTTGGGAGCTCCTACTTAGTAATGTCCGAATGTTTAATTTTTTTTTAAGACTACAAAAACCAAACTATAATTGTAAGTATCTAATTTTAATTAAGGTTTTTTGTACAATGTTTTAATTTTATATGTGTGAGAGATGTACGTGTACATGTAACTATGTATACGTGTATGGCTACATCCGTTGAATTGCTGTAATGTTTGTTTTCTGTGTTTTTTTCTACATGTGTTTTTTGTAAATTTTAGTGTCCTGAGGATGTTTATAAAATAAACGAAACGTCGACTTATTAAAGTACTTGGTTTTTTATGTAAAATACTGATCCCTGTACCCACACAAATTCACCTATACATAGTTAAATTTGGATCACCAATCTCGAGAAGAAATGTTTCATTACTGTCGAGCGCTGTTTAGATAACCGAGGTGCGTAGCACCGAGGTAAGCTATAGCGCGAGAGAGGAATGAAACCTTCCGCCGAGGTATGTATACGATTTTATTCACAACCATCTCTAAAAAAAAGAGAAAACGGGAATATCTCCATTTATTCACTCATATTTTTTCATACTACTTTTCAATTTAGAAGACAGTGAAAATCCGTTTCTACGACGCTGACATTATTATTTAATAAAGGGGGCATAAATTGTTGATATTTTTTGGTATTTACTAAAAAACTAAAATCCAAAATTATTGTTATTGTAAACTGATTCTGTATAAATAAATATAAAATATAACGGTTTTTCTGATGACTGATGCCTTGTCAAAACTAACGTCACTCAAAATACAAACATCACGTATCTTTCAGATGTTTTACTTTCCACCCTTGGGTGGGAAGTGATCACTTCCCGACCTGGACAGTAGCAACAGTTAGTAATGACTAATTTTCAAACTTCTAAAGTCAGTAATAACCTTATTACATATATGGTTGTGAATAAAACATATTTCACGTAAATGAAAATTAATTTTATATTAAAGATAAATTATTTTATATGAATTTGCTTCACGATGGTAAAATATCTAAAGTGATTTATTTTTACCGTCCATTAGAGCTATCACAAGGATGGAATATTATTTTGGTCTGCAAATTTCATCTAGGATCATAGTTTATAGTAAATAGTTTTCTAAATTTTTGGGAATAGTAGAAGCAGACCCTAACTTTGATATTTTAAATACTGTAACTATATGATAATATATTTTATTTATAAAGTCAGAACGCAACTTCTTGTCGGTCTCTGTGACTACATCAAAGAGATTTACGCGTATAATTTGCTCAGTCTGGACGAGGTTCTTAATAAAATAGGCTGTGCGCTGTACTAGTGAGATTTTAAACAAATATTGCATACTTGAATAGGAATCTCCGGTCGCTAAGAAACGTAGAGTTAAAGCTAACCGTTCTTTCACAGAAACACATTTACTAAATTTGATATCCATCTTACCGACTTTCGGACCAATAGCGTTGACCAAAACTCAAAATCCTCAGATGACATCCGGATGAAATTATTAAAGTGGCCACTGTTTTCTTCCAGCCTCATGCCAGCTAATAAATTAGTACCACCGTATAACTCCCGGCTTCGATATAACTGTGCAATCCATCATCGTTTCTTTATTTTTTCATTGTTTTTATTAACTATACAGTGCATTACAATAAACTCTGCACTTGCAATAGTAACTATATTTCTTTGTGATGACATCTTATCGACACACACTCATCTGACGGAACGGATATTTGTGTGCAAACTTTGAAACACATATTGTCCCAAAATAAACATTTACGCGAACGAAAATGTGCGCCACAAATCGTTCGTGCGTGCAAGCTATTCGTGCCTGGCAAATGCTCAAATCAGTACGGACCTTTAGATAATTATTTTACTGTTAATATAAGAAAACCTTACTTACATAAATCATAATATCTCAGTAACAATCGGGCACGAGAGAAATTAGAAATTAATGATGGAATAATCTAAAAATTATTTTTAGATTTAGAAATATTTCAGAGTGAAGTTGCTCCTTTCTAGGACTATACATCACAAAATAACTGAAAACAGTTGGTTCACATTTTTTGTTCACTTTGGCTTCCAGACTTAAATGGCCTAGTAAAAAGAAGAAACGTAAACGTCTGAAAAATTATACATTGTAAATATAGGAACAACATAAATGGATGTTCTTTATCATGGAAGTTGTTAAAGGAAGTTATGATATTGAAAAAATACATTTTACTATTATATAAAATGCGAAAAATAATAACTTTCCTGCCAAATACATACTTGCAAGGCCCCTTTTATGTTATTCTCAACCCGAATGTCACGTTTCGCTCCTTTTTTTAAGATTTCTAACGAAAATATCAACGTTTTAGCTGGGCTGCATACCAAAGTTACACGCCACATGTGTGACGTATTTATATTCTCCACATTTATTTTATTGCCACTTAAGTGCCGACACAAATGCGATATTTATATGCATACCGGATTTGTTTCAATTTAGTTTGCCCCACATCATCCGGAGACGGTCATCGTCAGATGATTTTGTATTGCGAAATAACAGAAGTCGTTACTGGGACCATACTTACAATGATTCCCACATTCATTAAATTTTCCAAACTAATGTCCAAATTAATCCTATACGACTCAATAATCAGGAAGACCATGATAATCTAATGCATAGTTTTATTGAATTAGTTGAATACAAGAAATAGGTCATACTAAACCGTCTTCAATTATTTTCTTTTGATACCTCCTGTGTTAATACGAACCTGGTATTTCGTTTGCTTCAATTGGTAGTTTTACATCCTTCGGACGGCTTGCGAATGGATCTCCTTTTAGTTTGTTGTTACCTATATTAATATGTACTTCTTGAGTTAATATGAACCAGGCAGTTCACTCGGTTTTCCTCATGTGGCACTTCGTATCTTAAAATTTTAGTATTGTTTTTTCATCCCTTAAGCCGGGTACACAGAACTAAAACTGTCACCAGCGACGGGTCCCCACCACCTTCTCTTCATTTGTCGTGTTTTTTTAAACTAAAAACTAGCGACAACAAAATGCCATAAGATTGATGCCATACTTTTATGATTGACCAACATAACCTCACAAAAGAAAGTCTGTCGAGTGTAGTTAAGAAATTTAAACTTCAAGGCAGGCAATAGCCAGCGACAGAAAATGGGGAAGAAGAATCAGGGGAATACAACTCATGATTGGTTGGATTTACAGTCGCGAGCGACAGTCTTAGTTCTCTGTACTCGGCTTTAGACGGCTCTTAAAATTCCCTTTATTCGACAATATTTTACTTTTTAACGTACGTCTATGGATCTTGGAGAATATTCGGCAAAGTGGCTGCTAACTTTTAGATGCTAACTTCACACCGGTTACTTTGTGCACCCATAGGCAGATCAGGGCATTAATCACAACACGTAGATGCATCTCGATACAGGGTGTTGTGTGTATGAGCTGCACATCTTCGCCATACGTTTTTAAATGTAAATTGTAATTGAAATTTAACTTTTAAGTATAAATTCTATAAAAACCTATACGCAAAAGTAACCTAAAGGTACATATTCTAAAATAAAAAGTAGGTAGGTACCTTAGCATTTAGACAAGCAAAGTTAGTGTTGCTGTTTACTTAAGTAAATTGGAAATATACCATCAAATAAGACATTGAAAATGAAAAATATATAATATAATATCATGTCTTTTGTATTATTAGATAATGGTTGTAATTATTTGTGGTTGAATTTTGGGGAAGTGCCATCATCTGTAAAGTAATATAAAGAGGAAAATGAAAGTATTAAAAAAAGACAACTTTAGTTGTCTGCCTTGAATCTGCATTGAACCTTGTTTTTCACCTGTTAAAAAATTGTGTAAGAAGGAATTAAATGAAAGCAATAGTTTTTGTACTAGTACAACTTTTTACTTAATCACAGCAAATGTTCAATGTGACCCACATTGACTATTGCACAATGCACATACTAGTACTTTATTTCATTCTATTTTTTATAGTAATTTGTATCAGATTGAAAGTGTATTAATAGATTGCTAACTTTGGTTTATAGCTGACGTTTCATGTTCAAATTAAACCAACTAGTCTAATTATTTGTACGAGGTTATTTGTAAAATATCATCATCTAACTTTGTTTCTAAAATATAAACAAAAACTTTTTTTAAATCAAATACTCTGTATAATTCAATAAAAGATAATTCATTCTAGTTCATAGTTTTTTGACAAGCAACGAAAAACTATTTAAGTTGATACTACTAGTATTTTGTGTTGGTATTTAAAATCAAATATTCGGATTCCTTTGACTACCTGGTATAGACAAATAGAAAACATTCTACTCCTCACGATCCGCCAATGACTTCTAGTGCTACCTGACCGGGTTCCAGCTAACAGAAACTTTAATGGGTCTGCACCTTGAGACAAGGGTGCCATTTCGCACCGTCATCACCGTCGCTGCCTCCGTCGATTCGGCTAGAAGCGTGCTGACCCTGCATACTCCCGCCCGGAGAGCGGAACAATGCGCGGGCGGTGGAACTAGGAGGTATTTTCCGAAAGTTTTCGGACCCGCCGCCGCCGCAGGCACAACACGGTGGAATTAAATCAGGAACTATTAATTGTTTCCGCACATCTGGCAGCCACGGATTTAATAGGGGTTCTTATTCCGGTCTCGGTTCCACTCCCTTCCTGCCCTGTAGTCCAGTTCATCTGATAGCATTACATAGAAAATTGGGGAAAACGGTAGATAAAAGTGTCTTTTAACTAATCGCCTGTCACAGTGATGAGTGTGAACGTTGTAGAAGTTATCGTCGATCAGCTGCTAACCAAAGTAGGGGGTGGTCAAATGGCGAAAACGTATATCAAACAGTTTTTCTAGCAGAGCTTTATATTTTTGGTAAATGATATTGATGCTGCATTTCCGCACATACTGGGTAAAACTGTATTTTTCACAAAATATTTGAGAATTTACCACCCCATATTTGAAAATTTCTGGCAGTTTTATTTATGGCAGAATCGATACGTTAGTGGTACATCTTGGCAGAATTGAACAAATTGAACTGAACCGTTAACGAAATGAATGTAACTGTATAAGATCTTACACTTTCCCCGTCCAATGAACAATATATGGCCCACATACTCTCTTAACTCTATCACATCACACTTCACATCATGCTTGGATTTCAAACTCATTTTATGGACGGACTCTGGGATTCTTCAGCAAATTTTGCATTAGGAGTGTAGGGAATACATTTATAAGCACATATGGTGGCATTATTATGATCCATATATAGCTCACGGGACTTGAGAAATAAATGTAATACATATATACGCAAAATATACTATAAAACATTCATTTATTTCGTAAAATGAAAGAAATTTCTATTTTGATAAGAATAATATGTCACTATTTTATGATATACGTTAGTGGGCCTTATTGAAACGACCAATATAATATGCCTGTTGCACATCTCGCAGACTGTTCACTTTTTTAGTTCTTTTTGCTGCTTCTTTTAAAGAAAGGTCTTCATTTCTTAATTTTTCGTAACACCCATGGCATTTTTTTCTAATTGCTTCATCGTGATGGTATTTGCCAAGTTCCTGGCACTTGTGATTGACGCGGCGAGGTTTAACTTTTACTGTGTCATTTTCAATGGATGTGGTTACTTTTAAATTCAAGTAGACTTTTTATTATAGAATCAGTGAATGGCAATAATTCTAGTTGCTCCTTAACAATCAGGATTGTAAATGATTTGGTTGTTTATAAGGGAAGTATTGCATAAAAGATCTATAGCAATCTTCTTGTACCACAAGCGACATTCTTCGAGAACTGCAATAACTGGATAGTTAGTCAGAAATACCAACTCCTTGTTTACTATTGTCATACTCAACCACCAGTTGACTTATATTTATAATTTCCAGCTCGGTCCATAATGTAATCCCTAGAGAAACGACATGATGATGCGGCCGATTCATATTAGGTTTACACAAGTTGTAATACGTATATGACTCATTGGACTTGGAAAATATCAATTAATTGAACAGAGTCCAATGTACCATATATGGTAGGTACGTTAAATTAACATAGTCAAAAATGCGGGACAGTCTAGTGTTGTATCATACTTTTCTATTATGGATAGGTAACGTGTTAAATATACAATATTTCCCTAACCAGTTGAAAAATTTGCGTGTTTTAAGCATGGATGCGAAAATGGCGTGACAAGCGCAGCGAATTAGGTAACGCGTGAACTTTAAACTAAAAAAAGTTGCATCCAGCGGTATTCGAACTCATAAAATAAAATTTCTTTCCAAAATATTGTTCGTAACGAGTTCGAATCCCACTGGATGCAACTTTTTTTATTTTACTTTTTAATTCCAATTATTTATTAGTATTAGTCTTTAGTTATTCTGTTTCACTCTCCGTAGTTTGTATTGTTTCTGCAAGTAAAGTTTGGAGTTAATTCGTTCATTTTCGCAGTTTGTAAAATTCATTATTTTAGATTACAAAAGTAAATATCTTCTACAATATTAATTTGCTGCAACAATTGTGACAGCAATATATTTTTTACGCCGCCGTTACACTTTTTCGACCGGCGGGCGGGGCTCCGAACCATAGCGGAGGGCCCCATTGACAAAATTGATAAAAATGTTTACTAAAAAATGAATTCTACTTTCAGCACTTAAAAAATGATGATGTTTTACCATCAAGAATAGTGTAACTACCCTTACAATTCATCAAAATATTATTAAGAAAAATCGTTGAGTATAATTACATCATCATTCCAGATACAAAATTTCAGCTTTCTCTCTATAAATTTATTATTTCATATACAAGGGATTATCTCAAATTTCTTTAATATGTACTTTCTTAAAAATAATATTATTCTAGATGTTTTGTCACCTGGAGAGGTGACAAAACAGGTGACTTCAGGCCGCAGGCCTGGACCCCCGGTAGGACTAGAAATGGGAACGAAAACCGCGATAGCGATTTCTCCCATTTCTAGTATTATATTAAAGCCATAACTATTTAAATATACAGGGTGTAACTTTGAATGGGGGTCATATCTATATGGGGGCTTCCTTTGAAGTGTATGAGCGCATAACTACAGTTTTTTTTTTTGAAATTCTGTTGTGAAAATCGAATATCTTTTTTAACCTTTTTTTCCGTATCGTGATACCCCGCCACTGAACAGCGCTCAACATGTCTTTAATCCGACCCGAGTCAACCCCACCTAAAGAAAGCGGTGCCCGCTCTCAGGCAGTTGGGAGATGCACCGTTGTCAAATCTCCCGTTAAAAAGCGAATTTCCACACCACCTATGAGGTATAGCTCTTTGGTGCGTTACTTTTATTTAGTGGGTGTTCGCCAGGAGCCCTATTGTCCCACATAAATAAAAATGTAATTTCCTTAAATACAAGTAACTAATAAAACAGTAACATTCAACAGAAAACAATAAATAAATAACGGTAAATGGTAATAAATGAATTTGTCAACTTACCTATAGCAGGTGTTCGAAATTATCTCCGTTGCAATCTAAACATGCTTCAACACGTCGCATCATGGAGTGTCTTACCTTATTAAGATCCATATTCTGTCTTATGTGATCCGCTGCATTACGCACTCTTCGACGTAGTTCTTCAATATCTTCTATTGGCGATGCATAATCTAAAGTTTTCATGTGTCCCCACAGATAAAAATCACACGGATTTAAATCTGGCGATCTTGGTGGCCAAGGTACGGGTCCGAAACGTCCTATCCAATTATTATGATAATTTTCGCTTAACCATTCGGTAACAATTCGTGCGCTCTGTGGTGGTGCTCCATCATGTTGATACCACATATCTCTTCTGACATTCAATGGTACGTCTTCCAATAAATCTTCCAGTCCATCTCTTAAAAAATTAAGGTAAATTCCACCATTGAGTCTATCCTCCATTATGTAGGGTCCTATCAGAGTATTGTTAATTATTCCTGCCCAAATATTTATTGAAAACCTTTCTTGGTTATGTATCTCTCTCGTCGCGTGAGGATTTTCATCAGACCAAAAATGTGTGTTATGAATATTAAATATTCCATCTCTTGTAAAACCCGCTTCATCGGTCCATAATACACAATTAGAAAAGTTGTCTCCCTCTTCGTTGCATTTTCTCTGATACCATTCACAGAATTCTATACGCCTTGGTAAATCTTCGGGTTTCAACGATTGTATTTTTTGCATATGAAAGGGATATAATCCATTAATCTTCAACGTTCGTTGAACAGTCATATGAGATACTTCATACCTTGTGGCTATTCTTCGAGTGCTGGTACCGGGATCCTCTTCAACGGCGTTTAAAATTTCGGGTTCCAAATTTCTCACTCTTTCAGTTTGTTCTCGTCCAACGTTGGCATATTGACGATCGAAGCTCCCATGATCTCTCAAATGTTGCACCAATCTTACAAATATTTTTTTGTTGGGTACTCGTCGCTCTGGATAATCCATCTGATATCTTCTTCTAGCGGCGGCACCACTTTCTCCGGACAAAAAGTAAGCCCTAATCATATCCACCTTCTCTTGATTCGTATACATTTTCTTTTCAGAATATCACTTCACTTCACTATCGGTAAACACTGAAAATAACACAGGAGTACACGAAAATATTTCACCAAAAACAACTTATTAGGTTATACACTTACACTCCACTAAATAATATTTTTAATGTTATTTATATAATTTCAATATTTCTCGACGTAGGCACAAAATCACTTGCATTCACATCCACATCTCATTTTACACTGAAGACTGAAGAGAAATAAAAATTGTTATTTCTAATAAAACACGTCTGATGTCCACACAATGCGTAGACCCTTTTTTGCTCTCAGTTATAGTCTATAAATTGAAACTGAAAAAAATTCCGACAAAAGAAACACCTGCATTTCGACGGCGGCCTCTTTGTTTACGCACTTTATCGTTTGTCGGAATTTTTTATGCAGTTTCAATTTAGATTATAAAGACTATACCCGCGCTATTTAGGAAAAAAGTGCATATGCATATTCCACTCGGTCAAGGTCAATGTTACACAATTTTGACACTGACATAGATATCTTTTTTAAGCTGTGCTTTAAAAAATGTAAGAACATGTTTATTGAAAACTTCAATTTAGTTCTATGAGATTAAGTAAATACATTCATTATTATTTAGTTACAATTTATCAAACATAATAAAAATATTATTTTAAAATCTTACGTACTTAAACTTAGTAACGTATCCTAATCAATTTTAACAAAAACTATGGTAAATAACAGCGCAGATTTGTACAAAAATAATTTGGCTACAAAACTTGGTTGATTGTGTCACATATGATTAATTGTATGGCAACCCCGCAAACGCCTAGTATCCTGTCAGAGTATTGTAAATATTGTTTGGACGAGGTGATATTCAGTAGCGCCGTGCACCAGCATTTAGGCGCATTTTAAAAAAGTAATTATAACTCGGCTAGTTATCTGAATAAAAAAAAACTAATTGCAGCTTGGTACTCAGGGGAACGTGTACTATTACACATAAAAAAATGACCCCCACATAAAGTTACACCCTGTATATATAGGTACCCATACTTTGATATATTGTTAATCACGAAGAAAAGTTACACTATCAGGAAAGATATACAGGCTGCCGCCATTTAAAAATAACATCAATTTGTTCCGTAGCCCAATAACAAAAACAGATAGAAAAAATTTTGCTACTCCACTGAATTCTACTTTAGAATATTTAACAAATTTATTAATCACTTTTTCTATATCTTCCAAATAAGAACAATTTAAGGCTTTGTTGAAAAAGGTAAAATTTCAAAATCATCCTTTAATTCGAAAACATGTGACAATACATCTGATAACACTATCTACTTGACCTTGAACAAGTAGGTCGAGACTGTGGAATTTATTTGAACACTTTGAATTCATATAAAAAATGGACTGCTCTGCAGTGTGACTAGGACGGTCAAAGATTTCATTACCAAAGTAGCTGCGCATCTAACACAGACCGTGGCATCTAACGGCCTATTTCGCGGACCCGGATTTATATTAGGACAGGCGACGGGACTATAAATCCACCCAGGCTGCGAAAGTGACAAGTTGTATATTTCATTCGCCGAGATTCAAATTGAAATTATGATTACAATGAGACAGGATGAGAACAGAGATACCACGACGGTGACGACGGGCTCCTCTCCTCTGATTATTAAGGCGTTTGTTCTGCGGCGAGCAGATGAATGGATGTGAAGTTATAATTAAAATAAGGTGGTGGTGCTGGTGCTCTCTGTATCGTCCGTCGGACATTTTTTATCATCTGGAGGCGTTTTATTAAGGTTCAGCGCCGTTTTAAATTTATCTTCACTGATACTTGCAGTCGTTCGTACTTTTAAAGTTCACGAAACTTTAACAAGACCGTGGTAATTTATGAGGAGTTATTAATTAAATAATTAATTGGTAGAACCAGAGAATATACCCGCAATTTCTTTTTAACATATTAATTATTATTTTACTCATTGTTTCAGAAATAGCATGAGTCACTTCAAGGGTGGTCCTGTATCGTTATAATGGGGGGAGGGGGTAATTTTTTTCCATGCTCCTACTTTATCTATGTTATTAGCATACAGACTTGGGACCTTGGCATTGCGGCCGCTTGTTTACTTTCTCCCGAAGGCCAGCACTTGAATCATTCTGAACTTTCGCTTAACAATGATCCAGGCGGACCTATTCAATTGAAGCACCACTGGTATATTTATTCAGTTTTCCCAGAATAAAAGGTATACAAAGTTCAAGGATGAATATTCTTGTTGGTATATCTCGAGGTGTTCTACAGTTAGTTCTATACATCTGTGTATGAATTCGAGTTGCCTTTATCGTATTTCCTGTCATTCAAAACCATAATCAGTCAGTCAATTTGCAGTCTACTGTACCTCTTTTAATTATTGTTGTATGTATTGTTTCGTTTCATTTATTGCATAATTTGCTGAATTTTATGTTCTATATCTGTGTTTTAAAATGCTTTCCTTGTAAACGTTATGTCCTGTAATTCACCAGAACCATTGGATATCGCAATTAATGAAATTAAATAAATATATACAACATTCCATTTCATGACTGCTACGTATTTTTTATGCGTTTATGACTAAGTGCGTTTATTTATTCTTTGTTATTAGAGCGCTATGAAACAAAAGAGTTATGTGCAACATTTGAAATTGACAAGAAGAAAAATTGAAAGTTTTGACGTATAGTGGATAGTTCAGCATGTCTTATCTAGAAATTTTATTTTTCGTGAAAACAAACTGTGAACAATGTCAGGGTGAATTGAACCAGCTTTAAGCGGGTACATTATAAACGTGAATGGAATCCCACCACCTTACTCATTAATACACACTTTCTATCATTCTATAAGTTTCCAGAAAGGTATCTTGAAAGAAAGTATAATTCCATTTACGTTTAAATGACTTAAATCTTAAAATTTCCACACATAACAGAGTAGAGGGGTTGTCACCAATTTTGAAACATGTTAAAACAATTTTTGTTATCATTCAGGCGTATTCATAGTCGCTGCTTGAAAATTAAGAATGACTTATTTCGAATATTTTGTTTCTTAGTGAATTTCTTATGTTTAAGTAAGACCTATATCAGTCCTTATCTCATGGCATGTCTGAAGGTTACTTAAGTTCTATTTGTCATTAGTCATCTTTTCTAACCTAATCAGTCTGTTTATTTCCCATAATATGTTTTTTCTCTCACTAATTTTGCTTAAGTCATGATTTCAGTGTCTGTATAATACTGAGAACATTAAAAGTATTGTTCGTTATTAGTCTGATCCATGTTGCATATTTTAACACAGAATACGCTAAATAATGACACTGATTATAATAACGCATTCTTATATGACAGCAAAACTATTCAGTCACAAGTCATAATCGAACTTAACAAACTTATTACATATTCATTAATGTAAAGTAAGCTTTTTGTGTTTTAACAACTTTACAAATAAAAAAAAATACTTAACAGGTAGGTCTTTCTCTATTGAGGATTTATGGAATATCATCTATGAAATGCAAGACAAATAAGGAGCTTTATATTTTAAGGCGACCCTTTTCAAGGACACCTTATTCATTATCCTGAGTGCGAACTATGAATTCCAACCTTATATTTCTTGAAATCTCTCCTTAAGCGTTTGCCTATTTAACTAATAATAATAAAGTATCAAAAATTGTAAGACATTCATCCTCTGTCCAAATCTGGTGACGGTCAAAAAATCCCCAAGAGATATTTTGAATTTTGTTGGGTAATTTCTTAATAATGTATGTAAGCATTAGGAAGAGCCAATAAATAATTTAAAATCATAATATGTGAATCAGCAGTTACCATTCGAAAATGATTTAGTGTAATAGTTCACTTATTTTAGCAAGCGTCATTCTGTTTTACGAATTTCTTCAGGATTGAAAATTGGTCCTTTAAATTTGGACCTATGGGTCCTTTTCTACCAGCATATCGATTTTGGAAAACTGCCTGATGTTGTGGTTTCCCAACTGCACGACAGGCACTAGTTGAGAGGCCAGGGGAAACGACGTGGTGCGAAGTGTAAATAAATCCAACCGCAGCCGCAGCAGCAGCACCGCTGGCGGAAAGGGCCGTCTGCGGTCCATGAATATCCAAGGGGGAGTCTTAACCGTCGTCATCGCTTAATATGCGCGCCAAGTTAGAGCGCGACGAGTTGTTAATCCGGAATTGTGTGAATATGTTCTTAGGGAGATAAGTAATTCGGCGCCCGGGGCCCGACGACGGCAGCGTCGTGGAGCAGCTGAGACCGTGGCGGCTGCAGGTACCGGCCGGCCTCTGCTCCACTGCTGACGCTATTAGCCCAGTCCTGCTTTTCAGAATTTTTACTCGGATGAATTTAAAAAAAGCCTAGCCTAGCCAGTTTTTGACAAATATTAAAGTTTTAAGTCGTAATAGTTGTTCATGTTCTGAATTTCATGATACTTTGCACTGTATAACAAATATATCTCTTGATCTGGGACTTGGGAGCACTAGAATTATTACTGTACAAGTACAATTTGCTTATTTATATAAGCAGGACCGATAAAGTCGATGAAAGATGTGGCGAATCCCATGGAGATGCCGAAGTAATACAATGCCAGTCGGGGCACAATGCCAGTCGGGGCACAATGCCAGTCGGGGCACATTGCCCGTGGGGTAGTTGTTTTCGGAATCTTCTTCAAATAAATAAGTAGGATTGTCTTCCTCAAAGACAATAGGAGGTCACTGGTATAATAGCGCCTGCGGAAAAGCAGATCGTTATCTGTCAGACAGATTGTAGCAAAAACCCAAAGAGAGCACTACGGTGTGTTTCTCGCCACTACTAACATTCACGATGTCCATTAGGTAATCGCGTTGTAACATCGTTCAACGAGTCCACTACCTATGGTACTCTGATGAGCGCAAAATAAGCGCGAAACCGGTCAGTGTCTGGTAGAAGGTCTCAATGAACGATGTGGCGACTCCTAGAGAGATGCTGAAGTAATGTAATTCCAGTCGGAGCACATTTCCCGTGGAGTAATTGTTTTCGGCGTCTCCTTCAAATAAATGATTATTTTAGTTTAAACGTGCAGAAGGCTTTTAAAATAAATGAAAAGTCGATAACTAAATGCAGAACGAAACATAATATAGTTACAATTATAAAACATTAAAACTGTACTGAATTTTTGTATTCGTAATGTCAGAAACACTATCAAAAACAAATGCGAAAAATTTACTTTTCATTTTAATAATTCAGTATTAAATAAAAATTATCTTACGTAGGTAATAACTAAATTTCATCTCTTTTCACTAACACTTCAATGTGTGGTCTTCTGTTATTAGTGACATGAAACTATAAATTCTTTTCTTTTTATTTTTCTACACGATTGTTGAATTTTCGTTCCTCCCTATCTCGAATATTTCTGCTGTACACTTTCTGGTTTGGTAAACCTTACATGTAATTGAGATCCGCATTTTGATAAAAAATCGAGTATTCAAATACAATATAAAAATGTCTCCCTACCAAATAAATTACATTTCCTTATATTATGTAAAATCAAACACATCCATGGAAACCAAAAGGCTTATGAACTGTCAATTGACCGTCTAGGTTGTGGAATCAAAACTACTTAAATTATGGCTGCACTACAACTAACAATAATTGGTAAAAAAATAGAAATAGCCTGATTAGTTGGTGAACATGTTTTTTTTTTAGAGAAACCGCACATGAACATTTCACTGCAACATCAATTGTTTCAGAAACATAATTTTTAGATCACTCTCAAATTAAATGTCGTTCGATTAGTCTTTGTTTGATTTATGGCATAATATGTTATATTTAAGTTGTTAGTTGTAAATTTATATGTTATGAAATGATGTTTCTTTTTGACATGCTTGATGTACTGTATTATACTAGTATTTATATTTATCTTATACTCCTGTAATTGGGCTTTGCCTGCTGGATGTATTTTTTCATAAATAAATAAATAAATAAATGAAGCAATTAGAATTTAGGTATCATTTCTATTTAAAAATTAATTAAGACAATTTATTTATATTTTCATATTACCCATCAAAATAAATATTTTTTTAATCAAAACCTGAATTTACATTATTTTAGTATTTCTAAACAACTTTTCGTAATAATTCTTTTTGATATAATCATTCCTACTAAGTGCCTCTATAAGCAGTTTCTCGCATTTGTTTTCGCATTTGAGCACTATTCTTCTGGAATATGTAGGTATTCTTTTTTTCTTATTAATTTTTCTATCTGACCAAACATCCTGTCACAAGGAAGAAATGAATTTCCACGTTCTGGGAAATAATGATAAATCTTGGCAAATCTACCAGTTGCAGAAAGAAGAGATAAAAATCTGACAAACGTATGGCTTTTATTTTGTCCAGCGCAGTTATTACTGAATAAATAAAGCGTTTTAACTTTTTCATCTATGTTGTCATTAATATAGAGTGCTTCAAGAACGATATAGATTCGTTAGTATCTTTCTTCGCTGTTACCTCATCAGACATATACATACTACATGTTGGAAACAATATATCCAACACATATTATCTACAAATTTGTAAAACGAGATTTGTCTATAAAAACAAAATGTTCGTAAAATAATAGTTTAGATTAAAATGTATATACATATGTAGTAATTAGCATAAGAGATGGCGCTGTGCGCCTCTTACATAATGCAGGCCTATCTGCATATGTGCATATATTAGGGTAGTTTTTAAGATCAGTATAAGTATAGTGTTTAACGAAGAAGCACGCTATAGGGTGCAATTCTTTATATCTATATTTATGTCTCAATTTAGTCTTTCTATAAAAGACAGTGTATAACTATTAATACCAATAAGAAATTAGTCTTTCTATAAAAGATAATTCTTAAGGTAAAGGTGTGTGGATTTTGTGTTAGTGTTACCTATTGTAATCATCATAGTGCATAAGTTCATACCGTGTAAGTAGTGTAAATAAATGTACAAAAGTAACATCGCTACTTTCATTAAAAGAAGGTGAAATAAAATAAATATACAGTCCACTTTAAATAATCGAAGATCCGTGTATTGAGCTATAAATCACATTCACTACACTATCAATTTTTAGTGAGCAAAAACACTGATTAAATACCCATATTTGGTATTTATTTTGGTATTTGGTATATTGGCATTAATGGTAACATGCGCCGTATCAAATGCGTTGAGAATGAGAACTAGACAAAGCGCACGCTTGTCCACTTTTCATTCTCATCGTTCAGGGAAATACAGAATCGAACAACCTCTATCTCTATCTACCGGTGGATTTATGATTTCATTTTCTTTTCATTTTAAACGATGCGTTAGATTTTTTAAGGAATTGGACAAAAATCTGATTTTTACTGAAAGTGGAATTGTCCACTTACTTATCATTCTCAGGTCTTCAGTTTGCATAGACATTGAGTATCTCTTTCGCAAGTAACAGAATGCAACTGCAAATGTTCAGCTATCTGGTTATATTTCCAAATACACTTTTGCATTAAATTGAAACCTAATGTGACTGGGCTGTGTTGTATGCCAGTGTGCCAGCCAATGTTAATTGTCTCCAACCGCTAATCTAGCTACTGCCATGTGCTGGGTCCCCTGGGACCGAACTACACTTCCTAGGACGACTTGCAGCTCTTGCTGATTGTTGCTTGTTGGAAACTCCTAGTCCCAGCTAATTCTTGCATCCAGCTTTTCTTAAAATATGCTCGTGCAAAGTCTGAATTTGTAATTTCCTGGATGATGTCAAACATAAGGTTGCTTGAGTTTTCTACGAAATTCCAAAGCGACTCAATTCAGAGACGAATCTGCTTACAATTTAATGATATTTTAGATAACTTATAGATTATATGAAAAACTTGTTATTTAACAGTAGGTAATCACCAAGAAAACAAAATTTTAACTATTAGAAAATAATGTGCCGTTCTATAGCTATGTTTTCCAGGTAAGAATGGTTACGTATAAAATAATTTAAAAAGCTTCTTAAAAGAAAAACGTTTTTGGAATATTAATTTATAAATAATTTCATTCAGTATTGTTAATGTAGCAGTATATGTACAAGAGCAAAATTTGCAAGTAAACATAAGCAACTTTTCAAAATTATTTACATAATATTAATCAATTTTATAGCCTTCACTTAATAACAAATATTTGTTGAGGGTTGAAGTTTATACGATTTTAACATTGATTTTGAATTTAATCTATAAACACAAGGACTTAGCTTAGATAATTAGTTCTTATAGTCAGAGGTATCGATTCAATTCGGTGTCGAATTCTTACTTGCACTTCTAGACTCAAAGGTGAATAAGGAAAGATAACTCAATCCTTTAGTACTTCAGATGATAATACGTAACGGAGATGGTATCGAACGAGTTTTGGTTTTTTCCTATATTTTGATGTTTGATTGATTAACTTTGTTATTAATTATTTGACTATTAAGTTTAGTTAATTAAATGTATGTGAAAATAAAAGAAAATCGACATTAAAGGAAGTCGAGAATTTTTTTTTCTTAATGTAAATGTTTGTATTTCAAAAAGATTTTTCAAGAAAATATTTGACATGTTCAAAAATTACAAAGGCGCATCATCAAAAAGGTTATTGCATATTGTAAATGCTACATACTTTTTCCCGAATGCCCTCCACATAGATCAGAAGTCAATCTGTGTTATTTTGAGTAGCTATAATTAACTATGCTACTGATATTTCTTATGAAATATCAATCATTCAAGTACGTAAGAGGTCTACTAACTGAATATGGTGATAAAAAATAAAACCTGGTAAAAAAAACAAATGGTTAGTACATTTTAGTAAGCTAAATAAGTTTTATGTGTTGTATAAAATATAACCTATTTACTTTCTGGATTTTCATTCATCTTTACATAATATTACGTAATTAAAATTCTTATCTTATTATTCAAATAAAATCCAATAGCTCTTATATTATTATCTCTCCATTCCCAAAGTAACTTAATATAACTACGTGCTATAAATTGTATTCATGCACCTCCGGGAGTTGTCTTACTAAACCGTTCTTAGAAACCAAAACGCGACTTCACTGTCGCTGTTGACAAAGCTCTTAAAAGTTATAAAAGGAAGTAATATACCTCCCAACAGTTACCTAGTTGTAGTTACAAAAGAACTATAGTTGTTCTCACTGATATTATAAAATTTAAATAAGACTCTTCACAGTCTTTAACAAAAATAAAAGTTTTTAAAGAATCAGTTGTTAAATTTATAATATAGCATGTACCTATATATTGTATTTTGGGTACTGGATATTTGGGTACAAGTACCTACCTATATATAACTTCATTTACGTCATAGATTTTTATTGGAAATTATCCGTAGCAATGACTTATTTTTAATTGAAAAAATAGCTTATATTTTTTCCACTTCCGCGAGTGTCAATAAAAAGTATGATATGTACCTACTAATTTAAAATATTATATCGCTTTATCTCCAATAAATTGGTTATTTTGAATTACTTGTTGTTCATTATTATTCAGAAAATATTCTGTCAAATATAGAAAAATGTTATCGTTTGCCAAATTAATTTTATTGTGAAAGTATTTCCTTCGCAATTTAGTAAGGGATATTTTCTCTCCTGTCTCTTAAATAAATAATATGACAGAAATTTCAGAATGCCTACATATTTGAAAAGAGAAATTTGAGAAATGAAAAAATGTTTTTAATCACATTATTTTTCTCTCCGTTAAAGTGTATCCTTACGTTCATATTATAATTATTTCAGACTAAAGCTGAAAATATCTGCTAAGAATGTCCATTTCTTTTTTAAATAGGACCGAAGATATAAAATAACATAGAACAGAAATAATAGTGTTTTGTATTTATTGCATTTTGAACTATACAAGGTGTGTCACGACGTGCTGAATTCGGTAATTCCTAAAATGTACCGTTTTTGAGATATTTAATTTTTTTGAAATATAACACGCCATAAAATATTTTATGAAAATTATATATTAATTGATTAAATTATTCAATGATAAAAGAAATATACAAGTTAGGTTAGTTACAGAGCATACCTATTTGTAATTGATATCAGACTTATCTTCAAAGATATAAAAAATAAATGTAAAAAGTTTTTCTCAAATTTTGACAGTGTATCTTAGTAGTGATAATAATTAGAAATAAACGTGTTAGTGTTCTTATGAGATTTTTTAAAAGTAAAACGGGTCGTTTATGTAAACCTGCGATCTGTCCTTTTGTATTATTTGAAGTGCATTAAGTGAATATTATAAGTTGAGACCGATTAGGCCCCTAAGACTTATAAAGTTTTGGCTTTAAGAAAATAGAAGATCGATGGGAAAATAAAATAAATCAAGAACTCAAGAACTATTCAAGGAAACAAATATAACGAGTTCTACATAAAGACACAGATAATTGGTGTTGCTTAATGAAATTATCCGAAGAAATAGTGATCAATAAAATTTCTAAAGCAGGATTGGAGGAAAATGGAAAGAAGGAGGGTAATGAAAAATGGAAAATAAGGTAGAAGAATACTGTGCACATAAGAATAGTGAAAATGACCAACTAAAAGAGAAAAATGACAATCATGACGGAATGAGTAAAGTAAAACTATAGTAAAATGAAGCATTACGCCTTTTAAGGCCATAACGATCACATTTACGGTATATTTCAGACATAACTCGTCAGATGACGTGCGCCGTTTTCCAATGGTTTGCATACATATTTTATTCTATTTTCAGCCATACAAGAAACGCATATTTCTGAAGAAAATTGAATAAAGCTCTAGTGATAGATTAATGTGAATATAATAGCTGTAAAGTAACTCCGCAGTAAATTTTCGGATGGACCATAATATCAAGACACTTGTGGTAATCACTGGATGATAATGGAGGTAATGGTGTATTGATAATAATTGTAACTGATAGATAGATAGTGCACGTATGTGTGGTATTAAATTTTAAACTTTAAGTTGATCAGAGCTGTAAAATTTGAGAGACCCAAACAGTTCTGTTGAGTTTCCATCTTATCTAAGTCCATGTTTCCGTATTTTCTTGACTTATTTTCTAGCATTTTATAATAAAAAAGTGTTTTAATTGACTTATACAGAAACTTAATACACAAAGTTAGTACCTACCAAGTCAATTTAATAAGGAATATCTATGTGGGTACCTAAATTTTGTTTAATTTTAAAGCCATTAAATATCAGCAAATGGTGTTGAATCCTTTAAAATACGTATTGTAGAAGAAGAGAAAAGAAACCAAGGCTCGTTAATACCTGTGACTTAGGTTCAAAAGGTAAAGATATATCTAATGTAGTTTTGAAAATATTTTTAGAATAAATGTGTTTTAGGTTTGACAGTGTAGTAGCAGCCCTTAACGTTTCTAAAAGAACAATATTTTGGGTTAAAATATTAAATGAAAGAAAGAAAACATTAATTCATATTTAACAATTTATGTTAATACAGTGTGTCCCACTTATACACCCTGTATGTGGGTATTAAAAAGCATTAAGACTTAATTAGTTGTAGAATATTACAATATTTCTTAAATATGTTTAAAGTAAACATCGTATATTTAATAAATTCATGTGTTAATATTATAAGTACCCATTTTTGTTTTTAAAAATTGATTCTTTTGATTACTAGAAAATGGCAATTTTTTTATTATTTTCTTTGCTCTTTAAAAATATATACGACATAATAATCTTAGATTTATTTTATTAGATACTTACTTAAATTACTGAAATGTAAAAATTTTAATTTTGAGGTTATATGCATATTTATATTTTTTTCCACCATAATATAATATCGAAGTTTTAATCGGTGGGCAAATATAGTTGAAATCAACATTAACGAAGCATTTCGTTGTACTACAAATATAATATTATAGGGTTCATAATTAAATAAACAATGTTAACACATTTTATGGAAATTTTGTTAATGAATTAAATCACTCATTTGACTCAAATTTTTAATCTTATTTCATGCGAATATTAATTATGACGTACAGGCAAATATAATGGAGTTTTACTTTATGTGTTTTCTATATATTTATTGTATATTGAATTGTATATTTATTATATATTGTATATTGACTATTTCTTGTATATCTTAAGGTCCGTACTGATTTCAGCATTTGGCACGCACGAATAGCTTGCACGCACGAACGATTTGTGAGCACACATTTTCGTTCGCGTAAATGTTTATTTTGGGACAATTTGGGTTTCAATGTTTGCACATAAATATCCGTTCCGTCAGTAGAATGTATGTCATCAAGATGTCATCACAAAGAAATATAGTTACTATTGGAAGTGCAGCGTTTTTGTAATGCACAGTATAATTAATAAAAAGAATAAAAAAAGAAAGAAACTATGGTGGATTACACAGTTATATCAAAGCCGTGAGTTATACGGTGGTAGGTACTAATTTATTAGCTGACATGAGACTGGAAGAAAACAGTGGACATTTTAATAATTTTATCCGGATGTCATCTGAGGATTTTGAGTTTTTGGTCAACGCTATTGGTCCGAAAGTCGGTAAGGTGGATACCAAATTTAGAAAATGTGTTTCTGTGAAAGAACGATTAGCTTTAACTCTACGTTTCTTAGCGACCGAAGATTCCTATTCAAGTAAGTATGCAATATTTGTTTAAAATCTCACTAGTACAGCACGCAACCTATTTTATTACGAACCTCGGCCAGACTGAGCAAATTATACGCGTAAATCTCTTTGATGTTGTCACAGAGACCGACAAGCGATGGAGTGTGTTAGTGCGTGTTAGAAGGTACGCGCACGCATGCTCCTCCCGTACGAATCTGAATAAATTTGCGCGCACAGCGTTTGTGCGCGCAAATTTGCTCAAGTCAGTACCGACCTTTATAGAAAATTATCTCAAATTGAAGAATATGTAGTTGTTTACATTGCATTTCAACAATAATTAACATATTCAACCAGGCAGTAAAGTATGAGATATACTGTTTGTCTAAAAATCTCCGTAAAGATGTACTGAATACGCGATGTTTTGACCTATTTTTATTTTTTATTTCGTGTTGTGTTCCCACTGGTTTTTTAAATACCGTGTGTAAAAGCGTTGCATATCTACCTTCACAAAATCCATAATTCAGTAATTCGACCTAGCCACCAGAAAGAATGACTGTGACACGCGAGTGTATCATTACATTAATGAATACTGTCCATCCAGTATCCCGTCATTCTATTCCATCACTAATTTTCAGCTTGTCGACCGAACAATGAAACGTATCAACTGTACGCGATATAGCATTTGATTAAAAAGCGCATTCCAGTCTACAAACGAACCTAGTGCAAACATGCACAAAAAAACGTCATACAAAATTAGCGAGCCCGTGTAAAACGAGTGGAGAGAGGCTCGGGATAATACTACAATTGACGATGAATTTGAATCTAACACCTTTTAATGAGTAGTAGGGTCAAATTTTTAATGCACTTGATCCAAAAACATAAAAGGTTCCTGGATTGAAATCGATTTTATATTATAAGAAAAAGTACACTGAACATTGAGAACACTGAACTGAACTGAAAAACTGAAAAACATTGAGTATCACAAGAAAATCATCTTCAAAATACCATTTACAATAATAATATACAGTGTATAAACTTAGTAGGATATACCTATCTTTCCTATCCTTACTATCTAAGAATCTAAGAAGTTTTGAAAATATTTAAAAACAAAACATGATTATTGAAACTACCGTTGAAACACCACAAAAAAATATTGGAAGATCGCGATGGCCTGTGTTCCGTAATTAAATATTTTCTTTTAAATTTTAATCTCTCAATATTTACTATGTTCAATTTTAATCTATCTATACATACATATTTTTTTGATTCTAACATTTCTTATTTCCGGCATAAAGGTTATTTATGAAAGATTCACCTTTGGTAACAATTCACTTTTGTAGTAAGCTAAGTAGTGAAGAATTCGCTACTAAACTAACACAACTTATACTGCAAATTATTTAGAAAGTGTAACTGGAACTCAAGGACAATAGTCTTTTAAAATTAGTGCTACTTCTGGAAAGTTGTCAGCTCTATACTAAATACAATATTGCATAATATGGAGTCAACACTTCGTCGTGACGACAGCCGCCAATCGAACAAGGTATTCATTGTTGGCATCAATTCTATGCCATCACGCAAATTTATTAACGCCCTGTAGGCATTTTTATCCTGGAAACTCAGTAATAAATCGTCAGAACAAAGTTGTCACCGTTGACTGATCTACCTACATTAGCTTTAAAGTTAGGCTTGAAGCAGTGCAAAACGGCCGTGCGGTCCTTGAGGGTGCACCGCAGCTGACCGTGGTCTACAAAAGGCACCCATTAAAACAAAGGGTACAACTGACGTTTTTACACGCTAATTTAGGGGGTCGTTGAGGCATGTTTTGTGCCGAGCTTTACCCAGACTTTTATTTTTATTTTATTATTATCTTTATTATTTTGGGTCCGATAAATAACCGCAACAAGCGTCATTGTAGGATTTCATGTAATGGTGTTTAGGGAGGTCCCTGCTTTACTCTTTAAACGGCTCCGGGATAAGTACTGTGGTAATTTAGTGCGGCAATTTGAATAGACTTTTATTAGTTCAGAAACGGCATGGAACTGGGAGATGCGATATATTTTTTTAATGGTTATTACAACTTGCTTGCTTTAAAAGTTTTTTTAATTAATTTGCACGTAAATTGGGATTCAATTTTTGTAGAATTCTCTTTTACCGAGGTTGAACTGGAACCTTTTGGTGGTGAAATTTACAAAAGGAATGAGTTTTAGATAATAATTTATTGTATATTCAAAACGTAGAACTTAGAATATTACAATTATCTGGAGATAATTGAATATAAAATTTGACTAACATACATTACTTAAGTCTTGGAGTTAAGCTTATACTTTTATTATAATGCAAATTAACTTCACATATACCTATGTATGTACAAAACGTCTAGTTACCTTTCCATACGATACATACATACATACCTTCATTGCAAATTTTACAAATTTTTCGTTAATAAGCTATTGAATTTAAATTTGGCAAACTTCTGGGTCATGGATAACAATATACCTACTACAATATTTCTATATTTTCCAATTTTGAGTTAGTTTTAAATGTATTTTTCTTTTGCAACCCACCTCATGTCATGTCTTGTTAACATGTTACTGATGGTTTCATAATTCATTCCCTCCACGACAAAAAATGTAAAAATCAGTAACTGGTCTGACACCAAAAAAAAAGTATTTTCTTGCAGCAATGTAAAATGTGGAACGTGAATTCGTTCTTGGTGTGAATAAAGAATTTGCATTCAACAAGTCTATTTAATAAACAAATTAAATAGAATCAGCCAAGAATACTGTCCACTGAAACAAATATCTACTACAATAAATTACAAAAAAACAAAATTCAATAGGTATTTTACCATTTATGATACTATTTTACCAAATATCGGTTTTTGGAGATTCTAAGGTCGCGATATATAATTTTTTGGTTAAAAATTGGAAACTGAAGATGGCGGCGCTAAAATAGTTCCGATTCCACTAAACATCAATGTCTGACGGGTTTTCAAAATTTAGAAATACCGAATGAACGCTAATATTTTGCCATTCATAAAGCCGTGCCGTCTCTCTGGTTTTACGAAGTCTACAATTCTAAGGAACATTCCAACTTTTTAAGACTAAAAGCCGTAATATAAATATATCAAAAAACTATTTTTCTAAAACAAAAAACAAGATTCAATTGAAAGATAGTTAAATAACATAGTTGTACCTATACTAGGGGTACCTGTACATATATTTCGGATGGATATATTTCTATGAGTCTCTGATTTGTCAAATTTACAATAATTTATGGTCAAATAAATTAATTATATTAATGATAATTAACAGATAGCTGACTTTATTTATTTATAATTTTTCCAGTTACATTTTACTGTATTTACAACATGTGTTAAGTTAAATTCGATACTAAAATATTTTAAGTAGGTTTATTAGTTCGTCGTTTTGGTTTTTTTTAATTGACAGTATGTTAGAAACTATCAGCCTCATTAATAATAAAACTTAGAATGTTCTAAGACGGGACTAGAATGTAATTAGTGAAAACTGCATTAATAATACCATTTAAATGCATCACTAGTTATCAGTTTGGGTATGTTTTACAATAAGTTAAAGTTAACCTAAGTTTGACAAAAATGGAAGCAGTTTTTTTTCCCTCCCAATTAACAAATCAAGAACGTTTTTCTGAAATATTAAATAATTTAATGCGAAATTTTCCGTATTTATATGTCAGTAACCTCAATTATTATTATAAAATTTTATTATGGTGGTTACTTCTCGAATTCATTAGGGAGTTTTTGAATTTTTGAACCCCTTAAATTTTAGCACGA
This sequence comes from Pogonocherus hispidulus, assembly GCA_963924545.1. NCBI lineage: Eukaryota > Metazoa > Arthropoda > Insecta > Coleoptera > Cerambycidae > Pogonocherus > Pogonocherus hispidulus. Next base: position 27,798,853 of record OZ004696.1, read on the forward strand.
CTTCGTTATCGTTATTCTGAGCATGTGCAGTTCCAAAAAGAGTATCATTTTTGGCACTGCGCGTGCTCAGTATAACGATTGCGATAACGATAAGGTAAAAATTTAAGGTGTTCAAAATCTCCCTATTATAAAAGGCATAGTTAATGCTTATCAAGGGCGGATTTACCATGAATTAAAATTTTACATTAGCAAAAAGCAAAAACGTAATTAGTTAAAAAAAATATAAACGTACTTCACTTAAGGATATTTTATTAAACGCTTCTATTTGCTATTTCATGTTTGTCCAAAGAAAAACGTACCTATCTAAATGCACAGATAATTTTTAATTTCACAACATTTTTTAAAAATGTGGTTATTTAAGATACTCCCCCATGTTGAAAAGCTAAATCCGCTCTTGATTGCTTATTAACACAAAACAGTCTTGACACAAGACACTTGTCAGTCTTGTCACTCTGCGTAAGTGTTTGTAAATGCAGGTTAGATTTATTGCAGTGAAATTAGCTCTATGTATAGAATGAGATGTTGTCACATGAACTTCTTATTTAGCATGCTGTTAGTTATTTGTCTATAAATATTTACACCCACATTAATAATAATCACAATAACATCAAGTTAACTAATAACAACTAACTGCATTCTTAAATCAATCTAAGTAGTTCATATTAATAATTAAATATTTATAGACAAATAACTAACAGCATGCTAAATAAGAAGTTAATGTGACAACATCTCATTCTATACATAGAGCTAATTTCACTGCAATAAATCTAACCTGCATTTACAAACATTTACGCAAAGTGACAAGACTGACAAGTGTCTTGTGTCAATACTGTTTTGTGTTAATACGCAATCAAGGGCGGATTTAGCTTTTCAACGTGGGGGAGTATCTCAAAAAAACACATTTTTAAAAAATGTTGTGAAATTAGAAATTATCTGTGTATTTAGATAGGTACGTTTTTCTTTGGACAAACATAAAATAGCAAATAGAAGTGTTTAATAAAATATTCTTAAGTGAAGTACGCTTATATTTTTTTTACCTAATTACGTTTTTGCTTTTTGCTAATGTAAAATTTTAATTCATGGTAAATCCGCCCTTGATAAGCATTAACTTTGCTTTTATAATAGGGAGATTTTGAACACCTTAAATTTTTACCTTATCTTTATCGCAATTCGCAATCGTTATACTGAGCACGCGCAGTGCCAAAAATGATACTCTTTTTGGAATTGCACATGCTCAGAATAACGATAACGACGTGCTAAAATTTAAGGGGTTCAAAAACTCCCTAATGAATTCGATAAGTAACCATACCATAATAAAATTTTATAATGATTATTGAGGTTACTGACATAAATACGGAAAATTTCGCATTAAATTATTTAATATTTCAGAAAAACGTTCTTGATTTGTTAATTGGGAGGGAAAAGAAAAACTGCTGCCATTTTTGTCAAACTTTTAGGTTAACTTTAACTTATTGTAAAACATACCCAAACTGATAACTAGTGATTTAACATCATTCTAGCGTTAACATGCATTTAAATGACATTATTAATACAGTTTTCACTAATCTAAGTCAGGTCTTAGAACATTCTAAGTTTTATTATTAATAAGGCTGTAAATATTTATAGACAAATAACTAACAGCATGCTAAATAAGAAGTTAATGTGACAACATCTCATTCTATACATAGAGCTAATTTCACTGTAATAAATCTAACCTGCATTTACGCAAAGTGACAAGACTGACAAGTGTCTTGTGTCAAGACTGTTTTGTGTTAATAAGCAATCAAGGGCGGATTTAGCTTTTCAAAAAACCACATTTTTAAAAAATGTTGTGAAATTGGAAATTATCTGTGCATTTAGATAGGTACGTTTTTCTTTGGACAAACATGAAATAGCAAATAGAAGTGTTTAATAAAATATCCTTAAGTGAAGTACGTTTATATTTACGTTTTTGCTTTTTGCTAATGTAAAATTTGAATTCATAGTAAATCCGCCCTTGATAAGCATTAACTTTGCCTTTTATAATAGATAAATTTTGAACACCTTAAATTTTTACCTTATCGTTATCGCAATCGTTATACTGAGCACGCGCAGTGCCAAAAATGATACTCTTTTTGGAACTGCACATGCTCAGAATGACGATAACGACATGTTAAAATTAAGGGGTTCAAAATCTCCCTAATGAATTCGATAAATACGGAAAATTTCGCATTAAATTATTTAATATTTCAGAAAAAAGTTCTCGGTCTGTTAATTGGGAGGGAAAAAAAACTGCTGCCATTTTTGTCAAACTTTTAGGTTAACTTTAACTTATTGTAAAACATACCCAAACTGATAACTAGCGATTTAACATCATTCTAGCGTTAACATGCATTTAAATGGTATTATTAATGCAGTTTTCACTAGTTACATTCTAGTCACATCTTAGAACATTCTAAGTTTTATTATTAATAAGGCTGTAAATATTTATAGACAAATAACTAACAGCATGCTAAATAAGAAGTTAATGTGACAACATCTCATTTTATAGGTAGAGCTAATTTCACTGCAATAAATCTAACCTGCATTTACAAATATTTACCCAAAGTGACAAGACTGACAAGTGTCTTGTTTAAAAATTGTTTTGTGCTAATAATCAATCAAGGGCGGATTTAGCTTTTCAACATGGGGAAGTATCTCAAAGAACCTCATTTTTAAAAAATGTTGTGAAATTAAAAATTATCTGTGCATTTAGATAGGTACGTTTCTCTTTGGACAAACATGAAATAGCAAATAGAAGTGTTTAATAAAATATCCTTAGTGAAGTACGTTTATATTTTTGTAACTATAAGTACGATTTTGCTTTTTGCTAATGTAAAATTTGAATTCATGGTAAATCCGCCCTTGATAAGCATTAACTTTGCCTTTTATAAAAGGGAGATTTTGAACACCTTAAATTTTTACCTTATCGTTATCGCAAACGTTATACTGAGCACGCGTAGTACCAAAAATGATACTCTTTTTGAAACTGCACATGCTCAGAATAACGATAACGACGTGTTAAAATTTAAGGGGTTCAAAAACCCCCTAATGAATTGGATAAGTAACCATGCCATAATAAAATTTTATATAATTATTGAGGTTACTGACATATAAATACGGAAAATTTCACATTGAATTATTTAATATTTCCGAAAAACGTTTTTGATCTGTTAATTGGGAGGGAAAAGAAAAACTGCTGACATTTCTGTCAAACTTTTAGGTTAACTTTAACTTATTGTAAAACATACCCAAACTGATAACTAGTGATTTAACATCATTCTAGCGTTAACACGCATTTAAATGGTATTATTAATACAGTTTTCACTAATCACGTTCTAGTCAGGTCTTAGAACATTCTAAGTTTTATTATTAATAAGGCTGTTAATTATTAATATGAACTACTTAGATTGATTTAAGAATGCGGTTAGTTGTCATTAGTAAACTTGATGTTATTGTGATTATTATTAATATGGGTGTATATTTTCATTTGGATAATTAATTGTGATTGGTGTTAGTAGTGGTGAGAAACACACCGTAGTGCCCTGTTTGGGTCTGTGCTACTATCTGTCTGACAATTATTGTCAAATTGACAGACAGATAATGATGTGGAGACTCCTATGGAGATGCCCATATAATGCAACTCCAGTAGGGGCATATTGACCGTGGAGTAGTTGTTTTCGGCATCTCCTTCAAATAATTATGATTGGTGTTGAATTAGTCTGCCTACAGCATTTTTTTTAATAATTTTTATATGCATTTGTAATAATCCTATAGTGAGTCTATTTTATTTTTCTTTATGAGAACTATTAATATATTTTTATAGTTTTTGTATTCTCTTGAATACCTACACCCATATTAATAATAATCACAATAACATGAAGTTAACTAATGACAACTAACCGTATTCTTAAATCAATCTAAGTAGTTCATATTAATAATTAAATATTTATAGACAAATAACTAACACCATGCTAAATAAGAAGTTAATGTGACAACATCTCATTCTATACATAGAGCTAATTTCAATGCAATAAATCTAACCTGCATTCTGCTTGCATTTACAAACATTTACGCAGAGTGACAAGACTGACAAGTGTCTTGTGTCAAGACTGTTTTGTGTTAAAAAGCAATCAAGGGCGGATTTAGCTTTTCAACATGGGGGAGTATCTCAAAGAATCATATTTTTAAAAAATGTTGTGAAATTAGAAATTATCTGTGTATTTAGATAGGTACGTTTTTCTTTGGACAAACATGAAATAGCAAATAGAAGTGTTTAATAAAATATCCATAAGTGAAGTACGTTTATATTTTTTTTAACTAATTACGTTTTTGCTTTTTGCTAATGTAAAATTTGAATTCATGGTAAATCCGCCCTTGATAACCATTAACTTTGCCTTTTACAATAGGGAGATTCGTAGCCCACGTTAACTCGGGGGTTACGGGAGATTAATAATAATTACGGGCCTTTTATAAAATAGGGAGATTTTGACCACCTTAAATTTTTACCTTATCGTTATCGCAATCGTTATACTGAGCACGAGCAGTGCCAAAAATGATACTCTTTTTGGAACTGCACATGCTCAGAATAACGATAACGACGTGCTAAAATTTAAGGGGTTCAAAAACTCCCTAACGAATTCGATAAGAAACCATACCATAATAAAATTTTATAATGATTATTGAGGTTACTGACATAAATACGGAAAATTTCGCATTAAATTATTTAATATTTCAGAAAAACGTTCTTGATTTGTTAATTGGGAGGGAAAAGAAAAACTGCTGACATTTTTGTCAAACTTTTAGGTTAACTTTAACTTATTGTAAAACATACCCAAACTGATAACTAGTGATTTAGCATCATTCTAGCGTTAACATGCATTTAAATGGCATTATTAATGCAGTATTCACTAATTACATTCTAGTTACGTCTTAGAACATTCTAAGTTTTATTATTAATAAGGCTGCTATCTTTCTGTGGTGTTTTTGTAATGTGTTGAATACAAAATGTTTTAAATCACTGATTTTAACACCGTAGTCTATTTTATATATTTCCTACTAACTGTTTTCTAGCTGAACTTATTTACTTACTTTATCAATAATTTCTGTATATTTTTCTATTGCAGGTTTGGCGTTTGATTCAGCATATACTGACCATGACTGACTGCCAGGGCATACTACACTTTTTGCTTTTTTAATGGTAATATTTTATGTAGATAATTTGGGTTTGGTATCTTTTAGAGTTCAGCTGTTAATAATTTCAAATAGTTATTATTTGTAATATTGCTGTAAATTATGAGTACTTATTGAATTGTTATACATAGATTTGATAACTTTTTGTAGAATAGGACCTATTTATTCTTATTATACCATTTGTGTTCAAAATAATTCACAAATATACTGAAATAATATCTTACCATTGCGTTATCCCATGCGTTGTTTTTAAAATAAATACAGAAGTAATTATTTAAAAATATAAAAAATGTTAAGGAATCTAACATCTAGTAGGAGTTGTAACATAGGCAGTCTCACGAAATGTCGCCAATGTCTTCAATTTCGCAACATTGGGTGGTATGAATAAAAACGAAGTACCTGTTACTACTACAAGTATGAGTATATTCTACGTAGTATTTGCTTTAAAACAAAGTAGATACTACAATTCGAAGTGTTCCCTTTTATTTTTCCGAAAATGTTAAAAATAATATAATTCTCATAAACATTATAGTAGCATGTACTACGACTTAAAGTATCTACTTTTTACTGGTAGATACTTTGATTTTATCAACTGAAGTATTTGCTCCGTCATTAGCTGATATCATAGCAGCTTCACCGTGCGTGCTACATAATGATTACTTTAAAAATGGCTCAAATACGTAGAAATAAAATTTATACTGCAAGAAGACACTACGACGATAATACCCTATACCATCAAATATTTAGGTAAACAATTAAATACCATCAATTTTGAATGTTTTCTGTTTATATTTTATATTTTTCATCTACGTTTAGTAGGGAAAACGTTACTTTCTCGTTCCTCGTTGCTCTTCTATCACACTTAATTCATCCGAAGATATCTTAAAGGATTGTTGATGTTATAAATACATACAAAACTGAAACCGTTTCCGAAAAATTTTTAAACATGTCTTAGCCAGGGCCCGGCGCGCGGCGTATGTGTGACGAAACTAAGTACTACACATTTCAAAGAATGTACTGCACTTGTGAAGTGGATACTTCAAATACAGAGTATATACTTTGTAGTGAAGTATATTTTATGTCGAGTAAAGTAAATACTACCCGAAATTCCTTCGTTTTAAAGTAAATACTACGTAGAATATACTAATACTTGTAGTAGTAGCAGATACTTCGTTTTATTCATACCACAAATTGTCTATATACTACATGCTCGTATTCTTGCTTGCCAATAGCACCATGATTTGTAGTACACAAAATTTCAAATAAGCCTTACGTTTCAAGATATTTAAACATGTATAACATGTAATATCTATATGCATAACTGTGTTATTTCGAGGTATGAATATAGATTCTGAAATATCTCTGTTTTATGTAGAAGTCTCTTAGTCTGTCTGAAATCACATAAGACAACTATTATATCATCAGAAGAAACTGCGTCCGAGCAAATAGCGATGAAAATAAATATCGGCGACACAAATGTCTCTACACGGTAAATATTTCCCCTTTTCCCGTAGTCACCCTTAATATAAGCCGAGAGGGCAAGCTCCTATGTAATTCTTTCCAGAGAAGGGAAAGCTGCCACGGCTTGGAAGGACTGAAATTTCTTATTTATGTCGTGTTTATTTTTGGAGCTCGGCGTATATGCGCCATTCTTCTTTTCTAAATTGAAACAAAAAAGTAATCTGCGATAACGTACAGGGTTTCCGGTTATATTTAGAACGGTACATACATACGCTTTATTTTAAGAAATATGGGCGAGTGGAATTAAATCAAAGATTCTATGGTTTTACTTTAATGTTCCATATTTTATAGAAAGAAATGAATACTTGTGAAAAAATACACGGGTACCTACGTAATAAGTTTATTTGGAAAAGTTTTTATATAAACTATATCAGAACCTCATGTCAATAATAATATTAATCATTGTATTGATCTTGTCCGAGTCCCAACTAGCACAATTAGTCGTTGGAACGTAACCGTTACCATTGTAATAACTTTAAGTGTTTAGTTACAAGCTACCGGCACGTAATAACAACGTTACTTTTACGTTTCTGTGACCAAAATGGGGAACAATTATTCAGTAATTACGTATTCAGTAATTATTCAGTAATTCAGTATGTACAGGGTGTCCAAAACAAGATCCTCTATCCCCTTATCTCAGAAAGTATAAACGGTAGAGAAAAAAGTTAAATAGGAAAGTTTTTTGTTTTTACCTAAATTTTTCATTTTTATAACTTTCTTGAATACAGGTTGTTCAGTTTCTCTGATCCATGCATCAACTTTCTTTTTTTAAATGGGACACACTATATTCAATTACGTTTTTGAACTCTCCTTAAAATTCTAGGTCGACATTGTTAAGGGTATCCTATACCTATCATTTACCGTTACGAAGATATTAGCATTCAAATAAAAAACTTTTTAAAAAACACCTGCTCAAAAAATCTCGGAAAACAAATAAGACAATCAAAAAAAATGTAAACAGGGTTTATTTCGTAGACAATTAGACTCTGAAATTACTTCACTGAATCGATATTACCTTATTAATATACAGGGTGATTTTCAGAGATGGCTCAAACATGTATATATTAAAACTCCAGAAAATCGAAAATTTCTTATAGAACACCCTGTGTATTATTATATTTTTGGATTATCTATTAAATTTTAACCATACTCTATATAACTTTCCCTATTCTTATTTTGCTTAGTTTTCAAGATATTGACGAAAATGTAGAAAAAATGTCAGCTATTAATCATTATCAGCTATTATTAAAAATATCTACTATTATTTGGGATATTATAGTAAGTGTACCTTTAATACTGATTATGAATATATTATATTATTAAAAACTAATATTTTTCAAAATTATTTCATTTATTAACCAATATAAATAAAACTGGTAACTTGAACCACAAATAACTAATAATAATAATAATAATAAATAACAATAAAAATAATAAATTAAATCAAGTGTTCTACATGTCCTCCGTTTTCAACTATCCATGTTGTGTATATAACTCAAAGTCTTCTTACAGCGCAATCACTTTGACTGATTTGACTGATGACATCCTTATTTTAATTTTTAAATCATCCACATTATTACTTTGAGTTTGATAAATTCGAGCTTTTAATGTAATCCATAAAAAGTAATCAAGTGGTGATAAATCTTGGCTCCTTGACAGCCATGGGGATATTGCCGTTTGGTCCTATCCATTCCACAAAATGGTTGTTAATAAAATTCCTTACAACTGCAGTACTGTGGCATGGAGCTCCATCGATCTGATAGATACATGATCTGATTGGCATCTTCTTCGGCATCCAATGAAGGTAAAATGGAAGTTTGTAATGAATTAAGGTACCTGGTACCATTTAAATATTGGTCAAGAAAAACAGAGCCTAAAATAGTGTCTCTTCAAATTAGCGCACCAAACATGAACATTTTGTCAAACTACAAAATTCCAATCGTAGAACGCTATCCCTTGGTTGCAACTCTTGTAGTTTTGCAAATTTATATGCCTTATATTTATTAATTTGCATGGGCAAGTAAATTGTGGACCTGGTCATATTCAAATATCTACTGGTATCTCTTAAGATTTTTCAGGCATTTCCTCAAAATATAGCAAGACCTTTGGTTGTGACTCTTCTGTTAAAACATTGTATAATTTATTTCTTTTTTTATATTTCACAATACTGTGATTTCGTAGTCTTCGCTAAAAAAATATTTTTTTCAGGGATTCTTCTTTCAGGAAATGCTTGCTTAGAAGCTCTTATGGTCAGAGCAACACTTTTGTTATTTTTTAACATAGTGCTCATACATATCTAACCTTCTTCAGAATACATTTGTCACAATTTGCATGAAACTGCTAATCTACTTTAAACTGACAATTCACCGTTTCCACATTTCATTATACAACTTTTTTTTTCTTTTTATGGCACACTTAATAAAATTTGGTTGGCGCTAATAGATCAAGTAGGTATGTTGAATTCAGGTAACTTATGGAGTAAAAAAGTATTAGTAGGGCGTTTAAATTTTAACAAATACATATAAGTTGATTAAAGAAAATATCTAACCATTAAATTAGTGAGGGTGGTCTTTTAAATGAAAAAACTGACATTTTCGTCAATATCTTGAAAACTAAGCAAAATAAGAATAGGGAATGCTATATAGATTATAGTTAAAATTTAATAGAGATTCCAAAAATATAATAATACACAGGGTGTTCCCTAAGAAATTTTCGATTTTCTGGAGTTTTAACATAATCATGTTTGGGCCATCTCTCAAAAACACTCTGTATATTAATCAGGTAATATGGATTCATTGTAGTAATTTCTGATTCTAATTGTATGCGAAATAAACCCTGTTTACATTTTTTTTTTGTTGTCTTATTTGTTTTTCCGAAATTTCTTTAACAGGTGTTTTTTAAAAATATTTTTCTTTAAATGCTAATATTTTCGTAACGGTAAATGATAGGTATAGGGTACCTTTAACAATGTCGACCTAGAATTTTAAGGAGAGTTCAAAAACGTAATTGAATATAGTGTGTCCCATTTAAAAAAATAAAGTTGATGCCTGGATCAGAGAAACTGAACAACCTGTATTCAAGAAAGTTATAAAAATGAAAAATTCAGGTAAAAACAAAAAACTTTTGTATTTAACTTTTATCTGTGCCTTTTATACTTTCTGAGATAAGGGGATAGAGGATTTTATATTGGACACCCCTGTCGACTGGTTCTTAATCAGCGACGAAAAGGGAAATACTTATAAAAAATTGCGTAGATGTTTCACCAAATGTAACTATCAGTGGCGTACGGATATCGTATGGTGAAAGTTTATACAAAAATATAATAATTTTTTAATTTTCTCATTATTTTCTTGTAAATTTGCTTTACAAAAATAAGTTAGATAATTGTCTACCCATGTATCGTCAAAGTAAATAATATTGCGTCTTTTTAATAGCCCCTATATATTTATACCGCCAGTCCAAAATATTAGACTTGTCCATTAAAATGTTTCATTTATTTTGGTATTTTCGCCAATAAAAACTGTTTTTCTTAAGTATCTCTCTCGGGGAATCTTTTCCGTAAGGAAATTCCATGTCCTCCATGTCCGTGACTAATTTTTGGAGGAACTTCCATGTTGCAGACCTTAAATTCTAAATAGAATTTTTCAATGATCCGGTTCGCCTGATTATTCCAAAACCATATATTTTTTGGACCGTTGTTCTCTACCTTATAACATACTCTTAATATAACTTGTGCTTAACAGCACAATTATTCTTAATTATATTTTTTTTTTTTCAGTACTTTTGTACTGACAAAACCAATATGGTGTTTAACTGAATTTTAAAAAAATAATAATTTGGCAATGTCGAATTCCAGTCGGAGCCTGATCGTAATTGTTTTGCCGCATATTTGTCATTGGTCAATGACCAGTAGGCAGACTTGTACAAAAGTGGGTAGGTTCGGATATGAGGACCTTTGAACATTTTAAATTCGCCGTCTTCCATAATGTTTAGAAGGCCACCGTAGAGGTGTAGTAATAGTTGTGATTCAGTTGCCACATACAAACTTTCGTGAAGATTTTATTACATTTTTCTAAATTACTTACCAAAAAGTGAAGTGATCTATATTTAGTCAATCAATATTTAAAGTTTCAACATTTTCCATGACAGACTAATTCAGTTTTTAAGCATTGCATGCAAAATACCCATATTTATGTCTAACATAACCTATATTTAAACGATACCGGTATGGTGGTATGGATGTAGGAATTTCTAAATGCATTTTGAGTAGGTGGGGCAAGTCCGAACATTAGAGTTGGGGTACATTCGGACACCGTCCAGACCTACCCCATATACAAATTTACACACATATTTATACACATATATTTAATTTTTTCAAGATGGTTAGAAAATATATTAAAAAGAGAAACACGCCTGAAGTTCCTGAAGAAACAATTAAAATTGCCCTGTCAAATGTGTTAAATAGAAGCATCTCATTGGAGCTACAGCAAGTGCGTTTGGTATAAGAAAATCTACGTTTCGAAATGTAAAGGGCAAAGATCTACATCTGATTCTCGAAACTAAAGTGATTCTAAAAGTCATCTACAAGTTATCTTGCTTACTCGGCAAGTTTTTTTAAAAAAAGAGGAAACTGAATTAGAATTATACCTGCAGCGATCATCTCAAATTTTATGGTTTTACATAATATATGGCAACTCGGAAATTGGCGTATGAATATGTATTAAAATTAGGAAAAGAGTTTCCCCAAAAATGGGAAGGTTGTAGAACTTGCTGAATATGGTAAATTTTCAGTTAAATATCTCAGACAATCAAAAAATCATTTTCATTTTCCTGATGTTGATCACGTTTCAGTAGTGTTAAAATCTGAGATGGAAGCGAAGATGGAACTTCTCATGTAGCCAGTTTTCTCAAATTTAATGTAACATTTGACTCTTTCAATATCAAATATTTCAGTTATTCTTTGGCTATTTTTAACTTGTCCGAATCTACCCCATTTATGTCCTAAACTGCCCCACCCTGGGGCAGGTCTGGACAAATGTAACTTTTTTTATATAATTTTTTACAAAAAAACATTACATTTTTACTTAATTTAAATATAAATATAGTTACTAAAAACATCAGAGAATATTCTGCTAACAACATTTGTTTAGAAAGTCTTCATAGTCTACCCTACCTCCTTAATTTATGTTTTCCGGTTTTATTTTAACATCATACCAATCACAATTTTTTAGATGATATAAAACAAGACTTACTTAAGTCTTTTTTTGTTATTCTCAAAATTCTGTGTATATATTTTATTGTATAATAGTTTCACTGTAGCAAACAGTCTTATTAAATAATTTAAAGGTACATTTTTCCAAGGGTGTACAAATTTAGAGCGTTTACAAATGTTTTTAAACCTATTAAACTAAACAATACTTTCAATGTTTAATTGAAATAAAGCTTCAAGCAACGTTATAAAGTTTACAAAACCATTATGAGGCATATTTAAATTGCCAAGTAAATCCAAATTGGCATTTTTGCAAGCTTTATACGTAGTAGCAAAATAAAACCAATTCATCTAAATCTCGGTGGGCTTTAGAATATGTTCACAAACATTGGAAGTACATTTAGTGAAATATTTTTTGATTAAATACATGCAAAATAACTTATTAAAACCTTTAAACGAGCAAATTATTGAATGGGTGAAGCTTGTGGTACTGATAATAGGAGCCCTCGGTGAAGCAAGAGATACATTGCTTTCGCAACTGAAGATCATACCGGCATCCCGAAATTCAGCAGATTTTCTAGCCGGAAGAATGCAGAAGGCGGTTATTCTCGGCTCATTACGTCTACTCAGGGCACACGATTCCCGGATTCCCGATTCCTCAGTAGTTACTCACCCCACGGACATAGGGAGTAGCTACTGATAACCACCAGCGGCCGACCCTGAGAATCGAAGCCAGGGAACCGGTCGACTGGATCTCAACAAAAAAATAATAATAATAATAATAATACTTAATAAAAATAATGATAATAATACATAATTTATTTATTTATTTGCGGTTACGGCAACCCAACAGAATTTACAAAGAAATCCCAATTACAGGGTAACACATGAGATAAGAACTGTGCAAACACTGCACCAAAATTTGCAATTAGAAAATAGAATGAAAATAATTTTAAAACAACTTAATATAAGGTGAACAAAGATACACATATATACCTACATACATATACACACCCCAACATATATTTAACTGAAAACAGATGTTGCTTCGCGCCTGACCTGAACATATGATCCACAAAACAAATCTATGTGATTAAAATATTCATTATAAAGTTTTTGAGCTAAACAAAGTGGAGAATTATTAGCATAATTTGTGTTATTTAAATTTAAATAAAACAGATTTGTTGAACGAGTTGCACATTGTTTAACGTTAAAATTAAGTTTACTTGTAATGAAATTACAGTCTATATTATTATTAAATATTTTGTATAGAAATAGAATATAACATATTGTTCTACGAGATGACAGTTTTAATAAATTATAATGCTTAATTCCTGCTTCATAGGAACCAAAGTGGAGATACCTATTAAATCTGTAATTTAGCATATTAACAAATTTCATTTGAACTTTTTCGATTCGCTCAACATACTTAATGTAGCAGGGATTCCAAATTATGCTAGCAAATTCAAGATGGCTGCGAACCAGAGAGTTAAACAATATTATTATAGACTTTGGATTTGTAAAAGACTTCGTAATTCTCATTATAAAGCCTAAGTTTCGATAGGCTTTCCTGACAATACATTCTATATGGGAATCAAAAGTTAACTTCGAGTCTAGTACAATTCCCAGGTCCTTAATAGAACTAACCCTACTCAACTCTGAGTTATCTATCGAGTATGAAGTCAAAATGTTTTCAGACAATCTAGAAAAAGTAATACAGTGGCACTTATTAACATTTAAAAACAGCTTGTTCTCTATACAGTAATCGTGTAAGCGAGGTAAATCTTCCTGGAAATTGATACAATCAACCATATTATTTATTACTTTGTACATCTTCAAATCATCAGCGTAGAGACAGAAGTCAGAATGCCAAAAACATTTCTCTATGTCATATAAAAGAAGGGAAAACAATAGTGGGCCCAAGTGAGAACCTTGAGGCACACCAGAAGTAACAGTGACATAAGAAGATGTACAATTATTGACTTTAACACATTGAGATCTGTTAAGTACGTATGATGTAATCCATCTTAACAAGTTGCCGTGAATACCGATATTTTTCAGCTTAACTAAGAGTGTATTATGATGGACCTTATCGAAAGCTTTAGCAAAATCGGTATACACGGCATCAACTTGCTTTCTGTTAGACATATTATCAATGGTTGATTGAACGAATGGAATTAAATTGGTGACTACAGTACGACCTCGGAAAAAACCATGCTGCTGTTCACTAATAATATTCTTAGTTTTAAAAAATAATTCATTTGATATAATGCCTTCTAGCAGTTTACCAGATACCGAGAGTATTGATATAGGGCGATAGTTGCACACATCATTTCTATCCCCACTCTTATATATAGGAATAACTTGAGCTTGTTTCCAGATGTTGGGAAAAACACCCTCAGAAATTGACTTGTTAAACAGTATAAGTAACGGTTGTGATATACTTTCTTTACATGATTTCATAAATACTGGGGGTATTCCATCGGGCCCTGCCCCTTTCCGTGTGTCCAACTTATCTATTTGAATTTTTATTTGGTCAATACTTATATAATTCAAAGTAATTTCGTTGAGTGACTCTATATGATTTAGATTAGATGGCGTCCCTGAAGGCTCAAAAACAGAACTAAAATATTTAGAAAAAGCTTCAGAAATCTCACCGTCTGTAGAAGCTAGAGTGTTTTCATACTCTACATATCTAGGTGTTGTTTTAGAATGACATTTGTTTGATACAAAAGACTAAAAACTTTTTATGTTTTCACCGATTTCTCTCTCAATTTTAGAGATATAATTTTTATAATCTACTTTTATGGATGACTTTAGCTGTTTACGAACATTAGAAAATTCCTGATAATCCAACATATTTTTGAATTTCTTCCACCGATTATGCAGCCTAGACTTTTCCTTTACTAGTGATTTAGTGAGGCATGAGAACCACAAAGGATAGTTGTTACGAACTTTTTTGCCACATACTTTATCGGATATTATCGGATTTAATGCATTATAAAATACCTTAACTGACTCTTCAACACTGAGATGCGATAAAGTCGTATCCCAATCAATTTTTGCAATCTTTCTATTGATTATGTCATAGTTAGCTTTATAAAAATTTAACTTATAAAATGAGTTTTTATGCTGTAGATTCGAGTTGTGTAAATCAATTGAGAAACATATTTCAATACATTTATGGTGGATATCCTCATGTACTAAAGGTACACCATAAGTCACGGATATGTTATTATGTGAACTATAAATAAGATCAAGAATATTTCCACTATTATTTCGAATGCCACTATATTGGTGAAGTTCTAAAAAATTATAACAATCAACAAGGCATTCTCCAAGGCCACCTGTACTATTTATAGCTACATATGATTTAAGAAAAGAATTATATAACCAATTAATACTTGGAGCATTATAATCTCCCAGTATAAGAAAATAATCGTTTTGATGATTTTGCACAACAGCACTAACACAATCCAAGTGAGCTTTTAAATTGTTTAAACTGGCATGAGGAGGCACATATACACAACACAAATGCAGCTGCTTCACCTTGGTAATCCTAATGCTAACCCACAAATCCTCACAAATACCTTGGCATGACCAGGTTGTTCTTTCCAGAGCTTGGTATTGACTATCGACGGCAATTAGTATTCCACCACCATCCATTTTACCGCTTATTACAGGATTGCGATCTTTACGAAACACATTGTATTTGCTACCATCAAAAAGCTCAGCTGAGTGTATATTACTGTTCAGCCATGTTTCAGTCACACAAATTACATTCGCCATGTTTGACAAAGTAGACGTAAAGAAGTCATGCGTTTTACTGCGCAAACCTCGCACATTCTGATAAACAATACTTAAGTCGAAATTTATGAGCATAGAGATATTGTGTACTAAATATAGAATTTACAAGGCAAGGGAGTTACGTACTTTCGCCAAAGAGACTTCACTTTCAATAAATATGTTTCGCCCAGTTCCAGGATGCTTTATGTAAATTCTGCAGTCCCTAGTCCAACAGTGCGTATTTTTCTCCCTACAAAAATCACGAGTTTTCTTGTACAGCAATTGGTTACTTGGTATTAGATGGTCATTAATATAAATTTTACTATTAGTACCATTTATACCAAATATAATATACCATTTATAATAATAATAATACAAACACATGTAAGTATACCTACTCGAACGGGATTGGGCTGCGACAACCCAGCCTCTTAATTGAACAATAAGTATACCTACTACTCTACATGTGTTCTACTCTTTCGTAGTTTAATAATTTGAGTAGTTAGATATTGAGTAGCAGTTCCATTGAATTAAATAATTTTTTATAAAGAATATGTAACTTATTTGATGAAATTTTCTAGTTTTATTTTAGTTTAAATAAATAAGAATAAAATGGGTAACTATTTTAAATTTCATTTTTCACTGCACCTTGAACCACTATAGGTTCATAATAATATGCAATCTAATACAGTTCAAGCAGTTTATAGACAGCTTATGCACTAGCATTACTATTATTGATTGGTTCAACATACGGGTGGAATATACATTTCTAATATGAAGTACGTGCCCATGTAAGGCAATAATTCGAAGTTGTAAACTCATAAGGTCCTAAGTACAGTTAGCGTTTGCTTTGCAAATAATTAATTTAAACTAGACTGTACTCATCATAGAATATGTCCCGGGTGTTCCCTACAAACCTATATTCCTTATTACCATTACAATCAATATTCAACTAACATGGTTTAAGATCAATATCCTCTAGAGCCAATGAGATCTAAGGTCTAAAATATCGAATAAATGTAAGAACAATTCCCATGTACTGCCTTTATCCCAGTATTATTTTTATTGATATTGTACCCATTTTCTAGTTTTCTCTATAGTTGTTTTAAACAATCCCAAGGCCTCTTGGGTTTATTGGACAAGGAATATCTTGGAATCATTGGAATATCTTCGTCGGCTTATTTGGATTACTGATTATTTGGTAACCACAACAACTCCATTATGGTTCATCGAGACTACCACGTTCCTCTTATAGCTATTCACACACAGTTCTTTTCAATATCACATTTAGACTTAACTGTACATTCAACTGTTTGTTGTAGCAAATTTATTTTTTTAGGTCCTATCTAAGGCGTAGAAAATGTTTTGTTTTTAACACTGTATCTGTATACTATATGTATATATACCACTTAACTACTTTGCTATGTACACATCGATAAAGGAGTTGATGGTCCATAATTAATAGTAAGAGAAATATTTCCATAATAAGTTTACCATAAAAACAGTGTAAATTCAAAACATTCAATATTATTGCAACTATAGTGTCTTAATAAACAACTATTTAGGTACGCTTCTTTCATCAATCTGGAGTATGCGTTTGAAATATATTAGAAAGTTATATATAGAAAAGAACTTGATTAGCTTTATTTTTTTACTTAAAACAAAATTATTCATATACCTATTCATTCTGTAACTAATTTGGAATAGCTTCACTTCATTTTGCACATATAATATAACGGGAAACCAAATAGACCATATTGCAATTAGTAACATATGAGGAAGTTTTTTCTTTGGACAAAAGAAGCTACCGAGATGCCCAAAGAACCGCTTTGATCATTTCGAATGATAGAACAATTCTAACTAATAGCATATCTCAAACATTTACAATAAAATTAACAGGAATATTGGAATGAAAAAAATATACCGGTCTACTAATGGCTGAAGGAACTAAATAGTTACTTATACAGAGTTAATAACATGGATTAAGCAACTAAAGAAACGTGAAATGATATAAATGACAATAGATTGATGATTGAATCTATGAGCAGAAACTGCTGGGAAGAGATGTAGTAGTTTATGAGTACTATACTGTTGTGTACTGTTGTATTGTTATTTTTTGTGCTTTCCTACACATGCGGTTCCCAGCGTATAGCAATACGTATATACTATAATATAGAGTGATCAAATGTTGCCCAGAACGTTTATTCGCTCTGGGCTGGAACTCCGTAACTAGAAATAGCGAAAGCGACCATCCTTTTATAAATGAAGATATCAATCACTATCATGTTACAGAATTCTACCCCAGATAGACTAAATACACATACGAGTATAATCATCCTATTACATTACGATACACTAAGTGAAAAGTCGAAAGAAGTTGCCACGATACGACGCTTCTCAAGGCAAAATCAGTATCTAGGCAAATTAGATACGTAAGTTTACGTTGTATTGTTTGAAAAAGCGAGCAGCATCAAAGGGAAATAATATCTCTACGCCTTATTCTAATCACAAAGATTAGCCCAGATGTCTTAAACGTGCGTGGGAGAGCGGGCGGCATATTATTATTCAATGGGCCGCACTTGCGTCTCAGGAACGACTTACGCTGGTAGGCCCTAACCACTATTTAGTGCTGGAATGAGGGAAACCTGGACAACCTCATTAGTTAGGGGAACAGTCAAACGTCAACCCATGTTAATGGGTTGACGTAAATCCTATCTTAGGCCACAGGCCTATGATAGGATAGGCCTAGGATGGATGATTCCAATCTTAGGCCGCACGCCAGCATGGTTGCCAACCTATCCCTGTGAACAAGACGTATACAATATACGAGTAGATAATTTAATTAAAAATAATCCGGTGGAATGGGGATTCGAACCGATCCGATAATAGAAAATAGATCAATATTTTGAAGAACGGAAGATGAAAAATGAATACATGAAGTGTTAATGTACTCAGCATTATATGATTTAAAACATAATTTATACAAGACCAAAACGTACGAGAAAATAATTGGAAAATTATCTAAAAATAAACAAAAAAACTTTTATTCATCTCTTCTGATCTCATCAAATCATCTTCTGTTTCTTCCAGAAGCAACTGTGCTACAATCACAATATTTTGGTTTGACATGTCGTTTGAAACTATCACCGCTTATGGAATTTTCGTCTTGTAGATGCACCCCGAGGAGCGAATATAACGCGTTTAGAAGCAGCGACCGAACTGCACTTTTAAACATCGCGACTGTTCACTCTAGACAGACCGCACCTTTACTGCCACTAGCCTTTCACCAAAAAATTAAGAGTAGTAGCAGAATATTTTAGAGAAATTCTTATTCAGATAAACGCTAAAACTACTAAAAGCACAACCTGAAACCTGGAAACATACACAAAAGCTCTATCAGTTGCTAAGATAATCGTAACCCAGAGTAGGTAAACTTGCTAGTCCTGATAAAACCTTGCCTGATTTTATCACGTTACATCCCCGGAGTCTAAAGCTGGATTCATAGTACGTAAAACTTAAGCCGTAAGCTATAACCGTACGCCGTATGACTTAATTTCTTGAAAGTGCATTCATAATGTACATAACGTAAGCCGTACGCACGCGCAAAGAACTGGCAGATGGGATAAGGTTAAATGTCAAATCAAAATTTATATCAATAATTGCTGTTTAATTTTATCCAAGTTAGTTAGAAGTGGTTCAGTATTTGGCATTTTCAAATTTTCGATTTGCGGTTTGTATTCTATTAATAATACGAAGACACAGAACATCGTTTCAATTTCTACAATGTATGGTCTATGATCAGAATAAACTTCGATTCTATCCGATCACCAGCGGTTTTACCCGATTCCGTAACGATAAACGTAAGAAATAAAAATGAACCATTTCTTACGGCATACGAATTATTTTACGGTGACTATGAATTGTCATGCGGATTTCATATAATTTATTTTTAATACGTCTTACGGTTATAGCTTACGGCTTAAGTTTTACGTACTATGAATCCAGCTTAACTGATATTATACAGAAATGTATGCACTGTTTTCCTAGGAGATGATCATTTTGATGTGAATAGTTAATAATTTTGCAAAATACTTTTTTAGTGTTATTGGCACTGATTATTCTCACCATTCAAATGTAATCTGTGGCACTGGACAGTCATGTATTAATCTAGTTCAATTTACCGATACTTAATGAGATTTGTGCATCTAGTTCTAAATTAAAAAATAAGTTGACTAGTGGATATAATCAGGTTCGAAGTTCCTAATAAAATATTGTTCTGGGGTTATCTATTTTGTTTAATCTTGCATTGCTTTTGGGTAATTTTCCTGATGGTTTCGTTATTATCACCGTTAATGCCGGCCAAAATACCACATATCAAAATTAGTCAATCACAAAGTAACTATTTTGTATCGATATTTATGAAGTCTTCTGCGTGCAATATAATATATTCAATTTGTTATGCAGTCTGTCCCTAAAGTAACCTATCCCCTCTCCACCTTAACTGAGTTATCCGTTTTTATTAGTTATAAGCGTTTCTGTGATCATTCAGACATTTAAGTCTGACATTTAAGTTATTTTGCGTGCTACAGTTTTTGAGTTAAAATGTTACTTTGCTTCAAATAAATATTTAACTGTGCACGTACAACAGTCGGTTTTGAGGCAGTCGGTAATATGCTAATAGCATGATATCCAGAAAGAGCTTCAGGATCATTCTTTTTTTGACATAACGTGAGAATTCTTACAGGTAGTAGTGAAAACTTGATTAGGCATTAGTTTATAATAAATGTAACGTGATCACTTAAAAAAGGAAATATGTAAAGTACATGTTTTAATTAATATTATCAGACCGTTGACTTGAGTTTTATTTCGATATATCTTAATAAACTTTGTAAATATTTAATGAGTTAATTTTGTAGAAATCAGGGAGTTTTTGAACCTCTTAAATTTTAGCAGGTCGATATCGTTATCGTTATTCTGAGCATGCGCAGTGCCGAAAAGAGTATCATTTTTGGCATTGCGCACGCTCAGTATAACGATTACGATAACGATAAGGTAAAATTTAAGTGGTGCAAAATCTCCCTATTAATTGGCAACTGTCGTTATACTGACAATGATGTCGAAATAGTAGTAGGTACCAATATTTTTTTATTTTCATTGAATATTTAAAAAAAACTATAAAACATTTTTATATAGGTAACTTGAACATGTACCCTATTCAAAATAGTTCAAGTAGTAGATGTAGATACGTCAAGAGTAATTTTGACGTTTAGTTTTGTTTTAATGGGTGTTTGAATATATAATACATAATAGACTCGAATTAAGGTTTCCACTATGTATGTCCAAATAGCCTGTAATGTAATAGTCCTCGATCACTTAGCTATACAATAAAATTATTGATATCGAGTTCCGCACAGCCGTAAGCACGATAATAATAGTCCTGTTCCGCAATAATCAATAATCGATAAAGACATAATTTATTTACACTACAAATCAAAATCAATACTATGGCGATGTGTATGTACAGTCCAGCGAACCATCATCGCATCGCTAAGAAACTATGAAATGGCCCCGATTGACCCCTGCTTTTATTTCTCTCTATATGGGTTATGTGTTTGCTGAGTCGAATATACACGATATAAGTGAAAAATCAACACAGTGTTTATTTGTAGATTTCTTGATTACTCAAATGTATTTTTAAAAGTTGTGTAAATATTTTATTTCGTATAAAATCAAATACAAAATGAATTTGTCTTTCAGAAAAAGTAATGAGATAGAACTTAATGGTATCAGTATTTTATACTTATTAATTAGTGAGTAATTAAGGGTAGATTAGAGTTAACTCTTATGCAATTAAATAGGAATTCGAAACATTTTCCTTTTACGTTATAGGCACCAGAAGAAAAAAATCGAAACGTCAACATCTAGACTGATAAAAAAAATGGATAAAAAATTAAAAACGTGAGTTAAAAATGAAGACGTATTTCTCTAATTTGATTAACAGACGTTTGACGTGATTGCTTTCTGTTAAAATCGAATAATCCATATTTACGTTGGAATAGGCTTAAACAGCGATGTAAAAGAATAACATTAAATATATGTCCGGTAAAGAGTGTATAGGCTCCAATGTATAGATACGTTTTCAAGGTGAAAATAAAGGTAGAATACAATGACGTCACGGTACGGCGTCTATATCACAGAATAAGTAATAAGAGAAGTCAAGGCCTGAGGTAAAGTGGAACTGTATTGAAATTTTCTAAAACTCTTCTTAAATGAAGTGAAATTGGAGATGAAATAAGCTTGTCATGAAACTATGTATTAAAAACCCAAAACTTCATATTACTTTCCTTTCTGAAAACTAAGAAGATTTAAGAATTTTTTAAATTACCTGGAAGGGTCAATGTGACATCACGAAAATACAACCATAAAATGTACAAATTTAGTAGGTAATATATTTGCTGCATTTAATTTTAAGTTTTTTTTACTTAAATCAAATATACTCCACCATACTTTACCTAAGTTTACTGATTTGTGCAAAAAGCTAATTTACCCGACTAAGTTACTGTAATGTAACTATAACTGAACTATCGACTGCGTCTGAACAGTCCTTTACATTTTTATTTTTCCTCCCAAAGAGGAGATTCCTATAGCAAGTCCCGAGACGTCCCCTCAACATCACTGGAGATCCGTCAGCGTAGATGAAAGCGGTTGAAGACTTTCAGGGGTCGAATCTCATCCCGTTTCCGTTGATCTTATTTTGATTGATGCTCAGGGAATTAATTATGCGGAAAACTGCCGGCTCGCTAATATTCTCTTGTTTTTATTTCGTGCACTCCCTTTAGAAATAAGCTGCCTGAATTAACATCATATAATGTTAGGAAGTACTTTGGAATTTTACAAAGAGTTTTTTTGTTTAAAATTTGTTTGCGAACAAACAAATCTGTGCGAAATCGGTGTTGTAGTTTGAAGGGTTGTACCGGATATGCTTTGATATTGGTGCGAAAGTTCACTTTCCCTTTTTATGTTTGTATTTTGTATTCTACAGTGAGAGTATTGCGAAAATATCAAATGGACTGAATTATTTGTTTATTTGTATAATATTTTGTATTTAAACAGAGAAATATTATTTGTTAATTCCTGTAATTTACTTATGGTAGATATAGATGTACAGGGTGTCCAAAATAATATCCTCTATCCCCTTATCTCAGATAGTATAAAAGGTAGAGAAAAAAGTTAAATACGAAAGTTTTTTGATTTTACCTGAATTTTTCATTTTTATAACTTTTTTGAATACAGGTTGTTCAGTTTCTCTAATCCAGGCATCAACTTTCTTTTTTTAAATGGGACACCCTATATTCAATTACGTTTTTGAACTCTACTTAAAATTCTAGGTTAACATTGTTAAGAGTACCCTATACCTATCATTTACCGTTATGAAGATATTAGCATATAAAGAAAAAAATCTGTAAAAAACACCTGCTCAAAAAATCTCGGCAAAACAAATAAGACATCCAAAAAAAAGGTAAATAGGGTTTATTTCGTAGACAATTCGACTCAGAAATTACTTCTATGAATCGATTTTACCTGATTAATATACAGGGTGTTTTTGACAGATGGCTCAAACATGTATATGTTAAAACTCCAGAAAATCGAAAATCTCTTATGGAACACCCTGTGTATTATTATATTTTTGGATTCTTTATTAACTAACTATTATTCTCTAATTTTAACCTTACTCTATATAACGTTCACTATTCTTATTTTGCTTAGTTTTCAAGATATTGACGAAAATGTGGAAAAAATGTCAGCTATTAATCATTATCGGCTATTATTAAAAATATCTCTACTACTATTTGGTATATTATAGTAAGTGTGCCTTAATACTGATTAAGAATATATTATTTTATTAAAAACTAATATTTTTTAAATTATTTCATTAATTAACTAATATAAACAGATCTATGTTTGTAACTTGAACCACAAATACAAATAACTAACAATAATCAACAAATAACTATGAAAATAATAAATTAAATCAAGTGTCCTATACGTCAGCTAATTTTCAGCTATGAATGTTGTGTATATAACTGCTAGTTTTCTTACAGCGCAATCACTTTGATTGAGCGCTTCAATTTCCATCCTGATTTTAATCTTTAAATCATCAACATTATTACTCTGAATTTGATAAACTCAGGCTTTCAATGTACCCCATGAAAAGTTATCAAGTGGAGTTAAATCTGGGATCCTCGGCGGCCATGGAATATTCCCGTTTGGCCCTATCCATTCCACAAAATAGTTGTTAATTCAATTTTTTATAACTGCAGTATTGTGGCATGGAACTCCATCCATCTGATAGATGATCTGATTGGCATCTTCTTCGGAATTCAATAAAGGTAAAATGCAAGTTTGTAATGAATGCCATTTTCTGGTATTTTACCTAAGGTACTTTGGACCATTTAAATATTGGCCAAGAAAGACAGGGCCTAAAATGTGTCTCTTATAAATAGCCCACCAAACATTTTCGTCAATATCTTGAAAAGTAAGCAAAATAATATAGGGAACGTTAATATAGAGTAAGGTTAAAATTTAATAGCGAATCCAAAAATATAATAATACACAGGATGTTCCATAAGAGATTTTCGATTTTCTGGAGTTTTAACATATACATGTTTGAGCCATCTGTCAAAAACACCCTATATATTAATCCCTATTTACCTTTATTTGGATGTCTTATTTGTTTTGCCGAGATTTTTTGAGCGAGATTTTTTTCTTTAAATGCTAATATCTTCATAACGGTAAATGATAGGTATAGGGTACTCTTAACAATGTCGACCTAGAATTTTAAGTAGAGTTGAAAAACGTAATTGAATATAGGGTGTCCCATATTCAATACAGACAATGCAGTTTATATGTAACTTGCCTACCATTTATGTATAAGTTGTTTGCAATTTATATGTAAGTAGCTGACTTAATATGTAACTTGCTTGGTTTATATGTAACTTATATATTTGCTCATTTACTCAATGCGCAAGCTTCTCACCGGATCGAGAAACCATGTTATAGTCACAGAAATTGTATGAAAGGCAATACACTTTCTCCATTCTATAGTCTTTATTTCTGTGGTCATGAGGTACGTTGAGATTATTTCACACTTGATATTTTAAAGTCAAAGATATCAATAAATATTGAGGTAACCCAAATACCAAATCTGCTGTAATTTAATACGGGCCAATGGTCGGCATTCATTTCCAGTTTATGTATATTACACTTTCACAGACAATCACAACATATAGATGGGTCTATATATTATTTCAGCACAGTTGAAGAGACGAATTCACTTCGTGAGTAAGAAGTTCCCGAATGTGAATATGATATTTTTTGAAACAATTGGATACTTACATTGTTTACTTTGTATTTGTAAATCTATTATTCTTACTTTGTAGAAAACAACAAAATAAAAAATTTTAAACTATTTTTAACTTAGTAGTGGAGAGAAACACACCGTAGTGCCCTCTTTGGGTCTTTGCTACTACTTGTCTGACAATTATTGTCAAATTGACAGACAGATAACGACCTGGTTTTCAGCCAGTCGGAGCACATTGCTCGTGGAGTAGTTGTATTCGGCATCTCCTTCAAATATTTTTTAACTTGTTCTTAAGTTGGTAAAGATGTTCAAAAACTTTGTAGTGATACGCATGAAGGGCTGTGCATTTAACTATTTTTTTATTAACTTTTTTTATCTGAAACTTTAGTAAATAATTATTATTTTAAAATATATACTACCAAATTTATTTATTTTTATTTGTGTTGACATAAAGTGAAAATTATTTTTATTTTTAAAGTACTACCTATCACCAGGGGCCCTATTCCCGAGTCGTGCGAAAAGGTTCGTATGCGAAAAATGACACCCATATGACGTAGTTTGACAGTTCTCGTGCTATAAAGAACTGCTCGCCTGTGTAATTTTTACGTCATTTTCGCATACGAATGTATTCGCACGACTTGAGAATAGAGACCAGGTGTGGTCAAAATTTTTTTAAAGAGAATATATTTATATTTGAATATAAATATATTTTGAATATAACGCAACACATAATATATCCTTGAAACATTATGGCCAAAATTTCATTATATTGTTTAAAATAGATGATATGCTGTGTGATACAGATTCATGGTACCTATAGGTAGGTACCCCTTTTTCTCCCCTAATTTTTTTAAATACAATTTTCAAATTTAGCATGGCGGAAGTAGGTACTTATTATGGGGCACTTTTTTACATAAAAATAGCCTTTTTCCCACTTCCGATTTTACCGGAAGTACCCTCAATTTGCATATGGAACACCCTGTATATTATATTTTTGAAATATACGTTATTTTCTGAATCCAACGATATAACATAAGTGACATTTCGGTTGTAATGTTACTTTTTGGACTCTACAGGGTGTTCCACGTAGACCTTCCATTAGACGTTTCTAGAATACTGCATGCATTGGAATTTTGAAAATTTATATGCGGGGGTTTCTCACAATTTTCTATTGATTAAAAATATTGCCGATGACGTCACACTTCCGGTTCTAACGGAAGTAGACATCAACTTGCTTATTTTAAATGTAACACCCTATATATTATTCAATTTCTGGATTCTACGTAAAATTCTAAACACATTTCATGTAGGATGTCCTATACCTATCTTCAACTGTTTTTGAAATATCGACAGGTGAATATTGACATTTTGCAACTTTAACACCCTATAAAATCTAAACGGTTTGAGATCAAGCAAAATGGTTTGCACATTCCTATCTTAATTTTTCATAAGCTATCGTTTGGTACTAATTTCAGATTTATCCAGGAATTAAAAATTTTCAAAATTTTCGGAAAATTTGAAATTTTTGGATAAATCTGAAATTAGTACCAAACGATAGCTTATGAAAAATTAAGATAGGAATGTGCAAACCATTTTGCTTGATCTCAAACCGTTTAGATTTTACAGGGTGTTAAAGTTGCAAAATGTCAATATTCACCTGTCGATATTTCAAAAACAGTTGAAGATAGGTATAGGACATCCTACATGAAATGTGTTTAGAATTTTACGTAGAATCCAGAAATTGAATAATATATAGGGTATTACATTTAAAATAAGCAAGTTGATGTCTACTTCCGTTAGAACCGGAAGTGTGCTGTCATCGGCAATATTTTTAATCAATAGAAAATTGTGAGAAACCCCCGTATATAAATTTTCAAAATTCCAATGCATGTAGTATTCTAGAAACGTCTAATGGAAGGTCTACGTGGAACACCCTGTATTTTACTTTTGAATTTACAGTGCTTTCTCTCAACTGTAATTTCGGTTCTGTTGGTCCCATAGATGAAATAAGTATATGGGTAGATTGCTTATCAATTATACTTTCTAATGGTACCTTGGTACCATTATGGTACTATTTAACAAAAAACAGTTTTAGGTACATAACCAACCACTTTGAAGAATTTTAACGCCCTCTAAATGGAGAATTTGATAGTTTTGAGGTCAACTCTAATTTTTGAGGTCAATTTTTTTATGGTTGCTATGGTCCATTAGAATAAATCGGGGATACTTTTGGCACTCTAAATTCAAAAGTAAAATAGAACCCAAAAAGTAATTTGACAGCTAAAGTGTCACTTATATCGTTGGATTCAGAAAATGACGTAGATACCAAAAAATATAATAATATCTATATTCGGTATTCCATATAAAAATCGAAAGTTGGTATTATTTTTGATAAAACCGGAAGTGGCAAAATAGTAGTTTTTATGTAAAAAAGTGACACTTAATAAGTACTTCCACCGAGCCAAATTTGAAAAAGGTGCCTAAAAAATAATGGGGAAAAAAGGCGTATACCATGAACCTGTGTCACAATGTAAATAGAATAAAAACATAGATACATTATATTATAATATCTATCATACATGAATGCACGTATGTTTATTATGATATTAATTTGGAAATAAAGGTATTATATTATTATATTGTATAACGATTTGAAATATAAGGGGAGGTTTCAATACTTTGAATCTTATGGGTTGGTAGGCTTTATTAACGTCATAAATTTTATTAATAATAATAAGATAACGATAACGAGTATATTCAACAACACCGGTTGGTATATATCACATCGAGTCGTTATGTCAAAGTTTATAATTTTTGTATTTAGACTGTTTCAATATAAACCAATTTGTTCTTAATTTGCTTGGAGAGATAAGTTGTGCAACCCACTCTGTGGGAAAAAAGAGACTGAAACTCTAAGGGACTGAAACAAATATCTATCAGATGTGAATGAGTTATTAACATAGGTGTGTGCGTGTGTGTGTGTGTGACTGTTCCCCTAACGTATGAGCACAAGTATGAGGTTATCCAGGCTTCACTCATTCCTGATTTAGGTTATTAGTGGTTAGGGGTTTACAAATTTATTTAGGGTTTACAGACTTTCTGACTGAGCTTGGTAATTATAATGTGGCATATAGAGATATTATTATCTTCTTATTATTATACAGGGTGATTGATTGAAATCGTTCGTCAGAAATTCTTACGCTTCCGGTTATACCGGATGTTCATACTAACTTCGTTATTTTTACAGTAGTTGTGTACTTTTTATTGAGTATTTGGATTTTACTAACTATTATAGGGTTACTTTAAATTCAACCATTTTTGAGATAATTCAACTAAGTTCGTTTTAACGAAAATTTACACTCAATATTCGATTTTTTAAATACAATGCCCTGTATTTAAATTATACCTACTATACACCAAGTTCATAGCTGGCAATAGAGAAAGCATTACATTTTATAATAAATTTTAGGTAAGTGTAGCAAAACCCTTTCACAACGACAAAATAGTTATATATGGGTATAGGGAATGTTATTGCAGGTCGACGCAGAATTAAATTCAGCATCATTGTATGAAAATAAATAGGGGGCTTTACATTTAAAGAAAAACGTGTACATTTTCGTTAAAACGAAATTATATTTTGTATACCCTATACATAAATTAGCAAAATGAAAAGTAGGTATCAGTGCAAAGTTTAAGGGTCCTTTTATTCATAATGTCAACATCACTTATTCCATTTTCAAAATAGCCATAGCAGATAATTCAAAGTTTTACAGTATAAAACTTTTTTTTATTTGAATTGGTTGAATTTAACTATATTTAATTCCTTGATTAAGGCCCCCCTAAAATAATCAGTAGAATCGAATTATGCAATAAAAAGTACACCTTTTATTTTAAAATAGGGAAGTTACTGTTTCGGTATACCCGAAGGTTTAATTATTTAAAAATAGTTTCATTAAATAGTAAATTAATAATAATAGTATTAAGAATACTGTGTTTATCTTGAAACTTTCAGAAAAAAATTATGAACGGAACTCCCAACTGAAACTTTAAATGAACGGTTTCAATAAATCTTCTCTCAATCAACTGTATGTGTTTCTTCAATGTCCCTTCTCATAATTAATAAATCATTACTTCGTGTAACTACACTATATCTATATATAAGTATAATTGACACACTTCGATTTCTAATAAATACACAAAGCAGTTAATGCGTTGCTATTCAACTAACTTAATTCTAATTCTGGCAATTAATTTATGGCACTTCAAACGGCAGCGGGGTGATAAAACTGTCGGCGAGCGACTGAAATTAGTCCGAATTGATATGAAAGCCCTCTCTATATAGATCTGTTATTCGGCACCAGCCGAGGCCATCGGGAGTAAATAAGATAATTTAATTGGCCTGACAAATTACCCAGAAAATTTGGAGGCGACAAACTTCAATTTAAACTTGGGGCTGTTTGGCGCTCTCTCTTGTCGGATTCCAATTTAATAATCGCCGCCAAGGACCGATGAAACTCAACTGAGAAAAATATGAATTACAGTTTTGTTTAATACCTAGTCATTGTAACATTATAATACTGATTATTATTTTAATTAAATAAGTTATACAAAACTACGTGTACCTGCTACCTGCAGCCTGACATGTTATGTTGACATCATTTAAAAAATGCAACTTGCACTTTCTACAAATTGGTCGAGTAAAAAATAAGTAGTAGGTACTGGATTCTACGTCAAAAAATATGTAAAAATACAAATATGTAAAAATCTGATAACTTCCTAATAACAGCGGATTGTCCAACTTTTTTTAATTTTCTATTATAGATCATTTGCCATAGACCATTAACAACTGTTAGCAAATCTGTCACAAAATTTTTAAGTGCTATCCGTTGCTAACCTGTTGAAAAAGATCTACCTTCTTCTTTTCTTTCGTCGTTCGTACCTACGTCTCTTTTTTATCAACCAGCAGACAACTTCATGGACATCTACTAATGAGTTCTGTGAAATAGTATGGGATACAAAATGTATATTTTAAATTATATAAATGCAATGATATAACACGTGAAGTGACTACGAATAGTAACGATCTACTTTATACCCACCATCTGTAAACACTTTGTTTACATAAGAATTAAAACAAATTAAGCCAAAACAGCTATTCTCCTAGGCCACGCTGAGTTTAACGTATTTTGTCTACACAGTTATAACCAAAGTACAAGGATTCGGATCTACTACTTTGGACCTCACATCGTAGGATGTCACTAACTGCAGACCGGTTTCGATCCTTTTATGATCGGCGTCAGTGTAATATAAGTGATCATACCTGAAGCCCTGGAGACCCGGCTTTCTTCTACTCTTAAATTTTATGGATGTTTTTTGAGATGGCAGTACCATGGTGTGATTGCCCAGTACGACAGTTCTCTACAGACAGAGAGACTACAGTTCTTCTCTGCGAAGAACCTTTCATCAGCGCCTTAGCATGACTGTGTCTTGGTTTTAAAACCCATTAATTCCGATAGTCTAATTCCATCCATTTTCTCATTGTCTCATTGTCTACCTTACCCAGTAATTCAGACTATCACTCGATAGTCTTTAAATATCTTCAAGATTTAATCTTTTAAGAAGTATTATATATTGCAATCACCAATGTTGAGCCACAGAAAAACTTATGAATAGTACGAAAAGGCAATTTTGGTGGACCTGTACGATTGGACTAAACTTCTTTGAATGAAACTGTGTTTGTTAATCTTTGCTACCAGAATAACAAGTTCACTGTAAAACCTCTAAACAATTCTATTAGTATTATAGTACATGGTCTGTATGTACAAGCGTATTTGTGAAAATTGTACATACATACTCGCCCGTATTTTGAAGACATCAAAGGAATCAATCCTGAGGAGATACGTTTCGTTACGGTCGAACGGAAATTGTCGCAGGAACAGCTGGTTGTCGCTAGAAGTTATAACTTAAAATATACCTACTCTACCAGATCTCTGACTTTACCAGCTACCTCTCTGACGTTAGATCCTGAGCTACCAATTCATATTTGGTTTTCAGTTCTTAAGTTATTGTTTAAAACA
This sequence comes from Pogonocherus hispidulus, assembly GCA_963924545.1. Taxonomy (NCBI): domain Eukaryota; kingdom Metazoa; phylum Arthropoda; class Insecta; order Coleoptera; family Cerambycidae; genus Pogonocherus; species Pogonocherus hispidulus. Next base: position 27,830,018 of record OZ004696.1, read on the forward strand.
CATTCTTTTCTCCTGAATACTTTTACATAATAACTTACTTAAATTTAGTGTGAATTAATTATTTATCTTATGGAACTCAAAAATTAAAAACAATAAACCCAGGAAATATTTTTTTCAGGGCAGGAAAAACAGATACGAAAAGACAAGACCTATTATGTTGATTTGATATTTGCTTTTGAGGCTGCTACTAGGCTAAACGTATTCATAACTTGATTGTTACCAAACCTTAACAGAAAAAGTGTCGTTAGAAGTTATAATATGATTGGACAAAAACAGTTTACTCTTTGGTTTCGAATTATTTGGTTTATTTTACCTGGCTTGTAATTACTATTAGAACCAACCTTATAAGAGCATAGAATTTCTGTAACTTGAATTTCATGGTTGTTGGTCATTTTTAAGTTCGCCGAATTGTTTGAAATTGTACCTGCGTTGTGTACTTTCGTTTTGAATTTTTTAAATTATTGGCAATTGTTCTAGCAGGTTTCCATTATAAGCCGCAAATACTAAGCAATTTAAATTGTGACTTTGATGTCACTGTTAGGGTCTTGCACTTAATAGTATTTTATGTATCAAGTTTTATAAATGCCTTTTATAAAAGTAAAAGTAGGGAGTAGAAAAATTAAGCTTTATGAGCGAAGTAAAGTAATGAGCACTAGAGCTAAATTCAGACTAGTCAACATAACTGAAATTACTTTTTCTCTAAACTTTATGTTAATATTAATATAATTTAATACTAGCTTTAATTTAATTCAGTATCGTACATATTGAAGCAAAGAGTAAATCCCTACTTGTTACTTTTTTATTTCCCAGCGGCAATATGTACATACTTTCAAGAAAATATAATGGCATTTCATAAATTTTGATATAATCCCACACGGAATCCAGTGCACACACAAACACGAACAGACGAAGTGAGGGAAGACAATCCTGCCTTTCGATAAAGACGGAGGAAAATACAAACTCCATCCGATACACATCCTTTGTTTACCTTCGTAGAGAACACTTTTTATCCCCGACGACGTCGTCTTCGTGTTTTCGTATTAAAACTAAGCCCCTTCTATTGGTTTAACCGGGAGAAAATTCTCCCATCGCTTTTAGTACGTGTTAGTATATTTTTGGATTTGATCTATACCTATATTTCCCATCGTCAGGTCGAAAACTTTGTGAATAAGGAATTATTTAATATATCCCTGCACTTAGAAGGCGAAATTGATAATAAACAACATTTTCTCCGAAAGTTGCAGTAAATCTTATGTTTGCGAGGAGCTGTTTCGGGATTTGTAGGAAATTGAAACAGGGGACTACCTATCGAGGTACTGGTTTCTGCGGTGATGCAATTTCTTAGTCTGAAAAGCATATTCTACGTATTTAATTCGAGCACGAGAAGCAATAATATTCTTGAGTAATTATAGTATTGTAGTACTATACAGTTACGACGCGTGGGTTGGAACAAATTTATTTAAAATTTAGGGGTTCGTTTTTTGGCTGCGTTTTTCTGATGGTAAATTCATGTACAGGGTATTCGCGAATATTTTGACCCCTACCTACAGGAGTTATTAAGAAATACAAAAGTTGTTTGGATTTTCACGTATTATCTTTTAGCTAGGTCGAAAAAAAAATTGCATGTCGTAAATTTGGGAAAACCAGTTGAACATAATATTTTTAAATGGGACACCCTGTATAATTTTACACGCTTGGGTAAACATTTTTTTCCTGATTTCAAAAATATATATTTTGTTGACATTTGCACTGACAGTTTTCGAAATATTCGACAGCGAGTACCATAAAAAAATACAAAGAATTAAAAATATTTATAAGTAGAAACCAACAGTAATAAAAAATATTTAGTGATTTTCGATGTAACCTCCTTAGTTATTTAAACATTTTCTAATATTTTCCTTTTTTAATATTTTTTTTATGATTTATTGCATTCATTAAATATTAAAGGTTTCGAAAACTGTCAGTGCAAATGTCAAAAAAAATTTGTTTTTGAAATCAGGAAAATAATGTTTCACCAAGCGTGTAAAATTATACAGGGTCTCCCATTTAAAAATATTATATTCAATTGGTTTCCTCAAATTTACGACATTAGATTTTTTTTTGGCCTAGCCAAAAGATAATATTTGAAAAACCAAACAACTTTTGTATTTAAACTTTTTTCCTAACTTTCTTAATAACCCCTGTAGGTAGAGGTCAAAATATACGCGAATACCCTCTACAACATGGTGGCCCTAAAATAAGTTACGACCATCAACCTCATTCTTTTTTAATGGAAACACCTATTTTTTATTTCATTTTTGAATTTTGCATCGAATTCTAAGTCTGTTTCATGTACCATGGTCCTATACCTAAACTCAACCGTTATCGAGACATTTACGATTGAGCATATCAATAACTGAAACCGTTTCAAAATGTCTGTAGTCTGAAAATGACAGATTTATTAACAAAAAATAGAACAAGAAATCAAATTAAACGTTCAAACTGTTGACTATTAACTTCCTGAAAATAGGCAAGTCGAACTTCAAATTCTCGTAACACTTCAGTTAACGTTTGTGGTTGGATTTGTTGTATTTCGGCTCTAATTATATTCTTCAATTCATCAATACTTTCCGGTTTATTGAAGTTTATTTCAGATAACCCCATAGATTAAAATCTAATGACGTTAAATCTGGAAACTTAGCTGGTCGATAAAACTTCTTCTTCCGATCCAACTATTTGGGAAAATATTATGAAGATATTCTCGTACTGTTCTCGAATAGTGAGGGTGCTCCATCCTGTTGGAACCATATCGAATCTGCCGCTATATTTGGGTTCTCATCATTCGGGTAAAGTCCACTTACACTGGGTATTATGTAATTTTGTAGTAGGTCTAAATAATTTTCAGAGTTAAGTGTCCCCTAAATAAAAAATAGAGCCACAATTGAGTTGTCCAAAATTCCGGCCCATACGATTTCTTTCTGGGAGAATTGTGTATGACTTTCCACTTTCTCCAGTGTGACTTGTCTGGTGACCAATATCGAAAATGTTGCCTGTTTACCAAACCACTCAAACAAAATGTTGCCTCGTCGGAAAAAACTACCTTACTTAAAAATTGCAGATTGATATTGCATCTACCCATCATTATTTCGCAAAATTGTATCTGGGGCCGAGATAATCTTCAATAAGCTGCTGCTTTACTTTCCCAATTTTATCTTTTTAGTAGCTCTAATAGTTTCCGAAATTTCAGTTGTGGTAATCAAATGTGATTCAGCCTGCAATATACATAGATTGAATAGCTCAGTAACAGCCATATTCTGTAAAAAACATCATATAGTAAAAGCTGTAACCATTCTTCAGTAATATAATATGTCAATTTGAAGAAAACTATTTTAGTTATTCTTAATATTCACTATTTAATAATTTAGAAATTACTAGTCTTGTAGTTTCTATTTATGTTGTAGACCAAAAAATAAAAAAATACCATTATAAGGATATAATGATTATGGTTTATAATCTCAACCAGCATAAATGTAGTTTATTCTTGAACACGTCAACTTTTGCCTTATATTCTCTCAAGAAACGGTTAAATTTTGGAATGTATTGTCGAAAGTAAGCTCTACGTTTCTTCCATTCTAACTTTAGGTCCAGATAAATCGCGAAGACGCGTAATCACCCGTGCGCGCCCCTAAACCAGGTCCATTTTTGAGTCCGTCGCTTCCAGTTCGGCGATATGAACGTCGAGGCAGGTCTTATCATGTAAGGACATGAGACAATCCACTCATCCCTGGAAAATAAATAAGGGTCCTGGCTGAGTATATCGCGAAGGGGATTTTTCCGGACCATCGAGATAGGCCCTAGACGCCGGAGGCAATGGCTCGAGCCGTTATTGTTGATGGAATATTTATTTCACTTGGATCTCAGTTAGATTGGTAAAGGGTGATTCCAGTGTGGCCCCTTAAACACTTCTATGTCTCCATATATTTTTTATTTATCATTTGTTACAGTTAAACATTCCAACATCTATTACTTATAAAAAGTCGAAGCCAACTATAATTTCTCATAGTAGAATTCCCAGACGACAAAGAATTGAAATCCTTTAGACATACTTGCAGAATAATTTGGATGTACAATATTAAAATTTAAAAACTAACCGTTCGTTCTATTACCATAATTTTATAAATGAATCGGCGAAACTAAAATTGGTGAAAATATATAACTGTGACATGAAGTGACTTAATTATCTATGGGTATGATATATGTTCCAGATTTTTTATGTATATTTTTCATAGTATAATTGTATCACATTTGGCAATTATGGCACTCTGTTATTCTTAATTAAAAGTCAAGTCAAAAATGGGAATATATAAAAAAGTACTTGAATGGCTAGAATATAGCAAAAGGCATAGTATCGAGTCTCAATTATTCATAAGTTTATATTTAATATACAGGGAGTAACAAAAATAAGATAAGAAGTCTCTAGAGTACAGGAAACATACAAAACTAGCAGGGGTAAAACTGCGTGATACAATATGCTTTTCTTCAAAATGCTTTAAAGAGATAAAGCGTTAGAAATTAAACAAGTGTTTTCTTATCTTAGATATTAAAACGACTTACTGGAATAACTTGAAATATAAAAATACACAATACAATAACTTGAAGTACATAATAAATGGAAGTACCTATACTCTTTGGAGTATAGGTACTTCCTAACTATTATTAGAGGAAACAAATTCGTATTTAATAATGAGAGCTGCCAGATGATAATGAACAAAATTTTCGTAGATAAAAAGCAATTCTTTGATCTTTGGTAATTTCGTGCAGTATGCACCCCCCAACATTGAATTACAACGGCATTCATCAGCACACATATTCACTTTTGGAAATATCAGTTTAAAGTTTCACTCTTGCATCAGTATTCATTAAATTATATCGGTTATTAAAGACCGGAGATGATGGTGTGTATCAAGGAGAATTATTAAGTTGGTAACATTATAGGTTGAGCCCGAAATGAATCATGAATTAAGTGTAGGAAGGTACTTATTAATAGCAATGTTACAAGTCTGTTAGAATACAGTGAGTTAATGTTTTGAAAATAAATTGTTTTTTTATAACATTATTTTGTTTTAATATAAATTATTATTTAGATTATTATTTACTTTCTTAGTGGATTTAAATTTCTAGAAAAAAGACCTAAATCCGTCTTTTGAATATTTTCCTTAACTTAATATCAAGGCCATAAAATTCACTTCACGAGTTGTGATGGACACCCTAGACATTTTAAAAGTCCTGAAGTTCTGATTGTGTACCATTAATGTTAGGCAATGGGATAGTCCCTACCATATGGAGAATTCTATTGGGTGGAAGATGTTAAAAATTTTAATATTTCTGCAATTGCTAATGATTCAGATATAGATTATATTCTAAAGGTTACTAATTTGCTTTACCCTAAGTATATTCACAACGTTCACAGCGATTTACGAATGTATCCTGAATATACCATACCACTAAATTTTAAATTACCTAAACCTATGACTATCCTGTTTCTTAAAGACAAATATAATATGATATATTTGTTATGTAATGTATGACATTATAAAAATTTAAAACAGTATTTAAATAATGAGTGAGTATTGGAAAAAGTTAATCGAATTTAAAATTCAAATAATCTACTTGGTTGAAACCGTATATTGAGTAAAATATACTTAAGTATATAATATAGTAAATATAGTTAAGGACACAATCAGAAAATTGGTATAGAAATTTTTAAATTTCAAACTAATGTATATGGAAAGACGATTAAGAATATCAGAAAAAATCGTATTCTAAAACTAAACAATAAGAGGAGGGTATGGTCTGTAACTTATTTGTGGTGCGTTTTCATAATTACCTATATTTAATTTGTATGCTATTTGTATGTAATCCCAAAATAAACTATGATTAATAAGAGGAGGGTATTATGAAACCAAAAACTTATTGAAATGAAAAAGACCCTGCATATTGCTATGGCGATTTTGGATATTTCTAAAACATGCGTTTATAAATAATATAATTTTGGTTAAAAGTAGCTATGTCAATTAATATTTATTTAATTCAAACACATGTAAGTCGTTCTATACGGACACAGATACTTTCATTTATTTTAATTTATGAAATTCAATGCAATGATGTGTTAAGAGAATAGATATTGCACCCTTTAATACTATCAATTATAAACTAAATAATTTTTATAATATATCGCTAGTAAACAAGAAGGTTTTTGAGCTCATGAAAAGCAACAATGATACTTTCATAATGACACTTTATAGGTTTAGTTTAAGTAAAGAAAGAAAAGAATAAATGCATTAAAAAATTGAGGGTTTAAAAAGTGAAGAAAATAACCGACATAAACTTTTACAAATAATTGTATTGCATCCGAATACACTATTATACATTTAAGAAAATCTGTACTGGATGTCATAAAATGATGGCTCACTCTTGAGCTATTTATTTATTTCTCGAAATTTCAAAATGAAATTTGGCAATGTGGAACTAGACATTTTTAAAGCAAGTCAACATTTTCGCGTTCAACGTTTAAGCGTTGAGTGACAAAATTGAATTGTCACTCAACGATTTAAGGTAGTTTTAAGTGTAAGTTTAAGGAATAGGTGCTCCATAAGGTAGGTGGCTTTAAAACTTTCGACTTTTATTCCAAATAACACAGAATAACATTTGCCGATAATTAATCAGGTTCTCCGGAACTGACTCTGCGCTTTTCCATATTGAAGCTTCGATTTTGCAGGCAAAAGATTTTCTTTTCTATGGCATTTGCTGTATCTGTTATTTCCTCAGGTGTCTCGCTACCACCATCAGAAATCATTGTAATGAAAGAATTTAATAAACGAAATCTGCAATACCTCTGACGCAAAATACTCGAAAATATAAACGTGATGTCCGATAACTTAGAATATTCTTTATTTCCATAGTAACGAACGATTTGATATGACAAATATTATTTAAAGTTAATAACGCTGTTAATTTTGTCCAGATGTGTTTAATGGGTCATTCAACAGAATTTCTGACGCTTTCGTGCCCCATTAGAAAAACACTTATTTCGCGCACTTAATACAAAAATAACTATTTTGAATGCAATGAAACAAATTTGATCACTTCCGGTAAAAAAAATCAACCTAACTCTCCGATTTTAAATGGACACCCTGAATACTATTTATTATTTCGATCCAGGACTAAATTCTGAGCTGCCGAAGTTTCAGAAATTTCTAACAAAAATTGTGTCTGAAATTTCTCAATAAAAAGTGGTTTGGGAAACTTTTTGGAACCCAAACACACACCAATAAATTCGCAAAAAGTAGTAATTCAATAGGTTGGATGAACCACTATCGACCCATTAAAAAATTTAATTTTTGCAAAAATACAATATGTAAGGATTTGGAGCCCTCTAAATTAATTCATAGTGAAATAAACGTGTAGTCTATATGTTTATATGTTTTCCATGCCTAGTAAACATAAACAAGTTACAGGTGTGAAACAAGTTACAGAGGTGAACCACATTTTATGGTGCCCAGTATTAGCAATTATTAGTTCCAATCTCCTTTGATGAAACTGGAACCTAGAATGGTGTAAATGTATTTTATAATAATAATAATAATAATAATAATAATATCTCTACCCCTCATTCTAATCACAAGGATTAGCCCGGAAGTCTGAGACTTGTGTGGGAGAGGGGGCGGCATATTATTATTTCGCTGGCCGCATTTGCGCCTCAGGAACGACTTACGTTGGTAGGCCCTAACCACCATTCAGTGGTGGAATGAGGGAAACCTGGAAAACCTCATTAGTTAGGGGGACAAGTCAAACATCAACTGATTTTAATCTCTCACATTAACACCAAGTTAACATTCTTCCCATGTTTATGGAACCATAAAACTTGTATACTGAAGAAGAGCAAAAAATATGAAATAATGATGTCTGTAACTGTACCATTTTTTCCTATGAGGATTACCAAACCATTTTTGTATGATTATTGACAATAATTATTATTGTTATTGGTAATTCTATTAATTGATTTTATTTTTATATTATATGAAATATTATTTTTCGATATTAGAAGGGATAAATTGGGGTGTTTTTATTAGAATATATAGGTACACCCAAGGCACTTTTATTATCAAATAAAAATGTTTGTTTAAAACAACAAGAAAGCAGGAATGTAGATAACATAAAATCTCGTGGATATTAAGGGAGAAGGAGAAGAAAATATAATAAAAAAGAATTTGCTCTTAATATATTTTTTATTGTTTCAAGGGAAAATGAATTATAAAGATAAAAGGAAATATTTAGCGTTATATTGTTTCTTTGGAAAATATACGTATTAAACATAACTATCATAACTGACTCAATAACATACATTAAATTAAACAAAAAAATAACAATAAATGTAATACGGAATCGGAGATAGTTCATCTGAATTTTTATAAAATTTTTGATCTTACAATGAAATGTAATCTCCATTGGCCATTAGTCAGATGACATGGGAAACCCGGTATAGGGCGAGATTGCGTTAGTTAGGTGAGGTTAGTTTCCAATTATTGGATCTGTAAAAAGTTGTTGGATAACATATTTAGTGTTAGTGATAAATGTTCTCATAAAATCTCTATAAAATCTATATAAAACAAGAGTTATTTATTACTAAATATGTTATCCAACAAGTTGTTGGATAACATATTTACTGTTAGTGATAAATGTTCTCATAAAGTCTCTATAAAATCTATATAAAACCAGAAATAAGAATCTTGTGGCTATTAAAATTCCACCTTTCTAAAGTTGAAGCAAGTTAAAGTTGAAGCAAGTTAAACTTGAAGCAATTCCGGGAATACGAATAATTCAATAATCCACAACAAAATAATACATTCAGCACTCTACAACCTAGAAAATGTAGTACTCTTCGTAGAAAATGGTTTGCTTATTGCCCCTTGGAAAACTAAAACGCTCTGATTGTTTTATAAAATTTTAGTATCAATGCTTATTAAAAGGCAAATCGGCAGTATGTATGTGCGGTTATTTTGCAGTGCAATGTTGTAAACGTCATGAGTAAGGTGTAAAGTTTTTAACACGTTTTTTTATAATTCATCGTCAGGTAGCTAAGGGGCATAAACAATTTATTAGAATAGTATATACAGGGTGTAACCTGTGTAACTAGTTCGTTTAATATTTGGCAGTTATGATGATATATATATATTTTCTAATTTGGTTATATAGGTAACCGCCCTGATCTTCCATATCATGAATACTTCCACTATTCGATTACTTTAAATAGAATGTGCTTTTTTCATCATATATTTGAATTCTATACACGACTTTAGGGGGGCTCTCATTATACTTCCCTATACCAACCTTTGACTCTCTTTAAGACTTAAAAAAATCAGTTTAATACTATGACAATTACAAATAATTTACGGCCGACATTTTTAAATGGAAAGGGCTGTATTTATTATACGATTAACAGGAACTTATAAATTTCGCATTGCTATCTCAAATGTTGGACGTTTATCCATCTACAGGGTGTTCAAAATTTAATTTAGTTTTAGCACAAATTGCACAATTGTCTGAATTAACATTGCTTATACCTATCTCCAATACTAGTGTTCTGGTTATTTACGATTTTTACTAAATTTGTAAGAAATGTACAGGGTCATTGGTTATATTTTAGCCACCCACCTAGAGGTTCTCCCTTTAATCTGAGGAAAAAAAGTTAAATACAAAAGTTGTAGGAAACCAAGTGAAGTTTATTCCAGAATGTAAAATATTTATATAGGGTGTTTCAAAAACGCGTGACATGCCGAAGTTGCATTTTTAAATGGAATACCCTGTATATTATTAAGTTTTCCGATTCCACGCAAAATTCTACGACTTTTTCATATACCATACCCTATATCTAAAGTTAACCGTTTTTTCATAAATAATGGTTAAAGATATACCTACCATAATTTTGTAATTATTTAATTGATCTGAGGGACGCGTGCTTACTATTCCTAGTTAGCCATGAAAACAAAAAACCGATATCTGTCATATTATGCATTGTCAAACATTTTGGTTTTCTAATTCTGAATTATTTTATTATCATTTACTTTATCTTTGAGTACCTATATTTTATATCTTTATCCATCATTTATTAGAAAAAAGTTAAATTTAGACATAGGGTATAGTATATGAAAAAGTCGTAGAATTTTGCGTTGAATCGGAAAACTTAATAATATACAGGGTATTCCATTTAAAAAAATGCAAGTTTGGCATGTCACGCGTTTTTGAAACACCCTATATAAAGAATTTACATTCTGGAATAAATTACATTTGATTTCCTACAACTTTTGTATTTAACTTTTTTTCCTCAGATTAAAGGGAGAACCTCTAGGTGGGTGGCTAAAATATAACCAATGACCCTGTACCTATCATATTCCAAATATTTTTAACAGCATGTCCTGAAGAAGAGAAAATACTGCGAAACTTCGACGTTTGTCGCTGTATCTACCGTTTTTTCGATTGCAGACAGAAGACAAAGCTATTTCCTCATTGATGTTGTCCCTTTAACAAACCCCCTGACAACAATAAATGTTGTCCCTTGAAATAACATGATGTCCTATCATGTTGTTTAATAATGTTTACAAGTTTTTTATACATATTTTCATTTAAAATGTGACATATTTGTGGTGTTATGTATGTGTATCTGTTGTGGTGTTTGTTTGTGAACTTTTATGCATTCACTTTATAATATTTATTGGTATGTGTAATATCTGTGTAGGAACTAAGTCAATTTTACGCTAGGTCGGCTTCTTAATGCTTGTAATAAAACGTTGTTTTCTCATGATTTATATTATTCATTATTATTTATATCATCCTAACTGAATAAAACAGTGGTTTGAACGATCAGAAATTCATATTTCCCTCGATAGACATGTGATGAATATATAATAAATCGCGAGAGGTTTAGATTTAGTTTAGATAGATTTTACCGAGGATTTTACAATATTAGTTCAATTTTAATTGTATTCTGTTATACACTAATATTAGAGGATTGAATTTCAAGGATAAAAAGAAGTTCGTTGTTAACCTGATACTATGCTGATACTATTATAAACTTTATAATACATTTTGGAATTTTCTGTGCCAGAACATTACATTGCTATGTAGGTACTAGTTTATCAATTAACAGCAAAATACGTTTTTGGTTCAGAAAATGTAGTCTTACTTTTATGTTTCAAATACCTGTACTTTGTAGACGTTTCTGTTGAATAGAATATAACGCTTGTTAGTTTCGAATATATTTATTAAAAACCCATTAGATCTAAAAAAGCATTTTTAACATAATTTACCTATCACAAATTGTATCTACTTTAAAGTAAATCGTCTATCGATTGCCAAAATCTTGCTAAAATTAAACATCAACACTCTGCATTATTTGCAGTAAGTTGTAGTTGATTGTTTTCTAGAAACATATAAATCAACTCCTCAATATTTTATTTTCAGTAAGAATTCAGAAACTACGTGTAAATCATTTTACGAGTAGGTATGTCTCGGGTACAGTAACACTGTTATGGATCTCTTTGTAAAAGTGGAAAAGATTTATTACGCCATAAAATATAATAAGATATTGAGATTTTATTACGTTATATATTACTCCATTGCACAAAAATTTCGTTCGCTCCGGTTAAAGTATTTCATTATAGGAATTATCTCTCTTTCCCCCGCTTGTTCGACGGTATTAAGAAACAATCTTTGTCGTGATATATCTTCAACCCAAAAAATAAAACGACACAATATTGTGCTCTAGCCACGACAGTAAAGTTACAGTAGTTATCAGAGAATATTGATCACACATATATTTGTACATGCTTAAAAGTTAAAAGGTTTTTCGATCATATAGAAAAATTTTTGAAGAATCCAATTTGCGTTTTGGTTTACCTTCTTTTAGTCTTTAGAATTGCATCATAAAAGACAATAAAAGTTGAAACATTATTGAACACTTTTCCTTCAAAATTCATAATGGACACAATCCTAAATAAAATTACTCTAGGTATTATTGAAATAGACTATCATTAATTTACAACAAAATTACACCGATTCAACAATTTGTAATAAAAATTGACAAAGTTAAATGTTTTTAGTTGAACGAGGTTTTAGGGCCTGTTTTATTTGAGAAATTGTAAATTAGCCTGTTATTTATTCACCTATGATTGAAAACCTTTTAATCTCTCTGTATATACCGGGTGTCAACGGATCTATTAGACAAGCCATAACTTCTAGAGTATTGGATGTATCAAAATGACATTTGGTATAGGTAAATGGTAGAGGAAGAGGAAAGTTTTTGCATATTTTTCACGTTTAGGTTACTTCCGGTTTCACCGGAAATGGCTTCAATTTTGAATTTTTAAATGGAACACCCTGTATATTTTTACATATTTGAATTTCTGGGACAATTTTGGACTAGAAAATGACATTAAAACTTTTAAAGTATAATACTCGTATACGAATTTATTAAAAACTTCACTGAAGTAAATGTATTTTATGAGCTTATTTTTAATCCAATCACAATGAATTTAGTATCGTTGGATTCGCAAAAAAAATCCCTTTTTGAAAAGTGCTTGTCTAAAAAGTGTTGCCATTAGAAAAAAAAATAGTTAGATATAAAAAAGTTATTTTGCCAACTTGTCTCATTCCTATCTATCATACTAATCACTAAAACTTTGCAATTACATTTTTCTGACATCATCTAAGGCCTTCAGATTAGTTTGCGCTCAATCATGGCCACCTAGATGCAATATTAAAAATGGCTCTAAAAAAATCAAGTAGGCGAAAAAACTTTTTAAAATGTCATTTTCTAGTCCAAAATTGTCTCAGAAATTCAAATATGTAAAAATATACAGAGTGTTCCATTTAAAAATTCAAAATTGAAGCCATTTCCGGTGAAACCGGAAGTAACCTAAACGTGAAAAATATGCAAAAACTTTCCTCTTCCTCTACCATTTACCTATACCAAATCTCATTTTGATACATTCAATACTCTAGAAGTTATGGCTTGTCTAATAGATCCGTTGGTTGACACCCGGTATATAGGGTAGTCAAATGTGGATGGGTGGCGGACTGCGGTCAAACTAAAGTATTTCATGAACATTTTAATATTAATATTAATAATAATAATATTTAATCTGCTGTTGTGAATGTTAATGACAGGGACATTTTAGAATTATTTTGGTCTATACAGGATGGTTAAAAACAAAAGTTAAATTCTTATAGGAGACCTCGTGTACGAGTAATATTGAGTAAGCACAATATCATTATTACGAATATAGCACTAAAAATCCATATTGGGTCATACATATTAACTACCAAACTCGCTGGTCACTAAATGTATGTGGAGGAATCTAATGATATTATAGGGTGTCGCTTTTTGGAAACCTATTTGCACTTTTTAAAAATGAGGCTCATTCCGGGCTATCTTGGGAAATTTCTTGTTCCAGCACGATGGCTTATAATATACAGACTGTCCAAAATTCGAGTCTCTACATAGGGATCTCAGTTATTATAAAAGATAGGAAAACGCTCAAATGGGGAAAGTTTTAGAGAATTTTATGCTGATTTCAAATCTGCATTGAAAGTTATCGTGAGTCAATTGTTTTTCGAGATATTTGAAAAAAACGAAAAACCGAAGAATTTGTTTTTGGCCAATAACTCGCTAATGGTTAATCTGACACTTCTAAAAATTTTATATTATTTGTACACTTTTTAAAGACGAACATTTTGACATAAACAAAAATTACAAGGCACTCTTTGTTTTTCTGTTATGAACCACAACTTTGCTATTTCTTATGGTCGCCATATTGGATTTTTATATCATATTTTAAAGCCAAAAATTCTCTTTCCAACGATGTATCATAAGCCTATAAAACAATTTTTAAAATTTGTGAAATATTGAAAAAATCATTTTTTTACAAGTTTACTTTAGAAGTTGGCTGTGCCATGAAATGTAAATATTTCCCGTTCTGTCACAAGTGTCATACAAAATGACTTATGAATTGCGTTAAATGAAAATATGGGGCTCACAATTTCTCAAATGAAGAAAAGTTTAAAAATTCTTTTATAGGCTTAAGATTCATCGTTGGTAAGAGAATTTTTGGCTTTAAAATATGATATAAAAATCCAATATGGCGACCATAAGAAATAGCAAAGTTGTGGTTCATAACAGAAAAACAAAGAGTGCCTTGTAATTTTTGTTTATGCCAAAATGTTAGCCTTTAAAAACTGTACTAATAATGTAAAATTTTTAGAAGTGTCAAATTAACCATTAGCGAGTTATTGGCCAAAAACAAATTCTTCGGTTTTTCGTTTTTCTCAAATATCTCGAAAAACAATTGACTCACGATAACTTTCAATGCAAATTTGAAATCAGCATAAAATTCTCTAAAACTTTCCCCATTTGAGCGTTTTCCTATATTTTATAATAACTGAAATCCCTATGTAGAGACTCGAATTTTGGACAGTCTGTATAACAGTGAGGAATTTCCTAGACTACTGGAAGGAAGATACAATGATAGGTAGAGGAGCAACCGCCACTTCACCACCGAGATTCTCTGATTTGACATACATCGACTTCATTATGTGGGAATATGTAAAAGAACGAGTATACCAAGATCCTCCAAGTATAGTCGATTATATGAAAGAGAGGATAAGGGAAGCTTTCCGAAGTATATCGCTGGAGACCTTAGATAAGGTTAAATTTAATTTTGCAAGGCGCCTTAATAAAAGTAACGAGGTCGAGAGGAGAAATTTGAAAATTTTGAAGAAATTGGATTTATTTGTTTTTAAAAATTTGGCTTGTCTTGGATTGGATTGGAAAAATATGGCCTTCATTTGCGAAAATTCTTTTATTTTTTTAAACCTTTTTTGTATTATTTAATAAATGAATAGGAATTACGTTAAGTTTACGTTTAGATACATTTATTTTAAAATTTAGTTATATTTTTGACACACTTTTTAAATCATAATTTTTTTATTCAAACGCTAATATCTAGAAAACTGTAGATTATACGGTCATAATAATAATAATAATAATAATATCTCTACCCCTCATTCTAATCACAAGGATTAGCCCGAAAGTCTGAGACTTGTGTGGGAGAGGGGGCGGCATATTATTATTTCGCGGGCCGCATTTGCGCCTCAGGAACGACTTACGTTGGTAGGCCCTAACCACCATTCAGTGCTGGAATGAGGGAAACCTGGAAAACCTCATTAGTTAGGGGGACAAGTCAAACATCAACTGATTTTAATCTCTCACATTAACACCAAGTTGACATTCTTCCCATCCTAGGCCATCGCCAGGATGGTTGCCAAGCCATCCCTGCGAATAAGCCTTGATCTACGAGTAAACAATTTAATGAAAAATTGTTTGGCGGAGTGGGGATTAGAACCCACGACCTCTGGGTTGAGCGATCGAGACGCTACGCCCTGAGCCACCTGCTCGGTGTCATGAAATAGTATATCATTTAAAATCTTATTTAAGGTAGAATTTATAGAAGTTATAATATACAGGGTTTCCAATAAAAAAATTTGAGAATATTGAGCTATCTAGTGACTAACTGAATTCCGATTCAAATTAGCCTATACCAAGTATATGGTGGCGCCATTTTTATTTAGGGTGTATTTCTTTTGGGTGTTTCCACGAGATGGATCCAATAAACGCATTTCTTATAAACTATTTTTTTTTCTCAACAACTATTAACGCAAGACCTGCAAAACTTTTTTGGAAGTATCTACTAGTTCTTAATCGTTTAAAATAAAAATATACGGGGTGTTACATTTAAAAAATACACGTTTGGGTTTGGTTCGTAACTTTCTTTTAAGCCACTCTGTATAGGCCAAATAATTTTAAAATGTGCTTATCATTGACATTGACAACATCCAATATTAAAATGTTCGTCAAATACTTTAGTTTGGCCAGAATCCTCCACCCCATCCTCGTTTGACCACCCTGAACATATATCGTGTGGAAGCCAGTCATGGAATAAAATTATTTGAGATATTATTTCAGAAGATATCGCATTTTTAATCTAAGATGTACGCTTTTAAACTAAATTTGAAATACACAGGGTGACTCATATTAAGTGCAATACAGTAAAGTGACCTTCTTTAAATGGAACATCAGGTACATTTAAGTTTTATTGAAAGCTCCTTGATGATCTGTCTTTAAAGGCATAAGTATTATAGCATACTTACCTATGCTTTAAGTAAATGAACACAGGACGAAATTTCAAAATTCTTAAAATAATATTATTTTTGAAGAAAACTCTGAAGTAGGTATAGTGAAGAGTCTTGAAACCGATATGAGTTTTTTTAGGGTGAAACTGCCAACCGATTGCTTATATACTGTAAACAATCGACCAATCTTATTTATGGTATGTTGCCAAAGAGCTAGCAATAAAAACTATAATCTTTTTTAATAAATGATACTTTCAATTGATACGTTTATTATACAACTCTTGTTTGAAACAGGCAACGCAAAAATAAGTTTCTTCTAACTTTCTGTCTCATCTACGATTTGTTTCATAATTAAGTTTAAAGAACTTTTAGTTCATTCTACCTTTTAATACCAACAAAACATTGTTATAAAGACCGTAGAAGGCCACTTCGTGGTTTGGGTTATAGTGTATATTGTGTTAAAGTGTTTTGTTGCTGTTATATTGACGTTGGCACTAACAGAGCGCTCCTGCTTTTCAACCACTATGCTAATTTTGCGCATGAAATCAAAGACTAGTTCCATACTTGCTTTACTAGATACCGAGGCTCTCTAATATCCTGAGATGGCAGAGAAATACCCAGGTACTTATATGTATTTATTAACCGTGGGGCAGGAACAGTGACAGAGGGCAGAGGCATAGAGTCCTCGTCTCACGTCAGCATCACTTGAATCATTAGTGCATGGTATATGGTACATAGTAGTAGTTTCATCCTGGTATATAGTGCATGCTAATGATATTTAGCTGCTTATCCAATGTTGATGCTCTGTTATTTATTAATTTTATGAGAGCCTAAATCTTTTCATGCTCAGCGCAATTATCGATATGATTCCTTTTAAATTTAACAAGATGTTAATGGACCTCGCTAAATAGCACTGGGAAAGTTTTAATATGGTTTTGTACACGATTGGTTTATTCTCAGAGGTCAGACATTACAGTACAGGGTCATTGGTTATATTTTAGCCACCCACCTAGAGGTTCTCCCTTTAATCTGAGGCAAAAAAGTTAAATACAAAAGTTGTAGGAAATCAAATGTAGTTTATTCCAGAATAAAAATAAAATCTTTATATAGGGTGTTTAAAAAACGCGTGATATGCCAAACTTGCATTTTTTTAAATGGAATACCCTGTATATTATTAAGTTTTCCGATTCCACGCAAAATTCTACGACTTTTTCATATACTATACCCTATGTCTAAATTTAACCGTTTTCTAATAAATGATGGTTAAAGATATAAAATATAGGTACCTAAAGATAAAGGAAATGATAATAAAATAATTCGGAATCGGGAAACCAAAATGTTTGACAATGCATATGACAGATATCGGTTTTTTGCTTTCATGGCTAACTAGGAATAGTAGGCACGCGCCCCTCAGATCAATTAAATTATTACAAAATTATGGTAGCTATATCTTTAACCATTATTTATGAAAA
Source organism: Pogonocherus hispidulus (assembly GCA_963924545.1). Taxonomy (NCBI): domain Eukaryota; kingdom Metazoa; phylum Arthropoda; class Insecta; order Coleoptera; family Cerambycidae; genus Pogonocherus; species Pogonocherus hispidulus. Next base: position 27,847,714 of record OZ004696.1, read on the forward strand.
ACCGGTTAACTTTAGATATAGAGTATGGTATATGAAAAAGTCGTAAAATTTTGCGTGGAATCGAAAAACTTAATAATATACAGGGTATTCCATTTAAAAAAATGCAAGTTTGTCATGTCACGCGTTTTTGAAACACTATATAAAGATTTTACATTATGGAATAAACTACACTTGGTTTCCTACAACTTCTGTATTTAACTTTTTTTCCTCAGATTAAAGGGAGAACTTCTAGGTGGGTGGCTAAAGTAGGTAATAGGGCGAGTCAGACCACCCCCTCCACTTTTCCTTTTGCCAATGACCCTGTACTTTACTGATGCATTACTGATGCATATAGATATCTCCAGAGAGAACTGTAGTCTTACTTCTGCGCATATGCTGACCTCGGAACCCACTCTCCAAAACAGGAACTCTGTTTTGGAACTTTCTGCGAATTGAAATAATCAAGTCTACCTATCCAGGTATCTCTGTTTGGTAAAGAAATAACCACAGAGACTTGACGGATCTTCCAACTTGATGCAAGCAAGTCTTTAAAGTATTCTAGATATAAAATTTCATAACAGATCTGAAACTTAGCCAAATGGCAGCTCTATAAAATTATTATGTCACAAAAGCCAGTGGCAGCGAATTAAAAATGTAATCTCGCATATATCTTTTACTTAGACTTGAAATTTATTGTACTTAGAATGAGATGATACATTACGAAGCTCTAAAGTCGGTTCATTATTTTAGAGATACTTTTTTTCATAATTTGCAAATGTATTTAAGATCTCAATGGATGAGCGCTTAAATATATCAAATTTTAATTGTTCCCCACATTTGACGCCTGTATCCAGTGGCTATAAAACAGTGTTAACAGTTGTTCCTAGGCGCACGTTCGAAATAATAATGTGCCGCTCCATCTTCCATAAAACTTTTTATCGTCAGTCTTTATTGTGATGAGATGAGGGATAGACTCATGCAGTTGTTATATTTATATATATTCAGTTAAAAAATGTAATTAAGATATATATCATTAATTAATTATATATTTTTTTCACAACATAAATTACTTGCTGGTAATCTAAAGTAAATTTAGATAAAACTGGTAAAATGGGGGTAAAGGGGGAAATGATATAAAGGGGCATGTGATAGGTGACATCGCTTATTTATAAAACCAACTGAAAACAACATTTATTTCTTCAATGAAAAACAAAAAAGAAGACATTCAGCGAGATACATGAACAAATAACCTACGTTTCGTCTAAGTTTTCGAACTTTTTCAAGGTTACCTAATAGCTAATATCAATTTTCTATTTTAATTTTATTGTATGGCTTGGTTTTATTTTGTTTTTCATCTTTTTTATTGTTTAAGAAAGCAATGTACATGTAGTTAGAAGATTTAAGGAGAGAATGAGAATTACATTCTCTGCTTAACTGAGGAAACGTAGGATATTTAACAGCCGTAGGATATTAACAGCCAACAACTTTTCCAATATCGTATGAAAACATAAATTATATCTTTTAAGTTCTAATCAGTTTAAAAATTAATTATTTTCAGTTTAAATTCTAACGAAATTTACACACTACTTTTTATATTTTCTGTCCTTTATCTTGCAGCATTACTATGAATAAATGTATGATGAAGATTTAATTAAAGTACGGTGTACTTCTACTTAATAACCAAAAAGTGCGAACGGGTGTGCTTTTCCCTAAGTCGAAAACTACTGCGGCAAAAGCCAGCTAGCTTGACGCTCTGCTGGTTCGTGATTTAAACATACCTGAACTCCAAGCAACAAGCCGAGGATACAGAGAATACAGAGAACCAACCAGCAAGCTCTCACTAATTCACCTGCTGCCCGACTTTCGTTTAAGACGGTGAGCTCCAACTTAGTTGCAGAAGAAACTGAATTGCGACGGCTTTGTCTTAATTCTCCCTGCTTGCTCTCTCTATACGGCGAACTTTGTTGTTTAGAGTTTTGCCTTTTTAAAACTGTGCAAGCCTGTATTAAGTTTATAACAGAGGATTTCCTACGCCAAAAAGTCGATGCCGAGTTTTGCACAACAAAAGATTTTAAACTGTAATATACACTTGTCAGTCGAAGTGTAGCCTACACATAAAAACTGGTAAAAGGTAAAAACTGCTTGATCCAGATTTACTCAAAGAGATTCATTTGTTTTTGAGATATTGAAAAGATTATTTTCGATATATCTTTAAAGGATATGAAATATATTTTGTAGAACTGAATTCTTTCATATGAACCGTTTCTTATGAAAATCGCATTTCTCTTAATAATTGATATAAAGTTGCCGGTGATGCGTGGAAATTGAACTACTTTTCTCAACCATGTCACTTCTATAAAGGATTTTCACGTTATACACGTTTTCAAATTTCAATTCGGATTTCTTATTTCTCCCACTGTATCAGGAAATAAAAAAACTGATTCTCAGCGGGCTGTGGTTTGATTTGACGAAAGTTATATCATTATGTGTCATAATGACACATAATAATTACTTTTTTAAATCTGATTTTAAGAATTATTTTAATAAATTTTAAAAAGCAATCATTTTTAATAATACTTTAGAAACGATTTTCAAGTTGAAGGAGAATGGACTTATTCCATGTTGAAGAAATACTGAGAAAATTATCCCAAAGGAAATATCCCTGATCCCTGATACCCTGATCTATACGAAATTTTATAGGATAATGACAATTTTGGTCAGAAATTTTCTGGAAGCTAGAAGTGCTGTCTGGAAGGAAACAAACTTCAAATAGGCCAAAAAGGAGAGTACCTGCGTTAATTGAAACTATTAGACAAAGAATTGGTGAACTCCAAGAGCACCAATTAGACATTTATCAACAATACCTGTGGTATCGGTGTTGTTGCATTTATGCCATCAAATGGATGATTCAAGTTTCAGCATGCTATGCGGGTAGAAGAGTTCGGTTTTACATTAACGTATATATTAATTTGGAATAATAAGAATCTTTGCGTTATAATTCTTGAAGCGCACTTTCGTCCACCGAAAATAGAAATTTGGGGAAATGAGTCATTTTATGTTAGCTACAAATGTTGATACCGATTTTGTAGGAGGACTATAAAAGGCTTCGCAAACCAGAGCGGTAATTGGTAGCTGTAGAGGTACCGGTAAAAACGAGGTAGCGGGATATCGCTCTGTTAGTCAAACTAGACCGGTTCCTTGGGCAGTCTTTTGGGTGGTATTATTGTATTAACTAAATATTGTTAGGAAACATTGGAATGAATTCATCTGATGAAGAAGACTTACTATTGCTGGCGATAATAGAAGATAATGAATTAGGTAGAAAGAGGTAGGTAAATGAATTACATTTAGTTTATATAAATAAAAAATAATATTAATAGAAAGAAAACGAGAAAATGGGTAATTGTAAAATTGTAAAAGCGACATGTGTTTTGCATAATTATTTAAGAAACAAAAAAATGTGATGCCCAATATACTGAATTTATAGAACCGCCTGACACTGAAATTGCAGCATTTACTCCTATGCGAAATGACCCCAGAAGAGCAGTACAAATGGCATTGCAAATAAGCGATGACTTTGTTAACTTTTATTTAGTACTTACTGTCTTCATTTAATGCTTCTCCTATCTCTTGCCAGATTTTATCCTTTTTTCTAATATTCTTATATTCATGGTGGCTTAAATCAAATAAAATAGGATGTATTTTGACGAATTTAATTAATTTTTCGATTGACATTTTCGTGTACGGTACACGGTACACGGCGGTCAACTGTGTCTACAGCGATACACAATTGTATCGCTGTAATACCGCAGCGTCTGCGCGGTATATCGCTGCCGGTTTGAACACGTACATTTACCGCCGTGTAAACACCGACCGCTGTAAGTACCTCTATCGCTGCCGCGTACCGCTCTGGTTTGCAAAGACCTTAAGGGCTTTTTCAGACGATGCGACTGGGATGCGATTTTCCGTTTGCGACATATCGGATTGCATTCGCAGAAAGCTTTCACACAAGGCGATACAATTTCTTCTCCAACGATTTAAAAATAAAATATTGCGCGCAGTGTTGTCATTGCTCAGTTGCTCTTCGCAGTTAGTGGAATGTATTTGCAGTATGTATAATAAAAGACGAATTATTGCTTTTTGTTGGGCGTCATACATGAATCATAATTTTTTTCCAAACACCTGCACACTTTTTTCCATGCCTTTTCCTTTAAACGTTTATTTCACCTGTTTTCTTCATGTCTTCACATGTTTTATCCCATATAGATGGATAACTTTCCACCGCTTCAATTAAATCAATTATTTCGTATTTGAATTTTCATTTCGAAGCCATTGCGAAGGCACAAACGATACGCTACACAAGCTGAAGACACACTGACAAAATTGCAACACTGAAATTTTATTTTACTGATACATATCGCGACAAGCAGCGACGCGTCTGGAAATGTGCATTTATTTTAGTGGTTGGTTTAATATCGCACGGAAAAAAATCGGCCGGTATCTGACCAACAAACGCACTGTCTTGCGACGAAACAAAATGCCGCACTAAGCGTCCGTTTTTTTGTCGCTTCCACATAATGTGAAAATTACACATATGATTACATATATTTTGATACTTCTACGATATCGTTACGACATGCCGCAAACGGAAAATTGCATCGCAGTCGCACCGTCTGAAAAAGCCCTAAGGGTGTGTACCGCAATCTGACTTACTTTACCAAAACCGTGGTTACGGTTATAAACGGTAACTGAAATACTCGTTTGATTTACGGAACGCCGTTTGCGTTGATGTTTGAGGTTATGTTATTGTTTGGATTTTCGTGGTATTTATAGTTTTATATTTTAGAAGGTAATGGAGAACAATGATAATATTGGATTTTATATTTTCATCTTCTTCACATTCAGAAACCGATTCTAGTGATGACGATCTCCAGAGTAAGTTAGACGGTTAAATTTATGTAAAATAAATGGTAGCAATCGCTAAAATACATATTAAAATACTTAAAATATACATAGTGAGAATACCTAAAAAAATACATGAAACTCAAATCCTAGATGTCTCAAATACATATACATACTATACTGCGTAATCTTGAAAGCAAATCAATTATAATGACCAAAGATTTTCTGTTTAAATTAAAATTACAATCTCCAACGCCTCCATATTCGATTGATATCTAACGTCATAAAATATTAACAGATCTAACGTCAAATGTCAAATATATCAGTTTACCGCTAACAACCAATGTTTTCAAGCGGTTCCTCTGGTTCTAACCACTCGTTATCGTTTTCAGGAAACCGCGTACCATAATTCTCATAAGTTTCAGGCGAGATGATTTACGGTACGACTAACCGTAATTTCGGTTAACATATTGGAATTGCGGTACACGCCCTAACTGAACTGTTAAACGAACATAAGCGTTTTTATGGCATGGTTTTCTTCAACCAGATGGCGCTGCAACAGCTCATGCAGTTGCAGATAAATTTAATTACTTAAGTCATGTTATAATGAGACGAATATTCGTATGAATAGTACAAAATACTCTGATCCCACCAAATATCATATGGTATGACTTTTTCTATATACGGCTGTATTTTAAAAACGTCACTTCTAAGACTCCAGTTAATGATCTACTATAACTAAAATTTAAATATAAAGAAATTAATAATTTACCATAATTTTTACATAATGTTTCCAAATAAATAAGAAATCGAGTTCAAAATTGTTTGGAGGAAGGGGATAGGTATTTTCACTATTTGTTAATGTTATATTAATTCAAGTTTAATTCTTAATTAATTGAGTTAATTTCTCTCACTATTGTTTAATAAAAAACGCACTTTCGTAAATCCATCATATATCAAAAAGATGGAATCATTTCTATCCCAAAACAGGAAAGCCGTTCGTAAATTCAGCGATTGCTTTGTGATGGGTTATCAATCTTGATCGTAAGTTTAGCACAAAATTGTTTGATGTCTCATCAGAAAACCATCACTTCCATCATTAAATAGTTATGATGGATTTCAAATTTTGTGATGGAAAAAAGAGGGGGAATTGTCATGTCATTAATTTTGAGGTTAGTATGTTTATTCAAGGATGCAATTTTGATAAAAGCCTCAAAGTAAGCACAAAGTACATGGTAGATTTGTCAGTCACAATGGAGTGTGAACAATTTCCAATGGATATTTTGGTTGGGGAGACAAAATATACAGTAGTTTTTACTCAACAAGAGATTCATGGAATGGACGTTTATGCGCATGTCTCCATCTATCATTAAACCTAACTTCTGTTCGTAAATTAATCCTAATTGTTCTGATGAAATCCATGTCCAGCATTAATCCATCACATCCATCAGTTACGTCATCTATCACAAAACTGAGCTGAATTTACGAAAAGGCTCATAGTTTCTGTTCCCATCAAGAACATCGCCTTATTATTTAAGTCAAATTGACCAAACAGCATCTGACATTGACATTATAAGTATTTTCTGACTTTATGAAAATGTTATTAATGACTTCTGATCATCTATGCTTCTGATTCTACAGTCTGCGGAGAGATAGTTTTTTGTACTTCTTGATATATGAGGAAATGTAGTGCTAATGTTGTACAACGGAAAGGGAGATACTAATTTAATTTATCATCATAGTTATGTTTGTCAATGAAGGACAATGCAACAAAGACTGCGGTGGCAGGAATATGGGATACGAATAAACGTAGGTATGTTATGTTCTACGTGCGGGGGATTTCTGCTCGCATCGGCAAACATATTCTGTTTGTGGCAGTTCGGAGTTCATAATTATTAGTTTGTGGTGTTCCCGTAGGTTGCCGGCGTTCCCGCTTATACGTTCGGTTTTCTATTAAATTTGCTTTACTGGCTCATTAGGAAACTGCATAACAAGCATCGGGTGTATTGTCGGTCGGCTTCCACGACAGCATCTCGTGTTCCAGTTATCTTTTATAATAGGTTCTCAGAAAGCTTTAATTGTGAAACCGAAAACCTTCATTATATATTGGATGTTGTTTTTTACATGCACGATTTGGGTAAATTAAAAACAACAAAAGTTTTCAAAGTTCATTTGATCCATAATTTATATAACCCACTTTTGGTCATTACAACTTAAAAAATAGCCAAAGATCAAATATAATTAAATTGAAAATAACTATTTATGTAACAAGTTGTGAAATAGTTATTTATACAACAAGAATATGAAGCGATTCTTTTTTGCACGTGCGAGAAGTTTTCATAACGAGTCGTAGGCAGTTATCAAACTTCGTAAGTCCAAAAAAGAGGCTTTATATTCGAGTTATATACATGATTTTTTCCAATACTTTGGTTTTTAATATAAAAATGAAAATACCCTTTATTATTAACGTTTTCAAAACAAACGTCCAATTTTTATTGTTTTGGCAGTGACAGTGACATTAAGCAAAATAATTTCAGTCAATCGCAATACATACCCACCAATGACAAATCTATGTTTTAATAAACCTCGTTAAAGTACATGTAGTAAATGTCTAATAGGTCAATTAAAATATTGGAGTAGAAAAAAATATTACTATAGTCATCGCCTTATAAGCCACTAAATATGATCAACATAATCATAGTGATCGTCGTCACCAGTCGTCACCACCAGAATATGGTATAACCGATAGGAGTAAATATAATAGAAATTAAAAATATAAAATATAATACAAATGTGTATATAAAAACGGTGATGGGGCCCGAAGCCATTCAAACTTGTAAAGATCTGATGCCTGAAGAATTTACAAAGAAAGTATAGGTGAAGTATTGGGAGCAAAATGGAGTACACCTGGTGTTTAACACAAAGAAACGGTTTACGATTTACGGGTGAAACGGTTTATGTAACGTAATCATAGTTTACAACTATTTATTAAACATATTTTACAAAACGTGCTCGATCTTACCCTCCAGGGTCCAAAGGTCATATCATTCATCATAAGGTTAAACAAAAAGCTAAAGCCCTAAAAAATGATAAAAAATCTGAAAACGAGATCGAATATAGTAGGTTCAAATTGTAGAGGTCCAAAATTAAACAGGACATAGATACTGCATACAAGTTCTACTTATTCCATATTGAAAACAATATAAATCAGTTCTAAAAACTCCTGGAGTTTCATTAACGCAAAAAATAGTACTTCATCAATCCCGTCTATACTTTGTTATGAAGATGAAACTACAAATGACCCGCAAGAGATAATCGATAAGTTCACCGATTACTTCTCGAAATCCTTCCTTTATAGGAAATACCCCTATGGATGTCCCTGATTCTCAAGAGCCTTTCAATACAAACATTTTGAATATATTGGAAGTCACAGAAAATAAGGTATTGGAGAAAATGAAACTAAGCATGACAATGGGTCCTGATCTTATAACTGTGTTCCTCATTAAAGACTGTGTGTCCGTTTTTGCTGAATCTCTTACGAATATTTTTAATTTGATCATAAATAATCCTTGAAACCTTGTGGAGGTTTTAGCTGCACAGGGAATAGAATAGTTTATCTGACTTCGTATATTCAAGAAGAGTTGATAATAATAGTTGGTGATTGACTGTTCGCGTAGGTGCACTTGAGCTTCTACAGGCACTTCTTGTGGTTCAGGTTGAGGGTTGGGGTGTTTTTTGTTCTGCTTCATTTTCCTTTTACATGTTACGTACATGCACTTTTCCTGATAGTTGGAAAAAGTTTCAAATAGTCACCGTGTTCAAGAAAGGAAAAAATACTGTAACTAACTGAAGACCTATAGCCTTAATTTGAAACTTCAGCAAATTTTTTGAAATCGTTGTGCATTCTATGATTTACTCTGCCATTCTATCATGCATCTGATCAGATTTACGTCAATCAGCATGGTTTAATGAGGTGTAGCGACCTACTCCTCATAACCAACCTCATATGTGTGAAACACAATCTCTCTGAGAAAGAATGGATGAAAGAAGTCAAGTAGATGTTATTTACATCTTTTTCCTTTGCCTATGACTGGACTGATTATGGTCTTCTAATTAGTAAACTAAACAAATATGGCTTTTCGCGTGCATTAAAAGAATCAATTAAATAATACCTGTTCAATGGATATAAGTTTGTTCAATACCATGGTCATAGGTCTATCACTTTCTCGCAGAGATCTGGTGTTCTCCAGGGTTCTCTGCTCGGACTTCTCTTTTTAATCATGTTTGTAAATGATATTCTGGATGCCTTGGATGATTTTAATACTTAATTCCTCATGTACGCCGATGCGAAGATTTAAAAATATATCGTTTCATTAATTCTATTCAGAACTGCGAAATTCTTCAACAAACATTGGAACTTATTAATTCGTGGTGTCCAATCCGTCGAATCAACCATCGATTTTGCGTTAATCTAATCATGTGCAATGTTTTATGTTATGGGCGGAAGACTGACATGCATGTGTTTGTATATAACATCGATAATATTGGCTTACATAGACATGATTTCATTAAATATTTAGTTGGGTACCTACTTTGATCCTAAACGGTAATTCACTCAACACACTCAAAAAATTTGCGTATCTGCATCTGCAAAAATCTTGGTTTTGTGATAAAAAATAGTAAGGATAATATTCAAGATTATTAAAATTCGCGAATATTAAAACTCAAGTTAGTTAACAATCATTTGGATTGTATAGACTTAACTAATGAAATAAATTATAAGGTTCCACGATTAAATTCAAGATAATCACTTATTTGCTTTTCAAACATCAAGAACTAATATGTTAATTTGCGTACCCCTTATACAGTTTGTATGTTGATTATTTTTTTGTTGAAACAAGTTCTGATCTATTCTGATCTCGGTAATGAGAGACCAGTTAAAAAACTTATTTTTGATATTAATGATAACTGGTTTACGTTAATTATGTTTTTATCTATCTTGTATTTTGTGGACCTATCTCTCTAATTGTAGGTATACTATAGTTTCTTTTTAGTAGTACACTTGTATTTTGAATTTATTATGGTATATCTAGTCTTAACAATCTAATCAGACCTCAGTCTGTATTGAATGTCTATATACGAGTATATGTTATATTTGTGTACATGTATATCTACTTATACCTACTTGTAATTTAGTGTGTACCTCTATTAGTTCATATACTTTCTAAATTTGGTAACCTAATCATGTAACTGGGCCATTAGCCAGTTGGATTTTGTATTAACAAAAATAATAATAAATAGTTAATAGATCGATGGTAAAATTACTGTCATACAGTGATACCAAAGATGAACTACCTCCATACCAAGTTCAAGAAATGCTTGATCATGAATATGTCAAAGAAATAATTTATAATTGCTTAGCCAATAATGGGCTTCCATACATTGGCTACATATAATAATAAATCATCATAATATCTAAATTATTTCCAGCATCAGCCATTTACTATTACTAATTAAAAAACTTTGAAATTGTTTTTTGTACAACATAAAGGATTATCCAAATGTTATTTATTAGAATTATAGTAGTAAACCTACATAGTAGGTTTACTACATACATTTTGATGACTACGGATTAAAATGATTTTAAAATACGCTTTCAATATTGCCAATTTTATTTATGTAAAAGCAAATACTCGTAAACATATTAAAAATTAATCAAAACTATTTAAATACAGATATCACGAGATTTAATGTAGCGATTCATAATGAATTGAATGGTTGTCATTAAAAGATTAATCATATTAATATTTAATTAGCTATCAATGTAATCCATCCTAATTAATAGGGATTATATTATTGATACTATTGTTACTGCATTTATTATAGCTGCATTACTACACCCCAGCAAATTATTTACGATGGTAAGCCCTAACCATCATTCAGTGCTGGAATGAGATACACCTAGAATACCTCGTCAGTTAGGGGAGCAGTAAAACATCAAACTATGTTAATCGCTCACATTAACACCAAGTTGACATTTGTAAGTGTTTTATTTATTGCATAGCACATATTATTAATTCTACTCATAATTTTCTAATCGTATTGAATGGTGTTTTATCTATAATATCTATGGTTCGTAAAATTAAGAGCGCTTTTCTCTTTTTTTTTTGGTTTTATGATTTTGTTTTTTTTTCTTCCATTCATTCTTTCGTTTATCGTATTTTTACGAGTAAAATTAGGATACCGGGCATGACGTGCAATTAACTTAATATTTTTTTTTAACTGTGACTCTATTAGTTTTGCTTTTACTTGTAAAGATGTAAAAATTGTCTATTCGATTTTGGAAAAAAATACTGTCGATTCAATTTATTGTGAGGAGCGGTACAGAAAACCTTTTCAAGGAATACTTATATTTTAACAGGTTTACATAGTACATAAAATACTTATAGTTTATAAAGTTGAAGTAGTGGCAAATTTTAACCAATACTAGGCTGGTAGTAAAAATTTGTATTCCTGTGCGGATATCCTAAACTAAAAATCCACATATGTACTGATCTCTGTCAGTTTTTCAAAAATAATAGTTATTTATTATATAAGATGGTAAAAAGATGCTTTACCTTTGAGTGGAAAATGTTGATCCACGAGGAACGAAGGACGAAGGTGGAGTGGTTAATTCCACGAGCAGGTAAAGCCTTTTTACCGTCGTGTGTAATATTCTATTTTATTCTTGAGCGGAAATATTTAACAAAAATTGATATAAAGGAAGTTTGAATTATTATTGGGAGTTAAATTAGGTTTGGTTTTGGTTGTAAATTGGTTTGTTCGCTGTACTGTTATTATGGATTTTGTTTATAGTAACGCGACTTGTTTTGACTTTTATCAATATTAATGACTTTTGGTTGAAATTAGCCTAAAAATGTGCGATTGTAATAAAGAAAACGAAAATAGTGATGAAGATGCTTTGCCAGAAGATGTTGAAATTGAAGCTGCAGATGCAGTGAACAGTTTATTGCCGCAGAAATCGCCCTTAACAGATACTTGTCAGCACGGAAGCAAATGATTCATCTCATATCAATCTGACCATCTCATCTAGTTCGACTTTTCCAGAATTTTGTGAGAATGGTATTCCAGCTATAAATATTTCCAGGAATCTTTCCGTTTAATATTTATATAAATTCGAAGCGTCAACCTGAATGACATAATTATTATAGTTATTGTTTATATTAGGTATATTATTAGTTTTGAAATAAATGACCCTTAAGTGGGTAAAATTGACATTCGCTGCTTTCCGACAAGACCGTCACAACTCAAAATTTATCATTTTTCAGTTTTCTGCTTTTTTACATCGAATGTATGTTTAAGAGCTCCTAAGTTTATGAATAAATGTAATTATTCAGATTTTTTAAAGGGCGATGCGATGTTACATATGAATTATTTTATAAAATTGTCAATTGCTTCTCCTGTAAAAACGGTAATTTTTGAGTTGTGACAGTCTTGTTGGAAAGCAGCATATGAGTCGGTAAAAATTGTTTGATTTCACTATTTTAAATAAACTGTTACTTTAAGGAGTTTTGAGTCGATAAAATGATAATTTACCATCCGCGATAGATTAAATAATGATGTTATATTGTTTTGTGATATTATAAATATGGTATAGCTTGCAACCAGCTCTTGTATATTTTATATTTCCATTCTCTAAGAGTTAAATTACCCATGAAATTTATTAACTATATTATCTTCTATTTCAAGATAGAGTGTCCAAAACTTACTCTTGCTCAATAACTGGAGAAAATGATCTCCCATCAGGTAGTAGCACTTTCTTACTCGCTCTACCGCAGAAATGACAAAAGAATTTGTCTTAGGAATGAAAAAATTATAAAAATTGAGTGATTATCAAAAATTCCTCGTTTTCTACTTTTAACATTCTATAAACTGCAAAAATATATTGGAATACCCATTTTTTATTTCTTCAGGTAATAGATTGGTAGTACAACTACTCTTAACTATTTAGGTTCAAATGTACAGGGTGATTCACTTTCGAGTGTGTAACATGGGTATCCCGCTTATTATGAAAGATAGACTGTAGGTTTAAATTTGGCAAAGTTGCGGAATTTGGTGCTCAATAAGTTGGCGCAAAGAAAATCCCCATATCTGCTTTTGTTTTTGAGTAAGAGGCAAAAACAATTTTTTTCCGGTTTTCGTTTTCTGGCCATAACTTCTACATTTTTGTAAATATTGGCTTATCGTTTTCACATTATTAGGACACTTTCTTGAGACAAATACGATGCCGTAAACCGTTTTTTAAAAAAATGTCACTTCTATTGTAAATCATCGTCAACTTTATTTTTTCTTATGGGCGTATATTAATTTTTCTCATATTTGAATAAACCGATTTTTTTTTAATACAACAATATACTTAATATATGTTAATATTTGCCTAAAAAATAAGAGCATTATGAAGGAAAATAGGTATTTTTTCGAAAATGTCTAGTTAGCCATGGCCATGACAGTCAATTCTTGACAAACCACAAATAAATGTCACTTATAATTTTTATAAACTGCATCTGTGGAGTACTTTTTACATTGACTAACGATGTATTCAACCGAAGAGAAACAAGATATTATAGATATCTATTACACATGTAACAAAAACTTAAACAGAACAGTTGAAGAATATTTAAGCACATATCCTGAAAGACGACAACCATGCAAGACATATATTAACTGTCATAATTTCTTAAATTACAGTGCAGTTTAGTAATATATGTCTTGCATGGTTGCCGTCTTTTAGGATATGTGTTTAAATATTCTTCAACTGTTCTGTTTAAGTTTTTGTTACATGTGTAATAAATATCTATAATATCTTGTTTCTCTTCGGTTGAATACATCGTTAGTTAATGTAAAAAGTACTCCACAGATGCAGTTTATAAAAATTATAAGTGACATTTGTGGTTTGTCAAGAATTGATTGTCATGGCCATGGCTCACTAGACATTTTCGAAAAAATACCTATTTTCCTTCATAATGCTCTTATTTTTTAGGCAAATATTAACATATATTATATTGTTGTATTCAGAAAAAATCGGTTTATTCAAATATCAGAAAAATTAATAGGGCGCCAATAAGAAAAAAATAAAGTTGACGATGATTTACAATAGAAGTGACATTTTTTTAAAAACGGTTTGCGGCATCGTATTTGTCTCAAAATAGTGCCCTAATAATGTGAAAACGATAAGCCAATATTTTCAAAAATATAGAAGTTATGACTATAAAACGAAAACAGGAAAAAATTTGTTTTTGCCTCTTACTCAAAAACAAAAGGAGATATGGAGGTTTTCTTTGCGCCAACTTATTGAGCACAAAATTCCGCTACTTTGCCGAAACCTACAGTCTATCTTTTATAATAAGCGAGATACCCATGTTACACACTCGAAAGTAAATCACCCTGTACTAATGGAAAATTCGAATCCATAAGAAAATCTACCTCTTACAATTTGACTGAGAACCACATTTAGTGACCTAATCATGTCTAAAGGAAATAAATGACAATAAAATTTATTTAACAAAGACCAATTCTCTATGCCGAAGAGTAAAAAATTTGAAGGGTGTATTGTTCTGAAATTCTAACCAAATCAAAAGTTATAGTAAAAAGTAATTTACAATTGCTGCAGACCAATTGCTGTAGACCAATTCTCTATGGCGAGGAGTAAAAAATTTGAAGGGTGTATTGTTCTGAAATTCTAAGTTATAGTAAAAAGTAATTTACAATAATTGCGTACTGAAATTAGCACATTCCTCATTAAAAATGTTTCATATGCAAAATTGAACAATTTACATTTACATTTAGAATTTACAAATTTTAACGGCTATAACAGACGGCTTTTGTTTCTTTAATTATTTGAGGTACATTTTGAAACCGTAAATAATAAATATCTAAAAAGCCGACTTCATAAGGGTTTCTGGTGCGCACGGCCACTTTTGATAAAACTTTCACATAGTTTGGCATCCACTCACCTTCCTCATCCCAGGTCCCTATGGGACCAATTTAATCTTATGGCCCGACCCTGCATAATTGAAGCTTTTTTAAATTTTTTCCGACTAACTAAAACATTATAATAAATGAGGAATATAAAGTTCTAATTAAACATTTTCTATAAGAAAACTATTTGACGTGCAACACTATACCTAATATTCAAGGTGCTGACAAAATGCACCATATTGTAACATATTTCATAAAAAGTTAAATAATAATAAGTAGTTATACCGCTTTAACAATAAAAAATATCAGTCTAATCTTAAAAAAATTAACCAAGAGATAAATTAATAATAAAATTATCAAATATTATGGTTCAATAAAGTTTTTGATTTTCCTCGTTACCTATAACCCTAGGTACGCAAAGGAATAATCCTATTATTCTTAAGATATGTCAAAAACAACTACTTTGCGGACAACATACACCCCCAACATTAAATTACAACGACATAACTTCATATAACCCCAACTTAGTCCTATACATTTTCCTTTTTAATAGTGTTATCTAGATCTTTTAAATAATGAAATATTAACCATGCATTTTTACATTAAAAATAATCATTTTTGCTCACATACATATTGAATTTTAATGAAAAAAAAAAAAATTATTTTTTTACTGACAAACGAAATTGTAGTAATCCTCCTTAACCTAATGTACGATACGTATTTTTGCTTCCGATGTCGTCAGGCACATGTGTGGCAGGAGGTTTAACATTCAAGAATTGTTAAAAATTACAAGAAATATAAGACAATAACTGATTTTAAAATTAAAATGATTTCAATGTCAAAATTCAAAAATTATAAAATAACTCGCAGGTGGTAGAAAAATAGTAGATGTTGAGGGGCATCACAAGATTTGAGGAACTCAGAAATAAATGTAATAATATACAGGAGTTGCCATTAAAAAACCATTTGTACCGGTAGCAAGAAATTAGAATGGGATATGAAATATGATATTCTTATTTTTTTTATATTTATTGAAAATTTGCCATAAACTTTAATCTCTGAAATAATTGATTGCGTGGTATGAGAGTATACAATACAGGGCGCGTTTTAAAGAGTATCTCTTCTATAATCCGATTGTTAAGATAAAGAAACATCTTAAAATACGCAACCCATAAGGGATACAAATAACTTATTCAACTAATAATGGTGATACAGGAATATGCTTTAAAAACTACGCCTGTAAAGATACAGATGGAAGATTTGATTGACATAAGAGATAATCCAAAATTATCGAGATAAATTTCATATAATACATTCAGCTGTTTTATCACAAAAACATTAACAGGTTAAGTTTATAAAACAAATTAATTATTTAAGAACAAACCAAGAAGTCGAATATGCTATAAAGACTAAAAGGTTTTTAAGTGATATGATGAGATGAGAGTAAACACTTGAAAGCATATTTTTGTAACATGATGAAGACACCTGTATTATTTCCAAATTTATTTGGTTCAATAAATTTGCATCCATTTTAGATATGAATATATAAATTCAATATGGTACGAAAAAACTATAATATTTAGGAAGGGTGAAGAATTTAATAAAGTAGTAGTTAATAAACTTGTTCTTCTATATGTGTGTGGTTATATTAAATAGCACTGCTGTTCAGCACTAAATATTCAGACATTGTATATCCATTTACAAAATTGTTCTTTCTTAAAATATTTGAATTAGAAAGTCTTTAACGCAAACGCGTATAATTGTCATTTCATAACACGTAATAAAAAATGTTTCCTGTGGGTCAAAACAAGTAAGTTTTTGTGGTTTTTGCCTCTGCACCTCATATTTAAAAATTTTAAAACGATTCTCAAATAACATTAAAGACGAATCCTTTGCTGAAATTCAGAAACATTGATTGGAATGAGTTTTGTGATGAATTTTCATCTGTCAAACTAAAAAAAAAGAAACTTAATAAAATATGCAGTGACGTAGTTTTCCACATAACACCAAAACACTATACTTCACTCGACGCACGTTTCGCAAATCAAGTTGGCATACTTTGAAGTTGATTAAAACTGTTACTGTTTACTGTTACCAGTTTTAATCATCTCCAGATGATGCCATCTTAGTTGACGAAACGCGCGTCGAATCCAGTATAGTGTTTTGGTTATGTGGAAAACTACGTCAGTGATATCTTGACACCAAAGGTTCCAACCCCCTTCAAGATAAAATATGCAGGTAAAAAGGAGTTTCATGTATTTTTAAGATATATTCTACATCTAGCAATAAAAATGGATGTTTGTAAATAAAATTTGAGGCACTACTATTCTTCCTCACACAGATTTATTCGTTTTGTTTATCTTATGGCGACAGTTTTTGACAGGTCATGGCCCAATTATCTAGGACTGTCATCTTTTATCTAAACTCATCCGATCGAAAAAAAATACAGAAATATTTAACTTAAGACAAAACAAAAGATGATTGATTGAATTGTCATCTAGATAAGAAAAGATAAAATGATCTATTTAGATCTAGAAGATTTTTCCGAGTAGATAAATTTACTAGTTAATGTACATAAAAGCTTGTAATATCCATACATTTTCAAATAGATGTTACTATTTTCAATAAGAATCCGAGATTGAAAATTGTGTACCTTAAAATTTTATTATGGATAAGGTCTTCCTAATAAAAATACATCTTATCTGGGAATCAACTCCTTGGTCCACTAACTATTGAGAGATGGATAGAAAATGTGGTTGACTCACCTGTAGTAGTTGGGGTCTCCGACGAAATTTAGGTTCTGGTTGACGTCACAGCTGAAACAAGAAACACACGTCGTACACACAATGAGGACAACAACAATAACGCGTATTAATTGCGCGCTAATTAACCGACCGTTCATTACGGGCAGCCAGGGGATTCGGCTTGGCATGGCATGGCATGGCATCTGGACCAATATCGGGCGTCGGGACAAGGTATGTCGCCTTGCCGGCGGCGTTCCTATGATGGGAATGTGTTTCCCGCGATTCGCGGCATTCGACTTCTACCTGTCACCACGCCATGAGGTGTTATGCAACTGGGCAGGCAAAGTACAAAGATACTTACTGGTTGATCCGTGCCTTCAGGTACTTCGAAATCAATCAATTCCTCAATAT
This sequence comes from Pogonocherus hispidulus, assembly GCA_963924545.1. Classification (NCBI taxonomy): domain Eukaryota; kingdom Metazoa; phylum Arthropoda; class Insecta; order Coleoptera; family Cerambycidae; genus Pogonocherus; species Pogonocherus hispidulus. The sequence continues at coordinate 27,865,728 of OZ004696.1, forward strand.
TTTTGGATCATCTTATAAGGTATATTTTAACAAGAACAAATATGACCAGAAACAATGTAGGTTTCTATTTTTATATGCTTTAGATGTTTTATACCTTTACTTTGGATGTTTAGATAAACGGCATATGCATTGAATTCCATTTTTGTATATATGGGGTATGTTTTTGAATTACGAGTTTTAAAAACTAGTCTGAAATTAAGTTAATATTGTAAGTGAAGTTTTAATATTCTACCTACTGGCAAATTTCTAGAAAGTACATAAAACCTTAGCTTAATAATTTTAATGTTAGAGTAATTGCTTTTCTGTATATAAACTAGTGTGCTCTAGCAGGCATGGCTGTTAATGTGTTTCTACATAATACGCATCCACATTTCAACCGGTTAAACACAAATAAAAATCATCGTTAAGTAGACATAAAAAAGTGTACATCTAACCATCAATTCATTCTTTCTTTAATATTCATATATGTAATTGCTAGCGTATGCACTTCATTTTCACACAATTCTCTACTGTTCACTGCAAAAAAAAGTTTGAGCAAAAATGGATAAAAGCTCATTAGAAATAAAACTAAAGTTCCATTCCTACTCCAATTATATGAGCCACCACAGATTTTTATTTCTATATGTACTTTGCTAATTTGGTGTGTTTGTTTGCTTTAGCAAATCAGAAATACACTTGCTACCTTCCAAAAATATGTTGAAATGCTTGTTGAATGCTAGGTGTATAAAATTTGATGTATGATGTAGGTAAAAGAAGTCGGTTACCTGAAAAGCCCCGGCTGTGGTTGTTGAATGAAATAGTTACTGCATGGGTCAAAAAATCCTTCCCCATAAGAACGGTTGTAAATTCCAGGCCACATTTTTTGTTGTTTTGTAAGTTACACAAAAATTTAGAAGAACAAACACTACAAAAATGACAACCAAAGTAACACTGGACTGACACTGAAATAATTTGACAGAGTGAAAGACGGTCTCTGGATTTTTTTGTAACTTAAGGCATTTATGTACTGGTGTATGACATACCTAGTACAAGATGACACATTAGATTATATTATTAGATTGGAGTGACCGTACTGATCCATTTCACTACAATCTTTTCCAGATCAAGTGTGGTAGTTTATATGTTTAAACTTCATTATTTACCCTCCACCCTTCTTGAGTAGGGCCCAAGCGTTGACAGTGTCTGCATTCACGTTGCTTTCTGTAATTTGTTTTGCCATTGGGCACTAATCCATTACATATATTGTACTTTTCTCTTCTTCCTGAATCATACCTATAACTACTTATATCTGGTGCTAGATCCTTGATTCTTATATGCCTCTTCAGTTTAGAGAATTCTGTTAGCAGCCTATCGTAGTACTTGTTGTTCTTAGAGTTCTTCTTAGTAAGGTTGCCGTTAGTATGCTTTATTTAATGTGACCCTAGCAGTTATACTCCCTTGCGGTAAAATTAGGAACTGAAAAACTATTTCCAGTAATTTCTATTGGTCACTTCTCTTCGGATTATTTCCCCAAAGCTCTACGACTATTAATTCCGGATATATGATACCCCGCCACGCTTAATTAAACACCCTGTATATTTTTTAAGTTCCGAAAATCCGAACTCTGATAAGTACACTCACGAGTACTTTCTCTAAAAGTAGAGAAAAGGATAATAGATTTTAAGAAACGGATTCATTTTTACTCCTTGATATACAAAATATAGAGTAAAGTCCGTCAGTGCTGATTGCAGTCCTAATACAATGATCTTAATCACCCTCTGGTACAACAGAGTAGTTGAAAGCAAACTTGTGTTCACCTTCATCAATTCAGGTCTCGTGTGAGCAATCGCTTGAAGAAGCTGTCCAATCCGATGGAGTTATTTCTATTAGACGACGTCTTCGTTTGCAGTTACATTTATAATATCATTATAGCAAAACTATAGGGATTGCGATTACATCGATTCGATTTTTGTCAGACTTTTTCAAAACAAGTTAGCTTTTTATTTAAACCCTTATAATAGACGTTTTTAAAGTAGCGATGAATTTATCAATTTTGGGTCGAATACTAAGTACAACGTCACATAATTTAGGAAATGGCCTAAATTAATACTCACACATAAAATTTATTGTAATTTTTTACTCATCTATTTACAAAACCAAATATCAAGTATCATTCCCTTTTTTCTTTAACAAGAGTTGCTACCGCCAATAAAAAAGATGACAAATCAGTTGCTTGTGGGTTTGAATGAGACCATACTATCAATAATTGACCATTCCTTCCTGCCCCTTCGAAGCTATGATCAATAATATACATGTATGTCATGTGTGTGTAAATATCCTACCAAATGAAAACATTGTACACTTGCGCAATATCCCAATAGGTTTTTTGGTTAAGTTTTTATTTTATTATTATTTTATGATGCAGTCAAAATGACGTGGTAAATCTATTTATTTATGTTATTATTTTTTACATTTTAGTTTGCACCAAAAACATCTACATAATGATACTAATTTTCTATTTTATTTTAATAAAAAAAAAATTAGGGTAACTTTAAGGTGACTTTTAATATCTCAAGTTTAACGTCATTGGGTAAAAACTCGTTTTAATTAGTTTTAATATCACTTTAATCATAACTTATCCATAGGTACCACAGTTTCCAGAACAGAATTATCAAAGGATAGGTAGGTAGGTACATAAGCACAGACAAAATATCAATATAAGTCTGTCTCCTTATATTTTCAGGATAAGCACTATCAAGCTGTTGTGTTATTTCCTTCATATCTATATTTCACAGAACACTAAAATGTACGCCATTATGTAGATGTTTTTTTATTGCTGTAACGTATCTAGCATATTTCTTGGCCCGATCATTTAAGAACACGGGACATCTATTTGGAAGGACATTTGGAACAGTACTGAATGTAACGAAAGTTGCATGCAAGAACTATTTCCTGTTTTTAACAACCGTTTTTCACGATCGAGCTTCTTTGTTTATTTACAATATCTGTTTCCAAGACGGTAGGTTATGTTTACTGATTGCTAGGCTTAAGACGTCGGTAATTAATTTATTTATCGAGGTCTGAATTGTAAGTAAAACTAATATAATACATAATAATGTTATTTAAAAAAAAATAAGAAAATCTATATTTATTTAAGAAATAAATATAAAAACAAACAAACATTTATTTAGACACAATACAATTGGTACAATAATTACTATCGTACCTGCCCTATGGGTCCCTGCCTGGCCCTATTCAGCGTATTCCAACTACTCAGCGAAACCTGTGTAATTGTCGGTGCTAGATAATGAGGCACGATCGTCCAGTATCTTCTACAATAGCTCTCTACAACTATGTCGTGTCTTTTGAACCCTAATATGTCAATACCTTTAGTAGCCAATAGCGTATCCCATAGTAGCGTAGCCAGTAGTATAGCGGGTATGAATTGGTCGGAACTCAATGTATCTTCTAAAAAATTCTATTACATAGTGGATTTTTTCATTTGCTTTATTTGTTACTGTAAGAGGCCGTTGTATATTGGTTTTCGTATTTGGAATTTTTACAATGAAATATTCTTAATGATCTTTAACGTCAGCAGTCATCATATTACACCGGTTCATCCCTTCTGCGTGCTCCTGTTGTACCTAGCATCAGTTATACCTAAAAATATAAATGTTTTAACTTCTGTTGACATATACTAATTTGTAATAATATATTAATCTAAACATAAATACCTAAAGTATTAGAAATTCATTATCGGGTGTTTAATTTAAAAACTGTTGAACGTGTACTTTGGTAATTACACTAGCTTTTCTAAATCCATGTCCAATACTTATCCTTTTCAAATATGCAATCAGGGTAAACAATTTTGTAATACTGGCATCACTAGCATCTTTAAGGAAAATTGTGATTGTAACAGCCGTTGAAAGGGTTCATGAAACTTACTTATTTATTCATTTATCTTGAAGGGGGTCTAAATTTACTATTGAATCAATTTATCTGTCGTTGGATTGGAGATATGCTTTGATCTACGAATAGAAAGGTTTCTTGACTTACCGTAGGTTATCTTATCCTGGACCTCAAAGTATGGATGTCTTCTTCCGGGGACACTCCTTATATTCTATTACTGAAAGTGTAGTTCGGAGGATTTGGATGAAAACACTTTACACTTTCATTTTAATAACAATTAATAACAAATATAAAATTTGAAAAACGTAAGCAAAGGAAAAATACAAATCATTGAATTAATTTTAACCATGAAATTACTGAGAACCGTTTTTGTTATTCAACCTACGAAAGCGAATGTATACAACACGAATGAACACCGAATCTGAATGAACTCTATATAAAACTACTAACGGCATCTAGTGTCCGAAAAACGTACTTTACCCGCTCTTGGTGGTTTGTCCTCATACTATGGGGGCAAAGCTACTAAGCCCTAAATACTTACAACCCGTTCTGAAGCCGTGCCTAGAAAGAAGTAATTATTTTATAGAAACTTTCGAAATAAAGTTTCTTTGCTTAAAATTGAAATATACGAATTCCATTGGTTATTAAAGTCCGTTCCTCTCCCTCTGTCTCGTACCACGAACCATGACATCTTTCTATCACGCTGTCCAATGAAAAATTGTACTTATTTACTAATAACCTAAAATCATTCTTATCCTCGTTCCAAAATGGGGGGGAGTTACGACTTTACTTTACAACTGATCTTATATCCGGAAAATTCCCCGAAAAACCAGGCTGTTATATTCTTGTCTTTTCAATTATTTATGAACATACTAAACAGTCTATTTCTGAGAATCTTCTAGGTATTTACCCATAATTCATATAATTTGCTTGACTGTTATTATTGCTATGCGCATTTAGCCCTTTTCTTTACTAAACACTGTTCCGTTCTCAGGGGTTTAGGAGTATAGTTTGTGTCGCTCGATATTCTTAAAACGTTACGTTAAATTTGTTAAACCCGAACATTTTCAAGAGTATTTATGTCTAAAATGACATTTTTGCTATAGAACCACAAATGATCCTACGAATTCGACACATCTAAATTCCCAGTAGGATTTTGTTGTTGTTGATAGGCGGCGCAGTTACCCGCAGCACTCAGGTCTTTCGACCCATTGTGCCTGCCGCTAGTTGGGAGCTATTGAAAGAGACCCAGGCTATGCGCATAGGCCAACACCCGTTGTAGGGGAAGCCCCCTAATGTCCTGAGGCAGGAGAAATGCTGCACCCAGGTGTTTGTGTCTCTTGACCATGAGGCAGGCACAGCGACAGAGGATGTGAATGGAGTCCTCGTCATCGTGTCCGCAAGACCTGCACCTTCTAGTGTCACTAAGACCGATAGTGTTAAGGTGCTTGTTAAGATGTCCATGACCTGTCAACAGTCCTGTGACAATCCTTATGCTGTTACGACTTAGCGCAAGTATTGATCGAGTTGCGTTCGACCAAGGCCCTTCAATTAAGAGCTTGGCTTGTCGCAGCCCAGTCCCGTTTGACCAGTCTTCTTTTGATCTTACCTTGATCCAGTTTCCAATGGACCTTGCTACATAACTAGGCGGAAGCCCCAGCACTGGTTCGGGCCCTGTAAACTGTATACTTGAGCCTCTCTTAGCCAGTGCATCGGCCTCCTCATTTCCTGTTATGTTATGATGACCCGGTATCCAGGTCAATTTTACCTGGTTGTTCTGTCCCAATTGGGTCAGACCATTAACACACTCTAGGACCGCCCTGGAGGTGATCCTGTAGGAGATCAAGGCACGTAAAGCCGCCTGACTGTCGGTACATATCTGGATATGCTGATTAGAATATCTCCTTTTGAGATTTTCCTGAACACATGCAGAGATAGCAAACGCTTCCGCCTGAAAGACCGTGGCATACTTTCCCAAGGACGCCCCGGACTCCCGCCCCTGAGCCCTGGTCTATCTTGGACCCATCCGTAACCCAGTAGGATTTTACTTTCTAAAGATATTTAATTACCAAAACACACGTATAACTTGACACTCACATCTGGAGCCTTTGTTACATGGTTTTTAACATTGAATATTCCGCCCAGAGACTACCAGCAGATTTTAATGCCTCATTCCGAGGAACAAAATAGGCAAACAATATTTTTTCATTGGGTAATTCCAGTACCATCCATCTTACACCAATTTTTGAACATTTTGGATTTTTCTGAAATTATTGCTGCACCTCCTATCTCCCACACCTTTTCTATTTCTCTATTATCTTCTATCTATTATTTTAAGTACTTTCGTCTAATTTAATACAAAATTTACTACGGATTAGCGGGTTTAGGACCGAATAAATAATTCCTTTACTAAAAGTATTTATAAAATGGTCATTTTATAAATAAAGATTAATTTATTCAGTATTAAACCCGCTATTCCATAGTACATTGATCAGAGTAGGACACAAAACAGTTTCACATCATGTCATACATGTTTTCATACAAGATACAAAATATCATATTTGACAAATAGAACTTGCCACGACATAGGTCACACTAGGTAGACGTCACTTTTGAATTTTCATTTATTGAGTAGAAGGTGGAATGCATTATTTTAAGTGTAATTTAATACGATCCTGCAAAAAACAGTATAAGCATAGCAAAGGTAATGGGCGAGATCTCCAGCAAAATTGAATGCTTTGCAGACGGTCATCCTCTAAACATTGCCGTCGACGGATACACCTCTCTTACCGTTCTTGACACTTAATCCATCTGTTGCATCTATTACATCCACAGATTGTTCGATACTTTTTTGAACATACCGAACATATTCTTTGTATTCAGAATATTGTAAGTCAGCACTTAGCACACCTGTACGTTCGTTGAAGTAGTATTATAGTTTTCTTGTTTGATACTTGTTTACAATGATCTTATGGTTTACATTTTTTACAATGCTGGAAATCGAATTTGGTCTATTTAAATTTTCGGGTTGCTCGGTCTTTTCTTTAGACTGATAGATATCAAGTCTGTCTTTCTTAATTCGAATTCAGATATTGTCTCTACGGTCTGATGAACGTTTGACGTGCATTCTTAGTCGACCGACTTAGTACTGAAAGAGTAATTGAAGCAAGACTAATGGTATTTCATTTTCCCTCCCGACTCACACACAAAGAGTGGCTGATCTTAGCGAAGCGATCAATCGACGAATGGAATTTACAAATATTCACTTCAAAGGTAACCGGCGAAGCATCGCTTAGTGTATCTCATCTCGAAGTTGGCGTGGAATAGTTTGCCTTTCAGTTAAATGCCATAGTAACCACGAGGTTATCAGTTTCCTTCGATTCGCTGTTTCGTAGGACGAGATTGCTTTCGCAGAGTGCCGGATAGGGGAATATGTTGGATATTTCCCTCTCGAATTTATGATATACATATACAGATGGGGATGATGTATAGGCTTGGGATATAACATATTAGGTTGTGCCCGGTGAACTATTTCCTTGCATTAGGGTTTTATGTTATTACAGTTTTTTTAATTCGGAAGTAACTTTAAGTTTAAAGCCAGTCGATTTATGTAGGTATACAGTGTGCCCCAAATTGGTGGTGATGAATGTATTTAGATCTCTGAAACTATAAGAGATAGAAAAATGGTTAAAAGGGAAAGTTTTAAAGAATTTGTTGGTATTTTAATGGCGCTTATGGAATATCGCAATCAGTTTCATTTCTTTTCAAGTAGTTAACAATCGTTTGAATTGCATAGATTTAACTAATCAAATAAATTATAAGGATTAAATTTAAGACATAATCACCTATATGCTTTGAAAACACCAAGAACCAATATGTTAATTGCGTCCCCCTTGTACAGCATCTATATCAATTGTTTTTTGGTTGAAGCAGATTGTAATCTATTTTTCGGCATTGGGAGATCTATTAAAAATGTATTTTTGATGTATTTTTGATATTAATATTAACCTATTTGGGTTCGTTATTTTTTTATCTATCTCATATTTTATGGATCTCAATCTGGATGGAAATCTATTTAATTGTATACTATATAGTTTTTTTAGTAGAATACTAGCATTTTTAATTTATTATTGTACATCGGCTCATTAAATTTTAAAATATAGTCAGACTTCAGTCTGTACTGGATGTGTTATGTTTTGGGTATATGTAACTATTTAGTACATGTAATTTAATTTTATATGTACCGGGTAAATTTTCTTTAAGATTGAACCAATCCTTATTTCGGTTACTATTTACTTATTTTACATTTTCAAAAAACGAATCTATGTAGAATTTTTCTAAATTTTAAAATGTGCCATTAATGCTGTTGTAATTCAATGTTGGGCTGCATATTTCACGCAAAGTAGTTGTTTTCGACATATCTTAAAAATAATAAGGTTATTTCTTTGCGTACCTAGGATTATAGGTAACGAGGAAAATTAAAAACTTTATTGAACCATACATTTGATAATTTCAGTAATAATTTATTTCTTAGTTAACTTTTTGGCTTAATTCCTATATAAAGAAAGATATAAACAGTTAAATAAGCCAATAAATAATATTAAAAATATACTATAAAAAACTACCAGAGTTATAGGACTCAAACATTATTATGGTAGATTAGCTAGGTATATAGGAAATTAGGGAAATTTTATTAAAAAACATCTAAGGTATCTACAAACTGACAATTTTGACATCGAAATCATTTTAATTTTAAAATCAGCTTAATGTCAGATATTTATTGTAATTTTTAACAGTTCTTAAATGTTAAACCTCCTGCCACACATGTGGCTGAAGATGCCGGAAGTAGAAATACGTATGGCACTTTAGACTAAGGGGAATTGCTACAATTTCAGTTAAATAAGCCAATAAATAATATTAAAAATATACCCACTATAAAAAAGTAGATATAGGTTATTTCCGATTTAGCCGGAAATTACGTAAATTTTCTTATATTTATTAGAATTTTCTTATTGCACATTTTATATTGTACAGGGTCCTGCACCAGAGCTCCCTTCTTTTGTAGCTCATGAACTGGTGCCTTTATAAATTTCGTTCAAATTTGACTGCAAACTATTCGTAGAGAGGCACATTTTGAAAATATTTTCAAATATACAGGATGCTCTAAAAACATGTACCATACTAAAGTTACATTTTTTTAAATGGAACACACTATATATTTTTGCAGTTTTGGCTTCTGCATGCAAATTTGGTGTCAGTTTGTGTTATATTCCCTATATCAAGAGTTAGCCGTTTCGAAGATATTCGACATTTTATAGAAAAAATTACAGTTTTTAGAACTATTTCAAAGTTACATATCTTATACAATTGAACAGCGTTTATTTTAATTTTTATGTCTCAGATAGTTTAGGCATTGGCCTTTCTGAAAATAGCTTACAGAAGTCTGTAATACATACAGAGTGTTTAATATTTACTGAGCAACACGTCAATTTTGAAACGTGCAAAACTATTTTTTTTCAAATGGCACAACCAGTATATTATTCTACAGTTGAAAGTACCATTCAATTCTGAATTGAATGATATAGCATTGTCCTATACCTATCTCTTAAGGTGCTCAAGATATAATCAATTTTATAATACAGTGCTCGAAAATTTAAGTTACCCCGTTTCTAAGTGGTCTTCGAATAAAATAAAACAACTAGAAACATTTTAAATTTATTGTCAGTTGCCTTGACTATAATTATGGCTATGATTAAACACAAAATGTAAAAAATTATCAACAATCATCAAAAACATCAATATTAAATAATTATTCAGTCTACAATCTTATAATCAATTTTCAAAAACTTTGACGGTTAAATTCTTTTCGCTAAGAGACAGTTGTTTCGTTCAGACTCAAATAATATAGAAATCATGTCAGCTAGCTCTTTACTATACTTCATTATAAAAATAAATTGAAACAACTAACTAAACTAAGTATTAACTAACTATAACAACTAAACTAACAACAAAATTATTGAAATAAGTATAAATATTTGTAATTAACTTAAATTGTCGACACCAAGTTTGACAGCAAACAAATTAGACAAGTTGTTTTGTTGTCTTTACCAGGTGACCCGATTTCTTAAAGCATAATTTGATGTACAAAATTAGACTTCTTCTTATAGGGTTACGTAACAATTAAATCTGTAAACAATTATTTAACATTGATGTAATTTTTTACATTTTGTGCTTAATCATAGCCATAATAAGACTCAAAGCAACTGACAATAAATTTGAAATGTTTCTAGTTGTCTTATTTGATTCGAAGCCACTTAGAAACGGGGTAACTTAAATTTTCGAGCACTTTATTATAAAATAGATTATATCTTGAGCACCCTAAGAGATAGGTATAAGACAATGCCATATCATTCAATTCAGAATTGAATGGTACTTTCAACTGTAGAATAATATACTGGGTGTGCTATTTGAAAAAAATTAGTTTTGCACGTTTCAAAATTGACGTGTTGCTCAGTAAATATTAAACACTGTATGTATTACAGACTTCTGTGAGCTATTTTCAGAAAGGCCAATGCCTAAACTATCTGACACATAAAAATTAAAATAAACGCTGTTCAATTGTGTAAGATATGTAACTTTGAAATAGTTGTAACAAATGTAATTTTTTCTATAAAATGTCGAATATCTTCGAAACTCCTAAGTTTTGCTATAGGGAATATAACATAAACTGACACCAAATTTGCATGCAGAATCCAAAAATGCAAAAATATATAGTGTGTTCCATTTAAAAAAACATAACTTTAGTATGGTACATGTTTTTAGAGCACCCTGTATATTTGAGAATATTTTCAAAATGTGCCTCTCTACGAATAGTTTGCAGTCAAATTTGAACGAAATTTATAAAGACACCAGTTCATGAGCTACAAAAGAAGGGAGCTGTGGTGCAGGACCCTGTATATTGTTGAGTAAAACATTATCTCATGAATAATATTGAGGTCAAGTTTTAATAAACAGCTTTGTTAACAAAATTATGTAGTATGCATGCAGTTCTATCCTATCATCATGTAATACATTTACTGGATATACCCTTCTGAACATTTAGAACCTTACCACACGACGCATACTCATTAATCCTTTTGTCAGTGTGCTCATAAGAGCACACTATAAATTTACATTCAAATATGTAAATATATACCAGGTGTTCCGTCTAAAATTTTAGAATGATTACGTAAGTTTTTCCTAAACTCAAGGTGCTTTGAATACAACAAACATTTATTACTAGGAAAACATTAGCATTAAAAATCAGTAATTAAATATTTGGGGGTAAACAGGGAAGGGTGGTATTAGAGCTGGGCATATACAAAGAAGTTTGTGACACACAGGTTTGTGATATTGATGGAAATGAAAATAATTCAATCTACATATATATTTACATAAACATTCTTGCAAATAGACGAAGAATAAACAAAAAGCGGAATATAAAACATTCGATTAAATAAGATTTGCGAATCATTACAATTTCTTTGGAATGAAATGTGATTTTGAATAATTTATAGAAATTATACAGTAATGATCTACAGGGTTATTGAGAACTGATCCATAATAAAATTTGGGGATGTTCAACATACATGTACAAATGTGGTAGTGCAAAAAAAAATTTTTTGGCGGGGTCTTAAAACTATTTAAAAATTTTTCATTGCACGCCGCTGGATACTGGTCTACTGTAATGGAGTGACCTTGGGACTGACAATGCAAACTGGCTAGCACAAAAAAAACTTCGGAAGATCTGAGAGTATACCGACACCCGGCGCAAAAAAAAAATTGCAGCGTTTTTACTTTAAAATAAACTTAAAGATAGATAGATCTGACCAAAGTGACGTGTCTTTAAAATGAATAAAATTTTGTTACACTAATTTTGAAGAATTGCGCTACTTGATAACTAGGTATTAGAAACGTGAAATTTAGGTATAAAAAATTTGCACATACCTTGTTACAAAAGCTTTTCGAAATAATATTCCTCGACTTGTACACAATTTTGGGCACGCCCTTATCCAATTTTGCCGCACTAAACCGAATGTTCCTCCTGGTTGCTGATCTTGTAATCTTGTAAATTATTAAGTAAATTGGGGATTTTCAGCATTTTGCTGTAACAATCACTCACAAAACCTAACTTTTAATTGATAATCCACTGGTAACAGTCCATTAACTCAGCATTACTGTACACATGAGCCATTTTGAAAATTTTACAGTTTAACAGTCCTAAGATAAATAAAACACCCGCGAGAGCGACACACAGACTGACGACTCATAGACAATACAGATATTATCCCCACTCCAACATTATTCGGTCGGTTTTAACCAGGCGTTCCAGGCAAAAACGTGTTTACTCTTTTTATCACATTCTTAGGAATGTGGTAGATAAGTATCAGATGTGTTGAAGTACAGTTGCCCAGCTACGTAGTCCTTTATAATGGTATAACTTTAAACATTGTTTACGGGAAATTCTAATACGTTTATTAAAATTTTTTTGGTGATATCGATTTCTTATTTAAGGATGCACATATCCTCAAAGTTTTAGAGATGAGTTCTGAATAACCCTGTATAAAAACGTAATAAGAAACACTTAAAGAATAATAAATTTGTAAAATATTGTTTAACAGAAAAATATTCTTGTATTTTCATATCTCTTATGGGAGGAGCGGACTGTCTTTTAAGAATATTTCCATAATTATAGGAAGAGGTCCATTAATCCCTGTAGCATAAATGTATCCATGAGAGAATGCACTATACTGGGTGAATCTTTTAAAAATGAATATTCAAATGCACTAAACTGGTTAAACAAATACTATTTCTACATTGATCAATTTCACCGAATTATAGTGTACAGCTCTGTAGCAAAGATATATTATTCTTTGATAATTTGAACAGAGCATTTCCCTTCCTGAAAATTACACCATATTTTCCGTGTGTGCATAAACAGACTTACTGCCCTGTTTCATGCTCCCCCTTCCACATCTACTTCGTCCCAGCTACCGTTTAGTAGCTCCGGGAGGCCGTAAAGCCACGCCGCAGAACTTTGCCGGACTCAGAATTACGTTTTACGATCGGACCCTCGCAGATTAAGCAGTTACCGGCAGTTCCTAATCCTGCGGCCCACCTGCAATGCTTCAGGTCCCAGTGAAGCGCCTTCTATATAAATTGAAAATGTGTACTACCATGGCGAAGGTTGAAAAATGTAGTCTGGAAGGTTTTCTTAATATATCTGGCTTGCGGAAAACTGCCGATAAGCAGATGTCCTTTCTTTGAGAAATATGTACGTTAAACTTTTAAGCGCAATTCTGGTAATCCTTAACTCTAAATATAAAAACGTTCACGTTTACACATGCTCAGTTACGAATTCATTTGGCTTGGACAAAAATCCATACACAACAGTGTATCTACCTTTGATTCATTTTATTTTCTTTTGCGATTACAGCACCCGTAAAATAATAAAAAATAGAAAACCAGAATTATATTAAAAATAAATATCGAAACTGTAGTATCAAGGCAAACTTTTAAAGTTTGAACCAAAAAACGACTGTATAATATGCAATAAAAATAAATATATGACAAATTAACTAAATTTCCTCAGTGGTAAAAGTTTTTTTATAGACAGGTTAAATATTTCTCTTGACATTTTTTTTAGATAGGTTAAATGTCAATCTGACAATTTTTTTAACACAAACTTTTACTAATCTACTGACGATGAATGGGAATCGACTTGAAACGTTTAGAAAAAAGCTAGTTAAGTGTTTAATTTCTTTTAAATTTTACTATAACTTATTTTTTAGATATAATTTGAAATATAACTTGTAATATTATAGAATTTTATATCAAACTAATAAACCACTGATGCAATTCAGTTAATTTGTTATACAGGGTGTAAATTTAGTGGAGAATTGTTCCATAACTCGGCAGGCACGAACCTTGGAGGAATTTTACGTGACACCATCATACTATACCATTTGGAGCTCCTTTTAAAAATATTTTTGATCCTACAGGGTGTTTCATGTTAAAATGGCAGACCCAACTTATTTTTTTAAATGGAACGACCTGTATATTTTTACATATTCAAAATCTACGCAAAATTCTTAACTCATAGATATCAATATGTATGTACTTTAATACAGTCGTTTTTAAGATATTTAATATTTTGTAAAAAAAAAATCAGAAGCAGACATCAGTTTCAGGTGCAATTACGGTTAAGTTTTCTGGAATTTCAAAAAGATTTTTCGTGCACAAATAGTCAACATAACTGTGTATACTTCTATGATTAAAGCATTTGATTAAATTATACAGGGTGTTAATAAAATAGAAATGAATCTCGTAAACTTAGAACACACGTAACTCGTTTTTTTTAAATGGCACGACCCATATTTGATTCCATATCTGAAAATTCATTAAAAAGACCTTTCTCTGCATGTATCACAATGTGAGCTTAAACTTAACAGTTTTCGAATAATTTGATATTTTTATTATTTCACGTGATAATTATTATTCGAGCCGATTACAACTTTTCCTAATCTAATTAATTTGCGAAGAAGGCTGGCTTCAGACAATTATTTTGACAATTCAAAGTGTCAATGAATTAGTAATTTTGTTAATCCGTACAACTAACTTGGTAATTTTGTTCCTCCAGAAGTGGGTATAAGTTTAAAAAAATGAAGTTTACTAAGAAACAACTCCGAAATAGTCATACGTCAGTAAATAAAATTCTAAAGCAACAAAAATCTCACTGGAACCATATCCAATTATTGCAAGAATTTAGTGAAAACGATTTCAGTAATCGATACGATTTTGTCAGCGAGCACTTAATTCGACGAAGAAGAACCAGATTTTTTCAACAATGTTTTATTCACTGAAGAGGCTACATTTCATAAAAATGGTTGTGTAATAGGCACAATTTTCATTAATATGCTACGGAATATGCTTACATTGTTTCAACAGATTGTCTAATAAATGTTTTGGGGTGAATTATTGGATTATTATAAGAAATATTTTTTAAAACAGGATGTAAAGAATAATAAATAATAAGTAGTGAATGTTAACAAAGTCTAGAAAAAATTTACTTTTTAAACTAAATTAAAGAAAATTTTCAAAATGCCTTCCGTTCTGTTCGAGGCATGCATTGATCCTCCGATGAAAATTCCGGCCTACATTTCGCAGCATTCCCTCAGTTACTGTATGAAAAGTATTTTGAATTCGCATCATCATGTCCTCCTGCGTTGTAGGTTGAATTTTGTAGACTTCATTTTTTACGTAACCTCATAAGAAGAAATCCATCCTTGTAAGATCCGGACATCTGGCAGGCCAAACTGTAGGACCACCTCTTCCTATCCATTTGTCTGGATATTCAACGGTTAAAACTTCCCTCACTTGTCTACTATAGTGGGGTGGTGCCCCATCATGCTAGAACCACATATTCCTTCTTAGTGCTTGGGGTATTACAGTCAGATATTCCTGGAATTGGTTTCGCAAAAATTGTAAATAAATATCACCAGTCAGGTTTTCATTAAAAAAATGTGGGCCAATTATGTATGTTCCAATAATTCCTCCCCAAACATTTAAAGACTATCTGTGCTGGTAATCGATGGTTAAAACAATGTAAGGGTTTTCCGTGGCATAGTAATGAAAATTGTGCCTATTAACACAACCATTTTTATGAAACGTAGCCTCATCAGTGAATAAAACCTTGTTAATTACGTGAAATAATAAAAATATCAAATTATTCGAAAACTGTTAAGTTTAAGCACACATTGTGATACATGTAGAGAAAGGTCTTTTTAATGGCTTTTCAGATATGGAATCAAATATGGGTCGTGCCATTTAAAAAAATCTAGTTACGTTCGTTCTAAGTTTACGAGATTCATTTCTATTTTATTAACACCCTGTATAATTTAATCAAATGCTTTAATCATAGAAGTATACACAGTTATGTTGACTATTTATGCACGAAACGACTGGATTAAAGTACATACATATTGATATCTATGAGTTAAGAATTTTGCGTAGATTTTGAATATGTAAAAATATACAGATCGTTCCATTTAAAAAAATATAAGTTGGGTCTGCCACCTTAACATGAAACACCCTGTAGGATCAAAAATATTTTTAAAAGGAGCTCCAAATGGTATAGTATAATGGTGTCACGTAATATTTCTCCAAGGTTCGTGCCTGCCGAGTTATGGAACAATTCTCCACTAAATTTACACCCTGTATATTGATTTTTATTGTATATTATAGATTGTTTTTTGAGGGTCAACTTTAGAAGTAGGTATGCCTTGATATTACACTTGATATTTATTTTGAATACTTCTGGTTTTATGTTTTTTTTTATTAATTTACACGTGGTGTAATCCCAAAAGAAAATAAAATGAATCATGAAGCTGCACCACAAATAAGGTATGGACATCATCTACAGAATCTACTTGATTACACTGGTGTAATCGTGTATAACGTCCAATATAGCCAACATCTGTATATTAATTAATAGAGTTTTTTGTGATTAATATTATATATTTATTTACATAATATTGTTTTTGCTTAGTAGTAGTGAGAAAGACACCGTAGTGCCCTCTTTAGGTATTTGCTACTATCTGTCTCAGAATTATTGTCAAATTGACAGAAAGATAACGACCTGCTTTTCCCCAGGCGCCATCATAGCAGTGACCTCTATTGTCTTTGAGGAAGACAATCTTTCTTAGTTATTTAAAGGACATGCCGAAAACAACAGTTGTTTTCGACACATTTCTCTCTCTTTTTCTCTTTTCTCTTTCTTGATTCTCTGGGTGGCGGTGCATGGCCGTTCTTAGTTGGTGGAGCTATTTGTCTGGTTAATTCTTATAACGAACGAGACTA
This sequence comes from Pogonocherus hispidulus, assembly GCA_963924545.1. Taxonomy (NCBI): domain Eukaryota; kingdom Metazoa; phylum Arthropoda; class Insecta; order Coleoptera; family Cerambycidae; genus Pogonocherus; species Pogonocherus hispidulus. The sequence continues at coordinate 27,882,513 of OZ004696.1, forward strand.
GCCTGCTAACTAAGCATATTTCGACATCCCGAAGGCCCGCCGATTCGAGGTTTCTGTTTTTGCCGCGCACGGTTTTTACTGTCAGCGTACAAACAATTCTTCTTATAGGGACAGGCGGCATTTAGCTGCACGAGATTCAGCAATAACAGGTCTGTGATGCCCTTAGATGTTCTGGGCCGCACGCGCCCTACAGTAAAGGAATCAGCGTGGTCTCTCTGGCCAAGCGGCCCGGGTAACCCGCTTAATCTCCTTCGTGCTAGCGATTAGGGGTTGTAATTATTGTTCCCCATAAGCGAGGTATTCCCAGTACTGGGGAAGTACTCCACATTGTCCGCGGAGTAGTTACTACTCCACTGGCAATGTGCCAAGACTGGAATTGCATTACTCAAAGTCCCAAAAAGGGCACTACGGTGTATTTCTCACTACTACTAACATTCACGATGCCCATTAGGCACCGCAACATCGTTCATCGATTCCACTACCTATGGCACTTTGACGAGCGCATAATAAGTGCGAAACAGATCAGTGTCTGCTTGTTGGTCTCGATGAAAGATGTGGCGACTCCTATGGAGATGCCGGAGTAGTGCAATGCCATTCGGGGCAAATATTACCCGTCGAGTAGTAGTATTGAAAAAAAAATATGTTTTGCAGGTACTGCATATAATAAATATGGTACCTGCAGGTACTAATTGATGTTTAAAATTTACATTTTATTTCATGTTTTATTGCAAAATTATATAAAACAGAAACAATCCTATAATAGTATTACACAAGATGAACTACATTTATTTTAACATTTTTAAATATTAATACATTTAAGATTAACCCTGGTATGTTGCTTAAATGCAGTGTAAGTTTGATCTTAAGTGAATTTATTTGTTTATTGTAATTACAGTTATAGTCTCTAAAACAGTAGTAGAATACAAAGCCATGCGGACACTATTTTGGATATACAGCTTTGCTATCCAAATACTTATGATTACGAATATCACTATTATATGCACTGAAATAACCAAGGAAAACCAGAATTACACAATTCAGAAGTTTATAAGATGATCCATTAATGGAGAACTTTTTAGGTCGGTCACCTTGCGATACCAAATATACGCGAATTGGAAATATTAGATAATTTTATATAGAATATATTATGTAAAAAATAAAGACAATAAAGAACTAGACAATAATTATGTAAAATTACCACAGTATTTATCAGTGCATGCTCAACTGAACCTTATTATCGGATAAAGATGGGTTTCATTAAAACCGTTAATTTAGAGAATATGCATAGGTGGAATGTTGAAAACCTCCATTGTTTCAGAGAAACAACTAAGCAGACTATAGATATATGTTTAGTATACCTATTAATACAGAGAGTTCCAGAATCATTGTCCGTGCAGCTTCATAATGATTTTTTATGTGCCGCCTTTCTATTTTTAGTATCTTCATTATAATCATGAGCGCAGGCAAGGGAATTTACTGGTTTGATTTGATTTGTTCCATGCCACGGCACGTCAATAAATATAGGTTATGTTAAAAATAAAATAAAGACAATTTATTAAAAATAATATAGTTATTATTTTGTATTATTCTATTCCTATGTATCACCAGTATAACCTAATCAAACTGTAAATTGTGGAGCGTTAAAAAACATTAATATATGGTTCTTATATTAATTTTAACATTAAGACAACATTTCAATATTAAGAGATACAAAAAATTACCAACCTGATTTAGGACTCTCTGAAACTGTATAGTATTGAAAAATACTCTTTTAAACGCAAATGATACTTGAGTAAAATAATTTAATCACGAAAAATGCTAAACGCCACTGAGTCAAACGTCAAATGCTGTCAAATATGAAAATTTTCAAATTGACAGTTAAAAAGAAAGTAATTTTAGCAAATGGAAATAAATTTTGATTATATTCAGGATAGGCTGCGTTCCCGTACCGGACAATCATTCTGGAACTCTCTGTAGGAGAAGAATCACTGCACAGAAATCACTACACATAATAAGAGCTGGCGAAATGTATATATAAACGTAATTATCAATAATATCGATAATAATAATAATAGGTAAAAATTATTTATTTTTTGACAGGGTAATAAATAAATTACGTATAGGGTAATGCCGAAATTTATTACAAACATACATGTCCAAAGATACAATCATATTTTTCATTTTTTATTGTTTTTCTTTAATAACTTTTGCTTTTACTATTGCTTTTTTACTAATGATATTTTTTGGAGGAGAGTACACTATACATAATTCCAAGAAATACAAAAAAAGTGGCTGCTGGTTCTATTCATTCGCAACTTTTAGGTTAGTTGACCCCACCCAGCTATGGAAAAAATGGTCCACCTAGACTGGTAGTGCTAAAAATGGCACTACCAGTCTAGGTTATTAATGTATTAATGTATAACGTTATACTAATTATTAGTATAACGTTTAGTATTATTAGTATACTAATAATTATTAGTATAACGTTATATCTTTATAGCTTAATTGTATAGAAAATATGTGATCAACGAGGTTATTAGTTTGTTTTGTTGGCACACATTATTTTATACGGTTAAAGAAAAGATATTTTCTAGAAATTTTTTATTGAACCATTTATTATACTTTTTATACTGAAGGTTCACTTATTTTGTTAATTATATTGTAATAGTTATCATTCTAAGTTGTATATTTTCCATAATTTTCTTGCAATTTCATTATCTATTGGGTGATCCCCGTTTCAAAGAAATTTTCATGCAGCAATTGCTAATTTTGACCTTAGTAGTTTAAATTATTAAAAAATTATCTGTTGTTATCTTGCTCAATACATATTAGTTTATATTTATTTTTTTTTCTTTACGATCTTGGTCTAAATATTTCCCATTTCATGTAAAAACACCTTGGCTTCCTGGAAAAGGGAACTTACCTGAAAATTCAACTCACACCGTTAGAACGATGATAGAAGGAGAAGGTATGACCTTTTCCAAATAACTGCGCTTATAAAATAAAATGCGCTGTGACTTGATCAGAGATAAATATTGCAACCAAGAAAAATAATATGTAACATAAAATTTATACCTCCTTGTTGAGAATTTAATCAGTGCTAATACATAGTTCAATTAACGAGATATGCTTTCACTTTCTTTGAACTCATTACACCTACAGTGACTAAGACAATTTCATAGGCTTGACAGACTTCCCAACAAATTTGGTTCAATAACCTTAAAGAAAAAAATCTAACCTTCTAACTGACTTATTGTCTCAACACTCTAATGCAATTCTAAGTTGGCTAAGTGCCAGTCTAACAGACCTAAATTCAAAATGAGTTAAATGAGTGTAATTCAGTTCAAATACAGTTCATCATAATAAGGTACTAATCATTAAACCTTTGATTAAACCCTAACAAAAAAGAACGCCAACCATGTGGCGTTGTGTTCGCAAAAGAATCTAAATTTCCACCTTAACTGGAATATACATATATATAATGTCTGTAACTTATTTGTGGTGTATTTTGACGATTCATAGTTGGTTTCTTTTGGGATTACACCACCTGTAAAATAACAAAAAGCAGAAAACCAGAAGTATACAAATTAATTATTCAAAGTGTAGTAACAAGGCAAACTTCTAAAGTTTGCCCCAAAAAACCACTGTATTAACGTGTGATAAAATAATATTTGATATATTGACTAAATTTTGTCAGTGGTTTTTCAGTTTTATATAAAATTTTTTATAATATTACATGTCATATTCTAAAATATGTCCAAATAAAATAGTTATAATAAAAAATTAAAAGAAATTAAACACTTAACTAGCTTTCGTCTAGACGTTTCGAGTTGATCCTCAACTCTTCTTCTGTAGACTATTTTTATGTTGAGAACTCTTTATATGAACGAGAAGTAGTTCTTGTCAGATTGACATTTTTAATTTAAATTGTCATCACATGCACTGATCACTATGATATTATTAATTTTCCATTGGTAACATCTTTTTGGAGTAGAGGAAGCCATGTTTGATCTATGAATATTGTTTCCGACGAAATACAATTATCACCATTAAGTTTAATGAAAGCACTTTCTTTTAATTTTCTTTTAACCGATTTTTCTTCCTTTTGTAAAACTTTAGCCTGTGTCCAATCAACTCGGTGACCGTTATCCCATACATGTTTTACTAATGTAGACTTATCAACTTGGTAATCCCTAACATAATTTTTATGTTCGCGGATCCTTATTTGTAATGGTCTAGATGTTTCACCAATATAATATTTACCACATTCACAAGGAATCTGGTAAATACAATTTTTTGAATTTTGATCATTATTAATTGGTTTTGTTTTAGTAAGTATTGATCTTAAAGTATTTTTCGTTTTAAATGTCGTTCTTATGTTAAAATCATTACCAAGCCTTTTAAGTCTTTCAGAGATTTCTGCAATATAAGGAATTGTAATGGTTGTTATTGGATTTTCTCTATTTATTCTGGGAATATTATTATTTTGTCTATTTTCAATTTTTATAAATGTTTCCTCAACAAAATCATTAGGATAATTATTTTTCTCTAAGATATTCTTAATAACGTTTATTTCTTTATTGAAAATATCTGAGGTTGATGATATTAATTTTGCTCTGTCATATAAACATTTAACAATACCTCTTTTGATACTTATGTGATGATTAGAATTAAAATTTAGATATCTATTTGTATTGGTCTTTTTTCTATATAAATTAGTTTCAAAATTTAATTGTGATTTTGTTATTAATACGTCTAAAAATGGTAGTTTATTATCATTTTCAATTTCTATTGTAAATTTTATAGTTGTTTCTTTGCTGTTAAGAAAATTTAGAAAATTATTTAAACTATCATGGCTATGGGGCCATATTGAAAATATGTCATCTACATATCTCCACCATACTTTTGGTTTATTAACATAATTTTTAACATAAGTTTCTTCAAAATATTCCATAAAAATATTGCTCATTATCGGAGATAGTGATGATTTGTGTAATTTGATGGATTGACCATCAAATCACACACCCAAAAGCATAATGTTTAGCTTTTCCATTCGATATATCAATTTTTCTCTGATACTGATGTGATAAGTACCACGTCAATGGTGCCTACCGTTCGTACTCCGCAAATTGTTCGCCATCAAGCGAACCTAAGGTTCGCTTAGGTTCGAAAGGGGATCAATAAGGTAATATACGAAATATCAAATCCTTGAGCGCCCCCAGTGCACAGTACTATCTTTGGAGACACAATTCAATTGTAGAATGTAGAACCCAATACCACTAGATCAGTTGGGGTTTATTGTCTCCATCTTGATAGGTTTAAAAGTTAAGGACACTATTTACGTTTTTATTGTATAGTGAACATTAACAGGTTCAGATATTTGAACAAAGTTTTTACGGATTACATAATGATGAACACCCCTTAAAATAAGAGATATTAATTTTGGCGTCCGGTCTGATAAGGCCCACCATCAACTTTATAGGAATTATGTGGAGACAGAGGCACCCGCAACCGTCGTGGCCGTTGCCTAGCAACCTGCGGTGGCTGAGAAGCATCTAGGCCTGGAGTGTACCTGGGGCACACGTGGGAGTTTGCGACCACGGCGGCGGTCGCTTTATGGACCGCGGAGATCCCGGATTATCCGATTCCGGTTTTATTCTCATTTTACGATCATTTCGGAGAACTTCCATCGATAATCCATTATAAATTGGTGGGTATTTGGAAAGGAGAGTGGATGTGTAAAAAAGGACATCGTAGAAGATAGCCATGTTATAAATTCCGAAATTATTTTCTTTTTTATTGGGACAACACAGTGTGTTCTGAAGTGTAGGAATTATGTAGCTATTAAAATAGTCATTAAATAGCAAATCGAATATTATTACATTTTCTCAGACTCTAGAAGTGCATCTATAGAGGCTATTACTTCCGCAAAATAAGTGCTTTTTTTCCTTCCTTTTCAAATTGTTTTAGATTTTAAACATATAATACTTTAGACACAAGAATAAAGAAATAACTAGAAGAATATGCAGGCGGCACATTTGATGTGGTTACCTGTGGATTCAAGACCTGGGTTCCAAAAGGAAGACCATTTTCGACGATGTTTTATTGGTTTTCCATAGACGTACCTAATTAATTTAAATTTACAGGGTTTTGTTTTGAAAAAATGTTTTAATATCATATCCCAATTTTTGTTGAAGTAAAACAAGTATTTATTTAAGTAAAGAATAACGTTTATTGATTTTTCCAATTGTAAGTATTTTGTTCTTTGTTGTTCTCAAGTTTCTGTTTATACATTTAAGTTTATTATTATTATATAGTTTCATTCTACCAAACAGTTTTATTAAATAATTTTGTGGAAAATTTTTCCTTGCTTAAAAATGTTAACGTGTTTAAAAATGTTTTCAAACTTTTAATAACCCTGTTTTGAAAACAATACTTTCAAAATTTAATTGAAATATAACTTCAAACAACGATATAAAACTTATAAAATCATTGTGATGCATTTTTAAATAGCCAAATAAATAAAATTGGCATTTTCATAAGCTTTATAGTAGCAAAATAAAGCCGATCCATCCAAATCTTGGTGGGCTTTAGAAAATGGTTAATAAACATCGCAAGTATATTTATGACACAACGTTTTGCTTAAATACCCTGCAAAATACTTTACAAAATTCGTTTCTAACATACTGATTCTTAAATTCGATTTTAACTACAAATTCACTGAGTAACTAAAATTAATTATAAATCATATAAATTCAACTTTATACTTAAAATTAAGTCATCGTAGAGCTACTTAATTTATAGTTATTACAATTTGCTAGATAATAAATAAATTACATATTATCTATAATAATTATAACAGCTATTAATAATAGGTGTTATATAAATTTTTTTTTATATTTTTCGTATGAATTATTAAATTGAGTATATTCCTAAACGGGACAATTTACTCAAGCTTGTGTAATCACTAATCTATATCTTGTCTTCTCACAAGAAGGAAAATTAAGAATTTTAGAGCACAGGCAATGCATGGCAGGACTTTTATTGGAGAAGGAAAGTACCTACTTGATGGGTGATTCTAGATAGTAAGTTGGCCTGGGGGCCACATATTAAAAAGAAGCTGAAGGTACCGTGAAGGTAGATGATACTAAGATGCGCCTTTGATAGAGGAATTAGAAAAGACGAAGAGGAATTATACCTCCATCAGTTCCGGTGTGGTCACAAACAGGTGCGTGTAGCGGAGGCTTCCAGGGGCAGATATTCAACAGAGATTTTCCCTGGGCTCATTCGCTACAATCTTCCTAGCAGAGTTTTTTGTAATTTTAATGGTGCCAAGCAAGGAGGAAGTAAGTAATCACGTAAAAAGTCAGCTAAATAGTCAAGCTGTCCTTAATGTAGTGTGTTGTCCAAGAGCTGCTCTCTTACAATAGTACAACTACGGTCTTAGAGGTGCTGACTCGACAAAAGAAGATTACATGGGTATGGATAGCCGCTTACATGGGAGTCCTAGGAAATGAGAAATCTGACTAATCCGCTTGAGTTGGATCCGGGCTACCCTCTGAGGATCCCTCCAGAACCTTTTATAGGAATTACTTAAAGAGTGATCTGTAATGGAGATCAGTTTGATGATGATGAACTGTCAGCTTGAAATTTGGTATTTGGTGGTTTTGGGGTATGTACGGTATGTTACAAGGTTATCATAAAGTGAGAGATATAATTCAGCTTATTGTATATTTTTAATAAATTATTTAGTTAATAACAGGATGTGAAAGAAATTCAATGGGAATGGGAACAATGGGAATTCGTATTGTCCGACAGTGGTTAACGGTTCGATGTGTCGCTATGTCGACATTTTGGTGCTGTATAATCACCAACCGTTCGTCCAAATTGTACACAGCATTATTCAGCATTTCTGGTTGAATTGCAGCAACTTGCTCTCTAATAGAGTCTTTTAATTCTTCCAGCTTAGTGGGTTGTATTCTAAACACCAAATTTTTTAAATAACCCCACAGCCAGTAATCCGCTGGATTAAAATCAGGGGATCTTGCAATCCATTTCATTTTACGTTTACGTGAGTTTTATTTTGAGAACAATTCTCTAAATAGCAATGATTATGGTTCCCACTTGTATCAACAGTTGACACAACTCATTTGTTTTCCATAGATACAGCAAACTCCAATTAGTAAAACAACTGGATTCCATTTACTTTTTGCTACTAGCTTGATTTCTTAAAATTATATAAGAGTTTAAAGTATATCCTTTACTTTATGATAACCCCATATAATAAAGAAGAATCTGTGATAAATTCTTCTATTTATCTTAAAATTTCCTAAGTATTTATCGTACTATTTATTTGGTTAATAATATCTAATCTAAACTACTGGACATGTGTTTCATTTACCAAGATATCAAACATCTAAATTCTTTTGAGAAAGATGTAGAAGTGGAGAAGAATAGAAACGGAGCACACTCTAAATGGAATTGAGAATGATATAAATACATAGTTATACAGCTATATCAGCAAATATAGCTGCATTGAGCCACATCTAAAGAATACAGTGACTATTGGTTTATAATTTAGGGATGTTGTTTTATGTTATTTTAACCAAATTCGGAGTGGTTTCTCTTAACTATTAAAAAGACTGTTGGTTAGAAGTTTTATTCAGTTACAGAAGGTTGGTTATATATAAAATAAAAAGAAAACTGTATATCTATATCAACTTCTATAATACATAAATTAATAAAAAGAAAATAATAATAATGTATTAAACATATAAAGACACTCAAATAACATCGTCACAATTTGTTTTAAAACATTGATTTATGCTATTCGGATTTTTGTTTTGCATAGGATTATGTATTTTCAGCTATTTTACTTTTCATAAAATACTCACTTTAACTTATTCAACTACTATTCAAATAAGTTTATATGAATATCATAATCTAGTTGCTATTAAACTAAACCGAATGTCTAGTCGGGGCGTATCCAGACATAACAGGGAGACCAAAATTTCAAATTACCTAGAAGTTTTCATCTTAGTTTCTTGGACTACTAGTTGATATTATCTTTATTGTCTTTATACTCGAATTTCGCTTCTACAAGTTTATATAAAGATAATTATCTAGTCGCTATCAAACTCACCCAAAAGTCGTAGTCCAGGCATATCCAAGTTTACATTAAATTGCACGACCAGACATAACAGCGGATACGTTACCTGCAACATAGTGACTCTCGCCTTGCAGAGATCTCTCTTTCTGGTCAGACCGATAAGGATAAGGTCGACCTTTGTTCGAAGTTTCTGCCATCGATTCCGTCGTCTTACGATGTCGATAGCATCCTCCCCCCTGTTTATAAGCGGTCAGTGTGTATCGTTGTAACTACTGTCGGAGAATGGCCATATGTAGGTGAAATCTGTTTAATAACTTGATGATACGACGGAGCAGGACCTCGACATCGGAAATCGATGAGTGTCTTGCTAGTAAATATTCATAGTGCACGTTTCAAACTTTTAACCCTTTTATTTTGAAGAGTACCTAAGTAGTGGTTCCTATATGAAGTAGATTTTTAGCATGATACAATTATATCATGGATTTTTAGTCAGTTATATGTGTTTATTTATTGGGCATTTTGACACATGACATTGTCATCTCTGCATTAAAATAATTTTTATTAAAATTGTCTAAAAATATTGATTTAAATTCCACATTTAAATTCCAATATAAGCGATATGTCTCCTATTCTCTAACTGTTAAATTATTTGATTACATCAGTAATTTTAAAGGTGGTATAAATCAATGTTGAATCAATTTGAACCTAAATTAACTTAAAATGTCACTATGTTATCCCTTATTTAAATTCTCCATATACCTACTGAAGAGCAAATGAAATCCTACTACTTTTTAAACTTCGTTTTGTTTACACCATGATACAACTACGCAGATATGCCAATCCGCATAGTGACGTCAATTACGAGGAAAAAACAATTGATAAACACGAAAATAAGTATATCACTGCCCTTAAGAATTTTCGCATCGCATTACCATGTTTCCCTCACGAATGACGTCATGCGCAAACAAACGAAAGTTATGAGCATATCTGTGTAGTTGTATCATGGTTTACACTATATTATAAACCGATCATAGGAGATCGAGGTGACTAAGGCGAGCACATGCGGAAATAGAACCTCGGGAACAGTCGTGTATGTGTATAATTTATTTTTTCTTGATACACTGAAGGAAAAGTTTTCCTTAAAACCGCTTCCAAGGTATAATTTTTTGAAATTATTAATTATTTATTTTTGCATATTATATTTATTATTGATAAATATTAATTTTCAAAATTTCTTTGTAAAGAGAATATATTAAGAATCGATATAATTGTAAAAACAATTATTGTAAAATAATTATTTACCTACAACATATTTAGTAGTGAATATGTGTATAAAATTTAACGAATATGTTTGATTGACGGAAATTAATATTTCATATTAATAATTCTAGTAAAATGGTTTAAATCCAACGATTAATTCTAGAACCAGATATTTACTTTTAAGAAATACATTTATTTTACACTGTTAAATATTTAATTACAACCACTAAATGGATAGAGCGCATGTGCGCACAACAACTTCTAGAATAGCTGTCTATTAGTCTATGAAGTGGCCATGGCATGACCATTTTTGTATCGTGTTGTGTATTTTCTTGCAAGTAAAGTAAGTGTTAATTTCCGTTCAGTTAATTGTAATATAACCAACTAATTGTGTAGTGTATTTGTGTAATAATTGTACATTGTTGTTGTGTAGAGTTGTATCCAATAATAGGCATTATGTGTTATTCATAATCGCAATGAGGTTGGAAAACCCACGGGAAAGTTACAATGAATCTTGGCTTCGTCAGAAACTGTTATTTATTTGAAAATATATTAAGCTGAATAATGTTAATTAGCTTAGTTAAAAATTTTTTCTATCTCAACTAATTATCTACTCAAATAATTTTTAAAAACTATTTTCAATAGTAAACTAAATTGTGTGCCAAATAAATCCGTTTGCGATAACAACATTTAATTCAGCAGATTAAATATTTTTCGTCTTAGCTATTACTTAAATTTATTCAATAATAATAAATATTTAATTTTACTATTGAAATAAATTCCATGTTAACACGAATTAAATATTTAATTCGCGAACTACAAATAAATAATTTAATCGGTGATAATAATTTTTTTTATCTCAATAAAATCCTTTTCTCAGTGTATGACAAACAAAAATGACGGAAGTAGCTATCAACAGATCAGGTAATACTAAATACTAAATAAATACTAAGTTTTCATTACAAATATGGACTATTGTTACAGAAATTTAGATGACTAATATCTAATATCTTGATACTTTCAGTTTACATGTTTACATTTTCCTCATTCTTTCCTTTTCTCACCTTGGTTGTGTTGTTGAGAATTGTGTATGTGTATTCAATTCATCCTCAGCACTCGAATAGTCATTATATACGCATCAGTCATCCAGCTCTAATTCGTTTTGTTTGAGCGGTTGCTTGTACATTTTGCCAAATATTCATAATACAATAAATATGGATTATATCAAATATAACCGTAATTTTAATATAAACTCAATATTAAAATAACTTCAAGGATTAATGAGGCATATGATTTTAGCTTGTTAGTTATCAAAATTTTAAGAGTGCGCATCTGGGAGGAATAGAAACTATGGTAATTACTAAAACAAAACGTCTTGGGTCATATTTCAATTGTAACCCCATTAAGGGTTGTCTTTTTGCGTAAAATACCATGTTCTATAATCAATTTCTCCAGTCAAGTTTGGTCGTTACTTTTGAAAGTGTATATTACTTTTTTACTATATTAGACCAAATACACACCACATAACCAAAGTTCAGACATGTTGTAAACAACAATCAGTAGCTCTTATGAAATGATTGAATGATTTTAACATTGCCAACCCTATCACTGATTTTAGAGATGTTGCATTTTAGGTATTATAAGTATAGCGTTTAGGTTATATTTTAAAATTATTTGCAATATCTACAGGATATTAAAAAAAGTTTATAACTCATATATCCAAGCTCTCAAATATAAAATACATTATTTTTGTACAGATTTAAAAATGATATCTTTCCGTAGGTAGGTACTTGCATTTGTTTTCGAGAGTACAAAAGCCGATTTTAGAATACGATATTGTACAATCTATACTTGGTTTAGTTAATAGTTTAAAATTTATTTTTTTCAATGTTTCCTTATTACTTTGTAAAGGCGAAATATATTTTAATTCCGATTTAGTTGCTAAAGTTAGGTATTCATATATAACCTCTGCATAAATATTACTATTAACACCAATTGTGTAGGAAGGAAGTACCTAATTTTCCGTAGAACAATTATGAATGATGACAGACTTTGATAGTGTTGTTGTTTCGACGGAGCTTAATAAGCTAAGAAAAAATGAACTTATAGAATTTTTAATTACACACACCTTGCCTGATGAAAGTGTTTTAGTGATATGCTAATAAACTATGCAAACTATTTAAGTACTAACGTTAATAAAAGTACTTGATATGACTGGTTTACCCGGTAACAGTGATTATAGTGAACGGACCGTCGTTGCCAAGACTACAACTCTTGCTGCTGAGGTAAATCATCTTAATGAACTTTTAATTCAAAAGAATCAGATTATTGCAAACCAAAAATTGCTGTCAACTCTTTGCAAGAACATAATTGTCTTTTAAAATGTATGTTGATAGACATAATATCTATGGTATAAAAAAAGGTTCTGTAAAAATGGTAATGGTTGTCCACTCAATAAAAGGCAAGCACCCCCATCTAGTCTTAACAGTAAAATATCAGATCTTAGTACTTACTATCGTTTCAAATAAGCCTAACCAAGAACCTGCATTATATGTGACTGGTGATGGGGGATTTTGATTGTGTTGTTGTTTCGACGGAGCTTAATAAGGAGTGTTTTACCCGACCACAGTGACTATAGTGAGCGAACCCTCGTTTTCAAGACTATCATCATCATCTCATGAAATCATCATCATCATCATCATCATCATCATTGATCATCAAATCATCTTAATGAACTTTTAATTCAAAAGAATCTGGTTATTGAAAACAATAAAATTGTTATCAACTCTTTGCAAGCACAAAATTGCATTTTAAAATGTATTGGTGATTAACAATGTTATAAAAAAGGTCCTGTAGAAAATGATAATGACTGTTCACTCAATAAAAGGCAAGTACTTACCGCTACCTAGTCTTAACAGTAAAACATCAGATCTTAGTACTATCGTTTCAAACAAGCCGAATAAACCGCCTGCATCTGTGATTGGCGGTTCTCACGTTACATCTGGCAGTATGACTTTGTACTCCGCTAGTTCAGGCATACTTTTTCTTGCAGTAGCCTGCGAATCTCCACAAACTCTAACGACCAATGAAGTATCTGCTAAGCATGTTTCTGAGACTATTAATGTTGCAGTTTCTACCCAAAAGGTTAACGACATTCTTAAGTTAAAGAATAATCAAAATAATGAATGGCAATTAGTTAAACGATCTTATAGAAGGGGTAAGAGGTTTTCTACCATTGTTGGAATCGATGATCATTCATATGGAGATCATTTCTTAGGGCTGTTCCAAGCCTTTCGTACTTTTGTCTTCAGATTCCACCCTTCCACTACTGTCAAGGATATGATAAAGTTCCTTAAACCCAGATTCGCCGAACTGACCTGTGAAAAGTTAAACTCAAAATTTCCTTATGAGTATTCGTCTCTTAAAGTAGGAGTGTGCGAAGCTAACATAAACAATCTGCTCGACGCTAGTAAATGGGCAACTAGTACTAGAATTTTTATTGTATTGGGTAGAATTTTTAACAAGTTTTTCCACCCAAGAAAAAGGTTAAGGTATAACAATAAATCAACATGAATTCCTTGACAATGTTCAAATTTTGGGTAGCAACTTAAATATTTTTTTATCTGAATATACAGGAGGTTTCTAACAAAATTGATTCTATGTCAATATTTCTTAAGGAAAACAATTTTCACGTTTTATGTTAGAGTGAACATCTTGTGTGTTACTTTTGTAGGTCTAATTACATACGTGGTAGAGTGTCCTCTCCCCGAGCACACATCTTTGCTCGCCCCGAGGTAAACTGCAAAGTTATCAACACAAGTAATTTTACAATCGAAGTACCTATATCTGTCATCAGAGTAACTGAAGCAAAAGACTGTCTCAGATTAAAGAGGAAATATGCCGTCATATTTCCAGAGAGGGAGGAATGGAAGCAGGACCAGTTTAAATTCGCCCCTGATTCTCTGGTCTACTACACAGATGGTTCTCGTGTGGCGGACAGGTTCTCGGGAGCAGGAATTTATGTGGAGGTCAGGGGCGGGCAGCAAAGCTTTGCACTGGTTTCGTATGCCTCAGTCTTCCAGGCTGAAGTCTTTGCTATCCTAATGGCAGCAAACAAGGAAGAAGTAAGGAGCTGTACGGAGCAAAATATTTACTTTTGCTCCGACAGTCAGGCAGCCTTAAAGGCTTTAGCATCTCCAAGGACAAGAACCCCTCCTGTCCAAGAGTGCGGAGATACCCTGGAAGAGGTGGCCAGAGAAAAAGAGTCAAATTGGTATGGGTACCAGGTCATAGTGGAATCCCAGGGAACGAAAAGGCCGATGAACTGGCTCGACTCGGGTCTCAGAGACCCAGCCAGGGACAGAACCGATTTCAGGCATTACACGAAGGCAGGTCAACATGGCTCTTAATGATTGGGCTCACGAAACATTAAGTAAACACTGGAGAAGGAGTGGGAGCTGGAGACAAGCTCGCAACTTTATAGCGGAGCCAAGCAAGACCAAGACTGTTAAGGCTGTTAAGGAGTTGCAAGGAGAAGAGGTTAGTTCCCTTGAATGGACCGACATTCTGACCTACATCAGAAGGTCGGGTAGGTTCGATGAGGGAAGAGGTGATGGAGCTAGGTAGGGCCGACAGGGGTAAGTAAAAAGGGCCCTACTTGTAAAAAAGTAAAAAGGGCTTGTGGCCTACTTGCCAGGTCTCGGTCGCCCCACTACCACTTCTACTACATGCGAAGTAGTTGCGAAGTTCTTTGAGATAGCAATGGTTGGTCTAAATTTTGTTAATTATGATATTATCTGATATGATATATGTATTATATTAATTATAATTGAATATAATTATTCCAGAAATATATGAAGATTGTGCCTTAATCTGCTACAATTATTGTATTTACTAAACGCAGTTAAATAAAAATTATTCAATTCTATTCTATGCTAATGCAATCTTTTTGACTTTTGGCTTTCAAACAAAACTATATTTGTCCTTAAATGCAATCAAATAAACTATTGAAATTATATTAATTTTCCATTTGTTTTGGTTCATTTTGTTTTTATATATGAGCAAAATTATATTCGTATTCTATTTGCATTCAGCATATACTTTTCTGTGATTGCTTCTTTATTTACAGAAGATTAACGTTACCTGCTCTTTAATGAGTAGTGCTTTTGTTCCTATTTTCATTTACATTATCTGCTTTATATGAGACCTGTTTTAGAGCATAACATAGCACCGTTTCTGCTTTGTTATTTAGAACCAATGATATCATGTCTTATCTGACTAGATTAGAGTAAGGCATTTGATACCACTTTATTATTATTTTATTTTTTTTCATTTTAGCTGAACTCTAAATCTATACAATGACATAATATTAATCATATAATGCAGACATGCTCAAATATATTACAGCTCAATCTGTACAATTTAATATGTATTTATAAACAAATAAATGTAATTTTTCTTTTTATTAGGGATATTAAGTATAAATTTTGTTTTAAACTTAAATCTCCACGATTCTTTAATTACTTCAAAAATTCCATATTGTGAAAAGTTTTATGGGCCCGCTAGCTTGAAAAAGGCCACAGTTACAGAAAATTCAAAATTGCTTTCGGCATTAAAAAAAATTTTAAGTGGGGTTGCAAATGTAATTTTAAGAATTTAAAATCATACCTAATCAAAAATTACAGAAACTTATGATTTTAATTTTGACAGTCTCACTTGCTTCAAATTCATCGCTAGCCCACTGCGTTGTATTGCAAAAGTTTGTTTTACAATGTTATTGTAAGACACCTACCTACCTTCCTACCACCTTTATTTAAAAATCATTCAATAATTTATTTAAAAAGAATAAATAGAGAACTTTAGAAACAGTGACTGATACTTCGCTTTATCAATTATGTTTTATTATATTATATATCCAAACTATTTTGTAGAAATATTACTATTATTACCATTATTAATCACTTTCTTATGTTTATTGTGCGCTTAATACTATTCAACTCAATAATGTATCTACCGATATCGATATCGTGGCAGAATTACATGAATAACTTGGAAATAGACCATAGAATCTAAATGACAGTGGCACATTTTTGTTCGCTTGACCAGTTCGCCTGCTACAAACTTTTCAATCGGTAATCCTACAGTCATAAATATTCATGGAACAGGGCCGGACAACACAAGTGTTGACACGGTCATCGAGACTGATGCGTCTCTTATAATGGCCATTCGAAAAACAATCTGCATTCACGATGAAGCCGAAACGGCCACCCGATAGAAATGATTTCCAACTAATTGGCGGGACTATGTAAATTAGGCAGACCATAGGCGTTTTCCAAACTGTTTTTTTTTTGTAATCTACTGTTAAAATATTTATTCCTCTTTCGGTATAACTAAAATTATTATTTGTATAATGGTTTAAATATTAAGAGAAATTCATGAGAAACACTTAATATTAGGAGAATATATAAATACATTATAAAAATTATTTAATTTCTTCTTCAAACTTGTGAGTTTTTCAGTTGGCAATATGGGCAATTGAATTTTAAAATCATAGACGTATTGAGATTACTTGAACTACTGAAATATACTTGGTGAATATTTCAAGTAATTGATTGTAATTGAAATATCAGAAAGTAATTGAGAATTTTCAAAGTACCTCAAGTATTTTTCGGTATTAGGAGTACTTTCGTTGTAATTCGATTACATCCAGTGTTTCAAATATTTATAATAATTTAAATACCAGCACCATATATTTTAAAATACTGTCACAAAAATCAAGTGACAAGTCAAAATACTTTGGCAAAGTAACTCAAGTACCAAGAACCAAATATCCAAATTGAAAAATACTTGAAGTACTGAAAGAAATCCAATTACTATTTGAAGTACTTTTACGTGAAATACTAAAAAGCTCAGTCTATAAGTTAGTATAAGTTAATATCACTACTATCAGTTGTGCCTTTCGTAAAACCTTTAGTAGATAAGCTATTTTTTAGTTTTTGTATATTATGGAAACGTTAGTTAGCTTCTTGTTTGATCTATGTTTCTCTTTTACAGCTATAAATAAACAATAATACCTAATAACCTAATACCTAATAATAACTAATTTGTGGCAGAGCTGAATGATTCAATGAGTATACCACCAGAAAACTAATAAGGAGAGTTGAAAACAAAAGAGAGTTACAAAACTTTCAGGTTCAAGGCAAACTTTTAGTTTTCTCAGTGCTTAGTGCTCCAAAAATACAAAATACAAAATTACAAAAACCAAGGCCAGATATACGAGTTATTATCTGGAGAAAGAGTAATTATCTAGGCAGTAACTTACTACGGCTCTTAAATATATTCTTTACTTTATTAACGAATGTAGAAAATTTCGATTTAGCTTTTTTATGTTATTGATTTAGATAAATTCTAGTACTTTTTTTATTATAATCGAATCTTCTTAAGAGTCTATTCTGTTGACAGGTCACGGACATCTTAACAAGCACCTTAACACTATTGGACTTAGTGACACTATAGAAGGTGCAGGTTTTGCGAACACGATGACGAGCACCCCATTCACATCCTCTGTCGCTGTGCCTGCCTCATGGTCAAGAGACACAGACATCTGTGTGCAGCGTTTCTCCTGCCCCAGGACATTAAAGACCTTTCACTAGAACACTGGTGTTGGTCTATACCCATAGCACGGGTCTTTTTAAATAGTTCTCGACTAGCAGTAGGCACAATGGGTCAAAAGGCCTGAGTGCCGCAGGTAACCGAGCCGCCTTCCAATAACAACAAAGGCAAAACTTTGTTAGTAGTGGTGAGAAACACACCATAGTGCCCTCTTTAGGTCTTTGCTACTATCTATCTGACAATTATTGTCAAATTGACAGACAGATAACGACCTGCTTTTTGCGACCTCTATTGTCTTTGAGGAAGACAAACCTATCTCTCCTCTAATCTTCTTAAATAGGCAAAACTATGTGTTATGAAAACGTTACTTTTGAGATATTTGTAGACTGTAAATTAGCTATTTCACTAAATAAACTCTCTTAAATTGATTTGCCAGACATTTTCCTTCACTTTACTTTGAAAAAAACTTCGGCAAAACAATCTAATATACAGTAACCGGGTTTGCCCGAGAAGTCTATATGAACTTGCAAAATAAGAATTATTATAAAAACGATGTACTGTATATTACATTTTTAAGATAAATACATATTTTTTGTAAAAATAATTACCTCCTCTAAATCTATTCGCCGTATAGCCAACCATTTTTCTTTTCGTTCTTGACGACATTATTTTCTTTTTTATTTGCCTCACCTAGGAAAACACCAGCCTAACACTGGTTCACAACACGAGGATATTAAGAGGTTATGTTGAAAACTACCTAAAAACCACGGCAAAACAATATATTTTTAAAAATACCCTGAACTACTTTCGAGATATCAATTGCTTCTGGTTTCCTACATAGTAAATGTCGAAGAAGAAAGTTTAACAGCAGTGTAAATTAAATTAAAGTAAAAATAAAAAAAATAATAACTATAGCTACTGGCTTTATATTAAAAATGCAATCACCGAATAATTTAGTATAAAGTTATTCAAATATCTTCTTTAAATTATTACTCTGAACAATAAAACACTGTGAACCCATTTTGTACCTAATTTGGATCACTAATTAATATATGCACGTAAAATTTAATATATTTCGTTTTATTGCTCGCATAAATTAACTTTAACCAGGTCGAAATTATATAAATAAAATACTGCCATACAAATTTTAACATAATTTATATTAAATGTAATGGAATTTAATACTAACGTGTTTAATTGCGCCGCAAAATACGAGAACACTCAAATGGTGGTTAGAGAATGGAAACGGTAATAATTATTATTATGACAGATAATTTATAATAAAACTAAATAGACCACTGAAAAACATTTCATAGGCATTTATGGTGTGTGTAAACACATCATCCTGTTGGTTAATTTTTAATTATATAATTCAAATATATTCCAAGTTATTCATTAACTGGAATCATAATAACCACATGTATCTAATATCACCCCATCCTGATATTCATACAAAATGTTGCTTCTTTGGGTTTTCTTGATTTCACGGAGTTAATATACCATTAAATCATTTGAAGAACTTGAACCAAGTTATTTTATGATGCAAATCTTGACTGGCAACTATCGCTCAATCTTACTTTATTAGTATTACAATGCTATCTTTGGATGTACTCCTGAGATTCGCTAGAAATGGCTGTATATAATCTGACTGGTATTTGCATTATATAAATAGTAAATAACTTTATGCTTAAAATGCATCAATAATTTATCAATTATTTGCTTATGGGCCTGAATAATAAAAAAATATATATTTTAGAGATGATATTGCAAAGTTGTAACTTTCATTGATGAAATAAATTATATGTTTTAGTTTGTTTGACTTTATTTTGCATATTATTTATAAGTTGTTAAATAAGGTTTATGCTTGAAATGTGGAATATTCACATTAATGCACTTTATTAGTTTAATGTATTGGATTTTAAAAAGAAGATTAGTATATAAATTCACTATATACAGGGTGGGAAAAATTTTAATGTGCAGCATTGGTATCTCGAAAACGGTAAAAGATACAACGTGGCTCAAATTAGGAAAAAGTTGCTCAATTTTATGCTGATTCAAAATATGTGAACAAGTTTAATATGTTCCGGGCCGTTCGGGAGTTATGCCGGAAAAATAAAAAATTACCAATATCTTTTAAGTCAAATAACTTCTCTTGAAATAAATCTAGACTTTTGAAATTTGGTACGTTTACATAATTTGATGAGAGCTTTCGATTGCCATACTAAAACATGTTCTAGGCCTACTAGTTTTTCCGCAACAATATTCAACTTTTGAATTTCTTATGGGCGCCATATTCGATTTTTACTTCACTAAATACAGAAAGAAATTACAAGCACGGTGATATATCCTACTTGATACTTTCTTCAATAAATATGGATAATACGCGCGAATAACGATAAATATTATTTATTTGCAAATAATAAACAATCATTCATTTATAGTTAATTGTTACAAAGTGTGTTTTTAGCTTTTTAGAGGAACTAGTTATTATAATAAGAAAAACAACTTATTTATACTGCTCGAATTGGCTGCCGTTACTCTGAATACAAAGTTGAGTCCTTACAGACATGTCATCCACTGCACGTCTTACTGTTTCACCATCTATTGAATTTATGTATTCATTAATTCTTTCCAACATTTCATCCTATGTCGATGGCATTGGATTATTGTAGATATAATTTTTAACAGCTCCCCAGAAATAATAATCTAAGGAGTTTAGACACGGTGATCGCGGTGGCCATAGAATGGGACCATTTGTGGGTTACAATCCTAGCATTGTGTGAAGGGCATCCATTTTGTTGATTGAAACAACTGTAAATTTTGTATATTTTGCAAAGAAAGGTCATCCAGCATTTCCTCCAAATCATTTTGTAAGAAGTGTAAATAATTTCGAGAAGTTAATTTATCAATAATACGATAAGGCCCTAATACCTTGTTATCTAAAATTCCACACCAAATATTTACTATGTCCTGGAGACAATGAGCGGAGGTTGCAATTTTGTCACTGGATGCAAAGGTTAATGAATAATGACAATGGTTTTTGTAGAAAGATATTATGGAGTGATGAGTCAACGTTTAGTAATTAATTTTTCAATAGAAAAAATGAGCACCATTACGAACAACGAAATCCTCACCTGATTAGAGAAATGAGACCTCTAATTAGATTTTCGCAGAGTAACGGCAGCCAATTCGAGCAGTATAAATAAGTTGTTTTTCTTATTATAATAATTAGTTCCTCTAAAAAGCTAAAAACACACTTTGTAACAATTAACTATAAATGAATGATTGTTTATTATTTGTAAATAAATAATATTTATCGTTATTCGCATGTATTATCCATATTTATTGAAAAAAGTATCAAGTGTAATATATCACCGTGCTTGTAATTTCTTTCTGTATTTATTGAAGTAAAAATCCAATATGGCGCCCATAAGAAATTAAAAAGTTGAATATTGTTGCGGAAAAACTAGTAGGCCTAGAACATGTTTTAGTATGACAATCGAAAGCTCACATCAAACTATGTAAACGTACCAAATTTCAAAAGTCTACATTTATTTCAAGAGAAGTTATTTGACTTAAAAGATATTGGCAAATTTTTATTTTTCCGGCATAACTCCCGAACGACCCGGAATATATTAAACTTGTTCACATATTTTGAATCAGCATAAAATTGAGCAACTTTTTCCTAATTTGAGCCACGTTATATCTTTTACCGTTTTCGAAATACCAATGCTGCACATTAAAATTTTTCCCACCCTGTATGAGTAGGTAGCTAATGTATGAAAAGCATTTTTGAGTGAATTTTTAAATTTTCCTGTATTTCAGAACGAACGTATTGTAGAAGGCATATAGTTTTACATGAAATCTCTTAAAAAAAACACTTGAGGATTCACCCCCTTCGATATTTTAGTAACCACTGTATATATTTTTTAAATAGCTTGCTATTATAGGTACCTATTCATAATAAATATAGAGAAAGAAAGGATATACACTTAACTAGAGTAGGTAGACTTTCAGGTTAAATGCAGTATTAAATATTCAGTATAAATATACACGAAACGACAAGTAGATTATTGCTTGTTTTGTGATAAGAACTAAATTAATTTTTAATGTAAAAGCCTTAATATAGGTCAGAAAAATCTATACGGTAAGTATTTACTGGAAAGTTCAAGTGAAAATGGTAGCATTTGTACTTATTTCGTGTTTAGCTGAACTCAGCCTTTTAAATAAGTTATTAGGCTTCGGCCAACGTCGGATGTTTAAATTCTTATATGTCGAACACTTACACAGAACCCGTTAGCTATTTTAACTTGTCCAATAAAACGACAGCCGCCGACAATTCCAGTTTCGAATATATCGATACTGAACTATATAAATGGAAAGACAAGCAGCTTAATTCTTTTTACAAACCTCACGTATCTTAAATATTGGTATACATCTGAAGAAAATATCCCTATATTCTGAATACTTATTTGTACTAAAATATCTGAATGAAAGTTTTCTGATTTGAATCAGGGACTTATTGTTTGCATGCTAATTTGCTTCTTCGGAATTTGCAGAGGCGGCTTTCCTCGACATTAAAAGAGCATTTAACAATGCACTGCCTGACTCCCTATACACGGCTGCCGCTGCTAGGGGAGTCGACCCAACCATAAGTAACTGGATTCGGGCTATGTTAGAAAACAGAACTAAGTATGCGCTCCTAAATCGGTCAGATTTAGGAGCGCAAGATGGTATCCACAAGGTGGGGTTCTTTACCCCCACTTTGTTCACTGCTTGTGGATTGCCTGCTGGCCATACTTTCTGTGTGGGCGGTTGAAATTCAAACAATTGCGGACGATCTAGTCTTTATTGTCAGAGGAAAATCGGAGGAGGGAATTTTTCTCAACCTCCAAGCGATGCTAGACATAGTACTAAGTTGGTGTGAGAGGGAGGAGTAGGATATCTGTGAACCCCCACAAAACTTTATTTGTACCATTCACCAAGAAAAGGAAGCTGGACAATCTAAGACATCCCTCCCTACTTGGAGAAATAATTCCATTTGCTGAGGATGTGAAGTATCTGGGTGTAGTACCGGATAAGTCACTTAATTGGAACTCTCATTTGGAAAAAATGATCCAGAAGGCACGACTGTCCTTATGAAGATGTCGAAGAATCTATGGGAAATCTTAGGGCATTGGTCCAAAACAAATATATTGGCTGTATGTGATGATCATACGAGCTATGGCTCCATAGTTTGGTGGTCGAAAGGACTACAATAAAGGACTAAAATTTCTTAAAAAAAAGGATAAAAAGGTCTTTCGCGATCGCACGGATCGAACGTGTTTTAAGTCTGCTCTATTTAAACTGTCGATATTGGGCGTTCTTTGGAGTTTTTAATTAAATAGTTTTTTTTTTTACTGACTCGTATAAAATGTGTTTACTATTATTTTATTTAGTGAATTACTGGATCGCAGGTGCGTGAGCCATCTGTTATTTTTATATTAGTTTTCACCTGTGTTTACAATAAACTGTTTCATTAACAAGAAACCGTATTCTATAGTCATCTACGAACACTTCCCGTTTAAAATAAAAACTTATCTCGTTTTTTACTAAGTTATTTATTAAGAGTTGAGGTCTTCGACTATCCGAGTTAGCCGCCAGTGGCGGCGATCATATTTTTCATCATGACTGGGTGTCCGAAATGTAAAATAGATAAGGACGAGGGTGTCGTAGGATGTGAAGGCATTTGTGATAGATGGTTCCACTTCTCTTGTATCGGGCTTACTAAGGTGGAGTTCGACATGTTAAGTAAAAGCAAAAACCTATTTTTTCTATGTGACTCTTGCAAAAGAAAGTGCTCCATTGCTGAAAATACTTCAGTTAAAGAATATTCAGCACATCTTCAATGTGTCAATGAAAGTGTTTCTAAGCTCTGTGTATCCATTGATGATAAACTGAACGCTAAGTTTGCTGAATTCTCGAGCCAGTTTGAACAACTGAAATCTAGCATTTCAACCCAACTATTAAGTGAGCTGCAAAGCACCTTTGAAGATAATTTGAGTAAATTTATTGCACCAAAAATTGATGAGCTCGTTCCGAAAATTGATCAGATATCCCAACATGTAGATTCTAAAGCTAGAGCAAGTTACTCCAGTATAACAAAAAAACAGCCATCTTTTGTCATTAAACCGAAATTGAAGCAGAACATCGCAACAACTAAGTCTGACATGATAAAAACTGTGAATCCTGTAGAGTCCAATTTGAATATATCCAGGGTTAAAGCAGTTCGTGATGGTGGTCTCTTAGTCAGCTGTGAAAATTCTGAGGATTGTAGCAGATTCAAGCAACTTATTAATGACAAATTATGTGATAGTTACACGGTTAAAGAGGTACCCGCTTTGAATCCGCGCTTCAAGATTGTTGGTATGTCTGAAAATCTCAGTAGTGACTCCCTAATTAAATATGTAAAAACTCAAAACAAAAATATTATATTCGAAAATAGTGTCATCAATGTAATATCTTGTTCACCATTAAAAAAGAATAAAAAGGTGTATCAGGCCGTGATTCAAACAGATATTGGTACCTATCATAGAGTTACAGACTGTGGTAAAATTTTTGTTGGGTATGATTATTGTAGCGTGTTTGATGCGATTGAGCTACGCCGGTGTTATAAATGTTGTGGGTACCATCATCTTGCGAAACATTGTTCGTCAAGTAATCCTGTGTGTCCGTTATGTTCCGCAAGTCATAAAATTGAGGATTGTCCAAAGCCAAGTACATTTTGTTGCATCAATTGTACACATTATAATAAGAACAATAAGGACCCTATTAGCACAAATCATGCCGCATGGGATAATAAGTGTCATGTTTATAACATAACGCTAAAAAAATTTAGAGACCATATAATAAATCCCCAATAGCAATCAACACATTTTGATAGCCGGCTATCTCTGAGGGACGGGCTTGTATCAGCTTGTATTCCCACTTTTACATTGTATTACCAAAATATTCGAGGAGCTCGTACTAAGACAGCTAACTTATTTGTTAGTTCCTCGGTGGCACAGTATGACATTATTGCTCTAACAGAGACATGGCTTAATGATGGTTTCTGCAATGCTGAGTTATTTGACCCTAACTCTTATGACGTTTTTCGTTGTGACCGTAATTTTGTAGCAACTAATACCTCTAGAGGAGGTGGTGTCTTATTGGCAGTTAATAAAGAAATTAGTGCTTGTCTCTTTGATTATAAAAAGAATTGTGATATTTTTGATGACTTATTTTGCATTGATATTGTTTCTGTGAAAATTAAGTTAGGCGCTAATATTCTGTATATCTTTGTCATCTACATACCACCTGATTTAAATAATGAGTATTATGAAAAACTATTGTATGCTTTCGAGTCCTTATATGACACTTATAACTCGGATATAGTTATTATTGGTGATTTCAATATTCCTAACTATGTAAGTCAGACTCCGGATGTGATTTGTCCAAAAGTAAATTTACTGAATAATTTTGCAAATTTTTACGATCTACGCCAGTACAGTGCTGTTTTAAACTCTAGTAATAGGATTCTAGATCTTGTTCTTTCCAATATTATGTGTAACGTGTTGCGTAGTTCTGATTTTTTGTTACCCGAGGATCAACACCATCCAGCTCTTACTGTCGATATTTTTTTTTTTTACGGAACTATCAAAGAAACCGCAGACTAGCTTTGGCGTAGATCTTAACCTTAATTTTAAAAAGGCCAACTTTCCAGCCCTGTATCATGCACTTACTACTGTTGATTGGACACCTTTTAAGGAGTTTACATATGTTAATGAGTTTGTTACTCAGTTTTATGAGACGTTGCAATTGATTTTCATGAAGCACGTCCCACTGAAAATATTTTCAAACAGTCACTATCCTCCTTGGTTTAATAAGGCTTTAATTGATTGTGTCAGACAAAAGAATAAAGTCTGGCGTAAGTATAAGGTCTCCAAAAATGTAAATGATCACATTGAATTTAAACGTTTACGATCTCAAGTAAAAAACAAAGCAAATATAGCTTATAAGCAATACATTGATTTTTCTGAAAGTCAGTTGCAGTCTAATCCAAAAAAATTCTGGTCGTTTGTTAATGCCAAAAAGGGTAGCTCATCCATTCCAAATAAAATGTCCTATAACAATCAATTTGTTGATGATCCTAAATTAATTGCAGACAATTTTGCTGATTGTTTTGCTAGTGCGTTTATCCAGTCCAGTGCCTTCAGTAATTCGAGTATTTCTCATGATGATATCAATACTCTTTCTCTTAACTTTATTTCTCGTGATGAAGTTATTCAATCAATTAAGCAGTTAAAGCCTAAAATGACCATGGGTCCTGATCTCATACCTGCCTTCCTTATTCGAGACTGCGTTTCTGTATTCTGTGAACCGCTGCATATTTTATTTAATTTAATTTTGTCGACTTGTACTTTTCCAAGTTACTGGAAAGTGTCTAGAGTATGTCCAGTCTATAAGAAGGATGACAGGAATGAAATTGGAAACTATCGACCGATTGCTATTCTGTGCAATTTCAGTAAAATTTTCGAAATTGCTCTACAACGCATTCTGTCGTTTCACGTAAAAAATATTATACTGCCCGAACAACATGGTTTCATAGAAGGTCGATCAACGGTCACCAATTTAGCATGCATTACTCAGTATATAAGTGAAGTTATCGATCAGGGTGGTCAAGTTGATGTCATTTATACTGATTTTTCTAAGGCCTTTGACAGGCTGGACCACGGACTACTCTTATCCAAACTTAACTCCGTTGGCTTCTCCCAGGAGTTATTACACCTAATGAATTCATATCTTCGCGACCGAACTCAGTTTGTTCAAATATCCGGTGTCAAGTCTGTCAAATTTGCCCAAACGTCTGGAGTGCCGCAGGGTTCCATTCTTGGACCATTATTATTCACAATCTTTATTAATGACATCACGGCCAACCTGAGTGTACGATATTTACTGTATGCTGATGATATGAAAATTTTTTGCTCTATTGACAATGAGTTAGATGCATTAAATCTTCAAAATAACTTAGATTTATTAAATTCGTGGTGCACCTTAAATAAACTGCCCTTAAATGCTGCCAAATGTAATGCAATGACTTTTAGCCGACGTTGTCACCTCTTACTTAGCCAATACAGGCTGGATGGGTGTGTGCTTGTGAGACCTGATTGTATTAAAGATCTGGGAGTTATTTTTGATCCTAAACTTTCTTTCACTATACATATTGAACGCATGGTGGCTAGTGCATATAAGAGCTTGGGCTTTGTTGTACGTAACATGAGAGATTTTCGAAATCCCGGCACACTTTGTACGCTCTTTACCACTTTTGTTCGTTCTAAGGTGGAATATGCTTCCTTGGTTTGGAGTCCCATTTATAATAATCATGTATTATATATTGAGAAAGTACAACGTAGGTTTTTCAAATCCGCTGCATTTGTGCTAGATGGTTACTATCCAATAAGAGGATTTCCTCAGCAAAGTTTCTATGACCGCTTTAACATCAATAGCTTACAAAAAAGACGTCAGTTGAACTCTGTCATTTTTCTCTATAAAATTCTTAATAATAAAATAAATTGTCAGAATATATTGGAAATGATCGATTTTCACGTATCTCTACGGAATACTCGAAATCAGCACCTTCTCTCAATTAAAAATTACCGCACAAATATATACAAAAGCTCACCCATCTATCAAATGATTACTAACTATCATGAAATTGAGTCACGGGTTGATATACTTTTTTCCAGTATCAACCAGATTAAAATGTGTTACTCTACTTCACTTTAAGCTTTTTTTGTGTGTGTACATTTGTTAGTCTATATAGAATTAAGGATGTTGTGACCGTGCTTTTATAAATGTATTATAATGTATGTATAGTATATTATTTTTCTTTGTTAGTTATTACGAATATTTCTGTATTTTATGTTTTTCTGTTTTATGTGTGATTTGATTTTTGTTTTTCTTACACTTGCATGTGTACTGTTATTTTTCTGTTGTAGCCTTATCCTGTTACTGGGCATATTGCCCGTTGGATATTGTAGTAAATAAAATAAAATAAAATAAAATAAAATAAAAAATCAATCTTTCTGGTTTACAGAGACACGCATGCTTGGCCATAAGAAATTAGCTCTACACCGTCAATAGATCTGGAAATCCTACTAGATCTTCCGCCTCTTCATATTTATTTGGAGAGAGAGACCAGATGGCCAACATACAGACAAAAGCAGGCAACTATTAACATGTCGCAGTTTGATATTATGGAACACAATAGGCTGTTGAATGACATGAAAAGTCACAGCATGCTGGATTGAATGGATGATTTGAAATGTTATACCTGCAATGACCAACCATGAATGTCCATGAACATTCTCTTCGGCAGGAAGAGATGAATGGGATCGTAGTAAAGCTGAGCTATTGAGGGCAGATTGTTGTTGGTTTACAGATGGCTCCAAAACACCCATGGGTGTTGGAGCTGGAGTTGCAACCTAACGGTAAAAATATCTTCAAGCCTTGGTAGTTATGCAACTATATAGGCATAAATATATGCCATCGAATTGTGTAAAGGTTAGAACAAACGCAATTAACACAAATCGATAAAAATCTTCGCAGACATCTAAGTAGCTTTTAAAATTCTTGGTTCCTACCGTTGTAACTCAAAAACGGTATGGAGCTGTTCGCTCATTTGGGCAAAAAAAATCCAGAGTAACTCTGGTCTGGGTCTCAGGCTATTGCGCCCGTGAAGGGAATGAAACAGCCGACCCTCTAGCCAGAGACGGTGTACCTCATGTACTGTCTCAGTAAGATTCGTAAGAACGAATTACGAATCCGTTCATAACAAATCGTTCAAAAACGAAAATTAAAAAACTTTTAGTTATACAGAATGCACCTACGAACTTTAATTGGCCTATATACTGGGCAATAGCGTTTAAAATATCATGTGTACAAATTCAGCCTAGCAGAAGATGCTGAGTGCCGCTTGTACTTAGAAGATAATGAAACGGCAGAACACATACTATGTACCTTTCCCCTGGGAAAAGAATCAGATCTTCAATATTGGCAAAGGACAACTTCTGCCAGAGGATCTGAATAAGTTCTCACCTAATAACGTGATCAGCTTCATCAATAGGCTGGACCTGTTGGCTGAAATATAAGTAGGTGTGAGCCACAATAGACTATATGGTCGGAGTGGAGGCGAAGGCTTTCGGCCCACTTATTTTTGAACCTAACCTACTTCTCCAAAATTTTTAGTAATTTCATTTCATTGGTATATTTTTATACAATTATTTATTTTAGTTATTCTAGAGTAGTAATTAAATTTATGTAAATGTGAACGTTTTGAGTAAAAGGGCAATAGTACTACAACATTTTTTACTATTAGAAAGTGAAATCTTACGTGAAAACGTCAATATATTTTAGATTTTGCGAAAAATATTTTTATTTACAACCTTATAAGTGTCACTTTTTCTAACTACTGCCTCATTTTAGATATTTTTATTATAAACAATAGGTATTTATTGTTTTTTTATTTAAGCAACACAACTTTTTTAGTAATATTTTTATTAAACAATTTACAAAATAAAATTTATTGCAACATTGCATTTATTGCAACATACATGGGATTTTCCTTTATTGCAATCAGGATATTTACAGCGTTGATGAACGTTGTTTCATTCTGGAAGATGTCCCAGTATCAGTTAGAATATCTTCGGAAGAAATGGGTACTTTTTTCCTCAATTCAAGTTTGAGTTGTAGAGAGTTATTGGGTCTATCTCGTTTTTTTGATACCACATCGGCTCTTGTAAGAACATCCGCTAAAGCCAACTTGAATTCGGAGAGGGGTAAATGCAAGTTTTCATCTTTTAGTACTCTTCTCCACAATATTTACGCAAATCATATCCAGAAAGTGAAAAAAACCTCAAATAATTTTTTTTTCATTTTATAAGTATTCGATAGTATCCCAGCATAGAGTCCAGCAGGTCAACGCCTCCCATGTATGAGTTGTATACATCAATGCATTGAGGGCGAGGTATTCTGATGTAGCTTTTGTTCTTTCTGCAAAACCTTCGAACGTCGGATACTGGTTGACTTCCCACGTATGTTGATATTGTATTGACTATTTTATTATCATACCACGAAATGACCGATATATCTACCCCTACCCCATCAACATTGGCAACATTTTCCGAAAAAACACCTCTACCTTGTTTTCTCATTTTATTTTCCTTGGTGAATTGACAATTTGTAACTGGATTTGCTCTTACTGTTCCAAGGAGCAATACACCTTTCTTGATAAGGTATACTAAAAGAGGGATACTAGAAACCAATTGTCAAAAAACACTTTGTAATTTTGATGCCTTGGTATTGATTCTATAAGCTGGACAACGACGTTACTGCTTACACCAATATCAGGTTGACGCGCTTCAAGTTCAGTGGGTCCAGCAAAAAAGTCAAAATTAAAACAAAATTCTGATACACCGCTCAAGATAAAAACTTTGTAACCACATTTATGGGGTTTCTTTGGATTTTTGGATTATATTGTTTTAGCCCGGATTTTGCCTTGGTCGGTATGATGTACAGTAGTGGCTTGCTGGCTTGAACAAAATTTGATAATAATAATGTAATTCTACATAGTTTCGAATGACTGTAACTATCGAATGAAGAAAACAATAAGAACCTAGCATGTAAACACAATAAAGATATTATTCGGGTTTATAACATAAATAGTCTTGTGTTGTTCTGGTTGATTTCCTCTTGGTGCAAAATAAATATGTAAAAAAGATAAGCAAGAAGATTAATGTTGGTTTATAGATTTTACTGACTTGTATTATAAGACATTTTGTATTTAGATACCAAGAAAATGAAGCACACCACAAGCTGGACTGCAGCTTAACATTTTTCTTATTTCAATATCGGTAAATAAGTTTTTTCTGTATTTATTCAACAAAATTTTATGTGTAGCTACTTAAATTATTTCCAAAAATATGTAAGGAACACTGAATACCGAGTTAAATAGACAATGTCAATTTCAAATTATATTTTTAATACTGTTAGTCAGCTCTTCGACTTTTACAGGAATAACTTCCTGAGGGTACTAAAAATACTCTAACATGTGCAAAAGCTTCCGCGTGACCGACATGCTCCATCAACTGCCAGCCCTACCGGACCTCGTCACTGACAGACTAGGCAGAGCGCTAATCATAGATCAGTGAGGATCGCGCTAATCTAGCGGCGGACACGAAGAAGGTCAACCGCAACGACCGCGCCTGCCGGTAATGAGAGCGTTATTAACTGGCCCTTTGACGCAGATCACCATATACAGAGAGCAGTGCGTGCAGGAACCCTTGATGGCGGTAACCTGTTGCCCCCCTACCCCCACGTATAAAGGAACGGTGAGATGAGTGACGAGCGACCGCACTCTGCTGTCGATGCGGCCATCTACATCATTTTGCAGGAGATGACGGGTTTATGAGGCTTCTACGTGTAGCACAGGGGATGAAGCGAAAAAAGAATCAGGATGATTACATTCCCTTATTTTGTGTTCTCATCAACATTTCAGCTTGAATTACTATGAATTAATTGATATTGAATTTTGCAAACATGATTAATTATTATATTGTATGTATTATGAACTTTCTCCTAAGTCCCAAAACTAAATTCTAGACCTTTAAGTTCTAAAACTTGAAAATTATGGTATATGAAATAATATATTTAAACTTTTTCAATGTTATGTGACAGGTAGGCAATAGTATGTCAGTTGTCCATGATACTGAATATACCTTAATTGTTTTGAAAAAACATTGATCTCATTTAGATGTTCCAAGAAATATATAGAAAACACTCTATATACTAGTATTTCGGCTTGTTAGGCCTTTTTCAATAGAGTAAATGTTATGTATTACTAAATATTTCCAAGTGTTATTTATTTGTTTACGAGCCTACCTCCGATTGATTCTACCATCTGGACATCTGGTGGAGCCCGAGTTTTTAATACCGTTTCTAAGAAGGGCGAGAGTGTAGTAGTATATAGAGTATGTGTATATAGAGTGTTTTCTATATATTTCTTGGAACATCTAAATGAGATCAATGTTTTTTCAAAACAATTATTTTCACGATGTTTCATAAAGAACCATCCGCTTCGAGTATCCACTTTATTTATGAATATACCTTATTACCTATAGAAGGAGGTCTACCACACGGGTCCGTACTGGGACCAATTCTATTTTTGATTTATAATAATGATATACTTATAAAAATTCAAAAATGTACAGGTGTTCTCTTCGCGGATGACACAACTTTAATAACACGACGAAATGGGGGCTTGTGCGATTGAACTCGGTCAGAACATGGTTTTCTGAAAATAACTTAGAGCCAGAGAAGTTTCTTAGTATGTGATTAGATTCTAGCTTGAATTGGACACCGTATCTTTCCAAAACATTTGTTATGGGGCAGTACCGGCATTTTGTTAATAATAATGTTATGAGAATTGTATATTTCTCCCTGTTCCTCAGTCATCTTATTTATGTTATTGCACCATGGGGCAATTTTAGCGTAGCACTAAAGCTTTCATCTAACAGAAGGCGGCAGTTCTTTTTATTGATGTTGCACCAAACTACGCGCATATTAGACTAGAGATATTTTCCTAAAATATAAAATTGTACCCTTGATGTACTTGTGTATATTTCAATCGCTCATTTTAGTAGGTATATAAGAATTTTCAAAATTTACATATTTATCCTTATATACACCAGTATGATCAAAGAGTGCGCGTATCTAGTGGAACCTTTCTTTAAAATTAATACAACCAAACTAAGGGTATAATCATTCAAACTGTTAACTTTAAGATATTTGTCAAAATAAATATGACAAGTATGTTAAATATTATAAGGTATTATACGGGTCTATTAAATGTTGTCCTTTTTGTTATATTATGCCATACTTCTATAAATTAATTTGTATCATTAATTAACGATTTTTTAAAAAATTTATTTGTATGTTCAAGGCTGTATATGAAGTAGTAAAATTCTATTCTATTATACACTATTCTGTTCTATTGTATTCTACAACAAATACTTTTTCAGAATGTTTTATTTTTAGTAATGTCTGGAGATTTGTTTAAATAGCAATATATCTTTAGCTCGTTAGAAAGGAAATAAAAGGGCCAGCCGTGGTAGCAACATATCACCGATATAAACTTTTTCGCTGAAACTTTTACTATTTTTAATTTTTATTGATTATTGATTCGTTTTAGGCCGAACATTTAGCTAAAGTTGCCTTTACTATACCTTTTATAATACTGAGACAATTGTTGCAAGCAAGGTATTAAAAAGCAACTTTAGCTAAAGTTCCATTAATTTGATTATGAAACCGGCTCTAATTACATTATGGTACTACGAACATATGTTTAGAGAATACAATATTTAGAGGCATTTGAACAGAGTTTTATCATGTTACATAAAACAATTCTGTAAAAGTTTACCCTTCTCCATCTCAATAGAGGTGACTTAAAACTTTTACATTCATTGTTTTATTCATACAACTTAATTATCTGTTTTTTAAATAATTTTTCCGTGAGTTAACGTAACTCTGTAAGTAAATGTTTACTGAAGAATTTAACAAGATGCAGAATTTTGTATAACCAGGAATTTCTCCGGTGACCTCAAATTTCCAAACAAAGTTTGTTATTACGTGACCACTTGATAACCACTTCAATATGGGGCAATAATGAACAAGATTAATCTTTTCTTTAAATAAAAACAATAAAAAACCGTAATTACGCTCAGTCTTATTAA
Source organism: Pogonocherus hispidulus (assembly GCA_963924545.1). Classification (NCBI taxonomy): domain Eukaryota; kingdom Metazoa; phylum Arthropoda; class Insecta; order Coleoptera; family Cerambycidae; genus Pogonocherus; species Pogonocherus hispidulus. Next base: position 27,916,299 of record OZ004696.1, read on the forward strand.
ATATCTTATCTTATTAAATAACCCAGTCAGCGGCTCAAGTCTGAATAAATCACTGTATAGTCTCTAAGAAATGTCTATTCGTTATATTTGTCTAGTTATATGCCTGATATATGAGTTATTCAAGTTTACAGTCATTCATTCCAACTTTGAAGTGAACTCATACAGTTCAGTTTATAACTTTTATGGTAAATAATAGACGTATTTCACTAGAATAAAGATTAGTCTCTTACATTTTAGAGAATATCTAGAGAATTTTAGAAAGAGTCTCTTATATTTTTAGAGAAAGTAGCAACTTTCTAATTGTCTTTGTCTATAACATGCTCATAAAACATTAAAGGAGAAGAATTGTGAAATATTAATATTTCAAAACAATATATCTTTACAATGTTCATGGAAGTCTATAGATAATTCTTTATTAGACGGAACCTTCGACATTTGAGTATAACACCTGACCTATCAGCGTCGCTTTTATTGTCAAATCATACCACGTCTCATATGGGGGATCGACAGCTTGTTCTATTCTGAACGTGGTTTGAAGGGATAGGGCAAATGCCTTTGACATAAAGGACTCGATATGAACATCGAAAATCCAATTTAATAAAAGTGAGTGTCTCTTCAAAGCAGCCTAAAAAATTATATTTATTAAACAATATCGTACCATTGATATCTCATTTTTTATGGTTTAGTTAATAATCAAAATTACCTAGCTATCAGTAGCATTATAAGGGTAATACAAAATCAGCAATAAATGAACAATATTGACAATTTTGAGTTAAATATCGCACTCAATTATTAACAAGTTAAAGTGTCTGTTTTCCTTTAATAAACAATAGTTAGAATAAAATAAAAGAACACATTACTTTTATTAAATTGAACAAAGAACAACATAATTAATATTTTGAAACCTTTTACAGCTTTCATCATTAATATCTTAAAAGTTGAAATAGGGCTTGAAGTGTTAACTAGTATAATTTGTTCCTTAATGTAGTTAACCTAATTTGTGTTGACTACAAAATTTCTGGTGTGGTAAAACACAGTGGATGACAAAAACTTCCTGATAAATACATCTTTGTAATAGTTATTCGTTACGCATTATGTCTTTTACTCTTATACAGTGCTTTCGAAAAGTAACGAATAAATTCATTATTTTAGAAATTGAGAAGTTTTCGAAAAAATCCCCTGACACGTCGATTTTGTTTTAAAAAAGGCACTTTTTGACATACGACCCATATTTGTCTCGTCATCGTTGTTCGAGATATGACATCATCGACAATTTTTTTAAATAGCAACCCCCAATTTTGACCACGCTATTTGAAAGAGCGTATCATTCTACATACGCATCATGAAAAATTATGGTAGTACATAACAAAAATTTCAAGAAAATAATGTTTGAAGATCTTAAAATTTAATTTTCACAATACTGATAATGATAATGATTATGTAAAATATCGACTAAATTAAATGTTTAAATTGTGCACCGTTGGCTGCCTGATAGTAGCCAAGACGATTGATAAATTCTTTTTGGGCATTATCTATAACTTCCGGAGGTATACGATGTATCTCGTGACGAATTCTTGCTTTTAAATCTTCTAAATTAACCGGTCTAGTAACGTATACTTTGCTTTTTAAGTATCCCCACAAGAAATAATCTAGGGGTGTAAAATCAGGCGATCTGGCTGGCCACTCAATCGGCTCCCTTCTCCCTATCCAACGATTCGGGAACAGCTCATCTAAGTAAACACGGACAGGTGCTGCATATCGGGGAGGTGCACCATCTTGTTGAAAGAACATGTCATTTCTTGGAAGATCACGTCCCTCTATATCTGGATATAAAGTTATTAGTGCAGGAATGAGGTCGTCTCGAAGAAAATCCAAATATCTTGCACGAGTTAGGTTGACGTCAAAGAAATAGGGACCCAGAAGTCTTCCGTCGACTATGCCGCACCACACATTTACTTTCTGGGGACTTTGAGTGTGATATTTCATCATCCATCGGGGATTCTCGGTAGCCCAATAACGGCAATTTTGCCTATTGACATGGCCATTCAAAACAAACGTAGCCTCGTCAGAAAAAATTACGTATTTTTAAGAAATTATTGTCATTATTGCATAGCTCTTGCATTTGCTCACAGAATTGATTTCGCCGATCAAAGTCGCCTTCAAATAGCTCATGAACAAGGTATACCTTATAAGGATGATACTTTGCTTTTTTCATAATTTTGTGAACTGTGGACGCTGCTATATTGAAATCAGAAGCCAATTGGTTGTGTTGAGTGATGATTTTCTTGTATTGCCAACAAAACATTAACCTCATCATCTATTGATTTTGACGGTCGACCAGATTTAGGAAGATCACGAACATGTCCAAAGTTACGGTATTTAGACTCAATATTGCTTACCATGCTTTGGCTAATGGGATGTCGATCAGGATGAGTTTCATTGAACAATTCAACTACTTCTCTTTGGGTGGGCATCCTGTCTCCAAATCCGATCATGCAAAGAATTTCAATTCGTTCTCGTTCAGTTAATTTAACCATTATTTTTTATAAAATGACAAAGTTACTACTCAATAAACACTTCAAACGCAGTGCTTTTGACAAACAAAAGATAAGAACTAAAGAAATAACTCAAAAAACAGAACAAACTATTTAATAGCTCGGTGGCCGACCGGTTAAGACGTCTGGTTTTTAATCGTTCTCCGCGGTTGACAGCGGTTCGATTCTCACAGTGGTCAACTTTTTCTAATTGCTCCAATATTAAATCTGTGTGTATAAGGCTGGTAGCGTTCTTAATATGCAACTAGTACTACAATATTACTGTATAAATGGCTAACAACCTACTGTACACTTTAATTAATAAGGTTTTCCAGGTCTCCCTTATTCTCGTACTAAATGGTAATTAAAGTTATAACATCGTAAGTCGTTCCTGGGCGCACTCGCGGCCCGCAAAATAATAATATGCCGCTCCCTCTCCCACACAAGTCTCTGACTTCCGGGCTCATCACTAAGATGAGAATGAGGGATAGAGATATTATTATTATAATAAAGTACGATTTCAAGTTTTTATCTGACAGCAATAAAAAACATTCTCGGTCGCTAAGGCTACTGTCAGGCAACGATGATTTTTCATGATGCGTATGTAGAATGATACGCTCTTTCAAAGGGCTTGGTCAAAATTGGGGTTGCTATTTAAAAAAATTGTCGATGACGTCATATCTCTAACAACGATGACGTCACAAATATGGGTCGTATGTCAAAAAGTGCCTTTTTTAAAAACAAAATCGACGTGTCCGGGGATTTTTTCGAAAACTTCTCAATTTCTAAAATAATGAATTTATTCGTTACTTTTCGAAAGCACTGTACATATTCTTTCCTTAATTAATGACGTCTGTAAATGTTTACATATTTATTTAGATATTAGTTAGCTATTCTTTGTTACCTGTTTTCTAGTTATGCAAAGGAAATAAACTCAGTTATTTGTTTTTTATACTTAGTCTTAAAACCATTCTTATCATTTTATATACAGGGTGTCCCAGTGTGAGCGTACAAAAATTTACCAGGGAGTAGATCTATCAGACCAAAATAAGAATAAAACTCTTATAAAAAAAATCTCTGATGCAAGTTACAGGGTGTTATTTTGGAGAAAAAAAAACAATTTTCCGCAATAACTTAAAAATCGTTTCGTAGATTTAGGTAATTTTTGGGTGACATGTACATCTATTAAAGGTCATTAAAACTGCATGGTGTTTGTTTAACTCTGACACCTGTGGTGGCCTAAGCCTACTCTTCCTTATGATTTTGTCTTCATAACTCTTGCATATCCTACTTTTTCGTGGATTAACTAAGTTTTCATTAATCAGCTATCAATTCTGGACAAAAAAGGTGCTCTTGTTACACAGCTCTAAAATCAACCATTTTCGAGTAA